>CM028617.1:8153064-13926232 GCA_016735795.1 Caenorhabditis tropicalis
AATGACCCCAAATGACCTTTAATGACCCCAAATGACCCCAAATGACCCCAAATGACCCCAAATGACCCCAAATGACCCCAAATGACCCTTTAAATGACCCCAAATGACCCCAAATGACCCCAAATGACCCTTTAAATGACCCCAAATGACCCTTTAAATGACCCCAAATGACCCTTTAAATGACCTTAAATGACCCCAAATGACCCCAAATGACCCCAAATGACCCCAAATGACCCCAAATGACCTTAAATGACCCCAAATGACCCCAAATGACCCCAAATGACCCCAAATGACCCCAAATGACCCCAAATGACCCCAAATGACCTTTAATGACCCCAAATGACCCCAAATGACCCCAAATGACCCCAAATGACCCCAAATGACCCCAAATGACCCCAAATGACCCCAAATGACCCCAAATGACCCCAAATGACCCCAAATGACCCCAAATGACCCCAAATGACCCCAAATGACCCCAAATGACCCCAAATGACCCCAAATGACCTTTAATGACCCCAAATGACCCCAAATGACCCCAAATGACCCCAAATGACCCCAAATGACCCCAAATGACCCCAAATGACCCCAAATGACCCCAAATGACCCCAAATGACCCCAAATGACCCCAAATGACCCTTTAAATGACCCCAAATGACCCCAAATGACCCCAAATGACCCCAAATGACCCCAAATGACCCCAAATGACCCCAAATGACCCCAAATGACCCCAAATGACCCCAAATGACCCCAAATGACCTTAAATGACCCCAAATGACCCCAAATGACCCCAAATGACCCCAAATGACCCCAAATGACCCCAAATGACCTTTAATGACCCCAAATGACCCCAAATGACCCCAAATGACCCCAAATGACCCCAAATGACCCCAAATGACCCCAAATGACCCCAAATGACCCCAAATGACCCCAAATGACCCCAAATGACCCCAAATGACCCCAAATGACCCCAAATGACCCCAAATGACCCCAAATGACCCCAAATGACCCCAAATGACCCCAAATGACCTTTAATGACCCCAAATGACCCCAAATGACCCCAAATGACCCCAAATGACCCCAAATGACCCCAAATGACCCCAAATGACCCCAAATGACCCCAAATGACCCCAAATGACCCCAAATGACCTTTAATGACCCCAAATGACCCCAAATGACCCCAAATGACCCCAAATGACCCCAAATGACCCCAAATGACCTTTAATGACCCCAAATGACCTTTAATGACCCCAAATGACCTTTAATGACCCCAAATGACCCCAAATGACCCCAAATGACCCCAAATGACCCCAAATGACCCCAAATGACCCCAAATGACCCCAAATGACCCCAAATGACCCCAAATGACCCCAAATGACCTTTAATGACCCCAAATGACCTTTAATGACCCCAAATGACCCTTAATGACCCCAAATGACCCCAAATGACCCCAAATGACCCCAAATGACCCCAAATGACCCCAAATGACCCCAAATGACCCCAAATGACCCCAAATGACCTTTAATGACCCCAAATGACCTTTAATGACCTTTAATGACCCCAAATGACCCCAAATGACCCCAAATGACCCCAAATGACCCCAAATGACCCCAAATGACCCCAAATGACCCTTAATGACCCCAAATGACCCCAAATGACCCCAAATGACCCTTAATGACCCCAAATGACCCCAAATGACCCCAAATGACCCCAAATGACCCCAAATGACCCCAAATGACCCCAAATGACCCCAAATGACCCCAAATGACCCCAAATGACCCCAAATGACCCCAAATGACCCCAAATGACCTTAAATGACCCCAAATGACCCCAAATGACCCCAAATGACCCCAAATGACCCCAAATGACCCCAAATGACCTTTAATGACCCCAAATGACCCCAAATGACCCCAAATGACCTTTAATGACCCCAAATGACCCCAAATGACCCCAAATGACCCCAAATGACCCCAAATGACCTTTAATGACCCCAAATGACCCCAAATGACCCCAAATGACCCCAAATGACCCCAAATGACCTTAAATGACCCCAAATGACCCCAAATGACCCCAAATGACCCCAAATGACCCCAAATGACCCCAAATGACCCCAAATGACCTTTAATGACCCCAAATGACCCCAAATGACCCCAAATGACCCCAATGACCCCAAATGACCCCAAATGACCCCAAATGACCCCAAATGACCCCAAATGACCTTTTAATGACCCCAAATGACCTTTAATGACCCCAAATGACCTTTAATGACCCCAAATGACCTTTAATGACCCCAAATGACCCCAAATGACCCCAAATGACCCCAAATGACCCCAAATGACCCCAAATGACCCCAAATGACCTTTAATGACCCCAAATGACCCCAAATGACCCCAAATGACCCTTTAAATGACCCCAAATGACCCTTTAAATGACCCCAAATGACCCCAAATGACCCCAAATGACCCTTTAAATGACCCCAAATGACCCCAAATGACCCCAAATGACCCCAAATGACCCCAAATGACCTTAAATGACCCCAAATGACCCCAAATGACCCCAAATGACCCCAAATGACCCCAAATGACCCCAAATGACCCCAAATGACCCCAAATGACCCCAAATGACCCCAAATGACCCCAAATGACCCTTAATGACCCCAAATGACCCCAAATGACCCCAAATGACCCCAAATGACCCCAAATGACCCCAAATGACCCCAAATGACCCCAAATGACCCCAAATGACCCCAAATGACCCCAAATGACCCCAAATGACCTTTAATGACCCCAAATGACCCTTAATGACCCCAAATGACCCCAAATGACCCCAAATGACCCCAAATGACCCCAAATGACCCCAAATGACCCCAAATGACCCCAGTAAATGACCCCAAATGACCTTTTAATGACCCCAAATGACCCTTTAATGACCCCAAATGACCCCAAATGACCCCAAATGACCCCAAATGACCCCAAATGACCCCAAATGACCCTTTAAATGACCCCAAATGACCCCAAATGACCCCAAATGACCCCAAATGACCTTTAATGACCCCAAATGACCCCAAATGACCCCAAATGACCCCAAATGACCCCAAATGACCCTTAATGACCCCAAATGACCCCAAATGACCTTTAATGACCCCAAATGACCCCAAATGACCCCAAATGACCCCAAATGACCCCAAATGACCCCAAATGACCCCAAATGACCCCAAATGACCCCAAATGACCCCAAATGACCCCAAATGACCCCAAATGACCCCAAATGACCTTTAATGACCCCAAATGACCTTTAATGACCCCAAATGACCCCAAATGACCCTTAATGACCCCAAATGACCCCAAATGACCCCAAATGACCCCAAATGACCCTTTAAATGACCCCAAATGACCCCAAATGACCCCAAATGACCCCAAATGACCCCAAATGACCCCAAATGACCCCAAATGACCTTTAATGACCCCAAATGACCCCAAATGACCCCAAATGACCCCAAATGACCCCAAATGACCCCAAATGACCTTTAATGACCCCAAATGACCTTTAATGACCTTTAATGACCCCAAATGACCCCAAATGACCCCAAATGACCCCAAATGACCCCAAATGACCCCAAATGACCCAAAATGACCCCAAATGACCTTTAATGACCCCAAATGACCTTTAATGACCTTTAATGACCCCAAATGACCCCAAATGACCTCAAATGACCCCAAATGACCCCAAATGACCCCAAATGACCCCAAATGACCCTTAATGACCTTTAATGACCCCAAATGACCCCAAATGACCCCAAATGACCCCAAATGACTTCAAATGACCCCAAATGACGTTTAATGACCCCAAATGACCTTTAATGACCTTTAATGACCCCAAATGACCCCAAATGACCCCAAATGACCCCAAATGACCCCAAATGACCCCAAATGACCCCAAATGACCCCAAATGACCTTTAATGACCCCAAATGACCCAAGTGACCCCAAATGACCTTTAATGACCCCAAATGACCTTTAATGACCTTTAATGACCCCAAATGACCCCAAATGACCTCAAATGACCCCAAATGACCCCAAATGACCCCAAATGACCCCAAATGACCCCAAATGACCCCAAATGACCCCAAATGACCCCAAATGACCCCAAATGACCTTTAATGACCCCAAATGACCTTTAATGACCCTTTAAATGACCCCAAATGACCCCAAATGACCCCAAATGACCCCAAATGACCCCAAAATGACCCCAAATGACCCCAAATGACCCCAAATGACCCCAAATGACCCCAAATGACCCCAAATGACCCCAAATGACCTTTAATGACCCCAAATGACCTTTAATGACCTTTAATGACCCCAAATGACCCCAAATGACCTCAAATGACCCCAAATGACCCCAAATGACCCCAAATGACCCCAAATGACCCCAAATGACCTTTAATGACCCCAAATGACCCCAAGTGACCCCAAATGACCCCAAATGACCTTTAAATGACCCCAAATGACCCCAAATGACCCCAAATGACCCCAAATGACCCCAAATGACCCCAAATGACCCCAAATGACCTTTAATGACCCCAAATGACCTTTTAATGACCCCAAATGACCCCAAATGACCCTTTAATGACCCCACCAATGACCCCAAATGACCCCAAATGACCCCAAATGACCTTTAATGACCCCAAATGACCCCAAATGACCCCAAATGACCTTTAATGACCCTAAATGACCCCAAATGACCCCAAATGACCCCAAATGACCCCAAATGACCCCAAATGACCTTTAATGACCCCAAATGACCCCAAATGACCCCAAATGACCCCAAATGACCCCAAATGACCCCAAATGACCCCAAATGACCCCAAATGACCTTTAATGACCTTTAATGACCCCAAATGACCCCAAATGACCCCAAATGACCCCAAATGACCCCAAATGACCCCAAATGACCCCAAATGACCCCAAATGACCCCAAATGACCCCAAATGACCCCAAATGACCCCAAATGACCCCAAATGACCCCAAATGACCCCAAATGACCCCAAATGACCCCAAATGACCCCAAATGACCCCAAATGACCTTTTAATGACCTTTAAATGACCCCAAATGACCTTTGAATGACCCCAAATGACCTTTAAATGACCCCAAATGACCCCAAATGACCCCAAATGACCCCAAATGACCCCAAATGACCTTTAATGACCCCAAATGACCCCAAGTGACCCCAAATGACCTTTAATGACCCCAAATGACCCCAAGTGACCCCAAATGACCCCAAGTGACCCCAAATGACCCCAAATGACCTTTAATGACCCCAAATGACCCCAAATGACCCCAAATGACCTTTAATGACCCCAAATGACCTTTAATGACCCCAAATGACCTTTAATGACCCCAAATGACCTTTAATGACCTTTAATGACCTTTAATGACCCCAAATGACCCCAAATGACCCCAAATGACCCCAAATGACCTTTAATGACCCCAAATGACCCCAAATGACCCCTAATGACCCCAAATGACCTCTGCTGTAATGACCCCAAATGACCCCAAATGACCCCAAATGACCCCCCCAAATGACCTCTAATGACCCCAAATGACCCCAAATGACCCCAAATGACCCCAAATGACCCCAAATGACCCCAAATGACCTTTAATGACCCCAAATGACCCCAAATGACCCCAAATGACCCCAAATGACCCCAAATGACCCCAAATGACCCCAAATGACCCCAAATGACCCCAAATGACCCCAAATGACCCCAAATGACCCCAAATGACCCCAAATGACCCCAAATGACCTTTAATGACCCCAAATGACCCCAAATGACCCCAAATGACCCCAAATGACCCCAAATGACCCCAAATGACCCCAAATGACCCCAAATGACCCCAAATGACCTTTAATGACCCCAAATGACCCCAAATGACCCCAAATGACCTTTAATGACCCCAAATGACCCCAAATGACCCCAAATGACCCCAAATGACCCCAAATGACCCCAAATGACCCCAAATGACCCCAAATGACCTTTAATGACCCCAAATGACCCCAAATGACCTTTAATGACCCCAAATGACCCCAAATGACCCCAAATGACCCCAAATGACCCCAAATGACCCCAAATGACCCCAAATGACCCCAAATGACCCCAAATGACCCCAAATGACCCCAAATGACCCCAAATGACCCCAAATGACCTTTAATGACCCCAAATGACCCCAAATGACCCCCAAATGACCCCAAATGACCCCAAATGACCCCAAATGACCCCAAATGACCCCAAATGACCCCAAATGACCTTTAATGACCCCAAATGACCCCAAATGACCCCAAATGACCCCAAATGACCTTTAATGACCCCAAATGACCCCAAATGACCCCAAATGACCCCAAATGACCCCAAATGACCCCAAATGACCCCAAATGACCCCAAATGACCCCAAATGACCCCAAATGACCCCAAATGACCCCAAATGACCCCAAATGACCCCAAATGACCCCAAATGACCCCAAATGACCTTAAATGACCCCAAATGACCCCAAATGACCCTTAATGACCCCAAATGACCCCAAATGACCCCAAATGACCCCAAATGACCCCAAATGACCTTTAATGACCCCAAATGACCCCAAATGACCCCAAATGACCCCAAATGACCTTTAATGACCCCAAATGACCCCAAATGACCCTTAATGACCCCAAATGACCCCAAGTGACCCCAAATGACCCTTAATGACCCCAAATGACCCCAAATGACCCCAAATGACCCCAAATGACCCCAAATGACCCCAAATGACCTTTAATGACCCCAAATGACCCCAAATGACCCCAAATGACCCCAAATGACCCCAAATGACCTTTAATGACCCCAAATGACCCCAAATGACCCCAAATGACCCCAAATGACCCCAAATGACCCCAAATGACCCCAAATGACCCTTAAATGACCCCAAATGACCCTAAATGACCCCAAATGACCCCAAATGACCCCAAATGACCCCAAATGACCCCAAATGACCCCAAATGACCCTAAATGACCCCAAATGACCCCAAATGACCTTTAATGACCCCAAATGACCCCAAATGACCCCAAATGACCCCAAATGACCCCAAATGACCCCAAATGACCCCAAATGACCTCAAATGACCCCAAATGACCCCAAATGACCCCAAATGACCCCAAATGACCCCAAATGACCCCAAATGACCCCAAATGACCCCAAATGACCTCAAATGACCCCAAATGACCCCAAATGACCCCAAATGACCCCAAATGACCCCAAATGACCCCAAATGACCCCAAATGACCCCAAATGACCCCAAATGACCCCAAATGACCCCAAATGACCTTTAATGACCCCAAATGACCCCAAATGACCCCAAATGACCCCAAATGACCCCAAATGACCTTTAATGACCCCAAATGACCCCAAATGACCTTTAATGACCCCAAATGACCCCAAATGACCCCAAATGACCCCAAATGACCCCAAATGACCCCAAATGACCCCAAATGACCCCAAATGACCCCAAATGACCCCAAATGACCCCAAATGACCCCAAATGACCCCAAATGACCTTTAATGACCCCAAATGACCTTTAATGACCCCAAATGACCCCAAATGACCTTTAATGACCCCAAATGACCCCAAATGACCCCAAATGACCCCAAATGACCTTTAATGTCCCCAAGTAACCCCAAATGACCCCAAATGACCCCAAATGACCTTTAATGTCCCCAAGTAACCCCAAATGACCCCAAATGACCCCAAATGACCCCAAATGACCCCAAATGACCCCAAATGACCCCAAATGACCCCAAATGACCCCAAATGACCTTTAATGACCCCAAATGACCTTTAATGACCTTTAATGACCCCAAATGACCCCAAATGACCCCAAATGACCCCAAATGACCCCAAATGACCCCAAATGACCCCAAAACCCCAAATGACCTTAATGACCCCATGACCCTTAATGACCCTTAATGACCCCAAATGACCCCAAATGACCCCAAATGACCCCAAATGACCCCAAATGACCCCAAATGACCCCAAATGACCTTTAATGACCTTTAATGACCTTTAATGACCCCAAATGACCCCAAATGACCCCAAATGACCCCAAATGACTTCAAATGACCCCAAATGACGTTTAATGACCCCAAATGACCTTTAATGACCTTTAATGACCCCAAATGACCCCAAATGACCTCAAATGACCCCAAATGACCCCAAATGACCCCAAATGACCCAAAATGACCCCAAATGACCTTTAATGACCCCAAATGACCCAAGTGACCCCAAATGACCTTTAATGACCCCAAATGACCTTTAATGACCTTTGACCCCAAATGACCCCAAATGACCCCAAATGACCCCAAATGACCCCAAATGACCCCAAATGACCCCAAATGACCCCAAATGACCTTTAATGACCCCAAATGACCCCAAATGACCCCAAATGACCCCAAATGACCTCAAATGACCCCAAATGACCCCTTTAATGACCCCAAATGACCTTTAATGACCCCAAATGACCTTTAATGACCTTTAATGACCCCAAATGACCCCAAATGACCCCAAATGACCCCAAATGACCCCAAATGACCCCAAATGACCCCAAATGACCTTTAATGACCCCAAATGACCCTTAAATGACCCCAAATGACCCCAAATGACCCCAAATGACCCCAAATGACCCCAAATGACCCCAAATGACCCCAAATGACCCCAAATGACCTTTAATGACCCCAAATGACCCCAAATGACCCCAAATGACCTTTAATGACCCCAAATGACCCCAAATGACCCCAAATGACCCCAAATGACCCCAAATGACCCCAAATGACCCCAAATGACCCCAAATGACCTTTAATGACCCCAAATGACCTTTAATGACCCCAAATGACCTTTAATGACCTTTAATGACCCCAAATGACCCCAAATGACCCCAAATGACCCCAAATGACCCCCCCAAATGACCCCAAATGACCCCAAATGACCTTTAATGACCCCAAATGACCCCAAATGACCCCAAATGACCCCAAATGACCCCAAGTGACCCCAAATGACCTTTAATGACCCCAAATGACCCCAAATGACCCCAAATGACCCCAAATGACCCCAAATGACCCCAAATGACCCCCCCAAATGACCTTTAATGACCTTTAATGACCCCAAATGACCCCAAATGACCCCAAATGACCCCAAATGACCCCAAATGACCCCAAATGACCCCAAATGACCCCAAATGACCCCAAATGACCCCAAATGACCCCAAATGACCCCAAATGACCCCAAATGACCCCAAATGACCCCAAATGACCCCAAATGACCCCAAATGACCCCAAATGACCCCAAATGACCTTTAATGACCTTTAATGACCCCAAATGACCTTTAATGACCCCAAATGACCTTTAATGACCTTTAATGACCCCAAATGACCCCAAATGACCCCAAATGACCCCAAATGACCTTTAATGACCCCAAATGACCCCAAGTGACCCCAAATGACCTTTAATGACCCTAAATGACCCCAAATGACCCCAAATGACCCCAAATGACCCCAAGTGACCCCAAATGACCTTTAATGACCCCAAATGACCCCAAATGACCCCAAATGACCTTTAATGACCCCAAATGACCTTTAATGACCCCAAATGACCTTTAATGACCCCAAATGACCTTTAATGACCTTTAATGACCTTTAATGACCCCAAATAACCCCAAATGACCCCAAATGACCCCAAATGACCTTTAATGACCCCAAATGACCCCAAATGACCCCTAGTGACCTCTGGTGACCTCTGCTGACCCCTGTGACCCCTGTGACCTCTGGTGACCTCTGGTGACCTCTGGTGACCTCTGGTGACCTCTGGTGACCTCTGGTGACCTCTGGTGACCTCTGGTGACCTCTGGTGACCTCTGGTGACCCCTGGTGACCTCTGGTGACCTCTGGTGACCTCTGGTGACCCCTGGTGACCTCTGGTGACCTCTGGTGACCTCTGGTGACCTCTGGTGACCTCTGGTGACCTCTGGTGACCTCTGGTGACCTCTGGTGACCCCTGTGACCTCTGGTGACCTCTGGTGACCTCTGGGGTAACCTCTGGTGACCTCTATTGACCTCTGGTGACCTCTCTAGTCGCTGTCCCTCCTCGTCGCTCTGCCTAAAAAAATTATAGGGGAAACTAAAAGACGTACCTGTTCTAGAAGCCGCTCCTGGTCGCTGTCCCTGCCGCTCCTGGTCGCTGTCCCTCCTCGTCGCTGAAGCCTGCAACACAAAAAATTATTAGGGAAACTGAACCTTTAATGACCCCAAATGACCCCAAATGACCCCAAATGACCCCAAATGACCCCAAATGACCTTTAATGACCCCAAGTGACCCCAAGTGACCTTTAATGACCCCAAATGACCCCAAATGACCCCAAATGACCCCAAATGACCCCAAATGACCCCAAATGACCCCAAATGACCCCAAATGACCCCAAATGACCCCAAATGACCCCAAATGACCCCAAATGACCCCAAATGACCTTTAATGACCCCAAATGACCTTTAATGACCCCAAATGACCCCAAATGACCCCAAATGACCCCAAATGACCCCAAATGACCCCAAATGACCCCAAATGACCCCAAATGACCCCAAATGACCTTTAATGACCCCAAATGACCCCAAATGACCCCAAATGACCCCAAATGACCCCAAATGACCCCAAATGACCCCAAATGACCCCAAATGACCCCAAATGACCCCAAATGACCCCAAATGACCCCAAATGACCCCAAATGACCCCAAATGACCCCAAATGACCCCAAATGACCTCAAATGACCCCAAATGACCCCAAATGACCTTAAATGACCCCAAATGACCCCAAATGACCCCAAATGACCCCAAATGACCCCAAATGACCTTAAATGACCCCAAATGACCCCAAATGACCCCAAATGACCCCAAATGACCCCAAATGACCCCAAATGACCCCAAATGACCTTTAATGACCCCAAATGACCCCAAATGACCCCAAATGACCCCAAATGACCCCAAATGACCTTAAATGACCCCAAATGACCCCAAATGACCCCAAATGACCCCAAATGACCCCAAATGACCCCAAATGACCTTAAATGACCCCAAATGACCCCAAATGACCCCAAATGACCCCAAATGACCCCAAATGACCTTTAATGACCCCAAATGACCCCAAATGACCCCAAATGACCCCAAATGACCCCAAATGACCCCAAATGACCCTTAATGACCCCAAATGACCCCAAATGACCCCAAATGACCCCAAATGACCCCAAATGACCCCAAATGACCCCAAATGACCCCAAATGACCCCAAATGACCTTTAATGACCCCAAATGACCCCAAATGACCCCAAATGACCCCAAATGACCCCAAATGACCTTAAATGACCCCAAATGACCCCAAATGACCCCAAATGACCTTTAATGACCCCAAATGACCCCAAATGACCCCAAATGACCCCAAATGACCCCAAATGACCCCAAATGACCCCAAATGACCCCAAATGACCCCAAATGACCCCAAATGACCCTTAATGACCCCAAATGACCCCAAATGACCTTTAATGACCCCAAATGACCCCAAATGACCCCAAATGACCCCAAATGACCCCAAATGACCCCAAATGACCCCAAATGACCCCAAATGACCCCAAATGACCCCAAATGACCTTTAATGACCCCAAATGACCCCAAATGACCTTTAATGACCCCAAATGACCCCAAGTAACCCCAAATGACCCCAAATGACCCCAAATGACCTTTAATGACCCCAAATGACCCCAAATGACCCCAAATGACCCCAAATGACCCCAAATGACCCCAAATGACCCCAAATGACCTTTAATGACCCCAAATGACCCCAAATGACCCCAAATGACCCCAAATGACCCCAAATGACCTTTAATGACCCCAAATGACCCCAAATGACCCCAAATGACCCCAAATGACCCCAAATGACCCCAAATGACCTTTAATGACCCCAAATGACCCCAAATGACCCCAAATGACCCCAAATGACCCCAAATGACCTTTAATGACCCCAAATGACCCCAAATGACCCCAAATGACCCCAAATGACCCCAAATGACCCCAAATGACCTTAAATGACCCCAAATGACCCCAAATGACCCCAAATGACCCCAAATGACCCCAAATGACCCCAAATGACCCCAAATGACCCCAAATGACCTTTAATGACCCCAAATGACCCCAAATGACCCCAAATGACCCCAAATGACCCCAAATGACCTTTAATGACCCCAAATGACCCCAAATGACCCCAAATGACCCCAAATGACCCCAAATGACCCCAAATGACCCCAAATGACCCCAAATGACCCCAAATGACCCCAAATGACCCCAAATGACCCCAAATGACCCCAAATGACCCCAAATGACCCCAAATGACCCCAAATGACCCCAAATGACCCCAAATGACCCCAAATGACCCCAAATGACCTTTAATGACCCCAAATGACCCCAAGTAACCCCAAATGACCCCAAATGACCCCAAATGACCTTTAATGACCCCAAATGACCCCAAATGACCCCAAATGACCCCAAATGACCCCAAATGACCCCAAATGACCCCAAATGACCCCAAATGACCCCAAATGACCCCAAATGACCTTTAATGACCCCAAATGACCCCAAATGACCCCAAATGACCCCAAATGACCCCAAATGACCCCAAATGACCCTTAATGACCCCAAATGACCCCAAATGACCCCAAATGACCTTTAATGACCCCAAATGACCCCAAGTAACCCCAAATGACCCCAAATGACCCCAAATGACCTTTAATGACCCCAAATGACCCCAAATGACCCCAAATGACCCCAAATGACCTTTAATGACCCCAAATGACCCCAAATGACCTTTAATGACCCCAAATGACCCCAAATGACCCCAAATGACCCCAAATGACCCCAAATGACCCCAAATGACCCCAAATGACCCCAAATGACCTTTAATGACCCCAAATGACCCCAAATGACCCCAGATGACCCCAAATGACCTTTAATGACCCCAAATGACCCCAAATGACCTTTAATGACCCCAAATGACCCCAAATGACCCCAAATGACCCCAAATGACCCCAAATGACCTTTAATGACCCCAAATGACCCCAAATGACCCCAAATGACCCCAAATGACCCCAAATGACCCCAAATGACCCCAAATGACCCCAAATGACCCCAAATGACCCCAAATGACCCCAAATGACCCCAAATGACCCTTAATGACCCCAAATGACCCCAAATGACCCCAAATGACCCCAAATGACCTTTAATGACCCCAAATGACCCCAAATGACCCCAAATGACCCCAAATGACCCCAAATGACCCCAAATGACCCCAAATGACCCCAAATGACCCCAAATGACCCCAAATGACCCCAAATGACCTTTAATGACCCCAAATGACCCCAAATGACCTTTAATGACCCCAAATGACCCCAAGTAACCCCAAATGACCCCAAATGACCCCAAATGACCTTTAATGACCCCAAATGACCCCAAATGACCCCAGATGACCCCAAATGACCTTTAATGACCCCAAATGACCCCAAATGACCTTTAATGACCCCAAATGACCCCAAGTAACCCCAAATGACCCTAAATGAACCCAAATGACCTTTAATGACCCCAAATGACCCCAAATGACCCCAAATGACCCCAAATGACCCCAGATGACCCCAAATGACCCTTAATGACCCCAAATGACCCCAAATGACCCCAAATGACCCCAAATGACCCCAAATGACCTTAAATGACCCCAAATGACCCCAAATGACCCCAAATGACCCCAAATGACCCCAAATGACCCCAAATGACCCCAAATGACCCCAAATGACCCCAAGTGACCCCAAATGACCCCAAATGACCCCAAATGACCTTTAATGACCCCAAATGACCCCAAATGACCCCAAATGACCCCAAATGACCCCAAATGACCCCAAATGACCCTTAATGACCCCAAATGACCCCAAATGACCCCAAATGACCCCAAATGACCCCAAATGACCCCAAATGACCCCAAATGACCCCAAATGACCTTTAATGACCCCAAATGACCCCAAATGACCCCAAATGACCCCAAATGACCCCAAATGACCTTTAATGACCCCAAATGACCCCAAATGACCCCAAATGACCCCAAATGACCCCAAATGACCCCAAATGACCCCAAATGACCCCAAATGACCTTTAATGACCCCAAATGACCCCAAATGACCCCAAATGACCCCAAATGACCCCAAATGACCCTTAAATGACCCCAAATGACCCCAAATGACCCTTAATGACCCCAAATGACCCCAAATGACCCCAAATGACCCCAAATGACCCCAAATGACCCCAAATGACCCCAAATGACCCCAAATGACCCCAAATGACCCCAAATGACCTCAAATGACCCCAAATGACCCCAAATGACCTTTAATGACCCCAAATGACCCCAAATGACCCCAAATGACCCCAAATGACCCCAAATGACCCCAAATGACCCCAAATGACCCCAAATGACCCCAAATGACCCCAAATGACCCCAAGTGACCCCAAATGACCTTTAATGACCCCAAATGACCCCAAATGACCCCAAATGACCCCAAATGACCCCAAATGACCTTTAATGACCCCAAATGACCCCAAATGACCCCAAATGACCCCAAATGACCCCAAATGACCCCAAATGACCTTAAATGACCCCAAATGACCCCAAATGACCCCAAATGACCCCAAATGACCCCAAATGACCCTTAATGACCCCAAATGACCCCAAATGACCCCAAATGACCCCAAATGACCCCAAATGACCCCAAATGACCTTTAATGACCCCAAATGACCCCAAATGACCCCAAATGACCCCAAATGACCCCAAATGACCCCAAATGACCTTTAATGACCCCAAATGACCCCAAATGACCCCAAATGACCCCAAATGACCCCAAATGACCCTTAATGACCCCAAATGACCCCAAATGACCCCAAATGACCCCAAATGACCCCAAATGACCCCAAATGACCCCAAATGACCTTTAATGACCCCAAATGACCCCAAATGACCCCAAATGACCCCAAATGACCCCAAATGACCCCAAATGACCCCAAATGACCCCAAATGACCCTAAATGACCCCAAATGACCCCAAATGACCTTAAATGACCCCAAATGACCCCAAGTGACCCCAAATGACCCCAAATGACCCCAAATGACCTTTAATGACCCCAAATGACCCCAAATGACCCCAAATGACCCCAAATGACCTTTAATGACCCCAAATGACCCCAAATGACCTTTAATGACCCCAAATGACCCCAAGTAACCCCAAATGACCCCAAATGACCCCAAATGACCCCAAATGACCCCAAATGACCCCAAATGACCCCAAATGACCCCAAATGACCCCAAATGACCCCAAATGACCTCAAATGACCCCAAATGACCCCAAATGACCCCAAATGACCCCAAATGACCCCAAATGACCTTTAATGACCCCAAATGACCCCAAATGACCCCAAATGACCCCAAATGACCCCAAATGACCCCAAATGACCTTTAATGACCCCAAATGACCCCAAATGACCCCAAATGACCCCAAATGACCCCAAATGACCTTTAATGACCCCAAATGACCCCAAATGACCCCAAATGACCCCAAATGACCCCAAATGACCCCAAATGACCCCAAATGACCCCAAATGACCCCAAATGACCCCAAATGACCCCAAATGACCTTTAATGACCCCAAATGACCCCAAATGACCCCAAATGACCCCAAATGACCCCAAATGACCCTTAATGACCCCAAATGACCCCAAATGACCCCAAATGACCCCAAATGACCCCAAATGACCCCAAATGACCCCAAATGACCTTTAATGACCCTAAATGACCCCAATGACCCCAAATGACCCCAAATGACCCCAAATGACCCCAAATGACCCCAAATGACCCCAAATGACCTTTAATGACCCCAAATGACCCCAAATGACCTTTAATGACCCCAAATGACCCCAAATGACCCCAAATGACCCCAAATGACCCCAAATGACCTTTAATGACCCCAAATGACCCCAAATGACCCCAGATGACCCCAAATGACCTTTAATGACCCCAAATGACCCCAAGTGACCCCAAATGACCCCAAATGACCCCAAATGACCTTTAATGACCCCAAATGACCCCAAATGACCCCAAATGACCCCAAATGACCCCAAATGACCCCAAATGACCTTAAATGACCCCAAATGACCCCAAATGACCCCAAAATTACCTTAAATGACCCCAAATGACCCCAAATGACCCCAAATGACCCCAAATGACCCCAAATGACCTTTAATGACCCCAAATGACCCCAAATGACCCCAAATGACCCCAAATGACCTTTAATGACCCCAAATGACCCCAAATGACCTTTAATGACCCCAAATGACCCCAAGTAACCCCAAATGACCCTAAATGACCCCAAATGACCTTTAATGACCCCAAATGACCCCAAATGACCTTTAATGACCCCAAATGACCCCAAATGACCCCAGATGACCCCAAATGACCTTAAATGACCCCAAATGACCCCAAATGACCTCTAATGACCCCAAATGACCCCAAATGACCCCAAATGACCCCAAATGACCCCAAATGACCCTTAATGACCCCAAATGACCCCAAATGACCCCAAATGACCCCAAATGACCCCAAATGACCCCAAATGACCTTTAATGACCCCAAATGACCCCAAATGACCCCAAATGACCCCAAATGACCCCAAATGACCTTTAATGACCCCAAATGACCCCAAATGACCCCAAATGACCCTTAATGACCCCAAATGACCCCAAATGACCCCAAATGACCCCAAATGACCCCAAATGACCCCAAATGACCCCAAATGACCCCAAATGACCTTTAATGACCCCAAATGACCCCAAATGACCTTTAATGACCCCAAATGACCCCAAGTAACCCCAAATGACCCCAAATGACCCCAAATGACCTCAAATGACCCCAAATGACCCCAAATGACCCCAAATGACCCCAAATGACCCCAAATGACCCCAAATGACCCCAAATGACCTTTAATGACCCCAAATGACCCCAAATGACCCCAAATGACCCCAAATGACCCCAAATGACCTTTAATGACCCCAAATGACCCCAAATGACCCCAAATGACCCCAAATGACCCCAAATGACCCCAAATGACCTTTAATGACCCCAAATGACCCCAAATGACCCCAAATGACCCCAAATGACCCCAAATGACCTTTAATGACCCCAAATGACCCCAAATGACCCCAAATGACCCCAAATGACCCCAAGTGACCCCAAATGACCTTTAATGACCCCAAATGACCCCAAATGACCCCAAATGACCCCAAATGACCCCAAATGACCTTTAATGACCCCAAATGACCCCAAATGACCCCAAATGACCCCAAATGACCCCAAATGACCCCAAATGACCCCAAATGACCCCAAATGACCCCAAATGACCCCAAATGACCCCAAATGACCCCAAATGACCCCAAATGACCCCTAATGACCCCAAATGACCCCAATGACCCCAAATGACCCCAAATGACCCCAAATGACCCCAAATGACCCCAAATGACCTTTAATGACCCCAAATGACCCCAAATGACCCCAAATGACCCCAAATGACCCCAAATGACCCCAAATGACCCCAAATGACCCCAAATGACCCCAAATGACCCCAAATGACCCCAAATGACCCCAAATGACCCCAAATGACCTTTAATGACCCCAAATGACCCCAAATGACCTTTAATGACCCCAATTGACCCCAAGTAACCCCAAATGACCCCAAATGACCCCAAATGACCTTTAATGACCCCAAATGACCCCAAATGACCCCAAATGACCCCAAATGACCTTTAATGACCCCAAATGACCCCAAATGACCTTTAATGACCCCAAATGACCCCAAATGACCCCAAATGACCCCAAATGACCCCAAATGACCCCAAATGACCCCAAATGACCCCAAATGACCCCAAATGACCCCAAATGACCTTTAATGACCCCAAATGACCCCAAGTAACCCCAAATGACCCCAAATGACCCCAAATGACCTTTAATGACCCCAAATGACCCCAAATGACCCCAAATGACCCCAAATGACCCCAAATGACCCCAAATGACCTTTAATGACCCCAAATGACCCCAAATGACCCCAAATGACCCCAAATGACCCCAAATGACCTTAAATGACCCCAAATGACCCCAAATGACCCCAAATGACCCCAAATGACCCCAAATGACCCCAAATGACCCCAAATGACCCCTAATGACCCCAAATGACCCCAAATGACCCCAAATGACCCCAAATGACCCCAAATGACCCCAAATGACCCCAAATGACCTTTAATGACCCCAAATGACCCCAAATGACCCCAAATGACCCCAAATGACCCCAAATGACCTTTAATGACCCCAAATGACCCCAAATGACCCCAAATGACCCCAAATGACCCCAAATGACCCCAAATGACCCCAAATGACCTTTAATGACCCCAAATGACCCCAAATGACCCCAAATGACCCCAAATGACCCCAAATGACCCCAAATGACCCCAAATGACCCCAAATGACCCCAAATGACCCCAAATGACCCCAAATGACCCCAAATGACCCCAAATGACCCCAAATGACCCCAAATGACCCCAAATGACCCCAAATGACCCCAAATGACCCCAAATGACCCCAAATGACCCCAAATGAGCCTTAATGACCCCAAATGACCCCAAATGACCCCAAATGACCCCAAATGACCCTCTAAATGACCCCAAATGACCCCAAATGACCTTTAATGACCCCAAATGACCCCAAATGACCCCAAATGACCCCAAATGACCCCAAATGACCTTTAATGACCCCAAATGACCCCAAATGACCCCAAATGACCCCAAATGACCCCAAATGACCCCAAATGACCTTTAATGACCCCAAATGACCCCAAATAACCCCAAATGACCCCAAATGACCCCAAATGACCTTTAATGACCCCAAATGACCCCAAATGACCCCAAATGACCCCAAATGACCCCAAGTGACCTCAAATGACCTTTAATGACCCCAAATGACCCCATGTAACCCCAAATGACCCCAAGTGACCCCAAATGACCTTTAATGACCCCAAATGACCCCAAATGACCCCAAATGACCTCAAATGACCCCAAATGACCCCTAGTGACCTTTGGTGACCTCTGCTGACCCCTGTGACCCCTGTGACCTCTGGTGACCTCTGGGGGGACCCCTGTGACCTCTGGTGACCTCTGGGGTGACCCCTGTGACCTTTAATGACCCCAAGTAACCCCAAATGACCCCAAATGACCCCAAATGACCCCAAATGACCTTTAATGACCCCAAGTAACCCCAAATGACCCAAAATGACCCCAAATGACCCCAAATGACCCCAAATGACCCCAAATGACCTTTAATGTCCCTAAATGACCCCAAGTGACCCCAAATGACCCCAAATGACCCCAAATGACCCCAAATGACCCCAAATGACCCCAAATGACCTTTAATGACCCCAAATGACCCCAAATGACCTTTAATGACCCCAAATGACCCCAAGTAACCCCAAATGACCCCAAATGACCCCAAATGACCTTTAATGACCCCAAATGACCCCAAATGACCCCAGATGACCCCAAATGACCTTTAATGACCCCAAATGACCCCAAGTAACCCCAAATAACCCCAAGTGACCCCAAATGACCTTTAATGACCCCAAATGACCCCAAATGACCCCAAATGACCCCAAATGACCCCAAGTGACCCCAAATGACCTTTAATGACCCCAAATGACCCCAAATGACCCCAAATGACCTTTAATGACCCCAAATGACCCCAAATGACCTTTAATGACCCCAAATGACCCCAAGTGACCCCAAATGACCCCAAATGACCCCAAATGACCTTTAATGACCCCAAATGACCCCAAATGACCCCAAATGACCCCAAATGACCCCAAATGACCCCAAATGACCTTTAATGACCCCAAATGACCCCAAGTAACCCCAAATGACCCCAAATGACCCCAAATGACCTTTAATGACCCCAAATGACCCCAAATGACCCCAAATGACCCCAAATGACCCCAAGTGACCTCAAATGACCTTTAATGACCCCAAATGACCCCAAGTAACCCCAAATGACCCCAAGTGACCCCAAATGACCTTTAATGACCCCAAATGACCCCAAATGACCCCAAATGACCCCAAATGACCCCAAATGACCCCTAGTGACCTTTGGTGACCTCTGCTGACCCCTGTGACCCCTGTGACCTCTGGTGACCTCTGGGTGACCCCTGTGACCTCTTGACCTCTGGGGTGACCCCTGTGACCTTTAATGACCCCAAATGACCCCAAATGACCCCAAATGACCCCAAATGACCCCAAATGACCTTTAATGACCCCAAATGACCCCAAATGACCCCAAAAGACCCCAAATGACCCCAAATGACCCCAAATGACCCCAAATGACCCTTAATGACCCCAAATGACCCCAAATGACCCCAAATGACCCCAAATGACCCCAAATGACCCCAAATGACCCCAAATGACCCCAAATGACCTTTAATGACCCCAAATGACCCCAAATGAAAATGACCTTTAATGACCCCAAATGACCCCAAATGACCCCAAATGACCCCAAATGACCCCAAATGACCTTTAATGACCCCAAATGACCCCAAATGACCCCAAATGACCCCAAATGACCCCAAATGACCCCAAATGACCTTTAATGACCCCAAATGACCCCAAATGACCCCAAATGACCCCAAATGACCCCAAATGACCTTTAATGACCCCAAATGACCCCAAATGACCCCAAATGACCCCAAATGACCCCAAATGACCCCAAATGACCCCAAATGACCCCAAATGACCCCAAATGACCCCAAATGACCCCAAATGACCTTTAATGACCCCAAATGACCTTTAATGACCCCAAATGACCCCAAATGACCCCAAATGACCCCAAATGACCCCAAATGACCCCAAATGACCCCAAATGACCCCAAATGACCCCAAATGACCCCAAATGACCCCAAATGACCTTTAATGACCCCAAATGACCTTTAATGACCCCAAATGACCTTTAATGACCTTTAATGACCCCAAATGACCCCAAATGACCCCAAATGACCCCAAATGACCCCAAATGACCCCAAATGACCCCAAATGACCCCAAATGACCCCAAATGACCCCAAATGACCTTTAATGACCCCAAATGACCCCAAATGACCCCAAATGACCCCAAATGACCCCAAATGACCTCAAATGACCCCAAATGACCCCAAATGACCCCAAATGACCCCAAATGACCCCAAATGACCCCAAATGACCCCAAATGACCTTTAATGACCCCTAATGACCCCAAATGACCCCAAATGACCCCAAATGACCCCAAATGACCCCAAATGACCCCAAATGACCCCAAATGACCTTTAATGACCCCAAATGACCCCAAATGACCTTTAATGACCCCAAATGACCCCAAATGACCCCAAATGACCCCAAATGACCCCAAATGACCTTTAATGACCCCAAATGACCCCAAATGACCCCAAATGACCCCAAATGACCCCAAATGACCCCAAATGACCTTTAATGACCCCAAATGACCCCAAATGACCCCAAATGACCCCAAATGACCCCAAATGACCTTTAATGACCCCAAATGACCTTTAATGACCCCAAATGACCCCAAATGACCCCAAATGACCCCAAATGACCCCAAATGACCCCAAATGACCCCAAATGACCCCAAATGACCCCAAATGACCCCAAATGACCCCAAATGACCCCAAATGACCCCAAATGACCCCAAATGACCCCAAATGACCCCAAATGACCCCAAATGACCCCAAATGACCCCAAATGACCCCAAATGACCCCAAATGACCCCAAATGACCCCAAATGACCCCAAATGACCCCAAATGACCCCAAATGACCTTTAATGACCCCAAATGACCCCAAATGACCCCAAATGACCCCAAATGACCCCAAATGACCCCAAATGACCCCAAATGACCCCAAATGACCTTTAATGACCCCAAATGACCCCAAATGACCCCAAATGACCCCAAATGACCCCAAATGACCTTTAATGACCCCAAATGACCCCAAATGACCCCAAATGACCCCAAATGACCCCAAATGACCCCAAATGACCTTTAATGACCCCAAATGACCCCAAGTAACCCCAAATGACCCCAAATGACCCCAAATGACCTTTAATGACCCCAAATGACCCCAAATGACCCCAAATGACCCCAAATGACCCCAAATGACCTCAAATGACCTTTAATGACCCCAAATGACCCCAAATGACCCCAAATGACCCCAAATGACCCCAAATGACCTTTAATGACCCCAAATGACCCCAAATGACCCCAAATGACCCCAAATGACCCCAAATGACCCCTAGTGACCTTTGGTGACCTCTGCTGACCCCTGTGACCCCTGTGACCTCTGGTGACCTCTGGGTGACCCCAACTGACCTCTGGGGTGACCCCTGTGACCTTTAATGACCCCAAATAACCCCAAATGACCCCAAATGACCCCAAATGACCCCAAATGACCTTTAATGACCCCAAATGACCCCAAATGACCCCAAAAGACCCCAAATGACCCCAAATGACCCCAAATGACCCCAAATGACCTTTAATGACCCCAAATGACCCCAAGTGACCCCAAATGACCCCAAATGACCCCAAATGACCCCAAATGACCCCAAATGACCCCAAATGACCCCAAATGACCTTTAATGACCCCAAATGACCCCAAATGACCTTTAATGACCCCAAATGACCCCAAATGACCCCAAATGACCCCAAATGACCCCAAATGACCTTTAATGACCCCAAATGACCCCAAATGACCCCAAATGACCCCAAATGACCTTTAATGACCCCAAATGACCCCAAATGACCCCAAATGACCCCAAATGACCCCAAATGACCTTTAATGACCCCAAATGACCCCAAATGACCCCAAATGACCCCAAATGACCCCAAATGACCCCAAATGACCTTTAATGACCCCAAATGACCCCAAATGACCCCAAATGACCCTTAATGACCCCAAATGACCCCAAATGACCTTTAATGACCCCAAATGACCCCAAATGACCCCAAATGACCCCAAATGACCCCAAATGACCTTTAATGACCCCAAATGACCCCAAATGACCCCAAATGACCCCAAATGACCCCAAATGACCCCAAATGACCTTTAATGACCCCAAATGACCCCAAATGACCCCAAATGACCCCAAATGACCCCAAATGACCTTTAATGACCCCAAATGACCCCAAATGACCCCAAATGACCCCAAATGACCCCAAATGACCCCAAATGACCTTTAATGACCCCAAATGACCCCAAGTGACCCCAAATGACCCCAAATGACCCCAAATGACCTTTAATGACCCCAAATGACCCCAAATGACCCCAAATGACCCCAAATGACCCCAAATGACCCCTAGTGACCTTTGGTGACCTCTGCTGACCCCTGTGACCCTTGACCTCTGACCTCTGGGTGACCCTAGACCTCTGAGACCTCTGGGTGACCCCTGTGACCTTTAATGACCCCAAGTAACCCCAAATGACCCCAAATGACCCCAAATGACCCCAAATGACCTTTAATGACCCCAAATGACCCCAAATGACCCCAAAAGACCCCAAATGACCCCAAATGACCCCAAATGACCCCAAATGACCCTTAATGACCCCAAATGACCCCAAATGACCCCAAATGACCCCAAATGACCCCAAATGACCCCAAATGACCCCAAATGACCCCAAATGACCTTTAATGACCCCAAATGACCCCAAATGACCTTTAATGACCCCAAATGACCCCAAATGACCCCAAATGACCCCAAATGACCCCAAATGACCTTTAATGACCCCAAATGACCCCAAATGACCCCAAATGACCCCAAATGACCCCAAATGACCCCAAATGACCTTTAATGACCCCAAATGACCCCAAATGACCCCAAATGACCCCAAATGACCCCAAATGACCCCAAATGACCCCAAATGACCCCAAATGACCCCAAATGACCTTTAATGACCCCAAATGACCCCAAATGACCCCAAATGACCCCAAATGACCTTTAATGACCCCAAATGACCTTTAATGACCCCAAATGACCTTTAATGACCTTTAATGACCCCAAATGACCCCAAATGACCCCAAATGACCCCAAATGACCTTTAATGACCCCAAATGACCCCAAATGACCCCAAATGACCTCAAATGACCCCAAATGACCCCAAATGACCCCAAATGACCCCAAATGACCCCAAATGACCCCAAATGACCTTTAATGACCCCAAATGACCCCAAATGACCCCAAATGACCCCAAATGACCCCAAATGACCCCAAATGACCCCAAATGACCCCAAATGACCCCAAATGACCCCAAATGACCCCAAATGACCTTTAATGACCCCAAATGACCCCAAATGACCCCAAATGACCCCAAATGACCCCAAATGACCCCAAATGACCCCAAATGACCCCAAATGACCTTTAATGACCCCAAATGACCCCAAATGACCTTTAATGACCCCAAATGACCCCAAATGACCCCAAATGACCCCAAATGACCCCAAATGACCTTTAATGACCCCAAATGACCCCAAATGACCCCAAATGACCCCAAATGACCCCAAATGACCCCAAATGACCTTTAATGACCCCAAATGACCCCAAATGACCCCAAATGACCCCAAATGACCCCAAATGACCCCAAATGACCCCAAATGACCTTTAATGACCCCAAATGACCCCAAACCCCAAATGACCCCAAATGACCCCAAATGACCCCAAATGACCTTTAATGACCCCAAATGACCTTTAATGACCTTTAATGACCCCAAATGACCCCAAATGACCCCAAATGACCCCAAATGACCTTTAATGACCCCAAATGACCCCAAATGACCCCAAATGACCTTTAATGACCCCAAATGACCCCAAATGACCCCAAATGACCCCAAATGACCCCAAATGACCCCAAATGACCTTTAATGACCCCAAATGACCCCAAATGACCCCAAATGACCCCAAATGACCCCACCCCAAATGACCCCAAATGACCCCAAATGACCCCAAGTGACCCCAAATGACCTTTAATGACCCCAAATGACCCCAAATGACCCCAAATGACCCCAAATGACCCCAAATGACCCCAAATGACCTTTAATGACCCCAAATGACCCCAAATGACCTTTAATGACCCCAAATGACCTTTAATGACCTTTAATGACCCCAAATGACCCCCCCAAATGACCCCAAATGACCTGACCCCAAATGACCCCAAATGACCCCTAGTGACCTCTGGTGACCTCTGCTGACCCCTGTGACCCCTGTGACCTCTGGTGACCTCTGGGGTGACCCCTGTGACCTCTGGTGACCTCTGGGGTGACCCCTGTGACCTCTGGTGACCTCTGGTGACCTCTGGTGACCTCTGGTGACCTCTGGTGACCTCTGGTGACCTCTGGTGACCTCTGGTGACCTCTGGTGACCTCTGGTGACCTCTGGTGACCTCTGGTGACCTCTGGTGACCCCTGGTGACCTCTGGTGACCCCTGTGACCTCTGGTGACCTCTGGTGACCTCTGGTGACCTCTGGTGACCTCTGGTGACCTCTGGTGACCTCTGGTGACCCCTATGACCTCTGGTGACCTCTGGTGACCTCTGGTGACCTCTGGTGGTCGCTGTCCTCCTCGTCGCTGAAGCCTGCAACACAAAAAATTATTAGGGAAACTGAAAATCGATCGATAAAAGAGGATAAGGGTAGTTTGAGAGGGAGAAGAGGGAAGAAAAAAGAAAATAAAATAGAATGAATGACCTATGCACCCAGGGGGGCGGAGTCAGACAGTAGACTACACTCTTATCGACATTACAGATTGGAAGAACATCTGTCTCCATTAAAGAAAGGTGGAGATTGTCAGACAAAAGGTTTGTGTCGGCTTTCTTTCATCCAGACTGGGACAGATGTTTATCTGATTTTCCTGGGGGCAAACCTGACTTCTGTGAAACACTAGGATGACTACGAAATCATAAAAAGCTGAACTTTTTAAACTTGTTAATGTTTTTCGAAAGTCCTTTTTTGCAAAACTACAGGGTGGCTACTAAATACTGTTACGCGTTTGAAGTGCTATAATTTTTTTGCTTCTGATTTCTGATTGTGAATTTGATCTCCACTTCTGATTTCTGATTGTGAATTTGATCTCCACTTCTGATTTCTGATTGTGAATTTGATCTCCACCTTCTCACCATAGGTATTATATTTCTAGTCAAACAGTAACATATAAATATTCATATTTTTAAATGAAGATCTTATGATTTATAATAAGAATATAAATATTCATATTTTTAAGAAAATGAAGATTTTATTATTTTTAACGAGTTGACTTCTTCGAAGTTTCTTGCTCATCATCTCTCTCAGAAATTACATGCAATGTTGTCGCTATTCTTTGAGAGGTTTGAGAGCGATGGAGGTTTCCAGTTTTTGATTTAAAGCTCTAAAACATATGAGATTTAAGATATTAACTCATTAAGATAACCGGAACTAACCTTTTGCAAACTTTCGGGAACATCTCTATTTGATGCATTATACATTGCTAAAAATAAAATGCCAATTATTGTCAAGAAAGTTTTGTAAACCTGTCACGATTCGCAAGGTTTTCTCTTCAGGAATACGCTCAATCTGCGTTGATTCCACAGTTTTCGTAGTTTCTTGTTCTAATGGAGTCGTCAAAGTTTCCGGAGTTCTATGAATCGGAGGAAGTTGGAATTCGGTCAAAGAAGCAGTTGGATATTCTAGTTGAAGTTTTCCATCGATGCTTTTCTTCCAATGTTTTACGTCGATTCTACACGCATATACCAAAAGGATTCCGATTAATATCGTGAAAACACCAATTCCGATTAGACTTATCGACGATCTAATTTTTTTTTGAGGTTAGCCATAAGCTAAAATCTCTTAAATTTTCTTACTGATAAAAGGCACTTGATCCTTGAGCGGCTTCGATGACTTGCACGTGAAGGAGATAATGTAAACCAACAAAAACGAACCTCTTCATTAAAAAATTGAGTGTCGTTAAATAATCTAAGCTAAGAATGAGAATGAAACACGTTGTTGCCAATGCTAGAACTATTCAATAAAATAATGAATTAGACGAGCGACTTTGCTGATTGAAAACGAAGTGGAGCTCCACGTTGTTTTATACGTTTTCGAAGCGGTTCGGGAAGTTCGCCGAGTCCTTTCTTATCCTGTAACAAAAACATTATATACCTTTCAATATCTAATAACTTACATTCTGAAACGTTTCCAGAATTGAGATGAGAGTTCTGGTTGATGCGAGAGCTGTTCCATTACAGGTATGAGCATATTTAGTTGTACCATCAGCCGTTTTGTATTTGATTCCCAATCGCCTTGCTTGAAAGTCCGTACAATTACTAGCTGAAGACACCTCTCCGTACAATTTTCTTCCTGGCATCCATGCTTCGATATCATATTTTCGACAGGCAGATGCACCCAGTTCTTCCGACGGCATTTCAAGTTGTCTGAAAAGAAATCAACGTTCACGAATACAATTATACTAATATGTTCTTGCCTGCAATGAACACCGAGTGCTTGGAATGTTCCTTTCTGTACTTCTACCAAATAGTCCAATTCTGCTTCACTCTGTTCTGGCGTACTGACTACAAACATTTCAACCTTACTGAATTCATGGACACGGTAAAGTTTTGCTTCACTGGCGGATTTACTGATTTCAGTTCGAAAGCATCTACTCAATGAAACCAATCGAATCGGAAGTTGTTCTTCTTGAAACGTTCTACCTCTCAGAAAAGCGGCGATTCCCATTTCAGCAGTTCCAGATAACTTTGTATGAGTTTCATCTCCCGCGAGAGTATATTGTATAGGATGATCACTTCTTTGCATCACTCCACACGCTTGTGTTACTTCACCAGACACGATATCTGGTACAGTGATTGGACGAAATCCCAGAGCGCATACTCTTTCATGTGCATAATCCAAAAGGGCTTTTTCTAAACCAGCTAATGCGCCAAGTAAAACATAGGACCTTTGTCCAGAAGCATCTGTTGGATGTAATAATGATCTCCATGATTGCACTAATTTTTCTGCCGTCAGACAATCATCTTCTCGTTTCTCTCCCCACTCGGAAATTTTTTTCGCATTTTCTTCTCCTCCACGTGGCACACCATCTTGCGTCATATTCGGAATCAATATAGCTTCATCGTATAATTCATTCCATAATTGTGCATATTGCTGTTCGTTGATATCCGCTGCTTTTTCGCCAGAATTCATCATTTTTTGGATTACTGACCATTTTTCATGAACTTTATCGATATCACCAACACCTTTCCTTTGTCTGAAACGGATAAATATCATAATTAGAGATTTCGATAACGACTAACAGAATGTTCTCTCTTATTGCTTCTTTGTTTTTTTCGTCCAGAAGAAATTCGAAATTCAGATCTGGACGAAGACTTGGAGGCGTTGTAGTCTCATCTGATGTTGAAGCTTCTGTTGATGTGAATCTTCTCGCTAATCCACATCGCAACTGCCTGCCTCGAAAAGCCAACTGACACAACCTGCGCATTTTTCAACTGAATTGCTAAATATAACGTTCAATCGAAATGTACATCAAGATATCAACGACTGGAAACAAATCGAATGATGTTTATGAAATATTACTGAAACAAATAAAAATTTATTCACAACAACGGGAACGGTATAAAAAACTTTTTCATAAAAAGAGCAATCAACGAGAGAAGTAGATCGGAATTGTGTTATTTCATTTTCTTTATTTCGAAAGCTTCAAATTTTTGAAGAGCGAGATCAATCATTTGGAGACAGTGTGTTAGATTCTCAGATTCGATATTTTTATTTCCACGCAGATGATCTTCCTTGAATTTGCTTAATGTATTAGCCATTCGATTCAATTTTTCCTCTGATTCGTTGTCCACTGGAGGAAATGATTTCCAGAATTGTCTACAGATCTCTCTGACAGAACTGTGTATATCACGAATTTTCCCAAGTTCAGTTGGATTTTGACACCAACTCTCCGGTGGTGAGGCTCCTTCTTCATCATCTCTTACGGCTTCTTCCATTTCCATTTTTTCCGTTTCTTGCTGATCCAGAAACATTTCATTTTTATGAAGAATGTCTTCTGCAGACCAGTTTTGGAAATAATCAGCCACAACCGATTTGTATTTAGATGCATCTTTTTTTGAATAGGTTGATTGTGATGACTTAGTAGCTGATGTAATCCGTACGAGCTGAACTTCTTCTTCCGTTTCATTTTCAGCCAAATCTCCAGACTCAAGACGGCTTTCAGTTTCAGCTACAAGTCGCTGTAATTAATAAATAGGAGAAACTCTTATCAATACATTTTCTTACATCTAATACTCCGAAACCCCTCTTTTCATTCCCTGAAGTGCTTGGCTCTCCTTCCTTCCAGGAACTGGCGAGAATCTTTTCGGATAAGTAGTTACATCTTTTGATCAACGTATTTCTAGTCGATTTTGGAAGCGATTCAGTTTTCTGAAAATAAACACAAATTATCAAATTAATTATTGAATTATTCTGACATGAACAAAATCTCTCAATCCATTATCATCAATGTGATCCAAATCGAATCTCTTTCTTTGAATTTTCTCAGCTGACATCTTCGACATCTCTTCATCATCATCTCGAACACATTCTGCAAATGGATCATTCGGATTCGGAAGAACGTCTCTTTCACGATGAAAATAATGCGATTGAAAAAACTTTTTCCAAAACGTTTCTTCAGACATTTCGTGTGGAACCAATTCCAAGTTCTTCTTTTGAACTGAAAAAGTAATTTAATGAACACACTTTTTATTGAAATTTGATACCTGTAGGGTATGTAGTATAGATAGCATTAATGATTTCTGGATTAAGATTAAGACGAACTCCATTAGTTCCTTCTTGTTGGACAATATTGGCGAGAAATGCACCATTAATACCAATTTTGTCTTCTGATACACCTTCTTTTTGATAATAATCAGCCCAGAAATCTTGTGGAGTAATCAGCTTAGTGGCTACCAAGTTCTGATAGAGTTTCTCAAGATTCCGATCTTCTTGAAGAATCTTCTGCTTTGCCTGTAGTTCGACCTGCTTTGATTGGCTTTCTACGGATTTGGCCAACTGAATATCAAAAACGATATACCAAATAAAAAAAATGAATGTTAAAAACCTCGTTTACTCGATGACGATGTTGAACTAGCGCTGATTGAAGTTTCTCTTTAACAAGATCTCTTTCTTTCACCAAATCCTCTTTAGAAGCACCAGGATTTAGAAACACAAAAGTAGCTTGTTCATCATTCTTCAGTATCAACTGTAGTTGAACTTTCGATTTATGAGGAGGCGATACTCTCTGACCTGTGAGAAATGATTTGTTTTTGACAATTATTTACTTCTCTAACCATTAATGCGAATGAACTTGCAGTTGAAAACTTCACGACTAGTGTTGTCTCTCCACTCGATATAATCACTGAAAAGGGCCAAACGTCCAATTGGCGATTTTCCATCTCCCGCTTTCCTGTACTTGACATGGTCAACTCTCAGTAGTGCTTCAGATTCATCGGCCATCTAACGGTAATAATAATACAAAAATATTAATGAAAATAGCCCTTTACGGCTTTGAAAAGTCAAGATATTGTTAAGTGTAAAACCAACTTTGAAAATATCATTGAAACTTTCTAAAAAAAATAGAATGTTTATTTTACACAATAAATAATAGGAAAACCCGCATATTGGAAAACCTGATAATTATTATCATTATAATGCTAATTGTAATTAATTGTACGGTCTGCGTGGTGGAGGTGTTCCCGAGCTTCCTCGTTCTAGATTTCGAAAGCGTTCGGTTCGCTCATTTCTCTCAATTCTATCCGGCCTTTCTGTCCTTTCAATTCTATCTACTCGCTCTACTCGATCCACATTTTGAGAAGGACTTCCAGAATTTTCTAGCTTTTCGGCTAGTTGTGGATATAGTGGAGCTTTGTTTCCGTGTAACTCTCTTCCCACAAACTCTCTTCTGATAAGAGCTTCTTTTTTCAAAACCATATCACACATGTTTGAAAAAATATTAATCTTGATTTCTGAAATGTAGCTTGAGAAAAATTTCGAGAGTTTATAAGAGAAGAACTAACCTTTCGCCATTACGATTGGTTTTCCCACTTTTTCTTTTAACTTATCAGCTCCCAACTGCGAAAGATCTTTGTGAAGTTTTTTCGAATCGGAGTCTGTTGTGTGCAAGAATGTTTTTAATGAGGAAAATGAAGATTGGGCTTCTTCTTCATCATTTTCACTATCATCATCGTCAGAAAACTCAGAGTTAGAAGATTCGTCGGAATCATCGGAATCCATCTCGTTCCCGAAAAACGGGAATTTCACAAACATTCTGAAAAACGTGTCTACGATTTATACAATCAGAACTGACAAACTTATCTACAGCCTCATTGTCTTCTGGATCGATTTGTAATAACTTATCAGCACCCATTGTTGACATGAATGTCTTATAAATTTGCTTGTGACGATCGGAATAAGTGACATATTTTGCCATATGCTTGGCTAATTCTACAACAGCAACCCTCATTTGTTCTTCTGGATCTGTTAAATTTTCGACTGAGCACGGTCCGATATCCGAGTTTTTGGGGATTATAAATTCTTTCAATTCTCTCATTTGGTGTAACCTTATGATTGCCGTATTACATTGTTCCACATCTATAGGAGTCATCTTTAGCTTTGTAATCGCCCCAACTAATGGCTCCAATTGGAGAGTAACGTCTTTGTTGAAAATAAAAGTATCTCTAGAATACATTGGAATATTCTTCGTGATAGTTAACAGTCTTCTGTGAATATCCGCATTCTTCAGTTTTTTCCACTTTTCTGCTTGTTTCTCTGTCATTTGGTCATGCATTCTGTTTTTTCCAACCAGTTTCAGGTCCAATTGTTTATACGTGTGTTTGAGCTGCTCGATGTTTAATGGCTCCTTTGGTCTTCGGAATGACTTGGGGTACTTCAATTTGCCGTAATCTCGCCGTTTCGGGAAATTCTCTGAAAGCAAATGTTGTTGTTTATTGTTTAGCAAGATGCAACTCTACTTTTTTGCATGAAATCAATTTCCTGAATGAATATTCTTCCACGGTTTGCAATGAGTATGTGAGATACTAACTTATCCGGTAAATTCATTCCAAACTGGGCGGTTTTCTGAAAATGGGGAAACGCTTACTCTAATTTATAGTTCTATCTTACCTCAGAATCAAGCATCACACATCTTCCATCACGAACGAATTGGGTCAGGCATGCTGATGGCCGAGAGTATGCTTTGGCTGTGGTACAAGTCACCGCATCTTTATGATAAGGGAACTAAAATTGAGGTGAGACAATGAGATATATCTTATGTACCAACTCACCAGAGACCATTTTGTTTTGGGAGCAGTGGTCCACGTCAATCTCATGGTATCATAAGTGACCCCTTCTTTTGAGTTTCGATTCTTACTCACCACCTGCAATTTTAGTACGTTCGAGGTGTTTGTGATGTGAATGAGCGCTTTTATAGACTCTGCTCGAATAATTGATCGTTCAAAATGTGTTACTCGGAGCCTTCGTTTTGGAACTCTCTGATTCACACTTACATTGACCAATTTTTGCTCTCTTAGTGTCGTATGCACTTTTCCGGAATGAAATAATTCAACATCGTAATTTGTGGATCCTCTATTATCTTCTTTCATGGGGATTTTAGTAACTGTTGTGGAACCAAGGTCAAATGCAGCTACCAGAAGAGAATGAATTGCATTGCACATATCAGATGCCTTTCTTGAGATTACCCAGATTCGAAGAAATGGTAAATTTGGATATTCTTCGAGTGGATGCGTTTTCACTGTGCATGCATCTCCTTTGGCATAATAATTGACAATAAACACTCGAAGAGACGTGATTGGACAAAATCTAAAAATTTCCATTAAAATCAAATTAGTTTCAGACGATTACCTACGTTTTGTTTGAAGGTGATGTTGCTATTGAGTTTCTCGATACAACAAGAGAGGCCAACTCCTTTTGTAACTTAGCCATTTCCTCTTCTGTTTTCAGCCTCGTATAAAGAATTAAATTTCCATGATTTTCAACTTTCGGTTGTTTAGAAATACCTTTCAACTCATTAGTAACGCGTACTACTTCTGAATTGTGTTCGGTACGTTTGCCTGATGGTTTAAAAAATCAATCCATTGTTGTCTATTTCAAACTTACTGAAATTATATCGAACGTCATAGTTATAGTCTTTCTGTTCTGGTGTTTCCACGGCAAGTGCCTCAATAGCCATGGTCAATCCTCCTAATGGAGTTATATCTGTATTAGATTCAGTTGGAATGCTAACAGATTCAATGAGAGCTCCAAGCTCGGCACGAGTCAAGAACTTTCTTTTCCACTCCGTATCCAGCATTTTCCCCATGTGATCGGCTAGTGCAAACCGTAGTTGAACACTTCCGCGTGGATATACATCGCTGAGTACTCGGTGCATCTCAAATATCCCTTCCAGACACCATGTCCACATCGTTTTGTCAATCTGCAGTTTCTTCTGTTTGGGGCCTTCCCTGATTGCTATGTCGAACGTCTCGTTGCAACTTTCTCCAAATTTGGCGCTTCGATCCAACATAAGAACGGTTTTCATATTTCGTTGATCCATCTATTATGATATTGATAACGTAGAAAATAATTGAAAAAGATACTAAATGTATACAAACTTTGATATGAACTAAAATTAAAGAGATAAAACTATTCAAGCATCGTTTATACGCATAAATATATATTGTTTTTACAGGGATTGCGACGGAGAAATATCGGTTCATTCACTTTGCAGCAACTTTTGTTTGGCTTTTGATGAGCATAGTTTGTGCAAGGAGACTCTGGTGCTTGTAGTAATTGACTCTAACCGGGTCGACAAATTGAAGATTTTTGTAGAGCTGAAAATTACTGTTCTAAGCAAGAATGAAACAACTGTTTAACTTTTCAACAGGGACAATTCTGTTATTAAATGTTTCATGCATTTTTTTCCATTCTTATCATAACTTCTGTATATATCTTTCCGGATGAGCAGGAGCTTCGAAGTAGAATATATGAAGAGTGGAACACTTAAACTAACCTTTTTAGCACGTTCGGCACTTTCTTCAGAATTTTTCTGATTCTCAATATTTTCTAGCATCATGTCAGCGATAAAAGCTAGAAGGTATGGCGATCGTTTATCTTCTGGAGTGGTTTCGTAAAGATCTTCTACAAAGCTGACAACATCACTGTTCGAAGTGATGCCGTTTGAAATAAGTAGTCCGGTCAAATAGTTCCAGGCGCTTTCATTGTTAGGAATGTTTTGAATGAATTCCTTGGCTAAGCTGAATAATACACTTTATACCTCTAGACTAGAACAAAACAAGTTTACTTGATTTCAACATCGATTCGGTTTTTGTCCTCGGTTTGATCGTACAATGTGAGAAGAAAATATCGATAGTTATACGCCGAATTATTCCGGCTGTCGATGAGAAGCATTTTGAGAGCGAAAGTGAGCTCCTCCTCTAGCGGAGCTTTGAAAGTTCTAACTACCCATTGTCGATGTTGCCAAGCGTGATAGTTTTTTTCTTCATCTCTGATAACTTCAGAACAGAAACGAAGTTCATCCTGAACTGCGCTCTCACCAATCAGCTCGACGATAAAACGACGATGATGCCAAACTTGGTAGTTCTTTGAAGACTCCAGAATGATGTCGTCGAGGTAGCGCATTTCCTTTTTGAGATCCAAGCCGAGCTCAGTGAGACACACTCGTCGGTATTGCCAGACGGTGTAATTGGCTGGATTCAATCTTATACAATCCTCGAGAAGACTCATCACGCGCGTTGACTTCTCGTTTTTGATCAGCACAGCACGGAAATAAGCGAATGCATCTATGACTGTAAAAAACAACTTAGTTGAGAATTTACAGAAAAAAAACATACAGTCCTCTGTGACAGCTATTTTTACAGCAACTTCTTCGTCTTTTGTCGGGTAAATCGGAGTAATATCTTTCCACTCCTCATTGTCTTTATACAATGCAGACGAGGAGATATCGCCAGATTCCATCTGCAATGAACCTAGGAGTATTACTTAGGCAAATTTAATAATATGAAGAGTACATCTAAAAACATAGGAACCCGAGATTACATAAATTTTAACCTTCTACTAATCAAAATGAATAAAATTGAATGAATAATTTTGAAAACACATTGGTTTTTTGAGGAGGTACGGTTGTGTTGTGTTTTATACTCCTCAGAAGCGAATTTTTTCGAAATTCGGTGTGCAAAACATATAAAACAGTGTGAACAGAGTAATTTTGTGGGTGTGTGTGCGCTTTCGCGTAATTTAGTGAACACTGTGTCAACACAGCGACTCTTGTGTGGATTTACGGGAAGCCAACACGATTTCTTCGCCTGTCAACGCTAAGCATTTTATTAACTGACTATGGATTCAGATTTGAATTTTCAAAGTAGAGATGACATTCGAAACATGGGATTAGAAGAAATGCGTAAGTTGCAACTAAAAAAAGCGACACAAAAACTTAATAACGTTTAGGACGGCAGAAAATATTGCTGGCCAGCGAGCTGAAAGCGATTGACGCACAAATAAGCGACTTAGCTTTCAATAACTATGGAACATATGCAGACGCGGGAAGAGCCACCCACGATTGCTCTAAAACTGTACGTGTTTCGATTATCTAACGTTCAAATGTTTTTTGCAGTTTGGTGAAATGCGCGATAAAACTGTGAACCTTTCTGACCAAGCAGAAGAGCTTACAACCGCTTTTCAAGAGTTTCGGGCTAAAGCGAAAAAAATTTCTGACGAACAAGAATTGGTTAGAAAAGCTTTAGACAATTCAAACCCCCTTTGGGAACTATTGACCCTCCCATCGGTAAGGAAAAAGGTGAATTTATGATAATACTGGTGACACTGCAGAGAATGAACATTTGTGTTCGTGCTGGATATTACGATCTAGCATACACTTTAACGAATTATGGAATGCAACTCCAACAGCAGACTCAGCTTTACAAAAACCCACTTATTAAAGTAAGTGATCAAGAGTACTGTACAAAAACAAAAAAGACAATTTCAGAAAGTTGCCGATCATCTAGTCGAAGCTCGCGCATATCTTTTAGAAGAACTATTCAACAAGTTTGCAGGTCCCTTAGATCTTGCAGAGTCTATCAAAGTTGTTAACAACGTTCGAAAAATGCCATTCTTAACAGCCAATCAACTGAGAATTGCTGTTCTTCAACATAGAGATATATACTTGGAAAAACAAATTCTGGATATTTCGGTAGGTATAACATATTACTTCATTGGAAGAAAAATATTCAACAACAATAAAAAGGCCGGATCAACATTTCAAGTAGGCATCTCCTTCGATGACACGCAAATAGCGTTTTCCACTTGGAAGTGGCAAAATCTTGCATTTCTCTGCGTCACCTCCACAAAGCTCCTTTATAACTTTTTCTTGTGAAAGAGATGGTTGTGCAATTACATTCTGTCCAGGTACCCAGTTCACTGGAGTTGCTACAGGTGCCTTGGCCCCTAGCTGTACTCCATCAACCATACGGAGAATTTCGCTGAAAGCTGATTTCTGTGACAAGTTAACTGAAAAATAATGACTCACACAAAGTTTCTGCCAAACGTGGCTGGATAGAGAATCTTTGACTTGAGCTTTCTGTCTGGTCCAAATAACATGACAGCTCTGGCTGAAAGACAGATTCCTTGCGAGTTTACTTCATCGGGATCAATCATTCCAAGTTCGAGACAAATCGAACGATCGGTATCTGCGATGATCTCGAAAGGAAGATTTTTGTTATTGATGAAGCACCCATTCGCAACAGCGTTGATGTCTTTAACCCATTCACGATGTGTATCTGAAGAATCGATGCTGATAGCGAGAATCTCTACGTGGCGTTTGCTGAATTCTGGAGCAAGTTTAACAAGTTCTGCCAATTCAGTTGTACAAACTGGAGTGAAATCGGCTGGGTGACTGAACAACATAAGCCAGCTGGAAATGAAGAAATGAAACGAAAGAATTTGCAATCTAAAACTCACTTTTCTCCGATGTGGCTATGCAAACTTCGATTTTTTCTGAGATTCGTCTCGAACGTAAAATTCGGTATAGTGTCTCCGAGCTTCATTCTTCGTCACTGAAAAGTAAAAATGTATCCATCGGAGAAAATAAACTAAATGAAAGAAAAAATTGGAAGAATTCTTCGAAGAATGCAATGTAAACAAAAATCAATTTTCAGGGGAATGTTGAAATGATTGTACAGGCCATTGAGATCTACCGTACCAGCATGTATGACACACTCGTTCTCTATCTCGCTGTTTTCCCAGAAAATGAAATCGTCAGAAAAAACGTGAGTTTGTAGGGGGAAGTCGACAGAGAAGGAGAAAAGTGTTAGAATACTAAGTAAACAGAATTGCTTTTAGCCTAATGCCGATCCAAGATGGGAGTCATGGCCAGTGTTGCCTCCGAATTCTATTCTTTCTCAATGGGTCATTTCAAACGTCAAGAAGATGTTAGATCTCATCACGAAAGCAGATTTGAAGTTAGTTAATCTGAAAGCTTTAGTAATCACATCTAAATATATAGATCAACTGTCGATCTTTCTGCAGTATGGACTAAACTGATGGCAATGGCTTCTTCTTTTGGGCGGATGGGGATTGATTTTCGACCATTAGTAGCTGGAAAGCTTACGAAACTGGTCGAGCAACGATTCCTCCAAAATATCCAAAGCGCCACAAGTCGCCTGGTGGGATCTTCTCGTGATATTGTGATGATCGGAATCGATCCTGCTTCTCTTCCTCAATTCGAATCTTCACCTGACTCCCCACCAGTAGCAGCTGCTGAACTGAGCTTATGGGACGATATGACAGTATACTCTAACGGAATAGTGGATGCACTCAATGGATTACGTTTTATTCTTACCCCTATGATATTGTCTACCGTAGTTGTCTCTCTACGAGATTCTGTTAGAGCGATTCTAACATGGCTAGCTACATCACACTCTAACTCTGCCAACTTTTCCCGTGCTGTTCGCATCGTTTGTACCTGCGTGGCACCATTTTTCGAAAAATGCATAGAATTTTTCTTTCCATCAACTGTGATCAGCAACATTTCCGGATCATCAATCACAAAGCAACAATATGTGAGTGAAAATTGGTTTAAGTGGAAACTCTTAGATTCTTTCAGCTACAATTCATCAAATTAGACGTAGAACTTTTAGCTGCGTCATGTGATGGAGCTGAGAAAATTGAAGATATCGTTAGACCACTTCTACAGAAAAGAACTCTAGAAGAAATTGGTCTGGAAACCGTATTGAAAGCAAAGTCAGAACGAAACAGCGAACCAAAATTTTTCTTGAATGACACCCCTGAAGAAACAGAAGAGCTAGAGAAAGACAGTCGCTTGAAGACGAGAGAAGAAGAGGAAACTGTTGAAAAGAATAACGTCGTCAATTCCATTACTGGAAATGATCACATAAATGATGTAGCTGTGATCCAATCAAACCAAGCATTAGATTCAGAAGAACAATCGAATTCCGCAGTTGTTCTAACAGAAAACTCAACCAATAGATTCGATAAAGACACAGAGAGGGAACCAATAGAAGACGGCAAAAACGATAACGATGTTTCATTACTGAAGCCTACAGCTGATCCAGAACTGACATCTCTTCCCCAGTTCGGCGATGTGGTCATTCCAGAACATCATATCGTTGAAGCCGACAAAAAGAAATGCCAAACAGAACCAGCTGAAGGTGGAGAAGAAGAGGAAGGATGGGGATGGGAAGAAGAAGAGGCGGAAGTACCAGAAGAAGATACATCTATTCCGGAATCAAAAGAAGAAAATCAACTACATATAAAAGGAAAAGGAAAAAGTGATTAATCTTTGAATATGTATGGGTTTTTCAAATTATGAAATTATTTGTTGCATAACCAAGTATATAAATTATTTGGAACAATTAACTAATTTTTCGAGAAATAAGAATGAACATGTTGATGAATTGTGTTTATTATGACGGGTGAGAACAAAACGGGAAAAAATAAAACTATTACGCGAATATCACAGAACGATCAGAAATTAGTAAGCTACAGAAATTTAAGCAGATCAGAAAAAATGAAGAATACCAGAAAATATAAATTACAGGGATAAGAGATCAGGTAAATACACAGGGAATTAAATTCCACCTAACTCGTCGATTTCTGCATCGTCCTCCGTTCCAGAACGGTCTCTGCGAAGTACTACGATGTCTTCAGAATCAGATGTTGGGCTAGTTGTTCCTGCTCCGTTCCTTTGCAGCAACTCCTGTAATTTTTCAAAACCAGGACTTGTACTGAATCGAATAAAAGCAGTAAGGAACGGTTATGAACGGACAAAAGAACGCAAAGCACCGATCCAAACTGACAATACTCACTGCCTGCTCTGGCTCATCGGACTTCTTTTTATTCGATGACCATCTTTGAGCAATTCCTTGCCACACGCTCCCAGGAAGTCGTTGATGTTCTTTTATCATTGCACGAATTTCTCGTTTCACAGTTTTACGAACCTGAAATGTGTTTTAGTGTTTTCCTCTGAATTACAAACAGGAAAACTAACCTCCTCCGGGGTAACTGTGTCGAAATCAAAATAAATCGGTTTTCCGAGATGTGTAACCATTTTAACAGGGAAACCACCGTAAATCGGACACAATGGAATTTTTGTTTTCTCATAAATCCAACGGAAAAAACTTCGACCCCATTCTGGAGTTCGGAACGATTCTCGGCAGTTTTCAGTAAACATGGGAATCACGGGCGTTTTGCTTCCAATGATCACTTTCGCGAATCCGAGGCGTTTCCCCCACAAAATATCATATACGTTTGGATCAGAGAATAGTGCTTCTCGGACACCTCCAGGAGCAATGCACAAAATGTTTCCTTCTTTCAGTTCCTCCGTGCATTCTTCGACTGTTCCAGCCGTGATTGAGAATAGTTTACAAAGTGGCCGCCATCCCGGAATTTTGAAAATAAATTTATCCCCAACACAATGAAGCGAGCGATTTTTATGAATCACCAATTTTGAAATGAGATAGTAGACATCGAGTGGGAGACATCCATGATAGTAGATGAAAAGGGCAGATCCTTCGGCAGGAACGTTCTCAATCCCTTTCAATTCGTATCCTAAAATGAAATAGACAAAGTAATTTATAGTATAGACCGACTTATTCACTTACCATGCCAAACATATCCAACTCCATCCCAAAAAGAAGCGATTGCCACTCGAGCACCTTCCCAATAACTTGTATGGTAGGCTTCACGAATTTGATGTCGATGTCCATAAATATGAACAAAAATCACACATCCATAAATGAATAGAACGAGAAATATTGGGAAGACGAAGAGAATGAAGAACGGAAGCAGTAGCCAGAGTAAGTACTAAAATGAAAATCATACGGAAATTTGCGCGGAAATGAATTCAAGTTTTCATTGCAACATAATATTTACCTCGGGAATAAACTCATATAGAGCATGTGCCCCGTTAATAATGATTTCATGAAGCCATCGAAACATTTAGTTAACAACAGTATAAGCAAAGTATCATTTGACGACGAAGAATGAAGCCATTTCGGGTGAAATCAGATAGTAGGAGAGCGAGAGAGCAAAGAAACGAAGCATAGTGTGATGATGAGAGAGATTAGGCGAAAAAGGACGCTACAGCTAATAAAAGATGCACACAGAGACAGTGTTCTTGGTAATGAGGAGAGAAAACGATAGAGAAAGTCAACGTAGATAATAATTGGTGGTGGTGGTCTGATTAGTAAAAGTGAGCGCAGCTTATTCACCTTTTTAAATGGAATTGAGAAATTAACTGGTGTCTTTCCAGCTTTAGCTAAGAAATAGATTTTTAAATGAATAAACGCCCTACATATAGAATACAGGATCAGGAAACCATCTTGGTTGGTTTCCCTCTCTGTCTTGAACTGGGAGACCTGTTTAACACGATGATTTCAGTCGTGATACAATTTTGTTTGCTCAGACAAAATCAAATAGAGTAATTATAAATAAATATAGGAAACACTCTTACTCATATTCTTACTTCTAAGTAATCTAAGTCGATGTAATCAACAGCCCAAGTAATCCATAGTAGCAGGACTTCAACGTGTGGTTGGAGGAATCCTGGCCATGCGACATCTTAAAAATATTCAAATATCGGAACAATACTCAAAAATTACATATTTCTTGTTAAATATTTAGAATATTAATGATAGAAAGCTTACCTTGCAAGGCTTGGATCCATTCCGAAATCGCCATATTGAACCCCGTCAACGGGCTTAAAGTTTACATGTATATTCACAATGGATCACGACAATGAAAGAAGCGAGCAAGATATTTAATGAAACTTATGTTATCATTTTCTTTCATCTCAAATTGAGATTCTCAATTCTCTAAATCTTATATTGTTTTATTTAAAGTTTACACATAAAAAACAAAAATTTAAAATCACCTAAAACAAACACAATTAATTATTCCTGACTACTTTCTTCTTTCCATCTGCCCGTATCAAAGATTGTATAAACACCGTCATTTAGATAAAGTCTGACTTTGGCTGTTTCGAAATTGTCTTTCTCAGTTTCCCTGACAGCTAATACATCCATAAAACCGCAGTCGACAACTCCTGTTACAGGGATTCGCAGCTGAAATTTGATAAAATCACACCAGACTTTTATTGAAGAACTAACCCGGCTTTTCGTTTTGTCAACATAATTGTGATGACGATCTGATAACTCTACACTTCCGACCGAAATAGGGGCTCCAATGGCTTCCTAAAAAAAGAATCAATATATTTTGTAGCCTCATTAGTAGGAAGCGAGCCGCGACGCGTGTTTACGGGTCGAGAAAATGGACACAACTTACTAAAGCTTTTGGGTGCTCAAAAACAATCTTGAGACTTTCATTATAATGTGGCAATGAACGAACTTTCCACTGAACAGACTTTTGTGCGAGATAGAGGCCAGTTGAGCCCATCACAAAAACACCTGCCGCCACTTTCACCAAAGTAGATGTTTGAACCTGTAATAATTTAGACGATTTGAAAGCAGAAAAACCCAAGTGTTACCATTAGTTATTGAGTTTACCTCTTTCCCATCTGTTTGGAGTAGATCTGGAATAGGAAGAATTTAACACAACGTTCATGCGAGCTGTCAGATATTTTAGCGGTAGAAGCACATAGATGAGTTAAGAATTTATTACAATTGGAAACTACAAAATTTCTACAATCTAAAAGGCTTCATCTTTATAAAGAGTCCAAGCACACGTTTGTCCAATTCCAGCCATTGCAACCACCTTCCATCCTTCTTTTTCTAGTTGATTCAGCACTTTTCTTGGCGACCATTTTGTAATGTATTCCTAAGTTATCTTAGTTGAACAAAAGTAGAGAAAGCAGTACTATCGGACACACCTGGAACTCATTTCCGAGTTGTTTGGCAAGTTTAGCTTCCAATTTTCCCATCAATGCGGGGTCACTTTCACCATCTCCGACCATAGTTGGTCCACACTCCATACGGATTTGAGTAGATATTAGAATGTAAGGCATTTCAAAAAATTCACAGGAACCGCGTCGATAAATCGATACAAAAGTATAAAAGCAACAAAACAGCAGGTTTTGCGATTAAAAGAGGAAAGGCGAGAAAGGGTCAAACATGCAGACAAACAACGATGAAAACGAGAAATGTGATAAAAGAGAGACAGAGATAGATGAAGTGAAAAACAAAAAGCTTCTACCGTTTTAACTGACAGCTTATTGATATATTTTCTTCAAAAGTATTGTTCTGGAAAGAAACCTCTGAAGATCTTCAAATCAATTCGGTAAACAATTGCGTGATACATTCATTTGACAGTGAAAAGAAGACTTGGAATAAAACTTTAATACACTTTTTTCGAGACGTGAATGAGGGTAAAAAACGAAAAAAAAACCCGAAGAACGGATGCAGAGAGTGGAGATAAGGTAGATATTTTCATTGTTGAAAAAACTGATTATTCTGCTTGTGGCAGTCCTTCATCTTCGTTGAACAACACTGAAGGCCGATGACGTCCTGATCCAGTCTTCATATTCTTGTGCTTTTCTTCGAGTAGATTGTTGAGATCATCGACTCTTGAAGATATCAATTTGATAGCAAACACTCATTATGATTAACTTACATTTTGATTTTGCTTTCGACGTCTTCTTTAGTGGGGACTGGAACGATTTCTGACCAGAAAACCATATCTCCTTCATACCGAACAGTGATTCTGTTTTCGGCGACCAACTCTTCAATGAGATCAGCTACTTGATCAGCTGTCTTTAAATGTGAAAGTTCCTGGATTTCAGAGAATCGAATAGAGGTGAATATTTTCGTTAGTGAAATGATAGTCTTTTTTTTCATCTCGATGACTAACAGTTTTGCGAGTTCCAAGTTACCGTCCTGAAAAATAGTTATCATGGAAAACTATTAATGAAGTATGAAGCACTCTTCTCAGCTTGTCTTTGGCATTTTGAACAAGTTCTTCCACTTTTGAATGTGTGTTAGCACTTCTCGAGAATTTGATTTCGGTTAATGCCTTATAATCTGCAGACTTCATTTTTATATTGCGAGTTCCTGATAGCTTATCCGTATTCTCAATAACTCGGCCGTTCAGAAGAAGCGAAATGAGTACGAACCTGGAAAAAGCATTTTATGAGAAACTTGAGGGATAGTACGCTCAATTTACTTTTTATAAGCATCTGTGTGCTGATCATAGCTTGTGAACGTAGGAATTGCGGAAAGAGTCTCAAGAAGAAAAAGTGCGTCTTCGAACCGTTTGAGCTCAATTAGAACACATGCACCATTGAACAAGTAATCGAGAACGAACTTTGGATTCAGATAAGAACTAGCAGGAGTAACAAGTGGAGATTTCTGAAATGTTAGTTTAATATTTGATTTTAATCAAATCAATACCTTTAATCTACCAAGTCTAAGCAAGGAACTTGGCTCATCGCGTTCCTCTTGAACACATTTTTCATTAGCAATCTCATCAATCTGAACATCGATGAACGGTTCGACAGTTGTATAATCTTTTGTTTTAAGTGCACACGCGAAAAGAACACTGTGAGCAGAAGTAAGAACTTTTGGACCAGGACAGCCTCGTGGGAACATGGAACCTAGTGCTTTTGTGATGATTCGTTGTCCAATTTCTGGTTTATTCTTTTTCTCCAGACAATACGTTCCGATGTTTTGTAGAAGAGGAAAAACTGGAAAAATATATTAGCTAATTAGAGTTTTCTATTTATATGTCTCACTTATTTCTGGAACCATTTTCAAATGCTCCCCAACGAAATTGTTCTCGTCGACGTAGTGATTTAGGAGCTCAACTGCTCTGTCTTGTCCAGATTCACTGTTTTTAGACGATGAAGCGTCGAACATTCCTTTAATAGCTGCAACCATCGCTGCTGATCCTACATTAGGACTGCAATTCAGTAAAAATGCTTCGATATCGCTTGGTTTCTTCTCAAAAAGATCTTTATTTTGGCGAACAATTTCAGCAGCGCGCTCTCCGACATTTTCTGAAACTATTATTAGTTTTAAAATTTCTGAAAATTAAATAAATACCCTTTTTATCGCTACATAGGTTGTTTATAGCTGTACACAATGATTCCATGCTTCCTAGATCGGTATTCGACGAGGAAGAAGATCCAGAAAATATTTTGTTGAATAACGCTGTAAACACCAAACATTTGATGCTATCAACCATCTTACTCAAAAAAACTTACTTGCCATCCTTCTGCCAAACTGCTCTATCACTCTCTCAGTGACACCTGAAAATATACTTTTATATTCGAGCTGTTGGAAAAGAAACATAGAAAAATTATACGGTAAAATACAAAGTGAGTGTGAGAAATAGTAAGATGTTGGAAATGGTACAAAAATTAAGAAGAAAAATATTCTTCTTCGTTATCGTTTCGATTCTGAGAAGCATCATAAAATGGAACAGTGTCGAGTGCGGAATGCATGTCGATCATGTGCGAGTTCATTTTTTCGAAGAGTTTCTCAATCATTCGTTCTCCTTCAGAGTCATCCGAATCGGACTGAAATTTCATAATAATTAACGGTTTACACTTTTAAAAGTTGCTTACGAAATCGAATTTTTCTTTATCTCCTCTTCGATGTTTTCGCTTATTTCTTTTCACTGATTCTATTTCGTAAACTTTTAAATGAATATCAGAAACTTCTTCATGAGCTTCTTTCACTTTTCTCATCGCAGAAATCTGTGGTTCATCAAGCCAACGTAGTTCACCGTTACGAAAGTCTTCTAACAGTTTCAGCATTCCCTTCTCTTCAAAGATTGCATTGTTCGGATCGAGTTGTGCTGGTTCTCGGACTAGAGTCTCTGTCAATTCGTTCGGATCCCACTCATATACTAATGCATTCGCTTCGTGTCCTAATATATGCTCATTTAACGATCTTGACTCAAACCATTTTTCCTCCGATTCCGGACTTATCAATTTTTCGGGCCTTTCAATGTGCTCTTCTTCCTCCTCTTCTATTATTTTTTTTTCTTCGCGATCTCCACGAGTGAAACGGTGAAAGAAGTTTGAAATGGAGTTGGTCGTGTCCTTACGTTTCCGTGTTATGTCTTCTGCTACTTTGCTCGGTCTCAGTTTCTTTTTTTCCTGCACTGTGTTAATGAAGAATGCTCAGAAAACGGTGTGAAACGTACTTTAGTAATTGTGAGGTCATCTATTGATTCGGACAGATCGTCAGAAACAAATGAGGTTGACAGCGTAGCGGAAAACCCGAGCTGATTTGTAGGAGAGTTCTGCATTAAACATATTTCAAAGAAAAAAAAACAATAATCTCAACCTGCTCCTCATCCACAACTTCGACTCTGATTGGCTCATTGGCTGTCGCAATAGAGCCAAAACGAATATCAGCCGACTTTGGCGATGAACTCACATCTCTTGACATGGTTTTTTGAGTTGGAGTCAATAGCTAATGATTCAATTGTGATAAATTAGAAAAACAATGAAATTATTCTCATCGAGAAAACATATCCTGAAATGTGTTAAATAATTAGGAGAAAAGAACAAATCAACCAATACTGGGGAGCACCTTGTGAACGAGTGCACTCGCGAGTAAACAACATCTGTCTTCTGCGCGAGGAGTACACGAAACGCGGACTAGGAATTCAAAGCTCGGCCTCGTTATTACGGAGCTTCGTTTGAGGGAACAACAAATTGTTATTATAAATAGCTGATCAAGTATATGCTGATCAAGAAGTAAGTGATATATACAACAATGAAAATAATAATGCTTTCGGTTAGTTTAGCCTTATTCGCTTTTTTGATATTTAACAGGAACAGAATTTAAAAAAGTTATATTGAAAAATTTATAGAAAGATTGAAATTATGCAAGTTATTATGAATGTTTCTTGCCGAAAGCAATATTTTGGATCCATTCTATTGGCAAAAACGATTTTCCAATGATTTTTGTAGCATCTTCTTTCGAGATCATTGCGACTCCTTTCTTTGTAAACGCTTCTTCGGACTCTGCGATTCCTTTTTTGGTTAAGCCGGCACTGCATTCTGGAATGACGGCGGCTAGAAAGTTTTGCTTTACAGCATCCTGAAGTTATGAATTTCAATATTCTTCTTCGTACCGTCACTTACTAGACATGTGAACTTCACACAAATATCATATGCAAGACCTGCGATGATTACAGCATCAATGTTCTCACGGCGAAGAACATCTTCTAACTCTGTTCTAGAAGAAAAAATGTAAAACGTAAAAAGTGCAAAATCTATCGACTCACTTGGAAAGACCGTTATTATCGAAAAAAGCGCTATATGAGTCGAGATAGGGGTCAACTCCTTTCATAATGTATTCTGCGTTGGGTGAATTATATAGACTTGGGTGAATATCGGATCCCCAACTCTTCTGGATGCAATGGTCTGGATAAAGAACTTGTTCAGTTTTAATTGGTTTCAAGAACTGAACGGAGTCGAAATAATTCAGTGTTCTATTCTCGTCCTTCATATCCATTTCCCGATCTGAGTTATGAGCTTGGCTTAGAAATGAGATATGGTTATGGGGATGCCAGTCTTTCGTGTACACCACAAGATCCCATGAGTCCAGTTGAAGTAATTCATTCAGAGGAGGGATGGCATTGTTTGGGTCTTGCTCTGCATCTCCATCCCCAATTTTAAGGGATCCATCGACAAAATCATTTTGAAAGTCAACGACGAGAAGAGCAACTCGTAGCGAGCGAAGCCGGGAAAGTACTTCTTGATCGAACTGAATGGAAGTGGTGAGATCCCATTGACGCTTCTGAACCAAATAAAAAATGAGTGATTAAATACGAAACGAGAACTGACTCCAAGCCATGAGTTCATAACTTTCTGTGATTCATGAGGAGAGCTTCCTGTCAATTGACTCAATTGCTCACAGATTGACTGTGATTGGCTGCCCACGATCGTATTATTGTTATTAGATACTGAAGTATCCGTTGAATTTTCTGAGTGCGCCATCTACAAAAAATAGACAACAGTTTGCGAACCACTTGTTGAATGACATATATTTGTTCAAAGTAAGTGCGAATTTAACTTCAAACGGGGTGGTGGAAAGATGGACAATGTTCTCTAATTCCAGGCAATGTGGGAGAAGGAGTGCGACAAGCGCATTGCAATACTTCTCCGATAAGTTGCAAAAGGCGAAATTTTGGCAACTTTTGAAGCGAGACCTAATCCTATTAAGATAGTGTTCGAAAAACTATTGAGTTCGTGATGTAGTGATAGCGCCGAATTTAAATGTTACGAATTAAACACTGAAAGTACCATTGTCTGATTATGTATACATTGGAAGTGAATCAACACTGTTCGATATTATAAATATTCGATATTATAAGTATTCGCTGTCGAACTTAAAACTATTCACCAGGATATTCAAAATAAAAAGCTCCTTGTTGATGCGTATTAAAGGCAAACCTTTTCCTTGCAGCTACTTGTTAACATGTGCTTTTTCAAGCACCAGCAATTTCGCTATCATTCAAAAGAGTTTCTCAGTGGCGAGTGCACTAATTCACTTTATCACGACGCTAGAACAACATTTCGAATAGTGATTAATGGGGAGCACAGCGGCCAGGCGCTGGGCAGTGACTGGAAACTTTCTGATTTACGATGGTGATAGCGAGGTCAGAGGGAGAAACGAATTAAACTGCACGTGTTAGAACAGAAAGATGGAGTTCAGACTTTTTGTTGAAATGGATGAAATGAATCAAAGCATTCACAGCATGCCAACTATTGTGCTGACTATTGCAAACGTTTGTTCAGCTTTTGAAAATTTATTGTCTAAATATTTTCAAATATAAAAAGGGGAATGAGTTCTCAAGTTCTTGCAGGAAGTTTTTTTGAATGTAGCCATATGACACAATTCTGGGAAGAATGATACCGCGTAGATGTCAGAGTTTCAACTAAAACGAAATCCAGTTTCTAGTTAGGCTCCAAATTGATTTTGTGTTGTTTCTCGGAAACTAAGCAACTAAATGTCTCGAATTACATGCACCTGATGAGAGTTTAGAGAGAGCTGAGAAAGCAGCGTCTATGCACATTTTTTGAGCGAAAAACAAAAAATAGCAGAGAGTAAGTGCCTTTTGGAGAGCCAAAGATGATAGGAAAGAAGAAATAGAAAACGGAGAGAAGGTCTCAAATGGTGAAAAACTGATTTCAGTTGACCTTCAGAATCAAATTAAAATGTTGTCGTTTTGTTTCGTTGTAATCGCTACAGTAGTCGAAACAGAACGAGAATTTGAGGATATAAAATAAACAAATACTAACAAAGGATTAACGTATATTTTAATATATGAATAAGAATTCTCGAAGTCTCTAAAACGTTCAAGAGGAGTGGGATTCCTGTCTTGTCAGTGAGAAATGAAGTGAGCGCCACACGCTAAATTCAAACTTCAATTCAACAGCCAGTGAAAGGAGAGTGTAGAACTCTAATGGTGTCCAAATGTCCAAATGGTCAAGTTTCTCATCCATTAAACTAGAGACTGTCTGATAATTGGAGACGGTTTTCAACCACAATTCAAGCTAAGTCACGTGCAACTCACCCAAATGAATCCTATGAAAGCCATTGCACGGAGAAGATATGGAGTAAAATACATGTTTAAGAGAGCCGACTGGCTCCTGATTTCTCACGTCTGCTCGATCGAGCACGAAATGGGCGGGTGAGCGTTTAGATTCAAAGAGCACAAGGTCATATTTGCCGATTTTTTTTTCGAGAAAAAAAATTAACTTGTGAACATTGTATGCTCAAGTGATTTGGTGAGAAGTTATTTTTTCTTCGGCAAAAATAGAACGAGGTAATCAAGATACTAAGGTAGCAGAAAAACGTTTCACAACAGATACGGCGTCGAGTTTTTATTATCAAATTGGAAAGTATAACAATATATTTAGAGTCTCAGTTAGAGTTGATGTACGGGATAAAAGAACACCGGAACGAGGAAAAATGGACAGTATGCGAGACTATTCTCGTAAAACCCGAAGGAGCTGTGGCATTCACCATACAATAAGGCATGAAGAAATAATACTGTGAAGGTGCAGATAAATTAGAAAAGAGAACTATGAAGAATCATTAAAACGGCAGACTAGGCAAAATTAAAACAATCAGACATGGAATGACCGGTAACGGTGTTTAAATAGAGTAACACGTGCGATGGTTGGGATTCGCCGGGCTGATGGTGCCACAGTTGGCTCTGAAACTGCTGGTGTGTGCTTTCGGAAAAACTCTTTAGCATCCGAGAAAAGCTCTTGTTGGGCGAGAGTGCGGCCAGTAGAGATGACGAGCCAACGACCCGAGTACTGCAAACAATTCGTTTCATTTTTCTATAATTGTTATTTGCAAACAACTTCATATAGTGTAATGAGCACTAACCAACAAAATAAATTCTCAACTTTTCACACAATAATCAGCAAATATTTAAAAACGGATGTTTTCCCATGTTGTTTTTCAGTTTGACCAACAAGATAAAAACCGGCGAACTGAATTCAAAATACTTACCAACGGCACTTCCTTTTTGGGAGTTTCGAACGGAGTAACTTTCCAATCTTTCATTTCTTTTTCTTTTGCTTCTCTCCACAATACTTCTTTCGCAGATTGTCGTTTTTTCATTTGTTCCTTCTTCGAAACTAACTTCTTCGCTTTTCCAGACATATTCGGACACTTCAGCACTTCTTTCTTGTTAGAGGGAGATTGTTGTTTCTTTGTATTTATTCCGAAAGTTTCCTTATTACTTTTTAATAAATTCCGGGAAGCGCTTCTGACAACCGGAATACTTTTTGCATTATTCAATGGATTTGCCAACAGTGGACCAGATGAATAAGTATATTTACTCAAAAAGTTGCCAGCTTCAATCATTCCAGCATACTCATGATAATCCATTGAGTCATAACCAGATTCTAATGATGCGTTGATTTTGGTTGGAGTCTCTGTTGGAAGATCTCCGAGTCCGTTGAAGTTAGTTTGAAGAGGAACATCGAGTACCTGAAAACAACAACTATTTCTAGGAATTTTTTTCTACAAAATATATTTATTCGTAAATAGAATGGTAATATTGATAATGACAATTTCAGTCGAGCATCATAACAAATAAGAGGTGTGAAGCAGTTCTTTTAAACACCTACGTCAGAATTCGGTGATCCGAGAAAAGTGAATCCATCTGGCTTAGATGGTAACAAACATCGTTTGGATGCGCTTCCGGTTACTTTTTTGTTGTAGTAAGTACCAGATCGGCCAATATGAATTCCTGAAAATGTAGAAATTGAAAGATAAATAAAACCCGCGTTAAATTTGAAGGGGGAAAATTTTAATTGAAGCAATGCAATCAACAAGTACTCACCAGTAACATTCTCGTTATTAGAAAGTTTTAGAGGTGTTTTACTGAATGTAATTTTGAATGGGGAAGGGCTTGAAATCCGGATTGATTTTCGTAACGACTCAGGAGTTTTCATATCTTTCGCTGGCGAAGAAAACAATGCTTTAATTTTCTTCCGTGATGGAGGGGAAAATGGATTTAATCCTGAAGGTAAAGCACTGGTTTGGTCATCTACGCGAGCGATTTTCTTTCTATTGGGAGGTGTTCTAACTCGTGCCCATTTTGTCGGAGGAGAAGAATCAAGCGGCCCGGATTGGAAACTGGTTGAAGCATCCGATGCTGTCGTAGCAGAAACATCCATTAAATGGGACTCATTGAGATCCGAGGAATAAACTGAGTCATTTGTCGATCCGAAACCACTGTCCAAGGAAAGTCGAGCACTTGGGTTAAAAGACGATGTCGTTGGATTCATGTGGTCACAGTCCGTGTAAAAATCTAAAATTAATAATGCTTGGAGGAATAAAATAGTACTACTTACTATTATAAAACGCATTGTTACCTGTCGAAAACATCCTAAATAGTGGCCGGCGCGCGGCGAAACCCTAAAATGCGTGTGCTAAGAAGCACAAAGTGTCGTCTAGTATGATGTCGTTTTCTGAAAAGTCACAGTTTGAGGTTTGAATTATGCATCCTCAAGGAGCAGAGTAAATCAATCACGGAAGCGAGAATAAAAGACATGTGACAGACATAAAGAGAGGTCAGTGAATGAGAGAGCTCAACGTGAATGGTTTAGGATAATTGACACTTTAACATGCGCTCGATTGCATCACGAGACAGGTTGGATCAAGCTGTGGAACGGGATAATACAAGGGAATCGCAGATGCTGTTACGAAATGAAATATATGGACGGGGTACCGACAAAACGCAAAATTGCAGTGATGATTATAAGATTAGTGCGAAGTTGAGAAAATGAGAAACAACGCATTGTAGAGCGCTCTAAGACCTGTCGAAGAAATTTCTTGCTCCTTTAGAGTACTGTAGCTATCTTTTTATTACGAAGCTTTCAGAATAGAGTTGAGCCCGACTGAATATTCAGCGCTGAATGAAAAAAGAAAAGCTTGTTTTCAAGAAAAAAATTATTCGAAAGGGTCAGTGTTAAGCTGAGCAATCGAAAATATTTTGCCAGGGGGGGGGGGGTACCTGGGACACCCTAGCACGATTCTGATCAAGGACAGAAAGGAAAAGAATAAATATATCTATTCAGAAAAAAACGCTAAAGAAGCTGATGAAAAGTTCCGAGAGAGAAATGTTTTGAAAAGCAACACATTTCTGTCAGTTTCAAGGTTTTAGTTCAGAAGGTAGAGAACTTCGGAAAGTAACGGCTGTTTGACGCTTGGCAGCGGTAACGGAACAGTAGTAAAACATGGGAGATTTCAGAAATCTGAAGCAGATGGTGGGTTATTATGACCTAGGTGGCAGCTGATCCCTTAAGTATATGAAGGAGATGGTAGCCTAATTCGCCGACGTTGTGGTTCGTTGGCCACCTGTCTCGTTTTTCGCCGCGAGATACGAGTTATTCCACTCGACCAGATACTGCTCCGAAGACAGAAGCTCGTAAAGAACAACGGGCGGGACATATAAAAAGACTGGAAAGGACCGACCGATGTGTATAACCAAGAAAGAAGACGAGAGATCGACACGAGCGATTTACTGTCGATTCTGATGCCAAACGGAGATAATGATGCAAGATTAGCGCGTTTTGACATTCGCAAAAGAAACTAGCAGCTAGGTATTGAACAATAGTTAATGTTGAAAAGGAAGGGACTGATACAATGAAACTCGTGTATTTGCATAACAAAGTAAACTTATTCAAAACTCAAGTTCATTTTGATTTGAATTATAAATGAATTAGGTCAGTAGTTCGTGGGAAACCTTGCTTATTGACATATGAAGGAATGGTTTTTAACTTACAATCATCTTAAACCAGTAGGAGTCGAATTTCAAATAGACCGCCCACTTTGAGTTTATTAAGAAACAGAGGGCATTGAAAGGGACAGCAGGAGAACAAAAAACTGACAGACGGATGACCGGCTAGAGAGAAAACAGTGTACGGGGAGAAGAGATGCAGGATAGAGACAACAGACGTTGAGTAAAATAGAGGAATAGAATGGTAGGATGAGGATACAACGGAAAAGAGCCGGATGGTCTGTGACAGGACGGAACCTCAGGGGATTGCATAGGGAAAAAGAGGCAGAAGACCTTCAGCTAATTACTACTGTTACGTGACACATGCACATTGTTGATGAACAACCCTCCGGTCAGTCAGTCACCCCCACTGTCACCTAATTACGGTTTCATGAACAAATTATACGTTTTATGCGTTTTCACGGATGAAGACCTTCAGAGTTTTCGACAATTAGAGACAGTCTTTGCTTACCGTTACGCCATCTTTGTTCAGGATTAGGATCTACCATTAACAGTTTTTGCAATTAGATTAACACTAATTGTTATATTATTGTCACTTTCTAATCTCGCTATTTTATTTGTCTTCAAATCTAAACAGGCTCGGAGGTCACGAGGTTGAACAAAAATTGGAACTTCATTCACTTAATTCAATATTAAAAGTCAAGAGAAACTTTTTTCTATCTTGTCTACATGTAAATAAATGTGAGTACAGCCTGTACAGGTCAACCAAAAGGTGCTAAGTATTAACCATTCGCACTCGATTGAATACAATCTTATGTATCTTATCGGTTGTGCACATGATTTGCCCTTCTAGACCAACTAATTCTGACCCATAAACAAATAAAAAAGGCCCCGAAGACAAGAAGAGATGAATGTGTCGACCAACATTTACCCTAAACCATTGGATGGTTGGTGCACTAATAAGCAAGTCAGAGCGGTCACCAAAATCTGACGGATTACCAGTAAGAAACAGACAAAAAGAAGGAAAGGTGGGTCTGTTCCTGTCACGATAATGACCGAGGGAAAAGCCTAATGAAACGATTATTAACGAGAGTGTGGCACGAAACAAGCGATGAAGATAAACATTGGAGATCGGAAGGATGAAAAGAACGCATTGACGGGTTATGCGAATACTGTATAAACATAACTTTATTTTATTCTTCTTTTTATGATCTCTCTTCCAAGAGTCGGCATGCACTTTTACCTTTCATTACCATATAAAAGTTCTAATGAATGACAAAAGTGCGTCAGATCTCGATGTACTTTTATATTGACAATAAGGGAAATGATGGATGAGATGGATACTCGAAACGAGTCTACACCAGAGTGCGAAGGGTTGTAAACGGAGGACACAGCTGCTTGACCTTGCATCCCACCCGACCATCATTGGCGTTATGAGCCTGTATTAAGGGTAAAGAAAAGAAAGGTTTTTTCCGTTCAAGGACCTCTTGCCTCATATGCTCTTTATGCAACCTTTTGTTGGCTCGAATAATGCAAAAAGGTCGTTGATGATGACTGAATGGTTTGTAGAAGAAAAGAGAAAATGAATGTGACAGACTACTGTATGGTTAAGAGAAAGTCGTGTAAACTTTATAAAGGAAAATGATAAATAAGCGTTAGTCAGAAATGACAGTTTATGTAAATGAGGCAGAATGAATCAAGCTCGAGAACTGGTATATGATGTCGTCAATCGTGTCCTGCTGTTCTTGCATAATTTAAAATGAGAAGCGAATAGAATTATAATCAGGAAGAGATGAAGAAGAGGAGAAGAAAACAAGAATACGAGAAGATCGACTGGAGGGAGCAAACAATCGGCTGTAATCCGAGTCACAAAGGATCGTAAAAGTTATGCAATAAGGCAACTTGTTCTGTTTGTTGATCAGAAAAGATCTCGCCGAAAGTTTATTTATGATATGGACTAATATTATGTAACAAAATAGATTGAGAAGTGTGCACAGATAGAAGGATTCCGATAACTTATGAAGAACATTGAATCAGTTTTTATCATCAAACAAACAGATTTGTAGAAAATCATCGATATGGTTTCGATAAAAGGTAATTTCTAATACTGTTTCTAGTTGTGAACCATAAATGCTCATATCCGCTTTGAATTAGCTGACGTCAAACTAATAATTCTAACATTTGTGATACGGTAAAAATAAAAGAGAAATAGAACGAGAAGAACATTGAAATACTCGTGGCACCTTTTTTCAGGTAGGAACCAATTCTTACAGGTAAGAGGAACCAACTCTTTCTAGAGTCGTCTCCGTTCATTCGATACACAAGGACACTATTTCTCGGGGTCTTCATCTGTCCACCCGGGCACGCGAATCCGCCTGGGCGCGCGAATCTGGCGTCCATCAAACTCTTCTCTTTTTTTTCCTCTTTTTTTTGCCTCCGTCTGGCATATGAGAAGAAAAAACCATTAGTTTTTTCGCGCGCGCGCACGCGTACAGCAAGAAGAACCTTCAAGAAAAAAGAGAAGGAAGGACCGCCGGCTGTTACCGAAATGTTCTTTGTTTGAAATCGAAAAGAAAGATAGAGAGAGGAGAGGAGGAAGAGGAAGAAAGAGAAATTGAAGAATATATTTGAGAAATGAAGTGAAACAAAATTGGGTTCCAATTGAAAATCATCCAAAAACTTATTTACAGAATAGCGTTGAACGAGACAACGAGAGAGTCAGTCAACTGCCTGGCACTGCGGGAAGGGGCGAATGCTGGAAGTGTCTGATAACATGGACGAAAAATAGACGATCACAAATAATTCAGGTGACCTGTTGGAAAGGTCGTTTTGAAGAAACTTGCTAGGGGGAGGGGGCGGAGCTTCCTAAGATGATATCTAAATTCTTTAATAAGTAGTAAAGTTACGACACTTTGCGAAAATACAATAATCAAAAAGGCAATGACCCTATATGAACTTTCTCGAATCACTCTTCCTAGTGACCAGAAATTTACACTTTTTGAAAGTTCTTTCTTTCATATTTGAAATGTTTCCCGCTCCGTCTAGAAAAAAAAACGAAAAGAAAATGAGAAAATGACGAATTTTTCGGTGCGACGGTAACTTCTTTTTTGAATGATGGGAACACCGACTTGCACTTTTAGGTTACATTTTTGTTTGTTTTAACAGAAACAATACGAAAATGGTTATGGGAACATTTTTATTTGATGAGAAAAGAAAAAAAGGAGAAAGAGAAGAGTTCATTGAAAAACCCGCAAAATGGAAAATGAAAGGAAACGGAAAATAGAAGAACCTATTGTTATCGTTTAGATTGTGCTCTGATGTACTGATAAAGGTTGGAGACAAGTGATACGGTTATGGAGACAATGAGAATCACAATCACCGAAATGAAAAGATGCTTCTGATTGTCACAGTCTTCCAAAGATGATAATTGATCTGAAAAATGTAAATGTATGAAGAAAAGTTTCAATGAGGTCACCTGTTCGAACATTCGTATCACTGTTTTCTAATTCAACAGAAACGCTGTCGAATAATCTCATTTCAGTCATTCCTTCCTCCAGAATTTCACGTCTTCTTCGTAATTTTGAACATATATTCGGAGCTTTTATCGTCGGAGTAAACTCGATTGTACACGAAAAATAAACATCATCTGGTCCGGGAAATTTGAATGCTTTTATCAAAAGATAATAGAACATTATGTTCTCCGAATCTTTTGCTCTGTGTAGAGGAGAAGCGAATTCACGACGAATTACACATCTAGAAATATCAACGGATATCAGTGAATTGATATGAGTTACTAACCCATTTTCATCAATCATTTGAACTTTTGTATCTCCCTTCCCATCTGTTGCGAAGCAAGAATGAACGAACATATCGAATTGATCGGACTCTGAAGTTTTCATTTTCAGTCAGAAAATAAATTCGTTGAGCTCACCGTTCAGATAACTTTTCGCTTTTACAACCAAAGAGATGTTATCTCCAATTTTTATTGGAGTTGTTACTGGTGGAGCAAATGGACCTTTGAAGAATGAATGTTTTCCTGAAGAACTTCTAAATATCTTACCTTCTCCTCGTTGAATTTCAAGAGTAACTTCTGGTTCAATTTGTTGTTCTTGTGTAGTTTTGAGTACCGATGTAACTGCATTTCTTCCTGGACTATCTGCTTGTTGATTATTTCCTCTTTCTCTTAGTTCCGAACTAGTAGATGTCTCTAAAATCTCTTTGCTATTCGAGTTATCAGATGAAAATGGGGCATCTGCAGTTGGTGGTTGTTCTCTATACGTCTTCGGTGTTGTTGAATCCACAATATTATTCGAAACAGTTGGTGGAGTTGCGTATGCATTCGGATCATTCCATTGCGAAGCAGATACTTTCGTTGAAGGAAAAACTCCAGGAGCAAATGGAACACCAACTCCTTGTTTGAAATGAACATTTGGAATAATTGGAAACGGTAATGGCGGTGTTGTTGTAGTTGGTGGAAAAGTGAACATAATTGGAGGCATTGTTGATGTTGTGAAGACACGAGCAACCACTGGAGGTGATCTTTGAGGTATTTGTTGCGGTGGTGGAATATTCGGAAACAATGGATTCGGTGGAAGACCAACTGTTGATATTGGACGAGTCACATAACCTTCAGATGGATCTTTTGCCAGAGTAGTACTCGGAGCAGATATTTCAGGTGATATTGGTGACATTGGATACGTGGAAACTGGTTTCATTGATGGTTCGTATGGTTTCGCTCCAGGAATCGGCCAATTTCCCAGATGTGAATCACGTGAAAATGCAGCGACTTGTCGAACTTCCGACTGTAAATCGTATTTAACTGTCTTTTGAAGTAGTTGTTTCTCAAATGGACTTTGACAGAAACTAAGTTTTGCAACACGATTAATTTTTCAAATTTCCTATGTTTGTTTTTGTTCTCTCATAAACCAATTTCGAGGAAATTACCGGTTTAATGGGCATGAGGCTCGAATGCATTTTGGTGCTCACACTGCTTGCAACGGGTCTGATTGGTTGTTGTTGATAAGAGTCTTTCGTTCCAATTCCATCGTCTTTTGCAACCCTACACGTAAATACATAATTCAATTTCTAAGCCCATTCTCTCCAATCTTACGTCTTCAACGGGTCCGTTAACCTGCACACAAATGAAAATTGTTTATCCGCCGATGTTTGTGTGTCTTTGTCCATCTGCACATATACTCGATTCTCCATCTGATCGATCATCTGAAGACGTCGCAAAGTAAATTATATAAAAAGAGAAATTAGGAGGGGTGAATGAATAAAAAGTGAAATCAACGCAGTCTATTATGTCACTGTCCTACTTTCTCTTATAATTTGAATGATGCCAACTCATCGCTCTCTTCCGAAAATAATTGACAGGTATAAGGTCTTTGTTCAAGACTCTTGAGGTCACACGTACATTTCTCGTGGTTCTCTGAAGTTTTGTACCGCATAGCTGAGCTGGAATCGAGAAGAGTACTGTATCCCGATCGATGTTGTTGTAGTAGAGACAATCATTTGAATTCGCATAGTTCAGGGAGTAAATCTTTCCAGTAAATGGTTTGTCAAAGTCAATTGAAGCCGTGATTCCATCGCTACTACACATTGCAGATACGGCTGGAAAAACATTTATAGAGAAGCGAACCCTCGACATCCGATATGGACGAATTGGATCTGGATTCAGAAACAAACTCTTTAGAAAATGTTTATTAGAAAATAACTTTTGTTGTCAAGGAACGTTTCAAAAGATTTAGTTGATGGGAAAAGATTACCTCGAATCTCTGCATACTGCGGAGTGACATACTGATTTTGACAGAATTTCAGAGATAAAAGGAATAGAAGCAGACTACGTTTCATTTCGATTTCCGACTATTCTGGGGCAATGTCTGGCTTCGTTGAGGAGGAGAGATACCTTACTCTTTACCTATTTCTCTTCCTCTCTCTCTCTCTCTCTCTCTCTCTCTCTCTCTCTCTCAATACCTTTGGAAAGGGTTAATTACATTCGGAGGGGCGGAGGAGGACGAAACGAACGAAGCAATGAATCGAGTACCAGTGTTGTATGTAGTAGTACACAAACTGAAAAGAGAAGAAGTCGTCACTTGTGGATGGAAAATAGGAGACGAAGGTCATATTGCTAATTGACTCGGAAATGGACTACGGTTGTCAACTTTCTGAAAAATACAATTGGGAAATGGTGTGGAACAACAAAAAATGAAAGAAAAACCGAAATGGTAAATGTCGAAATGCTGAGTCAATTCAAATAAATTCTCGATTCTGGAGGACAATCGAGAGAAACCCCTTGTTCAATATAACACAAAATACAATAAATATTCATTTTAAACACTGGTTCGAAAGTTCTACTGAGGTGGTGGAGCAGCAGCGAGTGCAGCTGGATCTTGGATTTGCATTGGTGGTGGAACCTGTTGTTGTTGAACTTCGACTGGTGGAGCAACTTGTGGAGCACCTCCTTGAGATCCACCTTTGCTGACTTCATAAGCCTCAATTCCAAGTTGTCCGACAGAAGCGAGAACATGGATGAGGACGAAGAGTGAGAAGAAGGCGTGTCCAGAGACGCAAAGGAATACAAAGATTCCAGAAACGGCTGGAACAAGAACGAGAGCAGCCGACTTTCCACGAACTTCATTGTCAGTTGAGGAGAGCACTTTTCCAATTTCTTCACGTCCATCAATATTAAGAGCAATGTTGTGGGCGGAAATGGCAGCAGTTCCTCCAAGGAAGATGAAGTAGAGAAGTTTAGCAAGGAAGTTGCTGTCACCGAGTGATCCGAAAAGGACCATGAGAAGCTGAAATTTAGAATATTCTGATAAGAAGCGATTGAATGGAAACGAACCTCAAGAGAAGAGCATGTGATGACAGCAGCACGAGCCGCAAACACGTACTTATTGAACTCGTACGGTGGGATTTGATCCATTGCTGGTAGTCGAGTGAGTAGAATCGGAGATCGAGCTAAGACTGATTTGTTCTTCTATTTCCGAACTCTTTTATAATCCATTTCTAGGCTACTGGGTTAGATTTGTTCTGAAGATAAGATTTTTTTTTGAGTGACCACGTTTTATTGAGAGAATTATCACTACAGCAAATTGTCTTTTCTGAGAAAACGGAGTATTGAAAATACGTGAACTTGGAACGGTTTTTCATTTGATTTCATCAGAATAAAATCATTGCGAATTTCGTTTTCATTGATAGTCGTCAGTAATGTTCGGGTGCTGCAAAAAGAAGAAAACGAACAAGTCGCTGGATGAGCTCAAAAAAGATATCGTTATCGATGATCATGAGATTCCACTCGATGAACTTCTTAAAAGATATTCGTCGTCTGAAACTGCTGGAATATCGGAATCAGAAGCAGCGACACGACTCAAAACAGACGGTCCGAATGCATTGACACCTCCAAAACAGACTTCAAAATGGATCAAATTGGCTGGTTCAATCTTCGGAGGATTCAATTTCCTTCTTTGGTGTGCGGCGATTGCCTCAGCTGTTGGATACGGAATGGATCTTTCGATGAGTGGAGATGAAGATGTTCCCAAAGATAATGTTTGTTTATGATCAATTGGAAGGGCAGATATCAATCAATATTTTCAGATGTACATGGCTATAATCTTAGCATCCGTTGTCACAGTAACTGGATTTTTCGATTTCTATCAAGACAGGAAAAGTGGAAATTTAATGGATTCATTTGCTAATATGATTCCTCCAAAGACACTTGTTGTCAGAGATGGAACCACAAAAGAAATTGAAGTAAAAGGTCTTGTTGTTGGAGATTTGGTCCGTTTCAGAGGCGGTGACCGAGTTCCAGCTGATCTACGGGTCACTCTGGCAAGAGGATTGAAAGTCGACAATTCGAGTTTAACTGGAGAATCTGATCCACAGACGAGAAATACAAACTTTACGAGCAAGAATCCATTGGAAACAAAGAATTTGTGTCTTTTCAGTACAAGTGTATTAGAAGGATCTGGCGAAGGAATCATTATCAGAACTGGAGATAGAACTGTCGTTGGAAGAATTGCTGCATTGACGACTCAAGTAGATTCTGGACCGACTCCATTGGCAAAAGAAATCAATCATTTCATTAAAATCATCTCTGTCGTTGCATTCACCGTAGGAGTTGCATTCTTCATTCTTGCTGTTGTCTATGAATATCCACTTCTGAAAGCAATCGTCTTCTTTATGGGAATCGTTGTTGCAAATGTTCCAGAAGGAATTGTTCCAACTGTTACAGTATGTTGATTCAAAGTAACTTCCTACAAGTAGAATAAAATTAATTCAGGTCAGTCTCACATTGACTGCTGTCAAAATGAGAAAGAAGTTTTGTCTGGTGAAAAAGCTTCAAGCAGTTGAAACACTCGGATCCACGTCCACAATCTGCTCAGATAAAACTGGAACTCTCACTCAAAATCGAATGACGGTAACTCATTTATGGTTTGATGGACACATCAAAGACGCTGAATTACTTCCGCCGAATGAGCATTTTCACGGAGAAAAACGTTATTTGGATAATGAATCATATCAAAAACTATTGAGATGTGCAACTTTATGCAGTCGATCCCATTTCCGAGTGAGTTTTGATCTGAGAATTTCACGAATAACAGGTTTGACAGGTACCTGAATTTGATGTTCCATTGGCTAAACGTGTTGTGAATGGAGATGCTTCTGAAGTCGCAATAATGAGATATTGTGAAATGATTCGAGGAGATGGTCAAGTCGATGAATTCAGAAAAACAATGCCAAAAATTGGAGAAATTCCGTTCAATTCAACTAACAAATATCAACTTTCTATTCATCCGATGTCAGAAAAACAAAATATTTTAGTTATGAAAGGAGCTCCAGAGAAGATTTTGAAATTATGTTCAACATATTATCATAATGGAGAGACGAAGAATGTATCGAAAAAGTTTGAAAAGGAATTCCAAAAAGCGTATGAAACTCTTGGTTCTTATGGAGAAAGAGTTCTTGGATTCTGCGATCTCGAGATGAGCACAACCAAATTTCCACCTGGATATCAATTCAATATGGAGGAACCAAACTTCCCAATTAAAAGTATGCAAGGAATTCTATTGTATTTATGAAATCATCATTTTCAGATCTACGTTTTCTTGGATTAATTGCAATGATTGATCCACCACGTCCAGGAGTTCCAGAAGCTGTCCGTGTCTGTCAAAATGCTGGAATCCGTGTTGTCATGGTCACTGGAGATCATCCAATCACTGCCAGAGCAATTGCTACACAAGTTCATATCATTGAACAGAATGAACAAGTTACGGAAATTGTTTCTCCTGATCCGAAATGTGATCCAGCCAGTGATGAAATATATGGAAAAGGTAGACTGAAGGCAACTGGAGCAGTCGTCATTCATGGAGAACAATTGAGTACAATGTCGCCTAAAACATTGAAAACTGTTGTCACTCACTATCATCAGGTAGTTTAACCAATGATCGTATTCATCACCATTCTTCGTTTTCAGATTGTTTTCGCTCGTACATCGCCTGCTCAAAAACTTCAAATTGTCGAAGCCTTCCAATCTGTTGGAAATGTTGTTGGGGTAACTGGAGATGGAGTCAACGATGCCCCTGCCCTTAGAAAAGCAGATATCGGAATTGCAATGGGAATCGCTGGAACTGATGTATCGAAGCAAGCGGCCGATATGATTCTTCTAAATGATAACTTTGCATCAATTGTAACTGGAGTAGAAGAGGGTCGACTGATCTTTGATAATCTCAAAAAATCGATTGCTTATACTTTGACAAGTAATATTCCAGGTAAAAAACAAATATCAGTTGAACTCAAATTCCGATAATTTGTTTTCAGAGATCACTCCATTCATGTCATATGTTCTATTCGGTCTTCCACTTCCAATGTCGATCATTGCAATTCTTATGATTGATCTTGGAACAGATCTTTGGCCAGCCATTTCATTTGCCTATGAAGTACCAGAAAGTGACATTATGCAGAGAGCACCTCGTAATCCAGTCCATGATAAACTCGTCAACAAACGTCTTGTCATGTTCTCTTATATGCAAATTGGTGCAATTCAAGCGTGTGCTGGCTTCACAACATACTTTGTTTTGATGATGTCCAATGGATGGTTTCCACAGGATTTGATCAATTTGAGTGAACAATGGGATAACAAATATATTGATGATTTGGAAGATAGTTATGGACAACAATGGAGTTATGAGAGTCGGAAAGCATTGGAATGTTGTTGTTATGGAACATTCTTCTTCACAATTGTCGTCACTCAATGGGCTGATCTATTCGCTTCGAAAACAAGAAAAAATTCTTTGGTAATGCAGGGATTGGAGTAAGTATTATTCGTCATTTTCCAACGTCTATTCTCTGTTTTTTTTCAGGAATCAAGTTCTGAATACTTCTGTAATTTTCACTTGCTTCTTGGCAACATTTGTACTCAATACACCATTTGTGAACGAAGTTTTGGGAGTTCAAGGTTTTCGTCTCGAGATTGGATTCCTCGCATTGCCGTTTGCATTTGCAATTGGATTATACGATGAATTCCGTCGATTCTTCATTCGAAATTATCCAGGAGGATACATTTACAAAGAAACTTTCTATTAAGATTGCACAATGAAAAGAAAATAAAGAGTGTATTATTTCTGATTGATACTTTTTTATTTCCGACGATGATTTTCTGATTTTAATCGAAATTTCTCGAAAAACGATTTGCGTGTTGAATGTTTGTATCAATGGCACTCAAACATCTTTTTCAATCGGTTACCCGGCCATTAATATTTTAGAGACAAAATGATTCCATTTTCCCTCCGATACTTGGAATAAAAATATCTAATTCATAATGTCAGGAGGACTTATTCAATTGAAGCCTGGACAACAAGTTGAGAGATGGAAAATTGAGAAAAAACTGGGCGAAGGTGGCTTTGGAGCTGTCTATCGCGTCTTTGATTCCACTGGTAAATACGCGATGAAAGTTGAAAGTTGCAACGAAGAAGTTCAAGTATGGAAATTGAAACAATAGAAACGGGTTGCCTTTCAATAAAATTCTTCAGGTTTTGAAATTGGAAGTTTCTGTTCTCGTTGAGCTCTCAAATCGCGGAAATCGACATTTTTGTCGAATTCAAGACAAAGGACGATACAAAAATAATTTTAATTATGTTGTGATGACTCTTGTTGGAAAATCATTGGAAGATTTGAGAAAAGCAGGACCTGGAGGACATATGTCTATGGGTTGTTCAATTGGAATTGGAATTCAGGCATTAGAAGCACTCGAAGATTTACATTCAATTGGGTATTTACATCGAGACGTTAAACCTGGAAATTATACAATTGGACGTCCAGAATTGAATGAAATTCGAAAAGTTTATATACTTGATTTTGGAATGTGTAGAAAATACACTGGATCAGATGTAAGTAATTTTCAAACCTTCGAAAGATCATAAGTTACTTGAGGGAATCATTCGAAAACCTCGTCAAGCTGCTGGTTTTCGTGGAACTGTTAGATATGCACCAATCAGTTGTCATATGCAAAAAGAACTGTGCAGGTACAGTAATGTGAAGCCTAAAAATACAATACTTCCGTTTAGAAGTGATGACCTGGAAACGTGGATGTACATGCAAGCAGAGATATCAAATGGACGTCTTCCATGGTCTCATATCAGTGATATGCATCAAGTTGGAAAAAAGAAACAAGCAATTCAGAAGACTCCGGAGAAACTATTTCCTCCACCATGTCCGAAGGAATTTCGAGAAATTTTCGACTATGTGAATTCAATGAAATACTACGATTCACCTGATTATTCAATGATATACTCAGTGAGTTTATGATCAATTACAAACCACCGAATACTGTTTTTTCTTCAGAAAATGCGTCAATCGTATTCTACAGTTGGATCCAATGAAAAAGCACCATACGATTGGGAATCTGGTGGACCGGCTTCTCATATTCTACGTTAATCCTGTTGTCAACAAAGTAATTATTAATATTGAGATTTTTATAATAAAAGTGTGGAATCGAACATTTAAAAGTGTGCGATGGAAATGGATATATTTATATTAAAAATACTTTTCCTTGTTCTTGTTCAGAATAATCGTTTACATTTCATTCATCTTCACATTATTTCTGAATTGTTTCTTTTTCTTTTAGAAGAAGTGTTCAATCTAGTTATCAAGTGTACTCTCCAAAAAACAATATAAATCTGACCAACACTTCCCTCAAAAAACAACAAATCCTTCATGTTTTTCTCTCAATTTTCTATTGTAATCATCTGGTTTTTTTCCTGGTAAAGAGAGAAAGAGAGAGAGAGAGAGAGAGAGAGAGAGAGAGAGAGAGAGAGAGAGAGAATCTCGCAATTTCGATACGCTTCCTGACTTCACGTCCTCTTAAAACCGGCCAAATGGGCGGCACAAAACTGTTACGTAACCGCCTCTTCGGAGTCATTATTTTCTCTTCTTTTCCCAACTTTTTCCTGGTATTTTCAATATACAAAACTATTAACCTAGATACGAAAGATTTCCTTTTCTCAATTAATCTTGATTCATAATTGCAATAAAATCAAAACTTTCATTGTTCGTTTATAGAAAAATGTTTGTGAAATCCTCAAGTTTTGTGTTGTTTTTGTTGTTTGCCACGTGGATTCATGCTGAAGAAGAAATGGCGATTTACGATGAAGTGGAGGATATCAGCAACAATCGAACAATCTCCGGAGAAGTCGAAATATCTGGTGAGTTATAATGTCCCCTCTAATTGAGGGGCACACTCCTCTACCACATGATATCCACTGTCCGAGTACCCGAAAGGTGATGTGTTCATAGATTAAAACTCATAAATCTTGTATTGTTTTCAATCCGAAAGCAATTATTCTCATCTCTTTTTTTCCGAACCTTTGAACTTTTCTCCATAATTGTAAAGTCAATCAACTAGTTTTTTCATCCATTGCCAACTAAACTCAACAGTTTTTTTAATTCAGATGTGGAAGCAGATGACAAAGAGAAAACGGATAAAAAAAGAGCTGTGGATGAGGGAAATGAGATTCAAGAAGAAGTGAAAGCAGAACTTGATAAAGCAGTTGAAAGTCTAAAAGAAGCAGCAAAAGAAAGAGAAGAAGAAGAGAATGGATTACTCTCTCCTTCCAATTTGGAATCGTGTGGACCAATTGATTGTAATCATAGAGGAACTTGCCTTGGATCCAAGAAGACGTTCTTCTGTGCGTGTCAATTAGGATTTTCTGGAAAAACTTGTGAAGAAAGTGAGTGATATATCGTATTTGTGGCTCTCCAATGTCTTTTCTTTCAGCTGTTTGCGATTCTGCTCGAGACTGCAATGGACGTGGATTGTGTTTCGGAACAACTAATCAATTGACATGTCTCTGTAATTTGGGATTTACTGGAAAACGTTGTCAAACAGCTATCTAACTTTTCAATTTTTGAATATTTTAAATAAATTTTCAATCATATATTTCTTCAAGCTCGATGCTATCTGAATACGAAATGACATAACTACAACTGGATTATCATGAAAATAATTTATTCAAAAAGTCAGAATAGTAAGTTTCTCAAATCGGAATGTCAGTATTGTCACTAGTAGAGTTCTCTGGCGAGTTCTCTACTTCTTCTTTTTTTCTCTTCTTCTGTCATTTGTTCTTCTTTATTATCAATTGGTTCCAAAGAATTCAGTCGTCCGAGTACCACGTATTCCCGTCGTTTAGAATCAGAATGAAATTTCTTTTTTGGAAGTTGATCCACAGGAACCGATCTGACATTCTTCGAAATCCGCCAACGTTTTGATTTCGGTTTCTCCAGATGAGATAGATCTTGATACTCGCCACTGGACTTTGATTTTCTCTTACTGGATTCTTTTGGAGTTTCAGACTTCGTATTGGTTTGAGTGGAGTCATCAGTCAAATCTTGTTCAGAAACTATTGGATGAGCATCAACTTCTCGTGGATGAGGAGTCTCTTTCGATTTGTTTGAAGAACGACGGATGGATGAAGATCGTCGATGCGAATGTCTTCTCTTCTTCTTCTTTTTCATGACATCTTTCTGAAATTCAGAAGAAATTAGAGTGAAAATACTTTTTCAAAGTTGTATACAATCTGTTGGCCAACCAGATTAGAGACTGCTAGAAGTGATTGCTCCTGAGTTGGAGGAGGAATTTCCGATGAATAATTGAAAAAGATATTGAATATAAAGAAGTTCTGTTCGACTGAAGACAACTCCGAATCAGATGAAGAATAAGAAGACAAGTGAGTAGGCATAAATGAGTGGTTAGCTGAAATAGAATCTGTTCTTTGTTGCTGTTGGATGAATTGAACTCACTTTGATTGTTCCTGGACATTTTTAATGTCGAATAAGCAGGATGTCAGTTGATATTAGTAGATCGAGTTAGTTGAGTGAACTTCGAGAATACTTTAGGTAATGAGGGTCTCCGATTCCCTTATATACTCTGATACTCAAACATGTTTCTTCTCACGTAAGAAAAATTAACAAAAATCTGTTTCTCTTATCAGAAACATTTCATCAGTGAAAAACAGTATTCAAAGTTCACGGAATTTCCAAAATTATATTCGAATTGAATTATTTCCAAATTGAAGGATTGTAGTGTGTCAAATCATGAATTCAGTCAGATTACGGTATGTTGATCAAAATGAATTCTTCCGCTGTTCCTTGTTCTTTCGAGGTAAAGGAATTGTGTAGAACGGGGATTCTTTTTGTTGCATAACTCCGTCAGGAACTCTTCTAAATTCCCTCATCCTTTTGTTTTCTCTCTCTCTTCTACTCAATTCACTGCTCATTTCGGGTAATTATGACATCTTCAGAAGAAGTGTCAATGTATACGATTCTCTCTGTCTATCTTCTAAACAATACAACAGATTATACGCGTCTGACTGCTTCTCGTATTGTTTTTAGGTGGTTTCCGACAACTCAAGAGTGAGCACAAGTGCTGACAAAGAACAATGGGACGATGGAAGACGAGCATATCTTTCATTTACATTTTGAGGTGCTTCTACTTCTTCTTTTCCTTCTTTCACTCCATTTTACTTTTTTCGACAACCACCTCGTTTTCTTATAAATTTTCCTCGCCGACTTCTCATTTTTTTTCTCAAATTAATCGAATCGCAACACGATTCATTTTCCCATAAATTGATGAGACAATCGGTTGGTTGAGGTGAAAAAGATGTATAAATGAATGTGTCCTTTTGTCTTTTTTTCGGCTAATACCTTCCAAGAGAAACTTCTTTTCGGGTCGATCGGTCGCTCGTTCAAGTGCTTTCCGAAAAGGAAAAAATGATTGTTGCGCCATCAGGATGTTGTATATTATGTAATGGAAATGGTACAAGTGGAGAGAGATTTATTGAGAGAGAGTGAGGAGGAGTCCAATGGGAATGGACGATTGCGTGTTCGAGGGCTAGTAGGTGGTTATCTTTGCAATTTTCCACTGTTCTCCCTTTTTTGGAAAACAATAACTGATTAAAAATCAATGTTCTTCTTCTTTTATTCAAAGAATTTTGCTCGAAAATATGTTCTTTTTGTCTGATTTTGATACTGATTTCGTCCGAATTTCTACAATCTAAAGAGATCCTCTACTCAACTATCAGTTTTCTGAACGAGTCCATCATCATTAAACATCTCTCTAAATCTATTTCAAAGCCTCTTCTTCCACAGAATGATTTGTGTTCTTCGAGAACTCTTAGCCATTTTTCATCAATTAAAATGTTTCCATTTCACTTTGACATCCACCGACAACAGGTGCGTCGGGGGGACAGGTACAACTGACGTTTGACCGGAAAACCATGAGAATGGAGATATGATCAACTCGTTCCACATGTCAATATGTTATCTCAATCTGCCAAAATAGGATGAGGACGGACCCTTGAACTTTCCATTATGTAATATGCTCCTTCTTTCGTCCAAACACGTCCTTTTCCTTTCTCTTCCTTCTCCTGTCATTTACCTTTTTGGGAGAGAAAGAGAGAGAGAGAGAGAGAGAGAGAGACTCCCTTCTGCCGGTGTACTGTGCATATTCATTCCCACATTAGCCAAATTATATTGTAATCTCATTTTGTATTACATCACACCTCAATTATCCCTTCTCGTTTGACATTCTTTTGGTTGCTCTCGTAATCTCAATGTTACCTGAATGAACACAGTTCAAACGGCATTCTTTTTACTCTTTTTCCACTTTTAAATAATAATTTATTTCATCACTTCTAGTTGAAGATTATCAATCTCGTTCAGTAACTACAAATCCTACAGTAAGATTTTGTAGTCTTCTTCCTCTTTTTTGTTTCTTTTTCATCCCTTGTAGTTCAACTACATATAATCTTGAAGTAATACAGAATGTGGAAGTAGAATCGTGTGAATTCATCTTCTCAGAATGCGCATCTTGTTCCCATTTACTCCCATCAACGGAGAAAAACCAGGCACAAAGTTGTTCTTTCCATCGTCCATCACTCTTTTCTTTTCCTTTTTTTTTGAACATTTCTCGTCACGAACATGTGTTTTTGAGCTCATAAAACATCGGGTTGAAGACCACTTTGTTACACTGAAATGGACCTCCCCGTTAGAATTCTGGAAGAAAAAGAAGAGGATGAAAAAGAGAAAGAGAAATATTGGGGTGACAAAATATTAGATGCCCCAGGAGCTTGGAGGAGAGACATAGCCGACACAACACGAGGTGTCACAACATATCTCATTTCGACTCATCGGTCAACTTCAATCAACTTCTAACCTCTTTTTAGCACCGCCACTGCTTCTCACGCTTCTCGTACTTTTACTTTTCCATTATTCTGAATCATGTGATAATTCTTTTTCACTATTCTTCTTCAAAACCTGTTCATTGAGAAAACAAAACTGTTTCTTTTTCGATCAAGATCATAGTTATGATCTCAGAATGTGTTCAATTTGTTAGATTTTCTGACCATTTGCAATCATCACTTCTTTTATGTAGTAAAATTGCTGTTTTCAGAGTTATTATTTTATTTTTAGTCTCTTCGATTGGGGGTACAGTAGAGAGAACTTCAAAAGAATATTTGTCTAAAAATTTATAGAACGGATAGTACGTTTATTAGTTTCTTATTTGAATACAGTTCTAATTCTTAGATGTCTTACAAATTAGGTTTCAAAACTTCTATGACCGTCTACCTATATCGAAAATCATCATGCTCATCCTTCCTTATTCTACCTGTCCTCTCCTTTCTTGTCATCTCTCTCTCTCTCTCTCTTTTTCCCCTTTCCTCCTCCTCCGACCGTTTTCCTTTCCCTTTACCGGTGGTTAGCATCAGCAGCTCGTGTCTGTTATTTGTCAAAAAGTAGGCGGAACCAAGTGAACAGAAGAAGTGCCCGTCTTCGTATTTTCTCCTGCTGCATCTCTTTTTCTCTTTTCTCTTTTCTCAAATGAATGATATCTAAGAGGAGCCAATTGATGTGAATGAGAGAAAAGAAGTGGAAACGTCTCGTTTTTTGATTCGATATCACTCTTGGTCCATCTGTTGTCCACTCTCTAATTGAAGAAGATTCCTTCTCTCATTCAAAAAGACAAAAGAGGTGTCTGTAATCCTATTGTCTTCGTTCTCATCATTTTTGTTTCTGGATCTTATCATCTTAGAATCCTTCTTCTTCTTCTTCATCTCAAATTTTCCACGTCACCTGAATGAGACAGAAAGAGAAGGACAATGTTGTCATAAACATTCCCTTTGGATAACATCACTATTGCGTATCGAGAGGCTCCTTGAACGCTTCCGATCATGTCTTTTATATCTCAATTAACCATACTCTCTCCCAGATAACCATTACGTAATCAAGATCTTCTAGTTAGATTTATTCATTTACCATCTCTACTCTTTCCTCTTAATCAGTCCATCCATCCGGATTGGTTCCTCCTTTTTCCCTCCTTTTTCACTATTTATTCTGTCCCCTATTAACTATCCGATAATGGCTTCTTCCCTCTTCTTTTCAATGAGGTTATCAATGCGGTGGTCGAGGGTAATTTGGCTTAGAGAGACCCTCCTCCAGTCGCCGTTTCGCGCGTTTATTATGTATTTGTGGACTTCTTTTCAAAAACTTTCTGATACCTGCTGCACACGATGACCTCTATCTCCGTTTTCTATTCGTTTTTTCTTTTTCTCCTCCGTTCAATTCTTGCAACAACAGTATTTTAATTGGACACTCTTTTCCTCTGGCGCCAACCTTTTCCGTCCTTCCTCCCACCAATTTATTATCTTTTTGTGTACTTTTAAAACGAAGACGACTGTCTATATTCCATCTTATAATAGCAGAGAGTCAGTCGTATAAGTCGCGCCGTCATTCCGTTTTTTTCCATCTGATGTAGTCGTTATGAAGAAGCCTTCCTTCTCCTCCTCCTCCTTCTCTTCCTCTCACTTCTTCTGCTTTTCCGGCCGTTCCTTTTTTGTATTCCTCGATAAATAGCTTCGATCAAGTATGACAAAAAACTAGTGAAGACAGTCATAAAATGATGCGCGTGTGCCTATACTTCCATTCGTTTACTCCTTTTCCCTCTCCTTTTGTATAGAAAGTGTGCAACAGGTGCACTTTCTTTCAACTTCTTCTCACATAATACTCAATATTCAATATTTTCTAGGCAACAAGAAAAGCTTCGCATGACGACGTAGCTCCATCAGATGACGTCACCATCGCCATCGGGAAATGTGGTGGTCGTTGGTTCAGACGGTACATCCACAGTATCGGACCGTTGGCCACCTAAAAAACCGTGGATATCACCGCCACGAGTAAGGATAGATCGTCAATTTGTGATAACTGTAGTACCTCATGTGCTCATGTTTCTTCTCATTTGCATCGTCTTCACCGCACAACAAACACGAATCTCGACGCTTGAGAGACGCATCGATCAGCTTGCCGTTCAGGTATGAATGATTACCTCTCATTGCCACGCCCGCTCTACCCAATATATCATATTACTGTCGAGAGTACTCAAGTACCGAAACGCCTAGCACTTTTAATTGAGAAACAATAGAAAAAGAGACAAAGATGGTAACTTGTTCTTTAAAAGGAAGAAAAGAGAGATTCAGTCTATGAATCTTGTCGACTTGAAAATCTAAAACTAAATAATAAAACTGAATAGTTTGTTTTGAAAACCTTGGATAGCTAAGAAAAGTTTTCTGTAATTTTAAAAAAAGCATGACGCTAGGTTTCATAGCTTCTAAACATAATTTCTGTTTTAATCAATGCATAATGAGTCGACGGCCTATAAATTTTTGGATGAAATCACCTGCTTCTGTAAACATGATATTCATTTGCGTCCACTTCAAACACTCTTTGAACGGGGAGGCCACCTGTACCCTTACGTTTCTACCAGCTGTTTTCGTTTACATTGCCATATTCGTCTTCTTATTTTTTCGCCGAGACGTTAAGTAGACAGATCCACGTGGCATCATCATCATAAAGAAAAGAGGAAAATTGTCATCTAAATATGTCTCAATCGGTCTGTGTTGTCACCATTCCGTTTATATAGACCTCTATAATTTTCGCACATCTTCCAATGGTAATTGGCAGTTACGATCCATCGCTCCGATTGGTACGATCTTGAAACATATGTTCAGCACCGTCCAATTAAGATTTTATTTTAAAAAGAAGAGGCAGAAGCTTCTTTCGAAAGAAAAACTGTCAAAAATCGGATGAGAAACGGGGAAGATGTCAACCTTGACAGTGACATGGCAAATTGAGTTTATGATGAACGATATACGTGTGTGCGTGTGAAACTTGTACGGTAGTTTGACGCGAATTGAGCGTGATGGCATCCCGCAGACTGCGATGAGAAATAGAAACACATAACTCAAAATGTGTTATCTCTTTCTCATTTTCTCGAAGAGAAAGAAGAAATGGAGGGACTCCTGACAAGCGGAGCCCATAAATTATGCGAGTTACGGCACAAAACACATTCATTCACTTGATATTTTACAGATGGAACAACTACCTCCCACTTCCTCTTCTTCCAATTCAGATGACAATTCAGATGACGTTGCAAAGAGTAGAAAAGTGAGGAATTCGTGTATGTGCCCAGCAGGTAAGTTAACAACCACTTGAAAAGCTATAAACCAACGGGAAATTCGGACACACCTTCTGGTGGCTGTAAATTGCGCCAACTTTATTTGAATAGTATAATGTGTTTATGGTATTCTTATGTGAGAGCTTGAGATGGAGAATACGAATTGAATGAAAGGGACATGTAATATATGTTACAACAATGACAAGATGACATGATGTCTGTGGTCGGATCGAATGAAAAGACGTGACAAATTGATCATTAGAAATTGACAAGCAATCTGATCCTTGTGAAACATCCAAGTGTTTCATTTCTGGGAACAATCCAATGAAATTGAGTTGATCGGATAGGAAAACGACCATTGGGAAAGTATAAATTGACGCTCTTTTCAAGAAAAGATCTGTCAGCTCATGTCTGATAGTAAGGAACTGTTAAGTGCATCTAGAAGAGATTTTTCTCAGTGACATATTGTTGAAAGTTCTATTTAGAACCAATCGCACTCACTTTGACAAAAATCATGGGGAGTTTTTCTACTGCAGATTCTTTTTACGAAGTGTTTTCAAATCGCTAGTTACCTTCTAAAAAGATGTATCAGTCCCAGAAGACTACTACATCATTTCGTAAAACTCTCGCCTGATGCAATCTAATTGTAGCCATCAGTTCGGCACATTTCTCCACCTATATCACTAGCACTTTGATTGTTCGAAAAGATTTCGAATCTAATCCAACTCTCTTGATTGATGAAGTGATTTCGGCAGGCGGAGTAGCTCTCCTCACTAATTTGCCATAGTGTTTTCGCGAAGTTCTTCCGACTTCTCTCACTCATCCATTCTTACAACATAAAGAATCGCAGAAGAATCGCAAAAGAATCGCAAAAGAATTCGACCGAGGCAGGACTCGAACCTGCAGTCTTCGGTTTAGGAGACCGACGCCTTATCCATTAGGCCACACGGCCACGGTGAAAGAGGGGGTTAGTGTGTCTATACTACTCAAATAGAGAAAAAGAGAAAAAAGGAGAGAATGTGTTCGCAGTACGTGTGTGGTTATCTTGAGAGAGCGCGAGGGATAGAAGAGGGCGCAGTAGTGAGGAGGAGGAGGAGGAGGAGGTTCCAAATGTGAAGAAGAAAACAAGAAAAAGTTAACGAGAAAACGTTTTTCAGGTCCACCAGGAGAACGAGGACCAGTCGGACCACCCGTGAGTGAAATCGTTTGAATTGGACGATTGAAATTAAAAACTTTAGTTTTCTTGAAAAACAATTTAAATTGAAATTTAGAGTATTCCGTTTTCGGTTTTCGTTTCAAATTTTCGATAAGTTAGCTTGAAAAATCATAGTGATAGAACGTTGGTGATAAATGAGACACTTTCGACTATATTAACATGATTAGAATTTCATTTTACAATTAGTGTAAATCGATTCGAAGTGAAACTATTTGATGATTTTAAGGGTCTACGGGGATCGCCAGGATGGCCTGTGGGTGATATTTTCAGATAAAAACACATTCACTGAACGAGATTTCAACTGAGAGAATTGATATTTTTTCTGTCGTTATCGTACATTTATCAGTTATTTTCAGGGTCTTCCAGGTCTTCCAGCACCTTATTATCGTCGTCCACGAGTTCCACTTTCAAATGTTGTTTCTTTCTTTTTGTGATTGTGGTTGTTATTTTTGTCTTTGTTTCAGAGTCTTGACGAATCGATTTCTCGTAAAATGCGAGCCTTCGGAATGTTATATTCGCCTGATGGACAAGCGATTCAACTACGTGGAATGCCTGGACCTCCTGGACCTGCGGTACAGTATATTTGTAGTCATTGTAGTTTTAGATTTCAGTTTTCAAAACTATATCAATATCTTCTCAGTAGAAGTCTTTCTCAACTCACATTCATTCTGTTTTCAATTTCAGTTTTATCATTTAAATCACATTTCAGGGCCCGAAAGGACTTCGTGGCTATCCTGGATTTCCGGTGTGTTTTCTTTTTTCACTTTCTATGTTTTCCTTTTTGTTCCCTTTGTTTTGCCTCCTCCAAATGCAGAAATTTTCAAATCTCGGAGTAATGGATTACAGTAGTTTCCAATGTTTCTCACGATTCGCATTGGAAACGAGTGTTACCGTACTCTATTATTTTTGAATACTTCTCATAATCTCTGCATTAATTCACCCTCTCACCTGCACCACTTCTAGAATTCATTCCACACAAAACAATGCAACTAATTCAGGGTCCAATCGGCTTGGATGGTCCTCGCGGTCTGCCGGTATGCTTTTCCTTTTTTCATTCTTAGCCTGTTTTGCATGACATTCATTGTGTCGTCTTCAAATCACAGAGATCAAATCTTTTGAAAATAATGATGAATTTACTCTTATTTTAATCAGTTCATCATTATTTTCAAAATGTATTTGAGAATGATTCATCTGATCTATCAACTCATTTTGTCTCATTTTCAGGGTTCACCAGGATCAAAAGGAGAACGTGGAGAACGTGGTCCAGTTGGTCCACCTGGGTTCCCTGGTCCAAAAGGTGATCGTGGCGTCATGACTGGACCATTTGGAGTTCACGGACAACACTCAGCTCCTGGTCCCATTGGTCATCATACTACCATGAATATTGGTCCACCAGGTCCTCCTGGACCTCCTGGGCCACCTGGACCAGCGGGAAGAGATGGAAAACATGGAATGAAAGGAGATCGAGGACTTCCTGGATTCGACGGAGAGTCGAAGATAGGACCAAAAGGAGACCCTGGAAATCCAGGAAGAGATGGTATTCCAGGAGCAAGAGGACCACCTGGGGAAAGAGGAGAAAAGGTATGACGAATGGTGATACATTATTTTATCTGGTGTTGTTTTTTCTATATATCTGTCGTTGTGTTTGGACATGTTCGTTTTAGGGAGACACTGCTTTTCTATCAACTTATCCGAGAGGACAAACTCTTTCTTCTGTGAGTTCGCCAGGAGTTCAAGGACCGCCTGGACCACCGGGACCTCCAGGAGTGTGTCACGTATCACAATGTATTGGAGTACAAGGATCTCCAGGACCACCAGGAGAACCTGGAAGAACTATAATTGGACCACAAGGGCCACCGGTATGAGTGTTGTAGATTACTGTTGTATCTCTATTTTCAAATAGAAAAATCCAGACTTGTCATCAATTCTATCTTTAAAAACTGATATTTTAGGGTGAGAAAGGAGAACGTGGAGAACGCGGGGAACCTGGTGACAGAGGACTTCCGGGATCACCTGGAGCGGCGAATCTTCTGAATGGAGGAAAAGCTCTTGTTGGACCTCCAGGACCGCCTGGAAGAGATGGAAGACCAGGAGAAAAAGGAGAGAAGGTGAGTTTAAATCGATTTGAGAACAACGCTTTTTGCCTGATAGAGCCTTACCGGAATGCCGTGTTGTGTGTCTTCTAATTCTTCTAGTTATTTAGGGAGAACAGGGATTACGTGGAGATATGGGATTACCTGGACCAGAAGGAGCACCTGGTAAACGAGGAAGGAGAGTGAGTGTGAACTAATGCATGCATTTTGCTTGTTTTATCTTCTATCTGTCTCTTTTCTATCTATCTGTTTTGTATTCAAATAGGGTCGACATGGAATTTCATTGGTTGCACCAAATGGAACAATTAATGAAGATTTGAAGAAATTACTGAAGACAGAATTGATGCCTCTTCTGATTGAAGATATCTCTGAACTTCGAGGAAAGAACGTGATACCTGGTCCACCGGGACCTCCAGGACCAAGAGTTAGTTTTTTTTGTTTCAAAACTGAAATAATAAATGAAAATATTCAGGGGCATCATGGACCAATTGGACCACCAGGAGAAAGAGGGCCACAAGGTCTTCCAGGTCATTCTGGTGAAAGAGGAGACCGTGGAGATATTGGGCCACCTGGGTTGCCAGGACAACCTGTATGTTGTCGTTTTTCCATATATGATTCGCATTATCTTTCTTTCAGGGAGCAACAGAAAGTACTGGAAGTGCATCAGGACTCCGTGGTCCTCCTGGCCTTCCGGGACCTCCAGGAGAAAAGGGAGATCTTGGACCACCAGGTCTTCCAGGACAACCAGGAGCTCTTGGATTACCTGGACCTCCAGGACCAATGGGTCTTCGTGGTGCTCATGGAACTGAAGGAAAACAGGTATGTAGATGTAGTGGCACCCTGGTATTTTCTCTTTCACTTTCTCTCTTCGTTACCGTAATAGTCGTGTGTTGTATGTGGTGTTTCGTTGAATTGAAATACACACCGATTACAGGGTAAACAGGGGCCCGAAGGACCAAAGGGATATCCGGGGCCTATGGTGGGATTCTTTTAGAATTCAGGTATAATTTTAACACTTTGCGCTGTTGCAGGGACCACAAGGACCACCAGGAAACGACGGAGAACCTGGAATGGACGGACGACCTGGACCAGCAGGAGAGAAAGGAGATCAAGGAATTCCTGGTTTGGATGCACCTTGTCCAACTGGTCCAGATGGTTTACCTTTACCATATTGTTCATGGAAACCAATGGATGTGAGTTTTTATAAGGACTTTGTATCACGATAAACCGATTTTAAATATATCGAATTAGATAAATATTATTTTCAAATTATGAAGGGACTATTCTTCCAGACAAATGTTCGAATAAATTACGGGTAAGGTTGATTTCGGACTTTGAATTCTATAAAAGAGAACGTTTGAAAGAAGTCAGAGTGTTTCCTGACTTGAAATAAACGTTCTATAGCAATCAGTGTGCTTGTGTTTCTTTATCCATTTTCCTCTTTTGATTTATTCTTTTCAGGGCAAGAACGACGTCTGGGAGCGCCGAAAACGGGCTTCATTATCAGGAAGTGAGTCAATATCGGAAGAGAGGCCATCTATCAAAAACTGAAGATGAATGAGAATTGATTTCTATAATAGGCACCGATGCTTCTTCTTATGATTCGCTTTACTTTTATGTTTTTACACTTTTTATTATGCTTCGATCTCTTTCGCACACCCTTCTTTTCTTCAATTCCACGTGTGATTCTGCCCATTCTTCTTTCTATTCTTCTTGTTTCTCTCTCTCGTTTTTTAACCTTTTTGAAATCTATTTTTCTCTTATTCATTCCAATTAGTCTAAGAATTTTGTTCTGTTTTCTATACATTTTTGGACTTTTGGGAATCAATAATGAACCAAACAAAGCTCAAATCCTGGTGCACTTTCAAAAGTACTTTTTATTCCTTTTTTTTAGAATCAGACACTCATCACAAATGTCTCCGATTGTATTACGTTTTGAAATTTTAGAGAAATTGAGAAGAATGAATATATGAACTAAAAAAAGCAAATTGAAAAACAAAAACAAAACAGAAGACATCATAATATTATTTTGAAGGGAAGCAGGTGGCAAATAAAGCTTTAGCAGTATGAACCTATCACATTTTTTTGATTTGATTAGAAAGAAAAGGAGGTAATTAAGTTAGTAAAAAAAACAAATGAAGACACGTTGGCATCTTGAATTTTGATGAAAGGAAATATGGATGAGATCAATGATATGGAAATAGAAATGAAGTTGCAAATATACAAAATGGAAAAATTCATGACCTAATATTTACACGATGAATTTCTAGAATTCCGTTTGATTTTATCCAAGAAGTGGATTTTTTGTTTCATCTTGACCTGTGAATATCCCGTTTTGCAGCTCTATTTTCTCTGAAAAAAGAACAATTATTTTTTAGGTGAATGTTTTTTTTAGATGTGTGAAGATTTATGACATCCAACATTAGTAAGAATTTGAAGACATACCTTGTCCTTCTACATCAGCAACCAGAATTGGTTGAGGTGTATTCGTTTCAGATGGGAAAACCTTTGAATCTCTTTGTGGCACTCGAAGTTCTGCTCTCCTTTTCTCTTCTTCTACTTCTGCCGGAGGAGTCACCAACGTCGTTAATTTATCTTTCGTCTTGAATAATAACCTAAATCGTTCGTCCATTCTCCTCCTGCAGTGATATGCTGTGTAACGTGCCGATGGATTTTCATTCCAACATATTCCCATTATCTCCATAATAATTTTCAATTCAGAATGTTTGTACCACAATGGATTGATGAGTGGCCTTCGTTTTTTGATGCAAACAACTTCGTGCATTGTCTTATCATTTGGTTCCCTTGGTGTACAATGACCGTAGGGAATGAATTCTTCTTCGCTTTTAGCTTTTATCTTGTCGTCTTGGAATCGGCACATTGTTTCCCACATGACCAGAGCAAAAGAATAAACATCAGCTGATTGAAAACTCTCGAATATCGTTGATTGAAGTGTATTGTTTAAGATTTCAGGAGCAAGATATCTCTGGAATTAACGAATAGAACTCGATCACCAATTCTCATAGAATTCACTAGTACGCATTTTCATAGACACACTTACCACAGTTCCACATTTATAGTTGGTAGTTGCAGGAGTATCTTTTTCTTCCGGTTCACAAAGTGACAATCCAAAATCTCCCAGAGCACAAGTCAAATCGGATTTAACCATAATGTTCCGGCTTTTGACATCTCGATGAGCCATCATCGGCTTACTTGATTCTGAAAAGAAAGATTTGTATTGTGTTTACCGTGATTCTTCTTTACTCTGATTTCCAGCAAGTTTCATATGCAGGAAAGCAAGACCATTTGCAGCAGACCGCATAAGATCATAGTATGTTTCGATATTGATTGTATTCGATCTCAGATAATCATGAAGAGATCCGAGAGGATGATATTCAATTATAAGCCACGATTCAATGGTTTGGAATGTGCCAACTCGGTCACTACCCACATAACGGAGAATATTCGGATGTCGGAGCATTCTGGATTCATATATTTCCAGTTCTTGTGTGAATGCTGAATCATCAATATCTTTAAACTTCTTTACAGCCACCATCTCGTCTTTGAAACTTCCAAAATGAACCGTTCCGAAACGTCCGCAGCCGGCAGTTCCAAGAATAGAAATTTGTCCACTTAGAGTCAAATCAGTAAGCCTAGTTGGACCCAGTCCAGACCCACTTGACTCTTCGAGAGCACAAATCATTCTTTGGAAATGATCAGGTATAGGTTCATGCCTGTGAGTTCCGACTGAAGTGCTCATTGTATGGATGTTCCTATCGTGACTTTCTGCAGTTGTACTGCCTTTGCTGTCATTATCCTCTCTTGATGTTCGTTGATGAACTTGATATCGAACGTAATATTCAAGAGTTTTAGCCCATTTGGGTTTCTTTTTGAAAACAACGAGGATCAGAATAACAATGAGTCCCAGTCCTAGCACTGTGATAATCCATGTGAAAGGTTTTGAAGAAGCAGAATAGAAAGGCGAAGGAGGCTGAAATGAATCGAATGATCAAGTCATTTTTCCGTCGTCTCGGTTACCAAGTCTATTACTGTTTCATTTGCACAAAAGTGCTCATCGTCACAACATATCCAATAGCTGGTATGACTACCCGACGTCATATTATTACAAATTTTTGCAGCTGTGTCATGAAAATCAGTTTCATCTGTCACCAATTTCACATCCATGCATCCGAAATGAGAGATTTCTGGTAATGGTCGTGCATTTTGATAACAATCTCCATCCGTATAACAAACGTTCTGAAACACCCTTTTTCAAAGAATTCTCAGTTGTTGTCTTTTGAACCTTATAAAGTGCCTTTTCTTCTTTAGTCAATCCAATGCCCGATGCTCCCAACCATCCAGTTGTTTTTGCATTACAACCTATTTCGGTTGAGCAGAAACACAAGTGTATCCGAGACAGATTCACATGTGTCGCTGAAAAAAAGAAATTTATAAGTGTACTATTGCCATGACGATTCAACGTCACGTGTCCATTTGTATCTAGACATGAGTGTGTCTTATGAGTGCTCTCTTTTTCATGGAATGAATCCTGTGGGACAAAAATGATCAAAATAACATGATCAGAAGCTCAGAGAAAGAGTAGAGTACATTAAAACGGAAGAGGTAATCTGCTTTCAAACTCAATTATTTGATCTTCTGATTACCAAACTCACGTGGAGAAATAGAATTTTCAAATTATATCAATCAGAAAAGGATAAAAGAATAATGCGGACGATTCTAAAGATCAGGAGATTCGATTGAACTTTAAGATGGAAGATAACTAAGATCCAGGATTATTTTCTTTACATGATTTATAAAAAATGAAATGTTTTTTAATGATTGTTTTTGGACTGAAATAAGCAATTTTCAGCTTTTTATGAATTGTTTTAAAGATTGGTTGTCTTTTTGAAATTCAGTTTCGAAGAAAAACTCACATTTCGTTTCTATCAACGCCGGAATCAATCGTTCTTGTACGAATAGATCTGCTTGTTTTGTCACAAAATCATCCGTTGGCAACACTCCTAAAACAAAAAGCACTGTTTAAACCATTATTCATAGTTGACTCACCTATTGTAAAAACGAGGAAGAACACGAGGAATTTTATCCTCATTGCTTCCTTTTGTTCTCCTTTTTTAATTCATTGAGAAATCTGCAAGATGAAAAGATATGAAGTACATTGAGCAGAGAGAAGAAGAGAATAAATGCGAGGAAAAATAGAGAAAAAAAGAAAGAGCATGCAACAAAATATAAGGAGATATGTATACGTGTGCGCGTGTTTGAGTGTGAGAGCAGTAGAGTGTGTGCCACGAGGAGAAGAGGTTTTGCTCTGGCTCGATCAGCACTGAAAACACGAGAGGCAGAAGACGAAAAGACAACCGAATTGTCAAAAACTAGTCCGCTTGAAATGGAAAACAACAAAAGAAGATGTGAAAATACTCATTAAAGAGTAGCTTGTTCCACATCGGACGTCTTCAGTTACCTAACAGAAGCATTGTTTCTTAATTGTCGTTAACTGGCAGAATAAGAGGAACATAGCAGAGAACAACGGGCTTCTGTGAATGTGTAAACAATGAACTTGACATAACTCGTCCATTTGCTGCTCGTTCCTATCTTTCCTTTTGCTCCGCACCTGCTCTAACGATCTGCGTCTCCCACACTCACCAGTTTTTCTTTTTCATAAAAATGTCAATGCGGAAAGAATCAACTTTGAAAGAGAATAAGGCTTAGAACTTTTGAAATTCCCAATGGAAGTGAAAGGATACATGTTATTGTTACTGATTCTGAGTTTGAGACTACTCTCTTTCATAATACCAAATTGATTTTAAAAAGTTGAAGGATTTCATAGAAGAGTTCTAAATAATAACCATTCATAGAAAAGGAGAGAAAATCAAAGAGATTAGAAAAGATTAAAAAGAAAGTTCCTGGTGTTCTCTCGAGAAACTAATTGATAAAATAATTACTCGTGACGCCACGTTCACATTAAATATCACAATGAAAAAGTGTTGAAATGGTCATAAAGGAAGTTTTGATGATGTGCGGTCAATAGAATAGGATGACCTGTTTTCTCAGTAATCAGATAACTTTTTTTTATGAATTATGATCTTTTACATTGAATACTGCATGTTTTTTCAGTTTTTTTTGTGAAAAACAAATTATTTTTGAAAACGAACTTGTTCAAAACTAGTATTTTCAGCGTCCTAATATTAGGAACAAACTACAAACTACAAAGATTTCTTTTCAAATATCTATGAAATGAAAGACAGACATGTAATAAAAAAAATTTTCCTGGCAGATAATCTAAGATAGATCGTTAAATATGTACTTTTTCTCAATCATTAATAATTTTAACCATATTTCATTGTTGTTCATTATGGTATTACTGTACTAGCTAACCAGAAACTAAATATAAAGTACTAGTGCTAGCACTGAAGATGTGCGTTAACTTTAAAATTTTTTAGACTAAAAAAATCTGAGAAAATCAAGTATTTATGAGGAAGTTGGTCTGTTTTCGATAAGAGCTTTGAATAACTAGTTAAAAACTAAAACTCCTCTCAACGCACTCTTGAGTATCGATCGATAAATGACACCGTTCGTCGATACAATTACTTACGGAAAGAGAGTTCCGCACGGACCAATTGTGTTAGAGGTCAGAGTGTTCATCGATAGTGTTTACACTCAGGAAGAGAACGGAAAAGTGAGGGAATTTTATCAATCATTGGTCAACTACGCGTTGGCACTGAAAATTTTCATTCGATAACTTTTTTCAGAGCGACACGCGTGTATTTAGAGAAAGCAGTGGCGAGTTTGGAGGTCGCCACCCAGTGGAAAAGAAGACGATTCAAGAGGCAATTAGACAGCGTGGGTTGACCGATACAATCTCGAGACGCTATATGTCAGTAATGGCGAAAAATGAGTATCCTGCAACAAAAACGAGCGGATTTAACAGATTGGAATCGGCTTAGCGGCTCCTAGAGCGACTGACACACAGAAACCAATTAGAGTCCTTCCTCAGTTGTAACACACCCTAGTGATTCCGCTTTTTTGTTGAAAACATGTAAAAGAAAAATTGTAGACAAACATTAACACCTAGAAATGTTATGTTGGTAGGAATACACCTTTTATAAACACCATATCGACTTATCAACGGAGATAAGAACATCTTTATTCGAGGAAGAATAAGAAACTATTTGACAATATCGCAAAATTGAGAAGGAGCCCAACTACAATATTACATGAATAAAAGTCGATTTCATTTACAAGTCAGCAACTGTCTTGCCCTTCTCCTCGTAAAGCTTGGCCAACTCTTGTGGGCAAGTGTGCATGTAACCCTTGTTGGCGGCACAGATCTCCTTCATTCTGGTGTATGGGTCGTAGTTCCTGAAAGCAACGATATTCAAAATCTGATGATTTTGAGTAGGAGATAAGTAATTTGAAAATTAGAATATTGTTGAGAATGTAGACCAGTAAAAGAGAGAAATTTCCCTACGGATTTGAAGCTGGAAAACTAGTTTTCAATTCTGATTTTTTGCCATTCCGAGCACGGTTTACTAACGCAAATCTTATTATATATTTTTGCTCTGTACTTTAAGGAATTTTACATGAGCCTTATTTAGATGCCAAACTGGAACATCATGGAACAAAAACTTACGCGAAGAAACGCTCGTATTTTTCGTGTCTTGGCTGAACGTATCCGAAGAAGAATGCAGCGGTTGATCCGACGGCGGCGAGCAAAGAAACACCGATGGCACGTCGGCCATATTGATGGAGCATGTTACGAGTGGCAGAAGCGGCAACCATCCTGAAAATAAATATATTCCGCTTCAAAAATAGTCTTATTAATTTCAGCGAGGAAAGTATCAGGCTAAAGAATAATCTCAGCTTCCAACAAGTATTAGTTCAACGACCGGCCAAATCAGCAGGGAAGTTTGAAAGATTGAATTTGATGAATAATTAATAAATAATGAGAACATTGAAATGCTGAGAAACACGTAAAATGGGCTCGAAACGCCCTTTTTCCGATAGAGAACGTGCCAGATAAACAAGAAGCGCTAAAGGAAACCGGAGCATCGTTAATGCCAATAATCGTGAAATGTTTTTTTGGAAAATAAAAAAATAAAAAATAATAATAACTCAGAAAATAGTTTTCATCGAATGAGAAAAACAGAAAGAAGTAAATAGCTTCTGAAAGGAAAATTGAGAATTGACAATGCGCCGTCCAAATGCTTTTCGAGCGTCTACGGTCACAATTGGTTTTCTGCAAACACTCTTGAAATGTATTCACGTCAAGTTGCACAGCAAGGTGGATTGCATTGATCGTTCAACTCTTCTGTATACAACCTCCGTGGGGATTCCTCTGTTTTCAAGTATTTCTCTATTTTCAGGTCATTCATTATAATAACAATAGTATTCTCAATATTATTATTATTATTGTGCTGTCTGTTTTATTCCGCCTTTCATTCACTGTTTTAGTCGATTCCTAGTACTCCTTCTATTTTTCAATTGTTACTGTCTCTCTACTGACTCCCTTTCTCACTTCTATTCTTAGTATTCAAAAATGCAGAACCTCTTTGTTTCTGTGCCTTCTTTGAACCTCATCAGTATTCCTTCAGCTAGAAGATGCAAGAAGAACGCGGCAGATCAGCATATCGGCCGAACTGCCATGGTCTGTCCAACTATTATAGGTAAGGCTTCGTTTCATAAGCGCAAAAATGCAAACTATTCTGAATTCCAGAGAAAGATTTGGAAGCCATTCACCAGAACTATACATGAACTTACGCATTTCGGGGTTTGATGATCGGCTGGAAAGAGAAGAAATCAAAAAGTGTTTGACAAACGAATTGAAAAAGTTTGCCCCTTTTGAGGTAATTTCGTGTCTCAATAATTGATAAGTTAAATATTTAATTGTTAGATAAAAGTCGTCAAGAATCCCGAGGAAGATGAGCGGCTTGCTTATGTTAACTTCGAACGAGATGAGTGTGCACGAAAAGTAAGATACGGTTTGATGAATAAACTGAAAGCCGTCCTCGGTAAACATGTACAATGTGATCCTGCTGGAATACTTCGAGATCAAGAGGGTAAATACATACCGGATCGGTTTAATCGTACACAACATGGAGACAAAAAAGACAATGGGATTGCAAATCGCAATCGACCCCAGAAAGAACCTTCTACTTGGAGACTAAAAAAAGATGATGTGGAAGCTACCAGAACTCTTTTCGTTGGAAATATGCCATCTGACGTCAAAGAACGGGAAATCAGAGCCGTCTTTGAAGCTTACGGAAAAGTGGAAGAAGTTGACATAAAAACTCCAATAAACACAGACGCAGCATACGCTTTTGTCATGTTCCAGGTTTATATAACTCACTTCAGAGCTGAAAACTTAATATTTAATTCTTGTAGACAGTCGATCAGGCTAAAAGTGCAAAAGCTGGCGAGCAAGAGCGTTCATTACGAAATGGAGGGTCTCGAATGAAAATAGGATACGGAAAAAGTCAACTATCTAGGAGATTATTTGTTGGTGGTCTGGGTTCTTGGTGTGACAAAGAAATTCTTCGAAAAGCGTTTGGAGAACATGGCTTGATTGAAAATATTGAGTACGTGAACGGAGAACCGTATGCTTATGTGGTTTTTGAAAGTACTCATGCTTCTCAAGAAGCTCTACAACATTTGCGTGGTGTATCTATTACTAAATCCAATCAGTCAATCATGGTTGATTACGCCAAAGACCTCACTGCACAACCCGAAAAGCAACAATTTATGAGAAAAAGAAGAGCCTCGAAATCACCTGTTGGAGCCAATGGGCCTAGAACTCCACCGGGATCTCCAAAAGATATTGTTCGAAATTTCGAAGAACTTGATGCGACGTATGCACCAACATGGAGCGGAAAAATGGCTCTCAAAAAAACTGACTATCCTGTGAAATTCTATCGTGTTTATGGTGCTGAAAGACTTGTAATTAAATTACTCCGTGATGAGGATGATGCTCCACTGAGGTTGCTAATAACACAAAGGTAAATTTCCTTATTTTTTAAAATTGAAGTTAATTGAATTTGTTTTTCAGGCTAAGCCTAGCTTCACAAAATCTACTATTCGAAAAACTCTCGTCGTGTTCTTCAAAAGAATTGAGTCTTGGGGTCATCACTGGAAAAAAAGAGCTCCTGGATCTCCAACCACTTGTTAACTATTTTACAAACAAAGATGCAGCAGGTGAATATAAATGTTCAAACAAACAGTAATAATACTTCGTGTTCAGGAGTCGTCACAGTTCCTGGCGGAATTCTCTACATCTTCCCATTCTGCGAATTTGCGCTTAAACTTCTTGCCGAATTTACACCACAAGTTCAGGTTTTTAATGAAAATTGCCCATTTCTGCTCGGTGCTCTTGCCGTTCGTGCTCCCGGAACACCCACAAGCTGAAACGTATTAGATTCAGTTCTGTATATATACTTTTTACAATATTCAACTAACACAGTTTTTTGCAGATTTTTGTAATATATACTTCTAATTTGCCCAATGAAAATTGATAAACTCTTTGTGATTCTATGATTTTCTACGTTTTTATGTGTTATGTCTGTTGATATCTTCAAGTAAACTAATAGTTAGTTTTTTGAGTCTGAAAATGAAAATTAGAATGGAAAAACGACGTGGACCACCACCTTGTCAGTCAAAAGAAGGTTGTTCGAATCCAGCAAAAATCAGAAAAGCGAAGGATGGAGCTCAACTCTGCGGACCCTGTTTTTCGAGAAACTTCGAAGATGATGTTCATGAAACAATAACAAACAACAGCCTATTCAAGGTTTGATCCTCTTTTCTGAAAGAAATACATTAAAAAGTATTAGAGAGGAGAACGAGTTGCAATTGGAGCCTCCGGAGGAAAAGATTCAACTGTTTTAGCCTACGTCATGAAAACTCTGAATGATAGACATGATTATGGATTGGATCTTCAACTCCTATCGATTGATGAAGGAATTAAAGGTTATCGAGATGATTCTCTATTAGCTGTTGAAAAAAATCGTGTTGAATATGGACTCCCGCTGACAATATTGAGTTATCGTGATCTTTATGGGTGGACTATGGATGATATTGTAGCCAAAATCGGTAAAAAGAACAATTGTACGTTCTGTGGAGTGTTTCGGAGACAAGCTCTTGATCGTGGTGCATTCAAAATAGGAGCAACAAAATTAGTGACTGGTCATAATGCAGATGATATGGCAGAAACTGTTCTGATGAATGTTCTACGTGGAGATATTGCTCGGTTGGAACGATGCACGAATATTGTAACTGGCGAAGAAGGAGATTTGCCACGCGCCAAACCTCTCAAGTATTGTTTCGAAAGAGATATTGTAATGTACGCTCGAACTAATCAATTAGAGTATTTCTATACGGAATGCATCTATGCACCAAATGCATATCGAGGTTATGCTAGAAAATATGTCAGAGATTTGGAGAAAGTGCATCCAAGCGCCATTCTTGATTTGATTCGGAGCGGAGAGAAAGTTTCAGTGAAAAAAGAAGTCGAAATGCCAACTCTAAAAATCTGTGAAAGGTAAGTCAAATTGAAAGTACTCCGTGATGTTTCATACTCAAATTTTCAGATGCGGTTACATGACGAGTCAAAAGATGTGTAAAGCGTGTCTACTCATTGAAGGATTGAACACTGGAAACACTGATCTAGGAGTTAGAAAAACGAAGAAATCTAAGAAAGTGACGGTAGAAGCAGAAGGATCAAATAAAGAAGAGAATGGATGTGGAAGCAGTAAAGGAGGATGTGGATGTTCTGCAGCAGCAGATGAAACTGAAAATGAAGAGACGAGGAAACGATTGAAAGATTTACAATTTTGAAACAAAATCGTTAATTCGCATATATAATTGTACTAACTATTTTTTGTTGTTTTGTTGTTTTCATTGTTGAAAAGTAATACCGATTGTTAATGAATCTGATACTATTATACCTGTTGTTCAAAATATAAATTTATTTGAATTAAACTTGCTCTGTTTCGTGCGAATCAACGTTTTAACGTGCGCCTTTTCAGATTAAAAAATGTATTCTTGATTATCGAATTGGAAAGCTTTGTGAAAATTTACTAAGAATAAGATAATTAGATTTCTATCGAAAAACTATACACACCCATATCCATATCAGACATTGGATACTTCTCTTTTTCTCAACAATTCTCGATAAGAAACTCAACTCTAAAACTTTTTTCTCTATTGTGACAGGAAGCGCTGATCATAACTTGTCTTTGTATTGCACAGGAATTTCAAAAAACTCATGCTCAATCCACCGTTTATAAGTTCGTTTCTCTAACAGAAAATGGTTTTCATTTCTTGTTTCAATAAAAAATTTGATAATAACTTTTTATTTTTTTGGTTCTAAACCTTCAGTCGATGTGAGAAAAAGATTAGTGGATTCAGATAGAAAAAGAGAAAGAATGCAGAATTGAATAGAAAATGACAGAGAGCAAACAAGATTGAACGTTTGTTGAAAATGTAAAAAAAATCAGAAGATTGAGAGAAATTGGAAGAGATGTCAAGTGATATGAAATACAATTAAGGGGGTGGGACGAGAAGGAAAAAGAATAGAAAAGAGAATATGGCAAAACAGATTGCTAGTAGACAGGAGAAGGGATAGAATCTAGAGTAATGTTCTAGGTTTTCTTCAATCAGTGAACAGTTATACACGTGGGTTTCAATCGTGGAAATATTACAGAATATTCAAAACGACAAGAAGAATTATGCACAGAGAAAGAGAGAGAGAGAGAGAGAGAGAGAGAGAGAGAGAGAGAAAAGAGTGAAATAAAAAGTGTTCACAGTGATTATTCTGATACAGTACCAGTTGTTAATCAAAAAGAAAACGGATAAGAAAAGCGACTAATCGATAATGAGACTACGAAAATTGTTGAGATTCAGATGAAAATCTACTTTGAAAAGTGAGGATTTGTATAAGAGAAATTAAGGAATGCTTCCGGATCAATTGATGCCAATAGATTCTTGTCATGTACTGGAGTCAATGCTGCCTTCTCATTTGTGAAGTCGTCGTCGAAATTCGAAGCATCCGAATTCGATTTCTAGAAATAAAATATTAGGATAGTCATTGATTAAAAACTGACGATTGTCGGTTTAAATGGTGGTGGAACTTGTCGATTCTCAAATCGTTTCCAATCTACTCCTCTAAAGAAACAGTGTTGTCTGATTGGACCATCTGGACATTCTGGCATTCCGAGACGTGTATTTGGATTACGGTCAAACAAAGCAGAGAGACATTTTGCAGCTTCTTTCGAAATTGTTTTTGGGAAATACGGTCTTTCATTTAGAATTGAATCAAACAATTCATCTTCTCCTTCTCCGTGGAACGGTGATTGTCCAACGAGCATTTCATACATTAAAACTCCAAATGACCAGAAATCGACAGCTTCATTATACAATTGTCCTTTGATGATTTCTGGACTAATATAGTCCGGAGTTCCACAGAATGTACTTGCCATTCCATTTTCTCTATTCATCTCAGTTTTTGCCATTCCGAAATCAGCAAGTTTTATGTGTCCATCACAATCCAAAAGTACATTATCTAATTTCAAATCACTGAAAAAGAAATGAATTGATTATTCAGAAATGAAGAACGAGAAAACTCACCGATAGATGATGTTATTTGTATGCAAGAACTGAAGAGCAACAACAATCTCACAAGCATAGAACCTTGTCCTCGCTTCATCGAATTTCTTGACTTGTTGAATGTGATGCATCAAATCACCACCATTTAAATATTCCATCACAAAGAATAAGTATTCCTGAAAGAAAAACAAATGACATCGAAAACGAAAAAAAAATATAAAAAACTGACATTTGTTTGGAATGAGCAATAAAGTTGACAAAGGAATGGGCATTGGCTTGCAAGAATCAAAACTCTTCGTTCAATATAAGTGCATTCAGTGTCATCGTCCTCCAGAATCACATCTTTTTTGAGACATTTCATCGCGTAGAACTCGTTTTTTCCTTTCAATTCCACCAACATAACTTTTCCGAATGATCCTTTTCCGAGAACTTTGAGCATATTAAAATGTGGGAGAGCGAATTTCTTCACAGGTCCATCGCCTCCTCCCCAAATATTATCCATGTATTCATCCGTATCCTTCTGTTCTTCGATACTGTACTGATGAGATTTGAATAGATTTTTCAGTTTATTCGGCAGACTTCCATTGCTTTTTGTTTCTCCATTAATGTGAAGATTAGCAATATTTGGTGGACAACTGGCTGTTGCATGTGTACCTCTTTTGATTTCATGATACATCTCACTGAGTTGCTTTTGATTCACACCGCATAAATTCGACATGAGTCGCTCACATTTATGATGACACGCCACATTACATACTGAAATAAAATGATATGAATATCTAAAAAGAATATCTATAAAGGAGAGAGAGAGATATCAGGAATTCTGTCGTAATCAGAATCTATTATTAAGATGTCTCCAAGGGAACTCACCTTCGCATCGAAGTCCTTGTTTGAAAAGACCGTAAAGCATCGAACCACAGTGATCACAAAAAGTAGGACTTTTGAAGTTATAAGTCTTGAATCGATGAGGAATATCCACTTTGAATCTCTCTTTCAGTGCCTATAATATATATTTAAATTTCGAAATTCTAAAAATAAAAATATCTTGAAAAAAGTTCAATTACAAATCCCATATTATTGTGTCTTTCTTTCTACGTCACACCCTATAATTTTTTTTTGTGTTTGAACGCATATATTGACCCAGATGTATAAATAGAAAGTGATAAAGTACATGTAATAACAAAATTCTATTTTAGATCAGGTACATCTTATCCCAGAATCATCACCACTAAAAGCCCAAGAACCATCCCCACTTACCATCGTTTCTTTAGTGTTCTTTGCACTTCCAGGACACTGCATAATCACTTTTTCATGACATTTTTTGTGCACAGCCGCTGAACATAGTTGACATTGATATCCTTGCTTGTTGAGACCCCACATAAAATCAGAACACAACGAACAGAAATGTGGTTGCCGGAAGAAAGTGGCAACGAATTGATGGCCACGAATCTCATGAACACGAGCATGTTTTATCGCTCCTGAATGGAAGAACAATGATCGTTTTATTGTTTTGTTTTCTTACCTCTGCGACGTTGAATTCCAGGACCAGAGTTGCTTCGGGATGTCATTATATCTTCTACAGGGTGATCGTCATCCGCTGAAAAGAGAGTAAATGAAACGTTGATTCACTTGTTTGATAAAATGATGTAACAAGTTTCTTTAATTCTTTTCGCGAGTAAAGGACCCTAGGCCAAAACTCAAACACTTTGGAAAAAAGGATTAGGAAGAGAGAGAGAGAGAGAGAGAGAGAGAGAGAGAGAGAGAGAGAGAGAGATGTGGGAGGAGTCATTAGTTAGGTTGTTCTTCAAAATCGGAATGAACAGAAATTGGTTAAGTTGGCAACCCGACGATGGCAAGAATCAGAAACAAAGAAAGAGAAGAAGAAGATGTTGTGTCTTTCGGTCTCAGATGCAGTCAGTCTCTCCTCCATCTTCATCGCCAAAATTAAGAAGCACAAAACATTTAGAGAATCGGTCGACCGAAGGAATCTTCGAAGAGTGTGTTAATTAAAGAGAACACAGACATCGTCACAGAGAAGGAACCGGTTGACAGTTATACACTCTCATATATTCATACTGACGTCACCAAGTTGACCCCTGTTTATTTGATTGCGAGACCTGCTTTTGGGCGAATTTCGAACTTCTCCTACTATGACGAGAAGAAACTCTCTCTCACCTCAAAACTTTCTTGTCTGTTGTTCAATCAGATGATGGTACGATGTCAATTGAACTGTACATTTTCAGAAAATCAGTAGAAATTCGAACAAAAATTACCTCCAGTTGATGTTAAATTATTAGGAATCATAGTCGGGAGAATGAGAAGATCGAATAGTAGACAATACCTTCTTAGTCTTCCTACCAACCGAAAGATATGATCTTTGCAATTGACCCTTAGACACAGAAAAATATAGTGTTTCAAGAAAGAGATGGGAGAAAGATCTACAGTTTTGAGAAGAGAAAACGAAAAAAGAATTCGGCATTCAGAAGAAATTTCAGGAAAAGAATGTTTGCAGTTTGATTCTTAGAAAGACTTCTGAAACCTTCTGAACCACTTTATATTTATTCGATCGTGGAAATCAAGATAGTAATATTTTGGTCTCGAAAGACTTGTTTTGGTAAGAAAACGTTTGATTATTGATGTTTTTGAACTGTCATGACGCAAGGATATAGACTTTCAAAAACAAAAAACCGAAATTTCTTTTGATTTTCACAGTTACAACCACGTGAATTGTGTCTGAAACTTGAAAAGACAAACGTCATTTTCTACCAAATTACTACCAAATGACCTAATTAGGAAAACCCAAAAGTGACAAGAAAAAAGTGTGAAAGGTTGTGTCATGCCGATAGAAAGTTTGTTGGAAAATGCAAATTAGAAACGACAGATTGGCAGTGGGAAATGCTTCCGAAGGAGTAAGAAAAAAAAGGAAAAGTGAAAGAAGAAGTTGAGAGAAGAAGAAGAAGAGGAAGAAGACGAGAATTGAGATTTGCATACTTGTGACCAGCTTACCTCTTTCAGGAAAAAAAAACTTCATAGGAGCAGCAGAAATGCATTCAGAAGAAATGTTTCAAAAGTAGAGGTCAAAGAGACTAAAGAAGAAGAAGAATTTTCAGAATCGAAGGGGTCGGCTCTTCATTCATCTACAGTTGGATTTACGGATCGACGGCGTGTGCGGTGGAATGATTGTTTAATTAATTTTGTTAAAGACGAACCCAAAGGTCGTCGATTCTTCTCATTTTGTTTGCTTTTCATTGCTTCGTCTCAAAAGAGAAATCAACGAATGAAACAAAATCCAGAAGACGTTCTAGTCATCGACGTCAATTTCTCCGCCCGAAACTTTTCATTTTTATTCAAGGAATGCTCACAAATGAAATTATTCATTCAGAGATAAATTCACCAGTTCCCTTCGGTCAAACTAAAACTTCTCAGAAATCGTTCGTTTGGATAAATGATCCTTTCATTTTTTGATCATTTGTCTTGAAGAAAGATCAGAACATAATGGTCCTCCGAAAAGAAGAGACATGATAAGAGAAGACGTTTCCTAATGGACGGAAGTATCATGTCTTTTTGCCGATTCATGACGTGAAACCCAAAGTTCGTCGGCGGAAAAAAAGGAAATGCAAATTGTCTTGGCTGCAAAAGTGCTCATCCTTTAACAGAATCACAACACAATGACGCGAGAAATGCAAAAAAACGAAGAGAAGGAGAAAAAGATAAGATAGTGTTGTTTCTAGAGGTTATCGTTCGCTGAATATCTCGAATAGTTCACTGAATTTCTTCGTTTCTCAATTAAAATGAGTCAAGGAATAATCAAAGAGATTTGAATTGTTGCTTCATGACTAAATTCGAAACGTCACTGTTCATTCGATTTGATTCATACCTTTGGTAACAGAAAGAAGAAACGTACGATGCAGAAGAAAGTGATTCTGATGCAAATCAAGACAACTTTCTCATTGTTCGAAAACCGATACTCGTGTGAATATTTATTCGTTTTCCTTTTTCTATCAGGTAACTCACGGGCATTCTTCAGATGTCTTGTTTGAGCCAGAATTCGTCCGTTTGGCTTAGTGTTGATCCATATATGTGTGATTGTGTCGCTTTTGCATTTCGATATGATATCCTGTAAACAGGAAAACGAATATGGATTAGAACTGAACTGATTGTTTGAAGGTTTCCACTGATTTGAGACAGACGATGCCATCGTCAAAAAAGGAAAAAAAGCATTGACTGCGTGGCAAATACACATGCATGCGTATGTTTTTCGAACCGAAATTCAATTTCAACCGCGTTGTCGACTCCTCCGTTTAGGCTCCCTCCTTCTACCCAAAGTCAGTTTTGAGTTCTTCCGAGAGAAGAAGTAACAGAAAAATTTGGAAGACACCATCAGGGAGATCATCAATTTTTTGCCTTTTTCCGTCTATCAAACATCACCTATCATGAACGAAAAACATTGCGTGAGAAAACGAATTCGGCAAAGTTGAGAGATAGGATCAGGTCAAAACAGATCAATTTTGAATCTAAGTATAGTTTGAATGATCTGTTTTGGAAAACAAAATAAATTGAATAGAGTGAATTCATTCTCTAGAATTCGTTTTTATATGTGTCATTAAAGTACCTATTACAATGACATCAATTTTTGAAAATCACAAGTAATTTTCAAACATTACGCTCCTTCGCGTCACTTTTTGGAGTGAAACTTATTTAAAAGTAGAAAATTCATGGTTCTGATTTTAAAAGTTAGTAAAGCCTTGCTATTACAAAATACATTGAAACAGCACAAAAATGGGAAGAAAATTGTGGCCTCCAATAGAAAAATGAGTGTGAAGAAGGAAGAAAAAAGGAAGGTGTGAGTGTCTCTATTGGAAACCATTGTCTTCCTTTCCCTCAAATTTCCTTTTTTATGACGTCATACGTATAATTTAGTCTACGGTAGATTCAAGCATAATACTACGAACCAGAACGAAAAACGAAGAACGAATGGTTTTATTTCTGCACGAAATACGCGAAAAACGAGCATAGTTTTTTTTCTAAAAAAGACGAGAAATAATATGAAAACGAAGCGAAATTTCGATGGACAAAACACTGCCCTGAGGCAACTTGAGTTCTATCTTCGAAAGAGAAGCCCCCCTCCTAAACGCCGTCGCGCAGGTTTATGAAAATCGCCGCCCCCGTTTTTTCGTGTTTTCCGAACTTTTTCCTACTCATTCTTTTTTTTTCTTCTTTTCCTTCTTGTTCACTACATCTTCTTCTTCTTCTTCTTCTCTTTTTTGTCTCTACATTCAAACAAAATATCAAAAAACTGAAAAGAAGTGGAAGAAAAAGAAGTTGGCACGGATAAGCGATGGATAAAAAGCAAAAGAGGGGTCCGAAGAGACTTTCCCCGAGGGACAATCAGAGGACATAGACAAAATATATATTCGGTGCTTTTTGCACTTGTTGTTTTTTTAAAAGAGAAAAAGAAAGAAATGATTGTATATTCAGTTTTATCAAGAAATGGAAATTTGATTTTATTTTTATGTAGTTATATAGGGACTCGATTTGTATTTGTTTTCGGAAATTTTCTCGAAAACAGAATACGGTATTCGTTCCGACTACATTTACTCGAAGTAACTGAAAAACAATCCAGAAGTGGGCGTCTTCAAAAATAAAAGAAATTCTGATCGAAAACTGCAAGAGATCGCTTACATGAGCTACTGTGAACGAATTAAAAGTGATGTTGAGTTTCAGAAAAAGTGATGATAGCTTATATTATAAAATATACTGAAAAGGTTTTTAGATCAAGTTTCGATGACTTTCTGAATCTAAACCGAATATACGACTGAATTAAATGCTAAAGTTAGGAATTTACTTTCCTGAATTCCGTTTCTAACTTTTCTTTGTGCTACTCATAATTATGTTATATGTTTAGTCAGGTATTCCTCGAAGAGGGAAACTTCGAAATGAAGTGAAATAAAAAATCCGAAAATGATGATGCTCACCTTAATGAGAAGACTAATCGCTTCATAGATATCGTTGAGAACTTCGGTCATTTCCAAACGTCGCTCCAGAAAACGTTTCGGACGTTTTGGAGAGAAAAATCAAAAAACGAGAACCAGAAATCTTAGAGCCGGAAATGGACCAAGTGAGGTCACGCCCATTTGAAACAGAAACCGAAATTCCAAAAGTAGAGAGAGAAAAGAATTAAAAGAAGTTCTTTAAGAGAGTGGGGGCTCACATGGAGTAGATGATTGTGAACTGGATTTACGATGGCGAAAAGAGAGAGATAAAGAAGAATAACTGACTGAAAGAAGAAGAAGAACTTTTAGGAAACGTTCTCATTCAAATTCCTTCTTTCAAAATGAAATCTTTCACATATCATTCATCTATTCAGAAGCTATTTCTCAGTGTTTCAAAAGTGAATGATACTCAATGCATCAGAGAGAAGAGCAAAAAAGTCCGTCATCTCCGGTGCTTCTTAAACTTTCAAACATCACAAATCCCGAAAAAGGAGGGTAATAATTCGTGTCGACTCTCAGCCGGCCGTGTTGCTCACTCATAAAATTTGGTGAAGCTGAATAAATGCCTTGGTGGACCCGTTGGAAAAGAGCAAAGAAAAATGAGTCAGGAGATGTTGCCCTTCCTGAATTCCCACTGGGATTCTCACATACTTCGAGTCTCATCGTCGCTTCGACAACCGGTGTTTGATTGAACATGAGCACGATTTGCAGAATACGTCCATCTGCAACTGCTGTATCCCAACACTTTTCCCATTCTGGATAGAGAGTTTTCTTCTTTTGTACAAGTCGAGATTCTCCTGTAAATATTCATAATCAACACTGGATATTGGTCTGAAATGCTAAAATAGGAAAAACCCTTCTCAGAACACTTTTCGAAACATACAGCACTACTAGTATACTTTTTTGTTTTCAAAAGAACTTCGAAAAAGAAGATTCAAAAGAAGTTTTGGTTTGAAAATCTCACCGTTAACTTCAATTTTCTCTTTAACATTTACAGCTGGCTGTAGATCAGTTGGAGAGCATCCGGCTGGAAGTAAATCGGCGGGAACATCTGCACGAAGTAACTTCAATCTGCCGAGAGGAGAAAAAATAATTTTTTGAATGGGAAAAAATGGAATAAAAGGGGTTGGTTGTGCACTTTTCGTGAAAAAAGACAAAGGAGAAATCGGGAAGAATGGAAAAGAGAATGAGGAACTTCTTTTTGTTTGAGACAAAGGGAGTACTTACTGCTGCTGGGATCTTGTTGAATTTTCAACACTGAAAATGTTCTTTTTGAACTTTTTAGAGTGAAAACGTTTTGAAATAATGATATGAATGACAATGTGCAATTCTATGAACTAAGATCTACTGAAAATGACATTCAGTCTTGCATATTAAAACTTTCGGATAGTTTTCAGAAAGAAATTTCAAATGTTAGTTTCTAAATAACTTATTTTCCTGTCTCGTTCTTTTAATACCGTACCCCCTCCTCGTAGAATTCCGAAGAGTAGTTCAACTCACCGACACGCATTTTCAGCTTGAGACATCACGAAATCCGCTTCCAGTGAAGTCTCACTTTCCGGTGGCGGATCCAATGAGAATATATCGATAGCCTGAAAACGAAAAAGTACATTTCAGAAAGTTTTCAAGAAGGGGAATCCCTCCCTTTTCAATTCTTTTCTCTCTAATTATCTTCTTTTATAAATGCTTAGTGACACCCTATTTGCAATTGCAAAAGAGCGAAAAAAGAGCGTGTCAGACCAAGAAAACGTCATGTTGAAAAATGAAAAGAGAATGAGGAAAAGAAGGGCAAAAAAGGCGAGAAAAAAGACGAAGGAAAACTCCCTCGTTAAATGTATTATCTTCGAATTCAGAGGAGTTTTTGGGTGGGTTCATGTCAAAAACGACGGATTGGGGGCGGCAAAACGAGAGGAGAAAATGGGGAAAAAAACGGGAGGTCCCACTCAGATTTAGGAAAAATGTATGAGATCCGTCTTCGGAAAGACAAACACTTGAATTGAGAATTGATGGAAAAATAGGAAAACGTAGGTTTTGGATTCAGGTCTTCTAGTCGAATCTTTATTTGAAAAGGGTAAGGTAACTGAGAGAGAATCGAATGGAAAAGAAGAGAAAATAGAGTCTATAATTAGGTGGAGGAGCTCAATTCAATTGGGTTTCGAGCTCTTTTCGAACCGAAAAGGAAACGATTCGTTCGGTTTGAATCATGTGATGAGAAAAGAGAAAAGAAGAAAAAAATAGACTTTTTTTTATCAATCTAGTTACTCATTTTTTCTTTTTGGGAGGTAGTCATTTTAAAAATGGTGATAAGAACACGCGGCACTTTTTTCTGTGGAAACTCCCATTTCAAAATTTCATTTCTTCGTCTGATCATTTGAACAAAAAAGTATTTATCAGCGTCGTCTACGATTATATTGATGGGTACGTTTTGTGATTGAAAAGAGAAAAGAGAAAAGTGTGTGTGTGTGTGTGTGAAAATATGCAAATAGCAGAAACAGCGGCTATCGAAAGACGAACAGTTGGCAGTGGTGATGATGGGTCGAACGGCCGAATACAACGACCGACAAACGACGAATACAATCAAGAATTAGGGAGGAGAAGAGAAGAAAACGAAGAAAATGATGAGGAAGGAATAAAGAAAATCAACAAAGAGAATGGACGAAACAAGGAAAAGAATGCTGTAACTAGTTCATTTGACAGGTGAGAGGAAGGGAGAAGACTTCTTTTTTTGGATGGTGAAATGGAAACGAATAACTACAAATTATTTATAGAAAGAAGAAGAAGAAAAGGGTTGAATACTGTTGTTCATCGTGTAATTATTAGAATCTTTTCATGTATCTGATATCATGAAATATCTCATTTCCGACAGAAACTTTATTTACAGAATCTCGTGGCAAATCTCGTACAAAAGTATTTTCATTGCATTGGCTGTCATTGTTTTGTCATACAATATTCTCACTGGTAAGGATGAAATGAGCTGATGGATAAGGTTTACTAGAGTGACAATTCAATTAGCATGTAAACCGTATTCAACGATTTCTATAAACAACCTCTTCAATTTATTTTCCTTTCAAAAATGCAGGGTGTCATTTTCAGTGACCAGCCCCCGCCCTTCTCGTTACTCGGTCATCACCAAAATGGCTCCTCAACATTGCGGTCTCAATTTGGCAGCTAGAATCCAAAATTTGATACTTGATGTGAGTGCTCTCTCTCTCTCTCTCTCTCTCTCTCTCTCTCTCTCTCTCTTTCCTTTTTCTTTTTCTGTTAACTGACGAGCCAATTTATTTTGAATTAACGGTCAGAAACACAATGAAATTCGGTCAAAAGTGGCTCTCGGTCAGTATGTTGTTGATGATGGTTTTCTTCCGCCTGCAGCCAATATGCCCAAATTGGTATGAATGAAATTATTCGAGAAGTTCTTACTGTACTCATTTAAGACTTGGGATTGTGAACTTGAGTTAGAAGCACAGAATAAAGCAAAACAATGTGATTTGGATGGGTTGAAAGTGAATGATATTTCGGGTGGATTAGAAGAGTTTCGTGGAGAAAATGCATTTTATTTCCGAACGGATTCTTTCGATTCTTCTGGTGGAGTCTTGGTAAGTTCAATAAAATTGAAACCTTTTTCTAAATTCGAATGTGTTATTTTCTGGATATTTTGGAGATTCATTTTCAGAGAGGAATCGAGAGAATGGGCGACGAAATTCATATTGCCGGAATCAAAAATTTGAAATTGGGTCGTTATGATAAACGAATTGGACATGCGACACAGGTATTCTCAAGTTGTCAAATGATTTTGAAAAGAGTTTTTTGTAAGATCTTATGGGAAACGACACGAAAAGTCGGATGCTCTGTTCAAGAGTGTTCAGCTCGAAATGACGGATCTCTTGGCGGACAAAACTACAATGTGGCTGTTTGTAAATACTATCCAACGTGAGAATTTCGGGATTTTGAGTTGGGAAAAAGTTATGAGAATTATGAGATTTTTTGTTTAGTGGAGAGAGGAGAATATGTATTTACACAGCTCAATAATATGTTGAAAATAGAAAATATTCTCCGATTTGAACATCTGCTACTAAAAATATGAAAAAATGAGAAGAGATTATTAGTGAGAACGCAGAAATTATTAGAAAACCTATGGGACTACGGTAGACGAATAGAAGAGATTATGGGAAGGTTATATATGAAACTGTTTCTAGAGGAAACATCTTTAAATCGTCAACGCCTACATCAATTTATACAATCGGTGATGTTGGATCTTCTTGCTCTGAAGGAACATTCGTTGATCCGACAAGTGGTCTTTGTGTGGAAGCGATGTGACACAAAAGAAATGAACATGAGACTGAAGATAGAAGAAAAGAGTGAACTTGATAGGCTAGAATTATGTCTATGTGTAAAGAATAGAATAAACGGACGGAGGGAAGAAATGGAAATGCAGAAGAAATTGACAGCAATTTTGTAGGCGTCGGAGAGAGAGAGAGACCGATGGCGGATTCGGCGCCCGTGAAAGGAGCAAGAAACGACGAGTCGTTGACATGGACGAATGAAAGCAGTAATGGGAAGAACACAAACAAATAATTCAGATGCATTCTGAGCTGATTGACTGCGATTTCGGCGACAGGGCTCACCGAGCACGACGATTCTCTCATTCTCTTTCTTTTCATCGTCCCAAATTGCTGCTCGTTTAGTTGAGAGCATTGAAAAAGACGAAGAAGTGGCTTGAACGAAATGAATGTGATAGGCGACATAAATTCTAGTATTTTTTTCCCTGACACCATATTATTGGTATCCATACACGCGATATTACTACCAAGAATCGGTTGTAGTCTCGAAAGGAAAAAAGGAGAAAAAGAAAGGGAGAAAGAGTATGAAATGGAAGAAATGAAAAGGTGTTGGGAAAGTAATTCTACGAAAAGAAAAAAAGGACTTTTCAGAGTTCTGTCACTTGATCTGAAACATAAAATGTATGAGAACTAAAAGTTAAACTAATGAAACGTAGCAAATCTAGATTTTCGATGAAAATTTCTACTTTCTGACGTTGAAGTATTGGATTAAAACTGAAAATGAAAAGTCTAGAAGAATCAGAATTTGGAATAAACAGATTGAGAGAAAGTTATAATTATCATCAAACGAAGTAAAAGTACGTGGGAGAAAAAGGTGGAGATTGATCAAAGTCAATTCGAACAAAATGGATTTTTGAAGATGAAGAACAGTTGTCAAGAACGTATGGAAACAATAAAGACCGCTTTGTGGTTTTGTGAAGAAATGCTCAGAAGAAGAGGGAAAAGAGAAGAGAATCTAGAAGAACGAGGGGTTGATGGATGTCTTCATGCTTTATATCATTCAATCAAAAGGTGTGAAGAAAGAAAAATGATAAATGGTTTGTTGTGTTTGAGAAGAAAAATACGAAGAAGAAGAAGAAGAAGGAGATGGAGAAGAAAAGTAGAACAGTTGTCTGGAAAAGGACGATATTATAGATGGAAGAGGAGAATGGCAAAGAAGAAAGGATGAGAAAAAGACAGAGAGGTGAGGAAAAAGGAATTCTCGGGGCCAACCACTAAATATACATACCAGCCCCTCCAACCCACCTTTTCTCTCTCTCTCTCTCTCTCTCTCTCTCTTTTTCTCTCGATCGCAACTGTCGGAAGGGCGCCATGTCGCAAACATAAGTGACAAACACAGGAAATAGGGAGAAAACCAAAACGAAAACGAGATGAACAAAGTTTGCGATGAAGGAAAAATGGCACACGACAGTCTCTCTCTATCTCTCTCTCTCTCTCTCTCTCTCTCTCTCTCTCTCTCTCATTCGGATGGCGGATCTTCAATTGATTTCCGATTCATTCGGGACCACATGTCTAGTTGAGAAGGGCGTGGGAGACTTCAAAATGATCATCATTTTAATTGGCAAAACATGTGTTTTCGTCTGCCCGTTGGACGGCAATTTCCAATGCGGAGAGAAAGCGATTGAAATTGAAATCCGATGTATGTCGTCGTTATGCGGATCGTACTTTCTCTCTCTCTCTCTCTCTCTCTCTCTCTCTGTCTCTCATTTCAAACCGGATTACTTCTATTTTATGAACGAGAAAGAGAAGAGGACCATTTTCAGTTTATAAATTCAATCGAAGGTTTGGAAAAAGAGAAAGAAATAAACGCCCACAAATAAATCAATTGTTTGTTTTGTGTGCCTTCCCTAACTACTCGAACTGGTAGTCGATTGGGATGAGAGACGTATGATGACAATTTTAACTTGATAGGTGTGGCAAAGAATGGATTCTCATTTTGTAGAATTCTTTATTTTCCAAAACAGAAAGAGTACTGTATTCTTGTCAAGTTCCTCTCCAAAAATTCAGAAGGACACGGGAGGAAACTAGAAGAAAAAATGAGTTGGCGGCTTATCAGAATCTTGAAAATTAAGGGCGCTATCACCTGCTGATCTAAATTAGTTTTCAGGCTGCAGGGTATATTGAACTATTTATTTGGATTCAGATACAACAGGACAGATTATTGAATTAGGGAAATAGATCTGGTTTTGATCCGTTGAAATCAATTATTTCTTTCTGAGAATGTCGTTTTGGCAGATAATTAATGAAAAGTGGTCAAGCACGCTATGAGATTGGAAAATGAATGATGAACGGAAGAGGATCGTTGGTGGTTCTCACTCAATGTTTTCTCTTCAGTTTTGCTCAGTTGATGTCATTTTGATTTCTTTGTTGTCTGATGGGTACTGTAGAATCTACATTTCTTTCCAACTTCTGACACACTTCCTCAGTTATGAAATAAAGATTTCAACAAGGAGGTGGAAATGAAGATGAAACGGAGTAAAAAAGCAAAGAGCAAGAATAAACACATTGAGCACGTGCTTTGCTCTCTCTTTTTTCTCTCCTGAAGCGTTGAGTTCGAATCGAATTATCAGTCGGAAGAAAAAGAAGAAGACGAAAAAGAAGGAGAAGAAGAAAAAAATAAGGGCAAACGAGCAGAAAATAGGATCCGGATATAAGGATCTAAATGAGTATGCACTTGAAAAAGAGGGCCACCAGACAGACTTAACTTTGAACTTTTTGTATCCGGTTGGAAGGGAACAACCGGAAAATAATGATCAGAACGAGAATTGAAGTCATAAAATGACTTTGAGTTTTTGAAAAAAAGAAGAGAAACAGTGTTTAAAGTCAAAAAGGTTTCTATAAAAGTTCAAGAGAAACTTTGGAATGAAAATCTCATATTTCTAGTCGGAGAAGGTCTTAAACTCAAGTATGTTTTTGTGTTATGAAATATGAGAAATCAAATGAGAAAACACTTGAGATCAGAAGAGAAAAAGCGGTTTTTATGAGGAGAGAACTCTGAAAAATGATACGAACATTATGTAGAAACTTCTGTTCAGAAGAGCATTCTTCTGAATCAAAATGTTCTCAATTCAACATCCAAAATACGAAAAAACAAGAAAACGTTCGTTTGATACAAAAAGAAAAAAAAGACGGTTTCGATTCATCGCCCACATGAGAAAAAACGTTTAATGGTCTGTAAACGACCCTCCTGACAACCATAAAAAGGAAAATTTGTGGACGGAGGAGGTGTTTGCATTCTCACAATTTCTCTCTCTCTCTTTTCCCAAAAAAAGGAGTTTGAAGTTCTTTGAAGACGTCGTTGAAGGGCATCGAAACTCGATCAGTTCGAGTTTTTGGACCCTCTAAAATTGTTTGAGGTATGAGAAAAGAGAGAGAGAGAGAGAGAGAGAGAGAGAGAGAGAGAGAGGAGTTCGAAGAAATGAGACATTTCTATGTCTGATATGAGATGAAATGCGATCTGTGCTCACTCGAAGAAAAGAGAAGAAGAAGATGGAGGAAATGGGAAGAAATGAGATTTTGAAAGTGCAGAACGGATGATTGTACTCCAGTTCCAATTCAAGAAAAATGTTTTAATCGAGTGAAAAGACAGTGGAATTCCAAAAGAATTCTTTTCGGGAAATACATTTTTGATGAGATGCGAACAAAATGTGTCGGTTTTTTGAACAAAAGAGTGCGAGGTTAATCCGTAGTCTTTAGACAAATGGATCAAAAACGGAACCAATAAAAGAAACTTTTGACCGAAAGGAAGGTAGAAAATAAAAAATGCAAATGCGTCTCTATTCATTTGAGCGTAGGAAAGAGCAACTCACCTAACTGAAAAGTGCGAAAGAAGAGAGCGTTTGGGTGTCTAATGAAGGAAAAAAGTGGAAAAATGGAAAGGAGAAAATAATGAAAACATGGAAGAAACTGTCTCACCTCATTCTGATTTGCTTGTAGAAGACGGTTCTTGACTCCAAAAACACGAAGAGACAACGCCAACGATCGGAATTTCATGACGACTTTTGTTTGATTGATCTCCAATTTATTCCATCTGAAATTATTAGATTATGTAGGAAAGAGATTATGGAATTGTACAAGAAGAAATAGTAAGATGAAAGAAAAATGGAAGAGTTGATTGAGAACTTGTATGCTTTTAAAACTTAAAAAGAAAAGAGTACTGTAGAAACTGTTAGAATTCACTGTTTTTATAGAATCTGCCAAGTCTAAAATTCATTCGAAATAACGAAAAGAGAGTGTGGAGACTGAAAAACTGAGAAAATACAAGAAAACGCGACCATATTTAGACTTTTCACATCTATTTCAAAATGCTATTTGCTCGTAAATAGTGGCAATTTTCTTGAATTCGTCGGAAATTGAACTGTAAACAATCGTTTCCTCGTGCTTAAAGATAAATATTGAAAACAATAAAAACTATATAATATTGAACAAAAAATAATAATTTAAGAAATGGGGTGTTGAAAAAAACGAAAGGAAAGAAGAAAGAAGAAGAAGGGGAAAAAGTGAAGATAAGACCAGAATAAGTAAGTGCAAACTGCTAGTCCAATGAAATCGTGGGAATTTGAGAAGAGCGAAACTAGAATAGGTTATGACGTGGCAGAATGTGTACTGAAATATAAAACTTTTACTCTTTGGAAATCGTCAAAACCAGCTATAACCTTTCTTTTTTGGTAAAAAAAACTATGAAATTGAGAAAAGAAAAGAAGAAGAAGAATGAAATGAAACAAAAAAAGAAAGAAACGAAGAAAGAGCAGGAGTCGAAGGTTTGAATTTTTTGGGTTGAATGAAGACAGGCCGATCAGATAGCAATGCGTAATTAGAAAGAAAAAAGGGAAGAGGTACCGACGTTTTGTGGAGGGTTTTCTGTGGGAAAAAGGGAGGACTCTTCTCTTCAAAAACGAAGAAAACGACAAAACGAAAAAAGAAGAAGAAGCAGTTTGGAGACAATTTTTGTGAGGAGCGAAATTGCGAGGCAATAAGACGAAATTGGCCAAATTATTGGTCTCGTACACTGCTCGAATTGTGCTTTATTTCTGTCTTTTTTGGGTATTATTGTATTGAAAATGAAGGGGGTTTGATGGGGGGAAAAAACAGCATCTAGGTCTCTAAAATAACAAGAAAATATGAATAAGTAATAAGAAAAAGAAGAAGAAAAAAATGAAGATGAAGCCCTCTTCTCGTAGATTTATCACCTTGCCAACCAACAGAAGTAAACAGATTTGTATTCTGATTTCTAACTTGTTAACTTCCAATTCACACTGATTGATGCTATTCAAATACCTTCTCTTTTTTCTAAGAATTCAAGTTTTCTTTTCTTTTTTCTTGAAATTTGTTCATTCAGAGCACTTTCATGTTATGAAAAAAATCACGTTTTGGGAAAAAAGTTTCAGAGTCACACGGAAAATGACAAGAGTAGGATAGAACTAAGATGAAAGAAGCTTAGAAAATGGATCAGAATCAAGGATAAAAGAGGAATTGAAAGTGGTTGTTGATCATTATTTTGGTATATAGATGTCTAGATTTGGATTTAGGTGAGATCGTGGGAGGAGGAGAGCTAAAAAGAAATAAACGAAGTATTAATTAGAAGAACTGCAGAAACAAAGTTCAGACTTTGTCTGGTTTTCTCTTTCTGTCTAGAGTTTCTCATCTATTGACAATACTGTAGATCTATGAAATCTCGTTTTCTTTCTATCTGAGCAACTTCTTTAAAAAATGGCATTTGACATGAAATGGCATGGAATAATGCAAAACAAATTCTACTACAAATCAGTTTGAACATTTAAACATTTATAAACCCTTATTTAAATTTTGAATTTTGTTTTCCCTACACGAATCTAACTATCGTAGATTCTACTATAGGTTCTATTACATATTCAATGAAACTTGATGACTGACTTCTTTTTTTTTTATCTATGAGTAATCAAATTCTGAAATTCAAATAGTTGTAGTTGTTTAACTCCTAGTTGTCAAAATACTCGATAGAGGACATAATAAATCAGATCACTCAAATCTGGAAAACATAACTTGATAAAAGAAAAATGATAAATAATATTTTGCAGGAAATCACGAGTGTATGAGAAAAAGGAAGAAAATATGTAAAAAAAAAAGGAAAAACATAGAGTAGACAAACTTTGTTTCAACCTAAGAGAAATGCGAAGTAGAAGAAGAAGAAAAGGAGACTGATAGGAGGAAGAGTGCGAGGCTCCCGGCCACCGAAAACGAGCTGAGAGGGCGGGTTGAAATAATTAAATTCTGTTCGGTGTGGCGCATTTTTGGTAGTGCACCGCTTTTTTGTTGCTGATCTGGTCGACCGGATGATAGTTTTGTGTGAAGTAAGAAAACGTGAAAATAGAAGAAGTCGTGAAGCGGAGAAGAGGAGAAACCTCCATTATTTTTGAATCGAAACACATGTGTGAAAAGGTCGAATCAGAAACATACATTGAAAGAAAAATGAAAAAAAAACAAAAGTGGAAGAGAAATGGACTCTTGAATGGAAAAAAAGAGTTGTGTAGTTGTGAAGAAAAGACAAAGAAAACATGGACAGGTGTCAGCGGAAACGATGACGAACAATCACTCCCTTGGGCTCTTTTCATCATTCGCATCTCTATTTTTTGGACTTTTCGAAGAACTTTTTGAGTTGGTGATTATCTTATTTCAAAATTTGATTTGCTTTCATAAAGCACCGATAGACTTTGGAAATAATTACACGGATTTTTGTCTGGATCAGAATTTCTTGGTCCTATCGAGCCAATGAGGATCAATGATCATCACATGATAAGATTTGTTTCAGAGGGATAAAACGGAATATGCGAATTCAGTTCTTTTCATATACTCTAATGGAGTTTGAGAATTATTAAAATGTTTCGAAATTTTCTCTAGAATCTAGAAAAGAATCATTTGGAATATTCCATGGAATCTTCTAGAACCGTTTCCGATCAATTGGAAATGTTTTAACGTTCTTCTTACGAATTGAGAAATGTTCGTGTCTGGGAGCTGACTAAAAACCATTTTAAAGTCTTCAAAATTGTGATTTAGGTGAGCAGATCTTTAAATTAATCCCTTTGGGTGGACAGATGAGAGAAAACTTCCTCTTTTCTTCTCGAACACAAGTCTCTATAAGTTCAAAACTTTGTTTTTTGCTCCGTCGAGGTTTCTGTTGTTGACAAGTTTGAAAAGAAAAAAAAACGAGATTTTTATGTTTTATATATTAGACTTGGATACAGGTTTGATTATGTTTTATAATGTTGTTTTGAAGGAAAAAAAACAAAGATTCAGAACTGAAAAACAAGTATTTCGATGTGCACAGCTAATCAAAAAACTTTCAAAAATTGACAGGAAATGAGTGAAGAGCCGTCAAAAGTTGTTGAAAAGTTACACTTTGACAACCTGGTGGTCAGATCTTGAGAAGAAGAAGAAGAAGAAGAAAGAAAAGAATTGGGATTAAGAGAATTGAGAGGCTTCATTCAGATCAAAAAGATCCAAATAAGAATATTTCTTTGATTAATCTAGAGTAAACCATTTCGAAATCATTCCACTTCAGGCCTCTTGGATCAAAACCAGGAGGCCGCCACTGAAGAGTGAAATCGGACACCGATTGGAGAGACGAATGATGGGATTCGAGAATATTCTCTGTATATCTCTCCATGGATACTTTCAGACAAATCCTAATGATATCGGCTCTCCGTAGAGCTTTTTGACTCACGTCAATGCAGGATTTGTAGAGATTACAAGCCAAGATGTGCCTTCCCGAAATTCGGTGCACGAGGAAAAGTAAATAGAAAAGGAAGAGCATGCAAGTGCAGAATCCTCATCGCATTCTTTCAGTGAATAATTGATGATGATGATGGAAGGAGGAGGAGAAGGAGGGTGGAGCAATGAAGAAAATGGACGAACAAAAAAGCGGAAAAGGCACCAAAACGAGCAGAAAAGGTGACCGATAATTGCTGGGGGAGTTTAAAAAAAAGGAAAAACGGAGAAAAAGAAAGAGAAGAGTTTGGAGGAAGGAAAAGGTGACGAGTCAGGGACGACGACGGGAAGAGCGAAAATAATCCGGAAGGCGCAAGAATAATACAGAGAATAATAATAAATGGGAGTACGGGCGGCGCGACGCCTCCTTTAGCTCTGCCAAGTGCTTATTCGTGTGTTGCCTTTGAAAGCATTGCCAAACGGAAAGGAGCATACTGCTCTCCCCGTACTCATTGTTTTGCCTCAGGCTGTTTTTGTTCATTTCTTCACCTCAAATCAAAAACTAAAGATAAGACAAGTTTATAAATAATTGGAAGAAGTTAGATGATCAATTGAAACTATTTTATAACTACAGTACCAGTCAATGCACTTTTAGTATGAATCCGTTTGTTAATCTGTGAAGGTGTATATCTATAATTGGAAGAGCCGTTGAGAGAGAGACGAAGTCTCATCATATATATGAGACATCAAGTTTTAAATGGAGAGTCCAGAGAAATGGCTCTGATACTTTTGCGGCACCCCGTCTTCCGATATATGTGCGAATATGTAATCGAGAAGAAGTGTTTCGGGATGCGATCTTGTTTATGTCTCATAAAGTTTCTTCCATTTTTGTTTGTCTAGTTTGCTTCGAAGTGCTTTTTTCTCTATCTTTTTGTCAATGCAGTTATTATGTTGCCAGTGGTTGAGTTTAAATGAGAGTGTGGGTGGATGAGTAATGAGACTCAAAAAGACTAACAACAACAAATCACTTCGTGCTCTTGGCACATCGACATTTAGAAAAAGTAAAAGGGAACCAAGAAATTATCAGAAGAAAAATATGAAAACTGGAATTGGAATCGCTTGAAATGAGCGGGAAATGACAGTTGGATGGATCAAACAACAAAGTGAATCATAATTTCAACCCATTTTTCATCAACAGGGCAAAATTGGTTTTTGAAGAGGCGCTTGGTGGAAGAAAACAAAGAAAAAGAGCTCCTCTTCTCGTGGTTTTTATTAGAAAAAAGAGAGCGAAAGCGAGAATGCCGGAATTCAAAAATTCGAAAATTCTCAACATTTTTATAAAATGTTTTGTTGCCAAACAACAGGGAAAAAACGAAAGAATAATAAAATCAGTGAGAACACAAACTTCCGAAAAATCACGAATTTCTGAATCCGAAATCTGTTTTAGTTGATTTTCTTAAAATTGAATTATCATGTCGAGCTGATTGGAAGAACACGTTTTTTGATGTTTGTGTGGGAGCCATGTCTCCTTTTTTGATTTCATTTAATTCGATTACTTTGTATAGATACACATTTCTTGACGAGAAGACGTCTCCGGAAGGAAACCAGCGGAACGGATGAAACAAAAGAAGAATAATGGTGTAAACGGTGCGGAAGGAACGCGCAGAAGAAGAGCAAGAGAGTAGGGACACCTGGTCTGAATGAAAAGGTAAAAGACAGCTGTCAGATGGAATGAATGAGAATAAACTGATAAGAAGAAATGAGTTATTGATTTTTGTAAAAATGTTTTCAGATTATGTCATGTAGATTAAAATGAGCCAAAATCAACAGAAGGGAAACTAGAATTGGGTAAAAATGAAGAAATAATCTGCAAAATTCTATTCAGGAACAGAAAATAATATTTTGAGACAATGAAGAATAACAGAATGATAATAATATTCCGAGAAATAACTGAACTTTCCTAGTTTTATGTTCTCTCAACTCAATGATTTTCAAAACAAGACTGAAAACATGGAGAAAGACTACAGTAATCATGATCATTTTGAAAATTATTCTATTTAGAGAAGTTATTCTAGAAATATCAACTGTCTAGTTCTTATCGAGAAATTGAGCTGGTGCTGATTATTTCAGATCTGAGAACTTCCAGAATTTACAAATGACGGAACTTCGTTATAAATTATAAAATTATATAATTTATAATGTATTGTTTCTGAATATTTTATCTAGTTTATTCTAACTTCTAATGTTCTTTAAGAGCGCTTATTCTCATTACAATTTCCCATTTCCGTTGGCCCTTATTCTCCTTTTTTGGTTCCGTGATTTTCCCTTTTTTCCATTTTGAAACAAAAAAAAAACGAAAGGATCCTTGTAATTGCCTCGTCTGTCTATCCTTGAATATTTCAGCGTTTTCCTGATTGGCAAATTGATGGGCACGTGGAAGAAGAGTGTCTTCTGACTCCTACAATTACGAGGATTTTCTTATTTTTCTTCTCTCGAACAGCTTCTTTCTTTTGAGTACTGTAAAGGATCAGTGCACTTTGATGTTTCTACCCGAAACTGATCCAATTCATATGTGTAATCTCTCAATTATTCATTTCGTTTTTCTTCTTCTTTTTTCATATACACACACCTGTGCTCCTGTGCGCCCCCACTTACTCACTTATTCATTTTCGACACCCCAGATGCCGTTTTTGATTTGTTTCCTCCTTTTTCTTCACCTTCTGCTACACATTTTTCCACACTCTTGTCTTGATTTAACGGAACGTGTATGGGAAAATCCGAGCAGGATTTCGTTGCCGGCACAAATCCGCTCGGCTTTGGAATTTCAGTCAGGTGGACTACTCACCTATGTGTCTCTCTCTCTTTATGTGTTCATTTCTTTTGTTAAAATGCAGAAAATTATCATTCAGAATGCCAAGTGATGTGGGACTTTCTCAAATTAATGGTTTTACTATACAGATGAGAATTGGGAAACCTAGTTCAAAACCTGTTGAAAAACTTTAAAAAATCGTTTTTTTTTCAAGCAAGAACGTTTGTTTCATAAATAGAAAGTGCTGAAGAAATCGTTTTCTCTTAATTGTGTAAGTCGTCTCCCACAGGTTTTTCTCTAAATCATTTGAATATACCCTCTGTTCCTCTAGATGACGTTTCAATATAAGTCCTCTACGTTTGCTACAGTAATCCTTTTCCAATCTGAATACATTTCACAAAATGAATTCTTCTGACTACAGTTGCTTTGCTCCATTTCGTCGTCCACTCAACGCTCAATCTCCTTCATTTCCTCCATCTTTTTGATCATAAAACTTCACAAAAAACTAAAATCTTCATGTGTCTATAATTCATGATTCGTTGAAAGATTTTTGGGTGCTTTCGTCGTACATTCCCACTCAGTTTCATGTTTCTATAGAGATGTGAGAAGAGGATCTTGTTCTTTTCTGTCGACACCTTTTGTGCTCAGTTCTCCGTTTTTTTGCTCGATGCTCCAGAAGATTTGCAATTTTTAAGTCAAAGCAAGTCAAAAACTCTAATCTCCACGTGCTTATATTATCTAGGATAGATTGAGAGACATCATTTATTTATCATTAAAAAAAACCCAGAGAAGACAGGATAATGTTTTTTGAACTCTTTCAGAAAACGTTTACATTTCATTGGAATCTTTAATAGAATCAAATGTAATCGAGATATTCCATCACATTTCCTGTTCGTGATTCTCTTGAAAAAAGAAGAAGACGTGGGATTATATCTTCTGAAACACTCCGTTCCGGTTGTGGAATTCAGACCACTTTCCAAAATTGAATTTTTTGAAATGATGCAGAAATTCCTTTTTGAATGTCAGGAACTCAATCAGGATTATTCTTTTTCTCCAAATCTAGAGTTTTACTGTGACTTTGGACAATAAGTTTGATGACATTTTGACATTCTAGTCTAATAGGTAGCATACAAGTTTTTACTTCATACTGTAGCCATATGATCCACCTCGAAAACAAAAAATCACGAGACATTCTCATTTATACCGGAAATTCATCGATTCTGCTCATCAATCTTCTCTTTTTCTCTTCTTCGCTTCTTCTCATTTCTCCACAGAATCTCATCTAGATGGTTGTTATTTTTTCTAATTTCCGTCTTTTCTCATACTCTGTTTTATAGACAATCGTTTCTATTCTTCTTTACTTTCAGCAATACAGATGCCACGTAGACAAAAAGATGTTGAACGGGAGGCTCTTCAAACTGATTTCCATTTCGAACATCATCGACAAAACTCATACACTTACAGGTGAGATTTCTATTTTTGTTATGAATAGGCTCAATAAGAACCATATGTTATTTCAGTATCTACGCAGGTCTTCTTTGTACAATTCCATTTCTGATCCTTTTTGCTCTTTTCTTTTACTTCTTTTGGTTTGGAAGACGATGATTCTGTTCAACAATGAAAATGGGAATTGAAGAAGACGGGTCAACCAGTCGAAAAGTGAATAAATTGTTTAGATTAAACTCTCATAAATTATATTTTTGCAATGAAATGAAATTGTTTATCTTTTCTGTGTTCCTTCCCACAGATCAGTATTATTATAATGAGAATAGTCTATGTGACACTTTCATCGGTTCCCAACTGTTTGATTAATTGTCGAACGGTTTGAATAAATACTCGCCACATCATCATCAACTATTTCCAAATACCTCTGTAACGCAATTTATTGAACGTTAAAAATAGGTCAAATCGCGAATGATCGCCTCCCAGAAGAAGAATGGGAAGAAGACGATTGCCTCCGAAAAAAGAAAAAAAGAAGAAACTTTCTTCGATTGATGACCGTGTTTTTGAGGTGAACGAAAAGGACACGCGAACACAATTTATAACCATTGTTTCTATTTTTAAAGTCCCATTTTGTTTTTCCTCTCAAAAACGAACTGGTTGGTAGGTAATCTGTGCTTTTCTTCTCTTCCATTTCATATATTCCCACTAATTCACTTCTCCAGAGTTCAAAATCGATGATATTGTTGAGTTGGAGAAACTTATCAGTAGAAATAGTAAAGGTAAAGTATTCCTGTTATCCGAGAACGTAAATATACTTTTTGACTGGTCCTTCTCCTTTGGGGTACTGTTCGGAGAAGAAAGCTCTTAAGATGCCCATTTCTTTTTCTAGATTTCGCACCACTTTTTCATTTATGTTTCTGTCTTGTTGCTCCCAAATTCGTAGAAAAGCATTTTCACAAAAAAAACGAATTTTAGTTGTTGAAAAGTGGAAGATCAAGGATCAGGAATGTACGGAGAGCGTCGCGAGGCGTTGCGGTATGGAGCGGCGGGCGGGGGTCTGTGGCGGTCACATATAAATACGGGAAGGAAAGATATAAGGGAAGAGAGACGGTGAAATCGGTAAGAGAAGATCAAAAAAAGAAAGAAAGAGAGAGAGAGAGAGAGAGAGAGAGAGAGAGAGAGAGAGAGAAAGGAAGTGACAGGCAAAACGACCTGTCTAGGGCCAAGTGCATGAATTGGGAGAGACGTACTGTACACAGTGAAACGCAGGCATAAAAGGCAAGAGGCATTTTGAGTGCGCAGAGAGAGAGACGAGGTGTTTAGAGGACAGGTGAGACTTAGACACAGGCGAGGCACCTTTCGTTTCTCGCTATGGACACACTCCTTATTCCTCTCCGTCTCCGCAACGAGCTTCCACTTTTTCCGCGTCTACATATTCAAATTATTACCACGGCGAACTTTTATCTTTGTTCCTTTTCTTTTCTATGTTCATGATTAAGTCTATGCGGCTTATACCTGAGGTTAGAGACCATTTGTTTGCTCTTTAGACAGTCTTTAGTCCGGAGAGCCGGCTGTCTCTCTACTACACGAAACGTGAAGATTCTGTTCAATCTCATAAATAAAAGTTTTAGGTCAGGAAATAATTACTACGCTTTCTTATTTCAGAGAATTTGTGTATTTGATACAATTCCATCAATTTGTATTTCAAAAGATAAAACAAATAATTTAATGAGTAATGTGTGTTTATATTATAATAATTATATTTAAGAATACACATTTTGCCATTAAGCTTTTGCCAACACTCGAAGAATTCTCGCGTAAATTGTTTATATTAAATAATGGATGTTTGACTGTGACCAAAAAGTGAGAAGAATCTGAATAGAAGTTTTTGTTCCCATTCCCACCGTTTCCATCTTTTTGTTGCCTGTAAAAAATTCAGTTTTTTTTTCGCCCTTGCCACCCCCACACGTATCTGTTCTCTATAAGGAATTTGCAACATATGAGTCACCTCTGACTCTCGTTTTTTTTATTTCTGAAAAGCGAAAATTCAATTTTCGGCGGAACATTAGAAAAATCTGATTAATAATTTTGTGATTTCGATTGTTTCTCTTTGCAAAATATGGTGTCAAGAGATAAGTAGATGTACATACCAATGTAATCGATTCGATGTTATCGCTCTCACCACTCCCTCTCCACAACTATCATCATCATCATCATTTGAAAACAATATTGATACACTTTTGCCTCTTTTAGAATTCCCTCAATTCTATTAATTTTATTAATTTCCGTTTTTAGTCGTCCCTTTTGTATCTTTTTTTCAATCTGTAGAATTTTCGTTCATCTCTCTGACCCTCAAACTACTTATTTACCTATCGGTTTTATTCGCAAGTCTTCCCTCTTAGAACTTTTTTCTGTCTACTTTCCTTCATTCCACACTTTTCAGATGTGCTAAAAGCTCAATAATTTTATCTCTAAATGCCAGCCCAAGAAGTTCAAATCAGTATTGCCGAAGTAATAGAGGTAGGTTACATGCTCCAAATTAAGTTAATAACTTTAATATTTAATATAGGTTCGTGGATATGGTCTTAATGCTCCAGAACTTCTTTCGGTAGCAGTATCAGCTTCGGATCGATTACCTCCATGTCCCAAAGGAACCGTTTTCGACACTGAAAATGTGTTTTTAAATAGCAAAGGACAGATCGACGTAAGATTTTTGTTTAAAACGAATTAGTTCGCGAGTTGAAAGTATTTTCAAAGAGTGGTTATTTTAGTAAAACAAGTTACTCGTCTAATTAGGTGAAAATTAGTCAAAAAGTTTTTCTTTAAGCCGGTATGAAAAATTCCGAAGTTCTCGTCTGAAAAACAGGTTTTGCAGATTAAAACAGTGCCAACATCGCGAGTAGATCGATCGTTTGTCCCTCCAGAATGGGCAAAAGGGGAAGAAGATCCACAGGCAGCTGCTGTTTATTGTTTAGGAGCTGTTCTACGAGCAGCTGGAGCCGAAGAAGCTGCGGATGTGGATCTTTTCTCACTTGTCAATATTCTGACTGTTGCGATGACTGGAACAAGGCCAACTGCTCATCGAATGGGTCAAATGGCTAGGTTTGTGATATTTATTTATTCAAACCATGCTAAATAATTGAATATTTTCAGAAATCAGTTACGTGGCAGAGATCCTGCATCGATGCTTATGTGTATTTACGAAGAATTGATGGGAGATGAGGAGACGAATCAAATCGATATTGGGGATCTTGATGACTTAGACGATGATTTCCTTTCATCAAACGGAATGGAGAGACACGATTCCGAGTTGCAAGGACAAGTCGTGTTCACTGGAAATAACAACGTGAAGCGAGCAGTTGAGTACTTTGAAGATGATAACCAAGAAGATGCATTGACATCGACATCATCTGGAAACAGTACCCAAAAGGAATCTTCCCCGTTCACTGATTTCGATGAAAGTCCTCCAGCTCCTTCTCGAACTGTTCAAGAAAGTGAAAGAGAAGAAGCATCATCGCCAGTTCAATTCCTCGATAGTACACTTGGCGGAATAGGATCACCAATTTCACAGAGTACGAGGTTCGATGAAACATACATCGAAGAGTATTCGATCGAATTGGATACCTCCGGAAAGTATGTTTTAAATAGACGCATTTTTAATAATACAGAAACGCTTCAGGAGCAACCCACCACCTGGTCCCAAATCTCCGTTTGATGATAATTTCACCGACACAGTGGCTCCTACCGTTCCAACTGTAGTTAAGGAGGAAACACGACCACATCCAAATCCATTCGAAGAAGAAGAAGAGGAAGAATCGCATTTCGGTGGGGGTACTCTTTCTGGAAGAGATCCATTCGATGAAGATGTAAGTTTCAATCTGAGCTACAGTATCAAAAAACCTAAACTATAGTCTGGAAATTCGAACCGTGAAGAAGTTGATGTCAGAGAGAAGAAGTTTCACAAAAAAGAACAACTCGTTCATAGATTGTCATCCTCTTCGGAAGAGATCGTTGAGGCTTCAATCCATGAAGATGAACCAATTGTGATGGCTCAAATTCCAGAAGAAGAGAAACCAAAACCGAAACTAATACAAGGCTTCGATCATGCCTATGATGCCGATTTCGATAATTCTCCTCCTCTCCATCATTATTCTGCAGTTCCAATGGAAACTGGCCTATCTCCATTGGAGGAGGCACAAAGAGCACTTAGAGCCAATCGTGCAAAACACAAGCCATCGAATGTATCTCTAGCCGAAGACGCTAAATTGGCAGCCAGACAGAGGTACTCGAATAACTCGTCAGAGTTTTATGAAACAAAGAAGATGAGAAAAGATGAGGAAAATGATGAAACAGACGAAGTTCCGGCAGTACTTCCAGCTCCAGTTATTCCAGTTCTTCGTAGAGAAGAATCTAAAGAGGAACCGAAATCTGTGAGGCCTCCAAGATATAGAAAATCAAGAGAAATCGAAGAGCCAGTGGTTCCCGAAAGTGGTTCAAGGTTCGAAGACGTTGAAGAGAAGGAAGACATCGATGCTATTTTCGAAAATTATAGAAAGGTTGGCAAACATTTTCATTTAATTAATCCTCATACGCCTCATTTTTCACTTCAAACTTCCATTTATGTATTTTTAGAATTCTGAATCAGCTGACATGAAATCACATACTCCTATTCTTACTGCCGATGAATACAAGGAACCGCTGAAACAAGGTTAGTTTTAGTTATATCGATTAATTTTCATTCCATTGATATTCTGAGAAAAAAAAATCTCAATGTGAAAAAAGGGGCTCACGAACATCTTCAAAAAAAGAAGATAAATCAAGCTTTTTTCATTTCTCCCTCTCCAAAAAATAACTGCTGCAACACCCGAAACGCATCTTTCTTTTCCGTTTCTTTTTGATTTTTCATTGTCTCAAAACCCACGCTTCAAACAGCAGCGCATGCATAAATATCGATGTCTTCAATTGATTACGCCACCGAAAAGCTATCGGTCAGCTGCGAGGGCGTTGGTCATTTCGAATGCATGACGACTTTTCTGCGGATGAGAAATTCGAAACCTGCATCGGTTGATGGCAAGATTCTGTAAAGTAGAAGAAGGATGAAAAAAAGCTCAGAGCTATTTTAATTCGATTACGAGCACGCGGTCGGTCTGACGCCCTCAAACTTGCTTCTTTTTTTCCCATCTCGCACTCTTTACTTCTAACGCCTTGCTTTCTTTCTCCCTATTTTCAAAGTTTTGTTGTCCTAATTAAATTTCATCTTTCAGTTCCTGCTCCTGTTGTGATTGCCCAAGAATCACCGATTCTTAAACGAAGAAACTCTTTACTTCCATCACGAATCAGCGGAAGACAATCGACGAGAAGAAGTGTAACCAGTGTGAGAAGCATGAGAGGAAAACGAAAGGTTCGTATTTTTTCTCCAAATTTTTAAAAATACAATCATATTATTCCAGACTCGAGCCATTCCTGAATTCTTTGATAAAACTCGTCATCAGAACATCCGTCTTCGCGCCCCTGCATCAAAGAAGGTACTGTGGAGTAACAAGGATATCTCAAACTAATCGAAATTTTTCAGAAACGTTTGAGTCTTCATAGAGTCGAGGACACTGAAGTGGTTGTGGAGCTCTTAAACGGGCAGAAAGTGGAAGTGGCATGCCGGTCTGACGTCATTTCTCGTGACGTCTTCTCATTGATTGTGCAGAACATGAACATCAATGAACACGTGTTCTTTGGACTTTCTTTCCTTCGAGATGGTGAACATTATTTCATTGAAGATCATCAAAGACTTGAGAAGTTTGCACCATCTGGTTGGAAAAGCGTTGCAAAAGTTGGTGTGAAAGTTCAATATGTCCTCCATCTCCGGTTCAAGTTTTATCCACAAATTCTTGATTTCATCAAGTGAGTTGATCGCTAATTAGTGATAAACTCAATTTTAAATAACTTCAGAACTGATGTTACGATGAATGAATTGTATCTACAATGTAGAAGAGATATACTAGAAGAACGAATTCAGCCAAAACGAGACGCTGCATTTGAACTTGCTGCTCTGGCTCTTCAAGCTGAATTCGGAAATCGTCCTCCTCCTGTCATCACTGATTATTTTGATATTCAACATTATCTACCGAAAAAGTTCAGTACATTTGAAGATCAAGCAAGACTTAAGAATATCTTGGCCGAGTTACATGGACATTATGCTGGAACGAGAATATCAGAAGCCAAGCACAAATACATACAGATTTGTCAAAGGCATTCTGATTTCGGAGCACATATTCATCGGGTGTTCAGAACAAAGCCATCTTCTTCACATGGTGCTTCTCCATTTGATCCTGATACAGGATCTACCTTATGGATTGGTATAATGCCACGTGGAATATCTATCTACGAACAACAGGTTGGGTTTTCTTTTTTAATGTCTTCATACATTCCTTCACTTTATGTTATTTCTGTTCTGTCCACAAGGTGTTGGTATTTATTTAAGCGGGGATTTACAGAATCATCATATTCCGAATAAATATATGAGCATTGCCAGACAGGTAACAGGAGACGAATTGACCCTTTTGTTCGCAAGAAACCTTTGTTGTGATTTTATTATTTTTAAACAAAAATGTTCTGAAACGCTTTATTTTCCTAATGCCCGTTTCCTTTTCTTGGGACTCATCATTTCAATTACAGGGAGGAGACCGTGAAGTGATTGCGGAGCATGTCTGGCCACAGACACAAACTCTTCAGTTCGACAAAAAACGGTTTGTCATAGTTGCAGTCGGATCACACGATGAACAAATTGAGAGTACCTTCTACACAGATCATCACTCAAAGTATGTTCAGCATTTCAAAAATATATTTTTGGTTTGAAAATTTCATTTGAAAAATTTGATTTTTTGTGCGAGCGATTTTTGAAGACCCATTAGATAAACATATATCTTCTCAGATCCTCATACTTTGTTCGATTCGCTGCTTCTCAACACCGTTGGATGATGAAAATGCGTCAATGGAAAAGTACTCTTCGACATGAAAATACCATTTCATCGATGCCAGATGTGATCGTTGAAGGACAAGTAATTCCACCTGCCCCAATACGACGTAAGTTTTTCACTGTTATTTGTAACTATATCTGATGGTTTGATGTTGTAAATATATTGTTTCGTGTACAGAGTATTTGCAAGAATCTCCACCATCTACTCCACTTCTTAATTCTGCTGATAAACTCTTCACAAAGATGCCGTCGAATCCGGAGAAACCAACTAGTCGACCATCAGAAATGCCACCTCCAGCACCGTCAAAACTAGCTTCTCAATATGATACTGTTGATGAAGGAATAGTCTGTGGTTCGTACTTTATATTGTTAAAGCAGCGGCTTTGTTGTCAATTTGAAAAAAAGTTTAGCATCTAATTACAGATTCACAAGCAGAGAACTTTGAACGTATTAGTCCTAGCCTGAATGGAAATGCTTCTCCACGTGGCACGCAGTTCGAAGTTCTACTAACCAAAGATCCAGCTAATGGGCTTGGTCTCACTCTGGTTGATGGAAATCTGGATGGAGTGCCTGGAGTTTATGTGAAACAAGTTGCTGATAATGGTGCAGGAATGAAAGCAGTAAGTTGAAAACCATGTTTTAAAGTTTCAAGGTTTATCTAAATGATAGAAAATGTAATCCATCATACGCATTTCATAAGGAGAAACATGATGAAAACTAATCATTCTATTACTAAAATTCTCATCCTCTTTCATTGCTGGATAGTAGGCTAATCGTCGATTGAACGTGTCTTTGTAGATATCATATTGCTCAATTGGATGAAAATGTTGAATTCTTTCTGAACCCATTTCATCCCGAATGTCTTCTGGATAGATTTCCATATGAGCTAGACATTTCGCCAACTGAAAATAGTCTCGATTTGTTAGAACAACAAAGAGACTCTAACCTCTTGATCCTCTTCTGCTCGATGATGATCTGGACATCTATCTGGATCCAGCATTACCTCATTGAATGCTTCCATTGTCGGCCGAGATAATATATACGAAGAACCGTCATTGAAACCGCGTGGCTGAAATCATCATAATCTAGATCACGTCTATCCGACAATGATCATCTTACTGTGAAGAAATTCCACCGCAACCCCAGATAATGCTGTTTCGAGGACGTATAATTGGCGAGAAGCGTTCGCATATTATGCATGAGTGCGTACGTATCGTCATCTGCTCGGTAGTACCAGTCATACTTCTTGGTGATCTTATCATGAACGTATCTGGTAATAAAACATTGATGAATACTTCGAAACTAAGAATCTCACTTGAAAACTCTCCGTATTTTTTCCCATGAGTGATCCCTTGAATTAAGTAGTGGATAATATATATGTGGTATCGAGTCATTCATTTTGGAGTCAGTAAAAAATAAAAAGTCATCACAATGCGGTGCCCATGTTTCTAATATAGTTTTTGCCTGAAATGAAAGAAATATGATTTTTAGTTCTTCAGTTTTTCGAATTTCAAAGATTGTCCACTTTGAAACATGCGTTTTCACTCCTAAAAATCAAGGAAACTAGTATACATTATAATTTCGAAGGGATGAACTGACACTTCGGAATAGAAAGTAATGAACTTTCTCTCATTAATGTCTTAATCATTCGCAGCTAAGTGACGTTACTACGCGGAAAACTTCCGAAATTCGGAAGAAAAAGCAGTGGAGATTGAAACGATTCGCGGGAAAAATCGATACTTTCAAAGGAAACTTACACGTGTTTCATGGCTCGGTGTGGCAGTATGAATTAGGCAGAATATCGTTTGAGGGGCAGCTAATGCTAATGAGATCTGTGAAAGAAAAAAGAAGAAAATACCGATCATTGAGAAGAATGAGTGTGTCTTTTCTTTCACAGAAGAAAGAGATTCTCACTGTGCGCATCGATCTTATCGTGAACTTGCAGGGAGTTTGCATCGGCGACCGGATTGTCCAGGTGGGAACGGAATCCATGGAAGGACAAGACCGGCTACATGCTGTTGAGCTGGTCAAGAGATGTGGAAATCATGTTCCGATGACCATTGCACGTCTCGATGGACAAATCAGACATCAGAAAGATGGTAGGAGAAATTGAAAAGATGAAAAGAGGCATGTATAATTTACAGTATCTGCAGAAATGCTCGCATCAGCAGTTCGAAAACAATCATTCACTTCATCTGGTGAATTACTCAATGCTCCAAAAAGTGGAAGTGGGCAGTCCCGAACACCACCTGCACCGCGAAGAGCAGCGAACAGACGTCAGAGAGCTGTCAGTGATTTCGGAGCAATTGGTGATGCTCTTCCGACTCTCGACGGAGATAATCTGATCAATATCAAAGCGATTTCTGGACTTCATTTAGATGAATCAGATGAAGAAAAGGGAGAATACCGTTTGCCGACGACGTCTATGTATAATTTCGATCGTGATGACGATTTGCAACAGTCGATAAAGGTATGAATCCACTTCGATTTCCGTTTGATCTTTGAATTCCTTTTCGTTTTCTTTCGTTCATGTTTTGAACGGAATGAATTTCTTATAATAGCCATCATGAAAACAAGTAGAAAGTAATTTCAAAGATCCAACAAATAGATATCCGTTTATTACTTGAATCGAAAAAAGTTGTCATGGGAAGTTTGAAACAGAGTACTATAAAAACCACTTGCAGGAAACAAAAAAGACTGCTTCAGAACCAAAAACCGGAGAACTTCGAAAATATCGATACGCTAGACGATCTAATCTTGAAATTGCCGAAGAAATTGAAGAAGAGCCAGCTGATTCTTCAGACGACGACGGAAATAATATTGATGACGGAAAACGAGTTATTGATGTAGGATATTATTGTGTTATATTCTCGAAAACTCTTGTTTCAGGTTAAATTGGAACGAAATGAAAATGGATCTCTTGGTGTTCAAATTGCATCGTCTACAACCCGTGTCTACATTAAAAATCTCACTTCAGAGCCTGCTGTCTCTCATCCTGATATTCACAAAGACGACACTCTTCTTTATGTGAATGGAATTTCTGTTGAAGGGAAATCACATCAAGATATTGTTGCCATGCTGAGAGGAGGTGGAGATCGTGTTGTTCTCGGAGTTCAGCGACCACAACCAGGTCATGTGTACAATGATAATGCTGATTCGCCTCCTGCTTCTGCACCATTAATTTCGGTTATTCTTCAAAAAAAGCCTATGGGAACTCTTGGTAAGAATTAACAGCCATTTGGTATCCAAAATTTTGATTTGAAGGTCTCTCACTTGCTAAACGAACAATGAAGGATGGAATATTCATTAGAAGTATTGCACAAGATTCTGCAGCTGCTTATGAAGGAACTCTTCGAGTCGGCGATCGTCTCGTCTCACTCGATGGTGAATCAGTTGAGGGATTCTCTCCAGCGACTATTCTGGATAAACTGAAACTGATACAAGGGCCAGTCCAAATTACAGTAACCCGAGACACTTCATCTGACCGTTGATCATGACAAAAGGCTCTCGTTCGTAAATGTTTTGAACATTTCAAGCTTCAAATAACCCTTATTTTCACTATTATTCTCTATGGTAAAATGTATGTAATTTAATATTAATTTAACTAACATCCTGTGTTTTATGAAACTATTCATCCCTCAATCCCTCCAAACCTTCGTGTCTCCCCGTTGCCTTATTGTTCCCATTTTCATTTCATGTACCTTTCCCTTACTGTAGGACACTTACAAAAATTACGGAAAACTATTAAAACCTACGCTCAAAACCAGAGTTTTTATCACACAAAAATATCAAAAAATTGATGATATTCTCTCTTATTTGTTTCGTTTTTTCTCATCGGTGCTTCTCTTGTTATACGATTCTGTGATAAAAATGGAAAAGATGTGTTGTGACAGATTATTTATAAATTTAATAAATTTTTATTATTTGAAGTTCAACTTGCGAGAAAATAAGTGATATGGTTAATAGAAGAAGAAAGAAAGGAGGGGCTAAGAGGAGAAAAAGTACGGTATATTGACTTCTTCTGCAGGATTATCATCCATTCTACTCTCAAGTCTAGTTAACATATCGTCTCTTTTGATTTCAATCAACATTTCTTTTTCGAATATTTTCAGAATTTTCCTATGTGCTCTTTTCAAATTATCGAAATTAGAGGGAGTATTTTCAAATTGACAAATCAAATTCTTAATTTTTATCCATGGATCATCTACTTTTTTCTTCAAAAATTCTTTAATTTCATCTTCAACATTATATTTATCCACGTATTCTTTGACTGATTGATATGGTTTTCCGTCTATTTTCTCAATTGAATACTTCCAAAGAAATCGACGAACATGATCACACCAACCACCAATTTTACATAGTTTGAAAAGGAAGAAGAGGAGAGTTATCAAAAAGAAAATGAAACGAATTGCAACATAAATTAACGAAAGTGGAGGTGGAAGAAATATCTTCGATTCAATTCTGAAAATAGGTAATTTTCAAAAGAAAAAACGTTCAAAACTGACTTGCAAAGTTGTTCATAATAAAGATATCCACTGTAATATCGACTATTCTCGTATTCTTTTTCATATTCTTTTCTGAAATTAAAGAAGTATTTTGATTTGTTTAGTGAAACTTAATCGAATACTGTAGAAGTTCAGATATATTAATTAGTTCTAAAAAAAAACTTACGTAAGTTGCGCAGTCAATAGATTGACGAGTAGTATTGCAGCTAAGAAAATATAAACAAAAACGAGAATCGGAACAATTGTTGTTCGAAATAAACAACTTGCTTCTTCATAATCCATTGATAGAATATCATGAATAGTTTTTGTATAATTCGAACAACCGGAGAGAATTCCAATTCGATCTTCATCTTGAACTTCTCCAAATATTTCGAATTTTCCTCGAGCAGAAACGGTATGAATTATTGTGTTATTTGAACTCATGAACACTCCTAAAATAATTGAGTCATTATCAGAAAAGAGGTCATGAAAACTTCAATATCTTAATTTTTGAAGTCAAGGAATGTTGTGAACTCACTTGAAATACTGACGTGGACGACTGCCAAAACAAACCAAAAAGTTATGAAAATAAATACAAATACTCCGACAGTTTTGAGCTTCAATTTGTTTCACTTTCAACAGAGAACCTAGATTTCACTTACCATTCTCTTTATCATGTAAACGAAGAAACCAAGGGATTGGAATAAATAAAAGAATCGAAGTGAAGTTATTGTTGTGATAATGAACAGAGAACAATAAAGTAGTTCCAGCGTAATCGGAATCAAGGTCAAAACTCCGTGATATGGTCCTTTATGATCATCTGCTTCTAAGTGAAGAGTTGCAATAGCGAATCGAATTGCTTCAAGTGAGAATAGAGGAAACATGAATAAAACTCTTAAAAAAGCAAGTTCATTTCGGCTGAAATATCGGAAGAGGAGAGAGCAAAACGTAGAAAACCATGGAAGACAGCCAGATTTCTTTGAAATTGTCGAAGACCGTTCGAATGACTATAAAATCAATTAATAATGAAAACATTTAGGAAAAGCGACAACCATAAAGTCGATAAGTTTCATGCAAATCATCGATAAGTGTGCCAAAAGAACAGAAAGAACATAGACGAATGGAATAAAATCTTCCCAATTTCTTTTATCAAGACGATCATATTCATCGTAAATTGGAAAACGGCATAACATATATGCGAATATCAGAATATAGATTATACGAAATACCTGAAAAAAAACTTTCGAATTTACTTATTTTTGAAAATATTCTCACCGCATGACTCCATAATTTGAATTGCATTGAAGGACGCCAATCAACCATTTGATGAATCTTTCGAATGATATATGCTCCTCGACATTTATTTTTCACTCTGTCTCTGCTTTCAAAACGATACTTCATCAGATTGAAACATGGTTTTTGAGACAGAAACTTCATAGCTTCAGCCTTATATGCAATTCCCAATATCTCTTTACTTTTATTGAATTTTCTATTCAAATAATCTTCGTGAAATCCCATATTCTCATTTGACGTGTTCTCCGATTTGTAATTTGCTTGAAGTGCTGCTCTGACTCTTTCTGGACCCGTATTTCTGAGATAATACAAATGATTCACTGTCTTACAAGCAATGTTTTCGAAATGTCTGAAAAACAATTTTTAGTTCATTGAAATTTCAAATAGTCCCACTCTTTTAGTGTTTCATATTTTTCTTGTTCCAATTCCAATCCAGATCCCTCTTTTTTGAATAAATTTTTCATTGAATGAGCAGAATAACACATCACAATGATTGTATGCAAAGGATGATTACACATAGATAATAGATCAACTTCTCTGGATCTTAATTCAAATGCCTGGAGTTATTCATCTGATTTCGATTTACTTACTCTTCTGTCAGAGGCATTTCGAGAGCACATTTCCGACCAAAAAATGCCGAAATAATCATATTAAACGAATGGAAATCAGCTTCGTATAAGTATTCTGCATGTTCTTCGGTTGGATTGTTGAGAAAAAAAGAGATAAACTGACCTAGTTCAATATTAAGATCAGATGAAAGAATTTCTCGAATCCTGTCGAAAATCTCTTTTTTCGGAACTCCCAGAGCTGCGAATGACTTGTTCTAAAAAACAAATATTCTTATTCGTTATGGGAATTCACTCACCGAATCTTCGTACGCTTCTATAATTTTTTTTATTTTAGTTTCGGAAGATTCGAATGAATCATTCGAATGAGCATTCACTGAGTCTAAAGGGATGGTTTCAGGTGGAGATGCCAAACTCATTTCTATGTTTTCTGAAAATATCTCGATAGTTTTGTTAGGAGTGAAATGTTTTGAAAAGGAAGACGACAATAGAAAAGAATTGATAAAAATTTGCCAATAGCAATGAATTTTAAGGAGTAGGAATAATTAAAGATAACAAACAATTCGTTTTCAACCTCTCGTAATGCGATGCAAACTGGAAAGAAATAAATAAATTTCATTTGGAATAAGTTAAAATTTAATATATTCTGAGAATCACACGAGATCTGAACAATTTATGAGATAAAATGGGGAATTATTCGAATATCGGAACATCAGTTTCAGCTGTTGGATCGTCACAATATATCAAACTGTTAGCAGTTTCTCTATGTCGAATTGTTGATTGTGATCTTGAATTCGCATCATTTTTTCTTGTTCCTATTCTCGAATGTCCTCTTTCTCGTTCTTCTTCTGTCTCTTTTTCCAAAAAATCATCAATATCTTTTTTCAAATTTTTAAGAGTTTCTACATCAAGTGTTTGTCGATGATACATATTCAGAACATCTTTCAATTTTCGCATTATATCGTCTGGAGACTTCTTTAAATACTCTTGAATCTTTTTTTCGGCACCACTGTCATTTTCTAAATCTCGTACTGCTCCCCACGGATATCCTTCCAAATTGAAAACGATTTTCTTCCACATGAATTGAGAATTACAGCAACGGGATGTACAACATATTGATAGAAGAGTGCAGATGAAGGAAATCAATCGAATGAGGACGTAGATTAATGATAACGGAGGAGGCAAGTATAATTTTGATTCAATTCTGAAAAGAATGAAGGTGAATACATTGAATATTTTAAAGAAATATCATACTTTGCCAATTGTTCATATCTCAGATATCCTTTATAATATTGACTTTTTTCTGATTCTTTCTCGTATTCTTTTCTTAAAAATCAATTTTTTTGTGATTTCTGGTTTCAATTGCAATTGAAAACTCACGTTAATTGAGCAGTGAGTAAATTGATTAAAAGGATTCCAGTCACAAAAATATAAGTGAAAACTAGAAATGGCATGATTGAACTTCGGAATAAACAACTCGCTTCTACATATTCCATATCGAAAAAATCAAATATATTTCTGTTAAAATGGCCACAATCTGTTAAATTTCCAATTCTGTCTTCGTCTTGAACTTCTCCAAAAATTTCAAATTTTCCTTGAGAGGTTACTGTATAAAAAAGAGTGTTTGTTGAAGAGAGAAAGGATCCTGAAATTATATGAAACTTGCTTTGAACAGTTAAAAAGCGAAACAAACTTGAAATGCTGACATGAATAACTGCGAGAACAAACCAAAATGTACAGAATATAAGAATAAACATTCCGACGGTTTTCCACTGAAATTCACTATTCAATATTCGAAATCAACTGAAAAATCTTACCATTTTCTTGAAAAGATGAACAAAAAAACCAAGAGATTGAATGAAATGAAAGAATCGAAGAGATGAAACTGTGGCAATTGCGAATAAAGCACAATATAGAATTTCAAGAGCAATCGGAATACAAACCCATCCACCAGACCAAAACTGATCACTGTTCACCCTTTTATCCAATTTTTTAAATCGGAATACGATAAACCGAGTTGCTTCCAAAAGAAGAAGAGGGATCACGAGGAAAATTCTCCACAAAGCAAGCTTATTCGTGTGGAAATAAGGATGAAGTAGTCTTGTGTTCTTTCTCAAACAATTTGAAAATTTCATGAAGATGCGAATATTTTTTGGATTCTCCTTTCTTTGTTTAAGTTGCTTTGATTTGTATTTATGAAATAACTGAAATTTAGAAGAAAATGATTCGGAATAAACGTAAAAATCTACCAAATAGTCAATCGCTTTGATGAAAGTCATTGAAATTTGAGCAATAAGTACTGTCAAAACATAAAAAAATGGAAATAATTCCTTCCATGTTCTTCCGATTGCTCTGTCATAATCATCATAAATTGGATATTTACAGAGCATATAAGCGAACATTGCAATATAAATCCCTCGAAAAACCTGAATTTTGATGATTAGAAATACATTCTGAAGCAGTTTTCCCACCGCATGAAACCATAATTTCTGTTGAGTATTCACCAATAATTTCTTCTTTTTTTTACTGACTACATATCTCATTCTGATCACTTTCGAATGCCCTTCGCAACTCACAATATCTGTTTTTCGACATTCATTTCGTATTTTCATCAGATTAATACACGATCTTTGTGACAGAAATTTCTGAAGAAAAACCATTTGGAAAATGAAAATCAAAAGGAATCAAACCATTGCCTTTGCTCTATAAGCAATTGTCATTATCTCTTTGCTTCTGTGGAATTTTCTATCCAAATACTCTTCGTAAGGACTCATTTCTCTTTTTATTTTGACGAATTCTGATTGATAATCTGCTTGTAATGCACATCTAACTTGAATTGCTTCATTTGGTCCATTCATATTGAAACTGTTCACTATTTTACATGCGAGATCTTCCATTTGCCTGAAAATTCCATCTAAAACATGTCAATTCAAATGTCTCTTACTCTTTCAATTGCTCGTATTTCTCTTGTGTTATCGTCTGTCCAAAATCATATTTTGTTACCATTTTTTGCATAAAATGAGCAGCATAACACATTACCATAATAGTATGTAATGGATGATGACAATTCGGTAAAAAGTCTTTCTCCTCATAACTGAAAATAATATAATCTGTGAATCTTGTGTTTTGAATTCCAAATCACTTACTCATCTTCATTCCTGTTTTCTTCTGCAGTTCTGGGTATATTTAATGCGTATTTTTGACGATAAAAAGCAGCCAATATCATGCAAAGTGAGTAATAATCATTATGAAAAAGAGATTCTGTTAAATGAAATTAATTATTTGTTGAAAGAAACGTTTGAAATTTACCAAGTTCTATGTTCAAATTAATCCTCAAAACTGATTGTATTTTGTCAAAAATCTCTTCTGCCGAAGTGATATTCAGATGAGAAAATATGAAATACTGAAAAACATAAGTGAATTGAAACCACCTCCAGAATTACCTTTCTCTCATAAATATCAATGATTTCCTGAATTCTTTTTCTTGATTCTTTCGATCGTTTATTCTGATTCAAATCTTCCATTTCAATTGATTCTGGAAGTGGTGTCGCAGTGAAAATTCGGGAAGAACTCATTATTGGTGAAACTGTGAAATGATTCATTCTCTCCGTACTATTCCTTTTGTTTATCAACATACAAAAGAGAGAGAGAGAGAGAGAGAGAGAAAGAGTGAGACGTATTTGATAAGAAGAAGAATCGGACGGAAATGAAAATATATGCAAAACTCTGAAAATGCTCGAAATCAAATACTCTGATTTACTCTCCAAACTTTTATTAAATTCATAAATTTTGATATGGCGAAATTATTAGTCAAACTGAGCAAATGATGCTGAAAACTATAAGAAAATACAAAACAAAAGAAGATTTAAAAAACAAATGAGAACAAGATAACGACGAAGTAGAGAACTGTGGATAAAGCAAAAATGACGTGGTTTAGAGCATGAGCGAATGCAGAATATTGAAGACTCGTGTCCTCGTGTTTCGAATTTTTCGGAATTGGGAGGACTTTATTGACGAGTCCAGCAAATTGAGAAACTCCGTGTGGAGGTGGAATATCGACTTGAGAGGTGGCCATTCGTTCAAGAACCAGAGAGACAACGAATAGAATGGCTGTCCATGTCATGTTGAATCCAGCGTATTTCACTGAAAATATCCATTGATTTCATGAATCTCTTTCGATTATTTCTCCAATTTCGCAATGATTAAAATTGAAAACTCACGGATGGTTGGAGTATGAGCAGTGAACGACGGAAGACGTTGGGATACGAGAATCAATGAAAGGATCTGAGCAACGACAGAAAATCCGAGGAGGATCGGTTGAGTTTTTGATAATTGGAAGAAGACGGCAGCCAGAGTGAAAAGAGAAGTGATGAGTGCTGGAAGCAGCATTTCAGATGTGAAATATACTGCATTTCTTCTCAATGAGATACAAAGTTCTCCATTATCCGCCTGAACGTCGAATGGATTCCGACGAGGGTCTGATAACTGTTCAACAGTGTATGGTGATTCCTGAAAAGAGAAAAAAGATTGATAGAGATCATTGAATGGATTAGCAAAAACAAGAAAAGCAAATTAAATGTTCTAAGAATGGGGAACTAGGCAGAAAGCAGAAGCATCACTCATGAAACTTGCCAATCCGTTTGGTCCATATCCACCGTTATCGGGAGAATGGGTGATCGACTAGATAAGAAAACAGTAATTCGAACAGAAATAAATTAAAAATGAAATACTCACAACAACTTCAACATCTTCAATCTTCCATCCAGATACAAATGGATCAGTTGTAGCCTCTCGTTCCTTGTTTTTCACTCCGTCAGCGACAGTGAAATGAACTGCCAAAAGACGTTTGTCGTCGAATTTGTAGCATACCTGAGAACAAAAATATCAATATTTGAAGTGATATTAACAAATTAATTGATGTAGAAAAACTTACTCGTTGGACATCATTTGGATAGTCCTCGTATTGGAATCTGAATGGAGTCGTGAATGAGAAATCAGACCAAAGATAGATTTGTCCAGTATAATTGGCAGCGAGAACCTTTGATGTAACTTGTCCTGGATTAGAAGTAGATCCTCCGTTAATTTGAACAATATTTGGAGTCCAAATTTGAATCCAGTAGAAGTTAAGCCAACTGAGACCCCACTGTTCCTTATCCCAAGAGACCATTGTGTCGTTCCAACTAAGAACAAAACGACCGAATACTTTCACATTTTGTCTTCTTTCATCGATTTCAACATTATTAATTCGAATACTTTCAACTCGAACAACTCTTGTTTTGTTATCCGTTGCATTCTGATATGTCGTCTGAATATGTGTTCGTAATTTCCATGCTCTGTCTCCTCCTTGACACGAATGACACGACTTCCGACAATTGGCCATCATCCAAACTGCATTCGTTGAGCATTCTCCGGTAGCCGCCCATTCTGTGCACTTTGGATCAGCATCCTCACATCCAGCAGCAGCCGCCCATGCGACTGCTACAAGTGACGTGGAAAGAATGAGAAGCCGAAGCATCTGAAAAGAACGTGTGTTGAAGAAGGAATGAAAAGAATAAAAGTGAGTTTTTTAATTATTAATGGAACACAAAAAAACACAATAAATGGGAGTCATTGGCAACCGAATATGAGTAGGAGGAGTGAAAAGAGAAAACGAAGAAAAGGTAGAAGAATACAAAAACGTCTTCTTCCATTTTTTCAAAAAAGGAAGGCTTTATGTTTGTTGGTTGACGCTGTGTAAAAAGAATTCGAACTTTCTTTCTCTTTTTTTCAAACGTTTTCATTTGTTTTTTCCGTTGTGGAATTGACCTCCAGAATCATTTGATTATTGAAGTTTGTGTAATAGTTTATTGGCGTTTTTGAGTGAAAAGAAAACAGAGATAGAAGAGAGAACTGATTGGGGGCCTTTTGTCAAATCAAAAGTGCGAAGCATGCAAAATGATCAGACGACTCCTCGAAAAAAGAAACAATAAATGAAAAAAAGACCCGTCCGCCCTAATCTTTCTTCTCTCTCTCTCTCTCTCTCTCTCTCTCTCTCTCTTTCTGCCCAAGTGCTTCCTCTCCATCATCATCCTCTTCTCATCCGAAACGGGTTACGACGACAACGCAGTGCCGGTCTTCTGACGACGGCTAGTTAGCCACCCTCTCCTTTCATTTTTCTCTCAATCGGATCTCGTTGACGACGCAACAGGTCTGTTCCGAATAGAATAAGATAATGATAAGACACCATAAAGAGGTCCTGTTCCATTCGGGATGATAATGATGCGGGCGAAAAAAGGAAAACACACCTAGCCAGCTAAAAACCGACAAAGGGCTTTTCGGAGAGAAGGATCTCATTGATCAAATCATTACGAGATCGTCATGAGATTATTCTTATCACTTATGGACTTTGAAGAGAAATTTCGAAACCGGATCCTCAGATGACCTATAAACCTGAACTAGAAGTCTAGTCTAGTGAAAACAGGCACAAAGCAAAGAGCTTCTTCTTGGGAATCAGAGAATAAAGTGCAAAACAAAGCCTAAACGTTTAATTGTCAGGACCGGAGTTTTTGAATTTTAAATAATTCTTTTTTTTGGAAAAGATACTCCTGAACAGTTGAAAACTCATAACATTGCTTCCAGTTTTTTTCTTTTTCTATTTTCAAAGGAAAAACTACAAAAATTGGAAGTCATTGAACAGAAATCTCTCAGAAAACATTTCCTTGTACCAAAAAAAGTAATTTCCGTTTCTGTTTTCAACGAAAACAATTGTTCTAAAACACTCGTTTCTTCTTTTTTTAACCAGTTTGTATTCAGAAGTAAACAGAAATCGATTATAGGTGAATGGGCTGTCAAGTATCAACTGATGGCAGTCAATTCGAGAAATCAGATTATGATAAACTATGGAAACGAATGAATTCTGTATCGGATCCTCAGTCTTCTGGACCAAGGAAGAATCAAAAAAAGAAACAAAAAGGATGGAAGATTCTCAGAATTCTTTTAGTTACAACTTTTAAGGATTTTAGAAATGAAAGAAAAGCGGTTTTAGATTTGGTAAGTGTTTTTGAATGGGGAAATGGAAGTTCGAAAACGGAAAAAAAGATGAAAGAATTTCAGATCGAAAATAAATTACAACCAATTGCAACAGAGAAACAAATAGTTCTTCAAGTCGAAGATTTCAGTTCGGTAAGTGATTAGGAGAAGATGAAAATGAATGAAAATGAATGAGTTAAGGGATCAAAAGCACATTTCGAAGATGCTTCCTGTTTGTATTTGATTGAACGATTATGTCGAGAATCATCTTCATCCTCATACTTCTATTTGCACTTTCTCGGGTGAGATAATGATGGCTGATCAACGCCTTCTTGAGGGATAATAGAGAGAAAAAAGATGGGGATTGGGTCAAAACCAGTTGGACAGCCGTTCGACACGACCAATGGCTTTGCGGAAATGTTTTGTTCAAGATGATAGAGAGAGAGAGAGAGAGATAGAGAGAGAGAGAGAGAGAGAGAGAGAGAGAGAGAGAGAGAGAGAGAGAGAGAGAGAGAGAGAGAGAGAGAGAGAGAGAGAGAGAGAGAGAGAGAGAGAGAGAGAGAGAGAGAGAGAGAGAGAGAGAGAATGGCGTTTAGCGATTGAGGAACAAAAAATGATTATGATTATCGAATGAGAATAAAAGAGAGAAAATGCTGAGGACAATGTATCGTAACAGAATAATTATGATGATTTCTGAAGATAGTTTTACGGAAAAAAACAATCCAGATTGATCCGGTTTATGATTGGAAAATGCTGCTTTTAATGATATTTTTGGATCAAAAACAACTAATGATCCGGAAATTTATTGGAAAACTAAATATTCGAATGAGAACACGTTCAAAGATTTTAAAGAATTCAATGAATCAGAACCATGAAAAGACGAAAAAATGAATTTCAGAGAATGTGCTGGATACATAATCGATCACACATTCACAGATGAATCGTTTCTCCGCCAACATTCGATCTCTTGTGATCAATCTTATTCTGAAGTATTTCTTCAATTATCTGGACTTCAGAATCCGAATTGTTTGTTGTCAATTTGAATTAAGAAGATAAACATCGACTAATTTCCAGCATTATTTCTCTATCGAAATCCAAGTTTTCATCAAGAACTTCCATTCAATGTAACTAATTTCATTGATTCTCCAGTCAATAGAGAAAGATCGAAATATCTGACATCAATGGTAAAAGGAGAAGTTTCTTCTTCCAAATTTATTGAATATTCTGTTCGAACATCTGGAATCAACAATACTCATTTCAAACATATTCTATTTGATGATCTAAGTGGAGCAATCAAACCAATTGATGATTTGATTACGAAATATTTGGAGAATCTGAATGATTTTGAAGAGACTTTCAATCCATCGACTGATGATTTATTGAAAGAATTCTATTCGAATGCTAAAATCAATCAAGATATCATGAACAAAGTAAATTCCCTACTAGAGGAATTTAATTTGAAACTGTGATTTCAGGTGGAATCAAATATAAGATCAAAGAAATCAATTCTTTTGGTAGGAGATTACTGTACTGGAAAAACTGCAATTCTGAATCGAATTCAACGGAAATTTGGAGAATCTGTGATGGTTCAAGTAAAAGAAAAAATGAGTGCAGTTGATTTGAGGAGGGCAATCGAATCGAAAACAAAAGTAGTAAGATCTGATATTTTTAGTTCCTAATGGAAACGAAATTGCAGATATTACATGATGTCGACCATAAATTAGTGAGATATCTTTTGATTGATGACATTCATTTGGTGAGTTTTTCAATATTTTGTAATAAATTATTCTGAAATGATTCAGGCATCAAAAGAAGCACAACAATATCTGATTGGAAATGAAGAATTGGTTATAATTGCAACAAGTAGAAAGAAGAAAATTGAAGTGGAAATGGATAGAATTGTCATTCCGCATTTGGATTCAGAGTGTATTCTGGTAATCGAACACTTCATTTTTATGAAGTTTAAAATAAGTTTTTCAGGAAGAATTATCATTTTGGTTGAACGGCGGGGTGAAGGAAAAAAGTGGAGTTCCTTCTGTAAAAGCTTCGAATATTTTGAAAATGTCTCAACAGAAAAGGCGAAGAAGTTTAGGAAATGTTGAAGGTTTCAAGTTTCGATTTGTTTCAATGATCATTTGTCTGTTTCTTCAGATGGTCATCAACCAGATGAAAATATCGGATGGAATAGTCTAAAGTGTCGAGTGATTGGAACACTCGGAAGACTCGGAAGTTCTGATGAAAAGTGTGCTCAACTTGCTCAATTATCCACTTTAAGGTCAGCTATTTTTTGTTTTTTATTCTTTCATATACCACATTTTGAACTCTAGTCGGAATAATTTTATTATAAATATTTACATAAAGCGAATCATTGGAGATTTGAGATATCATAGTAATTTAATTTATTTTATCCGAGAAGTCCTCCAACCATTCCTCCAACTCCTGGATTGACTCCGAGTCCAACGTTTCCATAGGCTCCACGTCCTCCTCCGTATCCTCCTTGGTTTCCATAATATCCTCCTTGATTAGCATATCCACCGTATCCTTGGTTTCCGTATCCTTGGTTTCCATATCCATTTCCATATCCGTTTCCATAGCCACGTCCTCCATATCCACCTCCATTCACATCTAAAAATAAGAAAGATGAAGTTCAGCAAAAGGAGAATATGGACTTACTAGCTCCAACTCTAGCTGGTCCAACACCGAGACCGAGTCCTGAATTGACTCCCCATTGAGCAGCAACGATGGCAACGAGGCCAAGGAAAACGAAAAGTTGACGAAGAGAAGACATTTCGAATCAGAAGTAGATCGACTTGTTGTGTTGTCAATATCCGCTTCGACACTGTTTTTATATTGTTCTTTCTCTTATCAATCTTCGTTTTTGACTCTGACGTATTCTATCTGCGTCTCTCTTTCTTCCATACTCTCTTTGGATAGTTTGGGGAATGCCCAATGATCACGAATGATCAGATCCCGTAAAGGATCGCATGATCTATTTAGTTTGACGATGAGGGCAAAGGTTTTCTGGTTCATTTCTCTGTGACGTCTTCTAATTGGACCGTCAAAGAAGATGACGTATGTATTTGTTTGTTTCATTTGATAGTCTGAAGATCATGTTGAGTGTATGTAGTATCCCAATGATCATCAAAAGAAAAAGAAAAGTCAATGTGACAATAGATAGTAGAATATGTTCAAATCACAATACAAATCAGAATGTTTCAGTGTCGTGGAAGCAGATATTTGTTTGATGGAATCAGATGGAAAAGGACATCTTCTCATTGCGACTCTTTGTTTTTTAACTATTATAGAGAATGGATTGAATGAAATGGAACTACGAAGTCTTTTGGTTTTCGAATATAATTTATTGCCAATCGGAATCAGAAGAAATTATCGAAATCTTCCATTCGGTATGTCTTGTTTTTTTTTGTTGTTTTTCTGGATGTCTCCCTTAACTCTTTTTTTTTAAACTTCATATTAGTCATTTGCAATAGTTTTGAATTTTTTCAGATTACTGTCCGGATGAATTCGGAACGACGTCTTGTGTACAGATTCCTCCATTGAGATGGTACTTTGTATTACATCGACTGTCTCATGTTTTCATGAGAATAGATCAAGATACAAATCATTTTATTCTGCCGTCGGTGTGTCGAAGAGTTGTTTTCAAAAAGTGAGCATTTTTCTTCATTCGTTTCGACTGTTTCATTAATTTTCAGATTTCTAAAACATCCTCACAATGTGGAACATTTCAAAAAACATTTGAAAACCTTCATGACCACTTTCTCTTCTCGAGAATGGAATCGAAACAGACAAATTGAAAAATTCATAAGCTAACTAATTATTTATTTAATGAGTTTTCACCGAATATACTTCAAAATAACAACAAAACAAGAGATTTCAAACGAGAATCTGTTTAACAATATTTTTGAAAGCATAATTTTGTTTCTGAATCATTGAAACGAGTTCTTCGAATGCTTCGAAAACACAATCATTGTACTTTGAAGAAACTTCCATGAATGGAACTCCGAGTTGTGTTGCCAGTAGTTGACCCTCTTCATACGAAACCATTCTCTTTGCACTCAAATCTTTCTTCGATCCAACAAGAATTACCGGTTGCTGAAATCAAATATACAGTTGTATTCCGATTGTCTGTCATTCAAAACTTACATTATGCTCCCTTTTATGCTCCAGTTTTTTAAAGATATCGGCTGCATTGTAAAATGAATTTTTGTCGACAATCGAATACATGATAATGATTCCATTCGATGCAATTGATGCTCTTTCAATTGAAACTCGATCTAATATCTCAACCATATATGCATCTGCATCTTCAGAATCATTGTATTTATCCGGAAACATCACTTCATTCCCATTCTGAACCATCGTGAAACACGTCTTTCCAACTTTTGAAGAACCAAGGACTGCGATGCGACAGTCTTGAATCGGATTGTCTTCCCATTTTCGAGTTCCACGAGACGTCGCATCTTTCTCAATTTGATTCCATCGAAAAGTTCTCATATTTCTGAGCAGATGCTCGAGTGCTAAGTTTGGAACAGGTCCAGCACGAGATGGAGGAGCACTGCACACAGGACATTTTGGAGTACGGTACAGAACGAATCCTGTTGATCCGGGAATTGTCGATGGAGCACGTTGACTGATTCCCATTCGAGGACGAAGATTTTTGATATGCGAAGTGTTTGCCGATGGAATTGAGAAGACAAGTTTGTTGCAACATGTGAGACATAGAGAATGACCACATTGGAGACTTACTGGCTGAAAAATTAGAAATCTCAGATCAGATTCTTCCAAACCGAAATAAAAAGTTCTCAAGGTATCATAATTGCGGTGAAATCTGTCCCAAACAATGCATCATTAAGTTTTTTCTCTCTAGCCTCCAACCGGTTTCCCCCTATCCTTTTTTGGCATTTCACTCTAAAGTAGTGAAAAGAAAACAATTGGTTTCATGAGAATTGGGTCAACTGTAACTACTGTAATTGCGTGTTTGCTCAAAGAATAATACAGTAGAAAAGGAAAACCAACAACTGCTAATCTAAAGTTATGCAATTCATTGCGCCATCGTGTTCTTCTTCTCTCAATCTATTTTTGTTGCATTCAATCATCTAACACTACTGTTCTAATTGGAGGAAACGAAAGGTGTACAATGCAATGAATCGTATGTTGTCTGCTCTCTCATCTCATTCATATACCGTATCGAATAACAGAAAAACAGAATTCTAACCCAGCGGGATATTGAGCCGAATAGTCACGCGCATTAGGACGGCACACCTAGTAGAAAGGGGTCATAAGAGAACCGATTAAAGGAGGAACTCTTTCAAGTGGGTGACCGTCGACAAACAAACGAATCATTTGATACTGTAGGTCGTTTTGAAAGTAAAATGATAACGATTCTTTGTTCTCTTCATGATTTATTGTTCTATTTACATACCTGATCGAATATTTCAAAGCAATGAGGGCAAACTCCAACAGGAAGAGACGACGGAGATTCCTCTTGTTGGGCAGATGAGGCATCGACAAGTGGTTTAAGTTCTTGTTCGAAGAATGGAAGACCATCGTCTTCTGAGCAAGAAGATGAGCAAGATGAGGCAAGACTATAGTAATCCGAATGAGACTGACGACTGGGACAGTTCGTTGAGATCATCATTGTGTTGACTGAATTTCAAAGAAAATTTAAGAGAAGATTTAAGAAAAGAAAAAGAAAATTGAAAGAAGATTAAGAGGATATTTTCTAAAAAAAAAAGAAGCAAATTTTTGTTTAAATTTTTGTCACCAAGGTACTCATAATATTCTGAAAAGCAGAGCATGATCACTTTGGTGTTCAAGTCAGAGAAAAAAGTGAGAATATGAGTTGTCAGATGGGTGCGAAGGGCAAGTGTCCGGAGGGTAGGAGGTACAAAAAGTGGGCGGAGTCTACCCTGGGCGGACCGTCGCTCTTTTCCGGAAAGGTAAAGGAGGATGACAGAGGAGGAAAAGGGAAAGAGAAGAAGTTGAATAGAGTCAATGACCGCGAAGAGTATTACTTGTTTCGAGGCTTCTTTCTAATTAGGATTTAGGATGTGTGCACATCGGATTGACTCCTTTTTTCTTCCTAAAAAGGATGGCAAATACAGAATGTTACTTCAAAAAAAGAAGAAGAAGAAGAGGAGGAGGGAGGAAGAAGAGGAAATATGAATCAGAGATGGGTTCCGCTTCCGCCTCTTTGTGACTCAAAAATGGAAGGAGACAGGAGGAGCGGATGGCTCCCTCACTCAAAAAATATATTTGAATTTGTTGCAAGCAATCTGTTTATGTAGTGAGAAGAAGACGAATGGACGGAAAGGAAACGAGAAGGGACATTTACATATTTTGTGCCTCTTTCTCTTTGATGTTATCGTTTTTCCGAATGTTTTGGGAGAATTCAGGAAGGAAGACAAGAATCTGACACTTAGATATAAACAAATCGGATGAATGAATTCAGAAGTACCTAGGATAAATGACAAAAGGGCGGTAGACGGAGAGTCAGCTCAAGGTGCTCTTGGAAGAGAGAGCGGGACAGCTGATCACGATTTTATCGTATAGGGAAGCAGATGCAATTGGTCAGATTGTATCAGGTACACAGAGGTAGAGGATTACCGTTTTCGATGGTTTAGCGGAAGAGGCGAAAGGGGATAATAGGTTGGGAATTGAAAAAAAGCTGACGGTAACTTCTCAGATAACACGCAGATGGTTTTTTTTTGTTATTTTGATCTCAATTCAATGTTTGGTGGGTTTCAAATAAGAAATTGCAAGTTATGTATACGCGTTGACTGATTTTCACAAGAATTATGACTTGAATGGTTGAATTTTGTAATTGAAATGAGATAGGAATGTGTGAGAAAACCACTTCACTCACGAAAAAGAAACTTCAGAAGAGACATTGCCTGCTTCAACCAACAGAGTTAAATAAACAGAAGTAATCATTTATATTGTTTATGCTTTCATTCCTTTATTCTTTTTCCAGTGAATCTCTAACTCGTTCTACACAGTGCAAAAGGTGCCACATGTGTTATTGTATTCTGTATGATCTAGTAGTGAGTCAAAGTGAAAGAGTGTGCGAGAATGAGAGACGCAGACACGTGACGTCTTCTGTCGAACAGACAAGTAACGAACACCTACGCAATGTACCGATAAACACATTGGAATAACCTATAGAATGACGTTCCCAATGGCAATTCCCAATGACTCGAAACACCCTCTTAGTTTTAATTATATTCCAGTTATAACCTACTCAAAGTTTCATTTCTACTATACAATACATAATAATTAGCACGTTTCTGTGAATGAGAATGATCTGTCAGTTGACTGAAGTACCTCATACAAACTCATTACAAATCATCTCTAGAGCCAGGTGTTTTTTTTTTAAATTGACCTGTATAAGTGACGTGGATAAGGGGGAAAGGCAGGTGAAAGTCATGTTAGGATAAGAATCTACATCCTTCGTTTTCTTAATTATCAAAACGAACAGGTGTGCTGTTCCGTCTCTCTCTCTCTCTTTTCCTTCTCCTCCCAATGGGTCACTTTGGTGTTTGAATGATATATTGTCGGTCGAAAGGAGGCAAAGTTTTTGCAACACTTTCGGATGATTGGTGTATCATTTGGCGGGTAACAAAAAGAAAATGAACACCTGTGCAAATGCCGCAAAGAGTTCCGAAAAGAAGTCACCCGTTTTTTCCGGGCGGAGAGCAGTTAGAAGACGTCCCGCAGTGAGCAGATCGGGAGGAGGACGCATCATCCAAAATGACCGGGAGGAAAGAGGATGCAATGATCTGTTTGACGAGCGATCGACTTACACGAATTGAGAGGGATTGACCCCTATAGGCTATTAATGTCATTTATAAACAAATCTGAAGTAGTCATTTGGCCACGTGTATGATAGGATTATATCATTCAATTATGAATTAGGTAACATTGTGAATATACTAAAAGAACGAGAGAACTATTTAATTGCATATTGACAATTGTATTTTTATGTTACGTGGATAGTTAAATGCTTCTGGAATTGTCTCATCTCTGTATAAGAACACTACAACAGTTTAAGTTCAAGAAGGTCTTTGTTCCAAACAGTGGAACCAAATCAACGTTGAGGTAATTTTCTCTCTGAGAAGTTCGTTTGTCAAGGACAATTTTACTCCATTTTCAATTAGTGAACACTTATTACTAATTCGATTCCATTACTCATAAAAGTTATGATTCAATTATGAGATATTCTGAGAATCCTGGAATCATTCGAATTTCCCGAAAAACCAATCTGTCAATCAATCCAATTTGACGGAAGCGCGACAATAGTGTCACCAGAAAACAGGCAAAGGACATCCAGACGTTCCTCGCCATCACTCAAAACTTTGTTGCGTTTACTTCTTCCCTTGCGTAATATTTGAGTTGTACCATTACGTAATCAATCAAACGAATAAAAAACTTACTGTTTAGAGGTAAAAGATGTTGGATGAGATAGATGAAAAAGTAGCAGAGGACATCAGAAAGAGATTCAGCTTCTGAAGTGGGTGCCAAGACGGCTTCTGTAAAGAAGAAGAAGGCATCGGATGGACACCCTCTCCCAGTTCAAGGACGTGACGTATCGAGAGATGAGAGCGTATAAACACTATACAGGCGGCTTCTTTATCTCTTCTCTCCGTCTCTTCATTTCATTCACTATTTCTTCAGGCATCCAATTAGAGCCGTTTTATATATCTTCTCGACAAAGTGTTTTGTTGGCAATTAGTGTATATTGCGCTCATTTCTCTAATAGGTAGATCATGATTTTTCGAATTTTTACGAAGAAGAAGACGGAGGAAAAAAGGCGCCACCGATTCTGGTGACCTGCTTTTTTGTGCGAACTAGTGAAGTGCATAAATCAAGAGAAGAGAGGAAGGAATAGAATGAAAAAAGTTTTGAAGGTAAGAGAAAGATGAGAATAGAATGAATAGACCACCTTGAAGTTGTCAATCAAGAAGGATGGATAACCGAAATGAGAGCATTCACTAATTGGAATGGACTACTAAATATATCCCATTCCTGCTGATTTTCATGTAGAATCATACAGAAGTCGAAAAACAAAGATTTCTTCCTCAATTCAAGTATATTTTTCCTCCGAAATCTGACGCAATTTCAACAACTCTGTAGACCACCTGGTATCGAAGACTCGCAGGTGTCTCTCGTTCTGCGCAATCATTGTTTTTGCAACGATAGTAAAAACTATCTGAAAAAGAGATAACACAGAATATTCTTTTGAATATTATTTTCTTATCACCATACCGACAAAAAGAAATACGTAATAAAGTGACCACGAAGAAGACAAATAAGAAAATGGAATGTATAAGTGATGAGAAACATTAGAAGAAGATGACAAATAAGAGCCGATTTGAATATTCGAACTTGAAAAGAGAAGAAAAAAGGAAAAGTAAGAGAAATGGAGAATTTGAAATATTGTTCATTTTCAGAATTCAAATGACCAAAGGAATTAGAATGCGGTAGGAATCATTCTTCAAACATACCAATTATCAACTTCACACTCGTTTGTTATAATTGTCTTTTTCTTTACACTCGTGAATCATATTTGTCAACCACTGGACTGTTTTCCCAGAATGAAAGAATTCAAAAGGCACATGTTGAGTAGAAGGTGTAAATATAGTTGACAGAAATGTGTGAAAATGTTCATTTATAAAGACAATAAGTGTGAATTTAAGAAGGAAGGAAAAGAGAGATTAGTGACAGAAAAATGCCGAAATTGTTTGATTTTTGGAATTGTGTGGGATGCTGAAATAGTTACAGTAGTAGTTTCATTACTCCATTTCCACTAACAGTCAGTTTCCACCAAACAGAGACTTTCAGATTTAATTTCACTGCTGCAAGGTGATTTCCTTTGAAGTATTGTATTTTATCATCTTAAGTTTTCGTATATGATTATGTATAGACATCTTTTTTGTTTATCTTTTATCAAATACCTTTAAATCCATCCACAACACACATTTTTATTATTCATCAAAGTCAGTTACAATCAAGTAAATGCATTGAAAAGCCGGATAAGATAAGTATTTAGATAAAAACTAAATGAGAGAGAGAGAGAGGGAGAGAGAGAGAGGGAGAGAGAGAGAGAGAGAGAAAGAGAGTTTTAAGAAGATTTGTCTAGATTCCGAGCTGAGAGAAATTTTGTTGTTGCATCTGAGTTTCGGTTTGTTTTCCAAGAAGCCAATATGTCGTCACTGGTCCTTTGCCTTTTGCTTCAACTGTTCCACGAAGAACGATTTGGAATTCTTGATAGAATCGAATACAGAAATCACGTGCCTCTTGACTCATTTGAATTTTTTCCGGTTCACTTGTTGATTCCATTCGAGATGCCACATTGACAGTATCACCAAAGAGACAATATCTGGGAGCAGTGAGACCAACAACTCCGGCAGCAACTGTTCCTGTATGAATACCAAGACGGATACGAAGTTTCACATTTCTTCGATGTGGAATCTCATATGTCTTCAGAAGAACCATTAGATCAAGAGCAGTATTACAAATGTTCCGAATGTGTTCATTTCCGTTTTCTTCTGGAATTCCAGACACAATCATATAAGCGTCTCCAATTGTTTCAACCTGAAATTTTTCATTATTAATCAGAGAAATACAATAATCAGTACCTTATAAGATGAATTTTTGTTGATGGCATCATCGAATTTACTGTAGATACTGTTCAACATACTGACAACCTCCAATGGACTCGAAGATGAACAAATGGTAGTAAAACCAACAATGTCACTGGAAAATACTTTCTAGATAATGAAGTTGAAAGCTGAATTTTACCTGAACATGACAGTAGCAGAAGTAAATGTTTTTGGAGGCACGGATCTTCCCATTTTCAGTTCATTCGCAACGTATTTTGGAAGAAGTTGTCCTAATAGTTTATCTGCTCTCACATTTGCTTCTTCTAACATTCCAGTTCTTTCGGCTATTAATTTCTCGAGATTATTTGCATATTGTTCCATCATTCTCATCATTTGATCAACCAGAGATCCTTTTCTGAAATAAAACACGTTTCAGTTGAGAACACATTCAATACCTAACTCACACTTTCAAATAGTTTTCTGTATTCAATCTGACACGTCGAATCGACGGTCGAACTTCTGGATTTTCATTCCAACAATCAAGAAGAAGTGCAACTAAATCAGGATGAATTTGACTTCGATCATGAATTGTCGGACGGAAAGTCTTTACTCCATCTCGAATATAATCCAAAACTTCGGTGATATTTGTTCCATTCGGAAACGGAAGAGCTCGGAATAAAATCTCATGCATGACCATTCCAAATGCATAAATATCTCCCATTTGTCTTCTTGCTTGTGATTGTTTTACCCATGACTGATCCATTCTTCTCAATCGATTCGATTCTCTGTTCTTCAACATCTCAGGAGGTTGATAAAGAATACTTGTTTTCTGAGCAGATCCACTTTTATCATCTCCTTCTTTCAATGTTTCTGTTGAAATTAAACCCATCTTTTCCCATCTTTCCAATGGATTTGCAATTCCATAATCTGTTAATTTTATCATCCAATTTCTATCAATAAGACATGACCATGGAGTCAATGAACCGTGATATCCGATAATCGAAGAATGCAAATATTCTAATCCTAAAGTGATATCTCGAATGAAAGCTCCGTGAAATTTGGAATCCAAAGTAACTTCTTGATTGTAAATCATATCTTGAATTGTTCCCCTCGAACAGAATTTCCATAAAACGACCATTTCTTCTTTTTCGTTAAAAGACATTCCAAGGAAAGGATTCAAATTATCATGCACCGCCTGTTTCATTTGATTCAAAAGTTGAAGATCTTGTCGATTGAAAACGATTGGTCTTCTCTGTGGATACAAATGAAATGATGCATGAGTATTTGTTCCAACAACTGCATGATGTTTCACAAACATACTCATATTCGACATTTTAGTTTTCGATGATCCAATTGAGAGCATTGATTTCATTTCATCTTCTTGAATTACTCTGAAGTCATCTCTCCAAATTCTCCACGGAGTGTTTGCAAGAGCACGATTTTCACAAATACGTGTGATAATGAATCCAGAAATAATGAGAAGAATGATTAAAAGGATGATACATCCTCCAATAATCAAAGTTGTGTAGTCACATTTCTCATTCCTGAATCCACAAACAGGGTCATCTGGAGGCAATGATCCATCAATTGATGGCCAGAATCCAGTTGACAAATCAGTGATTTGCAGTTCATAACAGCCGTTTCCAGTTTTCGTTCCATCACAATTATTCAAAAGAACTGGTTCCAACTCACAAACTTTTCTTACAGTATCACTGTTTGGAGGGACATAAAAAGCAGCATAGACAGGTGCTCTTTCGGCAATATCATCCATCATAACAGTTCCAGATGTCTGTCCGGCATTTGAAACCAATCCAGGGAATGTAATTCTTCTCATATGATTCCAAACTTCTCTTCCATTCAAATATGAATTTGGATCACCAGTTTCATTCATTGTCGCCCGAACAGCCAGTGCATACAGTCTCAGTGCATCGTATAAATGAATATAACCATAGATGTTTTTCTGAAAAATTCCGAAGTATGAACTTTTCAAATTCAAATGAGTTACCATTTCGAGATCATCCGTTGAATATCCATTTGCCTCCAATCGTTCCTTGAACGGAGTCACCAAAGTGTTATCAAAACCATTCACATCATCGATCTGTAATTTCTATTTCTTCATCTTCTGAATCCTAATTCTACTCACAATGAAAGTATTTGCGAAATGATCTTTTACATTCTGCTGATATTCTCCATCTTCTCCAAGCCATGGTGCTTGATCTTTCGTTTCAATTTGAAGCCACGGAAGAATCCATGCGTAGTTTGCATTGTTCATTCCAGAGAGTGTAACTGCTTGCATGAACTCTTTTGTCATGTCTCTAGTTGAAGAGAATGCACAAACCACAACTAAAAATAAATCTAGAGCACTGCTTCATTATGATAACGAACCTCTGGCACTGTTCTCCAATTCTTGAAGAAGACCACTATTCATAATAGACTTTGCATTTGTATATTCATCCAACATAATCTTTCGAACAACATTAACTCCTCTCTGATGGAAAACTTCTTCAAATGATTGAACTCTTTCAAATGCAACTGCTCCTGTATTCGTTGCGATTGCAACTTTATTCCATCCATAATGTTTTATCAAAGCAGCTGCTGCTTCTGCCAATGAATTCGTTGTTCTCAAAGAAACTCTTGCCAGTGTTTTAAAAATAGATTTATCAGCAAAACTGTTTGAAGAGGCCATGTATCCGACGATTGGAACATTCCAAAATGTCGCCATTTTTGCGACGGCATCCAGTTCAGCATTACAATATGGACCAATGAAAGCACGAACTCCCTGTACATGATACATATCTGCGCCAACAGCAACTCCTTCGTATGATTCACCACATCCCATTTGATTCAAAATTCTTTAAACAAATAGAATGGAAGCGCATAAAAGAAAAGAAAAAAACGTACTCAATATCAAAATCTTTGTCAAGAACACCTTCCATAGTCAACTGTTCCTTTGAAAGTTGAAGAATCTTTTCCGAATTTTTCATTGACCCAACAGCGCCAATATGAGCAACTTTTACCTTTAATTTCATTGTTTTCGTTACAATTTCAAACAAAAAACACTCACCTTGACAGTGAAGCATTCTCCCAAAAGAAGGAGAAATATGAAGATCACACACATCCGAAGTCGACAAAATGAAGAAATGAGTATATTTTATCAATCAGTGGGAGTGACACCTCCAAGATTATCCGTTACTTTGAATTTCATGAAATCCATAAATCCTTTCATAACATCCGAATCCATCTTGACTGCTGTCTAATCTTTCTTTAAGTCGTGAGTATTACTTGATTACTGTATGATAACGTCTTGATGAAAATTGAGAGAAAACAACTAGGGAGGATTTCAAGTTCTGACAGCGGATTTCGGATTTTCATCGAACGGATGAATCTGGGAAATAAGATAAAACTCGTGTTTTTATGAATCATCAAAAACTGAAACAACTAACTGAAACTTTGAAATAGTTTTCCTCCTTCCAAATTTTAATTAATGAGTTCAAATGCAGTTGATTCTCAATAACCCATGAATAGAATACGGTATTCAATGACGTTTCTTGTTTTCCCATTTTCCTCTGATCTTATTTTTAAATTAAAACTGTGTTCTCTCTTCTATTTTTGAACTGATTTTATCTCAAAATGTTCTTTGTTTCAGATTTAATTTTGATAAAAGAAAGAATAAGGAATGCCGATAATTCTCTCGACCTTCGTGATCCTATCTTTATTTTTTGTCGGAACGAATCATTCAAAATCGAGATTTTTTTCGTAAACAAGCTCTGATGAGCCACCGCGATAAATGAAAGAATGAAGAATGGTGCGTGACAATTTCGTTTACAAACCGGTCACGGAGGTATCTCTTCTTATGCGACCTTGCCTGTCAATTCAGTGCCCGAGGGTGTTCTTGGTACGGTTTAAAAATAAATGAGATAAAGAGAGGAAGACGGTTTGTTGTTCACTTAGAAAGGCTTTCGACAAAAAGCGAAAGGAGCGAGAAGTGACTAGATAAGGAAGCGATTCTCCATCTTCCGAGAGTCACTTCACGAAGATGAGCGGCCTCCATGAGGACGGTAAGTTTTCTTTTTCTTTCTATTTAAAAGATTTATTACACTTATTAATATTGAGAAGTACATTTATTTTTGCAGACCTCGTCCCCGTAACCATAGATATACATGGCGAAAATCGCAAAATGGTCGAGGACATCGCAGACGCGGTATTAAGACGTGTTTTAGAAGAAGATGAAATTGAAGTGAGTAGCTCTTTCATTTCAGACATTATTACTACTGACAGTAAAGAAGAACATTAGTTGAATAGTGGCCGTATTACAGACGAATCATTTGAAATCTAGTAGAGTGCTCTTCTGTTACTGGTTAACAAGTTTTTAGTTTTCTGATCTTTTCTTTTTTCAAAGTTTCTCCGATTCTAATCAATTTTTCTCTATTGCAGGCAACACCACTCGGTTCTTCTTCTTCTTCTTCTTCTTCAACTACATCGTCTCCACTTTCAATCAATCAACTTCTCAGTTCATCATTCACTCAACAACCACCACTATCTGTACCAGTTGCATTGAATCCGCTTCAATTGGCACTTTGTCAGTCTCTTGTTGCTAACAACTCTCTTCAACTTCCCCTATTCGCCGGTCAATCTCCAATTTTTCCATTGTTTGTTCCACCACCGCAGCCGACTGTGGATTCTGAATTGTTGAAGATCTTCCAAAATATTTTGGCAAAACAGAAAAAATGATTCATTTTCATATCAATTTTCGACCGTTTTGTCATTATTTTGCAACAGTGTTTCTTCGCCATTTTGTCATATATCACCATCAAAATTTCATTCTGTTAAACGGAATAAATCTTATTTATTCCGAGTTTTTCTTCGATGTTTTAAAAATAATTTACAGAAAATGAGAAGACTTTGAATTTCGTAAACTATTGAACCTGGTTTCTGATTATAAACTTTAGGAATGCAACAAAGTTTTTCGGTCTAAAATCCAAAATTGGACTTTCGAAAATTTCAATGCTTCGCTTTTCGTTTCCAACTTTCTCAAAACTATTCCATTATGTGGAATAGAAGAAGTTTCTTTATTAGATTACTGTAGGATTACGGATCTCGTGCCCATCTAAATCTCGACACTCTAAATATTTATATGCGTTTCGAATCGATTGTTTACTAAACGCACCAGCAACCATTTTTGTTCATGTTCGAGACAAACACAAACAAAAAAGAAAAAAGAAAAGAGACTCTCCCCAGAGGTCTCTGTTGACTCTCTCGTTTCAAATGCGCTCTGTTGAATGTATGTTGCCGGGTCTCACAACGAATTCCAACGAAACACCATGTGCCTTTAATCGTTCAAAGCTAATAGTAGAAAGTTTCAGTTTCCTAATACTTGTTTTTGATAAGTTTCTGATCAGAAAGATTTCTGATTGAAAACTACAATTTTCCTTTCTTAATCCACCAGATAAATACATTTTGCAGTGTGATTTCAATGTTTTGAAAATAATTTTAGGATTATGTTTTTAGATTTAAACTTTCCGAGTTACATAAAATTCTGATAGAACTTCAAATTGTTTTGTTGTGTCTGGGAGAAGGAAAAATATAAACGCTTACTGATAAATCCTTTATTTTCCGAAAGATTATGAGTCTTGGTTCTGAAGTTTTTAGATCCTTCTCTTACGTAATTCGTGTGTATGTTCTATCTCAATACAGATATTTCTGACTTTCTATAGAATGTCTTACTCGCCAAAGGACAACTGGAAATAGTCTAACTTATGGTAGAAAAAAGAGAAATTTCATTAACGTGAACTTCCCTTTCTATTATGATTTCCTTCTGATTCACTTATCCAAATTTCCAATTTCCCATCAAAAACAGTGAATTTTATTTCAGTCAAATCAAACAAAATGGTTAGAAAGGATAGCGAAAGTAGCTGCTCCAGTGACGACAGCCACACTCACGAGGACTACACTTTGGCGAATGACGCCGTCGTCACCAAGTATCAAGTTGCTGCTGAGATCACTAATGCTGTCCTCAAGGTAATTATTATTCATTTTCATTTCTCATTAAGAAACATCTTTTAAAGGAGGTAATTGCCAATATCAAAGAGGGAGCTGTCGTTGGAGATCTCTGCGATCTCGGAGACAAATTGATCCTTGAGAGAACTGGAAAACTTTACAAAAAGGAGAAAAACTTGTCCAAGGTTTGTATTTCAAATTTCAAAACAATCAGAGATCGATTTGTTCTAAGGGTATCGCCATGCCAACTTGCATTTCCGTTGATAACTGCATTTGTCACTACACTCCACTTCGATCCGAAACTCCAGTTGTTCTGAAGAATGGACAAGTAGTCAAGATTGATCTCGGAACACATATTGATGGTCTTATTGCCACTGCCGCCCATACAGTTGTTGTCGGTGCTTCTAAAGACAAAAAAGTATCTGGAAAGATTGCCGATCTTCTCCGTGGAACATACGATGCTCTTGAAATTGCCATTCGTTCACTGAGACCAGAAACATTGAACAACGACATCACAAAGAATATCGATAAAACTGCTGCCGAATATGGACTTACTCCAATCGAAAATATGCTTTCTCATCAATTGGAAAGAAATTTGATTGACGGAGAGAAGAAAATCATTCAGAATTCTGGAGAGAAGCAGAAAGCAGAAATCGAAAAAGTGAAGATTGACAAGCATGAAGCATACGCGATTGACATTCTCTTTTCAACTGGAAAAGGACAGCCAAAGGATATGGACACTCGTACTACTGTATACAGAAAGAACGAATCTGTCAGTTATCAACTCAAAATGAAGGCGTCTCGTACTTTCTTCCACGATGTCAACAAGCAACACGGACCAATGCCATTCACTCTTAGAAGCTTCGAAGAGGAAGTCAAGGCAAAGATGGGAGTTGTTGAATGCGAGAAATACGGTCTTCTTGTTCCATATCCAGTTCTTTACGAGAAGGAAGGAGAGTTCGTTGCTCAGTTCAAGGCAACTGTCCTCGTCATGCCAAACGGACTTCTGAAGATTGCTGGACTTCCATTCGACACTGATTCATATCAATCAGATCTCTCTATCAAGGTATTATAAAAACAAATACCCAATACTCGAATGTAACTCATTATTTTTCCAGGACGCCGAACTCCAGACTGTGTTGAAATCTGCTCTCAAGCCAAAAAAGAAGAAGGAAGCAAAGAAAGAGGAGCCAACTGCTGCCAAGAAAGCATAAATCACCTCATTGTTTTCACTTCCTCGTCATGATCACTTGTTTTCTTTTTGCAGACAGGACAGGAGGTCTACTACCCCGTTTCTAAGTATTTTCTATGCCCTGTGCATCTGATTGGTTTTTTCTTTCTTTTCGGATAAATTGTTTTTTTTTTGTGAGAAACATACATGTTTCGGTTCGATAAAATTTTATTCTATCATCTTCCAAGATTCATTTTGTCGATGGATCCCTTTTAGAAATCTATAAACTCAACTTCCAATTAGTTTTTACTCTCTTTTTCCGACAAAAAAACGAGATTGATGTTGATGCTGAACTTTGAATTGCGTAATGAGAGACCGGAAGACAGCGGGCGGTACACAAGATGTTCCAGCGAAAAATACAAACAGAGGACGAAAAGTCAACTGGCAAATCACATTGTCTGATTATAGTTTTCTCAGAAATTGTCGAGCAATCGAAAGAAAGACTTCGAATGATCTTGAATTCTTTGTCGAAGTTGACTGGTATTGTGTTTCAGTCTGACATGAATTACAAAACATACTGAAGAGTAGTAGGCAATTGAAGCCAATGTTCTTTTGTTGAGGATGAACTATTTCGTTCCGGTCTCATAGAATTTATTTTCTTCTTTATTCCTAATCATAATAACAGTTATGGTTTTCTATGCATTCGTTGATTTTCAGAGTGAAACTCAAAACTTCCAATAGAAAACTTTTCATTCTTTTAGAGTTGCTTCTTTGTAATTTCATTGTGTTCCTTGTCTAAAAATGAGTTCTGAAATCAAAAAAGCAAACAATATGTGACGTGTAATCGAAATTAAATGTTGACAACCGGCACAAAAAGTGCTCTCAAGTGCCAATTATCACTACATAGAACCAAAAGATGAGAGATCTCTTGAGAGGACATCCTGTACGATACAACGCATGCTCCGCCTGTCCACTGATAACTTGTTGACACCTATCTGAGTCTCCTTCCGGAATACACTCTCTCAGCGGATAAATGGATTGTATAAAAAGGAAATGCGGAAAAAACGATTCATTCTGCATTCAATAAGCAACAATGTGGACATTCACAGCCTTCTCAACACTTCTTCTGATCTCTTCTTCTCTTTCTCAACCATTCTTCCTTCCGCCACCTCCATGCTTCGGAATCGGATGTCCTCCACCACCACCATCTGTAAATTCAAAATATAAAAACTCTTTCTTACCAGTTGCTATTTCAGATTGTTATTGCTGGTCCCCCTCCACCTCCATGTGTTGGAATTGCCTGTGGCCCTCCTCCATGTCTTGATTGTCCACCACCAGCACCGGTAAGTAATAGACTAGTTATTGTTGTTGATGAAGGGAAGTATAAGAGGATTACTGTAGTGAACAAACTTGTCAACTCTATCTTTTTAGTATGAAATGTCAACAACTTTCAGATCTTCGTGGCTCCTCCACCTCCTTGCCTTTCATTCCCATGCCCTCCACCACCACCATGCGTCGGAGTTGCATGTGCTCCACCACCACCACCACCAATTGTGATCGCTGCTCCACCACCGCCACCACCATGTCTCTCTTTCCCATGCCCACCACCACCATGTATTGGAGTTGCTTGCCCACCTCCAGCACCAATCTTTGTTAACGGACCACCACCATGCTTCGGACCTGCTTGTGCTCCACCAGCCCCAATTATTGTTAATGGACCAGCTCCATGCTTCGGACCAGCTTGTCCTCCACCATGCTTTGGACCATCATGTGCCCCACCACCACTCTTCATTCCACCACCACCACCAGCTCCAATTCTCTTCGGATCAGTCTCTTGCTGCGCTCCAAACAGTGAGTTCTTCAGAATTCCATTCTCCCCGAATTGACTTGTTTTCAGACTATTCATGCTGCGGATCTCTTTTCCGTAAACGCCTCTTCAGCAAACGTTCCGAATCTGAATCTACAACTGCTGCTCCAAAAGAGGAATCAAAAGAAAATTAAATGATTTAGGACCATTGTTCTCCATTGTTTGTATATAAGATACTCGCAGAGATTTCATAATTTTAATTATTATTTCATATGCACTTTTTAAGATAATAAATTTTATTAATTTCACAATAAAACTTCTAATAATTAAAGAGTTATTGTTCTCAATAGAATAGACAAAAAACGGAAGAGTTTGTATACAGAAATTGTTCTTTTCCTGATCTTTCGAGTGCAAATTAAGTGGATACGCGGTCGCAAAAATTTCTTTCCGAAAAAACTCGCGGAATGACAGAAAAAGTGTGATTCAATACATTTGACAGTAATATGTGGATGATTGAAGATTGGGAAAGATTTCAAAAATCATGGTTTGAATACTTCGAAAGAAATGAAAGTTAACTTCTTCTCGTTTTGCATCTACTGGAGTGAAAAACGATTTGATTGCCTTGAAAGTGAAAAGTTCTCAACAATATTTCTTATCCATTCTTGAAACGTTACTTAATCCTACTGAAATCAATTCACTAGAAATTTAAATTTAACTTGAATATCATCTAATTATTCTTTACTCGACATGTTAAAAAACAACTAAATGACACATTCGTGCGCCGTGTTACATTAAACTTCAGGTATACGAAAACAAGAAGTAATTCAATAAATTACAGTTGATAAACATAGTTAAAAACACAATTTTGTGAAGTTAATATCATCACAACTACTGGAGGAGCATCCTCGCTCTTCCCTTACTGTTGCTGATTTATAAAGGACGGATTGTTGTTTTATTAGTCTACAAGTGATGTGCCAACAACCTTTCTCCGGTTTTTCTTCTCAAGAGGATATGGTCTCTGATTGCTTACTTCTCTAGACATCAAGACTTCAGGAGGAGATTCTTTCCAAACTTTGTGACTTTGCACAAACGGTGTTCGTTTCCGATCGGCGCCTTATGAGTCATCATCGTTTGCTGAGAACGACCCGCCTTACCGGATGAATTAGAGAGAAGGAACAGGATGGAACATGAAACAATCGACAGTATATAATGACTTTCAATTGATCATTCAACTCATCCTCAGATCAGCTCATTCATCAGTTTCAATATGCACTCCGTTTCCCTCATCGCTCTTCTTGCTCTCATTGCTGGAGCTTCTGCTCAATGCTTTGGAGGTGGCTGTGGAGGACCAATTTTCCTTCCACCACCACCATGTTTCGGAGGAAACTGTGGATGTTCTGGAAAAAACTGTGGACCACAAGTTTCGGTTATCAGTATTCCAAATAACAACAATGGATGCTCATGCAGTCCTTGCAATGGACCAATCTGTGCTCCAATGTGCAACAGTTGTCCACCACCACCAATTGTCATTCAGCAAAACTCATGCTGCAACCAGAACAGTAAGTTCTTTTTCTAAAAAACGAGTGTTTTTATTATTTTAATTCAGATTTCTCGTGCTGCCCATTCCGTTTCCGTCGTCATAATACCGATGCTGAATCGACTGAAGAGGGATCTACTGCTGCTCCAGTTGAAGTTTAAACTTGTTAATTGATGGAATCTTCTCGATTTTTGTATATATAGAAATCAATTTTTTAGATTAATAAACATTATGAAATTTCATACAGTTTTCAATTTCTGAGTAATTCACAGAAAAGAGACTTATCAGTTGGATATAACTAGACTTCATTGACACAACAGTTTAGAATATTTCAGATTCAGATTTTGAAATCTCTTGGAATATTTTAAAATGACATAAGGATTCAATGAATCTTAATAACGGTTCTCGGATACTTGTTCTCAGAAGATTCCGTTTAACACATTTGAGTTATAACTGATTTATACAACTGAAATTAACCGAAAGCATAAATGGAACACAATATTGTCGTATCTGAATGAATACTTAGACCTGCCACAAGTTATGGTCAGATTGTACTTTTGAAAGCATATTGATAATTTGGATAGCACATGTTAAATAATACTCTACTTCGACGAGATTATCAAGAAATTAGTTTGAAAGTTAATCGAAACAAAAAAGAAGGCAGAAGAACCATGCATTTGAGGGAATATCCGTTCATCGTTTGAAATACTTTCAACGAAATGTGCTCGTTTTTTAATTTCAGAGCAGAGGAATTTTCAAGCAATTCAACAGTGTTCCATCATTTCTGTCACAAGTTCTGAACTTAACCCGAGAAAATTTTTTAAAAAATCCCACAGTTTCGAAGCATGGCATACAATTTTCAACAAATTTGATACGGTTTTGGAGCGAATAGACACGTGAAGATCTCATTCAGAAGATCAAAACCATGTTCCATAATTGTCTTTGTTTGTTCTCATTGCCATCCACTAATTGTCGACTTTTGGAACTGAACTTAAATCAATTGTAGCGCTACACAAAGTTTGTGATTCCGCGGAGAGAGATGCTCGCGGAACTCAAGCGGCATTTCTTGAACTCCGCCTACTTTCCTGCTGATAAACAGACCTGTCCCAGGCGGTACAAAGCAATATAAAAGAAATGAATTCCACGTTTTAATCATCCTCAGATCAGCTCATTCATCAGTTTCATTATGCACTCCGCTTCTCTCATCGCTCTTCTTGCTCTCATTGCTGGAGCTTCTGCTCAATGCTTTGGAGGTGGCTGTGGAGGACCAATTTTCCTTCCACCACCACCATGCTTCGGAGGAAACTGTGGATGTTCTGGAAATAACTGTGGACCACAAGTTTCGGTTATCAGTATTCCAAATAACAATAATGGATGCTCATGCAGTCCTTGCAATGGACCAATCTGTGCTCCAATGTGCAACAGTTGTCCACCACCACCAATCTTCGTTCAACAAAACTCATGCTGCAACCAGAACAGTGAGTTTCTTTATTTCATTTGTATAGTACAGTAGTTCAATTTCAGACTTCTCATGTTGCCCATTCCGTTTCCGTCGTCATAACACCGAGACTTCCGAGGAGACTTCTACCGCTGCTCCAACTCAAGAGTAACTTCTTTTCGAATGATCGATTCGTTTTTGTGTATATACGTGAAATTAGAATTATTTTTAATAAAGTTTTGAATTTTATGATTTCTCTTTCGTATACTTGTTGAATACTCCATAGAAAATTTGAGTTTTGGTGACCCCACGTGGCTTGTTTTTCTGATATTTGCTGTAAACAAATCATTTTCTGAGATAAACAGTTTTATAACATTTTATGGTTAGCGCATTATGGAAAAGAAAGTAGAAAAACTGAGAGAGATTGAAATGGGAAAGAATAGTCCGGATAGAGGAGGGTGAGCTCTTTCCTTGGTCGATCTGCCAATGAGGATGATTCTTCAGAAAATTCACAATACACGATTTTGAAATAGGTAGACCATTGGGAACAGGAAGATACGGAAATGTGTACATGGTGAGAACGAAAAAGAATCATATTCATTGTGCTCTCAAAGTGAGAAAAAAAATAAAAGAACTATTTTCAGAATTTTATTTTTTAGATTCTACGCAAATCACAATTAATAATGGGTGGAATCGAAGATCGTCTGGAAAGTGAAATAGAAATACAATCGCATTTGAATCATCCGAATATTATTCGTCTTCATAACTATTTTTGGGACGAAAATAAGATTTATTTGATTCTTGAATATGCTCCCGGAGGAGAATTATACAAGAAATTAAAAGAAGAAATAAGATTTCCAGAGCATAAAACAGGAAAATATATCTATGAAATTGCTGATGCTCTATCATATTGTCACGATAAAAATGTGATTCACAGAGATTTAAAACCAGAAAATCTGTTGATTGGACCGAATGGAGAACTGAAAATAGGGGATTTCGGATGGAGTGTTCACTCTCCTTCTGGAAAGTAAGTGGATAAGAACAAAGTTTGATTAAAAGAGATTCTTTTGTAGACGTCATACAATGTGTGGAACAATGGACTATTTGGCTCCTGAAACGGTTCTTGGACATACTCATACAAAGGCCGTTGATCTGTGGTCAATCGGAGTTTTGTGCTATGAATGTCTTGTTGGAAGTCCTCCGTTTGAGAAAGAAAACCAAGCACATACATATACGGCAATCAGAAAGGTCGACTTTTCTTATCCTGAATATGTGAGAAAAGGTCCACGGAATCTAATCGACAGACTTCTTGTTTTCGATCCAAATAGTAGACTACCTCTAAAAGAAGTAATCAAGAATAATCAGACAATGACTTCTTTGCTGTTTCAGGTAAAAACACATTATTGGGTGGTAGATGCAAAACGAAAAGCGGATGAGAGAACTAGAAAGGAATGATATTAAATAAACTGATTCATTCTGAAGAGACCTCTTATCATATGTCATATATTCAAACGAGTAAACATCAAACAAAGTTTTATAATCTTTGTTCTCTACAGACAAGTGATGATTTCTTTGAATTGTCGATTTTTCTCGAGAACATCTAGTTTTTCTTTCCAACTTGAGCACTTTCTCCTAAATGTATAGTCACAAAAATGAGCATGTCCTGCATCGAATTTTGTGACTTTGAATGGAGTGTGCGCAGAGATTTCCGTTTGTTTCAAACTCCGCCCACTTCTGTTGATTATCGTATGTTGGAACTAGAATTTGAGTCGATAGAATATGACTATAAAAGAGAATTCTTAAAAATGAAACAAGCATCTTCTTCATTCTCAATCATGCATTCTACTTCTCTCATCGCTCTTCTCGTCCTTATCGTCGGAGTTTCTTCTCAATGTTTTGGAGGAAATTGTGGAGGAGGATGTTATGGAAACAACTGTGGATCACAAGTTTCTGTAATCAGTATTCCAAATAATAACGGATGTTCCTGTAACTCTTGTTATGGAAACGGATGTGCTCCAAGATGCAGTTATTGTCCAAATAACTTTGGATGGAATGGATATTCTTCTTGTTGCAACAATAACAGTGAGTTGTATTCATTCTAGATTTCAAAAGACGAATGAATTTAGACTTCTCCTGCTGTGGATACCGTTATCGTCGTCATGCTGCTGAAACTTCTGAGACTTCTGTTGCTTCCGAAGCTGTATCCAACTAACTTTTATGAATTCACCGAATGAGTTTTTCCAATTTTTGTATATTCGAATGAAAACAGTTCTTTTTCAATAAAATTATTCATTTTTCGAATTTACAAACAATAATTAATCTAAATGATAACTGCTCACTTCCTTCCGTAAAATGTTCGGCAACAAGAGAAGTCTGAAACATCTAATTGAAATATCCATATCTTCATTCATCAGAACTTACTTGTCACAGTACAACAACTTCTCTGAACAGTCCGAATGATAATCTGAAGAAATAATAAAAGTTGTATGGAAGAAAAAGAAAGAATATTACCGGTGGGGGAGGTGGAGGAGGAAGAAGGAAATACTGAAAAAGAAAGTTTCATATTCCATTTCTATGTGAGACTTACTTTTCTGAAACACGTAACAGTAGTACATCTAGGAACACAAAACGGTTGAATACACGGTTTTGTGAAAATGATTTTGGTACAAGACGGTCCAAAACATCCGAATACTGGAGCACCAAGAAGTAAAAGAATCAGAAAAAAGCGAATGGTCATGATAGAAAAGTATTTTCTTTCACTGCAAGAAAAACAGTTCTCTTTTATAATAGGCTCCTTCTTTTGTTAATGTTTGTGTCTGTGTGTGAATGGTTGTTTTGTAGGATAAGTGAGTGGACACCAGACCTTGTCTCAGGAGACTATAAAGTTGATTTTCCAGTTGACTCCACTACAATTATAATGAGTTTTTGAGTGCCTTCTCTCGCAGTAGCTCCACTGTTTTTTTGTTTACAAATGGACACGTGTAAACGTAATACGTAAGTATTAGAAAGCTCATTCAGGTCAGTCATTTGAGAAATATCCAATACAGAAAAGTGGAAATCGAAATTTCTTTTTGAAGTTTTGAAAGAAATTCGAATTCTTCTAATGCCAGAATTCTGTCTGTTTCATAAATGAATCTCGAGATTCTCTTTTTTCAAACATCGTAATTCCCAAAGGATTGATAGATTTTCAATTGTTCAAAACGTTGATAATATGAGATTTACTACGAAAGAAATGCTCTTATGAAGCACAAATCATGAAATTTCACTCTTTGCTCTTCCGATCTTCTCATGCCTTTCTCTTCGTTTTCTTGCTCATCTCATTCACTCAGATTGCCTTTTACCCTAAATGTAAACAATTTGTTGACTTATTTGCAACTTTTAACAAACAAAAAAATGCATTCCGCGCTCCAAATATTTGCAGGATTGCATTCGATTCAATCATCGAAACAACAAGTGCACTTGCTCTCTTCAGACGATCAAAAAACAACTGTCAGACTACAAACTGCGAAAAAGATGCAAGTTCCTTGAACTCTCGAAGCAAACAATCCCTGTCTCGGAAGAGTTTCATCGTCATTCTGTGACCAATTTTGTGCTCACCGTCCGGATGCCGCGCGGATGAAAACTTGCCAATGAATCATCTAAAGGGACTATAAATCACACTTTCATAAAACACAGACACAGTACTTTTAGATGAAGGATGAGAAGGAAAGGGAACAGAAATATGTACCTGAAACATAAAAAGATATCTGAAGATACATGTGAATTACAAATCCATTCAAGTCAATACAATTACAATCTTTTCTATCGAAAATGCCGAACAACATCATCTATAAAATTGCTCCGAACCAGTAATTCTCTGGTCTTTCGTATAGAATTTCCCTCTTCCGTCTTCCATAAATCTTTTGATTTTCAATCCCTCAACACTTCTTTTTCAAATCATTTGAACTTTTCTATCTGTTTTCAATCCATCGTCTCAATTCGTCTGTGTCTTGATCATTTCATTAAGGCGTTTCCAAACGTTTAGGCATTTCATTCAGGCCCTTCCTGCAAAACCTTTGCCCCCGCACTTTTCATTACGTTTTACGACATTCTTTTTCCAAATCGTAAAGCGTCAAAAATGCAGCTTATCGTCTTCATTTTCTGATTTTCGTTGAAGAACAAAGTGTACTTAAAGACGTCTTATCTCATCCAAAAGTTGCATTTTCAACGAATATTCAAACGTGTCGATTGATAAGAAACAGGGTGTACTTTTGAACGAAATGACAAGAAAAATGAAAAAACCAAAAGAAACGAAAACAGTTCGAAGAGAGAAAAAAGAGAGATTTCATTGAAAGCCTTCATTATTTCAGAAGACGTCGCCGATTTTTTCTTCGTTTATCCGTCGTATTTCACTTGTATTCACTTCGTTTTGTCCATGACGTGGCGTCTATCAATCACCTGCATTTACTCTCCACCAATCAGTTTCTTTTTCTCCCAAAAGCCGTCTTTTCTCTCTCAATTTATCTATTTCTTCTTTTTAAAACAGAGAAACAATCTTTTGGACGACACATTGCCTTTCTCTGTACTCTCTTCTTCGTCCTACACTCTCTCGTTGCGCCGCCTCACTGCCTGACCGACCTATCTCTGCGCCTATTCTTTTCCAACACACACTCTCTCTAACATAGGCCCGTCACAATCAATAGGCCCTCGCTGTCTAGGCCTTTCATTCTATTTCCATACGTCTCGTCGTCTTCCGACGCGCCTTTCCAGCCGTTTTTCGACGAAAATGTGGCCCCCAAATGCCGATGATCATTGCAATTACAGGTTCGTTTGAATTTAAAAATAATTTAAAATTTTGTATTTTTGCTGATAACGTTTGAAACTAATCGAACTATTTTCTGGAATTTTCCCATGAAAATATAGAATTTTCCAGAATTTCGGGAGAAAATAAATCAATTTTCAGTTATCAAGATCATGCTGGTCTGAATCCACACGATCATTATCACCATCACCATCATCATCATCATTATCCACATTCGTCTGCTCAGCATATCGAATGCTATCAAACACTTTCATGTCCATCGGATCTTCCTATCGAATCGTCGTATTACAACACGGTTCCGCCAACTTATCAAGGTAATGCTTCCTTCTGATTACATCTAACGATTGAATTCTCTTCGCCAAGAATGGCTGACTGGTTAAGACGCTCGTCTGCAACGCTTCCTGTTCATGTGCATAATGATGACGTTTACTTGTTTCAGATCTCGGACAAACTGATCTCAGTCCACAATTCTGGTGCGCTGAAGTGGATTGTGCTCACGAGAGATGCGCGACAAAAGAAATTCCGCATGAACAGACAAAGATTTTCGAAGAAATCTCGAAAGAGTGTGATCACATTCTCAATAATTCAGAAGAGTGTGACAAATGCAAAATTCAGTGAGCATTATTTGAATATTTTAGAATCAAAACAATTACATTTCAGACATGAAAACGGTTCTCATGAAGCAATTCCAATCGATGATCTTGTCGATATTGTCATGCAAACTGTTGATAATATGAAGAAAAATGATTCATCAAACGGTAAGGAAGAAATTGAAAAAGTACAATTCCATGAATTTAATTTCAGAAGAAACGAAGATGCTCTCACGTAAACGTGAACAAAATAAAGTGGCGGCCGCTCGTTATCGGGATAAGCAGAAGGCGAAATGGCAGGATCTTTTGGATAAAAAAGAATTTGAAGAGGAACGAAACAATCGTCTGAAGAAACAAGTTGAGGTTCTCGAGAAACAAGTCGCCGAAGCGAGACAACAGTTTCTCTCAAAACTTTCAAAGAAATAAATTAAATCAAAATGCCATTTTCCAATACTTGTATATCAGTTCAATTATGTTTTTTTTACTGAACATCAGAAAAATTTCCATCGAATCGTCCCTGTCAATCAGTTATTTTTCTTCTTCTTTCCTCTCAAAACACCGATGATATTCGCTTGTTTATTCAATTTCTCGCTTTTTTTTGAATAAATGTTAATCTGCCTGAAATGAATTCATCGTTGCTGGAAAACAGATATTGTTGAAAACTGATATCGAAGAACCCAAGGGAATTCCCACAGTAAAATATTGAGTGTTCTCTTATTTTATGGAAATAAAATGTGAAACAATATGCTCAGTTATATTATTTAAAAAGTCGTGTTCCGTTTGATTTTCTACGATACCGAACAAAAAGAATTAGTTCGAATGGAAACGAATGAATGAGTCGGACGTTCATTTGTACCGTATTCCCATGGAGCTTGCGCATTGTTGTCCTGTCGACCTGATTGCTCAGACTCCGCCTTCTTTTTTTTACTCTATCTCCTCCCACTGATTACGATAAACTGGAACCCAAAAAGCACTATAAAAGAAACTTCAAATTTCCAATCTACATCCTTCTTTTTCTCCATTCTCAATCATGCATTCTACTTCTCTCATTGCTCTTCTCGTTCTCATCGTTGGAGTTTCTTCTCAATGTTTTGGAGGAAATTGTGGAGGAGGATGTTATGGAAATAACTGTGGAAATCGGGTTACGGTAGTTCGTGTTCCAAATAATAACGGATGTTCATGTAACTCTTGTTATGGAAACGGATGTGCTCCAAGATGCAGTTATTGTCCAAATAACTTTGGATGGAATGGATATTCTTCCTGTTGCAACAACAACAGTGAGCTCTATTCTTTTAAGATTTCAATAGACGGATGAATTCAGATTTCTCCTGCTGTGGATACCGTTATCGTCGTCATGCTGCTGAGACTTCTGAAACTACTTCCAACTAGATCCGATAACTTTTCGATTCTTCGATCCGATTTTTGTATATTTGTCCGTTTCTATGAATAAAATAAGTCTGAATTCTTCAGCATTTGTGTAAAAAAAACGAATCAGAGAATCTCTTTCGCTAAAATTAATAAAAAAATCTGAAATACTATTCATCGAAAATTTTCAAAATGGATACCATATGATCTCAATTTGAACAAAGATTGTACAGTAATGAGTCATTCGACAATCCACTCCCCCAACACCGACTGACACTCTTTTCCAAACGGTTACTTTTTCATATTTGCTCAGCTTGTATCCTCCCTCATCCCAATTTTTCATTTTATACCAGTTTTTGCCCCAAATATCTCCTTCATTTTCATTCCATGTCCCCTCAACAACTCACCGTTCTTTTCTGTTTAATCGGTTTGGCTCTGTGCCAAGAAAACTCCACAAGACCTGGATCATACTGTAAAGGACAAGCAAGAAGTGGTATGTTTCCTTTTTAAATTCAGGTTAAATGTGTTGATTAAGAATGTTTCTTGGGTTCATGCCCCAGTGGATTCGAATGTATCGGAAACAAATGTTGTTCTGAAGCTGACGTTGTTCAACCGGGAGGCGATTGCACCGATTACTTGTCTGACTGTTCGAATATTGATTGCAATGCTATCGGAATGCAAGACTTTGCAAGAGCAAATTGTGCAAGAACTTGCAATATGTGCTATAGTTCAGCTTCAGTCAGTCCACGTATGTTCTTCTGAATCAATGAACTCCACAGAAAGAGGTTTCAGAATACGCTTGCACAGATCTTCTGACAGATTGTGCCAATCGTACTTCTTCTTGCCAAGACATTGATTTCGTTGACATGATGGCTCTCTACTGTCCACGTACTTGCTCTCTTTGCCTCTGGCAAGCAGCCACAACTATTCCAAACTGCGGAAATCAGCTTCCAGAGTAACTTTTCCATTCTCTCTTCTCATAATTGTTCGTTTTCAGTTGCTCTACACGTGGAAACTACTGCACTGCGACTAGTATTTCTGCCTATCAGAAACGTGTCGGATGTGGAAACTCTTGTGGTTTGTGCTCTGCCAACACACCGGCTCCAGTTGTTCTCTCAACAAATAGCAATGGATTCCTCTTTTTTGGTCGCAAGTAAACTCCCAAATGACAAAAATGAATGAAATTGTCGAAGCAAAGCGTTTTTATTATTGACATTTCGAAATCGACTCATAAAGATCTGAGCATGAAAACCCGATGAAATCAAAGATAATTGGCAACTGGGAACGAAAAGATAAATGAAAATAAAGTTGAATTAATACAGAAAAATGACAAGAAAAAGAAGAGATCAAACCATTTCTGGATATACATTTTTTGAGTTGAGAGGCGTTTTCTCAGCTGTCAATGGATGAGGAAGACCTAGTTTCGGAGGACTTGACTTCTTCATTGAGGCATTCAAAGAGGAGTGTCCATTGACAGTAAGAGTTGCTTTTGCATTTCTTTTTTCTTCTTTTTTCATTAAACGAAGACGTAATCTTTTCTCAACCCATCTGAAAACATCAATTCATTTGATTTCTCTTTCACTGATTTTACCTTTTCTTTCCAAAGTATGCCAATGAGTTTGTAGCTGTATTGAGAACAATTCCGAAATCGGATACTCGAACCATGATGCTCATAACAGTTCCCCATCCATCGATTCCGTATAAATTCTCGTAAACATCAAAGAAAATTGGCATGGTTCTGAAATGAATATGTATTCAATGGACAGAAGAGAAATCAATAAACAAACCTGAAAATAAGGAATTTGACAGCAATGAAAACTGCAACTGTTCTCGATACTTTCTCTTTTAATTCTTCACTCAAAACAACAGAACGACTTCTCTGTTGGCTTTCGAATAATCTGAAAATCAGAGAAATGGTTGAATGAATTCTTGAGATATCTCAACTCACTTTCTTCTTGCTTTCAGACTAACATGTACTTTGTATTCAGTTAGAATCGACAAAACCAAAATGATTGATACTGGACCGATAGTTTGAGTCAACGTCATCAAAACTGCTTTGTACTTTGCAAACTGAAATTTTAAACTGGTTGAACCCTTCAATTCATTCTCATATGATTATTACCGATGATCGAAAAACAGTTGGCTCCGGATTGGTTGCCTCGACATTATGCTCCACATCAAAACATTTTGTTGTCGTGAATTCGAAGAAAATTGGAATGTTGACAGAGAAACTGAGAAGTATGAAGAGAACTGGAATACGGTATAATTATATTCTGTGACGAGTGGTCATTTGTTCTTACAAGGTGTATAGAAAGGGCGAATTACTTCTCGAATATTGAAATGTCGCTTGATCGATGAACTATTGAATGTACCTCGAGAGAATGTCGTGTTTGTTACCGAATCTTCTAACTGTGTCGATCCTTTTCTAACTGCTTTACTTCCAGTTCTTCTGTGATTCGACGCCATACTCGTGGCAAATCGAAGAGGTCGAACAACGACCATAAAGCGTAGGAAGGTGATGTAGATCACGAGAGCTGTCTGAAATTTAATTGATATTGAAAGGGATCACGAGTTGTTTAATGTATACCGAGGCGGTGGTTAAGGAGCTGGCAATTCCATGTAAATTATAGGTGAAATCTTGTTTATCGTACATTATATTTGTTCGAAAGAACAACAATGACATCGCTTCGATTCCATAGAATAGGAAAACAGTGAGGAGAAGAAGCGAATCGATTGCACACAGGGCGAATAGAGCTGAAATTAGAGAGAGCAGGTTATTTAGATTCATTGAATTATCGTCTAGACAAAATTCAGATAGTGACTCAATATTTACCTGCAGTAAGTTCTTTGTTAAGACCCGCTCGACACAGAAATTTGATGGCGTATCTGGCTCCGATCATTGAGAGTAATGCTGCGACACAGGTACATGGACCCTAGAAAATATGAGTTGAAGAAAATATGAAAAGCAGCAAGTAAAAAATGAGAAAACTATTTCATAATCGACAAAAGTGTAAACTCACATCAATCAATAAAGCATAAGCGGAGATAGTGTCTTCCTCTGGCGGAAAAGGATATCGATACGAGCAATTGGGCATTCCTCCTTCGTAATCTGTCTCCATTACTACTCTGAAAATCAAAAAAGCTAGTGGAGAAGAAGAAAATCGAAGAAATTTTTGTTTAGAGTTGTAAGAGTTGAGAAATGAAGGTATGTCTTGAGAGCCTTCTCACTCTCTCTCTCTCTTTCTCCTGACATTAATCATAGAGTCGATGGCCGGTAATTTGGGTGCGCGGGCACACTGAATGCACGTAGCGACGCGTGATATACAGATGAAAAGGTTTATGAAAAAACTAGAAGAAGAAGAAAAAGAGGAATCAGATGAGACAGGTGAATATTAGAATAATTCTTAGAATAGTCAAGAAATTCGTGCATTTTTAAGGGAATATGTCAGAATAGGAAACCCTTGAAATCACAATAAAAATATGTTCAGAACGACGTTTGAACTTTCAGAAATGAATTGAAAAATAACTAAAATCACATGAAAACTGTTTCTTTTCTCACCTAGATAATTCAAATGAAGATATACTTTCTCTTTGTTACTCACTCAGTGCTCATGTAATTGAATAAGAAACAGGGAGGTCCTTCGAAAAGAACTACTCAAGAGTACCAAACTACACTCTCGAGAGAACCTCAAAAAATGCTCAGAAAGCCGAAATAGGTATCAAAGGACCAGAAGACGTTTTGTAAATTTTCTGGGGTGCGGTTTCTGCAAAACCTCATAGATTGAGTTGTGTGTGCGCAAAGAGAGAGAGAGAGGGCAATTTCAATGAATTTCATAAATTGACAAATCACATGTGGAGATCGAAAGAACGGGAGCAAAATAGAAAAAAAGGAGAATTTCTGGAAATGGCAACTGGGGTTGTGTACAAAACACACACACTGAATAAGAACAGCACAAAATACGTTTTGATGGGTTGTCCTGACTCTGAGCCATGTCGAGGAGAACACAATGCACAATTGAACCGTAGAATAATCGAGGAAATAAGGTGAATTCGGAAGTTCGAATGGAACAAATCCGAAGAAATGATGTTCTTTTTAAAGTATTTCTTCATTCTTAATTCCCAAAAATTAGTCTGAAGGATTAGTTCGATAAGGACGAGAAATCGAATTTAAAAACCAAAAATTGATATTTTCATTGAGTTTGTCTTCCATTGTTTTCTAAAAGTTCAACAAAAAAGGACATTGAAAATCTTGAAATCTTTGGTTTTCTTCAAAATGAGAGAAATCAGAAATTCCCGAAAGAAAGTCATGCAACGTCAGAGAATACGGCATCACTTTTCAGGCGAAAAAATCTGAAACCAATAGAATTTTTTTTGCAAAGTTTGAATGTCGCAGATGTTTTTTTTGAGGAAATAAGCGAAAATTGAATTATCGACAAAGTTCAATTCAAAAATGAAGTAGAAGAAGGTATGAGGAAAATCAGGAGAAGAGAGATCTAGTTTTGAAACAAATATTGGAACCAGATGTTTTCAATCATTATTTCATCTGGTCTTCAGCGATTATGATCGAAAAAGAAAGTTGATGAAGTTTGTATCGAATAAAAAAAGAAGGAACAGAGTTTAAGACATTTCAGTATTGGGAAGCAAATTAATGATGAAATGAGAAGAAATTTCCAGAGAACTGCTATTCGAATATCATATATCTTTCGGAAGGAAGTATGAGCAATCAGAAAAAAAGAGTCTCTTCAAAACGGAAGCATTGACCCAGACATCAGGAGAGAATTTAGAAGATATCTCTTTATGAATTATGAATTTGATTTACTCTTGGTCACATACTACCACCTTCTCTCAACCTCTGATCGAAAGAAGTATAGATTCAAAAGTTTTCTGAACCAGATGACGTTAGACTTTTAATTGAAGGTTTTGTTGCGCTCAAAACTGAGAAATTTCAGAAGTTTCTATATAATTCTAATTCGAGAGACAAAATGGAATGAGAGAAGTCTTACTGAAGAAAATAAGGTAAACGAAGAGACAAAATAAAAGAAATATGAGACATCTATGGATGAACAAAAGATGGATTTGGAAGGAAAAGAAAAAGGAAATTTTCAGTTATATGGAGAAACGAACATCTTTTTACCCGAAAAACGTTAATATTGCAGTTCGCCAGACGAAACTGATTTCTCTTTTTGAAAAATGAAATATTTTCTCATTCCTTGTTTTTACTTCTGGAACTTTTACATGTCTGATGTGATATAAATATTGAAAGTAAAATCAAAAACTTCAAAATCAAACATTTACATTATTTAAAATTCGGCCTACTTTCATGGAATACATTTTAGAAGAAAGTGGCTGGAAATAATCAAAGATAGGTAATGCAATTGAAAGAACTCAGAGACTTTTATTGCCGATCTATTATCCGAAATCAAATTAATAGTAATCGAAGAAACTCTTTAAGAGTTAAAAACCGCAAAGTAAAGATTTAAGAAGTGAAATACAGTACTGTCTGGAAATGCAATTTTCCAAAAAATGAATGAGATTTATCATGTCTTGGTCATTTGCTAACATGAATGTTTTCTGATTCTTCACCAGCTTTTTCGTTAAAATGCTTCTTCCTGGATTCTTTGAATCGGCTTGTAAACATCACTATCGGAAATTCAAATTTGCAGAAAAAAAGGAAAGAAATGGTTACAAAATACATCATGAAGCAGAGTATTTCATTTTATTTTGCTTCATTGCATCGAAAGAAACATATCAAAAAAGTGACAGGTAAACCAGAAAAAGCGTAAATAATTGAAAAGAATCATACTAGAATCTGAAGGAAATCGCCTATTCGATAACTATTTTCAGAAAGAGAAAAAAGAAGATTCAATAGTCATTTTTCGAGAAGAACGAGGTCAGATTTCGATAAGAGGAACTGAGTGTATACTTGTTCATTGCGAATGCAAAATGACGATGACAGACAGACAGAGAGAGAGAAAGAGGCCGCTTCTGCTTCCAAAAGAATCGTAAACATCCTTGAATTACTGAAAACTTTCCACCCCGTTCTTCTTCTCCTTTTGCTATTCTCTTCTGTTTTCTACTTCACAGAACTCAATCCAATTTTGGTTAAAAAGGAGTTGAAGAAGACCGGAATACACATGGTCGAGACAAAAAGACATGGGAAATTGAGCAGTTTTTCCGTTGAAAGGACAAGGTCCATGTGGAAAGACAAGAAACGAAAAACTAGTTGAAACTAAAAACATTCGAATAGAGTAGACTTTGAAAATGAGTGAATCCTCTTTTCTCAAATCCATTTTAAAACCAAACATCAGAATGTATAAGTCAATGTTTCATCAACGTAATGTGGATTGAATCAAATATTAAAGAGGAAAAAGATACATTCGTGTACTTCCTTCCGGTAGAATTCACTAGGGAAAACGTCTTCTGTCTGTCGGAATAAAGATGAAAAAGTGAAAAGATGAGTCGGACTTAGACAAAATGAAGAGGTGCAAGATGTTTCTATATGCCTTTTCGAAGTCAAAAATGGAGTCATTAGCTCCTGGATCCCGGATGAAAGTTAGTATTGAACCCCCGGACCACGACCTAATTATGTTATTGAGGCAGTTCTCAGAAACAAATAGATCAAATGCAATTCCGATGTATTAAATGAAATTTTCCATTTTTAGGTGTCCATTATTATGGTTTAATGACTTATCAGAGCATCCGAAAACTGTCCATTGAAGTATTTGAATGAGTCGATAACAGCCAAAGTAAAACCTTATAATGATTTTTTGGTTCTGAAACCCATCGGGTCAGAGATAAAATCACTCTTCCGGACAGATATTAACTAAATCAAAATACAGAATCTTGAGATTTGAGAAGGAAAAAAAGGGAGGATCAGAAGCCTAAAACTACTCATTTTCTAAGAAATCAATCAGAGCAGAACGACTGACAAACACCCATTTCCTCTCAGTTTTTCTTCATTTAAATGGATGATTTCAGTATCAAGATTGAAGTTTGATGTTGAAGTAAATAAGAGAAAAGATACTCAAGATAGTAAAATATATTTAAATTTTTAGAGCAATTTCGAAAACAAAAATAGGTTTAAATTCAGAAACATTTACGTCAATTTAATTGAAGACTACGTCCAGAATATCAGAGAACATTCGAGATAAAAAAGGAAAGAAATCGGGGGAAAAGTGAAATGTTTTCAGAATAAAAGAAAACGTTCAAAAACGTCAAAAAGAAGTCTGATTTGATTCATGATTTAAAGAAACATTCGTTTGTCGAAATGACATAAATGAAGCCTTTTTTAACAAATATTTCGTCAACTTTCCTAGTATTTTATCTTCCGAAAAACGAACGTTTTCTTCAAAAGTTTTGGAATTTCTGCTTCCGTATTAGGAGTCTTTTCTTGCAAAGTCTGTGAGATTAGCAGATCAGTTTTAAGATCAAATTAAGGATTCTCATTGAATTGAAGGATCACTGGAACAATAGGACATGAAATGAAATGGAACTTCCGTATTGCGGTGTAGAAATAGGATGAATATCAGAGATATTTGACTGTAATTGAGAGAAATCTAACAGAGAGAAACCAACTTTTGAGTATTTTGACTTCTTTTTCTCCAAAATCATCCCATCTATCATCTCTTCGAAATGCAGAATTGACGTTCGATTTTCAACAAAAATGCGCCCAAAACTAGAAAAACAATTTCTGTGAAAATTCGTCCCAAGGGTAAAATTCAGTTGGTTTTACAACACTTTTCGTCGTCGTTTCTTTCTGTTTTTTTCTTCCTTTTTTCATGAAAAATGGAACAACTGAACTCTCCATTTCGATTCTTTTGTTCTAAATGAAACTACAGTAACCGGAGAGTTATTTGATACTTGTGAGAATTTTTGAAAAATGACTATTTGGTTCCTCCTTCTAAGAAGTCATTTTGAAAGAAAAAAGGAAAGAAAACGGAAATTTGAATAGGTTAGAGTACCGGAAATTTTGAAGAAGAAGGACGTCTTTTCATGATTTTCTGATTCTTCTTCACTTTTAATTCAATTTTAAAATGAGCAACAAGTGCAAAAGAGAGAGAGAGAGAGAGAGAGAGAGAAATCTGGAAGAGAATCTCCACAAAAAAACACAAAAACTGACTCATTTGGTATGAAGCATTCAATTAAAATTTTTGTGGATCCACTTTTTTTTGCGAGATGCATTGAATAAAGAAGAGAAAAAGCAAGTTGAAAAGAAGGAAAAAAGGAGTTTGATGACGTTGAAATCAGTATTTAATGACGGTCTTTCTCCGACTTTATAAAGCTCATTTATGTCTCGAAAACAGATAATTAGGCAAATTTCGAAGAACTTGAAGATAGACAAAAGGAAGTTTCTGCACAGAGAAATTCTAGAGATTTGATTCATGTACTATTAGATAGTTTCTGATTTTAAGTGTATGTACTGGAACTATTCAAGTCCAAATGAACGGAAACATTGGAATATTTCCGGGAACTATTCAGAAAATCCTTCTCATTTGGTTCTCAAATAGAAGAAGTAGTCAAAAAGTGAGTAACTTGACTCTTTTATTTTTCTTTTTTCATTTCAACGAACATTCAAAAAAAGAGAGAACTTGTCTACATATTCGAACCTCTCACCCATTTTTTGACTCTTGACCTGACATATGCAAATCAAGTTTCAACAAAACAAAAAAAAATGTGACTTACTTATAAACACATTCGATTGTTTTACACCGATTGAAGATACTCTCGACCTGAAAACCGAAGAGTTACAAAAAATTGAAAAAGCGAAAAAGCCAATTGTTGTTTGTTATCAAATATATCCTTGAGACATGAAAAATCACCTGTCGGTACAAAGTGTTTTCTCTTTTTTCTTTTTCAGTTCTTTTCGAAATGTTTGCATTTCACTTATGAGTTTATCGTCAGATTTTCAGAAATATTTCAGACAAACAACACAAAAAAGGAAGAGCTTTCTTTTCTTTTTTTTTACTGAGGTAGACAAACCACTCAACATCAAATTCGAATGTTTTGACACTCGGGTGAAAACGAAAAAAAACGAAAAGAAGAGAGAGAGATAAAAAATAGAAAAAAGAAAAGAAATGAGAAGATCGTCAATGATAGATATAGGAACCTTTCTGAATCACATTTTTCTCTTTGAAAACTGAAAAAAAACTGAAAGGAACGCATTGAAAATTAGATGAATTGTTACAGAAATTTCTCTTAAAAAATGAAGAATTCTGAGATTTTTGCTCATTTTTATTGTCATTTCAATGCCAAAAAATGATTTCTGGTTGTCAAAATAATTTGAGAATTCAGAAGAGACACGTCATGAAATTTCGAAGAAAAAATGATGTAAAGATGATGAGAAAGTGTACGAAAGTATATGAATTTTCATATATACTTTGAAAAGAAAAAAGAGAAAACAGACTAGAATGATACTGAAATTAGAACACTTTTCTGTGATTGAAGATGAGTTTCATATTCTCAAATCAACGAAAAACGGTGAATAATCCATCTGTAACCCGATGAACTCTAAAATAACTACATATGAGTTCATTTCTGATTCATTCGGAAATAAATATCATTGTCTGTTCTTTTGTTATGTCACAGACAAGTGCAATCTGACCTAATTATTCTTTTTCAGTTTTTTTCCAGAATAACATGTGATTTTTAATAGAAAAATATTCGAAATTAGAGGAATCAGCGAAACAAAAAATCAAATTGATACATGGGAAAATATTACGTAAAAGAAAAAAGAAGACAGATATGGGAACGAATATGCTTGTGCTGATGACTCAATCCTTCTGAAATTCCTGACATAAACAGAAGAAATTTTGAAGAGGAAATATTCAAGAAACAGAGATTGTCAATCACTCCTTTTGAGGAAGAGAGAGAGAGAGAGAGAGAGAGAGAGAGAGAGAGAGAGATCACATTGGGGAATGAACTCTCTGAAGAAAAGGACGAACATGTATTTTTAGATGTCTCTGTCATTTGTCTCTTCAATTGATCTTCAGAATATTCTCACAAAAAGAGAAAAAAATTCTGTTTTTCAACGAACAGAATTCCTCATTTCTCTCTCACTCTCAGCAACATTCGAGTTGATCGAATCAAAACATTTTGGGAAAAAACCTGGGAAAAAGTAAAATCTGTTTGTGATACAGATGAAGTTGCAAAATGAACTTAAACTAATAAACCTGTGTCAGAAACTAAGAAACTTGCGGAGATCAAGAGTTTTAGAAACTCAGAATGAAAGTCCAGAGAAGAGTATATAAAAAAGAAACCTGTTGAATCAAGACATCACTAAGATCACGTTATACACCTCATCCTTCCCAATATGAAACTAAACTCATCAAATTATTCTGTGGTTCAAACAGAATACTTCAGAAAACAATGCAACGGGTTCGAAGTGTTGCAATAGCCTCATTTGTTAACTTTCCGTACCTTCAGGTTAAAAACAAATCAAAGGAGAGGAGACAAATGATATATGAACTATTACTAATCAGAAACTGGAAAAAGCTACTTTTAAACTGTTAAATACAGAATAAATATACTCACGAGTAGCTTGTTTTGATAGACAGTTAAACTGTGAAACTTTAAGGTTTAATGCTTTAATTCATCAGTTTTATGAGGTTTTACAACTTTGAAATGATAACGAATAGTGTTTACATTTTGATTTGAGAAGAAAAAACAGTTCAAAACTTACTTCAGCCATTGCCATTTGTCTTTTGGCAATTGCTGCGGCGATGGCTTGTCCTATCGAAAAACGATCCCTCATTCTGAAAAATTTGAGGATGTTTTAGAAGATGGTCATTGAACAGCAGAAAAGCAAAAAAAAAATGAATAAACAGAATATATTAAAATGAAGATAATTCAATTTCATCGATTCAGATCTCGAGAGAGAAAATGGAAATTGCGGGAAACGGAGAATGAAGGAAATCTGTGGAAACAATGAAAAAAAGGCAGGATGACGGACGGAAACAAAGTTGTTCGTGCTTGAAAAATCAAGAAAATTGAGAGCAAAAAAAAAGGAAAAATGGGAGGACAAAGAAGGAGGAAAACAGATCAAACACGTGCAGAATAAAAAACAGAAAAAAGATAGATGACGATGAAATGGATAAATAGATTTAAAAGTGTGAATTGCAGAAAAAAGAACAGTTTTTTCTGTTGAAACTCTTTGAAATTCCGGAAATTGGAATCGCGGAGTTCGTTCAGATTCTAAAGAATTTTCAGGATCAAAGGGATTTGAGAAACTAGAAAAAAGATATTATGAGTCAATAGATTCTGGTGTTCACTTTGAGAAATGGGTTTATCTGATCAATTATAATCTAACTTCCAGTATTCTTTTTGAAAACAAAAACACCGTAATTTTATCATTCAAGATCAGCTGATCGAATGTTTTTATCATTCTTATCTCTTGAAAGTAGAGCATAAAACAGGAAATTCTACAGATTCCTGGGATTTAAAAAATGGTCTCAAAGATATTTATCAAAGAATTTTTCAAGAAATCCATTCGATACAGAAATGAAATATTTCCTGAGAGACCTCCAAGGACTTCTGTGAAAACTGAATAATCACTACACCTGGAGCCAATCGTTCGGATACACTTTCTTCAATTCATTCTTTGTTCTCAGTTATGAATCTGTTTTTATGGAGCTTTCTTCCGATTCAATTGACGTATTTCTTGTCAAAAACAGAGAAACGAACACTTTTTCTTCTTCTTCTTCTGACAAACTGGACGTCTAATGAATGAGAATCAGATAAATAGGAAATTCAGCAGAAGAAGACGAAGAAGTAAAAGAAAAGAAAATGAATAAATGAATGAATGGTGAGAAAAGGTCCCGTCGGCAAGTGAATGGACGTCTGAAAACGATGTTGAAACGGAAGAGGAAGTGGAGTTTGCAAGCAGCTTTTCGAATGGTTTCATTTCTGTTATTCATCAATTCCAATCAAAATAATAAAACTATAGCATAACTGACCGGAAAGACAATCAACTTCTCTCCCTCAGACATACGTGTTTCCGGAAGATTTTGTCTGTCGAGGAGAACTTGTTTTTGAAATGTTCGTAGTGGAAAACGTTGATAAATTATTCATAAAGAATGATTATTTAGTTTCATATTGAATGAAATCATGAACGTCTGGAGGAGAAATTCGAACGTTTTGAAAATTATCTCATAAGAAATTTAGAAGTTTTTAAAAAGAGCTTATACGGTTTAGCAGTTATTGTTTGAAAGCAGATTCATATTTTGTGATGAGAATTATAGAAGGAGTCATCATATGGTTCTCAAATATGTAACATGATGGACTCTTCTACTGAAATCCGAAGAATCAACTGATTGAAAGAAGAGTTAAAAGAGATGAAACGGAAAACTCGGAATGACAGAAAAAACAAAAACTCATTCGTCCACTCGTTCAAAGTCCATGCTCAAAAGATGGTTCAAAACAGAAAATGTTGCGAAAAGTGGCACTTTTTCTCGAAAATAGATTCACTTCCTCTCGAGTTTTCAATAACTTGTTCTCCCTCAAGGGAACACTTTTCTCCAATTCTTCGAGAATTTTTTGTGTGGTCACCAACCAAAAGGTCATTTTTCAATAGTCTTGGAGCATGTTTTTCAGAAAAACAGGAAGGTTTTCAGGCCGTTTATGGGTCAATTTTGTTATTATTGAGTATTGCGAAAAAACGGAAAAGAAGGATGAAAAGAAAGAAGATTTGAAGAACTTAAAAATAAATATTGGCAACAAAATGAGTGATGTAAACTGAACAGGTGCTCTTAACCCACTCAAAAAAGAGAAAGATTTCTATCTTGATTAGAAAACAGGTGTGATAAAGATGAAATTGTCCTTCAAAAAGTATAGAAGAACTCGAAGAAGAACGGATAGTTTATGAATAGAAAAAGCGATTAGCAAAACAAATTAAATCAAACTATTTGAAGAATAACAGAATAGGATGTGCTCCTCGATCAGTATCCATGAAAAACGAAAACTAGGATGAGATGAAAAAGAAAAATATTATTTTGAAGAATTTAAAAATAGGCAATCTTTTCAATGTACTTGATCAATTTTCCACAAATTCAAGACCTATTCTCTCACTTCTACCACATGATTCTCTGATAATGATCGACGATCGGTCAACACCTTCTCTCGAATTCTTTTGTTCAAAAAGAATATGAAAAAAAAGAAGAGAATCGAATTTCAAAAGTATGAGTGACAGGATTATCAAAAAAAAAAGAGACCGCCATGATTGTAGACGAGGTGTCAGAGAATGACAAGTCATCCGGAGGATAAGCAGCAACTGGCTCAAGTGGAAGAAAAAGTGGAAAATAGAACCAAATCTCTTGTTTCAAATCAACTCGATTTCCTTTCGTTCTCCTTCATCTTTTTCTTCTTTTTTTCTCCGTATCTTTCTGAATCTACTTTGCCCTCAGGGTGAACCAATCCTCAACTTACAAATTCGAACTTGGAGCGTCCAAACTTCGAATGAGGAACCTACTGTGGGCATTTTCAAGGGAAGAGGAAGAAAGAATAACGATGAAGAAAGGTTTAATAAAGATGTATTATCTTGTATCAGAATCTATGTCATGTGCTGATATTAGAAGGAAATGAGGTTCAATAATTGAAAAATACAGAAAACGGGTCAGAAAAAAAGGCATTTCTTGTCAGCGCATATGCTCATTAACTGTATTCAAAGAGCACAGACAGAATCCGCATGAACTTCCAAATGAAATAGACAGGGAATGCTCACATAGAGATCAAAATACATTAGGAAAAGGTTCATCTACTTGATTCATTAATGTATACAGGAAATGATGGAAATGTATCTTTTTGACTCTTCTCTGTCTAAAATAGGATCAGAGTACTGACATTTCCTCATTCGAAATCTAATTTCAGACAAGAAAAGAAAAAGGATTTGGTCATGTGAGATACAGTAAAATGACGAGAAAAAGGGATTTGTGGGTAGAAAATGTCTAATTTGAATTGGAAATGAGAAAGGAAAATGGATCAGACTCAAAGGAAAATCATGGAAAATCTTGTTAAGAACAAAGGAAAAATGGAATGAAATAGAAAATAAAAAGTATAAAAAATGAAAGAAAAACAATCAGAAAATGGAACAAAAAGGAGTGAAAAGAGCAGTGTTCGAAGAGCAGAAAATGGGAAATCTTTGAGATATTTCAATGAGATAAAACGGAGAAAAATGGAGAGAACTGGCAGGTGAACGGACGAAAAATCAAAATGAAAAAGAGAGGAAATTTTGAAAAAGAAGAAGGTATTAAACTAAGTTTCAATGAAAAAATGAGACGATGATTTCCAATCTCAATCACTAAAAAACACATTTCATCTATTCAATGAAATGAATTCAGAAGTTTTTTCATTGGAATATGTATATTAGTTCGTCCATTCCAACAAAAAAAACAACACATGTTTTGGTTTATTCAATTTCAAACCGACTAACGTTGTTTCTTCCGTTGACTGAACTATGATGATTCATAATTCAAAAACATTATTTCAAAAAATTTGAATCGATTCTGAATCGATGGAAGATGATTTTTGAATATTTGATTCTAAGAAACCAGTTATTCCTGTTTATAAATTCTTTTCAAAAATGAAAAAATACGGTATGGCATGTTATGTTCTTTTGATAGAACTCACACTTGTCAGTTCAAGCAGATCTCTGGAATTTCTTTGATAAATCATTCTATAAAAATATGAACAAAGAACCTCTAAAAATTTCAAAATACACACAATAGACTATCAAAATTCAAATCCATGAATATTTCGAACCTAAAAATAGAGAATTCGAGTCAGAAATACTCTATTTCTGTGAGAAATTGACTTTTCTTCCAATATGAAAATTCATTTTTTGCAAGCTGTCACTTCTGTCCACAGAAAAAGTTTCTCATCTCAAATTTGAAAAGTCTATCCACTTTTCCGAAATAATTAATTCTATCATCAAATCTATGATTCCGAATGATTCAGAAAAGAGAAAAAAAGCGAAGCCACGTCAGTTGGAACTCATCGAAGCGAAGAAAGAAATTTCGGAGAACATCTGTAGACCACACGCTTTTCGTTTCTCCGTCATTTAAGAAAAAAACGAAAAAGAAGGACCAATAACTAATCATAAAACCTCTTTTTTCAGGATTTTGAAACCTCTAAAAAATACTGTTTCTGAAAATAACAAAAATGAAAAACAAGATGAAAAGATTCTGATTAGGTCTAGAAATCGCAGAGAGAAGAAAAACTGATAGTGAGTCGTAAAAGTTCCTTTTTGTAGAAGAAATTTAAACTCATCAATGAAATCAGAGATTTCATTGATCTACTGAAAGTAAAAAACATTTAAAAAGAGAAAAAAGTGAAGACAAGGGGGTTGTCTGAATCGAATTACCATAAATTATTCTTTGATTCACACATGCTTTAAGTCGCCCAAACAAGGTTTTTTAGAGGAAGTTCAACAGAAAGAAAATGAGTGACCGTGGAAAACTAATTGAAAATGAAGTGGGAGGAAGAAGAGTGTTTCATGTTGAACTAGATTTATTAATTAGAAACTCTGAATCGGAGTCTGATAGCAGAATTTTTGAGAATTGGGAAGTGATCATTGAGAAACAGAAGTTTTTAGAATATCTACAGTAATCAGATCACTATTCATAGGAAACACTTCCGAATATCAGTATCTGAATTCCAGTTAAACAAAAAACAAGGAACAGATTTCGGTCTTTAATTGAAATTTGAAATCTTTTCTCTTCGGATTAAAATGAAATTACAATGAAAAGATCTTCATATTTTCAACATGTGTTCCGTTATTCTGTAACATAAAAACCTCTGTTCCACTTCTTTTTTCTTGCTTTTCCGCCTCAGTTTTCGTCCGAGTAGACTCAAAGTAATCGGCTTTGTTTGGTGGATCGAATGGGAGAAAAAAGAGGAAAACGGACAGAACAGAATATTTTGGAATAGCAAAAATAGAATAAGAAGATGTGGGAGAAGAAGAAAAATGCGGATGGAGAACCGTGATCTCGTGACTGGACTCATTAAATTTAAGATTGCTCATTCTATCAAGGAAGTGTCTAATTGCAGGTTTTATGGAATATACAGAAGAAGAGGAAGAAAAGAAAAACGAAGAAATTGAAAGAAGAAAAGTATACAGATCGGCTTGTAGAAAAGGTGTTCTCCGAAATTCTTTCCAGACGTTTGATTGCCGGAAGTCAGAATTGCCTTTTTTCGAAAATAAAATACAAGTGCATGAATGGAAAATAATGAAATTGAATGAACTGAATTCTATTATGTAACACTTCACATTGATCAGGACTCAAATTCCACGAAAAGAACACCAATTTGAATGAAATTTGAGCTTATTATAAAGAGAGGTCGTAGTTCTTTTTTCTGTTGAAAACTTGAAAAAATGAATGGAAAAGAGAGACAAAAGAGTTTCGAACTTTGCATAAATGGGAGTTCTGATGCGAAAAGGACGGTGTTCTTCGACCGAAAGAACAGGAGACTTGACGTTTTTTTCTGAGGTGAACTTCGACGCGTCGGTGTTCGTGAGTAAGTATGAATACGTATATGAATACGTAATAGATGAGATATTTCTAATTTCCTGTGTGAATCTCTATACAGTTTTTAATTATTTTAGTGATTCAGCGTTCATGACCATGCATATTCTTATTCTTCGAACTCAAATAGTCAGAAGAATCAGAAGAATCAGAAACAACACGTTCTCCTTCCAGAATTGAGATGATTCCATTAAACTATCTCATTCTATTCTTCTGACGTCATTCGAATCCTCGTGGAACGTATTCTCAAATTCCGAAATTTGCTCTCTTGTAACCTGATCTTTGTTTTCAAAACGTTCAAGAACTTTTTGTTTTTCGTTTCTGGAAAAGTTTGAACAAAGCAAGTATTCGGAGACGAGAATTGGGTTAACGGAAAAATAGATTTTACTACAGAAATGAATAATGGTTGAAGAACTAGTCATTTGTCTGGAGTTTTTGATCATTCTAGACACTGACCATCGGAATTCACCTTTCACAATTCTTTTCTCTGCTAAATTCTGAAGGACAATATGCCTCCAAAAGGTACACAAAACCGAAATCTCAAATTACTGGAAACGAATAAAATGTGAAATTTCATGGAAATAAAATTCAGTTTTCAGCAAAAAAAGAACTCAGGAAACAGGAGATAAACTCAATGAAAAGTTCACTGAAATTCTATTTCCGGTCTGAATTTCGAACCGAACTCGAAATTGACGTGGGAAACAGAATGTAGTCGTCCTTTTCATCTGAATGTTCGTATTCGATGTTATCATCTGAATACTTGTCAAAACGTGACAAAACATGAATGAGAGAGAGAGAGAGAGAGAAAGAAATATGCATAATTGTGAGAAAATGGAACTTCCGATGTTTCGTTTGTGTAGAAAATAAATTCCCGAAAAAAAGAGAAATGAAGAAAGAAAAAGGAAGAAGGCGATGAATTGGATTACTCTTGTTCAGACCGAATTCTACGTGTTGGATTCATCATTCCGACAAATTTTTGGTAGTAAAAGTGCGGAAGAATGAGGAAGAAGCGAGGAAAGTGACATTTCATCTGACTGTAATAAGATTTCTATTAGGTTGATTCATAAGTCCTGACGGATTTCGGTAGTTGAACTTGTTGCGTGTATTTCTCTGTTCAAACTTAGGAGAGACAGCTATGTTTTTGCCCCGTGAAAGGTCGAAGCTCCCTTTATTGGAAGCACAATCTTTATCATCCTAGGTTGTCGGAACACAGAGAAATCCCTTCTCGTTCCATCTTCATTTTTTGAAATTTTTTTATGTCTTTTTGTTTTTCTTTGTATATGACGTGGTGTCTATTGAAACGAAATTAAGTTTAGTGGTTATTAACAACGGACAAACACTCTTTAAAATTGTTAGCAATGCCAGGTTTTATCAACTAGAAATAGGGATTTCTCGATGGATTTCCATCCCCATTCCATAATAATGATGTCTTCAGAGTTGAGCCTACTGTGAAATGAGATGAAAGGAGATTCATTTCAAATTTTGTGTGAATGATCACGGGTATCTGGTGTATGCATTCGAGTAAAAACCAGGGTTGAAAACATTCACAAATGACAAAAACTCAAAAGATGTCTCTCCCTTTTTTTGACTACGCGCAGCTTCAGAAACACAGAAGACCACCTGGTTGAATCGCTTTTTTTAATCGATGCATAAATCATTGATCCAAATAACTTTTGGTGGTAATAAATAAGACATGACTGATTCTTATCAGCAAGGTGCTAAGTTAGTCGGCCCATCCTAGAAGCCATCTGATGTCATTATTCATATGAAATTCATGATGTTGTCAGTCTCATGCTCTTCCAGAAAAGTAGTGTACACGGGGTAACAAAATGTTACTTTTATCATTACGGCCAACATATATACTCGTCAGAACAAGAAATTCAGGAGCCGTGCTCATCTCCATTCTGGAGAAATGTCTGAATTTCATTTGCAGTATGCAAGTGTTTAACGTAACGTCGCAAAACAAGCTGGCAACAAACTTGCTGGATAGGTTTTGACAATCTTTTATGTTTATCGAGCAGTTTACTGTTTGAAGCACTGATCAACAAGTTTCCAATCCCCAGTAAAACGTTTTAGATGAAAAAAAGTTCAACTCAAAAGTATATCAAAAAAGTAGTGACTTCACATTTTGATTCGCCTCTGTGGGAGTTCTAGTGGGGAGACATATCTATGATGCGGCTGCGTTAGGAGACACTTGAGGGTAAACGTGGACAGTATTTGCAATTTAGCCATCAACTCTATGGCAAATTACATGTGAAAATTTTCGACCCGAAAATCCGTCAGGACTTATGAATCAACCTAATAGGTACAAAAATGTTGTTTAGACTAACATTCTAGACGAATGACGGTGAATTAATCAACTGAGACCATCAATCTTTTCCAGAATTCCGATGAAAATGAAACATTTTTTCATTCAAAACGATTCACAGAAAACACAAGTTCAACGGTTTAACGGAGTCCTAATGAGAGAAAAGTGAGAAATTGGCAACATAAAGACTCGAAAGATGAGATAACTCGAAAGCGTTTCCCATTCAGTTTATGCGTATTTTCGTGGTCACTCTACCCCCTAAATGGCTCTTTTCATTTCTCTTTTTGTCCGAAATTAGTCTCATCGGATCTTCTTCTTCCTCATAATTTCGTCATTTCGCACCTGCGTACAAAACTTTCCGAAGGCAAATGAGGGAGGAAAATGAGAGAGATCAGTGTCTAGAATTAAATGAATCCGAGGGGGAGTATTGAGTGATTAATTGTAATAAAAGGTCTTTCTCATTGTTCATTCTTACGCGAAATAGCCCATTTATGGGAGTGTTTTCAGTCTGAAGACAATGTTTTTTTCTTTTCTGTTCGTAAATTCGCATGAAATAATTTCAGTTCGAAAAACTGGAAGAAAACAAAAATTAAAACGAGAAGAATTGTATTTCGGGTTATTAGTTACATGAAAAAAGGAATACTGGATGAGTGCACGAGAAACTTTTTTATATGGAATGAATCTGAAAATAGAATTCTGGCTCAATCTGATATGTTTATCTGACAATGATTTCATCATTCGAGCCATCATAAAACGATATTTTTCGTTTTGTTCGTTCGAAAAAATTTCTATATTTTAAGACAGATTACACTGGAAAATTGTCAAGACTGCCATCCCCCCAAAAAAAACTTTACAATATACTCGTTACGTTTACAAAAAAAAAAACAAAAAAATCGTCACACAATTATGAGAAGAAACACGGAAATAGAATGAAGGCGTAACTAATTCAGATGATTATCATACCTAGTATGTTGCCGTTAAAGAGAGATGAATGAATAGAGTAAACGTAATTTATTCATATTTAGCTACTCCTCCCATATCCTTTTCTCCTTTTTCTTCTTCTTTTAACCAACTTTTCTATTCTGAAATTAAACGTCACAGGGAACTGAAAATGAGGAAGCAAATGAAGAGTTCTGGATTCCTTTTTCGTGTTGTTCATTCCTTTTCCATGACGAGGGATATAATTCAAAGACACATTGTTCTGTAGAAAATCATCAAAGAAGTAATGTGGTTTATTTCTTGAAAAACTGTTAGTAAAGGGGTAAAAGAGTTTTTAGAACTTTATTATAAAAATTATATTAAATAAGCAAAGATGAAACAGTTGAATACAAGTAAACTAGGTAAAAATGTCTCAATAATAAAAAGTATCGGAAATTTAGGTTTCAATACGGTCTAACTATTTTGGCAGAAAAAACATTAAAAATGTGCAAACCTATAAAGAATTTATCCTTTTTATCACATCTCATTTTCGTTTTGAACAGCATACTTACAACGGTTCGAAATAATACACAGTACAAGTTAACAGTACAGTTCTATAAACTTTAAGAAAGGGGCTTTTAGCAATAACTTCATCTAGCAAGTATTTAGAGAATAAACTGAAAATAATAATTCTAAACATATTGAGAAGTTTGAAACTTCCAAATTTCGAAATAACTTTTGATAAAATCCAAATCAAATGTTATCGAATGTCGGTCAGTGAGGACATACAAATTATATAAATTATAATTTAAAAAATTAAATGAATACAGAAATACAATTTGAAATGTATGTGAACAGAACTAGTTCAAGTGTCCAAACAGCAGTCGAGCAATGATCACCGAATGGGAAATGATGGCAGTCGGAGACTAGACTCTTCTCATTCAAAACGTCTGTTGGATAGACAGTACCGCCCATAAGAAAGTGTGCTGGATGTTTTGAACACAAGGAAATATGAACGAGATCTTACCAATTCTGATGTCGATCATTTGGTTGATCAGTCGAAAACATTCTTGATGTGTGTGTTTCATGATCAGTTTCAGTAGTGATAGACATCAATTCCAATTCACACCTTGAGAACACAAAACACGATTTTAGATGGAATGAATGATGACTTTGGAAAGAAAAAAGACGATCCTGTGGAGATTGAGAAATCTCCATCATTCATCAGATTCGAACGGTTTTAATGATGATTTTTAGACGAGGCATTTTTCAGAATGAATTAGATCAGTGGATTAATTGTATTTTTGGTTGACATCTTCCAAGACATTGTACACGGTTGACGCATTTCAACAGAACCGCCGTATGTCTCGACGTATTATTAAAATTTTCATCTGTACAGAACATTTTCTTTTTTTCTGGATTCCCCTGTTTTATTTTCTCCAATTTTCGGAATATTCAATTATCCGAAAAATCAGAAAAATTTCAGAATAAAATTGTATACTTTTTTTCCAATTTAGCTTCAAAGTGCAAGTGTCCAAATCTTTTTTCTCGGACACAAACCACGATTTCGGATAGTGAAAGAGAACGAAGAGACGCAGACATTTCATGTTCAAGGGACTAATAGATCTAGATCATTTCTGCGAATGATCTGAATGATATTAAGAAAATTGGAAGAGATCTTGAGTTGGAAGAGATCTTCAAAAATGGTTTTGATGTTAGATTCATTTCACTTCAAAGATCCGACACAAATCCAGAGATATCACGTCTAAGACTCGAATACTTCTGGCTGTAAATCCGATGAATTTGAAGGTGTCTTCCGAATATCCCTGATGATAATGTCCCATTTTCTTTCTGATAAAATTTACAGACTTCAAAAATGAATAATATCAAATGACTCGTTTGCCGAATAAAAACTTTGTTCGCATAACTTTGAAATTGAATTCAAAAACATATTTCAGCTTAAATTTCACTGAAAATTTGATATTTGAAACGAAAGTTCTTTGTACTTCAAGAGGAATTTTTAAAACTTTTAGAATCTGTAAAACTGCTATTAGAATCCCTTCTGAGCAACGTTTTTTCAGAGTTTCTAGACTCTGGTTTATTTTCAATATCAACCTGATGATGTTCGGTTCTGAATACGTGATGAAAGCTCACCTGTTGTTTGATCAAATGTGTATTTTCGTATTCAATTCCAAGAATGAACTTTATTCTCTATATCACATGCTCATATCACATATCACATTACTGAAAAACAAATTCAAGCTTTATTAATAACTTAAGCAATTCTTATTTTCTTCCATCTGCAAAAGCTCTCCGAATGACACTCCTTTTATAAACAAACTCCACTCTCTTTTCGATTCTTCAACACATTTTCATACTACACTCACTCCTCTTTTTTGTCTTTTTCTCTTCTTTCTCAATGTGTTCGCCGATCAACAGAAAGTGGTCGAGATGTATTGGTCTCCATTTGTGGACACGATCATTTGGCTTGACTCTCTGCCAATTGGAACTGATCATTTCGCCTTTTTCAGAGGAAAAGCATGATTTTTAGGCTCCGCCCATTGAATAAGGGAACAGAGATTGTAGACTGTTATTGTTTTGATAGGTGAATGTCGGGGAGAGAAAGAAAAACAATGAGGACGTTCGACGGATTATATGAAGACTACCAACTACAATCTTTTAGGTGGAATTATTCTTCTTTTCGACTCTTTCGCATCAAAGTTCCTCTTTTTTCAAAAATCAAACAAAACTAGATTTTTTCAAACTTTATTTCATTTCAACACAAATAAATATACATTATGTATAAAGATGTACAGAGTAAGTAAGACAATAAGACATTTATGGGGAAAATGAACGATTTCCGTGATGATGATGATGATGATGACAATGTCCACGACGGTGTGGAGGCCAAAATGGTGGTGGCGGTGGGCATGGTGGCCAGAATGGAGGTGGTGGGCATGGAGGAAAACGATGATGATGTCCATGATGATGTGGGAATGGGTGACATCCATGATGATGATGAGGTCCATGATGAGATGGAGAACGAGAATGATGTCCTCTTCCTCCGTGACGATGATGATGTGGTGGATGTGGTCCATGACGTCCACGAGATCCAGATCTTCCTCTAGGTCCATGATGATGTCCATGTCTTCCAGGGCATGGAGGTCCGTGATGATGTCCATGTTCTCCACGACCTCCTGGAGAGTGAGAACGGGAGCCATGTCTTCCGTGACCTCTTCTTCCTGGGCATGGAGGTCCATGATGATGTCCGTGTCCTCCATGTCTTCCTGGAGATCCAGAACGAGATCCGTGTCTTCCATGTCTTCCTGGAGGTCCGTGAGATGGAGAACGAGAGCCATGTCCTCTACGACCATGTCTTCCTGGAGATGGTGGTCCATGATGACGTCCATGTCCTCCACGTCCTCTTGGTGATCCGGAGCGGGATCCATGATGACGACGTCCTTTACGGGATGGAGAACGGGATCCTTTTCTTCCATGATGTCCACTCTCTTCAACTGGAAAATGAACATAAAACATTTCCTTCTCCGTAAAAAAACTCTTACCTTCAGATCCTTTCATTGCTTTCAAAACGTTTTTCTTCTCTTCACGTCTTCCTGGAGAACGAGATCCAGATGAAGAACGACGTCCACGTCCTCTTCTTGGAGATGGAGAACGAGAAGAATCAGATGATGATCCAGAAGAAGAACTTCCAGAAGACGAAACAGAACGTCCACGTTTCTTCTTTCCATCATCCTCATCATCATCGCTCTCAGATGACTCAGAAGACTCAGATTCAGATGACTCAGATTCAGAAGATTGCTCACCGTGACGTGAGACTTTTGAGAATGAAGAAGTGCTACTCTTACCATCGTCCTCTTCTTCTTCTTCCACTTTCTTCTCCAATCCTTTCAATTGTTTCTCTCCAGTTCCTTCAGCATACAATTTGACAACAAAACGAGAAAACTTGATGGCTTCTCTCAAATCTTCAACAGTTTGCAAGAATATTTGATCTTTATCGTGATCAATCCAGAAGACATTGGCAAAATCGACCTTATATTCAGCCAATTTTCCCTTCAATTTCTCGAGTAATCCGCTGATTTTCTCGTATTTAATAGAGAATAAATGGGCTTGTTTCGAATCTTTAGCAGATAGTTTAAAGTAAACTTCACGTCCGGAACGACGTCCGCCATGATGATGATGATTATGATTCTTATGACCCATTTTCAAATAGAAATGACTTGATATTCGAGTTCTCAACTGCAGCCTTTTTATACTTTTCCACTTGTTTTTCACGAGATCAACGGCAAAAAGTGGGCGGAGTCTTAGGCATCTGAAGAGAGAGTAAGAAGAAGACGGCTAGAGCAAATACGAGTTAATTCTTTTTGGTGCTGAACACTTTCGCAATCCGTTGCACGTGTTTTTGCCAAATGGATTTGTGGTTGGTTATGATAAACAAGATTTGAAATAGATCTTGATCACTAATTTTTATTCTTGCGAATAATGGAAGAACACAAAGAATTGAGTTGGGATTAGTAGAGAAAGTTACAATAACAATACATTGCAATGATAAAGAGGAATTCAAAAACTCCCGATATAGAGAAAACAGAGATTAACGGGATTGATATTCTACACAAACACAGGAAGAAATAAAAGAATAGTCTTTGAAAAAGACAAGACAAAATACTGAAAATTAGAGCACCGACATGTGAAATCTTGGAGATTACTTCCTTATTCAATCGATTTTAGCCATCTGGAGAATCTGCTCACACACTTTCTTGTACATAAATGCATCTCCCTTCAGCCGCTTTCGACGGATACCAACCTGAAAATCAATCCGTTTTTTTTTTTTGGTTTGTTGGTTTTTCTTTTTTTTTTTTGCTCAGTAAACAATTGCAAATCAAATACTAATCGGAGATCACCCAAAAACTGACTTTATCAAACATTTGCAGCCTGACCACTTCCAATTCGACTGTCATCCATCCATGAACAGTCTCCTTCGTTGCCAAGAATTTCCATCCGGTCAATTCATAGCGCATCTTTTCTGCATCGAAAACAGATTTCAGCATATTTCTGACTTCTTCCGGATCCTGCCACGCTGTCATCGAAACATTCACCATGTTTTTGACATCTTTCAGAACTTGAGGAGAATCTCGTTGCATCTTTCTAGGAGTCAAAAGTGTGATTAGTTTCTCCTTCTTCCGTTCCAATGACGTAAAGACACGTTGTGGCAAGCGATTCGTTTTTGTTCGGCTTCTCGGAGTTCGACCATCAGCTAACGCTTCTATAATGAAACTTTGTGACTTCACTTCTTAGTTCACTTACCGTTGCCACTATGAGTACTTCCAATGGAAACTGGCGATATTGGAGGTCCTCCAATACTAGCACGATCTTGAGAACGTGCTCTTTGTCGAGATTTGTGAGAGGAATCTGAATTTCCTGGACTGAAAATACCACGCAATGTTGGTCTGTTTGGTGTCGTGTAAACACTTCGAAGTGTTCCATCATCTGAAATTTTGAATTATTCTTATTCAACGCGAAAGCTTTATGAGACTACAAAAAGAAATTACGAAATAGTCCCCGGACACTACACAAAGTTCTGCGCCATTACAAATAAACAAATGTTTGTTTACGTTTCTTTCGTTTACAAACCTAATCCTGTTATTTTGAGTGGTCCACGACTTTTGCATGTGGCAGCTCCCATTCGATAGTTTCTATTCGAGTTGTTCTCCTTTTCGTTGTCCTGAAAACCGTTTTTTCTATTTTTTTCTAGGATGATTCGGATATAACAAAACATGTATTAAGACTCACTCTATTTACACCACGGGATGGCGTAGCTGATCCAATACTGGCAGAATCATTACTGCGCATTGAAACTGGTGATTCAGTAACCCGAAGTGGAGATCTTCCAGTAAATTGAGAAGGCATTGTGAGCATTGCATTAACGTATGACATCTTCTTATCTCTTTCCGGAGACAAAGGCTTGACAAATTTGGATGGTTCTTCCGATAGGACACAGTTCTTTTTGAATCGTGCCGAAAGATCAGAAGATGAATTGCTAGACGGATCGGAATCATCATCTTCCAGCCCAGATTTGTCAAGATTATTATCGAGAGATGCGTGAATTGTTGGCGAGCAGAGAATATTTTGAACATTCTGAAAATTTAAAAAATAGCAGATTTCAAACCGCGGAAAGGATTACAGGTGGTGCCGTGTTATTAGGATTTCTTGTCATCGGTAGTACAATTTCCTTGCCATTACGTTTCCGATTGAGCAAGGCATAGTATGTGGAAGTCATGTAGTCAAAGTTCCATTCTTTGATTTTTGCGACCATTTTATCTGTCGTTTCGACTCCATAATACTTTGACATTACTCGTGCTACGTCTCGATCAATGAAATTTCTCTGAAAATAATTGTTTACAATGAGATCTCAAGTGCATCTACAAACATCATAAATTGTGTTCCATTTGACCGGTTGAATATATTTGTAATTTATCCATTCGTGCTCGAGTAATTTCTTTATTGTTATCCTCCTTTCCGGTACAACTTGAAGCATCGCTCGAAGGAGTTGCTTGCTCAGTGGTGATAGAAAATCGGGCTCGTAGAAACAACCAGACTGAAATCAAGAAAATGAACTCAAATCAAGTCATCGTTATTATACCTGAATCTTTTTGTACATGAACTGCATATTGTCATCCTCAAATGGCAACGCTCCAACAAGTAGCGTGTATAACAATATTCCCATCGACCACACATCTGCTTCGTTTCCTTTGTATGGTAGTCCTTGTATCAATTCTGGTGCAGCGTATGCTGGAGACCCACAGCAAGTATCTAGGTTGTGCTTGTCAATTCGTCCCTTTTCAGTTTTTGCGCATAACCCGAAGTCAATGAGTTTTAGATGAAGATCTTCTGTGAGAAGAAGATTCTCAGGCTTCAAATCTCGATGTGCATATCCTTGAGAATGAACGAAGGCGATGGCACTGACTAATTGACGGAAGAAATGGCGTGCTTCTGACTCTTCGAGGCGTTCCTTCCGCACAATATAATCGAACATCTCACCTCCGCTGCAGTACTGAAACTCTAGCGTTGATAAAACTAAAATCAAAAAATATTATACCTCCATTACGATATAAAACTTGTCATCAGTCTCTATATAATGATAAAGACGACATATATTCTGATGAGATAAGTTCCGCAATGCGTCCATCTCGGTTTGAACACGTGGCAAATCATGCTGAAAACAGGTGTTTCTATTATGATTCTTTATTACCAAACTCACTCCCAATTGTTTCTTATCTATAATTTTGATGGCAACTTTTTGGTTGGTAAGCAAATGAGTTGCTAGCCGAACTTTTCCAAACCCTGGAATGAAAAGCTTGAAAGTTTGAAAACAGATTAAAAACAAACCTCCTGATCCTATTTCGTCATGAACGGCGTAAAACCCTTGGAGCACTTCATACTTGCTCATGCTGGAAAAATTTTTTTCAGGTTTTACAATTAGATGCAAAAACTTCAAAATGAAAGCTTTTTAATTGATGTTTGAAGGATAATTAGGAGAAGGTAAATCTTAAATGCTTCGAAGTTGGTTCAATCATAAAATAATGAGAAATCTTACTGATGAACACTGGAAAAATGATAAAAATTAAGGAAGATAAGTGTTCTGAATTTAAATAGAATTCTTTTCGCGCAATTCTGAATGGAGCGTACTTGCAATTCTCAATGTCTCTTCTTCTCCCCTTATCTCTCCTTGAAGACGGAATACACAACCGGTGTCCTTTCATGTCATTTTGTCAGAAGGTGTGTTTAAATGAAAAATGATCTATATTTACAATTGTCATCTTCAAAAAATCTAAGAGTAAAACACAGAAAAAAAGAAAGAAGTACTGAACGACTTCTTAAGAATAGAATTTTGAAGCAAGTTCTTTATTGACCCGGATAATTAGTAGAATTGTGGAAAATTGAAAATGTTCAAATTTTGCATTCTTCCTTTCCTCGTTTCTTTTCTTTCGTCACGAATCTAGCCGAATACAACTTCTTTGTCACTTTTGGTTTCTCCATTCCACCTTCTAAATCAGTACATAGTTGGTTTGTTTGGTGGAATTGACGGGCGTCACAAATGTATCCATTACGACATTGCTGACTGGTGCAAGGCTCAAGACCATCGTAAACAGAACGACGGTAATGATTCCTGCAATTCGAGTTTTAATTCTGTCGAAAAAGATAGTGTTATCTTACTCGAAGTATTTGTTGAAAAGAGTAGTATCAGTTTTCATTCTCTCAATCATTTGATTGTATTCGTCTGGAGTTTGTCCTTTCAATCCATATTCAGCATTCGCACTCTGATACAGAAGTTCCCATTTGACGTTCGTTGGATTTGCATTGTTCGATGTTAAATTGAAGTACCATTCCTCGTAGTCAATCACTTGCTGAACAAGAAATTATTTTCTTTTGGAAGCCACCTAACTAACTTACATAAGTTGATCCAGGATGAACTCCATCAATAGTGTAAATTCTATACGCCGGGAAGAAATCAGAATATGGAGTTACAGATGGAGCAGAATAGACAACACTGCAATTTAGAATTAGAGGAACATTAAAATGAATCAATAACTAACTTATTTGGAGTCGATTTGTAATCATCTGGATTGGCATACATCATATAAAACTTTTCAGAATGCGTGTGACCGAAGAATTGACCAACGACGGTGTTGGTGAAACTGAAAAACAGATGGATAATGAATGAAATTCTGAATGAATGTCTACCGGTTGATAATTCTATAGTAATTGATTGCGTATCCTTCAAGAGCTTCTCCATCAGAACCTGGAATATGAGCAACAATATGAACTTTATCTCCAGCATTTTCAGCATCTTGTAGTTGATTAATAAGCCATTGAAGAGTTCCATCTGGATCAGTTTGATTGATATACAACCAGCTGAAAATATTGAATATGTAAAGATATTTGGAATGATTTCTCACAAATTAATACGATCTCCATAGACATTGTTGAGAGAAATGAGACGAAGTCCATCGTATATTTTCTTCATGTAACATCCATTACTGAAATCAAATCAATTCCTATTTTTCTTGTATAAATGATGAACTGACTATTCGAGACTCTTCTCTTGATCTTCTGGAATCCATCCGTGCCACGCATCAGACATTGCCTTGTACAGCCAATCCATATGGTATTTTTTCGGTGTGAAATGTGGGGCAATACTAGAAACGAATGAACTTTTCACTGATAAAAATGAAAAAGTTTCTCTCACTTATCTACAGGAACTCCTTCATGATTTCCAACTGCAAAGTAGACTGGAGTCGTTGGGAAATACGAACGAATCGTATCCGAGAGGTTTTTGACCATAAATGCATGAGTTTCTGGAGTATATGCCCAAACGGTATGAGATACAAGATCTCCAGAAACCATGACATAATCAAGTTGTCCTGCAGTATTGGCAATATGTTGAAGCATGTTAGTTAGCAACCAATAGGGAGTATCACAAGAACCAACACTTCCCCATGGTCCAGCAGCTTGTTTTACCGCTCCGTTTTCAACGATTTCCTGGAATTCAAAGGTTTAATCATCGTTTAACTCGTCCATCGTCCATCGGAAGATCTTAATTATGTATTAAACCATACCACATTCATATCTTGTGGACGACAGCATTGTGGAGTATCACACTGTACTTCGAGTCCAGGTGTGTAGAACATGTCAACATGAAGATCAGTCAAATGAAGAGCTCGAAGAGTTGGATTTCCGGCCTGATATTGATGAGAATTGAAGTTTGATTTCATGTTTTATATGAAACTCACGGGAACAACATTCTTCGGAATATAGGCTGGTTGATTTCCTGGAATTGTCATATTCCAAACTTCAGCCAGTGGATCGACGAAGTCACCACAGTCTTAAAAGAAAAATAAACATTCAGGATACATGTTCTGATATTTACCATTTTTCATAAGTAATCCACATATTTGATGAGGGGTTACCAAGATCTTTGAGATAACATACATAAACTCATCCTGAATAGTTTTTTCAAGATTTCTTTTTGCTTCTTAGTGCTCAAAAGCACTCACCGAGAAATCAGTAGTGATGAAATTACAGACATCATTATCCTCAATATGGAATGTTTCACAAATGAAAAGTGCAATTTCCATAACGCATTCCTCTGTTTTTTTCTCTCCCCATTCGAATTGCAATAGATCAACAATTGATTTGCATTCTTCACATTCTGTGACAGCTACTGCCCCTGAAAAAGAAACAATTTTGACTTCAGATATTCTAAACTTCAATAAAACAAACCTTGAAATGCAAGGGAAAGGACGAGAAGACCGAGCAGCATGAGGCGAGTTGTCATGCAAGAATGAGGTCGTTTCTGATGTTGAGTGAATGGAAGAAAAGACGGTTTCCAGTAATAAAATCAAGATAAGAAATGGAGAAGCACATGGCGTTGACACGTTGAATGTTCCCTGATTTCTGATCGAATTATGATAAGAGACAAGAGTTGAAAGGAGACTACAGCTTATAAAAATGATTGAAAATGAATTTAATGTTCTGGTGATGAGAAAAATAAAAAGTACTTGATGTTCTTGAATGTATCTCGATTTTCAGAAGTTCATCATGAGAAGAACAATACAATAGGAACTCCTTCGATGCTGATTCATTCAAAACACAAAAATTATGACCGAAACGAAAATCAATTCTAAAGATAATCCTTTTTCACTTCCATACCAGAAAACTATGAACTTATGCAAATAATTTCTTCGAATACTGGTGACAAATCGACAACATTTTGTGTTCTCTTCTCGGTTCTATGGTGAACGTATTTTGTTTTTTTTTGTGAATTCTTCTATTCGAATCCAATTCATCAATGAAAAATTAACAAAGAAGGCAAATTCAAGAATACTTGTTTTTTCAGAATGAAAGAAAATCATTTATTAATTTTCACTTTGGCAGCAGTTGTTACCGGTTTCTCATTTGGTATTCTCTTACGACAGTTCGATTTATCAGATGGTGCAAGAAATCTTATTGGATTTCCTGGAGAAATATTCATGCAAGTTCTCAAATTAATGGTTTTACCTTTGATCTTTTCATCTTTAATTTCTTGTGAGATTCAATTCTGTTTCTGTCAATTTTTTCATTTTCTATTTCAGCTCTCGGTCAAATGGATGCTTCGAGATCTGGAAAAATGAGTTTAATTGCAGTATCATACTATCTTTTGACTGTTATAATTGCCAGTTGCATTGCTGTCACGATTGTCTTTCTTTTTCATCCAGGAAATCCAGAAATGAAAAAACAAAATTTGAATGAAGCAATAATGGAACATAAAAGTCATTTATCTGCTCTCGATTCTCTACTTGATCTCATCAGAAATATGTTTCCTCAGAATATTGTTGAAGCTACAATGTATAGATCTCAGACTGCATTCGTTGTTGTCAGAAAGAAAACAATCAGAAATGGAACAATTGCAGAACCAGTTTTAATGAGGAAAACCATTAAATTAACTCGAGGAACCAATATTCTCGGTGAGTTCTTTTGGAAAAACGAATCTGATCGCATTTTTTTATAGGATTGATTGTATTTTGCACTGGATTTGGAATAATCATATCTAAACTCGGCGGCAAAGTGAAAGTGATTGTCGAATTCTTTATCGTTCTCGATAAAGTTGTCATGAAGTTCATTTCGGTTCTTATGTGGTTTTCTCCATTTGGAATTATAAGTTTAATCGCTTCAAGTGTTCTCGATATTGACGATATCTTTAAAATGATGACAACAATGGCTTTGTGAGAGTTCATTCTCGAATCTCGAAATTCTTGACTTTTCAGATATGTTTTCACAATTATGGTTTGTCTTTTCCTTCATTGTGTCATTGCTGTTCCAACTATATACTTCTTTATCACCAGAAAAAATCCGATTGAAGTGGTGAAGGGAATGATTCAACCATTTGTAACTGCAATTGGCACTGCATCTAGGTGAGTTATTCACCCATTCCCTTCAATATTCTCCATCCACAGTGGAGCTTCACTACCTCAAGCAATCAGCAGTGTGGAAGAAAACTTACACGTGGATCCGAGAATAGCTGGGTTCATTATGCCTCTTGGAAACACTATAAATATGGTAAAATGAAAAATCAGTTATGTGTAAGCAGACTGATTCCAGGACGGAAATGCTCTTTATGAAGCGGTCGCTGTAATTTTCATTGCTCAAATCAATAATATATCACTATCGTTTGCTCAAGTTATCACTATTTGGTAAATATTTTATTTATCCAAAAGGTTTGATCTTCAATGATTTCAGTGTAACTGCAACTTTCGCTTCGATTGGATTGAATGCAGTACCTGCTGGTCTTGTATCAATGTTCGTTATTTTATCAACTGTCAATCTTCCGGTTTCTGATATTTCACTTCTTTTCACTGTCGATTGGCTCATGTCAGTTATTCCGAATCGTTTTTCAATTAACTCGTCGTGTTTTCAGTGATCGTGTACGAACGGCGTTGAATGTGATGGGAGACGCTTATTGTGCATGCGTCGTTCAACATTTCATGGAGGTAAAAGTCAAATCATTCTCAAATATGTCCTTTTCTCCAGAATGATCTCGCTCATCAACAGCATTCTCTTCTTGATGATATGAAACTAGAAGAAGGAACATCGGAAGAAACAAATCGTCCGGATCAATTTTCAGTAACAGCACCCGTTAAAAGGGTTTCATTTGTGGATTATCATCATATTCCTTCTCCAACAGTACCACAAGCATTCAATTCTACAAAAACATATTCTCTTAAATCTGCAATAATTGGTCCTTTGAGAGCTCATGTCGCACTTCAAACCCGTCTTTCTCAGTTATCAGAAGAATAAAAAACAATTGCTTCTTTGTTTGTAAATGACAAAAACCACAATATTTAGTAACATAGACTTTATCATCATAATCTATCAGAATAGTTTATTGTTCCTCTCTTGGAGTTTTATAGTTTTTATCCGTCGTTCAAAACTATCTTGCAGGTAGTTTAGAAGTAAATCAATGGTTTTCATGATAATCCTTCAGGATGAGCTCTGCTAATAAAAACATCATATTCCGAATGAAATGAAAATAGGGAAAGATGGCTTAAAGTGTCGGATCGCACGGAAATAAGAAACGAATCGACAAGAAGAGAGTTCGACTAGGTACTTACAGCTTTCCTAAATCCAAAGTTCAATTTTCATATATTTCCCCTCGGATGAATCGAAACCACCATCTCTTTTGTAATACGCGTTTAGACATAATTTTGCGTTTCAAGAAATACAGTATTTGGTTTTTTGAATATTAAAGTATTTCAAATACTTCAGTATTCTGAAAACCAAATACGAAGATCACTTTTCATTCGTAAAGCGTTCGTTTTATCAATTTATTTTTTCATAAAAGTTCGTTTTCTAACTTGTATTATTGCTCAGATTCCTCATATGCAGAAAAAAAATCATTGGATTAGGATATCCGGATATTTTGATATTTCAGTCATATCAATTTAGAAACTTCTTCACTGGTCATTTTCTGAAGTCGTAATGGAAATGATAGTATCAGATTTCTTTAAATTTGCAATCGTGCATTTCTCGATTAACTTGTTCGAAAAGTACATCAAATTCCCTGCTGACATTAATTTTTTCTTAATTTTCATATCTTTCGAGCAGTCTGATTATCATTTCGAAATTTCTTTTTTCTCGGCTGGTGGTGCGAAGTTTAGGATAAACTTTCGGGTCTCCACAACGTTTTTTCTTCTATCAAGAGTATTCAGTAGCAAAAATAAATGGAAAAGTATGAATTCTTGGTCTTTGAGCAATGATTTTTGTATTTCTCTTAGGTTGAATAATGTTTATCAAAAAGTATTAAATTACTCTTCTGATATTCTGGAGAACAGTCAATCATTATAAACCATTCGTGACAGAAAATAAATAAATTCACCGTAATATTTTTCAAAAAATTTCTGATTGAATGACTGTATTCGGAAGAAAATGAGTTTCGTCATGATTGTTTCTTATACTTTAAACGTTCATCTTTCTCTTTGGATTATCTCGTAATCATACATTTCCAGTTGTTAGCTTTGTGCAGTGAAAACAGAGACATCGAAGAAAATGAGCATGTTTTCAGAAAGAAACTAGAAACAAGAAAATCTTTCGTTTATTCCGTTTCTTCGTCATTTTCAATTCTTGATCTTTGTGACCTCTTCCATAAAGACTTCCATTGATTCCACCCTCGTCCACCCTCGTGTCATCTTGGCACTTCTTGAAACCTGAGATTGTCTTTTTTCATTCGAAAAACGAATCAAACATGCAATATTTTCTTAGAAAGAGGTCACCAAAATGACTGCGAAAAAAATGAAAAAAAGATAAAGTTTTCTGGGGTCTTTGTTCTGTTTTAAAAAAGAGAAAAGTCAATTATGTTAAACAAGTCTTGTAGAACTTAGAACTCGGAACAACTCATTTAGAACTTTGACTTTCGAAAGCCTTTTTCTCAGATTATGATGATGCTTTCTCTTTTGTTAGCTCGTCTTGATAAATAACGACTGATTACATGTCTTGTGTCTCAAAAAATACTGAGAAAGTGTTCTTTTTCGATGCTTTGAAGCTTCGTAGCTAACAGAAAAGACGAGATCAATACTTTTTTATGATAGATTTATTCTGAGTTTTGCTTCATTTTTAGTAGGGAGAGAATAATTTATATCAGATCAAAACATACTGTCTATGTCAATCAAATGTTCTGTTTGGGTTCCCTTTTCATATTACCCAAGTCTAAAAATTAAATGCAAACTCAAAATATCCAAAAGTAATTCATTTTAGAAATATTTATTATCTTTTGAATTAATTTCTCCAAATCTCCGAGAATTGGCTTTCTTTGATTGATTATTTCTTTCAGATTTCGACGAAGAATGCAAATGATGCTCTTCAATTTTCACAGAATTCGACATCCAAATGTAGGTATTCATTTCTTTATGTTCTCCAAATCGGTAGGTAGAAAACGAAGAAAAAAAAAGAAAAAAGTCGTTAAAGGTTGTTTTTCTCAGCTCTTTTCTACTCTTTTTCGTGGCTCTTTAGAATGAAAATATTCTCTTTTTTGGTATTTTTACCAAAAAAGTTCATTTTACTGAAGAAATTAAAAATCATCGAATGTGGTGTGGATGTTTGAGATTGGAGAAGCAAAAAAACATTTCAAGCGTCATAGAATATATCTAAAATATCATAATTACCGTTGTTAAACCTGCTATTAGTAGACTCGAAAGTTCAAATAACCTCAACAGAAAAGTGTATAAAAGTCTATTTTTTCTTAAATCTCAAACAACGTTTCTTCACATCCATTCTTCTTATGAGATGATTGTGTTGCTTTCAGTCGTTCCGAACAAATGACTACTTGAAAAAAGTCGTTCCGTCAACCGATTATTGCCATGTTTGTAACATAACATTCTACCACATCACAGCCATTTATTCCCTTCAAAATCAACTAACTTTGTCAAGTTTCTCAACTTTTGATCGATTTTGGGAATGTTTATAGAAAATGTTTTGCTTATTTTTCAAAGTTTTCGAATAGGATAACTCATCCAATACAGTATTCATGAAGTAAAAACGTTTTCCACTAAACAGATTACAGGAAAAAACCAGTCGTTTTCTCATACTGATTTGCCAATCTTTGCTCTTTTCTTTGCAAAATTCTCCCTTTTTTTCCTTTTGGAAATCTGTGTCATCTAGGCAATTTTTTCTTTGAAAAAAGTGCCGAAATAATTGGTTTCCAGTCGGTGATTTGGTGCGGAAGTACTCGCACACCTTAAAGAAAAAGACCGAGTTTAGCAAAAAGTCTGATCTCTTTTCTTTTTTCTCTTTTCCATAATTCAATCTTCTCCACATTTCTTTGACAATTAAGAGTCCAAATTAGGAGAATAAAGAGAGTAACGCAGACGAGATTTCTCATTTTATTGGAAATGGAAGTTGTCCTTCTTTCTTTCAGATTTCTTACGCCACATTCGAACAGTTTCAATTGATTCCCAGAATACTCACTCTATTGAAATCTTCAATAAAAATTAGAAATTCTAATTAGATTCAGAAATAATTCTTATTTACTTTCAAGATATTTCCCATGGACTCTGAAGAGATTCTTTTGTTTGTCTTCTTAACCTCTTCCTCTTTCCGTGCTTCCGATCTAGATCCACCCGCAATTCATCCTTTTTCCCTTTTAATAAGGTTGCAATTCTCAGAATATTCATCTGTTTTGTAGTATGAAGTTTTCCTTTGTTGAAATGGTTGGAAGCTGGTCATTGGATTCTCTATAACTATAGTTATGCAAGAACTAATTTGACTGATCGAAGCGAATTTGAATTCCCTCACTTTTTTTCGATCAACAGGATCAAAAATTGCATGTCTCGTTCAAAATTCATCAAAGTGCAAAAAGAGATCAAAAATGCATCCCATTTTGCATCCTACAGTATTCCTTATCCAACATTTGTAGTTTCCTCTTCTTCTTCTTCTTCTTCTTCTTTTACATTTCATTCTCATTTCCAACATGAAAGTGAACAATATAATTTCAAAACCCTGAACATTATGTTCGTTGGTTCGAAACAAAAAAGATTCAGTTAGTCCCTAAACGGGTGGTCTTTTTCTTTTGTGTTCTTCTTGTTTTTCGTTCTTTTTGTGTCTGAAACTTACCTCATTTTGTCGTTTTCCTCTACTTCATTTCCACAGATGAGCATTCTTTTTCGCTTTCGAAAACTCACGGACATCATTTTCAATTATTCATAGACCAAATCGGCGGTTTAAAATTAAAAATGTATTTTTCCTTGCTCATATCTTCTAAATCTTCTTTTCTGCTTAGCAATGGCTGGAAACGGGAACAAAATCCTCGTAGTTGAGTCGTACATAACTAATTGAATCCTGGGGTCTCTTCTCCCATTATTCTCCGGTCAACACTCAAAAATTTCAACTTCAATGTCTTCCTTGTACATATTCTCTTAATTTGTTTGTTTTTTGTCATCTTTTGTCTTTCCAAATAACTAACCTGATGTTCTCTAATGTTATTGTACGACAGGTGAATCCAAAAACTTCAAGTCAACCTTTCAGTTAGACACTCCACCTGCTGGCCTTTATCCTATCTCATGATTATTTCCAAACTTGAACTTCTTTGATGTCATGTCTACGGTAGTTAGATCTTTCGAATGAATCTGCGTAAAACTTTCATATGACTCGCCATCATTCATACATTTTTCATCAATGAATGTGGGTGGAGTCATGCTTCCTTTCCATTTCTCGAGACGATTTTTGGAGAAACTTCCGGTTTAAACTCCAATAAAGCACAAAGTTTAGACATTTTGAACAGGAAGTTCTCCCCATTTCTTGTTCATTTTACTCAACTTCACAAGTACCTTCTTGATTTGTTTTTCTGATTTTCCCAAAAATACATTTGTTGTTATTTGATTTGGATTTCATTTGAGTGGAATCAACTACATTTTCAATTTGTATTCACTTCTCCGTCTGAAAACCCAGAGTTCAATGTCTATTCTTTTTGGTGTGAGACCCAAACTGATTTTGTGTTTTGATTAATTTCAAACTACTGAACAATTCAAAACTAACCAATCTTTTTCTATAATGAATAGTTTATGCAACTTCCCGAAATGCTCTGTCAATTTCATTATTTCTATTTCTAAAAGAAAGTAGTAAATATTGATTCAACTGTTTTTTTTGTTTTTCTTCTTTATTTTGTCTACAATCCAAAAACACTTCGTTCCCATAAGCTTATATTTTTGATCCGAAGTGTAAATATATTCAGTTACAAAACGATATTTTACGATAGATTCAGATGAAATAACAATTCGAAGTCTAGGAGAATATTCTCGATTTATGTTCATCTGAGTCTATTTCTCATTCAACTGTGTCGTATTTAAAGATAAAAACAACTCTTAAAAGTTCATATTTCTTTTCTTTTTCTGCCATTTTTCCATTTGTTTTCTTTCTCTTATCCTTCTTTTTCTTCTGTTCTTTTGCATCGAAATTCACTTTTATGATGCTCTTCCTGTGGATTTCTGAACGTGATTTCAGAGGATAAAATGAATTCAGAGCCCAAAAAATGAAGGTTTTTTGGTTCTCTGTACTCCTTTTCCATTAGAGGAAATTTAATCCAAGTGAGAGAGCGAAGAGATTTGTATTTTGTCTCGGAAGTTAAATTCAGTCCATTCTCTTGAATTCATGTTCAGTTCCTTATCGAACACGAATTTTATAAGCGAAACTGGTTGAATTTTCAATATATGCACCTTTTTCCTGAACAGATAAAAGTTCAATGAAAGTCTGTAGTTAAATTTCAAGTCCCCTTGTTCTGGATTCTCATTCTTGACTAGAAATTCTGCAGAGAAAGGAGTCAACAACAACTAATATTCTCCCCCATCCGAGGGCATCTCGCGATCAAATTCTATTATTTCTCCGATTCTCTGAAAATGAGAGAATTCAACTGAATACGCTTTCCTATTACTCGTACTCGTTTTATAGTCTTCTAGTCAATTTTCAGTTATCCCACGATGCCGCCCTTTGATTTCCACTGGTAAACTAAAGTACAAAACTCGATTAAAAAGGTTCTCAAAAATGGGGTGATTTGTACCTAATGACAGAAGTATTCTCTAAAAGATTATGTATTGATAGGTGTCTGTGACACACTTCACGCCCATTGATTCCATTTCAAATTCCTTTTCCTCATTTTCTCCCAAGGGCATCATCTTGAGTCGATCAGAAAACTCTAACGTTCCACCACCATTCTCATCTGTTTTTTCTCTGTTTTCTTCTATCTATAAACAATTTCGCTTCGAACACGGAAAGTGCGAACATGTGCATTTTGAGAGAAAAACAGAGGAGAATTCTAATACAACAGATACTGCTCTTTCCTCCTATTCTTTCTTTTGAATTAACTTCTCTTAATTCTTTTCCTTCAGATGATTGAAATCAACGATACATGTGCCGAAGATCCTCCACAAGCCGACGCGTTTCGAATGATTCTGATTGTTGGTATCGGAACTCTCGTGTGTACAATTGGCATTGTTCTCAACAGTTTCCTGCTTCTTTCACTTCGACGTTTGGATGTTTTTCGATCGAATCTTCTCTATTTATTCTTTCTCGCTTGTCTTGATATTCTCGTTGAACTTTGCTTTATGGTGAGTCGTTCTTCTTCTTCCGCATTCCATTCGATCTGAAACAATTTAATTAACCTTCGATTCGGAATTTCACCTGTTTTTCAAGAAACAACTAGCAGTGTGCAGATTTTCGATTAGTTAATCAAATTGAGTGAAAATGTTTTATTGGAGGCCTTGGAGGCCGAGAAAGGAAAAAAGAATGTTCTGGTCATTTGGGACTAATTTTTGTTATTTGGACTTTTGGTTCCCAGTGAATGAAGGTTCAAGTTACTCTTCTGATCACGATGGATTTTATTCACCGTCCGAAAAATTAGAGAATGCAGAAAAAATTTATACTGAGCACTCACATGAATTATTTTCAGCTGATATTCCCATCCTCTCTCGTTTGGGATTACTTTCGAGTGGAATTCTTGTATACTTGTTGGCATTTTTATATTAAATACGTCTCAACAGTTGGACAAGTTCTCATTGCTGCATCCACTCTTCTCATCGTGGCAGCATCTTTCGAAAGATACATTTGCTCTTTGAGATCTTCTATTCAATTCTCTCCACAAAGAAGATTCGTTTCCATCTCAATCGTCGGAACTTGTGCTCTCTTTATGAAAGGATCTGTTTTCTTTGAACTTGAACTCCAAATACTTCCGCATTGTCCTCCATTTCAGAACTTGAGATTGGATCTTTCAGAAATTACTAGAAGGTATTTTTAATCATGAACAATGATCATATTCATCATATTATATTTCAGTGAAAGCTACAAAACTATTTGGATGTTTTGGTGTCGTTCCATATTCAACGTATTCCTTCCGTTCTCGTTACTCCTGATTCTCAATTCTCTCACTATATCAAATCTCAATAAACTGCATTCAAACGGGTTTCAATCTGTGCTGGTCGAAGTGAGTTTCCATTCATTTTCCATATTCGGTTGCTTTTTTTTCATTCTGTTCGCAATCATCCTTCGTTTATGTGTGCTTTATGTGAATGTGTATCTATTCAGAATCGTTGTCAGAGTATTGCTAATGCTTCTGAGCCACTTCCCGATAATCTCTCCTATCGACCACTTCTTGGACCTTCGATCACTTCATCTACTATCGAAAGTTTCACTTCTACAGATGTGAGATTTCAGTTATATTATTCTTTTCTTTCACTGCGCATGGCTGCTTTATTTATGAGTTTTTTAAAACTTTTTTTTCGAAATTGTTGTGTTAATTTTAAGTTTGAGAGTGACATTGAATCTGAATTTTGTAGATAACCTTGAAATCGCATTTTGAATCAACGAAAAGTTATTTCCTTATGAGAGTTGATGAGAGTAAACTCAAAGCATTTACCAAACACTCATAGATTCATATCACGGGTAACTGAACTCAACTATCTCAAAAACGTTGAAAACCCCCTCCAAATTTCTATTTTCAGCAAATGCCAACTCTTCTTCGACGCAATTCAGAGGCGTGTGCTGCTCGTCGTCGGAAGCGTGATGCTACGCGCACTTTGGCAGCTCTAATCACTATCTATCTATTGACAAACACATTAAACCTACTGATAACAATAATGGAATTCATTAACCCCGATGTATTAGGTAGTTTGGGTGAAGGATGGACTTATAAGTGAGTGAACGAAAGGCGTATCACACAGAACAAGACGATCAAATGTTCAGATATCTTGCTGACTTGTCATCTGTACTTACAATATCATCAACTGCATTCCGACTTCCTGTTTATTTTCATTGTAATGGGGATATCCGCGCACAGATACGGGAATTCGCCAAGAACTGTTTTATTGATCAGAATGAGAAAAAGAAACTTGTGAGAATTGAATTCAACATGTTTCCATGAAAAAATATATTTTTCAGAAAAAACTAACAATGCCGATCACTTCCTCGTCGACTGAATCCGTCTTATGAACTAATTCTCGGTTACATTTTGATACTCAACTCGAATGAAAAACGTGTACTTCGATGTGTACAGTGCAAATTTGTTGTTCGTGCAAATAAACTTGTTCACAAATGCAGTCAAAATCGGGAGTTTCATATTGAAATTTACAAATTAAATAAATTGTTGCATACACTTACAGTAACCCGGAAGGAAAATAAAGAAAATTTCTGAAAAACAACTACCGTATTTATTCTAATTGCCCGGCATGCCGGTCTATTTTTCGAGACCCTTGTTTGAGTGCCGGTTAAATAGAGGCTGCCGGTCATTTAGAGGTTGCCGGTTTATTTTTCGAAAATACTTTTTCAAATAAATTATTTTCAAAAACCGATAAAATGGGAGCAAAAATAACTGGTGAAGCCTGTATTAGTTAAAAAGCATCAGTAAAAACCGTCATTTTTCATGAGTTTTATCAGTTGTTTGGGATAGTAAAATAAAAATACCCTGTTTTCCTGTGTTTTTGTGTTCGACCATGCCGGCTTATTTTTTGACTGCCGGTCAATTAGAGGCTGCCGGTTTATTTTTCAAATCATCGGTTTGTATGCCGGTTTATTAGAGGCTGTCGGTCAGTTAGAGGTGCCGGTTTATTAGAATAAATACGGTATATTCCCTATCTTTAAATCGTCTATATGGAAAAGAACTTTTTCATTGAGTATTTCACAAGAACTTCTAGAAAGAAAATTCAGTTCACCCAAATAAGTTCATGAATTCATAAGAATGTAATAGAAGACCGGTCCAGAACCGATGTTTTAATTTTTCTAAGCTGTTCAATGTTCAATATTATTGTTCATCATCGGTTTTTTCGATACGCGTATTTATCACATCTGCGAATCTCATCTCGAGTCGAATGTTTTTATTTCCCATTGTTTTCTGAACAATTTACGGCTCTTGATGCATCTTAACCACCTGAGAATCTAAACGTGTCATTTTGATTTATCGGCTCCATCAGATAAGCGATAGATGGCCCGTTTACGACGTGCCCTGTCTCGCGCAAACAATCTACTTGTCTCTTTTTATCTTGCGAGCACATCAACACTATTAACTCTCTTCTTCATCAGGTACACTTGGGTTTTGAGAGTGCTAAAAGAGTCGTCTCTTTGCTCCCTACTTAATTATCTATTCACTTCACTCCCGATTTTATTTTTGTTGTTTTTCCCCGACGTCTGAGAAATACGAGAAAACCGGCCGGCTCATTCATATTTCGCTTATTTTCGTGTTCCCTGCTGCTGAAAAACCGCTGGCGTTCTTGAAATACATTGTGCCCATTTCTATTCGTAATTATTATTTTTCTTTTCTAGAGCAAAATGAAATCTGACCCAAACGGATTTCATCAAAATCAATGTTCCCATGTTGAAAAATCAATTTCCCTCCTGCAAGAACCGTCATTGAATTTCTCTTTTCTTTTTAAGTTTCCGCTTTCTCTTCACAATAATTCCCATGCAATAATTTTTATTAGACCATTAACAATTTGTTCCATAATTTCTTCCCAGATCTTCTTCTTCAACCGCCCGTGACCCAGCCGTCTCACCTATCGTTACCGCCTTCTTGTTCTTCCCCCTTCATAGTTTTTTTCTAAAAATTATTCAACCTTGATGCGTGTATTCGTCTGCCAAGAAGCGTCAACCGGTAATCTACCCTTCACATCACTTAGTTTTATTCACAAACTTTTCGCTTTTGCACCACTCACATTTTTATATCATATCCCATTTCGAAATGGAACAAAAGAGGCTATCGTAGAGAAAATGTACCGCTCACTGAGGCCTCCGAAAAAGTGAAAAAGCGGTGGTAAATCGACAAAAAACGGTCATAAATTTGACGCATGAATAGATTCGGATGAGAAGAACACTAGTGGAATGACTGACTTTTTTGAAATCCAAACTGACTTGACGAGAGCTTTCGGCATGTCAAAAATGCTATGTTTGTTGTGTCAGAAGAAATATTAGAAAATTTAATCTAGCACGATTCTAGAATTCAATCAAATGAAAATCTTATGATTTTTGTGTAGGCGGTGGAATGCATTAGCTTTCGACGGCTGTCTCAACCGGTGAGCGATTCCATTAAATTCCGCTTTCCTCCCCCGTTTGTTTGACTTTTGTAGGTTACTATTCAATCTCCAACTTTCTCTGCTTCATCGAGACCGATTTTTCTTCTAGATATTCGAATTTATAACCGCAATTGTAAAAATGAGTCAGAGACATAAGAAGAGATGCCGCATGTTACGATGGCGGAATGCATCCCTTTGTGACTGAGTGAGAGAAATGATGATGTACTAAGTACGATTAATGATAAAAATGTTCTGCTGAAGTGAACACTTTCAAAAATTCTTTGTGCCGCTCTAATGAGCATAATCAATCATGCTTTACAAAGAGATTGAATTTGCATAAAAATGAGTTCCAAAAACGTTAAACGCAATTAGGTACAATTCATTTTTTACAAGAAGTTTTTTATTCGACCTCTCTTCATTCGATTAACTCTCAATTCCTCTCACGGCATGTAATTGCTGCCATTTCGTTTCTAAAAAAGACATCTTGTGCTCCTCTCTCTTTTCTCATCCAGCTCATCCTCATTTTAATAGGCTCTTCGTTTTCACAGTCATCCGGCTCTCGGTCCTATTCCCCTATCGTCGCCATCGTCCATAGGCTTTCCTCTCATATTTCAATCCGCTTCTTCCTTCTTTTTCCCGGCCCGCCACGGCACCAACAGATGCCCAATGTCTTATTTTCTGTAAGCCCCGCCCCCTTTCCTTCTTCCCCCGCCCGTCTTCTCCCGTGTCTGCACCCTCCGATCAACTGGCCCGTTTCTTCTCACCCCATCCTACTGCCTAGTAGTGGTCAGTTCCCCCCTTTTCATCGGTGCACAAACATTTAGACTTCTTTCTCATTTCGGTTTTCATCACATACTTTTGTTGTTAACTTTTTCTGCGTTCTCTCTCTCTCCCTCTCTTTAAACCTATTCAAAGCTTATTATTCATTTATTCAGATAGAATGAAACGACTTGCCGACTTATTACTAACAACCAGCTTCTTTTTCTTCTTGCTTTTCGAATCACTCTCATCAGTCCATGCAGATGAACACATTGTCCACTGGAACTCTTCGAATTCTCTGTAAGTCTTTTCGTTTCTTAATTTCCTACCAAAGTAGCCGCTCTAGTAGTACAGTATTCTGATACAATTCGCGCGCGCATTTAATAATCTTATCAATTTGAGCAAACAGTTTGTTCGAAACTACTGCCTATCATTATTGCTCGTTGAATAGATATGAGAAAGTTAGCGCAGGTGCTTCTTGACCGAAAACAGTTATTTTGATATTCAAAGGGATGCAGCTGCTCCTGCTACTCCTCCTTCTAAGCTCATCATTTTGTTTAGAAAACTGAGAACATAGTCTTTGAATTCTTTCGCCTTTCTTCTTATAAATTGTAAATGTGACGTGCGGGAGAAGTAGTTATCGAATGTATTGTTTTGCCATAGGGACCACTAGAATCCGGTTTGGTGTGCTCCATTAGAGTCACATCACCTGCCTCACTCTCCTCATTCACTTGTTTACCGATCCACACGTATTCATCTTTTCGTTTCCTCAAGAAATCTAATTCAATACTTGCTGATCATTTTAACGGGGGAGGAGGCAGGTAAAGGCCCCACAACTTCTCCCCGCTACCGGCTATTTGCATAACAACAGAAAACGGTTTGCGCATTGTGGGATGTGGAGGTCGGTGTTACTTTTTGTCAGGTGTCAACACGTTTCGCTCCTATTGAGTTAACTAGGTGTGTCATTCAACAGTCAACACATGTTCTCATTTTCATTGTCCATAGATATCGAGATTCCCATCAGCAAGAAAATGAGGTGAGATTAGCACTCAAAAGTCACAGTAATTATCTAAAGTTACGTCAAAACTAGATGATGAGACATAGAGATAATGGAATTCTGGTTGACCAGATCTCTCGAATGGTCCATTCCGGAAGTAGAGAGAATGTGCATGACCCCGTTTGTTTAGAGTAATATCAATATCCACTTGAGGAGAGTTACGTAGTGGTTATTTGGAGCCCTTCTCTCTCATATTTGCATACGGATTTTTGACAAGCTCTAAGACGGTGTGTGCATTACGCAATGCAGGTGTGGAAATAAGAAACTGCCTCTCATGGAGGTCTCTTGGAGATGTACTAGACATGTTTGATGCGATTAAAAGAAGACGACAAGAGTACAACAAAATTGCTGTCTTTTGCTTCTGCCCTTACTCTCCTTTTCACTTGAAGAGCCCATTTCCGGCTCGGTGTTATTGGAATGTGGGTGGTCCTCCTTTTTCTTGTCGTTTCAAGGGAAGCACTTGACGTCGTCTGTCCTAAGAAGCGATACCACGGTGACCTTACTTCTTCATCTTATTTCTCTGATTCAGAATTTATCGTCTCCGTCTTCTGGGCACAGGCGGCGCATGATTTACGGCGTCGCTCCCTCCATCCGATCCTTATCCTTGTAATAATCTGCGGTCTCAACGAGCGGGAAACGAACAAAAACCTCCTTCCGTTTAACCTCAGTTCTCTTTTGAAATCTCAATTTTGAAAAAAACTAATAAGTTCTAAATACAGTTGGCTCATAGCAAAATACTCGTGCAATGCTGCCGTATCGGTTTTCATTTGATGACGTCATAGCTTACTCCATACAGAGTTCTGTTTTCTCAGTAGCGGAAGTCTCAAAGGTTTCACGCAACACTCATTACCGCACACAGTAGACCTACTGATACTATACTTGCAACAAACAAAGAAATACAAAGAACAAGTGGGACAAAAAAGTCGAAAAGCACCTGTTTCGCCTATTCACGCACTTTTGGAGGCTATCTTCCTGATCGAGAATGGGTCGTTTGCATGTGCCGCCAACGACGCCGTCGCACATCATTAATAGATGACGGTAATAGCCGCGGCGGCTGATCGAATCTTAGAAAGTGACAAAGTTGATCTACAAAGACTAGAAACACCTGGCCGGTTGATGAATTTGAAAGATTTGGATTTGAAGGTATTCACACATGGAGAGGGGATGAATTTGCATATAAGTAGGATAAGAATGGCTGACGGTGGGTAGTACGATTCAATGCAAATCTGTATTCTTTTGTTATTGGGACCCCTTGGAAGGACGCGAAAGTCTGTGCCCGCGCGCAAGGATGACGGTCCAAAGATTTACAGGCAGTTCGGTGCACACTTCTTTTGAAAGGTGCCGACCGTCTGCCGCAGGCAATAGATTTGTCTCTCCTACAATAATAATAACGAGGACGAAGATGAAGAAAAAGAAAATAAGAATCATGATGGTAATGATTAAAAGAAAGGAGTAGAAAAATATATATCGTTGGCAATAGGATAATCTCAAAATTATAAGGATACCGGAACCGAACCATCTGTGCATATTTTTATGCGCAATAGAAAGACCGACATGTGAAATGAAACAGCTAATTAGTACTTGATAAGCATCCTATTACTATAATTAAGTATGACGGTTGAGAATGAACTAATTAAACTGATATTCATCTCAGTTTGAAGCTCATACAAATTGACAGCCTGTTGATTGTTGACATCAAATATGTTCATGTTGACATATGGGAGTGGAGAGCACTCTTCGTCTGTTTTTTCCCCTTCTTTCATATTCCACATGTCCAATATCCGCGAAAGTACACCACACCAACAGCCATATCCGTCGTTTGAATGAGCAATCACATACATTTTGTACATTTCAATTTGTCTAAAACGCAGCGGTTCAAGGAGATGGGAGAGTAGGAGAGAGAAAAGAAGACAGAGTGTCCCGCATTACTAAATCAGAAAGAAATCGGTGGGGAGTGTTAGCCAATGAAATAACACTTTTCATGTATGCAAATTACTTGCCAAGTTAAAGTTACTCTTTTCACATTTCCCAAAGGGATATATACCTTTCTTATTCGACATGCCATTGAATGAACCACTAATGAACCGGATCAGAGGATTTTCGATATGATGTAGAGCTCTGGATAATCTCAACATCGGACTCATTTGTCTTATGCTCATGTTTCAAATAATATGAGGTTCTTGGATGCAATGTGCATGTGCCGGGGCGGTTAATTACCTGCGAAAGAGAGTGGTTCCGGATAAACAAGAGCTTATTTAGTTGTGCGTTTCGACGTCTTTTCTTGCTCAATTTGAGAAAAGGTAGAGGTTTTCCATCCTCGTTGGTTTCCCGAAAAAATTGGGACCAATTTGAGAAAGGGGTCATATGAATATGTAACAGTCGACAATTGTTCTCATCTACCCCATATAGAATGCGAAGGTGAAGAAGTTAATCTTGAACAAGCACTCATTGACCGTGTGGGGGTCTCTACCCGGACGTTAGGATTATCGTGAAGGACCATTGACACGTGTATTGATGTACGGCTACGAGCTTGTCGATTGCCTTTCTTCACTTATTTATTTGCATTGTGGGGACGACGAATCGCTTCTGGTAACCGAAGATGCGCTTTGTCTTTTGTTATGAGCAATGCAGACTCCGCTTATTTCCGCTCTGGAATATTCTGACTATTACAAAATAGTCTTTCAGTACTTTTCCTCCACCCAATACATCATGTTTTGTTTCCGTAATGTAGAAGGCGTGATTTTCGAGTGGGTGTAAGATGTAGGTGTAATAATGTGTCTTCTTGCGCGTCATACAGTTCGTCCTCGGATGTATCATACTAGGAGAGACACGCTCGGATGAGTTCCGATCCTAATTTGGATGTCACTCAGTCTCTCGCATACGTCCAACCGACTTGTTTTGCGGAAAAGGTGGGGGTCAATCTAGAATGATTGATCCGGTTGATAACAAATTGGCATGACACTTGGGCAAGACTCATTGAGTCCCTAGAGACATTCAATAGGTGAAAGGAGGGACGAGATCTTATGAGGATATCTTTCTTCTAGAACTGCTAAGATGAACGGGTAATTCGATCCTAATCCCGTAGTTCTTTATTTTATTGTGTTTTCTGTTTGTCCACATAAAGTTTGTGTAATAACAGTTGCGGAAGGGTCGAAAGATGATCAAAATTTATGCGATATGGATGAGTCTCGCAAGCTGTTGAGCCTTCCCGGGAGACGTGTTGCGTAACACGTGTTTGCATTAACACAGAGCATTCCATTCAATGAGAACTCATCGCACGTCTGCTACCAGGAGGTTCATTTTCCGAGGGGAAATAGAAAATGTGGTTATCCTCTTCCAACTCGCGATGAATTTTTAAACATGTTTTGATATGTAAAAGTGTTTACTCAGTCACTCTTTTCTCTCGTGATTCATAAAGTCGGTCGTGGGAACGGAGCTCCTGTCTACTTTCACTTCCATCAGTACTTTATTATTTGTATGCTTCTTCTGCTCATTCGCCCTTCAAGATGGTTCTATAATAGTGGCGTCTTCTCCTCTTTTTGCTATGAGTTTGTATGCCATATAACATAGGCGACTCCAAAAAGAGGCAGAGTAAATTTCGTTTAAAATGGGGATAATTGAGTTGGGTTGTTGTGCTAGTGGCATTTTTGTGCGCTCTTCAGAAACGAAAACGAAATGAAGAAAGCGAAAAAACGCGGCCGACGACGTTTCTTGATGCATCTTGATAAGGGATACACAGCACGACTTGTACGGCGACAGGCCCGAACTCCATTTGATTAAATTTATGACGATCCTTGTGTTCATCATCTCTTTTTCGAATGAGACTATAATTATGAACTGCCGATTAATTTATGAGGTCGTCTTACGTCTTCTGACATATATGAACGGTTGAGACCAAACACGGATCGTAGTCGTTTTAATTCGAAAAACGGTACACTTGAAAATCACGCCAAGTCGGATTAAGGTAATTGGGACTCAGAAATTAGCGAGAGAACGCCTGCTGAGGAATAATGAATCAGACGGACAAAGGGCAGCGAAGAAATACCGAACCCATTATTAGCAATTAACCTCACACACTGTTTACAACACAGATGACTCGGCGACTTTGACTGACTTGGGGCCTTTTACCACCTGTCTATTGTAATTTGCAAAATGAAGCAGTGTCGAGAAAAGCATCAGCCAACACATTGTCCAAAAAATAGTAGTCGTCATTGCCCATTAAACACGAGACATCCACTTTTTGGCTCATTTACTGCTTCTCTCCGTGATGCTCTCATAAAATGTGGACCTTTTCGTGGTAACAACTTGGTCGTAAATGTCCAGAATTTATGAGGGGAAGAACACCCGGAGGATTGTAAAAAGTGAACGGGGGAATTGGGTGGCAAATCGATGTGTGAAGTGACCCACAGAATGAGGAAATGTGATACTTTTGGTTCTTCTTTCTTTTATTCGCTGAGATTCACACCCTGGATAAACGCATGCTATTCATTTGGTTTATTAAGGGAGAGAATAGAAGAAACTGGGATGATTGTTGTCAAATGGCTGCCAATTTATTTGTCTTTTGGCAGACGGTGGCAGGTGGCATCCCTGCCTATTGGAATGGTATTAGTGTATGCACATGCACATGTTCCTGATTATAGAATGAATTCGGAATGCTACTCCCAGCAAACATTGATAATTGGCACAATCTCAGTAGAAATAGACATAGTATTCATTAAGCACTTTATCAATTGGTTTGATTTATCTCGAGTGCAGCAGTAGTGAAGAGATTCTTAAGATTTTTCTATTTCAAGTACATTGACACATGTCTTCACAAATGGTAATAGAGTCGGCCTTTTCCAAAGCCAATAGTGGTCCTTTCTTGACCAAATGGACGCCTTTTGGCGCATGTCTTTGTGCTCCTTTATGAGGAGAGCTTCCAATAGAATGACACCGCCAATTAGCAGCGTTGCGTAAGCTATAGGGGCCACACGGATTATTTGATTTACGGGGGATGGAATCGGATCCAATGATCCGGAAGCGTCGCGAACCTCTTTGTGTGTGTTCTTCATTAATGGGATACGGAAATTGAGAAGACGACCTAAGTTTATATGTTTCAGGTTCCGAGAGAGTCATCCATCTATTGAAGTTCGAATGGGCGATGTTGTTCGATTTGTGTGTCCAGATAATTCGGGTCGAAACGAAGCAGAATATTTGACAGTATACGAAGTGACAGAATTTTCGTTGACAGATTGTGCTCTTGAAACTAACGCAAGAGAAGTACTTCGATGTGGAGTTGATACTCTCAAACAGTCACCGAAAAGTATTGCACAACTCATCAGACAACTGAATCCAATTCCAAATGGAAAAGAGTATCAGCCTGGACAGACCTACTATTATATCAGTATGACTCATGCCTCATTTCAAATCATGCAGTACATTTTTTTCAGCAACCTCCAACGGAAAAGCAAATGGAATAAATCACCGAATGTATGGATTGTGTGAATCTCAGAACATGCGTCTTGCAATGAAAGTGATGGCCAGTCAACCGCCAACTCCTTCTGTCAAACAAAAGGCTCCAATACGCCGACAAGAGGATTTTGTAACCAAATCGAGTAACGAGTTGATGGGCGGACAGGAGGATGAAGATTCAGAGAATGACAACGCCCATCTGCTTCCGAGAGCTTTGGAAACTGCGACTAATCCAAAATTCAGAAGACCATCCCAATTCGAACAAGCTGCCGCATCAGCAGGAGTACAAGATCAACAGTTCATGAAAGTTGTTCAAATGGCAAAAGAAGGAAGAACAGGAACATTCGAGAATGAGAGAAGACAAGGAAGTATTCATAAAAGTATGGAGAACGATGGATGGCATCCTGTAAATGTTCAATATGTGGCTGATCTTATGAGCAGTGCTTATAAGAATGCAGACGAACGGATTTCCTATCAACGAGAAAATGATTTTTTGATTCACGAAGAAAATGGTTTTGAAATAGAGTTCCAGACAGTTATTTAAAATAAACATTTTTCCAGATATTGCAATGAAATCACTGGAATACTCATCTTCTTCATCTCCGATTCAAATTTTCTTTTCACTTTTGATTGCTGTAGTGCTACTGTATTAGAATTGATGCAGCATATTTTTGATTAGATATTCGTGATTATTGAGTCATCGACTCTTTTCACATATCCGTTTCCCCATTCTTCAGGTTGTTCACGAATTCTCATCCCATTTCTCATCACTTTGTCACCGTCTCTTCTTTTCTACCGGTTACCAAAGAGTTTTCTGTCGATATGACGGGTTTTATTGCTCGAGTGTATTTAGAATTTTGTAGATTTGTCCGAATTTATAATAAATCACTAGTGTTCAATTGTACGTTAAAGTGTGCAGAACACTGGTTCATGTAAATAAAAGATTTATGTCAATTGTCTACGTATTTCAATCACAGGTACATGCAGTATTTAGAAATTCTAGCAATAAATCACCGATGTATAGATTGTGCAAGATTACAATAGTTTAGAAAGCAGATGGTTTATACTTTGCCCAAACAGTCTGGCCGACATGAATGTATCCTGGCTTCACTAGACCAGCATTGACACCGAAAATGGGACTTTCTCCAAACTCTTGACGTAATTTTCCTGGTCCAAGACGGAATTCACGAAGCTTTTTCAGTGGCTGCATATCTTTGTCTTTCGTTCCAGATTCAGGATTCACAGTTGTCAGAATACATCTTGTACACGGTTTGAAGCATTGCATTTGAACGTCTCCAATACGCAAATCAAGCCATTTATCTTCATCCCAAGCAGCACAATCATCGACAACAATGCACGGACGGAAGTTAATCGAAGAAACATTTTGATCAAGTTTTGAATTTAAATCATCCAATGAAGCTTGAGTTGTTATCATGTACGGAGCCAAGTCAGCGTACGCGGTCTGAGAATTTAGACTATATTTTGAAAATTCAACCAAGCAATATTACATCGTCAATACGTTTCGGAACTGGATTATTCCACCATCCTTCCTCAGTTTTGCAAGTCCTTTCAGTGAATAATCCAGAGTCATACATGATAACACGAGTTCCTGGTTCTTCGAGAACATCAGAAAAAAAGTTAGCAACGACGTCTCCACAATCATATCCATCTGTACGAAGATTGACATGGAGACTAAAAAAACCAATTTTCCTTGAACTGCCAGTTTTTTACTCACTATCCATTTCGCAAATCCTTCTTTTCTCTCACTTCGTTTATCTTGAACTGTGCACTTTCTTTTCCAGGAAATGAAACGGTTACAACTCCATTTTCGATTACAGTTTCAATCAGAACCATCTGCGGCTTAGTTCTGGCCGTATAAAACTTTCCGTCGCTATTAATAACTAGAAAATGACGATCAAGATATTCACCGAATACTGGACCAAGGGGAGTACATCGGTATTGAAAAACCTGCAAGCAGATTGCTATGAAGAAGGAATCACTTGATCTCAAGTTTGGTTACTTCTTTCCCTTTGCAAGATTTGATTGGATACAGATGAAGACTCTTGATTCGCCCTACTGGAACCCATTCTGCGGATGGTTTTGTGTACTTTTTTATCAGATCTCGCAAAGTTATGAACATCTAAAAAGAATTTCAAGTTTAAATAAAGTTTCTGGAACTCACATTCCAGGAGACCACAGAAGTTCCGATGATCCCAAGAATAACTTTACGGTCTTCATACAATGAATTCATTTTGGAATGAAAACTGCAAAAATAAGATGGTTAGTTGAAGACACAGTCGAAACGATGACTAAAAAGGACTGATAAAAAATGTGATTGTTGAGAGTACTGAATACAAGCAGTATTTTTGATACCATTTGAACAGATAAAAGGACGAAGAAGTAAATACTGAAACTGAGCGCAATTCAAGTGAAAGATTTTCGCTCATCTCAGACCAATCGTATTTGAAAAAACGATCATTGGTTCAGAAGACTAAACAACATTATCTTCATTAGTGTGCCGTGTCGATACACGAGTCAATCGATTGAGTCGATAAAAATCGAAAAAATCGTGTCGATTTTTATCGATACGATTGTATCGACACGATTATCGGCGATACAAAATCGTATCGATACAAGTCGACACGATAATCGGCGATACAAAAATCGAGTCGACTCAAATCGACTCGATAATCGGCGATACAAAAATCGAGTCGATTTGAATCGACTCGATAATCGATTTGTATCGACTCGAGTCGATACGAGTCGATTTTGTGTCGATTTTTATCGATAAAATCGGCGATTATCGGCGATACAAAAATAATGCAAACGCGCTCTATAGAACCCTTTTTTCGGAGGGATTTTGAAATTTAATATTTTTATTTTTGTGTTATGAATTGTTCGTTTAATGAAATCCTGCTTTAGTTATGAAAAAAAAAGCTCGAGGAACAATTAAAATTAAGTGAGAGATGGAAAAGAGAAAAGAAGTAAAAAAGTTATTTTGAGTAACAAAAGAGGACCTATTTTAAAAATGAAATGTCAATTGGGCTTTTGAGACGAATTCTAAGCATCACTAAGTTGAGTTCCGGAAGGGGCGTCTGAGAACCCGTTTCGTCTGTTTCATTCGTAGTTCCACTCTCTTCGTGCAGATCCTTTTCTTTCGAGCTTCCCTCATCGAAATCCTCGTCACTGGTGTCATCGTCATCTGCCTCTTTTGATTTCTCTCTAAATTATTTCATTTCTAGTATTTATCACCAAATAGAAACTAACTCCAGGGCCGATAAGGCTGAATTCAAAAGCATGTTGTTTATTGTTCTGGCAGACAGTCGATTCCTTTTGAGGCTCCGACAATGTCACCACATTTACTGAAGTCGCTTTCAGTTAGACATATAATAAACTTATTTTTGGTAACCTGAAGAGACGCTCGACAGCAGCAGAAGATTGTGGAGGGCTCAAAACATGCCGGGCTAATTGTGCCAATTGAGGAAGTCTGACAGAATTTATTTTCCAAAAATTAAGTGGTGAACTGTCGGAAGGTCTTCCAGAAACGACTGTTGCCTTGTAATTTGCAATCTGGCTCTGAAAATAATCTACTCGATGCATTAGTCTGAAAGTGCAACGAACAACCTTGATGCTACATTGTTCTTGAGCTTTAATTTTTGAATTAAGAAATTGATTGAAAACATTGGAATCAGCCACTTTTGGGCGCTTTTCTGGAGTTTCTTCTGCATCCGCGACCGGCGAAACTATTTTCAATGAATCTGAAAGCTGTTTTTCGAGCTTTTCATTCTCGACTTTCTTACCACAGTATGATTCAGCCAAGCTTTCAATGTAGGTCCATGACCTATCCAAAAGTACGCCTTCAAGGTAGGAATATCTTGGATCACAGAACAACGCGAGAAGTGCCATCGTGTTGTTCATATACTTTCTAAATCTATAAAACTGAACTATACTCCTGTAGTGTTTGAAAAAATACCTCCGTTCGGTCTCTTCTTGCATTGTCTTCACTATCTTTTTGGTTTGTCAAATTTTCGAATAAAATCAAAGAGAGACGCATACTGCATCAGAATCTCTGAAGCAAACGTAGAATCAGATTCGGCTCTAGTGATCGCTTGAAGATAGGGGTTCGTCAACTCCACAAACGATTCGAGCAGTTCAAGTTCATCGGGTGCGAGGAGATACTTTTGGAAGAGTCCCAGTGACAGCATCGACTGATACTGAAATAACTCTGCTAAGTCGGAGTTCATGGAGTGAACCTACATGCGCTAGATACGAGTTTGCAAGAAGAACAGCACCACCCCAGCGAGTGGGAGAGAATGGAAGAGGTAGGCGCCCTTTGATTTTTAAAGTCTCTGATCTTCTGAAAACGACACGTTTTTTCACAAAACTCACAAGTGAACACGTACTCTCTGACTAGCTTTCGATCTGTTTTCGATCTTGACAACCGCATGGCAAAGTTCTGCACTTTGCCAAAAACTGGTTTTTTTTTTCAAAATCAATGCAATCGAGTGAGCAGTGCAGTGCAAGCTGAAATCAGATCATTAATTAGATCTCACGTTCGTTGTGAAAAATTCTTACTGATAGAGATAAATTTTTTTCAAAAAACAAGTCAAGTTTGATCCAGCGTCCGAGATACCACCGATCATGTTCGAGAAGTTGATATTAAAGTTCTGAAGAACTTCCGAAACGAAAGGCCAACATTTTCAGCTGTGGCAGACTCTTCCATGTTTTGAATTCCCAAAACTGTAATGCAAGTTGGGAAAATTGTCGGTAATTTAATGAACACTTACAATCTTTTTCCTTTCAAACTCCGAATCAATGAAATAGATGAAAAAAGCATAAACGGAAGCAGTATCATTTTTTCCTATCCATCCGTCCAATGTTACAAAAAACTTCTGCAAAATACATTTAAACAATTTTCGGAATCTTTTCAATACACCTCCATCGATTTGATTTCTTTTTTGATTTTTGTCCTGTAAACTTCCGCATTATTATCCAGAGTCCTTTTGATTTGGTCAGGAGTTTGAAGTTTATATTTTGGGTTCAATTTTCGGCAAAAATCTTTGAAATATCGATTTTTCGTAAATCGGAACGGAACATTGGAACTGCACAAAGCTCTGAAAAGAGATTATCATATTCATAGTCTCTGTCAAAACACTTACAGAACGAGAGATTCATTGATCGCAGAAGGATCGACTCTGGTTTCTCGTGTTGGATGAATCTGTTTTGCTTTTCGAATTCTTTCATCTCGCGGTTATGTTTTTGTTTTAAATGTGATATCATTACAGTCGTTGAACCCGCAGAACTAAAATTTGCCGGACACAGGCTGCATTTTACAGAAGTTCCTTCCGCCGTTTTTTGTTTTTCAAAAAACCTCCAGGCAGGGGATTGTAGCTCATACCTCGACATTTTGCTCTGAAAATTCATTGTTTTATCAGGGAAGCGTTGCAAAAAATGCGTGAAGAAAAGTAAACAGCTGAAAACACTCCAATGATACTATGCGGCTTATTAATAAATAAATAAAAATTTGCCGAATTTCAGTTAAACCGAGAACGTTGCGATTTGAACAAAACTCCCGAATTTTAATTGTAATCTGCGAAAAAAAAGCAAAAAGAAGCGAGCGGAAAAGAATACGACTGAAAAAAATAAACAAAAATATTAAATTTCAAAATCCCTCCGAAAAAAGGGTTCTATAGAGCGCGTTTGCATTATTTTTGTATCGCCGATAATCGCCGATTTTATCGATAAAAATCGACACAAAATCGACTCGTATCGACTCGAGTCGATACAAATCGATTATCGAGTCGACTTGTATCGATACGATAGACGATTGATATGGTGTCGATCGACACGACTTGTGTCGATTTTCTAAATACGATAATCGACTCAAAAATCGTCGATTATCGTGTCGACACGGCACACTAATCTTCATAATTTAGGCTAGCCTAAATAGCTAGAAAACCAAAGGCTTATTCCTAATCTTACGAAAAACCAAGAATGATTTATTTCAATCAAAGCTTTATTATATTTTTTTTTTGAAAAATGAGTTATTTCAAGATAATTATCCAGTTAAACTTTTTTCGAATCTCGCAAACATGGCGCTGTTCTAGAGGAGCGTAGGTCCGCAGAATGAATCGACGGTGTTTGCAGACTCCGTTAAACGAGCACTTTACCAGTGTGACTCATTTATTTGTATCTTCCTTTTCTTAACACTGTTTTTCATTTCAGAACATCTGCCATATGGAATTCAAACTTGAAACAGAAATATGAGTTCCAACGTCACTTTGAAAGAGGCCATAAGTAATGTCAGCGTAAGTTTCCGTGAGAAGTAGAGAAAGACAAATAATAACAGATGTTTTGCAGCTTCTCGATGCCCTCGTCTTACCAGATAATCTGCCAGATATAGAAGCGAGAGCTCTACCGCTGTTATGCAGGTGTGTTCTTTTCCCTCAAAAAAAAATTTTAAAAAAGAGCTTGTTTACAGATCGAACTTCGACACAAACTTCGAAGATCGTAGTGCATTTGTAACGGGAATTGCTAAATATAGTGAAGAAGCAACAAGGCATGCTCAGTTTGTAAGTTAAAAGTCAAGAATAAATTTCGAAAAGTGAAAAGTTACTGCAGAATGATATGCTCGCCGAAGGACTGCAACACGCGGCTAATTTATATACATGGAGATGCTGTTCGAGAGCTGTTCCAATGGCAAAATCTAACGATCAACCAAATCGAACAGAAATCAACGAAATGGTTGTTGAAGTCCTCAAACCAGAAGTCGGAAAACTCAACAGTTTCATGAGATTCACGGTTCGTCTTTTTCGAACCTTGTATTTTTAATGAATTCTCCAATTTCAGCTTGCCGCAATTCAACGGTTTTGCGAGGAAGTTCGTCGTCTGTGTCATCAAGAGAAAAGAAGAGATTTCGTATCGGAAGCGTATCTTTTAACACTTGGGCGATTCATTAACATGTTTGCAGTACTTGATGAGCTGAAAAACATGAAAGCTTCGATCAAAAATGATTTTTCAACATTCAGAAGGTTTGCTGAGATATTAGCATTTATGTTGATTAACTTCTTTGTTTAAGAGCGTCACAGTTTCTTCAAACAATGTCTGATACTCAAGCAATCCATGACATGCAGAATTTGAGCATGTTTTTAGCTACACAAAATAAAATCAAAGACGACTTGAAGTTGCAAATGAAAACAGTAAGATTTCCATTCTTCCCGACTCAAGTTAATATGTATTTCTAGATCGAAGGATATGAAGAACTCCTTTCTGATGTCGTCAACATTTGTGCTCACATGTACGAACAACAGTTGTACATTTCACCGAATGAGAAGCACATGTTTGTTAAAGTCATCGCTTTTTCCCTCTTTTTGATGGACGGTGATGCTGCAAACATTGCGAAACTTGATCAAAAAAAGCGATTGAATATTCAAAGGCTGGATAAAATTTTCAAAAGTCTCGAAGTGGTTCCACTTTATGGAGATATGCAAATTCAACCGTTTGCATTTGTTCGAAGGAGTTTGCATTACGAACCGAATAAGTGGCCATTGAGTGACAAAGAATGTAAGTTTTTTCATTCTCTATAATAAGTTCCATCGAAAATTTTTTTCAGCTGATAAATGCCATGTCAACATCGTCGAAAAAATTCATACCATTCGTTCGGATCATGAAAGTTACGTTACGCAATTTGCAAAAATAACAAACGAAGTGGCAATTTCTGATCGAGTGGGAAACGATAGAGAGAATCGCGAATTGACTTCACTTGCTTTGTCTGGAATTCAACTCCTGTGTCAATGGTCATGTGCTGTGGTCGAGACTATTAGCTGGAAGCTTTTACATCCGACTAATCCAAGAGACAATAAGGAATGCCCAGAAACTGCCGAAGAGTACGAAAGGGCAACGAGGTACAACTACTCTCCAGAAGAAAAAACAGCTTTGATCAAAGTGATTGCAATGATAAAAGGACTTCAATCGATGCTTGGAAAAATGGAACCTGAAATGTCGAACTCAACGAGAAAATGTGTCTATGTTGAACTTCAAACGTTCATACAACATACAATCAATGAGCCTCTTCAGAAAGCCATCAAAAACAAGAAAGATTTGTTGGCGAGCATTCTCCAATCAGTTAAAGACTCGATTTGTGACATGGGATACGAAATGAACCGAATCACTGACACGTCGAGTAAATCGAAAAAATCAGGATCCAAAGCTGATTCAGCCAATTCATCTTCATCAGATATCCGAATTCCAAGAAGAACAGCAGCTCCCGGAAGCACGCAACTGTATATGGCAAGAACTCAGTTAGAGTCACTTATATCAGATAAGTTATGTGGAGGCAAAAAGATTCTTCGAAAAGAACTCGACTCGAAAGTTATCGAAAAGATATCGGTCTTTCTTCGAAAATCAGCTCATTGGCCAGCTCTTTTCAAACTTTCTGATTCAATGACTGAAGCAGGAGAGTTGAGCCAATTGTGGTTCAGAGAATTCTATTTGGAAATGACTATGGGACAACGTATCCAATTCCCAATTGAAATGTCAATGCCGTGGATATTGACAGATTATATTCTATCGTGTAACGAACCGTCTCTAATCGAGTCCGCTCTTTATCAATTGGATCTCTACAACGACGCTGCTCAATACTCATTATTCAATTTTAACAAACAGTTTCTCTACGACGAAGTGGAAGCTGAAGTCAATCTGTGTTTTGATCAATTTGTCTACAAACTTTCCGAAATGGTCTTCACACACTACAAACAACTTGCCTCATGTATGCTTCTCGATAAGCGTTTCAAATCGGAAATCTTCCAAGCAGGAACAATGATTCGTTCTCCATCTGCTGCTAGATTCGAGAGTCTTTTGCAACAAAGACACGTTCAGTTACTGGGCCGCTCGGTTGATTTGAACAGAGTAGTGTCTCAGAGAGTCAACATGGCCTTATTGAAAGCTCTTGACGCAGCGATTTGGAAGTTTGAAAGCGAGCCTTTATCATCAATTGTGGAGCTTGATATGCTCATAGAAGTCAATCGTCTCTGCCATTCTCTTCTAAAAGAAATCCTCCATTCCATAGCCCCATTTGATGATCTCTTCCAAGAAGCGAATCATGCAGTGAACTCTCCTCACGGTAGAATCACGCTTCACGTTTTCTGGGAACTGAACTATGATTTCGTTCCAAATTTCGTGTATAACGGGTCAACGCATCGGTTCGTTCGTGCTCGAAACGTATTCAGGGTGACACCAGCAAGAGAAAAACCGCCACAAGTCGGCCAAGTTTACTACTGGGGCTCAAAATCTCTAATGGCAGCTTTTATGAATATCTGCAACGCGTATAGCCAGTGCATCGGAACTCAACATCTCAAAGCTATAACTCGTCTCTTGCATTATCAAGGAATAGCTGTTATTCTTGACGAACTTCTCAAAATGACTCAACGCCTTCTAGATGATAAAATCAAGAGACACGTAAGAAACGTGTTCAACATGATGCCAAAAATATGTAAGCTTCCACGAGCCGACTATGGAAGCAACGGACTTCTACAGTACTATTGCCATCACTTGGACGCAGTCGGAAAATATCCAGTGCTGAAGACAGACTTCTGCCAAGAATTACGGGAACTCGGAAATATGATCGTGTTTTGTCAACAGCTAGAAGTTGCTCTTGGACAAGAAGAAGCTCATGATTTGTTCTTAGCTGCCGCTTATATTGGAAATGTGCCACAACCACCATCGAGAAGTGAGTTCAGAGTATTCGTTAAAATTTTGAAATCTTTGATTTTCCAGATGCTCAAGAACAAATGAAACAGCTGGCAAAATTAGAAGAGAAGTATTCACGAATCCATTTAACTGAAGTTATCGGAAAACTCAGTGCTGATGACGGTCAAGTAATGATAGCAAAAGAGGCTGAGTTAATGACAAAAGAACGATTATGCTGTGGATTGAATATTTTCGAGAGTTTCCTTCTCAGAATCAAAAAAATGCTTGGCGATGATGAGGTAGTTGTTTATCAATTTGACAATTGTAAAAAAGGAATACTTCAGATCTGGACAGGCGGCTATCCAGCAAACGGAGTATTTTGGATTGATGAGTGTGTCGAATGGTATCGAGTCTATTCAGCTCTACAGTTTTTCTTATGTCAACCGAAGCGTGGCGATTCAGATGTTTATGCAGAGTGAGTGTTAACCACATTTATTTATTCAAAAAATCAAGTTACTGGGGAAATAGATTTCTAACGTCTGCTTCTGCTTCTCGGACGATCTTCACTGCGTGATCGATCTTGTCTGCTCTTCGGGCGGTCCTGACGACTTCCTCTCTCACGGTCGTCACGACCTCTGCTTCTATCACGATCTCTTCTTCGATCACCACTACGGTCGTCTCGATCTCTACGGCTTCTGTCTCTGTCACGATCTTCTCGCTCTTTTCTACTTCGCTCTTTTTCACGATCTTCACGATCTCTACGGCTTCTGTCACGATCTTCACGTTCCTTTCTGCTTCTATCACGGTCTTCTCTTTCCTTTCGGCTCCGATCACGATCTTCTCTCTCCTTTCGGCTTCTATCTTCCCTCTCCTTACGACTACGTTCCCTTTCACGGTCTTCTCGATCTTTCCGACTTCTATCCTCTCTTTCCTTTCTGCTTCTTTCGCGTTCTCTATCCTGACGACTCCTCTCACGATCATCCCTCTCTTTTCTGCTTCTAGATCGATCTCGATCCTTGTCTGATCGTGTTCTATCTCGTTCATCACGTCTTCTTTCAACACTTTTCTGTTGACTTTTTCTGGGACTTCGACTCTTCTCTACATCTCTACGATCTCGATCTCTATCTCGGTCCTGACGACTTCTGCTTTTTTCATCTCTTTTCCGTGGGCTCCGATCTCTTGATCTATCTATATCATCCTTTCTTTTCCTGTTAACTTTTGTTATAGTACTTCAAAACCTCAGTCTTTCTACCTATCGTCATCTCTTTTTCGAGAATCGTCTCTATTTGGCGGATCTTTTCTCACAGATTTCGGGCGACTCTGAAAAACAATTCAACAAACAGAATGAAAAGCACTGCAGTTACTTTTTCTCGAGGGCTTCTTTCCTTTTGATCACTCTGAAAATAAAGATTAGAAAATTATTTTTGGCACATTCTCACGTCATCCTTCCTCGGTTTTGTGAATCCACCAGTGCTCTTGACTCTCATCAAAAGAACTATAAAAAGAGCTCCGAGAACAAAGAATGAGAAGGCGGCATTGATGAGAAGCATGAATGCACTGGGTGGAATTTTATCCACAAAGTCTAGTTTTGATAAATCAGTCGATGCCGGATCAGCTGATCTCTTGACTTTGTTGGTAGACTGAGTTTGATTGGTGGAATTCGTGCCAGGAACTGGTAGAGGAAGTGTTGTAGGTTCAATCGTAGTGCTTTCGAAAAAATCTGTCATATTGCCTCCGCCTTGACCCTATTCCGAATTTTAGTTATCTTTCTCCTTTCTTTAAAACTTACTAGAGCTGTTATTGGAAGAATCAGACAACCGGAAGCCAATACACAGAACATGGATACTCCCCCCAGCATGAGACCCTAAAAAGTACTTCTAAAAGTTAGGATGAAACTAGATAGTCATACGCATTTCGGTGAAGATTCTGATGATTTAGTAGCGAGAAGTAAAAGTATCAAGAGGCAGACGAATGCAATAAGAGAAAAAGAGAGTGAAACGTATCCCTAAAACTCAGATCCCTCATAACGAATTTCGAAATAGACAAACCAGTGGTGGTGGACTCCCAATTGAATCATTTCCTTGCGTGAATATGAGAAGCTGTACCAGAAAAGCAAAACAGTTTGCCTGAATTCACATTCACTCTTCATTTTCGCTATTTTTCTTCCAAATACTTACAAGAACTGCAACTAGAGGGTGGACGTAAATCCCTTTTCTAGACTCATCGAACGCCATTAAAGTGTATCAAGAATATGAATAAATTTAAGTATAAGTTTTGAAAGGACAGTTATTTAATAGAGTAGTATACTTATATCTATTCAAAAGTTCACGCGACAAATTTACTTTTTTCAGAGAGTTTTTCGGCGATTCTTTACAATGGGGAGGTCTCACGTTGATAACTCTTCTTGGACAACATCGAAGATTTGAAGTTCTAGATTTCTGTTATCATCTTCATCGTGTTAATAAAGCAGACGGAAAAGATGAAGTAATAAACGGAATTGTAAGAATTATTCATTTAGAATTATCTATTTTTCTCCATATCTTCAGCGTCTATCAAAAATGGTTGAACGTATTCGACGTTTCCAATTGCTCAACAATCAAATTTTCATCATCTTAACAAATCAACTAAATGAAAACAGCGATGATGATCAAGAACGGGTTCGTGAATTTGCTCCACCAGTTCATCCAAATTATGCAAATCATGCACGACGTCAGTGAGAAAATTGCTCCTGGTCCCTTCTATGAGTAATAGTTTATGGTGCTTTTAATTTATTAAGTTTTATCATCTTGCCCTATCTTTGAATTATTCAGTTTATATAACCTAATCTTTTTGCTTCTCTATTCAGTTTGATACGGCATTCTGTAAATAATTATATGTAAAAAATAATGAAATTATTTATTGCTTCAAAAACTTTGATTGAAATTGAAAAAAAACATCTGAACCTAATCGGATTCTGCATTATTTCTAACTGATTTTCTGTTCGGTACCTTGATAACACTCTGCTTCTGTTTACTCTCGTCTTCATTTTCTTCCGTTTCTCCTATATTCTTACTGGCTGTTCATCAATATTATTCGATACTTCTCGATTGTTTTCATTCTGTTCTCTTTCCGTTCGTATATCAACTTTGCCGGATTTTCGCAACAAGAAACATAAACGAACCGAATGTTTTGATCGTAGAAGAGATCGAAATAGAACCCAATGAACGACTGGAGTTTGAGCTGTCATGAAGAAGTAATAGTCAGAAAATTCATACGGAGTTCCTTCGAATACTTCCTTCTTTGATGAAGTCTTTACGATTGACACAAAAGCGATCACCACCATTACCTGGAATTTTTATTCAATTTATCTTTCTTAAAAAATTTTGATTTCACTGTTTGAAAAATGACAGGTTTCGATATTCGATCTAACGTCGTCGGACCACTGGGAACGCATTTTTCAGTTGAATAAACCGATTGACGAGATAGATTTTGTCTTGTGAAAAAGAATAAAAGAGCAGTTATTGTGGGAAGAATTATATCGATAAGATCAACCTGGAATACTGATAAAGAAGAAGAAAGGGATTTTATTAACCAACATGTATATGATCTGGATACAATTTAGAAGAAGAATCAAGTGAAGACATAAAAAGATATTCTCTGCGGAAAGTGTATCCAATCACAAAGCAAGTGACGATCGAACATATAATAATATGGATTACACTGAAAATGAATTTTCAGGAATTATTACACTGTTCTCATCTTACGTATTCTGGAGTAATCCAACTGTAAATCGAGTATGTTTTGTGATTTGTTGAATACAAACAAGAGATATTATAGGAGACACTAATCGATTCATAGAAGCTACGGATGCATTCGAAATGAAATACAACATCTTTTGACCATTGAAACCTGCAGAAACGAATCTGAACAAAACAGATAAATATCTGAAAGAGGAAAGTATTAATTAATAGAAAAATGATATTTTACAGTTGAAACTGAATGCAATGCAAGACACCAGATATAATTGCAATGAAAGATAGATACCAAATGAAAAAGTATCCTGGAATTTTCTGATCGATTGCTCTGCGATTCAATCTGGAGTACATCAATCGTGGGATATAATACAAGAAAGTGAACATGAAACAATAACAAAATCCCATTAATATTCCATTGTGTATATACTCTTCATTCAAATTGATAATTCGTTTTTTATAATATTCTCGAGATTCAATCGAGTTACAGTTATTTCTCCATATGCTCTCCCAATTGCATTTTTCAGGAACGGAATTCAATTTCAAAGATGTCAAATTTGATATTGATTGATTCAAAGTTTCAAAAGTTTTCTGTATTTCCGTCATGGCATTGTTTATCTCTTCGGTCTCGTTTGAATCCTTCAATTTCTGTTAATCTAATAGACAAATGTAAAATGAACTTACAGATTGATCATCAGAATTATAGGATACAGACAAAGTTGAAAACGAAACGTTAGGGAACACTATTAAAAAAAAATTTCAAAAAAAAATCTAAAATTTTCAAAATAATTCTTTTTTTCAAATAGTTTGAATTTGCTGGTTTATTTTGTTTGTGTTTATAGAAACAAAGTAACTGCCTAAAAGATTGGGTTAACTGGATACGGTACCAGAGTGAAAATAAAACAGGTGAATTCTTTGGTGTTTTATGGAAACTTTCTAGAATGCTTTCTGACCGAAAACTAATTGAAATATGATGTTGAAACATTTCAATCGGAGTCGTGATTTATTCAAAGTTATTATTGTTGAAATCTGACCCCCAGCCAAAAGAGACTTATCGTACCGTGTTTTAATCAGTTAATACAATTTCTCAATTCACCACTAACTCTTCCAAAACGAACAAGTTAATCGGTAACTTTCGTCGAAATTCTGTCTCTGTTCTGGAACAATTCCTCAGTATTTTGTAATAAATTTCTTTTGAATTCAATTTTCCCTTCCCAACAGATAAAACAAGATAAAGAATTTTCAATTGATTCCAAATATTTATGCAGACAAAAAATAAAATGTTTTTACAGTGATAGATATCAATTGTTTTCTTGTGGCTTCTCTTCGTCTTTTCCTTCTGGCATAATTATAATTTTATTGTGATCCAATGTTTCCATTGTATTCTCTTCATTATTATTATCCTCTTCTTCCTCTTCTTCATTTTTCTCACTTGGCTCATTTGTTCTCGGGTGTTGATTCAATTCAACTCCATTATCAGCCGTTGAAATCTTTTCTCCTGAATGACAACAAACCAAAAAACATATTCGAGTGGATTTTTGTGAACGAAGAAGTGATCGGAACAGAACGAAATGAACAACTGGAGTTTGAGAAGTTATGAAGAAATAGTACCAAGTGGTTGCTGATTCAGGCATTTCTAATTCCTCTTCTTCAGATGCACTCCAGAAGATGGCACAGACTGCAAAGAACGCCATCACCTGAAAACGAATTGTTTTTATTCTGAGAACTCCTGTTCATTCAACGTACCGCTTGAAAAACGACAACTTTGGAAACTCGATCAAGAGTTGTTGGTCCATTTGGTCCATATTTCTCTGTTGTATAAACTGATTGACGAGATATGGCATTTTTAGCGAACAAAAAGGAAACTGCTGTCAAGAATGGAAAAATAAGATCAACGAGATCAACCTATAAATAAATTTTAAGAACTTCTTTTTTTAAAGATTTACTAACATGAATGTGATCAGGATAATTGTAACTGAATTCATCCAGTGCTTGCATGAAGTAATATTCTTTGGCAAACGAATATCCGAAGATTGCGAGAGTGAAAAGAATACAATACACCCACTGAGCGATTCTGAAAGTGACCGGTTTCAAGAATAAAAACTACTTGCAAAACTGACGTTTTTTGGAAAATATAGAATACATTGTGTTGAGAATGGGTTGAAATTTGCTGGAGACATAGAAGACAAACGATTGGAGAAACGATACGATTGATGGAAGAAACAATAGATTTATAAATGAAACGAGTGAAACGATCATCTTCTACATCGAAATTCCCAGTCAAGAATGAGGACATTGCATTATGAGTTGCTTGGCTGAAACGGTTTCCGATTGTATTTTGACAGCATTCGAAACTAACTAATAAGCAATTGCAATGTGTGCACCTGCACCAGCACATGCAATCAAAGAGAGATAGAGAATCGGAACGAATGATGAATGTTGTGAATCTTTTGAATAGTTACTTCCTCTATAATAGAGCATTCTCGGAACGTAATAGAAGAATGTAACCATTGTGAGATTTGCGAAAATAGAGAGAAATGAACTTTCAGAGTATGTTTTGTTCAAATCAGATGTTCTATCCAAACTCATTACATCTCTATCGCTCAATCCAGTTGACATATTCTGGAAACTTGGAAATAAGCTATCTTCGGTCGAGTTATTCCACAATTCTGTCAAATTTGTGAAGTGTCTTCTGTGGTGTCCAGAAGAATTCAAATTCTCTTTGAACAAACTTCCAGTAGAATTTGTTCCGTTAATTCCGTATTCTGTTTCTGTTTCATTACTTCCCGATAGCGACATCTGAACATGAAACAATCAAATTAACTATTTGGAAAAAGGAATACCATTAGGTTTCCTAAACTTGATGTTTCATTTCCATTTGATTCAGAAGTGTATTTCGAAAGATCATCAGTCAAACGCATCATCGCAGCCCCAGCTCTAAAAAGATCTATCATAAAGAGATAACACTCATATCTACTTGTTATTTTTCTACATTGGCACATGAGTTTCCTAAACTTCTTACTCTAACTTTGAAATCAAATGAAAGTGTTAAAATAACAAAAGACAGCTGAAACGACGGTGGTTGGTTAGACTACGGTAGCATTTCGGTCGACTGGACTACGGTAACAGGTGCTCGAATTCTCAAGGAAATCGGACACGTGACTTCAGAATACATTGAATTAAAACTGTAAAACACGGCATAATAGTTATTTTCTCTAAATTGATCATTTACACAACACGAATATCGTATTCTAAATTCCAGTTACCCTTCCGTATCGTTCGCTTTTGCTTTCCTCCAAAAACTCATCAAATCACCGAGAACTTTCATTCCTTCTTTCTTTTTCTCCAGATCCATTTTACTAAAATTCATTTATCAGAATTGAGAATCAGTTAAATAATTTCAGTATTTGTTTCAAAAAGATATCAAGAATCGATGTAATCAACTAACCCATTAGTCGCATTTCCTTTGATTAGTCTTCCCAAATTTCCCGAAATTGTCGATCCATTGTTCAATGAATTTGGGTTGTCTTCACTGAAATTATTTTCTGAATACAGTAGAAATTGAAATCAATCTTTACTTCTAGAAGCTTTAAGAACTTCTAAACTATCTATAACTTACTTTCCAACCAAATTGAGCAGACCTTCCATGACGGAGTGAAAATAAATGAAGTGACGACTGAGTCAAATGGCTTGGTTTCTCTTACGATGCAGATGATTTTTTCTCTTTTTGACAGGTGAATCTTGTGTTTCAGCTGCCATTTCGTGACAAAAACTAATTGAAAATAGCAATACAAACTGTGGTTAAGGCTGCTTATTTGGATACTTCGATGTCTCACAAGGTTTCAAACTTCCTGAAATTTATGTGGGAGGAGTCGACTCTGGTTGTCTCATTTTTTGATGTCTTTGAACATTTTGAGAGAAAATCATTTATTAAATGACAGGCAGTTTTGAACGATTCGATCAAGAAATTCACGGAAAGCATACCCAAAATATATGCTAACAGAGTGAAATAGACAAAAGAATTGTTAATGAGCATTAGGCGAAATTGGGGAGAAAAGTACATAGAAAAGTCAAGGGAGCTCAAAGAAGAGAAGAATGGAAAAAAAAGAAAGATGAAGAAAAGTGAAATGTAGATGACTAAAAGCGGTAGCTATCAGTTCTAAAATACGATGCATTTCATACGGAATAGGGAACTGAAAGAGAATTGGAAAAATCTATGAAAGTAAACTGGTATAAGCTGATTTCAAATACAATTGCTTATCGAGAACTTGGGAAGAATCAGGAGAAGAGTTTGTAGAGAGCAACGAGAACGGCGGCGGTGAAGAAGTGGAATGAAGAATTGGTTGAGTTACATACTGGTTCTGAGCATTGTGAATAGACACGTGACACTCCGAGAGATCCCTTTAAAATATATTATTTTGTATATTATGTTTTCACAATTTCTCAGTCTGTTTCTTTGCATATTCCGTTCATTTTCTAATCAGAATTTCAATCATTTTTATATTCATACTATTTTCTTGAAATACTCACTTTGTTCGATTTCTTCTCAACATTTTCTCCCGTATATGCACATTCTCTGACGATTGAAGTCTCTTCTGAAATACTTTTTGATGTTTTTGGATACCGGAAACCAAGTTCTGGTTCTTGCTTCCCGAAATGCTCTTTGCCTCTCATAGAAAACGGGTACTTGGTTGTGTGAAAAAGGTCAGAAATAGAAAAAAGAGAATCGGTGGGAGACGGAAGAGTTCGCGATTTTTGAAAAAGATATCAAAGCTCACCGTTGACGTACTGACGAGTGACTCTGCATCCGACAGGCTTCACTGCTTTCAACCCGCTGAATGATTTGACTGGACAGACCTGGAAAATGAATATAAAAGTGAGACCAAACTTCTTTTCTCTGAATAACTATTGAATAGGAACTACATCAAATTTCTGTTCAGAATATATTTGATTCGAGAAAATTTCGAAGATTAATAGGACAATTTTCAATTTTTTGAATCTCAAATTCTAAAAAAAGCTTACTCTGTTGAATTGTTGGAAGTTTGTAGTGCAATCCGGTTGATTCAAACTGTTGCAAATATAACAATTGAGGGCAGTTGCCACGGTTATCAACGAAACGAACACGACGAGGAATCGCATTCTGAAGAGATAGAGAAATAATATTTTTGGGAGAAGAAAAGAAAGTAAACAAGAGAGGAGACAACAATAAAACGTGAGAATAGACCTAGTCGAATCAGAATTGAATACAAAAAAGTTTGTGAAGTGGCAACAGACTATCGATCGAAACAGTCGTTGGTGGAGGTCATTTAGCCTTCAAAAGTAGGTTGGGTTTCATCGATTTGAAACTTGTCACAGTCCATCAATTGGAAAAGTGATTGAGAGGCAGACAAAAAGAGAAAGAGGAAGAGAAGAGGACCGGGACGAATGGAATGGCTTCGCATGTACCCACAACTCTTTTGCTGTTTTCTATTATTTACGTGGTGAAAAAAACCGAAACAAGACGAGAAAATGGAGAAGAGAGGGCCGAAGTAGAAGAGAAGAAAAAAAGTCTCAGTGCGAGAAGAAAGAAGAGATGGCGACGGACGGAACATGTGGGGGGGAGACCTCAGCCATAGCATGACAATCGAGCTGAAATGAGAGAGAAAACGAAGAAGAAGCACAGCACAAAGTCGTAAATTTCCGTTCAACTCCAACTGCATAACGATTTGGTATTCAGAAGAAGGAGAAGAAAAAGAAGAAGAAAAAGAGAAGAAGAAAAGAGTAGGAAAACGGGTTTTTGAAGTACACACATTGTACTTCAAAGTTTTCGAAAAAAAAAGAAGGACCACTTCTGAATCATCTTTGTTTTTTGTTCTTTCATCAGCAGAACTTAGAAGAAGAAAAGCATAAAAAACGAATTGTGTGGAGAGATTGATTGTTTATTTTCTTATCAATGAAGCGGAGATTAAATCTCTGTTTTGTCCATTGAAGAGTGCCGTGATATGTTGAGTGTGAGTAAGATGTATCGATATCCACAAACATAAACACAACACCTGTTTTCTTTGCCTTTTCTTCTTTTTTGAAATCGAGATTTCTCTTTTTTATAATATCGGTTCGAAATGATGATGATTGAGAAGAGAAAAGTGGGGGGATAGAAAATGGAAAATGAGAACCAGTTGGAACGCAACGGAGCGTGTGAAGTTGAAATTGAAAAATAGAGAAAAACGAAGAGAAACCGAATAAAAAATATAGTTAGATAGATTCGACAAGAAAAAAACCAAAGTGGAAATTTGAAATTCGGGTCGGCGGGGGAATCTTCTGCGCTTCGTGGTGTATGCTTTTTCCGTTTTTCTCTCTTGGGGCCACTCCTCCCCAATACTACTTGAAGACGTGAGTGTCGTTTCGAAGAATTTCGATGAGCACAGCATTGTTTCAGTGTTTCTCTCTCTCTCTCTCTCTCTCTCTCTCTCACTATGTCTCTGATTGAAAAAACTTGCTCGCGCATGTTGTTTGGCTTGTATTTGCTCGCATTTCAACACGTAAATAATGAAAGACAAAAAAGCGAAGGAGAAGAAGAAGAAAAGAAAGAAGGTTGGTATTGGACACATAAAGAGTAGAAGCCGATTGATATAACATTCATGTCAACGCTCTTTTTCGCGCGTTCTTGCTTTGCTCCGACATGCGAGAGCCAATTCAATTTTACGCACGGAGATGGAGAAAGTTTGTGAAAAGGAGAAAAATAGGAAAAAGATGAAGCAGAAGAAAAAGAAGAAAAAAGAGGAAGAGAGTGCAAAAATGAAAGAAAAAGAAGAAGAAGAAGGTCGTCGAATGTGACAGAAAAAGAGATGGCTTATGGAAAAAGCTCTCACCGATTAATCTGTTCTCTAATCTTTATGTATTTCCTCATTTTTTAAACGTCCGGTTGTCCTCTTCGACTGAAAACAAGTTCTAAGTGTTTTCAATAATATTTTCAGATCCAATCAAACGATTTCATCAGAACAAACTCTGTCTCAAAGAGAATTTTACTACTTTGGGAACAGATACAAAAAACAAAATTTTACTGATTGATTCATCTCCAATAAACAACAGTCACAACAATATTAGCTATCTGGAAAAGCAAAAGACACAACAAATCAGTCTTATCGAGTATTTTCAGCCACAAAAGTTGATTTTGGCTGACAGATGACATGCGTTGTAGAGTGTCACGAACTAGAACTGCGGTCTGAATGAAAAAGAAAACGAATGAATATGAGAAGTGTGTCATGTTTTTTACTTGGTGCAAAGAAGACTTCAGAATAGTGAATGATTGAATTGCTTCTTCCGGAACTTCTACACTACTCGTTATGCTCACTTCCGAAGAAACTGAACGTCTTCTTTTGAAATCGCAAAGAACAAGACATCGTAACCTGAATTTGCATTACGTTGTCTATTTTAATGCACAAAAAGACATTATTCTATTCACCAATCTGGGGGTCGTATTGCACTTGTGTGCACGTGATGGTGGACCTGCTGAATGAGAATTGAGGCAATCGTTGCCGCGGTAACGACGAACACTTCGGCGATTATATAATTGCCTGAAAAGAAGAAAGATAATAAATGCAAAACGGAAACGAAAGGAAATGGCTCACCTAGTAATGGAAGACGAGAAGCTTTTGGCATCATATCCGATACGAGTTGAAGCATCATCGAAATGGCAGCAAACATGTTAAGGCATAGTTCAACCTGAAGTCATTCTAATAAGAGAGCATGTCAATAAGGGATACCTTTGAAAGTCGTTCATCTTCATTACTGTTAGGAGTGAATAACCCAAAAATGGTTATAGTACACAAAATGAATGTAGGCGCTTGGATCACAAGAACATAATATACTGGTTTCCTTTTCAGTGTCACTATATAGGTTATCTCAGAGAACCAACTTTCCTGAAAATGGAGTTTTTATTCACAACGAACTGAGTTTCAAACCATCAAAGTATCATAATTATCCGATCGAACAAGATGAATTGATAGGAGCTCCCATTCACTGTTTCCCTTAAAAATTGATGTTTCTTGAACTGATATCGTCTTTCTGAATACCTCAATCCTTCCTTTTTGCGGCCAAATGACGTCGATTGAGGAGTTCACAGCCACAAATTCTCGATCAAAACTCCATGATCCCATTGAAATATTACATTTTTGTACATCATATGGGAAGTTTTCAATGCGAAGAGGGCATGGAGAACTGACAACTGCAGGAAGACTTGTTCTGATTTCTCCATTGTATCGGAGATCTGCCATTTGTAAATCTCTATCCAGTAGGTCATCAATTGATATTCTGAAGAGAAGATGAAATGAAAAAAAAAGATGATCTACTCACGCATTTGTTATTATAACATCTGGTAGCCACGCCCGGCTTGCTTCTATTTTCACCCATTCTTTGTCATAAGCGAATTCGGACCTATTCCAGTAAAGAATTGGATCGAACCATTTCTGGAACAATTATTGAGTATGACACTATCTTTCTTCTATTTACCAATAAAAATTCTTCGGAATATTGAATTGTCTCTTGTGTTTGATCCATTGATAACAGAATGAAAGTGTTTGGAGTAATAGTGACCGTAGTCAAATCATCCGATGGTTTCATATCCACATCATATGTTTGATTGAAGATAGAACGTAGGAGGGTTTCCGTATTCGAATCATCTGATTTCATATCATTAATTGTTTCATTTTCAGAAACGTACCTATAAGAGCAGCAACTACCAATATTCGAAGAATACATAACATTCGCAGGAAAAGAGAAGAAATGACCATCGAAAGGGTTGAGTTACGAGAAGTGACCCTTTTGGAGGCATCGTCTACACGTGTAATATAAATACCTAATGGTTGTATATAGAGACACTTGCACAAAATAAAGTGTGGGAATTTGAATTAAAATGTGTACAACTAGAGTCTATTCGGTACAAAGTTCATAGAACTATTACAAAACGGAGGTGTCGAGGATTCAAGAGCCATCTTTCTGAAAAACGTTCCAAATATCTTGATAGACAGAAGTGTTTTCTGAAATCTTGTTTCTTTTATCATCAACTCTGAGAATATTGTCGTCTTGTTTATTGGTTTCTATTAGTTCAAGAGTTGTTCTATTATTTATTCTTGCAAACATAAAAACATAACCTTACTCTAAATTCTCGTATTATACACTTTTGACTATTTTGAAAACGAAGTGATCGTTTAGTAACATTCTTATCATGTGATTTCTATACAAATGACAATTACACATGGATACAACTCCTTTAATTAGCCTTCTGACTAATCTGCTCTCTCGTACTTCTCGAATTGAAAGATCACTTATTATTCATCCAAAATATGAATATATCTCGAAGTAAAACAGAAATCAAACCATTAAACTTCATCTCAGACATAATTAGATGGAAGTCTGAATCAAAAGAGGGATCTCTCGGGGGGTTTTGTCTATGTCTCGTATTGAAGGCGTAAACATCATTTATATAGTCTGTGCTCAGTTGTATAATAATACTCAAACCCCATTTCATTTTCTGTCTTCGCATTTATTAGTATTCTGAATAGAACCAAAGCTGCAAAAACTATATAATAGTATATATTCTTCCTCTAAGAAACTATATTTCGAAGAGTGTAAGTACTACATCAAAAGACTTCCAGATGGTTCTTCTCACCGGACAAGCTTGGATGGGTCTCACCGAATTCGTTGAAATCGTTTCAACATGTTTCTCAATTCCAATCAACTGTTTTCTTTTGTATTGTATTCTGACGAAATCAGGAAGAGGCATTGGATTCTATAAATATTTGATGGCTTGGTTCTCAATTCAAAGTATTTTCTTCACTCTTATAGCTTCTTTCACCCATATGGTATGTGTCTTAATCTGATAGTTCAGTGACGTCTTCATATTCTAAGAACTTAGATTAGATTCATTTTCAGTGCTTTCATACTATCGGCGGAACATTTATGATGTTTACTCCCCGCAATCATTACCATCTTCCATCATGGGCTATTTGGGTTCTACTCGGAACTTGTTGCATTTCAGTCGGTTATGTACTTTTGATTCTTTCCGCTCAGTTTCTGTTCAGATATTTTGCAATGATTGAGTGAGTTCTTTCTCTTTCTCTTTTTCCACAAATTAGTCGTTTTGAAGCAACAGAAAATTGAAATATTTCTTTGGTTGGTACCGTTTATATTTTGTTTTTGCAATGATATTGGTGGCTATCGTGTACGGAGGTTGTGGATTCGTTGGAATCAATTTGACTCCGGAAAAGGATTTACAAATACGGTAATTAAGGACACTATCTTGAAATTATTGAAGGAATTCAGAGAAAATATTGCATCAGCTTATCGTGTGACTCCAGATAAAATACATTACGTGGCAGTTGAATACTTTGTTAGAAATGAAAAAGGAGAGACAGATCTCAATTATAATTCAATTGGAACTGCAGCAATGCTCAATTGTGTCTTCGTATGCTCTTTCTTTCAAGAATATCCATAATTCTTTCATTCTCTCAGAGTTGCATGGTCAGTGTCATTATCTTCTGTGGAGTTAAAACCTACAAGCAAGCTTACGATAAAACGTGTCATTTGTCGAACCATTTATCTCTCCAACGTCAATTATTCACTGCCTTATTAATACAGGTAAATTGAGAAAACATCATCCAATTTTCTTCCAATTCAGACGCTCACACCAACTATACTAATATTTATTCCGTGCATAATCTTTTATATCCTTCCAATATTCGAAATCCCCTTGGGAGTTGATTCAAACATTTTGAGTGTTTCATTGATCCTCTATCCTATGATTGACCCGATTGGAGTATTATTTTGTATCAAAAACTATCGAATTTACATGAAAAGTGGGTTTGTTTCGTTCTTCTACCGATAAAAATTCTCCTCAGAATTCTTCCAACTCCGAGTGATTCGACGAGCACGTTGTAACTTTTCAGTCTGGGAACCTGCTACTTTCGCAGATAGGGTTATATCGTTTAGAACAGTGGAGGAAGCTGTCGACATGGGGAGTCCACGTTTCCACATAATTTGAAGTAAAATATTCTTACATACAAGTCAGAAGCAAATGTTTTCTTTCTAAATTGTAATAACACTTTTGTCTCTTTCTCTCTCTCTCTCTCTCTCTCTCTCATTATTTTTTAATTTAATTTCGCTTATTCATGTTTATGCTGTGATTCAGTTATATGATCCGGTTTTACTAATTTCGCAATAAAGATGACTGAATATATTTTCCAGTTTCGAAAATATAATTTATCAACTGATAACAGGATTAACGTACAAAGAATCTTTGATAAAGGTTATTTTTTATTCGCTCGTGAAAATCACTGAGAATAGTGTGCCGCAAATTGCATTCAGATGGCGCCGCAGTTGCATTTTAGGCCACCGCCTTCTTTCTTCCCGCCAAAAGTTTTCACTTTTTCATTCTTCCTCAAAACTTCCTTTTCCACGCTCAACTTTTTCTAAACTTCTGAAACTAAATTTTTCCAATGTTGAAAATTATCTTCTTTCGGCTTTTTCTATCGTGATATGCTGTGTTTTCGGTTCTGCGGTTCATTTTAGGAGATGCTAAAAATTTAGGAAATTATTTTCGTTGGGTACTGCCGCAGCGCGGCAGTGGCAAGGACAGCCATAATAGAAATGAACTGAGGAAAATTAACTGTTTTCTCTCAAGAAAACTTGCAACTTATCTCTTGCCGATATGATTTTCTTCATTAGTATTTGCTGCTTCGTATCTCGTAGTGCCTGTAGATATTGTTGATTATTTGTTTGTTTCAGTTTTCGATTGCAGGGTTTTTCCAAAGGGAGCCATCAATATGGTTAGAAAGGATAGTGAGTGTAGCTCCTGCTCAAGCGATTCTGATCATGATCATGAGGACTTTACCTTGGCAAATGATCTTGTCGTCACCAAATATCAGGTTGCTGCCGAAATCACCAACGCTGTCCTCAAGGTATTTTAGTACTTTATGATCTGTTTTTATCAAATGGTCAATAAATTCAGGAAGTAATTTCCAACGTCAAGGAAGGAGCTGTTGTTGGTGATCTATGTGATCTTGGAGACAAGTCGATTCTTGCAAGAACTGAGAAAATTTACAAGAAAGAGAAAAATCTCCTTAAGGTATTTGCATTTTATTCCATTTCCTGAGTTTTCCTTTTAAGGGAATCGCCATGCCAACTTGCATTTCCATTGACAACACAGTTTGCCACTACACTCCTTTGAGATCCGATGCTCCAGTTGTTCTGAAGGACGGACAAGTGGTGAAGATTGATCTCGGAACACACATTGATGGTTTCATTGCTACGGCGGCCCACACTGTCGTTGTCGGTGCTTCTAAAGAGAAAAAGGTCACTGGAAAGGTCGCTGATCTCATCCGTGGAGCTTACGATGCTCTCGAAGTGGCCATTCGTACCCTGAGACCAGATACTGTTAATTACGACGTCACTAAAAACATTGGCAAGGTGTCAGCAGAATACGGAGTCACCCCGGTTGAAAGCATGCTTTCACACCAATTGGAGAGAAATGTACTGGAGGGAGAGAAGCAGATCATTCAAAATCCTGGAGAGAAGCAAAAAGGAGATATTGAGAAGTGCACTATTGAGAAGCATGAGGCGTACGTTATCGATATCATTTTGTCTACTGGAAAGGGTCAAACGAAAGAAATGAATACACGCACAACAGTGTACAGGAAGAACGATCAAGTCAACTATCAACTCAAGATGAAGGCTTCTCGTACTCTCCTTCACGACATCAACAAGCAATTCGGACCTATGCTTTTTTCTCTCCGAAACATCGAGGATGAAGTCAAGGCAAAGATGGGAGTTGTTGAATGCGAGAAGAATCATCTTCTTATTCCATATCCAGTTATCTATGAGAAGGAGGGAGAATTTGTTGCTCAATTCAAATCAACAGTTCTCGTCATGCCAAATGGTCTTTTGAAAATCACTGGGCTCCCAATCGACACCGATGTCTATCAATCCGATCTCTCAATTAAGGTAATTTGACTCTAACATAAGTGCTCTAATCATATGTTATTATCAGGACGCCGATCTCCAAAAGGTGTTGACATCTGCCTTGAAACCAAAGAAGAAGAAGGAGGTCAAGAAATCGGACCCAGTTGCCACCAAAAAAGGATAAATCTCAATAGCGAATTCCCAAATTATCATTGTCTTTCGCATTTATTTTTCAATATGTTGTATCTCGTATGATCTTGATCTTAAACTGAACCGGTCTTTTCGGATAAAAACTTCTGTAAGATTGAACTCCTCACATCATTTTTGTTTTTTGAAGCGTTTGACAACCTGTTGAAATCACAAGAAAGTGGATAAGGTGTTTTTGTTAAAGTTAACTGTAGGCGCTATGGGAGTTGGGATGCCACCCGATTTTTGCACTGTTAGGGTGAGCTTAAACTTAGAAAAACACCCCAGCTATTTTTTAAAGGTTTTTGAACAAAAAAGCCTTTTTTTTCCAAAATGAAAAACTAACAAAAGTAAAAAGCTTGCTTCTTTGGTGCTTAAAGCTCTTTTCATCAACGTTTTTCTAACCTTGTGAAGTTACCCCTTAACAGTGGATGTACACAGGATAAGGATTCTTTCGGGAATGCTTTCTCTTCTTTCCATTTTTTGGTTTCGTGACGGTCTTGGCGGCTTTTTTGAATGAGTCGTTTCAATTAAATTCAACTATTTTCAGCGGTGAAGGGGCGGAGTCAGGCTGAACCACCCTGCGGGGACACATCTGTAACGGTGCAAGTACACGACCGAACGTGAAGCGCGCTTCGAAAAGCGTTGTTAACAGACTCCGCCCCTCCACCGCAGAAACGGTATATCAATTGAGTCGGTGACAAAGTCATCACCAATTAGTTACAAACAAGTAATTATATCAATCACCGAAACAACAATGTCTGGACGTGGAAAGGGAGGAAAAGCTAAGACTGGAGGAAAGGCCAAGTCACGCTCATCAAGAGCCGGACTTCAATTCCCAGTTGCCCGAGTTCATCGTATTCTTCGCAAAGGAAACTACGCGAAACTTGTCGGAACAGGAGCATCTGTATATTTAGCCGCCGTACTCGAATACCTTGCCGCTGAAGTTCTCGAGTTGGCTGGAAACGCTGCTCGTGACAACAAAAAGACCCGAATCACTCCAAGACATTTCCAACTCGCTGTCCGCAACGACGAGGAGCTCAACAAACTTTTGGCCGGAGTGACAGTCGCTCAAGGAGGTGTTCTCCCAAATATTCAACCAGTTCTTCTTCCGAAAAAAGCCGGAGGAGACAAAGAATAGAGAACATTCTTCCAAAATATAAACCGAACCCAACGGCCCTCTTTAGGGCCACAAATAAAAAATAATCCTTTTGCTTTTTACTAATAAAGTTGATATTTTCAAAACGCCGAGCGCACCTAAAAATATTTTTATTATTCCTCAAAACCAGTGAAGCTTCTATAAATGTACAAACTCCTTTAGGTGAAAACAATCTGGTTATTCTAAAAACAAAAACAGGTGTCTGGAAGAGGATGGACGAATGTCATCATCATCTTGATTTTTCATTTCTTTTTGTCATGAGCAAGGTTCCATTGCAGGTGCAATTCTTTTAAAAAACATTCTACGACGATGGATTGAATTAAAGACTCGGAAGATCAACATTCTGCAGTAATTCAGTAGCATTATGAAATAATTCAGTTCTGACATCATTCTATACATTTTGAGTGAAAGTGTGAGTAATGAACTTTCAAAAACGTCTTCAGGGATGCGTTTTCATAAAAATCATTTTGTCATAGAAATCAAATCTGTTTCTTCGAGAAAATCAAATCATGTTTGACCACTCTTATTCGTTTATTCGTTCATTTATGTTGTTTTTTTTTTCAATGTCAACCCAGTTGATCCAATTGATTCGTGCCTATCATTTCTGTTAAAGTTCATTAATAAGTTCTATTTTCAGATCTGAATTCAGATGGTTTTGTTAGATGGACCTGTTTGGATTCATCTTTTTGAATACACTGAACTCATCTCACTTTTGTTTTCTTTGCCAATTAACTTACTTTTATTATTTTGCATTTTAACGAAATCAGGAAAGGAAATGGGAAATTATAAATATCTAATGGCCTGGTTTACTATCCATTGCATGTTTTATTCTATTGTCACATTCATCACGCATATGGTAAGTATTCAATAGAGAATGATCAAAACAGGTAAAAGCATATCCTGATCGACTTCTTGATCAAAAACCAATTCGATTCAAAGAGAGACACATCTACTCGTAACCAGAGCTGATTCTTGAGAAATTGTTTGAGTTATTTTATCTTATTTTCTATAAAATAGAGAGTCTATTTCATGCTCTTTTGATACCAAGAAAGCGATAGAAAACGGAACGATTTGTGATTCACATGAGAACTATTCGAATATAATTGCAGGGTTTCCACATTCACGGAGGAACCATAATGATGTTCACAGTAAGTAACATATTTAGTCTTCCTCGTTACGGAATTTGGATTCTATTCGGTATTTGTTCAATTTGTTCTGGATGTGTTCTTTTGATTCTCTGCATTCAATTCGTCTACAGATATTTTGCAATGAACCAGTATGTATTATTTCTTTTTTTTTGATTTTTGCTTTTTCTTCTGACGTTCAGTTCTAAAAATCTAAAGTTCTTCACCGGATGGCGACGTCTTTATTTTGTACTTTTCGTTTTGTTTGTCTCCATTATCTACGGTTCTTGTGGATTTGTAGGTATAAATTCAACACCGGAGAAGGATTTACGAATACGGTGAGTCAATTGCTCTCATGTGATTCTCTAGTTGTTATGATTTCAGACAAGCGATGTCGGAAGTGTACGGAGTATCACCGGATAACATTAATTACATCGGAATTGAATATTTCGAACGAACGGAAACAAATAAAATTGTTGTGAATTGGTTATCAATTACAGCTGCTTCGGTTATCAATTGTTACTTTGTAAAGGTCAAAGATAAGAGAAAAAGGGAAATTGAAATGGTTCCAGATATCCATGGTGACTATTATTCTGTATTGTGGAATGAAAACGTATAAAAAAGTATGTATCAAAACTGCTCATTTATCAAATCATATGTATATCCAGAGACAATTGTTCATTGCACTTTTGGTTCAAGTGAGAGTTTAAAAGGGAGTATGACAAGAAATGAAATGATTCTAGACACTTACTCCAACAATTCTCATTTTCATTCCTTGTATGATATTCTACTTGATTCCTTTATTTGAATATCCAATGGGACCTGATTCGAATATCGTGAGTCTAACTCTGGTGACATATCCTATAATCGATCCGATCGGAGTCATTTATATTATCAAAAATTATCGGTTATATGTGAAAAGTAAGCAGAAACTGAGAAAAAAAGAAAAAAATCTGCATTTCTCAGAATTGTTCACAATAAAAATATGTTGTCCGTCTTGTAAAAATCAGACAAATTCACAGCCGGAAGGACTGATTCAAGTGAGAGCATATTCTGAAAATAACGAGTCACTTCGTTTTAATTCAATTCAAAGTGGACATTTGGGTGTCTAGATGAATTCATTAATTCTTGACTTTTGTTCTATTTATACTCTTCCTGTTTCATTTTGTTTCCATTTTTCTTCTTTCCCGGAACAAACTGAATTATGACGTGGTTTCTTATTGTTTTTCGGGGGAGTATTCTCATTTCAAATGTCTATTTACGTTGATCTCATTTATGAAAATTCTTCTTTTGTTTTTTCTTCGATTATGTCTACTTTTATATTGTCTATTCGTTGAATTTCTGAGAATTGGAGAATGTCCTCGGAATACATTGAATGTCTAGTAGATTGTATATTTAATGTGAATGAAATGAAATTCCGACGATTACTTTGTTTAATTGGAAACGATTTATGCAACTGTTCACAAGTTTATTCGATTGATAAAAACACCGAATTAAACATAGAAAAGAATCATTATACGGTATTTAGAAGTTCGTTTCTCCCCCTTTTCCACTCCTTTACTTCCTGTAGTCATACAAGTTTTCGTTGGTGAAAAGGCGATACAAACGATGGTGTCTTTTTGCAGTGACACGACATTGTTGATGAATATTCGAAAGATAGAAGATCGGTCCGTTCTTTTGTTTAATTGCAGTCACCACTGCTCCACCTTCAACACGAGATCTATCTTTATAGATTGCCGTAGTATCCACGTGGAATGTCAGAGTCTCAATGTCATTTGAAGACTCGATATAAGCATTGTCGTAGTCGACCAAGAACTGAAAAATTGAATGATTGCCTCTAGTTTTCATCTCAAAAATAGAATATTACCTTAAGATCAACAAGAGAATTCATTTGAACTTTCAAATATCCTCCAAATGTATTCATATTTCCCTGATAACCGCACATTGTGTAGTTGAATGAAGGATCCAGAAGGTAAAGGATTGAAGTAATATCGTTCAATGGAATCGATTTCTCGACAACATGCATGATTTGATGAGCAGCAAATTTAGCATTTTGATCAGCAGAACAAGATGTTCCGAAAAGGGCCAACGAGAAAAGAAGAACACGAAGATGCATTTTTCTTCTGAAAGAGAAATGAATTAAAAATGGTTTTCGATCAGAAAAAGTTTGAAAAAGGGAACGAGGCGTGGCATATTTCAGAGCAATAACTGATAACGTGTGAACAACAACAAAGCTTTTATAGCCAGAAGATTGTAGTGGGGAGGGCAGGATAATTGGGAATAGGAAATGTGTAGGAGGCTCCCCCTCTCCGCTTCTTCATCTCTGGAGTGAAAGAGGTGGAGTCAGTATCTTCGTATCGCCCGTACTCTTCTAATTCATTTTCTAGATGTTTATGAAGATGAAGATGTTTAAAGGGATAAATGTACGAAAATTAAATGAACATCTGGATATTTCTAGAAATTGATGACATCCGGTTCAAAAAATGAAACAAATCGCTGATCAATGACGTCAAAATCGTATTCGAATGAGAAGGAATTCTTGCAAAATGAATGATTCTTCAAATTTGAGAATAGTTTCATCCTGGAACTGAGCAACCATTTGATGATGTTCACAAGATCAGTGAACAAAAAATATGAACGTCAAAATCTTCTTATTTTTAGAATTTATTCCGTTGCATCCGGTCCGAAATGTTGAACTAATAAGAGCCATTAGTGATAATCTGATGTCAAATTCTAGTTTTAGTAAACGAATTTAGTGTTTTTAATGCTTCCGAAATATTCGAAGAAACCAATGAACACAAGAAAACGATCTCGTGAATCTAAAACTGTTAGCTGGTCCAATATCCGTTCAAAATATTAAAAAGATATGTTAAGACCAAGTTGGATTTTAACACAAGATGATTCAACTTCGAAAAATAATACAGAGAACTCATGTAAATACGGAATAACATTTCTACGTTACGAATTCGGATATTCTACCTCCAGGAGTTGTTTTTTTCCTATTCAGCAGATGATTCTGAAGAAATTCCCGGTAGACTGCATTTGCAGAAGAATTGGTTTGTATTCACACAAAATTTACTAAGCGAAAACGGAAAAGTTATGACTAATTATGTATTTTTCGAAGTTTTTGATTGGAGTTTTTCTTGAAAAACGTGTTTGAAGGAGAGAAAAATTTCGAAGGTGGTCGGTGAATTTCAAGTCTACTTCGTTTCTTCAAATGAGACTTCTAACATACTTAGAATATAGGATTTTATAATACTTTCAATCATTTATTCAAAAAACGCCTCCCAAACTATCGCCGACGCAGCTGAAAATAATGTTCCGCTGACGAAACATGTGGTTTTTTCATACACGTTTTCGAATCAAGAACATGGATAAATCTCAAAAAACGGAGAAATGATTCATACTTATAAAGAGTTCGGATTCCAAAACTAGTTGATAGTTTCAGAGGGACAGTTATATTCTAGAATTTATGTTTTCGATTAGGATATTGTAATTTTGAATAACGAAAAAATGATGAAGAGTAATTATTAAAACTGTCATTTCGTATCTTCAGCTTAAATTACTTTTTTGAAGAAAATCTCATAGTAAAAAGCTATAGTTGACAGTTTAAGACCGCCTACGCAGCTGAAAACGTGTCCGCATTTCGTCATTTAGCGATACAATTTCCATATTTTCAGACGTTGTTTTTCGCAAACTTTATTGTATTCAAAACAGGTGAAATGTATGATGTATCACGTGGAATTCATAGATTGAAATAGAAAACAAAAAGAAGGAAAGAGTTTAGTGAATTGAGACAAAAACTCATTAGTTTGCATGTGGAATGATCTTTAAAATGATGTATGGAGGTCAAGAAACTGCAATGTCATTGAATTGAAAAGAGGATCCAAATCGAATTAGAAATGAGCATTTGATCGTGGAACATTATCATGTGCACTTGGCTTTTCTCTACTTTTAAATTTCCGGAAGAAGGGTCACACACAAACAGAAAAGCAACGTCATTTATAGGATTCAAATGAATAGGTTTCAGATTAAATATCACGTTTTGTTTTCAAAAAAGAATTATCTGAATGAACTCAGAAGAGAGCAAAAAAACAAGAAGAGATAGAAAATTTATAATACTTTTGGAACCAGTAAACTTCAAACGAAACGATTAAAACTAAAGAATCAAGATGAATTCAATGCATTACATGTATCCATTATTTGTTGTTTCACCTGAAATAAAACGTGGATTTTCGAATGAATTTCTAAAAGATTACCATTTCTAGTTCCTCTTTTGTCAGTTGATCAGAGACGATATCAAAGTCTCCGTCGTCAATGAAGACCGTTGAGTTACTTGAAGTCTGCAAAAATAGAAACGGTTAATCCAGTTGAACGACGTCACAAAATTGAAATTTCATCAAACATCGAGAGGGTTTCGAATTCGAGCATTAACGGAATTTGGGAAAATAATTGGAAAAAGCATTTGGGATCAACATAAATCCACTGTTTTAACTCTTATGAGAATACATTTGACTGTTTAGTTGAAGATGTATTAGAGAGTGGGAGAGACTCTTTTCCATCATTTAATAAACATACTCCGAGATAAATGATTGGTTCCTTATGGACTGGATCCACTTCAATATCTCTTTTTGACCGTTTCCGAGCTCTTCTCGTTTCGGAAGACGACGAACTACTGTCATCATCCTCATCTGAAGTGGAACGAACTGCTGAGTTCGTCATGTAGTTTGCAGTAGAATTTGTCCATTCGGTCTCTTCCTCAAAAGAAAAACACTTTAAATATGGATTTCAAATCAAAACTTACTCTACAAATCAACCTCTTTTTGTGACTTTTTCGATAAATGACCCAAGAAGAAACAATTGAAAAAAGGATGAACAGAAGGAATAGATTTCTCATTTTCTGGAGACAGAACTGAAATGTAAGAAGTTGTTGAAAAGAGAATGAATACAGTAAAAAGAGAAAAAAGATAAACAGGAGACACGAGTTTTCAATTGTGTTTTTAATCGGCTCACAGATTCAACGAAGCGAGAAGTGACGAATTGAGAATGAGTGGTCAAGGTGATTCTCTTCTTTTCTCGATTCTTCTTCTTCCTATCAACTGTACAATTGTTTTGATGGTAAAATTGGTTGAAATGGTAGAAAGAGACGATTTGATCATAAACTGAAGAAATGACCAAATTACAACTGGGTCACACTTTGAAAGTCTCTCTTACAGCAAAAAAGGAGTGAACGACGTGACGAACAGCTTTTCGGTTTGTATCAACAACTTGAGTTGTTTTGGGACAATTCGAAATAGTATTGGTTGTAGTGGAGACGCAGACATTTGTTCTACAATGGTCAAGATTTGCTCGGAGCAAGCAAGCAAAGACACCTCTGTACAGTCAAGAAGCCTCCGAACTATTATTGTTATTTGTGCCGCTTTTGGGTCTCCAAGAAGAATTTCTTTATTTGTTATTTCGAAAGTTTAGTTAATGGATTCCATTTTAGGCTTGAATCAAAGTCCAAAATTGAAACTTTATTAGTCATTGCTCCAGTTTACTTTTGTACTTTGTTGACTTTTTCCAAAAGTCATCTGGTCAAATTTTTTTGAGATTGCTCTCGGTTCTTTCTTTGGATCACACTTGTTCGCTTCCAGTTTCTCTTTAATCAAAACACAGTAACCACTCTAACCGTACAATGGTGGTTTCATTGACTCAGCTGCTCAAGTTTATCTCTGATAATGGAAAAAGTTCGAATAGTTTCTCAAAAGAACTTGACTATATAACCCTTACATTTGTTTTTGAATTCATATTTGAAATCCGAGTCACGAAAAACTTTTGCAACTTCCATGAATTATGATACTACATTTCGTTGTTTACTTGTTACATATGCACTCAACGTGGAAATTACCTCTGATCGGATCAGCCTGGATAACAAAATATGTGAAAATGTTTGTTTCATGTTGTTTTTATCCAATTATTATGTGTGAATATAAATACTAAATCTCATTAAATGGATAGTCAACATAATTTGTTATTATTATTTTCATCCGCTCAAACTATCTGCCAATCATTTATTTTTTAAATCGGAATACCTTCTCTTCTAATTCCATTTTTTCCTCTGTTGAACACAGTGCCATTCGATGCGAGACTAATCTTGAACCTGCCCGCTTTCATCATTTTTTTGTAGTTTTCTTCATCCCTTTTTCTTTTTTTTCTTTCTGCCAACAATTGGGATTACGAGCCGGTCGAACAAGCGGATGCGCTTCGGAGGAAGAAGAAGCTTCATGTTTCGGAGAAATAGTAGAAGAAGGTGGAGAAGAACATAATACAAATACATCTCTCTTTTTTCTCTTTCGCCGGTTTTTTCTTGTCGGAAAGCCGCATCACCAGAAAGAGCAAGTGTGAATTCATCTGTCATCACTCTTTCTCTTTTACCTTTTCACACCTTTTCACGATTCCAAATCATTGTTTTTGTGTGATGAGATGAAGATGAGAAAGAAGAAAAGAGGAGGAGGGAGAATCTTGATTTGTTGACTCGAGAAATGACCAAAAGATGCGCGGAAAGGGGGGCGACACAATGAGTTGAGCGTTTGTTCAAACTTCTGTTTCCACAATTGGACTCCCACCTTTCGGGTGCTTTTTATGATGATCTATATAGTAGAACTTTTCGATACTTGTTTCAATACAACTGAGAACTCATTGTCTTTTGACAATGAATACGGAAGTTTCGAAAATTCTAAACAAACTGTCTCTTCTCGAAATTTCACTTTTGTAGAGTAATCCATGTTGCGAAAACTTTTTCTCTTAGAAGTGTAAAACAAGAAACTGCGGTGTGTAGTTACGTAATCCCTACGGTTTCATACTGTTTCCGAGACGATCGAAAAAGTTTTTATTGTGATTCAATATTGAGAAACTGTATCCAATGGAGCGAACTTTTGCATACTTTTGGGCTAGAATACTGTAATTCCTGTGATGAACACATTCTGTTTCAACTGTGCAGTTTACTTATTTTAAAGTTAAATTATCAAAACAAAATTTACTGCTGAGGTACTCATATTCTGAATCTTTTATTTATCATACCTTCTTGAATCTTCTGTGCACTTCAATAAATGCCTATTTGAACGATGGTAATTTTTGCTCTTTGTAAAGAGAAATAATTTTTGCTCTTTTGTAAAGATATCTGTGGCTCATATCAAGAACCCTTTCGATCGCTGATCCCATTGTTCGAATCATTCGTATCAATCCTATCCTAATTATGAGAAGTCCAACAAGAAAACAATCTTTAGACTGTTACCAAATAAGCTTCCATTTTCCTTTTCTCCGTTCTCTAGTCCTTTCACTTCTGAAACTGCTTTCTCCCTTTCTACAAATTGTGGCCAATTTTCCAAGAATCCGTTCTCTTTCTTTTCATATTTCATGTCTTCTGAAAACTCATCTTTTCAAGTTTTTTGTCTTGTCTTAAGATATCTTGTCCTAAAAATGAAATGAGAATACAAAAATATCAGCCGTTTCTGTTTCTTTTTCTTCTTCCTCCTCATCAGTTGTTTGCGGGATTCATTTCACTTATTTCGTTTGGATCGAAAGTAGAACATCAGTAACTGAACTAATTCTTTTGAGACATCTTCAATTATTTCTTTACGATCAGATGAAAAAACATACGTGGATAGTAGGTCATTCTGGATAAAAGTTTCAAAGTTATGATCGAATGTCTCCTAGAAATGTTTTCTCCTAGAATACGGTTCTCTATTGATGAATCATAAAATGGTTCCAGATTTAACATTTTTCTTTCATTCCAAAGCTCTACTGGGAGTTAATTAGGATGAGATTCCCCATGATCAAACTCTATTCTCTAAAACCAGTCTCTTCCAGACTGACTCATCAGTGCTCCCTCAACAAATCGCCCTCTCTCAGACTCTTTTTTCCCTTCTTCTCTCCGAAAATTCTTCATTTCTGCTCACTCCAACTCCTCCAAACGGATCGTCGTTCCACTGATAACACACTTTTTTCGGGTGAACATGGTCGCCGCGCGGAGGAGCCAAGAGGAGAGGGCGAGCGGTGCTTTCTCTCTCTCTCTTTCTCTCTCTCTCTCTCTCTCTCTCTCTCTCTCTCTCTCTCTCTCTCTCTCTCCGGACACCTATTTGCACTACGTGACTGTCAATCGACGGCGCATCTTCTTCTTCGTTCTTCTCAGCAGAAGCACCTTCCAATTAGTATTTGCCGTTTTAAAACATTCTTATTCTCTCTCTCCTCCCACTTCTCTCTCTCTCTCTCTTTCTCTTGTTGTGTTTTCTCTCTTTTGACCTAAAAATGGAAAGAAACAACACAAAAATGAGAAGGAGAAGCAGCGAAAAGAGGCGAAGAAACACATTGAAACCGTTTTGATAGAACCCATTCCGTTAATTGATTATCTAATTTGAGGACTTAATTCTTATTATTTTATAAATCCAACCAAAAACAAGATCTTCATCTTCTCCTTCATCTTCATATTCATCTTCTTCACCTTCGGCATTTTAATGGATTCTGTAGCAGTCCAAAATGATTTATAATTGGTCATATCGGTCATTTTTTGACTTTTCTCTCCAACTATTCTTCATTTTTCCGTTTTCTTTTCTTAAAATTTCGAATAGATCGGAACTGGATAAAGCTGTTCTCGTACTACTTAATGACGGAAAAGAATGGAAAAGGACGAGTCATTTGTTACCATTCTGCCACGTCACTTGATTAGTAGACTGCTCGTCCTCTCAGCGCATCAAAGTTTGCCATTCACTGGAGACTGGATCTCTTAATTCTCTCAATAAGTGTTCGTTCAGGTGACCCACTTTTCTTTGAGCAAGACTAGACTTTTTCTATTTATCTGATAGTTCAATTACATCTATACGGTCTCTAACTGAAGGGCACTCTTGAGCCGATTCTCTACGTCATTATACCCTACTCTCAGCCACCTGAAACCCACCTGAAGCCCAGTTTTTCCTCTTTCTCTCTCCTATCCACTATAGGTTGCAAACAACACAGAGGAGGAAAGCACAATAGTTCTTTTTCTAAAGGAAAGTGAGAAGGTTCTGTTTCTCTTTTCTCGCTTGTTTGTTGCTTTCTCTTCTATTACAACTTCCCAATTCATTCACACTCTCATTCAGATTCATTTCTGACATCTAGAACAACAGCTATAAATCAGTTATTTTATTGGAACATTTGTGTGTTGATTGTGTAAATGAGATGTTGAGAAGAAGAAGTAAACCATTTCTAAAAAAGAAAAGAAGTTTTGGGTTGACCTTGAAAAAACATTCGAGAGAGAAGCGACGACCTCTTTCATCCATTTTTTCTTCGTCTTTTTATTCCAATTTCCTTTTATTTATTTGTTTGTTAATGCGCTGTTTTTGATCTACTTGACCATCTTCATACCATTTCTCTTCTTTTTCTTCGTCTGAGTTTTCTTCTATTTCTGCCATTGGATATGCCAAAAACGATTGACTCTCATTCAGTTTTCTGGTTTTATAGAAGATGAAGATGATGTAGAAAACGATGAAAAAAGTTACAAACTGTCATTTCATCTCTGCTTTTTTTTTCTCTTTTTCGATGCAATGTGGTTGGCTAAGAACGGCTTAGAAGATTAGTTGAGAAGATTGTGTAATGCAATAAATGAGCGTTGAGGAATAGGAATAGGAAGAAAGAAGATAGTCTCGATCCTTTTTGTGGCTTTTCCTTCTTTCTTACTGTAATAAATATGACGTGGCATTTTGAGTTATTCTTCCGAATAATCATCAATTAACTGATGGTTTATGACTTCTTGATTCCTCCTCCTTTCAAACATTGATAGATGGCGTTTCGTCGAGACGCTTTCTCCTATCACAATAGAGAGAAACTACCATTTCCCTTCGGTCTCGAGAACTGATTTGCGGCGACCGTGAGTGGGTTCTACCAAGTTTTCTTTTCGAAAAATAATTCGGGTTTTCGTTAGATCTAGAGCACCTACAGTAATCGAATTTGATCTGCTCGCAACACAGTCTATGAAGAGAGAAAGATGTTACAGAAACATTTCTAGTCGTTCCACTCATCTTGTTATTCTATTCGAAGAAGAAGAAGTATCTGAAGAAACATTGATGACCTAGAAAACATGTGTAACCTGGTAATACAGGCATCCTGCTGTGTTTTAGATTTCCGATTTAGGTTACGGTTTGTCATTTTCACAGTCATTTCAAAGGACTGGACCATGAGTTTTTCATTCAGAAGAAACTAGATTTCAAATTCTTCAGATTTGAATCAGTTCGATACGGCTGATAAACTTTGCACATCGATCAACTAGTTTTTGTGTCTTCTGGCAAACAAGCGTATCTTGTCGTTCTCCTTGACCATTTGGAAATATCTTTTATCTCATTTCGTTTTTTTTTGATTTGGCAGTTTGTCCCAGATTCAAAACGCAATCAAGCATTCAAAACAAACAGTTTCCTTCTTCTTCTTCTTCACTCTTCTCTGTTTTCCATCATTAATTTGTTTCTGATCCCCTTTTCTCTTTCATTCATTAGCTATATAGACTTCCCGGATTCAGTGCGACGTATTGTTTCAAAAAAAGTCTTTCATTTCATCTCGACATGAGACAAATAAGGAGATACAATTGAATAGAAAAAAGCATAAGAAGAAGCAGTGAAGATAACTTATTCGGAACGTTTTGCCCGTCGCCGCCGCCGCGAAGAAGAAGAAGCGAGATCCCTCGTTTAGCCCCCTTTCCAACCACCACAACAGGCGGCCTGCTTGATCCTTATCTGTGTCGGTCAATCGAGAAAACGAAGACGTTGACAACAAAACTTGACAATTTCTTTTCTTTTTTTATATATTGCGTGTGGCCATGTACCTCCACCAATTATCCACAATTATCCGCCCTTTTGTAGGTAGTTGACGATTCGGTGTCACGAATATTGTGTAACTAACTTTCCATTTTTTCGACGTCTTCTTCTTCTTCTTTTTGCTTCTGAATCGTCGTCCTTTCAACTTATTCTTCTTCTTTCTTTTCATTCGTTTTGTAAAGCATGACATCAAGCCGATACGATGTAATATCAATTGAAACGCTTCTTTTCATGCCTGAACAGATATTCAGAATACGGGGGCCATCTGATGGTCATTCCGAGAGAGAGAGAAGGATCTTCTACAAAAAACTAAACAATTCGTTTACCACCAAAAACTCATTTCTTTTCTCTCATTTTTTCATTTGCCAATGCCTTTTCATCAACCTTTTCATTTCTCTTTTCTTCAATATTTTCTCGTACAAACTGCCTGCCTACTCACCACTTCATCTGAAATTTTCGACTGTACAACTAATAATTTCTCATTTTTGTTTACTTTTATTTCAAAATTCTGCATCTTCTAATCAAATGAATTCAATTTGTCAAGAAGTAATTGAATCCAATTTCGACGAAAACAATTTCGATGAAAGAAGAAAAAGAAGAAGAAGTTCTTATCATATTGGAACGCGTTTTGTAGCCTAGAGAGGGAGAGAGAGAGGGAGAGAGAGAGAGAGAGAGAGAGAGAGAGAGAGAGAGAGAGAGAAGGATCTTCTACAAAAAACTAAACAATTCGTTTACCACCAAAAACTCATTTCTTTTCTCTCATTTTTTCATTTGCCAATGCCTTTTCATCAACCTTTTCATTTCTCTTTTCTTCAATATTTTCTCGTACAAACTGCCTGCCTACTCACCACTTCATCTGAAATTTTCGACTGTACAACTAATAATTTCTCATTTTTGTTTACTTTTATTTCAAAATTCTGCATCTTCTAATCAAATGAATTCAATTTGTCAAGAAGTAATTGAATCCAATTTCGACGAAAACAATTTCGATGAAAGAAGAAAAAGAAGAAGAAGTTCTTATCATATTGGAACGCGTTTTGTAGCCTAGAGAGGGAGAGAGAGAGGGAGAGAGAGAGAGAGAGAGAGAGAGAGAGAGAGAGAGAGAGAGAGAGAGAGAGAGAGAGATGATGGTTAGAACAACTAGCTATTAAAATTTTGATGATGTGACGGTTTGTGTAAAGTACGCTCTATTGATAATATTTTCAAAAATCTAAGTCAATGGGTGAAGATGAGTATTTAGTTAAGAATCTAGAATTTTTAAACTCATTTTTCATTTTTCTTTTCGAAATGAATTCCGGAAGCATTCGTCCTTCATACTCAATCTTTTCAATATATGTTCTCCTTATCATACCTAACTCAGATTCCGAATTCCGAAAATCCAATTTACCTTGAACTGTTTTTGTCTTTCTTCTGAACATAGTAGATCCCTTAAACAACAAATCTGTCAACAGAAGTACATGGAACAGCCTTCTTCATCTTCTCTATCTTCTTTGCTTCGTCCCTCTTCTTTTTGCTTCTTCCGTTCCCCCTCTTATTCTTTTTTCTGACCTATTCCGTCGATCATTCTTCATATTTCCTGAATCAATCCATCTTCTCTACCCTAACAGTATCATAATCTGTCGCCAGCTTTATCCTCTCCACTCACATTTCTTCTTCTTCTTCTTGTCCACCCCTCTCCATCATGTTAGTTATTCTTCGGTGCGCCTTTTCCCATCACATCAAACCAGCTTCTTCTTCTTCTTCTTTCTTTTCCACGTCTTCTGCCGCTTTATCGTCGTATCTCAATTCTATATTCTATTTTCTCTCCGTTATTGTACCGTATCCCTTTACGCGCCACCTTTCTCTCGTTTTCAGAGAATCAGAATAATCATCACAAAACAATTGATTACTTCTTTTTTTATTCATACATTCATATTCATGACAACCATCAGACAATCTTATGAGTCTCTTCTATTTTTTCTTCTACATCATCTGAAATTTCTTTTTTTCATCGGAATGAAAAAGACACAAAAGACACTTGTTAACCTTGTCTTCTTCTTCTTCCTCCCCTTCATCGTCCATCTTCTCCGATGCAATTTCATCGTTCTGTGATAACAAACTTCTTCCCCCTTTTTCCGTTTTTTCTCCCCAAATCTCCATCTTTCCGTTTTTCATCTTCCACCAAAACGGGGTCAATCAAAAACCATCAGAAGAAAACGTTTTTTGTTCATCAGAATGAAAAAGTGCCTTTGTCCTATTTCTTGAATATTTTGAAAACATCTGTTTCTTTTTTCTCAAAAAAAAGATATCCTTGTTTTGCAGGAATGATATAAACCAGAAACACAGCGAAAGTGATGATTCTACCGTACCTGGTAACATTTCTGTTACTCTTAGTACCGCCCGTCACTTCATCAACGGCTAACATCTCGTCGTTGATCGAGGCACTCGGACCAAACAAACTATGCTCAGTTTATGATCCGTTCAAAGTATTGCCTGAAAATAATAAGGTAAAGAGAACACGACAAAAACGAAACAGAATACTGTATCTACCGTATCTCAACCACTTTATTCTAACATTCTCATAATGCCTTTCAGTTCCAAATCGGCGGCAGCTTCCCACTTCATCAAGACGATTGTACTACTCTTCGACCAGACACTGTCCAAGAGATCGTCGCAATTCAATGGGCACTCACCCACTGGAATCAGAAAGATGAGAATGGAGATTGCAAACTTGGTAGGATTAAAGATCTCGTTTTTCCTCCTTTTTCATATTTTGTTTTCAGGCCTTTATGCTGGAGATACTTGCTCGCGGTCAGCCGAATCGCTTTCTCAATCTCTTCGATTCCTAGATTCTGTTGGTTATCATGAGCCAAAAGAGTGTAGAACAGAGACTCCAGGAGCTAAATTACTTGGATTAATTGCTCCAAAAGACTATGAATCATCAATGTCTCTCGGGAAATTTCTCTCGGTATCTGCCATTCCAGTAGCCGCCTATTCATCAGAATCGGTGAATGCATTGACAGAACTCGACGTTGAAAACACCATTGCCACGTCACCAACAATCGGAGTTTATGTGGAAGCATTGATTAGATTGATGAATCAAATGAGAAGTAATTTGGTGACTGTCGTTGATGATGGATCTCAGAATCCTGTTACCAAAAAGTAATTTCAATAAAATTAAAATACGAAAATTCATTTTCATTTGTTTTCAGAGTGATCTCCTATCTCCGCGACGCCGACATTTTCGTCTCTGAATCCATTCCAATCGATCATCCATTCCTTGCTCAAGCTCTGGAAGACAGTGATTCTTCCATTGTAGTCAGTATTCTAAACAAGAAACAACTTCTAAGAACAGTCCGTCATCCATCGATTTATGCAATGTCTAAAATGTGGATTTCGATTCCAACTGAAGGAGAAGCTCTCGATGAATCAGAACAACTTGAACTTCTTCATAAAAAAGCAAAGTTGGAAGTGGTTTCTCTTCAACCAAAATACAAAGAACTACCTCAATTCCGTGATTATTTCATTCGAGTTCTGAGAAATAATTTCAAGAACTATCAACTTTTGACATCTTACATTGAGCAAGTTTATAATTGTACGAATGAAGACTGTGACCTGGATAAAGATGTAATGATGAAGAGTTATGTACAAGCAAGAACAGCCGAAGCATCAATTCGAATGACATATGCATTTGCTGCAGTTGCTCAGATCATTGGAGGAAACAAGGAATACGAGAAGACGTGCTCTCATGCTTCATCAGAATGTACTGAACTGATAATGGAAACTCTGGAAACAATGGATTATGCATTCGATAAACAAGATCCACCAGAGTTTGCAGGAGAACGTCTTCAGTTTTATAGAGGAACAGAGAATATTCTTCTTGCTTCTGGAATGCAAGTGGAGGCAATTGAGATCTATAATCAAGATGAAGAACCAGTGACTGCACGTCTTCTCAGTTTCACAACTGGATCACCACCAACTGTTATCATGTCTTCATTGAGATCAGCTGATCAGAGACTCAGATCCATTTGTGCTCCGTATCGTCCATTCTGTGGACAGTGTCCAAATCTTCAAATTGTTAATGCAGACGTAAGTTCTCTCTTGACTCGAATCCACTCTAAACTCTCTTTTTCAGCATCACTTCCTTTCGATTCCACGTCATTATCCACTCTACTTGGTGGGTCTTTTCGATTTGCATAGTGGACAAACGTGTAAATCGATGGCTCATACTGATATCTCTCTTCCAATGGCATTCGTTCATACAGTTTGGACATTCAAACAACGATTCCCTCAACTCGGACTTCTCAAAGATTTGGACTTTGGAGCTCTTTTGATCGACAGTTGTTCATCTGGAAAACAAGCAATTGAATCTGTTGTTCGTTCGGAAACACAATGTTTCCGTTTCAATCAAGCCGGAAGAAATATCACAATCGTTCCGAAATCTGTATTCGGATATGCAAGTGCACTTCACGGGGATTCACAAGAATCATTGAAAGGATACTTCTCATCTGGAGATACAGATGCTGCTTTGGTTTCTGTTGACTCTGAACACTCAGCCCTTCAAAGATCCTTCACTGCTCTTCCATCATCAAGAAATCAAGCATTGGCTCTATTGAAATTGCTCAATCGAATGCAATGGCAATTTGTGACTGCTGCTTTGAGTGAACAAGATCCAGAATCTCTTTCTCTCTTCAGAAGCTTCGAGCGTTTGGCTCTCGACAGAGGAGTATGTCTCGCAGAAGTCATTAACATCGGAGGATCTCGTTTGGATAATGTCCGTAGTACCACCAATGTCACGATTATCTTTGCGACCGCCCGTGATGCAGCAGACTATCTTGTTGCTTCAAAGACACGTGGAAATCATGTGAACGTTGTTATGGGAGATGCTCATGATTGGTATCTTCATGCACCAAATAACAAAGAACAATTCCCAGGAACCGTATCAGTTCAACCGAGAAATATCTTATACGGAGATTTCCGTGAATGGTTGGAGACGACGACTCCATTGACACTTCCAGAATTATGGTATTGGTCTTATATTGAGTCAAGGTATGGATGTGCTCTCAGTCAAAAAAGCAAGGTTATCTACGGGAAAATGTGTACTGGAGATGAACTTTTGAATATTGAATCACTTGGTAAGGCGTTGAAAAGAGTCATAATCTCATGAGAGAGTTCATTTTCAGGTCGCATGACAAAGGCTGGATATCTGTCTCGTGGAATCGAACGATTCTTGTTTGCAATGGATTCCGTTTACAAGAATTTGTGTCCAGCTCAAAACGGTCTTTGTCTTGAATTCTATGAACAAGGACGGAAACAGATTCTGACTCAACTGAAGAAGACATCGACTGAAGATGACGTGGAGATTTATGAATTCCTTCCGGATATCAATAATCATTTCACTTATCATCTCATTGCCAACTGGACGTTGACAACTGGATTAAGAATGACAAATCAATATAGAAATGGAAATGGAATGACGACTGAGAGCAAATGTCAACCACCAATGTGCAAGTGTTTCCTCGACGGAGACTTCTTCCAACGGCCACTTGACTCATTTGTATTCCGTCCAGATGAACCAGAAGGAGGTGATCAGTCGTCATATATCAAGAGACAACCAGCTTTCGGATCTGAAAAGATTGAATATCAATCAGTATTTGAACACATAACAACTGGACACTGGAGAGATCATCCACATAATTATGTCCTTCTTGCTCTCATCACTATTCTCGTAGTGGTTGCAATTGCAGTTCTTGTTCTTGTTTTAGTGAAATTGTATCTTCGAGTCGTCAAAGGAAATCAATCATTGGGAATATCTCTGCTCATTGGAATCATTATTCTCTATTCAACTGCATTCTTCTTTGTTTTCGATCCAACTGATTCCGTCTGTCGATTGAGAGTTATTCTTCATGGATTAGGATACACTATTTGCTTTGGTAAGTACTTTCTTCTCTCTTGAGTGATCAAATTGATATCATTTCAGGAGTCATGATCGCCAAAGCAACTCAACTTCGGAATGCGGAAACTCTTGGATTCGGAACATCAATTCACATTTCATTCTGGAACTATTGGCTTCTCCTTTTCTTTATTGTTGGAGTTCAAATTGCTCTTTCAATCAGTTGGTTCCTCGAACCATTTATGTCAACAATTGGAGTCATTGATAAAAATGTTCAGAGAATGATGTGTACAATGGGAAAGTGAGTTCAATTTCTCATTTCCTTTTGTATTCTCTCTTTCAGAGTTGAATTCGTTGTTTCTAATTTCTACGTAATGATTCTTATCTTCATGGCTCTTTTCATCAATATGCTCAATAGAAATATCAAAAGAAACTACAAAGAGACCAAGTGGTTACTGTATTCTACCGTCGGATGCTTCTTCACTTGGGTCGCTTGGATCACTTTGTATCTGGTCCTTGGACATGAATTCCGTGACACAGTCATCGTAGTCGAATTGATTGCTTGTGCCACAATACTTCTTGGATTCCTTTTCGGTCCAAAGATTTATATTCTTTTATCTTATGAACCAGTTGTAGTTGCATTCAAAAGAGATCCGTTCCCAAATCATACTGATCTCTTTGAAAAAGGTTTGTCTTTTCGTCAGATAACTTCTTCATTCTTATTTCCAGACGATGATCTTCCATCTCAACGTGCCGTTTCTCCGGCATCTTCAACGTCTTCTTCATCAAATAGATCATCATCTGGATCCTCATACACTTCATCTTCAAAACGACCAGTGAATGCAGTTGGTCCATTGCCATTGAATAAAAATAATGAAGATCAGTCTCCAATATTTCATACTGTCATGAGAAAGAAAACAAAAGTTCGTAGATCGAACAGTGAACATGATACAATTGTGAGTCCTCCCCCTACCGTATTCCTCTCTCTCATTCATAGTCTCTTCAGATGAATGTTGGAATTCCAATGACATCAGTTCCGATCATCCGAAGTCCATCGGCTCGCGACGAAAAAGTGCATCGAGTGGCCATTTCGCCACCACTCCGAGACTAAACAAACGAACTATCTGGACACTTTTACCGTTGCTGTACATATACCTCTTCTCCTTTTTTCTCTCGCTCCAATTCCCTCGCCGAACCCCATATAACATGAGACGTGTATACTTCTTTCATCCTATCTATTTCTCTCTCTCTCTCTCTCTTTCATAATAATCTATTTCTTCATTTTATCATCATCCTAGAAATGATTCCATGTTGCTAGTCCAACTACTTATTCCTCTTCCTCTCTCATCCCAAACCCCGCCCACCTACGGTATCCGTTGTCCCACCACAAGAAAAGCCGTCTGAGATTCGATTCGTTAATGTGTGTCACTTTCTGAAAGAAAATCGACAACAAAGTTGTTGCTCCAACTCATTTATTTAAGAATAAAAATTCAAGAATCTACTAAGCATAGAGAAAAAAAAAGAAAAACGGCACCGGAATATTAGCGAGTTTCAATCGCTCTTATCACAGGAGTCTCATACAGAAAACAGGGAAAATTAGTTTTGAACGCATCACATTTTTCTCTCGAATTACAGAGAATTTCAGAACGGATTTGGTTTAAAAACTCAAAAAAATGAAAGAAAAAAGCCATGCGAAAAACAGAAAAAAATGGAAACGGAATGTCTAGAATTATGGAGAGAAAGGGCAAGAAAAACTATGCGAAATCGATTAAGATTTTGAAAAAAAGGAGAGTTTGGAGAATTATTGGGCAGCAGCTTCTGCTTCTTGAAGAGCTGTTTTGAAGGAGTACGGTACGAATGGATATCCAAGACCAAGATAGAATTTAGATTGGAATTCAACCCAATGAAGACGAAGAGTGTGAAGGAAAGCCGACAATCCTTCCATCAACACAAGAATTGAAATTGTCAAAACGAAGAAGATGAAGAAAACGACATAGACGGCAATGAATCCAGCTGTTCCGGAGATTCCGAGTCCTCCAGTGACAAAAACCATGTGCCAAAGTACTTCAGAGAGTTCTGAAAAGGAAACTTGGTAATAAGAACAAGTCAATTTGAAACATACGGGCGTGAGCAAGAGAAAGAGCCCAGAGACGGAGATATGAAGCAGTGTGAGAGACACATCCAAGAACATATTCGATTGTATGAATGGCTTGATGGACCATAACATCTCCGAATGATTCATCTTCATGACCTCCTCCATGTTCTCCTCCGTGTCCAGCTTCTTCTTTCTTTGATCCTCCATTGATCACAATTTCACTGCTATCAGCGACCACGTTGGCACGGACGGTCTGAAACGATTGGAATAATAAAACAATAGAGATTTAAGTAATTTACCACGTTTCCATGGAGTTCTTTCTGTTTTTTCTTTTGTTGCATAACATGATGAATTGGTTTTCCGAAGAGCATAATTGGAATGCAAATGACAGCAATGACAACGAGAATCATCTCGATGATTGACTGTCCTGGATACCATTGGGAAAGATAACATGCTTCGACTTCTTTGTATTCTCCATTCACTTTTCCTCCTGATTGAACGAATCCAGCTTCACGATCCTTCATCATGAACATGTTAATAAGACCAATGAGAAGAGATGGAGCACAATGAGAACCTGGATAGATTTGACCGAAGATTGTGTCTTCTCTGGTCCAGAAGAAGAGCCATTTCAGAATGATTTGAAGGCAAAGATACATGAAAATGCATCCCATGAACAACATTTGTGGAATGAAGACAGTGAAGATATCGATCTTTGATTTGTTGTATGTATGGTTGAAGAACGACAAAATGACTCCAAAAGTCATTTGGGTGATTCCAAGAATAACCGACAGTTTCATTTTCATCGAATTCAAGAAGTTGAGCTTATTCTCAGCAATATTCCAAATTGGGTCAACACCGAAAGAGTATGGTCCCTCTGCATGATTGTATGCGTGTTCTGGAGCCAATTCGACAAGCATCTCCTTTCCATGTTCCACGTGGGCCAACCATCCATCGATCTCCGACATGTTATATGGACTCTTCCATCCACTTCCGAAGATATTAAAAGACTTTGCGAAGAGGTCATTATAAACAATTCCAGCATGAATTGAGAAGATACCCATGAGAAGAATGATATAACGACCACCGAAGAACATGTTGAAAATCTCGTCCTTGATGTTTCTAGCCTGAAGATTCTTCTCTCGAAGGACAAACCAGAGGCCGGCCATCAACATAATAACTCCGTGTCCAAGATCTCCGAACATACAAGAGAATAAGAATGGGAAAGTAATGATTGTGTATGGAGCTGGATTCAATTCACGATACGAAGCAATACCGTAAGAATCAACAATTCCTTGGAAGACAGCAGTGAACTTGTTAGTTGCATTATAAGTTGGCGGAGTGACAGATGTCTCCAGAATATTCAAAACTGGTTTCACAGATGATCCACTTCTCTCTGCTCCAATTTCAATTGCCTTACGGACATCGCCAATGTGTCTCGATGGAATCCAGCATTCTCCGACAAAGAAACGACCGATTCCATCAAAAGTGAACAAATTGAGCATATGGAAAACAGTTTTGATCATTCGAACTTGTTTCAACCATTGATGATGATTGTTTGCAGCTGCTTGAAGAACACGGAAACGATGTTCACGTGTCTGTCCGAGAACCGTTTGAAGATCTTGAATACGAGCTCTGACGTCATTTCTCGCGGATTGACGTTCTTTGAAAGTCTTTGGACAGTTCTTGAAGAGTTTTGCCTTGAATCCATCACAGACTTTCTCAACAATTGAACGCATTCTGTCTCCCTTCAAAAAGATAATGAAGACCGATTTGTGAACTTTCTCTCCACTTGGATCCTCTAATTCTTCTTCGATATCACTTGAACGAATGTATGCAGTATGATGACAAGCACGCCAAAGAACTCGTTCGAATCCATTGAGTCTCTCACGACGAATAATTCCGACCAAATAGTTGACAGGTCCTTTATCAGAGCGAATAGCTCCATCCTCATCGAGATTCTCGAGTTCCTCTTGAGCTTGATCATCGACTCCTCCTTGGAAAAACTCATCCGTCTTATCAAGAACAGCATCCCATTCTTTCAAATCCATGAAATTAGCCTTGAGTTGAGCATCAGAATCATTCATACTCTTCACATCTTTTTCTAATTCAGTCAGAGTTGCTTCAAGAGTATTGAGCTCAGAATTTGGGAGAATCGAGTAATCTCCGTTATCAACTCTTCCTGGAATCACGATTTCATCTTTCACAATTTGATTCTCCAAGAATCTCAATTTTCTTTCCATTTCATCGAAACGACGAATATCTTTGACAAAAGTTCTTTGGAAACTGTTCACATTTGGATTCAACTGAAATTATAATATTTGACAAAAGGAAAGAATTCCGAAATGACTGACATCTTTGAATTGAACGTATGGTTGTTTTCCAATTTCAGCGACAATATTGAATGCGGCTTCTTTCTCCACAATCAGTTGGCAGAATTGCATCTCCTCGGAGCGCGATAACGACCCCATTTTCTTTTGTTTTTGGGTCTAATTTACTGAAAAATAAAAGACTAGTAATTTCAGAAAAAGGGAAGAGAAGCTGTGAGTCAACTTCTTGTTACTGTAAGAAAAAAGAAAAGAAAAAAAAAAGAAGAAAGGACAAATTTTCAAAATATTTACTCAGTGAGTTTAGACAAAAACTATACATTTTTCTCTTGTTTGTCGTTGATTTTTCAATCTAAATTGATTCTAAAGTTAACTTTCGAGAGACGTCAAATTACAAAAAAAACTATCTTGATACGATCAAAAAACGAACGAAAATCGAGAAGAAATGGCAAATAGAAATGGAAATTTCTCACAGGTCAATACACATTTCAATAGACAATTCTTTCTCATTTTGATCAAAAAAATAGAGAATAAAGGAAAAAAAGAAAGAAAAACATTCTCTTTCAGAACGTTTTTCAGAAAATCAGAATAGAGGAAGAAAAAGAAGAGAAAAGCCTAAAACTGTCGTATTGTCACAATACGAAACCAGAAAGATTTAACCCGAAAAGTAGAGAGAAAACGGAGAAATTGTTGCGTAGTTTGGAGGGAAAAGTAGTCGTAATCGGTGCCGTCATTCATCTGAATATCCGAAATTCGATTTCAATTTTATGACAAACAATGCGTACCGCCCATCTATCTTTTCGGGGGGTTTTGAATTCAGGTTCTGTTTTGAGTGAAAGTGATACGAGAAATTTGAATTGGATTGAATGATATCATTTCGGAGAAACAAATCAGGATGAATAAGGAGGAAAAGGGATGAAAAAGAAGGCGATAAGTAGATGTTAAAATAGAAAAAGTCAGAAAGAAAGAAAGGTTGACCGAAGGTTTCAAGGCTAGAATGATTATATCGGAAACTGGTTTTCGGAATGAAAAAAAGAGTAGAAAAGAGTAATAGTAGGACTGTTTTGACAGGTTGACTCTACAAAAATAGAAAACATTTGATAGAAGAGCTAATGTTATTTGAAAGAAGAAGAAAAGGGCGGAGCCTGGGAATAGCCCCCTAGTGACTCAAATACTGTTTGCTATCAAATTGGTTTAAATATTTGGATGGTCGAGAGTTGATTTTCGTGATAACATGGCAATGAATTCAGCCGAATGAGTTGGTTAAGTGGAAACTGTCGTCATCTGCGTTCTGAAAGTTCTAAAAAAACATCAACACTATCTTTTCCAATTCTACAAACTGGTTCAGTTCTAACAAACTGTGTTTCATTTGAAAATTTCTAAACTCCTAGGTTTCTGAGGGAATTTCATTAGGATGCTCTACAGTATTCAGAAGAATACTTGTATCAAACTCTTATTCAAAAATGGAAAATCTCAGAAAGGAGTAGCGCAAAGGCTGAAGTGGAACACCTCTTATCGCGGTTTGCACAGAACCTACACACAAAAAGAACAGTCCAAAGTCGTTATCAGTGATTAGTTTTCCGGTGGCGACGGTTGCTCACTCTTGTCAATGATAATACAAAAATGATGATGAGTGAGGGAGGCAGAGGAAGAGACAGAGCGGAAGGAGCTCTTTTTCCAAGGTGTCCTTCTCTCTTTTCTGCCGTTTAGCCTCGATTCCATAGCGTAAAAAGAAGATCAACCACTGGTTTTCGGCCGCGGGGTGAGAATCAGTCGCTCCTCGAATCGAAGTCTCGTAGACCCATGTAGTCTCTCGATCACAATACAAACTGCGTGTCTTCAATCTGTATGATGTCTAGTCGTCTTCGGACGGTACTGTATCTGAATCAAAGAGTAGAAAACCGAAGTATGACTGCGTTGGCGCCATCAGATTCGAGAGAGGACATGTGAGAGAGGCGTGAAATGGAAACGACAGTGAAATCATTCGGTGATGCTAAAGAACTTGTTTCCGATTTGTTCCATTGCTCCGTTTCTATGAGCAAACAATGGTCAGAAAGAGAAAGAGCATCTTGGTTTGTATTGGTCAGTCTTGATGCACTCGAAATCGGTTTTTTTCGTTGAAAAGACAAACATTCTCAGAAAGTATATTGATGGAGAACTGATGTATCTGATTCAATGATCAGCGATACACGAATCTGATATAAACTGTTCAGAATACAAAGAGAGAGCTCAGAAAATGCGAATGGGAATCAGTCTCAGCACCAGCAGATAAACGAAGCAAATCCACGTTCATCTTGAACTTTTGTTTTGAATGAAATACATGTGGATATCTGAAATTTTACTTTGTATTCTCTCTTTGTTCAATGAAATATTTATTAAAAACTGCCGAGATGAAGATGTGTTTTTTGAGATAATTCAAGCAAAATGCGAAAGATCTGATGAGAGAGAAATGAAAAGGTGAGAGATGGCAGATCGTGTTTGACAGTATAAGTGAAATTTGAGAAAAGTTCAGATTTTCGATCTCTTCTGAGGAAGGAGAGAAACAAAAAAGTAGAGAGCTTGAATGATTGTGATAGTAGTAAATACGGAGATGAGCCATAGAAGAAAGTTATTGAAATGATTCTTCATTCCCATTTTCATGTGACAAGTGATACAACATTGTGGACATTCGATGCAGCAGTTGTTCTTTGCGTAGAGAAGTGGGCATGTGTAGTCCTGAAACAACTTTGGAATTTCTGAAATCATATATAAACTAAACTTACTCTGAAGTCATAAATCAGTCGAGCGTTTTTGTGCAGCCATGCCAATTCAGTGCAATTCATCTTCGAAAACTTGGATCCATACCGTTTGGCGTAGTCAACTTGAGCTATTTCCTTCTTTCCATTCCCTTCTGGTTCTCCAAAAACACGGAAGAGATACGCACAGGTCTTTTCAACATTTCCATGATTCTCGAGTAAAATAATTTGAATTCTATCGATAAAAGGAACCAACGGATCTTGAGGTATTTCGCAGTATTGTTCTTGCATTCCTGAATAATCGCCTGTTTTGTATTCACAGGTTGAGGCGAGAACAGTTGTAACGTTGCAGAATTCATTGAGACATCCCTGGAAATGAATTCATTCTTTTAATCGAAGATCTACCGTAACTCACCACAACGTTATAGAGCTTCGGTGCTCCGTCAGGAACCGTACCAACCCATCTGGGAGTGTGTTTATATGAAACTGCAGTTGGTTTGATGAAAGTAGACAATTTGATAGTCAGAACAGGGGTGTCTTCAATTGAACACCACGCTTTTCCGATGAATGGGGCCACACGATCAAGTAACACAGAACCGCTATCAACCATTTGGAAATAGGTATCAAGACGATCGAAAACTCCCTCTCCGACAGAAACTGTTTTAGATGATTGACTGTCGATTACATATGCTCCATTCACTGCATTTGCTGCATTGATTAATCCACTTGGTTCTTTCGATTCAAGAGATTTCTCGTATAAAGCACGAAGTTGAGCTTGTTTTTCATCAATCATTTCAATTGGTTCTAGGATTTTGTTTCCTTTATCAGGAACCTGATAGTAGACATTCGTCACAATGACAAGTTCTCCGTGTTGATACGTCTTTTTCGTTTCTACGAGAACTACTTCATAGCCATCGAGTCCGGATCTACGAATTTGTCCCTTCTTCATGTCTTTTTCATTCTTACAAAACTGTAATTTGAATTTTGAATATTTCAATGAGATCATCAATTGTACCTGTTTACTTCCGATCATGAGACAAAGGAAAAGAATCAAAATCAGAACAGTGATGAACATCCAAAGTGTATCGATTCTCTTGAGGACACATCGTTTGAACTTTTGGAAGTTTGGACCATTTCTGAAATATTGGAGAATCGTTCAGTGTAATTAGTTCTCAGAGTGTATACGTGAGAGTCTTGGTTCTTTTGAATTCGCCATCTGTCATGGCGATGACCTCTTCAAGATCCTTCTGTTTCATTTTTCTTATCACGGTTTGGATTCTCTTTTACTTGATTACTTGGATTTTTTGTTTCTTATTACCTGAAAATAGAATTGAATATGACTGAATGAAATATGTTCACAGAAAAGAGAAATTGCGAAACGGGATCTAGAAGATATGTTCCATTATGAAATTATTTGATCCTAGACTTCGAAAGATAAGATGAATGATTTCATTGGAATCAGAAGCTTTCTGATAGATAATATTCAGAGGTCTCAAGTAAACTCTAAAGAAAAAATGAAAACCTCGAGAATATTCGATCTGAGGAGAAATTAATTTTAGGATTCGGAAATGAAAAGGAACGATAACTCGTGGGAGTGTGTAGTTAGGGCGCACTTGCAAAAGGAACACTCACATGCTTCTTCGTCATTCTCTTATCTTCTCATCGTAATGTGACAGATGGCTGACATTGTATAAGTTATTTTATTTTTCTCAGGGATAACTACCGTAGCCTTACAGTAATCCTACAACAAAAGATGCACGGAAGAAGACTTGTAGACAATTTATGAATTAATATTTCATATTGTAAGACTTCAGAAATAACTGAAATCAAATAAGCAGTTTGGACATACTATAGCTACAGTATACATACTAAATGAAGAGTAGACGAATTGCAGATCGGGTGGAAGATTTTCCGAGGATCTACCGTAATCCTTCATTTCGAACTCATTTCGATAATTGCTAACACTAAATATCTACATTTTTCAACCGTTTCCTTTATGTCACATGCATGCCCTTCTAATACAGGCTTGATCCCAAATTTAACTTCAATGAATTTCTTGTATTTGAGCAGGAAATATCCGAATTTTGTTAATAAATAAATTTATTTAAAAAGATGGTGTGAGGGAATTTGAGAATATTAAACATAGAAGTGTTTAAACGGCGAAATCGAGCATAATCTGAGCAATAACTCTCCTCAGATGCTCTCTCGTGACGTGACGATTTCCCGTATTGGCAGCCGACTGGGCGGTTCGAGCGAGTGTTTCCTGGAGAGTAAGAATCAGTTGAGATGAGAAAGAAGACGTTGTATTTACCTGTGCTAGTAAATTGATAAGTGAAGTGAGAACTGCGAGCGCTTCTGGTTCCAGATTCAGTTTTTTCTTTCCCCGTCTAGCTACTGTAAGCATGGATCTGACTGTTGATTGTTTAATTTGCATTGCCATTTTACAGAATACCTGATAAGAATTTGTTTGATGTTATCTGAATCTGAATAGCAAATATGCGTGATTTGAACATTTTACATTGAAATTTAATAGAAGTTTTCTAAAAGTTTTTTTTCCATTTTCAAGTTAAAGGATACAATTCAATAAAACTTTTCAAAGAGCTAAAAATAATTATCAAGAGATTTATAAGATGGACCGGTCAAGAAGACGAGTAAATGGAAACAAGAACAGAATACAATTAATTGAGAATAACAAGAATTCAAACTTCCATTCGGAAGGGGAAATCTGGTGGCAATGTAAAACGATATGGCTCCACGTATGGCATATCCATTGTCGCCAGAAGCAGAGTCAAATCAGTCTTGAGACGAGTGATGGTATTTTGAGACTTCTCGAGCATATTCTTCAGCATGTCCATTTTTCGATCACATACTTTAATAGCGTCTTGTAATTTCATTTCGACGAGAACGTCATCTGCCAACTTCACAACTACGTGTTTTGTATCTCTTCTGTAAATACAATTTTATATTTTCCATGATTTTATCAAGCACTCACACTTCCATATTCATAAAAACTCTCTGTCTCAGTTCTGTTTTTCCTTCAATGACTCGTGGAGCATCTACGAGTAATCGTTGACATGTGAATTTCAGCTTCGCAAATTCTTCACACTCTTTCTGCATTTTCTTGAAGCATTTCTCCTCGGCCATGATTCTCGGATGGATTATTTCACTGAAAAGAATGATTCAGGTGAGTATATGAATTGAGAATCATACTCTGATAGCTCATCAAGGTATTTCATGTAGGTTTCACGTGCATTTGCATAATTTTCCATCTGAAAGATGAAAAAAATAATAATAAATCTCGAAAAATTGAGAGAAAAGATAATTAATGTTCAAAAACAAATAGTCGAACGCATTGAAAAGAAAGAAAAGAGATAAAAGTGATTTATTTGTACATAGTACTCGTTCAAGATAAAAATGTTATTCGGCAACGAAATCTGGTCGTCTGAATGTGGCAATAACGAGAGAGAATGACTTGAACACTCCTTCAATTTCAGCACGATCCTGTAAGAGAATTATTGAACAGATCATTTTCAAACTTCATTACCAAGTTATGTATATAGTTAATATCTTCTAAATGATAGTTTCCATTCATCATTGGAGCCACTTTTACAAACAGGGTTAATTTTCTTTTAACTGCTCCATAAGCATCGTTATCAAGCATATCGGCACAAATAAGAGCAACAATTCCTTGAACATCTCTTGATAGAACACTTGAACTGATAATCTTTTCAAAATCTTCAGGACACTTTTGATGTGGTTTTGGCAAAACAGCATTCGAATATGGTTTAATGATATAGAAAAACTGATGTAGTTGCATGAGCATTTGATGCCTGAGCAATGCAACAACAAGTTTTGCTCGAACTCCTTGTTCATGCAAAGAAAGATTGTTACGGACGAATGTGTCTAATGTTTTTGGTGGGTTGAAATGCGCCAAACCAGCTGCCAAATGAAGTTTAGATCCGAACTGATCTGCGAATTTTTCTGCCATTCTGGAACTTTGAATCGTTTTCATATTTCAATCATACGCTATACTCACTTATCAAGAGGCTGTGGACTTGTTGCTGATGTATAAATGTTCGTATCACAGAGTGGATAAATGAGAATAGCTCGGGTCCATTGAAGTAAATGTCGAACAATCATGAACACTTCGAAAACTGGAATCCCGGAAGCAGTTGACATGTCAAGAATTGAACGATCCGGACTACAATGACTTAGAAGTTTGGCCACAACTGGATTCGCATCTGGAGTTGGCCATACGTCTTCGAGAAGTAAGATTCCATGATACGGTCTGAACTCAATAGACGAAGAAGAATAAGAGTTAATGCAAGTGTAACCTACTTTATCTTACTGACAATTTCATCAATATCCTGTCTTCCTTTTGGTACTACATGCAATCTGGTCAGTGCATGAGCTTCATCACAAAAACCAAGTTCTACGAAATTGATTTGATATTTCTGAAGAGTGAAATTAGTTTTTACAGTTTTCTTAAATACACTCACATGAATGTTTCCTCTTTGTCTGACTTCATCATAAATATCAATTAATGGTTGAACAAGGAAACTGAGTTTAGCAAACTCTTGTAATGGGAAGTCTTTTCCATCAGCTATATCAGCCCATTTGTCCTCTCTTTCCAAGAATCCAAAATAATTTTGAAGCATGACCATACTCACTGCTATTTTGTTTGAGAGAGTTTGATAAGCAGCTGCAGTGTGTTGATCACATCCCTGTTTTAGTGAAAAAATGATCAGAATCTGGTAATTGGTGCATCCTCCCCGCACTTTCCAAGTTTTCGGATATCCAACGAATCTTTGATTATTTATCTTCATATCGAATCCATCGTTACATCCAATTTCTTGAGTTTTTACAGCATTTGCTAGCATTGCAAGCGTCATGTCGAATTCTGTTTCTACTTTACCAAATCCATAATTGGTTCTAGAAAAAAAATTAGTAACAAATTGTAAAAATATGCGTACTCTTCAACGCAAGTCAAAGTTGGTTTTGCGTTTTGAATTGGATTTGAGCTTGTTGATGTTGTCGTCTGTTTTTTCGGTGCTGAACATTGGCGTTTTGTTGAAAATTAATTGATTTCAAACCTTTTGGTTTTGGTTTTCTATATGGATGAATCGAAACGATTTTCTCAATACTTGGTCCGGCTAAAAAACACATCACGGCACTGAAATTCATAATTTGTTTCGATGATGTTTTTGTTCATCTTACTGTAGATGACTTTGCTTATCGAAGGTCGTTGTTTCTGTCGCCATTTGTTGTTCTCCTGGAATGGCTCTGAAACATTTTATTGTCATAATGTTTGCAATTATCTAGAATTCGATACTTAGCAGATAACATTCGTTTACAGTTGATAAGTAATTCAAAAGTAATCAAAAGCTGACATGACTCCAATTTCATAAGATAAAGCTCTCAAAAAATTATTAACAAGCAAATAAATTAATATAAACATAACAGATTTTCAATTGTGTTCGACAACAAGAATATCACGATCTTCTGAAGGTGAGTAGTGTCCGAATTCCCGTAGTGGATTTTCTAATTCGATTCTATGTTGTTTTGTTTTGTCAGTCATTACAAGATAAAGACGAATAGTCGCAGAATGAGGCACTTTGAACAACCGAGCAAGCTGTAATTTCACAAGTTAGTTGCCAGATACAGAGAATAAAACTACCATATCTCGTATTTTTTGAACACTCATCGCTAGTGGAAGCTTCCGTGTCTCTACCCTATTTCCGCATTCGATTCGAATTTTGACCACCGACAAACCCTTCTTAGCAGTGTCTACAGAGGGTTCTCCATGAACGGTAATTAGTCTAGTAATATCTTCCTCATGGTCTGATTTATCCGCAACTCCTGCATACTTATTGAGAAATCTGATTTCGGCAGATCTTCTCTCCACTTCAGAAACATCGAATCGATTGAGATCAATTAGAGAAATGAGTTTTGCGATAACAACTTCATACGCATGAATTCCTTTTTCCACTTCCAATTTCTTGCAATCAAACAATAATCGCTTCAAAGTTTTCAACGAACGCATTGCGTTCACGCTTTTCCAGTCAATTATTTCGTTTCCTTGAATATTGAGATACTCCAAATTTGGAAATTTCACACATCCATCGAGCCCAATAAGACTTGTTATACCACATCTGGCCAGCGAAAGATGCATCAAGTGAGGAAAGTTTCCTTCAATTAGATCTATGGATCCAAATAAATTATCTTCGAGATCAAGAGATATAAGCCGATTTGCAACTATATCTGATACTGAAAACCTCCTCAGCCTGTTTCCGAATGCGACAACTTCTGTAGTCAATGGAAACCTTCGAAGAATGGGATCAATCTGAAAAAAATAGTTTATTTCGCTTCCCACACTTGTTACTTACCGAGTTTTCATCTAACTGACATTCACTGATGACTAGCTTTTTACAACTTTCAGAATAAGCTGAATCTTCCTCATCTTGTTCTGAATCATCTTCTTGGTTGAATGGTTGCATCATATTCCTTCTTAAATTCAATTCTTGTATTCTGGGGAAAAAATTGAGAATCTGTCGAACAGTTTTCCATTTGTATAGTAAATTTCCGTAAAGATTCAGTTCTCGACAAATCATAAATTGTGGAGAACCGGAAGGAGGTGGATATCCGACGGATTGGTTGTCGAGAACAATATTGATGAGCTTCTCGATATTACTTTGTTTGGCGGCCAGTCGTTCCATTCCAATCAGTTCGATTTTCTTCGATGATTGAGCCAGTTCGATCTCGTTCTCAACCATCTCATCTTCCGCATATCGATTTTTAATTTCAAATAGAAGATCCTTTGGTTTCGGAATGATTTCTGCTTTCATTAGTGATCCGCCTGTTGGGTGACTGTAAACAATGAAAGTCTATTGAAGTCAGAAACACTTTAACAAGTTATTCTATCGGATAAGCTGTATGATCCGTCAATAATCTCCGAATTTGAAAAGTTCATTCCGACTACTGACACCTTTTCACTTGAAACAACAACTTACTTTGTTTGAAAATATCGTTTTCCTTTTACAACTCCGTCGTGTTTTCCACGACTCGGATCATCCCATTCAAGTCCAACCCATTGTTGTTTTCCATATCCATCGACCTCTCCAATAAATCGAATTGTCGCCTTTTCTGTATTTATCCGAACTCTTTGACCGATTTCCATCTGAACATTTCTGTTTTAAAAGTGAGCTTGTTTTTCTATAAATGGTCTACTCAGAAAAGACGGCCAAAGATAGAAAATTGATAATTGTGGTAAGCAAGAAACTGGATTAATTATTTATTCCCAAATGCATTTGAAAAGCGACTAGCGGAAAATAGACTCGCGTCTATTAGATATGACCATGTAAAAGAGAAAAGAAGGATCACAATGTACAGAAATTATGCTTTTGAGGCAAAGAATGGATATCAAAAAGTTCATCGGGTGTGACTAGAGTTCTGGTGAAAGTGCGTTAGTTGAAAAAATACTGATAAAAATTGAATCAAACTATATAAGCATGCAGATAAATAAGTTAGTTTCAATATGTTCACGTAGAAGTGATCTCCTTTGGATCGAAATGAGCAGTGGTAAGAAATACGATGAAAAGGAGTCCGGTTCCAAGAAGATCTCCGAGTGCCGTTAAGTAGGGTATAACGGAATTGTCCGGATCAATTTTCCATTTCCACAGAAGAGAAACAAGTAACTGACAAACAAACAGGAGAATAATTACCTAAAACTATTACATTTAAAAAATACAAAACATCCAAACCCACTTGAATGATAGCTGCAATCATATACAAACTGGTAAACAGTGGTCCATGAGGTACGATATTGTCCTTTGACGTCAAAGTAAACAATTGGATGAGGAAGTTGAAGCAAATATGACCAGGAACCACGAGCAATAAAAGGACACGAGCCGATCGTGAATCCCATTCTTTAGAAAAGAAAGCTCGTTGAAAACTTGTGAATCGGCTGACAGTCCATCCATTTGGAAGTTCTCCAATTGTCCCGGCTTTGTGGAAATAAGTTGACAATCTGCTTGCTTGGACCGCGGCCAAATTTCCTCCAACGCCGTTCAGAACTGGTCCGTACGTACTCAAACTGTGATATTTCCGGACAGCAGTTTCCAAAATAAAACCTCCAGCACTACTGATCAACATCGACATGATAACAGGTGTCCAGCCGTTGTATAACGTTTCTCGAGTTCCTTCATTTTCATTTGCAATTTTCATCCAAAACGGGAGTAGTAGAAGAAAAATCACAATGACGACTGCGTTGAGCCAAGATTCAGTGTTATGTGCCTTCAAAAAAACTGAACCGAAAAATGCTAACACACTGAGAGTTGTTAAGTCTCCAAGTGACGCAGCAATTGGGGTAGCCACATTATCGGGATTGATGTTATACTTTCGTGAAGTAACGATGACCACAACCATAAGAACAGATAATACGAGAGAAGCACTACATGCTGTAGCCAAACTGCTGGCACACATCAATGCCCCGTGAGCCCAATCAATTTCTCCTGAAGGAATGAAGGCGAGAGCAGCAGCGAATGCAGAAGCTAAGAACGCTACTACAGTAGCTTGTACTTGAACTAGTGCCAAATTCGCTATAACAACATCTTTCCTCTGTTTCGCTGAATCCATATGCCCAAGATTTGCCTGAAAACAACCTTTGTTCAATAAAGTGATAAGATCATTTTACCAATGTGGACAAACGACTAGCCAATGTCATTTCGAGATTTCCTTTTAACCCAAGAAGGGCTGGAACCAAAATGAGAATTTCGGGAATCTCTTCAAACAATGGCCATGTGACGACTATCGATAAAACTAAACCGGCGAATACCATACCAAGCCCAGCAACCGCAAAGGGAAACAAAACCTTAAAGTATTCTAATTGAGGGGTTGAAATTGGAGCAACTCAACCTGGAAGAAGAGTACATAACTGGACTCCGCGGGGACAATCGACATATTCACGAGATCGTTTGCCTGATCGTACGATTTCCTTTTCAAAGAAGAAGTTTCGTTCCTGAACCGCAAACTGGATCAGGTTAAATAATAGTTTTATATGTGATTTGAATCAACATCAATGAGAAAAATTTGAAAAAAGAACTATTTTTGATTGTCCTACTAGTTCGTATTAAAACTCGAAAAGAAAAAAGTAGTTGGGGAGAATCAAGTAGAAGGAACTAGAATGACCTCGATCGAATGAAATAATGATGGAGATTGTGTCTCCAGTTTACAGAGAAACACAGTATTATCATCAGACTACACCGATATATGATGTGAATCAACGAAACAGTGTGTCATCGTACGGAACTCTAACTTAAATGAAAGAAAACAATGTTTTCGAACAAAATATAATCCATGTTATAGAGTAAATCAGAATGAAGTGAGTACTCGAGCGAAAACATAGGAACCTTTCACACTCTGCCTGTCAAAATAGGTCTCAGTCGGGACGTAAACTCATGTAAAATCGCAATAGATCTATTTGTTTTATGAGCGATGAGACGGGGCGGCAAAAGCGGATTTGCGTGGAGGTTAAACTATTGCCACATCATATTGATGATTTTTGAAAACAAATGAATTTTTGGGGTTGTGTTCAATGTGAAACAGTGAAGTCACATCATTCGACTGTAATGCAGAAAAAAAATTCGCGTTTGAATGGAGAACTAGTTTTTTTCGAATTTAAAAATTCAGATGAGAGTTTGAGAGTCACAGATTTTGCTTCGTTCCTAATTTAATTTTTGCAACTGAACTTTTATGAAAAATTTTCAAATTTTTTATAAGAAAAAATGGATAGGTAATGCTCACATGACTTTGGAAAGGAATCCTCCGGTGGAGGCGGTATCTGTATCCAACGACTTCCCAACATCTTCAAGAGCAATTCCTAGCTGATCAAATGTCGTGAGCCCCTAGAATATCATAATGATCCTGATATTTAGGATATAGTGGCTCACTTCATGAACAGCCGCTTGGTAGTCCTTCCGGCCATCTCCTAATCCACCGCCACCTTTCATCTGCAGAAATTTGATATAGAAAAACGACTCGAGAACTTGATAAAGTATCATATCCAGAACACGACTGGTAATCAAATGTTTATGGAAAAATGTTGAAAATTTATTAATAAGTTTTCGAAAGGTAGAGATTTTCTATTACTTCTAAAAACCAGAGAAAAATTAAAATTGGAGATCCACCAGAAGGGAGGAGAAAGTACGAGCAACCAGTAAAGACGGCACAACTTAATCATTATTTAATGTCGTTTTTTCTTGTCGTCGCTGTTCTTGGTGACCATATAGGCTTCTCTATCTGCCGGCTCAATATCTCTTTCTTCTGCCCACTTTGCAAGATCACGGCGCATAGCATAGGCATCTTCTCCATCAGCATAATATCTTTAAATTTGAACGTTCTTTATAATCGATTCAAAAAGAACTCACTTAGGCTCCGTATCTACAACTTCGAACTTCAATGTGTTTTTGTACAAATTGAGAGCTGCGCGATTCGAGACACGAACATGAAGGGATACGTATTTAGCATTGTAGGTTTCCACCATAGCTCTCGCTGTTTGATCCATCATTTTGTTAGCCAACCCCAACCGCCTGTACGATCTTTTGACAGCAAGAGAAGTGATGTGGCCATGAGGTTCCTCTCCAGGATCTTCTTCCATTTTCGCGAGCACATATCCGACAACATTTCCCTACGACAGAAAAAAAACATATAACGCATTGATGATTGTATATACCTTATGATCTTCAGCAATGTAAGAAAGTTGAGGCCAGGAAAGCGCATGATAGAAATAATATTTCATTTGATAATTTTCCGGCAGACACATGAGATTCGCATTTTGCATGCTCATCAAGTCATCAACTCGGGCGCAACGGATGTTCATTCTGCCCCTGTAAAATGACAGTTGTGTAAACGGAAAATGATCAAATCGGTTGCAATCAAAACTGCGTGGAAAAAAGATGTGAAAATGGAGTTCACGCAAAAAATCGAAAAATCGATACGTTCACCATTAGCTATATTTCTTAGAGCGAGAATATTTCTTTTTCGGTTTATGGACAAAGAATTTAATCGGAAAATCCAGTTTTCTATTGATTTTTGGAAATCATGGATAGTCTCGCTATCCGGTTGCGCAGCAAAGGCAAAATTGTTTAAAGGCGCAGACATTTATTCGAGTTGTCGGCGCGAGACCCGCTGCCGCTTATCGGCGATATTCGAATTTTGAAGCATTAATCGTTGATTATATTTTCTCGTGTAAGCTAAACTGAAAATTTCAATGCAAAGTGGAATTTAAAAGTTTTAAGTCACAACTTTTTTATTAACTTTATTAACTTTTTGAACAAATCAATTCCGTGTAACTAGTTCTGGCAGCAATGTTTTTTCCTATCGAAATTTTTAAAATTACAGGTACAGTCAACATGGGTTACGACTCGCATAGAGGACGAGGTGGAGGTTTGACTTTCGAAAAGAAATAATTTCTTATTTTAACATATCAGGTTTCCGTGGTGGACGTGGTGGAGGTGGCTTCACTCCTCGTGGAGGTGGTGGATTCCGTGGAGGAGACAGAGGCCGTTCTCCAGGAGGATTTCGTGGAGGTGACAGAGGTCGTTCTCCCAGAGGATTCCGTGGAGGCGATCGAGGAGGCTTCCGCGGTGGTGATCGAGGAGGCTTCCGCGGTGGTGATCGAGGACGCTCGCCGAGCAGTTTCCGAGGTGACCGTGATGGTGGCTTCTCCCCAAGAGGACGAGGTGGTTTCCGAGGAGGTGATCGAGGAAGCTCGCCATGGCGAGGTGGAGGTGATCGTGGAGGCTCTCCTTGGCGCGGCGGTGTAGCTAACCGTGGAAGAGGAGATTTCTCTGGTGGATCCCGCGGAGACAATAAATTCTCACCAAGAGGTGGCAGAGGGGGTTTCACTCCTCGAGGACGAGGAGGAAACGATTTTTCTCCACGTGGAGGTCGAGGAAACTTCCAGTCTCGTGGTGGATTCAGTGATAAGAGAAAGCAATTCGGTGGAGAGGAAGATGACGAGGAGGATGAGGAGGGTGAGGTTTTGTGATGATAACTTTTATAATTTTTGAATTTTTTTTCAGAAATCCTAAAGAAGAAGTTCGCTGGTGGAACTCCACATCCCCAAAAAGCTAAGCCGGTTGTGGATGAATCTGATGAGGATGAGGAAGACGAAGAGGAAGAGGAGAGCGATGCAGAACCTCAGCCACCAAAGAAAGTTGTAAAAGGCGCTCTTGCAGCCGCAGTCGCTGCTGAAGACTCAGACGATGATGAAGAAGATGATGACGAAGAAGAAGAAGGTCAGTTAAATCATATAAATGCTTCGATCATTAAAAAAAATGAAATTCAGAATCTGATGACGACGCTACTCCTGCAAAGAAAGTCGTAAACGCCACTACAGCTGATGATGAGGAAGACGAGGATGAGGAGGACGAGGAAGAAGTTGAAGTAGACGACGAGGAGGAAGATGAAGAGGTATTAGCTTCACAACGTAGCTTCCGTTTAGATTTTTCCGAGAAACATTTATTCATAGAATAATTTTCCAGGAGGAAGAAGACGAGGAGGAAGCTGAACCAGTCGCTAAAACACCAGCTTTGAAAAGCGCTTTAAAAGGTGCTGATTCAGCTAAAGCAAAACAAGTCAACATCACGTCCGTTGCCACTCCCACAACTGTTGATAAAAAAGCTCCATCAACACCTCATCCCGCAAAGTCAGCCAAAACTACTCCAGGGGAAGTCCCAAAGCTTAAGTTTGATGATGACAGCGATGAGGACGATGAAGATGAAGAGGATGAAGAAGTAGAGGAAGAGGATGAAGAAGAAGAGGAGGAAGAGGAAGTTGCTGTCAAGAAAGTACCAGCTGCTAAACAATCTTTAAGCCAAATAGCGCAAGCAATACAAGAAGACAGTTCTGACGAGGATGAAGAGGATGAGGAAGAAGAAGAGGATGATGAGGAGGAGGAAGATGCGACTGAAGTTCCACTCATCAAATCGAAAGCTGATCTTTTGAAGCAAATCTCAGCTAACCGTGCTGCGGCTAATGCTGCTAAAGATAGTGATGAAGAGGATGAAGATGAAGAGGATGAAGACGAAGAGGAAGAAGAAGAAGATGAAGATGAAGAAGAGGAGGAGGAGGAGGAAGTGAAACCTAAAATTAAGCAACAGCAAGCAGTTAAGCAGAAAACTCCTAAAGCCTCCGATACTGTTAAAACTCCAGCGTCAGCGACTGAGAAACAAGGTGTAAAGAGAAAGATTGACGAGCCAGTAGTTTCCTCCAAACAAATGAAGAGCGATGGAGCTTCAATTGTTAGTGAAGAAGAAAGAAGACGCCAGGAAAGAGATTCACGATCCCTTTTCATCAAGGAAATCTCTAAGAAGGCAAAGGATAATGAAGTAACCAGCCTTGTTACTGGCTTAGATTCATTCCGTCGTAAAAAGAACTCTAACTTTGGATGGCTTGTATTCAACACCGTTGCCGACTGTAAGAAAGCTCACGATGTCCTCAGCAAGGCAAAGATTCAAGGAAAGGGTCTTTACGTCGATTTCTGCCTAAGTGAGAGCAAATCTACGAAAGAACGTAAGTGAAATTCTTTTATGGCAGGTTCTCTTATATTTTAGTTTCAGACGGAGAGCGACCGATCAATCCTCTTCAGCTTTTTATAAATGCTCTTCCAAGCACTTGCAACAATACAGATCTCAAGAATCTCTTCAGAGCCTCGACCGAAATCAAAATTCTCCACGCTACTGGCAAACCCAACTCCAAGAAACGAGCTTTCATTACTTTCGGAACAGAAGCTGATGCACAGGCTGCATTCGCAAAGTCAAATGGTCTGAAGGTGAACAATCAGTTGGTTGATGTCTTCTTTGCTAGACAGCAGGAAAATAAAAGCGATGTTAAGCCGAAAAAAGCTGTTGCTCCTGTTGCACAAAAGAAAGTGACTCTGAAAACCCTTGAATTTTCGGACGACGAAAGTGAGGAAGTCGCTTCAAGTGATGAAGGAATTGAAGAAGTTGTAGAGGAGCCACCAAAGCAGAAGAAGTTTGTGAAAAAGGTAATCTAACATTTTTCATTATTCAAGTATATTATCTCATAACAGGCCGACACCAAGCCTGTTCCACGAGTTCAACAGAAGAAACAACAATTCAAAAAGGCTGGCCTCAAAGGGAAGAAGTAACGCTTTCTAATTGTTTTCATCCAAATCACTCACTTTTATAGTTTTATTATATGATGTCAAATGTTGACATTCTTGTTAAATTTTCCTTATTTTTTACAATGTTGATTACTATTGTTTTTGTTTTAATTGTTTCTTTCGCATGAAAAATTGCTTAAATTGTTGACCCAAACCGTTTTTCATTGTTGTTCCCTGCCGTTCACAATCTCTGTTGTTAGGCGAAGTTGATATGCTGAACATAACAGTTCATGTCAAAAATAAATATTGGAAAATATCTTATTCTTCTGGTTTTACGGTTGCTCTCGAATAATAATCTAGAATGGCCGTTGAATTTTCATCACTGATGTGACACGTCACGAGGAAAAAAAAGATTACACGTCACAATTAAATACGTGAAACGTGGAGGTCATGGGGTCGCCACGTTTCATTTGCTCCGACGAGTGGCTTATTTCGTGTATCGCCCGTATTTGATCATGCATCATCACGACTGTTTTCTCACTCCTCTTCAGCAGAAATTCCTGCAAATTGTTAGTATTTATACCTATTCTTTTCTAAAATTAACTTATTTATTTCAGTTGTCTAACTATGAAAAAGACCCAACATCACTACAAATTCACGACGAATTCGATCAAATGGACGTTCTAACTTCGTATTTCAAGCATCTTTTGCTTGAAAAGTCGCGCCTTCTTCAATACGGACAAGCTAGTTTTTCAGTGCATCTCATCGACGAAGGTATTTTGATTTTGTTTCGATCACTTTCCTACTCAATCCTACTAATTATAGAAATCGGACGACTTTTCATGGCTCCTGTCTCGATGGCCGACGTTGGAATTCTAGAAGAATGCGGCCGTAAAGCTCTCCGATTCGCTGAACTCGGTGTTGCTTCCTCTGATTCAGAGGACTCAATGCATTCTGAATCTGATGAAGTAACATTAACCGAGAGTGTTCGAATTCCGGTTGACACATTCCCCAAATACAACTTCATCGGTCGTATTATCGGCCCACGTGGAATGACTGCCAAGCAGCTCGAAAAAGACACCGGGTGCCGTATTATGATTCGAGGAACTCATTCGAATAGAATATATGGGAGCTCATCGCAGAAAGGAGACGTCAACCATAGGTTAGTTTTGTCGAAAAATTATATGTTCAGTTGTTCCCTTTTTATTCTATTCACCCTATCGAATTTCGTCATTTTGCATGGACGATTAACTTTTTTATTTTTCAGCTCAATTGGTTTGCCACTTTGCGTCATAATCGAAACTAGTGGCCCGCGTCGTGAAGCAACTGCTCGTATCAATGAAGCACTCAACGTCGTCAACTCGCTTTTGATTCCACCTCCCGATGGCCGTGATGAGTTGAAACGCCGCCAACTCGTCGAACTCGCCATTATGAATGGCACTTATAGACCAACGTCAAATCACGACTAATCTGTTCACCGTTTGCCTTCCATGTTTTATATACTTCATGTTTTAGATTCCCTCTTCCCGCTCATTATCTTTGTCTTCACCCCGTTTTCTTGAATCCCTCCCGCGATCCCATTTCACCAAAAATAAACTCCGTGTAGCTGGGTGTTATTCTCATGGTGTTCGTTAGTAGTTGAAAAGCGCGGAAAACGAGAAGGATTTAATTATTTGAGCTGAGAAAAGAAAATAGTGAGAGCCGAGAATGCAGTTATTAGTTGACCAAGGATCTCAGAAAAAGGAGGGCGTGGGAATCGGTTAGTATTTTCGGGTGTCACAAATTCGTCTCTTCGTGGTAACATCCCTGATGGATTCAAGAATAGAATTTTTAGTGTTCACTCACAGTAAAATTTTCGAGCCGACAAACTGATTCTATTTAAAAGTTGATTCAATCTCTTCTCTTTCCCATTACAACTGAAACAGAAACGAGTCAATAATATGATATGTGACAGAGTTGAAGTAAAAAAAAGTTGAGAAACGGGTCCGTTGCGAAAACAGAAGAAAACGAAAAGGCACTCGACTTTCACGTACACTTTTTGTTTGAAATGAGATACGATGGACAACTGTTCGTGTTCTTTTCCTTGATGAGAAAACGTTTTGTCGGCGACAATGTGTGTATTTTTGTCCATTATTGACGTAGGTTATTGTCATAAACGAGTACTTATTTTTAACTGGAATTCCAATTGTCAGGTGGAAAGACAGAGAGATATTTGTTTTCGAATTGAATTTTAAGAGTTCTTTTCGATGTATTACGGTAGTTGTAGATCTTTTTGTTAATATATACATCAATCTTCTCAATCAAAACATTTTCATCTATTCAAAAAAATTCAAGTAACGAGAAGAAACGATTTACGAACTTCGATCTTGAGATCAATCTTTCAAACGGAGAGACGGGCTCTTTGATCTATTTGAACTGACAGATTCCATCATTTTCTGTCATTTCACTTGTTCTGACTCATTTCGATCTTCTTCTTCTTTTTCTATCCTAATACTTCGAACTGACTTCTTCCAGTTTCTGATTCCAAGTGAAATTCATTCTTCGTTTTGTTTATGAAACGAGTACTACAACTGATTTGCGGTTGTTGGCCCGCTGCAGCTACTGAAATTCTAAACAAATTGTGGTCAATTGATGCAATTCTTTATTGAGGAAACGAGAATTGAAATGACGCAAGCATCTCTTTTTCTGAAATTTAGTATTTAGTGAAAAGGATTCAATAAATGGTGATTAAGGGATGAGACACTATTTTCTATCATTTATTGGTTGGAGTGAAGTTGAAAAATTAGGAGAAAGATCAGTTATATAACATTCAGTTTGTTCTATTTCTGTACGCACCCATTTTGCACCACCCTTTTATTTTTGCAAAAAGTGCGTCATCATTTGCAGACTTCCTTATATCCCATCCCATAAATTCAAAATGCAACTTGTTCCTTCGGGAGTCGTTGTCTCTGTGAGGGTGGATTACTACTATCCGCTATCCGCACGTGGACATTTGTCGTTTCTTTTTGAACCGCCAGTTTTGTTTTTTTTTCTTTTGGGTTCATTTACTCCCACTCATAGGGCAATTATAAATTCATGCGTATGTGTGTTGACTGATGGAATGTGTTCGTTCTTCTATCTTTTCAATCCTTTAGACATAATCTACCCACATTGTTTATTTTCCCAAAACGGAAGAGAGAGAGAGAGAGAGAAATAAGTATTCCGTTCTCCGGTCTTCTGCAACTATTTGGAAGTGGCAGAAAATGCCTTGTGTTTCCCGCATAAATGAACCTATGAGCATCGAGAAGGTGGTGTGACACTTACACAAAAACTCGTTTCGACCTGAAATTCATTTAGAGTGAGTGCAATGGCACCTATTGTTCAGTTGTCTCTTCAAATTATTTCTGAATTCAGAATCTGGAATCGGAATGAGGAAAAGTAAGAAATGCTTCTATGAGACTACTCTTCTGATTGAATATGTGATACTCTTTTGAATATCTAATCGACTAGAAACTATACTTCTTATGATTTTGTGAAAAAAGAGTAATATGATCTGATAACGCGTGTCAAATATACTCCAGAAACTAGAAACTTTTCTCTTCGGTTCACCTGAAACACGACACGTATATTTGTCATTTTCACAGACAGTTTCTCTCGTGAATTTTTTGAATTCCTCATACTTCGATTCGAATTTTATTCGATCTTCGATTATTCATAAATTCACTGACTGATCTATGTATTTCATTTCTTAGAGTATGTGAGAATAACTGAAATTCTAATATATTGTACTTCTCTTGATTATTTAATCTGTGTAATGAATGAAGGAAGTATATGTTTCCGACTTGTTTTATCAAATATTCTGAAGAGAGGATCCTCCTTCCCTTCTCGATAATAAGATCATTTCCCTTTTTCTATCCAATCTTTTCAGTTTATTCTTCCGCTTTCCTCAGATATTTTCTGACCTCACACTTCTCAAACTCATCATAACTTGTTTTGAATGTGTCACTTTTTGAACTGAGCATTTGAGATATCTGATTCATTTCCATCAGAAATTCGCAGCTATGCGTAAATGCCTAGACATCTCTGAACGAAAAGTTGTTAGATATTCCCATGAGATTATTTCAATTAACTCTCATTTTTCGATTAAAGACCAGCGTCTAAGTGCACATTCAGACTTCTGACATCTCACTTTACTTGTCGTTAGTCATAAATTATGACTATCCATTCCCGACAATCCACGAAGAACTCTCACACACCTCCTACTACATATTTCATTTTTATACTTTCAGTCAGAATACATTTCTTGTTTTCCCCCCATTCTCAAGCCTGATTCATGAGTGTCTCCTGTTCTTCTCAACTGTGATTTTCGATCCTCTTTTCACGTGGATGTTCTTTTGCACTTTGACAACAAAGAATGTATAAACTGCTGAGAGAATGTCAAATGATACGAGGGACCCTTTGCATTGATGTTCTCAAAAGATCCAAACGATTCTATGATGAATCTATAACTTACATTATGATTCAGTTCATCATTTCCTCCGTTGAAGCACATAGAGAGTCAGAAGATGCCAACTCGTTGGTTCTGATCTCAAATTCTTTCCCATTCTATGCATTGACAACTATAAATCTCCTTCTACCTCATTTCCTGAAATCAATTGTTCGTGTTTCCCGTTTCGCCCCCCGAGATTCCATTTTTTCATTTTACCTTTCATCCATTAACGAGATTCATTCTTCACTCTCCTTTTCGCATTCTTCCCATTCAACGATCCGGAAGAAATAGAGAAATTATTTGCTCCTTTTCCCATTTTTCTTTTCTTTTCTCTGTACTTCAATTTGTTATGTTTAACGCCCGCACACATTGACACAGGTGATAGAATGATTGACTTATTCCATCCGAAAGAAACTCATTCTTTCCTCTCATCATTCACATTCATTCGTCACATTGTTCTCTTGGTTTTTGTCCCGCATGTGCTTCACAATGGGATCCTCTTCGATGTGCTCTCCTTCTTTCATCCATCCAATTCGTTCCTCCATCTGCTTCTGGTCTCATTTATTTCATGGTTATGAGGAAAAAGAGACGAATGATCCACAGTAATCCTTTGGAAGGATCACGTGAACCTCACTCTGCTTCTCCTTTCGAATTCTCAATTCCATCTGCATTTTTGATGCCTTCTGTTTATTTTTCGTTTTGCTTAAAGAGGTAATTAACAAAGATGTTGATTGGATGAGAAAGAAATTCTGAAGAGAGAGAGAGAGAGAGAGAGAGAAGAGCTCTTCGAACATCCACTCTTTCACAAATCAATGCACTTTTAACTCTTCCTGGAACAAATCGTGTGTCTGGAATGGAAGTTAATGAGTTTCAAAAAGAACTCAGAACTCAGACAGATAACAAACGTCATCCACATTCAATATTCGATAACGGTCAGAGATTCGAAGGAGAAGCTCATCGTGAGAAAATTTAAAACATAGGAAACTAGTCCCTTTTCTATTCAGATTTGTAGTTTCAAGAGAATGTATAATTTTTGAATTCTCAGAATACTAGAAAGATCAACACAAATCAGAGTATCAAATGATCCAGACACAACAATTTTCCTGTAATTGACACTCCGAAAGTACTTGCAATTATCGATAAATGCTAGCGCCCAGCATTTCCGTGTCAAACTTTGGTCGGACATTTGTCAGACCTTCGCCGGCTTCAGGTCAAATCTTGGTCGGCTTTAGCCTGTGTCTTTCCCAGAATACGACGAAGATTCGACCAGAAGCTGACGAACCTCCGCACAAAAGTATCCGGCGACAGCCGAGTGAGACATTCGATTTATTTTCATAATTGTATGATCAAAGTGTCATATATCAACTTCTCTTAAACTCTGAAAAGAAAAGAAAAACATGGGCAGTTTTTGGAGAAATTTGCGGCGTCGTTAATTTCTGAATTATAAATGACTGCAAGCATCGGCAATTTATTCACATCATCTCGATTACACATCTGTTTCCTCCTTCTCATTTTTCCTTTTCTTTTCATTCTCATCCGTTCTAATCTCCATTCTTTTTTTGGTATGAAATGCAAATGACTGATTCTTTTTGGAATTCTCAGCTCTTTTTTCCATTTCAATCCTTTTGTTTTCTCCTTATTATTTTTGAAAGTTTTGAGATACCTTTCAATCAAAGAACGTCATTTTAATTATATGGTCTCCTCCGGTTTGAAAGAAGAAGACATCGAAAAACAACTTTGAAAGTGTGGAAGAAGTTCATTTTGAGTCGGGGGTTCCGGATGTTTTATTGAAATTCGTGTTATTCCTAGACTTATTTTCGTAGTTCCACTCTCACAGGTAACACTTTTATTATGGGAGCACTTTCTTTTTTCCTCTTCTTTAGGAACTTTCAGAAGGATTAGTTCGAGGACGCTTTGGAACAAGCAGTTCCACAATTCTGTCTCTCTATTAGGATAAATATTTTGTATACAGGAAACATGGACCTTCTCCGAGAACTATGTCTAGACGTTTTGTACTGGATTCCTTAAAATCTCCGAAATTCTCTGAGATCTCAATTCTAAAGATCTACTCAATTTCTGACTAAAGTGTTGTCTGTATGACTAAAGTGTTGTCTGTGTTGTATCTGTATTAGTGTTGTCTGTATATTTAGAAAAATTGGAAGTAGGTAATTTTCTATACATAGTGCAAGAATTATCCATTTCTCTCAACGTTTCATGGTCCTTTCCATCTCCCTTAAATTGTCATTTTCCGGGGGTGAGAATCGACACAAACAATCCACGAAAAAAAACGGAAAATAGTGACCAAAAACTCCTCTTTTGGCATCTGAATTTCTCAGATCTTTGTTCTTTTTATCTTCTTATTCTCTTCGATTTCTTCAATTACAGTAACCCATTATGCATTAATTTTGAAGAAAAAGAGACCCACGCAATGAATGAGAGAGTCAAATTTCAAATTTCGAAGAAAAATTGGAGTCGAAATTTGAAAGGAAATGATATGGACATTAAAATGATGAGATGGTGTCAGTTTTCGATGAAAGGAGGTGCTGGGAGGAGCTTATTTCGTCTCTTAGCTTCTTTTCTTTCAAGTATTCTGAGAGAAAGATTGAGAAATGGGCGGCCGCTACCTGTTTTTGGGTCGAGAGTCTTTGCTAGTAGGTAGATGTGTCTCGTGGAGCTACTCTTATGAATGATTCAAAAGATTCACGACTTTTTAGTTTCTGATTCAAGAGTAATTTCAATATTTTCACGACTGCGACTTTCAAGTTCTTCCAAGTCTAGATTCCAATTGTCACAGTATTCAATTACTTAGTAAAATGTCTTTCAAAGTGTCAAAGGTGTGATTGTTCTTCGATCAACTCATCTTCACACCTGTCAAAGAGCAGTTATTTCTGATTCAATGTTTATCATTTCATCTTTCATTTCACTCCAATTTATCATCCACCCCCATTTCATCTGTTGCTCATTGAGCTTCTTTTATCTCTTTTCTCTTCTTTTTTGTTTCTTCCATTCAAGATTGATATCATGCATCTTTTCTCCTCCTTCCAACACCTGCTGAACTCATTTCTCATGCCGTTCTCTCCGCCTTCTTCTCATTTCTGTTGCTTCTGCAATTGTTTGTGTTTCACACATTTCCGGCCAATTGAGCATCTTCAGAGGAGCATGTCTCAGTGTGTTTCTTCATCTTCACTCTGTATCGTGTCCAATTTCATATTCAAACACCACTACACAATATTGTTTTTTAATGAAAGAATACGTCTTCGTGTCTTCATTTTTGATACTTTCATTCAAAAATGTTTCTTTTCAATCACACTGTGTCAACTTCTTTTTGCTCTTTTCCTTTTATCTGCCGAGAGTTCAAATCAAAATCTTTTCAGTCATCTATCGAAAACCGTAAATAATCATGGGAAATGGAATGAGAAAATACTCGAGCTGTGATGATTATTACAAGAAGAGAAGGAGGAATAATGGTATGATTGGAAATTAAAATAGAACCAAAATGATATTTTCTTTCTGATGGAGGAGCAAACTTCACAAAAGACTACTGCGAATACTGGAAATCGGAAAAGAAAGGTGGCAAAGATGACAACTTCAAAAATGAGAGAAATGAGTTTTCATTCTCCAATAACTGTGGATGTATGTCTTTTTTCTCTTTAATAATGGGGAAACGGTAGAAACGGATGACATATGATTTTTCGAAGCACACTTCGTCATTTGTTTTTACATAGAAGAAACATTTTTTTCATTTTTGGTTTCTGATGAACGGAGTTCTCACATCTTGTAATTATTTCTGTCTCTTTCTAAAGAATATGTGATTTTTCAGTGTGACTCAACTCTGATTCTATAATAATATAGTATATGAAATGAGATTTACTCTGAACTGAAGACCGTTTTTTCAGATGATTCTCCACTTCGAAACAGCCGAAAACAACCAACAACATTCATTTCGTCATTCGATAACTCAAACAACTTCTCAAAAAATCTTGGAAGAAGATAACTGATTCGTTCCATTTTCCTCTTCTTCTTCCCTATTGTTTTGTGATTCCTTTCCTTGTGATTCTATCGACATTTCCCAAATCTTCTCTACTCCATTTCTTTTTTTTTTCTTCTTCACTATCTGTCCTTTTATATGGGAATAGCACTTGTAATTTCAAAATTTTAAGAGTTTTTTCAAGAGATATTCCATAAATAAAATAGACTATCAGGTTTCATTTTTCTCAAGAGTCATACTTCGAAAACAGAAATAAAAGGGATCCAGGAAGGCAGGTTCACTCTGCAAAAATGCTGGTCATCGTCTATTTCCTTTCGACTTTATTCTATTCGATCGAATGTTTTATTAATGAAAATGATGATGATTCATGGAAAGAATTATCTTTTTCATTAAGATCAGATGTAAGTGAAAAAAAGTTGTTTTGAAAAGTTTCTTTCTATTATACATTCCACTGGAATTCCAACTAGTTACTGAATTAAATATGACTTTGAAAATATCTGATTTCGATGAGTCACTTTGCCATCATTCTCTACAGAAGAACGAAACAATTAAAGTAACGATTCAAAGGAAATTTCCTCAAAAACGCCGAACCCCCAGAACAGCTTTTTTTCCAAAACGAAAGATGTATTTAGTGAGATGAAATATATTTTAACTTTTAAAATTCTCCGAAACGGAGATAATGATCTCTATTTGGGTGGCTAATGCCATCTAGCGTGATCGATCTGATCTTTTCAATTCGACTCTCCAAATTTTATTTTTTAAATTCTAGTTGAAAAATAGACGATTTGTATTGAAATTCCACAATATTTGTTTAAATAAAAAAAATGGATAAATGGAATTAGTTTGAATCAGATTAAGATATGGGGAACCGAAAATGTTTTAACATCGAAAATATAAAAAACTAGAAAGGTTTGATTCAGAATGGAACGATCAAAAGTGCTCATATTCAATGGACTGATCGATTTGATGACTCGTTCGCTTACGCTTACACAAACGAAAATAGAAGTGATCTCAAGTTCCTGTAGGCTTCGTTTCGATTTCAAAAAAAGCAGTTATAGATGTATATTGCAGATACGATAAACCTCGTCCCGAACTGTTTGTAACAAACAAATTCATAATGGAAGCATTCACTCAATTTCTCGATTTCTTCCAAAATAGAACAAAAATTCAGAAAGTGACTGTGACAATTCCATCGATGACAGACGATTTGAAAAAAGTGACAAAGAGAAATAATAAATATGCAACGAAACCGAACGTCGATTCATTTCGTTTCAATTCTTATGACTCTTCTCTCTACACTGAATTCTTGAAACTTTCGTCTGGAATTCCAAAAATATTGAAAATATCATTTTATTATTACCCTGAAAGAACTGAAAATATTCTGAATGGATCGATTTTATATCATTCGAAAGTCCGAAAAGTCGGTGAATTGGATCTTCGAACCGTCGAAAGTGATATAAGTGATGCAGGATTGAATCAATTGGAATGCGAGTCCATTTCTGTTAGATCTTCAACTATCACAAATGCTGGAATCAACAAAATTTTGAAGGTAAACAGTTACCGTAAACTCACATAAATTTTAGGAAACTATGCGAAAAAACTATTCGGTTTGAAACAGATCAAGTTCAAGAATAACTTGAAAGAGCGCTTCGAAACAAAGGAACACACGTATGAAATCCTACGAATGAATCACAGATTTTAATCGAATCGCAGTTATCATCCATGATGTCTTAAGGAACTTTTCATTTGAAAAAAATATGAGAAGATTTCTTATGGAAAAGTATCGAAAAGTCTTACGAAAGATCAAATTGAAAATCGTTTAATTCGAAACTGATATCTTGTAACCAATTGGGTACCTGTGTTTGTCAGTGGCTCACTCACTGCTTTTCATATTAATTTTCCTTCAATTACAGTTGAAATTTTCAATAAAAAACTTCATGAGATGAAAAAAAAACACGCTTTGAAAAGAGATACATCCACTCGAACCAATAAAAACGAAGTTCAAATCCCATTTTCCAGGAATGGCAAGACGGATTAAGATCTACTCGATATCTGAAAGTGGTCAGTGATGACGTTCAAAAGGCAGAGATAATGGATGGAGTATCGAAGAGAACATTGCAACGTGGCGTATGGGAAATCAAGAATCGATATAATGTATCAGCTACAGTAACTGTTAGTAAAGTACCAACTAATCTCTACGATTCAAAACCAACCTTCGAATTTGCCGTTTCTTAGTTTATTGACTGTCTGGAATTTTGTAAAATCAAACCCGTGTTAAATAAAGATTGAATGTCGCAAAATCAGGTTTTAAGACGTAATCGACTGAGGAAGGGAGGAGGTAGTCTCCATGATCCAGACGACGTAAGCGCTGAAAGATTTTGGCAGGTAGATAATATTCGGAATGGCTTATAGTTCAGTGGTCATTGTTTCGATATTCCCTCCAATTTTTCAGTTTTTATACTTGATTTCATTTCTTTTTTCATCACCATTGTTAGGAATAAGGTTTTTTGTCAGTTAATGTTTACTTGCGAGTTGAGATCAAGTAGTTGTTAAGAATAAGAGGCACAGAAACATAATAACTATTTGTTATAAGCTATTCTTTCAAGAAAAAAATCCTCAGTGGCTTTTCTTTGATTCGTTCTTTATGAATCTATTCGGCAGTTTTCTTTGAACATTTCTCATGATACTTCATCGAAGATCTTCTTTCCTACACTTTTTCTCGGTCAAAATCATAAAATTCACCGCAAAATAAAGGTTTTCGATACCTATCAGATGACCTATTCTGGAGATCGGGAGCCATTATTGCGTCAGGACAGCAGAGATTGTGAAGATACTTCACAAATTCTGAAGATGGCCGATGCATGTTACACAAATTCGTCTTGGTTTTTCCCTGGCAAAAAGGGTAAGTATCGTGACTTGTATTGATTGTAAACAGTTGGATTCAGAGAGGATCATACCGAAAGCTATTCTTCTTTCAATCGGACTTTATTTAATTTATATGGCTGTGGATCAATATCAAATAGCAATGAGAGAAGTTGAATCAAGAGAATGCAGTGATGTGTTAGCGGACTGTGAAAATATTCCATTCAATCAGACTTTGATTCCTCCATTTTACAATTATCTTCAAGATTTCACAGTAATTTTCATTCTTTGTTCATTCTCGAATCAAACTATTTTCAGATCAGTCCGAGATATGATTTATCTTATTGTCTTGTTCCAAAATCACTTTCAACAATTGGAACATCAACCATCTGTTATATCAATGATCCAGTCAGTTTCACAAATGATAACAGAACAATTTCTACTGAAACTTATGGTAAAAGGTAAGATTGTATTATTTGAAAAATTGAAATTCATTCCTAAATACAGATTTTGCGAGAGGAATGAAATGAAAACATTCAAAATGGTGAAGCATCATTTGACGGAAAACTTCGAAAATATCATTATCACCCGAAATCCATACGACAGATTTATTTCTGGTTTCACTGAGAAATGTTTACTGTAAGTCAAGTTTTCTTACTCCTACTAGAGGCCTTCTATCAGAGTTTCAATAAAATTTGTTTCTCGAATCACCAGATTTCAGTGACGCCGATTATGATTGGTGTCATGGATGTGGAACGGACATGCGTTGTTTCATTCGGAAACAGTATCGTCGATTGATGAGAATGTCAATGCTTTTTCCTGTTTATACAGTTGCCGATACTCATTTCGCTCCTCAAACATGGTTGGTTTTTTGAACTTAAAACCGTTCGAAATTTCAAAAGATCAATTATTCCTTCAAAAGTGCAGATACCCATCTCCGCCAATCTTCAATGGCATTTTTCAATCCATTTCTTTTATTTTTTGAAGACTGAAAATCAAATGATTCATATGATTGTATGTAGTGTGAAAATCCAAGGAAAAGATCAGTTCCAGATATCTTCATGTTTGATTTCAGGTTTTGCGATATGAAAAACACTTTGAAGAATTCAACGATTATTCGATACTCGCACAGTGGAATCGAAAAAATTAAAATGATTGACGACATTCTAACAGTTTTTAGAAAAAGAAAAGTTCCAGAAAGAGATCTTGATGAAGTTAGAGAAGAGTTGACAGGTAAGTTTTCGAGAAATGACTGTCTTTCTAGATGGTCTGCAAGTAGTACTTTTCTATTACAGTCGTTCAAACTTGTTCCAATTTTTCAGGGGGGAAATCCCATCATTCCACTTTCGGATCAATTGCCAGAGATGAATTTGATCGATTGATGCGAGAAGATCATGCTATTCGGAGAGCTATTCATCGGATGTATTATTATGATTTTCAGTTACTCGGGTATCCAATGTAATCGGTTATCATCAAGACAACTATTCAGGAAACCAAAATGAACTACTCCGGTGTATTTTTTAAATTCAAGTAATAAGAAAATCTGTTATTTTTGATAGTAATAGTTCTTTGTAATGAACGCTTTTTTCCATGAAAACCTATAATTTTTACTTGAAATTGTTTATTAAAAAACTATTGAAACAATTCAATTGTGGAAGGCATAACTACGGGAAAAAGAGGTAGCTCAATAGTCGAATTTCTCGCATTTTTGATCGACTGGGACACGGACGGTACGTTCCTCCATTTGTGGTTGCTCACGGAGGTTACGGAGTTGGCTCTCGGACCATTGGGTGAGTGGCTCACGACGGATCTCACGGATTTGGCGACGAGCCCATGAGTTGGAGGATGGAAGACAGTAGACGTTGGTCTGAAAAGAAGAACAATAAGATAAGGATGATAAATCGAGTCGGTTACCTTTTGCTTCTTGGATTCTTGGGACTTTCCGTTTTGGCAACGAAGAACTGGCTTTTGGGTGAAGCAGATCTCGTGTTGGCGTTCGACAACGGCGATTTGTTCGGTTGGCTCATCGTCTTGTTCACGGCGAGACTCCTCGTAGTTCATCTCTTGTTCTTGGTCTTCTTGATCTCTCTCAATGCGACGGAAGTTCTCCTCCTTCTCGAAGTGAGTACGCTCGTAGTTGCATTTGGAGTCCTTGTACAAGTAGCTCTTGGCGAACTTCTGAAAATTGAAAAAATGGGATTAGTCAATTGAATTCATAATTCTTACTGGAATGGTGTTCTCTTGGTTCTCAGCATCGTAGAACTCGTTTTCCTTCTCGTTATCGTAGTGTCCGCAGAGTCCGCATTGTTGGTTTCTGTAGAAAGCCGAAAGATGGATACGGGCATTGATTCCATCGAATTGAACAGTGACGTCATCGGAGTCAATCTTGATGGTGTTCTTGTTGAGCCAGATGAGGTTGAATTGCTTCTTCTCCATCTCAGCCTCTGGTTGGTATTCGAAATCTTCTCCGTTGACACGGCAGATGAGTCCTTCTTGGGTCTTGTACATCTCAATCTCTTGCTCTCCGAGAATAACCTTGACGTTCTTCCATTCCTTCTTCTCAGTAATCTTCTTCATGAGGACAACGAAACGTGGCTCGTTCTTCTCAGATCCGCAATCCTTGGCGAGAACGGAGTAGCATGGAGTGAATTGGTTACGGTAAGCAACCTCATCGAAAGTTTGGATCTTGGTGCTCTTGACAACGCAATTGGCTTGCTTGGAGGCGTGACGGGCAATCTTTTCCATGATTGGCTTTTGCTCGAAACGGGAGTTTCTTGGTTGGTAGTGAATTTGGGCAGTTGGGAGTTGGAATGGAAGCTCGACACGCTCGAGAACGGTGGTCTCCATTGGAGTCTCAACGGTCATGTTGACGGTTTGACGTTGACGTGGTTCGACATTGAAGGTGGCACGGATGATGTTCTTGCGGCTAGACTCCTCACGGGACTCGATTCTGGAGGTCCATGGGTATTGGACACGGAGGTAAGCTTGGATCATGTTCCAGTATCTGGTGAAGTATTGAGTTGGCATTTGCTCAAGCTCGTACTCAACAACAGTCTGGTATTGGTCAAGTCTGGATGCCTCGAGGAGAGTCTCGTGTTCTGGGGCTTGCTCGATTTGCTTCACGAACTTCTTTTGCTCTTGGGATTGTTGTCCGTTGACATTGATTTGGATAGTGTTCTCTCCGTAGTTGACCTCTCCGATAACAACGAGTTGACGGTACTTTTGCTCCTTGAGCTCCTCAACGGTCTTTGGTGTTTGTGGGTAGACGTATTGAACGGAAGCGGTGAGTTCATCTCCGCGAACTTGGGTCTTACAGAAGTGGAAGTCGTTGTTGCAGACAGCTTCCATCTCCATTCTGAAGACGGATGGCTTGAGGTCGAACTTGACGATGTGCTTGTAGACCTTCTCGTTTTGAAGCCACTCGAACTTCTTGGTGATTTGATCTTGGTGCTCTTCCTCGTCATACTCTGGCTCAGCCTCAAGGTACTTTCTTCCGGTGTGTTTCTTGTATTCCTTCTCGTAGTTCTTCTCCATTTTGTGGGTGTTGTACATGTCGAACTCAAGAACAGCCTCGTATTGCTCAACAGATGGGTTGTAGTAGACCTCCACGTTGTTGTCGACAATCCATTGTGGAATTCTTCCGTTGGTTGGGCGGTTGAGAGTTCCTTGAACACGGATTTGCTTGTACTCACGGTCAAGGGATTGGGTGAGTTGTTGGTGTGGTTGGAGCATGTAGGTCATCTCGACTGACTCTGGGTATTGACGGGCATCTGGGGAGACGGTACGGGTGAAAGTGACTGGACGGGATTGAATCATGGCGATTCTCTTCTCATCGGATGGAGCTTTGTAGAGGGTGCGGATGATGACCTTGTCCTCCCAGAGCATCTTGACTTCAGTGTCGATTGGAGTGTTGAGAACAGCTTGGTGGAGGAACTTGGTTCCGACCTCGGCGATTGGGCAGACAACAGTGAGGGAGAGAACGTGGGTGGAGGCGACACGTGGCTCAGCTTGGAAGTGAAGACGGAGTCCGTCGAAGTTCTTTCCGTTCTTTGGCTCAAGTTCGAAGGAGATTTGTCCACGAACAGAGGCAATAGTTGGCATCTTTGAGGTGAATTGAACTGGAAGTCCCATTGGAGTTGGGATTCTGCGGACGGTCTCGTAGAGGAAAGCGGCGTTGGAAGCAGAGAAATGAACTCCTTGGGCAAGGACTCTTTCGATATCTCCAATCTCAAGTCTTCCTCCTTGGATCATGGAACGGATAACCTCTGGAATTGACTCGGCGTCAATTGGGAGGAAAGCGTAATCCATATCACGGTGTCTGATGTAGAGAAGAGCATGTGGGTCTTGCTCTGAGGATTGACGGCGAGTAATGCGGAGCTTCTCGAGAAGATTGCTCAAGAATTCGGTTGGCTTGAAGGATCCAGAGGCTCTCTTTCCGCGGACGACGATTTGTTCGAGTCCCTTCTCTTGAACGTTGGTGAGAATTCTCTTGATGATCTTCTCCATGTTCTGTTGGGTGAATCCAACTTGAGCGAAGTATTGGTTCCATTCTCCAGAGAGAACTCCTTCGAGGGAAGCCATCATTTCAGTTGGGAGAACAGATTCAGAGGTGAAGAGAGAGGCGAAGTTAGTCTCAACTCCGGTTTGGTGGCGTCTGGAGTAGGTAGACCATTTTCCGTAGACAGACTCGAAACGATCGATCTCTTGGGAAGAGAATGGAATGTTGTTGAGGAGAGATTCAACACGGGAAGAGAAAGTTTGCTCGCATGGAGACTCGTTGTTGGCATAAGAGCGGAGAAGGGAGAGAGTGAAAGCACGGACTTGTTGGTTGCGTTCTTGTCTCAATTGGTTTCCAATTTGGGAAAGAACTGGCCATTCTGGTTGAGTGTAGATGATTTGATGAAAAGCAGACATGCGGATGTGTTGTGGTTGTTGACGGTTGAGGTAGATTGGCATAAGAACACGTTGGATCTTGGTTGGCATCTGGTGGCGAAGACGTCTGAAGGACTCGATGGCTTGAGCACGGACGGTGGTCTCTTGTTGTTCGTTGAGAATGATCTTCTCGAGTGGATAGACAGAGAGGTCAAGTCCAGCATTGGCGAGGGTCTTCAAAGCAAGAACTTTCTCGTAACGGGAGGAGGCGGATTCGAATTGTTGGATGAGCTTGTCGACGATTCTTTGCTTGGCGTCACGTGGGCACATCTTGACTCCATTCTTTTGGACGAAAACTCTTGGGGTTTGTCCGCAGACTCCGTTCACAATGGATCCGTAGGTCAACCAGCAGGATTGACGAAGAGCTGGGAAGCTGGAAGCAACATCAGATTCGCAGAGACGAGCAATATCTTCGGCGATGGCAAGAGATGGGTAACGCATATCGACGAGAGTCTTGATGGCAACGGAAGCCTTGATTGGAGTGATGTTCTTGCGAGATTGAACCTTGTCCACGAATTGTTGAATGGTGACACGAGTTCCAGCGAGGGCGAGGGTGTTGAAGTAGATGGAACGGAGTTGCTCAGCAATCTTCTCATCCTTGTGCTCGGCGACGTGGCGGTAGATTTGTTCGAGTTGCTCCTCGTTACATTGACGGAGAACCTTGACGATTCTGGCGACGGTGTGAGCAGCTTCGAGTTCAGCCTCTCCTTGTTCGATTTGCTTGGCCATCAAAGAGAACATCTTTTGGATCATCTCAACCTTGTTCTCATTCCATTGTGGCATTTGTCTGAGATATTTCTCCTCTCCGGTTTGAGCCCATTGTTGCTCAGCCCATTCCCATTCTTGATTGTAGACGAGGTCAGAGGTCTTCTCGTTGCGGACTTCCTTGATCTCGGACTTCTTCTCTCCAGCATAGATGAGTTCCATGGTGTTGAGGGTGAAGGCGGAAACGAGTTGGTGTTTCTCGGAGATTGGGGCAAAGAGATGTTGAGAACGGAGCTCAACGGAGTTGATCAAGAAACTGGATGGAGTTCCGGAGATGTTGTAGCTGAGGACAGTAGAGCTCATCTTGTCGTGGTCAAGGGTTTGTTGGCAATCCTTGCAGACTGGAGTCTGAACGTGGTGAATGTATGGACGACGAGTGCACTTGTCGAAGTTGATCGACTTGGCCCAACGTTGTTCCTCATTCTTTTGGTTCTCTTCAACGGTGTAGAGGACTTCGCATTCTCCTTCGAGGGTACGCTGGAAATTAGTTTTTTTAGAATACAGAATGTTCGTTTAAGTCTGAATTACCTCAACATTGGTGAAAGCAAAAGTTGGCTCCTGGTTATCGCTCTTCTCAGCTCCATCGTGTTTCTCCTTCTTGAGGATGTTGACTTGGAGCATGTTGATGACGGCTCTCTTGATGTTCTCAGACCAGGCTTGGTCGTCTTCGGCGAAGCGGATCTCGCTGACAAGTCCGTTCTCGTAGTCGAACTCAACTGGCATGGCCAAAAGTTGCTGATGCTCACGGTCCATACGGTCAACCTCCTCGAAACGCTCGAATGGGAGCATTTTCATTGAGTTGGTCTCTTGTTGGGAAGTGGCGAAACGAGTCTTTTGGAGTTGCATGCGAACGGTGTTTCCATCAGTCCATTGAAGATTGACTTGAGTTTGAAGACGAGAAATTCCTTGTGGAGTGGATGGAATTGGAAGACCAGCAGAGAGTTGTCCATTGAAGAGATAGCGGTATTCGCGTCCGGCGCGGAACGATCTGGAAACGAATAAATGAAATGAAGAAGAACAAGAAGAAGGAACTCACGATTCTTGGATGTTTCTCTCGATTGAGCGATCAAAGTGGGACGAGGCGAGTGCCGCTCCCAGGAGGGCAAGGGCTATGAAGAACTTCATAGTGGTTGATCGGTTGGTAAGACCGAGTGAAGAATGTCACAGGCTCGTGCTCTTTTATACGTGTTCTTACACTTCGACAAGATGTCCATCGCAGTATGTTGCAATTCTGGAAGCCTCGAGATAGTGTGTGGATCGGTGAGACGCAGTACGCTTATCAGTAATCATGTAAAGGCAAGTGTCAATTTTTGAGTGCGGGAGAGTGTCAGCAGAAGGGTACCATCATTTGGGATTGGCGGGTTGCTCCGTGAATTGAAATAAAGTGGCCTGTCGGTCGAAATTTGATGAGGTGAGAGTCAAAAGTTTTTTGACATTTCTATTTCATTTTCTACTTTGAAGTTTCTCTATTTCAACATTTTATATTTGAAATGCAAAGAGTGGGAGATGTTAATGGTTTTGCTTGAGAGTTTTGAAGTAAACGAAACCGGATGAAAAGAGGGTTTTAATTTGGATTTCGGATGATTTCACTGGAATTCCTCGTCGCCTTGATTCAGAATGAAGATTCTCTTTGGAACCCCTCAAAAAGAATTCTGATATTTATATTTGATTGGAATCTCAGAAAGAATTTGAAAATGTTCTTGATCATTTCCATTTATATCCAGGTATTTCGTTTGTCACATTTAGATGTCTGCAGCGGAGAAGACGAGGTCAGGAACAATCAACAGTCTACTCGTCGTGTGATTTCTTCCGATGACTTCAGTCAAATGACTTTTTATGCTTTTTAATTTGAATCTGTACTGAACACTCGTCAGAACATGACAGAACTATAATTTCAGATCTTGTATTTTTAACGCTTTTCAAGTTCATTGTTTGAATGAAAGGGTCTGTTACATGTTAGATAATTTTTATAACAAAACCTTTCTACTCATTCAGATTTATAGTTATTCCAACTTAACCAGCGACACGAATAAATTTTTATACAATCTCCGAACCTGAGTCCATTTTCTGAATGTTTTCTGATCCCTATTCCTAATAAAATCTTTCTCTTTTCTTCTCCGGAGTGTATCCACACACCTTCTACGTAATCACTTTCTTCTTCCCCCGATTCTTTGTTATCTTGTTTCTCTAATGTCTCAAAAATCAAATTTTTTGGATATCTCCTTGAAATCTCCGTAAATCTTTTGCTTTCTGGAATACTCATCATTTGAACTTACAACAGGTTTTGAACATTTCGAAAAGAATCCGTTTCGATTCAGATCACATTCGCCCCAATACCTTTTTTTCAAAATACGGTCTAAGGAAGTTTCTTGCTTTTTTCAAAATACAAGTGACATCTTTCGATGGATCAGTTTCTTCTTTTTCTTCCAATATCTACCCTTTTTTCAGATCAGATAAGACGATGACGTAGACGTATTAGGTTGAAGACTACAAAGAATACACAATCGAAGCGATTCAGGAAGTCCTCTTTTCTTCTGCGCAGAATAGTTTTTATCGCCCAGATTTCTCGTGATGATTTTCAGTGCGCAGATCAATTTAAATGATCAGACACCAATCCGCCAGGCACACTGTTCCTATTGTATTGTTGGCTCTTCCTTCATCGTTGAGCATTGAGCATTTGTTGTTTCTTTTCAAACTCCACAGACATCAAAGCAAAATACCAAAACTGCTCAGACAGTACGAGTAACGTCTAACCATTGTTTTTGTCATAGTAGGTAAGGTTTATCGTCACAGCAGCAGAAGGTGGGCGTCGAACTTGCGCCGAGTTGTTCAATAACTCAACACACAACCACTGCACCACACGCGTCCTTCGATCTCTCGGCTAGTTGCATTTATAAAGGTCTAGTAACAAATGATGAAAAAGAGAGGGGAAAGGCATTTGTGAAGATGGTTGTAGAAGACTACAATTGTAACTTTTTTCAATCACAAAAGGAGGATTCAATTGATTGATATCAGCAATACATTTCGAAAGCGTTTGCATCAAACTATTAACATTTCTTCAATATGGAAAAAGGAACCCACCGCCTGCCAATTTGGTTTTTCATACTTCCTTGTTAATTTTTTCCTTTCGATTCCCTTTTCTTCTCTGTTCGTTATCTTAGATTTAGTCCATTTTTGTCACCGTTTCAGTGCACAAAAAAATTAATTGATAAATGATAAAACTATCAATTTTCGTGGGAAACAAGTAAAGTCTGCACCGATACTCAATAAAACCTTTATTATGGGAATATTCAATACCTTTTTCACATGTAAGTTTTCCATTTTAAGATTCTCTTTTTCTTCAAATAAATTTACTCATCACGGTTAAAAGTGTTCTTTAGAACGGAAGAAAAACTCAAACGAAACATTTACGGAGTGCTCTTTTTCTCTTCTTTTTCAATTGAATTTCGTCTTTTTTCTCTTTTTTATTCTCTCGTTATAACTTCTTTTTTATCAGTTTTTATTTGATGAAAGACGAGAAAAAAATTTGGTTTTTCGATATTTTGCTAATTCAAATTGATTTTTGAACCGTCATTCAGTTGAACTTTCCTTTGCTCCTAGACTGCTTTCTGACGTATACATTCCTGCTATTCTGGTCTAATTTGTTCTCTCAAGAACAATGTCTGTTCTGAAAATTTGATTGAAGAGCAGAAAACACGGAAAAGTAGTGCAAGACATACATTATAGCCATCTGATCTTTCATTATAAGAACAAAGAGTTGGTCTTGATGTAAGAATGAGAGAGAGAGAGAGAGAGAGAGAGAGAGAGAGATCAAAGTATGATAGACTTCTCAAAGAGTAAACTTTTAATCATTTCTTCAGAGTTTTCTCGCGTTTTCAGAATTTCTTATAACTTTTCCCTTATCTTTAGTTTAATGGTTTCTTTTACGATTTCCTGGAAAGTTGCCTTCCAATCGCCTGAGTTTGTTACATTGGTTTCTCACGTTTTGTGTGTCCAAATGTCTGATAGTAAGACTATTTCAGTTCTTCAGAATGCAGTTTCATTCCTATTCTGATTCATTTTTCAGTTTCCTTAACTTTGAAAAATCTGCAATTTTGAGATAGAAAATCACTTGAGAAGTTTACATAATTCAACTTGATCCGATTAGTTTAACGTCTTTTCAATTACAAAATGTTCCCCATAAACCAACTTTTTTGTGTCATGTTTAATAAGTTCATTGAGAGTGTTTCAATGATTTGAAATGAAACATCAGGTGATAATGCTCCATTTACTTCTCATTTCCACTAACCTCATTCCTGTGTTTCTGACTTTGAATGTACTGAATTATTAAGTATTCGTATAAACAAATGGCAAAGTTTGTCTTGATTCTGACGAGCTTCTGGAAACTTATTATGAGAATGAGAGTCAGTATTCGGAATTTTGTTTTGACAGTTGGCAGTTGATTTTTTGAACAAAGATGAATAAATGTGTCAATATTGTTTTGGAACCATGAAGTGTATAGTTTCTTCATCTCAAAAGCTTTTTTCAATACTTGTTATCTATTGTTTTCATCTACTAATATTCTATGCAAATGTAAAACTTCGAAAACTCTTTTCACTTTCATCGCCGTTTCTCTGAAGTTGTATTTCGAAATGATGTGTGAGTAGTATGAGTGATCTCTACTTTTGTAAATTGAAACTGTCTATATTTGTTTTTCTTGTCTGATTTTCATTGCTCATCGTAGGATATTTGCAATAAAGAATAGACCATCGTAATCATTTTCTATCCATCATTTCCCTCAAAACAAAGATTACTGTAGCATCTTTCTCATCAAATCAAGCTTCCGAATAGATCAAAAAAGTTGCGACGACCGGTTGATTGTTAGTTCGATTCGTTGGTCTTTTTAGCCTAATCATCATCATCGAACCTTTTTCCCATCGTCATTTAATAAGATCTTCGCCCTTTCCTTCTTTTCTCTCTCATTCCTTATTCCCTCTCCTTGTGATTTTTTCCTCTTGATTTCAAAAGACTTCGTATCCAACTGGCCGAAGTCCGATATCTCGTTACGAAATCGGACTGTAGACATCAAAGGACAACATTGGAATGAATGAAAGGTTTGCCTTTTGCAGAAAAGGAAGAGAGAGAGAGAGAGAGAGAGAGAGAGAGAGAAACAAGGAAATCCCGGAGAAGAATAGAATCATATCGGATCGACCTTCGGACTGTTTCCAATTGTTTCAATGGAATCATTAGGGAATGAAGAAGAGAAAATTCAGAAGTGACCAATTAGATCAAATTCAATTATTTAGAAGAGATTTCTTCAAATACAACAGCTCATTTCCAGTTATTTGTCTTCGTGGAATGTTTCAATCGAGATTTCTAATTTCATTTTTTCAAATCTGTGACATTTCGAGTCTTGAAATTCGTCGTAGCATTTAGATTTTTGAAATGTCTTTTTGTCTCTTTTTGAGATTTCTCAGAATTTGAACGATTGTAGACTACATCTTTCTTAATAATTAGCTTCCAAAGTGACAAAATTGCGTCTTCATTTGTCGAATAGATGACCTCAATGACATTTTAACAGCTGTTATAACAACGCATTTGGAAAAGGTCTGTCGCCACGCTTCTCTACCAAGATTCCGATTTTTGAGAATGTTGCGAATGTTTCTTTTTTCAAATACAATATGAAATATGCTGATCTAGACATTAGATTATTCAAATAGATGGTCTAAAGATGATCACTAAGATAACAGAATTAATTGGAATCCCGAAAACCAAAAAGGTTAAAGTTCGCTTGATCTTTTGAAAATTCCTAGTCTTCTTACCAACCATAAAGCTGAATATCATGAGAAACCATTTCAAACTTTTTTGTATTTAGCAGTGTTATCTGTAGTTTGAGGATAACGAAGAAAACAAGAAAACAGGTTCAAAGATCAACATTTCAATGATCTTGATCAGCAATATTTTTGATTTCAAAACAGCTAACACCGTATTTTTCCACTGTTCTGTTATTTTTTAATCGACGAAATGGAGTTTTTATAGAAAAAAGAGATCCAATTTCATACAATTCGAAAGTTATTTGCAACCGAATGATCTGCAATATATGCTCTTTTGTTTTATTGTTAACTACAATTCACAGAGAGAAGGAGAGAGAGCGAGAGAGAGAGAGAGAGAGAGAGAGAGAGAGAGAGAATAGATCCTCATCCGCAACATTCATGAAATGAATTCAGAGCAAATAAAGGCTCTCAACAAATACGGTTCTTCAGAAAGTCAATCCATAAAGAGCTTCCCATTTCCTCTCTCTGTTCCATTTACTTCTCCAGCTTTTGCAAGAACGGTCTAATGTAAACTGTCATAACCTGTTTTTTTCTTAAAAGATTTGCATCGAAACAGCAATTTCACATGTGTTTGTAGTAAGAAATTTGGAGAGAAGAAGCTATCGAATATTGGCATCAGTGTTCCAAAACGAACGTTTTTTTGCAAGGAGAAGAAAACGTCATCGTCTGGATGAGAAATGAGACCAGGAGGACCTTTCTTTTGGGTCTCTCTCTCTCTCTCTCTCTCTCTCTCTCTCTCTCTCTCTCTTTCTTTTTTAAAGAAAAGGAAGAGGGAGCCACGCCCGACTTTTTCGGCTCTTTCTCTGTATCTGGAAGCTCCGCCGGCGCCTTCGCTTTTCTCGTTTTGTGGTCCCCCTTCTTCTATTTCTTCTTCTTCTTACTCTTCCCTTTTTCTTTTTCTTCTCCTCTTCAAATGTATTTCGTCCCATTTCTTCCCTTCTGCTTTTACCTCTTGCCATCCGCTATTTTACACTACTACTCAACTCGAATGATATGAAGGTCCCTTTCTCTCTCATCTACTTGTTTACAATTGATACTTTGAAGCTATCTGATTACTCTAAGTTACCAACACAGACTTAAGTTTCATTTCAGTTCTATAAATTTATTATTTCATTGACTCAAAATCAAATAAAAATCGATCAATCTGACTGGTATCAAATCTTCTTTTCGTTCAGTTCAATCAGATAGTTTTTTCTGTTCCGGAACCACCTAAAATCAAAATATTTCTTCTTCCATATTTCTGAATTTTGAGTTATTTTCCAAATACACCAATATAAATTGTAATTCACAGTTTTCTTTTAGATTCTTATCAAAACTGAAGCTCTCCTCTTCTCTTTTGAAGATTATATCTTCTCTCTCTCTCTCTCTCTCTCTCTCTCTCTCTCTCTCTCTCTCTCTCTCTCTCTCTTCTCTCTCTTCCTTTCCCTATCCTTGCCCGGTGGTGGCAACTTTCGGAAAGAAACCTATATTTGATCATATCTTATCTTCCTCTCTCTCTCTCTCTCTCTCTCTCTCTCTCTTTTCTCCGACATTTCTCTGGAAACAAAGTGTAAACAGAAGGAGAGAAGATGGAGAATATTCATAATTTTATCGATTCATCTCTAGATCGGACTTTTCTTTTCCTCCTCCCTCCTCCCAAATCAAATAACTTGATCTGTCCACGCCTCATCCAGACATTTGAAATGATCTTTCGCGCAAGCGTATCCTTCTATGTTTCTTTAGCTGCTTTGCACTTTCACGCGTTTTCGTGGTTTGTAGGACCCTCCGGATTTGTGCAGGCATCATCAATCCGTAGATCAAAGTTAAGACAAATTTTTTCTTCCTTCTTTTAAATCCAAGATAACTCGGCAAAACGAAAACAAAGTTTCATATTTAGTATGGAGGTGGAGAAACATCAATACTTCGTCTCTTGATTCTACGTTTTGACAATTGTTTTATTCTGAGACTCAATAAGACTGTCATCTTGAGATTTCTCCCTCTTTCTCTCTCTCTCTCTCTCTCTCTCTCTCTCTCTTTCTATATTATCTTCACTGCAATCGTAATTCTCCGATTTTAGTAGTTTCTAGACTACAAACACATACTTTTTCCTCTTGATCTCAATATTCATTTACCAGTCATTGAATATATTCTGGTCTTCTGAAAATCCTCCCTTCTTCTTTTTGACTACATTTAGCCTCTTCTCCTTTTTTGTATCCATTGAAGATCTTCAACCACTGACCGATTTTCGCATCTTGATTCTTGTCTTTTTCTTTTTGCGTATCCATGCTTCCACACACAGTCTAGAAGTTTCTTTTCCATTGTGTTCAATTTTTCAAACATCAAAAAACCGTTTCCCTTGGATATCTCATTTCCCAATCTTTATTTCCGCGAATCTTTAAAGATTCCTCTTCTTCTCCGACTTCAAAATTCTTTTATTCAGAAGCATTTTCTATTCGAATGTCACATTTTCCTTCTTCTATACAGTTCAATAACGTCGTCTTTTGTTTTTTCGATTCGTCATTTCGTTTCACACACAAAACCACCTTATACCACCCGTTTGTCGTTTATTTTTATTTTTCTATATTCGAGTTTCTACAGTATGATATAAAAACAATTTCGTTTTTGTAGCTGTTTCTTCTTTGTTTAGTCTGTAACTATTGTTCAATTCAAGGAGCACTCACATCAAACATGACATTTTTAATTTCTATTTCGAGGCATAAAGGACAGTAGACATTCTGATGACAAATGAATTCAAACACGAAATGTGTCGTCAATTGTCTTCTGATCGAAAAACTCAAAAATCAAGAGATGAAAATATGTAAAGCAAGTTGTTCAGTCTTATTATTTTTCCTCAACTGATTATTTTTCATTCATTTTCATGAGCATTGGAACAACGAAATTTCAAATCTGAAAACACAAACTCTCACACTCTTTTGCAAATCGACCTACCCGTTTTAGAATTTAATAAAATGTAGTCTGCTTTTCTGTGTGAAAACAAAGCTGGGCACACAAATTATTCAGTTAAAGCTAGAGCCCTTTCATAAACTGCTCAATGAGCATTAAAACGGACTGTATTTACAATCCCTCGTGACAGGGAATAATTCGTTGAATTATTGTATGATCAGCTGTAGTAAAACGAAATTCGATTCATCCGCGGCGATAAAATACCATTTCCTATTCCGAATCTCACTTTACCAAACAATCAGATGATATTTATTCGTAACTCCACTATGGTTTTCTAAATACTTTTTCAAAAATTGCGCCAAAAATAATGCGATGAGGCACGGTTGCTGTGGTGAAAAAAGACAAAAAAGTTATAAATGTATTTTTTACAGCATTCAAAAATATTTTTTTCTAAAAAGCAAAAGTTGTTTCCTTAGATTTTGTCTTCTTGGATTCACCGGCTGTCGTCACAACATTTCATAGAAAATCCATTAGATTGGCGCATTCGATTTCTTGTTCAGCCGCCCGCTTGCTGCTGATCTTTCACGTGTCCAAAAACCGCCCATTTCCGCATAAGTTGACCATTTATTCCAATCCGCCACCCAGCCTAGAAGCCAACTAAATCTCATTCACGCGTCGAGAAACTCAGCTCACCGCGCGGCGCTCTTATTACAAAGGCTCCGGTGAGGGAGCAATGCTCCGCCTATTTCGTTTTCTCATCTCGAGAACTCGATTTGTACTGCATCTCTCATCTTCTCCCACTAAACCCGATCATGTTTTTTCTCTCTCTCGCTATCGAGATTAACTTTTAGACTACTCATTTTCAGATATATTCTATGGAATGCCGCCAGTTCATGATCCCACAGCGACGACAACAACAGCGTCGGTGTGGCCAAATGGACTCCCCCATGTTAGTTCAAACATTCATTCTTCCAAAACAATCAATTTTCTAAGATTCCAGATAAAATCGCAAGTTGATCTTATCAACTTTGCACGGGGAATTCTTTCAACACAAACTACGACTACAACGACCGCTTCAAGCGATATCCAGAATTTGAACCCGATCATTGGTTCGTTGGCCTCCGGAAAAGCCTCGACAGCGGCTATGACGGCCGTAAGCGCTGCGGCGAATATTCCTCCTCAAATCGGTAGGTTACTGTACGTTGTTATTGTGTGGAAATAGAGTGCAAACACCGCGCCCTCCCTTTTCGTAGATTAACCGAAATTTTTACGTCAAAAATATATAAACGGGTTGAATTACAGGTTTGACGTCTCTTGGATCTCTTCCATCTCTCCCGCCAGAGCTCCTCATGCAGTTTGCTAGACTAGATAACCTCAATTTATTTCCGTAAGTCTTATGTCTGGCTATTCCTCATTTGAACTAATATTTGAGATTCATCTTAATCTTTTCTATATATTTTGCTTTGCTCTTATTTCCCATCTGGGCTACATTAAAGTCTAGACTTGTGCTTTGGATTCTGACGATGTCCTTCTTTCATCTGATTTCTGCTTAGTAGCCGAATTGATCTCTCTAATACTAGCTTAGCAACGAAGTTTAGTAGACTATGTGACCATTAATCGAATGAATATGTGTTTCTCAGAATAGTTGACTCAGAGATCTTTCTCTCTTGATATATGCACCAAGAAGCCTAAAACTAAAAGAAGTAGAAATCAAAGAACGAAAAGCCAAGTCAGTCTCGCTTTCATTCATTATTTCGTTGTTGTCTTGGTATTAGACTTTGGCGAAGCATGTCTGTTAGTAGGAGGAGAAATAGAGAGAGGGAATGAGAAAGCGAAAGGGAAAGAGCATTGAAACAAAGATCCGTATGTTGCATGACACAAGAGGCAAAAGTATGGAAGGAAAGGTGCAAAGTGCATCTGCTCGTTTCGAAAAAGAAATCCGAACCACCAGTCTTTCCTATCTTTAAAGAAAAGTCCTAGGAGAACAGTTTAAATTGTTATGTATGCGAAGAGATTCATGAATTAAAAGAAGGGTCATCTATTGTCATAACTATGTATATGCCGATTTTCCAAAGCTGAAGACCTTCATCTCACTGTTCTATTATAATATGATCATCGAAACAACGGCTAACCATCTTTCGTATGACAGATGCTCATCAAAACAAAACGATAATGAGGGAAAATAAAAGGGTCAGAGGGTACCGCCCTGAAATATCGCCTCCTTCCATAATACGTTCGTGTGGTCTGCTCCATTATCTCCTCATTAATTCTCATTTCGGGTTAAGCTGAGCATTGCAGGTGTACAGAATTTCCACTATGCAGCTAAACCGTGAAGCTAGTCAACGTCTTATTCTTCCTAAAATTTTAACTTTTTCCTTTGCCTACTTTGAAATTCCTAGACTTCAAGTGAACCTTCTTTCCCGGATGAGCACGACTCTCCCTACGCAAAGTTCAAAGGTTCAATGTATCATTTTACTCTTTCTACGTCTTGCATTTTCTTTCTCTTCCTTCGCATACACTCTTCAACATCCCGAATAGTACCACGTGATTTGAACTGTTGTGTACAAACGGTGTGTCAGCATCAACACCAGCACCGAAAGTTTCCGGTTTATCATCGTTTTTGTGGTTTTAGTTTTTGCAAGAGCCTAGAAATACAATTTTTGCTTTTATCACTCGGAATTTTTCATTGCACAAAAGTTCCAAGTTTTCACTGAACTTCTTTCAAATAAGATCGCAAAGAGAGCGAAAACCATTGTTATAAAACTGAAAAGAGAAGCTCCTGTCGAAAAAGAAGTCAGTAAACATTGGGCTTTTTCTTCTTATTGACACATGTTTTGCGCTTATAGTTCAAAATTGGCGCCATGCCAACAGACGTCAATTATATTCAATGGAAAGTATTTACGATGGGCACTGAATGTTCGTTGTTTCGTTGATGTCGGTAGCCTGACCCTTCAGTTAATCATCGTGACGTTTAGAAATGTTCAACAACGAACCGTCCGTAAATGAAAAAATGTACAGACTACTGTATTAGAGACTAAATTGCGTAATTTGCCTTTTTTCATTTTTCCGATCATTTAAATAGCCAGGTTTCGTTTTTTTCTGAAAGATGAATCATCTTTTCAGCTGGAAATGATGACTTCTATAATTTTATCAATTGATGTTGAAACTAGACTCAAAATTTTTGTTGTCGATGAGAATGCACAGTTTTCCGAAAGGAGTGAGTTCAAAGAACGACGTTATTGTCTTTCTCTTTCCATTCTTCAAACTGACCTCCCACATACTAATAAGTATTCACGGACTTTTCTTTCCTCTTCGCGGCGTCCGAATGTTTGTCAAACCCTCGTTTTCCACCTTGTCTATTTGACAGATCGGAATGGAGGGCCTTGACGAACAAAGAAAAATTTCGCCCTTTTCTGTGTTTCTCATTTTATTCTCGCTAGCTTCTCGTTTGACTTCGATCGATCTCAATTCTATTAATTTCCACGTGATACCGGTCAAATGAACGAGTTTTCGGAATTGAGAATATTCTTGTATATACTAGAGTATAAGTCGGTCTCTCCGTATTCTAAGCACATAATTATGGCTTATAACGAAGGGGCGGTTATCGGTTCGGTGACCACCAAAACCTACCAATTTGCACTGTTCAAACCACCTTTATACAGATCATTATTATGATTTTTCAAAGTTTATTTTGATGACATATTTTATAAACCTACCGATTATGTTTTGATTTCAAGGGAAAGTTTGTGTCATGAACCGAATATTACTAGGAAACATCATTGGTGGAGTAGAGTGCTTGGCACTTTAAAGATATTCCAAGCTCTACCCGGCACTGAATGTTTTGAACTCACAACTTCCCATACATAATTTCTGAGCAGAACACAAAAGCAATGACCTTTCTACCTTCCCTATAAAAGAACCTGTTCACACGAGTTCAGTCTTCCACTCCTCTCAAATCTTTTCTCGGCTTAGCCAATTTGCATTTGAATCACTAGTCCTTGTCCTCGTTTCGACCTCATCGCGGCAGAGATAAAATCAAGAGTGACGACACGGAAAAACGAAAAATCGTTGGAAACGAATTGGTAGCAACGTGACAATTGTTGCTAAGTAGCAGAGCTTTCGCCGTATTTTCTCTGACTTTTTCCAACTAATATTCCTCATGTGGGTGTCCTCTCCTTCCAATTCTTCGCAACTTTCTGCGTAAAAGGCTGACCGCTCGAGAAAGAGACATAGAAAAGTGGAGGAAAGGAAAAGAGAGAAACACATGCGTGTCGCCACCAAAACGAGTACGTGTGATGCTGAATACGCCTGTGTCTCTATCCCTCTTCACGTATGCTTCTTCCCATCATCATCTTGAAAAAAGGGTGGCTTCGGATTTCAAATTTCTAGTCCCTTTTTTTTCTACCACCCTGACTCTTTTGGTCTTCTCGTTTCCGGCTCAAAATCTCTTGTTTCAGAGCCGTTTCCCCATTTTTTTGTGTGCTTCTCTCATTAAAATCCATCCGCAGTTTTCTTTGTACATTTGATTCTTGGTGTCTTTTTTTAAACTGACTTTCTTCTCAAATCTATAAAATCACGGAATCGGAGAGATCAAATTCATTGATTAAATGTCCTCCTTGCGTAGTTCACTCAACACCGAAAGAGGATTTTCGTATTGTGAGAGAAAAAGATGCGTCCGATGAACAAGTTTCAAGTTCCTTGCAAATGGGCATTGTCTTTTCTCGCATGCTTTACAAGGTTTTTCCGTCTTCAACATCACATTAAACACCCGTTGTGCTGTTGTTTTTTTTCGAATCTCAGATTTCTGATACTAATTTTGTTTTAATATAACTATTTTCTTTTTCTCTCATAATTGATTTCAACTTTTCTTAAAGAGTCAATATTTTGATTTTCTTTTCATTCCCATCAACTGTATATTTTCAGCGCGGTGGGCTCGCCGACGAATCCATCATCGTCTTCGTGCTCAGAACCATCGACATCCCATCAACAACAACAACAAAATCAGACACCGAAGTCTGTTGTCCATTACATGCCATCAGGCCATGGCACGACGGTAGACCATCACCACCAGCACAGACAACAACAACACCAGAGCCAACAGTCGATGGACAGAAAATATTCAATGGATACACTTCAGCATCATGTTATGCAGCAGCCACATCACTTGACATATTTTCCAAATCGTAAGTATTTTACATTTTACAGAATTGCAACTGAAAAATAATTCATAAACTATGATCGACTGTGTTTTGAACAAAATTTCAAAATGATGTAGCCATTTGAAAAAAAAACCATCCAGAGTCTGAAAATGTGGGATGCACTTCTTGTTTGTTTAAATTTCGGTTTCCACCTACACTTGTTTCGAGATTTATGAGTAAGAGCAGAATGTTTATGATAGTTGTTCCCAAGTTCCTTCCTAATCTATGTTGTTTCTCTGTTCTAGATGATTGATCCTGAATCTGTTCCGAATGAAACCTCCATGAGAACATTCAAGGTCAGTCTGATCACCTGCCCAATTTTGTGTAATGCTCAGGAGAATTCAAAGAGCAAAGATCTCTTTTTTTCTAAGCCCTCAGACTAGGAGTTCGTCTTTTTGAACTAAATCAGAACACATGCTAGTTGCTCCCTTGTTTTCTAAATGATTTTCTATAAGCGGCTTTCATAAATATTAAATAGTTCTGTCCTATTTTTCTGATCTCTGAATGCACGTAGTTCAAAAAAAATTATACATCTATTGCGATGAACCTGGTCATTTCACCCTTACTCCGGGGCTTCGGGATATATTATACCACTGCAGTCTGGAGATATCCCATGATCGTTCGATGATATTACAACGATCATTATCTGATTTCTCTTTCTTTTTATCCATCTTTTGTTCGTCTGTGTTGTTCTCGTATCATACTCTAGTTTTTTTCTGTCCGTGATGTCACTGTTTTACCATCACTCATTCATCTCGATTTCTGTTTCACTTCTCGACACAGTGATGCCCGTGGCAGTTGTATCGCCTGCGCGCCTACGACTGTTTGCTCAACCGATCACAGTTTGTTTAATGCTCGGCCGTATGTCTGAGAGCAAAATAACAGAATTCTTGACTTCCTGCGTCTCCGATTCGTTCCCGTCTCTCTCCATCCCGCCGCGTATGCAACCCTCTTCCCGTTGATTCGCTCTCATTCTCTCTGCCTCTCAGTCTCTCAATACTTCTCATCATATATACTACTAACCACCACGGCCATCATCATCATCATCACAGTCATCATAATTTTTGAGTGAAACATCGATATTACTATCTATGTCGGTTTTTTCACCTGTGTTTTGAACTATTTAATATTCTAAATATGGAAGTTGCTGTTCTTCTAGACTTCATGACTGCTTCGACTGATGTCTTCGCAGCAATGGACATGAGCCAGAAACAATCACCACCTGGTCTGTTCAAAATCGGTAAGTCTGTCTGTGGAAACTTCTTATCTATTCCCGCCGTCTACGGTTTGCAGCCAAAAATGAGCCCAGCAGCTCTTCGAACTCGCAGCCAGGCACTCCAGCAATGAGTGATCGAAGAGCGGTAAGTGCAAAATTTCCGTAACTATAATTTAAAATACCATACTTCAGGTACCAGCATGCGCCATTTGTGGTACCGACTCAACAGGAATCCATTTCGGTGTAGATGCATGTGCAGCGTGTTCAGCTTTCTTCAGGAGAACAGTCGTTCTGAACAAGGACTATTCATGTAACAAAGGAGGCAACTGTACAGTAGTAAAAGTTTTGTTTTCCTCTTTCTTCAATTGTTAAACTTTTCATCTTTCCCTATTTTCTCAATAACTTCCGTACCGAAAATAGCCAAACAAAGAACAGTACAAGAGTCTATTCTTAGCTCGGAAAGTACTTCAAAATTCAACATTTTATGATTTGTGTTCTCGAATTTGCAAGTCTGATCTTTGGAAAAAAAGCGTATCTCTTTTGAATTAATTGTCTGTTTCAGATGGATCTGCTGGTCAGAAATGTCGTGCGTGTAGATTTCGAAAATGCATTAACTCTGGAATGGACAAGAACTGTAAGTTGTTTGAACGTCTCATTTGATGATCAATGACTATGTTTTTTCAGCTGTGCAACACCGTCGCGATGCGATCGGAAAGTATTCGGCAGGTGTGAAACGGGAATTGAGCCCCGATGGAGAATATGAGCCACCAGCGAAAACTTCAACTGCAAGTGAACCAAGTACTTCTGCAGGACCTCCTCCAACTGTTACACCCACTAGGGAGATGACAAGGGTACCTAGTTCGCAGAGAGTACAACAAACACCTTGCTTCAATCCTGCTTGTGGACAGAAATCTGTTCTTCACGAGTTGATTTGTCGTCAGAATTTTCTCACAGAACAAAGACAACTATTTTATGCAGGATGCTTAGGTGATTGGTTCCGTAAGCCATCTGGAATTGAGAATGTAAGTTCTTTGAAGTTAAAAATGTGTTTACCGCAACGTTATTCATTCAGCAGACTCTCTCCGAGCTCACCGATTTTTCAAATTGTATGTTTCATCTGTGGAAGATCGAACCGAGACTTGCAGCCGATTTTATGAACAGAAATAGATATCTAGACCCGCTTCCTATCGTTGAAAAACTCAAAGTTTACCGTAACTTTGTGATTATGAGACAATCTGTTGAAGAGCCATATTTGACTTGGAGACACGGTGGACTCGAGAAACGATGGTTCGTGATGCCCAACAATACATATATCGATTTCAACGATCCTGCAAAGTATTTTGGAAATGGAGCAATGAAGGATCTGAAACTTGATTATGAAACAACAACAAAGTAAGTTTTCGAATTGAACTCTATTGCTGCAAGACTAAAAGTTTTACTTATAGTCTGTTCTTGCCATCATTCACTCATGCAATGGATACAATCGGAGAGAAAATGAAAATGATCAATGTGACTGAGACAGAGCTCACCGTCTTACTTGGCCTTGTCTTACTTGATCCCGGAATCTACGGAATTCATGAAAGCACACGAAAGTTCTTGAAAGGCATTCGTGATCAATTGATTCATGATGTTTATATGTACTATGAAGATGAAATGTCATCGGATTATGATCCAGAAATCAGAATGGCTGATCTGTTTATGATTGTTGCCGCAATTAAGGTAAGATTTATAGCAACCTCCAGGGAAAGCATAAAGTTCTCTTCGAATTGAATCACATCAAAATTTTTATAGATTCATTCCATCAAGACATCAGAAAATATGCACATGTTACGAGTGTTCGATCTGATTCCCGCTGATGCCTGTTTCAATCAGATGCTTGATGTCGAGAGCGTCAACGTTTCACCAGATGGTTCTAAAGATGCTGAAGCAGAACAAGGCCCAAGTCCAGTCTCTGTACCTGAAACAGCACGATTAGATGTCACCTTCCATGAGGATCAAGATGATGATACGCCCCCAGTGCTAGAGAAAAACTGTGATTTGCCTGGCACTCCCTGATTGTGATTGGAAATTCTTCCTTTCAAAATACCTCCCCCTAGTCATGTACTTTACCGCTCTCTGTTGATTACCTCTCCCCGGTTTTATAGGGTTCTTTTATGATGATGTTTACAGTGTGCGTATGATACTGTTTACATTGGCACATTTTTAAAGAGCGCTGAGCTCGCAAAGGATATTGCATGTACCGGCGTATTTATTGCCTGGACTACTTTAACCTCATCATACTTTAATATATATGATCTCTAGTGTGTTATGGGTGTTTTTATGAAAACCTCTTCTCATGTCTTTTTACATTCTGTCAATTTTTGAAATTCTATTTGCAATATACAATTTTTATGATAAATTATTTGCCATTTGCTTTACATTAAAATTGAGACAGGAATGAATGAGGGGCGAACATTTGACCGGAGATGCAATCAAGCTTTGATGTAGCGGATAACCTCGAAGATCGCTGAAGAATTACTTTTTTTGAAAACGAAACAGATATGCTAACTAACCGGAACCGCAAACTACGAAGATGAAGAGTCCGATGAGCCATTGGGAGGTCGGAAGCTTCGATTCGGTGGTTTTCTGAAATTAACATTCATGAAATTTCTATGATCCATAATCGCAGGTGCCTCAATAAGTAATACTGGGAAAAACACTGACAATGCATTGTACAATGATATTAGAAAAACTATTTTTTGAGAGTTTTGATTCGTGATATACCAGCTAAAGACTGAAATTCTCTTTTGGACCAAAAACTCTAAACAAAATTTTAATGAAAAACTAAGAATTAGAATAATAGAAAGAACTTACGTTTCCTTTTGGTACATTTCCTCGTTGAGTTACGTTCTTACTGAACTGCTTGTTGGCGACGGCCATACGTTGCTTCGGAGCCATTCTTCAAAATGAAAAGTTTTTTTGAATCTTTAAAACATGACGAACAATCGAAATTAGAACTAAAACAATAGAAACAAATCAAAAAACAAGTGATCAATGCTAGCAAACAACTCCACGTGTTGGAAGAAGCAGAATGTCATGGCACCGCTAAACAACGAGCGGCAGCGGTACTTCGGAGCATCGTTTTGGAAGGTAAAAGAAGAGAAAGAAAGCAGAAAGAACAACGTTTATCGGTAATTTAGTTGATCAAAATTATCACGAGTTCTACTTATAAATGCCATCATTCATTGTTTATGAATTCAGCAATCGATTGATTTCCTCTTCTAAATCTAAGGGGTCGACCGAATGAGAATATCTGGAATGTCTTCTTATTAGAAAAAAAGAGAAGATACGCGACTTACCTAGCAACGACATGACCATTTCTATCTACTAGGAATTTTGAAAAATTCCATGGAATATCAGCTGCCAGTGATGATCCTCTTTCCTTTTTCAAAAATTTCCAAAGTGGATGAGTTTTAGGACCATTCACTTCAATCTGAAATAAACAAGAATTCAAATGATTCAGAAGCCGTTGAAACCTTCGAATACATATCTGGAGTATAAGTATAACTACTTTTCACAAAATCCAGTATATTTGTATTACTCTCCGGTTCCTGTTTCCCAAATTGATTACAGGGAAATGCAGCAACTCGAAGACCTTTCTCTCGATATAGTCTATCGAGTTCTTTGAATGCGTTATAATTTGAATCAGTGTATCCACAATAAGAGGCCACATTCGTGAATATCACTACTTTATCTCTGAAGAACCAAAAATTAAAATAACAAAAAGCCAGAATTCTACCTGTATTTCTCCATGGAAACAATTTTTTCCTCTATATTTTCTGCTTGAAACTGATAAATTGTTCCATGCTGACCAGATTCATCGTTGTCATCACAAAGAAATCCGGATAAAAGAAATAGAAAATTTAAAAGTAGAGATTGACCCTTCATTTCTGCAAGTTTTTGAGTGTGTGACTACGTGTTTACAACGGCATCTTGGGGTGGAAATACGGAAGATGAGACGCAGAGATATCAACAGAACAGAAGGTCAGAACGGGTTAGAGAGAGAATACAAAAATAATGAAAAGATAACTGTTGTGAGAAAGTATTTGAAACGGAAAACACGTGGTCCAGCAGATACTCATGACTTTGATAGTCAATTAGAACCTTGTTGTTACGAAACTTGGATGATTAGAGAATGAAAACTGGAAAATAGGTCATCAGTGTCTTTTTGATTTTTCAGGTATTTCTTAACACGTCATATTAGAAGTTTATTGAATTCAGAAGCGTTTAACCCTGGATTTGTTCTTGAACTCCAGTAACCCTGCCCTGAGACCTTCTCAATACCCTGGTCACCCTATTCTCATTGGATAAAAAGAGAGAGAATCTCCAGGAGAAATCAGCATCAATCGCTCGATAGACCTTCCCGGTTCAAATCATTCGACTAGACTGCCAGCACCAATGGATCAAATCCCACCGTACGAGTTCAATAAATACGTCTTCGCAGCTCGTGCTGCAGTCGTCACTTGCTCTTCGTTTGAGGTATTAATCGGATGCATCGAAATCAATTCAATATATTCCATTTTCAGCTACTGATGGTGCTCTTTGGTTCTCTTGAAGACAGCAACATCTTGGCTAAGCTCATCTACTTCATCTTGTTGGGAGGATCCGTTGCTGTCTCTTCTCACAACATTGCTCTCAATGTCGATGGCCGTGAAGAACTCAGCAAAGCTCAGAATGTTGGATTCGGGCAGGAGATTCGTGCAAAGTCTGCTGCTCTGGTCGTCACTCCTGTTTTGGCCGGTACATTCATCTTCTTGTGTGTCTCCGGACACGCATTCTTCTCTCTTTTCGTCCTCATTCACGTTCTTGCTTCTGCTGGACAACTTGGATTGGAAGTCTATGAAGCCAGCAGAGGATCTTCTTCTGCACCAGCTCCTGCTCAACCAGTTTCTGTTGCTCCACCAGTAGAGGCTCCAGTTGCTCCACCAGCAGATGCTCCTGCTCCTGCTGCTCCATCGGACTCATGCCCTCCAGCTCAGTAAGAATGCTCTTCTAAAAGATCTACTTGTCCAATCAGTTTTGATAAATTTTTATTTAATAGCTCTTTTTAATATTCGATAATCGAGAAGACCCAGAAGAGAAAAAAGGTTTAAAAACACAAAATATTCATTGCAAAACCATCATTCTCTTTCACTTTTTCGCTTCTGGAGTAATCGTTGATTTGACAAGTTTATCCGCAAATTGAATTTTCTTTCCATTTGGTTTCTCGACGACTTTTTGTTCTTCGGTTGCTGTTAATTTGGAAACTCCGCTAGACGATCTGAATATAAAAGTGGAATGAATCTTTTATAAAAAGAAGTAAAATACTCGGAAGCTTTTCCGAGTGGAACATTGATTAATTGAGTGTGTTGTGAATCAACGTCGTCTTTCTTCTGCCTTTTCAACGCCTTTCGAAAGTTAGCCTTTCCACGTATAATTTTTATAGAGTCCATCCTGAAAAATGAAAGTTAATTCAATTTTCTTTCAAATCTTCTTACATTCTTCCTTCTTTTTTACTTTTTGTTTCATTCGGAGATTCTGGTTTCACCATTAAACTATCCTGAGCAACGGTCGCTGATTCACCTGGAGTAGCTGATTGTGTTGTTGTTGTTGCTGTCTTTTTGTCTCTGAAATACCTTCATTCTTATCTTAACTTCTTAAGTTTTTAAACAAACGCCGGTGTCCCTCCTCGTTGGGCACAGTTGATCAAAAAAAGAAAAGCTGAGAAAGCGAAAAAAGCAATGAAATAAAAATGTGATTGATGCAGAATGATATGATTGTCGACATGAATCCAACTAGAGAGCATCATTGCAAAACTGAATAAATATAGAAATATCAGTTCCGATGCATAAGAATTGAAAGTTATTGATTTTGGAAATGACGGAGAATGATGGACCACGTTTAATTTCGGATTTGAAAACTTTCTTTTTCAGATTTGTTTAGTGTAAACTCTCGCTTCTGAAAAGTACTGAAACTTTATGTTGGGATTACCGCAGATAAAGATGAATGTACTAATAATGTTTCTATTTTGTTATCACTCTTTTTTTTTCATTTTCAGATAGGGTTTTCCACAAGTTCATATTTCTTCTTGAACAATATGACATCGATTTCTTCTTCTCCTTCTCCGATTGCAGAATCTCGAAGCTCTGTTTGAGTTGTCATGTTAACGGGTCATTGCACCTGCTCCGTTTTAGATTAAAACGACAACTTCACCTGTACAGAAAACTCAAAATCGAATAGAACAAAACGAAAAATTTATCAGAATTGAAAAATAGAATTTGCTTTGAAGGTTTCATTCTAATTCAATAACGAATCCTTTCTCTTTACATTTCATTCTGTTCCAGTTTTTTGTCAAATTGGAAAAGTTTTTGTTAAAAAAATCAGTTCCATGTATTCGAGAACATTAACATGTCTTCTAGAAAACACTGGAAGTTTCTGAAAATCGTCAAAACCGAATCCAGTTTTCTGTCATAAATCTTCAAGCATATACATGGTTTTCATTTAAGCTCCCACGGCAACCAAGCAAATTCAATCAAATACGCCTGTCCAATTTTCCCAGAGTCATGTCTTTCCCTCTCTCTCCAAATCCTTGTCTTTTCTCCCTTCTTATTCTCCCTTCTTATTCAACGTCTTCTCCGAGATTCGGTCGTGCGACCACGCCTTCTTTCTTCTATCCACCAAGCAATAACTCACGATACTCCAGTTTTTTTGTTATTCTGACTCTCAAAGTGACCGCCCGTTTTCCAGATTTCTCGATTTCATTCGTTACCAAATCGAAAACAGCCAATACAAATTTTCAGAATTTTCCGTTCTCAAATGAATAATAACTCGTTTTCTTCTTCTCTCAATAACACATCTGAAAATATATATTTCAGAACAAGGGATAAAGAGATTCGCAAAAAAGTTTCAGGATGGGTTCGGCATCGTCCACCCAATCCTCAATGAACAACTTTGTTGGAATGGGAAGGCTGAGAGAGGACATGAAAATCTATCAACTTGTCGATATGCATGGAGGTGGAGAACTTCTTCCATGGCTCAGGTAATTACTTTTAAACGAATTACTCTTTTTTATTACGTTAGTCTTGTTTCAATCTGTCAATTTGTTTTCGATTCCATCCCAAAGAAAACAGAGAAATAAAAGGAAACCAATTGTTTTATGACAACTCGAACCTACAATTTTCTTGTTCGTTTTCTGTTCTTTCTAATATTGAATGACTTCCTGGTACTCGATTTCTGAAATTAGGATACTCATGAATCAAATAATGAGTTCCTTTTTAATGAAATGATGAAATCAATCAAATATCTAGAAATTCTCATTTTGTTTATTTCTCGAAGACCAGAATTCGTATGATGACGCGTTTACACATGTCCACGAGAAAGTACATTTCACTGAAACCGAGAGAGGGATTGAAAAAGATTACGTAGAAAAGAGTTAATCGAATTCTCCCAAAAGTTTTAGAGTCAAGAAAGAAAAAAGCTTCAATGAGTTTAGAGAATAGATAATTCCGTTCGTTTCTATCTTCATCCTCTATACCTCGAATTGCAGAATCATGAATCATTGAAATCGATATTTTCTCTTAGCTTTCCAATACTTTATCAAGTTGTTTTTCAATAAATCTACGTGTCATTTTCAGATATGCAATTGTGAGTAATGATACATCATTCATCGACGCTTATCTTGAAACAAAAGTCAAAGATTTCTTATATAATGGAGGAAAAGGAAAACTAGTTACTGTAACAGAATTAGTAAAATTGAGAAATAAGGTTTGTTTGAATTCAATTCAGAAAAAAAGTAAAATCAGAAGTTTAGGAGAGAAATGAAAGATTGGGAGCATTTTCACGAAAGAAAGGAAAAGGAAAAAGTGGACCAAATGTATTGGATGATTTCAATCAAGAAGGAGAAAATGTTGGAGATTTGAAAAAAGCATTGAAACTTTTGGATGGTGGTGGAAAAGGAGGAAGAAATGAAAGTAAATATCGAGAGATTTCATGGAAATTAGAAGAAAGAGGATCAATGGGAGAGACAATAATCGGATGTTGTCTCCTTCATGCTTCTGATATTCACAATGCACTTGTTCTCAAAATTCTTGATTATTATCCGAAACTGTTGAATGATATTCACATTTCGGAAGATTTCTATGGACTATCCCCTCTTCATCAAGCAATTATTAATACAGATTGCAAACTGGTTTATAAATTTTTGAAGTTGGGAGCTGATGTGAATTCGAGATGTTATGGAGCATTCTTCTGTGCTGATGATCAGAAAGCGTCAAGAACTGATTCGTTGGAACATGAATACGTGGAATTGTCTTTGAAGACAAACTATACTGGGTGAGTTCAGTTGAATAGACATTTCTCTGAATTTATAATTTCAGAAATATGTATCTAGGAGAGTATCCGTTATCATTTGCTGCTTGTCTCAATCAACCAGAAATGTTTCGTCTTCTTCTTGCATTCAAGGCCAATCCAAATGCTCAAGATACAAATGGAAATTCAGTTCTTCATATGTGTGTTATTCATGAGAATATGAAGATGTTCAAACTCGCTTTGGAGTGTGGAGCAAGTCTTCGAACTGTCAATAAGCAGAGTTTATCTCCATTGACTCTTGCTGCAAAACTGGCGAAGAAGGAAATGTTCGATGAGATTTTGGAGTTGGAAGGAGACAGTGTTTGGGCATATGGAGATGCTTCTTCAACGGCTTATCCACTGGCAAAGATTGATACAATCAATGAGACAAGTGGAGAATTGAATGAAGCTTCTGCACTTTCTTTAGTGGTTTATGGGCAGACAGTTGAGCATTTGGAACTTTTGGATGGTCTTCTTGATACTCTTTTAGAAGCAAAATGGGAAGCATTTGCAAAAAGAAAGTAGGGAATTATTGAAAGAGAGAGAGATAGGTGGATGTTAACTGAATATCTAATTCTTTCAGCATGATAGTCTCTTTCACTGCATTCACTCTTTATTACATTTGTTTTGTTACTGCCTTCACTCTTCGTCCAATTGGATTTTCGACAGAAATGATAACAGAAGGATGGATTAATCGATATTCTGAACCGTTTCCTGGAAGACATGGAAAAGAAGGAGAACAACAAGTGTATCCAGTTATAAAAACGACAAAAGGATTGACGACTTGGAGTGAGAAAATAACGTTTCGAAGGGTTATTAAAATCTTGAATTTCAGCTGAATCTCTCTCTCAATGTCATCTTCGAAACTATTGGGATCCAGATATTCCAGTTCCAAATGGATATGTAAGTCATTCATTTTAACCATTTCTTTCATCCCAATCCCCAAGATTTCAGGTTCGTCTTGTTTTCGAAGTGCTTGTTGTAATTGGAATTCTCATTCAAATGTTCCTTGATTTCCGTGATATCAAAAGAATCGGAAGAAAGAAATGGTGGAATGTATTGGTTCGTTTCCCCCATTTGTTTCGTGAAAATTTTGAAATATCCCATTTTCAGACGGCTTTCCCTGCCAAAATAACATTCAAAGTGACCTATTTTCTTGTTCTTGCAATGGTACCAATTCGTCTTGCTTGTGATGTTTCTCCGATACTTTTAGTCGTTGATAATGCTTTAATTACGATCACAATGATATTCACAACTGTCCATTATCTCTATTACTGTCGTGTCATTCGCTTTGTTGGACCATTCGTGTTGATGGTTTATACTATCATTGCAACTGATATTTTCCGTTTTATGCTCATTTATGGAATCTTTTTGATGGGATTCTCGCAAGCATTTTCATTGATTTTCTTGTCATGCGAAAGAGAAGCCAACATTATAAAAGAATTGATTCTGAATCAATCGATGGCTCTAACGGAAGCGGAAAAACTGAATTACACTTCGAAAATCAATGCATATGACACATCTGTGAGTTTCCAAAAAATCAGAACAATTTCTTTAAACAAGGAACTTCATTCAGATTGTAAAGAACGCTGAAGCATTTGAGAACGTCATCCAATCCCCAATTGAAGCTTTCGTTCGAACGTTTATTCTGACAATTGGAGAATTCACAGTACTCTACCGTAACCTTGCTCTCTGCCCTGCCAACACAATGGTCTGGATTGGAAAGGTTTGAAACAACTGAATGTCCTTCTATTATAGATAAAAGAGATCTTCAGGTTGTTTTCATTACTTTCGAATTGTTTGTAAGTATTATGCAGTTCAATATGCTTATTGCTATGATGACAAGAACTTATGAAACTATCTTCCAAACTCAATTAGAATACAAACGACAGGTTTATTTCACTTCCCTTCTCACTTTCCTGATGGAAAGATTTCAGAGAGCACAAGTAATTTTGATGTTAGAATTATCTTTGAGTCCGAAAGAACGTCATCAATATCTTTTGAAATACTCTCGTCCGACTGGAACAAATAAGAAAACAAGAAGTTTAGTTGTCAGTAAAAAGTCATCGGTAAGTGATTTGTCTTTCTTTCGAAAAATGAGCAATTGGTTACAGTTCAATAGAGAAACAAAACAAGGACAACGTATTCTGGAAGAAAAGATTCAGAAGATGATAGAAGAGAAGAAGGCAGTTTTGAAACGAAAAATGAAAGATATGGAAATAAAAGAAGGAATTCGTCCAGTGACTGGATACAGTCGAACTCCTCGTCCACATACTCAATACATGAATCGAGGAGCTCAAGGAAGAGTCGGAGCCAATGGAACAGCACAGAATGGAAATGCAATGAATGGAAATGTCAATTGATATCTTATTTGTGATTCTTTTAAACATTCCCTGTGATAATAAATATATTTATTTGTGAAACAGAATCTAAAGTTCTGAAACTGAGACATTATTTCTTCTGAAATTATATTTGAGAGATCTGAAAAAGAAAAGCACCGAAAGAAAAGTTCAAAGAATGAAATCACACAGATCCACCGTTGATAATTGCATTGATCCATGAAAGATATGGGGCGACCATTGTATAAATACCCGGTTGTTTCTTTTGTGCACATCCATCTCCCCAACTGATAACTCCTGCCAAAACGAATGCTCCATCATCTCGACGACAAGCGAATGGACCTCCAGAATCACCTTGACATGAATCAATTCCACCTTCGAGATATCCAGCACAGAAGGCAGATCTAGACATTGAAGTGTAGATTTGAGAAGAGTTTACACAATCAAATCTATCAATTATTGGAATTAAAGCTGCTTGAAGACGTTGAGCATATTCTGAATTTCAATGATTTTGGAATAAGTTTCAAATTGAACTTACGAAGACCCATACTTCCCCATCCAGAAACAACGCATTGTCTCCCAGGAGTGTAGACGAAATCATTCGATGGAAGACATATTGGTTGAGCATATTCATTGAAATTTATACCTGGATATGGAATTTCCAAGATTGCAATATCATGAGAGAAAATGTCTGTAAAGTGGAAATAATGACTTATTTTCTTTGTATCTCAAACCTTTATAAAGTGGATAAAAATGAATTCTCTGCAATTTGAATACTTGTTCGTTTCCATCTGTGCTGTTATTGTCCCAATCACCAACTACCATTTCGTATGATGTCACCCTTTCATCTTCTCTGAAATCGATTGATTGGAATACAACTAAAGGAGAAATACGAACTCAAAGCAATGAGCAGCTGTTATCAAATGAGTTCTATCCAAAATTGAAGCGCCACAATGATGTGCTTTTGTCTGAAATGTTTCTTTTTCAATATCTTAAAGATCAAAATCGAGTACCATTTTATTCCTCAATGCAGCAGTCCATGGGAATGCTCCTGGAATTGTTTCAAATCCTCCGACAACTCTTGCTATTCGAGATTTAGCTGCATCTCTTGCATTCACTTCAACATAACGAAAACCACATTGAGAAATTGGAGACATTCCGTTTTCAGAAATACATGAAATTCTGGCGAATCTGGAACAGGAAGATGCTCGACGAAGCACACATTCTTTATCACAAATAACATCGAAACCAGATGTTAATGTAGAATTTGTAGAGAGAATTCTAGCAGTTTCCCTGAAATAGAATGGAATTGAAAGATGTAAAAACAGAGATCGACTGACCCCAATCTCATAGAATTACAGATAGAATCTGCTTTCGTTTGGTCTAAATGATCGGCGCAAAGAGGCTGCCATTTGCCTCTGAAAAGTGCTTCCAGGAATCCAATCGTATCAGTTCCATTTGTTAATCGAAACGAGTTCACAATGCATTCATTCTCATCTTCGCCTGATTTACAATCAGAAATACCATTACAAAGTTGATTGAATTGAATACAGGAACCATCGGAACAAGACGATTCTTGACAAAGGGAACATCTGAATCAAACATTTCTTGAAGCGTGAACTTCATATTCCGGTTAAACGGCCAGATTAGAAAATTGATAATTTATATTTCCTAGTAAATAATCACATCGAAAACACGTGGCGATTGATTGATGATTCATTTTGATGAACGTCGACATCACCTTCCAATCACTCGATGGTAGGTTCAAATGACCTAGAAAGACTCACTCACCTGATAGGTTGACACGTGGAAATTGTAGTTGATGTACAGTTTGGTTCTCTTAAACAAGACAAATTCCAGGCCGGCCGATGAAGAGCCGTTATGGCGGAAGGGTCGACCATCAAATGGGAAACCGAAGAAGAATCGGAAGAAGGATTCGACGAAAATTGTGCCGAAGACGATTCGGATTGATGTGATTCCCGAATATAAATCGGGTCTCTGTAAAAATGTTTATTGGGTTAGATGAAGAAGAGATTTCTAAAAGAGTCTAGTCGAATTCAGATGCATCCGAATATGGCATTAACTCGCGAATCAAGAGAAAGAGAGGAATTCGTTGGAGAAGTTGCATTCTATCCGGGTGAAAATATCAATGTCATTGTTAATTTTTTCACAGGACTCGAACTAATTGTAAGTTTTTTTGAGAAACAATCAGAACTCAATTATTCCGAATTTAAAGAATTCTTCAAAACTCCGTTTCTCGCACACTGCTCATACTCCTCCGCTTGTCCGAGATGCTAAAATGTCTACTTCTTCCTCTTCTTCCTCGTCTTCTAATGTAATTTTTCATCGACTATTACTTCAAAACATATATTTCTTCAGCCAACAACATCAGTTCATTTCCAAAAGAATATGGAACTTTTAGTGAAGAAATTGGATATTCTAGCTTTCAAACAAGCAATCATCGAATCGAGGCCCAAAGACTGACAATTATTCACCCCTGTTCTTCCCCCCGTTTTCTCAGAACACATCAGTTTCATTTTATTTCCACCACTACCACCGATACATTATTCTTACAGTAATTAACGCCGAAACTGAATGATTCAAATGTCTCATGAAATAGTTTTTTGAAACTTTTCAACTCACCCGAATCCCAGAATTCTGCAGATAGAAGAAAGCTTTTCGTTACTAAAATTATCATTACATACAGGTCCTTTTTTGGATTGTTTTGTTGCATATAGAATCTTGTCATCCACATCGAACAATACGTCTTCTGAATACGCGAAAACTAGTTGAAAGATGATATCATAACTTACTCGAAGAGAAACGACGTCGATAGTATAATGAAGTAATTTTTCTGGCTAAACTTGAAAATGATTGAGAAGTATCAGTGAGAAGACAAGTTTGCGTCTTTGGTTCATAAGAAAATGCTTCACACATCAAAAGACTTTCACGACATTTTCGAGCACACTGGAACAAGTTTTTACTGAGAGAATAGAATGGAATTCCAAAACTTACTCCTTGAACATGAGGAATGAATGTCCATACTTCAATTATGTTTTCAGCCAACCGATATGCTCCAATTAACTCATAATACTGAAGATAGTCTTCACAATTCAATTCATCCGTTCCATCATTACAATCGACTTCATAATCACATTGGAACATTTCGGAGATACATTTTGATCCATTATCACAAGAAAATGAACCGATTGGACACGTGTCTCCTATTTCAATTGGATCATTCAAACTTTCTGGACAATTTGGAATATTACATTCAGATAATTCATTCGGTTTCGTATAACAGACGGGACTTGAGAACTTTCTGAAACATACACTTTGTGCTGGTATGGCTATTCTGATTTCTTACTTTCCGTCCTGATTTATGAATCTACAAAAGTTATGATTCACAATTTCCACATCTGCGTCTCTTTGAAACAAAACAGATGGATCATTCCACATCAAACAACTTCGTCCGTCTGCCGTTCTATTAGAGGTTCCAGAGTATTCTCTGTTTTTTTCGATGCATTCTCTTCCAGATTCACAGAAAACAAAGGCTTCAGTATCACAATCAGATGCCACCAGAATTCCTGCTTGAAGTACTAAACACCTTCCAGATCCAGTTATTTCTTGCTGAAAACTTCACAACTTGAACAAAATTCTTGAAGGAACTCACTTCAACTGTATCCCCATTTGCCCATTTCCACGTGGACCCCTGTCTCAAACCGGAAGTCAAAAAAACTTGTGTATCTGCTGAAAAGAGTTCGAGATGACAGAAATAAAAGGCACTGTCCGTTCATTCGGTCACTCAGTCAATAGACAGTGTAAGTAAGTGCCACGTAACATTACTCATTTGTTTCCTCAAACGATAAACACCCCAAAAAATCATTTAGGTAAATAAGTTAAACGAAACGAAGGAAAAGGGCATTTTGACCTACTTAACGATGGCAAAATCGTTTCTCGAATGGATTCGATTTCTGTTGGTTTTAAAGATGAAATGAGAGAATGCGGACTACAGTATCCGACAGCTTCTGAATATCCTTGCACGGGAACAGTTGAAATAGAAAGACATTTGTTTCCGAGTTGAAGAGTTCCTGGTGCACACACTGAATTGAAATTTAATCCAGGTTCCTGTTCGATTAGGAACTCACAGCTAGAAGAACAGAAAACCTTAACTCCAGTTTTACAGAATGCAGATAGAAAACTGAAACATATCGAAGAGGTACAGCCAATGGAATACGTGTATTGTTGAAGAGACACTGGTGAATGAGAGGAAAATGTACTGGAAATTGATGCACATGCTTGTTCTCCGTACTTCTGATGAAATGATTTTGAGCATAATGGGAAGAAAAGACCACTCTGACTTCGAACTTCTAGGAGATCATCGAAGATTCTGAATTCTATGTTTCGAACAATTTTGAACTTCTACGAAACGATATATTCTAGAATAAGAGAACTCACTTTAGTTCTATTGACACAATAAATGGAAAAAAAGAGAATAAAAAAAGTAACAATCTCATAGCATTAATAATGATGATTCGCATTGAAACATCTTCTCTTTTTCTTCCTATTTTCTCTTCCTTTTTACTTTTTCTCTCTTCCACAATCTCGTTTCAGTGCCAATTATACAATAATAAATTGAGGAAAACACAGGAAACGTCTCAGTTCGTGTCGTTACTTTCTAATTTGAGGAGGTGAAAGAGATTATAAAAGAGAAGAAAAGAAAAAGATCAGTTTGTGGAGTAGAAAGGAAGAAAGTGGAAAACGTTTTTTGAGGAAAGGAGGTAAAACGGGGGCGGAGTCTTCGATTGTATCTAGATATTTTGAGCCTAAAATCACTGAGTTTATCTGACTTCTGTTCGGGAAACTGTTCGAAAGATGTATAAATATTATATTCGTCAGAAAATAGGAAGAAATTGATGAGGTGATGAAACACGAGATCCATACAACTTCCACAAACACCATCATATACCATATAGAATATAGTTTTTTTGCAATAAACGGAATGAAGACTTCTCCTGAAAGCCTATTTTTGTTTCATACGGAAACTGAATCATATAGTTCACTTCCTATAGAAACCTGCTTAAGCAGGCATGCTTCCAACCACTTTATGTCTTCTCAATTACATAGCATAAATGTCGATTTTACACTTCGCAAGAAAATCAATTTCTTTAAATACTTATTTTAAAGATCAATGAAATAATTATTTTAATCCAATTTCTTGATTAATTGTTGTAACTTTGAGTTTTCAGAAATGGAAGTTTGTTGTATATTCAAAGGTGCATGTATTAAATTATAACAAAGAGTCCTGAGCCGATTCGTTAACTGTTGACACTTTTTGTATTTCATTATTCGTATTAATATAAAATATATTTTTTAAAAATTCGTTTCAAAACTAATTTGGTTCCCAATATAAACAATATAAGTATTAGAATTATTATGTGAATTGATGTTCTTTCTTAATATGGCCGCGGACTATTTTTCCTACACAGCACGTTCTGGCCGATTCTCTCTGCGCCTCTGCAAAGACTAACTGGCCCGTCACTTCGGTGGCTTGTTCAATCAATTCTTTCACAACGCACCTTCTTCTTTTTTTTTATTCCAGCAACCGTCGCTTAGTCACCCCATTGATTTTCGTTGCTGGATGCTCGAATTTGTTTATGTTTTTTGTTTCTTTTCCCCTCACTCACCCCTCGAATCTATTTCGTTTCATTTCCACCAGTTCACGTTTGTATAAAAATGAAAAAACAGGAAACTGGGACTAAAAATGAATCGAAAAAGAAAACTTCATTCAGTATTTTCAAAAATTATAATATTCATCACAGAAGCACGATGGTACGCTCCTTGTCATTATATTTACCTTTTTTCGAACTGATCAAAAAGTGTTTTTCAGCAGCGGAAGATGGCCGGCAAATTTCAAAAAATACTCGGTGAGTTTTATTTTTAAATGTTTAAGTTTCAATATAAGAAGTTTTTCAGAGCAAGCAACAGACAGCACATTAGTCGAACCAAATTGGGAAGGAATTATATTATGTACAGATATGATTCGATCCGGTGAAGTTCCGTAAGTTTTTCTATTTGAATTATAACTAGTTTACAATGAAAGTATTCAGAAAGTTCCATTTCGAACTTTTTCATTAACGAGAAACTATTTTAGAGCAAAACCATCTCTACAAGCAATCAGAAAGCGTCTTCAACACGAAAATCCTCACGTTGTCAATCACACATTACTCGTGCTTGATGCCTGTGTAAAAAACTGTGGACACAAAGTTCACAGCGAAGTTGCAACACGAGAATTCATGGAAGACTTCAAAAACTTGGTGACTGAAAATAAGTATGATGAGGTGAGTAATCATTGAATTGAGTGACATGTATGTGAATCTTCATTTCAAGTTAAGAATCCAATACATTTTTCCTGATTTATACACTTTTCAGGTCAAAAACAAGTCATTGGAAATGTTGCAGTGCTGGGCGACAGCTTTTGCCAACAAGCCAGAATACAAAATGGTTGTCGACACCCACAACCTTATGAAGCTTGCAGGATTCGATTTCCCATCGTTAAAGGAAGCTGATGCGATGTTTATGGCTCAAGTTGCCCCAGAGTGGGCGGATGGACCGGAATGTTATCGTTGTCGTTCAGTATTTACTGTATTCACAAGAAAACACCATTGCCGAGCATGTGGTCAGATCTTTTGTGATAAGTGCAGTTCGAGAGAAATGGCATTGCCACAATTTGGAATCGAAAAGGAAGTACGTGTTTGTGAGACCTGTTATGAGAAAAACAAAGCCGAGATCAAAGAAAGGCATCCTCATAAGAAGCAACTTGCTGTATCATCTGCTGGAAGAAAAGCTGCAATTGCTAATGATTCTGAAGCAGATCGAGCAACAAAGGAGAAATTATTGAGAGAGAAAGAAGAAGAGGATCTTGCATTGGCAATTGCTATCAGTCAGAGTGAAGCCGAAGCCAAAGAGAAGGAAAAACAAAACAATCTATATTCGATGTACAACGGGATCAAGCCTGATGTTGAATCTGGTGGTTACAAAGGAGCTGCTGAATTGAGTACGGCCCCACCTGCCGATGATGCAGCATCTGATCCACTTGCAAGGTACTTGAATCGTGACTACTGGCAGCAGAAAAAAGAAGGAAAAATCGAGGAGTGGGCTGGAACGTCTACAGTTGGTGCTCTCTCAGCAACAGCTCCACCACCATCAGAACCTTCTATTGCTCCATCAATTTGTTCTACTTTAATGGGTCCTGACGATAACTCATTAAATGCTGATATTGCTGCAATGTCATTAGGCGGAGCGAGCGGCCTGAATAGTTCCGTCAGTGATGATGCGAAAGCTCAAGCCGATGACACAATGAAGTGGTGTCAGTCGATCAAGGATCAAGTTTCTGTAATGGACAACAGAATAAGATCGAATCTCGCCAGAGGAAGACCTGTGTTCAATGATTCTGCTATTCAAGATTTGTTCACCAGACTAACCGAGTTGCATTCTCATGTCCTCAGTCGAATGCATACTCTAGATGAGCAGCGTGGATATTATGAAGGTCTCCAAGATCATCTTGCAAATATTGGAGAGGCAAGACAAGCAATCAATGAAATGCGTGAGGAACATGAACGTAAAAGGCAAGAAAGGCTTGCTGAAGAGCAGAGATTGAGACAAGCGCAAATGCAGCAGACTCTCGAAATGATGAGAATGAAGAAACATGTAAGTTTTTGTAGTAGGCCACTTCTTATTATTTTTGGTATTTCTATTCATTGTTTACCACTAATCATACCACGTTGTCTCTCGCATTCCAGAGCTCATCCAGTCAGAAAATGTGTTAATTGATCATCTAATCAGTTGTTTTTCAGGCAATGCTAATGGAACAAAGAGAGCAGGCTCTTCAGAGATTCCAACAGCAACAACAAGAAATGGCTATGCGTCGTCATCAACAGCAAGCCTACTACAATCCACAAATGGGCTACGGAGCTCCTCCTGGTCAGCCCCAACAGCAGCAACAACAACAACAGTATTATGGTTACCAGCAAGGACAGCAATCGTCGAATCAGTACCAATCTGTGCCACAACAACAAGCGCACCAGCCAACACAACAACCATACTATCAACAATACCAAGGAGGTCAGACAGCTCCTCAAAACACGAATCAAGTTCCAATGCAACATGCTCAACAACAATATCCTGGATATTATCAACAACAAGGATATCAACAGCAAGGAGGTAGGATAATGTTCCCCTTTATTGCTTTCTTGAACCGAGCCTAAACGCTCGTGAACTTCCATTGTTCTTCTTATTCCTACTTTCATTTAGAAGTTTTCTCCATATTTCAGCATATCAACAACATCCACAACACCAGAATTACCAAAACGGAGCTGATAATGGAGTATATTCTCAGCAGCATTCTGGAGATATCAAACAAGAACAACAAACTCACGGGTATCAACAAGCCACAGCGAACGGACATAACGGATATGGAAACGGTAGTTGCTTAAGACAAACAGTGCTTGATTTTTCACTTTCAGTTGATCAAAATGCTGCTCATTCATCACAACCACCGGTGGTAGAACAGCCGCTCATTTCGTTTGATTAACCGTATTTACCTTTGGACTTCATAGCCTAATTCCCATTACTATGTGATAGAAGAATACCCGTTTCCCAATAAGAAATCGCCTAACTTATAATTTTACGCTTTTGTAATCATAACTTTTCATCCCCGCTTTGTCTGGTGCTCCTACATGGTTTTTAGCCATAACTCGCTAATCCTTCTACCCGCATGTGAAATATACATTTCTTTTCGAAACCGCAGAAATTATTTATTGTATTGTCTGTACAGCGTGCATCCCTCCTCATGTTCCCTACTACTTGTCTCGTAACTTATTTTCAAATGAAACGACTTGGTGATGGATTATTCGAAGAATGTTAAAGATAAACTGTAAAAGCCGAATATAATTATCTTGGTTGAAGTTTCATTTAGATATTTAAGCTCTTTTTTAGTAAAATCAGAATGGGAGGATCTGCATCAACGCCGCCGAAACCACCACTCTCTGAACATTCGAAGCAGATTGCTGAAGAAGTGAAACAGAGAAATGATAAAGTAAAATGAAAGAGATACTTAAAGGTAAAGCAACATGCTGTTGTGCTGTATACAAAAGATGGATGCGGATACTGTGTGAAAGCCAAAAACGAACTGTATGAAGATGGCATTCATTATACTGAAAAGGTGTGTTGAATTAATTATTCTAAACGCATTTTTATTTTCAGAATCTGAATACAATGGCTAAAGTAGTTCCAAATCCGCAAGAGTACATCAATGGATTAATGGATTTGACACGTCAGCGGACGGTTCCACAGATTTTCATTTGTGGAAAGTTTGTCGGAGGATACACAGAACTTAATGCACTCCGGCCAAATCTTTCGAAAATTCTGGAAACATGCTCAATTGACAACGGCGAAACGCTACGACGAGAGTTTTCTTCGAAAATCTAACGATTTGAAGTTATGTTCAAGTTGCCATTTTTACATTAAATGCCATGTGTGCAATAAAATCTTATAGATAGAAGAATCTTTGTTGTTTAATTGAAAAGAAATGGTTCATAATCCATTTTCATAATTATTATAATTGTTTATTGTCGGTTCTCTCCCGCTTTCCATGAAACGAAGTGCATCGAGTTGTGACCGCGCAGTCTTGTCAGTTGCTTCCTAATCCGTTCGGTTCGGCCATTATACGGGCGGCCTTTTCTTTTATTTCTCACTTCATTTTCGTAGAAACTCAAACCCATCCCTCGGGCTTTTGTCCTTTTCAATCATGTATTTTTCCTCGTTTTCGTTTTTTTCGTTTCTTTCGTCCAGGCGACCCGAATAAGTAAATCGATCGGAACATAAAGAAGGTGACGGTAAAACAATTTTCGGATTAAGTGACACTTTCTTGTTTTTTTGTTGTTGTTTCTTCGGTTTCCTCAGAGAAAAAAGTACACTGAATTTACTTACGGCCGACAGCGATCTGTATTGTTTGGACTGGAAATGTTAGCCAATCGAATTAATCACTTTTTGTGTTTTGAAGTTCATTATATTTATAGTTTTCCCGTCAAACGTGAACTATTTGATCACAACTGATAACATATCAGTGATTCATCTTTCGGTTTCTTCAGTCTGATGATTCATTTTTTGTATTCTCATTGGTCAGTCTGATATTACTCCTTTTTTGCTTAATAATTGTCTGGTCAGTCGTAAAAGATAGCTTTTTTGTTTTAGTTTCTGAATCTCAGCTTTCTAATTTTCTTTCTGTTAGAACTCTTGTGAACCTCCGTAAGAGGCGAGAACAGTCAACAAAATGTACTGGTAGTTCTGCAAAAAGTTAGTCACAAGGCAAACAACTTCGATTCCTTTCTCTCCCGTTTAACATCATGCTTGTTCGCTTTTTAGTACATTTCACTCTTTTCTAATTGAAATATCCATTGGATTTGGTCGAAATCGCACCACTCAAATGGCGAGGCTCTCTGTTGTTTGTTCAGAGTGATGGCTAAACATTTCGAATAGAACGCATGCATTAAGTATTCCGAGCAACAACGGAAGCAAAAGAAAGTTTGCCTTTTACGATTTCTCCTTCGACTTTTATTAAATAAACTTCCAAGGCACTCAGTTTTCATTTTGTGATTCATTCAACATTCTGTGTTAGAATCCTGTCTGTTCCTTTTCCTCAATTGATTTTTGTTCCAATTGAATCCAATTTTCAGACTTCTATCGTCATTGGTATCGACCCGAAACATCACATGTCGGTATATCCGCCTACACCGACAATGTCCATGATGCACGGTACACATTCTTTCTGAAAAACTATATGATTATGAATTTACAGGCGGTGCAGCTAGAAAACGAGCGAACAGACCACCAAACGTCGGATCAAGAGTGAGTATTTTCATAAACCAAAACATGTATTGTTAATATTAGAAGCACAAAAAACCTGGGAAAAAAAGATTCATATTATGCCTATATAAAGTGAAATGTGTTTTCAGGAACTCAACTCTCAGGAGAATGAAATGCTCTTCCAGTTAGTGGGACCAGAAGCCGTTTCGCTAACAGCTGCTGTCGTTCAGCTTCTTAAATCAGATCGAGGATCATGGAGAGTTGAATTACAACATGGAGTCATTTCTCTTGTGAAAGATTATGCACAAAGAGCTTATTTTCTACGAATATTCGATATACTGGAAGAGAGAGTCGTTTGGGATTTCAAACTATATAAAGCATTCCGAGCTCAGTCATTTCCACAGTGTCGAAAACTTCTTGCATTCGAACAAATGGAAAATGGAGACGATGGAGTGGTTATTGGGCTCAATTTCTTCAGTGAATATGAAACTGCAGAGTTCAAGGCAAGTGTTATCAAAAATAACGTTTGCCAGAAATTATAAGGAATTTCTTCATTTATGAGTTCTGAAAAGATAAGAAAAAACCGATTATTCTCATAGTTTCGGCAAAACTATTTTCAATATGACAATTCCCAATAGATTTTTTAATTTAACGCTTTTCTTAAACATAAATATGAACTCCAGGAACATCTAGATCGGCGGCACGCTCAAGAACGAAAATCAGCGACTCCAGCACGTCCCGTAGTGCCAGTGGTCATGTCATCAGGTTAGTTATTTCCATTTGTTTCCCGAAGAAAAACTCATATTCAATGCTCTTGTTTCTTTTGCAATTCGGTAGAAATTCAATATGATTTCTTGTTAGAAAACGAGTCAGAGTTCATTGTTAACTGCTTGCTCACTCGGAAAAAAGGTAGAGCCGCGCCCTCTTGTATGATTGCTCTTTCGTTTTTTCTTCTTCATGCTAATACCCCTTTCCGCGCGGAAGAAAAATGACTGCGCTTCTACTGTCAGTTTACTTTCTCTTGCACACATGCACACATAGTTTGTATCACTTTTGTTGGTTCACCGCCAATTTCACTTTTTTCCGACTCAGGAGGTAAAAGAGGGTGGAGGGGGAGTAGATGATAGAAGAAAAGTCGAACAATAAACATGGAATCTTAGAAGTTTTCCATTCAGATCATTTTTTTCCTTATCGCTGCACTACATTTTGAAAATACTCTCGTCTACCAACATCTTCCCATCTTATCCTTGAAACTCTACATATGTTCTCCTGGCAATTAATTTTATCATGTGTTCAGTTTTGTAAGGAAAAGAGTTTTTTCATAAATATGTGTTTTTTTCAAATTAGCTATGTTTCAACTGACTGATGAAACATCTTCTTCCCTATCTTTTGCCGATCTGCAAATATTCCAAAAGCTTGAAAATGTTGTTTAGTAACTAGTGTCGTCTCTTTCCGTTCTCCTGTTTGCCGCTCCGATTACTATATTTCTTGAGCATAAGCAACGCTCTTTCTTCTCCTGTCAAACTGTATACTTTTCACTTTTTTCATCCATTGCCCTTCTTCTTTTCTTCCCTGAATCATCTTAAGCCTAAACGCTCGTAAAATTGTACTATTCTTCTTATCGAAATCGACCAACTTTTCCCTTACTTCTTTTGTCGATTCATTTTTTTTGTTCATTTCCTTTGCTTCATAGGCCATACCCGATATAGTTTGGAAATCGAACACATGAAATAGAAAAGAAGAAAAGAAAGCATTCTCGTCTTGTACGGAAAGAAGGAAATCCGATCTTCCTTCCTGTGTTTTTTCTTTTTCTATTCTTCCGTCCGATCCGATTTCGGGTGCTCTTTCTTACCCGAATTTGACAACTCTTCTTCTTCATCATCATCATCGTTTTTCACGGGGACTGGTCAATTCGTTTCCTGTCTCGTCCGTGCGAATTGCTGACGAAAACGGCAACTAATTGAGCAATGAAAAGCTATTATGTACTCTTGTGTCGTCAGGTAAAAAAAGAAGAAACGAAACAACAAGTAAACTAAACAACCCTCGAAGCCACTGTTTGACTTCTGATGCTGCGAATTCTTTGGCTGTTGCCATACTCGTAAAGTTCTCGATCAACCTTGACTCGAGAATAGGCTTCCGTCTCGTCCTGAATAATCTTTCAATTTTCTCTCTTTTACCATCCGCGCATCAAGTTTCAAACCATAATTCCGGGTGTTCAGTCTTCTTCACAACACATACACAAAAAGTGTCCTTTAACCATCTTGTCTCCTGTCATCATCCCATAAGTTGTTGAATAGTTTGACCTTGTTGCGCTCGCGAGACTTGCTTCCACCTCTTCATCGTTGTCTTCTTCTTCTCACCGGTAAGCTGGCCACTTAATCCGTCCTGATGAGTTTCGTGTAAAAGGTTGGCAGACGGCGGGAAGAGTGAAAGCAAGAATGAGACAAGCTCAGAAGAAATTTCGTTGTTTATTTTGTTGGGCCGGCGAAAACGAAGAGCGCATATCATAATCTATTGGCAAATTCGTCGTTCCCTGCATCTCCCTCACTTTTTTTCCTCATTTCTTGTTAGTGTACCGGAACAAAATCCAAACTTATTCGAAAAAGTTTTCTTTAATCTTTGTGTCTGACCTGGAGTTATCTCTACGTGTTCCGATATACGAGCCACTCCTCCATTTCGAAGCGGAATCTCTCGCTCCGCATGAGCTTAGAGCACTTGAAAGAGCAAGAAGTAGAACATCAAGAGTACAGGATCGGCATAAAATCCGTGCTTCCGCGATCTCATTGGTCTTACCTTCTTGTTCATGCAGTTTTGGTAGTTTGTTTTCTTATTTACAGTAGTATATCACCTTCCTCAAGCAACTGGGCACATTAACTTTCGAAAAATACTTTTTCATAATTTTTTAATAATGAGATCCACAATATATTCTAAAAATATACTCTAAAAACAACAATATATTTAGTTATAAAAAACAATTAACCATGTTTTATCAGAATTAAACATTCCATTTCCTTATTCCAAGCCTATGACGTTTGTACGAAAAATTATTAAAAGGGAACAGAATTGAAAGTGAAAAGTAAACACAAACACTTTGCTTCTTCCCGTCTTCTTTTTGTTTTCTCCGTTTTTCCGAAGTCATCAACGTCGTCTTCCACTCACTTCTTCGTGTTGGCACGCGGTGACAGTCAAACTGTGAGTGGATAATTTGTGTTTTACATGAATTTCTGCCGATTTCTCTTCCTTTTTCTTTTCTACCTTCATATGCTTTTCGTTTTCCGCAGGTTCAGTGCACATACACACTATGTTGACTCCGCCTAACTCTCGTGAGATGAGAAGTGCTTCAGTTCATCTTCTCTCACCATTTCTCTCTATTCTCGCCCCCTCGTTTCGGTCATTTTTACTATTCATTTCAAGCGCCTCCCCCACAAAATAATTTTTAACAGTAATTTCTTGTTTCGAAATATGCCTAATTCATACAACTATTTCCAAATGAATCTCTCTTGAAACAGTGTGTCAATAGGCACAGCCGCTACACCGCCAACGTGGTGTAATTCGATTCGCAATTGAAACGGACGGGGGGAGAACATCAATGCATGGTGTGAAGATGCGAAACGGTATACAATAATGATCTGTATTATATGACGCTCGATTCTTCCACTTTTTCCGTCTGATTCTAATATCCGTTCGAAGAAAATGATTCGGTGAAGATCAGAGAAATGCCCACTATTTTTGAATGCGGCTTCTAAGTGCAAATGGAACATCAATCTAGCGTTATGCAATGAAATTGCGGTAGTTTCCATATCCTGAACACTTTCTTCTTTTCAACTTTTCTCATATAAACTTTGAATAAGTATATAGGAACATTTTCATCTGGTAACCTCATTTCTCATTTTTCTCTTTAGAAACCTCCTACATCATGATTATGTTCTAAACCGTTCCATTCGTTTCACATCGGTTTCGATTATTAAATGTTACCCTACTCCGTATTTTCTCACCCGTTCTCGATCTCGTTACCTCAATTATCCTAATTCATAGTTATCGTTTCGTTTCCAGCTGATCTAAAAGACCATGTATGTGGTGGTGAGTGAGGATCCGGGCGGCCGTCTCCGCTATCAGTATCACCACCTGCCTCCATCGTCTGCCGCACAGTCGCTCCCTCCTCCCCCGCTCACTTCCTCGTCTAATCCGTCAACCGTATCGGCGGCTCAAATTTATTCGTCTTCCCCTTCCGGACATCATAGCCATATGCAGCGTTTTGCGCGTGGCGGATGCCTTAGTTTCCCCGATCCAATGGGTGCTTCGCCTCGTACTAACTCACGGAGTCGTACACTTCTTGGCGGAGGTAATTGCTACGAGATGGAACAATATGATAATGTGAATGATTATTCCACATATGGAGGACCTGACTCTTCAAGTTCAACCAGCTCATCGGCTGAATATCAAGATCCAGTTTATTCTACAAGGTATGGCGGTTCTACAGGAACCTTTGCGAGACGACAAAATTATGCGAGATGCTACGTTCCAATATCTGCGGACGCATTCTACTACTATCATCAACAACATCAGCAGCAGCAGACTCAACAACAACATCATCAAGCAGCACAGAATACGTATAGACCACGGCATCGATCTTCACATTACCAGGAACAATATCGTCACAGAGCACCAAGTCCAGATCCAGACTATTCGCCACCTCTTTCAAGGAATAAAGTACGTTTTCATCTTCCTGAAGAGCCAATGTCTCGTGGAGAGTATGTGAGCAATACATATAAATCTTCACGACAGCTAAAAGTATTTGATGCTGATGATTTTGGTGATGAAGAAGACGAATATGAAGCTGTTTCTTTGAATCCGGATCCAGAACCACAACATGATTCTGTGTTGGTACATCGATCTAATGGGCAAGTATCTGTGATGGTGACGAAGAAAGAGGAACCAATATACTGTTCCGGTGGAAGTGATAGTGCCGAGAGTAGTAGTGCAACACCATCATCAGTAGAAGCAGACACTCCTCCACCTATTCCTTCTCATCCACCAGCAAGGCATCGGCTGGTGAAAAAAAGTCAGAAAGAGTTAAATGCTCGAACATCCATCTCAAACGACGGTTTGTTTTTCCGTTTTTTATCCTCAATATTTTTCTTTGGAATTGTGTCAATAGTTACGAAAAGTAATTCAAAGCGTAAACGAGAACTGCTATTTAGAGTATCTCTCTGTATATTTGTTTAATGACGTTATCTCAGTCTGATTACGTTTTCGCCGTTTCTTTTCAAAGAGCCGATGAATTTCTTGTGATAAACAACTCAGTTTCTTGGTCCAGACACATTATTCATGATGAAATAATTTTCAAAAAGTAGGCTAAGAATTGATCATCTTAAATGTACTCGAGAAACTGTTCCATAACTTTCGTATGCTCTAGTCTCTCTGCCCGGCGTTGAAAACAAAACATGGGCGGCTAGCCATTTGGGTTAGCCTTCGTTGGCGCAAATTTCGGAACATTTTCTTTTATTTGTGTTCATGTCATGTTGTGTGTGAGCACCGGCCACAAATCGAGAACGATCGTGGCCTCTTGATCGGTTCGAATAGGCGAGAGCGGCGCGAAAGTGGTTGTCAACACCAAAGAGAATCAAAAACAGAAAATGATTGTACTGATTTGTTGATCGGATCAAGATGCAAGAGCACTTGAATGTGAGAATTAAAATAGGGAATTTGAAAATAAAATGAAAATAAGAATTTTATTCAGGAATAGGGTCCACTCCAACTCGTCCATTTGAAATTACGCAAGCATATGGTGGGACAATCAGAGGACCTCCAATGACGATTGGGGGAGGACAAGGTATAACTCCAATGGGAACTATGGCTGCCGCTCCACACTCAAATACACAAACAGGTAAGCAGTTTGATTCAAGAAACATTTTTTGCTTTGAAATAAGATTAAAAGAATATTTTCAGATGGAAATGCCAGTAGTAGTGGATCGTGGTTCAGAAAAGACAAAAACAAAAAGAAAGACAAGAAGTCGAAAATCAAAAAGGAGGATATTTCAAATCCGACTAACTTCCAGTAAGATTTAAAATAAAATCATTTGGGTCTACGTCAAAAACATTCCAGACACAAAGCGCATGTCGGCTGGAATCAGGACAGTGGTTTTTCGAATACCGTATACGACGATGATATGGATGAAGCGACGAGAAATATATTGAAGGCTGCTGGACTGGAAAGTAATAATTTGAACGAAGACGACAAGAAATTCGTGAAAAAATTCATTGCGAAGAATTATGATAAATACGTGTCAGTTGGAAATTTTGATTCATCGTATATATCCGCTCCTCTTCCGCCATCTGTACAGCAACAACAACCACAACAAGTTCATTCGTCATGGAATCAGTGAGCATTTTCCGATAAGTTAAAAAAATATTTCATTTTTTTCAGAACACCTGCTCGTCCTTATAAGCCATCGTTCCCTTCAACTGCTCCAATCGGCGGATCATCTTATCCATCACCAGCAGCTCCTCCTCCACCGGCACGCGTTGAGTCTCATGGATTGGCTCCAGCTCGTCCTCCACCTCCACCACCCTCTAATACACGTGGTCAGGCACCAGCACGACCACTTCCACAGGTAATAGTCGAATCTCTAATATAAATAGTTTCTAACACTTGTATTCCAGGCTCCAAGTTATGGTGCACCAGAAAATCGTCCACATGCAGTTCCACCTCCACCTCCACCACCACCACCAACGTCGGGAATGGCACCAATATCTTCCTCCGCACCTCCACCGCCACCGCCGCCTCCACCAATGGCTATGCCGCCAGTCGGAGTTGGAGCTCCACCACCTCCACCACCGCCTCCACCGTCGGGAGGAAATGGAACTTCAGTACTTGCTAGTCTTCCTCCTGCTCAAAACGGAAGATCGAATCTACTTGCCGTGAGTTTCAAAAATTCAATTTTGGGAAATAAAAAGTGTTTTTAAGGAGATTCAAGCTGGAAAACAGTTGAAATCAGTTCAACAAACTACTGATTCAACAAAAGCAGGAGACGCTCGTGGAGATGTAATGGCACAAATTAGGCAGGGAGCACAGTTGAAACATGTACGAGAAACCTGTTGATAATAATCATTTTCTCATATACTTTCCATTTCAGGTCGACGCAGCAGCTGAACAAGAACGTAGAAAGAGTACCGCATCTGGAACCGCTGGAATGGGAGGATTGGCCGGTGCATTGGCTAAAGCTCTGGAAGAACGACGAATGAATATGGGAATAGACGATTCGAGTGAAGATGATGAAGACGAAGACGATAAGAACGAATGGTCCGATTAGAACAGTTTCCGTTCTTTCTTGTTCAAATGTGCTCTCTCCCATGTCGAACAGGGTAATTTTCGTCATTCAGTACAACAACTTGGTTCTTTTTAAAATCTGTTTTATATTTGCTCTTTTCCCACTTTCACCCCTTTTCAATGTGCCTTTTCGGTTGTGAATCCATTATTCTTCTCCATAAAATCCAAAACTTGTCTCATCCAGTTTTGTTACAATTTCCCCGTTTTTATTACTGTGATGCTCCATTTTCCAATAACACAACCACTTTCAATTTTTCTTATTCGTATGGCTCAATTTGCATATTATGAATGTATTTGCTATTATCGTCTTCTTTCTGGGTAAATCTTTTCATGATTTTAAATTCTTTTTCATTTTTATGCACTCGGTTTTCTACTAAATAGCGTTTCTTTTTAAAAAACTTTGTATTGACTTTGGGTTTATTCACAGAGTGTACAATTCAACTATATTGAAAAAAAAAGAAAATAACGGTTCTTATTGAGATTATGAGAATTTTGTATAATGTGAATTATGAAAACTATAACTGGTGACGGACAACGGGAAGATTTCTGAGAAGAAAGAGAGTGTCGGGATTGGGAAAGAAGATGTTACACAACAAATTATAAATATTAAGAAGGAAAAACTGAAACGAGAAGAAATGACGAATGAGCCGCAATTCACAGAGAGTTATTAAAACGAAAAACGACGCTGATGGAAAGAACAAAAACGAATCGGAATCGGTTGAGTTAAACCCGTAAAATTCAACACAATTTGAGAGATAGTAATGGAAGAAAAGGGCAATTAGAGGAATTGAGTTCTATGGTTTGTTTGTGGAGAAAACCGACATCGACAAGTGTTTTCCTAAGTGTGATGACTCGAATGCATTCGATATTTATCTTTGACCAGAGTTCCACGATGATGACGTCGTGAATTATGATGATGAGAATGGTCTCCCAGAATCTCTGCTTCGATATGTACACCATCAGCTTCAAGAACAGACTGCTCGTCTCGCAGGTGACAACACTGAATCAAAAACTGTAATGAAAACCTTCGAACCGACACTCACTTTCACGCAAATTGTTCGCAAAAACGGATGTTTCAATGCTTCGGCAGCAGACACTCGATCTTTTCCCTCATACTGTAAGAACTTCATCAACAACTCGAAGCCATGGGCGTCGATTCTTGGAATCTGACGACACAATGGATCTGGATTGTAATGTCTGTTGGCATATGGATAATATGTCGGTCTTTCGCAAATCGTTGGATGACGATCGGGTCGAGGAGATCCAAGTGTTCTGAAACAAAACCTACTGATTTTAATACACAATGGAAAAACAGCTCACCTGAAAATGAGACCTAGTTGCTCTGTTGGTGTTCCACCGGGGAATAAAGCACGTCCAGCGATCATCTCAAACATGATGCATCCGACACCCCACATATCGATATGAGTCGAATAATCCGTGGAGCCGAGTAGAACATCTGGAGGTCGATACCAGAGGGTTACGACCTCGTTTGAATAAGTTTTTGTCGGAACGGACTTGGCACGTGCCAGTCCGAAATCCGCAAGTTTCAGTTCTCCTTTCGCAGTGATTAAGAGATTCTGTGGTTTAAGATCTCGATGAAGGACTCGTCGTTGATGACAGTAGGCAAGACCTCGTAACAATTGGAATAGGAAAAGACGGACATTATTCATGTTTATTGAATTGTGACACGAATCCATATACTGTTTCAAGTCTCGGTCAACGTATTCAAATACCTGAATAAACTTTTATAAATGCTGGATTTGAAAAGGAAACTTACAAGTGTTAATAGTCGATCTGTGTGAATAATATCATGAAGAGTGACTACATTTGCATGTCGTAAATTCCTCAGCAAAGAAACTTCTCGAATGGCCGTACATGGAGCCCCTTCTTCTTGTTCCAATCGAATTTCCTAGAAAAAGAAAACATTAATGCGTTTATACCAGTAATAAAAAAAGAGCAGCGAAGGAGAGGGAAAACTAATTTCCTTTCTTTCAGTGAAACTCTACTCACTTTTAGTGCCACAAACTTGTTGGTTAGAATTGAACGACCACGGAATACGGTAGCATACGTCCCTTCGCCCAGTTTCTCCAACTTTTCGTACGTTTCCAGTTTCCCAAATCCAATCTCACTGAGTGATGCTCTCCGATTTTTTCTTGTTAGAGGTTGATCTAGAGTTGGCGTCCTATTCAATTTATCGACAACTGAGACCGGAAGTCGTAAATCGGCGGGAAGTGACAATCGCTTTTGAATTTCTTCCTGAAAATGCGATTTTTTGAAGGAAATTGGCTTTTTTCCGGTCATTCCAAAAGTTTTGCATGAGAATATGAATCTTTGGATTGAGGTGTCATATGCACATGATATCATACAAATACGCCTCATTTATAAAACTTCCGGTTCAATTTCCGACTCATCCTCGCGTGATGACCCAGAATAGATTGGATTTCAGAGAAGTGGGAATCAGCAGGAGAGAGAACAAGAACAATTTTAGATTTCAGTTTTATTTTTTCGAAAACTTTGTTAAAAGTTCACCTCACTCCATTTTCGAACTGGTTTTTGCCTCATTTTAACGTTGACAATATATCTGAAATTATCTTTTTATCATCTCTCAAATACTGATCTTTTTACATACCTCGGTGGCACGCCAGTTGGGGTTTGATCAGAAGTACACGGTGAAACCTCAACACTCTCTCCATCCGATCCCAAAATCATCGATTCTTGGACGACCGCTGCAACCTTCTTTTCAGATTGGCTCAAATTTTCAGAAAATCGTCCGTCGTCACACCAAAAGTACATTCTCTTTCCTTTTTGGTCAATTTTCTCTAAATTCTACGTCACAGATTTACTTTTCTTTTGCATTTGAGCCAGTATTGAATTTCCATACAAAATTTCAAAATCCACGCTATAATTGTTCAGAGCACGCAGATGGATTTGACAGAAACTTACACAATGAAATACTGGGTCTGAGGAGACACGTGCTACGAGACATTAGCCTCTCGCCATCACGAATTCCAGAACCGGAATCTCTTCCGGAACGTCTTCTCGACACGAACATGTTTAAAAATGAGGCGAATGTACTACTCTTTTTCATTTTTCTCATTCCATCTTCTGCTTTCCGTTTCTTCTTTTTCCCTTTCTTTTTATCTTCATCAGAGGGAGTCGGCTGAGAAGGTAAACCAGTTGGAATATGCGATATTTTGGGTTCTTCTATATCTTCTGGAGTTACTTCTTCTTCTTCAACAACTATTTCATCGTCATCATCATCTTCCAATTCTTCTTCCTCCTCCTCTTCCTCATAATCTAAATCTCTTCGATCACTGGCGTCTTCGAATTCATCCTCTTCCTCTTCATCAAATTCTTCTTCTGGCAACGTCGTTACCGTGCGCCTCGAATATTCAGAATCGTCGCAAAAATCATGGAATGTTGCTGATTTACACATTCGTTTGTTCGTGATTTCTCTTTCCCATCCAACATCTTCATCGTCATTTTCACTTTCTCTATCGTATCTTGTGTTATCAGATGAGGCAACTTCATAGGCAAGATCAAGTAGGTTTTCAGTTTCCGATATGGGGTCCGAGCATGATAAAAGACGCGCTTCAGCGGTCGAATCGGCCGGAGAGTATGCGCTCATGCACTTGGCCACGATGGTCAGCTAAATAACGACTGAGTAGACGAAATTCGTTGAACAAGAACGAGTTCAATAAACGAATACTAGAGAATTCACCTTCAAAGAAAGGAAAAGAGCGAACTGAGATTTCGAATGCATAAAAATGAGTCGGCGGGAAGAATAGGGAAGAAGAAAGAATCTATCATGTATGTCTCGATGAATTTTTAATTTACGGAAAAGTGAGAAAAGGAAATATCACTCAAAAGTGAAAGAGTTCGAAAAAGGAAGTGGGGTTGAATGTCTGATGGAAATGAAGACGCATTTGAATTATCTCTTCCTTGTGAGTCACGCGAAAACTAGTAAAAAACGAAGCCAAGAGTTCCAAATTTTGGTGGATAGAGACAACGAGTGACATCTATCCGAAATGTACATAAGAAAATAGAAATGACGTGTCCACAGGATTTTTTGGCAGGCACAAGAGAATGGGTTATGGAAGATTGGTACGAATAAATGTGAGATGAGATGAAGAAGATTATATTGATGAAAGAGGATTTTCAGATAAATGTAATTCTTTTCGAGACTAAATATTCAAAAACAGATTACATTCGAAAAACCGTTCTCAAACAGAAAAGTGAAATTCAATTCCCACAAAAAAGTATGAAAAAGTATGGAGTACAGTAATCGGAGAATACTAATTATTTATGAAAAACTAGATGTATCAATAAAATGGCTAAAACGATGTGCCACAACAATAAGGAGTTTCTCTAATGAGCCGTTGGAATAAGCACGGCGTCTACTACGCCGTACGAGTAAACTCTGAGCATGAATAGCGTGTGCGCGGAGAGCTCAGAAGATATCCTTCTCTCTCTCTATTGAATATTAAACGAGACGCAGAGTGGATAGCCAGGATGGAGACGTGCAACACAGACGATACGAGAAGAGAAAACTGAAGGGGGGAGAGCAAGAAGATGAAGAAGACAACGACATCGTGTAAGCCAGGGGTGAGAAGAGCAGCAACCCCCAGACATTGAGTGAGAGCACAGTGCCGATGGAAGGAAAAGGGAGGAGCCCTCCCTCCTCACTACTAGCCCCGTCCCCTTCTATGAGCACTCCCAACACTCGCCTCTCCGTTTGCCCAACTAATCCGAGATGTAGTGTTGCTTCTCTCACTGAGAGCTCGTCTCCCTATAGCAACTAGATATACAACTTGGGAATAGGAGACGAAAAATTCCGGATTTCCAGACAGATTTTTCAGGCTCTTTTCAAAGAAAACGCTTTTTCTCTCTTTTTTGTTTGTCCAAGATGTTGACGTCGTTGAATAGTATTACTAACGAATGGAGTGAAAAGGGAATAAGGCGTTAGCGGAACGTAAATAGAAATTACCAGCGGACGTAAATAGAAAAGAGAATTCTGGAATTTCGTGAATAGTTTGTAAACCGAAAACAAACATCTGAAAATCAAAGATCCAACTGGGAATCAGATTATCAATTTTGATTGAACTACGATTTATAGATTCCAGTGCAGAGGCGAATATTCAGCTTTCACAATATTGCGGATAGAAATTCTAATTTGGATGTTCGAAGACCGGACGTGGGAACCAAATCTCAGCGAAGAAGAGACAAAATGATCAACACCCTGGGGGATGAGGAAGACGTCATGGACAATGACAAGAACTCATCTCTTCTCATATTCTTCTTTCGAGCTATCTGCCACGCCAAAATCTCTCTCTGCCCTTCTGTCATCTGCACAGCAGGAGGTTTGAAGAAGAAGAAAAAGAAGACGTCCTGCAATCACTCGACCATTGACTCGTGTTATTACATCAATCCGTGTGCCAAAATCATCACATCTGTTCACACCCATGCGGTCGCAAAAGTCAAAAAGAACTGGTGTAAACTCTCTTCTCTTTTTTCTTTCCTCCCCCACAACTGCTGTCCGCAACGAACAAGACCAATAAAAAGTAACTGGTGGAGTCAACGAAGGGTATGGATTAGTTCGGGAGATGAAATAGGGTCAAGAGCATCAATCAGAAATTGATGAGAGTTGTGAAACAAGTGACCTCTTCCTCCTCTCTCTTCTCTTCAAACATCAAAGAAAAGAGAGAGCTTTCCTCAATTCATTCCATATGCAAAATCGGTTACTTTGCTTTCCAGGATGTCAATTATAAATTCGAAATGCGTGCTTCCCATGAAGTGCTCCACCTTTCATTCGCTGCAAGCCGCTTTCATCCTGTTTGGACCGGTGCCGCCCGCCTACGGAGCAATGAAAAATGATTGAAATGAATACCGAATCGTTCGCTATATATCAACTGATTTATGAGGATTAGGTGCTGCTCGTTGTGTTCTAGTCAAATTCAAAGAGAGAAAATAGTCGAAAAACCTGGATGGTCATCGAACAATTTGGGTATTTTTGCCTCTTTCGTCGCAATTTAATTAATTTTATACTGCCGCGACGAAAAAATTCTGCTCTTTTTCTCGCTTGTGTTGGCCGAGAGACCGAAAAACAAGAAATATACAGGGAAGAAATGACGGCTAATCAAGGAAAAGAGCGGGGGCGAACGAATATTTTTGGACGGAAGACGACGACGGAAAGGAAAGTAGAGAAGAGGAAAGAGGAAGAAGAAAACGTCGGTGACAGCGGGCCACGACTGGACTACGAACGACGATGACGACCTGCCATCCGTAATCCCTAACCTTTTTTGACTGCTGATGTTGCCGCCAACCGAAGACGGAAACACTTTCAACGAATATTGAACGTCTTTGTGCCGTCGTCGATTAGCAGACAAAACAATGAAAACTAAGGATTCGGAGGTTCTTATAAAGTAAGGGAAAAATAGATTCGAGTGAGCATTAGGGTGGAGAAGAATAAGAGAATAAAGAATGACGAGAATGGAGAAAAGGAGTCTTAATACAATTTGCACTACTCGTCTTTTGACGCTCAAAAGAAGCACGAAAGCAAGATTGAGTGAAGAAGTAGAAGAAGAAGAAGTAGCGAGCCAACGAAGGGTGCACCGAAGTGGAGGTACTTAGGAAAAGAACAAAAAGAGAATGTGGGAGAGAGAGAGATCTGCCACGTCATTGGGGAACAGGAGACTTTTTGATTATAGCATGTCAAAGGATTTTGAAGGCCGTCAGCAAAAAAACGGATTTGTACAGAGAAAAACGAAGCGATGAAAGATTTATCGTGAAAGGGAGAGTAGCCTAAACTGTCACTTTCAGAATAATATGTTTGATCAAAGAAGCTTTGGAGTAGGCAAACTTGTTAAAAACGGAGAAATCTCAATTCGAAGTCTAGTAAAGGAAAACAGAATATTAATTTTTTTTTAAATGGCTGAGCAACAGGATAATTTATGTAGGAGGAGAGCAAAAAGAGGTCTTCTTCTACTTCGGATTGAGATTAATAAGTCGGCTTTTCCGTGAGTAAAGAAAATGAAGATGAAGCACCGAAAAAAGTAAAAGACGAGCAGTTTGAGGTTGAAACAGATGAGCTTTGCGTCGGAGATGAACAAAAGAAACATTCAGTGGATATATAATGTGAAAGAGACATCTTGTGGCAAAAGATGAAATTCTTTGCAAAAATATCGAGCTCATTCGGTTCATGGATACTCTGAGAAAAACTTATGGAAACCAGGTGTGGTTTTATTGAAAGAAAATAGAAGAAGAGTGGATCATAAGCGTAGATACTACGATTTATGGTCGAGGTGTACAAGACTAATTTAATTCAAACAGGCGGTCTCAAAGGAAATAAAAATGTAGTTAACACGTGCGAAACATCTGCGAGAATGGAGAATTCTTCGAAATACAGATATCCTTCAAAGAATATGAAGAAGCAAAGTACAGTTGAACTCTCGGAAGCACGTCATATTGGGGATTTACATACGAATTTACTTCCAGGAGGACAACCGACGAGGTTTATATGTAAATGAGTGTTTGACAGTCTCTTCACCCTCCGCGTTCATTTTTTTTTCGGAGGATTGTTGTTTTTGAAGGTGAATGGACACGCCGACGAGAGAAGTTCATCAGTCAGAAGAGATGGCAGAGTGAGAAAGTGAAACAATGGAAAAGTTTGGAGAAGGGAAGTCGAACATCTGGTATGACTGGGGGTCTGTTGCTCTGTGAAGGGCATAAACAACTGAATCTCAAGAGATGAAAGAGGTAGAAGAAGAAGAAGTACTGAAAGTTGTTTGAAAGTGCGGAAATGAGGCAAAACGAAGTATTTTCTACAACTGACAAAGGACAATCGGAAGCCTGTGGGTATCAATTAACTGGCTATTGTCAGTGTGTATGTTCGGAAGGACGGAAAAGAAGAAATGAAGGAGAATAGTGATTAATCGGGAAGAAGAGGAGGACATGATTGAGAGACGACACCAACTAGAAATTAGTAATGTTTCGAAATTTATAGGTAGAAGGGAAAAAATATGAGAAAAAGACAGAACGAAGGGTTGGCTTAACTTCAATTTTCATGAAAAGTTTGTAAAATCTAAACTGAACATCCGTTCCAAACTTGGGATCATTTCAATAAACACCCCCGGAACATTACATTAAAACCCCCCAATCATAAATGTCGGATAACTCCCCCACCAAGGGGATGGCTTACCGCCCAATCAATTTCAACTCGATCCCCCACCGCGTCTCTTTTTCGGGGTGGGGGTGTATAAAATTGTTTATCAGAGTTTTCGCTGAGTATCAAACGTGCAGGAAGCTAAATTTTTCAGTTTCTAACTTGTTATTTACCTAATTTTCTCTCAATTTTCTGATTTTCAATTTTAAATGTTGCTGAAATTCATATTGAAAATATCCGAATTAGCCCAGAGAATCTTTATCAAAAACTTGCGTCGTTTCGAACTTTTAAACTGCACTTTGATCTGGCCGCCTAGCCTATTCAATGTAGTCATTTTAATAAAGCCCCCCATCATTCTAATATAGCCCCCACCATTTAAATATAACCCCCCACCATATAAAAATAGCCCCCCCACCGTTTCAATAGAGCCCCCCACTATCTTAATTTGACAACATGGTGGGGGGCTATTCCAGCTACTGTACAGTGGGGGTTCGAAATGAAATTTGGTGGGGGGCTTAACTGAAAAATTTCCGGGTATTTCAATATGACCCCCCAAATCAACGGTGGGGGGATATATTCCATTCCAATTAAGCCCCCCACTCATATTATTTCAATTAGGCCCCCCTCCTTCAAACTTCCCCATTTTTCAACGGTGGTGGGGGAGTTATCCGGGTAGTGGGGGGCTTAAACAGGGTGGGAGGGTATATTGAAATTTTCCCCCAAACTTCTCCATTTTAGATGTTTTTCTTCTCCAAAATCTATTTTTAGTTGAGAAAAAAACAGAAAAAGGGAAGGTGAGAATATACGTATAATCCAGATGTGAACGACAAGTCAACTGGAAACAAAGAGGAAAAAATGACAACATGATGAAAAAGAGAATTTGAACCGGTACGATTATGAAGAAAAAGGTGATGGACACCTGCGAATTAGACCAGGTGCAATCATCAAAATCATTGAAAATTAACCGCCTGGAATGTGATTGTGGGGCAGATGTTCTCTCTACTTGTTTATTCCTTCTTCCTTCGAGAATTTTATATTTGAATTTTTTTGGAATAAGAGAAGACTCTGAGAAGAAAAAAAAATGAAATCTGGCTGCTCCTAGGCTATTGAAGAAGAGGAGCAAAAGGCTTATCATTGAACAGATCGAAATAAAAATATGTCCCATCGGAATTCATTCTTTCGACGGAGGCGGCGGTGGTGGCGGCGTTGTAGTTAATTTCAAAGATTCATTCTTTACTGTAGAATGAACAAATGCATTTTTTGTCGGAAAGGTCATTTACAAAACAAAGAGATTGTACTTTTGACGGTGAGACGTTCTTTTCCCAATTGAAAAATGAAAACTTACAGGCATTGGATCCGTAATATGAATTCCGACGTGAATTATATCCACGTGGATAATAGAGACTGTGTGTTCGTGGTGGTGGTACATGCATTCCGTTGATGTAGTTACTAGAAGAAAAAAAACAATTGTTTTGTGTATTTTATGAATTCTGAATAGTGGCAGAAAATAAATTTAGACTACTGTTAGAACACAGTGTATTCAGAAACTCGAATTATCTACTTTAAAAATGTCTATTTAACCTCAGTTAACTATGCAAAAATATGAAAAATATTTCATGAACTAAGACCAAAAAAGAAACTAACACATTTGTGTCGTATCGTCTTCCAGCCGTTCCACCCCTTGAAATTCGGAGAAGAGCCGTTGGATCGACGACACATTCTTCCATAATTGCACCGTTTTTATCAGATAAATGGCTCATCGATTCAGAAAGTGTCCACGTCCGTCCATGAAGAGGTGCAGACATCATACCGTATCCGATGACGATGTTGTTCCGTGCTTCTGAAATGAAAATGGAACACTGAAGTGAAAAGAGAACAGATTAGGGTTAATCTATGTAAAATCTGTTTCATGGAACGGTTGGTGGATATTTTCAAATACACTCCAACTTTTTTTCCAGTGAAATCATATTCTTTTTCATGTAAGGTTCTTCATTATCATCACTCCACTAGTTCTTCACGTGTCATCTACAACTATTTAATCAATCATCTGAAACTGATAAGAAAATCATCGAAGTTACGAGCACTCTCAACGAATTTCAACTTTCTGTATTTATTGAGAACGGAAAAAATGTCTTTTCTTTCCAATAACATACCACAGTCCGAATCATAATAGGAGCCTCCTGAGCTGGTGATGCTCACATTATTGTTACTTCCCGGACGAAATGCGGCTGACAATCTTCGTTTTAGCTTCTTCATTTTTCTTACTGAAAATCATCGAGTTTTTTCTTGAATTATGAGATAATCAAGATTGCTTACAGTTAAAATTTTAAAAAATAATATCCTATAACGTGGTAGGTAAGGCCGTTCGAGGAAGGTGAGTTAGTAGGTTCAACCTGAAAAGAAAAATGTGTTTAATGATATGGAAAAGAGGAAAAAAAAAGAAGAAATAAGCAGATGTCTTATGTGAAACTGATTTTTATTCGGAATTTAGAAAAAAAAGAACAGATTTGGTTCGAGCAGAGAGATACGAGTCAAAAGAAAACGGACGAAATGTAAACAATAAACAAAAGTCGACAAAAAAACGTGTTTAGTTTCTTAAATTGAAGAGATTTTCTTATTCTGCACATGGGAAAATGAGAAGAAAGAGTTGGTTTGGAAAACTGATAACAAAAAAGTACGATAGACATACGATGGATTGCAGAAAAATGAGAAGGAAGGCAGAAGTTCTCAAAGGTTCAGCCTTTCTCAAGGACATAATCCGTTGAGGAAATTGGAAGAAAAGCTACGAAACTCATTGACGAAAAGTACTTTTTGAAAAAAAAAGAAGTTGAGATGCAGGCTGAGCAGCTGCTAAAAGAGGAAAAGAAGAAGAAGAAGACGTAATCAAGTCATTCGGAGCACCTAACGAAGCAAGACGAGTGGCACTTTGTGCTGGTCGTCAGGAGCATCCAATTATGGGAAAGCTGCGAGAACTAGCTCGGAAAGGATGGGTGGTGTGAGAATAACAAAGACGCAACTTTTTGGAGTGGAAGAGATGGGATGAACAGATATTGGGAATACTTGAGTAAGATATATTGAGAGACGGAAACTCGCTTGATAAAAAGGAAAGATTGTGTGACATCGTAGTTTGCTTGGGTAAAATATTCTAGAACAAATTTTTCACTAATTACATGTTACACACCTGAGAAATAAGACGAAAGAAAAGGTATCTGCTAAAATTGTCAGTATGAAATGTAAACATAACGCGAGAGAAGTGGAACGATAGCATCAAAAGTGAAATGGAATCTGTGAAGAACTGTATGAGAGTGTCGGTGACACCACCCGAAGAAACAAAAAAATAACGAGACCCGCAAGAACAACACAAAGAGCGTCCCGAGGAAACACTTTTGAAAGAGCTCAATGCGATAGATCGAAGAAAGCTATCTTGATTTCGTAGCTTTCGGCTTACTTCATTAGAGCTTCGCTGGAACGGAACTGATCTTAAAATATGAGAATAGGAAATTAATGATAATTTGGATTTAAATAAGTTGGGAACAAGTTTCGAAATCTCAAAAAGCGAACGCATGTAAATGAAGAAACACAATAGAAGAGAGACACTTATTCGTCGGAGGCAATACATACACTTCGAGCGTGTCTAATGAGACGATAAGGAATGGAAAAGACACACACACACAACTTGTTATCGGTTCCCTATCAGCTTCTCTTCCCCTCGCTTTTTTTCAAATGAACCGACCAACGTCTTCATTTTTTCTTGCTTCTTCTTCTTTTTGTCATCAATCGCCATGTGTGGAGAAGATAGAGGAAGGGCGTAGTTTCTTCGAGATGAACACTTATCTCGGCGATAGCCAACGATAAATCGAAGTTGACGGGTGGAACTTAATTTATGGCGCGGGCAGGAAAATATCGTTTTTCTCCTTCTAGGTGAAAATGCCAATCTACGATTACTTTTTGTCTAGAGGTACATGGACATGCGATAGTTGTTAGAATGAATCTTGAGAAAATAATGACATCCGAGTAAAGGATAATAGGTCTTGTTTCATTCAAAAACGTCACGAAATATTATTAGAAGTTTTGTTGAATAAAAATCAAGTTGAAAGTTTTAAGACTAATGGAACTTCAATCTTTGTCCTTCAAAACAATAAAATTGAAAAAATTGAATAAAAATCCAAAATTTTCGAAACTGTGCAACATGGCGTCAATCCGTTGCGTATTCCATAACTTACAGTAACCCGCCCAAAACTATGTTTTTCGGAAAACCAATTTTTGAGGTAAATATTTTGAGGAAGAGTATTAATTAAGAATAAGTTTCAAAATGTTAAAGTTCATTGAGAACAAAGAATTATTGGAATCTAACATTGTGCAAAGACGTTTCTTCAGAATATCGTGTTGACAGAACACATTCAGAATCCAGAAAGACATAAAATTATGCATTCATTTCTAATGATATAGTCGAAAGTCAAATGATGATGATGAAAGTGAAAATCATCGAATAAATGGAACAAATCGAAAACTTTTCCGCCGATCTCACCCTATCCCTCAATACTATTCTTGTACGGATAAACAACAGTATGTGGATAAATATAATCACACTCAAAAGCCAAAACAAAACAGAAAGTCAGTGAGAGTTGAAAGAAGATGAAAAAGAAAAGGAATGAGAAAAATGAAAAAAAAGACAAATTGGGTGAGAGAATGACCTTCCAAAAAAGAGAGAAGAACTCTCTACTTATATCCAATTGGCAGAAGACAAAAGAAATGAAATCCGCCACTCATTTGCAATAAAACCGAGCGTATCCTCTTCTTTACGAGCTCCCGAAAAGTTATAAACAAGTGTGAGAGTATTGGAAAAAAGAAATAAAGGAAGAACAGGTCGAGGGGCAAAGAGATAATTTGATTATAAATGAAATTGAAGTGGAACCGGAGTGATATGACCTGATTTCATTATTTCGAAAGATTGAAAAATTCGTTCAGCGCTTAATTATGGTATACGGAGAGAGAGAGAGAGAGAGAGAGAGAGAGAGAGAGAGAATTTGTAAAACTAGAAAACCGTGTACACTGAAGGATTTTAAATTTACAATTTGATTCAAAGTATCAACAGCACAAAATTATTCACAATTAAGAGGCTGAAAACCAGCTTCTTCTTCTCAAATTAGAAACATATTCAGATGGATTGAAGTTCGAAAAAGTAGGAAAAAAGAAACAGGAATGGCTGAAGAAGGGTTGGAGACCGATGGAGGCTAATGGATACTTCAACGCAAACAGTGCGGATGAAGGGGGAGAAGACGCATTAAAATGATATGCGTGACGTCCATTTAGGTGTTTGGAACGTTGCCCATTTCGACTGTGGCAGCAATCAAAGAATCGGCTTTAAATGGAACACGAGAGAGAGAGAGAGAGAGAGAGAGAGAGAGAGAGAGAGAGAAAGAAAGGGAGAGCGAAGTATTTGTGTATTTGACAATAATAGTAATAAAATACCAATAATATACAGCTATTGAAATGAATTCCGTTTATGTATCACAATGGATTTCATGTGTACAAAAGGAACTGTTGATTGAGCAGAAAACCGATTGAATTCATGGAGATTACTGTAAATTATCGTTATGTTATCAAAAGAGTATACAACATAACATCTTGGCACTTTCAAATCTTAAGGACTCATTTCAAAAAACGAACTTCAAAAGAAGCGAAAAACATGTGTTTGGAATGAGAAAAACTCTTTTTTGATGGTTCAAAGACACCAGAATTTGTCACTTCGACTCTGGAAAAAGTTGAACTTTTCCATGAAATTGAAACGTTTTCTATGAAGATATCTGAGAATCAAAAGGATAAAAACCAAAAAGTCGAAAACCAAAACCTAGAGACCCAAGTTTCTTTTCTGTGTTCAATCCATCAAAGTTGACTTAGTTCATAGTTCGAAACGAGTACCTAGAACGTTTGTATCCTCGATAAAAACAATGCAAAGTTTGCAAGACTACAACTAACAAATTCTCTTTTTTTTCTCGTTCCCAAAAACCAGAGAAGCTCCGTGAAGCCAGTTGGATGACAAGTCAATTTGTGGATGGCAAGGAGCCGACAATGGGAAAATGGAGGGGCAGAAAAGAGAGAAGGGATTGTTTGGCCGTAAGTGGTGGTGGACGTCCTGTTTGCACAGTCTTGTCTTGTCAAACTCCCACGGAGTTCCTGCACATAAAAACAAAACAAATCGAGAAGAAGACGAAGATGGAAATGAAGATGAAGCGGAACGTTCAGGCACTGTCTTCCAGTAGAATAGAAGATGATACCAAAAACAAAAGGAAAGGCGAAGAAGCAAAAGACGATGAAGTAGAAGACGAAGAAGAGGAAGGAGAAGGAGGAGGAGAGGAATCAGAATTTGAAGTGGTGACACTGAATACCCTTGAGACGGAAAAAGAAGAGGGCGCCCTCAGAGAAAATGAGTGTCTTTTCATTTTGGTGTTGTTGTTGTAACTGGTATTGCACTCATTTATTCTCTCTCTCCGAAACAACTAATTAACAGTTAAAATGTGGTTAAAAAATGAGAAAAAACTGGGTAAGATTCCAGATGAAAACAAGAAATTCAACAACTTCGAGGCCCACAAAAATAGAATCTCTAATAGAAGAGCAGCAACTTTTGAATTATTGGAAAGGGTTTGTTAGATGAAAGTTTACCGTCGTCGAACATGGAAATGTTCACTCGGAAAAATTGAAAAATGTCACATGAAAATCAACAAATGAATCATGTGAAAACCAATTCTATGAATCGAAAAAAAACTGTTTCATTTCCTTGAATTCATTCAAATTTGAAAAAGAATCTTAGTTGCAAACACAGAAATGATAGGCGTCTTGTTTTAAAAAGATAATTCTCAATGCACTGCATAGAATCATTTGAAATAATACTTTTATTGACATCCAAACGGCAGTTATTACGAAATGAGAAATAAGAAAAAAGTGGGGAAATTGCACGGTTTGCGGTATGAATGCAATAAATGAGGTCAGTATAGCCGTAGTTTTCTCTCTTCTTCAACATTCTGCGTCTTCACAGTCGTTCCGTTCAAAAAACTGTCTTTTTGGCATTTGGGACGCGATAAATCTACAAAGCGGAGGAGGCAGTATTCAAATCACCAAAGACGCAGGCACTCCGACAGTCTCTTCTATGTGTACAACACTTTGGCGTAGCTGAACGTCGCGCACTCGTGTATCTCTAGGTGTCTCCGATTCTTATACAGTCTTCTTCTCGTTGGTGAACCTTCACGAACAGTTTCCATGGGATTATCAATCGTGCATATATTGGAGTGAAATAGTCATTCTCTCTCTCTCTCTCTCTCTCTCTCTCTCTCTCTCTCTTCTTAGTTCTCTTTGTATTTGTGTTTGTTTGTTTGTCTTTTCCGCCGAAAAGAGAGAAAAATACGGAAGAATCATCCAATCGAAGAAGCACTTTATTTCCGTAAAAGAAGAAACTGCACAATAATTAAAAATGAAGGAAAGTTGAAAGAAATGAGTGACACCTTATTCTCAATACTTTTCTTTTCTTCTTCGATATACTCAATTCGAATTACGAATTACCTACATTTCCAACTGCATAAAACGAATTAGGTCAAGGACATCGTCCTGAACCTGTAATAGTTTTGTTGGTGGTAACTGAATAGTAAATAAGGAAATGAAGACAATGTTGATTTTAAAAAACAAGAAAATATTTGATGGAAGATGGTTCTATGTACAGTAATCCTGGGGGTTTTCTATTTGAAACCAAAACCATCTGCTGCTTTGAACCAATAATTGAAGACTTCATAAAATGGAGGAAAAAACATTCAACACGTGGAAACCTCCAGAAACATATCATATAAATCAGTATATCACGCTTAGGACTTTGAAAAAAGAAAATAAAATGAATTCTGATCATTTCGGACTTTCAAAGTCACAAAAGTATCACTCGGATCTTGCGATATTGCTATGGCGGTGAGTTGAAAAGGGATACGGTATCACTTTCTTCTTGTTTCTAGAATAAAAAGAATAAAAAAGAATCATCCCAAATGGGAACGATTGAAAAATCCACAAACGATGCATCGGTAACCGACGATATCCGTGGAGCCGATTACTATCATGGAATGGTTCCACGTCAAGATGCAGAAGGATTTCTGAAGAGAGAAGGCGATTTTCTCGTTCGAAAAACAGAACAAACCCCTGGAAAAGTTGTTTTGGCGTTGTCTGTTAGGGTGACAGATGATCTATGTCGTCATTTTATGCTAAATATGGATCCGAATACAAATAAATTCTATTTTGAATTTACTCATCAAGAGAGTACAATTCCGGATTTAATCAACTGGCATATGTGAGTTATCATTAAATTAGTGAAGGAAACCATAACATATTCTTTACAGGACAACCAAAACTCCAATATCTGCAGCTTCTGGAGCAAAGATTCGTCGTCCAATGGAAAGATCGCCTTGGCTTATCAATCATGACAGTATCGTTGCTAACAAGAAACTGGGAGAAGGTGCATTTGGAGATGTATTCATAGCTGAATTGGAACAAGGAGGAAAACAAGAAGTCGCTGTGAAGACAATGAGAGCAGAAGCAACACGAGAAGCACGTCTTCGCTTTATGAAAGAAGCTCGTTTAATGAGAAAATATCAACATAAACACGTCGTCAAATTCCTTGGAGTCGCTATTCATGAACATCCTTTGATGATTGTCATGGAATATTGTCCAAATGGATCTCTTCTGAGTCATCTGAAGAAAAATAAAGTTTCACCTGCGGATAAATTGAGATTCACAACGGAAGCAGCCGATGGAATTGCTTATTTGGAAAGATCGAAGTGCATTCATCGAGATATTGCCGCTCGAAATTGTCTTTTATCTCAGAAAAATGTAAGTGTTTCTTCTGAAAACTTGCTTTATCCAAACATAAATATAACAGGAACTCAAAATTTCGGATTTCGGAATGTCGGATAATAAAGATGAGATAAAAGATGAAGCTCTCGAAAAGGTTCCTGTCAAATGGCTTGCTCCAGAAACACTTCAAGACAAGGTGTACACTCACAAAACTGACATTTGGACATTTGGAATTCTAGTTTGGGAGATCTACTCAGATGGAGCAGAACCCTATCCAGGGCTTACGAAAGTTCAAACTCGTGCCAAATTGGTTGTCAGTGATTATCGAATGAAAATGCCAGATGGAACGCCTCCGACTGTCGCCGAGGTTATAACTGGTACTTGTTGGCAGAAGAATCCAGAGAAGCGAACGACGATGGATGCAATCCATAAGAAGCTCAGAGAATTTTATGATAAAAAATAGAATTGAAGAAATTATTAATTGAGAGATGAATTTTAATAAACCTTTTTGGTTTCTTTCTTTCTTTTTTCCTTTGAAAACATTAAAGTTCATCTAGATCATCAAGAGTCAATTATCAGAATGTGACCACATTTCCGTATTCTTTGAAGGGTTCAACTGAAAGTTCTCTTCCGGAAACATTACGAATTCAATCACTTTTTTATCTATAAACATCCGTGAGAAAAAGGAAATGATCAAAGAAATAGATAGACTACAGAAATGAAAAATGATATAAAAGTATGCTCTCTCTTTCATTTTATCAGCAATGCTTCGACCACTCATTCTCCTTTTTTCTCTACTTTTACCCTTGATTTCTGCCCAATGTGGACCTGGTGCTGTGTATCAGGCTGCTGGTTCTAGGTTGGTTCAGTAACTACAGTAATCCGGAATCAATTACATTCAGATGTCTGACATTCTTCCGAACTGCTACTGATTTCAATAGTGCTGAAGCAATCTGTGCCACTTTGAATGGTCATTTAGTCTCAATTCATAATGCAATTGATAACAACTTTATTTCGAGTCAAGCTCAGAAATACTTCGACGGATCCGCTTGGTTGGGAGCAAAGACAACTGCTCCAGATGTCACAAATCCATTGAATTGGTATTGGACCGATGGATCGAATTTCGATTATCAAAACTACAGAGTCGGAGAACCAAGTGCCCAGGGATCAACCGCTTGCATGCAAATCCAAACTGGAACTACCAAATGGCTTACAGCAAACTGCACAACTCAATTGCCATTCATTTGCTCATACTCTTCAAGTGTGACACCAACGTGTCCAACTGTTACCAGTAAGTATTCGAATTCTTTTTTCTAATTCTTATCGATCTAATTTTCAGTTCCAAGTCATTGTCCTTCTGGATACACGTGGTATGATGAAACTGATTCATGTTATAAAGTGAGCGATTTCTGTATTTCAGATCTAAAAAACTTCTTTCAGAGTACTGTCCGATTCACAAACTTCAACGATGCACGCAGTGCTTGCCAAGCTGATGGCGGAGATTTGGCTTCAATTCATTCACAAACAGAAAATCAATTCCTTGTTGGTAAGATGAATGAGAATTTATTTCGAAGCGGATTTTGTTCTTTTCAGAACTCTCAAAAGCCGGAATTACCAACAAAGACAAGGGGCACAACGATGATGTAATACGATGGAAACGAAAATTGATTTTGATTTTTTTTTTCAGGTTTTCATTGGTTTGATTTACCAAAACTCAAAATGGCAATGGACTGATGGAACCCCTGTGAATTATTTGAACTGGGGAGACGGTGAACCAAATAATATGGACAAGGAATGGTGGACTTCGGTTAGTTTTATTTCCAATTGATTCATTCATTCATGATTCATTTTCAGTTGGTTGCTGATCCACATGAGGATAAGAACACAGAAGATACTCGATGGAACAATGTGGCACAAATTGATATGAGAGCATTTATCTGTAAAAGAGCACCGCTCCATTAAACTTTTTCTTTTTTTATGATGCAAGTGTAATGAAAATTTGGAATTTTGATATTAGAGATAAGAAAATAATGATTTTGAAGAGACACGGTTCAAAGATTCAACTTTCGTCATATTCAATTTTTCTTCATTGTATTGATACAGTAATTCGAAAAGAAACATCAGAAACAAAATGAGATTTTGAAGAAGATTAAAGGGAGAAGTTCATTTATTTTCCAGTAATCGCCAATTCGATTTCTCTCATTGTTCTGAGAACGGCTTCTTCTCTGAATGGTGGAGCAGCAACTTGTACTCCAATTGGCATTCCGATTGCTCCAATTGTAGCACTTTTTGTAATCTGATACCATTTATCAGTCTCTGGATACTCGTTGATCAACTTCTCCTCGTCCGATTTGTTCACTTTGGTTACTGGGACAACTCCTGAAATTACAAATCTTTAGATTGTTCTAACAGTAAAAAGTACCGACCTGCTCCAAAATCTAATAGATTGTAGAGGCATGTATAACTGACTCCGCACAGAACTTTCGATGGAATATCATGTTGTGGAGCTGGCATTATAGAAGCGGGACACAGAATAACATCCAAATTGTCTTTCATCATCAAACCAACAAATTCCTCACGATATGCTTCGATATCAGCATATGCTTCTCTCAATTCAAAAGTATCTCTTGTGAGAGAACTCATCAAAACTCCTAATCTTGGGAAAACTAAAGTAATCGGATAACTGAGAGCACGTTGAACCCATGTTGGAATCATCCAAATTGTAGTTTGGAAACGAATAGTTGGTTCAATCATATCTTTCAAAAGCTTGTTCAAAACATATTGTCCTCCATCGAGACAGACAGCTCTAAAGTATAATTTAATGACTTCGGTGAGTCTTGGAGGATAGAATGGAATGACAGTGTGTCCGGCTTTCTCCAAATGTTTCTTCGATTCAAGTACTGCTCTCTGAAGAGCGGGAGTTGGAGTGAACCATCCGTCGTCGATATAATATCCAATTCGTAGTTTCTTTTCACTTGAATACAAAGATTCATTCCAATGAACTGGAGGACAATATGGATCTCGATCCGATTGGAAATCGATGTCTCCCCATACCTGAAATCATTATCTTTAAAACAAGGTATACTTTAGTCTTATCAAATGGTGGTCTGGGAAACTGATGTCCATGAACAAGGAAGTTTTTCTCTGTCTCTGATATCACTTACATTCTTCAAAAACTCGACATTTGTCTTGACATCCTGAGCCATCGGTCCATCATTAGCATCAATCAATGGTTTTCCAGGAACGGAAGCTCCGCCTCCTCGATGAGCAAATCTCATTTTGGATGGTTTCAATCCTGCGGTTCCGGTGAAATGACATGGAATTCTGACAGATCCTCCAACATCTGTTCCGATTCCGATCAAGGACCCTCCTGCTCCGATCAGAGCACCTTCTCCTCCAGATGATCCACCACAAGTACGAGTTTTGTCGTATGGATTTGTTGTTGTTCCAAACAATGGATTAGAACAATTGTAACTGAGAAGAGATTGAGGAACATTTGTTTGACAGAATGGAATCAGTCCTGAAAGTTATAGTGATTTTGGACAGTTTGATAGCAAATACTATGGTTTTATTCTTTTTTTTTTGAATTTTGTTCTGACAATCGTCTCCAATCACTTCCTTATTGCATTTATTATCAGTCTCCGATACTCAACTGACCTAATTTTTTATAGTGTTCAATTTGAATTGAATCCTCTGTCGATGGTTTGTATGCATCTTGAACGAATCCTCTTGTCGTATCATATCCTTTCACTTTCAAACATTCTTTCAATGAAAGTGGAATTCCGAACATCGGAGGTTTCACATATGATGGTGATTTCGCCTTTTCATCGAGTTCCTCCGCTTGTTGCTCAGCTTCCAGAATGAAAGCAGTCACTGCATTTGTCTTCTCATGAGCCAAAACTCCCTTATAGAAATAAGTACGAACTGCTTCTGCACATGAAACGTGTCCTCTCTGAAGTTCTCCTTGAAGCTGTTCAAAGTCTAATCCTCCAATCCAATCTCTTCTTTGAGCATCCAATTTATTCCCAATTCTTCTAGCTTCTTCTACATTTTTAGAAAGATCATCTCGTCTTCTTTGAACTACCGTCTCCAATCTTTCGATTATCTAAAAATCCAATTAGTTCAGAATGAATTCTGAGAATCTTCCACTCACCTTCCTCCGACTTTCTCTGAAATGATAGTAATATGCTCCGATTCCGAGAAGAATCAGTGCCACGTAGAAGAGCATGTTGCTGGAAAAAGTGTTTCTCTTCAGGGGAAAAATGGAATTTCGATGTCTCAAAATGGTGGGTGGAGTGATTGAAGGAGGTGTGATAAAAACCGATTTTATAGGCACATTTTCTTTGAGGAGGTGTTTGCCGACACATGAGATTCAATTGAATGACTAGAGAGTGACAAGTCACAAAAAATATTTCGAAGAGATTTCGGAAAACATTTTTTCGGAAGAAAGAGGAAAGTTGTCGTCTCTATGGAAACAAAGAAGGAATATTTCTGTTCCGAGAAAGAAGAAATGCGGATAAATTATTTATGTATTTCTTCGAAAAATATGAAAACAATAATAAATGAAGAAAAGAATCGAAGAAGCACTTGAATTGGGAAGCGAAATTTTTGAAGAATGGATCATGTTTCTTATTTTTATTTTTTTTTATTTTAGAGTTTTTGTTGAAAACGAGTCAAGGGGGCATTCTTTAGCATTTGAATACAGTAACCCAAAAATTCCCTACTTTCAGATTTTATATCTTCCGTTATGAAAAGTCGGATAAATAGATGAAACTATACGAAAACAATACTTCTTTCTCCCATGATCTACATTGTCCTTGGCAACGTTTCAGAAACGAAAACGAACTCATCATAATATGAAAATATCGTTTTGAAGACATTTCTGTATTTCAAAAAACAGTCAACCGAAGCGTGAAAGTCTTTGAATGAATCGTTTGGAAAATGTTTCGTCTAGACAGTGTTTCTGTGATTCAATTAGTTCCGTTTCTATAAATCAATTGGAAAAACTGTTTCGATGCCAGAATTTATTTTATTCGAAATAATAATTTTAGTAGAAAGTTGTTCTAGTCGTCCAAAGTAAATGGATTGAAATTTCGGAGAAAATCGAATCGAAGACATTTCTCCCCTCGCGAATCGAAAAAGAAAAAGGTCATAGAGCAAATAAATGTGGTTGTTGATTTAAGAACTTATCAAGATTTTTGTGATTCGAAATCGAAAAAAATATCACAAAAAGTGAGAAATGAAAACCCCTAAAAGAGATAGATGAGTCACAGATAATTCGTATATTTGATTTTGATTTGAATCATTCGAAATTCGAATTGAAATGGATGATGCGACGAAGAAGTAAATAGAAAAGAACAAGGTTTTTTGGTTTTTCTTTTTGAATACAAAAACTCTGAATATTCTTCCTTTAAAAACTGTGATTCAAAACATAAAATCAGCTAGAAATATGATTTCGGGTAGAAATATTTACCTCCTCGAGACTGATCCGATGATCTTTATCATTTCTTCTTTTACTTAAAAAACTCGTTTTTTCACAATGAAGCGATTCGTTTTGTCAGATGTCATCTTCTAATATTTATTTCGGATTTCGAGAAATGAAGAACTGTTTTTGGAAAGCGTTACAGTAATCCATAGCTCAAAAATATACAAATTATTCATTTTTTGAATGAGGAAAAGAGAAACCAAAGAAAAAATAATAAAAGAAGCCGTTCAGTTATATTTTTTTATTCTCCATCATAATGAAAATGTTCTCTTGTATTGGATTGAAAGACAAATCAGTGAAATGAAGAACTTCCAAAATATCCGAATGTCGAAATGTCGGAAGTTGTTGACATTAAACTGCCACCCAGCAAACATTTAATCCTATCTATTGTCATTGTACTCTGAACCATCAACAGTTTTGTGTACTTCTTTCGAACATTCTTCAGTTTAATCGGGAAGTCTAGACTTAACAAGAACATCTTTGTTCTATCATCAAAACGAGTTTATCAAATAAGAAAATTGAAGAAATTTGAACCGTAACAAAAAATGAAATATTATGACAAGAAGAAAGAATGAATGGGATGAGAGAAATAATTATTTTCCGGTGACACCTAATTCGATTTCTCTCATAATACGGAGACAAGTTTCCTCTCGATATGGAGGAGTTGCCACTTGAACTCCAATTGGAAAACCGATTGTTCCACGTGAACTGTTTTTCGCCAATGCATACCATGGATCAGATGCTTCGTATTCTGTTTCAAGATCCAACTCATCTTGTTTTGTGACGTGGGTGACGTTTACAGATCCAGCGGCATAATCCAACAGATTAAAGATTCCTGTGTAGCTAGTTCCAGCGAATAATTTTGAAGGAGCGACATGTGGAAGGGCTGGAGTAACAGTAACTGGGCATAGAAGAGCATCGATTTGATTATCAATCATCAATGCAGCCATTTCACTTCGATATGCTTCGATATCTGCATAAGTATTCCGAAGTTCAACAGTACTCAGAGTCAATGCATTCATCAAACTTCCAAGACGAGGGAAGAACATTTTTATGAAACTGGCCAAGAATCTTTGAACTGGAACTGGAACCATCCAAAGGATTACTTGAGTATACAGAAGAGGATCAATGATATCCTGAAAAAGAACGAATTGGTTGGAGATCTTTATAACCAAATAACTCACATTCATCAGTTTCTTTGAGAGGAACTTTCCGGCATCGACACAGACTGCCCGCAGGAACATGATGAGAACATCTGGAACTCTAGGAGGTCTGAATGGAATCAAAGTGTGTCCAGCATCTTCCAAAATCTGTTTTGCTTCCATAACAGCCCTTTGACATACTGGAGTTGGAGTGAACCATCCGTCGTCCGTGTAGTATCCAATTTTCAGTTTCTTTTCTGATTTGTATGCTTCTTCATTCCACGTGACAGGTGGAACGTATGGATCTTGTTCTGTAATCCACGTGTCAGCCCAAACAGTTCGGAGGAAATCAACAGTTGTCTCAACTCTTGTAGCCATTGGACCGTCGTTTGAATTGATTAATGGACGTCCAGGAACAGATCCACAGACTCCACGATGAGAGAATCTCAAATGAGATGGTTTGATTCCAGTTGTTCCTGTATATGCACATGGAATCCGAATTGATCCACCGACATCTCCTCCAATTCCAAGAATCGATCCATCTGCCGAAATAAGAGCAGATTCTCCGCCAGAAGATCCTCCAGAAGTTCTTGTTTTATCCATTGGATGATTCGTTGTTCCGAATACTGGATTCGAACAATTATAACTCAAAAGTGATTGAGGAACATTCGTTTGAACATATGGAATGGCTCCGAGTTTCTTCAGTTGCTGGACAAGAACGGCGTCAGTTTCAGTTGGATGAAACGTGTCTTGAACGAATCCACGTGTCTGATCGTATCCTTTAAGTGGAACACATTCTTTCAGAGACATCGGAAGACCGAACATTGGCGGCTTTTCAAACCCTGGTTCCTTGGCTTTCTTGTCCCAATCAAGGGCCCATTGCTCAGCTTCTTTCACAAACATACACACTGAATTCGTTTTCTCATTAGCTTGAATTGCTTTGTAATAATAAGTACGGACTGCATCAATGCAAGAAATTGATCCAGATTGGAGTCCTTCTGAAATAAAATCATGCCATTCATTGTCGAAAGTTTCGGAATTCTGGGAAATTGGAGCAAACTATATTGATAAGGAGAATGGAAATCAATTTTTATTGTATCATTATCAATTGAATTTGACATTCGACATGTTTTTACGAGAGAACTTCGAGAAGTTTCTCCAGAGTTCTCAAGAAATCATACCTTTCAATTCAGAATATTCCAAAGAAGCGATTCGATTCCTGGTCTCCACATCTAATTTTTCTGCTGATTCTTTCGCAAATTTAACACTTTCAGCTCTCTCGGCTCGTTTTCGTTTAACGATTTTCCGTAATTCAACTTGTCTCTGAAATGGAAATTCATCAGATTAATTCTTCATTTTTAGTTCACTTACCTTCTCTCGGACACTCCAAAATCTATAAAAATAGGCGGCGGCGATGGCCAAAAAAGCAGAAAGAAGTAGTAAAATCATATGAATTTTTGATTGAAGTGATACTGAAAAAGTAATGAAAACTGATAAGTTGTTCACTTTTTATAAGCAAAGGATTACGAGGCAAACAAAGAAAAAAAAGGAGAAATGATGGACATTGAACCGCCCTGAATTCAGTTTTATAAAACATTTCAGTAGAGCTTATCAGTCACAAAACTGCGTTGGCAAGGAGAGAAAATGGGCGGAGTCAACTGAAGTTTCGCGTCATCTGAATTGAGCAACTCGTGATTCATTCACTGATCAAGCTGGTCAAAGAAGCGATAAAGAGAGACGAATGAAACAATAACACATAAATATTTAGTTACTTGTAAATAATATATTATCATTTTATGATCAAATAAGGCAAAAAAAGAGAAAACAGGAAGGAATCACTTTTCATTTTGATATTTCAATACTTAATTTATGATTATATTTTGAAATTTGGTCATCTTTTTCAAAATAAAAGTTCAAAATGAAACAATCTTTTTTGAGTTTTTCTAATCGCCGGAAGTTTTGAGTTTTCGATTGATAGATCAAAAGACAGAAACGGTCCTGAGATTCAGCGGGTGCCTTTATATTAGAGGTTTGCAATTTTTTTTGACTCTTTGTTGTTTTTCATCCTCTTGAAGAAATTATTATCCTTTCAATATGTTACATTGTATAAAACGGAAAGGGCACTTGTAGCCTACTTATACTGTCAAAATAAGTCAAAAAACTGAAATATTTTCATTTATCAAGTACATTGAAAAGTAAATATAGAACAAAAAGTGCGAGGTCCCTCTCAAAAATAGTAACAAATACATGACAAAAAATAATACAAGCTTATTAAAAATATTAAAAACGAGGGTGTGTAAATAGCACCTATCAGATCAAAACATAGTGAGGTTATCGGGAAAATTAGGTTAATGAAGAAGGCAAAAATAGTAAGCGAATCATTTTGGTACCTTGTTTTTATGGGGTTTTTTTTCTGAAATTAGTTAGAAAATTGGATAGCACATGAAAAAAGAGATGATCACAGTGAAATAGAGAAATTGAGAAGATGTATTGAGTTGTTATGATTCCATTTTGTCATCGTCGTCTTCATCTTCATCAGCAAATGCTACGTTTTTCTGAAACAAAGACTTCATTAGGAATACAGTCAGAGAACATGTCACGTGGGGAAATCTTCAAAAACCAAATGAGTCATGGGAAACGTCTGCTTAACCCACGCCAATTCATATTGTATAGGGGCAATATGTTATCAGTTCTTATATCAATTTCATAACAAATGAGTATACATAAATCAACTGTACACACCTGGAAGTCAGTGATCTCTTCCCAAATAATCTTCTTCCACTCATCAATTGTATCTGCTTTCACATCATCATTCAATTCCATTTCTTCAGCAATTGGCTCATCGGATTCATCGTGATACGCTTGTAAATATTCGTGTTCCATTGCTTCTTTGGCAGATGGACGTCGATCCGGATCAAGATGAAGCATCTTTTCGAGAAGATCAATTGCTTGTGGAGTGGCCTGAGCGAAGAGGCGTTTGAAGTCGCGACGAGCCATTTTTGGAAGATTTCGAATGTAGTTTCGTGCCTCTTCTGATGAGATCTTTTTGAGAAACTCTTCGTCTGGAGTTCCAGTAACAGACATAATACGTGTCAATTGATCAATATCTGTAAGTTATGAAAACTTGAGAAAAACATATTTTCATTGAGTTTAACGTACGATCTGATCCTGGGAATAACGTTTTTCCGGTGATAAGCTCTGCTAAAATACAGCCAACAGACCAGATATCAACTGAAATACTTTGAAATGATTGTCCTCGTTCCTCCAAAACCTCTACCTGTTTGTGTATAATGCATCCAATTTAGCATGATTTCTGGTGCCCGATACCATCTCGTTGCCACGTATCCAGTCATTTCGGAATCAGTTTGTCTTGCCAATCCGAAATCAAGAATTTTCAGTTCACAATCCTCATTAACAGCAATATTCGATGGTTTGAGATCTCGATGAATAATATCAGCGGAATGGATATATTTGAGACCACGAAGAATCTGATAGACCAAAAATTGAATATGATCATCATTGAGCCTCTGAATTTTTAAAATGTTCGATAGATCTGCTCCCATGAGCATTGACACAAAATACACGTCTTCAATATCATTCATATTGTCGTTCGGAGTGAAAACATCGAGCAGGTCAATGATATTTTCGTGACGCATACAACGGAGAAGTCTGAGTTCTCGGAATGTTCGACGAGCATGAATTATGGATTGGAATGGACGATTGAACTTTTTGATAGCAACACGAGTTCCAGATCTAGTGCATTCGGCAGCACTGAAATAGATAATGGATGACTCGTTGTTTCATAAACGAACTCACCAAACAGTTCCGTAGGCCCCAGTACCAATTGGAGTTAAATTGATGTAGTAGTTGGGAACAACCCAAACACTACGATTCAGTTCAACCACATAATATCCCTCACGTGGAGTCGGATGAAGCATCTGATCCATATTTGCTTGTGGGAACATTGACTCCGAAATTATCTGAATTCTTGAAGATGAAAAAAAGTTACAGAAGAAATGAATGATATTTGAATCGGTCATGAATCACCGAGAATCAAAGATTAAACAAAAAAACAATGACTTTCGGAAAGTATATACATCAATCTTTACACATTTTCTATAAATTTGGATGTTAATTAATAAAGAATCTGAGGTCATGTAAGTCAAGAAAGTATATGTGTAATCACATGTAAGACAGAAATAGAGAATCTATGTGGAGGAGAGATCTGGGAATATAGTTGAATGAGATCATATTCAGTAGTGAGATCATGGTGTGAAGAAGATAAAATATAAATTGAAAGAGTTTAGCACGAGAGGAACATTCATTTTTATACATTCATTGGCTCTTCATCGGTATCCGTGACACTGACAAAGCTGAGACGTCGAGCAGATGTTTGGAATAATCGAATTTCATTCCATATCAATTCACGCCAATCGTCAAGTGTAGAAGCTTGTTCTTCGGCTCTGTCCGTTGTCACCTGAATGCGAGAATACTGTTTCATGAGAAAATTGAATGAAAATCCGTACTATGCTATTCTTTACCATCTCAGTGGCTACTGGTTCATCAGTTGGAACGGAATACTCTCGAAGATATGCATGACGGAGAGCGCCGGTTACTGATATTCTTTTATCTGGATCGAGAATCAGCATTCTTTCGAGTAAATCGATAGCAAATGGATTGGCTAACGGGAACAGAGCGGAGAAATCTTGACGAACGATTGGAGGGCGACTTCTGTAAAACTATCAAAAATTGAACTGAAGATTTTAATTAGTTTAAGATGAGAGTGAAACCGAACTCACTTTATATAGTTTCGAGCCTCTTCGGATTGAATTTTCGACCAGAAATCCTCTTTCGGGGTACCGACAACAGACATAATTTTTGTGAGTTGATCAATATCTGAATATTCGGAATTATCGAAAGAATAGGAAAGATTAAAAACTAACGATCATCTCCTGGAAACAAAGGCCTCGCGGAGACTAGTTCCGCAAGAATGCATCCGACGGACCACACATCCACTGAAATTATTTTATTTGGAATGCATACTTGGTATTTTGATTTTAGGATATTGTTAGCATTTGTTTCTTTGTTTGAAACAGGTGAAACATCAAACCCTTGCAATATCTTTGAGACTGTTGTGAAATACTTGATATAAATAAAATGTAAGTATGGATTGTGATGTTTGAATATAGAGTTAAGATATTTTAATAGTCGTCTCGATAGTATGAATCTATTTGCTATTCATTCCTCATTGCTGTTTTCTCACTATCTCACCTGTTTGTGTATAGTGCATCCAATTGAGCATTATTTCCGGTGCTCTGTACCATCTCGTTGCCACGTATCCAGTCATTTCCGCATCCTGTGCACGAGCCAAACCAAAATCGAGAATCTAAGAGAAACAACATAGAAAATATGAAAAAAAAGAGAGAATAAACGCCACCTTGACTTCGCATCTTTCTGTGACAGCAATGTTTGACGGCTTCAAATCGCGATGGATAATCCCAGCTGAATGAATATACTGAAAGAAAAAGGGATTTGAAAAAGAAGAGAAAATGTTGATTATGGGGAGTGAGAAATAGACAATTCAGAAAGTGAGAGACAAGAGGAAACTAGTGTCTTCGGCAAACAATATACCGTTTCGACAACCGTTTTTATCATGAGTTAAAACGTGGAGAACTGAGAGAAAGAGAGTGCTAGAAAAGTGAGACGTCATTTAGGAAAAAACGAAACAAAACAGCATGTTTTAACCTTCTATTCACATTATAAATTGTAACAGAAGATGTTCATCGATCAGTTTTTGAGGAGAGACAAAAAGAATAAGAGACAGAGGATGCGAAACAGAAGGGCAGTACAGTACATAGATAGGAGTGGATTAAAGAAGGAGGAGTATTTCCACCTCCATAGTCCACGAGTTCTTGCACTTACCTTCTCTCCTATACTGACTTTTGATCGGAAAGATTATGCCGTGTAGCTATGGAAAGAGAAGAAAAACTAAATTCTCAAGTATAATTTGTTCATAAAGTGTTCAGAATGTACACTTTGAACTACGCTTCTCAACTAAAAATACTAAACAAATTCGAATAGAGCCACGAAAACTCTGAAGAATGGGAATTAGAAGGGGGACGAAGGAACCTGTCACATACATCAATCCCACATCTCTGTCTCTTTCGAATTCACCCTTTCTCTGATTCTAGCTTTTTTGACTAAAAGAACACAAAAAATGGGAAAATTTATGAGAAGAAAAAGACGAGATGAAGCGGAATAATTGATAGTATTCAGTGTGCCGAAAAGAAAAAGAAGATGCTTTTCATCTTTTTGACCCGTGTCTAATCGAAAAACATCTATCACGAAACGGCAAGAAAACGAATAAAAAAGGAGAAAATAAGATAGAGCAATCGTCGCCGGAATTTAATTAGAAAGTGGGAAAAGACACAAGAAATTGTGATGCAGAGGCAGAAAAAGGGAGAAAGGGGTTCTCTTCGAAGGGAAAAGGAAAGACGGAGCACTCTGAGGCACACACTCAAAAAAATGAGAATGTGAAATTCGAGAGAGAAAAGGACAGCTCAAATTATCAGGATTTGTGAAAAGATCGAATAATCATACCTTTAGTCCTCGAAGAATTTGATAGACGAGTAGTTGAATTTGTTCGTCAGTCAATTGTTGAATCTTTATTATATTTTGAAGATCGGAGCCAGTCAATACAGATACGAAATAGCTGAAAAACTTATTATTGAAAGAAGAAATGGAGAGCATGTAAAAGATTCTAGATGTATTGAGCAGAAACATAGCAATCGAAAAATCAGATGATTGAATTTGCGGTTTTTCAGTTCATCTTCTGTACATCAAAATACTTTTTGAAAAACAGAATAACTGTGAAACTAAACTCTCAAAACGACGGAAACCACATGACTCATGGTCTCTGTTCTATTTTTCTATTTTTCAGAGTGACCTTCTCCCGTTTGTTTTCATTCTCTCACGTTCTCTGTTTTATGCAAAGTGGCCCTTTTTTCTTTTTCCATCTAACACTCTAATCCTCTTTCCGTTCACAATCTGTCCGATTATCTCTCCTCTTCTCTTTTTCTCTTTCTTTTCTTCCATACGAAAAAAACTCACACATTATTGAGAGATGCGGCTTCTGGGTCCGGTGTGAACACATCTATCATTTCTACAATATTGTCGTGTTGTAGAGTCCGTAACAGCTTCAATTCTCGATAGGTTCTTTTCGCATGAATTGTACTTTGAAACGGCCTGAAGAACTTTTTGATGGCCACTCGTTCTCCCGTTGGTTCATATGATGCCGTGCTGAAATATGGTTTTGTTATATTCATGTGGGTTCGAGACTTTTTCTTACCAAACTACTCCATACGCTCCTTCTCCAAGTGGACGAAGTGTACTATACCATTGAGGAACAACCCATTTGGTCTTATTGAGTTCAGTCTGACAATGAGAAAAGTTTTAAGCTTTAGGATTTAGAAGAGATTTCTTGTGATATTTGTAATTACAATTTACAACTAGAGATTCTACAGTGGACTATAATTTAGAAAAACAATCGTTCAATCTTGAAGGCGAAAAAAGGTCGAATCGTTACTTTCACCATTCAAATAGGTTTTTATAATCTAGATTAGCACAAATTCACCACGTGGTTTACCTCGTGATATCCTTGGGGAGTAATTTCCGGCGGTGCGGGTCCAAAATCAGCGATAAAGCTACCGGGAATGTTGGCCGGGTCGCCCATCGTCGCCGACATTCCCATTCAAAATAACATCTGAAGATGTATGTGATTGACCGCCAAATTCAGAATCTCAGAAAGAAAATAACACAGCTGCGGATAAACACCAAACTTGTTTCTTTCTTTTAGATATAACCTTTAAAACAAAAATTTATTGAACTAATTAGTATGTGCGTGAGTATATTTGTGTGTGTGCAATGGACAAGAATGACGAATGAAAAAGGGATGATGGGATGTAAAACAGGAGATAAATAGAAAGAGAGAAACTAAGAAAAAAGTGAAAAAAGAAGCTATAGAATGCACAAGGAAAATAAATACTCCGGGAGGAAATGATGTGAACAAGAAAGAAAAGCAATCTGCACTATCACCAGTAAGAATGTGCTATCACTGAACGACAAAGGAAAGAAAAGAGAGAAAGAATAAAGCGACAGAGGGCAGAAGAGACATAGAAAGAAGGAAGACGGGTTGTTGGGAAAAAAAGAAATAACCGATGATATATACAATTAGAACGAAAATTGTTTTTAGCGATCTGCCTCTCCTGGGATTGACGGTGAGGAGCTGAGCCTGCGATAGTTCATTATTTCTTTCCATACAGCATCTGTAAACAATTAGGTTTATTCTGGATAATCATGATTAAGTTTACCTCTCCATTCGAAACGAGTTCTAGCTTGAGAATCATCTAAGTCGAAGATATGATCGGCTCTTGGCTCATCTTCTGGAAGAGAGAACTCAGCAAGATAGGGATGCTGAATTGCTTCTTCTACTGTTATTCTCTTTTCTGGATCCAAAACGAGAAGTTTTTCAATGAGATCGATGATGTCATCGGACGGATTATGAGCGGCAAAAACTTCACGGAAGTTACGGCGTTTGTACACTTTATACGATTGAATGACTGCTTTCATTGCAGATGAATTATCATTTTCAATCTTGGTGAGGAGTTCTTCATCGGGACTTCCACACAGTTGAGTGATTCGTTGATACTGTGCATTTACTGAAATAAAACAACTGCGTAACGTAACTGATTATTCAACTGTTTACCATCATCTCCTGGGAATAAGGGTTCCCCAGTTAGAAGTTCAGCAGCGATGCATCCAACTGACCACATATCAGCTAGATTTGTGTAACTATCTATTTTCCAGTAAATGACTTCAGGACTACGGTACCATCTTGTTTGTACATATTGTGTTAGAGTTGTATCTTTTTTCTCTAATGATCTAGCTAGTCCGAAGTCTAGTATCATGAGATCCGAATCATCCGTCAAAGCCAGATTACCAGGTTTCAAGTCTCTATGTATGATCTGAAAACTTTCATTGTTTCCTTTTGCTTAATCTGATATATGAGATTACATTTGCTGAATGAATGTATTTAAGAGCACGTATGATTTGATAGATGATGAATTTGATATGTTCTTCGGTTAGCACACGCCTTCCATAATCTCTTTGTTGTTTGAGAATTCGATAGAGACTACGTCCAGCGAATTCAGTGACTACATATCTGAAATCGAGAGGAAATTCATTTCAAGAGCTTTTGAGATGAATAAATGAGACGTACACATCCCGGAAATCGTTTTCCTCGTCAGGCGTGTAAAGGTCGAGAGCACATATGATATTGTCGTGGCGCATTAATTGAAGCAATTTGATCTCTCGGAAAATACGACGAGCCTGAATGAAACTATTGAAGCTTCTCTCAATGTTTATGAGTGAGCTTACATGATGCGGATCGAAAAATGGCTCTCTCATCTTTTTTATGGCAACCCAACGACGAAGGCCGTCTCGGCAAACGGCGCTTGTTTTTCTGAAAAAGGAAACCATTTAGGAAGAGATGTCAAAAAAAAGGGGAACATACATGACATTGCCAAACGAGCCTCCACCTAAATATTCGATGTTTGCTCCATCCACATCATAACCTTCCGGAATAGCAAAAGTGATATTGCGGACCATCACAAAATTGAATCGTCTCTTATGAGGTCCACATGGTTTTGAAAGTACATCCTGGAACACAGCTTTCATGGCGATTACGCTTCGATTAATTTTTTTTTGTTTCGTAGACTTGCGAAATATTGAATCCCTACTTAAACCGGCCTCTCCTTCCACTTCTTTCTCACCTCTTCCTCTTCTTCATTTCCTGTTGTCTCGGCACTCTGTTTTTTCGCCTCGTCGGCTAACTTTTTCTGCTGCTCATGCTCCATCTGCTGTTGTAGCCAGGTGTTAGGTTCGTAACTTTCTGGCGGTTGTGATTGCATATTGCTTCGTTTTGTCGGTGGTGCACTTGGTGTTGGTACGTCTTCATGACGACGGACATGTGAAAACGGCAGACTAGACGACGATGGAGCCGAGGCCATCTGAAAGAGGAAATATTGTGAAACAGAACGAAATTTGTTTTGGATTCAAACAAGTTTGGACAAGTGTCGGGATATACAAAACAGTGAAAATTGTTACGAAATACTCACTAAGAACTTTGTGACCTAGTTTCAATATCTCCTTGTTTTTTTGTTTTTTACATAGTTTTCTAAGTATTAAATCGAGAAAGGCACAGCTTCATTGTTTTTATGAATTAACATTGAATTGACTGTTATTTGAGAAGAAAACAAATCAATGAAATATAATCAAATATGTGTGGTACCACACAGTACTTTTGAAAAACAAAACTGATATTAGTTTTGAATCTAACTTGGATGAGAACGTAAGCTGATTTTAATTAAATTCTTGGTCGAAAAGAACATACCCTTTACCATGATACAGAGAATCTAGAAATTGTTATAGAAGGTGAGTAGGTTTCGAGTGATAAGGTGTCAATACTGAAACAGGAAGGTTAGATAACAATGAATATCTGATGTGTAATCAAGAAAAATATGATTCATCAGCGATAAAGACGCAGAGTATCAAATATAACAAATGGAACAGAATGAGGAACAACTTGTTTATTTGTTTTCTAACTATTGCTCAGATCAAAATTAGATGCCTAGATTTGGCTGTTTTCTCTCCTCCTTGAACCTACGGATCCTTTACTACGATTAGATCCTGTTCGGTGTAATGGTCCCATCGACTTTGATCTTTTCTGACTCGATGCTTCACTTGATTGTCTTCGACTAGCAACTGATGCTTGTCTTGATCCAAATCGATTTTCTAGTATTGAATTAGTATCCAAGAATCCAGATTGATATCTTCCAATACTTGTGGCCCGGAGTGTGTTGTATGGACTAGCAACAAATATGTTATTTGGAGAACGTCGATGAAGCGAAAGAGTCGAGCATCCGGGAATTCTACAAGAATACTGTTGTCTTCGAGCAAATTTTGGTTAACATACACTGGCGGATACAATTTCTTCTCATCGTGGGGTTTCACTACATTGGTCATAGCATGCCTGTTTTCTAATACTGGATATGCCGGAGGAGGTAGAGGTTGATACGGATCCTTCTCGAATATTGGAGGTAATGGCTGGAAAGAATGATCATGATTTTTCGAAATTTCGTAGAAAAATTTCTTTTTTTTTTCAGAATAAATTTTTGAGTTAGTAATAAGTATAGTTGAAACCATACCACATAATGTGTTGTGATTGTCGTTAATCTTGCAGGATCATTGTGCTTCTTAGTGTGATGTAACGAAAGATCGCAAATTTTCGTTGTACAAATGAAATATATCAATGCAGCAAGCAAGAACACACAGCCCATTCCGAATAGAATAGGTCCAGCAATTTGGATTGGAGGTGGACGGATCCTTTGCTCATGAGGCCATGTCCAAAATGGAGAAGAATAAAGGTATTTGTAACCCAAGAGAGACATCAGAAGACCACCAATCAGAAGAAAAACACCGAACGCAGTACAACAAATAAGCGAAGAAGATCCGCGAAATGTTCTGGAAATAAAATTGCTGAGTTCAACTATATAACAAATCCTAACTTACGAAGTTCTGTATGGGAAAAAGCCAAATGTTGCTGGATACAGTATGTCCCATCCTTTTGGATAATAATAGAAATAAGGATCTCGTTGAGCCATTGGTCCAAAGTGTAGAACTCTCTGATTTCCTGTCCATTGCAGCGGATCGATTTCACTGGCTCCAGCTTGCACCATTTCGTCTTTTTTGTCTTTGACGGTAGCGTGTAGTTTGTCTCAAAAGTTAATAATCAACGAAAGTAGTGAGAATGATAACTCACTTTGAGCTCTCCGTTTCCGCTTCTGATGTGGTCGTTCAGCCTTCGAACCGAAGAAGAGATGTGTGCGGACGCGCTCTTGATTCGACGAAGCCGCGCCACGTCCCCTTTTACTTCCCATCTGAAACCAATCAGGTCCGGAAAGAAAAGCGACTTTTCGGCACGACTCGATTGGACCTCGATTACAACTCTTTGAGCTGGCGGCAGTATCAAACAGCTCTCTTTTCTCTCAATCTATTTTGCTAAATAGTTTGGTCTCACAAGAGAGTGGTGTCAACAGATGTTTTTACTCATTTCCTCATCTTCATCAGTGCACTGAGTGCTTTTTCATCAAACACTTACCATCTTGAACTAAAAAATTAGAAGAATCTATAAGAAATGATAAAAATTGTATTGAGTCAGAACAAAAGCTGGCTCTTCTGTCTGGGTAGTTCACATCAGAATCACAGCTGGTGGCGGATAGAGAGTCAGGCTTGTCGCGGAGTGTTGTGAGAACAAAACGTCCTAGTACCCGCATCATTATTTTGAAATTGAGATGCTGCTGTCAACGATTATTACAAACGGGATCTACTCGGAGCTCACGGAAAACCCTCTAAGAAAGCCTGCTCCACTGACAACGCCGCGGCGTGCGGCGCGTGTAAAAGGTCTCTGCGTCTCTTCAATAAGACAGTCCGCCCGTCGGTTTTGTCCCATTTTCAGCTATTTTTAAAATTCAGCTTCATTAAAAATGAAAATTTTGAAATAAATTAGAGAGTTATAAACTTTCTAAATGGCTAAAGCCCCTTAAATAAAATCGAACACTCCACTTTCTCATTTTCTACATGTTTAACATTTTAAATTTTTTAAAATCCGCATTAAAAATCAAATAATTTTCATTTACAGGTATTAACTGGGGCCATGGCTTCTCTTGCTAGATCCGGAGGATTTGCTGTCAAAGTGGTGAGATCAATATAGTGTTTATCGTCAATTAGCTCTAGAAAAGTTGGAGTAAAACAATATTTCCTTCTGTTGTAACTTTAAAACGAATGCTGTCATTCATATTTAGAGTACAATTTTCTTTATTATAGATCAGTGGATCTCAGCAACATGTCAATTTTGTTGCAGCTTCCCCTGCAGCCGAAACTGTAAGTGAAATAAACGAAACTTGTGTTCTCAGAGTCAGAAATTACAGCTATCTGCATTCCGCGAAGTTCCAGCTGAGTTCAGCACTGCGGAATCCCGTCAAGCAGCTGTGAGCCGCAGCACCGGGGGCGTTTTCACAAATGGACTAGCCGTTAAGGGAATTAATGGTTTGTTAAAATCAAATATACATTTGTGAAAATAGTGAAGCTCCGGCATTGAATCGTTGTTATTATTTTGACACAATGTTATTTAGTCACCTCCCGCCGTTTGGCTCACACTGATGTGACTTTCCCTGATATGACCAACTACCGTCGTGATTCCACCAAAAACCCACAAGTGCCAGCTCGTGACACCGAAGATCAGCGACGTGCTCTTCCAACAGCTCTCTACTATGGAGGTTTGATTACTAAAGGGTTCTACTTCATTAATCTTCAATTTTTTTTAGCTGGAGGAGTACTCTCCTTGTGGGCCGGCAAAGAAGTTGTTCAAACTCTTGTTTCTTATAAGGTTTGTTTTTTTCCTTTAACTCTTAGTTCAAAATGATAATTTTAGGCTATGGCTGCTGATCAGAGAGCTTTGGCTTCTATCGAAATCAACATGAACGACATTCCGGAGGGACAAACGAAAACCTTCGAGTGGCGTGGAAAACCAGTCTTCGTCAAGCATCGTACCAAGGCTGAAATTGCTAAGGAAAAAGCTGTTCCCGTCGCCGATCTTCGTCATCCACAGCACGACGATGAACGTGTGCAGAAAGATGAGTGGTCAGTTGTCATCGGAGTGTGCACTCATCTCGGATGTGTCCCTATTGGTGAGTTGAACAATAAAAAGAATGGTAAAAACATTCAACCGTTTTCAGCTAATGCTGGAGATTTTGGAGGATATTATTGCCCATGCCATGGTTCTCACTACGATGCTTCTGGACGTATCAGAAAGGTACTTTTGCAAAATTATCATTTTAGGGACAATTGTAAATGATTAAACAGTCCCTCTTGCTTCTCGAGTCGCTAGACGTAATATAATTTTTGTTTTTTTGCAGGGACCAGCCCCATTGAACCTTCACGTTCCAGCCTACTCTTTCAAGGATACTACCATCGTCATCGGATCAAGCTAATTATTTTTTAAAAATCCCCAGTCTGAAAACTCGCCTCCCAATCGAATGTGTGTTTTCCTGTGAAAGTAGTTTTTCCTTCTTTCTACGTCGTATTCTTGGCAGATAAAGTTTATTTTTAGTTACTTTTTTTCCAACTGTCCCTGTTCTGGCTTTTCAACTATTTTTTTAGGATTCTAATGCACTCCTGTTCGAATTTTGTTCATTTAAAAATGAATAAACGTAATTTAAGAACCATTCTGTGAGAGTAGGGGCGGAGCAAGAGAATAAAGTAAACAACTCTGGCAAACATTTTTCTAGTAATCTCTGCGTCTCATTACACTCGAACATTGTCCTCGAAAACGGCACTTGATCCATTGGCGGGACACAGACAGTAAATTGCCTCGTTTCTCTGCGTCTCACCAATTTCACACTGCCTATTATTAAAGTTTTCGTTATCAAAAAGAACATGACGACTCGTGTCTCTTCTATTCACTCCGCCCTTGTGTTACTATTTTCATTCGTTTACACTTTCAGTTGAAAATTGATTTTCCAGGTATTTCGAAAAATGCCTTCTCTCCCAGCAAATCTCAATTTATCCGCGTTCAAATTTCCATTGGGATTCATCAGAATCGTTCAATTCGTAAGAATTAAAGTTATATTCAGTTATCGATTGAGAAATTGAAACAGATTTTCATCATAATTGCGATCGCTGCGGTCAACAGTTGGGGTTTGAATCTTCATTATGATTGCAATGGTGTCACTAATCATTCGATAACTTCTCACCAAGAAGTCTACACATTTTCGTATGTTTTAGATGCTTAAATTCTTCTGAACCTTTTGATTTTAGCTTATCGAAAATGAAGTTAACTGGATGCGATAAACAAATGTACAGTTTCTGGCCAGGAGATGATAGTGCTGGTGGAAGCGCTGGATTTTTCTACTTTGTCAATGTCACTGCTCTCATTTATGTCATTTTTATATGCTTCGTCTACGTGATTTTCTGGGGAATTTATCAAACTGAGAAACGAATTCCCCTTGTTGATCTTGGTGCCACCGCCCTCTTCTTCATTCTTTTCTTCTTCTGCAGTTCTATTTGGTGGGCTGGAGCCAACACTATTGGAAATGCCACGTCTCCCGATCATTTGAAGGAGTTGTTCGAACAGGAGCCTTGGAAATCACAAAATGCTACGTTTTCGAGCCGAGATGTAAATAATGGAAAACTTGCTATTTCTGTGGTCAGTTTAAAATAAAATTATTTCCAAAGTCAACAAGTTTTCAGCTTGCAAACTGGGTATGTGTTCTCTGCTTTGCATTCAACTGCTGGTTCATCTGGAAAGAGGTTGTTCCACGTGATTCGGAACATCCAACAGACATCGCCTAACTTCAAATAATTACAACGTCTTACACTGATGATTACTCATATTTACCCTTTCACTTTTTCTTCTCATCACCATGTCCAACGGGCTCTGTTCTGTTCCATATTATTTTCTATTCTGTGCCTAACTCTGGCTCACCCTCTTTTGTATGTTTAGAAATTCATGTTAATGAAAAACGAATGTAAAGAATCTAATACAATGGGAATTTATCATTGATTTTGTTTGCCCAGTCTTCGTACCCTCCTATAATGTCTCGGAAGCGAATCTTATCGATCTTCTCTCGTAGAAGTAAGACAGCTCGTTGAGAATCATTTCCTCTATGACAGATAACATAAACATTCGATTCCGAAGAATCAATTCCAAGACGGGAAGATATTTCTGCAGCAGGCAGTGATCTGCACTCATTAAGAGTTACATCTAAAACTGTGATTTGTTTCACTGTAAGAGACAAAGGAACACACTTATTGCTTCCGGCAGGTGTGCAATTTCGAATTCAACAGGAGGCCGTGTATCTAGTAAAATTTGTTTTTGATTCTTTCTGATATCTCGGTATTCTTCTACATTGACCCGATCACATTCTGCTAAAAGATTCAGATGTTCAATCTGAAATCATGGTGTAATGATTCTGATTGTGAATTGAATTTACTTTATCATGTGCACCAGCTCCACAGAAGACCACATAATCAATCGGAGTTGTTATGGTTGGATTATCACCACAGACTGCACACTTTGGATCTCGTTTTCTCAATCGGATGGTCCGTGATTTTCCTTCACGACCGTCAAAAAGCAACAACTTTCCGGCGAGAGTACCTGCAATTAGAGATATTCAATGTTTTGAGTCTAGCAGTCTTACTTGGAACATTTGCGGCGATCTTCATCACTTCCAGTGCTTGCATACTTCCGATTGTTCCAACGATTGGACCAAGAACACCTCCTTCGTTACAGTTTGTTACTGAACTCGGATCGGGTGCACTTGGGAACAGGCATCGAAAACATGGACAGTCTGGACCGTAGTGATAGACTGACAGTTGCCCATCCCACCGGAGAGCGCTTCCACTTACTAGTGGAATGTTGAGAATAACACACACATCATTTATCAAGTATCTAGTGGCCACGTTGTCGGTACAATCACAGACGATATTATAGTTTTTGAAGATTTCAACAGCGTTGGAACTATCCAGAGATATATTATGTACGACGACATTGACATCACTGTTCTGTCTGAAGTTGAGGGGGTTAGAAACTTGTAGAAAGCAATGCGTAAACGTTCACGGGGATCTTCTTAGAATCTTTTCACCACTTACGATTTGATTTGTTCAGCTAGCCCTTGTGCTTTCGACTGTCCGACTTGTGTTTCTTTATACGCCACCTGTCGGTGAAGATTGTCCAGGGAAATCTGAAAACAATTTTTTTTATCTTTCTCAAATGCAAGTTATCATTACTTGATCATAGTCTACAATTCCGAGCGTTCCAACACCTGCGGCTCCGAGATACGTGGCAACAGGACACCCGAGACCTCCTGCTCCAACAATCAAAACTTTGGAGCTTTTCAGGTTTTTTTGTCCTGAAATTTGAAAACAAAAATTGCAAAATTAAATCGTGAAATAAAAACCTACCATTCACTCCGAAATCGTCGACAAGAAGTTGTCTGCTGTATCTTCCAGCATCTTTTCTGCTAATTCCAGCTACCCATTCATTTTCATCCATTGTTCCCCGTGAAAATAAACTTTTTTTCCAACTTTTGGCTTGAAAAATTAAAAGTTTTGTGCACTCTGTAAACGCGCCCTATCGGACAAATCGTCGCAGTCCTTCAGATTTTCCGACTTTTCCTTGTTTCATTCAGTTTTTTCTCATCAAATTTAATTCATTAGAAGTTTTTCTGTAAACTAATTTTATTTGTTCAACGTTCAAAAATTAAACAGCCATTTAAAGCCAGGTGTTCGTAGTAATGCTCTAAGTTCGCTCCGGGTTTCTTTATCGATTTTTATGATTGAACTGTCCAGTTTCTCTTGAATTCATTTTATGATCAAAACATAATACGGTTCTTACAATATGTCTGTAATTTTTCGCTTGAATTCAGATGCTGCCTCAACTGAGCCGTCTCCAAACGACGACCAGTATCCGGTCGCTGGCTTTTAGACGATTCGCATCTTCCCATTCACACTCAGATGCTAAAGTCGAGAGAAAGCCAGATGACTACAGGTATTTCTAAAAAAATTCATTTTTCATATAGTAAAATAATTTTTCAGACCAGGTACAGACTCTTACGCTTACGATAACCCATGGCCTAAATTGAACGGAGGGCGATTGGATTGGTTGTTCGGTGATGGGTGGAGAAGACCGTTGGCCAAAGATCAGGGAGCCAAAATGGTTCGTTTCTATTTTTGAATTTTGAAAAATATACGTTTTCAGAGAAGAGAATGGATTTGGTTCTCGCAAGTGGCACATGATGAACATAAAGATTGGGCCCGGTTCCATCAAGCTGCTTTCCTCCTTTTTACCGTTCTCACCACCTGGTTCACTTGCTGGATCATGTTTGCTCGTCCGGACTGGTAAATAACCTCATGAATCTAATTATAAACTATTGAAAAAAAAATAACAGGCCGATGGGACGAGAATGGGCTTTGAGAGAAGCACATCTGGAAATCGCTAGAAGAGAGAAGGCTGGACTCCCACTCATCAGCCCTGACCTTATTCCAAGGTTAATTATCTTTTTTATTTGAGCAAAATATGAAACTGAACCATTTTAAGAGATCGTGTCGCCGCCACTCTCCCATCCGATGAGGAGCTCCGCGACTTCGACGTGCTCATCTAAACTGCCGTTTTCTACTATCAAAATATTGTGTGTATTTTCATTTTCTCTTTTTTGGTTAGTTTAGGGATTGGCAGTTGTCCGATTTGATTTCCTTGTTTTTATGATTAAAATAGAATAATTCGAACTTTATTTTAAGTCACCGATAAAATAACAGAACTGGGTAAATGTATCATATGAACTGGGAATCCCGGTTGATTGAGGATCTAGAGCCAAGGCTTTCTGGATTGACTTGATGGACGACTATTCACCTTTTTGGATTTTTCAGCCCGTTCGTCTCGAGATACAGATTTCAGGCGAGAAGCTGAAGTACTTCTCCATAGACGACCTCCAAATACACTGTTCTTCTTTTTTTCATAGATTTCTTTTAATTTTAAAAAATCAATTGAAGGTTCCAGAAGACATGGGTACGCTTCTTTGAATTGTGTGACATCTGAAGATGCTCGTGTATTAATCTGTCAAAAAATATCCAAACCCACTTCCTTTTAATAATACTGTTCTGAATCCTCTTTGAAATAGTACTTTGGCAACTCGTTCAGCCTCTCTTCCATAAATAACTAGTAGGTGTCCTTCAACTCTAGCTTGAGAAAGAATGGGAGTCTCGTACTGAAGACGAGCAAGCATTATTCTATCATAATGATATGCATTAGAAATATGTGATTTCATATAGACGTCATGATCATTTACATCTACAAGGCAAAAGCTTTCTGGGCATCCGTTGGTCTGCTCAGCTTGAGCTATAAGCCATCCTGCCTGGATTAAATGTTTTTTCAGAGAGACCCAGAAGGATGAACAAACTCACCAATTTATCAATGTCTATAGCAGAATAGGGATCAGCAGCTAAAAGCATTGAATACCAGAATAATTACGAGAAGAATTCGTCAACAGGAGGGAAGAGAAAGTGTTAGGAACAGAGAGACGAGAGACAAATTCGTAGGAAGTAGGTACTCGCTTTGGGGGGGGAGCTTAGAGACAACTCATTGGCTGGTGTCGGCGGAGAATACGCGCGGAATGAATGCGTATATTCACTTGAGATGGATGCATTAGAATAACTTGGTTGCCAAGGAAACCGACTAAGATGAGATACAGACAACAAGAGTTTTGGAGGGAGAGAGTGATAGCGGAGATTAAACACGCGAAGACATTCATGAAGACGTCTGGACAGAAAAACAATCAGCAAGGATACAATTTGAGAGTAAAGAAGATTACAAATTCAAATTTTGGTGATTCGTTACGAAAGCGTCCTGAAATGGGGTGGTAAATAATAAGATATTGGATAGATGGTTCTGAACTGGAGAATAAAATATAATAAACGGAAGAAAGAAAGAAAAACGTCATTTATGGGATTGGGAGAAATGAGTTTCTACGTGAACTCCAAATACAATCCACGTTTTGTCGGCGTGGAAAAATTTGATAGGAAAAACTTCAATCTGTTCAGAAAGATCTTTCTTTCATTTGAAGACAGCAGTTTTTTAGATGTTCCTTCAGTAAGTTTCAGCCAAGTATCCGTGTTGATTCAAAAACCATTTTCAGAGCGCTTATATTATTTTCAATTATTTTCTCGGCAGACAGTGAAATCATTGAAATAACATCTGCTAATCACAATGAAGTTATGCAGAATAGTCGTTTGACTTTCGTCTCATTCACTGTCAAATGGTGTCCATATTCACGTAGACTTCAGGATTCTTTCTATGAAGCTTCAGAACTATACAAACAAAAGTATCCCGACAGGAAGACAATCTGGGGGAATGTGAAATGTGAGGAACAAAAGGAACTTGAAGAAAAGTACAAAATCTACAAGTATCCAACCCTGAAAGTGTTTTTCTTCGGTTATTTGATGACAGAATATCGAGGGTCACGTAGTGCCGAAGAGTTGATGGAATACGTGGAACGAATGGAGAATACAGCTAATTTAGTGAAATTAAATGAGGTGGAAAGTCTAACTCAATGGCAAATGCACGTCGTCCCTCAGAAAGGAACATTGATTCTCTGGTTTCCACGTGGATCGCCTCCGTTTGAACTTATTCTTAAAGCCATTGCATTGATTCATGACCGATTGACTGTAGTCGTTCCGATTGCAACAAACCTTTTGGAACACGAAGAGCATAAATTATGGTTTTCATTAGACGGAGAACATGTTCAAACTTTCGATGGAAGCATCACAAACTTCGAGGAAATCGCCGAATGGATCAAACAGAAATCGTTAGGAATGGTGAGAGAGTTGACGTTTGAGAATATGGAAGAATTTGCCGAAGATGGAACACCGATGCTCATTCTTCTTCGTAAAAAAGATGACAATGATTCTGAAACGAAGTTTGTTCAAGCTGTGAGTTTTCCTTCTAAATAATTTCTCAAAATTGAAAAATAATAACAGATTCGCCGTGAGTTGGATACGACTACAGTTTCAAAAATCAACCCATTCATGACCGATGGAAGCATTCTCAAAGCCGTTCTTCGTCACTATAACAAAGAGATTGATGATCTTCCGTTTTTAATTATTGATCAATTCGTCCATTCATATCTGTCTCCATGGAATGGTGATGAGATTTTTGCAAATGGGAATATAAAAAAGGTGAATCAATTCTATTTAAAACCTGTTGAAATCCTAAGTTTGCAGTTTGTTGCTGATTTGTTCAATGAAGCTCATCACCGTAAATATCATAAGAAACTAGATGATCTCATGAAGAAGATAACTGATGAAATTGAAAAGATTGAGAAAGAATCCGAGTTGGAGGAGAAAACAACGAAGGATCCGGGTACTGTTGGTAAACAAGAAAGTGTTTTCAAGCAACTGAAACCAGCCAAAACGCGATATTCGTTCGCGAAAGAAGAATTGTAAAAGTGATTTTTTGCCAATTATCCATTTATAATGTACTGATAAAAATTTAAAAATTAACATTTTATTTTTACAACGAATAATTATAATTTGATTTCCGATAGCGGTCCCATTCACAATCAAATATATCTTCAGTACACTAAAAACATTTTAAAAGGAAACGCTATGGACCATAGTCTATGGTCATAGATTTCCTCTAACAAAAACTCTTATAAATAAAAAATGAACCATTCAATAAATTAAACTCTCGATCCAGACAAGAAATAATGATGATGGGTGAATACCGGCACAATGGAGGGTCCCTTAATTGTACGACTTAGTTCTGTGGTTGCGTTGGTGGAGCAGGTGGGTAGTTTCCATATTGAGGGAATGGAGGTGACGAATAAGCATTTGATCCAGTTGATGGTACTGGGGCTGGTGGAGTGGCAAGTTGTGTAATACCAATAGAGCTCAATGAGGGCATAGGGAAATTGAGAGGCGCTGGTGGTGGAACATCTGAAAAAGAATGCATGGAAGTTGGAAAAATAACTATTCTTACTATTCACGTAGGAAGTTGGTGGGTTTGGTACAGCAGTGGAAGAGAACATTGGAGGAACAGCTGATGGAACTTCTGGTGCTTTGTAACCGAATGCATTCTGCTGTGGAGGATAAGATGGCGGAGAATAATATGAAGCTGAAAAGTTATTGTTGATTTTAACTTTTTCTAATAATGAACGCTTACGTTGGTATACAGAAGCGTTTGGAGCGGATGAACCAGCTGGAGGATAATATGGAGTCGGGAGTGGAGGCTGATAGGTTTGGAATGAAGTAGGAGGAGCCTGGTAGGTTTGTTGCTGCGACTGCGGTGCCTGTTGGTAGTAATCCGTGGCCTGTTTCGCTTGTTCTATGTATTGCTGTGGATAAGATGGAACTGGGGTTGGAGCAGACACAGTTGTTGGAGCAGCTGATGATGGAGTATGTTCATGGGAGTACTCGTGACCATTTTCATGCGAGTGACCGTGGCCTTCATCATGTGAATGTCCATGGCTTCCATTGTCATGGGAATGTCCGTGCCCATCACTATGGGAGTGACCATGTTCACCATCAGTATGTGAGTGTCCATGAATGTTTGGTTCGGAGATTGGTGGCTGCTGAGAAACTGGAGCTGGCGCATACGAGGTTGGTGGTTGAGGCAAAAAGGCAGGTTGTGGTGGTGGTGGAAGATTTTGGATGAGAGCCGCGGGAGCAGGTGGCAGTTGAACAGATGATGAAAACTGTGAAGGATCTGGGAAGTTTGCAGCAGCTGGAGGCTTAGCATTCACCTGATAAAAACGTTGTTTTAACAATATGAGATAATATTGATACCTTATCGACCAAAGGATTTCCTATTGGAAGTTTGGATTGGCTTGCTGAAGCTGGAATCTGTGGAACATTTTTTGAACGGTCAACTGAAACTGGAATGCGATGGAGATATCCATAACCAATATCGCAGCCGAGGCACCCTTCTCCTCCCCAAGCAGAGTTGGGGGTTAATGAAACCTTAATCGAAGAAGGTTTAAACGTTTACAAAACCAAATTCGTACTTCTCTAACGACATCGGTATCCACATTATACACATAAAGCTTCAATGGCTTTCCTTCGTTTGCTTGTACGAGAGCAATCAAATCATCAGCTTGGTGAAGAACGCTTTCTGCCCCAAGGATGTAGTCAGTATCGGCAATAAGTCCAGCGAGAGATGCTGGTGAATTCGGTTGAACTGAAATAATATGCCAAACATGCTGACTGGCTCCGTCAAAAGAGCAAAAACGAATGGATACTCCTAGTAAGCCTTGACCACCCCAGTTTTGCGATGGTGTAATACTGGTCTGGCGGACTGATTGAGATTTACTGGAAAGATGATGATTATAATGAAAAAGTAATTGATTGAAACCTGTTGTAGACAGTAATTTCCAGTGGCTTATCTATGTGCTGCTTCAAAACTTCTTTCATTGTGTCATTATCCTTGTCTAATCTTATGTTTCCAATAGAAACAATGAAATCAAAAAATGGTTCAAGCCCCGCGATAGCTCCAGGAGAGTTCTCTTGAACCTGAAATGCAGTGTTGAATAACCGTATGGTTTTGAATTTGTTACCCGAAGAACATGATATCCTTCCGTTCCCCCGCCTGGAATCGGAACACTCTCACTGCTGCCCATTCCGAGAAATTCTGAAAGCAGGATGTTTGACACGCAATAACGTAATGAATGGATACAGATTCTGGCCAGTTAGAATGAAAAACAATCAATAATTCAATATATTATGAGATCATAAAAAAGCTGCAGCGATATAGAGTGGAACTTTCTGATTACAGCAAAATTTAACGGATCAAGCCACGTGTATGCGCCCATAGGGGTAGGGATGGTTTTCATTCCGCAAACACCGTCACGAGAAAATGCAGACTCAGTAGTAGATTTGAAAACAAGCTTTCACACGAAGCAATTTTCATTCTTCAGTTTTTTCTAGTGTTTGAAACTATAAATTACGTTTTATACAAAAACTCATGCTACAGCATGTAATGCTGAATGTGATCATGCAATATTGTATTCAATTTTATCGTCGTTGTTTTAACTCCATATTAACTCGCTAAAAACTTGTTCCATAAAGATTTTTCAAACTTTTACTCTGCGCTCTCACTCATTTTCAATTCAAAAGCCAATTTTCGAGCATTTAATTCGGGTTCAAGAGAAAACACAGAGATTCGGATTCTGCAAACACTACTATTGAATACTGCAGACATCAATGACAAAATTTCCGCGCGACGTTTGAATTACCCTAATTTCAAGACTCATGAATAGCTTGAATAGCTTGAGTTCAAGCTTCTTTTTTAGACTTTTAGGTGCAGTTTAAATTATAAATATAGGTTCCGTCTTTGGTTTTTATTCTCTTTTTTTTCTCTACGATTGCTGTCTTGCTTCGTTAGAGCTTGAAGTAAACTATTTATCCTGAAATCTGAAAACATAATATATCTTGCATCTCTTTTTTCCGAGTTTCAATTGTTATTGTAATGATTTGCCTCCCTTCATCCAGTTTTTTATTGTTCCTTTATCATTTATCTCTTTAGAGAATCGATAAATTGAGTCAAAGAGAGGGCTGTGGGCAGCTGCAGCGCGGTCTCACCCCGTACTAAACAGGCCGCTCACGAAGTCGGCGTCTCTCACGTTCGTATATTCTATACCATCTCACTCATCTACTCACATACACACTCACCGCTCTGCAGCCCTGTTTTCTCGGCCGCCGCCGCGCCGAACAGCGACTCTCTAAATTCTGTTTCTTCACCGTCCTCTTCTTTCACGCCGAAGACTTCATCGATCCGTGTTCGAATACCTTATTACCTTTTCTTTACTTTTTCAGAAACTAGGGAAATGATCCGAAGGAAGAAGTCCAACTCTGGAAAGTCATCAAGGAAGAAAAGAGGAGGTACCATGCACACAAAAGTTTGTATACCGTATCCCTACCAGTTCCAGAATCATCTTCTCCAGCGAGACGTGGTTCAGATGACGTAAATCCACCCCCAGAGTTCGCTCCGTATGACTATGAAAGCCGTGCAATGTATCTCCTGAAATGCCTCAACGGCCAACATTATCCGTTTTTATCGAATGGATTTGTGAGTATCTTTAATTCTAGACCAACGATTGCTCCAGTAGTATTCGGGAAAACTGCAGGAAAGTGTGTTCTGAATAATCTTTTGTTTTAGATCCAACTAGTTCATGAGCTTGAAGAACTATTGGCTACGAATAACTTCACAAGAGATTATATGTCTGGAGAGATACAATTTATGAATGAAGGCTTCTATCCAACTCCAGATCTCAATGCAAGATTGATGCCAGTTTATGACTCACGGGACAATGGTAGGCCAGCCACACCAGAAGATAACTCAGAGGCTCGATCTGCTAGAGCATCTTCCGTCCCGAATGAAGAGGAAACAGCCAGAGAGAAAGAGTGAGTCACTGTTTCATTTCTTTTTCGATAGACCGTTGATAAATGACGCATATACATTCTCAAAATTTAGAATCTGCTTGCTTCCTGAGGAAGGAGAGGATGACGATTTCGATGAGTATCCAGCCTACCACGTCGGCACTCGGTTTTGGACATGGTGTCGAAAAAGTTTCATGGGAAAGATAGATGAACAGTTTTTGGAAAATTTCAAGGAAGTCATTCTGGATGCATACAGCGATGAAACACTTCAAAAATATTTTGTCAATGAACCATGGAAGTATCGTAAGCGAATAATTCCGTTATCAAGGAGAAAATCACTAAATGCATCAAATGGTAAAAAGAAAGTTTCAATTTCGAATGAGGTTACATCTCCACCGAATGGTTCACGGAACGGTGCACGCAAATCATCGCTATCTGGGTACCGTATTCCGAACCGTCGAAATTCAGAAAAGGAAAAAGAACTTTTAAATAATAATAAGATTATGCCTATAATTGAATCAATGGTCATGACTGCCCAAAAAGAACAAAAGGATAATAGAGCACAATCAGACACGCCCACCATAAGAAGAGGAAGATCTCGAATGACCAGTCCCGAATTCACTAGAGAGCGTAAATGTAAGTGAAATCCCTCGTTCTTTGAAAAAAACATCTTTTCAGTGGCCAAAATAGAAATTGACACAGAATCAGAAGACGACGATGATATGTTGAACGGCAGTGTTCAACGCGGGTCATCAAAGCGTGAGTTTTGTTTTTCTTTTCGAAAAATAATAATATATAAGTAAATAACAAAAACGAATTTTTTTTCCAGTTCATTCTCCAAGACAAGTGAAAAAAGAACGCTTTGACGAGGAATATGAAAGAATGGAGAATGGTAATGGAAATTGCTCAACTAATGGAATGAATGGACATTCGAAAAGATTGACATCTCCAAAACGAAAGAATGGTGATATTAGAACGTTTTTCCCTTCAGTTTCAAAGCCAAGTACCAGTAATACTGTTGCTAATGGATGGGATGAAACAGCAGAAATGCCAGATCTCGATGATATAGATGCAGAATCACTCGGATCGAGGATAATTGCTAAAATGATTGCGATAGGAGTTCTCCCCGGGTCAAGTGCTGATATTTTTCAACAAATGGCATCAGAAGAGAATGAAGATGGAAGTAGTGTTTCGAATAAAGTTGAGATGAGTGAAGAAGGGAAAGACGAAGCTGAAGACCAAGAAGTTGGAGAGTTGGCAGAAGAACTGCAGAATTTGCAAATGAATCTCAAAAAAGAAATTGATGTTCGAAAAGCACTTTTCATGCTAACTTGGAGACGTGCTAAGGCTCATTTCGCGTTTTTCCATACTTTCAATGAACTGAAAAGAGGAGACTACGATGTAAGTTTAAATGTTCTCATCTAGTTTCAACCCTACATTAAAAATATCACATTCATTTTCTTCACTGCCTTTTTTCAGCTCTTCAAACTCGGAATAAACATGTACAGAGATTTTCCGAATCGAAAGCTTCCTGGAATATCGGAGATGATCTTGCTTAAACATTCGTTAAGAAAACGAAATCATTTAGCTCGTGTGCACTACGGTAAAATGTATCGCCGTCATCCGAAGTATAGATGGCACCGTGGTTATGCACCACCTGGAAGACGTCCACTTCCTTGAATAATATAACTTAATTCTATCAAATTTTCAAATCATTCCTGTATACCTTTTTATTTTTGCATGTCTTTTTAAATTATTGATCTCTTTTTTATATCCCTTTCATGTTTGTGTAAAATACTATTTATTTTAGTTCGGGTCTTTTAATATTGGTTTCCTCTTCCTCTCTGAAACAGATCCGAGCTATTCGACCCAGCCCAAAATCACAAACATAACCACAGTCATAGACCTCAAAACGATATTCTCATTCTCCTTTTCGCTTCCACTATACATAATCCACCTCAAAACTGTATTGATTGTAGAAAAAACATAACTTATTTGCAACTACTCCACATATCTTCTTCTCCTTTTTCTCAATAAACTTAATCACATCTCTCGTTTTCGAGATTGTTTCATTTTGCTCTGTCCGGTCTCATTGTTTTGGTTTCTGCCATTGTATACGTTTGTTGACGTGGCAGTCTCTTTTTTATTTACGCAACCAGCCGACGACGTTGTCGATGAGTCTGCGTCTCGATTATATCACCGCTTCAGCCAAGGAAACGAAGCGAAAAATATAAAAAGAGACAAATTTTTAGAAGAAATTGGTCGATGTGATATGGATGGAGCAGCGTCGGCAGGAAACAGCAATGTTGTTAGACAGGTGAGAATTCGGATTTCAATTGAATCGTCGAGTAGAAAAAAAGAAAAAGAAAATGTATTCTTATAAGAAATAATGTATTGAGAATAGTTTCCAAAAATATTGATTTCATAACTTATGCAGCATATGTTACATTATTTAGGGATTCATCTGCCCATTTTGTATGGAGGATTTTGGAGAATACGAACGACTGATCTGCCACGTGGAAGATGATCATCCGGAAGAAGATAGCAGTGATCTTGCAGGAATGTTCGTTTCAAATGTCAAAGGATTCTTCGATAAAGCGAAACGGGGAATTAAAAAACTTGATGCCAAAAAGAGCATTGCTGAAATTGCCAGTGTTAGTTTAAATAATCGATCATTTGTATTTTATTCTCATTATTTTAAGAACGTAGAATCTGAGATCACAGAAACAACGGAAAAACTGGTCGAAAGAGCTCCATTACCTCGAATTCCAAAACCATTACCACCAGATGAAATATCACCAGGAACTATGAGATCAAGAACTAAAGAATTCCTATCGACGAGAGAATTGAATATTAATGAAGTAGCTGTTCGAACGAATATGTTGATTATTCGATTAGATAGACTGATAAATGGAGGACCGAAAGATAAAGATCCTATCAAAAGAAAAGGTATTTTTTCAGTTATTTTCTCCAATTTTTTATCTTATAATATTCAGAATATGAACGAGAAATCGTCCCATGGCTGGATGATGCAGAAGCACTGTGTTGTCCTTTATGTGCCGCCCGGTTTGGTATCACTCGTCGACGTCATCATTGCAGACTTTGTGGAAGAGTTCTTTGTCATAATTGCAGTAAATTTCTATCATTCGAGACAGCAAGTACGAGTTTTATTGTTACCATTTCAATTACCGAAACAGTTTTACAGGATCTCTAACAAGTTCATCGAATCCTCTCGGAGATACAAAAATCGATTTCGATGAGGAATTAGCAGAGACTGATGTTCCTGGAACTTCACAAGTCAAAGAAAATGGACGATTATCTTTCTTCGATTTTTCACAGAAATCAATGGACAAAATGAAAAAGGCAATGGCTGGAGCAGTACAAAAAGTGCATTCAGCAGCCACAGAAGAAATAATATCTGGTGCATTGACTTCGAAAGAACTGTCTGATCATATGAGAGTTTGTAATCTTTGTCTCAGAGATTTGAATTTCCGAGAAAGTCGAATGGAGAATAAAGATCCGCCGTCTTATGTTCAACAATACGAATTGATGAAGGAAATGATTGAAGAAGTGAAGAATCTGGTTCCAACTTATGTAAGAGTTGTGAGCAGTTTGAAGTGAGTTTTTAAAGATTATAAGAAGACATTAATATTCTATTTTTTAGTAATGGAGAATCAGTTTACACTCACAAACACGGAGAAGAGCTACGATCCAAATGTCTAGAAATACAGAAAAATATTGATTTGTTGAGTAAACGAATTGGTGAAGGAGCAGATGATAAACCGAATGCATTGAAAGAACAACAATTGAGAAAAAATATTCGTTTGTCAGCAGTTCAATCACTTCAAGGATTAATCGGACAAATGGACTCACTTCCGTCGGCTGAAGAATGTGTAAATCGAATAGTGAAAAGAAAAGAAAAGAGAGTTAAAGACTTCGCCCGCGTGAATAGAACTGTTATGAAGATGTCGAGTTCAATGCCACAACTACAGCCTCATTCCCATTTGAACAGTATCAGTAGCGTCTCTTCTTTAGGCGGACCTCCATCTGTAGACGATGGATGGAGTGCTGAGGATAATGATATGTTAGTTTAAATTCAATTAACTTCATAAACAACCCCAATTGAGTTCCAGAGTATTCGAAGTGAATTCCATCGAAGACGACACAATTCAAACCGATCATCCACTTTACGAGCAACGCGATCAGCTTCGTAAATTCCTTTTCCAGGCGTCTTCAACTGGAAAATTGGACGAAATGGATATTTTGGAGAGGAATCTAAAAGAGATTGAAGAGGAAATGATACGTCTCGGTCTTCCATGCTAATTTATTGTCTAGTCATAATTTTATTTATTTTTCGCCCTTGTGAATGCTTCTAATTGTGATATTTCCCTTTTTCTTTGCCCCCCGGAGATTCTATTCTATTCAAATGATACTGTGATCTTTATCGTATTTTTTCTCATATTTCTTCTATAATTTGAGATAAAACGATCAATTTGCGCCCATAAGATATGTTTTCATGAATAATAACTTTATGCATTTTTAATGACAAAATGGTGACCCGATATTAGAATGAGATCGAAATGGAAAAAAAAAGAATTCTAGTAAAGGCCATTTCTAGATCTTAGAATAGAATTCAATGTCGGCTGCGGTCGAACTGGAATGGCTATTCCATTTTCATCAATAAAAACTTCGCTGATCGGTTGTCCATATGTCCATCGACGTGGAATGACCTGAAATAGAAGAGACTCTAATAGAAGGGCATGTTTCTCTTACCGGTCTTCCAGCCACTGAAGCAATCGGACGAATGAAACTTTTATCTCTTATGTGGATTTGTGATATTGAATCAGCTTCTGCTCTTGCTTCAGATCTAGCTACATCTGGATACGGTCCCTGCTGTTGAGTTCTCGCCTCCTTCAATTTCCGAAATAATCCTTGCATTGTCAATGAAGAACTCTCTTAAACATCTGATTCTTATTACATGATTCTCGGTATTCAATCGTAATGAAATCTGATTCCAACCGATTTGAGTGATGGGTTTTATAATCGAAATGAAGGAGAAAAACTAAATGTTGAGAAAGATTCAAACCGATTTCCTTCAATATGCGATTGACCAGAAGTCAAATGAAAAAGTGGTCAATGAATCTGTTATTGTGTTATCATTTTTCATCTTCTGATCAAAGAAAAGGTTATATTATACAAAAGGAAAACAGGTTCTTTCTTTTTTCGCACGTATATCATATGTATGCTTATATTTAAATATTGAACTTCAGTGTCATACGGTAGACACATGAGATATGCTTTTTCGAGAAGAAGGGCCGAGATTTCCGTTTATTTCAAGAGACATTGATCAAGTCGTAGTTGGTAATAGATTTCAGGAGAAAAAAGCAATTTGAGACTGAAAGGAATCGTTTCTCAAATCAGTTCATTACAGAACTTCTTTTCCGAAAGATACAGTATTTTCGAAAAGTAAACTTATCAAATTAATAAAGAAAACTAACCTTCAATGAACAGTGATAAAACTAAAAGAACGATGATAGTAGACGATTTGATGTGTATCATCGTCATGAAAAGTTGTCTGCAACTAACCACTCCTTTCAACTGAAGGCTTCCCTTTTAAATGTCGTCTCGGTGAGAGATTCAAAGACACAGACACAGGATGACGTCGTTTGATACCGTTCGGAAGAATCTTTTGATTTGCCTTTTGACACTTTGATTTCGGATTCTGTTAGCTGAGAATTTATAAAGATAGGAAGAGAGAGAGAAAGAGAGAGAGAGAGAGAGAGAGAGAGAGAGAGAGAGAGAGAGATAAAGAGAGAGAGAGAGAGAGAGAGAGAGAGAGAGAAACTGAAAGGAGATGTCGAAGGAGAAAACAGAAGTTATCAGATGACCTTTGGAAGATCAACGACGATTATTAAAGAGAAAACATGAAATCATTTCAGAAATAGAAAATGGAAAACAGTTGATGACAACGTCAGAAGATTGAAATTTGGATATTATTTTTCTAAACAGAATGGTTTCAGTTTCTAATGGTTTAAGTCAATACAAACAGGTTTGCAGAACGAATACAAGAATTAAGATAGGAACCAATATGTTTTCAGATTCTATTCACGTAAATGTAAAGAAAATTTTGCTTTTAATGAAATATTTTCGGAAAAGAACGTGAACCTTCCAGTGGAAGATGTTTCTCGATTTCTTCCGTAAACAAGAATTCTTTTTGGAATCCATTACTGTTGTTTTCATCAAGATTCAATTCAAAATCAGAACTCAAAATGACATTCAAAATCAAACATCATCAGGTATAATTTCTTCCGTTCGGAGTATATCTCACGAGACGTTTCGCAAGTTTTATATCAATTTCAGATTGTTTTGCTCTTGATACTCGTTATTTCCACATATGGAAATCTACAAACAGGTGGTTCGATTGTGGCAGAAACTGAAGAAAAGACCCTCAGTAGTTTAAATTGTTCTGACAACGGAACTCGTGATACTACTCCAGTGGAAGGTAGACTGAATAATGAGATACAATTCGAAATTGTGTAGTGATCGAGAAACTGACTTCTAGTAGTTATTGATGGTTTTAATTATTGATTTCAGGCCGACTTGGATCTGTAAAATATGTAAAGAACGCCACCTCCAATTCGAATCAACAATTCCCATTGGAATTGCTCATCACTCAGGATTACTATAATGACCTTATTAATTCGCACGAAGATACAGTTCTTCTAGAAGTTGACAGTGTAACTTTTTAAAATCCTTTTCTGAAACCTTCCTGAACCATAAATAATATATATTTCGGTTAATCCTTCTTTCAGAATGGATCAGCGAATGTTATAGTGGCTTTGCTCACTTCGTATAATTATTGCCAAAGAGTTCTGAGTTACAAATGCCTCGATGATATAATTGTGAATGATATGAATAAGGGTCAAAGACTACGTGAAAACGATCAGTTAAACTGTACCATGGTTTATGGAAATGTTATTATTAACGGAAATTGTTCGTCTTTCTTCTTATTCTCTTACTTATTATGACTATTCAGCCGAAAATGGTACAGTTCCCGATCCGGAAGTTTCGACGTTTTTGAATAATTTGACTCGAATTGGCGGTCGATTAGTTATAAATGAGATTAATTCTCAAACATCCATTAACTTCAAGAATTTGAAAGAAGTCGGGAAATACAAAAATGGAGATGAATTACTTCCGAATATCGAAATCAAATCAAACGTAGTTGAACAAATCACATTCCCTCGCATTCAATCGGTAAGAGATGAGTTTTGTTTTTATTCTATTCTTTTAACTACTCTAAATACTCAAAATTAATAACTCGAAATAACTCTAAATTAAAGTTCTAAATTAAATTAAATTCAGAACGAATGCGTGCCTCCCGGAAGCTATAATCCGAAAATAAATTCAGAGAAGACCTGTATTCGAATTCAAAATAATCAGGATCCGTCGGAAAATCCATTGAATATTACATTCGAAAACGGAAAAATATCTAATGAAGAAACTCGCGACTTCACAAATGATTTATTGAAAATGAGAATACTCCCGCCGAGTGAAAAGATTAAAATAGAGAATGAGGATAGTTTGGAAAAGAGAACCGAAAAGTACCGCGAATTCGATTGGCATTCTGATGCATATGACGGGAGTGAGTTGTCTTTTCAGATGACGATTATTACGTTGTTCAATCATTTTAGTTATTGAGCTTAATGCTGTTTTCTCTATATTTATCATGGCTGGCATGATTGCTGCCCCGGTAGCAGTCTTTTATCTACACAAAAAATTGTTCGACGTTGCTTACGTTAGTGTTGATATGGGTGATGAGAAGAGTAACAAAGATTTATTTGATGATGATGAATATTTCAATGTGGATGATAAAAGAGATTCTGGAATGGATGATCTTGGATCGATTTGATTCTTTGTTTTTGTCATATCGTATGTATAAAATAAATGTTTTTATTGAATCAGTTTAATTATTATTCTACCTGCGCAGATACAAACTGGGGTCGTTTTGGGGATGAGAAAGTTGATAAATTCTGAGATATAAAAGTTTTGAAACAAGAGTGAGTAAGAGTTTTTCATGAGTACTTTATATCAGGAACTCTAGATTCTCAATAGAAATTGAGCCATTTGATCTACGAAATCTAAGATCATTTCTCTTCGTTTTTTTGACGAATTCACAACTGAAATAGACAGATTAGTAGTGTGAATTTGTGAGAAATTCTTTACGATTGAAGTGAGTTTTTGAATGAAAAAAAGAGGAATGGATTAACTTATTATTGGATTGAAATGATGGAAGAAGAAGATAATTGAAATCTTTGGAGTACGTATTTCGATGATATTTATGCCTAGTCATAGTGAATTTTTAAGAAAAGAAGAAAGAAATTTTTACGGGATTACGTCGAAAATCAAAGTTATCAATGGAGACAAAAGAGTGAAGATAAGGAACAATATTTCTGGATTACCGTAGTCAGAAGAGGAGGGCGGTGCTTAAGAGAATAGAGGAAAACACGAATGATTTTAAGAATCAATTCAATATGAAAATGCTTCCGATATCCATCCCAATCACCGTCTCATCTTCCCAAATGACTCTTCCAATTCCAACTGTTTCTATATCTGCACCTGTTGCAATCACTGGATCCCAGACGCCTTCATTGACTTCTCAAACGTTGGCAAATGCATGGAAACTCGGTATTTCACATTCACCAGCATCCAAATTTCTGCTTCCAACGACACACGGAATCATGAAAATGGTTCAGAAACTGTAAGTGTTCACTTTTAATGATTCTTGATTCGAAACGTTCTGAATACTGTAGTAACTGTTATGTAAGATCACTTTCAACTGAACTCTAAATTTCAATATCAAGTACTTTCTGCTTTTAAATGTGTTGTCTAATTAATTGATGCATCTGTTCATATAAATAATAGAAAACAATCTAAGGAACTTCGTCCCTTCTCCTTATTCTTCCCATTGCTCATTCTTTCCCTTCTTCACCCTTCTTCACCACCACAATCACACTAATGTGCTTCCTCGTTGACCCATTGGCAAAGCGTATCCCCCATTTCTCCTTCTCCCTCCTTCGTTTTTCTTCCCTACACTGAAGAGAACGCATTTAGCGTAGTGTCCCAAACAATGTCTGTGTCTCTCCACTTAGGACTTCTCTCATTGTGCGTTAGGCTTAGGCAAGCAGACGAGGGAAGACATTAAGGGACGTTTGCCCCTTACGACCACTCACTCTTCGGCATCTTTTGCGTATCGACCCGTTCTTTTCTCCTTCCTTATTCCCTATTATTCTTTCTTCGAAACTACTTTATTCTCCTATTATGAAGAAATCGAGCAGGTACGATTGAATTTCAAAAGAGAGAAAGCATGCTATTCAAATGAAGGTTTATTAAACTTCCGTAGAAAAGTATTAAATATCAATTTTTTCGATTCTTATTTCTCATCATTTCGAATTCAGCAAAACCCTCATGACTAATTTGTTTTTCATAACCCATCTCTCTCTCTCTCTCTCTCTCTCTCTCTCTCTCTCTCTCTCTCTCTCTCTCTCTATCTCTTGGGAGTAATTTCCCAATATCTCATCTGAATCCAAAACTATACGTGTTCATTTTTAGAAAGTAATCTTTAATAGTATAGATAATTACATGTTTCTCTTTCTTCTCCCAAAACGATTTCTTTTTTGAAGATATCCAAAGCATTTCGTTCTCTTAAATTCTCTTCTGATAATTATAGATTTGTCGTTTATTTGTACATTGGAATTATATCTGTATCATCTGTAGAAATAGAAAACTGAAAAGATTTTGGACAGAAAATGAGAGAAAAAGGTGGCAAACGAACGGTTATCTAATGCTGCTATCGCTTTAGAAGAAGAAGAAGAAGAAGAAGGAGGAGAAAGAGAAGGAAGAAGAAGAAGGTCATCTATGTTTTGAACTTCTTCATTCCAATCCTTTTCTAATTGAGCTTCATTACTTTAATCATTTCATTTCACTCCCTACGGTTTCCTCAATTCTGGTTCATTTCTCAACATAAAAAGCTCATTCAAAAAGTTCTGATTTCGTCTTCTAAAAATGATGGATGTTTAAAAAAATACATACTCTCCTGGTCTGTAGATAACTGTTCCTTCAAGAAAACTTCTTGAAAAAGCGATTCTGAGTTATAAAAAAAAGTTATCCTTATTATTGTATCACTTTGATAGGAAAAAAGCACCTAGATAAATCGGAATACCCTCTCTCTTATTTCTTTCTCTCCATTCGCCCTCAAAACTCATTTCTCTGATTCGTTATCCCTCTTCTTTCAATTTCGAATCGAAGCTTATGTTCAGGTGCATTTTCTCTTGTTTACGATGGTCTTGTTCTCTTCGCTTCCAACTTATTCTCTTCTTCTTCTTCTTCGTGCAATTCGCCTAAACGCCACACCATCAAATCTCTCCTTAACTAAAAGGAAGCCGCTTAAGGAAGGCTTACGGGGCATGTCGAATTAGAAGCAGAAGAAGTGGAAGAAGAGGAGGAGGAAGAGGAAGATGTAGTAGGCGGAATCAAGATGTGTGTTCTATTCTCAATTAAAGTTTATTTTTCGATTCTGGTATCAGAAGTACTTCTTCTGAATGTATCATCTCTCGTGATTTCTTTTATCGTTTCTCTGAAATCCAAAAGTTCTGAGAGCTTACGCTAAGCCACGCCCATTTGCTGCTTCTAATACCTTCCAAGAAACCAAAGAATCTTACTCCAATTTTCCATTTTTCGATTGAGAGTTAAGCCGTTTCTAAATGAATTCAAAGTGAGTAAATGATAAATCCTCCATCCTAAATTCAATAGAATTCATATTTTAAATCTTCAAAAACAAGCTCTATCTTCTTCTTTTCTCAATTCATTCATTACGTAAAAAATAGTAAATAAAGATTAGAGAAGTGGAAAAAGAGAGAGAGAGAGAGAGAGAGAGAGAGAGAGAGAGAAGAAGAATCATGGATGAATTGTTTAATTTTGTGTGTCGAATGATAATCAGCTGATGATCGTTGTGAAGAAGTGTGGATCTCATAAACTCTCTTTCGACATCTCGTAAAATGAAAAGGGGAATTGGAAGACAACGAAAGAAAAGAAAGAAGGGAAGGTGATAGTTTAACAGTGGAGATCCTGAGATTGACTACTCATGTCAATTCTTTCCTTTCTTCTCATCATCAATTTCCAAAGTGCACTAGGTGGAGCACGAGAAGAAGAGAGGACAGTGGACAGAGCAATTCAACTACCACCCACACCTTTAATCGTGAAAGAAAGAAAGAAGAAGATACTTTTCTTTTTCTATTATATATCTTTAGACACTTTAGAGTGATGCCCTCTCTCTCTCTCTCTCTCTCTCTCTCTCTCTCTCTTTCGACCTCCTGATTCCCTCCTCCGGTTGGTCCCTGATTGATACTTTTCGGTCCACTTTACTTTTCCTCTTCCCCCGAAATATCTCTTAACCCCTATGAAATAGTGAATCTTCGAATTCCTAATTCTTCGGAATCTCATTTTCATTTCAAATTCCTTCTGATATTACCTAAATCTGAACATTCAGAACTCCTTTCCTCTCGTATTTGAAGTCAAACTAATACCTCTTCAAACACGTTTTCATCCCACTTCTGACCGGGTTCTAAGCAGATTTCAGTCTATTTTAGAGCCTTAGATTTATGATATTTTGTTCTGGGAGAGGAGGAAAAAAGTTAGATTTACTTTCGATCACGCCTCGGATTATGAAATCTTTGTGAAATCTTCGTGATGTTTAGATCTGGGATTACTGTAGGCACACGTATCCTTTCTGAATGATCGGAGGCGTTTTTTATCTGTATTCGGGGTCCCAATTGTATTCTCAGAACTCTCCAAACTTCTGAAATCTAGAAAGATTCTTTCCGAAACTATATTTTCATTCTTCCATTTTACTCCTCCATTTCTTCTAATTCGATAGAATTCATAGTCTATTTAGGCCTCTCTATGTATAAATAAATGTGAGAAAATGGGAATGAAAAGAGGTTGAAATAGAATAAAGAATGCAAATTTCCTTATTCGATACACTCAAACGACTTTCGTGTACTTATTAAATTACTCCTTAACTTCCACTTTTCCTTCGATAGACAGATCATCGAATATAAAACAATCTCTCTTAAACGATATTCTTTCGTAATACAATTTTCTGGAAATCTTTGATGTCAGAGTGAAATGACGAAAGTAAAAAATAGTTGTTGAGTTGAGATGATGGGGTGGAAGTGTTTCAATTTGAGACAAGCAATGTATTATCCGGATTATCGGTTCCGTTTACGCGGGCGGTTCTTAACCTTAGAATTTTCTTTTTACTGCCCCTCCCCGATGGTTTTAAGACTGTTCATCAAATGAATGAACTTGTTTTCTTTCGATTAAGAACATCAAGGGACCAGACCATTTCGATCATCTTCTTCCCTCGAGATATTGAAATTTCGATTAGCTAAATGAGAGGGCAGAAAACCAAAAAACTTAGCATCTGTCGATAATCTAGATCAAGTCTCAAATAGCTTGAGATAATAGGCGGAGCTTAGTGATTGATGTGTTCAAATTATTCGCTTTATAAGAACACAAAATAAGCATTTTATCTATCATTATTCGATTCCAGCTATCTAAGATGAATACAGTATTCTGTCTATTGAGAATTATGAAACCCTCCATGGTACTGTATTATCTGGTGATTGGTGAGTTTCGAATTACATTCGTATGTCTACAGTATCCTAGAGCCTTTTCTCTGAACCACTGAGTAGCTTAATTAGGAAGTTCGTTCACTCGTAGAGAACAAGAATATTCCATATGACTCTCATCTCGGTTTCTCAATAATCTGAATTTTTCCATGCGTGACTTTTTCTTCTAAGAACTCTCTCCTAAGTTCCTAATACATTTTTCCTTCCTTTCCCTCCTCTCTCTCTCTCTCTCTCTCTCTCTCTCTCTCTCTCTCTCTCTCTCTCTCTCTCTCTCTCTATCCACCTCCACATTTTCTATCGACCTAATTTAATTTACGATTCATTTACTGGTTGTAAACACTCCATAGCAACGGAAAAGAATCGACTCTCTTTATTTCTTTCCATCCTAATCTATTATTTCTCTTGCGCCTCCCGTCGTAAGGTCTTCTTCTCTTCGTAATCGTTATCCGCCCTCTCTGTCTCTCTATCTCTATCTTTATATATCCTTACTGTACTATTACCCACTTTTCCCCTCTTCATTTGTCCCCTAATCCTTGTTCGTAATCCCGATCGTGTCTCTCTCTCTCTCTCTCTCTCTCTCTCTCTCTCTCTCTCTCTCTCTCTCTCTCTCTCTCTCTCTCTCTCTCTCTCTCTCTCTCTCTCTCTCTCTCTCTCTCTCTCTCTCTCTCTCTCTCTCTCTCTTTCATTCGAACCCCCGTCATAACTACCTTCACTGTATTCCCCTCATCCCAACTAGTGTCAACGTACTAATGTCAACCACTCTCTTCTGAAAAGTTCCGATCTTCCCCTAAACTCTTTCTTCCCACTTTTATTTATTCTTTTTTCGTTTATGTTCATGTCAGTTCGAAAGATCTTTTTGCTCCAATTTTACGCCACTTTTTAAGGGGACCATTTAGTTTTCGAGAAATACTTTTTTGAGTTTTCATAGAAAAAAGAGAGAGAGAAAAGGAAAAGGAGTAATAGTCAAAAGTGGTTGAGAGAGCATTTTCAACTATATTGAGCTCAATCGAGACTCTAGAGTTGCCCCTTTATAGAGGTACGGTATGTATCTTGAGATGTTTTCAAGGTAGCATTCATTGGATAGTGGTTTCTATCTATACTCCAGAAGTCAAATCTGTTTGTAACTTTATCTCAGAGCTTTCAAAGAATCTACAGTACTCCATGTCCGAATGCAATTCTTTTCGTTGAATACTTCCTCTCTAATACATAAATTCTGATTTCTCTCATTATATCCACACTCTCTCTCACTCACTCATTTTATACAATTCTACTCTATTTTCCTTCTACTTTTACTCTCCATTTTCTCCCAAATAGTCGTGCGTCCCAAACATTTTAAAACCCTCTAAACTGCTGTCGTTACCAGCTGAATGGCAATAGAAAGAGACTTAGAGACCTACTTCTACTTCATTCTACAACTGGCCCTCCTCGTTTTCCTTCTCCATCTTCTTCTTCTTCTTCTTGTTCATACTCGTCCAAAAGAAAGTGTTATGACCAACTACTCTAACGTTTTAGTGCCAAAAAAAGAAAATATACGAATTCGCCTATTTAGTCTTCTCTTTTTGTACTCTCAAAATGTAGTTTCATTCTCATTTCTTCTCGGATTATCTAAAGATTTCCAAAAGTTTTCAATGAATTGCACTATGTTCGATTTCATCAATTATTCATTTCAAACTCTCTCTCTTTCCTTCGTTTTGAGAATTCACACTTTAAATTTAGAATTTCTCTCTCCAAACCTTTTACGTCTTTTTCCTAGATTTCATACATTACTCATGGCTTCTTGAAGATTTTGAATTCTTTGAGAATACCCTAGTAACTCTCATGAATCTCCATAAATTTCATGTTCATGACACTCCCTTTAACTCCAAAAACTTCATTTCCAACTTTTCTAAAAATCCAATTTTTCAGTCTTTTGCATTGGATTAAAGCTAATAACTCAACGTCCAAATTTCAATAAAAGTTCAGTTTTCTCTCAGATCTCTCAGGGAAAAATAAGATTTATGACTTTGTGTCCTTCAGATTCTACAAGTTTTGAAAGAATTCAAGCGACAAAGAATCAGGAAACCTTTAATAAAAGATCATGAAATTATTAATTTCAAACTTCAATTATGTTCTCTTTCCAATGGGAATGACATTTTGAACTCCTTCCTACTAGATAGAATCCTATACTGAAAGAATTCTATACTTAAGATGACAAAAAACAATATTTGAAGCTTCTTTTTCCGTATTCCCTTAAATATTTCCTTTTTCTCTTTTTTATTTGAATCACGGGCGATGCTTCTCTTCTTTTGCAACCGAAACATAACCAAAAACTAAAGAGAGATGCTGCCTGCGTACTGTACGGGTGTTTATGGTCATAAAGAGAGAAGAGAAGAGATGCCTAGTAACGACGAAATACTGTGTTTAGAATGTTTTCTCTTTCTCTTTCTCTCTCTTCTGTACTTGTTCGTAAATTGTGAACATTCATTCTGTTCTTCTCTTTCTGTTCCTGCCTCCCCTTCCCCCAAAAACTATATTTCAACAGAGTATCATTTCATTTGAACAAGACAGTTCATTCATAAAATCCTCGAATAGTAAGGTATCATCCCTGAAAAAATCTTCTCTCATTGATAGATTTCTCATAAACCCAACTGACCTCCTATATTGACTAAAAGGAGTTTCTGCTCATTATACTAGAAGCCAATTTCCTTTTCCTCCTTCTTTTTGCTCCTAAAAATGAGCTTTCTCTCTAATGTCTGCGTCTCTGAATCTCTCTTCGAGTGCTCTTTGAAAATGCTCTCTAGTGGTATCATTTTCACTATAAACTGACTAGTGAGAGAGAGAAATGAGCTCCTTCTCCTCCTTCCTATTCTCAGTGAATAACTATTCTCATCTTATGATAAAGAGGGGTCATACTCTCTCTTTTTTCTATGTATTCATGAATTCATATTCCCATGTCACCAAAAAATGACTTTGTACTGTTTGAAAAGAAGAGAGAGAAAGGCAGCTCTCTCTCTCTCTCTCTCTCTCTCTCTCTCTCTCTCTCTCTTCTTCCCCCCATCATCTGTGTCAACCATTCAAAATTAGTATTCTTCTCCCCTATTTTCTTTCCTTCTTTCCCTATTCATTCACAACCCAATTGTTGTCCTTTTTCTCTCTTTTTCATCTTTGCATAACACACAAAAAAGAACGATGCGTTTATCGTATTCATCACCAAAAAGTGTTAGGTGTTTCTTCTTTTTTTGGAAGAAAGAGAGAGAGAAGAAGAACGTCTCGATGCAGTATCTTTTTGTTTCAAAAAAAAACTCTCTTCGCACTCGGATCTGCAATTCTCTAGAAGAGCCGTGATTTCAAAATGTCACGAATACGAGTCCAAATGCTTCGAGATTTCATTCTCGCGGCATACTGTAGTCCCCTCCATCACTGTGGCGCACAACGTAACGCCTGCAATTGCGCCCCAGCGCACACTTAGGAAAAAATTATTTTTGAATATTTTTATTTTATCTGTTGCGCGATTGCATGCGTTACCTTGTGCATCCTAGGGCTCTATTAGAAAAACTTACTGTTGAACATCAATTTTTTTTTCGGTACTTCTCTCTCTCTCTCTCTCTCTCTCTCCCTCTTTCAACCACCACAACATCATCATCCAATAAAGTGTTAGTAGTCGAACTGTGTGAAATAGAAATAAAAAATCATAGTGTATTTCTTCTGCCTCTCATAGTGAATACTCTTTTTCATCAACTAATTCTATTTAATGCCCTCTGTCACAAATTGGAAAATGACACGATAATGAATACCTTAATTCTTATCAAAATAAGTTTTCCACCTTTCCTCTTTCCATTTTAATATTATTAGTCTCTTCTAAATGACTACTGTGACATCTCTGTCTCACTCTAAGGTCTCTCTCTCTCTCTCTCTCTCTCTCTCTCTCTCTCTCTCTCTCTCTCTCTCTCCCTCTCTATCGCGTTTAGAAAAGACTCTAAACTCTCGTTAACATTTCTTTTTATTTCTCCTGCCAACCGATCAACGCACTAATCATTATCACCTTTTCGCCTCGTTTTCCTAAATTAAACCAATAAACTCGCTTATTTGCTTATCTACCTTCACCTGCTTCCCTATCAACATCGCTCTGTCCATTTTTGCATTCTGCTAGTTTTTCCTTACTTTTATTCTCTCACTTTAACAAAATCTTCGTTTTCAGAATGACTTCTGACACTACAAAATACAAATATGCAGTCGTTCGGATACCTGAAAATTCTGTTGTCGATTTCTTCTCTTTGATTGTAAGTTTTGAATAGATTAGGAGAAGACTCTCTAGAAATCATTGTGAATCTACCGTAACCCATTTTGTCCTCAACGAACAGTGAACAGATGTCTTGATAGTTGAAGAGTACCGTTTGTCACGAAAAATAGAGGAATGAAAAAAACTCTTCAATTATCCAAACTCAATCCCCGATATTTCAGGTGTCAAAGGGATTTTCGGATGTATCTTTCGTTGCTTCTCTTGCTCAATGTAATATGAAAGATGATCCGAATGAAGATCAACCGACAACTTCGAATTCATCTAAACACGAACCAGTAGTCAATGACGATGAATCGAATTCTGAGAACAACAAAGCATCTCCTCCACGTCGACAATCATCTGCTTCTTCTCAACAAATGAATCGTCCAACACTCAATTCTTCTATCAAAACCGAGAATTTTGATTCGTGGACTCCGACGGCGCCGTCTTCGAATCCGACTCCAGATCTCGCCAGTGTCGATTTATTGAATAATTTGTTCGCAAAAGTGAGTTATTAAATTGGAAATTCATCATGATTTCTAATTGAAATCAGTGGAAAACTAACAGTTTTTATTCAGTATACAGTAACCTACAGTAATCCGTTTTCACATTGAAATAATCCGTTTTTCTCGAAGTTTTCTCCGTTTCACTGATAACTGAAAAGAAGATGAAATTGACCTTTTTGTCGGCTGCAACCCATTGAATTCTTTCGATTTCTTTGAATTCTGAATTCATTGAAATTTCACAAAAATAACCATGTCCTCCTGTGTTTCTTCATTTCAACTAACTCCATTTCAGAACAACGGAACACCTGATCACAAAAATCCAATGTTCGGATTACAGGCATCAGGTGTCGATTTCGATTTATCGAATAACGAATGGCACGAGAATCTAAAAATTTCAAATGGACACAATTCGATTGAAAAGTTTCATCCGTATTCTGGAAATAATAAACATGTGAGTTCTTCTATGGATTGCTGTAGTAATTTCAAATGATGTCTCTCGAGATGTCGTTGAATTAGAGGGTTTTCTGTTTCTCTCTCTCTCTCTCTGAATTGAAATATTCTGTTCAGGATTCACCTCTTCAAACTCGAATGAAAGGATGGCAGAGAGAATATATAAAAGAAGTGATCAAAGATAGTCATTATCCAACTGAAGATGAACTCAGAGATATCGAATTGAAATGTGATTTGAGTCGGAAACAGGTCAGTTCTTTCACAATTCCATGAATTCCAACATTTTTCCATTTCCAGATTCTTCGATTCATTGCCAAACGACTGACAAATCCGAATCGGAAGCCACGTGTCAATCATCATGACGAAAAGAGAAAAGAGCAGGAGGAAAGGGATTCTCTGGGAGATCAAGAGGATGATCTTCGCGATAACGATGTTTCCAGTCTACATCGTATTCTCAATTCTTTTCCAGAGACGACTACTGCTTAATGACAACACAGTTTTAAGTTTTGGTTATTTTTATATTTTGATTCTTTATTAAAACTTGCATAATGCCTGTGCATATAATAAAACGTTTTGATTTCGAAAGATTGGGTGGTTTATAAAAAAGCCAAAGGAAGACTGAAAAGCTGCGCTCTTCTAACAAATCAAGGCGATTTTAGGGCAATGATGAAGGGAAAGAAAGAAAAACGGTTAAAGCGATACGTTGTAAACAACTCAAGTTTTTGTTCAGACGATGAAAAAAGACCCAAAGCTATCCACATTACAGGGAAAGAAGAGAGAGGTTTACAGATTGAAAAAAGGAAACAATTAATCACAACTGAAATCTAGAGAGGGGTAGATCAGAAAAGATGCGACTCGGGAAGGGAAAGAGAGAAATGAAACAAGAAAGAAAACAAAAAAGAAGACGCACTCAATTGACAAATAGAAAACGAGTTGTTGTTGTGGGTGATAAGTTCTCGAGATTTGGAATCTTTAATGAGAAGAAAGATGGGATGGGATGAATAAAACACATAGAAAATGAATAACCACATGAATTTTCGAGACAAATTGTATGTATAATTTTGATTGTAAAGAGAAGTTTTTGTGTGCTTTTGTGCGAAGATGAGTTTACCCGCAATGGTGACGAATGGTATTGGTTCTGCGGTGATTCTTTGTCAAAATGACAAATTACCTACCAACCGGGACGAAATATGAAACAGGAGAATCCGGGGTAAAAAATGGTGAACAGAAGATTGCTTTGTGACATGAGTTGAATGTGTGACACAAAGAAAAAACAAAAATTCTGACAGGTATTAAATACTACAAGATAGATACGGAAGCATCATTGGGGTAGGTGTGAAAATGGGAACAGAGATGAGTTACAGTACACATAAATAAATAAGCTCAAAGCGATGAAAAACGAGAAACAAAAGTGAAACGATTCTAAACGAACGTCGACGTTGATCCCTTCTCAGGCCGTTCAGCAGGCATCAAGCTCTTCTGAGGAACGTATTGACCTGAAACGACTTGACAGATTCGTATCAAAGTTCTAATGATGTATATGAACAACTTACCAATAAATGATCCATCCTCTGTGAAGACACCTGGATCCGTGTCTCCGTATTGAGCCATACTGTCGGTTTCTGATTCAGCCTTCGATCCAGTTAATGATCGTTTCTCATCATCGTCACTGCAAATGGAATAGTTTAAAAAGAAATGTCGAAATTTTCGGACTTCACTTCTGTTTTTGGAGAAAAAACTTTAATAGAAAAACAGATTTTGAAATCGGAAGGTGAGCTATACTCGTATTTTTTTGAAAATGAATACTCACTTTTTATAATCTGGTTTTCCAAGAATTGGCTCTCTTCCTTGCTCTCGTTCACGCTGCGATACCGGGTAGTTTTGTCCACGTTGACGGCAGACAACACAGCAGATGCAGCAGATGAGAAGTAAGAGGGCGAGAATGATGAGAAGAAGGATCAGAAGGAATAGAAGTTTCTGATTCGAACTCTGCCCAGTTGTGGTGATTTTCGAGATTCCGGAGAACGTTTTCGTCGTTTCCCCGCCGTCTGGATCGACTTGAAGGGCGGCGACTCTCACATCGTATTGGGTTCCTGGACTGAGTCCATCGACGTGAACAGTCAATCCATCATCTGAAAATGAATCGTTTTTTGAAAATCTGAATTCTTGAACCTCACCGGATGGTTTGACAGTTTCCCAATCGCTTCCACCTTCTGGTTTATATTGGACTTCGTACGTGTTTCCAACTGGAGCACGTGATTCATCATCGTACTTAGCCGGACGGAATGAGACATTGAACGATTTGTCTCCAATGCCGCTTTCGACGAGGTATGGCACTCCAGGATCCACTGTAATAAGATACATTTCATAAATAATAGTGTATTCCAGATGTTTTTTTCTGTTTTCACTCGTTCAACCTTATTTCTATTTTCTCAGTTATTTGAATGTAACCTATTTATTTCTCACACCTGGCCACCTGTCTATCATTTCAATTTTGTCAATCTCTCATAACAAAGCTCATGACTAGAGGAGAATAAGAGAGGGAATGGGAAAGAAGTGATGTAATTCAACACCAAGTCGTCAATCCTGATGACTGCATCTTCTCTCTCTCCCTCAGGCCAGCCGGCTTAAACTTCAATTTCAATTAACCCTATCTCCTCGCAGAGAATGTCTATATGCTGAGATCCAAAAGCCGAAATGGCATTTCGTACTCATACAGTAGTCCTCTTAACCTAATTAATTGACACCGAAAATGTCTTCGTATTGTGTGCTTCCAGAAGGGGACCGCGACTCTTTTCCTCTCTCTAAGAGAGCCATCCATCCCGTCTATTCGGAACAAAACATGGCTCGTTTTCTCAGCGCCTGCTCTCATTTCTTTGCACAAAATGGGTTAAGTCTTCCTTGGACGTGCGCTTCTCGTTTTTGCTCATTTTTCAAATCGATTCGTCTTTTCCAATGGTTGACGTGTGGAAGGAAAAGATGAAGCAAAAAGTAGACGAAATGAGAGAATAGGGCAAAATGAAGGAGGATTAAGAGTTAGCCGTTTGCACAGAATACATATTTGTTTAGAACGTCACCAAATCGAGTCAAATCGGATGGCTGGTGGAGGGATCTGATTTGTTTTTAAAACTTACCCGGAATGGCAGAAGAACTGAGGAATTGGAGATGGGTGAAGAGGAGAAACGATAGAATATGCAACATGATGTTCACCTTCTTTCTCTCTCGTATAGTAATTCGAATGTTGTTGTTGTTCTTCTCTTTCTCTATATGCTGTGAAGAGAATGCGCGAGAATCGAAAGTGACGGTTTATCGAGGCGAAATGAGGAGTAGTTTAGAGGTGTCCGCAGAGTGGACAATAGCAACAATATGTAGAGAAAGAAGAGGAAGAGGAGTAGATGATGCGCCCACCGGAAACTCTGATATCTACTCTTCCAATCTACTAGCAGTAGTATTATAGTAGACTACCAGCAACAGAGAAGCACAAAAAAGAAGAGGAATTGACCAAAAAAGCTGCCTGAGCCAGAGAGAGAGGGCGATGTCCAACTACAAAATTGGACTTCTCCTCTCGTCTACTACAACCAGCTGAGCCCTGCCCTGGAGCTCTTTCTCTCTATAGGTGTGCAATAGACGAAGGGCGAGGCTATGCAACGAAAAGAAAAGAACCGAGCCCAGTGTCGGCCGTCTCACTTTGAGGAGACGAGCAGGGCTTCTGACTCCGCCCCTAATTGCGAGTGCACCCAAAAGCAGAAGAAGATGAAGACGACGACGGCAAAGGAGGAGAAGAAGAAGACGGAAGAAGGAGCCGCACCACACTCGAATGCCCTTCTTCCATGTCCTGTCCAGCAGCGTCCAGCTATTTCCTGTGTGCTTCTTCAACCTCTCTTCACTCCTAATGAGTCGAACAGAGGATTTGGTAAAACGAACGGCGGGAAGAGGAGGCAGGTGAAACGAGGAATTGCCGTTTCGACTAATGAAGCATGGACGAATAACAAAAGGTCAGTGCATAGGGAAATGAGTCGCAGTATGTAAAAATCGGTTTCTAGGAAACAGCCAATTTAGTTTGTAAATTCATTATTCCCGTTTCAAAGTATGGATATCTTTTAAAATAACTCATATGTTGGTTTATATTAGGAAAATAATTCTAGGTTGAAAAACCACGAATTGCTTAGCTCAACTAACTTGTTAATATAAAAATGTGCTTGAAAAACTAACCTCCGGCAGCAGTTGTTTCTGGGAGAGTGGCAGCATCAGCCGAGTTCGGATCTCCTTCTCCAGCAGATGTGTGTGGTCTCAGAATGAATCTGTACGGTGTTTCGTTATCCAATCCAGTGACTCGATATTCAAATACGTCAGCTGGGATTTGTTGCCTTGGACACGTACTTTCGACTTGTTTTCCATTCTGAGTCTTACAGTACTCTACTTCGTACCGAGCCAATTTCCCGTTTGATCGTCTCGGTTTTTTCCAAACGAGAACGACGACTCCCTTCTCGTTAGGATCTTTTGCGTTCATCGGGTATGCACGGAATGATCGAACAGGAGTCGGAACTACAAATATGAAAAATTGAAACTACCGTAGTTTCTCTGCGTGTATTTTAAATGGAAAAGTGAGAGACACATCTCATTATGAATTCAGATGCGAGTCTCTTCATCTTTTATGTTTCAAAAAAAACGTCTACTTGCTCTTTTTACTTCGGGAGACTTCTTCCTTTCAAATGGGGAATTTTAAAGAACGAGTCTCTAGTAAAGGGAATAAAGTGTTTTAATGTCTCACCTCCATCGTCTGTTTGGAAATCAATCGTTTCACTAGCTGGTCCTTCGTGTGCTCCATTTGTCACTTGGATGAAAGCGTGATTCAATGTGGCTGGTCTCAAATCAATCAGTGTTCCTTGTGTTGCACTCGGTCCGAAAACGATTGTCTTACGGACACCCGATTGACGTTTCACACGAATCGATCTCTTCCATCTGAACTTCCTTTTCTCTTCCTCTTCACTTTCTGACTCGTCTTCGTAGTCGGACTCATCAACCCAGTATGTAATCTTGTAGCCAGTGAAATTTCCGTTAGCAGTCGCTGGATCTACACCGTTCCATGCAAGAGTTACTGTCGTTCCACTTTTCTCGAGAACACGAAGTCCACTAGGAATACTGCTCGGAACACCCTCACCAGTACGTCCTTCAACTGTTTCTGGTACAACATTCGTACGTCCTTCACTATTCACAGCTTGAACTTGAATCTCGTATGGCTGGAATGGCTTCACATCCTTATCATGGTCCAGATTGATTGTGACACGGTCAGCGAATGGATCCTCAACAGCCACTTCTTTCCAATCTCCGTCTCTTTGATCTTCGTCAACTGGTCTATACTTGACTACATAGTGGAAATTGGCTCCGTTCCACTCCTCTCTGGCCATCGGCTTCCATTGAACAATCAAATTTTCGGGACTTGTTCCCTTTGCTGCTACTTCTCCTGGATTCTTATCAGGCTGCTTGGCTGGAGTTTCACAGATTCCTTTGACTGTTGTAGTAGCACTGTCACCAACGGAGTTACGTGCCAACACACGGAAGACGTACTGCAATGAATAAGATTAAATTAAAACTCTGATTGAAAACATTTAAGAATTTAGACATATTAGAAACAGAAACAAAAGGGAAACGTACCTTTCCGAATGGCTGAAGTGAAACGGTAGCAGATCCAGTTGTCTTTCTCAACTGATCTTCAACTTTATCATTAGGATGAGCTGCTGATGGAACTGGATGAGTTCTCCATTGCGATCCTTCAGTTTCTGAATCCATTTGATATTGAACCCAGAATTCTTTAACTGGGGCAATTGTGTGAATTGATTCCATGTGTTCGAACTTGATGAAGGCGGTCAGAGAGTTCTTATCACATTGGTTCACATAGGCCGAGTGAACTGCCACGGGAACATCTGAAATAAGGATTCGAATGAGCAATTAGCAATTTTTCGTCAGTGTCTTACCTTTGAATTGAATCTTAATCTCTTTTTCAACTTGATCCAACTTGGTGCTGACGACGCATTTGTATTTTGCACTGTCATCTTGTGTTGGATTAGCAATCACCAGCGAGTGATCATCGGCAATCTTGTAGTGTCCAGATTCGATTCGTTCTTCTGGCAATGAGACTCCATCAACAAGCCATTCGTATTTCACTTCCAATTGGTTATCAGCTGTGGCTTCACATGGTAAACGCATCTCTTCCCCAGCCATACGAACTTCTTCAGCGCGAACGAACGGCTGCACAACGGTTGGTTCTGTAAGTGAGAGCATAGAGATGGAAAGTTAGGATTAGTTTTTGAGTGTCATTCTTGCGAATCACGAAATAAAAACTCGGGTTTTTTTTTCTTAATTTTCAATCGTGAGCATTTCTTCGAAGTTGTCAAGTGTAAAACTTACTTCTAACTTTGAGAGTGATGACTCCACTGGCTTGACCGTATTTGTTGGTTCCAATACACTCATATTCTCCTTCTTCGGCAGCTGTAACCTCACTGAACACAAGTCTTCCGACGCCGTATGGATCAGCTGGGATTTGATTTCCTTTGGATCCTGAGATCATTGGGGCTTCCCATTTGACAGCAGCATTTGGGCTGGCAAAGAATTTGCATTCGAGTGTTACTTTCTTTCCAGCAACTGCTTCGACTTCTTCTTTTCCAGGATCAATCAATAGTTGTGGTTTGAATGCTGCAAATATGGACAATTTAAGTTTGTTGAAGTATAATTGAGTGCTTACCGAGAAGATTAAGATAGAAGTTTGTCCAGAGCCATCCGTGTTTATTCTCTGATTTGCATTGATACACGGCATTGTCTCCTTTTCCGTAAGTTCCTTTTTTGACATCATAGATCGTCAATCGTGTTCCTTGGATCAAATACCGATCGTCTTTTTGGGATCCAAGTTCTACTCCGTTCTTGTAGAATGTCACTTTTGGAGTTGGTTTTCCGTAAGTTGTACAGTCAAACGTCACATTTTCGCCTTCACTCGTGTTCGTGTTTGGTGGAGGTCCCAATGGCCAGTATGGTGCAGCTGAAATACAGAAAAGTGAGGTTCGTTAGCTTTGAAATTCTATTGAAACAAGAAAATGGAAAATATGATTTAGATCTAAAAACATTACGATTCAATTTTTGTTTTTTGCATTATCTGATAAATTCTAAAAACTTAACTTTTCTATTAAACTTTAAAAGAACTCTTGATCCCTAACATTTCCAAAAGTTTTGAAGAGATACGACTCCAAACAATTTCATCAGAAATTTCCGATGATGCCCAATAAAACCAGTCCTCTTTCCTCTCCATCTCATTTAAATTTCCACGCAATGATCCTATCGGGCACATCGTTTCGAGTTTTTTTTAATGGAAAACTCAGTCGAATTATGGATAATTTTGATTTGAAAAAAAAGGAACTCACCCTCTACAACAACATTGAATGTTCGATCTATATCGTTTTGTGTTGCAAATCGACAGTCATACTTTCCAGCCTTGTCTTGAGTGACATTGAATACAAGTGTCTTTCCGTATGATTCGAATCGGAATCCGGCTGCATCGCTGTCTTCACTGATTTCCCGTCCGTTGTGGAACCAACGAGGTTTTGGTGCAGGGCTGAGAATTCGTTTTTGAAAGTTCATCTGTTTTTACCCTTTCGGTATCTTCAGTCTATTCATCAATTCACTTTCATTCGACACCCTATCATTTATCCCATTCATATTCGAATCCATTAGAGACCTTCCTGACGCTTTTCTATCGGCGGAACTAATAGTTTAATTAGAATGTTAAAGAGAAGAGGGCCGATTGTAGAGGAGACCGTTTTTAATTGCTACTGTCATGATACTGTTTATTCATGCACTTCTTCTTTCCTCCACCTTCTGCACATTTCCTCTCATATTTCCCCCTCCTTCTCTACCTATTTCCGGCAACAATATCCGAAACCGCAGGTGTTGTGCTCATATATAGCCAAGCGAATCTATCTAATGACTTATTAACTGGACTTTTCTCCTTCGAGGTCAAAAGTAGTATTGAATATTCAAATACTTCTCGTCGACGTCTTCTTCCATCGTGTCGTTTAACCAAAATCTCAACTTCTTGTTTTTCTTTCGAAACAAAGAGCACCAAAACGCGACAATTCGTTTTGTCCCCAAGGAGACTCATCCCGCAAAAACAAGATCGCTATCGCATTGGTCCAACGGAATTGAGAGAATGAAGAATTCGGAGACGTCTCCCTTCTCGTTACTAATAAATTTTGTGACCGCTACACTTCAACTTCAATTGTACTCTTCAGTATAAAAAAGTGTATACGAGTGGTTGCTTCTTTGTTGTTGTTTTGTTAGCGGTCCTTCAACAAAAACTTTGTGAAAATTGGAAGAAGGCTGAATTGGCCAGAGAAAGAGGGGCGAATCGACCTCTGCGAACAACAATGGCGGAGAGAAACATTCAAAACGTACAAGGGTACGCTTCATTAGAGTTCGGTTTGTGGCTGCGGAAATGAGTTGTTAGCGGAAGTGGTTCCATTCGGGAGTACAAACATGGAACAATTCAACGGCAGCATTTCTCAGATGTTCCAATATATCCCATTATGATAGCATTTCCCCCTTTTTATCAGCTTCTTCCATTTTTCAAAGGTTCACCAACGTTTCTCTTTTGAGTGTGCATCGAAAACATCTTCTAAGCCGAGAGAGGATTGGTTGACGACATCACGCACCCTCTTCCGAACCTGGCACCGCGAACGGGGGCGTCGTTTGAGTAGCGCCACATAGAGACTTAGAGAACAACAGCTCCAGGGCTCATGCTCTATGGCTTGCAATAAGCTGCGAGCAACGTCCGGCTGTTGAATGGCCAAAAGTGGACAACGGGAAAGAAGACGTGCTCCGGCTTTGCGTTTTTGAGAGCGGGCACATACATACAAAAAAGTGGAAAGAATTCTATCCGGGTTGAAAGAAAAATTGGTTTTGTTCGCGTTGGGAGAAACGAGAGATAATCTAGTGTCAAAACGATGTCGTCGTGGTGTGATGAGTGTGCGGAATTAGTGGATATGAACACCGTTTTTTTGGAGGAACAATTATCAAAAACTTACTATCCAGAGAAGAAACAGTGAAGTTTGTGCTGATTTCCTTGCAGAGCGATCGGAGAGCTCTGATTCACATACTGCTCAGTTGGTGGCATCTGTTGCACTGAAAAACAAATTGAATTTGTACTTGTTGTCTATAGAGAAAATCTAATGACAACTCCTTTCTTTTTTTTTGCAAAAATTTCATCTGTGGAATAGCAAAATTGAATCAAATCAATCATTTTCTAAATGTATCTAATATGCGTTTTTCTAACATATTTTGTAAAACTAAAAATTAGATCCCAACCCGCAATAATCGTTTAATTTCTGTTCTTTCCCCTCCGCTTCCCAGATTTTCTTGTGTTTCCATTTGAAAACCGAAACCTAAATAACCGATTTCCTTTTCCTTTCTCCCCTTAATAAGTCAGTTCACACGGTCTGCTATGTCACCCATCGATATTTTCTTCGTATTTTAAAAACATGCAGGTGGTTCCATGATCGATGTGAGATGAAATTGAATTCGATTATTTTATGGCCCGCGGGTGTCATCATCTGCTTTCTATAAACATTTTCAGTGGAAAGCAAGATGCTTCCCTCATCCCTCCTCCCTTTTTTCTCTGATTTCTGGCACCGGAACAAAATCAACGGAAGCAAAATGTCGTCCGTGTCCTCTTCGAGGCGTTTCATGTTGCGCAAACAGATAATCCCTGGTTGTTTGAAAATGTTTTTTTGCAAAGCTGATGGCCATCCTCCTTCGAAGTATCGGATGTCTGTTCTCTTGCCGCTAGAGCTCACTTCATGAAAAATCATAGTGGGAGACAAAGAGACGCAGAGCTTTTGGGGACGTGCTTGTCAAAAGTGCGATCAATCACTGGACCCATCTTCCCGCCATTTTAGCAAAGAATAGTTGACTATTTGGCAACGAACACGACGTCTTCTATGTTTGCCCTCGTCTCATCCTCTTTGGAAACTTCTTCGTCTCCTACACTCCCGCCTTCTTTTTTTCCTTCCTTCGTGACCAAGTTTTGGCAGGGTCTGGCTCATTCGCACATATGTTACTGACTGGTTTGTCATTACACCACCAACACAAAGAAGAAGAAAAAGAAGAAGAGGCGGGATGAGACGAAGAAAAAAAAGAAGAAGCGTCAAAAGAGAAATAGAAAACTAGTGAGACGGCAGTGGTAGATTGGGGTGACCACAGAAAAAGAAGAAAGAATTCAATAAAATTGTGATTGGTGATGAGAAGGAGAAGACAACTCCAACTGAAAAGTCGCCTTACTCCAAAACCTCCCAACACCATCAGAGAGAAATATGAAACCCAGTTTAGTTGAAAAGTGAAACGTTTGGCGGGAAGAAGCCGAGAAAGCGGAGAAACTCGAGATCCTACTAATTCGATTACACGCGTTTTGACACTTTTGTATTCTTATTTATTGTGTCAAACAGTATCTCTCTATTCTTCTCACCACATCAACCGTTTCCACGTGACCGGATGTTCTTGACACGGACGGTTGAGCTCTGAGCATTAGGCCATCTGCCTTATTTCAAAAAATTCTCTCTCATCCCACCGTGAGAGGTGGTGAAATCTGTTGCGTAGATATACGAGGGAGGAGAAGAAAAAGAGGATAGGAGCACCCAGAAGATGCAACAGCTGTTTCTTCTGCGAAGCAATCTTCTGTCATCTTGTGGGTCCACCACCGATTTGTTTTGTGTTTATCTAACAACATGTCGATTACTGGTGAGTAATCGCAGAAGAAGAGAGCCAAGAAGAACAAAAGACGGGAAACTGTTCCTTCTATCATTTATCTGTTTACTAAAATTATCATTTGGTAGAGAGCGAGAGGACAAAGCCTCTCCATATTTGTGACTGTGAGATGATGCGCGATACAAGTTCGACCTTCTCCTCTATCCCTATCGCTATTTTTACCCGAGTTTCGTCTCTCATTCGACCGTTCTTCTCTTCTTTTAACTGTGTATATATGTGATTGAGTAGAAATTTTAGAGGTTCAGAGTGCGAGACAGGAGACAAAAGGGGGTTATTTCTTTTTCCCATTTAGTTCCTCACCCTACCACTGTCTCAATTCTCTCTATCAAATGCAACATTGTTGGATCAACAGAGATGCAGACGGGTAAACATCGCGCCCCGGCGGCGATTATAGGGGCGGACGCGAAAAGAAATAGTATCGGATCCGATGGAGACTGACATTAACTACTGCAACAATGCCAAAAACAAGTCATAGCGTCTCCGAAAAAAACACGTAAACACTTCGTTCACTTTTTTAGAATCAGGACTTTCAGATCGGATTCGCGATTTTGGCAAAAAAGGGTTTTTAGAGTACCTGATTCCTAGAGTCATTGGAAAAAAGAGTGAAAGTACACACAACAAATTTACGGGGCGGATATTTGTATGTGTACTTTTTGTTGGCAAACATACACACACAATGACGCCCAAGCAATTTTTTTTGATTGATTTAATTCAATTTTTGCAATTCGAAAAATTTTGAAGGAAACAATTTTTTTGGATTTTTTTTGACGAAACAAAGGAAAAGACTCACAACTCCGCCTCTTGTTGTTTGTGATTTGCAGACTGAATTGATTTCCAAACTTGTAATCCTTGAGTTCAATGTTCTCAGCTGTGCATGTGTAGTAGCGATCCGACTTTAAATCCGTTTCATTAACATAGTGAAAGAACAATGTACCCTGTAAACGGAAGGAAAAGTGAAAAACTAACCAAAATGAACAGTAGACATCCTAGGAGAAATATGATTGTAGATGGGCCTCCAAGACCCATCGCTTCCCGTAACCCCATTGTTTTGGATCAGCTGAATATCATAGACTTGCCTAGATGGCCAATACGGGATCAATCAAGGAAAACAGATAAGGAAATGGATACCCGAAATCGAGCCAAAAAGAGTGATGGGACAAGTAGGGCGGGTAAGGAGACGGCTCTGGCAGTAGTGAAAAGACGAAGAGGCACAGCACTGGCAGCAATAGCAGGAGTAGGTCTCTCGCCCAGCAGCAGCACTAGTATGTCTCTCGACCCTCCGCGCGCAATCTCCCTCTCTCTCTCTCTTTTTTCTCCATTGCTTTCTCTGAATTTCACGCTCTTTTTCTCAGCGCACTCCACCTACTCTCTTCTTCAGGCGGTAACGCCTACTGCTTCACCCCCAGCACCATCTACACCATCGCTACCACCAACACTACCACCACAACCCCACTACCACCAAAAGCGGCGGCGCGGACCAAAATGGCGCTTCTTCCTTGCCGCCTATCGTTGCTCTTTTTTCCTCCGTCTTCCCCCGCTTCTTCTCCTTCTGATTCTTCGTCAACCCAATGGGGAATTACCTAGAGACGAAAACCAAGGAAGCGGTGAAGTGAAGGATGGAAAGGAGAGCACACTATTATAATGGATGTTGTGGTGGTCAGTGTATTACTCTTAATCGGTATGAAGAGGTTCTAGATGTGGAGCGGAAGAGGAAAACTACGAATGAAGAAGTGCATCCGTCAAGCGCCAAGGGCTTCAATTACGGCGACAACACTAATCCGGATCGTACAAAAAGCTTTAGAAAAAGAATAGGAAAACAAGATTCACTTCTTCATTTTCTACTTCATTTCAGAAACGTACTGCAGTGTTTTTTGATTGTATTTAGAATTTATCTCTCGCCGATTGTGACGCCTTCTTAAACAAAAAGCGGGAAGAACAAGAAGACGTCAAAGGTCTCGTCAAATTTCAATCAAATTAAGAAGAGAAAACACCACTTAACTGTGGCTAATCTGTTTCTTCTTTTCTTCTTCTTCTCTTTCTCTCCTCCGTTTTAAATGATGGGTTCACACCAGTATCATCCGTCCGCCAATTCAGAATGCTCCGTATTGGCCACTTTTCACATTAGGAGAAGGCTAGGACAACAGTTAATGAGTATATCTTCAACACTTGAGAATAATGCTCTCATCCTCCTACTCTTTTCAAAACTTTTCGGATTCGAAGGTCATTCTGTTTCCGGGGACGGACGAGAGGGACAAAACTAATTGCGCAGCATAACAACAGACGGGAGGGAAATGTTGCGAACTACTGAATTACGCAACGGGGCTATGCGCATTGGGCAGGTGTCAAAGAAAATTAGGCGGCGGTGAGGTACAAATACAGATGTTGTTGTTGTCAAAAAAAAAAGAACTTATTCATGACGGAGACGTTGTCGAGAAAAGAGAGAAAAAGAGAAGAAACACACACTGGACCGTCTCATATTAACAATAGAATTTGTACAATAAGAGAGTTTGTATATAGTATATGAATGGTGAATAGAAGGAAAAGGAAGAAGGACCTCAGAGGATACTTCAACTAGACACCGATTTAAAGGTAACTTTCCATAGACGGAGAAGAACGGGGATCATAAGATTCTCAGATTCTAATACGAGTTCACAAAGTTATACTGAGAGTTGTGAAACGAAAACGAAATAGTGATAAAAGAGAAAACGATTTGTTCTGGGAAAATCGTTTGGAGCAGAAAGACTAGAAAAAACATGAAGCCGGATGAAAAACCCGGCCAAGCGACGAGATTTGACAGAAAAGATTCGTCTACAACAATAGAAAGAATAACAGCTGAAATTCTTCCGACTTTCAGCTGTCGACTTTTCGAGCTGTTATGATTATGAAAATATATTTTCAATGGGATTACGAGAAACGATCTGAAAAAAGAAACGTTCGGACTCACTTGTTCGTTGCTAGAAATATGACTACTACTGATCGTTTCAAAGTGTCCAGGCTCTTTTCCCATAAGAATCCAGTAAACTCGGGCGTTTGGATTACTTGCAGGCGGTGAACAGTTTCTCTGGTACGGATCTCCGACTTCGACTACAACAACTTCGGGTTCAGCAGTCTTGAAATGGCGAATCCACGTCTCTTGAACACGAACCGGACGATCGACGGCTGTTCCATTCGAGTTTTCTGCTTCACATTGATAAAGTCCAGCATCGGATTCGTCGAGGCGAGAGAAAACAAGACTGCCTGAAAAATGGGAATAGAATGTTTTCTTAAAATAAAACAACTACCTTCTCCGGGTTTCTGAACAACTTTCTCTGGGAACATTGATGGAAGGAACGATTTTCCATCCTTTTTCCAGCGATATCTGAAAACACTTGTTTGAACAAAGTAATTTAGACAAAAAAGCTTTAGTGGTGGAGGGAAATACCGTATTTTCCGAATTTATCTTTTTTTTAAAACTAACGTTGGTCTTGGATTTCCATTGGCGAAACAATGTATCGTTTGTTCGAGAAGATTTCCAGGTGTGTTTTTTGCGGATTCGTCACTCATCCCGCTTTTTTCCACTTTAAAGTAGACGGTATCCGCATTTTTATCGTGCACAAATTGTGGAGGAGTTTCGATTGCCGACCAGTCGATGTTGGCTGAAAATGAGAAGAACTTATTGAAATACAGTAGTGTGAATGACCAAAGTCACGTTTTCTATTCAAAAAAACCAAGTTTTTGTTAATGATTTCTGTGATTTATCTTTTTTTAATCTTTGTAAAGACGTTCCAGAAACCTAATCTAAATTAGAATTTATTCCTCTAGAAATACGGAATGGGCGTAAATAGATGTTGTAATCATCTGTCAAAAACGTCAGTGAATCGTCAATCAAATATTTTTTTTCCGAATAGACAACATATAGATTATCTTTCATTATTTTCTTATAAATACATACCTGCTGATAAGTGGCCGGTGAGTAAAAAGAGGAAGATAAAGCTCCTCATCTCGCTCGCGTGTCTTCCGACGTGATCTAGAATCGCGTCGAAATTCGTTCGCTCTGCGCTACTCGATTTTACTGAAAATGGTGAATGTTTCGATGATTCATACGAAATTCCAAACGGAACGATTTACGACGAAGGACACATTCGTTAAAAAGTGAAAAAGAAATTTTGAAAGAAATGGTGGGAAAATCAAGAAATACGGACGATTCGAATATACAGTTTGATATGCGATGAAATAGTTTGAAGTGAGAAAAAGTGCGAAAACAGAGAAATTAAGAAGAAAATCGAAGAAAGGAAAGTCTTATTTGGTGTAGGTTCCCTTCCGATTATGCAAATGAAAAAGCGAGAATTCATGGGAATGTACCCCGCTGACCGAAAAACTGACCATGAGGAAGCAGTTTCGATGAGATTAACGATGAGAGTCTTATGGTTTCTGATGATTTTAATTTTTTGAATAGGAACTATAAGATACCTTGAACGATCTTAAACTACCTCAGACGATTTCTTTAGAATATCTTTAAATCTACTTTTCAAATACTTCCGTTGGATTTTCCTTTTAAAAAAGTTACGGTTAAAAATTATCAATTATCAAATAATAGGGAAAAAGGATACATGAAAAAAGAAACGAAAAGAGAAGGAAAGGGCGGGAGGAGAAGTCAAACGGAGTGATAGATGCGTGTGTATTCGTTGACAGTCCACAACCGACGCAATCTGCGCGGCGGATGCCATTGTACTTTACCGGTAGGCGCCGCTTTTTTGCAATCTAGACTGAGCTCGATTCGAAAACAGAGAGCGCTTCAAGGACGCGTGTCTTCTGGATAGGCAAAAAGAGAATACGTTCGCGTCACGCTACTCGATTTTTATTGCTCCAATGTTCTACGCACGAGATGTCACCTATTCGACGTATGTCCGTGGGTAGTGGAAATGAGAATAATATGGAGAGCTTCAACAGATTTTGGGTCAAAAATAGTAGAGAATTGGAGAAAGGTTTTTTAACCAGGATTTTTCAATTCGTTTTTGCTTAATCAATACTCTATAGACGTAATAAATTACAAGAAAAAGAGAAAAATGGGGAAAATAAAGCGCTTTGAAGAAACATTTGTTTGAAAAACATGTTTTGGCGGGGAGTACGGTATTAAAGGCACATGTTTCGAATAACAGATGTTCCTGCACCTTCATGGCCATTGCGGTTTCCGAACATTTTCGCGAAAGGGATGAGTTCGGAAACAAAAAATATTTGTTAAACTGCAGTGTTAATCTATTTGAATTCAACCTCAATATCTAGAAGTACGTAGTTCATCATCAGAAAGCTACTTCAAAACTGAAAGCGATAAGTTCAACCAATAAACGCTATACACTTCCGGTGTATTGTGCTAAGTCGATCGGACAGATTACTCAAAAATGCTTTCGTTGACATTATTCTCAGTGTCACGGAAGAAGGTCGTAAAATGACTTGGAGCCAAATAAAGTGGGAGAAGTCTGTTCGAATTCATAAAATTCTGGCAGTTCGAAAAGCTTCTTTCCTCATTATTCATAACACATCGATCTTGCTTTCGGAACGCCAGCGGTCAGAGAAGAGCCGAAATTGAACATCAAAAAGAATGAATTATTAAGTGAAGTTGCTATTATAGAGAGTGGCTTTCGTTCCCCTGATGTATCGATATATTTGGGTAGGAAAAGGGGGAAATAAGAGTATCATTCTTTCCGATTTCTGTGAGAGGAAGACGGTCATAAAACAAAAAGGACAGGAACACCCGCATCGGCTGCCACCCATCACAGCGATAAAATAACACTGATGGGTATCAGTTGAGAGGGCAAGTGGGACACAGACTGATTCATGCTTTTCGATGTGTGTTTATGAGAGAGAGAATGAGAGAGATCGGACCGCAAAATGAAAAAAAGAACGGTGGGCGGAGTCAAAGCAATCTTCTAGAACAAAAAACAACAAAAATGAGTCAGACATTTCGAAACTTATGAATAAAATCATGTGATAATCAGCCAAAAGCTTTTGGGAAAAAACTCGAAAACAATACGAGAGAGAACGAACTGTATGGAGAATTAGAGAAATCTGTTCGAGAAGGCAAACGAAATGGTTTCAGATTCTCCAGAAAAAAAAGGAAGAAGAGGGTGGCAAAAAGAACAGCTATTTGGTAACTACCTCAAATTATATTCTCCTCTCAAAACTCTCCGATTTTCTCTTTCTCTTGAAGGTGTCTAACGGACGGCCGAAAAGAAAAAGAGGAACCAATGGCGCCAAAGTTTTCGGAATTCTTCTGGCGAAGAACGAGATAAAAGGACATGACAAGTGGGCCGAAAACGAATTAGAAGACGAACGAAGGCGCCAACAGATCACGGCAAGAATTAAAAAAAAACGGAATGAAGAGAAGAGAAATAGAGATATGGAGAAGAATATCGGAAGATTCCTTCTATATACACATCACATATACATGCTCATCCATAAAAGAGCACTAGTATTTTCAAAAGAAACTTAGAACTTGTCTAGAAGAAAGAAAGAAAGAAAGAAGAAAAAAGAAAAAACGAAAAGAAAATGAACGGGTAAAAATGAAAAGAAAGACAGAACGAAAGGGAGGAAAGGTTGTCGTTGTGAAGAAAAAATGGAGAGGTTACGAGAAGGGAACTCTGATGAATCATGTGGAATAGTGACGTGGATATGGAGAGAGTATAGGATCTGTGGAGACATCAGACATATATATGACGTGGTGGAATGAGAAGAGGTGAAAAAAGGAGCCGGGTGGATACTGTACGATGACGAGAATGTGTTGAGTGGTGACAGGATTGGGGAGGAAAACAAAAACGTTCACAAGTCGGAATTCTTTGAGAATTTATGTGGAAAGTGACCTTTGAATGGAGAATGAATTCTGTTGTAGATCCTAATAAAAAACGGGATAGCAGATGTTCATTTCTTCTCTCTCTCTCTCTCTCTTCTCACCAAATTGGACACCACTTACCACTAATAAAAAAAGATGAAGAATTGACAAAACTGAAGAGAAGAGCTGAAGAGAGAGAGAGAGAGAGAGAGAGAGAGAGAGAGAAAAAAAGCTTGAATGAAGATTTAAAAAGAGAGGTTTTTTGACAAAAGAAAACCGTGAAAGAGGTATTTTTTCGAAGAAAAACCGTTTCTCGTTCAATCGAAATGGTTTATTGGCGTTTTCGAAATGATAGAAAACGGGAGAAGAAATAAGAGAACAATGAGTAATTGAATTAAATTATTTCGAAAAGATTTGAATGTTCTCTGAGAAAAATGTAGAGATTAGAAACGAATAAGTGTTGAATGGTGGTCCCGACACTTGAGAACTTTCTATGAACATTAAGAAATATCTTTTTGAACTTTAGGAAAGGAGACCAGCTGTTTCAGTAAAATGTCGATGAATTGATTGAATGTTTTCTTTTGTACGTCGTTCTTCGATCGTTAAAGGATTCAGAAGTTTTTGAGAAAGTGCAACAAAGTAGTTGTTTCATGAAGTATTTCCGGAGTGTTGGGGATTATCTTGTCAGAAGAATAGGGAACACATGACAAAAGAAAAGAATGGAATATGTTTCGAAATCTCAGAAAAAATTGATTAACGCCCCAAGTAAACGTATCCGTTTTTCTATCAAAGGACATTCGAAATCGAGTCGACGGTCAGTCGGATTGACATGAGGCGGACGCATTTTTCAATCGGATTTGTTTATATTTGGGTGAGAATTGGGTGTTCGGTAACCAGTCATTAGCATCGGAAGACCGCACATAACGAGTCATCATAACCTGATTAACTGTCGTTGCGACACCCGATTTCCAACTGCTTCTTCTACTCTTCTCTCATCTAATAACTCAAATCGCATCAGTTTTAGAAGAAAAAAGAAGAGAAAGAAATAATTGGAAGAACAGGTGCAATAAGAGAATGGAACACAAGAAATAAGGAGAAGACGAAGAAGAGGTTTAATTGAATTCGAAGAACGAAGAAATCTGTTTTCGTTTCTTGGATTGTTTGAAATTTTGAAAACGAGGATTTCGAAATGATCATTTTCATATTGTTTGACCTCTTGAAATTATGACTAATGGAATTTCGAAAACAAAAAGAAAAGTAAATTTTTGTAATCTATGCGAAACCATTGTTCAAAACAAAAACAATGAACACAAATCATCTCAAATTGGTTTGCGAGGGAAAAAGAGAAACTGGTATCCCAGAGGAACGGAAAATCACTCAACTCCAAACTTTACACTTTCATTTAAGATTTTCTTTTGTTGAGAATGAAAGGAAACAAAAATAAACAGATTGTTTCAAATCTTTCGGACACTTGTTACCAAATCAAGATGACATTGAGTTGTTGACAGAGTGGGTGGAAGCAATTCAAAGGCGTTGTCTGGTCGAAAAAAAATATTCACAAATATCTGAATAAATCAGGAAAAACTAACAGATCACTATAGACTGGAAAAAAGGAAATTCGAAGAAGTTACAGAAGTTCCAAATGGTTCTTTGAAACTGAGTCTAATTCCGTCAAAAAAGAAAGAAAAGCAATAAAGTTGAGTTGTCAACGACTTGTTGATAGAGTATGAACCACCGAAAAAAGAAGTAACAATCACATAAACGTCTTCGGAGACTGACTGAGCTCTCTCTCTCTCTCTCTCTTTCGTTCAACTAACTACCAACACCCAATGAATGCAATCAAAAAAGAGAGAAAAGGCTAATGTGGCGGGAAGAAATGAAGGAGGGGTTGGGGGTAAAGGGGGGACCTAAATGAGTGAATAGAAGACGTGCCAAACGGCGACAGATGGTCATAAAGAAAAAGAAGACACGGATTGGATAAGAAGTCAACATGAGGCAATCGTAACAGTCAACGGGTCAACTTCTTCAGGAAAAGGTGAAAATGAGAAAAAAGAAGGGCGCCAGGATGATTGTCTCTAGAGAGACGATTGAAATGAAAAAGGCGTCGCCCATCAGACAGACAAAAGTGTCTTCACCATCTTCTCTTGCTCTCTTGCTCTTGCTCCCGGCGACAATCTCAGTCGCATATCTTTTCGGCTTCTATTCCTTTTCTTCTTCTTCTTCTTCTTATTCTTGCTTTTTTCACACAGCTCAACGACACCAACCAGCATCCAGCCATTTATTGCACCCAACCACCAGCACAACAACATTTTTTGGGTCTCCTTCTCTTCCTAACAACTTTTTTTTCTCTTTTTTTTTGCTTTTGGTCAAGTATGCCACTACGCATAATATAATTCAATTTGGTCAAGAAAAGTTGCATCACTGAAGCGAAAAAGCATCTCAAAAACGAAAAAATAAGGGAAAAATGACTGGGAAAGTCGAAAAAGAAGAAGAGAGAAACGGTTCAGTTTCCTGTTTTGTTTGCTTTTTCGCTTTTTACACTGTTCTCTTTTCGCTTTTTGAATTGCTCAAAAACTAGACGAATCTCAAAACATTCGAGAACACTTGGACGAGAAAACTATTGAAGAGAGACTGAGTAATTAGGATTTTGTAGAGATGATAGTAGATTGGGAGTTTAGAAGTATACAATACAGTATTCTGTTCTGGTTCAGATTTGAAAGATCCCGATACTTATGAAATGAAAGACTGTCGAGTTAGTCCCTCTCACTAGGCTCCACCCTGTTTCTTATGTTGTTCTATATTGAGGCAGTAGAAATTGTAAACTGTATCCTATATACAAATGCGGCGGCCTAGTTTGAAATAGAGTTTAATATCAGAGAAGTGATGAAATTCAAAATGTTTTGAGTACGGTAGAAAGTTCTAAAAAAGAAAATCTCTTGAAGAAGAACAACTTCCGAATACCATTTTCTCTTTTTCATTTCCACCACCGACGCCTTCTTCTTCTTCTTCTTTTTCTTTTTGTTGTTCCCATCCTCTTCTTCATTTCCTACTTCTTCTTCTTCTCTATTCTTCCAATTCGATCGTCGGACCTCTTCTTCTTCTTTCCGACGTCTTCTATGTATTCTAATTCTTTGCGGCTTCTCCTTCATTTGACCACACACACACATCTCCATCCACACATTTTGAAAAGTTTGGGGTGCAAAACGAAAATGTGTTGCCTTATACGTTAATCAGCCGTATTTTGAGAAAAGAGAATCTAATTAGAATGGCACCGCATGACGGAAAACGAAGAAGAAGAAGAAGGACTATGTCAACACTTTCAAAAAGGAGAAAAGAGAAGGTGACAAATGGTAAGTGGTTTTAGAAGAAAGAGAGAGAGAGAGAGAGAGAGAGAGAGAGAGAGAGAGAGAGAGAGAGCTACCTAGGGGAGAACCTTAAGAATAATGGAAAGAGAGAGTAATTAGAGGTGTGTTGCTTTGACTCTCAAAAGAGAAATAAAAGAGAGAAAGAGCACTCTCGAATTGACTCATTTTCAAATAAAACAATTGGATCAAGTAGTTGCTAATTGATGATTAGGGGATTGAATGTCTCTAAAATACAGTGAACAGAGAATAAAGAAACGGAATCGATGAATCGAAGTTTTGGAAGTTTTTGAATTCTGGTCTGAAGATAAAACGAATTCCGAAAGACTGTCTAGAATAGAATGTTTTTGGAACCATTTGAAAAAAAACTGGAATTTCGAAACTTTTCGATGAATCATGAGAACCAATCTCAGTTGGAAAACAAAAAAAACAACTAGAACAAAGCATTTTGATCAATATCAATAAAAGTTGAAACAGTAATCAAAGTAACTTCAGAATAATAATCGTGTGAGCGGGAAGGAAAAAAGAGATAGAGAGAAAAGAGCGAAGAGTCATCGCGGGGGCGATTAATTACATTGAACGGTAGAAAGAGGAAGAGCTGCTGAGATAGTATACAGAATCAAGGAGACGCAGAGAAGGCGGCTTCTGTATGCAGGTGGCTTTAGATGGCTCTTGACGAGCACACATAGAGATAAAGAGACGCAGATGGTTTGGAAGCTGATGATGAACTGTTAGATATGTATTCTCTTTTCTTTCATTTGTATTAGCTCAGATGGTGTTTGTCTCTGTCATACATGCATACGTTTCTAATTTTTTATGAATTGTCTAAATTTGTTCAAAATTGAGTAAATTGTGACTGATCGGAACCCATGTCCATATCAGGTTTCATGACTTGTAATATGATAGATTGGATTGGAATTGAGGAGACAAGGAAGGAGGAAGAAGAGGAACAGAGTAAATATGAAATCAGATGGAGAAGTCAAAAAGAAGAAGAAGTAGAAGATGAAAAATGACAAACGGAACGGAGAAACATAATTGATAGTTTGAAGAGAAAAGAGTTTCTTTCGATTCAGAAACAACTCTCAAATACATCATAAACTTCTCTTGAGAGTCGTCGTCCTCTGTTCAGCGGCTAATCTTGAATGCGAATTCTGTTATCATTTCATTCGATACAGTTAATGACCTTCTGGGAGAGGAGGTATTAAAATACCCTCCTACACTGTTGATAACTTTGAGAACAGAATGATAAATGGAACTGATTTAAGACAAAGAATAGGTCCCAAATCAGTAGGATTCACTTCAAAAACGGCATTTCATAACTCTGTTATCATCAGATTTCGAGAAGTGAATAGGATCAGTATGTCTGAGTTCTAAATTCTAAAAGACCAGTAATCTAAAAACCAAAAAGTGTTTCTTTGCTTTTTTTGTGCTGCCATCCATCTCAAATAACGGGTGCATCATCGTGGGAACCTTTCACATTTGACCTATTCTCATTCTCTGCCATTGACGCATCGGTCTGTCTTTTTTCAAAAAAGAGAAAGAAAATAGAAAAAAAAGAGAAGAAGTGATAGAAGAAATACAGTAGTCGAGACTCTATTTGTTCATTTTAAGGGTCCTTATTCCCTCGATTATCAAAACTAATAAGAGAAAGAAGGCGATAGAAATAGTCGAATTGCTCAAGGGACCTCAAAGTATTTGCCCTTTGCGCGGAAGTTGGTTGCTTCTCCTTCTCCGCCAATTGTCATTGAGATAAAATCAGATGAAAGAAGAAAATGAGGGAACAAGGGAGGAAACGCCGATGGAGAGACACTTGTAAGGAACCAATTGGGTGAAGAAATAATTTATGGACGAACGGCTCAAAAGGGCAAGAAGTTAAATGAGAAAGAGAGAGAGAGAGAGAGAGAGAGAGAACAATGAATCAACTGCTTGATTATATAAGTTTGTATACAATTTGTTTTGGGAGAGAAAAAGTATGTGAAGAAGTACCGCAGAGTGGACGATAAGGTCCAATGGTTTTTCGAAGATACGAAGTGTAATTGAATGAAATGAAAGCATGAGAAAGAGCCGTCTACTGGGATCTTGGGAATAGAAGTTCAATTACATACAGTAATCTATTTCAGTTTTTCGAACAACATCTGACCTAGGCTTGCTATCAGTTCATCTCACAGGAAGAAGTTGCCATCTAACAAAATTGCATAGGTACATTTTAAAAGTGGACGGCTTCTTGATATCTCCGCGGAGAACAGAAATACTTTCTCCAGATTAAATCTTCCGAGTGTTTTTTGTGTTACTGAACTCTTTCACAAACGATTCCCTCAATAATATAGACACAAAAAACTTGAAATCTTAAATGCTAATGAGAACTACTCGAAAAAGAAAACTTCGTAGCCAAATCGGAGAATCAGAGAGAAAATCCGTAATTCGAGGAGGTATCAAATGAAAAAAGTGTGCCTCTTTTCCGCTTTCAATGCACTTATTCTATAGGTAAAATGCGAAAAAAAGTTGCATTTCACAAAGAAGAGACATGTCAAACAGAAGAAGCAAGCACAAAAAACAAAGAATCTTTTTGGGAGGAGCTCGAGCTCTCCCTGTCTCCCGTTTCGCTTGTTTCTTGTCAAACAGTGCATTCTCTTCAACAGGAGGAGGGGAGGAGGAGGAAAACAGAGGAAGTGTAATCGCAAAAATACAAAAGCCTTCGATTTGTCTCGAGTCTATCTAAGAGAAATAGAGAGAGAAGATGAGATATTTGGAGAAAAAAGGATGAATGAAATCATACGGAAGTATATAAAAGTGGAGGCGGCAGAAAAGAGTTTACAGTTTTCTTTATGGAAAGGGAGGAGCAGAATGGAATCTCATCCATTTTCTAGATTGATCGACTGGAAATTCTTCAGATTAAACATAGGTTTATTTCAACGATTAACAGATTATATAGGGGCCCTTCTATTAGAGGGAACGTGTAGACTAATGGATGGATTGATGACCAAGGTCTCGTGGAACTCATTTGAAGTAAATGTGTTGCCTCTTTGTTCATCTCCCACCCAATCGTAAAGTCAAAATAAGAGAGTGTCCAGTTCTGAAATGGAGTTTCAACTGAACACCTTCTCTGCGTCTCTTCAACCTATTCACTCTTTCCGTTGGTCACCAAGTGCTGTAACTCGACACCGTGCCGGCTTTCGTTTCGGAATATTCAAATTTGGAAGAAGGTCTTTCTCTCTCTCTCTCTCTCTCTCTCTCTCTCTCTCTCTCTCTCTCTCTCTCTCTCTATTGAGTATATTTGTTCTTCTTCTATTCTCTCTGCACAATTAATGACCCAAAATGCAAATTCTCGTAATTGAAATTGTCGAAATTTAGGAAAAACAAGAGCTATTATAAAAGAATTGAATGGAAATAAATACTGAAAAGAAATGATGAGAAAAACTAATTTTATTTCTGATAAAAATCCGAAGGAATACATAAAAACACGAACAAAGGAAAAGAGAACATTGGTATTTGATATCCAGAGAAAGTCGTATTCCACTTGAAACAGTCGGAGGATAGACACACATTTTCGAGTGTATCTGGTCAAAAGAGTCCTTTGTTTAGTGATAAAACATAAGAGTTGATTTCAAATGTTTTTGTTTTTCAGTAGAAATACCATGAATTTCTGAAAGAAAAATTACTTTTTACATTTTCTTCGAAACTTCATTTCCATGCAACTCTTGTTCCAATCCAAGAACTTTTTTTTTCTTCAAAAAATGCAATTTGAAAATCATTTATTAATTTATAAAATCAAAAATGAAGAGAAAAGTTTACTTGTTATTCTTATTGATATGACATTCTGCGAGAAGAGTTTTCTTCACAATTGGTAGTCCCATAAGATGAAAATATTGAATTTCTTTATCGAAATGAGCCGATACTCTCTGAAATCATTCGATACATTAAATATAAGTGGGCGTTTTAAGGTTTTGTAGTTTCAGAAGTAAATTCTTTGATCTCTACTTATGACGACGGGTGATTTTATAGGATGCTCATTGATCTTCTCCTTCTAATGTTTTTGATCAGAATTTATAGTTTATGAACAACTGTTTCTAGTTTTCCGAAGATTCTTCTTTGAATTCTCTCGAAGAGCCGAAAAACGAAATTCGTTCGAAACATTGAACATTTTGTTGAAATTATCTAGTATAAAACGAAAAGAAGCTTATCAAAATCTGATCATTTCGGACTTTTCTCTTCATTTTCAATCATCGAAAAAGCAAAAAGAAGAGCTCTCAGAGATCAATAATCTCCATGTTTTTATGATGTGTCTTTTGGATGAAAACGGAGAAGAATCGTCGAAAACTCATGATTTGGTCAGAAAAATGGAAGAAAATACTGCACAAATCACAAGACATTCTTTAGAGATTTAAGAAAAGATCAGACGAAGTTCATGAATACAGTAACCTTCCGTTTCGTCAGACTCCATAATTCAGAAGAAAGACTTAGAAATCTCAAAGGATCAGAATGTACTCTAATCGAATAGTGTATTGGTACTTAGAAGAGATTGTTTTGAAAACAGACCTCTAAAGAATTCTGAATGTCCTGTAACTGAAATATAACATCGGTTTGTTGATGAAAAGTCTCCGTCTGGAAAAGAATAAAATACGAAAAACAAAGAAATCAAAGGAGAAATACGTACCCCATTCATCAATAATTTCATAAGTGCACTTTTGTGTTTTGCGTACTCATTTCTCATTATATCCATTCCTTTTTCAGATACAGAAGTCATCACAATTCCTGAAAGAAAACAACGAGAAATGAAGAGAAAAGAAAATGGGAGAAATCACCTGTTGAAAAGAAAACACACGCTTTGAGAAGAGAATAATGGAGATCAGTGACTCTTAAATTCATTAATGGATACACTACAAAAGAGAATAATGTGTCTGTTATTGAAGCGAAAAGAGTTCTTAAATGCTCGTCTTCAATTGCATCTCTACATTCTTCTCTCAATGGATATACATTTGAACATCCGAAAAGAAGACCTTCGCATTGCTCGACGCGAGTTTGATAAGCCATTGTTAAGAATGAGCAAGGGGCAAGACGACTAATGAACCAGGCACGCTGAATTGAGTTTTTGATTGGAGAATATTCAAATAAATGGTACCTTATCGTTACTGGAAAGTTGATTGAAAACTGGAAATCGGGTAGCAAAATCAAGAAAATGTACGATTGAACGGGACCAACTTCGACAGAAATTCTCAATTGTCAGTATCTCCAAAGGCTTCCAATCTCTCTGAAAACAGAAATTATCAGTGGTTCGAATGAAAAGAAAACAACTTTGAAACGTGGACACTGGGGTGACGTCTTCTGTATTAATTCGAGTACATTACAATTCAACATTCGTTCAATCAACTGATTCTCTTCATCTCGACACATATTTGATTCACAATAATTATTTTCACAGTATCTGAAACTTCTTTCTTCTCTCTCCAAAAACCCCATTTCCATTCATTCTCACTTTTCCAAATTCATATACACCTGTGCCATTTCCATTGCCTCAGTTACACATATTTCGGTTTCTTTTAAACTCTTCGGAGTACTTTCCGCAGAGCTTGATCTCTCTCCATCTGTACTCGTTGAGCTGTATTTTCCACGGATATCTTAAAAGAAACGAGATAAACAAGGGGGGGGGTTCAAAGTGTTTTGAAAGTGAAAGACCTTTGACGTTCATTCCGACTTGAAGACACTTTTTGTACCGACACGCTCTACAAATGTTACGTGTTCCCTTCTGAATTATACACATATTCCCACGATAACATTCGAATTTCTTCTCGGACATGTAGACTCGACGAAAGAATCCTTTGCAACTTCTGAAACAAATTTCCACTCGAGTAGTTCTTTCTTTTCATAATGTCTAGACACACATCATTTCAAAGGGTATTTTTTTGTTTCTTGATATATTTCAGTTCAATTGAATTCTTGAAATTAAATTCATTCAGAAGTCTAAAGAGGAAAAAAGATGCAGGTGTTCTAATGTAAATGGTAAATAAAAAGTGAACTTCAAAATTACAAATCCAAATGTTCAAGAGTTTAGAGAGTTGATCAAAAGTTTCGACAAATGGAGACTGAAGAGATCTAAAACTTTGGAGGGGTTGAACTCTCAGTTAGTAAAAGTTCTCCTAACATCTAGACATTTAACTATCATATGAACATGCTCTTCAATAAATGCTTCTCACTATCAAAAAGTGATCCTAGAACAACTTACGGACAACAAATAGTTCCATAATGTGGTTGACCATTTGAGTCATCACAAACACGACATATAGCGAAATGGAGTTCTTCCGGAGACGACATATCATTCAAATCCAACCAACCAACCGACCACTACTATCCAATCTTCTTTGAATGAGCATGCTCTTTTCGTTTCCCTCCCTCCCCTTTCCCTCCTCCCTCCATCTCCCCCTTTTCCTCCTTCAGATTACATTTATTTTTCGTCTCGTTTCCATGACGACTCTCTTCAATTCATTCAATCTCTCGCCTTTTCCTCGCATTTTCTCGTCACTTTCTTTTCCTTAATAATCCCTTTTCCTTATTATAAAGAGACAAAAAACAGAAATACACACACAAAAATAGAAAGTGCTTATCTGATGACGCTTTGAACTATACAGGTGAATTGAGATGAATGAAGACACACGAAGGGGGAGATGTGGACGAATAGATGACGTTGTTCGATCACAGAGGTACACAAGAACCCAGAGAAGAGGTACATTCTTATTCGTATTCGAAGGACATCTTTTCATCGAAATATGATTTATTTTTTGAACTTTGATCCAGAGAATTCGATTGATTTGGGTCTCCAAAGGTATAGGGTTTCTGGAAACTAGACTTCTGAAAAGATCTAGAGCAGAAGAAATTATTAGTTTAACTTCTTCTGGTTCAGCGTGTCTGTCTTCTTGATTTGGCTAATGAATGGACCAAAATTCGGTTTTAGAATCATCACTCTCGGCCATAGCTTACTTTTCAGATAAAACCTGTTTTGAATTACTCTATTGGATCGAAAGTATCAGGATGGAGTGAATCTGATACAGATTTTACGAAATCTTCTGCTGAACGGTAAGAAAAATAAATGGTATTTGTATATTTGAAGAATTGAACAAGACTTTTTGGATTTTCAGGATTTCGTTTTTTCGAACGATGAGTTTGATTGATCCGAGAACTTTAAAAACACTACAGTACCCCCCAGCATTCGCATTCTTCAGGAAAATGGATTCTCTCGAGATATGACAAAAGATTGTTTGAACTTTGATTTGATTTCTCCTTAATCATCCATCTGGAATCAAAAAACCCCCGAATGAGAGAGAGAGGTCAGGACATGGTTTCTTGATGATTTGAATTCTTGTATTCTGATCGGAAGCGGGTTTTCCTCCCTTGTTTGTCACCTATACCCGTCTGAAAAATGAGTGATCTGTTGTAGTTTGAATGAAACAATCTTTGACTGTTTCCATTTTATTTGCAGAAAACTGACGTCTTCAGAATTCAATTTGATTGTGATCGACTGAAACTTGTTGAATCAGAAATAAATCATAACGTTTATTGTCAATTGAGAAGAAGAAGATGTTATCTGAATATTCGAGAACAAATAAGTATTACAGCAATTTCTCACCTAAAAGTAAATAAATAGATCGAAACTTCAGATAAATAATCTAGTTTTTCCATTTTAAAATTGTAATATTGAGAGGCAAAAGTCACGCTAGTTCCACTCTCTCATCCATCATTTTGTTATCATTGAACCTTTTCATTAGGTCAAACCGATCAAGGTTTTCTCATTTCTTGAGAAATGTTTTTATTTATTTACATCTCTTCGATTTCTGATGTTTCTTTGTGGTCGATTGAATGTTTTCATCACAAAGAATGATTCAAATGATAAAAATGAAATGAACAGAGATCTTCTTTTGCATTGGAAGCATGCTTTCGCGGTTGATCCAATTAGTTTTTGAACGATTGAATTGGAATGAAAAGAATCAGAATTCAGAGAATAATCAATTGATAATTGAAGAAAACGAAAGAAGGAACTCGAAGAAACGGAATGAAGAGTGTGGTTGACAAATTGCTAGTTTTAGGAATCAGCAATGGAGAAAGATACAGTAAGGATTTCTCAGAAATCAATGAAAAATAGAGTACAATAGACCGGAAGCAGTTTCCTGAATTTCCCAAGTTTCCTTTAACCTGAGTCCCTGAAAACGACTTATTCGAAACAAAGATCCCGAATGTTCGATGGTTATGGGCATCCTTTTCAGACTCATTCGTGTTCCAATGACTAAATCTCGTCCGTTGGCCACGTCATTACTGTAAACTGGAAATCCCTTGTTCAAATCGGATTTATTTTCATAATTTTGAGTTTTCATAACTTCCAAATGACGTCCGGTGTGTGACATCATACAGACTGTTTTACATACACTTCATCCTCCCGAACAACATATTATTCAATGATTACCCCTCAATTCAATGACTCATTTTATCAATGATCACTTTTTTCTAGAATTTCGAGAATAGAACTATCGAATTGACCGTGTGTGTTCGACCACATAAATCACTTTTTAATGACGTCTACGTTCTCTATTCTGCAAACTTTTTCCCCATTTTACAACTTTTCACTTCTTCTTTTTTTCGTTTTCATACCAGTTTTCCGTTCTCTCTCTCTCTCTATCTATCTATCTATCTCCACACCCTTTTATCTACTTTTTCACTCCGTTCGTTCTCTGAAACGCCTCATCAAAATTCGGCGTATCGTTGTTTCGCTTATTGACAGTTTCTTCTCGTAAATCACTCTGTTGCCACCAAATGAAAAAACGGACGGATAGAGAGAGGGGATTCTCGTGTTTCTTCCTATTGAATTGTTTTTGAGAAACCGGTTACAGTGGCAATGATTCGGACGTCTTCTCTCTCTCTCTCTCTTTGTCGCTCATTGACTCCGTTGTGTTCTTTTACCGATTTTGTCACTGAATATATGGTTTAAAATTATCAAAAAAACAACTTTTTGTGTAAGAATGGGCCAGAACTTTGAAATAGAAGTCAATTCAAAGGTTTTTGATCTATACTAGAGCAACAGTAGAATTCTGTTTCCTCTATTGTAGAACTCATAGCAGTTCATTTGAGTAATCTAGACAGCCAGTCAAGTTTTTTGAAAAAAGATCCATTCTTGACGATTAGTTACAGAACATTTCATTAAAATTCGATTCCAACACTGAAAATTCTCACAGAGATGAGCAACTGAAATTTCATTGGAAGTCTATATTCTAGACATTTTTTTATGTTTTTGGGGTCTTTTTTTCATTCTCTTGATGAGAGAAATGTAGAAAACGGAAAACATTCAATCATTTTTCTGTTCTCATTTTATCTTTTTTTTTAGTTTTCTTCTCTTTTTTCTCAGTTTTTGCATTTCTTTTTATTTGCATTATTATGTTGAGTTCTATTTTTGCATCAAAAATATCTCCAAAAATATCAGTTTCTAAAAAAAAAGAAAATGCAAAAGAAAAAGAGAAAAAGAGATGGGCGAAGTGAGATAAGAAGACGTCGAAAACCTGAAACAAATAGAGGAAACTGATTCATCAAAAGGCTTAGCCACGTCGTCTTCCTCCTTCTTCTTCGGTGCATCATTTCAAGAGAAAAGTTGCTCCGAAAGAGTAGTCTTCTTCTTCTTCCTCTACTTCTACTTCTTCTTCTTCTTCTTCGTTTTTCCTATCCCGTCAACTGGGACCATTGGAAAAAAAGAAAGAAAAAAGCAGCAAGCATATAATTGAGACGAGAGAGCACGCCTTCTAAAAGGGACCCAGACGATGTGCATTTCCATCGAAAACGACGAAGAAGAGGCTCTTTTCTCTCCTCTCTCGGATTTCCTAAAACATTGAAGGCCTTTCCCTTTTTTCTCTTTTTTTATTTTATTTTTTTTCCCCGAGCCATTTCTGCATCTTCACGCTTCTGAGACTACATAGAAAATAGAAAATAGACTGAAAATAGACTGTGAGAGACAGAGAGACGCAGATGGAAATCTGAGAAGCCGTCGTCAGTCTTCCGTTTATCTTCCGGGAGCCATTCTCTCAGCTATTCCGACTGGAGTCTGCCCTTTTATGAGATCATCCAAAAGATTTTAACCCCTTCTTCTTCTTTGTTTACTTTTTTTGGAATCTTTTTTCTATTCGGATCCTCAATCAAGTTGATTTACTATATGTTCCTAATATAACAGTTCAAATTGCATCAGTTTTCAGTTTTTCATTTCAGAGTTATCTAAAACAGAACTGCATTATTCCCTATCCACTCTTTTTCTGAAATTCCACCATAGAAGTAATCTTCATAAAACTTCATGACCAACTGGGGAATTTATTGTTTTCTGAAAACCATATCTGATGAACATTATCAAAACAAAATTTTTTTTCTTAGAAAGTCTCTATTTCTCCTGAAACATTCAACTTCCTCGTGAAACTTTTGAAAGTTCTGAAACACCATACATCTTCTTTTCTGTATTTTTTTGATCATAACCTATATCAATACCTTCTATTCATTTTTTGTTCAAAAATATTTTTAAGACCATTTTTTCTCATGACAACAGTCATAAATCTAAACAATATTCATGTTTTTGAATATTTTTTCCTTCAATTTAATCAAATTTTTCAAATTAAAAAGGACTGTTGTAGTTTGATATTTCAATACGAAATCAGAGAAAATAATGAATGAAAAGGTGTTTTTGTGTTAGAATATCGTGACTGAAAACGGTTGAGTTCGTCTTCCACTTGAACATAAATTGTTGCTTTTCTCTCTTTTTTCCACTCATTTTACTCTTCTTTTTCTTCATTTTTTCCATATCTGAATATACAAATATCTTCAGACGTCTTCTTCTTCTTCTCTTTCTTTCTTTTTTCTCTTTCTTCTATTCTAAGCGGCAAAAAAAGAATACGGACGGGACGCCATCTGAGGTGCTTTCACCCAGACTCTCTCTCTTTTTTTTGAGCTTTTCCATATATACTAGTCCATATGTACATACCTTTTCTTTCTTTTTTCTACTCTTTGCCACCCACAAACATTCAACTCCACCTTCCAAAAAGAAACAAAAAAAAAGAAATGATGACGTGAGTCCATTGGTCTCTTTTTCCTCTTTTCAGAGAGAGAGAGAAGAGGATTTCGTTTCGACGGTTCAATACCCATCAAATAAAAAAAGAGATTCTAAACAAGCGAAACATGAAAATCGGATGAATCAAAGTACCATTTATTACGATAAAAGGAATCGAATCGTCTTGATTTCTTTTCAGAATTCACTATCCATTTGTCATGTTTTGATTCCACGAAACCTGAGAAAAGAAACTTTTTTTTGTTGTATTCAAAACGTTTGTATTGTTACGTTTTGGAGAAAAACTATTTCTCTCTGTGCATTGAATTCTTCCGTTCGAAGTGAAGTTTTTTCTGGAAATTGTATAATCGAATCAATTCAGAACACTTGAACTTTTGGAATTTTTACAAGAGGAAACTATAAAACACGATTGCAGATTTTGATTTATGTGGGTTACCGAAGTTCCCGTTTCTAGAACATTTCAAGAAATAATATGAGGGAACTTTATTTCATTTGATTAATGTTTCGGTGATAGAATTCGAATAGGATGTGCCCTTTTAATAATATATACAGTAGAGGTGCCACTAAGGAACAGTTCTTATCAATTTACAGTTCTCAGTGAGTCATATCGAAAACATTCGTCCAGTCTTCAGTTACTCTACAACACAGAAATGACTGTTTCTTTCAGCTCCTTTTCTCATTTTCTCTATTCTTTTCTCAAAAAACATTTCTCTTCTCGAGTTCTTTATAATTCTGACAAAACAAGAAGTCTTTTTTTGTATTCTCCAACCAAATGTTCTGTTTTTGTTTGCATTCGAAAGAAGGACCCAATTATATTTTTGTAACAACTCTGAATTGGAAACTGGGTCCCCCCTTTCCTCTCTTTCTCCCGTGTTACTCATTTTTCGAATTGCTAGTTAATCCTATTTTGTGTGTCCTGTCTCTTGTTTACAATCATTCTTTTTCAAGTCTACAACCATCTCTCTCTCTCTCTCTCTCTATACAGTTATATCGAAATAATGTCGACCGGATTTATCCGTTTTTGTTCTTCTACCGTTACATTCTGCCCTCAAATTTATCCATTTTGTTTCCGTCGATTTCCTCAAAATTTGGAATTGAAAGAGTGACAAAAAACTAGAAAACTTGTTGTCGTACACATACACAGAATGACAAAAAAACTGACACATAATACGAATATCTGTCTCGTCGTTTCACAAATATTCCCATCGAATTCATCGATGAACGGATAATCGTTGTCTCCATTCAGACTCTCATCTCAATTATAAATCATCTTTCTCTTTCTATATCTTCATGACCCTTTGTCACTCTTCTTTTTGTATTGTTTTCTCATTGAATTACTGTCCGTGTGAACAATTGGAAATGCCCCAAAATATTTACAGTTCCGATTGTATTTCAGCTATTTTTCTTATCGTTTCCAGTCCTTCCGTTTCTATTTGAATACACTTTCATTTCCATCACTTCCGTCTGTCCTTCATTCCTTTTTCTGTATCTTTGCAAATAAGTTGAAATAGATAGGGTCATGTGATCTTGTATATCTTCCGATTTGATCTCAACGAGACACGGGAACTGCCAATTCTGATTCATTGCCAATGACTAGCCGACAGGCAGAAGAAGAGGATCGGGAAGAGAGAGAGAGAGAGAGAGAGAGAGAGAGAAAGAGAGAGAGAGAAAAGGAAGACACTATCATCTTTGGACAAGAATCTTTGAATTTAAATGTGTTGTTCGTTGATTTCGACTCCCATTTTTTATTTGATTTGAATCAATGTTTCGATGCAATCACGCTCCAATTAGAAGACGTCATTTTTAAAAAAATGACGAATTCGCTTTCTTGGAGCACTGGGGATCAGGAGGGAAGAAATTGATCTGAAACCACTGGGAAATACAAAAATATCAGAAATCCAAGGGAATCTCTCTGAAACGATACATTTCTACTCAATTCTGAAATCACAAGTCTAGAATCTTTGAAATAAGTGAAATTCTTTGAGGGCGACTTGTTTCAGAAATCATATTTTGTTTAGTTATTCACATCAGGTGTTCTAATATTTGACTACCTTATTTTTATTTGTTTTGAGTGGGTTTTGAGTCCAACTAGATACAGAATAAGTAGAAAACAGTACAACAACTCCTTCTCTCTCTCTCTCTCTCTCTCTCTCTCTCTCTCTCTCCCTACTTTAAATATCAAATCTTCTTATCAAGTTTCATTTTCCACTTGCCTACAGTCTTGTATTTGTCAACTGATTTCTGTCTTCTTTGATGAATTAAAAGCTCAATGACAAGCACACGGTTTCTCGATTGTCTACATGCTCTTTCATTGGTATTAAATCAAGAAATCACTCTTCTTCTTCCTCTTTTTCTTCAAAAAACATCACTTACTCATCTGGCACATTTTGAACTATTTGCTCTCGGTCGTTGAATGATTTCATTCGAATGTCTTCCTACTTGTACGCAAATAAAATCTCAAAATGGTCTTCAGAATCAAGTGACGGAAGGGGGCGGATCCGGTACATCTGACCGTAAATTACGGAGTTTCGAATTGATCTTTTCGAAACTGTATTTAAACTAATTCATTGCTCAGAAATTGAAGTTCTTCTTGGCACTTTTAACAAGGACTTTCTTGTCTTTCAGTGCCAATGTTACCGTATAGTTGACATAAAAAAGTTCTAGGAAATTTCAATCCATCATAAATCAATCACACGTTTTGATACAGTATCAAACAAATCTGTCTAGTTTTTCGGGTTGTTAGCAGAAATTCCAACTGACAAGAAACCATCTTCTCTCCCGCAGAAACTTCATTTTAGTTTCCGCCGAGCGATCTTTGAAAATGATCTGAGGAGAAGCATAAAACACAATTTCTCTCATAGAAAACATTCAAAAGATCTTTCTGTATTAGAAGAACTTCCAACAATTCACAGTTTATCCAATGAATGACCAATCGACATTCCGATTATCTACAGACACGCACTATTTCAATCTGATAGATCTCTCTCATAGAACACATTTTTTCGAGTTTATGCCGCCCGCATCAAAAAACTTCTCGACAAACACTATATTAACCAACACATTTCATAACATTGGGTCGTTGCTCATCACCATCATATGCTCGATTTCTCCCGTTGTCTGACTCACTTTTCGATTGTTTTGATTCAACTCTCCAATCTCTCTCTCTCTCTCTCTCTCTCTCTCTCTCTCTCTCTCTCTCTCTCTCTCTTCCTATCTCTCTATGCTTCAAGTGACCCAAACCCTTTCAGTGTTCTTCTTAGTCCGGAGAGTGTCCGCTTCTCCTCCTTCGTTCCGCAACCTCTCTACTGTTTGTTTATCGCTTTTTGCTCCTCTCTCCATCTCTCTAACCGATTTCGGACTCCCCGGTCAGGAGGAGGAGAGGTAGGAGGGAGCATACACAAAAGACACCGGTTCGAGATGATCATTTTGACCATTTTGACTCGATTGTGTTATGATTTCAATCATTATCCTCTCTTAACTAGCAAATACTTTCTTTGTTACCGTAACTGAAATCCAAACCTCCCACTCCATAGTTTCCATTTCCAATTCCATCAGTCATTCCGCCCACTTTCATTCAATTTCTCATAGTTTCAGATCATTTTTTCAATTTCCAGACCTGTTCATTTTTGATTCAGTTCATTGCACACGAATTCTCACCATTATCATTAAACTTTACGATTTTTGGAAGTGCTTTCTCTCTATCTTTTTCTTTCTTTTTTCGTCACTCTTTTGTCATTTTTGTCGTCATTTGGTGCAATTTCTTTGAGATTTCTGATATTTGACGACGTTTGTGGAAATTCTGAATGGAGAATTTGTATTTTTGTGTGTTTCCATTGAAATCTCGTGGGAACTATTTGTGAACGTTTTGGAATTCGAGGAAAAAGGAACGTGGAAGTTGTATACATTTCTGTTCTTTTTTGAATAGAAACACCCATTATCTTGTATGAATCAAACCATTAGTTTTGTGTTTTTGATTCTTTTTTCTCTTCTTATCAAATGACTCATTTCCTCGTCTGCCGTTCAATTTCTTCAGACCTCCAGTCTTAATTTTCCCCTATTTGTTTCTCAAAAACTCTCTCTAATAGAAGAGCACAATGCTTTTGTATACAACAACAATTTTTGAAAATCATTTCAACTATCCCTTGAAACTTTATCCAATGTGCAAACAATGACTCCTCCTTCTTTTCTATATCAAAACGATCAGTTTCAGTCTGTAAAACAGTCGAAAAGTGCACATTTGACTGGGCGATGATGATTGAAAAAGTAGAAAGATAGAGAGAGAAAAAGAAGAAGAAATCAAACGATGAATGAGATCAAACTGACTAGGAATGACTTATATCTTTTCCTTTCTTTTTGAAGGGAAAAGGGGAGTTCAATCACTTTCTGATCTTCGAAATGAAGAAATGGAATGTGTGAACCAATCAGAAAATGACGTTCATTTCGCAAGCTCCGGTAGAGAAGTTGTCATCATTGAGAGGTCTTATGAGCTGAATAAAGAATGCAGGATACGAATTAAAACTGACTGATGTGCTTAAAAACTCTTTGGAAAACAGAAAATGACCGCCTTCTGCTGATTTTGAATTTCGAATTTAGTATATAGGGTGACTGATTAAGAAGGTTCTTTAGAGGAATTAAACTATCACTAAAGAGACTTTCATCTTTTATCATTTTGCATTTTAAAGTCTTTCTTCTTACGAAATGACCATTCTCCTTAACACTTTTCCCCAGAGGAAAAGGCCTCCCACAAAGATTAATTTCTTCCTTCTTGGAAGAACATCTTTCCGAATTCTGAATGTCATCCTCTTAACTTTCGACCTTTTGCGTTTCAATGTTAATTCGAATTCCATTGAATAATGACGCAAGCTACTTCTTTTCCTTTTTTTTTTGATAATTTAGAAGAGAAAATGGAGTACACAGTTGTTAATTGATAACTATTTATAGTCCGGGTTCATTTTTGAATCGGGAATAGATCAACCACAAATCATGCTCCTTCTCTCTCTCTCTCTCTCTCTCTCTCTCTCTCTCTCTCTCTCTCTCTTTCTATCTCTTGTCTTTCAATTATTTTCTTATCATTTTGTCGTCAATTGACAACGTACATAGAAGCAAAATGGAATTCCGAGAAACTGAAACTGATAAGAAATGAGAGAGGAATATCAGCTATTTAATGTAGTGAGGTTTGAACTAACCGAAGAAAAGAAAGAACGGAGTAGACGACGGAATTCGGAAGTTGTTGGCAAAACGTGGGAGAGAGAAACGGAGATTATGGTTATGAAAATTGACAGTTTGCAGTCAAAAGATTAGTTAAAAGACTGTGGCAGAATGAGAAATAGTGGAGTTGTACAATGGCATGCCGTTCTAATAGAGTTAGACTCTTATGATGTCAAACTAGTTTTCAACGCAAAAAAAGTGTGCAGCGTGCAAAACCGAATAGAAGATGAAGTATTGTAGATTTTAGAAAAGGGGTCAATCGTAGATCAGTTTATCAAATGAGAAGCTGAACTTCCGATGTTCTCTCTTACTTTCTCTATTAATAGACAATCTCTCTCTTCTCTCTCTCTCTCTCTCTCTCTCTCTCTCTTTCTCTCTCTCTCTCTCTCTCTCTCTCTCTCTTTCTTCTGACGGTATCATGTTGTTTCATCGAAAAACAGTGTCCAACTTGAGACCATTTCCCTCGTTTCCTCTCATCTTTACTACTACATTTGTGTTGTTTCAAACGGAATGTAGTAGATTTTCCATCGGTCATTCTCATCATATCATATCACTGACTCCGCCCCTTTTCTTCATCTCCTCCTCTTCTTCTTCTTTTTCTTTTTCTTCTCATTTCAAATACCCTCTCGTTTTCAGTGTTTCCAAGTGTGTTTCTATTTCGTCCCGCCTCCAATTTGCATTTCACTGTGAAAATCCTTGTGTCGACAACGTCGATCCGTCTGACACTGTTGTTACGTTACTATTCAGGCGGAACACGCACCATCATATTTTATTTGTTTCTCTTTTCTCTTTTTCCCGTTTTTCTATTTGAGGATACCCCTCCTTCTTCTTCTACTCTCAGGTGACTCCGCCCCCTTTTGTTTCTCTTGCAGTAGAAATATTAAGACAGTCTAGCTGTGAACTTTCGATAGTTTGCAACAAATCAATTCTGTTTTCCGATTGCGTCGATTGGCATTTTATCATTTGAACGTTACGTTCAAAAAGACATATTTAGGTTAATGATAACTAACTGACAGAGAAAACTGTGACCTCTTATCGATAGTTTTGTGACCTGAATATATCTTATTAGGCCACTGAAAACATCAGAAACATGGAAGATAATCTTCCGGTTAGTTTTTTTGGAAGAAAAGTCCAAAGTTTTCTGATATTTGTCATCTTCCACGAAACAATATAATCATATTTTATGTATAGATTACTAAAGTTCAAAACTATTCATTCTAATCATCTAGTTCTAATTCATTCTAATCACAGTTTCAAATTCAAGATTTTCTATTATAAGGGCATGCTATCAAATCATTCACTTGGAATAAAAAACTTCATCCGTTTCCTACAATCTTTGATTATGAAAAAGTATTCAAAAGAATTCAAACTACTAATGGTTTTCTAGAGGAATAATGTTGCAAAGATGATCTCTGAATAGTTCAAAGTACTGTATAATCTAGTAGCCCTCTAGAAATTTTCATAATCTTCTCTCTCTCTCTCTCTCTCTCTCTCTCTCTCTCTCTCTCTCTTTCTGTTACTTTGCATCTGATTTAATTTTCAATTCCACCCCTTCTACATGTTTCTCTGTACCATTGTTTCATGCGTTTTGATCGGTGACCTGCTCCTTTTCTCTCAGTTCCAAGATGTTTGATGCCACGTGGCACTTTCTCCTTTATCTTTTCACTCTAGCACCTGGAATGCCAGCTTGCCAATTACCAAACTTTTCGTCTCGTTTTGCCGTCGTCATACTCGTTATCATTAATCAAAAAGCGTTGTGGCGACTGGCTGCTGCCACGCGTCCCCCTCTTTTCTTTTACAGAGGGGGAATGAACTATTATCAGCCGATTCGGTTTTGGCGCGCGTAAGAAGCAAAAAGAGAAAAAGAAAGAACAAACTCACTTTTCCAATTATTTATGATTAAAAAGAGAGGGAAAAGTACGTCCGGGTAGCCTCCTTTACCATCACACTTTATCAATATTTGATTTGAACTTACCCATGTTTTTGACAAATGGACATACGAAGAGGAGATGAAAAGCAAGTGAAGAAGAAGCACAGTAATCCACATCTGACCGTTCACTTTTCATACATACACACCTCGATTAATATATAAATGAAACTATTGAAACCCGTTTAATAATCCGACTGTCCGTCTATCCTGTCCATCCGATCGGTTTCTCTCTCTCTTTTTGCATATGTATATGTATATATTCATGACCGTTTTCCGCAATTACCGTTTCCCTTTTTCCATTTTAAATCATTTCTTCTTTTTTGTAGTTTCAAACGAGGAAAAAGCAACAAAAGAAAAAGGAAGCCATTTCTCAGTAAACGGCTCTCAACTGAATTCATTATTACTTCTTCTATTAGGACGCTTGCGACAAGGATCGCGGCACTCAATATCAAAACGGAGCAACTGGAAATGGATGATTGGGAGTATTGGGGGGATGAGTACCTCGAAGAGGAACCAACCTATGCGATACGACCTGGAACAAGAGTTGTTAAAGTTGAAAGGTGAGTATTTTCTCATTAGAGCACATTTGCAGCTCACTAGACTTTAGGTATGTGTTCCGAAGAAAATTTAGAAAAAAAACAGTTTATTTGAGCTCAGAAACTTTTTCGATTTCAAAAGAAGAATTGGTTATATATACCTTACGGATCAATTAGAAATCATATGAAAGTATTTTTTTTACTTTTGAAATTATCAAAGTCAGTCACCTTCAATCTCATTCCTATGTAGTTTTGAACTGTTCAAAGTTCAAAATAATCGAGAGAAGTGAGACTAGAATCTAGACTCTAGATCAAAGAGTTTCCCTAGATATTATTCCATTCATTTATCTTCCCTGTCGCCCAAAAAAAGAAGATAAAGTGTCTATTTTTGTTACTCTAATCGGAAAATTTGATTGTTTCGCAGAAATTCCATTCACAGTTTTTTGACGACCAACAGTTGTTGACCTTCTGACGTTTTCAGATCATTTTCTCTTTTTGAATAGAAGAATAAGCTCAAGAAACGACTGCTCATTGGCCATTCTCTTTTTAGGGAAGCCGATAGTACGTGTTCTATTTGCGTTTCAATTTGTATAGTCTCTCTCTCTCTCTCTCTCTCTCTCTCTCTCTCTCTCTCTCTCATTACTTCTCAATCTTCCATACCGCCACGCAACCCTTTTTGTGATAGTTTGCAATTTTATCAATGGCATTACCCCTCTCATCTCACGCAAAATTTGTATAAGCGCGTCGATTGACAATACAGAAAATAAGAGAATTTGGAATTAGAGAGAGACCGCACAGGAAACAAAAACTACTACTACTGTATACAGAGAGAAAGAGAGAGAGAGAGAGAGAGAGAGAGAGAGAGAGAGAGATGACGTTGACAGTATTCAGAAAGGAAAACACGTGGTCCTCATGATCCGCGCACGGAGATTGATCACTTTCTGAGAGAGAGAGTTGAATGATCTTTGTGATTTGCTACTTGAGGCAACAGTTTAAAAAAGAGGAATTAGATGAGGTTCAAGGACAATGATCGATTCGGAAATGATATAATTGGAAATTTGGAACATGTTATTTTAATTATAAGATAGAGGAGAGCCAGTTTCAGAGCCTGAAAACTTTCATGCGAGTCGAAAGTTGGAGGTCCTTTATAATAAATGGAAAGAAGGATGTTCTGATAGAGAAGCACATCCAAACAAAGCCGAGAATACGGTGTAGATGTGGAAAACTGATAAACACTTTCGACTGAAATAGAAAGAACTAATATCATGTTTTGCACTTTTCGAAAGACTTTAATCTTTACGTTTTCATCAAAAACATCGTCTTAGTTTTATCTTTCTCTTGTAAAAACACTTCCAGACAAGGAAAAGGAAAACTTCTCGGGTGTTTATTTATCAATTTCCGTGGGTGGGTGATGACCTTTTGAAGTTTTTTCTCGAAACAAAGTTATCTTATCTGGTTAAATATTTTATATGACACCTAATAAAGATAACTTTTCGATTAGAGCATGATGTTTCTTTTGATGACAAATTGATAATATTCTTGAGAAACGAATGAGAAATATCAACTGCAGACCTGATTAATTAGCCTAATTCATCGTTTTACAAACATTGACATCATCCTTTTCATCTCCTTCTCGTCCTTCTCCTTTTATCACTTCTTCGTCTTCTTCTTTTCAATGAATGAATGACCTAGAAACCGATTGGCACGTCCGGAGGCAAGAAGATGGTAATAAATTTGAGATGAATTGGGATAAACGACGCGGAAATCGTTGTGCAAAGAAGAGTTTGCTTATAGACGGAGAGGTACCAACCCTATCTCACTTGCCTCTCCTCCCACCCTCCCTTTTGCGCCTGTTTACTTGCCTTGTTCGGTCGAGATTTCGGACACGAACCCAACGAGTCGCCGCAACGGTTTTTCCTTTTTTCTATGTCTCTTAGCAGTCTCTTTTGTGGAATACAGTCCCTAACAGAAGAGACCTTCTTCTTCTTCTTCTACGTCTTCTTCTTCTTCTTCGTTTTCATTTCTTCTGATCATCTCAATGTCTCTTTTGAGTGTTATCAGTAAATCGTCTTCACTGCCTTCTTCTTATTCTTCTCCTCCCTTTTTGTTTCAATGTCACCGTTTTGTAATATTATCAATAGAGAGACATGAATTTTGATGGGAATCCCCCACTTTCCACGTGGACTTCTTCTCTGTTTCTAGCCTAAAATCTATAAACTTTCATCTGATTCTTCCAGTTCAAAGTAAAAGAAACACCTAAATTTTATGATTTCCTGTAGCCAATCGTCTTGAAAGTGATCATTGTTTCGTTGATTTTATTCCGGTTTAATCAGTTTCTCAAAGTTTTGAATTCTCGAACTTTAAACTCTTTTTCCATGATCAATTCCGCTTCCAAACAATGCCCAAACTAGAAAATTTTATCATTGCAAGGTTTTTCAAAAAACGAAGAAAAACGGAGAAAAACGAAAATGTAACCCTCTTTTCTGGTTCTTAATCACCTGAAAAATGCAAAATCGTCTCAAGAACTTTTCATTTTTCAAAGACACAAAAAATCATCGCAAAGATCAGGAAATCAATTAAATATCGTCAAGGTCATCTGAATATACTCTATTTATAGTCTCATTTCAGGGTTCCAATGATGCGAGGAGAACTTAAAATTGGTGGTGCCACGTCATCTTCTGGACCTGCCACGTCGTATATTATTCGATCAAATGACAAGCAAGCATCGAATTCCGGAGGTTCTCAGAATGGAGATTCGGTTTGTGCTGTATGTGGAGATGGAATCGCTAAATTACATTATGGAGTACTCGCTTGTTATGGATGTAAAGGATTTTTTCGGCGGACATTGATTGGAAAATATCGATATGTTTGCAGATTTGGAAATAATTGTATTGTGGATAAATGTGAGTTTTCATAGAAAAATTCTCAAAAATATAAGTTTTTGATTTTTCAGTTCATCGAAATGGTTGTCGATACTGTAGATTCCAAAGGTGTATTCAAGCAGGAATGGATCCAAAAGCAGTTCGACCGGATAGGGATCAGACAGGAAAACAGAAAGTGCCGAGGATAAAAAAGAAGCAAATTGATGAGGAACTTCTGAATCATATGGTAATTGAATCTGAATTCATTTGAATCTCCGTTTTTCAGATGAGACTACAAGGAGACGATTGGTCAAGAAAACTTCCAGTTGAAACGAGGATTCTTTTAATGCAATTGATGAGTATTGAGGATAAAGTTGTAAAAGGAGACAACAATATGAGTGCACAAAACACGGCGAAAGATCCAAAAAGTATCTCGCTTCGTGAAATGTTCGAATCGAAACCAGCTCTTGACGGACGGCGGATGGAAATTGGTTATGAACCATTTCGAATGGCAAGAACTGAAGAATTGGGAGTTATTGCTCATCGAAGAGCAATCGCAGCTGTCGATTGGGTTGATTCGTTGACTGAAATTGCTGAAACTGTTGAGACAGAAGACAAGGTTGCATTGGTGAAAAGCTGTTATTCTCCATTGACGATCTTCAATTTCTCTGCAAGAACTGCTCAGAATACAAAGAATCCGGATATTCTGTGCCTCTGCAGTCATTCTTATGTTCCAAGACGTTTACCTCCAGAGTTCAATGAAACAAAGTAAGTATCATTGGAGGTTTTTATTAATCAATATTCCCATTTTTCAGTCATTTATCGAATTTCCTAATTGATCGAACATTAAATGAATTGGTTGCTCCATTGAGAAAATTGAATTTAAAAGAAGAGGAAATTGTTCCATTGAAAGCGATTATCATTTTGAATCCAAATGCAAAAGGACTTTCAGAGCATGCGAGACATGCTATTTCTGAATTACGAGACAAAGTTCAAGACATGCTTTTCCAAATTGTCAAGGAACTTCATCCAATTTATTCAGCAAGTAGTCGATTCGGAAACCTTTTGCTCCTTCTTCCAACTATTACGGTATTCGGAATGTCTTCAAAGCCAAATGAAAACATTCATTTCGTTTCAGACTCTCTCTGGACTAATGTCGGAAAATATGCATTTCTGTCAAGCACTTGGAGGAAGAGCCAGTGGAGATAACCTATTGGCTGAGATGTTTGGAGATCGAGTATTCGATGATCAACTTATCAGCAGCAGTATCAGTCCACCACTATTCGAGAATCCAGCTGAAATCAGTTTAGAGGTAAGAGAAAAACAGGTAAAGGATCAAAAATTTATGTTCTTATCTGAAGAGTTGTAAACTCATTAAAGTATAGGAAATGTTTTCTCGGAGAGTTGCCAAATGAGAATTTGATAAGAGAGAAACCGTGCAAATTCAGGAATGTTTGCAGAGCATTTCTCCGCCGATGGCCGATCGAAGATTTGTGAAAAAAACTGATGTGGCAACACAGACGAATGATGATTTATTGTCTTCTGGACCATATCTACCACACTCGAATTCATGCAATTCATTACTGAATTCCGGATATTCGCCACCAATGGTGAGGCATCTCGAGAGTTAGAAAAGTCATGAGAATAGAGAATCATAACATAGAACTCATCGATTTCTAATACAACTAGACTATAACCTTATTCAGTTTCAGTTATCATCATCTCCATTCCCTCTTCTGGACGACGGTGATGACGCCTTCCAAAATGATATCAGTCTGACTGAATTGAATGGATGCGAAGAATTCTTCAATCAACTTTTGGAGCAACCAATCATCAACAGCTGAATTTGACTCAATCACCACACCGTATTCTCCATTTTTCGAGAGATCTTGCCTGATTATATACTTATGTTTGTTCTCTTTTTGATATGTACATATCCCGTCCCCAAACCCTCTATACATACAATATACATACATAGTAAGTTATTGTCTTCCCCCTCTCTCATTTCGCTTCTTCTCCATTTCTTCTCATTCGCACCTAAATGACAAAAATCCGCCACCTGCTCGAAGCAATTTTCATTTTCATCGTCATTATATCATTTTATCCTCAAAAAAGAACCAATTATCCATTTTGTTCACTTGTTTGCATGGTCAAACTTCTTTTCTCAAATCAACAAATTCTCTCTCTTTCCCTCTCACCGTCTTCTTATTCTTCTGTGAATTCCAGGTATCAAGAAATAGTCGAAAAGAAATTTATCAGTTTAGTTTGTGTATTGTTTCCTAGAGTAGATGCATCCTGTCACCTTCAAGAGTTTCCCCCGGTTGGGATATCCACCCCTTCCAGTTTTGTATTTTTACAGCTGTCTATTTCTCATGCTTTCAAATTTTCTATTTCAATTAAAAGTTTTTACTAGATTACTGTTTTTCTTGCTTGAATACAAAATATTGATGACACGAAGTTTCGTGAAATTGAAATATTTTTTGAGAAGATCGAACACTACTGGTAATTACAAGGACAGTTGCTCGGCTTCTATCTGACTTGTTTTACTCTAACTATCAAGAAATAGTTATTGATTATCAAGCAATAGTTATTGATAGTCAATTCAATAGTGCAACTGTGCAAAGTTTGTCCGAGCTTGGCCGACGCTTAAGCACCGACTTATTTGCTAACGCGCATTGCAAGCGCGCTCCACGGTCACTCGTTAAGAGAAGAGAATCAGTGGAGGCAAGAGGGATCCACTGCGCTTTCATCAACGCATTCTGGATGGGCTGGATCAGCTCATCAAACGAAGCTTTAAATCGCTAAATTGAAAAAAAATAGCTTACGTTTTCATACGTACGAACTATTCCTCCCGAACCCATTCATTCATTCAATTTCAATCAAATTGATTTTCTCTACGACAGTCTTTCCTTCATGAAAAATTTTCATTAGTGTGTAATGTGTCAAAATAATATTTTTCAGGTAATATCACCTAATGAGCACTCTACTTCAATATAATAAAATCAAATACGAATGCAGCTGCGGAAAATGGCGAACACTGTCTGATCTATTCTTTTGTCGACACTGCTTCAAGATTAAGTGAGTTTTTGGTTTGAAACTGATTGGATTATGAGAAAAGATTGTTTCAGATGTGATGACTGTAGTTGCAAAGAGATCGACGCAATCTTCTGTCCACGATGTCTTGAACCGTCGAGTGCTCCAGAAGCAAGGCTTAAGAAGCATCGTTGTATGAACTGCAATGATTGTCCAAACTGTGGTAAGTATTTGGATTTCAACATTTACCAAATTAAGTATTTCAGCTAATGTTCTTAGTGCTCGGACAGAGAATGAGAAATGTTATTTGCTTTGCCAGCATTGTCGATGGTCATCTCGTGATGGGAATCAAGAGGATCGAGATAATACCAAATCATGGCCATCGTAAGTCACTTTGAGTTTTACTACAAGTACTTTTTCTATTTTCAGAAAAGAGAATCCACTAACAACTCAGCTCGGTGAGATAACGGCTTACATGAAACGTCTCGAGGTTATTGAAAACGCGCCGAAAGATTTTAAAAAAGGGAAATCGAGTAAAGCATGGTCAGCACTCCATTTGAAAGACAAGTTCAATATGCAGCAAATGGTGGAAAAAAGACGAAAAGCAATGGTTCCTGATGTGGATCCAGTTAAGGCTCATGATCCAACGGAGGTAAAAGATAATATGAAATAATCACAAAAGTATTTAATATTCAGGCACCAACTCTAGAAGATGAACTCAAAGATCGTCCGGATATTCTGAGAACTCTTGATCAAATTATTATGCAACCGCTTGTCAATCTATCAGAACCTCTCCTGCCAGTCAAAGTTTCGTTAATTGGAAGAGTGCTGGTTAGATGTGACGAATGCGAAAGAACACTAGTGAAACGAGATTTCGGAGTTGTTACCTACAAATTCAAGATTTCTGTAAGAAAGAAAAAGAAGATCTCTAGCTACAATCATCATTCTTTTAGTCATTTGCTCGTGAATTCGTCCCCGATATCCGAATGTCACGCCCCGTTGGTGAACTGAAAGTCGGTGTGACATCCCATGTGTTTCTGTCGATCACAAATTTATCTCTTTCACCATTAGACTTGACAATCAGTCCACATTCTGGAGATGGAAATATCGAATGTACTAGTGACCCAATAAAACTCGTTCTTCCATCATCCAGGAATTCTGACTTTGTTGCCCCAGGAGTTCACGCCGAACAAAGGTACTCTCGTCGAATCTTTCTGCATCAGTTTTCTTTTCTTTTAGCGATGTCATCGTGTTCCGACAGCACAATCGAATTGGACTCCGATTAGATGTAACACCTTCAGAAGCAGATCTTCAATCGCCGACATTGGAACTTCTGATTACTTATAAACAAGATGGTTCATTCAGTCTTTTGGCTGCTAGCGAAAAAGTCTTGAAACCAGAAGAATCAGGAGTCGATCGATTACTGTCCGCTCGTTTGAGAATTGACCTCAGCTAGTCATTTCATGTATTTATTTATAATTATATTCATTCTCTTCCGGTTCTTCTGCCTTAAACATAATTTATGACGTGCTGAATATAAAAATATAATGCTTTAAAATCTTTCAATAAACGTAAATCAACAACAACAAAAACAATAAGAGGGCTCAAAAGTCGATATTCTGACAGGAAGCAGTAGCAGTGTTTTGCTGGCCAGGAGCAGGTTCATCGAATGCCGGCGGCAGATGCATCACACGAATTTGAAAACCTTTTTTGGAGCTTGCTTCGAAGATAAGATCGAGAATCGGTGGAGTATGAGTTCCGACAGACATCAGACGAGGCAGATTCTTCAAATGGAAATATCCATGAGCTGTTCCGAGATGTCTAAACATTTTCTTTTCTGTTTCGTTGAATGGAATCAATTGAATTTGGGTGTCGGATGATGACTCCAAAAGCCTCCATGTGCTCGTAGAAACTCGATATGAGTTGGCAGTTATGTAAACGATCATGTAACTGGAACGAGCAAGAGAACGAAGAGAGCAGAGGAATCGGCCAAGTGATTGGTGATCTTCCCAGATTTCCATGTCAATATTCTTTAGAATTACTCTTAATAAATTCTTTTTAGGACCACCTGAAAACAAGTTTTTATAGACAGTTGAACAGTTAAAACACACCTCGTCCACTTGATTTCGTATGTGCTTCCTCTTCCCGAACGACATCGCAAAGTCTTTTGTAGAGACCACTTAGTGAAGGAATTTCATCGTTATAGACTTCGACTTTTGGATTTTCAACATGTTTCGAGAAATCATACAGATTTTCATTTCCAGACGGCCCTATTGCAGAAGAAACTTGTTTCACATTTCCGTAACGCCAGGCAATTTTCATCGAATTTTCTGTTTCTATATTTGACATTGAACTATTCGGAATCTCTTTTTTCTGATCGTCTTCTGTTTTTCTTGAAGGAATAACTTTCAGTATCGATTCCTTAGGATCTTCAGTTGGATCAGCAATGAAACATCGATGACCATAATGAATTCCTTCTGCTAGAAATGATCGAAGTAGATATGATCCATAGCTTCTCGATCGGTATTCATCTAAAAATCTGAATTGTGACAGTGATAAGAAAACTAATTACCTATGAGAACAATACTTGAATTGACAATTGCTCCACCGAGAAGAGTATCAAATGAGTCACATCCACTAGAGGCTTCCAGAAGACGCTTCTTTGTAGAACAACCAGCAATTTGAACACTATCACCAATATTCAACATCTGATACCATTTGAAAGTAGTTTTAAAAGGTGGTTTCCAAAGACAAAGTATAACCGGAGAGTGAAAACCTGATAGCAAAGCACAGAAGTATTTAACTTTAAAAACTCAAACTGTTTATTTCTTCAATAAAAACTATCTAAAATCTATTGGAATTACCCGCAATACACATAAAAACAAGAAAAATTAAACAACCGCAACCTTCTTTCTGTCATCACCACTAAGCTGGAGTTCTTTACGAAGTGCTTCACGAGCGTCCATTTCTTGCCGGCGTCCCATTACAACTTGTGATTTCACAACCACGAAAGCACCAAATCCAACTAGGATGATGACGAGATACGCCATCCATGTATTCCGATGATTGTTGTCAAGACCATGACGTCCAACAAGCTGAAAGATTAATTAAATATGGATTCCTGCTGATCTGATCATATGTGGTTCCATACCTCTGATCTGTAAGCCCACTTCACTTTTTGTCCTTCTACAATCATTTCTCTGTTTTTCACTGTTGCATTTCTGATACGAATTTGTTCTTCGAGTAGATCCATGTTTCTAAATTAGTCCTATTTATTATTTAATTTCATCAAAACTACTGAATTTGACTCACGTGATATCTCTCTGATCTTTCGTTCTGTGAAGATTCGGATTTTTTTCAGGAACAGTGCACATGTATCGACTTTTAGTCGAAATCCGTTGAATAGTACGAAGCATTATTTATCGAAGAATAACAACTTTTCGAGCTGCTGCCGAAGTAAAAAATTAGAAAAGTTTCCCAACGACACTCCGAAATTACGCCAGCGCATAGTGTTTATCGTAAATCTCACTTCAAGACTTTCAGCGCCTGCTTCTAAAATTCAAGCTTCTTCTTTTATTCCTATAATTTTTGTGCGGGATATAATAAATAATACTTTATTTTGTACGAGTAATAATTTGTATGTCTTATATTTCTTTCTATACCGTAATCCTAGATCTAGATTCGTTTTCTGTCATCCTTCTTAGTAGAGTATCCGTAAAATGTAGCTGCAAGCGGCTGGGATGGTAGAACATGCGCGTTTTCTTCAAGCCATTCTCCGAAATGAAAATCGTCCATTGCTATCCTAGCCAAATCTTTTTGTGTCCATGTGTCGTTTTGCTCAAAAAGTGCAAGAATCATTGTGTGCATGCCTAAAATGTACGGTATTGCCTTAGAACAGAACTCCCCAGACTAACCAACTGGTTTATCCGTCAAATCTGGTGTTTGATAAGAAACTGCTGATTTTGTTCTTCTATGAATCTCAAGTTGTCCATCAAAAGCAGCTATATTTGCAACAAGCCACGTGACAGCCTTTGCTGTTGCATCTGTCAACAACGAGTTCGTTGATTTAATTTCTGCTGATTAATCTTACCTGCGATAACAATTGTATATAGTTTCTCATCGTGTAGTTCAACACCAGCAGACATAACTGGGGGATCAGCTAACCTATCCAATATCGAGGCATCGAAAAGCTGTCCCATAGAAATTTGCTCATCGTTGAATGTTGCCTGTAAAATACCAATCAGTGAACAATTTGGTTTCCTCTCATTACAATAAGCTCGTAAGCAGGAGCAACTGGAAGAAGTCGTGGAACGATACGATTCTCTCGGAAAGCTGAAATAATGTCTTCGATTCTCCGTATCTTCAAAAACGACTCACTGTGTTCTGGTTCTCTATATTCCAGTGTTCTATTTGGTTTACAACAAAGTTTAATGGAGTCATCTCCTAGACTTCCCAAACAACGGTAGCCACGTGGACATTGTGAATCAACTGAACTTCCACATGGAAGAAGAAGTGTCTCATAGTACTTTGGACATGCTGTAATAGGAGAATATAATAGAACCGGAAGATCGTTTATTTGTTTGACACGTGGCATGATTAGTCGGAAATGTGCCAAAAGAATATGTCACCCTTCACTCACTTGGTATGTCGGCATCTTTTTTGTCTTCACAGCAGACGTATTTCTGACTACGTAATGAATACTGACATACTGGATTTCTTCCTGCCGGACAGTTCTATAATTGACTATTTATGAATGGTCAGTTTCTCTGATACTTACATGATCCTCTGGATGGCATTCGATAGCTCTCGATGGTATTCTCAGTGTTGGCTTACTCATTTGAGCTTGTTGCCAAGGGCGTACACAATCAGAATTTGACCATCCTTTAACTAGATGAGAATCTAAATTCTCAGAAGTTGAAAAACGCATTTTTCTTTTCTATTTCTTACTGTATCTAGCGCAAAAAACTGCTGTGGGCACAAGAAGAATTATTACAATAGAGTTGATCATGGTATCGATAAGAGCCAAATAAGGGATAAACTGTGAAATGTAGCATTTCACACCTATTTTATATGCTTCCGCAAGCCGCCGCTCCCAGAGCAGGAAGTGTTTGTTTATATTTACGTGCCAATCCAAGCACTGTCAGTCTTCAATCAGTTTTAAATCCGCTCGCAAACATGTTGCCCAACAGTCTTGTTGACCAAACTTGGAATTCGGAATCGATTAAAAAATATGCTATCTGACGGCTCTCATGGTAGTCAGAGTGGTCTAATAAAAGGTGTGAACGAGAACATCCACTAATCTGCGACAATTAGAGATAAAGTTTCTTTCTCTGTGTTTGCTCAATCTAGGAAAAGATCTCCGGAAAATCGAAAGATCAAAGACTGTAGTTGAGGGAAGTGGGTGTCTGGGAAATCTCGTTTAAAGTGTTCATTCAATATTGCCAAGTATACTGTATTCATAGTGCATGTCATGATTACAACTACTTCTACACCCCAGGATTCTGAATCTCCGCGTCTGTGTTCATTCCAGCTGTTCACATCTTCCCTCCACCCATTTATCGGGGTCGTGCTCGGTTCAACCCACACCTGCACTATATTTCATTGCATAATACGTTTTTCGAATAACGACCAATTTCCAAGTTTTTATTGACCCAATTTGTAACGCAAAAGCACCTGGCTACCCTTTTCCTTAAACTTTATGGTTTGGAAATTTGCCGGAAAAATGATCTCGCAATAGATTTATTGCCAGCCGTCTGCACTCATTTCATTCTGTTGCAATGGTACGACGATAGAGGGCGGAGACTGAGAATCGGCCGTGGATAGCTCACTTCCGTATTTTCTATTACTCTCCTACCATTCACATTTCAAACCAACAATCACCTTGTTGTAATCGTGTGAAAGGAATTGAATTATCCTCCTATTACTTTTCATCTGCCCATAAAATAATTAATTTTTCATTCGGATGTCTTTCACTTTCATTCCATAATAACAAGTAAATTTCGGTTTTCCTACTTGAATATGGAATACTTTAATTTTCTAAACTTCATTTTATTTTTCATAATTTCCCATTAGAAGAATTGCAAATTATTTCTCCTTTCCTCCAACATTTGTTTTCTATCCATTCTCCTTACCTCATTACTATAGTTCCTCACTTAATGATGATTCCATCGATCACATATTCTATATCGTATTGTATTTTTCGAGTAATTACATTGGTATTCATGACCCACTTCATTGACTTCTTATGACTTATCACCTCATTAGTGTATACCTCATTCTGCACACCTATTATAATTATTACGTTCGTCTCTATTTCAGGAATGGACCAGACGTATGCAGAAATCGAAAACTCATACGCACAAATATCAACGTTGTCACCGATAATGGGAACTCCGAAGAGTCGATACTATCATCATCATCTTGAACATCAGCAGTCACGGAAGAATCATCATTTGAAAGAGCAATTCGACAGCAGGCTTCCTATCGAATATCGGTAAGGTCGTGACCTGATATTTAACCCAATGTTCTCATTTTTCAGATATCCGAAAAGATACAGTGTGACGTCATCTGTTCCATCGAGGAAAGGAAGTCTGGTGAGCAAAGGATCATCGTCTGGATACTCATCTTCCGGTAGCACTTCCTCTATTACAACTGTTGTGAATGGATCGAAACCATATCGACCGAAATGGGAAGAAGCGAGTAATGGCAAAATGGAAGTATTCAAGGAACGACAAGTATCAGAAAAAAAGATCGAAGCATCCAGTCAGTCGAATAAAGTGATAGAAGACAAATGTACCGATGCCGTAGTACATTCGGTGGCGGAGAAAAAGAGCAAAGCATGCTGCATCGAATGCCGAGAAAAGGAAATTCGAGATGAAATTGATCTCGAGTCACATCAATACGCAAATCTTCAGTCAATTCAGAAGCCACAAGATCCATACGGTACAAATTCTTTGAAGGGCGAAAACTTTAAACTAATGATTTTCAGTGTTCCTGATGACTACTATGCTTTCGAATCTACAGAAAGATGATGGAGGTCGAAGAGTGGCAAAAGTTCAACAGAAAATTGAAAAAGTTCTTCGATTGAAGCCACGAGACCCATTCAATATCGAGAATAAACTCGTATTTGATCGACAAATATCAACTTTTGGTAAGTTTTCCTCACGTTATTATTTCATCCTTTTCTCTTTCTTCAGCCTCCGACGTGACAATCCGTTTGCGAGCTATTTGCGAAGTTGCACCGGACACGTATCGAGAGGTATCAGCAAGATTCTGTGAAGCGCTTCATCATCACGACGCCCCGAACTCAAAAAGCCTAAAGAGCATTGTAAAAGGCGTCAAGAATCTGCTCACGTTTTAATGTTTAACATCAAATTATGTAGAATGTTTAATTATCATTCATATGTCGTATTCATATGTCCTAATTCGTTTTAATATCTTTGCAGTTTTCAAAAATTCCAAATTGTAGATAAAACAGAGGCAAAAAGTTCTTGTTCCATTGTTGTCAATTGTTAATTTCTCTTCCTCGTGTTCAATTTTCCAGTTCCAGTCCGTCACTGAAAACGGTTTCTCTCCCCAACTTTCTCACTTTATCTTGCTTCAAAACATCTTTTTCTTCTTGTAATAAACGTAATATTCTCATTGTCTGCACTTGCATTGGAGATTCACAAAGCAGTTGTATGAGTAGATAAAAGAAAAGAAAGAGACAACAGAGAAAGATGGAATAGTGCTCCATTGAGAAGGGACCATATGACACATTAAACTTCATTCGTGAATATTCATCCCTGAACAGTTTTTAACGGAATATAATATTCTTTTAGGATTCAAAGAGAAGTTTTATTTCAAGTATTCAGAGAGAAATCAAAACGACTCATTTAAGAGAACACGAATATTCTTAATTGACAAAAAACCAATAAATAGGAACTTTCTCTAATAGAAGAACACTTGTGTTCTCTTTTTTTCGTTTCATTTCACATTCCCTTTATGAATCTCATTTCTATTATAATCGACAAAAAATTTTCTGAATTCAGGTCAAAAATGGGTGAAAACAATATGGAGTTTTCGGATGATTTTGAAAAAGATTCATTCGAATTCATTGAAAATCAAAAGACGAATTCGGGAGAAAAGATGACCGAAAAAGAGAAAGAATCATGGTAAGTTGATTCATGAAAAAGAAATAAAAATAGAGTATTAAAGGAACGAATACATCAAAAAGAACATCCATATCATTGGCCTTTTAACTGTTATTTTCATTCTTCTAATCATCGTTTTTCAATTGCAATACAAATGTTCGGATTTTCAGGAAACACAAGAGAAAAATCTCGAAATGGTTTGACAGAAAGAGACAGATTCCTAATAAATTCTTCATTTCCAGATTATGAAAATTCAAGAAGAATCTGGAAAACTATTGGAACAAATGAAAGAAATAAAAGAATCGGCAAAAGCGATGGAGTTTTCTGGAGAACCAGTGTACCTGAAAGATCTTCTTGGAGACGAGGTAATCTGAATTCATTCTGTATCTGATAACTTTGAGAATTGTTACAGATTACTCCTCCAATCCCAGCCAATTCAGAAGATTTTTCATCTTATTCAACATCATCAGAAGAAATTCCAAAAGTAGATCCAAAATTAACATTCATTCAACTTCTTCCAATTATCGTCGCAATGATCATTCTCGCTGTTTTGAGTTGTGGTATTGTGACGAAGTCTGACTTCAAACAAGATTAATTGTCATTTGTCAACGCTGGAAATATGGAAATTGCTTTATTATTTGTTTATTCATTTTCTAAATTGATGTAAAACTGTAAATTCAAAATCATGTATAACTCCAATTTTATGGTATTTTTGTAATATTCTGATTAGATGTAAAATGAAATCTATTTTGATAATAAAAGAGAATAGAGAGAAAAACACTATTAAAGGAATTCGAATTCATGAACGGATTGGCTGAAGATCAGAATTCAAACCGATTTTTCTTCACCTCCCTTCGTTTCCCATATTGACACCTGAAACCTTTTCTTCAGGACATCCGTCCCATTTTCTCTTTGTTCTTCATCTTCCTCTTTTTGTTTCAATTTGAGTAGAATCCGAAGAATTGAAATAGAAACTACCCTTTTTGCCCCCCACACATACTCTTTTTCTTCGGTTTTCTTCTTTCTAATCGAATAAAACGGAACCACCAAAAAGAATCTACTTTTCGAAGAATCGAAGAGAGTTGCACCGACTCTCTCTCTCTCTTTCTCTCTCTCTCTCTCTCTCTCTCTCTCTCTCTTTCATTCTCTTCCTCAGAGAACTCTCAAGGGAATCATCACAAAGACAATTCTCGATTCATTAGGAGATTTTTGTATCGAAAAGAAGTGAAATAAACGAAAACTTCTGCCGTTTTCTTCTTGCTCACTCATCATTTTTGCTCATCATCGCCACGTTTTTCTCTCGAAACTCCGCCCACAAACGACGACATTTACCTTATTCCGAAAGAAAAACAAAACGAATTCGGAAACGATCAATGTTCATTCGGTGGAGTAAAACCACAAAAAAAACATTGTTCTTTATCTTTTTGATCTTCCTGAGATCTCATATTGATTGATTGGTTTATTTTTCGAATGAAGATAAATACTCTTTGATGTCGATGGAAAGAAGAAGAAAAATGAAGTGTTGAGAGAATGTCATATCTCTCGTTTTCTTTTTACTTTTTGATTTCAGCTCAAATCATGTTGACTCCGATAATGTTCAATTTTATATGTATACAGAACTATCAGTCGTTGAACTTTTTGTTTTTATAACTTCAGATGTTGTAATCTTTTTTATTCCACTACCGACCGATGATTTCCAGTGCCAAACCCATATTCTTTCTCTTCGATGTTCCGTTACCCGCATGACTTTCACTTATCGACAATCGTTTTTTGTTTCAGTTACTTATGATAATTTCTGTATAATTTCGAACTTTTTTCCATCATTTCATGAAGTTCATTTGTTCGTTTAAATCAACAAATTTTAGTTCCACCTTCCTCATTATTCTGCTATTTTCTGCAGAAGCTAACCTATTTAGAATAATCTGTCACGTAGGTGGACGGAGAGATTTGGCCTTTATACTTTTACAAACGTCTACGTGAGACTGATGAGGAAGTTTTCGATGTGTTTCTGATTTGAAATGCTTTGGATTTTCAGTTGTTGGCAAACGATTGATTATTTGAAACATATCCATTATTGCTCGTCAATATCATCTTCGATATATATTTGTTTCTGTGAGATTTTGATATCATCGAAAGAGAAATTTCCTGACAGACTATACTTTCTTTGAATTCTAAGAATACATCTGAGTTTCTGACCGAATCAATTAAACTTTCAATCTTCGGCTGACGTCTTCTCTTCCGACGTCTTCATCATCTGAATCTTTGCTATAACGAAGCCACTTGTTTTACTTATTTCTCCGTATTTCTTCCCTTTTTCTTCTCTTTTTTCAACAATGTTTTATCTTTTTTCTTCTAAATTTTCTATCGGTGTGGCGGTTATTGTTGACAGAACAGACCCAAAACTCTTCTTCCTTTTCGTCTTTTTGTGGTCCTCTCTCATATTTTTTTTCGGTGGCGGATGTGGTGGATAACTAGATTTTGTTGTTGCTATATACTGCTCGACGAAATTTCCGCTACTCTCAAATACACGTTTTTTTCGGTTTTGACGCCTTCTTTCACAAGAAAAGAGAGAGAGAGAGAGAGAGAGAGAGAGAGAGAGAGAGAGAGAGAGAGAGAGAGAGAGAGAGAGACGATGTCATTGACAGGAAGGAAACTGAGAGTATTTAGTCGATTATAGTTGATTGACTAACAGATTTCGAACGTCAATGCGTGGATGAGTAGTCGAGATGATTCCAAATGGAAATCAGAGTCTATCTGGAAGTTTTCTCTTTTCTCAGAAAGCAAATTTCAAAATCAAATCGGAAGTGTGTGACAATTATTTAATGGCAAACGTTCAAAAAGAGAATCTGTTGGTTGTCAGACTACTCTAGAGTATTCTGTTAGTCACTCTAATACTGGGGCACTCCTTTTCTTTTCACTGATTATTTTGAGCTTCACTCTTGACATTTGACATTTTCTTGATATTATTCCTTGAATAGAAACCTAAATCCTGGATTAAAATGTCTCTTTGATTGGATTTCCATTGAAATGTTCATCATCCTTTCGTACTCATATCACATGATACATCTTCCCTTTTCGAGTTCACTTTGAATTCATTTTTTCCACATCTTGCAGAAGTTTTTTGCTTGATTGAATGTCAAGTTTGTTTGAATGGGATTCCGAAAAAGAGAAGAAAACTGCACCTTAAAGTCAATGTTCCTGTTCAAAACTCATTCCATCCGAACTCAAATTCTCCTCCTGTTTTCGACTCTCTTTCCAGACTTCCAAACTTCCAGAGTTTTCGACGTTCCAGATGAATGGAACCTTTTCCATTTCTCTCTTTGATTCTTGGTTACTCAGTAATATTTGTGAAGAATGTTTCACAACTCCATCACTCTTTTGTCCTCTTTCTATGACCAATTCCTTTTTTCTTTTTCTCCTATATTTGGAACATTTCCAACAGAAATAAGACAGAAAGATTCATCAAAAGGTGTACATGTCACAATGGAAAAGACTCCAAAAATCAAAGAAATGTGCCCATTGGGGCCACTAGACTATGTCCATTTTCAACTCCCTTTTCTCTCATAAAATGTCGAAAAGTAAAGGATTTTGGAGACAAAAGAAGTTCTTTTTCACACTTTCTCATACATTTTCTCTGTCATTAACTTCTCTTTTTTCTCTGAAAGTTATTTGTGGGAAAACTTTGAAAATATGGAAATTAGAAGGGGGGAAGAGAAGGTAAAAAAGATGGAAAAAAGATTGAGAGAAATGGAAGATCTATCTGTTCTCGGGAGTAGTCTCAAACTTATTTTCAAACTCTTCTACTTCTTTTTTTTGAGAAATTCTTCTTCTTAATAGTGTAAGATTGGAGGATTTCCTTCTTTTGAACTTCAAGGGGAAAACGTCTTTTGGAAACATTGAGTTCATATTGATCTGGCAATTTGAAGAAATAGTAAATTATAGTTGAAGGCAGCGTTTTGTTTGGAATCTCTGTTGACTCATTTTTAACTTTTAGGTTCTGAATTTTGATATTTTCTAGATCTCTAAGAACCCTCTTTCTTTCATTTTTTGCAAAATTTCGGCAGACCCAAATGTATTTTTGTTTCAAATCTGTACTAAAGACGTCATTTCTGAGAGACGTTCTTTGCTTCAGCAGACCGTACTTTTCGGTTGTCCTTTCATGTATTCGACTATAAAATATAATAAATGAGCATCCGTTCTGTTGTATTTTCCGGTCTACTCCCCCTCAATTCTCATAATTCGTCTTACGTCGATACCTGTATTATGAGAAAGTGCATTCATATGATTTCCTGTTTCTCGTTGTTTCTTGTGACCTTCACAACTATAAAAGCTCTCCTAGTAAGATCCAATTCTCAAAACAGACTTTTCTCTTTCTCCTTTTTTTCATTTTTCTTCTGAAAAAGTTGGTCTTCTCTCTCGTTTTTCTCGTTCAGCCATATATCATGAACACCAAAAAAGGAGGAGAAAGCGAACACTTGAAGAGTATCTTTTTGGGAATAATCCATTTACCCATGACTTCTTCCGGATGACGACGCTTCTTCTTCTTCTTTTTCTTCTTTATCCCATCATGACCGCTCGAAAAGTTTCTTCATTTGTTTTTTTGTCTTTTTCTTGAAATCTAAGGTCTCTTAGTCAGTTAATTGGCTCAATATATAGTTTCGTTTGGGAGAAGGAAAGTGTCGCCTTGTGTCCTCTTCTTCTTGGCGGCAAATGATGACAAGGCGGCCGAGTTTCTTCTCACTTTTTCAAGTGATCTGAGCTCTGTGGGCTCACCGCCGCCCTCATTCTTTTTTCCTTCGTCTTCTTCTACTTCGATTGAGCTCATCTTCCAAACCGATTGTCTTCTTCTTCTTCTTGTCCTTAATTCATTGGGAAACATGCCTCTGGGGGGCGACTAATGCATTTCGTCATTTCATTGGGTTATCTTCTTCTTCTTCCCCTTCTCCCCTTCTTCTACTTCTTTTTCAACTTCTTTCTTTTTCAGACAGATCTCTTCGATCAATGACAAGTTGTTTCTAAACAAACAAGAATGAACTCTTCCTTCATCCCAGATCCTACTGTATTATATGAAGAAGATGGTCAATTTGAACCAGTTCCTCTACTCAGACACTCTTATCAGTTGACTGTTCTCTATACTGTTGCCTATGGAGCTGTCTTTTTTACTGGAGTTCTCGGAAACACTTTTGTCGTTTTGGCTGTCTGGGCTCATAAGAATTTGAATATAACAACTGATTATTTGATATTATCTCTGGCTTTGGCAGATCTTTTTATTCTTTGGATATGTCTTCCGACGACATTGATCAACAGTATATTCACAGGTGAGACTTATTTCTGAAACAGTTTCTTCATAATGGAAATCAATTTTCAGAATGGTTATGGGGTCAATTCTTCTGTCGTTTGTCTACGTGGGCGAATGCATCCACATCATTCGCATCAGTATATACACTGGTCGCAGTGACAGCGGATCGGTATCTGGCCATTTGCCATACTCTGAAATATAATACAAGTTGGGATCGAGAATACACGAAATACGTGATATTCACTGTTTGGTTCGTGGCTGCGATTTTCGGAATTCCCAATTGGTATAACTATGATTTGGTTTGTTTTTTCTTTTCTTCTTGAACCATTTCATCTTTATTTTTCAGATAGTTTGGCAAGAAGGAAACTACGGATATCGGTTATGTACATCTCAAACTGATCAGAAACTCTATTTTCTTTTCGTCAATCTCCTTTTGGCTTTTATCGTTCCATTCGGTTTGATATCGGGTCTTTATACAAAAATATTCATAACTGTTTCAACGCATCGAAGTCTAGCAGTTGATGCACGGGTTCGTTTTCAGAATGACATAACTTATCTTAAACAAAGAGATTCAGGCTCGTGAAGACAGAGTAAAACTGCGTGTCGCCACTATGATGCTCACTGTGATAATTGTTTTCGCGTGTTGTTGGCTTCCTTTATACTGTATTTTCACCTACTTTTTCTTCTTTGCCGATCAAAGATCTGATCTCTTTCAGATCACTTCTATGGTAATTATCTTCCATTTATTCAATAATTCCAAAAGAATTCATTTCAGTTGATCCGTCCAATATTTCAATGGATGTCACTGTTATCAAGCTCATTAAATCCAATTATTTATATCGCATACAGTCATAAATACCGAAGAGCTTTCAAAAGTATTCTTCTGATGCCGTGCAAAACAAGGTAATCGATCAGTCGATTGAAACGTCGAAACAAGAAAAAATATTTGAAATTTCAGATACGAAAGAGTTCGAAGTACAATTCTTCGTCGTCATTCTCGTGGTGGCAAATCGACGGCGACCATCTCAATGTCGAACTTCGGAACAGAACCAACAAATCTCGGCGGAGCGGCTAGTTTACTGATTGAACCAGATGGAAAACAAATCGAAAGATCAACTTCTGATTGTTAATTCAATCGATTCTAAATATATCATGACTGTGTAAATGACTACTTTTCTACGGTTTCCCCTCTTTCGTCACACGTGTTTTCTCTCATTTCAATCAGAAGAAATCGCTTTTTACAGCAGTAAAACATATATAAGCAATCTCTTTTTATCTACAAATTCTAATTTATATTCAATTACAAAAGATGATGATGCTTCTTAAATTCGCGAATAAACTTTTGATAAAACATCGCCGATTGTTTCATTGTTCTCGTCTTTTCCGGCGAATCAAAATCGACTCGACACAATCCGAATCTCAATTCAAATCCATCGTCCCATTCGAAATTATCCATAAGAGACCAGACAGTGTATCCGATGACATTGCATCCTGATTCCAGAGCTGAAATACAAATTACTCTAGTCAAATGTACCTAACCACATCACTTTAGTCTCTTATCATTCTGATGTGTGAATTGAAATTCAAGAGCAAAAACTAAAAGGTCATATGTGGGAGTCAGGAAATGAGGCTACTTGTCTATGAAATTGAATGATCTCACCCTTGGCGACAACTTCCAAATGTCCAGAAATATACTTGATTCGATGTTTATCATTCAGAATTTCCTCAACAGTTTTCTCTGCTTCTCCCTCTTTTCGAACATAATCTGGGCATCCGTTTTCGGTTATGAGCAACGGAATGTTGTTATATTTCTCTTTGACGTACTTTAAAAGCATCAGCAATCCGTCGGGAGCGTAACGAATCCATGTCTCACCACAAATTCTGCAATTCTTTTTTTGTTTTGTTTCAAAGTTTTGGACAAAGGAAAACAACGGAAGGGATCGCCCGACAGATTTGCTCACTTTTCCCATTTTCCTTCGACAAGTGAATAGGAACCGTCTCTTTCAGATTGAGAATTTGGAGTTTCATCGTCAGTAATTCCACGAACCGAATGACTCAAATAGTAATTAATACCCAAGAAATCAAGACTTCCACGGATCATTTTCTTCTCTTCATCAGAAAACTTTGGAAGAAATGGAAGTTTTTGTCTCATTGAAACTGGAAAATCTCCAGAATCTGAGAGAATTGGATCAAGTGTACAAGTGAAAAGCCAGTTAAGAGCACGATCAGATGCCTGAAAGTTTCCGAATGAAACTGAATTGAATCATTTCAGAATAACCTCTTTATCTTCTGGAGAATCAGATGCAGGAATACAGAAATGACCTCCATTCGTTATTCCGATTATTCCATTTTGAGTCTCTTTGTAATTCTTTTCGTAGTTTCGATAGATTTTGGCATGAGCAATCAACATGTTCGCAGCTGCACTGAAATCATAAACTCATGCGATTGATCATTTAAATCAACAAACATATAAGGTGCGTGTTGATGATTTTCGATTTGTGGACGATCCGGACAAAGCCATTGTTCTCCTTCTAATTTGACAACAGAAGACCACGCTTGCATGTTTATTTCATTGTAAGTAATCCAGGTTTTCACCAAATCTCCAAACTTTTGGAAACACAAATCAGCGAAATCAGCAAAGTGATCGCAGTTTTGTTTGTTCAACCAAGAAGTTCCATTGTCATAAATGGCCAGTGGCATGTCAAAATGGAAGAGAGTCACCTGAAAAAACATTGTTTTTTGTCATGTTTTTCATTCTTTTTCAGATACAATTGGCTCAATTTGATTGTCTCGTAAAAGAAGACAAAGATCACGATAATATTGTATTCCATCTTCACTGATTTCCGAAAGTGTTCCATTTGGGAGAATTCGAGACCAAGAAATTGAGAAACGGTAACTGGTGACCCCAATTTTAGCGAGAAGTTCCACGTCTTCTTTGTATTTCAAACGACTTTCACATGAGAGTTCTGGATTGGAATTATCACGAATTCTACCGTATTCTGAACGAATCGCATCCCAAGTACTGAATCCACGTCCTGTAAATCAGATTATGATACATTGGATAGTCTGATAACTGACCATCTAAAGTCTTTGATCCTTCAATTTGATATGCAGCCGTGGCAGTTCCAAACTTAAAATCCTTTGGAAATTTCGTTGGCAAAGTCATTTTGAGGCAGAACAGATGGAGGAAAACTGTTAGAATTGATAAGAGAATTGCCGGGTTTCTCTCGGTTATTTGTCAACTTTGCTATTGATACGTGGTCAATCGGGTTATGCAAATAAACGTGTCGTTCGTTTCTGGAGAAGGAAATAAATCATTTGTTTTCGATGTATGATGATGATAAAAGTGTTAAAAACAGATTGAATTCAAAAGATGAAATATTATTTATGTACATGTCGTGGAATACCAGATTGAACAGTCACTTAACACCAATAAATTAAAATTCGAATTTCGTTTTCAAAGCTTTTTGAGTTGCTGAGAGCATTGAATGAGGCAGACAGGATCTTTTTGAATATCAGAAATGGAATAATCACGAAGAAGACGAGAGCAGTCATTGATTGTAATTGAATGGCATTCGGGACCTTCAAGAGTACAAGTACACGTCACACATGGAGTTATTCTCTTTGTTTTTCCCCGATTGACAACACGTTCATCCACAAGACAATAGTCTCTTTCGACCCATTTATTCAGATCCATTTCTGGAAGTTCTGAACATGTCATTGGAGAATTTCTGAAAGATCATGACTTAGAAGAAAGGAACGTTTATTGAAACTTACGCCAAATCATCTGGCATCAAGAATACATTCGGTTGAATATTCGCTGCGTATTCACTGTTATCACAGATAATTCTCGAAAGACTTGATTTCCGGATCTCGACAAGTTGATCGGGAGTAAATCTGACCATCGAATCGTTCGTTTCATAATAAAAACGGTCACATTTCTTCAATCTTTGCATTTGTTCTCCGATTAAACAAGCGAGTGTTGGTCCAACAAGTGATCCTCTTGTAGGAGATTCACTCATTATTCCAGGGAATAAGTCAATGTCATCCACATGAGCGTATGCTGTTTCCAATGCTGTTACTGCTTCAGAAGACATTGTATCTCGAAGATCAGAGAAAGTAGATGCTTTTCGGAGACCACAATACTTTCTGAAAACAACAATCGGTTGTCTCTTGAAAGAGGTTTCCTTACCTATATGCATTGTATCCTTGAACTCCATGATCTCTTGCTCTTTGAATATTCACTGCCGGAAGATCTAATCCAGTCAATGGTCCTCCTGGTTTTGCGAATAAATGATTTCTGACGGCAGTGACAATATGTCGATCAAATGCCATGCTGCTCACTCCGATCAATCCCATCAGAATCGACTCCATATGTCCAGAATTCTTGTCGTAAACTGGTGATGGATTCGAGAATGTTTCAGTCAGATTCACATGATTTGTCATATTTTGGAAGTTATCATTCATTCTTGTAAACACTCCACGAATCAACGAATGACCGAAACGGAATGCAGAAGTTGACATTTCTTGAGATATTGTTGCATCACATTTGTCATCGTATCCCTCGAAATATCCACTTGTTTGAGGCATTAGACCCCATTTTTCCATATTTTGACATCCAAGAACTACTGGTAACCATTCTTTATAGACAATATTCTGAAGCTGAGCAATATTTATTCGACGTGCTTCCTGAAAAGATGATCGTTTAGCTACAGTAATCATATCTTCCGTCTCACCTGAAACAGTTTCTCATCACTCCAAAAGTTGTTGATTTGTTTCAAATATCTGGCGATTCGATTATGTTCTCTCAGGAATATATTGTGAATTGCAGTGAGTCCAGGTTGTTCATTACTCCTTTCGTCTCCTGCGACGAAACATTTTCTCTGTCTATTCTGAAGAATCGATCGACAATCTCTCTCCTGATTTCCCTGCGGAAGCGCTTCTTTATTGAATCTGAATGAATCTAAATGAATCAAGAGTTCTTCTATCCAAAACATACCCAAGATCAGTGAAATTCAGTTTTCCATCGCTGAAAAGTCTCAATTTATTTGCTTCACATTGAGTCGATCCATAAATAGTCGAAGCATCCAAAAATGATGTCAATTGATTCAATTGATTCCTGTATCCGAGTGAAACTTGAGCCAAAAGACTTCGAGCAAAAGGCATACATCTCGGTCGTCCATCATTGTGTCTTGAGGGGAAAAATGGATCATCTGCATCTATTTTAATAGGAAAACAGTGAATTGAAAGAGTTTCAGCTGAATCACACGATGAACAATTCAGAATTGTGTTACGTGGACCACGAGAAATCGGAGAATGCATCATGTCATGATCGAGAATCTGTCCGAATTGCATCAACATGTGAGTAAATTTCACATGGAATTTAGGAGCATCACTGTGAACAATATTTGAGATTTTACGAGCAGATGGGAGTTCAGATCCAAGAACAGAACGAGTTCTTGGAGTATCGAAACCATCGTCATAGGCTGGATCCAAAAGACGTCGCATTTGGGTGAACGCATTTCCGAATTTAGGATTTTTTAGATTGTTGCACCAACCAGAATAGGAACGATATTTAGATGTATGATCACATGGCAGTGGTTCCGGAAGACATTGTTCTTTTGGAAGAGGATCACGAGCTTAAATAAAAATACTTTCTTTTTGAAACACTACTTGAACACAGACCTAAAAATGGAGTGAAATTGCCAATAACACTTCCAACATCAATCTGTGGAAGTATCTTTTGAAGTGTCTCTACATCTAAATCTGGAAGTTTTTCTTCTTTATTCAATCCATTTCCTGTTAAAAGAATATTTGTTGCTTCTCGGAGAACTGAAGCAGTTCGTGCAATATCGATTGATTCTTTTTTCGGAGCCATTAAAAGAGCATGAGAAAGAAGAGCAGATGGAGATGAATCAGCCAATTGAGCACTTATTCTCCTTCCTTCGCCCTCTTCATATCTTTGAAATTGTTTCAATCCCAATCGAATCACTTTCTCAATTGTCTCTTTTGTTATTGGAAGTGTCGTCAGTTTCTCGTCGTCTTTGAATGATTTTGCATCGAATGGTTGAATTATTCCAGTCGAATTACAACTCAATGGACAGTTTCTATAATCAATGAAATTACTTCGAAATCAATTCATTTCGCCCACCCATAGTCATCTGGCAATGAAAATGCATGATGTTGTACGTGGGTTACTGTATCCGTATTATCACAAATCACTCTCGCCATTGTCGTTTTTCGTATCTCATCAATTTGTTCGGAAGTGAATGCAGAAGGAGAAACAAAGTTCTCATACCAAAATCGATCTCCTCGTTTCGTTTGAGCCATTTGATGAGCGAAAAGACAGGCGAATGTTGGTCCGAGAAGTGATCCTTTTGATGGTTGTTCAGAAAGTCCTCCAACAAATACATCAATGTCTTCTGGAGTCTCATAGAGACGTTCGAAATCGGAAATGTTCACAGACGGTTTAAACTGAAATGAATAGTTATGATATTCCGATGAAAGAGTAACTGACAATCGATTGAAGAGCAAGAAAAGAGTTGACGTCGTCTAATTTACAGAACTTTCTCCATTGGAAATAGCTCGGAAGTCCGTGATCTCTTCCCATTTGGATGACCATTGCAATTATATCCACTGAATCTGCTTCGTCTTCTGAAAACAGAAAAACAGAATTTGATTCAATATTTTCAGAATAAACTTCTCTGGAATGCAGTTCTCAAAAGAGGAGAACTATGAAGTCCTGGTTTTTCGATTGGAGCATTCAGCAGGAACTTCAACATTCCATCTATTTTTCCTTTCTCGTAGATTAATGACGGATCGTTGAAATGCTAGAAGAATTAGTTTCGTTTCATTTTCAAAACGAATGAATACCTTCAAAAGAGATTCACTTCTTGACGAGAACTTTCTGTCTTCGATATTGAATTTACTTGGAAGAAGAGTCAAAAAGAATTGTCCAGCTGCAGCGGCGAAAACATTCGAAGCAGAAGAATCGATATTCTGGATAACAATTAATGGTTTGCAATCTACAGTAACCTAACTTACAATATCATATCCAGAATCATATCCACTATTCTGTAATTTGATTCCCATTACTCTCAACTGCTCCTTTCCAACCAAAACAGGAACCATTTCACTGAAAAAAGAAAAAAGTTGAAGAAATTAAAATGATCAAATAACTTGAAAGTAACATGTTGAAACTGAGCAATATTGATTCTTCTGGCCTCTTCGAAAAGCTTTTGATCATTCCATTGTGGATTCACTTCACTCAATTTCTCAGCAATCAAATTGTGTTGTCTCATCCAAATAGTGTACATTGCACCCGATGTTGGAAGGAAATTTATTCTGAATTCAGATGTTTTTTTTGTTGAATCTACCATTCGAACCTATTATTTCCAGCAAGAAGACACGGTTTCCCTGAACTTGATCTACAAACCGAATTATCCAGATTTGCCGGTGGAACGCCCAATTGATTATTGAATCCGCCGACAGATCGAAGAGCAATTTTTCCGTTTTTGAATAGTCTCATCCGATTTGCGATTTCGTTTGTGTTTCCGTATATTTGACTCAAATCGAGATAAGATGTTGCCATATTCGATTGTTGTCGTTGACCGAATGAGCATTTTGGATTGGGAACAGGAAGGGATCGAGAGTATGGAAGACATTTTACATTCTCTGAATTTATGAAATAAAGGAAAAGAAGGAGGAAAAGAGATATACTTGACTGAAGAGAATCATTTTCTGGAACTGGAATCTCGAAACATTCGGGATGAGAGTTCTCTCCACGACAACATGGAAGTGGCATTGCTTTGTCATTTCCATAGAAATCTCCTGAAAAAGTGATATTCTGTTAGGAAATTGTTCAACCTATCATTATCAATCCCTATAACTTCTTCTTCTTCCCTTCATATTCCTTTTTTCAACTTCTTCTACCTCAGGTACTCTATGTGTGAAGTGAACATGCTACCGTTTCACTCAAATACTGTGATGCGCAAAGAGACGCAGAGTGACGTCATCAGCGGCGGACGGTGTAGCGGAACGGATTCCAGTATATAAGTGAGAAACCGCGCGATTCTTATTCGACTGCTTCTTCTTGCCAAATTGGTCTGCATGTAAGTGTCATTTTCTTTCGTTTCGTTTCATTCTTTTATACTTTAGGAAGATGTCTGACGAAAAAGAAAAGAGATCATTGAGGCCTGTTGCCTTCGTGGCAGTTGTCTTTTCGACTGTCGCCATCACTTCGTGCTTAATTACTTTTCCATTGATTTTACATTATATTCAAACTCTCGAGAGTCAAGTTCAACTTGATTTGGAATTCTGTCAAGCAAGAGCAAGAGATATGTGGAAAGAGATGTTAGATATTGAAACTGGAGGAAAGAAAGATTCTGCCAAGTTGGCAAATATTGTATTGAATCATAGAAGACTCGAGAAACGGTTTGTTTCAGATTTCAATGAGTTTTATCATTATATTCTTTATTTTCAGTGATACCCTTCAAGACTTCTGGGCTCGTCGTCTTCATGATCAAGAACTTCGTGATCAACCAGTTGGATATGACAATCCATCAGTCGGTGTTGAATCATTCAACAGTGAAGGAGGTGGTTGCTGTACTTGTCATCGTGGACCACCAGGACCAGCTGGAGATGGTGGACGTGATGGAGCCGATGGAGTTGATGGAACCCCTGGAGAGATTGGACCACCAGGTCCACCAGCACCACCAGGACCAGATCCACATTCTCTCTTCCCACCACAATGCCCATGTGAAGCTCCACAAGGAGACAGTGGACCACCAGGACAACCAGGACCAGATGGACCACCAGGAGCTCCAGGAAACCCAGGAGAAGACGGAAAGCCAGGAGATCAAGGACCACGTGGACCACCTGGAATTCCAGGTGCACCAGGACAACCAGGACGTCCAGGACCACCAGGAGAGCCAGGAACATACAAGACCGAAGTCGGACCAGCTGGAAGAGCCGGAGCTCCAGGAAGACCTGGACCACCAGGACAACCTGGACCAGCTGGACCACCAGGAGAGAATGGAAAGGGAGGAAGCCAAGGACCAGCTGGACTTCCAGGACCACCAGGACAACCAGGACAGAATGGAGCACCAGGAGAAGTTGGACAACCAGGAGACAATGGAGCTCCAGGAAGCTGCGATCATTGTCCACCAGCACGTTTGGCTCCAGGATATTAGATTTCAATTATCGAATAAAGTATTTTCTATTTCAATTGAACTTACGTTTAAATATCCGATTGCTCGGAACGTGAACAATATCATCATAAATGAATGATAAAAATGGAGCAATGAGAAGAGAACACGTGGCATGTCCAGACGGAGAAGGAGTAAAAAGAGCAGAAAGAGCACGAGAAGAGGGTAATGATTGACCAGATTTACTCGATCGAGGTTTCGAAATTCCTAAATATACAAGTACCAGAATGCATCTTTTAACTTCTTACCATCTGCATAATCAGCTGGAAGAAATCGTTTCAACTTCTCGTAAGAAGCACCATTCAATGGATTCTTCACATTATTACAGTGTCCCGTATACGATCTTGAAAAGAAGTTTTAAATGATTACAATTTATTTTGAAAACACGTACCGATACTTTCCGACGACGCATTCTTCGATCTGATTCACTGGACAAATCTCTTTCATTTTCGTGTTTTCCGTTGGCAAAAACTGAACCATACTCTTCAAACTTTTTGGAGATTGACTAAATATGATTACTTAGAAGTCAATATTTTTCATTCAACTAACTCTGAAATCATTTGGGTTGCCACGTTCGAAGAGATCGCCGAGAATGAAAGATACTTTGAATATTGATCAGCATAAGTGTAATGTAACCAAGCGAGTTCCGATTGTTTGAATGTGTCTGAAATTCATCGAAACTTTGAAGATTCGTTTTTTGTTTTGAATTACCATCGAACTTGTCACTCATCAATTTCTCTGTATCATTAAATAATTTCTCAGTCAAATGAATCGCTTCTGAAGCTGCTGATGAGATAATCTCTTGTTTCATCGACTTCTTCAACTCATTTTTCGCTTTTTCACTCGGTTCGAAATCAAATTCAGTCGGAAAATCAAATTCTTTCTTCAATCCCTTATTCGTTGAATCTGAAAATATGAATTTTTGACGTCTTTCGATCAGTTTTTAGATTCATTTGCATTGATAACCATCTTCTTTTGACGCCTTACATAATATGAAATCTCGTTTTATGACAAGAGATGAGACGAAGAAAAAAAGGGGAAAGATGAATGTTGAAATATGAGAGATCGAAGACAATTGATCATCCTTGTTGTCTACATTCAAAAGAAAAAGAGAGTTGAATACAGTAAGAAGTATTCAAACTAAGTGAATATTGATTCTAAAGCTTCATCCTATCAGAAAGAATGTTTTTCGATATCTCTAAGTGCTCAAAATGATTTCTTCCAGGCCATCCGAGAGAAAAAAGGGTTAAAAGTGAAAAATATCAGGAGGAATATCAGTTGATATCTTCAATACAAGTTTCATTTTTTCAATCTTTTTATGATTGAATCGAAGAAGAAATTCTAATTAAAAAAGAAAAAAACTTACGGATAAGACTTGAAAATGCTCGTTTTTGAGTGCACGGAACGAAGCTTGGCCCACATGGAAATGGGCTCGCGGAGCACGTGGAAATGAGAAAAAGAAACGACAAAAGCCGTTTCTTCATTTCTTTTTCTGTGTGTTTTTAGAAGAAGTGAATGCTGGACTTCGCGCTTATAACAATTATAATAAAAGATGATGCTTCGAGATTTGGCGACCGGTCGGTCTGGTTGAATTGTCCATCTAATGTCGATTATGCATGGATTACGTCATCTGATCTGAAGAAGCTGAAGACAAGGAAACGCTGATAACTGCTTGGAACATAGTTTATTAAATATTTTGCCAAACAATAATGTTATACTAACGAAAAAGGGTTCAATACAGAAACTTATCAGGTACAGAATTCTATGGTACATGATTTAAAAATCTTCTAAACATTCAGATATTGTATTTATTTACCAGCGCCAAATGTGACAACCGACGCGAGAGAAGTTGAGAGAATTCTGTCAGTTGAGACACTGCGTATGCTTTGAACTCTTGTTGCACATGTGTTCGGTGAATATATTTCGCCAAAAAACTGAAATCAGAACTATATAAATCAAACTTTCTAGGAGGGAAAACTTACGCATTCATCATTTTGCTTACTAATGTTAGCATATCGAAGAGTGTATCCACTTTGGCGATAATAGATAACAACTGCACAAAAATTTGTTTTGTCTGAATCCAAGGAAGATGCGTTGGATTCATCAGTTTCTCACTCGATAAATATTTTCCAACAACCGATTCCCAAAGCCTTGCGATATCATATATTCCACTCTGAAATGACAGAATAGCAGTAGTTTTCTTACTTTCAAACTCACTGTTACACCGTGTTTCGATGCGATTTCCCAAATCAGATGGAAATCGACGATGAAATTGAGCATAAGATTGTGTGTTTCCGCCGGTCTCGGCTGAAAAATTAAAAAAACGATTTGATTCAATGAGAGACGTACTCTTGCAGCCAACATAGTCTTTTCCATTGCAGTAACGCTATTCGCCAAGAATAAAGTGAAATGTGACTCTCGAAACACCGAAGCAGATGAGTTTTTGATAACTTTTCTGTAGAATGAATTAAAATGATCTCAGAATTCTAATGAAACTCTTACTCGATAATTGAAGTCGATGTCTTGTTCCAATTTCTCCATGCGACCACATTAGCCTCTCCGGATCTTGTCTTCTCACTTCCAACAACTCCAAAAACTCGCAACGTCGCTTTTGTTGCCTGAAAAAACGCATATTTCCGAAAACAACAGAGAAATTACATTACCTCTTCGATAACTTTCCGTTGCTTTTTCTCTTCATTAAGTGTCTTATCGTTGTCTCTTCGCATTCGAAGTCTATCTTTATAATTTTCATTTTTCCGTTTTACTGGCTTCTCTGCTTTTTTCTTCCGCTGCTTCTCCTCTGCAAGAGATCTGATCAGAACTCGAGATGAACGTCTTGTTGGCCGAATTACGGCACGAGTTTTTGGCGCCTGTCTTGTTGATTTTTCCGGCATCTCTTCTAGGATCTCTTCTGGTAACTCTTCCAGTGATTTATTGACAGAAGCTTCTGCTGTGGCGGTTCTGACATTTTTGATTTCATTTTTATTAACGACATCATCATGATTGTCGAGAGTTATCGTGTCACGAAGAATTGCGATTTCCTCATCAACATCTGTCATCATTTTGTCACATTGTGGTTGATAATCGTCAATCAAGACATCAGAATCATTACGAGAAAAGTACGGAGTCGGTGTAAGCTTCGAACTTGGTTTAGATGATCCTGGTGAAGATAACTCTAAAGATATAGCCAGTGCAGCCGATAAAACGACATCGAAATCTCTCAATATAAACTTCGAAACGCCGCTCATCTGTAAAATACATTCACAAAAAACTCGTTCCAAGAAGAAAGATAGAATAGAAAAAGTCAATAAACGGATACTGATAACCACAAAACGAGTCGAAAAATCAAATTCTCTGTTACTCTTTATCTAGCAATAATAGGAAACAGTAAAAAAAAAACAAGCTCTTAAAAAATGAGACAGATGGTGCTTTAAAGCAATAACAACGTAACTAATAGTACAAATTTATCATTCTCGATAACTCTTCAAGTTCTTCGCCTTTCTCGATGGAGTATGTCTTCTAGTCAATGTTGGAGCAGTGATGTTCAATCCTGAAATCAAATAAATGTTCGATAATATCACACAATAATATTAATTGCCCTATTCGAACTCACTCGACGGTCCCTCGATCTCTTCCAAATCAATTACATCGTGAGTTTCGTTGAGCAGTTTCTCTTTTTCTTTTGCCTTCTCCTTGTTCTTTTTGGCGGCAGGAGCAGTGCGTCGAGAACTCCTACAAATAGGTAATTGGATACCCTTCTCAGCTTATGAATAATTTGTAAATGGCTATTCCAAACCCTTCCCGAATATGAGTTATTACTGCCCAATTGTAAATCATGAATCAACAGGTATAAATTTTTATAGTTTTTCTGATGTACTTTCAGTTTTCAGAGCTGTAGCTGTGGCCAAATGACAAAACGGCTTCCTCTTCCGGCTCGGAATATGTATAATATGAAACCACCACCCGAGAATGAGATATTTATGTGATTGCCACTAGTCAGAATCCTTACGTGCATTAGGTCATTTCAGAACTCCAATCACATTGTCTTCCATCAATACGGAAAACTACGAACCGGCAATGAAAATAGCTCGATTTCATTGCAACTGTAAATATCTTTGGCTTCGTGAACTCCACGGTCTCTCTGCATTCATGATGTCAAATTCTTTGATGGAGAAGATATTCTGGGCAATTGTGATAATGGCGTGTGCCGGTTGGTCCATAGTGAACACCACACAGATATTGAAACAATATGGTAACGAGGCAACAACGACTCTGTTGACAATTTTACCAGTAAGAAATGGTCACTTGATTCAGATCGCTTCCAAGTTAGTTTAGGCTAAACAATTGAAATTTCCAACAATGATATTCTGTCCACGGAATCCAGATTTCATAAATTATTTTAACGTGCTAGAAGGTGATAAAAAAGTAGATAGAGAATATCTAATTCGCGTGTTCAGATATGTACAATCATCTAGGTTATATGGAAAACACTACCAATTTTCATGTTTTGCAATATGCGATGACAGGATTCGGCTTCGACAACGCTAATGCTGATACCTTCAATGAGACATACCGGTTCTGAAACTAAATGTCAGAGTAGTCCAATTATTTTGCGTTTAGAGAGAAAATCCATTCATACTATATAAAGTGGAGAAGCAATAGAACTCAATATGAAATGTTCGATTTCATGTACAACAAAAATGGATATACTTGCCAAGACATGTTCCAAACTTGTTACGGTGGTAGTTTGACATACAACTGTTGTGATATATTCCAACCAACATATGCTATGCTTCGTGGAAGATGTTTCCGTTTAATCGATAATTACTATCAGAATGATACAGATGAAGTTTCAAAGGTTTCCATATTTTTCAATAACATGACAAGTCCGATTCTCAATAGCGGAGTTTTGGTTAAAAAAAACAAGTATTTTGAATAAACATTTTTGACTTTTAGCCTCAGCTAGTACTATACAACGGAGATTCGAACGTCGAAATAGGTATCTACCCGAGATATTATTTGAATAGTAACGATTGGAATCGGATTCGATTCTATCAAAAATCGATGATACTCCTACCAAAAAGTGACGGATGCTCAACCGAGCCTGTTTATCAAGGAAAGTTCACCTGCTTTGTCTACAAATGGCTGAGACAGTTGATAGATCAGTACAATTGCACAGTTCCTTATTACAAATACACAGTAAGTCTTCGAGAAAGACTGAAATTATTTATGAATTTCAGCTCTCCTATTTGAAAGATGTTCCTATTTGTGAGCCAGACGTTATTGTGGACAACTTTGCCAACATCAGCTTAACTCCATCTACTATCGGTTACAAATGTACTCCTGCATGCTCTCGCATCGAGAATACTGTTCAATTGACTACAAGCATCGATTATGATCCTGATCCGTCGTATATGTTCCGAATCGAAGCCAGTTTCACATATTTAGAATATGAACAATACAAAGAGATCAGAACAACAAGTACGGCTGGGTTCATATCCGAACTTGGAGGCCAAGCAGGACTTTTTGTTGGCAGTTCTGTGATGAGCTTTGTTCAACTGTTCAACTCGATCTTCATTCAGATCTATAAACTGTGAGTCAACAGAAGCAAGTTATATAAAAACAACACGATTACAGTCTTCGCAATTATTGCAACAAGAAAGGAATTCGAGTGAGATTGGGTCTGTATAAGACTCATCCAAGCGAGCCAGCCGACAAATACTACGAGAGAGATGCAGCATTATCTGATGAGCCACCATATCCACTTGACACTATATTAGAAGTTGATGAACCAAAAGTTATGGATGCTGATGGATTGCTGCTTGATGCAGGAGACCCCATTTCCGATAATGAAGCTTTTGAACTAGACACTTGGAGTTCACGGACTTCTTCTACTTTCACGAATTCATCTGCTTATTTGCCTACACCCTCCTTCTCTTCTTCTGAACCTCATTCCACGATATCCGAAAGCCCAGAAGATATAAGATTAGCTAAGCTGATTTGGGTTCGTAACGATGTAGCGGAAAACGAAGAAAGTTGAATTAAAAACTTACATTGCTTTTCCGGAACGAACAGAAACTGCTCTTGGCCTACCACGAGCTTTTTTAGTTGGAGTCTGAAACTTAATTTTGAATTTTAATGAACATTATTACAATCACCTTGTCGTTTTTAGCAGGTTCTTTGAAGACGATGTCTCCAGAGCTACCATTTGGGTCAATGGTTTGATCGAAAGGTTTCTAAAGTGACTTTTTATTACCCGAATATTTAATTGTGTCGCTTACATTTTCATGAACAAACTCGCTACTCTTGAAAACCCAATCTCCGACGTCATTGCTCTTCGCATTCAAATCGATATCACCGGATATGGCAGTATTGAAAATAACAGTTGTATCATCGAATGAAGTGAAGAACAGTGGATATTCTCGAGAGTTAGGAGATTCCACAGCACTTTTCTCAACAATTTGAACTTCATCACTGCCGTCTTCGTCACATAAATTGAAAGTTTGATTGAATGCGTCGCTGAACGGCATTGGACTTCCACTGGCTGCTTCAGATAGAAAACGGACTCTTCAAAATAAAAATTTTTCTATTATCCTCTTAACTCAAATTTTACCCAAATGGTTCATCGGAATCCAAAATAGACTGTCCGTCGGCTGATTTATTCATCACTTCCGTTTCGCTTCTAATGAGACTATTTCTTTTCTCAGTTCTACGAATTTTCGGTGTAGTGTTCTCAACTCTAGACGATGATCGTCTTTTTGCCACATTCAAGAATGTCGAGAACTCAACAACCTTTGGCAAATGGTCAGGAACATCTATGAATGGCTGAAAATTGTTTCGATTGAACTTTTGATGTCAAAAACGCCAGTACCGAAGCCGATGGAGTGCGGAACACAGAGACAGGAGTCTCTAGAACCGATTCTTGAGAGTCGTGCGGGCATTCTTGAGCTGGAACTCCGTCAACAGTTTCATAGTCAGAATCGTCGTCGGATTCTAACTCTTCTTCAGGGGCAGTTCCGAGAATCCACCACGGAAGGGGAAGCATGGTTTCTGAAAATAGATATATTTACGTGTTCCAAAATAAATATAGTTGCAGAAAAGAGAAAAGGAAAATATAGCGAAATGAAATCATTCCCTCGATTATTCTCGACTTAAAAAATGGATGTGAAAGGGGTCGATAAAAAGAAAATCAAACACAAACCAAGTAGACAGAATAAACGTCGTAAGTTCCAAGCATTGAAATTATAGAAATTTCAAGCTTAAGATGGAAAGCATCGCCGCGTAAGTAAAGACAAAAAGCATGGGAGCAAACCGAAACACGGAAAATCAAGATCACGGTCGAAAAGTAAGAAGAAGAGCGGATTTTTGTGTTGTCCGAAGAAAACTAAGAAGAGGTCCAGGAAAAGTAAATCAAAAGTGACAAAGAAACAACCAACAATTCAGCCTACCCTTCCTAAACCATTACCCCCGGTTCCTAACGAGGCAGGTTTTTTTTGATATTTACTAGCTTTTTGAGGTTTTTCCCGTTCGCTTTAATGTTGTTTCAAATTTCTGTAGCAATAATCTATATGATTTCTATTTAAAAAGAGAAAAATTTAGAAGTTTCGGCAAAGGTTTTTCCAGTTTTTATTTTAATTCTCAGTTGCTTATTTCGACCGTAATAGTTTTCGCTGCGAGACACAACGATTAATTTAAGCTCCTTTCAACTTACCGTAACCGTGAAAATTACAGCAATTGGGCGACATCGTTTTGGTTAAAAGCGCTGGAACTCCTCAAGTTGCCCCAGTTACTCCTCAAAAGCTGGGTAAATGAGAGAAATAGATTCATTTAATTATTTAGCTTATTTCGAAATACAGAAACAAAAACACCAAAAAAAGAAGAGCTTAAGCCACCACCAATAACTACTCCTGACGTGAATCTTACAAAAGAAAAAGATGGAAGTGAGAAAGTTCAAAAAAATGAAAAAGCGGAAAAAGTAGAAAAGGTAGAAAAAGTAGAAAAAGTAGAGAATGAAAATGTCGAGAAACCGGAGAGTCGACAGGAAAAGGACGAAAAACAGGAGGTAAAAGTAGAAAAGAAAAAGAAAAAGAAGATCAAACTGACAAAGTATGATACACAAGAAGAGGAAACTGCGAGGATTGTTGAAGAAGTCTTCGATCAGATTATTGGTTAGAATGGAAAACAAAATAAGATAGAATGCAGAGAAATTAATTTTCAGCCGAAGATACAATGCGAAACTTCGAGCCACAAGCAAGAAAAGTGTTGTCCAGTGAAAGTGTGATCCCATTTGTATGTGTCTAGTTGCTTTTCCTATTCAAGAAATCTCATACTCAGACTGAATTCAAAAAAGTTGCCGGCTACATTCCTCCGAATGTGACAAAGAATTTCTTCATCAGCAATATGTCAAAGAATCGTTTTTCTGACGTCATCTGTTTGGATCATTCTCGTGTCAGTTTAGCTGATTCTACGTATATTCATGCGAGTTGGATTAATTTGGATATCAAACGAAAGGCAATTGCAACTCAGTTTCCACTTCGAAGTACTGCGTCTGATTTCTGGCAAATGGTGATTGAGAATAAAGTGAAATGTATTCTTCTCATAATGACGAATGGAGAATATAAAAAGTATGGAGGAGACTTTGTGTTCCCATTAAATCAGTGAGTGTTGTCTGTTGAATCAGAGAAGATTTTTGTATTCAGAGACTTCATCAGTTTCGAAGATAGATCAATCCGTGTTGGAGAATTCAAGCAGATTGAAATGAAAAAAGGATGGATTATGAAGGTTTTGAGTGTTACAAATGGAGACTACAAAGGGTATTAGAGAGATATTTTTCAGAAACGAACACTTTATTTCTTAGATTTGTTCATGTTCATCATTTGAAAACCTGGGCGCATAATTCGATTCCTTCTGATGGATTTCAGTTTTGGCAACTACAGACGTACCTTCAAAGATACTCAGAACCACCCATTTATATGAGTCTTTCGGGATGTGGAAGAGCTGGAACTTTTGCTTTTTTCGAGACGGCTCATGCTGCTTTGCACGCTAGTCCGGCGTCTTTTAATATGACGAAATGTTTGGAAACTGTGAGTTGTACAGCAACCAAAGTATTGTCCGATTGTTCTCCAGGTTCGTAGTGGCCGACTCCATTCTGTCCAAACTCGCGAACAATTCACCTTTGTCTATAATTCAATGGCTGAACACATTCTCGGACGTGTAAGTTGTTTTCAGATATATCCACTCTCTACATCCTACTTTACAGAGTTTCTGCAAGGAAACAGGAGGTGCAGAGCCAGAAGAAAGTACACTGGCGATGTTGAGAAAACTAACAATTGAATAGAAGATACTAATATAAAATTTCAACTAATTTGAAATAAATGTGAAAGTGAAAAACATGCGATACTGTATATTATCGGAGCCAATTTGGCTCTCTTCTTTCTTTCAATTGAGGTCAATTAGGAGAGAGAGAGAGAGAGAGAGAGAGAGAGAGAGAGAGTCTCCTCCCATTTCTCTTTTAGTCTTCTCTATTCTGCATTTCCAACAACGACTATATACATTTTGTAAACGTCGACGAGCTATTGTATTCTAGAAGAAATTTCTCTTCTCATTTCCATCTTTTGATTGTTTCTCGATGATGTCGTTGAATCAAATGAACGAACCATTGAGAACAATCAAAAGACGGATTAATGAAGAATTGATAGTAAGTTTGGAATTTTCGTTCTATGAGGTAAGTTTCTAATAAGATTAAAAACACGATAATGAGTTTAGGCTGAGAAGATTTTTTGATGCTGAAAATACTTGAATAATACAAAATGTTCATTGAATTATGAAAGAAAAGAACACAGAGAGAAAATATAGGTGAAGGAGCAGAAAGAGTCGTAGAACTGTATCATTAGTTCTTTTCAAATAAACATTATATACATCTAAATGAAATGAAATGGAGAAAGACCGATTTCAAACAATTTCCTGTAATTCAATGAAAGAAAGTTCAGCGATATTTCTCGAAGATCCGTGAGTCTCTCGTGGCATTTCACCATGTCTCACTGAATGCAGACTTGACCCTTTTCCAGATGCAAAGCTTTTGATAACTTCTGTAAGTGTTGGTTCGTGTTTCCTCGATTGAATTGTATCATGAGTTGCGATTACAAACTTTTCAATTATATCTTCTCGAGACGTTGGTTCCTGAATGCCCAAAATGCTGATTAAAAATGATTTTTATTACATAGACAAGGATTAGATTTCTCTTTTGAAAGTGTTCCACTGAGACCTCCCCCGCCTAATCCGGAAGCCTTTCACTCAATCATTTTCATCTGATTGCACTCTTCTTTTGAGACGACACAAAATGAGAAAAAAAAATGAAAAATCAACGGCATGACACATCCAGAAAATTCTCGAAGCAGATTAAAATGAGATGAGAAGATCATCGAATTACCTGTGTTTTTGTTTTCCACGTGTCAATTGTCTTCGACCACTCACACGGTTTCAATCGTTCACACGCATTTTCGATTCGATTCTTCTCCTGAAACATGGAATTGATTGAGAATTGTTATTTCAGAGTTCAAACTACATTCATTTAGAAGTCCCACGTATACCTCTGGAGGGAAATGAAAACAATTTTACATTATCCGCTGTTTTCCGGTTTTTCGAAAAGCCAGCTGAGTGAATACGTCAAGAGATGAGCAATCGTCAACATCTATTTTCATCCATTTCACAAGAATTTCTAGACTAATCGGTAATCATTTCGAGTGTGTCAATATCATAAGACATGAAAATGTACTTTCAAATAATAATAGACATCAGAAGATTATTATTGAGAAAATGCACTTTTGAATGTTCTCATTCTCATATTTCAAGAGAAATGGTTTTCTGATACTTTTCTATTTCTGTTCAGATCGATGAATTTCGTTTTCTAATTTATAAAAAATCTGAAAAGTAATTCTACAAATTCAAACATACATTAATGGAGAGTTCTTTTCGGAGTCTTCGTGAACCTGCCGAAATGAGCCATGAGTAATCTGGACGTCTCTCCGCTTTTCTCTCTTCTTCTTCCTTCTGCTCTTTCTCCAATTCGAATTTCACAACTGCTGTTTCAATTTCACCGACAACGAGATCGAAGAGTAAAAAGTTATCACAGTTACTGAATGCACTTCTATCGTCACGAGCACTTTGAGTTTCAGATGGAGAATCGAAACTCTTTGCCACGTGGTCTCCTTGAAAAAGCCAACGGAACATCTTCTGAAATGAATAAGAAAAATAATATGAAAAGCCTAGGAAGATGGGAAATGAATATGAGAGAGAGAGAGAAAGAAAGAGCGAAGAGCAACGAAATCAAAGCGGTTAATCCGATTTTGATTCATCGTTTCGCCCCTTTTATACGCGTATAACTTCTTCTTTTCACAGCGAAAAGCGTTTCCATGGAGATGGTGATGAGCAGTGAAAGTGGGCGGAGTTTATCGAATGAAGTTTTGAGACTGAATAACATGAGAGAGAAAGAGAGAGAAAAGAAACGAACAAGAGGATATTTTGTGTTTTTTGAGTTTTGAAGCGCCACCTTTTTCTTTATTTTTTACTTTCTGTTGTCACTTGATTTTTATTCATTTTTTAAAAAGAAAAAAAAATAACAATTGAACGAAAAGATGTGACAATGAGAATTTTTCAGGATGATCGAATAAAACATATGAAAAGTGTCAGAGTTTAAAGTTCAAATAAACAGATAGATAGAGTATGATTTGGCCGATATACGAGAGTGGGAATGAGGGAATGGGGGTGGACATGCTATGCAGCCAGGAAACTAAACACGAGCTGGAAATTGAGTATCGTTGACGATTGACAAATGAGATTATGAAATTATGTATATCCAAAACATAAATTAGACCAATATTAATGATGATCGTAACGAGTTCTCTTTTGTTGCGGTCCTTGGTGTTGATATAGATAACCAGGGTTTACGTTTGGATAAGGGTTACGTACTGGTGGAAGTTTTTGTTGATCCTGAAGCCATCTCACTTGAGTCGCTGGGCCATATCCCTGAAATCTTTTATTTTCGTTTAGAATATTTTTTGGATTATACCTTCTCATTTCTAGCAGCAATTCTAAAAATGATTGCAGGTTTGTTGGTCTGATCGACATATGCCGTTCCCAGATTTGCTTGAGGTACTTGGCACTCAGCTTGTGGTCCACAATAGACTCTCATGAATGCCAATTGACTATCAGCTGAGTTGGCAGACTGATTTTTGACGGCCAAGTATACACTATACTCCAAAATTCTACCAGATATATTTATGTTTGCTGGCGGCTCCCAAGTGAGTTGTGCACCTTCCAGAGATTTAGTGATGCGGATAGACGATGGTGCACTCGGATAACCAGGAACACATGTCTGAAACCATAATGTGATTCAAGAATTTTATAAATCGAAGCTATGTATTACCTTGAAAGATGAAGTCTCACTCCATTGCCCGATTCCTAATCCGTTGATAGCCGCCACGCGGAAACGATAAGTCTGTCCGTTTATAAGTGGAACCTTGTCATTTGCAGTGAAACACGGGTCGTTAACGCACTTGAACGCGTTTTGATGAATCAGATCATACAATTGTTTTTGCAGTGGCTGTTGGTTCTCATTGAAATAATGAGTGATTTTAATCGATGCACTTTTGATTATTCCGATATCGAACCACGGAAGAGTGTCATCTTCGTTTTGTTCTTTCGCATTCACTGCTTCTTTTTTGACTTCTTTAGTATCAACAAGTTTCTTACTATCATCCGGTGAGCTATCAGAACCCTCTTCGGTTTTCTTTTCTTCGTTCGACTCTCCAGGTGGTTTCGGGGATGCTGCAGTTCCAGTACCTTCGTTTCTCTCAGAATCTTCGAAGAGATCTTGAGGAAGTCCGCTTTCGTCAGTGGGAGGCTTGGAAGAAGCAGGAGCCGTATAAGTTGTTCCTTGAGTGGATATCAATGAGGTAGTTCCAGGCTGATTTTTCTGTTGCTTGTCGATCTCATTTTCGGAATGTGGCGGAACTGGTTGTTTGAGAGCTGGCTCATCTCCTCGTTTTTCTGCAGACGCATGTTCTTTTGGATCTCCGAATCCAATTTGCAAAAAGTATCCATCAGCTCCCTGTACTGCTGGCCACAAAATCTTCAAAATAATTTATTAGCATAAATACTTCGCTGACAAAATTACCTCGAGTGCACTGAATGTAGCTCTTCCTAGCTGAACTTTTCCTGGCTGCTCCGGTCTCATTGTTTCCAACAGCCACATATCGCGACAGCAGACTTGATTACTCCAAGCCTTCCGATATCCGTCTCTTCCTGACCATACATACATACGATCACCCATTGCAGCAGCACAGTGCCCGGACCGACCGCGAGGTCCAGATCCTTCATCAGAGGCGTATTGACGAAGAGGAATCCACCGATTCTCAGAAACATCCCAGCAACTGAGAGAATCGGTACACTTCCACTCCTTTTCTTGTTGATCATCATTTGCCATATGAAGTATTGGAACCCAACCTCCGAAGACAAACATCTTGTTTTTTATTAAGACTGACGAGTGAAGAGATCTTGGCATGGGTGGAATTCCAGTTCGAGGATCGTCAAACTTGATTTCAGTCCACTGATAATTGTTTAAATCTAAATACCACATATCTCCTAGTCGAATACCGTCCATTCCTCCATATACAACCATGCGAGAAACCGTATCAGTCTCATAAATAACAGCAGTGTGAGACTCTCTTGGTTTCGGCGGAGTTCCTTGAGTTTGCGGTTTTTCCCAAACAACTCCGTTCGGAGCGGTCGACAAATTCAGTACATAAAAGTCATTCATATAGCGTGGGAGGTTTCTCTTATTATCATTTAAATCGTTGCATAATCCACCAAAAAGGTACGCTTTTTGAGCCTTCTCGGAAGCGACAAAACTGAGTCCGAGACGTGGAGCTGGTGGAAGCTCATTTCCGATGGTTCTTGGATTCATTCGACGCCATTCCCAACGAGTGGTTTGAAGTTCATAGACGTCATTTGAATATTTTCCGTATTCTACCATTCCTCCGAAGGTATAAATTCTTGTTCCCAAGGCCACTGCTCCAAAGGCTGCAGCTGCGCTCGGTGTTTCTCCTCGTACTTGAGGTGCAAGCCATTTTTTAAACTCTGAAATTGAAAAACTCTTGAGACTTTTTTGACTTTATTCACAACCACTGTGCGCCCCTTTTTCTCCATCTAAATGAAGAAAAACAGGGTCATCATGCTTGATCGAGTGTTAAAGCTCAGTCGCAACCCACTTCGATTGTAAAATCGAAATTGTTTATTGCTTTCTTAGCGACATTTATATTTCTGACTTACGGGTATTATAAGCATGTAATTCATCGATCATTCCTTCATTTCCTCCACCAAAAATTACGATGAGCTCCTTAAGCGCAACAGCGCGATGGCCATGTCTCGGTCTAAAATTTTAAACGTTCATTTTTTTATTATCTTGTGTTCACCTTGGTGTGGGACCATCAGTGTGCTGTACAACTCTCCAGCGAACAACTTTTTTCTCAACCTCCTCTCTGGGTGCATCCTGAAAATCAATAAATCATATACCAGGTGAAAAAATTAATTCTCACATCACTCCGACGATGAGTCAGCATTTCCGCAACGTTATCTTCGTTCATTGAATCTATAATAATCTAGCCGTTGAACTATTTTCTAAAATAATCGTGAAATTAGTGGGAAAAGCTGTTAAATAAAATCCGAATATGCCGCGTGCAGTGTTTTCCCTGGCAATGTGCCAATTCGCAATGGAGCGCATTCGCATTACACCTATTCGAATTTATTTCGCTTTTTGTGTTGACAAAATTTAAAGAAAATCAGAATAGAAAATAAAAATAAATCGTTTCAGGAACAAAAATGGCATCAAAAGAAGTTGAAATCAATGCTGGAACACTCGCAAAACTAGTAGTAGCTAAGGTTCACAGAAATCATCAGTTTGAGTCAAATTGAATTTTTTTTCAGCAACCGACAGATACAACTGCAAGAGTAAATAGCCTCACGTTCAGTTCTAAAGGAGATCAGATGATTATGTCAACTGATGACGATTCCATATTTCTTTATGATATCAATTCTGGAAATCGGTCTCGTAATGTTAACAGCAAGAAATACGGATGCTCTCATGTCAAATTCGCTTCAGATGGATTATGTGCTCTTCACGGTTCAACTAAAGTAGACAGTAAGTGTTTGTTTTGATTCAGTGTCGAGTTTATGTGATTGTAGATACGATCCGATATTTATCTCTGACAGACAACAAGTATATTCGATACTTCCAAGGACATGATAAACTGTGAGTTCTCGATAACTCCGTTGTTGTTTTATAGTTTTCAATATTTAGAGTTACTGGAATAAACGTTTCCCCACTTGACGATATGTTTTTGTCAGTTGCTCAAGATAAAACAATTCGACTCTGGGATCTGAAAACGCACAACTGCATTGGCTTAATGAATCTTTCGGCCACCCCAATAGCTACATTTGATCCTGAAGGACTTCTTTTTGCTGCTGGTTTAGATAATAATATCATCAAGCTCTACGATTTACGCTCGTTCGACAAGGGACCATTCTCAAGCTTTGGTCCTCTTGAAAACGAAGATGGAGTGGAGTGGACAGCGATGAGATTCTCTCCTTGTGGAAAATACATATTAATCTGTACAAATTCTAATCAACTTTTGTGAGTTTTGATTTTTCCAATTTGTTAATCTCTTCATTCCTCAGCCTCGTGGACGCATTCTCTGGAGTCATAAAATACGTGCTGCAAGATCATCAAAACATTGAAAGAGTACCACTGATGGCATCATTTGTACCCGATTCATCCCATGTGATGGTTGGAAGCTCTGACGGTCTAATTTATTTTTACGATGTCGAAACAGGGCTCGTTGCTCTCAAAACCCAATCACCAAATAATCTGACATGTCATATCGCTGAGTTCAGTCCACGGCTGTTTGTTGCTGCAACTACAGATGCGAAATTGGTAATTATTACTTTTAAATGTTATCACTGTTCCCATTCATCTATTTTCAGGCTCTCTGGTGCGCGAATGATGACCTCAAAGCGAGGATGCAATTATAATCATGAATCTCGATTTTAAATATCAGTTTCCTGTTTAAAATACAAAATTTATCATCTTCCCATTTCGGTCTCTCACAATAAATTATTTATATTATTATATTTGTGTTAAATGAAATTACATGTATATTCTTGTGAGCTGATATCTGATTTTTGAATTTTGTCTCGATGAAACTCAGTTTTTGATCAGAAAAACGATGTACGACGAAGAAGATTATATCACAGTAAAAGCGGAGGCATTTCGAGCGTTGTGCGCTTCTAAAGTAAAATATCAGTCATTACGACAGAAAAACAATCAGAAGTTTCAGAGATTCAATGAAACGTCAAACAATTTGATAGAATTAGCATACTCAGAAGATGAACGAGGGTTGATAGTTTCTGCAGAAGACGTCATTCTTATTTATAATCTTCGAGACGGTTCAAAAGCGAAACCTGTAAGAGTTGAATAGAATATCACTTTGATTAAGATAAGTTCCAGGTCGAGTGTAAGAAGTATGGAGTGGATCGATTAGAATACCTGACGAATGAACTATGTGTTCACAGTGATCCAACTAGCGGCATAATAAGAGCTCTCAATATTCCCAAAAAGTGTTATATCAGATATTTCCATGGGCATACAAAAAAGATTCGCCAGATACGAAGTTTTCCAAATCAACGAGAAAAATTTATGTCGAGTTCCTTAGATGGACATGTTCGGATGTTTGATACAAAAAGCCATGATAACTTTGTAAGTCGTCTCCTATCCTCAAAATATAAATATTTTTTCACCCAGGGACTGATAAATATGTGTTCCACGCCTCTTATTGCATTTGACCCCGAAGGAATTCTATTCGCTGTTGCTACTAAATCAGAAACGATAAAGCTGTTCGATATCCGATCTTTCGACCTAGGACCTTTCAAAACTTTCAAAATAATGAAAAACGATGATGACGAGTGGACAGATATTGAATTTGCACCATGTGGAAAGTTCATTCTAGTTTCTACGAAAGCTGTCGGTGTCAAATGGATCGACGCTTACACCGGAAAAGTCGAGCACAATTTCTCTCAACACAAGAATCCTAATGTTTATCCTTGATTGGAGTCTTCAGACATGTTTTTTTTTTCAGAACGTTCCCCTCCGAGCATCGGTTTCCAGTGATTCAGCATTCGTGACGGTTGGGAGTGCCGATCGAAACATATATGTTTATTCGACAGATACCGGAGATATCACTTGCAAACTTCCAACGCCATACACAGAACCATCGCATTCTGTCGCTTTGAGTCATCACCAATTTCTAATGGCATCATTAGGAAGAGATGTAGTTTTATGGGCACCAAATGAAGAATATGTGAATATGTGAGTGAGTTAATTTCAATTTTGAACTCTTATATACGGTTGATCTGTGATATGATATTTTTGAAAATAAAGTACAAATAGAGCTTTATATTTTCTGTTCGTTTTGGGATATTACCGTATTATGAAGAAATTATTTTCAAACGAGGAGTTTATCGAGGCAATAATTCAAAAAAAAAATCCAAAATGAAAAAAAGACACGAGATTCAAATAGTAAATCACAATCCGTACTTAGCCAAGACCTTCTTTGCTTCGTCTGACGAGAGGTGTTCGCAAATTCCAATGATTGTTTTCCGTTGATTATCATTCATTAGAGCAATTATGAGATCGAATCGACTGAGATCGGCAAGCTGCAGCAACCGATTAGAGAGATTGGTGACTTCTCTTCCTGTTTTTAAATGCAGCTCGAGAGCCTCAAAGATATTTGAAGCATAGACGTCATCGAGAAGCTCATCGAAAAGTTTTTTATAAGAACTTGGATCGATTTTCTGAAAACTATAATAAGGTTTCGTGAACTTATCATCCCAAGCAGTACCAGAAAGTATTCTGCAAGAGGAAGTTGAGATTGTGCTCTGCTGAGCATACTGACAGCTGCAGCGAAATCCTGATAGTCTTTCGGTTGTGATGGAAGATTCGTAAGATACATGGGAGTATCTGTCATCGGAGGTAGGATCATTTCAACCTTTTCTTTAACGTATTCAATATCGATCTTGGTGAAATCCTCTTCTGACTGCAAATATTCGTCTCTTTCGATCGAACTGAGTTCTATCATCTCCTTATTCTTCTTTCCTTTTAACTCGTCTCGTTGCCCTTTCATACTAGCATCCGTCGATAATTTTACACATCGATTCATATCTTTCCATGCCAATTCGTACAATCCCATTGCTTTGAATGCTTGAGCTCGTCGGTAATACGCTTTAGCAGCCGAAGGATCTCGTTGAATGGCAGCAGTACAGTCCACTTGTGCCATTATTGGGAGATTCGCATTCAGTTCTGCCTGTGCTCGATTACTGAAAACAACTGGATCCGCATAATTGCTCAGACTTTTCGAGTACATTGTTATGGCTTTGTGGAATTTTTTCTGTTTGAATGCTTCATTTCCTGCCTCTTTCAACTTTTTTGCTTCTTCTTTATCGTCAGTCATCTGAATTCTTTTCATGGAAACTGTACTTTGATCCTGATAGATAAAGAAAGTGGCAAGCGTGACCAACTTTGAAATATGTTGAATATCAAAAAAGCAGGCAGTAATTTATTAAAGATTAAACCCGAATGGAATACAATAAGAAGTTAAATTCAGTATTCATCATATCACAAGATAAGAAAAATGACAAAAAATGTGCGCTGGAAGCATATTACATAAATTAATTTACAGAACTATTGCTGTTTTGAATAGCACAATGTATGATGAGAAAATTAAAAGTTAGATTTGGAAATTTTTAATAGATCGGAAATCGGCTCTTAACCGAACAAAGTCGTGTATCAATTGTCTATCTACATTCTCAAGAAGAGAAGAATGAGCGGTTTCATTCACTTGATCTGGTAACACATCTAGCAGATGAGAGAGAGCTTGAAGACTTTCCCATTGAGTCAAGGCGCTTTGAACTCTCCATTTTGAAATAATTGTTCTTAGTTCGCCAACATCACAAATGAGAAGAACGGCTCCAGTAGAATTATAAGTGAATTGTTTGATATGAGAGAGCATAAATACAAATAGACGATTGGCAAGATCAGATTGAAGAGCTTCCAGATTCTCTCCATCACATCCTAATTCCATTGCGGCGACTTGAGTAGTGAGAAAACGAGAAACCATTTGGCATTGTGGAGAAACTCGAATAACAAGTTCTTGAGAATCAGGGCGGAAGTCAGTTTTTTTCTGTTCACTAAACAGAAACTTTACATAACCAACGATACTGTTCAGCTGACGTTCCAATCCCAAACTCATTTTCGATTCGAGAGAACGCAGAGATTGTTGCCATTTCTTCGAGACTGACTGTTCGGCAATTGTGTCTCTGGAAAATACTTTTGGAATCAACAAATGTTTTAATTTGTCTTCTTACTTAATAATTGGGAAAATGGGATCTTCGAACTGTTTGATCATAAGAAGTATGACGCTCGTGCATTTGGCAACGACCGAAAAAAAGTACGCAGGTGGTTCAGTTTTCGATTCAGCTAATGAAATTCCTGCTAAACCGGTTTCGACTGCATAATCAAGATGTTCTCCATATAGGTACTTCAGTAGAACATCCACAATATTTTCCACGTGTTGAGGAAGATTTTCCTTGTCGCATAACTGAAAAACACGCCTTTACAGAAATCTAAAAAGTAAACTGCTACCTGAATAGCACGACTAAATGCATTTTTCGTCTCTTGAAGAATCGAAATGGCAACATCTTCTGCTACGAAAGTCTCTCCTCCATATGTTTCTACATTCATTAATCGAGCAGTTACATCTCTTTTCAATTCGTGCAATCCTCCGCCGATCTGTTTCTTGATATGTTTCTTTGATTCATAGAATCTCTGTAGAAGATTCGAGCATTGATCATTCAAGTATTTCAGCTCTTCGGTACAATAAGTAGCAATATATCTTTGGAAAATTGAATCAGTGAGAGTCGATAAGAATGCACTATCTGGACTGATATGCAACTTTTCAAGTTCTTTACACATTTTGAGTGTACTTGAGTATAAAGACGCAAGATCACGAAGATAATGCTCATGATCATCAGTTTCTTTGCATTCACGAAGACGTGCATTAATGGTTTCTTTCATCCGTCCAGTGAACAAATTAAGTACTAATTTCTGCATAACTGTATGCGGAGATGGAAAAATTGCTGAGATTCTTGGTTGTTGAGTACGACATAATTGCAAACAATCAGCAAGTATTTCTCCACCATCACCACGTGGATGAATCGACTGACATAAAAATTCCACGTATCGATCAACACATCCGGAGTATCCCTTGAATTCGCTCAAAATTTTCGCCACTTCTGCCATTTTCTTCTCGTCTCTTTGAGATCTCACAAACTCTTCGATGAGCAAATCTTCAACGACTTTATATCTTTGGGCGATTCTCGCTTGAACAGTCGCAAACTTGTCCTTATTCAATTCTTGTGAAATGGAGTATAGCTTATGGACAAGGTCTGCAGATTCCAGAAGTTTATCTGGATCAGTAAATATCATGGAATTGAGTGGTTGATCCGAAAGGAACTCATCAAAGTGCTGCATAAGTTGATAAGCGTCATGTGCACGGGAACGTGGTTGATCGACAGATTCCAGCTGATCTCCAAGATGAACTACTTTTGTAGAAACAGATTGCATCGTATGATCCAATTGTTTCATTTTGTCAATCGCTTCTGAATTTTTTTCATGAAGACGTTGTAACTTCTGAACGTATTCCTTCTTTTCTTCCTTCATTTGCCTTTCCAATGTATCAATTTTGCTCTGAAAAATTCAGTTTATAGGAAATTGATGATATCTATTCAGCACTTGAAATTGATCACAAAGCATTTGTAGATTGCCAATCTCGCCTTCAAAACGATTTTTCAAAGAGACTGGATCGATATCCGATTCGTTGAATGTCTGATTCTTAGTCATTCTCCATGCCAACTTCTCTACAAGATCAATCGAGTCAAATGGCTCTTGCTCCAGATCTTGTACATATGTCACGTATTCCCCTCCGCTCATCTAAACTTGAGTTTTTCTATTTTCTGCCAGCTATTTTACCCATAAAATATTTAATGGTCACACAGAGAACCAATAAAATGTTTCTGTAACACAAAACTACGATCCTTATCAGTCGGTTAGTTTTATACTTCTTGATAAAGCACAAATTGTATTTTTTGAGCAAAAAACAGGGAAGAGAACATAAAAGCATTCAAGTAGAAGAAGGCAACTTCGGGAGTTTAGTATGGCATCGGATATTTGTGGGGTTCGACTAGTACAAGAAGTGACAAGATTATGCAATATACAGAAAAAACATAAATGTTATTTACAAAAAATTGGAGTTAAGTTTACTCTAAATTCTTTTTCGATTCTTTTCTCTTTTTATCTTCATCATCGTCATCGAAGAAAAGCAATGGAAACATTCCAATGAGGCATCCGACAGTCAGTCCAGCTGCGCGCGCCGCATTCGTTGTGAATCGTGCCTGAAAAATATTTTTCACACTTGTGATTGGAAATCAAATAACTTTGCCACTATCCAATTGTTGAGAAGTCAGAACAGGATGTTTGATTCCGACACGTTGAACAGCAACTTCGACATAATGTGCTAATCCAACACCAGCAATGTCAGAGATGAGGTTCCCAAGAGCAGCGGCTGCCATGGTTGAGATTGCGAGAACAGCTCCAAGCTGTTGATCAATGTATTCTCCAGCCAGAATCATGATCATGTTATCGAGAACACCAAAACCAATGAAAGGAATGGAATTGACTAAGAAGATTCCTTTGACTTGGTCTGGAGTAAGATCTTCTGTTCTTCCTTTTTCCTTCTGCGTCAAACAATCATCTAATGCTGTTTTGAGCATCTGTTGTTCTGTAACACTGAGACGATTCGCAATCTCCATAGCATCTTCAGGTGAATCGATGATCAGCTTGTCGAGATGCTTGAAAGCTCCAGTTGTCGACCAACGAACATTCGTCGGAACACTGTTGGTCAATAACATTCGATAGCTCGCTCTACCTATCGTGGCAGAAGCCAACCGAATAGGCGAGCTGATCATGTCTCCCCTCTGGCTAACCGCAACCTGGAATTCACGACATTAATAGAAAGGAATAGGAATATTTGTGAAGAATTTCCGATAAGGGCAATGAGTTGAAGCAAACTCAGGTAGTGGTAACAATTGGAAATGAAACCAACTATTGAAAACAGAAAATTTGGAAAAAAAAGTTCATAAATAAGACCCATATTGAAAAAAGCATAACCGGATACAAAGTCGTGGAAGAAAAAAGTTTAAAAAAGAGTCAATGGGCGTGACGTCCACCTCTTCCTCTCCCTCGACCATTTCCTCGTCCTCGCCAATTCCGTCCATGATTCTCTCGTGAAGTATGTTGTTCAAGTACCTGAAAATTAATACGATTTTAATGCCGCCATGGTGGCTAGAAAGTACACACCTGCTCCTCGTGAGTTTTTGGTCGCTCGAAAGTTCCCGTGTTTCGTGGACGATTATGTGAACTTTGTCTATCTGAAACGTGTTAAATGAAACATTTTTCCAATAAAAATTTCAAACCATAGTTCTGGTACTGTTGTTTGATAGTTTCTTGTTTCACTCCAACCATTTCTTCTGTACGACCTCCGCGGTCTTTTGGAGCATCGCCAACGGAAAGTGGATGTTGTTTGCTTTTCGTTCGACTTCTATCAATGATTTCATAAGATCAATTAATCAGTTTCTCAAATAGAAATACCTTTTTTCCATCGAAGACGCCTTTTGAATATAAAGCAAAGAAGAACTAGCAGCAAGAAGATAAGCGATATAACTATTGGTTTTGATTTTTCCAATTTCTTCAACTCGAGCTGATAGAATTGATTGGATGTTTTCTCTATGTTGCTTTAGTCGATCATTCCACAAAAACGAGTCTACAGTAACTTTAAGACGACTATTCAAGAGTAAAAGACGGTTGTAGAAATCACGGGAGAACGATTCACATTGCTGTAAATAAAATGGAATCGTGATTTTAAAAAATTTAAAGACCTACTTTTTCAATATCTGGAAGTATTTTTTCATCTAAAGTTGCTTTGAACAATGGATACCTTTGACTCTGTGACACTCTGCTGTCTGCCTGAACAACAATTTGAGTTATTTACAAATGTGGATAAATAGTGGAACCTTTTGTCTCAGTGATTCTAGAAGTTTCCATTCGTTTGAATTTCCAGCAGGTTTTGGGAGCTTGAGAGTTTGAAGAGCAGAGTCGATAACGGGGGTAAGATCGAGATCTCGTTTATCGGAAACCTGGACGAGTCAAAACAAATTTTCCGTACTCCGATTTTTCAACGAAAACTCACCAATTCTTTTGATTCAATCTTCCGTAAAGTTAGTAGACGTGCTGTTTTGACTTCCGAAACAAGGAAACGTGACAGAAGATCTCTTGAAGATTCTGATTGAAATCGAGATGTTATATCTCCGCATGTAAGCTCCTCGTGTGGACATTCTGAATAAAGAAATATTGAATTATTCTTGATGTTTTCATGATCTTCTCACCCAATTCGAGTAGAAACGCACTGAGATCATAAAGAAATTCGATCAGATTCTGATCATTTGGCTGTCTAACACACTCTTCAAATTCGTACAAATCACGAATTTCCGCACACTTATCGGTAATCGAAGTTGCATATTCAAGGTTAATCCCGCCTGACATTTCTTTAAAAATAGATGATAGGAATAGTGAGAAAGAGATGCAGAGAGTTGCGTTTATTGGAGTAAACAACGATTTTTACACTTTTTTTGTGCCGAGATGATGAGAAATTGGTAGGAGGTTTTGGCAATGAGGAAATCTTGCGAAATTTTAGTTTTGTCTGTCTTTTTTAAATCAAATATTTATATGAGCTGACCAAGTAGCGGGGGAGCTTTTCAGAGATTGTATTGTCTCTTGAGCTATTCACGAGAAGTACACGAAAGATTCAATGGAGCGCGTTTGAATAATAGAAATATAAAGGCGCCGGTGCTATGGCAGATGACGATAGAGACGGGATAATTAGTTATTTTCCCATTGAACATAATCGATTTTTTCTTTTAACATTAAAAAAATTGCCAATGAGGACATTGTTTCAACAATAATTTTATTTATAAAATTAGGCAAGTGCAAGTGAACCCTAGTCAATCAAAACTTCGCAGAAGTTACAGGAAAACAATTAATTACAGATATGATACTGAACAAGCATATAAAATGAGATTATGTACATATGAACTAAACGATCTAGTGTTTAATCATAAATTTCCAAAGATCTTCGACGTGATTTGCAAAACCGATTGAGAAGATAATAGCGGAGAGCGCTGGCAAAACCATAGCAGGAGTCGTTTTTGATCTGAAAAGAGAATGTTTGATATTGTTTGAGTAACAAATGCAACCTCCAGATAGAAAAGAAGACTGAGATGACAAGGGATGCAAAGACTGCTGCAAAAGTGATTGCAAAGAGATTCGAATCGTACATAGAACTGTATTTGAGAACGACATTTAGGAAGATTCCAGGAACCATTATATCAAGTGCAGCCAAGCTTTGCTTGTTTCCTTTCGTATCTCTTGGCACGAGAATCATCAATGGAGCTCTGTTATCTTTTGTTACCGTACCTAAAGAATTCAGTTTTGTTAAGTCCATGTTTTCCATTTAAACTCACTTAACAAATCAACAACGTAGAAGAAGAAAAGATCGAAAAGTGACATTCCAATTACAAAAATTACAGCAGTCTCATAGCTGACTGCTTGAATTCTCGAGCAGACGACATAAATTGATGCAAATGCAAGAATATCGTTGGATATCCAATTTCCAGAACATTCGTGATAAAGACCAAATGAAAGGGAAACAAGAAGTGAGGCATACATCATTGATTCTTCGTGGTAATAGAAGTAGAATGCTAAAAAGTATGGTCCAATCTCTTTCATGAATAACTCAACTTACACATGTGCTGACTAAATGATTCTAGAAGAATAATGTGAATGCAGGCGACAGAAGCCCAAATCGGGACGTGGACAGCAAATAATTCGGCGACGATATCAAGAAGGCTGAAAAATGAGACTGTTCACACTCCAGTTGTTTAAATTTCGAACTTTCTAGATTCTTTTTTTCTGCAAATTCCAGCGTTGCGTGGAAAACAAAAACATCATTATTTGTATGTACTTTCTGTTTTCGATTTTAGTTTGTTCAAATACTCACTCTAGTTGAATGTAGACTCTCGGTCCATCGTCACTTCTCGGCAACAAACTCAACGCACTCAATGAATAGGAGAACAGATCAACCTATAATATTTAGTTTTTTTTTGAAGACATACGTTAATCTAACACTTACATCACCCAACTTTTTATAAATGTCGCACTTTTCTGCAGTAGAACCTTCATCTCCACAGCTCCACACCAACTGATTCTTATCTGGTGATCCACTGAAGGAAGATTTTCGACTTGATCTTTGACTCGCAGATATCCAATTGCTTGATGAACCCCGGTGTGTTGTAAGCATGTCATGTGTGCTTTTTGAGTTGGTTCGACTCCGAACTTCTGGAGTTACTGACATCGATTCTGCAATAATAGATTCAAGCGTTTTACTTATAGTTTTGGAGTCTACCTGATGGAATTATTATTTTGTTTCCATCTTCCGCACTTTCTACCACAAATCTAGATGTTAGCTTTCTAGTTGGTGGTGTTTCTGTGTCCTTCTCATCCTCTTCTATGAGTTTTGGAGCAATATCTTCTTCCTCTTCCATTCGTTTTCTGTGACTTCGAACTGTGTTTTCTATATCCGCTTCTTCGATATCAGAAAGCAATCCTAAAATCACTTATAAATATTCTGATAAGCTCTCGAAAACACTTTACTTCTAATTCTCTGTTGTTGTTCAGCTTGTTCATCTCCTAACGAAACAGAAGCACGACGACTAATCTCTCGAGAAACTTTTCGAGAATTTAGAGTGGAGGCTGCCTGAAATGTGAATGAATCATGCAACATATCGATCAATCAATCGAATCAAATCAACCGATGTTTCCGCTGAACTGGTTGATTTCGTTTCAACAGACAGTAAGGGGAATTTCCCCATCGACACATTTTTGATTTATTATTGGAGAAGAAAACCTCGTGGTGGATGGGAATAGAAGAATGTGGGAAAGAGGACTTTGAGATTTCGTTTTGTTGATAAAAACTAAAAATGACGGGGAAGAACAGCGTTGCACAAACCTAGACTATACATGTTCTCTTAAATATATACCTTTTCTTTCAGCTCTGTTTCGGCTTCTCTAGCAACTTCTCGGTCTCTTTCAATATCTGCACTTCTTTTCGTTCCCAAATAAACAAAATAAAGGACGATGGAGCATGCAAATGGAAGAATCAATGCGGGAACTTTATCCATGAATATCACTGTTGTCGAGTCAAGCTGCAAACTGATAAATCACTCAAAATGAGACTATTTACTAATAATCAAACCTCAAAAAAGTAGACAGTAGAAGCTCTTCTACACGAATGATAGAGTACAATCCATGATAGAATCAGAATGCTCGTCGATGCAGCGATCTTCGCCACGTCGTCGCGCATTTCTCTCGTATTCTCCGAATCCTGAGCATTACTGGGTTTAGTACACATCTCTTTTCAAGTCGCGTGCTAATTGTGATACAATAAATAGAGAAAAAACAACGAACGAGAGAAGATACGGAGAGAAATTAGAGAAACGAGTGGGACCGTACTATATAAAGACCTGTTTCCCCCTTTGCCACGCGAGACAAAAAAACGTGCGTTGCCAGTGGTCGGCGAGAGGCATGGAGAGAGGGGCGGTAAAATCAATCCCCTGCAGCAGGCCAGTGACCAACATTTTTAAAGAGCACCACAAACACGTGGTGCTTGTTCTTCCGTCAGTTGTTTACACTTTCAGAGATACGGCCGTAGTCACGTTCAGTTCAGAAAGATGAAAAGTAGGCTTTCCTGGATGTTCCTTTTCTATGTCTCATTTCTTTATACTTTTCCAGCAACAGTTTATCAAATTGGTAGAGCTCAGAAATCGGGTTACAAGAGAAATAGCAGAAATAATAATTATTTTAGACCAATGTGTGATAAAACTTGGTAAACAAAACAAAACATTTATATTAGAGTGAACACCTTTCTTTAATTAAGGATTCGAGATTCTTCGGAGGAATTAGAGTTGCAATTTGTTGTGGATTATATAGTGAAAAAAGTGTCGATGTCGTCATCTAGTTGCGTGGGGAAGCAGAACGGCTGCGAGAACGGCTTCTGGAACGGCTTTTGGAGCGTGAGCGATCACGTTCTTGTGGCGAGCGAGTTCTGAAAATTAGGTATAACTTAAGAAATACAACTGGACCTTACCTGGAACGAGAACGTTCTCTCTCACGGCTACGATCGCGGCTTCTGTCGCGACTACGATCCCTGCTGCGATCGCGACTGCGATCACGGCTACGATCACGTCCACGATCACGAGATCTTGACCGGGAGCGCCCGCGGTCTCCACGGTATGGCGATCTGCAAAATAGAATGCACGTTTATAAGATAAAAACACTAGTCGATTCCCAATTATCAGCAGATGACAGCATACATAGAATTCCGTTAAAAGCTTTCTTACTGAATACGAAGTATCAGCCGACGGATTCATGAAGAGACGAAGTTGTCGGGAGTCATGAACTACTGCGGCTGATATTTAACTGATGAAACGCGGCTGATACAATTCACTGGCGAAGAAATTAGGAGAAGAAAAAGGCGCGAAGTGGTGTGGAAGAGAAGTTTGTGTCGTGAAGACAGAAGATGGAGAGGAGTGGAAGAGAGTGAAGTTTGAAATGGCAGGTGGGGACGCGGACGAGCGGAGTCCGCTAAAATTTGAAATTAGGTCCGAAATTAAACTAGAGTTGAAAGTTATTTATATTTCTTTTCAAAATGTAGTTAAGATGAAATTTTAATAAAACGATGAACTAACCTGTCACGTCCTCCTCTGCCGCCAAAACCACCTCCGTAACCTCCACGGCCACCTCCGCCGCGACGTTGCCCAGTGGAAAGCTCGACGCGAGCACGAACTCCGCAAATTCTCCTGGAAAAGATAAGGCTACTCATTATAAAAAACAAAAAATTTTGAACTCACGATCCATCCAGAGCGCGGACGGCATCCTCGGCATCGCGAACGTCATCATACTCGACGAAAGCGAATCCTGGAGGACGGCGAGCAACCCAAACTTTGCGGATTCTTCCGAACCGGTCAAAAATCTCCTCTAGCTGAAAATTGAATACTACAGAAACAACTGAAATACTCATCAGCGTACCTCTTGTGATGTAGCATCGCTTGGTAGACCGCCGACATACACCTTGGCATCCATCCTAAAATCAGATAAGTTGACGTTAAAAGTTAATTCAAATTGTGCTTGGAGCTGATGAATTTTGAAAACTAAAAAAGTCGCGAGAAAATACAGAGAAGAGGCTGAAAATCAATGAAATGGTTGAGCAACAAGGGCTCGTGAAAAGGTTCGAATAGACGCGCTGCAACACGCGACGCGCATAGTACGGTAACACTTGTTTCAACTGTGTCACATTACCCCGCCAATTCAAATCCATAAGCCAATCGCCACAAGCGCTTGCAAGCTGTACTAAAAAAAAGTATAAAATGACCACGTGGGTGCTCGTTTCATATTTTACACCCAAGACTGCAAAAAACATAGTTAATATATGTCTCTTGGTGGAACAAATATTGTTTTATTAGAATCAAGCATTTTTGTACCCTAGATGCATCTATAGATGTTCAGAAATTGCAATTGTTCATTCCAATCAACCCGAAAACGAAGAAATCAATTCAAAGTTTATGAAATATATACAGAAAAAATCATTTGCTTAAACACAAAAAGCACAAACAAGCCATCAGCCCGGCTAGACAACACATGTCTCCGCCTCCACCTCCTCCATGTCGTTCTCTATGATGGTGATGGTGACAATCATCAACTCTAAAAACATAATTATAAATAGGAATATGGAAATGAAGGTTCTCACATGACAGTTTGTGGCTGCTGATAGTAAACTGCATATGCTGGTTGAACACCTTGTCCGATGGGAGCACCCGGTTGAACTGTATAAACTGTACCAGGTGGTGGTGGTGGATATGGATTGTATGCCTTTAAAGAATGAACTTACTCTAAATTTTGGAAGAATTAAACTCACTTGGTTGTAAGGTGGCGGTGGGGCGCTCATTGTCAAATACTGAAAAGGTGATAAGAAATGCTTCGATGTGAGTTTATAAAATACTCTCTTTTTCCATGTTTGCCCTCTGGTTCATAGAATGACGAAAGTTTCCGTCTTCCCAATAATCGGTTTGAAACAGAACGAATCACATTTATTAGTCACATGAATGATGATAAAGATTTTAAAGTTAGAATGGTCTACACATTAAGAAAGTCCGGTTTAGAATCAATCCGCAAGTATTGATATTTTTTGTACAATGAATCTGTTTGAAGTTGTCGATAGAGAACTGCGGCTAAAACAAAAATTAGTATGATACAGAGAGAGAAGAAATTGGAAATTTGTTGATTTGATTGCAAAATTTCCAGTTCTTCTTCTAAACCAGTTCCAAATTTCAAACTTCGTGTATGATAAAGCATTGCGCCAAGAGCCCATTGCATTTCTTCTCCAGCTATTTTCAGTACACTCTGAAACGAAGTCTTAACTCGTGTGTTATCAAAAAAGTCTTATTTACCTGGAATAAGTTCTTAGTTCTATCCACATTGAATCCCTCGTGCAATACAGTAGATACCCATGCAGCTTTGAAGCAATTCGTTTCTAGACGTTCGAAATCGGCATTTGGGAATTCGTTCCTTTTGAATCCTTCCTGAAAAGAGGTTGGAAGTCTTATATGAATTATGCAAACAAACCTGAATGTCACTCCAATTTTTCTGACAGTACTTTCGAACTTCATCTGTGAATTGTTTGTAATGGTATGCTCCACCGGATCCAAAATTGTTAGTAGTATACCAGTATTCGGAAAATCCATACAATTGAACATTAGATAAATTGACCGAAGGGGCAAGTACATTATGAAGGAAACATCCAGGTTTGGCACATGTTTTTAGATTTTTGTCGCCGATGAGAGAGGATACTTGAACTAAACAAGTATCCCAATCCCCTGTTCCCTACAATAGATCAATTTGAGTCTGCTCCAAAAAGGAACGACTTACATTCATGAGAAGCTCTCCAATTTTCTTGTTTAACCCTCTCGGAGAACAAGAATCAGCAAGTTTCTTCGATTCAATTAACGAGTTTTCATACTTCTTTAATCCTTCGTTTGCTCCGTATCCGAGGAATGTAGTTGAATATATTTTATATTTGAAATCCATATCCAGATCGTTTGATCCCAGATTGATTTCATATACATTACCGCCATTGTACCCCTCTTCTTTTGGAATTTCGAATGCAATTTGTACACTTGCACCGCCCATATCAATCATTCCAACTTTTGGTTCATTCGTTCGACTGAATCTACCTGAAGCAAAATTTGTTTTTTCTATTTAAAATAATTCAAACCTAATATATAATTAACGGCAATCCAACTGTATATTCCCTCCCATGCACCATCGATAACACGGATATTTGGATTAAGAACTCTCAAAGAAGTTATTCGTTTTAATCCAACTTGTATTCTCTCAATAATCGCATTTTTCTTCCTGAAACGCAATGTAACCAGTACTAAAAATGCTCCGAGTGCCCTACTCTTCAGGAATTAATCTCATTCCAGCTGTTGCAAAAATGAAGAGATCTGTTTCACTAAGTTGATCAGATGGAATATGATCTTCGGCAAATCGGATGAGTGGAGTTAGATATTCTGAAGGATTAAAATATTGTTCAAGAAATTCACAAAAATATATAAAATTACCTATCACCTGTTCAGGTTTATCTGCGAAAGTACTCAAACCAGGAGTGACCTTTTTAACAACTGGTTCATTTTCATGAATCAAAGTGTCTATATCAATCAAAGCATCACTTTGTGGTTTTAAAGTGTACACGAATAACCGTGTTCCGCTTGACCCAGCATCACATATTACACCGTATTTGACGTCTGAAAATAGATTTCCAGTGGAAAATTAATTATTCAACTATTTATGTTCCATTTTAATTACACGAAAACTTTATTAAAATTTTTGTCTTTACCGTTTTCACTTTCAACGACACTCCTGGTGACTCTTTGAACACTATCGGAACTTCCTATCGTGAAAGGAACAACTGTGAAAATGAGAATAATACAGGTAATGATGAGTAGGAGGCTGTACACATTGAGGGTGCGCATCGGCCACCTAAAAGATGTTTCTGAAGTCGTTTGGCAAGATCAATATGTCTGGGAAGTCGACTGGATCTTTATCGCAAATCGTCATCTAACGCTTTAAAAGGGAAAAGTGAACAGAGAGAAGTAGTGACGGAAAACATGCTACTCTTTAAAGATGGTTGGAAGCTACGGATAATGATTATACAAGCAATGTATTTATGGTTAGAGGACATGACAAGAGATATTGAGGAAACAAGAGAAAAAATTCATGAAGAAAGAAGAAAAATGATCTTAATTACATTTGACTTAGAAGAAGGTATCAATATATGGCATGGGCTCATCATGTTTTCCAGGTCGACGAAGCTTAGTGAGCATATTTGGTTCTTTCATTGATTTGATATTCATTTTTGCAGATCTTTGGCGTCGTACCTGAATCTTTTTTAAAATGTGTTGATTTGTTTTATGAGTTTCTCTTACCGTAGACGACATTTCTGAATCGTCAGCTATTGGAGGTGGAGCAGGAGTAGAAGGTTTTTTGAATCGAGGAGTAGGAGCTTTACGAGATACTGATTTTGGAGCAGGTTTAGGAGTTGCTGATGGTGCGATAAGGACTGGGCCACGCCGAGAAGTGGATGCAGCAGATTTAGCGGGAGCATCTTCTACAACATCTGCATTTTCTGAATATAAAAACTAGAGACATTCTGTAAGAATAAATTTGACTCACCAGACAAGCTATGAAACAGTTCACTTCTTCTTCCTTTTCCGATACTTTGCGCTTTTCTAGGAGTTCCGTTTGCGAGTGTAATGGCGGAAGATGAAGGTACAGGCTCAAAGTCTTTTTCGATTGAATTCTCTTTTTCTTCATCTAGATTCTCAGATTGTGAATAACGAACAGGTGATTCGTCCACTGAAATCAACTAGATCTTCCCAGTTCCAGGCTTCGGGATTTTTTTTGTGGAAGTCACGAAACCAAGATTTATCCACTTCACAAAATTTAACTTACGTCTATCCAAACAAATTTCATGTTTTAACTGTCGTCGAGTTACCAAGACACTTGGCTCTGGCTCCAAATCTTTGAATATTCCACTCAATTCTAATCCAGTTTGTTGTATATTTCTGACAAGTTTTTTGTGTAAAACAGCGGCGTGAGCAAGACGACTTTTCACTCGCTGCTCGACGATCTGTTCAACTTTCTGTTCTAATGTTCCATCGATCAACTCTTGATTTCTATAAAAAACTTATATGCTTCATTGAAAGTTACTAAAACGCTGTACCTTTCTCGTAGAGCCACGTTCTCATTTCTAAGCTTTTCGATGGTTTTCGTGTATTGTACAAGTTGTTGCTGAAACCACTGAGTTTTTTTATAAGAAAAAACAATTTCTCACCTTTAACTGAAGATTTTTTTTGACAAGGGAGTCGTTCGCACTTTTCAAATTGACAGTAGGTTCTGAAATAGGAGCACTATTTTGATAAACTAATATAATTACGAACCTTCTTTTGATGGGCGCTTTTTGATTTGCACTAACCCTCCAAAAACCGATTGCGCAGTTTTTGCATCCATGTTTTACCAGGCTTTTTTGGTAAAAGATCTCAGCAACGTGGTGAGAGAAAGAATTCAAACGAGTGCCGTTTTTTCCACGAATGCGGACTGTGCACCGAAACACACGACAGCTCTAAAAAAGAATCGCTAAAATTAACTGAATGCAAACTATATATAATACTATGTTAAGATTTCGAGACAAGATGATAAAAGGTATATTGACTTTACTTTTCACTCAAGATTGGTCAGAGTTTAGAGGTTTAAAGATGATTTCTGATAAAAAATTTTCAATTTCTGTAGGGTTCTGAGTACTTTCAAAAGAATATGCTAGTTATAGAGTTATTAATACCAATTAAAATACAAGAAATAAATTAGTCTCAGTTATTAAATATTCAATAATCGTGGATATATCTTGCGGTGTTTACGGTCATTTTTGGCGGGAGACTGTGGAATTCAAATATGGCCACTTTTTCGTTAGATTGCGGACACAACCGAAACAAATTTTCAAGACCCCGCGGAAACGCGGAAAATTGGTTCAATACTCTTTTCATCATGAACTTCGAAAACATTTCGAACAATAAATATCATGATGATTTTGAGAAATGTTTTCAATAAATGATTTTTAAGCCCGCGAGCTTGAAAGTTTGACGCCTGAGCAAACCCCACTTATCAGGCCTAATAAAGTCCAAAAAGCAGTTTCCATATTTCTCTCTTTTTCAGATGTCTCAATACATCAAAACTTATGCTCGCATCCGCCCGTCCGCTAGAGAAAATGGAAGCACATCGCTACTGCCAAACGATAAAACAGTCACAATCGACACAGAAAACGGACCAAAGTCGTATGAACTTCACCGAATTTTCGATGACAAAGCAACTCAAGAAGAAGTATTCACATGTGTATCAAAGAAAATTGTTGAAGACAGTGCAGAAGGATTCAATGGGACTGTTTTTGCATACGGACAGACTGGGTAACTTTTTCTGATGTTTCTTAAAATCCAACTTTCAAATTTAAGATCCGGTAAAACACACACGATGCTTGGTCCCTGCAATTCTTGGTCTGATCCCGATAGAAAAGGACTCATTCCTAGATCGATCGAATATCTTTTCCAACTTTTAGACAGAAAAGCCAAAGAATGTCAGAAATTCACTTTTTTTGTGAATGTTGAATTTGTTGAGCTATACAACGAAGATATTTTCGATCTCTTGAATATGAAGAACAAAGTACAGCTCAGGGACACAGGAAAAGATATTCAACTGGTTGGGGCAAAATCCGAATCCGTTGACAACTCACTCGATTTAATGCATGTGGTTGAGAGAGGATGGCAATCCAGAAGCGTCGGATCAACTGCCATGAACAGCGAGTCATCACGATCCCATGCTCTTCTTATCGTCAAAATAAAAACACACGAAGTTACAGGAGGTCTTGTTAAGGAACGATATTCAACACTGAACCTTGTCGATCTTGCCGGATCAGAACGTCAATCGCATACGAAAGCAGTCGGTGATCGTTTCAAGGAGGCAACGAATATCAACTCTTCTCTCACCGTTCTTGGTCGCTGCATTCGGATTCTGTCGAAACCATCCGGAAACGATAAATATGTACCGTATCGAGATTCTCACTTGACTCATATTCTGAAAAACTCACTTGGTGGAAACTCGAAAACAGCTGTAGTGGTTAACATGCACCCTGATAAAGAGTTCATTCAAGAAACTAACTCAACACTAATGTTCGCTCAGTCCTGTACAATGATTAAGAACGCAGTGACTCGCAATGAAGTCATGACTGGTGATCAAGAGAACAGTTACAAAAAGGCAATTCAGGAGCTACGTAAAGAAGTCGATGAAACGCGTTCCAAAGCAAGGGAAGAGTTTGCCAAAAAGCTTATTGATGCGGAAGATTTTCGGCTTCGTCTGACAGAAGAAAACGATAAACTGAAGGCAGAAAATGCTGATATTCGTGCCAAATACAATTTAGCACTTGTCAAATACAACACTGGAGTGGGAAGTAACGAAATTGTTAAAGAGTTCGAAAAAACATTGTCAAAAACTCTTTCCGAAGCTGTTCAGAATACTCCTAACGACGACTTTGAGAATCTTGTCTCAAAATATCATACGGTATGTAAATCAAATGGATTTCATAATCATTTGACCAAAAATTTTCAGCTAAGGCTGGAGTGTGAAGCAAACGAAAAACGACAGCACGAGTTGCAACAAGAGCTGAATAGTCTTCGAAATAGATATCAAGATAATCTGAACACAACAATCCAAATGCAAACACCGAACGCGAAAGAAAGACGAAGCAGCACGAGACCAAAACGACGAGAGACTCAATACATCCCGTCTCCAGCTCGGAGAGCTGAACTTGAAGTTGATAATGATCAGGAACTTCAGGAAGCACACCTTCAGATCGAAAAGCTCGCATGTGAACTGCAAGTGATGCAAAGCAAATATGAAGAATCTTCGGAGCAAACTTCGAGAATGGAGATTGGCTTCGAGAAAACCAAAAACACTTTACAGAAGAAGTGAGCTCGATGTACTCATTTTTCCTAACTTCCTTCATTTTCAGAGTGGAAGAACTGTCGGACAAGCTCACCAGCGCCGAAGAAGAAAACGAAGAACTGGTGGAGAAAGTTAACGGAAATAAAAAAACACTCGATAGCTTGCTCTTGATCAATCAGAAAAATGAAAAGGCAATTGCTGAACTTGAAGCGAGCAAACTTGAAGCGAATGAAAAATACGAAAGTGATATTGACTGTAAGATATCAACTTAGATTTATTGATAAGTCAATTGTTTTCAGCACTCCGAAATCATTACGAGTTGAAAATAAAATCTCTCCAACAGCAGTACACCGACATTCAAGAGATGAACTTGTCTTTACAAGATACTCAGAAAGATATTTGTGAAAAGGAGACAATCATTTCGAAGCTGGAGCAAGATGTCGCCGAAAAGACAAAAGAAGTATTGAATCTCCAGAAAGAGCTTAGTGACCTCACTACAAAAAATGCTTCACTCGAACGAGATTTCAAAGCTCAATCTGAATCGCTTGCCAGTCTTCAGAAAGAGTTCAACGATCAGGCACATACTATTATTGGGCTTCGTAAAGAGATCAACTTCAAGTCTGAAACGGCTGCCAATTTCCAACGGGATTTCGATTCGAACACGAAAATGAAGAACAAGTTTGAAGAAGAACTCAAAATGAAGTCAAAACTGATCAGTTCCTTAGAACAAGAAATTGTCAAGAAAGCAGAAGAAATAATACAACTCCAAGAAGAAAAATCGGAGCTTCATCTGGACATTGATACTATTAAACGCCAGTCAACAGAAACTGCGGAAGCTGATGAAAAAGAGAAGGTTTTTTTGAATAAATGATTAAAATAGAATAAAAATACTCACAATTGTTTCAGAATTACCTGCGACAGAGAAATGAAGAACTGCAGAAAAAGATACAAGAAAATTTCAAAGGTTTTGAACAAGATATCAAAGTCATAAAAGCGAAAAAGGATCAAGAACTGATGTCACTTCAGAAGTCGTTGGATGCGGTCAACAAACAATTGAAACAAAGTGAAACATTGTTGAAAAAAGAGCAAAGTGTCAGTGAACGGAAGTTCAACGAACAAGTCTCTGAAATGACAAAGTATGAATTCTGTTTCAACTTATCATTCAAAATTACTATTCCAGAAAATTCAAAGAAGCTCACATGAATGACATGAAACAGCAGGAGGAAAAGATCAGGAGAGAAAGTATGAGTCAAATGGAGTCTGCAGTTCTCGAAAAAGAGAGCAAGATCCACGAGTTGGAAAAAATGAACGAGTATTACAAGAAGCAGCACAGCGAGGATTCGGCGACGATAGCTAATATGCTCGGAACGAAGCAACAAAAGGTGGGGACAAATATTCATTTCTTTAGTTTTAAAGTTGATTGCAGACGTCGTACATTGAGAAAGTTCGTCAGGAGAAAGCAGACACAGAACGTAAAATTGCACAACTTCGAGCAGAGAACGATCGTCTTTCGAAAGGACAAAAAGAGAATAATAGACCAGTTCTTCGCACTCGTACCCCTCGATGAGCCTCAATGAGATTTTCCTCGTCTTCGCGGACAAATTATAACTTTCATCGTTGTTGAATACAAATTGCTGATCTAGCTAATTTATCCATATTGTATTGCCTACTTTGTCAACTAGTCTTATTTTGTAGTTCATATTTTAGGCCAATAAACATTGATTCTTTTCATAGATTCTTTTCAACGGCTCGTTTCCATATTTCGTCAGAAACAAGACCACAGAAATCAATAGTGTTTTAGTGTGGAGCGAAGTGGCTCATCATCATTCTAGATTTACCGTTGATTTCTCCATTTTCATCTCTTTTTTCTATTGATTTTCTGTTTTCAGATGGAACCTTCAACGAGTCAAAATGAAGAAAAAAGTGATGCAATCAAAGAATTCGAAAATCAAAATTTCAAGAAATGGGGAGAAACGGGTATTGCCGATAGGAGGAAATTCTATGAATCTGTCACCATTCGACACGTCCAAGAGAACTACGAGAAGAGTAAACCACCACCAAAAAAGAAGAAAGTGAAGGCACAATAACGATAGTCCCGATTAAATATTCAAATTATAAATTTCAAAAGAGAATATGTATTTATTTTCCGAATTTTTATCAAATAAATAGTTATTTATTAAATTATACACATAATATAGAAATTTTGAAGATTAAAATTCGTCTTTTCTTTTCGAATTCCTCGACGAAACTTCATTCTGAATTCGGTTCAGTTTTCGATTGACACTAGCAATTTGTTCATCAATTTCTTTGAGAGAACATTTCATTTTGATAACCGTATTCTTATCATTTCTGTTCCGATCAATTCCATCTTTCAGTTTTCTTTTTTTCATCACCAATTGCTTGAGTTCTGATTCGAGATCAATATTCTTTGCTCCGAGAGTTTTGGATGAATATCCAGCCATTTCTATTTTCTCTTTCCTTATATCATCATACGTTCTTTCTGCTTTTTTCTGGAAATGAGGGAATAAAAAGAAGTAAAAAGTGATGTTCTAAATACCTCTAGTTTTCTATTTATAAACGCAAAAATGTCTCTTTCAGAATCGTCTGTCGTATTCAACTTTCTGACTTTCTTCGGTTTCTCATTTCCGTCGATCACTTTTCGTTTTCTGATCATCACTTCGTCAAGACTTGCATCTGAAAAAACAAAATACAGAGAAATAATTGAACAGAACTCACTTTTTGCACAGATTCTTGCTTGAATCGCATGAACTATTCCATCATTTCGTTTTCCGAGTCCTTCTCCAACCTTGTATCCCATTTTTATCATCAGTTTCATTATGACGCCTCCTCCATTCCAATTTCCTAACTCTCCAACTGAAACGTTTCCATGTGTTTCTTTCTTCAATTCATTCCATGATTCATCTTTTTCTTTCTCTTCAACTTCTCCCAACGGCACCAAATCCTTTCGTTTTGCTGATACTTCATTTCCAGTTTTCAACACTTTCACCGCCACATTTTGTTCATCGATTGCAGTGATTCTTCCAATTTCCCAAAGATCAGATGATCCTTTAACAAGTACAAGTCCTTGTTCTACAATTGAAGAAAAATCCGGTTGTTGATAGTCTTCGATTCTGTCTAAACACACCGAATATCCATGACTGAATTTACAATTATCGTTGAATCGACAATTGGAACTAAGGAAATGAGAGCATGGTTTCATTGAATTGCACGTTGGATGAGAGAAAAGAACACGGACACGTGTTGATGATTCGATATCCATTATGATGGCTGTGTGAAGAGGAAGAGAACGATCTGAATCAAATGGAGCCATGCATCGGGATCCGAGAAGGATATCTGGAATTGAATAGATATGTATTTAGGAAGAGAAAACTATTTTCATTACCAGTTGATGCATCTTCATCCCCTTTCTCTTCACTTGCTCCTTCTTCTTCTTCTTCCTTTTCTTCTTCTTTTTCTTCTTCCATCAAAGTCGAAAGTTCTTCTAAATCATTCTTCGTTTGTATTAACTCTTCTTTACTTTTTTCTTCTTTTTCTTGAGATATAAGCTCTTTTATTTGTTTTATTTGCTCTTTTAAATTGTCGATTTCAGACATCTACAAGTACATTTCATCATAATTCCCTTGTTTTCAATTTCAAATAATCCAACTTGCTTCTACAATTTGTTGTCTTCAGTATTATAAAAATACAGATTTATTAAGTACTCAACTATCAGTTGCACTAACGAAAATAAGAATAATTCTACAGAATTATGTGCGTTTGAGAGCTCACAACCATTAAATCATCAAAAAATTGAAACGGTGGAAAACGGATAAGAACAGGGACGGACAGGGAAAGTTTTAAATAAGAGATACATGATAAAGCATATAAACAGTACAATACAGAGAGAAAAGTAATGATGGAGTAGTGAGACAGAAAGAGAGGAATGACTAGAGAAACGGAAATTATGTTGAGATTCGCATGAATAATGCAGTTTTTAGAATGAATTTACAGTAATCCATTTTTAGAGAGTTCATTTTGTAAAAGATTATAAATATCCAATTGTTCCAGTGGTTCAAGAGTCATGATTTGTTTGACAAGCTTCGAGGCATCTGGTACTCGAATAAAACTGTGAATGTAGACCATTACAAACGTTCCCATCAAAAGTTGGCAATCGAATCGATCCATTAGTCCTCCATGTCCAGGAATCACATCTCCGAAGTCCTAAATTCAACGATATTAAGATGTTCTGTATTGATAATACCTACCTTAATTTTGAAAGCTCTTTTGAATCCACTGGCAAAAAATCCACCAAACGGTCCCAAAATCGAAGCAAAAAGACTCAACGCAATACTATGGAAAACGAATGGGAAAAGCTGAATGACTGGCTCCTTTCGCAGAATTTTGAAGAAAAATGAGAATGGACGAGGAACAGGATAGTCTTGGAGTTGGAATGCAAGTGGAATTGTGCAGTTTGAGCTGTCAGTTTGGTAGTGTTGAACGGGGCAAACGAAGAATGGACGATTGTAGAGAGCAAGAGAAAGCTGTAAAATGAATTAATTAACATTCAGGATAGCAGTTGAGATAATTACAAGAATTCCAAAGATAACTGTTGAGAAGGCGCCTCCAATGAATCCTTCCCATGTCTTTTTTGGTGACAGTTTGATCAGTGGCGTCTTTCCCCAGAAGAATCCAAACATATAAGACATGACATCACAGCATATAATCATGGCGACTGGAGCGAGGAACCAGATGAGCCCTTGGAATATATTTTGAATTATGAAGAACGATTGACTGACGATCAGGAGAAGAGTCAAATGAGTCCAGGCGAACTGAAGGAAATCATTCTGGATTAGAAAACTATAATGCACGTACCAAAGAGAATTGTCTCATGTAATATCCTTTACGAAGAGAAAGAACGAAGGAGACGAATCCGATGCAATAGAGGGCAAAAGAAACGAGTCGATGATAAGCAACCAGAAAGTGCAGGAAATTCTGGAACTCAATTCTTTGGTATTTGAGACAACTCGTCCATTCTACTTACGTCTTTTTTGAGAACGATTCCCCAGTAGTCTATGAGACTTTCACCAAAGAAGAAATAGTTGCTCGTGAGCAAAAAATACCAGGACAGAGCACGGAACCACGGAAAATCGTAAAGACGATATACAGCGAGTCCGATGGAGATTATTTCTTGGAAACATTTGAATTGAATAAGGAACACCTGAAAATGTTCGAATTGTTACAGTTGAAAAATGTTATGAATTGAAAAGAGTTTGTTCCGTTATCAATTCTTTTCGTTTTTATTATCTTGTAGACCAGCAGTCTAGTCATTTCTGTTTATATTCAAAAGGTTTTGGTCGATAATATATGGAAACTGTCACTGATCAGTACCAAATCTTCGATAAGCAAAAACTCTATTCTCGAAAACCAAGAAATACGCACCAAAAACATGAGCCACGTTGCTCCTCGATTAACTATAAACGTGAAAGTGGAGATCATGATTATTGTGAAGAGTCCTCGAACGACCCAATTTCTCCATCGAGGTGGCAATGCTTCGAGCATCGAGTCAGCAAACTCTCCAAGACTCCCTTTGTCTTGTGGTATTGCTCGTGTTAGCCTTTCCATTCTGTAATCAAAATTAAGTCGTTCAATCTCTTCCATCTTTTTTTAGTTCCACAAGTCACAATTCTTATAATCAATACAACACAACACTTCAATAACTCACTCGGCTTGATTCTTTTTCGAACCCGCGTCACTGTAATACGTGTTTTAAAACTATCTTGTTCATTCTCATCATATTTCATTTTTCTCTGAAGTTTGAACTCAAGCTCACCTGTCTTCATCCTGCAAAACTGCATCCATATCACTTTCATCGCTGGTCGGTCGAACATCATCTCGTTCTGGAGCTTTCAGACTTTCCGGCGAATCTGGAACTCTTCTTTGTCTAATATCGGCATTTTCAGCCGACGGTTGATCGGACATCTGAAAAATAGTTTGTTTGAAATTAGTGGTCTGGACTAGGGAGAAGATAAAGGAAGGAGTGTATAGACTGAAAAAATTATTATTTCTCTGTAACAAGAACGAGTAAGCCATAAAGAGAGAAGTAAGAGAAGATGGAGGCCCCGTGTTAGTAACACGAGGGTAAACAAGACTGGGTGAATTTCAAGAGACGTAGGAATAACGTTACATGATAGACTGGCGTCCTAAAGGAAGCGCAGGCATGCATACGGCGGCGACAGCCTGATTTGATCGTGTGTGTGACACAACAACACGACACAGCATAAAATGAAATTTTATTAATTTACATTCTCCACAGACAGTATCGTTATCAAAAGCTTTACGGAATATACAAAAGTCATTTTAAAATTTGAGAATAAACTAAACATAACGAAAACTCAAAACTTCTTTGTGCCTTTAAGAAAATCTACTGTCATTACGATGGTCTCGTAACGATACAAAGTGTATTCCCCAGGGTTGAATGTAATGAAAATTTCCAGTGCTGGAATTTCGAAAATTTGGACAACAGTTGTTTAATGGAATTTAGAATATGGAATTTGGATTCCAAGTGTATTCTCACAAAAACATACTGTTAAATTTTTGATTGTTTCATGAATGGGTTCCATAGACTTCTTCAATAGTATCAAAGTAAGAACAAAGTTATGAAATGACATTGTTAGCTAAAAAAAAAACCCCAAGCACATATCTGTTGAAATATAAAAAACGATTTCAGACGAGAATGTTGGTTTTTTCGAAACCGATAAGACCTCGTGTCAACAACAAATGATCGTGTAAACACATAAAATCAGTCAAATGTTTTAGATGACCTCGTCGTTGGCAATGAGTCGCCAAAAAGAATTGTGTGGGAGGAAACGGAAACACGCACAGCTGTTTCTGAATTGCAAAGCTCACAGATTTAAAAAACTTTTTCTGGGGGATGAAAAAAAAAAGAAAAAAAAGATCACAAACTAGTCGTCGGCGACCGAAAAGTTATGCGCCACGCGAGTATACTGCGCATGTATATATTTATATTTGCACAATCATTTTCAAATTGAGAGATAGAAGCCGAAGAAGATCGATTGGTGAGAGCTCACGGGAAACAACGAATTTGGTTGCCAATGGGAATAAGACACGCAACAGCGACTTGTAATCTCAATGAAAGTAGAGGAAATTGGCTGCAAAGAAGGGAGACTAATGAAAAAATTGATGATGGGATAAAAAGTGGAAAAGAAGGGAAAAAGAAGGGAAGGATGCTTGACTGCTTACCGACAATTACGGAGGATAAATTGTGACTTAACCGCCTTTTTTCTGAGGGAAAACGCGAGCAAGAAGAAGAAAAATTGAGAAAATAAAAAGAAAGAAGAGGAAGAAATTGGGAACAGAAAGTTTCAAGACGGTTTGAAAACTGAAAAAAGTAGAAGAAAAAATAAGCTCGGGGTATTAGATGGAAATTCCTGCAATTCATAGAAGAATTCTTACAGTAGTTACCGTAATCCAAAACCTCAGAAAAAAATCATTCTCAAAATGTCGCATTCGTGTGGTTTACATAAGTAATACATCTAAAATCACTCGAGAATGAATGAAAATGAATATCACAGTCTTAAGAAAGAAGATAAACTCTGAAGAGCTGAAATGTTTCAATTCTGATTCTAATGTTTTTATTCTGAACTTCATTAATTATGAAGAAAATGGGAAGGCAATGAAGAAAAAATGAGATTTTCGAAATTGGAAATGAATCGGAAACACCTGTTAACCTGACCAAATCACATTCAATTCATCTTCTTGCTTCGCGCCCTTCAATCTATTCTCTCTCTATCTCTCGCTTTCTTCTTTTTCTCATTTTCTCTTTATCTCACCTTCATCATCTGTTCCAGAATCGATTCGGAGCAGCTCCTTTGGCTCTTTTTCTCTTTTCTCTTCTCCAAAGTCGTCTGCGTCTCCATCAGCTTCAGCTCCGATGTCTCTAATCCCTTCACACTATTTCTCAATTCGTCTGTCAATTGTTCGAATCCCCGCGCCTCTCCGCCATTTTTCTCTTGTCTAATGTCCATTTCGTTCTGCTTTTCGGGGGTGTCTCTCTCTCTCTCTCTTTCTCTCTCTTGTTCCTCTTCACTTGACTCAACTCAAACATCTTTTTCACTTATACAACTCAATATATTGTTTCAGTTTTCTCTTCATCTATATTCGTTGTTTTCAGATAATGCCAAAAGTAGACAGACATCGTGAAAGAGAACGAGAAAAGAAGAGAAGAAGAAGACGAGATGACAGCTATGATGATGATTATGAAGAAGAAGGAGGAATATCAGGTAGAGTGATTATGAAAGAAAGAGAGAGTGAGAGAGAGAGAGAGAGAGAGAGAGAGAGAGAGAGATAGAGAGATAGAGGGAGGAATAGACGGAAAAGCTAATAGAAGAGATATAACTGAAATCTTGGCCTGAAATCTTGTTTTTTTCAATGTTCGCTGATGATCTGCATCCGAAATTCTTCATTTCCCAAATCAGTTTCCATTATTTTTCAGGATGGAAACTCGGTCTTGTTGTCGGTGTCATCGTCGTCTGTTTCGCCATGCTCTATCCAACTCTCTTCCATCCAATGCTCTTGGGTTTTTTGGGTCGTTCGCAACAACCGTCTCCGTCAATAAACCAACAACGTCCTCCAATTCATCCGGCAATGGGCGGTGGAGGAGGTCAACGACATCCGGGTGGACATCCATCTCGTCCTGATGTACACCCAGCAATGAGAATGGCTCAAGCTCAAGCCGAAGGTCAATCGGGTGGATCAAAGGGAATGTTCACATGGATGTTACCCATTTATACGATTGGAGTCGTCCTTTTTCTACTTTATACTCTATTCAAATCAAAAGGAAAAAAATCGAAAAAAAGGAGGAGGAACAATTATTTTGATTCTGAAGATGATGAAGATGATGATGATTCTGAAGCAGAGACGAAATACGGAGGAAAGTTTGGAAAGAAGAAATTGAAAGGATTACAAGAGAGACTTCGACAAACGGAAGACGCAATGTCGAAAATTCTGGAACAGTTGGAAGCAGTTCAAGCTGGAGCTAATCCAGTTGATTTGGATGCAGCTGACAAGGTAAGGAGTGATCATTCTCACCTCTTTTATACAAGCATGATCTGAATTCAAGAATAGTAGATCTACTCGAAAAATTCGAATTTCATTATATCAAAAGACCATAAAGATAATTTGAAAATAGATGAAACTTTCAAAGCATTGAAGAGAAAAGTTTCAAATTTCATTCCATCCACGGAATTGAATTCTGAAAGAAAATTCTTGGATGAAAAATAAGAGACTAGAATACTGAGTTTCGAATCGTCGTTTTTCAGATATCCGATCAATTGGAAGGCAATCAATCGGCTAAAGAAGCTATCGGATTGAATGAGACAAATGAACAATATATAAAAGATCTTGAACTCGCTTTGAGGGAATTCCAATCTCTTTCGAAAGCATATGACAAAGAGAAATTAAAGGATCTGGAACGAGAAGAATCGTCAAGTGAAGAAGAGGAAGAAGATTCAGAATTATCCGAAATTGAAGAAGAGGAAGAAGAGAAAAAGCCAGTAGTCAAAAAAGTAGTTGAGAAGAAGAAACAGAATTCAAAGACACGTCAAAAGAGCACATCAGAAGAGGAAGACGAAGTGGAAGAAGAGACGAAAAAAGCGGAAGAAGATGCCGAAGAAGAAGAAGAAGGAATAGATATTGATTCTGAGATTCGAGAGCAGGCAGAACGAGATAAAAAGGATAAAAATGTGAGAAGAAGACGACCGAAGAAGACCTAAAAGAGTCTGAAAACATACGAATTTATCTTTTATTTTCTCAAATTTCTCTCAATTTCCAACTGATTTGAAATCAACAATGTCACTAATTTCTCTCAATTTCATCCCTCAAAAATCCACGTCACAACATTCAAAACTTATCTGTTCTCTTCTTTTTCTCTTCTCTAAAATCTCATTAATTGAGCGTGTAATTCTTCTGAATAATTGAAGATGATCTAGAATTCTTCTCATTTTTTCTCATCTTCAACTCCCCTTTGTGCTTCATCAGCTCTTTGTTTTCATTGATTGCCTCTTCTCTTGAATCTGTGTCAATTCGTCCAAAAAATTGCCTTTTTTTATTACTTAAATGTTTAAAAATTCTGCTTTTCCTTGCAATAAGCCTCAATTTAAAATGAATATTTATGTGAAAAATTTATTCCAAAAATACAAAAAACAGATTTTGAATCGTCAGGAGGGTGATGGATGGGGAAGAATGAGAAGAACCCGGGATGATTATAATGATTAGATGGCAACAAAATAGACACAGATAAGAACGAATAGAGAAGAAACGAAGGAAGTGGCAGAAGATACTGGACTCTCAGAAGATGTCGATGGTTCTTCAGAAGAAGATACTGGAGCTTCAGAAGAAGTGGCTGGAGACTCTTCAGCACTGACAACAGTGGCAGCTTCGATTGGCTTCTCTTCGACTTCTGGTTCCTTTGAAAGGACTGCAGTCTCTTCGGTAGTCTCTTCAATCTTTGGCTCTTCGGAATTCATTGGAGCAACTGATGAGGAAGATTCTTCTGGTGCAGCAACTGGAGATTCTCCAGATGCTTCCAGATGATGTTCATGATGATCTTCTTCTCCTGATGATTCTTCTTCGAATTGGGCTGGAGTGTCGTCTTCTGGACTCAGTTCTGCGGTGGTTCCATCTAAAAATAAGAGTTTTAAGTTCCAAATGATTCATCTGTGTCTATCATTCTCTTTTCTATCATTCTACATAACGTTACCTTTCTGAAACTCACCAATTGCTTCTGTTTGTGGTTCTGGTGCCCTCTTGAGTCTCAAACTTGGATTAGCAAGTGTAGACACAACCAAAAGAGCCAGAAGAATAACTGATTTTGAGCTGTTCATTCTGAATACAAGAATTGACTGATTGAAGGAAAGAAGGAGAAAAGAAAGAAAAGTTGGAAAGGTAATGGAAGAAGGCAAAAAGAAAGATAAATCATGAAAAGTGTGAAAAGAAATGAGTTATGGAAGACATTAAAAAGAAAGAAGCCACATGTGAGAAAACTGATTTTCTTCCTCCACTTCCTTCTCAACAAAAAATATATTTTTGACATCTAGGCACCCGAAATGTCGCGCACTGTACACTGAATGACAACATATGTATATCAGTGATACAAAAAAAGGGACCGCCTCTTTCCTTTTTCTCTCTAAACAACACATCCAACCGACACAAAAATTACAATTAGCATATATGTGTTGACGTTGAATTTGACGGTTGCTGTAGAATGACTAGTTAATTGGACATGGTCGAGGCACAAAGAACATAGAAAAATCTGATTTTTATGATCTCGAGAAAAAAAGAAATTGATGGGAAACCTTGAAAGTAACATTTGTAATAGTCGCCCAGTTCCTCTTCATAATTCTTTCAGAAAGAGGTTGCTTCGATACTAAGCTCTGACTCAAACATTCTATCAGCTGATATAGATTTCTCCATAAATCTCGAACATCAGGACTATAGGTCAAACGATACGACTACAGTATACAAAGAATCATCTGATTTCTGAAGTTTCCGGATGAGATGATAGCTGATTTAGGTTAAGTCCAGTAGAATCATTGATTTGCCGATAAACTGTTTCAAAAAGAAGACGTTGTGAATGAAAATGGAATACAAGATATTTTGGTTATTTTTCTTCAGAAGACGAACCTTTATAGGTCTAAAAGCATCGACTTGAAAAACATAAAACAAGAAACAAAATCTAGAATCGCCAATCTGAAAATGTGATTCAAAAATGAAATGAATGGTCAGTGGAACTGAAACTATTCTCGATTGGAGGTCCTTTTAAATGTTGCCTCCTCCCGTTTTGTTGTTCTTGGAATTCTCGTTTCTTTCATTTTCAGCCCAAACAAAAATTTGGTACTAAACAGGTCTCTCTCTCTCTTTCTCTCTCTCTCTCTCTCTCTCTCTCTTTCAATTCTCGATCCTCTCTCCTCTATTCGTCGCTTTTCGTTAAACTATTCACCCTCCTTTTACACTTGTTATCGACGATTGACACGTTATGAAAACGATGCGATCAAACGAGAGAAAAAGCTGAAAAACGGGCAAGAGAGTAGAAGACAAAAGGTTGAAAATGGGAACAAATGAATCGAAAGAATGAGGTATCTTTTCATGAATAAAGATGTCTTTTGATGAATTGGGTGGTGGTGAGAAGTCTTTCGGAATCTTATTAATCGGAAGCGACAGTTTTTGAAGTTTGAACTGTTGAAATAGTGTATGAGATGAAGAGATTTAGACATGTCAAAAGAGATAACACGATTGTCAAAGTGCAAGTTAAAATATAAAAGAAATGCGATTATTTTGTAGAACTATGAAACTTTGGAATCGAAGAGAATGAGGTCAAATCATCGTTGATACGATAGAATATCTCTTCAATTAAAACAAGCCTAAAGTCAAAAAGCAGTCAGGTAAGAGGTGCTTTTACACAACTCATTGAGTTCATCTGATTACCCAAATCTATGATACTTCAGAAGGCTGAATTGAAAACAACCAATGGAATCTTGATATTTGAATGGTATGGACCCGGAAGTTAACCTGAGAAAACCATTTTTGCGATGACATCGAAATAAGGAAAAAGAGGAGGATATGGTAAAGAAATGAACCGGTTGCCGATCAAGGTTGTTGCTTGCTCTGGAGTATGTTTGCCTTCGAAGAAGAAGAGAAGATGCCGAAGAAGGCAGAAAAAGTTTTTGTTCCGAAGACGACGACGACGACGGAAAAGAAGTAGAAGAAGAAGATGAAATATGCAGTTGACAAGATTTGACGTGGCAACAAGAAAGAGAGAGAGAGAGAGAGAGAGAGAGAGAGAGAGAGAGAGAGAGATTGAGTCTATTTGTATGTACAAGAGAAGAAGAAGATTACTTTTTCGATATTAGATGGTCAATGGTTCGTGTGAAGGTGTGATACTCGAGAAGAGGAGATAGGGGAAAGTATGGAGGAATCGGTTGGCAAATGGAGTGTGGTATAGTAGTTGTTTGGGGAAAGATTCGGATGAGAAGAAGATAGTGAAAGGATTACTGTAGATTCTCAAACGTTTGAGTCTGGTGATTGAATACTGTAATGGGTGGAGCTATGGGAGTTGGGTTACGGTATCCCGAATGTCCAGAAAGTGGTCTTTTGAAATAGATTCGATCACTGATCGTCTTCAAATCAAATTAGAAGAATCCAAGTGAAGAAAAAAGTCGAAGAAGAGAATGATAGCTGGTCACAGGCGTCTCCTCCAAAGAGAGAACACAAATGAGAACTCACCTGATTCCTTGCGCACGTGTTTTTCCTGAAATCCTATACTCAGTTTGATTGTTCGGGTATATAAACAATAGGCGTGAATGAAGGGGAAATAATGAAAAAAACAGAAGAGTTGTTCGATGATGAAGTTGGCATTCTGCCATTGAGGCGATTACAGCATCAAAGAGAATAGAGAGGGGGCGGGATGCCCTCTCTGTTCTGAGATACGATCTTTTGAAGTAATTCGGCATCTGAATAAGAAGGAAGTTTTTTGGAGAGGGGAGGTGAAGAAGGAAAAAAGAAGGAAACAATGAAATGTCTAACTAGGGTGTGTCAGGAATACACAAAACACTTTTTATTCAAATAAACGTTTTTGGCACTTCGAGAAAGGACTTTAGTAGGTTATATCACAGGTAAAAATTTGGATTTGAATAATGGAAAAATACAATCTTATTGTAAGCTATACTGAAAAACTGAATTAGTTGACATTGGCGAGATTGCTGATCAGCGTCTCGTAGATTTGAACACCTGAATAGAAAGTATGATTACTCGACATACCAATTCAATGATACCTCTCAGGAACGTCTTCTCGTTCAAAAATTCATTGTGATCGTGTAGAAGTGATGGAGTGTTGATAATTGGAGAGAAACCGATTGCGCGGATTCCTTGCTGAATATTTAATGAGCTTATTGGGTTGTTCAATAAAAGCATATTATCTTACAGCTCGGACGAAACGGGAATCAGTTGCTCCGATGAAGATCTCCTTTTTGTACTTGCATCCTCTGAACGAGAAATGAGTTATCTCATCAACTCTCTAATCACTTACTCTTTCTTAAGTCCATCATCAATTGCAGCAAAGAATGGATCCTCTCTGGTGTTTGGCGAAATCAACTTGGAGTTTGAGAACTGAAAAAATTGTTCAAATGAATTTTAAAATCGAAGAAAACTTACCGTTTGAGACACCGTGCTAACCCAGAATAATTTACAAAAAATAAACGAAGGTAAAAATGGAACATAACAGTGAAAAGTGCATTTCGACCTACCCAAACGCTACCATCCCAACTACTCAGAAACTAAAGACGCTCGTCAGGTGAAACTTACTGTTTTGAAATCAACTGTCGACTTGTCCGCTGGATTAGTTGACTGAAAAAGACATTGGACAAGAAGCAATTGGATGGGTTAGCATTTGAGGAAACAGATTGATTGGGTGAGTGATGTGAGTGCGGGATGAGAATGCTATTACCTGCATAAACTCGTAAGTGACACCTTCTCCTGCCTCCTTCGCCCAAGCGTCGACACGAGCACGAATAGCATCTAGGTCTTGAAGAGGTGTTACACGGATATCAATATCTGCAAAAAATGTTGAGTCTCTTGAAAATCAACTAATTTATCATACAAGCTTCAAACTTCTCCGGAACGACATTGACTTGAACTCCTCCGTTTATAATAGTCACATTCGACGTAGTCACGTCTCCAACAGTGAACTCTGGGTTTGAGGCCAATAAAGACATCTGCTCATTCCGGAATTCGTCTACACTTGCAAGAAGTCTTTGCAACTTTTCTACCGCCGTCTTTTCAATAAACTTGGATCCGTGCCCTGGATTTCCAGGCAATGTCACTTTGACCCACCACGGGATTCGTTCGGCATAGAATAACTTGTAAACGTCATCTTCAGTGGCGATTCCTTCATCAAGTGCAAAATCAATGTTCAGTTTTTTGAACTCTTCAGTTACTGCGAATCCTCTCATTCCATTGACATGCCCAATCTCTTCATCTGGTCCCCAGACGATATGAATGGTACGCGTCCATTGCTTAACTCCTTTCGCGAACCAATTTCTGAGAGCCTCCATATACTGTACTCCAACGCATTTCATATCTTGAGCTCCACGAGCGAAGATGTTACCCTGTTCATCTTTATAAGCGGAATAAGGGTCATGCGTCCAGTGCTCACGGAATGTCGGCACGACATCAGTGTGTGAGTAGAGCATGATTGATGGAAGTTCTGGCCGAGATCCAGGGATTGTCATGATAACAAAGAAAGTTCCCGGAGCAGTCTGAAAATACAGGTAGAATTTCTCGAATATGGTTTCGAAAACAAATTCCAGACATTTTATTGATAAATACACACCTCTACGGCTCTCCTTTCAATTCCTAACTCATCAGCATACTTGAAGAGAAAATCGCGGCAGGCAACTGAACAAAGATCACTTTTTCAAGGTCGCTGATGTAATTTTATCAATCTTACCGTAATCTGGCTTCGGTTGCTCTGTGTTGACTCGCAGATATTCACGGAACCGAGTCACTCCGATATTTTCAGTCATCGTGTCTGAAAACTACTGTTTGAAAATTTTTGGTTAAACAAAGCGATGAAAAAAGAGGAAGTAGAACTGATAATCAACAGCAACCGCGGCCAACAGCCGAAAAAATTTTATTGTGAAAAAAGTGATACTTGATGAGAGAGTTTGAAGAGAAAGTGGAGAACGAGACGAGAGATACGCCTGTTATCATAAGTGTTGTTGTCCGGTTCGTGGACAGAGAAACCGCGATCCAATTTTGAACTGATTTGATGAATAATGATGTCTAGAAGGCGTTTGGACGCTACATATTTGCATATCTATACAAGGTGAGACGCTCGTCACGCCCATTCGAATTGAGAATCAAATTAAATGAACTTATAATGAACCGAGAAATGAAAACAGTTCATGAAATTAAAGAAGAAGCACAAATGAAACAAATTATTTAGGTCTTGAAACGATTACAGAGAAACCGTAGTACAGCTCAAAGGTACATGTCCCTCCGTGTTGACAATTCTGAACATCCGACAGCGGTCGATGTATTTATAAAACTTTTTCGATAATAAATATCAGTCTCTGTCGTATTTATACTGCTGTAAGATCATGATAGTGCGTTAGGTGAAATATTGATAACATTCTTAATCAAAAATTTTGTTTTTAATTAAAAATTTAATTTTCTTTCGTTTGATACTGATTGCTTTTTCCAATCAAGAACTTTGATTTCATTTGTAACCGCCCGTCATATTTGCTTTCTCCTTTTTGCAATTTCTACGATTTTCTGAAGCAAGCGCTAGCGCTTAAGCATAGTGAAAATGCAGCAATGTCGCTCTGTCGCACACTCCATTTTCAATAAAATCTCGTGGTTCTCTCGAACGGATACCATAAAAAATTTCATAACATTCAGTCAATACTTTTCAGTAAATTATGACGGAGCTCGAGTTTTCTGCCGATAATGCAACCCCAGTTTTGCCCATCACGGCAATGTGTATTATAGCCGATAAAAACAAGGCACCGCGTGGATTCGTTCCTGTAAGTACAGTTGCTAACTGAATGCTTGAAAAAAATAGCTCAATATAAAAAAAATTATTTGTAGATTACGAAATGTCAAGATGATCAAGCTGAAGCCGATCTTTGGAGAGATGGTTTCTTTACGATAAACCGGCAGGTTCGATACATATGTACGAGCACAGAAATCCCTGACTCCAACATTAAAGTAAGTGATTTCTTTTAATTACTGCGAGAAAAAGTAGATAACTTTCAGACTCCAGTACAAGTAATAACAAATCTCATAATTGTTCGCGAATCTGACCCCATTCCACATGGATATGTGGCTATTGATTACACCGCTGATAGCAGTAAGTGGTCATCAACATTTAGTGATGAGAAAGAAAATGAATTCAGGAGAAAAGTCGTTACGAAAAAAGTACGTGTGCATTCGAACAGAGCCTCGTGATCGGGTGGTCGACGCGATTGGAGAAATCATTATCCTTGGGAAAACGAAAAAAGTTCCAAGAAATTACACTTCTGCAGGGTAATTTGATTTTTCGAGAGTGTGAGGAATCTATTTGAACTTTTTCAGAGACATTGATTCACTACTCATCTGTTACAAAGTTATTCCGATTCCTCAAACCTACGGAATTCAAACCAGCAATAGTACTTCTAATCTAGAAACTAAACAAACAGCCGGTGGTCTTTATCCGGGTCTTCCAAATCTTTCAAATTCTATTCCTGCCAATCTTGATGTAACGGGAGCTTCAGGAAGTACTGCGTTTACAATGAAGGTAAGTGGAGTAGAATAATAAAGAACGACTGTTATATCTAGTTTTTTTTTTCAGAACGTTGGAACACCTCGAGTAAAAGCAATCGATGGAATCGACTTCAAAGTGAACCCTATGTTCGTTCGAACTGATTCAAATAATGGTTCATCAAAACTTCCTGATCTCACTCAGTTCGACCATTTGGAGCAAAATCATTTTGATGACAAGTACAACTACAGTTTCGCCACCGAACACGCCGTTCTCTCCTAACATCTCTCTAATTGTATAATTCGCTCAATCGACTCCTAATCATTTTTTCTCATTATTTGTATGTTCTCGGCTGCTTCGTGTGTAAAAATGTGTATTTATTAAAAAGAAACATTCGAAACCAATATGATTCAGCGAAGTGAAACATGCCATAAATTCGGAGAGAAAAGCACAGACAGTGAATGAGAGTATATCACAATTACTAAAATAAACCCGAAAAAGAGAAAAGGAGGATTGATGCAAGGAAACGAAAGACCGATTTACAATTCAGATTTTTGGAGGATAGAATATCTTTTATCCGATGGTTTCAACTCTTTGAATACAGATGGAGGTGGAGTTGTGTCAATTGGACGAGCTGAAGGAGCTTGTGCTTCATGGTCATCTGTGATTCCACGGGCGGCTTTTGCCTTTGCGAGTTCAATCATTCGTTGATCGAGATTCTCATGGAATTCTTTGTGAAGTTTTCCAGAATGAAGATCCATTACGAACTGAAAAAATAACTGATGAAATCTCAGAATACACTCGAAAACTCTTCTTACCTCTCGAAGTTTTCCGGGAACATTCATTTGTGTCATATCAGGGAATAAATACATGTGTTGGAATGAATCAATGGCAAGAACTGGAAGATCCTCTTTCGTTTTTCCCAAATGTTTCAATGGATGAGCGAATTTGTGTCCGTCGGCGAGAAGCGGATTGATGGCAGAACGTTGATCGTAAAGTTCTCTGGCAACTGCTTCTCCGAATACTTTATCTGTTGATTTGTTATCCGGATCACGGAAATAAATGAGGAACGGCATTCCTTCTTCTGTCAATTCCTCCACATTTTCGAATGTAACTTCACGAACCAACGGAATGCATTTGTCTGTGACCCATTGTTTTACAAAGTCGTAATCGTTGAAATTTCCAGTGAATTTCGCCTCTTCATTGTTATCTGGATCAAAGAATGAGAGCTTATTTTCAGTGGTTTGAGTTCCGAAATGATCAGTTGGCACCCAGAAAGAGCAGTCTTCACGGAGAATTGAGGCAACTTTCTGAAGAGAATGGAGTTATGAAATGAATGCTTTCTGTCTTTTCTCACCTTGAGATTAGCGAATTCTGGTCCGTCTTTCTTCAGCCAAGCAACGACATTTCTCTTTGATTTATCCATTTCCTGATTCAATTGATCTTGAGATGAGAATTCATTTATAGCAGTCGACAGTTGATATTTCACAAAATTCGTGAGTGCTTCAACAGAACGAGTCGATCTGAATTACCATGTTCATGAGGAATAGTTCACTATCTTGTTCTTTTACCGATATTCCTTCGAAATAAGTTCACCATTAACAAAAACTTTCATCGTTGGATACTTATTCACAAAGTATTTGTCTCCGATATCAGCCTACAAAAACAGATTTCAGGAGAAAATGATTGAAATGGAATACCTGTCGTTGACTGTCAACGATTGCCCAAATGGCTGATGCTTGTGGATTTTCTTGATGAAATACACGGGCCGATTCTTCAAAAATTGGTTTCAGACGTCTTGAGAATGGACACCAATCAGCACAGAAGGCAACGAATACAACCTAGAAAATAATGAGCATAAGAGTTTGAATACATCCCTTTAGTGAAAAAGAGTTTTCTATTACAAATTGGATTTTCATATCCCATTTTTGGAACGAAAACTGACCGTAGCACTTCCTAGCACATGATCATGATTAGCTGCTGACAGTTCGACAGCTTCTTTGTATCCTTGTCCTGTAACCAATGCCAAGAGGCAAGCGGCCATTACGAAGAGCACGCTTGCCAGGTTCATTATCTAAAACAAGGCAATTTGAAGAGAAAAGTGAGAAGTGTCAAAAAAAGAGAAAAAGCTCAGAGAGGAAAGAAGAAAACCATTTGTTGACAAAAGTAGCCGAGAGAGAAAGAGAATAAGAGAATGAGAAAAGTTGTTTGCGTTCGAATCCATCTTGTGTGGAAGGAAGCAGAGACGGTTTCTTTTTATTTCAATCGATTCATAATTGGGTCCATTTCTACAAATCCGAAGCATTGTGAAACAAACGAAACGATGAGAAGAAGAAGAAGAAGAAGCTGTTTGCATGGAAAAGAGTGGCAGAAAAGAGAAACGAGAAGAAGATGAACGCGAGAATGAAGAAGAAGAAGAAGAAGAAGAGAATGACCCAAATCGTTGAGATATGACGACAAAAAAGTTGAAAACATCCCGAAAGACTTTCGCTAACATACATCTCTCTAATCAGTTCCTTCTACACCGAGATTTGATTCTTTTCATCGTGGAATCAGTTCGGTAAAGAGTAATTACGTCTTGGAATCGACCGAGTTCTCAGTTTTTGGGTTTTTGAATTATTCAAACATGTATCTTTCTTTTCTTCTTATAATATTTGAAGATTATATATTTTAACCAGAATTAAAATCAGTGGAGCCAAAGAAAAAATTGTATATATTTGAAAAAGGAGAAGCGAAAGTAAGAGTTTTTATGGATTTTAAACAAGATAAAATTATGTTTTCTACCCGGTTTGCAGATTACAACTTGAATTAGACGAAATTATAAAACTTACGAAATAACAACACTTTGGATACCTAGAAGCTGGAAATCTTCTCTTATTATTATGAGATCATGAATGACAAATCATTGCTCTGTGCAAACAATGGAAATTGTGAATTTCGGATAGATATATAGGATAAAAGGGAGTTCCACGTGTGTTTGGATGAAAAGGTTGAAAGGAAAAAGAAGAGAAGGTCAGTCGCGGAATGAAGGAAAAAGAGGGAAGAAAGAGAAAAAGAAGGGACAAGTGGCCGGTCTCTGACTCAAAGTACTGTATATCGATCGGAGTAAAAGAGACTGAGGCATTGAGAGTATATAGTAATGTGTATTGCAAAGAGAGACCCGAGATTAGTGGCGGCGATATATATGTATTTGGAGAGAGAGAGAATACTGAAGGATGAAAAAAGTGGAACAAAGTGAGGAAATGACCATTGATGACGTCACATGAGAATGGTTTGAAGGGAGTTAGAAGTGTGAAGAGCATTCGTTTTACGAGCTCATTAGGACTCTTGAATGACTTTCCACTAGGAGTCATTTTTTAAATTTGGAGATATTTCTAAATGATTCGTCGTTTTATTACGAGAGCGTAAATCAAAAATCCCTCCATGAGAACTAGAGTTTCAAGAAACATTTTTAAGGCTTCCTGCATATTTATGATGATTACAATTTGAAAGTTTCATTTAATCTTTCACAATTTATATTAGAAAGGCACGAAAATCAAATGAATTCATGGAATACAATTTGGTTTGTATCTTCAAATATCGAAAACAATCAAAATTGTACCTAAAGTACTCTTAAACTTAGAACTTATGTTTATAAAAAACAAATAAAAATGTTCTTTTCTCCAATTCTAAAAAAAAAGAAGAAAAAATGATTTTGCAAGTCAGAAAAATCGGGGAACTTTGACTGTTTTCAGTAAAGAAAATAGTGAAAACTGAAGAAAACTGACCAAATGGAATCACGTAAATAACCGGTTTGAAGGAGGAGGTGTACCTGAAGAAGAAAAAGAAGAAGATCTTAATTGATGATACTTCTGGAAGATTCTTTACTGAAAAGAGAAAAAGGACTGGTCACGAATGAGAAACTATAAGGAAATAGGAAAAGTAGAGAATAATTTTCGTTTGTGTGTCTTGTGATATATGTTTTCGTGTATAGGAAATAAACAAAAAGCATCGGAAAGTTATCGTTCCGGAAAAGATGTTTTTTGAGGAAAATGTCGAACGCCTTTAGGAAAATGGATGATGGAGAACATATGCAGAAAATATCAGAAGATAAGTACAAAGGATCCATTTTTCTTTTTTTGTTTTCTCATAAACATACTCATAATCATATAATTTTTTTTTCGTTCATTGATCTTATCTTTCGATTTCCTCAGAAGGGGATTCAAGTATTCTGAATTCTTATTCTGTGCTAATCATCACATTAAAATAATCTCCAAAGTGCTCTTTCAAGGTGTGAATTATATCAATTTGTTTTCTTTCGCCAATAACCAGCATCATCTTCTACATCGTTCATCCGTTCCCAAAAAGAATGGCGCCGATTTGATTCGGAAGGTTATCATCGTCCGAAAGACGTTGCGCAAATATTTGAAAGGTTCGTTTTGCCCCCTCTAGACCCCTCCTCTCTGGGATGGCCACATCGTTTGACAGCACCGTCAGAATGAAGAGGAATAGTAGTGATAATTGAGAGACGGATGAGAGTTTTATATGGAATAGAATGTATGGATGGAGGTAGATGGAAGAAAGGAAAAATGAAAAGAGAGAGAGAGAAAGGTCACACCGAATATTCATTTTGGAAAAAGAGACAGAAAGAAGAGCTCATTCGATTTGAAACTTCTCTTATTATGATTCTAAAGTCTCAGGTGTATTCTCTTGTTGTTCTTGAATACGGAACACAAGGACAGGATGTCTAATTGAGATTCGAACTTCTGTTATTCTTCCCTTTCAGTTGTTTTCTCCATACTCTCTGATAAGATGGTTTGAATTCTGAGAATGGAGAGAATGATGTGTATTCTGATAAAAAATCATTCCGTCTGACTTCAATAATGTCAAGAAGAAAGTCATCACTGTCTGCATTTCGCGATTATTCTAAAAGTTGATTTCTGTGCTCTTATATTAGAGGACAAAATAAGTTCAAACCACAATGTCCTCTAGATCCAGTAGAATGTAGTCATCCAAACCGCTCAGCAAAAAATAAATATTTATATTTTTCGACTTTTCCAAGAATGTTTTTTTGCCTCTCCTCTAATTGAAATGAGAACTTTTTATTTTTATAAAGCATGATTTTGCATGAATTCTAATTTTAGAATCCAAGATAATTCTCTTTTCTTACTCATCTTACTCTCTCTTTTCATTGAATATATAGAGGATTAGATTATCTACTTTCTATCCTATCCAGCTTATAGACTAAAGAACTTATAGAGGTGAATCTTTCCTTCCTTTCTCAATAATGACACCCGAATGCACCTGCCCCATAACCCACCTGGCATCATTATTCTCTCTCTCTCTCTCTCTCTCTCTCTCTCTCTCTCTCTTTCTCTCTCTCTCTCAAATATCATCTCTTACTCTATTCGTGCATCCTACTTCCTCTAGTTAATTAGTTGGTGGCATGCCGTCAAAACAACTCGCTCGTCCCCCGTTGCTACTAGAGACCGCCCATTCGGTTTCCTTGGAGACGGCCCCACATCGCCTTTTCAATCTCTCCTTTCATTCACTTTACTACCTTCCCTTGTTCCCCTTTCCCCTTCGCATTCACTTCTATTCGCTATTATATTCCCTCAGTACTTGGTTTTTTTTGAAGTAGCCGTAAGTTTGAATTCTATGCAGACAACGGGGTGCAATGAGCTCATTCAACTGTGATTAATCAGAGAATGGGCGGAGATTCAGAAGAGCTTGACGTGACGTGGCATGCATGCGTGTTCACAGCGTGAGAAAAGAGGAAAAAAAAGAAAATAGAAACTGAATCGGTTGTTATGTATTCGTGTTGTCTGGCAACTGACCACGTGGAAATTCTAAGTGGTGCACACTTTATGAGATGAGGGATGGGCATAGTAAACACCACAGTTTGATTTGGAAAAAACAGCTATGAGGAGTATCAATATGTTCTCCGTTTTCATCAAATCGGTTCGGAACTCACCTTGTAAACAGTATAATTGAGTTGCCACGTGGAGCATCCGAAGCACACTTCAATCCATTTTATGAGCTTCTTCTCCCGAATCGCCTTCTCCATGTTTCTTTCTCCCTTTTCGGGCTTTCGTCGGGTCTTTTTTCTTCTTCTTTTTCTCCCTTTTCTACTCATTAATTTGGCGTCGTACACATCTTCAGGACTCCCTCTCTCTCTCTTCTTGTTTCTTTTTGCTCTTTCTCTCCTTTCTTTCATCCTTATTTCTTTCGATCTCATTTTATCCCGATGAATACAGTTTCTCTTTTCTATATATTCAAAACAAAAAACAAATCAATCAATCGATAAAACACTTTTATTCTTCGTCTCTCTCTCTTTTCCATAAAGTAACCATTCCCTTATCAGCGACGTGGATGCAGCACAAACACAGTCTTTCTCTCTCTCTCTCTCTCTCTCTCTCTCTCTCTCTCTCTCTCTCTCTCTCTCTCATTCTTCCTCCTCTATCATTATTATCACATGCACATTGGTTTCTTCTCTCTTCATGCCTTTTTCTCTCTTCTTCTTAAATACATTTGAATATGAATCGAAAGCGATAAAAACGAAGAAAAGAGAAGAGAGAGAGGGGGAGAAAAAGAGCTCCGCCTCCTTTTCCTCTTCGTCGCTTTTGCTGCGTTAGCCCTCCCGAACTGTACACGTCGATTAAACGATTATTGTGCTGCGAGAAGAAGATTCTTTCTCTTTTTCTCCTTCTTCCTTTTCCCCTTTTCCACCCTTTTCAGGACATATATTTCTTTTTGTTTTTCTCTGCAAAAGAGGGCACCACTCGGAAAAACTGGCTTTATTTGTGTGCTTAGACGGCCCCATGAGCAACGATCTAGCACCATATAAATTCAGTATTTTCGTGGTCGAGAGCCATTTTTTTATTTTTCTGTAATCCAGATTTTCAGAATTTTATTCTCTGTAAGAGAGAATAGAAGAAGGTAAGTATTGAATAAAGAAGCCATTCCTTCCTCGAAAAGAAGCTTCCTCCCCTTCAAAACACGAAATCGAACCTCTAAATCTTTGCTCATACTATTCAGAAAAACATCCATTTGTGACGTGACGAACGATCTGCTAATGTAGGCGTAAACTTTGAAGACGTCATGCTCACATGCTCTGTCTAGAAATGAAGAAACAAAACATATTTCTAATATTATCAATTACCTAATTCCCAAGAAAATAAAGTCTAAATCGAGAAGAATCTGAAGATTTCTCAAAAATAAATGACGTCGCAATTTTGATTTTTTCGCCTTTATTCTTGATTTTTCTTCTTTTTTCTCGTTTGATAATTAGTTTAGTTTCTCCTGGAAAAAAGGAGAATCTTTTTTCTCTCCTCAAATGTTGAATAAGTCGAGTATATTTATGAGAAGAATCAGAACCTAAGAAAAGTTTCTTCCATTTTCATTTCGAATATATGAAATGAACAACAAAAAGACTGGATCTCGCTTCAAATATTGAGAAAATTCGTGTCACGTGAGTCCCTTTTAAAAGAGAAAAATGAGCAGGAAATGAAGGTTTTTGGAATAGAGAAAACTGAGAAATGAAGATGGAGATGAAGGGGAAAAATGGGAAGAGGAAGAGTGAAATGAAGAGGAAAAATCAGGATTTAGGAATTCAGTAAGCAAGAATTTGGATTTGAAAAAAACATGAAGGGCAGAGGTCAGGACTCCGTTTTTCTCCTATTTTTTCAGATATTTTCATTCCATTGATTCAAAGAGAATATTTAACGACTATTCGGAAATAGATTATCAGGTCTTCAGATCGTATCCAAAGAGTCCAATAATTGTATGAAATGAATTACGAGGCAGGGATACTTACAAAAAACTGTAAATGGATCGACGAATTGAAATCCCGATTCCTGTTCCCGCACACCCCTGCTTCCAAATTTCAAAATATTTTTCGAGACAACTCCTACTCGTTTTGCTTTGTTATTTGTAATTATACACGTATGAAAGATGTTTTCGAGCATCTCTCTCTCTCTCTCTCTCTCTCTCTCTCTCTCTCTCGTTATCACATGAGCTTCAGAGATTAAATGACTCAAAAGTGAGGAAATTCGAAGAAATACACAGAAAAATTATAGATCTTAAGAAAGGGATAATTATGTATAATTTCGCGTAGGAGTTACTTGTTTTCTCCTCTGGCAAAAGAAAAAACTACCGTATTCCAGATAGACGTTTAACTTATCTCAAAGAAATTTCTCGGTTAATCCATCCTGTTCCATGTGTTTTTTTCGATTTCTTTCCCTCAGGACATTCGTTTTTTCTCAAGAGTTGCAGAAGTTCCGTGAACAGACTAAACTAAAAAAGAGCAAAATGTTTGTGTTCTTCTTCTCCTTCGTTTTCTTCTTTTTCTCATGAGCAAGCGCACTTTTTTCATTGACTGGGCGTCCAAAAGAAATCGACTAATGGATGTGCTTCACCGCCCTTCTCAGCCCTTTTTCCTCCAAAAAGGGGCGGGGCTAATCCCAAAGCTTTCTCTTCTTCTCCAACGTTTTCATCCCTTTTTCTCTTTCTCTTTCTCTTGGGGTCCGATAATTTTCGCCTGCTGACATACTGATAACGAATTGTTGATGATGGGAGGGAAAATGAAGAAATGAGAAAAAAAAGAGAAGAAGAAGAAGAAGCATCAGAAATAAAAGTTCCGAAAGAGAGAGAGAGAGAGAGAGAGAGAGAGAAAGAGGAAAAGGCCACATAATAGCAGAGGTTATCATATTTATTGCAGAACCGATACAATTTATTGCGAAACGGCGAGAAAGATGAGATCGACGACTTCAGAGACTTTTCAGATTTTCAGACAAGGAACCATGCCAACGGAGAGTTCGTGTTCCATCAACCAACAACAGAATCTCATTAAAATGTGAATGAACCAAAAACAAAATGAGTCTGAAACTTCATTTTACGTCAGTCGTGACGAAACAAATGCCACGTCAGCAAGGGACATCTACACAAATCCCCGTTGTATAAAAAGAATATTCGAGAATATTCGAGAATTGTTTTCGCTTTTCTGCTCATTTCCAACTGTACGATTTCGCATAATTTGATTCGATTAGTGACTATTTTTCACTTCCTCACTGTACAAAAACATACAACTTTCAAAGAAAAATTATTTTTGGAAGAGAACTCCTCGCCATTTCTGTTTTTCACTCATTTTGTATTCTTCATATTCATAAAAAGAAGTGTCATTTCTCGCGCTTCTTTTCTCAATTGAACATTCATATTTTTCAGTGATAAGCAACCGAATCATGACTTCTTTCCCCCTCATTCTTCTTCTTCTTCGGAGAGAGAGAGAGACAGAGAGGTTATCATAAAGTGGGCGTCACATGACATATTTATCATTTTAGGAAGAGAGAGAGAGAGAGAGAGAGAGAGAGAGAGAGAGAGAGAGAGAGAGATAGAAAGTGGGCGGAGTTTCTCATGAAATTAGATGAATCATTTGGAGAACAGATATCAGAAATTATTCAAATGGAAGATTTTTGTCATGAGAATGAATCTGAACATTGAGAAAATGCACTTTCATAAAGAAGAGATTCCAAGTAATATAAACAACGGAACTCTTCATTACTCCCGTTCCCAACGGAAAAGCGTTCACCTAGTTCTTCATTTCGAAAGAGCTTGAATCTCTGTGTATTTTGCCCTTCAAGAGCTTCATTTAATCTCCAAATCCAACAAAAAAGTATCTACTTTTGAAAAAGAAACTCTTTTTCACCTTCAATTTCTCCCCAGATTCTTGGAAAATGTTCCATTCCAATAGGGATATTTATTCATAAAATCTTGAATAAGCTCATCGAATTCGCTTCTAAAAACTAGTTCCAGTTCATGATTTTTTGTGTTTCGGATATAATTTGATTCCAGTAGTAAAGGAGCTGACCGATATTTGACAGAGCTATTCCCCTGAGATAATATGATTTTAAAAGAAACTGAGAGAGTGACTCATATTTTTATAAGGCTCCGCCCATTTCATGCTTTCGAATGAAAATACAAAACACAACGTTTTCCAGTTTTTCATTTTCTCTGTCGCCTGAATTTTCCAAAATCCATTTCAATCTTGCAAAGAAAAAAGTGCAACCGAAATGTTTTTGCTCGATATTTTATGGGTCACGGAAGGAGTTTCTTGCTTCTTTCGAAGGGTTTTTCAGAGAGAGTATCTCTCTATATTCATCCATCTCGACATCGAGTCTCGACTTTCCCTGAGCCGGGCCCCTTTGGATGTCTTTCTTTTTTTTGCGCCGCCTGCTACTGCTGCGTCTTCTTCTTCGCTGGGCACGGCACACCCTCCCCGCCCTCTCCTCCTATACCACTCGACGTTCAAGAAACAACAGGGCAAACACGGAGGACAGAGAGTACTAGATAGTGTATTATTCTGAGAGAGTCCATCGACATAGAACGCGGCGGAGATGTGGGCGGGACTTGTGTGAGGCCCCGCCCATCGGTGGTTTGGAGAGAATTGATCGAGGCCGAGACGGAGGGCACGCTGTTGGGAGAGAACACACACAGAGACACACACACACACACATACCCGGCCCGTTTCCATGTTTTGGGCTATTTTCAGAGTTTGTCCGAAGCCCGTATCTAAACATACAAAAGGGGCGGGGCTTCTCGAGTTTTGACCGAATTCCTTGTTTTCGACTAGAGTTTTGATGTTTTTCGGAGTTTACACTTAGTTTCTTCATGATCTGAGGTCCCTGATGCATGATTTGAGCTCTTTTGTTACTGTATTCCCACCTAGAAACACGTTTTCATTGAAATTAGTCCATTTTGAGATTATCTTTACCCAAATTTTTTTATTTTTCTGTTTGAGAATTAAAACAAATGTGAGAACTTTGAAGAGCGAATACGTGGAATGCTTCTCTCGATTTAAATAATTTTTGAAATTCTCGTTTTCTCCGATTCCGATCTTAATCTTTATCTATTGTTTTTTCTTTCGAAAAATTCAGTCAACTGGGATTTTGTAAATTAGAAATTTGACTTTAAGTTTCAGTCATTTTGTAATTAATTCCATCACTTCAAAGAAGAAAAACAAATCGAATGTAATAATTTACAATGTTGGAGTACTTTTATAAATTAAATAATTCTGAAAATAATTCCAGATCTTTTCTTTGCCTGTTTTCAGTATTAATTTATTGATGATTATTTGAAATCGAAACCTCCTAAATTTTATGAGAATCAATCTTTACGGAGAATAACTTTTGTTGGGATTCATCTCAATTTTTTTTGCTTTTTTTCGGGCGGTCTAGAAAACTACCCGGGTGGCCGTCCTTTCCCACGCATCTTTCTGCGTCTCTTGGATCTATTAACTGTCTTGTACTCTCTTGTTCAGCGACGGCGCGAAAGTGACAACTTTCAAATATGAATCTTTTACAGATAAAAAACAGATGTCTAGAACAATAAGTGAACATTATGTTCATATATTACGAGACTCAAGAGGACAGGTGAGCTCTGAAACATTAGCTCGAAAAACACACGTTTCTAGGCTCCTCCAAATATTGATCATGTGCCATCGGGAATTCTTGTTGCTCTCGTAAAAGAGCGTCCTACCATTTTCAATTCTACTGCAAAACTGAATAAAGAAGATGTCCTTGCATCATTTCAACAATGCTCTACAGTTTTATCAAATATGGATCCCAGTTTTAATAGTAAGTTTTCCCAATACCGACGATGTTTTGGAGTGACGGTGTCGCCCATGAAAATATTATTCTTCTTCAAATAGTGGTGTTTGGTTTGTTAGTTATGTAAACGGTTTTCAATACAACACTTCCCTCTGAAACAAATAAGTGGTGTTCTTAGTTTTCTCTAGTTATTCATTTGCGAACAGTTGATTAGGAGTCTTGTAATTTTTATTTTCTTGAAAGACATTGTTCCAAATTATTCATTCAATTTTGAATTCAATCAGTTTTTCTATTAATCTTATTCCATTATAATACATTGACAACTTAATGAAAACCCAAAGTTATCCTTGTTTCAGTATGGGCAATTATCGAGAAATGGTGCTGGATAGTTGAAGCTTACGTAAGATGTAAAATTACTTCACCGCCATCTGAGTGGAGATGCAACAACTCTTTGGACTATTTGAAGCCTTTTGCTACCAAGGATTACCCTTATTTGGGGTGAGTTTCCTTTTTTGAAAAATGAGTTTGTTACTTCCAACGTCAAATGCTTCTCGTTCCGAGTTTTTCTTCTTTTTCGATAAATACTCATCATAATTTGAGATAGTGTTTTGTCTTGATTTTTCATCATCGGCACTCATTCATACTTCTCTTTTCAGTTGTCTCTCAAAAAAGCGACGAGACGAACTGACACAACTATACGCTGATCCAGAAGTAATGAAAATTGAAGAAGCTACAGATGGAATTGAATTCGCTCCTGGAATATTCCGAGACGAAATGCATATTCTCTCCGGAGATGAGCATTTGATTCATTGTGATGTCGATCCGGTGACATTTTCCAGAACGATTGCACAAGTTATGAATCACAAACGGAGAGGGCGGCCTTCAAAAGCTGATAAAGTGAGTGATCTGAATAAACGAAGGATTAGGCTCTTTTCTGCAATATTTTAGAAGAAAAAGTATTATCAATATAAATAGAATCAAGCATATTTTGTCGTTTCTGGTCTGACAAAAAAAAAACAGGCGTCAGGAAGTTCAAATCGATTATTAATTTCAGAGATCGCCGATCGAACAATTCACACATTTAACTCCTCAATCAGCCCAATTCCAAAAGTTATTGGAAACCACTGGAGTCACGTTCAATGCTGCCAGTTTTCTAGAAGCTGAAACTGCCGCCGACGATTTTGGATTCACTCCTCCCATGTACAATTCACTTATTGAAATGGTTCAAGATAAACCGGCTGTGTGGCAACAATCTCATCCACAAAAAGGAAATGTGCAAGTTCGAGATCAAACGTTTGAAGATATTGCCGCTGGATTGATTCTGAAGTTTAAGGATGTCATTGATCAGAATCAGTTGCAAAAATTGACGGGTTCCTATGTTCGAAAAGCATGGGAACGGCTGAAAGAGAAGTTCCGTAGAGAGGAGAGTTTGGATACTTTATCAAAATGGAGATATTTCATGGTTAGTTTCAATGTAATTATTCTTAATGCTCTTAGGTAGTAGTATGAATTCTCATGATCTCTCTTCTCCTAAAAGTTAGCCATATAGTCCATTAGTTTCAAATACGGCAGTTAACTTTCCACCGATACCTGGCTCTCAAGAGTTTTTGGTTGTACTATCCGAGTTTCTACACTTTTTCGGGTCACCGTGACCACTTTTCTGTGCACAAAGCACCCTACGACAGCTGGCTAACAGCTGTCGAGTCCTGGCGCCATCGTCCTTTCTCTCGAAATTTTTTCTGGACAATTTTTTTCGTCGTCGTCAAGTGCGGAGTTAGGGGTTCGAGATAAGCGGGAGAACGTTTGGGAACTATTCTGTACTAATTAAGTTCCCAAATTGCATCGAAAATAATAAAATATATGATGTGTCGAGAGAAAATAAACGGGGAAAAGGGGACGGCTGAGAGAAGAACACGGTCCGAAATAGGCCAAGTAAACGGTCGGGCGGGAAAATAGGTCGATTGTCGACGCAGCGACTATATGACCTAAATGCAGAGGGCTCGAATGAGGTCATACCTCAACGGTAACGGGGGGAAGAGATGACGGTCTGGTTATGTTTTATGACCTGAAGGCCATTTCGATACTACCGACTAATACCAGAGAAGATCCACCCACTTCACGGTCATTTTTGGTTCAGTTCAGAAATGTTTCGATTCAATCGTCTCTACTTTTAAAAGTGATTTTTAATAGATTTCGTTTTTTCATCCACGTACTATCGTTCTGAAAACTAGTTTCATTTTCCCAAAATTTAAGTGTAAACCTCGTCTTGAAGATTACTAACTTTCTCATTATTATCTTAGTTCCCATCTTTTAAAAAACAATTTTTTCAGCCTCTTCAATTCCTATCGACACGGTTAATGCCCGCCTTTCTTCTCGAGAACGTCCTACTAAAAAGTGAAGGTGAGCGAATTGTTACAGTTTCTTTTTTCTTTTCCCAAAAAAAGACTAATCGAACTTTCTCCTTGTCTTTGTCTTTCATTTTTGTCTCCCATGCAGTCAGTTTCTCTCTCTCTCTCTCTCTCTCTCTCTCTCTCTCTCTCTCTCTTTCTCTTTCCCTTTGGTTTTGGCCCCATGTTTGTTGTCATCTCCTCCTCTTCCGACTCGGCCTGCTTCTCCGTGGGAAACTTCATGGGAAGACGCTCCGGGGCCTTCAACACATACTCCACAATAAGAAACCAGGAGAAAAGACCTTCTTCTTTCAGGACATCATGTCCTTATTCTCACTATTCCCATCTTCGCTTATTCTACTTTTTTCTTGTCAACCCCCCTTTTCTCTCGACTCATCATGAGTAAGATTCGTACATGGGAAACGTGTGTGAAATGGCATTCTGCACAGGAATAGATTCATTTGAGACGAGGAAGAAGTAGAAGGAAAAAGAGTTTTGCACTTCCGTTTTATTCCAAATTCCAAAGTTCCTTTTCCAGTTTTTTCTCAGAAAACTTATTTTGGATTCTAGGCGTCATAGATGAATCTCTTCGTTGATACCCGTGTTTTGAGGGTATTCCTATTTCAGATAATATTATTTCTCGTGTTATCATCTGCAGAGACGCAGGTTTCTCAGCTGATGGGGGCGGGGCGTAACTACGTAACGAGCGGCCGAGTTAGGCTGAAAGAAGATGACTCGTATATTGGTGAGTCTCGTTCTCACAACGAAACTTTTTCGGTGAAGCATCAGTTTCTAGCTTCCCACATAATTATAGATATGCTCGTTTTGTTCAATCAAAAATACTGAATCCTTCAAAAACCCAGTCATCACTGTCTTCGTTTTTCTGGACATTGTTATTATGTAACTCCTCCTCCTTTTCTGATTTTCTTCTACGCATTGTCCTATCCACGTCTTCCTCTGTCGACGGTGGTTTCGTATCTTTCCGTGTGGGTCTCGCCCGTCCCCGCATTTCCATTTTCCCACCACATTGTGTCGGATGGCTCTTGAAGCTCAATTCTCTCTCGTCTCACCGTTCCCACAATATTCGAGTCCAGCATAGGCTGTCTCATCGTTTTGGAAGACAAACGACAGGCACAGAACCAAACACAATACCGCCTTTTCAAGTTTCTCTGAATTGATCGAAAGATACTGTAATATTTTAATATTTTGGATGTCATGTTGCTTTAGAAGCACTTTAGATGAGAAAACAAGAAAGAAACGTGTCCAAAAGCGTGGGAATTTCGACATCGGCGTTTCAAGTCAAAATAGTATTTTCTCTCTCTCTTTTTTCTATCACTCACTTTTTCTTTCCTTTTGCATACAAAAAGAAACCGTGAGAACAATCCATCTTCCCAATTTCACACGCTGATCATAAAAACCCGAAAAGACGAGCTATTTTTTTGGGAAGTGTAAGACGACATGTACACTTTTCTTTCTTCTCTCCCGTGATCTTTTACCCGCTCTCTTCGCACCCTCTGATTGTGTCATCAATGTCTCTTTTTGGTAGAAATGCCGACGCCCGCACCCTTTTTCGATGGCTCATTTCGGTTGATACAATGATGACTACCCTCTTTCAAAACTCCTCCCTCCCTCCTTCTTACCCTCACACCTCACTGACCATTCGGTTTTTTGTTTCTCATTTCTGACTGTGAATTCTCTGAATTCTTTCAGATCCATCAACCTCTACGGGGTTATCAGCACGATTAGCCGTGGCTTCTCCAACCGGATCATCTAAAAGCGAAGAAAGAATGGCGACGTCATCTCCAGCTGCAACACAATTTGCCACTGTTTCAAACGGCAATAAATCAATCAAAACTGTTCTTGATAATCTGGTAGCCAGAAGTAAAAAAGATGAATTTGCAACGAACGGATCAATGATTCTTCAGCCTCAAGAGTTCAGCGAGTTGAAAACGCTTCTTGAAGGAAAAATGCCGTAAGTGAAGGAAATAAAACTTATTTTTCAAATTCATTCAATTTTTAGAAAGCTCGAACCGGAGATTGGTCCACCGGTTAAACGAATGAAACAAGACGATGGAGGGTCATCTCCGACTGGAACTCCCAGAATGATTGTTTATAATAATGATACGAGACAGACGAATCAAGCAGTTAGTCCTTCGGATTAGATGATGCTTATATCATTTTTTATTTTCAGCCGATTTCCACGTGGGTTCCGCCAAGAGAAGATTTGACGACGAAAAGCAAAGAAGATTTGGTAGCCACGCCTCCACAGAAGAGAGCACAAGCAACTGCAGTGATAAAAAGTGGATATCCACTGGAGAAACAACTCAAAAGAGTTAGTTTTTGTAATCAAAACAAACATGAACGAATTAGGTTCTTTTCCAGATGCTTCAGCAGAATCCAGGCCTTATTCCTTCTCCAGCTTCCGGAGCGGCTGTTCAAAGGAACAATTTGATAGCTTTAAATAACCTGGGGATCCCGCATTCGGCTATTCAACAAGCACTTCTCAAAAAGATAGATCCTCCCACAACAATCGCTTCGTTGGCCGCCACGTCATCTATTTCATCTCCACAACTTCAACAAGCTCAAGTTCTAATGAATGGAGTGATGAATGGGAATTCTTCTGTAGCTCCTTCCACTTCGAATTCCAAAGAAACTGCACCAGTAGTCGATAAATGGTCACATATCGGTATGTTTTCTTTTTGAATTTGTTCTTGTAGCATTCCACGGTCATTCTTATCTCTCATATATTTGTATTCTTTCAGGTCAATTCGTAATTGATGCTGCTCGTGAATTGGAAGAAAAAGATCCGATCACTGCAAGTGAATTTATCAAAGAAATAATGGGTGCACATGGTCGATTCATGGCCCAATTACGCAGTCAGAAGAGCCAAAGCCCTTCACAGTGATAATTTGTTATATATATATTTGTCTCAATCATCATTTTTCCATATTTTCATCCCCATCCATCCCATCCTCCAATACGTGTATATTTTCTCCCATCCCTCGCAATCCCTTGGATTTTCTTCTCTTTGTGTTTCTAATATTTCCTAATATGTTTAGTGTTTTCTTTCCTGTAATTTGGATCTACGTTTGAATCTGTCCCCCCTCGTCACTCAAACACCTCTGTTCCATTGGATTGCATTTGTTCTTCTGATTCTCATCCTCACCATGAAATTGGTTTCATTTCAAACTCTGTTTGCTCGTGCTCTGAATCTGAAGAAAAAGTGAAGACAATTGTCTGAAAAAATGGAGTCAATAAGTGAAATTCGAGGCAATTTGTGTAATACACTTTTCCATCATTCATTTCCACATTTATTCTGAAAACGTTGTATCTCTCTTCACTTGAAAGGAAGTGATCAACCCAATGTGGACAGATTTCGGACGCAAATGATACGGTCATAAAGTTTGGCATTTGAGGCGAAGAAGAAGGAATTAGGAGAAGGAGAAGAAGCTAATCTTCTGATGAGAATACACACTTCAACTTCATCGAATTGTTTTTTCATTTGGCTGGAAATCACTTTGAAAGTCTTCTTCTCTGTATTCTTTGAACTTCTTTTTGATACGGTAGGAGGATTACTGTAGATAAGTTTTCAGAGAATTTAGATTACGGTAAGTATCTAATCAGAAATATTTCAGAACGAAGAAAAAAAAAAGAAAACAGCTTCAAGAAGTTGCAAAAACGTTTTTTGGCGTGTGCGGGGGTATTCAGATGATTACCTTCATTTTATTCTAATTGACCCCTTCTTTTCGAAATGAAATTGTCTTCCGAATGGGTTAAGAAGATGAGAAATCAGAAGGAACCACCACATTCCATTCCATTCTGTTACGTGGATTCTCTTCTTCTTCTTCGAAAAAAACATATCTCTTTGAGACCTCATTGAACTCGTCATTTTGATTGGAATTGTCTCTTTTTTCTCTCTCTTCACGTCATTCGAAAGAATTGAAAGAAGAGCCCCCAACGTCTCCTGGAGACGAACATCTCTCTCTCTCTCTCTCTCTCTCTCTCTCTCTCTCTCTCTCTCTCTTTCAAACAAGGGGCGGGGTGCCCTTTCGTATAGTCTCATACCTGTTTGACAATTCATTTCGACCAAGTCGATTAGCATTTAAATGAGTTTTCATCCCCTCCTTTTCCCTCTCAAGTTGATTTGATTATGATATAAATGTTCGCCTCATTCGACCGATTCATTTCTGTGTGTCTATATTACAGTATCCCTTTTCCTCTTCCACCTCCTCCTCCTTCTTCTTCTTCCTCGAATGACCCTCTGAAACAGATTCTACAATTTATCATATGCCCTTATAATAGAGAGTTTCAAACTGAATTTATCTCTCGAAAGTTTGTCGAATCTCATCCCAATTTTCCATGTTTTCTTGTTTCTTTACACTCGAAAATGTGTGCAAAATCGTGGTTTTTTGAGGTGCCAACTGTGACTCATTTCACTTCAATCATGTTTTTTCCCCGTTTTTCTCGTGTCTTCAATCTCAATTTATCATATGACGTGGCAAATGAAATGACGAGAGGAACGGATAAAAACAGTTGTCAGGCGGAGAAGAAATCAAGAGAGTTTCATGAGATCATTTCACGCTTTTCTCACTTTTTTACAATGTTTCTTCTTTGAGTTTCTGTTCGTTTCAAACGATCAAATTACTCGTTTTTCTTTTGTTTCTTTTGAAGTTTTACTCACTAATACTAAAGTGGAAAACTTCAAAAAAACAGTCCAAGAAAATCTTTTTTTGTTTAATTTCATATAGATGAGGCAATTAGAATGATTCTTCCAGTCTTCAGAAACATTTTTTCGCGAAAATGAACAAATATAAAGTTAAGCAAGACACATGAAAATACACTATCAGGATTCCGTTCTTAGAGCGCTGTTCCTCCGAAAGAATTTCATTTATCCTTAAATTTTATTTCCAAAAACGATTTTCTGTTGTTCTAAATGTTCTTAAAATCTGTATTGAAAGAGTATAAAAAATATACGAGAAACTGACCAATTCTCTGATTCTTGAGATGTTTTAGTTGTCGAATTTTCGGCTGTGAGTTTGATTTTCTTGGAATAACGTTCGGAGTTTCCTCTTTCAAGATCAGAACTGTTTCAAAAGTATTCTCAACCTAGACTTACTGTAGTGACACGATGAGCTCATTAAAAGAGAAGAAATTATGAATTCGACACTTTCTGTGTCAGTCTCCACCACCTGCTCCCCCACAAAAACTTGCACTTTCCTCCAGTTCAACAGTACACATTTGTCCTTTTTGTTCACCTTTATTCCATCGTTCTTTACCATCTGCTCCTTCTTCTTTTTCTTCTTCTTCTTCTTCTTTTTCTTCTTCTTCTTCTATGACATTACAGTGACCCTCTCTTCTCTTTCTTCTTTTTTTTGATTAAATGACTCATTTCTAATACATACATTTTGCACTTTTCATCCATTCATCCAAATGTTTTTTCTGTCGGGGTTTTGCAAAAAGTTGCACGGTTTACTACGAGAGATTGCACCCAACAAATGAATCTAAACAATTCGAAATTCATTTGTTTATATGTGTGTGTGAGGGTGGAATGCTTCTTCTTCTTCTTCTTCTTCTTTTTGCATTTCACCTCCTCTTTGCACTCTCAAATGGTTTATGGCTCGTCGCCCTTTCGGTACCTTCCATCATCAATCCATCTATCCACCCTCTTCTTCTTCCTTCTTCTTCTCCAATCGTTTCGTTTATGACTCTTGTGTTCTTTTCTTCTCACCCAACATTCATAAAATGATGGTGCACTGTGTAATCAAAAGGGTGGACAATGCATTTGAAACAAGAGAAAGAAGCACAAGAATCAGAAGAAGACGTTCAAATGAATTCATTTCGAGAAATAGGTTGTACTGTTCAAGATGTTTGAATTGTTTCTCTCAGAAAGAAGAATTTCTTCTTCTTCTTCTTCTGAAGACATTCTTCTGATTCAAACCGAAAATTCTTTTCTCTTTAATCCCAGAAACCCACGTGTCAAAATGACCTCCGACCAGCTGCTTCCTCAGTTTTTCTCTTACTTTCAGTCTTTCAAATCAACTAAACTGACCCAGAATCCAGCTGTTCTTATTGACATTTCCTCGTCGATTGATGAGTTGTTTTTCTCAAAATACATGTGTCTGGATATCTGAAATTCATCGGAAATCATCGAGGAAGTCTTCTGTTTTTAATGAATAGTTCTCGGAATTCGAATAGATTTCTGAATAGTGTTCCCTAGATCAGAATCTGATTTTTTGAAAACTTGAAATCCCAGAACCTCAGAAACGGTCTTGAATCCGCAGGCTATAAACGGAAATTCGAATAATTTCGACATTTTCGAAAATCTTAATCTTTTAATGGAGTCAGACATGAACTATAGTCTTCCGGTTCTCATAAAACTATGAAAGTCTTCGAAATTTCTAGCAAATGTTGTTTCCGGATTAAAATGAATTTTAGTCGATCAAATTAGATTCTAGCACAATATTTGGATAGTTTATAGTCAGTATATTGTCCCGAGTGAAGAAAATGAATGAATTCATTATCAGTTTGGAATTCTTTACGAGCCTAAAAAACAATTTTCTTCGACCTAAAGATTATATGGCAGTATTCCGAAGGAGGTTCAATCAGTCAGTTTATCATGGTAATCCTACAAGGATTTCCAGTTACTTGTCATCAACATAAGTAATACTTATCAGTCTATCTCTCTCTCTCTCTCTCTCTCTCTCTCTCTCTCTCTCTTTTTCCTCCAGACATTCTTCAAAATAGGAAGAGAAGGGAACGGCTTAGACAAAGCAGCGATCAAGAACAATTGGATGCCACCACTCTCATTTTCTTTTCGAGAGAATCAAAGATCCTATTAGATCATTCTCTTCTTTTTCTTGTTTTTCTGAATTTCCACCCAAAAATCTGAATCATCGAAATTCGAATGCTCTCAAATCTCGCCCAAGTAGCTAATGGGAATGATTTCCGACCTCCGGAGATCTCGAATTTCCTGTGTCGTCGAAGGAATTTTCTCACTTTTATCACTTTTATCATCTTCGTTTTTCAACAACTTTCACCTCTTTTTCTACCTCAAACTGTCCGTTTTTATGAGGGTTTAAGATATTCCGAAAGAGAGACAAATTTCACTTTTTATTCCGAATTCCTTCGGTTTTCAAAGTAGCGAAGAGAAGATATTCTTCAGAATAAAAGATTAGAAAGAGCAGAATTCAAACTACATTTTATTCATTCTCTTTTCTATTTTTGATACGAACGAAACCTTTCATTGTTTTCATAATGATTCTGACTCATTCTACTAATATCCTCATCTGCCATCCATTGATCCTCCTCCTTCTCTTCCTTCTCCTTCTTCTTCACCTTCATGCCATTCTTCTCATTTTTATCTAATTGCCCTAATTGAATCATGTCAAGGAAGTTAATGTTTTGTTCTCTTCCCCCATTCGATTTCTCCATTTTTCCAATCATATCCATATGGTTTTTGTGCCTCTTCCACCATCTCATTCATCAATTTTGGAATCTTTCGAAAGAGAAAAAACGACGAAATGAGACAGATGGAAGAAACATGGTACTACATCAAAATGACGATTCAAAGAGAGAGAAAAAAGAAGAGTTTGCAGCTGTGTATTTTAGACTCCGCCCACTTTTGTGCAATTCTGTTCTCTTGTCATTTCGAGCAGACATTGCTCAGTTCTGTGAACTGCTGACTGTTTGTCCAGTGTTTCTTCATTAGAGACATCCTATATATGTGCCCTTCTGAAAGAGGTTTCACAACTATTTCAAATATTCCAATCAAAAACAATCGTCATTTCTGTATAAATGAATCATCAGTTAACCGAAAGGTCACATCATTTTCAGTTCATTTCAAAAGTCGTTTCGTCTAGTTTCGTGTGACCATAATGACCCGAAGAAGTACTTTTAATTGGTCTTGTTTTCCTCTTTTTGAGGTTCAAAACCATTTTTTTTTTCGCGCGTGTTGATGATTACACCATTAAACTCACGAAAATCGTTCGATTCGCTTCTCACTTTACAATTTTCACCTCTCTTCTTTTGTCTCTTGATTCAAAGATTTCAGGTATTCGCAGATGATCGGACATTCAGTTCCTCTTTTCTGAAAACTCTTTTCTTGTTTTTGTTGACTGTCTTTTCTCTTGTCTTTTCTCTAGTTCTAAACCTTCAATTATTATTAGTCGGAGCTCTTTTATCTCGACATTTTCTTCATTTTTGTCATTTCGTATATCTTCTTTTGATTCTCGAATTATCTTCTTCTGAAAGAATTTTTCGTCGTTTTTGGCGAACTGCCAACATATCAAAATCTGTCGTTTTTTCTTGGTTGGTAATCTGATAAAAAACTGGTCAAGTATTCTTTTTTTTAATCGGCAGAAAGTTCTTCTGATTCTATTCTCGTACCAGCTGATAGATAATCGGGAGTGACGAATGACTATTCCTCTATTACAAGGGCATGTCTCTTTCCTTTACTAATGAGCAACGGACCTCCGAGTTCGAATCCATAAAACTCCATTTTATTATCTTCCCATATGTTTGAAATGTTGCCAGCTTCAAACGAAAAAAAAAATGAAGAGGAACACAAAAAAATCGTTTCGGTGGTTTGGCGGCCACTTCTTTTTTTTCTTCTTTGTCTTCTTTTTCTTGTTCATTTAACCCGTGAACTTCTTGAAAAAAGAGAGAGAGAGAAACGATAGATCATAATGTGTTTTTGAGAAGGTTATTGTGATAAAAAAGGAAGTGTTTTCCTTCATTTCTCTCTCTCTCTCTCTCTCTCTCTCTCTCTCTCTCTCTCACTCTTTTTGAACCCGTTTTCCCTTTTCCTAATTCTTGACCGAAACCATTGTTTTCTCTTTCCCGAAAAGATACAGTTTTTATAAGATCGAAAATGGAGATATGCCCCTACTTTTCAGTTTTTTTCAGTTTTCCCCTCATCAGCCAAGGTTACGTTTCCGATGGAACAAACCATTTGACCCTTTTCGGTTTCAAGTCAATCTCTCTCTTTCTCTCTCTCTCTCTCTCTCTCTCTCTCTTTCTCTTTCTAAGGTCATACTGTTCCTCCGAATGACCCGTCGCCTGATTTCCAGATGTTTCTGAACTCAAATATCAACTTTTTAATGTGTCTTTGAAGTGTGACCGACACTTTTTTTTTCCATCAGATTCCTAATTTAGATATGATGATGATGATGTTAAAACTGACCGATTAGGTTTCATGACTTCCAGTCAGATGTTCAGTTCAAATTCTTCTTTTTTTGCCTCCTCCTCTCTCACATGACCCGGTTTCACATATGATTCTTGATTCTTGTCAGTTTATAATTATCCCACGTCTGCAGAAGAAGCTCCCATCTCTCTCTCTCTCTCTCTCTCTCTTCGTGTTCGAAGAATCATAACATCATCCAATTTCCTGATAAAGAATTTCCAATTTTCGAATAATTTTTAAAAATCTTAAAAGAAGAAGATGATGTTAGAAGATGAAAGAGGAAATTCAAGAATTAGCAGAGAAATCTGAACGAAGAAATCGAACTCTGTGATGTCAGATAAGTCGTCAAAGTGTGGTTTGATCTTATGTGTTTAGATGATTCTATTAGAAGAGCTTGGAGTTGATTGGAGATGGATCCCAGAGGAATTCGGAATATCCATGGAATCTAGACTTCTACAGTATCCAAATACCTCAGTTTATAGACTCTACGTAACAGTCTTCGAACAACACAGAAAATGTTCACTTTCATTCCTCCGCATTCCATCCGAAAGACTTCTGACTGACTCATAAAAGTAATATGCTCTGGTTATCTCCTTTCTCTCTCTCTCTCTCTCTCTCTCTCTCTCTCTCTCTCATACAGTTCTTTCTCTTTCTATGACCATATTCTTCATTTCCAATTTCGTCGCTTGAGTCATTCGGCAACATATATCCTCTCCGTTTCATGATTCCGTTTCCTCATTCTCCTTCTCCTGATTTCTTCATTTCCATCTTTTCTTCCGTAACTCGGTCATGTAATGAGCTTGCACACAAAAAACCAAAATGCGTCCTTGACATAAAATGAAACTGTTATGCAACTTGGCGCCTCTTTCCTCTCTTCCTTTTCTCTTTATTCGTCTTCTCATTCTGTCATCTCCTTTTCTTTTCTCTTCTTCTTCCTTCCACAGCTCATTTGAGTCGAACAATACGGGAGGCGCCTCCTTGAACGAAAAAAGCAAAAGACAAGGAGAAGAAAGAAGGTCGAAAGCCTCTCTCTCTCTCTGAGAAGAATGGAACGACTATTTTTTGAAAATTAACCCCTTGTTGTTTCTTTTTGTTTTCAGGGTGGTTAAAATTAGATCAAGAGACATAAGAAACACGTCATTCTTCTCCAAAAGGATATTCTTCGAATGTTCCTTTCGATTATTCATTGAGTTGGAGTCACTTCAGAATTCAGGTCATTTCTGATCTTAAAAGTTCCAAATGAACTACAATTTCTTCTCGTTTCTCACTTGTTTTTGTTTAATTCGTCTTCTTTTTTTCATTCTTGATGACATATAAACTACTGAGTGTCTCACTCTTTTTTCATCGAAAGCTCTCTAAATTTATATAATTGGTTGAAATGATCCTTCGGAAATTCTCTTATTTTGAAGAAGAAGACAACGATCATCAACCAACTGTTCCTTCATTAATTTGCACAAAAGAAAGAGTCACTTCCTGCTTTTCTTTTATTGACGTGTGACCTATTTCCGTATTTAGAGTTTGATTCTTATTAGAAGGGCATCTGGAATTCCACGTTCTTTAAGAACGAGATCAAGAATGGTACTCTCAAAGATGAGAACAGAAGAAGAAGTGATATATATTTCTGAACAAATCTTAGATCAACCCTTCCATCATCATTTCTCCAAAAATAAAGACCAAATCCATTTATTTCCATTTTGTCACAAATCTAGACACACTGATCATAACTGAATTACTCTCACTTTGTTTTGCATATTTTTGGGTTCACTGTTCTCTCGATTCTTCTGAAATCTGATCTTCTTCAGAAATGATGTCACTGAACGTTTTGAAGCTTCGATTAGTACGAGAAAAACTGTTTTCAAAACAAGATTCAAATTTCAAATCGATCATAAAAACAGTGATGAATCACTTATAATTCTCCAGAATATTCATGTTTTCCGGAATTCGATGACGTTCGAATCTTCCAGTTACCTGAAGTGTTTCTCGAGCATTTTCCCTGGAATCGTTCCACGAATTCTCTCTCTTTCACACCTGACTCTTTCTTCTTCTTCACCCACATTATTCTGAGAAACCGCTTCTTTCTCTCTCTCCGTTCTTTCTGATTTGTCATGTTACTCTCCCAATGCCATTTAAACGATGTTTGCTGACATTCTGATGTTGCCAAACATTGTTTCGGCGGTGGAAAATCAAAAAGAAATTCGGTTTGAAATTACTTTTCGAAGCTTCAGAAATTGCTCTTTTTTATGTTTTTTGAGAAGAGAAAAAGAACGAAACTATCAATTGGCTTTTCTTCAAAAAACACGTCTGATGAAAAAGAATGACGTCAAGGAGTACGATCTTTCGAGTTTCTTCAGTTATCATAACTGAGTTCTGAATTCAGAGAGATTTCTGAAATACAATCAGAAAGGGTTGATCTGATCGTTCTGTGACTGACGAAAAATAATTGTTCTGTTCAACTGATTTGAATGAACGATTTGAGGATTATTCGATCACAATGGATACAATCTCTGAAGAAAACCACGTATTCTGTCTCTTAAATCTTGGTTTTTTGATCCAAATGACCCAAAAGTCTCCCAATATCAGTTGGAACAAAAATCCGTTCGATTATTTTCAAAAGTCATCAAATCACCTGTTCTCTTCTCTCTCTCTCTCTCTCTCTCTCTCTCTCTCTCTCTCTCTCTCTCTTTCTCTCTCTCTCTCTCTTCGGAGTCTGACTCAACTGTCATCTGAATTCTCACCAGAACGCCTTCTTGTTCAAAACATCAACTCCACTTGAGTTTCCTACGTGCATTTTCCAATATTTCTCACAGTTTTCGACCGTTCACATGCTCCCAAATCACGTCAAGAATTCCTGTCTCCCACCATTTGAACTTTTCTCTCTTTTTCTGTCGTCAGCATTTAGGAGAATAAGCTCTCGATTGTAATTATAGGTAAGAGAGAGAGAGAGAGAGAGAGAGAGAGAGAGAGAGAGAGAGAGAGAGAGAGAGAGAGATGAGAACCTTGGACGACGGAAAAAAGAGGGATTCCATCTTTCTCCTTATATTCCTACATTCATCGTCACAGATTTCCCTCATTTCTTCTCGTTTTCAAATGTTTATTTTGGTATTTTCTTTTCATTATTCATCCCTTTTTTCTCTTGAATTTTGATACGGAAATAACACATTAAATGGTTTGATGTGTCCCCTTCTCTTAGTTGTCTCTTGATCCTTCTCCTCCTCCTCCTTCTTCTGATGCCACGTCAACCATCCGGAAAGAGAGAGAGAGAGCATTCGGGTCGAATCGGAAATGGGCGGAGCCTATCGGGTGGAGGAGATGAATATATGCTCCGCCCGTTTGCAGCAAATACCGAGAGAGCCCCCAATATTATATATTTCTCATTTCATTTTATTGTACATGACTGACTCTCGTTCTGGTCACATTTCTTCAGTTTTTATGGGTTGACTTGTGGGCGTTTTTAGTGACCTTTCATCAACAAAAACAGAGACATTCTTCTTCTAGAAAAAATTGTAGTTTTTCATCAAAAAGAGAATCAGAAGAAGCAGAAGAAGAAGAAGACGTCGTCGTCTTCCGGAGAAGATGAAGATTATTTCTGATGACGTACGGGAAGGAATCATCGAATGATCTATGTGATTTGTTTTTTATTTCTGTCTTGATGATCTAGATTCATAGAGATTGGAGCCATTAGGATTCAGTAGAACTAGCAGATACTAGACAGTCACTCTTAGACCACCGCTGGTTGTATCTGAATCAACTGATGACTCCGAACTACCACGTCATCCCGAGTACCGTCGGGATACTGTAAGATCATGCATAGTCATAGCGAACCATTTAGTATCCCAATTCCTTCTCACTTTTCCTCACCTTTCTCTTTATCCTCATCTCTTCTCCACTTATCCAATTAACGTTTATGACAAATAATAAAGGTCAGTTTGTTTTCTTTCTTCGATTCGCTCTTCGTGTTCAATTAGTTTTACAACTTTCTTCTTCTGGATGCCACGTCACCATATCTGCCCTCTCTCTCTCTCTCTCTCTCTCTCTCTCTCTCTCTCTCTCTCTCTCTCTCTCTCTCTTTCTTTGAAATGAATGATGTAATGAGGTTAAGTAAAGAGAAGAAGACCACCAAGAAGCACGCTGAATATCTGATATCATTCATATTTTAAATGAAGCACTTCTTCTTCTCTTCCTTTTTTCTCATGACCTTTCTTCTTTCTTCCCTCACCAACCTTTTTCTTTTCTTCTTCTTCTTTCAATCTCTAATTATACATCTCAATTCTCCCGAGATGGGTGTTCCAAAAACGAAACGTTTTACAGGTAATCAACAGTTTCTCTCTCTGTTTCTTCTTCCACTAAAAATGCAACTCTCCGTCGTTTTTCTTCTCGTTATTCTCTGCTTCGCCGCTGTCTTTGCCACTCCAATCAGCGATGGTTTGTTTTCAAAAGACCTCTTTTACAAGGGCACTCATCTCATTCATTTCAGAATCTCGTGCTCGTCGTGCTGTCGCATCGGAGAAACGTCAAACGAAATCTCGTTCCGGATACATTAGATTCGGAAAAAGACGTGTCGATCCAAATGCTGAACTCCTTTATCTCGACCAACTACTCCTCTAAATCGTCATTCGTCCTCCTCTTCCCAAACCGAACCATTCACCCGCCAACCAAATCCTCGTCACCGTTTCTTTCTCTACGTCTCTTCTAGTCCCCACACTCTCTCTCTTTTCTACAGTAACCCATCGGAATATTCTTTAAACTATTTGAAAACAACCATCTTTCTCTTTTTGTTCTCTCCCAGTCGACACCATTTCTTTCGTCATCATCGTCTCTCTCTCTCTCTCTCTCTCTCTCTCTCTCTCTCTGAAATAACATTTTTCCATAATTCTTAACGAAGATTTGATCTCGAAGTGCTTGCAGATTCATTCAATACCATCAACTTCTTATTTTTGTCTTCTCTCTCTCTCTCTCTCTTTCCCTTCTGGCTCTGTTCTCTTTCGATCAGCCCCCACGCATTCATCTTTCTTTTTTCTTGCATTCCAAGTATTTTAAGATTGAAATACAACGAATAAAACCATTTGTTATCTTCTTTTTTTCTTTCGGTGCAGACAAAGATTCAATTATTTTGAGAGGAAAAAGTATACAGTTGGGAGGAAGAATCTCTGGAAAATCTGGGAGGCGAATGGAAGAACAGGCCAAGAAGACTAGAGAATCCAGAGAAGAATGTATTGTAGACACAGGAAGATTCATCAGAATCTTAATTTATCCGATGGACAATGAGTCCAGGTTGAAACAACAAACTGAAATTGATTCTGAAACTTCAGTAACATATTTTGGGACACATTAGCTACATCCACACTCAATTTCAAGAATATCTTAGATATCGAGCTTTAGGGCTCAGGTATTCTTTAATTGAAGAAATTCAAGAAAACTAGTTCCTTCTCTAACCAGATACTTGTTTCTTTGATCTGTCTATTCCTGACAAGATCTCTTCAATCTAATGCTCATACTAGGATGGAAGATTCTACGAAGCTCTTTGTCCCCTACAGTAATCCAAACTTTTTTAGTAGTCCATGGTTACATCGGAATTTGAAATTCATATTTCAAAAACTCTGTCGATTGACAGAATTTTGAATGATTTCAGATTAATATTCTACGATTTTTCCCTTTGGAATCTATTGGAAACCATTTGAATGCAAATGAATTTCGAATGAAATATGAAAATATCGGAATTGTTATTCTTGGGGAAAATAAGTTTTGAAACAAGAGATGATATCTTTTTTTTGAGGATTTCTATGTTTTCGAATCTCTATGGAAACTTTCTTCTGCTGATTATGTGGTAATTGAATATGTGACGAAAAGAGAAAGCGAGGGAGGAGGAGGCATCATACTTCATTCATGATTCATTTTTTGAAAAAAACAATTTGTTTATCTGAATAAAAATCATTCCTTATCTCATTTTTACTGCGAACGAAAACAGAAGAAACTCATAAAAGATGGAGAAGTAAAACTATGAAACACGATGGATTTCAGAGGAAATCTTGTTAAGAAAGAATGTACGAAGACCAGAACCAAAAAACGAATAGATTGAGTTAGGAAGTAGTTGAAAGAAAACAACATTCAAAATGAATTATAGATAGAAACACCTTTACTCATTCCCTTTTGATTGTATCCACACAAACATTATGTTGTTGACTTGGGAACTTTCAGAGAAGATAATCAATTTCAAACTGACAGAGGAACTCTTCCAATCGAATGGTTTTCCTGAAAGATCAGGAGATTCTTCGATCAATTGAAGAATATTTCAATTAGTTCTTTGAATGAATTCTTGTACTATTTCAACTGATTCAGTATCATATTCTTCCCAAAATCAATCCTTTTGATTAGTTACTTTCCTTATTTCAACCTTCAGTCTCTCTCTCCTTCTTCTAATATCCCAATTCCAATCCTTTGCGTATCCAGTGTAGTCTACGATTAAATTCTATTTTTTATTCCAGGAAACACTACTGATAACCTGTTAACAACATAAATATTGGGAAACTCGTTGAAAAGTTTATTAAAGGTGCACGTCGGTTTCTTGATTTCCACATCCGAAGCAAAAATACTTTCTAGGAGTCTTCTTTTTGTTCATTATTCTTCCTTCTTCTTCTTCTGAAAGTTTATAAAATCGGTTGACTGATTATCAAATCAAAAGGAATCTTGTTCCGATGCTCTAGATTAATTGTGATTTTCAAAGAAGTTAAGAGGTCAAATTAGCAAAGATTAGAAGAACCAATTTCCACCAGAAGAAATGATTTATTAATCCTGACTCGAATCTGAACTTTCTTTGCAATAATTTCAGTGTTTTCTTGTAGTTGAATCAAAAAATACTGAAATTTCTGTAAACTCAGGATAATCTTATTGAACTTCTCATTGACAAAAAACCTAATTTTGTGTCGATTAATTAGGAAAATATGGCTTCCAAAATCGAAAAACGGGGAAGTTCCCACCACTGTGAGTTCCTTCTGACCAATCTACGTATTTCAAACAATAGTTACACTCATTTCAATTATTTTTCTTTTTTCCTGACACATCTCTTCCGATTCCAACTACTTCCATTCTAAATCAGAATCTTATTTCTGCAAAGTTTGATCCTTTTGTACTCAATATTCCCACGGCATACAAAGAATGTTTGACTCTTTTTTTTAGGATGATGACAGTGACGTCGAAACAGATTCATTTGGATCCAGAATTTCAAAAAATCGAAAACAGAGAGATCTGGAGAGAAGAAAGATTTGCAGAATGAGTTGTAATTCGTTTCCCCCGGAAGTCGTCAATTTGATTACGTTCTCTCTCTCTCTCTCTCTCTCTCTCTCTCTCTCTCTCTTTTCCCTTCTAACACATGTTTCTATATTCATTTAATTTCAGATTGATATCGATACGAGACTCCATTCTTTCACCTACTTTTTAGTTTCATTTCTTTTTTCAAAAATCCCATATTTTGATGAATGAATCGACGTCATCTGCCGATGTTTCAGAATTGGAATTTGTTGGACTTGGTATTTGGGAAACCCCTTTTCTCACTCAAAAACTAATCAAATTTTCAGATCCGATTGTATTTCCTGTTTACAGTAATGATGAATATTACGGAAGAGAGGTTCCATATGCAATCTTCATTCTCACTTTCTGCCTTTTCTTCATTATTCTTCAGATATTAGTCATGAGAGTCATGATAACGGATAAGGATTTGAAGAAATTGCCTGCATTCCAAGTGAGACTCCCTCTAATAGAAGGGCATCATTCATTTGAAATTTCAGATAATGTTTATGATTTCTCTATTTGATACAATTCAATTATTCGTTCATCTGACTGCCGTATTCTATATTCTCAATTCAAAACCGCATTTCGATCTTCCTGATTATGTAAATCTTTCATTTGATCTTTTCTTTCTCCAAATCATTTCTTTCAGTTAATCGGTGCCGTAATGAATGCATCGTGGGTCTCAATGCTTATTCTCAGTATTTTTTTGAATATCAATCGACTCATTTCCATAGTTTTCCATTTCCAATCAAGTAAAATATTCAGTCCGTTCACAATGAAAGTGAGAATGAAATATCGAAAGAAAAAAAGAAAAACTGATTGATTTCAGATCTATTTCTCCATAATTTTAGTCATTTGGTGTATTGTTTGTTTCCTAAATGCATTCGGTTTCAGTCGAATGGTCTATCTTTTACCTGCTTACACGTGGCATTACGCCGTGAGTCGAATTGTGAGAAGTCCCGCCCACTTTTTTTGTTTCGAATTCTGAATATCAACTGAAAAATGTATTGTTTCAGGCAGCGAATCCGTTATCTGCTCTCTTGAGATCCGTCAGTGCAGATATCTCTTTGGTCGATGTTTTGTTCTCTTTATTTGCTCATATTTCTATTTTCACTTATATTTATATGGTAACAAAACGAAACTTTCATTCGAATTCATTTTCTTCTTTCAGAAAGCTGCTCTTTTATCAAGAAAAGAACTAATTCTAACAGTTCAAGTCGTTTGTGTTTCAATATTTCATATAATCGGATATCTGACATGGGAATATTTTCCCATTCCGTGGCATTTACCCATTGGAGTTTTCATTGGACACGTTGTTTGGATGATTTGGAATGCAATCAATCCAATGCTTTATGTACTTATTAATCCGTACGTTTTGAACCTTTAATTGAAGGGCACATGCCACTCTTCAGACGAATCCGTAATTTGGTGTTAGCATCAATTGGAAAACAAACAGAAGTGAGTGGTCGAACTCTTTTCGTCGCTTCCCATGCATCAACAGTTCGTCAATCCGGAGTCAAATTCTGAATTTTTATTTGAGAAAGATGGAAAAAGAAAGAGATGGAAACAACAAAAGAAGAAGAAAAACGAAATGTTATCTGTTATCAATCGAACGAAAACTATCAATCGAAAGGACTGTTTTCGACTGTTTCATAAACAATAAAATCATTTTTCTCTTATCAAAATCTTATCAAATCGAGCCAATAAATGTTCATTTCTCTAACCATTTTTGTCGTTTTTCAATGAAAAAGTTGCCATTTTCTGAGTGTGTTTTGTGGTTTCAAAGTTCACAAATTGGAATATATATAAAGAGAGAGAGAGAGAGAGAAAAAACAGATATTTGGTTGTTCACTTAAAAATGCATATAGGGTTCGTGACACCTTTCTCTTCCTGTCATTATATTCTCTCTCTCTTTTCTATTTTTATTCTTCTTTTTCGTTTCCTTCTTCGCCCTCCAAAAATACATAAATCTTTGAAATAATGTGGGAAATTGAGTTCTACAAGACTGTCGATTTGATTCAATACATCGACGAATTGTGCGAAATGACCGATGGAAAATCTCTTGGTGAGCTCCTTTTTTCTTCTCCACTCTTATAAAAGAGCACTGTATTTCAGCTATCATATCAGTATCTGACAAGACAGGTCTAATCGGTTTGGCCGAGGGACTCGTCTCTGCTGAACTTGTTCTCGTTGCTTCAGGAGGAACTGCCAAAGCGATTCGAGATCATGGAATTGATGTATATGACGTGGCAGATGTTACAAAGTTTCCGGAGATGTTAGGTGGAAGAGTGAAGACACTTCATCCGGCAGTTCATGGAGGAATTCTGGCAAGAGATACAGAAAGTGATCGAAAGGATTTGGAGGTGAGAAGAAGAACTTCCGGGAGAGAATCTTTGTACTTTCGAGAAAAGAAGAAAAGGATTTCCCTACTTAGGTTAATCAAATTGGAAAAGGAGTGAAAATAAAAGAAAAGAGATAAAATAAGACAAAAAGTTGGTCCTTTCTCTGATGGAAGAGGGTAAAATGAAGATGGAAAGAAGACGGCTTATCTCGTGAAAAAGATGGAAGAAAGAGAGAGGAAAAAGTAGATTAAAATACCCATTTTCTCACCCATTTTCTTTCATTTTGTCAACGAGTTCTCGAGATCACAAGTTTGGTTTTGTACGATTTCCTTCGTTTGAAATTCCCAGTGATCATTGATTTTTTTAATGTTTTGTTTTGATATCGGACGTTCTGTTTTTTGAAAAAAAAACAATTCAGTCCAAAGAACGAAAATTCTACCCTTTGAAATTCCCAAAAAAACAAATGTTCCATGAAGTTTCTTCTATTGGGAACACTGATTGGAATAGAAGGAGGAGGAGAAGAAGCGTACGTGTGAGACCGCACACAATGGATGTCGATTCAATTACCTTTCAACACTTCCAAATACATCCCCCAAAACATCTTCTTCTTCGTCTTCTTCTTGGTTTTCAATCTAATTTTCTACCGAAAGAAGCATATCCATTTCCTTTTCTTTCCAGACACACAATATCTCATTCGTTTCGGTCGTTGTCTGCAATTTATATCCATTCAAAAAGACAGTTCAATCGACTGATTGCTCTGTCGAAGAAGCCGTTGAGAACATTGACATTGGTGAGTTCATTCATCTGGAAGAATCTCTTTTTCTCTTTTTGTTCTTCATGTTGCCATCCCTTTTTCTCTTTTTGATTTCGATTTATGCACTTGACTTATTTCTGCTCCCGTGACTTTTCGATTCGACCAAACAACACACTTCCTTTCTGATTTGTTTTGTTTCTTCCCGAAATATTTATTTGATTTAAATCCGAAGAATTCAGAATTCAGAAGAAAAAAACAAGGAAACGGAGATGTTCGTTTTCATGTTTTTTGTATACTTTCGTGTGGGTGGAATCGAGAGAATTCATTTCGAATTTCATTCAGTTTATTTAATCGACGATCACATTCTTTCTTTCGAAAATATTTGAAAAAGTTCCGGGTTTTTCAGAGATTTTTGAATGTTTTCCGATGCAAATCTTTCTGAAAATTTTGATTTGACGGTTACAGTTTCATTCGTTTTATGTCTAGAATTCGGGAAGTATTCCTAGTCAGTTGAACATTTTAAAAGTTCTAGACTTTCAGAAAGAGAGAATACGAAGTAATCAAGGGATTCTGATCCTAAAACCAAATCTAGGTAGTCGACTACCATAATCCATTTGACCAATGAATAACTGAGTCCAAAGAGCATCCGAAGACTCTTTGACCTATTTGTCTCCAAATAATTTTCTATTCCATTTGATTCCATTTGATTCCATTCGATTCCATTAGCTCATTTTCTTATTGTATTTACCTTTTCATCCATTTTCTTCTTCCTCTTTTTGCCCTTTCTTCCTCTTTTCTTTTCATTAGACTCCGCCCACTTTCTTCTATTTTCCAGATATTCCAATCTCGGTGATTTGTTATTCGACTGTAGATACCCTCATAAACCTATCCATTTCTCTATTTCTCAAGGGACATATTCCTTTTCTCTATAAAAGAAGAAAAAAAAGAAAAACAATATTTTTATTTCAGGAGGAGTAACACTTCTCCGTGCCGCCGCCAAGAATCACGAACGTGTCAGTGTGATTTGCGATCCTGCTGATTACGAGAACATTCTTTCGGAGGTTTGTCACGGTTACTGTACTTTCTAGAGATAAGATCTCATTCCTCTGGACCCTCTAGTCTCGAAACTTCCGAAACTTCCGAAACCATCTTACCCAAAAAGCGAGAAAAACGAGAGTCCGCTAAAAGAATGAATGAAATATTTTGACACGCTCCACATGTTCCTTGGGAGCCATTTGTCGACAGAAGACCCCCACTGAATCCACTTTTTGTTTCTCGAAGGAAGGGGAAGATCTCAAGAGAACCACCCCAAAAAAGACTTTTATAAATGAACAGAAAGAAAAGGAAAAAGAGGAAGACGTCATAAGTTTTTCGAAAGGTTTTTCTATTTCTTCTTCCTTCTTTCTTTTTGTTTTTCTCGTTTACTTCTTTAATTGGTCCTCTGAGAATCATGATTTTGTGTTAACAATTCTCTATTTTTCATTTCTTTTTCAGTTGAAATCCGGAGGAACGAGTCGCCAACGTCGCCAACTTCTCGCCTTAAAGGTTAGTTTACTTTCAATTTTTTTCAGGGAAATCTCAATCGTTTTTTTTCTTTGGAAAGATTGCTCAAGCCAATATTTCTTCTCTCTTTTTTTCCAAAACGATGAGTAAAATTAGGGTGAAAAAGGGGACACAACCCGGTAATAAACTTGGTGCAGAAAGAGAGAGAGAGAGAGAGAGAGAGAGAGAGAGAGAGAGAGAGAGACTGATTTTATAGAGCTGGAGTTTCCTATCCTTTAGATGGAAGAAGAAGGAAAATGGAAAAGAAAAACGACGGGACGAGAGAATTTTCCCGTTGTGACGCCTTCTTTTTTCTTCTCTTCTCTTTTTCATTTAAAACAAGTCAAAACTTTCATTTTGTCAAGGTTTTCAGTTTTATCTTGAAACTCCTATACTGTCAGATTCACCCAAAGGATACGGTATCTGTTGAGTTTTCATTAATTCCACTGAGATCTTCTGAATCAAAGGATCTTTGAAATTGAATCGTTTTTGTTTGAGTTACCATTTCTACGGCTTATTTGAGATTCTAGAGGAAACCAGATTTTCAAAGAATTTCATTTGATATCTCTCTCGATCGATCCTTTAGAAACGAAGGTTTCCTAATTTCTCCGGCAGTATCACAAATGAAAAACAGTCTCTTCATTAGAAAAATACAGATGGGAAAGGATTTCGACTAGAAATCTGCTAACCAATCGTAACAAGAAAGTTTGAAAAACTGCTCCCTGAATGCTCAAACCCGTTCGACGAAAATGCGGTAGACTTTATAATCAGGATAGAACGAGGCGCTGTTCTTCATTCTTCAAGGCTTAACTCCGTCTTCAGTGAAGAGAAATTCTAACTCATTGATCATGTATTTAGTCGTTTCGATCAGAAATTCTCTGCTAACGTCACCCATTCCTCTTCCATTTCCCACCTCTTCGTCCTCCTCCTAAAACTCCAAACAATTCATCAATTATTCTCAAAAGTTCACCACTCACTTCATCACCTTCATTCGCTTGTTCAAACTCCAAAAAACCCGAAAATTCCATTCATTTTGTGTTTTTGTTTTCGAAATCTCTCACCCCAAAAATGCGAAAAGAAGGAATTATTGAATCTTTGAACCACTTTTCTCTCTTCATTTTTCATCTTCATTTCTATATTAAAACAAACAAAAATGGAACTTTTTTTCTTGTTTCTTTTATTCGTTTTCTCACTTCAAATTTAACAAAAAAGAAACAAAGAAAGAGGAGTGGAAGTGGAAGAAAAGAAGAAGATGGTTTATCAATCTCTCACCGTTTTTTGAGCTCTTCAGGGAGACGTAATTCTTCAAGAAGTTCCACGTTTTCAAGAATAAGAAGAATTGAGTTCATTCGAAAGAAGAGAGAGAGAGAGAGAGAGAGAGAGAGAAGAAGTTTCATTTTGATACCAGATGCCTCATTCATCCAGTGCTCTCCTATTAGGGGGAGGTTCTCCTAGTTTCTCGTTAGAAGAAAAGTTTCAATTCTGTCAGAATGTCAGATGTCAAATGAAGACCAAAGAAGACTTCTCTTGACACATTTTCTTCCGATTAATTCAAGTGTTTCTGCTCATTGCTCTTCTTCGTTTCTCTTCAAGTTTCCTGTCCTCAGTGTCCACCAATTTCCGTCTTTTGTTCGTCACCGAACTGATCGTTGCGGTCTCCTCCTCCTTCGGAAGAAACGACGCCTTCGACGCCTTCTTGGTCGATTCAATTTGCCACCAACAACCTGACGACATTCTTCTTCTTTTCTCTTCTTCTTTTTGTTGTTTTTATGTCTGAAAACAATCCGGTCGACACCCGAATCCAAAAGAACATTTCTTCGTCAAATTCTTTGTTCAATGCTCACCAGACTGAAACTTTTATTTCATTTTCAACCATCTTCTTTTTCTTTTTCTGAAAGAATTACAAGAAAAAACAAATGCATTAGAGAGAGATATCTACTCAGATTTCATTTCGATTTCTCCAGATTCCGTTTTCTTCTCACTTTCATCCTGAAGTTTTGAAAAACTGAAATCTAGAAACTTCCCGTCTAGGTTGAAAGATCTGTATCTACCTGATAACTACCGTAGATCGATGATCTTATGCCCATCAGTTCGCCACTCGAAGATCTAGGGTGAAAATCTTGCTAGAGGAGTACGGTACTTCAGTATTGAGGAATAGTTCAAAGAACGGATCATAGAACTCTGATGGCGATGTCCTTTCATGACCTACTAATCCTGAACCTCAGAAACCAAAACGTCGTCGTATTCATTTGGTCCGTTCTTCTTTCACTCTCATTCCTTTTCGTTTTGGTCCTTCTCCGGCCGGTCGGTCCTTTTGCTCTAATCCCCTTTCCCTTCATCATCATCATCAACTACTTTTTCTCCATTTTCTTCTGTGTCTCTTTGTCCTTGGTCTCCTCGTCCTTTCTTCCAATGGAATTTCAACGTTTTTCGGTCGAAAGGGACCCGCACTTCTCGCTTTCTATCGGTCATAAACTTTCCAAAAAAGAAAGATCCATGGCGGGTTGACAATTGAAATACACACAGAAGGAGAGAGTTTCACTCCTCGTGGTGGTGATGCTGGTGCAACAACCAATTGCTCGTTTCTTTCTATCTCTTCTCTCTTTCAGCCAACGGGCCGAGATCCATTCAACGCCATTTGTGAAGAGAAAAAGCAATTTGGACAATCAGGTACACAAAGTTCTTGTGTCCGTGTCCAGACCCCTTGGGAGTCTCTTCTCCTGAAATCTAATTGTTCGTCGAAGAAAAAAAGCAAAGTATGGTCGAAGAGAGTATCACGTGGATCCGCGTTTCTTATGTTTTGATCTCGCACACTTCTTCCGATTCGTTTCCAATCACCCAAGGTTCTCAAATGCTTGTCTTAAGATTACGGTATCCGATGTGACTTTTCAACATTTTCCTTTTCTATTGACAGAATAATCAAAGAGATCACCTAAAAAGACAATTCACTTCTATTAGGGAAGTCTGAATTGAATTACAAACTCTTTCCCATATAAGAAAATAACTCGAAACGATCTAATTGACCTATGCAAGAATGATCTGTTCTTTCTACTACAACTACTCTTTCTCTCACCTATTCATTCCATCTTTTCGTAAATTTTTCCCACAATTCGCTTTCTTCCGGGCTATCAGGTTGCTCTCTCTGCAAACTCATTCAGGCCAAAAGATGTCTCTCTCTACGACATAAATTTATAAATTTGTATATTTTGTCTCATCTATTTCTCTTCTTTCACATCCGTATTTCATTTTGGTTTCTTTTTTAAAACTGCCGACAATTTCTTGGAAAAAGTCTTCGGAAGGGGCAGAAAAAGAAGAGAAAAGTCAAAGGTTTCGTATTCGGTTCAGTGAAGAAAACGGATTTCCGATTGAAATTTTGAGGGATTCTTTTTCCAAAACCAACTCGTCCGTACCAGAATTTTGTTCACTTCTCACGGATCAATCAGTTTCAGAGAGACACACCACTTTTCACTTTTCATTTCTTTTCGAGTTATGTGTTTTGATTTTCAAAGTTTCTTCATTCTCCTAAACAAAATAAATGAGTGAAGACTTTACATTACTGTAAAGTGGATATCGTTTCTTCATACAGGCCTTTCTTTAATCATTGATTACTGTAGTTATGATTCTTTGCTTGAGACTCTAAACTATCATATTTTATTTCTCACAATGCTTCCGTCTTTCTTTCCTTTCTCTTCTAATCTTAACTTCTGAACAGCCATCGTTCCGTGACATTATCATCTACTCCTCCAATTAATATCCACTCTATTCTCAAAATGTCTCGGATATCATCGATGGCTTATAAATGGAAACAACCACCGCCGATAAACGACGATTCACGGCACCGTTCACAGAGCAATTCTCGTCTTTTTGACAGAATTTACGGGCAAATGCACAGAGGAAATAAGGTTTCTTTTGTAGTTTCAATGACATCTTTTGGATGAGAAAAGAAGAGAGAAAAAAGAGAAGAAAAAACATTGAGATAAACATCAGAAAAATGGGTGACAACAACTCTTTACTTTCTCTTTTTTGTTTTCAGGCGTTCGAGCACACAACGTCGTACGACGAGTCAATTAGTGGATTCATGCGCCGTCGATTCGCTGGAAACGGCGAACGGGCGCTGCCGCTTAGATACGGTAAGTCAATCGAAATTTTCTTTCGAGTTTTTTTTGACATTTTAATTGAAAAATTGATTAATTTTTGTAAATGCACAATATTTTTGTCATCAGAAAGAATAAGAGTTCTAAAATAAGAAAACGTGTTTTGCATCCCGAATCTGTCCATCAATTGTCACATCAAATCACATTTTAAAGTGTCATAAAATGAATAAAAAATGACAAATTCCTCAATCAAATCAAATCTTTTTTCAGTTATTTGTTTATTTTGTTTTGATTTGTGAACCATCTTTTCATTCTCCTGTCAGACATTTGTCACATTCAAAAAAACGGATGTGGTGTCAAGAAACAGGAAAAGGAGTGAAAATAAGAGAGCATGTCCCTGGAGAGGAGTTCCCGTTTAAAACTGCTCTCCAAACTTCAGAGATATTCTTAGATTACTCTATATGTTCTTCTTTCTCTCTTTTTTAATATCATTCCTGAGTTTTCAGGCACAAATCCTCATCAAAAAGATGATGCTGAATTGTATATAGTGGAAGACGAAATGCCAATCAAAGGTTCGTTTTTTCCTCATCTTTGTTCAAGTATACACTCATCAAAAATGTATGTGATGATGGCTTCTGTTGGTCGCATTGGACACTATCTTCTGAAGAGAAGAAGCAGTGTTCTTCTTTTTTATTTCTTGTTGATCTCTTGCTCTTCTTCTTCAACATTATATTATTAATTCTCTTTTCTACATGTCTGATGAAAGGTATTTAAGAAAGAAACGAATCCATTGACTTCCTCATTTCAGTCTTATTTCAATGATTTCAGTTCTCAATGGTTCTCCTGGATACATTAACATATTAGATGGACTCAATGGATGGCAACTTGTCAAAGAGCTCAGTGATGCCACTAAAATGCCAGCTGCTGCTTCTTTCAAACACGTGTCACCTGCAGGTTACATCCAATAGAAGGGCATCTTTTAAAATCAATTCTCTTCAGGTGCTGCCATTGGACTCCCTCTAAACGAAACAGAATCTGCATGTTGTATGGTCTCTGATCTTCCAATTGATCCAAAGAAACCATCATTAGCTGCAGCTTATGCTCGTGCAAGAGGTTCGTTTTCAAACGGTCTGAGCATCCATTCGACACAGTGTTCTTTGTTATTCACCTATCACTTTTCCCTTTCATTATGTTTCTTTTCCATTCACTTTTGCACTCATTCATTCACTCTTTTCCATCCATCTAACCACTTCTATCCCTTTGCACTGTCTTCTTTGTTCAGAACAGGATTGGATTATCAATGATCGTCTTCAGAGGTTTTCATCAGCTGTCGGTAGGACATGCACCTGCTTTTTGTGTTTTTTATGTTCCATGTATTCAGAGGAAAGAAGGAGATCTCGTCGCCGACTCCTTGATTAGTTTAGGCTTTTTTGTTTCATATCGTTTCGTTTTTAGTGGCCTAGAATCAGATTTCTAGGCCATTCGAAATGACAATTTCGTTTTTCGTTTTGAAGTTCAAATGCTCATTTTGTCTTATTTTCAGGTGCTGATCGAATGTCTTCATTCGGAGATTTCATTGCTCTTTCCGAAAAATGTGATGAACTTACGGCTAAAATAATAAATAGAGAAGTATCGGATGGAGTTGTTGCACCGGATTACGATCCGGCTGCACTGTCTCTTTTGGCGAAGAAGAAGAATGGAAATTACTGTGTTTTGAAGGTATCATATTTCTCTCTCTCTCTCTCTCTCTCTCTCTCTCTCTCATTCATTATTATCTCTTCATTCAGGTCAATCCAAATTATCTGCCATCTGAGACTGAAGAGCGTACTGTATTCGGGTTGAGACTGCGTCAGAAAAGAAATAATGCTGTCATTAATGCGGAGACATTCACCAATGTGGTCGGAAAAGAGAATGGGGTACGGTAGAAGAAAAGAGTTCTCTAATAAAAGAGCATGTTTTCAGTTGAATAAACAAGCAATCGATGATCTCATCGTTGCCACAATTGCACTCAAATATGCTCAATCGAATAGTGTCTGTTTTGCACATCGAGGACAGGTAATCCCTTCGTTTTCCCTTTTTTCTCGAAGAACATACTACATCCTTCCGAATTCTCCAATTTCATTTTTAAAACAACGGAAACTTTTTCGCCCACACGAGTTAATCGCACATTTCCGTTCAACTCTTTGTCGTCATTCTATTCTTTTTTAGGTCATCGGAATGGGAGCAGGTCAACAATCTCGTATCCATTGTACTCGATTGGCTGGAGACAAAGCAATGAACTGGTAGGTTGAGCAATTTTAAAGGCTCGTAATCTTGAGATATCATTTTCATATTAGAAGGACATCAAGAACAATTCAAATTGAAAGGTTTTATTAGAGAGCAAAATGCTCTGAAAATTGAAAGTTTTGGCAAGAAAAAACAACGAATTCATCAATTAGAAATGTCGTGTGAAAATGGGTTTATTGCATTCGGCTCCACATGAATCCCGAACTCTTTTCCAATATCCAATTGTTCCTCTATCTCGACATCCATTCGCTCCACCGTCGTGTATACGTGCAATCGTTTCGCAATCTGATTTTCCGTAACACTTGACACGAAATTTGCTGGCCAATGTCTGAAAAGTTGGTCTCTTTTTGTTGAAGGCTCTTTCTATTGTTCTTTCTATTGGAACAAGAAGACAATGACGTCACACGGAATCCCAAAAGTGGTCATCCTTGAGAGGGAAAGAGATGAATGAAAGACGCTTTTGGAATAGAATTCGTACAGTCGATCATAAAACGAAAAGAGAGTCATCACATGAATAATCGACACTTTTATCAGCGATCGGTCATTTTTCGATTTGTTTGCACTGTACATTTTTGATCTACGATCTCTATGAAGAGAAGAGACTGACCCGGATACAAGATGAAGAGCAATGATAGTCTTGAGCACAATTCATCCACGCCTCGTTCTCCGTTTCGTCGTCTTTCTTGCCCGGTTGATAACATTGCTGAAGAATAATTCAAGTTTATTCTTGTTCGTTAGTCTCAGAATTAGTTCATTTGCACTTGAAAGGAGTGTAGATTGACATTTTACTCTCTTTGAACTCTTCGTTCTCTCTTTTGGAAGAAGAACTCACCTGGAACTGATAGATATTGAGTCGAAAGTATCCACAACCAATTCGATCGAATTGATCAATTGAACATCCCAATGGTACACATCCGGAGTCTTGATCACACATCGCCAGAAGGCATGCATGATCTTCTTCCACTGAAAATTCGAATTCTATGCAGGATTAAGGGAAACTTCTAAAATTTCAGAATAATTTCCTTTTCCTTCAATACAAAAGCATCGCATTTTTTCAACTAGTTCTTATCAGTTCTTGCTTCTTTCGAACAGAACCAACCTTTATCAAACATGAGCAATTGACTCGTTCCGCTGATTAACAGCAAGATCAAAGTGACGACAATCAGCATTATTTTAACAGAAGAAACGAATTGTTTTTCAATTCATTCACGGCGGCCTCATCTGTGGCTGAAACCTTTCGACGATTTATATTTGGAATCCTAGAATTTGTCTAGAATACCGTATCAGATGAGAATAGAATACGTGGAAACGGGATGTTTTTGAAATGAGTCTTCTTCTTCTTAAAACCCTCTTCTTCTTCTTCTTTCGGTGGGCAGCAATTGGCCACGCCCACTTCGTTTGACCACTCGATCGGTGACGTTTGTTGCTCCAATACTGAAGCCTGAAAAGAAGAGACAGAAGGTGTGGAAGAAAGAAGAGGAGAAAAAAAGAGAGAAGACAGACCGATTTGATTAATGAATGGATTTGTGACACTTCCAAAAATGGGTACAACTGACACGTCATTTTGACTGAATTGGGGTTAAATTAAGAGATGAATTGGTCAGTTTTTGATTGGAAAAAGAGACGGATAACCGAATTTAAATAGTAAAAAAGACGGATTCGAGAATTAAAAGATGAAGTAATTGAATCGAAATTGAACATATTTCTAGGTGATTCTGTCTATTCAATTGAAGTACAGTATCCCTTGAGATCTCTTCTCTGATCATCTCAAAATTTCATCATCCATTCTTTTTTCGGAACTCTTTGTCAAATAAATCAAATTCTTCTGAATGCAACATCCCTTTTTTTAGGTTTTTGTGACGTAAAAATGACGTTGTCTCCGTTTTAAAAACGTCACGTATCAGAAAATAAACGGATTCTTTGTTGAATTTCGACTCGAAGGAAACAAGTAAAATTGAGTTTCGAAAACTTGAAATTTGTGAATTTTGAGATTTCATAAGAACGATTCGTTAAGATGAATGATGAATCGAATTAAATGATCTTGATTACGGAGATATTTGCAAGTGAAAAAAGAGAGTTCAAAGTAGAAAAAACTAGGAGAAATCATTAAATTTATACGATTGAAAATGGACGAAACAATCAGTCTGAAATGATAAAAACTCAAAAATGGAAGTTATCAATTTTCCCATTTTCTCTCCATTTCCTTCTCCTCCATCCATCCATCTTTCAATTTCTCCTTCCGACAGAATTCTTCTCCCCCCAAAAACTGATAAAAACAATTGACTCGTCATCTCAAAAATCAAAAACCCCCTCATTTCTTATCTTTTTTCCCATTTTAGGTGGCTTCGACAACATCCGACAGTCCTCTCTCTTCCGTGGAAAAATGCCATCAAAAGATCCGAAAAATCGAATGCAATCGACGTTTTGTGTAGTGGAGTACTTGGATCAGAGGTTAGAAGAGAAGAAAAAAGAGAGAGAATTCTAAATTTATATTTTCTTTCATTTCTTTTTTTTTATTTGCAGATAGCCGTCGACCAATGGCAACAATACTTCAATGAACCAGTGGAGCCGTTAGCTGAGGTTCGTTTGAAGTGCCCGGAGGGTAGTATTATAAGCCTCGTGCTCCTCCCTTCTTGCTCAGTATTATAATCTGTAGATGACGTAGCTCTCTGAAAGAGAGAGAGAGAGAGAGAGAGAGAGAGAGAGAGAGAGAGAGAGAGAAAGAGAGAGAGAGAGAGGTGGTATTACTTATGAAAAAGTGTGTCTGTTGATGATGATACTTTTGAAGAAAAAAAACATTTTGGGGACTCAAAAAAGAAAAGAAAAGGGACATACTTCAGGAAGAACGTAAGCAATGGCTGAGTCAACAAACAGGAGTCGTTATGAGTTCTGATGCATTTCTTCCGTTCCGTGATAATGTTGATTGTGCTAAACAGGTTAATTTTTATCAAATTTAAAACAACTTTCGAGTTTTTTTGGAAATGTTGTACTTGAAAAACTGATTCGTTTTGCAGTTTGGAGTCTCTTATGTTGCTCATCCGGGCGGTTCGGTTCGTGACGAGGAGGTCAAAGAGGCTTGTGATGAACACGGAATAACTCTCATCCATACTGGACTTCGCCTATTCCACCATTAGATTTCACACACAGCAAGCAATAAGCAACTAACCCCCCTTCATGAAACCCTTTTAAATGTACATTTTTGTCATGGGTTTGGATGTTTTCGAACTTTGTTTTGTACCTGTCTCAATAAATTTAATCAACGAAAAAAATAAATAATAAAGCAAGAAATATTCACATATTATGAGAAATCACTGTTCTATCGAGCCTTCACAATTATATCGGTCCAGTCGGCTGCCAGTTTTCCAGTTTTAAAATCTTCTAAAGTGATACTCTTCCGCTCAATTGTTTCTCGAAGAGATCCAAGAAGACTTGCACCGAGCCATGAGATGAAGAGAGGGCCATTTTTGATATCAGAGAATTGATAGAATTTCACGCTTTCAGCGTATTTTGTTCCATTTTTCTCATCGAGTGTTTCAATTTCTTCCTGAAAAAATGGATTAGGAATGAAGCATATAGAATGAGTTTACTTTTAGTCGATTCATGAGACCTGGAATGGTGGAAACTCCGCCAGCGAGGAGAATATTTGCAAATAACTTTCTACGGAGATCAATTGGACACTGAAAAAAAGTTATTTAAAAAGAAAAGAGTCAACATTCTGGAATTACCTTTGCAACCAATCTGTGAAGAAGATTTGGAAGACTCAAATCGAAAGAATCCGGATTCAGCTTTTCATCGAAAAAGATTTCGACTGTCGTTTCACTGAAACTTCAGAGTGTTAAGGAAAAAAAAAATTAATTTAAGACTTACAAAACAACCGGTGGAACGATGATATTTTTGCCATTCATTGGAATTTTCTTCTCTTTGCATAGTGTCTCAATCTGTGGTTTTTCACCCTCTGCAGTCTCCCATTCTTTCCATTTCTCAGCTCTAGCTCTATCTAGACAAATCAACGAAAGACTAAGAGTCTCAATAAGTTTAATTTGCTGAAATTAATATTCCTAATTGTTTAGAACAGCTTAGAGTTACCTTTAGTTCTTCCCAATCGTTTTCTGTGATGGATCTTTTTTCTCCATTCAGCTCTTCAACCTCTCCATATTTTTCCATCAATTCGCGAACTCTTCTCTTTAATTGCTGGCCACAGATTGATCTGCCAGATTCGAATTCGTTGAGCATTGTAACGCCCTCAATAATCTGAAAAATTCAACAAATATTACGGAAAACATACTTGAAACTTACTGGAACTGCGACGCACTCTGAGTTTCCAATATCAATGACAAGAGCATTTTGAGTATTAAACGGAAAGGTTGCACAGATATGAGACGGCATGAACATCAGAGATTTGCATCGTATTCTCTGGACTATTACCTTTGTGATGGCGTTTCGGAGATCTTCCGACATAAACATACTTTCTACGAATATCACAGGACGATCAGTTGGTGCCAGAACTCTTCAAAGCAAATGTTAAATTTCTTACATGAGAATTCTAGATTAAACCGTACTTCAAAAGAACACTCCTCAAAAATTTATGAAGAAGATTTTCGTAATGTTCAGTCGGTTTGAATGCCGTTTTCTTATTATTCAGTGCCAGAATCTCATCAGCCATTATCAATTTTCCATCGTCATCTACATATTCCGTTCTGATGATTAGTCGAGGATTGATTTCTCCAGCGCATCCAACTCTATAATTAAACTCTTTGTTCTTCTCTAGGCATGATGACTCGAACTGTTTCGAGAGCTCTAATTCTTACTTCGTCAGTTTGCTCCCAACTTCTACTACCACTGCACTTTTTCCATTATCTATAGAGCTGATGGCTTGCGAAAGAGCTGCTGATGAAACAGAAAGGATCGAAGATGTGGAGACACCCGAAGAGCTTCTACGAGCAGCTTTCAGCGACTCTAACGCTGCTTGAGCACTCGACGCCAGCTTGACTGCTAAAATTCCAAGTTTAACCTTGTTCTACATAATTATTTTTATTAATTTATAGAGAGAAAAGCCAAGCCAAAAAGTAAGAAGATGTGTGCAAACACCAAAGTGTACTGCGTGCACTCTATGCACCCAATTATACGCGCAACCTGTTCGGCAATTTTCGTGACGTCACCAGACGTTTTCTTATCGCTTCACGATGAACCGCCAGTTTAAAAAACTATTTCGCATGTATTTACAATTTTAGATTTCACTTAACAATTAAAAACCGCATGAAACACATTCTAACAAAAAAATTTGGTGTCATCCATAAAAGTTGATCTTCGGTTCGGAAACTTTAGGTTTCATTGATTTTCTCCAGGTGTATCGTGTTATCTACAACTTGATCTCACCAAACAGATTAAGGAATATGTAAGTTTCTGGAACAATAATATACACTGCATGAAATATTTATTGCATGAATAATCACATAAATAACTACATACTCCCTTTCTTGCACAAAGATTCTTGACTTGTTTGAAGAGCTTGTTTAAAAATTTTAATAATATTAGAAAATAACAAAGTTTAATGTTACAAAGCTTGTGAAAAGGAATTTTTCTTTTAAGCCGTACATTTTTTGATTATCTGACTGTTACACATTTATTAAATTTCAAACAAGCATCAATGACAGTAATCCTGTTCCTGTGAATCTCCAACAGGAGCAGGAAGGAGAGAATCGTGACTTCAGAATACAAGTGTGAATCCGTTGTTTGCCTTGACACCTCATTCTTACTGAGAACATGCTCTAATCCAAATATTCCCTTGAATCTCATCCACTTTTCACCAGAAGTCATGAAAGCTACCGTCTTCTTGGTCATCACTCACTTAGTCCCCACCGATTTGTTTGTTTTTTCTTTGGTCATCGAATACAAACATTGTTCACAAGCTCCTTTGTACACTTATCCTCTTCTTCTTCTTCTCTTCTTACCCATAATTTGTGGTTTATCATCCTATCAGCTGACGACTGAGCAACATTACAAAGTGCCGTTGAACTTTGTGCTTTCGAAAGAATTATGAACATCTCTCTTCTCTCATTTCGTATAAAAAGTGAGAGCATTCAATATGATTCAGAAGAACTTTTCTATCTCCGTTTCACAAGTGTCATCACTTGGAGCGGAGCCAGTTGGAGAACTCTCGAGACATGTGAGAGAGAGAGAGAGAGAGAGAGAGAGAGAGAGAGAGAGAGAGAGAGAGAGAGATGGTGGTGGTGGAGCAGAAGAGCATATATATCCTTCAACCGACAACACTGCCTGCGTCTCTACAATATTTCATACTCTTTGATGCAATCACTGTGAAATAGCATCACACGGGGAAAGAAGTTACACACTTGAATCTCCTTCTCTCTCTCTCTCTCTCTCTCTCTCTCTCTCTCTCTCTCTCTCTCTCTCTCTCTCATCTCCTGTTGTCCAGCCGGAGAGACTCAATTTATCCACGTTCTTCTTCTTCTTTTTTTTGTTTTTTCTCACCATCAAAATATTAAATTTGATTCGCTTTTCCTCCAAATCCATTTCTTGTTTTTCTTCTTTCGATTCCCTCTAATTCACTCTTTTCCATTCCAGATTCCACTCCAATCGCGGCTTTTGCCGTGCTCTTTCCTTCGAAATGCCAAATCTTGTCGAAGATCATTTCGATCCGACATTTCAGTCTACTTCAAAGGTGAGCTACAAAAACATCAGAAACATACAGTAATCCTTTATCTTTTTGAATTAAGAAACATAAGATCCATTCGAGTTTTTTCAGAAACTTGTCCTTCCATCAAATCGAAAAAATCAACCGGAATATGACAATTTGCCAGAAGAACCACGTGTGAATGACTTCTCAAGTGATGAATTAATGAAACTTCTTGCTTTTATGGAAGGAGAAGTACAAGCAAGAGAAGATGTTATTGATCATTTGAAAAAGGAGAGAACGAAGATTCTTTTGGCAGAAGCAAAATATGGGAAATTGAATATGAACGATCCATTTGCTGCTTTGAGGAGAGATTCGACGATTACGGAAGAACAAATTGATGAAGATAAGATTGTTCAAATTTACGAATCGCAGGTGGAACAATTGGATAAAATGATGGCCGTTCAGAAGAAATCTCAGAGAAATGCAGCTGTGGTATGCTCTTTTTTCATTGAAGAAATGATATTTAATGACTGAGAAAAAACTGAAGAAAAGTAGAATGAGAAACACATTTTCCCCTTCCCTGTTTTGAATGAATACTGTATTTGGACTCATAAGGAAATTGTATCTTTCATTCTAAAAACTTTTACTTATGTGACTGTTTCTTAAAGTTTAGAATAAAACAAATCTTATGATAAGAAACTTTTATCCGAGAAAAGAGTGATAAGAAGAATGTTTCAGCTGCTGGTTGCTCTTGAGAAGAAGCAATACAAATTGGTTAAAAAGCTTGAAGCGGACAGAGAAGCTAAAATAAGGTATCACTGTCACATTCAATAACTCTTTTCTCATTTCATTCATATTCAGATATGCGAAACAAGGAGACGATCTGGTTGCTCACTTGGAAAAAGAACGAAATCAACTTCAACAACAAATCGAATTTCACATTGAAGAGAAGAGAAAAGCAGAAATTGCAAAGGATAAAATGGAAATGACACTTGGAAATGAAAAGAAAAGACACGAATCAATTGTATTGTATTTAATACAAGAAAGAAAACAAATGCTTCTGAAAATGCATGAATTAAGATTAAGAGCTGAACAAGTGATGCTTCAATCCGATCCCTCTAAACGTTCGTTTTCCAATATCCTGAAGTTCTGAAAACATTTGATTTCAGCTGGCACATCGAGTGCTTTGACAGAAAGAGAACTAATTGAAGAATTGAAAAAAGAAGTGACATTCTTACGATCGGAAAGAGAATCTCTGACGAAAACTCAGAAGATAATGAAAAGTGAGAATACAAGTTTGAGAGAAACAGTTCGAGGGCAGGAAGCGGATCTTCAAATGCTTCGAAGAAATCTCACTTTGACTACTGGAGCGAAAATGTCAATCGACAAACCTGGACCAGTGGTTAGTTCTTTCAGTTTTTTGCTTGATAACACTTAAGATTGAAATCTCTCGTGTCTGATTTCTGTTGTCTTTTTTATTTCTATCAATTGAAAAAGACTCTGATTCTGATCTTCTGAATAAGAATTCAGCAATCTATTTCTGTCAAGACAAGCTTTCCAAGAACCAAATTTTATTTTGTATCCGTTTTGTTTTTCCAATAACCCATTTCTGTCTAATCGTTGTAGCGACAAAATGATTCCATAATGTCTGAAAACCAAAATAACTTTTCAGCAACTTCCACAACTCGCTTCCGATGCTGGATCCCTTGTGATGGCAAATCGTGGTGCTAAGCCAGCTACAGTAACCCGTCAAGCAGCAGCAGCTCCTCCAGCTGCTCGTATTCCCACTTCGAATACATTTCCAACTGAGAAAAGTCGATTACCAAGAGCTCCACCTCCAGTTGCTCCTGCTCCTGGACCTAGAATTCCAATAGGAAATGTTCCCGCCAGTGGACCTAGCACGTAAGTTTTCTTCGGGATACAATGAAAAAGAAGTTCTTTTATTTCAGACCTCGAACAATGAGTTCACCAGTTAAAAAGACTCCAGTAATGGGTGTTTCATCGACAACAGTACGTCGACCACAATCAGCTGCACCTTCAATGCCAACAACTTCAGTGATTACAAATACATCGGCTGTAATGCCTTTGTCTCCAGAATTAGAAGAATTGGAAGCAGCGATTCAATCGATGAACGGTTAGTTCTGTCTTCTGATTCGTTTTGCACTTTCTGTTGCTTTCTGTATAGTATATTCGTAGTGTTGTCATACTTCAGTTGTATCCTCCTCAAATCCACCCGCATATTCAACTGCAATGGCTAAAAGAAGTTCAAGTCTTCCGAGAGAACCGAATAATAATCCACCATTCTTATCATCATCAACTCCAATTCGAAGAAGTACAATGAACGGAGGAATGCATTCATCAACTACTGGAGTCGTCACAACACGAATTGGCATGTTTTGTGTTTTACAATCGCTTTTTTTTTTAGAATTAGAAGCACTTTCTTCAAGAAATAAAGAACTTTTGCTTTCGAATTTTCTACATTTCTCTCTCAAAATATCCCATTTAATATTTCTTTTTTTCAGCGGCACCGGCTGCCAACGTGGCAAGTGAACGTAAAATATCCGGAACTGTAAAACGGAATGGAATTCTGGCGAAAGCTTTCGGCTCTTCGAAATAACAATTTTTCTTTTTTTTTAAACTCTCAGATCAGTTGCTCATTAGTTACCTCTCAAAACACATGGGTTTCCTAATTCTCTTTTACATTCGAAAGTGTTGCTCAATTTGATGATTTCACCTGTGTGACAAATAATAAAACAGTTGTTACTAGTGTGCCGTGTCGACACGATAATCGACGATTTTTGAGTCGATTATCGTATTTAGAAAATCGACACAAGTCGTGTCGATCGACACCATATCAATCGTCTATCGTATCGATACAAGTCGACACGATAATCGGCGATACAAAAATCGAGTCGATTTGAGTCGACTCGATAATCGATTTGTATCGACTCGAGTCGATACGAGTCGATTTTGTGTCGATTTTTATCGATAAAATCGGCGATTATCGGCGATACAAAAATAATGCAAACGCGCTCTATAGAACCCTTTTTTCGGAGGGATTTTGAAATTTAATATTTTTGTTTATTTTTTTCAGTCGTATTCTTTTCCGCTCGCTTCTTTTTGCTTTTTTTTCGCAGATTACAATTGAAATTCGGGAGTTTTGTTCAAATCGCAACGTTCTCGGTTTAACTGAAATTCGGCAAATTTTTATTTATTTATTAATAAGCCGCATAGTATCATTGGAGTGTTTTCAGCTGTTTACTTTTCTTCACGCATTTTTTGCAACGCTTCCCTGATAAAACAATGAATTTTCAGAGCAAAATGTCGAGGTATGAGCTACAATCCCTGCCTGGAGGTTTTGAAAAACAAAAAACGGCGGAAGGAACTTCTGTAAAATGCAGCCTGTGTCCGGCAAATTTTAGTTTTGCGGGTTCAACGACTGTAATGATATCACATTTAAAACAAAAACATAACCGCGAGATGAAAGAATTCGAAAAGCAAAACAGATTCATCCAACACGAGAAACCAGAGTCGATCCTTCTGCGATCAATGAATCTCTCGTTCTGTAAGTGTTTTGACAGAGACTATGAATATGATAATCTCTTTTCAGAGCTTTGTGCAGTTCCAATGTTCCGTTTTTTTCGTAAATCGATATTTCAAAGATTTTTGCCGAAAATTGAACCCAAAATATAAACTTCAAACTCCTGACCAAATAAAAGGACTCTGGATAATAATGCGGAAGTTTACAGGACAAAAATCAAAAAAGAAATCAAATCGATGGAGGTGTATTGAAAAGATTCCGAAAATTGTTTAAATGTATTTTGCAGAAGTTTTTTGTAACATTGGACGGATGGACAGGAAAAAATGATACTGCTTCCGTTTATGCTTTTTCATCTATTTCATTGATTCGGAGTTTGAAAGGAAAAAGATTGTAAGTGTTCATTAAATTACCGACAATTTTCCCAACTTGCATTACAGTTTTGGGAATTCAAAACATGGAAGAGTCTGCCACAGCTGAAAATGTTGGCCTTCTCGTTTCGGAAGTTCTTCAGAACTTTAATATCAACTTCTCGAACATGATCGGTGGTATCTCGGACGCTGGATCAAACTTGACTTGTTTTTTGAAAAAAATTATCTCTATCAGTAAGAATTTTTCACAACGAACGTGAGATCTAATTAATGATCTGATTTCAGCTTGCACTGCACTGCTCACTCGATTGCATTGATTTTGAAAACTACGGCCGAGCTACAAGTGATGTCACCAGTTTTTGGCAAAGTGCAGAACTTTGCCATGCGGTTGTCAAGATCGAAAACAGATCGAAAGCTAGTCAGAGAGTACGTGTTCACTTGTTCAATCATACTGTGGTAAGAAAGTCAAGAATGAAAAGCTCGAAAAACAGCTTTCAGATTCATTGAAAATAGTTTCGCCGGTCGCGGATGCAGAAGAAACTCCAGAAAAGCGCCCAAAAGTGGCTGATTCCAATGTTTTCAATCAATTTCTTAATTCAAAAATTAAAGCTCAAGAACAATGTAGCATCAAGGTTGTTCGTTGCACTTTCAGACTAATGCATCGAGTAGATTATTTTCAGAGCCAGATTGCAAATTACAAGGCAACAGTCGTTTCTGGAAGACCTTCCGACAGTTCACCACTTAATTTTTGGAAAATAAATTCTGTCAGACTTCCTCAATTGGCACAATTAGCCCGGCATGTTTTGAGCCCTCCACAATCTTCTGCTGCTGTCGAGCGTCTCTTCCGGTTACCAAAAATAAGTTCATTATATGTCTAACTAAAAGCGACTTCAGTAAATGTGGTGACATTGTCGGAGCCTCAAAAGGAATCGACTGTCTGCCAGAACAATAAACAACATGCTTTTGAATTCAGCCTTATCGGCCCTGGAGTTAGTTTCTATTTGGTGATAAATACTAGAAATGAAATAATTTAGAGAGAAATCAAAAGAGGCAGATGACGATGACACCAGTGACGAGGATTTCGATGAGGGAAGCTCGAAAGAAAAGGATCTGCACGAAGAGAGTGGAACTACGAATGAAACAGACGAAACGGGTTCTCAGACGCCCCTTCCGGAACTCAACTTAGTGATGCTTAGAATTCGTCTCAAAAGCCCAATTGACATTTCATTTTTAAAATAGGTCCTCTTTTGTTACTCAAAATAACTTTTTTTTTCTTTTCTCTTTTCCATCTCTCACTTAATTTTAATTGTTCCTCGAGCTTTTTTTTCATAACTAAAGCAGGATTTCATTAAACGAACAATTCATAACACAAAAATAAAAATATTAAATTTCAAAATCCCTCCGAAAAAAGGGTTCTATAGAGCGCGTTTGCATTATTTTTGTATCGCCGATAATCGCCGATTTTATCGATAAAAATCGACACAAAATCGACTCGTATCGACTCGAGTCGATACAAATCGATTATCGAGTCGATTCAAATCGACTCGATTTTTGTATCGCCGATTATCGTGTCGACTTGTATCGATACGATTTTGTATCGCCGATAATCGTGTCGATACAATCGTATCGATAAAAATCGACACGATTTTTTCGATTTTTATCGACTCAATCGATTGACTCGTGTATCGACACGGCACACTAGTTGTTACTTAAAATCAATATTTATTATTTTTAACAGAGAGATGAAGCCGTGGAAGTGATTGAAGCAGTTCTAGTGAAAGAAGAGAGGAAAAGGCTGAGGAAACGGAAGTTTCTACAATTCATTGAATCGACTTTTCGACTCACTTAGAGCACAGATTGGGGGAAATGGATTCGGGATGAAAGGGACAATGATTTTGTTGAAAAAAGACGTTCAGAACCCGTCTGTAGTCGGTTTTGCTAGAAAAAAATTGATTGGGTGGAAAAGAAATGGTCAGAGTTGGCTGTGCACATGATGATATTGGTACGTTGGCAACAAAGAATATCATTATACCGTAACCAGCACACCGAAAAAGTGTAAGAAACATTGATGAGATTAGGAGAGGAATAGAAAGAAAAACTCTATAAAATACATGAAATCGAGAGTTTTGCATTACATAAAACTGACCTATGTGTTCAACAGTGAGGTGGATTTCGAATGGAACCAAGTAAACGAGAGAAAATGATGAGAAAACCAACTGACTGACATAATTATGAAAAGAAATAACGAAGAAATGAAACTAGACAATTTTCAAAGACACTGGAGGAAACGAGGTGAGGTTTCGAGATGGGTTGAACTCAAATGTAATTTGGAGTGATGATTGTGGAAAGAGAGCTGTCGAGCATCCGACGAGCAGCGCACACCTCCTTGTAAATTGAGGACCCAGCGTACTGAAATAAGACAATTATATAAAACCAGGCAAAAGGCGGAAAATCTGAGAGGAGTATAAAGTATTTCAGATTTTCTTCTCAGTTTATTCAGATTTTCTTCTCAGTTTGTTTGATATTTGGTTGGGTTTATATTACGAATAAACTCTTTATAATGTTTACAGCTAATGGACACAGTGTAATGACTCACCCTATGACTAACACGATTTTTCGTGTTTAGGACAATGTTAATATCCGATTGCCAACTTGGCTCCCCATGATCATCACAATCGATTTGTGGACACCAGCGTTCATGGTTGTGAATCGGATCGAACTTGTTTCCGGATCTGGAACTTTAAGAGATTGAATATAATTCTGGTGACTAAAATGCAAAAATAATTTCGAGACATCAACGAGAAATTATGAAGCATTTGATTTCATTTTGTTCCATCCGTTAACCTACCGAATAGCCAACTCTCTGGCACAATAATCACATCTCAAAAGCAGTGATCCCCTTTTTGGTTTCGTGACATGCCAACCGAGAGCTGCCACATACACTAAATGCTCCGGAACTGTGTTGAACTTTGGAAGATTTACATCCGATGGAATGTCCTAAACACAAAACGTACTTATACATATGAGAACTATTACATACTGCGCGTAAATCATCGTCGTTTATCAGCTTGGCATCTGCCAATCTTCCTTGAATTCCATCCATAACTTCTTTGGACGTTGGCTCATTGATTCGAAAAGATGGGGCTCCTGTTCGATGCTTACACGTGGTTCTATGTGCTGTTGACATCTTTTGATGAATCTCTCTGAAATTAAATCATGTGGTGCTGTCTCCGTTGAAAGCATTTTCTTACTGAAGAGATGAGTTGTAGACGTTGAATGATACTTTGCAAATATTTGGGAGAGCTGTGCACAAAAACTGTTCACATTCCATACACTGAACTAAGTCCTTCTTGACACAAGACCAGCCGTAGTCAGCGAGGTCACGTGGGGACACTGCGCATCCGTACCACGTAGGCGCCTGGAAAAGATCGATATATGTTTCTCTCCAACCAAACTATTGGGTAAAAAACTTTTAGAAGGCTTATTGGGCGTGTTCGAATAGCTGAACAGTAACTGTACCCCGAAGCCAGCTAATTTTAAAGACAAGTAAAACGAAGAGCTTCCGAGATAAGAACAACAAATCGATAAGCATGAGAATTATTGTAGAAAGAAGTTCAGCACCAAAAACAGTATAGCGTTTAAAAAAACACTTGAAGAGGATTGGCCCGGATACTCCAGAAACAGATTTACGAAATAACACGAAAATTAATTAATTACCTTATAAGTTTTAATAATTTTCTTGTAAGCCTCAACATCACGAAGTTTCTGAAGTGGACACTTTTTTGAACTGAAATGAGATAAATTATAACAACGAAACTAATAAAACAAACCGTTTCTGTGGACTCGTGGATGATGGCATATTGAGAATATCATTGATTGTATCATTCGCTTTCCGTTTCAAAACGATAGTGTGTCGACTATTAGTCGCGTCTATTTCCATTTTCACCGCTTTTACCTGTAAAAAACGTGTGGAACCTTCGAAATTTGGGCCGAGTTTCCGAGAAAAATCTAACGCGCGATAACCTGCGGCAGTTTTTCAGTGGTACCGTAGTGAAGAGACGACAAAAGCAAAGACGCGTGCATTATAACACACGACGGGTCTCGCCGCGGCCTCCATCTTCTCGCTTTTCTTCCACTCCGACCCCTCGCCCTTCTCTTTCTATCGCGCAGCCCATCAATAATTCTTTGTTGGCTCCATTCACTGACCCAAACTGAACAGATTCAGATAATTTTGATTACGCTGGAAATCTGATTTAAAGAGCTTTCGAGTGATATAAAAACGAAATTTGTAGCGTGAGAGAGAAGTCGAAAAAACATCTGCAAGGAGGCGAGGTTTTTTGTCACGTGACTTCGGTTCTCCTGTCTTTTTAGCGTGAAACAGAGATCGAGGAGGACACAATTCAGTCTTACTGATGTCTCGTGATGAACGTCAACACCTTCTAGTAGTATCTCGGCAAGTTCGCTCGACTTTTGGATAGTTTTCAACAGCCACACTATCACCGGGAACTTTTTTCAGAAGTTTCCAATAAAAAAAAACTATTTTATTTTTTATGTGAATGTTTTTAAATTAATATATTGTTCATTTTTTCAGAAGAGGTTAAAAGAAAACAGTGAAAGTCGATATATTGATTTTGATGAGTCATCGCAAAAGTCGTTTGCATTCTAGGCGCTCGTCAGAAAAATTCAATAGAAATAGCATTAATAGAAGCTTTTTTATGGTTACAATAGAAAGTAAAAAAAAGATCGATAAATTAATTGGTCGTCTTTCTGCTTCTAATGAATACATGTCTATAAATTCTTATCTCTGTAATCAAATCTGCGGTGCGATGCGCACAGAAACCGATTCTTGTTTCCGCAGCGCTTAGATTTCATGGCTCGATTGTGCTTCTTGATTGCTTCTAGAAAGCTTTTACTACATTTCATAGATAACTCTATTCAATTTTCCTTTCTTTTCCACTCTGTTTTTCTCTGCCGTCTGCGTACTTCTCTAGTTCCTGTTCTCTCTCGAATTATCGATTGACCAGTTGGTCGTGCTTCACTTCGTCTTTCTTCTTCATTTCAAGCTTCTAATCTGAATTTACATTTTTTTTCAGTTTCTACTCTCAATCCACACTTGTTTTCTTCTCGCCTAAGAAATGTCAACCTGTAGTGAAGAACCTTCCGATAAGGAAGTGAGTTTCTTTTGCAATAGCTTTCTTTTTTTATATAATAATTTTTAGTGCCCTCTGTGTATGGAAACCTTCGAATTGGATGACATCAATTTTTTCCCATGCAAGTGCGAGTACCAGGTAAAAACCCTCATCTAATTATCCATAAGTGCTTTTATTTTCCAGATTTGCCGCTTTTGCTGGCATCGTATACGAACCGACGAAAATGGATTGTGTCCGGCTTGTAGGCAGCCATATCCAGAAGACCCTGTCAATTTCAAGGTTTGTTTTTGACAAGTTCCGTTTGTTATTCGACAAATCGATTTGTTTGCAGCCAATGACCAGCGACGATGTGCGGAGGCATAAAGATGAACAACGTCTGAAGAAGCTGGCTGAGAAAAACAAGATTTCAGATGCTCGACAGTATCTCAGTAACTATCGTGTCCTCCAGAAAAATCTTGTTTATGTAGTCGGACTTTCACCTCGAGTAGCTGATCCTGAAATATTAAAAAAGAACGAATTTTTTGGACGTTACGGAAAGATTCAAAAGATTGTGACGAGTGCGCAGGCTGTACCTCCTGCACCGCATCTTCCTCCAAGTCATACGGCCTATGTGACGTATAAAAGAGTTGATGATGCTTTACGTGCTATACAAGTAAATCTGAAAACGATTGTGATGAATTCAATATCAACTTTTACAGGGTGTTCATAATTCAATGCTTGATGGTAGAGTGGTGAAAGCATCTCTTGGAACAACTAAATACTGTTCTTCGTTCTTGACAAGTAAAAAGTGTTTCAAGCCGGTTGGTGTTCGTAACTACTCCATCCTCCGCATGACAACTAATCCCTAACTTGCAGGAATGTATGTATTTACACGAAAATGCTGAAGCTGAAATAAGTTTTACGAAAGAAGATATGCATTTGGGAAAACACACAGAATACGAGAAAAAACTAATTGATTCAATGAACAGTCGGCCTCCGCCACCACAATCTACGCTCGCTTCGCAACTTGATAAGATTTTGGCGCCATCGTAAGACGACAAACTTGGTATATTTTGAAAATGAGATGTTGATTTCAGGGCGGCTTCAACACAAAATAGACGGCCTCTCACAGATAATACAAATGCAGTTGGAGATGATGAGCGAACAGGTAATATCAGTGAACAATATGTATCATTACATTATATTCCGATGCATTTCAGACTCAAACCAATTTGCAGATGAACCTGAAGAGGATGATGCGAATTCAACAAACACAAGCAATGTGAGTTTTCACAATACAATAGTTCGAGTTTTTGCTCAGTTTCAGTCAGTCGATGATCCAGCACCATCAAATCCAGCAGATGAGACTGTCAACAGCAGGAGGAGTAATGCAAATGCCAGAGAACGTCAATGGTCTGAACGCGATGAATTATCAGTCGCGCCCAGTAATACACCTCCAACAGATCCAGAAGGAAACGAAAATGAATTTGAAGAAGATATTAATAGGTTCGTTTCAGTTGTTTCATTTTCCCAAATACTTATAGATTAATTTCATTTTCAGAGGCGATATAATTGATCAAATGTCAAATATGAATATGAACGAGGACCGGCTGGACCGGACATCTTTCTCAGAAAACGATTATATTCACACGGGAATTCCAGCGCCTGCAAAGCATCAAGAAGCACCGGCACCTTTAATGCAATGGGAAGCATTGCTTGGGTTGACGTCACCTCAAACCACTGCAGACGCAGTCGTAGAACCTTCAGAACTGTTTCCAACATTCAAACTGGATGCTTTCAATTCCCAATCTTTATTTGGAACACAAACATCAAATACAAACTCTTCGTTCAGAAGAGAACCAAGTCCTCCACCAGGTCTCGCTAGATTCAATTCAGACGATGATCTTGGGTTCGATCCGTTCACCGAATCATCGAAAGGCTTATCAGCATTGCTCCAAGAGGAACAAGAGCAGATACCGCCACACAATTCATCATCGAATCATACGGTAGATGTGTTGAAACAGTAAGAAAAATATATAAATGTGCAGTTACTAATCTCTTCCAGTTCTAGATTGTTCGGTCAGTTGCCGGAGCAGCGTCAACCAACCCAACATCTTCAACAGCATCAGCAGCAATCACATCACAATCACCTACATCATCATACATTGCAACAACAGCAGCATCAACACCAAGACTCTCAGCATTCATTCCTTCATCATTTACATGCACAACAGCAGCAACAACAACAGCAGCATCACCAGCAGCAGTTTGCAGCAGATTTGAGTAGGCAACAAGATTACATGTTAGGAAGAATGATGTCACAGCACCAACAACAACACCAACAGCAGCAACAGCAGAGGCAGTACGACCCAAGTTCGAACTATTTCGGAAACGTGGGTGTCAATACATCTTCCCCCTCATGTTATGATATCGTTTCAGATGCAGCACCATTCTTCTCAGCAGCAATCACAATCGTCACAGTCATCTACACTTCTGCAAGATTTATTCAATCGCCAGCAACAACAGCAGCAGCAACAGCAACAACAACAAGCACAACAACAATCACAACAGCAGCAAATGTATGCTGGACTGAATTCATACATGTACAATGATATGATGCTTCCAAGGATACCATTTGGAATGGCTCCACCTCCAGGTCTCGGAGTCCCAAGTACAAACAGATCATCCGCTATGCAACAAACACAATCCCACATGTCCCAACAACAACAACAACAACAGCCGAATATGGGTCTGTTTGGAATGGGACATCAATTTATGCAAGATCACCAATCACAACAACCGCAGTCTGCACAGGATGCTTTCAAAGCTCTGTTACCTAATGTCAATGTCAGATTCATGGATGACTCTTCAATGACTCGTTGGTCGCACGAGAACAGTCTGCGATCATCGAACGTTGTTCCACCACCACCCGGTTTTTCTTCGGTGATGAATCGTTAAGATGAAACTGAAACCCACGCACAATCAATTTCATTTTTTAGTTTATCGCTTTTTTTCTTCCTTTCTCTCGATTATTTTCAAAATTAAAGAACAGTTTCTGATGTGTGTTCCTCCCGGTTGCGGTAGTAGAGAGTTTTTTTCTAGTCACATATAAATACCCTCGTCCACCCCAACTCTGAAAATGCAAATCATAATAATATTCTTCATATGTTAATGGTATCCCTTATAATCATTTTGTGTCCTTGCACGACATTTATCATGAGTATGGGCCGGTTTTCCGCCTCGAATCATTTTAATCGTGTTTGTCGCTCCTATTCTCTTAGATTTCACTGATTATATCATCACTGGACAGCTCTTTGATCCACGTCCATATGTTCATTTCTCTTCGCATGTTTGATGAATTCTCCTTTATTATAAAGAAACTCTTCGAAAAGTCGTGTAGTGAACAGACTACACTGCTGTCCATCTGAATCGTTGAGGTTTCATCGACTCCCGCACATTGCATCCTTTTTCCCTATTCTTTTCTGGGACCCACACATTAGAAACGGGACATTTCTCTTATCTAGTTTCACCCTATTTATAGCTCTTTTGTCTATCCTGGTCATTCCTTCCTCTCCATCCTTTCTCGTCCCATCCATCTTCTTTTTCATTTTCTTCATTTCTGACAGATTCTGCGATTCTTGAAACTAAAAACATTCTGTCATACGATAGGGTTGATAGAAATCAAGAATTCGTGGTTTCTGTCTTCTTCTCCCTTCCTGTTCATTCTTTTCCTTTTTCTTGAAAAGTTTAGTTGATTAATGTTCTTGTCGTACTCTCACACAGTCCCCAGAAGTCTTCAATTCTCTTTGTTGAGAACAGGACGAACGGGGGTTTTTTCGCAGTTTTTATTTTCCAACAGCAGTCCTTCCATTCGACTATTTTTCCTGTTCTATTTCTTCACCTGTTGGGTTTGCTTTTTTTGTGTGAGAGTTTTTCGAATAAATAATATTTGGTGAAAAGTTGCAATTACGAAGCAAAAAAGTTTGAAAAACAGAGTTCATATCGGAAATTCCATTAGAAAATGAAAAGAAAAGAGAAGATTGTTCAAGATGGAAGACGACTTCGACATTGAATTTTTTACCAAAAATCTATCGAAAAGCAATCCCGAATTGACAGAAGGAATCGAAGAAATCGAAGGTATCGAAGGAACTTCGAATGATTTCGATTTGGATGAATTCGAAAGAAATTTAGTTTTGAATTGTCCAGAATTAGTGGAAAAAATCTGTGAACTTGACGAGAAAATTGTGGAAAAAACGAAAGCGGAACGTGTTAGTAAAAAGTAAGAATAGAAGAAGAGGGTCGATTTCTGATTGAATTCTCTTTTTAGACAACAAGTACGTGATAGACATGCTCGATTGGAAGCAATGATGACTGAAGGACGAACGATGACTGAAAAGGCAGATTCCACGTATCACGAGAAGATTCTAGAGATCAAAGGACCGATGGAATTGATTGCGAATGCAGTGAAAACAGGAAAACGATTGGAAATCAGAGTTCGAAGTGCGATACGAATGGATCGAATCTTTGTTGGAATTCCGACGACATTCGATGAGCATTTTAATATATTCATTCGAGATGCAACTGAAACTGTTCTACGTGGAAGGTTTGATTCGATTTCTGGAAAAAAAACAATCTGGAATTCTTTCAGAAAATCTCAGAAAGAAATTGGCCAACGAAACAAAATTCAAGAATTTCTGCCGGAGTTTATGAGATGGAAATCAGGTGGAAAGTGGCCAACGCCAATCGGATCGAATCGTCTATTGGAATATCGTTTTCATCGAACATGTTTCGTAAAAGGAGATTCGGTCATATTGATACGAGCGCTTTCATAATTCTAAATTATTCATTTTTCTTTTGTGTATTTCTTCAGACGAAAATTGGAGAGTTTATGAGAAAAATCACAAAAAGCGATCATTTGTCAATCTAAAAATATAAAATGTCTACAAATCATTCAGCCGAAAAATTACTATGGATCGACAGAAAATCTAGAAGTGAATAAGGTGATAGTGAAGAAATTTCGAAAGAAAAACAATGAAGAGTTTCGAGCAAAGAAACAACCCGAAATGGAAAGTGTCACGTGTTCTACTGCGATAAATTCAGCACATTATGAGAAGGGCACTTGGTGATTGGGAGGAGAACCAAAGCATTAGAATACGGTTAGGCAATAATATTAACAACAAAAATGGAAGAATTTTAAAATTTGGAAAAATAAAAAACGAAGGCTCAATAACAAGAAAACAATTGATTTACAAATGGAGGTGATGACGGCGAGATTAGGTAACCGGGAAATCAAAGAATTTCAAAAAACAAATTACTGTGTATTCTGATTGCGAAGTGAAGCATACAACATCATAACCTGAAAGCTTATCGATCATTTCGATAAGTTACAGATAGCGTACCTGTTTGTCTAAATTCTTCCCTTTCAAATTAGTCAACGCAGAAAGTAGCTGATCGGAGAATTCATTGGGAACAAGTTCTCGGAGTGCACGAGAAAAGCCACCTGGGTCCGATTGATGGAGGCTACTCAAGGTGTTGCATACTTCATGAACGACCAGTGTACTTCCAGCATCTGATGGTGTTATATGGGAGAGTGAAGGAATTTCCAAAGCAACGCGAAGAGTTCTTGCAGACCATTCCGGAATGATCAATGAAACTTTTGCAAGACTTGATAAAGCTACTTTCTGAGCGGTCTGATCTGAAGAGAGAGCGAGACGAGCAGCTGCTTCGAGTACATGATCCAATAATCCAGATCTGCTGTTGAGTGCCGGAGTACAATCGCTGACAATGACTGTGAAAAGAAGTTGAACAAAAGCACGCTGGACATAGAGAAGAGCCCGCTGGCTATCATCTGAAATTCAGGAACTTGAATCAATTTTTAGAATTGTTCTACCTTTGGCCGGCAAATTGTTTTCTTGCTCCTCTAAAGAAGCTCTAGCAGCAATCGCCAGCACATTTCCCAAATCAACACCACTCGTAAGCATCGCCTTCTTGTATTTGGCGACAGTTTGGTGGCAGAATATTAGAAGGTGATGCATCGAATCAAGATCTGTTGAAACAAGTGCCAGTTTATCAAATATTCCGCTCATGTAAGGCATGAGCTCATCCTCCATAGACACCACAAGTCGATGAGCAAACTGTCGTGTTGATTCAAGCAGGAAAACATTTTCGGGAGACAGAGTTTCAAGGAACAACTTGATGAGCTTGAGATAAATATCGATACAATTACACGCTTTCATGGATTGAGCATTGTTGAATGCCTTTGACATTCGACTACAGTATCCAATTATGTTAGCCATAAATTGCAAGATCAATTGTATCGTCTCCTCATCTGCTTTTCTTGTTCTGGCTGCATTCAACTCGGAGAGACCATTTTGAAACTTCACTGCCAACGTAGATACCAGTTCTCCAACGTATTGAGATTTCATTTCAGATGTCAGGTCTCCGAAAACAATCAATGTGGCAGTCGCCTCAAAGATATATCCTTGATCTTCTGCGGATAGAAGTTGATTGGCATCTGATTGTGGAGAAACTGCTAGAAGAGGAGCGAGGCGTGTGATCACTTCCGAAACCAGAGGACCCAGAACAGTTTTGTGAGATTTAACGAACCGGCAGAAGAGGTAAACGATACGAGTACGAACATTTGCAGCAGAAATTGAGATACCACGTTGATCAAGGAAGGCTCCAGCGATGTGAGGAATTACAACTGGTTGTGGTTGTAAAACCAAAAGACGTTCGTATCGACAAGCTAACTCGAAATAGAGCACGTGTACTGCTGGACTTCTTCCATCAAGAACTAATCCTTCAAGAATCACAATCGGAAGGCGAGCAGCACGTTGAGATATTCCTTCTCGGGGAGTTTGAAGCATATTACTCTGCATAAAATGATGTTTTTAAGAATAACGATCTTACTACTTACAGGAATTATCTCATGAAGATGGAAAATAATATTCAAAAGCGCTTCAACTCTGTTTATAGGAATTGATGATCCTTCAGCTGTCACTTCGGCTGTCCATGGTTCGACAGCATTAATAATTGCTTCTGGTCTTTTGAGTCCAATGACATTGAGCATAGAACGAAGCTCCTTTCTGTATTCCTGAAACTCGACTTCCTCCTCTCCATCCCCTCCAACAGTCAAATCATCTCCCATCACATATCGATGAAGACCAGTTCGGATTACTCTCTCGATAAAATTTGTTTCCTTAAAATTCGAAGGTAATATAAAATCACGCTTGGATTATTTACGTTTGGATGAAATCTAAGAAGAAATGAAGAATATGCTCTAATATAATCGATGCACAAACAACTGAGATCTGGATCCTCGTTGTTCAGCACAACAAGTGCTGGATCCGCTAGTCCTGTCATCTCCTGTACACAGCATTCTTGTTCCTTCTCCAGAATCGAACTGGCGCACAGTCTGCAAAATGGAAATCCGAATTAAAATTCAAAATTGCATGTGTTGCCCTACAGACAATCTTCGGCTTTCGTCTTCACCCAACCGGTCACTCTTCTACGCTTCTCTCACTTTTTCGCGCGATCTGCGATGCGTGACTCACCTCAACGCTTGCCATTCCGCCTTCTTCCCTCATTTTCTCATCTTTCAACACATACCAGTTTGAACAGCTTTATCTATTTCACACTCTTTTCCTCTTTTTTATTACAAGTTTGTTTATCTCACTCAGATTCTAAATGCGTTGTGCATCGATTCCCCTGCTTTTGTTGTCAATTATTGGGTCTGTTGGCGGGCAAGCAGCAGAATGGCTGTGCGAATCATTGATCTGTGATCCTCCAAAAAAGTGTCTCATTGTCGATCAGGTCATTTTTTGGCACGATTTTTCCCCTGTTTTTTGGGCCTCGAATACTATTTTTTTCTCTTAGGTCGCCCAATGCTTGGTTGAAACAACTTCTTCGCCGCCGATTTTTGGAACGATAAACGGTGGCCAACCACTGTTTCCTCCCCCTTCTCAAACCAACACCCCTCCGAATATCCCTGCTCCTCTTGCCCCTACTCCAACCCTTCCTATCAGTACCCAACCTACGACTACTACCGCACCGTCTCCATTCGCTCCGTTCTTAAACTTATTCGGAGGCGGTTCTCCAGGAGCCCCGCCTCCAACACTAATCCCTCCATTTACTCTTCCAACTTTACCTACTACGGCTCCACCAACAACTCCGGACCCTGTTGATGTTTGCTCTCTGCCACCAGTTACAGGTTCATGCAGCCGTGCCAGAATTATGTGGTAAGATTTTTCGAATTTTTTACACACACAAAGCTTTTTTCAAGGTATTATGACACAGAATCCAGAAAATGCGAAAGATTTAGCTGGAGTGGATGTGGAAATCAGAACAGGTTTGCCAGCAAAATGCAATGTGAACAAACATGCTCGCAGAACTCTCTTTTCAAGAGAAACTTCTAATCGATTTGTTCTTAATAACATTATCTGTATATTTTTCGCCTCTGGCCAATTCTCTTTTTACATTCCAATGAACTGAACTCACTTGTTTTGAACATCAAGAAGCACTAATCCGAGAGTATTGACAAGAGATCCAACTCGAGTTACTTCTTCTTCATCGTTGTTCTGAAAAGTAATAAATGAATTTTTGATAAAATCGTTAGAGCAGTACAGCTTCTTCAATTGCTGAATAAAAAACCTACATCATTTACGGTTAGTAATCCGTTACTACGAAGTACTGTCATCACTGTCAATGCCAATCCGACTTTTTTCTCTGCTGGCATTCCTTTCTCGAGAAGACCACAAACAGCTGCTGTTGCTGACTGAAAAACCGTATCTTAATGTTTCAAGCATATGATCAAGTTTACCTCGGAAGTAACTGTGCTTTGAAATTTTGATATAATGAATGGCATAACGTAGTCGTTAGCAACCAAATCAAGTTCAATCCAATCGACGTAAGAAGCGATATTGTCGAGAACAAGGCATTGAATCGCGTTGTTTTCCTGATAAGCATTCGCAATAGTTAGCCAACTTTTAGCAATCTCGTTTATGCAGATCTCTCTCATAGCGTCTTTAATCTTGATATTTCTGTCGCTCTCCTGTAAGAATAAATGAGCAACTGGAATCACTACGGTCTGATACACTCTTTGTCCTTTGAATATCTCTATTTACGACTTCAGTATCGATCGCCAGAAGAACTTTGAGATAGAAAAAAGCAACTTTCCTGTCGGTCATGTTAGCTGAGAAGAAACTGAAATAACAGATAGATATTCAGAGAAATTATAATGTAATCTCACAGATCATCGAAAAACGTCGACCATCTCTCTGGAAAGTCGGCGGCAAAAACCAGGGAAAAGATATGAGCCATTTTGTTGGTGAGAAAAACGGGCTCATTTTCAGTAGTGCTACGAGATGTCTTCGCGTAATGAAGCAAAAAACTCCTGATCACCGAAACGTCTTGTGGGCCGGATGAGTGATAGCGTTTATTAAGAAAATCTTCTATTACTTGAAGTAATAGAAATTGTTCTTCTGATGGTCTGAAAACTATACTTGTCCAATTTCATTCTTCATCAAATCTTACGGTTTAACAGCCCCTGAAAACGCTTCAACCGATTTCTTCCATCCCAATTCATCTTTCTTCAACGACTCCAAAGCTCGATAGATCTGAAATTGAATTACTTCTCTACAGGAACGTTTCAATTTCATACCTCTGCTTGTTTTGTTGGATCCGTAACTGCAATTCCAGTGTTTCCATCAGTACCGAACATATCCTTTCAAGTTTTTTTACAATTTCATTGGGTGTGCTCGTTTTTCTTTGTCGTTCGTTGGGAAGAAAATTCACCTGGAATTATTGAACTTTCGTTGTTTTGTTGCTGCTCTTTTTTCAATTCATTCCGGAGAAAATAACATTCAAGGCAAATCGATTAGTAATACGCGTGTGAAACAGAGAGGATCGTACTAATTAAGCCAGTATTTCCACCCAGCTTGCATTCGAACTGCACAGGTCTCGACGCGACCGGTCATGAAATAGCATGCGCCTTTAAACATTACTCGCATTTCAATTTAACTTTCCTGTTATTTTTGCAATCTTCAAGTTTTGAGACAAAATGGCGAAAAGTTTGAGATCAAAATTCAAGAGAAAGGTCCGTGCTATTGCCAGAACCAAAAAACAACCGAAGACTGATGCTTTTCTCCAGAAAGCAATTGAGAAACGCGACGAATACGAGAAGGTTGAAGCAGGTAATTTCATATTTCTAAGTTTTTTCATCGAGTAAATTTTTTATTATAGAGAAAGCAAAAACAGATGGAACTTCAGCTGAAGATAAGGTAAAAAATTATTAAATATTTGAAAGATCAATTCGTTTTTCAGATGGAAGTGACATCAGAAGCAGCCACAATTAACACGAAGACTCTCAGAAAGAAGGATGGATCATTCCCAGCCTGGCTCTCTGGAACGTGAGTGAATTTTTTGAACAATCTCAATTATTAGTTGTATATTCCTATGACTTGAAATTTTTCTTCGGAAAGGAAACTTAGTCTCTGAAGTTTTCTTATCTTTTCTTCCGAATGAACAATAGTCTACTTGCAGACAAAAAAAGAAGGCCACAAAGAAGAGCAAAGCTATAAAGAAGTCCAAAAACAAGTCTGCTAATAACTTCAGATGATCGCTGCAACTGTACATGCTGATATTCTTTTCTTTTGTTTCATATTTTGTTATTGTTAACTCGTTGGTTATGAATTCTGTTTTTGAGGTCTGCATTTCGTGTTTCACAAGTGGAAAATTTAGAACAATTTTCAAGTAAACTGACTTTGAACGTATCACCGGAAACTAAAGCGGGAGACTGGAATTGTTCTTGGCGCTATGAAAGTTAGTGGCACCTATTTTTTCACAATAAGGGAGAATTTTAGAAAAACACCGTAACTATTCTCTGAAGAAATTCTAACAATGAAGAAAAGTTGAAGCTCTGTTTTAAAAAAGTTGATGTGGTCTAGGTACATTACATTATTGTCAAAATTACCACAGTACGGCATTGCGTTTGAATTTTTGCGAGGGAATATGCTCCGCCTTTTTTCGAGGCATTTTTTGCAAGGCATTTTCTATAAAAATGAATTCTTGTTCACTTGTAAGTGCACTTTCATCAGCAATTCATTCACTTTTGTGCTCCGAAAGGCTATTTTCCAACGAGTATTATGATTTTTCGCTTTTTTTTCAGGTTACTCCCCTCGCAAAGTCAAGCAGTGTTTAATACAGAACGATGACGACTCGGATCTGTGTATAAGAAATTTTAACTGTTTATTTATTATTTTATTAAATAAAAATTAATGAATACAAGAAGTATGTTATTGGTTATTCTATCATCTCCTGCATTCTCTAAAACACCGAAGTCGTTGGAAGAATTAGAAGATATCTGCAATTTTTGCGGAGAAAACAGGCTTTAGTTCTATTTTGTACTAACTCGACAAAATTCTTAGCATTTCTAGTCTTTTTCTGTTCTTCTCCTTTGAGGAATCGATGTCAACGTGTCGGGTGGCTTTTTAAGACTCCAAAATGATGTCGTCGAGGTAACGCATTTCCTTTTGAGATCCAAGCCTAGCTTAGTGAGACAGACTCGTCGGTATTGCCAGACGGTGTAATTGGGTGGATTCAATCTTATACAATCCTCGAGAAGTCTCATCACGCGCGTTTAATCCTCTTTTTTGAGCAGCACAGCACGGAAATAAGCAAATGCATCTATGACTGTAAAAAACAACTTAGTTGAGAATTTACAGAAAAAATATATACAGTCCTCTGTGACAGCTATTTTTACAGCAACTTCTTCGTCTTTGGACGGGTAAATCGGATAAATATCTTTCACCTCTTCATTGTCTTCGTACATTGCAGACGAAGAGATATCGCCAGATTCCATCTGCAAAAAACCTAGAATTATTACATAGGCATATTTAATAATATGAAAAGTACATTTAGAAACATAAAAACCTGAATTTACATAAATTTTAACCTTCTATATGAATAAAATCTAAATGAATAAAATTAATCGAATAATTTTGAAAGCACATTTGTTTTTGAGAGGGTGCGGTTTGGGGAACTAGTACGTGACAGTAAAGTCCGAAAAACGATAACGGGAGAAGAAGCGGAGGAAGATGACGAAAAGCACAGAAGTTAAGCAAAAAATGTAGTTTTCTTTTTTCGGAGCAAAATATACTACACCAGTTTCGACCGTTTTCCTCTGGACTGGATTTCCATTTGATTTTAAAAAAGAAGGAGAGCACGGTCTCATCAGCAGAGGACTCACCCTTCGTATTACCAAAAACATGGAGCTACTTACGAGAAAACTACCAAGTATAGACTAAAACAATCACTGAACAATCAAAGGTGCAATAAAATCAAAAGTGCATTTTAATCTAGCTTTTGATTAGTTAATTTTGAATTTTAAAGAAACTTAGAGTCTTTGCAGTACTGTATCATCGTAACTTTGCTCTGCGGACAGCTTCTCTTTAACCAACGTTTCGTAAACTTTTTTATTAGGTCCTTGAGTTTCTTTGTTTTTAGCCTGCGAAATATAGAAGATGTGTTATAATAAATCACGATGAAACACTTACAAAGTCTCCAACCATTTTCTTCATTCTTTCTTGTGCTTTTAGAAAATTCGTCAACTGGAAAATATTATCTTTCGGTTCGCTAAGAGGCGGATTCTTCTTAGTCATAGAAGATAACATATTTGAAAATAGCTTTCGGAACTCCTAAGTGAAGAAGAATTGCTTTTGAAATCACAAACTTTGTTGGAGAGTGTATGAATTGTTCCGTCTGCATGTCCTATAGCAAGTGCATGTTCTTCACTTTGAGCGGAAGCTTTAGTCACTTGCTTAGGTACAAAATGTTATTTTTATATGTTGTTGACATACTCCAGTAGTCAGCGATATTCTCCCGAACTGCAGTACATACTCTTCCCTTCGCATCAACAAATTCCAGAGTCTGAAACCCAAAATTATTATGTCGAACAATGCGTTACTTCAATTAATTTACACAGTTTTTGCGGTTCCATTCGGTCCACTGATCAGTGTGCATGGGGATAAAAATTCAATTTTGTAAACATGTTAATCTTCATCGCCGACACTTCGGATATCCTTGATGTCAAGCTGAAAGTACTATTTTAGTTTCTGTTAAGCGATTACGTTTTTTTTTCTTACGCGTAGAAATTGTTCGAATTATTTCCAGTATTTGATTGATCAAGTACAGAAAACTGAAAAGAAAACTTAACAACAATTGAAAAGAAAACTTACGTGACAGGAAAGTCCGCCGTAAATCGACAACGGGAGAAGGGCCGAAAAACGCGCGGCCATCTGCCTAACGGCCGGCCCGTTGCCCCGCCCCCTGTGTGCTTTGTACAGTGAGCGGCGGAACCCGGGAGGTGTCGGTTTCATGCATAAGGGTGGGTATATAACCCCGAGCTAAGAAGGGTGATATCGGTAGAAAGCAGTCACTCGGAAGGTCCGCGATGATCCTACAGGTTCAGGCAGGCGGGAGGTGAGCTAACGGGGGAGGCATCTCCTGAGTGGCCCATGAGAGACTCGAGTACATTTTTTCTGAGCTAAAAACGGGGGGTTTTGATCCAAAATTATCGATTTTTTTCAAAAAAAAAATCGATTTTTTTAAATGTTGGCCTGGCCTGGCCCGGCCGGACGTGGCCAGGATCGATTTTTATTGATTTTTTTTTGAAAAAAATCGATAATTTTGGATCAAAACCCCCCGTTTTTAGCTCAGAAAATCCCGGGGTACCAGCCCCATGGTCGATACTTATCCGGGGTGTACTCGAGTCTCTCATGGGCCACTCAGGAGATGCCTCCCCCGTTAGCTCACCTCCCGCCTGCCTGAACCTGTAGGATCATCGCGGACCTTCCGAGTGACTGCTTTCTACCGATATCACCCTTCTTAGCTCGGGGTTATATACCCACCCTTATGCATGAAACCGACACCTCCCGGGTTCCGCCGCTCACTGTACAAAGCACACAGGGGGCGGGGCAACGGGCCGGCCGTTAGGCAGATGGCCGCGCGTTTTTCGGCCCTTCTCCCGTTGTCGATTTACGGCGGACTTTCCTGTCACGTAAGTTTTCTTTTCAATTGTTGTTAAGTTTTCTTTTCAGTTTTCTGTACTTGATCAATCAAATACTGGAAATAATTCGAACAATTTCTACGCGTAAGAAAAAAAAAACGTAATCGCTTAACAGAAACTAAAATAGTACTTTCAGCTTGACATCAAGGATATCCGAAGTGTCGGCGATGAAGATTAACATGTTTACAAAATTGAATTTTTATCCCCATGCACACTGATCAGTGGACCGAATGGAACCGCAAAACTGTGTAAATTAATTGAAGTAACGCATTGTTCGACATAATAATTTTGGGTTTCAGACTCTGGAATTTGTTGATGCGAAGGGAAGAGTATGTACTGCAGTTCGGAGAATATCGCTGACTACTGGAGTATGTCAACAACATATAAAAATAACATTTTGTACCTAAGCAAGTGACTAAAGCTTCCGCTCAAAGTGAAGAACATGCACTTGCTATAGGACATGCAGACGGAACAATTCATACACTCTCCAACAAAGTTTGTGATTTCAAAAAAGCAATTCTTCTTCACTTAGGAGTTCCGAAAGCTATTTTCAAATATGTTATCTTCTATGACTAAGAAGAATCCGCCTCTTAGCGAACCGAAAGATAATATTTTCCAGTTGACGAATTTTCTAAAAGCACAAGAAAGAATGAAGAAAATGGTTGGAGACTTTGTAAGTGTTTCATCGTGATTTATTATAACACATCTTCTATATTTCGCAGGCTAAAAACAAAGAAACTCAAGAACCTAATAAAAAAGTTTACGAAACGTTGGTTAAAGAGAAGCTGTCCGCAGAGCAAAGTTACGATGATACAGTACTGCAAAGACTCTAAGTTTCTTTAAAATTCAAAATTAACTAATCAAAAGCTAGATTAAAAATGCACTTTTGATTTTATTGCACCTTTGATTGTTCAGTGATTGTTTTAGTCTATACTTGGTAGTTTTCTCGTAAGTAGCTCCATGTTTTTGGTAATACGAAGGGTGAGTCCTCTGCTGTTGAGACCGTGCTCTCCTTCTTTTTTAAAATCAAATGGAAATCCAGTCCAGAGGAAAACGGTCGAAACTGGTGTAGTATATTTTGCTCCGAAAAAAAAAACTACATTTTTGCTTAACTTCTGTGCTTTTCGTCATCTTCCTCCGCTTCTTCTCCCGTTATCGTTTTTCGGACTTTACTGTCACGTACTAGTTCCCCAAACCGCACCCTCTCAAAAACAAATGTGCTTTCAAAATTATTCGATTAATTTTATTCATTTAGATTTTATTCATATAGAAGGTTAACATTTATGTAAATTCAGGTTTTTATGTTTCTAAATGTACTTTTCATATTATTAAATATGCCTATGTAATAATTCTAGGTTTTTTGCAGATGGAATCTGGCGATATCTCTTCGTCTGCAATGTACGAAGACAATGAAGAGGTGAAAGATATTTATCCGATTTACCCGTCCAAAGACGAAGAAGTTGCTGTAAAAATAGCTGTCACAGAGGACTGTATATATTTTTTCTGTAAATTCTCAACTAAGTTGTTTTTTACAGTCATAGATGCATTTGCTTATTTCCGTGCTGTGCTGCTCAAAAAAGAGGATTAAACGCGCGTGATGAGACTTCTCGAGGATTGTATAAGATTGAATCCACCCAATTACACCGTCTGGCAATACCGACGAGTGTGTCTCACTAAGCTAGGCTTGGATCTCAAAAAGGAAATGCGTTACCTCGACGACATCATTTTGGAGTCTTAAAAAAGCCACCCGACACGTTGACATCGATTCCTCAAAGGAGAAGAACAGAAAAAGACTAGAAATGCTAAGAATTTTGTCGAGTTAGTACAAAATAGAACTAAAGCCTGTTTCTCTCCGCAAAAATTGCAGATATCTTCTAATTCTTCCAACGACTTCGGTGTTTTAGAGAATGCAGGAGATGATAGAATAACCAATAACATACTTCTTGTATTCATTAATTTTTATTTAATAAAATAATAAATAAACAGTTAAAATTTCTTATACACAGATCCGAGTCGTCATTGTTCTGTATTAAACACTGCTTGACTTTGCGAGGGGAGTAACCTGAAAAAAAAAGCGAAAAATCATAATACTCGTTGGAAAATAGCCTTTCGGAGCACAAAAGTGAATGAATTGCTGATGAAAGTGCACTTACAAGTGAACAAGAATTCATTTTTATAGAAAATCAGGTGAAAATTTTTCTACTATCGGTTTTACGTAAGAAAATAAAACGGGAAAACCGTGCGGCAAAAATTCAAACGCAATTCCGTACCGTGGTAATTTTGACAATTGTCGACAATAGCTTTATTGGTTATTGCCGTTCTCTAAATATTACTTTTCGTAGCCCATGAAGTTCGCTCAACTTCGAACCTGTGTGTAGAACGAAATTCTGTACGAAAACACGAATTTTTTATGCCCCAGTCGATTAGTTTATAGATTGACGATTCATTTCCAACTGTGTTAAAACAAAAATTCTCTCATAACTTGATTAATGATACACAATGAACAAATTTATTTTAACAAATGGAAAACGGTTCACAACTTAGTTGCGGGTGAGGAACTCGTGGTGACGCTGGTATGGCGACTTCTCGAGGGCCTCCTCCTTCCAGAGGTCTGGGGTAAGGTAGGAGTAGGTTCTTTGAAGAGCGGCATAGGTAGCCTTGGCGAAGTTTCCAAGGGTAGCGGTAGATCCCTTAGCGGCGGTGTAGCAATCCTCAATTCCAGCCATGGTGAGGAGCTTCTTTGGAACAGGGGCAGAAACGATTCCAGTACCACGTGGGGCTGGGATGAGTCTGACCATGACAGAGGCGCACTTTCCGGTGACTTTGCAAGGGACGGTATGTGGGAGTCCGATCTTATTTCCCCAATATCCTCTGCGAACTGGAACAACAGCGAGCTTGGCGGCAACAATGGCTCCACGGATAGCGGTGGCGACTTCCTTAGAGCACTTTACTCCAAGTCCGACGTGTCCGTTGTGGTCTCCAATGGCGACAAAAGCCTTGAAGCGAGTACGTTGTCCGGCACTAAACATTTATTTTTTCTCATTGAATTTTTTTAGAAACTTACGTGGTCTGCTTTTGGACTGGAGAGATCTTGAGGACCTCGTCCTTGAGGTTGGAGCAAAGAGCATCAATGATCTCGAACTCCTTGATTGGGAGAGAGTTCAGGTAGATCTCCTCAAGAGTGGTGATCTTCTTTTCTTTGACAAGTCTTCCGAGCTTGGTGACTGGAGTCCACTCGGTCTCTTTCTCTCCTCCGCGTCCAGCTCTAAATTATCATTAATTGATTGGAAAGAGCTCCAAAACAATTAGCTCACCTTCCTCCGCGTCCTCCACGTCCACCGCGTCCTCCGCGTCCACCACGTCCTCCAGCTGGACGATCTCCAGTTGGGCGAGCTCCTCCGCGGCCACCTCCGCGTCCTCCGAATCCAGATTGGAAGCCTCCTCTATCGGCCATTTTGAATTGTGTACCTCAAGCTGCAAAATTACGAAGAGTGCGAGAAAAAACGAGAATTTCAAGTTTAAAAAAATTAACGATTTTTCACGAAAACGGGCAAATTTAAAATCTCATATTTTGTGATGAAGAACAATTTATGTAGTTGTTTTTAAGCTTCAATTTAATGAAAAAAAACCGAAAATTTTAATTAAATATTGCCAAAAACAGCGAAATTTAGGGGAAAAGCGGAAAACAGAAAATTCACAGGAGGAATAGTGAATGAAAGAGAGCGTGGCGAGACCCGCCAGTCATAGAAATTCATGCGCCTTTAAACAACAGCAAGTCGATTCATTCCAATCCCATTCAATGTAATTTTCCACAAATATTCCAAATAAAAAAACTGAAATTTGTAATGTAACAGTCACAAAAACAAAAAATATATTTATTTGAAAAGAGTTTTAAACGCAATTTCTCAATGAATTATAAGGAATTGAGACTCTGATTACTGGATTATAAAAATAAAAAGAGTAATAAATTATCTATTTCCCATTCTGCCAATAGTTTTGATACAGTTTTCCGTAATTATAGAAATTAGTTTTTTCTTTCGTGAAGATTGGTTGGTTGAGCGGCATTCCGATATCATCATCAACAGTACGAGGTCTTGAATAAACTAGATCCATGCTTATAACTGCAGAATTCTTTTGACTGTCCCCAACAACTGTGTCGTTTTCGAAAAACTCGCTTTTCAATGGAGGGAATTCCTGGAAAACTAATGAATAGAACATGATTTCAATTGAAGCGTACAGTCGTTGCCGCATACCAGCTTTTAAAAACATTATTTTTCTGTTTTCTTTCTGCAAATGTTCGAAGGTACATATTATAGGCAGCGTTCTGTAGCTGGAGAAACTGAAGATGCTCATTGTAAGTGAGCCCATCCAATGGAATCGTTTCAATGAAAATAAAAGATAAAAGAATTAAGAATTTCATGTCGTAATCAATACGAATTGTGTGATCAATTGCAATCAACAAATGGTGTAAAGCGAGAACTATTGTATTTTGAGGGAGTGTAATCTTCACGAGATTCCTCTTTGTCATATTTCTTCAAGAACATAAGTAACAGAATTCAAACGCATTTACAAATATTTTTAAGTGTCGTTTTTAAATCTTTTTCTAATCCATTATACAAAATCCCTTACTCCCACTTAATGGAAAAAATATCTTCTGAAATATGAGTAATCCAGAGAGAATTCCATTAGAGTAGATTGATAAAAAGAAAACAGACTTGAGCTGTCTTTGGAAATGAATAGATTATCGGCTGACGGTTACCGTAGTCCCATGATCCGAGATGAGCCGATTCGATAGGCTCTCGGCCGTCGACTCTTCTTCTTCATTTCGTACATTTCATTCGGCTGTGACTAGACGAATTCATCTTCAGAGATACTCTTCTCTTTTCATTCCATTATGAAATTAGGGTTTTTATTCCCTTTTCTATCACTGTGTTTTTTGAATTCTTGGGGAAACTGTCAGGAAACTGAACGTATTCTGGCGAATAATGGAACAGAAGACAAAGAGAATACTCCATCGAAAGGAGAATCTCCCAATACAAATCCCCTTTTTCTATCAAACTCAACAGCAGGAGTATATGATTCAAAAGGGAGAATTCGTCTAACAATTGGTCATATCGGAGCAATTGGAGCATTGAGAAATGATGTGAAGATTCTAGAAGTCTCTCATAAATCATTGCAAGCTGAAGGAATTTTGGATGATGATCTTGACGTCGAGTACGTTTTCATTCATTTTTCAGTCTTCAGATTAAAAAATGAATTTCGATTTATCAAGTATTTTATTCTAGAATAGTCTCTCAAACTGGATGTGGTGAGTCTTATGAAGGTGTTGCCGTGGCAGCTGATATGTATCATCTTCAAAAAGTGAAAGCATTCATTGGCCCGTATTGTAATGCTGAAATGGATGCTGTTGCTCGAATGGCGGCATTCTGGAACATTCCAATCATCGGATATATGGCCGCTTCAAACAACTTAGCTGATAAGAATGCGTATCCAACACTTGCTAGAATTTCGGTAGAAACTCTCAATAAAGTTCAATAAAATCAAATGAATTCAGATGAGAACAACGAATTCGATTGCCGAAGCGACGTGTGCAATGCTCAGACATTATGGATGGACGAAAGTGGCAATTGTCACAAATACTGGAGTTTTAGCCTACGATAGAGTTCTTTCGTTTGAAGAAGTCTTCCATCAAAGAGGAATTTCTGTTGTCAAAAAAATTATGTTTGACGAGTTTGCCGACTCGAAAGCGATGATTGCATCTGGTCTTTTGAATGATATTAAAAATTCTGCAAGAAGTGAGCTCATCAAATTCAGATTCTCCTAATTCTCTCAACTTTTTCAGTTGTCGTCTGCCTTTTTTCGAATACAAGAGAAAGTTCTCGAGAATTTCTGACAGCAGCAAATATTCAGGGAATGAGTGTAAATGAATACGGATACGTGTTTCCATGGCTTCAAGATGGTGGAAAAGATGTTGCTCCATGGACTGGATCTGATGGTTCAATGCTTCAAAAAGTCAAAGATCAATATGCAAATGCTATTATTGTGAGTCAACTTTCTTTTGAGATGAAATAACAATCTAAACTGATCTCCCTTACATAATAATTGTGTTCCAGATTGATGACGTCAACAGTTTCGATAACTCAATCATCGGTCCATTTGTCGAAAGAATCAAGGACGTTGGATTGACTGAAGCTGATGTGGATATTGCCAATATCTATGGATATCTCTATTTATTTGATGCTCTGAAACTATATGCTCTTGCAGCGAGAAAAGTTTTAAATGAGACAGGAAAAGCAGAAAATCTTTTGAATGGACGAATGATGTGGCAAAATATGAGAAAGATGAAATTTGTCGGAATGGTCGGTGCTTCTGGAATCGCCTCAGGCCAAATCACAATGGATGATCGTGCTGAAAGAGCTCCTCTCTATCGTGGATTCTTCGTTTCTCCGAATACGGATGCAGTACTTCCAATGGTTCATATGGAACCAACAATGCTTGATAATTGTGATGGAATTGCCAACAAATCTGGTTGTTATGAGATTGTTGTTACTGATATTATGAGAGATTTTTGGCCGTCAATAGATCGAAAAATGCCGAAGGTTTGTCAGATTTAATACTCAGTTTATCGTTAATCTGTAAAGATTTTGTTTTCCATTTCCAGGATGAGCCAGACTGCGGATATCGAAATGAGAGATGTGATTATACGCTGATTATCATCGGAGCCGCCCTTATCCTTCTATTTATCATCGCCGCTGTATCAATCTTCTTTGCGCAAAAGCTTCTGTTTGTCGACGCGATGTTGTGAGAAAAAATGAAATGAAATTGAGATTTTTAGGGAGAAGAGAGCGTTGGATAAACTTCCATTCCGAATTTATCGAGATGATCTTCAGTTTATTGATGAGGAACAATTGAAGAGTATGCTATCGTTAGGAAGTACTCGAACAAAGATGAGCAATATGAATTATGGATCAAGAAATCATGCAATTGTTGGAACAAATACACACGCGATCTATCATAAATACGTTCAGAGACGACCAATTGTTTTTAGTCGAGCAGACAAAACTCTTATTCAATTGGTAGAGAATACGAACATATTGACAATAAGAAATCGATTCATTTCAGATGAAAACTGCCGTCCATGACAACATAAATCCATTTTTGGGAATGGTTTGGAACGAAAGAGAAGAAATGTTGTTGGTGTGGAAATTCTGTTCTCGTGGTACTCTTCAGGATATCATTTATAATGATAGCATCCAATTGGATACCAAATTCCATGGAGCATTCATTCGAGATATTCTAGCAGGATTGGAATATTTACATGCTTCTCAGATCGGTTATCACGGATCACTCACACCATGGTCATGTCTTATCGACAGAAATTGGATGGTTAAGCTTACGGATTATGGAATTGCGGATCCGTTGGAGAGATGGGAAAAACAACAAACAATCTCAAGAGATGCGTTGACAAGTGAAGATGATAAGTCACAGGCAACACAAAGCACAAGTATACTGTATGAGTCACCTGAGATGTTGAAGAACAGAGAGAAGAATCGTGTGAGAAGAGTAGATCAGGATTGGATGAGACAGACATCAGCAAGAAGACAATTGGGAGATGTTTATGCATTTGGTCTTGTCATGTATGAGATTATCTTCCGATCACTTCCATTCCCAGAAGGAACAAATCAAACAGAACTAGTAGAATGGCTTAGAGATGGTTCAAAAGTTGTAAAACCGACGATTGCTCAGAACAAAGTACTCAATATGGATTTGACGGCATTAATTCAAGACTGTTGGAATACGACACCAGAGATGAGACCTTCTTTGAGAAGAATTAAATTGAATGTGGAAACTTATTTGAATATGTTGGTTCTTTTGATTCAATCATTTATTATGTATCAATTGAGTTTACAGAAAGGGTTCATTGGTTGATCAAATGACTCGAATGATGGAACAATACGCGAATAATTTGGAGAAGCTTGTAGCTGAAAGAACCGGAATGTTAGAAGAAGCCAATCAAAGAGCTGATCGTCTTTTGAGTCAACTTCTTCCAGCTTATGTTGCCAACGAACTGAAACTGGGAAGACCGGTTCCACCGAAAACATTCACTGGATCAACTGTTCTTTTCAGGTTAGTAGGTTACTGTGACTGAGGTCAATGAATAATTTCTTTCAGTGACATTGTTGGATTCACTGATATGTGTAAACATGCAACTCCATTGGAAGTGGTTTCTGTTCTTAATGGAATATTCGATGGATTTGATCAATTCATTGCAAGAAAGGATGCATATAAAGTGGAAACAATTGGAGACGCCTACATGGTCGTTTCAGGAGTTCCAGAAGAAAATGGACACCGGCATATCAATGAGATTGCTAGTATTGCATTGGATGTTCATAAGGTATGACTAATCTCTCAACGATCTCATCTGAATCCATTTTCAGTTCTTGTCTGAATTCGTTGTTCCACATAAAAGAGAGACGAAAGTTCAATGTCGTCTCGGTTTTCATACTGGTCCAGTTGCTGCAGCTGTTGTCGGACTCAATGCTCCTAGATATTGTCTCTTTGGAGATACTGTAAATATGGCTTCTCGAATGGAGAGTAATGGAGAACCAGGAAAGACTCAAATCTCTGAAGGAGCAAAGAATCTTCTTCTTAAAGAATATCCGGATTATATTTGTGAGCAACGCGGAGAAATTCCAATTAAGGGAAAAGGAATGTGCATGACTTATTGGTTGATGGGAACAAAATCCGAAGGAGCTGGTCTTAGTGGAGCATATATGGCACCGACTATGAAAACGGCTGGAAGTGGATTCACTGGAATGCTTGGAAATTCGACAAATGATTACTCATTGAATTTGAGAAATCCAACTGGATTACAAAGATAAATAATCATTTGAATTTCTCTTTTTAACTGTTTTTTTTTCTTCTAAAAGTAAAAAGTAAAACTTCTTTCTAGAAATTCCCCTGAAATAGAAAAACGTCTTGCATTTATTCTTGTGTATTGCATTTTATTCGAATAAAATGATGTGATTGTGACTTTATTTTCATATATTTTCTTCAAACGAATGCCCTTATAATAAAGGTTACTTCATATATTCAGAAAGAAAACTCTTCGCTTCCTCTCGTCTTCTAACCACATCTCTCATTTGGTTTCCATGACAACGTGCACCAACATAGGGCCTTCTCTTTCTCTTTTCTTTACTCCTCGTCAAACCCATTCATTTCTGTTCATTCTCTTCTGTTTTCGATAATGGACGGCGATCAAACTCCTGAAGAGCAAGTTGAAATTGGTGAATCTGATCAGGGACCGCAATTTGATGATCAGGTAGAACTGATAGATGTTTTCAAATACTCTCTTGATCAACGAATTATGGATGGATGTGTTATTTCGGCAGTTCTTGAGCCTCGTGGACAAGATACGATTGTGGCAGTTTCGGTTACAAATAAGATTGTGATTAAAGGTTAAAATAGTAAGATGCCAAGTTCAAATTGAAAATTTCAGACACTGAAACATCATTGAACATCACAGAAACCATTCGTTGTATTGCTGCGGCTCCATTTGGAGATGGATATGATTGTATTTTAATTGGAACAGATTCAAGTGTCATTTGTTATGACGTTCATAACAATCTAACTGTTTTTCGAAACGATGTTCCAGATGGAGTCAATTGTTTTGCGGTGATTTAATTCAGTAGAATCTCTTGAATTAATATGAAATTTCAGTATGGGAAACTCGGTGATAACGAAGACGCAATCTATTGTGGAGGCAACTGTTGTATTTGGGGATTCGATCGAACTGGTGCCAACACGTATTGGACTGTAACAGGAGATCAAGTAACAACAATGTGTTTGAGTGATTATGATGGAGATGGAGAAACTGAACTAGTCATTGGATCCCCTGATTTTGAGATAAGAGTATTCAAAAACGATTTAATGAGAGCCGAATTGATGGAGACAGATGAAATCACGTGTCTCTCTCATGTTGCAAGTGGTTGTTTTGCATATTCTTTGAATAATGGAACTATTGGAACATATGTTTTAAAAGAGAGACAATGGAGAATAAAATCCAAATCAAATGTTTCTAAAATCTTTAATTTCGAAGAACAAGGATTGATGGTCGTCGTTTGGAAACAAGGAAAAATTGATCTTCGATTCTCCCATAATGGAGAAGTTCTGTCAAGAGAATCAGTTTCGACGCCAGTTGCATCTGCTACGTTGATGAGAAAAGGAGAGGATTCAATTATAACAGTAGTCAGTTTAGATGGAAAAGTGAAAGGATTTAAAGTGCAAAGAGCAACTCATGGAGCAATTGACAAAACTCAACAGTTGATAAGAGAGTTTGGACAAAAGAAACATAATTTGATGGTGAGAGAATCCCCAGAAATACAGTCAGTTAGTGAATGAATTTCAGATGGAATTATCAAATTATGAACAAGAAGAACAGATGACAGAAGCAGAAAAAGACAGAGATTTCCGAATTCCAGCTGATACGGAAGTTGCTGTTCTTTTTGTTGTTAATTGTGAAGCACAGTTATTGAGTCTTAGAGTAGAAGCTTCTCATGATATTCCAATACGAAATGTTGTCATTTTTGCAGAAGGACTTTTCGAAGGAGAATCTTATATATGGTTTTGAGAAGTTTTGATTTAAAAAGTTTTGTTTTGAATTCAGGATCCCTCCAAATGAGCATCAATCACGGAGCACAATTGATATTCCATTGATTATTGATAAAGATTCGACGAACGATTTGCATACAAAAGTGTTCTTGGGACATGTCGATTCGTAAGAAACTTCTTTATATTCAATTAAGTCACATTCCGAGTTTTCAGAAATAAATTAATGGTGATGGAGAATACGAGAATTCTTCCCCGTTTCTGTCGATTCACATTACTCAAAGAAGAATATCAAAAGTATTTTTATATGCCGACGTGCTGGATCAAATTTGATATTAATCCGAAAGTTGTAAAGGTCTGAATCGAAATGTATGATTTCTGTAATCATTTATTTTAGCTCTCCGAATGGGTTCTCGAAAGTTTCACAATTGATTCGAGTCTTGTTGAAATGTTCGATGAGGCTCAAGGAGAATTCAAATTTCTTGGATTACGTCCAAAACATGAAAAATCGCTGATGTTTAGAATAAGTCATACACAGAAAACATTTGAAATCTTCCATGACAGTATTGAAACTCTGGGAGCAATGGTTCAAAGTTATGCGAGTTTCTTTCAAATTCAAAATATGGAATGTCTTGCACACTTTCCAGATGTATTCGAAGAAGCCGAAGGAATACTAGAAGAGGTTAGATATCCGAAGAGGATTTGCATCACATTCAGAACATTCTCTCAATTTCTGTTCTTTAGCTGCAACTGTTTATCTGATAATCATAGTTTATGGAAACAGACCACAGAACAAGAAATGACGATTTCATTCTTTCTAAGCACCACCCACTGTCAACTTATCCCACAAAGACTCGATTGAAGGATCCATTACTAAACTAAGAAGTTTCAGATAGAACCAATGACCGAAGTTCGTGATAGACTCACTACTGAACTCCAAGAAAGACAAGCAGCTGTAAAAGAAATAATAATACGTGCAGAAGATTCGATCAGTATTGATAACATGTCAGTGTTAATCTCATGACTTTTGACATTTCATCTTTCTCCTCTAATCCTTTTTTTTCTTTTTCAGACCAGAAGCTAGAAAATGTTATATTCGTATGAAAGCGAACGACGCAGCCGCGAGACAAGCTGCTCTTTTAAGGTATCAAAAACACTCATTTTCCTGGAAAAGAAGGAAGGAAAAAGTAACTTTTCAGATGGAATAATCAAGAAAGATGTGTGAAATCGTTGCGTCGACTCAACAAAATAATCGAGAATTTTGCTCGTCTACGAGGTTTGTTTCATCGTTTTATGAATCAGAGTTCGATGGATTCAAAATTGAAATTTCAGTTGGAGAGCCCGGAAGACAAATCGTCGTCTCGTGTAGATCTGCAATTGCAGATGACAATAAACAGATTGTCACGAAGATACTACAGTATGGTGCATCGAGTCAATGATAAACTTCCGACTACTTTTATAAGGAGAATAAATTATTTATATCATCTATTACCCTGCGTCTTCTTGCTACCCGCGCAGTCAAAGATTCGTTTGAGTGTAATAACTTCTTATATAATAAAAGAAAAACTTTTTTAAATTCCAAAATCTTTATTTCTAATATGTACAGTAACCCATAGAAACTTTTAACATATCTGACAACAATCGGCAAGTAGTTCAGTGCACTCCGTCTCCGCTTCTCCATTCTGAATTCTTTCGGTTGTCGATTGGAACTTTTTCCGTTTTCGATCGGATAAATACTTTCCGAGACCCTGAAAATGAAATCAGTCAGAATGAATTCATTTTCATCAACTAACCTTATACAATTTCATAGTTCCAACAACATTTGCCATTCTTCCTCCCATTGTAATCATCACCAAAAGAACAGAACTTGGTTCAGTGATTTCTTCGTCATCTGGAGTTCCATCTGTTGAATTCACTCGAATTCCTGCATCTCGAAACTTTTGTTCAACTGCTGCTTTGATAACATCTTTATCTAATTGAGCTTTTATTAATAGAAGAGCAGCTCCAAATACATTCAAAATAATACCATAAGCAATCAATTCATGCCAACCTTAACATAATAGAAATTGAAAAATGAGAGAAAAAAGAATTGAAAACTCACTTGCTTTCCTTCTATTATGTTTGAAAATTGTCCATTTTTCTCTCCATGTTTGATCTTGTCCACGTCTGTATCTTCTCTGATTTCGAGGTGCCATTTCAGATGATCAGTTGGATGAGAATAATGAATAATATAAGGAAAAAGTTCTTGTCGATGAAGGAAAAAGAAGATATCAAGGAAAAAAAGGCGGATTATTGGATATATTAGATGAGCTCCAGGATTAGAGCATTGTAAGAAATATCGATGAGAAGTGAGAGATTCAGAAACTATTAGAAGGTGTTTATCACTACCATTTGATCGTTATTTATGACGCCTTCAGGTACAAGAACACTATCCGCTTTTTCTGATTTCACAGAATTCTTTGACCTTGAAAATTCTTTTTCTATCCTCCTCCATAGTCTTATCTCTTTCATTCAAGGGAATCCATACACATTCTGCGTCAATTTCAGCTCATCCCTATGTCTTATAATACACGTTTTGTCTGAAAATCGAAGATTATTTTTTTATAAATACTTTATTATTTCGGGAATGTGACATACACAAAAGAAGTATTGTTTCGGAGAAGAAAAAGAAAAAAAACATAGTAGTTATTATCAATAGTAGGTAACGATGTGGCGAGTTGGAACAAGAATTCTACTGTTTCTGATTGTATGAGGAGTGACGATTGGAGGGGATGAAGTCGGAGATGACTTAAACCTGAAAACGGTTAGAATTAGAGAATGAAAAGAAGAACTTAACCATTCAGAGATTAGAAAGTTAGTTATTTTTAAATTTCTATTAGAACAGCTCTTTATGATAGTGCCCTTCTATTAGAGGTTTATGAGAAAACATTTTATATACCTGTCCAGTCTGTCCTTGATGGAAAGTGTGTGATTCAACACCTCCGTGTCCGTATCCACGTGGACCGAACATTGCTCCGTAGCAGCGATTGCAGTACGGCTTACCCTCTCTCTCGGAGTGACTTCCAGCGGCCAACGTCTTCTTGCACGCATCATTCTCACATCGGAGACACGGACGATGCCAGTCGAAACCGATAGATGTCACGCGTTCGGCTGAAATTTCAACATTATGATACTTCTTCTGAAATGAAGTTTCTACCGAAATAGACTGGCTTCTGACAACGTGGACAGTTTGGCATATTTGTCGTTTGAAGGAATCGGTTTCTGGAAGAAAAAAAGAAATTGGAAGAATAAAAAGAAGACGAGAAGGACAAAAAAGGATAACAGAATTCTAAAATAGATGAGAGAAAAAAGAAGAAGAAGAAGTGGAAAAAAGAAAGATTTTGTGTAGCAGCTTGAGTCTGTCACGCGCCATTTTTATGGATGTTTTTGAGAGAAAAACGAGAAAATGTAAGAAGAGAAGAAGAGCTCGAAGAACAGATTACTGTAGGAAAATTAAAAACTCATCTAAAGAAGAAAACGTTTGAGACGTGGAAACAGATTTCTAGTTTGTGGCCTAGAGGTCACGTGAATAATTAAACGAAAGAAGCATGTATTTAGGTAATGGATTTTTAAAATACCAACAAAACTTATTTTGGTGTCAGAAGGGTTTTCAAAAGGTCAAAACCTGTTTTCCCTTTTCTCACTTACAATTTTCGAGGTCATTCAGTTGATCAAACCTCAATTACTTTGATCTACATTCCTGTTATGGAACGATTGACACAACGGCTCTGTTCTGATAAACACCACGTGCACACACATATTACTACCAACTGGCATATTAACCAAAGACACCTGCCACCAACAGAAAGAGAGAGAGAGAGAGAGAGAGAGAGAAAATAAAGTGACAGTTGGCACAAATACGGTCAAATAGGAAACTATATTGATAAATAGATGAAAGGGAAAATAAAAGTATTCCCATTTTCACACAATTCAAAAAAGAAATGAATCGGACTGAAAGCAGAAATCAAAAAAGAGAAAAAATTGAAAAAGAAAGGCGATTATTACTTTTCGGCGACTCACACATTTGCATTTTTCGTTTTTCAAACGACTGAAAAACTGGAAATATCAGATATTTTATTTACTGTTTTATTTTATATAAACCAAAGTGTTAACCATCAAAGCTTTGGCAAAGCGGAGGAAAGGGCAATAAGGGAAGAGTGATAGAACAATATTCGAAAGAACCATCTGTTCTTTTACAACTTTTTACCACTGACCCGCGCAGAAAAAAGAAAGAAAAAGAGAGGAAGAGGGGCGGGATGGAACAAGAAACAGGTGCAATTTGCACTTTGAATATGTCCATAAAGAAGAAGACACGATTGAGATGCGAAAGAGATGAGAAAATTTGTATGTTTGTGTGATGTGTTTGGATTGAATAAGACATTTGGGGAGGGGAGTATCCAATGTGAATTTCATGGTTTTTGTAGGATTACTTTCTATAGCTTCTTATCGAATTATTGCCACAAATATATATGCACTTGACAATATAATGCTGAAAAAGTAGAAATATACTGACGAATGAGATAACAACACGATGGTTGGTATTGCCTAATGAAGCAGGAAAACTTCATCCAATGAACTTTCAATTCATACTCTCAACCCAAAGCCACTTTGTAAAACCAAATAAATTTGAAGTTGTTAGGAAGGTTGGTTGGACACCGAAATGACTCATTCTTCGGCATTTGAATGTCTCATTTCTTTATTAGAACGAGAAGAGAAGACAAAAACCGAAATGAATTTTTGAAAAATGAAAGCTGAATTCAGAAGAGAGTATCAATTTTCATATAAACAAAAAAAAGAGAGATTCAAATATCAAATGAGAAATTTTAATTCTTTTCTCTACAGTAATCTACTTGAATTACCACCACTTGAAACCAAAAAAGGAGAGAAAAACGGAGAGAAAAACGGAGATGTTTACCAGTTTTTGGAAGTGTCTCTGGAAGAAAACACAAAAACGGAGAGAAATGGATATAAAAGAGTGAGAGGAAACGAGGGATCAAAATGGAATAAACAAATAAGTAGAGTAGAACGTATTGTCGACGAGAATCGGGCGAAAAGAAGGCGAAAAGAAAGGCGCGGACGGGATTAAAAGTCACAACTGGTTCAGATTGAAGCTCGACTTTCGCCTTCTTCTGTGCAACAAATCGTCATGTGACATCTCCTTCCTCCGACAACACATAAAACGACCTTTCAAAGTGATCCATCTCTCTTTTTGTGTCTGCGCACTCCATATGGCGCCAAAATACTTTCAAAAAAGTTGGCAACATTCCAAGGACAATGACCTGTTCAACCATGAAAAGGAGGCGGAAACAGCTGTGTGAACATATCATATTCGAAAACGTTCTTGTGACATCATCGTTGTGTTTTATAAAATCTCGCTCGAGTTTATTCACAAAACGGGAAGAAATTAGAAAACCGGTAAAACATAATGTCAGTAAGAATGACATAAGAGATTATAATGTGAATGTTTGAAAAAACTTTGATACATATTAGAGGCGAGATATAAGATCATTACGATGTTGCGAATCAGAGAAGAGAGCCTTGATGAGTCCCACCACTTCCGAGCGAGTCAGATGCTCCGCCATTGGGCCTTTCGCATTAAACCAACGTTGTTCAATGTCCTGAAAAGAATCGTTTACAAAATGAATTGTTGAAACCGTAACATACCTGCATCCGATTGCCAAGAACAAAAACGATTTCGTTGAGTCTGAAGTATTCTCTAGCACAGAAATCAGTGACTTTCGATTGATTTTTGTAAGAGACAATGTTGGCAACCACTTCGAGCAGTCTTTTAAAAACATCAGCCATCACATTAGCATCATTCTCTCGGAAATCGGAAGTGGTGACAACGTGTCGTACGAGTGAGTCTAGGAGGAACGAAACGAGCGATCCTATCACTTTACAGTACACAACTTCAGTTAAAGGTTCTCGGAGATTTTTCGCAATAAGACGGATATGAAGAAGACAAGCGGCCAAGCATTTGATCAACTTCGGCTCTTCTCTTGGAATCATAATATCCGCTGCTTCGGACATCTCTTCTGCGGCAGAAAATGTATTTTTTGTGGTTTTGAAACTTGCGGGCAAGTGTTCAAAAATGCTGTGATCTTCCAAATAAGCGGACATTTCACGTCTACATCTTGTCAACGTTTTCTCCATACAATCGGCTGCAACATTGCGAAGTCTAATGACAGAATCAACCAACAAAGGCTCCAACAAAGTCTTTTGGTTGTTACCACTACATTCGAATGACATTATCATAATGCAATGCGAGATGTAGTGACAATTATTGTAGAAGATAGCCGCCATGTTTGGGATTGAACTGAATAGATCTGCATGCTTCCTTGGTGATTGGATAACGTAAAGACGAACAATATTCTCGGCGGTCAGAGCCAGCTTCGCTCGAGCTCCCTCGTCCTCACATGCATATGCAGCTTTCATACAATCTCGCAAAAGATTTACGAAACTGATAGTGGATGCACTGAAAACAAGAACAAAACTGTTGGAATAATAAGCTGATTAAATACCTGACAGTACATTTTTGAAATGCAAAGTACGATGGAAACTGAGACTCTTCGTTATGACTCCAAAGTCGTGCAAGATCGTCTTTATATTCCTTTGCATACTTTTCCGCATGAGTGTGAGCCCTCGCCAACAGATCAATGTCGTTCACTACTGAATCCTCAGCTCCAACTGTCACCAATTTGTCGTATGTTTCATTAATCAACTTGTTGGCTTTCGAAACAATAGCGAAGCATCGACGAGTGACGAAAATGGTGTCAGTATCTAGATCGAAAAGTAGTTTCGCGTTAGGAGAGAAGAATCCCAACGTCTTCATTGTATCAACAAAACTTTCTCCGAGTTGCAACAAGCGAATGAACATGTCTTGATCCTCATCAGCAGTTTCTGTGACTGGAGCAGCAATCGCGATGACATCTTTCAGAATCATTGATATCAGTTGTGGCTGAATGGCGGTTCCAATCATGGAAATGAAGTTTCTTCCACATGCATCGAGAAGTTCTTGTGTTTGGAGGACAGCTGACAATTCAGTAAAGAATGATTTCATCGACCTGTCAAAAGAGATTCATTATGACATTATGAACAGTTGAACTTACTCTAGAACCTTCTCGACGTCCATTGTTTTGTCTTTCTTTCCACGTGGCTTCTGATTAATTGAAAATCTAGTTTGGTCCGGTATTGGTTTATCGACAAAGAATGCACCAGAGCCATCACGGCTGGAAATGATTGCTTCACAAAAAACATCGAGAATAACTGATTTCCAAGCATCCACGCGCTCTGGCAACTGTCCGATCATATTCATCGCTGTTAATGTTTCATTGAAACTTTTCTGTTCTTCAGTTGTCGTGGAGTAAACAGTGAATGAAACATTCGATTTATCACTTCCTTGTTTCTTTGATAACTTTGGAATATTCATTACTCTGTCATAATCTGCTGATAACTGATATCTGCAATTGTAGCTTAAGACAGAGTATTCGGCAGCGAAATGTTTCAATGGAACACTCATGTCGAATCCTTCGCATTGAATCCCCTCTAACAAAGCGTTTGTCTCGTTCAAAAAGTCTTTACATGCGAGAATCGAATTTCCCCATTCAATTCGGTTTGTTGTTTTACTACGCATAATCACAAGTTGCTCTTCCACATTTTTCATCTGTAATTAGCATAGATAATTCGGGCCTTCCAGCTTCTGACTCTTACCGATCGTAAAAACTCTAGTAGGTTTTCGCATGAGCGAGCTTGAGTTTTGATTTCTGCAAGCATTTCCGGATTTTCTTTCTCAGTTTGTTCGATTAGTGTTTCCAAATCTCGAGCGGACAATTCCGCAAGATCATCCAAATTCTCTAATCTATCGAAAATCAGTTTTGCTGTGGCATTGATATTGAGAGCAACTGTCAAGTTGCCATACTTGTCGACGATGTCGGCTGAGATGGAAGTGAGTCCATCTTTTAACTTTTTCTCAAGCTCTCGGTAAGATCCTTCAGAAGATGGCATCGCACAAGGTTATGCCCTGAAAACACATTTTCTGAAACAAAGACAAGACACGTTATAGAAATAACAACAAGGTGATTGAAAATCGATTCATTTGTTTAGAGGAAATGTTTGTAAAATGATTATTGATGTTTACTCGAACACCTCAATCTTTGATTACTGAAACTTTATATAAGTAAGCATTTTAAAGAGTAATAGCAGAGCTATAAAACTGAATAAACTGCTGCCATCAAATTTATAATCTTCAAATTTGAGCTTTGAATTGAAGTTCGTTCCACGCGCTAAAACAGAGAAGTACTGTTACCGGCAGTGTTTGCGTACATGGCTTTGCGTACTGCTAGAGAACATGAAATATCGAGAGACGGAGACAAACGGTTTTCTTTTTTCAAATCTACTCGTTTCATTTTATCATTCAGCTTTTCATTAATAGAACTTTTTAAATTGAAAACTCTGTATTATTACAGGTGATGGACCCACCGCCTTTCAATTTCAACACAGCTAGTACATCGGGTAAAACTCAGCCAGGTAAAATAATCTAAATTCCCTCCCAGGATTTAAAATATCTGCAGCTCCAAGTGCATTTGGAACAACAGCTCCAAAATATACATTCGGATCCTCTTTTGGAAAGCCTTCTGTTTTAGCCCAAGCTGTCAAACGCGAGGGAGAGAAGCCTCCTGAGCCGAACAACATTGGAGGGCTTTCTTCGAGTAGTTCCCTTGCCGGTCGAATAACAGTTGCTCCAAAAAACAAAAATTCCATATTCAAAGGAAATGGAGATTCCGCGGATGACAGTAAGCATTTGTTCGGACACGCACGAAACACTTTTTCGAAATGGACTAGTGTGTAGTTTACAGAAGTTCCAAATTTACAAGAAGGGCAGTTTGCAATCAGACCATTGGAAAAAAGGAAAGTTCCAGTCGGTCCGTATACTCGTTTTGGGAAACGAGAACCAACGCCAGAGGGAACGGAGAAAAAACCAAAGTTCAACTTTCAAATCGGAAAACAAACTACCGAGCCTCCCAAGAGTTTCTTCTTGAAACAGAAAGCAAATATTGCAGATGAAGGGAAGGATGAGGTGTGTTTCATTTTTGAGTCTCATAAAAACATCCATTTTCAGACCGATCACGCAATTAAAAAAGAACCTGCTCCAAGTTTGTTCGGAGTTACCTTAGCTCCTTCCACTTCTTCGAAAGGAATTGGAAGTCTGTTTACCACAAGCGAAAAATCGGGACCAGCACCCAAACCCTATGGTAAGGAATTCATTTGAAATTGAGAAATTTCATCGAAGAAAATTTAAAGGTGACAGAGTGTGGAAGGCTTCTAACAGAGCCTCCCCTGCCCCTGATATCCGGCCAAACAAATCGAATTCGGAGGAAGGAAAACTCATTCAGAAGCTTGTCAGTCTGAAAGGGCAAAGATGCCTTGAAGATTACGACAAGTATCAGCTTCTCGACGAAAGAGACAAAATTCTGTGTCAACTTAGAGAAATCGACAGCCCGCTGATCAGGAGACTGGAAAGATGTGAAGAGATGTGCACAGAAAAAGAACGATATCAGAGAATCGTTCAGAAGGGGGTTTCTCCATTCGAATGCGATGTGGAAACAGGAAACGTCTCTCATGATATGATGGTAAAACAGTATGCAAGATCAGCGGCAGATCAAGAAAGACCTTTACCTCATGAACTTCGATCTGAAAAGATCATGAATCAAGTCATGTGTTATCTTCTGCATAATGTTAGTTTTTCCTCATCAATCCTTTTCTATTCTCTCATTTTCAGGTACTAGATGATTTTCCTGAATCTCACGAAGATCGAGCAGCCTGGTACAACTTTCTGTGGAACAGGACGAGAGCTCTCCGGAAAGAAGTTACACAACTTTCGTTGTCCGATTCATTAGCTCTCAATCTCGTCGAAAGATGTACTCGTCTTCATGTTCTTTTCGGATATGTTCTCTGCGATCTTGAAACTGAACATTTCGATGCTGCCATGAACAATGAAACACTTGGGAAATGCTTACAAACTCTTCGACATCTTTACGAAGATTTCGAGAAGAGAGGAATTCCGTGTGAGAATGAAGCAGAATTCCGGTCTTACGATGTGATGCTTCATATGAATGACACGAACGTTCTATCACAAGTATTATCCTACCGGATCGAAGTTCGTCAATCTCAACCTGTTCGTCTTGCACTTCAACTTGCTTCATCATTTCGAGACAAAAACTACTGTCGATTCTTCCGATTGCTGAAAAATGAAGCATCGTTTTTACAATGCTGTGTTGCCCATAAATTATTCGCCGCAACAAGAAGTAATGCGATTTCTATAATGGCAAACTCGTATGGACGAAGTACTCTTCCTCTCGATAGACTTCAAAATATTCTCGCCTACGATACAATTGAAGATCTCACAGTAATGCTGAATATCTATGGTTTAAGAACAGAAGGAAGCGATGATGTTATGCTATCAAAAGATGATCTTACTCTAAACGTAGTAGTTCCTCTCACAACCTACGAATGGATTGACAAAAAGAGTCAAGGGAAGTTCAGTAATGTGGTCTACGGACCGAATCTTTTCCAATTCATTGCTTCCCGTTGCGATGTATCGAATTCTTTTAATCATCACAGTGAATACGTTAACGACAAAGTTTTGGAAACTGTTCTCAGCGGTTCTGATATCCCAACAACTTCAAATGGATTCGGATTTTCTCAGTCTGCGGGATCGCTTTCAATCCAAGCGACGATTGAACAAAGAAACAAACAAGAAGCGGAACGACAGAAGGTTTTTCAAAAAAAAAAAATTATTTCACTCAAAAAATGATTGTATTTTCAGAGAATCGAAGAAGCACAACGAGAGAAGCTTATCGAGAAACTGATGACCGGAGTCATTGATCAGATTGTTCATAAAATTGCTGAAGATGAAGTGAATAGAGCCATTATCGTTCGAAAGCAGATGATTGCATTTGAAAAAGCAAAAAAGCAAAAAGAAGAGCAAGAACTGTTGAAAAAAGAAATGATGCTGAAAAAACAAGAAAAGGAGAAAGAAGTCGCTCGGAACTTGGTGATGAAGATTGAAAGAGAAGTAGCCGAAAGAGAATTGAAGAGGATTGCTGAAGAAGAAATTAAAAAAGAACGACAGAAACGAGAACGGAAGCTAGCCCATTCAATAGTTGAGAAATGCTGGAAAGATGTTCTCCAATCGGTTGACAATCACGTAAAGAGGATATGTGAAGAGATGGTTGAAGAACAGAAACAAATTTTGAATGGACTGAACACTTTTCGTGATAGAATGGCAAAACAATGGCTTCTACAATTCTGGAATCGCTGGAGAGACTGGGTTGCATTGAAGAAAGAAGCGAAACTTCGGAAGTATGAAATGATTAGAAGATGTGTTCCAAAATGGGAATCAGAAGGTTACATACGAAGTTTAGAAATCCTTCTCTAATTCATTTGATTTACAGAAGTTGCCAATCATTTGGTCAAAAAGTACGGAGGCAACAAGGAGAATACCTCACCGAATGGATTTCCTCTCAATAGACCATCTAATCACATTCAACTGGTGATTTTCAAGAAAAATCGACAGAGCCGAATTGTTAGAACTATGTTCAAAAGATGGAGGGACAATGTCAAAAAGTTGAAAGCAATAAGAAAGTTAGCCGAAGAACGACAAAAACGAGAAAACGAATTCTTTCAACGGTTTACGAATGATGCTCGAGTTGAGACGAGATTCAAATTCAATGCTCCGGATGATATAATGAAAGTAAAGAGAAGAAAAAGTGACACTTTCAAAGAGAAAGAGTCTAAATTTGGTGAGCTAGGTGAATGCGATCTCTAGATGATGTTGAAGTTTCAGATTATCATAATATGTCATTCCAAGATCTTGATACTTCTCTCTCCGTTGCCCGTCGACATCTGGTGAACTGGGAACCCGCAACAGAACTTCCAGACGATTTGAAAGAAAAACTGAAAAGGAAACGAGAATCATTCGAGAAAACGTGCGAAGTTCATTTGTTGAAAAAGAAAAAGGATGAGAAATCGTTCATTGAAGGTAAGGAAATGTTCTTTCAGTTTCTATGAAACCCAAGTTTCAGATGCAAAAACGAACAATCTCCAAATAAAAAAAGTAACTGGAGAAGCAGATTCTCTTCTCGACGAAACACTTCAGTACACTGCAGAACTCGATCAGATGATGGCAGAAATCAAATCCAGACGTGTGATTGACCTATGAATCGAACAAAAAAATTAGTATTGATTTCAGTTTTATATTATTTCTTTTTAGCTACTTTCCTCTTGTTCTTCGCCATTGTATTTTTCTTGTTGCAACTTGCAGAATGAAATCTCAAAAAAACTTATTTAAGTAACCCAGTGTAACGAAGTTGAAAATATCAACGGGTTTTTTTTCAATTTTTACATATTTTAACAAATGAAACATTTCAATTTCTATCGTTTTGTTTTTATTGATAATTCGAGACAAAAAGAAAGAAACTTTATTTCGGGAATGTTCTGCAAAGGTTTATTTAATTCTCAATTGGAGATGCCGGTTGATCGATGGCATTGATGGTAAGGGATGAGATGAGAGAAGAGGCGAGACTTGAAGTCGTCGGAGTCAGAAGAGTTGGAAATGGAACACCGACTGGAGTCGATGGAACTTCTTTACACATTTGACGAATCGACGATGTCAATTGTTTCTTCCATTTTGTTCTGAAATCGATGACTTTTCGTTTGTTTCGGAAGACTTTAGATGATGCCCTTCTATTACAGATATCAAATTGATTTTGTTTCCCTTTTTCTATATGTTGATAAATTTCATTTACTTCTTATTTCAAAGAAATGTTAAATTTCCAAAGAAAATGTATTTCGCAATACACTGGAAGTGCACTCATGATTCCTCCGGAGAATTCACGTTCAAAATCAATAGATGTTGTCAGGCGAAAAGAAACAGATTTTCATTTGATTGAAAAATAAGAAGATGCATTCCTTCTTGAGATTATATTTGATATTTTCAAAAAGTGCCTTTCCTTCTTTTTGGAGAATACATCTTGATATTAGTGTGTGCACAAACATATTCATAAGAGTACATGAATGTTTTTTTGAAAGTGATTCAGAGAATTCTTTCCTTCTTTCCAATATTTTCAAAGTTTTCGCGCGTATTAAACTTTGTTGACGCATCTTTGGATCGTTTTGAATTCTGATAAGAGATTCAGGATGAACTGGTTTCACTCCAAGGAAAGAGAACCATTTATATGTACACTCAATTCAATGAACCTCATTTTTCAATTTCGAATTTCTAATGTTATTCAGATGAAGTAAAAAAAAAACGGGGTAATCTCATAAGAAAAAATAAAATTGTATATGCAAACATGTGTTCTTATTCCTATGTTTGTATCGTGTTTGGACTCTCTTCTTCCAACACACTATTCAGTTCTTTGTTCTTATGGCAGTTGAGGTGTCCGTCTCAAAACAATATTGCATCGGGTCAAAAGACAGAACAAAAAACGTTTTTGAATAATATATTATACATAAAAGCTTTTATAAAAGTTCCTAATCGGAAAATTTTTGCACTAGAGGACTACAGTAGTATGGATTTTTTAAAAATATTTAGATGAACGATTCATCCCGTTGAGTGTAATGTTTACTCTCTTCAAGGTTAAATGAAATAACTTTGATGACTAACTACCGTAATCATTGCATAGTTTAGTTTGCAGCAAACAAACCTCAGAATACTCTTTTCAAACTTCTCTCCTTTGACATTTAACAAGTTTATCATTCCTTAAAAGACACATGCACTTGCCTCCTCTCTCTCTCTCTCTCTCTCTCTCTCTCTCTCTCTCTCTCTTTCTTTCTCTCTCTCTCTCTCTCTCTCTCTCTCTCTCTCTCTCTCTCTCTCTCTCTCTCTTTTTACTTGCTCTTCCTCTCTTCCCCCTCTTACCTTCTGTTTTGAAACCAAGTCTTAATTTGAGTCTCCGTCAAATTCAACGTCTGCGACAATTGAATTCTCTTGTTCACACTCAAATACTTATCATTCTGAAATGAATTCGATCATCTTCTTTTTCTGATTCCATTCGAATTTACCTGAAACTCAGACTCCAATCGATCTAATTGACGAGCCGAGTAGGCTTGTCTCGGTTTCCTTTCACTCACTGATTTACGATTTCGTTTGTAATCGTGTTTCCGAGCTGAAACCAATTATGATGCAAGAAATCAATGTTTTAGTAGAACTAGTCAGCTGTCAATCATCGAAAAGCTCTATAAACTTATCAATCAAACTTATATTTCTCAATTATACTAGTCTGTTTTCAATAAGTTTAATCAAATCTTTTAATCTTATAGTCATATCAATTGATAAATCAACCGAGGAGTACTGTATCGTGACATTTTCCAATGTGCAAATGGAGATTTTCCTATGATAATTGATGCATTGTATCATACTATTTGCACATAATTGTATTCCTTTCGAATGATTCTAGGCTCATTCTCTTGGAGGTTAATATATGATTCATGAAAAAAGATCAAAAGATAAAATCAAAACGGAAAAGTTGATCCGGCGTCAGAGAACTAAAAAAAGACATTTTCACGTCACGGCGTCAAAATAACAAGAGCGTGACGTTTTCCACGTCATTCAAGAAAAGTGGTACACGTGTCATACGTGACAATCCACGTTTCTCTCTTGACAACATGACTTCTAACACTTGATTTCAAATCCAATTTTATTTTTTCCTTTCATTTTAATTTCTATCCTACAATTCGCTTGCTCACCGGAAACTCCTAGAAGCATTTGAAGCTCAACAAGAGTTGGACTTCTCAAATCATTTGCAATTGCATACATTGCCAATTGACTGCTTGCCAGGTTATTCCATCCGTCGATTGCATTCTTATCTTCATCTTCTTCCTCTTCTCCATCTTTTTCTTCTTCCTCGTCCACTTCAAGATTTTCGGCTTCTTCTATTGGATTCACTTTTTTTTCCAACAAACTTTCAATGTTAAAAGCCATAGTTGAAGTAGTAATAAGAATGAATTTGGTTTTCAAATGGTTGTCGATTAGGAGAATGAGTGAGAGACTCGCTTTTGATTTATATTAGGCCCGTGGGAAAATTATGCGACAGGTGAGCTCTGCGCTTCATCGACCCTCTATACTCTCTCACGCTTGTAATCATTCTATGACAAACACTGAAATTTGAGTATTGAGAGAAGGGAATTGAGATTATTAATGGAATTGAAATTAGATTCTTTTGAGAAAATCTGTAAAGTTTTTGGAGTCAATCTTTCCGTCTTTTGGGTAAATAATTCTTGTTTTTGCTACAGTATCCCAAAAAGTAATTAATTTGAAGTGAGCATTGAAAATAATATAGCATTTTTCCACGACTTGTTATTGAGATTCCGTGTGATTATTGAGAGCGGGTTTCGAGAAAAGTAACAATTTTCAGCACAAAATGCAGTCTGGGAATTCTAACCGTGGACGAGATACTAGGGGGAATGATCGTGGAAATAGTGGAAGAGGTGGACGTGGATCGACTAGAGGTAAAAGAGGTGGAGGACAACATCAAGAGCTGAAAGTTGGAGAAAATAGTGAACCAGGTGGAGGTCGACAGAAAGATCATTCCAATGCAGTAAGAGGTGGACGTGGATCTTACCGTGGTAGAGGAGGGGGCCTTGACCAACAGGATCAGAATCACGGAGGACACGGAGCCCGTGGTTCCAATCGTGGTGGAAGAGGAGGTTACAACCAAGTGCCACAACAAGATCAGCGTCAGAATAATGACCAAGGAGAACGTAGTTCTCATCGTGGAGGAAGAGGAGCTCCTGATCATTCACCACGGCGAGGGCAATACCAAAACAGTGGCGGACGCGGAGGACGTGGCGGAATCGCACAAGCCCCACGCGGCAGAACAAACGACTTTAGAGGTGAGCACGGAAGGAGCTCACGAGGAAGAGGGAACAGCAGTCGTGGAGGCAGCAATATCGTTGACAATCATTCGAGACCAGTGGAAACCAATGAACGACACAACGGAATGCTTTCCTCGAATAAAGAAAATATGGGTGAGTGTCACTGAATGACTTTTATGAACATTTATATTTGTGTTTGATTTTGGGTTGAGTCTGAAACTTTATCTTAAACGCGGTTGAATAATCTTTGCTTTCCATCAGTCACACTTGTGAACATCTGCGGAAGCGTTGCCTAATGAGACTTGAGTTTGATCTTGTGAGTCACTTGTTCGTTAAAGAATAGTTTACTTTGTTTTGAAAAAAGGTTGCTCCAACATTTACCTGTTTGATTCGGATTATAATTTTATGGGAACCTAGTTTTACAAAACATTAAACAAGTATTACTAGAGGTGCGCGCTCTCTGCACTTACTACGGTGGATTGAGAACAGTGCATATATGCGTGAAGGTGAACATAAATTTCTAAAAAAAACAAAATAATTTGCTAATCCTAAATCCCAAAATCAGAATTCTGTTGTTTTCGAATTTTAACTATTCTCAAGTAATAGCTCGGATAGTTTTTTTTATAAATGCATCTTCACACCTAGCTTAACTTCAGATAATCCGTCAAAAATGAACTCGAACGGAAATCCCAGACTGGCAATTAACATTTTTGGACTTGAGCTTTCCGAACGCAAGATTTTCCGACATGTTGTTCAAATGAAGCTTCTGGACAATAAGACGAAGAAAGACCATATTCTCACGACAATGAGCGCAAAGTGAGGCACAGAAATTTGAAATTTAAAATAACGCTTTGATTACAGAGGTCGAGGGAACCGTGCCTCTAAACAGAAGGATAATTTTCTGCTTCTCAAGATGCTTCTTGACAAATGGGCAGCTAAAAGAGGAAGCAACAATACTCCTGTTTTTGCTTACGATGGTGCTCAATCGCTGTTCACTTTAGAGGGAATCAGCGAGGTTTGGAATGGAACATGTTATATCAGAAACTGTATTTTACAGAGAATGGTTATTAAAAAGGATGACGCTCTTCAAATCGCTGACATCTCTGAGTTTCTAAAAGACTCGGTCAAGTTTTTGAGCGGAGACTTGGAAATTTCCTGTGAACCTGATCATGATAAACCGTTCTTTGTTCAAACTGAAATAAGAGAGTGGAGCGATCCAAGATTCTATGCATATTTGGACATCGTTACATCTCAAGGAGCAATCAGAAGGTTCATTGAATAGAGAAAAAAGTTTTATAAAGACAATGGTTTCAGTGGTAAATACTTGTCACAATCTAAAGGACTCTATGTGAACACTTCTCATATGACCGAGCTTCGTGCGAAGTGGGCGGTTGCAGCCCAAGGAATACACAAAGGATGTAGAATTGTTGGCAGCACCGGCCCGCTACCAGTCTTGGAACTTGATCGTATGCTGGCTCCTGTCAATTTTATACTTTATCCATTTTCTAGCTCAATCTACTCAATACTATGCTCCCATTCCGCTCAGTCAAATGATCCAGTTGGCATTCCCGCGTGATTTCAATGCGAACCGTGGTGTTAATCCCAACATGAGGCTTCAGCGAGCTGTGAAATTGCTTTTGAAAGGTTCAGTGTTTACCGTTTGCCGCAACTTTTTTTTTAAATATTCAGATTTGAAATGCAATCCGTTCTACGAGGATTTGAGAGATTGGGCGACCAACACGATCACCGTTTCAGATATTGACTACAATGCTCACAAAGATAATGACTACAAACTTAAATATCCAAACCTCCGGTAGAATTGCCTTTTGATCTATAGTAAATATTCTCAAGTTTTTTAGATTCCCGTATCTTCCAGCTGCACAATGTGGTACAGGTCCAAGCAGACGTCTGATGCCGTTGGAATATCTCAAAGTATTGCCTTATCAATCGATTGACCGACGTGTTTTAGAAGAATTCGAGCTTACTGTGAGTCAAAAGAAACGCATTAATAAATAAACCGTGTTATTTCAGCCACGTGCGAATGCCCCTAATGAACGCTGGCAGATTCTTCAGAAGCATTACGATGAATTCGGTTTCAACAATGAAGTTATGATCGAATTTGGAGTTCTTATTTGTAATGATCCTTTCCAAAACATCAGTGAAATTGATGGGGAAAGAGTTCTTGCACCGAAGATTTCATATGCTGATCCGGTTCATGTGGACGACGAAAAGGTTTATTTCAGATGTCTTCAAAGGCTATAGAATGGTTTCAGCGTGATTGGAAAGCTCAAGACAAGAAATTCGCCAAAGCGGCTGTCATTGATCACTTGGTGTTTGTACTAGTTGCCGGATATACTCGGAACTTTAAAGACGACATCAGAGCCACTGAATACGTCGCTCGTGCCTTCATGCAAAGATGTCAAGACAAGGGAATGACGATTCGCAATTATGAGTTGCAGACTCATGAAGGAGAGAGAGACAGTGAAGCCTTCTTAACTTCTGTTTTCAAAAAACTTGTTACTCATCCAAAATACCGTGACTCTTCCTTCATCCCATTCGTTCTCTTCGTTTCAGATGATGTTCCCAACATTCATGGTCAGAAATATGAATTTTCTTTTAATCATTTTTCGTTTCAGAGTGTCTCAAGTTTGAGGAAAGGATGAGTGATATTCCAACACAACACGTCCTTCTAAAAAATATCAGAAAAATACGTGACAATATGGAGAGAAAATCTGGCGGTGGTAGACGAGCATATGATCTTACTTTGGACAACATTGTCATGAAAGCTAATATCAAATGCGGAGGTTTGAACTACACTGCAGACATTCCGCGAGAGTAAGCCAGAAAAATACTTTACTGTTATCTAATATATTAATTTAGCATCGCGTGTTGGAACGATACACCCACGTTTGTGATGGGTATGGACGTCGCTCATCCCGATAGACTGGCAACAAGAGAAGGAAATCCGTCTACCGTAGGGGTGAGTCGGATTGTAAATGTTAATTTCAATGAAGTAATGCAATTTTAGTTATCTTGCAACGCGGCAGAACATCCATACTCTTTCATTGGCGACTTCCTTTATACTGATCCAAGAAGAGAGGCAATTCAGGATGAAATTCTGCGCAAATTCACAGACCAAAATGTTCGGAACTTCGCTGAAATCCGAGGTTTCCCGAAAAAAATCATCATCTTTCGTGACGGAGTTTCTTTTGGTGAAGAATCGGAAGCTCTAAGAGAAGTTGAAATTATTGAACAGACAATTATCTCTGCCGCTATGTCGATGGGTTTGCGAGACTATGCTCCAAAAGTATTGGCTATTGTGGTAAAGAAACGACATCATACTCGTTTCTATGCCAAGGGAGGCCACAATGGAATGACACCAAGCGTAAGTCTTTTAGTATACTTCACTAGTGTGTTATTGTGTTTCAGAACCCCTTGCCGGACACTTCTGTTGGAGGAGATATTGCCGAATATGGAAAACGTCAAATATTTATTCAAGCGTTCCGTCCCGTACAAGGAACTGCGAAAGTTCCTTCCTTTTTAATCCTTCGAGACGATGAAGAAGTTTCTGATGAGCACATCTCAAAGATGGTTTGTGCCGTGTGCTCCCTGCACCAGGTTTGTATGCGCTCAATTTTATTCAACTAGATTCGGAGTTTCAGCTCGTAAATAGTCCAACCTCTATTCCGACCCCCGTATACGTTGCTCATGAGCTCGCTAAACGAGGAACCGGATTATTCAAAGCTTACAGGTGAGGAATAATCATCTGTCTGAGAGAAATAATATGTTTTCAGGTTCAAAAATGGAGAGCTGCGCGATGATTGGGATACTCTCACGAATCAACTTTCTTATAGCACTCTGGACCGTCTCTCCAAAGTCCGAGTTGTCTAGGCTCAGCCTATCTGTACTCAATTGTTTATTGTTTTTTCACACGTGCACTAGAAATTGAAGAAGTCATTAGTTCAACTAATTGTTAACCGTTGATGCTATTTTTCTTCGCTCGTAATATTTTAACTGTCAAAAGCTCCGCGATCTTCTTTTTCTCCTCTTCTACTCTCTCAATCTCTCTCGTTTTCGCTCCGCCTCTAGTTTGTTTTTGAATATAGAGAAGCGCGGCCAGTACTTCTCTAGAATACTCCACGCCCTGCTCTTTTCATTCAAATTTTAATTATTATTTGTATTCTATAATGTTGAACAATCAGTCGTTAACTGTTTGTACGTGGGAAGATTTCTTCTCATATGAAAACGTTGAGAGAATATCATACCTTTATTTAGTTCCACTGGTTAGAATTATTTTCTTTATAAAACATCGTGTTCAATGTTCTCTGTTTGATTGGTTTTGTCTTGCATGAATTTTTGTAAGAGAAAGTTTGTGTTTGTTCATTTATCAGTTTGGTCAAGATGAGAATGAACGATACTGACAAAGAGTATCGAGATTAATGAGAAAATATAAATAACTATTAACCATCTCCAAGAAAACAGCCCAAAAGCTAAATATAAATTATGTCCGAGCTAAAATGAACCCTAAGAATCAGAAAGAACAGTTCTCTGCTGAACTACTGGGTTTCTTCATTCCTAATTTCCGAACTGAATGAGCTTACCGAAGCCATTTGGACGAAATTAAATTATTATTCTCTTCAAAAAACCAGAAATTTGAATGAGAAATTATTCCACGATGGTCCGATGTTTTCCATATTCTTTGCTCTCTTTTGATTCCAATTTTATTCAATGATGATTCCTTTCTTTTTTCAATTAATTTCTCTTCTCATCGTCTCAATTCTTTAAGAGAGTATCTGTCTTAAAAGAGTTGTTATTCTTAAAGGAAAGTGTGGGTGGAAGGAGGATAGAATGACGCACTGAAAGTGGAAGAAGAAGAAGTGAAATTCAGAAGATGTCCCCTAAATATTCTTCTTCTCTCTTCTACTTTCTTCAGCTTCTCATGAATAAATTTGTGTGAACGAAATGGCAACTAAAAGAGAGAGAGAGAGAGAGCCATTTGATAATGAGCTCTTTTTGCTGATCCATCATTAACTGAAAAACGAAAGGATGTATATATGTGAAGAAGTAAAAGAAGTGGAGAGTAATAGAAGGGACTTATACCGGGGATGAAGCAAAGAAACATGAGTTTTTCGATGAAAATTCAAAGAATTTTGTGCCTGTCAATCGGATAATCTCTACAAAATATTCCATATTTTTCTACGTACTCCCTCGTTTTTTTCATCGAGACAGTTGGTTCCTTCTTCTATTTCTTCTGATTGATTCATGATTCTTTCGGTTTATCCATTAGTCAACCACTCGAAGAAGAGGAAACAAAACACAGTTTTCCGGTGAATAATTGATCTTCTTTTCTCCTTGAGTGATATGGGAATGCTCGTTTGATTCGTATTCATTGAACCCATTCGTTCAATGATTCATTTAATCTAAAAGAAGCCTTCTTCCGCCTAATGAGTCTTTTTCTTTGAACACTTTTCTATTTCCATAAGTCTTCTCTTTTCTCTCTCTCTCTCTTTCTCTCTCTCTCTCTCCAACAACTTGATCGTTCTCTAATCCAAAAGAAATCCTTCCTAACTGTACTTTCATCCGAAGAAATCAAAAAACTCTCCCACCTATTCTTAGAAACGAACGAAATCGTGACTTTCGGTATTCCACATCACAGAGTTTTCTGCTCATTCTTGCTCGAAATCAGTCTTTCGTTTACTCGTCTTGTGATATATTTGATCATTCGAATTGTGACGTTTTCTGAGAGTTAGTTCTCAAAAAAAATAGAGATAGAATGGATTTAAAAAGGAAGAGAAAAGGAAGAGAGCTGTTTATTTAGAAAACACTTCAGACACACACATATCTATATTTCAATATAACACCTCTTCTTTTCGAAATATCTTCGTGTTATTTCGGCATTCGGCACTTCGAGGACAAAATATTTATAGGATTTCTTTATTATTGGAGCACAGTTGAGATGTCTAGATTACGTTCTCCAAACGACGTTCAGTCGAGTAGAGTTTTTTTTCTGCAGATTAAATATTTTTTAAGTAAGTAGATTATAAAAAACCAATAGATTTATCATCTCAATTACTCATGAAAATGTGTCTCATGTTCCCCCAATCCATCAATTCTCACCTTCCAGACGCTTCCAATGACGCACCATATCCGGAATAGTGAGTGACATCTATTCATTCTCTCTTCTTCTTCTTCTTCTTCTTCTTCTTCTTCTTCTTCTTCTTCTTCTTCTTTCCCAATTAACAAAATGACCTATTCGATTCAATGATCCGTTTCATTTATCAAATGAACTCCATTTTGAATTCAAAAACACATTTGGGAACCTAATTCCAGAAAAAATGAAATCTATTTTATTCCAAAACAGGAACTGAAAGTTTGTGTTCATTCACTGGAGAAGAATATGCAAGTGTAAAATGAAAAAGAAAACTTTCTATTCTTGTTCTGAAATTTCTAGTCAGCTGATGCTTCTTCTTCTTCTTCAATATACTTGTTCATTTTAATGAGAGAGAGTCAGGGGTCTTTCTTTTTCTCTTCACTGATTCTTCTTCTTCCTTCTTCTTCATCAACGTCTTCTCATTAGTACTTCTTCTTCTTTCTCTTTCTTCAAAATACGTCATCTCTCTTCTCAATTCATCTAACTTTTCGGAGTGGGAAAAAGAATTTGGAGAATTTTGGGGAAAACGAGGTCTCATGTACTTCTGAATGCTCAATTTTAGGTGGTAATGATGAGAATACGGGCGAAAGAGACAGAGAAAAAGAATGAAAATATGATGGAAAACAAAAATATGCGAACGTTGGAAAAATGGGAAATGGAGTGGAAAAAAACAAAAAAGAGGAGATAATATGAGAGAAAATGTGGATACGGAATTGGTTTTTGAAGGGATTCTGAACCTTTTATTCTCAGTTGAGGACATCAAAGATCACTGTATGTCCATTTTAGGAGGATTACTGTAGTTGATATGTATTCAGAAAAACATCTGTTCCTTCTTCGAAACTTCATGTTTTGCAATTAGGCTTCGGGCGACATGGAAAACAAGAAACTGTGTATTGTGTGCATGCCTTTGGCTTTTGTTCTATGGTCTTGCATGTTTCTTTTAGACGAAAATATGCTCTGCTGATAATTATAATTATGGTTTAAGGTATGTATTCCTGGAATGGTGGCAGCCGTTCTCTCTGCAATCGTATTTGCAAAACTCCGAAATAGCTCTTTGGAGGTTCGTTCATTTCTCGTTTTTTGCCTTTTCACTTCATTTCCTATGAATGCCTTTCGAACGAAAAGTAGTCGACGAATTCGAAAAGAAAAACAAAGTACTCACGAGTTTTCGATCTTCGATTTTAAAGATTATTTGCGGAAGAAGACACGAAATTATTTGTTATTTGAGACAGAAAATTGAAAAAACGCCGAAGGGAAAAGTTTCTTCATTTATTTCATTTTCTTTAGGTTTTTCTATGCGGTCTCTCATTATTCGATGTTGCACTTCTCACTTCTTCCATTATGATTTATCCGTCTATGCATCAATGTTCGACGATTCATGAACCAATTGAACGGGTGAGTATGGACACTGAAAACATTTGGAAGTCTCTCCAATCATTCAGCACAAGAGTACCGTTTGTCATTTCTTCTGGAAAGTAACCGTTTTCATTTTCCCATTATCTCTAATTGCTCAAGCCGGTTCTGTCTGGACATACGTGGCAGTCACTGTCGACAGATTCATCGCCGTTTCATTTCCAATCAAACGAAGAGTTTACTCGACGAGATCGAATTCTCTGACTGTTTTAGTGGTTATCACTGCTGTTTGGTTCGTTTTTCTATCTACTGAAATTGTAGAAAAAGAAAAAAAATGTCAAGAGTCATCACATAAATCATTTGAAATTTTCAATAGTTTCTAGGAAACGGTGACGAATTCAAGTGTCGAGAATGAAAACGTAAAGCTGAAAGTGGCACTTGACTTATCTGTTTTCAAAACTTTCGAAACGTCGCAAAGAAAAAATGAAAAAACAAAAGGGGATTGTTCTGAAATTTCAGCACTTTGTTCAAAGTTCCATCGTTTTTCGAAGTTCGTCTCGATCGAAATGGAGAAGTGGTTCCAACTGAATTAAGGAAAAATGAATTCTATATTGAATTCTATTTGTTTTATTTCTATGTTACTTTCATTCAATTAATTCCATGGACTATCATTATCTTCTTAAATGCAATCATAATTCATAAAGTTCGATTGGCATATAGAGCACAGGAAGTCATGATTCATGGGAAAATGAATTCAAAAAGAGAGGATGCAGAGAGGAAGTGAGTCAAATGAAAAGAAGAAAACAAACCAATCTCGAACATTCTAGAGTTACTGTAATGGCTACTGTAATGACAATGATCTTTATCATTTGTAATATTCCTCCCGGTGTCAATTATCTCGTCGACAGATACAGTAAGACTGAAATCTACAGACAACGAATTCCTTTGTCGAATCTTCTTGTTTGTGTTAACAGGTGAGTGCTTTTATATTAGAGAGAACCCTAATACAAGAGCATGCCCTTTAATTTCAGTGCTTCGAACATGATGATCTACTGTGTATTCAATGTCCGTTTCCGCCGTGCTGCTCTCAAACTTCTCGGTTGTCGTTCAATTACACGAAGAAATGGAAGTGTTGTGACTAGATTAACAAACGATGGAACGAATGGAGGAATGCTCCGATCTCGTGTCGCCACTTTTGAGAATCTACACAGTCGCAGTCCCGAAGGACCAACACCCTGCTAGAAAACAGAAAACTTTATTCAACTGGGTTTGGGTTTTTACAAAATTCATTTGATATGTGCCACTTCGTGATAAAACTGTTTTTTATGTCTTCAATTTTTGAATAGACACGACAACAGTGAACAAACAAGAAGGAAATAGATATATACCATGAACGATGCGAGATTAGATTTTTGAGAAAGAAACAGATAATTCGACATTATATAAAATTGTATAAAGCTATGGAGTCTTAGGAGATCATATTAGAGAACAAGCTGGTGACTTATAAAACAGAATACGAGTTTTAAGAGGGACACGATTCGTAGAAACAAGGGATTTGAGACAATTTGAGAATAAGTCTGTGGTTGAAAATTATCACAAAGAAATGAAATAATAGATAGTATAACATCTATTCAACATCAGCTTCTGAAATCGGCGTAATGACAGACGCTGTTTCGAGATGAGAAGTAGTTCCATTGTCCATTGTTTGTTCTTTTGGTGGAGTAACTGGTTCTCCGTAGACACGAACCAGATAGGCGCACGTTTTCTTCATGTTTCCATGATTCTCGCGGAAACGGAATTGGACGCGATTGATGGGTGAGCTGTTGTGAGAAGGTGGTAGGAAGCAGAACTGTTCTTGCTCATCAAAACCGTTATCAGAAGCTTTGTATTCGCAATTGGTGACAAGTGGCTCAGATTGTGTACAGCAGGGATCAAGACATGCCTGAAAGAGATTGTTTTGGAAAGAAGAATTACCAAAATATTTAACAAACCACTAAATCGTAAAGCTTAGGAGCATGATTTGGGACAATCCCGCTCCATCGAACATGCTGATAAGAGACGGCAGTTGGTGACACATATCTTGCTAATTTAACAGTCAATGTTGCTTTCTTGTCATATGTGCACCAAGCTTCTCCAGGGGTCAGAAGCTCACGATCGAGCAAAACGTAACCCTCTTGGAATGTTCCGAAATACGACATGACATCATAGAAGAAGCCATCTTTAGCAGAAACTGAACGAGATGAACATGTTTCATCGATAGATGCACCGATTAGACTATTTGCAACGTTCACACTGAGTGGAGGACGATTCTTAGAATGGATCGGTTGAAGTTGGAACGTTGAAGTGGGTCGTATTGGTTCTGGAGTTTTAACTTCTGTTTTCTCTTCGCTCGGAATTATTTTTGGCGATTTCTGAAAGGTTCACGAAAACGTTTTTCACAACTCTTAAGAACTTACCTTCTCTTCCAAATCCATTTTCATAGAATCAACTAAAGCACTCATTTCAGCTGTTCGGAGTTTGATTTCACTGAGCTCGCCGGTCATCGAGTTCTTCCATCCATTGGTTTCTCTTGACTTCTGTTCTATTTGTTGCATCAAATCGTCAATTTTCAATCTCAGACCATCTTGTTTATCGTTCAATTCATTGTAATATTTTTTGAGGTTGGAAATCTGGAAATGATATTTGAAAACTAACTAGAATTGAGCTCAAATTTCTACTGATTTATCGAGTTCTGTCAGCTCTGTAATCCACGCATCGTCTGAGTGTGTCGACGTCGACTGAACAAAATGGGGCTTCGGCGGGTTATAAACGTCTTTACAATCTAAATAATAAAGTTAATTAGAACAGGGAACTGAGGGAAATTACATTTTGTGAGCATCGCTACTAAAACGACGAAAATGAGAGTGTTGCGAACGTTCTCAAACGTCGGACACAAACGGCGTTTGAGAGTTTTGAAACGATACTGCAGCCAGTCGTACCACATCGTTTTTTTCATTGATGTCATCTCTGTGACAGTAAAATGTTGATTGTAAATGAATTTTGATGAATTCAAATCCATTCCTGTCTCATCGGCAGACTCGTAATGTCTTTCCACTGTGTCGATGTGCATTCCAGGTTGCAGGCTAGAACGGGATAATGGTGTCGATGAAGACAACGGATGTATTGCTCCTCCATTACGAGAAGCTGATCGAGTTAAGGGTGGACTTGCTCTATTTGAAACTGACGGAGATAACGTATGTCGCAAGGCCATATTCGAGTAGATTCTAGAAAATTAGTGAAATGAATTGAATTGAAAGACGTGAAAATCGTCCATTCTTGGAGTATTTATATTCACACTGGAACTTGATTTTTTTTCGAAGCTCGTAATTTTACAAACAATTGGAGAAGTTTTTTTTGAGTTATTAACTTACCCAATTCGTATCCAGCAGTATTTTTCCGTATATTTATGTGGAAAACAAGCTCGAAAAATGAAACATTTAAAAATGTTTCAGCGCGGTTTCTCAATCGTTGCTAGACCACAGTAAATAATACAGGTGTGCGCCTTTGAATCTTACGGTAGTTTAAGAATGTCAAACATATTCCCAGCATGCTGGCGAGCAATGGATTATGGAATCTGAGAGAAATTTTCCATGATAAAGTATAGAATTCTTTAACTGGAATATGAAGTCTCAAGTCTGTTATAGTTTTCCAAATTGATTTGGGGGTTCTAGAATTTGAATTCCATGCAACTCTGGTTTCCGGGTCAATACGACATATCGAAAGAGATTTTCGATAGAAAACAAGTCGGGAGTGTCTATCAATACGTCCACAATTTAGAAGCTCTCAATCATTTTTCGGTTACTTCGCTGTAGACTGCACGATTTCCTCCTAAATAACAGTACAATTGCGACAAACAGTGTTTCACATTATTGACAATTCATTTTTTTTCTCAAATTGAACCGACTGACCATACATATGACCACATGTGCTCGTGACAATTCATGAATTGCGCATCCATTTTTTGCTCTCCCTGCTTTCCGTCCATGCTATTTGCTCACCGATTATCGTTTTTTTTTCTTGTGCCGTTCTGTTTACTCAAACAAAAACGTTCAGTGCAAATCGAGATCGTTTTTTGGATAGATCAACATCAAAACAACGATAAGAAGAGACTTAGAAACAGAGAACTGATATATTATATCTAATCAGTTCGGACGTTTTCGTTTGAAAAAAAGTAGTCAAGGTCGGAATTGCGGAAGAAAAGGAAACACAATTAGATTCAAACCGTAGAACCCAGATACTGATCTATTCGAGATGCTGATGTAATAATTGAATTGTTTAGGGGAATAATCGGTAGATACATTTATTAGATCTCTTCGAATACTAAATACATCAATTATTAGAAATTTAGTGTTTTCCTCCACGATGTCCTCCTCTGAAATGTGGACGAGATCTCCATAAATCGAAGAGTTCCTCCTTGGCCTTCTCACTCAATTCACCGAGAATCTCGAACTTTTGCTTGTTCAAAGCCTCGATTTTCTCGTGAGCCTTCTTGGCTTCATCAGACAATTTGGATTCCTTCTCCTTGTATTCCTTGTCTTCTTTCTCCTTTTTCTCCTTGAATTCCTTGAATTTCTTCAAATTATCTCCAGTTAGTTCCTTCTCAGCAAGTGCTTCGATCTTCTCTGGTTTCTCACTCCATGGAACTTTCTTATCCTTGAAAATGGATTCGAACTTCTCGAGAGTCTCCTTTGGAAGTCCTTTCAAGAATGGAAGAGTTGGTCTCTTGTGAAGATTCTTTCGGGCATCTTTTGGAAGTCCATCAATAACTTCACGTGTCAATCCTTGTTCCTCATAACACTTATCTCCTTCCTTATAATCCTTCCAGATATCATTAATCTTCTCCTGTGCATCTTCTGGAAGACTGTCCAGGAAAGGAGGAATTCCACATGGTGGAGATCTCTGAAAACAGAAGAAAGTAATAAGAATCGGAAGAAAAGAGAACTCACTCTGCCTCCAGGCTTAGCCTGTACAGCAACAATAACCAATAGAAGAGAGAAGGCAATCTTTGAAATCATTGTGATTTCTTGATTCAAATCTTGAAAAAGAAGCGACTTTTATACTCGACCTACCGTCCAGCGAACACGAAGAATAGCGTGGAAATAGGGGAGAAGATGATAGAAAATAATGATAAATTCAATTGGAACAGATCTTTTGGTCAATGTTGTGTCAAGAAGAGAAAAGTGTTTTTGAAAGAAAAAAAAAGTAGTCGGAGATTGTGGAAGAAGTCAGAAAAATGGTAAATCGAAGGTAATTTTATTTGGAGAAAAAGTTTATTTTCAATCGGTTTGCAAATATTTGAATGCAGTGAACCAAGAAAAAAGAGAGTTCCAAAATGCAGATTTTTTTTCGAAAGATTCAAAAGATCTATTAACAAACGTTTACATGCCTTTTCTACATAAATGCGAGTTTTTACTTTATTCAGTCTCATTTCTGTAATGAAACTAATCACTTATACAATGATTCAAAGTTCAGATCTAGATAAATAATTTTATATTTTACCCCAGATAAGTTGTGGTATCCGGAAGTTATTGGATGTGAATGTACTTCCGAGGATTTGTTTTTCCAAAAGATGATCTATTTCTATTTTTCAAATTTGAATCGATCTTATTCGTAAACCTGTATTCAATGATACCGAAATTGCCCCGACACTCTATTTTTCGTTCATCAAAGTTCACTCAATTGTTGTTTCAATGTACTTATTCTTTTTTCTGTTTCGAAAGTTTTCTTGGTAAGGATCTTGAGATGAAACTGAACTATTACAAAAGGAAATGATCTTAAGAATACGTCACGGTCGTCTTTCGTCAAACCGAATCGATGACATCATCGTCTGCCACCTGTAATGTTGCCTGTTTTCAAGTGAAAGTCCTTCATTTCTTCCCTCAATTGATATCCGTTTTTCACAAGTGTTCCCCCATTTCTTCGAAAAAAAAGCGAGTGATCGAAAATGGACACAGATGGGGGAGGGGCTTGAAAAAACAACAACAACCGATTGAGATCAGCATCACAATTCGAGTGTATTTTGACAATGAAGAGAAGTGAAAGAGAGAGAGAGAGAGAGAGAGAGAGAGAGAGAGAGATAGAGAGATAGAGTAGGAGCAGCACTGTTTGGCGAAGGGTTCGGTTTCCGAGATGCTTTCGTACCGTATAAAAGGACGTAAAAGAAGAAGGAAAAGGACATCACAACTCGAATAATGATTTCAAAACTCGCAGCTTCTCTTCTTCTTTTGGCTATTGTCTCCGAAGCGAAACCATGCTTTGGAAGATGCGGTGGACGAGTAAGTCTTTTTTCAAATCTTTTCGAATTCATTCATTTCTCTATTCCAGCCACCACCACCATGTGGACTTCCACCATTCCTTGAGGATCTTCCATCTGATGCTCAGGCTAAGATAACTGAGATCTGGAAAGATTACAAAGAGGGAGATAAGTGTTATGAAGAACAAGGATTGACCAGAGAAATCATTGATTCTCTTCCAAAAGACGTTCGTAAAAGTATTCATAAGAGACCTCCACTTCCATTCCTCCGTGGACTTCCAAAGGATATCCTTGCTAAATTCGATGCCATCTTCAAGGATAAATCCATTCCATTCGCTCAAAAACCAGAGAAAATTGATGCTCTTGCTCAAGAACTTCTCACTGGAGACAATTTGAAGAAATTCCAAGAATTCAAGGAGAAGAAGGAAAAGGAGGACAAGGAATACAAAGAGAAGGTATATATTCTATATTTAGACTTCAAGTATATATGAGTAATCTTCAGGAAGCTAAACTCTCTCCAGCCGCCAAGGAAGCCTACGAGAAGCTCGAAGCTCTCGGAAAACAGAAATGGGCTATCATTGAAGATCTTGATGAGGATGTGAAAGACGAACTTTTCGATTTGTGGAAGAGCCGCCCACATGGACCACCAAGACATCATTAAATTATCATGACCTTTGTTTTTGTAAATATTCAGAATTCTATCGGATCGAAAACATATATTTATTCCTCATTTAACTTAATAAAGATTTCTATTGGATATGAATTTTCCATTTTCAAATCAAATACACTTCTTCTCACAACTGTCAGATCCACAAAAAACCGAAACCTCAAATTAGGTTCTCTCCAGTTTGAGAAGTGAAACAGATGCTTTTGTCAACCTAAACCCCTATATTTCTGTGTCTTCTTCTTCGTTTTTGTGACATCTTCAACATAATCTAAGGATGAGTCTTCTGGGAAAAGTCATTCGGCCGTCCTCTCAAATGCAAAAATAAATGCATTTGTGCTTTTGACTACGGGGGAGTCCAGGGATCGATGTGTGTGGCTCTTTTCAATTCTGAGAAAGAAAGAAAGAGAGAGAGAGAGAGAGAGAGAGAGAGAGAGAGAGAGAAGTATGAGCTCCAGAGAGACATAGACTTCACGAGAGAACGAGAGCACGTTCTTCTTACTTCTTTTTCACTTCTTCTCATCTTTCTCTTATACACTATGACGTTCTCTTCCTACAAATATTCGGCCTTATCACAAAATGATCCAGAAGCTCCAGATGAAGAAGTAATTGAAATGGAAAGTATGGAAGGATATTCAGGAATTGATTTCGGAGATCCAAATGAAAGTGTAATGGAATATGGAATGCCTGAAGGTTCTTATGACTCAATGTTTACTTATGCAAATTATAATGATCTCGATAAAATGGGTTATTTGGGTCCGAAAAGGTAACGAGATATACTTGTTTCAAATTTAATTATTTTGAATTTCAGACAAGGAATGGTTCTTGGAAGCAAGTACGGAAACTTCACATATACAAGAGATTACGGGCAAGATATGGAGGATAATGTGAGTTTTTCATGTTTCACGATTTTCCTCTTCCCTTTGTTATTCAAAAAATTCTGAATATAATAACAATGAAACTTTTGACCAGTTTTAAAAACACAAACCCCTATCTATTTATTCTTTGAAAATGTTAAAAAAAATTTTTAATGGAATCTCTTAATTCAGATCAAACCGTTATCTGCCGTCGAACTTATCATTTATGGCGTTTCAATGCTATTCGTGGTTATGACAATGCCACTATCTCTTCTTTTCGCCCTGAAGGTAACCCCAGAATTCTGCATTCAATTCATCAAATAAATGATTTCAGTTCATCTCAACAAGCGAGAAATTAGTTGTTCTTCGACTGGGAAGAGCTCAAAAAACACGTGGACCTGGAGTGGCATTAGTTGTTCCTTGTATTGACACAACTCATAAAGTGACGACATCAATAACTGCATTTAATGTTCCTCCATTACAAGTGAGTTCTCATTTTCTTGTTTCTCAGAATTCTGTATTCTCTTTTTCAGGTCATCACAATTGATCGAGGACTTGTTGAATTGGGAGCAACAGTTTTTCTGAAAATAAGAGATCCAATTGCCGCTGTTTGTGGAGTTCAAGATAGAAATGCTTCAGTTCGAACACTGGCCAATACAATGTTGTATCGTTATATCAGCAAAAAACGAATTTGTGATGTCACGAATTCGCAAGATCGAAGAATTATGGCTGCTAATTTCAAAGATGAATTGGGAGCTTTTACGTGTCAATTTGGAGTTGAAATCACGGATGTTGAGATGTCGGATGTGAAAATAGTAAAAGAAGGCGAGAATATGGGAATGTCCGCTTTAAGTAGTGTTGCTAAATCCGATGCAGGACAACAATTATGGCAGGTTATTGGTCCAGCTTTTCAAGAATTCGCGAAAGAATGTGCAGAAGAAGCAAAAGAAAAAGAAGCTGAACCACTTGTTGATCTATCTGATGGTCCATCTACTTCCACTTCGAATCAGGCAACAAGTTCTTCTTCAGTCGACATTGATCACCTCATAACTGTCGCGAATATGGCTATGGATGAGCATTTAGTCGGATTGATAGGACGGGTTTTCCAAATCAATTGTAAGGATGTTGAACCGATTTGCATAGATTTGAAGCATGGCGCTGGGAGTGCTTACAAGGGAACTGCACTCAACCCAGATGTTGTTTTTGAATCTTCTTTCGTTGTATTCAGCAGAATAATTACAAAAGAACTATCACCAGTTACTGCATATATGAATGGAAGTTTAAAAATTCGAGGAAACATCCAAGATGCAATGCAGCTGAAATATCTAGTTGAACGGATGGCCGATTGGATTTAATTTTCATGATATTACTTTTTGTCTTTCTTTTTCATTATTTCAATCTAATAAATGATTTTTCATCTAAAAAGGAATGTTTTTAGAAGCGAGAAGATGTATTTAGATTGTTCTTCGTATAAAAATATACGAAACAAGCTGTTGTGTGGAGATAAAATGTCCAGATTGCCCATATTCAGGGTGTTCGCTGCGGAGAAAGCCTATTCCTTTTAAAGGGAGGCGCTATTTTCCGGCCGCTGGGTCTCGCCGCGAATGACTAATCGAAATTACACGTGTGTTGCTTGCTGGACGACATCCAGCAAATCGACGTTGCTTTTGCCGGTTTTCATCGCTTTTCCTGATTTCAGTGCAATATTGATACATTTTTGAACGCTTTTCCTATTTTGAAGCTCATTTTGCAAGACGTGTCGTCTTCTAAAGCGAGAAACAAGCGGGAAGTGTGGTGTTTAGCCAGTCATATGTCACATGCTTTGTCATGCGCTCACGATAGTCCTTCGGGAACTTATTCCCTTCTTCATTTCATAATACATTCTGAACGTCCGTTTCTATATAATTACTTTCTTTCAGGTGTTGAATCAGTTCCAATATGGGTTTAACAATCTCATCTCTCTTCAATCGCCTCTTCGGCAAGAAGCAGGTTTGTTTCTAATTTGAACTCTTTGAGAGTATAATAAAATTCATTCATAGGTTCGTATTCTGATGGTCGGACTCGACGCTGCCGGAAAGACAACTATTCTCTACAAGCTCAAGCTCGGAGAGATCGTCACTACAATTCCAACTATCGGTACGTTGATAATAAAACATTTCGGACTTTTTCATCAGTATAAAAATATTCCCGAATTAAATCTGCAAGTGTATTTGGATTCGCAGTGTAATAAATAAAAAATTTCAGGATTCAATGTCGAAACTGTTGAATACAAGAACATCTCCTTCACCGTTTGGGATGTCGGAGGTCAAGACAAGATCCGTCCACTCTGGAGGCATTATTTCCAAAACACTCAAGGACTCATCTTTGTCGTAAGTTAAATTTATCGTTTCATTAAATGAAAACTATTTTATCAGGTTGATTCCAACGATAAAGAACGTATCGAGGAGTCACGCGAGGAGTTGCACAAGATGCTCAATGAGGACGAACTTCGTGATGCCACTCTTCTCGTTTTCGCCAACAAGCAAGATCTTCCAAATGCGATGACCGCAGCCGAATTGACCGATAAGCTTGGACTTCACAATCTCCGCTCAAGACAGGTGAGTGTATTTCGGGATTCCGTTTCCCATTTAGTTATATCTGCGTGAAGAATCTAGTTGAAGCGGGACAGACCGGAAAATTTTTATCTCATCGGAGATCGTTAGTGATTCTAGAAAATTAAGCGAAGAAATTATATCGTACTCTTACTAATTTCATATTTTCAGTGGTACATTCAAGCTACTTGCGCCACCCAAGGACATGGACTCTACGAGGGTCTCGACTGGCTCTCCAACCAGTTGTCGAAGACCTAATTGCACTCATTCCTGTCTCAATTACTCTTCTCCTCCAAAATGTGTAAATCCTTTCCCCATTCTAAAATTTATCCTAACCGAAAACCACCACAATCCACGCAGCCGTTTTTAATATTATGACTTTTGTTAAATAGAATTGATTGTTTGATGGTACTGGGAGCTTCTTCTTCTTCTTCTGTGTGTTATTGGTATTCCCGTCTCTTTTCTCCGTTCCCCAACAATCGGCCCGGGCTTCGTCCTAATTTATGTGATATTTGGCCGAGTTATGGTCAAACTCTTTGAAACCACCACGGTGAACTAGTCGGAGAGCAATCGATGACTGGTCCACCTTATTCACAACAGTTTAATTTATTTGAGGGTGTTGATGAATAATATATTTACAAAATCAAACAAGTGTAATACCTATGGTGGATGTTTTATTTTATTTATTGGACACAACGCTAAGTATAATAAATTTCAAAAAAATCAAGTTTATGTTAAAGCACGAGGCGCGAGATTAAGCTGAGATGGCAGAAAATGCATGAAAAACGACAAGCGGTATATTATTGATGAATTGATCACCAGAGTGGTTTGCTCGAGAGAATGTGGGCCTTTCTTGCTTTCGCCTGATGAGCTCGGTTGCTGAGCGCTCCTTGTGGAGTCATATCAGCATCAACCGGGGCAGCCATTGCATTTCCTTTGCTTTGATGTCCACTAACAGCGTGTTGCAACCAACGAGTATCAGTCATTCCAGTTCCCAAACGGCGTGGCGTCATTGGACGACGCCATCCATCTGGAGCTGGCTTCTCTGAAATATGCTGAGATAATTTTAGATTAATCACAAAAATATAATCACCAGTTCCATTCTCAGCCGACAATGACTGGAAGAGTTCATCGAAAACGACAAAGTTGGTGTTTTGCCAGACTGGTTTGTTCATTCCGTACTTTTGTGACATGAAACCAAGAAGAGTGACCGACGGATTATCAAGAGCCAATTGATTTGGTTCGGCGTGCTCTTGAGCGAACATGTAGTCGAGAATTTGTTTTCCAACTCCTTGACGTTGAGTTGAGAAATGAACATAGAAATCGAGAAGGCAAAGTATCTGAATAAAAGAGATTTCAGAAGAAGAAGTTATCAAATAGAAACTACCTCTCCTTCGTAAGTTTGCATTTGAGAATCATAAAGGAACAACTTCTTGCGGCCGACTTTAGCGAATCCGAGGAGTCTGCTCACTTTTTCTTCTCTGAAACAATTGAAATGAAAATGTATTGAAGAGAAGTGTCATCCTACTCATCATATTTCCATGAGAGATATAAAGTCGAATCCGAATTGATTAGTTTCTCGCAAGTTGTCAATGGAGTACGAAGTTGAAGACAATGCGCCGATAGTTTTGCAAGATTATCGATGGCTTCGTAGACTTGGGGATCTCTGAAATCATCGGTGGGATCAAAAACTATTGTGATCGAAATCCCTCAAACCAAGAACAACACTTTCTTTTTTTCTTGTTATCTAATCATGTTCTGATGATATATTGATAAAATTGTTGATAGAAAAGGAGGAGGAGAAAATCAGAAAAGAACAGGTTATGAGAGAAAACCTTGATAGAGAGTGACAAAAGTTTAAAGTTGGAAAAACTGATTTGTGATGTGATATTCTCAGATAACCGGGCCATTTTGCAACTGAAATAACAAAAGAATTCAGGTTTTCAGAAAGTGTCCTTGTATTAGAGGTTCAGAAAAGAGACTCACTGCAATTGTTTAATTCTCATTGGATCCAAACGAACGAGTTGAGGACCGAGAATCGGTCGGAGATCGGCGTTGACTTGCATGATCGAATCGGTTCGCAACTGACAAAACGAGCTCCTTTTCGTCCTCATTTCTTCTCCGCCCATTCCGCCAATTCTCATGCATTTTTTAGAATTCCGTTACAGTATACTTTCGGAAAGAGATGAATCCTATGAATTTTCTAGTGGATAACGACGATTCATTTTAGAAACATTCGGACGATATTGCTTCCTTTTTTGGAGGAAGAAATGATAATATCCGGAAGAGGGAACAAGAGGAGTAAACGGAAGATGTTTTGTAATGAATCTGAAGGGATCAAAAGACAAAAGTTTGAATAAACGAGAATTGATTATCGCTCTCCTTCTTCTTCTTCAGAATCAGTACCTTCCCACCCAAACAATCATTCATTTTAAACAAAAAGCACGACGACTTCATTTCTACATACCTTCTCATTCAGCAGCAGCAGTCGTCACTTTTACACTTAAAACCTCCCCACTGATTACATGATGATTCGCCTCTTTTATTCGGTTTCCGAAGGCAAATGAAGAAGAAAAAGATGAAGAAGCTTTCTTCTTGTACTTTCTCAATTCGTTTTAGATCTCTTTCGTTTTAAACTTTTATCCATTCGTTGATAGTTTTAAAACGAAGATGTCTGGAGTTTTTATGATTTCGATTTTAATTGAAAGTCTCCACTTTTTTTCGATATTAAAATAGAAATTGTATTATTTGAAATTTATTCGCTCACTCTACTTAGTTGGATTACTGTATCCTGATTGATTGTTTTTGACAGTTTCCGTGATTTCAACTCTTTCCCCGGTTCCTTTCAAACATCTCAAGAGTAATTATCACTTGTTTCAATTTCAGAAAATGAAGGGTAATGAGAAAGAACTGGAGCAATTGGCTCGTCGAATGCGCCAAATGGCAGTATTCTCTTCTTCCGTCGCCGTTTTCGTCGCCGTTCTCTCGGTTTTCGCTCTACCATTTCTCATTTCTTCAACTCTTCAGGCAGTCGTATGTTCATTCTCTTCTGTTCTCTGTCATCAACTTCTATTTCATTCAGACATCAGTTGATGAAAGTCTTGGAAGATGTACTGCAGATGCATTCAGAATGTACAAAGCAATTGATGAAATCGAAATTCAATTGATTCAAAATTTCAACAAAACTGCATCTTCTCAAAGATCAAAACGTGGCGGTGGATATGCGTCTTCTTCTTATGGAGGACAGTATTCAGGACAACAATATGATTCCGTTGGAAATCCATCTGCTAATGGACAATATCGATTCTTCCCTGAAGTGAGTTATTTGGATTACGGTATTGAAAGACTTCAATTCATTAATTAATTGTTTTCAGGTGATTGAAGCGATTCGAGCAAGACGTCCAACTCTATATTCTCTTCAACAAGATTATAATGGAGGTTACCGTAGTGGTTCTCCAGGAGGATGCGGAGCTCCTCAACAGGGATATCAAACAAGACCTGTTTTCGTTGGACGTTCGTTCTTTTCTTTTTTCTATCTTTTTTCTATTGATTTGATTTCAGCTCAAACTGGTTCAATTCTTCGTGATGGACAATCTGGATTCAATGGAGGCGGCGGTGGATGTATTCCACGTTATGGACCTCCAGGACAACCAGGAACTCCAGGACAATCTGGAAGAGATGGAAATGATGGAGAAGCTGGATCAAATGGAAATCAAGGAAGAGATGGAATTGCTGATATTGATAGAGAACCATGTCAAGTATGTGCTCCAGCACCACAAGGATATCCAGGACCACCAGGACCAAAAGGAAGAACTGGAGATCAGGGACCACCTGGACTTGATGGAAATACAATTGATGGAGAAGAAGGAGCTCCAGGACTTCCAGGACCACCGGGACCACCTGGACCTCCTGGATTACCAGGATCACAAGGAGAACATGGAGAATCAAGAGAAGAGGAGATCTCTGGACCTCCAGGACCACCTGGAATCAAAGGAATACAAGGAGGAGTTGGATCAAGAGGAGCTGAAGGAAATCCAGGACCAAAAGGACCTCCAGGACAACAAGGAAATCCTGGAGCGTAAGTTCTCTCTTTCTCTCTCTCTCTCATGAAATCTTTCAGACCGGGAGTCGGAGGTCGTCCAGGATTACAAGGACGTCCAGGAGCTCCAGGAGCCCCCGGATCACCTGCTTCATGTGATCATTGTGCACCGCCTGTCCTTGAACCAGGATATCAAGTTGATGTTAAAAAGACTCTCAAACGCTCATCTCCATGATCACTGCCTCTTTGTTATTCTTGATCTCCTGCTTCCCTATTTTATCTGTATATACAGAAAAAGGCCCCTTGTTCAAAAACATTCATTTATTAAAATAAAAAGTTTATTCTCGCTGATTGCACAGAATTTCAAAATATTTCAAAACAGGAACAAGACATAGGGGTACAGAATACACGAGATTCTAAAAGATGGAAAATAGACAGAAAAAACTCATTACAATAACCCGTTCACAGGAAGGCCAGAAAGAATTAAGTCGTTTTTAAATAAGAATATTTAAGGGATAGTTTCGATTATAGATTCACCGGTAAAAATGTGGATGAGAAAAGGGCGGGAGAAACGGAAAGAAAAACAGATAATGAATGATACAAGAAAGGAAAACTAAACAATGAGAAAAGGCAAGATTTGAACATGGACAATGAGACAGAAATGGAGACAAGTCAGCAATCAGATCTATGTACATCTAAGAAAAAAGTTAAAATTGAAAGGAGAGTAAAAGGTTAAACGAAACTGGAGAAACCGGTTGTTAGATTTGGAGTAGCTGGAATATTGGCCCATGGTCCTTCACTCGTACTTTCTGTTGTTGACGAACGACCAGCTGCACTACTCGGTTGACCAGTCAGAATTGGTGCTAAAAATATGAATTCATAATGAAATACTCTGATTTCAAAAACACTGACCTCTGACCATATCAGTCTCCCGAACCTTTCTCCACGTGTCTCTGTACTGATCAGTTGACCCATAGTGTCGTGCAATGTCTTCGGCTCCATCTGTTATCGGACGATCTCCACGAATCACAACGTCATCCTCTACGTCATCTTCATCGTCAAATGAATCATACGCTTCTGGTCGTTGCTGTGGACTCGCTTGTGGTTGTGATCCGCCTGATGACGATGGAATGTGTCCCCTGTATTCTACACGACCGTAATCCGACCGCGCTGCGTACAAGTCCGAGCGTGTCGGCAAGTATTCATTCCGTCCACTGTCTGATCCTCTGGCTGAAGAAGATACATAAGCAGTGTTTTGACTTCGAATATCTCTTCCGACAAGAGCACTCAATTTCTGCATTGCTTCGAAACTTGTATGCGGTGGACCAGTGTTTGGGAGGGGAGGAATGACGTCTGTTGCCAATCCATACATATTCATAACTCCTCCATTGTTTCTTCCATCTCCGAGGACACTTCCATACGCAGGTGGCTCTCGCGATTGATCAGAAAGCCATGATTGTGTTGTTCCTGGACGAGTTGGAAGTTCACGACTTCTTGTCATATTAGCAGCTGTTCCTTTGAGTTGGAATGAAGGTAAGGTTCCATCGACCATCTGAAGACTATCGATAGACCTCGATCGTTTCTCCCGTCGATATTTGGCTGAGCTTCCAGTCACACAAAGAATTGCAATGATGATTACTATCAAGACGAAAGCTCCCATTGCAACGAGAGTCATGAACCACCATGTTGTATAGAATGGATCATCTGGAATCGATTCCGGCACAAACAACTGTTCAGTTTCAGGACTAGCCATTCCGATACCTGAAAATAAGAATCAGTTAATACACATATGTCGGAATTTCTTAAAACCCACCTCTGACATTTCTTGTAAAAACACGGAAAACGTAGAAGCTTGATGGTTGGAGTTCTCGATAAGAGACCTGTTCTTTCTCACTTTTCCCGTCTGTTGGCCTCAATGTGATCCACTCTCCGATCGGATGAGTTGGACGATTCGAAGTGGATGCCGCTGCAGTTTGTGCTGCACTTTTGACTCCCTTGATCTCATTTCTTCGTGGACGCTGTGAAACATATCCTTTCTCTGTCTCTTCTGCTACAGAAACACGCTTCGCTTGCAAAAGATGTCCAATTATGTCCTCAGAGTTTGCCACGTCATTCCAGCTCAAAGTCACATAACTTTGGCCGGATGTGAGTTGTGGTTTGTTTGGAGGCGGAGGTCCGTCTCTACTCGGACCAATTGTCACGTTCGCCGATCGTTGCTCTCCTTTACCGGCAGAAGTTTCAGCCCATACACTGAAGAAATAGGTCACACCTTCAGCCAGTCCATGAGTATCGAAATAGTTGCGAGAAGTTCGTTGTTGATCTTCATTTTTAAATTCTTCCTGCATTCGATATCCTTTATAATTGACAATATATCCGGTGACTATTCCATTCGGTTGTGCTGGTTCATCCCATGACACTTTCACGGAATCCATAAGAACGTCACTGAATCGAAGCATTCCAACTGGTCCTGGTTTGTCTTCTAACGTTTTTTCTCGAACTTGTGACATTTTTCCTTCGCCAGCACGGTTATACGGGGAAATTGAGATCTGATATTCCGTGAATTTTCGCAAATCGTTGAGAGTACATTCGTTCGTATCCACAATCATAACTTCTTCTTCACTGCTGATTGACGACAGAACAGAAGAAACCGGAACATATCTCACTTTGAAAGATGTGATCGTTTCGCTGTCTTCTTTTGGCCAGGCATCCCATTTGACACGAATCGAAGAGGATGATAATGGTTCTGTTACAACATTGGTCAGGTTTCGTTTCGGAATCGAATATCCAACATAGACGAATACTGGTGCAGAGAATGGTCCCTCGCCTTCAGAGTTGAATAGTCTCATTCGAAGAATATAATGACGGAAGCTGTCGAGCTTAGCCAACACCTTTTGCTCCCTTTCTTCCTGAGCATCGTGTACCGGTATCTCTTCCATTTGCCACGTCTGATTCGATGGATACTCTCGATAATGAATTCTATAGCCGATGGCATCACTATTCCACGTGGATTTGTGTGGAACAACCCAGTCTAATTGTACACTATTTCGTTCGTACGGAGTAGCTTTCAGAGAAATTGGTTGAGCGAATGGAGCTGATGGAAGAGTTCTCATCCATTCTGATTCCGGTGACCATGAGGATTCAAGGAAATCACCAATGAAGCGAATACGGAATCGGAACATTGAATTCGGAGACAAATGTTTTATAACGGCTCGTCGTTTGGAGTATTCGAACTTTTTCTCCAGTGTCACCCACTCATCTTCGTTCGTTTTTTGATAGGAAACTTGAACTGATCTCACGGGATTTTCTGCATCTTCAGCCAGTTTTCTAGGAAGTGATTCATCCCATCGAATTGTGATCTCCGTTGCCAAATGCTGTGATTGAGTATCTCGAACTGGTGCCGGAGCATTACGAACAGGAAGTCGAACTGATGAAGTTATCACCTCTACAGTCACTTCTTCACTTTCTCCTTTACTATTTTTTGCTTTGATTGCAAAAGTATACTGAGTGTTTGGATTCAGACTCATCGCTGTGAACAGAAGTAAATTTCCGAGTAATGGAGCATCGATTGCCATTGTTCGTGGTTCATGTGATTTCCAGTAAGAGACGATGTAATTCTGAAAATGAAAACAAATAAACAGAGTTCACTTATTTTAGCAACTCGCAGTAATCTTTCCATTTGGTGATCCAGGTGGAAGCCACTTCATTCTCACTTCTTGTTCACTAATATGCGCACATTGGAATGCTTCTGGTGGCGCGGGAACATCTTCCATTGTTTCAAATGAGACTGGTGTCGAGTTCTCTGGTCCGTTTCCGACAATTGTATAGGCTGATAAGTAGACATGATAACTGGTGAAAGGGCGAAGATTCGACACTTTCGTCATAAGTGTAGCTTGTCCGGGAACATCAATTTCTTTTGTTTCATCAGCCATTAGCGATTCTCGTTCAGGTACAACACGTACTTTGTATCCAATCACATCTCCGTTGGTTGATAACTCGGCAACTGGATCCCATTTTACAATTGCTGACTTGGACCCTTCGGCAGTTACTATTATATTTCTAGGTGATCCAGATGGAACACTTTCGTATGTTCTAGCCTTCACTGCATCTGTCGGCAGACTTCTCCCGAATCCATTTTCGGAGAAGACGTTGATTTCATAGTTGGTGAACGGGCGTAAATCAGTGACTGTGTGTTCGCTGGAACGAAGTGCCGGTGTTCGAACTTCTTTCTGAAAAAGAAAAATTAAATGAGAACTTCAGATAGAATACTGACCCAATTTTCATCATCGACTTCTCTGAAAACTATCAGATATCCTTTTGGCTGTCCATTCCAATGAGTTGCAAGAAGAGGTGTCCATGAAACAGAAATTGAAGTGGCAGACACTGGTTCAGCGAAAAGACGTTGGCTCGGTGTTTCTGGATTCGTTTGAAGTGTTTCAAAAGATCTTGACGGCTCTGACGGTGCTCCTCGTCCTTTGACATTTTCGGCAATCAATCTCAGCTGATATTGAGTAAACGGACGTAGTCCAGAGACAATTATTGATCTGGCTTTTGGAGCACTGACGTTGAAAATATGAGAGAACACGCTTGAATCAGCCATTTTTCCTTCCACAATCCATTGACGAATAGCCGTGTGTCCATCGAATCCAGGAGTAAAATGGAGTTGAACTGTCGTTGCAGAAATGTCCCCAATAGAGAGCATCGATGGTCTTCCTGGTAATTCTGGTGGAACTCCACTCTCAAACTTTGTTTCCTCTACTGGACCATCTCCTTTTTTCGTTGACGCCATCACATCTACTCCGTATCTCGTTGAAGGCTGAAGACCATCGATTGTGAAGTTAGTTGTTGATCCATCGACTTCATGTCTTGTCTTTACATCTGGAGAACTTGCTGCCCAATGACGAATTGTATACTTGGTGACGATTCCGTTTTCTTTCAAAGGAGGATTCCATGTCAATACGGCTCCATTATACATCACTTCCGCAATGCTCAATTCGTCTACGGATTCTGGAGTGTCTTCCTCTGTAACCACTTTGATCATATTGCTTTTCGGACCATCTCCTGGAGTTGTGAAGCACAGAACAGTAAGATTGTAGTGACCGAATTTCTCCAAATCGGTGACAACTGTACTAAGTTGACGTCTGTCCGGATCTAGAATCACTTGCTTATGAAGTTCTCCCTTTTCGGGTTCTCCTTTCCAGAATTGAACTTTATAACCAAGATTAACTCCTGGTATTCTCTGTTGTTCTGGAGCAGTGAATTCGACTGAGACTGCTGTTGAATTGAGAACTTTTACTCGCACATTCTTTGGAGCTTGTGTTGGTCCTGAATGTAAACGTTACTCATATATTGTTCAAATTGTTCAACTCACGTCCTTCCGCAGTTGTTACTTCAATGCTTTCACTGAATACTCCAAGTCCTCTTTTGTTATATGCTGCCACCTGGATCTCATACTCTCTCCATGTTATCAATTCATCAACCAATGTGTTGCGAGCATCTTTTGTTGTCAGATTTTTTTCATTCCAAGTCAAAGAACTGTATCCAGCCAACCTATATCGTACGACGTAGCCGAGAACATCTCCACTATCTTGTTCTTCTTTCGGTTGCTGCCATTGAACCATTACACTATGTGGACTTCTGGCAGATGCAGCCACGTTTCTCGGCGCGGCTGATGGTGGTTGTTGTGGCATTGTGACGCTGGATGAGGGCATTGATGGTTTTCCAGGTCCATGTTTATTGGAAGCGATCACACGGAATTCTGCAGTCGATGAAGGTCTCAGATCTTCAATATCAGCCCAACAGCAAGGTTTTCCATCGTCTTTTGGAATATTATCAATGGCAGTTGTCCAGTCACTCCACAATTCGGTTGGTCCCATTGTTCGAATCTCGATGGCATGTTTAATAATTGGCTCATTTCCATCGAATCCTTCGTTCCATCTAACACGTACTTTTGCTGGCATTGTTTCGTTGTGAAGTTCAGCGCGAACACGCTCCGGCATAGCTGGTTTTTCTGGAAAATGTTGAAGACAATTTAATTTTGAAAGGAAAAACAAAGACTAACCAATGATTTGAAGCATAGCACTAGCACTCTCTTCTCTTCCATCAACCATAACTCGACATCTATACTCTCCAGTATTATCTGGACCGACTTGTCGAATAATGAGACTTCCTTTCCTATTTCTTGAAATTCTCAATCCAGAATTTCCGTTCATCGGAAGTAATGCGTCGTTAAGATACCATTCAACAGAAGCTTTTCTTGCATATTCTTTTGCGACTTCACACGAGAATTCTACATTTGTTCCGATGAGACTCTTCTGATCAGCTGGTCCGTATTCAATCAATGAATCGCCATTTACTTGTACATTAGCAGACGATTTTATATCACTTCCACTAATTTCACAAGTGTATTCTCCCTCATCAGACATTCGGATGTCATGAATAGAGAGTCCATCGCTAGACAAATCATACTTGACACTGTCTGTTTGAATTTCATGTCCATTTAACAGCCAGATAAGATGAGGAGGTGGACTACCAGAAGCCGCACATTCCAATGTAATACGATCAGTTCCAGAGGCTACAGCTACATCTTTTGGAGTTTTCGTCAATCTTTGCGATGGTTCCAAATCAGAAGTGAACGGGAATAGTTGCTCCTGACTCTTCGAGTTATCGAAAAATTTCAATTTTCTTGGTGGAGGAGTCTCCATACTGATTTCTTCCTCAAGAGATCTCGCATCCTCTGACATTCCCAACACCATTGTCTCATTCGAATCGCCTTCTTTGACCCAAATACTACTCATATCGGCTCCAGCTTCATTGCTCGCTTCGCATTGATACAATCCAAAATCTTCTTGTTTGATACGGTCAATCGTAAGTTTTCCCCGTTGTGTGGTCATCTGGAAATTGGTTCTTATGAATCGGACAATCTCATTCCGCGCAACTCTAAGCTGATAACAATGTCCGTATGTTCACTACCTAGTATGTTACTTTGAATGTTCAAGAGGGCCCCAATTTCAAATTCAGTCGAAAAGTAGGAGGGTGACAATCTGGTGCTTCCCCCTCTTTCTTTTGTATAATTGTATAACATATGGTCACATCAAGTACTTGTTTGTCTTTTCATCACTCTTTTCACTTCGACTTCTTCATCCAACCAACAACAACAAAAATCATCATTTTCATTTTGTTCTTTTTCTTATTTTACGTCTTCATAATCTCAATCTTCCATCTGACCTTGTCCCGTGAATTCCGGAAACTGGATTCGAGTACGTAATCCTGCACAATTAGTACGACGAAGAAAGGGGGAAAACGATGATTTTCGGCATGGTTTGGAGAAGAAGAGGCAAGCAAAAGACGACGAAAAGTAGATAATTGGATGGGGTGTATGTATGTAGAAACGATTCCCGGATCAAAAAACATATTCGTGATCAGAACCACAAGCGACATACAACAACTACACGTTATAATACTGTATTAATCTCTTCTAATCTCGAAGCACTTAATAACATATGTACAACCTACTCTAATATTACGTAATTCGAATCGAATAAGAAGATGGAGAAACCATTAAAAAATTCTCAAGTGTGTACAGCAAGGCTCCTACTGTGAGAGATTACTCACCATTAATCCGTTCTTGTACCACTTGATATCCATTGAACTCTTCTTCTTTGTTGCACATTTCAGGCTCAAACTCGATCCTACTGTTTTTTGGATTTCACTTGGTAAATCTTTCAGTACAGGACGACTGATGAAAGTTAAATACGTGGCATTCTGATCAGAAACTCTTCCCATTGCTGCATCAGCCCGGCACTCTAGTTTATGTTCTCCACGACTGAACCCAGATGGATTTGATATGACGAGCCTTCGATTATTCATTGCTGTAGTGATTCCAACTTCTGATCCACTGATTTGCTGACCATTCAGAAACCATCTGATACGAACATCATCTTTAACACCGAAAGAAGTGACACAATCGAATATTTCATCGTGTGGAAGCGACGATTCGATGATAGTTCGTTCCGGTGAAAAGTAGATAATTGAGAGACTATTTTGGAGAGATGGTCTGAAATATAAATGGTATTCCGTCTAGAGTTGGAGCTCCACACTCACGTCATTCCGTTGTCTTTGACAGTGTATTCTTTGGAAACGATTTCTCTCAAATCATCACTACTAGCCATCAGTTTATATGTGCCAAAGTCTTCTCTTTTCATACTGGTCACCACAAGATCCCCGTCAGCAGTCACAAAGTGCGTTGCGTCCGGAGTGACCTACAAGAATTGAAGTAAAACATACAAACAGGGTACTTGAGTGGGCTTATTGAGCTTTACCTACTCTCGAACACGCTAAACTTTTATGAAAAAAAGGCTACCGCATTCTTTGAATTTTCAAAAACACACTTCAAACTCACTTGATTTGAATCATCCTTTATCCATGAGTATGAAATATCGAGATTACGAGAAGCAAGAAGAGCCGGTCTCCTCAACACGAAATGACGTCCAATACCTGTTGTGACCTCGTAAAGAACCGATTCATCTGATGGATCGAAATCGTCCAAATCTGCAAGTTACAAACATATGGAAAGTGGTCCCCATTCTGTTTTTTATTGCAAATTGTCACAGGTTTTTTTTAGTGACACCCGACCACCTGTATAGATATCTCCCACTCTTCATTTCTTTTTTTGTTCTTTTTCTCTTGTTTCTTTTCCTAGCACTTTCCCTCTTTTCATACTCAAACCGGCCGGCTAGTGTGCGCATTTCCAACAGTTTGCTCAATTCGAACATGAGAAGCTGATTATATGGGGGGCAAAGTGAGATGGAAGATCTCTTCGCTGTCCTTGTGCGCTAGAGAAAAACAAATTGTGCCGCGCGCAAAGACTCTATTCACAAACTGTCATAAACACTTTTTGGAGCACAAGAGAGAGAGAGAAAGAGTGCCGAAACCCATCTTCAGTGAGGTGTGTAGTGCATGCTCGCAAAGTGGTGCAGCGCGACGGCGGCGAGCTTGAAGGTGACGGAAAAAGAGCATAATGACAGTCTCTATGACAATAAAACATCTATCGGCGCCTCGTAAATCTTGCGAACATCTGTTCGATTCAGATCAAATGACCCAATTGTTTACGATTGCGAGTGATGATATAAGTTGAGAATGTGTAAAAGTCGAAGATGTTCTGCTGGTCAGCGGTTTATACTAACAGGTGTTACTCGAGTCGTAAACGATATCCAGATGTTATCTGTTTTCTGAACTCATCCAACTTATGTTCCTTGTAGTCTTTCTTTCTATTCAACGTATTCTTTCGCTTTTCGCTCTCTTTTTACACCCAATGAGCCCTTTATTATGTATTTGTGTTGATCGAGCAAACATATATTCTAGGTGTTTGGGAAACATATACAGCGAGAGGGAAAGACATGGTCACTCTCTTTTTCTCCTTCTACCTATGTATTCGAAACCTGACACCTCACCAGAATTGGTCATTTTCCGGCATTCTTAGTTGTAAGCTCTCTCTTTTTCTAGTTTTTGCAACAAATCCTATGCGTTATGTACTAACAGTAGCCGCCAGCAAACAATAGACGGGTCACTTACTAACAACGAGATGATCTTTAATGAGAGAAAGAAAGAAGCATTACTAATTAAGAGGCAGAACACACACCTCAACTAGGTCATATGAGTCAGAAACAGGCTAGTCAAAAGCGGAAATGATTAGAAAAGGGAACGAATACTTACACTTGGATCGAACCATTGATGGCGGTGAAATTGCAGCGCCAACAGTGTTCCTCGCTACGCATCGATACTTCTGATTATCGTTCGTTCGTGAAACCGTCACTTCTGCGAATCGTGACGTGGCAATCAGTTCGCCTGACGCGTCTCCGACACGCCACTCGTATTGCTCAGCCAACTCAGCGTCTTCACATTTCAGACGAATAATCTCGCCTTCCACAGCGACTTTCTGTTCAGCTGAGCCACCATCTTGAAAGATCGGAGGTTTTCCTAATACTAATTGTGTGGAGGCTACTGTCCACAATATCGATGTGATACAAAAGAGCAGTAGAATGCGATTGCTCATCGTTCCTCCATGTGGACCTCTCCTTATGATTACAGTCGTCACTTCTTTTCTTGTGCTTGACGACACGATTGATCTGGAAAATGGAAGAATTTGCGAAAGCGTTCAGAAAAATTGAAGAAAAGGAAAAAAAATGAATTGAACGGATGTGAAAAGTACTATATAATCATGAATAAATCGGAAGAGAATAGGACCAAATTGGCGCCTTTTCCCATTCAGACACTCATCGAGACGATGAAGGTGGAAGAGGAGAAGAAGCAGAAGAAACATACAGACCAAAAGTTTTGACGGCGACAATTCCACTTCTCACTTTTTGTCTCCTCTTATATGTACATCTAACATATATATATGTATAATATATGCCTTCTGTGCCCAATTGCGATTACACATATGAGATGGTAATGTTCGGGGAAGAAGAAATGATACGGAAGAATGAAGCGAGTAATTGAGAAATAGTTGAATAAAGAGTGTATTCAGAAAGTGTGGGAAGATGAACGGAAACCCATTTTCAGTTGATTATTGCTGAGAGTACATTTGTATAGATAAGAGAAAGTATGACTAAGGAAAGTAAGACGCAGAACGATGAAGTGAAGGAACAAGGTGGGCGGAGCTTGAATAGGAGAGAGACCGGGAGACCATGTGGTGGCATCAAGTGGCAAATGAGGGGATCATGAGTGAGAATTAATGTATTCAAATGAGAGCTCTAATGGGAGAAGGGGTCATCTACCTACAGATCAGATTCTGAGGTGTTTGAATACAGAAATTGAGAGCACAGGGGAAAGAGAAAGAAAGAAAAGAAAGAGGAATAGTGTTGAAATGCACACCGGCGCCCCGATAACACCATCCTTTGTTTACCATTTGGAGGTAAAGGGCGGTCGAATTGAAGAAGAAAGAATAAAAAATGCTGATATCATGGAGAAAAAGAATAACTCATTCTTATAGACAGTCTGATGAAAAATCAGTTCTAGTGATCAGTTTCTAGTGAAAAAAAATCAAATGCCGAAATTAAACAACCTGAACAGAGGAAGAGGAACAGGTTAAGCAGACGGTAATGATCCAGAACGAACAACAGAAAACTTCGAACAGCGATGACGTGGCAAAGAACATTATTTTGTAAACCGGTATGATTTGAATCTACTTTTTTGAACATTCAAATACTTTTTGCGTAATCTTATGCAAACGAGCAGCAAGTGGATATGACGTGGAACTAGAGACAATGGACCATTCTAGATAAGAAAACAGAATGCGTCATAGGTGTGAAAACGGACTCTCCAGTATTACGAATGAGTCTCTACTCAAACGTTCATTTCCGTCTCAGGTGTCGAGAATACCATGGAAATGAGAAGAGGAGGGGAATGAACAGAGAAAATTGACCTTTGTTAAGTGCTCCGTTGAATTAGAACGAGATCAAGTATAACGACAAAATGGATAGGTTTAGAAGGTGAGGAGGAGGAGGTGGCGGCTAGCGGAAGAAGATCAAAGTGTTTGGCAATTATGATTGCGTCGCCCTTTTCCGATCTCGCATTTACTGTCTCATGCGTGCATTTTTTGTGTGGGGGTGGAGACTGGTACGTGGCTCTGGCTCCATGCACAAAGGAGATTTGTCATGGCAACTTTACTTGGAGGGCGAGATTTTGACAAAAAGGGCATAACATGAAGGAGTTGTTGTATAAAGCGGGCAAACGATCATCATGGGAATTGACGATGAAGAGGAGCGGATGGAAGAAGACGACGACAATCATCGGACACTTCACACGCTCTTCAAGGAGTTCATTCAGTTTTTACAAGCTTTCTTCGAATTATGCTAAATGGAAGAGAGATAAGAGGAAAAGAGACGATCCGAAAACATAAAGATAATGAACTGATTATAAAAGTGATAACTAGTCTTCAGGTCTAATTAGATACATTAGTATTGATGAATCAAAAACAAGATCGAATCTATAGATTATGTATTTTTTGATTCAAAAAGCTCATAAAATTTAGGAGAGAAAGAGAGGAAAAATGGGTTGAAAGAAACGACAAGGTCGGAACGAGAAACGAAGAAGAAGACGAATACTGGCCGTTCATTATATTCCCGTCTCCCACACTCTTTTCTTCGAGTATTTCTTTGACAAAAGTACGTCGTTTTCGCTGTCACAGCTGTGCTTGTTGGTGCCCGTCTTCTTTTGCTCTCTATGAAAAATTTGAATAACCCAAGAAGCCACGAAAATTTTTGGAAGGAGGGGGGCACTGACTTTCAAATAGTTGAAGGAGGGAACAACAGAACGAAAAAGCTATCTGAGAAGCGGACACGTATTCTCGGAAAGTAAGTCACCGAGGGTCGCGCGCCTCGCGATAGCCAGATCATTATCGAATGAAGGAAAAACGAAAGGACTGAAGACTGGTAACCAGATGTATCGTTTCGATGAATCTAATGGAAATATAAGAAACTTTCCGCTGTGAAGATTAGCCGAGAAGAGAAAGGAAGAACTTTGAATGACTTTCAATTTCCTATCGGGCAGTGTTTTGGGCTATGAGAAATCAATTGGTAATAAGTCCGAGACTAATCCGCGTCGATTCGAAAAGAAACTGTAGGATTTGGAAGAGGTGGGATAGGCGATTGAATTGAAACGGCGGGAGACTTCAAAAAGCTATTCAAGGCGGAATAGAAAGGTTCTAAGAATGTCCAGTGCTTAGTTCTTTTTTCGCGAATGGTTAAGCAAATTGAATGAGGTTTTGGACAAGCTTAGTGACTATTGAAAAAGCGAAAAGAAAGAAGCTGAAGGTATACAGGAAAAATGAAGGAACCAGTAGTGGATGCGCGAAAATCATAGTATCTGAGAAAGAAGTCTCTTAGAGAAATGAACGGAAAGCAGCTCAACTAGATACTCTCCGCTGCTCTCCTCCCAAAGGTAGCGGGATACTTAGAGATACCAACGGGATACAGGTATCCTGTCGAGACGCAGATCAGAAGAGTGTGCGCGAAGAGCTGGCTGGAGAGCAAATATGGTTAAAACCATATATGACAGTGGATAGACGAAGAGGCTAACAACATAGGTAAATGAACGAAGAAAAAAGACAGACGGAGAGGTAGCGGATGACCAGTCAACGGACGGGACACAACAGAAAAAAGAGACAGGTTACCTGTCTCTCTTTCTCTTCTGTGTAGTGCGATACACACGCGGCAGATGCGGAGGATAACCCAACAGACGGACGGCACCGCACAACAGTACGCGTTTACTGAATCCTACCAGATCTCTTTCAAAAATATATTAATAGGCCTTCCTGCTTCTCTATATCTCTCCTTTGTCTCGCTTTCTAGAACGGCTATAAATTCAATCGCTAATGGATTTCGAACATCGTTCTCTTTACCGACCTTGCAAAACGGTACAGGAACGGAAAGTTTGTCATTTCTAAAACAATTTCAAAGACGGGAAAGGCAAGAAAAGTTGATGGGCCGATAATGTGTTTTTAGGTGAAGCCCCTCGAAAGAAAAGAGCGTCTTAGATTTCGTATACGACGAGGGCAACTTGTCAATTTCGGAAATGAGCCAACGAGCGGGGATAGAGGAGGATGAACAAGTTGTACTACGAGAACTCTCAGAAAAAGAAGAAATCTAAATCTTTGGGGAAGAGGTCAGAATTTAGAAAGAGTTGAGATCAAATGAAAAAAAACCCGAGTTTTAGTAGAGAGGAAAGTGAAAAATTTTCATTGAAAGAATCATTTTGGAAGAAGCAAAAATAAACAAACTCGTGTGTTGTGTATACCAAAAACATCGCATTTCTGAAGAATGAGTGAAAGAAGCTGAACAACATTGCACTAAAAAAGATGAATTTGTTCTCCAAATGGTTCTTTTCATAACTTATAAATTTTGAAAATTCCAGTGAGAACTATCAAATTTTTGATTGTACATATCAAAAGCTTTAATTCGAGGTTTACAAAATTTTTCACACCAAACTGTACGATACGAGGTTAATTAGGGAGGTAACCTTGTGCTAACTAGGTAGATAAACCAATAATCCGCAAAGGAAGAAGAAACGAAAGGCGAAAAGTCGACACGGCGGTGAGACTCCCACTCACGGGGCCACCAATCCGCCCGTCATTACCGATCAAGGCCATCCGAAGGTAGAAGAAGAAGAAGAAGTGACGGCGACCGAGTGCCGTCGGTCTGTTCTATTATTTTGCTTGTGGTATATTGGATCAGAAGACGCAGTTCGACAATCAGGTGTTCGTGCACTTTCTCTTTGGAATTTCGAACCTTTCTTCGACCTGATTATCTTTTCAATCGAAAGGAAATTGAGTTTTTTTTTTCATTCGGCGAGAAAGTTCATCGGAATTTATATGAGAGGATTATAATAACAACAGAAAAGGAAATGCGGATTGTCATCGTCGTCAGTAATTGTTATTGTATGTTGCGTCGTCAGATGAAGAGAAAACAAATTGGTGTGCGCACCGATAAGTAGACGGGGTCACCCACGGAGTTTGCCGCTCTTTACTTTCGTTTTAATTGAACGTTGCGGATTTCGAAGAAATGAATGAAGATGTCGAAAGAAACTTTTCAAGTGAAACAAAACAAAAAACTAAGACAGAGAATTGCAGAACGAATTGCCAAGTGTGAGAAGATGAAGAAGAAGTTCAATAATTACCGAAACTTTCACCACGGTATATTCTGATGAAGTGAGACGGATTTGGATGGCGGTAATAACTTAATTAGTTCTTTTGACAGCTTCTCAACACTTCTCTCTCTCTCTCTCTCTCTCTCTCTCTCTCTCTCTCTCTTTCTATTCTCACACGGTTTGCGCAATCTGGAGGATTTTCATCTCACTTATGACGAAATTCAGAAATTGGGAAAAAGAAGTGGACAAAGAGAAATAAAAACTGGAAAATTGATGAAGAACTATTGAAAATTGGGATTTCGGATATTTGAAATGCCATAGATATTGACAGGCGACAATTTTATGTTTGGCTGACAGCCGAAATCATATCGAAATGATTGAATAACTTTTAAATTATATTCTAAAACTCGTAAAATGCTTTTGAAAAACGAATTTCGGAACTGTAAAACGTCACTGTTTGCAAAAAAATAAATTCTTACCGTAATTCACGTTTAAAGGCGCATCACATGGAGATAAAAAAGACCAAAATTGCTATTTATCCATTTTTTTTATTTAAATAAGAAAACCCGATTTCCGAAAAATCTAGATAAAATCTACGTTTTTTCAAACGTTTTTTTTATAAATCTACGTTTTTTCAAAATTTAAAAATGAGAAACCATTTTGAGAAGAACACTTCGATGCATATATAGTTTATTGGAGTTGAAATATTACAAAATATACAAAGTACAAGAACTTGAAAAGTCCAGTTATACAAAGTACATTATATTACAAAATAGATAACTGAAAAGTTAGAAATCGAATGAAGGTGGAGTTCCAGAACCTTCGGGAGCGCCAGATGGTGGAGGTCCTGGAGGTCCAGACGGTCTTGGTGGTCCTGGAGGTCCTGGAGGAGCACCAGAAGGTGGTGGTCCCGAAGGTGGTGGTCCAGATGGTCTTGGTGGTCTTCCTGATGGTCTCGGTGGTCTTGGTGGATTTCCTGATGGTGGAACAGCAGATGGGTCGAATGGAACTGGTGGCTCTCCACTTGGCGGCGGTTTTGGTGGTCCGGATGGTTTTGGCTTACCGAAGATGAATTCGATTGCTGATTCAGAAGGAGCTGGGAGATCAGATGGTGGTGGTCCGGATGGACGTGGAAGCCGAGTTGGTCTTGGTCCTCTAGATGGGCGTGGGTGAGGTGGGTGCGGTGGTCCAGATGGTGGGGGTCCTGGAGGACCTGGTGGAGCTCCTGATGGTGGAGGTCCTGATGGGGGTGCACCAGATGGTCCTGGTGGTCCTGGTGGTCCTGGTGGTCCTGGTGGTCCTGGTGGTCCAGGTGGACCTGGTGGGGCTCCTGATGGTGGGGGTCCTGATGGTGGTACACCAGATGGTCCTGGTGGTCCTGGGGGTCCTGGAGGAGGACCAGACGGATCAGGAAGATCCGAAGGATCAACAGCAAAAGCAGTAAGCGCCAGGAGCAAAACTCCAAGAACTTTTCGATTCATTCTGAAAAAAAGAAATATAAGAGAATAAAGAGAAAATGTTTGAAACTGAATGCCTTTCGATTCTATCTTCATGGTTTATATAGTATTTGAATCATCTGATCATCTGACAATATTCCAATTCTTCAAGGATACACCCACAACTCCGACCCAAAGTTCTACAACATTTCTATTGGTTATCAGTTATTGACGAATCATTTTCAGACTGTTTTTCCACTGATAACATCATTTTTAGCCTGAATCTGATGTCAGAGAAACAAACTTCTCGCTCATTATTTTACTGTAATTGATGCTTTTCATGTGATCTGCATCAATTTTTCTTCCCAAAAAAGGACACCTCCTCCTAATAATCGGGCGGCTAATTCATGCTTCCTCAAATGATAAGAACGAAGATTCTGATGAATGAGCTCGTTGATCTATTCTATCATATTTACTTGAATTCTTGTCAATGCAAATTCAATTTTGGTTTTGAATCATGATTTCCATCTTCACTATTTTCATAAATATCATCTCTTCAATTCAGAAATTAAAAATTGGAAAATATGAAAACTTTATCCGTAAAAAGATGTGAAGTAGATTGTTTTGAGAAGATATGAAATAATTAGACAGTTGTCACCGAAACAACTCCATGTATTCCATCGGGACGTGTTCGACTCGAAAGCACTTCCCTCGTCGTCACGAATTCATCCATTACCATTCCGTCCTTTTGTCTCGCTAATTTCTGTTGAGACATTTGGTATATCACCTGAAATTATATATGTTTTATAGACTAAACTATACGGGGGAAATTCAATATAAAAAATAGGATACCTGTTCAGATGGATGTGCTTTTTCCATCATTTTCTGTTGCAATTTTAACAACTTTTTCGTTTTTTCTCGTTCCAATATTCGTTTTCGTTCTTCTTTTGTATGGAATCTTCCCAACTGGAAATAAACAGAATCTCTATTTGTCTTAAACTGATAATCTTACCTTCAATTCACTCATTGCATCGTCATCAGTTGATATCGGTGCTCTTTCTCTATACACTTGTGCTTCTCTTTTCTTCAATATCTGACTTCGAATCGGCCTTTTCACAATATATCTTGATCCGTCACATCTTCTTTTCACTTTCCATTTATAATGTACTGTTGTATCACCTAAATCTTTGTTTGCAGCCATCTTCTCTTCATCTACAACTTCTTCAATTTCTTCTTCTGGAGCATCCAATTGATATACTTTTGTTTTTGTTTTCGCAGATCGAAAGTATTGTGGAACTGGAATTCGGAATGAACTTCTCTTTTTTTCTTCTTTCAAAACAACTGAATACGAAGGAATTCGAAATCGTTTTGCGTATTCTTCTGCTTCTTTTTCTTTTTTCTTCTCACACTCTTCTTTATTATTCCGATTCGTCATCTGAACGTTCCTCGAAATCGACAATTTCCTCAGACTACTTCCTTTCAATGCTCCGAATACAGCGGAAGGTGCTCGAATGATCGATCTAGGAGTTTTAGTTGAAGAAACGATTGAAACGACGTCTTCTGGTATAGGAAGTTCTTGATGTGTTCGATGAATCGGTCGATTGTGATGCTCAGGACTATCATGTGGAAGTAGGACAACTGTAGGAGGTCGAGAGAATGATGTCGGGAGATTCTGAGGAACCGGCGGTCGACGTTGAACAGCGGGACTCGCCATTTTGACAGTTCTTCGCAGAAGTCGAGGAGATTGTTGAGATTGAATCATTTGAGAATTACTGAAAACATTTCTTGTTTTGAATGATAATTATTTTTTCATTTAAACCTTGTTGTTGGAAGGAAAACACCATCTGGAGTCACTGAAACACTTCGACATGATTCACCTCCCGTATTATATGCTGATGAAGTGTCGGCGGCTCCGTTCGGCCAACCGGAACAACTCTGAATTAGAAACTTGTACTTCACAGTGAAAAACATATGTTTGATTCTATTTTTCTTTTTTTTTTAGAGAAAACAAGGTTTCTCAGAGATAATGGTTTCGTATTACATGAAATGTTCTATTTTCTAACTTAACATTTCAGATTTCTACTGAATCTAGGAACAATAAAAGTCATAAAATAAGTAATTAAGAAGGAACATGAAGGCTAATCTTTCTCGTAACAAGAAGAAAAGTGGTAATAAATCTATGTGTTACTAGTGATAAACAAAAAAGAGTTGTTTACCTGTGAAAGAGTGTGTTCGACGATAAGATGTTTATTGAGAAGACGGTCACATTCAACCCGAAGAGATGCCATTTCACGATGAAGAAGAGCCAACTTTTCATCGATATCCGGTGATGTGAACGATGACATTTTCTAGAAAAGAATGCGTGATGAAGAAATGAAAAAAGAAGGAGAAGAAGAGGAAGAATAGGGTATAAGAAGGGAGAAGGAAAGTGTTGAGAAGATGGATTGAACCAATTTGAAATGACAGGGGACACCTGCACTTCTCGAGAGAAGAAAACAACGAAAAGAGCGATAAATTAAACGGAATAGGCTCATAAAACATTGAAGAAGAACAACACGAAATGAAGAAAAAACACGTTTGACCGATATAAAATATGAAGGAAAATGAGAGAAACACGGCACACGGGAACCCGTCAACTTTGTCAGTGACAACTCGGGATAAAGAGAATGAATAGAAGGAAAGAGAGAGAGAGAAATGGGGAAAAGAGGGAGGAAGAGGGAGGGAATTGTTAAACCAAGAGAGAAAAGATAAAGAGAAGGGTCTATTCGGCACGTCGTAAATCTCAAATTGCAACACTTGCGTCACTTCAATTCGCAATTAATTTCCACGTTTTCCGAACACTTTTCACCTTTCTCTTCGACTCTTCCACAATGTGATTTATCAATTTCTTATTAAATTCTAAAAGATTTCAAGAAGAGAGAAGGAAGGAATTGAAATAGAAAATATGGAGTTATTTGGGTGATGTTTTTCAAATTTCACACCTTCAATCGACACCTGACACCTTTTTGAAATGAAAACTTTGATAAAAAGAGGGAGGAGATAAGGGATAAAGATCAGATTTCAAAAAGAAAAAAGAAATGAGAAGCAATTCGAAGAAAAATGAATTCAGAAGAGTTTTCTGTATTATTTCACAACGAAGTACGAAAAGTTGTCAACTTTCTCTTTCGACTCTTCTCCTCAAAATTCAGAAATGCTCATCTTCGTCTGGAGGATTCGAGTATGAGCAAAGGGATAATTGAATTGGTTTCTCCTCGCCGATTTGTTTGCCATTTTGATGGCGTCGACGAGTAAGACGGCGAAGAGGAAAAAAAAGGAGGAGAAAAAATGAAATGGGTATTAGTCCACGAACCAGAAACACATGTGAAACGACGGCACGGCGCCAGGAAGAAGAATTGGCGAAGTAGGGGAAGAAGAAGGAGAAGGAGAAGACAAAAAAGATAGATGAATCAGTTCTGGGACAAGAAAAGAAACTCTTCAGGGAATCTCTAATGTGACGATGATGATAGTGCGCGGAAGATGCAGCATTGTGTGGCTCCATCAATCATTTTGTTCGTTCGGTTGACTTTCGAAACTCTTTTGTCGCCTTTTCGCCTTTTAGTAGAAACATAAAAAGAGAAGAGAAAGTGGATATGATAGTATGAATAAGAGAGAGAAAAAGAAAAAGTCAATATGTTAATTAACTGGGAGAAGAAGAGGTGTGTGTCTCTTTTAGAGCATGCTGTTGAAATGTTGACAGAAAGTAAATTCGTAAATTCAAATGTAGAGCCACAAGGTTACTGTAGGTGATTAAGGTCATTCCTGAAGATGATCTTGTGAGGTTTCTCGATGTACAAAATGTATTTTACAAGTTCCCATAACATTATACCGTAACTCTAATGCTCGATGCTATTTCCGGTCAGTTCGGCAAAATGAACCTGGCAAATCACATGAGACTGCTCTCTCCGGTTTACGAAACAAAAACTTATCAGAGACAGCTTAATTTCTTATCATTTTGAATCAAATTTGAGCGCAAAGAGTTATTATGTGTATGTGTGGGTGGACACAAAGAACCAAAAAACAAAACGAAGTGCAGGGTGAAACTGTTAAGCTGATTGGTCTAGAATGAATAAAGACAAAAACAAAAACAAGTTTATTCGATTTAAAAAGTGAATAACAGGTTTTATAAATGTGCTCTTCTTTTGAAACAGAGTCTGATTTCTCATTATAACAACTTTCTTTACAGTTTCATAATCGAAGTATTGATGACATTCTATCCTAGATTACTTATCCAAACTATCTTGAAGTCGAATGTTAAACCTCTGGAAAGTTTATTCTGGAAAAACGACCTCATGAATAATTTTTAGATCTTCGAATTATTGTATAACAAAACTTTACGTCATCCGCCTCTTCTTCTGAAATTCCATTGACAAAAGTGTCAAATGTCACAAAAACACTGTCAGAGACAATGCAATGTGGGTGTTCTTCTTCCCCTTCACCGTCACTAAATTCCATTTTTTCCTCTCGTTATCACCCAACTCTTGACCTATTTTCTGTCAGATAAGGAGAGTAACAAACAGAGTAGGCGGCGCTTGAAATGACGATGTTTCCAACCCAAAAAGCCGGAAGGCGATCATGTGAAATGGCACAGCGAAGCAGTATAAAAACAAGAAGAGCTGGAATTTCAAATCATCTTCTTCCCTTCCATTCCTTCTTTTCCACTTCTTCTCATCTTTCGACTTTTCAGAATGAAGCTGAAACTAACACTTCTTTTGGCTCTTGTCGGTGCTGCATTCACTGCTCCATCTGATCTTCGTCGTGGACACCATCATCATCATCACAAAACAAAAGCTCCTCGTACTACTCGAGGAACAACTACTTTGACTCCATTGGCTACTACAGAAGGTCCAATTGTCGGATCATCTACTACTCCTGTTGCTGCTTCATCTGCTCAACCAATTCTTGTATCAGAAGAACCATCTTCACTCGCTCCTCAACCATCTGATGAGCCATCCTCGTCTGCAACACCAGGTCCACAGCCATCAGAAGATCCAAATCCTTCAGGATCACCATCTTCCGGACCTATCGAGCCTTCTCAGAATCCACAATCTTCTGACTCACCGCCGCCTTCAGATGAGCCCTCCCCATCAAGCCCGCCTGGACCACCTGGACCATCGGAACCATCTGACGCTCCTTCTCCGTCCGTTCCACCAGCTCCATCTGACGAACCACAACCTTCCGGACAACCATCTCCTGGACCAATCGAACCATCTGATGAGCCACAACCATCTGGACCCCCAAGCCCACCACAACCATCAGACGAGCCATTGCCTTCTGATGCTCCATCGCCTTCTGATGAACCACAACCATCTGGCCCACCAAGTCCACCACTTCCATCTGAAGATCCACAACCTTCAGGACCACCATCCCCCGGACCGATTGAACCATCCGATGAGCCATCACCATCCGGACCACCATCTCCAGGGCCAATCGAGCCATCTGATGAACCACAACCTTCTGGACCCCCAAGTCCACCAGAACCTTCTGACAAACCAGAGCCCTCTGATGCTCCGTCTCCATCTGATGAGCCACAACCATCTGGACCACCAAGCCCTCCAGGACCCCCAGGGCCTCCAACCGGCCGTCCAGGACCACCAGGACCACCAACACGTCGACCACCTCCACCACCACCAACCGGTCGTCCAGGACCTCCAGGACCCCCAACTCGTCCACCAGGCCCACCTTCACCACCAACCAGACGACCAGGACCACCAGGACCTCCACACCATCATGGACATGGACATCATCATGGACATCGCCATGGACCAGAAGAAGTTCAATTTTAAATGTATTTTTAATTTGTAAATAATGTAAAAACTGTAAAAATTTGTAAGAAAATAAAGAGTCAAATTGAAAGAAATAAAAGAGTTCTTGAGAGTGTTTTCGAGTGATTTCTCTTTGAAAACTGCAATAAAAGAGAAGAAAGAGATGGAAAGAGGAGGTGATCGAATCGAAAAACACATTCTCAATTTGTTCTCCGACAATTTACTTCTTTCTCCGATAAACTAGTTGAGAGAATAATATACCTAGAAATAGTGGATGGCTCATCCGGAAATCGGAGTAAAGCATGGAAGATATGTCTCTTTGAATCTTGAAAATTGATTCTCTCAACCAGAAATTGGTTTGCCCGAAAAACTAAATACGATTGTTTGCTGAGAACTCAAGGTATTCTTAAAATTTCACAAACTGGGAGGTTCATAATATTTCAAACATATTCACATAGTCAATGAAATATTTAAAAACCTACAGTAATCCGCATTCTCATTTCGAAGCAAGAAGAGGCCGGAAACCGAAACAAATCTTCGATAAAATCAAGAGAATTAAGAAAAAGAAAGAAAAACAGATAGAGTTTTCATTTCGTTTAGATTCTCGATGAAATCAAACGAAGTATAAAAATCGTCCCCGGGGCCAAGTGTCGTAAAGTTTGGGGAGCAGAAATGAATGAGTTTGTTCGTCGTCCGAAGAGACAAGTCAAAAGAGAAGGAAATCTCTTCATCTCTCAATATATTTCTCTCGTGGACCAATTGTCATCACGTTCGAAAAAAGATGAAAAGAAACATTTTTCTGTGAGAGTCGTCACGTGAAGAAAACATTGGCATTCGGTTTTAAAGGAGTATACCGGTAATTCCCTCATTTGAGCGCTCATATCTCAGCTCAAAGGCATTTCTAGAAAAATGAAGTACTAGACTTCGATCTGGCTCCGCGAGCTGAATCGATTCATACGATTTTAGAATTTGCGTTATACTTTTTCACTGATTTCTAAAAAAGTTTTAGCACTTCAAACGCGTAACACTATTTAGTAGCCACCAAAAAGTACCTGTCGTTGAAGCCACTTCTATCAATTGTTGAACATCCTTCCATTGTTCCGTCCGAAATGTGTATTCTGAAACACAAAAAATTATAGGGGAAACTGAAAATCGATAAAAGAGGCTGTAGATAAGGGTAGATTGGGAGGGGGAGAAGAGAGAAGAAAAAAGGAAAACGAAATAGAATGAATGAATGAATGACCCTATTCCCCTGCCTATGCACCCCATATCAGGTGGGCGGAGTCAGACAGTAGACTACACCCTTATCGTCATCTGCATATTGGAACATCTGTCTCCATTGAAAAAAGGTGGAGATTGTCACTCAAAAGGTTTGTGTCGGCTTCTTTTCATGTGACAGGTGTTTATCTGATTTTCCCGGGGGCAAACCTGACTATTCTGAAAATCTATGGTGACTACGAAACCATAAAGAGCTAAACTTTTCAAACTTTTCAATGTTTTTCAAAAGCCCTTTTTTACAATACATGGTGGCTACTAAATAGTGTTAGGAGTTTGAAGTGCTATAACTTTTTTGGAAATCAGTGAAAAAGTATAACGCTAATTCTAAAATCGTATGAATCGATTCAGCTCGCGGATCCAGATCGAAGTCTAGTCTTTCATTTTTTCTAGAAATGCCTGTGAGCTGAGATATGAGCGCTCAAAGGGCCAAAAAACAGCAGGAAAGGTGATTCCATTGTGCAAGTTTCAACAAGAAAATGCCCTTGTTGTGCACGCGGATATTCAATGAACCCGTGAATTCTTTTTTTGAGGTAGAATTAGGTATAGAAAATTAGTAGTTAGAGAGGTGATAAAGGACTCTGAGAACATGAAAAGACCCTGAAAAGGACAACAAAAGTCACCCATAAGGCAGCTGACAGTATAGGCCATCTAATCCAGATCATCATGAAAAGCTGAAAAAACGGACAGGTAAAGAAGAAAATGAGTTTCCGTACTAGTTAGTAAACAAGTATCAATGACCTATGTATTACGTGATGACGTATATTGTCAGCCGGCTGTTAGATATTTTTTCTCGTACTCTTTAGTGTTTTTTCTGACATCTTATTGAAGCCTATATTCACTTTTTCCCACTATTTCTCTAGAATTTATCAGAAAAAGATTCACGTATTTATTCAATTTTTTGCGTGCACAACGAGGGAATTACCGGTTTACCCTTTTAATTCTTATCTTTTCAATTCAATTAAATACACCGTTTTTCTTCGCAAATGGATGCATTTGTAAGGGCCAGCATTTCCCCCTAATAGAAGAGCATAGAGTATTCTCTCAATTCACAGGCAAAAATTCGACTCGATTCAATTTTCAACGGAAAGAAAACACCGCCGACGGATTTGATTGAATTTTTTTCTTTTGATGTTATGGTCAAAAAAGACGAAGGAGTGGGTCTAGAACTGAAAACTCATCAATTGAGAAATAACTAAAATTTCAGCTTGGACTGGAAATGAAAAACCTAATGGTAGTCAATTTGCTTTTCGGAAGTCCATGTAACGTGAGTTATCAGCTTATGATGATTCATTTGATGACCATATTCAGGGTCAAATAAAAGTTGGAGATGTTCTACTTAGTCTAAATGGAATTCAAATTTCTGGTCAGGATAAAATGGGAAAGTGAGAAATGAAACAAAACAGTTAGAACAGTCTGTTTCATGCTAATGTTTTTCAGATTACTTCAAACTATATACAATGGACAATTAATGACAAAGGTATCATTTGAATGGTTTCTGATTAAGAATCTCTTTCAGATGTTGATAAAAGTGATGCGTTTCAAAAGACATATCAGTCGACCGGCACAGTTTCCTATTCTTACAAAACACGAAGGATTCTCATTTTATACTCTCGTTCTTTATAATCTAAAAGGATATTTTCATCTCGGATTAGATATCAAAGAGATTGAGGGGAAGGTAATAAACTTCTGAACGTCTGTCCAAATTTTAGAATTTTCAGTTGGTCGTTTGTGATTTCGTTGAGAATTCTCTGGCAGATATCACTTTCAGTCTAGGAGAAGCAATTCTTGATGTTGATGGAGAGAAGGTAACAACATGCACAGCTGTAAGATTTCTGATGATCCATTCGTGCTCTATTGACACTTTTCAGTTCAACGATCGAGTTCGGAAGTCTTTGGAAATTCGAAACTTTTGCCTGATACTTGTCGAAATTCCATCAACAGATCCACTTAAAAATCTACTCAGAAATCAGATATCAAAAGCAATAAAAGATGGTGGAAGAGTAAATAGAATACCTCCAGATGCGGCTTCGTTTGCTGCAGAAGGAGTGAATATATTTAAAAGATTCTCAAATGAACCATTGAAATCAGTTTGGACAGGAGAAAAGTAAGTTTTCAGATGACATCTGAAATGAATTTATTTGAATTCTAGACACATGAAGACGTGCGAAAGTGCGAATCGTTTAAAATTAGAAGATAAAGTCAAAGAGACAGACGTTCCAGCTGGATGGAATTCTCGTCTTTTTGTCAGGGTTTGTCTTTAGAAAAATCATTTCATTTTGAATCTGAAAATTGAATTTCTTCAGCTTCCTCCGATGAAAACTCTTGAAAGTGAAACACTTCCACAGTGAACTCTTGTTTTTTGAAGATGAATTTTTTCTTTCTTCGATTTCTCTTTGAATCATTTAAAACTACCTTGGGTTCCAGAAGATTAAGAAATCATGTGATTACTTCTTCTCACCTGACTTTATTCTCTCAGTTTCATATTTCTTCAGATATGCATTGCCTAATTAACTCCCTGGAGATATTCGTCTCATGATTCCGAGTATTAGAAAAATATTCCCTAACGAAGGTGTCAGGTGAGGACCGACTTGTTAATAAACATACACATGTTCTCCATTTCGTATCTAAAATGTCTTCTACGTATCCACGATACACTGTTGCTGATAAGAAGCGATATCTGAATATTATGAGATCGTTTCCTAACAAATCCATACCAGCGATCATGGATATTATTCGGAAAGAAGATGGAAAATGTCCAGATCCAAAGACTCTTCGACGATGGAAAAAGAGATATTTGTGAGTTTAACGCTTTATATTTCAAAGATTTCAGTTATTTTAGAGTCAATAACGAGTTGGTCGATGACTTAGGAAGACGTCAGAAGAGCTTCAAGGACGTGGAAAAATCGGTTGAATTGAAAAAACAGTTAGCATATTTCATCTGAAATTTAAAATTAATACACTTTTATTCAGAAATTCCGAAACAAATGAGACCGCAAATCAACAAAAAGATTCAACCAAAACAATCGATGATCAAAATGATATTATTGAGGTTAAATTTGTTTTCAAATTGAGCTAAAAACTAATTTCGATTTTCAGATTCCAACCCCTTTGATCTCTCCAGAAGCTTTCTCTCAACTTCATCGTCAACTTGAATATCTCACTATAATCGGTAAAATTTGACTGTTTATTAGATTATAAAACCAGTTTCTTTTTCAGTTTCAGCAAATCCGAATCTTCCAATCTCTGCATTACTTGACCTGAGATTCAATGGAAACTGAACCATCATTCGAATATCTTTTATGAATTGGAAATTATTCAAACAAATGATTTATATACAATTCATTGCATATTTCAAACATTTTTACAAACAATAAATACAAATATTTTACATTATTCTACACATTTTTCTCCTATAAAGTTGATAATTAGAAGTGGAATGGTGGTGGGCTACCAGATCCTTCTGGAGCATCAGAAGAGATTGGTGGAGCTGGAGGAGCTTCCGATGGAGGTTTCCCTGAAGATTCAACTGTTCCTAAAGGCTCGGATGGTGGAACGTCAGATGAATCAAACGGTGCAGGTGGTTGACCACTTGGCGGCTGGCTTGGTTGTTCGAAAAGTTGAGATTTTCCGAAAATGTGGAGAGATTCAGAAGGCGCCGGAGCATCAGAGGACTCTGGGGCTTCTGATGGTGGTGATCTTGACGGACGTGGCAGTCTAGTTGGTCTTGGTCTTCTAGATGGATGAGGGTGGGGTGGATGGGGTAATTCAGATGGTGGTGCCCCAGATGAATCAATAGTTTCTGGTGGTTGTCCAGAAGGTTCGAAAAGTCCCGGAACTTTTTCTGAAACGGAGTTTTCCGGTGATCCAGAAGGTTTCGGTGGTCCTGGAGGAGCTCCAGAAGGATCAGGAAGATCCGATGGATCAATAGCAAAAGCAGTAAGCACCAGGAGCAAAACTCCAAGAACTTTTCGATTCATTCTGAAAAAAAATAATGAAAAAAGACAAATTTAAAAAGAAAGAAGATGATAGTAAGGATGAGTATGATTGAAGAGAAAATGTTTGAAACTGAATGCCTTTTGATTCAATCGTCATGGTTTATATAGTATTTGAATCATCTGATCATCTGACAATATTCCAATTCTTCAAGGATACACCCACATTTCCGACCAAAAGTCCAACAACATTTCCATTGGTTATCAGTTATTGACGATAAGATTTTCAGACTGTTTTTCCACTGATAACATCATTTTTAGCCTGAATCTGATGTCAGAGAAACAAACTTCTCGCTCATTATTTTACTGTAATTGATGCTTTTCATGTGATCTGCATCACTTTTTCTTTCAAAATAAGGAAAACCCCTCTGAGTAATCAGCAGACTTTCGTCATTTCACTTTCTGCAAGTAATAATAATAAATATTGTTTTGCTCTTCAATCAGAAAATTGTAAATATTTATAAAATGTTACTATTTTTGAATTAATGACTAATCGTCATCAGCTTTTTAATCGTTCATGTTAACGAATCTAAGTTCTCTGAGTATTTGAATTTATAATTACAATTCGGTACTCGGAGGAACGGATGCTCCACCGGTTGCTTATCACATCAATCCGGGGAAGAAGAACGAAAGAATCGGCGGACAGATGATGACATCCACTCATAATAATCTCTAAATATCCTACAATTAGAGAGTTTATTTAAGAGAAAAGGGTATCCTCAACATTCGATAGCTTCTTCGTCATAACCGATCTCACAAAACTTTGAATATGGAACCTACCGGATACAACGATAAAGAAATGTTGGAGTTCGTGTGAAACATTTACAGGATAAATAATTCTTTTTAGCAAACAAAGATCGGATTGTTTCGTACATTTAAAACTCACGACAGTTCACTCACAGTTGGAAGACAACCACTAATGAACCAGTCAAGTGCTTGAAGTTCGAACATTGAGATCTCCCCGATCTTTTAGTCTTTTGGTTTGAAAATAAACTAAGAATAATTCAGTGGAGATTCAAATCCAATTCTAGTAGGTGTTTTCTGATTTCTTGACAAAAAATCATCCGAATCAGTAAAAAGATTCAAAAATCATCTGACATTGAGAACTAAAAAGTGCGATTTATCAACCTGTCTTCATCTGAAATAGTACGTCAGATTGTTTATTTCGGATAAGCAGTTATAGGTTTCGATGAAACAAGAGTCTGAACTAGTCGGAAATGTCTTTTTCCTAGAGTTTTAATACACTTTAAAAAGCCTTCTAAAAATGTTTCGCAATTTCTCCACAGTCAGGGTACGTGGAAAATCAGAGTATAGAGTGGATGGTAAGGAAATTGAAAACAGAAACAGAAGTAATTAAAGTAATTTTCGAAAGCTCCCAGAAAGAGCTATATACTACATAGGAGATAGGTTATTCTAGAAGGAAAATAGCGGAAAGAAGGGTGATGTGTAGAGAATGGAAAGCAGTGAGCATCGCTTACGACGATAGCACGTTGGCTGCACGCCATGCCGTCCGATCTGGCAAGTTAAGCAACGTTGAGTGCAGTTAGTTTTTGGATCGGAGACTGCCTGGAAAAATAAGCTTTTGCATTTTGTTTTCTTGTTTTTTAATTGATTGAATTAATTTATAAACAAAGAGGAAGATTGACACGTCTTAATATTTACCACTGAGGTCGACATGGATCTCAAAAAGGAATTAGAGCGGAAAAATACTGGATTTCCATTTGATTTTTTCTTCAATTTTTTGTCAATTGTTTTTGTCAATTTTTTCATTTTTTCGTTTTGTGTTTTCGTCATTTTTCCGCCAATTCTTCTTCAATTTTTTTCCATCGTTAATTTTTTTCGTTAATTTTTTTCGTTAATTCTTTTCATTTTTTTGTTTCTTTTTTTCGTTAATTTTTTCGTTAATTTTTTCGTTAATTTTTTCATTTTTCGTTTCATTTTTGAATTTCATGGCCATGAAAATCCGAGATGAAACAAAAAATTAAAAAAAAAAAAAAAAAAAAAAAAAAACGATGAAAAGTGCCGGAAAAATCAAAATAAAAAAAAAGACGAAAAATCGATGAAAAGTGCCGGAAAAATACCGAAAAATTTAAAAAATTGAAAATTTTTCGAAAACCGGCCGATTTCTTAGTAAATTTCGCTAACCTTCCCTGTTTTTTATCTCTGAAAAGCCCGGGGAACAGCCCCTAGGTCGAACCTCCGGGGTTTCCTCCACAATCGCTCATAAGACCACTCTCGATCCCCAACTGTCCCTCCAACCCACCAGCCCAGCTTACCCTCAACCTGCCCGGGGGCAGGTTGAGGCGTAAGCTGGCTGACAGCGGCTCTCTCGAGTGTTCTTATGATTGACTGTGACGCCCACCGACATCACCCTAACTAACTTCTCATTATATACCCACCCTATATGGATGTACCGACACCTCCCGGGTAAGCAGATCACTATACCTCATCATGTAGTAATAGAAACACAGTGCTGCACACATTCTAGACCTTACGAGGCACCCATTCACCCCCGGTTCAATTACCCAGGGGTTGAGGTAAACTTTTTCTACTGAAAAGTTTTCGGTAGCAAAACGCATTTTTGAACTACTCTCTACGGGGAGAAACATTCTAGAAAAGCAGAGAAGTTTTCAAAAGCCAAATTTCAGCAATTTGCTTTCGAAGTTTCACGCCATCCCGTCCGTTCTGGCAAGTTAAGCAACGTTGAGTCCAGTTAGTTTTTTAGATCAGAGACGGCGTGGGAATTTTAAATTTTGTAACCTTTTGAATTTTTAAGTTTTTATTTTGTTGCATTAAATTGGCATTTTTTTGCATTGAAATGCAAGAATTGTTTTTCATGATCAACTCCATTAATATTAACAAGTATTGTCAAAATTACCCCTCAAAATATTATCGTTTCATACAAAACGCTCGGAAATTTTGACGTTTATTATTTAATTTAGACTTGAATTCCAATTAAACGTCAAAATTCCCGGGCGATTTGTATGAAACGATAATATGTATTTAGCCTGAAAATTTTTCGCGCCCCTCTCCCCCGCACTCCTCGTTTGCGCACTCTCTCGCCAAAATGACCCACTGTACACTCTAGTGTCGATTTACGCGTGGGATTTTCCGCTGCGAGCGCAATTTGGACGTTTCGAGGCTGGAAACGACGATTTCGACGGATTTGGAGGCAGCAAAGTGGATATATCGATGGACAAAACGAAGGATTCGATAGGAGAAGAAGGATTACAGGTATTTTTCGTTTAAAAATTAAAAAACAGCCGAGAAACGCCAAAATTGATGTCCGTTGGAGTGAGCAGCGGTAGAGCAGCGGTAGAGCAGCGGTGGTTTTGCGGCGGGTTTCTAGGCACGAAAAACTAAAAATTCCCGTAATATCGGATGAGAATATCAATGAAAAAAGAGTAAAAGTAGTTTTAAAAGTGAATTCTAATGGGAAATCGCTGAAAAACCGGGTGTCGAATCTAAAAGGACTTTTTTCAGAAAATCGACGCTGATGAGGATGGGAGGCGGCGGCGGACGACGTGTCGACTAGAAGAAGCCCTGAGAAGAAAGACGATAGAAGAAGGAAGAGCATCAGCAGCAGGTAAGAAGAATTATCCTGATGGAGAGTGCCCTGCTGGACGATCCGTGGTGGGCATTCACTTTGCTGTGTTGCTCACCCGTTTCGCTTGGAAGGAGAAATCCTCGGAGATTTTTCTGTTTTAAAAATCTAAAACTAACGGAATCGTCGTCGTCTCGAAAACAAAACTCGAATCCTTTGCGCTGGAGTCTGGATGGGGAGAGAACTACTGTGTCATTGAACTTCTGATGACAGAATTCTTTTCCTCGGAGAGAGAGAGAGACGATCGAATTAGATTTACGAAATGAAAATATCTCTAGAAGCGGAAAAGGCACTGAAATAATATGAATTATTCTTCTTCTTAACTGGCTATTTGCAGTTCTAGGTTACTGTAATTGCTATTTAGGAGGAGAGATACGGTCACGAGTCGCCATTTGAATTTTTGCGATAGAATAAGCTCCGCTTTTTTTCGTTTCATTTTTTCTTCATTTTTTGTTGGCCACCAAAAAAAATAAACGAAAGAATTTATTTTCATGATCAAAAAGTTGTCCCCGAGAGGACTACACGGGGGTTTTGAGATTGTTCTAGAAGGAAAATAGCGGAAAGAAGAGTGATGTGTAGAGAATGGAAAGCAGTGAGCATCGCTTACGACGATAGCACGTTGGCTGCACGCCATGCCGTCCGATCTGGCAAGTTAAGCAACGTTGAGTGCAGTTAGTTTTGGATCGGAGACTGCCTGGAAAAATAAGCTTTTGCATTTTGTTTTCTTGTTTTTAATTGATTGAATTAATTTATAAACAAAGAGGAAGATTGACACGTCTTAATATTTACCACTGAGGTCGACATGGATCTCAAAAGGAATTAGAGCGGAAAATATGGATTTCCATTTGATTTTTTCTTCAATTTTTTGTCAATTGTTTTTGTCAATTTTTTCATTTTTTCGTTTTGTGTTTTCGTCATTTTTCCGCCATTTTCTTCAATTTTTTCCATCGTTAATTTTTTCGTTAATTTTTTCGTTAATTCTTTTCGTTAATTTTTTCGTTAATTTTTTCGTTAATTTTTTCGTTAATTTTTTATTTTTTCGTTTCATTTTTGAATTTCATGGCCATGAAAATCCGAGATGAAACAAAAAAAAAAAAAAAAAAAAAAAAAAAAAAAAAAAACGATGAAAAGTGCCGGAAAAATCAAAAAAAAAAAAGACGAAAAACGATGAAAAGTGCCGGAAAAGTGCCGAAAAATTTAAAAAATTGAAAATTTTTCGAAAACCGGCCGATTTCTTAGTAAATTTCGCTAACCTTCCCCGTTTTTTATCTCTGAAAAGCCCGGGGAACAGCCCCTAGGTCGAACCTCCGGGGTTTCCTCCACAATCGCTCATAAGACCACTCTCGATCCCCAACTGTCCCTCCAACCCACCAGCCCAGCGAACCTTTCAACCTGCCCGGGGGGCAGGTTGAAAGGTTCGCTGGCTGACAGCGCTCTCTCGAGTGTTCTTATGATTGACTGTGACGCCCACCGACATCACCCTAACTAACTTCTCATTATATACCCACCCTATATGGATGTACCGACACCTCCCGGGTAAGCCGATCACTATACCTCATCATGTAGTAATAGAAACACAGTGCTGCACACATTCTAGACCTTACGAGGCACCCATTCACCCCGGTTCAATTACCCAGGGTTGAGGTAAACTTTTTCTACTGAAAAGTTTTCGGTAGCAAAAAGCATTTTTTGAAATACTCTCTACGGGGAGAAACATTCTAGAAAAGCAGAGAAGTTTTCAAAAAGCCAAATTTCAGCAATTTGCTTTCGAAGTTTCAAATCATCCCGTCCGTTCTGGCAAGTTAAGCAACATTGAGTCCAGCTAGTTTTTTAGATCAGAGACGGTGTGGGAATTTTAAATGTTGTAACCTTTTGCATTTTTAAGTTTTTATTTTGTTGCATTAAATTGGCATTTTTTGCATTGAAACGCAAGAATTGTTTTTCATGATCAACTCCATTAATATTAACAAGTATTGTCAAAATTACCCCTCAAAATATTATCGTTTCATACAAAACGCTCGGAAATTTTGACGTTTTTTATTTAATTTAGACTTGAATTCCAATTAAAGTCAAAATTCCCGGGCGATTTGTATGAAACGATAATATGTATTTCAGACTGAAAATTTTCGCGCCCCTCTCCCCCCACTCCTCGTTTGCGCACTCTCGCCAAAATGACAAACGCGCTCCACTGCACACTCTAGTGTCGATTTACGCGTGGGATTTTCCCGCTGCGAGCGCAATTTGGACGTTTCGAGGCCGGAAACGACGATTTCGACGGATTTGGAGGCAGCAAAGTGGATATATCGATGGACAAAACGAAGGATTCGATAGGAGAAGAAGGATTACAGGTATTTTTCGTTTAAAAATTAAAAAAACAGCCGAGAAACGCCAAAATTGATGTCCGTTGGAGTGAGCAGCGGTGAAGCAGCGGTGAGCAGCGGTGGTTTTGCGGCGGGTTTCTAGGCACTAAAAACTAAAATTCCCGTAATATCGGATGAAAATATTAATGAAAAAAGAGTAAAAGTAGTTTTAAAAGTGAATTCTAATGGGAAATTGCTGAAAAACCGGGCGTCGAATCTAAAAAGGACTTTTTTTTCAGAAAATCGACGCTGATGAGGATGAGCGGCGGCGGCGGCGGACGACGTGTCGACTAGAAGAAGCCCTGAGAAGAAGGACGATAGAAGAAGGAAGATCATCAGCAGGTAAGAAGAATTATCCTGATGGAGAGTGCCCTGCTGGACGATCCGTGATGGGCATTCACTTTGCTGTGTTGCTCCACCCGTTTCGCTTGGAAGGAGAAATCCTCGGAGATTTTTCTGTTTTAAAAATCTAAAAACTAACGGAATCGTCGTCGTCTCGAAAACAAAACTCGAAGCCTTTGTGCTGGAGTCTGGATGGGGAGAGAGAACTACTGTGTCATTGAACTTCTGATGACAGAATTCTTTTCCCTCGGAGAGAGAGAGAGAGACGATCGAATTAGATTTACGAAATGAAAATATCTCTAGAAGCGGAAAAGGCACTGAAATAATATGAAATTATTCTTCTTCTTAACTGGCTATTTGCAGTTCTAGGTTACTGTAATTGCTGTTTAGGAGGGGAGATACGGTCACGAGTCGCGATTTGAATTTTTGCGATAGAATAAGCTCCGCTTTTTTTTCGTTTCATTTTTTTCTTCATTTTTTTGTTGGCCACCAAAAAAAATGAAACGAAAGAATTTATTTTCATGAATAAAAAGTTGTCCCCGAGAGGACTACACGGGGGGTTTTGAGATTCTTCTAGAAGGAAAATAGCGGAAAGAAGGGTGATGTGTAGAGAATGGAAAGCAGTGAGCATCGCTTACGACGATAGCACGTTGGCTGCACGCCATGCCGTCCGATCTGGCAAGTTAAGCAACGTTGAGTGCAGTTAGTTTTTGGATCGGAGACTGCCTGGAAAAATAAGCTTTTGCATTTTGTTTTCTTGTTTTTTAATTGATTGAATTAATTTATAAACAAAGAGGAAGATTGACACGTCTTAATATTTACCACTGAGGTCGACTTTTCCATTTGATTTTTTTCTTCAATTTTTTGTCAACTTTTTTGTCAATTTTTTCATTTTTTCGTTTTGTTTTTTCGTCATTTTTCCGCCATTTTTCTTCAATTTTTTTTAATTTTTTCGTTAATTTTTTCGTTAATTCTTTTCGTTAATTTTTTCGTTAATTTTTTTTTAATTTTTTCGTTAATTTTTTCATTTTTCGTTTCATTTTTGAATTTCATGGCCATGAAAATCCGAGATGAAACAAAAAATCAAAAAAAAAAAAAAAAAAAAAAAAAAAAAAACGATGAAAAGTGCCGGAAAAATCAAAAAAAAAAAGACGAAAAACGATGAAAAGTGCCGGAAAAGTGCCGAAAAATGAAAAAATTGAAAATTTTCGAAAACCGGCCGATTTCTTAGTAAATTTCGCTAACCTTCCCCGTTTTTTATCTCTGAAAAGCCCGGGGAACAGCCCCTAGGTCGAACCTCCGGGGTTTCCTCCACAATCGCTCATAAGACCACTCTCGATCCCCAACTGTCCCTCCAACCCACCAGCCCAGCGAACCTTTCAACCTGCCCGGGGGGCAGGTTGAAAGGTTCGCTGGCTGACAGCGGCTCTCTCGAGTGTTCTTATGATTGACTGTGACGCCCACCGACATCACCCTAACTAACTTCTCATTATATACCCACCCTATATGGATGTACCGACACCTCCCGGGTAAGCAGATCACTATACCTCATCATGTAGTAATAGAAACACAGTGCTGCACACATTCTAGACCTTACGAGGCACCCATTCACCCCCGGTTCAATTACCCAGGGGTTTGAGGTAAACTTTTTTCTACTGAAAAGTTTTCGGTAGCAAAAAGCATTTTTTGAAATACTCTCTACGGGGAGAAACATTCTAGAAAAGCAGAGAAGTTTTCAAAAAGCCAAATTTCAGCAATTTGCTTTCGAAGTTTCAAATCATCCCGTCCGTTCTGGCAAGTTAAGCAACATTGAGTCCAGTTAGTTTTTTAGATCAGAGACGGTGTGGGAATTTTAAATGTTGTAACCTTTTGCATTTTTAAGTTTTTATTTTGTTGCATTAAATTGGCATTTTTTGCATTGAAACGCAAGAATTGTTTTTCATGATCAACTCCATTAATATTAACAAGTATTGTCAAAATTACCCCTCAAAATATTATCGTTTCATACAAAACGCTCGGAAATTTTGACGTTTTTTATTTAATTTAGACTTGAATTCCAATTAAACGTCAAAATTCCCGCGCGATTTGTATGAAACGATAATATGTATTTCAGACTGAAAATTTCTCGCGCCCCTCTCCCCCCGCACTCCTCGTTTGCGCACTCTCTCGCCAAAATGACAAACGCGCTCCACTGCACACTCTAGTGTCGATTTACGCGTGGGATTTTCCCGCTGCGAGCGCAATTTGGACGTTTCGAGGCCGGAAACGACGATTTCGACGGATTTGGAGGCAGCAAAGTGGATATATCGATGGACAAAACGAAGGATTCGATAGGAGAAGAAGGATTACAGGTATTTTTCGTTTAAAAATTAAAAAAACAGCCGAGAAACGCCAAAATTGATGTCCGTTGGAGTGAGCAGCGGTGAAGCAGCGGTGAGCAGCGGTGGTTTTGCGGCGGGTTTCTAGGCACTAAAAACTAAAATTCCCGTAATATCGGATGAAAATATTAATGAAAAAAGAGTAAAAGTAGTTTTAAAAGTGAATTCTAATGGGAAATTGCTGAAAAACCGGGCGTCGAATCTAAAAGGACTTTTTCAGAAAATCGACGCTGATGAGGATGAGCGGCGGCGGCGGCGGACGACGTGTCGACTAGAAGAAGCCCTGAGAAGAAGGACGATAGAAGAAGGAAGATCATCAGCAGCAGGTAAGAAGAATTATCCTGATGGAGAGTGCCCTGCTGGACGATCCGTGATGGGCATTCACTTTGCTGTGTTGCTCACCCGTTTCGCTTGGAAGGAGAAATCCTCGGAGATTTTTCTGTTTTAAAATCTAAAACTAACGGAATCGTCGTCGTCTCGAAAACAAAACTCGAAGCCTTTGTGCTGGAGTCTGGATGGGGGAGAGAACTACTGTGTCATTGAACTTCTGATGACAGAATTCTTTTCCCTCGGAGAGAGAGAGAGACGATCGAATTAGATTTACGAAATGAAAATATCTCTAGAAGCGGAAAAGGCACTGAAATAATATGAAATTATTCTTCTTCTTAACTGGCTATTTGCAGTTCTAGGTTACTGTAATTGCTGTTTAGGAGGAGATACGGTCACGAGTCGCGATTTGAATTTTTGCGATAGAATAAGCTCCGCTTTTTTTCGTTTCATTTTTTCTTCATTTTTTGTTGGCCACCAAAAAAATGAAACGAAAGAATTTATTTTCATGAATAAAAAGTTGTCCCCGAGAGGACTACACGGGGGGTTTTGAGATTCTTCTAGAAGGAAAATAGCGGAAAGAAGGGTGATGTGTAGAGAATGGAAAGCAGTGAGCATCGCTTACGACGATAGCACGTTGGCTGCACGCCATTCCGTCCGATCTGGCAAGTTAAGCAACGTTGAGTGCAGTTAGTTTTGGATCGGAGACTGCCTGGAAAAATAAGCTTTTGCATTTTGTTTTCTTGTTTTTAATTAATTTATAAATTTCCATTTGATTTTTTCTTCAATTTTTTGTCAACTTTTTTGTCAATTTTTTCATTTTTCGTTTTGTTTTTTCGTCATTTTTCCGCCATTTTTTCTTCAATTTTTTTTGTCAATTTTTTTCGTTAATTTTTTTCGTTAATTTTTTTCATTTTTTTTCGTTAATTTTTTTCGTTAATTTTTTTCGTTAATTTTTTTCATTTTTTCGTTTCATTTTTGAATTTCATGGCCATGAAAATCCGAAATGAAACAAAAAAATCAAAAAAAGACGAAAAAACGATGAAAAGTGCCGGAAAAATGCAAAAAAAAAAAAAAAAAAAAAGACGAAAAAACGATGAAAAGTGCCGGAAAAGTGCCGAAAAATTGAAAAAAATTGAAAATTTTTCGAAAACCGGCCGATTTCTTAGTAAATTTCGCTAACCTTCCCCGTTTTTTATCTCTGAAAAGCCCGGGGAACAGCCCCTAGGTCGAACCTCCGGGGTTTCCTCCACAATCGCTCATAAGACCACTCTCGATCCCCAACTGTCCCTCCAACCCACCAGCCCAGCGAACCTTTCAACCTGCCCGGGGGGCAGGTTGAAAGGTTCGCTGGCTGACAGCGGCTCTCTCGAGTGTTCTTATGATTGACTGTGACGCCCACCGACATCACCCTAACTAACTTCTCATTATATACCCACCCTATATGGATGTACCGACACCTCCCGGGTAAGCAGATCACTATACCTCATCATGTAGTAATAGAAACACAGTGCTGCACACATTCTAGACCTTACGAGGCACCCATTCACCCCCGGTTCAATTACCCAGGGGTTTGAGGTAAACTTTTTTCTACTGAAAAGTTTTCGGTAGCAAAAGCATTTTTGAAATACTCTCTACGGGGAGAAACATTCTAGAAAAGCAGAGAAGTTTTCAAAAGCCAAATTTCAGCAATTTGCTTTCGAAGTTTCAAATCATCCCGTCCGTTCTGGCAAGTTAAGCAACATTGAGTCCAGCTAGTTTTTTAGATCAGAGACGGTGTGGGAATTTTAAATGTTGTAACCTTTTGCATTTTTAAGTTTTTATTTTGTTGCATTAAATTGGCATTTTTGCATTGAAACGCAAGAATTGTTTTTCATGATCAACTCCATTAATATTAACAAGTATTGTCAAAATTACCCCTCAAAATATTATCGTTTCATACAAAACGCTCGGAAATTTTGACGTTTTTATTTAATTTAGACTTGAATTCCAATTAAACGTCAAAATTCCCGCGCGATTTGTATGAAACGATAATATGTATTTCAGACTGAAAATTTTTCGCGCCCCTCTCCCCGCACTCCTCGTTTGCGCACTCTCGCCAAAATGACAAACGCGCTCCACTGCACACTCTAGTGTCGATTTACGCGTGGGATTTTCCCGCTGCGAGCGCAATTTGGACGTTTCGAGGCCGGAAACGACGATTTCGACGGATTTGGAGGCAGCAAAGTGGATATATCGATGGACAAAACGAAGGATTCGATAGGAGAAGAAGGATTACAGGTATTTTTCGTTTAAAAATTAAAAAACAGCCGAGAAACGCCAAAATTGATGTCCGTTGGAGTGAGCAGCGGTGAGCAGCGGTGAGCAGCGGTGGTTTTGCGGCGGGTTTCTAGGCACTAAAAACTAAAATTCCCGTAATATCGGATGAAAATATTAATGAAAAAAGAGTAAAAGTAGTTTTAAAAGTGAATTCTAATGGGAAATCGCTGAAAAACCGGGCGTCGAATCTAAAAGGACTTTTTTCAGAAAATCGACGCTGATGAGGATGAGCGGCGGCGGCGGCGGACGACGTGTCGACTAGAAGAAGCCCTGAGAAGAAGGACGATAGAAGAAGGAAGATCATCAGCAGCAGTAAGAAGAATTATCCTGATGGAGAGTGCCCTGCTGGACGATCCGTGATGGGCATTCACTTTGCTGTGTTGCTCACCCGTTTCGCTTGGAAGGAGAAATCCTCGGAGATTTTTCTGTTTTAAAATCTAAAACTAACGGAATCGTCGTCGTCTCGAAAACAAAACTCGAAGCCTTTGCGCTGGAGTCTGGATGGGGAGAGAGAACTACTGTGTCATTGAACTTCTGATGACAGAATTCTTTTCCTCGGAGAGAGAGAGAGACGATCGAATTAGATTTACGAAATGAAAATATCTCTAGAAGCGGAAAAGGCACTGAAATAATATGAATTATTCTTCTTCTTAACTGGCTATTTGCAGTTCTAGGTTACTGTAATTGCTGTTTAGGAGGAGAGATACGGTCACGAGTCGCCATTTGAATTTTTGCGATAGAATAAGCTCCGCTTTTTTCGTTTCATTTTTTCTTCATTTTTTGTTGGCCACCAAAAAAAATGAAACGAAAGAATTTATTTTCATGAATAAAAAGTTGTCCCCGAGAGGACTACACGGGGGTTTTGAGATTCTTCTAGAAGGAAAATAGCGGAAAGAAGGGTGATGTGTGGAGAATGGAAAGCAGTGAGCATCGCTTACGACGATAGCACGTTGGCTGCACGCCATGCCGTCCGATCTGGCAAGTTAAGCAACGTTGAGTGCAGTTAGTTTTTGGATCGGAGACTGCCTGGAAAAATAAGCTTTTGCATTTTGTTTTCTTGTTTTCTAATTAATTAAATTTATTTATAAACAAAGAGGAAGATTGACACGTCTTAATATTTACCACTGAGGTCGACATGGATCTCAAAAAGGAATTAGAGCGGAAAAATACTGGATTTCCATTTGATTTTTTCTTCAATTTTTTGTCAATTGTTTTTGTCAATTTTTTCATTTTTTCGTTTTGTGTTTTCGTCATTTTTCCGCCAATTCTTCTTCAATTTTTTTCCATCGTTAATTTTTTTCGTTAATTTTTTTCGTTAATTCTTTTCATTTTTTTGTTTCATTTTTTTCGTTAATTTTTTTCGTTAATTTTTTTCGTTAATTTTTTTCATTTTTTCGTTTCATTTTTTGAATTTCATGGCCATGAAAATCCGAGATGAAACAAAAAATTACAAAAAAAAAAAAAAAAAAAAAAACGATGAAAAGTGCCGGAAAAATCAAAATAAAAAAAGACGAAAAATCGATGAAAAGTGCCGGAAAAATACCGAAAAATTAAAAAATTGAAAATTTTTCGAAAACCGGCCGATTTCTTAGTAAATTTCGCTAACCTTCCCCGTTTTTATCTCTGAAAAGCCCGGGGAACAGCCCCTAGGTCGAACCTCCGGGGTTTCCTCCACAATCGCTCATAAGACCACTCTCGATCCCCAACTGTCCCTCCAACCCACCAGCCCAGCTTACCTTAACCTGCCCGGGGGCAGGTTGAGGCATGCTGGCTGACAGCGGCTCTCTCAGTGTTCTTATGATTGACTGTGACGCCCACCGACATCACCCTAACTAACTTCTCATTATATACCCACCCTATATGGATGTACCGACACCTCCCGGGTAAGCAGATCACTATACCTCATCATGTAGTAATAGAAACACAGTGCTGCACACATTCTAGACCTTACGAGGCACCCATTCACCCCCGGTTCAATTACCCAGGGTTTGAGGTAAACTTTTTCTACTGAAAAGTTTTCGGTAGCAAAACGCATTTTTGAACTACTCTCTACGGGGAGAAACATTCTAGAAAAGCAGAGAAGTTTTCAAAAGCCAAATTTCAGCAATTTGCTTTCGAAGTTTCACGCCATCCCGTCCGTTCTGGCAAGTTAAGCAACGTTGAGTCCAGTTAGTTTTTAGATCAGAGACGGCGTGGGAATTTTAAATTTTGTAACCTTTTGAATTTTTAAGTTTTATTTTGTTGCATTAAATTGGCATTTTTTGCATTGAAATGCAAGAATTGTTTTTCATGATCAACTCCATTAATATTAACAAGTATTGTCAAAATTACCCCTCAAAATATTATCGTTTCATACAAAACGCTCGGAAATTTTGACGTTTTTTATTTAATTTAGACTTGAATTCCAATTAAACGTCAAAATTCCCGCGCGATTTGTATGAAACGATAATATGTATTTCAGACTGAAAATTTCTCGCGCCCCTCTCCCCCCGCACTCCTCGTTTGCGCACTCTCGCCAAAATGACAAACGCGCTCCACTGCACACTCTAGTGTCGATTTACGCGTGGGATTTTCCCGCTGCGAGCGCAATTTGGACGTTTCGAGGCCGGAAACGACGATTTCGACGGATTTGGAGGCAGCAAAGTGGATATATCGATGGACAAAACGAAGGATTCGATAGGAGAAGAAGGATTACAGGTATTTTTCGTTTAAAAATTAAAAAAACAGCCGAGAAACGCCAAAATTGATGTCCGTTGGAGTGAGCAGCGGTGAAGCAGCGGTGAGCAGCGGTGGTTTTTGCGGCGGGTTTCTAGGCACTAAAAAACTAAAAATTCCCGTAATATCGGATGAAAATATTAATGAAAAAAGAGTAAAAGTAGTTTTAAAAGTGAATTCTAATGGGAAATTGCTGAAAAACCGGGCGTCGAATCTAAAAAGGACTTTTTTTTCAGAAAATCGACGCTGATGAGGATGAGCGGCGGCGGCGGCGGACGACGTGTCGACTAGAAGAAGCCCTGAGAAGAAGGACGATAGAAGAAGGAAGATCATCAGCAGGTAAGAAGAATTATCCTGATGGAGAGTGCCCTGCTGGACGATCCGTGGTGGGCATTCACTTTGCTGTGTTGCTCACCCGTTTCGCTTGGAAGGAGAAATCCTCGGAGATTTTTCTGTTTTAAAAATCTAAAAACTAACGGAATCGTCGTCGTCTCGAAAACAAAACTCGAATCCTTTGCGCTGGAGTCTGGATGGGGGAGAGAGAACTACTGTGTCATTGAACTTCTGATGACAGAATTCTTTTTCCTCGGAGAGAGAGAGAGACGATCGAATTAGATTTACGAAATGAAAATATCTCTAGAAGCGGAAAAGGCACTGAAATAATATGAATTATTCTTCTTCTTAACTGGCTATTTGCAGTTCTAGGTTACTGTAATTGCTATTTAGGAGGAGAGATACGGTCACGAGTCGCCATTTGAATTTTTGCGATAGAATAAGCTCCGCTTTTTTTCGTTTCATTTTTTTCTTCATTTTTTTGTTGGCCACCAAAAAAAATGAAACGAAAGAATTTATTTTCATGAATAAAAAGTTGTCCCCGAGAGGACTACACGGGGGGTTTTGAGATTCTTCTAGAAGGAAAATAGCGGAAAGAAGGGTGATGTGTAGAGAATGGAAAGCAGTGAGCATCGCTTACGACGATAGCACGTTGGCTGCACGCCATGCCGTCCGATCTGGCAAGTTAAGCAACGTTGAGTGCAGTTAGTTTTGGATCGGAGACTGCCTGGAAAAATAAGCTTTTGCATTTTGTTTTCTTGTTTTTAATTGATTGAATTAATTTATAAACAAAGAGGAAGATTGACACGTCTTAATATTTACCACTGAGGTCGACATGGATCTCAAAAAGGAATTAGAGCGGAAAAATACTGGATTTCCATTTGATTTTTTCTTCAATTTTTTGTCAATTGTTTTTGTCAATTTTTTCATTTTTTCGTTTTGTGTTTTCGTCATTTTTCCGCCAATTTTCTTTCTTCAATTTTTTTCCATCGTTAATTTTTTTCGTTAATTTTTTTCGTTAATTCTTTTCATTTTTTTGTTTCATTTTTTTCGTTAATTTTTTTCGTTAATTTTTTTCGTTAATTTTTTTCATTTTTTCGTTTCATTTTTGAATTTCATGGCCATGAAAATCCGAGATGAAACAAAAAATTAAAAAAAAAAAAAAAAAAAAAAACGAAAAACGATGAAAAGTGCCGGAAAAATCAAAATAAAAAAAAAGACGAAAAATCGATGAAAAGTGCCGGAAAAATACCGAAAAATTTAAAAAAATTGAAAATTTTTCGAAAACCGGCCGATTTCTTAGTAAATTTCGCTAACCTTCCCCGTTTTTTATCTCTGAAAAGCCCGGGGAACAGCCCCTAGGTCGAACCTCCGGGGTTTCCTCCACAATCGCTCATAAGACCACTCTCGATCCCCAACTGTCCCTCCAACCCACCAGCCCAGCGAACCTTTCAACCTGCCCGGGGGGCAGGTTGAAAGGTTCGCTGGCTGACAGCGGCTCTCTCGAGTGTTCTTATGATTGACTGTGACGCCCACCGACATCACCCTAACTAACTTCTCATTATATACCCACCCTATATGGATGTACCGACACCTCCCGGGTAAGCAGATCACTATACCTCATCATGTAGTAATAGAAACACAGTGCTGCACACATTCTAGACCTTACGAGGCACCCATTCACCCCCGGTTCAATTACCCAGGGGTTTGAGGTAAACTTTTTCTACTGAAAAGTTTTCGGTAGCAAAACGCATTTTTGAACTACTCTCTACGGGGAGAAACATTCTAGAAAAGCAGAGAAGTTTTCAAAAGCCAAATTTCAGCAATTTGCTTTCGAAGTTTCACGCCATCCCGTCCGTTCTGGCAAGTTAAGCAACGTTGAGTCCAGTTAGTTTTTTAGATCAGAGACGGCGTGGGAATTTTAAATTTTGTAACCTTTTGAATTTTTAAGTTTTTATTTTGTTGCATTAAATTGGCATTTTTTGCATTGAAATGCAAGAATTGTTTTTCATGATCAACTCCATTAATATTAACAAGTATTGTCAAAATTACCCCTCAAAATATTATCGTTTCATACAAAACGCTCGGAAATTTTGACGTTTATTATTTAATTTAGACTTGAATTCCAATTAAACGTCAAAATTCCCGGGCGATTTGTATGAAACGATAATATGTATTTTAGCCTGAAAATTTTTCGCGCCCCTCTCCCCCACTCCTCGTTTGCGCACTCTCTCGCCAAAATGACTCCACTGTACACTCTAGTGTCGATTTACGCGTGGGATTTTCCCGCTGCGAGCGCAATTTGGACGTTTCGAGGCTGGAAACGACGATTTCGACGGATTTGGAGGCAGCAAAGTGGATATATCGATGGACAAAACGAAGGATTCGATAGGAGAAGAAGGATTACAGGTATTTTTCGTTTAAAATTAAAAAACAGCCGAGAAACGCCAAAATTGATGTCCGTTGGAGTGAGCAGCGGTAGAGCAGCGGTAGAGCAGCGGTGGTTTTGCGGCGGGTTTCTAGGCACGAAAAACTAAAAATTCCCGTAATATCGGATGAGAATATCAATGAAAAAAGAGTAAAAGTAGTTTTAAAAGTGAATTCTAATGGGAAATCGCTGAAAAACCGGGTGTCGAATCTAAAAGGGACTTTTTTCAGAAAATCGACGCTGATGAGGATGGGAGGCGGCGGCGGACGACGTGTCGACTAGAAGAAGCCCTGAGAAGAAAGACGATAGAAGAAGGAAGAGCATCAGCAGCAGGTAAGAAGAATTATCCTGATGGAGAGTGCCCTGCTGGACGATCCGTGGTGGGCATTCACTTTGCTGTGTTGCTCACCCGTTTCGCTTGGAAGGAGAAATCCTCGGAGATTTTTCTGTTTTAAAATCTAAAACTAACGGAATCGTCGTCGTCTCGAAAACAAAACTCGAATCCTTTGCGCTGGAGTCTGGATGGGGAGAGAGAACTACTGTGTCATTGAACTTCTGATGACAGAATTCTTTTTCCTCGGAGAGAGAGAGAGACGATCGAATTAGATTTACGAAATGAAAATATCTCTAGAAGCGGAAAAGGCACTGAAATAATATGAATTATTCTTCTTCTTAACTGGCTATTTGCAGTTCTAGGTTACTGTAATTGCTATTTAGGAGGAGAGATACGGTCACGAGTCGCCATTTGAATTTTTGCGATAGAATAAGCTCCGCTTTTTTTCGTTTCATTTTTTCTTCATTTTTTTGTTGGCCACCAAAAAAATTAAACGAAAGAATTTATTTTCATGATCAAAAGTTGTCCCCGAGAGGACTACACGGGGGTTTTGAGATTGTTCTAGAAGGAAAATAGCGGAAAGAAGAGTGATGTGTAGAGAATGGAAAGCAGTGAGCATCGCTTACGACGATAGCACGTTGGCTGCACGCCATGCCGTCCGATCTGGCAAGTTAAGCAACGTTGAGTGCAGTTAGTTTTTGGATCGGAGACTGCCTGGAAAAATAAGCTTTTGCATTTTGTTTTCTTGTTTTTTAATTGATTGAATTAATTTATAAACAAAGAGGAAGATTGACACGTCTTAATATTTACCACTGAGGTCGACATGGATCTCAAAAAGGAATTAGAGCGGAAAAATACTGGATTTCCATTTGATTTTTTCTTCAATTTTTTGTCAATTGTTTTTGTCAATTTTTTCATTTTTTCGTTTTGTGTTTTCGTCATTTTTCCGCCAATTCTTCTTCAATTTTTTTCCATCGTTAATTTTTTTCGTTAATTTTTTTCGTTAATTCTTTTCATTTTTTTGTTTCATTTTTTTCGTTAATTTTTTTCGTTAATTTTTTTCGTTAATTTTTTTTTTTTCGTTTCATTTTTGAATTTCATGGCCATGAAAATCCGAGATGAAACAAAAAATTAAAAAAATCAAAAAAAAAAAAAAAAAACGAAAAAACGATGAAAAGTTGTCCCCGAGAGGAAAGTTGCCCGGGGGCAGGTTGAGGCGTAAGCTGGCTGACAGCGGCTCTCTCGAGTGTTCTTATGATTGACTGTGACGCCCACCGACATCACCCTAACTAACTTCTCATTATATACCCACCCTATATGGATGTACCGACACCTCCCGGGTAAGCAGATCACTATACCTCATCATGTAGTAATAGAAACACAGTGCTGCACACATTCTAGACCTTACGAGGCACCCATTCACCCCCGGTTCAATTACCCAGGGGTTTGAGGTAAACTTTTTTCTACTGAAAAGTTTTCGGTAGCAAAACGCATTTTTTGAAATACTCTCTACGGGGAGAAACATTCTAGAAAAGCAGAGAAGTTTTCAAAAAGCCAAATTTCAGCAATTTGCTTTCGAAGTTTCACGCCATCCCGTCCGTTCTGGCAAGTTAAGCAACGTTGAGTCCAGTTAGTTTTTTAGATCAGAGACGGCGTGGGAATTTTAAATTTTGTAACCTTTTGAATTTTTAAGTTTTTATTTTGTTGCATTAAATTGGCATTTTTTTGCATTGAAATGCAAGAATTGTTTTTCATGATCAACTCCATTAATATTAACAAGTATTGTCAAAATTACCCCTCAAAATATTATCGTTTCATACAAAACGCTCGGAAATTTTGACGTTTTTTATTTAATTTAGACTTGAATTCCAATTAAACGTCAAAATTCCCGGGCGATTTGTATGAAACGATAATATGTATTTTAGCCTGAAAATTTTTCGCGCCCCTCTCCCCCCGCACTCCTCGTTTGCGCACTCTCTCGCCAAAAATGACTCCACTGTACACTCTAGTGTCGATTTACGCGTGGGATTTTCCCGCTGCGAGCGCAATTTGGACGTTTCGAGGCTGGAAACGACGATTTCGACGGATTTGGAGGCAGCAAAGTGGATATATCGATGGACAAAACGAAGGATTCGATAGGAGAAGAAGGATTACAGGTATTTTTCGTTTAAAAATTAAAAAAACAGCCGAGAAACGCCAAAATTGATGTCCGTTGGAGTGAGCAGCGGTAGAGCAGCGGTAGAGCAGCGGTGGTTTTTGCGGCGGGTTTCTAGGCACGAAAAAACTAAAAATTCCCGTAATATCGGATGAGAATATCAATGAAAAAAGAGTAAAAGTAGTTTTAAAAGTGAATTCTAATGGGAAATCGCTGAAAAACCGGGTGTCGAATCTAAAAGGGACTTTTTTTCAGAAAATCGACGCTGATGAGGATGGGAGGCGGCGGCGGACGACGTGTCGACTAGAAGAAGCCCTGAGAAGAAAGACGATAGAAGAAGGAAGAGCATCAGCAGCAGGTAAGAAGAATTATCCTGATGGAGAGTGCCCTGCTGGACGATCCGTGGTGGGCATTCACTTTGCTGTGTTGCTCACCCGTTTCGCTTGGAAGGAGAAATCCTCGGAGATTTTTCTGTTTTAAAAATCTAAAAACTAACGGAATCGTCGTCGTCTCGAAAACAAAACTCGAATCCTTTGCGCTGGAGTCTGGATGGGGGAGAGAGAACTACTGTGTCATTGAACTTCTGATGACAGAATTCTTTTTCCTCGGAGAGAGAGAGAGACGATCGAATTAGATTTACGAAATGAAAATATCTCTAGAAGCGGAAAAGGCACTGAAATAATATGAATTATTCTTCTTCTTAACTGGCTATTTGCAGTTCTAGGTTACTGTAATTGCTATTTAGGAGGAGAGATACGGTCACGAGTCGCCATTTGAATTTTTGCGATAGAATAAGCTCCGCTTTTTTTCGTTTCATTTTTTTCTTCATTTTTTTGTTGGCCACCAAAAAAAAATTAAACGAAAGAATTTATTTTCATGATCAAAAAGTTGTCCCCGAGAGGACTACACGGGGGGTTTTGAGATTGTTCTAGAAGGAAAATAGCGGAAAGAAGAGTGATGTGTAGAGAATGGAAAGCAGTGAGCATCGCTTACGACGATAGCACGTTGGCTGCACGCCATGCCGTCCGATCTGGCAAGTTAAGCAACGTTGAGTGCAGTTAGTTTTTGGATCGGAGACTGCCTGGAAAAATAAGCTTTTGCATTTTGTTTTCTTGTTTTTTAATTGATTGAATTAATTTATAAACAAAGAGGAAGATTGACACGTCTTAATATTTACCACTGAGGTCGACATGGATCTCAAAAAGGAATTAGAGCGGAAAAATACTGGATTTCCATTTGATTTTTTCTTCAATTTTTTGTCAATTGTTTTTGTCAATTTTTTCATTTTTTCGTTTTGTGTTTTCGTCATTTTTCCGCCAATTCTTCTTCAATTTTTTCCATCGTTAATTTTTTTCGTTAATTTTTTCGTTAATTCTTTTCATTTTTTTGTTTCATTTTTTCGTTAATTTTTTCGTTAATTTTTTGTTAATTTTTTTCATTTTTTCGTTTCATTTTTGAATTTCATGGCCATGAAAATCCGAGATGAAACAAAAAAATTAAAAAAAAATCAAAAAAAAAAAAAAAAAAAAAACGAAAAAACGATGAAAAAGTTGTCCCCGAGAGGAAAGTTGCCCGGGGGGCAGGTTGAGGCGTAAGCTGGCTGACAGCGGCTCTCTCGAGTGTTCTTATGATTGACTGTGACGCCCACCGACATCACCCTAACTAACTTCTCATTATATACCCACCCTATATGGATGTACCGACACCTCCCGGGTAAGCAGATCACTATACCTCATCATGTAGTAATAGAAACACAGTGCTGCACACATTCTAGACCTTACGAGGCACCCATTCACCCCCGGTTCAATTACCCAGGGGTTTGAGGTAAACTTTTTCTACTGAAAAGTTTTCGGTAGCAAAACGCATTTTTGAACTACTCTCTACGGGGAGAAACATTCTAGAAAAGCAGAGAAGTTTTCAAAAGCCAAATTTCAGCAATTTGCTTTCGAAGTTTCACGCCATCCCGTCCGTTCTGGCAAGTTAAGCAACGTTGAGTCCAGTTAGTTTTTAGATCAGAGACGGCGTGGGAATTTTAAATTTTGTAACCTTTTGAATTTTTAAGTTTTTATTTTGTTGCATTAAATTGGCATTTTTTGCATTGAAATGCAAGAATTGTTTTCATGATCAACTCCATTAATATTAACAAGTATTGTCAAAATTACCCTCAAAATATTATCGTTTCATACAAAACGCTCGGAAATTTTGACGTTTATTATTTAATTTAGACTTGAATTCCAATTAAACGTCAAAATTCCCGGGCGATTTGTATGAAACGATAATATGTATTTTAGCCTGAAAATTTTTCGCGCCCCTCTCCCCCGCACTCCTCGTTTGCGCACTCTCTCGCCAAAATGACTCCACTGTACACTCTAGTGTCGATTTACGCGTGGGATTTTCCCGCTGCGAGCGCAATTTGGACGTTTCGAGGCTGGAAACGACGATTTCGACGGATTTGGAGGCAGCAAAGTGGATATATCGATGGACAAAACGAAGGATTCGATAGGAGAAGAAGGATTACAGGTATTTTCGTTTAAAAATTAAAAAACAGCCGAGAAACGCCAAAATTGATGTCCGTTGGAGTGAGCAGCGGTAGAGCAGCGGTAGAGCAGCGGTGGTTTTGCGGCGGGTTTCTAGGCACGAAAAAACTAAAAATTCCCGTAATATCGGATGAGAATATCAATGAAAAAAGAGTAAAAGTAGTTTTAAAAGTGAATTCTAATGGGAAATCGCTGAAAAACCGGGTGTCGAATCTAAAAGGGACTTTTTTCAGAAAATCGACGCTGATGAGGATGGGAGGCGGCGGCGGACGACGTGTCGACTAGAAGAAGCCCTGAGAAGAAAGACGATAGAAGAAGGAAGAGCATCAGCAGCAGGTAAGAAGAATTATCCTGATGGAGAGTGCCCTGCTGGACGATCCGTGGTGGGCATTCACTTTGCTGTGTTGCTCACCCGTTTCGCTTGGAAGGAGAAATCCTCGGAGATTTTTCTGTTTTAAAAATCTAAAAACTAACGGAATCGTCGTCGTCTCAAAACAAAACTCGAATCCTTTGCGCTGGAGTCTGGATGGGGAGAGAGAACTACTGTGTCATTGAACTTCTGATGACAGAATTCTTTTCCCTCGGAGAGAGACGATCGAATTAGATTTACGAAATGAAAATATCTCTAGAAGCGGAAAAGGCACTGAAATAATATGAATTATTCTTCTTCTTAACTGGCTATTTGCAGTTCTAGGTTACTGTAATTGCTATTTAGGAGGGGAGATACGGTCACGAGTCGCCATTTGAATTTTTGCGATAGAATAAGCTCCGCTTTTTTTCGTTTCATTTTTTTCTTCATTTTTTTGTTGGCCACCAAAAAAAATGAAACGAAAGAATTTATTTTCATGAATAAAAAGTTGTCCCCGAGAGGACTACACAGGGGGTTTTGAGATTCTTCTAGAAGGAAAATAGCGGAAAGAAGGGTGATGTGTAGAGAATGGAAAGCAGTGAGCATCGCTTACGACGATAGCACGTTGGCTGCACGCCATGCCGTCCGATCTGGCAAGTTAAGCAACGTTGAGTGCAGTTAGTTTTTGGATCGGAGACTGCCTGGAAAAATAAGCTTTTGCATTTTGTTTTCTTGTTTTCTAATTAATTAAATTTATTTATAAACAAAGAGGAAGATTGACACGTCTTAATATTTACCACTGAGGTTGGCTTGGATCTCAAAAAGGAATTAGAGCGGAAAAATACTGGATTTCCATTTGATTTTTTCTTCAATTTTTTGTCAATTGTTTTTGTCAATTTTTTCATTTTTTCGTTTTGTGTTTTCGTCATTTTTCCGCCAATTCTTCTTCAATTTTTTTCCATCGTTAATTTTTTTCGTTAATTTTTTCGTTAATTCTTTTCATTTTTTTGTTTCATTTTTTCGTTAATTTTTTCGTTAATTTTTTCGTTAATTTTTTTTTCATTTTTTCGTTTCATTTTTGAATTTCATGGCCATGAAAATCCGAGATGAAACAAAAAAAAAAAAAAAAAAAAAAAAAAAAAAAAAACGAAAAATGAAAAGTGCCGGAAAAATCAAAATAAAAAAAAAGACGAAAAATCGATGAAAAGTGCCGGAAAAATACCGAAAAATTTAAAAAATTGAAAATTTTTCGAAAACCGGCCGATTTCTTAGTAAATTTCGCTAACCTTCCCCGTTTTTTATCTCTGAAAAGCCCGGGGAACAGCCCCTAGGTCGAACCTCCGGGGTTTCCTCCACAATCGCTCATAAGACCACTCTCGATCCCCAACTGTCCCTCCAACCCACCAGCCCAGCTTCCCAACCTGCCCGGGGGCAGGTTGAGGCGTAAGCTGGCTGACAGCGGCTTCTCGAGTGTTCTTATGATTGACTGTGACGCCCACCGACATCACCCTAACTAACTTCTCATTATATACCCACCCTATATGGATGTACCGACACCTCCCGGGTAAGCAGATCACTATACCTCATCATGTAGTAATAGAAACACAGTATTTGGTAGTTTTCTCGTTAGTAGTTCCATTTTTTTTGGTTAGACGAAGGGTGAGTCCTCTGCTGATGAGACCGTGCTCTCCTTCTTTTCTAAAATCAAATGGAAATCCAGTCCAGAGGAAAACGGTCGAAACTGGTGTAGTATATTTTGCTCCAAAAATAGGAAACAATTTTTTTTGCTCCATTTCTCGATTTGTTGTGCTTTAGTTTGGTTTTCTCTTTTCAGAAATAAAATTTTCAAGATGCAATTCATGGAAGATAATTCAAAGTTAAAAATGATGATAGTCCGCTAACTATCAAACAAAAATTTGAATAATTCTATAATATATTCATGAATTTTTTGTGAAAATTAAACGTTGCAAAGGCGCATTCAAACATGTCTAAACACTTCAGAAGATGGAGGTTACATAGTTTCTGTATAGAATGTTTTCCTCTAAACAGTTGATTTCATACATGTTGTCGTCTTCTTCTTATTTTTCCTCTATCCACTTCTCTTTCTTCAACCACTCCCATTCTTCCTTCTTATTATTTTTCCGGAGGCATAAACCTCCTTTCCCGGTAGGGGGGTGGTTTGACAGTCTTCCTCTCATTCCTGTGTCTCTCAATCCCTCTTTTAACATCATTGTTATATTTGAGCGTCTGATTCTCTTCATCTCAAGCACTCTCTCATTCAACCAATGTCATTTTCCTTTCATGAGTCTCCCTCTCTCTCTCTTCCTTTTTACCTGTGTGCCCCTTTTCCTCCTGCCAAATAAATACAAAAACGAAAGTATTTTTGTGGGTGGTCTCTTTTACGAAAATGTTATTTTTAGTTTCATGAGCTCTGTTTCTTTGCTCTCTATGTCTCCATGACAACTTTCACTCTCATTATTCTTTTTTTGGCTTCTCCGTTCTGTTCCCCAGGTGGTTTGATGAGCTTTTCAAAATACCTTTTTCAAATTTCTATATTTCCGGTCCGTTCATAGTCATTCTGGTTTTCAGTAAAGCTGAAAAAGAGTTTCTGAATATACAGTAAGCAAATCTCAATCCATCTATCCAGTCAGAAGTACTTATATCTCTATTCATCTGTCTTCATGAATCATATTTGTAACTACATAACGACGAACATACAAAACAAAATGAGACACACAGTCTACTTTTTTCTATTTGTCTCATCTCTTTTTTATTTGTTTTTGGACTCTTTTTCATCATACAAAACGTTTGCCACCCTTTCTTCTCTCCGAAAACCTTTTTTTTGTCCTTTTTTAAATGTCAACTACTGAAACAAGAGAATGTTCAAACTTTGTGCCGTGCTAACAAGTAATTGAAAAAGAGAAGCAAGGGAAAAGAAGAGAAATGAGAAAATTAGAAGGCTCCAGAATCCATTTCTTTCTGTTTTTTTCTATTATTCTATCTTCTTTTTTTCTGAATTTTATATATTCTCTCCTAGTTTTTCCATGCGTCATAAACTATTACCAAATGACGATCAATTGAATACCAATACCTACGTAAAACAATCACAAACCGATATAAATAACATTTGGAAGTGAGAGAAATTGGTTCATTCGACCGTTTCGAATTCATCGTTTTCCGCTATTCTTTTCAATTTTAAATTGGTTTTTTGGAGTGAAGGAAGATGAGTCACAAATCTATTTAGGGGACTATTTTTGAACACTATTCCTTATTCTTTCCCTTATTCAATTCATTTTTTGAAAGCAATCTAGATCGCTGAGTTCGGAAAATCCACAAGATTTCTTAATAATTGACTATTTGCACCTTTCCAATATCACATTTCATTTCCCTTTATCCATTTCTCATTTTCAGTTATTCAAACATGAGTTATGCAACCAATCTAACATGCAAAAATGGTATATTAATACCTGCTCTGGAGACAACTCCCAGAAATGCAATTCTATATTTGGCTGCCTTGTTCTATTGTTTTTTAGGTGAGTTTTGTTTCCGACATCAAGGTATTTTCTGCTTTCTTAGTCGATTTATTCTGATAAGAATGAGTTTTCTGACCTATCATTTTGAACTTTCCCTGTATGATTCTCTTTAGGAATTGCTATCGCCGCTGATATTTTTATGTGCTCAATAGAACAAATCACGAGTGCAACTAGAAAAATAAAAAAAGAGAAGAAAAGAGGTCGATTGGTTTCAAAAGAAGATGAAGGAGAAGGTGAAGAACAATTCGAATATGTTCGGATATGGAATCCAACAGTTGCCAATTTAACTCTGATGGCACTCGGTTCATCTGCACCCGAAATTCTTCTTTCGATCATCGAAATCGTTGGAAACGGGTTCAAAGCAGGAGATTTGGGACCGGGAACAATTGTTGGTTCAGCCGCATTTAATCTATTTTGTATTTCTGCAATTTGTGTTTTTGCCGTTGGACAGACGACGAAACGAATTGAATTGTATCGGGTATTTGCTGTCACTGCATTCTTTGGAACCTTTGCATACATTTGGGTCTTTTTGGTAGGGAAACAATTGGATTAAGAGAATAAATATGGATTCTTGTAGGTTTTGATTGTGATTACTCCGAATGTAGTCGACGTTTGGGAAGCTATTCTTACTCTCATCTTCTTCGTTATTCTCGTTGTTATATCTTATTCTGTCGATGCTGAAATTTGGAAGAAAAAGAGAGCATCAGACCTTCAAGAAGAATTAGAATTGGCAAATGATCCAGATAAAGAAGACGATAAACCAGAGAAATTGAGCGATGAAATAAAGAAATGGGCGAGTACTCTCAGTTTGAATAATGAAGTTGATAATGCTGTTGTGATGGATTCAACTCCATCTGTAGATACTGTAAGAAGATGGACACGAACTATCTCACAAACATATCCATCACTTTCTGAAGAAGATCAGGCCAAGCTTTTAGCGTATCGAGTTTCAAGAACTATGGTGAGTATCACTTATCAGAACGATTTCGATTTGATAATTTCAGTCTCATGACCGTCTCTACTACCGTATCCGAGCAATTCGTCAATTGTCATCATCGTGGAGAAAAAGTGAAGAAGAAGATGTACAGAAGATTGAAAGTCAAGATCAAACTGATTCTGGAAGTAGAAGTGAGTCCGAATACTAAACGTATCGATTCAAATACTTTATTTCAGAGAAAACGTTTGTCGAATTCTCTGCCCGTGTTTATCGTGTTGATGCAACAGATGATACAGTATCCCTAAAGGTATGATCCCTTGTCTTTTTGGTAATTGGATCTAGACTTTCGCTAAGCTTACATCACAAATCGGTTGCTCAAAAATGAAATCATAATCTGTTTTTGAAGTACAGATTAGCTTGTGTTTCATAGAAAAAACGTGGTTGCCAGCTGCCGAAAACATGGTAAATTATGAGATTAGGCAGATTAAAAAGAAGAGAATTGAGATTAAGAGATTGAGAAGAAGACAAGAGAGTGACTGATCATGTATATCAAGTGTTGCAGATTGTAAGAAAAGGAAATATGGATACTAGATTCACAATAAATTACTCGACAGTCAATGGATTGGCAAAAAAGGATTTAAACTTTTTATTCAAATCAGAAACACTTCAATTCAATCCAGGAGAACTTCATAAAACGGTATATTCAGATGACACGGTATCATCTTCTGAAAACTCGAATTCCAGATTTCTGTCAAACTGATCAATGCTGCAAATTGGAGACCAAACGACGTCTTCTATGTTCATTTGAAGATTCAAGAAGAAGATGAAGAAGCGAAAATTCGATTGGGAGCATGCAACGTGGCAAGAGTCAAAATGCCTGATGAATCTGGAATGATGTTGGGAGGAACTGTTGCGGAATTTGTGAAACCAAATTATGTAAGTGATGAATTCTCCAATTCATTTCATCTCTTTCTCTTTCAGGTCGTAAAAGAGAATGCTGGATTTGCAAGATCATTTGTGACAAGAAGAGGTGGAAAACTGAAAGAACCTCTGACAGTTTATTATGAAACAGAAGATGTGACGGCTAAACAAGGAGAAGATTATGTTTCTGTAAAGGACGGAGTCTTGGTTTTCGAAGGACAAGAATATGAAAAGTATGTGGACATTGATATAATTGATGACAAAATGGATGAGAAGGACGAGGCATTCATAATTGAATTATTGAAATTAGATGGATCAGATGTGTCGATTGGAACGAGAAGAAAAACAACAATCACAATTATTTCTGATGATAATGTACTCAAAAACATCACAAATGTTCATAAACTAATGGGTCATTACATGAGACAATTGAGACCTGGAAAAGCCACGTGGAAGGAACAAATTCTGAATGCAGTGTCAGTGAATGCAGGAGATCTTGCAAATGCGACAGTATCCGATTGTATTATTCATGCTCTTGCATTCCCATGGAAATTCGCTTTTGCTTTTCTTCCTCCTCCAACTATTTTCTATGGATATCCATGTTTTATTGTTGCTCTCATTGCAATTGGATTAGTGACTGCAGTCGTTGGAGATGTTGCTTCTATTTTTGGATGTATGGTTGGATTAAAAGACGCCGTTACTGCAATTACTCTTGTGGCTCTCGGAACTTCTCTTCCGGATACTTTTGCCTCTAAAATTGCTGCTGAAAGTGTAAGTTCATCTGAAAACGAGTTCTCTATTAATCCCAATTCATTCTAGGACGATACAGCAGACAATGCTGTTGGTAATGTAACAGGATCAAACTCAGTGAATGTATTCCTTGGTCTTGGTCTTCCATGGGTGATTGCATCCCTTTATTGGGCATCAAAAGGAGAATCATTTCGAGTGGATGCTGGTGATTTAGGTTTCAGGTGAGCTTTTATCTTACGCCTACATCCTCATCAATTTCCTGACAATGACGTCAATTTCACTCGTGGAGTTGCAAGAATATCATCATATGATTGGTCTGTTTCAGTGTCACAGTCTTCATGATATGCTCAGTTCTATTCTTAATTGTCCTCGTTCTTCGAAGAAAATTGGCATTATTCGGAAAAGGAGAACTCGGAGGTCCATTTGGTCCGAAGACTCTTTCCACATTATTCTTCGTTGGTTTATGGATTGTATATGTTGGTTTGTCGATTTGGAATATGTACAGAACTACAAATAATTGATTCAATATGCATTGAGTTGTACTCTAAAATTTGATTAGAGAGCACTTGCATTATGACTTATTTTTAACCCGTAACAGATCTATTTCTATATCTTTCATTACCAAAATTTGATTGAATTCTGACCTCACTGTGATTGCATAATATGTTATTTCTAAGTCCTTTTTGCACAAATAATAAATACTTGTTTTGATATTTTGAAATTCCAGTTAACAATGAACATTTCCTCTAATTTCCGGCAAGTTTTCAAAGTTTGTAATTTCCGGTTTCGTGGGTTTGTGCAGATTTTATGCAGTTATTGGTGTTTTGTTTTTATTTTCAAAAAAAAAACATTATGCTCTTGTGGTAAACGAGATAACGGAACTCAGATGATATTTCATAAAAGTTCATGGAATACGGTAGATTTCCTTAGTCCACAGGGCTGTTATTGGAAACATTTCGATCATATCTCCATATGTTACAGTACTTCTCAATTCTGAAACCCCTTAGTTTCAATCGGATCCCCAATTCAATCTGAAATTCCATCTGAAGTCTACTTCTCCTGACGTCGTTTAAATTCCAAGTGTTAATCTAAATTGACTCAAAACATGTTTCGCGGGAAGTTTCAGTCTCCATTTATCCTAAATTCAGTTTATTCTCATTGCGTCACACCTGAATATTTTCACCCCTCTCCTCGAGTGCAACTTCATTTCCAATTTCCACGTCTTCCTCATGTCTACATATCGGATCATTGTTTTCATTGGGTTCACCTGTTTAGAAGTAATTCTGTCGGGAAATGTTGTCGATATCTTACATCTGCTCGCCGTGATTATTGTAAATGAATTAGAGAGCATGAATCGAAGAGAAACAAAAGAATGGAGTTTGATAGAGAGTTATGACTGATCTGTCGGAGAGTTTTATTCGATACATTCGATAAATTGAAATTCAATTTGAGTTGTCAGCCAACAGACGTTTCAGAACTTACGAGAAGTCGTCAATAATCAAAATAGTTATTTCTTTTGAATTCAATTATATCTTTCTTCCAAATGTTGTATTTTTAAGAGTTCAAGGACTACTGTACTTGGAATTTAGATCAATGAGTTGGAGTAGACACTTCTTGTCTTTTGTTTCTCTTTCGAGAAGTGTTCTGAAATTAGAAATCCGAACATCATTCATTCTTTCACTGATCCCCCTTCTTCCAGACTAAATCCCTTTATCTCCAGAGTTATCCCCTTTTCCATTCGCTCATTTTTCCCCTTTCTCCCTGTTTCTCTTTTTCGCAGTCGGTACTAAAATTTGCGATTGGCATTGAAGAAATTTGAAGAATTTGAAACATTAATATCTCTGCGCAGCTTAATCTTCGCAACGAATAGAGAGTACTGTCTGGTGATGAAGAGAATTGAGAGAAAACAGACGGAAATGACGATAGAGAGAGAGGAAAGACTTCAGTTGATGGAAAATATGCAAATGAACGAAGGAATGAACAGAGGGCGAGAACGTTTCGGATGAGAAAGAGAGAGAGTGAGAGAGAGAGAGAGAGAGAGAGAGAGAGAGAGAGGAGGAAAACGGTCGAGAACTACCCTTCCTCACACTAATTTTTCGCGTTTTTCACATATTTCAAAGTGATCAGAGAGCGTCAAGAGGAGAAGGGGAATGCTCCTGAAGAAGAGAGTTAAGTACACCAATAGAACATTTAGTGAAGAAGAAGAAGATGAAGAAGCAGGTGTCATCCTAAACAAAACGACGTCATAGGTCATCGATGTTTGATTCAGAATATCTGAGTTATCCCACTCAAAATGGAATTAATCCGAGAGAAGTTTAATTAAAGAATAAGTGATTTCGAAAAAGATTATTATAGATGAGATTAAAAATAAAATAGAAGTTGGATAAAGAACTCATCGAGCTCTAGACTAGTCGAAAAGTTTCAAAGAACTGAACTACCGTAATCCACCTTTCGATTTAATTCATTGAAAATACACCTGTCGACTTAAATGTTGCGGTGTTTTCTGTTTCTTGAATTTATTACGTTGTACTCTTGGATTACTGTAGTTACAGTACCCTTGACTTCCCTAAAGGACGCAAAGTCTCTGCAAATCTGCAATGATATCATTCTCCATTCGGTCTCACAAACATCATTTTTTCATCTTTTTCTCGTCCTCTTCCATTTCGAAATTCCATGTTTTTTCTTTGTTTTCCCATTATTTCATCAAACTTATTTCGCAAAGAAAAACTGTCAGTACATGTTTCCTTCAAAAACTTCATGTTGATGTTCCCGGTTTATGTGCACTTCGGAATGAAGAACATTCTCTCTCTTTTTCCAAAATAAACGGAACAGAATGTATCGGGAGAAGAAAAAGAAGAAGAAGAAGCCAGATTTCGGACGACACAAAGAACTGACAAAAACAAATGACGACGGTTTTATTCTGAACGAAATTCAATGTTTTTAAATCTCATACATCATGGAAAAGGAGAATTTTGGATCAGGAAAACGAGAAGTTGTAGGGATTCCAGATCAACGATAGTTCCGTGCACCCATAGTGTTTCTTGAGTCTATAGATCGTCACTGACTATTATTTCGTTCGAAATGATGATGATCCATCACACAAACTTCAAAATAACACGAAGAGTACTGTAGGAACCGCACGTCATCAATTTCAACCTCAAAATTTCATTTTTATGAGTTTTTTGAATGTGTATTCGTCGATTTCCTGATCTTTCTTTTTCGAAACCACATTCCGGGGACCTGTCGTCGTCATTTTACATTGAGAGACATACGCCTCTGTTACACCCATTTTTCAGTACATGTGATTAAAGAAGAGGTTATCTTTATGTCATTTAACCCATTCAAAAATATATATGTATTTCCTGTTTCTGTGACTACGGGATTCCCCCTTTCTCTTGTTTTTCTTCTTCTTCCTTTCAATAAAAGATATGACTCATCCCGAGAATTCGTTTGGAATTCTTCGTCGATTGACAGTGAATTATGACCGTTTCGAATCTTCAGAAGTCATTGAACCAGTCGAATCAAATGACGGAATCCAGATAAACAAAACTGTTTTAATCTGAGAATCGTTGAATGAATTCCGCTTCTTCAGCTCATATAATGAATCACACTAGCTCAAAGAACCTTCTTAATTATTATTCGTCTGCTCCAGAAAAGAGTTCCAAATCGTGGGATATTCCAACAAAACGATCTTCAAACTTTCGGATCATTCTTCTTTTTCCCATTCTTTTTTAATGAAATAATATGTAATGAACCGCCCGGAATAGACCCCCTTTCCTTCATTTTTTATTGTTGTTTCTTTTAGAAGTGAATACTAAATTGAAAAGTTCAAATGGCGTGAAATCGACTCTCATTCTGAATTCCGCCCTCGAAAAATATAGAGAAAGGGAACATGAAGAAATGACCGTTTGGTACCCGGATGTTTGAGACTTTTGGGAAATTCCGTGAAAAGAGAGAAAGAAGATGTATTCTCGTTTAGACGTCATTAAAACATTGAAAATGGCACAAGTTGAGTTGTCACCTGAAATAAAGAAGTTGCATTCTGGAGAGCACATTTCAAGAGAGAGAGGAAGAGAGAGGGCAATGGATCTCTCTCTCTCTCTCTCTCTCTCTCTCTCTTTCATCCATTCTGACTCCAGAATATTCAGAAGAATCATCTGAGAGAAAATCACAATGATATCATTGTATTTTTTGAGTTTTGTACAGAGAAAAACATTGTATTTTGGGGATGAAACTTGCAAGAAAATGACATCAAAAAGAAACATTGAGTTGAGAAGAAAAAGGAGAAAACGTCTAATTAAAATGGGTCTAAAAATGGAAAAATAAATATAATGAGGACATAAAAACAGAGGAGAACTTTTGAATGTCACAGATGAAAGAGCTTCGTTTTTATAAACGGTGATAGTTCAAAAAATTAATTTTTCGTCTAGAGTTTTCAGTTTTCAAAGATTACGGTAACCCCAAACTTTTGAAATTTGCTTCGAATTTTCTTCCAAAATTTGTTCAAATTCTTTCAAACTTCCAGAGGGATTTCCGAAATGTCTTTGAACTTATTCACAAATCATGAAAAAGTATGAATAACATGAGGAACTTAATTCTAGACAAAGTAAAACATCGAGATCAGAATGACTTTTTCTGATTCGAAATTTCAATTTAAAATCCCGCCATTTTCCATTTTTCAATCATTTCCGAACTTTTTGCGTCGACTTTCAAAATCAAAGTTCTTGAAGGCTACACCGAGAGAAAAAGAAACTCTTTGTAGTTTGTTTATTGGATAAAAATGAAAATTAAATCAGACCAATCGTCTTCATGCAGCTACATTCCGCAACTTTCAGCTGGATGAATACCAGTTTACACTTTTTCTATTTTCGGAATTTTATTTTTTAGAGACGTGTGATCTGAATAGTTTCGAGAGGCTCTCGGTCTGTGAGCCACTCGATTTCTGCAATCATTTCACCTGTTTGAATAGTACTATTTGTCTTCTAGATCTCTTTAAGTTCTTTGACCAATTCAATTGAATTGAGAAAAGATGACGTCGTCGGGAATCGCGGGAAAGCAAAAAAGAAATCTCATTTCAGAACACGAAAAGGTAAAAATAACAAATTGAAGAGTGGCTTTTCTTTAGAAAATAGAACCTTCATTCCAAGGGAAAATTCTGAATAATGGGAATGTATTGTCGTTGTTTTGTAGACTAGACGACTGATTACCTGAATGAAAACTGAAAGAAAATAGAAATAATTGAGAGAATGACGCGGTAGAAAGTCCAAAGGTCAAGTTGAGAACGAGAAATCTGAAGATGTTGTGACGTGTCTCATAGACATTGGAATCCATTTAATTCAGAATCCATGATGACGTTGCGAAGGAGATGCAGGTGGAAAGTTATCGTGTTTGTATGCATTTGCAAGTCTCGAACTCTGACTATCCAATGGTTCCTGAAAATGTCATCTGTTGTCCGGGAGGAGTACAAGAAAATGAACTGAATCTGGTTTCCTTTCAGAAAAAAAGATCTTGGATCATCGAACTTCCGGTTCACAGATTTTGGAATCGCACGTTGTTCCCATCATTCAAAACCCATCATTAAATGATCCTCGATTTTCAAAATATTTTCGAAAATCTTTGACCTCTCCTTCTCTCTCATTCTTCTATGATCATTACTTTCTCTGTCTGATGTTCGTTTCGTCGAATTTCAAACACAGAGAATGTGAAGTGGTGGTGTCCAACCGAAGAAGAAAACCCCATCAAAAACTGACATAACCCATTCAAAATCAAGGAGGGGCTGCCAATACGTCATCATGTTTCGAAAGATCATCTGTGTTTTGAATGACTAGACTATTGCATGTGCGCTCTATTGAACATCCGGATGATCATGTGGATCTATCAATTGGGAAAATGGGATACAGATGGAGAAGACTGGGAATCAGGAAACCAAGGCTATGTTTAGTTTTGTTGATCTCAAAATCCAGGTGATTAGCCATCACAAATGTTTGAAACCAGAGAATCAGAAGACCAGATTCACTGATTCGGTACAGTGCATCTGAAGTTATTTCTATTCATGAAGCACTATTCATAATCCATATTCTGTCCTCTGTTCCTGGTAAAACTTCAAACTTCTTCGACCAAACCACGTTTTTTTCCTTTCATGAACACAATCCTTTAGCGCATATACCTAAGCTCCGCCCACTGTTCCCAGGGGTTAAGCAGGATGTCTCCGCTTTTGCTGCCTTTGCCCGCACGCAAAAAATTAGACAATCTGCGTCTCTTCGCCACACTCATTTCAGCATTCTGTTGGTGGGCGGAGTCATCGGGTGAGGGGTTTGAATATAAATACCGCCCCTGTTGTGCCCTTTCGCCTCATCAAACACTTCTCAGCTTTCTCCATCTCTCTGGAAGAGAGCCCAACTAAACAAAAAACTACTACTTCTTCTTCTGCTTGTTCTCTCTCTCTTCACACTCTTCTGAATATGTTCCCGACGAGTCAACAATGTTTTTTGATTTCTCTTCTTGTGTATACACTTACCGTATTCCGATCCGAAGCTCGTCTAATTCTCGAAGATGCCACGGAACGACCAAATGATATTCCAAGTCCTTCTTGTCCTGTATTAGCCGATGAACCTGTTGGTGAAGTTATGGAACGAATTTGTGATATGTGCCATGAATTGAGCTCCCATTCTAGACCCAATATGAGGGTTGAATGCAGGTAAGATATCCTGATTCCATCAGAATCTTTAGACCTCATGTCTCTAGATTCAAAACTAATTTCTGTCTGAATGAATCTTCTCTCATCTTAATACTTTTCAGAGCCGATTGTTTTTCGACTGACGCCTTCCGAGACTGTTTGAAACTATTCACTCCACGTCGTCACACGAGACACATTCATCAGAAGTACTGATTCTCTTCTGAACAGTCAACGCCCTCCCAAGTGCTCTTCTACACGGTTTTCGTCATTTTTAGAATCTCTTTACTATTATTAATATTTTTCTCCAAGAGAAACCATCCGTCGGGTTGATTTTTCATTCCGTAAGAATTCTAAAACATCACAATCTGTCATCTGTATTTTTGTCATCAACTCAGGATTCTTGCATGATCACTACCTCTATCGCTTTCATTCATTCATTTTTTCTTCTCTTGCTTAGCTCGTTCATTTCAATTCATTCATTTTTCTCTGTATTCCGGTTAAATTCGCTAGATTCTAGAGTTCTCTTCTCCATTTTCCCCCCAACCCAATTCGTTGCCTCCTGTCGTCAAAAATGTCTTGTTTTATGTTATTACCGGTCAGAAACCCCATAATTTCCAATTGTGATATACGTGATTTTGATCCCAGAACTCCCAATTTGTCTCCAATTTCTCCCATCGTCCCACACAATTTGTTTCTTGCGTCGTCGTTTAGTTCGGAAGATCTCTCCGCCCCCTCAACCAGTTGTATGAATAAATTTTTTCGGATTTAGACTCCTGCGCTTTTTTTCGAATTTTCATTCATGCAAAAACAACAAAATTTAAAAAAGAAATAAAGAGGGACCATCTGAGAGCTGTCATCGGAAGAAAACGATGATGGAGAACATCGGAAGTCATTTGCACATGGAGGAAGAAGAAGAGAGAAAGAAAAATCAAAAAGCGTCTAGACGTCATTGTTTTATTGGGTGGAGATGAAGAAGAAGAAGAAGAGAATAACGAAAAGAAGAAAAGCGTCCCGATTCACATTTCATAACTTCCTTGAAATGATGTTCTCAATGCTCACAAATCATTTTTTCGGGCGGCTCGTTTGTGCGAGGAAGTATTCTGAAGAAACTAGAAAACGGAAAAGGACCATTTCGAAAATGTCTGGAAAAAAAGTTTTAATGGTTTGAAAAAATCTTGAAATGGGGTACTTTTGATGTGTTTGTGTTTGTGTGGAAGAGGAGGTTAGAAGCTCAAGGTTCATATGAAAAATGGAGAAATGACTAGACAGGGACTAACTTCTCAACCTGATTTCAGAGAGGAACTAGTTAAGGTTCAGGTGTCTGAAAACGAAACTGTTTCTTTTTTATTTTTCACTTTTCGGAATTCATTTTCATTTCTTTAATGATTTCAACATTTCGTTCTGAATCTCAAATGTATCCTGCTGACAGTCTACATTTATTCGATATGTTACCCTTTCATAAGGGCACTCTTTCCAGTTTCACTCAATCAGAAAAAAACTTTTTGGAGAATTAGAAATTCCATTCAAATTCATTTGAAAATAGACATCTGCAGAAATTCTGATCCTGACCTATCACATTCATTGAAACAACATGCTCTCTTGATCAGCTGACCAACACAAAATACGTTCTACTTTTCTCTTTTCTCACTAATAAGAAACCTTCGTCATTTACTGAATTTAAATTTTCGCCGTGAAATTACTTCCTCTCTTTCTCTTCTTTTTTTCATTTGGAGCATTCACCCCCGCTTCTTTTTTTGGGACCGACCCAAATTCGGGTTATTTGTGCAAACACTTTTTTCTTTTTTTTCTGTTGTGATCATCATTCTTTTCCAGAAAACGTAATTCATCGGTTTGGAATTTCAATTATTCCTACGCAATTTTTGCTTTCCATGTATTTTTGGTTCTTCGTTTTCTTCATTTTCTTCCAAAACCAACACCCCCCGCCACTATAATTTCTGAATTTGCGTGATGACGTTGGAAGAAGAAGAAGGAGAGCAGCAGTAAATGAGTGATGAATCCACGTAGATCCTCCATCCCCCGCCTCCAATGTGTCTATTTTTCATTTTCTTTCGTGTTGTCCACGCACTTTTGTTGTCCACAAAGATCGTCTGGATTTCTGTTTTTTTGTATTGCCGTCTGATGCTTGCAAACGTGTTCTGCTCTGTGAATAAACTATCTTTGAGTCCATAAACGATTTCATAATTCAAGAAAGAAAAGCTGAAATTGTCAAGAGAAACCGGAAAACAATTACTTTAAAATGACCTCAATGTCAACTTAAATTGGGCGGAAAATCACTCAAAAAGCTGAAAGAAAGTGCTGAAAAAGGAAACGTCAGATTGGATATCGGCCATTAAATAAAACTGAAATCAACCGAAAACAACTTCCTTTTCGAGAAATGATTCGAGAGCTGGTTTCGGGGCTGAATTCTGAATTTAAAATGGAAGATTCTGGAAGGAAGATTATATCGAACATCAAGGGGAAAAGGTCTAAAACTCTCCGAATGATGTAATCAGAATATGTGAATAAAGAGAGTCTTTTCACAGGAACATCATATATTCTGAACCACTTATTGTTCTTTTTCTCCTTTCTTTCTATTTTCTGTTTAACAAGTACCGCCCGAATAAGGGCAGAAAAGAAAAGAGAAAGAATCCGTCATTATCCAGTATTAAAACCTACATAACAACTCCTTATGATCTATTCGTCTTCTTTATTTTGATCTAATCCGAGTCAGTGCAACATGATAGGAAAACAAGTTAAAGAGAGAGAGAGAGAGAGAGAGAGAGAAAAGGACACCTGTTTATCTGAGTGTATGCAGAGTGTGGACTGATGTCATTAATTGAGAAAATGTCTGTAAATTAAAAGAAGAAGCAGCTGAGAGAGGAGCTGTCACTCATCAGATCATTTCGCAGTTTACTCGTAATTGTTTCGGAAATAGACTTATAAAAGAGTCATTATCCTTTATACGATGATAGATTCGTGAGAAGCGGAAGATTAAGTACGAATGAAACAAAGACTAAATATCAACAGATGTTTTCTCTTGATTCATATTTTGCAGAGAACTTGCAACGATCAGTAAAACAGAACAGTTTTATTCTGATTTATGTTTAATGGAAATGAATCTGGAAAATCATAATTTATCAGACTGCGTATTCCAGGTAGTTTCGTAGTTGTAGATTGAGCGATCTGAAATGGAGAAGTTGTTGGAGTGGAATGATTCATCGACGGAAAGTTGGTATAAATAGAAAAATAATTACTAATCATTTACTATGTCTCGTGAGGGGAACAAAAAGGTAGAAAATGATTGAACAGGTGGAATTTTATACTACTGATTCCTTTTGTGCTCTCTTTTCTTCGGACTAAACAAAATTGTGTGTCGGAGTAAAGAAAGAACAGGTGAAATGAAATGATGATGCTCAATAAGCAAACTGGAGAAACAAGCAACTATTTTTCCAGTGGATCCACCTGCTTTTTCATTTGAAAGAGTTGCAGAAAACGTCTTACCCGGAAATTTTGAGAGCAGTTTCCAATGAAATAAGGCACTTGATCTTCGGAATGTCGAGATTATTTCGATTTGTTACTGAGACAAGTCCCATCGAATCAAGTGAAGCAATCTGGAACAGTTATATTCAGAAATAGAGGAAAATGATATTTCTATCGATTTATTGTAGCTTTTTTGAGGGGAGATTCTCGAGAATAAAAACAGAAACCTGAAAATTCTGAATAACTTACCACATTTTTGAGATCAAAACCGGAAATTCTTTGTTCATTAAACTTGAGGAGTGTCTCATAAATACAAATAATTCTTTGAAGTTCAGAAGCTTTCGGTCCGAGTTCTTTTGCTAAACGATTCTCTTCTGCACGTAATTCTCTTTTTTCGGATCGTTTATCTCTTCCGTGATTCTGAAAGGAAGGAAATGTAAAATTGGGTACAAAACGGATAAGAGAGCACTTGTTGTTGTTTTGCTCTCATTGGGCTTGGATTTATGGTTTAAAGGAGAACTGGAGAAAACGAATATCAAAACACAAGGGAATACAAAGATCGTACTTTTACAAAATATCGGCTGTCTGATTGATGAGGATTATTGCTGGCACAGAATGCGGCGATTAACAGATACCTGAAATAAAACAGCGCTGATATTAAAAACAAAACATTTATATATACTAACCTCATGGCAAGTGGCATCGCTTCGAAACTATTCTCAAATTGATTTGCCTTCCTCTCTCCTGAAAAATTTCCCAGTTTCTCTCCTGACGTTTTGTTCAGGCTCTCTTTAGCCAGTATTGCATCGAATTTCTCTCCAGAACTTCGCTCATCATATAATCTCCACGCTTCTGAGATCTAGAAATATGAATAAATATCATTCGAACGCTCAGAAGCTTACAATGGCAAGCAAGGTGTTCGGTGATTTACTGTACATGAACAAGGATTGAATGGCAAAGTGAAGAAATTTCGAGTTGATTGATGGATTGGCTTGAGAGATAAGATGTTTCGTCTGTTCTGGAATTATTGTTTTTATTTCAATTTTTAATCATACAATTATTTTTACCTGGTGAGGGCGATGGAATGTGAATTTCGATAGTTGAGAGATGAATAAGATTGTTGTGATATTCGAGAAATGAAGAAGGAGCACTTGTTACAAATCGGACTGTCAAGTCGCTGATTTCTTTATGAGAACTCAGAAAACATTCCATCGAAGCTGGCGCATAATCGACAATCGATTGTGCATTATCCAGAAAGATTACAATCTTTTTATTTTTTTCGTCTGGCCTGAATACTCATGCTTTCGTTTCACTTATTGAAAAAATAATAATATACCATTCTACTTTTGAATAAATATTATTGAAAAAGTCCTCAGCTCTGTCTCCTCTCGTTTTGAATCCAAGACTTGTTGCTAATGATTCAAGGAGTAATTTGAGGGACCCATCTGCGTACAGAAAATCTCCAGAAATACAGATCTATTAATCATACAATATTTTCAAGCTATGAAGTTGAATTACAAACCCAATTTTCTTCTGGATTATCCAGAATTTGGCGAATGTATTCACTGCGGCCACTACCATCTTCTCCAAAAACGTGAACATGAGAAATTACTCGAGCGGGACTGAACAGGAGCATCCTTATTCGCTTCAGCTGATTTTCGTCCATTTTTAGTTCTGTGAATGTTGAAATTCAGTTCTTAAAGCCCAGAAACAATTGTTTCAAAAGAAAAGAAAAGTTTAAAAATAGGTTTTTGACTTGGCGGCCAAAAAGCAGTTACGCTAAACAGGGCGCATAGGTTATTTCGGAGTGTTGTTTTACACCGCGAAGTTCGAAACTGAAACTGGCAGAATAGAATTCTTCGCCTCTTTGATCGACTTTAAAGCGGGAAATTACTTCCTGGCGGGAGTTTTATGAAATTTCACAGAAACAGCCCTTTGTCTATTCCTGAAAAAGTTTTGATTCATTCGTTAATGCTTTTCAGTAAACGAAATTTTTTCCACTGAAAATAACATAGTTTTTTATTAGGCTTTTTCTATTACTCTGACGTTTCTGTCTCAAATAACGCTCATTAAGCTCTGACACCCAGCGTATATGTCTTCTGTTGTATGATGCACCCGGTGGGGCAGCAAGATCAATCGATATTGTCGCCCCCCTTGGTGGAGGGGAATTGCGCTCCGCCGTACCCTCACCCTGCGCGGAACGTTCGAATGAGACACCATTGCGATTGTTCGCGTCGTTGTTATTATTATTACCCTTCCGTTTCAAAAGGGCGTTTTTGAAAAAGTTTATATTCTTAGTTTTGGCGTGAACCTTGAAAAAATAGCGATTTTAACGTGTTCCAAATAGATAACATCTCCATCGTTCTCCTTGTCGAGGTTCAGTTTAATTCACAATACTCGTCACATAATGCTTACTTACAAATCTACTAACCAAGGTATTGAAACAGATATTTTCTCATTTCTCGTTTAAACTCGTCGTAATGCCATTCAATTTTGCAAACGAAATAAATCTTGCAGCCAAAGGACTAGAAAACATGTTGCGGGCCGGCAACAACATCAGGAGGCCCTCGAACAATGTGGAGGAGAACGCGAAGTTGGCTCACAAAACAGGAAACGGTCCTCTCAAGCCGCTCAACCAATTGAGTAAACCGGTTTTGGCGAAACCAGTAGCTGTCGTTCAGAACGACCCGTTGATCAAATCTCAAAGGATCAATCTCCAGGATAATGAGATAAAGTGTCTTGAAATGGCTTCGGACATTTACAAGTATCTCGTTCACCACGAGAAGAAGTTCGTCCTGGACGAGAACTACATGGATGGTGGTGAACCAACAAGCAAGATGCGCCGTATTCTTGTCGATTGGCTCGTTCAAGTTCATCTCCGCTTCCATCTCACCCCGGAGACTCTTCATCTCACCGTCTTCATCTTGGATCGAATTCTCCAGAAAAAAATTATTCAGAAGGTTGACCTCCAACTGCTCGGAATTTCCGCGATGTAAGATATATGAATATATTTTCATGAAATCGAAAATTTCGGGATATTTTTTCAGGTTTGTCGCATCGAAATTCGAAGAGGTCTTCCTTCCGGACATTTATGACTACGAGTTCATCACGGAGAACGCCTTCAACAAGAAGCAGATCCTCGGAATGGAACAGACCATCCTGAACACCCTCGAGTTCGACTTGTCGTGTCCATCTTCTCTCGTCTTTGCTCGTTGTCTTTCGCGAGTTCTCTCCGAAGACGAGTCGAATCCGGTCGATCAACAAGCGTTCTACTATGCTTACAACATCTGCAAGTGCATTGGGGAGCTTGCTCTCCTTGACTCGGTGATCGCTTCGATTCCAAAGTCTCACATCGCCATCGCTTCGATGATAATCGCACTCAATGTGTACCCAGTGGATGGAATCGACCCAAAAAAGGCCGAGAAAGCTTGCATGTGAGTTGTGATTCACCTAGAGAATTTCTTATATGAAGTTGATTACAGTGAGAAGCTTGGAGCCGACAAAGAAGAGATCGCCGACGCTGTTGGACTTCTCGCTCAGGTCGCATGCAAGAACTTCAAGCAGCCAAAGCTGGTCGCCATCAAGGTAACAGATACACGACAAAACGTTTTTCAAGAAAACAGATTTATCATCAGGCCATAAGGTTTATATTCGAATTTTTCTATTTCAGTCCAAGTACCAGTCCACTAAACTTGGGCAGGCGTCCAACTTGCTGACCGATGCAGTCTTGGAGAAGATCGAGGCGATGGGAAGACAGGTGGATATGGAATAGGATCTCGTTTGCTCCAATAAACATTAAACCATTCTACGTGTCTTTCTGATCCGCCTACTGAATTCACATTGCTTTCTTCACTGTTCTTCTCATGTAAACCATTGCTCATTCCTCTGTCGTACTTGACATTTATCCATGTTGTTTTTGTGTTACCAGTCGTCTTAAAGTTCTTCTGGTCACAACCACTCTGATTGTACATTGGTGGGAAATCGTTGAGCGACACACACCAGATCATTTTATCCTTCCAACTTTCGAAATTTCCAAATTTCTCTAAATTATATAACATTTTCGCGCCTTCTTTTTGTATCGATCTCATATAATTACTATTCAATTGTCACTGTATTACATTGTCTTTTCTATGTTGTATAACTAGAGGGACCGATCCATTCCTGATGAAATCTGTGTGCTATTAAATTTGTTAAATGGAAATGACATAAAGTCTGTGCTAATAATAAGCTTCGAAAACTGCCCGAATCTCTCATTCTAAGGTCTATTCTACGAATTCCAATCGGATGACGAAACTGGAAAACAAACTGGTCAACATGCGAAAATAGGCTAAACACCGCCTCCTTTAACCTTGAATTTCAGACTTGGAACACGGGGTCAAGTGTCTTTTCGTCCAATTACTTACTCATCATGGGTTTTTGTTACAGCACGGGCGGTCACTTTTCGGCAAAATATTCAACGAAAAGAGTGTAATAATGAAGCTGTGATGTCTGCGTCTCTTCATAGAAAATGATCTCTAATTGACTGTAAACGACTACAAAAGTGACCATCGGAAACGAGAATTTCACACTCTTTCATTCCATCTGAAATCGAAATGATTCGTAATTCAGTTTTGATTATTCTATCTTTGACTGCCACGTCATCTGCATTTCTTCTCGAAGGACTTGGATTAGGTCTCGCTCCCCAGAGACCTCAACAGTGTTGTTGTCAACCACCTCTCCCACCACCGCCATGTGGAGGAGGTGGATATGAAGCTCCTCGATATGAACCACCTCCACCACCTCCACCACCACCATCTTATGCTGGACCATCATATGCCGGATCATATGGACCAACGCCATATAAAGCAAGATCAAAGAGATCAATGGAATTGAAAGCTTCAAGTGGAGATGTCTTGTGTAATAGTGTTCAAGTTAGAGATATTATCAAGAAGGTATCATCTTTTCTCGTCTGAAAAGCTCGAATCGAAAATATTTCAGGGAATGACCACAGATGAAAAGGAATCTCGTGAGACTGTCGTCGCTCTTTTGAAGTCTGAAATGGAAAGAGAATACGTTGTGATCTGCTCGAAACAACATTTCGACTATCTCGCTTCTTCTGATTCTGATTTCTGTTCGGTCACCAACGACGCCGGAATCACATGTTCTTCATTCGTCTTCTAGGAAGTTTCTTTCTTCGAATAGACATAAATTCATGCATCAGAATCTCTCAGGAACAATCTCATTTTTTCTTTTGTGTATAAATAAACTTCTTTCGAAAGAAATGAACTACAGGGAGTGCGAATTGATTAAAATAAGTGAACAACAGAAAAACGAAAAACCGGAAATAAGATGTAAGAAAAGAGAAAATCTTGAATTGAATAGAATCAGAAGAAGCTGAAGTTCTCGAATCGGAAGTGGTTGTTTTTGTTGTTTGTCGTCGACAGAAAAGTAAAATGTACTAAATTGAATTGAAATAATTCACAAATTATCTGAATAAGTGAGAAGAATCGAGAATTACTTCTGGTGTCCAAACCCCTCAAATCGAAGAAAATGTTAGGGAAAAGACATCCCGAAACAGAGTCCTTCACTTCAAAAAATAAGAAATCTTCATTCCTTTATCTTGCACTCTCTCTCCTTTTTCGACATTTAGACTAAATTTCTAATTTATTTTGCTGCATTTTCGTCTTCTTTTGCTCCTCCTTTCTTCCCAAAATTTTCTCTTTTTTTGAATAGGAACACTTCAGTTCATTTCTCTTTTTTTGGTATCGGAACCATCTGACGACGAGAAAGAATACAAATAGACTCCTGATGAAGAGACAGGAATGTGCCACTCATCGGACCTGTCATCTTCTCCTATTTGCACAGTATCACACCTCTTCAGAATATTTCTTTGTCTTCTCTTCATCCGACAAGAAGACACCTCTCTTTGTTTTTCCCTTTTCTTCAACACAAGAACGCAGTCATTACTAACCACCTCTGGCCGTAGGAGAAAAAAAAACTTTTTTTCTTTATTTTTAGGCCTTCTTCTTTCGTCTATGAGAAGGGAAGGAACGTTGAAAAAAGGGAAAAATACTGAGATTTCTCCCTTTTTCTCTCATGAAATTTCCGGTGGCTAGTCAATATTCATTCAGGTAAATATCCCGTTTTTTATTAGTTTGAGACCATTTTTCACTTCCTTGATGATTCGAAATAAACTACTTCGGAGCAACTTTTACCTAGGTTCAAAAATCAGAAAAACAGAAATAACAGACCGTCTATTGTTTTCTCTGAAACTTCTATTCGAAACCTCTCTTAGAATGTCAAAAACACTTGTTTTTTGCACCCAGAGCTGTCTTTCTTCGAAGATTTTAGAACTTTGAAACTTCGCTTCCACTCAAAAATTGTTTCTTTTTCGATATTTCTTTAGAATTCCCCCACGTACTTGGGACTACTACTACGACATAAACTATAACAAAACATTGAAAAACTTCCTTGATGTCTTCTATTCATCCCCCATAACCACCTTCTCCTTCTTCTCCTACACTTCTTCCAATCATATTCTTCATTCCCACGTTTTTATTCTGACTCCGCCCATTTTTGCTCTCATCATGCTCTCCATTTCCACGATTCAGACGCCATTTCGATTTCAATCTTTTACGAATTTCACACACATTCTTCCCTCTTTTTTCTGCTTTTTTGTTTTTTTTTCTTGTCAATTTCCTCCTGATTTTTGCCTTTTTCTTCGTCTTCTTAATTGTCTTCCTCTTCTTTTTTTTTCAAAAATCGAACACCGAGGGAATTGTTCTTCTCGGGGTCAACTGCTTCTTCTTTTTCTCTTTTTTCTTGTCACTTTGTCTTCTCATAACCATATCATCCGTCTAGGGACTACTCTTCATTCCCAAAACATCTTCTACTCTTCTAAACAAAGACAAAAAGTTTATGAATTCAACAGCTTCTTTTTCTTTTTTGAGTGAAGGATAAGTTGAGAAAACTGCGCATTGTTCGTAACGAAATTCGTCAAGAGACAACTTTTTTTCGATTGTTTCACACATTCTTCATTCTTCTTTCGAATGGACGAAAATAACTAAAATTGCACATATTTATTAGTTTCAGAGAATTGGGATTCATGAATAATTGGAAGTTTTCGATTATGGAACACGAACTTTTCTGGAAATTGATTGAAAATCTATCGAAGTTTGTACTATTTGTTCAAATTATAGATCTCAGTTTGTCTGTTTCCTGTAAATATTCCCTTTCCATCCGAAATGAAATCCTTGACCTTTGAGAATTCGCTCTTCTCAAAACCAAAAAATCAAAGTTTCCATTCAATTTCTCGAATCACTTCGAGTTCTGAAAGTGTAGTGAAACCCCTTAATTATCCTCCAAAAAGGTACCAATTACCATTTTTCCAGTCCATTCAACGCTCTCCTTTTTTCTTTCAAAACCAACTTTTCTTCCTCTTTTCTCTCCATTCAAGTGTGCATAAATCGAATGACTTGGCTATTTCCTTTGAAAAATGTCCTCTAATATAACTAACTATATTCCACAAAGGCACTCAGAAATGAGGAGAAAAAAAGAGAAATATATGTAGCACACATACAAAAAAGTCAGGAAGACGGAAGACGTTACGCTTCAGAAGAGGACAGGAGACACAGGAGAATAAAGAAGACGTTGAATTTTATAATAACTTTTTCTGCTTTCTCGACTCTTTCGGAAATTCGAACTTTCTCGTTCATTATGAATATTTGTAGTTTCAGAAAAACGTCTACGTGACTTCGAATACAATTTTTGGAAGATATAATTCTGAGATTGTAGTAAAATTCTTTATGTTCTTGAGAAATCAGAAGTCAAAATGAATACTTTTAGACATATTAGTTTTCTGATTTCAAAATAATTCTTTCTTTGAATTTCTGATAACAGGTTCGTTTGAAAAAAACAAATTTATTCTCACAAAAGAAATGCTCGATATGTTATATTGGTCGACATTTTTGATTCGATACGAATTCATCGAAAAACAACATTTGTTTTTCGAATTTCCATCTTTTCGAATAGAAGTTTGATTGAAATAACTTCTCCTTTTCAAATGGCTCTTCTCGATAATCTCTCGTTTTCTTTCCGAATGACCACTACCTGATATTCTTCCAATTCATCTGTACGTACTTCTTATTTTCTTTTGGATTGCCGCCCCAAAAAACGAAAAAGCCATCAATCTCTCAACTTTCGAAGAGGGGAATGAACCCAGTTATTTTGTGGTTTGAATAGCGGTCGGGAAGGTCTCTCTCTCTCTCTCTCTCTCTCTCTCTCTCTCTCTCTCTCTCTCTCTCTCTATTTCGGCAGATCTCTCTCCCAATAAAACTGCCCAGAGCTCATAATTCAAATCATCTTGAAGAGGAGAAATAGACCGCCTTTCGTTTTTTTTTCTTTTGAAATTCCGTTTTTGTTTGGTTTGGAGAGATGAAAAAGATGTAGAGAAGGACATAGTATAACAGAAATATATGATGAAAAATTGGGGTCAAATGATCTGACAAAATGGTTTCAGAAAGACTTCCTGAACAGAAACTAGAGATTGAAAGCAGTGGGTCAACCTCTTTTTTCAGTTCCTGTATGACTTTCCTGAAAGTTGGATGCTGAAATTTCCCTAGATAGATTAGCCCCAAACTTCCAGAGCTCCCAAAACATATGAAAGAAGACTTGTAAAAGACAATAAACTCAAAGTGTCTCTTCTAGATTTGGCGCCATCCAACCAAATAGAAGTGTCATTCAATTGAGATTCCAATTGCTCTTAACGAAAAACTTATTCTCTATTCATCTGATTTTTATCCAAAACTACACCCTCTCTCTCTCTTCTCTTCCTAAGAATTCTTCTACATACACTCATGGGCGGTCTAAACCCTTCTAAGACTCCGCCCACTTTTTATTTGGCACTGGCCTGCCAAAGAGAGAAGAGTGTTCCATTTTCCATCATCTGTGTTTTTGGTTGAATGATGAAAATGAAAGAAAATGAAAAATAAAAGAATTCTTGAAGCGTGAGAGAGATTCGTTTTTTCATCTTCTTCTCGTCTTCAGAATTTCAGATTCTGCGAATTTCAGAAATTCCGGTTTTTTCCAAATATAGTTATAGTTCTTTCTGAGATATTTTCATGTTATTCTCTTTGCTCTTTTTTCGATATGTTGTTCCTCTATTAAAAGAGCTCAATTATATTTCCCCTTCCCTCCCTCCCTCACTTTTTCTCTCCATCGTCAGATCCGCCCCCCTCCTTCTTTTGACTGGTCCTCTACTTTTGGAGTCAATTGAAAGGAAGAAAACGCTTTGGAATAGAGGGAGAAGAAAGCTTCGTTTCCTGTCTCCATCTATTCACTCACACACCAAATCACACCTTCAATTCTGCTCTTCTTCCATATGTCATTTGCACACAAAGTACAAATTTTGGATCTTTTTTCTTCGTCTTCGACAACAAACCACCCGAAGAGATGAAGCTTATTATTACTTTTCACCGCCTTCGCTCTCCCCCAATTTTCCCGTTTTTTTCTTGATTCATAATCAACAATGTCTAGATTTTTATTTTCAGATGACGTTGCTTCTTCTCCTTCTTCTATTCTTTTTCGGAAGCATTAACTGTGTTGCCAAGTTTGAAGTGACGTCCGTTTCCGACAGCAGTCTTGTCATAAAAATGGTCGAGGCGGGGAATGTCACCAATTTCGATATAACCGTTCAGATATTTGATCTTTCGAAGCAACGACTATTCAGAAGAACACAATTGGATCACGTAAAGAATGATCAGGTGAGATTAGAATTTCTGAAAATTTGAAGGCTGGATTAATGGGTTTTTGATCGTTGGGATCAAACGATCCCTTGGTGAGAATACGATTCCAAAAATACAAAATTAGTACTTTTGACTCTCTCAAATTGAATTCTAGACACAGTTCGAAGTCTCTTAGAATCAGAATGACTTTTTCAAAGTTCTGAGCATTTCTATTCTCTCCAGAAACCAATTCATCATACTCCCACATATTCTCAATTCTGTTCAGAACCTCTTGTTCTATTTTCGTTTTCTTCACCGAATTCTGACGTGATTCTGTATTCCAAATTCGGAATTTGAATCTTTTTTCTTCGTGAGAACTCTTTTTTGTTTTGTTCAAATGACGTTTAATCTGTTGGTCCATTTGCATGTTTGACGTACCAATTGGTGTCATTGGATAGTAGTTGTACCATTTCCCTCCCGTTTCTCGTCTACTTATCCTAATCCCTTTTGAAAACATATGTCTCTTTTAGTGGAATACAAGTACCAATTGACACGTGTCTTTCCCCCTTTTTTCGATACGGGCGGTCTCTATTGTACTATTAAAAGAATGCGAAGAAGAGCAAAAGTATGCCATAAAAGAGTGTATCTCTCCCATAAAATAGACGTAGTACGGAGATGTAGACATAAAAAACCGAAACTAGAGGTGGCTTCTATTCTCCCTTTTTTTATTTTGATGATGATGATGACCGCAAGAAAAGGAGGCCGTTGGGAATGAGGACATTGTCTTTTTTTATGATTCTTGCTCATATTTGGTGGCCCCTGCACACATCAAGTTTGATACTACATTCTTCCCCTCTCACACAAGAACCAGAGAGATGTCAGATGAGAAAAGAGTAATGGGAGAGGATACACAATTAACGAAATGGGGGGAAATGGTTGGTCAGAAGAACATGAGAATCAAGTAAAACAAATATGTTTGGGTGTGGGAAAATGAACATTTGTCGCCGAGAGAAGAACAAGAGAATTGACATATTAGAAGACATTAAGGCGGTGTTGAGAGAGAAGGCAATCAACGAGAAAAGGGAAACATTTGATGATTTCATTGAGTTCTCTGTTACTTAATTTGAGATGATGCCCCAGGATTTAGTATCATCAGAGGAATAATTTGACTGTCTTTCAGCTTCTCTCATTCGACGGTTTGAAACCAGACACGTGGTTTGCAGTTCGAATCGAATATCGACTCAATTTTGCTGACGATCTAGCAGATAATTCATTGAGAATGACAAAACAGGTAGAAAAAGAGAGAATTAGAATCAATGGAAAACCTGAAATTTTCAGGAAATGGTCGTGAAAACGAAGAAAAGTAATCGAGAAGATCCGAAGAAAATTGATCAAATGGTCGCATTCATTGATGATTTATTTGTGACAAAAGACAATATTTATATTGGTGTTGGATCTGTTTTCAAAGAAATTAAAAAGGTTTGTTCCTTTATTCTTATAAGAGATTGTTTCTATTAATATTCCACACTTGTGGATGATTTGAATGAATGATGATCTCTCGATGACGAAAAGATATTTATAATTAAAGTTTCCTCCTTCCAAAAGGGTTCTTTGCTCCACTTCATTCAACATTTTATAATTTTCACACGTTATTATTACTCTTCTCTCTTTCTCCTCAATAATACGGATTGCTCATTTCTTTTTCGTATAGAAATTGGAAAGTTGAATGAAATGAGGAAGAGAAAAAGCGAATGAAAAGTAAATGAAAAGTCATCATGAGGGGAAAAATGAAAAACAAGATGAAAAGAGAAATTGAATGAAATGAAAGGATGTTTTGGAGAAACGTTTCTTTTTTCAGATCTCCACTGTGATAGTCCCAGAACTCAGATGTTCGAAAGGAGTTCTGAGTCCAGTGTCTCAACAAGTTATTCAACATGCTTCATTCCATTTCGATCTTTCAAAACTACCAAAAGAGGATAGAAAGTGTAGTACGGTAAGTGATTGACAGTAGTCGATCTCAAATCAATCTTACATTTTCTTTTCAGATTTGTGTATTCCCTTATCTCCGAATACTGACGGAAAACGCCGTCACTGAAACTTTCCGAGCGAAAGAATGGTGTGGAAGTGCAGAAGAAGCAAGACATTTACTTACAAATCAATCGAGAACTCCTAATCTTCTTCTCGTTTCTCTAATGTTTATATTCTCTTTCATGTTGTTTTTATAATCTGAACCCTCTGCAGGATCCTCCAAAATACATTCCACGTGTCTTCTCTCCTCCCCTCTCTTTGGCTACTTCCGCTCTCATGTTTCATAAAAACGGGTTTTGAATGAAATAAAAACGCTTTATTTATTTATAAACTCTAAACAACATTCAACTTCTTTCCGACTTTTGCGGATGCTTCAATCAGCTGATCAATGTGTTCTTTAGTATGAGCAGCTGAGATTTGAACACGAATTCGTGCTTTTCCTTTTGGAACAACTGGAAAAGAGAATCCAATCACATAGATTCCTTGTTTCAATAGTTCATCTGCCATTGTGGCAGCTAATTTGGCATCTCCGAGGAGAACTGGACATATCGGATGAGTTGGATCATTTCCAAGAATTGTAAATCCATTTGCAGCCATACTTTTACGGAAATGAGAAACATTTGTTTGCAAAGAACCGATGAATGACGAATCGTTCATAAGCAAATCGAATACCTAAAAAGAAAGTAGTATGTTTGAACACAGGAAATGAGATACCTTGATGCTACTTCCAACAATACTTGGAGCCAATGAATTTGAGAATAAGTAGGGACGAGAGCGTTGTCTCAAAAGATCAATTAGGGGTTTCGGACCAGTTGTATATCCTCCCATTGAACCACCGAGAGCTTTTCCGAGAGTTGAATTAATGACATGAGGATTTCCACCGACTGCTTCAGCTGTTCCACGACCTGTTTTACCAAAGAAACCAGTTGCATGGCATTCATCGATGAATAGAAGAGCATTGTATCTGAAGTTAAAAACAAAATATGAATAAAACTTCCCAAAAACATACTTATCAGCCAATTTAGAAATATCAGCAAGTGGAGCCACATCTCCATCCATTGAAAATACACCATCAGTGACAATCAAACGGAATCGAGAATCTGAAAAAAAATATTTTTTTCTTTGAAGCGAAATGAAAAATTTCACCTTGAGACTCTTTTAATTTGGTTTCCAAATCTCCCAAATCCAAATGTTTATATCTCAATCGTTTTGCTTTACTCAATCGGATACCATCAATGATCGAAGCATGGTTCAACTCATCAGATATAATTGAATCTTGTTCTCCAGTCATTACTTCAAAAATTCCTCCATTTGCATCAAAACATGCCGCATACAGAATCGTGTCTTCTGTTCCATGAAACTTCGCAATTTTCTGTTCCAATTCCTTGTGAATATCTTGAGTTCCACAAATGAATCTAACAGATGAAAGGCCTGCTCCATGAGTTTCCAATGCTTTTTGTCCAGCAGCAATGACTTCTGGATGACTGCTCAGACCCAAATAGTTATTGGCACAGAAGTTGATAACTGGTTTATCCGATCCTGTGACCTGATGACAACAAAACACGTGGATTCTATTGAACGAGTCAACTAACCTTGACCAAAACTCCTTGTTTCCCTTGAATAACTCGTTCGTTTTTAAAAGTTCCAGCAGATTTGATTCCAGCTAATTCATTTTTTAAATGAATCTCAAAATAATTAGTTGCAGTTGAGAAGCAACGACGCATTTCGATGAATGGAAATGATGGGAAGAAATAGAAAATGGGTAGAGTAGAAGACGAGAAGGAGATGTCGTTATCACATCAATTTGGAAAATCAAGATGAAAAGAAAAAGAGAGAGAGAGAGAGAGAGAGAGAGAGAGAGAGAGAGAATCACGTTGTTGCAAATCAGACAGTGACCTCAGCAGATAATTAAAAATGGGATCGAATGGTCAAGGGTTTGACGGGTACATGACGACATACAGATAGAATTTATGTTATGGAAACATCTTGAACCCATTTTTGATTGGGAGAAATCTCGAGAGTCCAGAGTGAGAAATATCTGTAAGAAGAGGAAGTAAATGTCTTTTACAGGGTGGCTAATAAATAGTGTTACCCGTTTTTAGTGCTATAACTTTTTTAGAAATCATTCAAATGACACATGATTTGGCCAAAAGTTTATTGAAACTATTAGGAAGATGAATTTTAAACAACTTTTTGATTATTGCGTTTTGCGTTTTGGTGACAGTTCGAAGTATCATCGGTAAATGTTCGCTTCGGCACGCAGCTATTTTTATCGATGCCAGCGCCTGCTATGATCAGAGATGACTGGATAAAGTTGAATTTATGATAAGTCAGAAGGGGACCGCATGGGTCAAAAACCCTACAAAGGAATAATAAAATGGATTCAAATCCACGAAACCAGAAAGCCGTTTTGAAGGTGATGTATGTTGCAGAAATTCAATTTTTATCTGCCTAAAGTGAATTTGTGTGCTAGGATGGAACGGAAAAAGTTGGGTAAGCCTAATAACTATTTTAATAGTTTTTTTGGGTGTACAGCTACTTTTTTGTTTGGGAACGCTCCGTTCCTGATCCATTTTGACACAATGGTTCACAAAAACGAGGAAAATCCTATAATTTGCAAAAACATCATCTCTGGGGCGGGATGAGAACTTTTGTTCCTACTTTTTTCATTCTAACAGAAAATAGAACATCTCTTGGTATTATTTATACTATTTTACCCGGGATTATTCTCTTCCCAGTACTGAATTTTACCTACGAGAGTACCATGGACATATCTGCGTGCCGAAGCGAACATTTACCGAAGATACTTCGAACTGTCACCAAAACGCAAAACGCAATAATCAAAAAGTTTTTTGAAATTCTTTTTTCGAATAGTTTCAATAAACTTTTGGCCAAATCTTGTGCGATTTGAATGATTTCCAAAAAAGTTATAGCACTAAAAACGGGTAACACTAATTATTAGCCACCCTGTATGTTCTCTGACACTCTATTCAAAATACAGGGTGGCCCATAAGTATAGGACGTTTTTTTGAGAGCTTGCTGGCACGCTGCCAAGAAATATTTTTTAAAAGTTCCCAGATATTATGTAAGCCCAGACACTAAATAATAGTTCCTCATAAGCATTTCCTTCATTTTGCCTCTTTTCTTAAGTTATGAGTACTTCAATTCATCAACACACCATTTTGACTTTTTTCAAAAGAGTGAGCGCAGGGTCGACTTTGGAAAGAAACCTGAGATTTCTTAACATGATGTCTGAAACTTAGTTTCTGTGTTTGAAAGGCATCTAGAACACAAGGACATTTGAAAAAGTGAAAGAATTTTGTCTGTAAAGAGTCTTCAAACTTGTGGGATGATCAGGAAAATAGTCAGTCGAAAAACTGGAAATCCTTGAATTCGAACGTTTCTGAAGTCAGAATTGACGAGAAACAGTCTAAACAAGTCTTGAAAAGGTTTTTGAAATGAAGAATTATCAGTTCTGTCAAAAACCGTACCTACCCAGTGAATCCAAGACTGCCCGAGTCCAAAAATGCAAGAAAATCTGTCACGACCTCAGGGTGCGCCGCGTATTCAAGAGATTTGGAGTGACAAGACAATTTTCACTCTTAAACTTTTTTCCAATAATCAAAAATGGGAATAATTGTTGTCAAAGAGTGGCAGAGAGTCTTTGAAACGTTTTCTAGCTAATATCATCCATTTCTCACAAAGTGTTTTAGTCTGAGCAAGTGTGACATCAGAGTGTCAAGTTCAAATGGTTTTCATTGATGGTGAGGTAAAAATCAACTCGAATGTTTACCAAAAGTCATTTTGAAATGTTTTCCAACCTTTTCAATCAACTTCGAACTTTTCTGACCAATAAAGCGGTTCCAACTTGATTCCGAGCACAAAAACCAAATTTTCTGGTTTTAACACTCAAATGTCCGGGTAGAGATACCTTGCTATCTGAGCTGCTAGCTCCTCAGATTCTATCCAAATCAGTTTGAGCTCTACTGAAAATTTGTAGAGCAAGATCTTAGGAACATTTTTTATCACTAAATAATAGTCGAAAGTTTTCTCCAAACCAAGAACGACTCCAAGTTAGCCCAAACTAGCTGCGGCGCAGGACCTATTTTGTTTTTGGACTCCTGGAGGTCTGGGTCAAAGAATATTCATCCGTAGTCAAAATCACTTTGGGAAATAAAATTTATGTGTATTTTACATCATCCAAAACAATCCCGGTGGAAATTGAAAGGTTTTTCAAAAAATAATAAAGATTTCAAAACGTCCTATACTTATGGGCCACCCTGTATATGTTCATTCATATGAAATCATAAAACGTGGGAAACCAATGACATATTGTACACATTGTATTCTTCTACGAAGTTTCAGACTGTTAACACAAGTCTAACTGATAAAATTAAGAATTCTGACGTCATAATTGAGTCTTTAGTCTATAGAATTACCATCGCCGCCATAGGGAGAAGCGTGAGAATCGGAGAAATTCGATGTAGTTTGAGTATTTATCAAATAATCCAATTGTCATCAATTTTCAATAAGTTCTCGGTAGACTCTTTTGAACTTTTTAGAGTTGTCTCTCATAATTCCAATAAGAGTTATCGATACTAGTCATTTTAGAACACATCTTCTGATTCTTTCTCAACTCAAAACAATCTATTCGAAGACCCTCTTATCTGTTCATTCTGTTCTACACTACAGACTACAGAAAATGTTCCGAGATAAAACAGAAACTGATAAATGAGTTCTGGACTCCAGTCTATCAGAAATTGTGATTATGTCTTCTCTAGATAGTTTAATTCATAAATCTATATTCAATTTTTATTTAAATTAGTAGTTCATCGATACGTGGTTGTTCATGTCGTGTGACTTATACAACAGACACTCACATATCAATAAACCGAGTAAACACTCAAAACCCGCCTACATCTTCTTCTACTGATAACTGAAAAAGAGCAAAACTTCGTTAACCGATTGACTTTTTAATTTGATTTCAGATTTTTCTCAATGAAGAAACTGTTGATATTCTCGATATTTCCTTTGTTTGTCAATTGCCTGAATGTGTTATTCTATGTGTCAGTTATTGCACAATCACATATCCCTTTCCATAATACAGCCATCAAAACTCTATTGGATCGAGGACATACTGTGGTACGTTCTTTTTATAAATTAGAAACTTAGATCCTAGAACTAGACGTTTTTTATTTTATTTCATTTAAACATAATCAGGATCTCGTGATAGCTCAATTAAATGAAATGGTTAAAATCCATTTCCCAGCTGGAGTCCGTCAAAACTACACTTTCGGATATGATGACCCCCATTTCTGGAGTAAAAACGCTGTGCATCTTTTCAACATTTTCGAGAAGAAACCTGTTCCGATTGCAGAATTTCTGGCATTTGATGATTTAACATTTCAATTGTGTGAGAGTGAGTTCATCCATATTTCTTTTGCTAACAGTTCATGTATTTCAGAAGTAGTTCGAGATCCAAATCTTTTGGAATACATTAAAAAAGGCAAATATGATATTGGATTGAGTAGTGACTATGATCCATGTGCAAATATAATCATGCACTCAGGTGGAGTTCCAGTCAAAGCAAGTGAGTTCCCCCACAGAGTCTCTGAAATCTTAAAATCCTGATTGTTTGAGGTATGATTCCAACTCCAATGTTCCAACCACAAGTATATAGTGCTGGATTACCTTCTCCTGCTAGTTTATATGGAAGTAGGTCATTCTGTTTTTCTTTGTCTCTCATTAATAGTTTCAGCTGTTCTTTATCCAATGTACACTGAATCATTTTTCAATCGTTTGTTTCATCTCATCCGACACACCTATAATATCTACTTTGTCACTCCAAAACTGATGGATAGATATGTAATCACTTTCAATTTCCTTCTCAGTTTCATCTGAAATTTCCAGAATACTCTACTTCTGAAAACATTTGGTCCAACGTTTCCAGCAGTTGAAGAAATCGAAAGAAATGTGGATTTAGTACTTGTGAATAGCAATGAAATCATTGAAAAACCCAGACCAATATCTCATAAAATCAAATATATCGGAGGAATGGGAAAGAAAAAAGCGAAGCCGTTGACGAAAGAATTCGATGAAATTCTTGATTCTGGATCAAAAGGAGTCATCCTTTTCTCATTTGGAACTCAGGTTCCAACGAGTAAAGTTCCTATTGAAATTCGGAAAAACTTTCTCACTGCATTCAAAAAATTTCCGGATTTTCTATTTCTTTGGAAATACGATAATCTGACAGATGATTCTGAATTATTCGAGAATGTTCCAAATGTTCATCGAGTCGAATGGCTTCCTCAAACTGATTTACTGGGTGAGTACAAGAGAAGTTTCTCGAATAAAGAGTCAATTTCAGGGGATAATCGAGTGAAAGCATTCATCAGTCACATGGGACTAAATTCATATCTTGAATTGGCTGCTGCCGGAGTTCCAGTTCTATCAATTCCTCTTTTTATTGATCAACATCACAATGCTTTGAGTGGTACGATTCCTTTCAGGAATCTATTTCCAATCATTTAATTCCAGCGGCTGCTCGTGAAATTGGAGTGACAGTTGAAAAAGATCAGTTGACTGTGAATAATTTAGTGAATGCTCTTCAGAAATTGTTATTTGATCCAAAATACAAAAACAATGCAAAAGTGATATCAAAAATGATGATCGAAAAACCTGAACAATCGGAGAAATTATTCATCGAATGGGTTGAATATGCAGCCAGGAATCCAGGATTACATAAAGTGAGTTTTTTTTCTGAAATTTGAGTGATTTTTCATGAAATATCATTTCAGGTAATCAATTTGCCTGGCGCAGAATTAACACCATTTTGGTATTACTGTGGAGATATTATTGTTGTTTTTGTTCTCTTTCTCATCATTTCTTTGTTTCTTCTTTGGAGATTTCTCAATTTTCTCAGATTTCGAATCAATATTCGATCGAAATCGAAATCTGAGTGATTCATTCCTTCTTCATTCTTTATTGTCTGATCGGGTATATTCTTTGTAATTTTTGAAAATAAAAAATCATTTTTCTCCTTTTTCTCTCTCTCGTTAATCCGTTTCCTTTCTGACTGACACCTACACTCAAATCATGAAAAATGAAAAAAAATTCGTCGGGATTACTGTCAAACACAAATAATTATGGCCGTTTTCTCTTCATTTTCCGTTGTTCTGTTCCTTTTGTTATCGAGTACAATTGCACAAGAACAGGTGACTTTTTAGACTTTGATTCTGATGAAAAATGAGTTTTTAGAGTGGAATGACAGCTTATGAATCTATTCGAAAATTGAAAGAATGTATAGATTTAGTTGATGTAAGGGAACCAAATCGATTTGATTCGAATAATGATTTTTATTCAGAAACCAGAATTTCGGAGACTTTGTGAAGGAAAAATGGGATTGGAGAAGGACGAATGTGTCGAGAAATTTACAAAGGTCCGTTCTGAACTTATTCTAAATTTCATATTTTATCATTTCTCATATTCAAAAATATTCAGAAAATGATGCCAACTCTGAATGAATGTATTGAAAGAAGTCGTTCAAAAACGATTCCGATTCCCAATCGAGACGAATTATGAGTCGAACGAAAGGATTTGTTTCACCCCCTCAACATCGATTCAGTAGTTTTTTTCTCCCTTTCTATTTTCAATATTATGAAAACTAGTCTATTTTTTATTTTCATCTCCGTCTTCTTCTTCATCAAAACAGTTTTTTCTGCGGGATATGTGAGGAATTTTTTAATAAAATTGATATTTTTTCTATTAGAAATGTGTCATCCTTTTCATCTTTTTGCAGCAAGAACCGAGTCTGCAGACAATTGAAAAATGTCATAACCAAGTGAAAGTAAATGGAAATGAACTTTGAACTCTAAATTTTGATATTCAGGAAAAGGAGAAATGCACTTGTCATAAGAAGGATCCATTTTGTAATCGAACATTCGCATCGGTAGTTTATCCAAGATCTTTTCTGTTTTTTTTTCATTTCTCAATTGCAGAATCACTGGAATAGTATCTTCAAATGTATTTCGGCAATCCAGAAAACTATGAAAAATGATGATAAGAAAGATGAGAAAAAAGAAGAGAAAAAAGAAGGAGAAGACGAAGAATACGGAGAAGAATGAACGTTTTGTGTGCCCGCCCTCCGACATTTCTCCAAATATTCACTGACAATTTTCCTGTTCGAAAATGTTTTTCCTTTCGTTTTTGTGCGGCGTTTGCAACTTTGTCTCGTTGATAAGAAAAGGTGGCACGATTCTCGTATCTTCTTTTTTCTTTTTTGGTGGCATGTTCCTATTCATGGCGTGAAATTCATGCTTTTCTCTAGAAAATTCGGATTATTCTCTCTCCTGGTCGTTCTTTCTCATTCACACATTGTCGTTTTAAGCAAAAAAAAAGGCAAGAAACCGCTTATTTAGCTTGTCTAGAAGCCATTCATTGAAAAAAAAAATAATTTAATGAAAAAGCATTTGTTCTTTTGAGATTGTCTCCGAGAATGACTGAATACAATTCTTCGTCTCCTAAAAAAAACTAAAAAAGATAGACTACGGTCAAGAAGGCGCACACTCTAATTTTTTGTCTCGCGTCCTGCGTCGACAAACGAATTCCAATGGCCGTTCTTTCTCGTGTACTCCTCTCGGATTTCGTCATTTTCTTCGAGTTTTGCTGAAGAAAATCAGATTTTTTCCACAATTTTGAGTTTTCCTGACGATTTTCGAAGTTCTAATTTACATAATAACTTCTTTCTTACCTCTTAGCTCAATCTTGTATAAATTTCATTTTAAAATTATATTTATTTGAATTACTATCATAAAACAGAAAAAACAAAAGTTATTCATTCTTCCTCTCTCGTGTCATTTATTCTTCCGTTTTTATAACGTTTTTATAATTTATCTGTTACCATTTTTGTTGTGGGCGGAAGTTCAGGAATTATAAAGCAAATGAATTATTCAATTTTCCACATCTATTCATTCCACTCGACCAGTTTTACCCTGATTCGATAATGTTAAACTCTGATTCCTTTAGAGAAATTTGGCCCTTTGAGTACCTTTTTCCTCGAATTCGAATTGTCATCGTTTTTGAAAAAGGCTGACAAAAAGTCTCACCTTTGTTTCTTTCATGTTATGTTTGCGTCGCAGCCTAGAAGTAACAAGAGTGCGGAAAAGTAATTCAATGCCAAAGACCACACGTCTTCCTTTTGTTTTTTGTTCATCTGCTGTTCAGAAGAGTACACATTTCTCACTGGTTCGAGCTCGATTTTTGGTGTGTTTCGGCGAGTATCGTTTCCAGGTCAATTTCGTCTATTATCTACACTGACCTATGTAGTTCGAGATAAAATCTCTTCCGAACCCATGAAGAAATGAGAAAAAAACACGTCATTCGTTCATGCACTCTCTGTGTTTTCTTCTATCCAACCAGTTCATCCAATGGTACCTAATTATAAGTAATATGAATATAATACGTCCTATAAACAAAACAAAAACCCCTCCTCCACATTCGATATATAAATAAATGTGGTTGCGAGGGAGTAGCCCACAAAATGATGATGACATTGATTTGTTTGTCCAAAAAAGAATAAGGGTCGCCTCTTCTCTTCGCAGGAAAAGGCGACTCTCACGCTTTTCTCACCTCCATTCCCTTTCTGATTTTGGCTTTTACGTTTTTTTTTTGAAAACTTTGAAACTATGAGAGAAGACACAAAGAATGATGCAAATTCAGTCAGGAATTCGTGTAATTTTACTTATTAATGTGTTTTTCCCTATTCTTCGATATAAAATTGTTTCTTTGATGCGACAGAAATTGAATTTGATAAAGAGTTTTCTGTTCTTTGATATCGTAATATTCGTTTTCCGTTTGTCGTTCTTTCTTTTTTTTTTTTCTTACTTTCACGTTTAATCGTTTTCAGAAAATGGCCGAAGCCGACATTGCCGTAATCGGACTCGCTGTCATGGGTCAGAATCTCATTCTGAACATGAACGATAATGGCTTTGTCGTGTGTGCATTCAACAGAACGGTGAAACTCGTCGACGATTTCCTCGCCAACGAAGCCAAAGGAACTAAAATCATCGGAGCTCATTCGATTGAGGAGATGTGCAAGAAATTGAAGAGACCTCGTCGTATTATGATGCTCATCAAGGCTGGAACTCCAGTTGATATGATGATTGAACAAATTGTTCCACACCTCGAAGCCGGAGATATCATCATCGACGGAGGAAACTCCGAGTATACTGATTCAAATGTAGGTTTTAAGAACTGTATTTAATATTCGCTTATCCATCAATATCTGTGTCAACTGAATCTGCATTTATTTCAGCGTCGAGCCGAACAACTTGCCGGAAAGGGAATTATGTTCGTTGGATGCGGAGTTTCAGGAGGAGAAGAAGGTTAGTTATTTTAAATGTCGTTTATTCGAAAAAAAGAAACTAGAACTTTAAATGAAGAGGACACACAGGGGTTTTGAAAAAAAAACAAAGTCACCAGAAGAAAATATGCGGATTTCATTTTCAATGAATGGCTGGATTAGTTGTTCCCGAGAGATGAGCTTCTTCCAAAGAAAGCTGTTTCAAATGGCTTTCCGGAACAGGCTTGTCGATCACAAGTATTCTAAAATTCTAATATCGAATTCGGAATCTTGAAGACTAAAAGCTCACGAAAAAGTAGCAAAAACTGCTTTGTGATCTGATGGACTAGGGCCTCGCATACAATCATATTTTATTGGTTGGATCCATGATTCATTCCTCGTTCGGTATAAAACTCGATCCTGCAATTCCGATTTTTTTCGGAGTTCAATAGTCTTCTCTAACTTACAGTATAAGATGGTATTCTCTTTGGAGTTGAAATTACGTAGTTATCCGAATCTGGGTCAAATTTATGAGTTGGAGGGAACCTGATTGGAGCCTCATTGAAGCCATCGAACGCCTTGTTTGCTTTATGAGTTGCCAACTCTTCTGTTTTTAGTACTTCATCGTAAATTTTATCCTGAATATTTTCCGGATTCCTCCAATCAACGTCATTCTCTACGGTGACGCGAAAGTTTAAGTCGCCAACCCAGAGAACCACCTGAAATAAGCATTATTATTCTCTTCGTACACATCGGAAATGCCTACGTCAGCGGCGAATATTTGGCTGCTCCCATCCGCTCGAAACTTGGCAAGTTGGGGAAAGCGAAGTGTATTGACCACTTTTCTGTAGTCTTGGATACGTCCTTCTGGCGTTGCGTCTATGAGAAAAACAATGAGACTTTGAAATTCCTTCTACTGTTTTCTTTTCTCCGCTTCGAAAATATGATGAAGAGACTCACGAGTCAAATGGCATCCGAGAAGAACAATAAATCTTTGATAAAGCCGGAAACAAACTGCAATTGCACCTTTAGTTCTGATTGGCTTAACCACTGAACCAGAATAAATGAAAGAGACTTGTGGTTCTAAAAAAATATACGGTTGGAATAAAGTTGAGATCTAATCACTTACCTATCGCATATTTGATATGCTGTTTACGAATGAAAACTATCACCATTTGACTATATGCTCTGTGGGACAAGTACAAACGAAATCCATTGAGAACTGGCTCCAGAATTTTGAAGGCATCTTCGTGAAATGTTCTGAAAATTTCCTTCAATCAATGGTTGTTTCACTCAAAACTAACGTTGCAGTTGTTGGAATTTCTTGAAATGAAATGAAAAACACGTCGCTGTCCATTTCATCGCCTCGTTCCGAAATCTTTTTGGCAAGATGGTTCAGAACTTTGACTCCTTTCTCATTGATATTCCATGTCACTGCACACACTTTGAGTTTTCTCTCCAAAAGCAGTTTCTTATCCATTCCTTTGTAATTCATGATGTTCGCTTTTCCGAATCCGATAACAGTCGGTCTGCAACTCATGTGATATAGAAAAGTAAAATGAAATGAGCAAAACTAACTCCTCCTTTTCCGGTTTAATGCAGTACGTCCATCTGCCGTCGCTGATCTCGTTAACTGAAAAAAGAGAGTGAGCGAATGAATTGGCAATTGGTGAAAATAGGATTATGTGAAGCAATGGGGATTAGAGAGCTTACAGGCGCCATTACGCAACGTGGCAGGTTGAGAAGACGATCGGTTCCAACTCGTATGACGTCCTGGAGTCTGTAGGGGTGAAACGTCATTTGAAGATTCAGTTGATGCTTGGGATCGGACTGGAGTAGTAGACGAAAACGAAGAGGATGAAGAGTTTGATGGGGAGTTGGCGTCTGGAAATTAGAAATATTCATCTAAATACAGAAAGTATTTAATTTTGAATTTTTCCTGATTCTCACTACATTCACTCATTTGAAAATCTTCAACCAGTGAAAGAAACAGAACATTTGTTCAAAGAAACTAGTTCTTACCCATTTCCTGTCTATTCAATAATGACGTTGGTAGGGAATAGAAAGGTTTTCTCTGTCGGTGACAAAGTTATTGCAATGCCTTGTTTTTTTTCTAGATAGAAAAAAAGTGGATACAAGGACTGGGAACAGAAACAAACGAATGGAGGCGCCAAACGATCGGTCGACCACTCTCTTTTGACGTAGAGACTGAGGCTTCGTATCGAGAAAAGAGGGGGAAGAAAAGGGCACACACTTTCATATAAAACGAGCCCTTTTTTGTTGAGAGGTGATAAAATGAACGCCTTGGGTGGGTTTTTATAGTTGAGCGACCCCTTCGCAAAGGCTACTCTGCTTTATGTAATATTATGTAGATTTAAATGTGCGACGAGAAGCACACAAGTGAAGAATAAGAGAGAAACAGATGAATAGAAAAATGATGAGAGAAGAGAGACGTAGGAGTAAATAGAAATTGAGAGTGAAAAAGAAGAAGGTGAAATAGAATGGCCTCTGGGGGGACATTCTGAATTCAACAACCACGAAACTTTCACGTTGCTATGGCGTCTCCGATTACATTTTCAAGTGAAAGAACATTAGTTTGTTCGTCATCGTTCAGCTTTTCTTGGTCTACTTTGTGTTCTGACAATGAGAAAATGTCCATCAGAAAGATAGAAAACAAAAATGAGTTCTTCTGATTCGACGAAAACAGATGAATACGAAAATTGTAGCCATCGAGTAAGCCCGAATAACAATTGTATTCTTCTGATTTCACTTACCAAGACTACTATATGTTCCCAACCAAGGTACTCGAAACATTCCTCCAATTTCTTGTAGTTGTTTTCTTTCTGCTACAAAATATTCCAGAAAAAAAAAGAAAAATGGAAAAGTGCTTTGTCTAGTTGTGTGTGTGAGAGAGCAGAATAAAATAAGGAAATGTAGCCACGAAAAAAAAGTGAGAGGGTGTGGTCATGAGATACCTATATATGCATATGCGAATGATTTGGAAGTATGAAAGAGGAAAAGAAGAAGAGGGCTAATTGAAAAGAGCAACGATAAATGCGTTTTGGAATAAATTTAGAATAAGTGGAGGGCATCGACTTGATGATAGCCAACGTTGAATGTCTTCTTTTAATTTATGATTTGGAATATGAGATTAGAAACTTCACATTTTGGTAAATTACTACTATTACTAAATTGTAAGTTATCTAGAAAATCAATACAATATTAAAGTTTATTTCGAATCTTGAATTGAAAACAAAGTCTCTCCATATTCTCACAACTTTTCCCACAGGAAAACTTGATTAAATCTTTCAATTTTTCTAACTCGAAATGAGTTTGATTGAAAAACTCACCAAAAGTATAACTTCGATGAAATAATCTTCGCATCATCTTGAATGTTGGCAATTGGTTTCTGAGGTATCTGACAGAGTTTCTCGTGAATCTGCTCCTCTCTTTCCTGCTTCAAATGTTTAAAACGTTGAAATGTTTTATCTTTGTCGTGAATCCCGAACGAAAGACATCTGGAGAAAATGTTCGAGAGAAATAGGGTGAAAAAACAGAATTCGTCTTGCTAGAAACGAAAAGGACACACGGAAACCTTTGATAGATGAAGGAATATTCTGATGGCAGAATGACGAGAAAAAGAATGACACGAGGAAGCACTTACCGGATTAGGATGAGAATTGTCAACGATTTAAAAAGAAAAGAAAGAAGACATTTATAGTTTTAATCGTTTGTCATGACTATTCCAAAACAATGCATGTCAAAAAGTTTCAAAAATTAGAATCAATTGAGAGAATGAAGCGGTTTTCGTTTGTTTTCTGTCTAGAACAGAGAAAACGAGCTCCAACGCTTCTTCTTTTTCTAATACTTGTCTAGTCTACCACCCCAATTTTAGGAAGCAGAGAGCCCAATTCCCCTGTCTCTGTCGCTTCTCTTCGTAGATGATACGTGTACGTTGATTAGAAGAAAAAGCGAAGGAAATTGGAAAGAGGCGCATTCTGCGAGACGACGTGCCTATGTGTTTTTCGGTTTTTTACGAATAATTAGAAAAGAGAAAAACTATATAACGTCGAGTTGTCGAATGCCAATTTCCTGCATTGGTTATAGGAATTAGGTGGGCGAAAGGAGAGATATATATAGAATACAATCTCAGTCAGAATAAACAGAAAGTCAAAGACGGGCTGTAGATTATTCATTGAAAGATTCAGAAAAACGAATCTAAAAGTTGTTTTCAAAGAAAATTATAGAATGATGAAAGATTATCATTAAAAACCTTTCAGGAGCTCGCTTCGGACCATCCCTCATGCCAGGAGGAAACCCAGCTGCTTGGCCACATCTCAAAGACATTTTCCAAAAAATCGCAGCAAAATCGAACGGAGAGCCATGCTGTGATTGGGTAGGAAACGCCGGATCTGGACACTTTGTGAAGATGGTTCACAATGGAATTGAATATGGAGATATGCAACTCATCGCTGAAGCTTATCATCTTTTGAGCAAAGGAGTTGAATTGAATCATGATCAGATGGCCGAAGTGCTTGACGATTGGAATAAAGGAGAATTGGAGTCTTTCCTCATTGAGATCACCGCCAATATTCTGAAGTATCGTGATGAAAAAGGAGAGCCAATTGTTCCGAAAATCCGTGATTCTGCTGGTCAGAAAGGAACTGGAAAGTGGACTTGTTTCGCAGCTCTCGAGTATGGACTTCCAGTCACTCTCATCGGTAAAATTGAAACAGTCAGATAATTTGAAAACAAATTGATTCCAGGAGAAGCTGTGTTTGCCAGATGTCTATCCGCATTGAAAGATGAACGTGTTCTTGCATCAAAAAAACTGCCACGTCCACAAATCTCTCCAGATAGTGTCATTGCTGATAAGAGAGAATTCATTAAGCAAATCAGCAAAGCTCTCTACGCATCTAAGATTGTTAGTTACGCTCAAGGATTTATGCTTCTCGCCGAAGCATCGAAGCAATTGAAGTGGGATTTGAACTTTGGAGCTATTGCTCTCATGTGGAGAGGAGGATGCATTATCCGTTCCAGGTCATTCAAAGATCCGCTTCTGAATGTTTCTGAATAATTCATTTTTTAGATTCCTCGGAGAAATCAAACGTGCTTTCGATAATAACAAGAATCTCTCCAATCTTCTTCTCGATGATTTCTTCACCAAGGCCATCTCTGAAGCGCAGGTTTGTTATCAAAACTTAGTTTTAATCTTAAGTCCAACGAGAAGTAGTGAATTGTACTTTCTCTCTGTCAGATGTCAAATTCCTTCTTTACATCATAATTTCAGGATTCATGGCGTGTCGTGATCGGCGCAGCTGTCCGTCTTGGAATCCCAGTTCCAGCCTTCTCATCGGCTCTCGCTTTCTACGATGGATACACCAGTGAGGTAAAGAATACATAGTGATCTCTATCTTACCAGTACGATCTTTTTCTGCACTGAAACTTGTGTAAAAATCTTCTGTAAGACGAAACAAACACGTGAATTTCACTCATCGACCCGTTGGTTCGTTCTGTGATCCTCTGAATGTTTTTTATTATCACACGTGTACTCACTATCTACGCTGAGTTCGACGAACTTGACCGCCATTGGCTGCGTGCCTAGACTCGTTTCCTGACTAAAGAAACATCTTTTTAGTTCTATAAGTGTCGCGAATGACAGAATAATCAAAAACAGTGATATTTCAGGTGGTGCCGGCCAACTTGCTCCAAGCTCAAAGAGATTACTTTGGAGCTCACACCTACGAACTCTTGGCTCAACCAGGACAATGGGTTCATACTAATTGGACCGGAACCGGAGGACGTGTCACTTCGAATGCTTACAATGCCTAAGCAAACTCCATTTTATACGTTATATTAACGTTCTCGTATATCTAACTCGATTAATCCCTTATCTTCTCTTCCAGTCATTTTCTCACAATATTTTAACAATTGCTGTGATTAGTGTTTATTTTTTCCTCAAATTTACCCTTTTACTTCCTTCTTTACTCCAGTATTCCATCCATTCGTGTTAATAAACTGTTCTATGGCTTGGTTTGTTATCACAGACTGTTGAGCACAATATCATTACGCAAAACATTTGTATTAGAAAAAGGGGAAAAGGAGAAGGAAGATTGTAGTCTTTGATGTGAGGAGTATTGGAAGAAAAGGACAAATGAGTAGGAGAGAAATGACGTTTCGAAGGAATCGAAATCAGGGAGAAAAAAACGAATTCGAAATGAAGAAAATCATCCGAAAACAGTTCCGTTTTCAATGAAATTTGAATTTTTCTTCTGAAATTTTCGATTATTTCCGGATGAATTTCAACTGAAAAATCTCTCATTTTCCAATTTATCTTTTTCTTTCTTTAGAAATTAAACGGAAATGGGTCAAAACAAATACATTTTATTATTCGTCTAACCGAATTGATATCATAATGTATAGTCTCTGTGTATTTGTGTTTCTCTCGGAGTTTGTTTTCGTGAAGTTTGTTATTTTTATTCTCATTATGAAATGACTCATTTCTCGAGATTTCGGATGAACTGTGATGATCTGAAAATACATTTGGGTGTGGTTTTCTGAAGGTTTTTTTTCGAGAAGTTCATCGAAAAATAGAAATTTATTTATCAGTTAAATACATTTTGAGGAGGAGAAGCTTCGTTGCGGAGTGTCGTTTAGCTGTGTTTCTAATGAATTCAGTTGTATCTGTCGTATATGCTCAAAACGTTTCGCTCTTCAAATTATTTGAAATAAAACCTTATTCGGAATCTATCCCAATATTTCATAATTTTTGTTTATCTGCATTAAAATCACACAAGTGATACATTTTAAAACTTTATGAGAAAAGAAAACGGCACCCGTTTTGAATTCAATTATGCCCAATTCAAAAAGTGAATGGGATTAAAGAGAGAAAAGCGAAGAGAAAAGTCATTTCAAATGAAATTGTCGAAATTGCACGAAAACAGAGAAAACGAATGAAAAATAGTCGGAAATCACCTCGATGAGAGGCGGTAGTCAAATGAGGGAAAATAAACATGAAAATGAATAGAAAAGTTCTGAATTTAGAACTGTCGAGGGGGAAAGGAAAAAGCAGTTGAGATTTCAGAGAATAAAGCAATTGGAAATGAGATGAAAAGGGGAAGCGATGAAAGATTGGTTTAATCGGAGAGATCTGGAGAGCTGATTGTCCTTCTAAGAGCCGATTCTCTTGCTTCTTGAGCTGTTCTCAATGAATTTCTCATTTTACGTTCCCATTCGGAATCCTTGACAGCTTCAACTGCTGGAATAACAGCCACTGGAGTCTTTTTTGTTTCATCAAGAGTCTCCACAGTCTTTTCAGAAGATGAATCATCATCTCCGATCTTATGAGTATATGCGAATTGATCCTTCGTTGGCAACTGATAGATCACATTCTCAAGCTCTTCGGCAACAGTCGAAACGTTCATTTTAATCTTTTGAGACCATCTTTGAGCACGATTCATCTTCTTTTCATCGCATTCTCCGAGTTCAGCAACGATTTCTGAAAGAAACAAATTGTTTGTTTTTTCTTTGTTTTTGGTTGTAATCAATCGAAAAGTTATCAATTGGAAGAGAAAGTTTCCTGTCTTCCTGGTTGTGGTCATAATCTTTTCTCCACATTTTAAATTAAAAACAAGATTTGTGGTCATCGTCTCACCTTTGGTCTCCTCAACTTTGACTCCACGAATCCACAACCAAAGTCTAACAATTGGAGCACGTTGTCCTGGTTTTCTTGGAAGAACGACGAAGAGAAGAAGTTGAATGAAAGCAAGAAGAGATCCGACTCCATTTGGGAAAATGAGATAGAAGTCGTTCTTGAGAAGACCGTATAAAAACCATTCGGATGAGACTAAGAAGTTGGCAATACACAATGGAAGTGGAAGAGTTGAAGTGGCCCAACGACGAATGACTACTCGAATTCCTCCGAGTGGAGCTGCGAAATCGGCAATGTTGAGAGTCAAACAGACGATTCCGAGTGGATGGAATATCTTCATTCCGAAGAAATGAACTCCCAGAATCAGAGAAGTGCAGATTCCGATGACTCCGAGAACTTTCAATGAGATCCAAAGCTTCTTTTTGGTCATGCACCAGTAGAAAATAGTGTATGTTGTGTAGAGAATCACTTGACATCCGGTGACCCATTTGACAGTTCCGTCATTCTTCAACCAACCATAAGTCATCCAACAACATCCTCCAACAACTCCCATAAGGAATGGAGCTCCAGAAATTTCTTTTGTGTCTTTTCGTTTCCAGATTTGACGACAAATCGGACTGAAAGAGGAATGAGATGAATCATGAAAATTTCAATGAAAACAACAACTTACATTCCACAGAAAAAGAGTCCAACTGTCGTAAAGAAGGCAAGAATAGAAAGAAGATTCAAAAAAGAGAATCCTTGAGTGAAAATCTCGAACATTTTGTTCTGAGAGTCTTGTGTGCTAGATGGCACTCGTTTAGTTATAAATGAAAAGTCGGAATGGCCTTTTTCGATTGACTCTCAGTCACTTTTGTATCATCTCACAGTCTCGCTCCGCCCCTTTTGAGACCTTCGGCGGAGAAGAAGAAGAAGAAGAAGGCAAAGGGAGGAGGGAGGGGCATACTGTCTGTGTGTATGTGTGTGTTCCTAGGAGGAGTCTCTTTACAACTAATTCACGCTAATTTCAACGTTTTTCGAGACTGAGATCTCTGAGCCTTTTGAGTCAGAGATCAGATGAGCCATGAGTCACAGAAATCAATTTGAGGCAATTTGAATTTCGAGAACAAATAGATCGGTGACCAGTCACGAAACTCTCAAATCATAAGTTTTCTTCTAGAATTGATGCACTCAAATTAGTACTGTAGTTTATGAGAGAAATAGGATCTCTGATCAGAAGTTGGAACCTAGGATCTCATCTCTCTCTCTGTTAGACTTTGTTTTATGATTCATAGGTTCAAGTATTCGGTTTGAACGTCCATCTACAGTAACCTTTCCTCTCTTTTTGACTTGACATCATCATAACAACTACATCTGGAATCTTACACAAAGCATCAATGTCTGTCTCTTTTCTTCTTCATCACTAAACTATATAATCAGAATGGATTCTATAGGAAAAAGCATCGGCGGAATGAAATCATCTCCTCCTTCATTTGTGATCATAAACGAAGCGATAGGGGCCTGATCCCAACCAAACCATGATTTATAACCGTTTCCCTCGTTGACGACTGATATCAAAAGTATTTGCAAGTAGTAGTAGTTTCTCATCCAAAAACAATCAGTTCAAACCATCAGAGATGAACTATCTTTCTGAGCATTCTGATGATGGACTGTTCTCTTCTCTTCCTTTCATCCCAATCAGTTGAACGAGAAGAAGACCAATTACTACGTAACGAACAAAAACACGACACTGTTTGTTTGCCGATGCTCGTTGCTCTTTCTCTCAATGTCCAAATGATAAGAAAAGACATAGGTTACGTCAGAAGAACACTTGTCTTCAGTGGAAGAGAGACGAAGATTTCATATGATTGCTTATACAAGAAGACACAACAAAAACGCAAAAATAGAGAAGAAGTGGACGAATCCTGCGCGCGTAACGTCATCTAAAATAGCAGTGAAAAGAGAAAGAGACTGCACGTGGATCGGACATGTGAAGATGAAAGTACTTATCACATGTGGATAGAGAAAGAATTAGTTTGTAATTTATGACACCTCCGCCGTCTTTAGATCGGAATGGTTAGAGTACGGTCTGTCCAAGGTTCATGACGAAATGATTGAGATCAAGGACTGGGGTCCAGTTGAGAAGAAGAAGAACTTAACGAACTATCGATGTTTTTTGGAGTATCATGACTTCCTCATTTGAGGAGTTCATTCGGTTTCCGGTTGTTGTGAAGAGTTAGTCACTGATTGATTAGAGTGTTTCAGACTGTAGACCTAGGGGACCATAGTATCATATAGAATTGAACAAGCAAGTTGATTACTGTACTAGACTTTAGTTAGCGTCAGCCACATTCCGACTATACAGGGTGGCCCATAAGTATAGGACGTTTTGAAATCTTTATTATTTTTTGAAAAACCTTTCAATTTCCACCGGGATTGTTTTGGATGATGTAAAATACACATAAATTTTATTTCCCAAAGTGATTTTGACTACGGATGAATATTCTTTGACCCAGACCTCCAGGAGTCCAAAAACAAAATAGGTCCTGCGCCGCAGCTAGTTTGGGCTAACTTGGAGTCGTTCTTGGTTTGGAGAAAACTTTCGACTATTATTTAGTGATAAAAAATGTTCCTAAGATCTTGCTCTACAAATTTTCAGTAGAGCTCAAACTGATTTGGATAGAATCTGAGGAGCTAGCAGCTCAGATAGCAAGGTATCTCTACCCGGACATTTGAGTGTTAAAACCAGAAAATTTGGTTTTTGTGCTCGGAATCAAGTTGGAAGCGCTTTATTGGTCAGAAAAGTTCGAAGTTGATTGAAAAGGTTGAAAAACATTTCAAAATGACTTTTGGTAGACATTCGAGTTGATTTTTTTTTACCTCACCATCAATGAAAACCATTTGAACTTGACACTCTGATGTCACACTTGCTCAGACTAAAACACTTTGTGAGAAATGGATGATATTAGCTAGAAAACGTTTCAAAGACTCTCTGCCACTCTTTGACAACAATTATTCCCATTTTTGATTATTGGAAAAAAGTTTAAGAGTGAAAATTGTCTTGTCACTCCAAATCTCTTGAATACGCGGCGCACCCTGAGGTCGTGACAGATTTTCTTGCATTTTTGGACTCGGGCAGTCTTGGATTTGCCGGGTAGGTACGGTTTTTGACAGAACTGGTAATTCTTCATCTCAAAAACCTTTTCAAGACTTGTTTAGACTGTTTCTCGTCAATTCTGACCTCAGAAATGTTCGAATTCAAGAATTTCCAATTTTTCGACTGACCATTTTCCTGATCATCCCACAAGTTTGAAGAGTCATTACAGACAAAATTCTTTCACTTTTTCAAATGTCCTTGTGTTCTAGATGCCTTTCAAACACAGAAACTAAGTTTCAGACATCATGTTAAGAAATCTCAGGTTGCTTTCCAAAGTCGACCCTGCGCTCACTCTTTTGAAAAAAGTCAAAATGGTGTGTTGATGAATTGAAGTACTCATAACTTAAGAAAAGAGGCAAAATGAAGGAAATGCTTATGAGGAACTATTATTTAGTGTCTGGGCTTACATAATATCTGGGAACTTTTAAAAAATATTTCTTGGCAGCGTGCCAGCAAGCTCTCAAAAAAACGTCCTATACTTATGGGCCACCCTGTATTGCCTAGATCTAGATTACTTTTTGTACTGATCATCTTCAGATTGCTCCAGATGAACACAAAAGTAATCTGTAGATTCAAAAAACACTATACTTCTGACCAACAAACCAGATTCTTCTCTCAGAAAACCTCGTGATTGCTTGAAGACGTGCAGTTCCATCAAGTCTAAAAAACACAGTTTTACGTTTCAGTTTTCCGATTTTTCATCAGTTTTCACAGCATCTCGATCACTTTCTATTGTGTCCATTCGACTGAAACCATCCTTTTTTTTCATCTGAATCCGTCATGCTTGATTGTCCAAAAAAACAAGATGGACAGAAGAAAGAATAGAAAAATGACTGAAATGTGTGGTCCATTTTAATCAAAAGAGCCGCACCCTTTCGATTTGATAGAATGATATCATGAAATGGCTTCAACGACTTTCGTTTTTTTCAAAGTATTACACAACAAAGTAAAAGTGTAAAATATTTGTCCCATTGGAGTACTGTATCAAATGATTTCACGTGAATTCCAAATGTCTGTAAACCTAAATAAAGTCTTGATCTCTTAGCCGAATGAATCATATTTATTCGTTTGTTTGTTGCTCCATTGTTTTCTGGTTTCATGTGTACATGTCCATTTGAAAAAAAGAAAAAAATGAAGAAAAAGAAGAAGTTTATTTTCGGTCATCTGCGTCTAATTGGTTCAATCTTCTCCGATCTTCATAAGTCACACACACTTTTTTCTCTTATTATTGTTGTGATCTTTTCGATTTGAGACACCACTACGAATGATTACTGTAGTTTTTTGGTGGCACATGCCCACTCAAACAAAACGAATTGAGCGATACGGGGGGAAAGATGGGGGCCTCGAAACTGGATCTTCTTTTTCTCTTATCACTTGTGTCTTCTGGGTGCGCGACGTACTCGACGATGTATTTGTCTGTGTGGGGTCATAATGATAACGAAAATGTGGATGATAGCAGATAGCTATTTGAGGGGGTTGAAGACACACAGAAACCAACGTCTTCAAGGTAAGAAGAATGACGTGGCGAGAAGTGGAAAGGGAGAAGAAGGGGGGAGAAGAAAAGGAGAACGAATCAGTAATCAAGCAGATCAAAAACATTTGAAAAGAGATATGGTCTTTTGCAGATTGATAGAATGTTTTGTTGGAAATCTATAGTTGTTGTGACTGCGGAGGAGTAATGAGAAATAAAAATATTTATTTTTGTTATAAAAATGGAAACGACGGAATCAATCATCACTGAGAAGAAGGTTATTTAGAAAGAGAAAACTTCCATTAGAAGAGATTTATAAAAAAGTAAAACTCATCAGAGAATTTTGTGCTTCTCATTTGTTGATAGATCCAAAAAATTCATTGAATTTTTCAGAAATTTCGAATAAATGAAAAAATTGTTCAAAAGATCAATTTGCAAGTTCGAAAAGAATATTCTGCACGTTTTTCAAAAATTGTTCACTGTACTTTTTGATTGGAGCCAATTCAGAATACGACGACGATCTATTTTTGGGAAATTGAATCCACACGAAGAGAGAATCGTTTGGGGGAATACTTGCAAGAAACTATTAGAAAATACAATATTGAAAACTAAGATTTGACTGACAAAAATAGATTCATTGCTTACATCGATGTCTATTCGTAGGTGCAGTTTCATCTGGAATTGGAATAAATGGAAGAAAAGCATCGAGTCCTTGATTCCGATTCAACACTTCAACTTCTTCCATATCAACCATATAAACACAATTCATTTGAACAAGAAACTTTTCGATATCTATAAATCCTTCACCGAACGAATCGAATTTTGAAATTCCCATTTCATCGGCCATCTCCTTTTCAATTATTCCAGATGGATGTCGTAACTGAATCAATTTCTTTCTTTCGAAAAATCCATCGTTCGAGAGTCTTTTCTCTTCAGAAACATCGATTAAAGTGAATGCACTTCCATATAATTGATTATTTCCAATTGGATCTTTCAGTTTACAAACCACCAAAAACTTCTTGTTTATAATGAATTCTAATTTGTCATACATTCCACTTGGAGTAAATGGAAGACACGTGTCAGCTCCATTATCAAACCATTCGGCTTTCTTTCCAGTTAAATGAGCAAATGATTCAATGAGAAGACCAGTTTCTATTTTATCATAACCTCCACGGAATCTGAAATCATCCGGTTTAATGAGGGGTTTAGCGATCGAATTCTGATAACAATCATACGAATCGATTTATTTTTAAAATTATTTTCAAAACAAACTGACTTTGCATAAGCTTTCTCCAGAAGAGGATACCAGAATACATCAGAAACATTTTGAGAATATAAGAATTCTCCGGATGAAGAAATCGGGAGACGATCGTCTATGGTTATTGTTTTGAGTCCACCGGTGTCGTAGAAATTGAAATGAAACATCCCTGAAGATCTTTGAAAATGAATTGTTTGTTCTTCATAAATAATGACCGTTTCACGACTTTTCTCATTGAATTCAGGTCAAATAGAGAGTCAAATAATTCCGAAAAACCGTTTCTCAGTCCCACTGACCTGTATATTTTCCTTCTTCGAAACTTTGTTCTGGAACAATTCTCGAAAAACATTTCCAATTCTTAGTGAGACTTGAGACGGCGACAAGAAAGAATTTTGCATAATTCCCTTTTGCTTCTCTTCTTCGTTCGAAATGAGTAACCCAACTATGATCAGAAGAATATTGTTCACCAAAGAATTTTGGAAAAGCAACCCATTCATTTGGTCGACGGGAATTACCATGAATCGGGAATTGTGGGTCTTCGAAAAGAGTCATTATAGAATAGTTGAATCACGAATTGAACTGATAAGAATGTATTTAAATGAAAAAGCTTATCGAGAAAACTGAAGCATCAACTTGTCCACTGGAATTTATTTTGTCGTAACAAATAATGGAAAAAGAGCAGATAGTATTGATTATTCATTGTTGAGTCATTCGTGATAGAATAATTACGGAACTCGGCAATAAAACTAGAAAAATAAGAATTTTCAGATGAATACTCATTTGAAGAAATGCAATGAAAAGGAATACTTCACAACCTCAGCTACCGTATCCTCATTTAAGAATATTCACATGATATTCAAATGTCTGATATTTTAACTTTGATAGTGTTCCCATTCGTAAATGTTCATAAAAAGGTCATTCGTCAGAGATTGTATCTGATGACAAAAAATATCTCGTGAACTACAAAATGAACGGAATGTAAACAACAAAAAACAAGAAAAATGAGTACCAGAGTTCTCATTTTATTTTCAGGTACTCTCTCTCTCTCTCTCTCTCTCTCTCTCTCTCTCTCTCTCTCTCTCTCTTTCTTTCTATTTGAACATTTTGTAGTAAATGTAGTTGTTTTGAATGTGACAAGCAAACAGATTTATAGTCGAATTAGTGGGAAAAAAGAAAATTCTGGAATTCGGGAGACTGAAAATAACTGAGAAAGTGCTAACAATGTGTGAATAAAACTAAAGAAAACTTGCGAGTTTTCTGTTTTCAACATGCCATTCAATTGAAGGTTTCCATCAAAAACTTTCAGTGATGATTCAAGGATCAAGACACATCTCATAAATGCTCCGAGATCTCCCACGTATCATGACCATCTGGACCTTCTTCAAATAATAAACAAAGCCTTTCACTCTTTTCATTGAGTCTTCATCAGTCTCTAAACCATTTTTCATTTCCATTTCCAAGTTGTTTTCATTCCTGTTAACTTCAAAATATTTGCCTAAGAATTTTGCTGGTCAGTGCAAAAAGATCCTTCTTTTTCTATTTGATTACTGTCCGGACGAATAGTGTGAGAACCCAAAATCAAACAAATATTTCATTCGGCGGCGCCCAGGAAGCAGTTTTGACACATTTCACTTTTTTATTATAACCACGTGGACGGAGAGCTTGATTTCAGTTTTTTGTTGATTGGCGAGAGCTTGAGATTTTGGAAATTTAGGTTTGAATGACTGAGTTACGGTTAGGTTTCAACAGACCGAACCTTCAGTCATACCTGACACACTCTTTTCAAAAAATTTGAGTTTTGACCAAGATCTATCGAACATAACTCCATTGAGTACGTGATTACCATAACCGTGTCAAATTGTGATCAACACACGAGTACAATTTATTCAAAAACATTCTCTCCATTTCTCTAAATGCAACATTTTTCATTCTTCTTCTTTCTTCTTTCCAATTTAACAAACAGAACACATCGTTCCTCTTTTGTAATTGCACAATACTTGGAATGTTTCGTCCAAAAAAAAAAGAAAAAGAAATGAGATGAGACGGTTTTGTCCAAATTGCCAGCAATTCTTCGTCTTCTTTCTCCCCATTTCAGTCAAGAATTTGTCCTTCTAAAATCATTTTTTGTTTCCAAATGGAGAAGATAATAGACAAAATAGTCAACGTTCTCGTTTCTGCCCCGTTTTTGTTATTCATGTTTTTGTTTTTTAGTTCCTCCATTCCCTTTCAAATATGGGTTTTATCTGATTCTAACTTCTTTCTCAACTTACTACCATGCACTACAAATATTGACTCATTTTGAAGTTTTTTCTTTTCATAAAAAGAGAAATTGATCAGAAATTCATCTCGTTTATCTTTTCTTTGAACACTTATTTATTTTTATCTTTTAAACATTCCTTTTCAAAAAAAAAAGAGAAATTAAAACTTGCGGGAGAGAAAAGAAAAGAGAAAACTGTTTTTGAATATTCATGAATCTTTCCCTTCATAGAACAGTTCATCTACCCTTTTTCTCCTCTTTTTTTGGAAAACATCATGTCGCGAAACGCGTTTTTTTCGGTTGTAAATGTTCAAAGCTATTTGGTATTTAGACAACAAATGTTGTTCGACGAACTGTTTTCTAGGTCAATTAGACCGTCTGAAACACGTTGATTGAGGCTGTTGACTCTGAGTTTTTGTGGAATTGAATACTGAAAATGAAGAATACAGAATGTGGACTCGGTTTTATTCATTCCGTCATTAAATTAAAGAAAAACAACAAGCCTTATCATTGCGGAAGAAAAACAAAATTCTACCTGTTTAACACATAAATGACTCAAAAGATGAAACCGAAGTGGGCAGAGGAATAAATTAAAAACAAAATTAGATTGAAAATGAATTACTGTAGCTAGTTGCTCGAGAACTCCGCTCCAATCAATTTCTCCTTGTATACAAACAGAAAATCTCTTCCGAATCTCATTTCTTATTCTCCGCTATCATTCAAATCACAGCTTCTTCTTGTTCCTTTTCCTTTCTGCTTCTCCTATTCTAAACACTCAATTTGTCTCTATTTCCCTCCGAAATCACACTGTTTTCTCCCCTTCATTTCCCTCATTTCTCTCGAATCTCGACCCTTCCGAAACAGGTTTCAGAGAGGGGTTGAGTAGTAGAGGCATTCAGAACCTTGTTGAATACCATATGTACTACTACAATGTGTCGTGTGTAACCAACCAAAAAAAAATCATCGTGGTCTCCTCTTCTTATTCGTTTTCCATCGTCGTCAAACGTCTTCGTTTTCTCGTTTTTCAACTTATTCGATGCCCACTTCTTCAGTAATTTTGTTCGTTTAAACCGTATATGGGTGCCTCGAATCACCTTCAGAATGACCCCCGACCCGGGTCACCAATTGACCATCAGCCTATGGTATGTTCTTCTTCTTTTGAAATGATCATTTAGATATGAAAACCGGTTTGTTTCGATTTCAGACATGGAAAGAGATGATCAAAAAATGGCCAAAGCAGACTTTTCTGATCGTTGGAAATGAGCTTTGTGAGAGATTCAGTTTCTATGGAATGAGAGGTTCGTGTGAAAACAAAGTGTATGACAAGAAACAATTATTTCAAAGGAATCTATGATATAATCCTTTGTTTTCAGCTGTACTCACTCTCTATTTCTTCAATATTCTTGGATTCAGTAAATCATTCAGTACAGTACTTTTCCACGCATTCACAGTCATTTGCTATACTTCTCCACTTCTTGGATCGATTCTTGCTGATGGATACATTGGCAAATTTTGGTAAGTTTCAAAGAATCTCTTAGATTACTGTAATTGAACTGATTTCAGGACCATCTTTTCCATTTCGATATTCTATGCATGCGGTCAAATTCTTCTCGCTTTTTCATCAATTGCTCCAAGTGAAAGTTCTCATCATCCGTTAGTTTCTTCATCAAATAATCCATTTCCACTCTCATTTTCAGATTCCTCGATCTCATGGGTCTTCTGATTGTTGGTCTCGGAACAGGAGGAATCAAACCATGCGTTTCTGCATTCGGAGGAGATCAATTTCCTGCTCATTATACCAGAATGATCTCTATTTTCTTCTCAATGTTCTATTTTTCAATCAATGCCGGATCTCTTGTTTCAATGGCTCTCACTCCATATATGAGATGTGAGTTGGATTCTTAAAAAGAAGTCTTTTGAAATCGAAGAGATCGAAGATTTCAGCAATGTCGTGTTTCGGACATGATTCCTGTTATCCATTGGCATTTGGAATTCCTGCTTTTCTCATGATTATTGCCACGTGTAAGTTAAAAATGAAATTATTAATCTACAAGAAAAGAGAATTTCAGTGGTATTCATGTCGGGAAGTTTCTGGTACAAGAAAGTCGGACCCAAAGAGAACATTATTTTCAAAGTGATCGGAACCATTGTGGTTTGTCTCAATTAGACAAGTACACTATTCTTAACTATCATTTTCAGTCAGCAATCCGAAACAAACTCTCTTCCTCATCGACACATCATCGTTCCCATTGGCTTGACTACAGTTTAAAGGATCACGACTGTGCTTCATCTCCAGAATGCAGAGAACTTCATGGAAATTGTGCCCAGAGGAGATATATTGGAGACATCAAACAACTATTCCGTGTCATTGTCATGATGATTCCTGTTCCAATGTTCTGGGCTCTCTACGATCAACAAGGATCCACGTGGGTACTTCAGGCGATCGGAATGGATGCAAATGTGTTTGGATGGGAGATTCTACCCGATCAAATGGGCGTTTTGAATGCATTTCTGATTCTTTTCTTCATTCCAATTTTTCAATCTTTGGTTTATCCTGGAATCGAGAGACTTGGAATCGAAATGACGTGAGTTTTGATCATGATTCACTTTATCCTTTATCAAAAAATTCAGAATGCTTCGGAAAATGGCAAGTGGCGGAGTACTGACTGCTTTATCTTTTTTCATTTGCGGAGTCGTTCAATTATTTGTCAATGTGAGTATTCTAACTGGACCTCTCTGAATCTCTTTGATTTCAGTCGTCTCTTCCGTATGTTCCAATGGCAAATGAGGCTCATTTAACAATCATAAACACTCATCCAAGTTGTGATTTCAAAGTATGGATTGATTCGAAGGCTCCATTCGATCTTCCTAGGAAGACTGTAAGTTTACGAGTTTTTATTTTTTAATTTAAAAGATTTTAGGGTATAAATCCAGAAGATCTTGTCTCAAAACCAATTAGTTTCACCGGAGAATCCTTCTTCCAACCAAATATCACTTTCGATAATAAGTAAGTGAATTTCTGTTTCCTATAAAATAGTAGTTTCAGTTCATCTCCGAACTGTCCGAAGTTCACTGCTCATCCGACACTGGCTGCTTCCACTTCATACGTATTGACTCTTTCTCCAAACGGATGGACATATAATACAGTGAAACCAGAAAAACCAAAAAGTGGAAACGGAGAATTCGGAATCGGGTGAGTCGGTTCACCTAAGGAATTATATACTTTCATTTATTTTCAGATTGAATTTCATTGTTCCTTGTGACAAAATTCCATCGAGTGTCACATGGGAAAAATGTAATGGAACTGATGGATATTCTGGAAGTATTTCAATGTGTAAAGTGGAAACAAATGAAATTTCAGATGATAATATCTGTAAACCAGGAGCCAAAGGGTCAGTTTTTTGTCTTAGATTATCATTTTTGTTCATTTATTTCTTCTAGAAAGTTCTACGAATTAACAAAGACAACTCATCTGGAAGTTCATGATTATCGAAGTGGAAATACAAGTAGTTACGGTAGAAGTTATGCTCCGATCGATGTCAGACCAGGAACATATCGACTATTTTATACTGACGACAGCCGAAAAGTTAGTCTATTCAAAATGATTGAACAATGCGAGATTTTTCAGAATTTCATTCCACTAAATCTTCCTGCGGTCGAACAAAATCATATGGGCGGAGTCTATTTAGTCACTGTTTCACAGAAAACTGAAAATGATTCGGTATCATTTATCCACGATAACATCTCAATATATTGACTTACAGGATGTACTTGGAACAACAGAATCTCTCGTTTGTCACAATCGAGTCAGTATTCTATGGCAAATCCCTCAATACGTGATCATCACTGCAGGAGAAGTCATGTTCAGTATCACTGGTCTTGAATTCGCCTACACCGAAGCATCGCCCCAATTGAAATCAGTTGTGCAGGCACTTTGGTTGTTCACAACAGCCGTCGGAGATCTCATTGTTGTTGTTATTTTTATGTTGGATATCTTTTCCGATGTCGTGAGTTTTCCTTCTTTTTCTGAGAATATTTCAGGATAATCTATCATTTAATTTGAAATAACTTAAGGAACAAATAATATTTTCAGGCAATTCAAATGTTTGTTTTCGGTTTAATCATGCTTCTCGTCATTTTTGTTTTCATTCTTCTCGCCGTTTTCTATTATGAATATGCTGATTATTCGAACGAAAATGATGAAGTTTTGACGGAGAAAATGATGATCGATGATGAACACACTCGCATTTAATGATAATAATGTGCCTTTTAATAACTTATTTTAACCCATTTCCGTCTTCCAACGCGTGTACATAATACAATAATTTGAACAAATAAAGAGACAATTGTTCCCATTTTTGATTCAGAAATTTGTCATCGATGACGAGTTATGATCATCGTGTAGTTAGTCTTCTTTTCACATCAAATATGGTGATCTGAAAAGAGAAAAAAGAGTTTCAACAGATGATGAAAAGAGTTTTCCGCCTACGAACTTTCCTCTCAAAATTATATATTTCGATGGTTTCCATTTGTTTCCCAGTTTTCTCTTTCGATGATTCTCAGAGTTTTTTCATTTTATTTCCTTCGATTCTTTTTGAAAACTGACCATTTGTCACTTCTCAAAAGAAATTTTCAAGTGTGTTGACACTTGATAAGAGCCGGTCAAAAGTGGTTATTTTACTGTCTATCCTTTTCATTTCCTTCTCGTACTGGTCAAGAGTTAGAGACTGAACTGTCACGACTACCAGTGCGGAACCAGTCCCCAACCACTTTCAGGTGCTATTTCTCTTGGACCTTTCCCTTACTTTCTAGTGGAACTTGTTCTTAAGACAAGTACCGTTTCATTTACAGAAGTAAGTTCATCGAATATCAGTTTCTGTTTCCTCTAACAGAGAAATTTTTCTTCTAATTGGTTCTATTTCTTATCACTTTCTTCTCATTCCAAATAAAAAAGTCTGGAAGGAATTCCGTTTCAATGTTCATAAAATAACCTTTAATTTTCCGTTTTCATCGAAATGCTGATGTATGTTGACAAATGATAAGAATCCAAAAAAATGGAATGATCCCGAATGGAAGAATTCACTTTTTTCTCATTAGATTCCCCTTTTTTCTCGTTTTCAGTCACATGAAAATTCCGTTTTCTCGACGACGAAATTGACAGAAAAAGGTCTTTTTCGGCCTGATAACAGTTGTTTTAATCCGAACTGATTGACACTTTTAATGGAGGAAAAGAGAACTTTGAAATGAGAAAAATGAAGAAAAAGGGAAACGAGAAGCCACGAAACTTTGAAAAAGAAAAGGCATGTGGTTTGCCATTTGTACTTTGTTTGTTCACAATATCATCATCTTCCTGATCAGAAAGAACAAAAATAGGGTTTGAGTGGGACAAGGATCGGTTCTAGTTTCTGATTGAATCATTCTTATAGTTTGTGTATTCTTTGAGAAAGTTCAGCCGGAAGATCGAAACAATCAAATTTTAATGGATACTTAAAGATTAAACGTCTCAAAAGAATTTAAGAACTGTGAGATAAGAACACCGAGTGAATGTTTTCATAAGCCACGTTTCTAGAAACTTCGCTTAAAAAAACTTCTTAACTTATATTTGCTAGTTGTTTCTTTAAAAGTTGCTTTTGAAAGTAAACTTTGAAAATCACTGTAAACAGCTGATAATCGAAGGAAAAAAGTCAATTTGATCAGGTATTTTAATCAAGAAGCATCATTTGATGATCAAGTAATTTCTGTGTACATGAGATGAGCGCAATGTAAATATGAACTTACTCGAGAGAGAGACAGAAAGAAAACACTCTTTACAGAAACTGTAGTGGTGAAGGAATTGTACTCTTTCAGTGTCTGGATCCCGGTTAGTTTTTTTCTTTTTCAACTCAGAAGACACCACCAAATGCTCCTAAACATATCATATTATTCCTTCGTTTCAGTCATTTGATTCTCATCTGAGTCTAAGATCTTAACAATTTCGATGACTCCCAATGAGTTTCTAATTCTGATGCAACTTGTCTAGAACATAAAACGTCCGAAACTGAAAATGACGTGGAACGAAAGGGAACAATTGTTTCTCCGTTTTACACTGAAAACCTGTCTTCGAGCAACAAAAACTTCTTTTTTGAGAATAATGTGAATCGACGTTTTCTCTCACTTCGAAGGTGTGTTAATAGTCTGAAACTGCCCTCTATCCGTTTGACAGGAATGCCTATTTGTCTCTTATCTTCGAACGGATCATCATCTTCAGATGCCAATCAACGTCTCCTTCAACACATACGGCTTCATCCACTCTCTTTCTATTTTCTCCGTCATTTTGCCCTTCGAATCGTAAACAGTGTCTATAATGTGAATCGATAAGAACAGAGAATAGAAGAGGAGGCATTTGTGCTCCATCATTCCCGATAACCCCTATTCTATCTATCTATCTCTCTCTCTCTCTCTCTCTCTCTCTCTCTCTCTCTTCATTTTCTCTGTTTTGCCACGTATTCTTATCTTTTCTGGTCATAAGACAACCCCTTTTTCACCAACATTTTTCCCATAAATAGGCAAGTTGAATTCGTGTTGATAGGTGCTCCAGGGCTTTTCGAATGACTATCTATTTGCATACTGTAATCCTTGTCTTCTATGGATCAACAAGGAGTGGTCATTCATATATGTTCTCACTTCTTCATTTCTTATCTCTTCTATAGAATACATTCTTAACGTCTTATGAGTTTCAGAGCTGATGACAGGTGTCTCTTTCTCCTTTTCTTGACCATTTGACCATACATATACATGTATAATTCAAATATGTACACTCTACGCAATAATACTTCTCTCTCTCTCTCTCTCTCTCTCTCTCTCTCTCTGTCTTCCATTTCTGCTTTCTTCCTCTCGTCAACTACCAATAATCGGTTCCAAAACTCTTTTCACTTTTCATTTCTCTTATCAAAATTTCCATTTTTCATTCATCTTTTTTTTCTGAAATCTTCCCATTTTTTGTATTCTTTATAGAAGTTTTTCTGTCAGAAAGTACAGTTATTATCAACTGTAGATAAACAGTTATCTGAATGATTGGGTTACCGGAAAACCATGACAAAATATTTCTTTTATCTTCAGAAGAAAGAAATATCACAGGTTTGAAATCTACACCTTTTGATTTATGTTAGTATTATCAGAAGACATTTTGTCCCTGATTTTTGAACGAAGAAGTACAAAAACAAACGGGAAAGAAGGAGAAATGTAGATATTCGAATGAATTAGAACCTCTATTAGAGCCTTCACCAATAGAGTCTTGTGGAAAGATTTACCAAAACAAAATTATTCTTTCCTCCACTTTCGGAGAAGAGCATTCATGTTCTCTCTGATCATTCTATAAAAGAAGCAGATCTGAAACCAAAACATCTGAAACAAAACGAAATGTGTCATCGTTTTCTTCTTTCCGTTTGTTCCCGAAAAAGGTCAAAACTTTCACAAAAACTAGATTTTTTGGATTTTGATTGATCTCTATTCTTTTCGCACTCTTTTCTATAAAAAACTGTACATGTGTCACCTTTTTTACTTAACGGTTCACTGAAAATAGACAACAAATCCAATTTATTTGGAAACATTTTTGAAAGGAAATGAGAACTGTTTTGGTTGAAACTATAACTGAAAGCAAAGAGAAATAGTTTTAAGTTTCGAACGCGAACCGTTTGTTTTATGGTTTCCCATAAAACGATGGTTTCAATTTCAGTTCTTTCTTTCCGAAACCTTGTTTTTTATCACATTTTATAACATTGAACCCATTCGTTTTATCAATGAATTGATGAGTATCAGATAACGATTTTCTATGTGGATCATCGAATACATGGTTCGATGATCCCCTTTTTTTACTGATTAGACAGTCAACTTCAGATCTGTCCATTATACTTTCAATCTGCAATTAATCATATTTTTGAACTTCAAAAATGAAATGATTCTTGGAAACCGAAAAAGGCCTTGGACTATCTGATCTAAATGAAAAAGTCCAAAAATCAGTACAAACCAGCATTTGTAGAAATACAAAGAACAGTTGATTTTCTTTGTTTTCACACCTTTTCTCTCTCTCTCTCTCTCTCTCTCTCTCTCTCTCTCTCTCTCTCTCTCTTTCTACTATCATTTTCTCTTTTCTCATTCGTTTTTTTTCCTATCCATAATCATTATTCTCACTTGTTTTGCCTCTTCAACCCTCATCATCATTTCTCGCTTTTCCCTTTCAATTCGGAATGACATCAGAATCAAGATTCCTCCCCTCTTCCCCCTCTTATTTCATTTCTTCCTCTTGCTCTCCGCGCACACCGGAGCCGGTTCGTCTCAGTTCGATATGATATAAAACCAACAGAAATCACTTATGTTGTACTTGGAACTTTTTATAGGATTGTAGAAGGAGTAGAAGAAGAAGAAGAGAAAGATGGCATATTTAATACTTCAATCAGTTCTAGCAATCATTCTTCTCGTATCTTCAGCTCTTTCCGGATGGGGTCCTCTTGTGGTGAGTTTCTTTTTCTTTTCCCCTTTTGATTATTCATAAGGTAATCTAACAAATACCACTATTTCAGCTATTAACAATAATGCAAAAGAAAGGAAAAGACCAATCGGATAGTGGATGGCTTTCATATTTATCGTGTTTCTCTGGCGGAGTTTTCATGGCCACTTGCTTTTTAGATGTCGTTCCTCATTTAAAGTAAACTTTTTCCATTTTCCAAATTCAAATTTCTAAATTTTTCAGTCAAAACTATCAGAGTATGCTAGAGAAATACCATTTGGAATATCCTGTTCCTCTGAATCAAGTCTTCATTTGTTGTGGATTCTTCCTTGTTTATTTTATTGAAGCGTTTACTTCAAAGGTGTGTTTCAAAAGAAATCATTGAAAAAATCTCTTTTGATTCAGCTTTTTGGAACAGACGGACATGGACATTCACATGGAGGACCATTGACTGTTGATGTTAAGAGAGAGAATGTGACAAGGTATGACCCATTTCATTGTTTTCCTACCATTTGTGTGTCAGTTTAAACGCTTTTCCTCGTCTTTTCTACTATCCCTTTTACTAATTTTGCACGTCTTTCAACTACTTCTTCGCATGGTGTGTGTGTTTCTTCAGACAAGTTCTCTTGGAAGATGGTTCTGCGAGTGCACCAACTCTTCCTGTTTCAAATACTGTTCCAACTGAAAATCGAGGTCGACACAGGTTTGCTTTCTAACTTCTTCGCATGACTTTCTTTTTTTTGGTTTGAACTAACTTCTAACAAACTGTTAATCTAATTTCGAATTGGTCATAGACCTCATTCTCTAATGAAAAACAGAACACATTCATATCCATTTTCTTCAGTTTGGCTGTCGAAGAAGCATCTCCGTGGGTTGTCTCTGATGAGAAGAAAAACGTTCTCAAATCTCTTACCTTTGCCGTTGCCATGTCATTCCATTCTCTTTTGGAAGGATTTGCTCTTGGAGTTCAAGACACTACAACTGCCATTTGGACTCTTTTCTTCTCTCTTCTCCTTCACAAATGCATCGAAGCATTCTCAGTCGGTCTTCAAATTACAAGAGCCAATAGTGCAAAAGTAAGAAAATGAACAGAAACATCTCTCATTTTCATTGTCATTTTCAGAGATATGTTGTCATTATCACGATTTCGATCTATGCTTTGATGACTCCATTTGGATCAATCCTCGGAACAGTTCTCCAAAGTACTGGAGGCGATTCTTTCCTCAAAGAATTCTTAATCGTCTTCCTTGAATCTCTTGCTGCTGGAACCTTCGTATACGTCACTTTCCTTGAAGTTCTTGCTGCTGAAAAAGAAAATCGTTTCAATTCTTTGAAACAATTGGCTTCTATCATCGCTGGATTCATCGTTATTCTCCTTCTTCAAATTGCATTCGGACATGAAGCTCATGGACATTCTCATGCTGTCGTCGTTGATCCATCTCCTTCTTCTTCTATCATCGTGCCAACTGTCTCTTTCTCTCCTTCGATTTAAATTCTGAATTCTCTGAAAGAAATCAAAATGACTTCTCTGCAAAAAACCGGTGTTTCACTCACAAAATGACGAGGTTGAACTGCCCAATGACTCTTTTTTTTCTCTCTTGATTCGGCTATAGCTTTATCATTTGTTCTTCTTATTCTTATAGTTTCTTTTTTCATTTATTCTCAAACTTTTTCTGTATATTGACTCCTCCCTATTTTTCTAACGGTGTTTCAATTGTGATTCAGACTGTTTTTGACTTATGCACTATTCGATAGATTCGATTTCTTTATTTTATTCAGGTTATTTCAAATAAAGTATTTTTGATAAAAATCTTCTTCCAGATATTTATTTTCTTTCAGATTTCAATATTATTTACAAGAAAATATTTATTCCAATGTTTCTATCTTTTCAGCGAATTTACAAGTCTCATAAACTTTGAAATTCTCGTCGAATCCAAATCATTTTTCCAATCTCCTCCAATTTTGAAATCTGATCCAACAATAAATCCATGAGCTTTCACGAAATCTCTTGCATTTGTTCCATTAATTCCACTTCCAATCAGAATCGGAAACTCTTGAACTTTCAGTACTTGATTCATTTCTTCTGTACTCGCAGCACTTCCCGTTGCACTTCCAGTCACTATTATTCCATCGGCACAATTAAATTTCGCATCTTTTGCCATTTCTTGAATCGAAACATCTGATGTAACTGAATGTGCACTGTGTTTCTTTTTGATATCTGTGAAGATTGCCACGTGGTCTGCTCTCAAAGATGATCGATATCTGAGAAGAGAACCTGCACATCCATCAATCCATCCTTCATCAGCAACATGAGAATAAACAAATCCTTCGGCTCTGATGAAATCAAGTCCCGTCGTGTAGGCAACTCCGATGGCTTCTTTATTCGCTGCAGCGAGAATCTGAATTCCAGTGAGAGCTCCCGGATGATGAGCATCTCTTGATTTGATTAATTGATCGGAGGCCAATGTCATTGCACTGATAACTTCTGGATTTGCAGGTGGTTTCATATAGGGAACATCATGCATATTCTCAACAATCACTCCATCAACTCCATTTTTGAAATAAACATCCGTTTCTTTTCGCACTTTTTTCAGAATTGATGACATTGGAAGAGTGTTTGATGGTGTTCTTCAAAAAGAAATGTTGAGAAGATAAACTTCTTTTTCATAAGAACAAACCCAGGAAGTGCAGGAACATGAATCATTCCAAAAACCAGAGGTCTTGTAGAATTAAGTAACTTCGAAACGACTACTCTCTGTACCATTCTCGTTATGGAAGAAAGCTGGAAATAATAAAAATGAATGAAAAAATCAATAAAAAGACAAGAAATGACCAGTCTGATGGTTATCGAGATGACCAAATGATAAGATTTCATGTTCTATGTCATTTCGTGTGTTATCTATTTTCGAAGAAAGACATTGCATTGGCATCATATTTTGGCAAGAAGAATGGAATGTTTCGATTGATTTATCCGGAAAAAATTAACTTTCTCTTCAAGTGTTCAAGAAATTCCTTCGGTAACACATCAGATGAAAATATGGAAAACATCTTTATTAGTCATAAGTGAAGTTGTCTATTTCCTTGATCTTCAGAAACCTATATGGAAAAAGGATATTTACACGATTCAAATTCGTTAATCCATCTGAACGCTTCTGAGTCACCTTGACGACGTGTTACTTCTTCGATTGAAATTGCCAGTTTCAAAGTCTATAATTAAGTGAACAACGTGATCATTCTGCATAAAATTGTAATTATAGATTACAAAAAGTAACCATATTCTCAGAATCAATTCCCCCTAAATTCCTCTGCAGCTCCTTTTTTTTCTCTATCTCAGCTTCTCCTTCTCTATTTCGAACGATGGCGCGCGTGCACAAAAAATCGTGGTGGACAGTGCATGTTCGACGAAATAGTAGGTAATCCAGAAGAGACGACAGACAGTGCTGAACTTTTCGCCGAGATATTTGCTCTGTTTTATTGGCCGCGCGTGCGACAGAAAAATAGCATTGTGATGAGAGAAGGAGTCGGAATGCTCGAGATGTTCCCTCCCCCAAATGACACGGGCGGCCCCATCACCAAAAGGCCTGTTTTCAATTTTTGAACTTTTGAATGATAATGGACCATTGGTAGATTGGAAGTCTCCTAGATTAGATTAGACGATTTACAGAAGAGGATAAACTGAAATAGGTGAAGTCTATTTTGAGAAATTTCATTGGGCACTCAATGAAAATGAAAGAGGGAGGGGAGGAGGCTCACCTTCCCAAACAAACAAAGTGTTTCGTCCTTTCTCGTTTCATGGGAGGTAGAGGAGGAGGACAATGACTAACTACTGACCATTCATTCTCACCCCCCACCTTCATTTTTTGGAAATTAATTTTCATGAAACTAAGAATGATCAGAAGAGTTTGCCCAAGTATCGTAGTTTTCTGGAAAATGATGGGCAGAAGATTCTAGATTAACATCCTCTGAATTCATTTTCTTATGTAAGAACCCATATCACTTCCACCAAATATATTCAGTGCTTCCAATTGATTTTTCAATTTCCTGTTGAACTTTTTTTCAGAAGAGTGCATTTTTATGAACTTTTTGATAATCTGAATCTAGAAATTCATTTCCCTATCATTCTCGTACTTCTTCTGATCTTCCACTGAATCAGATTCACAGTTCTTTCAATGCTTTCAGTAACAAGTTCCGTAAGATTCATGATGCCAATGACTGTACTGGGGGATCCTCTTGTCCAACTCATTCCCCTGTTCTCACCTATCATTTCTTAATTTACAAAGATTTATTTCGACAAATGGCCATCTGTTCTCGTACTACCTCCTCCTTCTTCTTCTTCTTCAACCGACGCCACGTCGCCAGAAGAGAGAGAGAGAGATAGAGAGAGAGAGAGAGAGAGAGAGAGAGAGAGAGAGAGAGAGAGATAGAGTATCTACCAGATGTTCGTCATCTGTTTCAAGACTCCTCCTTTTTCTTCCCTTCTTCTCCACTTCAAAACCGATTTTTCATTGCTCTGAAGCGGCGTTTTATGGCTATATCGATTTGGAAATCGGTCGAAAAAGTGGAAGAGAACGGAGTCAGTTTTGAACAAAAACCTTCGATTCATAAATAATTTCCGTGTTGTTTTTCTTTTTTTTCCGCTTCTTTCATTCATGAATTGACAGCAGAAAACAAATGAATCAAGTCGAATTTCAAAGAGTTTGAAAGTCAATTTCGAACGTTCAATCTAACCTAAAAGCTCAAAATGTTCCTTTTATCAGTTTTTAGTCATTTGAATGCAGTTATAATCTTGATCTATTCAGACACTGAAACTCCTTTGTAAAATGATAAAAAATCAAGAATTCGAATCAATATTTCATCCAATTTATCTCATAATAATGATTGATTTATATGAAAAAAGGCGATGACGTCTCTTATTAAAACGTTCAAAAAACGTTCTATCTTCTTTCATTCTTCCATCTTTTCGATGCGAAACGCCAACTTGGAACTTTTATTGATCCGCCCGTATTTACGATCTCTCGATTCTGAGTTTTCATTCTCTTTTCCTTCGATTTATTCTTTCTGTGAGTTCTTTTTCATTTTTAACTCTAGTTTCTGGTGACTTTCCATTAATCTAGTTATACGATTTGAACTCTTTGCACTTTGATTCTCAAAATGTTTATCTTCGAAGCATCCGAGATAAATGAATTAAATTGCATCAAAGTACACAAATATAATTGAAAAACTGGAGGTTTGCAGAGGAAAAAATAATTGGATTAAGCTCAGTTCTCGTTCTTTGAAATGCAGTCTATTTCGAATACTTTTATGAGTCGTTCGAAAATTGCAAAGCGCACTTCCTATTTTGAGTTATATGAAGAACATGGTACTTTCGCTTCCTGAAAATAGCCAAATGTACTTCATTCTCTCTTTTGTTCACTCCCTAAATCAATCCGTTTTTGAAAGAACAAACCCTCCCAATTGTTTCTTTTTGTTCGTTTTTTCCTCTCTATAATTCCATCAAATCGCGTGTCAATCTCATTTTCTCCCCCTTGTTCTTCTCCCATTTTCTCCATTCTTTCATCCTCGTTTCATCCACATTTTGAACTTTTTTGATGCTCTTACTCTAGATAAATTGACTTCAAGAGATTCGAATGAAAAAGGAAAATAATCGTTTCTGCAAAATAGTCATTTAGAACAAGTATACTTTGCAGATGTTAGAACTCCAAAAATATTTTTTCCAAGGATTATAAAGTGTCAGACAACTTACGTTCTGATAAGATTGAGTGTTAAATCTTAAATCTTCCGAACTTCTGGTCTTTACATATTCAATCTTTTTTCCGACTTTACATTTCCATTGAATTGTCTCAAAATAACTGTCAGAACTCGAAAATTAACGTCAGCAGAGTCCACAGAGATTCTCATTTTTCCTGATGATTATTGTATTTTTGTACATTTGACCGTGCTTTTTCTCGTCTTTTTCTTCGAGCAAACACATGTTTCAAGTCGATAATCGTTCATTCCGACACAAAAATCACGCTGGTTTCTGTCGAACTGTGCTCATTGAAACCTGAGAAATGGGATGTTTTTTGATGTTTCAAACAGTGTTCTACACGAGAATCATGCATCAAAATGAATCATTGTAGGATCTAGAATTTGTTTTTTCTTCCGAATTCTCAGAAAGAGACCATCAGAGTATTACTGTAGCCAATAGTAAATGAATCTGCCAGAGGAAATGTTTCTTCATTTCATTTCGTCATTTCTTCATTTGATGACCCTAATTGAACACAAAAAGACGCAACGTCATTCAACCGAATACTGTCTGGAGATGCTTTATCATCACGTATTGTGGTTTAGAATTAGGCTAACAGTTAGCATTCAAAAGAATTCTCGAAAGCAAAGGAAAGTTATGAAAACAAAAAGTTAATTGAGGAGATGAAAAGAGATTAAAAGATCAGTGATGAGATATAAATTAATTGCCAAATATTAGAATACTGTGGAATATTCCAGAGGCAATCATAGAAAAAACAAGTAAACAATGAAGAAACATTTATGAGAACCGGTAGGGAGGCTTGTTTAAATAAACACTTATGACATCACAAAACACCTTTGGCCTCTCTCTCCGAAACACGTGACTTTTCGGATCAAGCTGCCGGCCGGATTCATGATTTTTTGTTCTTTTTGGAACTTGTATTTCTATGAATCTACAGTTACAGAAACTTCGAAACAGTCTCTGTCAGAGCTTCTGAATCGACAGAGTCCACGTGGAATCTTGTTCATCTGAGACATCAGCAAAGAATTCATGGTAGAAACATTCTCGGAATTCCATGTTTCATTATCAAAAACGATTACTTTCATTCCTATCTCGTAAGCCTTCGTTTAGCATTGTCTAGTTCCCTCTCTCGTTGTCTGTCTACCGAAAAAGCTTTTGATTTCATCCTTTTATCTTCTTCTTCCTCTTCTCCTGCTTCTTCTTCCTCTCGACGCCTCTTCCATCGGCTTCTCCTCCATCCTTCCGATAAAAATGTACAAGCTGAACGTCGTCATCTTCTTTTTTCTATCAATGGTCTCTGATTGTTCCAAATCAGTAACATTTTCATTCAGAAGAATGGTACCCCTGTCTCCTCTTTCTCTTCTTTCGACCATTCTGTCGTTGTCAAAGTGAAAAGTTATAGATAGAAGAGGTGCCCTTCTTCTCCCTCATCGTCGTCGTCGTCTTCTTCTGTCCCCTTCGTCTCGAGTGTCTTCTGAAGCAGAAGCGAGAGATTAGAGACACAGACATTCACTGTAAACCCGTTCTTTTTCAGAGACCATTTGATCTGAAGAGAGTGGTCAGACATTGGGCAATAAGCAAGCTTTTCTTCGATTCGCGCACTTTTCCTCCTCCACATTTTTGCTTGGTTTTCGAATCGCCATCGGCCATTTCTCCTCCTCCTCCTTCGCTCCCTCCTCCTTTTTTCTTCGCTTTTTTATGGACAACCATCGATCGATCTGATTTTTTCGATCACCAACTTCTTCTGGCTTCTTCTTTTTTTCTTCCTCTTCTTCTGAGAATAATCCTAGAAAATATCCATTTGTAGTCTAGTCAATCAGCTGACTATTCCAATCTTGTCATGCTTTTCCCTCACTCTCCCCCTTCTTTCAAATTGATAACAGTTTCAGTTTTCGAACAAACTGATAACAGAAACATAACAACTGTCTGTACGTGGCAAACTTTGTGTATATAGTTTATGAAGATGAACTTTTGATCCAATCTTTCTGATTTTTTGATCTGATTAGAAGTCTTGATCAATGGAGTACTGTAACAAGACTACGGATTGAGGCTTCCATGGCGAAATTTCGTCTGCCTGGAATGTCCACTCGTCCATCCGTCCGTCTGTTTTCAGTACATAGCAGTCGAAACCCGACCGACGGACGGACGCAGATCATCCGCTTTGAATTTTGACCGAATTACTATAACCTTACTATAAAAATGTGATAAAGTTCTAATAAGAGCCTACAATTTGCTAAGCGTAAAATCGACCATAAAGAAATTGAATATGGGTAAAAACCCGGCTTCAAAGTACTTTTTTTTCGTTCCACCAAAAATTCTACTGAATAAGATATTCAGATGGCACTAGAGTTCAATTTTCAACACCTTAGAAGCTCACTTATTGTCGGAATTTCGAAGAAGTTCGAGATCCGTGTCTAGTGAATTCCGAGCACAAAAACAGTTGCACAAACCACTAAAACTGTGATTTGATCAGCTCCCTTTCGTATATCCCAAACTCTCTCTCAAAAACAATTTACAAACGTTGAACTCAGAAATCCTTGAGTTTTTACCTATATATCCTATCGTATATCCTTGAGTTGACACCCTTCCAAATAAAACACTCAGAGTCAAAAAGTCTCAATTTGTATGATCAAAAAGTCAAAAAAGATATTGTTCTGATCAAAACATAATTGGGGGATTTGATATTCAAACTTTGAAGCTAAATTAAGAATTCGTATTGTGATCAGATTCAATAGTTCAAGTGTACAAAACCTAATGTCGTCATCAACTGCAAATTCCTATGACTGAATGGTTCAGAAAGAGGTAATTGAAGGGCTTGCATCTTTTGATTATTTCGAGATTTGTTATGTAATTAACAAGAGAGCCTCCCTCTCTCTGTTTTCAATTCATATTGCTTATACTAAAACTTCGCTTGCCTCCCTTCTCTCTCTGTATATTCTTACTTTCCTCCTCCCCCTCATTTTCTTTTTTCCCTTACCTCAATATATAAAATGAGTCAGTTCTTGATCAAATAATAAACGAATCGATTTTACAGTCCCTTCTTCTTTTTCTTCTTCTCATTTTCAGTCGCTTTCAGATATTACAGTTTCTTTTTCTTCTGGATTCTCTCTCTTCCTCTTTTCCATCTCTTCAAGTGACGTCTTCTCTCTCTTTTTCCGATACGTTCTGCAGATAACGCACTAGCAATTTATTAGCTTTTCTTTCATATTTTTGACTTCTTTTTCTCATTCTTTTTTGTCCACCGGTCGACTAGTCGCGGGGGGACTATTATCGTCTGCCATCATCCCCCCCATTCGTTTTCTCTTCATCCGAATATCTTTGTTTCATTTAGATTCATTTTTGATATTCACACTTCTTTTTCATATTCACTACTAACTACGGTTATGACGTTTTGTTTCGAAGAAACACAGTACGTGATAATGACATTGATAGCGGGCCGAACTTCGAAGAATGTTTTTAGAAATTGTTTGGGACTTCGACAACTGACAAGTGAACTCTTTTATTAATCTAGATCCTAATGGTCCCTCTGTTCGGAATAATTTCATTTCGAAAAACCGAAGAAAAGCTTGAATTGCGTCACATTCCATTCTTGAGGCTTGTTACGAAACCTACCACAACACCACCTCCAAAAGCATTGAACAAACATTGGATCCATAGTTTCAAAACAGGTTCTCTTGAGTCTCGTTAAACGTCTAGAGGTCGTGAACTGGAGCTTCGAAGAATTTCGAAATGCTCAAGTCTCCTGGTACCGTTCCATACAGTAGTCCAGTCAGGGATACAGAGATCTTCTCTGACTTCCGACCTTTGATGGAACTGCTTCATGCTCTCAGAATCAGTTCAAAACGTGCAATGAATCAAGTTTGAGCTTCGAATACTTTTCTGCAACATTTCTATTTTTATTATCGTTTTTGCCGCTTATCACTCTCACTTTTGTTTGTCTCAAGTTGAAAAACGTATCTATTTGTATCACATGATTATGAACTTTTGAGTTGAATTACGAGGGAATGTTCCAGTTGAAAAAACAAAGAAAAAGAGCAAATAAAGGAGCAAACTGATAACTTCCAAAGGTCATTTGTCCTTTGGCACACGGATCACTTGAAACACACAAAGTACAACTTCGTCTTCCTTTTATTGATGTTCCTTCCTTGTTCTTCTCCTTCTTTTACTCATCTTCTTCCCCTTTTTCTTCTCTTCCCATATGTAAATGATCCCGTCCCCTTCATTTCTCTCTATCTCTACGTCTCCAAACCTCTCCACCTCCTCCCTTCTCATCATCATCTGTGCTCGTTGTAGAGCTAAGAAACTCGAAGACATTTGGTCGCAATCATTTCTCGCCTTTCTCTAACCACTCTCCTCGATCTGAATACTCTCTTCCTTGTTTATGTGTATTTATTTTTACGTGTGTTCCGGTTGGCTCCGCCGAGTCCTCCCTCCTCTCTCTCTCTCTCTCTCTCTCTCTCTCTCTCTCTCTCTCTCTCTCTCTCTCTCTCTCTCTCTTTATGCTCAGCTCTCCGCGCACCCTTCTTCCCGTTGCCGCGTCATTGCCGCGCGCCTCACGTGTTTTCCGGTGCTCACGGGCGCCCCGATCCTTCTGCCAATGAGAGAAAAATTCCTTTTTTCTTCTGAATGAATAAATTCTTTCTTGATTCTTCTCCATACTGGAATTCCCTTCAGACACTCTTTTTTCTTTGAAACTCTCATAATCGACAGTTCTTTTCTTCTCTCAATATTTTTGAAACAGTATCACTTACCATCCGTTACTGTTTATCTGATATAGTTTCCTTCCGGATGTCCTCCTTTTAATCCTTATACAATTTTTTCATCTTATCTTTCGATTGTTTAGAAATAGTCACTGTCTCTTTTTGCCACAATCTTCATCATACCGAAAGAGCTGTTCTACTGAAGAATGCTATCCTTATTTATATTCGGTCAACATAAACAATTTCCATAGTTTTCCAAATGACCAAAAGTAATATTGGTACAGCTGAAGAAAAAAATTCATGAGCTCCCTATTGATTCGGAATTTGATTTTACTTGAGTACCAGACGGAAAGTTCAGGAAATAGAATGACTCTCGGATATTGGATAGTCATGCACTATTCCACCGGAAAAGGAATAAAGTACTCATTCTTCAGGAAACCGAGCTCCGATCATTTATTTTTTCAAGATCTCACAGATTTCATTGAAAAATCTTCTCAATAATTCATTGATTGCAACATGAATCGGAACGTGTTCCATTTGAAATCTTTAGAATCATTATCATCATATCACATATCTTCATTCATTTTTTCTTCTAACCCTCTCCTCTTTTTCCATACATACTACGACCCAAGTCCAATAAACTTTTTATCGGTCAATAAATCACACAATCCCCCCATCCTCCTCTTTTTCTCTCTTCCTCTCTCTTTTTTTTCTTCATTGTCTCATCATCGTCCGCATCAACTCTTTTTTCATTCATCTTTTCATCTTGATCCAAAAATTCTTCGTTCAGGTTACTTTTCTACTAACTCCTCAGATGAGATGGCTGATTCAACCTTTGCTGAACACGTGGCAACTACCAATAATCGATTGGCTTCACTCAAACATGTAAGTGTACTGTAGTTTTGTGAGAGAAGAGGAATTTCAAATGGAGATAACAATCAGAGATATCTGCTAACCAAGAAAAGGGAAAATTTAAATGAAATAAGATTCAAAATGATCAGAATATGAGTCCAAAGTTCACTTTTTTTCGATAATGACTCACAAGACTCTTCGAGAAAATTTTGAAATACACCAGACACTTCTTCCAAAAGATATCACAGAAATGAAATCTGAGCATCTTTGAAACCCCAAATCATCTCCTATTCCCTACATTTCAATCATTTTTAGAACCTAGTCGATCCATCGACGTTCTCTGAATCGTGTATTGAACTCACCAAATGGTGTCAAGATCAACGAGCATTCACTGCACACTTCGAGGATAATCTGATGTCGGCATTAGAGGTTTTTTCCGTTTTTTGTTTCTCTTTATCTTGATCTTTCACCCAGGTTGCAATGGACTACGGTACCCGAGAGAACTACGATTACATGCTCACTCACGGTCTCGTTGGCGCTTGTTTCACTCACCGGAAGTATCTTTCAAAGCAATCTGGAAGTGAGTTCTTTTAATTGAATTTCCGATGAACTTGATCGTTTTTTGTCTGGAATTTTCAGAGATGAAAAACCTCATCAAGGGCAAGAGGTTTCTAGTTTTATGAACACAGAAAATTTTCTAGTTGGGGTGGGAAATGTGTAGTTTCTGACATATCAGTAGAAGAATGAGAGTGATTTTTTGAAAAATTCGAAACAATTTAATACGAAAATTCAAAGTTTCAGCTGGCATTTCAAAAGTTATTTTACATTTGAGCATCTGAACTTGGATTTTTATCATGACCGATTTTTGAAGAATTCCCAGAAGTTCCAAATTCTTCAATCATTTTTCAGTCCCTCAATTACATATTTCTCTTAAAAACCGTCATTATCAGCAGAACTTTCCTTCTTTTTTCACTCTCTTTTTCTCTTTGTCCACCCAATTTTTTTGTCTTTATCATTCTTTTTTCTTTGCACATATAGTACACGTGAACGTCCTAAACAGTTCAAAAATCACTCTTTTTCATTCATACAAAAGAGAGTTTTCGTACAGGTTTTCTCTTGTGCAAACAAGAAAAAAGTGGCTGGAGAAAGTGTTCCAGCCTACGGAAACACGACATTCCTATTAGGTTGAGAAGAGGAACGTCTTCTGATGTTCAACTCGCTTTTTTCTATATTACGTCAGCAATCTTTTTCAAAAACTTTCAATTTCAGCCCGAATAAGTCGTTGGTACGAACAGATGCGTCGTTTGAAGAAAAACGGTGGAAAGAGGAAACGAGCTCCACCAAAACCGAAAGAACCACCTGTAACGTCTTCTTCGAGTGCCCCAGTGAATGGATCACTTCCGGGCCTAACGTCACTTTGCACTCTTCCACCGCCTCCTCCTCCATCTTCTCAGTCTTCTGGAGGACTTGCTCCATCGAACGGAGGACAACCAACTGAAAACAACAACTTCATGTTCTCGTCAACATCGAACTCTGACGGGTTAGTTTTTTTTTTCTTTTTTTTCTTGCTTTTCAGTTGATGATTGGTTTGCGTGTTACGAAGGGAACGAGATATTAATCATGTCATGTGATAGATTAAAATATGAAAAAAAAGGAATAATATCTGAACATGCATATCGAAAATCTTAGTCGTTTTAATTCTTTCGAGTGCTATGTCACTTGAGAATCTTTGTTCAGTTACAGTAACCCTTTAACCTCATATCTACTTTTTCTCTAAAACTCTATAAAATGAAAAGATGGATTCTAAATTTATTTTGAATTAATTCATCCCTCTCCTTCCAATTTTAGTTCTGTTTTCTGTTTTTTCTACTTGTGACATCTTCGAAAAAGGCATCGAAAGAACACTCTTTTCATCCATGAATTCATTCATTTGCTTTTCTTTTCTCGGGATGGAACATATTGGAAAAAGGCTCAAACACACACAAACACATGTATGAGAGAAAGACACCGTTGTCAGGAGAGCACACGACGTCTTCAGGGGCCTCTTTTTTTGTTCATGTGTGCATTGCGCGAGTCGTCGTCGTCGGGATAGACGAAACGGGGGCCGAGGCGCCGCTTCATCAATTAGACTTCACAACGCATATAGAGAGAAAGAAGCTGAAAGAGAGAGAGAGAGAGAGAGAGAGAGAGAGAGAGAGAGAGAGCTCACACAAAACATTCCATGTGTTTTTGGTCCTTTCGAAGAAGAAGAGGAGGAGTAGGAGAAGGAGGAAAAAGAAGAAGCACGTGAGCGCTTTTAACCTGATATTCTCTTTCATTTTCTGAAGTGAGTCATTCAGAGGTATACGGTAGCAGTTGAGTTCCGGGTTACTCTGCGATTTTATAGTTTCGATCTCTAGACAAATCCAAATCTTCTTTTCTCAAAATCCGAGTCTCGTAACATGTTTTTTGTTTCCTTGATTTCAAGACTCCCGTCTGATCTCTAAATTTCGGAATTCTAAAGACAGTTTGACCTGATTTTCGATTGCTTCCAGAAATCTAGATCTAGATTATTGCTCTACTAAATGCTCGGCTGTCGCCGGCAACTTTTGAGCGGAAGTTTAACAGCTTCTGGGCGGAGGTTCGTCGGATTACGCTTTGGAAGTTCGCTGAAGCCGCCGAAGGTTTGACGAACTTCTGACAAACTTCCGGCAATAGAAAATAAGCGTCGTCCGCGGCTTCAACTAGACCACACCTGGAACCCTCTATTTTTTAACACCCCCGTATAACTCGAACCCTTTTGCTCCCTGCTGCTGCCCTGACCTATTCCCACATATACCACTCGCGCGCATGACGATAACAGCATCTATGTGTCTTTTGAAGTACAGCATATCATATCGCTTCGTTCAGAAGAATACAATGACCATAGCAATACCAGAAATATCTTCTTATTTTATTGTTTCAAAAATTCTTTTACTTCTCTTTCACAATGAAGAAAATGCAGAACAAAAAACATGCGTCGCTGATCTTAAGCTCCGTTTTTCAGTGAAAACAGTAAGGTTTATGACATGGGTTACATATTAACAAGTATCTCTTGCTGTATCTTGTCAATTACAATTTCTTTACTTCAATCACTTGAGTCCTCATTATCATAACGTATAATGTATTTGAAGTTCGACTAGTGAATCCACAAGAACAGAAAGCTACTTTTTGCGCAGAAAAAAACAGGAGTTCACAGATTTTACAGAAAGTGAGATGTCTCTTGAAAGTTTTCTTTTCAACAAGACAGAAGACACTTTTTTGAAAAATAAATTGCAGAAAAGTAATTATTGTATTGAAAAATTTATTCTTTAATTTCTGAAGCATTAAAACGCTTCTTGATGAAGCGATTCCTTTTCTCGGAGTTAGAATTTTTAGTACTTTGCCCCTTCACTCAGGCGCTCTCTCATCTTAACTTCCGACCAAATACTGCAAAACTTCAGCCGAAAGTCAGACGAAGAGTTTTCGGCAACAGGAGTTCAAGAACATCTGACCAAAGTCTGACCAAGGTCCGGCCAGAACTAGCCAAACTTCCGACAAGTGTTCGCCGGCCTTGCCAAATCTAACTTGCGCCCAAAAGCTGACAAAGATCTGGCAATGATCTGACAGTCACCTAAAAACACTCAACTTTTGTCCAAAATTCGCTCAAGATCCGCCCAAAAGCTGTAGACCCCCTAACTTCAGCCCAAAAGTTGCGGCTAGTCAGCCGAGTGAAAAAATATAAATTCAAATGGTAATCCTCACATGATGGCTTAGTCTTGACACAGAAAATCGGGTTTTTAAGGAAGCAGTTTCAGATTTCTTTTTTGAAGTTTTTCCAAAATTTAGTTGGTCACTTTTCTTCAGATATTATACTAGTTCCGAGTAAGCGCAATGGAAATTTGGGATCAAGAGTGTATTCTCATGAGTTCATACGTCATTCTATTCATATTATAATCCCCTCTATTGTCTTCCGTTTACGTAGAAATATCTCCTGACACAGATCAGAAGGGCACTGATATCGTAAATGATCATGAGCAAACAGTAAAACACAAATGAGTGTCAAGTATCTATTTCCTTCAATAACTCAATGTGCTTTGGATATCCGCTTTGAATGAATGTGTTGAATCTGTCAGTAGAAACAAGAGAGGAACACCCTCTTGTAAGGTCATTCTAATCCCTTCCGATAATTTCTGTGTCTGACTGACGACGGGACAAGAGAAGAAGGCAAAGAAGACAGCCAGGTGTCCGAATATGCCTCGGTCAGCCACAATTGGTTTTATAACCGAATCGATGTCTTCTTTTTCTCCTACTGTCTTCACAGTCATCAGTTACCCCTCGTAACAGGAGACTGTTCCGGCGTCGTTTCGATTAGAGAAGAAGAAGAAGAAGAGTTCGGTTCAAGGTTACCATTGTCAAATGAAACTAAGTCAAAAGGCACTTTCACTCTGAATAGACAAAAGTTTGCAGAATAGCCTTCTGCTGAAAACACATGATTTTTGGAAAAATATTGTCTTTTTTGAGGGAAAGTAATAAATGAATATGGCATTTCGGCAGACTAGAAACTACGAAGTTCCTCGCAGAAAAATCGGAACTTTGGTTTCAAAGAACATCTTCTGGATTGTTCTACCAGTTGTGTCAGTCATAGAGAATGAAGCATCAGTGGTGCGAAGAGAGGATTACCTAGATCTGGTTTTATGTTCGATTTCTCACACGTGACTTATTGGCAACACATCTAGAAACTTTCGATCGGATAGTTGAATCAACCGGATTCCGTATTCTACAGTATCCCTCCTCTCGGATTCTTTGAAATCTGATTCGTATTCAATCGTGTTGACCCCTTAGCACATTCGGTTCAAAAAAGAGTCAAATGTATTGGCATTCACTCTCTGTCTCTTTCCCTTCCTATCCGATCAACATGATTCGAATGAGCCGCCCGTCTTGTTTCGCTCTCTCTTTCCCTCCCTGTCTACTATCCCCTGTTTTCTCTTTTCATCTCTACAAATCGTCGTCTTCATTCTCGCCTCTAGCCACAGAAAACCGGCGAAATAGTGTGGCGATGGCGGAGACGCAGAGCGCGGCGTACTGTCAACCGACTCTGAACGCGCGCGCGCACGGGCAACAGCAATCCAAGGAGGGCACAACAGCCCCAAAGCTCTCTCTCCGTGTCTCCATCGTCCGCAACAGACCCCAGGGCTGTCTTCTGCGATTCCACGCGCTATACACTATTTCGTATCGTGTTTCTGTTTCCATCCGAATTGCTTTCGGGTTGGGTCTCCCCTTCGTCCATCGGTCCTGTCCTCCTCCTCCTTCTTCTTCTTTTTCTATTCCTCTTCCTCCCCAACATTCCTCATCTCCAAAAGCTTCGAACATTTTATTATGAGTTCATTCGTTCTGCCAAACTCTTTTCCTTCAAAATCCAACATCCCTCAGTATTTTCAGCCGTTCCCTCTTTCTCTCTCACTTCAACATTCAACGTCTGTTTTTTATTTTGTCCTCCTCCTCCTTTTCCTTGCCTTCCTTCTCCCCTTCACCGCCCAGTCAGCCCTCTTTCGTTCTTTTTTTCATCTATCCAACTAACAAAACCAACCAAAAGGCTACCAAATCATCTGTGTTGTCTCTATGTGCTCCTTCTTTTTTGTTTATGTGCTCTTCTTCTTCCTGAAGAGACTTGACTTTTTCAACCAATACACTCCTTCTCCTCATCCTCTTCTTCTTCTTCGTCTTTCTCTTCCACTTCTGCCATTGCCACACTAACCAAATTCGGTAAATAATGGCGGAAGTATCCATACTATAGTTACATTCTTTCTACTTCTAAGCACGTCGTTCAGAGGCTCATATTCTAGAACTATTCGGATCTGTATCACTTTATTTATATATTATACAATCGGCTATCAATGTATAAAAACAGACAAAGTCTAGATCTTCAGAAAAAATTCAAAATTCCCCTCTAAAAGCGGAGCATCGTTAGCAATCAATTCTGCTGCCACCAGCTGCCTGTATTTGACCTGTACACACTGTCCTTCGCCTCTCTTTTTGATTGATACCTATTTGTTATCCGTCCCCTTCGTTTCCTATTCGTTTTCTTCGTTTTCCTCACGTATTTTCTACATCTTTCAGGAGCAAAAAAGGCGAACGAGCTCTCTCCTTTTTTATGCTGAAAACAAAAAGAGCAATTGTACTTTATTCGTCCTTTTTCTGATCATCTCTCTCTCTCTCTCTCTCTCTCTCTCTCTCTCTTTCTTTTTTCTTTCAGGTAGTTGCAAATATGAACTTCTCTAATTCTCTTCTTCTCTAATCACTTTTTCATTGTTCTCTTGAACAAAAAAAGGTTTTTTGAAGTGAGAAGCATCTCTTTTATGAGGGTCGAAGTACTGTCTGAAAATAGAGAATTTAGTAGTTGATCTTATGTTTTATATCAGAAATTATGACATTTCCAAAGCAGCTCCCTATTAGAGGTTTCTGGATCCCGATTCATTTTCCATTTTCCAAACAGCCGGCAGAAATGTTTGTGTTTTTTCTTCCTGCTTTCCGTCATCATCTTCCGCTTCTTCTCCCATTTTACTTGTTTTTTTATTCTTGCTGGGTGGCTGGCGGCAATCCAGCAGAAGCCTTTTTCTTCCTTCTTTTTTCACTTTGTGTTAGTTGGAAGGCGTTCTTTTTTCTTCTTTTCCATTTTATTCTTCCCGCCTTTTTCTCCGGCTGACGGCTGAAAATGAAGAAGAAGAAGAAGAACAGAAGAAAAGACGTCGATAGGGTGTGGGTAGCGTGTTGGGCTGGAAAGAGGTGCAATGACGTCACTTCTATTCTGACGGATGCCGTTTAGACTCTTGGAATGGTGGTGGTGTTGGAGGCTTTCCCTCCTCCTCCTTCTCCTTCTATTCCTTCATTCCCAAATGTAGATGTCATTTGAGAATATGTGCTCCATGCGAGACAAATCACTTTTTCAATTTTCCATTCAAATTCCGTTTTTGTATCTCAACGTCATCCATTCAAATTGGTTTTTGAAGTACGAAGAGTTTCTGAAAATGCACGTTTCATTTAGAATTTCAGTATTCTCAAACAAAAAAAAAGGTGGTAAAGATTCTTTAGTCTAGATGAGAGCTCAACTTTCTGAATGTCCCTAGTCCACCTAGACATCTCATCCGGCTAAGTATTCTTGATCTTTGAAAATGAGAAGACGAGATTCGGAAAGCTTGTTTCAAGTTCTCTTCCAAAGACTGATTGCAATCTTCGAAATCCATCATCAGTCCCTATTCTCACTCTTTTCCTCTAACTGACCATCCAAATATGAACAAACTTTTGGAAGAAAGAGAAGAGGTCAAAATGAAAGAAACTGGTTCGATTTCGATTTCAACTTTTACTACGGTTGTTCTGAAACTATATTAGTTCTTCTTCTTCTTCCTTCTTTTTCTTTCCTTCCTCGTGGCACCATTCCTCTTCCTCTTCCTTCTAAGACTCCGCCCATTTTCTCCGGCAGAGAGACTCTTGGAGGCTCTCCATCTCTCTCTCTCCCTTTTTCTCCTTTTCGAGCCTCGAACAAAGCGACTCAAACACTCGAAATATTGGAATTAGAATCCACTAAAATTGATTTTCTTTCTCTCTTCCCACCCGGTGTCTGTTTCTCTTTTTCTGAAAACTTCCAATCAATTTTTGTCTGCGCTCTACGCGAATCGAACGGTGTCATCACTCGCCTTTCGCACTTTCTTATCACCTAAAAATGTCTCTTTTTCTCTTTTCTTTTTTCTCTATTCAAAACGAAATTATTGGATAGAAGACGGACAGTGTGTTGAGAGAAAGAGAGAGACTATGTGTATATATGAGTGAAGAAGAAAAACGAAACGGACAGGAGTGACACAAAAAATACCATCTACGTACTCTCAGTATTCATTTTTTATAGCTTCTCCTCCAATCGATCACTTATTTTTTTCTTGAAACGAAAAGAGAGGAATTTCCAAAAAAAGAACACATTTAGATGAAGGAGGATGCGACGCGTCGAGGACTTTCGCTAATGAACATGACACTTAGACCGTCCGTCCAAAGCCGATTCATTCTTTTCTCAATTTAGTCTCTCATGATACCTTCTTTAGATATTCTGATACATTCTTAGATCATTTTCCAACATATTCTTTAATCTCGATAGGGTTACTCATATTCCAATTCGAAGGGTATTCCCCCAAAAAACATGAGTCTAGACCCGAAAACTTGATGTTTTCCCACGATATCTCGTTCTCACGGCAAAACGGAGTGACTGCTTTTTGGGACCTCCACGAAGTTTTCTCACCGGTTTCTGGATAGATCTGACATCTCTTAGGTGCCAATGTAGAGGCGTTCCGATCCGATACCGTACTCTAAATTCATGAAAAGCAAGTATGTGGCCTAGGATATATATCTTCCACGGGAATGTGTTTCTAGATCGGTCTAGAACTTCATCCCGAAAAAACAACCGCTGTTGGTCTACATCAGTTGTTTTTGTTTAGTGTATTGGTGTTCTCTGTCTTTAACTGACCCATGTGACCCATCTCCTTTGCCTTCTCCCGCCCTCCCCTTCTTCTCTTTTTACTCTCCAATTCTGGCCTCTTCTGGATTCTTCGCCTCGTCTCTTGGCTCGTTCCTAAAAATGAAACGGTATCACGAGATGCGGCTCCTCTCTATCTCTTCAACTCGCTTTGTACTTTGCTCCAAAAGAGCACACACGCACTTTGTGTCTCTCTTCCAACGCCATCTTATTCTCTGTCTGAAGACATAGAAAGAAGACGACGACGACGCCATACCACCACCCTCAGTTCTTCTTCTTCTGCTTCGTCCGTCATAGTGTCTTCTTCTTCTTCTTCTTCAACGTCCCGCCGCACGTATGTCGTTGTTGGATGGTGGTAGTAGGGGTCTGCGTGTTTTAGGGGGAGGGTAAAAGTGTGGAAGAGGCATAAGAGACATTAGAGATGTGTCTCCCCTCCCCCCTCTTCTCTGGTTAGGAAGGAGAGTCTTTTTGCTGTGTTGTGTGTCTGGTGTGAGTTAGTGAGAGGCGAATAGGACGAGGGGCGACGCGCACAAGGCAACGTCTCTCCTTGTATTGGATCGGGAAAAGAAGAGTGTGTGTGTCCTCTAACTGTCTGCAACCTTTTCCCCTCTCTCTCAGTTCTCTTCCACCCTCCTCCTCCTCCTCCTTCTTCTTCTTCTACGCCTTGTTCATCATCATCATCTTCGCCTTCTTCTTCTACTATCCTACCCTCTTTTCCATATTTTTCTTATTCCTAACACACTATCACTTTTCTAATCCTCCCGTTTGATATTTCACCTGGTATCCATGCACTCCCGCCGCAGCCGCCAGCAGCCGTTTTCTTTTTAATTCCAGTTGCTCTTTCCTTTTTCTCGCGTTCTGCGCTTCAAGGGCATGGGGCGGAGCCAAGAGAGATGGCGAAGAAGACGGAAAAGAGTACGAACACTCATGCACTACTGACCTAGAATTGGCTGACCTTCGCAAAGAGCATTCTCTTTTTTTCATTTTTGGACTTGATTGAGATGATTCAGAAGCTTCGAAGTTCTAGGAGACTACGGTAGATACCTCTAGGCTTATTCTTATTCACTACATTCTATGCAACTTTCAATATATTTTCGAAGCTATTTATGCTCAAAAGTCAGTTTAAACAAATCCGACATTCTCATAAAAAGTCTTCATTCTGCCATTTTTCAATATGTTTTTGAAATTCTAGACCTACCGTATTCTTTTTCGCGGTTTATGCTCTTCATCTAACTTTTCTTTCCAATTTTCTCTCCACTTCTATCTGAATTGTCTTTTTATTCTCTTTTTTCAAAAGTTTTTAGACCTAATTATGAAAATTATATCATTCTTGAAAATATTAATATTTGATAATAACATCAAATAACTTTTTCTATACTGTTTATAATACATTCTTTAATTTCTTCTATTCTAAACCTTTTCTTGTTTGCAGATCAATGTGGGCACCACAAGGGGTCCCAATGAGCCAACCGGGCTCTTCAGCCGGTCACATGCCACCAGGAGCGAGTGGAGGCGCCGCCCCCTACCCTGGGCAGATGAATCCGATGCAACATCCCGGTATGGGAGGGTATCCCGGTGGACAAATGCAATTGCCTTATGGCCAGATGGAGGGTAACCATGCCATGTATGATCACCGAATGATGGCTGCGAATCGAGCTGCTGCTGCGGCTGCTGGACGACCTCAAGGAATGATGCCCGATTATCCTCAAATGCCAATGGGACATAATCCGTATGTTTATTCAAATATTTTTTAAGTTTATTTTTTTATAATATAAACGCTAAAAGTGCAATAGAGATTAGAAATGGAAGTCAATATCTCATTGATTATTTTATTTCAGACAAAATGGAATGATGAGAATGCCTGTTCAATATCCTCCAGGACATCCACAAATGCAATATGGACAAATGGTAAGATTTAAAATTTTCAATAATATCCTTTTAATGAAATCATCTTTAGAATTCTGATAACAACTCTTTAGATATTTCAGATGAGAGCACCGCCGGTTTCTGTCTATGGACAAATGAATCATGTTCAACAGTACGCGGTGACAGCTCATCCGAATCCAACGCAACTTTCTGTAATCCATCCGGATGTAAGGGCGTTATATGATTCGAGTTTTGGATACAAAATCGAAAGAGATTTGCTAACCGAAGGAATGATTGCGACCGGAACTTTTGGATGTGAAGCACAGATTACTCCAGATGCTTTCGACTTTTTGGAACAGTTAGTTTCTTTTCATTCTCATCTGAATATTCTAAAACTGTGTTTTCAGAAATCCGCATTCTGATGTGATTCTGTCGGTTTGGAAATCGTTGAAAGAAGGAAATGAAGCCGACTGTCAATTGGAAGTTTTTGTGAATGGACAACTAATAATGAATCAATTATCCGATAATAAATCGGTTTCAATAAAACAGTATGTAAGGAGTGGAGTCAATATCATCAATGTCGGATATTCTGCTCCTGTAGCAATGCACAGTATGGCATGTGAATTTGTAATGAGGAAGAATGTGGGAGAATTGAAACGACTCATTCAATCGAAGAGATCTCCACAGGATCAAAACATGATTGCCAATCAACAACGAATGACTCGTAAGTTATATATCAGAAAGACAAAATGAAAAACAAAAACATTTTTCAGTTATGCAACAGGCTAACAAGCGACAAGCTGGTACAGTATCCACCACTTTGAACTGTGTAATTTCAAAGAAACGAATGTTCACTCCGGCACGACACAACGATTGCAAAAAGTTTGTGTTCGATTTGGCTCAAATGATAACTTCTTCGAAACATAAAACGAGATATCATTGTAATCATTGCAATCAGTATTTCAAACTGGAAGACATCAATATTGATTATTTCCTGCTCCATGCAGTTGTCAACTTTCCTCTTGGAATTAATGACGTTATCGTCGACAAAAGTGGACAAATACGACCAGGAGAGCATGAAGATCAGAAGCCAAAACGTGGAAAGAAGAAGAATGAAAATGCAGATGTTAATGGAGGGCATACAATCAAGAGGATAAAATCTGAAATAATTGTGAAACAAGAACCAGGAATGTATGATATGCATGGAAGGAATGTTCCGTTTAGTCCGATGCCAATGCCAGGAAGTGTTCCTCCCGACTGGACACGACTTCAGAGTCCACCGTTCTCAATGCAGAGTCCGAATAAGATTCAACTTGGACCCGCAACACCGGCGACTCCAGGAATGATATTCCAGAATCCGGCATCGGCTGGCTCAATGTTAAACATGTCGTCTCCAAGACAAATGCCAGGACTCGGACATCCACTGATGCCACCTCATGATCCAATGTTGGCAGTTAGATCAGGATCAGCTCCTTATACTCCGGAATCAGTGAAGAATGATAAAAATGATGAGCTGTTGATGAATATTGAGGGATTGTACATTTCAAGAAGTAATTGTATTGAACCTGCACTCATTATTGATTATATGGATGGAACGAAAGACGACAATTTCGAGGATAATCTCATTTATGAAATGGTTCGTTTTTTCTTTGATTTATTAATCTAGATAGAATTTCTCTTCTGAGAGAATCTTCCATATTATTTATAAAAATCTTTTATAAACTCTCTTCTTTCAGCCGTCATCTCCAAAACATCAACAACAGCTACTGGATGGTGCTCAGACTCTGATGGCTCCAGGAAGCACGTCTTCATCGAATGCATCAACGTTTACTCCTCCATTCGATGACATTCATCTTGGAAATCGTCCATCTCATTAGATCTTTCTTCTCGTTCTCCCGTTTCTCTCGTTCAAATCTAGTGCCTTACTTCCAGAAATACCGACAACCTCCTCAAACCCCCCAGAATCCCGGATGATGATTTCTTCAAGCCTTCTCGTTTTTTGTTCACTTTTCTCCCGATTACTGTGCCCTCTCCTTACCTAATGCATCCAAACACATTTATCTCCAAAATCTTGATCTTTTTATTAATCTCGTTCATTTTTCATTTCACAATTCAATTCCCTTCCCCCCATACCCAGCCTAAAACCACATAAAGTGCCCATTCATATCTTTCCGATTTGTCACTCCGCTAGTCATTTGTTGCCTTTTTTCTCTACCTGATTGTAGTCGTTTTGCTTGTTTTTTTTGTCGTTAATTGTGATTTAGAGATTCCATTTCCCTTCTCTCTGAAAAATGCAATAGAAATGTTTCATTCTCAAAATGTTCTCTTCCATATTCAAGATTTTTCATCTTCAAGGCTGAGCCTTTCCCTTTTCCCTCCCTCCCACTCCCTCCCTTTTCTATTGTTTTGTTGATCGATTTGAGAATTCCATACGTGGCTTCCGAGTGAAAGCCCCGCCCCCTTCCTTCCCGCAAATTTTATTATTTATATACAAAAATTATCAATTACTAGCAATCATCATCTCACAAACGTCGTCGTTTCCCAGTTTCCGCGTAGGGTAGAATGTTCTGAAATAATACAAAAAACCGTCCTCTCTCTCTTCTTTTTTTCATTATTGATGGCAATATGTTTTCCGGTCGGCCATCAGAAATGAATTTCAAATTGAATGTCTGGCTGGGACCAGACTCTATATGTATATTATGGAGATCCTCCCCCTTCTTCTTCCATTTTTATTGTTTTTCTTTCATTTTCTCTCTCACTTCTTCCGATTGATCTTGGTCTTCTTTCCATCCATCCCACTTCCATTTCCCATCCTGACAAAAAATAATAACAAATTTAATTTGAATATTTTTATTATTTTGTTTATGTGAGAGAGATAATATTCCAAAATTCACTGTCAAATAAAACAGTTTAAGAGTAAAAAAGAAGCACCTGTCTAATGATAAAAGTGAAAGAAATGAAGAATCGAGAGATCAGAATGAATAACCGAAGAGAGAAATATCACAATGAAACGGGATAATCGTATCCGGAATTGTCGTTTTGAGATACTGGAATACTGTAGTATTCGTTTAGATACTCGTTTCCATTTGCATCTTGCATCTGGAAATTTCTATTGAATTTAGAATATGGAATCTGTCTACAAACCGATACAAACAACGGAATGAAACTCTGCTCCATCGAATTTCCTTCCATTGAAGTTTTCCGTTTTCGAGATTTTCGTTGCTCCGGAGAACAAGCTGGTAACAAGACTCCAGTTGCTCGAAATCTGAAATTGTCAAGGAGGTAGGTCTAATTTTAAAAAATTATTAAAATTTCGCTATAAAAATATTTTTGGGAATATTCTTTAAATATTTCCATCCCTTGCGCTTCTCTGAAGTTCTACCTCCTGACCCCCTATTGAAGAAAAAACTTGGAGGTTCAAGTTTCTTTTATTTAATCTAAAGAACATTTTTCAGACATTCTTTTTTCTTTTTCTGAATGCCTAATCAGGTTCAATTCATTTAATACAAAAGTGTTCTTTTATAAGAACTACATGAATAGAAATATGTTTTCAAATGACGATACTCTGCAGACTACTGTGATCGGACGAGAATAGACTCTTCTTTCACACTCACCGACTGATTATTTTACTGACACAGCCATGTGAAATACACAGAGATTTTGAAATGGCGTTGACCTGAAATTAAGAAAAACTGGCACGCTGCCAAGTCACTCTGAACTAACTTTCATTCCATTGTTATGTAATTGGATAATCTGTGTTCTTTCTTCCATTGACAACGGCCTTCCGGGACAATATGGCCTTCCATATAGATTTGTACCTGGATTACTGTAATCTTTTTGAATCGAAAGCAACGAAATACCTTTCTTTCGATTTTTTCGTCCATCTTGAGAATTCGTATTCTGCATTGAATTGGGAGAAGATGTCTTGGATCCAGAGTCTTCAGCAGAAGAAGAAGCATCACTTTGTTGAGATTCATAGGAATTCGGAACTTCGATTCCCTGAAAATATAGATTCGCAGACCTAGAAATGATGTCATTTGTTCTGGTACTTTATGAGAAAAAGGGAAAAGTTTAATCACAAGACTGATACCAGTTATAGTCAAAACAAGAGTCATAGATGATGTAATGAATATGAAAGATTACTGTACCACTTGGCAGTTCTATTAGAGAAATGAACATGAAGACTACTGTACGGCGAAGAAACTCTAGATCTGAAGATATACTTTTTGGTTGGAAAGAAAAGACTTCTTCATTTATGTTTTCTTTTTGGAGAAAGTGAGAAAAAAACTTTTAGATTTACAGTGTACCTATTCCAGAAGAAATAATAATCAGGATGAAGCTTTGATTTCGAAATTTGGATCTAGAAAAGCCAGCGGTTTTCGAGTGTTATGAAAAAGAGAAGACTACCGTAATCTAGAAATTCTAGAGTTTTATAGATAAGGAATAAAAATGAATCAATGAAGGAAACGATCAAAGGATGTAAAATGAAACTCACATTGAGCCAATTGTTGAAATCTCTTTGCAACGTGTGTGGAGTGGATAAATCGATAACCGAAGATCCGCATTGTTCATGATCACAGCAATGAACATCTAGCATCTTCTAAAAGAAATGAAAAGAAGAGAAATGGAAAATCTCGAATGAAACATGGAAAATGATTTAAGATGAATGAGAGTGAAGATTCTGTTTTGAACGACATCGAAAGTTGTTTTGATTGAACGAAAGAAGGGGGGGGGGGGGGATGAAAAAGGGAATTGTAGAAGGAGAAGGAGGAGGAGGTATTAGTAGATATATTCTAGATGTGTTTGTACACACCTTCTCCCCCCCCCCTCACAAATGTTGCTTCTTGTTTTTCAGATCAGAATAAAAAAAGGGAAAGTCTCTTTTCGACTGTAACTGGAATATTCTAATTCAGAGATGTATGGATGCAAGAAAAAGCGAAAATAAGAATAACAAGCGAGAAAAAGAGTAAAAGTAGAATCAGATGAAGGAAGTGGGCGAAGAAAAAAACGATTTCAGAAACTGATTCGGCCGAAAGAAAAAGGGAAAAGTAGGGTCACTATTTTGAAAACGGAACGAAAAAGGACACCTGAGACAAGAAAGAAAAGAGAAGATTGTGTGTGTTTCTCTGAAAAAAATGGGATGGAAAGTAGAAGAAGAAGGGGGAAAGAAGAAGGGGCGATAAGAAGAATTGAGAGTAATTGTAAAGTTCTTTTCCATTTTTTAGTGTGGTCGAAAGAGGAGTCTAATTGGCCGGTGGAATGGAAAGTGAACGGAGGAAAGAGGCAATATGAAGAGGCAAAAGAAGAAAAGGTTTCGAATTGCGTAACGGTTAGCTGATAGCTGAAAAGAGGAGGAATGGTTTATTATACATGGGAAGGAGAGGAAGACGCATAAAATTTGAAACGAAACCTCAAGAAACAGTTTGAAGATTAGAGAACAGAGACTTTTGAGAAGAACACCGTAGTAAGAGAAGAAACAATTTTATTGCACATACAAAAAACCTTCTGGCCTAGTAATTCATCCCCGATTCTAGGCCAGTACATCAGAAAAGTGAATGTTGAAAAAAAAGAGAACGAATACTAAAATCAATCAGAGAAAAAGGAAACCGGTCATATTTATAACTGAAGATCTACTTGATTTGAACCTTCTAATAATTTATCCAAATTTATTCTTATCCTTATCCAACATCTTCGTCTTCTCCTCATCCTCCTCAAGAACAATCGGAAGCACTTCAGCAGATAGTTTGTGTTGTTCTTCTGCTACATCTGAAATTCAAAGTGAATCATCGACTTTGACCTACAACATACTGAGATAAAAGTTGCCCAACTCACTAGTGGATTCGAGTTTTCCGATGGACGTCTTCCTCTTTGGAGTCGTCATTTCAAGAGTGGATAAATTGATCTGTAAGTTTAAGGAATTGTTTATTCTTTCTTCAGATAACATCTACAAACAACAAAAGATCATATGATGAAGAAAGAGAGAGAGAGAGAGAAAGTGTTCAGATGACCACTTGAGATCTTTATCGTTTCCGAGTTACAGTATCCAATGGAAGCTGTCTACCGTAACCCCACAGATAGATTATTTCGTATCTTACCTCACTGGGTGCCTGTGAATCGAAATTATAGTGAAGTGTTGCTTGTGATGCCGAGTTTTGGAACATGTTGTTTCGGTTTCTGAAACTCTTTCGCATCAGAATAAAACTATTTTCAAAGCTTACTGTTTCTTTGCCATTCGTCCTCTCAATTGATCAAACATCATGGATCTCTTCCTTGAAGCCAAACTAGCACGACTTCCAAATGGACGTTGAATCGAAATGACTGAGAATGTTTTTCTTGGAATCAGATGGTTTGTCGATTCGAAATCAAACATATCCACGTCATCCATATGAGGCATCATCATAACCTCTTCCTCGTCCGTTTTCACACTGAAATTTCAATTAGTAGACATAGAAAAAAAGAAAGAATTCATACTCATAATTGGCAGCTGATCCAACTTGTGGATTCTTTGGAATCATTGCAGTATCCACTGAATACAAAGGTTCCACATCGGAACACCAGAAAACGTCTTTTTCAACTGATGGAATTCGATTGTAGCAGTCGTCAACAATTGTCAAACCAATCTGTAAGCAGATGTTTTTTCTCTTTTTGAAAGAGGAAACTTACAGCCAAATTTCTATCCAAAAGGAAGTTGCACTCGAAATCATCGTCATCTTCTCCAAGTGGATTGATCATACTTTCAGCCACTTTCATCCATCCGACAACAAAAATGAATTGAAGGACAGACATTACAAACGGAACAACTGGATAGAGCTGTAAATTTAGGAGTTCAGGATCATCCATTCAATCGAATCAAAACTAACAATACTAGGTTGTTCCGGATCCTTTCCGTCGAGAAGAACAGATTGACGAGCGATCAATGCCATGAAGAAATAGGAACGGACTGCAAGGAAAACGACCTGGAATCGGAATTATTTATATATGGAACCGATTGAATTGTCATACTTGTGGATAAGCCAATGGAATGGGAACCCAATCGTAATTACTTAAAAGAGCCAATCCTTTTCGGAATTCAATAATATTTTTTCCGATTTCATTCATTAACAGATCTGCTGCAATCTTTCCGTCTGCTCTCGCTTGAACCAAAAGACCAGTACTCCATTGAATTGGAACAAAATACTTGGAATACTTGCATGCCACGTTGCAAAGAGCTTCTCTCTCGTGTTCTAGCATAAATCCTGAAGGAGTTCTATTGATAGAATGAATGTTCAGAAGTACTGTACCTGCTGCCACAATAGAATCCAGAGTGGGAAAACGGCGGCGAACTTGCAGAGAAATGTCACGGAATACGAGAACCTGAGTCAGAACCATATATCGAATCACATTTCTTCGAATCATTCTCGTTTGTTCATCAGTTCCACGTATATAGTTGGAAACAGTGATTGCAGTGCTGAAATGACACATTTGTGTTGTTTCTCTTTAAAAGATATATCCACTTATCGACCCATCCCAAATTCGCAAAAATATCATTCCATCTTCGAACAATAATTGTGACGAAGAAACCAAGCATGAAAGTGAGAGGAATGAATTCCATCATTTGATCAAATAGAGCAGCAAAGTTGTCCCAGATTCTGGAAATTAATTTATAAAAGATGTCACTTCTCATTTAGTTTACTTTCTAGTTTTAGCCCCAATGATCAAATTGCTTCTGTAGATGAGAGATACTGATCCGAATGCAATGATGAACATGCATAGTTCCTGAAAGGAAGGATTACTGTATGTCTCTTTTCTGATGACTTCAAAGATCAGTTATTAGGGCTTGAACTTTTCATCTTTTCTTATATGACAATAACAAAAAAGATAGTCCCTATCGTTTAATTTTATTCACAAAAGATGATCTTTTCTAAAAGAAATCAATTTCCTTTCTCCACTCTAATATTGGTTTTTGTCGGCATCTTTGTGTTCTTCGTTCAAAAGAAAGAAGAAATGAGTAATAGTTGAAAAGGTCATCGATCAGTCAACATGTGTTCTATGGGTTACTGAATCCTTTTGTGCCATCACTAAACCATGTTTCCTGCTCTCTCCAAAAAATGACGTTTTTCGTATAGTGAAGTTCGAAATGAATTTAAAATCAGTAATCCTATTAATCTTATCAATTAGCACTTTCTCTTCTTATCAATTATTTATTTTTGTTTTCTGGAAAAAAAGAACAAACTTTGAGAAGATATTTCCAAATTGATCCTTTCCATCGTAATTGTAGACGAAGAAATGAGAAAATAGAAGCAGAAGAGACATCCAAATTATAAGAAACAGTCATGTCTCTGAAATTGAATTATGAAGAATTTATGGGAGAATCGAAATGACAGAAAAATGGAATTTCGTCATCCGCATAGAATTCTGAACACCTTAACCAATGCTTAGATTCGTGTCGAGACCCTTTAGATTTTAGGAAAAAGAATGAAATACCGCAATGGTTCTGATCTCTGATGATTTACCATGTTCTGAATTCTAAACACTGGCAAGTCTTCTTAAGAAGAATCGATGTCAACTAATCTTAAAATGTGTGAAAAATGAGAAAATGAGTGGGAAAAAGAACGGAGAAAAACGGAATGTTTTTTGTACGAATCTGACATGAAAAAGAGACGGAGAATGATGAAAAAGATGGAGGTTGCGGAGGAGTGACTGTTGGAAAAAGAGGAATGATGGAAGAAGGAAGGTAGAAGAGGAAGAAGCTCTGCGTCTCTTTATAACACAATTCCACATTCATTTTTCTATTGTAAGAGAGGATGAAATCAGTCAATACATATTTGAAATCCAAGAGAAGAAGATTAGAAGGAGGGTGTCTGTAGGGAAAAAGATAGGATTCCCTAGAAACTCAAACTACCGTAATCAATAGATCAATACAGAAAACGAGAATTTCCCTTTAAGATCCCGATGGTCATCGATCAAAACAATCAACTCTTTTTCAGGAATCATCATTACCGTAACCCTAAACTAGCCGAGGCTCAACAACGTTTGATCATTCAAAAATAATTTTCCAAACCGATTGATTTCATAAAACTATAGAATAGAGTCCAATTCGTTGATCACATAAAACGAAAACTGTCTCGATGATGAGAAGGTTTCAAAAAAAGAAAAAGAAATTAATAAATCGAGCCTATTTGTGAGTAAAACAATCATAGATCACAGAAAAAGAAAGAAGAGAATTGTCTGATTGAGAAGGAGAGTCCGTTGTCAACAGATTAGCAACAGTTCGAAGGGCAAATAAAAACTTCTCGCTTTTCGAGAAGAAGAAGAAGAAGAAACAAATAAAAACGGACGCTTTCTTCTTTTTTTAATTATTACTCTCCCTTCTTCTTAATTTTCATAATGAAGAAGCTGAAAAGTTATTCTGTAAATTATACTCAAATGAATCTATTTCTGTGTTTGAATAATCTATCCCGTCCTTTTTGTTGCTTTGAAAGTTACCATTTTGACACCTTAAAAACAATGTTTACTATACAATGGAAATTCAGAAAAAAGAAGTCGATGGGGAACAGAGAGTGCGGGCATCGTTGTTATTCTAGTGCAGTAACCGAAGAGTATTTAACAAAAAGGGGAACAACGAAAAATTTCAGATCTTGGAATGTAGTTTCTAATCGTTATCTAGGTATGAATTGGGTATAAGAGGCATGTAGTAAAGTAATTTTTAAAAAAGCAAGAAATGGAGGCTAGCATGAAACAGCTACCCGGGAGTCGAAATAAATGAGCTTTAACAGTGATTCGGTCAACAAATAGGAACAAATGTGCAGATAATATTGGAAATGATAATAAAATATTAATTGAGTGGTTCTCCTAGTCTCGTTTCGATGAATCGTTCGAGGCCTCGAATAGACATCACTTTGATGTTGTTATCGATCATGCATTTGACCGTGACTTGGTTCTCTTCGTATTCTAAAATTCAATTCAATTTTCTAAAACAGTTCCTAAACGACATACGGTGCGTCAAGAAAATTGCCTCCGTTGATTTTCGATGTTGGTGGATTTTTGAGAGACATGCTTGGAGTTCCTAAATTCAAAAATTAACTACAGAACATTTGGTTAACACTAGCCGCTATCTGGATGCAAAATCCATCACATGGAGTGTGATGTGGCAGTACTTCAACAACTGGTGGACTACTGTTTGAAAATTCGTGGAAGACATGGAAGTAGTTCGTCATTGGAGAATTTTGATGATGCTTGTTCATCATTAGCTCATATTGGGAGTGATGTAAGAACACAGTTGGATGAATTCGTGGAGACGATGGAGGAACACTGGTTTTCAGTTTATGCAACTTTCGAAACAGTTCTCGTAGTTCCGCGGCTCTCATGTCTGGTTCTTTCATCATTGGATCAATAAGGATAGTGTAATTATCAGCAGATGGATCAGAAATTGGTTTCACTGAAAGAATACTGCACGCTATTTGAAACTTATTAAAATCATACAAAAATCCATCCATACAGTTCTCGGCTGTGAAGAGTTTTGAAAAAAGCCTCCACGTGAATTGGATCTCCCTCTTCCACCTCTAAAAGCTGGATTCGATCGAGCCGTAATTCCAGGTGGTGCATCGCTCCCTGCTACAACTTTTTTATTAGCGTTTTTTGGCTCGTGAATCTCTCCATCTTCAATTATTATTATGTCGTCGTCGTCGTCGTCGTCTACAGGCACTTTTGCCGGAGCTACTTGAGATTTTGTCTCAGATGTGATTGATTTGTTCCACGACTCTTGCAGTCTCGCATCAGAAGTACTCGGATCAACAGAGTCGTAATCTTTTGGCTTCTTCGGAAACTTTTTTGGAGAAGCCTGTGTTTCACTGCTCGAACTAGGGGTATTATTATTACTAATCTGTTGTTGATTCTGTTCCTAAAATAAATTATGTTTACAGCCTTCGAAACTAAATTTCACTAACTATTCCAGTAGAGCAAGAGGCCTTTCGCTGAGTAACCTGATCAAGGAAACTTTGAGGTTTGAATCCCACCACATCGGCTCTTGGTGGACTCGAGTTCGGCGAGCGAATTGGTCTTGGTGCTGGTATTGGAGCTGGTGTTGGAGCTGGTCTTGCAACTGGCACTGTAGCTGGTACTGAGGCTGGGTTTGGAGCTGGCCTTGCAACTGGCACTGTAGCTGGTACTGAGGCTGGGTTTGGAGCTGGCCTTGCAATTGGCACTGTAGCTGGTACTGAGGCTGGGTTTGGAGCTGGTTGTGCAACTGGATTCGCAGCTGATGCTGCAATCATTCCCAACGTGCCGTTTTGAAAAGAAGCTATATTGGGAAACAAATGATTGAAACTTCCAGAAGATTTTGCACCTTGTTCAGTGAGTCCGTTGAGTCCGTTGGTTCTGTTCATTACTGAAGTGCGGGCCTGATTCAGGAATCGGTCGTCACGATCAAGGGGGAAATTCATCTGTGAAGCATCATTTCTAGGCAGAACATGTGTTCTATAGTCAGAATCAGACAATGTTTCGGGTTTTTTGCTCTTCTCGTCATCGTCGTCCTCGTAATTACTTATACTATCCAATATGTTCGAGAGAGATCTCGTTGTTTGAGTGCCGTTCGACCCATTGGAAGATGTTCCTAGAGTACGAAGATCTGTGTCTTTTTTAGCTGCCTCGTTCAACTCTCTTTCTATTCTCTTACGATCTCCTTCTGCCCTCAATTGGAAGAACTTTTGCATTACTTCACTGTCACGTATCTCATTCAGGCTGTAAGAACTGTGAATTCGTGGAAAACAAATCTGTTCCATTAAAAACTTACGCTTTTTGGATGGTTTCATCGACGAGTGGAGCTTCTTCGGATACCGAATTACCGTTCTTCTCAACTCGATCTACGTTTCCTCCGCTACTGCTTGCTCCATCCTCTTCTTCATCGTCATCATCAACATCCATTGCTTCTTCTCCTTTTTCTTCCATTGATGTGGACGCCAGTGGATTATTCATTGTTGTCGGGAGTTTAGAAATGTTTGAAAATACAAGTGGTGGAACTGGACAAGGTGCATTGGTTGGCTTCAGAATTCCTGGTGGCCCTGTTGTGGAATTAGAACCCAGTAGCGGTTTGACGAGTCCAGGTGGAGGGATAGAAACAACGCGAGGAGTATTTGACACTGGATTCGGCTGAGCGACAACTGGTGGTGGTAACATGAAGTTCGGTAGAGAAGTGGTCGGGGGTGGTCTTGTCATATTAGGCGGAGGAGCAGAGGCTAATGGAGCTTTAGATGACGTTGCTCCTTGTGGAACTGGTTGCCTATTCTGGATTACTGGAGCAGTGGTTGTTGCAACTGGAGGAAAAGAAGAACGAATTCCACCGATTCTCATCGGAATCAGTGGTGGTGGGGGAACAGAGAAGTTTGGTTGTGTAACAGGTTTAGGTGCAGAAGATGAACCTTGAGAAACAGGTGGTCGATTAACAACAAACGATGGAGGAAGAATGAAGTTCGGCGTCGGAGTATCTGATGGCCTTCGTTCCTGAAACTATTCGAATTGTATTAAACACTTTCGGATCTTTGGGTGAAATGATGTCTTCATTCTAAATAACCGACCTCAGGACTTCGGCTCTGACTTTCCCGATTTCGGGAACTAAACTCTTTTGAAGACGCCATAGCACTTTTGAAAAGCTCATCGGTTCCACTATCAGCACGCTCTTTCTTCTCCAATCTGAGTTGTTCTTCCAGATGTTCTTTCTTTTGTTGTTCGTGCAAATGCTCCTGCTTCTGTTTTTCGGCGAATGACGTCTCCTGGTTCACTGAACAACCATCAATCAGTTTAACGAATATGAGTGGTTCACAAATATGATTCGGGTATTCCAAATCTCTCCATCTTACGATCTTTTTTCTTGAGACGGATTCTAGAGTTCGAAGAACTCCTGGAAGTAAGAATCATGCAATACTTCTGAGCAAGGCAATAATAGCAAACCTCTGGGATAACTTCTACAAATCGGCGGAGGACCATGATTTATCATTGGAGAATTCTGTTCTGGAGGAATTGCTGGGCTGACAACTGGGACAACTTCTAATGGTTCAGATATGACATTACTTGATCCATTGTCAAAAATATCATCACAGAAATCCTCTGCATGCGGATCAATGTATCTGGAAAATGTTCGTGAAAAGAATGTTTTCAGAGTTTTACATACGCTGTACAACACTTATCAGGGTGACAGAAAAACGAATCTCTCTGTAACGGAGGAAGAGATGCTTCCATCTTTTTTTGTTGAACAATCACGTGTAAGCAATTTGATTGATGCGGGAAACCAAAGTCTGTGGAAAGCGGTCCAGATGGAATGTAGTAAACGACACAGTTCTCGCTATGATTCCAAACAAGAATCTGAAAATAAACCTTATAAGTAGAACAGAGTGGCTCATTACCGAATTCGTCGTACGGAGTGTTTCCATCAGCCGTTTTGATGTTTCTGACAAGCGAAGAACGCAATGAGAGAACAATCCAAAATCTGTGACATGGACATAATTTGATGTGAGAAGTTTTCCAAAATATTTGGGAGTTCGCAAGAATTCTAAATCCGGATATTGATTGACATTGTTTTTAATTACAGTTTTCACAGTTGCTTCGCAAAAGCTGTAAACATATATATTCAAGGAAACTGGTCTTAATTGAATACTAACAGTGCGAATGGGGCTTCTCTCTTTTGCACCATTGTGCACACATCTCCCTCGAATGTTCCATTTTCAGTTTTAATGGAATGTGTACATCTTTTTTCCAGTACGAAATCGAGGAAATATTGGTCTCTGAAAAGGAAGATGAACTTGGAAAAATAAAAAAATAGTTTTGAAAATAAGAAAATTTAATAATTAATTACATTGTGCTAAAATCTTTGTGTGGCTTGTAGCGTGCAGTTGGAGGCAGTTCATAAGTTACGACTGCATGTGGAAGAATCATCGATGGATATTTTCGGAGATCTGGCGTATTAGGAAAATATTCGTAATGATAAACTCCGGCTAAAAGATGGTCCTGAAAAACAGATATGATTGTTAGTGGATCGAACATCAAGATTACTGACGAGTATCAAACGATGGAACTTCTTTGCAGTGGGATCATTTTTCATAAGAACGTGGCTATGATGCTTCTTCGATGGTTCAATTCTTCCACTACTCAACGGTACTTCTTGTCGTTTTTCACTGAGAGCCACACGGAATACCATCACTTTTAACGGCACATTTCTATACAGAAATCGTCCTGCATAACATAAAGCTGGTGAATTGTATAACATGACACCCTTTTGTCGATCGCCAATTTCTACTATCGGGTCACATCCCACTTTCAATCCGACTGAGGCAATCTGCTTGATTTCGTCTTCTTCGAAAATCATACGGTAACCCATCACTTCCTGAGTGCAGTTATTCCGACGTCTATATGAATCAAACTGAAATATTTATATTTTATAAAGAGGAATACTGAATATTAAGAAGGACTAACACTGTTTTCTAGTTTTTGGTTCCGAATGATATCAATACGTTTCACTATAAGAGATTTCCAGCAGTCTTCTGATGTTGACCGTTCTAGACCTTTTTTCGATAGATGTGAAAGAAGTGTTTGTCTTTGATGTAGAGTTGCTTCGGAGATTTTGAATCCTCCTGAAAAAGAACAAGTACATTGAGAGTAGTTTCACAGGACTCTCTAATTTCGACAAAGTAACCATTTGTCGAACATTCTACAAATACAGTGCTCCACATAAATCTAACCTCACCCTGGCTTTTCTAAAGAAGTGAATTTTTTCACGGTTGAAGATTGAGGTTGATTCATGGAAATATGTATTTTTCGGTTACAAAAATTTACCAGAAGTTAAAATTGATAGCGGCGGGGACTTTTTTGTGAAACATCGTTTCATGTAAAAAAAAACCTTTTTTCGTTCAACAAAATTACAACCTCACTTGGTGAAATCATGAAAAACGATAGAAAATGGAGAGAATATCAGTTTTAAACATGATTTAATCTTCATCTGGGTCTTCATTGTTCATTTTCAATCAAAAAATGCGAATATCCATCGATGGGTGCAAGTTTTCAAGGTTCAACTTGCTTACAGAACTTTAAGCATCGAGAACCGGCTTTTGCCACCCAGACACACTGTGTTGCATATCGTTTCCGTCGCAGATCTTTTTCACAAGTATCCCCATGCAATTTCAAAAAAGTTCGGTGAGAATGTCCCCCATTCAAGAGCTAGGATGTTTCTGGTACATATCTAAGCTGTAACCCATTCGGCTCAGTGAATCAGAGCTCCCACTTGTTGATAGATCAAAGATAAACGGCTCAAACTAAGTGGAAAGAAGGCTTTCCATTTTAGCATCTAATTCGCTCCAAAAAATTTGATCTATCAACGAGTTGGTGCTCTTAATCACTGAGCAGAATGAGTTTCAGCTTGGATATGTGCCAGAAACATCGGAGCTCTTGAATGGGGAACATGCTAACCGGACAGGAACTTTTTTGAAAATGTATGGGGATACTTGTGAAAAAGATCTGCGACGGGAACAAAAACGGTGTCTGAGTTGCAAAAGGTGATTTTCAATACCTACTGTAAGCAAGTTGAACCTTGAAAACTTGTACCTATCGATTGGTATTCGCATTTTTGAATGAAAATGAACAATACATCCCAGATGAGGATTAAATCATGTTTCAAACTGATATTTCTTCCATTTTTGATCGTTTTTCATGGTTTCCAACAAGTGAGGTTATCATTTTGTTGAACGAAAAAAAGTCATTTTTTACATAAAACGATGTTTCACGAAAAGTCCCCGCCGCTATAAATTTTTACTTCTGGTACACTTTTGTAACTGGAAAATACATATTTCCATGGAACAACTTCAATTTTTAACCGTGAAAAAATTCTCTACTTTAGAAAAGCCACGGTGAGGTTATATTTATGTGGAGCACTGTATATGCCAATCATCTGCACATCATTGCTATTTGGATACTTTCCAGAACAAAAATGTCCTCTAAAAGCAGGGTTAAAGAGTTTGATCGTTTTCAAATCGATATATTACCGTAATACGCTATCCCATCATCACTCTTTGGAATTTCCAATAATTTGAAAACTTATCAAGTGAAAGAAATAATTTCCAATGTTTTTTGAATCAGCTACAATGGCTAATTATTCTTCTCTAATTGAGAGAACTCTTTTGAAATAACGGAAGTGTGCAAACGATTATTCACTTGTTTAACAAATAGAAAAAATAGTTGAGGGCAATTGGATGGAAAAAAACAACACTTGCGATGTTAATAATTATAATACAAACAAGCGCAGTTTTTGAAAAAATAACGTAAACGCGCTGTATATTCATGAATAATTAGTAATTAACATCATCACAAACCTGGTGTTTGAGGAGGGGGAGGTGCGGAGGTACTTTGAATATTATTATTATTATTATTTTCTTGAATCGGCGCCTCCAATCGTCGCTTTTTGGGAATTACGAAATTAAGAGGTTTTCTATTATCCATTTCTGATTATCTGGAAAAAATTGGTTAGAAAAAAAAATACAAGAATAAAACAGAGAACATGAGATTTGGATTAATCAACAACAATATATTCTTATTCGCATAAAAATGAGCATTCCTGAAAACAAAGGATTATTGGAACGACTAAACCTGAAATATTTTCTGTATTTGTCATATGCTTTCATATGCACAAGTGCCGACGCCCATAAATTTGTATTCATCGCAACAAAAACTGCGATTTAATTCAAAACTCGAATTGATAACACTCTCCGGATGAGAGTGAATTCAGTTTTCAAAGAAACCGTCGGTTATTGATTTGCAATGAAACTCAAATTTTGGGCTGCTCGACACAAGTGCGTTTTTTTTCGACCGCGCCAGCACGCGCCTCGAAGTCCGCAAGGTGTCGTCGACTTCAATGCAAATGCACACTTTGTCTCACACACCGTACAATTTCACTTCAGGAGAGGTCTCTCCTCTCACAACACAATTTCAAACGATTCAACTGAATATGTAAAGCAAACTTTTAAAAAATTCTTAAAAATGCCATGTTTAAAATGGGAAATTCACAGAAACTAAATCTTCATTGCAGTTAAGATATGATTTTACCCGTTAAAAAAATTAAATGAATGATGGTTGAGCCCCGTGTGCTTTTCTTCTAGTCGTTTGTTCACTCAAAAAGACGTCGTCTTCTGAATCACTACTCGCCGAATCCGAATCTAGAAGTGCTTTATCTTCTCGAGCTTTCAGTCTGTTCCGCTTTTTTCTTTCTTTTATCAATACCGGCGAAATGCAAACTGTTGTGCAAGCCATCTATAATTTATCGTTCATTATCAAAACATTAATATTTAAAACTAACCATCGCCATAAATCCATAGAAAACTGCATTCCATCCGTACCAATGTTGAATGTTTGGAATCATGAATTGCCCAATTGCTGATCCGCAGCTTCCAGTTCCGTCGATAATTCCAGTAACCGTGGCGAGAGCTTCGGCATTTCCTTTCAATTTGTCACTCTTTCCCAAGTCAGCCACTATTGAACTGGAAATCATATTGAGAGGACCTCCAACAAAGAATCCTGCGACAAGAAGTAAAACTGCATTCCAAGCGTATGAAGATGGTGAATCTGGAAATAAGAACCTATAGAATTAGAATCGATTTAAAATTCATACGCGAATAGACATAAAGTGATACGAAAGAAGCCAAAAGCATGTAGAAAATCAAAGAAGTTCTTGATTTCATTCGATCAGATGCTGCTCCTGCTACAATCGATGCAATTATTCCACCAACATCATACCACGTGGAAAGAGCATCTGCCAGTGTTTCTGGCCAGTTTAGACCACTTAAACGATTGTTTATGGTGATTTGTTAGACTTCAATACTTACTCATGTAGATAATATGGAAGCCAGAAAAAGAATCCATCGTTTACAAATTTAAGACAAGCGAATGCAAGGGAAAACTGAAAGATTGAATATAAATAGAGAAAGAATGAATACTCAATCTCACAGAAATGACTCCGGGAATCAGCCACGTTCGAAAGAATCCGAGTGGCGGAGGACGATTCAATTCAATTTTCTCTTTGCTATCCGACTCATGATGAGAATTTGAATCTAAACAGATAAGAATCTAATCATTTTTAGATTATTCAAGTATGTACCTATATCCCACGGAGCAGATGGTAATTGGAAATAAACAAGAATACTGTATCCAAACAATAGAGAACAGATTATTAGGAACGGATACTGGAAATTTTTCTTTTTTCTTCTTGATTATCAAATATGACCGACCTGATACCCGAACGGTAAAATATGACTTGCTATCAATGTTCCGATTATATTCCCAACACTTCCACATGCAGACCATACTCCCATTACAGTACCTCTTGCATCTTTTCCAAACCAATTTCCCATTATGGCAACTTCAATTGGCCATCCGACAGATTGAGAAAATCCGTTCACAATCCAAAGAAAAATATAAAGTGGAGCAGAATAAACATGATATGTTTCGGTTAAAAATCCAAAACAAAACACCGATAATGCAGACATTGCCATTCCAAAACTCAACATTTTCCTAGGATTATAATGGTCTCCGAGTGTTCCACTTATGAATAAACCCTATAAATAAGAAGTTGAACAAGGGTTTTAATCAGAAAAAAGTCCACCATTGCATAAGTTATCATAAAACTAGTATCCAAAATTCCCAGAAACCTGGTAGCGTGCTCTTCTGATTTCATGAACGGAGGACCCGTGGAATTACTTGTCCATGTATGGATTATGGATGGTTTCACTGTGGCAAGTGTCTTTCGGGTGGCATGAATCATGGCAAAACTAAAAGAATTGATTGGGGATTCTTCCGATTTCAGAAGAGTTACCTGAAGAAAGTGTGTAAAAACACAAAATAATGATTCCGAGTCCATTTTTGACCCGTTAATCGTGTCAGAATATCGTCATTTCCTAGTCGTATTCGAGGAGGCATACACCTGAATTCACAAAGTAAATGTAGGTGAAATAGAATAAAAGTGAAAATGGAAAAGGGATGACACGGTGGTTTTATGCATTCTACAACTACACCACTCCAAGAGAAATCTTCTAATAGAGACGCAGGACGAGTGAAGGGTTTGTCGTCAAATACGTTGTTCAGAAAATGAGAAAATGAGAGAAAAAGAAGAAAAGAAGGAAGTGAATTCACTTCTAAGCTGCATTCATTGATTAAAACTAGAAATAAGAGAGAACAAGTGAAACAGATTCAACAATTATTCAACTCATGACCATTTGGTTGCTCTTTGTCACCGGTTTTTTGAGAGACCTATAAATTGAAATTTTGGAGTTTTAAATCAATATTGGAGCATTTCTCCCCGCACCTTTTCATGTTTGTTTTCTTTCCACTCTCTCCATAAAACTGGCGAAATACAGAAAGCAGACAATACAACCTGCAAGATCGAAAATAAATGAAAACCTTGAGAGATCGTATCTACCATAATCATAAACCCGTAGAAGATTGCATCCCATCCTAACCAATTCCTAACCAATGGGATCAGCCACTGTCCAATTGCTGATCCAACACTTCCTGTTCCATCAATAATACCAGTTACTGTAGAAAGTGCTTCCGCATTTCCGCGTAGAACTTCCGACTTTCCAAGGTCAGAAGTGATACATCCAGCAATCATATTCAAAGGACCGCCAATAAAGAATCCAACAATGAGAAGGATAAATGCATTCCAATAATATGAAACTGGGGAATCTGAATTCAATGTTGAGTCGTCTCAAGTTACGGAATTTTAAAACTCACGAGCATAGGCTAGCAAGGATACTGTAGATAAAAGAAGCATCACAAAAATAATAATTGTTCTGGATTTCATTCGATCCTGGAAAATTCTCGAATAAGAAAACTTCGAACCGAACGAACTTACTGAAAGTGCTCCAGCAATGATCGAAGAAATGATTCCACCAACATCATACCATGCTGCCAATCCATCTGCTGTCGACTCTTGCCAATTGAGACCACTCAAAACAAATTGTGATTTTTGAGACATCATCATTATGTTTTTGCCTACTTGTGTAAATAAAATGGAAGCCAAAAGAAGAATCCATCATTGACCAACTTGAGGCAAAGATAGGAGATTGCAAACTGAAAAAAGAACGATAAATGAAAGCTGACGGTCTGAAGACATACGGCAATGACCCCAGGAAGTAACCAAGCACGGAAGAAACCTAATGGTGGAGGTCTTTCGTTATCTTCTCTCGATATTTTCTCTTTCCCATTTTCCTCTTCCATTTCAACTTCCCATGGTGCCGATGGCAAATGAAAGAAAATAAGAATACTGTATCCGAACAATGCGGAACAAATAATCAGAAAAGGCCATTGATATCCGATGTTGACTGTCCAACTGGCGATCAGAGTCGCAAGAATATTACCAACACTTGCATTTGTCGACCAGGCACCAATTACGGTTCCTCTTGCTGTTTTTCCAAACCAACTTCCCATAATACAAACAACTAAAGGCCATCCAACTGATTGAAAGAATCCATTTGATATCCAAAGAATTGCATAGAGTGGAGCAGAGTATACGTGTAATGTCTCAGTGACAAATCCAAATGTGAACACAGAAATTGCAGAAAGAGCCATTCCAAGAGCCAGAATTCGACGGGGATTATAGTGATCACCGAGTGTTCCACATATATAGAGACCCTGAAAGTTATGATTTGATTTGATTAAAAAACCAACTCACAATTGAATAAGTGATCATAAATCCAGTATCAAGAGCTCCGAGGAACTCAGTTGCAGATTGTTTCGATTCGAAGAGAGGTCCATTCGGTGAAGAAGAGTTATCGGTCCAGACGTTGATAAGTGATGGTTTGACAGTCGAAAGAGTTTTTCGAGCTGCATGGAACAGAACGTATCTGGAAAATTAGTGATGATTTGAAACCTAGAGTTCTTTTCGAATCAAGATATTCTCTCCGATAGTGTGTTTCATCTATCCTTTTCGCAAAGATTAAGTTCAATTTGTTCATTTGGATTACATGAAAACGCAGATTCTGTCCGTGACAATTACACAAATATATTTTATAAATAGAACATCGGGAAAGAAGAAAAACTCACATGATGAATGTATGAATGAACACTCGAACATGAAATCTCGTCCATTTTTGTCCGGTAACTCTTGTCACAAAGCTCTCTCTTCGTGGTAATTCATCAGTCATTTCACATTAGATGTAACTTCAAAGAAATTGAAAAAGAATGGGACAAGGGGGAGGAGGAAGTTTGTCGAGAATAAAAGAGAACCGGTCTATTATCAATTTGAAAGATGACACCGAAGAAGGAGAAGAGTACGATCTTTCAAAAAGAAGAACTAGCGAGAATGTGTTTCTGATTTTTTCGAAAAAGTGTACCAAGAACATACGATGATGTCTGTCTTCTTTTAGGCGAATTCAATAAATATGTTTATTCATTTTTATAAATGTCTGTAAAGAAAAAAAACTGCATTGTTGTTGTAGCAGGTGACCGGCGTAGAAAAAATACAATATGTACAAAACAGATAAAACCTCTTCTCTCATATAAAAAAACAGTCCGATTTGTTTAGATTCGTGTCTCCGAAACCTATTGTTATACATTAGTATTAGTGGGTCTTCGTCTGATTTCCTGAACATTTTCATCGGTCGGACTTTCATCTGAATCGCTTTGTAACAAGGCGTCTACCTCTTCTGAACGATGAACTCGACGTTCTTTGTATTCTCCCCATAGAACTGGCGTCAAGCAAAGGGCGGTACATAGAATCTGGAAACTTCTAGTTATTACAGTAATACTTTGGTCAGATTTTGTTACCATAACAATGAATCCATAGAAAACGGCATCCCAACCAAACCAATGTTGAACAGAAGGAATAAACCACTGTCCGATGGCTGCACCAACACTTCCAGTGCCATCGATAATTCCAGTTACTGTCGAGAGAGCTTCAGCATTTCCACGCAGTTGCTCACATTTTCCGAGATCGGCTGTGATTGAACTTGAGATCATATTGGCTGGACCGCCAATGAAGAAACCGGCGACAAGAAGGAGGAATGCATTCCAATTGTAGGATTCAGGGGAATCTTGAATAAACACATAGGGTTGTCCAAAGGAAAAAGAGAAATCAGAAAACTCAAAGACCCAGAACTTACGTGCATAGATATAAAGTGAAATGGTAGCCAATAAAAGCATAATGAATACAACAGGTGTTCGAGATCTCATATGATCCGAGAAGGCTCCGGCCAAGACGGCAGCAACGATTCCGCCAACATCATACCAGGTAGAAAGAGAATCCGCATAAGATTCTGGCCAATGTAACCCAGCATGCAAATAAAATGGAAGCCAGAAAAAGAATCCGTAGTTGACCAGTTTGAGGCAAGCATATGCAAGAGAGTACTGAAATGATAGAAGATTACGGTAGGAAAACTAGGCATTTGGAACTCACTGCGATGACTCCGGGGAGTAACCAAGCTCTCAGAAAACCGATAGGAGGAGGTCTTTCAGATGAATCCTCATCGATATCTTCTTCCATTCTCTCCGGAACAATTTCGTTAGACACTTCCCATGAAGCTGATGGCAGTTGGAAGAAAACAAGGAAACTGTAGATGAAGAGAAGAGAACAAGCAATCAGAAATGAATATTGATATCCCATGAACAATGTGTAACTGGCTATCAACGTTCCAATGATATTTCCAACACTGGCACAGGATGACCATGCACCCATAACTGCTCCACGAGCATTGTGTCCAAACCAATTTCCCATGATTGACACTTCAACTGGCCAACCGACAGACTGAATGAATCCATTTAGTATCCATAGAAATGAGTAGATCATCGGGGAGTAGACATGAAACGTTTCAGTGAGATACCCAAAACAGAAGACCACAACTGAAGAAGACATCATTCCGAAAGCAAGAAGACGTCGTGGATTGTAGTTGTCACCCAGGATTCCGAATATGTATAACCCCTGAAAATACATTATCTGAAATTGCAGGTTGAAATGATTTGTACTCACAATAGCATAAGCAATCAGGAATCCTGTATCCAAAACTCCTAGAAATTCAGCAGCTGACTGTTGAGTTGGGAAAACAGGTCCTTCTGGAGTGGAAGTATTGGATGTCCAAGTGTGAATGAGAGATGGTTTGACAGTGGACAACGTCTTTCGAGTTGCATGGAGCATCGCATAACTGAAACAATACTATACATCACCAAAATACAGATTGAGAAGACTAACAGAAATTATAGGGAACAAAACATACCTCATGAATGTGTGGACGAAGACAAAAACATGATGCTTGCTCCATTTCTGTCCAGTTATTCTCGTCCAAAAACTCTCAGAGCTCACATCGTTTCGAAGTCTTATTCTCGGCATAAATGATCACCCTGAAAGAAGTTAGTCAGTTGGGAATTGGGTAAGACTTTCTTCAGAGTTAGTTGGAGAAGTATTGAGAAAGTGATAGATGGAAAAGAGTGAACTGATTCAGTTCAAATGAATGTAATCGGACTAATGGAAAAACGAAAAATGAAAAAACAAAAAAACCACCGGAAAATTCTATGAATGTTTGTTTGAATAGAGGAACAGAGAAGCAAATCAGACCTATGGTCTTCTATGAATTTGAATATAAACAATAACAAACGCATTGTTGTTATGACTAAACAAGTCTGAATGGAATATACGCTCTATTGAAAAAGTATGGATTGAGAAAGTGAGGAAATGTGATGTAATAGTTTTAGTCGACTAAGTCAATTACTTGACATCATTCTATGCATTAGGTGCTCATTCCATACTCCGGAAACGAATTGATTGAGTCTCATTTTATGAAATCGATAGCAATCTTATTTGATTATTTTTCATTTTTTTTGTGAGTGAGAAAAGCATAAAAGTATTTAAGAAGCCCACCGAATGAAAACGATCACTATGCTTAAGATTTACAATATTTTTAAGCTGGAATTTATATCATCTAAAATTCTTAAACTTAATTTTTTGATATCGTGTTTCAAGATCAAAGTTCCAAACTTGATAATCAAAAGAACAAAATTTGACTGATATCAGAGAAGAAACACGTGTTGATAACCCAATCTTCTCTTTTTTCATTCATTAGACCTACTTTCTTTTTTTGCGCAATTGCCTCGTGAGTAATGCAAGTGTGGACCACCGCACTATTCACTATTCACTATTCACTATTCACTATTCACATTTCACTATTTTCTCACTATCGCACTATTTTCTCATTTCGTTATCCCATTTTTTCCGGATTCAGTGTTTTGAAATAGTTTTTCCTCTGCTAAATATGCTTCTTTTTGTTTCAAGAATTCAAAAACAATCAATTTCATTTTCAGTTTCTACAACATGGCAACTAATTTAAGTGCTGAACAACGAAGAGCTCTTGAAGAAGAGATAAAAACTCTCGGAGATGAGATTCGAAAGCTGAAAGAGGGAAAAGCTGACAAGGATGTAGTAAGTTGCACGAAAATTTCACATTTACTTGAAAAAAGAAACTGTGAACAACATTTTATGACTAAAAAATTATTAAAGAGTGTTATTTGAGGAATTTTTTTCTTTTCTTTTGTGATACAAGGCTGTATTTAGAATCTGATTATGAGCCATCCATCTTCTTAAAGTAGTGAAATTTTTTAATCTTCTTGATTCTCCCAATTTTAATTTTCTCTTTTGAATCAAATAAACGATCGATATCCGTATGTTCTTCCTTTTTTGAACGCGTTAGCAATCCGCTTCACTGTCTTTTACGAAAAGGTAATGCCGGTAATCTGAATATTGTTTAGTACGATGTTCCGATCGCTAGTTAGCAGATTATCGTTTTCTGTCCGGTTATCTGAAGAAACAGTGAAACCCCGGATAGCATACGCGCAAAGAGGAGGAAGAAGAGTATTACTAATAACTTTCAAGATTAAATCTATGTTATAAACATTTCAGGTCAAAGAGCGAGTAAATATTATGCTTGCTAAAAAGAAGCAACTTGGAACTACTGACGAGAAACCAGGGAAGTTCGTCTTGAAAACCGCAAAAGGAACTCGGGACTACGGACCGGCTCAATCTGCTCTTCGTGACTCAGTCCTTCAAGATGTTGTTAAAACTTTCAAGAAATACGGAGCAGAGAAAATCGATACACCTGTTTTCGAGCTACGTGATGTTCTCATGGGAAAATATGGAGAAGAAGGTGGCAAACTCGTTTATGATCTTCAGGATCAAGGAGGAGAGCTCTTGTCTCTGCGTTATGATCTCACTGTTCCATTTGCTCGTTATTTGGCTATGAACAAAATCACAAATATTACTAGGTATCAAATTGCTAGAGTATACAGAAGAGATCAACCAGTGATGTCACGTGGAAGATATCGTGAGTTCTATCAATGTGATTTTGATATTGCTGGACAATACGATTTGATGTATCCGGAAGCTGAATGTCTTGGAATCGTTAATGCTTTGCTTACGAAGCTTGAAATCGGAGAGTTTTTCATTAACGTAAGCATACCGTTTTGTAAAACTGTTCTCATGGATATTTTCAGCTCAACCACCGATTCATTCTCGAAGGGATGTTTGCTGTTTCTGGTATCTCACCAAAAGATTTCAAAACAATCTGCTCATCTGTTGATAAGCTCGATAAGACTCCGTGGGCTGAAGTTGAGGAAGAGATGATCAAGGAGAAGTTCTTGAAAAAGGAACAAACTGAAAAACTCGGTCAACTGGTTAGGTTCCGAGAGTTGAACAGCGGTTTGAGTAACCTGGAGCTGCTCGAAAAGATGTCACAGCTACCAGAGCTCGGACAAAATGATAAGTTCAAGAAGGGAGCTGAGGAACTCAAAGTTCTCATCGGATTTCTCGAGGTAGATGGAGTTAACTCAGTCCGATTTGAACCATCCCTTGCTCGAGGATTGGATTATTACACAGGAGCTATCTATGAAGCTGTTGCTCCAAGTTAGTGATTAATCGTTTGCTTGAAATGTCATTTTTCTCAATTCAGAAGCTCTCGAGGGAACTGCCGCTGAAAAATCTGAAGATACAGCTGGTCAGCCTGTCGGAGTTGGTTCTGTAGCTGCCGGTGGAAGATATGATGGTCTTGTTAATATGTTCGACGCTAAAATGAAAGTTCCGTGTTGTGGAGTTTCGTTCGGAATTGAACGACTTTTCGCCATCATGGAAGCTCGTCAGAAAAACACCATTCGTACTACAGAGACTAAAGTGTATGTTGCTTCCGCTCAGAAAAACTTGGCCATGGAGCGCAGAAAGCTTTTGAAAACACTTCGAGACGCTGACATTGAAAGTGAAATGTCACTGAAAGCAAATCCAAAGTTGCTGACACAATTCCAATATGCTGAGGAAAGACGTATCCCATTTGTCGTGCTAATTGGAGAACGAGAACTCCAGGAAGGCATTGTCAAATTGAGAAACGTTGTGAGCAGAGAAGAGAAGGTAAGTGTCAATGGAAGAGGATTAGTTATTATTGTTTTTTCTTCACAGGACGTTCCATTGGACTCATTGGTCGCTACCATTCGTGAGGCGCTTGCTGCACTCTAGAAGATCGATAATTTGTTGTTTTTCTAAAAATATATCCGAGTTTGTTTGTTTTTCACCTCATTATTCAGCTTTTTTCCTACTTCACGTTCTCATAATTCAATTGTTTTCTTTAATATTGCATAGTAGGTGTGTGAAGTTTTGTTTTTCTTTTTGATAAGTTTATTTATTCGCCTCTCGTTCCATAAATTATCATAATCATTTCACTGTGATGTTTGCTCAATATGGTTGAAAGTCCATAGTCAGATATCTGAAATTTTCTTGTTTGATGAATAGAACAAATTAATTTTTCTTCAGAGTTTCAATCATGTCTATGTCAAAATCGTCATATTCGCAATACAACCGAAAAAACTGGGAAGATTCGGATTTTCCGATTCTCTGTGAGACATGTCTTGGCAACAATCCGTACATGAGAATGGTAAGATTTTATTCAATTTTCGAAAAAATGCAAAAGAATAAAACTTCAGATGAAAGATAAGCATGGAAGAGAGTGCAAAATCTGCGAGCGTCCATTCACAACATTCAGATGGCAACCAGGAAAGGGAGCCAGATACAAGAACACTGAATTGTGTCAAACTTGCGCTAAAGTCAAAAACGTTTGTCAGACATGTATGTTTGATTTGGAGTATGGATTGCCAGTACAAGTTCGTGATCACGAGCTCCAAATTGCTGATAATATACCGAAGCAAGGAGCAAATCGTGACTTCTTCTTGCAGAATGTGGAGAGGTTAGTTTTGAAATTATTCATAATTCTGTGTTCTATATTGATAATTTTCAGAACACTTGGACAGGGTGATGGAACACAGCCGATTGCACAAATCGCCGATAACATGGATCAAGCTGCTCATGATCGTCTTCGTAGAATGGCCCGCTCTCAGCCATATTATAAGAGAAACGCCCCACACATCTGCTCATTTTTCGTGAAAGGAGAGTGCAAAAGAGGAGAAGAATGCCCATATCGTCACGAAAAGCCAACAGATCCTGATGATCCTTTATCTCGTCAGAATATTCGTGATCGTTACTACGGAACAAATGATCCAGTTGCTGAGAAGATTCTCAATCGTGCAGCAGCTGCACCAACACTTTCTCCACCAGCAGACACTACAATCACAACACTGTACATTGGAAATCTGGGACCAGCTGGACCACAACAAGTTACAGAAAAAGATCTTAATGATTTCTTCTATCAATACGGAGATATTCGTTGTCTTCGTGTTCTTGTCGAGAAAGGATGCGCATTCATTGAATTCACAACTCGTGAGTCGGCAGAACGTGCTGCTGATAGATCCTTCAACAAGACTTTCATCAAAGGAAGAAGACTGACTATCAGATGGGGAGAACCTCAAGCGAAGAGAGCTGCTGACAATTCGAATTACGTGACTCCAGTACCATCAGTTCCAATCTGTAAGTGTTGTCTTCAATTGTCCGTGAGAACTTTCCACGCATTATATATCAAAGGCCATGAAAAGTATTCTTTTTTTTTCAAATTATAATACTATTAGAACTGGTTTTAAAGAGAACTTTCTTCTAATCCAATACTCGAGGTTCGAAGGTTGATCTCTTCAACCTTGTAACAAAAAAGGGAAGAATTTTCTAGTTTCTTTCCATTGTTGGCAGCAAGTATCATATTTCAAAGCCGATTCCCAACCCAAAAATCTTTCTAACATTCATTTCGTCTTCTGAATTCATTTTTTTCCAGTACCACTTCCCGATGGGCTTGCTCCTTCTACGTCCTCGCAGCAGAGATTCACCGGTATTCCACGTCCACCAGCTCCACCATCGTTTGCTGCCCCATCTCGTCTCTTTGTTCCGAACGTGCGTCCAGTGAAGGCTGGTGAATCAAGCGGTCAATCTTCATCATCGTCAATCTACTATCCAAGTCAAGATCCTACTCGTCTTGGAGCCAAAGGAGATGTCATCGAATAACTTCTGAGTCTTATCGAAATCAAACATTGACTGTATTATTCTCGTTTCCTTTTATAATATTTGTACTCTTTCTCTATCACTTCTTTTCCAAAATCCTTGTACTTCTTGGTGTTTCATGTTTCGAAATACGTATATTTATTGGTCTCACCACTTTCTTTTAATCCGTCTCCATTTTCAAATTATCTGAACTTTTCCATTTTCATTTTAATGAAAGACGATAGAAAATTACTTGAGTGCCAAACGTTCTCTATCATCAACTGGTCATATCCGATTCTTTCTATTTCCTAAAATTCTTTTTTTCATTCATGCCAACATCGTTTATTCAGATGGCTTTACTCAATATACAAGCCGTATCTGCACAAATGGATGCAAATTTTAATGCGAAGATTTTGAATTTTCGAATGGTGGACGAAGGAAAATATACGGTAGGTGTTCTGATATTCTCTCTCAAAAAGTAGTTTCCTAAGGCTGCAGGTCTACCGTATTCAATTGACAGTTGACACGTATACATGGACAGTCGAAAGACGATACAGCGATTTTGATGCTTATGATGTTCAACGGTTCACAGATCGAAAGAAATCGTTTCTTCCGCCGAAAAAACGACTAGGGAACAAGGATCTCGAGTTCGTAGAAGAACGACGAATTGAATTGGAAAAATACGTTCGAGCGCTTTTGGAACTGGAAGTTTGGTATCAAAAACAAAAGAATGTTCATTCATTGCCGCTGATTAGTGCCAAGTTTTTCGATTTTCATCAATATGTAAGTTATCGAATATTCAATGGAGTTTTATTATTTTTTGAAATGAGACCAAGCTGTTTTTCCAATAATGCAATCAATTATTAACATATTTTTGGCAGTATTCGGGGGGATGACAGATGAGAAGATAGGGAGAGATTAGTAGAGAAACAGGCAACTTATATACATCTAACTGACTGAATTCTGAGGTAAAGCTGAAAACGAAAGCAACTAGCAGTTTATAAGAAATCATTGTTCCTCTTCCGGATGATGAATAGCAGCAGCAAGTTCATTGCGGCTTAAAGCGGCACGACGCTTCATTCTCCAGTATTGGAGACGTGTCCAAAGTTCTCGAAGAGCGATGTAGATCATTGCGATGTTTTTGACGGCGAACAGAGATGGATCGAACTTCTTTCCATGTTGTTGAACCTCGAGAATGATGTATAAATAGATACGAAGTCCGAGGAATGGTCCGTTGACAAGGAGAACGTAAAGGAATGCCCAGAGCTTCTCACTGACAAGCAAGAATCGTGGAACTTTGGCGTAACGAAGCTTAGCAAGAGCGAATGTTGGCATGAAGAAGTTGAGGCAGGCGACAACGAGAATGGTCAATTCAAGCCACAATTCTAAATTCCATTTGTCTTTCTGAAAGTTTTCGAGTATGATTGAGATATCAAAATGAAGAAACTCTTACCGATGCTTGCCAAAGGATATCCAAGAAGTAGATGTTGTCAATGAGATCCAAACAAATGGCAGCAACAAGATACGAAATGTAAATTTGACGAACGGAGACCAATGGAGTATAGTGATGAGATTCGAAGATGAACAAAAAGATGAGAACAGACAGAGAAAGTCCAGCTTTGAAAAGAAAATCATCGAAGAGTTTGTCGTTGTTATCCAATGGAGTCGGTGGAATGTCTTCGTAGAAAAGACGGAAACACGTGGCAACTTTTGAGATGAGAATGAGCGAGTATGCGGCCCAAGCGAAACACGCATACTTTACACGGCTGTCTTAAAAACTATGTTGTTGATTGTAAAGAAAGAAATCTCACTCACCGATGGAACAACACTCTTCCATTTGAGTCGTGTTATACTTGATTGCGAGAACTCCGAGTACTCCGAGAATGAGCAATACCACAAAGTCTGGTCCAATCCATGCTGCCCATACATTTTCTCCGGTCACATTCAGATAGTACCAATCTAGTAGACCGAATTGTAAGACTACGAGGGCTAAACTGAGTATCAAGGCGAATGAATCCAAAAAGGCACGCACGCAGCGGCCCGGTAGAACGGCCATTTTAGAATTTGAAGTTGTCGATTGATATATTAATGCAGCTGTCTGCTCTGGAGGTACTTTTATCGGAAATTCTTCTGCTCCTTCGTAATATTCGAAATGAGCTATCCGTTCCTCTCCGTTTTCTTCAATCGAATCTTCTGTAATGTGTCGGGGATCTCTTCCGGATTCGAGGCGGGTGTTCTCTGTAACAGGTGCAAGATAAGATGGTGACGGTTGCGGAAACCACGGATTCTGAAGAGGATGTTCCGATGGTTTAGGTGATTCAATATGATGATAGCGAATAGAAGAATCCACCCCAGGAAAGAGCAAGTGTGCCATTTTTGTGTTTTTCTTTGAGAAGAGAGGGGAAAAAGGAGAGAAAGAGTTTCGAGGAAGAAAACTTTCGGAGGCGCCCACGGGTACTGTTTGTTTTGCCCGTTGGGGAGAAAAAGATGCGACTACCGATGGGCATCATCTTCATTTTTTCAAACTGTTTTCGGAACGGAAAAAACGAGAAGAAAGAGTTGACCGAATTGGAAGAAATTGAGAGGTCTAGTTTAAGAGGATTACTGTTGCTTTGGGATAAAAGAGAGGGGTCAGACGAGCGATCGCAAATCTAGTTTCTGGAGGAAAGAAGAATAGAAAAACCAGGAAAGTTGATAATTGTGGAAAAGTTGAGTTTCAAACGTTTGAAAAAGTTTTGAGATCAGGAGCAGTTTGAATGTCATATAAATGACGGGAAACATAAATCGTAGTTGATCTAAAATGAATAAAATCTTAGTAATATGACAAAACGAATCAGCTTCTTCTCGCAGTTCCAACTGCTTTTCGGGTGAGCAAAAGCTCTAGTTGAGTGGATGTTCCACTTGTCAAAAGGGTTTTGTAAGACATCTAACATCTATTCTTCCCCTTTTCTTAACAATTTCACAGAAGTAACTCGGAAAGAGAAGGTGAACTTCTAAATAAAAAAAAAGGTTGCTGGCTATTGTTGTCAGCTGATGCTCCATTGTCTATTGAAAGAAAAGATACTGTTCGATGTTTGCCGGCCAACGTTGCGCACCTTGTCTCTCTCTCTTCCTCTCCTCAGTTGTCAACAAGTGCAAAGTGCATGAACACGAAAAGAATTGAAAAAGAGGAGGAAAACGATGAAATATGTTGTTTCTACAGTCTACTATTCCATCTCTCTCTCCCATCCTCATTCTTTTCATAACACAAGAGAAAACAACGAGTGTTGCGATCCCTCTCTCCCTCGTTCTCTCTCTCTCTCATTATTATTGCCTGTCGAGGCGTATTCCTTCCTTTTTACAGTCAGTAGCCGACACGGATGCCCATCAAATAATTGAACATAATGACCGAAGCGTTGGCTAGGTGGAAGGGTGTCGTATACGGGTGACGATGTGGTGTGCGCGAAAATGAAGAAGAAGCAGGAGGATTTTCCCGTAATGGACAGGTGTGCATTCGGAAGGCTTATGCCTAATTCACGAAGAGCTGATCTGGTCTTGTTGTGGTGTTACCACCGAGAGGTACGGGAGGAGAAGAGAGTCCATAAGTTGCTTAATTATGTGCTATTGTGAATGGAAATGGAAACACTCAGGAAGATAGGACAATATTATGGAAATGCGACTCGATAATTGCTGCTCTTAGAGCTCGTTCTCCTCTTCCCTTCGGCCTCCACTAAGAGCTTACCTGGCAACGAGCCAAGTTCTCAGAAGGAGGCCAACTGACGGAGAGAGGGTAATAAACGCAGTTGTTCTTATTTCTCAGAATCATAAAATTCATTTGTGGCTCATCGGACATGGTCCACTTGCGTTTAGAAATTGATGCGTTCGTTGGGAGTGGTTGCATCCCGTCTGTTCACATATTTGTGTTTGCATTACTATATTACTATATACTGTCAACTGAATTGGTGCACACCATAATCATCATCATCAACATGATGGCGTTTGTTCAAACACATGGCCACCAGAATTCGTGTTAAAAGACAAAAGGTCCGAGAAGAGCACTTGAAAGGAATTTTGCAAAAAACGAAAAGAAGACTTTTCTGACAGAAAAGAGAAGGAAACGAAAACTCATTTGGAAAAAGAGAAACCGAGAAGAGCAAGAATGATAAGTTGCCATCTTTTTAAGGGAAAGCGAAAAAAGAAAGAATCTATTTGGAAATCAGTTTGAATACGAAAACAAAGGAGTAATTAGAGAATAGTGACGCGAAATGAACATGTAACTCAGTACTGTGTTGACTTTTCGGATTTCGCACAGATGCCGTCTGATTATATGTATCCCTCGTTTCTCTCTTCCTCTCCGTAAAGTACAAACACAGAAGCTCCCATGAGAAAAAGAAGATGGAAATGAGAGTATAATGAAAATGAGAAGAAAGGTACGCTTACCTGGAATCTCCATGTACAATTTGAATATAAATCAGTGCATAGAACACGAAACGGAATATATTAAAGAAGGATGAGAGGAGTCTCCGGAAGTCGCTTCCTGTCTCAATTTGGCACGATGCCAGCAACACAACAACGGAGAAAGAGAAGACGAAGAAGAAGCAAGATTAGGCAGTGTTAGAGGAGAATGTGGGAGTCGGCTGGTGCGGGATGCGACAGAAGGACGGACGAGGTCAGTGGCCACGCCCACTTTGGTGGAAGAAGAAATGGGAGGAAAGGAGACAGCAGTGATGTTCTGATGGGTCGAGTAAAGGGAAGAGGGAGAGAAGAATAATGAAAGAAATGGTGCGCGAACAAAAAGTCAGAGTACTCAAAAAGGAGAAGATGCAGAAGAAGCAAGAGGAGCTTTGATTTATGGCATGTTCTGTGAGAGTTCAGATGCCCAAAATAGAGAGCTCAGAGCACAAAACAAAAACCGAAAAATGAAAAGTGGAAGTGCGATACTTAAACTTTTATGTTCTTCGAGAACAACTTTGATCAGAGCTGCAGCTCTAAATTGAATTAAAACTCTAAGAACTCTATACGAATTCTCTGAATGAAATTCAGAAAAGTCTCCCTAAAATAAAAACAACTTTAAAAGTCGAAAAACAAAAATTCAATCAAAAACGAGACAGAGAGTTGTGAGCTAATCCACGGAGAAGCTGGTCTCTATACATATATATTTACGAGGACGTTGGTTGACGACGTTTTGCCATAAACAATCAGCAGGTTTACTACTACTACTGCCTTCTCGTCCTCCTATATCCGTTCTGAGCCCCTCCTCCTCCCCTTTGCCCCCTCCTCATCCCGTTTTCCGTTCCGGAGACCCGTTCAATTATGGCCTTTCCTTCACCCTCGCCCGTTCCGTGAGAGAAGGGGGTGACCGGTTTTGTCGCATTCGAGTATTATGCTCTGCCTATTATACGGACCACCCAAAACCGACCCCATCTGTCCCCTCCGTCTTTCCTGTTCAATAGAGCACATTCATTCACCTTGGAGAGATAGATACATGTAACAAAAGTGACACAAACAGTGCGAGGGACGGTATGTGCCGTAAGGTATTGAATTACATGGAATGAGATGGATGCCTCCAGTAAAATAGGAAGAGAAAGAAGGAATTTCAATTTGAAATTACAATGAGAGAGAGCAAAAGTCTAATTAGAGTTGCCGCCCAGTAACGGGGCTAATGAAATGAAGGAAGCAACAAACTGAAATTGAAAAAAGGCCAGGAGTGGAAGAGACGACGAGGGACCACCAATAAGGCATTCTTCATCTTGTTTTATTCATTCGGAGTCCGATTGCCGCTTCGGTGGAAAGCAGTCGTGGACAATGGGAATCTGGAGCAGTCCAGCCATGTCAAGTGAATGCGGAGCGGCAGAAGTAATCCGTGTGGAGTCTTCTCCTCTTCTTCTCTTCTTTTCCTGTCCACAAAAGAGGGGAATTCAGACCTTGTGGAGCACGAGGAGAAAACGAAGAGGAGAAGAAGAAGGGAACCTAATTTATCTGCAATGTTTTTCAAGTCGACTCGTTTTGCCGAAAAAAGAGAAAACTCGTTTTTTTCGTCATCTCATGTACCTAATACTCTTTTTTGGGCATGCCAGTTACCAGACGAGAGCTCATTTTTCTCGTTTCTGGCTCCATATATTGTGAGTCGAAACACAACAAAACAACAAGAAGATGAAGCGAACCTTCTCGTTTTCTTCTCCTTCTCTTGCCTGGAAAGATGTATTTGTTGAGCCAAAAATGCTCATTTATTGGCTCTCTTTTCTCAAGGGATCTACAACAAAAACAGGCGGTCAGTTGAAACGACAAAAAAGATGTTAAAAAGAAAAAGAGAAGGGGAAGACTTGAAAATGGGATGAAAATGGGCAAAAGAAATACGGAGACAAGTGTTCGCTGAATAGAGAATATAGAACACATATGGTCATTCGGGAGGGTCCTTATTAGATATTAGAAGTGGATTCTAATGAATATGAGACTATGAGTACCTTTTTCTTCTTTACAGGAGATCCATTCGATTGTTGACGATTTGTCATTGAGACTCGGAAATTTGGGAGACGGATGGTTGGAGAGCAGTCAGACGTCACCAAAGTACTTCGAATTCACTCCGATCGAGTTGCATGCGATCACCGAACGTCTCCGACTTCCAGAACCTACTGCACCCGGTTAGTTGAGAACAAATTTCTAGATTTTTTCAAATGTTATATTCAGTATAGCTATCATTCCGAAACTACTTTTGTCGTTTGTTTCGAAGTGACGCCGAGAAAATGTGATTTTGAAAATCGTTTATGTTGTAAATATAATTACTCTCTCCTTAGTTCCAGATGTCAATATGGTTGCTGACATTGGCAATACTATCGACTTTCTTCATCGTGTTCGAGCTTTGAAAATTCGAGGACAAAAGGGATACGTTGGAACTTCGAATATCGTTTGGAACTCTTTGGATATGAGTCTCTACTTCTGTAAAGGATTGAAGGCTCTATGGGTTAGTACATGAGATTCTAAACACAATCTGAGAAGATTTTAATTTCAGATTGCTGACAGTGATGTCTGCCGTATAAATGGAATAAAAAGTGTTCGAGATACTCTCCGCCGTCTCGTTGTTCACTATTCTATGAAAAAGATCAAGGATCTGTTATTTGATGAGGAAGATTTGGAAGCTGGAATGGAAGTTGAAGAGATGGGAACATGGAAATGTTTAGAAGAAGTTGATCTCTCTTTCAATGAGATCAGATCATTCGATGAGAGCATGAAACTACTTCCAGAAGTCCGTATTCTGAATGTCAGCTACAATTCTATTACGGATATCGGATCTAACCTCGCTTTCCTGTCTTCATTGACAGAACTCGATCTCTCAAACAACACTATAACTAAAATCGAAGCGTAAGTTTCAAAGAAAAATTTAGAAATGATGAAAAGAACACGCCATTTTCGACCAAATGCAGCCTTCTCAACACCTATAATTTGAGAAACCATGAAAGCAAGACCCATCAAAAATCCCATAAAATGCACCTTCACATATTCTTTTTTTTCCAGATGGAATGAGAAATTGGGAAATGTCAAGAAGCTGGTTTTGAGTGAAAATGCAATTGAAGATCTCACCGGTCTTGGAAAACTATACTCGTTGGAATACCTGGATGTAAAGGGAAACAATATTCAAACTTTGGAAGCAGTTCAAGGAATCGGAAAACTTCCGTGTCTTGAAATTCTGCTTCTCCGTGATAACCCGATCCGAAAACTTGTTGAATATCGAACGAAAGTTCTGGAGCTTTTTGGAGAACGTAGTAGAGAGGTATTTTCTGAATTTGGAATCCTATTCTATTCGGTTCTTTTTCCAGGTTAAACTGGACGGAAGACGTCCAGAAGCTCGTGAACTGGATACTGTAAGAGTTCGAATGGCACTTCGAAAAGCGAAAGAGGAGAAAGAAGAACGAGAGAAAAGACGTCGTGAACGAATCGAAGAAAGAATCAGATACATTTCTGGAGAAGACGTCAATCCCAATGTTTCTGGATCTTTCTAGCTGTCTTCTATTGCATCTATGAGAAATAATTATTGCATTTCAACTCGTCATCCATGTATTTAGTGTCTATTTAATGTACTCAAAGTCCGAAACTAATTAAAACTGAAAGTAATTTTCAGTGTGATCCTTCTCCTCCCTTTACGCATAATTAATACTCCGTTTCCTGGTTCATGTGAAATAATCTAGTCTTTCCCGGTTTCGTTATCCGTATTATCCATCTGTTTCACGAGCTTCCGTCATCTCGTGGTCGTACATATCGTCACGATTCTCACCGAAACATTACTTATTTTTTCGATCCTTTTTTCTAATCGGTGCTCGTCTTCTTCCCCCGCTTTATTATATACTCTTTCTTTCTTTTTCTGTTTCATTTGTCAATGGGTTTAATGGTTGTGGAAATATGAAAGTGATGATTAATAAATGTGTGAGATTACTTGTGGATCTTTAGATAAAAATTCAAAAACAACAAAATGCTCAGATTTATTCAAGACACGATCTCTTCTCAATATTGAAAATATCCGATATTGTACAGATTATCCAACAATGAATTCCGTTTGAGCATCGGAGAATTTCCGTTGGCAGCGTATCTGCGACTGTTGCTCAGAAGACCATTCAATTCTTCGTTTCGAGCCATCATAACGTCCTTTAAAGAGAGAAAGAAGGAATTTCAGAAGAGAAAAAGAATGAACTTACAATGAATCGTTGAGCATCGATATGAGTGACAAGAAGGAAGAGAACGATGAGAAGAAGAAAGAAAAAAGCCTTGGAAGACATTGTTGAATACCTGAAAACGTTGAAATATTATACAGATGATGATGTTGAATAAGAAAAGAAAGGAACGAAAAGAGAAACAAAATGAAGATAATCCATCTAGTCAGATGCTCTTTTCCCTTTTCTTCGGGACCATTAGTTTCTCATTTTCTTCTTTTGGTTCCGATGGAATATCCTTCCGAATATCTAGAAAACGTCATAGAAAACATTCCAGAAGAAACTGGAAAAAAGAGATCGGCGGTAGATAAGGAGATGAAAAATCCGGATTAAATTCCATTAAACGTGTGCATGCAAAATGTGAGAGCAAAACCGAAATCTCAGATGAATTCTGAAGAGGGGCGGAGACTTTTCGTATCTTAAATAGACTAAAAATGTGGGCGGAGCTTCAGGAGACTTGCGCAGTGAGCTCTCTTTCTCTCAGAGCAGCACTTGACACATACAAAATATTCATTTTGAAGAGAAAGAGAACGACAACGGAATGTACATTTTAAAGTGTTTTCAGAGAATGAAACTGGACGGTGGAAACTAGAAAAAAAGTTACCTGAACAGGATTTCAAAAGGGGAAGAAAATGGGAAGAAGATGTTGGGAAATGGAATGCAATTATGAAAAGATCGAAGAGCAGAAGTCTGGCTCTAATTGAAAATAAATGTGTCTGTGTTTCTTTTCACTCGAAGAACTACAGAAGCTATTAAATGGGATGGCCTCTGTGCGGAAAGAATCCCAAGATTGACCAAAATGAAAAGTCGTTTGGAAACTTGAAGTCAGTGTACCTAATGCCACCCTGTTCACTCTTTTTGAATAATATAACTAGTCGGTTTCCATTCTTCTCGAAACTTCAAAAAGATTCACTAATCTCCCTTCTTACCCCATGAGCACATATTTCATTTGAACTCCTTCCACGTGTATCACAAAATGAGAGCATTTTGTTTCTGGTTTATACTCTTTTCAGGAAAGAAAATGAGATCATTTTGAGTCCTCCTTAGTCTAATCCTTCTCCCTATTGTTCATGAATCTTATCGAATGAATACATTATGAGTACATCTGACCCAATTGCCTACCGTATTCCTATATTATGACTCTCCGTCTAAAATCCTTTATTTACCCAAAGAAAGCATAATCCTCGTGCTTGTCCTCTCAATTCCAGCTGTCTCTATATCTAAAATGATGTCTGATTATCATTTTTCGTCCGATTCCTAAGAAGAAAAAATGAAATCGCTCCCGGAAGTATATACAATTTGGATACTGGTTAGTGTCTGGTCTCATTGAAAACACTACAAAAATGGACTCGGCGAAACGAGAAATCAAATAACAACTTTCTTTATTTTGTATTCACACTCACTCACAGCAGGTGATCAATTTGCACTCGAATGGGTACGTTCATAGCTGAACGCTTTGAAGAAAACGAGAGTTCTCGGGAGACGTCATGATTAAAAAACGATTAACCGTCTTGCAAATTCTCCAAAAAATTTTAACAAAAACAAAATTCGAATTATCTCATCAAAAGATTTGATAATCTTTTGATGATGTGGGTGTTCCGAAAAATGAGAAAAAACGGAAATCGGAGGTCTCACATATAGTTGGACTGAGGGTGGAATGAGTCTTTCAACTAACCGGTTCCGGAAGAAAAGGAATGATTAATTCATAAAACGTCTGTGTCTGAAGATAAGTCAAAAGAAGCGTTCTATGAATTCGAAATAAGGAGGTGACGATGAATGTTGATGTCAGTCTGAGTTCTTTTTCGATTTCAGTACCAAGTACTCTACTCTTATCTACAGTAATCTTTCACTTTCATCTCCTGGAAATGTTGTTGATGTTTCCGGAAGTTGTTTCCTTGAGCAGATTTTATTGCAAACCTCCTCTGAATCATGAAAACACATGTACCCGGGGGCTATCAAACCAAAAACAATATAATTTTTTCGAAACGTACTTTCTCCGTAAAAAGTTTACGGAAACACAGGAAACTTGGTATATAAAGAGACAAGAAGAACTGAGAATTCAGAAGCCACTCTTCCTATTCTGAAAATGAACTTCTATTCTCTTTTCATCTTCTTCGCTTTCTTCTTCTCACTTACTGCTGCACATAACTGTCGTCGTCACGGAAACGGTGGATACGGTGGAGGAAGAGGAGGAGGATCCGGAAGCGGTGAAGTCGTCGTTATTGGAGCCGAGAGACCAAAGAAATAAGTGCATTTTTGTTTTGATAATGATGATAATAAAGTGAGCATTCCAAAAATCGCTTCTTCAAATCAAAAGAGAGAACCAAAACTTTTTCGGATTTTCCCATCTTTTAAATTGAATTTTCAACTCCAAAAAGGATTACCTAACCTTTCGAAAAAAGCATTTTCTTACGAAATTCGTACTAACATTTCAATTTGAAATGCTCTTTTCTTAATCCGATCCGAATGGGATTTTTTCTTTTAATCGAATTAAATGGGTTAACCTTTGAACAGATCTTTTTCTTCTTTTACGTTTCTTGATATTTTATTCGTAAAACTCATCAAAAAAGAAAAAGAAGAGAAAAAAGTATAAAACAAAAAGGAAAACATACGAAGAAACGTACTATTAACTACAAATTGAGCCAGTTAGAATTCGGTGTAAAACAAGTGAATTGAGGGAAGATACACGTATTCTGATCTTTTCTTTTCCACGTATTTCAATAGAATCGAAACCTCGCAAATCTCGAATCGATATTGAAAACGATATGGAAACGAATAGCTCATCATGATTTTTCACCAGTATCTACATACCAATGAAAACTTTCTATCGTTGAAACGAGCTGTTGAAAGTCAAAAATTATTTGTGAATTATGATAGTTTCCAGAGTAAAAAGAGAAACGTTTAATGAAATATATGTGAATCGGAAGAGAAGATGACCCTGATTTGGTGAATGTTCCAGAACTCCATTACATACACGAGCTGGAGTATAGGAGTCATTGAAGAGGGTTTACATATCTGCTAACTTTTCAGTTCCAATCTCTCCCCGATGAATTCGACTGATCTCCACTTATCGAATGAACTATTCATTTTGAATCGAAGAACAGTTCCAACCATTGAAAAAGTGTATTTTAAGGTTGAATCATCTGAAAAATTCATGGATTACGAGAGCGAGAATCGGAGTTCTTCCCTTACCAAACAACTGGGTGATGAGATATTCGGAAAGAGAGAACAGTAGTCGTACGATGTATCTGCATTTATTATGATGCAAAGAGCCCATTCTTGTTTTCCAGATTCCCCGGAACGAAAACGAATTTCCAGGGAGCGGCGTTCGTACTGAAAACCGAAAATATTTCAGTTGATTTCAGATGGAAAAAAGGAAGTGAATGTTGATAAATGTGAGAAAACGAAATGATCAGATTTCAATTGTTCTCAATTTCAAACCTTCCTGAGAGGGCATTCGATCTTTGTTCATCACCTCTGCGGGATAGATCCCTAAGAATGCTAACAAAAAGTGAACATCAGTTGGTCCCTATCTCCAGAATTTTAAATGAATCTTCTTAGCCTCCATCTCACCCCTGGTAATTAATTGTCACTAAAAACAGCAAAAAGTCACTCACACCTGTCTTCCCTTCTCCACGTCATCTTCCAATTTTGTAGATGACGTGGAGAAATACCTCTTCCTTAATTGGAGACGTTACAGGTGAATGGGGTTCATCAACTTTTTATTCTGTTAACTTTGAATTCTTTTTAATTTGCGGATATGCAGAGTCTTCTTGCCATGATTTTCGAAAATTTATGTTGTTGTTGATTTTCAGAACAAAAAATGAAAAGTAGTACTATCTGTGGGAAAACGTAATAATTACTTCTCGAAATCTGTTCTTTTTGTCAGAAGGAATGATGAAAAATGAAAGAAAGTTGAACGGAATGAAATTGAACATTAATGGGGAAATCTGGAAAATTGTTGAAATTTCTGGCATAAGTTAGTCCATGATAAAAGGAAAATGTATCTCTTCTTGGCAGCTGAAATAGAACAATATCGACATTTTCAGTACGATGGTTTCTCTCCGTTTTGATGGCAATTTGAAAATATAATTTAGTTTGATGAAGGATTTTTGAAAATACAATATTTTGATTCAAAGATACCTACCACAGATAGATGTTTGTCTGAACTTCAAGCGCCGTTAGTGCAACTCCGTGCCAAACGACTGAAACATTTTTAGAATTATGACATTTTATGATATGACACATTTGACACACTTCTCAAATGACGGACCCTAATCCATCCGGATGCAGCTAACATCTTCCTGATTAGTTCATGACTACTGTCTAGTTCATTTGAACTCATTTCAGAATTCATATCAACACTGAATTTGAAATCGCTGCCGCCCACCACAAAAACATTCTCTGAAAGTCTTCGAAATTCATTTTTCACACATTTACCAGAAAGTTTGATAAAAAAGAAAACATGAGTGCAGAAATCCCCAAGTTGGCGGCATTTCCAGACTCTTTGATCTATCACTTTCCATTTGATGCAATCATTTCGAATAGACAACCCTCCATTGATAAATGAGTCTTTTTTACAAAGGAAAGGGAGGTCTTCCTCTTCCTCAAAAAAACCAAAAAAAAGAGTTCCTCCGGATATTTCGACATTTCGGATGAGCAACTCTCTGATATTTATTGGTCCCAGTATGTCGTCATTCCTCCTCTCTCACATTTATTCCCGATTTATTTCTCTTTTCAGAAGTTTTTTCTCCTTCTTCTTCTGACACAGTTTGAAATTCGCTTTCTCTCTTTTTCTATATATGAAATGCGATTACACAGAAATTTGCAAGAGAATCTTGTGTTTCACACTCATCTTTCACCGATTTCTCGCATTAATTCAACACGAAGCATCCTCATTCTACAAATGTCATGAGAGCTTTCATTCCGTTTCAATATATATTTTTGTTCTCTTCTTTTCCTCGCTTTTGATCGATTTGAAAGGTTTCCTGTGCCGGGCTATTTTTGTTTCAGAAACTTGCCCGAGAAGCACTTTTGTGTCTTGTTTTCAGATGGGTTTGGGAAAAGAAGAAGTGAGATGATGGGATTAGCAAGAGAAGATGAGAATAAACACAAGATAAGTACTAACCGATGGATAGAAACTGAAAACCAGCAAATCTTCAATTTTTGTTTTGTTTATCGAATTAGGAGAATTAAAAACTCACGAGATGTCTACTCGAGACACTGTCTAGATATTTCTGAAACTACATAGGAGGTCTAGATATTGAAGAAGAATGACTCATTACAGAATCAAATCTAAACTTTGTCAAGTTCGTCTCAAATAAAATCAGTAGTACTATAACTTCTAAATGTTGATGATCCCCCATACTGTTCACTATATTTATCACCTCTGTAGCCTTGATTCCCGAGTTCAGAGGCAGCAAAACTGTTCATCTTTTACGCCGATTCATTATGGTCAAAGTGATCTTTTGCTCTTTCCAGAGATTCTTCAACTCATCGAACTATCACAATTCATTCCATTTTAATTACTTTCGTACTTCCAATCCTCAATGATTTCACTTTCTTCCCTAACATTGCAGCCTGCTCAAGTTGCGAACATCTTCTCCCTTAATCCTCTTCTCCTCCTCCTCCTCCTCCTCCTCCTTCTTCATTTTCCTCTAATCACTCCCATCGAATTAGGCTCCAGTTCCCCCAGCACCGCCTCCTCTTTCACACTCGTGCACTTTTTACTAACGTTCTTCGTGTCGAATTTTATTTATTTTCATTCGAATTCCAGATGAAGTTATTCAACTGTTTTGGAAGAAGTTCAGAAAGAAGCATGTACGAATTGTCGAATGACGAAATGCAAGCAGTCAGAGATTCTTGGAAGAGGTTTGTCAAGTTTCTTTGTTTCTTTACTGAGAGAACGTATATTATTTTATCAAAATGGCACGTATTATCACTTCTATAACGTTCAAAACCATTGTTTTCAGTTTATGATCATCGCTATACGATTATAAATCTTTATTTTGTAAATCGTTGTATCCCAAGAAATATTAATGGTTTCTAGGAATGAAGTGAGAACTCATGCCATTACTAATGCTTCTGAAAAGTTCCAACCGTAATCTTTGTTTCTAAAATCTGAAAGCATAAGTTCTGCCCGAACCGAAATGCTTTTGCGGGTTCAATCTGACGTAGCTCAGTGTCTCAGAGTAACATCAGGTGCTACTCTTCATTATAAAGTGTATCACACATCCGGATATTTCATAACTTCCTAGTCTATACCAAACATTCATTAGATCATTCTGACCAAGTTTTCTTCAGAGCCAAAGAACGAGAAATCGGAAAGCATATTCTACAAGCGTTGATTGAACGGAAGCCTCAATTCAAAGATTATTTCGGAATACACGTGGATGAGAAAAAGGATGACGTCTTCAGTTGTAGAGAATTCCAGTTACAAGCTCATCGAATTCAGAATTTCTTGGATACTGCAGTGTCTTCTCTCGGATTCTGTCCAATTGGAAATATTCATCAAATGGCGTATCGAATCGGACAAATTCATTTCTATAGGTAATCAAGACTGTAATTGATCTTGAAATTAATTGATAGTATTTGTAGAGGAGTGAACTTCGGTGCCGATAACTGGTTGACATTCAAGAAAGTAACAGTAGAGATTGTGACATCAGACGGCGGAAGTTCTGAGAGCAGTACGGTAGATTTGAAAAGTGTTCCCTCATTATTTCCGTCGAATTCAAATACAGTCGTCATAATCGGATGGGAGAAATTTATGAGTTCAGTCATTCGAGAAATGAAAAGAGGTTCGTTTTTTCTCAGTTTTTCTGAGAATATTTACACCGGATGGATTCCCACGTAACAGATTAGTTATTTATAAATGTATATCAATGTGTGTAATTCAATTAAATTATGTATAGTTGATGCTGAATTCTTGATCACATATAGTTTGTGTTTTTACTCTTTGGGATCAAAAAAGGATTACTGTAGAAAATTGCAGGATTCTTGGACGAGGCTCGACGCAATTGCCACGACGAGGAAACTCGATTCTGACAATTAGAAGATGATGAGGAGGATGAAAAGAAGCAGGAGGAAGATCAGATATCAGTTCTTTCAGATTAATTTTTTTTATTTTATTATGTTTTGTGGAGAAGAGAACGGAAGTGCACGTGGCTGTAGAATACTGTACTTTTTAACATCAGAGTGTACCAAAAGTACAGAATTAACTATATAAATGGAAGTCCAAAGGTCATCATCCTCCGATTAATTCGCTTTCATCATAGAACTTCGATGATTAGGCTTGTCTTTTCAATTGGTCATTTTGTGTCACAAGACCCCTCTGTTCCATATTAGAAACCCTTTCGTTCGAAGTGGAATAAAATTGTCAATTGGTTTTTGAAATTTCAATTTTAAATAGTCACTCAAAATTTTGTGGCCTCTGATTTTCGTGGGTGACTCCCTCCAATTCTGGAAACTTCAAAGGCAACCCCAAAGCAAAAAAGGTATTCATCGATTCCAGTTAATTTCATTTCAAGGCCATCCAAGTGCCCATTTCTTTGTCTTTATTGACAGTTTTTTGACTACAAAGTCCGAGAAAAAGTGAGAATGATCTTTGCCAAAAACAATCATTTTCCCTAATTCGAACGTCCTTTTTCCGGATCAACAAAACAGTAAAAATGCCGTAAAATTAAGGAAAAAGAACTGAAAAACGACGGGTGTCTGTCACAAAAATCAGTATCAGCACGTCTTCATTTCGTTCTCTTTTCCCTCGCCCCACACGATTTCTGATCACTTGCTTCTTGATTCTCGTATCTTTTTTTTCTATTTCTCCACCTCCTTATCATCATGATCATCCACCAACTTCTCCTCCTTTTTTGGTATTCTTATGTCTTCTGAATCCATTGATGAGATGACACTTTTGTTGTCTACAGTAATCTTTCTCTCATGATCTCCCCCTTTTTCGGCCAAAGTTTCGTTTATGATTTTATCATTCTCTCCAAATAAATGAAGATTGATAGTGTCTGATTTGCGAGGCCGAACCGCCCTATTGTCGAAGTTTTTGGTTTCGTGACAATTTAAAAATACGTATTTTCATGGACTTTGTGATGTGATTCTAGATTATAGAATACATTTTTCAGATTACTGTACTTTCTTTTTATTCATTATTACTATTCCAAAACGGTTATAAATAGTCATTCGAACTTATTCTTTTCATTCATTTTTTATCAAATCAAATCAAATTAACACAAAACCGCCACCCATTTTTATTCGTTTTTCTTCAACTTTTTCTACCACCTGATGGTCATCGAAAACGTTAATTTCTCAGAAACAAACCTTGTGACCTCTTCTTCCAATTTGTTCATCTTCTTGTTCTTCTTCCAGTTACCAAATGTCCAAATTATCCGATTGTGAACCACTTCAAAAAAGAGATTCAATTACTCCAAGGGCATATGTCAAATCATATTGTTGTTGTTGTATGTTCGATCAAAGAAGAGAGGATCCAGCACTGTTCGATGTTTGTTTTCTTGCTTTCTTGCTTTATGTTCATTGATATTGGGTGTGGTTTTTATAGGGGGTTCAGAACTAGATTATTACTTGAGACTGTCCTTTTAATATAGAGAATCAGGATTCTTTTTCCAGGAAGAAAACATCCGGTACAGAGCGTTTTTTGGGACGATGCACATCCGACAAGTGCTTGTTATTCTTGCAATCATCAAGACCATCCTAGTATTTTCATTCCTTTTTCTTCAAGTCATTGATACAGAATCACCATTGGGGGTCTTTTGTAAGTGGTTTTGAGATGGGAGGGAATACGGTTACTGTAGTTCTAGAGACTGGCTATGATATGATCTATGATATAAAATAAAAAAGGAGATCAACAAACTAATAATATGTAATCTTTCAGCTGCCACATTCGCATTCCTCACAGTTTGTATCACAAACATTCTCCTCGTGGCCGGAGTCCGTCTGAAGAGGTAAGATCATATTTTGTTTACTATTTGAAAAGTATTTCATGAGGGTTCGAAACCAGTTTATAGAATTTTCTTTTCTCAAATCATAAGTCATTACAATAAACGCGTTACAGTAGTTCAAGTTTCTTCATCTGAACTTCGTTCTTGATCTCACACTTCAAATGTTCCAGGTACATCTTCTTGATTCCCTATTTCACAGTATGCGTTCTCTTCATTTTCGTTCTGATTCTTCATCTTTTTGTTGATTTCCTCGACACTGCCAACTCGAAAAACACTGTGGAAATTCAACCGATTCTTCATAATACTGTTTTGGTAAGTCGTCTTCCGAACGCTGTATTTCATTCTTTTTCTCATTTCAGTTATTTATGATTTGCTTCGAAGTCTATATGCTTTCTGTCGTCTGGCGGGCTTTTGTCTACATTTGCGATTCGAATATGCAAAGACAAATTGAGAAGATTGTACAGAAAAAGTAATCCAATTTATTTTTTTTTCGTTGCGTCAGAAAAACAATTGATAGAGAAAATGAAATAGGAAACTGGTAGGAAAATGGAAAAGATGATGAGCAAGATTACTGTAGGCAGTCGTTTTGTGTCTTCTAGTGAATAATTCTTGCAAATGATTCGGAACTCTTCATGACTAATTCATTTGATTCACCAATTCTTATCAATTTACCAGAAAACTGAATTCACCAAATCATGAATTTCCTTCGAATTCGTTCCCCGTTTATAGTTTGACACTACAATGAAGTCATTTATGTACTTCTTCAAAACCAAATGATTCATATTTTCAGGTCTATGGTCAAAAGATCATTCGACATCGAATACGATCTCGTCCGGAATGAAATCATAAAAGCGGAAGTGAACGCGAACGAAGAGCTTGTCTAACTGTGTACTATTATCCTTTCTTGTTCTATATCTACCTCTTTATTCTCATTTTTGATCTCTCAATCCTTTAGCTTTCCATTCATTCATTTTATATCCAAAAGAGTAATTTGTTCCATCCAAAAAGCCCCCAGAAACGATTAAGAAACAAACAGAGAGAAAATTGGAGGAAGAGAAGGAGGAAGAGGAGGAAAAGGTTTCCACGTCTCCAGAATACAGGGACAATTGTTACACCGGATCCGCGAGACGTTCAACTAATCCGCTTTCTTTTTTGTTCTCTCTAAAAGTCATACTTAAACCATTCCGTTTCTCATTTATTTACTGCTTCTTCTTCTACGGATTCAAAAATTATGCTTCTCATCTATATTTTATTGTTTTCATCCCCTTTCCTCGTTGATTCTTTTCTTTTTGGCTTCGGTGAGTTCCTGGATCATCGAGAATAAATATTTCAAAAAGTGATGGCTGTATCTACAAACAAGTTTCATAGAATCGAAGAGTTACTGTAGGATTCGTTTTCAGGTGGCGGTGGCGGATGTGGTTGTGGAAGTTCTTGTGGTGGATGTAGCATGGGATGCTCTTGTATGCCACCTCCACCTCCTCCAGTATGTTTACCACCTCTACCACCTCCATGTCCAATGCCGATTCCATGTCCTCCACCTCCTCCCCCATGCTCTTGTCCTCCACCAGTCACAATGTATCAGGTAATCTTTCCTCTGTTTCATAATTATAAACACTAGACTTTCAGCCGTGTATGGTTCCACAATACGTTCCGAGATGCGGTGGATGCGGCGGAGGTTACGGTGGATACGGTGGAGGATGTGGACGAAGACGCCGATCGACCAACAATCAGACGATACATTGATCCGAATATCTCTTTTTTCTTTTCTTTTTACTTGTCATACAGTCATCTATTTAGTACAATAACATCGCCTTTTTCTTTTGATTTCCTAATATTTTGACACATTCCAACGAATCGGAGAAAAAGAAAAAGAAGAGTGATATAGAGAGAGAACACACGGTTTCGACAAGAATTTGACAAAGAAATAATAAGATGCGAATGATCGATTATGAAAGAGTAAGAGAATTGAAATATGAATATTCTAGAATATATTCTTTATCAAAAGATGATTCCGATTATCGATAAGTAAACAATTAGCAATAAATATTGTCGAGGAATGGTTCTTTTCTTTACATGTTTTGTTTTTTTTTGTTTTTAGTTGTTTTGAAAATATATAATCTAGATTTATCATAATCTTCTTCAATCTAGATTCCAGATTGCATTTGCCATCTTCAAATAAAGTGTAAACATGGAGTGTCGTTCGCCGCTCTAACTCTCTGCGTCGAGCTATCTCCCCCATTTCCTCCAAGTAAATACTTGAAGAGTGTTTTATTTTCAGTCTTTCGCAATTGTTTTTTACTAGTAAGTAATTACTTTTTTCTCAATTAGAAAACTAATCTGATGAGCGAATTTCCTTCTAACTAATCTACTCTAAAGTTAACTCTGGATTTTTCGAGATTTTCCTTTGAAAAATTGTTTGGCGAATTCTCTCTATGCAGCTTCCAGCTTTCTAAAAGTTCCCCTCTAAGAAAAAAGCCAATTCATAAGCAGATATTTCATAGTTCTCGAAAAAAGATATTTCATAATCATATAAAACTTGAGCGCCTGAATGAACCCCTTTTAATAGCGTAAGTGAATCTCGCGGCTGTCCAAGTCCCCAGTTCTCCAGTGTCTTCTAGAAAGTATCAATGTCCTTCACAAAAACTAAAAAAGAATCTCCCGACATACGACCTCTGCCCTGGTCAACGCTTCCAACAGAATCAGCTGTTTTTCTTCAACTCTACTAACTTCTACTTGCCTGCGTCTCTTCACTTTTGCGCTGACTCACTCAGAAAACACATGATTCGACTCCGAGTGATTTTACACTGAGACGTAGAAGACGACCTAGAATGTTTCGAAATCATCCACACTCTCTCATTCTGACTCTCTTTTATATTGCTAGCAGTTACCAATGCTAGTGATTTTGTTTGCATTCTAGGTCATACGACTCTACTCATATGTTTTCATTTTCTTTCTCGAGATTTTATTCTGTTGTTCATTTTTGTGCCACTTTCGAATTTTTATCACTTGATTTTCATTATAACTTTGATTTTCATTCAGGTATAATGAACGATCCGCTGGACTCGATTTCTAACGATGAATTCGAAGTCATCGAGAGCTTTGATGGTGAGTTTTTGTAGATGTTATATTTTCTAGATTTTCTGATAATCAGCTCGACGTAAAACATAAAAGTTAGGCGAAGTCAAAACAGTGATCTTTAAAAAAACTTGCATCACTATTTCGCAATTTTTCCCTTCCTCATGATAAATATATAAAAATCAATTTTGAAATCTTTTACAGAAGACTCTGAAGATCGTGAAGAAATGTGGACTGTTCAACCCAGCATAAAAATCGAACCATTCTCAATCCAGATGCCGAATCCAATCAAAGAGGCTCAACGTCCTCCATCTCCAGTTGGAACAAAGGCGCCTGAATCGTTGAATGATCCGGATCGTACTCCAGAAGCTTCTCTGATCGAAACTCCACTTCTCACTGAAACGCTCAAAGAGAACACACCAATGTCCACACCATTGGCTTCTCTTGTTGAGCCGTCTAGTGCCGTTGATACTCTCCATAATATGTCGATAGTTTCTGAGACCGAATGTTCCAGTGAGTCATTCGAGCATTCGTGATAGTTTCAACCTTTTATTTCAGACAACTCTTCGCTTGTTAATGTTGCTGATGTAGAATCGACAGAAGTCGCTCTGAGAACATCTCTTCTTCTTGTTGGCGAGCTGAAAGCTCAATTGAATGCTCAAGCATCGAGAATGGCCGAAATAGAAAAGAAATCCGTTACATCACTTTTGAAGAGCTCGGACGACGAAAAGAAACAACTTGAGATAATGAAGAACGAGTTCGAATTGAAAATGAAAGAGTCAGCTGCTAGTGTCGAAAAAGTGATATCAGAAAAAGATTCGGCTATCGAGCAGCTCAAAGTGCAGTTGGCACAGAGCCAACAGGTGGCTGAATTGTGGAAACAAGGAGCTGAAAAGAACAGCCTCTCGCGTAGTGATTCGAAGACTGAGGTTGACAGACTCCATGAGAAAATCTCGGAATTGAGAAATCAACTTGATGAAGAAGTTGCTCGTCGTATTAATGAAAAAGAGCACCGTAAGCTACTTGAGGAACAATTGAAACAAGCTAAAGGCGGATCGAGTTTCGATCCTCCCGCATCGTTGATTGCTCGACAATTAGCTGATAGAACGGAATACTCATTGAGACTTGAACAGGAGCTTGTCACTGTTAGAAAAGAATTGGAGGAAATGAAAGAAACATTGAAGAAAGCAACAGAAGAGTCCAGCAACAAGGATCAGATAGTTAGTGCTTTGTGAGGTGCGGTTTTCTAGTTTGAATTACAAAATGTAACATAATAATATCGCTCTTGAAGTGAAATTAACGAACTATTCAGAATCGAAATATTAAAAAATCAGTTTACAGGATCAGGTGGAGAGTACCAGAATGCTCGCATCGAACGAGCAGGTCATCAACAGTCTCAAAGCGAAGTGCCGTCAACTTGGAGTGCTCGAAGATTTCTCGACCTGAGCTATCAGATAGTTCAATTACTCACATAAGCCTCGTTTTATTCGCTTTCTCTATACTAACCCGATTCTTGTTGCGTTATTATGTATATTCTCTGTCTATTCTGTTTCATAAGTTTTGAGATTGAAAAATCACGTCTATGTTCCTTTTGTACAGTGTGAATAAAAACGTCAAAAAAAAGATAAGATAAAGTCATTTCACTTTTCTCGAAATTAGTCGACAATCTATCGGTAGTTTCATCGCCTTCTGAACGATCGAAACAATCTAATTTCAGATGCATTCGCAACTTACTCGACGGGTTTTAGTTTTAGGGAATGGTAAGTTTGGGGTTGAAAAGAATAGAAATGATCATTGTTTGATCTGTGTTATCATGCTCTTCTTCCCTCTTTATCTGCGAAAACGTATTGCACCCATAATATAATTGTCATGATTTCTTCGTTTTCTGATGACATCTACCAGCCACTTCTCTATTCTTTGCCTCTTCGCTCGCCAATTTCCGCCTTCAACAAACCCAAACTAAGATCAAAAGTTAGCATTGATTTCATTTTTCTCTCGTAATATCATCAAAACCATTTTCATATAAATCTAAGTTCCAAGTGTCATATTTTGAATTAAAATTTGAAGTTTCAGCCACATATCGCAGGTTTGCGACTGCTACAATGACCCAATCAAATGGAAATTCAGCATCTACAGATCTCTTGGATACGGTGAGAGAAATATGAATCAGATAAGTATAAATTCTCATTTTCAGCCTTCTGCGTACACTCAAAAATCGAATAAAACTCACACAAGTATTGATTTGCGATCGGATACGGTTAGCCTGAACCTAAATTGATCTAAACATCTTCTGTTTAGGTAACAGTACCATCTGCCGAAATGCGAAAAGCAATGGCTGAAGCTGTCGTCGGAGACGATGTCTACGGAGAAGATACAACTACGACTCGACTTGAACAAAGATGTGCTGATCTCTTCGGAAAGGAAGCGGGTCTGTTCGTCACCAGTGGAACAATGGGAAATCTTCTCGCAATTATGGCTCATTGTCAACGTGGAGAGGAGATTATCGTTGGAAGATACAACCATATTCATCGATGGGAACAAGGAAACTATGCTCAACTTGCTGGTAAACGAATTCAATCTTAGACAGTAGAATTCATATCAAATGTCTATTTAGGAATTTCTGCAACCACATTGGAAGTAAAATCAGATGGAACAATGGATTTGGATGACATCGAACAAGCGATTCGTGTCAAGGGAGGTTATATTCAGATTCATGATGAGAGTTGTGATGTGGAACTGACGAGTATACCTGTGAGATTTAGATTGTTTGTCTTCGTTTCTGTGTTAAATGTTGATTTTTATTTTCTTAAGTGAGAGTTGTGATGGAAGTAAGTGCAAGGAGATTGATGAAAATCCATCCCTTTCTTTTAAATTTTCTGAAAACTTAATGATTTTAGGACTGTCATATGCCTGCTTCCAAGCTCATTTGCATTGAGAATACTCACAATTACACTGGTGGAAAAGCTCTTCCAATTGACTGGATGAGGTTGGGACTAAAATTTTCAGTTCATTCCAATCATAAACAATTGCAGATCCGTAAAAATGCTTGCCGAGCGTCGTGGCCTCAAAGTTCATATGGACGGAGCCCGTATCTACAATGCAGCTGTTGCATGTAACACATCCGTCAAACATATCGCCTCATTTGCTGATACAGTTCAAATGTGTTTCTCAAAAGGACTTGGAGCTCCCGTTGGATCCATCGTCGTCGGACCCAAAGACTTCATTGATCGTGCCAGACACAGTAGAAAAGCATTGGGAGGTGGATGGAGACAAAGTGGAATTCTCGCTGCTGCTGCCCACGTGGCACTCGATCATGCAGAGGCAACGATTCGAGCAGACCATGAAAGAGCAAAGAAACTGTCGAAAATGATTAACGATGCAACACCAGAACAATTGAGAAAGGTAAAACGAATTAACTGAGAAACCTTTCAATTATGCAAATGATTCAGAAAGTGTTTGCGAAGGAGAATGAGATTACAAATATGGTTTTGATTCATTGTGAAAATGGAGTTTCCGTTCAACAACTCAACGAATTCTTCCAAAAACATGATGTTTTGGCGATGACCTTCGACTCGAGACGAATTCGAATGGTTCTGAACTGGAATGTGAACGATGAGAATCTCGAAACGATCGTTCAGGTCTACAAGAAATTTGTCGCTCAATTGTGATTTGAGTGTGGAAATTTGTGTATTGGAAGCATTTTGAATAAAAAACTAGTCATGTTCATCTTTATTTATTTTAATTCATGCATTACTTTCGGAAGGTTACATTAGTAAATGATGGATCGAGACTTTCCAAGAACTGTATTAGATTTTGAATCTTGTGCGGGAATCTGAGTGGATGGAATGGAAGATTCTCTCCTATTTCAAATGTATGGATTGCTTCAATCAACGGAGTTCCGAAAGTGACACGTTTATTTGATTGGGATCCAGAGAGAGGAGTAACGTGTTGTTCGATGGTGATTGTCTGAATTAATTCAGATTTTTAGAGAACTAAGAGAGATAATATTTACTTTGTTACGTCTTCCGTGGCAGTCGAACTCATTCCGATATCCTACAGTAATACTGACGAAAGGCTTTCGAACGTTTTCAAATGGAACCCGGACAGAAGCGATCATATTTATCTTCATCATTTTGTTCTCAAGTTCAGCAAAATCTCCGACTTCTTCCGTTATTAACTTCTGATTACTGCCATCTTGATTCTGCTTCAAAGCGGTTACCCAAGTGTCCTTTACTTGAATATCGGAAGATAGACTAACCATTTTACCAAGTTGACTGAAAAGAAGTTATGAGCTTTTTTAAGAATTCAGATGGGAAGCGGGGAAATTACCCGAGAAACTGTTTCAACGGCATTTCCGTTTTCAATGAAATGCGGAAAAGAGAAGAACGTTGAGTGGGTGGATCGACGAGAAGAAAAGCATTATTGATTATTTCAGTGAGATCTGATTCAATAAGACGACGACACCACACGTGAAGATGAGTTGGACGATGATCAACGAGTGGAAGCATTGAACTGATCAAATTACTCTCAGAAGCTGAAACTATCCCTTCTGCGTATTTGAAACTGGATGTTCTTACCTCTAGTAGTGTTCTTCCATCTTCTAGAATTCTCAAAAACCTCCCAATTTTTATACTTCTTCAAATCTTTCTCCGACGATCTCAGAATACGATTCAACAATTGAACTGCTTCATCTATTTTAACTTCTTCCTGAATCGGTCGCACTAGACACGGATGCTCTTCCAAAAGAAAATCATCCGGCTCACGACCAATCGGACTCAAGCAGAACTCCATAGGGGATCCAGCAGCACGAGCTGTCTCTATCTTCTCAACTGCTCCATCGTCTTCTCCGAGTGACTTTTCAATAAACTTTGTAGTGACGAGATCTTCAAGTTCAATTTCCGACAGTTCGGCTGCAGTTTCTTCTTCATCATCATTTATGTGAAGCGCAATTTCCATTTTACTTTGAAGTTACGAACGATTAATATTTTTTAAAGAATTGATGATTTGGATACTGTTTTAACGGCCACATCAATAACACGCCACCGAAGAGTTCACGTCAAAAATAGAATGGCTCCACTATTGATTGACGACCAGTTTTGGTACTCCTAGGACCCCTATCAATAATTCGCACTTTCTCAACAAGAGCATCTAAATCTCTTTCGGTTCACACACAAGTTCGTGTACACTGCACTGGTCACGCCTGTTGGATACACTGGGGACCTCATTATTGGAGACTGACTTATTAGAGGGACCTATATAGCTCACTTTCTCAACAAGATCCTCTGGACCTTTTAGCGTGCACACACAAGTTTGTGCACACTGCATGGTCACGCCCCTTTCGCGACACCACTCTGCACAGTGCACACAAATGCGCAGAATACCAGTGTCGACGGTGTCACATTGTCTCCTGGTGTCTGCCAAAGGTCTTGACTCAAGACTTACTTTACAGAAGACACACTGACCGTTTATCCTCAACGTTTAATTTTTATCTTCCTTTATGTCATAGTTACAATTTTTCTTTGAATTTTTTTCGTTTTGTTTTAGGACCTTTTTAGTAATGAAATATAATAGCGTATTTATTTAATAGATAAAATCATTGAGACCCAGTAGGATACTTATAGAATAACTTCTAATTTAAAAATATCAAAAATAAAAAATATCTAAAATAATAGGTACTGTTATTTTCAAAGGAGCATGTCAATATATCTGACATGGTCCCACAGCGGTGGCGAATTTTTACTTTTTTTCACTCACACCTTGATTTTCGTTCTTCTTCCACTAGATCCACTGTTCTTCACCCTGTTAAATGATCCTGAATTTCTCATTATTCTTGTCTCCCATTTAGCATATCAATGAAAGATTTTTTCAGAGTTTATCAATAATGAAAACAGATCAACTTCTCGATGTCTTTCCGAAACGACCAAATCAAAAAATTGCAAAAACTTCTGAGGTTTTGCAGACCGGGTAAGTTGTGCAATCTCATCAAGTTGTCATTGACTTCTAAAGTATATATATTTCAGAAGGTCTACTCGATCGTCAAAAAGTAACACCTTATACACATTTTGCCCGTATGCAAATAAGATAGTCGAATATGGTAGTGAGCAAGCAAAACCTAATGAAGAATCTGTAAGTTGGAGCACTGCATCTTGCTTTATAAAAACTTCTGTTTACAGTCTTGCCCTGATCAGTCAAACGGACCACTTCCGAGAAAGTCTCCGTCGCCCACAGTTGCCCCAAAGCAACGGAAAAGGATTTCGGCCGTTCCTGAATCAGCAAAAAATCAAATTCATGTGGATAATGAAAATATTCCTTTGGATTCCAATTTTCATGTGGCTTCTAAACGAAGTCGCTCATCAGCTCGTGTTCTTGCATCAAGCCAGAACACGTCAGAACTGGCTTCAATTGATCACACACCACGAAAATCCACTGATTCATTACCGAAAATTGAAAAGAATTCTGAACAAGTGAATAAGGTGTCTCAAAAGATTCCGACATCTTCAGCCACACCAAAGTCTAAAGCTACGGTGTCTTCTGTGTCGGATTCAACTCCACAGCAGTCACCGGAACTCGTTCTATATACGTCTGCCTTCAACCCAAAACAACCGGCTCGTAAAAGAACTTCTATGATTGAATCAGCTCCTCCGAAAATAAAAAAGCAGAAAGCAGAAACTCTGAAGACGACGAAAATAAATTTTAAACGTCAGATTGCTGCAGTTGGTGAAGAAACAATTCGGTGTTCTAAATCAAAAAAACCAAATCTGAATGCAGTCAGCCTGCTAAACCCAACGTCTGGCAGGAAGGTTAGAATATCTTTTATTATTATTAAATAGTATTAATTTTTACAGATGTCTCAGCCAGGACCGAACCACAAATCAAAACCACCACCTTCTGTAATGATCAATCCTGTTTTTACTTCATATAGTCCTATGAGACCATATGTTCCTTTCATTCCCAAATTAGCTCGGGACGATGAAACAGTCCTTCGTGATTTGGAGACTGCGAAAAAAGGAAAACAGATAAAAGAAGAGGTGGAGGCCGAACAGCTCGAGCCGGTGTACGAAGACATACGTCCTGCTGAGAGTCTCGGATTTATTGCAATGGTGAGTAAAACTAAATTCTAACAACTATTTTTAGTTTTTTAGGAGTCCGAAAACTTAGATATTGCACCAGCATGTCGTCTCATGAAGAATCTTGCTTGTTTCCAAGATAAGCACGAGAATCTTCTGATACCCATTCTTCAATTAGCCGATAGAGACGTACTGGATAAGCTGGACGAAAGCAATGTGGAATCGTTTTACAAAAATGAGTTCGTTGAGGCAATTGAGAATTTTGAGAAGTATCAAAAATCACCTGAACTGTTCTACGATATCAATTATGGAAAGTACGAATCATATGAGGAGAATGGGATGATAATTGAACATCCTTTGCCATCTAGACCAGAGATCTTCCCCATTCAGATTAGAAACCGAGACGCTTTGTAAGTAAGATCAAAAGTTAGCATATTTATTAAACTACCTCTAATAACTTGCCGATCGTATTGTTTTGTATTTTGTAAAACACATCGCATTTGGTTTCTAATAAACTCGATTCTTACGGTTTTCTTTAAAACTTTTGAATTGGACGAACTTTAACGCTATTCATATTTGATTCACATGTAAAGTATTTTTGTTTTCAGGAAAATTGAAGAAGTAATGGATTCTGAAAGTGAACCGCCAGCTCAACAAGAAGAGGAGCAAAATACATTCCTCACAGAACTAGCGAACATAATAAGGAAAATGCTAAAATTGAGGGAGTTCTTAGGCTACTATCGACTAGCGTATGCTCATTACTACGAAGGGAACCCGCGACACCCGAGTGTCAATATCCATCATGATCCACACTTTGTTGGTTTTATGCTGGCAAGCGAGTTGGACATTTCTAATCCCCTCGACTATGAAGATGGAATTGAGGAACCTCGTGAACTATTCGGAGAAAGAGACCCCACTATGCTCTTTTATTATTTGAATTCCCAAAATCCTGAATGGTTTGATAACGCTTATATGCGTTATCTTCAAAAGTACCCGCAGAACACGAATACGGATCCCCAATAACCACTCAAGGAATGTGAACAAATTACTTTTTTCTGTTCTTATTCTCTCAGAAAATGTGTAATGATTGTACAATTTTATCCACTCATTTCTCACATGTCTTTTGTAATTTGTCCTCTGATTATATGCTCATGAGATAATGTAATAACCGTCAATAAATAATAATGCATCCATGTTTTTTTCTATTTCTTTTACACCAAAATAACCACGGTCATTCAAACAGTCGGATAGATTGACTGAGTTCTTTCATACAGGCTTACTCGAATGACCATTCTCATTGAATACTGCTAGTGTTTTAACAAATGTTTCAAAACCTGCAAGCCCTTGATCAATATTTTTGTCTCAAACTTTTTTCCGTGTGGAAATTCATGTATCTCTGCTGCAGTTCCCTGAACAAAATTGAAAAAAAGTTCAGAAGGGAAGTTGTTTTAATTTTCAATAAAAAATGAACAAGATAAAAATGTATTCACTGAAAATTAATAAATTACTACTCGTAGTCTTCTTCGTGTCGTACTTTCACAGCACAAACATCATCAAAATACGCTGTTACCGTGTCATTCGTCGCCACCAACCGAGCAGTAACTTTCTGGTCACGTTTGTCTTTATCCAGCATCACTGCCAATTTTCCCCGCCTCTTTCCGGCGACAATCATTAACTTTTCTCCGATGTCACGTGGAATCACCGTTTCCAGCCAAGCCTGACGAACATCTGAAACACAAATTGTTTTGGCAGAAAAAAGTAATTATAGCTTACTGTAATATGTTTTTCCTCTATCATCTTCTATTGTAATATCATCTTTTCCAGCGACATCGACAATCCAAACTTTCTGTTTGTACAACGATCCTCTCTTGTAGTCTTCATCAATAAACCGAACAAGAAGCTCCGATCGTGCCCACAAGTTTTCGTTTCTTCTTTTATCGTCGGCGTATTTTGACGACTTCTCGTGTTTGGAAGATGATGATTTCGAATCTTTGGAAGATGATGGCTCATCATGTTCGTACTTCTTCCGTTCACTTTCAATCCGTTCTTTTTCTTTATCATATTCGTTTTTATTCAAACATTTCGAATCTCGTTCATACTCTTTTGCACTGACGGCCACAGCCACTATCTGGCTGACTTTGATAGATTTTCCGCCGATTGCCGTTCTGATAAATAGAGAATTCGAATCGTCATCCCTCGCTTCGACTTTTCCATAAACGCCTTTGTTTCTGCCATCCACTACTTTGATGAAACTTCCAGCTTTGATTTCTTCGATAACCTCTTCATTTTTGTTGTTCTCAACGTTTTTCTTCTTGTCTCCAGTCGGATTCTTTGGTGTAGCTCCAAGTCCGAGTCCAGGAGGTCGCCGATTTGGTAGTTTGAGGGCTACTTTTTGGGGATTTTTTCCTATTCCATCACCATCTTTCCAATTGCATCCTCTGAGAATGGCAAGTCCGAAGCTCTCAATTGGAATTACTGAGTAATCAGCATCTACTGTATCTTCTCGCTCTTCATCGACTACAATTTTTTCTCCTCCGCTACCGTTTTCTGCGTGATCCTCGTTCAATCCATTTGGAAAGGCTAGAGCTAATTTCGCCCGTTCTTCTCCGGTTAGTAGACCATTCTTTTCCTTTTCTAGTAACTTCTGAGTACGCCAGTCATGTTCAACGACCATTGGAATCACGGCAGCTTCTTTTCTTGGGTCAACATCACCTCTGAAAATTAATTGAATATTACTAAGCATTAAAACGGATCAGAACTTACTGAATATCTCCATCTTCAAAATGAGTCATTTTTCTTCTCTTAGCTGCTCTCTCCATTTCATCTTTCTCTCGTTCTTCATCACTATCAAGGTCAACTGAAATGCACAAATGTATTATTTTTTTAATTTTTTGGGAAACTCACCGTCAATCACTACGTCTTTTGTGGGAGCCTGGACCTTTTTCTCCTCCCGTTTTTTCACTCCGAATGAGATCTTTGGCAATGTGCCAGTAGGCATCGAGTCCTCCTTCTGCATCACCTGAAAAAAGGACTATGAATGTTAGACGATGGTTTGAGCTGAAAGGAAATGTTTAAAAAAAAGAAACTAAAAAATAAGGAAACTTATGTGAGAGAATAAGCTTTTTTTGTGAAAACTGGAGAGACGCAGCATATTACGAAAACCGACAATCGCTAGGGCGCGTTTGCAAGTCTCAAATGAAGGAAGGCCGGAAGTAAGTGTCAATGAAAAAAGGAAGACGTTGTAAAAAGTACAGAGAGATTTGATTTTCTGAAGTCGTTTTTGGAAGAAAATCAATGAAGACTGAAAATTCTTCTTCTGATAAAAACGGTCTCGAGAGACGCCAGGAATTACAGAAAATTAAACGAATACATGTGATCTGAATAATACATAATATTGAAAATTAATTTAGATAATTTGTTTTGATATATTCCATAAAAGTATTTCTCAAAACAGTCATTAAAAATCTACAAGAGCCTGAAAATCTGAAGAAAAATGTAAACAGTTGATTGCAATTTGCAAATAAACGATTATTAAAGTTACTGTAGTTATTAAAGGAACATGTCTCATTTTGGTGTGGTCTCACAGTGGTCGCAAACTATTCGTTTTGTTCTTCACCACGTTCCTGATTCGAATTTGTATTTCTAAAACCTTTTTGTAATAGTTATTTAAGAACGTTTTATATCATTTTCTCAAGATTTATTCGTATGATCAGTTCATTTCTTTTTATTATTATTTGTTTTACAAGATGTGCTCGTAGGAGCGTTATTGAATTTCTCTCTCTTCATGACGCATAACTTTGAAAAACCTTGTAATGCATCAATAAAGTTGTTTGTAATTTTTCTATTATCTCACGCAAGAGGGCGCTTGCGCAGTTTCATTTCTTCTCACTGATTCTCTTGTTTTGCTTCCAGGCATATGACACTCGAGCTGGCTGTTTAATTAACGTGTCGAACATTTCAGAGTTGATTAATAATGAAAACAGATCAACTTCTCGATGTTTTTCCGAAGCGGCCAAATCAAAAAATTGCAAAGACGTCTGATCTTTTGAAGACCGAGTGAGTTGTTGTATTCTGCAGTTTTGTCATAACCTTTTCAAAGCTTTCATTTTCAGAAGATCCACTCGATCGTCTAACAAAAAGACATTATACACAATCTGTCCCTATGCAAATAAATTAGTTGCATATGAAGCTCCTCAAGCAAAACCCAAGGCCAGAGCATCTGTAAGCTGTAATACTGCAGTTCTCGTCAAACGTTTCCATCTTTACAGTATTCCCCTGATTCAACAAACGGACCACTTCCGAGAAAGTCTCCGTCTCCCACAGTTGCCCCAAAGCAACAGAAAAGACTGTCGGCCGTTCATGTATCAGCGAAAAATCGAGTTCCAGTGGATAATGAAAATATTCCTTCGGTCCTTTGTACAGATTCAAATCCGCATGGGGCTTCGAAACAACGTCGCTCATCAGCTCGTGTTCTTGCATCACAGAACACGTCAGAACTGGCTTCAATTGATCACACACCACCAAAATCCAGCGAGTCACTACCGAAGAATGAAAAGAATGCCGATCAATTGAATAAGGCCTCTCAAAGGCTTTCGGCATCTTCAGCTATACCGAAGCCCAAAGCTACGGTGTCTTCTGTGTCGGATTCAACTCCACAGCAGTCACCGGAACCCGTTCTGTCAAAGTCTGCTCGCAACCCAAAACAATCGGCCCGTAAAAGAACTATGCCTGCATCAGCTCCTCCGAAAATGAAAAAGCAGAAAAACTCAACTCAGAAGACGACGAGAGTAGCTTTTAAACGACAGGGTAGAGCAGTCGGTGAAAAATCAATTCGTTGTTCTAAATCAAACAAACCAAATGTAGCAGCAGCTAATCTTTTCAACCCATCATCTGGCAGGAAGGTCAGAACATTCTTTATTATTATTAAATAATATTAATTTTTACAGATGTCTCAGCCAGGTCCGAATCATAATCCAAAGCGGCGATCTCCCGTAATGATCAATCCAGTTTTTACTTCATATAGTCCTATGAGACCATATGTTCCTTTCATTCCCAAGTTAGCTCGGGACGATGAAACAGTCCTTCGTGATTTGGAAACTGCGAGAAAAGAAAAGCAGTTGAAAGAAGAAAGAGAGGCCAAAGAGCTCAAGCCGAAGTACGCCTATATCCGACCTGTTATGGTTCTCGGAAAAATAGCAATTGTAAGTGTAGCTATATGTAGCAACTATTTTGAGTTTTTTTTAGGAGTCCGAAAACTTAGATATTGCACCAGCATGTCGTCTCATGAAGAATCTTGCTTGTTTCCAAGATAAGCACGAGAATCTTCTGATACCCATTCTTCAATTAGCCGATAGAGACGTACTGGATAAGCTAGACGAAAGCAATGTGGAATCATTCTACAAAAATGAGTTCGTTGAGGCAACTGAGAACTTTAAGAAGTATCAAAAATCACCTGAACTGTTCTACGATATCAATTATGGAAAGTACGAATCATATATGGAGAACGGAGCGATAATTGAGCATCCGTTGCCGTCGAGACCAGAGATCTTTCCTTTTCAGATTAGGAACCGGGACGTTTTGTAAGTAAGATTCCAAGATTACAATATCTGTGTTCTTTGAATAATTTTTTTGTTCATATTTTGTGTATGGAAATTGTGATAGTTTTCAGGCAAATTCGAGAAGACCTGGATCGTCACAACGAACTGGTGGCTCAACAAGACGAAGAAAACGCAAGAGCATATGAAGCATACGCTGCACACGCACAGTTATTTTTCGAACAAGCTGGCGAGTTCGCAGCCAATTTGCAACAGATGTATGGAGATCAGTACTTCGCACATCAACATGCTCAATTATATGAAAATATGGACGATCCATTCTTCTATGATATGAACTTTCATCAACCAGATTTTTTCAATCCAGACTTTCTGATTAATCAAATCGTCCATAACTCGTAGAACTATGATAATCACTCAATTAATTTCATTAGATTCCCCTTTTCTCTGTTCCCCTTCTCTGAACAAGTTAATAATATTACTTGTAGTTTTATTCCCTGTACCCATTTTTCACTTTACCCCTCTATCGCCCTCTGAAATTCGTCTTATTCCACTGACTATGATCTCATTAGATGATGTAGTTTATAGAAAAGCATGGTTCATTCAAATTCATGATCACTTTTTTATATGAATCTACCATTTTATACGATGCTTATGTTCTTCTTTAGCACATAACCTTTTCACAATCTCATATCCAACCACAACCATTCCACCGTAAATCGAGTTCGCGATGATTCGAGGAGTGAGTCCTTTAGTGAAAATCGCCGTTTTCTCATCACGAAGCATTGTCTCTAACGTTTTCGAGTAGCTGCTACGATGAACTTGAAGTCTGACACGGAACAATTCCATCGGATTCGTGGCTATTGTGGAAATTGATCCTCCGATTGTAGCAGCGACAGCTTGATCGATGAGAAGACTACGATCAGTGACCGGATTAAACTGAAATTGGAATTGGATGAAAAGAGGAGGAAAACAATGAAAAACTTTGCTGAATAGGCCGAGCATGTAGTAATAACTGGACCAAAAAGTGAGCATTTGTGGAATATAAACAGCCGCCGACGCCCAGAATCCACGATAGAATCCCATTACTCCGTCTGCTTTATAAATTGATTTGATGACACTTGTTCCTAATCCATTTCCATTTTTCACATAATTTCTGGAATTTTTCATATTCATTTATTGCCTTTCAAAAGACAACAAACGCGACTCCTTCAATCACTGCTTTATCATGTCCTGCTGTCAATTTATCCGTATTCTTATAAATCATCATATACTGAGCAATGATATCAGTCGGAACAAATATCGATTGAGTCGCAAAACTGGCTAATCCACCGGCGACCGCAGCTGCTCCGCCGATTGATTTCACACCGTTTTCATGCATTATCGCACGACATTTTTCGAAGATTGTGGAATAAATGAATGAACATCCGATTTGAGGAACTGTTATCCAGAAACCCTGAATTCTAATTCTCATTTAACATCTTTTTCTTTCTGATCCCACCCTGTATAATCCACGAAAACCTTCTCTTCTCGAGATATCCGAATATGCATGAAGTGTACTTCTATAGACTGTATTCTGCTTTTGAAGTTGCAATTGACTACGGAGAACGGCAAGTGGATAGAGAGCAGTTCGGATACTCCATGTACTCAAAAGAGCTGACGGATAAAACAATTTAAGATCCATATGCTCCCATCCGACGACTGTCAATGGATCTGAATTCCCTGGTTTCCCGGGTACAGCATAACAATCGCGAGGAGCTGCTGGAATCATTTGAGCCATTTCCAAACTAAACGACATCTTTGTTTTTTCTTCGGGAGCAGATGACTTCTGGAGAGAGTGTTTCGAAGGATTCGGTTAGTTGTTGCAATTGATTGTTTTACGAAATATGGAAATGATTTCTCAGGAAAGGACAATAACATTACGGAGTTTATTTCGTTTCGAAAAAAATAGACCACGTGGATCCACGTAATCAGAGAATTGGACTTTGATTTTTAGCTTTCACGTCTTCTGACAATTTCGATTATTTCCAAGAAATCAAAGCAGAAATTTGTAATCAGAAAGTCAAAAAGAAGCACGTGATATCCTAGATCTACGAAATCAGGACCAAAGTGCAAACTCGAAAGTCCCTGATCTCTGATCATTCACAGAAATACAGTATACCGTACATGGTCAACACAAGCTACTTTTGAAATTTCGAAACATGAAAATCCTTTGACTTCCAGTGACGTCATACATTTTCTGTTTCTCCCAAATCATTTTTTATCAAATCAAGGTCAACCCGAACGAATCATTCATTCGTTTCTTTTCCTTCCGCACCTACTTTTCATTTTATATTTGCAATTTCATAAATGTATCAGGAAGACGAAATAATCTCTTTCTTGATTCAGAAAAACCGATTATATCAGTTAATTCAGTTATATTTGATAGGTGCCATAAGCCTCTCTCTCTCTCTCTCTCTCTCTCTCTCTCTCTCTCTCTCTCTCTCTCTCTCCTCCAAACCTCCAAAATGATTTGTGTTTTAAAAAGAATTTGTCGTTTTCTGATTCATTTTCGATTAACTTTCGGTAAACAAGAAAATTGAATTTTTCGAAATTTGTATTTTTGACGTCTGGATGATAGATTTGAGATTTCGAGAAATCAAAGTAGAAAGTATGAAATCACAAAGTCAAAATCAGCCACATGACATCCCACATTCACCAAGGTAGGTCCCAAGTCTAAAGAGAAAAACGTAAGTTCTAGGAAGATTGGTGTATTGGTACAGTAGATCATACTGTAGAGGAACGTTCGCATTGTGAGAACCCGTGGTTTACGTGAAGATTCAGAAACTCTGAATTCGTTAAAAGTGCCTCGTAGCTTTCCAGAAATTTGAATAGATTGGTTTGTGTATCTTGTCGAAAACTGAGAGAGCGATGTTCAATATGAATCTAGTATTTCCCTGATCATAACGGTTCACACGAAGTAATATCAACTGTCTTATAGATAAAGATTCATTCTCTCTCTCTCTATTCCTTTTTTGTTGTTCCTCCCTCCTAAAAAAGTAGACTTTCGATCCAACCTGTTCGAGTGTTTTCTACATTTTCTTTCATTGATTTGATCTCTTCGATTCCCTTTTTTTCTTCCAAATGGCACTTTGTCATCCTTTTACATTTTGATGTCCCTTCCATTTCCCTCTTTTTGAGTCCATCCGAAAGTAGAAGAAGAAGAAGAAGGTTTCCTCTTTTTCCTGTCGTCGTCAACCCCTCTTTTCGTTGAACGATTAGCCAAAAGAGTTAACGTTTTTGCACTCTCTTATGTGTCGTCAGTTGCTAAATGTCACTGCAAAATTGCGCGCTCGAAACACCTTTTTTTGTGTGTATGTGTGTTGAGTGCTCAAGGAGTTTGAGCTTTGAAATTTCTTTTTTTTCTAGAAAGAGAAGGTTCTTTAATCATGTTTCGAACATTAATCTGTTGATCCTTCAATAGCCGAAGGAGAGAGAGAGAGAGAGAGAGAGAGAGAGAGAAAGTCTAGCTCAAAAGTGTAAATGTACACTTATCCTTAAGAATAAGAGTCTTAGGGGCTACTGTACTTTGAATTCTAGATCTCCAGGATCTTATATTATTTATTCTCAATTTAAAAGTTCATTTCTCATGATGAAACAGTGAGAGAAAGTCGATTCAGATTATAAAAATCCTATAATTGAACCTTCGACTACACTATTTTGACCAACAACACATACACACAAGATGTCATCATTCATTCGTATACCGTCAAACCAGTTCTTCGTTTCTTCCTCTTCTTCTACATCTCTTAAATGCATTTTTCGAAAAATAAAGGAGACGTTTTTCGTTTCGCTTCCTTTTTCTCTTTTCGATTTTGTTATCTCTTCTTCTTCTTCACAAAGAGACATAGGACAGATACCTACTCGATCGGAAACTTTGGAAACAAAATAATGAAATTTGGAGGGAGAAATCACAAAAAAGTCATTAAATCGGTCTGATTAGTTACTATTAGTACTTCGTGTTTTAGTATTCCTCAGTATTTTCAGAAACAAAAACTGTAAATATTTCTTTCTTAATGAACACCTCATCCTCTTCAAATTCAGGTTTGTTTTCCAAATTCATTAAGAAATGTTCCTAATTTTTTCTTCTAAACAGAGAGAAAAAAGAAGAAGAAAAGATGATAACTTTGTGTTCTCATTCTTTGTTCTCCACACCGTTCAACACTATTTTCCAACAGATTAGTCTTATCAAAATGATGGTTTTTTGTGAGATAACGATGAGTGGGTACACCATCAAAAGTTGCATTTTTCACAAATTTCCATCGTCTGAAACTTTTTTTTTACATTTTCCTTTTAAAAAATCGATTCCGATTGCTCTTCTATTAGCTTCTTACATTTTTCGTATCTTATCAGTTAATCTAACTAAAAAAAAGGAGAATTCAATATTCTCTCTCTCTTCCATCAAACTCATCTATAGCTCAACAGAAACCATAGAATACTCAAAATAAGAGGTGACTCCTTTGCCATTATTGTGTGTCAAGTCGTCGGGTTTTGAAATTTGAGAATGTCATCTCTCGACACAGACGTCGTCGTCGACGACATCGTCTGTTTTCCCCCATTTCTCTCTTCTTCGGAAGAGAAATCATCGTATTTTATAATACAATTATTGCCAACTGATTAATTTTTCAGAGATCAATATAGATCACGACATCGAAAAATCAGAGATACAAAGTAAGGAACATCATTTGCCGGTTGCAGTGACAAACAGTCTTCCCAGAGGTACGTTCTCTTGAATCACCTTGATTCTGATAGGTTTTAGTTTAAGAAGGTTAGAAAACAAAACTCAAATCACGTAGCAATTCCAATCGTACCCTTCTCTTCTATACTGAATTTCGTTTAATCGAACCCTCGGTTTTCATCAGAAGACCTTCTCATTGACGTTCGTCAACATACTTTCATATAAATAAGTCTCAAAACCTCTTCCATTCGATTCCTATTTCTCCTTTTTACACCTCTTGAGACTACTTTCTATATCTCCATATTTTCGAATATTGCTCTTTTTTGTTTTGGCGGCGTTAAGCTTCTTCTTCTTCGCCATCGCCTTCTTCTACCCCTCATCTTCTCACTTTTCTTCTCTTTCATCCCGCCCGTCGTTTCCTTTTCATAACTGCCTTCGTTATATTCAAAAACGGGGGAAAAAAGAGAAGACTCCGCCCACTTCTTCATCTCGACGTCTTCTGACTACTTCTAGAGAGTATCCGAGAGCCTCTTCCTCGGTTTTCCGTCGACTAATTAACATTTTGCTCACATAGAAGATATGTGTAAAGAATTACTAAAACTTGAGACGTTTATAAGAGCATAAGTAACCAAATTAGGCGAGGGTAAAAGGATCTTTTTCTTTTTTCTGTGAGGAGAACTAATTAGAAAAAGAAAATAATTACGGTAAGTAGGATGAGAAAGCAGAAAAACAAGAGAAAAAGGGAAATGAGAATAGTGTTTTTGGCTGAAAGATCTTCGATTCTTCGAAAACATAAAGCTCAGTAACATTCTTTCTCAGAATCTACAAGAGACAATGTAATTCTAAAGAACTAAATATCAGAGAGTTTTAGATGATCTTCCGTCTCTTGATCAATGAATTCTATAAGATCTTCAATTAGTTCTACTCCTACTCAATTTCATAAATTTGAGTAGATAATCCTTTTACATGCAACAACATTTGAAAATCGAAAAAGTTTGGAGATGAGGGGATTAAAGACTAAATAACTGAAAAGTGCAGTAATAGGATGATCATGGTATATACCGATTCAGCAACACAATAGTGGGAAATATATATTGCAAAGAACTGTTGGATGATGTATTCCTTTGGCATGTATACATGATCCGTTTCCCATATTTTCATTCTCACTTCTGATTATGAGATCTGTTTCGTTTTGATCATATCTGAAATATCCGAGAATCTATTGATCGTTTGTCGTTCCTCCGCATCTCTTTTTTCTCTTTATCCCATGCCTCTCCTTCCATTTTTCGTTTTGTTTCCCTCAATCACTTCCTCTCTATCTTTTCCCTCTCCACTCGATCAACACTCTCTCACTATTTCGTTCCTTCTCCAACTATCTGCGTTTCAATCTTGTTTATGTAGTGTATCCTCTCTGTTTGTTTTTGCTGGTGATTCGAGAAAAAGAGGGAGTGTTTCTCTCTCTCTCTCTCTCTCTTTCGTTTCGTTTTGCAGAGGCATTTTCTCGTTTTCTCTTTTTACTAACCGGCAGAAAAATGTATTGTTAACATGTGACATTTCTTCTGTTTGAGGCCGTCTGTGTCTGTGCTTGTTCCTTCCCTTCGCCCCTCTCTACGTTGATATCCTATATGTTTTTCCTCTTTTTTTTATAATTAGCACATCCTCTCTACGTATTTTCAGTCTTCTAGTCATCCCATCCTTCCTCCTCCTCCTCCTTCTTCTTCCTTTTCTTCTTCTTCTTCCTCTTTTCTTCTTCTTCTCCTCTTCCTTCATCCGATTGACGTCAATAGAAGGGGCTGTCTTCAGAGAGAGCAGCCCCGCATGAAATCACCGCTTGTTTTCCCCCATTTCTTCTTTGCTGTTTCCATGGAGTTTTTGTCTGTTGATAGTCACGTCTTCTTCTTCATTCGAAAAGTTAGTGATAGAAGGAATCATCATGACTCTTCTTCTTCCTCTTCGACCTTCCGCCGAAAGAAGCTTTTGTATGTAAACACATGTTGTCATGGTGTGACGTGGCAATGTTTATTGATAGGAATGACACATAAATAAGGTTGTGATGGGGGAAAAGAAGAGGGAATAGTATTCGAAATGCATTTTCTGTGATTCTTCATGTTTTCGATTTTTCTAGAATTCTTTGGATCTCCTTTAAAGTAACCTTCGAGACTTTTTGAATTGTGGGAATTTTGGGACTTTCCGAAACAATAACACTCGGAATTCCCCATTTTCTCAAACATTTCATTCTGAACTGATTCTCTGATTCTTTTCCATTTTACATTTCCTTTCGATCGAAATCTTGAGATTAACTCGAAAGAGAGCAGGTGTAAACTTCGAAAGTGAAAGACTATGTAATAATGAAGTGTCCCAAGTCCGCTCTGAGATCATGAGCCTCTTCTCTATCATTACATTTCGTTTTGAGTACGTCGTAATAATGGTAATTGGTTTGAATGGGGAGAGAGTCTCTCTCTCTCTCTCTCTCTCTCTCTCTCTCTCTCTCTCTCTCTCTCTCCCTCTCTCTCTCTCTCTCTCACTCTTTCTCTTAAACTTCCGTTTCTGTTTTCATGATCACTTCTCCCCCTATTATTCCTATTCATCCTCTCCCGCGTAATTTTTGTTGTTTCTTTTTTCTCTTATTTTCATTCCACTTTTGTTTTCTCTCTCTCTCTCTCTCCTCCTATCTCTTTGCTTCTTCCTACTATTAGTTCATTAACACTGTGCTCCCTTCCCCTCAGACGGACGGGAGGCTCCGAGCCCAGTAGCCATTCTCTTTTGCGCACAGAGCACTCTCTGAAGACCTCTCTCTCTCTCTTTTTTCTTGTCTCTTTTACTCTCGAGCTCATCGTCCGGGGTCCCGTTATCGATTTCGGGAGGCGAGGGTTTCCACTACCACCCCTCCTTTTTTCGTGTCATCATCATAGTCATCATCAGAAAACGAAGACGTTGAATACTAAAAATGGGCACGAACAACGGCCGTACTCTCTGATTGATGGCACCGTTTAAAAGGTGGAGCTCTCTCGTCGTTTCTGAAGGAAAAGATTTGATGAACGACCGACCGGACGTTGACCGGAGATTGAAAGGAAAATGGCTTGAAAGAAGAAGAAGAAGAAGAAGGCGGAAAGACGAAAGAAGAAGACGTGATGAATTAGTGTATTGAGAAAGCTTTTTTTGTGGTGGTCGCTTTCTCAAAAGGAAAAGATTGATTCATTCAGATCTTGAAGAAGAAGCTTTTTGTCTCCTTTGATAATACTGATATTTGAACTCTTTGATCAACAGAATGAAGTTTAGATACATAAGTTTTGAGATATAAAATCCTCTTCTTCTAATGATATCAGCCCCTTTCAGAATCACTTTTTGATCTTCTATAATATCCTTCTATAATCCGATTTTCAAATCAATGCCACCCTCGCCTTCTCGCATTCATTTGCTTAAAAGTTTGATAACTCGCGTTATGATCGGATTTCTAAATCTTTTCTTATTCTCTCTTTCGTCTATTAATACAAAGTGCGGCTTTTGTTTGTCTAATCCGTTTGAGATTTAAGAAAGAGTGAGAGCCCACGTACACTTTCTCTTGATTTCTCCTGATAAATGCCAGAATATTGGACGAATTCTAAAAGATTGTACTCGTTTAATCCCTCCATTTTCCTCCACATTTATTTACGTGTGTCATATTCAGTTGTGAGCCGTTTGATCATTTCGTGTGGAGTAATTGATTAGAAAGTCTCTGTGAATGACAGTAGATGAATTTAAAAGAAGAATATGAGGACCCAGAGTCAATGAAAAAAGAATAACCTATTCTTTGTGAATATTAGATTTTCGGATGAAATTAATGAATAAGAAAGGATAAAAAAGACATAAGACTGGGTAGATAGAGGGGTCATTTTTTCAGTTATTCGTTTCATCATGATCCCTACTAATATTTCTTCGAATAGCAATGGTGGGTCCAAAATTACTGTTAGAAGTAGTTACATTTCTCATAGAATTATTCTAGATTTGTATCCAATTTCTTCTAGAAAGCGAGCTTCAGCTGCTTCAAATGTTCAATAGAGCGCGTTGACTGAATGATTAATCAGTTTCATGATAATTCATGATAAGCAAAAAAGGAAACGTCATTCCGATTGCTCATTCCTTCCGAAATACACTATGAATGTCGTCATTCAGACATCTAGAATACAATGAAGACTTTCCATTGTTCCTATTCCAAGGTCATCATCTTTTTCCTTTTTCTGCGTCATTAAACTGCCAACTTCATTAAGTACCTCTCTCTCTCTCTCTCTATTATTGTTTTGCGGTGATAATCAAATTCCGTAAAAACGTTACCACTTGTCTCGAGTAGAGACATTGAAGGACCAAAAGAACAAGTAGAGACAAAATCTGCACTTGAACCAAAAGAGAGAAAGAGCATTGAGACGTAGACACAGAAACGAACAAATTGCGATGTTTCCCCCCTCTCTGAGTCTCTTCTTGTTTCCTTATCAATCATTCGAAATTGAGGCAGAAGGCTCTAAACCATCATTTATCACTTTTCCTTGCTCTCTTTTCCTTCTTCTTCTTCTCTTTATCTCCGACTCTTTTCGTTTCTCTTTCGCTCCGAATTTCATTCATTCATATATTATAATATCACTCTCGACACTCTTTTTCCTTCTTTCTCTCACTTCTTTCCTTCCCGCCGTCTTCTTCTTCTTCTTCTACCTCAATTCCACTTGCTCCTCTTGCTCTATCTCTAACTGTCTGCGTTCTCCTCATCTCGAACTCTCTATTCATCCATTCGTCGCCCTGTGACGCCTCCTGCCTCTCCAGCTTTTACTCTGAACCTCGCCGCTATTTTCATCGCATTTTTATCCCCCCTTCTTCTGCTTCTTCTTCCTTCTTTTTCTCCGTTTCTGCCAGAAGAGAGAAAGAGAGAGCATAGCAAGTAGCAGCCCAACGGCGTGCGTATGTGTGAGCCCATACACACCATGCACATAGAGAGAGAAACAGAGAGAGAGTGAAAGCCTTCTTCTTCTTCTTCTTCTTCCACCACCATCACCAAGCCTTCCGACACAATTCATCCCGAAGAGAAAAAAGCACGTCGTCTTCTTTTTCTTTTTTTGGAGGCGTCCGAAAAAAAAATGGTGTTGCAAAGGAGAAAGAAGACGTCAGGGGAGATAGAAAAGGAGCCAAGAAATGGAGGGATACACCATAGAAGACTCAATCAATCAATCTCCCTTCCCCTTTGGCTCCTGTTTTTTTTCGGATGAGGAGCATGAGCACTTTTCTTGACCATTCTGACTTTTGACTTTTCTCTCTCTCTCTCTCTCTCTCTCTCTCTCTCTCTCTCTCACTCTTGTCTTCTCTCATGTTTACAACCTGAGGAATGCCACGTGCTCACAAAACAATTAGACCATCATGATTTATCAACTTTCGTTTTCTCAAAGCTTTTCTAAATTCTACAATATTTTCCTCCCATCTCCGATAAATGTTTTTTCTGTTCCGTGCCTTGTGCGAGGCGCATTCTCCTTTTTGTCGCCTTTCGTCGGTTTTGCCTTCTCCATCTCCTCCTTATTCGTCTTCTTTTCCTCATCCTTCGCATGTAAATGAACTCATGCATACGATATCACTAAGGGCTCCGACGAACTAACGGAAAAACTCTCCTCTTGTAGACCTTTTTCACTTTTCCCAAAACTACTCTCTTCTTTTTGAATTTTCCTTTACTTTTCATTTATCAAATCTTCATGTTTTCTCATTTTCAGTTGGACCTAAAAACCACACACCGCGTTCAGAAATTTCGAAGCGCAAGTGGGCATCCGAGGAATGTTATATAGGTGAGTCGTCTTTTATTATTATTCCCCTCCCACCCACCATTTTCTTATACAAAAAAACACGAAGGAAAGAAGAAAAATGATATTGGAAATGCAAAAGAATCATATTTGACGATGCATCCCAACTATACACTTTTCTCAAAAACATGTTCAGGTGAGAAGCGTCAACGGGCAAACCAAATCATCCAATCGAACCTTCTCACCCACTTGCAAGAAGGTCCATCTCAACACCATCAACACCATCATCATCATCATAATCAACGAGCACCCCTTCCACCACTCCCACCTCCATCAGCAACAGTAACAGCAACAGCAGGAGCATCAGCTGAACATCAATTGTATCTTCAACAGTTAGCCATGATGAATGCCTGTACAAAATTCAGTGATAATTACGATGTAAAAGAGGAGCTTGGAAAGTGAGTCATGTCTTTTGTTATTCATTCCCTCTCCATTCTAATATTAGTATACAAGTCGTCGTTTCTCGATTCCATCTGTTTTTGACTCTCCTCCCCTTCTTCTCTCTTGTTTTGGCTCTCGTTTCCCGTTTTCAGCGATTGAGAGAAAGAGAGAGGAGAGTAAGAGGCTGACTCCTTTATCTCCCAATTAATCTCTCTTTTACTCTCACATTTCTCTTCGCTCTCCTTTTTTCTAATCATATTTCTTTTTGAGAGAAAGAGTTATATGTGATTAGAAAAGCTGCCGAAGGGACATGAGAATGAGAGAGAGAGGGAGAGAGAGAGAGAGAGAGAGAGAGAGAGAGAGAGAGAGAGAGAGAGAGAGCCGCCTGATGAAGGAGAGAAAGCAGCTGGTATCCAAGGGAAACACCTAGTACAACTTGTATTTACACCCATGTTAAATGAGTTTTCGATAGAAAAACGAGGGGATTAGAAGTCACATTGATTTCAAACACACAAAATCCATTTTCAGAGGCGCCTTCTCCGTAGTCAGACGTTGTGTTCACAAGACAACAGGACTCGAGTTTGCCGCCAAAATCATCAACACAAAGAAATTGTCGGCCCGTGATTTCCAGAAACTTGAGAGAGAAGCGAGAATATGTAGAAAGCTACAACATCCAAATATAGTTAGATTACATGACAGTATTCAAGAGGAATCATTCCATTATCTGGTTTTTGATCTGTAAGTTTTCAGATATTCTTGATCTCTGAGAATTATTTAAATTTTCAGAGTCACCGGTGGAGAATTGTTCGAAGACATTGTCGCTCGCGAGTTTTATTCAGAAGCAGATGCCAGGTACGGTAGATTAGTTAGATACAGTCAACAGGTGGAAAATATGAAATTTCGAAAGATTTTCTAAAATGAATCCGAAAATTGTAGTTGCTGCATAATGCAAATATTAGACGGTGTAAACTATTGTCATCAGCGTGGAATTGTCCATAGAGACATGAAGGTCTGATATGTATTTTGAAGTGTAGAGATTTCATAATGCGTTTTTCTCTGAACTTCTAACCATATGTTGATTCTCGAATAGAGCGTCTAATTCAAGTCGTCCTCTGTCCGTTTTGATTGCTGTTCTCTTTTTCAGTCATTGCATTCAACAAATTCTCGAATCGATTGCTTATTGTCACACTAATGGTATTGTTCACAGAGATTTGAAGGTTTGTTTTTCTTTTCTCATCAAACTAAAATCCATGTTGTGCAGTTCATTCTTTCTATAATCTTCTTTAGAAATCTTCAAATCGAATTGTACAAATTGTAATTCTTTCAGCCAGAAAACTTGCTCCTTGCTTCGAAAGCCAAAGGAGCCGCAGTCAAACTCGCCGATTTTGGATTGGCTATTGAAGTGAATGATAGTGAGGCATGGCACGGATTCGCCGGAACTCCAGGATATCTCTCGCCAGAAGTTCTCAAGAAGGATCCTTATTCGAAGCCAGTTGATATTTGGGCATGCGGTTAGTATCGAATTAATCAGAATAAATGAACAAAAAGTTGTTTTTATAGGAGTCATCCTCTACATTCTTCTTGTCGGTTATCCACCATTCTGGGATGAGGATCAACACCGTTTGTATGCTCAAATCAAGGCCGGAGCCTATGATGTAAGTGAATTTGTTTGGTAGACCATGAAGACAGTTCTCATTTCAGTACCCAAGTCCCGAATGGGATACTGTCACTCCGGAGGCAAAGAGTCTCATCGACAGCATGTTGACGGTGAACCCAAAGAAGCGTATCACCGCTGATCAGGCTCTCAAGGTCCCATGGATCTGCGTATGTTCTCTTTTCTTTTTAATTCCGAATCTCAATTGATTTATTTCAGAACAGAGAACGTGTTGCTTCGGCAATCCACAGACAGGATACTGTCGACTGCTTGAAGAAATTCAATGCGCGTAGAAAGTTGAAGGTACGTTTGCTTTGCAGACCGCTTATTCCAAATTCCATCCTTTTCTCTTTTATCTCTCTCTTTTCTCAATCTTTTTGATTAGTTTTAGATCTCAACAGAATCTCTCCTTTCTCTCTTTTTTCTTAAATTCAGAAATCTCTCTTTTTTCTCTTATTCATAGTCATTTTGATTTCAAATAGATGCGCGAACGAGAAATATTTGGTTAAATGTACCTAATCTCTATATATATATTAGTAAATGTTATCGGAATCCCTTTTTCGGCTTTTGACAGTAATCAACTTTTTATTTTTCGTTTATTTTTTAATTTTGGAAAGTTTTTTGCATGTTGAACGAAGAATTTTAACAAAATAATCGTAGAAGAACGAAAGAATAGAAATTACTAATAGAACATTTAGAAATTGAAATAAAGAAGAATCAAATGGAAACTGGAAATGATCATTTCCTGGAATACTGTAGGAGTACGTTACAATTTCAAATACATTTCCATACCATTCGATTCCCAAAAATATTCATTTTGTTGACTAAAAATGTCGTGTTGTGAACTCAAAACATATATTTTTTGAAAGCGCTTTTCTCTCTTATCTCAAGATTACGGTAGTTGTTTCTTGAACTTGTTCATTCTGATCTTTTTCCAAAAAAAACATCAATGTCCTTAGATATCATTCAAAATGTGTGAAATTCGAAAGAAATGCCAAGCGCTGCCAACGCATGAATGCCTGTTTTCTGTGTCGTTTGTTCGTTCGTTTTACTTCTTTTGTCATGTGTCATGGCCCTTTTTGGCTTCTATTCTGACCTCTTCTCCATCTTCTTCTTCTTCTTCTACAGTATACCTTCTCCTTTTCCTCCTTCTTCTATTGCACTTCTACGTGTCGTGTGGGCTCTCTCCGTTTCTTTTTTCTGTCCTTTCTCTTCTTTTTTTGCGTGTTTCTTGTGATAAGTTCTTTTTCGAAGAGTTCCAAAAATAGAAATTCTAGGCGAATGTTTCATGTTTTCCAATCAATTCACAAAAAAGAATCGAAATAAAATCCAAATTTCCTTCTCAAAATTCTCCTCTCTCTCTCTACTTGTTTTTTTCTGCATATTAGGCGGCAATATCGGCTGTCAAAATGGTGACTCGTATGTCGGGGGTTCTGAGAACCTCCGATTCAACAGGGTCAGTTGCATCGAATGGTTCATCTTCAACGACGCACGATGCGTCACAAACAGCTGGTGGAACATCATCTCAACCGACAAGTCCCGCCGCCGAGGTATACCCAATCAGTCCCCCTCCCGACCCCCTCCCGTTCCCTTTATGCCCCTTTATTTCCCCTTTCTTTGAACACTTTTATACACACTCTCGAAAAAAACAAAAAACCAAAGCATTTACCTTCTGAAAGTACCTTCACCCTATTGTTTTGAAGTGTGACACACACCTCTATTTTCTCACATTTGACTTCCCGGGTTAACACAAAAATTGCTTCTGAAAAGTGGAAGTTTATTGAAATTGAGCGTCGTACTTGTCAACATGATTTATGAGTTCGCTGAGTTTTCTCTGTCAAAATTCTAAGAAAAAACTATTCGAAACTCATAAATTGTTGTGACAAGCTCTCCTCCGTTTCATCATCTTCACCACTTCGTCACACTCTAATTTTCTAATCTCTAACTCAACAATATAATTTCTGAAAACTAACATTTCCGTATCTAACCTAACCCACTCTCTCTCACACATTTCTAACCACAAAAAAACCCACTAAAACAAAACAACCTTTTTTCGTTTTTCTTAACCTTTTTCCTAATTTCTTTGCGGTTCCATAGAGTGAAAATATTTGTTGTTTTTCTTGTGTTGAGAAAGAAAATTAGTTCAAGAAAATATGGAAACCGAAATTGAATTTTACCGATCTTTTTTCATTTTTTCATTCATTTCTTCTTTTGGAGAATGGTATTTTTATTCCCTCTTCGCCCGAATTTTTTCCGCATTTTTTGGTTAAACGAGTTTAGTTTTTTTGAAAGTTTCCGAAGGTACTGTAACTGAATGTCCCTCTTTCAAAGAGATCGCTCCTTGATTTTTCTTCAGATTTAGATTTACTTTTTGGAAAGGTGTCATTCTCTGTCAGAACCTCCGGAAAAGAAAAAAAGTCATATAAAAATATCGAAAAAAGCATGTTTCCGCTAAAAAGATACCGTTCTGTCTTCCTTTTTTCTTATAATTTCCAACCTTTTTTTCTATTTCTCTTGCCCCTTTTAGTCCGTTTTTTGAATTGGCCATGTTCCCTCTTCTGTCCTTTTTTGTCCTTTTCGATTCGCATGCTTTCCCGAAACGAAACCAAGAATCTTCCCCTTCTGATAATAAGAACAAAACAAACGTCTCTGTAGTGTGTGCTGTGATCATTTTTCATTTATTCGTCTCCGTGATTCATCTGTGGCGCTTGCGATATATACATATTTCCATGTCATCATCACAATCATCGACTGGATATTTATAGGTTTTTTTATGTTTTAGTTTCATCGAAAAAGAAGAACAAAAAAGAGAAAAATCCTCAATTATTTATATCCGATTCTTATATTTTCATATAGATATTCCATCTCATTTCATTTATTTTTCCTCTTCTCTCTATCAATTTGTTCAATTCTATCCCCCAATTTTCATTTTTATTCCAAATTCCAATCCTATCCCTAAGTTTAATCCTATCTTTTTGTTTTCCAAAAAATCATCTCTTTCAAAATGGGAAAAGTTCGGTAAAAATCCAATCCGGCGACGTCTCCGTGTTCCTTTTTTTTGAATATTCAATGTTTTTTAATTTCATATTCTAACCGCGCCCTTCCTCATCCAAATCTTTTTATTTTTCATTTCTTTATTTTAATTTAATTTTTTGTCAAAAATAACTATGATAACCACCCGCTGAACCGCCACACATCACTTAAACAATTCAAAAAGAAAACGAGCAATTTCCGTTTTTTTCGCTTTTTCAACAATTTTAATTTCATTTTCCATTATATTGGGAGGCACCTCACACCAAAATGGGAACATAACCTCAGAAATAATTCAATCCGTTTTCCCTTATTCTCTTATTTTCAGGGAGCCATCTTGACGACAATGATCGCCACACGGAACCTATCAAGTAAGTTTTGTAGGTGGATTCATGAGCTCCAAGAGCACCATTCTTGTGATTTCATTTTCATTTTTTCTTTGAGTTGATTCATGTTAGAAAGTGTGGATTTATTTCTGTATTTTCGTGTAGTCGTTTTTTCGATTTTTCAAGACCAAATAAGGTAAGTTGTGTGGGTTACTGTATGTCGTCGAGAAGATCTTATTTCTTAGAAGATTTCTTGAAATATCTTCAAGGATTACTGTAAAATGTTTGATCAGATCGGTTTCTGAGAGTTATGACGTTGTAAGTAAGAAGATGGAACATCTTTTCTCTTTGAGTTAGTTGTAAATAGAGGAAATCCACTGGCAAATACATAACTCATCTCTTATTTACGTGTGAGCGGAAGAACAATTCTCCCTCTTTCCTTCTTATCCATTTGAGAAAATATTGTAGTTGTATCTCAATCGAAATTTGAAGTATTTTGTGTTCGAATGAAAAATAATTCTGGGACGACAAAAATATTGAATGGAGAAGAAGCTTTTAGTGCTTCTTCTTCTCCGTTTTTCCGATCATACCTGGTCTCTTTTTCTCTCTTTTTCACTTCCATTTGTCATAACGAGATTAGAAGAAATCACATATTGAAAAGGAGGCAAAACGAGAGGACATATATCTAATCCTTTCGAACCAATTGGCTTCCTTCTCTCTCTCTCTCTCTCTCTCTCTCTCTTTCTCTTCTTTTCCTTCTTTTTCCATTTTTCTTCGATCATCATTTTCAATTCCACTCATCTACTGGCCTCCTCTCAAGACAAATCCTCGCTCCTTTGGCACACGGAGCGAATGAGAGAGAGAGAGAGAGAGAGAGAGAGAGAGAGAGAGAGAGAAAGGCCACCGAAATTTTTACACAAAAATCATTCGAAGGGGGGACTCTATCATCAAGCAACTAGGAGCAAAAACTAGGAATCATCATCAACAAAACGCAATTTTCTATTGATTGGTCATTCCTTTGTTGTGATCAAAAAGCCACGAAGAGAGAGAGAGAGATTCTCTGTTTATCTCTTTTCTCTCTCTATTTCTCTCTCTCTCTCTCTCTCTCTCTCTCTTCAAATCTTTCCCAAATATTCCCCCATTACCATCCAGTTCATGGACGAATCAGTATTTGCACACCTTTTGTATTCTTATTCCTCTTCCTTTTCGTCTTCCTCTTCTTCTAAACGTTCCCCCGTCAAAAAGTATTCTAAAGATGAGCAGTCACTATGAAACCCCAACGACAACTCATAATTCGACGACTAAAAAGATTGCGAACGCGATCGCCGAGTTGGTCACTCGTCGAGCGTCTCCGTCGATTCGAAGGAAAACGGAGGCGGATGTTTTGAATGCTGCAAGAGGTCGAAAAGTATCGGCTCCCGGAAATCTGCAACATGCACTTGTACCGGTTATTGATGTTGTCGTGGCAACTGGAGCACTTGCCAGCTCATCAGTTGAAAATATTGCAGCGTCTGCGAGTAAAGATTCAGGTAGGGGATTAAACTGCGAGATTAAATACCAAATGTCATAATCTTTTTCCCCCCAATGACATTCGCGTAATCGAACGAAAAAGGGCAGTTCGAGGATTACGGTACTTTTCTCTTCGAAACCTCTCTAATTTCAATTCCAACTCATTGTCATCCACAGATGACTAACCCCATTTAGTCATTTCTGATGTTGAATTGATTTCTTAAACATTTGGTCATAATCAAATTTACACCTCTGAAAACAACGTGTAGGTCTCATGCCCTTCTCTCCCTCTCTTATCTCCATTCCGGTGTTTGTTCGAAGAAGTACACATACCGTGACAGAGCGGAAACGACTGATTCGTCACCCGATGAAAGGTCGCGGAAACTTTTTTTTCTGAAGAGGAGATGAGGAGGATAAGAAGAAAGAGATGTTTAGAAATGCATAAGAAACAAAAAGAAACCCCCCTTGTTTTGTATTCATGGTTAGTCGGTGAGAAAGAAAGGGAGAAAAAAGAGAGCAGAAACGAGAAGTTGGCATAAGCAATAAAGAATATAATTGGATGGAATAGAGTGAAGAAAAGAGATATCATAGTGGCCGTCGTCAAGGAGATTTTCTCTCTCGAAGGAGTTGACTGACAGAGAGACTCACCTTCAAATGCATACACACTCTCAACCACCAAATACTCATTATTATGTGTGGCTCTTAGAAGAGATTTGCTTTCTCTCTCTCTGTCTACCACACCTTTTTCTGCTTCTTCAACTTCTTCGCTTTTCAAACTGTTGTCTGTGTCTACATGATACTTCTAACGGATTGGGCAAAGGCACCCGTGCGTCTTTTCTCCTCTTCCTCCTTCTCCTCCTCCCCTTCTTCCTTCCTTCTTCTCCAGTTAAGGCGATGAACGACCAGGGCAACCGCTTCGCCTAGCCGCGACGCATTGTGCGCCCGCTTCTCTCTCTCCACAAGCGTCCACTCCCTTATCTTATCAGTTCGGGCAAAAGAGAGAAAGAGGTAGAGAAGAAAAAGGAAGAAAGAGGGGAGTGGCGTATTCCATTTTTCTCAAATGTTTTTTGCTTGAACACCTTTCCCTCTTTTCTCGCCAACTCATTTTTCTTTCCAAAAAAAAGAATGGACGGTCTTTTGGCTCGTCTCAAATTGGGAAGTAAAAAGAAAAAGAAGACGACGGCATCAGTGAAACGTACTCGTCCGGAGAGTGCTCGTCAACAAAGAGATACCACATCCGGATCTCTTTATTCTGATTTGACAGCCTCTTCGTCTACAGTATCCGCCGCCTCGGCTCCAGATACCGTAATTGTTCTAAAAAAAGATCAAGCGGGTCAAGTGGAAGAACAGAAACAACAAGTGGTTGAGAAGAAATCCGAGACTGTTGTAGAGGGTGAGTACTCTCTCGTTTCCTACCAATGTTCGAACTTTTTGGGGTTGGGAAGAACTAGGGGGGCAAAAACGATCTAATAGACTGAGCAAATATTTTCTTTTATGAGGTTGCTCTGGCCAGGAGATTCGAAATCTCTATATCTCTCTATCTATCTATATATCGGAAGAGAGAGAGCTCTTACACTCTGGATTCTTCTCTTTTCTCTTCCTCTTTTCTCATTCAGAAAACAAATATACACGTTTTAATGTCTTTTTATTCTTTCAAATGATCGAATTGATTGAATATGTTGCTAATTCAATCGCCTTCTCACTTGCCATCCTCTTTTGTATTTTCTTTTTGAGAGCTCCTTCAAAAGGAGCATCAGGAGGAGGAGGAGGAGGTCCAGCAGTTAAAGAAACAACGGGTTAGTCTCAAAAAAAGAAACAAATTTCCCTTTTCCTCTCTCCCTCCCATTGGGATAACACATTAGGAGAGACGGCGGTTGGTGTATATCTGATTACATTTTCTTTTTTCGTTTCAACTTTTGTGTTTTCGAAACGACTTCTTCTTCTTCTTCTTTTTCTTCGTCTTTTGGGTGAAATATCGAAACACGTTGTCTTCTCTCTTCATTCCGATTGAAACCTTTCGATTCATGTCATCATCATCATGGCATCAGAAGATATGAATTCTATTTTGATTGTGTAAAAAACGATCGTCTTCTAAATATTTCTATCTCTTCGGTTTCTCTCTACAAAACTATATAGAAAAAAGACTGATCAATGAATGAACTTCTTACGAATTAGTGGAAAGTGTAAGTGATCTGTCGTGTGATTCGATGAAACGGGGAACATCGGAATGTCGGGATCATTTTTGCAAAATAAGAAATTCCGGAAGACATCGTCTTTAAGATCATCTCAAAACTCGAATCCCACGTAATCTTCTCTGACGACTACAGTAATCCATCGAAGAAAAAAAAACAAAATGAATCAGTTTTTGGTCTTGAAAGAATTCTGAGTGGTGCTTGAGGATCTTGTGAATCCATGTTAGAATGAAAACTTGTTGTAACTCTGGATGTCGATGTCTATCAAGTATTTTTAAGATTTAGGCCGCAATTTGCTCAACAAAAAGGAGCAAGGACCACCGTCGACGATCAAGGAGTCGTCCGAATCATCACAAACAATTGATGATAACGATTCGGAAAAAGGTAACGAATGAATATTTGATTCTCTCTTTTTCGTTTTCTCTCTCATTCTCTCTCTTTTCTTAATCAAATACTTTAGAAAATAAGCTCCAATTCGTTGAGCAATAATTCAATTTAGAAGTATTATATCTTTCTCTCTCTCTTAAATTCATTCATTCATCCGATTACTCACATACATTCCCTTTCAAATTCAATTTTCCGAAAATCTCAATTCAACGAATTTCTTATTATTAACTTAACGTTCTTCCAATTTTTCTCCTAAAAATCAAAAAATTTTAATTTTAAGCCCAAAAAACTCTGTAATAGAAGGCCACCCTCACAAAGATCAAAACATTACCCTTCTATTACAGTATTCCTTTAGAATTAGCAAGAACTGTTCAATTGCCTCCCAGCTTGCGGATGGACGGAGTTTGAACAGCCTTACTGTAGAATATAAAAGGGTTTTGATACCGTATCATTAAAATACCTGCATCCAATAAGTTCACCTGCTTTAAACTGCAAAAACCTTCTCTATTTCTCTTTTACCCCCAGATCTGTCCCTGTCTGTTGATCCCAAATGTCCATGTACTTGCTTTGAATGTTATCTCTCTCTCTCTCTCTAAATCTCTCACTCTCCCACACTCTCTCTCTCTCACTCTCGTTGATAACGAAAGATAAGTAATTTCTCTAAATAAATGTTTCTGTGTGCGTCTGAATTTGCTTTCCCGATCCGAGAATTTAATGAATGTGCTGATGAAAACTGATGATAGAAAGTAAAAAAATAAAAGTGCATCTTTTGAAAAAGTCAAAAAGTCAAAGAAAAAATTGAAATGGACAGATGAGAAGTATTACAAAAATAATTGTTTTCCAGGCGAAATTTTCCTCTTTTTTTCTATTTCTCTCTCTCTTTTTTCTCTATTTTTCTCTGCTTCTCATCTGTCTCCATTTCACCAGATGCACACTTTTTCTCTTTTTTTTCTTGAAAAATCAGATTTCATGCACAGTTTTTTATCTCGAATCGTGAAAGTCAGTTGTCGCACTTTTTTTTGTTTTTTTTCTGTTTATTTGGGATACTGTAATGGCCTAGAAAGAGGAATTATAGGCCGTTGCTGGTGTCCTTTATGAACAGATTTTAAAAGAAGAATAGAGAAAATAGCTTATTGTGGCTGAAACGAAACAATTATTGATTGTGAGCTTTTCGGTTCTATCAGGGCAGGCATGTCTCGTGTTTCTCTCTTCATTTCTGTTCTCTTGATTCGTTTCTTCTCGAAAAGTGCACGATCGATATGATTCGTTGATTTTCTTTCGCTTCTTCTTCTTCTTATTCAACTTCTTCTTCTTGTAACTGCTTCTATGTTTGGTAGTTTTTGTGAGCAGAAAAATGAGTTGGGTATGGTATAAGATTACTGTAGGTAACCTTCTCCAAAACTTTGTTTTTTATCCTAGACATCAAGAATTTCCTAACCACCCAACTCATTTAAAAAACCAAATTCTCCTCTATCTCTCTTTAATCACTTTCTCTAAATCTCTTCACTCACTACACACTCTCTCTCTCTTTTCTTTTTTCTCCTTTCCATTCAATTCTGACTCTTTTTTTGCTGGTGCTCAGGTGGTGGACAGCTGAAACACGAGAACACAGTTGTCCGTGCCGATGGTGCAACTGGAATCGTTTCGTCATCGAATTCATCAACAGCCAGCAAATCATCATCAACTAATCTATCAGGTAGGAGACAAAATAAACGGAATGCTTTCCCTTCTCCCCCCAAACAAGCACTAACTCATTTTGGTGTTGTTTTTTTAACAATATTGCATGGTAACTTTTCTGTTTTTTTTTCTTTTATTGCTTGCATATAACATTTTCTTTACAACTGACCCCAAAAAAAGAAAAAAAAAGTGATGAGCAAGAAGAAGAATGAGGAATGAAGACAGGGGAGAAAACGAAACAAAATACTTGCTATCTGGTTTAGGGATCTCCCTTGTTTTGTCATTCATTCGGGTGTCTCTGCGTCTCTTCATCTTCTATTCTCTTTCGCCTCGTTCGAGGTAGATTTTCACGAAAAGAAGAAGAAGAAGACACATGGACCACCAACAAGCTCTCATTCCTCTTGCTCTATATTCCCTCTCTTCTTCTTTTTCTTTCCATTCGGTTTCTTCTTCTTTTCCTTTTTCCTTCTTCTTCTTCTTATCTTCTCCCTCTTCTTCTTCTTTTTCTTCTTAAACTTCATTCTGATCTTCTTATCAAATCTTCTTCTTCTACTACTACAGTATTCTTTTTACATGTCCGTTCAAAAATGAATGGTAAGATATCTCATTTCGTGTGTCTTTTTGAGCATGAATCAACACATTCACACACCTAATTTTGTGAAATCATTTCTCTCGAATGTCGTGATGTGATGTGAGAATACAGGGTGGCTGAAAAGTATTGAGACACTTGTGTCTTGTTGTTTTTTGTTGTATTTTCAAAAATAGAGTTACAACAAAAAAATCAAGCTTATTTTATGAACTAATGATAGTAATAGAAAAGTTATCAAAAAAGATTATCAAAGTTTGAGCTTTTGGTCTTGATTTAAGCCCTCAAACAAGCTGGACAAAAAAGCCTCAAACAAGCCGGTGCGCCGGAGGTGTCGTCGTCGAGAGCATCTCATGCTTTGAGCAAAGGGCCTTCAATTCCCAACAGCCAAAACCATTAGTAATTGTTATCAAAAGATAAACGAGATTCTCCTGAACGTCGTATGGTGTCTAAAAAGTTGTTTCCAAAATCGGTGATGGTCTGGGATGGATAGACATCAAAAGGTAGGGTCCCATCGGTTTTCATTGATAGAAATGTGAAAATCAACCCGGACATGTACCAAAAGATGGTGTTGATGGATGTTTTACGTCCGTGGGTCACTAGGCACTTTCGCCAGAAACATTTCATCCTTCAACAAGATCGGGCCCCCGTCCCATGGCTCGAAATCCAAAAAAGCTGTTTTCGGCGCTCATTTCCCTGACTACTGGTGCATGGACAAAAGGCCCAATTCCTCGCCCGATCTGAATCCATTCGACTTTTCTGTTTGGGGATATTTAGAGGAGAAGGTAATGGTGCGATCTCACCCAAAAGTGAAGTCACTGAAGGCCCGTTGCTCAAAGCACGGGATGATCTCGTCGACGACTACCCCCGGCACACAGCCTCTTTTTTCCCAGCTCGTTTGAGGGCGTGGATCAAAGCCAAAGGCCTAAACTTCGAATATCTCCCCTGATAAATTTTCTATTACTATCGTTTGTTCAAAAAATAACATTGGTTCTTTTGTTGAAACTCTATTTTTGAAAATACAACAAAAAACAAGTGTCTCAATACTTTTCAGCCACCCTGTAGAAGAAAACTTCTTTTCAGTTGACCTTTTGTCTAGGTCTCAATTAAACAAAGAATGAACATTTAATTGAAAACTGATCAGTAGAGAGAATTCAAAAAAGAACACGTTGGTTATCAACTTTTGAATTTTCAGCTCAAAAACAGGAGATTGTACGGGTGACTCAAACTCTTTTGGATGCTATTTCATGCAAGGATTTCGATACTTATACGTAAGTTTATTTTTGAAATTTTCAATCAAATGGATTAAAGAAAACAATTGAGCTTAACAACAGCATTCATACAAAATCGTTCGATCATAATAGTTCTGCAAGAAAGGTTTCATATATATTTCACAATTAAATATTTCAGGAGACTATGTGATACTTCGATGACATGCTTCGAGCCGGAAGCACTTGGCAACCTTATCGAAGGCATCGAATTCCATCGATTCTATTTTGATGGTGAGTCAGGACTAACAACAACACATTTTGGCTTCCCAGAAAATACAAATTTTATTTACAAATTTTGTCTCGGGAAAGGAGAGGAAACCTTGTTTAAATCTTTTTCGCACCGCCTCTAAACGACCAAACATTTGCAGGAAACCGCAAAAACCAAGTGCATACGACAATGCTCAATCCAAATGTGCATATCATTGGAGAGGACGCCGCTTGTGTCGCTTATGTGAAGTTGACACAATTCCTCGATAGGTTCGTGTTTTTTTTGGATATTTGGAAGAAAAGGGAGATAGGATAAAAGTCAGTTGAATACAAACAAACACTCTCATTTGTAAAATGAAACCATTGGATAGATAAATGAGAGAGAGAGAGAGAGAGAGAGAAGGTTTGTTTCAAGAGTTTGAAGTTACTTGGCATTTTGTTCTTGAGTGACGTTTCTCTCAATTGATGACCAAAAGATCATTGAGTCTTTGAAAATGAATAATTCGAAATGAAGGGAATATCAAATGAGAAAGTGATCATTTCTCGAAGATGATTAGTGTTCTGGAAACATCTGTAAACGAATGATCATGAGCTTCTATTCTGTCAAAACAAAAAATATCTTCTCTATCTATTTTCTTGTTTTCAGAAACGGAGAAGCTCACACTCGTCAATCACAAGAATCACGTGTCTGGTCGAAGAAACAGGGACGTTGGGTATGTGTTCATGTACATCGATCAACACAACCATCAACAAATACGACTGCTTCCGAATTCTAATCATATAATCGTTTCCATTTACTCTCAAACAACACAAAGAAATCATCATCATCATCATCTAGGCAATATTTTCTTGAGCCATTTCAATTCAGTTTTTGATGACCAAAAAACAATTCCCTAGCAACTTGTTCCCTGTTACGACACTCCGCTTCCATCTCTCTCTCTCCCAGTTTTTCATTATTTTCATTCTCTTTCTCTATCAGATATCGTTTTCTTTTTGGGTGATTCTCTTACTATTTCTCAGTTTTCAATTAGTTGCTTTTCCATATTTTCTCTCTATTTCTCAATCTCTCTCCAATTGCTCTTTCTTCGAATTTCTACAAAAACCCGAACAAAAATTATAGCATTTTCCCTTATTTTCCCTTCCCTCAATCAATCAATTCTCATGTTTTTTCTTCTGAAAACCAAATCCGAAAGTCTTCTCTTTTTCTATTCTTTCTTTAATTTATTTGTGACCATTCTTGCTCCCATTTTCTTTTTTTTTTTTGTTTTATTCACTTCCAACCCCCGTAATTCATCGATATAGTTCCAAAATCCTCTCCTCATCACCAAATTGTTTCCATCATTCAAAAGGCACACACAAACGATTGTATTTCATTTCTTATTCAACCCTCCCTCATCCGTCTAATCATTTCGTCACTTTGGAACCAATATGTTTCAAAATTGGAACATTTTGTATTTGATTTTCTGATAAACAAAATGCAAAAGGTTCTAGTTTTGAAACAAAAGGTTCTGTAATGAGTTAGTGACGACATGAGCATAAATTCTCATTTTCTCTCAATTGCAACCTTTCGTTGTCATTATCTCAATGGATTCTCAGAGTGCAAAGTTTCGATCGAATTTTTATCGGAGGATTCTCGAATATCTGTGAAATGGAATCGGATCGATAAAGTGAATCGTTACTCCCATTTCATGGCTTTTCGGAATCTTTTCTTGGAAATTTGCATTTTCTGATTCTGTTTCTCTCCAAACTCTCGTATTTTTTTTATCAATTAAGTGATTTGTTGAATGAGAATTTAAAAAAGAACTACGAACTTATTTGAAATATAAATTCTGATTCATTTAATCACTATGGTATGCCAATTTCAGAATTTCCTTCATTTAATACTATTCTGAAATCAGTTCTGATTCGGAAGGAAATCTCTTTTATTTGGTGTATCTCCAGGTTTTTCTATCTGTGTTTTATGTGTATTTATACCATACAGATATGGATTTTCGAAAAATAAATGTATTATTTGTGATTTTGGTTTTGTAGTTATGATTGAAAATAACAATTTATTTATTCGGAAAATCAGAACAAATATCCATCACGAGACTTCATAACTGCTTTCGAATGATCACTTCTTGTATGGATACCACTGAAATTTTTGAAATCAGACTACAAAGAAAACGAAATTCAACTGACGCTGCTTCCGAGTTTTTCGACTTTCGAATGACGATGACTTCTGGCCGAAGCAGAAGAAAGAAGAGAAATGAATAAAAGAGCCACGAAGACAACACGATAGAGAATCATTTTTGAATGAATAGAATGAAAAGGGGGAACGGTTGTTTTATAGAGGAAAAGAAACATAAAATTATCATATGAATGGGATCACATGAATTGTTTTTTGGGAATAGATCAACGAGCAAAATGCAAATGAATCAGAGATGATCGAAAGTCACTTAGATGAACTGAAAGTGATGACATACGGTAGAAAACAAAAAATTTTTCAATTTATAGAATTTTAAATGGATAGAGAGGAAACTAATACTGCATTCAGAAATACCGTAGCTTGAATTTTCTAGAAGCAAAACTAATAGAGAAGATAGATTTACGTGACCAACCTTTCCGTGTTCTCCCACATTTTCCCATTTCCTTGGTCGCTTCTCCCGTCAGTTTTTAGAAGTTATTTCTCGACGAAGGCATTCTTTGAAACGACTATCGGAAAGCGTTCGGAGCTTACGAAATGTCTTTTTGGGGATTGAATTTGATTACTCGACAAGCAACTATTCACTCGACTTTTCGGCATGGAACTATTCTTACTCGGAATACTGTATGCTCTCTCAGATGATGTGGACTCAATTTCAGACGTTTTCAGATTCCGATTGGATTCCAAGACCGTGGTTTCTTTTTTGGGAAAAGAAGAGAACCAAAATGTGATTTGAGACATCAATCGATTGTGCAAGAAGATGGAGGAAGGAAAGCGGCTTGGTTGAAAGATGGACCCTTACAACATGGATGGTTCGACGGTGCACTGACCACTTACACGGCAATTAGAAGAGGTCCAACTGTCGGCGGAAGAGAAATGTTGGGAAAGAGAGTGATGAAAGATGGAAAATTGGAATGGGAATGGATTAGTTATGAGCAAGCGATTGAGATATCTGATCACGTGTCACAGGCAATTCGAAAATTGGGAATAGAAACGGGAGAAGAGTCCAAAATTGGAATTTATTCGAAAAACCGGCCGGAATGGGTACTCTCTGACATGGCAATTCACAATTTCAGTAATGTCTGTGTTCCACTTTATGATACAATCACAAACGACGATATGCACTACATCACAAATCTCTGCGAACTGAAAATGATGTTTGTCGATTTGGAAGAAAAAACTAAACGTAAGCGAGTTTTTCAGGTTTCATTCAAATAGTTTTTTTCAGAATTAATCCGAGATAAATCTTATCTTCCAACTCTTAAATACATTATCCAATTCAATAAAGTATCGGAAGAAACACTCGAAATGGCTCGTGAAAACGACTTCCAATTGTGGAGTTTCGAAGATTTCGTTGAGATGGGAAAGAAGGAGAAACCACGTCAACACATTCCGCCGACTCCAGAGACTCTGGCGACAATTTCATTCACTTCTGGAACGACTGGAAGACCGAAAGGTGTGATGCTGACTCATTTGAATCTGTGTTCTTCCACTATGTCTTGTGATGAATTCGATCATTCTCCAAACGGAGGAGACGGATATCTATCGTATCTTCCATTGGCTCATATCTATGAACGTCTTTGTACACTTTCGAATTTCAGTATTGGATCGTAAGAATACAAATATAATTGATTCAATTAAAAACATTTCAGAAGAATAGGGTTTTTCCGTGGAGATCCAACTCTTCTTCTTGAAGATATTCAATCATTGGGTCCACGTTCAGTTGCCACAGTGCCACGTGTCATTGATAAGATTCATAAAGGAGTGATGAAACAAGTTGCAGATAAACCACTTAAGAAAATGATTTTGAAGGCGGCGTTAGCATATAAATTGTATCTTTATAAGATGACGTACGTGGAAAAGGAAGAAAAAATCTAGATTGATCAGTTATGTTTTCAGTGGAAAAGCGACACGAGACACTTGGGTCGACAAGTACATTCTTCACAAAATCCAAATGCTTCTCGGTCCGAATATCAAACAAATCATCATTGGAGCTGCGAAATCAGACATCTCCGTATTAGAATTCATGCGTGGAGCATTCGGAATTGAAGTTCTTGAAGGATACGGTCAGACAGAAACATCTGGACCCACAACAATTCAATTGGTTGGAGATACTCGTATTGGATGTGTTGGTCCTCCGATGGCTTGTGCTCTGATTAAGCTTGTCGATGTACCAGATCTTGGATATTATGTGAATGATAATGGAGGAGAGATTCTTGTGAAAGGATACAATGTAACTTCTGGATATTATAAGAATCCAGATGCCACTGCTTCTTCTTTCACAGAAGATGGATATTTGAAAACTGGGGACATTGGAAGATTCACTCCAGAAGGCAGTCTTCAGATTATTGATCGCCGAAAGAACGTTTTCAAACTTCCACAGGGAAAATTCGTGGCTCCAGATCTCACAGAAACAATCTACACAGCTTCAAGATTTGTTCAGCAGATCTATGTTCATGGAGAACTTCAGAAGCCATGGCTAGTCGCTGTCGTCGTTCCGGATCCAGATCATTTGGCTGGATACGCTAAACTCAAACACAATATTGAAGGGAAGACTTATGAGGAGTTGTGCAATATTCCAGAACTCGCAGAAGACGTTCTTCGTCATTTTGTTCAACTGACAGAAGGTCATAATAGACCAAGATATGAAGGGGTACTGTAGATTTTTTATTGATGTTCGAGTAATTACTTTATCTTCAGGTCTACGCAGTTCATTTGACCCCGATCGCCTTCACAGCTCAAAATGGATTGACGACGCCGACGTTGAAGAACAAAAGGAATACATTGGCCCAATTCTTCAAGAAGGAAATCGAGGAGATGTATAAGAAGATTGAGGCAAGTGAACTCAAAGAGTTGGCAAAATGAAGATATGACAGATGATAAAGTTTTCCTAATAGAAGGGCATCACTCTTATACAACATCACTTCCATTCCTTTTTGCTTCCCGATCAGTGTTCATTTGTAAGTGATGTTTCCGACAAATGCCGACTTGGCTAAATGCCAAAATCCGTTGGTCATCATCGGAGCGCCGGTCAGTTCCTCTCTCTCTCTTTCTCTCTCTCTCTCTCTCTCTCTCTCTCTCTCTCTCTCGTCTCTTACAAACACTTTTATGTTCGTTCCCTTGTCGTCTCAAAAGAGCCAAATTAGTTTCGGTTGGTCTCTTTTGCGGCTGCTCCGCGCGGAAGAAAACAAACACTGTACGTGCTCAAGCTGCTGATAGGATAACGAAGAAAATGGTAGAGAGAGAGAGAGAGAGAGAGAGAGAGAGAGAGAATTCACAAAAATGTGCTTATGGGAAGATTACACATACACGTGTAAACAGAAAAGAAGATAAAGAAGGAAATGAGTGTAGAGGGTAGAGTAGGTTAAGAAGAATAAGTGATGAGTGACCAACCAAAACAGTGTACATTTATCAAAGACGAAGCTCGGAGAGCTATGATCTAGTATTTTGAATCTCTTTTTCAGATTTTTGTATTTCCTTCCAGTTGGTATTTTAGAATAATTATTTAGCCTAGATATTCCAACTTGTTCTGTTTTTTTCTTTACCTAATTTTTTTCTTTTTTCTTTACCTGTTTTTTTCTTTACCTGGTTCTGAGAAACTAATTCTAAAACCTCTCGGCTGTCGCCTGCATCTTTTGGGCGAGAATAAGGGGTTTGGCGGCTTTTGAGCGAACCTTTGTCGTCTTTTGGGCGAAAATAAGGCTCGCGCGGCTTTTGAGCGAACCTTCGCCACCTTCTAGGCGAAAATAAGACCTTTGACGACCCGATAGTGAAAGGTGGTCGTCTTTTGGGCGAAGTTTAGATGTTGCGCAACTTTTGAGCGAACGTTAGGCGGCTTCTGAGCGATAATAAGGAATCTGGCGACTTTTGAGCGAACACTAGACGTCTTTTGGGCGAAAATAAGACTTCACGCGACTTTTGGGCGAAGCATTGGCGTCTTCTGAGCGGAATTAAGACCTTCTTCTGCCTGAAGTGTCATCATTGATTTGACTTATCTTCACCTTATCACATGGATAATCGTTTAGATGATCAACAGCGTTATAGATATTTATTCTAAATGATGACAGACTCTGTACAGAGAGGAAAGCTCTGCAAATACAAAAACGTGAAAATTGCTTCTCTAAAAGAAAAAATCTCAATACTTTCTAGAATCCAGTATTCCTATACTGCTGAAGAAACTTTGATACTGCTGAAGAAACTCTATACTGCTGAAGAAACTTCATCAAAATCCAGTAGTAACTATCATGATTTGGAACAATTCACATTACAGATATGAACTGTTCTTTTCTAAGAGTAGTTTTTGGTTACTAAATGCTTTTGTCTAATTTCATGGTGATCCCGAACGTGTAGTACAAGAGCAGACAGGACCTATATGCCTATAGGCCTCGGCAACACTCTTGTACGATCTCGCGAACTTTGGCGAACCTTCGGCGGATCTTAAGAGCGGAGCGTGTCCTGCGACGCGTGCGCTGTCGAGTTTATTTTTTATTTTGCGAGCGTTTTCGAAGTGTTTTCCGTTTTATTATCATGTTTTTTCGTATAAAATAGTTTTTTCATTGTAATTTTTCAGAATTGAGATCAGCAAAGCGGCTCAACATCTACATTTCTACAAATCAACGTCTCCCCATCAAAAGGTAACAATCGTGAAAAACTTCACCAAAACATAGATTTTTCAGACGCCGATTCAGATGTTTCAACAATTTTGTGCTTTTCGAATGGAAACAGAATGAGACGAGGATTATAGAGGTAATTTTGATAAAACCATCACAAAATTTGCTAACTCTTTCTTTCCAGGTCTTCTCACATGCATGTTGCAGCAATGACCGAACGAAAGCCAGAACGAGGAACAATGGAAATTTTTGTAATTTTTCTTTCGAAAATTATGTATTTTTATCCCCTTTCCCATTATTTTGTAAAAAATTAGTTTTTTTTCTAAATAAACTTATATTTGTAATGATCGATTTCGTATTCGAGTAGAAAAATTTTGAATGCAAAGCGAGGGGCAGCGCTGGTGGTACGCGAGAATCCGCGGATTTTGAGCGAAGGTTAGCCGACTTCTGGGCGAAGGTTGGGCGATTTCGCTCTGATCTTAGGCGGCATCCGCCCAACTCTAGCCCAGAAGTCGCCCAACACTCGCTCAGAAGACGCCGCAAACGGCCGAGCTGTTATTCCTTTGAAATTCAGATTTTCATCTGAAATGTCTCATTATCTAGTTATAAACACGTCCCTTATCTTTATTAGAGAAATTCTCTGCACATTGAACCAACGTTTCTCTTCTTCACAATCTGAATTTCTTACTCCTTCGGTCCCCTACGTAATCTTTGTCTTCAACCATTCCCGAATTGTTTCATTGAAACAGTACAAAAGTGCATAACTTGCTCCTTCATTCCTTCCTCTCTCTCTCTCTCTCTCTCTCTCTCTCTCTCTCTCTCTCTCTCTCTCTCTCTCTCTCTCTCTCTCTCTTCTTTCCGCTTATTCACATCCTCCCTGGAAGCTACCGAAAAGGTCAGACTCGGGGACATACCAAGCCGAGCAGTGCAGTCCGAAATACAAACAGAAGAGAGTCAGTTTGCCTACTACTACTACTGGAACACTGCATATGACCTCCTCCTCCTCTTCTTTTCTACCTGAGCCATTCCATCCACCCATCTGACCACTGTTTGACCTAAGCACTCTGCATCCAAAACTCTCCGCTAATTCATATACTCTTTTCGTCAAGAGAAACGGACGACGTTCCGTTTTTATTTGCTTCCAAAAGGTTTCGGGGAGGGCTCTCTGGAGCTCCGAAACAACCCGCGTCGTCTTTCGTCCCTTCAAGTTGTTGCACTGTCTATTACGATTTCCTCCTTCTTCACCCAAAACTTTTTCTCCTTTTGTTTATCTCATGTATAGTTTATGTCTTGGATGTATCCAGTTCGACGGGATACGGTATCTCTCATTTCAAAAATCCCGACGATATTGAAAATGAAACCTGATTTCCTTCCGCTTAACTCTTCTTAAGTAATCATCTAGAATTTTAAATCCCCCAGTTTCTATTCGGTTGTTTTTCAACTGATTCACCAAACGGGTTTCCCCATTTTTCTGCCGAACCCATTTTTTGAGAGCACATAAATAGAACAACACCTCAACGCGCTTTTGTTGTTTTCCTTATGGAAACACATAGGCTTTTGTAGAAGAATAATAGAAAACTTTTTACGATTAAAATGAAACATGAGAAATTTTTTTATCGGTTTCCTGCTTCTGATATGCATTTCTTCTAGGTTACACAATTTAAATTTAGTGTAGAGTTATTTGTCCAATGATTACGTATCAAATCCAGAAATTGGAAAAGAACCCGTTACTTATATTTTAAAATTTTATTTTCTCTAGAAATATTTTTTATTCCAACAGGTTTGATAACTATTTCTCTTGAGCCTTCCTTCCTTTTTATGTTCCAATTGTCGCTCTCAAAACGGTTTTTGATGCCTTTTTCCATTTATTCCTACACTTGAAACAACTTTTCGTTCACTCCCAAAACATTTAAAAATTACAGTGAATGCGACGGGGATGTCGAGAATATCTCTCGGCGGTGGTGGTGATTCTCATCACCACCTTTCCGCCCATAATCCACAATCAGCAATTGGGTGGAATCAATCAGAATATTGGTGGAACTCCTCAAAATCCAACAATTAATCAAGTGTCACCAGGTCAAATATTCTCAGGAACAGGCAACAATCCCTATTATGGAGGTAAGAGACAACTGCGGGAAGAAGGAGAAGAAACAGATGTCTGGTAATCTGACACTTTTGTTTATTGTTTCAGTGAATCTTGTTCCTTTTGGTCCGGAAGCCGGTGATTTGATGGTCAATCCGTCGATGTTAACTGCAGGAATGACGATTGATTTGTATATGTTCTTCCCTTATTATGGAGGACTTTACAATTACACAACTGTGAGTAAATATGATGATTTGAGATTAGAATAGATTGAACGAAAGGAAACAAAACACTGGTATTAATAATAACTTCCTATTTCTTTGTACTTTCAGATTTCTGTCAACGGATATCTTGGATTTGCCACCGTCCTTGACCAGGGACCAACCATCAACGTGGGTCCTGAAACGACCGATTGGCCACGTCAAGAGGACCCTGCTATGATTGCCCCTTACCTCTGCAAACAACAAGTACCACAACAAGGTAACCCAGCGAGACGTGCCGGTGTCTACTATCGTCTTCTCCTCCGTCAATCTCTTTTCGGAAGAGAAACCAATTCGAATCTCAATTTGGGTGCTTCCCTTCAACAGAATGCCTTCTTTGGACAATCAGCTAGTCAGGCATGTCCAGGAACAGCTGACAGTTATGTCAGATGTGATTCAAACAGTGATTACTTCCTCGATCAAATGATGATTTGGGTACAAGAAGGAGTCGCCGGAGGAGCAATGTTCCGTGCTGATGCTGCTGTCGTTGTCACGTGGTACAATACGGCTTCTGCTATTTCTGGAAGATCTGATATCGACGCTGGACAAACTGGAACATATCAAGTCGTTTGGTTGACTGATTCCACTGCTCGTCTCTCGTATGTCATCATCAATTATGATAGACTCGGTTTCGATGCTCAAGATTTCCGTGGTAACTCAAGATCCGGAAGATGTCGTGCAGTGTTCAATGGAGGAAATCACACAGGAACTGTTGAAGTTGATCCAACTCAACCATACAAAAACACTCCAAAAGTATTGGCACAAAGATCTGGAGTTCCACATATGGTCAGAGGAAGATATATGTTCAGAGTTGATGATGTTGTTCGACCGGCCGGATGCTCCAACAAAACTGGAGGAACATGTGAGTATCCTTGATCTTCTCTTCAAATCAATTCTTTCTTTTTCAGACCCAATTATGATCTATCCAAATATCGTAAACATGTTGGGAGATATGACTGTTGATGTCAATGCCTGCTGCCTTGATCGTACTCAAACCTACAGGATGATGATTGAGGAAAGAGAAGTCGCCTCGTGTCAAGTCATCAATCCTGCTATTGCCAGATGCAGTCTTCCAAAAATCTACGATTGGGGAACCAAAACTGTCTATTTCCAACCAGAATCAAGAGGAGCAAATGATGAAAAGGCGTTTGTGGGATATATTTATTTTGTACCTCCGACACTTGATCCGATGAGATTGGATATTGGTAATATCTATGAATGGTATAAGAATCCGATGACTAATTATGTAAGTTTTAAATTTTGATTCTTAAAACGAATATCGTGTTTTTCAGTTGATGCCAATCACTTGGTATCCTCGAAACTTTACAAATCCAGACATTTTAACGAATGGAAATAATATGGGAGTTCGTATATCAGATGATTCTATGTATGGAGTTCAACTGGGTCTCTACATTGTCGGATACAGAGAATTCAAGGACGATGAGATCAAGAAATTCCGTCCGGATTACCGTACTCTTGCTCGTATCACCACATTCAGTAACCAGAATAGTGTTAATTATCGTTGGCGACCACAAGAAGAGGTTATTAATACAAACCAAGTCCAACAATGGTATCTGACAGATTGGGAAAGAATGCACACTTTATACACTTATCGTGTTGGTTTCTTCAAATTGGCGCCAATCAATCCGAACGATCAAAACGGAACTCAACTTCTCCCTGGTCTTGTTTCTGCTCCAATCTCATTGCATTGGTTATGGACACCCGAGAATCAACAATTCACCACATTGACTTTGAATCAGCAAGATAGAGATCAGAGAGTAGAGTTCGTAAAAGAGAAATCAAGAGAAATGTGTCATGATTGGTATGATGAAGACGGTGCTTTGTGGAATTTCATTCGAGACACCGAAACGAATACTTCTTGTCCATGCGTTGAGACTCAGGCTTTGTTAGATTTAGGAAGATTCATGCCACATCCAAGATGTTCTCAGGTTAGAAACTATAGTTATAGGAGAGAAACTGACCGGTGATTTCAGATGTTCCGTGATATCACCTGTACAACAGTTATCGGATCCAAAAATTGTTACATGTCTTCTTCGAATATCTATTCCAGTTATGCAGGCGGTGGTAACACATTCCACAATTCGGATACAAAGTGAGTCCAGTCATTCCGATTATCTACTGGAACTTTTATTTTCAGTCGATTCATGACACATTATGGACAAGTTTGTTGCTATGACGAATCTGGATTTTTGATGCAAACTCCGTACCAACCTGTTATCAAAACACAGAAAGAATACTTCTATAATCCTGGTTATCCGTTACGAGCCTATGAATTTGGAACAGCGCCCTATATGGGTCAATTTGAGGTGAGTGATATCTTGAGACTTCTAGTTAATGAGGAATTACAGTATGATGAGTTTAAGCATTACGCTCCAGTAAGTCTAGGCACAAAACAATAAAACATCACAAAATATTCGTTCGATTCATTTAGAAATCACCTGAAATCGGTTCAAACTGAACAAAATTATACACATAAATAGGTTTCAGCATGGATTTGTGTCAGCCAATTCAAAATTATTTTGAAGTCGTAAAAGTCTTATTTTTTCTTTCAGGTACCTGGTTTATCGGTGTTCCACAATGACTATATGCCCTACTTCTTGTGTTGTAAATTCGCAGATTTCCGATGTCAAATGTTCTATTGGAGACGTCCGTCATCTGCATGTCAACAATATCAGCCACCTGCAATTGGACATGCACAAGGAGCAGGAGTATTCCAGACAATTGATAATGATAAATTCATTTTCAATCAGCCCGGAGTCTTCAATTTCCTCTACATTCCTCAATCGATTCGGACTCCAGAAGTCAGAATTCAAACGAGACTCGAGAGATATCCAAACAGAAAGGTTGATTTCGGTCTTCTTGGAAGATATATTTCTCAATATGAACTTGTTCAACCAACAAATGCAACAGTTATTACTGGAATTGCAATGGAAGCAACTGGAACTGAACGTGTTATTGTCACGACTCGTAAAGATACTCGTCGTTTCCGTTACCGTACCAATATCATTGTCGGTAACATTCTTCGCTATTTTGACACAATTCGTCTTCAACGTTTCCGTGGAATTCTCGTTTATGTAAACAATGTGGAACGTGGTCAACCGGAGATTTACGTAGTGTTGGAGGAGGCACAAATCGGAGTGAAAGTCACCGAAAGTTATGCATTGGATATTGATCGTCTTCCGAATTATCAGGAGAGTATGGGTATGCTGGATATCCAGATCTCAGTGTCACCTCAATACGGAGTACGTCCGGATGGAGACAAGACACAAGAGGCACAATATAGACAACTGTACAATCTGCCACGTGTCAGTGGATTGATCAGACCGTATCCAGATCAGACTAGTGGTTCGTTGAATGAAGGATTGACTTTGAACGATGTGAATTCGGAAACTTATCGGCAACAGATTATCAATAATTGTAAATTTACCGTGGAAATTGCAAATGTTAATTCTTTCTATTCAGATCTTGTCCTCGGAACTGGAGAACCAGGAACTCAAACGAATCAAGCTGGAACATTGAATCAAGCGATGCCATCTGACAATATGTTCACTACATCAAAGGACGATGATAAACAATTCGATGTATTCCCAGAAGCAAGTATGAGATCTGAACCAGTTTACAAGACTGCTCCAGTCTTCGATACGTATGTTTTAAAAGATGAAATTGAATTTAAGCCCTCTTCTTTATTTCAGAGGATCCTACAGATTCATTCCACAAACCGGAGCAATGATTCTTCAACTTCTGAATACTTGTAGAGACTTGCAGAACAATCCAAATAGTGAGTTCCTGGAGGAATTATCAGTTAACTCTTCTTCATTTCAGCTGACCTACAACCATATCAAAGCATTGCCACTCTCAGTTATGGACTTCAGTGTCCAGATGATCCAGGATCTGTATTGACAGAATGTGGAGACTCTGTCGCTTGTCTTTATGACTACGCTCTTTTGAATTCAAAGGTTTTGGGTCAAGAGGAACAGGATTCATGGAATATGTTCACTACGGACAGAGCTCTGGCCATTAGACAATGTAAGTTTGAAAAGTGAATAGCTGATTTAATTCTTCGTTTTCAGACAACAGTTGCGGAGCAATCAACATTGAATATCCAGAATATATGATGAAGACACCTGCTCTTTCTTCTGGATATTTACAAGGAGATGTCGCCAGATTCGAATGTTATCAATCTCATTGGGTCAAGGGAGATCATGAATACAAATGTGGAATCGTTGTCGATTACAATCGTCCAAATGAATATCGATTCGAATGGAACAAAGGAAATCAGCCATGGTGTCGATCGAGAATCAAGGAAAATTACTTCAAATGGTTGGCAGTCATCTTCGGAATCGTCGGAATCATCATTGTGATTCTTCTGATCTTCCTCGTTTTCTGGTGTATCAAACAAAAGAAACTACAAGATTCACGACAATATGGAGCTGCTGCCTACAGTAACAATGCATTCCAAAATCAGACATACGAAACAAAACCGCCAAGAACATTGTCTGTTGGAGATCTTTCGAATGCTCCTCGAACTGTGACAATGCCACCGCCACGTGGAACAACTGTCACACCGGCTACAATGGAACCACGTGGATTCTCTCCTGCTCCATCGGATATTAGGGGTTCACAGGCTGGAGTTCTCGGATTGAATACCAGCGTTTAGACGTTTAGCTTTTTCCCTTTTTTGTAATTGTTTTTGATTTGAGAATTATGTGACCTAGTGAATCCATTTGTGTCGGATCCTAGGTCATATTAGTTCCCAAATCAATGTTTCATTTCTCCCATCATCCATCCCGTTTGCTCATTTCTCCTTCCCCTCATTTCTGTTCTCTCTCTTTTCGTTTTTAATCTTCATTTCGACTAGTCCGTATCCTTAGACTAGGGAATGAACATGCATGTTTCTTCCGAATGAGATATGAAAATGAAATGAAAACATGCATGTCCATTCTCTGTCTTCTCCTACTTAATTCTTCATGTTTTCATTGCTTTATTTTTCAATTCCTCCTCTCTCCAAAAATTTCTTACAGTAGGTGCTCTCTTTTCTTTTGAAGAAGGTTCATTCGCTTCTTTCAGGAATTGTAAGTGTTATACACCCCCCAAAAAATGACAGGATACTCTACCTCATTGTGATAATTTATTTATTTATTTTTATATTTATTTCCTTTTTTTCAATCATCAAAATAAAAACATTCAATGTACTCTGCGTTTGGAAAATGAAATTCTTGAAAGCGTAGGATTACTTGAAATCGTAGAACTAGTTTTACTTATACAAGTTTCTTCAAGGCGGCGTAGGGCATTTGTCAGAAGAGAAAGACCCGAGAAATCAACAAATGAAAGTTGAAGTGTACTGTGAACTACATAAACTACATGTATTTTGTATCTACGATGGGAACCATATCCTTGTCTTATGCGGTTTTCCCACATAAGTTATGCCATAGTCATAAATGATAAATGGATCAAATATTTATATCAGAACTATTTCGGAAGTGAAAATATACAAATGTACATAATTGATAAATTATAAGTGGGATCTTTTAAGAGATCTATCCCCAGAGCAAACTTCTCCAGAACATTCTTCGATGGAATCGACGACAATGGAATCCGCAGAAACCACCGTAACCGCCATATCCTCCGTATGGATAGAAGACTGAAAATTAGAATATTGAAATCTGGATTTCGACAAAAAGAAGAAACTTACATTGAGCATCTGTGGATTGGAGGAATGCACAGAGAAGAACGAGAAGAAGAATAATATTGAATTTCAGAGATGTCATTTCTTCGGAATTAGAATAGTAGTACTTGTTGTTTCTTATCTTTTCTCCCAATCATTCTCTTCTGATTTTTATAGGTTGATCTTGTTTTCATTGAAACGAGAGATTAGAGACGCAGACATTGTAAGTGACATCATCTTCGTAAATAAAATGTCATGAGAAACTTGATAATTGTCTGTCGGTTCTGAATTGGAATTTTCTAGAGTGGCGGGCGGTAATCTGGAAGTCACATGGAGTGAACTTCTGAATCCTTCGCTGAACAAAAGATGACGGAAAAGAAAGTTTTATTTATATTTTGAAACTTCGAAACTACGAAACACGAGTTTCAAGGAAAAAACAACAATTAAAATTAGTGGATCAAATGAATATTTCACAGAGAACACAATTGGTTACTCGGTATTATGTCACTTTTTGGTTTCTGTATATAAAGATAAATGGGAACAGAATAGATAGAAAACCACTTCTATTTCTGATTAAAACATTCTGAGAAGATTTGAAAAATGTTCTCGTTGAAGTTGAGTGTCATCCTTCTTCTCGTTCTTCTTTGTGCCTTTTTACAGTCATCTGATGCTCAGTGTAAGTTCTTCTGGTATAGTTGACTCTATCTATCAACTTATTCTTACAGTATTCACTCCATGGGGCTTCCATTGCGGTTTCCATTGTCGTCGATTCCATCGAAGAATGTTCTGGAGAAGTTTGCTCTGGGGATAGATCCAATCACTAATCCAATTGTACATTTGTAAATTTTAATCAGTTACAGTACCAAAATAAATTATAAATTTCATATTTTTCACTCTCAACGCATCAGAACTTTACTCAACGAGAATTGTTAAATCAAAAAGTACACGTCAACGAAATTTCCACGTGCTCATTTTTTAAATCAAAATTCTCTTATCTGTTTTTTCAATCTCCCGTGAAATGTTCCACTTCCCTGATTTCAAAGGTCAATTTATTGTCGATGTGGATAGAACGAATCGAAGAAAGATCAGTTCAAGAGAATCTTCTCAACACAATCTACTAACCCTCTACTAACACCATGCTCATCTACCAAAAGAAACCAATCGCTCAGAAGTTCAACAAGGTTTCCAGAAGAGTCCTCCTTCTCTCCTATCAAATCATTTGTTTCAGATGGTTCCTCTTCCGGATGCGACCGCCTGGAAAGTTGATCCAACTGTCACTTTGATTCGTGCACGTGTTCTTTGCATGTTCCGAACAAAACGAACTTTCCTTCCGGACGATATCTCCTCGTTGAAAATGCGTTTGACGACAGTGACAAAGAACGGCGATATGATCTTCTATGAGACACGGAACCAGGGAATCGTCGTTAATCTTCGCGAGGCGACGGATGTTTTGACGGAATGTGACAAGTATAAAAACAAAAAGATGAAATATGTAAGCCCCGCCTCTTCATTTTCAGAAGAAAATCTAGAATTTTAGTCCCGAAGCCACGTGAAAATTCGAATGCCACAGGGAAATATTCACATTTTTGTTCGAGATGAAGCCATATTCCAATGGACATCTGCAATTCTTGAAGCCCACGTCTCCTGTCGTCCAAAGAAACCATTCGTTATCATCAGAAGAGAACCATTTCTTACAAAGCCAATCAATGCCATCGAACAATCTGATTCTCCGAATTCTTCGTCTTCGAACAGTGGATTGATTACTGTAATTGAAAGACAACCAGTAGTTTCAGAAGACACTTTAGTGTATGTTTCCAATTGAATTCCATTACCAATTCATTCCTTTTCTTTTCAGTCCATCTGTTCGTTGCGGAGCAGTTCCAGTCGGAACACTCTGTCATAAAATTGAAAAGGAATGGAGTGCTCAACGATTGGATTCGATTCCATCGAAACCAAAACATTCAGAAGCCATCGAAGAGAAGAAAATCTCATCGTTTATCGTTTGTCACAATGGAGGAATTCGAACGAATGCAATCAAACCAATTGTCATAAAAACGGAAAAACTGGATGATGAGGAGAAGAAAATTATTCTGAAATTGGAGAAACCAGAAGAGAAATCAGATGTCGCTTCGATGAAAGATTGGTGGATGCGATCTTTGGAATGCTGATATTTGTACATAAATGTATTTGTATTCAGTTTCTTTTTCTGCACAACTACTCACCATGATAGGAAGAAAACATTTATTCTTATCGGCCGGTATTAGAAAATTACATAATCGTATTGAAGTGGAGTACCTCGAAAAGTATTATAAAAAAGTTAGGAAACAAGATGGAAAATTATCTACCCTTTCATCGGCCGTTTTCCGCGCATTTTAAACCGTGATGAGTTTTCAGAAGTGTACATGAAATGGGGTTCAGGAGACATGGGGCCAGCCACAATGCTTGAATAAATAAATAGAATCTGTGTGGAGAGAGAAGAAACACGTATAAAAGAAAAAAGAAAATTGATTAATGCATTGAATATTGCAGCCTATCTAGAAGATGATTACAGAATGAGAAATTTGACAAGTTTGAGAGTATTATGATACACACAGTTGGTGGAGAAGTTGATTGAGAGCAGTAGCACAGTCCCTTTTATATGCCTTTTGTCGTTTGATTGCACGAACAAAGTCTTCGAACAGTTGTCGACTAAGATTCGGAATCCATTGGAACGACTCGAAGGCACTACGAACAAAATCACATAGCTGCTCATTGAATTGGTACTGTAATAAAAATCAGTAAATAATAAAATAATCAGTTTTTCTTACATCCATATTGTCAGCTGCCCGTGGACTATTCATCTTGTTCACCATCGCCTGCAACCATTGCTCACAACATCGTTCGAATAGTTCTGCTGTCACTTGTTGATATCCGAAATTGATCATATGACTCGTTATGACTCCAGATGGAGATAAACGAATGTTTGGATATCGAATGTTCCCAGGTAGTCTATGTGAATGAGGACTGTAGTTTGTAGGAATCAATGGCTGTGGCGGAGCATTCGGCGGGCGTGGATTGTTCTGTCCGTAATTCATATTTATTGGTGGGAAGTGACTGAAAAAAAATTCGATTTGATTGGAAAGGAAACGAACAAGTGATTACTTCATGCTTTCTTTTGCATAATAAAACAAGAGATGTGGGGATAGGATTGAACGAGAAGCAAGCTGATAGAATGATCGAAGATTATCTAGTCCGAGTTGAACAGAAAGATAATGCAAATTTGCAATTTCTTCAACGTAAGGAGGAGCCTGGAATAGAGTTTTTATTCATTCTCATTTCATTCTTCAAACGAACCATTCCAAACTTCAGATACATCTGTCTTTCTTCTCCAGGTGATGAGACCATACAATCCATTGCTCTCATTCCATAATGCCATGCATTTAAAAGAGCATTTGCCGGAGACGGCGGTTGCATTTGTTGTTGATTTTGGGCCAAGTTTGGATTAATAGCCAGTGGTTCGACTCCTTGTTGATCGGCGCCGAGTTGAGGAGCCGAACGACTTTGATGGAACTGTCTCTGACGATGATCCATTTCCGCTCTGTAACTGGTGGGGGCTAGAAATACAGGTGGTTCAGCTTCGTACACTTGGGGATACAACCAGGCTGCATGTGGTATTGGGACAACCTGTTGTGCCGGAGGAACGATGATGTTTCGAGCTTGACCGTATCGTGGTTGTTGTTGGAGTGCCTGACGTGCTAGTTCACGTCTCTGTCGATTATTCAGTCGGTTAGGCTGTCCCAACTGTTGAACAACGGCCGCGTTCTGAAAATATAGTTAAGAATGAGAAAGCACAAACAATCGTACCACAAAAGGATTAGGAACTAGTCCAACTGGAGGATGTTGCTGTTGCTGATGTGGTGCTCTCTGCTGTTGTGGTTGTGGAGGCTGTGGTGGTTGCGGTTGCCAATGATCTATCTGTGGCTGTGGATGAACTTGACGTGGATGTTGTGGTTGTCTTGGCGGCTCCTCTGGGTAACTTAATTCGTGCCAATGAGTCATTGCTTCAAAAAGGGGACGTGACCGGCCAATCTCACGGAATTGAAGGGTATCCATGGCAACGAGAGCGGCAATCAACATTTCTCGACTCTCGTTTTTACATCTTCTCAATGCATGAATAACCTCTTCGTCGGTGAGTGCGTGAGCATACGGAAGTACTGATAATGCTAATTTAGCTGATTCTTGTTTCATGGCAACATCAGATGCAGGAGCCACCCGTTCGGATATCTGAGCAATTTCGTTCGGCGTAAAGTGAGCCATCCAAATTTCTCTTAACATTTCGACCGCACATGATCCAACTTCTTCTGTTTGAGCTGTAACCCAACTGGCTGTATTACTGTATGCTCTCGTATTCCAATTTGGTGATATTCGATTACTCATTCCAAGTGCATAAATCGATATCGCGATGGCACAAAGATGAAGTCGCCGGTTAGTTCCCACTAGATTTTGTCCACCCCACACTATATTATTCTGAGTGCCTCCCGCTTCTAACAGAATTTTCTTGGATAACTCTGTCATGTGATAAACAGCAGCATCATTGACAACAGTTCCAGGCTCAAACGATAGAGATCGGTCAACTCGTTTCTTCGTTTTTCTAGGATGATAAGATTGATTTTGGTTTCTTCTCGGTGGATTTGATATTGGTTTGGGCCTCTGGCTAGGTCCAGGAACATTTGGATCCGAGTCATTTGAATCAGTTGATCGGCTAGTCGATGGACCAGTATCTTTGCTAGAGGTGTCACTTGATGTTGAGCTTCTTTCGTTCGATCCTCTTGATCTATTTATTTGAGCTGGTGGCATTGGAGGCATCTCAACATTCAAACGAGCCAGTTCTGCTTCAATTTGTGCTTGATAGTCAGAAACAACGTTCTCTGGTTCATCCTCTTCCGCGACTTCTCCTTCTGCTACTTCCTCTTTCTCCTCTTCTTTTGGATAAGGGAAAATTGGTCGTTGTCCTGGTTTGAACCGTTTTTGATACACCGGACATCGTTCTAAAAAGTAGGCAGCATTCGAATGGTGATGTCTAAATAAGAACTTATAGTTGTAGTTGAAAAGGTTTTTGAACTTACTGATACATTCTATGAAGCTTAGGATCTAGAATTCGATCGATAACCAATGCACATCTCTCTTGTGAATCCTTATACCGAACCAAAAGCATTGAAGTCAATTCACTCTTTTCCCGACGAATAGTTTCCCAATGCAATATATATTTTTCAGAAATCAACGGACGACATCCGATGATATGGAGTGATACGTGAAGAGCCAAATCAGAATCCGTTGGTAGTAAAAGACGTCGATTATGCTGAAGTGCAGCCGAAGCTCCTCCAGTGGCATTTTGAACAGCAACTCTATTCGCATTCGATTCCGTCCAATAGAGGGCCAAGAAGAGGAACTTAGTGAGAGCAATAGGCGGTAAGTCCCCATTATTTCCAGCGTCATTTTCAATAATCTCTCTGGCTCTCATACGAACTTTTTCCATTTGAGAGACGCTCATCTCATAGTTCTGCCAGATTTGATCTAGAATTGCGACGAATTCAGTCTCCAAATAAGTGAAGAGAATCTGATGATGTTTCGTCAAAAATGGATATTTTGTTAATGAGAGACATCGCATCGAAATATCGAAGACAGTTTGTTGAAGATGAGGACTGTCTTTCAGCACTTTTGTGATATACAACACTTTTTGCATAGACGAAAGGAATCGATTCGATCTTATCACTTCTTCTTCGCGATCAGCTCCTGTCATTTCATCTGACACGCATGAAGACGAAGAAGACGTTGATTGTTTTGATGTACTCGGCATTTCATCTTCCGTTCTACGGAATTCGTTACATTGCTCTGCTAAACTGTCCATCAAATATTCGATGACTTTAAGAGAATGTTCAATAGCATCTGCTCTGAATCCGTGTGCTCCAAATGCTTCGACACGCAAGAACCTTGCTTCGATAGCATCGAGTGGTGTAAATGCTGCAGCAAGAACTTCGTTTACATCCATTTCAACAGAATCAATTTTCTTCTTTCTTGAAGATTCCGGTCTTTGTGAGTCTTTTTGAATATCACTTTCTTGACCTGATTCTGTGCTGTCGTTAGCGGCTGTATTATCTTCCTCAGGACCTTCGGCGACTACTCTCCAGATTCCATCAACTCCTCTATATTCTTCTGGCCTTACTGGCCACGATAGTCCTTCATCTCCAGATCGTTTAGTCGGCTTCCTCTTCCGTTTCTTCTTTTTCAACGATTTCTCTTTATGTGGAGGTACCATTTTGTAGCTAACAGATAGATTTGGCTGAAAAAATAATATGAAACCTCTTATAGAATAGAACAACTCACCTCAGATACATAGAAAATGGCGTCTTCCGGAACTCCGAATCGAATATTTTGCTCGTTCAAATAATGACACATCTGGATTGCGGGATAGAATCCAGGGAAACAATTCAATGTAAATTTCATGTTTTGCGATGATAATGGATATCTGACATCTAGATTTGTAACTGTCTGTAGGAGAACTGAGATCTGATAATTGCTGAGTGCAGTTATATCTGTTGTAGACATCGTTTCGGTTGTTATCGGTGGAGCTGTATTGATCATACTTTTGAGTCTTGAAACAGCAGTTCTATGATATCCTTGAAGGTACGCAGCCAATTGAGAACGGTAATCTTTTCCAGCTCGTGGATTAATTGCCACCAGTTTCCATAAATTTACAATTTCATCCCACAACTCGGAACAATGCAGTTGGGCTAGATATTGAGAGTCTGGTGATTTGAAACCACCGTTATTCTGTGTCCAGTGCGCCGATTGAACCAATTTTGATATATACCACCACAAGAGAACCTGGCTGTTCGAAAGACACTCGTCAGTGATCGTTCTCAAAAGAGCAACTGCATTATCATCGTTTCTGGCGAACATTTCTCGAATCATTTGCAATAAATTCCACATTCCTTCTGGTTCTCTGCATCGAAATGGTTTGATCATTGTAGTCCATTCGATGTGTGTTGGATGCTGAACTGTATTCAAATATTGGACATCACAATGAACTGCTGGAGCAGGAACACAATATTTAATGAGAAGTCGTCTAATTTTGCTTTCAATTTCTGGGAAATCATAACGGGAAACTGGTTCATGACCTCCATCAGTTGGATCTGGAGCACCAGGAAGATTATTGATCATTGAGTTCTTGTCTTTTATTTGATCAATTAGCTTTTGGAATCCGGGAATACATTTCCGTGGAATATCATTGATATGCCATTGAACCAACTTCCGAAGATCTTCATCTGTCATCGAATTGATTGCATCTGCTATAGTTTCCCTGAAAAAACAACACTTTTACTCATAATCTATTTGATTAATCTCTCACTTGAACTTAATGTTACTTCTCTCTGAAATCCGGTAAATACAGAGTGCAACAACGTGCTTACACCAACTTGATCGATTTGAGCACTCACAAGTGCACTCGACAATTCGACATCTGTCGACTTTCACTGTCACATGGTATGTGTCTCTGTCTCTCAGAAGTTGTGAAGCATCTGGAGAAGCTTCGCTGACGTCTCCGCTCAGAAGAAATCCTGTCTGAGAGACATCGCGAACGTTTCCCCATTGATAGAGAACTTTTCCAAACTCATATTGGTCGATAGAACCGTTTGCAAGAGTACTAAAAATAATAATTGTTCCAAGAAAGAAGGAAAATGTTTTTTAGTACCTGTACATTCGTATCTCATCGGTTGCTTGTGGAAAACAGTGGACAATAAACGATACAAAAATCTTTTCAGGAATTGGTCCGATGGGCGGTGGCTTTTCCATATTCGTTGCTCGCATTATACAAATATGTCTGTACATATCCTCCAATTGTTGAAATGACCATTTCTCTGCACAAACTTTGGCCGAGAACTCAGACAAAGTGAGTAGAATTCCGGATGGGTTATCACCTCTTGACATCATTGGATGATGAGCCAAAGGGTTATTAGGGTCTCCGGCAACAACAGTTCTTGTTGAAGCCGATGAGAACCTTCCAGATGTATTGTGATATTGATGGACAACACAGGATAATCCTGGTTGAATAGCTTCATTGTTTGAATTGAAGTCAGCCCATCCTCTCCAATTATGGTGACTTCCCTCTATTGAATCTTCTAGAGAAACCTGCGAGTCTTCTTCGAATCGCTCGGAATCCTACGAGTAGAAACAATTAATTTAATATAATTTTTGGTGTTCAAACCTCGAAGGAAACATCATCACGACCATCCCATCTATTGCCATGCGGCTGAATCGGCTGCATTATTGCAGCAACTCACCGACGACTGATGCGGACGTTTTATTTCGGAAAAACCCCTGAATGAGTAAATATTAACTGGTATATTTGAAAGATTAGATTCACTTTGACGGAGTGAGAAGTCTAACGAACGAGTATTAGTAGAATGTAAAGTGATTAAAAGTAGAATGTAAAGTGATTAAAAAAGATACATCAGCTTTTTTGAGTTTCGTCTTTTTTTTTAAATTAAATAATATTTTTTCAATGAAAAAATTTTCAGCTTGGAAAAAATTAAGACACGGAACTTCCGTGACGGAAGGAGAGATGTTCGAGAGGTGAGATAAAATTACTTTCGCTTCGAGACCATATTGGTTATGGTAGTAAACTTTGTTTTACGACCAAACATTTTAAAAAATGTTTCTGTCTTTTTTTCAATAATAATTTTTCATTTATTGTTTTTTTTAAATTTTTAGTTAAAAATTGTTTTTTTTCAATTAACAGTTCAATTGATATTTATATAATTAGTTTCAAACCCTTTAATTAAGTTATAAGTATCTTTTTTTTCATTTGGAGTTTCAAAATTGTTTCGCGTTAATCTTCCGCCTGAGTTTATCCGAAAAAAACTAAAAGCGTTTAGTCAAATTTTCCGTTCAACATAGCAATTGTTTTACTTCATTATTTCTGGCGTAAATTTTCGGAAAAAAGATAAGAGCTTTTTTATTTTTTAATTAAAAAAAAGCTAAATTCTCCAGAATTTTCAAACTCTAATAGTTTTTTTTTTCAAACTGAGCATTAGAAATTGAACGAAAGATTGAGCATCAGGAATCAAATAACAAAAAGCCAAACACTGAAAAGTAGAAAAGAGTTGAATGAGCTGAATCCGTGATAAGGGACACGCGTCACGTCGTTTTAGGTCTGTTATAGTAAGGGTTCGTACGGAGTAGACACTCGGTGTCTTCCTCCATCTTCTTCGCTTCCTCGTCGTGTCGACCGACCCTCCCTGCTGAATGTCTGCGTTTCCATTATATTCATGCTCTTTCTTTCTCCCGGCCCGTTCCTATCGGTGCCTTTCACATAAGAGAGCGCAAGTGGCCGAGACGGAATAGCGAGTGGGCGAGGTGTTGACCAGCCAGGCCGGGAGGAAATTGGAGAAAATGCGCTCTACGGGCTGATTCCAAATGGCGCCTGTTTCAAATGGCAAACCCTCGATCTGGTTTTCCTTTTTGGCGCAAAGTACTGAGTCTTTAATGCTATTTCAAGTAGAAAAGACAGAAACCGTAAAATATAATTAGTATGAATGTATTCAACTTAAGATGAATGTAAATGTTTTCTATTTGTCTCTTCGAAGATTTCGTCATCATTGAGCTTTAGCGGAAAAAGTTAAAAATAAAGTTATAAAAAGCATTCTTCGAACCGAATAACATAATGCGGATGTCGTCGGTTGGCTAAAGCCGCTTATAGGAAAACTACTGCGTCGACAGCGAAAACAACAAGAAAGGTCTTGTTTTCGCTGGAACCGACCGACGAAAGCAGAGACTGGCACGTGCCGCCGTTCCTTGCTCTTTCAATATTCTCCACTTGAGCTCTTTCAACGAAATTATTGATTGGGGGGTGAATCCAACAGATAAAAATGAAGGTAATGGTAGAGTTAAAAAATTGAATATAATGCATCAAAATTATCATTTGAGTTATCGAAACCTTTTTTGCTTCTAATTAAAACATTTTCTCATATAATTGTGCGAAATCCGTTCCCGTTAGATTAATTTATATGCGAAATATTTTTTTCAGCTAAAAAATGTCGGGACAGGCCAGTCGTCAGAAGAAATCAGACCAGGAACAACGTGCTGCCGATCAAGCACTTCTAAACGTAATTATGAGATAAAAAAGCAAAGAAGAACTATTGAATTACAGGCAGCAATTGAAGACAATGATATGGAACAAGATGAGAATTTCACGATTATTGATAAACTTGAATCAACAGGGATCAGTTCTGGAGACATTTCAAAGCTAAAAGAAGCTGGATACTATACATATGAATCGTTGGCCTTCACAACGCGGCGCGAACTTAGAAATGTAAAGGGAATTAGTGATCAGAAAGCCGAGAAGATAATGGTTAGTATTTCGTATAAACTGTAGTAAGGAAAGGCAAAGAAATAAGATATACCAGCTGCAAGGTCAAATTCACAGACAAATCGAGCAGCTGGGAACATGAAAAAGAGGAATGACATCAGAATTTTTAATTGGAAATTTTTAGAAAGAGGCGATGAAATACGTACAGATGGGATTCACGACCGGAGCCGAAGTACATGTAAAACGTAGTCAGCTGGTGCAGATTCGGACTGGATCTGCTGCCCTTGACAGACTTTTGGGAGGCGGTATCGAAACGGGTAGTATCACCGAGGTGAGTAGGTCAACGAACATAAAAAGCGATGGAATATGAATGAGAAAGGGCAAATGGTCGACGTGAATGATAATGATGATGGTCAAAGAGTGTAATGTATTTCAGGTATATGGAGAATACAGAACTGGAAAGACACAACTATGTCACAGTCTGGCTGTTTTGTGCCAATTGCCAATTGATATGGGAGGTGGCGAAGGAAAGTGTATGTATATTGATACGAATGCGACATTCAGACCAGAAAGAATCATTGCTATTGCTCAAAGGTTTCATTTGACTTCGAAAGATTAAAAATAATGAGTTGATTATTATAGATACAACATGGACAGTGCTCACGTTCTCGAGAACATTGCTGTGGCTCGTGCTTATAATTCTGAGCATCTGATGGCTCTTATTATTCGTGCTGGAGCAATGATGTCTGAAAGCCGTTATGCTGTTGTTATTGTCGATTGTGCCACTGCTCATTTCCGCAACGAATACACCGGAAGAGGAGATCTCGCTGAGCGGCAAATGAAGCTGTCTGCTTTTCTTAAGTGTTTGGCAAAACTTGCTGATGAGTATGGTGTTGCTGTTATTATCACAAATCAAGTTGTTGCTCAAGTCGATGGAGGTGCCTCAATGTTTCAAGCGGATGCAAAGAAACCGATTGGAGGACACATTATCGCCCACATGTCCACTACAAGGTTATCAGTTAAATTGATAAGAGGACACTCTCGTTGACCGTTCTTTTTCTTGCAGACTGTATCTTCGAAAAGGCAAAGGAGAGAATCGAGTTGCTAAAATGGTGCAATCGCCAAATCTTCCTGAAGCCGAAGCGACCTACTCGATCACTAATCATGGAATTGAGGACGCACGCGAAGACTAAACTACCATGATCTGTTTTTGATGTCATTCATTACTCCCGTTCGCTTTTCTGTTATCATATGATACTCTTGTCTCTATACATATATCATTCCCGTCGCTTCTTCTCCCCATTCACGGATTCATCATTTGGGTCGTTTCTTGAAAAGTCTCTTCCCGTTGTTCTCAATCTCTTCCCCTCAATGTATTATATCGTTTTGTGCATTCAATTCTCTTTGTTTTACCTATTCTTTTGTATGAATCGTATAGTTGTTCAACTGATTATTATTTTTTTGATAACTCATTCACAATTCAAGAAGGCACGCGTTCCTTCTTTCATGTCTTCTTTTCATTTTATTTCTCCTATTGTTTTCTTTTCAGAATAAGATTAGACGGCCATGGATATCGAAACTGTCAAGTCAGAGGTAAGAATTCATTCTTCGTCCAAACCACAAACGTCATAATGTCTGTCAGGCAGCTGTCGTTGCTTGACCTCTTGTTGTGTATGAAAATGTGTCGGTATTCATATTGCATAGTCACATTCGCTCTTTTTATCTGGTTTAGTTCATAACAAGGTTTGATGTACACAATTTTAAAATTAGAAGTTATTTCACGATTTTGTTTTTCTGTTCATCTTTCCCTTCATTCCAATTTCATTTTTGCTAATTGGCTGTACAACTATTCAAAAGAATTTTGGAGTGCAATAAGTTCCATCCCACTTTTTTTCGGCGTTACAATCAAAAAAAGAATCAAAAACATTGTCACTTTTCACTCCTCTTCCTCCCTTTGATTTCTCCTCCTCCTCCTTGTTCTTCGTCCGTTCGTTTCGAACAACGTCCAAAAAGCTTCCATATTTCTCTATCCATCTCCAATGGCATCGGCCAAAAGGCGGTCTTGTATTCCACGGGGGCCAACCGGTTCCGCAACGCTCTTCTCAAAACGCGGAAAAGCGTTTGCTGCAATCCTTTTCTGTAGCTGACCATTGTCGTCACTTTTATGTCTTCCAGTGTCATTCTTCCATAAAAACATACCAGTGATAAATGATAATGAATTGCTGCCAAAGCTTGTCTCCTTATCTCTATTTTGCCAAAGATGAGAAATTGGGGGGAGTGAGAAGAAAAGGCGTCGCGCGACCCGACCGCGGCACCACTTTTTTCGATCCAAGATTTGTTTTGTGGAGTGTTTAACGATCTTTTCGATGTGATCTGATCTTTCAATGACTTTTCTTATTTCAGATGACGTGCTGTTCATCCAACTCATCACTCTCCGATTTCAATACTCTTCCGAGATGTCCCAATCGCGTTGGCTCCATAACCGTCATTCTTGGGCCAATGTTCAGTGGCAAAACGTAGGCTTTGTTAAAATACTGCAATTTTTAAACATACACATTTCAGAACTGAACTTCTCCGTCTCCACGATCGGCAAATAATTGCTAAACGGACGTGTGTTCTAGTGAAATACGCTGGAGATACTCGTTACGATGCTGATCTTGTAGCTACTCACAGCAAGTTGGTTGCAATTCAGATAACTTTTTGATCTTCATTTGAAAAATTATAGAATGACAGGGCAAGGGCGCACTGTGAAAGCTCATCGACTCGCCGAAGTTTCACCACAAATCTTCAGTGACGACGTTCAAGTTGTTTCTATTGATGAAGGACAGTTTGTAAGCAAAAAACGATGCAAAACTCGTATGAAACTTAGTTATTTTTAGTTCGAAGACCTTGCTGAAACTTGCGAAGAGTTGGCTCAACGTGGAAAAGTGGTGTGTGTCGCCGCGTTGAACGGAACATTCGAAAGAAAACCGTTTCCTCAAATCTCACTTCTTCTACCGTACGCCAATGAGATCAAGCAAGTGACCGCTGTCTGCGTCGAATGTGGATCTCAAGCAAACTTCTCGTTCCGAAGTACACTCGATAAGAAGGTCGAGGTGATTGGTGGATCTGAAGCATACACTGCTCTCTGTAGAGAATGTTATGTTCAAAAGAGCGAGGAGAAGGATGCTGAAGAGCAAATGAAGACTGGTTTTGACAAGAATGAGAATGATATCAGTGGAATTATCATTTCAAAGAAGGAACAGAGATCAGATGGATCTGTCTCTCCGCCACGCAAGAAAATCGGACTCAGCAAATCCATGGCTCCCGAGTCGGCTGTTCGCGGCTAATTTATTCGAAGTGCTTTTTTAAAATCTATTTGTACACCTGAACTAATTGCTCACTTTGTTTCACTTTTTCATTGTAACCTCTCTTTTCTTTTCACTTGTCTGGTATCTAACTCTCATCAGTTTGTTCTTTTTTCTGTTTCATTCGATTTCCTCTCTACATTTTTATTTTTCAAATTAACCGAAAACTCAAAAGTTTATTGAAAATGAATAAAATTCAGGCGAAATCTTGAGCATCATTGAATTGAACAACCTGTTGAATTGTCTTGTTTTCCTCTCCCGGCTCTTGTTGAACTTCGAATCCAGGATGCTTTGGACGTTCATGCTCTGGCGGTGGTTTCCATTCTTCAACTGGTGGAGGAGGGGGAGGAGGAGGAGCTGGATTGAATCCAGTTGGAGTCAAAGTGATATTCTCTTCTTTCTTCGGAGTTCCAGGAACATTCGGATCATCTTCTGTTTTCGTCTTCTGAAAATATTATTGTATTGAAAACCTTTTTGGATAAAAGACCTTCAGACTTTCTTCCAACGTCTTCTTCTGTGCCTTCTTTTTCGATTGATCGATCCGATTCTTTTTCGATTTCTTTGATGCCATTATCGTATTTTCCTTTTGTTTTCCTCCTTTTTTCTCTTTTTCATCTTCATTTCCATTCGATGTCGGCTCATCTGTCGACTCATTTTTCTCTAATTTCCTCTTTTTTTTGTTCTTATTCGGATCCTCTTTTGCCTTTTTACTTTTCATTGTTGACGCCGGATTCTTCTTTCCTAAACGGTTTCTCTTATGATGAAAGTACGCTCTATTGATAATCAAACCCTTTTTCTTTTTTCCACATTGAACGATGAGAGAAGGCGTCAGAAAAACGGTTAGAAGGATGCAAAACATGGTCAATTTCTCTGAAAAAGAAGATGCAGATACGGTAGAATATCTCATTATTTCATTGAGAATCTGTATCCCCCCGAGGAAAGGTTTTCTTTTTCTTGCTTCTAAAAAATCGGAAAAAAGATCAAATCAGCGACTCTTTTGTACAAAATGTGCTTCATTTCCACTTGTTTCATCATGATTTCACAAAGAAAAAGTGAGTGAAAATGATAGAAAAAAAGGGAAAAACAAACGACAAGATCAGATTCAAAAGTGTCCCGAAATTTCAAGTTTTGTGTGATGAAAGCTATTTTAAATTAGCCAAAGATCGTCACCACGAAAACATTTTGATCCCAGATTTTGATAATTTTGAAGGAAAGAAGGGCAAAAAAGAGAAAGGGGGGACCGGTTTCTGAAAGAATTCGAAACTACAGAATTGAAAAAATCAGATTAAGTTTCTAGACGAACGGACGGTGAGTTCAAACTGTTCTTACCATCGGATAACCAATCATACATCCACGGAACCATTCAGTTTTGATGTGAGAGACTTTTCAAATGTAAAAATACACAAAAATAAATTATTTTTCTCGTTTCGACAGTTGCAAAGAAATCGAAAGGGACACGTTAGAAATATTCATTCGAGAGGAAATTGATTAGAAAAAGAGAGAGATCACGAAGAAGAGTTCATTCAAATCGAATTCATCGACGACCGTACATCATTCCCATATATGGGTTCATCATTCCACTCATCATTCTCCGTCGTCCCCATCCTTTTCCGTTTCCTTCACCTCCTCCTCCTAATCCATTACCATATGGACCGATTCCTCCATTCGGACCTCCACCTCCGATTATTCCCATACCGCCCATTCCAACTGGAACTCCACCATTGAATCCCCCTGAAAATGAATGGGTTTCGGAGATGAATTTGAGAATAGGAAGACTTACACTGAGCATTTGCAACTGCCAAAACGAGAAAAAGTATGACCAAAAGAGATTTCATTTTTAGATTCTTCGGATTCTGAATCGAAGTTCCCAAGGATTCTGTAACTATCAATTAATTAGTCATCGAATCAAATACCCAGAAAATTCATTTCAAGAAAAATTGTATTAATGGATAAAGTAAAGATTTCAGTTTTCTGTTTTCGAAGCAAAAAAAACTGCTGACTAAAATTTCAACATTTGAATTTTGGATGACGGAGTGACAGGAATTTATACCTGAATAGCCAAGCGAGACGACTACTAATTTGGTTTCCGACGTTACGTAATATTCGTTTTCTTCGAGAAAAACTCTCTCCCACATCTTATGATGGGGGTGATGACTAATCGAATCAGCTTCTTATATTTAAAGATTTAAGGAGAGCGATGTTTGAAGATCAAAAATGAATTAGTAATAAAAAACAAAATCCAAAATATGAAGAGTCATTTCCAGTGGGAGGATTAAAAGAAACCGTAGTCACGGGGCATTTCAAATTGAATATTTATGAATATCGGAAACCATGGAAATGCAGAATATACTTTCTTGGTAAAACCTTGAAATTCAAGGAAACATACAGGAAAACTTGAAAATGAATAAGAAAATCGTCTGGAGTTATTTCTAGTCAATTCTGAATAAAAAACTTCTTCCGAGTATCAAAATTTCGAGATATTTCCCAAAAAAAGTGACTGAATAATTCATTTAAATCTGACCAAAAGTGAGAAAAATGAAAACATTTTTGAGCAATGCAAAAGAAACTTGCAAAATGTTTTGAAAAACTATTTTTCTTGAATTCTCAGAACAAAGAGAAAAAAAGAATGATGAGAGGATTCTTTACTTCAAAAAGAGATGTGTGGTTGAAAAAGAATAATAGATTCAGTTCCATTTACTAATTGAAAAATGAAGATGAGACACCTTTGCCTTATCCCGGATTGAATGAGAGGAAAAAATATGAATTCTAGAAGTTTTCCAAGGGGATTTATTTACAGTTCCTTGTTTTTCTCGGTGCATTTTCTTACTAATCTTTAAATCTGTATCTCATGATCTTTGCTTTTTCTGAGAACTGATGTCACGTCAAATGACTAAGCTATCTATTCTCTAGATCAACTAGTCGATTTTGTTCAAATCGTTAGAGTTCTTCTAAATGAATTCTTTTCAGTTTCAGAAGTCTACTTCGAAGTTCAAACTGTCTCCTTATCTCTCCAATGTTAACAGTTTCATCACTTGATCTCCGTCATTTTCGCTCTTTTCATCTTTCGAATCATCAGAATTCTATTTCTGAAGCTAAGAAAGCAAACTGGAAACTCGTTTTCAAAGACGGATAGTAGATGAAATTCCGAGATATATTCCGATTTTACAAAATTTGTCTTTGGGAGAAAACAAGGAGAAATAGAGGAGAAGAACAAAATGTGGGTATAAATCAAACCTTCGGAAGAAGAAGAAAAGGGTAGATGGGAAAGACAAGTAAATGGAGCAAATGGAGAAGAAATGTGGGAGTAAATGGGATGAATACTACGAATTTCAAGGGGGCGGAGTCTAGGAAATGTAAGGATTAGAACGTCGGGGTGGTCCTTTTGCACCTGCTTTCAGAGTATTCCATTAATATTTGAACACGTACCCAATTGAATCAGACTGGTTTCTGGATAGAATGAACTGCAGAACAAGTTATAAAATTCAATTCTGAACGAAAGTTAATTGAAATACATCCTTCTAAAGCTGATTCAGCAAATCAATTGACCAAACGAGACAAACGCCTTTCATATGACGGAGATCTCGAGTTTCTGAACCAGAAATTTCAAGAGCATCACATTTATTACATTGACATGTGTATTAAAAAAAAGAAAATCAGAAAAAAATCCGTTGTCATTTGCATTTGTTCTCATCTTTTGATCATTTCTTTCCATACATTCCATATCCAGCCATTTGAGCCCACATCAGACGACGTTGGAATCGACGACAACGAATTCCACAGAACCCGTAGTTACCGTATCCATAGTTATTGTATCCATATCCACCATAATTACCGTATCCCCCATAGTTTCCATATCCATAACTTGGATAGTAAGAATAGGAAGAATACGATGGATAGTAGCTTCCATAACCACCGTATCCTCCATATCCGCCTCCGTAATATGGGTTGTAGTAACCGTCTGGAAGAAGGAAATTGAGAGAAAGAAAAACATGAACATTAAACATTTATGAGTTGGTGAAATGAAAATATATGTGGGTTGATCAGAAGATGGAAAAAAACAAAAATTATTCAGAAATCGAAAGTTGAAAGAGAATCAAAAAATGGGTCTTAATTTGATTTGTGATCTTCTGTAAAATGATAATGGAATGAAATCAGAAGATCAGTTTCGATCTTTGAAATTTGTTTTCACTTTTGACCATATAACTTCAACTGTAAGTATAATTTACAAAACTAATGTGTGTTCTGACTTCAATTTAAGCACATCATTACTAAATATGAATTCTCGAAAATCTTATTAACTAAAATTTAGATCTGTCAAGAACTGCCTGTCTATTAAAGGGCCTATCCCCCATCTCTCTTCCCCCCGTTTCCCATACTCACATTGAGCATCTGAGCCATGAATAAAAAGTAATCCAATGAACAGAAGAGTAGTCAGAATCATACGCATGTTTCTTTCTCTTCTCCACGGAATGATCTCGTGGTCACTATCTTGTTTCTCTCGTTTTTAAATAGACGAAACCTATCCAATTTATACCGAAAAAACCAGTCATCCTTCTCGAAGAAATCATCTTATTCTTCCGTTTTCTTCGGTCTTTTGGCGAAGAAAAAGACATCAGGTTAACACAATTACCATGATTCTCTTTGACCCCTCTTTTCTCTCTCTCTCTCTCTCTTTATTTATTTTGGACCAGAAAGTTGTACCACCTCCTCCTCCTCCTTTTCTTCCCTTTATCCCATAAATAGAAAATGTGAATGGGTCCGTAAAGGAGGAAGAAAAAAGGTTTTTGAGAGGAAATGACGAATTCAAATGAATTGGGACTGAGATGGAAATGGTGTCTGGGAATTGGGGAAAGAGCAAAAAAAAACAAATGAGTCTGGATGGACCCCTTTATTTCAGATGAACTCCAGTCCGTCACTTCAAGAAAAAGCAGGAACCGTGGCTCTTCTCTGCCTCCATTTCCTTCATATCCATAGCCTTTTGTGTCTACTTTGATCAATCCTTCAACACATTTTCTGACATGTCCTACAATGAATTCGCTAAACAAGAGTTTCTATTTCCACATAAATCCACGTTCATCAAATAAACATACTACATGTGATGTGTTTTGTTGGTTCGTTTTGCAATTCATGCAGTCTACGAAAATACCAACATTTTCTTGTTTTCTGACCATTGCATGTGGTCAGGTCAGGAGATGAAAACTAATCACATTTCCATTTTAGTAATTACTTTTCTTCGAGAAATGATCTTCTCGTAGTTTATGTAGTCTCCAGATGATACAGATCGCTTTTCTCTTCATGGAGAACGGTTACGGTGTATGACCTATAAAGATATGAAACTGTTTAATATACTCTATTCGAGAATTGATTTCTTATGGGAAAAGTATCAGAATCCGAAGATTTATTCTCATTGGTGCCTATATGCTGGCAGATGTATTACAGAATAGTCATTTTTCAATTTCCTCCTCATTGGCAGAATGAATCGTCTTTCCTGTCGATTGTAGTTGAATCAAATGAGAACAGAGCCATACGAACACGATCATAAGATTGCAAATCAACATCATATCCGTCGAATCCTGGTCCAGATGTGGTTCTCATGTTGACTCCCAACATTCGGTTATTATCGAAAACTCTGAAAACAAGAGGTATTGAAACGTCTGAAAATAAAAATACTTACTCTAGAGGTACAGTACAATTCAATGTTCTCGATGGATACAAAAATCCGTTTAGATTATTTCCGCAACTTCCATACCACCAGCCACTGAAAGAACAAATTCTAATCACATCAAGGAGAGGAATCTTTCAGACATACCCATAACTTTTCGCTTGAATGTCATTAGCATCATCATAGAATTCGAATTGATCACAATTATCTCTGAGTAATTAACAATGATCTCTAAAATTCGTATTCTTTTAAACTAACTTTGTTTTCGGACCGTGATAATCTGCAAATGTTGAGAACGAAGCGGCTAAATCTTTTCCTAAAAATGGAAATGAATGAAATATTTTTGAGATTGTACTAGAAACAAACCTGATGAAGAATAGTCGAGACCTGTTCCCGAAATATCAGCGGAAGCAGTTAATTTATAGAAACTTGCTAGGTTGCCGACCTGAAAACTTCGAGTTAATAAGCCTAGTAATCTTTTCCAATGACAAAACCTTGAAGTTGTGATAAATCTGTTTAGCAATCAACTTAGTTCCACAACAGAGATCAATTTGAAGAGCATATGTCTTCTGACCACTGATCGAATTCATATTGTCCAAACCGAACCAATAGTTATTTCCTTTTCCAGGAGTTCCGAATGCAGCTGAATAGTTTGCGTATGGCAAATCAAAGGTGATATTTTCTCCAACTGTTCCACGACTGAAATTATTGGAATTTTGATCAGATTGAGATACAAATAGGCTTACCTTTGAATGATGGTGTATGCTCCGTAAGCTGTTTGATCGCAGTATACAGAAACTGGAGTGCTACCATCTGGATAAATAGTTTGAATTCCGGAAGTGAGATTAGAAATTTCAGAACAGTCAACTGGTGGTTTTGGTGCTGAAACTCATAATTTTAGAGTGATTAGTCAAAAAAATAACGAACTGGTAGTTGGTGGAAGAGTGGATCCAGTGAATGGAACTCCAGTTGTAGTTGGTTCTGGAGTATTTGTGGTACTTTGTGGAGCAATATTGGTTGACCACGCAATTGAGATTCTAAATAAGGACGGTATTCATTAGAAATATCAGTTGTTCCTACGTAGTAGCAAGAGTTCCAGGTCGGGTATTTGTGTAAGTGTAAACTCCTTGTTCTTGATCTGTTGAAACATGAATAACATAATCGTCGATGATACTTTCAGGAGTGAAATTTGAGTCAGTGGCAAGAGCGATGTGCAAATCAAAACCCTGCAATTATCCTTGAATACAGGTGAATATGTGTTCAAACTTACATTGAATGAATCTGCTGTGCTCGCTTGGTCATCGGACACAATCACATTCAAATTTGAGATTCGAGTCTCTAAATGCGTATTGATTTGAGTCTGTCCAAGTGTATTGCTGTTTGAAACATTGTTGCCACTTCTAAAAATTCATATTTCAATTATAACTTTCCAGATGCAATTCTTACGCGCTGACAGCTGCTCCGAGAAATGTGTTACATCCAACTCCCAAAAATCCGAATTCACTGCATGGATTACCGTTTCGAAGAGTTCCCGCTGGATTGTCGATCTCTCTAATTAGCACTTTGAAGTAATTTTGTTGAGCACACACCTATAAATTCCTGATTGTCAAACCGTTTGCTCTTTAGAAGATCGTTAAAAAGTCATTAAACCGCACCCATTACGTCATAGTAATTGAAAAAGGAAATGAGTGGAGGTTTTGAAATTCTTGATCTCAAAATAACTAGTGTACATTAACATATACATAACTTCTGTATTATCATGAATGAATCATTTCAGATAGATCAAATTGACTCACCGTCACTGCCAGAAAGGTCAATAAAACGGATGTTTTCAACATCCTCGAGACTCCGCCAATCTGAAATTACAGAGTTCCAGGTTTCGAAAAAAAGTTTTTGGATTGAGATCTAGGAGATTGTTTGAAGCCGCTTAAAACATCAAAAAAATTATATAAAAAATGAAAAACGATACAATAAATGATAGTGGAAGAAGTGATTGAAAAAGAGTTGCTTGTAATAAAAAGTTATTGGTGCCCGCCCATTTGATAACGAGAAGAAGAAGAAGAAGAAGACGGAGGAGAGAGGGAAATGGTGTTGCTACAAAAACCCTCTCGAGTCAATTTTGTTTGGAGTGTTTATATTGTATTAGCACATTTAAGACCGGGATTATTCAATTTAATAAGATGGGTGTGGAAGAAGTTCCGCCGCTCAACCATCGGTTTTCAGACAACACAATTCCAGGAATGACGGTTGATTTGAAAGGGAAATGAGGTTTCAGAGTATTACAGAAGTTGGAATAAACAATCAGTTGTGTAAGAGTTACAAGAAAAAGTTTATTTAGAAATTGAAAGAATGTGATGTGATGATTGAACTGTTCCTTTCCAATATTCGATTCCAAAATGACGTTCCAATCTGAAATTTCTATCCACTTCCAGATCCATTTAAAAAAAGATCTTGTTCCAGAAAAAATAACTCATTGTGAATTATATCCATAGATCGACCCTCTTCTTTCAACAAATACCTTTCATAATTTAAAATGAGTCTCCTTCAAAATGACCTTTTGACACTTGAAACAACTACTTGATCTAGATGTATTAAATCGTTTATATGTTGCAATCTTTTTGTGGAAACACATCTTCCTAATTTCGGAAAACGTCTTCTCATTCCACCAGCTTTTAGTCTTTTTTTTCTCTCAATCAGATCGTGTTCCTAGAATGTTTGCGAATTGTGACAGAGAGATGAGAAGAAAAGGATAGGCCGCGTACAAATCAAAGGATCATTTCCAAATCTAGATGATGACATGAATAAATAAATGTTTGAACTTACTTCAAACTCTATGCAGTTCATTTGAAAGTTCATTCAGCTCAAGAGTTTTTCGTCATCCTCAAAATTGATTCTAAACTTTATTTCTAGATCAAACCGGCATCCCTTCTATTGCAGGTTGATATAAAATAGAGTCTAGTCCAAATTACATTTTGTTACATTATTATAATATATATTTTTTCTTGCGAAGTGTCAAATGGATGTCCTCGTATGTAGTTAGTCATTTATTCATTCTCGGTCAATTAAATTTTGTCGGAAAGGGTATCTTCATTCCGAGATCTTTGATCTTTTCCAAGATTGATGAAAATCAATTTGTTGGTGAAGTTGGATATAAATTCTCCAATTGTTTCGAATTGGAGCCAGCTTGATACTGACTGACCCATTTTTCGAAGTTTTTATCTATCGTGATCGTTTTTTTGTAGTCGGAGTAGTCGAATGTTGCTATCGTTTCTCCGCCTTCTCAAAAGATCAACACCTCGATCGAAATGATCTCACTCCGTTATCACTTCATCAGCTTTTTTGTCCTTTCTCCTGACCCTCGTTCCCATTCGGTGATCCAATGATCTTGATCTTCTTCTCCATTTGAAAACTCATTTACTACATACACAGCTACTTATTGTTATGGAATCCTCTTGAGAAAAAAGGAAAGTGTTCACTATGATTTCCCTCTCCACCACGTTTTGAATGACTTCCCGTTTCCTGAATTCCAGAGTGATTCTGATGATTTCTCTCTCTCTCTCCTACTTCTTTTCGTGAAAAGTGAAACCGATGAAAAGCAGTGTGGATGGTCAGTTAAGTAGCCAAGGAGAAAGTCATTGACTTGGTTTCGGGAGAGAGGAAGAGAGGGTAGAAACCAGCGTTTATACACAAACAATATATCCAATTTTCGCGCCGCTCATCGTTTTCGCCCTCACAGACTCCACCGGTGGTCAATTGTAGAATAAGGAGAAAAGTAGGAGGAAAAGAAGGTGGAGGAGGAGGAGGATGAAACATGGAAAAAGAGTATGAAGATGAAGCGCTTCTCTTTCTTCTTCTTCTTCTTCTTCTTCTTCTTGTTCTCTCTGACAATATACTTTTTTCCCGATAGTTTTTAGTCTTCAAATGTCCTAACAAGATAAATCCGAAGAGATAAAAGGAGAAGGAGTTCATACAAATTGTCGGAAGGAGAAGAAATGATTTCTGATTTCGCTTGTTTCTTTGATTAATGTGATAAGAAGATGATTCTGAACGGAGGAAGCAAGTCATCGAGAAGAATCAACAGTTCATTAGTCCTGTTTCCTCCAGTGTACTTTGACATTGTCTCCGATTAGGGTTACCGTTTCTCTCATCTCGAAAGAGGATTTACTTTGATTTCGAGATGAGGAGGAAAAAAACTATGCGTTGTCGTAATGTTCGTAGTTGAGTAGCAAAAAAAAGAGTTCAAGTGGAACAAATTGTGTCATTTTATGATGTTTTTTTTATTTGTTTTTAATATTAGATTCAATAGAAACTCATCAGTTCATACTGTAACTTTCTAGTTTTTTAATATTAGATTCAATAGAAACTCATCAGTTCATACTGTAACTTTCTAGTTTTTTATTCATTTTATTGATCAATTAATTAATTTTAAAAAAAAATTCATATAGTAATGTTTCTTCTTTTGTAATTAAGGTATAATAAATTGTGAATATTGATGAGTCCCTTCCAGATATCTTGTTCTGATTCTTTACCCTGTGATGTTCAGAGTTTAAACAGTAGTCTCTAGAAAACCACATTTTCTGAAAAACTGACATTACATGCCAATTCTTTCTGAGCATTTGGGGCAACACCTTCCACCGGTTACTTCTAATTTGAATTTTAGTTGATTCACTGAAATCCTTTGCTCCTTTTCTTTCATACCGAACGATTCCCCGATTCCTATCTCGAATATTTCTCGGATCCAAACCAATCAATTTTGTTTCATTCTTCGTCTCCTCATTCATTTTCCAATTTATTCCGGAAACAAAAAGTGTGAGAAAAAGTGTCGATATCACATTTTCCTCCTCTCGTTTTTCTCAAATCAGTATTCTCTCAGTCATGAAATAGGGGAACGAAGATATGAGGCCAACCAATTAGCCTGAATCCTCTCTCTCTCTTTCTGAGTCTTTCTGTGGTCAAGAGGATAGTGAGAGGTGGGAGGAAGTGAGGAGGAGGAGGAGAACACAAACAATAAAACAGTAATTAGATATTCCATAGAAAACAAAAAAAGCCAACGGAACACAATCGAAATTCTAATTTCCCTTCTTTGCCCTCCGCCCTCTAGCCTTTTCTTTGTCCCCCCGCCTCCTCTACTTCTGTTACTTTAGAATTCAAATCCCAGAATTCAGAAGCTTCTCCTTCTTCTTCCTCCTTTTGCAGAACATCTTCCTTACAAGGTTCAAATACCTCACCAGACACCATACTTTCTCTTTTCATTCTCAATTAAATTCCAACTTCGAAACTAGTCCCGTTTCCTCATTATTTTGTTTTTTGTTCTCAGATGACCACCGTCTGTCTCATCCTCCTTCTGCTCATGGCCATCGAACTTTGTGCGGGAAATCCGCATTCAGTTCTAGAAAGATACGAGGAAAGACTCAATTCGGCGTTATCCAAACGAACAGGAGTTCCAAGGACTGTCAAAAGGTATTCGATTTTCACTTTCAAAAAGAAGAAAAATAATCCGAAACCGGGGAAAGATTTTGACCCCTAGACGTTGATCCTTCTTTCTAATCCTTCATAGAATTCGTTAAGCTGAACATAATTGCAGGTATAAGTGTGTTGAAGAATATGTGACCTATGATCAACACGGAAGAGCTGTCACTTCTTATCAGGGACCTAAATTCACAACTACTATGGAACCACCGGTAAGGCTTTCTTTATTCATGTGATTGGGTTCCTAGGTATTTCCTTATTTGGTTTTCAACAAAATGAGTCCGAAAAGAACTTTTTGCAACTTTAATATTTTTCAACTTTTCTCAAGTATTTTTTCTTGAACCATTTTTATTGTGACCGCCATGAATATCAACAAAAGCGTTTGGTTACATGAATAAGCTTGTAAAATGAGGTGTTTCCGAATGTTGCAATTGGTTACGCCATAAACTTGGGTTGTTAAGTTCTCGTTTCGATCTGTTGTATAATCTGGTTTCTATGTGAATTCAAATTCCAAAAAATGCAAATTTCCAGACATATCGAACGATGCCTGAAAGAGAAATTCGACGAAAACCAGCAAAGAAAGTAACGATTGCAATCAATCGAGATTCAGAAGAAACAACAACATTAATGACGTCAACTGAAAAGAATGAACCGACGACGTCACAGAAGCCATTTGATGAGATGAATGATGAGGAAGCGGATAGAATCATTGAGGAGATGTACCTGAAGAAAAAGGTGAAAAGAAGAGAATATAGAAATTGGGTTGAAGAGATTGAATCAGTCAACGAAGAGTCTAGGTTTTGAGAGAGTACTGTAGTTGATGAATTGAGATCACCTCATTCCGTCATGAAGTTTCCTAAATGATTTATCTACAGTAACCTTTAAGTTTAATTAATTTGTCTGTCCTTCGGACATTTTTTTCATCCGAATCTACGTTAGATCATCTAGTCGATCCAAAATCATTCCTCTTCCAAGTGCCTCGTTAATATTTCTTCCTTTCTCTTTTGGGTTTTCGTTTTCGACAAATGAATCATGTTTTCTGACCTGTTCCTCCAAAAAACAATCAATCCGAGACTAAATGGATATTTCAGGAGAGTCATATCACTGAATCAACGGAAGCTGCATCAGAGGTCGTCACCGAATCGCCTAAACCTTTGCCTCCTTCACCATCTCTCCCGATTTCTCCTCCAAAGACACGATCCTATTCGACGTCATCATCCTCTTCGTCAAACTCTGGATTGCAACGTTACAAACAACAGAATAAGATGTAGGTTATAAGAAGGTCTTGAATGGAATTGGTTACTGTATAACAACAATTTCAGAAACACAGAAGACAATGAAGATGACGACTATTCAGGTTCAATGTATCGTAGAGGCTCCCGGAAAAGGCCATATGATATGTCAACTTATGATGATTATGATGATATTCCATTGTATAGGCCCATGAGAAGAGGTAAGATCATGAACTGAATGGAATATTTCATTCAATAATTCAGAATACCGAATGCGACGTCGTCGGCCGATTCTTTTCTCCGACGACTTCTCAGATGATACTGAATTCGATCAACGAATCGATAACAATCCACGTCATCAAACGACTCGAGATCTCTCTCCTCTAAGAGCAATTAAACATCTTCGTCACCCATCATTCCCATCTCCACAATATCGTCCTCCTGTTCCTCCACCAATGTCTCTTCCGGTCTCTGCCTCCACTAACATGATCCATCGTCCAATGCCTCTTCCAATGGCCCCGCCAATGAGACTTCCATCTCCTCCAGGACCTCATCAAATGATGCCAATGCCACCTGGAATGGGATCACTTCCTCCTCCACAACCTCTTCAACCAATTCAACAACAACAAAGTATGAATCCAGGACCAGATGATGTTCTGAAAATGAAACCAATTCTGCAAGCGAATCCACAGGAAATGCAAGTTGCTACTGAGGAAAGTTGTTCAAAGATTACAAAACTGGCAAAAAGTTTCAATATCAAGGATGTTTCAAAGTGGGCAAGGAGTAATTGTACATTCCTACAGGTAACCTCTAATAGTAGCACACCACTTTATTCTGATGTTCTGTTTCCAGATGTATGCTCCAACGGCCAGCTGCGAACTCATTTTCCATTTCATCGATTCTTGTAGAAATAAGAAATTCTTCTAAATTATCTCCTTCACTCTCCGGACTCCAAATCCTTTCTCATGTTCTCTCTATTGCTCTTCTTCCATGCTCATGATGCATTTTTAGACATTTCCACACCCATACGGGATCATTTCTCTTCTATTTTCAACCAGTTAATTGACACTTTTGTCGTCAATTTTCTTCAGAATTTTAATTTTAAACTCATTTTCAGGTATTTTGATTCATATTTATTTATTGGATACTCTATGAAAAAGTGTTTGAATAAATCCTTATGAAAACGCATAAAAACATAATTAGTACACGATTGTTTTGAAATTTGGCAATCAATTGATATAATTCATCGATGGAATTCAAACTGACTGAGAAATTGACAAGAGATGAAGAGGACTCGAAAGAAGAAATAGAAAACAAATAATAACTGAGAGATGAAAATGAATTTGGTATCGAAATGAAGAGATCCAGCAGTTTCAGCTTGTTTTGGTGGAATGTTTGGAGAAGTTTTCTGGATAATCATGAAATAATGAAAAGATGAAATGGGATGAAAATTCAGGAGCATAGAGGTCATCAACTGGGTGGAAAGCATATGACTCGTGGGAGAAATTATACTATGAACGAGATCCGCAACCGTTCGAGATACTAGACTGCCGGGCAATCTGAATAAAAACAATTTCATGAAATCAAAATGTTCTTCAACTCACTTTATCATAATCCTCCATTGGCCCCATCAGAAATACATCTATCCAACTTGGAGTATCACTGATTTTCTTTTTGTTATAGTTACCACCGAACCCTTTCGAAAATGATATTCTAACATTGCAGAATGGAAGAACGACGTCAGCGCATCTATCGATTCCCTCTTCGTGGAAGATTCGATTCATCTCGCTTATGTAAATTTTGTTGTCAAAAACTTTGATAGTGGCGAATTCTTCATGAACCAATTGGTTGTTTTCATCAGTTGTTCCTTTGTTTTGAAGACGACAAACTGTCTCTGGTGGATCATTGGCAAGCATATTACGGAAAGGAGAAAGGACGAAAATAGGGCATCCAGTGAGAACAGTCACCCAAACAGCTCCTTCGTTATCTCGAGTTATTTTGATTCCGTTTCCGAGTTGATTCCGACACGTGGAAGCTTTCGATCCTTCGGTTCCATGAGATGCAAGTCCGAAATGATCTTCAGTATCTCCAGTTGAATTGTCGACAGTGAAAGAAAATCCTTGAGGTATGAAAGTTCCAAGCTGAAATTAAAGAATAATTCAAAACTTCTGATAGCCTTTCGTTTTTCTCTTCACTCACTCTTTTCAGCATTTCGCAATAATTGACCGTACACCATGGCCTCTTCTCACTTTGATCCAAAACCTCCTGTTGTACCCTTTCATTTGGACGGGCGTAGATCTCAATGATCGTATCTTCTTCTTCATCAATAGGCCCTTTTGGGGCATAGTTTACAGATTGTTTTTGATTGATAGACATTCGAAGATTTGAACTGGAGTTCAGATTCAAACGGGCCATATTTGAAATATCTGCTTGGTTTGGAGTTGCTGGATTGATTTCCGAATGTCTACTGAAATAATTAAGATAGATTACATCTAGGTATTCAGTAAGTACTTACCCTGAGTTTTGAGGTGTGAATGGAGTTCGTGGATTGGTTGCTCCTTTGTTAGATGATGGTCTATTTGATTGAGTGGATCCATTTGTCGAAGAGTAACACATATCTTCTCCATCAGGCATCGGGGCGTCAGATAACCAGTCTTCCTTGTTTGCACTTTCAGTGTACTCCTTGTAGTCTTCTTCTTCTCGAGGCCCTGAACCGTCTGGAACTTGAACTTATCAATGAAATCAACATCATTTAGAGAATTGCTTCCTTCCTACATTTGAAATCAAAATGACTCACCTGGACACATTCGGTTAACTGAATCCCAATATCCTATTGGATGAATTGGATGAATAAGTGGTGAGAAACTGAAAAAAAAGTGCGTCTTTAAATGAGAGGACAGAAGAGTGGGCGGAGTCAGAGCAGCAAAAAAAGAAAGATCTAGGGGATAATTATCAGATTACGTCGAAGAAAAAGGGGTTTTACGGGAAAGATTATCGGATTATATTCTTTAAACCGGAAAGTCATATTCAGGATTTTCGGATGAAAAGAGCAATGAAATCATTTGAAACTAAATTTTTTTAGCGAGATTCTGAATTTGAAAAAAAAAACAATCGTTAAAAAAGAAGTTTTACATCTTTCTTCAGAGAACATAGTCTTTTAATATAAGAGAAGCCTGATGACACATTTTCTTAGAAAGTCTATCTTTTCTTTGTTTTTCTAGAAACCAAAAAGAAAAAAGAGATCGTTGACAGATGCTTTTTGAAAAACATGTTCCTAGTATGGATGAATAACTCATTTTCCTAGAACACCTCCTCCTCCTCCTCTTCGATTTCTCTCTCGTTCCTATTAGGTCATAGGCAGGTGGATTACGTGTTGTCACGGGGATTACTCCCTCTCAACAGAGAGGGGTGGGAATAAACGATAGTGATCTCTAAATTGTCTCGCCTAGTTACGTAAAGGAGGCAGATAGGTTACCTGTTTCTTCTCAGGTCACCAGGACTCATTATAGATCAAAGATTCTAATTGTTCCTCTATCGCTCACTCGCTCCGCTTCGTTTTTTTGACGTCATGATACATTTTGTTTGGCATTTTTCCCCAATTTTAAGTGTCAGGTTTTTTAAATCGATGGGAGAAAAGTTAGAGAATTGTATGAAATAGTATAGGAATGTAGAAGAGACGCAGAGATAAGTGAACGAGAAATTTTGGATGATGATGGGAGAAAGAGAAGAGGAAAAAAGAAAAACTAACAGTAGAGAGATGCGAGAGTGGAAGAAAATTGAAAGGAAACGAAGAGAAAAAGGGACAGAAAAAAAAGAAATAAATGTATGTTTTCGGTCACAACAAAATGGAATAGAAGGAAAAAAGAGATGGAGAAAAAGAAGAGGAAGAAGCTTGGGAATGGGAGTGTGTGCATATGAGCGTATAGAAGGAAAGAAATAGAGAGAGATAGAGGGTGAGCAACACGTGAGCATTGAAAAAGGCGGAAGAGGAAGAAGAGTTGGAATGAATAACAGAAGAGGCACGTGGCGAAGTCGAACGAAGAGGATGAAGAAAAAGGGAGAAGACCTCAACATATTCATTCACAACAACTACCGCCGAGGAGGGAAAGAAAAAGAGAGAAAGAGATAGACGGTAGAAATGAAATAGAATGAACAATGAACGACTACAAAGATGACGAAGAAAATGTTTTGTATAGTACGGAAAGAGAGAGAGAAAAGGTGAACTATCCCGGGTACAGACGACAATCGACACGAAGAGGTTACGGTTTTTGGAAGTTGGAATTGAAAGTTTTCAAGCGACAGGATGAAACTTTCTGATCTTCTGACCGAATCATCATATCCAGTCGCCCGTCAAAGTACACACTGACCCAGAAAAGGGAAGATAGAATTATTGTGAGATGGTTGAGGGCATCATCTGTTTTTTTGAAGGTCAGCATGCATAGACAGACTGAAAGTGCTGTCTAGATGAGACTTTACTGAAAAATAGAAAAATTTTTGGGTTACTGTAGTCACGTAGTCAATCTCTGTGACTTGAAGAATGAGCCACAGTAACAACCAAAATAGTGAGCTCTCGTTGTTGGCTGAACAGACGATTGTGGGGCTGAACAAAGTTTGGACTTGTTCAAATATTTGCGAAATTCGAGTGAAAGGGGGGAGTTGCGGGAAGAAAGAGGAGGAGGAATAGGCTTCGAGGTCAATGCGACCAAGAAGATTTTGAAGGAGAAGTAGGATAGATCAGGAGATCGAGAGTGATATGATGATGGCGATGATCAAAAAGAAAATGAAAAAGAAGAAAGAGGAGGAGAAGAAGGTAGAATGAAACAAAGAACCCGAACGGAGAGAGAGATAGGGGATGAAATGTGTTGTTGACGGTTACCTATTGCACTCGGGGGAAAGAATTTCGAATGTCAAAAACAGGGGTGAAGAAGTTGCTTTTCAGTACTCCTTTGGATCAAAAGTATCAACCTGTATCTCTGACACCCCTTCCGAAATAGTTCTTCTTCTTTTCTTAAACCGTATCCTTGAACTGATTCCAGATGCTCCCAGATGTTGACCGTTGTGTTCAAACAACTAAACTTCATTACGGGTCAGAGAACAATTTGAGTGTGTCACAATGAATAAATGTCCTTATCAAATGAAAAGAGAGAGTGATAACTGTGTGTCAAATCACTTTCCATTACTCAAAGAGTGTCATCAGGGGGGAAAGGTACGAGAAAAAAGGAAAACACGAAGATTGTGTTTTGATTTCGGATCGTTGTAAACTTGAGAGGATGAGCCATCTGTTGCTAAGGATCAGAAGATCAAAAAGAAAGTGAGAGAGAACAAAAAAGATGACGAGACGCAGACATAAGAGATGATATGCGTCTTATAAAAGTTGCGAGGAAGAAGAAGAAGAATACAACGTGGAAAACACGGGGGGTTGTATACTGTCTTGTGAAGATAACAAACCGAGAGGACAAACAATTCTCTTCTCTTGGGGATACGGTAGACACAATTCTCATTGAGAATGGGTGCGTGATAGTCAACTGACTTGGGGCTAATGAGTACGACTAGTTCATTAGATTATGAAGAATTTCATAATCACATGGAAATTATAGTGACGTTGGTGGTTTATGACTACAAGTCTTCTTAGAATTTCAAACAGAAACGAGAACTGTCTCTACATAGAAATCAAAGTAGAGTACTGCCTAAAAAGAAGAAAGAGGTCAAAAATCAGCTCAAACTACAGTAATCCTTTAAATAAACACCAAGATACTCACAAGAAATCATTGAACTGTTGATTAGCTTCTCCGCTTTCTTCAACATGATCCTCTGCCTTCTGCTGATTTCCCTCTTCATCCTGATCAGTGACTCCTCCTTCTTTTCTGCTCGTTGATCCGAGGAAGTTATCCGATGACATTTTGAGAAAGTGTACTTCTGAAGGAAAAGCTTCCTACTGACTTCTGCAAAAAGAGTTGTTGACCAGTAAACAGGAAACGGGTGCAGGAATAAAGTGGAAAGATTAATGGAAGAGAGTGTTTGTGCACGAATCAAATAGCTACTTGATTTTCCATTTTTTGGACAATAACAAGTGAGACAACATTTACGGGATAGACGACGAGTAGGTCATATGGAATATGAATTAGAGAGAAGAGAGAGAGAGAGAGAGAGAGAGAGAAGAGAGAGAGAGAGAGAGAGAGAGAGAGAGAGAGAGAGAGAGAGATATGAGAAGAGTAATGATACAAATCGGTAATTGGATTAGAGAGCCTTGTTCTCGAAGATTCTGATACTCTAGAAAACGAAAAACAAGTACCGTACCACTCGGAATAGACGAATGACGAGACTAGACTGGCGGAGATTTCAGACTCCCACAGGACGACTCTCATTATGGAATATGAACGATCGCTCATCTATATATAATCGGTTGAAGTAGTTTTTTCAAAACTCGGGCTCTATCAATGTGACTTTCTATTGAAGTAGTAATACTTCGATCGTCACAAAAATGGGTCAAAGTCGTAGAGTAATAGCTAAAAGAGGGCTTTGTATAAAGTGTATAAAGTCTAAAAAAGAAAGCCAACGACGGCGAAAACCGAGGAAATAAGTCATAACTCCATGGTGATGTTTTATGTGAAATGACACAAATGTCAAAATGGATTTATGAGAAAAAGAAAATTTACGAGTAGAAGAAGAAAATAAGTCAATGTGCTCTTAATTAGGCTTCGTTATTATCAATGAGTAATAATAAAAAGTGCAAGATGAGAAGAAAACGAAGAGTAGGAGGAGAAGGAGGGAGAATGGGCGGAGCCAAGAAGAACAAAATGAGGAAGTGAATATATATTTATAGAGTGAAAGAGATTAGAAATTGATTAATATAGAAATCATGACTTTCAATATATAAATGCACTTTGTTTTTGTCGTTTTGCAATCGGTTATATGGGATTACAGAATATTTTTCGGACTTGGGTTTTAATGGAAAAAATGTGATTTGGAGATCAAATTCTGACTTTTTCCATTTCAATAATAAGAATTCGTAGTCTGCTCATAAGATTGAGTAATCTGGAAGAATCTCAAGAACTCATAACGAAATGTTGAAAGTTCTATGAGCTGGAAGTGATCTGATCTGGTTCTCTCTGGATTTCGAGTATCGGAAATCCTATTTTTGGAATAACAGCATTTCAATTATTCTTTAACAAATGATGAAAAGTAACATGTTCTTCATTCAGAATTAAAACTATTCCAAAAGAATCAAAATCTACAGTATCACTGGAACAAAATGCCATGAAAAAAGAAACAGTCTCCGAACTGTTTTCGATTTTTCTTTTATATTCGAACAATCAGTTACCCTTCTGATAGTGGTGTCTAATTTTTAATTTACGATTTTCATTTCAATGAATCAGCTCTCCGATAAACCTGTTATCTTCCTTTTTCTGTTTTTATTGCTGAATCTTCTGATCATTCTACCACCGTTCTGATCTTGTAATTTTATGATGATGTATTTGGCGCCTCGGACCGACGGTGTGTTTCGATCACGATTGACGAAGCCTACTCAATATAAAAACATCCATTTTGTTCTGACTTTTCAGACTGTCTCATAAAATGGGTAATTAGGGTTTGGTATTAACAAACTGTTTTTTTGAAAACTGAAAAAAATTTAGTTTTCACGTGAAGAACAAAATAAATATTCTCGTGACACCTACAACCTGTTAGTGCTCTTTGTGAGCCAATATCTGCCTCCAGAAGAATCTGCGGATGGTACTCCGAGAGAGTTTTTTGTTAGTCTTAAAATTCTGCGTCGATTCATATGAAAATATGTTCATATTTCCAAAATTCATGTTCCACCATCTCGAACCAAAACCAAACTTCCTTAAAAATTTCAAAAAACGATTTTGGCTCTCCGTGGACGAAATTTGTTAATTTTTGAATAATTAGTTTCCTTAGGACTTAGAATCATCATGTATATCTTTTAAATTATCTCAGAGAGTTTCAGAAAGACAGAATTAACAAAAGTAACTATAATGACCTAGTTAGAAGGTTTTCGGTGAATCCACTGCTGAATTTGGTCTTTCTAGGACCTATGGAAACTATATTTGAAAGAATTAGACGATTTTGTCCGTGGAGAGCCAAAATCGTTTTTTGAAATTTTTAAGGACGTTTGGTTTTGGTTCGAGATGATGGAACATGAATTCTGGAAATATGAACATATTTTTATATGAATCGACGCAGAATTTTGAGGAGAGCATAATTTTCTCTTGGAGCATAGTCTTAAATTCGCTCTGTCAGCTGATATTGGCTCCCAAATAGCTTCGGGAAATTGTACGTGTCACGGAGATATTCCTTATTAATTTTCACGAGTAAATGAATTTTATTTTCCACTGTGTAAAAATGATCTACTACAAAACAACATCTACAGGAGGGTTCCATATTGATATCACTCTTTATGATAACTGATAAAAATCAAAACGAAAGAATCCTAATTGTTATCTTAGTGAAAAACCAAAATACACAGTAATGCCTTTCAATTAAATGTAAATAATTCATCAGAGTAATGACGTTTTCTATTCGTTGATGTTCTCAAGCATTCCTTCTTCTTTTACGACAACAAAGGCGCGAGTAGACCGATAAAGAAGTTCCCGGCCATAAAAAGACACCCTTTCGGACCTATAAAAATTCGTTTTCATTCGCTTTTTTCGATTCGTGACGGTAGTCATAAAAACGGATATTCATCATCAAATGAGGCAATTTTTGTTTCTTTTTTCATTCGGATAGCTATTATTTACCGGTCCACCTCTTCCATTTTCGAAAAGTTAATGGAAAAAGTCTCGTACTTCATCATCTCTTTTTCTCTCTTTGTTCACTATTTCACTATTTCGATAATCGTTTCATTTATTATAATTGGAATAGGGGGGTGCTATGAGAGGGAAGAGGTTGTTGCGGTTCAATTATTATGTGTTGCCGGTGGTCGACCAAAAGGAATTTATGATGAGTTATTCGCCAGAATTGCTCCAGAAAATGAGCTTTCGGGTAATTTGAATTCCGACTTTTGATGTGACTTCGGAGTCCCTCCGTTTGAATTCTTTCTATCTGAATTTGAATTCTGTTGAACTCTTCCTCGTCTTCTACTACTGAAAGATGTCGTTAGTTTGTATACATTCATTCGGTTTTCTCAAAAAAAGAAATTGGTTTTTAAAATGGAAAAAAGCTCCAAACGTTCTGTCAAAAATCTCAAAAGAATCTTGATGAAGTGAGCCCCCAAAATCTGATTTTTTCAAATTGAATTCTGTCGAAATTTCATAAAAAGTGCAGAAAAGAACACGAGTGCAAAATTGTGAGTTTCGATGGATTTTCGTTGAATTTTTAATGTTTTGACTCTGAGATTTCTGTCACGATACTTCTTTTTTCAAGTCTTTTTAGTTCTTCCACTCATAATGTTCTTCATAATTCTCTCTTCTTATCCTTTTCTCATATCCTTTTCTCATATCCTTTTCTTCTATTCTTCTCCAAAAAAGTCACACTTCCAGCTGGTTACTTCTCCTTCTCTTCATCCTTTTTCTTCCAGTTTTCTATTTTATTTCTTCTGCTTCAATCCACACTCTCACTTACTTTTACCGCTAAAAAAACGGGTCGACCTTCGTCCTTTTCTCCTCCACTTCTCTCTCTTTTTCTCAAAAATTGGAATTGTAGAGAGGGGATAATAAACTTTGTCCGGTGGTGGTGGTGGTTGGACGAAAAACTCTGCGTCTTGCCTATAATTTGGATGATGATTGTTATATATACCATCATATTTCACCTCTTTCCTCTCTCCTCTATAAGAGGTATTCCCGTCCCACAAAATAGCTTCAGGAGATCATCGAAAGGAGGGAAAAGAGGTTGGGAACGAACGACTACCTGCAGAATGGCGCCCATATGTCTCCTATAATAATAGACGAGAGAGTATTTAGGAGTGAGAGAGTAAAAAGATATCAAATTAGGGGTCAGAAATAAGGTGGTGCTCCAGATGCCCTTGGAGAAGGGATTCAAACAAGACAATTGACGAATCCTTTTGCTTTTTATCCTTTTGAAATGAGGTCACTGCTTTGTACCATTTTTCTTAATTTGATACATATTCCTTTTACTTTTCTAGTGAAAGAGTCTAGAGAATTTCCCTGACAGTCAACATTTTTTTTCAGAATCTTCATTCGGACATAGGTAACCCTTCACCCTCTATTCTTCTGTAACCTGTTCTTTTCTTTCGCCCTCTGTCCTCTTCCACCAATTAGCTCCAATTTTTTGAAAGGTACAAAATAAAATCCTTTTTGTGTTTCCCTCATTTTTTCTCCCGTCATTCATTTTTATTGCTTTCTTCTCGCTTTTTAAACTTAACCTCTTTTGTTCGTTGTTCAAGAAGTTAAGAGAAGTTAAGTGACAATGAATGGGTGATTGGTCCTTTTCTGCTAAACTTTCAGAAGGTTTCTCTGTTCAAGTACAGCGCTTTGTTTCATTAGTTTTTTTCCTACAGAGTTTCCAAACCTGTATGGCACAGATTGTTTTAATGTCTCTAACTGGACAAGCTTTCCTTCCTCAGCAACTTGCTCTTTAATGGAAGGATGAGCGATGACTGCGTGAATCGTTCAGACATGGAATGATGTAGTGAAACCAATTGAAATTGATTCCGAGCCCTATACCTCGGAGCCACGTTTAGCACAAGACCACTTTTGGCAAGATTGGCATAAGACTTGTAGCTAAATTTTTACTCGGCTCTTATGATAGTAGAATTGACTTTCAGTGTCCCAGGCTTGCAGAGACTCTGAAATGTGTCTAAAACTTGGCCCCATCAGCCATAGAGTTGAAAAAATGCTCCAAGCCATTCCGCTTATTGCTGTGGACACTCACAATTTAGATCAGTTCATTTTATTCTCCAAATCTCGTTTTTCCATTTTTCTTCCCCCAACCGAAAAATCCCGGGAGTGTATGTGATTGAGTGACCGGTCCAGTCGTGCTGCTGCCAATTACCGTTCGAAACTTCACCGAAGCTTTCTTGTTCCTTCTCCGGATAGTTGTCTTCTTCTCCTTTTTCTCATCAATCATAATTTGTTCTGTCGGTCGACAACTTTCTCTTCATTCTTTCCCTCCAACCCATTTTGGCTTCCAAAGGATTTCTTTTCTGTTTTAATCGGATAAAGGTGTGACTGACCTAGTAGATACTTTACTTATCCCAAATGATTCAACATTTCTCCTTCTTCCCTGAACCTTCTTCCCTATCCGTTTTTCTTTATTGACTCTTCCTATTTTTGACATTTCGAATCCTCTCTCCCGCAGTGAGACGCCCGCGCCGTCCAGGTGACAGCTCAAAGGAATTGGGCAGATGGTGGTGGTGTTGGAGACAAAAAATGAGGTCTCTGTGATAACAAATGGATTGGTTTCTTCAAGGACATGAACATTCCTTTTCCTTTTTCAAATTAACTTTTCATTTCCCTTCTTCGGGATTCCGAATGATTTTGAAGAAATCGAGATGTTGACAGTGTTACCGATTACACGCTTCACCCGGTTTCTCTCTTCATTATTATTATCTAACGAGACATGGATATGTTGTGGATACCAGAAGAAGAAGAAGAGACAAATTAGCCTATCGGTGTGCAATCAATCGCCTCTTTTACTGACCTTTCTCTACAATATCTTGACAAATAACAGTAGGGAGATAGATGGACCGTTTGCTTAAGATTGAGTGACTATTGCGATGAGAGACACGGTTATCAGATGAGTTTACATTAGATAGAGGTTACTTTTTGTTGCCACAACTACTAATACGATGCGACAGGACCAGATAATATTACATAATCCGTACTTCACAGGCAATTGATGGCAGAGAATGACCGGATGATTTCTGGTCTGGTAGCTGGAAGTATATGTCTTTGGAACTAGATTACGGTATTCTATTCCCTTATATTTTTGTTTTACTCCAAAGCCAGGTGGGCTTCACATGACCTGACCTTGGTTCTCTCAAAACAAAACTTTTCACAAAAAACTTTGACAGATTGGGAACAAGAAAACTGACAGAAACGTTTTTCTTTGTTTGGAAAATGTCTGAGGATACTGTAGGTCAGAAGAAGTGAGGATAAGACTTGTTTTGAGTAACTGTGAAGTAATTGAGACATTCATCGGAGTTCCACCAAAGGAATCTCATTCTACTTCTCGTTTTCAGATACAGTTTCAACCCTTCTCATTAACTTCGACAATCATCATCAACACCTCCCTTCTTATTTTTCTTCTTAATTTCCAGCCATTTCCTCATTTGTTTTGTCTATTGAAACCCTCTTCCACACCTTCTGTTTCCCTCCCTCCCTCTTCATCCGCCCCCTTTTTCCTCCCACCATCACATCGCCACCACCGATCGCGCATTTCCTCGAGACTATCCTTCGCGGGTTGTCTTATTGCGTAACCCGTACCCCTATCATCTTCTCACTCCAAAAAAGAGAACGGAACGATCGAGAGGATATCATTAACTTCTTCTTCTTTCTCTTCTATTAACTGCAGTGTTATCACCTTCTATCCACATTCATTTATTCTCTTTTTATATTCTCGCACAGGCCAATTTTCCTCAATCACTTGTTTTTCTCGTTTTGTTGGTTTTTCTGTTTTCAAAGAAATTGGAAGAAGATATATTGAGAAATAGCCAAGAAGATATCATTTTGTGAGCCTCGGGGGAGAAGTTCCAATCTAGATACAGTAATCTCATGACTCACTCTGCTCCAATGTGACCTCAGAATTCTCTGAGTATCCTGAAACCGGTTTAACGCATTAGATTCTAGACCACCCTTCAAGTATTTTGCTTCATTCCAAAACTGACCTTCATAATTTCGCTCTCTTTCTGTCCCGACCGATACCACTTTTGTATTACCAAACTTCGCACTTTTCCTCATTTCCTCTATATTCTGTGTGTGTGGAGGGATGAATAGTTGCGTCTTCCTGCCACTTGACATGTTCAAGATCATCTTCATCTTCTTCTTCATTTCTTCCATTCCAAACAACAGCAGTTGTACCAAATGGCATGCTTGATTTGATTGTTTTTCCCTCTCTTCTTGTTTCATAGAGTTCGCCACTTGCTCTCGCTTTCTAATTGATAATTAGGTGTTTGTGTTGTGTAGGAGACACACATCTGGAGACAACATGGACTCCTCCCTCCTCCTACTTCTGTTCTTCCAACTCCATCATTTTCTCATCTGGACCCATATAACAACTTTTTTCTTTCTCTCTCTATGTTTTGGTTTAGCAGCATTTTCTATGTATAGGTGTGAAGACAATTAACCATTGACAATAGCCATAGGAGGTCTAATTATTATAATACACTCCCGTAGTTCCTCTTGTTATTTGTAGTCTTCTTCTTCTTCTCAAAGCGTTCGATTCTCCCCATACCAAGCATAATTATCATCATGCCTTTACACCCCCTTCCTTCTCCTCCTTCTTCGACGCCTTCTTCGCCATGTTCGACTCCTTCTGGAAGCTTTCGTACATCCTGCAAAAGCAGTCAGTTCTGGCTCATTAGTCGGAAGGGGGATGTGTCCGAAAAAGAAGGGTCACGCAATCTCAGTCTATTCATTCCCATTTTCATGGGGAGCGTCTTCTTAACTCTCTTCCTCTCCAAAGGCATTCCATCCTCTTCATTCTTCTGAATTATGTACACCAGTTTGTGATGATCCACTTATCGTCTCTCTTACAACTACAACAACCAACTCATGTTTTGATAGGAAACTCTCTTACAGAATGTCGTTTTGTCTATGTTACGAAATAGGGATAGAACAGAAAGGGATCAAAAAGCGAGGCAAAAGAGGCTCAGGAATTTTCCTTTTTTTTCGAAATTAAAAAAGAGAGAAAAAAACCAATTAATCTGGGTCCTCTATTGAATTTCCTATCTTCTCTGTTCTTCTCTCTTCAATTCCTCGTTTCCTCTGGAACTCTGAGCCCCTATCGTTGAACTTGATATCTCATGTCTTCGTTTTCCCTCATGTTTCAACGCGTGTTTCTTCTTAGATTACATATAGATTACAAACTTGCTCCATTTTTCTCTCTCTCTCTCTCTCTCTCTCTCTCTCTCTCTCTCTTTCTGATGACACCCATCAATTTTCACGTCAACTCATTGTTCTTGTGGCAAATTACATTGTATTTGAAGTTTGGGCTTCTCAAAGAAAACGAGAAAAAGAGCAGGTGTCGCGGTGAAAAAAGAAGATTGAGAATTTATTGGATGAAAAGACGAAACGTTGCGAATTGACCGGATTTTTTCGTATTTTTTTTAGAATTATAGACTGCCCTTAAGTGTAGACTAGCGGCTGTTGCACGTATATTTCATTCATCCGGGCATACGGTCCCCCATATATCTTCCCCTTTTACTCCTTTACTTCTATGATCAGAACAAAGAAAACGTATTAATTTCCCTCAAAAACCAGAAAAAGCCATATTCGATTACTCTTTTCTTTTTCTTCTTTCCTTGCCGTTCATCCCATCAATCTTCTCCTCACTTGTGGCGATGTTTCTCGGGTAAAAGCCTTTTTCTTCATCGCCCAGAAATGCCACAAATCGTGAACATTTTGATTCGATTACGGTAATCGTCGTCGTCGTTTTGGTATGAGAACCTTTTATGCTTTTCCTCATTTCTCATATCCCTTTTTGATTCCATGTGTGTTTGGTGAAAGAGAAGTTTAATTGGATACGGATTTCGATTGACAGGACGAAGAGGAGGAGGAGGTTGCCGCCCCGCATTCATCCGGCTTGCCATTGTTTGGTGAACACAGAACAGAGGAGTGAAAAGAGCACCATCAGAAGTATCGTTTCTTGTTTCTGACTGCCTCCTTCGTCCCCTCCCACCTCTGTGTGTGTCTTGTGCGGGAAACCTCATATTCCCATGGTATCGTTTTGAATTTCATTTGAGAAAAGCCAAGTGGATCTAGGATGAGAAATTGATGCTCAATGAATACCCAGGACTAGTTTATGTTCTTTTATTCATTTAATTTTTGAAATTCACACCAAACTTTGACAGACGAATAGTTTGTTTACAGGCGGGACTAGTCTAGGTTATGCTTTTCTCCGATATCTTGTCTGGAGTGTCAAAACTGATCTATCAAGTATAATCTAGTCTAGGAATGCAACCTGCTCAGCACTTTTCTCTTTTACTTTAGCCGAGTGTTCATCTTTAACTTCCTTCTCGTTTTCTTCGCTTCTCCCTCCATCCGATTGTAAAAGTACATGCTGGTACAAATCAAATTCTCTTTCTCTCCTACTTCAATCTCTTCCGCTCATCAGAAGAAGACGAAGAAGAACCCATTGAAGTGTGTGTATGTATGCATATGTCCCGTTTTTCACACTTCTCTTTCTTTTTTCGTGTTGAGCTCACATACGTCTTCTCATAGAAAAAGAAGAAGGATGGAAAGGCTCTTCGTTTTTCGATTAACCTTTTAGGCGCAAAAACGAGAAGAGACTACTTCGAGGAGCTCGTAAAATTCATTTCCCTTTTTTCAGTTTTCTCTCCTTTGGCTTACTAAATTATTTCGGGTTGTATACGATTAAGAATGATCTTAGAAATTTGACACCGAAGGTCCTTCGGGTACAACTTCCATTATGTGACTTCGAACTGTCCAGGTCAGCATAAACTTACCGTAAGCTATTCCTAACCCTGGTCCATAAGCGCTGACACCAATTTTTTCGCAATGTCTTCTCACAAAACTCAATTTGCATTCCATTCCAAAGTTTTTCTCGTTGGTGCTCTTTAGCGTGTTTGGTATGCTTGCACAAAGCATGAGCATCATGATGGGTCCACAAACGATCATCCAATTTCATTTGACCACACACATATATATCCAGCCGTCTTCTCCTTCTTCTTTTTTTCTTCCCAAGTTTCCATTACACATTTTTTATATACAAACACATCCTCTTTTTGCTCTCAATCCGGGACGAGGGCTCTAACGATGTCTTCTTCTTCTGCTTTTCGTATATAGGTCCCCCCAATTAGCTTATATATAAATCCCGCCTCTCAATATAAAATCCAAGTCAAAGCCATTCGATTCATTTCCTATGTGTTCAAGTGTGTCAATGTGTCGGATGCACCTGTCTCATTCTCTTTTATTTCTACAATGATCAGAAAGAGAATGCCGCCTTCACTCAGTTACGCCATATTGAGAATGAAAGAAATAAGAAGAATTGGTGGGAAATTGGAAAAAAAGAGGGAAGAAGGGCAGATGCTTGTAGGTCCGCTTAATTGAACGGATATTGTGAGAGAAGACAGTCTAATGAAGCTGGAATATTGGGAGAGAAGGGATTAAAGGTCAGAGATAAGCGTATTTTAATTAATTAGTATAGAAGAAGAGGTAATCCTAGGTAGATCGAACCAATATTTCTCATTTCCGGGTTGACAACCCGTCCAGAAAAAGACAAACCACAATCTGTCGTCTTATTCGAAAACCAGTGTCTTCCTAATTTGCTCCAATCAAATAACAATTACTTCCCGCAACTTGCCCTTTAACCAGAGATTTGTACCGGTAAACACACTATCTCATTTCCTTTTTACTTCTGTTGCCAGCTTCCGTATGCTCACTCACTATAGCTGCCTATACAAAGAGCCTCCTCCCCTCTCTCTCTTCTTATTCCGAAAAAGGAACAGGTCAAGTACCATTGGCTCTTGTAATATAATGTTCTGCTTCTCTTATACTCTTCTCATGATTCTCTCTTTGTGTGCCATTATAATAAAAAAAGCTTTCAAAAACTTTCTGAATTTTAATAGTCTTCTTCTTCATCCATCTACTCCAATCTAACCCAAGCCAGCCGGGTGGGTCGTAAACCGACCTCCCTCTACCCCCCACTTCAAGTCTCTTTTTTCAAAATGTAGTATTTTAAAACAATCATAGTAGACCGAGAAAACGACCTTCTTCTTCTCTTTTTCTTTGAATTTTTGGCTGTTCTTCTTCATTTTGTGATGATAAGCACGCCAATTAGGACACAGACGAAACGAAAAACCAATCGGAGGAGGAGGTGGACGATTCTCTTTTACCCCACACGACACTTTTATGTGATTATTCACACCTTTTTTCCACTGTCAATGCGATTTTATTTATCCCTTTTTTCTCTTTTTCGGTAGTATAGAGGTGACAATATTGTTGAGGCTTTATGTTTGAAGGTGACAAGTTTATAGGTGGAATACGACGTGTTCTGCCTCCTTCTTTTATGGCTTTTGTAGATGATTCTGAATCTAGAATAATCTTATTTCTTTCTTATCTTCTTACTCGTTTCTTGATTTTTCTTCCATTTATAAATTGAATTTCTTTCAGAACATTTCCCAAAAATCTTCCTGATGGTGTGATGCGGTTACCCATATTCATCTTTCTTTCCATATTTCCATTCCTCGGTTCCACACGAAAAATCCCAGATATCAATTGGATATCATCGAATCCAATGTAAGTATTTCTATCGGTTATTATAAGTTACAACCCTTTGAACTGCTCGCCGCCCTGTCTCTTTTCTCTCTCGTTCTTCTTGATCCAAGGTTGTGATTAGAATCGGAAGAAGAACACGAGAGTATATGTTTCATACTGTTTTGAGAGATTGACTGTTCTCCTCCTCCTTAAGATAGATATACTCCTCGTTTCGTTCCGTCAAAAGAAAACTTTTGAGTGATAATGGGATATGGTGAGACGCAGAGAAAAGGTAATTCATCATTACCGCAAACGGGAAAACGAACAGTGACGAAGAGAAAAGAAATTGAGACAAGAAAGACAAGAAACAATAATAAAAATGAGAATGAGTTCAGAGAAGGGAATGAATATTATTTTCAGATTCGATGTATCCAACACAGATCATGTGATATCAGTTCATATCGGAGACCGTGTTTCCATTAAATGTCCAAAATCAGATGAATCTGGAACATATGAATACTCGTATATTTATATGGTTTCTGACGAAGAATATGATCATTGCTTTCTGGCGAAACCCCGATTGGTCGGTGCCTGTGACAACCAGACTGTTGATGTGAGTCTTTTGGATTTCATAATTGATAAGAATTTGTTTTTTGCAGGCTTCGATTAACATAGTATTCCGATCATTTACACCGACACCTGGAGGATTTGAATTTCAACCGGGAAAGAATTATTTCCTTATCAGTAAGTGATTCATTAAAAAACTTCAATATTAGTCAGCTTCAGGTACTTCGGATGGAACTCTCGAAGGAATTGATCGGAAAAAAGATGGATTGTGTACAACGAAACAAATGAAAATTAAATTCGAAGTGGAACAGGATAGAAGGGGAATCGAGAATCCGAAGTTTGCAGCTCGAACTTTGAAAAAAGATAGAGATGCTGAACAATCGACGCCTGTTATGTATGTCGTGCACGATGGAAATGATATTGATGATGGTGAGTGTTTTTTGACTAATCAGAGAAAAGAAATGAAACAATTTTCCAGATGACGGCGGCTCAAGTGCTTGTTCCTATCTCCTTTCAATCGTCGTTCTCTTCGCAACTCGATATATTTTATGAGTTCTTCATTCCTCGAAAACCGTGTTTTTCTTCTTCCAAAAATCCCAATTTCTCTTTCCAAACCGCTCACATTGTCATTCATACGGGTTCTAAATGTTGTCAAAAAACCACCTCTTCTCTGAAATTGTATTGTCTTTTTTTCTGAAACTATTCACACAAAATCTGTCGACCAGTGATTTTAGATTTTAATTTCTGTCTCTTCGAATTCATTTTGCCGCTTCCTGTGATTTGAAACGAATAAAGATGAAGAAACATACTTTTATTTGAAAACTGCAGAATTTTAGAATTCAAAGTAATTGAAAAGATCCTGGAAAAGAGAAATCTACTTAAGAGAGAAAGATAAAGAGAGAGAGAGAGAGAGAGAGAGAGAGAGAGAGAGAGAGAGAGAGAGAGAGAGAGAGAGAGAGAGAGAGAGAGAGAGAGAGAGAGAGAAAGAGAGTGAGAGATGGGAACTAATTAGTGTGACTTGATTGAATCGGAAGAAAATTGGTCTAAAATAGAAAAAAGAGATACAGGTTTTATCAGTTTTTCTCTCTGCGTCTCTCTTCTATCTCCTATATTTCTTCTCACTTCAATACACAAATTCCTTTATTTTTTCACTCGAAAGATTCCATCTGACCTAAAAATGGGAGAAAGATGATCAGGTGTTTATTCTCTGTTACTAGTTGCATTTTTATTTTTATTTTGCTGATAGAAAATATTAATGGAAAAGGTAAGCAGTCTTTAGAAAGAACTTGAACAGACTGAAATTTCAGATGAATCAAAAGTGAAAGCATTTGTCGGATTTCCGTCTCCAACGTCAAGCGTTTGGGATTGGGTTCCATTCAAACCATTCGGATCAAAACAATCGGTAATTATTTTCTCTGAATGCAAACATGCTCCACTGAACTATGTTGATTCATTTCAGAATGTTCTCGTCCGTCTTAAAGTTCGTGCTTACAATCGAGTAGTCTACACGAAGAAAGACGCTCTTCTGAAAGAAGTTGAAAATGTCGAAGAATACAAAAAAGAGCAAAAGAAACAATTCGAACCGAAACCAACGTCTTTAGAAGAAAAGGAAATTCTTGTGAATGAACCGGATAAAAGATATGAAAAAGGAGAGGATCCGAAGATATTTTTACTTCCGAAACAAGGAGAAACTCTGTCAAAAATAGGAAATGAAATGGTAGAAACTGATGTTTTAGGAGAGGAAAAAGAAGAAAAAGAAGAGAAAGAGAAGCCGAAAGACGATGATTTTCAAATAATGTATGACGATGAATTACGAGAATATGTGTTGAAAAGAAAACCAATAAAGATGGATAAAAATGGAATAATTGATTCATGGAATGGAGGAGATTCGAAGGAAAGAGGAGGTGGAGAAAAAGAGAAGAAGAGAGATGAAGACGAAGAAGATGACGAAGAAGATGATGAAGTTCGAAAGATTCTGGAGAGTGATGAAGAAGATTTATTCAAAAATAGAACTGTGACGACGAAGAAAGAGAAGAAAAAGAATCACACGGAAGTGATTTTGGAGCAAGAAGATGTTAATTTGGAAGGTTAGATGACGGAAGTCACTAAGTTTTGCTTTTAAATTTTCAGATCTTGAATTCAAATCACATAAATTCAAACCGGGAAAAAGCAAGATTCGAACATATGATCTGGCTTGGATGGATCCGAGTTTCCTCGAAAAAGAGCAGTTTTCTGTCCGATTGACACCACAAGAACGATCCGATTGGAGAGATAAACTGACAAATATGACTCTTTTAGAGGAGAGAAGAGCCAATGAACACAGGGATTACGGTAGCAGTTATATTCTTCCAGTTCTCAAAAGTGTCGATTATGATAATACAAGTGTTCCGTTGGCGTTCAATGGTGAAAATGAAGACTTGTTTCAGTAGAATAACTGAAAGAATTCAGATATTCCTGTGAACGTTGCCGTCGCTTTCAACTTTCTGTATTTGGCAAATTTTGACAGTGAAATGATGGAATTCTCGATGGATGTTGAAATGGAATTCTCGTGGATTGATATTAGGTTTCATTCTTTTTTGATTCATTTTAATTTGTTTTTCTTTCAGATTAGTCAGTAACTACACAAAACCAATTCGAATTCGAGAAAAAGCTATAATTGAACAGATTTGGAGACCTGATCCCTATATCGTCAACTCAAAACATTCGTATTTTCATTATGTTTCCTTTCCAAATATTCGAATGAGAATAACACCAGAAGGACTGGTGACGTATACAGTCAGGTAAAACAGAGAGAGAGAGAGAGAGAGAGAGATTATCCTAATATATATAGCTACTTTCAGAGTATCATCAGTTTGTTCCTGTTTCATGTCATTTTGTTTGTATCCCCATGACAGGCAAGAATGTGATTTAAGAATTGCTTCAAGTGAGTTCATCTCAATTTCATTCTGAACTTAAAAAGACCCCAATTACAGTTGCGTACTCGAATCAATATGTGAAGTTTCATTGGCACTCCAATCCTATCAGATTCCAATCAAAAATTACTTTGCCTGAACTGCACATCACCAAAATCAAAACTGGAGATTGCTCATTGAAAGGAAAACTAGGTTTCTTTCAATAGATTTCCGAAAATTTAAATATGTTTTCAGTGGACGCCTCGTGTCTTCGTATTTTATTTTCTTTGGAAAGAGACAGTGCTCGATTTGTCATCGAGAAGTATGTACCTTCCACGTTGGCAATGATGTTCGCATGGGTGGCCCCTTATGTTCCATATAACTATGAAGATGTGAGAATTATCACACCGATTACTGTAAGAAAAACTGCGAGCACAGAGATATATATATAAAAACGAATTCAGGTTCTGCTGACTCTCGTTCAAATGGAAAAAGGAGACAAAGAGATTCGAACTTCGTATCTCACTTCCATCGATGTTTGGTTTGCAGCCATGAAATCATTCACTGTTTTGTCTCTATTAGAGTCATTGGCAGTTCTTGCATTAATCAAAAGAAGTAGAGCAATGACTAAAAATGCGGAAAGAGCAGCCAATGAGTTTGAAAGATGCACATTTGAAGCGGAAGCATATCGACTGAATCGTCTTTATCATCGAGTCGATTCCATTTCTCGATTCTCTTCTCCAGTTGTTTTCGTTGCTTTTTTCGTGTATTATGTGCTGTTTATAGCTCAAGGTGATGAGAATTGTATTCAGATATAAAGATATTTTGTTTCTGAGATAACCAATATGTGTTGGCAGCTTTCATACAGTATTCACATAAGAAAATAGAATAAAATCTGGAGCTTTTCTTGTTCCGGAACGATATCAAACGATCATTTCTTATTCAGATAACACAAATAGAGATTTTAATTCTAGATGTTCTTTCAAATTTAAAATATGTTTTGGAAAAAGAAAATTCATCCTTATTCTAAATTCACATTTGTTTTTTTACTCTAGTTCAGAATGAGGAATCCTTATTCCGAAATCTTTTTTCTTTTATAAAGATTGTTGAGATATGAAAATAGTGAGTGAGGAGAACATTCTCTTTCAATAGGACTTTTTGAAATTCTTCATCTGTGAGATCAAAATTTTGCAGTCAAATAAGACGGATGTTACTTTTTCTGCCAGAATACCAATCTTCGAGTCACTTTGCATGCCACAATCTCCCTGAGTACATAAAAATCATGAATCAAATGAATAATCTCCCTTTCATTTTGAAAATCAAAAACCTTTTCAGTTCAAATATATTTCAAATCCAACGTCATTTCTCCTCTCTTTTAATCTTCAAACTACAGAACTGTTACAACGAAAGAGAGAGAGAGAGAGAGAGAGAGAGAGAGAGAGAGAGATTGGGAAGGAGAGCAAAGAATTCTACAACAAATTGCCTTCAATTTTCTGTTATCCGCCCGTTCAATTCTTTTGTTTTTCCATCATCATAACATGAATTGAAAATAGAAAAAAAGGAAAAAAGAATGCATTCTTTCCTCTCGTTTTTAGTATTTTTTGATTTACATTTGAAAGAAAATTCAAGAGTTGGACATTTTGTGATTCATCGTTTACGAATGAAAGATACTTTTCAGTTTTTATAAAAGAAACTCTCTTATAGAGACTTGCTTGTAATAGATCAGTAGCTGAGTGTTTTTTCTATATTTCTACTGTCTCGTTTTTAATAGGCGTTTCTGTTTCTTATCAATACGTGTCTTCCCTATAAGACGAAAACCGCAAAGAGTTAGGGAGGAGAAGAAGAAAAGAAAGAAGGAGGAATAGAATGTTTGAAATACGGAATATGCATTTTGTGCTTTGAGAAATATTATGAATAGTTCACTAACCTTGTTGTTTTCCATGGAAACGCAATTCCTTGAAAAGACTTTTGGTTCTTGAAGAAAGCGTCTCCGAATTTTTATTTAGTTCAGGAATTCCATAAAGAGTTCTTTTCTTTCGAAAATGTCTGTAATCAAAGACTTATTCGTTCACTTTGTTACTCATAAAATCTCCTTTTTTTTCTTTTCTTCCCGAAATGTATTTGAGCTGAGATATCAGCTTTCCAGTTATTTTGTGCTATTTTTTCAAAGACATTTTCTATTTCACATTGTTTGTTTTTTCCGTAAAAAAGATTCACGGGATTTCAAAAAATATTTTGCGTGCACAACGTGAGAATAAGTGAAGTTCCATATTAAAATAAACTGAATTGTCACATTCTTTTATATTTTTAAATCCATTTGTTTTCTTTTCATCCGAGATCCCATTTTCAAGTTATTTTTATTTTTTCAGAATATTTTTTTCAAATGAAACGGGATGACCTACAAGGAATTCGAGGACTTGCAATTGCAGCCGTCTTAGCATTTCATTTCTTTCCAAAATGGTTTCCAAATGGATATATTGGTGTCGATATGTGAGTTTTTATTTCTTTGAGACGCTTTCTAACAATACGACTTCAGGTTTTTCGTGTTATCCGGGTTCCTGATGACAATGATATTCGGTTCAAAACCGATTACCTCTGATTCAGTTTATCTCTTTTACTTCCGAAGGGCAAAACGAATTTTGCCACTTTATTTGTTGATTATTCTTATTGGTAAATTCCAAAATTATTTTAATCGAAGTAAAATTTCCGTTCAGGTACCATTCTCGTATTTCTAGTTTTTCCGAATACTTTTATCTCAATGAACATGGATTCTGCATGGAATTCAATCTTTTTATATCATAATATGGCAGAACATTCCGACAATAATATGTATTTTAAAATGGTCAGTTTTTCATTTTTTTAATCAAACTAAACGGGATTTTTCAGTTGAATCAAGCAGAAGATATATTCACTCACACGTGGTCTTTATGCGTCGAAATGCAATTTTATCTTCTTGCTCCCATCATTTTCTTATTTTTATCATTTTCGACAACTGGTCCAATGCTGACTGTTTTCCATGTAATTATCATTGTCACATCGTTAGGAAATCATTTATTATCCACGGAACAAGTTGCTTTCAACAGGTATTTTGAGGAATCAGAATCCAAATTCAAATCTTGTTTTCAGTGTTTTCTGTCGAGTATGGCAGTTTTTAATTGGATCTGCTGCCTATTTTCTCTCCGTAGAGCTCATCGAATTGGATACCAAAGTGCATAAATTTTCAGAATTTTTGCTGGAAGAACAAGAAAAAGAAGAGAAAAGTTCAGATGAAGAAGAAAAAGATGAAGACGATGATGAAGTTATATTCACAAAACCTCGACAGAATCTAAGCAGACCTCCATTGTATATTCTCCTCTGGATTTCTCTTTTCTTTTTGATTTCTCTTTCATTCGCCCCGTGGACAATACCTTCATCTGCACTCAGAATAGTAAGCTTTCTTTTTTTTTGTTTATGAATCTTGATCTTTTTTCAGACGAGTACCTTCCTGTCGGCAATGATCATTTTAACCGGAACACTCTGTGAAACCAATCCCATGAAGAATAGGTTGAAATAAGAAATATTATTTCAGAAAATGAACTGATTTCAGAGTTTTGGTGTACGTCGGTGACATTTCGTACAGTCTTTATCTAGTTCATTGGCCCATTTATGTCTACGTTAAACATTACTATGAAAATCATTTCGCAGGTGAGATTTTGAGAACGAATAAATCGAAAAGGTGTTCCTCATATAAGAGAAACTTATTTCAGTCTACATCCTGGCCATCGTTTTCTCTGTTGTTCTAGCCATCATAATATCCGAAACATTCGAGAAATGGTATTTGAAACTTGGCAAACAAGAGACTCTTTTTATGATTCTTCTTTTCTATTTGTCGGTTGTTTTGATTGTATTCAAGAAAGACGAAATCGCAAATTTTGTGGAAAAAGTCAAATATGGACACGAGGAGGGAATGGTGGAAAAAGTTCACAGTTCTTTTGAAAATGTTACTTTAGGTGAGAGTTGATATAAAGAGAAATGTATTCAATTGGTGATTTCAGAACAAGCGATTATGTTGAATAAGAAATGGGCTCGAGAAGAATACAAGTATTTGGTGATACCAAACTGTTTTCCGAATAAAACGGAGCATGGATTCTGCGAATTTGATAAGACGAATTTGACAGGAGATATGGTTGTATTTATGGTTGGAAACAGTTTGACACCTAATCTGGGATCATTGGTTTATAAAACATTCAAGAATCATGCAAAGAATATGTACAAGTACAGTAACTCATGTAAGTGAATTTCCGACTAATGATTACAAAAGAGTTCAATTATCAGATTGTGAAGTCTTAACAGTGGCTGCTGAAAAAAGGTGTCGAAAGTCTTATGAAACTTATGAAGAAGAGGTTTTCAAAAAACTTCCGGATGTTTTATTCATGATGGACAGACCTGAGAAACTGAGTCGTCCAATAAAAGGTCCTGTAGAGAAAGACGAAATATTCAAAGAAGCACTGGCTACATTGAGAAAATACGAGAACAATGTGAAGAGGAAAATCTACATTTTGGAAGCTTACACTCCTCCAATAAACCTTCCATTGTCGAAGTTTGCTGTTTTATTAGAGGAAGGGAAGAAAGTGAATCAGAAAATGTTCAAAGTGGATTTTGCTTATCTAAATGGATTGAAACGGCAAGAAGAATTAGTGAAGAAGTGAGTTCCGATTAGTATAATTTCAATTGGTTTCTCTGTTTAGATGTTCAAAATGCGAGCTCATTCGAATTTCCGACATTCTGTATAATGGAACTGAAACGAAAAGTTATGATGAGGAAACGAAGCTCGGATATTATTTCGATGGACGTCATATCACTCCGTTTGCTCAGAATCTGATTCTTCCTTTGTTTCAAGACATTTCTGATCAATTTCATTAATTTATTATTTCTAGGTAATTATATCGGGTTTCTTTCTTTTTTGCTTTTATTTGAGGTCGTGAAATTTCGGGTTTTTTGTTAATTAAAGTATTTTTTGTTATTTAGAGAATGATTCAAATAAAAAGTTCATTAGTTCCTAGTCGGACTTTGAAATAAATACAATTACACTATGAGAAACCAGTATTCACATAAAAATCTATTTCCTAACACTATTCAGACTTTCATAAATAACGGATTGTTCTCCATAACAAACAGGAATGTAGACGTCTGAAGAAAACGAAGAAACATTCCGAACGTCTTCTGATGTTGGTGTTATATACATTTCCACATTCGTCTGAGCATTTATGAAATTATAGGCAATTATAGATACAGCACAGATATATTCGAATATTCCATTCATGAGGGGTACTGTAATAATTATCATTTGAAAAGAGAATACTACCGTAGACTACCATAGGCATGGCATCTTTTAACTTTGTAAAACTCTAGCCAATCAAGGACAACATACGGAAAACAAGCAGAGAATGTGACAAAAAAGGCAGATTTGATGTAGAAACGAGAAGTTTGAATCTGAATTTTCAACATTCCATTTGAAGAAATAGGAAACATACAAAAACGAATCTACCATCGAAAGCGTCATGAAAAAGGTCACAAAGCATCTCAAGAAAAGTGAATACTCCCACCATCAAATATGCGTACGGCTGGAAGAATGCAACTGAAATTTGAAAAAAAAACTTCAAACTCTTTCGTTTTTAGACTTACAGTAGTCTTTATCAAACTCCGAATGCAACGAAGTAATTAGGAATAATGAAATCGATTGAAGACAAGAAAGCCACGGAGCAAATGAAAGAATGAATTGAATGAAATAAGGAAATGGACGTTTTTTACTTGTGAGAACATCTGAAGAACGGATTAGAGCCATTGTCTGAAAGCTGTTGTTAAGGGTATAGTTGGAGTAAATGAAACTAACCATTCTGAAACTCATGCATTCTAGAACAAGAAAACGGAGTCCTGATGAGAAATAGGGATCCAGTTCAATAGATCGAGTGATTGATTTTATCTGGAAGTGGGTATCATTTGTCATTATATGATTTGTATTCTCATACAATTAGTCCTTCTGGAACAGGTGCTTCTGCTTCTCTCATGTTCCAATCACAAGATATTTGACCATCTGCCTAGAAGAAAACAAGTACATGAAATTTAAATTGACAGTTTACCTTGCAATATGACAATAAAGAAGTACCGTACTCTATTCTTGAAAAGTTATTTTTCCGATACAAACTATTCTTTTCTCGAAACTTTGTTATTCTGAATTTTTAACTGGAAATAGTAGTATTTATTGTTCTAACTCACTTATAAAGTTCACTTCTCAACTGCATATTGTTTATAAAAGATCTCATTGGAGGTTCCCACGTTTTGTTCATATCACAGTTATCCTTGAAATGAAGAAAACTACAGAGAGAACGAGTTGTTACTTACCCAAGGAATGGATGGCTCCGAATATTCATTAAAATGAGTCATTATGATAATTATAATCAGAAATGTGCTCCAAAATGCATAGAATAAATAACTGTGTTTAGGTAAAACGAAATGATAATGATTGAGTTGAATTTCTTCGTCAACACTTAATCGGGTCATTCTGAAATTTCTTATTTCGTTGTGAACAGTGAAAATGAAATGAAAATCGTTTAATTACAGTAACTAGATGAATCTAACAAAAAATACAATAAGAATGATGTCAAAAGAATGATAAGAAAGACGCCGTAAGGCTAAAGAAAGAGAATACTGGGATGAAGAAAGCAATTGTTCTGGAGACAAACGAAACTAGTTAGAGATAGAGGATTGTTCTTATCTTTTAACTTCATCGCATTCGAAAGAGAAAAAGAGAAAAGAACGAAAACTTTTGCGTTCATCGGAAACAATTTAGTGTTTTAAAGGAGAAATTAGCAACAGATATTTCCTGCTTGACATGTATAACCACTGGCACAAAGACCATTGAAACAGGAACCGAATGGCGGACGTCCAGATGCACACGTGGCACAACAGTAACCACTTGAAGCACATGAGTAACCAGTCGGGCAGGTCTACAACTCAGAATACTGTGGTTATGAAAAAAAAAAGAAAGCCCACCTGAATCCCATTGTTGTTATTTGCGCACAACCCAGCAGTTCTTCCAAATGCACATTCACAACAATAATTGGATGTTGTACATGCGGATTGTCCACAAACTCTTCCTGCGAAACAAGATGAAATCGCTGCGAGTCCTCCGCAAGCTCCGGAGAATTCCTGTCCTGTTGTTGTACAACAGACTCCATTTATACATGTTTGTCCGGCGGCACAATCGACCGAAGTGGTGCATCGAACTTGTGTTCTTTGACCATTGTAACAGTAAGCTGAAATTGAAGAATTATGATAGGAAGATAGAAGAAACTCACCTAATGCAGCAACAGATCTAGTAGTTGTACTTGGAATAATTGGTGGGCGAGTTGTCAGAATTGGATTTGTACAACAACAATTACTAACACAGACTGCATTGGCAGCGTATGGAGTACACTAGAAGTTTTGAATGGAATACGGTGAGCAATGAGGATTACCTGATAGTTATAATAACATCCAACACCAATCTTTCTACCGCCATTGTCACACATATTCGGATTACGAGTGGTTTGAGAGGTCCAATAACTGCATGCTGAAACGGATTATCTCATTTGTAGTTTTTTGAATTAATCTCATCAAAAATCAAAAATAAACCCAGATTTCAGAGTTTGAAGAATTTCTTACGGAGCATAGAATAGAATTGATTTGGATAAGTTCCACAAATATTCATTTGCCTTTTCTGTCGAATCGCCAAATCTGTAGTTGAAAAAACAATAGAGAATAGAGAGAAAATAACAATAAATTGTATGATTTGTTGCATTTTGTCACTTTCTTTTTCCTCAGCTGGAAAGGCAAAAAGTTATGGAAAAAGGGGGAAAACTGTCGATGAAAATCTGTATTTATTTGCTCAGCCGTTTCAAAAAAAAGCTTGAACACGTCGGCCTTTTGTTGTGCTTGCCCCAGATATCACGCATTGAAAAGAGAAAAAAGGGTTTTTGAAATGGAAAACGTGGAGAAATTCCATTTCGAATTGAACACCTTTTCTTCGATATGGTGAAGAGCGCCTCCTCATCTCGTGATGATTCGCAAGAAAGAAAATCGTTTCTAGATAAACCAAGTGAGTCTCTGAGAGAAGGAGAGCAAGTGAACCCGAGTGATTACCTTCAGACTCTTCGAAAACCGCAAAAAGTGCAGTTAGTGGTGCTTCGGAAAAGAGTAGCAAAACGGAAAAGTCGAAACGATCAGAACAAAGTAACGATAGAAGTGTGAAATCGACAGTGAAGAATGATCAATCTCAGAAAACAACAAAATCCATGAAAAATCAGAAATCTACGACATCCATACAAAGGTATCTGGATATCGGAGAACCTAAATCAGCTAAAACTTTCCAGTATCGGTCGCCGAGGTCCGAAGATGAGTGATGGAACAGAATTCGATACGGGACCATACGGATACGTGTTCTCTTTTATCTACCTTGCTGTTCTCTGGGGTCTTGCCATTATTCTTGCAATCGCTCTTGTCGCTTTCAATTATTCTCGTCTTGATCCTCAATATCCAACGTATTTTGGAGAAGGATCTTTTCTGGGAGATGTTCCAAGTAAGCCGTTTTTTCAATTCGCTCATGCTTCATTTCATTCTATTTTTCAATTCATCCAGAAGTCACATTCGACCCGAACCCACGCAGATTCATGGAGGAAGGCGTCAAAAATGTGATGGAATGGAATATTTATGACTTTCGGTCGTATCTAAACTATTTGATTCGTTACAAACAACTATTGAAACGTTAGTTTGGTTTTTTAAAGTTCATGTGCTCATTGAATTCTCATCAGAATACTCGAATGGTGTTGGAGGATACGGATACGGAGATGGAGAATCATCTTGTACGAACAAAACGATCGGAAGAAATGAGTCGTGTACTTTCGATAGATTCACTGGATTTGATGAGTGCCGTTTTGGGAAGTTAGTTTTTTTTTCTGAATTCTAATAAATCATTTTATTTTCCAGAGATCAACTAGAAAGTGGATTCGGATTTAGTAAAGGACAACCATGTATTATGCTGAAATTGAACAAAATTGTCGGATGGGCACCGAACTTTCCAGAGCATCAAAATGAAACTGGAATCAAGTTTAAATGTTCTTCAAATGTAATATCAAGCAATTGACTACTTCAAGTTATATTTCATATTTCAGGACGACGTTCAATTTGAATTCTATCCGGCGACTGGAATTCCCGTGAATTATTTCCCATATTCGAATCAAAAAGGATACGAACAACCATTCCAAATGGTCAAATTGACTAACATCACTGTGGATAAAGAGGTTCTGAATGTTCGAATCCGTTTCTTCTATCATCGGATTTCAGACAACAATCGAGTGTTGGCCGACGACAGAATCAATTTATGAGCTTCCAAGTGGAAAGAAAAACGAATTGAGATTCCATATTCTGATGAGAAGAGAATCTGTGGATGATGAAGAGGAGTTATGAATGATTTCGAATTGAAAACTGTTTTTTCACACGACAATAAATATTTTATTCCATTTCAACTCAATCAAATTGTTCTCAAAGAGAGAGGAAAAAGAGAGAAATTTAGAGCAAATTACGGCAAAGTTCGAAACTTCGGAGAGCCAACATACAATCGATTCGAGAGGCACGGCTATGGACAACGGGCGGTCTCTTATCCAAGAGTTGGAAGAGACTCTTCTGGAATCCCGGCATCACCTCATCATCTCTTTTGTCCATTGAATCTGGAATTATTCTGACTCATTTTATGTTTCTTTTCATTCTTCTATTCAATTCCACCTTTTTTCATTCCATTCTCTGAAAACAACAACAACAACTCACCGTAAGAAGATGCGGAGACACAAACAACTAGAAGGAATACGAAAAGAAGTGAGAATGTGACAAATGAAGCCATTGTGAGAACAGAAATGAATGAAGAATTTGTTGGTTACCTGAACAAAAAAGTATATAATTCTGTTAAAAGGGGTGTGGAAGAAGAAGAAGAAGCAGAGAAATGATGTAGGAAAGATCGAGAAGGAGGAGCAGGAAAAGGGGCGGAGCTTCATGGGAAAAGGTAAGAGGACAATGAGATTACTGGATTAGGATTCTAAAAAAGAGATTGATGGAGCACGTGGAAACAAAATGGTTTCAAAGATAGAGCTCAATCGGAAATACTAGTGGGCACGGAGACTCCGGAAACGAAATTTTACGTATTGGATTTTCAGTCGGGGATTAAAAATGAACAAAGATTCAATTGGAGATGACAATTCGTTGTGATGATGAGTAAACAAGGAATTAAAATGGAAGGAAGGTGATGAATTCAAAACTCAAGAAGTTGGAAAATAGAAATGAGTCAGGATCAGAAATCATCGATAAACGGTTTGGAAACAAGAGCAGATAAGAAAGGAGCATAATTCCATTTATTTCAAGCACTCTGTTTTCCAAAGGATCCAGACAGGAATCGTTATTTTCAAGAAAACTTCAGATTGACCTCAGAACACGAACTTTCTAGAAATCAGTGCTTTCTGAATACCGATGGGTACGTGGATATCCATTTCATTTCTCCAGAATTCTCACTGATTTGTTTGTCAGACAGAGACTGTGGGAATCAAAAACTTCCGACTGAAATTGCTCTTTCCTTCTGCAAATTCCCACACCCAGGTGCTGATTTCTATGATATCACTGGAAGGAAATCGAATCATATAATATCAAAAACCTCTGAAGAAAAACGGATCGAAAGAAAAAAGAAATGAGAAGGATGAAATTGGATGAGGAAGGAAAGCAAACAAGAGAAAAGAAAGGTGATCCTATTAACTTGAACTTATCTTATTTTCTATTCTATTCTCACATAAACCAAGAATAACAAATTATTCTGGAAATGAGATCTAGAGAAATGGGATTCTGAAAGACGTGAAACAAGATGATTTACATACATTTCAGAAGGGTGGGACCTCTGTTTTCTTCCTTCTCTAGACGTCATTTGAAATACAAAACGAACATTTTGAAATGATGAAGTTCCTGTCTACTCGCAGTATGATTCAGAGACAACACAGGTTACACAAAAACTCAAAACAACAAAGTGACATTTCCAGTTTTTAACCTCAAGTGGCCTCCAGTGCGTGGGTTTCTCAGGAGAGCTTAAACCACACTTTTCAAACGGAAGAAGGAGAAGGAAATGATATATTTTTAGATGGAAATGACATAAAAGTGTCTGGTGCATGTGCAAATTACTTGAACATAAACTAATCTATTAAGAAAGAAGAGAGCACTCAAATCGGGAAAAAAATAAGTGTAACAAGATCTTAGATTGACGTCAGAAATGAAATCTAGACCAAAATGTTGAAATTTGAATGGAAGAAGCATGAAGTTTAAGAATCGTTTAGGACTTGCACCCATTCGACGAATTTCTTTCTCTAAAACTTCATTTCAAAGCTTGTTATTGAACCAGAAAATTGTGTTTGGTTCAATAAAGACAAACGGAAAACAACAAGTTGGAGCCCAAGTGCGAATTTCTATTTATGGATTCAACCATGTTTTCTGATTCAGAAGTGGTTCTTCTTCAAGAAGACAAAGGTTTAAACTTCACAACACGTCAGAGTTTGCTCGGATCTTTGAGTTCTCAACACTAGACCTCTCATATATTCCGAAGAAAGTTCTAAACTGCCCCACTTGGTTTCGTAACCATTCCATTCCGTTTCGAATTCCTTTCGAACGATGAATCATCATTCTGATCGCTTCCTTCAGAAAAAAATAGACAGTAAGCATACATTTGAGTGTGTACTTCAAGCTTATCCTCTCACTTTTTTCTCCGAACCGGACCGCCGGTGTTCTCTTCATTCACTCTTTCTCTCTTCATTTCATCGCCGTTTTTCACTATTCGAAACCATTGAAAAGTCATAATCTGGGTGTCGTAACTAGCTGGATCCCGATTATCCGCCTTCAGAAGAAAAAAACGAATCGGAGGAGGAAAAGAAGAACACAAGAAACATCTGCTTCTCTCTCATAACTTGAAAATGTTTCTACGACTTTCGATTACTGTATTGGTTTATGTCTCTGCGGTGAGTTTTTTGTTCAATATTTCAAAATTTAGAGTTTTGAGAGCACAGAAAAAGAGTTTAGTATGTTGAATATAAAAATCTGAAATAGTAGACTTCAGCAAAAAATCAAATCTTTGCTCATTGTTTTTGCAGGCGTAGTACGTGTTTAGGGAAGTCGCTCACAGAAAAAAAAACATATTACGTCTATGATTTTTGACTGTCATTTTGCAAGAGTTTCCAATTTTAATGAGATCTGAGAGGATCTTTGATTCCGAATCTTCAGAATGTTTCTGATATTTCTCATTTTAGGCTCTGGGCGACTCAGAAAAATCTGAAAAAGAGAAACCGGAGATTTCGGAACAAATAGATCCGTCAATTTATATTCGTCAAGGGCTGATGAATGGAATGGGAATGGGGCAACAGTTTGGAATGGGAGGACAGAATGCAATGAATACAGGTACAGTAATCTTTCATTAAGATTAAGCTCAGTCTCATTTGGACCCAAAAGGCTTAATCCTCTCTTAATCCTAATACTTTGATTGTTCTCGCCAGAAAAGTCTTTAATATTAAATCGGGAACATTCAGCCACGTGCCGTTGCAAGAAATCTAAAAATCACATCATTATGTGTGAAAGAATCAATCTTTTGTCCTCAAGATCACAAAGAAACATGAAAAAATCAAAAGATTCTTGTCACAAAAGAAGTGTTGGCTACAAATCATAATCACAGAAATAACAAAAAAGATCATAACAAGTTCTTAGAAATTAGGTGACGCTTTGAGAGATAATGATGGGGTATTCAATGAAGAGATCAACTTTCTTTCAGTTAATTTTGCATTCAATTGCAAATGTACATCAAAAACCACAAATCCGTTGGCAGCCGCTCCGCTTGATGCAAATGCTTTGGCTCAACAACAAATTGTTCAGTTACAGGTAAAATGATAAGAAAGAGAGAGAGAGAGAGAGAGAGAGAGAGAGAGAGAGAGAAGGAGAACACGCCATGATTCAAAGGGATAAGCGGGGCTTCCCCGATATTAATATTCAAAGTGAAAATAGACTGACATCATCAGGAGAATTGGCCCGATAGAGCTCAGAGGGTCCCCTTCTTTCCCTCGTATAGTTCATTTCACAAATGGAATTTTTAGTGCTTCTTCATCTTTTATTCTCCCTTTCCCCGCTCGGAAATAGAATCACGAAGTGTCTCGAAGAGCTTTTTCTCAAATCGTTGAATCGGAAACTCTTTTTTTGAAGGGAATTTTCAGGAGCAAGTAAGACGACAACAGGAAATTATCAATCGACAATCGGCTACAAAAAACGGTTTTGAGAATTTCAGTGAGTCTATGGGAATGTGTGTAAAATCCGAGGATTTGAAAGATGATTTTAGATTTTAGATTTCTAGAAATACCCTGATCTTTTTTCCTGAAATAATCTGTCCTACATGTCGAAGAAAGGATCAGAATTCAAAATAAATCCGAAGTTCAAAACGAAATAAAACTCTCATTCACAAGAAGTTCTCGTTCCTAAAACACGCCCTTCTTTTAAAAAACAAAGATTTTCCGAAATCTCTCCTTTTCGGACTATGTCAATCAAGTTAAATGCGGCATGAATGACAAAAACTTTCGTTTTTTCTTCCGGATTCCCCTTTTTCCAGCTCAACTAATTGCTCTTGCCAATTCGATGGACTGCTCTTGTTCATCCGATAGTTCTGGAATGGGAGGACAAGTGGGAATGGGTGGAATATATGCGAGTCAAGGTGGAATGGGAGCAGGATTCCCTCCAATTACTCATGGATTCGGATTCCCCGCACAGAGAGGAGTTCCGATTCAAACATTCGGAGCAACTCAGCAAATGATTGAAGTACCGTATGCAAGAAATTGAATTTATCAATATTCAGAAGAGATTAATTAATTATTTTCTTAATTCATTATACAAATGGTTGATGTTCAATCAATGATAAAAATTTATAAATGTGTTATATATGTTTGAACAAAACGGCAAGAATACTTATCCAGTTGTTTTTCAGTCAGTTTTCTGATGATACATTTAATATGAATACGATATTTAGTTGAAGTGTTTTTACATCATCTTCAGACAAAAATCATCATGTCAATTTGTGATGAATTAATTATATATGTCGATTTTAGTAATTTTGAAATCGTTGGAGAGGCGAAATTCGAATTAAAAAGAATAATTTTTCTTCAAGAATTCACAAGACGGTTTATATAACAACTGACAACTTCCAATCACTATAAATAATGTATATAACAGAGAGGATCTATTGATTTCCAATAAATTATTTATTCTTTGTTTAATTTCATTCTCTACAGTGACACAGACACACAGAGAAGTTGTCTGTTTTGAGTACCAAAGGATCAAAAGAGTATCAAATCTTTGTTCAGTGTCGATTGATCCCTCTCTTCTGTTTCCCACTCGTCGACAGTCATTTTTTGTTTTTTTTTTCAACAGAATGACGAGATCTTCAACATTACTCTTGTTCGCTGCTTTTTCAGCTGCTGTTCTTTATTTTTATCATAATCAGATTCCGATTTTGAGAAGTTTACCGGTTAGTTTCAGAAATGTCTGTGATTGGAAATATACGAACACGATTTTCGGAATGTGTTCAAAAACAAGTTCAAATTATCATTCATTTCAGTTCATTAGCACTAGTACGGCGACACATTTGTACAATAAATGGAGTGATTGCATGAATAAAGATATGTCACTTTTGATGTCTTCTGATGATGATACATTCTGGAATCAATTGGAGAATCCTATTCAAAAATGTGAGCAGCTGAAAGATTTGAAAATGATTTTAATGGAACCTTTCACTAATTTCGATGAAACGAAATATTCGATTCTTCCAATTTGTGGAAATACTGTAATGAGTGTTGTCACATTAGGAATCGGACAAGATACCGCCGCGGAGTCAGAATTACGGAAAGTGAGAATTATGGAGGTTTTGAAATGAAATCGAAATTTAGAAAATTTTGCAGCGCATCGGAAACTATTCTGTCCAATTCTATGGAGCGGATCCAATTGTTGAGGGAAACGATGAACTCTTCTCTCAAATTGGAACTTTTTTTCCTTTTGCTGTTGGAAATTCATCACGAATGGGAACTGCTTCTGTTCTTCTCAATGGTAAACTCTCCATATTTTTGAAAACGAAATCTGTTTTTTTAGGAACTTATGTCGATAGACGTGTTGTTTATGTGGAATTCGTGGAATTCTTGAAAGGGATTATTGGAAAAACAGTGAGATTTGACAAAAGTTAACTGGAGAAAAGTTTTGAATTCTAGTTTTTCGATAACATTTGGATTGACGGAGAGTATGCAGAATACGAACTGTTCGATTATTTCTATGTCGGAGGACGTCTGGATCAAGAAGGAATAACTGTTTGCCAGTTTAATATGGAGGTATTTAAGGAAATCACTCATGTATTCAGAAGATTCCGCATTTTCAGATGCATCTCCCAACAGCTAATCAGAAGTATCAATTCAAAAAGTTCATGATAAGAATATATCAAGAACAAAGATATGCATTCTTTCGTCCAGTTCGTGGCAGTCATATTCGTCTTTATTTTGTTAATTTCAAAGATCCAAGTTGTACGAAAAAGTTTATTAGCGAGTAGAATTTATCGTTTTCGGGTTTTTTAAAATAAATAATAAATAATTTTTAATAATAAATCTTAAACAATGAAAAGATTTCAAAATACGTGGAGATTCATTACGTTTTGAATCAACTTCTCAAGATCGTTTTAAAACTAAACTACATATAAACTCCTTTTTTCCATACAAAGCTCTGCAAATTTTCAAAACGAAGCAAATAGTGAAAAGATCATTTCATTCGATTTCAGTTAAAGTATGAAGAAATCACTTTCCAGATCCAAAATTCAAAAGCTCGTGATCCACAGACATTCGATTTTTGCACGCGTGGAAGCTGTCTAAATAGTTTCGAATTGTGCACGCCCCCTTAATGTTTTACTAGACTTTTGCTGATATTTTCTAGTCATTCTTCTCATTTCAAATCTCACGTATGAACTCCTCATTCCTTCCACTAAATTCAACAAAATCATTGATGAGGTGAGCCATTTTAACAGAGAATTAAAAGAACAATTCAAAATAACAAAGCTCTTGAGAACATTCATAAAAATGTCCGTAACTTGGTCAAAATACGAACTCTCCTAGTGAAAATTCGGAGTCTCCATGACAATGTCTGATCTTCCGCACTTCAAACATTCTCCTAGAAACTACTTTTTTCTACACAAGAGTTCTTTTTTTTTCTTTTTTTTTCAATTTCTTATTTTGTCTGCTCTAACATTCTTTTTCAGATTTGTAATACGAATGTATTAAAAATGATCATTCGGTCTATGTAAATATTATAAAATTTGTAAAGTTGCAACATAAATACCTCACAATCACTTATCAATATTTGATTTTCTTTTGCCAACTTTTGAGGAATAACACGTTTTGAAAACAACGTATCTCTCTAAAAAGAGAGAACTCTTTCATGAAGTTTCCGTTGTTTTATGACAACTACAATATACTGTGAGATTGTAAAAAGTGTTCTGAAGAGTATGTTCAATTTTCTTTGAGATCTTCAAAATATACAATCTATTCATGTTATGAATAAATTTAGAAAAAGACAGTTTCTTTTTTTGAGATACGTGTTCCCTCTTTCCCTATTGAGCAACAGTCTGGTTTGAAAAAAAGTTTTGGGGTTTGAAACTATCGGTCATCCAGCTGAATAAATAAAAGTTTTATTTGATATTCTTTGCCGGAATTTCAACAAATGTAACTCCGTTCTTCAAATAGAAAAATCAATTTAATCTTTTTACTATTTTTTGTACTCTTTTGCGGTTTCTTCTTTTATTCTATGCTGCCATTATTATCAATGAATTTCCTTTCTGAATTGATAAACAGTACTATATTGCGATCAAGACTGAAGAAGTGTTATCTTGTTGCACTCATTTTCATAACCAACTGAACAAACTGTGAAATATGTTAATGAATCCCCGTGTTGGATGTTAGTTTTTGATCGTTTTTCCGTTCCAAATGAGATTCATTTAGTTGGTTAATTGATCAACTACAGTCATTCTGTTATCTAGATCACTTTTCATTTCTGATGAACTGAGTTTTCCATTCTTTCATCCGAAGAAACTAAGACCCGATGGAATTATTTCTAGTGTATGAAACGATAAACCTATTAATTGAAAAAGTCACCTGGTCAATTTCTTCCTCTAGAAGAACATCTAAGGATATTCGTTAGTAGACGGAAATGAGCGAGAAGAGTTTTTGTCTGATTGGAATGAAAAACGCCTCGTATTTTATAAAATCTGAAACAGTGTTCAGTTGTTTAATCTCAAAATCACTCACGCGGCTCCAATTTTCAATTTTTCACATAAACTTCGATCTGTCAATATCAGCTTGATGTTTATGACACGTCACCTCTATGTTTTCATCCATGGTAGCTTTTGCCAAAAATGAGAAAAGAGTCGCAGGATCTCTCTTTTTCAATCTTTCCTCTCTGATACCAAAGTCAATAGATCAGATCATTTCCAGCTTTAAGAAAACTTACCGTTGCTTCGTTCCCCCATTTGCCTCAAATCTGTTCAATTTCCAGATCGTCTTCCACGAGCATGCGTCGGAGCAGTGCCACGATATTCTTCGCCGTCTTATCATTCTCACTTCTTCTCTACATCAGTATATCCAACACTACTCCCCGATTCAATTTTGGAAATTCGGCAGTCGACCAAGTGTACAGTAATTACAGTGCATGGCATGAATGTTTGAAGAAGAATATATCATTTTATGAAGGAAATCCGGATGGGGTCAGTTTCCTGAAACTCTCATAACTTTAATTGTTCGAATTTTTAGCTCTGGGGAAATATGTGGCGAGGAATCAAGTTATGTGAGACAATAAACGAAATGAAAGGACTTTTCATTGGAGATTATCCAAATTCAGATGAAACAAAACGACACATTGTTCCAAAAATGGTAAAACTAACTAGAATTCAGTGACAATAAATAAGGAGTTTCAGCAATTACCAAGTGTTATCATTACATTGGGAATCGGTCATGACACAGGAGCCGAAGAGAAGCTCATCAAGGTATTTATACAGTTTAGAACCATCTGAAATCATTTCTTTTCTTCAGGGTCTTCCTCACGGATCCGAATTTTTCGGCGCTGACCCAATGCATGAAATCAATGAAAATCTGTACACAAAACTACCAGGAAAATACTTTCCATTTGCCGTCGGAGACACTGCTGGATTCGCTGATGCCAGTGTACTCGTTAACAGTTAGTTGACGATAACAAAAACAGGAATAATGGATTCATTTTCAGCAACTTATATGACAAAAACTGTTGTTAACGTGGATATTATCTATTTCTTGAAACAATTAGTGAGAAGAGATGTGAGTTTTCATACTTCTATCCCTTCTAAAAACACTCTTTCTTAGTTCATCGATGACATTTGGATTGATGGAGAAGGAGCAGAATACGGACTGTTTGATCACTTTTTCAACGGAGGAAAATTCGATCAGAATGGAATCACAATCTGCCAATTCAATATTGAGATCCATGCTCCAGACTCTCTTCAGAAGAAACTCTTCCATGATTTCATATTCCGGTTATTGAAAGATAAAAGATATGCAATTTACAGGTGACAAAAACGTTGATTTCAAGTTTTAGAAGATCTACTTTTCAGACCAGTTCAAGGTCATCACATGCGTTTGTTCATGCTCAATTTCGCCAACGAAGAATGTGTTTATAAGTATATTCTCTAAGTTCAAATTTAAATTTTCATGGGTTTCACGATCTCTTCGTGCATTTTCTTTTTTGTTATTTTTTGTTTATGAATTTGATAGAAATATGAAGGTGGTTTCTCTTTTTCTCTGCATTTAATACGTATCAGAAAATCGATAGTGCTCTCACAACTATACTGATAAGAAAATCGTACGCAGATTAGTTTGTCCATTATGAACTCTTGGCTCTTAGCGCTCTTTTTTGGAGGTAAGGAAAATGTTCAATTTAGGAATTTGATGTTTTTAAAAATAATCTTTTAGCCCTTACGATGTCATCTGTCTCCTCAGATGACCCTGTTCCAACTGCTTCGATTTCTGCTCATGTCTTAGATATTTCTGGTGGAACACCGGCTGAAAATGTTCAGATTTTAGCCCATATTCAACAAAACGATTCATGGGTTAAAATTGGAGATCAGTCAGTTTTCTTTATTTGTTCTTCCACGCAATAAACCATTTTCAGATTCACTAAAGCAAATGGTCGTGTTGACTGGGTCTCTCCTGGCTTCACATTGATTCCTGGTACTTATCGTCTTGCCTATTTGACAAAACCGTACTATAAAAACAAAGGAATCGATAGTTTCTATCCGTACGTAGAAGTTTTTTTTGAAATCAAGGATGCAACTCAACATTACCATGTGCCACTTACACTGAGTCCATGGGGATATTCCACGTATCGTGGATCCTAACTTCTACTAGTTTATCGTATTTCTTTTCTACAATAAACCTTCTCTTTTACTATATACAAGTTATGATACAATTGAAAAGAGACGTCGTAATATGTCGTTTTTTTGTGGCGGAAGATGATGATTCAAGAAGAGGAGAAGATCCGGAATCCGAAAGTATAAAAGAGAAGAGTATATGTTACGGATTCTGTAGAAATGCGTTGTCTTTTGTCGTTTCTGCTGTTACTGCTAATTCCGTTGGCATTATGCCAGATTACACCGGTTCCGAAAATGGAAATTACACCAATTCCAATTGATAAAACTGATCCAAATGTTAAAGGTATTCTTTTTCTGAAAGTTTTTTCAAAACTAATGTTTGTGCATTGCTTCAAAGAAAAGAAAGAATTAAATGAAATAGCTATCAAAAAAGTGATCAATGACCAATTTTAATACAAAACGTAACTTGTCATTTTCATTCAAAAAGTATTAAGAAGATAGGTTTCCAACAATCAATCATCAAGGTATCTCTCTTTTTTTGATTTGGTTTCCGACATAGATCAGCATCGAACAGATCAGAATTGATATATTTGGAGGAGAGAATATTTCAGAGTTTCAACGGATCGATTCGAATAAAGATGGACAGCTCACTTTCACTGAATTCTTGTTGTCTGATGGACCGTTTCTGGAGCATCAATCAAGAAGATTCCATGGTTTCGATGTGAATGGTTAGCTTTGTTTTTTCATATTTCAATGCTTGCACACTGTTTCTTTCAGGAGATGGCGTCGTAACGAAGAAAGAATTCGAAGATTATTTCAAGAAACTCGAGAAATACAAAAGAAGAAGTGATATGTTCTTTAACAAATTCGTATGTTGAATCACAGAAGGATTCGATGAAAACAAGAAAATTTCAGAATCGTGATCGTCGTGACCCATTTCAAGCGTCATTTTTCGATTCGTTCCCGAAGAATCCACAGGAAGAGTCGCGTGAGCTCTCCGGTGGTCCGCTCCACAATCCATCGATGGTTCTTCTTTGATTTCTTTGATTTCTGAATATTCTTTTTTCTAGAAAAAAGAAAATGGGTTTGGAAGGTGAATTCTATCTCCTCTTTTACTTAAAATGATATAAACTGATCTTCCACTCTTTTTCTATTTTTTGAAACGTTTTCTTTTGATTTTCGGAACAATTACCAATTTGAAACAAACACCAAACCCCCCGTAATAAAGTGTCTTAATATTGTCAAACTGACCAGTATTCTGAAATGATCGCAGATCATTGCTTCGAGAATTCAGCAAACGAATCACAAACACATGTACTATTTCTTTGCATCAATATTTCTTTTTTTCGTGGGTCGACCCGAATCATCGTCGTGTCCATTGTCTTCTTCTCGCTCTCTCTCTCTCCGACGACGACGACGACTTCTTCATTTTATTTTTCTCGATTTGCAATCCTATCCATTCGTTATCATCTCCTCCTCCTCCTCTATTTCTTCCTTTTATCGTGACGTCATCATCATTATCTTCTGATAAACGAATCTTTGATTCAACCCCTTTTCTTCAGTCGTTCGAACCGATCTAAGTAACAACAAACCAATTTGGGAAGCGGAAATTACTGTAAATCATATGATCTCTCTTGTGTTAACCAGAACAAAAAAAGAAAATGATTCGATTATCCCAAAAACGAAGTTTATGACACCCGTTTTGGAATGAATTAGGTCCACATGAGTGATTTCGATTGAGGTTCTGGATATTTTGAAACTGATCTGAGAGTTTATAGTAAACGAGGAAGAGGAGTCTTCTAAAAACATTGGATAACTTTGGTTTAGACGGCCATCTGATTTATGATTTGGAGGTCTTTTGAGGAAGTTTATTTATTTGTGATCTTTCGATACTTCCTCCTAACTTTTTGTGTATCGTGAAGAAGTTGATTTATCAGAAACAACATGTTTAGTCTCAGAATACACAGTTTTTAATCTTAAACACTGATTGTATCATTTCTTCTGAATGTTGCAAAGTCATCACATTCTCTGATGAGGTCAAAGACTTTTTGGAATCCCTGTTCATCTTCAGGTTGTCCCACTTTTTGATCTTTCTCCAATTCTTCTCATTTCTATTACCTCCTCTCCTCCTCCCCACACACCATCCCACATTTGCATTTTCTTGTGAGTGTGTTCAATACACAATTCTACTCCACCCACGCCTTCCTCCACCAGAAAAAACTCTCTTAAACACCCCTCTCCATCCGAATTGAAGTGAAATCGTAATGCTACTGTTAGTGAGAGAGGCGGTGGCTACAATCGAAATGAAAAGAACATGACTTATTCAAAAAAAAAAACGAAATTTACTCAAAAAAAGTAGAAGAGGGTCATCAAAACCCTTTTCCTTCTATTTGGTAAACGTATTTTTGTTTCTTGGGAGGTGGTGGTAAATAGAAAAAAAAAGTGTTGACCATGATGAGAGGAAAACGGTTTCGACGGAAGAATGGTCATATAGACGTCGGACAAAGACAGTTTGGATGCAGATATTATGATCTGTCAGAAGAAAAAAGAAAAGAGTGAGGATGCAGGTGGATTTGGAGAAAGATTAATGTGATTTCTGGGGGCATAAGAGAATCGTCATTTCAAAACACAAAGAGAGGTCCAAAAGGACACAAAGAGTTGTCTAGAGTCTGTTTTGACCGGAGTTTCGGTATAAAAGAAGGAATATGGTCACAATGGAATCAGTTCAACTCAGACAATTCAACACTAGTTTATTCTCGAATCATTCTGAATTTTCATTTCTCTGCTGGCGCCAGATTGTCGCGAACCTGACCTATATAGATTACTGTTTATGAAATTTAACACTTTCAACGTCTACAAAATATGAGAATCCTTCTCAATTTACCTGTCCCAAGCAAATAGAAACATTAGACTAAGATTCAAAAATTAGAAAATGTCTTCTTCCGGTCAACCCAATTTCTATTCTAACAGTATCATTTCAATTCAGACATTTAACATTTGAATGAATAGTATCAATTCAGAATCAACAGATCATGTCTCTCTCTCTCTCTCTCTCTCTCTCTCTCTCTCTCTCTCTCTCTCTCTTCTCTCTCTCTCTCTCTCTCTCTCTTCTTTCCATCTCATACTAAGTTTTTTCCACCATCATATCCCTCATCGTTCGATCAACTTTTTCATCTTTCTCCTTTCATTCGTCTTCTATATTTCGCAGGCAGGACTACTTCCGATGAAGTGTCTCTAAACACACTACTCAAGGCTAATCATGTCCATAAAATGGCCAAGCTTAAGAAGAGAAGAAATAGAGACGAAAGACTGTATCTTGTCTACTGTCACCAACTCGATCAAAGCTAGAATGTAGTAGAGATCATTACTCGTAGCCAACTGTATATCTTAATGGAAACGACGTCACAATGTTTAGATGACGTTCTTCGTATGATAGAATGATAGGTCAGTAGTCTACCCTTCCTTCTCATCCTTTTCTATTATCATCTCTATCAATTTGTAGTGAACGGAATTTGATGGAGTTTGTTGATCTTGATTACGTAGATAAAGAAGAAAGTAAACAATTAAATGAGATATTTTTTTCGAAAACAAAAATAAATAAAACTAGAATTCAAGAAAAAAGGAACCTGGAAGAATGGAAAAACGCCTTCTGACCTAATTAGACATTTTATTGCCTTTTTCAGAGTGTAAAGTTCATTTCCACAAAATGGGTACTGTAGTGAGATGGAATTCTTTTTGAAAGTCGTTGATCTTTTCCTAATGACTTCTGTGATACAGAATGGCAGATCAACAATATTATTAAGGGTTTGCAACAAAAAAACAAAACATGTTTAGATTTTTGGTTTTGCAGATCAATTTGTTCAGTTACGGATACCATAGAACAGTTTCTATAGATTAATAAAAAGATTGAACTGATATGCTTTGCGAACAAATCAAGAGCTTTCAACTATCTATTTCATCATTACCGTAATCCTTATGCACTTAAACTACGCTTTTTCTAGTTTTAAACAAAAGAATTTTGATATTTCGCAAAGTGACCTGATAAGCCTGACGTGATAGATCACGAACCAAATGGCAACTAAGAACGTGATTCAACTGTTACAGTATGATAGTGAACTGACGAAACAAAGTCTAAAGCTTAAAGTGGTAGTAATAATGAAGAAATAATAACTCATTTCGAATATAAAAGAAGCGGAAATTGAGACACTATCAGGTTCTAATAGAAACCTTTTTAATTGATACTATATGATCAGGCTAGAACCATTCCCTTTGCAGAAGAAGATTCTCAGATCAAAAAGCGACGATTCGATCCGTATCCAACCGTTTCCGGTTTCGAAACCCATTCGCGAACGCACGGTCCATATATATTCAAATACAGCCTCTTTTCGCCTGTCACTTCTAGCCTATACAGTTTCGGTCAGTCTCCTTTTTCTTCTTCTTCTTCACTGAATATACGAAATACGAGACCGTCAGTTACGTCACCAGCAACGCCTTCTTCTTCAAGCCCCGCCCCCACGATTTTCGAATTCAAGGCGGACGTCCGTAAATTCTCTCTTTTCTTCGTCTTTTTCTGGGCGGGTTGTCGCCTTGTTTCTCGCTTTTTCTGCAGAATACTTTTGTCTCTTTTTGATTATTGTTGCCTGTTCTCCTCCTTCTTCTTCTTCTTCTTCATCTTCTCAAAGCACCTCCGTTCGCCGAATTATGGATTTTATCTCGAGAGGGAAACCTCCATTTTCAAAGACTTGATCTCTGAATCTTCTCTCTTGTTTTTCCTAATTTCTGTCTCCACAGAAACCGTTTCATGGTCAAGAAGTATGAACTATGAACGGTAAGCCCTACTTCAGGTTAAACGGGTCACCTGAGATGACCTGTTTGACTTATTTTCCAATGATTTTGAACATATTCCATCAAGTGGACAAATGCTTCGAAAAAATAAACACACGTCATTTTTTTCAGAAAATTTCGAGATACAAAAGAAGAAAATTCTGAAAATATTGACACTACTTTTGAGAAAAATATTCAAAGAAATTGTTTTGTAGGGAACAGAGTCATCAACCTAACTATCACCTGGAAATAAATATCATAGCATACATATCAGATAATCTCCATTTTCTCAAGTTCTTTCTATCATTTTGCAACAGTCTCTCCTTTTCAATTCTCATTTAAACAGTCTAGCAAGATGAATCCACGTCATCTCTGCCCCGCCTCCTTTTCTTCCGGGACTTCCCTCCTCTCGCTTCTCCATTCTCACCAACTTTTCACATCATTACACCGACCGTGTTCTCTGGCCTTAACGCTTCTTTCTTTTCCCCAGTCGGGGCGGAGAAAGAACACCCAGAAACCTGTCCATTCAACCTCATCATTTCCTAAATGATATGTTAACTAGCTCTCTCTTTTTCATTTTTTCTTATGCTTATCACGCAGACAGTGCTTTAGACTTCTTAAGTTTTTGGAAGATTGCCTCTCGGAAAACAATGAAGGCTACTAGTTAGAGTTTGAAAATTAATTAGCTTACCTAGAATACTATTTTTTGCATTACATACTTTTTCCAACGCACTTTTTCTGCAGATTTTCAGCAGAATATTAACCCACCGAAATCCTCTGTTCCCTCCAACCTCCTTCATCCTTTCATTTATCGTTGTCGACTGGTTGTTCCGTTGATTACTCAGTTGAATCAATTAATTACAAACAAAAGATCTGTTCCAGAATCGCCCGTCCTCCTTTTCCTCATTGTCACAACGACGTCTTCACAATTCATTTTCTTCTGAATCTCTGACGCCTTCTTCAGAATGACTGGCGCATCGGCTCTGGAACCACCGGCCTTCGTTCGTCTTCTGAATCGTTTCTTTCGGCAATGTGGTCTTTTTGTTGCCGACAACGATAAAACTGTGCTTATTGTAAGTGGTTTCTCCTTCTTCCGGAAATTCTCTCTCTCTCTCTCTTCCTCTTTTACAGTATCTCCTCTCTTTTGAATATTTATTCATAATGATTCCAAGGACATCTCTCTTTCTCATTTCCTCTCTTTTCTACCTTGTCACTTTCGTTGAGAAGGGCATTAAATGGTTTTTTTTCGAATATATGACAAGCATTTTCCTCCTCCTCCTCTTTTCGCCTACATATATGTTTTCATTCGGTTCTTTTTTTCTCGCTTCTTCCGCTAACGACATTGACAGCTTTTACCGCAAAACTGAATAGAATATGAGGGGAAAAAGAGAAATGTGAATGTGAATATGATTTCCGTTAGGCTTTCGAGAAATCGGAGAGTACTGTAAGAAGAAAAAGAAAAAGAAATTGTTTATCAGATGACCCAGATGACGATTACACTACAATTCTAGTCCGCAAAATCATCATAAACAATGTAGTCATTCGAAGTACATATCTTGGTAATTCTGAACTTTCTGACAGAGAAATCAAACACAAAATGTGTGTTTCATTCTTCAATCAGTTCTTTAGTCTTCTTTCGAATAACATTTCAACTCAACCCGTTTGTGACAATTCTAAAATACAAACTTGGCCCCAAAAAATGATAAACGATTTTTTGTTGTGTCGAATCGGATAGTGTCGAGATAAAAAGATGGAAAAGGGACACGTAGAAGATACGGTGACGTATCGATACAGATAGAGAGAGAGAGAGAGAGAGAGAGAGAGAGAGAGAGAGACAGAGAGAGAAAAGAAGACTACTTTTATTGGTTTCTAGGAAGTTTCTAAGCGTGTAGGATGGTCATTTACGGATTGTAAAGAAGAAAAAAGAAGGAAGAAGAGGAAGGAAAGTAGAATACATTTAATTAGGAAGAGAAGTGGAGGAGAGACCAAGGTTTAAGGTTTTGAAACCGGGTAGATTAGGCAATTTGGATTGAAGAGAAGAAGCTTCTGGGATTTTAATAGAAGAGGGAAGTTGTTCCAGAACTACAGTAATCCATCGAATCAATCTGAACTTAAGGCAATTCAGATTATCAAAGTTTCAAAGTTCATGACGATTGGTTGATTGATAGAAGAATAAGAAGATACTATCACTTTAATTTCAATCTGAAACACATTCTCCAATTGTTTAGTAAATATGATGATACTTCTTTGATAATTTGTCTTATTGGTCTCTCAATACTGTCACCGGACACTATTCTAGTCTTCGTGTGCCTCTGTGTATATGTGACAATAGGATAAGAAAAAAGAGAAATCGAGAAAAAGATTGTCCAACCTTTTCTTTTTTCTTTGCAGGTGACCTTACTTCTCACTGCATTCTGTTCATCGAAAATATGTTTTACGAAACAGGAGGACGACATCAAGACAGGTATTTTGTTGCATTTTCATCATCATAGCCTTCTCTCCCAATGATTTCTCTCGTTCGGTATGACCAGTGGCAGCCCCCCGGTAATGACGGTTGGGTGATATGACAAATAGAATGGCAAATATTAGTAGAAGACGAATAGAAGACGTGACTACAGGTCATAAGGTCAGGGTTGTCTAGGTGATGACGTCAGCGAGGGAGGAGGAGGGCACAGATAGGATGAGTCAGGTTGATAAACTGGAATATTGTGAAGCAAAGAGAGATATGGTTGAATGAACAACACGGGAACTGATAATTATGAGAAAATAGGGATCACTATTTCATGAAACTGTCAAAATACCCAGCTTCTCTTTACAGGATACACTCCAAACGGAGCTCGATCACTCGATGAAATTGAAGTTTTCTCTGATTTTTTTGCTTCGACTGGAGATCCGATTGCTGTTTTTCTTTTTGCAACTGCAAAAGATAACTCTTCAATGGCAGAATACAATGCAATGAAAGAAGTCGTCAATATTCTGGATTATGTTGGAGAGAATCTCACATATAAAGGAGAATCTTTCTACTCAATGTGCACGGATTTCTGTCAGATCAACGAGCCAGTTCGACAGTATTATGTGAGTAATTCATTTTATTCAAAAGAAAGTTTTAGTGTTCTTTCAGAATGGCCTTGCCATGAAACAACAGAATTTGTCAGATGTGGGGTCTCGATTCCAACTGACATTCCCAATGATGCAAGTTCTTGGAAAAGAACTTGATTTGAGTCCGAATTTCTTCGGAGTCAGAACAAATGAAGATGGACAAGTCGAGTATGTCAAAATCATTATGTTGCAAATCAGAGCAAATATTCCAAAGAACTGGAAGAAAGAGGATGCAGCTGAATATGAGAGAATGATCTCACAGTTCTTCCATTTGTAAGTTGACATACGTGTATCCGATTCTGAAAAATGGTATTCCAGTAAATACAATTCCACTTACGTGACTCCTCTCGCAATGAGTTTGACCTATACTGGAGACGAAGTCGTCCGTACTGGACTCACCATTTTCCCATTCATCGGAGTCGGATTTGCAATCATGACCACTTTCTCAATTATAACCATCTACTACAGTAGTTCTCGTCTTGATCAGTGGACAATCCACAAAGTATCTGAAGCAGTTCTCGGCTGTGTTTGCCCACTTCTTGCCACTTCATCTGCTCTCGGAACACTTTTCTGGTTCGGATTCCGATTTGGAACTATTCTATGTGTTACACCGTTTTTGATTCTAGCCATTGGTTAGTTAGAAAGAAGAAGAAGAAAAAGGGGAAATGTTCGAATATTTCAGGTGTCGATGATGCTTATCTTCAAATTCATGCTTGCATGAGGTTGACGGCCGAAGACAGTTCAATGACAAAAAGAGAAAAGTATGTATCAGATCTCAATGTTCAATGTTACAATCTGATGTCATTTCAGAATCGCTCGGATGCTCGTCGAAGTCGGTCCTTCGATCGCCATCACCTCAATGACAAATCTTCTTGCTTTCCTCGTTGGAATCTATACTCCAACTCCTGAAATTTCTCTTTTCTGTGCTGGAAATGCAGTTGCAATTCTATTTGATTTCATCTATCAAGTCACAATGTACACTGCAATTCTTTCAATTTGCGAGAACTTGGAAATGAGAAAAAATGCCACGAAGCGAAAAGATTCTGATTTGAGTTTCAAGAATGAGCAATTCACAGTGATGTTGGATAGTTACTGTGATTGGGTTGCCAATGCATACACTCATCTTTTGGTTCTTTTCTGTTTCATTGTCTATCTTCTTGTTTCCATTCGTGGGGCTCTCAATATCAATATCATTCTGTCACCGGATAAGCTGGTCATCGGAGATTCTCCTCTTCTACAAGTCAATTACTTGAGAGATACTTTCGTTCTTCCAAATTACACAACTGTCAATATCTTTGTCCAAAATGTAAGTTTTCAAAAGTGAAAGAGCTCCAATTGAACGTTTGAATTTTCAGCCGGGAAATTTGACAATTGAATCCAATTTGAACTATATGAATTCTCTGATGGAAAGTTTCGAATCGTATCCAGAGTGTCTTGGAAAGAAATTCAGTCATTATTTCGTCAGAGACTACGAGTCGTTCCGTGAATCATCTCTAGAAGAATTGGAAATGTTAGAAGATGAAGAAGGAGAACCATTGAATAACCAAACCGTTTTGGAACCATTCTCTAAGAAGGCAATGTCTGATTTCCTAGCTTGGCCTGAATTCCAACATTGGAATGGATTTGTGAAGTTCGATGAAAACGGAATGCTCTCCAGATTCTGGGCTACCGTATCCTATCACGGAGAAGGTCTTGGAGATTTTCAGATTCGAAGGAAAATGTTGAATAGATGGAGAGCTACTGCTGATCAATTTGCTCCATTGAATGTCTCAATCTTTGATGATTATGCTCCGTTCGTAGACACACTTGAAACAATTCTACCAGCAACTATCTCAACATCTGTTTGTACTCTTCTATGTATGATGGTCGTGTGTTTCTTATTCATGTACAACGTCTTCACCGTTTTTGTAGCGACCTTGGCCATCACCTCTATTTGCATAGGTAAGCAAAACACGAAATTTCAATTTCCAATCACCAGAAACTGTTTCAAGGTGTGTTCGGATTTCTTTCAATGTGGGGAATCGATTTGGATCCAATTTCAATGGCATGTACGATTATGAGTATCGGATTCTCTGTTGATTTTCCAGCACATATCACATTCCATTACTTTAGAGAAGGACTTCATGATCCACAATCAACACCTGCTAAACGAGTTGCCAGGTAGAATAATTAGATTGACTTGGAAACAGAAACTAATTTTCCAGATCCCTCGCTGCCATCGGATTCCCACTTCTTCAATGTGGAATATCCACGATTCTCTTCGTTCTGTGCCTTCTCTTCGTTCCAACTTATATGGGAGAAGTGTTTGTGAAAACAATGATTCTTGTGGTGACACTTGGTCTCATTCATGGATTATTCATTGTTCCTGCATTCCTATGTGCATTCACTTCTATCCACGAGACATTCTTCTCATCGACAAAAGTAAAAAATTCCCAGGTACTGGTTTGAGAGATATTTTATATGCTAACTGTCATAATTTCAGTCATTCTCATCACTGGCGAAACTTTTTTCGTGGCGGATTTCTCCATCAACAAGTGACAATAAAATCTCAGCATAAACAACAACAACAATCACATCATTCTTACTTTCTCCCCCCACTTCTCTCCTCATTTTCATTCATTTTCCTTCATTCATAACGGGTTCCAATTTGTTTGTGACTATAATCCATTTGTTTTTTTTCGTTTTTCATCCCCCGATTTATCGATCTCCTCGTCTTTTTGATGTTTTTTCCAGAAGTATTTCCCTTTCTCTCCGTCTGTTCCAGTGTTTACTTTCATGAATACGAGTTTCTCTTTTTAATAAAGTTTTTTTGTTCAAAAAAAGGAAAATCATGTGAATAACCTCGATACATCAAACTTCGAATTCTGATCTTTCTCTTCGGAGAGTTGTGTCATCCTCTTCGAAACTATAGATTATGGAAATTAGGTTGAGATGGCACACATATAAAGTGATAATCGGGTTGAAGGGGAAATCAACATACTAGTTTGTGCCCACTTGTCTACTTTTCATCTTCTCCCCCATTTCAACTGAATATTTCTAACTATGAAGGTGTCTGAATTCAATCAAGGAACTTCTTATAATGGAATTCTTCCAACAAGACCCGATATGAGTGAGGATAAAGTACTTATCAGGTGAGTCGAGTGTCTTTATTTTTGAATAATCAGTAATTTCAGAAAACTCAAAATGTACTCAATTCTCTTCTTTGTTCTATTTATTCTCTTCCTCATAACCACTATAATTGTCTCTGTCATTCTTGGAATCAATATTAAAAATGAGCAAATGCTCGAAGAGGAACTGGAAACTTGTGTTAAACTACGTGATTCTTTCTTCTTCAAATCTCATGATCCACCAATATCTAAATGATTTCTTAATTCACTTATTCTACTGCTTCTTCTTTTTTTTTTCTAGACACCCAATTGCTATGTTACGTGTTACCGCATTTTCTTGTTTATTTTCAATTGTTCGCATAAAGAAAAATGAAAAAATTATTACAAAAGTGCAATGATTCGCCTGAATGACGCTTCTATGCCGAAAGATCTGAATAAAAACAAGCTTTTTCTAAAATTAAATCAAAAAACTTACATTGTTCACAAAACTGTCCAAAGTAACCATTTGGACAATCACATAATCCATAAGCAGACACTCCTCCGTTCTTACAATATCTGAATTGACAAAGGCTTCCCCAATGGTTAGAATCACACAAACAGAATCCGAGAGTGTCTACTCCAGCACCATTTTGACAGTCTAAACTTTCCAAATTTCAAAAAAAAAAACTTGAAAAATGTCTCTCACCGGCTTTGTTTCCGCTCTTGTTAAAGAAGAAAGTACGTTGGAAATTATTGTTATTCGAATCCTTTCCTCTCACAATAAACTTCATATAAGTGGAAGTCCAACTGATCAAAGGAGTCACAAATTGACTGGCACAACCCACTGGATCTCTTACAAGAACTGTCGTATTTGAAAAGTTTGTTGTGGTAGCCCATGGAGTTTCTGGATCAGTGTCAGCAGACTCAATAACACTGATTGAGGATCCGAAGTTGTTGGAATCCGAGTTGTAACTGTCCATAATACGGAAAGTAATGTATGACTCTGGGAATGATCCTGCTCCGACTCTTGGTGTTCCACTTCCGAAATCATCTCCTTGATCGTTTGTGAAACGTGGAATCACTTGAAGTGGAGAGTTGACTCTTGCTTGAAGGAAGCAGTTGCTGCTACTCTTTACAACCACATTCCATGTTCCTCCGCTGTGACCGACGGTACCTGAAAATCAAAATTGATATGAGTATCAACGAAATAAAAATGTACTGATAGTTCTGATTAAAGTGTTGACATCAGTGAAAGTAGAAGAGTTTCTCAAATCGACGTTATTGTTTTTCTCATCGGTGACAGTCACTGAAACTCCGGTTCCAGTTGCCACAAGAGTCAGAGTTGTCGCCAGATTTCCAACTGGGAACCTGAAAGTGACACCACTTGTGCAATCCTTTGCTGCGTCGTCCAAAATGAGTTGATTCTCCAAAACAGACGGAGTGAGAGCAGAGAGGATCTGAAATGTTGATTGAATTGAGGTTTGACTTCTTTAGACTCACTTGTTGAGTGTTGAGTGGATTGACTGAAAGAATTCTTCCGTTTGATTGTCTTGCGATGGCTGTGTAATAGTAATTAATGTTGACAGGAGTCAGATCAGTTCCCATCCAAACAACATTCACCTGGAATGAGACATGCTCATATATAATCAGTCATCGATTTCCTCTTACCTGAACTCCATATCGTTGTCGGACTGCAGCGACGCTACTCGCCGAAGGCGAAGTAGTGAATACGTAAACGATTCCTGGAAGATCTACGAGTGTTGAATATGCAGTGTTGATTGCTTCCAGTCCTTTAACCTTGTCTGGAGTATTCAGTCCAACTGTAACTCCTTTTTGGAATGCAGCAACGAAAACATCCTTTTGAGCGGATGAGACAATGACACGGATATTGGTGTCATCAAAAGTGACCAATGTGTATTGTTTTGGAACATTTACATCATCTGTGGCGTCGACAAAACTTTGAATGTTCTTCTGAAGAAGAGTTCCTGGCAGGACCATGTTCTTCGTATTCACTTCAACCACAAATACGATTTGTTGGAAGTTATATTCTCTTGGATCATGAGTTTCAACAAAGTTCCAGTCGTTGCATTTAGTGTATTGACAGGTGGCTCCATCGTGTTTTGCATCGCAAAGACATTTGAAATCATCAACTGTTCCTCCGTTTTGACAAACTGGATATTCACAATGAATGCTTGTGTATCCATTGATACATTGACATGATCCACCCAACATAATTCCTCCATTAATACATCCAACAAGATCCATACAGAATGCTCTTTGAGTTCTCATGATTGTCACTTCGTTAGTGGTGATAGTTGTCTCCATTATGAATGAATCTCCGGCTTTGTGACAAGCGAACTCATTCTTCATAATGTATTCGTACTTGCATCCAGATGTTCGTTTCGTGAATGTATCCTTGAATACAAAATTATCCTGAACATCAAAAGCGGACATTGAAACGATAGGATCAGATTGAAGAGTTGATGATAAATGAAGGACTGGCTGTTGACGAGTACCATAAGTGAGATCTTTTGAGAAAAGATCGAATGATGGATCTGGAGAGAATCCAAGATACGCAGAGAATTGACTTTGTTCAGTGACTCTCACATAACACTGTCCTGGAGAAGATCCGTTCAGTTGAAGAACATATTGAAGAGATGATCCAGCAGCAATCTTGATTTGATAACTGGCAAAGAATGGAACAGAATGAGCGTCTGGAACCAGATATTGAGTCGTCCCTGCATTCACAACGTCAATTACAGAAGCATTGAAACTTGCGATGGTTGCTGGAAAGAAAGAATTGTTATAATTGTCTGAAAGGATAGAAAACTAACGAGAATAAACAACAACGTATACATGATTGGTTGAACTCGAGATGTAGAAAGAACGAGACAAGAATAGATTACAATCCATAATATCGTATGAAGTAATGACTTCAGTGTGATGATGAGTACTTCCGTATGAAGCGATGAACTGAAAAAATGGAAATAGACTTCGAGCACAATGCAAAAAATTACATTGGAAACAGGATCTCCGCTGGTAGTATATGGTTGGCATAAATTGATCAAATTACCACCAGTTTTTACTGCTAAGTCTTCATAAATTTGGAAAAATGTTCCCGTGGGACAAAGATCGGAAGATCCGTATGGTGGAATGATAACAATTGAGATCTCAATTTGACGTTCAACGAGTTTTTGGCTGCAAATTCCTCTTTTTCTACTTCACAACCAAGTAAAACTTACATGATTTCAGTAAAATCAAGAGAAGTTTCATTCATCAAAGAATCTGAATCAGTGAAGAGGAAGATGGATGATTTGTCATAATCCATTGATTTCAGAGTTGTCTCAACAGCAAACAATCCTGGTTGAAAACCTTTTGGAGAATACGAATATCCTATTCCATCATCTGTGGAAGCGTTGATAAAGGCTGATGCAGAACTGAATTTGGAAGATGTGATGTCTGGAACCGAAGCTCCATTGATAGTTCTAGCCTTGAAAGTAGTAAGAACGAAATCTTCGAAATCTGTCGATTGTCCTTGATTGAGCATAAATTTGAGACCTTTGTTGAGTCCCGTGAGAGCTTGATTAGCAGATAAAGAGTTCTGAACAACGAGAGCAAAAGAGCGATTATAGGATTGGAATGTATCTGGGGATGTAGTGGCACATGTTACTGAAATACTTGAAAATGAGAACAATTAAATTCTGAAGAACTCACAAATTTCACAAAAGCTTCCGGAGATTCCAAATGGACAAATACAGTTTCCATGTCCATTTCCATTCGGGAATTTATCAGGTGTTCCTCCATTCAAACACTTTGGAACTTCACAATGAAGACCTCCCCAGTTGGCAGCACAATTGCAACTGGCTACTCCAGAACGGGTTCCATTGTTGATACAAGACCAGAGTGGGGCTACATGAGTGTCTGAAATTCAAAGAAAACTTAACGAATGACTGTGGAAAAAGAATGAACCTGGAGTGAAACAGTATCCTGGAACAGCACGATACTTGTTTCCGTCAGTGGCTCCAACAACAACATTATGGACGAATGGTCCTGGAATACATGTAGAAACTGCCGAGAGTTTGTATTGGAAAACACAAGTGGCGTCTTTGGCAGCAAACGCAGAAGCCGGAAGAATGACAGATGAATTGTAGGAATCGAGTCTGGAAATGGTGAGCGCTGTGGTCGTGGCAAACGAAGAATAGACAGATGGACGTTGTCTGAATCCATTGAAAGTGTGTGCATAGTTGTTATCGACAGTATCATCATCAGAATATGAAATGAGAACATCATCTGGAGATGTGAACCAGACACGCGTATTGTGAAGAGGTAACGTGTCTCCAGTGATGGTAACTGAGTCTGTTGCACTTTGGTATACTCGGAAGAGCTGGAAATAAAAAGATGTGCGGAACAAAACTATTGGAAGATTTTACAGAATATCGTTTTCCAAATGCTAATGGAGTCAACATTTTTCCAGAACTATCTTGAACATTTGGAATTGAAGCTCCATTTTCGACTGACAACATCACATAAGTAGATTGAGTAGGAGCATCAGAAAGAATTGGAATAGACTTGGTGACATTGTTATAATACTGAACAAAAGTGTTTTGTCCTCCAATATAATAAAAGAGAAGATGATTAAAAACATCTTCGAGTTCAGTTTTATCAATGATCAAGAGATCTCCATGCACTGCTGTTATGACTCGACGAAGAACATCAAAATGATTTCCAGTTGGTTCGATTGGAGTGGCCGTCCATTGAGAGATAAAAAGAACAATCTGAAATCACAAATAAGTATTCCGACACATTTGAAGACGAAAACCTTATTTCTCCATGCGAGAGTTTGTTGAATGACCATACTCTCATTTGTATTACTGAGCAGGGTTGACGGTGTTGGATCCAACGTGTTTTCTGAATCAGCAAAAACGTAGACAAAAGATTTTGGACGCATAGTGATTTGTCTGAAACAAAAAATAAAAAAATGGATTGAGATAAAACGAACGAAGATTGAGCCATATAAATTGCATCAAGTGTTGGTTGATCTTCATTCTGTGGGCCAACAGTCCCAGGGCCAACAGTCACACTTTGAAGGTATTTGACAAGATCATCAGAAGTTGTGAATGTCACCGTCTCCATGAAGTATACCGAATCTGAAAATTGTTATTCAGATTTTGTTTCTTGATGTAGATTTCTAACTGGAGTATCTGTAAACGGTTGCAATGTAGCTGGAAACAACGATTCCTTGACTCTGGTAATCAGTGAACAATACTTGAACTTTTTCGATGATTGTGCTTAAATCAAATGCCATAGATGTTTTTGTATTGATGACAATAATAAAAGATTGAGAAGAGAAATCAACGACCGAATCGATTTTTGTGACACACATTCCTGAATTTTCATTTCCGAAATACTGTATTATGAATGAAACTTACGGGCTTCGCAGTGAGAAGAATAGATTCCAGGAGGACAAACACATCTTCCATTTTGACCGATTCCATTGTTACGGCACCTGAAAGTTATTTCGAACTAGTTATAAAACTGATCAAAGAATAACTTACGATACGACTTCGCAATTGGCTCCAGAATAGTATGGCAAACAGGAGCACGTGGCATTTGGCAAAAGAATTCCTCCGTGCAAACAAGAACTGACATCTGGTCTAACCGCTCGGAATCTAGACACACTTTCCTCTTTCACTTCGAATTCTGAAAGTGATATTTGTTGCTACTGATCATTCTGACGCAATTCATTTCGGAAATTTACGACTTTTTGTGGCGTCTTTTGAAGAAATGAAATATTTTTACAATTGTCGAAACAAAGTGTAGATAAGATTGACACGATGGAAAAACGGGAGCAATTTGTGTGCGAAGAGTTTAAAAAGTTCAAATACCGTTCTGTCTCAAAAAGTAGATTTGAACATCGTCGGTAGCAACGATTCGGTCGATGATGTCTTGACGAGAAATCGATGGATTTGAGACAAGAGAAAGATGAGCATGGAATACTGTTGTATCTTCGCCGTGGATTCTGAAATGAAACGATTTCAGCTGTTTCTATTTCGAAATAATAGATTCTGAAACCTCCCATCAAATATTTATAATCACTGATAGTCATTTTTAACATGTTGCGTCTATTAAACTTTTATTACTTTTTCTATCTTCATGTCGTAAAATCTGTAAGTTATGGAACAAAACTCAGCTGATAATTGAGATTAAAAGTTCTTTTCAACTGAGTTACGCGCTTCTAAACGGGAGTTCGAAGTCTTAATATTGATGAACGTATTCAAAAAAGAGGACTCACTTGTAGTCGAACACGAAGAAATCCTTGAAATCTGGACCAATGATGTCAGCTATCTGGAAAAATCTTTGATATTCAATCACTTCTTTGTTGATAACCTACCCTCTTGGACACTTTTTCCAACTTTTCGGTGAAAAAAGTCTCATCATAGAAATCTGGATGAATGTCATAACTTCTGATGAGATCAATGTTACCACGGACTTCATACTGTACTCCAACAGCTGAAAGAATCTCATCTTTATATCCAAAATAAGCCTAAGATTACCTAATCCAGCGAGTAGCAATAGACCAAGAGCCTGAAGAGCAGGCGCCATGTTTGGTCTCTTCTGTGTCAGTCGACTGAACTGAATAGAGTCGGCGGCAAATGGCAACTGAAGTTTCGCTTATCGGAAACTGCCAGTTTTTATGAGCTATGTACTCGCCCCATTATTATCAATTAGGAAATATTAAATATTGAAATTATTATTTCTTAATTAGGTCCTTTTGGAAAAAAGTACATTCATATGTTATATACAGATTCTTTTGTTTTGTCTTGGAGTGGATTCGTTAGAACTGAATTTTCGTTAACCTTTAGAAAAACATTCAGAAGTAAAATAATTCATTAATGTACATTATTATTTAAATTGATTCAAATTATTGATTTTCCAGTAATAATTCGCTGACATTTTTCATTCCTTCAATGCCAATATTATTGCACAAATCCTCCATACAACATCTTTTCGTTACTCCACTGTTGACTTCTGGTTTACGACTCTGAAAAGATGAAAAGAGTCATTTCAAAGATCTGGTTCCCTGAAGAGCTCTTTTGAATACCTCACACATATCCAATAATCTTCTACTTGTTCCCAATGTCTGACAACTGGCAGTGACAGTTTCAAAATCATCTGAATACGATTCAATGCACCATTTCATGTGCTCATCGCACGGCTCAATCACAAAGTTTTGCTTGTGTTCTCCATTGATGTATCCTCTGCTACCTGACAGAATAATCTTATCACTTTCTCCCCTCTTTTCGTGTCTTTTCTCTTATCATTCGAAAAAAAGGGGGAGACATAATTCAAATATCAACGTGGAAACAACCTCATTAACTTACCAGCATAGCATTTGATTGCCGTTTGAAACGGGAGGAAAACGAGAGAAACGATGAGAAAATAGGAGAAGAAGGGATGGTGAATCATTGGAAATGAAAAAAGAAACAATGAATGGAGAAGGGAAAAGACGGAAAGTGGGGGAGAGACGTTTTTGTTTATTGTTGAAAAAAAGATCTCATTTCATTTCTCTTCTTTCAGAATAATCAATAGAGATAAGAGACGCAGAGTGATTCTTTTCCTAGTTCCGGAGAATCGAATTGAATTCTAGTCTACTGTTCTCAACGTCATTTCAAACAATGACTTTTGATAATGTGAACATAAATCAAATTTGGGTGCGGCTTCAAAAGTAAGAAACACGTGTCTGGAAAAGTGTTCTGTTGAATCAAAATCATAATGCAAAGAAAAAGAAAAGAGAGGGGCTTCAAATGAAAATAATTAGAAAGCTAAGGAAAATGATTGCTTGTTGTTTTTCTCAGTTCTTTAATAAGATGTATGTATGTATACGCATCAAAAGAAAAACAATTAACACTCAGGGAGCGGAGCTGATCCGTTCGAGCTATTCATAATAGGCATACATCTTAGTATTGGAAACGTTTGTTGTATTATTTCTAGGTCGCAAAAAGTATGAAACAACTCGTGTGTTATAACTTTTTGGATCTAGGTCCGGTGTTATTTATTTTTTTAAAACTGTCAAAAAACGATCAAACAAATCAACTTTCCTGATGGCTCAAACTTCGGAGCATAATTTTAAGCGCCTCCTATCGATTGGGCAGCTATTTTTTTGGAAACAACTGATGATCATGTCATCAACCATTCTACCAAGTAATGATCATGAAAATTCTCAACCAGTGTCCTAATAAATCTTTCTTGTCAGTATCTTCTAAATTCCTCCACCATTGCAGTGTATTCCAAAGTGCCGAAAACCGAAACGAATCCGTTTATTAATACCCCTACTTTTTCAAGTAGAGATTTCGATTTCAGTTGTTTTCTCTGGATCCTTTTTCTCTTCTTCGGATACACAGATTGTTGCACGGTTTGTGTCAGTCCGCGATGACACTGCCTTCCATCTGTTTTACATTCGTTGACCTTTTTCAGAGGTGAACAATGGACCAGTGGGATTGGAGGAGATGGCGTTGTTGTCGATGAGGTCTGAAATAAATGAGATTGTGAATGAAAAACAAACATTTGCAAAAAATTTTTTTCGAAAACAAATTTTCCGGATGTTCTACTGAGAATATAGAGTGAAAACTTTAATAAGCAATTTAAAAATTCGAGAAAATCGAGATTACTTTAACAATTGGCTTACAGATAATTAGGAAAAATAACCTGCCCTGATGTCTTGTTTCAATATTTCCTTTTCCCCAAATAAATAAAATTTTCTTTCGGGCTGTTCTGATTTGTATGAATTAGTGTATGAATTAGTGCTTTTGAGATGTTTTTAACCATTCCACCATTCCAAGAGGCCTTCACTTAAGAGGTTAATAATTCATTTTTATAATGATTTGAACATACTTTTGCGGTTTTATTGCTGAACTTTTATTGTTCCTATTCTGTTAATGTGCGTAGTTTGTATTCGTAAATCTACAAAAACCTACTTTCAAACTTCAAAAATTCGTCTACCTATAGCATGGTTTCATAAATTCAGGATTTTTGAACAGAAATCCGAAACGTGTTAGTTTCATTCGGATGCTTTTAACTCCTTACTATTCATGTTTTTCAGAAAATATGAGTTCTTTTCTGTTTAATCACAGACTATTTCACAATTGTAAAAAGTCAATAAACTCCTACTTTCTCAATCGAAATTCGTAATTACTAGATTTTTGACAGACTTTTTTGATAGTTCAATTCTTTGAGCTCTTAACTATTCAACAACAAGACTCTGCGTGATTCTTGTCTCTTTTTTCAACTCCTCGTTGTGAAACTTCTAGGTCATTCGAATACATTTGATGAGGTACGTGTTATCGAATTGAGAAAGAGAAAAAGAGTTCTTGTCATGAGGTTTCAGGTGTAAATAGGAATGTGTGAGGTACATTCTAGTCAAATTGGATTTGTTGTTTTTATTATTCTGAGTAACTATTTACCGTAATCCTTATTTCAGTGGTCTCGTGTCTTCGGTTTTATGTCATTCTCATCTCCGTTATAAAGTCGAGGCAGCTCCAGCTAAATGGACAGGAATTGGGAAATTCGAAATCAAAATAGGAGAAGAACTATAACTTTCCTCTACTTTGATGATTTTGTATCATCATTCAAAGATTCGAGTTATCAATCACCAAATCAACCTGCCAATCCAAATTCATGTCACTTTACCCATCGTCCACTCATTAATAAAACTACAAAACAATTGTATTCACTCTTTAATAAAATACTCCAAACACTTTTCTCAAAATGCTTTCCCGAATGATAACGGTCAAATTGAGAAAGGGAAAATGGAAAAAGACACGCAGTGATTTCTGGCTAGACAACTGATTGTTCGGTGTACAAATGAAGATTCAATGAGCACACGAGGAGGTTTTTTTTTCGTTTTTCCGTCTCGAGAAAAGGAAATTTTGTTTGATTTAGTTAACTGAATGGGTGTTCTATTTGACACAATGTGTGTTCTGTTTGAGAATGTCTAAAACAATGTTCAAGAGTTCACGAGTTGAAACAAAAACAAATAAGAAAAAGAGGAAAAAGGGCAAGTAACTATGTGATTTTTTTTCAGAAAGCGGTATAAAAGAAAGAAGTACGGGGTTGGCTTTTCAGAAAGAATCTCTTCTTTTAGTTTCTGATTGTCACGGAGTTTCATTTAAATCATGGGTTACAACTGTATTCACAATGCATTTTTGAAAAAGACGAATCATTCTCCAGCATTCTCCGAAGCTTCATGATCATCGAAACCTGAGAAAACTACTCGTGCCAGACTACTTTATTCTCCTTGGAACCCATTATTTTTTATGTTTCCCTCCTCCCACCATATGACAGATGTAATAATCCGTTCAAAACTTTAAAAACGACCACCTTCATTCTTTCGAAACTCCTCCCCCTCTCTCCTTGTGCTCTTTCTCTCTTTTTTCATATTTGTACAACTTCTAGTCTGTTTGTTCTTATCACCCAATAGAGATTGTGATAAAAGAACGCAGTACCCACTTGATTATTTCCATTTTCATTCACACTGTTTCAACTTTACTATTTTCATTCATTTCTCCATTTTTTCTCTTTTAGATGACACCGAAAACCAATAAGAAACTGCTGATTGTGGGAGCTGGAGCTTCGGGACTTCCTTCATTGAGACATGCTTTGCTTTATGGTGTCGATGTGACTTGCTTCGAATTGACCAATCAAGTTGGCGGTTTATGGAATTACAAACCCCAAGAAACTGATTGTAAGTTGGAAACCTTTATCAGAAGAGCACTCTATCCTATTTTAGTATCATCTGTGATGAAGACTACAGTAATCAATACATCGAAGGAAATGACAGCGTACTCGGATTTCCCTCCAGAATCAAGAATGGCTAATTTCATGCATAACACTGAAATGTACCGTTATCTTCAAAACTATGCAAAGAACTTTGAACTAGAGAAATATATTAAATTCAATCACAAAGTGAATTCGATCAATAGAAATGAGGATTATGAGAAGACTGGAAAATGGAAAGTCAATTACACTGATGAGTGAGTTTTCAGTCAATTGATGGGAATTGATTCTGTGTTGTTTTCAGTAAGGGAGTCACTCATGATACTGTATTTGATGGAGTTCTCTTGTGTTCCGGTCATCACACAACACCAAATTGGCCAGAGAAATTCCTAGGACAAGATGAATTCAAAGGACGGATTATTCATTCACATAGTTATAAAGTGGGTATTTGTGTTGAAAGTTCTTATCAGTGAGCATATTGCATCAACAAATTCATCGAATGTTCATTGATAGAAAATGTACACTTTCAGGAGTTTTCAAAAATTCAAATTTTCAAAGCAAAAAAAGAGTATGAAACTGTTTTCAGGATCACCGTGGATATGAAGACAAAGTAGTTGTCGTAGTTGGAATCGGAAATTCTGGAGGAGACGTCGCAGTGGAACTCTCTCGAATCGCCAAACAAGTTTATCTGGTCACTCGTCGTGGAACATGGATTTTCAATCGAATCTTTGATTACGGAAAACCAATCGACGTCGTCATGAATAGAAAATTTCTCTCTGATTTGAGATCAATTGTTCCTGCTTGGCTATCAAACACTCTCGTTGAAGCAAAATTAAATATGAGATTCGATCATCAGGCATACGGATTGAAACCAAATCACAGAGTTTTCGGAGCTCATCCGACTGTTAACGACGAACTTCCGAATAGAATTGCATGTGGAACTGTCAGAATAAAACCGAATATTTCAAAGTTTACAGAAGAAGGAATTCTTTTCGAAGATGGAACAAAAGTAGAAAAAGTTGATGAGGTAACTTAAGATGCACTGAATATGATAATATGATCTGATTCAGGTTGTCATGTCAACTGGTTTCTCATTTGAATTCAAATTGGTTGAAAACGGAGAACTCATCAAAGTACATGATAATCAAGTATCTCTCTATCAATACATGTTCCCAGTTGAACTTGCTGATCATAATAGTCTTGCTGTTATTGGATTGGTTCAGCCTTTCGGATCAATTATGCCACTCTCCGAAATGCAAGCGAGAGTTTATTTGGAACAATTCACAGGGAATAATGTGATTCCGAATAAAAGAGAAATGGTTGAAAATGTACATGTGAAGCATGAGAATATGTCGAAGAGATACGTAACAAGTAGAAGACACACTATTCAAGTGGATTATGTCGATTACATTGAAGAACTCGCAAAACTCATCGGAGCCCAATTGGATATGAAGAAACTGTGGAAAGAGGATCCATGGTTAGCATACAAGGTTAGTTTGATAGGAAATTATCCTAATAGACAACGTCTTTTAGGTCTATTTTGGTCCACGTGTCCCATACATTTACCGTCTTCATGGACCACACAAATGGAATTTGGCGAGAGATGCAATTATGTCAGTTGATGAAAGAATTCTAATGGCTACTAATGATCATTCTCAAGTTTCACCCGATTATACTGTTCTTTATTTGTTCGTTTTCGGAATTATTCTTTCAATTATCCTGTATATTTTATTTTAATTTTTAAATGAAGCACATTCTCTTTATCGACGTTTTGAAGTCACAATATAAACAGAATGAAATTTCAAACGTATCAAATCGATTGGAAAATTCTCGAAAACTCGAAAAAAACAGTATTTTTTGAATACTTTTGCAGTGGAAGAGTTTCTTTAAACGCGTGAATGATACGGGGATTCCCTAATAATGTAGAAGAGTTTAAAAAAGAACAAACATTGAATACACGTGACCTTGGTTTAATTCATCATACTTTTCGGCAGAACTTCTAGAAAAATTTTTGTTGGAGACACGTGTTTATAATTACTCGATTATTAGTTCTAGTCTCGTTAAATCTAAGAATATCTGACCGTGGTACATCCTCCACCGCCTTCTCCGGTCGTGTGTTCGAACACAAATCTCATTGGAGCGGAACAAACAACTGGATCATCTGAAAGAGTATGTTTTACTATAATCCAACAAACTTTTCAGAAGAACTTTAAAAATGTTCATTTTCAAAAACACGTTTCCATAATTATTAAATTGTTGGAGTTACAATCTCGTATATTTTAGACTGAGAGACCAACAATGTCAATTTCTCCTGCTCCTCCAGTACCGCCGTCTTCTCCAATTGAAGAAGCAGATCAACGGGATATGGCCACTGGAACAAATACTCTATGTTTTGCTATTATCCGTCACACTTTTCAGTAGTACTTTCAAATTGTTTATTTTTGAACAATTCGATCTCACAATTATTGACGTATTGGAGTTACAATCTCGTATGTTTTAGACTGAGGCAATGACAACGTCTACTCCTCCTTTTCCCCCAGCTCCGCCGTCTTCTCCAATTGAAGAAGCAGATCAACGGGATATGGCCACTGGAACAAAAACAGTATGTTTTGCTATAATCCATCATTCTTTTCAGCAAAACTTTCAAAATGTTTATTTTTGAAAACACATTTTCAAAATTGTTCGCGTTACAATCTTGTACATTTTAGACTAATTCTACTGGTTCTCCAACGAATGGTCCTCCGACACCTCCGCCAAGCCCTGTGGAAACAAGTTCAACTTTCAACGCAAATCAAGTTGGAACTGATCAAACGGCTCAAACAACTAACAGAGTATGTTTTGCTTTAATTCATCATACTTTTCAGCAGAACTTTCAAAATATTTATTTTTGAAAACACATTTTCATAATTATCAATTTATTAGAGTTACAATCTTGCACATTTCAGATCATTCACTCAACTGTCGCTCCTCCGAATGTGCCACCGCCACCGTCTCCAATTGATTCTATTCAATTGTCGAATACGAATCTCGTCGGAGTGGAACAAACCACTGGAACATCTGAGAGAGGAGCTCTAATTAGTGGAATAGTATGTTTTTATATATTTTATCATACTTTCCAGCAAAAATTTCGAAATGTTAGTTTTTGAAAACACGTTTCCATAATTAATCGAATATTGGAGTTACAATCTCGTATATTTTAGAATTCACTGCCAATTCGAGAGTCGCGAAAACGACAAAAAACGCGAAAGATGATCGTGAATAACAAATCAAAGAGATATGAATATGAATAAAGTGTTTTTTAAATTTATTTTTTTATTGTCGGAAGTTTTCTTTCATTTGTTCTGTATATTTCATTTTAATTTTTTAATAAAGCGAATTTTCTTTATTGACGCAAATCCTTGAAGGCACAATATAGTAAGGATGAAATTTCAAAAGTTTCGAAACTATTTGGAAATTCACGAAAACTTTGAAAAAGCAATTGTTTTTGAACAAGTTTGCAGTGGGAGAGTTTTTATGAACGCGATAATGTATATTTCAACAAAGAGGACAGATTTGTAGATTCCAATAGTTTTTTTTCGCGAATTCGTTAGAAAATAAGACTTATCAAAAATGATAAAACTTTTGAACATTCATTTGCAAGTGGTTTTAAACACTAATAACTTTATTATGAAACAATAGCAAAAAATATGGATATCTGAAATACATCTATCTGAAAAAAAACGGAGTAACACCCTTTATTCTTGGACATTTTCTGACTATCTGATGTTTTCTTTTGATAATATTTCTCCAACATTTGGGTAAGTGAAACATTGCATAAAGCTCAAGACAGATTCAAATTGAAAATTCGAATAATTATATTTCAATTAACAATCAGAAACAATACATCATGCTAAATAACTGCAAGGATATCGGAATCCATAAAATTAATCAATATTGCAATTTCATTGATTAATTACTCTGAAAACGCATTGGAGTTCGGAGTCAGATTTTCCACGGATTTTGGAAAACAAAAAGTTTTCTGTACTTTTCTGACTGACTTGGTATCTAGAAAAATAAACTTGGGAGTTCCTATACCAAGAATTGCAAGTACCAAGTATTTGCCTGGTTTTCAAACATTCTAAGGTACTAATACACCAGTGCTCAAGCTTTCACAATAAACGTCTTTTCCATTCTGTTTGTCTGATAATTATCAGTTGAAAAAGAATCTCGTTAGAAATGTTCGAAATACTTTGTTGACATCAAAAGGAAATTCAATTATGTTGTAGTTTTACCAGAAGACAAACGATGAGAAAAAGTGACATGAATTTGGATTGGCAGGTTGATTTAGTGATTGATAACCCGAATCTTCGAATGATAATACAAAATGTTCAAAGTAGAGAGGAAAGTTAAAGTTCTTCTTCTATTTTGGCCGCCACTTTTCGAATTCCTGTCCATTTTGCTGGAGTTGCCTCTACTTTACACGTGAAGAGAATAACGGAGATGAGAATGAGAATGGCATGGAGACCGAAGACATGAGACCACTGAAATAAGGATTATTGTACAGAGTAACAAATAGGGGACTACATTCCGCAAATCACTAATAGACTTGCACCCCTAATATTAAGTCCAAATCAGTTTTTACGGTAACAACCAATTGGAATCATATTCACAATTCGATTTCACGTACCTCATCAAATGTATTTGACTGAACCAGAAACTTCACTACGAGGGGTTGAACGAAAAGACAAAGAACCACACAAAGAGTATTTCCGTTGGCAAGAACGTGATTGTGTTCCACGGAACGCTGAAAAAAACGTCGGCTTAGTATGATACAGAAAAAAGAAAACATACATATGTCTGTGTTTTAACAATGATGACGATGGCGACTCCATGAATAGTGATGAATGTGACGATGCAAACCATTTGAATGTACATATCACGAACCTTCAAATTCATGTTATCGACTCAGAATATATGTTTCAACGCACAAAAACTAATGCTAACAATAATGTCAACGAAGGAATCTCTATAACGGTCCATGCAGTTTTCAATCGTTTCGTCATTTCCATTTCACTTCCATCCATCACTTTTCCGAAAACAACTTTCGCCAATAAACAGAAAACATGAGCCATTCCTCCTGAATATCCAGTTATTCTAACGGAAAATCCAAGAATCTGAAAAATAATTTTATGTTAGCGTTTTTCAGTTGATGTCAACCTGATTCATGTAAAGTGGACCGTATTGAAGAAAAACGAGGAGAGAAGAGAAGAAAGCGAGATTGGCAAACCACGTTGTCCATACAGTTGGATCCAGAAGAAGTTGAGAATAAGGAACATCTGGAGAGTCTTCACTAGAAACTTTTCCTTTTCCTTCAGAGATAAATGCTTTTTCTTCTGCACTTGCTAATCTGGAAACAATTATACTAACCTACAAAGTTTCCTTCCGATACTCACTTATTATTTTCCACTCTATCCGTGTACACATAAAAGAAGGCAATATGGGATATTGCACACAAAACGGCCAAAAAGTAATAAGTGTATTCCCATCCGAAATACTGACACATTTCAGCTGCACTTATTTGAGCAACAAATGGAGCCAATTGGTAAACAGAAGTGAGAATTGCAATGGCAATTGCTGTTTCTTTTTTCGGAGTCCATTCAGTTGCTACTTTTGCGATCAGCCATAGAAGGATTCCGAGAGGGGCTCCTTGGAAAAGGCGAGTGATAAATGAAGAGTAGAATCCCAATTTATATGATGTTGGATAGAAAATAGCCGATATGATTCCGACGATTCCATAGAGTGTAGTCACATTTCTGAACTTGCAATTGAAGAAATGATTTTAGAAATTAACTGACCTTGTACCCAAAAAGTTCAAAAAATGTAAAGGAACCAATCCAAGAGCCAATCCGAATCCGACTGATTGAAAAGTGTATTGTTTGAGATCTTCATCGAGAAGGAAAGAATCTGAAACAATGGTCTATAGTCTGTAGTCGATTGATATCCAAATGACCGAATACTTCATAGAATAACCATTTTATTCTCTTCCTTCTTATCAGCTACACACAACATAAACTGTCAATTTGATTGAATTGATAACGATGAGAGAGATAAATGAATAACTAACCAGTCGAATTCTCCAATTGACATATTATTGTTGAATGAAAAGCTAATCGAAGAGCATAGAGAAGAGTGATGCACGAAGTGCTTAACCCTGTAAAATGATCCGTTTACTAGAAAAAAAGAGAAATAAATTACCGTAAACAAGATATCTGACGGGAATCGTCATGGAGTCAAAAGAAAAATCAAAGGAATTGAAGAATGACGGATTTGATCTTTCGAGAGGCTAGAAACTGAAAAAATGTGTTAGACGAAGAACATTTATTTGAAAATGAAAATGTGTTGGTGATGAATGAAAAAAGAAAGAAAAAGAGAGATAGAGACAGAAAGAATTTGAAATATGAGTAGAGATATATGAAAATGAGAAGAGAAGGAAGAGATAAATGTGTTAGAAAGAGAAAGAACAAGAGAGATGAAATTAGAAAGGGGGCGGTGGTTGGTAGAGGGAGCGAAAAGGGGGGAAGGGGGCACAGATGTTCAAATGAAACATTGGTATAGAGGGGTCAGCTGAGATGATAAAAAACTTCTGCAGTTTGAAATATTCTGAAGATATGGATCCAATTTGTTCTAATTGCAAAATGTGCAATTGTTTTTGTCGGTTTGTTAGGAACAACGATTTTGACGACCAACATTCGTTGGTCCCTTGTTGCAAAGTGATAATGGAGAGAAAAACATTCTGAAAAACCTAGCACAAATTTATCAAAAGTCTTATTCAGTCGACGAAAAATATTGAGTAGAGGCTGAAGTAGAACATATATCAAATAGGAAGTTCAACTATGATTCACCATTTTCTAAATAAAAATTTTTGCAGTTTACAGAAATGTGCTGGGTACGAGCATATTCTGTTTGTTTCTCAAGAAAATGGTGAGAAAAGTAAAAAACTGATCGAGAAAAGAGGAGTTGACTTCTTGGCTTTTTCTTCTTATCTTTTCTGATTTTTGCATTTTACAAACGAATGAACTATCATTTTGATAGTTTTACGATTTGAATAGTGCACTGAACACTGATCTTCAGAAATAAAAACAATTTTTCACAAATCGAGATAATTAGTGTCTCTCCAACAAGATAAATGGGTTTTTCTTGGAATCGCTTATTATTAAAAAGAGAAACATATTCCAATCAGAAGATTTTCCTAAAGTTGACCTACAAATTATACTGCGGTGCTTACTTATGTTCTCTGTTTCTTCTAAAAAGAAAACCGATTTTCTCATTTCTCTTACTCCAGAATTTTAAAATTTGGAAATTGAGTCCCTCTTGTATGCGAAGAAGGCTCTGAAATATAGTAAGAAATACGCGCCTTTTTCAAGCCCACATTTCATCAAGTTGAGAAATCCTGAATGAAGAGATCTTCCGCATACATTTTCTCAAAAAAATCAAAAAGAAAACTACAAGAAAAACAAGATGCCAATGAAAACTAAATTTTCGGCTCCTCCTGTATTTACCTTGAATCAGGGAGTTGCCAACTCCCGAATTGAATGTTTGGTACCTCCGAATCATATAATTAAATCAATGATATTCGGAAAAAGTATCTTTCTTCAACTGGTGTTATTCCTTTTCGAGGAAAGTAATTGCGAAACATTTTCTCGTGAACCTCATATACATTTAGTTTGATTTAGTTGAGTTTTGCAAGTTTTTTCATGGGATCCAAATAAATATAGTTGAAAAGTACATTTTTTTTTCTATCTTTGACTTGATTCTGCAACATGTTACGTTGCTTAATATACAAAATAAAACTTGCAAGTTTGAAAAAAGTTAAAAATATATTGTACAATATGTACGTGACTCTTCCTTATCCACTTGTTGTTGAACGTGTCTTCGTTTTCCTGACCTTTCGAATTTTTTCTCTCGTTAATTAGTATTTCCTTTTTCGGAATGCATGCAATTAACCAAACTATCAACACCCGCACTCTGATCATCAAACAATCAGATCATTACTGTGCGGAAAAAGAATGCAAGAAAGATGAGGTTGTTATTGCTCATTACTGTACACTATGAATTGGAGACATTTTCAGGATACGATTGGAACCGTGCAGAAGAAACAGGCATTCTCCATCGAACAGGCTAACGAATTTGACGTTGAGATTGAGCTTCCAAATCTAAAATTTTTCCGAATTTCACAAATTGTTCGCCGTGAAATACTTCCTCAATGCGCTTCTTCTGATATGAATAGCTCTATCCGTTCTTTTCTGCGGAACGTTTTCGACGAGGTATGGAAGGTAAACTGTCGAATCGCACAGTTTTTTTGTTATAGATTCACAACATCGACATGGACTTCCCCACCTACTCCACATCAAAAAAGCGGAATTGTACGTGCCAGTCAGTGAGCAACTCATTCATGGCATTGCGAGTAAGTATCACAAGTCCAAGTGAGATATCTCATCTAAATTTGTTTCCAAATTTTTAGAATACGCAGCAGCTGGATTCGGGAAGCGTCAAACACCAGAAGTCATCTCGGTTTTCGCTGAAACTGTCAGAGAGGTTCTCCACAATAAGTTGTAAGTTGTAAACTTTCGAGTAAACAAAATTGGAAATTTCATTGCAGAAATAGAGCAAGGAAAGCGAAGAACACTCAAAAACGGAAGGAGCCATCGAAGCAAGTGCAAGACGTCTCCGAAGCCAGCTTCGAAACTCTGAAATGAAAATGTCAGTTTTAAAAGAATAGTTATTGATTGTGCAGTTATCAAGAATGTTTAGATCTGCACTGCTGATCGATCAGTGGGAATTGTCAATAGACACAACTTCTTCGTCCAAGGAAAAAACATCAGCGGATTTGGTTGAGCTTACTCAAGGTGAAACAATTGAAAGCGAGAAGAATGTACCGGATGACAATTTGGAGGAACAAAACCAATTGTTCACCGTCAACGAAAATGATCCGACACTTCAATCAAACAACATAATTGGAAGCGAGTACAAAAGAATGAGAGTCAACCAAGACACGTGAAATCGACATTACTGCTCATTTATTTCTTCAAAGGAATATAAAAATTATTTTTCCCTCTCTTTATTTTACTCTCTTAGAGCTTTTCGGTTGGGTGTTCTCTATACACTTGCAAAATCGTTCGAACCAGTACAATCTAAATTAAGGCTTGATCTAAATGATGCAGATTTAAATAAACTTTTCAATTCATCCTGTCCGAGTTCAGTGCCTGTTTGAATATATGAGATTTTGATTGAAAACTCAATATTTAGAATAACTTGTTTATGAAAATTTTAGTTCTGGAAATTCTAATAAGAATCGAGACATATATGAATGTGCCCTTCATTTGTTATAAAATGTCTTCTAAACAGAGCCAAATGTGAGCCATTGGAGGAGAGTCAATTTTCCTGGAAAAGCGGCAGCGAGTTTGGCCGGCGGATGTGTAGTCCTCTAGGAGAACTAATTTTCACAAAAATACATTTTGTTTCTATTTTCTCAGTTTTTTTTGTCATTTTTTCACCTTTTTTATTCAAACACAAGAAAATCTGAGACATCAAGTTTTCGGTAGGCCTCCTTTAAAGTATTCATTCTGTCACGTACTAGTTCCCCAAACCGTACCCCTTCGAAGCAATTTTGGGCAACGTGAGTGCCTATTTGAACAAAAATCAAAACAACTGAAATTCATTTTGAATATTTATTTCTGAAAAGAGAAAACCAAATTCAAGCACAACGAATCGAGAAATTGAGCAAAAAAATATGAAACGAAAAAATTACGGAAAATTGACATGTTATTGTTTTCTTTAAATAAATTATCGAACATTCAAATGCGTTAAATATATTTTGAGAGCAACCAAGAGAGCGGATGTGGTGAAACTTTGCTGAGCAGATCAACGGTCATCTCGTAACGTCCGTGACAAAAGTTGGTTGATTGTTGATCGAAATGAGAAATTATATGCACTGGAAGCGGAACCACGTGGGGAAGAGATGATGAGAATTTGCATATTTCGGAAGTAGTGAAATGGTTTATGATTTTTTGAACTTGAAAATATTTATAGAAGTAGATAGGAAGTGAAAGACTACAATACGAAAAGGGAAAAACTAATTGTCTATATGAATATTTTAGCTCTTTAATACATTCAGGACACATGACAACTGTCCTTTTGATGATGTTATTCAAGCACTCATTTCACACTCATTATTTATTACTTTCCTGCCACTCAAAAAACAAATAATACTGAAAACCATTAAATCATTTATGTGACAACATTTGAAACGCCTGGTCATTGTTATGAAACTGATAAGAGTGACCACTTTCAATGATAAGAGACAAAAAAGCAGTAATAGTAAAGTTGGTAATCTCCTTCGTCTTCTTTAGGTCACAAGTCGTTTCCCAATATAATTGGAAAGAGTTCTCCTGATCTTAGCTGCCAAGATTCTGAGAATTGATTCAAGCTATTGAAAAATTCCCACAGATAGGAGGCCTGATCGCATCCGTTTCAGATAACACTGAGGAACAAGACTGCGTATTGGATTATCAGATTATCAAAAAAGAAATATTTCTTGGATGTTGAATACAATTAGTATGATCTTCCTTTAACCCTTTGTTATGATACCTTCCTGTGATTATTAGGTCAAGTCGAAAGTTTTGCATCACTTTTTGTTTTTTCGTCATAAAACTCCGGTAAGGTTTCTAAAACTAATCATGTTTAGGGTACATAAGGCTATGCATGTGGGCTACATTCATACAAAATCTGGGCTCAAATGCGCTTTTGTGCAGCGAACTAGGTCAACTTTGCCAAGGTACCCCTATTTTCTACTTTTCGGGTATGAACTCCAGATTCAGGCGGTTTCAAGCACTGAGGTCTATGATTATAGTTAGCATACAAAGTCCACTTCTCATCCCCAGTGATCATTTAAAGAAGTCTTGATGTTACTCTTCGGTATGTCAAAAATGATCACGGAGCCCCTGTAGTCGGGAGGCCGACAGATCACAAGGGTACCGAAGTTGGAGTTTTGCAGGAGAACAAGAAACCGCGGAGCCCATCCATTGGCATATTATGATAGTACTTTAGTCTATTTACAAGATTTTTAATTAGTAGTTCAGGGTCCTCTTCAACCAGTGTAACTAAATTGTCTTCATAAAACACCTAATTTGGAAAATTCATTCAATTCTAGTTATCTATTCTGGAACTTTCAGAACAAGCGGTTTATTGTTACTTTATTAACAGTGATGGGACCCTACAATAGACTAATTTGGGCCTCGGTTTGTGTTGCCATAGAGTCAATACCGCCTGAATCTGGAGTTCATACCCGAAAAGTAGAAAATAGGGGTACCTTGGCAAAGTTGACCTAGTTAGCTGCCCAAAAGCGCCATTGAGCCCAGATATCGTGGAAATATAGTCCACATTCATACCTTTGTGAACCGCAAGCATAACTTGTTTTAGGAACTTCACAGAAGTTTTATGACGAAAAAACAAAAAGTGATGCAAAACTTTCGACTTGACCTAATACTTTTAGTAAACCAACAAAACGAAAAGTGGAGGGCGGAGATTAAAAAAGTGAAAATTTCAATGTTCCTCATTTCAAACATTCATCTCACTAATCCATAATCTGATTTATTATTTTATTGAACATAAAAACTCGTGTTCATAAAAAATTCGATTCAATCTATGCAATTCGAAATAGTATCTAGAACCTCATGAAATCTCCCATTAGATTCCAAATTCTGACACAAAAATAGACAGAATCTGTTCCAATACCAGTTATCTGAAATTTCTCTCTACTCTGATTCTTGTCTTCTTCTAAAAACAAACAGTTCCCTCTCTTCAATTCGAAATTTATTGTGACTTCCTTTTCAAAGACTTCCGCGATTTATGTCTCTCGTTTAAAATTTTGACCCTATCCATTTTCCTCTTTGATCATCAGAAACAGAGACATTTTGACCGTATCTTTTCAAAAAATAGTCTAGGTACAGTGATGATCAAGAAAAGTGAAACACAGAAATTTTAGTTCCTGGTATTCGTTGGTATATATGTAGTGTTGTGTGAAATAGTGGGAAATCATTGCTATGTACAAACAGGATAGTTTGGGGAATTTCATATTTGTTGGTCTTTGTGATACCGGTCGATTGGAAGAAAACAAAAATGAAAACAAGAGTCAGGTTTTGAAAATTTGGACCGATGGATTTTGTTCCTTAATTATAAGAACTTCACAAACTTAACCAAAGAATATAACGACGACCCAAACGAGATGGTCACTTTTAAGTTATGACGTCGTGTTTCCACTTTCAGCCTTCTCTTTCATCCAATCTGAACAATCTTTAAAGGTCACCAACCTATTTTTATTCCATTCGTTCCCCTAACGGCGTCCGTTTCAGTCTCTCTTTTAACCATTTCTTCAACATTCAATGACGTTTTATTGCATCAAAAAACTAGATCTGTAACTTCTTCGCAATCAAGGATCAAAATTGTCTTTTCCTTCAAATTCACCTCTCCTCTCTTATCAATTCATAAACAAAATATACGAGAGAAGAGAGAAAAGGGGGCGGAGCTTCGACGAGACCTAGAGAAACGGAGTATTATACAGTTCCGAACAAAAAAGTCACAAGTTTAGAGAGGTCTACACGCTTGTTATCTAGAAAACAAAACGATTAACTTCGCCTCTATTCAGTGAACAATCACCATTTCATTTCGAGTCGAGATCAGTTTCCAGAGTTAGAAATTCACGATGAGTGGCCTGCATTTTCATGTCAATGAGATCCCAAGTCCCCCTTCTATTATGCTTTTTGGCCTGCAACAAATGATGATTTGCTTGTCTTCGTTACTAGTTATTCCTTATGTTGTATCGGATATGTTATGTGCAGGAGATCAGGCTCTTCAGATACGGTATGTCTAGGAGATGAGAGAAATTGGATGAAAAAGAAGGTTTCAGTGTTCAATTGATTTCTGCCACTTTTGTTACTTCGGGTATTGCCACGATTCTTCAGACTACTTTTGGAATGCGGTAAGCTGGAGTTACTTTTTGAAGAAACTGCTCAATGGTTTCTGGTATTCCATTTTCTGTACTTCCAATTATTTTCGATAGGAAAGTGCTTTCTCTCACATTACGAATAGATGTTTAATTTCAATGGGGGGTTTATAAAGTTCCAAAAACCATAAATTTCAATAATATTTACTTCTTTTTTTCAGTCTCTCAATCCTTCACGGTCCATCATTTGCATTTCTTCCTGCGTTACACACTTTTCAGGCGACGTTCCCCTGCAATGCTGACACTAATGTCAACAACTGGGAAGAGAAAATGCAAATGGTAAATTTAGGGATGGTCCTGTGCCCAATGAAATTATTTTTAGATATCCGGAAGTTGTCTCGTTGCTGTTCTCATAATGCCGATTCTCGGATTCACGGGACTCGTCGGGAAGATTTCAAAATACATTGGTCCAGTGACAATCGTTCCAATTATGAGTTTGCTGACGATTGGAACAGTTCCGGATATCGAAGAGAAGATGGCATTGCATTGGATATCAATCGTGTAAGTTCATTACACTTTGTACTTTCGAAAAGGAATGTATCTCTATGACATAGCCAATGATCACATGATCAGCTGTGGGCAACTTTTAAAAGTCAATGAAAGATAAGAATTGGGGAGGTGGAAGAGGTTATCAGAGAATTCCCGCAAAATTGGAAAATTCCCGGAGAAAAGTGTAAATAGAAAGTGTTTTCAGTGATCAAATATTCCCCATTTATTGTTTTGCTTTTTGAAAATTGAGATGATAAAATAGAGGAGCAAATATAGTTTTGCAAAAAAAAGGAACTCCAAACATCAAAATGATTTCAGAGAATTCCTGACTCTCATTCTGTTTGTTGTCATTTTGGAACGATATGAAGTACCACTTCCAGTATTTTCAATTTCCGAGAAGAAGATTAAATTCACTCGACAAAAGATTTTCAGTCAATTCCCAGTAAGAACTTCTTCTGATTTTCATCTGAACAGTTAACTTTATTACAGTACCTTCTCGGAATTTCCATCGTCTGGTTCATCTGTTTCATCATGACAGTCACCAATGCAGAGCCACGTGGCGGAGCAGCAAGAACAGATCAGAATGCATCAATCACAGTTTTCGATGAGACTCCATGGGTTCAAATGCCAATGCCTTTGTTCTTTGGACCACCGAAATTCAATTTGGCATTAGTCTGTGGATTCATGGCATCTTGCTTTGCGGCTATGATTGAAAGTATCGGAGACTACAGTAAGAAGATATCTATCATAATGTATGAATACCAGAGAACATTCAGATCTGTGTGCCAAGATTTCAAAACAAAGTCGTCCACCTCCATCCAATACCAACAGAGCATTTGTTGTTGAAGGCGTCGGATGTATTCTTGCGGCTCTTTGGGGAGTTGGAACCGGAGTGACAACTTATGCTGAAAACATTGCAATCATGTCGGTGACGAAGGTGAGTCAATGGTCACTGAATAAATTATAACAACTGAAAAACGAGTGGGGCATCAGAAATGATTCGGTTCACTGGTGCATGTTTAGAAAATTTGTAAAATATGACATCTTTAGCTTTATTTTTCATTTCTAATTTTTTGCTCTGTTTCAAAACTCTACGAATCGAAAGAGAATCAAACGAACAAATTCTCATCATGGTGGTTTGATTTCCTTTCTCACATGATACAGTACAAAACCTGGAATTATTATCATTATGATAAAAGTGACCAGTTGGAATTAAACTTACTGATAAAAAAAGAACAATCGAAAATGACCAGTTGACAAATATGATAGTAAAGTTTATAATACTCTCTTCTTCAGGTCACAAGTCGTATCACAATGCAAATGGCAGGAGTTCTCCTTATCCTTGCTGGAGTAATCTCAAAGTTTGCCGCTTTTCTGTCAATGATTCCCGAACCGATAATCGGAGGACTTCTTGCAATGGGAGTGTGTCTTATTAATGGAGTTTCATTGAGTAATTTACAAGTATGTTGTGGAAGAAATGAACAGTTCTAGAACAGCACAACAGGTTATTACAGACAGTTGATATGAAGATTTCAAGGAATTTGACTATCATCGGAATCTCTATCATTATGGGATTGACAGTAGCAACACACTTCGAAAAGACTCCATTGAATACAGGTAAGAATTTGAAGAATTAGAACTGATGAATTAATGATTCTACAGGAAATCAAATTGTCGATGACGTCTTCGGAACACTGCTAACCATCAGAATGCTCATTGGAGGTGTCATTGCCTTCATTTTGGATAATATAACAGGCGGTGCGACCAGAAGACAACGTGGATTCATTTCCGAAATGGACGAAGAGCAATCAGATATGGAAAGTCAGCCAACTATTGAATCGAATGGATATGCTCTACCGTCGAAATTGAATCAATTCTTTTTGAGATACTCATGGCTTACATATCTGCCAATTGTTCCTTCTGAACGAGAAATTCGAGAAATCGAGGAGAAGAGGAACAAATTCAGCATTAGTGAAAAGATAGAAAAAGCATAATTGTTTGTACATATTGTCAAATGTAGATAACTTGTTAATAAAGAAGCTTTAAGAACTTTCATTTACGTTCCAAGAACAAAAGTCAACTAGCATTTTTGCATGGTCTCAGTTTCGATGCTTCGATGTCACTGATGATTTGATGCTCCGTCTTTTGATCTTTCAATTTGATGTGTCTCTTTTTGTCGTTCTGTTGCTTTTTCGGTGGCATTGGCACGTATCCTTTTCCCAGTTTCCTGAATTCTTCAGCTGCTTTATCTGCAATGATAACCACGTCATCTGCCAAATCGATATGATCACGGAAAGTATCACGAATCGGTGATTCGATGAGAAGAGTAAATGCTCCGTGTGTGGTAATGCTACTGGCAATATGATAACGGAGCATACTCTTCGAACAGATTTGTTGACCATTGCATTCGCGGATGACGTCATTGGCTTTCAGATGAATCGAAGCCAAACTGTTTGGAGTGACGTAGTCGACCTGAATGGAATTATAGATTGATGGAATATTGAATACAGTACTTCTAGGCGATCTCTGTTATTGTACTTGACAAATAACCCCAAATCGAAATTTTGCATTTCGGGAGTTGGACGAACTTTGATGTAAACCTTAAAGATTTGTTAAAAGAACTGTTATTCCTCAGAATGCTTACAAAGTAATGATTGACAGGATTTGGAGTGATTCTCTCAACTTCTCGATCGATTTGAATCTTTTCAATAGTCGTTCGTATGTGGAAACACCAAGAGAACATGTTACGTTTCAATTGAAGATGAATCAACTGTAACCCCTAATTCTATTAAAAAGAACTCTTCAACGAATTTACATCTGCTTTTTCCTTCAATTTCGCATTCAAATCATCTCCATTCGTAATCACTTTATCGTCGATTCCAACAATACAATCACCCAAAAACGCTTTTCCGAGAAGCATCGATTCGGCAAGGACATGAGTAATTCTACAGTCTTGTTTATGAACTCTGATACCAAGTGGTTTCCGGATCATGTAATGGTCAATCAAGTCTTTTGGCAATAACTTCTCAATGTTGAAGTCTTTGTCCAGGGCCAACTACAAAATAGTTTCGTTCCTACCCTACTTTATCTCACTTACATTTGAATTTTCAGGTTTCTTTTTTGACATTTCTTCGCTCGAACCGTTTTTGTTGTTTTTATAAAATCTGACAGTAATAAATATATTTAATCCAGAAGTCACATTCTTTTTCCATATTTTCCACGTTTAGTTTGACATTTTCACTAGTTTACGTAGAAAATTTTGCTATTTATATATGTTTTTTTTAAATAAATAATATCTTTCTTCATTATTTTTACTTATTCAATCCAGTTGCGACGATTCTAAATTTAGGCAATAAAATCCGAACTTCGGCACGAGAAGCGTGCCAACGTCCCGGAAGGCTCAAAACTCGTGCTGGCGCATTTCTCGTTTTTTCCGCATTTGCAAAGCTTGTGAAGAAACCACAAATTCGATTTGAAAAAGTGGTTGCAAAGTGTTTTCTGAAATTAATTGTTGTCAAGCTGTAGTCTGAGTTATTATCCTCCTCAAAAGCTTCTTTTGCACACCTATTTAGTTAGCTTCTATTCCCGCATTGCCCCCCGCTTAAAAATAGTTTATTTCGAAAATTGGCTGGAATTAGTGAATGTGTTCTGTTCTGTTCTAATTTGTCGTGCATGTTTGAAAATTATGGAATTCTTCTGGAATAAAGCCTTCTCCCTCAGTTCAGACACATTTCAGGAGGTTTTCTCTGTAATTTGAAGAAGAAACGCCTCGTTTCATCGAACATCGATATAAACTTCAATATGGTTTTGCGAAGTTATTCGCTAGAATCTGAAACAATCAATATCTTCGTGGATATGTCGTAATCAGACACCAATACATATTGTTGTTGTGTCCGTTTCCCCCTTCTTCATTTCCGCGCATGCCCTGTTCGTTTCGTTTGTCCGTCCACCACCCACAGCACGTTGCCATGCCATGCCGTTGTTCCGATAGTAAAATGGAGAAAAGACATATGAGAAACGGGAGAGTAGTCACGCGCCCTTCTCAGAAAACACACGAACGTCTTTTTTCTTCTTCGTCTTCTTCATCTTCTTTCAGACGACTGGGACGCAAAGTGAAATTATAGGTTAGAAGACAAACGTCACCTGTCACCATAGGTTCCGCGAAGATTTTTGACGACGTCGGATCCAGTTTTCTTTCTCCGTGGAGCTGCCACGTCACTCTTTATTTATGATCTTTCTTTCGATTTTGCATGAATCTCGGCAAAGACACGGACGGTAGCATGAAAAATGTCCTTATTCGACGTAATCTTCTCATGTTTCTCATTATTCATACGAAAAGTGTTTGCAGAATCATTGTTTCATTATCCACCACTTGCAACTGAAATCTTCTTCAGAAATCTTCATTAACACATTCATTCCATTCCATTTTATGGCTGGTTTACAGGCTTTCTGCCCTTCGAACTAAACGAACCAGTGTGTGTGTGTTTCTCCTCTTCCTCTCCTCTCACCCCTCAAAGAAATGAGTGACTCCAAAGAAAAGAGCGCGGAGGTAATTTAGTTGTTGTGAACCTGTGCACTTTGTCCTGTCATATCTGTGTGTCAAACTTTCGGCTCGGGAGAGAAGACAAAACTATTCCAGCTCAACGCCGCTCTCGGCGACGAATCCTCTCATCCCCACGCGTGTTGTTGCTCTCGAAGAATTCGATCCCCTCCTTCTGTAAGCCTTTGCTAATAACACTAATAACAACTCTCCAGCTCTCTTCGAAATTCAAAATTCTCAAAGAAATATGTTTTTCATAAATAATTTTCAGCAAAGAAGACGCCGCCACGCATCTCTAGCTAGTGGAATAATGGCGCACCTCGCCAGGTTTGATCACCTCATCCCATTCGAAATGGACCTAAATGATAATGAAGAAGAGAAACGCTCGCGACTTTTTACCACGTTTTATCATTTTGGTTCCAAGGTGAGTTCAATAATTTTCAAACTTAAATAAAATTATGTTTTCAGCTTTACGACTGCCTCTATGCGATTGCCATACAAACAGAAAACGAGTATGATCCGTACCCGCTTCTTGCTATCCTAAAAAGGCTCAAACTCGAGCATATCCTAACCCCCCAAAACCGTTTTCCCTCCGTTTCGAACCTTCTTGATATAATCGAGGTAAACCTTTTTCTATTCAACCCAAAAAACAAAATGTATCAAGTTTCAAGGCTCGACAGTTTGACGATTTTCAAATCCTATTCAAAATTTCCGACTTGATCGAAGATCATAAGGAAGAGAAACCCGAAGAATTCGGTCCCTACGACCCTTCTAATCCGAAGATAGTTCCCCTCGATTGTGCTGTAGATGCAATCACTTCTGTAACCTCCATGGCGTATAAGTAAGTTCATTTCTAGAAAAAATAGTTTTCCTATTCGAATCATGTTCAGTTTTCTTGCCACCTCCTTCGCCGAAAATCTAATGAGAGGATCGATTCCTGATGCCTATTATGTTGAAGACGACGAATCGATAGAAGACGAAGTGAAAGATGGTTAGTCACCAAAAGAATTTTTTACTTTTCGCGAGGAAACATTCCAAAAGAAATTATACAACAGGCATCTCATACCATTAGTCCAGTTGAAAGTAGCTATTAGACGGGGGCATGTTGTTTGAACGAAGAAGAGAAAATACTGGAAACCAGTTTTGTATGGTCAAGGGAAAAAATGATCTTAATACACTGAAACTTTTAAAAATTAATTTCAGCTGTTGCTATAAACGATAATGTTAAAATCACCAGCTTCCGGAAGCTTCCTCCTATTGAACCTGTCAACCTTCAACAAAATGCAATGCTACTTCTTGCTACGCGAATTGGAGTTCGTTTATCATGAGCTTCCGATCAACAAACTTATTTTTTAGATTGAGCAATTCCTGCATTTCTCGCACGAAATAGGAAGAATAAAGTTCCAAGGCAACAAACTGTCGAAGATCACACCTTTGATGGAAGCAGCTGCGAGTTCAAGTGAACTGATTGTGAGCCGACTCCTCGGAATGGGTGCAGATCCAAATGACAAATCTATTCCGAACTGCAATACTGCTCTCATTTACGCGGCTGCCACCGATGCCAGGGATTGTATTCGTGAGATTCTGTTGACTGATCAAGAAAAGAAACCGGACGTCTATCTGATAAATAACTATTATCACGATGCAATGATGGAGGCTGCTTTGTTTGGAAGTGTCGACATTGTCATCGATTTTTTAGAGTTGGGTAATAAACCTAAATACCTGAATATCAACAATCAAATGAGAGTGAGTTTCATTCCATTTTTCTCATTTATATATTTATTTTCTTTTCAGGAATCCGCTTTAACCCTTGCTGCTCTCAAAGGCCACATTGAAATTGTGAATGTGATTCTTGACTATTACGAGGATAATCCGCCACAAACGGACGAAGAGCGCCAAGAAATGTGTCTGGAGCGATATGCTGCTCTCATGGAAGCCGCCATGGAAGGGCACATCGATGTGTGCAAACTGATGCTGTCCCGTGGAACTCCAACTGATATCAACTTTCAAGCTCCATTGGATGCTCAAAGTCCTCTGATGCTGGCATGCTCAGGAGGATATCCTGAAATTGTCGAAGTTCTCTTATCTTCTGGTGCAAAAGTTGAAGAAATCAGCTCGACGAAAAATACACCTTTGATGGAAGCGTGTGGAGGAGATCAGGGCGATCAAATCGGCGTCGTTCGATTGTTACTTTCAAAGCATGCTGATGTGAATGCTTACAATCCAGAGACTGGTTGCACACCAATTTCACTAGCAGCTCACAAAGGAAATATGTAAGTTTTTTTTTAAATAAAAAAACGTATTATTTTATTTTTTTCTAAAAATCTTAAATTTCTGAAAAAAAGATCCATCAAGTGATATAACGGCCTAGCTTTTCTGTCGAGGGACTAGAAATCTTTTGTTTTTCAGTTTCAGCTTGACAGAATTTATTACGAGTTATGAAAAACAAGTTTTGTTATTATAAAATGCGCTTGGCTGTTGTCTCATTATACATATGAGATTTCCTTTCTTCTCAAATAAAAAACATCTCGTGTCGTTGTTTTCAGCGGTATCATGAAACTTCTCAACGACAAGGGTGCTGATATGACCGCTGGAACAACACCTCCATTAGTTGAAGCAGCCCTCGAAGGAAAACTTGAAGCTATTCAATTCATTCTTGCTCATTGTAAAACAATCCCACAAGAACAAATTAGTAGAGCTCTTATCGCTGCGGCAGAAAATGGAAACTTGCAAATCGCAGAAGAATTGGTTCGTGCTGGAGCAGATTTAAATTTCGAGCAAGACGAACGAACGGCGATGATGAAAGCTGCGCAAAATGATAATTTCGAGATTGTGCAATTCATGGTAAATAAAGGAGCATCTATCAACTACAAATCATCGAAAAACGATGCAACTGCGCTTTCATTGGCTTGTGGTGAAGAAAACATAGAAATCGCTCAATATCTGATAAGAAACGGAGCTGATCCAATGCTGAAAATGGATGACGGAGTCAATTGTTTCATGGAAGTAGCAAGACATGGAAGTTTCGATTTGATGTCATTGCTTGTAGAATTCAGCAAAGGAAATTGTGGATTTGACAAAGACCCGCCAAAACTCGGAATTAAAAAGTGTATGACAACCAAGAAAAAGAAGAAGATAACGGTAAACGAAACGAAATTAGGTGGAAACTACAATTTTGTTTTTCAGTCGAAAATGCAAGAATCAGATCCGGATACAATGTTTGATGCACTAGTTAGAGCGGCATCGCAAACAAAGAAAAAAGGATCAAAAACACCCTCACCGCACGATTTACCATTTTCTACTTTAGAAGTCGATATGCTTACTCATTTACTTAAACTTCAACAGTTAGTTTTCTAGAATTTAATTTTTCATTGAGTTTAGACGTGTTCTAAACGCGGCATATGTCGGACAATCAGTTCCTAATATTTCCAATTAAAATTATTTCAGACAAATGGTCTCCTACGAAGCTGAAAAAACGAATGATCTCAATGCTGAAGATATCAAAAAAGCGTTATCTGGATTAGAACTCACGTATGGATTCACTCGTGAAGGTAAAATCAACTTCCCACCGCCACCGAATCGTACCGATATGGATAAACTCTACAAGGGGGAACTGGTTCCAAACATAAAATTATGGGCAGAACAAGTTGCCAACGGATGGTTGGAAATGGAGAGAGCAATCGGAAAACCAATTGAATTTTCCTCATTTCAATCCAAAGGTGGAGGACACATTACAAATGCTGCGGCTGCTGCTTCAGCTGTGGCCGCTGCTGCATCTGGAATGGATAGTCAAACGTATTTGGCGTCGGTTTTCGCCAAAATGAACAATGGAGAGGAGATTCCACGTGTGCCGGCTACAGTAGGATCATTGAATGCTGCTAGTGCTGCCATGACTGGAATCAGTTTTCATTCAGACGATGCAATGAGACTGTTCGGTGGTCCATCTTTCGCTACTAAAGGTAATAACTCAGATTCTTCTTTTCACTTCAGTATTTCTTCCAGTATCGACAGAAAATGGAAAAATATGTAATCATAAACAATACGCCACGATTAATCACATTCAAGAAGGATCGTTTCGTGCAGCTCTTCTCCAAATGAGTGCATCATATAAGGCGAGAGGAGGTGCTGCAATAAGTGTCAGCAATATGGAAGCAAACTTTCCAATTGAGAAGAAAGATCCGAAAGTAGTTACGAAACATACAGTAAATGGACCGAAATCAACGAGTCTGACTACTCCAAAGACTCCAAACTTCACAGCGGAATTGGAAGCTGCTGCCGAACACGTGAGTGAAGTTCAATGAGAGTTCTGAGAATAAGTATTCCCTATCTCCCTCTTCCTTTTCTTTTTCTGAAGATTTTCTTTTTATTTTTGAAAAGAATTTTTTTGCAGAAAGAGTCACTCGATGCAACAAAAACCTATCCGGGAATCATCAAACTTGCGGCTGAGATGGAGAAAGCCTATCGAATGAATCCATCAGACACTGCTCGTGAACTTGCAGTTATAACTGCGTTCATTGCCAGTACACTTCCTGATCACTTTTGTGTGGAACAGAATCTTGAACGTATGCATATAGCAATAACCCATGAAAAAGTGCCCTTTTGGCCAATCACGGGGGACACCGGACATGAGAGAAATATGAGAAAAAGGAAAAGCGTAGGACCTCTTTAGTCTATTGATTCTTGTTATGGGGGCAGAAACGAACGCCTAAGGGACATCACGTGCACGCCCTTCTCTCTCTCTCTTTCTCCCAGTTGAAGTAATAACATGCTTCTTCTCTGTCTGCGTCTCTAATCAAAACAATGTTTTTTGTTCTGCGCAGAGAAGAATATCGTCATGAAGACAATAGGCAGAACATTTTTTTTCAAAACGAGACAGTGCGATTGAACGAGGTCGAAAAGAAAAAGATCAAAAATAAATTATTTTGGCGCTTAAAAATTACTTTTATCGAAACGCATAAGAATTTGTGATTTTTATCAACTGTCTTTCTCACCCGAGTTCTTCTTTTGTTGCCGCGACGCCTCGCAGAGCGGCAGCCACCAGAGGGACTAGCTGTCGTCACGATGGCCTAGCTTTCCGCACATGACTGTTTTTTCTCTGTCATTAGTAGTTCTTGCCATCGGGAACGAGCTGTTTTACCTAATTTCTTGCATTTCTATAGTTTTCTGGCACTTTGAGAATGTCTTTAGCTACTAGAAGCATGTTTTACTCGAAGTTTACGTCCTGGTCTCCTCGTGTTTGGTTGAGAAATTCACGAGAAAACGATTTTTGATTTATTTTTCTCGTGGAAAAGGGCACTTTCGATTAGTTTCCTTGGGGAATACCTTATTGATAATTTTAGCTGGCGATCGAATTCTGAAGAAGCTGTTTGCTGGTATGTCGGATAAGCAGAAAAATCATGCGCTTGGACGGATGAGACATTCAGTCAACACAGAATCCGGTAGTGATCTTCTGCGTCGTTCTGTTGATACTTGTACGGTTTTATCTTGAATTTCTTCCTTGACCTTTTATTTATATGTACTTTTTTATCGCTCTCCCTCTCTCCGACACGCTTTCAATTCTAATTTTCAGTGTCGGATAATAAACTAAAGGAGGAATATCTGAAGCTGTTCATCGAAACCGCTGACTGTGCATTCTATGACAAGTGTGTGCGAGAGAAGAATCAGCGGATAAAGTCTGCTGACCAGAAGAAAGTGAAAAGCGTGGGGGGACAGGTTTGTGCCTTTTGTTTTCTTTCTCTCTAGAGTATAATTTATATTTTCAGAGTTCTATGACAACATCAAAAACACAGATGGTGAAAAATCCCTCGAATAATGCACTGCAGCAACAACAGCAGCAGGGTCAGCTCAGACGAACACATTCTGAAGGCGATGGTGCTGAACGAGCAAAAGGCCGTTCCAATGCCATTGACAAGGCGACCGACACAACCTTGGAGACACCACTCACAATTGCATGTGCAAATGGGCACAAAGAGATTGTCGAGTTACTGCTAAAGGAAGGAGCCAACATTGAGCATCGTGACAAAAAAGGGTTCTCACCACTAATCATCGCAGCAACAGCTGGGCATTCTACTGTTGTAGAGCTTCTTCTCAAGAATCATGCGGCTATCGAGGCACAATCAGACAGAACTAAAGACACTGCACTTTCTCTTGCATGCTCAGGTGGTCGGAAGGATGTCGTCGAACTTCTTCTCGCTCATGGAGCCAACAAAGAGCATAGGAATGTCAGTGATTACACCCCACTATCGTTAGCATCATCAGGAGGATACATTGATATTGTCAACATGCTCCTGCAAAGCGGATCCGAAATCAATTCACGGACTGGTAGCAAACTGGGAATTTCGCCGTTGATGTTGGCCGCAATGAATGGTCACAAAGAAGCGACGAAAGTCCTTCTGGAAAAGGGAAGCGACATCAACGCACAGATCGAAACGAACAGGTATGGCCGATAACAAAAATTTCAAACGACCGTTTCAGAGAATGATGTGGTTTCACAAATTCAAAAGTTCGAAATCACTGAATATTTTTCAGAAACACTGCCCTGACACTTGCTAGTTTCCAAGGACGAACAGAGGTTGTCAAACTTCTTCTCGATTACAACGCCAACGTGGAACATCGTGCGAAGACAGGATATACTCCACTCATGGAATGCGCTACTGGTGGATACGTGGAGGTTGCTAAACTGTTGATTGCACATAATGCCGATACAAACGCCACTCCGGTACAGCAGACGAAGGACACTGCACTGACGATAGCAGCAGAGAAAGGACATGAGCAGTTCGTTAAATTGCTTCTTGAACACGGAGCCCTCGTTGATGCACGAAACAAAAAGGTTTGTAATATAGCGAACCTTCAATTCGTAGTGTTGCCTGCACAATTTCATATAATCTGAATATAAAAATATTAATTGTTTTTCAGGGTTGTTCCCCCTTGTGGCTAGCGTGTAATGGCGGTCATCTCTCCACCGCAAAAGCCCTAATTGAAAAAGGGGCTGAAACGGATATGTTTGATAATCGGAAAATTACTCCAATGATGGCTGCGTTCCGTAAAGGTCATGTCGAAATAGTCAGATTCATGGTCAATTATGCGAAGCAATTCCCGAACGAGCAAGATTTGTCTCGTACCCAACAGACATCCGATAGTGAGGAGATCAAAAAGAAGTGTGGCGAGTGTATTCTGGTGATTCGCGCAGCCAAAAAAGCACAAGCTGAATCTGCTGATCAAGCGGCTTCAAACTTGTTGCAACTTATAGAAGATGAAAAGGCGAAAGACCAGGAAAAGAGGCAAAAGCAAAAAGAAAAGAAAAACAAGAAGAAGGAGGCGAAAAAGAACAAACAGGATGCTGAGAAAGCGGAAGAACAGGAGCAGGATCCTGAACCTGAGCCGGAACCGGAGCCTGAACCTGAACCGGAGCCGGAACCAGTGCCAGAGCCTGAACCTCTTCCTGAACCAGAGCCTGTTGTTGAAGAACCACCTAAAGAGCCACCGAAACCTCGGAGAAATCGCCGTAAGACGAACCCAGACGGAGTTCCGAAAGGATCAAAAGTGACGAAGGAAGTAAAACCAATTCCTGAAGAAGAACCTTCTGAAATGCCGTATAAACCGATCGTTGTGACGATTCCTCCACCGGCACAAGTTCATGCTCAAATGGTATCTCCCGGATCGCACTCAGAAACAGATGAATGGGTCAAAGCAGGAAAAGAAGGAAAGAAAGCTAAAGCACCGAAGAAGGAACCGCAGAAGACTCCGCCGTATGGCAGTGGTCAGGGTCGAGAAAAATCAACAGCTTCCAGCAATGCTTCCGAGCATGTTTCTCAATATGAAGTTGATACGGTAAGCAAAATAATGAAATATACACATCTTCAATGGGGTTTTTTCCAGAAAGGAAAGAAGTTGTACAATATGACGATTCCTGGCAAAGCTTGCTCACGTGTCATTGGAAAGGCCGGAACGAATATCAATGCCGTGCGAGCTGCTACTGGAGCAACGATTGAAATTGATAAAATGACTGGATCAGTGGAAGAAGATAGACATATCATAGTCAGAGGAAGTCCCGAAGTCGTTCAGAATGTTGTGAACATAATCCAACTGTGCGTTGAGAATAATTCGCTAATCATTCATGATGCAATCCGAACGATTTGCAATAATTCGGTGGCTTCATCCGTCTCATCTGATGGAACCTCGAGAAGTGTTGCTGATTCAAATCCATCGTCTATCCCACATTCAATGTCATCCGCCAGTATTGCGCGGCAATCTTCGTCACCTGCTCCAAATCAGCAGCCTCAACAGAGACAGTCGAAACCTCTTCAAAGCCAAACCACAAGAGAACAAGATGGTGGTAACGTATGGCAACAGAGAATGGCCGCTCGACAAGAGAGGGAGCCGACTCCAGAGCTGAAGCAATCTCAAGTTTCCCAGCCACCAGTTCCTGCTCCATCTTCTCTACCTCAACAGCGAACCCAACAGCCGGCACCACAACTTCAAGCTTCTCGTCAGCCTCAAGCAACTGAAAGAACGGCTTATGCTGCTCCTGCAACTGTTGCTCCGAAGCCTATTCGTGAGTATCTGTACTTTGACGTGAACAAAAGAATACATTATTTTTTCAGAAGCACCAGTATCTGTACCAACACCAGCACCGGTTCCACTTCTTGATCGTGTCATTGCTCGTCCAGCATCGTCTACTGCTGTTCAACCTGCTCAACAAGCTCAGCAACAAATGCAACAAGTCCAACAACAAACAGCTCGTCATCAGACACAACAGCGGCTACCAGAACCAATCGGCCAACGATATCCAGATCCAATTTCTCGGCCCCAGCCATTGGTTCAACCGGCTCAGCAAGCTTCGCAGCCATCCAGTTTTTCGAAGGCACCAGGAACAAAGCCAACTGCTGAGTTCTCTCGTGCACCGGCTCCACCATCATCATCGCAACCACCAGTCAACGCTAGTGTGATTCGCAACGAGCTTTTCGATGACAAAACTACATTTGGACAGTACAAAACATCTGCTCCAGCTGCAGCTCCGGCTGCTGGTCCTCAACCACCAGTTGCCCCATCGACATCCTCGAAGAATGATGAAACGAACGGAAAGTTAGACGATTTCGACATTTCCCAGTTCCGAATGTTCGAAGACGGCAAAAACATATGGGCGAAAGATGAAGATGCTTGGGGTGGACTTTTCTCAAACATTCTCACCAGCACTTCGTTGAACAATCCTTCAACCAGTTCTAAAACTGATACTGTTAGTTATTTGATTACACTGTTTATATATAATTTTAATTATTTTCAGGCTGATTGGGGAACGAATGATTTCATGTCTAAGATGTTGTTAAATAGCTCACTTCCAAGTCTTACTAGTTCACAAGCTCCACCGACGATGACTACCACGCAACAACCGACCTCCTCTTCTGTAGTATCTGGATTGTCTTCGCTGGAGACGAAAGGATGGATGCCCACTCAATATGGTTCTTCTGCAGCGAATCGCGATTCCAGTCGGTCTCAACCACCTCTCTTCGCCAGATCTCAGTCTTCTGCTCCAACCCCGACACCGTCCACTTTGCAACAACAGCAGCAGCAACTTCACCAGTTGCAGCAGCAAGAGCAGCAAAGGGCATTGCAGCAACAGCAACGTCTTCAGCAGTTCCGACAACAATATCAACAACAACAGCCATCTCAAAATGCACAGCAATCGAATATGGCTGATGTTATGGGATCCAAGTTCTCTATGATGCAGAACAATCAATTGTTCAATCAACTTCAAAGTATGGGAACCGAACAGCATGGAAACCACATCTACAGCCACTTGGCCCATCAGTTGTTGAGTCACCAAGAAAGTTCATCGTCGGTTCCTGGATCATCTCAAGTGTCCTCTGCAAGCCAGCTACCAAACAGCTACTATCCATCACCATCGTATACTGATGCTAGTGTTTTGGGGCAGTTGAATATGTCTTCTTTGTCACAGAGAGGAATAAAGCAGTTTGATGGGTTCAATGTGAGTTGGCTTGTTTCACATTCATTTTTTAATTAATTCGCTTTTCAGAATGATCAACCACAAGATGCTATTCTTGCTGCTCTGATGGAGTCGCAAAAGAAAGCTCAACCGAGTTTATCTACAACTGGATACATGCAAACACAACCTCCCCCACAGCCATTTGGTGCGTCTACCAGCAACGTCCCAAGTCAATCCAGAATGGGAATGATGCAATCCCGCCAACAGCCGCCACCTTTTGTGCCTCAGGCTCCACAAGCTCCGCCTGGATTCGGTAATCTCCCTGGATCATCCCAGCAGAACCAGAATCAAACGAGAATGTTTCAAATGTATCCACAGCAACAACAGCAGCAGCAAGCGTACAGTCAAATGAATCAGTATGTTTGAATCAATATTTCTGAAACTGATAGTGGATTATCTATTTTTCAGAATAGACTGGTCACGACTCCAACAACAGTCGTCTCAGCAAAATCAGCAAAATCAAGGCTCTCAACAACCGCCAACCTCGGGAAAATGGACACACAATTGGTAGATGCACAACCATTTGAGAGCTCCAATTCTTCCCTTTCTTCCCTCCCATTTATTTCCTTTTGTCATATTTACTCCCGTAGTTTTCAGTCTCATTCTACTCTTTCTTCCCGGTAGAATAATCTATTCCAGTTGATCTGATTTCTTTCATTTGTTTCATTTTTTGTTGTTCTTTCACAGCTTCCCCCCATCAAATGAACATTCGGGTTTTTTGTCGTACAGTTCTATTCAATGTTTCTGCAACTTTGCTGTTTTGTTCTTTTATAATCGAATCTTTCATCTCTGAACTCTCGCCGATCTTTCTCATTTCCCCCCACATTTTCTCATTCAAATTCTGAAAAGTCCCTTTGTCTGTTTTCAGTTATTAGTCATTTTGTTTCCCATCATCGCCCCGCCCCTCATCCCCCTTCATTCTACCTATCAGATACTATTTTTCTTCTGTTCCATTCGGTTAATCTCTTCTTCACGACCACACATATTTGTATTTAAAAAACGGATAATTGCAATTTGTATTCCGTGCTCTTTCGGCCCTTGGTCCCCCTTTCCCCAGTTTTCTTCAAATCTCATAAACCCGGAAAGTGGCATTTCGTGTGAAAATGTGTTCTTTTTTCTTTCATTTTTCACTTTCATTACCGTTTTACTCGTTTTTTTTCCTCATTTAAAATTGAAACGATTTTTTTTCATCTTTTTCTTGTCATCTCGGGGCTTGAAATCTATTCATAGTTATTATATCGCTTTATGTTGAACCATAAAACGTTATTTCTGAATATGAATTTTGTCGTTGAACGCGCAGGGTTTGATTCCATTACTTAATTGCAACTGAAAAAGATATAATTGAAGAGAAGGCACTTGTAGAAAAAGATGATAGCCGGACAGATACTATCCAGATTAAGCAGAAGTGCTTTGCAAGCAGGTGAGAAAATTCAGAAACAATTGGAAACACTATATTCAATATTTCAGTCAGATCGATGTACATTCAAGTACAGGAAACACCGAATCCTCTGTCTCTCAAATTCCTCCCTGGTAATCAATTATGAGAATTTGAAGTGAAAAAATTCAATAATTTTCAGGCCAACAACTTCTCCCTGATGCATCAAAAACTTACGATTTCAGTTCAGCTGCAACTGCGAAACAAAGTCCATTGGCTGTGTAAGAAACCATTCAGGAAACATCAGATTTCGAATTATTCTCTTTCAGAAAACTTCTGCGTGTCGATGGAGTCAAAAGAGTTTTCTTTGGAGAAGACTTCGTAACGGTGACAAAAGCAGATGAACAAGTCGATTGGGCTCTTCTTCGACCGGAAATCTTCTCAACAATCGCCGATCATCTACAAACAGGGAAACCAGTGATAAACGAAGAGACGACCACTACTGGAGCCAATGAAGAAGAGGATAATGAAGTGGTTATGATGATCAAAGAGATTCTGGAGACACGTATTCGGCCAATGGTACAAGAAGATGGAGGCGACATCACATATGTCGGATTCGATGAAACATCAGGAGTTGTTAAATTGAAAATGCAAGGATCATGTACAGGATGTCCTAGTTCTGGAGTCACATTGAAGAATGGAATTGAGAATATGCTGACGTTCTATGTGCCAGAAGTAAAAGAAGTTATTGAGGTGAAAGATGAATCAGACGATTTGGTGGAGAGAGAATTGAAGAAGTTCGAACAATCACGTGGAATCAAAGAATGATAATTTACTTGTTCTTCTAGAATGTAGTTTTTGAATTAGATAAGAGAATTTCATTAATAAATACAGGTGGCTCGTTATCGCAAATTTACATCATTGAAAACTTTTAAAAGACGAGGGATTGGTAGCATAAAGATTGCTCTCTTCGGGTCATCTAATCAAAACTTCATTCAATTTGTGAATATCCTTAATATTAGAAAATCAAGTTCTCGTTTTTTATGCGTTCGGCGCGTCGAGGAAGAAGAAGCAAAAACGTTGTAGATCGTTGTTGAAGATACAATTGGAAACATTGATAGAAATCTGAAGGAACGAATGGAAATTCTCTCTGTTTCATCCACCTTTCAAATGGAGAAAACGTCATGAAAATCATTCGATTCACTAATCCACATTTCCTCTTTTTGCTCCTCGTTTCTGCAGAATTATCACTGTTTTTGTTCAGATTAATATTCGTCGGAAAGGTTTGTTTAGTTTTCGTTTTTTTTTAAATTGATTTTCAATTTTTAAATTTGAAAGTTCTGATAAAAAACAGGTTTGCAACTAGCAATAATTATTCAAAGATTATTTAATTCAATTTCGAAACTCTGAAATTCACTATTACAGCCTCCATCATCAGTTCGAGAAGCCCGAGAATGTCTTCATTATCAGACAAACACATTGGAATCTGACGATCATTTCTTTAGAAGAGTAAGCTTTTTCTAATCTATCAATTCACATATCTCTTTCTATATTTCAGTTATGGCCTTCTCTTCATCAAATCGTCGACAAATGCTCATATCGTCACTTTCGAGACAGAATTAAAGTGATCGGTTCATCGAAACAATCGATTCTTTGGTTGAATTGGCTAGTCGATGTGATTTCATTTTTCTCTTCTTTTCCATCCAATATTCTCTTTTTCTTTTCAGACAAATGAGCATCAATGCAATGCAATATTCATTCATAGCCTAAAAAGTGTTGCCATGGAGAGAGAATTGAAGAGATACACGAGGAAATGTGTCGTTTATTCGTTGAGTGACAAGCATCAAGAGACCGCCCGTTATCAGGATCCACGTTACAGTGTTCTCACTTTGAAACAGAATGTTAGTTCAAGAGCACGGCATATGGGATGGGGAGTCGATCATTGTCAGTTTTCATGCCATTTTTCTCTCCGAATACAACAATCTTTTTCAGATGCTCGTGACGCGGATTCTGTTGATTTGGCATATTTCACTGTAGTACAAGTTCACAAACTTCGTTATGATTCCATTAATATTTTCTATGATGGAAGTGAACATATCAAATCTCTTTTCACTAAATCTCCTTTTGATGATGCTAATTTGGCAACGTGTCAGGTGATTTGAAACTTGTTTCTCTTCTGAAAATTACGAATTGATTTCAGTTTAACATTATTCTGAATCGTCCCAAAGGTCGCCTTGCTCGAAGAGATTTCCGATACACATGGAAACGACTTCTGTATGATCGTCGATATCTCGTCGCTGGCGTCAGAAGACTTCGTGGAAGTGACGATGCTTTGTCAATTCTTCTTTTGAATATTAGTGAGCCATATTGTTGGGCAAAGTATATTAGTAATCAGCCATTTGTCGCCAAAAACATCTGAAATAAACATTGATTGAAACTGCTGGTCATTTTATTTGACTAGTTTCTTGCAATTGAGGAAATGAGAAGAACATTTGTTTTTAAAACACATATACCTACAGGATAATTCAGTAAAAATGATAGAAATTGCGAACAAATTTCGAATCATACGGTAATGGAGACAAATGAGAAATGATAAAAATCGAATGAGCAAATTATAAAAAGTGGAAGATGATAACTGATGCTAGCGAGAAAATAATATCTACATATATTCAAAATGAAGAATTGCTTTCGTTTTTCTACTGAAATTTCTGTCGAAGTATAAGGGAAAAAGCAGTAGAAAGAAGGAAAGCAATTCTCCGTTTTCAATGTACAATCTTCAAGTTATTCTGATTTGAAAGGTGACTAGACTGGGTAAAAATTGGAGAACGGGGAATCATTAACACGCGGGGAGAGAGTTATTAGGGAACGTAATGATAAAATGGGGGGACGGTGGAAACTGATTAGTTATCAAGTTATTATAAAAAATCTGAATCCATGGAACGGGGAGGAAGCTGGGGGGAAACGGGCATATTTTGGCACATATGAAGTGGGTGAGTTGACTAAAATAAGGTACAACCTAAACAGGAATGAAGGAAATGCGGACGGAGAAGGGAGTTCATGCGTTCGCAGCCTTCTCTAGAAAAATGCTTCGAAGTTCAGAAGCCGTCGGTCGACTTCGGAGCTTCAGACACAATTTTGCACAGTTTCGGAGAGCCAACGTAGATGGAAGAAGGTCACTGAAAGATAGGATTGTATAAAAAAAAGAAAGAAATCAAAACGAACAAGTCTGGAATTCCTGATGGGGGAACATCTTTTCTGACGTGATACGGCACTCCCAAACTGGACATTTCGACGAGACACACTCCGAATTGCCAAATGTCGCTTTTCGATTCGTATTTCTTTCCGTTGATAACTTCTGGTGGTTGGAGAACCGTATCGATGACGACATCATTCGGACTACGAGAAGAACTTCCGAAATCACCTAGTTTGGCGACTTGACTGGAGAGCACTTCATCGAGAGGATCATTGTAATCAAAAGAAAGATATACACTGACATTCGAAACTCTCGTATGGAGGATTCCAGCACGATGGAGATGTTCGAGAGCGGCAGAAATGTTCTCAGCGAATCGACAAAATGCGTTCGAAACCCTCTGTGAATCACTTTGTCCGTCCGGAGATTGTCGGCCTTTGCTCGTGAAACTTTCATATCCAGATGAGAGGTTAGGAGTTCCATCAGTGAATGGAAGAGCTGGATCATCGGGAGTTCTCATTGCTTGGCGTCGAAGCGCTAATCCAACGGCATCGATGTAATAATGAAGTGAACCACCTCTACAGTCTTCCATCAGTATTCCAGTGATCTGATATGGAATGTTCTCCCATCTTCCAATAACAACTCCGTCGAAACGAACGCAATTCTGATGAAGGGGAAGAGTTCGAAGAACTTCCAGCTCTTTTCGGAGTGCTTTTCTTGTTGGTTCAGCTGAAAAAATAGTTTCTATGTTGTTTTTCAAAAAATTGCTCACAGTAATCTTTAGAAAACTTCAATGTGAAACAGTGTCCACGAGATACATCCACAGCTGCTTTCATTCGAGAAAACGCATTTCCTGGTGTTTCGTATGACTTCCCGAAACGAAAATTGCGATGAGCATACGCTGGAAGTGTGTCAAAGTCTTCAAATGGTGCGATTGGTGGCATTGGACTGGCGGCTGGAGAATCCGTTTGATGAATCGATGGATTTGTGGTGAATGAGATATCTTCCTGAAACATTGAAACTAAACAATTTTGGGAATATTAAGAATGAAACCTCGAAGACATCATCACTCAATTCGGATTCCACATAGTGATCCAGTATGTATTCGTATGGATTCTCTGCATCAAAATCTCCATAAGGACGAGGTGTGATCGACTCCGAAGGGAACTGCATCTGGTTTGTGAACGCATTCTGAAATTTGAAAATAAGTTATCATTCATCTACTTTACCCACTTGAAAGACTCCTCCTTTGCTTCCTCCGTCGTGAATAGTGTAGTTGAAAACTCGTTGAGTCAACTGAAAACACAGCTTTTATGAGTGAAACTTTTCCATTTGAAGCTCTTACCGCTTTTTCGACGCCTTTGTTTGAGCTTCCAACTGGGACGACAAATTTACTTTCTGCTGGTTTTACACCAATCAAATTTCGACTCGCTTCATCCACATATGCGTAGACAACGGTCCCTTTCTTGCTTCCTTTCAACCTTTTCGAACTGTTCTTTCTTTTCAAAAGACAAAACAGAATGATCACAAGGAAGGCTAAGAGCAAAGAAATAAGAAGAGCCATCAGTCCAATCGTTATTTGAAGTTCGCTGGATGGGATCAGAGCCATGAATGACGGTTCATTCACTCGAGTGACCTGAAACAGGAAAAAATGAATTAGAAAGTGTTCGAAGGTGCTTACCTTGATCCTTTTGGATTCACTTTTTCTACGCTTTGTATCGAAAACAGAAACTTCCACTTCATAATTACATTTTGCGTCCGGAACATTGAAAATGAATTTCCGATATGTGAAAGAAACGTCTCGTCGTATCGATTCAAACTTCTCACACTTCTCATTGTTTGGAGTGATTAATGGATGCACAGAGAAGTGGAAATGTGAGGTTCGAACTGCGTTACTAGTCAGATCGACTGATTTGTCCAAAACTGAAAAGATAAAATAAAAAAAGACTTATTCAGAAACCTCAGTACTGTAATCATAGCTCCAATCAATGATAAGCCATGAATCATGTGTAGTAGACGTATTCCAGTATGATGAAATCATTGAGACGGGCGGCGGAGCTAAATACAATTAACTTAGTCACAAATTGAAACTGTTTTCTGACCACACATCGATAAGTCGTCGACAATCTCACTGCATTCCGGAACAGCAATATGTAATATTTCCGAAGTGTCATCTGAATCAACGGTGAGACTCATTGTGTAGTTCTGATTAAAATCTAAGTGTTTAAGAAAAATCTCGTGGGTGTGATCCTAAAAAATTCAATTAAATTAGCTTTCTTCAAAGCCCAGAGTAACTCACCAAATTGAACTGTTCAGTGGTATAGTCAGTACTCAAAATCGTTTTGTGATTTATTTGAAATGAACACGTTGGAACGTGATGACTCGTTGATTTGACGATTTCGAATCTTGCCGCTGCTTCATCATCTTTCCATTCGATGTCCTTCAGTTTCAAACTGTTTGTTGTGCTCGATAAAATCTTTTGCATGTTGTACCATGTAGAGTAAACCGACGATCCAACACTTCCATCATCATCGAATGTTGACACACGAACACGAAACTCTGATTCCGGAAGCACATTAAATGAGATATTGCAGTAAGGTGAATAACACTGAAAACGAAATGGTTATTACATGAGCAATAGAAACGAGACTCACCCAGCCTTGAAAAACGAAAAATGAGCCATCATCGTCTGAATCCAAAGTGACAACTTCAACGAAATAGATATTTTGAAGTGGATCAACCCCATCTTCGAGAACCAACACCACTTTTCCGATGAGTTCACTCTTTTCTGTCGCCGAATTCTCCGAACGATCCAAGCACAATACATCGACACTTTTCACAACATTCTCTCGAAGAAAACTTTCTGAAATTTATTTTGAAACTCAAAATATACCTGTTATCATGCTTACCACTACTCGACAGAATGCTTTGATAAGCGAGCTGTCCATAGAGAAATTCAGAGAGACTGAGTGTCGAGAATTCCGGGTGACTGCATCCTAAACGGCACTGAAAGAAAAGTGAGCTTGAGGATTTTATTCGATGCTCACTAGAGAAAAATCTGTGTTATTGAGTACTTCAATTTGACGATACAACGTGTCTATGTTAGTGATTCGTTCTTCGGTCTTGCCAAACTGAAAAGCCTTTTTACTTCGTACTGTGGAAACATTCTTACTTGTGTAATACAGCGTTTTTGGCATGGACCGAGTGCAGAAATGGGAAGTGAATTAGCCTTGGTTGTTGTTAAAATGAATGCGAAAAAAATGACGAGCAGATAGAGGAGCTTCATTTTGACATCGGATGATGTCGGAGCCTAAAACACGCTAATCTACTGATTTATATCGGAAATATCCGACATTGAATAAGTCATATTCAAAAGAAAAGTTCGTTTTTGCGAGAAAAAGTTTCAAAAATCGAATGTTGTTTTTGTTTTTTTGAAAAACACGAAAAACGGAAGACGAAACTCATTTGGTTTTCTAGTCCACAACGATTTCGCTGTGAGACCCACTTTGAAAACCGCTGCTCCTTTAACTTGAGTTATTGTAATTGCATAATTTTTTAATTATTGATATGTCATGTCATATTTTTATTGAGAAAAACGGAAGTTTAATATCATCTAAAATTCAAAATTTCAGAATACAACTGTTTATTCTGTATATTCCCACTGCTTTAAAAACATTAAAATTTATTTAAAAATTCGACGAGTATTATCAGCACGAACATAATCGTTTTTTAATTCTTTCTTGCGAAAAACCCTGAGATTAAGGAAAATCAGGGAAGTCGTCCAAGTTGCCAGCTTTGTAGTTGCTAGCTTCCATCTTTTCTTTTCCCCAGACATTAGTCAGATCATGGATGATACGGTAGTGACAAGTTCTGGAATTAAAAACTACCTTCAGAAATTCTGACGGAAAGCCAAAACTTACTGCCCAATAACGCAAAGAGTCGTTATATCCAGAACGAAATCGACACGTTTCCTGTCGGAAGTGCAATCGTGGCTCATATAGGCAACTGGATGATACCCATCAGATAATATTTCGTCACCATTCATCGCTCCTACCATCGAAAAACTATATCTTCCGACACTAGGACGTATAACCGATGGCTTGGTAAGCTCATCATATCCGGACGAAGTGTCGGATTCCCACCATTGAATTTTTAAATCGTAGTCTCTTCGGTCTTCGAAGTTACAGAAAAAGGTGATATCGAATTGGAAGTGATTCCATTCTTCACGGGCGGCTTCACGGGCGGCTTTACGGGCGGCCAGGCTCGGAAGACTGACCAAGAGGAGAAGAAGGACACAGCAACGCATTGTCTGGATTTGAATCTGTTCGGGGAAGACTCAGATTGAGTAAACTTTGCAACGTTATTTGTGCTTTGGTGACAGTTCACGGAATAATTAAACAATATTAATGTCGTGGATTTTTAGTTTTTTCGAATTTTAAAGTATACATTTAAAATTAAACTTTTCACGTGATTCCGCGTGTATTCTAATCAGTAAAGGTCATCTTCATGCCGAAAATCGCTTGAACTCCGCCAAAATTCAATCAGTTCGTTCTCACAAACTCGAAATCGAAGAGTGAAATCACCGGTCCAGAAATGATCAACGTCGATCCACCAACTGGAAACTATCCTGCTTCTGGAGGCTCCTCTACTCACAACATCGTCTCTGAATCGGATTCCCGTCTTGCATTCAAAGTCAAATCCTCCAACAACAATGATTATCGTGTTCGTCCAGTCTATGGATTTGTCGATGCAAAGGGAAAAGCACAATTGGTCATTAATCGTTCGGATGGTCCAGCGAAAGAGGACAAAATTGTGATTCAATATGCTGAAGTTCCAGCCGAAGAAACTGATCCGATGGCTCCATTCAAAGCGGGTGCTCAACAAGGAGAAGTGATTGTGAAGTTGACAGCTGCTTAGAAAAGAAAAGAAAAAAGAAGAAAAAAGGAAACCGCTTAGAACGTGTCTAATGTCGTTTATAAATGTATATTTTTAAAGTCTTGGATTAGCATTTTCAGTACAGGTTTAGAACATCAACATTTATTAAAAACGTAAAGAACAAAGAAAAATTACAAACAAGTATTCTCGTCGTATTTGTCGGTGCAGTTGTCAACAAAGTCGTTTTCGATGACTTCACCCATGTACATTTTGAGTCCCAATTGCACTTGTTCTGGAATCTCATCGACGATTCTCTTATTGATTTTTGAATTCTCTCCAATTCTCTGTTGAAATGTCTTAAGTGTCATAAAGTATGAATATGGAAGAACTGGAATTTGTTTGGACACCGAATAAGTATCCTTTACGTATTGAATAATGTCCGTGTAGAACTGGGCGACATCATTGACGATCGTTTGCTTCTTATCCTCCAAGAATCCATTCTCCACAAATTTCGGGAAGTCTTCGGATGGTCCGTATTTGGTCAACAACTGCATTTCGATTCCGTTCGGGAGGAAATTGAGAAAACTGTCCTCGAAGTTAATTTTCTTTGCTTCTTTCTTCAAATAATTAAAGCTTTTGACGAAGAAAATCGGTAGACGTGGTCGTTTTTCTCCATGAACTTTGGCGAAGTTCTCTATGAAATCAGAAGTTTCTCGAAGGAGATACTTGGCATGATTGTGAATCTGAAGCCTTTTGGAAGAGTTCTCATCCTCTGATTGAGAATTCGAAGTATTGAATAACATCGAATTAACAGGGAAGACAATGAGTGGGGTACGAGAAAACATAGTCAATGGATCGATATGAAAGAGAAAGAATAGTGTCAGATGAACTGAATGAATTGGTTCTGTCTGTGATTCCTTCCATACACACTGTATGGCTCCTCCCCTTTTACGACAGATGCCATCTGCGAGCACTTGGAACATGACAATCGAATGATGCGAAGATTTGATGTTACAGAATGGTAATATGGTTAGAGTCCTTTGTCGGTTTGCGATGACTCTAATAAGTAAACAGGTGTAATTGTCTGGGAACAAAATCTCAATAAGAGGGAAAGATAGATCAGGAAAATAGTATTAACTTTTATCACGTGTAACCACATTTCTACGCAATCCATCTTTGATTCATTCCAAAAAAATGCGTCTTCTGGTTTTCATCGTTGCTCTTTTCTCAATCGGACTTGCTTTAACTGATAAATATGATCATTTTCAATTCGATATCACTTTGTTTTGTAATGAAAGAGACCGAAAAGAATATAATTTAGTAATCGAATGGCGGGAGAGCGATACTCTGTGAGTCCTTGAACCCCCATGCAATCTAATATATCTTTTTCAGTCCCGGAAAGGAACAAATCTCTCGTTCAAAATACTTCAATGCTTCAACCGGTAACTTCAGTTTTACAATGGATGGAGCAATGGATGGAGATGAGATCGGATCTGCTGGATATCGACCTGTTGCCTATATTACTCATGATTGTGAACGAGAATTACAGGAAGTTGAGCTTGCTTTATATGTCGATACTTTATGTGATATTGGAAGGTATATTTCTAGATTTTTCTTCTGCTAGATATCATTCTTCTAGATCATGCCACTACCGTATCATCGAGGACATCACAAATAGAAAAGGAACTGACTACATAACCGCAAAAGCATTGAAACTTGACGACTGGACTCCATTCCCTGATTTCCATCCTTCTTGAAAGTATTTTCTTTCTTTTCGATTCTAAATTTCTGAAAAAAGGCATCTGTAAACGAATGTTCATCTATTGAATCAACATGAATTCTATTTTCTCTCCGAAACGACACCTGCTCTTTTTCCTATAAAAAGATCAAAGAATCTGCTTTATTCAAAACACATTTCTCTTTGATTTATGGGCTCGATGTATGTGTTTCTTCTTCTCGTTCGACACAAAAATTATGCACAAATCACACTTTCTCTGAGGAGGAAATAGCTCAAAAGTCTGTGTTCGAAAGGACACAAACCACGTGTACTTGTATCCCTCAAGGTTATTATTTCTTAGAATTTGAAGGTGAAGCATGAGAAAAACTGGTAATCAAGTGGAGAATTCTGAGAAAATGTGAAACTGGACTTTGGTTATGAAGAGTATGTATCCGTTGGAAATACTTGAAGTCGAACGTGTATTTTGGGAAGAGAATAGATCGAACGAATTCAGAAAGAACGAAGTGGGAAATTTCAGAATTCCGACTGATCCGAATATTATTTGATTCGATCTTTTTCCAGGTGTTCAGAGTTACAACTTAAAAACCAGCTGTTACTTTTCAAATATTCGATTGGCATTCTCGTAGTTCATATTATTCAAGATCACTCAACTGAAACTTTTTCAAACCAAACAAATTCCCAATTAGTTCACTCAGATCATTCCAAAATCTCTCAACTATACACTACGAAAGCTACATTTTCCTTTCTCACGACACAAAAAAGTGTCCAAAAGTTCATATTTTATTCCATTTCTTGTTTCTCATAGTCACACTTTTTCATATGAAACATGATCTGGCTTCTTCTTTATTTCTGTGGTTTGTGTCACTCTGTGACTCCGCCCCTGTTGCTAAGGTTTGAGAACATGACAACGAGATCCGTATATAAGCAACGAAGAAGAAGAAAAGAGCCATAAGCAGTCAAGTTTCTACTGCTCTTCTCAACTCAACTCATCGATTATGTGTAAGTTTGAAACTTTTTTTTTTGAATTTGTTCTAATTTAACTAATTTTTAGCGAAAGCGGAATTCCAAAAACTCCATGACGAGATGAAGGCTCTCAAGCTCTCCGGAAAGCACGACGAGTTTGCCAAGAAGTTCGCCGCCAAGGATGCCATCTTCATGGGACCACTCCATGAGCCAGCAGGCGCTGCTGATATGGCTAAGCTCGCCAGCTCTGAGAAGATGGCTGCTCTTCTCAAGACTGACATTGACGTCGTCATCGACGACATCACTCAACTCGGGGATACTGTCATCGAGAGATGCACCATCACCGCCAAGTTGCCAACTGGCGAGAAGACTGGATGGTCGTTGGCCGTCTGGGTCAAGGAGGGAGGATCATGGAAGATCCGCAACTCGTGCACCACTTTCAAGGCACCAATCCCACAATAAATCAATTTGTCGATTGATTTCTTTTATTTCTACAGTTGTGAAATAAAACCCCTGTTAATAAAAAATTCCCAGAGAAATCGTTTTCTTTTTGTTTTTTGAACAGATTGGATGGCTATAGGAAAAAAAAGGGAAAATAAGTGGATCAGGAGAAACTTAATTCCACATTGAATCGTCTATAAAATCAAAGAATATCTGAAGATCCGCCATTCTCGACCTTCGGTCTCAGTGCTCCGCTTCCTCCTCCTCCTCCCCCCAGTCTCCATTGAGCACATTCTCGTCGGCCGATTGCATGTGTATAGTTATCTGGAACATGTGCTTTGGAATCTCCACATCACTCTCTTTTGCTCCCACAACAATTGTTCTTCCGAAGAAATGATGAAGAAAATGAACTGAATGAGAGAGAATGAGCAAATGAGAATAGACGCAGAGTTATCGGAAGATCCATCTCATGATGATGAAAAGATTCATTTCCACTTTTTAGTCTCAGACTCAATGATCCTTCTCACATTCCTTTTTTATTTATCAACACACGTAGTGGCTGATAATGTGATACATATTCAGTATTTTAGGGTGAGTTCTAACTTGTAAAAAGTTCTATCACAGAAGGGAAAAATTTCAGAGACCAGAAGAATACGGGATTTTTCGAGTGGATCTAGATGGATCCAAGAAATGGGAGAGCTATATTTATATGAATAAATCGGCGAATATCCGAGAAGATGACATTTATAAACTGATTAAACCGTTTTTCGAAGGTAATCTCTGTTCCTGTATTCGGGTCCTTACTCATTTTATTTCAGGAGAACCATCCACAAGAAAATATGAGTCTTCATCTATAACTAGACATTTGGGAAAACAATTTGAATACATTTTGAATCGATATCCAATCAATGAAATTATTTTTGTAAGTTTAAAACAAATTCTACAAATTACAACTAAATGACTTGTTTCAGGAGAATCTTTGTAGTCAAATGAAACCGAAATTCTCATCTCTTCTTACTTCTTCTTCTCAACTTCCACGTAAAATCAAATGGATAATCGAGCATCCGAGTGCTTCGTTTTTGATTCCATATGGTTTTACTAAAGGCGTTGGAAGAGAAGAATATCATTTGGAAGTGAAGGGAAAAGCGTCTCTTCATGTTGATAACTTTGATTATGAAGCACTCCAAAATGTAAGATTTCTAGACATTTATTCTAGAACAAGAGGGATTTTCAGGCTCAAAAATTGATTGTCAAACAAGATACAGAGTTTCCAAATGGTGTTTCCGGAGAGAAATTATTGAAGATCAAAGGATCAGAAGTGTTGATTGAAGGAAGAAATGAAGTGGATTCAGATGATATCAAAATGTTTGCGGAGGTAATTCCAGAATATCTTTTTCCTAAAATTATATTTATTTCTAGGAATGGAATTCTGGAGACAGATTCATTCAAAAGTGGGAAATCCACGTAATCGATGATCAACAACAAGATCAATTCTATTTCGAGAAGAATGGATTCACATTGGATGCATCCGTTTCAAACGGAAAGTTCATTATGACCACCTACAAAACACCTGAAAACAGGTCTTATCAATTTACTTCTCTCTGAATCACCTATTTATTATTATTTTTCTTTTCTCAAGATATTTACAATTTGATCGTAGTTTTACACGATAAAAAAGATAAAAGCAAAGAGGATAAGAGAAGAGATCAACAAGGGAATCGTGTAGTTTGTTGGTTCTGGTTTAGTGGTTGTCGCCTTTCGAACTCTTTCATCAATTGTCAGAATTGCATTTCTGGCACCGTTCTAGGTGAATGGACCAGCCAATCGATAACAGTAACCGGCATTTGGACCGAAGAAAAGACGAAGGCCAAGAATTGGATCAGTGAAAAGAGTTCGAAGAATGGGAACTTGGCATCCGATGAGTTCTGCGAGTTCATCCATATAAGGAATGTAATCCACTTGAATAGTATGTCTTCTCGATTTCACAAATTGTTGAGCCATCGCCTCTTTCTTGTGGACAACGTCTTCTGTCATTTGGGATTTCTTCGGAATGATGGAATTATCAGAATACAAATTCACGTAGAAGACTCTCGCTTGTTGTTCGGAAACAGGCATGATTGATCCGAATGGTTGAATCAATCCGATAATACACAGTGAATTGTGATCTGAAGTGGCAACTGGGAACATGTATTTGAATAGATCCACTTCATTTTCAGTCACAGGGACCAGTTTTCCCTTTTCGATCAAATCGAATTCAAATGAGAATCCAGTTGACATGACGACTTCATCCACGTGTGGAACAACTGTCCCATCATCGAAATGAACAGCGAATCCGTCGAACTTCTTGATATTTGGCTTGATTCTGACAGTTCCGTTAGCGATTCTATTAGGAAGTTCATCGTTAAGAGATGGATGAGCAGAGAAGACACGATGAGATGGTTTCCGACCGTAGAGGTCATGATCAACACGTTGATTGATACGGTATTCAACCAAAGAATTCAGAAGAGACTGTGGAAATAGTTTGTAAAGAGAGAAGAAACGACTGAAAATGGGTATAGGTTTTCAGAAAGAAGAATCTCTGACTCACGTATTCATAATCACATCGAATGGAAGTCCACGTGTCTCTAACTTTGGAATCAGCCATGTTCCTCTTCTGGTAACCAGGTAGACCTGTTTGGCAATTCTCGACTGTTCCACTGCCACATCGATTCCAGAATTTCCAATTCCGACGACTACGACAACTTTATCTTCGTATCCTTTATGATCTTTGTAACTATGAGAATGAACGATTCGTCCCTTGAACTCTTTCTGTCCCGGGAAAGGAGTTGGCCAATGAGGAATTGCATGATGTCCGGAGCAAACGAGAACTCCATCGAATACGTCTTCAAGAGTTTTTCCTTCTCTGTAACTTTCCAGTTGAATAATGGAAATTTGGAATGGAAACTCACGGATTTTGATAAGTGACCTTCCATGTTCCATCATTTTCATAATTTTTGGATCTTTCGATATTCAGAACGCGATGCTGAAGTTTGATGTGTGTCATGAGTCCATGATGCTCTGCATATGATTTCAGATAGTTTAGCATTTCATTGTTATGCATGAAATTGGCCAAATTCTCTTTCGGAGGGAAATCGGAATACGCTGTCATTTCTTTCGAAGTGTTGATTACGGTAGTCTTCATAACCGAAGATTCTGAAATCAATGGATCTATTATAGAATGTCATTTGTTTCAGAACTAACCGTTTGTCTCATGAGATTTGTATCTCCATAATCCTCCAACATCATTCGAAGCCTCGAAACATGTTACATCAGCACCATACAGTAATCCATGTCTGAAAGCTCTCCATCTTCACATTGTAATAAGATATTCAACTAACCGAATAGAAGGCAATCCAGATGCTCCGGCACCAATGACAGCGACACGCTTTTTTCCCATTTTGATAGATAACTTCCGATTGAAAGTGATTTCCTGACCCTGTAATTTGTCTTTTTGTACCTGATCGAGGCGTATCTTCAAACTGTTCAATGCTCATTTTGAAGACGATGGATGCCATGTGGTCGACCATGTTGACCATACGAAACTACAGAGACCTACCATGCGGCTTTCGAAAACTGTTCAATGGTCACAGTATCAGTTTGAGGGTGGGAACACGTGTGTTGAGAAAATAGAGAAGAAGTTTTTGATCACATACTAATTTTTTGTTTGAGTACAATCGGGTACGATCATTGAACAGTTTTGAAAGTCTTGCAACAGGAATAAACACGGAAAACAGAAAATACGGGTCGAAGAATCATGCTCTTTGCCATTTAGGGAATTTAAATGGGCGGTTCAAACTGATTAGAAAACGGAAATTCCAAAATCTGACAGAACTTTGAGACTCTTCAAAATCGTTAAGAAACCAAGAAAAGAGAAAGAAAGGTGACCCACTAGTAACACATATTGTGCCGAACGAACCTTGATAATTGATAAGAAGACAGTTCTCAGTGACCTTGACAGGCAACACCATATATGCAACGAACAAAAAACCTAAAACAACAAACAGTGCATCGAAAGAATTCGGCTGTGTTCTTTTGAAAAATAGTTCTGTCGGAAATCCCCTCGGATCAAAGCAGAATTTCCTAAGTTTTTCCCTGAAGTCTTCTGAACTGTTTGCCCTGACGACGAGAGAGATCCGCTCGGAACACGCATTATTCTTGAAATTCATCTATTGAAAACATTCATAATTCTCAACAAATTTATTCAGTTTCTATTCAACAGACTCCTGTGTAGTAGCAAATTTGCTGATTGTAAAAAACCACAGATTCGAAGTCACTGACAAATTGATCGTGAGCGCTACCTTGAATCACACCAATCAGAGTGTACCTTGAGTTGATGATGCTGATTGCGGAACCTCCACTGTCACCCTTTGAAACAGATTCTATTCGAAAGAATTATCAGCAGTACTTACAGTTCTCAACACAACTTTCTTGGCATCATCTTTCATATAAGAAAGTCTCCAGTCTTCAGTGTTTTTATAGATCTGAAAGTGTTCCAATCAATGTTTGCATTTCTAGTTTAAAAAATTACTATCATATTTCCGTCTCGTAAGGCAAATGTTCCTCTCAAGTCTTCATTGTCGAACGACCAACCTGAATATCAGTCATTTGATATTCATTTATATTAGAACAGAAGAAACTAACTGTTATGACCATAAGCAGTCAAAATAGCATATTGACCTACAGCTTGATAAGAGTAATTATCTGAAATCTAAAAATGAAAGTAGTTTTGACGTATTCAACATACTTGACACACATGCCGGATATGCGAAATCATTGAATGGAATGTTGTTTTTCAGTTCAATTATCAAAAAATCAGCATTTTCCAGCTTCATTCCGTTACAGTAATTCATGAGAATCAGCTGAAAAATAGTCGTTTTCTGAAGAAAAAACCCATTTTCTTACCTTCGAAACTTGATTCGAAAGCAGTTCATTGTTAGCATTCAGAATTTGGTACATATTAGTTTCTTGGACGAAAACCATATCTCGATTGCTGGAAAAAAGTAAGTTTTCAAGTATAACATGCTTGAGATAACTTATTGTCGCAGGACTTTGTGGCCCGAGTGATAAGTGTGTTATAATCAGCAGTATCCTCAATGACACAATGAGAGGCCGCAAGAATATGTCTGGGAGAAATAATCGTTCCGGAACACAATCTAGTATTGAGCATGGAAGTATGTGCTCTGAATTGGACTGCCCACGGGGCATTACTTCCAGGAATCGGTCTTCCACCATAAATCATTCCTTCAAACATTTTGGAGTAATCATCATAGTGGTAACCGTGTCACTTACTTGGCGCGTAGTTTTCCGGACGATACGGTTTAGTTCCGCAGATGCTCTTCATGTATGCATTTTCTTCAGGACTCAGTCGATTATAGAAGAGTGTTTCCCCGAAAGGAACGAGGAAAAGGAGGAAAATGTAGAGGAGATTCATGTGTGTTGACATGAACTACGAATGAATCGAAAAAGAGGAAACCGTTTCCTGCGTGCTCGAACGAAACGATAAAAAAAGGAATGTGTGTGGGCGATGGGAATGGGAAACTTGCAATTCGAAATTTATGGGAAACGCGAGGAAAAGCGAAAAGAATGACGAAGAGTACGGTATCATATGTGACTAAACCTGCTTCTTAAAATCTGAATAAAATATAAAAACACTTTGAAAATCAAAATAGATTTATGGAAGACATTGGATACATTAAAGGCACTTTTCTCCCTCTTTTCTTTTGTTTTTCTTTCTCACTTCCGTTTTCAAGCAGCTGTCAACTTCACAATCACTTCTCCTTGTTGAGCACCCGCCTTGAATGGGGCCATCGGATCAGTTTCTTCGGCTGGAACTTCAGCATATTGAATCACAATTTTGTCCTCTTTCGCTGGACCATCCGAACGATTAATGACCAATTGTGCTTTTCCCTTTGCATCGACAAATCCATAGACTGGACGAACACGATAATCATTGTTGTTGGAGGATTTGACTTTGAATGCAAGACGGGAATCCGATTCAGAGACGATGTTGTGAGTAGAGGAGCCTCCAGAAGCAGGATAGTTTCCAGTTGGTGGATCGACGTTGATCATTTCCGGACCGGTGATTTCGCTCTTCGATTTCGAGTTTGTGAAAACGAACTGATTGAATTTCAAAGTGTTTCTGCGGTTAATAAACCCTGTCGATGACCTTTCTTTGTTCGGGATTCTATCATTTCACGGAAGAATTTCAAAAGTTCATCAGGTTTTTGAACTTATTTCTTGTTTCCACGTGTTTCTTATTTTGATTCGTATATTTGGACAAACACGTGAAATTTGAGTTTAGAAGTGTATAATATGTAATTACTCATGTTGTGGATGTTGTGCTCTTATCTCGATATCACGAGATTTCTTCAGATGACTGAGCATGTACTTTATCCTTCCCAATGATTATTCATCTCGTTATCCGTCTAAGTATGTGGTAAACAAAAAGTGGTTTGTGCTTCAGAATCAAGATTATAATCATAACAAAAGAGGAAAAGTGTGAACTCTTGGACACCTCTCTCTGATACTGTTTACACAAAAAAGGGCGATGCAACAACTGAATTCATAATTTCTCTTCTCTCTCTTCACTCTCTGAGAGGAAGAATTTGTAAGCATTGGAGCGCCGTTGCACGAGGTGAACGAACTACAGATTGGAGTTTTTTTGTTCATTTTGAGAATTTTTATATCATTTTTTCGACAGGTTTCGACAGCAGAAACAGTTTCATTACAAACTTGGAAACGATTTCCGGAAAATTAATGAGATTTCATCTGAGAATTTTAAAAAATTTACAGATTATTTTAGTTCCGCGAATACTGTTTTTTTGAATGAAAAATGCCTTTTCAAAAACCATATTGGTTTACTGTTCAGAAGTCAGTCTCAACAAGAGATCTTTTGAACTCATATTCAAATTCAGTGTCTCTTGATTCTTTCTTCTTCAATTTCTCCTCTCTCTTACTATTCTTCTTCTTCTTCTTCTTCTTCCTGCTCTCACATCATGTACACATATATATCTTCACACTCTGCGCCCCACACCAACCAACACAACGCCAAATTAGAAAATGTCTGCTCGTCTAAATTCTCTTTTTCCTTCTCATCATCATTGCTCTTCGTCTCCTATTTTTCCCTTTTCATTACTTATTCCCCTTCTTTCCATTTTGACATTTATCCTCTCTCTCTCTCTCTTACTCCTCTCTTTTCTCCTCTTTCACCCTCAAAGTACAAATTAGAATGAGGAGAGAAGATAATGAGAGATATAGGCAAAAAGGGGCGTGGCTTAATCGCCTCGTGTTGTCCAGGGCAACATATCTCACTCCTTCTTTTCCATATAAAAACCCCCAACTTCGTACTTTTATGCACTCACTTTTCTCTTTTTCTTCTTTTTCTTCTTCCTTTCTCCCCACAGTGCTCAGTGTATCCAAGGTACACGTCTTTTTGATTCGCATTTATCTTAAACTCTTGTTCTTGAGTACTACAAAACACTAATTGCAGATGCCACCAAAGAAGAGAGTCGAAGTTGCCGTTCCAGCCAACGATGGAGTAGCTCCACCAGCTGCCGTCACCACTCCGGATGATGAGTAAGTTGAAAATGAACAAGTGAAACTAGGTTTTTATAAGAAACTCAAAGAGATCAGAAGTAACTTCTCCAGAGATACAAAAACTCATGTTACTGAAGTGAGATATAAATCTTCAGGGAGCCATCTCCTCCACCCCCGAAAGTGGTCACTACCAAGTCGGGACGGCAAGTTCGTGCTTCCAAGAAGCCAGCCGTCGAATCGGATACCGAAGAGAAGGATCCATCCGAGTATGAGGGTGACGATGACGAGGAATCTGTTGCTGAGTCTTCAAAGAAGAAGACACGCGGAAAGCGTTCCTATGACGACGATGCTGATTACGGCAAGAAGAAGGCAACGAAAGCTGGAGTCAAGGCTCCAGCCAAGAAAGGAGGAAAAGCTGCTCCAGCCAAAGGAAAGAAGGCTCCAAAACAGTCGAGTGGCTCAAGTGAGGACGAGGAGGAGGCAGGAGAGGTAAAAAGAAAGACTCATTATGTAATACTCAAAAAGTTTGTTTAAGAAGGGAAACGACAGTGACTCTGACGCGGAGACTTCAACTCGTGCTATCGCACGCAAACGTCCAACTGGACGCATGGTCGGTGCTCCACCATCGGCTCGCTTGCTTCGCAAGAAGAAGAACGATGATTCTGATTAATCTCTCCAACGATAGATCTCCTTATCTTCTCTCTCATATCTTCATCTTATCATAATGAGACAATGATTTGAGGGGTTCGAGTAATCGTTTCCTTCATCCAACTCTCATTTTATTCTCATCCCTCATTCTCACCGGTCTGGAATTAGGTCTATTTGTAGGTGTTTCCTCACTTTATAAAAACTCTTCTTCCCAGTACCTCGACTATTTCGATTAGATACTCATTGAATACCATTCAGTATCCATTGTTTGATGCCTGATCTGATAATGTCTCTTTCATTTATGTACTCTTGATCTATCACAGAATTGTTCTTCTATCAATAAATACATTTAATCGAAAACGTTTTGATTAGATAATTCATACCGATTCAGAGAAATTAAAGCAAATTCAAAGAGATAACATAAACAAAGAAAACAATTATTAGAATCAAATAGCAGGGCAACTGTGACGAGTGACATCTCCGAAGACATCGAATCTTTCAGTATCGACTTGCTTCTTACGACGAATCTTACGATCTTTCTTCAATCCGAAACTGAGGAAACGGATACATCCGACAAATGGTTTTTTGGAGACAATTCCTTTGTTGGTGACACCTTCTGGAAGTCCTCCAAAGTAGAGTGGATCCTTTGTGAGGACATCAGCCTTCGCCTTCTTCAGAATCTTGATGTTAGCTTTTCCGTTGACTGTGACAGTGAGAAGATTCTTCTTCTTGGAAATCTGAAAGAAAAATATTATTTCCGAGTGAGCTCTTATCAGTTTCTCACCTTAAACGATTGCCATTGTCCATCACAAAACTCGTTTTCAACAGTCGGATGATGCCAGAGATTCTCTCCTCCACTTCCACTTTCAACCGTTGTCTTGATGGATCCATTCACAAACTCAACAGTGATATACTCCAAAACTCCGACAGAGAAAAGAACTCCGTCCTTGGATCTTGGTCTGATATCAACTTCCAATCCAAAAGCGGCTCCAACTTCATAATCCTTCTGAACAATTGCATATCCTCCGTCCTTTCCGAAATACATTCCTGGTTCACTAAACTGAGAACACTGTTCCGTTCCGAATTCTTTTCCATTGTTCAAACTCTTTCCATTCAATCTGAAGTCCTTGATACATCCACTAAATTGAGATCTGATTCCTGGAACAAGAGTTCTTGCGAATCCAGCAAGATCAGATGGAACTCCTCCAACGTAGAATGGTGGTTGAGTCTCAATTAAATCCTCATTCTGATTGGCAGCTCCATCAGATTCGAATGAATGATCATCGACAATCAAATGAGCAGATGCTCCACGACGAGAAACCTTGATAGAATGCCAACGTCCATCGATGATAGAATTGTCTGATTTGATAATAACTTGTCCAGATCCAGTGTCATAAGTGAAAACGACACGTCCATGTTCAAGAACAACAGCAATATGGTCGGTTCGTTTGTTTGTTGCAATGAAAATAATTCCATTATCGGTGGTTGGGCGGATCTTGAAAGTGAATTCTCCGCTCTTGTCAATTGCTTCTGGAAGCACATCGTATTCGATTCTGCTGTGTTGTTGAGTTCCAAAATTGAATCCTTCGGCATCTTCGAACTGAACCATTGGGTCTTCTGGAAGACTGCAGTGTCCGTCTGGTCGAACCTGAAAACAGATTGATTTTGAAATGAACAAGAACTCAAATAGAACTGAAAGAACTGATAGAACTGAAAGAACTGAAAGAAAGTTGAACGGTTAGAACGGACAAAAAGAACCAAGGATTGATGGATCAAAAGTTAGGGAAACTGAAGGTTCTTTGTTCTCACTTTCGTCGTTTCAATAGATTCATAATGATCTATGAATAACCCAAATGTTGAATCACGTTTTGCATTTGGTACGTAAACCGGCTGATCTTTCATCTGGATGGGGGAAATATTATTAACGGTTGGGACCCTTTTCCATTTATTTTAACATGATGAAGACACTCTATCAAGGCCAAAACTAACCTCTGCTGGTTCTTCAGTTGGTTCTTCTGTAGTTGTCGTTGTTGTTGTCTCTTCTGGAACCTCTTCATCATCGTCATTTGGAAGAACGGCGATATCAGAATCAGTTGGAGCAGATGTAGTCGTTGTAGTCGTTGAAACACTTTCGTCATCGCTCAATGAGCAACCATTCAAAGAAATTTCCTTGATATCTGCTCTGAAGAAGTCAAGAAGTTTTCCGTTGAGAGTGACGTCTCCAATGCATCCAACAAATGATGGAGTCTCTCCAGATTTTCCGAAGAAAGCGGAGAGGTAGGTGGCATCTGGATTGGAGTCATCTGCGTGTTTTCGAGTGATTTCATTTGAGAAAGAGTCATCAGCATCGATTCTGATGATCTGTTTCGTTTTTCTGATGGAAACATAGTGCCATTTTTCATCTGGAGATGCGGCCAACTCAAGAGTTGCCACGTCTTCTCCACTTGTCACTGTCAGAATTCCATCTTCATTGATAGTGACACTCATCACAGAATCCTCATCATCATTGACGGAGAATACTGATGATGGTTGACGAATGGATCTCGTCTTGAACTTGAAAGTAACAGAAACATCTTCTGAGAATTCAGTTGCATTGTTGAATGCAGCATTTGTTCTATCGGAAAGGAATGATACAGTACGAACTGTATTCAATGAACATCCACTTCTGACTCCTTTCGATGCATGACTTGCTTCAAGATCAACTTCGTCTGAACCCAATTTCACTGATTTAATGCATCCACGAAGTGGAACAATAGTTGTTCTGACTGATAATCCAGATGGAGTTCCTCCAATATAAAGGAATTCAGTCACGGACATTTCGGATTCTGTTCCTGCAACATCTCCTTCGAGTACTTCTCCTCCTTCTCCGTCAATCATGGTTTTAACGTGCTTCTGAAATGTATTTTGATGTATAATTAGAGGTGTCATATTACAATTAGAAGGTGCACTACTAGTGATCAGGTGTCCAATCCGGTGAAGGGATAATCCTAAACCGCGCAGTTAATGAGGGGGGAGAGCTTTCGAGAAGGTTCTAGCCTACATGTGTTTGAGAGAAATGAATATTTGGGGGGATATTTCAAATTCAACTAACCTCTTCTCTGACAATCGACACGGTGTGCCACTTTCCATCATTGTAGTTCGAAGAATCAGTAATCCATTGTTCAACACCAGATCCAAGATCAACAGATAACTTGACACTTCCTTCGGATAACTCAAGAGACATGAAATCTCTATCTTTTCCAACAAAGAACAAGAGTCCATGTGGAGAGAAAGTCAAGAAAGAAAGGGAAATCTTGGTGGCTTTACGTGGATTCCAGTGACTTGGTTTATAAGAAGTATATCCTTCTCCATCCAAAGAAATCAACAATTCGTCGGTATTATCTGTGAGTTTCGGTTGCTTTTGTGCTCCATTCACATTCAAATTTCCCTTTTCGCGAGCATTCCAAAGTCCAATTGGCTCTCCGTGCAGTTTCAATAGTTCAATGTCTCCGACGAAATCACGATTGTAAAGATCTTTCGAAATCTGAAAAATATATATGTGAAAGAATATTTCAAATCAAAAACTAACGCGAGCAGTTGGTGGAATTCCTCCGACGAACAACTTTGAAATCTGTTGATTCAAATTGAGAACACTCTTGTTTCCTCCGGCAACTGAGCTCTTCGTTTCGGCAGTTTCAACACTATTCGGTTTCGAGAGTGACACGTTGACAGTCTTTCCAATTCTTTCAATATTCATTCTTCTCCATAATCCGTCATTAACAACAGTTTCTAGTTTAACAACAGCAGGAGCATCTCCCAAATCGACAGTAACCTTTGGACGTCCGTATTCAATTTCAGCGGCAACATAATCGGCAGTTGGGACAGCACGACTTCCGACGGCAGTCTCTTCGTTTCCGAAGAAAAGTGGGATTCCGTGTTCTTGTTCAGTTCGGAAATAGAATGAGATGTCAGCATGAGCAGCCGATCGAGTCACTCTTTGTGGAATATTCAAATCGAGAGACGATCCTTTTTCGAAATGAGCTCCCAATTTGATTTTGTTGGCAGCATTTCGAGCGACAGCGATCATTTCTTTGATTTGTGAGACCTTATCACTAATTGATTCAACCTTTCCACTTCTGGCAGCCGAAAGTTTCTTGAGCTCTTCGAATTTAGTGGCAACAACTGGAGCCAACTTTTGAAGTTGAACAGAGTTTCTTCTTGCCAATTTGATTCCTTCCATTGCACTATTCGCCTTTTCTGTAATCTCTTCAGCTTTTCCTGCAATTTCGGAAATCTTCGAACGAGTTTCTTCGATATTTCCATCAACTTCAGCCTTCAAATTCTCAATTTCTTTGACCTTTTCATCAATCGAATTCAATGTATCCTTATCATATTTTGGAATTCCAGCCTTCACAGCATCCTTTCTCTTTCTTAATTTATCAGCCAATTCTGTCAATTGTTCCAATTGTTTCTTCAATTTCTCAGCTTCCTTTACATCGTGAGCAACATTCTTTGCGAGTTCAGCAATTTTGTCTCTAGTCTCAGCGGGCACTGGTTTATCCTTAGCCGCCTGAACTGCTTCGGCGTATTCGGTTTCTTGTTGAAGAAGTTCGAATGCTTTATCAATCTTTTCCTTTGCATTTCTCAATGTATCAGTCAAATTAGAATAAGCGTTAGCAGCTTCCAGAGCCTGATCTGAATTGTCTTTGTTGTTATCAAATGCTTGTCTCAAAGAGGTAGATTGAAGATGAAGTTCATGAGCCTTCGCATTGACAAGTTGCATGTCAACTGGTTTCTCATCTCTTCTGACTCTTTTTTTAGCTGCTTCCAATGCTTCGGCAACATCGTTCCGAGTCTCATTCAATCCTGTTACTCCAGTTGAAATCGCTTCACGAGTATCTCTGAGGTTTTCAGTGATATTTCCGATGGCGATGTTGATCTTTTGGAATTCTCCCTTCACAGTTTCAACTCGTTCAAGATCATCGGTGATGGCAGCGACTAGATTTTGAACTTTGGCGAGTTGGAGCATTTTAGCAAGCTGCAAAAAATAAATTACCATTTTTTTAAAATCAAAGATGACTTACATTATTAGCTCTATCAGTTTTCGATTTGGATTCTTTGAGTAATTGTTGAGCACTATTCAAATAAGACGCCAACTCTTCAGCCTTCTTCTTTTGTGATTCGAATGATTCCTTTTGTTTGTTCAATTTATTAGTTTCTTCTTGAATCTTATTCTGAATCTCCTTCAATTTCTCCGGAACATTTTCAGCTTTTTCTGGAACTGGATCAGCTGAAGTTGCTTCCAAAGTCATTAAAGTCTCTTCGGCTTCTTTGAGAAGTCTTGTATCAACATTGACGGCCTTCGAAGATGATCCAATGGCAAGGGCAATTTCAGCAAGACTTCGAACACTTTGACGAGCTCTTTGTGCTTTTTTCATGACGTCATTCAAGAATTCATTTCCATTTACAGTAAGTCCTTTGGCAGCAGTTGCAGAATTGTTTGAATGATTCTTGGTTCTGGTGAGTTTGTTTAGGATTTGAGTAGAGTTTGTTAAAATATCAGAAGCATCTCCAAAGACGTTCCCAAATGAATTCTCTTCGTCATTCAACATTTTTGTGATTTCATTAATATCATTGAATTCCTTTTTGTTTCTGGCAAGACGAGCTCCGACAATAGTTGCAGAAGAGATGTTTGCAATTGCGGTTCCAAGAACATCAATTTCCAATTCCAAATTATCAACATCTCCGATCAAATGATGCACGCATTCATCACATCTTCTGCATCCGTGAGTTGGAATTCTGAGGTATGATGGAAGACATTGATCACATCTTGATCCGGTCGCTCCTTCTTGACAATGACATTGACCAGTTCGAACATCACAAACAGTTCCCATTGAAAGATCAGATTCACAATCGCATTTGTCACATCCATGTTCTCCGTAGTTCCAGTATCCATGTTCACAATGCTCACAACGCATTCCAGATGCTCCAGGACGGCAAGTACATTGTCCATTCTCCACATTACATTGGGTATTGAATGCGGCGGTTCCGCAGTGACAAGCTTGACATCCTTGACATTTCGAGAATCCCCAGTGATCTGGTTTACATCTATCACAGGAGTCTCCTTCGACATTCGTTTTGCATTCACAACCTCCACTTCTTCTGTCACAATGTTGGGATCCACATTGATCACATTCACAAGATGAGCAGTTCTTTGCAGATACGGCATCTCCATAGAACCATTGAGCACACCATTCACAGTGTCTTCCGTCGGTATTCTGTTCGCAAAGATAACAATCTCCACTGACTGGATGACAAGCACGAGAATCAGTCAAATTGTTGTTTCCATTACATTGACATGGTTCACAAGATCCTCCGACTTGTTGTGGTTGACCGAAGTATCCAGGAGCGCATCGATCACAACGATCTCCAGTATATCCTGGTTTACAATTACATTGAAGAAGTTGTCCTTCTTCCGAGACATCACACGATTTGGCAAAGTTGTTGGATGGAGCGAATGGACAAGCACAGGCCATGCAGTCGTATGGAGATCCGTTCGTTGCATTTCCGTAGTGTCCTTCATCACAGAACTCACAGTGATCTCCATGAGTGTTATGCTCACAATCAGTACAGATTCCAGTATCTGGATCACAAGTTGCCGAGTGTCCATTGCAATCGCATGGAACACATGCACCCAAGAAGCTTCCAGAAGCAACACGATGATATCCAGATGCACAAAGTTGACAGGATGGTCCAGTGTATGGAGCAGGACATTGACATTGTTCAACAGAAGAAGCCTTGATGACAGAATCAAATCCATTTGGTTCAGAGACTTCTAATCCAAATTCATGAAGAGTACTTGTCTTCGGATGATCGAAATACGATGCCTTCAAAGTGATATTCTGAAGAGAATGAAGTACTTTCATCAGCTCTTCTCTTGTAACGGTCTTTCCTTCTGTTGTCATGAAATTCTCTGGAACAAGTTTACATTTAACAGTGAATTGCTCTTCTGGATTAGTTGGTTGTTCTGTTGCCCAGTATTCAATTGTCATATTGGCTCCAGTCAATCGAACATCTGCATCAGCGTTCATTGTCTTCCTTCCAGCACGTGGAACTGAAGACAGTTTGAAGGTGAGTTTCAATCCATAGCTAGTTGTGTAGTCTTTTGGTTCGAATGGAACAACAAAGTAGACAGAGTTTGGAGATGTTTCTTCTGAAGTATACAAGACAGTGTCGTCCTTGTTATCAACCATTCCACTGTCATCTGTGGTGAGGAATGAGGACATGTCAACGGACATCTAGAAATCGAAAAATTAATTGGATGAAAGATGAAAATAGCAACTTACAGTAGTAACTGGATACATGCTTGATCTACAACTATCGGTGACTCCAAAACAGAAACAGTTGACACATCCCAATGGATTTTCAGCCGATAAATCGAATGTTCCAGCCTTACAAGCCTCACAACGAGCTCCATAAACGTTCTCTTTACATTTACATTGAGCATTTGTCGCATCACAAATCTCCTCAGTAGTTCCTTCTCTATTACAAGAGCATCCATAACAGTGTGGGAATCCATAGAATCCGGCCAAACAGCGATCACATTGTCTTCCACCCATTGATTCTCTACACAAACATTGTCCAGATTCTGGATCACAAACGAGATTTCCTCCTTCGGATCCTTGTGGATGACATCCACATTTCTGACATCCGATCAGTGGATCATATCCGAATGCATTACTGACACATCTGTCACAGGTTTGTCCTTCAACGTGTGGTGGACAGAAGCACTGTCCAGTCTGTTCGTGACATTGTTGTCCGGTGTTGCATTGACATTCTGAAACATCAAGATAAATTTTTAGAATGAAAAGTTATTATATAAGCTAGAAAAAAGGCCGCAAACGCTATATCCGACGCCAATGTACTATGAAAAACTTACTGATGCATTCAGGAAAATTGTAGTATCCTGGAGCACATCGTTCACATCTTCTTCCAATAACATTTGGTTTACATTTGCATTGTCCTCCGTATTCTTCGCATTGGAATGATTCGGAACCCTGAGCAACACAGTCGCATGAAAGAGCAGCCGAATTGAAGTCAGTTGTCAATGAGAAAATCTTTTTTTTACAGAAATCACTGACTGATTCTGGATGATTTCTTAGATTTTCTTCCGAGCATTCTTTCAAGAATTCATTTGAGAGATCAAGAGCCAATGGTTCCATGAGCTTATCTTTGAATGAGTTATATGGAACGGCGGTGATCGAATCAATGTAAATTGGTCCTTTCTGACTTGAGTTATGATAGAAAGTGGCTGTGTATTTGTCATCCATGAAGAATTGAATCACTTCTGGTCGTTCTTTGTCTCGGATAAGGGCACGGCATCCACTGATCGATGGACAGAATGCAAGTGGAACGGTGGCTGAAACATACAGGTTACGATTTGAAAAGAGAAAGGGGTTAGTGAGAATTGGTAGTGTGGACGGACAAGTGAGTGCTGTGATCTTTTGGTCAGAAGCGAAAACTCAGAAGGACACGTTTCACTAGAACAGGTTCCTCTGAATGTCTGATTTGCATTCCGTGGTAAAACATGCACATTCAATAAAAACTAAAAAAACTAAGGGTGTGATCATGCAACGAACCATTGAAAAGGAATCTCGATGAATATTTGTTGTCTGAAAATAGAGGTGCGGGGGGATGCAAAGAAAGTGATTGGAGAGGAATAGTGAGTGCGAATTCAAAAATAATGTGTTTTCTTTTGGAAAAGTGCTAGAAAATCTGAAAGTGGGGGAAAAGGAAAATGTGCAAAGAAACGAACAACATGCGAATGAATTGCATGAGTCACCCTGGAAGTAATGCTCGTTTTGAAGAAGGACATCGATGTCAATTGGAGTGTTATCCGGATTGAAGTAGTGAACCAAGAACATATAATGACCACGGGTTGGAACAACTCCAGAGATTTCAATTGTCGCCTGAATTCACTTGATTACCGAGTTGTTTCTGAATGAGTGTATACCTGGGCATCATCCAATGGAACGACACGCATCTCCTTCGAGTTGGAAACTGGGAATGGAAGTTTGTCTCCGAGAATCGATTTCTCCATATTTGGTCCATTTTCAGCTTCAGTGACAACGGATTCAGATGCTGGTGGATAACTTTGTGGAACACATCTTCCGTCTTTTCGGATGCACACTGGTACTTGTTGCAAATATTCTGAACTGAAATCAGACTTTCTGATGAGATGAACAGCCGATAATCCGAATTTATGATTTGGTTTGACCATCAATTGAATAGTTGCTTCTCCTTTTTTAAGTGGAATGTATGGAATTGTTCCTCCAGAAGAGACCAATTCACGACAGAATGTTGCATAAGGACAATGATGAATGACAACACTTCCATTCAAAACTCCATTTCCATTTTGACTGACTTCTACTCCAACATTTCCATCGGTCTCTTCTCTATTGTGATATTCAATGACGATCACGTATTCTCCATCTTCTGGAACATCTACTTTGGCTTCAACAACTCTTGGATTCTCATCAGCACGGACAAAAGCAGCTGGTCCAGTGATCTCTGATGGAAGGATTTCAACTGGAACCAATTCCAAAGGAGTTGTAGTTCCATCTTCATTGACATAATTGAATGGAACCTTCTCCATATCCACATAAACACGGGCGGTCGATGGAATTGGTGGATAGATCAAATCAACACAAGTAGTATTCTTAGTGCTATGAGACAGACATGGTTGAGGAGCTCGTTGACGGAGTGCAGTTCCTTCATAGTATTCGGCTGGAAGGACAACGACGTAATCCAAGAAGAGTCTTTGTTTTGTGGAAATGGCCAATGACCATTTTCCAGGATTCAAAACGAATGGTTTTCCATCTACAGTAATCTCTTTCATTGCTGGCAGTTCTCCGGGAGCAAAAGTCGCTTTTCCGGTTTGTTCGACGTCATGAGTATGAGTAAATCTTGGAAGAATAGATACTGTAGCAGTGATTGGAACTTGTGTCGGATTACGGTAACGGAAGAGAAGACGGTAGACACTGGCCTTTGTAATGTCAACATCAATAAGAATTTTCTCTTGAATTGGTGAGAAAACCGCGTATCCTCTCCACGAGAAGTTGGCAAATTGTTCTGGATCGACAGCGAATCTAACTGGTCTCTGATCCTCTGTGTGAGCATCTTCTGCCTCGTATTGATTGTGCCAAAGAGTTGGGAAATAGTGATTCTCAATTGGACGATCACATCGAAGTCCGGTGACTCTTGGACGACATTTACATTGTCCAGAATTGATATCACATTCAGCACGAAGAGCTCCTCCAATATCACAGTGACATGATTCACATCCGAGTTGATTGAAACTGTTGAGTCTGTAGAATCCTTCTGCACACTGATCACAACTTCTTCCAGCAGCATTCTTCTTACACATACATTGTCCAGATTTCAAATCACAGGTATTCAATCCAGAAATGGTTCCATTTGTATTACAATCACAACTTCTACATCCATCTTCATGATGATATTGAAGATCCCAGTATGTTGGTTTACATTGATCACAAATTCTTCCAGTGACGTGTTTTCTACAAGAGCAGAGTTCTCCAGGGGAAACTTTGTCACATCCTTGGAAATCACGAGTCACTCCAGATGGATTACAATTACATTCTTCACAAATCGGGAAGTTGTAGAAGTTTGGTTTACATCTGTCGCATCGTTCTCCTTCGAAGTTTCCTTTACAGTAACATTGTCCATTATTGTCACAAGTTTGTCCCTTGGCTCCAGCAATAAGACATTCACAACCACGGCATTCTGGATAGTTGTAGAAACCAGCTGCACATTTGTCACAAGTTCTTCCGGTGAAATTTCCATTACATGGACACTGTCCGGATGTTGAATCGCATTCTGGAGAAGTGATTCCTGCTCCATCACAAGCACACGCTTTGCAGTTCGGATAACCGTAGTAGGCAATATCACAACGATCACACTTGTCACCGGCAAATCCTTCTTTGCAGAGACATTGTCCAGTAGTTTGATCACAAACACCTCCTTCTGTTCCCATTGGATCACAGTTACAGACTGAAAATGAACATTATAACTTGTATTGGATACAGTTTGAACCGAGAACTTACATTTACAATCATCTCCAAAGTATCCAACTTGGCATTTGTCACAAGACAAACCAGCGTAGGCTGGCTTGCATTCACACTGTCCGGTAGACGCAGAACAGTTCGAGTGTTCGGATCCAGTTGAATCACAAACACATTCAACACATCCTGCAGTCATATTAGTGAATCCAGAGGCACACGTATCACAGAATGTTCCACCGAATCCAGGTTTACATGGACATTGCCCGTCTTCCGGAAGACAAACCTCTCCGATAGTTCCGTTGACGTGGCATTCGCATGGCTTACACTCTGGTGGATCATAGTATCCGGGAGCACACTGATCACAGTTTTCTCCGACGAATCTCGCTTGACATTCACATTTTCCAGTTCCCTCTGCACATGATCCAGTATGTTTGTCTGGATCACAGTCGCAAGGTTTACATGGTTGTGGCTCATTCCAAGTGACTCCTTCTGGACGGAAATACCCGTATGAACACTTGTTACAGTTGATTCCTTCAGTATTGTCTCTACAGTTCACACAGACTCCACCTCCTTCGTAATTTCCTTGTGAATCCATCGATTGTTTGTTTAGATCCACTTGCTCATCATAATAACATTCATTTGATCTTCCGAAGCAGTTGCAAGCTTCACAAGTGAAATTTTTATGAGCAGTCGCAGGTTCCCATTTCTTCTGAACAAATCCAGGACAACATCTCTCACACATATCTCCACAAGTGTTATGTTCACAACGGCAAAGAAGAGATTTTGGTCTTTGGGGTTCAAGAATATCACAGGTGACGGCGTGTCCATTGCAGACGCATCTTCCTCCGATCATGATTTCTTTGATGGCGTAGAAATACTGGAAAAATACGAAATAAAATCATTGAGTGATGAATTAAAAACGAACTCTTCTGGTGACAGTCGGGTCTCTCCATTCATTCATATCCATTAAATGTCCTTGAAGAGTTCTTGTTCCGAGAAGACGAAGTCTCACATTTGTTGCTCTTGTGAAGTTTTGAAGTGCTTCCGATGTGGCAAAATGACGAGAACTCGGACGATGTTCCAGAATCTTAATAACCATTTCTCCGTTTTCCAATGGTTGAAGATACGATTGATCTGTACGGCAAGTGACAGAATCATCTTCAGATACGGGAGAAAGTGATTCCATTCCGAATCTTCTCATACATTCAGCTGGACTTTCGGCAAAATTGACCCATGGTTTGTATGTTTTTCCGTGATCTGTGGATCTTTCGAGTACCCAACTTCCTGGACGTGGACTGTTTGCCATTTGAACCCAAACGTAAGCAACATGGAATTCCTGTTCCAAATCAATGGTGATATTAACTTCATTGTGTTGAAGACCACGAGAAAGTGGAGGAGACATCCACCAACTGTTGTTTCCGTCGACCATATTCGATGCTGAATGAGAATTCTCATTTCCAGAATTACAGAAACCACATCCATGTCCTCCACGAACGATTGGATTATCGTGAGAGGACCATGACTTCTGTTGGTCATCTTCTTGATACGAATACGAATTCAATGGGGTGTATTGAGAAGATCCTGTAATAGAAGGGCAGTGTTGAATGATGAAGATCTTTCTTTACTTACCAGTCAAAGAACAATAGATTTCATTAACGGCTTGTCCTTGGATCTCTCCACAAGTTGACGTCGCATAAATTGGTTTACGATGGGAAATTGTGATTTGAGATGGTGTCAGTACTTGTGAATAAGTGAATTGTGCCAATAGTCCTATAATTATAAAAAGAGCCTTCGTCGCCCAAGGCGACGAATTGTAGGGGCTCATCTGAAAAATGGAACAATTGAGAGAAGATCTTAACTTGAATAATCAAAAGTAACAAGTGGAAAGAGAAGGATGAATGGAAGAAGGGGAAGAGAGAGAGAGAGAGCGTCGGCATCTGGGAGGACAACTGTGCACATTTGCCCTCGATCGCCAGATGTGAGAAGAGAAGAGAAATGAGACTCTCCGAATCGAATCAATGAGTGCAAAAGAAAAGAGAAGAGGACACGGTGCCTGGTGTGGAAGACGAATGGTTTTGATGTGGATCCAAGACCCAAAGGACAGCACTTTTTCTGTTGAAATACATCTGCTCAACAGGGGGAAAAGGAGAATGGTACCTAGTCGAGGATCAAGAATGATTTGGAGTCCACCTCTCACGATTGATCTAGACAACAAACACTCTTCTATCATGATTCCCATGGGAAAATACCTTCTGTCAAACAAAAGAGCAATTACAGATACATTTGGAGATGGGAAAGATACGAATGGTGTCATGATGACTGTCATTAGGAACCACGTGGAGGGGCGTTGGTTACCTGACAAGGGTCTCTGTTTGGTGACATACAAGAATACTATAGATAGGGCTACAGCGTCAAATATAAAGACTAAATTGAAGATAGTTTGGTAGTGATGAAATAAAAATCTCAGAGAATTCACTTTTTCAAAGTTGAAGAACAGTTCTAGCTAATATCCTAAGTCCAAGAAACCTTGCCCTATAAAAGTTTGAATCTCCGATTCTTTCGGAAGAAAACCTCTGAAGAGGATTGAGCCAACTGCTCATTCTTCCTTGATTAATTGCAAAATCTCGGAGAAGAGGAATAAAAAGAAGGTGATTCATCCTGCAACTGGTGTGCTTGCTCTTTCCATCTCACTCTTTTTCTACTTCAAAAAGAGAGCCTTCGACCAGGGGTATCGGTTGGGGTCACCATACATTACAACCCACCAGAAGATAGTACATGAGATAAAGAGACGCAGAAGGGGTCATTGATACGGAGAAAAGACTAGAAGAAGGGGTGTCTGCTCGACACCGATTGTGCAATTTATAGACGTAATCGAGCAACAGGCGTATTTTGAACGATGGAGTATTACAAGTAACAAGACGAGAAAGAGACATATTTATTTTGATAGATTACGAGAGAAAAGGGTCACTCAATAAATGGTATCTTATAGAGAATGTCTTCAACATGATTCTCGTTTACTTCGAATGCAACGAAGAAATGGAAATTGTTACGACGCATTGTGATTGTCGCTGAAAGATTAGATAGTTACATGAACCAATGGATCCGTTACGAACCTTTGTCCCCTTTTACATTCTTCGATGTCCACGTGGATTTGTCCAGTTGTTGAATGCTCAACCCAGAAATTATATCATCGAATGAAAAGTTTTGATTCGTGGTAATACGAACAGAATCGATTTCACGAGAACCAGTGAGCCACTTTTCGAACATATCTTTGACAAATTCCTGTGGAATGCGGTCACATGCATGGAAAATGAACTTCTTGGCTTTGGAAACTGCTAGAATTTCGTTGAAAAACTCTTCGCCAATAGTGTCATCCATTTCGAAACACATGGCATCCAACTGTAATATTTGAATATGACTCTGAATTATTTAGAAGAGAACTCACATTCTGATAGCCTTCAAGACCGAGGATTGCAGGAGTCAGGTTGCTTTCAACAGCTTCAAAGTTGATAACTTTACATTTGGCGGCTTTCAAAAGATGACAAATTGATTCATGAGATGCAGAAAACTGAACAAATTCCAATGAAAATAGAAAAGAACTGGTAACAAACCGAATGAAATAGACGGAGCTGATCGAATCGGAGCATCTTTTTCTCAGCCTTTTCAATCAAAAAAGTACAGATTTCTTCGTCCAATTTATTCTGAAATGTCGACTGAAAGAGGGATTTCTAATGAAAACATACCACAGTCAACACTTTCACATTCACATAACAGAAAAATTTGGAGATGTATTCAAATGAACGGAATGGAATTCTGTCACACCACGAGAAATTTCTCCAAGCTCTGACACGTCTTCTCTCCTGAAATATAACAATTCAATGTTATCTCAAAGATTTTGGAATACCAAATCGATATGATAAATGTCTTTTGCCGGCAATGCTTTCCGATTCTCTTCGATGAGATTATAAATCGATTTACAAGAGATTCTGGCATAGTTCCGTTCATCGTATGTACACTTAAAAATTCAAATTTAGAACAGAAAATGCATAATTTTTACCTTCTTCAAAACATGTAAAATGAGTTCTGGAGGTAGTTCCAAAATGGAAAAATTCTCCAAATCCATTGTCGAAAAGTGAAGGTTTTGTGCAAAGAGATGAGTCGTTTGTCTGTCTGCGTATCCTTTTTGTTTATTGATTTCTCTCTCTCCCGTGGGATGAGGAGACTCCTGGACAGGAACCCTGTTGTTGTTTGAACGAGAAGAAAAATGCCGACTTTCAAAAACTGAGAAAAAGACGTGAAGAATAGTTTAAATTTTCCCGTGACACTGTCACTAATCCAATGTTGTTCGGGAGCCGAACTCAGACTTCACATGAAATTTCGGACTATGCTTCAAGAGAGTTTTTTGTTAGTCTTGAAATTATGCGTCGATTCATATAAAAATATGTTCATATTTCCAGAATTCATGTTCCATCATCTCGAACCAAAAACAAACTTCCTTAAAAATTTCTGAAAACGATTTTGGCTCTCCGTGGATGAAATTTGTTAATTTTTTAATAATTAGTGTCCGTAACACCTAGAATGATCATTTACATCTTTTAAATTATCTCAGAAAGTTTCAGAAAACCAGAATTAACAAAAGTAACTATAGTGACCTAGTTAAAAGGTTTTCGGGGAATCCAATTCTGAAAATGGTCTTTCTAGGACCTATGGATACTAAATTTGAAAGAATTAGACAATTTCGTCCACGGAGAGCCAAAATCGTTTTCAGAAATTTTTAAGGAAGTTTGGTTTTGGTTCGAGATGATGGAACATGAATTCTGGAAATATGAACATATTTTGGTATGAATCGACGCAGAATTTTGAGATGAGTATAAAATTCTCTTGGAATATAGTCCAAAAATCTATTTGTAGGCTGATATTGGCTCCCAAAGAGCACCGAGAGATTCAAAGTGTCACGATAATATTTTTCCGTGTAAAATTATTTTTTATAATTGATAAACTTCAGGCACTGAACAATACTTTGAGTAGGAGTTCAAAAAGAAAGTTAAAAGAATTCACAGAATACAGTAACAATTCCCCGGTTAGAGGATGAAACCGTTTTTCCCTTATTTCCAGATTCTCCATGTTCTTTCATCTTCTCCGCGTTGCAATTCGTGATTTGTTCCAAACATTTTACCTAATAACTTTAGTCTAGTTACTTAAATGTTGCAATGTGGCTAACAGGTGGCATGATGACTAACCTCCCCCCTGACCCCAGTTTATGTGCCCTATAAACCAGAAGTGACTCTTTTCCAATCAAAATTTGATTTCCTCCACCAACATTTTTTGTTTTTTTCTCTTCGCAAACGTCAATAGATGAAAAAGTGGGGCAAGGTACCAAGTACTTGTTTGGACTGCTTTCTCATTATAACAAGTTTATCGCTGAAAATAGACCAAAGGCGGGGTAATTGAGCAAGTGAAGGTGCCAGGGTCGGTGGCAACAACATAGATCTCGAAGACAACGAAGAAAAGGTTGTTTTGAAAGAAGCACTTTAACTCGGTTGAAGCAACGAATAGATTTTGATTTCATAATTCTGGAGAGCAAGGAATAAAGACTTTTCTTTTTTGTAGAGAAAGAGAGACACGTGATTTTCACAAGGAGGTCCCTCTCTTTTTCGAAGATGTTTGAAATTTCAGGAAGTAGGTGCATGTCCAGAAAAAAAAGTTTGTAGAAAAATCTTCAGCTCTTTTCGTTTTTTTGTAACGTGACCTGGTCTACTTCCTGAAAGAATTAGCTAAAATCAGCTCAACAGAGTAAATATCGCTCTAAATGTGTTCTGAAGTGAGGATAAGCAGAAAGACAGTCGGATTACGGTAGTCCTCTCTGAAATGGAAAATCTACATTGGATTGGATACTTCAGGGGACTTACAGATCATGTTATGAGATTACTGTGTAACTTACGATCGACCGGAGATCCATAACACTGAAGTGCACCTGTCCTCGTCTCGAAACATCACTTCCGATTTTTCTGATTTATTTTCCCTCTGTCCAAAATTTGCAAATTTTCTCTCCAATCAGAAACCAATTCGACCAGAATGTTCCTATTTTTCTTCTATTCGAGTGATGATTAATTTGTTCCAATTGGGTGATCCCATTCAGTTTTATTTATTACTTTCTAAGAATCCAAAGATCCAAAGAGAACAATCATTTCTGAGTTCAGGCAGTTTAATCGAACCTTGATCTTACAATTAAAGAACAGGCTACGTGGTGTGTTGGATTTGAATTGAGAAACTACTTTAATATTCGGTTTTGAGGTGAAAATAGATTGGATGAGATTGGAAAAGTATTCGATCAAACACGTGTCAATTTGAAAGTTTGATCGGAAATTGTTCCCCATAACTTCAGATTTTTCTTTTTTTTTTTCGAAAATATTTATTCTGACCTTGGTATGCTTTACAAGCGTTCTGTTGGAGATTTTGGGCATGATGCCAAGAAAAAACGGACAAGAACAAACAAAGAAACAACTACATACAACAAAAATCTGACCCCAAATAGATTTGTTTCAAAGAAGATAAATAGAAACATGTGTCCCAACCATTTCTGTCGTCTTTTCTCTAAACTTCTATACACAGAGAGTCCGATCAACTACAGTATTCCCGATGTTATTGAATTCTTTCCAATGATCAACACTAAACAATAGAGAGACTGAATTTGAGGGAAATAATTGGTCTTCGTGTTTAATTTGATCATTTTTTTGTGAAACCTTGAGAAAAAGTGAATGGCGGCGCGTGCCGATCAACTTCGTTTTCGATCATTTTTGTAACATTTTGATCTGAGATGCAGCTTTAATAGAGATGCTCTTCTGATTCGTTCCCTGATTTTTTGAAATCCTCTTTCAAATCAAACCATTTTTTCAACCTACATTTCTATCTTTCATACCCATCCATCCGTTTAATCCTCATCTTTAGACTCTTTGATTTCAATCTCTGATTGTTGTTTTTCACTTCGAAATGATTCATATTCTGTTCGAAAAATCTCACCAGACAGCCTTTCCCAGCTTCTCAATCAGAACCATTCAACCATATTATTATGTATATTCAGAGGTACAACTTATCTTTTCCGATCATTGATACAAAAAATAAAGAGGAAGAAGAATTTGGAGATGTGCTGGGTTTAAAAATAAAAGAAATTTACGGTCTCATTGATGTTACATAGTAAATTCGGAATGATCGCTTGAAAAACATGCGGTTGAGTGATTTTTCGCAGATCAAGTTGTTTGATGTCCGTTGCACATTCTGTAGGTAGTTCATTCTGAGACTGAAGTGAATGGCTATCAGACGAAATAAACTTCTTAGTCTGAAGGAAAATTATCTAGTTCTACAGATTCGAGTTCACTTCAGTCGATCCCTAGACACTTCCTCCGAACTTTCTTTTGCAACGTGATGTTTCCTTTTTCATTTCTTTTTCCAGTCATTGTTATTGTGTTAGTATCAATTATGTTTCTTCTCCTCCTCCCTCAACTTCATAATTATCCGTTTCAAATGATATCATTGAACGATTAAGGAAAGGTGTCCCCCCTCGTTGACACTGGATGGCACATTTGATAATTGTGGATGTAGTGATATCATATTGATTTCACAATGAAATCATATCAAAAATAAATCGAGAAAAGAGCATCCCTCGTCAATTTTTGGGTGGTGCCACGGAGTGTTCCATCTCGAGTTATTTTTGAGTTGTTTGTCATTAGGCTACATGATGTATTCTTTTAATGATGTTTTTCATACTCATTGTTGTTTAAGGAAATATAATAGTAGGCGGATTACTGTAGGAAGATGAAGAGATCAAAAGAAAGAAGTGGACCGTGAGAAAAATAAAAAAAAAACACTAGACGTTGGTTGAATGCAGACTCTCATTAGTATGGAGCCTCCAAGTTGGAAAACAAAGAGTTGTTTTCGAAAAAAAAATCTCAGTGTTCAAGTTGGAAGAAGGAAAACAAATTTTGTGAAGTAGCGTCTCGAAGTGAAAATATCCAGATTTTTTTGTTTTTGAAGAGAAAGAAAATGGGTTTTTAGTCTTGTGTCCTGTGTTCAAAAACTAAAGACACTCTATTAGGCATGTTCATTATCACTAGGTCATCTATCAAGAACCGAAAGTTTTTGATTGTTCACAAAGATGACCGACACTTTCCGGTTTATTCTTTTGTTCTTTGAACTTTTTGAAAACGACGTTTGAAAAAGTAGAAATAGAAAAATATTAATTTCGATGACTGTGTCATTAATTGCATTTTCTTCTTCTCATTTCATAAAACACTCATCTACTCAATTACTTCTAGATCTATGGCATTTAACCCCTTTTGTTATCTCTCTAGTTTCATCATTCTTCCGGAAGAATGTGACTTTCGGACGAAACATCTATACATCCGTCCTTCCTACTGTATTAAAATCAAAAAGCATACTCGACCCCGGATTAGTCATTTATTCTCGGTCAACTGACCTCCAGGGGCTCCGGAAATTACTAAAAGTTCCTTATTCTCTCTCGTTTTTTCTCCTTTTCGAGAGCCACCCTCACCTGGTTTACTTGTTTGCTATTATGTCTCTTCTATACAATTCTTAGAATTGGTTATTGGTTTTCTTCTTTTCCCTCTTATTCTGGACCAATGGAACCTATCCCTGCTTCTTTTTTCATCAAGTGTCCGACCGTTGACCCAAAACAAGTCAACCAGAAAATACACTCGTTTTTTATATGTCCTATTCTGTCCAGCTCCCTGGGTGCCCGGAGGGATGCAGTGCTTTTTGAAGTCTCATTTTACATTGGGACTTCCGGAAGACTTCTGAAGACAAAAGAGGAGGAGAAGAAGGGGAGACCTGGTAATTGGAGAAGTTTTGATGACACGTTTAAATGTAAAAAGGAAATGACCCAAGCGGAAATACAGATACGACGGCGTTGTAAAAAACGAAAAAAGAAAAGATTCTTTGGATCCTGTAAAGGGCAACGGACCTACAATCTAGAATTCCATCGGGGTGATTGATAGTTTTAGACATTGTTCCCAATCTGCAGACATTTTTAGAACCATCAACAGGTCTCCTTCGTTACAGTATCCCTTGACCTGGTGACCCTTTCAGAGCCAGAAATAGTATCCAAATCCGGAAACGTACAACTTGAAACCTTTTGCAAAACTAGAATTCATTTGTGATGTTTTGTAGTCTTCCATGACCTTTTCCATCATCATCCCACCTGCTGTGTGAACCGACGGAAGTGTTGGCGGTGGTTATTTGAAACAATTGAGACGGGAGGGCCCCTCTCTCTTTTTTTTTGCCCACGCACCATTGATAGGTGGTCCCTTTTGGGAATTGGAATAGAGAGAGTAGGAGGAAAGGTTGTGGGGGCTGTTTTTCAAAATTTCATTATCCGTATTTTATAAAATCCGTTTAGATCTTATGATGGAAGGAATGAAAAATAAGAAAACAAGCCTGTTTATACAGAACGAGATGGAAACGCATTCGGAACATGACTCAAGGGAGGCCAGAGGCCAAAAGTCGAAAATCTCCGAGACTCCCTGCTTTTTTTGAAACCAGATCTACCAGCAGGTGATTTGGAAAATTTGAAAGATGAAAAATATATAATTTATACAATATTTTGAGTGGGTTACTAAGGAGCGGCTGGAAATTATATGATTTATGGGATTTTGTTTTCGGAAAATGTCTGTCAAGGATGATGAGCAAATTGATGGGGGATGATAGCATGGTCCTTAGCGTCTCAGCTGTTTCCGCTCTTCAATTCTTCATGATTGCATAACGGTGTCGGATTTCAAATTTCAGCTTTGTTTGCTTTTCCACTAAGGTGTGAACGAAAAGGGAATAAACTGCTTTATAATCTGTCAACCAGTTATGGTATCGAATGACACGTGGCAAACGAAATGATGAGTAGACATGTTTTGGGAGATATTTCAGTAGGAATGGATTAACCGGGCGGACTTTTGATTCCTGATACCAGAAGTATTGGGTTCCTGTTCACCTGAATGCCCGTATGAAGCATTCTGACCAAAAGAAATTCCAACAGAGCTCCTCTCTTGATCTTTCCGTTTCAACATTTCCGCTCCGGAATCCGACACTTTTCACCTTCTGCTCATCCATCCTGATTCTTAGTCTATAGACAATGACGAATTCCCGTTTTGCAAGTCTCTTCCTCAAAAACCTAAAAATGGAATATGAATTTTGAAGAAAGTGACAGCCACCCGTCAAACTCAAAAAATAAATTCTTCGAGTTTTTGTCTCTTCTTCGTTAAGACCAAACGTCATGTTTTCCTTCCTTTTTACCCCGTCGCCCACACTTTGGATATTCTCGTTTTAGGTCAAATTTCATTCTGATCTGGAACTTTTGAATTTCTTTTTATCCACCATCTTTTCACATTTCGTCCACTTCAATGGGACCTTTTTTGAATGAATTGAAATGGGATTGACTTCCTCTATTCCATCATTTTTCCAGTTTTACTCATCGGTGTTCCTTGTTTTTATCTATCTTATCTTGTTTGGATATTTCATATTCGTGGTAGGATAATCTCGGCTGATATCTTTTTCTTCGTCTCGTTTCCCCCCTTCATCATCATAGAATAAGCTCCTCCTACCGTACACATTCTCTAAGTCTTCTCTCTTTGTGGGTGCTTGCTCTCAGTGCTCAGAGTAAAGACGGCTACAAGACTCCGCCCACCCTGTCGTTAAGAAATCGGGGCGGCTCTTCTTCAGTAAAAAAAACGAAGAAGCCGTGAACTTTCGATTCCTTGTCCAACCTCTTCTACTCCACCCCTTTTCTTCACATCTTCCTATCTTCAGTCTTGCTCCAAACCGTCGAGCCGAACACTCCTCATCAGCTATCATGCTTCCAATTGTTGGTCTCTTCGTCTCCTTCCTTATGGAGACAGCTGTCGCCTCCCAAGTCTTCTCAGAAGATGTCGGCAAGGTGACTGTCCTTCAGAACAGCTGTTCAGTGATGCCTCATCGTGTATGGAAGAGGTAAGCGATATTGAGATTAGAAGATTTGGAGACTGGCCTCCCTGGGAAAAAAACAAAATTCTTGGTAGATGAAAAATCAGAAAGTCAGGATTAGGATTAGGTGTTAGAACGGCCAAGATTAGCAAATGATGTTATTTTTTGATATCCTAATCCGTTTATTAGGACCTCGTTTCCGTTTTTAGCCGCGTTGATTTGTTATGAGAAACCACTTTCAGTGGCGGCTTTAGACACAAATGAAATTGAACAGCTCAAGTTGTTTACCACTCTCTTAATCATTTGTTGGTACCACCTGCCGCCGTTCGTTTTTCTCTTTATTAACTTCTAATCTTAACCAAATCCAAAAATTTGTATTGAAAAACAATAGGCACGTCACGTAGGATCTGATATTTGGTTTCCATCTTTTTCTTCGCTCTTAAGAGAAGAGATCTGTAACGACAAAAGAGAGAAAGAGTAGGGGAAGAAGAAAAAAGTGAGGAATCAAGTATTCAACAAGAAAAAAGAATGGAAAGGTGTGATGACGTCTTTAGTGTGAGAATATAAAGAGACAGACCGACGTGTGGTCAGAAACCTTTTGTATATTGTTTTTTTTTCTGGGGCTTAGCTGGTTAATTCCGGAACCTTTTGCTGAGAAGAAAGCATTCCAAAGCTGAGTCATAACACTTTCAGGTTCGAAGCCTCGCCAAAGCCACTCAAGGAATATTCGCCAGAATCAATTAAGTTCCTTATGACATGGGTTCATTCGACTCATGGTGTTGAGAGTCGTTTAGAGGACATGATGCTCAAGTGGGATGAGCAAAGCGTAAGTAAATGAAGATGACGTGGTGGGAGTAAAAAGCAAACAATCTCTTCCATTTTTAGATCTGTTTCGACCGCCCGACCACTCTTCCTCTGAAGAAAGTGGCTCATGGAGGATCATTTTCAAGCGATTCGACAAAGTTCAGCTATTTGGAGGTGCCAGAGTATTGGATTGCTCCAAAGGAAGATGACTTGGACACATGGAAGGTACGAAGATCAATGAATGATTTCAATATTAAAAACCGTTTCTGACTCATTTTAAAAACCTAGGGATGCTTTTAATTCGGATTATCGTCATCAATCTATTAATTTCTTTCAGAACGTTAAAATCGAGGAATGTTCCACAACAAATGATGTCTCATACCGTTGTCCTGAGTCAGCAGTCAAAGATGTTTGCTCTCAAAAGGATCTTGAGAAGTGTTCAGAACGTATTGAAATGGATTCATCAGAAGACTTCGTAAGTTTATTTGAAACATTCTATCCTCATTCATTGTTTATCTTTTCAGTGGACTTTCGTTCGCCGTCTTGGTTCCAGTCATATTGTTGCCACCAAGGCTCGTCGTGGATCCATCATCAGAAATGGAAATGTATTTGATATCAAACCAGTGGACATTCCAGAGAGGATATTCAAGGTTACTCTCACCTCAACAGACATGATGTCGATTGGCAGCAAGCTTTTGAAGAACTGAGAATGATAATAATCACTTCATCTCATACTGTTTTCTTTTGAACCATCTCCATCCCCCACACAGTCGTTCCCGTTCCCTAGAATTAATAATAATAAGACACATCCCTCACTTTAATATATTTTCGCTTTCCTTTAGAGAAGATGTATTGAATATCTAGGGTGATCAAACAAGGGATCATCAGCCTCTCTTCTTCTATTAGTTCTTTACCTTCCCTTGACCCAAGATCATTTTTACTCTTTTCACGTTCTTTCTTTTCGTTAGTCTCTAGATGTTACTTCCCCTGTTCGGGTTACCGTTAAACTGTGAGTTTGTGTTGTGTATCCATATAATCTCTCTCTCTCTCTCCCTCTCTCTCATATTCATATGACATACCTCAACCATTTTCCTTGATCTTTTCCTCCTAGTTTCTCACTTGGAATCTCATAGTATTGTACCATGATACTCTTTCCTCCTTGATTTTCCCGATGTTTCAGACCGTCCATATTTATATTTTTCCACTCAATATTCATCGATTCCCCCATTCGATTTCTCTTTTCTTGACGATGTCAGTTTGAATAATCATAAAAGTTAATTTTATTCAAAAATGTGTTCGATGTGTCAGAATATCATCATTTTTAGAGGCTCATGATTCATTCAATCATCAGCATGAATCGAGGTTTTCTTTTCTATTTTCTCATATTTTCTAGCTATTCCGGTGTCATTTCGAGTCATAATGACAATGAAGAACTGTTATCAACTTGTGAAATTGACGTAAGTCTCGTGGAAATACAATCAGTCAGAGGAAATGTGGAAATAGCTTTTATCGTCACAAAAAAATATCCAAGCTGCTAAATAATCTTAATAATCGAGTGTTTTTTGGCAAACGAGATAATTCCATTTGATCTCTGAAGAGATCTTGTTTGTCTAGTAATAGGAAGATTGACTATGAGTCGACGACACGTAGCTCATCGAGATTTATCTATTTTGACGACGGGGGTTCTTATTATTGGGGGTTTCTTTTGTTATTCATCAAATTATTATACCACCCTGCTTTCAATATAATTGTCTGCCACCGTGTGTTCCGAATGATTCAAAGCCAACACATCAGCTAAATAACTTGTTGATCACTTTTCGCTGCAAATACCTCCCAAACGGAAAAACAAGAAAAACTCCAAACGTTCCCCGATTATGTGGAACGCTGATTGTTGTTTGGGAACTGGTCTCGGCGATTTTTGAATTCTCAGAAAAATAATTCTTTTCATCCGGGGTATTTGAAAACTTCCTAACAAATATGAGTAATATAGTCGTTGGTGGCTTGTGGAAAAACAACTCTAAAACTGTTTTTCAAGAGAATATGATGCGTGGAACATTCAAGATTTAGAAGAAGATGACTTGTTTTCGTAACGGAGAGAAAATTCAAAATGAATCTATGATCTCAAAATGGAAAACAATTGGTGAATTTTAATTAAGTAGACATACAGTAGTGGCAACTGAATATCTCTTTTGGACAGTTGAAAATTGTTAACTTTAGATGCTTGTAGCGAAATGGGAAAAAGTTGACAGTGTTCTGAACTTTTAGGACGGATTGCTCATAACTAGATTTGCATTTTTAATAAGATTACTTTCTTGTAGAATCTTTATTTCAAGAGCCTTCAAATAAGAATTCACTTAATTTTAGTCGGTCGCAGTGCAAAATAACGAGTGCTTTATCATCATTATTTTCGACGAGCCGTGTATTTTTTTGAAAGGAATTGTTTAAAACTGTCAAATTCAAAAATGCAGTTCCAGTTATGAACGAACCATTTTGAAAAATTCGAAATAGTTTCATTTCCCCTCACTTTGCCACGAACACCCAAAGTTGCACATTTTCATCTGAAAACGCCAATGGTGACATTTCTGTGTTCGCTTCTGTATGCTACATTAGCATATCATTGAGACAAAAACGGTTGGATGACACGTGGACAAGGTTCTCTGAAACTACGTTGCCACTCATAGACTCTTCAAATTATATCAAGCTCTCTTTTTCGCCGACGTTCAGAAAATTGCGCAAGCAGATGTTTTTTCCTAAAGAATTGGTTCATTTGCGTGTTTTCCGGCCACCTCATAATAATATTTACACGAAAAGCCAGATAATACGGCTTGCTGAACGCTATTTTCCTTGTAACCACGGCTTGTTTTGATACTGAAATTTGTTTTTCGAGACCACATGCAGTATTTACAGAAATCAGATTAAAAATGACTAAACAAATCCAGTCTGAATGCCACATTACTAATAGAATCTATAGTATTTTTCATGTGTGCCAGATATCAATTCTATCAGCTGTTCCATGCTTTGAATCATTGTTTTTCAATCGGGGAACTTCTCTTTCACTGAGATCAAGTGATTAACGAGCGGCGGGGATTGAAAAGAGGGAAAAACATGAAATTGAAGTCTTAAACTTGAAGTTTCAAGTTGTTTTATCCTACCAGATAAGTGCATTCGAAACCAGATGTTTGAGGATTATGACACTAAAAATGACACGAAGCGGTACCGCCTGTTCTAAACTGAAAAGAAAGTCCAAGTCGATGGCAGATCAGTGAAACAATAAACAAACTCCACTTCTCTTTCTTTTTAATCTCTTCGTCTTTCTTTTCTGTACTCTGGACTCATTTGACACCTTTTTCCCGTTGATCTATTAGATTTTGATCTAGAAGTGATGTGATATCTTCGATTCGATTAACCAAAAGATTGAGAAACGCTGAATCAATTTAATATTTTATGTGCCACATTTGTAGTCTCAATTGGGGAAAAATGCTCTTTTGGAAGAGATCGACGAAAGATTTTTGAGACGAGGGGATGATTTGAATTGAGCTGAAATGACCAGAATAACATGGTGTTATCCGGTTTTTGAAACATTTGATGGCAATCTAAAATTAAAGGATTGGGGAGAAATGATCCAAAGTGGAAGACGTGCCAGGTGCATTGATGTTCTCTTTCGAACAAAAGTTTCAGGGAATCGTAGATCAAAATCTTCATCAACTCCATGGAGATCTTGTCAATTGTCAGAATCCACCGATGGAATGTTTCATTGATCCACATGAATATCTAATCAAATCGAGACTTCCTGTCGAATGTCGATTGGTTACTGATGACTTGTTCTTCTATGATGATGTAATTTCTATTAGAAGAGCATCCGTTAGAAAAAGATACTTCCAGAGATCGTGCGTCTTCCGTTTCTACTACCATCGCAGTTATTGCTACCACGAGAACCAATGTTACAGTATTTCTATGTCATGTCTCCCAGTTCAAACTCCAACCCCATTGACATGGATAAGTAAGTTTGATGGTTTCTCCTCGACTCAATATTCATTTTTTAGTCGTCTTTGCAATTCTTCTTCTAACAATTCTCATCATTTCCTGTATTTCTTGTTGCATTCATCGAATCTACACAAAGTGTTGTAAAGGGAATAAACCGTAAGAGTCTTTCTTCAAATTCATTTGGTCTACAAACTTCTGAAAAAAATTCTCCAACCGGCTCATTTTGTTTTAAAAAACTGAAAGAAAATAGATTAGTACTGTTGTTGGATAGCTCAGCTGTTTTGAATTTTTCCCAAAAAGCTGATCAACGCCCGACCAAAAATCTGAAACTCCCAATTTCGGTCAAAAATCATCCGAAAAGCTGAAAAAGTCGAAACTCCTGCTCATCTCCAACAACCGAGTAATCTTTCTTCCAGGGGCGACAAACCAGCAGACTCGACGTCATCTGAGAATCAGAAACTGGAGCAAATGTATCCGTTGATACAGATGGAAAAACCTCCAAAACCGCATCGTTTTAGTCGATACACAGAGACTCTCATTTAGATTTTTATCAATATTTTATTATTATCATTTCGTAAAAAATTGCTCAAATGAGCTGAGAATCAGTGAATAAAATTTGAATTGTCGAAGAATCAAATGATGAGAAAAAATGATTTTTAGAAAGAGGGAAAAGTACAGAAATGAGATAAAAGAAGGAGAAAAAGAAGAAGAAGAAGAGAAAGAAGCCCCGGAATTATCGGTGGGTGAGAAATGGCCAAATTGAGAGAGAGAGAGATGCGTTGATTTTCTTAGAGAATATCGTCAAAGTCGGTCTGTAATAATATTTGTAGAATAAGGTTTGCTCTGTCGATTTTTAGATGCATTCGGATCCTGAATAAGATTTGAGGTTAGTAAGAACACACACAAAGGGGTTAGTTGATTGATCACAGTTCTCAAGAAGCTTCTTGTTTTTCCAACTTACACCTGCTGACGACGCATTCGATTCTTTGTGTTGAATAGCTGGAAGTGAGTATTTTCGAGAGTCATCGATGCTCATTTGATGCATTCTATGCGCAATATCAGCAGTCGTACCGGCCTGAAAAACACTTATTTTCGTTCTTTTTTGTCTTCTTCTTGTTTTTTAGATAACGGATTACCTTAATTTTCTTCATGACATCACGAAGAAGATATCGCCAAAGAATGATGACGTGATCCACTTCTTTGTCGTTCATTCGCTTTGAAAACGCATGACGAAGGCAATAAATTGAGCATTCGAGGAATACTGACCAATAATAGGACCTGAAAGACAATAAGTTGATAAAATAATTTCAGAGAGAAGGTACTGAATTACAGAAGAGAAACAGAGTTTGAAATTCGATTATGTGAGACAGTAATTTTCTAGAATAAAACATTTTCACAATTTGAGATCTAATGTTTCAGCGATCGCAGTGTAAATGTTTTGTGGTCCTCTCGGATAATATTTTCAGCGCCGCGTTAATTTTTATCCAGATGAGCTACTGATTGCTTTGTTATCAAAGCACTGGTTCACAAAACTTTCAGTTATGTATTAATCCAAAAAACTGTTGTTTATCAGATATTAAAATTTTGAAGCTGTAAAAGATGATAGTAACTCATTCAATATGTACAGTATCTATATTGGGTACAGAAAATTGCTAAAAATGAGGAAACTTTGCTGATTATCAGGTACGAATGACTTTTCGATATTCATCCTGATCGAAATACATTTCTTCAAATTGTCTGAATCGAGTTTCTTTTTGTTTCACAAATTCATTGAAGACGGGCTCTGTGATGAGCTAATTTCGGTTTCTTTCATAACCTTCTATTCTCTTTTAACTACCGTACTCCTCTATCCCTGATACTGATTCTCACCTGAATTTTCCATTAACTTCTAGTTTCCCGTGTCGTCGTCCCAAATTATCGAGAATAACATCAAGTGATGTAAGATGGTCAAGTGCTTTGACTGCTCCTTCAATGACCTGTAAACAATCAACTCGTCTAGTACTTTTCCCTTTTCTCAATCTATGATACCTGCATGAAACGCATCGCCTGAAATGCGAATTCATTGTTTTTTCGATCTGGTTTTGATCCGACAAATTTCAGTTTTGGAAACAAGCGACGGGCTTCCGGACACTGAAAAGAGGGCAACGATTAGAATGATTCCATTGAGCTCTCATTGCTCATTCTACTGAATTTTAGCAAAAGAGAAGAAAAAGGAAATTGGTGTTTGGAAGAAAAGAGGAAATTAGGCGAAGAAAGGGTAATGAAACTGACAAAAGTAATGTTGACACTTTGCTTCGGTCACAAGACTTTAGGTGACTATACAACACTGAAAAAGAGCTGACCTGATTGAAAATCATTTCATAGATGTCACATGCGATGTGATTTTTCTTCGATTCCACCAGATTCCATGAATGTTCAAGATCGTTTTTTTCCTCCTGTGTGAAACAATACCAAGAGATTGCCGCTGGCGCCATATCTTCGATTTCCTGGAAAACAAAGATTTGGAATCAGTTTTAGAGAAGGGAACAGTAACGAGTTATTTTGAAATGGTTCAACGAGGATTTGAATGAAACAGATTACGATTCAAAATTTACAAATTGTGGAGTCATATTATATTGGTCTGGGATCAATTTCATGTGTCTCAAAAATTAATGATGCTCTAAAACATAAGTTTTTGAGCAAACTGTCCAGTATCAAATTCGCAGAATGATATTCCTGGTATAATAAAAATGGAGAGTGGGAATTTCTGATTTTACTGATCTACAATACCCGTTCAGTCTCTGACTACGTTCCTCGATGTCTTTCTTTCTCTCAGGTAGGATCTTTGTCTTTTCTCTCTCTTTTTTCAAAACCATTTCAAGTATTCTTCTTATCCCCAATTTAGCCATTCTTCTGCTCATTTTGGGCTGCCTCCGTGACTCATGCAACATTTTTTTCCTTCCTTCAATCTTTTCTCTTCTTCTTCAAAAAAAGCAACAAGGGAAACACTTGTTAGGAAGAGATGAAGGACGAAAAAGATTGAAAATCATGGAGATTGTGTTCCCACGCCTCTCCTACTTCCAAAAACTTCGAATATTTCTCCACGTGTTTACCTTTGACTCTTTTTTCTTTTTTCGTTTGCCCCGAGGCGAACAATCTCCATTGACTTGTTCAATCTTGTTGCAGAAAAAAGTGGTTGAAAGAAAGGAAAAAAGAGGGAAAACGAGATAATTGGAGTCATGTTTTGGAGCCTCAGAACTCTATAAAAAGAACGAAGAGAAGGAAGTTCTATGATGAATTAGGATCATTTTTAGACAATGGATCAAAACTCAGAGAATAACCATTATTAGGTCAAGAGGAACTAAATTTTATACTGTCGTTTTTAAAACGCAAAAAAGTGGGAAAAAATTGTGAAAAACATGCTTATTTTACCGAGAAATACATGAAGTTAAATTGGTTAATTCCGCAGTACAACTAGGCGTCTAGCAAGCTATCAATACAGTATTTTGTACAGAGATTATCAGAATCATCAAGAATCCGTTGAGAATTCAAAAAAGGATACAGTAACAAGAGAAGAACGAGAACTCAAAGAACGACCAAAAGATCTGAAGGATCAAGAAACCTCGGCTTTCCAAAAAACAAACATACCGTGATGACGAGTTTCACATCAAGTGGATCACACATTTTTGCAGTTTCTTTGTGTAGTTTAGACGGTGATTCAAGAAGTCTCTTCAGAATTTAATCAGAATCCTCAGAACAATAATAGTTTCTTTTTTCTGGTTGCGTGCGTGCTGCTCCTCTCAAAAAAAGGCGTCGAATGGGGCGGAGAGGTCTCACGGATGGGGCAGGAGCAACTAGAAACGGGGGACAAAAAGGGGTGGGGAGAGAGGTGGTCGTAAAATGAGAAGTGTGCCTCGTTTTCGACGTATTTCTCACTGTTTCTCCCCCTCTACTACAAGATCTTATGATCAATTTCAATTAAATGATTACTTTTTTATTCTTTTCCTTCACCCATTTTTGTATTTTTCCAACTCTAAATTCCTTCAGAATCATCGTCATAAAACCACGAGGTCAGAAGTTAGAAAAGGAGAAAAAAGAGAAGAGTCTTGATCGAATTTGTGGTTTGTGTGTGCAAAATACGATGAGAAGAGGATGATAGAAGACGTTGAAGATCACAAACAGACTTTCAGAATACTTTTCGAAATATCCAAAAGTTACTGCAAAATGGAATAAAAGGTCATTATCATTACGTCACATTGAAAGGGGCGTGGCTTAGAAAACTGAGAAAAACAAAAGGTTTAGTGGAAGACGATTGGAATAAGAAGTGGGAGAGGTTGATGGGAACCGGAACTGGTTTATGGGTTTATTGGTACCAAGAATGACTTCGACTAGAGAACAGAACAAGGGAGGAATCGGATGATTGAGGGATTACAAGGTGAATTGGAACAGAATCCGAGAAAACATATTGAACTTGTTGCGCATAAAATATATTTGGTAACATATGAGAGCTTGCCAAAAACACTTTATTTCTAGACCAAAAAGTTATTTTCTTCTCGGATAGCAGTCAGATTGAAACCGAATTGGTTACTTTCGATTGTTCTTTTCACAATTTCTCATTTCTATCACCTTCTCAGAAACTGAGAAATTATACGATTTATCGTATGTTGATTTTTTTGTTTTTGAGGAAGTATATTTCTCATTGAAAACCCTGTTTGAAATGGAGAAGGAATGGAATGCAAATAGGTCTGCCTGAGGGTGTGGAGTTCCTTCTCTCTCTCTCTCTCTCTCTCTCTCTCTCTCTCTCTCTCTCTCTCTCTCTCTCTCTCTCTCTCTCTCTCTGGAAAAAAGTACTAAGCTTCTTTCGTATAATTGAATGGAGACTCTTCTTTCCCTTTCCCTCCATACATAAATTTTGGTAATCAGAAGGAAAAAGATGATTGAAAGAGGAGACGGAAAGCACTTTTTAGCAACACATGAATCATCGGGAGGCAGAAGAAACGAAAAATAGAATTGGATGGTAGATCAATGATTTGTTGAAATAAGGCAAGTTTTAATGTCTAAATGAGGGAAAACAAGGAGAAAGTGATGTTTGGAATTTGAAACTCGAGCGATGAGCATCAGAAGACATGTGAGAGTAGAACACAGATGACCGCCACGTCTTCCTGTTTTCTTGTTTCAAAGTGGTTAACGAGTCTGATTAAACGAAAAGTTTGAATAACAGATCAAAAGTACAGTATTCAAAAAACACTTTTATTCGAGAATTCTGTTAATTTGTTTTCTTGGAACCAGTTGAAAAACGAGAAAATTCTTCGAGAGATATTTGAAAAATGAAGTCTATCTTCCATCCGAATGTATAAAAGTCTCGTTCCGGCTCATCAATTTTCACTCGATCTCTTCCTTTTTTTCTAGTTTTTCATTTCTCATTTATCAAACCAAAACACGGATCTCTTTGAGAAAAGGTTTAGAGACCCCGACAAAGAACGTCTGGAGTTGAAGGATCCCTTGGGATGAGCAACAGAAACACTCGTTCAACACAGAGAAAAAGTGATTAGGATGAGTGAAGAAGAAGCTTCGAGATTGATGAAGCAGTACTCTGATCAAGGGTTTTCTGTGGTTTTGTGATTGATCTTCGAAATTTTTGATTTTTTGATTTTTTAGAACAAGCTCTTCTTGGATAATTAAGAAACCTTAGAAAGTCTATTTTTTCTGGGATTCTTTGACTACTTCTTACGATTTCATAAGCAGTTCACTTAGTTCATCAATCATTTGATCTACCTTGCAACCGAAAACTTTCATTTCATCATCATCAAAAAGTACTTTCCCTAAAAGTTTCAAGTTTCTTCTTCTGATCATTGAATTTATGCCATTTTCCATCTGATTCAGTTCAAATCACAATATTTGAAAACAAAGTTCTGATCTGATTACGACAAATGACAGAAACTATCCCAGAATAGATGTACGCACACAAAGTATTTATAATTTCCGCTATTTTGCACATGATGATTATGGAAGGAAAGTTTCCGATTCGCATTTTGATTCTGAAACGGCTTTCGAAGCATAGAGCACATACAAAAAGTCATGACATTCGAGACGTCGCAATCCGAAATCCGATACTTAACTAGTTGTGTACTTTTGAGGCAACGGACTTCTGAGAGGAGAGGAGGACAATGTGCTTAGGCTTTTTTGGCAACATTCAAACGATCAGAATATGATAGATGAACTTGGAATTTGGAAGATTTTTATGGGTAAAGGGGGGCGATTGAAAGAGAAAGCGTCATCTTCGACCATCTGGACTCCAAAAAAAGGGCTTCAAATAGTTGCATTGTTGAAACTTTTGATCCATTCATTTGTCTTATTTTTAATCCTTTTTCTTCGTTTTTCTCATGACGTTTTCCTAGAGTCTCGTTGCAAAAATTGTGAGAGAACAAAGAGAAATTATACGTATATTTATGGAATTGACGGGCTTCAGAATATGAGGAAATGAGCAGAGAATGAACATTTCTGCTGAGGAAAGAATTAATTTCAAAAAGTCTGCAGGGATAATTTTCTGGAAACTAGGAAGTTCAGGATGTTAGGATTCATGATTCAAAAACTATGTTAGTAACAGACTACAAACTACAAACTAAAAAGTGATAACATGAATCCGAAAGGATGCATACCGTCACTTTTTTCCTTATAATATTTACCTAAACAAACTTTTTTCTCTAGAGAAAACTCGTCAAAATCCGAAGAAAAGGTTACTTAGTCATGCGAAAACTGAATGAGCACTAGTCGAAACTTTCGAAAAATCAACGAGGAAAAAAAATAATTTTGGGTTTGGAAAAGATTTCCCATCGATTATGAATTCATGTTAATTTTCATTCGAACGTCATTTTATATCACAAAACAGTTGAAAGAAGAATCAGTGTGGAATGAAGGTTTCAGACGGACGGAAATTGGAAAATAGAAAAGAAAAGAAAGAAGAAAAGATTAACTTTGGGTGTCTTCTCCATCTCCTTCTTCCATCTTTTCTTAGAAGAAGTTCATCGGAAATGGAAAACGTTTTTCACTTTAAATGAACTTTTTGTTCTCCGTTTCTTCTCCTTTGTTCTCCGTTTTTGGTTCTATCGTTTATCCGGAATTCTTCTCAAAGGAGTTGTTAATTTCTCACTTTTCACTTATTTATTTGTTCATCCTCCACCATCTGTCGGATGTTCTATCCGAGAGATTTACACGGTATTTGCAGGATTGCACGGACTTTCAGTTGACTTTTACCCCAAAAAAACCAACAAATAAACTTAGCGACAAAGATCTCAAAGATGAGTAAAAAGAGGTCGAAACCAACACAAAAAATGGTACAGATTGGGTTCGGAAATCGAATTTGGAACGTGCAATGTTGCACATTTCTGGGTGGGTTGAAAGGAGAAAAAAGAGAAGGGTCAATGGACATTTGCAAACAGATAGAGCTCTTTTTTTGAAAAGAAATTCGAAAGTTTGTTGGAAAATGGATAGAAGAAGAGATTTGGTTTTGGTTTTGGTGCACGTGGGAATCTGTTGGAGTTCATTTTGAATATTTTTGAAAACATGAACAGAGATTTTTAGGGAGTTTTAGGTTATTGAAAGACTCTCTAGATCTTTCCATAAACTATGAAGAAGATGAGCCATAGAAAGTGAGAATCAATATGATCGGAGATATCAAGGCCATTTCCGTTCAACTACGTTATAGGGTGACCTCACAAAACTATCTATGAATCATAGACTATAAGCCAATGTTTGAAATACATTGAACCGGATGTCTAATAATATCTTAAATTGCAGAAGATCTCTAATAATAACTCGAGCAAAAAACGTTTAGGTTTAGTAATTCTGAATATCACTACAATGCTAGTCTATAAACATGTCTGAAGACACTTACCTCTTACTCTTACTCCAGGATTCCAGGTTTTCTTTAGAAGTCGTCGTTAGAATAGAAAGAATTAAAATGAAGAATAGAAATGAGTTCGTCTTAAAAGATAGGCTCCGCCCCTCGTAGACTACCGTAGAATTCTCTTTAAAGTTCGTCGATCATAGAAAGTGTCCCGGAAAAAGGGGCGGAGTCTCTTCTTCCACTTTTTGACTTTACCAAGAAAAGCAGTTGAAAAAGAAGAAAAGAATTGAATGAATTAATGAAAACTTCAGAGGACGAACGAAATCAAAACCTGGGAGGGCAGAAGGCAAAGAGGAAATGGCCGGTGACCGACGTCTTCCTGTTTTTCAATATATATTCTCTACATCACATGTGTTGAGTGGTTTTGTGGCTATGTAATTACATCAAAACATATATTTATACACAAAACTAAATAGAAATTGAGTACGAGAAATGAGTTTGGAAGTTTCGATATTCTGAAGGATGAAGAGTTTTTGACAGATTGGGTGCAACTAATTATTCGATGAAGCAGATGAAGAAGTCATGTTACAAACTACATTTGGATAGAAATATATACGACACGTGGTTCTTTTTTTTTATTTCGTCGAAAAGGTTTCAGAAGGCGTTCTAATGAAGGAACCGAACAGAAACGACCGGAAATAAGGGCAAAAGTCAATAATTTTCAGAAGCAGACTCATACTTTTTTTTGGATAACTTAATAAGAAATGACGCGAAGTTTGTAATCAAATAACAACTTATTTGTTTTTTTACGAATAAAAGTTCAGACACAGAAATTGTTCTTCGATTGAATTTGAAGTTTTCCCTTATCAACAAGAACTTTTAGAGTAGTTATGAAGTGAATTCTAATAGAAGGTTCCTACTGAAGAAAGAAACATGTGGAATATGTAGAAACATACTCTGAGATGATCCTCTTATATCTTGCAAATCATATGATATCTCCTCCCTCTTTCAACATAATCTATGACCTAATCACATCTTCCATCAGAAGAATCGAGGCATTTAATTCGAGAGAGACACTTAAATCTCTGACCTCATTCACTCAGTTCTCTGGCATAATTCTGAGATTTTAATTTCTCATTCGCCTACCTTCTTCGTCTTCTTTTTCTTTGTCACATCTGCCGGAGCACTATGAGATCTTTCGACAGCAACCCAGTGACGATACAGTTTGACGGATATGAATAAAACGAGTCACTAGTTGAGAAATGATACGAAATGACTACTACGTCGAAAATATATCATTCCAGCTCGGTGAGCATTTCGTTTTCCCATCGGCCAGCAGTGGACCATTTCCTAATGAGCACCGTGCTCTCTTGCTGTGGGAACTGATCATATTCGGAAAATAGATTGTTTTTCGAGTGTCATGTGTGGGAAGAAATCACAGTGACACGGATTGGACTTTTGAGTATTGGATCGTGGAGGAGTGTGAGAAACTTTTCTTATCTGAATGTAGTCTGTATTCTGAGAAAAGGATCAGATCTCCCGTTGCAGAACTACAAAATCTACAAGTTGTTCTTGCACTTTTCTCCGAAGAACTCCAATTACTCAGTCTTCTTTTCTCTTTTCTTTCTTTTACTTCTCAAAATGATTGTTTGGTCTCAAACAAGATTGGATGGCTCCACGACGATCCCATCAAAGATTTAATGACGGAGCAAGAGAAAAATTGAAATTGGAGTTTGCAGAAACGGGAAATTACGAGTGCAGAAGACGTCGCTTAGTCATGATTAAATCGACAGAATGTCTGGAATCTTTTCGGAAAAAAAGTTGGAAAGGAAATGAATTAGAACTATTGTGGTTTGAACTGAACTCTTCGGAAGATTGAGAAGATAAGATAGAGGGAGACAAGGTTCTTTCGAAAAATGATCAGTGTTCAGTGCAATATTCCGATTGTAAAACTATCAAAATGATAGTTTATTCATTTGTAAAATGCAAAAGTCAGGAAAGATAAGGAGAAGAATGTCAAAAAGTCAACTCCTTTTTTCTCAATCAGTTTTATACTTTTCTCTTCAATTTCTTGAGAAACCCTCTCATTCCTGTGATCTTTCATTGATTCTGCATTCAAAAATTCTCACGGTCTAGACTAATTGAATGTCAGTTTTCTGTGGAAAATGAGTCACGAATCAAAATGTTCCTAGTTATGGATCAACTTCTCTTTTTTCGTCTTTCTTGCGGGGGTTGATGGAAAATGGTGTTAATCTTCTGGAAATACGTTGTGCGAGGAGAGAGACTACTCATTGCGTCCTGGAAACTCAGAAAATAAGTTGAAGATGGCTGTTATTTGGTCCGAAATCCCGAAATCTTTTCGGAATTTTTGATTAGAACAAATTTCGCAAAACTAAAATATTATAGAACTTCCAAAAACTTTGAATTCCAAAATCAAGTTATTGTAAATATTTAGTTTTCAGTTTTTATTTTGCGTGTTGAAGGTTCCTCCACTAGCGCCTGCATCATCCTCAGTCGATAGAAAACAATCATCCACGTCTTCAAATGATCATTCTGAAAGAGTAGATCTGTCTCAATTCTAACTAGATCTGAATATTCAGTTATCAGTCACAATCTCATGTATCCGAATAAGCACCGAACTCGGACAGGATGAATCAAACAATTGAACAATTTACATTGTACTGGTTCGACCGAGTCTGAAAATGTAAAAAGAGCACCCAAACAAAGATCTTCAAGTGAAAAAGATTAAGACAGAGATATACGTTTTATTTTCTTTGCACGAGATATGGGTGACTGATGGGAGGAAGGAATACATTATCAGCAATGGGAACCGCCGTTGGTTTTCAACCTTTTATTCAAGTCTTCTTGACCTTCTCTGTGTTTCCTTTTGTTTTTTGTTCCTCTCCCTCTCTGCATACCCCGCTCTCCTTTGACTTCAGTTTCAGCATTTTCTTCCATTTCTTTCTTGTTCAAGTCTTGAAGTTTCGGATTCTCTTCGTCGACGGGGAACATTTTTTGTTTGTTGTTCTGAAAAGAAGAACTCCATATAATTCAATTCCGCTACATTACCATTGCGGCGAGGAAACCCAAGGAGAGAAACATCTTCTCAAAAAGAAGTTTTCCTTCTGCGCGACACTGCTGGGCTGCTTCCAGGAACTCATAGTAGTCCACTTTTTTGTTGTTCATGATTTTCTCCAGGTTTTTCTGAAATCCATAAATTTTCAAGCGTCGTCATATACCGCTAAGACAAACCTCGCAAGTCTTCCTATCGAAAGCGACTCCATTCTTGAAGTCGTATAGTTCACTCACGGCAAATCCAAGTGCAGACCACTTGCCATCTTTCGCGCTTGGAGGAACAGTCATGGAAGATTCTGGTTCACTTTGTGGCTTCTCTTTTCTGAACAATACGCTTTGTTCCTTCTAAAATTAATAGTCCTAGAAGTTCTAATAGGAATAGTGACTCACCAGAGAATTACCCAATTCTGAAAGATCTCCTGAAGTAGTGCTTTGTTGTTGCGGTAGAGTTGGCGATGGCGCCGTCGGCGGAGCCTGGAATTTACGAGATTAAAAAATGGTATTTGATTTTGATCCTTCCAAGTGATCTGATTTGAAAATAATTAATTCTTACTCACACAGTAATGATTTGAAGTGTGTATGATGAGCGTGTCGACATTGATCGTTGAATGGACTGCGTACATTCCGAAATGGGAAAAAAGGATGAGGTTCGGGTGATCGTCACAAGTTAACGAGGAACAAAAAAATCGAAATGTCAGGAAAACAAAGACACGTTCAACAATAAGTGAAATAGGAAGAGTCACGTACATATTGTACAATATATTTTTCTAGCTTTTTTCTTCAAATTCGCAGGGGTTAATTCGTAAGATACAAGTGACAGGTAGATGACATTCTGTATTATGTCGATCCCATGGAAAATCTTGAAAAACTCAACTAAATCAAACTAAATGTATATTAGGTTCACGAGAAAGTGAAACCTGCGAGTTTCAAAAAATCATAAACCCTTTCACTACTTCCGAAATATGCAAATTCTCATCATCTCTTCCCCACGTAGTTCCGCTTCCAGTGCATATAATTTCTCATTTCGATCAACAATCAATCAACTTTTGTCACGGACGTTACGAGCCAGCTCTCTAAATAGCTTTCAAAATATAACGCCTTTGAATGTTCGATAATTTATTTACAAAAAATACAAAATTATTATGTACAGAATGATTTGAAATTTAGACTGGAACTTGTGGAGTTTGTGGAGTTGGAAGAGGAACAGATGGAACAATTCCTCCATTTCCTCCTGAGAGTGTCTTGCCCAATTGAGAGGCAATGTAGAAAATGGTGTCAACTTCCTGAAAATATGATTGATGAAATGATATAATTTAGAAATAAACTCACGATTGGGGATCTGTTTCTCAATTCAGTAATAGCTTGAGTTTGTTCTTCAATTGTTCCATTCTGGTTGAGGATTGCAGTCAAATCATCGAATACAGTTCCAAGACTGGCAAGAATTTGTTCAATAGCCTGAAGAAGCTGTCGGACAAGATCGAATACTTGAGTGAGAAGTGGAGTCAGAATATTCTGAAATTGATAGAATTGAAAGAAGCAAATGAGATATTGATACCTGAAGTGGTGGTTGATTGACTAATTCAAGAAGTCCTCCAAGACCACCTTCTCCTCCAAGAACTCCTTCCAGAATTCCTCCAATTCCTCCTTGTCCGCCGAGAATTCCTTCGAGAAGTCCACCGAGACCGCCTTCTCCACCAGTGAGTCCTCCTGTTACTCCTCCTACAGTACCTCCGAAACCTCCTTCATTTCCATTATTTCCTCCAATTATTCCTCCGAGATTCGGAAGAGCTGAGGCAACAACAATGGAAGCAACGAGAGCAAAAGCAACTTTTGAAGAGTACATTCTGAAAATTCAATTATTTTTTTTCAAAGTATGAATAGGAGGGAAAAAACTGAAATGGTTGCTGATGGTAATGCAGCTTTCCGTTTCTTTATATACATTTTCATCCAGACAGATACTGTATCGACCATACAATAAACTCCAAGATTAGTTATTGAACAATATTTGTTTTACTGGATTATGCAAATGGCTTCATTGTTCGAAATTCATGATGTCATCTTGAAACTAATGGGATATGCAATTGTAGAATTTGGAAATTGATATAAGATGGATGAAATCTTCATCTCTGCCAGGCGGATATATCACTTTTCTTTGTATCCAGATGCTTTGAATGACCTGAAATGATGATAGTTAGTGAACTGTTCTATGCAAATCCATAGTAGAAACAAGTTAAACAGTGACCATCAGGTGTTCGAAGATCACCTATTTTGAATACATTTCTAGTTTGAAAAACAGAAAAGAAAACTGAAAAAAACAGAATTTTGTTTTTGAAAATTATTTATTTTTTCACAGAGATCACACCAAACTCATCAATATAAAAGAACGAATAGAAAAAGTGAGAGGCATCAGTTTTCAATTTTCATTTCATCCATTTGCAATCCTCAATAATTTCAGAATGTACTCTTCAAAAGTTGCTTTTGCTTTTATTGCTTCCATTGCTGTTGCCTCGGCTCTTCCGAATCTCGGAGGAATAATTGGAGGAAATAATGGAAATGAAGGAGGAATCGGAGGTACTGTAGGAGGAGTAACAGGAGGACTCACTGGTGGAGAAGGCGGTCTCGGTGGACTTCTCGAAGGAATTCTCGGCGGACAAGGAGGAATTGGAGGAATTCTGGAAGGAGTTCTTGGAGGAGAAGGTGGTCTTGGAGGACTTCTTGAATTAGTCAATCAACCAGCACTTCAGGTAACAATCTCTCATTTTCATCTTTCAATTCTATCAATTTCAGAATATTCTGACTCCACTTCTCACTCAAGTCTTCGATCTTGTCCGACAGCTTCTCCAGGCTATTGAACAAATTCTTGCCAGTCTTGGAACTGTATTCGATGATTTGACTGCAATCCTCAACCAGAATGGAACAATTGAAGAACAAACTCAAGCTATTACTGAATTGAGAAACAGATCCCCAGTCGTGAGTTCATTTTTAAATTATATCATTTTATCAATCATATCTTCAGGAAGTTGACACCATTTTCTACATTGCCTCTCAATTGGGCAAGACACTCTCAGGAGGAAATGGAGGAATTGTTCCATCTGTTCCTCTTCCAACTCCACAAACTCCACAAGTTCCAGTCTAAATTTCAAATGATTCTGTACATATTATTTATTTGTTTTTCTGTAAATAAATTATCGAACATTCATTCAATTTGAAAAAGACAGATTTCTGAAAAAAGAGCTACTTTCTTTCATCTATCAACTCCTATAGAGAGAACGTATCGAAAATTCATGTTTATGAGAAAAAAGAAAACGTTGAAACGCTTTTCTCACAAATCAAAAAATGTAGTGCTTTCTAATTTGGTTAGGCAAAACTCAATTAGCAAGGGAAACAAGTTTCAGATATATGTGTTGCCGAAAGTTTATATTCGTTCAATCGGTAACAACTTTTAGATAAATTTACCATTTCCTAAATATTAATTATTCAAATAATTTTCCAACTGATTTTATTCAATAATAGAGCACATCCAAAAAACCACTCATCAAGATCATTGGAGCATCATCAAAGTCCATTAACCCTGTCCATAATTGTTATCAGTGATATCAATTTAAAATGAAGTTATCACCCGGAAAAAGAGAGAAAAAGTATGAAAAAGAGACGTTTGCGATAAGAATCTTGCATTTGTGTGATTCGAAATGGCGAGTCAATTGCTCTTTTTTTCATTTATTGGATTAGTTATTTTAGGAGCAACTGCCTACAAAAGTAAGCAATTGATTCATGTAAGTTGAAGATTTTTAGTTGATTCTCAGATATATTTCATTCAGAATCATGAAAAGATAGTTCCATCAAATGATGATTTCATTGGATGCCCGACAAATAATGATTTTTATTATAATGGAACCATCAATTCTCCATTCTATCCTTATAATTATCCTCCAAAAGACAAATGTTACTATTACATTTCAGCTGAGCCTGGAAAGGTTTTGAAGTTGGTGGAATATAATTTATAGGTACAAACTTTATAATTTCAGATTCACGTTTTCACATTTCGATTTGGAGACTTGTTGTGACTTTGTGACAATTTATGATGGGCCAACTGTCACCTCTAAGAAACTCGTTCAGTAAGCTGTTCATTTTTCACATCAACTCAAAGGATTTATTTCAGAATCGGTGGACCTGGATCTAATGTTACATCGCCTGGAACGTATTACACTACAACCAGAAATGCAGTTATGACTTTCGAATCAAATCCAACGATTCAAAAGTCTGGTTTTTCGATGCAATATGAGTCTGTTAACAGTGAGTTTTAGTATAATAAGAAGGAAAAATAAAATAAATTTCAGCCGTTTCTCCATGCAATCGTGACATCTTTTTGATTGTCAATGGACTTTCGAATGTCGGATCTCAGGCGAATTTTGAAAAAGAGATAAAGTTCATTGCGAATCAATTGACACCGACATGGAATGTGGGATTGGATAAAGTCAGAGTGATGTTGAATCTTCAGGTAGATCATTAAAATAAGTATTAGCTTTCTGAAGAAAAAGAACTTTCTAGACTGACATTGACTACGCCATCGTCTGGTCTGCTGATGACGTACCAACGAATGCAAATGTGACTCAAGAGGTTCTTCACATGTTGGAATATGTTCCAGATGTAACTGCCGATAACAACACAGATTTGGAATGTTTGTTCCGTTATGCTTTCGATGGTTTGGATGACTCCAAGGAATTTGACGAAAGATATGGAATCGAGAAAGTTGTTATTGTTTTTGTCGCCGCCAATGCTAAGTATGTTATTATATAATCACGAGAAGACTTCTGTTATTCAGTGACGACCAAGACTACAACGAATCCTTTGAGTTTGCTCACAAGATTCGAACTGAACAAGACGCCAAAGTGATTGTCATTGGAATGGGATCCGGACTCGATCAGACACGTCTTTCTAAACTTGCTTATGCCTCTGGATACGCTTTCTTTTCGACAAGTTATGACAATTTTACGTCTCTGATTCCTAAAATCAACAATGCCATTTGTTCGGGACTCAATTCTCAATGTGGACCGTAGACTAAATTGTTTTATTGATAAAATAATATATTTCTAATGAAAAAAGACAAAAGACAGAGTTGAGTGGGGAATGAGGATTCAGTATTCATGTCCATCCTCATCCACGTGTTTTTCCATAGCCGATTTCACAAGAGAGACACGATGAGGACCGACACGGAGATTGTATCGTGCGCCGAGCTGAAACAGAGTTTTAATATTTGATCTTTTCATCTCCTGATTCCCTACCTTTTCGAAAGCAGTGACCTCATCTGTACGACCAATAAAAGCAAAATTGATGAAGAATGTCAACAGGAAAACAATCAGAGCGAACGCTGCTCCGACGAACAATGGAGCTGCGTAGTCGATTATTTCGAATTGTTGTTTTGGCATTCTTCTGAAGTTAATCGGAATGAGAGAAAGTAAATGAAGCAGATGCAAAAAATGAAGCGCAATGTGAACGAATGAGGAGAAGGAAGAGGGGGAAGAGGATGAATAGAGAAAAGTGAGAAATCAATGTGTTGATGTGCCAAAATGAAATATGTAACCAAGGAGACAGGCACGAAATGAAGGTGTTAGAGACGCAGATACCGGATATCCGCCTGGAATAAAAAACTGAGAGTGAGAGATGGATCAGCAAAAGAGAAAGAGAGAGAGAGAGAGAGAGAGAGAGAGAGAGAGAGAGAGAGAGAGAGAGAGAGAGAGAGAGAGAGAGATAGAGAGAGATTTATATTTACTGAAAAGAAAACTAAGATCCTCTGAAAAGAGGAATAATTATTGTTTGTTCGATGAGAGTGAGACGGCCGAGTTTTGCAAGTGTTCCAAGAATTCTAAGTCTGAGGTGACCTTTTTGGTTAAGTGGATGATGGGCTAACCTGTCAATGAAAAACTACATCTCTTAGAAATAGGATCTCAATCCAATGCTGAATATTGAAAAAGAAAAGGACTTTTCCAAATCTCCAAGACAAGTGATCGTACAAACTACAAATGAACCAAAACAAAAAACGCTCACTCAAAGAAAGTTGGTGAGAAAAGAAACATTCATAAAGTGAGAAGAGGTTGAGAAACACACACGCAACACACGGCGAGGATTAGTACAAGTGGAGGGGCTCTTACGGATAAAAGAGCTCAGGAAAAAACCAGTTCTTCTCGGAATTTTCTCTGGAATATTCTTTCTGAAAACTGGAAAAACAATGCCTGCTCTGAGGAGATGAAAGAGTCGTACTAGTCTCCAAAAAAAGGTAACGCTTTTTGTTTGAAACAAACTTTTTGTCGTTTTTAGAAAGGTGAGAGAGAGAGAAAGAGAAAGAGAGAGAGAGAGAGAGAGAGAGAGAGAGAGAGAAGGAGATTTGAATTCGGTCGAGTAAACTCACGTTTTGTACGAGTTTGGACGTTGAAGGTGAGCACTTTGGATCTCGGTTTACATGCACACAACTCTTCTCTGAAAATAGATATTCTCGTTTTATTTTACATTTTCATTGTGTTCATTTTGAGAGTTCAATCCCAATTTGATTTCTATCAGAGTTTTCTCTTTGCTATTGTTTCCTTGATCCCCCTACTTCACAACGAGTTCAAAAACTAAAGTGCCAAGGAATCGACTAAGAAATGCAACCCTCTGCTAGCTGTGAAGTTGTCTAGACGTTGATAATCACCTGCTCAAACTTGCAAAAACCTAACCACATTATCTCCTATTCTACACTCTTCTTCTTCTGGAGTGTCTTTGTCCTTCATTTGGAAGAAGGCACTTGTTCCCTTCGATACTCCCGATACTCCATCATTTGTCCCATTGAATCAGTGTCAAATGTGCTCGTATATCTGACAGGCAGATGCTGATTCCAATGTCTAGACTAAGCATTCGACCCATTTTCATTCAATCTTGATTCTCTCCTTTCTCCGTTATGAAACCATCTTGTCTCCTCCCACTTTGAAATCTCGAGGACAACGTGCCAATTTCTAGAATCTTGAGACGGATTTCTTTTGATCAAAAAGAAGACACATGCCAAATTGGAAGGGACGCAAAAAGGGAGAGGAAGAAGCCTTCTCTATGCCAATTACCCTGAGAGAGAGAGAGACTCCACCTTTTTGATCCGCTAGATCTGCTCATTCGATTTACGGAGAGACTCACTTTCCTCTCTTAACTCTTGAAAAGAGGGAGAGAGAGAGAGAGAAGGTTGTTTGGTCTCTGGTTCTTGTTACAAGATTCCATTATTTAGTTCAAGCTTCGTTTGCCTCGTTGGTGTAGTTCTCTCATTTGATCAGTGTTTCAGTAGACCGTTAGAGTGTGAATGATAGCATATTTCTCATTTTGGGCATATTTTTTGGTTTGAGAAGCCTAGTTCAGATCAAAATTGCTTACCATTTTCCTTGATCTCTGCGTTTTCATCCGCCCCGCCGAAAAGCGAAATTCTAAAAGAACTTGAACTTTGAAGTGATCCTTTTCCCTTTTCCTCTAGTGAATCAAAAACATTTCAGATGAGTGGAGACTCTCCCTTTCCCTTTCATTTCAGAAAAACAGAATCTCTGAGAAATGATTCAGAAGCGTGGGTTTTTCTCGAATTGAGCTGATTAGGAGGCTGAAAACGAATTCGCTGGGGGGAATTGACGAATTCTAAAAGTGTATAGTGTCATTTTAGTATGATATCATCCGGAATCTAATTTAAGATTCTCGTTTGCAATAATCGGAAGCATCCCTTAATTACTTTCGGAAATTGAAGTCTGGAGCTTGAGCCCTTTAGACCAATAAATAAGAATTTCCAGTTTGAGTCTTCGAAGACCAAAAAATTAATTCCTTTTTGGCGATTTTCGAATCCAATAAGATCCCCGATATTCTAAGAACATGACTAATATCATTTTTCTTCCTTTTCTTTCCTCATGATCAATTCAGTCTTCTTCTTCTCTCAATTTCGAAAAAAGCCAATTAGGTATCTTCCCTTCTCTTCGGTGCCACCAGAGCACACTCGCACTCCTCCCACTTTTCCCTTTTCGATCGGTGCTCTTCAAATTGAGCCAATTCTAGTGCTGCTCCTCCCTTTTTTCCTTTTTCTTCTTCACATTTGATGCATCATCACTATTTAGCTCTTCTCTTCCTTTTTCGCTCGCCTCCTCCTTCAACCGCCTTACCACCCCAACATAACCAACAACAACAACATCGTCTCTTTCGTTTTAATAAGCGCATCAAACATTTCCTTCTTCTTCATTTTCTCCTTTTTCTTCTCTCTCAATATATGACTCTTCTTCTACCCTTTCCTTCATCTTCATCTGCCTTTTCCTTTATTTCCAACCAACCTCCCTTCCTATTCCTTATTATTTGTGTGTGTGTCATTCAGAGCCTTCTTTTCATATCCCACCCCGTCCCTTCGTCCCCCCGTCAAGCTATATTCCAGTGTGAGAAAAATAGGCTCCTTTCGTCTGTCTGCAGGCACAAAAAACTTGCATTTTGGGTTGGGTAGAAGGCTCGAAGCGAAAGAGGGACGCCCCGAGTAGTACTGACTTTATTTCGGAGAAGAACCGAAAATTTTGTTTACGCTCTTCCCGCCCTCCCCTCTTCTTTTTTGCTTCTTCTGCTCATGAAACTTTTTGAATCTCATGTAACTTGTGAATAAGTTTGTTCTGATTTGAATGAACCCTTCGGTACAGTATTTTTTCTATCTTTATGGCGACCAAGAAGTTCTGTTTCTGTGTTATTTATTACAAGCGCGCGTCGGAATCGTGGGACCATAAATATAACACAAGAGAAGCTTCTCCGTGGCAATGTCAGAATAAGGACAGTCGCTCTGAAACGCTCTAAAACTGCCACTCTAACGTACAGTCCTATCGTTTACTCTGATTTTCCGGATTTCCTTCTCTTACCTAAACTTTTAATATTAATCTATTCAACCTACCACATTCAGTCTACGGACCACAAACCTTAATCTCCAATAGAAGATGATCCCTGTAACCTCTATTTTTAGAACCTCCTCTCCTTCTCCTCCCCATCATTTCTCTTCTATTTTCTGCTTCTCTCTCTCTCTCTCTCTCTCTCTCTCTCTCTCTCTCTCGCCGGTTCTCATTAAGTCCTATTCAACTCAAAGATCTAAAATCCTCGTCCAACGAGTCTTGTTCCACTCCTCTTCTTCTCCGGTTCCACACTTCACAGTGCATCATTTCTTCTTTTGATTCCACACACAGACATCCGACAAAAAGATGAAAAGAAACCCGAAGTTTTGGTTCCACTACTAGCAGGTGTTCTCATTGGAAAGATACGCGGAACAAAGTGATTAAATGTCGTGGTCCCTCCCCCTCCGTCGCTACTCTTTTTTAATGTCCAATTCGAAATTCATTGCGGAAAAAATGAAAGAAGCTTGTTTTGATTGGTTCTGAAGTCTGATCGACTTGCTTTTTAGAAAAGAGATTGAATCCTAGTTTAGCACATAAGCAGATATAGATTTTCTCTTGATAAGGCAAAACACATGTCACTCTGTAATATGAAAAGTAATTTTTTGGTTTCAAGTGCTGTATAATGTTGGATTTACAATGAAGATCTTAAAAAAGAAAAAAAGAGGTACAGTCAACAGTTTACCTTAATGGTATTCCAGAATAGAAATTTCTATAAAATTATTTCATACTTTCTGTTCCAAACTAAAGTTTCAAAGTTCTCTTGAAACCTGGGTGAGTCCAATGTTTGCGCGTTCTCATCCATTCGTAATTGAATCACGAGGTTCTGTTTTTCACAATGCACCTGCATTTCAATCCATATTTGTGCCTATCCAGTAGAGAAGCCACAAACCACGATATCTGCCTCTTCCCTTAATACCAAAAGATGACGAGTCCTCATCGAAAAGATCGACTTTCAGAAGTGGTGTTTCATCGTGAAACCCATCTCTCTCTCCTCAATTTCATCGTTTTTTGCCTCCCCCACTTCACTACTCGACTCCTAATTCAAATTCATCTCATTGCCCTTTTCCTTTTTCATTGTTCACATCACTTCCTCTTTTTAATGGATCCATCTTTCTTCTTCTGGAATGAAAGAGAAGGAGAGAGAGAGAGAGAGAGAGAGAGAGAGAGAGAGAGAGAGAGAGAGAGAGAGAGAGAGAGAGAGAGAGAGAGAGAGAATGAAAGCTCAAGGCTCATTTATATTTAATTGTCGTATCTTTCATGGTAGGCAAGAATGATCTGAAAGTCACCTAGGCTATCTAGGTGCTCTGGGAGTCTCTCAGGCCTAATAGGTCATACAGTATTCCCAAATCCCTTTCTCCCAACCTCTTCCTCATTTCCTTGTTTTTTTTTCTATTCTCGGAAAATCTAAACCCAATCTCAAAATCTGCTCCTCAATCAATGTGTGTGTTGTCGAAGAGGTTGAAAAAGAAGGAGGAAAAAGGAAGATGTGTCTGATTAATCCCAAGAGAAATTCCATTTCAGTCCACCCCCACTTTCTTCTTTTGTTTCTTGTTTTTCCTTCTTCAAACCAACTTTTCTCCTTCCAAATCAAACTATAAATTATGAAAAGTTTGGAAACTTTTTGACGCCTTCTTTCTGCAAAAAGAGCAAGAGAGCATCTCCTATTGATTAGAAGAACAAGAAGTAGAAGAAGTGGTCAGAGAGGGACGAAAGTTGAGCCTAGATCTCTCTCTCTCTCTCTCTCTCTCTCTCTCCGGGTAGAGGGGGGCACACGCGTTTCAATTCTTCTGAAGGCTCTCGTCAACCGGGCGGGCCTCGGCGGCTCGACGTCGACAACGAGATGAGCATGTTGCATTCAAGAATATTCAGAAGACGTTGTTTGACGCAGACACGAGATGCGGAGAAGAAGAGGATAGCCGTGGCGCGTCCTAATCCGATGGGCTCTCGCCTGAAAGGTGAGGGGGCGGAGAGGAGGAGAGGAGAGGATAGATAGGAGGAAGAGAAAAGAGCATAGGCATGTGCAACGGGGTGAGATATCCGCGACATTACTCTCACACTATATCGGCTCTCGGGAAAGAGAGAGAGAGAGGACTCGACAAGCCTTGTGCTCTCTCTCTCTCTCTCTCTCTCTCTCTCTCTCTCTCTTTCTCTCTCTTTCTCTCTCTTTCATCCAACATGTCTCTTTTCTCCCCAACTCCTGTTTATCTCTTTTTCTGCCTCCTTTTCGCGCATTTTCAGCCCCAGCAGAGCCAGAGCACGTCAAGGAGCGACATGCTTCTCTCTCTCTCTCTCTCTCATCCATTTATGTGTGCTTGCCCGGTCATTTTGTATCAAAGAGAGAATTTAGGAGAAAAGATTTCTGATCCCTTCCTCTTTTGTTTTCTTTGTACTCTTTCATTGTACTCCGTTCTGTCTCATTCCACAGACTCTCAATTTCCACTTATAAGTGTCTCTCTCTCTTGACATATATTGTTGTTGTAGATACAACACTTTGAACTTTCTGACCGGATGGTCTACATTCCGTTCGTACTCACTTCCATTTCCTTCTGGTCAGTGTTTCTGATTCTTCTGATTGCTAATTGAAAACTTACCTAGAAACCTTTGAGTAGACTACAAGTAGTTTTTGTAGTTTGTCTACTTTGACTATAATTTGCAAATCAGAAGAACTTCTGTTCTTTAGAAATCAGAATTTCTAAGTGGGATTCCCTTTATTATGATTTTTTTTGGTTTCCTCTCTTAAACTTTTCAATTCAACTTCCCGATATTTCCACTCTGCCCATTCAATTAATTAAAATTTTCCAGCACAAATGGGTCACTGCACGAGTAAAGATCAGAAAGAGGGCAAACGCCTGAATCGTCGAATCGATGAGCAAATCAAAAAAGATCAATCGATGAGTCTAAGGATCATCAAACTACTACTATTAGGTAAGACATGGGGGCTCACTTCGCCCTTTGAAATTTGATCCACGTGGACACACTTTAGGAGAAAGAAGACATCGGGGATGAGAAAAACAAGAGAATGAGAGAGAAGAGAACATCTTGTTTTTGGAAAAAGAACACCTCTTTTGACTCTAAAATTCTTTCGGATAGAACCTGAAAAGCCTCTTCTCCTCTAGTCTAGTCTGGATTAATGATCTTCATCAAAAATAGAATCTTCTCGATCATTACGTAACTCATTTATTCATTCCGAGTAATCTCTTTTCCGGAAAGAAAAGAAGGAAAAGGACACACTCCATTCATTATTTATATTTTGCAACAAAGTTTTATTCTTCTGAATCAAAAATAAAAGGCGGGGATTAAGAAATCATTCTTCTGAATACAGTAATCCTTTCATCACATTTCGCCTTTTGATGTCATCAAAAAGTTTCTTTTTGCCTGTTTTTACGAGCAAAACTTTTATTAGGTCTCTCTCCTTTTCGTTGAAAGAGACACCCATTCTCTTTTGTCCAATTAGTTGGAAGAATGTGTGTGTTGGTGGAGAAGGGGTTGACAAAAAGAAATTTGTAAAATGATACATTCTGGTGGGAGTTGTTGAAGAAAAGAAACATGGGAATGGAGTGATGTAAGAATCTTTTGGAAAGTTCAGTGATTCTGATGACTTCTGAAAGACTTAAGAAACCTCTAATAGAAAGGCATATCAATTCAAAATTTGTTTTTCATAACCACAAATGCTCTTTGCTCATTTCTAAGCTGTCCAAATCCAGAAGAAAAACATGCCTTGTTTTCGACTGAATTTGACTAATAAGGGTGATTGATATTATTATTCACATCAAACGTCAGAGGAACAATGAAATCAAATTTCCAGGAGCCGGAGAGAGTGGGAAAAGTACAATATTAAAACAAATGAGAATATTGCACAAAGATGGTTTCTCGCAGCAAGATCTTGAAATGATTCGACCCGTCGTCTATTCGAATTGTATTCACAGTATGCTCTCGATTCTCAGGGCAATGTTTCATTTGCAAATCGAATACGGCGAATCGGAACGAGTGGTTAGTTTAGATTCATTGGAATATTCTCTATTCTGATTTATTTCAGAGGGACTCCCAACTAGTCTTTGCAACTGTACATGCAAACAAAGAAGAGCTAACAGAAGAACTGGCACAAGCAATGCAGAGGTTATGGCATGATCCAGGAGTCAGAGAATGTTATCGAAGGAGTAATGAATATCAAATTGATGATTCAGCTAAATAGTAGGTTTTATCTTCTGAACTCTCTACTAATCCTTCTCTTTCAGTTTCCTTGACAACCTCCCCCGTCTTTCGTCTCCACATTACGTTCCGAGTGAACAAGATCTGCTGAGAACTCGAATTAAGACAACTGGAATTACAGAAGTCTTATTCGAGTTGAAGGGTTTGACGTTCCGAGTAATTGATGTCGGAGGACAAAGATCTGAACGAAAGAAATGGATTCATTGTTTCGATAATGTGAATGCAATCATTTTCATCTCTTCTCTCTCCGAATACGATCAAACTCTTAGAGAGGATAACTGCACGGTTAGTTGAAAGAAATGAGACTCGAAAATCGAAACAAAAGTTTCAGAATCGAATGCAAGAGTCACTGAAACTGTTCGATTCGATTTGCAACAGTCCGTGGTTCGCCGACATTCATTTCATTTTGTTCTTGAACAAAAAGGTAAAAAAGAAGAGAATGAAGCTGAATAAAAAAAGAAATTTCAGGATTTGTTTGCTGAGAAAATTGTCCGATCTCCACTGACAGTTTGTTTCCCAGAATACAAAGGACAACAGAATCAGACGGAATGCATCAATTATATTCAATGGAAATTCGAGCAATTGAATCGGTAAGCTTGGGTTTTTTTTAGTGGGAATTGGCACGGGCTCATTGGAAAATGATTTCCCAAGACTTGCATTATCGACTGGCTTTGAAGATTTTAAAATAATTTTCGAGACAAAACTTTATAAGTTATACAGGAATCCTACAGTACCCTAATCCAATTTCTTTAATTTTCAGTTCCTCTCAACGTGAAATCTACTGTCATCACACCTGCGCCACTGATACAAACAACGTTCAATTCGTTCTCGATGCCTGCCTCGATATGATCATTGCAAAGAATCTCAAATCAATGGGACTCTGTTAATCTCTTTTTCTCTTTCAGTCTCTCCAAAGTGCTCTCTCTCTCTCTCTCTCTCTCTCTCTCTCTCTTTCTCTCTCTCTCTTTCTCTTTTTCTCATTTCTGCTAGTTTTCATTCATCCATTCATTCAAAAATCAATTGTCTGCAATCCATTTAATCGGGTAAATCATTCCAAAATTCTCTCTCATTTTCCTCCATTTTTCCCTGTACTTTGTCTCAAAAATATCTGTTGTTTCTTTGCGTCTTTCCTTCTTTTTCCTCCCTTATCCTATTTTCCCGTTTTTCCGCATTCATCTGAATCTTTTTCTGTCAAAACAAACCATTTTCAAATCATGATCTCTTTCTTTTCATTTCTGTCCGTTTCATATTTTGTATAAAATATTTATCTATTTATATTAGAAATCTAAATTATCACACAGAAGAAGAAAACACAATGGAATTGCACAACCTGAAGGTATTCAGAATGAAAGTGGAATTAGAAGTGAATTATGCATTATTAGAATAGAAAAAGAAATCACAGTTTTCCTTGATCCGTTGTTCCACGACGTGCTATTTCGATATCTTTTGCGATCGCCGCTTTCAATTCATCTGGAATGAAAAACAGGTGAAATTCAGAATAGAATCTTCGAAAATTGAAACATCAAATGCCAAAAATCGTGTTTTCTTGAAGTTTTCGCTCGAGTGAATCTCAAATTCTCACCTAAAGACGAGAAACTTTTCATTTCTCTTATAAATCCCTGAATAACGGCACTCATTCTTTTCCCATAAAAATCTGATCCAGAATAATCGATTAAATGAATTTCGAGTGTCTTTTTCTCATTATGATATTGTGGATTCCATCCAATACTCATTGCCATTTTATATTCTTTTCCTTCGAATTGAGCGATTCCATAGTAGACGCCAAGTGATAATCCTTCTGGAAGACCATTCACAACTGCATCATCCATATTTGCGGTCGGACATCCTAATTCTTTTCCACCTCTTCCGAATCCACGTACAACTTCTCCTTCGAATCGATAAGGAAGAATTGCCATCTGAATATTGACAATTCGAATAGAATCAAACGAAAAGAAAAACATGTAAATAGCGGAAAATGCCATACAAGAATACAAAAAAAGGGAAAAGTGCATTAAACGTTTATTACAATTTAAGAAAATCACATATTAATTTTACAAGAATTAACCGGTAACAAGAAGGATTTCGATCGAATAAAATTAATTTTGATTAGTGGAAGTGCCTTGAGTTCTTCTAGTTTCTCTTTTGAAGAATTCGATCATTCGATTATTCTCATTCATCGCATCTCTATAAAATGGACCTTTGGCTTCAATTGCCACTTTCAGTATTCTCATAAAAGATCCATTTGCTTCTTCTTCTGTTAAACCCGAATATACAATGATTCGTGGAAGCGAAAGGATCATTTTGAGGGTGTTTATGTTGTCTACGGTGTTTTGGAATTCATCTCTGAAAATAATATTTTGGGAATCTAGATAAAAAGAGGTTATTCACTCACTTCCTAGCAGCATTAGTCAAGAAATAATCTCCAACTAATGGCCATAACTCTTTCAAAACTTTGTTATGAATAAATGTTCCTGACATCATGGCCATCTTCATGATGAGATCAAGTGATAATGGAAGTGTGACAGAATCGAAATCTTTCACCAAACTCATTAATCCGAACCAACTCTGATGGATCATTGGCAGCAGAATATCATCATGACGTCTCACAAATTCTAATCCCTGGGAGATCACTTTGATAACTGTCACAGTCACTGGAAGCCATTCAGAAAGAAGCATGTGCTTTGTTCGAAGAAGAATCTTTTCAACAATCAAATGTTGTGGAGTTGGAAGTGGCTTTCCGTCTTCTGAATCTTCTGGTGGCGGAAGAGGTTCTTGGTTTGGATATTCTTCATTCAGTTTGATGACGAATACAGAAATCGCTTGCAGTAGAGCATAACTGTATCTTTGTTCGTTATGATCTAATGCAAAAAGCATTTTCTCGATAATTACTCGAACGACATCAAACTGTTTCGACACTTGAGCGAAGCTTAGATATCCTGTCAAAAGAATTGGAGCCATGTGATAATCTGACGAAGAGGCACATGACATTGATAGTCGATTCAAAATGTGACTACTGTAGATTTCAATGAGATCCTCCACGTCTTTTGCACTTTTGTCTTGCTGGAAAACGTAAGTTTTTGTCAAATGGTCATAAAATTGTTGATACCTTGACAAGAATATCCAATGAGCATTCAGCGGCTTCTGAAACAATCCAAGAAGCTGAAGTGGTTTGCATCAGAAGTGTGCAGAGAGAGTTCACAGAAATCTGAAAATCTCTGAAATTTCATAAAAGAAAATCAATATTTCTGGATCTTACATTTGATCGATTGGCAGTTTTCTCGATAAATTTCATACATGATGTAAGATTTATCAAACTCAGACTCTCCACACAAGTCTCCCAATCGATTTCATATCGATTCATCACTGGCTTCATATCGTCAATAACATTGACAACGCACAGTCTGTTCGTTTCCTTGACCATGTATTCAGCCAACATCAAAATGATCGGTTCATCAGAAGAAGTCTTCTCGACATCCAGTGCCAAGAGAAGGTATCCAAGAATGATATGATATGAAGAACGCTTTGCAACTGATTCGATTCTCATAAGGTTATGTACCATATCGACGACTTCAATCCCTCCGAACGTTGCGAGTATTTCGCACAGTTCTTTGATATTACTATGACACAAATCATACTTTAAATCCATTCTCGTCAGCGCAATTTCAAGTTCATCAGGTACTCCATTTCTAGTAATCAAGATTTTCTGTCTATCGATCACAATACTATCAGCAAGACTTCTCAACAATAGTTCGATCGTTTCTGATCCAGTTGTACACATCAGACGGACTCCTTCTCCGATTCCAGAGAGAAGAGCACAGATAATTCCAATTTCTTCAGTTCCATCTGAACGTCGAGTTTTTGATGGAAGAGATCGAATGTGTGCTTCTAAGTGTTCGTAAAAGTATTCTCGCGTTTTATGTTCATTTTTTACGAGAGACAAACATTTTTCTCCGAAAAATTGGAAACTGAAATTTAATTTTTCAAAAAATACTTTATCAATCGAACTTACGTTTCTACTTCGTTGAATCTGGAGATTTTGTAGATGAACAACAAATGATGATATAATCGTTCTCCGAATAACTGTGGACATGCTTCTTGAATTCTTATCACCATTGTATACACTTGCTTTTTGACATTCCACATTCGATGAGTTATATAACGAATTGTAATTTCATGAATGAATTCAACAATAGAATCAGCACCGTCGGTTCTCCATTTTTCAGTTTGATTCAGAAAAATGAAACGCATTTCTGGGTTGATTCTATTTAAATCGACTTTTTTGATATCGAATTTAATGGCATTGTCCGCAAAAACTAGTACGACGGCTTCGGTGAAAAGCTGTAAATAAGAAAATTAAAAAGTGTAAATTTGAAATTTCTTACCGCACACGCTTTCTGGAGAAAATTTGGACGAATTTTTTGATTCTGCATAAATTTGGCAAGTTTACTCAAAAGACCCGAAACGAAAAGAGAAACTGATGGAGCGTTTTCCGGCGGACATTGCTCAACAATTTTTGATAATAGTTCGAGAGCCGGTTCACGAACTTCCATATCTTTTTCTTGATTTGAAATTAATTCCATTGTGACAGTAATAATACGGGCAATCGAAAGAGCAGAACGGTAGGCGAAAAAATCTAAAATTGAAGTGTCTTCGAGGGCTATTGTTCATCAGCTAACCTGAATTGACTTTTGGTGAAAGCTTTAAAATTTCGAGAATTCGCAATAGTAATTCAAGAAATTTCATAGCTCCTGAAGTATCTTCTGGAACATTATCCAGATATGTATGGAATAATGGGAGAGCATTTGACCATAAGAACGATGGAAGCTGAAAACTGGTTTTTAATATAAAAAGCTCATTTCTATTAGTACCTTATCGAAACTAGAAATCATGTCAAGACCCTGTCTGAACAAGGGAATCAATGCCAATTTCTCTTCCATCGTTGTCTCTGGAAGCAAGATTCTGGCAGAAACGACGATAGCAGCACCAGCTGTTTGTTGCTGAGGATACGAGTAATTCATTTCATAATCTAAAACATCTCATTTAGAGCTGTCATTGTCTAGTTTCTGTTACCTCCAATAGACTGAACGATTCCTTCAACAAATGATTCCGTGATGACCTCTTTGTTCTTTTTTACTTCAAGCAGTGTCTTCACTCCGTTTGTCGCTGCTTGAAACAATTCAGCGCCTTCTTGGAAATGCGCCATTTTGAATGTTTTCAGTTGGACGCTTTTCTCTCAAATCCGATTCTCCAAAGATACGTTTCTTGTTGATTATCGAACAATATCTGTTGAGCCTTTCAGTCTGAAAACATTTACATAATGATATGAACTGGCTCTTATCGGCTAGCAAGGTTCTTAGAAAGCATTGACAACAAGCAAAGAATTGAGGAAAACGAAATGAATTTCAGAGAAAAATGGTTTAAAACGAGATCTACACACAGCGAAAGTGTTTTCTTTTTGGCTTTCAGAAACGTTATCTTTTTGATCAAAAATAGTTTTAAACACCTGTGGATTCAAACGAAAACTTTGAAAGCTTTTAGATAACGGGAAAGATGTCCGAGAGCCTTTTGTTTGAGAGGAAGAATCCAATATTCCAACCTCATCTGACGAGAACACAATGCGAATAGAGCGCGTTTGCGTCTATTCTTTTTCGTTGCTACGTGATAGTCATGCTTCTGAGTAGACATGTGGGTAGGGAAACTCGTTACGCATAGAGAAGTACGAATTCTAAAATCGGATCTTTTATCTCAAAAGAATTGGGCAGAAAAACTAATTCTTAAAATCTGATCATAGAAACTTCGTTCATAAAATAATCTCTTATTCCCGTATTTCGTTCTTTTTTGTTTCATTTTTGAATGATCAATCTTCTGTGCATTTCGACTGGACATCTTTTAAAAAACCCAGATAAATCAACATTCCGAATTAACAGTTTCAGAGCATTTGGAAATTCTGCAATAAGTCCATTTCGAATATTCATATTCAGGCTCGAGAGAATTTTTATTCTTCTCAAAATCTCGAAAAAATTCAGTGAACAATAGAACAGAGAGACATGATGAGATCAATGACTACTTGGTGATTAAAAACAATGAGGTAGCACGGGGAAAAGCATTTGAATGGTATATGATTGTCTACGTGGGTGCCAAGTTCAATATAAAAACAGTTTTTTTGATAACACTTTGAATACTATTATCACCTGATTGAGAACGTAACAGAAAGTAACAATTTGAGCAACGTACCAGTAAGAAAAAGACGAAAGAAACAAAGAATGAACAGGTAAAGGCAAATAAAGAGGGAGAAAGTATTCAAAATACAGTGGGAATTGTTAGTGACATGGGAGTGTGGAAGGAAGGTGAGATGTGTAAAATAAATATATTTTTCCAAATGAGTATCCTCAAAATCGTCCGACAGGACCATTCAATATTGTTGTCGGAATTGTACGAATGACACTCCGATGAGATGAATAATTATTATATGGCAAAGATGGTTCTGGAATCAGCTCCGCGTAGTCGGCAGGCCGTGTCGGCTGACCAACAGCCCATTTCAGAATCTCTGCTCCTTTTGCAGTGATGGGTGCAGTCTGAAAATAGATTTCATACAGCATGTCCTTTTTTAAAACTCTCACCTCATGATAAGCAACCAAATCAAACAGTTCATCGTGAACCACTTGATTTGTTCCCAAAAATTGGTATCCTTCTGGAATTTTTTCAACCAAAAAGTGTTTGAAAGAACCGTCGCGTGACGCGTATGATACTGTGTATCTGAAAACATTGAGTTTGATATTTGTTTGAAGGGCTGAATTGAATATTTTAGTATTCCGGAATGACAACTCACCCCCAAATTCTTTCTGACACTCGAACCAAAAAGGATCCTGTCGGTTTGTTTGCCAGTAGAATTTCTGACTGATCTCTTGATATAATTCCGTGGAACCATGGTGCGGGTGCTCTGGTCTTTGGATCAAGTCCAGTTCCACGTGACAGCTCTTCTCTTTGGAACCATTCGATGATTGCAGCTCGGGACTTTGGTTTCGGTGGGCGTGGCAGGTTTTTGCTTAAATATCGAGAATTGGTATTCAGAAAAAATAGAATTTAAAGAAGAGAAACTATCTTTTTTCTATAGAAGACATAAATTTTATAAAAACTTACATGGCTTCCCTCAAACTTCCAGCTTTGTGATCTTTCAGCGCTGGCAATATACTTGTACTGGTTCGTATCATCTGCTGATGCTTTTCTCTCGCTTTCTGTGCCAACTCTCTCTGGGCGTTTTCTGCTTCGCGAGCTTTTCGTTCCTGCTCTTCCCAAAGAGTCTTCTCGCGATCCTCCATGATTTCTGCTTCTCTCTGAAGGCGTTCCCGTTCTTCTACCAAACTTTGGAAGATTTCAGATTCTCTTTTCTGTACTTCCTCTTCCCGGCGTCCATCATCTATTCTGGGAGCACGCATTCGAACACCATTCGTTTTGTTAGCTTCTTTCGACGTGGTTTCCCATGGATGATGTCCAAATCCATTTGTACCCGCCACTTGGGCTACATCATATATTTGTGGTGGATTTGAGGAGAAAGTTGCAAAGTATCCGGTAGTCGGTTTCATAGGAACAGGCGGTTTCTCTCCACGTATCAGTTGTGCCTTTTGTGGCTGTGGTGTTGAATAACTGGATACTGTAGTCGTCGTCACAATTTGTTGAGGCTGTGAAATGATTGGTTTTGGAGGTTGGAACAAAAGAAGTGGGGGAGCAACTCCATTGTTGTCATTATTATACAAATTATCATAGTTTTCGTGAGATTGAGAACCAACAACACGTAATCTTCCCAGCTGAGCCATCAGTGCATCTTCATCTGAATCAGAAGCGCCTGCTCGTAATTCTCGCATCGCTAGGGCATGGGCTTTCTCTCGATTTTCCTCTTCCAGAATCTCATCGATAGTTTTATCCTGAAGTTGAAAAACTATTAAAGATCAACCTTTTCTCAAACACTTACTGCCTCATGATCTCCCATAACCCAAACCCAGACTTGTCCATCGACACCCGTCAACCATTTCAGATTTTTCCTTTTCGGTTTTCGATTTAATGGTCCGGTTCTCTCGAATTCTGCTTCTGCCAGTTCCCATTTTCTGACTTGTTCACTTCTCATTTGGCAGAAGAGTAATTGTTTCTGATCATCATCCAGTGCTGCTAGAAGTTCCTCATCTACATGTCCTGTACTGAGAATTTCACTCAGAATACTCATTATTACGGTTCAAGGTTCTTTCACTGAAATGAAAAAGAATTTGTATGTTTATACGTTTACGAAAAAGAGAAAAGGGAAGCTGGAAATCAAAAAAAAATGCCTCTTCTGATTTATGTCAAATGTGTTGTCGATTTGCCTCTCTTTCTACCATAAAAAGTCAAAAAAGGTGACAAGAGAGGGTTAGAGAATGAAAGAGAAAGGAGGTAGAAATCATACAAAATGTCTCTCTCTCTTTCACAACACATATAGAAACATGTGGTTTTTTCATTCTACTAAATTCGTATACAAGTGCGCGAAAAAAACGGGGGAAAAGGTGAGAAAGAGATGGAGAAAGTAAGAAAATGACTAAACATAGTGCACCCACAGACAGACAGTAATAGAAGACGAATAAAAAGTGAAGAAGAGAACGAAGTTGAGTCATTTCCGCAAACAATATCACGAATAGTTTTTTTGACGAATTTGGGGAGGAGGGATTTTCACAGATATTGAAAGAGAACTGAAAGGAAGTTGGGAAATCTATTATAGATACTCATTCTGATATTAATCATGTGGGAGAAGATTTAAAAACGAGTAGGAAATCGAATTCGAAAATCTAGGATTCAGTACAAATATTGTATTTGCCTACAAACTTTATAGAAGACTGAAGTCTAGATCTTTTCCAGACTCTAAGAACTTTGGTCGAAGATCTAGAAGAAGCCAAAGAGCTTCTGGAAACGAGTAATGGTCTGGAACATTTACAGGGAATGTCGTTTCGAAGTTCCGGAAAACATTCGTCAAAAGAAAGAGCACTCACGAGGGGGGCAAAGAACACAAAATCTTGAAGACGGGAAACACCAAAAAAAGTTTAGCGAAATTTCTTCACACACCCGGGGAAGTATGACAAAATGAAGGCAACTTTTTTTCTTTCCAATGGGTGCACAAAAACGTTTTTTTGTGCAGCAACACAAAAAGAATGTTGTCTCCTCCTCCTTCTTTTTCACAGGGTCGTGGAGCAGTGGGCAGCAGATAGCCATAGTTTTGGGGCCAAAGTGGAGGCAGTTGATGGGAGGTCAGCTGTTGTTATTTAGAAGAGAGAGAGGGAGAGAGGGAGAGAGAGAGAAGTGAAGGATATCAGAAGGATTTTCGCTTATTGGAAGGAACTTCATGACTTTCAAAGAGGAGCTTATTGGCTGGCAGGCTGCCATAGTCTAGGTTTATATGGATAAACGAGAATATAATACAGAATAATGGAAGAGAATAAGAAAATGCCGACGGAAGACGACGGATGAAAACCTTGAAATTTGATACGTGGCAATGAAGAAGAAGAAGAAGACGAAGGAAAAGGACGTCCGAATGGAATGAAGAAAAAGGGCCATGTACACTTTCCGAAATCTTGAAAAACAGGAGAAAACACACCTGGGCATTCTTTAATGGGGTCACTATTAATTGTGTTGTCGGCGAATTGAAAAACGAAAAGGCGGATGGTTGAGGAGGAACACGCATACGATAAGATGTTTTTTTCGTTGAAAGGACAAGACGACGGCGCTTGTTTTTAATTTGAATTTAGGTTCAGGGATGTATGGTGGAATTCGTTTCAAAGCCCTTTTTCTCACAACTGAAACCTAAAAGTCGTTGTGAAATGGGCTGAGAGCATTCAAAATTGGGTCATGCGGGTCTCTTATTCCGGAAGTTCTTGATTTGCGTCAATCAAAAAGCCACATTTCTAGAGAGACACAATTTATCAAAAAAACGTTTCCCAACGACTAGGTTCAGGTGAAGTTTTTTTGAATGACAAGGTATGATAAAACTCTTGACTAGTTTCACCTTTCTACTGATGCATGGAAATTGGCAGGTGATATAGTTTTTAGACTAGAACAGAGTAACAACCATCATAATATTTGACAACGTTTTCTCGAGATCCACGTGATGTTAAGAAGGGAGGGGAACGAGAGAGGGAAAAGGAGAAATGGGGAGAGCACCCGGGGAAATTACACATCTATCAACTTCTGGTGCTTATTCCGACGAAGAAGCTGCTGTTTCTGATGATGAAGATGATGAAGGAGAAGAAGAAGAAAAGATGGAAATGATGGTGTTGGAGTAACATATGCAATATCTTCAACTCCCTGCGTCTCTTTTTCAAAAAAAGAAGGAAGAACATGGGAACCATCATGATGAACGGGAAGGAAGTAAAGAAAGAGGAGAGGGGGAGAAGGAGGAGGTCCATTTTGGACAACAATGGGTTTGCAGGCAGAAGAAGAAGCAAAGAAGAAGCAGTTGGCAGAGAGAGAATGTGTTTTCTGTTTGGAAACATTTCAAATAATGACACTATGCGTGGACTGCCAAAATGACCAAGAGAAGAGAAAGAATTGGATAATTTCAATTGGTCCTCGCTTCTTCTTCTTCTATCCCGCCAATCTACTATTAGACACACAACCCGAAACGACCAAAAATTGGTTTGAAACACACACACAAAATTCGTTTTTCATGCACAAAAAGAAAGAAAGCCACACACAAACATACAAACACAATCACGATGATGCTCTTATCATTCGTAAACGGAGAGAAAGAACTGAAACAAAAAACCTCGTGAGTGGTGGCGAAAAAATAGTTGTTGCCATTTGATATTAAAACCAGAAAGTGAGGGAAAAGGAATAAAAATTCGGTTTTGATTGACATTGAATAGTTCAAACCACGGATACGGTAACGACTTTTGCACGTTATGAAAGAATTTGAAAATCACACACTGAAAAGTGCTCTTTCGGAAGGGCAATCGGGTGCGCGCACCAACACACAAAGGATTATCAGCAATCAGACAAACTGCAAACAACAGATGGTCGGTGGCGATGGGAGTGGAATGTATGGCATACCTAACCAAATTAGCTGATAACTGGTTGTTGTCTCTAGTTTTGGAGACAAAATCGGAAGTGACTTTTTAAGTGATCAATTTCAGAATCTTCGAAAAACGAAAGGACGCCTACTAATCGGTGGAAGGAAGAGAAAACGCCTACACCCTCACTTATCAACGCAACAAATCTTTTTTAGGGAGAAAGAGAGACAATTACCATTGGCAATATTAAACAGTTCTGGTTTACACACTTCGTTCTCTTCTCTAATATCACACCAATTGACGCCACGCCTTTCTGAATAATCTAGAAGAAACCTTGTAAGGAACACCTAAGCTTGCAACAATAAAAAAATGAGAAAAAAAAACAAGGAAAAAGGCGGAAAAAGGTGAGAACGACCAGGTTAATAGTAACTGTGTCTGTTTCTCTTCGTCACTCTGTCCGTCCGTCCATTTTCCTCCTTCTTCCTCTCCCCCCACCCTACGGCACGGGTAGTGTACAATAACTCGGGGGGTGACAACAGTAGGTAGTCATGGGGAAGAAGCCAAAGAGTATACGAATCGAGGAGTGTCTCCATAGAAATACAACAAAAAGGAGGCGTATAACAATTCCAAAGGAGACGGTGTGTGTGTGCGTACAGGGCGTGTATGTGTAGCAGTCACCATGTGCTGCTGCTGCCTAAGGTAATCTGCTGTCTCGGAGACGGAGGACCTGGGGTGTGCCGTATTCCGAAAAGGCTGTCTGCATTTGGTATGCGAGACACAAAATGCTTATTCACGCCAGATTAGTAAAATCGGCCATCTGTTCCAAAAAGTCGAAAAACTGCGAAATGGAAAAACCAGATCGAAATTTCGTATGCGAGAAATTTCAAAGTCAGAAACAGCGAAAATGGGGAAAAATAATTGAGACTATTCACGCGCCTTTATTGAGTTTCTGCTATTTTTATCAAGAATGAAAAATTTTTCGAAAGAAAAAGAAAAGTTTCAACAAAAAAAGCCATTAAAAGTCTGAAAAAGCGACACAATTTAAAAGAAAACGTCAATTGCATCGGTGAGACAAGTCTAGAAATGGCCTACAGTTTTGGCTCGCACAAACTGTTTTTCGGCCATTACCGTCTCTCGGAAAACCCGTTTCTCATACATCAAAACCAACATAATTCGATGGAAAAGAGCTTCTATTTTCATAGTATTTAGGGAAAACCAGTCAATCGATTCGATTTTCGGCGCAAAAAATAGAACTGCATTTTTTTGTGTTGAATTCAATTCGTCGGATGAACACTTTCCGGTGTTTACCGTCGTTTTCTCTGCCAATCTCTTCGAAACACAGTGTCTCTAATGGCTCTTTTTGGGAAAATGTGAACACCTATTGAATTAATAATAAACTATTCGTAACTGGTCGTCAAGAGTGAAAAACAAAAATGAGTGGGAACAGAGAAAAAACATTTGAAAAGAGGGAGAAATGACTCCGGAAAAGAGGAAATTTGGAAGGAAAGGTGATGAGAAGGAAGATTCACTCGGGAAAGAAACGGAGGAAAACGCTTTGTGTGTGTTTGAGCAAATCTTCAGGATGCTCCCGAATGACGAGACAGTGTGGATAATGAAGAGAGTGCGAGACAAACTGATAAGTGATTGAAGCACAGCACTTGTCATGAAACACTTGTTCGGCCGTCCCTCTAACGGGCCAGTTTGACCGTTGAAACGCAGAGATTTTGAGAGGAAAAACCATATAATTTAAAACGAAAAAAAAAACAACGAAAATGAGTACATAAAACGGAATTGTATTGAAGGTTTATTAAATTTATTGGAAACGATTAAACTGGAAAAGAAAAAAAACTTGAAATGAGTTGCGGTCAAGCTCTAGTTGACATGAAAATGGAATCATAAAGTCGAAAAGAAATTTAGAATGAATACTTTAAATCCCCATGTTTCTTCCTTCAAGGGAAACTTTCATAAGACGATTCGTCTTTGACTTTTTGGTTCTGTCTTGGAAATCACGAAGAGTTTGATCGTAGCGAGTACTTCCAGATGCCTTCTTTTCCTAAATGAAAATAGATTTCAATTTCAAAACTATAAAATGTTAATCTTACCCCTTTGAATTCTCCGGCAACTTTCCATTCTGGCCTGATGACATAATCTCTTGTAGACGGTTTCGGGACACGTGCTCTGTTAACATATCCTTTGTCTCCGGGTTTCAAATCGAGAGATTTCGTTGGTCCAAGCCGCTCGGCGTCTCTGATTCTTGGTCGTTTAGGTGCTTTTTCGTCTTCTGGTTCTTCTTCTTGGCTACTGAAAAATTAAATTTAGGAGTTAAGAACATTTTTTTATTCTACTTACTGCAGCTTCTTCTTTCTCTTCTCTGGCATTCTCGCGTAATCACGTTCTTCGCGTTCGTGTCTCGAGACTGTACTGTAATCGGTGTCCAAATGATAAATTGGTCTCGCCCATTCACCAATCAGCTTGTTGGCAATTGCTTTGTTCTCCTTCGTTTCATTTGGATGTTTATAAAGCATCATAACTGCTTTTCCGAGTCCCGATTGCTTCAGAGTACTTCTATCGAGTTTCCAGAATCTTGGATTATGCAAAAGTTTGAGTATATTAATCCGAATATCAAGTGCTGGAAGGCATTTATCGGGAAGAGGTGCCAGCCATTCGGACAGAGCACTCATGAATCCGTTCTCAATCAAAACTTCGACGATTCCTGCTCGAAGCATGGCCGCTTTCACTTCTGGGAGCATTTTGATCTTCTGGAATGCCGGTTTTCGTTCCACATTAGCATTTCGATCGGATTTAGCTGCGTGCTTCATTCGTTCAGTGAGTCTTGAAATCACTCCATCGTCGTCATTGATGATATCAATACCACCATCTTTTCCTCCGCGACGTGTCTTCCTTTTTCGTTCCGCTTTCTTTTCTGCTAACATTTTATCGAAATCCCATTCGAAACCGCCACGTCCACCACGTCTTGGTCCGTCATCGTCATCACTGTCGTAGACTGGTCTTGTTTCTGTTTGCTCTTCAACTTCCTGCTCTCCCTTCACCAGCTCATCCAAATCATCATCATTTTTCTTCGGCCGGTCTTCATCATCATCATCACTGTCGTCTCCAAACAGATCTCGGCGATTAACTTCTTTCTTCGAGCTATCCTCTTGGTCAGACTCATCCGAATCGAAAACTGTTTTCCTGGAAGATTATCACAGTTCTCAAATTAAATTTTTTCTAATCCCTCACTTCTTTTTGACTTCCGTGTCGCTGGCATCTGAATCAATTAGAGCTGGTCTCTTATTGCTCGCTCCTTCTCCATCAGAGTCGTCACTGTCTATTATAACTTTTGATGTTTTCACTGGTGATGGTGACTTTGAGCCAGCAGAAGGACTGGCTCCACGACTGGCGGGTGGACTAGCTGGAGGACTGGACGGTGCTTCCTGAAACATATCAATCAGGGAACTATTCAAAAAAAAAAATTCTTACGTCGTCTTTGTAAAGATCTTGTGCTTCTCCAGCTGGAGATTCCGGAGCATACAAATCTGCGTTTGAAGAGCGAGGGGAACGAGGTGAATGTGGAGAACGAGGGGAACGTGGAGAGACAGGAGCCAAAGGAGAAGATCCTGGCGACGATACTGGAGATCGTGGAGATGCGTCTCCGTGGTCCGACATTCCGCGAAGCTTGAAAGCTGAAAAAATGCACTGATTGAAGAGAATGAGAGAAATGTAGAGGTATATAAAAGTGCAAAACTGATGTATATGGTAAAGCTTAAAATACACAAAAAAAACGTTATTTCGGCGATACGGAACGATTTCGTAGAGTTTTCAAGATAACAAGAACCAATATTGATTTCAGAACATTTGCAGATGACTAAATATGAAAGAAATCAATATTGAAAGAGATTAGGAGAAGAAAACGACAGATTAGCGACACACTGCCACAATAATGAGAGAACTGAATGACTTTCGTCGAACAGAGTGTTCTGTTTTGAAAAAAAAAGCATGCGCTAAACACCTTGCAGACGAGGGATAGTGGAGTGTCGTTGTAAGTTTTCTAGCGAGTGTATTGACTTATTTATTATTTTATCATAAACTCCGGAGAATACATGTTCTGAATTTCACATAGAAAAAAAATTCGAATCTTATGACTCGATACCCCGAAGTTCATTATGAGAAAAAATTCAAAAAGTGTATTACAAACTATGCAAAGAAAGAGAACATGGGAAATTAGAACAAAGTTGGTTCATCTAGGTCCAAAGTTCCGTAATTTGGAGCTATTGATGGTCCGAGATCAGTCAGAAGACGAATTTCCAGTGGATCAATCTGGAAAATAAAAGATTCGAAGTGATAATTCAATCATGGAAAACCTTATAATGAAACTTCGTCTCGGGTAGTAACCTCCATAAAATCATTGAGAATAGTGATCTGAAATATTTCTTTTCAAAGAATTTGAGAAGGAAACTCACGTTGGAATGATAAATATAAGATAACTCCATCCACCAACCAGCTTACTCAGTGGATAATAAAACAATGTTGTCGTTATTGTACAAACCCAGTTGACTGCAACTGCAGCACCCAAACTAGCACTAGCTGCTTCAGGAGGAACTAATTCTGCTGGTAAGAAGTATGCAACTGGTCCAACACCTAAATTGTATCCGATTCCATACATGAAGAAAGCGGCTGCGAATCCCCATGATGCCCATCCAGAACGTTCTCCTGATAGAAGAGTGAAAATGAGAAGGAACACGTTGGCAGCAATACAAAACATCAACGTTTTTAGAAGAAGTGGACGTCTTCCACGTGTTTCCACCCATCGGAGAGCTGGAATTGTTAGAAGAATAGAGATGATTGAACCGAGAGCCGGAAGGAATGGAACAAGGGAATCAATAAAAGAAACTGCTGTGAACATTCTGAAATAAAAAAGAGATTTTCTTCTTTCTCTCAAGGTTCTTACTCAGTAGAATATGATATTGAAACCATGCTTCCTGAGAATATTTGTGTTGCACTGACAATCATTCCCAACAGAATACCTCTTCGGATGGACGAATTCATGAATGCAGAACACAAAGATAACTGCTCTGGCATCTGAAAAAAGGAAATTACCTCTGAAGTTTCGATTGATCCTACCTCTGGAACCATATCCCAATACTCTTTTATTATCTCATCCTCATCACTGTCTTCGATATCATAATAGAATCTGAAGATGAAAACCATGTTTCCATGTAACATTTTCTCATTTTACAACCTACTTTATACTCTCAATTGCCTCTGTGTATCTTCCCATTTGTAATAAATTATTCGGAGTGTCAGGGATTAAATACGAAGCACCTAGCATTACAATTCCTAAAATTCAATTCTATAATACAGGAAAACCCTAGAAAGTTACCAAACGCGGCCGGCAGAACGACTAAAATAGGCCAGGTGGTGTCGCTTCCAAACATGAATGGAAGTGAGAAAATTGCTCCGAGAGACGATCCGAAACAGACTGCAATATGAAGAAAACAACTCATTGATCCTTTTATGTTCTTCGGAATAATCTGTTGAAGGTATAATGGGGCGAATGCACATGCCAATCCTGTGTAGACTCCTGAAAGTTGGATAAGGAAGTAACGAGAAAGGTCCTCGAGATCGTTGAGAGGTTCGGATCAAATTAGAAAGGATTTTGCAGAAACTCTCATTTGAATCTCGAAGAACTTTGACAGAGTGGGGCGCCTGCTCTTTTCGGGTTACTGTATAAGACAACTCTATACTCAGATTCAAGTTTATTATACTTTATGTTTCTCTTATTGTTTTTGTGATTTGTTTTCCAGTTATTCGAAGTAGTAAAGCGTGGGAATTCCCTATATACTTTTCATATTTTCCCCATTTCCTCCAATTTGTAAAAGTATTATTTCCCACCACGAGCAGCTTACCCGTTAGTATGCGTCCAGTGATGAATAATATCGGAAATGAGGCCCAATAGGACAAAAACATCAGAAGTGAACCTACAAATTCATTCTTTTTACTCTCCATTTTATTCACTACGTCATCAATATACCTGCAATAAGTATCACGTTATTCCAACACATTAATACGTGTTTTGCTCCAAGTTTTGATATTGGACCGACCATAAGACATCCAATTAGAGCACCGACTCCTTGAGATGATACTGTTAGAGACCTGAACATCTTCTGAATTCTATTCTTTCTTGGAAAACTACTCACCATACTAGACTCTCTTCTGTGGGCGTCAATTGTAGTCCGAATATATTTTCAAAATTATCAAAAATGAAATCTTGAATTACTTTCTCCGGAACATTGAGTAATACAATATGATATCCGACTGGTAGAATTGAAAATAGAACAGTGATTAGACATATGAACACAACTTTTCCCTGATCTTCGATTACATTTCGAATCATAAAACTGTTTTGTCCGAATATCGCATTTGGAACGGCAGCCGATGTCTGCAAGAAGTTGTTGTTTTGATTCGATGAACGGATTTCAGAAATCTGTTGTTTTTCTATTTTCATATTATTATTATCCTAGGAAGTAAATGACGTTGCAGAGAAGGGAAGAGACCATTTATTAGTTAGTCTACTTGAACACCATTCATATTATCAGATTGCAGTGTCAAATACACACAGATTTTGAATATTCTAGAAAAAGAAACGAAGTTTCAGAAAAAGAAACACCAAAAGAGCCACGTGGTTTCTTGTCTATCTCTACCATTTACCTTCAAAACTTCTTGGATGACGTTCATTCGAAAAATATAAATTTAGAGTGAAACAATTAAAAAACTGTCAATAGATTTTTGATATTGAAATAAAAAGAAAAAGTTCATACCTTCATAACAAGAAAAGTTCAAAAACCTAAAACAAATAAGTAATCAATACTTCTGATAGAGACAACCCCATTTGTTTTTATCTTATCACCCCCTTCTTCTTCTTCTTTTGTGCTCCTCTCTCTCTCTCTCTCTCTCTCTCTCTCTCTCTCTCTTTATATATGACTTGTGACTTTTGTATAGTTTGGAGTCCCCTATATTGCTCACTGATCTCCCAAAAAGAAATGATGATGTGAACCATAAGGAATAATGAAAACAAAGAGTTAGTGACAAGAGACTAATAAGTACAATGGTTGACTCATTTGGAAAAATTAGAATAATGAATAGAAAGAACACTTATTTTGTGGATACCAAGTTATTTTCTCTGAAGCTAGAAATCATGAGAACAAGAACATTCTCAGTTCTTTTCTGACTTTCGGTACAAAAAATCTTGAATGTCATTGATGTAAATATTCGTGCCGGCCGGGGTCGAAGATTCGTTCGATGTTTCAATTTCAATTTCAAAATCATTATTTTTAATAACTTTTTCTCAGAAGAGTTTCTGAAAAATATCACATTTCAGTTTAAATATTATTATCTTTTCATTTTGAATATCAAAGGGGGCGTGACCTACACTTAGAGCTTGTGATTTGTCTCAGTCTCGACATACTCGGAAAACATTTTATTGAAGTTTAAGTTTTCATAACTTCTTCTCACTTTTGAGTTAGAACAATCTCATGATGTGATAACTGAAGTTAGCGTATTCATATGCATTTCGGTGCTGTATGATCTATTGTTATCCAATACAGTACGATCCAATACTCTTATAGCAAAAGCCCCTTACTATTTCTCTACTACGTGACTTTTCGATTGAATTCCGAACACAAAGTGAATACTAATTCCAAAAAAGGAAGTTCTATGAGTCGTTCCTTCCGTTGAAGTCTATAAAAAGATCTCGTTCAATTTAGCATTTGAAGAGACTCTAAAATGTTTTAAATGTGCACTTTTACGATAGTCGAATGTCAGTTTCTGGGGCTAAAAGCTTCGAAACGTCTTCAGATCTTTATTAGAATGTCTTCTATTTGTCAACAAAAAAATGACGTTTGTTCGAAGGATATTCATGTTTTTAATCCACACAAATTAGTCTCATTTTTCCAAAAAGAGTGTGTAATGCTTTCAGATAGTCATTATTTAGACGATACCTTTAGTTTCGTTGAAGATTTGTTGTTTGTTTACATCCGAAAACGTTCAAAATGATCCTGTATATAAAAATACAACGCCCTTCAATTAGAAGATTGACTGCTTCCATTTTTGATCTGAGGAATTCCCCGAAAATTGTTATTTCATGATTCCACCCAAAAACAGGATTTCTTGATCTACTTAGCATCCTATTTTTCAGTGAAAAATGACGAATTCTGTATTGTAGTAAATAGGATCACCTAGATCAGGAGGCGAAGAAACCTTTCATTCAACAAGTTATAAGAGAGAGAGTAATGAACTCCATTGTAATCCATTCACTTCTTCATCAATTATGCACTATTTGTCCCCTCTTCTCTACATGTTTTTCTGTCTTTTTGTTTGGATAAGCCATTTTTGCACATCGCTGTTTTTCTCTTCCGCTTTAGGTCAAACGAGTCATTAGGTAGTCAAATTGTTTCTCGAAAGAACCGATGTAGGAGGAGAGAAAGCTCAAAGTTTAACGTGTGATCTACTTCTAAATACGAGATGAAGTTGGACTTCGGCCCACGTTCTACAGTAGGATTCTCTAACCTTCAATTTGTCGAATTCAACGTCATCTCTCTCTGCAAAGAGCGCGATTCTATGTATTTTCATCTGTAATTATACACATCCCATCTTGTTTTTGCACATCATCCATACCCTTTTCTCTTGCGATTCCATCAAATAATTCTTTGTACTATTCTCCATTTCCTCCGTTCCCAAACGACCCAATTACTTCTTCTCCTTTCTTCTCTTTTTTGCAGACTACACGTTCCTTCCAAGCTCCGCCCCTTTTTCTATTATACAACTCCATTCAAGGAATCATTTTTTGATTCTATTACTAATTTTTTCTGATGTCTGGCGGCAAGAAACTAGTACATTCATCCGCAATTAGCCCTTTTTCTCGACAAAAAAGTCAGATTCAACTTGTGAGAGGCGGCCGAAAAGAGCATCCAATTAGCGAGTTCACAACTCTCAGAAAGAGAGAGAGAATATGATCCGTTTCCCTTCCTTCACACTGATTTCTCGTTTTAGTGTATTTTTAGAAGCTTATGTAAATTAGTTGAAGAGAAAGAAATGACGTCTGTTTTCAGATTCATTCTCGCCTACTTGAGTATAAAATCTATCCAATAAATTGGCAGACGGCCTTTGTTTTGTAGTCTTGTCTTGATGAGAAACCAGAATATCTCAGCAGTTGATTCCTGACGTCTTCGGAAGGTCTTTTCACTGTTACTCTTGCCCTCATGCTTCATGGTTAGACATCTCTTTAATCAATCGGATCATCTAGACACTTTATGTATTCCGTTTATTTACCCTTCTAACTCCTAAAACTACATTTCTTGAAATTATTGTCTCCGTTTATCGATAAACCCTATGACTCAAACTTCAATTTTCTTCCGCTCTCCAAAACTTTCGAATCCTCGAAAACAATTTTCGAATAAATTACACCCCTCACTTCTTATTTTCTCCAAATCCCTTCTTCCACCTCCAATTGTGACGTGACGATTTCTGAATCATTGTCAGATATCCATCGGAGAGACTCCGAGTGTCATAACACTACAAAACTCTCTTTCCCCAATGACATTCTGTCTTCCATTTTGTGTCTACCGACATTTAACTTGTATGATTGTTATTCCGTCGTGTCACTTCATCTTCTTCTTGTTTTTTTTTCGTCTTCCTTCTGAATGTCAGACAGCTTTCTTTTCTTCTTTCTTCTTCTTATGATGGCCGCCTCCTACATCTTTTGACATCATTTCTGATTCTCCGTGGATTCTGAATTCATTCTCAAAATGTCTTTTCTGCCTTGTTCAATCCATTGTCTAGTTCCGTGTTTAATTCAATTTAGTTCGTGTTTTATGGTTCAACGATTTTCAGAATTTGAGATTTCAACGATTTATGTGTCCCGATCCACTTTGCATTTCTTTGTTTGTTTAGTATTAAATGGAGAAAAAACCAGTGCTCCACCCTCACTTTGCACGTTTTTACATACTTTTGTCATATGTTGGTTGGCTGTAGCCACGTGGTCCGAAGTGTGCCGATTTCATAATTGGAAACTTCTAGACTTTTTGGGCCTACCTTGATGATTTACAAAGTTCCCCCGTTCACAGTTTCTATTTCTGAAACATTTCCGTGTTTCTCTTTGTGACGTCTTCATTTGTTGCTCTCCACCGTTCTGTGCTCACAATAGAATCCTCTATTCATCCGGTTGTTTCATTCATCTTCATGCTCTCCTTCCATCTCCTTCTTCTTCATCTACTTCCAACTAGTGCCAGGCTATCTTCATCTAATTCCACAAAGTCCTAAATCATAAACATTCTCCTTCTTTTCACAACTCTCACGTCTTCACACTTCTCCATTTTCCAACATCATGCTTCCACTAATTGCCCTGAAGTTTTCGAATTTCGCGAATTTTATAGATTTTTTATGACCGCAAAGTTTTCTGCTTCCTGGTTAAATCTGTGTACTTTTCTCATTTGTCTAGTGAAAAGTGAAGTAGGTAAGAAGATAAGAAGGAGAGAGAGAGAGAGGAAGAGAAGGATCTCGTTATTATTCAATCTCATTTCTCTTAGTGGGTGGTCGGACAGGGAATGAGAGAGCTCATCAAAAACAAACAAGGTATTCAGAGAGATGAAAACACACATTATTCTGACTAGTATTCCTTCCAGTATTCTTCTGAAATCTGCAAAATTTGAAACTTCTAGTTCTGACCTTTATCATAGGGAAAAGTGACTAAACATCCCCCATTTAGAAACTTCTCTGAGATCCCTAAAACTCTAAAGAACACCTGACGATTGGATTTTAATCTTGTTAATCTATTTGTTTGAGATGATAATGCCATCGACTACATCCCTTTCGATTCGAGAAAAAAGAAAAGTCGAAATGAATAAACATTCCAGAAATTGCTTTCGAGATCATCATTTTTTCTAGAAATCAGTCTGAATCAGATGGATAAAGACACATCCATTTGATTTCTTGATTCAAAAGGATTTATTCTTCTTTCAAAATGACAACCTCCTTTTCCTCCCTCAACTGATATTCAAATTCAAAGTTCACAAACACAAAAACGTAATAATCGCAGTGCACCCACACCTGTTACCAATTGAATTCTAATCCTATTTCATGGATTATTCAGAATTCGAGAGCATTGATGCCCTTTTCTTCAAGTGATTTTTGGATAAATTCAATCAAGAACTGCATCTTTGTTGTTTTTTTTTGTAACCCGGTGGGCACTTGAAAAGAGGCTGGAGGTGTGGGAATCGGACCTTTTTGAAGAATGAGTTCCTATTTTCAGCATTTCAACCTTTCTCGAAATGTCAAAATCATGAGTCTTCAGACATGTGATATTCAAATTTCTAAGAGTTACGACATACTCTCCTTACCTATCAATTAGAAAACTAATCACAAGGAATGATCCGCCCACGTCATTTATAATCGATTTGGTCAAAACGAAATGTTAAACTTGAGTTTCGAAGCAGATTCAGATGCATTGGACTTCACACTGAAGCTCTCACATCTGGAGTTTTTGCACAAAATATGAATTCCTTTAGTTTAAAAGTTACGTCGAGATTTGCAGTTTAATAGTATTCCCTCCAATAAACTCCTTTTTTTTTCACGATTTCAAACTATTCTATTACACTGCCCAGAGAAACTCATAATCCACTTCCTTTACAACATACGTTCAGTTGAAAAGTCGGCCCCTTGACTCCGCCCATTTTCTATTCGATGCCGCTCTGCTTTGCTCTCCCGGCTTTCTATCTCTTCCCTCATCTTCCCTTATTAATTTCTAATTTCTGATCCAAACAAGCACATCTTTTCTTGTTTACTGAGTGGTTTCTTGAAAATAATTAAGGGATAGAGATTTCAGAAAATCGAAATCCTGGAGGATGTTTTCTTCGGATTAAAGTGACGCGAGGGTTGTGAAGTTGGTGTTAGGTAGTCCACTTCGAGACGAAGGTCGAGATAACCTTCTGAGTCGCTTAACCTTATTGTTTGTCTTCTTAGCCTTTGGATGATTCTTTCTGCTCAACGTACTTTCTGTATCCGGATGATACCAACGTACCTCCACATCCGGATTCTTAATTTAGGCGTCCATCATATGTGACGTCGAAATGTCTGAAGGTCTCAATCAATTCATCGTCTCTCTTTAAAAGTCAAAAACTCTTTCATCGACTTTCTGATTATCACCCACTCTTTCTTCTACACTTCTGATGTACTTACCCCACGGGAGACCCATCAACGTCATATATCTGAAGATGTCTACTACTTTTGTCTTCTCTTCCTTTCCCTCCACACCCCCTCATCCATAACTATCTCTTCACACGAGCAGTTATCGACGTCGGGTAATCGGAGCTAATTCTAATGAATCACTGTAATTGGAGATATCTTCGACTTCTTTCGCCTTCGTTTGACATCTTCCTTCTTATATTCTCTTTCGTACTCTTCTTCATCTACAAATACGTTACTTCTTCTTCATTTCAGTTCTTCGCCGCTCTCAACAACGGGCCACACGTCAAGACAGTACAAACATGTACTTGTCAAGGAAATTTTATAGGTAAGAGGGCAATCTTTTAGCACCCAAGCAGATCCCAGCCAAGACATCGTCTTCAAACATCTTTTTGTTTTCAGCCCCACACTCTTTGTCGCATTCCTAACCATTCTTCTTCTATCGCCAACGCCGTCAGAAGGATCACTTCGATTGTGTGGAACACGTCTCACATCGACGCTTCTCGCCGTTTGCCGAAATCAACTTTGCGGTGGAATGACCGCTTTCAAACGTTAGTCGTTTTTATTTTCTCTCTCTCTTTTTCCGGGGGTGTCAGTAAATTATTGATGAGTTTCTTGAGAAAATTTCCTTTTTTTTTTGAAAATTTGTCAAGATTTTTTTGGGTTTTAATAACAAGTAATTTGTCTGTTACGTGTTTTTTGTCATAGATAATGATAGGATTCCATTGGGTAAAGTGCAAAAACCAACTGAATCGCGTCACTTTTGTGTCAAAATTGGGATCTTATATTTGGAAATCACACGATGACAAATAGTTAATTAGGGAAGGAGTCTATTTTTGGATAGTACGTCATGCGGTTCAAATATAACTGTACACTTTCTAATGCTCTTCTATTTCAGGTTCTGTTGACCAATCCTGGGCTCCAACTACACGTGATCTTTTCCACATTCATCATCACCAAAAACGAGGAGGAATCGCAACGGAATGCTGTGAAAAGCGATGCTCATTTGCCTATCTCAAAACGTTCTGCTGCAATCAGGATTGATAATTCTCTCGCCCACCCCCCATTCGACGTTCCCCAATTTCCTCATTTCGGGTCTCGTGCGCTGCATTATTAGACTGCGCGGAGGCCTCTGATCAGGTCACTATCGTTGGCAGCTCACTGGACCCATTTCAGCCCCTCTCATCCTCCTCCTCCTCTTGTTCTCCGTATCCTATTCTGTCCTTTCCTGTCTCTCTCTTGCCTATTCTACTGTACTTTTTCAAATCTTTATTTGCATAATATGACAATACAAAGTGATAATAGTGAAATTCTTTTTCCCGTTTTTCTGGTCTTCTCTTAGTTTGCCATACGATATTTCTATCTATTTATTGGCCTGATCTCAATCTTCTCAGTCGTCTGATGCATCCATTTTCAGAATTCGATTTATTACGAAATAAATATTTATTTTGTTTCAAAACGTTCGATTTCAAGAAAATGTTTACAGAGGCTCAAAAATAAAAAGAAGACTTCCAACTGAACAGTCTCCAACATGTTCTACTGATATTCAAAGTGCTCATGCTTATCAATTGGCCACTAGACTCCATATTCATTCCTCTTGTACTTCCCATTCTACAGTTGTTCGACCCTCTGAACCTCACATGATTCTTGAACTTTCAAACTTTCCATTTCCGCTCCTATCGTCTCTCCTCTGTAATTTTTCAACTTTTCGATTCTTTCAGCTCACAGACGCCTCCCGAATAATGATTGAGCAAACAATTGAAGATAACAATCTCTGATAACAACCACTCACTCTTTTTCTTCTCTCTCTTCCCTCATTTTCCATCTCTCTTTCAACGTAATTGGTCACTTGCGTCAGAAGAAAAAGAATGAACCTTGACGTTCCATCCGGTCGCCGGAAGACCATTAAGTTTCGGACAAGGAACTTCTCGTTGGAAGATGAACATTACTGGGTGAGTTTATGGACATTTGACTTTCGACTCCAGAATATTTCAGATCCAACCGTCACGATGTACTTCCGTAGATATGTCATCACGAGAAATTATAAACAAACTGAACGAAATGGAACAGGAAGTGAACTTTCAAATTGGCATATTTCTCTGATAAACATGAACTTTTTCTCTAGGAGAAACTCTTCATAACATATGATGTCATTGAACGAAATCCAAAGTTTGCAACTGTTGGAGGATCGATCTTCGAATTTATCAACAATTCGATGCGTCCGATATTGAAATGTCATTTGAGTCAAATTAAAGATACAAACATGTTACATTTAATCGCATCTTCATTTTTTAAAAGGTAGGGCACTTGTTTATACTTTTATGTAAAGAAGGCAACTAAAGTGTAGCTCAGGACCGATTTACACGAGATATGGGCCAAGTGTGAATACCCAATTTTTGCTGGATTGTTAGTGGTACGTATTCTGATTCATAATATGTAAATAACTTTCGAAATCTGAAAGATCAAAACAGGCAATCTTCGAAAATAGAAGCCATTATTGCAGGTATACGTCAGTAACAAAATGAGAAAGCTGTTTTTGGAGCAACACGAACCGGTTATTGCGGAAGCATTTGAAAAGATTCAAAAGTGAGTCATTTATGAATTCTTTGATGTATCGAAGATCTCTTTTAGCACATTCGACGACGAATGTACCGCCCTTCTTGATCAATGTTTTCACAGTAGTGAACGTGACTCTCGTGCAGTTTTGGATACAAACTATCATTTGTTCATTCATATAGACGGATGTTCCGCCATACAAGAGGATATGGAAGTGATGGCGTTGGCGTCGATGGCAAAAGCAAAAGTTATTTCGAAATTGAGAGGGTGGAGGAATGAAATTAGTGATTTGCAGAACTTCCTGTCGCATCCTGCATGTCAACGAGAAATCGACTTCCGATGGCAACCGGGATTCAAATTAGGACAAGTGAGTGTTCAGGACAGGATGTTTGTATACGAAAGTGCTATATGTTTATGAAAAAGGGGGATCATTGATCTTTAATTCTCGAACACTTAATTAGGAGTCTCAATTCCGTAGAACCTAGATGGTTTCAGATGGCATTCTGTCTATTTTTCTTCTTTCCTCCTCTGTTTTTTCTACGAGGACGTCAAAGAATTAAGAAGAGAGAAATCAAAACAATGATGTTGAAATTGGATAATTCTGGACGAATGACCTCAATTACTTATAGGTAAACGGAAAGATTCTTCCAGAAAACATCCAAGTTATTTCAGTAATTTCATGATTCGAGTCTATAACTTCTATACATCTCCAAATGCAAAATACGTTATTCACACTCTATTTCGATTGATTTATGTAATATTTTATGCGTATGTACTAATGACAATGACTCGAAAAACAATGGTATTGAATGAGTTGGACGAGTTTTTGGATGAAATGGCAATTATCGTTTGGCAATGTGCCTATCTGACAGAAATGGCTGTTCTCGTTTATCAGAGAGTGAGAGAAAAGAGTTAACGAGTACATGAATATCTGAGATCTCAGGGTTTTTACAATTGGGCAGAGAGAAATACAGCTGATCTCTACCGGAATTATCTGGTTGCAATGACAATGATTGCTTGGTCTCTGGCTGTAATTGCACCTCCTTCCTGGCCGATTCGAGCATTTGCAATCATATCAGCTGACCTTTTCTTCTATTTCTCTTTTGTTTTTGCCACGTTGAGACTTATGAAGATCGCCAACGTGGATGCGTTTTTTGGATCAATTGTATTAATGATCAAGAAAATGGTAAGGGTTTCTATCTGGACAGAATCAGTAAATATCGAACTCTAGATTCCTATCATGGTCAAATTTATGTTTGTCTTTATGGTCTTCTGGTTCACCTACGCAGTCTGTCATATCAGTTTAGCAGGTCATTTGAAGAGTACTCCGAATATAACAGATGTCGTCTGGCCTTGGCTCATTTTCAGTAGTGGAGCATTTGAGATTTTCGGAGAAGCAGATGAAGAAGACAAACTGGGAACAGTCAGTAAATGTTCTTCGGCTCCTCTGAACTGGGATGTCATCACCGATTCTTCTGTTCAATGTTGGTTTAAGGTAAATGACTTCCGATTCAGCCTTATCTCATTCAATTTTCAGACAAGTATGATTCCAGTATTCCTATTCTGTTACATGTTGGTCTCTAGTGTCCTTTTGGTCAATCTTGTCACCGCTCTCTTATCGTCAGTTTTGTTTACGTCTTTCTCTTTCGGAAGCAACCGAAAACTCATTGATAAATCAAAGAATTTCCAGGAAGAAGTACGAGGACATTGACAAAGTTTCACATATTTATTGGAAATACAAATTGTATAGTCGCTTGATTGAGTGAGTTTTTGAAAAGGTTTTCTGAAAGGGAAGGTCAAAGAATGAAGTTTCAGATACGAAGAGAAATTGTGGATTCCTGCTCCGCTGTCTCTTGTCTTTTATATTCTCAAAACTATATTCTATTTTCTGTCGAAAGTACCGGTTATTGGAGTAATTCCAAGATGGTTTATGAAAATATTACATGCATTCGAAGGAAATAATTATGCACAAGACAGAAGAAAGAATCGAAAATATGAAGCAGTTATAAATGGATTATTGATTAGTGCAAATCCATTGGAAGGTCCGACAGAAGAAGAGAAGAAAGCAGTCGAATTGGTTAGAGAACAAATAAAATTAATGGTAGAGGGGACATCCGGATACACAGATAAACAGACAGATTTTTTCAGGAAGCAGACCGAAAACGAAAACGATACGAAACCGATTTGATACGTCGTCGATTTGAGGAGATAATGTCTGAAATTGAAAATACGAACAGGTTCAGAAGAATACGATCTCAAACCACCTTTTAAACGTGAACTTTTTTTTATTACAAATAAAACGATTTATTCCATTGGTTTTTTTTATTTTTGAAATTTCAGTTAGAGCACAATGTTTGCAAATTATGGATTATATTTTCTATTTCTTTCATGTTATTTGATTCCGTCGATTTCACCCAAGGAGGCACAGGTATGTTGGTTTGGCCAACTCATCAAATCTTCAAAAGTAGAATTCTAGGTACCAATCACCACGTACAGATATGATTACGACGAAATGTCTCGATTTCTCGCTTTGATGATAACCGGACATCGACCACCAAGCCATTCGTTTTATACTCGATATTATAGAGTCAATGTGAGATTCAGCTATCTGTGTATACAAATATACATGAGAGTCTTTTAATCAACAGTCACATGCATTTGTTGCAGAATATAAAATGCGATTCGGCGAAAAATTTCTCATTCTCAATAGGTCCTAATCTTCATTATGATTGTCCAAAGCATGATGGAATTTCGAAGCGACAGATAAACGACACGCATGGATTCAATTGTCCACAACTCTGTGAGGTGTGTAAAAACATTAGCAGATGTGCAAAAAGAAAATCAGCAGCAGGTAACCTGGTAGAGTTTTTTGGAGTTTTCATTTGTCTTTTCAGGAATAATTTACACTCCAGATGGCCGAAAAATAGATCATATCACTTTCCATTATGGAACTTTGGATCGTCGCCTCGAACGGAATATCAACTGGTTCATTGTCACTTCTTACATATTTCTTTTCGCTCTCTTCACAAATATCGTTGCTTATGCATTTACTTCATAAGAAAATGAATAATTTATTCAAATAAATTAGAAAAAGAAAGCATGCAAAAGAACTCAAACACGGGGAATCGGGAGAAGAGATAGAGAGATAGTCACTGGAATGAGTTCTACTAATTGTTGATTGAACCTGTATAAGCCCGAGCAAATAATCAATTCGAAAAGAAAAAGAAATTAGACTTTATAGCTTCCAGGACACATCATAAGTCCCTTTGAAACGAAGTCAGATCCAGTATCAATCGATTCTTGGATCAATCTCTTCCAGCATTTCATTCCCTGAACACCTCCGAACTTCTTGAAACTCTTCTCGACCCATTCATCTTTCAAGTAAGTACTACGGTAGAAATCTCCAGGATCACAAGCCAAAGTGACGATTGTGAGACGATGTTTGATCGGCGACCTCTTGGCTCTGAAACGAATGATTTGAAGTTTCAATTCTACAGTAGCCATCTCTAATTTAAAAATGACGCGAGGGTGGTTGCAGAATGCGGAAGAGAAAAGGATTACTCACTTGTTCTGATAGGCTTTATAAAGTGAAACAAGGAAGTTGAGTGATGTCGACGGACCCACATTGTACCCCTTTTCATCAAGTATTCTCATCGCTGCAACCGATGCTATATCTGGCATTCTCATTGCCTCATGAATGACGTTTCGGGTGAGACTAGTCGTTTGTCCATACAAAACTGGCTCAATATCATAACCATAACCGATGCCAGCAATTCCGGGCGGAGTCCATATTCCTGCACCAGACTGATTTGTGAACTTGTGGCCGATTACGTAGTCATAGAATAGAGAGTATTGAGAATCGGAAAGAATCACTTTTGTAGGTGCTCCGTATCTTGCAATGTATCTTCCAACACTGGAGATTGTTCCCCCTGTTCCCGCAGAATGGACGAAGTAATCGGGGATTTTGACACTTTGAGATTTGTCTTTTTTCAATTGAACTATTATTTCATGATAGACGTTCGTTGATTCGAAATAGAAATCTCCGCTCTCATGGAATTCCTCTGCTTTCTCTGCGTTTCCAAATTGATTCATAAAGAATCCGTTGTTTTCAGCTGCGTATTGTTTGGCTTTTAGATTACGTTGAGAGACGGGAACCTAGAAATCAGAGAGTTATTATGTTCTAGAATCGAAGAATTACCTTCAGAATTTTTCCTCCAAAACTCTCAATCTGTTTCACTTTCTCTTCTTCTAAATTATCAGCCACGACGGCATAGTAGGGAACATTAACCAAAGTACACATATATGCTTCCGCAGATCCAGTATTTCCAGATGTAGAATCATAGACAGCGGAAGTCTTTGATGTGACTTTTCCTGAAAGTCAAAGAACAAATGAGAGGAAGAGATTCCAATTTAGACACACCTTCAGTGATTGCCCATAGTAAAAGTGCCCATGCAAACCGATGTTTCAGTGTTCTTGTGGCAGTTGCCGTCTCATTTTTAAAGAAAATATCGGCATTCGGGAAACCTGGAGGACTGAATTTCGTCATTGGAGTGTGTCCCATCTTTCGACGTTCAGTCCACAATTTCTTGATTGCTTTCAGTCTCCATTCCGTTTCATCTGAATACTTGTGTTTTAATTTTTAATTCTAACGGACTACGCTTACCTTTAGGTACAGTATCTTCATTTGGAACTTCACTTTCGGAAATCTTCGTGATATCCTCTGAATAGCAGTGTGTAACGAGTAGAAACAGAGCCAGTAATAGTAACTTCATGGCTGAAAACATCTAGTGATCTGTCTCATCATACTTTACGGACGCAGTTTTATATGGCACAAGCCACGCCCACAGTTACAGTAGGAATTCCGGAGAAGAAAGGGGAGGTAAAGAGATTCAGGAAAAGGGGAGGAGATACGGATCCGCCTCTTTTCTGTAATCAGAAAAGGGCAGAAAGAGCACTTCCTGGATGATGAAAACGGGATGAAATTGGATTTAAAAATACGAGATATAACCTTTAAGGTCATAGTAAACAAATTATGGAAACATTGATTCGGATGGATCTATGTACAAATGTTTTCTTCCGGTTTTCAAATATTTTTTATTTATTTTTTTTTCTGATGTGTAAATAAGAAATAGAATGCTGTGATTTCTTGAAGAACAGTAATTAAAGTACACTTGTTGTTGGTCTTAAAAATTATATTAATACGTACTGATGAAAAATAAACCTGACAACACCCAGATTTTGGATTCAAAGTTCCAACCTCTCATACTTCGAAATGAACCGATCCATCATGGTAATACATATGATTTCAATCCAAAACTATATTAATAAACCATAACTATCAGACAAGAAAGTGAACGGATTAGTTGTCAATCTTTGAATTGAACAATCAAAGATCAACCATTTTCCGAACAAATTGATTTCAAGAAATCCATCCAATTTGGGTAATCTTTTGAATAGAGTTTTCACTTGAAGATTATTGCACTTTTTGATGGTTTCATTTTTTGATTTTCTATTCTAAAATCCAGATTTGAACTCAAGAACGAAAAGAAGTTATTCAAAAAAGTGGAGATTACAAGAGAATCAGCAATACAATCGGGTTAGCTGAACACTTTGTAAACATTACTAGATTGAGATCTTCTATTGATTTTATCTCGCTCTGTCAAGGTTATTCTCAACTTTTGTTTCTGCTGAATTTAAGATGTTCGAAGCTTTTTGACAAGACTTTGAAGAAGTTAAATCTCTAGGTATCGTTTCGAATAGACTCTTCAAAAAAAGTCAAACACTTTACAATAAGTTTTATCAGATTCCACAGATGGAATGAGATCTCATATGTTCTTTCTCTCTCAACATAATGTACTTAAAGTTCCATTAAATACAAAACAAGGAAGAAATGAAATGTTCCGTGTTCTCTAATAAAACATCAAAACAATTTCAATTAATTCCTCTCCATTTCTTGCAACATTTCTCTTAATACTTCAACGTCAGTATACAGGTTCTCTTCCTTATTCCATTCTCTAAACCTTTCATTTGCTCACTGATTTCTGGTTTCAATGCTAGATTCGGCTAAATGTCAACTGGCCTAAAATCTAAATACTGCTCATCGGAAATGCGTTTAGATCAAATTACGATGAGCGTTTGATCTGATTTAATTTCGACTGTACCATAAACCATGTTTCGTTTTTATCTCATCATCGAATTAAATTCTGATATCATTCGTCTTTGAAAACTAAGGATTACAAAGAAGAGAGAGACTAATGAAATTCAATCGAGATGCACATGTAGGTCAAATGATGTCATTCTTCTTCATCTACCTATATACACTTTTTGCACCTTCATGCACTTTCTTCGTGGAACAGACTCGGATTAGGATGTGTCTGAAGATGATGTTTCCGTTTATTATAAATGTATAAAAAGAGTTATCCGAACAAAAGAGTATTCATAAGAACAGTCTATTGATAATAGACTATTGTCTACATTCTTATTCTAGGTTAATCAGGAAAACCCTTTATTCGGATAACATCATTCGAAACTCTTGTGATTCCGATAATCTATGAGAGAGAATGGATTAACCTGAACTAATCTGAAGATACCTATAATACTGTATCTTCAATTTCTTGAAAATAAAGATTAAGGCAATATTCGGAACTTTTTTATACTGTCATATGAATATTTTAGAAATTCTTTCAGCCGCGTCAACATAAAGGAGTTTCCGGAAATGAACTGAATGTGGAAATGCGTCAGGATTTATTTTCTCAGTAGGTCAAAAATAAATAAGGAACGACGTTCGCTTCCGGGAACCAAGTTCTAGGAAACAAAGCTATTCTTGGCTGGAATGGGTCTTTTTCAGAAAATCAGCTGATATGAATAATTGAGCAGCTATTTTGATTTGAAGTATTCGTTCTTCTAAAGGATTGCTCCGATAGGGAGTTCAGTTACTGATGTTTCGATCTCCAAAATCAAAAACCTTCGTCACACTAATTTAGCCCACCTCCTAAACTTTCGCCCTTTAATATCCATTGCTTATTGAGATTTTTGTTGCCTCCATTTCTACTTTTTCATCTCGTTCGAATCGGAAATTGAATCAAGAAGGCGTAAAAAGAGAGTGTTTCCTACTACGGTAACAGATTAAGAAAGGCATCTGACATCATTTTGATCTCGAAAATAGTTTTTAATCCACCCTAATCTTGAATTATGAGATTGATGAAATTTTGGAGGAAGAAGAGGATAAGAATAAACAAAGAGACAAGAAGTGACAACAAATAATAATTGTTTGAATAGAAGTGAGAGAATAGAACCAGAACGGGTTTAAGCCCACGCAGAAGAGAAGAAGATGAAGAAGAGATAGAGATGAAGATGATGGCGACGGTGAAATTGATCTTATCAGTTTTTAATAACTGTTTCCTACTGGAATCGAACGGTTTGTTTCGAAAATAATTGTAGTAAAAGTCTAAGTTGGCTATGTTGCAGCTCTAAGATTGGATCAGGTGATACAGTTTGCACTGCAAGGGAAGAGACACTACTAAAACGGGAAGAAATGTATCTCGACAATCGATGAAAACAAATACATATCAGCAGCAGCTGTACCATAGATCCTCCCCCAACTGCCGATTATTGTCCTTTTATAGACAATACGTTATCTCGTTGACCTGACAACAAGATCGTGCAAATCGACACGTACATTTGCATATCTACCGTTTGCTTCATACAGACCCGTTCCCTTGACGTCATCTTCACAAAAGGTGTTTGATGTTTCTAGAGGAAGAGGAGGATATATAGAGGACGTTCAAAAAAAATCGGAAGTTTGATTAGGGGACAGTAGAAACAAATTCTTTAGAAAATGTGCACTCTGTTTTTGAATTGTAACAAAAAAAGTGAAAATGTGATTTTATTTGAAAAGAAAAAGTGCAGAAAAACAATAAATGTTTGTATAAGTGATAATCATTCAACTAGTTTCTTGTAACTATTCACGCCCATTGTTTCTGTAACATCTCTTGATAATTATCCCATCCTTCATTTCCGACTGATCGTAACTACAAAAAGATATAATAAGTGTATAGAATACACTCCGAAAGTCTACCGTCAGCAACGATTGAATCTTTGAATTCCGTTCTTTCAATGAATTCTTCGCACTGATTATACAAATGACAGGCATTATTGCACAGTAAAGGGGCGGAGTCTGGAATGAAGCAGATAGAAAGTAAAAACGTTTCAAAACCTACATAACAAAACTCTGTGACTGCCTGCCAAACAGCAGTTCTTGGTCCAGATAAAAAGATTCGAAGACTGTACATTGAGCATCCGTAAGAGAGGAAAATGATAAGTTGAGCAGTGGAAAGCCACCAGAGAAGTCGAGATGAAATGATATTTTCATTCATTTGAAATCGAGAAGATAAAATGAAATGGTCCCTGCTTTGTACTCTGAATAATCTTGAATCAGAGAAAAGTTCTGAAATAAGAGCTTACGCATTGATTTTCCGCTGATTATGGCGATATAACCCAATGGAATGCATCAGAGTCAAAAAATTCATCACGTTGACTGTGATAAATATATAATTAACTTTCAAAGTGCTATGAGGTGATGTGGCCATTGAACTCATCTGAGGATAATTGAATTCATCGTCATAGTACATGTATAGACATGTTAATCCGGGAACTATTATCTGAAATCAAATATCAAATACGGTAGTCATAGGGAGAATCATAATCATCAACTATAGATGATATTATTAACATTTTTACTTTGATAAGTTTTTTTCATTTCTCTCGAAGAATACACTAAACTCATTGAACAATGCACTTTTATTATTATTCCCAAACTAACCGCCACCGCCGTAAGCATCAATCCGATGATTTTAGTTGTCTTCTCATAACAAATGAACAAACAACTGGCAAGAGTTCTCTCAATAACCATCAAAATTTGAGAGAATTCCATACAAAGCATTGAGAATACCAATGGAAGATTGAAACAAGCAAAGAGAAATGGAGGAAGAACAACATCACATGGTCCAGTGGCAATTAGGGATAGAACCAGGTGATGGGTCTAAAAATGAACGAATTCGGAAGAGGAAGTTTTTCTGAATCAAGTAAATCTCTCCAAAACACAAAGAACTCTGATATTTCTACACTAGAATCATTTCCGGAATCTATTTATTTCTTTTAACATCTGCACCTGCATTTGACTTTTTCGACGACTCACCTGTGAAATACCCAAAATTGCAGATTGAAGAAAACAAGAGAAGAATTGAAAGAAAAACAATATCTGAAATGAAAACTCTTGTCAGATTAAAAGATTCTAGATCTACCTTAATATTGAAATGAAATGCAAGAAGATTATTGTAGTTGACGAAGAAATAAATGATTGAACACATTGATATTATCGACAAAAAAAGATGATAGAGTTTAACGATTTGGAATGCCGGATGGAAAGCGCCGGAGAAATTCTGAAGAGTTGTAGTTTGTAGTTTGTAGTTTGTAGTCTATAAGAACCTACCGCTTCACAGTAAGCATCATTTACTTCAATTGCAAAGTTATACATGCTCTTCCCAAGAATAGAAAGACCAACTTCCTCCACGAATTCTGAAATTTTTTTGTGCGAAAGAATAAGAAATTTGAAATTCAATTAATTCGTGTCGTGTATGTTTGAGAGTCAAAATGAGAACAAATTGATGAGAGAGAGAGAGAGAGAGAGAGAGAGAGAGAAATTGAAATGAGGATATAAAATATAAAAGTACATAGACAACTCCAAGGGAATAAGAAGATCAAAACAAGCATATGAGTCAAATGGCCTATAATTTCTTGTGGTGCACCTGCTTCTTCTCGTCTACTCTTCTTCTTCATAAAAGAGACTTCCCATACTCTTGCGTTTTTTTTCAGAATCCTGGTGGTCGTGGGAATCTAGATGTGGCGCCGCTCCTCTTCTTCTTCTCCAAAAGAGAAAGGATTCAGAATTAACATCTTATTATGTGTTTCTGTCTTCTTTCCAAGGCCAGAAGACGTCGAAGGACTCTTTGCATAAATTAGCTCGATCGGAAAAAAAAAAGAAAAAGAGCATGTGCTCGTTTTCTGTCGTTCTTGTCTTTACACGCCTAACAAAGCCACTTTACACTCTCTTCTATTTTAGAAACAAGGCGATCATCTACAGGAGAGAAAGGGTCAACGGGAAGTTGGAAAACGTTTTCAGATTATAGGAAATACGTGGAAAACGTACGGTATTGCATGGCGCTTCTGGGGCGCTGCTGTAAGATTTTGTAGCTGGAAACTCATCGAGATTGATTTCCAAGTTCAAAAAAAATCATAGAAAACCCAAAAAATGACTGGTCGAGACTGGTCAGCCTCCCGTATTTCTCAAAAATTCAGTTTTCTCACCGGGCTTAAAATATCAAAAGTTTATGTTTGACGTAAAGGTTAAGAGCTAACCGTCGAGTGATCTGACGTGTATTTATATTCGAATAAAGCATGATTCGTTAAGAAAGTACACTCCTCCCCTCTAATTTTGATTCTCAAAAGGATCCTATCGAAACCAACAGATCAGATGCACTATTATGAACATAACGTTTAAACTTTGCTAACGGAGAACGGAATCAGTCTTATGGTTTTTTGTCCCAAATGAAAAGAAAAAGTGAACCAACAAAAAAAAACGTGATTCTGAAGCTTATTCTTCTTCTAATTATATATTTGAAAGATAGAAAATCGAGAAGATAATTGTTGACTTTGAATCAGGAAGCTTTCACCCCGCCATTTGTGGATTCAGAAAAAACAGAGATACGGTAGAAGAAGAATAACAAGATAGAATGAAATAGGCTCAAGGATTGAACGCAGAAAAGCAGTGGATCATGTTTCTCTTCAAATACATGTTATCCTAATAATCAACCTGCTATCCTTCACTATAAGAATCTAATCACGTACTCCGATGATGTTCACCTTTGAATCTATTTTCATCATTTAGAAACATAATTGTAGTGTCGGGTATAAAACTACATTGATCTGTTAAAATTTCGAACTTTGAAATTCCATTTCAAATGCCGAAAATCCAAACTATCATGGGAATCGAAGAATTGCGTCATTCATTGAGATTCTCTGATTGATCCAGACTTATTAGAATATTTTTAGATCTCCAAAAAGGCAAAAAAGCGCAAGGAACGAGAAACAAACAAATTGAATTGGCGGAGTTTTCGAATGAAATGCATCGGTTTCATTGAACGAAGTTTATGTTTTCCATTGTAAATAAAACATAATTGAACCCAGTAATCTTAGTTTTTTGGGAGAGAAGTCGGTAGATTTATGACTGGGGGCAATCATAAATTTCTCGAAATTCGCTTGTTTTCAACTAATAAATCTCAAATAGAAAAAGTTGAATTTTGAAAATTTTTCCGAACTTGGACAGAAACTGATATTTTTGTAATGAGAAAGTTTACAGTCATTTCAATATGTTTTTATCTGAGGGGGTCAGTCAGTTTGAACCAAGATGTCGAAAAGATATGGAGAAAATTATCGCTGATCATAATGGCACTTTTAAAAATGGTAATTTGGAAACCGAGATACTTAGTTTCAGACGAATAATCAGTCATCTCACGGCACGTTTTCCGATCACAGAACGAGGAATCAGGATAACAAAACTGAAGTCTGATATTCAAAATTTTCAGTTTCTTTTTGAAGAAAAAACGAAAACTGTGAGAACCGCCTTCTCGAAACTTCTTATTCTTCCTTTTTCTCTCCTCCTCCTCCTCCTTTTTCACCAATTATTTATGATAGAGCAATGAGATCAGAGACATAAAATCAAAAGAAAAAAATATGAAGGAAACCAATGAAATAAATCAATCTTCATCATCTTCCTCCTCAAAATTTCCGCAGAATGAGTTGAAGTCAGTTGTGTCCATTTCTTCTGAAAAAAAGAAAAGAGAATAAAGGGAAAAAGAAGAGAAGAAGAGCCCATTTCGATGGCTGATTTATGACGTGGCAAGTCTTCTTTCCTCTACGTCATATTCTTGCTCTTCTGTGTCTAGTCTTTTGGCTCTTTTCTGGCCTTTCTCATACTAAAGTGGAGGTTTCTTGCAAGAAGGCGGTAATCTAATCATTGGGAGACTTCGAGTGATTCATTTTGACTATAAACTACAAACTCACCGTTTCTGAAATGAATCGGCGGAGGAATGAGTCCTCTTTGTTCATAATGTCTCAAGTAATTGCACAAATGTTTCAATCTTCTCTCTTTGCTTCTTCTATTCTGAAACCAAACTTGAATCACTCTCATACTTAATCCAGTTTCCAATGCAAGTTTTGCTCTCGCATGTTTCGAAGGTTTCGGAGTATTCGAGAACATTTCATTCAGAACATCCAATTGATTCTGCTTGATCGTTGTTCTTGGACCTCTTCTCTTCAACATCCGGGAATCGTCATCACAAAAATCGGAAAAGCTATAATGCTCGAAATTATATCCGTACGCGTCAACTTCCTGTAAATAACTTTTATAATTTGCAACATAAATTTGCATGTGATGCACACTTTTTTGACTTGGAATGCAGATGGAAATCCTTCGTCCATTGGATACGGGGCCACTGCGGCGTCAGATGAACAAGAGGGAACTTCAGATGATCCGGCACCACATGAGTCGTCAAGGGGAGGAGGATAATGAGTCATACAGGATACAGTCATCATAGAATCATCTACCAGAATCTGTTCTCCAGGGGAAAGATGACGACCGCAAAGAGAGCAGCAATGGCATTCCACGTGGAAGACTAGACCGGCCTAGAAAACATGAAAATGAGAGAAGAGTAGAAAAAGAGAACTGACTTTCAATTTATAAACCATATCCGTTGGTGAAACTCCTTTCTTACATCCAGCACATCGATGAACACTGTGATCTCTAAAAACTTCTTCTTATTGTTAGGCATACCTTGCAAATAAAATACTCACTTATAGTAATGTTGACTACAATAAATCCTTCCATTCTTCCAAAAACATTTCTCCGCCAACGGAGAATCACAAATTGTACACTTTACACATGTTTCGTGGTACGAACGGTTGTCCATCTGGAAATCAAAATGTTTTCGTTTTCGATCGAATTCTGGATGAGCGAATACCGAACAGAAGCAATGAAGCATAAAAAGATCAAAAAACACGAAAGAAGGCAATCTATACAACTCACTCGATAGATGTAACGATCGAAAATTTGCTCATTGCAGTGATTACACTTATTCTAAATATTTCACAATTGGACATTTTGAGAAAAAAAATTGGTTCTGGAGACAAAATGAAATTACCCCAACTAGTTTCAGTTCGACGTGGCTTCATCTAGACATTTCAATGCCTCAACTAACTAACCTGACTGTCATGATCAACTCCAATCGAGTCAATCACCATACTAATTGCACTCAATGGCTTCGATTCCAAAAGTTCCATTTCAAAGGAGGTCTAATAGTAGAAAATGCGCGAAATTAAGGGGTCACAGTTGTCACCGTGTTCACACACAAATCACTTGTATATCTCCCCAGATGTCAAGAAGGGCGTGGCATGCCAATCCCCAAAACGTCTTCTAACACCCCATCTGATCGATTATTAATGTGTGCGCTAAAACTGGTGGTTGGGGCGAGAGGCGAGAGTGACGTTAATAGATGCATTTCCGATGAGAATGGGACAGAGAGGACAACGGGGAGAAAAAGTTACGAACGGACCACAGAGCTGTCTCCTATCGATCACCTGACGGTCATTTTGGTGGGTGTTTTTCGGTCGATCCATTATGAACAATGCATTTCGAATGAGTGTTTTTCGAAATTGAAACCATTGAGAAAGGAGATGGAAATAAGTTTGTGTTTTGGATAGAGGAGGAAAAGTTTAGAAATCAGAAGTCGAAATTGTGAAACATCTAAAGAGGGGGGATAGATTGAGAACTTTCTAGACATCAAGGTTCCTAAATATCATTTTCCTTCATTCGATATTTGATCAGTTTTAGTAGAAGTTCGCTCATTTCATTGCTCTGCCAAATGTGGCTAACAGGCCCCCTGTTTTCATAATTTGTCACATTTGATTGACAAATTAAGAATCGGAATTATTTATGGCTTTTGGCAAATGAGCATGCAACGTGGAATGAGGTACTGTAATCAGAAATTCTGAGATTCCAATAAAGGTCTTGTTTCGAGGTAAGGTTTTCGGAGTTCTCTAATGAAATGTCCCTTTCTCAGATACTATCGACGCTTAGGATATCCCCTCTCCCTCCATTCCATCATTCCGCTCAATTTGTATCTTCATAAATTTCTATTCTCCGCTGTCAATTACGTTTATTTGTTTTACATTTTGCATCTAACCATGCAACTAATCACAAACTGATAACAATTTGTTTACTCTCTCCCTCCGACGACAAATGGAAAAATCAAAAACCTGATTCAAGGGGTTTCCTGTAATATTTCATAAACTCTCCTACACTTTGCACGTCGTTATCTGAGAATGACACATCTCGTGCAACTGAAAGAGTGATAAATCAAAAAATGACTTCATTTTTTTGGTTTCTTTGATTCATCGAATCACACAATTGAGCATAATGCACGTGAACTGACACGAAACATACTGTAGAATACAAACCATATGGGTTCAGATTGAAAGAGAATGTTCAGTGGTTTACAGATGCCTTACTATCAGGCTACAAGAGACATCTAGAAGAGAAAAGACTACAATAACCAAAAAAGTACCAATTTTATTACCTATTCCTGTTTCAGGGTGTCTTATCACTCCATTCTAAAACAGATTCCAATCGAACCAACAAAAAAAGAATCATAAAAATGGAAACGAGTACCAATTTGTCGATTCTCGAATAGACAGACACTTTTCATTATTTATTCAGATTGACGACGTCTTCTTATTCTTCTCCTTCGTTGTGTCACCCAATTGACATATGTACTCAATGCTCTTTGAATACATTATGTTGCACAACATCTGGCTTCTCCCTGAATCCAAAATTTCGAAACAACCACAATGCTTATCAGTATTCAACTGAAAAAAAGGGACAAAAAAATGGAGAAAAAAGTCCGTGGAGTTGATAGGGACCTCGGCATAAAATGGCGAAGCAATTGACTTTTATTGCTTCTTTCGAATATGAAACTGTTCATTTTCGTTCTTTTCTCTCTTTTTGGTTCTTCATGGACGTCTTCTGAAGATATCAAAGGGAAGAAAGTATTAGTGTTCCTTCCAGTTACTGGCCACTCACATTTGAAGTTCATGAGTACGGTATCTTATATTCTACAAGAGGAAGGATACAATGTGGTAAGTAAAGTGTTGAAGGTACCATAATGTAGTCATTAATGGAAGATTGGTACCAATATTGAGAAGTTAGCTCAATTGAGAAACTTTCTGCTAAGATTTAAGCTGAGATAAATGTATCAATTTAAAAGTCATTCTTTTCATTTCCAGACTCTTCTTCTCCCTCTCATTGACATCACTTTGAACAATACAAATCTTCCGATCACCAAAAAAATCAAGCACCAAATTAAACTAGACATTCATCCAGGGCGAGTCGAATCAATTGAAATCCCATTTCATTATCTAAATCCAGAGTTCTTCGAGCGATAATCAATATGGGCGGAGTGGCAGCTCGTCGACAAACGTGGACATTTGGATCCGGAATCTATGGATTCGATGGAATAAGACATCTTCTTTCTGATTTGTACTCGTATACATGTGATGGTAACTACTATTTTCAATCTTCAATCAGCAGTTTATTCTTATCAGGCATCTTCCACAATAATGAACTCCTTGAACGATTAAAAAACGAAAATTACGAAATTGGGCTCTCCGAACCGTTTTTCGTTTGTGGTTTTGCACTTTTTGATCATCTTGGAATCAAAAAAATCTTATCAATCGATTCTCATATTGGACTAGAAGGACCAAAGATTGCTCATGGACATGCTATCACTTCTAGTTTCCTTCCAGCTGCATTCTCCGAAGGAACAGATCAGATGGCGTTTTATGAGAGGGTTCTGAATCTGTATGAAACCTATTTGAATAGGAGATTTGCACTTTTGATTCATGACAAAGAGATGGAAGCGATGAAAGGAATCTATAAGGGAAAGGAGACATGGGAAGAAATAATGAGACTTCCTGCTTATATGTTTACAAACAGTAATCCATTTCTCGATTTCCCTTATCCGAGAACATCGAAATTCATAGAAGTCGGAGGAATTGCTGCAGATGAGAAAAGGAATGATGAAGTGCTTCCAGAGGTATGTTTTTCTGTTTGTCCAGATGTCCATTTCTCTTTCAGTTCTACAATGAAATATTGAATCTTCGTAACCAAACTGTTCTCATTTCGTTTGACTCCAACGCGAAGTCTGTTTTCATGCCCACGTACTTCAGGTGAGACACACAATATCACACAAATCACATCGTCTACCGTATTTAGAAACTCTCTTATCACTGCTCTCGGCGAAATGTCACATATCACATTTATATGGAAATATGAGAATACTTCTGTGGATATTGTAAAAGAGTTTGATGAGAATATAAAGAATATAATTCTGGTTGATTGGATGCCTCAGCAAGCACTTTTAGCTGATCCTCGATTGAGTTTATTCGTGACACACGGAGGATTGGCAAGTACGAATGAAGTTGCATTCAGTGGAAAGCCTGCAGTAATGGTTCCGGTGTTCGGAGATCAAACAAGGAATTCCAGAATGTTGGAAAGACACGGAGGAGTTGTGGTGTTGAGAAAAGAGAATCTACAGTATCCCAGTGCTATCAAACAAACCATTCTGACAGTTCTCAATGATAAGGGTTATGCACGGAGGGCATGTAATCTGGCGAAGCTTCTTAACAATCAGCCAGAGTCACCGAAAGACGTTTTCTTGAAGTACTTTAACTTTGTAGCCAGGTGAGAAATGAGTACTTCACGTGAACTTTTGAAGAGAAAGATGACATGGTCTTAGGAATGAGGCTTCATTGGAGGGCTAGGATGTACCCTAGAGAGCTACCTTCCGGAACAGGAACAGAGTCTGTAGACTCACAAAAATATCAGCTTCATATTTAGAAAACTTCAAATTAAACAACATCTGAATGATCCTAGATGACTAACTGTTTATTTTAGATTCGGGAAACCAGACGGAATCGATTCATCCGCTTCCAATCTCAGCTTCTTCGCCTATTATTACCTCGATTTACTCGCAGTTCTTTCTATTTTTATTTTATTTTTGATCTCCGTTACATCCGCCGTTTTGTCTATTTTTCGAAAGAAACAAAAATTAGATTGATAAGGAAATGAATGACCAATAAACACTTCTAAAAATGTTCTTTTTTTTTCCTTCCGACACGGATTCCTTCACCCACTCAAATTATCTTCAAACAGAAGCACGGAAATGGAGTATAAAACACGGAAAGAGAGTGTAAATTGAGGTATTAATCACGTCATTTTTTGATTGTGCTCATCGACAAAAATACGAAAGTGGACATTCGTTGAAGTTTGATAATGACGAGAAATGACATGTAGACTCGGAAAGTACAGTATATGACGAATTGAATCGGAAATGACGGTGTTCAGACGATGAGAGAGATACAGGTGTTCCAGGATCACGAATTTGATTTTATGTTAACATTTATTCAACAAAATATTATTGATTGCGTCACTGCTTGTGATACTGTTATTATAAAAAACAATTCCAAAGATTTTTAATAATACTGGTAATTTCGAAAAATTAGTTTCATTTCCCTATTTTTTCATTAAAAAACTTTCGAAAAACCTAGAATTTCTCAAGTTGAACTTCTCCTTCCAATTTCCTAATTTTTCCCTTTCTCCTTCCTAATAACCCGGAAAACAAAAACTGATAAACACTAATCACGTCTTCCTCTTCCAGGTCATATGAAATTTCAATTCTCCTACCCCGGATTCCATTTCTTTCTAGGCTTCTTCCCATCGGGGCGCCTAGACATTGCTCCGCCCATACCGGAGACAATGGTGTTCCAATATCTCTTCTTATCAAAACGGGTGACGTGAATCTGAATCATCGAAGAGTCAATTCAGGAGAGAGAGAGAGAGAGAGAGAGAGAGAGAGAGAGGCGCCCCTATATATTAACATTGTCCAATTGGAAAGAGACTACTGATAACTTTTGCAACAATATGAGCACCACTTATTATTTATTTGTATTTCTATTGTTTGTCATTTCAAATGAAGGAGCAATAAGTGCTTCTTCTCCCAAAAAAGTGTTAGTCTTCTTGCCAACAAGTGGACATTCTCATGTTAAATTCATGGGAACAATTGCTAATATTCTACAAGACGAGGGATACAATGTGGTGAGTTCCATCATACCGTATACCTTCTCTTCATTCTTCTTTTTCTAGACTCTCTTGATGCCAATTCTCGATGAAAAGATCCGAGATGAATCCCCATTGATTCAAAGAATCAAGAATCGAGTTCTTGTGGAACAAAGTGAAGAACTTCAAGAGGCAAACATCCAATTCAGAAATGGAGGAGGACGTGAAAACACTTGGGTTATGAACTCAGGAATCATTGGATTCCTTCGACTCGGAACTCGTGTTGCCAATATCTGTAAGGCTTCTTGTAGAAGTGAGTGTTACAGTAATCCATTCATTTACTATTTCCTATTGTTTTCAGATATCTTCCAAAACGAGGATCTCATCAAATATCTCCGAGACGAACACTTTGACGTGGCAGTATCTGAACCTTTATATTCCTGTGGATTCGCTCTCTTTGATCATCTTGGAATTGAGACAACCATCTCAACAGACTCCCATCTAGGTCTCGAAGTCTCTAAAATTGCTCATGGAGCATCCATAACTACAAGCTACCTTCCAGCTGTTTTCTCAAGTGGTTCCGAGAGAATGAGCCTTTTGGGAAGAGTGAAAAACTACGTGGAATCCTATTTCAACTACCATTTCAATAGTAAAATCTATGAAAATGAATTAGGAGGAGTGGAAGAAATATATAAAAACGGGAAAGGATGGAGAGAACTTTTGAGAAAGAATGCGTATATGTTTGTGAATAGTAATCCACAAATGGATATTCCCAGTCCAAGAACATCAAAGTTTATTGATATCGGAGGAATCTCATCTGCTTCATTCAAAGAAGAGAAACTGCCACAAGAATACGACAGAATTCTTTCATTGAGAAAGAATAATGTATTGATTTCATTCGGAACAAATGCCAAATCCATGTTTATGTCGGATGAGATGAAGTGAGTTTTGAATGGAAAAGGATTACTGTAGTTGAAAACTTTGGTCTCGTTTTCTATTTCTAGGACACCCTCACTTAAGATAAGAAGCCTCCTTTAAACATGACTGTTAACTATACAAACACATGTCAAGTGACGTCTTTTCAATCATCATACCATTCATTTTCAGATTGTCACTCATCAAAACTTTCGAGAGTATGCCTGACACCACTTTCATTTGGAAATATGAGAATACGACGATTGACATTGTAAAGCAATACAATAAAAGGATTAATAATGTCATGTTGACTGATTGGATGCCTCAAACTGCTCTATTAGCTGATCCCCGATTGACTCTTTTCGTGACACACGGAGGATTGGGATCGACGAATGAGGTGGCATTCAGTGGAAAACCATCTGTAATGGTTCCAGTATTCGGAGATCAAACTAGAAATGCTAGAATGTTAGAAAGGCACGGAGTAGCTCTTCTTCTCACAAAATACGAATTAACTGATACCAAAAAGGTCAGAGGAATCATTCGGAAAATGCTAAAAGACAAAAGTTATTCAATGAAAGCCCAAAAACTTGCTCAAATGCTTCGAAATCAGCCAGAATCACCGAAAGAGATCTTCATTAAATACTTCAACTTTGTCGCCAGATTCGGAAAACCACATGGATTGGATTCATATGCGGCAGAAATGAGTTTCATCGAATTCTATTATATCGATTTCATGGCTCTTCTGACTGTTCTCTCCGTTACATTTTACATTCTCACATCGAAGATTTTGAAGATGTCTTCCAATTTGACATCTATTTTTTCCCTCAAATTCAAATTTGAGTAACTTTTTTTTCGTTTTTTGGATTCTTTTGCGTTGTATTCATTTCATCGGGTTCATTTTTTTGATTGTCATAATAAATTTTTTGAAATTTTGAAAACAAAAGTTCCGAGTCTGTACAAAAAATAATTCATTATCTTGCCCGTTGTGTATCTTTACTAATAACAATCAGAAGAATCTGTATGTCTCTGTGTGTGTCTGTTGGTCGCAAGCCCTAGCGGATCCGCCTTTGAACTTTTTTTGACAAAAATTATATGGATGGATAGAGAATTTGTCCGAGATGATGCCCGTGTTTTTTGATTTTAGAAATTTGCACTTTGAAACTATCTGCGCGCATTTTTCGGCATTTTCAGTACTATTTTTCATATTGAAATTTTACGTGGCGCCGTGATGAACTGATGAACTGAGATAAGAAGAGGAGGGAAGCTTCTTTTGGTTATCAAATTTTTTCATTTCTAAATTTCCTAGATTCCCTTGGGGTAGGATGATGAATTTACACTATGGGAGCCAACAGTGCCCAGAAAGATTCCTGAATCTGTTCCCGTGGTGCCCGTTGAAATTGATTGACGAATAACAGCTCTAGATGTTTTCAAAGTAATCATTTTAGAAAGCTGAAAAGACAGGCATCATCTCAGACAAATTCTCTATCATTTTTTCTGAAACATGCAGGGAAAAGGAGTATATTCAGTGCTGGCCATAAAGGTTTTAATTATCGGTCTTTTCAGTTCAAAATTGTCAACTTTGGGCGTTCGTAGCAAAGGAGGGGAAAGTGTTATTTTTCTAAATTTTTGAGGGCGGTCAGTTGATAGCTGGATTTTCATTTACCTCACAAAAAACTTTTCTCCAGAATCATTTCTAAGAGCTATACGGTTCGTTGAAGAGAAAGATGTTGAAAAACCAGCTATCTTTCTACAACGAGCCGTGTAGCTCTAAGAAATAATTCTAGAGGAAAGGTTTTTACTAAGTAAATGCAGATCCAGATATTAACTAGCTGCCCTGAAAAATTTAGAACAATTCCCCATTCTTCTTCTTTCCTCCTTCTGGGAAGGCAGCCACGTGTATCCATTCAAACTATACAGACAGGTGTGTCCCTCTAACTTACCTCCTGGCAAGACAATAACAATAACATGTTGACCAGTGAGCGACAGCCTTCTCGACTTCCTTTTGTTTGTTTGATCTTTTATGATTTCTTTCTTATCCAAACCCATCTCATATCAATAATCGGCAATTAAAATAAGTTTTTCTCTGTCATTTGTCTATTTTTCTGGAAGATATTGACGTTCTAAACGCAACTTTTTTCTTCTCAAATCGGCAACATCAAACGATTTGGAAGATTAGCAAACAGAGACAAGGATGTTCTAAAAATCGATTGGCAGGTGACCTTTGATCCCACCTGTCTATGCCCCGACCCCTTCTCCCATTCATTGGCATAGACTGTTAGTCACCAGTCATTCTTTCCTTCTTTTCTTTCCCTTTTTCGTTTTTTTTTCCTTTCCTCTAATCACTTCTCCTCTCTCTCTCTTAACATTCCCGGAGTAGTAGGTTTCATCAGTTCCTTCGGGTTCTGGAAACGATGAAAGGGAATGTTACCTCCTCTTCTTAGAATCCTCTAATCACTTCTCCTCTCTCTTAATATTCCCGGAGTAGTAGGTTTCATCAGTTCCTTCGGGTTCTGGAAACGATGAAAGGGAATGTTACCTCCTCTTCTTAGAATCCTCTAATCACTTCTCCTCTCTCTTAATATTCCCGGAGTAGTAGGTTTCATCAGTTCCTTCGGGTTCTGGAAACGATGAAAGGGAATGTTACCTCCTCTTCTTAGAATCCTCTAATCACTTCTCCTCTCTCTTAACATTCCCGGAGTAGTAGGTTTCATCAGTTCCTTCGGGTTCTGGAAACGATGAAAGGGAATGTTACCTCCTCTTCTTAGAATCCTCTAATCACTTCTCCTCTCTCTTTAACATTCCCGGAGTAGTAGGTTTCATCAGTTCCTTCGGGTTCTGGAAACGATGAAAGGGAATGTTACCTCCTCTTCTTAGAATCCTCTAATCACTTCTCCTCTCTCTCTTAACATTCCCGGAGTAGTAGGTTTCATCAGTTCCTTCGGGTTCTGGAAACGATGAAAGGGAATGTTACCTCCTCTTCTTAGAATCCTCTAATCACTTCTCCTCTCTCTTAATATTCCCGGAGTAGTAGGTTTCATCAGTTCCTTCGGGTTCTGGAAACGATGAAAGGGAATGTTACCTCCTCTTCTTAGAATCCTCTAATCACTTCTCCTCTCTCTTAATATTCCCGGAGTAGTAGGTTTCATCAGTTCCTTCGGGTTCTGGAAACGATGAAAGGGAATGTTACCTCCTCTTCTTAGAATCCTCTAATCACTTCTCCTCTCTCTTAACATTCCCGGAGTAGTAGGTTTCATCAGTTCCTTCGGGTTCTGGAAACGATGAAAGGGAATGTTACCTCCTCTTCTTAGAATCCTCTAATCACTTCTCCTCTCTCTTAACATTCCCGGAGTAGTAGGTTTCATCAGTTCCTTCGGGTTCTGGAAACGATGAAAGGGAATGTTACCTCCTCTTCTTAGAATCCTCTAATCACTTCTCCTCTCTCTTAATATTCCCGGAGTAGTAGGTTTCATCAGTTCCTTCGGGTTCTGGAAACGATGAAAGGGAATGTTACCTCCTCTTCTTAGAATCCTCTAATCACTTCTCCTCTCTCTTAATATTCCCGGAGTAGTAGGTTTCATCAGTTCCTTCGGGTTCTGGAAACGATGAAAGGGAATGTTACCTCCTCTTCTTAGAATCCTCTAATCACTTCTCCTCTCTCTTAACATTCCCGGAGTAGTAGGTTTCATCAGTTCCTTCGGGTTCTGGAAACGATGAAAGGGAATGTTACCTCCAGCTGCAAACGACAGAGAGCCGTATTTTGCAAGAGTAAGAGCTAATTCCTATTTTCTAAAACCTTTCCTAACATCTCCCCATTTCAAGCGGGTTTTTAAGGCATTTAGAGGCATTTTCAGAAAAAGTTGTCAACAGAAAAAGTGTTCAGAGTTCAAAATTACATCTGATATCAAATTATTGAACCCCACTGCAGTCCTCCTTTAGTACTTTTGTGGCCAGAACTGTAGGGGCTTTGGTTTTTAAAAGTTTTCCAATTATAAATATTACATTTTTCCGGTTTGAGTTCAATTGTTTGCCCGCGTGTTTTGTTAATAAAATTTGATAAAAATGAAATTTGTGTTTAGTTATAGCCCAAGGATATTCGCCAACATGAGCTAAACCAGGAGGTTAACCGCCGTCAGGCTGTTATAACCGACTGGTAAAAAACAAATAGAGATGGGAAAACGATCAAACTAATTTTTAGAAAAGAAGAATCGGGTTCTTTGGGTCTCAGATGCTTTGAAAATGCTTTCCGAGATGGTTTCGCTGATTGTTTGATCCTCCATTCGATGAGTTCTTCGTTTGGAATCGGAGTATCAGAGAACATTCGAGAGAACTTTTCACAGTTTTCAGTGTATCTAAAATATCATATACTCTACAGTAATCATTTAAATCTCACCTTTTATTTGTCAGAATCGTGTTAATCGCATGCATTACTCTCCGTTGACTCAATCTCATTTTATCTAAAAGAACAGCGACTCCTTTCGATTCGGCGACTTTCGAATTCTTGGCGTGATCGGCGAAAAGAGGCATCAGAATCATTGGTTTTGAATACATTGTTGTCTCCAGAATACTACTCCATCCTCCATGAGTTATTATCGTTTTATAGTTTTTATGAGCCATTAGAGGCAATTGAGGAATCCACGGAGTCAGAATTACGTTTTCTGGTACGGTGGAATTGGAAGAAGACTCGTATTTAACGATAAAAGTGATATGAGGAAATCGAGAGAAACTGTCAAAGAATATTCTCTGCATTGATGACGTCATATCGACAGTTCGTGCGATTCCACCGAAACTTACGAGGATGAATCCATTTTCAGCAGAATCTGCAACCGATTGCCAGTACTGAAAATTAACAAATTGTTTTTCATTTCAAGAATTAAACCAACCGGATCCAGTTTCCTTATTCCTCGTTTATCTACAGTAATCCCTCCAATATTCGAGAATTGATGACTAATTGGCATACTGTAGTCGAAGAAAGGAACAGAATTAATGAGAAGAGAAGACGTTTGTCTGGAGATTCCTCCGAGGTCTAAATCGAAGATTCTCGATTGAAATCCCTGAACGAAGACGTCGAGAACAAATGAAGTGGCCTCTCCAATCAACACATTTATCACTTTTTGAATGAAACTCATTTTGTCATTGAAATGAGCAAATAGTTCTGAATATATAGGGAATGAGTTCCAATTGAAGAATCAGAAAAAGAGTACCCGGAACATAACTAAACGGCAACTGAACTCCCATCGCCTCTGCCTGTGGTCTATAAATCGCCGTCGCCGAGAGCCATACAGTACTCTCGATTCCAATTGATTTGAATATTCCGAATCCACAACTATCGTATTGTTCAACTAGCCCCACATCAAACTTCTGTTCTTTGAGATTATCAAGGAAAAGAGAATCAAATGCCATATCTGAAATCTTTTTTCTCTTTTTCTATCTCATTTCAAAAGAAACCCACTCTCACAGGCGGTCACAAAAGTGGTTGAAACCTTCAATAACTTATAGAAAATCAATGGATTCAATGGAGAACTATCTTCATAAGGACCCGGATTACTCCAGAGAACTTGTCTTAAATGGCCTCTCGGAACTCCGACTTTCTTCCGAAGTACTGTATAATCAGTGACATTTTCAATGAGAAGAGTATCGTCGACTTGAGCCAAAAGTACAGTAACCGAATGACCGTATGACGAAAGAACTTCGGCTAATTTTGTATTAAATGAAATATGACTGTGAGAAAGAGTCGGAACATAGAATAAAATGTTAAGGGAATGAGATATTTGTGGAATAAATAAAAGAAGAAAAATGGATAGATTCATCCGGAAGTTGATCTCAAAAGGGGAATGAGAGAATATAATAATTAGTGACCTAAGAAGGGGAATTGACCCGAGAGAAAAGAAGAAGGAGTCAATGGTTCCGAAATTCAATAGAAATAATTAGTCGTTCGTTTTCTTTCCGGTCGAAAATGGGAGGAGTCATGAGAAGAAGCGAACCTGTTTTTTGTTTGTTTCATACGAGAACAAAGAAATATATAACTCTTTGTTTTTTTTAGTTCTTTTGAAAAATCGAGTTAAATGATTTAATTTTACAGATATTTGCGAGGTAAATTGGGAGAGTATAATGTTGATAAGTCCCTTATCTTGGGCAGTAAAATCACCTAACAGACGCGTTTTCAATGGGATTTTTGGTGAAAGAGAGGACAAATGAAACTGGGTTATGGCAGAAAATTGGAAGAAAATTGAAACAAACTGAAATCAAAAATAAAATGTGGAATGAGATACAGCTCAAATGCGCATTTCAGCACACAACGTGGCAAACGTCTCCGGATTGATTTTATCAGATAATTCGTATTGTAGGTTGTCATCACACGAATCAGATCGCTGGAGTTCCAGGTGAATTTCCAGCCGATTCTGGAATCTTTTGGATTTTGTTAGTGAGAAGTTCTGAATTTATAAGTCTACCTCCGCATGAATCCCATCGTCCAATGACTGAGCCCTTGACAGCGGAGTCGATTCAGAATCGGTTTCTCCCGTTTCTGATGAATTACACGATCCAGAACACCCGTTATTATGATTATGATGAACATCTCGAACCAGTGTCAATGTTTCCAAATCGAATGAACATTCGGCCCCAGGGAATACAGTTTGATGTGGAGAAATCTGAATAATTCATGACTAGAACTAGTAAATAAGATCTCAAAAACTCACAGCAACACATTTATTGTCCTGTAGCATATCAGTGATATTCAGAAGCCTCGGATGCTTGATCTTCCGCAAAACGTCATCAGAATTAACTGTATCTTCGTCATCTTCTGATACATGTTTTTGAATCTCTTGGAATGCATTCTGATCTGTTTCCATATCTCCAGTCGTTGAAAATCTTGGCCGTTTTGTGGCAGGAGCTTCATCTGATTCCGCTTCTTCTTTCTCGTTTTTCTGTTTCAGACAGATATTCAAAAATTCATTCTGTGAGATTAATTGACGTTTTCCACGAGACGCTTCTTTTTGTTCGTTTTGATGTTCTGTCGAGGATTCGATAATTGAGTCATAAGAAGCGATCATTTCAGCAAAAGATCCTCCAAGACTGTAACAAATATCTCGAAGAATATCATCACAGTTTCCGAGAAGCTCAATATCTGCTTTATAATGTGGAAGACTTTCTCGATTGATCAAAATCTGTGGAACATCTTTTCCGACGCAATGTGGAATCAATGCAACTGGTCGAACTTTCAGAGAAGATCCAATGACAACAACCAAATCCACTTTATCCTTATCTTCTGTCACGTGTCGATGGAAATCTCTTCCAAGATCTTCTCCGAAGAAAACAATATTCGGTTTGATGACTCCTCCACACTGTTTACAATGAGCCACTCTCATTTCCAGAACGTCTTCTCTAATTTCCATTCCATCATACTGTCTTCCACATTTCGTGCAGGTACATTTGGAAAATGATCCGTGACATTCAACGACTCTTTTGATTCCAGTTTGATGTTCAAGAGTGTCGATATTCTGAGTGTAATTCCGAAGAAGACGATTAGAAGATTCGAGTTCTTTGATGAAACGATGTGAAACTGATGGAACGAACTGTCCTGGGAAGATTTCCTGAAAAACTTAAAAATATTACTTTCTCAAAAATCGGATCATACTCTAGCAAAGTTATAAAAAGGTTTCGGATTAGCACTGAAATATCGAATATCGAACATTGCTGTCGGATCGGGAAGATCTGGGAATTCACTCCGAAGACGTGCATAAATTCCATCTTTACTACGGAAATCAGGAATTCCACATGAAACTGAAACACCGGCACCCGTCAGAACTAGAATATTCTTTCGCGTTTTGAATAGTTCAACAGCATCTGCCAATGAATTGTAATTGGGAAGTTTCTCTCGAGTTGGTGAACGTTCGAGTAGATCACTGAGAACAGCGAAATGCTATAAAATGGGGAAATGAGAAATAGATTGAAAGGGAAGGACAAACCGCATTATCCGACATCATTACGTATCGAGAAACATCGAAATCTGGGAATATTTGTCGAATAACCTGTAACGCAGAGAAGCCCTGTTCGAGAAGATTTTGTGCTCGCCGCAGATTTGTAATCATTTCGTCCTGGAAAAAAATAGATTTGAAAGTATTAGAGACTTCGAGAAAAGAAAGAAAAGTTTAAAATGAAATGTTTTTGGAGAAATTATATAACTTCGATTGTTTCTTACATTATGCTGCCATGATTCTGAGCTGACACTTGTTGAACTTTCTGTTCTTTGTCTTCTCTCCTCATTTGAAACGCCGGACTGCTCTCCATCGTTTTGAATATGCATTTCTCCGATTTCTGGATTCTCTTCTGTGATTTCTCTCTGTAGAAATAAAAAAAATTGAAAAGAAGAAGAAAAGCTGCACTCACCACTTCCCCGTTAGTAGCTGTCATATCAATGTGTTGATATGATTCATGTGACATCTTCAATTTAAAAGATAAAAAATAAACAAAAATCAATTTAAAATGCACGCAAAGCGCGCCAGGCAGAGATACCCAAGTGCGTCAATAGAACGCCTGGCTTCTGTGAAGGGGAGGTGAGGGGAAGAAGCGGCACAAGAAAAATGATTCAATACATGGTTTATTATGAGAAAAAGACGATAATTCTTCACTACATTTGAGATCCTATAAGGTAAAACATCGAATTGATTCAGTTCAAAACAAATAACAAGAAAAACATAGAAAAGAAGGCACTCTGACTAATCGGGGAAAAATACTCGATAACATAAAAATTCAAAATTTATGAACAAAAAACAAAATTATCACTGCTTCTGGACTATCGGGTTTCTTGCTTCTAACTTTTTCCTTCCTTCATGGTTCTTGACAACTGAATCCATTCGTCGCCACCACTCAACAATCTTTTCTTCTAGAATCACTTCTTTGAATGCGGAACAACCGTAAAATGAGTTCATAGCTCCGTATAGAGACTAAAAAGATATAATTATTAGAGTGTTCGAATAAATAATTTCTTACCAAATCAGCAAGATTTGGTTGGTCGCCTCCTAAAAATTGTCTATTTGGTCCGATAGCTGCCATCCAATCGCGGCAAGCCTTTCTCAATTCTTCGCGTTCATCGTTGATGTTGTGCCTGTAAACTTTTGAAGATTTTCAACTTCAATTTTTATTAACAACTTACTTTTTCTTTAGAGTTTTTGACAACATGAACATGGCTGCTGCTCCGACATAAACAGCTAAAACTCGCTCCCAAGCTGGGAAAGCTCGGTGCCAATCGCCGACTTGTTCGAACCAACGGAATGTCTCAAGTGATTCGTTCCAGTTTCGGTATACATTGGGGGAAATCAGGTGGATAAACCAATTATCAACCCATTCCCTCCATTCTCTTTCTTCTCTAGCAGCTGCCATATTCGATTCTGCTTCCATTTTTCCTTTCATTATGAAAAATTTGTTCGGATAGTTAACTACTGGTTTTCCCTTTTCATTGGTTGAATCAACGCCTGGGTACATTTGAATAACATCGTCTAAAGAAAGTTCAGGTCTCTGGAGAAACGTTCCAAGCTGTGAAATGATCAAAGAGGATTCTGTCAAAGTTGTCTCTCCACTACGGATGATTGGGACCTGCAAAATGTATTTTTATCTCTGAACATGAACATAAATTTACCTTTTTATACTGTGTGCTGAATTTAATTTGTGATCTAGTAACTGGATTAACTTCAACAAGTTCATACGAGAAGCCATAATAATCTAAGAAGGCGCGGACCTGAAATGACCTTTTACTGTCATTTTCACCAACTTCAAAAACTCACTTTGCAGCAAAATGGGCATGTTTCGTATTGATACAATCTTAACTTCAAATCAGATCTATCGAGATGATTGATAACCTTCCGACTTAACAATACATCATTCTTCACTTGTTCCGGCCTTTGAATTTGAATAGGGCAGGTCCTAGATTTGGCTGCTGGAACCTCGTCGAGTTTCGTGCCGCCCCATGAAAACCCGGCTAAAGATGCTATTTGAATTGTTCGAACACCGAGAAAACGCATCTGAAAACTTTTCGATGAAAAAAAATATTCTTAAAACGGGCGGAGTTTAGAAGAAAAAAAACTAAAAATATTTGTGAAACGTGTCTAAATTCGCATATGAAAACGATTTGCCTCGCGAAAAACAGGTTCTCCGAGGTGAAAATCACCGAAATTGCATCAATTTCAACCAAAAACGAGCGTTTACTGCTGAAAAAGTGCTCCGAAGTCATAAAAACTTTTTTCACAGAATTAAATAGACGGGATGTCGCGGCGAGACCTTCTCGCGAAATAGCATGCGCCTTTAAAAAATTTTTCTAATTTTATTCCCATTTCATACATTTTTGCATGCTTTCAACTCAAAAAACTGATTTTTCTCATTGTTTGTTGTTGTAAATAAAACATAAACGCCTGAGTTTTACTAAGATACAAATTTTATCTTCAGGGTTCCTAGATAAATGTCAAAAACTACTGTTTTTGGTTTATAGACATTTTCAAAACCACTTCTTTGATTCAACTACACCTGTAAATGTCAGTATATTATCCGTAATAGGGAAACTGCAAAACATTTGCCAGAATTAAGGTGAAAAAAGAAAGGAAAACTACAATAGTTTCTTGAAAGAAGCTTCAAGCTTGATTTCAAGAGTTTTTGGATAGCTTATTTTTCTTGAATCTTGAGTTTTTATATAACCCGTTCAAATGTCAAAATATGGAAAATCTTTTCTTCTTCATTAATGACACATCAGAGACAGTTTCTTCCAATGGACGGAAGGTGATGTGTATTTACTTTTTGTTTTTTGTGTATGTTTAAGCATTCCTGATAAAATAATTCTTATAAGCTCCCTCATTGTGCATTTTAAAAAACACATCACGTATTCATGTATTCCTTAGAAATTTCGCAATGTTTTGACTGAAAAGTTATTGCATCAGATTTCATCTTGTTCGCTCATTATTTAACCACCTCGCTGCGTTCTCCATAATTCCCCGCTTACAGGGTAAAAAATGAGCGGTCTTTCAACCGTTCCCGACAACATCAATTTCGCTAAAGAAGAAGATAAAGTAGCGAAGAAGTGGCAGGATGAGAACACCTTCCAACGATCTGTTGAGTGAGTTTTACTGTTTGATGTTTAAGAATGTAAATGAAAACACAATTTTTCAGACTGTCAAAAGACAGACCACACTTCACCTTTTACGATGGTCCTCCATTTGCAACTGGACTTCCTCATTATGGACATATGCTTACCAGTACTATCAAGGACGTCGTCGGTCGATGGGCTCACCAAAATGGACATTACGTTGAGAGACGGTTCGGATGGGATACTCATGGACTTCCAGTAGAGTACGAAATTGACAAAACTCTTGGAATCAGTGGTCCACAAGATGTTCTCAAAATGGGAATCGCCAACTACAATAATGAATGCAGAAAGATTGTCATGAGATATTCTGGGGTTAGTTACGAGAAAGTTTATGAAATAAAATAGTTTCTGTATTTGCCAGGAATGGGAGAAAACGATGGGACGTCTTGGACGTTGGGTCGACTTCAAACACGACTACAAAACCTTATACCCGTGGTTCATGGAGTCCGTATGGTGGGCATTCAGCGAGTTGCACAAGAAGGGTCTCGTTTACAAAGGAGTGAAAGTTATGCCATTCTCCACAGCTTGCTCAACACCACTTTCGAATTTCGAAGCAGGACAAAACTACAAAGACGTAGTCGACCCCGCTGTCTCAGTTGGTTTTAAATTGCTTGATAACCCAAATCGTCAATTGGTTGCATGGACGACAACTCCGTGGACACTTCCAGCCAATTTGGCTCTTGTTGTTCATCCAGATATGCAATATGTAGTAGCCAAAGACAAAAACACCGGAATCGAGTATGTTGTTCTCGAAAAACGTCTCGGAGAGCTCAAGAATGATAACTTAGAAGTTGTTGAAAAACTTGTTGGAAAACAACTCAAAGATCTCAAATATGAACCACTTTTCCCATACTTTGCTCATATGCGTGAGGAGAGAAACGCCTTCCGTGTTCTGAATGACACCTTTGTTACTTCTGATTCTGGAACAGGAGTTGTTCATCAAGCTCCATACTTCGGAGAGGTAAGACTAATTTGAAAAATATCACCAAATCAATCTTCATTGATTATAGATCGATTTCCAAGTTTGTGTTAACAACGGAGTCATCGCTAAAGATCAAAAGATGATCTGTCCAGTTGATGAAAATGGAAAGTACACCGCCGAAGTGAAGGAATTCGAAGGAATCTACGTCAAGGATGCTGACAAACTCATTATCAAGAAACTCAAAGAGATGGGAAATCTTGTTCGTCATGCTGAATGCAAGCACTCCTATCCTTTCTGTTGGAGATCTGATACTCCACTTCTCTATAAGGCTGTTCCATCCTGGTTCATCCGTGTCGAAACACTTGTTCCAAATCTCTTGGCTAATAACGATCAAACCTACTGGGTACCGTCGTTCGTCAAAGATAAGAGATTCGCCAATTGGTTGAGAGATGCTCGTGATTGGGCTGTTTCGAGAAACCGATTCTGGGGAACTCCAATCAATTTGTGGGTCAGTGACGATGGAGAAGAAGTTGTTTGTGTTGGAAGTATCGCCGAGTTGGAGGAACTTTCCGGACAAAAGATCACTGACCTTCATAGAGAAAGTGTCGATGACATCACTATTCCATCTCGTTCAGGACGTGGAGTTCTCAAGAGAGTTTCAGAAGTTTTCGATTGCTGGTTTGAGTCCGGATCCATGCCATACGCTCAAAACCATTATCCATTCGAGAACCGGAAGATCTTCGAGGATAACTTCCCAGCTGATTTCATCGCTGAGGGAATTGATCAAACTCGTGGATGGTTCTACACTCTTCTTGTTCTTTCAACTGCTCTTTTCAATAAGCCACCATTCAAAAATCTTATCTGCAATGGTCTCGTTCTGGCGTCAGATGGAGCTAAAATGTCCAAAAGAAAGAAGAATTATCCAGATCCGATGGAAATTGTTAACAAATACGGAGCTGATGCCCTCCGTCTCTATCTCATCAACTCTCCAGTTGTTAGAGGAGAAAACTTGAGATTCAGAGAAGAAGGAGTCAGAGATCTTCTGAAGGATGTCTTCCTTCCATGGTTCAATGCATACCGATTCTTCGTTCAAAATGTGCAAGCCTATGAGCACGTAAGTTCAAATCACTAAAAATGCTGAAATAGTATTTTTATTCAGGAAACTGGAAACGTTTTTGACATGAACGCTCATGTAGCAAGTGAGAATGTGATGGATAAATGGATTGAGTCATTCACTAACAGTCTCGTTTCTTTCGTTCGCCAAGAAATGGACGCTTACAGACTTTATGCTGTTGTCGGACCGCTCACTAAATTCTTCGATACACTCACCAATATCTATATCAGATTGAACAGAAAGAGAGTGAAAGGAGATAATGGTCTCCACGAGCAACATCACGCTTTGGCTGCTCTCGGACGTGTTCTTATTCTCATCGTTCGATTGATGGCTCCATTCACGCCATTCTTCTGTGAATACATCTGGCAGAACTTGAAAAAGGTCATCGGAGCATCAGAAGAGTCTGTTCACTTCCTGTTGCTTCCAAAACCAGATTTGAGTCTTATTGATGAATCTGTTGAGAGAAGAGTAGAAGTTATGAGAAATGTCATTGATCTCGTTCGTCTCGTCAGAGACCGTGAAGGAATCGCTGTCAAATATCCATTGAAGGAGATGATTGTCATCAACAGAGATAGTCAATTCTTGGAAGATGTAAAGAGTCTTGAACCATATATCCTTCTGGAATTGAACGTAAGACAGCTTACTCTCTCTCAGGATAAACATAAATATGGTATCACTCTCAAGGTAATTTTCAATTTCAAAAACTCCAAATTTCAAGTTTTTTCAGGCTGAACCAAATTTCAAGATCCTCGGAGCTCGTCTGAAGGGAGAACAAAAGAAGGTGGCTGATTACTTGAAAAACAAGATCACTGAAGCAGAATTGGAGCAATTCCTTCTCGAAGGAAAGCTTACTGTTCTCGGACATGAAATCTCATCAGAAGAGGTAGCTGTCAGTTATGCGAATGGAAGTGACCAGGGACACGGTTACAAGACACATTCTGATGCAAAGACAATCGTGATGATTGATACAACCGAAGATGAGTCACTTGTCGAAGAAGGACTTTGCAGAGAAGTCACCAATCGTATCCAGAGACTTCGTAAACAGGCTAAACTCGTTTCCACCGATACTGCTCACGTTCATCTTGTCGTCCGTCCAGCTGGATCTCAGTTAGATAAGGTTGTCATTGAAAAACTGAAAGATATCGAATCGTCAACGGGAACACCGGTCAAGTTGGGAGCACCAGCTGCAGCTGCCAAGGCACCGACGGCCACAAGCACCAGTGCTATTAAGGATGCTGAAGTTGAGGTAAACCATTTGAAAAAGAAATCTAATTTTAAAATAACTGATTTTCAGCTGTGGTTGTTCGCTGAAGGCGACAACTTCGAAGGAATTACCGTAGCCGATGGCAATAAGAAAGTTCGTATTCACTTGAAAACGGAAAAAGAAGAACTGAATGGATATTCTCATCTACTCTTTCACGTAATTTTAATATTCAAAGTTTCTCAAATTTATAAAATTCTTTCAGATCCGCTCAGCTCTCGATCTGTGGGAAGGAAAAATCACACTGAAAAACTCTGACGGTGCTCGTGTCCATCCAACTGTCGAATTGAAATCACTCGCCGGACAGACACTCCAACTCGTCCGATAATCGCATTCTATCTCTTCGTTATTGTCTTTAAGTTATCCATATCCGGTTCGCTTTATAGAACTGTTCATACTCTTTCTGCTCTTGTTTGTTACAGTTAATTTGTTTTTGATCGTTTTGTGGTTCTCAGAGATATAATAATTATTATAAATATATGAACCTGATTTTCCCAAACATCAAAATTTATCATTATTCCCTTTCATTCTCAATTCCTCTACCCGTTTAATTTCATCTTTTGAAGGTATCACTGGAAGTTTGGTAATAGAAGGAATCTTCAGAATAGTTCGATTTGCAAACGAAGACAATGCAAATCCATCTCTTTCCACTGATATTTCTTCTTTTTCTTTCATTTTTCCTTCCAATCCTCTTTGTTTTCTTGTTGCTCCACAAGCAATTACATCCAACAAAAATGCAATTATTCCACCAACTAACATTCTCATTTTCAGAAGAGTTCCAACTGATTCATCGATCGTTTTGTTTCCAGTATTCAGTGGATTCTTTTCGAAATGAGTTGGAATTGTGCATCCGAGAATAATCGAAATTCCGACGATCGTCAAATTTCGCGACAATCGGAGATCCACATTTTGAAGATTGGCGAAGGCGACTCCGCAGATCATACTCATTCCAGTGGCAAGAACTCCTCCGATTATTGCTTCGGGGATCATTGCAAGGAAGGCGGCGAATTTTGAGAAGACGCCGATGATTATGAGAAGAAGGCCTGCGCATTGCATTGTGATTCGACTGGTTACCTGAAAGAAGAAGATTCTGGAAGAAGAGAGAGAGAGAGAGAGAGAGAGAGAGAGAGAGAGAACATACTTTAGTGACTTGCATTAGAGCGATATTCTCTGAATAAGTGGTGACTCCAGTTCCACATCCCATCAAAGCAGCCAACATACTTCCGATTCCTTCGATAACAAATGCCCGATTGATACTCGACGATGGAGGAGTTCCTTGTTGAGAAATCTGAGCACAGATTCCATAATTCCCAACACTTTCGATCATAACAGCGACTGTCGAAGCAGTGAATGCAATGATTAAAGGGGCACTCAGTTGAGGAAATCCGAATTGAAATGGATACTGTATATGAATCCATGGAGTGTTTTCAAATACAAATACACTCGCATTCAAATCAGTTCTTGCGGGACTTCCGATCGGTTCGATGTTTGTTACAGTAACCAGCCAACACAAGAACCACGCGACACTGATTCCGAGAAGATACTGAGAGAAATCGATTAGAGGAAAGTGAAAAAGAATAGAATTCTTACTGGAAATTGGCTGAAAATTCGGAGTTTTGTGAATGACACGTGTCTCTTTTTGAAAGAAAAAACAGGAATCGGTACTTCAAAATCTTCTAATAGAATGACAAAAACAATTAGAAGAAGAATCTCAACGATTGATATCCAATGAAGAGAAACTTTCTCTTGAATATCCGGAACAGTTCCAATACACAAAAGAACCAACATTGGAACTATCGTAATCGGACCAATGTGTTTTGATATTTTCCCAACTAATCCAGTTATTCCCATCAATGGCATTATCAAGACTGCAATGAAAAGGGAACCAGATATCTGGAAGTTTGAGGTGGAAGAGGGATTGGAATCTAGGAGTTACCAGTTGCATTTTCTCTTTCCAAAGACTCGTATCGGTATCCGGTGAACATGGATACATGTCTTCGAATGTGTGTAGGGCAGGAAGAAATGCAAATGAAGGACCATGGAGGATAGCGAGTCTGGAAATGTGACATTATGTTGAATGGGTATATTTTGGTAGCCATAGGAGATATGTGGAAATTGTGAGCTGACAAAATACAGCACATGATGAGTTACCAGTTACAGAGTTACGGTTTTCAACAAAGTTGGTCTATGTACCTGAGACCGAATGTTGATTGTAGAATCGTTGCGATTCCTGTCGTGATAAACGTGGCAGCAATGAGTTGAACTCTGAAAATTCTCTCTCACTCAATCCGATCTAAGCCTAACTTCTAACCTAATTGCGATAGTTTCTGCTCCGGCGCATAACATATTGGATAGAAGATAAGGAGTGACTAGTAATGCTGATATACAAACCAGCATTTGTTGTAAGCCGAATAGTAGAATTGCAGAGAAATGCGGAACGTCATTCACATGAAAATGTAGATCTCGAGGGTCTTTGATCATGATTATGAACACGAAAAAGAAGAGGAAGGAGAATGGAATAATCTGGGTTAGAGACGCAGTGAGGGAGAGAGAGACTGTTTATGTTCCTCTTTTTGTCAGGGGACAAATAGATATGAAAACCTGTACTTTGTTTTTTATTTGAATGTTTATTTTTTCAGTCATATATTTTAATACATTTATTCGATTATCGAGTGACCAAAAAGAGACGAAATAAATATATCAGAGATCAAGAATTATCGGAATGAGAAAACTGAGAAATTATCGACGATTACAGAGAGAATTTCTACCGGATACAGTAAAGACTAAAGAAACGAGAGAGAAGAAGGAATGTATTCTGAGATGTTATGTACACAAATATATATATAGGCAGTCTGTGGAATGATAATACTTATTTGGTGGTTGGGTTGGCTGATGCAGCCGGTTCGGCGAACGGATCCGTTTTGTTCGTCTCGGAGACGATTGGAGCGACCATGTTGACAAATTCGTCAAGATCGATCTGAATTTATGATATTTAATGTGAAAATATTGTAATCCAAGAACGGATGTAATGGTTTTTCAGCTGCTTGAATTACGGTATATCTCGAGTTCCGAATCAGATACGGAAAAGAAGTCAACTAATGAAATATTCAAAATGTAAAAATGAACGTTTTTTTAGTTGACTTCGCCCCGATATCTTGTCCCACAATCCAGATATATGTGCCCAAACAACATTTCTCTTTCTCCTAACCTGCTCATCTCCATCTTTATCAACTTCTCGAATGATCTCGTCAACCTCTTCCTCACTGAATCTCTCTCCCATTGTTGTCATGAAATGTTTGAATTCTTGTGCAGTGATGTACCCGTTTCCATCTTTATCGAACACTCTGAAAATATTAAATTGATAGGAAGATTATATGGAAATATGAGGATTAAAAGAAAGAACATCTGACATTTGCATTTTTGTACTTTTCGAAAGTTTTTTTTTCGAAAAAAGGGTAGAAAACTCACTTGAATGCGAGACGAATCAACTCCTGATCAGTTTCCTTATTCATTTCCTTCATCATCTTACAAAATTCTCCAAAATCAATCTTTCCATTTCCATCCACATCATACTCATTAACCATATTCAGAAGCTCTTCTTCAGTTGGATTCAATCCCAACATACGCATTGCCTCTCCCAATTCTTTGATATTCATTGTATTGTTACCATCTTTGTCGAATAATTTGAATGCCTGAGCGAACTCTTGAAGCTCCTCCTGAGTGAATTCATCGGCATCAGAGCAGACGGATTGATTGGTTCCCTGACGGTACATGTCTCGACGGGCGACTGCAAAATCACTTCAATAGAAGGGCATTGTGGAAAAGGAAAATAGAATGTCCTAGAGGATTTCTCTCGTACACACACTTGAGTTGTTGTTTTTGTGGTGTCTGTTACAAAATGAGAGAAATTGGAGAAGAACACAAAATGAAATGAAGAAGAGAAATGACATGCTCTCCCTCTTCCCGGGATAGGGGTTTTTGATGAAATGAAATGTCCCTCCTTCGACGTCACAAAAAAGAGAAAAGGAACATGGATGTGGATGGGGGATGAGAAGAAAAGACAGTTGTCTGGAACAAAAAGTTCTTGTTTTGGATAGAAGAAATGTTCTCAGAAGACCCGGAATTGGGTCTAGACATGAACTCGATCTCATGGGATTACAGTAATCCTAGAGTACTATAGGATCTAATGGAAACCGAAGAACTTCTAGAAGAGCTTAGTTTCTTTGTGCCCGAGAGAGGTGCCACCACTATCAATAAACCTGCCGAAACAGTGGGAGGTTGTGAAAAGAATTGATGAGATATCATCTGCGTCTCCACGTCTTACACGCTCTCTCGCCTAGTTATTTCCAACTCGATTCCATTAGTTTCCGGACGACCCCGGGAGCAAAGACACTCGCACACAATGAGAAGGGAAAAAAAGAAAATGAGAGGAGGGCACATCTGGAAAATTGAACATGTGGCTGCTTTCGAATCTTTTAAGTTCCATGGGCTCTGCTGCCCTCGGGAGCAGTAGAAAGAAGATGGATCTTCTCAAAATAATTGTCCATCTATTCCTGAGTTTTATGTGTATTTTAAGAGAGCGATGCTCTCTTTTCTCTCATGATTCTTTACTGGTGTCAGAATTCAGATTGTTCTTCGAAAAAAAATGAGAGAGAGAGAGAGAGAGAGAGAGAGAAGATCTAGATCCCTTGTGTTGAAAAGTTACACATGGAAAACTGATATCACCGTTCTTTGAAGTAACCTGAGGATCTAGAAGCAGTAAGAAGTGGTCTCTCTTTGACTACAGTACCCCTTCGGATTAAGAAGATGACGGTATTGAAAACAAAGTGATTTCAGAAAACAGAAAGAGAAAGAAGAAAAACAAAAGAAGCAGGAATACTTCCTCAATATTTCAAAAGAAATCCTGAAAAACGACTACCCAAACACCTTCGAAAAGAAAATGGGAAAAAGAATGAAGAATGGTCCATCTTTTTCTTTTTCTCCTTAATCCCATCCGTTTGGTTTTGGTTCTGTTGATCAAGAATCACAAAAGAAAAGAAGAAGAATTGTGTGGGATGAGAAGAAAAAAAAGGGAATGAGAAAACGACAACAGGTTGGGGGTCCAGTTGAAAAAGTAGAAGAAGAAGAAGAAGAAGAGCTCAGAATACAAGGAAGAAGAAGGCTTTTATGGAGTTGTTGGCGAAGAAGGAGGAACGATTTGTGAGGTAGATAATGATGAGGTGGAGTGACAGATCGACGTGTCCGATCAACTGGAAATGTGCATTTTGACGAGAAGATTGTGGAAGAAAGGCCTGAAGGAAGACGTGGCACGGCGGCGTCGGCGAAATGATGGATGACGGAGGAAATGGGGTGAAAAAAGAAGCAAAGAGGGAATACTGTAGTCGGGGGGAAGAACAAACTGACATCACAAGGGATTCAGAATATCAAAAGTTCAGAATCTTTAAATGATCATCAGAACTAGAATCTCTGTTTGTTATACTTTCGGTTTCCCATCTCGCATTCATTGAATTTCGTTCCTTCAAATTCACTTCCTTATCGAAACCTCTGTGAGATGTTTTTTGCTCTTTGCTTCTGTTGGCACCACGAGAACAATAGAAATATGAAAAAAGAAGCTCATTGAGAATTCAGGAACCAATTAGTTCTTTTTCCCCTGTCATTTCTCTCGTCAGAAACCACGAGAAGCTGTCAGAGAACAATACGTTTTCTTTTGAGATATTGCGTTTTTGAGTTCTTGAGCAGATGAAGGAAAAAGTGAGAAAGAGGATTCCGTTTTGGTTAGTCATTGGAGAAGGTGATTACTTTGGAATGCAAACGGATTGATGCATATCAGAGAACATGTTTATGTTTATGGTTCATTGCTTTTCAAGCTTTTTCTTTAGTTTGGAATGTGGCAATCCAGATGGATTTCTGATTCTTGAAGATGTGGAGACACTCATAGAAAGGGGATCTTTCAGAGAAGGTTTCTTTATTGAAACTAGGTATCACCAACAGAAGTGAAAGCCTGACCATCGGAAAACGTCCGATTCGAGAACTGGAGCTCTAAATTTATGCTGAATTGAACCACAAGAAGTTTTGCACAATTCTCCCACAAACATTAATTATGGCTTGTGCTAGACGTGGTACCACCACCCGAGTCCATCTGTTTCTGTAGAACTAATGTTATCATTCTGTTCAGAATTGACGAGAAAATGAAAAACTATACAAAATCCGGGTATGTATATACCGAATGAAATATTGGTGTGTCCACTTGAATCTTTGGAAAAACGAAGAAGAAAACAAAAAGAAATGAATCAGAGGCGTCCCGACAAACACTCTAGAATCGGTAAAAGAAGTGTTCAGAGAGACGGATGGCCGAGGGGAGGCGTCTCATTTTTCAGAAGAACAAAAAGCAGGAAGAAAGAAAAAAAGAAGCAAAAACAAAGAAATACTTACGGCAGTCTGCCGCGTTGGCGGATTTGAACGGAAGAACCGAGTGAACACAAACACCGCTCGCCATTACCGGTTCCACTATTTCCTTTTGTTGATTGTTGCCATTTTGTCTGAAACTCAATCGGTTTTTGACTTTTTGGGATCTTGGGATCTTTGGATCTTTGGATTACGGTAGCTACAGTACCCCGTGGACCAGGAGACTCTGACTAACCTCGTCCGAAAACCCCGTCGCCGGGGTCCTATTCGATTCATTATTTTTCGTAGAAACGATATTTTTGGAGTTTTTGAATCTTTTGAAGGAGGAGGAATTTTGAATTTTGTTTGAATAATAGCCAAAGAAGAAGAAGAATCGAGATGAATGAATTGTCTCACTCTCTGAATAATATGAATTCAATTTTTATTCTTCTGAAGACATCGACGGATTCAGTGACGGCTGCTTCGTCGTCGGCGTCGTCCACAACCAATTGTTGAAGGAAAATAATGAATAAATAAGAAGTTGAAGAATATGAAAAAGTGGGAAGAGAGTGGAAAAAGGATGAAGAAGACGTTGAAGTTTTTCCATATTCTTCTCGAAAAGAGCGAGAGGAAGTGTGTCGAAATTAGCAAAATCGTCGCCGTAGGGCCAATTGGGTTCCTTTTCAGAAGACGTCCATGGCGACGACGTCGTTTTGGATGTTCTTCAGAAGAAGAAGTAACAGTAGCCGATTCTTCCGAAGAACTAATAAAGAAGAGATGCTCTTCTGGAGAAAAAGAGAAGGGCACAGCAGTTTTCTATTCATACGAAACAAGTTTTTAGACTGACCCCCGATAGATTATGTGAATTGAAGAGACTTTGAGATATGACGACGTAGAAGAAGAAGAAGAATACTACTTACTTACTACGGAGTTGAAGGGAGATGCAGAATAAATAGAGAGAGAGAGGGCAAGTGCAGAAAAAAAAACAGATATATGAAAAAAGAAGGAAGAGAAGAGAACAAATTGGATACAAGTATGTTTCGTCTTTGGACAAGAGTCATACTTTCCGAAGAACTTCTCTCAAGAGAAGAGTCTAGGGGTCAGGGTTCTATGATCTAGAATGGATCGGATGAATCCAAAAATTTCCGAAAGAGAATGGAAGTGTACAAAAAAGCCGAATCTGCTGATGTTTTATAAAACCTTTTATGGTCTGATCCCAAAAACTAGGAGATTTTAGAGGTTTAGCCGGATGAGAATTGAAGGTGGATAAGAATGAAAACTGTTCTTTGGATGATAGTCGAAAAGAATGAAAAGTTTGAGAGGATGATTTTTCTAGATCCTAGAAACTTTTTTTTTTTTCTAGATCCTAGAAACGGGCATCTCTTGGAAACTTGAACTTCCATCGAGAAGTGAGCTTTTCTAATCCAAACAAAGCTTCTTCAGATCTCTTTAGGAATGTCCTAGAATCTCCGCTTTTGGTTTATAACCGATCTCTCTAAATCATAAAATTCATCCATAAACTAACAAAGGAAAGTTTAAAGAATTCTACGAGGAACTGGAAAAAACCATTCGAAACTAAAAGTTTGTCCTAAAAAAGGGAGACTAAAAAGAAGAATAGTTGCTACGGGACACGTGTCGTTTTGTAATTCAAGTCCCTTCTTCTTCCACTTAACCTTTCTTTTTTTCAAGAGAGAGAGAGACACCTTTTTGAATGAAACTGAAAAATGAAAATGAGAAGCTAAAAAAGAGAAGAAAAACAACGAAATAAGAGGGGACGGGGGGCTTCTCTTTTCGGTTGTTGCAGTCAGAAAAGTTTCAATTTCACCTGCTCCTCGCTCGTCTTTCCTCCTCCTTTTCGAGAAAAAAAAACGTGGAAAAAATGCAATTAGTAATTGAGAGGAAAGAAGAAAAAAGGAGAAAAAGAAGAAGTGACTAACTCTTCGAAGATCCTTCTAAAACTCATCTTACAGAAGCCCACTGAACTAGAGAAAAGATGCCGGAATTTGATCATTTGAAGAGGATTCTCTGAGACCGTTGGAACCCGAAAATAAAACCAGGAACCATCTCTTTTTGACTCTTCACACGGACGGGGCGGCAGGATCTCCTTTTTTAACAAATTCTACGTCAGAGAGAAATCTTCGGCGGGATTTTTTGAATAGAATGCTTCAAATAGGAGGTGAAAGAAGGCGGTGTGTGTGCTCCAGAAGCTTGAATGATTTGCATTTTATTGTTGTAGTGGTCTTCAGAAAAGAAAAAGAAAAGAAAAGAATAAAAAGTCAGGAGGGCCTTCTTGAAGAAGAAGAAGATTCTCATCTAGAAGATTCCACTGGGTGGTATACGGGAATCGTCGATGCACATATCCTGGATTGGTTGGAAGAGAAGAACCAATTTGCTTGATTCGTTCGCAAAAAAGTTTGGATGAAATAGAAGGGAACCCGTTCATTGACGAGTTTCTAAGGAAATTGTATAGAATTATAGAATCAGGAAGAGAGTCAGGAAAAGACAATGAAGAACTTATTTTGGGGGAGGAGGAGGAGCTGAATTCGAAAGAATATTAGTTATAAACAAATGGATTTTGTTTAGATTTTTTGAATTGACTATGAATTTCTTATTCTTTTCGATTCTCAGATTCTTTCGGAGAGTTTCACGGAGTTCCGCATTCCGCCGAACATGGTTTCGTCAAACTTCTACTTGAGTGTATCTTGATTGTCAAACGAGATTCTAAGAAGGTGTAAACTGATAAATGGTAGCTTTTGATATAAATATTGTAGTCAACACCAATTTTTGTATCACCAACTTAAGCTCAGATTTATCGTCTCGGACGAATTGTTTGAGGTAGACTACTGTGTTTATATTCTACGAAGAGAACAATGAATGTGGTATATCCCCCCTCAAGAACTGCCAAACTTTTCTTTTCCCTGGTAGTAATCATGTGTTTCAAATCACAGATTATTTAGATTTTCCAAGTTTGTCAACCAATTTTTGATAAGATGTACTCTACGGTTTCAACACATCTATTTTAACCATAGGTTTTATTCTATACTGATCGATTCCATATGGAGTTTTCGATGTACTGTAACTTCCGTAATCCTACAGTAATCCAAGTATTCCTCTGATTTCTGACTCTTCTAACCCCGGAACGATCCTCCCTCTTTCCACAAAAAGAGAACATACGTGTTAAGGTTCCGCCGTGCGAATACATTAAAGCTCTCATCGATGCGTTTCTGTCGAGCCGCCTTCGAACGGCCAAACCGCAGTTTCTGTAAATTATTTATTTCGGTTTCTCTTATTTTCTCTTTCAAAGTCTGACCTTGAAGAGGAAATCCAGTGTGTGATGGTGTCAGGCGGTTATTGCATTTCTTTTGAAAAGTCTGAAATGAAAAATGGATTAGAGGAGATTTAAGAATACAAGAGAGATTCGAAGAATTTGTGTTTTTAAGAGGAAACTGAAAAAAAAGAAAAGTTTGTTGGGGGTTGGAATAGGAAGTGCAGAAGGAGAAGAAGAAGAATAAGGAGGAATAAGGAGGAGAAAGGAGTAGATTTGGTGGGGTGTGAAATACGAGGAAACTGGCACCAACTCGCTTCCAAAAAACGGAAATCAGACAAAGGAAAAGTTGAAGAAAAAGGAAAAGAGAGCACAATGGGAGAGTAATAAAAAAGAAGAATTGAATGAACGAAAACGAATCTCAAAAATCAGAGACGTCTTCTTCTGATTTTCAATTCCTTCCTCCAGAAGAAGAATGACTAAAAACCACCTGATCTCTTTGGAAGAGATGCACATCTCGTATTTCCACCTTTCATAAAAAGAACTTCATTTCGAAAACAAAACTCCGTAAAGAGAAAAAGTGCATAACTACGTGGTGACGACGAGACGAAAGAAGAAGACCCACATCAAAAGTCAGCGAGGAATAGAAGATTGATGAGCCTATTGGAAAAGAGAGAGAGAGAGAGAGAGAGAGAGAGAGAGAGAGAGAAAGGTGGGCTAAGGAATTCAAAATAAGATCAGTGTTGAGAGAGTCTTCATAGAAACTTGGTTCTAGACTATCCCAGATTTCAATTTGTAGTTCCCAAACGCCTGGATTCAAAACGGCTGTTTCGAAAGCTTCCAAAAAATCAGAAGAACAAAAAAACTGTTCTTGCTTGTCATTCTCAAAGCTACATTCGTTTTGACTACAAAGGTGTTCACTGAAATTGAAGCTTCTTTTTCCTCCTCCATGTTTTTTTTTGAAAATAAGTGAATATATGCAGATGTAAATACATGCGGTGTGGTGTGTATTTGGTATAGAAAAGAGATGATGATGAGGGATTTTTATAGAAAGAGAGAGAGAGAGAGAGAGAAGGCCTCCCATGCATACAAAATCTTCTCTATATTTAATTTAGTATCACTGACTGCCCCTCCATCCAGCCCCACTCTCCTCCTTTTTCCCGTTTTATCTTTCACTGATTTCGAAACGAAAAGATTAGGAAAAAGGGCAGAAAAGAGAAGATTTGATTACCTTCTATGCTTCGAAAGGAATTTTCTTTTTCTTTTTGGGAAAGGAACGTGTATTCTCTAAAAATAAAAGTTCTTCTTTTAAAGGAGAACTGGAGAGAGCAGAGATTGAGTCTGGAGGCGTGAAACTTAAATCAAAAGCAGATCAAAAGAAAGAAAGAGAGAGAGAGAGAGATAGTGAGAGAGAGAGAGAGAGAGAGAGGCCAATTGAATTGGTGTGAAACAGGAAATGAGTAATTTGATATTCTGAAGATGTTCTGATGATTCAGAAGAAAAAGATCAGATCTCTCAGCTCCAAAGTATCGGTTCTGGCTCAGTTCCAGAGGAACTGAATTCTTGTTTATACTGATGATAGCTATCTGATAGACAAGTGGGCGTGGCCTGTGATGGGGGCGGAGTCTGACAGAGTGGAATCAGAAAACGTGCATCTGACAGCTACAAACGAATCGGAAAAAGAAGACGTCAACATACTTGGGACTAGATTCTAGACGAGAATACGGAAATGCGGAGTGTGTTTTAGATCGATCGGAAGTTACAGATTTCAAAGAAGTTTCAGAATTCATCAATCATTTTAAACTTTAAAAAAAACTTGGTAAATGGAAAAAGAGTTTCTAATTGACAACAGAAAAGAAAAAAGTACTTATAAAAAAATTATAAAAGTGCTGCCACCTTTGAAGAAGGAAAATCCGAACTGAATACTAATTCGATTTGTCTTCTCTTTCTCAGTTTCCAGACGAAACACGTCTGCTCTCAAAACGAAATCTCCTTCTTTTTCTTCTCTTCAAATCGAAAATGCAACATAAATTGAATGTGCCCCCTTTAACAGGCCGTAAAACCGTTTCGTTTTTTTTTCAACCATCAATTGAATTACTTTTTGTCACTTGTTTTTCGTTTTTTTCCCGTTTCTTTTCAACTGGGATCTCTTCAATTTCATCTCTTTTATTTTCAGACAGATAGATGCCAAAAACAGAAGAAAAGAGAGAAACGAAGAGAAACGGATAAGCATTAAAAAAGTTTGAAAAAAGAAAAACAAAAGCGAAAAATGTGGTAAATACTATTAATTTTAATGGAGAAATTTTGAAAAGTCTGGAGTTTCTAAAACATTTCCAAGGTAATTAATCTAGAGTCTTCATAAAAACAGACTCAGAGCTAACTAATTTCCTATCGCCTGGTTCAGAAGCTCCTAGTTTCTACATCAACCCTCATCAGAGTTCTCTTGTCTCCTCATTCCGAAAACAAAACCAAAACTTTTCCAAAAAGAAAAAAAAACGATAAAAAGCGAATAATAAAAAGTTTGAACAGAGAGAAATAAAACAAAATGGTGGAAAAAGAGGTATGGTGTCTAGAAAATGGACCCGAGAATTCCCAAAAGATTCCGTTTTTTCTTCTTCGCTTTTTGCTCTTTTATGCTCTTTTCGAGTCCTATTTCCCCATTTTTCCGAAAACTTTTCTTCAAAATTCAAAAGAAAATCTGCATTTTTGGAATTCGAAGAAGATGTGAATAATGAATGAATCTCTTGGAATCAGGTGTGTTTTTTTGATGAGAAAGGAGAAGAGAAGAAGATAGAAATGGAGAGTCGATTAGGAGAAAAGATAAGATGAGCAGCTATGATCAACATACTTTTACGTGAATTTATATCTTGATCCCAGATAAAGAATCAAAAAGATGATAACTTATGATTTGAAACTGACAGCTTTCTTCAAAACCAAGTGTCACAGTCTCTGTCAAAATAAGAAATGATCATCGGAAAAAGAAGAATTCTAGATTTTAAATTCCCCTTACCCCGAGATCTCATATATTCTGAATTCTTTATTAATTCATCAGTTCCGTAAGAACTTCATTTCAGGTTCAGAAATCTGAAAATTCGAGAAATCTTAACGGAAAACAGGAGAATATGAAAGTGTTGTCTTCTCATAGTACACACTTCTTGTTGTTTTTAGGTACTGGTAGCTGAGATACTACAGTAATCCACATAGTACTCGGGATTGAATCCTCGTGACCGTCTATCCGAAATTCATAGTCTCATAGATCGGATTCTCGGATTTAGCGACTCCAAAATTGTCTGATTCCTCTCAAAAACATACGTTAATCTGTTATTAGTTCAAAGAATATTTGTATTGTGATTAATCAAAAAAGAACAATTCTAGAATAAGAAATGAGTCATTTGGAGTAATAAGAAGAAGAAGAAGAAGTCAGACAACTATAAAAATCAGATGAATTTGGATGGGAAAGAGAGGACGATTAGTTAGGGATGGCGTCAATCGACAATGACGCAAAGGGAAAAGAAGAAGAAAACAATACAAAGATTCTCTTGAAAACAAAAAGATTTTGGATTGATAGAAAGTTGTCTCTTTTTTAATTACAGACTGAATTCAAAGAGTTTTCAGAATGCCGCAATGAATTAGAGAACCAGGAGTCGAATGAATGAAAAATCAGCAGACTGGAAGTTGTTTAGAATAGAAAAAGTCAAGTTAGAATAATGAAAACGAATAAAAACAGCGTTATCTTGGTGTTGGAAGAAGAAGAGGGGGTATGCGCAGATTGTGGTGACACAAAAGACCTAGTAATTATTGAGAGGAAATGCTCTCTCTCTCTCTCTTTCTCTCTCTCTCTCTCTCTCTTTCTCTCTCAGAATAAGTGAATCGAATAAAAAGTAAAATGGCAACTAGCAAAAAAAAAGAAAAAGAGACATGGGTCTTTTCCCTCTCCTCCCCTTCTAGACTACTGACTTCTCCTCTTTTCCTCCCTTTTTTCATGCCCATACAAACACTATTTTTTGGCCAAAAGAGAGCGAAAAAAGCCTTTCCCAAACAATTTCTGATGATGACTCGTTGGAATAGAAAAAAAAGAAGAGGAGCACGTTTTTTGAGCTTTTTGTAACTAACAACTAGAACAGAAATGGTTGGAAAAATTAGTGAAGAAGAGAGAGAGAGAGAGAAAGAGACGCAGAGAATGTATATAAGTAGAAGAAGAAAAAAGAAGAAGAAGGATGACTGGAAGAAGAAGAAAATGGAGAAGAAAGAAGAGATTGGAATACCGCGGGATCGTGAGAATAAGGGAGTGGCAATGGGTATCAATGACACCTTCTTGAGCTCAAAAAGTTCAAGGAGACTCATGTGATGGTAGAGATTCCTGTGATCAGACCTGAAGAGAGCTCTCAATTAGTTCTCTTTTTATATGAATCCAAAGGGGCGTGGCTTACCAAATGAGACGTCTTCCGGGTAGAAATTCTAAAAGAACATTTTAATTTTCAACTCAAAATGACAGGAAGAATCTGAAGTTTCTTGATGGATGACTTCCGGATTTTTAATTTTGAGTCTGGAATATCCGAAGTTTGATTCGTTTTGACAATGCCTTCAGACCCCGTAGAACCCATATTCTGAAGCTTAGAAGAAACACGAATCCCCGCTTTCAGACGGCAAAAACAGAAACATTATTTCATATTTGTTTCTGTTTTTTGCGTTTCCTTCATTTGTCGCAACATGATATTTCTTCTCCTTTTTTGCCGTTTTTCTCCTTTTTCTTCAAACAATAACATCCGAAAGAAAAAAGAAATGAGAAGAAAACCAGTTTAGAAGAGAAGAAGAAGAAGAAGACATTCGTTCGAGAATGAGAAGAAGAACAAGCTGTTATAAGCATTCGATGAGGTCAAAGCCGGATAATCTGTAAGAGATAAAAGGGAAAGTGAATAAAGATTAGATGGCGAGAAGGGGAGGAGAGTGATGTCAGAAGATTCTTCTGAAAATCTGCAAATGAGAAGCCAATGAATTTCAATTTCCAGTAAATTTCAAATTAATATTGAAGCTTTTTCTCATAAAAGAAGCCGTTGTTCGGGAGATCTATAACATTTCGAAGAGGAATAGAATCCCTGAAAAGTTCATTTAGACCGAAGCCTTTGAATACGACCTTCTAGGCTTTATTAACAGAAATCACGGAGGAAATGAAATCATTTTATCAGAATCCTTTCAGTTTTTTGAATTTGTTGATAAATAAATCTAGATATTGGTTCTCCAAAGGAGGATTCGGGAACTTATAGTTAAGATTATACAGTAACTCTGGTAGAACGGTTTCTGCATCTCGGATCCCTGAATGAATGAAAAGAAGTCCATCAATAAAATGTTACAAATAAGACAATCTGAATTTCATTAGTTGACCTCTTGTTGATATCTGTAACGGAGTTATAAACGTTTTGGTTGACAGTAACTACAGTAGCTGCCGCAATAAAACATGTTATGATTTTCTCTCTATTAAAGCATTCATAGTTGATATGAAAGCTGAAAGAAATTCGAGAATATAAAATGGCCCTAGACAGTTCTCCTCCGGTGAGCTGTAACTCGGAAAATAGTTTTTTTAAAAACAATAATAGCAAGGGTGGTCGCAGAAATCAATTATAGTATGACATGTTTCCTCTTGCCACTTAATCGAAGTTATTTTTCGTTCTTGTCTGCACCGAACTTTTCCTTCGAAACAACAGGCTTCTCCAAACAGTTCTTATCAGAGAAGATATGACATAACGCACTTGTCCCATCTCTCTCTCTCTCTCTCTCTCTCTCTCTCTCTCTCTCTCTCATTCACTGTCACTGATCCATCTTTCTTCCCGTTTTTATCGTTCCCGACTACTGGGACTGGTTGTTAAACGACTTCATCCTCTTCGCCCTCATCCAATCGTCTGCCACCCAAATCATTCCATTTTTTCTCCGATGAAATCCATTCTTTTTGTTTTTTCTCTCATCTTCATTGTCCATTCTCTTCCTCCACCTGAAGGGCTCAAAAGAGCAAAACAAGTGGGAAATGGTGGCGTTGGAGAGGTGGCTGGAGTCGAACCACCTCCAAACCTACAGTTGAGATCTCGGATGATGGCTGCAATGAACTCACATCATGTAAGACTTTTTCTTTCGAAAGATTACTGTATCTTTTGGTTTTCAGACTCAACCGATTGCCGCCGAAAAAGCGAACATTTTCAATCAACCACTCATTCTGACTAAAACAAAGAAGGTCGCTAAACCAGCTAACAAGGCGATTCTCACTCAACCAATCACTGCCTCTACTGAGAATCCATTGAAGAATGTGGGAGAAGTCACTCATCAACCAACGACTTCTTTGTCTCCAGAAGAGATCAGAAAGGTTCAATTATTCATCTGATGACTACAGTATCCTCTCCTCTTTTCAGAAGTTCTCCAGTGTTGGCGACGAGAAAGTGAATCTGAAAGTGCGTCCAGTTCTCAAGACAAATTTCGTCGATGCCAATGGGAAAGTGGTTCGAGATGTAGTCTCTGTTCCAATTCGAGTCTCCGATGGACACATTCATTCCATTCCGTTAGTTCCTTCTTTCCTTAGAATCCCTAATCTTTCCCTTCAATTCCAGAAAGAATTCCAAAAATGCCACGTCAAGCTCTGCAGTCGTCGAAACGGAAAAGAATGTGAACGTTTCGTTCCGATCGTCCCTTCCACTCTGGCTTTTCTAATCGTTTCTTCCCCTCATTTCTTCATTTCATCGCAAAAACATAATAAGTAATAAAATATTTTATGAATACTCTCTCTCTCTCTCGGATATATATGAAGTCGAGTAGTGTATTACGAGAGAATGAGAAAAAGAAATCAGATTTTTATGAGTTTCTCAGAAAATGAAAACGAGGAGAGAGAATGGAAAAATAGTGGTTTATGTATGGACGACGACGAAGACTACGGTATCTATAATTTATGAGAAATGACATAAATAAAGGAAAACTAGTGTGATTGGTTTTCTCTGAAGGAGGGAGAGCTCCAAGACCGTTTTTTTTCTTCTTTCGGAATTCAAACCGTCATAAAAATGATCTTCGCATTTTTGTTTCTTACGTATTAAAATAGAAAACAAAGATAAAACATTGTTCATTACGTCAATAGCCTTATGAAATGCGTAATTATCAATGCTCCCTGTATTTGATCCTTTTCTCTCTCTCTCTCTCTCTCTCTCTCTCTCTCTTCTTTACCCCCTAATCTTATCAGTTTCTGTTCATTTGTGACCTTTTGCAACTTGATACTCTTCCGTCCCTCTTCCTCTCTTTTCCTCCTCTTCCTCCTCCTTCAATTCTACTTAATTCTTTTCTGATTTCTTCTTTCCCATGCTTATTCTCTTCCTCTTCCTCTTCCTTCTTTCATCTTAAAACATCTGGTATTCGTCGTCGTCGTCGGACGAAAAGAAGAAGAACATCAATTCATTTCGATCCGATGAGCAGATGTCTTTTTCTCCTTCTGAAATGCCAATTTTCTTGTCCCGAAGAAGAAGAGAACCATGTGATTTTCGTTTTGTTCTCCGCTTGTTGCGTGCCCATTTTTCAGATGGAGACTACGGTAGAAGTCACTATTTTGGCGGATTTTTCATTGAGTGATTTTGAAGAAATAGAGATTGAAAGAGAGAGAGAGAGAGAGAGAGAGAGAGAGAGAGGTGGTAGTGGTGAGCCGGACGGACACAAGAAGACAAGTCTTTTGGTGACAGGGGGGATAGATCTCACAGAGTGTAACATATATATTCCACACTTTTCTGCTGAGAAACACGACGATGATGATTATGAGAGAGCCAAGAGGAGCAGAATTCCTGATTTAATAGATTCAACTCTTTTTTGGTGCTCTTCTAAAAGAGGTTTCTATTTGCTCTACCTATCCCTTCCTTCTTCCAATCATCTTCTTCCTGATTTCAGTAACCCATCTTTTGTTCTTCTCATTTCAATCTCCCTCTCCTTCTCCTTCTTCCCCCATTCAAATCGACGACGACGACCCCAGAAAAAGAGATCATTGTTGTTTTTGGTATAGTTTTTGGAAGTGAGATGAGCTTCTCTCTCTCTCTCTCTCTTTCTGTTTTTCATCCCCGTTGACCCAATGTTTCTTTTTACTCCCTCAATTCTCAGGGGTACCATTGAGGATTCTTCGGGTTTTGAGAGAGAGACCCCAACAAAATGCTCAATTATAGTCTCTTCCTTCCTTCCTTCTACTCATTCTTCTTCTTCTTCCAACTCTTCTTCTTCTTGTTTCCCTATGAATTATGAGCAACAGGAAGAAGAAGAAGACAACAACAAGTGTTCAGTAGTTTTCCAAAAGGGATATATATGGCGAAGACCGAAAAGAAGCTGTTTAAAATTCATGAACTCCTGCTTCTTCTTCATTCGTTGGGTTGCTTTCCAAGGGGGGCGGAGAGACATAGCATCTCATTTTGTTTCCGTCCCAACGTCTTCTACTTTTTCTTCTTCTTCTGTCCTGTGTGTGTGTGCCTTCTACTTCTTCTCAACAACTCCTTCTTTTCTCCTTTCAACGCCTATTTTCTGGCTCTTGATTGCTCCAAAAAACGACGAGGACGACGGGTGAAAAGCCTTGAATGCAACTGAGAAGAGGCCTAGGAGACGTCAAGGTTTTCCCTTCCAGATGACGTCACAAAATTGAGTTTCCTCCCCGTTTTGACCATTCACCGTCATTCATCGAGAAAACCGGTCAAATGTAGTGGGGTTATCATTCTCTCTCTATCACTATCACATAAACTCCCCCCGGGAGGAGTTATTTCTGGAACAACAGAATTTCAGAATCTCTCTCATGACCAGGAGAACCAAAAGGACAAAAAGTCACGTTTCTCTTCCCAATCCATTCTGTATTTTCTGTGATTTTCTGGTTAGGAAGAAAGTTTTCTTTCGTAAATATTTATTCAGCTTCTTGCTTCTTCTTCCCTTTTTCCTACTGATAACTATTGATGTTTGCTGAAAATTTGTGGCATTTTTATCAGTTTTTTCAAGTTTCTTTCATTCTTGCAGGTTTCTTTCCGGAAACTCGGAAACATGTGACTTTGAGAAGAAGCAAAAAAGAGAGAGAGAGAGAGGACTGTATAGAAGAGCACGCAGAGAAAGCAGATTGTATAGCTGTCTGGCGTCTCTCTCTCTCTCTCTCTCTCTCTCTCTCTCTCTCTCTCTCTCTCTCTCTCTCTCTCTCTCTCTCTCTCTCTCTTCTGCTTCTTCTAGCTACTTTTAAATTCAAGTTCTCTCCTCCATTTTGCATAATAAAACAAGTCATAATGAAAAGTAGTCTCTCGCTTTCCTTCTTCTTTTCTCTTCCAGATTTCTTCCTATATTCTCTCTCTCTCTCTCTCTCTCTCTCTCTCTCTCTCTCTCTCTCTCTCTCTCTCTCTTTCCCTTGGAGAAGATATCTATATCTTTTGGAATTATAAATCTATGAAGAGCCTCGATTTGGAGGGAAAACCTTCTTATTCCTTCTTCTTCTTCTTCTTCCAACATATCCATAAAATGAATGTGTGCGTGTGAATATTAATACTCTTTCTCTCTCTCTCTCATGTTTTTATCCTGAGAAAGAGAGAGAGAGAGAGAGAGAGAGAGAGAGAGAGAGAGAGAGAAGGAAAAGAAAGCTCATCACCTGTGACACCAGAAAAAGCAATCTCTCTTTCCTTCTTCTTTCTCCATATTCTCAGATTGCTTTTTCGGCAGGCAGGCAGAAAGAGCTGGAAGAGAGAGAGAGAAGGAAAAGCGATTGAGGTATTAAACGAGACAAGATTAGGTTTCAATCTCTCTCTCTCTCTCTCTCTTTGCATTCTCAATTAGGTCGCCCCGTTTTTGGTGTCTCCATGATAGAGGAGAGCCGATTTGTCAACGGTTTTTTGATTGAGAGCAGCAGATTCGTAACGTTTCGATTTCTCGAAGAATGAAAAATGGGCGGTTCCTGGTACCACTTTGATCAGAAGTCAACAAAAATTCCATCTCGTTGACTTCAGAAGTTCATATAGAAATCGGTTGTACATTCTGATATCATAGATGATCCGTTGATGTATCACAAAAGCTGATCATCCGGGATCATCGTCGTATCCGTAGAACTCTCGGGTCAAAATAAAATCTTTCTTGACGTCTTCTACTTACCTCCTTCTGGATATTCCATTTCTAGAATCTTCTAGAACACTTTTTGCTACATAAGACTTCAGAATTCAACTTCATCTTTCTTTCAGAAGGCTTCCCTCTTATTCTGATTCTTCTTCAATTTCTCCTTCCAAAACATCAAAACCTTTCCCTCCCTCGATTTTCCATCGCCTTAATCCGAATTCATTCTTTTTTCTCTCTTTTCTCAAACGTCGTGCAACGTCATCAAATCCGTCGTCTATTTTTCAAGTACAATCGTAAATTTTGCTTTCGAAATGTGTTTCTTGTTTACCGAGAAATGAAATCTTCTGGAGTCATCTCCTCAAAATATCCGAAAGGTACAGTAATCCCTTGAAAAGAGAGCAACTTCCATATTTTCTTTCGAGAAAACGACTTCCTTCTCCTTCTCTAATGCAAATTTTCTGTTAAAAATGCAAATTAATCGTCGTCTTCTTCTTCTTCTCATATCGAATTGTCAGTCGAAAGACGAGGATCAACTTGATGAAAGCACACAATTCTTCTTCTTCTTCTTCTCCCCCTCCCCCCTTTTTCGATTCCTTTTTTCTCCAATTTCGGACAAGAGAGGACTATGTTGCTGTCCCCCCGTCGTCGTCCTTGCTGCCGCCGCCGCATGATGTGAAGCATGAGGTGTCCAAAGTTAATTTAGTATTCTTCGGGAGCCGGAGCACTCTCTCTCTCTCCCATTTTTCTTCTTTTTTCGTTTCCTTTTCCTTCATATTTTTCCGGCTTTTTTCAATTTTTTCTACCTCCTGCCAAACGGAAATTCACTCTCCGCTTTGTGCAATCCCAGTTTCCGATTGATTAATTCAACACTTCTGGTGAGAAGAGAGAAACAGAAACAGAAAGAGAGAGAGAGAGATTAGTTTTGTTCTGGTGGTAGGGGAAATGATTCGTAATGAATCTCCATTCCTTACAGGTGCCCATAGGTAATTGTTCTTTCCGCATACTGACAAACTCTTCAGGTCTGTTAAAAATCTAGAAATCATCTTTTTTGGGTTCCATTGAACATAAAACCTAAAAAAACGTCGAGTAAGCCAGTTCTGATATTGTAGAACTCAAACCATCTCATGCCGACAATCGTCTGAATCAGTTAAAACATTCTTGTCTTCGGAGAATCTCCTTCTGTTTTTCTTTTCCATTAAAAAATGAACTGGAGGACCACTATGTAGAATCCCTTGAATGTTTCAAAAAGTGTGACTCACAATTTCTGTTTCCTCAATCATTTTCGGTGGGGTACAAAACCATGAATCATTATTCTCCGTCTAGACGATTATGTATCTTCAAAAACCATCTTGTTCGTTGAAAACGTACAGTCCTCTCTTCACTCCACTTTTCAACATTTCCCTACATATTTCTGTTTGACAGTCTACGTCTTCTTCTTCTTTCCATTCATTCCCTCTCTGCCATTCTGTTCTCTTTTCATTTGTTTCTTGTTTCTATATCGTTTATCAAACGAATATTTATTTCTCTAATTCTATTCTCTTTTTTTCATCCTTACTATTTTTTCTCTTTTGGCGCTCTCATTCTGAAAAAAAATATGAAGAATTTTCTCTTTGTTGATATTTTCAACACATTTGGTTTCCTTCTTTCAATTATTATTTTTTTCTGATAAACTAATAGACAGTTTGGAATTTTGAGATGCAAGGGAGAACGTTAACCCTGTGTACTTTCGGTAGTCGACAAGACTCATGGTGTTTTGAAATTAGTATTCCAGTAACTTTTTTTTTTGAAATTAGTGACTTCTGAAAAGCGTTTCAAAGTTCTTATCTATAGAAAAACGTTTCGTTTCAGATCTATAATCATTATTTGTTTCAATCCAATTCCATCATTTCAAAAACCTCAAAATCATTTAGGAGAAGCCATTTTCTGAAAAACTATGATCATCTACATTCGTGATCATTTCATTTCGTTTTCAGACTCTTCAGACTTCTTTCAATATCTTCCCAAAAAAGTTTTGTTTTCATATCAAAACTCTCTCTTCTATTCGTCCTTTTTGTATCTACATCCAAATCCTTCATATTTTCAGTTGAATATAAAAACATAGAACATTCATAATATCTTTATATTTCTCTTCTCGTTTCCTCCCCTCGGAAAAGCATACAAATAATCGGATTAGGTGTGTCCCTCCTTCTTCTTTTTCTCACATTTATCACATTATCATTCGCGATGCGTGTCGGCGTTGCGGTCGCTTTGCCACACAACGACCACCTGCAGAATCGACTTTCAATTTCATCTTCGTTCGGAAGAGAGCTCTAAGAAGCAGAAGAAAGCCGCGCGGACTGCTTCTTCTTCTTCTCAAAGTAGGCTCCGCCCCCTTCTCCACCTTCTCTTATCATAGACTATTTCCTGCCCTGCTTTGGATCCGAAATGAAAAAAAAGAAGAGGAAAAAGGAGCAGAGCAACACACACACACAAGCAAACGACTTTTTTGTTCGAGTCCTGCCTTCTCCTCCCCTTTCCCTTTTCTAGGTGTCTGACAGAACTCTCATCGAAATCCATACTATCTCTTCAGACCTCTTTTCACATTTAATTATTTTCTAAAGGGTATAGCCATCTAGGGGGGTGGGAGGAAGGGACGACGAGCGACGGGGAGAAAAAGAGAGATGAGTCTTCTGAATGGGCTCAAGCTCTCGTTGAGTGACGACGTCGTCCCGACCGACCGACTCTTCTCAAACCAAAAAGACTCTTCTTCTTCTTCTTTCTTCCTTCTTCTTCTTCATTTCCATCTTCTTCTCATGATGCACTTGATTTAAAGTCACCTTCCGGTTGACCTACATCCCTCAATTAGCCAAAGGGTTTAGCGAGAAGGAGGTGTCTCTCGCGTGTATGTGTGTGTAGCTCATTTTAAATGCACCCCTTCTCCTCCTCCTTCTTCTTTTTTTCTCTTCTTGTTTGTGATGATTCTCTTGATATTTATGTCTAGCTTCCTTTTATGGAAAATACGCTCTACTGCACTTCGGATTTTCGGAACTTTTTGGACCTAGACAGAATAGCTAATTCAGAGAAAATGAGGTCTAGACTCGAAATGAGCATTCATAAAAGTAGTTAAAGATCTAATTAAATGGGATTTCATTTTTGAAGATTTATGGCAAGAGTCAAAAAGAGGTTTCCCATTTTTTTCAATTCTCAAAAATCATTTCCAAAAATATCCCCTTCCCGACGACACGTGGGGACACAGGGAACAATTGCCGTTAAAATGTTTTGTGACACATCGTTACGTCATGTTTTCGTTTGTCGTCTGAGTCACTGACCCTTCTCTTCTTCTTCTTCTTCTTCTTCTTCTTCTTCCTCCCCTTTTAGATCAAATCCTTGATATTTTTATCAGCAACAGCAGCAGCCAGCCAGCCAAACAGCCAGGGTCTCAGGAGAAGCACAGGAGAAAAGAGAGCACAGCATCGGTCTCCTAGTGTATATATTCATTTGACTCTCGGTGTGTTGTATGTTGTCCTCGTTTCTGGTTGTGTGTGTGTTGGAAAGAGAGAGAGAGAGAGAGAGAGAGAGAGAGAGAGAGAGAAGAGAGAGAGAGAGAGAGAAGAGAGACACCCGGCTGGGGGCCGAGAAGAAGAAGAAAGAGCTCGAAATCGATTCAGCGAGCCAGCGCCCCACTTGTCTCCTACTCTCGCCGTTTCTCTCTCTATTCTTCTTTTTCTCTGGTTGACTCTCTTCGAAATAAGCACACACTCTTCAACGGGCTCTCGGGTCCCACAACAGCAGCCCCAGCCCCGGCAACAGACACCGATAGGAGAGAGAGAGAGAGTAGCCTTGAAGAAGAAGAAGAAGAAGCAGCTTCTTTTTGGTGTCGTCGATCGAGCAGAAAGCTCTCCTTCTCTTCTCTCTACTCCCCCCTTCTCGCTTTCTTCTCGTAGAGGCTAAGCTTCTCAGAGCCTCCGCGAAGGCTGATCCCACCCACAACGTCCTCTTCTTCTTCTTTTTCTTCTCTAGCTTCTTGTTCTTCTCCTCCTCCTTCTTTTTCCTCCTTCTACGCCTTCTTCTAGTTCGCGCTCCTCTGAATAAAATCCACGTCATCTTCCATCTTTTCTGGATCCATGTTTTCGCTTTCTGTCTCTTCCCCCTCGGATGCTTTTGACTCCTCGTGCTCAGAATATGCATGAAAAAGAATAGTTTCCCTAAAAGTGATAACGTGTTTTGTTTGTCTATGTCTCTCCCTATTTTGACATATGTTTCTGTCCAATCTATCTTTTTTCTACTTATTGCTCCGCTCCCTGTCGTTTTCTCTCTCTCTTTCTTTCTTTGTGTTATCGGGATGTGCACCAGTCGCCCCTTTCACCATCATCATCCACACAAGCACACAGAAAGAAAATGAAAGAGAGAGAGAGAGAGAGGGAGAGTGAGACGCATTGAGACCCCGAGAAAAACTTTTTTATCGATAACACACACCGCCCATTTACTTTTGATCTTTTCTCCAGAGAAAAGAGACAAATGAGTGAGAGAGAGAGAGAGAGAAAGAGAGAGAGAAAGTCATGTGGCATATCAGTTTCTATTTATTATTTAATCAATAGGTTTCGAACTCAATTATGCATCTTAGAAAAGACTCTGAACCATTTTTTTTTTCAAAGATCTAGGTTCTTCATCTAGGTTCTTCAGAAGATCTCTGAAATATGGTTGAAAGAAACACCGCTTCATGACTCCCTCCATCCCAAACCTTCGAGTATTTCCTCTTGTACTAAGTATTTTTTATTGAAAAGTCATCTCCGCTCTAAACAGATCAGCGTGAATATTGAAAGCTTAACTCTTAAAATTGTCAATTTTGAATCAAACAAAAATGACTTTCATTAAAGTTTTTTGATATAACTTTGATAGCTTGCGATTGCTGATTGGAAACAATGATTCTTACGTCTCTACGTCGATTCCCTTAACTCTTCCTAGTGTACCTAATTGCCTGGTAACGTGAAAAATTACAGAATGCTTCCCCATTTTAGATTCAACTTAGATCTCTTATCGACATTTTTCTATGAGCTTTTTTTGATAATGATCAGTCTTCAAATTTCATTGTGGTTTGAATTCAATATTTTTACTTCCAAGAAAATGAAATCCTACAAAAACCGTGTCTCTTCTCTTCAAATTTCCATAACAAAACACATTCGGTTCGAAAAGAAAGATATATATATATAGATTTAGAATTTGATTTTTGTCTCTTTTCTTCTACTCTCACTCTTCCAGAAACCTCTTTATTTCTCTCTCCCAATTCGCTCCCATATATTTTCTTTTCTCCCCCCTCCCTCCCAAATAAGAGAGGTCCGCCCATTGTTGTCACCTTTTGGCAACCACCAAAACTCGTTCTCCTTCCTCCTTTTTCGCCTTTTCTTCCAACCAAAACTCCTTCATTTTATATAGATTATTTCTCTTTTTATTGGCCTTTTTTCTTCGAATTCGTTCCTTCTCTTAAAAGATAATTTCAGGCCGTGCAAGATCTTCGTCGGTGAGTGAGTGAGTGAGAGTGACGTGGAATAGTAGCCGGAATCGGAGGAGGGTTTAGTGAACCAAATATCCCCTTCCCCGCCCCTCACACAACAGAACCCGCTCCGATCGCTTCATCTACGGGTTTCCTTACCAACGTCAGAACACACACAGAAGCATCTCTTTCTCACCGTTCAATCGATCAACTGTTCGTTTTTATCCTCAGAAAATAGTGAAAGAAGAGCAGGTGAAAACGAAGGAAATATTCTTGCAGGTGAAATCTAGAATATCTGGAAAAAGAAGAAGTGGTTGCCGGTTGGAAACAGATTAAAGGCGTATACTAATATACACAATGGCCTCGACATCGGCTGGACAGAATTCTAATGCTAAATGTGAGTTTCTGGGAATTTATGGAATTATACACTTCATCCATAAGCACCTGGATCTGAAATTATTGAAAAATTAGGAAAAAATGGAAATAAAAAAGTCAATAACCAAAAAAAGATGTCAAGATTCTCATAAGAAGGTCTTTCCCTGAGAACAGCTGAAGATTACTGTAGTTTAGCATTTCCGATCTTCCAAACACACTTGCTTTGATCCACTTGATCATCATTCCTAAACGTTCCATTTTGTTTTCCATCCCAAAAATCTTCTTAAAAAACAAAAAGAAATGGTCTGAGCAATAGACAGACACAAATCAAATTTGTAGTGTTTTTTGTTGTCCGTCAACAAACGGAAAGAGAGAGAGAGAGAGAGAGAGAGAGAGAGAGACGTCTTCCATTGAAGGTGTCTCCTCAATCTTCAGAATCTGTCTCATCTGGAATGCATGAATAGGATTTTTCCCTCCTCCTTCTTCTCATCATCATCATTTCTTTTTCAGCCGACGGCAATGCTGCCCCAAACAACAATCGGGAACGTGAACGTGACTTGAAGCAGTTTACCGAACGATTTGTCAAAAGTAAGTTTCGGGCTCCGCGGCGCGAAATTCATTTGAAACCTGCTCTCTTTTTGTCCGGAGAGAGAGAGAGAGAGAAAGAGAGGGAGAGAGAGAGAGAGAGAGCAACGTCCAACACCCGCCACCCTCACATCCACCCTCACATGGAGAGCACAAAAAGAGAAAGAAGCCAGAAATTATACGAGCATTTTTTGTGTTGAGCTCTCTCTCTCTCTTTTTCACATTGGCTCACACACACGGAGAGCTTGAAGCGAGAGAGAAATCTCTCTCGTTTTCTCTACTCTCTATCTTCGTCCGGATTCTGACGACGACGTCGTCATTGGCGTCGTCGTGTTGAAGAAGAAGAAGAAGAAGAAGAAGAAGAAGAGAGAGGGAAAGAGAGGGGTGACTGGTGGCTGTGGCTTGTAGCTTGAAATCGAAAATTAATCCTTCTCTCTCCTTCTTTTTTTCTTCAAAACGAGAGAAAGCTCCGAAACGCTTGAGAGGGTTCCCATAGTAATTTGGATGCGATCGAGTGAAAAAAAGAAGAGATGAGCAGCTTTTGAGAAAATGAGAGAGAGCATCCGGAAGAAATTGGAGGGTGGTCTAGATGAGAAAGAGGAAACCAAGGGATTCATATTTTCAGCCGTCCAATTTCCGGTTTCGGAACGACTGACCGTCGATCAAGTCTACGATCGGCGGACTGGAAAACCACGACATGAAGTGCTTCGTGATCACTTCATTAAGGTGAGCACTTTTCTTTTGAAACAATAAAATATATAAATGACTCATCGAAAAAATTGGCTTCTTTGCTTCTGAAAATAAAAAAAAAACGTTTTCAGGAGGGACGGATAGAAGAGGAAGCGGCGATTCGTGTGATTCAAGAATGCTCAAGTCTGTTTCGAAACGAAAAGACAATGCTGGAAATTGAGGCGCCGGTGACTGTGTGCGGAGACATTCACGGTCAATTCTATGATCTCATGAAGTTGTTCGAAGTCGGCGGATCACCTGCCACGACGAAGTATCTGTTCCTCGGAGACTATGTCGATCGAGGATACTTCTCAATCGAATGCGTTCTCTATCTGTGGGCACTTAAAATCTGCTATCCGAGCACTCTGTTTCTGTTGAGAGGAAACCACGAATGTCGTCATTTGACCGAGTATTTCACTTTTAAACAAGAGTGCAAGATCAAGTATTCGGAACGGGTTTACGACGTTTGCATGGAATCGTTCGATGCACTTCCATTGGCCGCTCTCATGAATCAACAGTTTCTCTGTGTTCACGGTGGTCTTTCACCTGAAATTCATACTCTGGAGGATATCAGGAGGGTAAGTGTCACCACCGGAAGTCTGAACTTTCAAAATGCGGAAGTGGCCATAAAAATAACTCTGTTTCCGTTTTCAGATAGACAGATTCAAGGAGCCACCGGCATTCGGTCCGATGTGTGATCTTCTGTGGTCGGATCCACTTGAAGACTTTGGAAACGAGAGGAATTCTGAACAATTTAGTCACAATTCGGTTAGAGGATGCTCGTATTTCTACAGCTACGCTGCTTGCTGTGATTTCCTTCAACACAACAATTTGCTTTCGATTATTCGTGCTCATGAGGCTCAAGATGCTGGGTAAGGAGAAGATTATGTCTAATCCTATATGTATATACTTTCAGATATCGCATGTATCGCAAATCTCAAGCCACTGGCTTCCCATCGCTTATCACTATCTTCAGTGCTCCAAATTATTTGGATGTCTATAATAACAAGGGTATGAGAGAGAGAGAGAGAAAGAGAGAGAGAGAGAGAGAGAGAGAGAGAGAGAGAGAGAGAAGAGAAAGAACATAAGAATGAAATCAATTTCTTGCAGCTGCAATTCTGAAATACGAGAATAATGTGATGAATATTCGTCAATTCAACTGTAGTCCACATCCATATTGGCTGCCAAACTTCATGGATGTATTCACATGGTCTTTGCCTTTTGTTGGAGAAAAAGGTATCCCAGATTACTGTAGATTTCTCCCCTTTCTACCGTATTCTTTTTCAGTAACGGAGATGCTGGTTCACATTCTCAATATCTGTTCGGACGACGAGCTGATGGCCGAGTGTGATGACACTTTCGAAGGTAAGTTCCCAGTGATTTTTTTTCGATTAGGGCACACCGAAAACTCTAGAAGAAACACCTAGAAATCAGTTAGGTTAATCGAAAAGAAACCCCGTCACTTCTGTGTATTTGATATTATCAACTTTCAATGATTTTGTCTTGTGCTCGGCTCAATTCTTTTCCAATTCGAATGGGGGAAAGATCTCCCTTATTTCAACCTCTATGTGAGATAATACATGTGTTTTTTCTGCTCGATATACCGACTCTTTTTTGATGTTTTTATGTTAGGAAACAAAAAGACTCGTTGATTTTGAACTCTTTTTTCTCCGAAATGAGAAATGTAACTTCAGGTGGATAAAGAATAAGGAGAAAGAAGAGAGAGATCACCTTTTTTTGAAGAAAATGTTTAGTTTCTGGGAAAGAGAAAAAAAATTAAAGAACGTCTTCAACTTTTCCAATGAAATTTAAAAGAAGAAAATTAGTTTTTGAATCAAACTTTTTCAAAAACTAGATTAGGATCCGAGTGTCTCTTAGTTCCACCTTTTGAAAAAAATGTTTTGATTTGGCTTCAGTTTAGAATTACATTTGACACTAATTTAATTCACTTACCTAGCTCTTAGAATTTCGATTCTCTTTCCCAAAAACTGATCCAAATTGATAAAAAAATGAAATCATCTAGAGAATGCGAGTCTTGGTGTTGTGTGTCCATTACCGCTCTCTTCTTCTTCTTCTTTTTCTCTATTTCTCTCTTCTCTCTCTCTTTTCTTTTTTCTACTTTTCTTTCTCTCCCTGTTTTTTTAAATATTGTTTTTGAATGTTGTGTTTCTCTCTATATATTCATTTATTTGTGTATTCGGAGGCTCACAAACCATTTGAGAAACAGGAGAAAGAATGGATTGAAAGAAGTCAAAAAGAGAAAAGAAAAGGAAAGAGAATAGGAATGGCATGGGTATGTGTGTGAGTGTGGAAATTCTGCAAAAACCGACTGACCATTTCTTTTTTTTGTTCCTTTAATTATAGTTTGAAGAGAAAAAGTCTCTCTTATCTAAACGAGACAATCGAGATCATAAAAACGCATGTATTTGACACGAAAAGAAGCTGAAAGAGCCTGTCGAAAACCCCCTTTGATATGTATCCATGTCTTTCGTCATGATATACATTTCCCTGTTCGAAAACCTTTTTTCATCGTCTTTGTATAATCTACCCTCTCAGTGTTGCCAAAGGCCTAAGCACGAAACAATTCTCTCGAAAATGTGTCCTTTGATTCTTCGAAAAAAAAAGGAATTTGAGAAATGAGCCGTCCGTTTTTTATCTTAACAGCACGCGCCTTTAGAAACCAAAAAAAAAGAAAAGAAATTCTAAAAGAATTTGAATAAAATAATCAAATGTATAATAAAACTTTAAGGAGCAGATGGTAAGTGGATACCACCGCCATTGGTGACCGTATGTTTGATATCCATTATATTCTCTTAGTTTTCATTTCATTTTTCAATTTATACAATCAATTAGAAACAACCCACTCTCCCTTTCCACACACCACACCCTCCTAATCCCTTTTTTCATTTTGGGATCAGCAACAGATGATGGCTGGGCGCTTTTTCAATTCACACCACTACCAATTACTTTTAGTTTCTCTCGTTTATTTCTTTCGATCAAATACCGCTTTTCTTCGAAATTCAATGTGGCTGACACCCTCCTTGTTTTCGGTTTGGTTTTGCTTTCTTTTCGTAGAGTCCGTCCTCTCTAACCTCTGCTTTCTTTTTTTTTCGGTGGCTGAAAAGAGTTTTGACGCTTTTTGTTTGCATGATTTTTATGTCGGGTTGCTTAATTTTTATTTTGATCCCCTTCTTGATTCAGTTAAAATATTGACTAGGATGAGTAATGAATTATGATAAAAACATTGGATTTGAGAATTAGGAGAAGAAGGAAAAACAGGTTTTTTTTTAAATTCAATAACTTTTAGAATTCAAGAAAAAACTATGAAAGAAGAAAAATAGATCTTATTCTCGAACGAAAAAAAAAGAAAATCTTCAGATATTAAAAGAAGTTTTTAGCTAATGAAATTATCAATATTTTATGAGATTTTCATTATTAGATTCTACTCTATATCTGATTAAAATTGAGAATTCATAATTTTTTTCTGAAATAAAACCCATGATTAATTCCATTTGGATTTCATTTTTTCTTAGAAAAAAAACCCATTTCTAGAATTTCAAGAAATTAAAAACATCTAAACCGTTTTTTCCTTCTTCCTCTTCTTCTTTTTCTCCTTCTCACCTTCTTCACTATCCCTTATTTCGGTGGCGGATCTAGAAACAAATAGAAATTTCCCCTTAATCCTATAATAGTCTCCCCTTAATTCTCACCTTAAAAACAGCCGAAATGTGACTGGCTTTTCTTATTTTTTATCCTTTTCGGGGGTTCTCTCTCTATTTTTTTGATTGGTAATGTGGTTGCCAGTGAATTCCCCTGTTTTTTTAATTGGGAATATAAAGTTTTTCTTTTTAAAAAATATGTTTCAGGTGGAGTTCCATCGGCCAGAAAAGAGGTCATTCGACACAAGATTCGTGCGATTGGAAAGATGGCACGAGCATTCTCTGTACTCAGGTAAGAGAGGGAAAACCGATGGGTAGAGGTGTTTTATGGTTTTTGAATAACGAATTGAATGTTTGGATATTCAAAAAACCATAAACCACCTGGGAAAAGCAGAAAAAAGCATGCTATTCAAATTCTCGTCGACTAATTTTGGAAAGGTCTAAAAGCATGTTGTAAATGGAAATAATAATCGAATAACTCGTTCTCTATAACCACATCTATGTCGGCTCGTTTTTTCAGAGAGGAAAGCGAAAGTGTTCTCGCATTGAAAGGTCTGACACCAACTGGAGCACTTCCAGCTGGAACTCTTTCAAGTGGTTCACGTGGTATTCGTGAAGGTTTGTTTCTCTCTCTCTCTCTTACAAATTGAAAATGGTCTCAATTGTCCTCTGAACCTCTTCGCGTCTCAAATCATCTGTCAAATATGTGTGGATTGTTCTCTTTCTCTCTAACTTACTCACTCGAAAAGTAATATTTTTTGAAAGAAACGATTAAAAAAGAGAATATTTTCCCCCCATATATATTTGACAGACATGAGAGCGAGTCAGTGGTGCAATTGAAAGGATTGAATCCCGGTGGAAAGCTTCCACAAGGGGCTTTGGCTGAAGGACATCTTGATGCTTTTCGATTGGAACAAGCAGGTCTGATTAAAATATAGAATATTAATTAGAAGCTTTCTGGAGAATCCCGATTTACGATCAAATTAAAAAATAAAATTCTGCTTAATGGTTTAGGTGAAACTGTAAAAGTGTATCGGAGTATGAGAGTTCATGATTTGTCAAAAATGATTTTTTTAGAAGTCAGAGTAATTTTTAGCTCTCTGGAAGACTTTTTCATACTGCTGAATACAATCGAAGTAAACTGCTTCAAATTATAACATTTTCGTATTTCCATAGAAAAGTGATAGACTTCTCGATAAGCTGAGACTTCGAATATTATATTCCGATCAAAGTTAGAGAGACTTGACAACGCTTCAAAATTTCTCATCTCGAGATAAACTAGATATAGATTTTCAAACTGTAACCGTTCTATGAAAATGTTGGGATCCAATCACAAAAACTCTTTCCCTAATCCGTCTTATCGAAACATTTCCAGTGGCCGCCGTCTCCGGAGTGGATCAAGGTCACACGATTCAAACATTCGAAGAAGCTCGTCGTCTCGACAAAATCAACGAGCGAATGCCGCCAACAATGGCAACACCGCCGGCTCAATCGCCATCCCAATCACCGATTCCATCACGACAAACGACTCCACAACCACCACAGAATGGACCATCAACAAGTTGATGATAGTCTGTCAAATGAATCGTCGTCTCTACATATCAATTCAATTCGAAACAAACACAAAAAAAGAAAAGAGCGACACACTCCAAATCAAAAAATCATTGTTTATTCAAAAAAGCTTTGGCCTATAATTATAATATAATTATTTGAATGTTAGTTTGTATTCATCTCCTAAAATTAGCAATGGAGCGTACTTTCTTTCTCTTTTTCTTTTAACAGCTAGATGCAAATTTCTCTTCTTCTTCTCCTTCCAGTCCTCCCCCAATCACCTATTTTCTATTTCTTCTTTTCCCCCGGTCACTCGTTCCCAAAAAACAAACCATTCTTTCTCTTCTTTCTCCATATAATCAATCCCTCTAATATAACTGCACACCCGTATAAATTATCAATTTGTGATTGGATCCGTTCTCAGTCTCGTTGCGTGTTTTTTAGTCCCCGCCCCCTTTCCTTCTCTCATTGTGTGCCCTTCTATTAGAAATCATCTCTCTTTCTACAGTAATCCATTTCTTCTTTTTCTACAAAAATCCTTCTCTTTCTCTCCGTTTTTTTGCCATTTGTCCTCAATTGAAAACTTTCTTCAAATATCCGATTTTCCAGATCCATCATCTCGTTTTTCGTTTTCTTCTTCCATTTCTCTTATTTCTTCCCATTATATATATATAAATATAAAATGTTCTGTGTCTATAAGAATCCTAATTTAAATGTTTTCCCTTGTCTTCCAAACCTTTTTCTTGTTCTCTTTTCCCTTTTTTCTCTCTTCCCCTCTTTCTCATTTTTCCATTTTTTCATCGCTCTCTTCTGCAAAAGAATTATATATATATATATTTTATCAATCTTTTCACTAATCTTTCGGAATATTTCTTCTTCTTCCTCTTTTTTGGAGATTTCTTTTATATGGAAAATGAAGCTCTGAAAAATAATGACTTTGTTACAATTTCACAGGAAGTTGGATAAAATGGGAAAAATCATCAGACGGGAAACAAAATGGTTATTATGGGGGGCTAGAAGAAATGAGAAAAGAAGTCAAAATGATTTCGTTTCCACACAAAAGTAAGTGACTAGTAAAAAGAAAATATAAAACCAGATGGAAATGAGGTTCAAGAGAGGATCGGATAGTAATTTGCAATACATATAGAGATTATGACATGAAGAATCAATGGATAAATACATTCAGTTTTTCCGTTTTAGCGTTCGATTCGGATCCAAATCAGGACGCGGAGGAAGGGGTGGAGCCGTCATACTTTGATTCAGAGATACGGTAGATGCTTGATGTGGATAATGAGCACGCATTCGTATTCCTTCGTTTGCCGGTGGAGATGGTCCCCGATGGGCTGGGGATACTGTAGGATTAGGAGGTCTAGGGGGCGGGGCCAATTTCGATATTGCCAGTGAAGAACGGAGTTTTGAGGAGAGATTGTCGAAAGAAGGGGCTGATCGACTTCTGAAAATATTGAAATTTAGAGAATCAGCTACTCATCAGAATCATAAACTTACGCCAAATTAACAGGAGTAGCGGTTCCACTTGTTCTCTTATTCGATAATAAATTGGCAACAGCACTCCCTAATGCAGCTGCTTTCGTTGATTTTAGAGTAGCCATTCCACTAATATCAGCTAAAGATCCTTCTGTCGAATCGAATGAAGACAAACGGATAGTTGCATTCGATGGAAGACGTGACCTCGTCTTTCCGAAATTCTCTTCCACATATTTTCGATAACTTTCAAATCCATCTGCCAATGTCTCATTGATAGCGCGTGCTTCTCCTTCACAACGACTCGCATGAACATAACAACAGTATTCGAGAATCTCAACTTGTTCAATAATCAGAGAACTCAATTCCATAATTATCGATTGCTCTCCGCATTCACAAATGTTTCGACTTGCTTCCGTGAAGAAAACTTCGTAGTTTTTGACTCCACCCATTACAAGAGCGTTCACAACTCCAATGATATCACGAGATAAAAGTTTCAAATCAAAGTTCTGATTATAAACTGCATTGGCTGCCAATTCATTCAATTCCTTGTTCTTTTTCTTCATTTGTTCAACAGCATTTTGTAGTGGACTGACATAAATTGGTTCGGAGAGTTCAAGAACTTCAGTGAAACGAAGATCAGTCGGCAGACTATCTGCTGTTTTGATTCTCCATCTAACCAACCAATTACGCATGAATTCAGATGATGGATCAATCGATGTCCATTTAGTTTCTTTTCGTTCTTCTATTCGAGAGTATTCGAATGTTTCAATCTACAATTATAACAATTTTCTGTATGTTTCTCATGAAGAACCTACATTATAGTGTCTGTAATACTTCTTGATAGCCGGGTTAACCAATGCATTTTCTTCAAAAGAGCATCCTGTTCCGATTGGTTCAATATTGAATATTTGAATGTGTCTTCCGGGAGAATTGACCAAATGCGGACACGGATCGGTTTTCATGATTTTCTCTGGATTATCGTACATCTTCATTAGTCGAGTCATGAATTCTCCATGCATTTCTAATTGTTCACTACGGAATACAAACTTGTGTCCATTGAGATAAGCAGGGAATCCTTGACCATAGAATGCAACTAGATAGTAATAGAAGTAGGCACGATCTGTTCTGTCGATTGATGTATACAGTTGGGCGACTTTTTTCTGAATAATAGAAATGATGAGGTGGTTTCTACAGGGTCTTCTTACAAGCAACTCGGAGAGCTTATGATAATCGATGATGATATTTTGATAAACAGGAATCAATTGGTTATACACAATTAGAGCATCTTCCCAATCTTCTCCTTTGGCGAAGAGTCCTCCCGCTTCTTGCATCAAATCTTCTTTCAGCTGCCGATTCGTTTGACAGTGTCTATTGAGAGATCGAGCGATGAGCCACGTTGGAAGAGATTCGTCATCAAACTGAAAATATTCTGACATGATTCTATCATCTATTTAAGATTATTTCTTACCGTAAGCATGTCAGCATGTCGGAGTATCGTTTTCGCCGCTTCGATTTTATTACCATATGAGACATGAAGATCGTATAACTTGTAGATGTATTTGACGTACAGTTCTTCGTGATTATACTGATTGTAGTACCTCTGAACTCGTAGAACATAATATAATAGAACCTTAAATTAATATTTAACAAACCATCAACTGAACCGTTCTGCTCATTAAACTATCAGCACATTCGACTAAACTTGTAGATGCGACTTCATGGTATTCAATAAGAGCTGTCAGGAGACGATCGATTCTCTCGATGAGCTCCTCTCCTCCATTTCCCATCAATTCTTTATCTGATTGACATAGAGTAATTGATAATTGACGGAAGTGTTGTTTAAATCCGGTGGTTGCACTGTGTTGATCGACATTCGTATCCAATTGAGATACTAATTCGGATGCGAACTCTTTGAATGATCGACTTGCACTTGTATTGTATTCTGTTTGCATCATATCGAAGAATATTGGAATTGTGGCTTCACGTGTTTCATCGTCGTCGACTAGAGACACTTTGAGGAATGAACCGATCATACTTGGAATGTAATTCAATTTTTGAGATGCTGAAATTATGACTCTTTGTGACAGGAATTACTGATTTTTTCACTCACGACTCAACCGGAACCACATGCTTCGGAGATCTTTAGCAGCAGCTTTTCTCAATTGAATTCTCACGTCTTCATCCTCGTTTTTCATCCATTCATGCTTAGAATTGAGGCCTTCTTGAGTGACGAACGAGACTACTGTCACCATGTATTCTCTCCACATCTGTAAACAGAACATTCGGAATGCGATTTCACACCTTGGAAGAAGCTCTTTTGTAGAGAAACTACCACCACTGATAAAGACTGTAATAGCGATAGAGGCGTGTCGCATTACAAACCGTTCCCTTTTTGATAACGATTAGATGAAAGAATTTGACTACGCTCTTAAAAAACCGTTCTCATCATAAGAAGCATGAAATTATTTCAAAAATTATATACAATAAAAACATTTTTATTACCAGATTTTTTAGTCGTTTTGAAGTTAGATATACCTACCTCTGCACAAAACTTGTCGTTCGAGAAGAAAGTCTGAACAGCAGACATGACAAATCGCAGCGATTTGTGGATCACTCTGAAAATTTCCTCTTGTTTTTTTTTTTCATTTCTAATTCTCTCTTTCTCTCTCCTCTTTCCCACACAAAACCAAAATGAACAGTACGGATAAAGCGGCGAGAAGAAAAAAAGGAGAAAGTAGAGAAAAATGGATAGGAATGAGAAGTGTTTGCACTCTATGAAAATTGGAAAAAAAGAGAGAGAAAGGAGTGCCAACAGTTCGTTTACTATGAAAATCACAAACTTATTCTGAAGCATAATCATATCTTTCCACGTGGGAGGGAACGCATTTCGATTCAACAAATCTCGAATCATCTGTACCATTTCCATCAGAAAATCTCGTTTATCAATGTCTGATGGTCTTTCTTCAACGTATTCGCTGAACATTTGTGCCGACATCTTGTCCAAAAGAGCCAGGATCACTGAGAAAAAGTGACCACGTGCATCGTCATCAGTGTGTTTATCATCATGAATCACACGAATCATCGCTTGAACCAGTGGACGATAGACCATTAATATGAACGATGTTAGTTCTCGTTCGCCACTTTCTCCTCCGGTTTTCTGAAATAGAATTTGTGAAAACGTTAGTTTTCGTCAAAGTGACTTTCTGTTAATTTCACCTTATTTAAATTTGTTAATGAAAAAACCGTTTTCGAAACGAAAATGGAATAGTGACGAATAATAACTAGTTTTTCAAAAAATGTAAATTTCTGCGTACCGCATCAGCGAATAGTCTCTCTAAAATCGCTGCAATAATACTGGCACACTCGGCCGCCCTGTCAGCAAATTCTCCTTTTTCGATTGCCATGTTATCCAATTGAATGATGTGAAGAGCATTTTGAAGACATGGGGATAGAAGTTGATCTCGACAGATTGAGAGCTGAAACAAGGGGAAAAAGGAATTAGGGAAACTGATTGGGAAGCAAGTGGAGAATGGAACGGAAACGGCGAAGGGTAATACTTTTGAAATGAGGAATGCAGAATATTTTCAACTTCATCAGGTGTAATTCTTACCGAGAAGAACCTTGTCTCAACGATTTGTGCAATGAAATTGAGACGTTCTCTGGTGACAATGTTACTTCCGAAATTGTTCATTAAATCGACAATGAATCCACATAGATTCTCAGCGGAAACGGAATCACTCTCGTAAAGAAGATCAATTATTGTTGGAATATTCTTCAATGCAGTATTCTGCACAGCCATTTTTCCTTTCTTTTCTGACATTAACATCACAAGAGATTTCATGAATTCTCGCAAATTCTGTTTGTAGGTTTTCTCAAAATCGTCGAATTCTTCAAATCGAATTCCGCATTTTTTTGAGACAACGACAACTTTGAATAACGATCCCATCACTTTGAATGCGTTACGCGCTTTATCATTCGAATCTTCGGCTTCTGTGATGACGTAGTGATTGAGGCAATTCAAAATTTTTCTGAAAACACTTTATATTGAAATGGAGAAAAAAGATCTCACAATGCTGCTGAAGTGAACGAGAATCGTTTGAGGTAAGCCTCAAAAATCTTCGAGGCTTGTGGATAATGTCGTGGTTCTTCTGCAAAATAATTCAGAATTAAATGAGTACATGAACAAATACTCACCACAAAGTTTCAAAACGGCTACAATCACATCGAAAACTATCTTTTCTGAAGTCTCTCGATCATGCCAAATCTCGAAAAGAGCATCCAAAAGATGTGAAATGAATCGTATCATTTCATGTTCTGTATCTCCAATCGGTTGTGATAATGCTATGAGAGAAGGCGTCAGATTAACACAATTCATTCTCCATCTGAGAACATTCAGAAGATGTTCGTTTTGTGTTAACATGGAGGAACAAGAATGAGTGGAAATCAATGCGAAGCTCTTCTCACTCAAAGAGAAACCCTGAGCATGTGGTTTTGAGCTTCCAATTGACTCTTTGACTGTTCTTCTTGTCGCTGGCAGTCCCATATAGGAGACATTGGAATCTTCGAATTGAGTTCCTGGATTGTCGATTTTATAGACAGCTAGATCATGTTCTCCATCACAAATCAATCCGGCGCTTCTTATCAATTGAATATGAGCAATTGCAAATGGCCCTTTCTCGAGTTTCGGTTTATCGTATGACTTCTTTGAATAGAAGAGTATTCGAAGGTAAACATCATGAGAAGCACTAGCCGGAAGAACTATTTTAATAGGTTCACACCACATCGGCCGATCTGTATGATAGACCACAATACTCTTGTATACAGTTGACAATTGAGAACCAGTTACTGAAATCGTTTCAAACACGTTCTCCATTACATTTCCGTTGGATTCAACTACATGTAGACGTGCTTCAATGTTTCGATCAGATGATTTTCCAGACAATTCTGCTTGCATTAAAGTGATATACATTTCATTTCGAGTGTCTTCTATCGAAACGGCACTTCTGTCTGCTCGTCGAAGAATGGCAGCTGGACATCTACTGAATAAATGAGGATGACGTGCTTTGGTCTGTGCCACATTTCCAGGAACTAGTTGGGTGCTAATTAGAATTTTCGTCTCCATATCATTACTTAGATTCTTTGGAATTCGATTTGTTGCGTGGTATGATTTAAGAGATATTGGAAGTTCTGTTTCTCTATTCAGGAATATTACACGCTCTTTGGCGTCTTGAGCGAGACCAGCCAAAAAGATACTAGACATTTCCATAATGTCGGAAGCATACGCTGAAAATATAAAAACTTTTAAAATTTTATTCCCATACTTACACTGTCGGCAGTAGAAATTCTTCGGAACCACTGTCTCATGGCCATGTTTTCTCATTGTCGCATTAGAAGATTCAATGGGAGAAACATGAACAACACGAGTAACCATAAGGTATTTCTTTGTAATGTCTTCTTTTGCGAAGTCGGTAAACAGTGCTTTCAGATTCAAATCAGCATGTTTCCCGCTTCCAGCATTCCAGAGAAACGTGTAACAGTCACTAAAATACAGTACAACTTCCAAGTAAACCGAAAGAATAACCTTACGTTGTGAAGATTTTCTTTTCTAAATCATAAAGAGCAATACTTATTTCACATGAATATTTGCAATGAAGTTCGACTGATTTGATGCATAAAAGTAATGAAAAACTGTCATTATTCAATGTCACGTTTTCTGGTTTTTCTCTCTGAAATTTTGAAATTAAAATTAGGAAAATAATTCTGAACAAACCAATAAATTTCCGATTCTTCTTTGTGATGAGATGTGTGCTTCATAAGTTCTTAAAAGGGATAATGATTCAACGTCGAGTGGAACACCTTCATCATCTCTTATTACAACGTCCAAATGAAGTATTGTATTGCCTCGATCGACTAGTTGCGAGACTCGTAGTCTTAGCTTGTTTAACTCTTCTATCGGTATCCCTCCACTCTCGATTTTAGTTTTAATAATCAACAACTCATTGAATGAATCCATTAAATCTTCAAGTGATCCTATATTCGTACTCTCCAGCATCAACTCTTTTATCTTCGTCCACCACTCATTTATTATCCTTGAGATCTCATCCACAACCAAGTATCCATCACTTGTCGAAACGAACATTGACTTCTGAACAATTTGTACATAGGGCATCGGGAACAATCCACATTTTCCGTTTTTCTCGTCGAATTTCCGTCCGTAACCCCAATCTCCGTGTTCCCCGTAAATGCATATCCGATCGCCAATGAAAAGTTCTAACCGCGGCAAATTATCACTGAGCGGTTCATCGAATGTGTATTGTGCTGGAAAATAGAAATATGAATTGATCGTCTATCAGAAAACTCACCGATCGCGTATCGTAGACCCGTTGTCGTCATTACGCATCTATCTGAAATACAGTTTATATAATAATTATTTATTATAGACATTCTAGATAAGTGCGGATTGATATGTTCAAAAGAGGTTAAAAATTAGAGGCAATGGGAATGGGATATCTTACTGTATTATGTTCTCTATGTTATTTCAGGCTGATTATTTTTATGAGTTTAAAAAAAATTAATTTTTGAAAATAAACTATACTTTTTTAATGAAATTATCGAAAGAATCACGAGAATTGTTTATTATTTGATGAGTAACTGTTTGTCCGAGAGGGATACACGGACGGTGGCCGATGTTTCGTATGTGGAAAAGGATCGGCCATTTGTATAAATCTCAAATTTTGAATTTTTCTTTGTCTTTTCTTGTGAATAGTTCAGTTGTTAAACTTTTTGCTGTAAGAAAAACGTAATTTTTAGCAGAATGGAGGTAGATGAAGAGCCTTCGACGTCGACCTCGCAAGCAAAACAACAGACAAAAAAGAAAAAGCGTCCGAGGAAAAGGAAAACAAATGACGAAGAAGAAGAATGTAAGTATTAAATGAAACACCTACTAAAAAACAGAGAACAATGATTATTCATTAAAAACGGCCTTACTAAGCATCTCTCTCGTTTCCAGATGCTGAAAATAAAGTTTTCGCCAATCAAATTAGCCAGAAGTTCGGTTCTTCTAAAGGCCCGAAACAAAAAGATGAGACACCAATGTTCGAAGTGAGAAATGGGAAAGCTACCATCAAAAACTCAGGAAACCATCGTCAGACAGTTAACCGGACACTGGAAGTTCATATGAACAAACTTTTCCAGGTAAGCTGGATTTTCAAAAGTACTTGTTTCCATAAAAATCTATTATCACAGTGGGAAGAAGAAGCTGATGCCATTGAATCTGCCTATGTTTGTGCATTATGTCATGAATCTGGAAAGAAGAGAGAGCTGTTCGGTCCCTATTACATTTCGACTAGTTCCATCAAGCACTGGCCAACATTCCTTGCCAAGAAACCAGTGAGATTCTGAGATCAAGTATTTTTATTTAATTCCTTTTGCAGACCTCAAAGAAGGAGTCAAAATTGGAGTTATGGTTCCACGGATCGTGTATTCTCTGGGCTCCAAATGTGCATCTTCACGGAAGTCAACTGACTAATTTGGAGCAACAAATGGATTTATTCTATACACAAAACTGCACGATTTGCAAGAAAAATGGAGCGGCGATCAGTGTTCAGAGCAAGAAAAACACGTTTGTACACTACCCATGTGCGAAAAACAAAGGTAATCGTAAACCTGAAACCCAAATGACATCTCTTATCAGTTTCAGCCTATAAACTCGACGAGCACACCCTGTCATGCAATTCCTGAAAAATCGATACTCATCACTGAAACAATTGCCTTTTATATTTATTTTTTCCCAATTTAGTACTTTCCCCCTGTGCATCTCAAATCCGTACATAACACAACTTTTAATTAAGTAAATAAGCTTCCTTTTTGTGAGTGCTGGTAAACATCCTCAGGCAAAACGAATCAGACGTTTATTAATTTCAAATGGAACTCTGAAAAAAGAAGATTTTCCGAAACGATCGTTGACCATCTGAACCCAATTCATTCAATCAGAAATAGACCAAACATCTCTCTTCCCCAAAAGAAGAATAACGAGAGTGTCAAAATGATGACACGTCATTCTTTTTTCGGTTAGAGTCGATTGAAAAGCAGGAAATTAACATATCCCATCTCGCTTTCCTCTCCCCTTTTCCATTTTCTTTCATTTACTTTTTCCAGAGGGTTTTAGGGATCCATGAGCCGGAGCTCATTGCAGAGACGCAGAGGAAATTGGAGGGAAAAAAGCTCTTGAATAGGGCGACGTCATCTGAAAAAAAAGAAAGAAAGAAGAAGAAGAAAGCTCCACGAGTCCGTGTGCTTCTCTCTCTCTCTCTCTCTCTCTCTCTCTCTCTTTTCCTCTCTTCTTCTTCTTCTGACTCAGTGCTGTCTGTATTGATTGAAGACGTGCTCTTTTCAGAAACACAGACAAACAGAGAGAAAAAGAGAGAAAGCTCTCCTCCTCCCCCCTTCCTCCTCCATCTCCACGGCTTCAACTGGGGGGCGCCGTCACACTCTACTCTCATTCTAACATGCTGCACGCGATGCGGCCGGTTCTTCTGGCGACGGCTCTTCTCGCCGTCACCGCCCACGCTTTCTTGGGATTCGGAAGCGGATCCGCACGCAATGCCGCTGACGATGCCAAATGGGGACACTATCACAATCAGGAACAATTGGAAACCAAATTGAACGAGATCAATGAGAAATGTCCAGAGGTGAGTAAAAGTTCGCGTGTCTGTTTTTTTTCATTTCGTGACTCGATTTGATTCATAAAAAAACGTTGCGTGTTTAACCTGACTCTTCTCGAAAGAAAAAGCTAGAATAATCTGAGCTTGTTGTTTCCCAGAAATTTGCATTTTCTATTCCGACTTCGAAGAAGAAAATATGACTCATCGAGTCCATTTCTTAATTAGATTCTCTCTTTCTCTCACAAATTCTATGTGGTGTTAGCCACATGAATAGAGATGAAAGGTGTCTTATTCTTTCTGTTTTTTTCACACAAAACTTGTGAATTTTGATAGATGACGTCACTTTGAATGCACTAAGATTCATCTTAAATGAAGGCTTTCCAATCTATAATTTTAAGAGATCAAGTTCCCCAAATTGCACGCTTCAACCCACTTTTTAGACAAACGGATTATTAGATTTTTGATTATTTTGTCGAAAACAAACCTTCTGATCATCATAGAACCGCGTGTCTTGACGGGTGGTTTTGACGTCAAAATGTGGGAAACGAACTTCTGATTTTTTGACATTTCGGAAAAATAAAGCTAGAATTTCAAAGTTGTTTTTAGTTGAATGAGAGAGAGAGGGAGAGAGAGAGAGATGTTACTAGGATACAGTGAGAGCTCTTCAGATGTTTACTAGACTACTTATGAGTAACGTCATGATTCGGAGAAATGACGTCTAGACACTCTCGACAAACGGAATCCCGAGTACAACCTTTGATAGCTAAATCCTTCGAGAGGATTTGGAGTTCACTGCGTTCCCCCCACTCACTTCAAAACAATCATTCAGAAGTGAAAGTAAGAGTTCAGGGCAATTGTCCTTCTCAGAATCATATTGTTTTCGAATCTCTCGCCGCCAACGCCTTTTCTCTTCTCACTTCCTTCTTCATCTTCCCTCTTGAGCCTAAGCTCATTAGTCCCTCATGCTTAGTCATACATAAACAAAATCTTCTTTTCAGATCTCGACCCTCTACGAAATCGGAAAATCTGTCGAAGGACGTTCATTGGTCGTGATTCATTTCTCGACCACTCCCGGAGAGCATGTACCAACCAAACCGGAAGTCAAACTCATCGGAAATATGCACGGAAACGAGCCGATCGGAAGAGAATTGCTCCTCCGTTTCGCCGAAAATCTCTGTGATGGAGCCATCAATAATGACAAGGTTTGCTCTTTTTCTGACTCGCGAAGTTTCGAAGTTCATAGTTTTCAGGAAGTGATTCAACTTCTCAACTCAACCTCCATTCACATTCTTCCATCCATGAATCCAGATGGTTTCGAACTTGCTCTCTCCACTGAACCAGCTCAAAGACAATGGCTCACTGGACGTGCCAATATCAATGGAGTTGATCTCAACAGAGATTTCCCTGATTTGGACAGCATCTTCTATGAACTTCAAAAGATTCAAGTTCCAAAGTTCGATCATCTTCTCTCTTTGTTCGACGATAACGTTGATCGTCAACCAGAAACAATTGCAGTCGGACAATGGACTCTTTCACTTCCATTCGTTCTCTCTGCCAATTTCCATGAGGGAGATCTTGTTGCCAACTATCCATTCGATGCTGCCATCGATGAGAACTCTCAGAAGACCGACTATTCTGCTTCTCCAGATGATGGAACCTTCCGTTGGTTGGCTAAGTCATATGCTGATAACCATGCTCATATGTCGAAGAACGATCATGCTCCATGTGATGGAAGCAGCCAAGATGCATTCGCTCGTCAAGGAGGAATCACTAATGGAGCCAAATGGTATTCAGTTGCCGGAGGAATGCAAGACTTCAACTACTTGGCCACCAATGCAATGGAAATTACTTTGGAATTGAGCTGTGAAAAGATGCCAGCTGGATCACAACTTCCACAATTCTGGGAGGACAACAAGAAATCGATCTTCGAATACGTCTGGAAGTCTCATTCTGGAATCAAGGGATTGGTTGTCGATGCCACTACCGGAGAACCAATCTATCGTGCCGTTGTCTGGATCCGTAATGGAACTGAGACAGTTCCAATCAAGCATCCAGTCACCACATGGTCCGAAGGGGATTACTACCGTATCCTTCCAGCTGGTCAATACGAAGTCATCGTTGCCGCCGAGGGATACGATATTGCTGCCAAGAATGTGACAATCGAGAACAAGGTCCGTGATTCGGCTCTTGTTGTCAACTTTGCTCTCTCCCCATCCGCCGAGCAACCATCGGAGAATGAGCAAGAGAAAATCGCCGAACTCGTCGATGAGATCACCCGTCGTCGTTAATTTCATCCGTTTCCTAACCAACATCATAAACGAGTCATCATCTCTCTCACAACACCCCCGTTTTCACAAAAACCACATCGCATCTCACAGTTAACACATTCAACAAGACAAAACAAAAGTTTTAATTTATATCGACCCGGTTCCACCTTTTTCCCCCGAAATCTCTCTCTCTCTCTTTCTCTCACTCTGTAACATCTAAAATGTATATTGTACTTTGGCACAAATTGATTATTTTTGAGGCAAAAGAGAAATGAATCAATTCAACTTGTTGTTTTATGTTTTCAGGCATTCACAACAATTCTTCATAATTCTTTTGAACTAAAACCCGATTGGAGGAATATAAAAAAACAAAGTAATAAAGAAGAGATCTGTGTGTCACATGACGAACTTTCCGCATTGATTGAATGTATCCGGATATGTACTGTTGATATAATGCATAAATCGTTTGTACGTTCTGAAAATTCCTAGATTCTTGTGAAGCGATCTTCAGTTTTTTATAATACATAGGGGTCAAACGACATCTAACATCTCCACAAGCTAACGAGGTATTTCATAGCAAATGGCTTACCTGGTACGCAGTCGTTTTTGGTGTGTCAACACTGCCGACGACAAATTTGTTTCTTGAGTTTTGACGCCTCTATGAACGTTGAATACGTGTGACGCCAGGTGAAATGTGTAATTAGCACGACACAATTCGTAAACCAAACTCTGTTGATCACGAATTCTAGTTGGAATGTACTCTGGATTGTAGGGATCTTTTCGATGAAGTATCAGCTGCGCTTCCCAGGAACTGCTTCTGAAAAACAATTCTTTGAAGTGCGTTGGTGTCGGTCTGAAAACGAACTTGTAATCAATTTGCCAAGCGTAGGCTTCTGTTTGATTCTTGCTCATTCGAAACCATTGCCAAAGGGATTCAATTGTGTGCCCGGCTGGGAAAAACTTGTGATGGAATTCAAATGCTCTGGAATGCCAAATTAGAAGTCGAAGAAGGAGAAATCCTTACCGGAATGCTTTGATCATGACGAAAAGTTCTTTGTGATCCACTGGAACGTGCGCTTTGTTATCTACTTCGAATCGTCTGAGAATCCAAAAAGAGTCTTAATCTCAAAAGATCCCTTACCTTATCACCAATAACTTTTTGTCTTTCCCATTGATATATTGATTTGCTAACGGTTTCATTTTCACTGCGAACCCTTCACTAAACACCATTTCCACGTCAGCAGTCATATGAATATAAGACAGTGCTCCCTTCCGTGCCACGTTTCTCATCACATTGATCGGATAGATTTGGAATGGAGGAATCACTCGACTACGTTCTCGAGATCCTGAAATATCATTGTTTTTTATTTCGAACTACAGAAAAACAAACGGATTGTTGCATTGAAAGTGTTGCATTTCCGCAAAGACTTCTTCACATAAATCGGATCACACACCTTTTGAAACGGTGACATTCTGTAGACGACATGAAGGCTCAACTATAAAAAGGAGATGCTTTGATTCAAGTATTTCATTTGTACCTTTTGATTCACTTTCGATGAACATCGATGAACTTCATGAAGATATTCGACAGCTTCACTCGAAGTTCGATCCACAAACAGAGAAACTGATATGGGTCCGTTCCAATTACGAGACGAACACTGGAATCTGGTTTTAATTTATGGCGTCTGACCAATCGTTCAAAGATTCTGGGATTAAAATAGAACGAATTTGACCCATAGTCTTTTTGAATAAATGACATCATGGGAATATTGAATATTGGAAGTGGAAAAGTTTTTCTGTAGAGCATTTGCTGAACAGTGAGTGATAGGTCAAAGAAGATTTTCAAAAGTTCATAATCCCTACCTGTCCTTCGATCTCTCTCATATAATGCGACGTTGCATGAAGAACAAGTGAAATCGGTTCCAGTCCATCATCTCGAAAGTCTCCAGTTGCTCTGGTGACATTATAAGCAACACAGAAATCAGATCCATACTTTCTGGTATCATATTTTATGAATTCTCCTTCGTACTTTCTATTTGGAATATCAGAATACTCGAGTGCAGAACCTGGTCGACGACGAATCTACAAAATGTATACCAGTAAGAATTTCCGAGTTAAAACGAGAAACAAACCATATTTGTAGCATAATAAACACAACACATTAGCTGAATAAAAACAAGAAAATGGACAAGTGTCCTGGAGATTCCCCTCATCCGACTCTCTGGTCTCTCCTTTTCGATTCGAGATCTATTTCAACCCGACCACCAGGAAACAAAGAGAATGGGGAGGAAAAAATGGAGGGGTTTTCAAAAGAGACTATCTATTTCTCTTTTTCAGAGATAATCCGTGCCTACGTAAAGAGGAAGAGAGAGAGAAAGAGAGAGAGGAGATGATGTATTGACGGTGGGTTCAATGTTCTAGTCGATATCCCCCTCTTTCTTTTCAAAATTGGTTTATTGGATGAAATTGGATGAATTAAACCAAAATGTGTTGTTTGGGTCAAAATATATGGACACAACAAAAACAAGGCTGGATTTTAAAACTAAAAAAAGTGCCACGTGGATATTTAGGCGACCAACAAGAATGATACCTCAATTCTTGAATTTCAGAAAAACGAATGCACTGTTGTTCACTATTTCACATTCATAACTTTGTGCTTTTTTTGCGATTATAACCATTTTCAACTTCCATTGGAACCACATCACCATTTTCAAAATCTCTCCGGATACGCTGTTCAATTCTGACTTGCTCATCAAGTATTGCTCATTACTCTTGGTATAATGGTGTCTGTGAAACCAGTTGCATAGCCCTCTTATTTATAAATAGTGGCTCATTTTGAGTAAACAATGAGAAGAGATTACTCACTGATTAATCAGAAAAAACTTTTGAGAAACTCGAGAAAATTTCCATTTTTCCTGAATAAATTTTGATGTGATACAGTTTTGACATCAAGGATTCCAGTGATTTGAGTTTAATTTCAGGAAACTCTAAAATCTTCATTGAAAACATTCATTTTATTTTAGACACCCCAATGGCAGTTGGCAAACAAATGGGTCAATATTGTTACTTATTGGCACTTCTTTGATCGAATTGAAAGAGAAAAAATGAAGAAAAGAGATAGGTAAAATACTTCATTCATTGCACAATCAGTGTTCATTCCCCTCTTTTCTCTCTTTTTTCAATAAAAGGTTTTCAGAAATGATGAAACGACAAAGTACAATTGAACTAGCGAGTATTCATGAGAGTCAGGAGTCAATTGATGGATTGAGGGTAAGATTCTGAACTCTTTGAAGCTTTCATTTTTGATTTCATTGAAAATCAATGGTGATTGTTCTAATGAAATCATTTTCCAGAATAGTTTTCCCCACTTGAATGGTATTGTTTATTTTTCAATTTGTCATGTGTTGATACCTAGCATTCCATCTCTTCTCCTCACACCAATAACAGACACTTTCAGGAAATACTTGCACACACTGAAACAACTCCATTCGCCAGTCAGGCATCCACTCCAACAAGAACTCTTCCAACCAGATTCGAGAGAATGGCCAGTCAAATGACATGCCCTATCATTGCAGAGGAATACGGTAGGTGAACTAAATCTCTGACAGAGTTCAGAGAACGGAGTATCCGTGTTTCAAGTTAGTCGGAAACGGGGGGCATCTTGCTCATGAGCACCCCGATATGTTGTACATGATATTTGTTGTGTTGTTGACCGTGGAACAGGTTTTTGCCCCACACTCATTTCCTTCTTTTCTCATGCCGATCTTTCGGCTTCTTGCCAAAAGATGGTATATGCTCACTTACCTGTCTGTTCAATACGACGTCATTTATAGTGAGAGAGGAGGTGTTAGAACTGTACTATCTCCTCTCCAGGTACTACTGTACGAGTCATGTTCTCTTTCCATTGTCTCATTCCTTTTTCATTCCGCTTCCTTAAGCCGACTCACCGTTTCTTTATTAGTTAACAGTGGACAGTGTCACCCTTCGTCTGGGTTTGACCAAACAAACTGACCTTTCTCTCTCTCTCTCTCTCTCTCTCTCTCTCTCTCTCTTTCAATTGAGCCCCCCCCACCTGTGGTAATTCCCATTTCACGGCTTTCTTTTCTTTCTATCGAAACGAACATTGTGGTGGGGGCTGCCGAAAAGAGAAGAAAAAAGAGAGCATGAGATCAGTTCGAATTCTCCAAAACGTCTTTTTTCTCTCGGCTTCTGAGAGAGTTCAAATTGAGAACAAACGAGAGAATATCGAGTCCTGTCAAAATGTTTCGGCAATTCCGTTTTTTTTTTGGATTTTTTCACTTTTTCTTGTTTTACCGGTTATCTTCTGGTGGAAGGCTCCGAAAGTTTTCAATTTTACTAGTAAGGCTTGATTTCTGCTAGAAGTACCGTAACCCATTGTGTTTCTTTTTGAGATCTGTTCTTCTTGTTTTTCTATAATTTCTCATAGCAGTTGAGCAACTTCCTGCAGATGTTCAAACACTCATTTCAAATCTAAAACTGATGTTCTCTCTTTTCTCTATCAAAAATAGTCTGAAAAGTGATATTTGTAGGCGGAGAACCAGATCGTCCTCTAAGTCGGTGTCTTTCGGAGATCCGTCCGGCTCCGCTGCCGAATCCTCAACATCATCCACCGGCTCGTCGTTTTTCGCTTTTCCAACGTCCTCCGACACGTCACACAAGAGATAGAAGAGCATCAGGCGATTTCACATCTGCCTGGTTGAAGACTTCGAATTTCGAGTGAGTTGATGATTTTGGATACTGTAGTATGAACTATTTTCAGTCTGAGAGAAGTTGGAGGAGAAGATCAGCAACCGGAAGTCATGGGAATTCCAACGGTAAGCTAGAGACAACTGAATGCAACATTTTTAATAGAACTTTCAGAGAAACGACACTCTGGACCATGTTCGCTTCTCATCGGAACGAATCGAACGACCGGTTCAAGTGAGTCTAGACACATCGACTGGTCAATTGTTTGCTTTTTGCAGCTAACACGAATCGATTCGAACTATTCGATAAGGAGCGAAGAGAACGACAGCGAGAACGACGGATCGACGACAGAAATTGACAAGACACCCGAATCGGCAGAGACCACCTGGATGAGAGACAAGAAAGCAAAGTGAGTGGGTTCAATAAAACATATGGGGAGACGCTTTCGGAGAAACTTTGAAACTTTTAGAAGCTTTTAACACAGCACAAAAAAAACTACCGTAATCCTCGATCAGTGCAAAATTTATTTCCGGGTTCAAACATCTTAGACCACATCAAAAATTCTGACTTTTCTGCCCTTGGAGAACCGTGTTGTGTTCCTACAGTAATCTTTCTAAATCCTATAATTATTCGGGGAGAAACGGAGAGCGAAGAACATCCAAAATGTGTTCCGAGTGTCACTTTGATCATTCTTCCTCTTTTCTTCTTTTTTCTACTCGTTCATCGGAATAGTATTCTTCCTCTGTGTATGTGTCTATTTACCAAAATGCCACACCTCGATATTCTATTCTCAATCATCGAAACTAGACGCAATCCTGCAGTGAAAGCGGCTTCTCCCTCCTCCTCTTCTTCTTCATGTAGAAGAGGGAGAAGCTGTTCATTTATTCCGTCGATAATGTTGAGATTACTGTCCGTCGATGAGAATTCCAACGGGCCGAATGCTAGGTATAGAGAACATTTGAAATAGAAATTACTGAATTCTCTATCAAAGTCTATTCCATTTCAGAACATCTCTACTGACAGCATGTACCGTATTCTATGCCCTTTTCCTAACAATCTTCTCATTAGTTCTGGAATTAGCCCATCTTCTAAACGACGAAGAATCTAGAAACGTGAATAACAAAGATATTGTGAGTCAATCGGATCTTTTCTCATTCTAATCTATTAGTTCTCAGATATTCGGTCTCTATATGTATGGAGGCTCTTTACTCTTCTTTTTCTACATGTACATCGTCCTACTTCTCAATCCAAGATGGTACTCGACTATGGATTACTTGAGGGTGACCACTCTTTTCTATTGAACATTTTCATATCGTATTTTCAGAAAATGTTCGAAATATGTTTGGCAAAACCGAAAGTGAGCCCTTCATCGGATTCATTGAGTTCTGCGGCAGCTACAGTAAGAAAAGTCACCCACAGTAGTCCGTCGGCAGGAAGTCTCTTTTTGAGATTGGGGTCTGTTGGTGAGTCATATATGTACTTCTTGAATGAACGTTCTGTTTAGTATTCGGAGTGACTGGAGTCGTCTATTACGCTTTCCTTGTCTTCCTTTGCACTCTTGACACCAATTGCCACGCCCTCTCGACCTCCTTGGATGTCTGTGCAATATTCTTCATTTTCATTCAAATGCATTTTATATTCTGTAACTGGAAACTATCGATAACTGGGTCTCATATGGTCGCGAGAATCGGAACGATGCATTTGGTTGCCGCTAATCTATGGACATGGATTCGTTATGTTTTGATGGAAGAAGGAGTAATGGAGAAAGAGATCAGGTACTTCTGAGATCAGAAAGAAGAGAAGTCTAATAAAACAAATTTCAGAGAAGTGTTCAAGCACCGACCACTTGGTCATAGTTACATCAGAAGTAATAGTTCATCTGAATCATCTTCTGAATCTTCTATGGAACGGTTTTTGGATGAATCAAGAGAAGTGGAACACGAGAAAAAGATAATGCCTGGAAGTTGTCAAGCTGTTGAATGTATTCTGGGAAGTCTATCAGAGATCATGTTCACTTCGATCGTCGAGTATTCTCTCATTGCGGCGGCTGTCATGTACATCGTATGGAGAAATATAGGTAACTTGATTTCCAGTTACAGTATACCTACAGTAATCCTTTCTCAGGACGTCAGGATCATGGATCAACGTATGTGAAAAGAAAGCATCAAATCCGTGTAGACTGCTCGAAAACGACAACTGGACTGTTCCTCGGACTCGCTTTTCTAGCAGTCACATTCACTTCGATGGTCGTTTATTATGGTTTCACAATGATGGGAAAATCTCAAAGTGCTGCTAATGTTTATGCATTTACGGATATGTTTCAGGTAAACAACTCGTGTTTTTTTCTTTCACACATACAATTATTTCCAGTACGTTCTGTCAACAATTGGCGTTTTGCTCGCCATTTATCAGATGCGTGCTCTCAAATATTTCAACAAAAAAACGAAAATCCAAAATTCGGATCAAGAACTTTTGGATCAGATTCTATTATCGATTGGATTAGTTGGTGAATTGATTTATTCTGTAGCCGGATTAGTCGGATTGACAGGAGAGAAAACGTGGACCAACTTCTCATTCATTTTGCTTTTCGTTCACATTTTCCGCTTGATTCAGGTAAGAAATTCTTCGACTAAATCTGAAGAAACATTTGATTTTCCAGGTCGGAACCCAAACATTTCTACTCCACGTGGCAAGAAGTGTCCGAATGGGATGTGAAGATCGAGAAGCTCAACCAGGAAAACAAGCGATCACTTTCCTTTTGACAGCGAATTTGGCTATTTTCTTCATGAATTTATTCGAAAGTGAGAAGGCAGGAGTCTCCGAAATCATTATAGGTCAGTTAAGAATTCTCTGTTTCAAATGAGAATTCCAATCGTTTCAGAATATTATGGAAAACGATCTTGGGTGTTTCTCGTCAGAAGTTTCTCCCCTTTAACAATATTCTATCGATTTCATAGTTCCGTTTGTTTCGCTGAAATATGGAAAAATGTCTATGCCGCCAAAACTCATTTGGTGCATAATTCTGCCACGTCGACAGCGACGCCGATTAATATTTAGAGAGAGAGAGAGAATGTCACAGAATTCCATTGTATTTAATTGTTTTATTTTATGATTACGGGTTTAGATATAAATCAGTTTTGAGTTTTTCAGACTAAAACGTTGTATTTATGCAATTTAGAAAATGTATACATAATATGTAAATTTATACAATATTACATGGCGTATCACTTGAGACTTCCGTGGAAAAGTGTTTCGAACAATTCAACGAGTCGTCGCATTTCTTTTCTGAAACATCAGTTATGAATATCAAAAAGCCTAAAAACTCTTACATTTGTCCAGCTAATTTCTGAACATTTCCCATTGATTGATTGACTTCTTCCACTTTCGCCAACATTGCATACGTCGATTTGACATTTGAATCAGCCGCATCACATGCTTTTTCTACTCCAGAATTGTAACATTGAAGAGATTCCAGTGTTAGATCAGACATTCCATGAAGTGATCCTCTCATATCACGGAGCATTAGATCCAGATTTGATACGATTTCTTTTGTGTGTGATTCTAATTCACCGAGGATTTTTGGATCCGGAAGTGATTGATTCGATTGAACTCCGGCTCGTTTTGGGCTTCCGATTCTTGCACTTTCACGGATTCGTTCTTCAAGATCATCGACAATGTAGGTTGTTTGTTTGGGAAGAAGTGGTTGAGAAGAAGAAGACGTCGTCGGAGTATCTGGACTTTCGGTTGAGGTAGACATCTGGAAAACGGTGTCTTGGGGATACTGTAGATGAGGAGTAAGAGTGATAAATAAAGGTAATGGAGCCGACAATAAAAACGGCTGATCTCGATCAAAAAATCTGTAAACTTTAAAAAAAATTATTTATGTTTTTTATTTTTCAAAGCATCAAGTAAAGGGAAGAGGAAACCGTAAAGGAATGGTGATGAGAATTGAAAGTAGTGTGATGATGATGGATGGATGAAGCAGTGGGGGGGGAAAAATAAATGCATAGTACCCGAGATAAGAAACAAAGAAAAATAAAATGGAAATAAAACAAAAACAACAAAGAGAAACTTAATAATAGAGGAAAAGACAGAATCAATGCATCAAATTCATCATTTCGTCTCCGAAATCTCTTCGCGGCGGTGATCGTCTCGCCGCTTCGTATCCACTGTTATGCCATTGTGACGTGGCAAGTGTACTGGCTGCATTGGGTACTGTCACATAGTTACGATGAATTCCGATGGCTTCATCCGGTCCATTCAATGCTGGAGGCACTCCAAGAGCATACAAAGAGTAGAAGACGTCGACGAAACCAGTACGAAGGCAGCCGTCAATTTGGAGATTCGTACACAATGACCAAAGTTTTTCAGCCGTTTCCTGCGTATTGCATGGGTTCTCCACGCCGAATTTCGTGCTGTAAAATGAAGAATTATTGTTTTTCAAAGAAAAAGAAACATACTTAGTGAATGTTTCAAATGGCGGAGTTAAGGCCAATAGTTTAGGAATCATTATTCGAATCGAAGGATCTCTTTCTGTTTCGACTAGATCCAAAAGTTCCGAAAGATCCTCCATTTTCGTTTCGCGTGCATGCTTATCATTCACAATTCGATCGATGATCAAAGTGATTGCACATCTCCTCATTTGAATACACGAATTACGATGAGCAAATGTCCAGAGTATTGAAGAATCAAGTGGAAGATAACCACATTTCTGAAGTTGGTATATTCCACTGAGAGCCGCAATTCCAATGACACGCCCCCATGATGGATTGACTGTATCCATGTTGAGTGCATATGTGAACTCTTTGATTAATACTCTCATTTCATTGCTCAGATTCTCTGGAAGATCTACTCGAGATGGGAGGTGTTCCGATGGGAAGATACTCGCAGCGAGTGAATTGAAAAGGGCGGCACGATAAAAGTCATCTGAATATCGATTTGTCGTATTGTCATTGAATTTGATCAGATCGAGTAGGAATGATTGCACTTCTTCGTGGCATTCTCCAGATTGTTTTCGAAGACGGGAAATGGCTTGTGGTAGTGCTTGCATCACGAAATATTGTTGCAGGTTCTGAGCTGTCACCACGAAATTATTCGATCGAGGAATATTTGTCGCCGCTTTCGAGCCAAAGTTTTCTCTGAACATGTTTATGAGAACCGGTGTTCCAGCGACTATCGCTTCTGATTTTCGATTCTGAACCGAAGTGAGAACGAAGGCAGCCCGACTTCTGATTCTGTAAACATTTGAATTTAGCTTTTATTCAAAGTTTCTTATTTTGATTACCTGTAGAAGAACCTTTCATTCGATACTGCATCCACAATGACACTTCTACTATGAGCCGACGGCAACGCCTGAATCTTCTCTAATGCTTCCATTTGAGCTATCACATCTCGTTCGTATTTGAGCATATACTCCCAATGAAACATCGGTTGACTGACAGAAACTTCTCGTATCAGAAGACAATCGTGATCGATTCGAAGCCAGAGAATCGGTGATTCTGCATCCATATTCGTTAGATCAATCTCGATTTCCTCTCCAGTCAAAATTGGAACTTTCTTCTTTTTCTGTTTTCTTCCTTTCGAATGGCAAGAGATTTCAGCATGAGAGAGAGCTCCGTCGATTTGAATCATATGGGTGAATGCTCCATCGACTTCTTGTACAACTACAGACAGTGGTCCAGTGTAAAGAGCCCGTCCATTTCCTACGGTTTCATCTTGTTTCACTTCGAGTTCAACCAAATTTCGTTTTCGATTGAAATCGAATTTCACAGAGAACGCAGCATGCCCACCAGTTCGTACCCATTGATCCAAGAACGTCGGAATCTCTTTTCCAGTCACTGAACTGACACTTCGAAAGAATGCTTCGGTAGTTGTCAACAAATGTCTCCATGCAGCTGGAGTCACTTTCTTCTCACTCATATCCAATCCAACTGTCAACACTCTATGAAGTACTCTCATGAACGGTTCTAATCCTATCCTCTTCTGAAGCATTCTCATCATCAGAAATCCCTTTTTGAGCATTGCATCCACATAGACCGGAGATGCAGTGTATTCATGTCGTGGATCCAGATGAAGTGGCAGCCTCTTGTTTTCGATTTGATCAGGCGACAGGATAATTTTTCCCCATTGATGTTCATAATCACATACATCATCCATTGCTCTTTTCAACTGCCATCTTGCTTCTGCTGTTCCTAATTTCGTTTCCACGTAAAGACTCGTTAGAAACCTCGCAATAGAAATTGGAATCCACCAGTGCCACCAATGACCAGGAGAGATTAGACATCCGAAAAACTGCTGAGCAATTGCAAAAATCAGTTTCTGTCGGGCTTCCTGGACGACATCAATGATCTTTTTGTGATATAAAAGAGTGGTTGGAACGATAAGAAGTGAACTGTATACTTGAATTTCTTCTGGGGAGTCATCAACAAAAACCACTTTCAAGGTGGGGTACGGAAAGCGACACGAGAGTTTTTCTTCCAGAAATTCCACCATTTTGTCCAGGTACATAGTCGTGTGATTTACAAATCGATCCAGTCCGGGGAGGGAGAATGTGTAGATCTAAAAATTTCATTTTTTTACTTTTGAACTTGAGGACTCCTATTATCATATACTATTTTTTTCCACTTACCGTTGGTGATTCTGGATGTGGTTGTAGTTCAAATCGTCCAATCGCCCATCCAATATTGCATGCATTCGTCGGAACGGTTTGATGGAATTTGTATCGAATCTTGCCGTTTCGTTGCCGTTTTTCTGTCAATTCTCCAGAAGTGACAGGAACTAAATGTGGATCCAATTCGAACGAGAGTTCCCAAAGTGACAACTGGTCTGGTTCATCTAGACATACTGTCCATTCTCTTGCACCGGAAATGTATGGTGTGTGATACGTGTAAAGATGGATATTCTCCTCTTTTCCACCGGTGAAATCCACAAATTGAATTCCTCGTTTAGGATTTCGGACTACTGTATCGACTCGTAACCTCACCGCTTTTCGATGTTTTATTTTCTTCTTCAGCTCTTTCGGCACTGTAATTTGTAGTTCGTAATCATTATCTTGAAGTCTATCGTTGATTTTTGATTCCAAATTCAGAACATTCTTGGTTTTGGTTGAAGCTTGGATAGCGTCTTCTAGATGACTCCTTCGAACATATTCACATTCAACTCCATTTAATGTTATTTTATTTGTTGATCCAGGAATTTCATTCGGCAGCAATGAGCATTTTCCAATGTGTAGATTTATGGTTAAAATTCCCCTTTCGACTGGAAGAAGCACTATTTCTGTTCGAACATCAAAACTTCGTTTTTCAATTGATAAATTCGAGATTTCTACCTGGAAAAAACAAAAAGATTAATTTGTTATTTTCATGTAAACAAACTTGTTGAGAAAGTACTCGAAACTGTGATTTCTCTTTGACTCCCGGTACATAATACCTTTCCGGAGCATCTATGACAGGAGGAGGAGGTTGAGCAGCAGTAGGAAGGCCTGATATTGAGGCCGTCGCTGAGAATGCTATCGAAGCTGATCCCGTAGCATCTTGTGAGGGGCGTGTCTTCGGAGGGAAGGGTTTGGCGAAACCATTGACTCGTATTCCACCGTTATCCGTTCCATCCATACTATCTGAAAAACGGATAGTTTGTTTTGTAATGGAATGGGGGAGGAGAAAGGAATGAAATAAAGATATTCGAAAGATGAAAAATCTCGAGAGAAAAAATTCACGCAAAAAGACGGGAAAAAACAAAATAATAGTTTATCGAAACATTCGAAAGATGAGAAAACGAGAAGAAAACATAACAACGGAATAGGTGAAAACACGATTTTTAAGGCTTTCGGTGAGTGAAAAACTGGAAGAAAAAGGTGGAAAAAAGACTAGTAGGAGCTTGCTTTGTGCTTTGGAATGAATGTGAATCCTTCAGGAGTTGGACCGAGAAGTCTTTTAGAAATCTCAATCCAATCATCTGCTTTTTGGGAGGAAAGAAGAGTTTCTAACTCATTTCTCCCTTGATATCTGGGTGGTCGATCATTGATCTTTTGTGGAAGACGTTCGAGTATTCCAACGGGAATATAGCGACATTGAAATGAAAGGAACTCGAGAAGGAAACGACGTGTACGTTCAACACCTGCGTCGTCAGAACCCCAATGGTCTAGTCCATAGCCAACAAATCTGAAATTGATTTATTATGAGTAGGAGGTCCCAATGCAGTGCATTGAATGCACAAATGAGGATACGGTGTCTTGCGGAGTGTCGTTCACACTTCCCATAAACTAACGTTTTCAGTAAATCGAATCTCTCTGTGGCTGTAATATCCCATGTTCTCCTCTCATCGATTTCCGTGAAAATCCAAGGCTTGATGAGTGCTCCTCTTCCAATCATTATTCCATTCACTGGATAATTCTCGAGTCTCTCGTAATAATCCTCCCAACTCAACACGTCTCCGCAAACCCATAAAGGTACTGGTTTCGCCGCCTCAAACACCGGAGTACAGTAATCCCAATTGGCCAGTTTTGTGTATCTTTGTTCTTTGGATCGTGGATGGAAAGTGATCAAATCTGGCAGATGCCACGGGTTCTTTTTCATGAATTCGACGGTTTCCGGAGCCTTCAGAATTCCTTCTTTCTGACCGGTTCGAATCTGAATTAGATGTTTTTAAGTTTTGCAATTTTAAATGAATTTACCTTAACAGTCATTGGACAATCTCCTAGAACACTTTTAGTAGCAGAAAGAACTTCGTAGAGTTTATTCGGACGACTGGGAAGTGCACATCCTCCGCCCTTCTGATTCACCACATCAATCGGACATCCCATATTGATATCTACAAAGTCTACATCGAAATTCTCGACAACAATCTGTGCCGCTTTTGACATTGTATCTGCGAACCCTCCAGCCAACTGAACTCCAAATATTTTTTCGGAGGGATGACGCTTTAGAAGAGAGTATTCAGATGCAGCACCAGACAGGATACTTGTAGCTAATGCCATTTCTCCACAAGTGATATCTGCTCCATAATCGACACAAATCCTTCGAAATGGAAGATTTCCAACTGTTGTCAGGGGAGCTAAATACTTCTTTCCGTCTAGTTTTTTCATATCCAACTTTGGTTTCGGCTCTTGCCACATTGCTCCAATCGTTTCATTTTTGATGGCTTCTAATGCTTTTTCACTTTTTCCGAAATCGTACTCATGTTTACGTAGTGCCACTTGAATCTTCATCGAATGACAATTTGTCGTTGCTTCGTATGGTTTCTCTGGTGTTTTCTCTGATTGTTTTCCATTTTCATCGAGATGAGCACTACCGAAACGACATGCATAACTGAAAGGACAGGTACCTCGAGCATCATAAAGTGGACATTCTGATGAAATATCAGCTGGTTTCTTTTCAAGAAAAGATGAAATATCGTGTTCACAATTGCATTTCTCTCCAAATCTGGAATTATTTTTTTATATTTGTAAAATAAAAGGTTCTTATTCGTAACAGCTCTCATTCGGGAAGTTCTGATTAGGGGTAGCACCAAATAAAAATTGAAAGCTCACTTGCAAGCAACCGGCTGAATAACCGATGGGCACAGACGAACAGCTGCAGCCCTGATTCGTGTTTCAGCATGCTTCATATCCTTTCTTCTAGTTTTATTCATTCCACGACGTTCTCGTTTTGGTAGTGCTTGAACCTCCGCCGGCAGTTCATGGTCCTCTTTCTAAATTATAATTTGAAGATAGGTTGAAGCCAAGAATCTTACTGGAAGAATGAATTCTTCCTTAATCGGTGCCACATTTGCATCTCGAGAATCTTGGGCCAGTTCCTCGGTTGTTTCAGTCATTATTGACAGTTGTAACCTATGAGCAACTTTATAAGAGCAATGATTTAGAGTCACAGATAAAATTAGAATAAAACTATTAATTTTGGTAAAATAAAAAAGAACACGAGATTAAATAGAATATTTATTCAAAAATTAAGATTTCAACCCGTAGAAACAGTATTTTCCATTCGTTCTTTGAGCTGCTTTCCATACCCGTCTTTTGTCATATAATTTCTCTCTTTATGGCAATTTCCGCATTTTTCTGTGATTGAACCTCGTTGTTTTACGTTTACTTCGGTTTTTTCATACTGAAAACTTATAAATAATTTGCTAAATTATGAAAATGAACTCACACTTCCAACAAGAACTTCTCGGCAGTTTTTGCAGAATTGTTGTTTTTGTTCTTTCTCTAAATGAACCATTTCTGTATCCATTACTTGTCGACATAGTTTCGAAATGTGTCTACTAGTTTTGGAGAAACCATCGTTATTTTTAGAACCTGAAATTTAAGATTAGAACAATTAAAAAGGAAAAAAGGCAAAAAACGTACCGAGTTTTGACAGAAATATTGCACAACGATGGAGATGCTCAGCTCGGGCGTATCCTAATTTATTTTTTACATTTTTCTTCCCCTTATTTTCTTTTTTATCTCCTTTTTTGCTTCTTCCCATTTTTTTCGTTAAAAATGGCTTTAAAAAATCGTAAAATTGAGAAAACCGCCGTAGCTGTAGAAGAACATTGTGTCTGCGTCTCTCGTCTGGATACACTCTTTTGCGGGTCTAAAGGGGCGCATTTGCATTATCTCGTTTGCAACGAACTTTACAGACATTTCAGTCTGCGAATTTGAATTTTGAGGTGAAGAACGATAATCTAATTGATTTTCGAGCATTTATTTAATTTTTAAATGTCAGTTTACTTTATTTCTAATAAGTTAAAGCTATAAACAATTTATTTTGTTAAGAAACTCCTCCACTTCGCTCTTCCTCAGTCTCTACACCTATTAAATTCTAAATTTCCAGGATTTTCCTCAAACACCAGGCTATAATGGAAATGAGATTTGATATGAATCATATAGGAAACTATATGGTTGCAAATTCAAGGTGTTTTTTGTTAAAATAAGATTTAAAAAAAACTTTCTTTGATTCAGACTCATAAGAAATAAAGAGACACTGACAAAAAGTGAGCAAGAGAAAAGCGGGTTAATAAAACAAATTGGAGAGAAATGTGTACCGAAACAGATGGTTCCAGTGCTGAAAAGAGGTGAGTATCAATTTTTAAAAAAAAAAGTTTCGCAAAAAATAATAAAAAGTGAAATAATCCGTGAAAAACGTGGATAATTAAAAATAAATTTTGAAATTGCGTTTTGCTCACTTACGTAAATTTTTTAAATATAAATTTACTTCACACCAACACCGTTTCATGAAATTCAACATTCAGAGATGAAAGAAGAAGGATCACAAACAGAAGACATTTCAAAATCAAAAAGGAAATGCATAGAAAAGCAATCACCATCTGGAATATCGGTATCCAGACCTCGCCCAACGCCTTCATTAGATGAAGTCATCGCATCGCTCTCCCAAACTACAGATTTATCAAATCTAGTAGGAATGTTGACACAAGACGCTGCAAATGCGATAGGAGGATGTACTCGACTGATTCTTCGAACGATCATCGAAAATGCGAAGAGGACAGCGAGTCAAGAGAATCGAAAACGAGTAATTCCTTCTGATGTTGATTTGGGAATCAGTACGGCGCAAATTAGTTATGATTTGACGTGCCCCCTTCTGAAACCAACGCCGTCCACTGATCGAATGTATTGGGGAAGAAAATCCACGAAACCTAGGAATATTATTGGTGAGATTTTATTTTTGATTGAAAAAAAAAGAAAAACGGAATCAATTAAAAAATGCTCTACAAAATCTATATTTTTCAGATGCTACATCGCAAGAAATAGTGTCACACGAACGGTTTTGTGATTCAATAATGATCAAAGATCACTGGTTAGTAGTGGAAGGAATTCAGCCGTGTGTACCTGAAAACGTGATTCCATCGGAGGTAAAACAAAAATTTCGGGAACAGCAAGAGGAAACTCAACGAGTTTATGGATACGGAGTACCTGGAATCAAAAGAGAGCCAATGCCAGAGAAACGGATGTCAACACAGAATTTCTCAATAGTAAGTTATTCGTTTCTAAAGAGTTTTTAAATCCGAAAGAACACATTACTTACCACTGATGGAGATTCAGGAACATCAAGTGCTTTACACGGAAGTGACGAAAATCTTCACAAATGGAAGCTCTTTGGAAAGGCAGAAAGTACTGGAAACTATTGAGAGTGACACTGGACTTCAGTTTCTAGCTGGACGATTTGTTATTTTAATAGCTGAAGGTGTTCGATTACATATTGGTACAAGAAATACACGTGGATTAGCTAATCTGATGAAACTGACCTGGAGTCTGATGAAGAATTCAACGATCCGGTTAGAGAAATACGTAAGATTTTAATTGAAAATAAGATTACTGTATTCTCATTTCTTCAGCTGTACGTTCTGGTTCCTGCTCTGATTTCCTGTGTTGTTAGTAAATCGCTAGTTCCATTAGTGGATCCATCACGTATCGGACACCAATCAAAAACTACAGTACCTCTAACTGGCACTCCAGAATTAACAGAAAAGGATCATGAACGAATTATTCGAGATTTAGAATTCGAATTCAAGTTGAGGGAAGCAGCTGGAAAACTACTCGCAGAGCTCTCAAGTCAGTATCAAAATCAGAATTTGAGTGTTCGAATCATTCAAACTCTTCGAAAAGTTCTCTCCGGAAATAAGGATCCATCGGCCATTTACGGTGTTCTATGCACATTTTTCGCTTTTGGGAATCTCGTTAGTTGACTTTCCCTTGCCAATATCTCGATAATTTTCAATTCAGACGATAAATTCCGTGGTTCTTCCCAAAATGCATGATATATTCTGCTCCCTGCAAGCATCTCGGGCCGATGTTCCAATCGTGAAAACGACGATGACGAGGTTTCGAAAATTGATTGTAGAAACTGAATCGCAACGAATGGATGTTGTTCTGAATCGAACGATCGAACTGATTTTGGTGAGTTTTTCACTGAAAATTTCTTGGAAAAATTGGTTCATCTTCAGAAAATTATCTTTGAAAATGAAATTTTCAACGATCGAAAAATGGCCGATCGAGATGCGTACGTGGCTCTGTACGCTGAATTCGGTGCTCTCTTTTATGAGTGAGTTTTTGAAAAATAGAACTACCAATGATTGGAAACGTTTGGCTTTTCAGTTACGCTTTGAATACTGAAATGGTAAATGAGAACACGGGACACTTGAAAATCAATCGTCCATCTCTTCTCCTGAAACCAGAAGTTTATAAACTAGAGCTAGAAAAAACGAAAAAAGTGAAACGGCCGTTAATTTCGAATCACCATCGTAGCTCAAAGCAGAATGGTCTGATTGCGGATGAATCAATGTTAGATGATCTTCTAGATGATTCAAATCGACCATGGGCAAAAGCCATATCCCAAGTAGAAGAAATGGAGCATTCGCCGTCGTCGAATACACACGAAAAAGAAACATTCTTCCGGAAACCCAAACTGTTTTTAGTTCGAAAAGAGAAATCCGCTAGTGGGAAACTGATTGCCTCGTTCATTCGACCACTTGAATATGGATATATGCCAACACTTCCATCATCAAAACATTCGAAAAAACACGTGGAATCGTCTATTCGAGAAACGATAGCAAGAGAAAGTATTCTTGGTCAATCGATTTACGCTTCTCGAGCATCAGAACCGATGAAGAATCCAAAAGAAACGGATGAGATTCTCAGAAGATTTGTTGACCGACCCGATGATCAATCAGGTGCCATCATTTATGGACGAAATATGATGATGTCGGAAGGTGGAAGAACCAAATTGGATGAAGAAATCGCTCGTGCTACCATACAATTATCGAATGTTCAATTGAAAAATTCGGTGATTTTTAATCGAACAACCGGAAAAAAGGATGAGATGAGTCGTGGAAGGTTTCTGGCTCGACCTCAGACTCTTCATAACTCATAATCGTTTTACAAAATGCATTTAGGGGAAGAGTTTTGAATGGCTACCGTATCCCGTTATTCGAATTCCATGCTATACGCGCCCCTTTTTCTGAGCATCTCCAAGAGGACTAGGTTTTTGAAATTTTAGGCCACCTGCTTTTTCCTTTGTTTGGAGATTTCGAAATTCGTAATACCATCCAAAACTCTTCACTTCAGATTCATTTTTTAGTATATTCTCACCATTACTTTCTTGTTTTTATCTTCTATTTGTTACTTCCCCCATATGATCTTTTTCATTCTCTCCTTCTCTCTCTCTCTCTCTCTCATCCCCATGCCAACCGATCTCTTGTATTTCTTCAAATTATCAAGTTTTATGCCATTTTAGCCGACAAAACCTCATTATCCACATACACCTCTCTAAACATTATTTGCTCAAAAGTTTATGTTTTCCCCTTTTTTCCATTCGTTGTTAATATTATTTTTCCAATTATTATGATTATTATTATTGCAAATATCAAATATTCATATTGACAAAGAAAAAACGAACAGACAGGTTTCCCACACAAAGTTCTATGAAAGAATGTGATAAATATAAATTCCTTTTTAAAAATTTCTGTCGATCGATTTCAATTCATTTGTCCATTTTCAACTCCTTACTTCTCTCTCTTCTTCAAATATTCTGACAACTGAATCACAATTCAGATGGTTGACATGGAGGGTAAAAAGTGTATTGGGTGCCAGAAACCGGCGAGTCTTCGGTGTCCGACATGCATCAAAATGTCGTTGCCAGATGCGTTTTTCTGTGATCAGGTGGGATTAGAAATAGGAAATTGTTCAAAATAATAACTAATTCTCAGTCTTGTTTCAAAGCATTTTGGCCGATTCACAAGACTTCGCATACCGACCCATCTGGTCCATACAATCCGTGGCCGTGTTTCACCGTACGTTTTTTTGGAATGAGCAATTTTGAAACATAGTATTTCTTCAGTTCACTGGACCTCTCCGGCCATCTCGTGTCTCTGAACGTCGTCCGGTTCCTGACCACATTCCACGTCCTGATTATGCACTTCATCCTCAAGGAGTCTCCCTAGAAGAACGTCAATCGAAAAGTGAACGAATCATCAAAGTATTGACAGATGAAGAGAAAGAAGGATTGAAAGTAGCATGTAAACTCGGAAGAGAATGTTTGAATGAGGCCGCCCGTGCCTGTGAACCAGGAGTCACTACTGATGAGTTGGATCGTGTTGTTCATGAAGCAGCGATCGAAAGAGACTGTTATCCGAGTCCATTGGGATATTACAAATTCCCAAAAAGTTGTTGTACTTCTGTTAATGAAGTCATTTGTCACGGAATACCAGACCTTCGGAAGTTGGAGAATGGAGATCTTTGCAACGGTAGGAAATACATTATCTCTCCTAAATGTTCCCCTCTTTTTCAGTGGATGTCACCGTCTATCATCGTGGATTCCATGGAGATTTGAACGAAACGTTCCTCGTTGGAGATAAAGTCGATGCGGAATCCCGAAAGCTTGTCAAAGTGACGTTTGAATGTCTTCAACAGGCAATCGCCATCGGTATATCCCTTATCCTATTCTTCCTCTTCCCCATAATCCCTTTTCCAGTGAAACCCGGCGTGAAATTCCGTGAAATCGGGAATGTAATTCAGAAACATGCGAATGCAAATGGATTCTCTGTTGTCAAAGGATACTGTGGACATGGAATTCATCGTCTCTTCCACACGGCTCCAAATGTTCCCCACTATGCAAAGAACAATGCGACTGGAGTCATGAAGGCCGGAAATTCGTTTACCATCGAACCGATGATCAATGCTGGAACATTCCACGACGAAAAATGGCCAGATGACTGGACTGCCGTCACGGTACATTTCATTCCTCACCAATTTCTGAATTTTTGATATTTCAGAGAGACGGAAAACGATCTGCCCAATTCGAACAAACGCTCTTGGTCACCGACACTGGATGTGAAATTCTAACAGCAAGAGAAGGAAATCGCCCGTGGTTTATGGATCAAATTGAACAGAAATACTGAGAATTGTATACCCGTTGACATAATTGATTGCTATCATTTCATTTTATATTTGAATTGCTTCTTCTTCTGAATAAAAGAGTTCGTTGAATTCTTCTTTTCCCGGGACACCCCTATTCCTATAATTATGCAGAAACATGAAGTAGGTGCAAATGAGTTACTCCCTCCCCTTCCACTCCTCCCTTTTCAACTACCTTTTCACGTAACACCTACTGATTTCTAATTCATGAGCCCTTTGCTTTCATTATGTTAGAGAGCATTGAAGAATAAGAGACGCAGACACTATGTGACAAGTGTGTTGTGCACAGGTGAGGTGAAACGAAGAAGACGCAACATTTCGTGTCCTTCATGATTTCAAACTGTTTCTTTTCTGTCTTATAACGATAGAGAAATTTCATGCACAGGCAGAACGCAACTTAGTCCATATGGGCGAAAAGCGGACGAGCGGCCTCAAATGGGTCAAAAATGGGCGAGCGATGTGTCACTGACCGCCGATGTGCGTCGGATGGCCCAAACACGGATGAACACCCAAAAGCGAAATAGTGTCATTTCTTTCATTTTTTCCGAGAATTATAGGAGTTTTGTAGTTCAACCATTATAAAACTATGGGAAATTTCATTTTTTGATGAACACAGCTTTGTTCGGCAAATTCGGGTTCGATGGTCCATTGATGGGTCGCAGCAAATGGACGAAAAATGTCTGAAGGATGGGTCACCGATGGTCCATCGTTACTTCAACCTCTGAACGTTGAACCAATGTGAAGTACACAAATGAACAAATGAAAAGATTCTCTGCACAAAAACAGCGTTTTGCTTATTTTCGATTTCTTTTTATAATCTCTCAGTGTTATTTTACAATTGCAAAATGATTTTTACTTCCGTTCTTGATATAGACTGAGGAAAACGGTATTAGGTATTCATTGTGCTCAAAATTCACTTCATAGGCTTTCGCACATTTGTTCTGTAATCAAAATAACTCAATAGCAGTACTCCCTTTCTTGATGTATACAGTATACTATCATGTTCTTGTTTATGAACGTGTTTGAAAATAGAGAGAGAGAGAGAAAAAGAATAGAATACGAGACTCTCAATGTAGAATCACTTCAAGTATCAAAAACTAAACGTTTTTCATGTTCCCAGAAGCTACCTATTTTTATGTTAATTTCACTTTGAACTAAACATAATTTCACTTCGAACTAAACATAATCTACTGTGCTGAGAATCTGCGTATTTCTTCATATGTCCACTTTGCATCGGTTCATCATTAGGTTGACATACGAACGATGGTCCATCGATGGTCCATTGATGGTCCATTCATTGGCCATTCAAGGCATTCTCCGCTCATCCGAGTGACAATGCTCCAATATTCCGCCTGTGAGCGGTGTTTATTGAGGACACTTGTCAAAATTTTTAATATCACTTTTCCCTAATTTTCTGATAATTTGCTTTATTCCTGCACATTTTCCCACAAAAACAGGTTTCGGCTGATAAAAAATTAGTAAATTACTTATTTTATTGAAAAAAAATATAAAAAATACGAAAAAACGACATATTTTGACTGAAAGCGCCGCATGTGGAGCGAAAACTTGTTTGACGTATTATTTTTCTTTCGGAACAGTATAAATTTAACATTTCAGGTGGAAATAACAGGTAAAAGTGTAAGTTAAACTCATTCCGAAAGAAAATTAATAAGTTGAACAAAGTTTTATTTTCATTGAAATAACAAAAGGAATTTGCTATAGCGTTTTTCGATTCGTTGGCTAAAAATAAGTTTTTGTTGGAAAAAACTTGATTTTTTCTTGTAAAAATTGTTTTTTAAATTACTTTCTGTTAATCAGCCGAAACTTGTACTTCTTCATAATTTTTATTGTGGGAAGAAGCAATTTTATCGCGAAAATGAGAGGAATTAAACCGAGAGAAAGGAACACACAGAGGAAATAAATATAACAAAGCACGGAATATATTTTTGTATTAATTTAGTATTAATTCAACTATTCCAATAATGAATATTAAAAGCGCAATGGACGGGTCCATGCTGCCCGATTTTTAAACGCGGATGTGCGAAGGATGGTCCATCCACGGACGAGGCAGTTCGTGCGCGGATGGTTCCCGTTTCGCACATCGGTCGTGCGCGTATGGACCATTTTTCGTCCATCGCGTTCTGCCTGTGATGACTGCTTGGCGCAATGGTAGCGCGTTCGACTCCAGATCGAAAGGTTGGGCGTTCGATCCGCTCAGTGGTCAAATGTTTTTTGTTCTTTTGTATTGGGAAACTTCTAGGTTTGAATTCCAAAATTAAACAAATGTTTTGAAAAAAAAATTTTTTTACCGAAGTAGGGCTAGCTGCATCCAACTAAAATTCCTATTCTCTGACTATATAGTATCCGGAACTTTTTGAGAGATCCAGTTCACTCTACCTTTAGAGACTCGTCTTCTATTGTTCTCTTATTCATCTTCTCTTGACACCCTCTCATTTCTTTACCTTTCTACCCTCCACAAAAGGGTCGTTTCCTCTTTTTCCAAAAAGTAATGTGCTCTGTTGAGTGTCGAAATTTAAAAGAGGAGACAGTCCTCTCTCTTCTTTTAATGGGTCACTTGCCCTTTTTGGAAGGTATTGTTCAGTTTTCCGTCGCCTCTCCTTATTCAAAGAGCTCGACATAATAGACTGAAAAGGAAAGGAGAAACGAATGAAGTGGAGGGGGACTCCAAAGTTGCTTTTGGAATTTCTTGTTTCGAAAAGATTGAGTATGACCACCACTTCTAGAGGGTCCTCCCATTTCTATCATTATCTCCCATCAAAAAAAAACCCTTTTTTCCGGGGGTTTTGCTTTTTTCTTTTCAAAAGGATGTCGCCTTTTTTATCGTTTGTTTTCATCTCGGACTCCTCCAAACTTTGTTTTCTCAACTGACCAAATATGCAACATTTCCTCTTGTTTTTAGAACTTTTCGCGCGTTTTTTCTTGCTTCCAACGCGTAAAATGTAACCTTGAAATGAGTCATTTAAAATGACGAAAAGGAAATTGGAAAGTGCTAGAGGTAGCTTTTAAGCAACATGCTAGAGTATTTTTAGCTTGACGCTGTATTGATCAAACTCTGAAAACGCCTCTTGTCTCACTAAAATCTATCTACTCCCGAATCCAAAATTCCGTCGAATCGTACTACCTCTCCATCAGTTTTTTTCTCATTTCGCTAATCGAGTTAGATCTCTTTTCTCCCCATTTTTCTTTTTTTTTGAAACCTCCATAAATCCGTCATGTTTCGACTTCGCCATTTGACTTTTTTGCCTCCTCCTTCTTTCCGGGACGAAATTTATTTTTCTCTCCTTTACTTATCCATATATATTCTCTCTCTTAATTCCGTAAACTCGAGATTAAGAACAGGGATTATTTGGTCATTTAGTGCTAATCAAAACGAAAACATTTGGTCTTTCGAAGGGAAAAAGAAGGGGAAGGGGGGCAGCAGGTGAGAGAGCTTGCTCCAAAAAGATAATCTTCTTATAATTACTGTATTGTTTTCCATGTGCACACTGTCTTAGACGGATGTCGTTTGTTTTAGGCTTGATGAAGGGGAAAATAATCGGTTATTGTTAATCTTTTGGAAGGAGAGACACGTGGCGTCTACTGTATTGGATTTCCAACAGATCTATTTTCTATCACTTTTGAATATTAGATTCCCAGAATTAAAAAAAAATAATTTCCCATAGTGACCCTCTCACATTGCGCAGGTGTTGCATCGAGAAAAACCTCCCGAGACTGTTCCTTTTTTCTTCATTCGTTTTGCGAGGACTATGATCCAACTTCATTTATTTTGGATCAGGAACTACTGAAAACCCCGACGACTTGATCTCAAATTTGCAAAAAAAAACTAGAAGACCAACATCTCAGTTTTCATCCTCAAAATAGAAAATCCATCTTGTAATCCTCCTTTTGAAGTTAATCTATCTCAGAAATAAATCCCGATTCTTCGCATTTCACATCTACTTCCCAACTATACATTTTACAGTAGTCTTCGAATCATCAGGCCCTTTCTCTTCTGCTTCTTTACCCTTTAATTTAGATTGAAATCTGGCTCTTCATCTCAAAATACGAACCCTTTCATCTTCATTCATCTTCCAATTTTCTCATACTCTTCGGGTCCTTTTTACCCACCAATTTGGTCCCTTGAGCCCCTCTTGTCCTTTTCGAAATTCGAAGCAATCGGAAAGCATTTGGAAGAGGAGGAGGAGGAGGGGCATTCCTCCAATTAATCTCTCTCTCTCTCTCTCTCTCTCTCTCTCTCTCTCTCTCTTTATATCAAAAAGAGAACAAATATGTCGGGGAGAAGAACAAGGTATTCCCTCTTGTTTCGAATTAAATAAACACTACGTGGATACATTTGGGAACAAGTAGGCGGAGAGAGAGAGAGATGAAATGTTAATTGAATAAGCGACAAAAACAGAGAGAAAAGGAGGGGGAAAAAGAAGGAGAAGGACAGTCTCGGATTTCAATGATTCGGCGCCATTTCTCTCACTTTAGTTGGAAGAGAAAGAGAGACGTCTTCTTCTTATTTAGACTACTTTTCATCACTATTCCATTTTATACTGATTTTCAGTTTGTCCCCTGATTTCATGTGAAGTTCTACAGTAATCCACTCTCTTCGAATAACATTTTTTCTTCCCTGTCAAAATGTCTTTTCCCTTGTCAACGAAGCTTCTGACACCTATTCTCCATTTAATTAAAGACCATGTCTCTTGTATTTTCTTCTCTTCTTCTTTTTTTGTGAATTTGAACCAATAATTATCCTCCATCTTCTTCTTCTTCTTTCTCCCAAAACAGTTCACCGCCTGCTCTTTCGAAGAAGAAACATCTGGTCTCCTGTCCCTTTTCTTTCGACTCCACAGCTTCATGCATTTCTGATTCCCTTTTTTTCGGTCCGAAGCAAAGGATTTAGTATTTATGTAGGAATATTTGTCATCATCTTCTTCATTTTTTTCCTTTTTCTCTATTTTTAAAGGTCTCTGTTATGGGTCATTTACTATTATTTACATATCACCCGATGGTCTTTTTCGATGGTTCGTCTGACCTAGTTCAAGAATTCAAAAAGTGGACTCAAGTCCTTTCTGACCTCGAGTTCAAGATCCTGATAATAGTACAATTGGTCACACTTATTTCTCCAAAACAAAAGGAAAAGTTTCATTTTTATAAGAGGACCTTGCTCTTCTTATTCTTAAGCACTTAAAAATTCATCTCGCCCTCTCTTTTTTGGACCCCCAACCATCATTCTTCTCCTCCTTCTAACACATATTTCATTGTCCTTTCTTGCTCTTCTTCTTCTAGAAACTCTTTCTTCCCTTTTTTTTCTTCTTCTCTTCCTCCTACTCCAGATATTGTTCCCATGATCCCCCGGGGAACCACCTTCCATTTTCTGACAAATCGAAAGAAGTGGATGGACAGGGGAAGGGGGAGAAACCAAAAAAAAACATGGAAGAAGTTTCAACGCCTTTTTCCGTCTCCTTCTCCTTCATTTTCTTCGGGTCATAAATTTATGACGTGGAATGAGAGGAGAAGACAAAGAAGAAGGACACTCTGGGTGTTCTGGATCCTGAATATGACATGTTCTTCTTTTGGAGTTTCTGCTCACTCTCTGTATAGTTTCCCGCCTACAGTATACTTTTATAGACTAATCATTGACCCATTACAAGTTCATTCCACTTATTGTTTTTCACCTGTTACGGTCTTTTGGGAGGCGAAGTGAACAGTGATCGATTTCATTTCCACCCACAACTTTAAACTTTCGTATTTATTCCGTCGGCACCTATCAAAGTGATATTGTTTGCGTTCGTTTTTTTCATAAAAGGCCTTCCTGTCTTCCCATAATAATTCAAATCATTTCTCCTCCTCCTTTTTCATCCTTTTCCGCATATACCTTTCGTTCCTAATTGACCGTGACAAATTCTCTGCATCATCTGCCCTCCCCTTCTCAATTTCTGTATCAAAAAGGGAAAGAGAGACAGCTGATTCCGAAATTCTGGAGGAGGCAATATGAAAGAGAGAGAGAGAGAGAGAGAGAGAGAGAGAGAGAGAGAAGGTGGTCACTTTACCGGACTAGCCGATTCCATTACATCTAATAAAGAGAGAATGGAAGGAGAAGGAGACGATCCGTGTTAATGCATATTTATATTCCGATATGAATTAGAGGAGTAGCGGTTTTAATTACAGGTTATTTACCTTTTGATGCTTTTTCCGCATGCCAAAAGACACTTTGAGGGTCTTCGGCAGAAAGATTTCTAGAATAGAGTCATTCTTTTTTATGCTTTTTTGTATTTCTATTGGCATACGGTGTCAACTAACAAAATTTGGCTTTTAGAACCCTTTCGACGATTCTGTTAATTTAAGAAAATGCTTGGCCGCCTGCCCGCTTTTAGAAACATCTACTAAATGGAATTTCTAAATTCAAAAAGTGTCTACATCAAAACAGATCTTTTTTGCGAACGCGCAGTTAACTGCTCCTCTTGTTATCCAACTTTTAATTCGATGTGGCACCCCCTGTTCTCTTCGTTCAACAATCTCTCTCTTCACTTTACCCATTCATTCCATTATACTCTTCTTCTCTCATACTTCCCCATCCCCATCTCTTTTTTGTCTCTATTTCAATCCGTCGCTCATCATTTCTTCAAATCGTCTATTTCCTAATCTGAGGATTACTGTAACTGGTTTTGCATATGGAAATGACTTTGCCAAACGGATTGAGACGATAGTAAATCTGTCTCTTTGTTTTTCGAAGGGTTTTCAGAAAGATTCCCTCTCTTCTTGTTTGCTCTCCGCCTCTTCCCTGATGTTGCCAAATGTTACGTCTTCATCATCTAAATCCTCCTAATGAGTAGTACATATGTTCCTTTTAGTCGTCGGGTCGACTTAAAGAATCGTCTTCCTTCCGTCTTCTATCACCTCACTTAAGTGCTCAAGAAGCATCTGGAGACCTTCGAAAAAACACACTAATCTTCTGAAGGTCCTCCCCTTTTTCTCCTCCCTCCTCCTCCTTCTTCTTCCCGGCTGTTCCCATTTCCGATCGAATTTCTCATAATAATAAAGACTTCTGGCCCATGTTCCCGTTGCTAAAGAAGCAGAAAAAAGTGTGTCGTTTTGTTTGTTTCCGTTTCGATTTTGATTGGTTTCTTCGCCTTCTCACCCATGTTTTTTCATCATTTGAACAACAAAAAAGGGAATGTAGTGACTGAAGGAAGAAAAGAAGAGGAGGAGGAGAAAGACGTCAGGATCATTACTGATTTCCTGTCGTAAACAAGAAAAAATTGAAAAAAGGAGGGAGGAGCAGGAGAAGAACACATTTTCTTTTGCTCGAGCAGAGATTTGTACAGATTATGAGAGGGAGTATTCTTTTGATTCACCAGGCTCTTAGATACTTTATTATGGAATATGACAGGAAGAGTTCTGAGAGAAACTCTATAGAAGAAGTTTCTGATCTACCGTACTCTCTGGAGTACTTTTACTCTCGCTTTCCCCGACCACCTTGACCAACAACCAAATCAATCTCTGTCTAGAATAACCATCAGTCAAAACAAGGTCAAAGAGGGCGTGGCCTTCTATTCTCACATACGGAAACAACCTCAGCTTCTTCTTCATGTCCCTTCTTCTTCTACTGCTCCCCTTCTTCAACTCCTCCTCCTCCTCCTTCTCCTTTTCTTCTTCTTCTTCTTCTTCTTCACATAACATGCTCACATTAGGGGGGAAAAAGGTCCCGGAGACCTCTATAAGTATCCATTCGAATATAAGTTGTGTGTGTCCTTCTCAGTTTTTTATAGCCCCCGAGTGCAAAAACACTACTCATATCTTACTTTTTCTGTCTTTCTCTCTCTCCTTTTCTCACCTGCCCCTCTTCTCACTTTTTTCGGGAAAGAGAGAGAGAGAAAAAACTAAATTTTTCCATGTGTCCCGTTTCTCCTCCCCCAAAAAATCTTTTTTTCTGAATATCCATAAATCTCTATCTCTTCATACATTTTTCCAAACTCAACGTTTGTTGTTCTTCTTTCAAAACTCGATCTGCAATTCAATTTCGACTGAAATTTCACTTTTGACTTGAATCATTTTGTTTTTTGGAACAACAAAAGCTATTGTAGTGAAGAAAACAAGAGGTTTCTTATGATCTTGACTCTAGTTTGATCAGATTTGAGTCAGATACATCAAAGAGACTGTAACTATTGGCTAATAAGGATGTTTTACTTCTAGAAACGTTTTTTCAGTCGACTTATCTGAAAGTTTTTGCCTATTTGTATTTTTGAACTGTCATTTCTAGAAAAAAGAAAAAAAAATGCCCACTGACACCATATTTATCTATTCCCATTCTGACAGCCAAACTACAGTATTACCCAAGTAGTGGGCATTTTTGTAGTTTCTATTAGGTTGGCAAGTAATTTTCCGAAAATTTTTGTCAATTTTTTCGAGATGAATTCCTCAGGTTTAACGAATCTATTTCATTCGAGTGAGTGCTATAAAGCATTGATAGTCCTCCCCTAACACATCAGCAATTTGGTGGTTATATTCCTCGAACCGCTCGAGTACTGGAACGCAAAGTATCCATGTACCCAATTTTTGGGTTATGCTTTGAATTGAAGTTCTGACCATGAAAACGCTGTCAATAAGCTCCATAAAGTTAATTTTTAAATTACCATAGCTTTATATGTATAATAAGTTTTAAAAGTAGCCCTGTCAATTGACAACAATTGGAAATTTCTCCCTCCATGAACCTCATGTTTTCCATTTTGAGATGGAAACGAATTCTCATTTTGTACTCGCCACTCCAAAGATTTTTCTTTGTAATTGATGAAGTTAGAAAGTATAGACAGTAGTTGTTACTGTCATAAAAGTTTGAGAAGCTGCTGCTATTAAAACGCTCAGGAGAAAGCATTATATATTGCACACCGATGTTGGCTTAAAATTTAAGTTTGGAGTCATTTTTCGTCAGTTCACTCTGATGAATTTATTCGAAATTTTAGCCATGACTGAAGAAATGTATTCACTTTCTATCATCAATGATAAAATTTGAGTTTGTTGTTTCACTTTTGAGAAAACGTTGCTAAAATATTGTCTCATTAAATCATCATAATCCCAGAAAAGGTACATTAGGAAACAACCTAGTTTTCTCCTATTGAGAAGAGGTGTTTTATTGTTTTCATTTGCCAGATAGGTAGCCCTTATTTGTGTTGACAACCTACAAGTAGTTAGAAATGGCTCCGTTTCTCAACAGAACGGCAGCAAACATATTTCCCCATACAACATTCCTGATCTCGCGAACTCAGCTCTTCGATATCGAGTCAGCTGATTTTCGTTTTAGTTTCATAAGCACGCTGGACATCTCCTTTACAATTATCAGTAATTTTCTTTTGAATGTCAAAACTTTTTCGGGTTGAAAAAAAGTTAAAACAAAAATGGATAGCTCAATTTCAAGAAAGGAGGCTTTGCAACAGGCGGCATTTCTTCGGATCTAGAGAAGGAGATTATTTGATTTTTGAGGCACAAACAGTAAACTCGATGGGCTATCCGATAAGAAAAAAAGATAATTGAAATATGAGTTCATCGCCGCGAAATTAGTCACGAAACACAAGACCTCAAAATTTTCGGAAAATTACTTGCCAACCTAATAACTCGAAATTTTTCTTATTTTATTCATCCATAATCATTCCAACTTGTTCCTCATCCCTCTTATCATTTCGTGTTTCGAACTAATCTATCTTTCAGATCCCCTCTTCTTTTCTTTCTATCACCCAATGCTCAAAAAGAAATGTATGCGTGTGGTCGTCCATCAGTAGTTCTTCCTCCTCTACTTCTTCTACTTCTCTTCAGCTTAATCCACTCAGTGTGGTCATCAGAAGGTAAAATCAAATTCAATGTTGTTTTTTCTTTTCCAAAAAAATCTCAGTCTTAAATTGAATTACTCTCTCTCTTCCACCGACGACTTCGGAAGACAAGACCAAGTGTCGGTCTCAGGGGAAATGGGGCACCGAAGGAAAAGGCTCTATAAAATATAAAAAAATCCTATCTCTCTCTTTCTTTTCGGTGCTCTCCATCTTGTTCTTCAATGCTTCGACTTCTTCTTTTTCTTCATCAGATGCTCAGAATAATTCATGAGAAGAAGCTAACTACGACTTCTAATAGTTTGTTGATTCGCCGAGAGAAGAAGGGGAATGTGTACGATTACATGTTTTTGAGACGTCTTCTTCTGAATCTTCCCTTCGAACTCTCATTATTTGTACACGTGGCATCTGGAGAAGACGACGAGATAGACAGAAGGGGAGGAATTCGAAGTTTCGTTTCGAAGGAAGGAAGAAAACGCGATTTGTGTCTGCGTCTCTAGATCTCATATCCTATTTCCGGACAAGTATTATAGACATTATTCTATTGTGTTGAGAGGGAGAGTCATGGGGGGCTTCATCTTTTTGAAAGAATTGAGAGAAAAGAGGTCAAAAAACAGGTTGAAAAGGGGAGACTTTTAAAATAGAAACAAATATCCGAGATTACAGATGGGGTTCCGATCGAAACGATTCATGCTCCAATGTTTGAAGGTTTGATTGTCCGAATATAGAGTTCTTTTTCCCCTATTTCACTCACTTTCTTATCCCTTAGATTGTGAATTTGTCACCTTTCTTACGATCGAAATAGGACAATCTGATTGGCTTCTTCCATTTCTGCACGCAAAAACTATTCTTTTTCTTTTCCCCCAATCCTCCCATTTTCAGATGTATTCGATGTCAGAATACACGAAGGAGCTGATAAGGGAAGCAGATTGACAATGAGTCAAGAACTTCAAAAGTCCACGGAACCATTGGGTCATTGCTTCGGACAATTGGAGACTGATGTCGATTGGATCGAATGGAAATCATCTCGAAGTGCTTTTTATACTTCTGCACAAATGCCCCTCTCGGCGACAAAGAATTCAAATAATCTAGTGGGAACTCTTCATTTGTAAGTTCTCTATCTTCCATCTAACCCTTAAAACTCTTTTTCAGATTGTGTGCTGGAAATCAAATGCATACATTTCCATTCCGAGTTCATATCACTCATCGAAACCATCATCCGCCGACTTTCTCCAGAAATTCATATAAGTTTTATGTGCCGACAACCCTTCCGATTGGAGCGACAATCGGAATTTTGGAAGTAAAAGATCAGGATCCAGTTATTTACAACTCAGAGAGGAAATTGGCATTCACAAAAGATGAGCCTCTTGTTGAAATTCAACAGGATGGAACAATGAGATTGAAGTCAGATCTCAGTATTCTCACTCCTTTTACTCCACAGAGAATGCAAATTCTGGCAATTGATTACGGAAGTCCACAGTTGTTTACAATTGCAAATATAACATTGATTCCGGTTACTGTATCAATGGTCAGAGAGTTACATGTGAACGTGGCAACTGAAGAATATCAAATCTTCGAATGGGAACATCCAGAATATGGAACAGTTGACAAGTATCGATTGAGTATTCGAAGAGACGATCAAGTGGTTTATGAGGAAGAGTTGGAGGCTGCGAAGACTCTTGCTTTAACAAAAGTTCGTTTTGAATCAGATGCTTTTATCATTTTTGTTTATTTCCAGATCGGTTTATCCAATACAATGAATGTGAGTTTTCAAGTGACTGCTATCGATGAAAATGGGGAGACGTCGAGTGAATGGACACAGATTGGACCCATTGACAGAGGTTCTTTTTTAAGATATGAATCCCCAAATAATCCTGTTTTCAGATGTAATCTGCAAAGGAGAATGCTCTCGTGGCGGAACTCCTCTTTGCTACGTCGGCGCTTTCAATCGAGTGGAACAATTCGTTGACTCACGCGGTGCTCATTGCCTCTGCTTTCCTGGATTTATGGGTGTCTCGTGTGAAACGATCGGTATGATGAATTACGCAACATTTGCCTCCCTTTTTGCGGCAAAAGGTGCACATCTGGTGCATCCGGAGAAGAAGCCGTCAAACAGATGCCGCTTAAAGGAGAGGGGGATAGGGAGAGAGAGAGAGAGAGATAGAGAGATAGAGAGAGAGACAGAGTATGCTTGATTTAGCCAATCATAATTCGTGTTCGCATTTAACCGGAAATCGCTTTCTTAGCGAAAAGAGAGTGCGCGAGAGCCTTACTTCCGCGATTAAATACTTAATTATTATTATTTATGTATATGTCTTTAATATATCTCAATTTTAGATCGATGTGCACCAGAGAGAACCGTCGACGTATGGGGAGGGGTTGATTGGACAGAGGTCAATACGAACATTTCCTTGTTGGTTCCATGTAAGTTCTGAAATTAAATAGGGGGTTGGGGACTGAAAATAAATCTGACTTTGTTTGAAAATCTGAATTCTGAAAAACCTGAAGTGCAGAAAGGACGCTGACAGTCAGTCTAGCGTACTTTACGTCTCTTCGACAAAAGTTTATTTGTCAACTCTTTTTTTTTAAAATAAAATTTACAACATAATAATCGGAACCTCACCCAATTATTCATCTTTATGCAGGCCCTTACAACCCGGTCACCGAGAATAAATTTCTCGAACGACGCTGTTCATGGGACTCGGAAGCAGGACGGGCCGTATGGGAACGACCGCAGGATCGAAACTCTTGCCAATCTCAAACATCTGTTTTAGTACATCTGGGTCAAGTCGGTGCCTATTCAGCAAAGGCTTTCACAATTTCCGCTATCAATACGGTGACGAGGTAGGGGGATACAAATGAAAGATTCAAAAAGAAGAATAAGATTCCAGATTTGTTCGTGATCTTCTATCCTATCCATCGTTCTCCAGAGAACTATCCAAACATGCACATTTTGATCAGAAGATCGCTGAAATGACAGCTCTGATCCTTGATTCAGTAGTCCAAGCAGATCTGGATAGAATCCCGGGAAACACGACAATGATTCGTGCAGATACATGGAGAACAATTGAGTCGTTTGCCATGACTCTACCTGTACCGTACTCTTTGTCTTCACCTGATAATGGGTTACATATGAAATCAATTGAATGGGTTAAACATGCAGAACCAAATGACAATTTGATAGGAAAGAAATGTAGACTTCAACTTCCATCCACTGACGAAAACCACGTCATTCGTGTCGTCTGCACTTCAAATGCCACGTTGTTCGAGTTACTCGAACCGAAAAGTCCAGTAATGTCAGTAAAACCGGATAGTGAAGAGCCATTTGGATCAACAAGAATGTCAATTTATATGAGATATCCGGACACTTTGGACAACTACACGTGTGTCTATTATGATGAAGAAGAGAACGCGTGGTCGACAAAAGGAATCAGAAGAATCGAGTATAACTATCACGGATATGTTAAGTGTGAGACGAATCATTTCGGAGTTTTCTCTCTGCTTCCGGTTAGTTTTAATATAGTTTTGTTGAAAATGCCCCCTGTGTTCTCAGGATCGTCTATTCTACAATTCGGAATCATTCTGGAAAGATTTAGCATCTCATATGCCAACTGTCACTTCATTCGTCACATTGATATGTACAGTACTCCTCTTGTTTATGGCAGCAGTTCAGAAGTAAGTGGAATTATTTTCGTCTTTCATCAAAACAATCACTTTCAGAAATCAACCAATCGACTGTGCATTCCTCTTCTATCTCTTTTTCGTATTCATGATCCATCTATCCCATCTTCTTCTTTTCCTTGCTCCACAAGTCGGCGAACCATTCACCTTCTCCACTCTTCTCCATTTCGTTCTTCAATTCTGTGTCATCGCTTCTTCGGGACTCTTGTGTCTTGTTCTCTATTCAATTCACACAACAATCATTAGTTATGATATAAAAGAAGAAGAGCCTCAAGGATGTTTCTCTAAACCTTTCCATGTTTTTGGAATGGGAATTTGTAAGTTTTGGGATCCACTTACAACAGTCATTTATACTTTTCAGTGACTCCCTCGATATTCACCCTCACCACCTATTATTTTTTGGACGGACGGGATCTGGATATCGGAAGAATTTTCGAGAGAACCGATTGGCTCTTCATCTCAAATTATCTCCTTCCAACTGCAGTTCTTTTCTCAATTTCAATTGTTTATGCAGTTTGGAATGTCTATATTGCAAGTGGTACAAGAACAAATCGAAGGTGCTCATCGGAAAGACTTCTGGCTCTTGGACCAGCTATCAGCGCTTCAGTCACTTCGTTGTTCATGGTATGTTGGTTTCTGAGTATTCAAATAAAATCCCATTTCAGGTCTTCTTCTTCTGCTCGGCTCTTCTCCTTTTCTTCTTCCGAGAACACTCCCCAATGGCAATTTTCTTCTTTTGCATGTTTCAATTCTTCCACGTCGTCACTGCATTCTTCTTTGCTTCTTATTTATTCAGGTAAATCCCTAAATTCTAAAATGGAACACTTGGCCTTTGAATTAAAAACAATCTTATCAATTTTTTTAATTGGTTTGTTTTTCAACAATTTATTATTTTTCAATTCATTTTTTCATTTCGGACTTTCAACCGACATTTACACCTGAATATCAAGGGTTCACGTGAAAGTATAAGGATAAGGCACTAGAGAACAGTTTTTCATTGGGGGTTACGGTATTGACTCTTCATTTTCAGACTCCGATTCCTTCTTCAACGTGGATTCGACAGCAACGACTCTACTGACTCTCTCGAACGTAAAAGAGACATTTCACGTGCACTTCTGGAACATGTCGACACTAAAAGCGACATTGCATCAGATAGAGTCGTCATTGATGGAGGATTCACTGAAGCTGGTTTCACTCCCGCTGCCGTCGCTCCTCATTATCAATATTCTTCATCTGAATACATTCCACCTGGATCAATGACTCAAATTGAGAATAACAATCGATATTTGTCCCTTCATCAAAATATTTTCGAACGTGCTCCCATGGTCAGCATTGTTTGATTCCTCATTCCCTTCGTCTCAAATCTGAAAATCTCATTTTTCCGTTCTTTCATTTGTCATCATGTCAAACCTCATTGCCCCTCCAATTGAACCGGTATTTTCTTTTGTGTTTTGTCTCGGTATTTCTCTTTTCCCATCGAGACCCTAAATTCTTTCAATAAATTTATTTCATTTCTACAGGAAGTAGTACATAATTTGCAAACATATGTGCACATACACGTACACAAACACAATTGCACAGTCAGAATCATCAACAATCAATCTGATAACACACGCAGTGAATTTAATGAACTTTTGCTTCCATCTCTCTCTCTCTCTCTCTCTCTCTCTCTCTCTCTCTCTCTCTCTTTCTCTAGGAACAAAAAGCACAAAAATAGTGACTACCACGTGAAGAAAATGTGTTGAGTGTATCAAGAGAGATACGGTAGAAAAGGTGTGAGAAGAAGAAGAAGAAAGTATATGAAAACAGGCTGTAATTGAATAAACACCCCACCGCGAGAAGATGGCGAAGAACTTTTTTGATTGATTGATACGATGACATTGAATACTAGTAGAGTAGTAGTTTTTTTCGTTTTGCAGAGAAAAAGAGAGAGGAATACAGATTTCGGACTGGAAAATGTGTGGAAAATGTGGACTGGAAAGTGTGTGTAACTTTTGCAAAAGATTGTTTATCGATGAAAGATGATTTCTATTTGTTTTTACTGTCTAATTTTGGAATTTTATAATCTAGAACGTTCTAGAATTGTCATTTTCAGTACTCCTGATGTTTTCTTTATCAAAAAATTGCTGGATTACTGTATTCAGTCATGAATCTAAGATCTACGTAAGTTTTTTCAAGTATCACTTTTTTGAAAGTCAAAAGTACAGTAATCCATTATCTAGAGCTTCTGGGGAATTCTATTTGTCTGAAGAACAAAATGGCTCAAATGCTCTTAAAAAACATACGAACATCTCGTACTTCTCGGAAAACTCAACCAAAGATCCTCGAATGTGATTTCTGATTCAATACGGCAGTGGAATTTCACAATCAAAAAGTATCAAGAGTACGGTATTCTCTGAAAGACAACCAATTGGCGACACTTGTTCTCTATATACTACATTACTTTTGTAACACCCCTTTTCGAGAAACAAACGATCAAACTGGATGAAAGCTAGAATTAGGGATAGGGCCTCCTGGAATATGTGTTCCTCATTATATCCGCAGACTTACCGGTTCAAAAAGAGTATCCTCCGACTAAAATCACCAATAACTTCTAGTTTCTCTACCGTAACCTCTTCGATCCTTTATGATACCTCCAGCTATAAATCAAATGAATGTATCGAAGATCCACCGGAAATGTTTTCGAAAAGTTGATGTAGACCAATCTACAGTATTTTGGATCTGATCTTTGGGTATGTCTAGACCAGAAAGGATCAATGAATATGAATTTAGAGCTTCTGGGTAGCCTGAACGAAGTCAATGACTCTTCAAACCTGAACCAGCTACTTGAATCAGCTACACAACTTCTCAACAACAACCTCCATAGGGTTACTGTATATGATCGTTCAGTTCTTTTACATTCAACTTCACTATAGTTTTCAAGAACCAATTGTCCCCCAATGTCCTCAAAAACACCGAAACGATGTTTGTGATTCGACGGCGCTCCGTTACATCTGCACCTAAAAAAACACTAATAGTGATGTTTCATCCTGATCTCTTAAATACGTATCTCTTCTCTTTCCTACCAACCAATTCTCCAGCTGTTGTTCAATTTCAATCTCTGATGAGCTTCAAGAAAAAAAGTGTCTTCTTTTCTCCTTCAATCTCTTCTTCTTCTTCTCTTTTTCCTTTTGTACGGGAAGACAAACAAGTCAGTTGCGCTTCTCCTTTAGTTGTTTTGATTGATTTGATCAACTACACTCGCTCTCTTCTCTCCTCCTTTCGATTCGAAGATCGTCGTGTACAGTACGACTCGCCATTTACAGTGCACCAATGATCAGTGATCGACGAAAAGTGAGAGAAAGATGGAAAACAATATCATAGATGATCACGGAAAAGAAGATTGATAAGACTTGTTGTTTTTGTACGGTGTTTGGGTGCATTACGACCTCAAATATCATTTCGAGAAAAAGAAGATTCTAGAAAAGAAAGAAAAGAAAAAAGAGACAGTTGGCTCAGACAACTGACACGTGGAGACACTTTCAAAAGGTTTTGTGAGACATGGAAAGTTGAAATGAGATCGAAAGTGCAGCTCTTTGAAAATCAGAAAGAAGATGAGAAAAGGATTGTAATCCTCTCAATCCTAGATCCATAGGGCTCTGTTTTCTGCCTTCTGACGGCCTAATCTAGACTAGAAAATCCTTGTAAGATGACTTTAAACAGGCCGACGGACTTGGGTCAGCCTGTGTTGCAGAATATAAGAAAACAGAATGATCTCGAACGATTCTCCCGTTGAAATAACATAATGAGAGAACCAGAAATGAGAGGACTGGAAGGTTCCATTATGATGTTCTGTTTTTAAAGGGGTTTCCCTCCCCATCATCCGACTATTTACATTCTTCCCAGCTGTTGACAGGTAATCACCGATCCTTGTGATATTCATGTTCAATGTTCATGAATAACATCATCATGGATGTCTCTTTTCTTTTGCAGGTATCTTCCCACTCATGTGATATCATAGAATTCCCCCACTTGAACAAGTCTATTTTCAGATTTAGTTGACTGAAAATAGACTTTATTTAATTCTAATTCCTGCTTGTTTTCTGTTCTCACATCTGATTTAGCAGATGTTACCAACTAACTACATAAGTTTGGATTTTCTAAATCTGGTGGTCATTTGCTGAATTCTTTCGAAATATTTTCCTTTTTTGCTGAAATCTGTTTTTTGTGAGAAAGGAAGAGAGCGCAGAGAAACGAGATTCTCTAACACCTCTGCGTTCTTCCTTATTCTTCTAAATGTTCTACAACTCTCTAAATGTCTGACTCCGACAATTCGTTTCGAGGTATCCCCTCTTCTCAGTGTGCAGATATCATTCTCCCTCCCTTCACATACTTTGATCTCTCCTTCAGAAAACTAGCAGAATCCTCTTTCGAGAAAGTTTCAAAAAATCATCGCTCACTCTCTTCAAAACTTGTGCCATTTAGCAAATAGAACATGTTTTTTCTTTTCGATTCTCTTTGCAAAGAAATATGGGTGCTCACTGCTCTCTCTCTCTCTCTCTCTCTCTCTCTCTCTCTCTCTTTCTTTCTCTCTCTCTCTCTATCTCTCTCTCTCTCTCTCTCTCTCTCTCTCTCAGAGATAATCAGTTCGGTGTGTGTCCACATCGGTGTCCGGTGCACCCAGTAACAGTTGTCGGGGGGACCATCTATCACCCCATTCCTTCTCTCTTCTCCTCCAGCCAACGCAATTGAGGTCTTCTCTGATCAGAGCTTATTCTTTTTCTTCGTTTCTCACACGTGTTGACGAGCAAATGTTTCCCTGATTGGATTAGGAGGACGTGTCTTTTTTCGAGTTTTTTTGGTGCTTTGTGTGCCCCCAAAAAAAGTGTCACGCGTCCTTTTTCTTCTTCTTCTTCGCTTTTTTCTTCTGATGATGTTCCATTGAAGAGAAAAGAAGATATTTATAGATGATGTGATGATCTAGCCTCTGTGTAACTTGTCCTCTTCAATGAACTTTATCTGATGGCCTAGAAACAAAAACCAGACCATTTCAAAAACCGTTCGATATCACATCACTTCTCTCCTGACATATTCAAAAACTGTTGCAAGTACTCTGCTCAATGACCTAATCTCTTTTCACTGATAAAGGTTAATAACTACTATAAAACTGATAACTCGTCCCACTCATTTCTGACCATTCCCTCTCTTCTTTTCTTATTCCTCCTCCTCCTCCTCTACACCTTCTCCACCAAGGGGGAGATCCTCTTCTCTCATCAAGTGCTTCACGTGAAAATCGACAGACAAATCGCTTGATTTTCGTGTGTGTTTCAAATAGAGAAAAGCTTTTTTCATTTTCTGAGGAATGATGCTGCAGAGAGAGAGAGAGGGGGCTGTTTGTCTCTTTTTTCTCTTTGTTCTTCAACTTTTTCTTCTGATACCCAAACAATTTGAAGAGTGGCGCCACAGCTGATTATTTCGTTTTCGGTGATTGTGTATCACCCCTACGAGTTGTTGTTTACAGTTCTTTTTTCGATTTCTCTTTATTTAGCTTCTTCTTCTTTTTTTTCTTAGGCGGTTCTTTCGTTTCGTTGACAGAGAAAGAGAAAGGTTCAGAGATTACGATTAGTCGGTTAATGGTTCTTCGTTTTTGAAATTGGAATTCTCACTGAACAGCTCTTTCTGGAAGAGAGTGCAGAGAAACGAGTCTCGAGCTTCTCTGCACCCTCTCTCTCTCTCTCTCTCTCTCTTCCTTAACTTTTGGTCTGGTACACTAGAACCCTTCTTTTGAACACACGCATCGTCGTCAGTCATCACTATCACCATATCAATAGAGTGTTGAAAAAGAGTGTGAACAACACATTATTATGTGATACGGTTGAAGAAGACAAATTGAATCGTGGAAAACAGTGTGGATAGTGGAGAGACGCAGAGACTGTCTGCGTCTCTTCTGATCCCTTACACTCTCTTCTGTCTCCTATCAATGCAAACAGTTCGGACAATGTTTTGATAGTGGCGCTGCTACCACTAAAAGGCGCCAGAATCTTCTTCAATGACCCTTTTTATTGCCCACCGTATTCTTGTTACGGAGGCGAAAAGGGAGAAGAGTTTCACGTGAAAACGTGTTAGATATGTGATAGTTTTCTGAGTTTCTGACGATACCGTATCCCTTTTTTTCAAAGAAGATTCAGAATGATCCGATCATTTTCTGAACTTTTCCTTTTTCTTTTTTTGCGCGGTTTAGATCGTCATTGACGGAAACCCCTCTTCAAGGAAAACAGGTTTCCACGGTGATATCACAAAGAGTTGAATTAGGACTCAAGCCCCGCCCACTTTGTGTGATCTTCGTGTCAATCCCGTGAAATCCTGGTGTGGCACCACTTTTTTCCAGATTTTTCTGGACCCAGGGGGTCAGGTGTTCCAGAGATATACTCACTTCTATCCAATAGACAGTTGTTGCATTTCGAGATCGACGAAAATATTGTCGGATCAAAGTTGAGATTGAATGGGTTCAAGATTAATTGGGGTGCTTGAAGACTTGTTTTTGAAAGAGATGCTCGAAGGATTTTAATTGGCACTCAGGTCTGAGATCTAGGTTTAAAACATGCACTCGAAGCTCTTTGAACTGAAAGATATGAGAAAGATTTGGGTTACGGTAGCACTCTCATTTGTGTTACCCGTTTAGTCGGGTCCAAATGAGATAAGTGTAGAGAGGCTAACATTTTTATAAATGCTATATCTCAGCTCTCAGAGCAGCTATCTTAAAGTTAATAACTAACGAATTATGAAGCTCACTATCAGCTACATTTATCCTGTTGGAACTTTTCTGATATCTCTAATGACAACTGAGATACGCCGTCTCGAAAAAATCATTCCTTACCAGTGATCCATCAAACATCAAACGCTTATGGGTTACGGTAGTTATGAGTCATAAAAGTAATGATTTCATAGTTCCCCTCTCTTTACCACTACCATCATCAGAATACCCTTATCTCATTCTGAAGACCATCTCTTTTCCATCATCATCATCTTCCGTCACTGTATATTATCTCTTCGGATAGGAGATAATTGGAGGCTTTCGCTTCCAAATCACACCATGTTTATATTATCCTTTCCCTCCTCCTCCCCTCTATTTGTCCGAATCGTTGTCTCCTCTCGTTTCCAATTTAATCCCCCCCTTCACTGATCTCTTCTAATCATTTTTATTCCCTTTGTCGGCACTGATGCCCCCGTCACAATCAATTAAAATGAAGAGAAACACAACAGAAAAAAGGGTTTCCCCCGAATCATTTGAAACTTATAAAAAAACTATTCGATATTTCACATGATGTCAAAGCTTCGTTTTCACATGGGCGACACGTGAAACTACTGTATCTGATGCAATCTTTTCCTGCTCCTCTTGTGTGTCGACACTGTGGAGGGCATTCGTATCATTCAAGGCATCAGCTGTTTGGCAGAAAGAAAGAAAAGGGGCGGAGTCGAGGAGTTGTCACTCTTTTTTCTAGTTGAGTACTTCAATTGAAGACTTTTGAAAGTCATCCGATACTCGTCTGTTGCAATTCTTTGAGTTCACTTTTAATTGAGAGGTGAGTCTAGGGACACAGTGAGTTCATCTCACGCTGCTTTGAAAATAGTCAAGTACAAAAATCTAGCTTTCACAAATTATTCTAGTTGATAATTTTTCGATAGCTCTCAAGGCTGATCAGATAAACCAGTCTGTAGAAGGAAGCCTTGACTGTCTTTCAAAGACACAAACTATTACGATCTTCAAAAGTGCGCTTTAAAGTATTAAATTTATCAGACAACAGACGTAGTTTTGAATCTACAAAATACAAACCTAAATTGTCTAGAAGATCTATGAAACATATAAATAATAAATCGATCCACCTTTCGGCTATCCTGATCTTAATCTCTCTCTCTCTTTCTAGTCATATATTTTCGTATTGTTTCCATTAATAGATAATATATTCACATCCTCTCCCCCCTTCTTCTTCCAATCTCTATCTTTCTTTTCGTCTCGTTCCATCGTTTACAACATGAGGACAACTGAACCGACGCGCGGATTGTTGCGCACTCTCTTCTCTTCGATTACGTGTATATCGATGACCCTCTGCTCTTTTCTCTCTTCCAAACGATTCTGTTTACCATTTTTTGTCCATTCAGCGAGTTTTTTCTCTCTCGTTCTTTCTCTGTGTAGACACCACGTGATTCGTTCCGGAATTGGAGAGAGAGAGAGAATAACAAGTTTTATCGATAGTGCTGAGTGGATTATTTGTAATCAGGAATTCCAAATTTAGATACAGTAATACTTTTTAGAATTCCTTGTAGCTTGCCAATCGCAAGAGTTACAAAACTAAGAATAATATATGTTTCTGAAGAGCCAGTCGAGAATTTCACTCTGAAACCGTTTTGATGGTCAAGATAACTAGGCTAATTCTCTCATTTATTCTCATTCGATGTCATTTACGCTAATGGATTTGATTAGAAAAAAACGCATAAATCCAAATTTCCGGCCTTGAAAACGAATCGAGAGCCATAAACTTCCATTTAATGTCTCCTCCCACCCATGCAAAATCTTTGTTTTTCTCCCCCCCAATCCGATCAAATAGATTGATACCTTCTCTCTCTCTCTCTCTCTCTCTCTCTCTCTCTCTCTCTCTCTTTCTCAAATCCGCTCTCCAAACTTCAAAGAGCGGTCTTATCAAAGCTCCGCCCACCTTCTTCTTCTTTTGTAGACCCACCTTTTTAGTTTGTGATCTACCGCCTCTCTTTTTTTCGAAAAACAACCTTTAATCGGCAGCGCGCAACGTGGTGAGAGACGGAGAGTCAAGGGTTTGCAATCATCAAAAACAATTCTCCTTCAATTTTTGGGTGCAAATGCCCCTCCTCCTCCTTCCCCTTCATCGCCTCCTGTATAAACACACCGTCTTCATTTTTATCAGGAGACGATGAAGGAGATGGTGATGTTCTCTCCTTCTCTTTGCGCGGGGGAGATACTGTAGCTGACTTCTTCTTCTTGTTTCTTATTCTTTCAAAGACAACCGTTGATATGTCTCCGACTCTTTTCTTTCTTCTTCATCTTCATCTTCATTCGTCTTTTTTTCTTCTCTTTTCTCAGTCCACGTGTACGTGACTTTTCATTATCTGACTTTCAGCCTCCACAAGAAATGCTCACTTTCGCGCAATCAACTGCCAATGGTTGCCGAATGAACATGAAACTTCTTATTGAGCCATTGTGCTCCTCCTCCTCCTCCAACTCATATTTCGACGATTCGTGCTGCTCCGAACCAAACTCTCCGGACTCTGGATTCTCTTCCGACGACAGCATTGCCTCCGACGTTTCATTCACCGAACGACTGTAAGTTATCCCTTCTGAATCCTAAGAGATGATCATAAGATGTTTACCCAAAACCTAACATAGAATCGGAAACCATATGATTTATTATGTTTTGTCTTCTTCCTCTTCTTTTTCATTGACTCGTTCCCTTCACTCTTCTTCCAAAAAGTTATATCAGAATGCAAGAAGCATTGTTTTCGTTTACCACTTTTAAAGATAAACAAGACGCGATCGACGTCAGTTGGCATCATATAAAGTGATTCTTGCTCCACTCTCTCTCTCTGGAAAACAAAGTAGAAGTATAGGGAAAAGATACGTGAGACATGCAACAAAAAGGGTCTCGCCCCCCATCAGCTATCTTCTCATTTCTTATCATAGTACATTCACCTTTCGCGAATCTTCAAGTAACAAAAAGAAAAAAGGACACGTGCTTCTCTCTCTTTGCTTCCGCTCATTATTTAAAGGTGGTCCAATAGATCATGGAAATGTCCCCTCTGAACGAGAAGAGAGGAGATGAAGACTAAACCTATTGATAAGACTCTAGTTCAATTCTATCGACCTACTAGTAATGAACCTATTTGGGTAGCCAGTGAAGAAGAAGACGAAGAATTAGAACTTCCCGCCCTCAGATGGTTTCTATTATTCTTATTCCAAAATCTCATTTTCTGATATTTCAGCACCCGCTCGAAGACTCTTCCATCAGCCCTCCGTCGAAGCCGATCGAAGCAATGTGTGAAGAGAGTTCGATTCGCCGATTCCCTTGGATTGGATCTGGAGAATCTTCAATACTTTGTGAAAGAAGACCATTCTACTAATCAACAATTCTCGATTCACTTCTCATCAATCCCATCGTCTTCGTCTCCTCCTCCACAACTTCCAAACATCCCAAAGACGTTGATCAATCAACCGGCACCTCGTCTTGTTCTTCACAACTTTCCTTATCGATCTGAACACGAATACGCTCTGAAGACGCGAGCATCAAGAGTCTGTGTATCGGCTCTTCGTGCATCCGGAAGTTCGATTGTCGGACAAGTGAATCTGTTGAATGTGGCATTTGATAAGGTCGTGGTGGTACGGTACACGACGAACGGATGGAAGACGCAGGATGAGATCGTCGCCAGCTACAGTCATCGATTGTTTGCCACTGAAGACATTGACGCTTTCAATTTCACTATTGCCATTCCAGTTAAGCTTACTGTAAGTGACACTGTTCGGTAGAGCGTATTTGCATTTCTTCTCTTTTCAGGAAGGAAAATGCGAATTCTGTGTGCAATACCAAGTGGCTGGCGAAGAGTTTTGGGATAACAACGATGGTCAGAACTACGTCGTCAACGTCTCATTGAAATCTTGTGGATCCCCATTCTCATCTTCATCTCCATCTCGATACGGTACCGTTCCGGGAGCCTCTCGTCCGTCGATTCCACGTGAAGTATCGGCCTCTCGTCGTCAACAACAACGTCGTTGGGGACGATCTGTTGAGGAGTCTGATGAGGAGAGAGAAACGGCATATGTGCCAACAAGAAGATCAAATAAATTGAACTTTCATTAGAATACCTTCTTCTTCTCTTTTTTTCATATTTTATTTGCATCATCATGATCATATATACCCGTTTTCTTCTCTTGTCATTATAATCTAATTCGTTTTCTTGTACCACACTATTTTCTCTCTCATATTCCATTTCCCCCCATGACTCTTGCCCCCCATTGCACCCCCATTGAATCCCGGCTGATCCGCCCACTTCTCTGAAAACCCCGCCCCCTCGAAAAGTAATACTGGTTCCCGTTATAAGCCGTCGATCCGTTGATTTGCCCATCCTCCCCCTAATCCGGTTTTATCCATTTTCACCCATTTCGTTTTTTTCTAAATTTCCGGGTAAAAACACTCAAATCGCCTGAAACAAAACACATTTTCTTTTGAATATTTACGGGTTTCCCTTCTTTCTGTCTCATGTTCTTTTTCCTCTCTGTCAAATAATATCATATTGATATTCAATCGACCCACCATCAACTTCTCTGAAATTCCCCTTTTTTCCCCCTTCCTTGAAATTATATATTTTGCATGTGTTTAGGATATAAAAAAGAACTGAAAAAACAGAAAGTCATCTATTGCATGTCTATTCTCGTCTTAATTTTGAAAATAAAGATTTTGACGACATATGGTTTTTTAAAATGCAAGAAAAGGATGGTTTGAAGAATAAGATATGGTCAAGATAAAACTAAACTGATCGGAAAATAAAGAAAACAGATAAATTGAGAATCTACTATTTCATTCTACAGACAAATCCGACATTATTTTGCAACGTCTTCGCTGTACAAGGAGTCCCGGTCCGCTGTCTCTTTGCTCTGTAATTGTTACAGATTACAGTGACAGACTTTTGACTGAACGCTCGACGAGATCTTTTTATTTTCCCGTCTTACTCTCCAAAAATGTTGAGTCCAAACTAATTGATAGAATTGGTCTGTTGTCGGCCTTTTATGATTCAAACGGAGTTACGTACCTTCATATGGTTCAATTTCTGACAGGTGGAGACCAGATGCTCTCGGAGAGATTACTATCCCGCTGCTGAGCTGACCTGCGTCTAATTATTGGATAAGCCGATGCGGTGCGGTTGCTTTGCATATGGGCAAGGTGCCCTCATTCTCCGTCGAAAAACATCATTTGAGGATTCTTTAGTCGGCATGAACACCCCTTTTCTTCTGTTAAAACTACCATTCATAGCACATCAAAATGCCATTCGAATGCTTGAAATTATAGAGATGTGAGTTTCCTTTTTAGAAGAATATGAAAACTGATGATTATATTTTCAGAATTGACTTGTCACTGCTTTCAAAAAATAGTCGAAAAGCAGTGAAAAATTCACTCTTGAAGAATCAATTGAAGATTCTGACGAAGTTCAGAATTAACTATGATTTTGTGATTCAAATGAAAGATTGTGATTTACGAAATCATAAATGCGAGTTTGTAACAATTGAAAATAGCCATTTGAATGTACAAAAAAAGTTTTTGAAAATCGAAACTGAGGAGGATAAAGATGAAGAAGAAGAAGAAGATGATGAAGACAGTACTCTGATGGGTGCATTTTGGACGAAAAGATGGTCTGAGTACCTCTGTGAAATTCTAAATCAGGATATCGATACAGTCGTTATCGATGTGAAACATTATAAAGGAAGACTCTCCGAGATATCCAAATGGTTGAACTTCCATCAGGAATCAATCAATAAAGTGGAACTCAGAGGCCATTTCATAGATTCGAATGAGTACTCTTTGTTCATTGATAGCTGTCGAATCAATGAGAGTTTGTTGCTTTATCCGGATGAATACAGTGAAATGACTTCTATGAATTATAAATTTAATGTTCACTCATTATACGCAGTTCAGGATCAGAGAGTTCTCGAATGGATAACAATAGACGATATAATTAGTTTTGATTGTGAACAAATCACTTTGTCTGATACTCCATTCGATGAGCCTGATTTGAATCGATTCCTCAAATCGTGGATCAATGGATCGAATGAAAGACTCAAACTCATCACATTTTTTATTTGTGAATGGAGTCCGGAATTAGTGTTTGATGGAATTGAAATGGAAATCAGAGATGATTCTATTGAAAGAAGATATGATAAGTGAGTCATTAAATTTCCTTTGATTCTTCTGTCATACTGTAATTTCAGTTTTAAAATGAGGGATCAAAAGATTAATGGAGGAATGGATATTCGACGAAAAGATGGAACTGTAGCCACTATTTTATGTCATCCCGATCCTAATCGGGTGGTATGGAAGAGATTCTCTTTCTTCATCCTGGACCAAGAGACTAAATAATATGAACTCTTCGATTATGCACTTTTAATATATATTTTTAATCGAATAAACCTTTCTCTGAATTCAATGGAAACATAAACGGAAATGAGAACGGAAATAAGCTGCCTACTCTTTCTATTATCACTTTTTTCTTTCATTTTCAGTCTTTGAGATTTAGAAATAATCGCTCTTTTTATTCTCTTTGGGAAAATGAAACTTTAAATTGAATTATTATTTTCTTGATTTTTTATAATTCGTCATCAGAAATGTATTATTCAGATGACCATATAAAATCAAAAGTGATGAATGAACCTAGTCACTTTGAGGGTCCCATAGCGACGAATCAAGAAGCTCCAAGACAATCTTCAACATTCCAAGAATGGGTCAGAAGTTGGTGTGGTAAAAAGAATACTGTCAATCCTGTACAGGTGAATTACCTAAATAATATATTTTCACTTTATCATTGAATTTCCAGCCCCCAATCACTGTTGTGTCGACGCCAATCCTAACTGTTCAAGCTGCCACTCCTGTACCTACTCGTGGAAATCCAGAGTATGATCAACTGCAAAGAAGACTTCAGAATCCGCAGGTAGACGGAGATTCTGTTCCTTCGATGGAAGATCCAGATTTGAATTCTGAATTATGGGCACCCGAGAGAAGACCGGACGGAGTGAAAGAAGAAGACTCTCCAACAAAAGTGGAGGAGAATGAAGTTTCTACCGTTGAAACCCCGGAGATTCCTCCGGCCGAAGGAGTGTCTTCATAAGAAAATTTGGAATCAATTCTTTTTAATTCTTTAATTTTATAAATGGCTTTCTTTATATAAAGTGACATCTTTTTCGATTTCCTTGACATTTTTATGAGATTCCGAAAAGAAGAAGAAGGACCACAAAAGCAAAAACCAAATGAGATCGTTGGCAGTGAAAGATGAAACTAAGGGCAATGGTTGCCCCCGGTGACGATGCGCCGCACTTGGCTTCTTCTTTTTCTTCTTCTTTTCATTCTCCTGCCAGTAGTCGTTTTTTCTCATCCTAGAATGTCGTTTCCCGTTCATCCGTCTTATGGTCCTGGGTATGGGCAAGTGTTCACGCAACAACCGTATCCCAGTCAGCAACCGGTTATCATGTGAGTTGAAAATATTATATTGGAAGCTTTGACTTGTAGCTTCTTAGATTATTCTATGAACTAGTAAACATTCTCATTTTTAGTTATCAACAACAACCTGGATACCAGCAACAACAACGTCAAAACTCGAACTGTTGCGATTGTTGCGCGTGCTGTCAATGCTGTTTGATGTGTTGTGCATGCAGTTATCTTCTCACTTGTTGGGCGGAGCTTTGTTGCTCAGTTCTTGATTAAAAATAAGATAAACGATGTTTATATGTATGTATCACGAATCTATTCACAACAAGGTACAAAAAACATGATTTTTCCGGTGGGAAAGTCGGAAGAGAGAAAGGAGAGGGGGCTAAACGGGAATGTCTAAACGGGGGGAAAACAGTATACACATTTTGAAGAGTTTTATATTCTTTTGTTGTCTTGAGACCCGATGTGGATCCGGATGAACAGAGAATATAAAATAACAGAGAAACAAAAAAGCACAACTAAATCGGGGTTTTAAAGAAGAAAAGGCTAGCACTCGGTGTGAAGAAGGAAACGAAATCATTTTGAAAAGTGTGTGTGTGGAAGAGAGCGATTCATAAATTGGCCATTAGAATGAGAAGGTTGACTGGTATAATTGATAGATATTCTGGGGAAGGTAGAAGAACTCATTTTGAAGTGAATCAGATTTTAGATTGGGGATGAAAAGAGATGGATTATGAGCATCAGACACGGTTAGAATCAGATAATTTTAAAGAGAAAATGTAGAAGAAGACAGTGTTCAAGTGGCTGGAGCAGCTGTGAACTGGGCGTCAAAAATCGCTTTGAGCACTTGTAACTTTGCGATTTCTTTGGTTCGGGCATCGAGTTTACTCAATTTAATTGAAATCATTCTTGCGAATATTTCATCTTCTTCCTCTTCTCGAGTAGTTGCCCATTGGGATAATCCGGGGAAGAATGAGAGGCCGAGGCTTGTGGCGGCAGCAGCTACGGCAGCGTTACGGGACGACCTGGAAATATTCAGAATTCAATATTTTATGAATGATAGTTGATTTCTCTTCTGTTTTGGGCACCTATATAATATGGTCAAGTGATATTTTGAGAGACGCAGAAATGAAAGTTTATAACAGACTTCGACTTCTCTATGTATTGGGAGCAGAGAGATCTAATTTCAATGAAAAATAAAACTTTTTTCTAAAAATTCTAGACTATAATAACACCTTCTCTCTCTGATATTTCGGTCGTTTTAGTCAACATTTCGATTCCCGAAGGTGACGGAAAAAAGAAACAGACATGACCGATTTTGTTTACTTTTTCTTACTCTTTCACTCTTTTCCTTCTCTTCCTGTCAACTGTTTTTTTTCTTTCCGTCAGAGTTCAAAACGGTCTTCTATTTACTTCGAAAACTCTTCCAAATCGGGAAAAAAGCTCCGAAGACGAAAACAAGGATTACTGTAGGTATCAGTGATCAGATAAAACTCACATTGGAGGCATTCCATCGGTCAACGAGACTCTTGTTCTCTTCAACGGTGGTCCTCCTCCTATTCCGTTGTTTGAAGCGGATGACGTGGCAGATGGAGATGGAGTGACAGCCATTGGAATTGGAAGTGGAGGTGGAGGTGTTCTATTATTGGTTGTTTCTGTTCTCTCTGGAACAGTTCCATTGTTCTTTGAACTTGAACTTGAAGCCGTCGAAGCGGAACTTGAATCAACGTCAGTTGATGATTTTGATGAATGTGTCTCTTGAGTTCTGATTAGTTCATTCTCAATGAATGACATTGCTGCCTCCATTGGTGACACGTGTCCAGGACCACTGGATTCTGTTTTTGATGAGTGATCAGAAGACGGATTAGAATCAGTTTCATCGGTGCTGAAATTATGTTTTTAATGAAACAAGAAGATCTTTGGGATTCTTACTGTCGATCCTTTAAATGAGCCTGAATGAATTTAAGAGGTCTCTGGAATACCCAACTCGACGGTTTCTTCGAGACTCTCTCCTTCTTCTCCTCTTTCTTGTATCTGTCTCGAAGTGTCTTCCATCTTGTTTTTACGTGTTCAGCTGAAATCTCATCTGATTAGTCTCCTCATATCACTCTCTTGTACTCTTACAAGTTGTCTCCAAATTCTCTGCGATCTCATTCCATGCGGAGTTTCTCCATGACAAAAGATTATAGCCTTCGTCTGATTGATCATATAAAAACGGACGAGATTTCACTTCAGCAATTAGTCGGATATTGAAGACGGGTGTCTCTTCGATTTTCATGTTTTTACTACTTGCCAGTAGAAAATTTATCTGCAAAGTGACATTTGTGACGTTGTAAAAAACACATGTGTGCACATTCATTTTTGTAGCGTCTTCGGGTTCTAAATAGACAGCGTTACGAAACTCAATTACTGTATAGCAATAGGATATGGGTCATAAAAGAGCGAATATACTCACTTCCTTTATCGGGTCCGACTCCATACAATCGTCTGGCGCAGTGGAAATTGTTGGTTTAATGTCCTCCGCGTCTTCTGATTGTTCTGACATTCTGGAAAAAAAGAAAGAAAGGATGGAGGTAGGGGTTTGTAGGTTTAGCCCAGAAGAGAAGATATGAAACGTTTAAGGAAGAAAGAGTATGCAGCTCCAGAACAGCGCCAAGGGTAGCGCCAAGAAGCGAGAAAGACACCTATGATCAGCTGGAAAGTGAGAACAAGGAAACTGCAGATTTTGAAGAAACAGACGTCAGATTAGCAAGACTTGGAGAGCAGGTGGAAAACCGAACATCTGAATGTGTCGCAAATTCAGATGACACCTAACTCTACGATCCTAAAATCGAGGATGCCTGGAATCTTTCTCTAGTGATAGGCGATGAGCTGCCCATAAAAGAACAAAAAAGCGAAAGGTAGCAGCAGCAGCATATAGGCACACACCGCATTGAGTGTGGGAAAAAATAGAAAAAACTGGCGAAATGGGGGGGCATCGGGTTGTGTTGGTAGTATGTGTGTGCGGTTGGGAGGCGGCAAGTAACAAAATATACACAGAAAGAGAAGGGGCCCAGAAAAAGAAGAAGAAGAAGAAGAAGGCGACGGCGGCGGAGAGAGATACGGAAGAGAATCGAGAGAAGAAAAGACGTGTGCGGAGGAGGGCGCGCGCGACACACGCGTCAAAAACAGTAGGGCGCCGTCGAGAGGTGCCAGACGCCAAGAGGCTTCGGAGATAGTATAAGGAGCGGAAGAGAGCAGCGGCAAACATGTGCAGAGAGTCGCCGCGGGGAAGAGGGGGGAGCGGGGCGGAGGCCCCCCGCGTCTCTCTTCTCTATTCAGGCTCCCCTTCTTTTTCTTCTCTTTACTCTGTGTCTGTGTCTTCCGCCCTTTAACCTTTGGCATCGTCTCCGCAGCGTCCTCTTTCGGCCGCGCGGTCCCTGTCTCGCTCTCTGTCTCGCATTGCGCAATTGTGATGTCTGTTGAAGAAGAGTGTCTGTGCTGCTGAGGCGAATGAGAAAGAGAGCGTACTGTTGAAACGCTTTTTTTTTCTGCTGGGATTGAAGCGCGGCGCCGAGGCAAACTAAACAAGTAATAAGATGGCGAACTAATCCGCGCGCTCTCTTTCTCCCTCTCTCCGATTGACAGAGGTCGGAGGTTGTTGGGGTTTAAACGGAGGAGTAAATGGGGATTCAAACCACTTCTGACAGTGATCAGTGGATCTCAGAGACTTCAGATCTACCTTCAAATCAGAGTACTGCTTTCAATGCTTCTGAATCTGGAAAGAATTCCTCCCTTTTCAGGCCATCTGAAAAATGTCGTCTTCTTGTTCTCCCTGATTCTCGCCTACCAAACAAAGACCTGTCCAACACCATTCAACCGACCCTAAATGGACGAAGAACTACTCTCTTCGGCCCCCAGAAGAAGGAAAAACAGCACTTGAAAAAGGTTGGACACAGCAAAAAGAACTAAAAAGGAAAAAAAAGAGCGAAGAAGGAGGCGATTGCATGCGGAAAAATGAGACAAAATGCTGTCACGCGGAGAGAAAAAACGGGGCAGAAACATATATATATATATATATATATATTTTCTCATTGAGTGAAAAAGAGAAAAAGGAAAAAGTAATTGTGATGATTCGTCGATAATAATAATACTATTTTGTGTGCTTTTTTGAGAAAAGAACGTTTTATCAGCTGATTTTTTGTCGGCTGATAAAGAAGTTCAGAGTTGCAGTTGTTGTGACATGCAGCACTAATGCAGCGCTAATCCGAGTTCTGATCATCTATTCTGGAGCCAAAAATGTAGTTTGTAGTTTTGGAAGCATCCATATCTTCTTTTTTTTTCTAGCAGGGAGAGAATCAAAAGTGCATCATCCACAATATCCCTTCCCGATTGAACTTTCAATCCCCCCCAGTACTCTCCAATTTCAAACAATCAACTTTCCCTCTCAAATCATAAATTTTGTACAAAAAACTTTCTCGCATCGCGAGCGGCAGGTTAAAATTGTCTCGTCTAGGTAGGTTGCCCCCCGAGATGAACAAGTTTTTTGTCTCGTTCTCTTGTGCGCATCGATGGCATCAGTGTCATGGCATGGGAAAATGAGGAAATAGAGAATAGTTAGGAGTTTATTCGGAAACAAATTACAAATGAATGGTACCCGTTCACAGAGAAAAAATAGATTTCAAGTTTAACGGAATCTCGGCAGACGAATTGGGCAAGGAAGTACACAACAGAGCATTGGACTGTCACAACAAACTTCTCCGATGAAACATCCACAACACAGAGCCAAAAGGGATGTTAACCAACAGTTGTCATCGGATCGTCGTTGTTGAGGGGCTGGTTGTTGAACATATCTGAAATCAAAATGTATTTTAATAGAAGGGCACTCCTAGATTGATCACTGAATATCCGAAGTCATTCTAGAGATTCGAAAGAAGTTCCAATTTCCATTTTTTTTGTTCATACATGTTTGTCTTTTTCCTGCCCTCCTCTCTTCCCAACCTCGATGGGGGGAAAGAGTAACTCGCAAATAGACCTACTTCTCTGCATTCTGCCGCCCCCCGGAAAATGAACACTGTGCAAATAGTGAAGAGAAAAAACAGAAAAGAGAGGGAGAGAAGAGGTAAATGTGGTTTTTAGGCTCATTGCAAACGAGTTCAGAGTTTTCACATTCGACGGCAGGGGGAGCTTCTGTGTGAAGGGGAAAAGAGAGTGTAGGGAGTTGAGATTGTGTAGTTACAGTAGGCTACAATTACAGTACTTTTCTATTCAGTCAATATAATTCTCCTAGTATTTAAAAATCTAAAGAAAAAGAAGACTGATTTAAAATATAATTAACGCCTGAAGCTCTGATTTTCAGAATTTATGAATCAGATTCAGACTCAAATTTCCATTTTTTAAAAATTATTTCCAAGACTCAGATTTTCAGATCATTTCTACAGTTTTTAGTTTCATAGAATTGGAAACCAAGCAAAAAAAAGAAAATACTTCCGAAGAGAACTTACATGACTTGTGGTTGATTGGGATTGTAGTATCCCTGTGGATACGGTCCTTGAGGTGGATATGGATTATGTCCCTGTGGAACGTATCCTGCCTGAAACTATAAACTTTTAGAACTGATCTTTGCTTTTTCAAATTAACTTCAAAAATCGAAAAACAAAACTCACATTTCCATATGGTTGAGGCTGAGAAGTGTATGGCGGTGGAGCTCCGGACATCTAGAGAATAAGAAAGTGCAATGAAGTAAAAAAAAGAAGGTGAAAAATATGAATGTAACAGAAAACCAAGAGAGAAAAATAAATAAAGAGATGAAAGAGAGATAGAGAGAGAGAGAGAGAGAGAGAGAGAGAGAGAGAGAAAGTAGGTTAAAAGTGAAAAAAGGTTAAAGAGGGGTAGAAGAAAAAGAAAAAAAGAGGTGCGCAGCGACTGTTTTGACTGTAAAAAGGAGAAAATGAAAGGAAAAACAGTGATAAGAAAAAAGAAAATGGAAGACAATGAATTTTTTGTTCTTCTGATGGACGAATGATGATTTGAGAACATCGTTTCTAGAAGAATCAGACGAGAAAAGCAGATACAAAGTATGTTAAAGTTTTTTTTTGAATACCAAAATCGATTCTGAATTCTCAATGAAAAGTTTTGGAAAGTGTCCTCCACAAATTGCAAAACACAAGAAAAAACCACAATGAGATGTTCAGACAAATTAAAACACGAACAAACAGGTAAAGGTTTTTCGAAATTTAACTTTAAAAACGAAGATCAATGAAAAACTCAATTTTAATTTTTTAAAAACTAGAATAAAAAACTATTCAATTTTACAGTTATTTTGAGCAGAAAAACAAGAAAAAAAGAAAGAAAAGGATAGAATTGCGAAATCCGAGAAGGAAAGAGAAAGAGAAGAAACAGAGTTGTTTTGGGTCCACAGCGACCAATCATCAGCTGTTGATCCGAGGGAAATCGGTTGGTAAAAATGAAAAATCTATGTTATAGCTCCTCACGATTAAAAGAAAAAGAACCAAAATAAATTAAATTACTCTGTCTATATAAACGAAAAGAAATGAAAGAAATCATTTTTGAAATGGGAGGAGGGAAGGAAAGAGAGATGATGAGTCATGTTATTCGAAAAAGAGAAAGAGATTCAAAGAAAAGAAACGGGTTACGCCCTAGTAATTTTGAAATAATCGAGAAACGAATGATGGCGGTCAGGTGAGGATTTGAATTGACTGACTATAAGAATAAATGTGAATTTGAAGGAGGTTTATGAAATCCAGGAGAGAATGAACACTTATGTAGATTTGGTGAAAAAGGAAGTTTTGAATCTCACTAAAGTTTCAGGAAGCTAACGAACGAATCTTGTCAAAATTTACATTTTCAGGCATCTAGAAACATTGTTGAGCAGGTTCCTTTTGACAGTAACCTCTCATTCTAATAGTACCAGTCGGTTATAACCGCCTGACGGCGGTTAACCTCCTGGTTTAGCTCATGTTGGCGAATATCCTTGGGCTATAACTAAACACAAATTTCATTTTTATCAAATTTTATTAACAAAACACGCGGGCAAACAATTGAACTCAAACCGGAAAAATGTAATATTTATAATTGGAAAACTTTTAAAAACCAAAGCCCCTACAGTTCTGGCCACAAAAGTACTAAAGGAGGACTGCAGTGGGGTTCAATAATTTGATATCAGATGTAATTTTGAACTCTGAACACTTTTTCTGTTGACAACTTTTTCTGAAAATGCCTCTAAATGCCTTAAAAACCCGCTTGAAATGGGGGAGATGTTAGGAAAGGTTTTAGAAAATAGGAATTAGCTCTTACTCTTGCAAAATACGGCTCTCTGTCGTTTGCAGCTGGAGGTAACATTCCCTTTCATCGTTTCCAGAACCCGAAGGAACTGATGAAACCTACTACTCCGGGAATGTTAAGAGAGAGGAGAAGTGATTAGAGGATTCTAAGAAGAGGAGGTAACATTCCCTTTCATCGTTTCCAGAACCCGAAGGAACTGATGAAACCTACTACTCCGGGAATATTAAGAGAGAGGAGAAGTGATTAGAGGATTCTAAGAAGAGGAGGTAACATTCCCTTTCATCGTTTCCAGAACCCGAAGGAACTGATGAAACCTACTACTCCGGGAATATTAGGAGAGAGGAGAAGTGATTAGAGGATTCTAAGAAGAGGAGGTAACATTCCCTTTCATCGTTTCCAGAACCCGAAGGAACTGATGAAACCTACTACTCCGGGAATGTTAAGAGAGAGAGAGGAGAAGTGATTAGAGGAAAGGAAAAAAAACGAAAAAGGGAAAGAAAAGAAGGAAAGAATGACTGGTGACTAACAGTCTATGCCAAAGAATGGGAGAAGGGGTCGGGGCATATATAGGTGGGGTCAAAGGTCACCTGCCAATCGATTTTTAGAACATCCTTGTCTCTGTTTGCTAATCTTCCAAATCGTTTGATGTTGCCGATTTGAGAAGAAAAAAGTTGCGTTTAGAACGTCAATATCTTCCAGAAAAATAGACAAATGACAGAGAAAAACTTATTTTAATTGCCGATTATTGATATGGGATGGGTTTGGATGAGAAAGAAATCCGAAAAGATCAAACAAACAAAAGGAAGTCGAGAAGACTGTCGCTCACTGGTCAACATGTTATTGTTATTGTCTTGCCAGGAGGTAAGTTAGAGGGACACACCTGTCTGTATAGTTTGAATGGATACACGTGGCTGCCTTCCCAGAAGGAGGAAAGAAGAAGAATGGGGAATTGTTCTGAATTTTTCAGGGCAGCTAGTTAATAGCTGGATCTGCATTTACTTATTAAAAAACTTTCCTCTAGAATTATTTCTTAGAGCTACACGGCTCGTTGTAGAAAGATAGCTGGTTTTTCAACATCTTTCTCTTCAACGAACCGTGTAGCTCTTAGAAATGATTCTGGAGAAAAGTTTTTTGTGAGGTAAATGAAAATCCAGCTATCAACTGACCGCCCTCAAAAATTTAGAAAAATAACACTTTCCCCTCCTTTGCTACGAACGCCCAAAGTTGACAATTTTGAACTGAAAAGACCGATAATTAAAACCTTTATGGCCAGCACTGAATATACTCCTTTTCTCTGCATGTTTCAGAAAAAATGATAGAGAATTTGTCTGAGATGATGCCTGTCTTTTCAGCTTTCTAAAATGATTACTTTGAAAACATCTAGAGCTGTTATTCGTCAATCAATTTCAACGGGCACCACGGGAACAGATTCAGGAATCTTTCTGGGCACTGTTGGCTCCCATAGTGTAAATTCATCATCCCTATCCCAAGGGAATTTTGGAAATTTAGAAATGAAAAAATTTGATAACCAAAAGAAGCTTCCCTCCTCTTCTTATCTCAGTTCATCAGTTCATCACGGCGCCACGTAAAATTTCAATATGAAAAATAGTACTGAAAATGCCGAAAAATGCGCGCAGATAGTTTCAAAGTGCAAATTTCGAAAATCAAAAAACACGGGCATCATCTCGGACAAATTCTCTATCCATCCATATAATTTTTGTCAAAAAAAGTTCAAAGGCGGATCCGCTAGGGCTTGCGACCAACAGACACACACAGAGACAGACAGATTCTTCTGATTGTTATTAGTAAAGATCTTCAACTTGTTTCATTTCGGAATACGTATCGGTTCTGATGAGACGTTATCAAAATAGATTTATGAAATTCGGGTCCTAAATAAATTCTATGAATTGATCGAGCTTATCCCAGACAATCCACAGTGTTAAAATCTGCTTGAAACTATAATGATCTCTCGAGTAAAACACAGAATCTTCGGAGCACACCTTATTCTGACTGAACACTATACAACTACAAAGAATCCGTTATAAAAGACAACGAAATAAGTTTTTCAACAAGGAATCGCAGTTTTTTATTCTAGAAGGTTTTGTTTTTACTTTTGAACTGTCCAAAGGAAGAAAAATTTTAACTGTATCAACCAGATTGTTAATAATGAGTTTATATTTAATTCACACTTCGAAATTGGTTCTATATAAAATCTTTTTTCCAAACGTAAAAAACAAAATCTTCCCTCTTTCTCCTTTTTTTCCAAATTCTCATCTAAATTCAAATTCGAATCCATCCCGTTTTCAATGAATCCGCCGACGACGCCAATCTCCGTTTTGTCGTATTCGTAACGAATAGTAACGTGTTCAAAATTCCAATAAAAAGAGCCACGACAACACCTGCTCTCTCCTTGTTTCAAATACTATTTCAGAATGAAAAAAGGTCATAATTCGGAAGAAAATTGGAAAAACGGGACGATGAAAAGGGAAGGAAAAAGAAGACGTCATGGAAACAGAACGAATGAAGAAGAAGATGGAAAAATAGAGGATAGGAGGAGAAATCAATTTAGGAGATCCTTGACTAAGAATCAGATTATCCAGATTTTGAAAGCTTCTCGATTCCATTTGTCTCGTGTTCTCTGTTTCTCCAAGAAATGATGTTTTCATTGAATACCAGTTCGAACTTTCTTCCCCTCTTATTCTATCTTGACCTTAAACCGAACACTATCAACCTCTTCCTCGCGTAGATTTCTCCCGAATAGATCCTCCATCCATCCAGAGTAATAAGGGAATGAAATCCGAAACCGAAATCTCTTTTTTTCTCCAAAAATTCCAAATTCACTTAACGCTTCGAAAAACGGAGAGAAGGGCGGTGCGCATCATTTTTCAATCCGCAACCCCGTCATCATCACAGGAGGAAGAAGAGAGAAAGCTTAGACACTATTTTTATTTTTCCGTTTTTTTTCTGTTTTATTCCGAAATGTATTCCCATGATATCATTTATACGAACAGAAGAAGCAAAATATAATGCGAACGAATTCTCACACGATCATAATTTTAGTTTTTTGTTGATTAGAGGGTTTGAAGAACGGCACGTAGGCTGTTTCTTTGATGTGAGCAACAATAATTTTGTATTGAACAAGGGATTCCTACAGAAAACGTTCTGATAACCTACCAATATAAAGAAAGGTATTTTTTTTGTTGGCAAAGATCATGCTCATACTAAAAAAGTCGTATAAACTTCACAAAGACAAGCTTGCTCTCCAGAGAGATCAAAAAGTGGTGTCGTAATTCAATGCAAAATTTGTATCTATCAGTCTCTCCCAAAAATAAAAATGTACTTCTATAATTGTTGAATGACGCAGAAATACACTCTCGGAATCCTTGCAGTCTGGGAAATTTGTAGAAGATGACGATGGAACGACTACTTATATCCTCCCCCCACCTGAAATCCTCGAATTCCACAGATTCCATTCTGAATTCCTCTCAATTTTATTTTTTGTTTCCTCCCCGAACGAATTCTACGCATTTTTCGTTTGTTTCCGTCTCAGCTTTTCGGCTCAATTTCGAATGCTCAATTGCTCCATTCCTCCCCTTTTTTGGTTTTCTGGCTCAATTCTCGTACTTTTTCCCGAAATCCCGTCTCCTCTCGCCAATTCTTCAAATTCCATGGTTCTTCTTCTTCTCCTAGTTCTTTTTGGAAGAAGGCTTCATGCTCCCAATTTAGCTGTCAATCTTCGGTGAGAAGTCATCGAGTGTGTATGTGTGGAGTGAAGCGACGCGCGGTGTGAACGAATAGAATCTCAACCAACTCGTCATTCTCGTCGTTTTTTGAATCATCAAGAAGAATGGTTCCGTAGTTTGATCTGAAAATGATCGTAGGCCTGAAGGCCTGGAATTACGAAGTGTAGAGCTGCTATTCAGATGATTATGCTCGACCCGGGTAGAGTATCTAGTCCTGTTCCACCTATTCATAGGTTAGAAAATACAGATAGAACTATCAAAAAGATGTCACGCCCTAGAACAGTTTCAGAACCCTCTGATTCTATCGCCCCGACCTTCAGAATCCCTTTAACTCTTCAAATTGTCTCCAATTCATCTTTCTTTTCCCCTATCCAATCCATAATCTGTTCTTGTATATTTTCCTTGCTCTGATTCTTGTAGTGGGTGTGAAAGAGAATCGAATTTCGAGCCGTCTTCTTCTTCTTCTAGAACTCCTAATTACAGGCCTTCTTCTCTCCTGTTTAGACTCTCTCAAATGGTGGAGCTGTCTCTCTTCTTCTTCTAACCAATTATTAGCAGAATACGAATCTCCTCCTCCTCCTTCGTTTTCTTCATCTTATTTTCATATTTTTCTTTTCTCCCGTTTTTCATCATGATTTTGTAGATTGAGAAGGGGGGAAAGTGTGTGAAAAACCACACCACCGAAATGATATCTCTCACTCAGATTTCTCATGATTTATTCCGTCTCCTCGTATCACCACCATGCAGTTTTTTCCTTCTTCTTCCGACGTTTTTCTGGATTTCATTACTCACTTTAAGAAGAAAATGAGGAGTGGCAGATGACTATATAGTCTATGTCTAGGTGTCCTTTCAAGAAAAGGTTATCTAATATTCTGAAGTTGAGATTATACTCTTGTAAACGAGGTTCTTTTCCGAGTAAGGATCAAACTCCATAGCCTTGAGAGACAAAGGCTTACTGTAACTACCTCTTCCCTTCTGTGGTTCAAAAGCTCCGCCAAAAAAAAAGAAATCTCGTTTTGATTCATAACGGGACACCATTCATTTCCCTCCTCCTTCTCTCCATTCATCCTTCCATCCTCGCCAAACAACTAAACGACATCTCATCCCAATTCGTTCTTCAATATGTAGTCGACAAATTCGTTTTTTTTTGGATTACGGTAGCCATACGTGTCTGCCACGCCTTGTTTCGTTCACAAAACGATGTTAGAAACCTTTCGACAGACACAAAAAGTGACGTGGTGGAGGGAAAAGACTGCCGCTTTTCTATCTTTTTCACAAGTTTTGGTTGTAGTTTTAGGAGGAGTCGCTGGCTGGCGGATCGAAACGGTCCCCGGGGAGTATTACATTTATACATAGACTTTTTGGAAGAAGAAGAAGGAAAGAAGAGATAGAAGAAGACTCATCCTCAGCTATCACTTTCTTCTTTCTTTTTTCTTTCGTCTACCCCCACGTATCTATTCTTTTGAATTTCAAACTTTCTGAAATTTCCCACAATTATTGGTCAAGTCTTGATATTTCCGAAGGTTTCATGCACTGAGTGCACATTTCATGTGATCTTGAGAGTTTCACTACTTCATTTGATTCTTCTTTGGAGCTGCTATCCCAACTAATCTAAACCCGTTTCCCTCCGCCCATTTCAAATCTGTATAGCAATTTTTTGAGCTCCGACTTCTTTTGCATTTTTCGTCCGATAGTCGGTTTTTTTTTGCTGCACTTACTTAAAAATTCCTCTCTCTCTCTTAACTTAGAAATTCGTCGAAAAAAAAGGCGAGAGGTGGTGGGAAGTCGCACTCTGGAAGTCTCGACGTCTTCTTCTTCTAAACCGATGACGACGACGACGACATCCTCCGAAATCTAAGTGAAAATAGAATAGAAATCGAAGAGTTTGAGACGTTAACTCAGTTTCCGCGAACAATCCCAATCAGTGCCTTCTTTTCTTCAATGTCTTCTTCTTCTTCTGGAGAAGAAGGAGGAGGGGAGCGACGTCGCCTGACGGAAAATAAACTTCGAAACAGAATAAAGAATCTTCACTTTTCGTCTTTTTTCCGACGATTCTTCGATATTCTGAATTCTCTGTGATTCAAGCCTCCTGTACTTTGTAGTTTTAGCTGCGCCCCCACTTCTTCTCCTCCCCACCACTCCCGTATTCTGATGACGTGTCGACGTGGGATTCATCTGTGGATACCGTGGGAACTCCTCCTCCTCCACCATCCCATTCCTTTTTCTCTTCCGATCTCATATTTCTTTCTGTTATATTGAATTCCGTTTGAATTGGTTGTTGCTTCTTCTTCTTCTATCGAGGAAAAAAGAAGACGTTTCATTTATTCTTCATCATCAAATCCTTCTGCTGCACAATTGAGCCAATCCGTGTGATTGAGAAAGGAGAAAAAGAGTGATGAATAGAGATTCTAATTGGTTTCATTTCTCAAAAAGGTGTAGAAGGAAAGAGAGAGAGAGAGAGAGAGAGAGAGAGAGAGAGAGAGAAATCTGTTTACAATGTGTCTTTGATCTTCTCCTCGTGCTCATTTCGGACTCATCTAATTTTTGATTTGTACATGTACATTTGTTTTTTCCTAGTTCTTTTTTCTCCAAAATCTGCATCCACCCTTCCGCCTCTACCAATCAATCATGCGCATTTTGAATTGGCGCCAAGGCGATCCTCAAAAATAACAATAGAACCCTCAGTCTCTTTGAATTTCGGAAACCCTCCCTCCGCCCCATCTCAAATACACATGTCATTCTTTTCTTTTTCTTTTTTCTGTTCTAAAGATCTTTTTGTAAGTATATTGATTCATTCAGGTAATTTCTGGAATGTTCTGAACGAGTTGTCGGTAGTCTTCTGAAGTCATTTTGAACTCAAGGTGAGTCCTGGTTTGTCAGTTTTAAATGAAGGTTGGATTGGTTTAAAAATGGATAAGAATAGATTTTTAGAGATAAGTTTTTGTTTTTGAGAATTTCGGTTCTGATGAAACGACAATTAGAGAGTGTTCTGAGCACCAAAACAGTCACATTCAAAAATCGGAAATGTGACCAGAAATTCAAATTTTTGTGGTAAACAACAATTAAAGTTTTTTTGGATACGAATTTCAAGAAATGAATAATATTATGATATTTTGGTTTGATGATACAATACATTTCAAGGTACACACTTGAGCTTCTAAACTTTTTGTTAACAGGATTCCAAATTTTAAAATTTTTTTTAACACATCCAGTATACACCAGTTAGGATGCTGTGCTTCAACTGATATCCAAAAAAATATTTTTCCGAGGAAAATAGGAGCAGTATTATTCAAAACAAACCAAAAATCGCATTCGTTGACAATTATTTTGAATCTGCTCTGAGAAATTTTTAGCTAATAGATAGGTTCTACTATCAGAACTTCTATTTTTCCAATTTAATCAGTATCATTTTTCTAAAGCTATTAGTAAACTAACGAAACCAGTATCTCCTGAATAAACCTATTTCTAAAATCCATCCGAATCAATTCTCAATCGATCCAACCTTCTTCGTCCTGTGTTCTTGTTGTTCATAATTTTCAAACCACCAACAAAATCAATCAATCGATTCTCATCATCATCTGTTTTTTTTTCCTTTCCATCTGATATAATCTGTTCTATAAAACTAAACGGCAAAACAATACAAAAAAAGGAAAAAGGGGCGTGGTCTCCGTCTGCTCCGTTCCCTCTTCTTCTCTGCGTCTCTCTCCCGTGAGGTCTATAATAGGCGGGGCAGGTCCAGAGGAAGGACCACGTCACTTTGATTCTTTCCCTTTTGTTCTAGATTTTTCTCTTCATTTTCTGAAAAAAACGAAGATTCCTAAAATAGAAAAGTTACAGGGTAGGGAGAGAGACGCAGACACAATGGGCTTCAACGTGCCTGTTATCAACCGAGATTCGGAATTGTTGAAACAAGAGGCCAAGAAATGGTTGGAACAACAAGATAATCAAAAGAAATGTGTTCTGGTGATTGTATCGATTGCTCTTCTTTTGGATAACATGCTCTATATGGTCATTGTACCGATTATACCCAAATATCTTCGAGATATTCACAATTATCAAGTCACTTTCGAAGGATATCATAATGAAACTCATCAATTGGCTAATGGAACTTATTTGGTTCGAGAAGTCGGCGGAAGAATTGAATATTTGGATGAAGAATTGGAATTGGGATGGCTATTTGCATCAAAAGCACTTCTTCAAATCTTCGTCAACCCATTCTCCGGATACATCATCGATCGAGTCGGATACGAGATTCCAATGATTTTGGGTCTATGCACAATGTTTTTCTCGACTGCCATCTTTGCTCTCGGAAAGAGTTATGGAGTTTTGCTCTTCGCCAGATCTCTTCAGGTTCGTTTTTTTTTTAATTCTAAACTACACACGAGTTCCAAGTTCTGGAACTATTTGAATTCTGATCATTTCGAGTTTTTGCAAAAAAAAACCATATTTCGAAAACTCTTCTCATCTTCAATTTGTCATTTTCTTTTCCCGTTACGACCCATGGGACATGCCCACTTATCACCCTTAGACCATCTATTTTTCTGTTTCAACGACTCTTCCTTCCTTTCGACACACACACATACTGCAGAAGCATCTCCTCCTAGTTAATTAGCACGATGGCGTGTATATGTGTACTGAAACAAGAAAATAGAAGGAATAGGAATAGATATTTCAGACAAAACCCTTTTTCTCCTTCTTTTCCTTCTTCTTCCGTTTTGATACGATTTCAAATTTTAATGTCTTTTCTGAAATGATGATGGACCACCACACCGGTGTCCAATTTAGTGGAATTGAGTAGAAGAGAGAAGAAGAAGAAAGAAACCAAATCGAATTGTTCTTCTTCTTCTTTTTCTTCTTTTTTCACTTTTAGAAAAGAAGAAGAAAAGTGGAAGAAGAAGAAAAGGAAGAAGACACTAGGGAGAAGGAAAAAAGATTTTGACAGATAACCTTAAAAAGAAATATAAAAAGGAAAACTCTAGACAAACGAAATAATAAGAGAATCATTCTTTCAGGGGTTCGGATCCGCTTTCGCCGATACCTCTGGTCTCGCAATGATCGCCGATCGTTTCACCGAAGAGAACGAACGATCCGCCGCTTTGGGAATCGCTCTCGCATTCATTTCATTCGGATGTCTCGTGGCTCCTCCATTCGGTTCGGTTCTCTATTCAATCGCCGGAAAACCCGTCCCATTCCTTATTCTATCTTTTGTTTGTTTGGCGGATGCACTTGCTGTTTTCATGGTCATCAATCCGCATCGTCGTGGAACCGATTCTCATGGAGAAAAAGTTCAAGGTGGGTTAGGAAACCTTTGTGTCTGCTATTATAAAAATAGATTTTTCAAAATGTTCCAAACTCAAAATCCTATTTTCCAGGAACCCCAATGTGGCGTCTATTCATGGATCCATTCATCGCCTGCTGTTCTGGAGCTCTTATCATGGCCAATGTCTCTCTCGCTTTCCTCGAACCAACAATCACCACGTGGATGTCTGAAAAAATGCCAGAAACCCCTGGATGGCTTGTCGGTGTCATCTGGCTTCCACCTTTCTTCCCACATGTTCTTGGAGTTTATGTCACTGTAAAACTTCTCAAATCATTCCCCGGATACACTTGGGCCATTGCAATGATCGGTCTTGCAATGGAAGGAATCGCCTGTTTTGCCATTCCATATACCAATTCAGTCATGCAGCTGGTTCTCCCACTTTCCTTCGTCTGCTTCGGAATTGCTCTGATTGATACTTCTCTCCTTCCAATGTTGGGTCATCTTGTCGACACTCGACACGTTTCTGTCTATGGTTCCGTATATGCCATCGCAGATATTTCCTATTCTCTTGCCTATGCTTTCGGACCAATTATCGCCGGTTGGATCGTCACCAACTGGGGATTCACTGCTCTCAACATTATCATTTTTGTCACCAACGTCGGATACGCTCCCGTTCTGTTCCTTCTCAGAAAAGTTCATTCCTATGACAGTCTGAACGGAGCAGCTCCAACACAAAACGGAGAAATGACCCAATTAAATAACGGACAAGGAGGATACGGACAAGTTGGAGGAAAGACTGAAACTACTGTATTCAATGATTCGTATCAAGGATGGGACGACCAACAGTCGTATCAGAATCAAGCAAACATTCCGAATCATGCAGTCTCATTCCAAGATTCTAGACCTCAAACAGACTTCCCTGCTGGATATGATCCATTGAATCCGCAGTGGTAGAACATGTTTTAGACTTCATTTTTATCGTCTTTTCCCAAAAAATGGGGGATAGTTCATTTGGAAAAATACTGAATATGGGGGGAAATTTAGAAAATCTCGAGATTTCTGGAACAAAAATCGAAGCTTTTGGTACCTGATGTAGGCCATATTATTACTATTGTATCTGGGCTCTCGACAAATATTTTGAAAAACTGTCAACTGGGAAAATGAAGTTCAAAGTATGACAAGTATTTTTTCAGTTGACTATTTATCTGTACCTACAATGAGAACTAAGATAGGTACAGAACTCTAACCGGAGTTTCCTATACCTGTTTCCCTCCAAGAATTATCGGTATTTGCTGAACTTTTCCTTCATATTCTAATATATTTTTCAAATGAATTCCCCCTTCTGTGATCTCTATTTCCGTTTTTCTCTTTCTTTTATCCATCCCCCAAAAAAAGAATTAATTATGCCAAAATAACCAAGATAACAAAGGCCAAATGATTAGCCTAGATCGCTTCCTATTCTTTTATTCCAAATGTTCTCTCTTCTTTCTTCTCTTATTTTCCTTCTTCTTTTTTGCCCCCAAAAGTTCGTTTTTCCTAGTGTTTATGAAATGTATCTATTCTCTAATTTATTACGATGATAAAACAACAGATGATGATGATCAGATGATAATTGAAAATAATTTGTTGGTGGTTTGAAAATCTTTGGTTTCGGTTTAAACGAAGAAAACGTTTTCAGATGGAACAGAAAATAGATCAGAAATCAGAAAAGGTGCCGGAGGATTGGTATGAGGTAAGAAATCACAAGATCATAGGGATTATATCGGAAAGTGCATGGTACTGTATGGTTGAGATCAGTCGCGTCATTCCGTCGGACCGCCCATGATCTCTCTCTGCAAAAGTGTCAAAATGAAGTTCAGAACCCCAAGGTCGGCCAAACTTCAAATGAACCCCCCACTTTGACTAAATTAAACTGAACTCAAACCTTTTTTGTACGAAATCATTTTCCTTGATTTCCTGCTTTTAGTTCCTTTCCCTTTTTCTTCCCACCTCTTCCTCATTCCCTTGGGGACACCAACCTTTTCGATTTAATTAGATTCTCGAATTCGAAAGATTTTTCCATCGGAGGAAGAGCAAAAAATATAGTCTGTTGAGTGCATCTCTTCTAGAAACAAAGAGAGAAGAAGACGTCCCTTCATTCTCTCCCATTAACAGCAACGTCTTCTGCCTCATTTCAAAGAGCGAACTCGGCGAAGAGGAATAGGAAAAAAGAAGGAGAACTAATTAGTTCGAAACTCTTTTTTTGTCCTTGGTCCTATCTATTTCTATTCTATTTCTCGCCTTTTCCTTGAGTTCCCCTTTGAAATTATGAGAATTTTGTCAGTATTATTAAAAAAACAGTTTTTGTCCAGTCAGATTGCCTACCGTAATCTGAAGACTGTCAAGGTAAGATTCAAGATGCTTATAGAAATCGGAAGCTGCTTCTCCGAAACAAGAAGTTCTTGTTCCAGGCAGCTCTTCCAAAACCGCCCGTTCCCTCTTTGGAAGCAACTCTTGACAGATATCTTGAATATGCTGCAGTTGTCGCTTGTGGTCAAAGAGCTTCTCTTGCGACGACTCATGATGCCGCTCAGAAATTCATTCGTCAAGCAACTCCTCTTCAGGAACAACTTCTGGAAATTGCGGAGAAATCACCGAATTGGGTAACAGTCTTGATAATTGAACAATCTGTACTATGAGGAAGGTTTAGGCGACGAAGTTCTGGCTTCCTGAAATGTATATGAGAGTTCGAATCCCAACCCCTGTCAACTCGAATCCCGGATATATTTTTCCAAAAGTGAAATTCGAATCACAAGAAGAACATCTGAAATACACTGCATTGCTCACCAGAGGACTCTTGGAATACAAAAATATGATTGACACGTGAGGAATCGATCAGTTGCTCCAATCCAAACGTATTTCAGAAAACAAGTGTGTCGAGAGAAATCAACAGGGGCCCAGAAGCTTCAAATGTGTATGGAACAGTACGATCGAGTGCTCAGTTGCTATCGGGAACCGGGAATCGGAGAGGATACTCAGATCAGAAAACAAAAAACTAATGATGGAAATGAGCATATTCTGGTGATGTGTCGTAATCAGACATTCATTCTTCATAGTAGAATCAATGGAGCATTAGTCTCATTTGCTGATGTGGAACATCAGTTGACGAAGATTGAAGAGATATCAAAGATCAATCAAAATGTGAGTCCAGATTAAGAATCAGAAAGCATTACTGTATTCAGAACTCAACGAAAATCGGTGCTTCTGGAGTAGGTCCACGTGACGAAGCAGCCAAATTCTGGCATGAAATGCTGACAGTTGAACAGAATTCAAAGTCTTATGAATGGGTTAAATCCGCTCTTTTTGTTGTTTGTCTTGATATGGAGGATACTGTAGATTATGGAAAAAATGGTTAGTTTTCAGAGAAACTTTTGAAATTAAGGGTACAGTTTCAGATACTTTGGACATCAAAGAAAAAGAAAAAGAATTCATCGCACGTGGATATTCTACTCTAACTGGTCATGGATCCTCAGTTTTCGGTCTCAATCGTTGGTATGATGCCACAATTCAATTGGTTGTCTCTTCTAGTGGAGTCAATGGATTATGTATTGAACATTCGACAGCTGAAGGAATTGTTATTATAAATATGGCTGAAAGTGCAATTAAATATGCTCAGAAATACTTTAAGAGTAAAATGGTTAGAGTTGAGATTTATATTCTTTCAAAATTGTATTTTCTAGGTATGGAACGATGTTCGAAACGTACACCCGAAGTCTTTAACATGGCATTTCAGTGAGAATTCTAGACAGATTCTGAAAAAACAAGCGGAAGTTTTTGATGAATTGGCAAAAGAATTAGAGTTAGAAGTTCTGATTTTTGATGAGTTCGGAAAGGATTCAATCAAGAAATGGGGAGTCAGTCCAGATGGATTCATTCAATTGATCATGCAATTGGCACATTATAAGTGAGTCTTCAAATGAGAATTTTGAAATGAATACCGTTTCAGAACTCATGGTCACTTAGTTTCTACTTATGAATCTGCTTCTGTTCGTCGATTCGGAGCCGGAAGAGTTGACAATATCAGAGCAAATACTCAAGAAGCATTGGAATGGGTTACTGCAATGACGAATAAGAAAGAGACAAGGGAAAGAAAACTGGATTTGTTCAAAAAAGCAGTGTTGAAACAATTGAAGGTTACTCTTGAGGTGAGACATTCTACAGTAATACTTAACCATATATGATTTCAGAATATAAGTGGTTACGGTATCGACAATCATCTGTGTGCTCTCTTCTGTCTTGCCCGTGAAAGAGAAGAAGTGACTGGAGAAGAGATTCCATCTCTCTTCATGGATCCTCTATGGGCTGAAGTCATGCGTTTCCCGTTGTCCACTAGTCAAGTCACCACTTCCGTCGACATTCCAGATTGCTATTTAACATACGGAGCAGTGGTTCGTGATGGATACGGATGCCCGTATAACATTCAACCGGATCGTGTCATTTTCGCTCCGACTGCATTCCGAAGCGATCGACGAACTGATCTCACGCATTTCAAGAAGAGTTTGGAAGATGCGATGAGAGATGTCAAACAACTTTTGAGCAATTAATATTTTATTTTTTGATCTCTTTCCTTCTTGTATTTCATTTGGCAATAACGACTGATAGGACACTTGTAGATCTCTTGATTTTAATGATCTCTCGATTTATTTATTTTGTATTATTTATTTTGAACCACTGAGATGAAAATAGTGTATAGATTATTTATTTGGGATTGTATAAATTTTATTTTTTAAATTTTTTCAAAATGTCAATCAGATGGAGACGAAAAGTGCACTTTTCGAAAGGAAAGTTCAAATGATTGGTATAGAATATAGTTTGTCTGGAATTCACTATATTCTAGCCTACTGTAGGTGCTGGAATATGATAGCTACTTTTTGAAGATTCCATGAAGTTACTATGACTACCTTAACCTTATACATGCTTTTATAGCAACATTCCTCACCTCGACATATGATTTCACAACATTAACCCATGATGATCAAGTTGAAAAAGTTTCTAGAAGCAAAAAGAGATCAAAGTGCCAATTCCATTTTCCAGAATCATCGTTTCGTCATGATTTATTGGTCTCTCTGTCTTCCTGCTGCCACGTCATTCCATTCTTCTGCACACCTGTTACACTAGACTCCGCCCCTTTTCGTCTCCAAATGTGCTGCGTGATGCTTTTTTCGACACGTTACGTCAGCTAAAAACGTCTTTTAGAGCCCCTTCAATCAGCTTATCGATAGTGTTTCAAGCCGACGCCACTGATAAAAAGTTGGTGGGGAGGCTTGTCGGAGTTTCATTTCCAAAAAATGTTGGCATCCTCATTTTGATTTATGTACCTCTTCTCCTCCCCTTCTCCTCCTCCTGCCAACTCTTTGGAATAAATTCCAAACTTTTCGAGAAGTTTAAAATGAACAAGTTGTCTGATAAGAGACTCAAAATGTGCTGAAGTAGGCAAAAAGTGACCGGCTCGCTCATGACGGACATTTCTCCCTTATCATCCACTCTCAAGTGTGACCCATTCCGCCCTCTCATTTTTATTCCGAATTTATTATTTCACACTTCTCGTGTCTCCGGTTCATTGAAATAAACTGAATATTGTTTGATTGCAGAAAGAAAACATGTGTCAACATCATCATAATCGTCCAAAGAGAGATCCATGCTCTGCTGCTAACAACAATGAGGTAAGTGAAAACTCATTGCTTAGATGTAGACACCTGACAATGAGGTCTCGTTTGAAATTGTGACATGTTGAAATGATCTAAAGCAAAGGTTTCTCAAGAAGATTCTCAACAATTCCAAGTCGCTTTTTTGGGAATCTGGGAATCCCAATCTGATTATTATTATAGCTTTGAAGCTTCAAGCCATCTCATGTTCGGTTGATTTCAGCCCAAACTGTGAATACTGGGAACCGTTAAGGAAATTGAACAGTTCAATTTCCCCGCTTAGTTCCATTGTTCTAGAACATCATATGATAGATAACCTTATCTCTGTTCCCTCCTCCTCCTCTTCCGTATTCAGTATACAAAATACTCTATTCATTCCCTTAATTCTTTCAGATCACTGTCGAGCATACGGCAATCAAATGGACCGTCTCGTTCCAGCTGAAAATGATAATTGGACAGGCGACACTTCGCTGCAGATGCCTCACCGACGCCACAAAGCTGGTGAGAGAGAGAGAGAGAGAGAGATTTATCGGTGTCACGTGTGGTGGGAGGCTTATCAGTTTTCTCTTTGTTCTCACTTCGATACCCAGTTTTTTCAGTCATAAGCTGATAAGTAGTTGTACATAGAAATCATTTCGGAATGAATTTGATTTCTAATTCTTTTGGTAGTTTGAATGAAGACATCGGGGAACTTCGTCAGCATCCAGACAGTACCAGGCACACTCAGCTTTAAGCGAAGTGAACGGATTAGCCGATAAACTCAGAATTGTTGTACTTTAAAGTACAAATTCTGATAAGCATTACTGATTAAAAGTTCATTGAAAGTACAAAGATAACACTAATTCAGGTTCTCGATGTTCGTGATCTTTCGATCCGATCTGTTTCGATTAATGGAGTCGACTGTGACTTCAGAATTGCACCGAATGTGTACACCTTCTTCGGATCTAAAATGAGCGTCTATTTGCCACCACAATTCCAAAAAGCTGGAACCATTTTGTATGGTTTTCAGAGAAGGTCCAGAACTTATTTTCATTTTTTTAGGCAAGTGACTGTCGCCTATGGAACTTCTCCAGATGCGACTGCTCTTCAATGGATGAAGAAAGAGCAGACTGCTGACAAGAGAGTAAGAAAACTCCAGAGTGCATATCTCAATATCTGTTCCAGATGCCATATTTGTTCTCCCAATGCCAAGCCATTCATGCCCGTTCGATTGTCCCATGCATGGACACTCCATCTGTCAAGAGCACCTATGAAGCTGAGGTTACTGTACCAACTGGAATGACCTGTTTGATGTCTGCCATCGGACAAGGATCCAAAGGAGACGATGAGACGACCACTTTCTTCTACAAACAACCAGTTGCCATTCCATCTTATTTGATTGCCATCGTAGTCGGATGCCTTGAAAAAAGAGACATCAGTGACAGATGTGCCGTCTGGGCTGAGCCATCCGTCGTCGACAAGGCTCACTGGGAGTTTGCTGAGACTGAAGATATTCTTGCTTCGGCTGAAGAAATCGCTGGAAAATATATTTGGGGAAGATACGATATGGTCTGTTTGCCCCCTTCATTCCCGTTCGGAGGAATGGAAAACCCGTGTCTGACCTTCTTGACACCGACTCTCATCGCTGGAGACAGATCATTGGTCAGTGTAATTGCTCATGAAATCGCTCACAGTTGGTCGGGTAATCTGGTGACAAACTCGAGTTGGGAGCACTTTTGGTTGAACGAGGGATTCACAATGTTCATTGAGAGAAAGATCTGCGGTCGATTGGTTAATGAGGACTATCGTCAGTTTATGGCATTCAATGGATGGACAAACTCCCTGATTCCAGCTGTAAGTTCTCTATCATTTTGTATCTTTTCTCCGAATCACACCACTTCCAATCATCATAAATTTCCTTTTTTTGCATTTTGAACCTCTTGAAATGACACCTGATAAGAAGCTTATCACACATTCTCTGAAAACGACAAAGTTCATTTTGCAGGTCTACGAACAGTTCACTCCAACTCATCAATTCACAAAACTAATTCAAGATCATACAAATGTGGATCCAGATGTTGCTTTCTCTTGTGTTCCATATGAAAAAGGATCTGCTCTGCTGTTTTATTTGGAACAAAAACTGGGAGGAAGCGAAGTTTTTGAGGCTTATCTGAGGGATTATCTGAAAACTTTTGCCCATCAAGCAATCGATAGTTGGCAGTGGAAAGACCATTTGTATAAGTATTTTGCTGATCAGAAAGAGATTCTTGATACAGTTAACTTTGATATCTGGTTTAATGGAGTCGGAATGCCACCAGAGAAACCAAATTATGGACAATCGATGGTTGAAGCATGTGAAGTTCTTTTGAAGAAATGGTTGGATGCTGATGAGAATACAGTTGGAAATATCACTGGAGAAGATTATTTCTCAATGCAACCACTTCAACAAATCGAATTGTTGTCCCAATTGTGGCAACATAATCCACCCATTGAACATTATAAACTGGATGCTTTGAACAAATTGTACAAGTTGAACGACTCACAAAACTCTGAATTACTTCTCAAGTGAGTTGATATCTCTCTCTCTCTCTCTCTCTCTCTCTCTCTCTCTCTCTCTCTCTCTCTCTCTCTCTCTCTCTCATTCAAATACATTCCAGCTGGCTCCGTTTATGCATCAAATCGAAATGGGAAGCCTGTATTCCAAAGGCTCTGGACTTTGTGAACTCTCAAGGACGTCTCAAATTCTGTAGACCTATCTACAGGTACATCCTTATTCTCCTAAATCCCTTTTTCATTTCTAATATTTTCAGAGACCTCGCCCAATGGCCAGTTGCCAACAAAAAGGCACGTGACGTCTATCTGAAGGGACGTGGACAAATGCATCCGATCACTGCTGAAATGATTGCCAAAGACCTTCATATCAGACATTCCACCCATACTGTTTGCTTCTAAACTCTTGGAGGAGGCTCCTTGTATTTTCTCTGTTCCTTGTACATTTTTTGAACGTTTTTCTTCAAATTTTTTTATTTTTAACTGTGTTTTTGTAGGTCTTTCTTCTATTTTCTCTTTTTGTTTTTCTGAACGATTTTTTGAATTTCATTTACAAATAAAACTGGGGCTTCTAAACACTCTGTCTTCTGAATCCTGTCTCCAAGTCCTGCTTCTGATCACCTTTTCCATCAGATCAATCGAATCATCTCCCTGAAGAAAAGGGAAATCGTTTCGTCTTCTTCTTCTCGACTTCATCTAAATGGGTGTATAACCCGTACACTGTTATCTTTCAAAGACCAATTCATTTGATGACGACCGTCGACTATTGAACTGTCATCTTCAACATCCTTTTTCTCTGAACTTTATTGCTATTCTCACGATCTTTTCTTTTTTTTTTTGAAAACAGACAAGAAACATAGAAATTCGTTTTGTAATCAGAAAACGAAAAATCACAAGATCGTTTGGGTTACTGTAAAGGAGGAAAAACATCAGAAATAGAACATTTGTTCTGGGAAATACTGTTTTTCGATAATGATGAAAAAATCTTTATGAATTAGGAAGCTTAATGAATCGATATTATATGTAATTCTGAGCAATTGGTCACTTTGACCAAAATTTTACAGTATAGCAGGCTTTGCATTTTTTTTTCTTCCGCGAGATACAATAGTCCGTGTTCTTTCCTAAAGACCTTCCGTAGTTTAGACTACTGTACAAACTACGTAACCACCAGATGTTCAGCTGAAGTTACTGTATCTTGAAGTAATTATTACAGATGCAATGAGCTCTTACCAAGTTTGGAAGCCATTTTGAATAATCTTTTTGATTCTCACTAGAAAACAAATGAAAAAGTATAAATCTATAATAGCTGATCATTCTTGCTACAGTAACCTGAATTTCGATATCTTTGCTGAAAGCGAAAATAGATTTGCTCAAAGCGATTATTCCGATAGTCTTTTATTCGAATCTTAAAATTCATTTTCTCCGACCTTTTAATTTTTTCATTGACAATGTTTATTATTTTTGTTATTCAGTTTAAAACCACATGCAAACCGTACTCCAGAATAATATTTTTTGATCATTCAACTTTCAAATTTCAAAAATAAAAATCTAAAAACTATCAATTCATTCTTTATAAATTTTCTTCTTCGTTCCGAAAACATATTAATCATTTCCATCATTTCGTCTCCTTCCACTTATTCTAGACATGAGAAGGCGTTGAAGAATCTTTGATTGGATGATGTTTACTGTACCCGTAGATTCTTACTTTTCCATCGTCATCATCTCTCCTTCTTTCTCTTCATTTTCTTCGTTTCTCACGTCATCAACCCCCTTCTTGAGAAACATATATAAACCAACAGTTTTTCGAAGATTCTTCACGATAAACACTTTCTATTTATAAAAGAAGAAGACACAAATGAAGTCGTTAACTTTCATTTTACTACTGATTATTGTGGAAGGTGAGCTCTTTTCTTATTTCTGAATATTACTGTTTAATTCAGTTTCCGTTTCACTGACAATGCTGGGTCTTGAACGAGGAAGCCGGATAGGTCTTTCGAAAGAAGAACCACCATATTTCCCAGAAGAAGATGATCTTCCACCGGCAAGAGATCCAAATGTTCCACCCACTTATGCCAAACCAATTGGAACAGTTGCAGGAAGAGATGTAAGACAGTCCATGTTATCATACCAACTAAAATAATCATTTCAGTTAGTAGCTCGTCGTTGGAAAGAAAACGAGCCAATCCGAAGAGAAATTCTCGACTCGAGAGGTATTCCGTTGAGACAGAGACCGTTGATTGCAAGAGTTTTGGGAAGAGGTGGAGGACTTCACACTGTCTAATTGTTCTTTTTATCATCTCATTATGATCTCATCATGTTTTGGTCATTCTTTCGGATAGTCCGGTTATAAATAAATCAGAATGAATTATTACTATTATTTCGTAGTTTGCAGTTTTGAATCATATTTATCTCGCCGTAAATAGGAAGTTTTTTATTTGTTTTGGATCGTCTATGGCTCTGGTTTCATTGAAAATTGGAAACAAGTTTTCATCGAATATTATGTTAAAAGCTGAGCTCGAAGAAATAAATTTGTGCGGGTGGAAGTTCTCATATATCTATGTATCGAGTAATATCCAAAATGATAAACTTATTTTCTTCTAGAAATTACTTTTAAAAGATGTATAGTATCCATTTTTAGTGAAAGTAACAAAGGAGGCGAAATTTTTGAAACATACTTTGTGTTCAGTGTCTGATATTTGAAGTGGCCTGTTGAAGATTTCAAATGGAATACTAAGGCTTAATCTGATAAAGATGAAGTATCCGTTTTCAGAGTTATTTTCAAAAAATTCCAAGAGATGGTTTTCTATGTTATTACCGTAAAACCTGTAATAGCCTTGCACCCCCGTTATTCAACTTTAGCAACATGTATCTCGGTTTAAGATAATGAAAAGTAGTTAACTGATGAAATGTATCTATTAATATGAAGCACATTGTTTTAGTTGATTACTTTTGGACATCTTTGTTGGGAACAGAGATAAATTCTGCTAAAACTAGGTGACCGGGGCAAGAATATTACAGGTTTTACGGAATATTCGATTTAGAAAACAGTTAGCTTGTGAAACTCTCTTTCTATCAACCCCTTCACATTCAAACTCTACTCAGTTCCTGCATTTGTTTGCTTTGCTGCAATACAAGAAAAAACTAGAGCAAAAACCCAAACAAATCGTTTATTTCCAATTCCCAATCTCATAATAATTAAAAAGTAGTCTCTTCTCAACCATCGACAAAATACTCATTTTGATTTGTTTTCAACAGATTACAAACAGATTCTCGATTGAAAAGAGCAACCGAATAGGCGACGATTGCAATGAGAAAAGCGATGAAAATGTAGAATCGAAAACTGCCTCCTCCTCCGTTATGACCATTCATTTTTACATCGTTCAACGCTTTCATCAAATCTCGCGAATCGACTTGTCCCTTTAAATTCAGGATTTCTTCTGAATTCTGATTTAATTGATTACCTCTTGCATACTTGTTTCACCGAAGAGAGACAGAGAAATGATTTTTATCAATTTTTATTGAAAAAAGGTTCAACGTGAAAAGTTAATTCAATGTTTTTGGGGTTTTTTGTTGTTGTGTATGGAACAATTCAAACGTGGCTAACAGGCGAAAATGAAGAAAAAAATACAATGAAAAATTCTACAGATGGGGGTGGGAGGGGAGGTGAGGGAGAATGAAACAACGCTGGAAAGCTCGTATTATGTATGTTACACAAATGAATATTAATTATTTGAAAAACAAAAAGAAAACTGTAGGAAAAAAGGAGGAAGCCGTAGTGTCAATGTTTTGAATCCATTCCAAAAAAAAGAGAATAGTCATGGAAGGATATGCTATACAGACAAATGGAAGATGCATTTTTGGTTTTCATCAAAAAGTGGGTTCAATAAGTCAAATATAAAAGAGAACAGGTCTATACTAGAGAGAAGAGAAAGCAGCGAAAAGACCTAGTATTTTAGAAGGAGCCGTTTTTTTGACAAGGAGAAATGATGGGTTAAATAATCGAGGACATCCGGACAAACTTAATCGAATTCCAATTCAGCTTCCATTTCATTCGGATGACGTCTTGGTACTGCGTCTATTCTACTGATAGTTACGTTGATTCCAAGATTTCCATTTTCTGAAAGAGAACGTTAAAGATAAAGATCAGAGAATAGTGTTTACCTGCGAAGAGTTGTGCTGCATTTGTATCGAAAGCCAAGCAGTCTGATTGCTGAATCGCAAAAGCAACTCCTTCATGAATGGATCTTGGTGTTGCCTCCCAAGACATTCTTCTTCGATTAGCTGACAATTCGAGACGATACACAAAGTTTTCAGCCTCTTTCTTCGATCCAATCAGCTGAACGACTGCATAAAACATTTGAGTCGACTGTGCCGGATCGTATTTCTCTTGTTTCTCCAATACCAACATGAAATTGTAATCAAAGCAACTCTGCATCATGACCCAATCGACAGCACCCGGCAAATTGATGTCAGTGGCCAAAAACACAATATCCTCTCCTTGAAGTGTCGTAATACTTTTGTGAACTTTCTTCAAATGATCCATAACATCACAAAGTGCTCCTTGCCATTTACAACTTGCTCCTGGGCATGGGCATGAATACGGTCGGAACTCGCAAGTCTCTTCGTGATCCACTTTTTCGATATGATGGAAATTGTCATTGCATCCGGAATTGGAGAATTTGCACGGGAAACGGACTGTGTTGGCGATCTTTTCGAGTCCCAAATTACGGACAGATGCTGAAAAAAAAATTTAAGGTTTTGAAAATGGTACGCTTTTGCTCATATGAACATGAAAATTAAACAAAATACTTACGAGTAGGTCCTCTGCAAGTTGGACAGCACTGCAGTTTGGGTCGGCAATTCGAGCATACAAGGTGTCCAGAAGAGCATTGCATATACGGTGGCAACATATATTCGAGACAAACTGGACACTCAAAAACAGCCAGAACTTCTGCACTGCTATCCTCTGTACCAGCTCCAGCAGATGGAATATGTGGACTAACTGTGACTTGAGGAGCATTGTGAACTACTGAAAACAATTGAGTTGAAACTGTCAGAACTCTAGATGCTTACCTCCGGGAACTGATCCTTGAATTCTTCCCACCGTCTTTCCTTGTTGCGACGATCCAGAAGTTACTGTAGGCACTGATGGCATCACTGATGGCGGTGATGGCATTCGCTGTGTCATGTTGATTTGACACTGTGAAGTCGGAGCCGGCGGTATGTTACCTGAATTAGAATATTTGATAAATGAATTCAATCTCCGAAATACCCAAAAACCACTGTCGAACCCACTCGATAAATGTGTCAAAAGCGCGACAAAAATAGGCGGAAAGGTGAATTTCGCAGCATTTAGAACGCATTTTTAAACGTCTATGGGTGGGGGAAAGTGGGGGTGGGAGAGGGGAATGACGAAGAAAAATAAGAAGAGATATGTTTTATAATCATGAAGAAAACGAAAGAAGACGACTCATGATGAAGAAGAAAGAAGAAGAACAGAAAAAAACATGATGCGTTCGAAAAGTGGCGAGAGCGGAGAAAAAGTCATTCAAAACTTTACGATACATATGTCGATTATGAAAAGAATGTTTGAGGCTCAATCTATCTAGACAGCTATACTTCCTCCGAAATATATATGGATTCATCTTCTTCTTATCCTTATTCTAATGGTTCACCCTATGCCAGGTGAGACCACGTAATCCTTTTCTGTTGCCAAGGCTCCCCTTCCTATATAAGTCATTAACAATTTCTGCTTTCTCCCTCCTTTCTCTCTTCCGGAACACCGAAATATGACTAAACGAAGCCAATTATAGTGACCACTCCCCCCCCCCCCCATTGTTTCCCTTATTATCGAGGTTGCCCTTTAAGCGCCCCCCTAAGGCGAAGTCAGTTGAAACACTTACCGACGGCATTATGATTATTCGACATTTCTTCTCCACCAATCGAACTGGTGCTATTCACTGTAAAACGATGTCTTGGTGGTTGTTGTTGAGAATGTGTCGATTTGTTTGAGCTGGTTGAAGAAGTCGTCGTTGTGCTCACGACTGGAGGAGATTCGGACGCCGTGTCGTCCTCCTCGAAAATGAGTTGTGTTCGTCGAAGTGACTCGATGACTTCGTGATAATCACCGCCTCCGCCGCTTCCTCCTCCGTTTCGATTACTCATCAGCGACGACGACGATGGCAACGACGGTCGTGGTGGTGGATGGCTCGTTGTCTCCGGATGCCGCCGTCTGCCCGTCGTCTGTAAAAACAATTGATAAGATAGGGAGATAAAAAGAGATTCAATATACGAAGCAAAGTTAATTGAAATTCACTTGAATTATTGATTGATAAAAGAAATGTCACAAGTTGTAATCGTAGTGTAGAAAGAGAGAAATTACATGACAAAACTCAAATTCAGTCGAAAGAAAAAGGGAAGGAGACTCTAAAATAGTTGAATTTTGATGACATTGAGTGAACAATAAAAGGAAGAAGAGAGCGTCTTATCACAGTTTTATCAGGAGGTCAAGAGTTGTTTACCAACTAAAAGACCATATGAGTTGTTGTTCATAAACATTCTTTATGGTTACGCCATTCACAATTAGAGTTCAAAGATGTTTCAACTAAATCATACATTTTATTATGAACACATAGAAGTTTCGTACGTTGAACGTTTTTTGAACTTTTCTTTTAGTTCAAATAACCAGAAATCTGAAAAAAAATGGTATTCAGTTATCCAAAATCTTTTTTATACTGAAAACCGAAGTCAGTAATTCAAAAAGATTGAAAGTAGCATTTCTCATGTGTTATCTTCAATTCATCTGGGTGAAGTCATCAAGTAAAACGACATATTACACTACTTTCAACATATCTTCTTCCTTGTTTTTCAACGTTTTTTCGTCTTGAAAACAAAAAAAACAAAAAGTATACTTTTTTCTTTTAAAAACTTTGAAATCCGAGAAGAGGCTAATATGCATAAATAGACAAAAAGAGAGGAAAATTTGTGAAGAAAGAGGAAAGAAATATGAAATAAAACGCGTTTTGATGTGTGTGGCTAGAGAGAAATAGAGAAAAAGTGTATGTCTCGTCTCTTTTAACAACGAATGACTGGGTTTCGATGCGAAGGAGAATAGGGATGAGAGAGGCGGAAAAGAGAGAAAAGAGGGAAGCAGTGTTGAAGGAGAGGAGAGTTCGTTTGTCCCAGCTGACATGGCGACCACCGGAGAATAAGAGAAGAAGAAGAAAGAATCAAATCGATTGAACGTATGGAAGAAAGAGATGAAAGTAGTTACTGAGCGGAAACAGATTGATTGGAGGAGATATGGTGGTAATCATGAAAGGTTATTATGCTGGTCAGAGCAACTCAGAGTTTTGGCCTAGAATCCGACAAGCTCTTCCATGTGAGGTCCGGGCACGAAAATAAAATTGGTACAGTAAGAACTTTTCACTTTTTGTCGTGCGCCTTTAACGTTTTCTATTGAAAACCTTAAAGGCGCATGGGTTATGGTTTGAAGTTCTTACTGTACCAATTTTATTTTCGTGCCCGGACCTCACATGGAAGAGCTTGTCGGATTCTAGGCCAAAACTCTGAGTCGCTCTGACCAGCATAATAATGGTATCTCCGTGACTGGTGAGTTATAGATGACAGAACAAACATTTGGAGAAAAAAGGTGTTTAGATGACAAGATAACAAAAGAAAGAACAGTCTAGACGACCATCTTGAGACTCTTTTGTGTGCCTAGTACCAGTTGCCCCATGACATCAGACAATCTAGAAATTTCAAAAAAGAGACAAAAAATGTGATGATCATGCACTTAGGAATCAAGGATCACGAGTTTAAACAGAGAAAAAATGGGGGAATCTGTATCAGCTGTTTAATAAAAGTTGTGTCAGGTGCTCTACGGGTACATCTATCAAGAGAAAAAAACATCAATGACATTTTAGGGAAAGACCTTGTGAGTTGAACTTGAAAGAAGGGTTCTAATCGAACTAATTTGTAAGTCAGTTGGGAAAAAAACTAATAAAAACCGGTTTTTGTGATTGGGAGAATCGATAGAAACGAGAGAGGAAGAGAACAATGTGGATACACTCGCACACATATATGTTTTATACAATTGTTAAAACAAAAAGTAAAGGAAAATTGAAGAAAGGATGGAACTTGAATCATCGGGAATTATTGCTTTTTGAACAATAACGTGTTGGAGAGTTCGAGAATTAATATTTTTCAGAGACTTCGAGAAATGGAATGTAACAATAAACGATTTTTAATCAAATATTTTTCAGACATCTTCTAGATTAAATTCATTCATCAAGATAAACATTATTAAAAGATTAAAAAAAGCTCTAACAAAAGATTCTAGATCTAGTTTCAATTTTCAGATTTTCTGAGCTGAACCCCTACTTCACAAACAACTATTTTCAGAAAGATACAATTTCGTAAGATATATCTATCTGAGTCACATTCTGTGACTTGGCACAATTTTCTGTGATTCTTTGTGGTCAAATTCGTAGTGAGACGGATTGTGTTTAAAAGAGACATTATTTCTAAAGAAAATATTCCCAAAGAGGTTCAAAGACTACTTTTCACGTAAAATTTAACACGTGGTAAGAAGCGGAAAACTCCCCTATTCATCGTGGAAAACGAGAACTACGGGCGGTGCATTTAACGCCGGTTCGGGGTTTGCACAGCAGATTCTTCGTCTTTTATCTCTGCGTCTATTATAATTGTGTTGTCTATCGACCGAGTTTCTATTGGATATATTGTTTCGGTGAGTGAATATATTGGCGGAGAGTAGCGGACGGAGCAGCGGAAAAAGAGAATGAAAAACGTTTAAGAAGAAAATGAAGACACGGTTCCGGAAACATTTTCATCGATTAGTTGCGTGTATGGCGTGTGGTGGAGGTGTAAGTTTATGCTTGTTCCGAAAGGAAGAATTCGAGAGCTTCAAGAAATGACGAAAAAAAGAGCTGAAATTGTGCTCCATTGAGAATGAGCTGCGGATGGAGTCACAAGAAGCTCCATTCTGATTGACATTCATTTTCAGAGCTTCCAATTTAACTTAGATTTGTTTTCATAATATATATTTTTGGAAGTCTTTTTCGATATACAGTTTTAATTTGTAACTTTCCGTCAATAGATTTTAGTTCTTTGAAACAAAATTTTGTGACATAGTGGCAACAGCAGCAGCTGTCATTTATCTGATTTACCTTTCCCCTTAGGACCGCCTTCAGTTAGCAATGAAAAGTAGTCATTCTTTACTTGAAATGCTTCCTAGTATTCGTCTAATCCTAGGATTTCTTATAATCGGAGATGTATGTTTCAAGATGCTTCTGTTGACCTAATAGAAAGTTGTTGACTAATTACAAAGTATTATTGTAGGTGACGATGAGTGTACCGACAACCTCTTCCCCATTAAACAGCGAGTATGAGGATGAGTTTGCGAAACCAGTGAAGAATGGAAAAACGTAGGTTATTATTATAGAAACCGGAAAACCGAGGGGGCAGGTGGTCCACCTGGACAGGGTTTCGATTCGGGCGGATAGGAGGAGAAGCTTGTAATTATAGGATTTTATGGATGGGTAAACAATTAAAAATGACCTATTATTATGAGAAGTAAATACTTATTTTTCAGTTACGAAAATCCGAAATCATTCACAAATTGGAAAGGGCTTCCCAACTTCTCTGATTTTTTCAAATTTCGATTCAAAGAAACAGACAATGAGAATGTGCCGTCTGATAAGAAAATTCTCGATGTCGAAATTCCAGTTCACAATATCACATCTTCCGATTTCAAAAGTGAATCAGATCTGTTTGCCACGTGGTTAGGACACGCCACAGTGTTAGTTAATCTAGAAGGAGTCACATTTCTAACGGATCCAGTATGGGCCGACAGAGCATCGTTTACAAGTCTGGCAGGACCGAAAAGATATCGGCCGCCGCCAATGAAGCTGAACGATTTACCGCAATTGGATTTCGCGGTGGTTTCGCATGATCATTATGATCATTTGGATGTTGATGCAGTGAAAAAGATTACAGAGTTAGTGAAGAATTCAGTAAATTTTATAAATAATTCTGATTTTCAGTCTGAATCCCCAAATCAAATGGTTTGTTCCGATGGGAATGAAGAGTTGGATGGAATCAAATGGAATCGGAATAGACGGATCTTCGACGGTTACTGAACTGTCATGGGGAGAATCAGTTGAATTCGAGAAAGACGGGAAGAAATTCCAAGTTTGGTGCCTTCCTGCTCAACACTGGGGACAACGGGGACCATTCGATCGGAATCGACGTCTTTGGTCTGGATGGGCTGTAATTGGGGAGAATAGACGATTCTATTATTCTGGAGACACTGGAAATTGTGATAGTGAATTCAAAAAGTTTGGAGAGAAACTCGGTCCATTCGATTTGGCAGCTATCCCGATTGGAGCTTATGAGCCAAGATTCTTCATGAAATCTCAACACATCAATCCAGAAGAGGCAATCGGAGTTCATGAATTGATCCGATCCAAGAATAGTATCGGCATTCATTGGGGAACGTATCATATGGGATCTTATGAATACTATTTGGAGCCACGTGATAAGATAAAAGAGCTCATGGATTCTCGAGAAGATCTCAAAAATACTACATTTGTAACTATCGAAATGGGAAGGATTTGGGAAGCTCCCGATGAAAAAAATTAAGAATTTATAATAATTGATTATTCAACAGTAATAAATAAGATATTATATTTCTTCTTTGACATCTTCAGGTTCTAACTTTGGTTTCTTCAGATCTCCTTCATCCTCTTTCGCTTTTTGTCTTTTCAGCAACTTCTCATAATATGATTCTTTTGGAACTTCTTTCTTCTTCTTCTCCATTTTCTCTTCTTCTTCCACCATATCTCGTGTCGGGGGACACATTATATCTGCTCTCAACTCTTCCATCACTTTCTGCTCTTCTGCTTCCACATCATCACGATCATCTGGCTGATTCTTCTCGAATCGTTGAACTAGATCATCGACGTCTTCCTCTTTATCAATTCCTCCATCAGGAGAATGAATACCGATTCCCGTCAGAACTTTCGGTGGATGTACATTTCTTTTAATCGCCAACTTAATTCCTTTCTCCACAATTGACTGATTCAAAAGATCAATGTATTTCGTCAATCTCCGACTACTGAATCCATCCTCTCCGACTAATTTCGATGCGAGACCCTTCGTCAATTCATATCGAATTTCTTTCACATCCAAAATCACACTTCGACAATCCTCTGTACTCTTGAATTTCAACTCGAGAAAATCGTCGACAATCAATTCTTTCCAGTCTTCAATCACAATTTTCTGTGCAACCAAAAGAGAATAGATAGCGGGAACAGGCATAACATTACAAATGTACGGTTTCGTTGTTTCTAAAAGAAGTCCGTAGAATGGAATTTGATGGAGACGGGAGAATCCATCAGATGACTGCCTCGGATCAATAGATTCTGGATGATATTGTGCAATCGAGGAGTTCGGATGAATTTGAGTAAATGGTTTCAGACGAGTGTGAGCGAACATTTCCTGGCCGTACTGGTAAATTATATATAATTATGACATTCAGATGAATTCTTCTTACCCCATATTTATTAACTGGATCCAGAATTGAGAAGTTCGGATAAAGACCAGCTGAAATGATGACTCTAACTACTTCTGCTGTTCTTCTGGAGATTTTATGAGTCTTTCTGATTGTCTCGACGTCTCGTTGTTTGTGACTTAATAGAAATTCCACTGTTTTCACGTCAGCTTTAAGTGGATCTTTCTCCGCTTCGAGATCTTCTTCCTCTTTGTCTTCTAGAATTTTGTCGAAATGTTTATTTGCGTTGAGCACTTTCTGACGACGATCGTTGTTTCTGAAACCAAGATAACTCTGGTATCATTTTTAATAACTCGAATACCTTTGGGATCGTTTCAAATCGAATAACTTCCGTTTCTCTCCCTGATCAATCCTTCGTTGTCTTGAATCATCTTCTCCTGTTTCAGCAGCTGACGCTTTCTCTACTAAACCGGCATCTTCGAGGATTTGACGATATTGTGATCTCAATTTACTGATTTCATACAATCGATGCTCATCAATTCCATTCTCCATTGTCCATCGTCTTGCTGTTCCTTCAAATGCTTTCTGAAGAACCCATTCACGGAAAACAGCAATCAAAGTGAACGGATCTCCCATTGGAGAAGTTAGAGAAGCTCTTTTCTCGACAATTTCCAGTTCTCGATACGATCGATTTGTGAATGGAGATTGAACAGAGAGTCCAGCAGATACCGTAAGCATCACTTCCAATTCATCGACCACACATCCATAAACTAACATTTTTGCGATTGGAACGTCTACAGGAAGCTTTGAAACCATATTCCCAAGAGCCGTCAGTGTTAGAATATCTCTATCCGATCTTAAAACTCTTTGGAATTTTAATGTTTCCAGTCCCTCATTGAGCACATCTTCTGACGGTTTTTCGATGAATGGAAACGTTCGTGGATCCAATCCCAAATTCAAACTGATCATTTTAAGAGACATCTCTTGAAGCGACACTCGATTGATTTCCGATTGCGTGAAATCTTCCATTTTCTCGAATTGTTCTTGTGAATACAAACGGTAACAGATCCCTGGACCTGTTCTTCCGGCTCGTCCTTTTCGTTGATTCGCAGATGCTTTGCTGACCCAGAACTCCGTTAACTTCTGAGTTCCTGTTCCAGGTTCATGCTTGATTAGATTCACTTTTCCGCTGTCAATCACAAATCGAATTCCGTCTATGGTCACTGATGTTTCGGCGACGTTTGTCGAGAGAATACACTTCCGAACACCTTGTGGCGCCTGATCGAACACTTTATCTTGTTCTTCAACTGATAAAGTACTGTGAAGCATCAGAATGATCCAACCGTTCGTTTGCTCTGCGTAATTCTGAAATACTCAGTTAAAAATCTAAACAATTATAACAGGTCCCTTACCTTCAAATGCTCTGCGACCATTGAAATTTCCGCGACACCATTCAGAAAGATCAATGCATCTCCTCTTTGAGTACTTGGAAACTGCTTATCAATCAATTCTAAAATTCGCAAATATGGTTCCGGATCAATTTTGTGGGTTTTCTTCTCCGATTGATCAATGAACTGTTTGATTGGATGCCATCGAACATCAATTGGAAATAGTCTTCCGGGAACTTGAACAACAGGAGCACCTTCGAAATATCCTTTGAATAAATCTAAGTTGATTGTGGCAGACATGAGAATCAATTTCAGATCTTCTCGTTTCGTGCACAAGTCTCTGAGAAGACCGATTAGAAGATCAGAAGTCAGATGTCTTTCGTGTACTTCGTCTAAAATTATGACATTGTACTTCTCTAAAAGCGAATCTTTTTCCATTTGACGGAGAAGAAGACCTTCCGTTAGAAATAAAAGCTTTGTTCGTTGAGATTTCGTGGTTTCGAATCTGAAAACACTTTTTATGAACAGATAGCACTTTCATTCAATTACCTTATCTGAAAAGCAACTTCACTTCCATATTGATTCAAAGTTTCAAAAGCGACTCGACGAGCCAAAGCTGTGCAAGCGATCCTTCTTGGTTGAGTACAAGCAACTCCCGTGTAGCCTGCTTTCAGAAGATATTGAGGAACTTGTGTCGATTTTCCGCATCCAGTATCTCCGGCAACAATTAGAACTTGATTCGTCTTTAGTAATTCCACAATTTCCGTAGCTCTTTCTGCAATCGGCAACTCTTTTTGTAGTTTACGAAGCTTTTGAAGCTTTTGAAACTTTTGATGCTGATTGAATTGGAGAGCCACGTGATAAGCATATTCGAAATGTCGATAGAGCCACGGTGGAACATGATTCAGTTGAGTTGGTATTATTCCAAGATTCTCTCCTTTAAATCGAATTCTATTCAATCCGCCAGCATCTTGTGGAATTCCCAGATCATCATATTTCACTCGATTCAAGTCGAAGTGATCGTTTGTCTCTCCTTTTCGTTCTCTAATTAGATTTTGAGGTATGTGATATTGGAGAAAAACAAAAAAGAATTACCTGAAAAATCTATTGAAATAACTTTGAATCGACTTTCGCTTTGTTTCTGTTAACTCCTGTGCTGCTGTTTTTTCTCCACGACGATTTCCTGAATTTAACAATGTGGTACTTCGTTTCGAAACTCAAAATTCCGAACCATCTCTACTTGTTCCTGGCTCATCCGGCAGAAAATGTCGGAACAGTGCTCCTCGGTGCTTTTCATACTCATCTTGTGTCAATGAATACATTTATTTCTCGAAGTTCGAACCTCGAACCTGCTTTTTTGCATTCGGAACTGAAGAAAACTCAAGTGTGCAAACACCATCACGTCGTATTGCACACTTCTTTGGTTTTTTCAAACAAAATTTCAAACAAGTTTTTCTTCCGGTTTTCCTTTTTTGCTGATTTATTTTTAGCTTTGTTTTAATACTTTCTACTTTGAAAATTTCAATGAATTACGTTGAAAATTTTTTAATCAACAAGTCTTTTACCTATTTCAATTATAAAAACTAAACTTTTCGCAATAAAAAGCCATATGAAAAGTTTGAAAACTTGCTTCTAAAAGCCATTCGATTATTCCCTGTTGTACTCGGGATTAGAGGAAGACATATAAGAATACTTGTGCACTTCTAAAAGTACTTATACATTTGTTTTTTGAAATGCCGCTTATTCTGTATACACCGCTTCTGTTTTCCTCTCCTTCTTTTTCTTTTTTGCTCTCCACAATAGTTGAAAAACAAGTCATCAATAAACTTTTCGACTATGTATCATTTCAAAAAATATAAACGACGTTTTCCTCGCTTGTTTTGTTATTGTTTCCCGTTTCTTTCTCCCATGCGGCATCTCTCCTCGTCGCGGAGGAACGTCTCGTGGTTTCTTTTTCTGTCCTCGCGCTCAAAACAAGCGGCAATCTATTGATTTTAAGTGTCTATCCCGCTTCTCATTTTTTATCTTTGTTGGCTTCTTGTCATCCCTTATTTTTTGCGTTCTATTCTAAGTTTTTTTCAGATGGATCTCAGCGAACGTGAAGACCAAACAAGCGACCCCGATGAGGAAGACGTTGAGTGTCGCGTTAGTTTTTCTGTGATCTGAATAGTTAATGCTAAAGAACGGATAGTTTCAGAAAGTGTCGAAGAAAATCGCAAATGTGACTCTCGAATCGGATTCATTGCCAGAATCGCCACAGACAGCCGAAGAGAGAACAGTTCGACGTAAGAAAAGAACAAAGAGAAAGGGACAGCAAATGGATGTAGATCCGACACCTAGAGCTAAAGCTGAAAGTAGGTGTTTTGTTTTTGTTTGCTTCGTTTATTTCCATGTTCAGGCAAGTACATGGACTGTGATGGTTTTGAGTCTCACATCTCATCCAGCGACGAGTCATATTCCGAAGACAACAAAGGACGTGAAGCAGATGATGAGCAGAGTGATTGGGTCGGTGATACGACCCCAACTCGAAGTCCATTCGAAACGCCATTCGATCGACGAGTTCACATCAGAAGATCACAACCAAATGTTCATCAGACTTCCAGCATGCAGAAGAAAATTGAAAAGTAAGAAGATTCTAAGTTATTCTAAAATACTTTCTTTGCATTTAGATTTGCTCGAGAAGGTGGACGCGGTGAGCTCGTCCTTGAAACACGTTTCCGTGATCGTGCTTCGAGTTCTCTCCTCCAACGATATCTCTACAAATACCATTTAGAAGTGGTTCGTCGTCATCGTGGATCAATCACTCTCCGGAAGAAATTCGAGTCACCAGGCACAGCAAATGCTCGTTGAATCAACCCCTGTTAATTGTATTTTATCTCACTCATGAACTCTCGTGTTTGTACATTATTATTTATCTGAACCACTTGATCTTAAAACTATTCCTAAAGAAAATAGAATGAAATCGAAGAAGCACTGCACACTTGATGTATTTAATCACTCATACTGAAATGAATTATTTTATATCCTCGCAATTTATTTTTGCTCTTTAAACCCATATTTTTGTTGTGTTTTCTAGATTATATTTAAAGTTTTCAAAATCTCTTTTGAGGGAGAACTTTCAGAAAATTTTTATGAGCAGCAGCAAAGACGGAAACCAAGTGGAAGCAGATTTTGCTCGTTTAGGAGTCAGAATGTAAGGACTTGAGAAAGTAAAGGTTGTATTTGTGTAGCCAATGATCATTTTGCAGTGAGTTGCCTGATAAGAGAACATTTTCGATCGATCAATTCGAATTGTTCGTCCACGAAGCGATTCGCGAAGTTTTCGGTAGCTGTGGGCCTATTGTGAAGGTAAAAAATGACAAATCTGCTTTTTCAAAATGATAAAAGCCACTACTATTCCAAACAAATAATTTTTGATGCAGTTTCCTTTCTCTGACCGATTGATCGAAGTCTCGAGAAAATCTGTCAATATTTACTTTGCGTTGCGCGTACTTTGGAACACTTTTCTTCTCCTCATCACGCTTTTTACGTGAAAAATTCAGTATTTCGAGTATCAAACGTAAACAAAAATACGTGAACTGTTCTTGAAATTTCCACGTAAATCAAACTTTTTTCACAGATTTCGGAATACGACAGCGACTTGCGTCGTGGCTCGGTAGTTGCTCCTGGCAACGAAATTCAACAAGTCTGGGCGGCTCTCTCCAGTAAAGGACTCTTCCAAGGGCAACGAATTGCCGCTCATCTTCATACGGTTAGTCTTTTTTAGTTCATAACTGACAAAATTGAGTCTATTTTCAGCTAACCGAAACCACGGTCGCTTCCATCGGTTGAAATGTCGCTAATTTGGCTTGTTCTGATTCCAGTCATTGCTTTTATTTTATTTCTAATCGTTACTCTCTTCATTTTCTTCTCCATTCCGTCTCGTCGTGATTTCCATTTCTTCCGTCGACATGCAATTGTTACTGGTGGATCCAAGGGAATCGGTTATCAACTTGCGGTGGGATTGATCGAAAGAGGATGTAATGTTACTATTATTGCTAGAAATGTTAATGATCTCAAGGTGAGCACTTTCGTAGGAGTTCAAATATTAATAACGAGTTTCAGAGAGCCTGTGGTGATCTCCAAACTCTTGCTGATCAACGTGGCCAACGTCAGAAAGTCCAATGGAAATCGATTGACATGACAGCAGATTACGAAGTAATCAAAGCGGCGTTCGATGAATGTGCTAAGGAACTTGGTCCAATTGACATTCTCATCAACAATGCTGGTCACAGTGTTCAAGCTCCGTTCTGTGAACTACCAGTCTCCGATTTCGAGAAACAAATGAAAGTGAACTATCTGAGCGCTGTATATGCTACTCGGGCTGTTGTCGATGACATGAAACAAAGGAAAACAGGGCATATATCATTTGTTTCTTCGGCTGCTGGACAATTCGCCATCTTCGGATACTCTGCATATTCTCCAACTAAATTTGCTCTTCGTGGATTCGCTGACACTCTTCATATGGAACTTCTTCCTTATAAAGTGAATGTTGGAGTACTCTATCCACCGAATACAGATACAGAAGGATTCAAAGTAAGTGATTCATAGAATTAATTCATGAATTTGGCTTTTTTTCCAGCTTGAACAAGAAACAATGCCTGAAGAAACGAAATTGATGAGCGATGCTGCAGGCCTGTTCACTCCGAAATTCGTCGCTGAAGCTCATCTGAAGGATATCGCCGATGGAAACTACGCCACTACGATCGGACTAGACGGATGGATGCTTGGAACGTTGACAGCCGGAGCATCTCCCGAAAAATCTCTATTCCGTGCTCTGACTCAAGGCGCTCTTGCTGGAATATTCCGTGCTATCACCTTGGTTTATCTCGGATATTTCAATGGAATCACAAAGAAGTGTTATAGAAGGCGTTTGGCTGAGAAAGAAGAGGAGAGGGAGAATGAGAGAAAAGCCGAATGATTTGTTGCTACTTTGTTTTTCTTAGCTTTCTTCTGTTTAAATTCAAATCATAATTATCATCATTTCTAATAAGACCAATTCTTTACTTGTTCATCGTAAATTATTCACATTTTAATTTAAATTCATGACTATCATTTGATCAACCTCGTAATTTAATACACCCGAATCAATATGAGACTAGTATTCTATCGTTTTGAATATTAGACAATTGCAATTGCAGAATGTCTTTTTATGAATGCTCGTGGCATGAATGCGGCTCGATCGTCATCAGAAGTTTGATTGTTCGCTGATACCCACATCAATGCCATCCACGGATTATCGAGTTTCTCTTGAGTTCGACGCCGTTCTGTTAGCTGTTTCACTTCCTGAAAGAACCGAATAAAGTGAAAGAAAGAATCAGAATTCACTCACTTTCTTCTCTCTTTCCCCACATAACATTATTCTGAATTGAGTACGAATCTCGGAATTACTGAAAATGTGAGCAGGACATCTGATGGCATTTCCGACGACAGTCAAAAGAGCAGCTGAATCAGTTGCCAAACGATTGAGATCTGGATGATGGACATGGAGATAATCTGGAAGAAATCGGAATAAGAAGAAGGCATTTTTGAAGAAGAGAAGTGATCACCTGGATTGAAATATTCAGTGATAATCAGAATCAAACTGAGAAGATTCGAAATGAGATATGCAGAAATGATAACAATCAATGTTCTCGTCGCACTTCTCAGATTCTTTCTTCGAATCTTTGATAAATCGTGTCCCAATGTCAATTCAGCAATCAGAGATCTCAATTGTTGAACATTCTGTTTTCGTAACATTCGAACAATTCCTCCATTCAGGAAGATCAATGTGAAGAATGGAAGAAATATTGCCAATGAATGTAACCATCCCATATGTCCAAGTTCTCCTCTCTGTATCTTCACCGCCCATCTTCTGAATCCAAAACAGTTTTCTCTCGTCACAACGACAGCTTCTTCTGACATGTATTTGATAAAAACGGCTGCACAGACAAGAAAGAAAAGGACCATCCATCGAGTTCGCATCTCGAATCCAACGAATGTCCAGTGTTTTGTCATACAGTATCTGGAAATGAAAAAATTATCTCTATCAGATGACAGAATAGAATCACCTTTCGATGCTGGCCATAATCAACGAAAAAACCGATGAAATCTTGACAATCTGAGCGAATAAATACACGTGTCGCACATATTTCAGCCATATTTGATAGGCGACACTCTCCTCGTAGTAGACTGAACTCACTTCGAGAGGCTGAAATTAGGGATTCTTTTTCAACCACGTGTCTTCAGAATTCATGTGGTAGTGGTGCTAGTGCACGAAGGATTAGGCACTGATCCCTCTTTCTACGCAGAGACGCCCTCCGCTGCTTGACACGCCATCAGTTTTTAGAAAAAAAAACAGAAAGAGAAGAAGAAGAAAAAGAGATGCCGACATCAGAAAAAACGAATGAAAAAGTGGAAGAGATGAACTTTTGAGCAACTAGATAAGGTTCATAGACCGTTTCGAGACGGTTTTTCGAATACTGGGAGACTTTGTATATCAGCATCCATCCAAGAAGTTCTATCAGTCACTATATAAAACTCTTCATCTTTCGAATTTGCAACCACTAATAATTGGTCAATCTCCTTCCTTCCGGATCGAAGATTTTTCCTCTTATTCTTCCACACATAGACAGTCCGTTTTCTTTCCTCCCGGAAAGGTCCCTTTTCCCCGTTTTTCGTCTATCCGGAAACCGCCGATTTCGTGACCACTTCTTCTCATTCTTTTGCTCTCCTCCCCTCTTCTTCTGTTTCGACCCCAATTTTTATGCGTTTTAAATCCAACCCCTCAAGACATTCTTTTGATCATTTTCTCACCCACTAATGCTTTTTTGGGTAGTTTTTGGGGTTAGAAGAAACCGAAAAAGAAGAGGAGTAAGTGAGCAAAAAACGGAAATTGCGATGAAATCAGAAATGAAGAAGGAGGAGAAAAGGGGGAGGAGGGAGGAGTAAGAATGGAAGAGTCAAACATCAGAGTTACAAGAAATGAAGAATCCGGATACAGTTTAGTTTTTTTTAACCCTGTTAGACCATTATTAGACTGAGCAATACCAGAGCTTAACTTTATGTAACTGTGCCTACCGTAATCCACACTCTGAACCAAAGCCAAAGCAAAAAAACTCACTAATAGAAGAAGAAACGTCGCATCGACGAGTGTATCGAAAAGAGCAACGAATCCAAGAAAGAAGAATGGAGAATTCCTGAAAAATACGTAGTTTAGAATCAAAAATAACCGTGGGAATTATCGATATATTTTCGGAAAGTGTGTAGGTTCTACGTAGATTGAGGGTGGGAAATCCTGCACTTTTTCCACTTTTTAATACTATTTTTACCCTATCAAGTTTGAATGTTATCCCTGTTCCCTAAACCAATTCTTCTAGATTCCTGATCCCAAAACCAAGAGATGTCCTCTATAAAACTACGTCACAAACGTACTGATCCAGTGTAAAAGTTTATGATTCTCTTCACATTTTTCAAAAATCTCTCTTCTTGTGTTCGTCTTTTTTTTCTGAAGATAGTTGCAAAAGAAGAGAACATTCTTTGACCCCTTTCCCCCTCTAGTATCCGGACCGATTTGTCACTCAGACTAGCACCCCTTCGGAAAGAGAGAAACCTCGAGACATTTTGCACACTATTCCGTCTTCCAATCACAAAAATTGAGAGAAAAAGTGACCAGGTGCTCTCATGACCCAACGACTATACGGATATAAAAATGAAATTAAATGTACTGCACTGACCTATAAATTGTTCGTGTCAAGAATAGTGTTGCGAGAAATCCATTTGCAATTACACCGAATACGGCGATCACTGTACCGAAAACTCCATTTATGTAGAATCTGAAATCGAGTCGTTTAGTTTGAAGACCGATATCTCAGCTCTCAAGGGAGATATGAAAAAGTTGTCAACTGATGAAATGTTCAGCTAATCATGAAAAACATTTTATCAGTTGACTAATTTTTGATATCTCCTCTTCTAACTGAGATCTACTCATTTAGAAGCAACAATCTAACCTTTCCTCAAGAAGTCGTTGCTCTGGAGACGTCAAACAACTTATCGGTTCTTCCATTTCCATCTGAAGAAATGGAACCATATTTTGCACAGAAAAAAGAGGTGAATGGAATGCAATAGAGCATGAACTTGTCGAGCACTTCAAGCTCCGCCCACATTCCGTGTTGCTTGAGAATAAAGTAGACAGAAGAAAAAAGAAGAGAACGAGTAAATGATGGATGATGAAAACAACTGGAAAGGAGAGACAAAGGACCCGAAAAGGGGGACAAAAAGAAGAAGAAACATGTAAAAAAAAAGAGCACGAGGATTACTGTTTGCAGAATCATTAATCAATGGAAAAGGAGGGAAAGAGGGAGGTCAGGAGAAGAGCTGAAAATTCTCAAAGAAAAAAAAGATTTCTGTTTTTTTTTCGAAATCTCAAAAAACTTCTCTTTATAGCGATGCATCAATGGTCAGAAAAGTGTGTAGCCGGATAGAGAATAATTAGGTTTTTTTCGTTTCCACCTGTTTATTCCTTAATCCACCCTCAATCAACAGAAAAAGACGAATGATCACTCGTTGGTGGTGTCTTGAAATGGATATGATTTGGGGAATTCGGGTCAGGTAATTTCATTTTCTCGGGGTTTAAATTACTGGTGGTGGTATCAGATAAATATTTAATATAAAGTGTAAGTGGGAAACGGAAAAAAAGGAAGATGTCTTCGGATGACGAAGCTAATGGAAGAAAAACGAAGAAGGAATGGGTCCACTGGACCTATTAAAAATGATATATCTTGTGGTCGAAAGTTTAAAAGTGACGTTCTTAGCTTATCAGAAGGACGATCTGAAGTTATGAAGGTAGGCAAAACCAGTAGCTTCGATCGGAAATTTCGAAAAAAAGAAGGCTTTAAAATTCTGACTTCAACCTATTGTTGTTTGACTCGCTCAGGCATCAAATGCCCTTCTTTTTTACTTTTTTCAAAATCAAAAGGTATTCAAAAAGTGATGGACCTCATTCTCTACAAAACATGATCATAAATAATCGGAGAAAACAGAGAGAAAGAAGAAGATATCTATCAAAAAGAAAAACCAATTGCTCTTTACACATTCCATTTCTTTTTCGTTCTTTCTCCATCTCGTTCTTCTTAAAAGAGTGTCCCATACCAATTTCTTTTAAGAAAAGTGTTGAATTGGTTGTGGAATAAATGGGTGGGAAATGAGGATACGATTTTGAAAAGGAAAGAGAAGGTCCTTTGGAATGGGAATGATGGAGCGGGAAGTTATAAAGAAAAAAGGGAAAGGGGAAGAGAAGGAAGTGTTCGAGAAGGTGGACATGACAAGAATCAGACAACAGAAAACAGAGAGAAGAGCATTCGTTGCTCATCATACTATTTCTGGAAAACAGAAAAAAGGTTCTCTGAAAGAGGAAGCATCAGGAATTTATTACGAATCTCTTTCAGAGTAATGTACAGTCCACTCAAAAGAGATACATTTCTTTTGGAAGGAACAATCGAAATAAGGGATTGATTGACGAAGTGTTGGTGACACTAAACTTATTTTTAGATCAGAATCATTTTAGACTTTTTCTTTTAAAATTCAATATCTAAAATACGTACGATCTGCGTCATTTGGGTCACCTTTTTCGATTTTCAGTCGGATCTGAATAGTGACTAATTTGAAAGTAAGTTCATCGTTTGATGCTGAAAACGAACGAATGATGGACACCTTCTTCATTTTGAAAAACGTCACTTTCAGATGACAGAACATAAATAAAAAGGGAAAAGTTGAGAAGTCATGGTGAGTCTTCGCCGGATATAAAAAGGAAATTGGGGGATTTGTATAAGTACAAACTACTTTTTTCCAGATGGAAAATGACTCCGATGTCTGGAATTTTTATCGATAACTGATTATAAATTGACACGCGAACTCATAAATTAGTTCGGATATCTTTGAATTTCTATTTGAATGATTATTTTTTTTTCTGATAACGAAAAGGTCAAAGATGCAGGTGAAATTGGATTTCTGAGAATATGGAAGCAGTGAAGCGTCGATTCTCAAAACATGGACTTTGAGAAGAGAATGATCAAAATACAAATGCATGCCGTTATAATAGAGGAACTCATTGTCTACTATTCTGCAAAATTCCTCTTTCTCCAAAACCAAACATCACAAATTCCGAAGAATATGCATTCAAAAAGACAAAAACCAACGAAAACATCCTGAATGGGAATTGAAATATTCATGAATATTCCATTCATTTCCTGGAAGTTCAATTCGAGAATTCGGGAAGAGGAACGGGCGAGAAAAAAGCAAGTGGACCGAGACAATTTTCAGATAAAAACAGATCGAGACAGCTGTTTTCTTTATACACTTTCAGTGTTCAGTTTATTGTGGATGAAATGGGGGTGGTTGAGGATGGATAGAAGGAGAAGGAGGAGGAGGAGGAGGATATTCGGGTAGGAGAGGAACCAGTGAGGAGTCGTTAGGGAAACCTTGTCTTTTGGGGAATGATAAAACTTGGAAATCTAGTTGAAGGTGTGGGAATATGGGTCTCTTGGAACCCGATGCACTGAGAGAACGTACAGTTTTTTGGATCACTTTTCTAATCGTCCTGATTTAAAAAAATATGTAAGAAAATTCCTGATACATTTTAATTTGTTTGACTAGAGACAAAAGAGTCATGTCACTAACTGACCGTTCTCCGGATAAAGCGATAACTTCTTTCCAAAAACGGCTCTTCTAGAAAACCCATCACCCCGAGCACATAAAAAGGTGTTAGGTGTTCGGAAAACGAGTGGGGTGGGAGGAAATGTTGCTGAAAATGGGAAAAGCCGGAAGAAAAATGGGACGAAAACACAATAACAAAGGCTTTGATTCTCTCAAAAAACTGAAAGATTCTCTCTTTCTCTCCCTGGAGCAATCAAAGTTTTTATGATGATTTGGGGTCTCTTATCCATCAATTGAAATCAGAAATCATGATCAAAATAGAGTCAGAAGTGTATTGTTTTTTTAGTTTTTCAAATTTGAATCCAGAATCCAAAACAGCGACTCATTGTATTCTGACTTGTTCTTCTCTCTCTCTCTCTCTCTCTCTCTCTCTCTCTATCTATCTCTCTCTCTCTCTCTCTCTTTGTCTCGTGTGAGACGGGGGGATGAGATGAGGGAAAACGAAGAGTCACATTGTTCTTCAAGAATTCTGAAGATTCTGGAGAGAGAATAATGGAGTGGAGTCTCGGAAGAAGATGTCGAAATCTTGAACTGAATTCAGATTCAGAAGAGGGTTTTCAGGAGTTTCTTGGATTAGAATACCTCAGTGCTCGTGAGAAGAAGACTAATCTGTGTCACGTGTCTTAATTCAAGAGAAGGTAATCCACCTAAATCTTTTAGCTCACTCTCATTTATTTAGTTTGATTTGGTCTCTGAATTGACCTCTATTAATGGGTATTCTCCATTATAATCGAAAACTTGCCTCGGAAAAAAACAAAAATAAGGAAACAATTGTTTCACAGACAAAGTGAAACGCTAAACGAATTCAACTCCAGACACTATTCTCTCTCTCTCTCTCTCTCTCTCTCTCTCTCTCTCTCAGACATAGACCACGATAATACAATTTTTATAAGAAGAAGAAGAACAGAATAGTAGTTTTGAGGAAAAGAGTCAAAACAGCTCACTCTCTGAGTACTTAACCGAAAAGAGGGTGGACTGGCCACGCCCCCCCCCCCAACAACGAATTATCAGAATACGAACAGAATGAAAAGGAAAGAAAAGGTGAAAATGTGTCTGGATTCTTTTTTTTTCTGAAAAACAATTTACTCTTTTTTTACTTTTCGCACATACACAGCAAAATAACTCTTTTTTATGAAGTAGCGAATATTTCGAAGAGAAAACAAGTAGTTAGTAGAGGTCACAAGAGACCCAAATATTGCCTTCTTTCGAGTTTTTATGTTTTCTGATTATGTTCTGGAAATGTACCTTCAATTGTAGTTTTAGTGGGCCAGAGAGAAACGATTCGCCCCTTTGCCCCGACGGAGAAGAAAGTACATTCCATGTAAGTTTGCTAGCATTTATCTCAATTCAGAATTGATATATAGAGAAATGATTAACTAGTGAAATCTTCATCGAGATATGATAAACATTTTTTCAGTTGACAACATTTCTCCATCTCTTCTAGAAATTGAGATAAGTCTTCTTGAATGAAGGGAGTTCTATTACTTCCAGGAACCTCGGTAACTTCTGCAACCTCTATACCAAACATCATGATCCTTCTTTGGAACAGAGAAAATTGACTAGACAGAATCCACGAAAAGAGAAGACATCATCTAAAAAGATGTTTGCCCAAAGAACAAAACAAAACGAATTTCTTGAAGATTCTCTCTGTTTTAAACTGACCCGGAAACTGGGAAAGACTCGTTTCTTTGGTTCGAAAAGAGAGAGAATTCAAATTGAACTCGAAAACAAGGGAGCTCTCTCTCTCTCTCCGTGTTAGGCGAAAACTCGCCCCGGGGTCATAAAGTTAACGAGCGCCGTTTTCTCAGTCATTCGGACCGACAAATCTGTATGTAAACAGGTTTCAAGCTTCCTTTTCTTCTTTCTTTGGTTCGAAAGAGTTCGGAGAAGAATGAGAAAGGGACACCGGAAGTGACAGGGGAAAAGTAATGAATAAAAGAAGAAAAAAGTTTGATCTACTTTTCACTTTTTATTAAAATCATTTGAGCGTGAGTTTCGAAATGTAGTCTTTGATACCTCTTTTTTCAAATAAGACTATAATGCTTTTCGCTTCATTAGTGAGATGGAAACTTCGAAGAGATGAAGCAAAAGAAAATAAACTTTTAATCAAATGTTCAATAGTAGGAGAGTCTTCTAGAGAAATCACATAATATTAAGATTCTTCGGAACTCGTATTTTCTCTCCACTCGAGATGACTTTTCAGTAGCCACCCACGTGTCCATTTATTCAAAAAACCTTTTCAAATAGGCCCAAGAGAGAGAGAATTGAAAATAAACACGGAAGACACCTAAAAACACCTTCTTTCCAGAAAAGACTCTTGTGCTCTGAACTTTTCACAGTTGATTGAATATTTGCTCCTTTCTCCTCTCCGTTTCCTTCAGCTTATTGCTCATGTTCGTCAAGTGGAGTAGGAGGTTTCCGGATATACTCTTGCACCGTCATTTTTGAACTGACGAGGATCTCCCGAAGGAAAACAGGAAGAGAGGGAAGATCAGAAGTTGAAAATCCAAAAAGTTTTAAAAGTAAAAACATGAAGCAAAAATAAAATATTCATTTCGATTTTCTATTCGATAACTCAGCAACTGAACGGTTTCGCCATGTCTTCGTCGTATTTCTTCCTCGCTTGCTTCGCTTTTTCTTCACTTTCTTTCTTGTCTTTCTCCGGATCAGCTGGCTTCAATTCAACGTTTTGGGATGCATCGAGACTCGGACTCGCTGCAAATTTCTCCATTTGTTCCATTTCTTTCGCCATTTGTTGCGCTTTTTGATACATATTTTCATAGTGCTGAAATAACTGAATGAGTTTTCGAATTCAATATAAATGATTACGGAATCTCTGGCATTGGTGAATGCGGTCTTCTCTTTCGGCATGTCATGCTGGTTACCCTCTTCGGCGATTTTCACGCACGGAGTCGGCGGATCCGGCTGAAATATTTTTATAATTAATGTATTCCGACAGTTCTTGTTTACCACAAACAAATGTCCATGAGTTCTGGCTCTCGGCTGATATGTCTCAAGCACGTTTGCCACGTCGAAACATGCGCGACGACTTCTTGTCATCGATGCGAAATGAAGACCGAGCCACTGGATTTTGAAAATAAAGATTGAATTATTCGAAACCAAACCTCATAAGTGAAAAGTGAGATAAGCAAAGAAAGAAATGAGCCGACAGTCGGGAAGAGAGCAGATAGTTGAAGGGTCCCGACAATGGATATAATAGTGAAGAACGATGCAGTGAACGGAACCCTGTGATTTCTATTTTAATCTCTCTGAAAAATGGTTGCTTACGTGTTACTGAGGACCGGTTTTTGGATAGATTTTGCACTTGAGAACCCAGATGGAACAATTGCTGTTCGAGTGGACGAAGGAGTTTCGTCAGCCATCCTCCACCTTATTTCTTCTTTTTGATTTGGTAATAACTCGTGGAACTCTATTTATTTGCCAACGCAGCATTTTACGTGAAGCTACTTAGAGTTCACGTGCAAAAGCAATCATTTAATTTATTACATAAACACAAAATAATACGATTTTATATGAGTGTGCACTACTACTTGCTTTCCAGAACACCCGATTAAAATAAGACAATACATGCTATTGACAATACCGGAGACGATGGATTTCTTGACGTTTGGGGTTCCGTTTCTAGATGAATTTGGGAAAGAAAAATGACAGTCGATAGATTCGTTTGGGATGGAGAATGATAAAAAGAATGAGATACAGAAAGATTTTAAAGCGAAACGGTTTAAAATTCCATCGCCTCATCGTCGCTACTTTCATCATCAAGAATATTGATGTCGTATGGAATCGGAGCAATCGAACGGGTGACAGTTGGACGGTGAGTACGCACTTCTGAAGCGACTTCCAGTTGGTAGTTCTCAATGATCTGAAAAGAAAGAATTGGAGATAATATTTCTCTATGTTGACTCACTCTTCTCTCATCCAACGCATTGAACTCCAACTTCTTCTGTGGCGTCTTGAACGGATTGTCGTCATTCTTAATCTTCCGGCACTTCTCTTGTTCTTTCTTCTGCTTTCTCATCTCCTCTCTCTGCTTATCCTGTCCACCACGTGTTCTGATGCTCGGACCGTCAGACATCGGATACGTCTTTCCGAGTGGATTCGACTTCGCCTTCACCTGATCCATTATTCCTATTTTCCATTGCATTTGTTTTTGGAAGTCGACACAGGACTCAATAATAGATGCTTGACGAGAACTAAAAATGAAAAAAAACTGATGGAAATCTTTGTGATGCCAACTTACGATCTGAGTTCTCTACTGGCCTGAACTTCTGTTCCGTGGTAATCGAGTCCCTTGTAAAGAATATCCTTTTCGTTTATTCCGCATTCATCGTGTATTTTACGGCTCATTCTTCTAGTTGTAACTCGCTTGTCTATTTCCAATTGAGCACCGGCAAGCGAAGCCTTAAAGAAATTACTTCACTTTTTCAATTAAAAATATTCGAAACTATTTTATACATTTGATATCAAACACCTACCACTCCAAGATTCAATTCGGTTTTTCTGTCGAAAAATTCGGAATCGCCGACCATTCTTCGAATTTCCTCTCGTTTTTGCATATATTCTTCCATTGTGGTCGCCGATGCATCAAATCCTTTCAACTCTATGATCGCTGCTTCTGGAAGCTCCTCATTCAGGAGAGCGTTGTTGACAATGTCTTGAAGCTGAAATTTTCGATTCAGAAAATAATGAATATTGAATCTTCAACTTACGTTACTTATCACAACATCTGGTGTCAAATTCTCCTCCATAATTGGCGACCCTTCCTTTGACATTGATTTTGGTCTCTGAAGTAATAGAAAATTGCGATTTTCAGAAGGGAAAACGAAATTTTGATGTAATTTCAACACTCACTTTATAAACAACATTCTCCCTGACGATATCTGTGCTTTTTCTTTTCGATACTTCTCGAGCGGCACGCATTTTTAATAATAAACGAGTTTTTGGGTCGAGTGTCGCAATTCAAATGGATCTGTTACGCGGCGTGTCTTTGTGTGCGGTGGAGCGTAATTGCTACAACAGTTGTTTATTCGAATATTGGCACTGCGTGCAGAAAAGTATTCGAAAACAACTTCTAAATTGAAACAAGTACAAAAGAAAAAAAATCGAATTAAGGAAACATGCAGCATGAGCATAATTCATGCTAATTAAACTTTTTTTCAACGAAAGAAGTGATCGCTTTGACTTCCTCTTTTGCTTTTCTTTGTACTCTCATGAGCTTTCACGTGGAATTCTTCTCTTTCTGTGTGAAAACCAACTTTCAAATAAATGTTTTACTCATGAAATCAGTTCAAAACCAAGAGAAAATAAATGTGTTCAAAGGTACATCAATAAATGGTTTGAGGTTTAGTATCCTCAACTGATTATAGGTCACAATAAATAGGGTTTTGCAATATAAAGAGCATTCAACAGAGAGATAAATGAATAAATGAGAAACATTTGAGAGAAGACTGGATGTAGAAAAGAGATGAAAAGATCATGAGAAAGAGGGGGAAAACAGGGAGATTTTAAAGATTCAATCGTTTTCGAAGCGTTTACTCTTCATCGTCATCCTCATCGTCGTAGTCTTCATTCGAGTAGCGACGAGTTGGACGAGACTTGCGGCGACCCGAAGTTGGTTCCTGGAAGGAAAAATACATTTAGTTTTAGGCCAATTGATTCACAAACTATACCTTTCTCTTAATGATAATCTCCTCCTCTTCTTCGTCATCATCCTCTTCCATCGGCTCTTCCTTCTCAACCTCTTTCTTCTTTTTCGGTTCAGAAGCTGCAGAAGTCGATGGCTCATCTTCCTTTTTCACCTCTTCTTTCTTCGTCTCCTCTTTCTTCGCTTCCTTCTTCGGTGTTCCTTGGGCTCCCAGCATAGCCGCTTGCAGTGCCTGCATTTGAGCCTGTTGCACTTGTTGCATTTGTTGCATTTGAAGCATGAGCGCATGAGCTTGAGCCGGATTTCCACCACCTTGAGCAGCCATCATCTGAAGAGCAAGGTACTGTGACTGTTGTGCTGGAGGTAGTTTTGCAAGTTGAGCAAAGATCTGCTGTTGTTGAGCCAAAGCCATCGCTTGTCTTTGACGTTCATTTGCTCCTGCAGAAGCTGTAGCAGCACTTGAAGATTGACGAGATGAAGGAGTAGCTGGAGTCTCTTTTTTGATTGCAACTACAGGTTCTTCTGGTTTCGGTGGATTCTTGAACTTTTCGTATTGCTCTTTCCACAATCTATCGATAATCTTGGAACTGTTGGCAATGTCACTGTCTTCTTCATTGTATGTCTGTGCATTGTTGACAAGAAGTGTCATATCATCATTCAATTCCTCCATTGTCGTGTATCTTCCAGTCTCAATCTTCTTTCTGATACGGTCGAAATCCATTGGTTTCGAGATAATCTGATAGTAATCCGGAAGTTCTCTTCTTGGCGGAAGTGTTTGGAAGACAGTGGATATCAAATCTCCGTCCTCGTCCTTATATTCCAGAATCACTGCCAACATCTCATTGATTTTCTCTGCCAATTCTGGATCTGTCTTCTTCTTTTTGTGCTGCAAAACGACGTCGTCCATTGAATCGTCATTTTCATCCAATCCAGCCATTTTTCTCTTCCGTTGCTTCTTTCTCTCAGCAATTGTTCTCTCGTGTTCATCTTCAACTTCTTCTACTTGTTGCATGAATTGCTCATCGCTCATCAGATCAGAAGAGTAGTCAACCTGGAAATCAATACAAATTTAGAATTGAAGATTCATATTTCATCTCATTACCTCCTTTCTACGTCTTCTTTGATTTGGAGTCTGATCAACGATTTCTCTTCCTTCCTCCTTTGCCTTTTCGATCTCTTCAAAATCGAAAGATAACTTGACAATATCCTCTGGAATCTCTTGTTCCTCAAGAAGACGTGGCTTCCGATGCAATTGATTTGCCTCTTCACGACGACGATCAATATCCATCGATTGGAATGTATTGAATTCCTCTTCAGAACGTGCCACCATCTGATTAACAGTCTCGTCATCCGGAACAACTTCCTCTTCGTCTTCCTCTTCATCAGCTTGAATAATTCTCTCAAGCATCAGTTTTCTTTCGGCTCCAGTGGATCTTTGATCGAACTTTCCTGCTTGAATGACCTTCTCGTCGACATTCAACTTGTAACGGGCGACTGCCAACATCTTCTCTTCAACCGAATTGGCAGTGATCAAACGGAGAACTCTGACTTCCTTCTTCTGTCCGATACGATGGGCACGATCCTGCGCCTGCATATCCTGATGAGGATTCCAATCCGAATCGAAGATAATGACAGTATCGGCAGTTTGAAGATTCAATCCAAGACCTCCAGCTCTTGTGGAGAGCATGAAGAGGAAATACTCACTATCGGGAGCATTGTAAAGAGAAAGGAGTTCTCCACGTTCATCTGGTTTTGTGGATCCATCCAATCTGAGGTATGAATATTGACGATAATGAAGGAAATCCTCAAAGATATCCATCATTTTTGTCATTTGGAAGAACATCAAGACACGATGTCCGGTGGCTTTGAGTTTCGGAAGAATACGATCAAGAAGCTCCAGTTTTCCGGCGACACGCATCAATTCTTTTCCGTTGACCTCATTGACTTTCCAGTGAGCACGGCAAGAGTCTTCAATGTTTTGGAAGAGGAAAGGATGGTTACAGAGCTTTCGAAGGTGAACAATAGTGTTCGAAAGGGAACGAGCACCAGCTGAAGCGGTTCCGTCGAGGAGAATTCCCCTTTTCATGTGACGATAGATAACCTTTTGAAGGGCAGACATATCACATTTGATAACATATTCCGTCTTATCCGGCAATTCTGATTCGACTTCTTTCTTGAGACGTCTCAAAAGGAATGGACGAAGAACCTTGTGCAATCTTCTAATGATAAGCATAGTTTCTTCTTGATTCAATTCCACTTTTTCTCCGGTAGTGGCAAATGGAGCATTGAACCATTGTTCAAAAGTGTCACAGGATGAGAAGATCGATGGGAGTAGGAAGTTGAGAAGAGCCCACAACTCTGGAAGTTTGTTTTGAAGTGGAGTTCCGGTCAGAAGGAGACGATGTTGGGCGTGGAAGAATCCGTTGAGCATAGATGTTAGTTTACTGTTGTGATTCTTGAGACGATGTCCTTCATCAATGATCATGTACTTCCAACGGATCTTTCCGAGTAATGCCTTCTCCTTGATGACGTATTCGTAGGTGGTCATCAGGACGTTAAAATCAACCTTTCTGATCTGTCCTTCGACACGACGACGAGCGTCTTTCGTTCCTTTATATGTCACAGTTTTCACATTCGGAGCCCATTTGGCAAACTCGGACTGCCAATTGGAAAGAGTCGAAAGAGGAACAATGACGAGATACGGTCCGTTGTTCTGTTTCACTTCCATCAAATAGGTCAACAAAGAGATTGTCTGAATAGTCTTTCCAAGACCCATTTCATCGGCCAGGATACCATTGAGATTGTTGTTGTAGAGAGAGACCATCCATTCCAATCCCTTCAATTGATATGGTTTCAATTGAAGAGTCGAATCTCCTCCTCCCATTGTTTCGTGTTGTTTCACAACCTTCTCCTTGACTTTATGAGCAGTTGCATAGTAGTCAGCCTCCTGTTTCTTCGTTCTTTGATCATACTCATCCTCTTCGTTTCTGGCCTTCTCAATGATCATCTTCGCCTTCATTTCATCATCCATTCCAGCATACTGATCATCTTTTTCCTCTTGTGGTTCAACGACAACTTCCTCTTCGTCATCTTCATCGTCACTGAGTTGATCACGTGGAACAAGAACATATCCTGGATGAGTCTCCAACCAGATTTCAATTTCCTCTGGTTTCGGAGCCTGATCTCCAGTCAAAATGATTCCAGTGCTGACCTCTCTGACATGAACTCTCGCTTCATCGTCCATCTGTCCCTTCTCAATTCTCTTATCCTCTCTTTTCTTTTTCTTCTCTGTAGTCTGATGTTGACGAAGAAGTGAGCAGAGAGAGTCAACGTATTCATCGGTTTGTTGAAGGAGATACACAAGACGTTGATCTTTCTTCTCATCAAGAAGTGCACGATATCCTTCTTCGTCTTCTTGCATGAGACGTTGCATACGAAGTTTCTCATTTCTAATCTCATCCTTCTTACGCTCACGTTCATTATTCTGATGGTAGGTGAAGATGGCCTTCTTGGTTCTGTGGGTCTTGATCAAGTTATTTCTGAAAACAAAGAATGAATTTCGGAAAATCTTTTCAATGACTCTTACCTATGGTATTCCTTGAAATCTTTTCCATGTTGAATGATTGCCTGCATCAAATCAGTATGTTTCTGTCGTCTCTTTCTCTCTTGTTCCATCTTTTGTTGCTTTTCAAGTGTTTCAGTGACACGTGCCTCACGGAGAGATTGTCTCTTTATACGACGATATGCATATGGATTCAAGGCAGTCTCTAGAGTTGTGTCTCTTCTCATACAAGCCATCACTTCACTTCGAACTTGAGTTTGGAGGTTGACCATTCTCAGAGCACGCATCTCGATTTCTGCTTTGAGTTTCATGTGTTCTGGAATGTCAGCAGGCAAACTATTGAGCAATTTCATGCGGAGACCGATTCGATTTTGAATCATGTTCTCTCTTTGCTTCAACATTCCAACTGGATCAATTCCATTTGGAACTGGAATTGTGGTTGGACGATTGCATCGAATTTGGTGAAGATTGAAGATCTGAAAATACAAACAATTGATTTGAAACTGCCTCTCTCACAAAACATACCTTCATCAAATCATATGGAAGTTTCTCTCCGTTTTCTGCTTCTCCTGGATACTCATATGGTTCTGGGAGAAGAGTTGTAACCTTCGGACGAAGCATAACCGCTTCAGCAATCAAACTCTCAGGAACTTGCTCATTTCGAGCCAAGAGACGATACGCAGACACTTGAGCTTTCAGTTGAGCCAGTTGGGCAGGCGTCACTTGATTTCCCGATCCGTTCATCGGCGATCCATTCTCATTTGGCGAACCTTCTGGAGCTCCAGACTGAAGTTTCTGTTTGAGAAGAAGTGCTTTAGCGTGTCTGTGATCATTCTGAAGTCCCTGATCTTCCATCGAACTGATCGCATTCTCCAGTTTAGAGATGGTCAGCTCTTGGCCTTGAGTCCCATCGCCAGTCTGTTGGGTGACTACTTCGCCGGCTGGTTGAGGGGGTTGAGCAGTGAATTGCTCAAACGCCGGTCGACCACTCATTTCGGAATCACTTCCTTTCGGTTTTCGAACAAGGGATATTGGTCAGTTATTCTGAAAGACATAGAGTTGAGAGAGTGGAAAGAGAGGAAACGGAGAGATGTTCAACGGAGAAAAGAGATGGCAGTGTGATAATGATTACGGTAGCAAGGGTGGTAACAAAAGGAACGAGAAAAGATATTGAAAGTGGAAACCTTAGCATCCCATTGGGATATGATAGAATGTAAATCTAAATTCACAGATTTATGGAGATCGCTAAAAGACTGTGTGTGTGAACGACAATGAGTCTTGTTAGATGGATTACTCTATTTGAAGTGCACACCAAGAAGAATGTACTCATCAATCAATAAAAAGGTGTGCACACCGTCTTGAAGATCTATATTAGGAGCAAAGACCTAATTCAGAAATCGAGATTTCTGGCCTATTTTCACAGAATTCTCAGTCCAGTGTGAGTGGATTAACACCAAGGCCTATTCACTAAACCCTTATCAACTATATAATATATCCCATGAGCAAGAACCAAATCAACTGGAATCCGGGGTCCTAATCCAAACTTATTTCACTTCCAATTTCCAAAAACCACAAAATATGTTTAGGCCGAGAACGAGGAGAATTAGAGACGGAAAAGCGATAGAGCGTGCGGAAAAGAGAGAGTAACAGAAGAAAAGAAGAATAAACTTTTCGGCGCGAATTCGAAATTTGTAGTGGATGCGAGACAGTGGGATTGCCTCTAGAAACCTCCTAGAATTCAGGGAAAGTAAGAACTTTTTGAAAAAAATTCGAAAAATCCCAAAATAGGACGATGAGAGAAAAATCGATATTAGGCTACGTCACTGTTCTTGTTTTCTATCGAATCTGGAGGATTTTAGATGATTCTGGAAGGTTTTCTGACAAGGAATCAGATTATTCATTCGAAGACTCACGTTAACAGCTCGAAGGCCGAAGAAGAACGGCCTAGATTGCAGGGAAATAGAATCTAGACCCTTAAATTGGTGGAAGGGAGGTTTGAATTGATGCAGAGGACGCACACAACCGAGGCCAGGCACCCAGTCGAAGGCCTCCGATGAGAGAGTATTGGACGGAGAGAGACGCAGAAAGGCCTCTCGTCGTCTGCCGTCGATTTGTTTGATGGGGAGACTGGCCTATACGACAGAAAGAGAGAAGAAAAGAGAGGGGAAGATGTATGTGAGTGAAGGAAAAAGAAGGGAAGGGGGAAACTGGGTGTTTGGGGAGAAGAAGAAGAAGAAATGAATGAAGGTGGGGGCCGCGCTTTGGGAAAGGGAGACGGCTACCGTACTCTAGCATGAGCATTATTTCCTGATTCTTTGGAAATGGAATCATGAATGTGGGAAAAATAAGATGATTAGAAATGATTATGATAAATTGATATTTTGATAAATTATTCAAAAAATTGATTTTTTTCCAAAAATTTTAAAAATAAGTTTAGACCCACACTCGAAAAAACATACCAATGAAAAAAATGATGAATTTCATCGAAAAATGAAAAAATAAAAAATAGTTTCAAACATTAGATTTGCCACGTTTCACGTTGACCACGTGAAATTATCATTATTTTTTGTTCAAAACTTGGTCTAAAAACCCGTTGAATACTTCGCTCATTTTCAATTTCCGGCGGGAAAACTCGGCGAAAAATAGAGTTTGAGACAATAAAAATAGAAAAAAGAAATTTTTATTTAACAAAATATAACACAGGAAACCGGAGATCAAAAAACTGAAATAAATAAAAAGAATTAATCATCGAGTGGGCAACTGAACACTTTTAGCCTTCGTGATAATTCCAATATTCTTCGACGGAATCGGATTCGGTTGTCGATTCAGAAGACCTATAATTTCAGCTGATTTCTTTTTGATGAAATCGCGCTCTGTTGACAAGCTTACCAGTTTCATAAATGGATCTTCCGATGAACTGTGAAAGAGGATATTGATCTAATCCAGTTGTTCCAAGACCTCCAAATGGATTATAGATGGAAGAGGTTCCAATGCCACCGAGACCTCCTAGGCCGGAAGAACCTGAAATGTAGTTTGTAGTTTGTAGTTTCAATGAAAACTCACATGTTCCACAAGACAAAGCACAAGTCTGTCTCATCATCATTGCATTCGTCGAACATTGTCCTGAAATTGAATTATCAAAATTCATTTTTTTTTTCAAATCGCCTACCTGTACTCGCCCAAACAGAGCACTGCGGATTAGTGTCCATACAACCTCCATAACCACCACCACCCATCATCCCCATCGGATTACCGTATCTGCAAAGACTTCTGGATCTCATTGAAGGGAGTCCACGACAGTCTCGTTGACTTTCAGTTGGATTCGTTGGAGAAACAACGGGAAGGACAGGAGGATTAGGTGGTTCAGGGACGTCGGGGGGTCTGCCAGTCAAAACAAAGGTCCCAAGCGGATGAGAGAGGTTACAAACGGGAAGAACTCACCCGTATCCCATGAATGGGTTTCCACCGTAACCACCGTATGGCATACCGTATCCTCCATAGCCACCGTAACCTCCATAACCACCGTATCCACCGTATCCACCATATCCGCCATACATTCCATATTGAGCAAGACAAGCGGGTAGAAGACAACCTATCATAACAACTGAAATGACCTTCTATCGAAAGACTTACCCATAAACACTAATAAATTGTTCATAATAATGGTAGAGTCAGGTAGTTCAAAACCAAATATCCGGTCACCCTTCCTCTTTTATACCATTTCTCTTACTCCCTCCGTGTAAACTCGTTTTTTTTCGATTCAGCTTTGTTTTGTAATCCTCCCGTAACCGACATGTCATACCATATATTAGAGACCGCTAATCTGTCCGGTTGAAAATTGACTGCACTCTTCGAAATGTGTGTTTGTGAGTAAGTTAAGAAGCGCTTTTTGAAAACTGGTATTTCAGATGGTGAACTCTTTTTTATTTGTTCTGTTGTTCTGTTTTTAGAATCAAGAAGAGCAGTTTATAAAACTGACAAAAGAAAAAACAACCAGAAAAGCTAAGAAAAACGAAGAAAATGAAACCCGATAAGAAGAAGATGATTTGGAAGCGTCTAGAAGAGAATTACACGAAGGCACCCGTTATTTGGAACTCGATGATTGAAATGAGGGGAATGGTATCACACTTCGACAAAATAACCGAATGTTTCTGGAGGTGGGACTGGTTTTGTGGCGTTTTTCTTTGCTTGAACGATATTCGGAGTACTTGTTTTTGTATGCCAGACGAAGATTTCACGGTCTTTCTGAAATATAAAATTGAAAAGGATTCAAATATTTCAAATTCCAACCTCTTTTTCATGACCAAAAGGTTCGATATCCTCTCTTTCTAGACCCATATCCTCTAAAAGACATGTTTCAGGAGCACCTCCTCCTCGTTTACAAGATGTTCCGAATACTGCATCCGAATTCAAAACAACCTTCAGATTCACTGCAAATCCAGCCATATCTACTGCGAATCGTCGTTTTGGATTCCATTTCACATTGAATGCAGTCACTTTTCCATCGACTACTTTTGGAGCTTCGACTACAGTACCACCGACCAGTCCTGGAAAACGTAAGGTTTTTTTAAAGTTTTAAACGAAAAAACACTAACCAACAGCCCAAATTCCGAGAGTTTTGACATTCCGAATGTAGTCTGTGAACAGTCGAATATCATATGAATTGTCATCGTCTCCAAAATAGACGACGCCTTCTTCGTGATCTGATCCCAGAATTTGTGAAGTATTCGATCGAATCAGTTTCAATGCCATCGTTCTCTGATACCATCCTCTTCTCGGATAACCGACAGCTGTTTTATGAGCAATATAGGTATACGGTATCCGAGTTCTTTCGAGAATATCTTTGACGGCAGGAACTGTTTTATTTCCGTCTTCCACTACAATCCAATGAATGTCTTTTACGTGTGACAATGTGTTTGCCATTCTGAAAATATTATTTTGAGGGGGTTAGGAGGAAATGGATAGGTACCGTAACATATCCGGAATTCTGGTCATTCGTTTGTAGGTGGGTGTAACGACGATTATCATTCGATTCGTTCCGTTGTTTTCGGCCATTTTGAAGACGGGATATGTCGGTTGTCGTCTGGAAAAACTGTTGATTTTCAAATATGACAAGTGAAATAAATTTTTTTAATACGGGAAAAAACCAACCCGGCCCATAAAAAATCTGATTTAAATCAACACTCTGAAACTTACAAATCAGCAGTGAACTGGAAAACCATGGCAAAGAGAAGCATGAAAAATAGCACATAAATCCCGTATTTCCGTAATTTATTCAGTGTTCGCATTGTAGGTTTACCTAAAAATTCCTCAATTTAAACCAAAGATTCATCTTCAAAAAACTGACCTATACACCGTCTACAATGCTTTTCGATGTCCTCCTCACACCCTTTTTGAAGTGCCTGCGACTCCAGTTTGCCTCCGAACACTGAAAGAAATCATGATGAGAAGAGAGAAAAGAAGAGAAAGGTTTTGGTCCCGATGTATCTTTTTTGTCATACATCAATGCACATGAACACGAAGGAGAAGAGAGTCAGCAGGCGACGGGAATTATTCAAAAACGGAGTTGCTAAGGAATTCCGAAGGAAAGAAATGGAAAACAATGAAAAATGAGAAGACGGAGTTAAGAAAGAGTCAGAGAAAATGTGACTTTTAAAAAATGGAATAGATCATTGTCGTGGTCCTTTCGAATCGTTCAAAAGTCAAGCATCAGCTTCAGAATGAGCCTTACGAAACTTACTTATTTGAGAGACGATGAATCCAAACTTTTCGTATTTTTTAATTAGAAATAAACGTGAAATAGAGAGTTTGGAAGAAACAGTAGAGTTCACGAAAAGGTTGGAATACACGTTTTCTCTGAAGTTCCCCGGCGAAAGAAGATAATATTTTTGGGAAGAGATAGGTTTTTTCTAGATTTTTAAAGAATTTATATTATTTCCCGATAAATTGAGCTTGATTTTGTAATCAATGAAATATTGCTGATCATAAACATTTCGTCACTTGAAAGCTTTTTTGTATCACTTCTGCGAACTGAGATATTCTTTAACAAGGGAAATTCAGCTAGAGAAACCTTCCAGAATCTTGAAAGAGTAATCGAAAAGGAAAAAAGTATGACTCTTCTTCCTTCGAAATATTCAGATTCTCATCTAATATTGGGAGGAGGAGAACTGATAACAAGAACATTATGTTGAAAGAGGAAGACGGGCAACCGATAAAGAGTTGAATGACGTCCGCCGACTTTCTTATTTTGGGAAGAGCCTCCTCTTTTCCCGCAAAGAATGCTCATGAAATTTGGAATCGAATAGTCATTTTTAAAAACGTGTGTCTGTAAAGACGGGTTTGTGAGTGAAGTTTGGGTGTGGTTTTTAGATAGTGAATAGGTTTACTTACTTAGGGAAAAGAGTCTGTAAATGGTTTGATAGCGAAAACAGAATTTTCAGTGACCACACCTTTTCCTTATTCTTTAGATCTTTTCCAGAATACGTCAGAAGAAACTATAAAGAAAAAAAAACAGCTGAAAATGAGAAAATTCAATTTTCAAAAGTTCTGTTCCAAAAAATAAACCGGATCAAACAACGGGTCTAATCTATTATTAAAGCAGGTGTTATACTTGAAAGTGTTACTCTTTTACACTTTTTTCACCTTTTTATCAAAAATTAGATACCAGATAACATCTTTTTGAGTCTAGAGTTGACTAGGCTTCGAATATGAATTCAAACGAACAAGAAAAATATGCAAAAAGCGAAAAGAGTGACCTCGAATCAAGGAACACGACAAAAACTAATCCATACAACCGGAGAGAAAACAACATTTTGAACCTGAATGCCCTTGTAAAATGGATTTTAATTGGACTTCAATTTTTTTCAGAAATAAAGAACCTCTAATGTTTTTGAACTTTTCAAAGTTCTACAAAAAACTCATTGTATGGTGAACACGGGGGGATAATTGGATTGAAACAGGAGAGAGAGAGAGAGAGAGAGAGAGAGAGAGAGAGAGAGAGAGAGAGAAAGTGATGAGACAAAGAGAGAGAATGGAAATGGATGAATTGAGTGATCGTTTTATAAAAGTCTTTTGTTTTCATTCTCCAGAAAATGTTTGGAAATGAAACAAGGAAGCGGAAGAATGGATTTTTGATTCCTTTTTCTTCGTTCTCTGCTCCTGAGACTACTTCTTCCCACCTCTTGATGATTTGGATAAGAATATCATCCTCTTTTTAAGACAAAAGGCACCGCCCCTTAGTTTTTCTCTTCTTTTGTGGTCTTAATCCTATTCAGCGTCTCCCGCTGAGTTCCAGGAAATTCTAAACGATTTATATCAATTCCTACCCAAAATGTACCTTTAATCGTGTTCCTTTTCGCCATATGACATACTTTTTTTTGAAGGAAAAAGAAGTTTTTTGGAATAAGAATTCAGAAATGTATATTTCCGCCCACTCTTTTGAATGTTCAGCAACAAATTTAAGGTAAGAAACAGTCAGAGATAAGGAGTTTTGAAATCATAAATATACAAGGGGGATGAGCAAACTTCTCGATCAGTCACCTGTTTTTCGATTGATCATTTCAATGGTTTATTATAATTTTAAAGTTTGAAAACAATGGGAATTGTAAATAGATTTTTAGAGGAAACAGGAAAATAAACTGTCTTATATGGCCTTGATAAAAGGAAATTTACATATTCTGGTATACGGTACCAGAAAAAAAAGTTTTTTGTTCGGAACGTTATGTATTAAAAAAATAAGTGATGTTATGAAAAACGTTTTTATTAGTTCCCCCCCCCTTTTCAGAAGGAATTTAGGTACACAACACAAAAAAGAGTACCTTCTGCGGTAAACGAGGACTCTAAAAACCTCAAAACATACACAAAATATCACATGATAAGAACACTTTTGTGAGGAGGTCTGGAATGGAAATTCATATGGTGTTAGTCATAGTTTTCAACCATTTCAATTGATACAACACTCCGTTTTTATAATAGTTTTATGGATTTTTATTCTTTTTTTTTCTTGAAGTAACCAAAACCGTATAGATATTGGTTTGGAGAATAAAAATGAAAATTCAGATAGTGATAGTTAATGATGATAAGAAGTGACGAGCTCTGTCTTCTTCCACACAACCACACCCCGTACAGAGACTCCGCCCCTTCCCACTGTTTTCAGTCATCAAATAATGAAAACCGCAATGTTTTTTTGATTAGAAAAAAAATTTTTTTAAAGAAAATTTGTTGAAAAATTAGAAATTTTCAGAAAAAAAACTCTAGAAAAAAAAAGAAAAAAGTGTGAATGAATCGATTCGAAACAATTCATTTTTTTGAATCGGAGGGCAACCTGTACATCGAAAAGAGTCGTTTATTGAATGTCAATTTACCTCATTCTCTCTCTCTCTCTCTCTCTCTCTCTCTCTCTCTCTCTCTCTCTCTCTCTCTCAATCTCTCCCATTCGATAATCTTCTCTAAACTAACCATCACACTACATTTCATATTCAGTATAACATGAGAGATAAAGAAACGTGCTCCCTCTATTAAAATGGCATAGATGAAATGAAACTCACAGATTTTGAGACATGAATAGAATTTACTGAACGATTTAGAGATCTTCATCGAAATAAAAAAACCCTACACTATTGAAAGAAACAAAATAAGATGTGCTACGTGGATAAGATTCTCTTCTCCGACCCTTGAAAACGGAGCGACCTTTGAGCTAAGGTCGCAGGGTCTGGTATTCAAGAAACTAAAGAATTTTGATTCTTCCAGAAAGAAAACATCACATCATCTCAAACGTCTACCACCACAAAGCTGGTCGCCCTCTTATGAACAAAGAAACTGAACTCACTGATTTCTGATCCCTTTCCGATTGTATTCGACTCTCTCCTATTTTCTAGTTCATGAACGAGAGGACTCAGCAGAAGTTTCTGAAAGGAAGAATTGATAAATACGAAAGACATTTCTCTGATAAAATGAGTTAGGAATGAAGAAGAGTTTAGTAGAGTAACTTCTCGAAAATGGATCACATTGGGGGTCTACCTACGAGAAATAGAGTTCAGAAAATCAAAATTATATCGTTTTTGAATGGAAATATCGAGAAGAGATCAATTAACGAAATGTTACTAATGATAAGTTCTAGATTCAATTAGTTTACAACTCTTTTGGTGTTCTCCTTGGAATTGAGATATTTCGAATAGAAGGTCTCATTCTAAAAAATAAAAAACTACAAAACTTCTTGAACAAAAACTTCGTTTCTTCTTCGTATCAAAGTTTTCATTGCCAAAACTTGTTGAAGAAATCGTTCAAAGAAGAGTCAAGTACTTGAGAAAAATTGAATGAAAAGAACATAAAACTACTAGTTTTGTGACCAATCACTCACCTTCTTCTCGTCACTTTTCTTTTTCATATTCTTTGAAAATCAAACATTATGATATTATATCCAAAAATTATATCAGAATATCAGAGAGAGAGAGTGAAAGCGAGAAAATAATGAGGTCTGGATATGAATATATGGAGAAGCGGGTTTACGAGAGATTGGAGAGAGAAGAGAAGACAAACTTGTTCTTTTTGATATGTTTAGGTTTAGAAGTTAACGGAGAGAAGAGGAGGAGGAGTGAAAGAGAACGGATTACTTGTATATTACTGTTTCATGTGTCGCCTCCTCTCACTACTTCCGTATAGAAAGGGAAAGAGAGAGAGAGATATTAGTCTCTCATTCCATTCATTTTGCACTTCCTCCTACATTCTTTTCCAACCAAGAGCCAGGAAACCTTTGCGATCGAAAAGTTTCTTGTTTGTGGTTTGATTGCACAAAAATTCTGTTATCAAATGACGTACATTCTAAATTTGTTTGGAATCTTGCTATTCAAAATTAGAAACAATAGATGACCAATGATGAAGCTGATAAGAAACAGGGAGCACATTGGAAAACTTTTTGGAATTATTGGAATTAGATACTTTGACTTCTTTAGGGGAGAGAGAAGCTAGAGCTACTCGTTTCTCTGCGCTCTCTCTCTCTCTTTTGGTTTCAACTGAACAGTGGTCAATGAGTTGAAACTATATTTAGAATTCCACACACACACATCAACACACACTTACTGATAGTACAATAAAAGACCACACATTTTGATCGGAAAAAACTTGTGAAGTTTTTGGTCGAAAAAGAGGGGATTAATCGGAAGGGGTTGATCATTCAAAAATGGAGATTTTCAAAAGTAAAATGATGGAGAATATCACCTGTCTCTTTGAGAGAAGGGAAAAGGAGCATATGATTAGAAGAAGTTCACTCAACTATAATAAAAAGTGATGTCTTTGTTTCAAAGATTAGGTAACTTTTGAAAATGAGATATTTAGAAATGAGGAAGATAGTCAAAGAACTTTGACTACCGTAGTCTTCTTTGAATTTCAAGTATTTAGTTCGATGGCAGACTCCAATTATTAAAATACACATCCCCTCAATATCCAGGACGGTAGCTCTTCCAAAAAATTGTAAAATGCACATTGAAACGATCTACATACACATATAAATACTGACGATCACTGAATAAATTAACAAGAATCATCTCAATTCCAAACGATCAATTGTTTGTCGAAATGGAAATTATGTATTGTGATGTGGGCGATCGTCGGAATTCATTTTTGAAGGCAAGGATAAAGAGGAAAAGGGGCGTGGCTTATTTTAATTAGTAATTTTGGGAGGTTAGTAGAAGACAAAATTCGAGAAAAAGAGATGAAAAAATGAAAGTGTGAAATCCGGCTGTCATTCAAAGTTTCTTCTCCTTCTCCTCCTCCTTCTTTTTCTCCTTCTTGTGAGTTGATTAGACAAGTGATGCCACCTTGTCAAAATCTGATGAAAGAAGAGAAGATGAGCACTCTTCGAAAGAAGAAAATAATTCTAAATGAGCACGAAAAAACCTTCAAAGAGCACAAGGAGAGGGGCTTCATCAAAAATCTGGAACACCGCGACGAAACTTGATATGAAATTAGGAGGAGGAGGAGGAGGAACGTGTGTGCTCAAAGAGCCGCCGAGGATGAAAAGAAGGGGAGGATGCGCGAGAAGTGAGAAAATGAGAAGGAGGAGGAGGTGGAAGTGGAAGGAACAAACAGAGGACTGTTTTTATGTTTCAACTCAAATTTCTCAATGACACTATTTGCTCTTTGACACGAATTTGCCAGAAAAAAGTGTGTGGGTCAGAGGGTTTGTGAAGGGTTTCTTTTTGATCTCAATTAAATTCAGAAATTGAAATTAAAATAAGACAAAAGAGATACTTTGAGTTCCTTAACTCAACGCCTTCGAACAGATAGCCGATGGCTACCTATCTAACCCACCCCAGAAGGAACTGGTTATGACCCAGCCGGTTCATCTGACCTGAACCCTAATAATTTATAGACTTGCACTATGAGCTCATCTTGTTTAAATTTTATGGGTTAATAACAATCTTGTCCCTTTTAATGAAAGCTCAGCACCTGTTAAAATATGGGACCGGAATCAGAGAGTTCAGAAAATATTAGGTTGGCAAGTAATTTTCCGAAAATTTTGAGGTCTTGTGTTTCGTGACTAATTTCGCGGCGATGAACTCATGTTTCAATTATCTTTTTTTCTTATCGGATAGCCCATCGAGTTTACTGTTTGTGCCTCAAAAATCAAATAATCTCCTTCTCTAGATCCGAAGAAATGCCGCCTGTTGCAAAGCCTCCTTTCTTGAAATTGAGCTATCCATTTTTGTTTTAACTTTTTCAACCCGAAAAAGTTTTGACATTCAAAAGAAAATTACTGATAATTGTAAAGGAGATGTCCAGCGTGCTTATGAAACTAAAACGAAAATCAGCTGACTCGATATCGAAGAGCTGAGTTCGCGAGATCAGGAATGTTGTATGTGGGGGAAATATGTTTGCTGCCGTTCTGTTGAGAAACGGAGCCATTTCTAACTACTTGTAGGTTGTCAACACAAATAAGGGCTACCTATCTGGCAAATGAAAACAATAAAACACCTCTTCTCAATAGGAGAAAACTAGGTTGTTTCCTAATGTACCTTTTCTGGGATTATGATGATTTAATGAGACAATATTTTAGCAACGTTTTCTCAAAAGTGAAACAACAAACTCAAATTTTATCATTGATGATAGAAAGTGAATACATTTCTTCAGTCATGGCTAAAATTTCGAATAAATTCATCAGAGTGAACTGACGAAAAATGACTCCAAACTTAAATTTTAAGCCAACATCGGTGTGCAATATATAATGCTTTCTCCTGAGCGTTTTAATAGCAGCAGCTTCTCAAACTTTTATGACAGTAACAACTACTGTCTATACTTTCTAACTTCATCAATTACAAAGAAAAATCTTTGGAGTGGCGAGTACAAAATGAGAATTCGTTTCCATCTCAAAATGGAAAACATGAGGTTCATGGAGGGAGAAATTTCCAATTGTTGTCAATTGACAGGGCTACTTTTAAAACTTATTATACATATAAAGCTATGGTAATTTAAAAAATTAACTTTTATGGAGCTTATTGACAGCGTTTTCATGGTCAGAACTTCAATTCAAAGCATAACCCAAAAATTGGGTACATGGATACTTTGCGTTCCAGTACTCGAGCGGTTCGAGGAATATAACCACCAAATTGCTGATGTGTTAGGGGAGGACTATCAATGCTTTATAGCACTCACTCGAATGAAATAGATTCGTTAAACCTGAGGAATTCATCTCGAAAAAATTGACAAAAATTTTCGGAAAATTACTTGCCAACCTAATAGAACTGAAGGGAGACCAATTTCAGTAAAAAGTATCATCCAAAAAGAAAGTTGCCTGAAGATTTATAGTTTTGAAACTCGGAAAACTGCAATTTTCAAAAATAATTATAGGATCAAAGAAACTCTCAGCTCAAAAAACGGCTATTAGTCATCTTTTCTTCCCTGCCACCACCGTCATTATTTAGTTTTCAACGAACTTTGATCAAACATCTGCAAGAAAAGTGGAAGTGATCAAGGAAACCTTTTGAATAAACAAAAGAAAAGAGAGAATTGACTCGTTTGGTTCAGGAGGAACCGATCTTTGAAGTTCACTTGTAGTTTAGAATTGGAACAAGAGTACAGAGGACAGAAACTTTTGAGTTTTTACCATTGACACTTTGTGCTCACTTTGAACAGGTCGAAGATTTAGAATTGCTAACAAGTTGTAGGAACATTGTATTCATCAAGTGTAACCTCTGACCTCTCACAACACAAAAAATACACCCAATAACCTAGAGATTCAGTAAAGTCATCAAATGGCAAAGGTGAAAAGTAGAATCGGAAAGGGGGCTGGCCCCAGGAAGTAACCTCCTCCTCCTCCTCTTATTCCTCCCATCAAAGAAGTGGTTCCTGGGAATAAAGAGAGAGTTTTTTGTCTCTCAGCATGAAACCAAATACCTTCAGTCCTCCAAAAAAATGAGAGAGAGGCCAATCAGAAGTGCCTGAAGAGGGGGATTCCTATTTGTTCTTTTTCTAGATGACATATCAGAAGAGAACATGACCACTTTGAAGATAACTATTCTGATAAGGAAACTACAAAAAGATAAAAACTTGAACAAAAAACGGTACAGATCCTGTTGTTTTCCACAGAGCGCACTTTCTCCTGAGACCTTTGGCAAGTCCGAAAAGCGCGCGAGTTGACACTTTCTTGTTTGCACTGAAAAACGGATCTTTCTTTTGAGCATCGAACAAAATATTTGGATTTCTGACCGATTTTTAATGATTCCTAAACAATCATCAAAAACAGAAAATCTCAAAAAATGAGCAGCTTTCGGAAGTTATGTCACTGGCTTCTTTATTTGGAGAGAAAGAGCAGAAATGAAATATAATCCCTTCGAACTTTTGGAGGAGAAGGGAAAAAAGAGAATAGCAAAAAAATAATGAGGATTATCTTACAATACCTGCAATTACAGTAGGAATGAAGTCGTGGCACACACAAACGCACAAAATGAGATCAATAGTTGATCTAAAGTTATTAGAATTGCAAATGAAATGACACTGATCTTTTGCAATCGAGAGAGAGCTGTATTTTGATTTTTTGCAAACAATTGGATGGCTAACAGATGAAAGGAGAAGTGCATTCAGAAACTACATCTGGACAGAAAATAAACAATCGAAGTTCTGAGAAAACCTTGTGATGAATATATAGTACAATCATGTCACCAGTAGAGTTTTGCTCTTTGTTCGGTGTGAAGACATGATCAACTTTCAATTTCAGAATGAAATGGTCGATACATACTTATGAAACATTATTAATGACGTCCTTGCCTGGTTAATTGTTACCTTTGTAAAGCTATGACCCTAATGATTACTTGACATAGTATGTCGCTGTATGTACATAATTGCTAGTTATGAGCAAAGTCAAGTTGTAATTACAGAATCCCGGAAACTGTGCCTGACCTTCTTGCCTTGAGCACAGACCTCACACAATCTCATTTTCCTGGAGTCATCCCATAGCCGCACGGCCTCGAACCCCCTTCCCTTCCTTTTCAGATCAATATTTTCTTCAACAGCACGCTTCTCCCGTCGGCCACCTCCCATAATCACTCATTTATCTAGACAGCACGGCTCTCAACTTAAAAGCATATTCTGTTGTCTTCTCTCTTCCCTCTTTACATTCCACAGGTATCAGACTGCCCCTGGCTTCTCTGCTTTAAATTCTGCGTCCCTATCAGAAGAACTACTCATCGAGAGCCTCATTAGTCTTCTTCGTAACTTTTCGAAATGGCGGACGTCGAAGAAACCACCAACAGAAGTTCCGTCGAAGAAGAGGTTCGAATTCCTCGAAAACTCGAGTACACCTCACACAAATTCGCTGCTATAATGTTTACTACTGATGAATTCTTCTGGTTCGCTTTCATTGCCCTCTACATCTATTTGGTTATAGTTACTCATTCTGCAAGACTTCTTCCTGCTGATCAAAACAAGTTTAAAAACTCGGCCGAGGCTGAGGATCTACCCGTCTTTCCCTTGTTTGTGACTTCGGAAGTTTTAAAGTTGATCATCGCGTTCGCCAGCCTTGGAGTTTCTCAGAGCATCTTTCAAGCCACCCACGCGAGTGCTCGCAGAGCCAAACGAGTTACCAAATACCTAACCGTATTCCGTGTCTTCGCTGGTCAACTGGATCTCTTCATGATTGCTCTTGGAGGCTCTGAAAGTTTCAAATATATCCCTTTGACCGGCTACATCATTGGAGGAGTGCTGATCTTTCTTGAAGTCGTCTGGAGTTTCGGTAAATTAAAAGATGATAATTCGTTAAGACAGAATACATTTTCAGTTGCCATCTACATCGCAAAGAAGTTAACCGCTCCGTTGGACGAGTTTCTGTTCGAGAACAACGATTCGATTGAGCTGATTTCGGTGAGCGGAATGGAGTTGACACCGCCCGAAAGGCCCATGGACATCGCAGATAACTACATCTAATTTCGATGATACGTCCTATCGTCCTATCAATTACCTTGAATGTTCCAGATCTCTTTTTCTCTCTGTCTCTCTCTTTCCCAAATACCTTTGAATGTTCCAGACCTCTTTCTTTCTGAATACCCCTGAGTTCTTGATCTCTGTTGAAAAAAGTAAATGTGATACCCAAACAGTGTCCAATAAAAATGCAAGAATAAAAGGACAGGAATTTTCAGATTCAAAATGTTCAGGGACAGGACGATCTGATTAAGACAACAACATGATCTTCTAGGCAGTTTTCTGATCCGTAGGCTCCTGTCCATTTTCAGGTCCTTCTCAAGATCCCTTTCGATTTTGCTAAGACTTTCCAGCTGTAAACGGGAACATCTCTTCAAGGCTTCCATAGCTTCGTATCGATCTGACGTCATCTTACTCCTCGGAGAGACCTTTCCATCAAAACCTCATCTTCGTCACTCTATTTGTGTCTTAACACCACTTCCTTCCAAGTGTTCAAGAAATCAATGCTCTCCCCTTCTCTTCTCACGTCTTCTGATTCACAATCACGAGCTGTTATGGCGATATCCACTTCTTCTTCTTATGCTCTAATTAGTGTTTTCTCTGAAAGCCAATAACAACTGACGTCGGAGTCCCTCGCCGAGTCCCCGCCTCATCGATTCTCCATCTCTACCCCCTTTTCCTCTCCGTCTTTGGCTGATCGATAGAGAAATATACATGTTACAGAGAAGCAGACGAAGCTCCGCCCCCTTTCAGCCATACTATTTCCACTTTGTCTGGTTTCTTTACCCATTCCGTCGGCTCCGCCCCTCATCTGCTCATTCCTCCCTCATTTCACTCCTCTTGTCCATACGAATCTCAATTCGCTCGCTCAAGATGAAGAAGTACCAAGGAATTCCTCAACCATTTCCACCAGTTCTTCTCCGTATCGCTGCCGGAAAGAAGAAGCATATCAAACCGTTCACCGTCTTTCCGATGATCGGTGATATACTCCTTCTCTCGGCCTTTGCCGCCGTCTTTTTCATCGATGGCAACTTCCAACAAGGATGCTGTGGAAACGAGATGATCATCTCACCGAATCGTCATCCGGTCTCTCCGTTGGTCATCGGATTCTCAATGGGAACCAAGGCGCTTCTCTTCGCCACTTCCCTCTTCCTCCATCAACGCATCGTTCGTGATGGGACTCTTCGTTCCCTTCACATTGCCTATCTCTTTGGGGATACTACTCTCCTCCGTTCATTCATGGGCATCTTCGATCTGATCCTCGTCGTCTTTGGGTTTATCGACCTCGGAAGTCCGGAGTACCTCAGCTTCTACTTCATCCTTGGAGCTGCGGTCCTTGAGTTCACCTACAGCTACTGTAAGTCAAAACCGTAATCTTCTTCTAAGCATACAAATCGTTTTCAGTGTGCCTCATGGTCAACAGATTGATCATCAAGATGCTGCAGGAGACCATCGCTCGTGCTGAGATCATCACTGAAATCGAGACCCGCAAGTTGGAGGTTGCCTACCTCAAGAAGAAGGAGTCGGAGAAAGCAAAGTCGGACTCCGACGTCGAGAAGACCGGAGGCGACATCGACATGTCCATATTCGACTATTAAATTTCAGTGATTCAGTTGTATCATTTCCTCCTCACCGTTGACCTCCGAATCCTTTTTCTGTCCCTCTGTCCCTGTCTCTTTGTCCCTCTTTTCCTTTTCCTTCTTTCCATTCCGAAAATCTGATCACTGAATAAATGAGGAGTTGTTGCTATGGGAATACGAGACACGCGAAAAGGGTGTCTAGACCAGAAGATTCTTAGAACATTGACAGAGAAATATCACAGACTTGTTGATCGATAGGCGGCAGTCGGGTGGGAGCCTCGAGGGGATGTCACGGGGGAAAACAGGCGACAGACATCAGACTTCTTTCTGAGAAATCACAGATTCATTTAAAGGGCAATAGATAAAGAGAAAGTGAACTTACGGAACAATTCTCCTGACGCCGTTTCAGTGATCACTTGGTTTCTGGTTGCTCATGCTCTATATAGGACCTTTTCCCATCCGAGTCTCTTGGAGTTAATCCTGAAATCCGAACCTTCATTTAAATCAAGGTGTCAGGAGCTCTGAAGAGAAGACTTGCTCACCTCATCTGCCTGCTCCAAATATCTAATCTGAGCATAATGCTTTAGTCGTTTGACGTCTCTTGACATTTTGAAATATCAAATATACCCCATTATTATTCCTTCTCTCATGCAACCTTCAGAATCGATTTGCCTGCTTTTGGTTTTTCGAAACATTTTTGTTTCTTTCATTTTTATTTCAGTTCGTTGATTTCAGATGAGTGATTCCCTGGATACAGTAACACTTCTTCCGGGATCTCCAATCAAAAGACTGTCTCCCAAAGAACAAGGGAAATTGAGAGGAATTGCGAAATCGATCTTGTTTGGAGACGTTCTTTTTCTTCTTCTATTCACTACACTTTTCTACAATCTAACACCAATTGGATCAGATGAAAATGAGAATTTGGCATTATCGATTGCTCATACTTTCTCCATTGGCTTCACAGTTACTATGAAAGCGTGTCTTTTGGTTTCTATGATTCATTTGATTCAATTGATCAATAATGGAAGTTTCGAAGCGACTAAAAGTGCCAGAAACGTCTCCCGTCTTCACTATTGTCGATTCATTTTCTCATTGCTCATCGCTGCAATCTATGCAACAAAAACCGTCGAAGTGAACTCAAAATCCATCGTTTTCGCACTGGGAATCATTCTCATTTTTGCCGATATCGCTTTCTCTGCTTTCAGTAAGCCCGTCTATTCCCTTTCGATCATCGATTCAATTGTCTTTAGGTCTGATTCCTCTTATGGATGTTGTTCATGATATCGACAGATTTTTGATGACCGATGAGGATTTGGAAAGGGAAAGAGCCCTGTTCGATCCGGTTGCTGATGCTTGACTGACGAGAGTGCTCGCCAGTGTTGGAATGAATTAACTGATTGTTTTCATTGATTTGTCATCCAGTTTTTTATAAATTAACAGAATTCAATGACGCTTTTGTTCTTACAGTTCATTGCGAGGTCTATGACGAAGACCTCAAAAATAATCTTGTACTTTTTCTCGTGAACATGAATCAGCCAGAAAAGAGAAACGATATATCATCTTCCGAATCACATTACATGATATTTCTACAGTAATCCAAATTTCTCAAATTTCTAAAATCATGGTGTACTTTCAATTTCTTCTTTGAGATACTTGCACTTTCCCAATGATTCATCTACACTGATTTGAGAATTTTTCTAACGAAGATGATAATTAAGTACAGAGTGGGCGATTCTTGGGATGGTTGCTAGACGGATACGTGTCTCGCACAAAGAAAGCGTGCGAAATCAGACATTTACACCAATTAGAGTCACAAGATCGCTGAGTAACTTCATAATTCGTGTTTACTCCTTTTTGAGGATTAATTTTTTGAGCTCTACCGTATAATTTGAATCTCGGTTTCGCGAGAATATAAAACGAAAACAACAGGGAGCTACTAGACGTCACAATTATGAGAATGAGGTGTATCCCTTGACGTCGTCTATCGTACACCTACGTAGGTGTTTTGTTTTCATTCAAAATATTTAAAAGTTCAATTCAATACATCATTTTTATTGAAAGTCGATTTCAAAAATGCTTCAATGATAACTATGATTGATACATGTAATTGATCACCACGATTGAATCCTGACACGAGTTGCAGCAACTCTCAGAGCAATGGAGACAGCAATTGCAGCTGCGATGACTAGAGCTGAAAAGAAACAGTTTCAAGGTTTCTTCGAAATTTCCACTTACTGAGAATATGAGCGAAACAGCATCCCATTAGAATCATGTCAATCTTCCAGACAATGCTCTTCTCGAGAACACCAAACCATTTGGGGACAGAAAAGAATAGAGCGTCGATTGGGAGAACAACCAATCGGAGCATGATTAAATAAATGTTAATTTCGATAGCCGTGTTCACAGAGTCAAATGTTCCGTTATGAATCATAGTGATTGACTTGTAGTGAACAGAGAAAATGATGATTCTTGTGATAATGAGTAATGCATATCCGAAATGAAACAGTTTCTCGACTTGATCATTGAAAAAAAAGAAATAGAGGACACTGTAGAAAACGAATAAGAGAATATCTCCGATCAACGGAAAGTTGAAGATCCAAATCATTTTCCGTGAAATTCTTCGAGCCTGTCGATGTTCAACCAAGAGAACGTTTTGTAGAGTAGAATCGACTACAGTGGCCATTTGTCAAGAAGGATTGTCGAGAAGAAGGAAATGATGAGACTGAATAGAGGAAAGAAGAGAAGAAGAAGAAGAGGCTCAAGTCATGAGATTTTCCCCTCAGGAGACACCTCGAGCTCCGAGAAACCAGGTGATTAATTAGAAACGGCTTTCATGGAAATTCTCATTAATGGAGAGAATCGATGTCAACAATGATTTCCCGAGGTGACAAAGAGAAACGAAATGAGTAATTGACTTGAAATTGGGTCGAAAAACCAAAAGACGGTCTTAGAAAACGAAAGACGTTGACTCAGTTTACTCATTTGTGAAAAAACTTCCGATGACTTCCTGAGAACAGCTTCAAAAAATGAATCATAGAAAAGGTGAAACTACTTTCCCATATTCTGAAATACCGTACTCCAATAACTGAAATCTGAAAATTAACCCCGAAAAGTGCAATCTCTTTTCATCAAAATAAACTTTATCATAAGCAATTTCGAGAAAAAAAAGAAAATCAAAGTCGAAGTTTTATCTTCTTAATCGACGGTTTCGCTTTGCCTTCTTCTCGTCCTTGTCTGCCTTCGCGCTATACTCTTTCAACAAATCTAATATGTCTTTATAGAACCACAAAAAGACTGAAAAATAAGAAATGTGTTGAATCTTATTGAATACTAAACTCACACGACATGTTGACTACGTGATAGAAAAAAGTCCATCCGACGTAGCTAAAGGTCACAGTGAATTCGGCGACAGGTGCGATCAGAACGACAACTATAATCATGTCGAGACTAACCACCATTTCCCGTATTTCCATTATTTTGTGAATAAGCTCAAATGCAATGGATACTGACTCATAACTTGTATCGCCAAACTTCTTCCATGCATAGATCTCTGCACCAACGCAGAGGAATTTTGGGACGGAGGTGCCGACTTGAATGAGACCCAATCTCCATGGTGCTTCGATATGTTGGCTACAATCCGAGATGAAAAAATAATAGAAGATCACAAAGAAAATTATGTCTCCTCCTGTTCGAATTGATGCCGATCGACGAATTTTTACAGATTGTTCTTTGGTAAACGACCGTAAGGAGTTCGGGGGGAGAGGGGGAATAAATTCAGGTAGCATCCGTATACGGGCAGCCAAATGAAATTGAGGAGGCGAAAATTCAAAAAAGGGGGCTGGTGGGCGGAGCCTGAGTTGTTGGGTGGAGGCTGGCCATGAGAGGATTACCATAGATTCTGAATTCCTTTGGGTTGAATCGACTACAGTAACCATGTTTAAGAGGAATGAGGAGACGGAATAGAGGAAAGAAAACACGGAAGTCATGAGATTTTCCCCTCAGGAGACGCCTCAAGCTCTGAGAAACGAGGAAATAAATAAGAAACGCCTTCGTCTCTATTTTATTTTACGAAGAGTTCATCGATAGAGAGACTCAGTGTCAACAATAATATTCCGAAGTGACATTCAGAAGGAACGAGAAAAAAGTATTTGGTCTGAAGTTGAATCGAGAACCAAGAAAAAAGTATCTCAGAAAGACAAATCGATGACTCAGTTAGTTCATTTAGGACGGACAACCATTATCATTTCTTCTCTGTAACTGACAATGATCGAATGAGATATCTGAAAATTCAATACATTCAACATAACTTTTTTATTAACGGGGTTCTCATTTTGAAAGAGAAAAAGAGTAATTAAACATGATGAAGCTTCTTGTTTCTGCGTTCCATGTGTTCTAAGAATGACCGTTTGATCTCCTTTATTTCTTCGAGGTAATCATCGATTAGTGGTTGAGATGTAAAGATATAACAGTACATACACCAGGCTGAAAGAATGATGAAAATATTGGTTTTTAAATAAGAAGATTCAACTCACAGAGACTGTAGACAAAGTGAGAATAAAGAAGACATGCAACGATGTCAATAATCAAACCATGATCCTCGATTGATGCCATCACAATGAAGAAAATGGTGAAGTTAGCCATTGAGAGAAAAAAAATGATGGTGTGTGCAATAAGAAGAGGCGTCTCAGTCTTTTTCTTCAACAGTTTCCACGCGAAGATCTGAACAACCAGGGTACAGCACCTTGCCATGGAGGCACCCAGTGGGTATGCACCGACGCTCCATGGATCCTGGATTTGTTGGCTGCAGCACAAGATCCCGAAGAAGAAGATAACGAGAAACACGACATCTCCTCGATATTGAAAAACTGATGCACGACGAATTTTTTGTTTGCAGACGTACGATGAGGGAGCGGCGAAATATTCGCGAGCTTCTTCAGGCGTCATCGGCAGAAAGCGAAATGAAAATGATGTGGAGATAACAAAAAGAAAAGAGTTGGGTGACAAGGGGCGGATCTTGAGTTGTCGCGTGGAGGCTGAGATGATAACCATAGCAACCTCTTCTGAATTCCTTTGGGTATGTGATTTTCTTAATGATAGGATAGAATATTAAGGAACTTTATCTTCTTTACTTGATCTATGGAGTACTGTAGTTTTAATATCTGACCTGTTCAAACTAAAAAAAACTCATTGTTCCCCTGTCATCTAAATGAACCCCCAATGCCTCATCCTTCAATAGACAGGTATTCTTCTCTCTTGATCTCCTTCTCTTGTTAACATTCGTTTGTCAAGTGAAAACAAATTACACACCGTCTCATGATTTATCCCCTTTTCTAGGGGGCCGCCCGTCTATGAGGGAAGAAGGAGGAGGAAACTTGCAAAGAAACAAGACTTCTTTTCATTGATATCACATTCTTCTTCGTATTTTTGTTTGATACTTTTAAAAATAGACATTTGTTACGCTGACAGAGTTTTATTGCCCCTGACTGACACATTTCATGCAAAACTAACTGAACAAACAAAATTTGTAAAGTTGTTGTAAAGGTCTACTTGAATGAAAATACACAAAGTTAAGCTCCGCCCACTTCTTTTGACCATCCTCAACAAGATTTTAGGATAGAAGCTCCAACCTTTATCCCTCTTCAATTCGTTCCTCCACCTGTGGATGTTATTCTATGTGCCCCCCCCCCCCTCTCCTCAATTATCCACATCTCAATTTTCTTTTTTACCGTAATATGAGAAAAAGGCGATAATTGAGTGCTTATTGCGTTTTCCTCTTTTACCTCAACGCGTCTTCTAGATCCCTGTGACGTCATATGGAAATCTGAATTTTCGCCCGACGTCTACTACTCAACGTCTTCAACCTCACATAAATTACTACTTTCTCCTCTGGATAGAATCGGAAAAAAAAGAGAGAGCGAGAGTGGCGAAAGCTGTAAATCATCCGAAATTAATCGAACTGGATTTCCGTTTCTTTCTTCTCTCTGTCTCTCTCTCTTTCTTTCAAATACTCTATTAGGAATAAGAATAACTGCTTAGAGACTCACCTACTTCTTCTTTTCCCCGTTATACTTTTCTCATTTATCCATTTAGGAGAATCGAGGATTCATTTCCAAGGTCATGTTACTTCTCAGTTCTTGAGATCATTTCGAAAAGTCTCTCCTAAAGAACCCTCAGAGCAAAAAAAACGGAAAAATGTCTGACCTCCTCCTCTAAAATTGGACATTGTTTATTTAGCATCTGTGACAAGATTGTTTATCCACTCTCTTTCTCTTCTAAACGATTGAAGAGAAGGGAGTAAATAATCATTTTGTGGTAAGAGTGTCTCTTTTCTAATGACTTCTCTTCTCTCTCCACAGTTTGGCGCATACGCAATCCGTTCACCCGTATCATATTTCCTCCTAATTACTCGAGAACCCCCTCCTTTTTTGTTTCTTTTTGTTTATATGAGCAATAAGAAACAATTGAGAGGAAAAGAGAAGTAACATGAGAAGAAGAAAAAGTAGAGTAGAGTAGAAGAAAAAATAATAATTAATGATTTTAGGTAATTAAAATTGTTATGCGAGCCAAGCGGCTCATTTTCGAAAGTATTCTGAGAATTTCAAAAAAAAAAGTTTTTCTATGAAATGGAAAAAAATTTTGAGTCACTAGTGTTGTAAACAACCATTATTTTGTTATTTCATGACTTTCTTGATAATAAGACATAGAAACTTCTTGCCAAGATAAGAAAAAACAGGTTGCTCGACTGGGTGAAAGAAAAGTTTTGCATAAGTCTTCTGCAACCATTATGTACCATTATTATGTACCATTACCATTATGTTTGAGTACAACCTGTTCCAAACTTTACGAATCCTAAGTCCTAGACTTTAAGCCACCCTATAATGTCTGTCCCTTACCGTCACCAACCTTAGCGTCACCAACTGAGTGGGTATCCGACCGACTATTAGCGCCCTTTCTGAAATGATCTTTTTTTGTAATTAGTGATAAAATAACTGATGGAATGCTGCTCAGAATATATAGAAATTTTTATAAATTGATAACTGTTTGAAAATTGAACTGAAAATTAATAAGTACGCTTTTGGATGAAAATACGCCGACGAGCACTAATTTTTCCAAAACACTCGGAATAAAACCCCAGATTTACCGGAACTCTATTAACAAAAAGCAACATTTTCAATCCGATACTGTTCTCAGATTGTGCCAGGTTCTCATAATCCAAATATGTATTTCCTTCTCCTACTGTAAATAAACATTACACCATATATACCACGCTGTGTGTGCTGCCTGCCAAAAGAGGGCTTTCTTCCCACCGTTAAATACCGCTCCTTCAAACACATTGTTTCTCATTTTAGTTTCATATTAAAACTATCACCACGCTCATTTGCATCTTCTCTCTCTCTCTCTCTCTCTCTCTCTCTTCCAATCAAAAACTGAACATGTATTTGCACATTTTAGTATTCACAGAAGGCGGAAAAAAAGAGAAGAAATTTGATTCCGACACATACTTTCCGCACAATTCTCTCCCCTTTCTCCGCCAATAATTTGGAACAATAAAAAAGTGCGCGCTCATTTCTCGCCTCTTTTTTTATTCGTTTCTCCTCAAGTCGTCACGGTCCACGTTGTTCTGCATCTATCTGATGAATGAGTTTTCTCCTGGATTTCTCTTTTCTTGTCCTCTTTTACTTTAACATACTTTTTAGTTTTATTCCAACAGGAGTTCCATTGGGTCATTTAGAGTGTCTGAGCTTCTTGAATTTTTTTTGGAAATTCTATGAGTTTTCGGATATCTCTTATGGAAGCTGGTTTATAGAAAAAACTACAGCAGAATTTTCAAAGCTTCTGACAAGTATTTCCTCTACCATACATCTTGTCGCCACCACAAATCTGTTGGCTGTCCTTGATGTCTTCTAATGTGATATTTCATGAATAACTTGAGCTTCATGAATACCCTATTAATCTCCATTTTTCTCTTTTTTTCCAGTTTTTTCTCCTCTCCTCTACCTTTCCTCATTCATCCCTTGGTCCGTTACGGTCCATGTCCCACCCTTCCTTCACTTTCCCTTCTGTTCCCTCTTCCCTTCTCCCTTCCCCCTTCTAGATGACGAATCCCCACACCTATTGTCTTTTTCAACACCCTTGTTCTTTTCTCCATACATTTTCTTATATACACAAATGCTCCGCTTTCCTCCTCCTCCTTTCACCTCCACTGCCAGCCGTTTTTCCCACAGTAATCGTAGTCTTAAAGACCTCTCACATTTCACACCCTTCGGTTTTTTTTTTGAAAGTTTTTTTCTTCGGCGTTACTTTTCAGTGATATAGAGCCTTTCAGCTCTCCTCTCTAATCCCTTCTCTTCAAAATGTTATTTTTGGTCATATCCTCTTTTCTCTTCTTCTTCTTCTCAACCACACGTTGTCAATGACAACTGATTAATCCCGTGAGCTCCCTCTCTCTCCCTTTCGCCTCCTTTTCCTCTTCCCCTTCATGATAATAATAATCCTCTTCTTCTCTTCTCTCCGCCATCTTCTTCATATCAATGTGCATTGATTATTGTCTTGGTTAGTCATCACTTTTTTCTTTGTTATTGTAAAATAATAGGCTCTCTCTCTCTCATATTGTTGTCTTCTCGATTTAAATAGTTTAATAATAAAAGGTAGAGTGTAACAAAAAAGAATGACTGTTATCATTGATGACGAATAGGCGACAAAGAGTTACCTGCCAATGTATATATCGACACTCCAGAAAAAGATCTCACTCATAAATTAGGTTAAGACCACCCAGGTGCAAGTTCTCCAGAAGTTGTACACTCCTTTGTGGTTTAGGTAGAGCAGGTGTTTTAATCCCTTTGTCGTCGTTTCTTTAGATCTAGAAGAAGGTGTCATCTCCTATTCAATTCCCTTCTCAGAAGACGTCTTTATTGAAACGCCATTTCTCAAGCTAATGGGCCTTCATTGCGTTTTTTGTGTTTGTTAAGTTCCAATACATTCCTTTTCGAAGAAGGGATGAAATGTATTCAAGCTGAGAATAAGAGGCTCTCTCAATATCTCCTCATTATCTTCCATCTTGATAAGACTTCTTCCCCCAATTTAAGGATTTCCTTCCGCTTCCACACCTGCCCTTATTATAACCAATTTGTACATCCCGACCACCTGTTTTAACAATTATCAACCCCCACCCCCCAAGAAACCGTAATCCGATCCCCTTTTGTGGCAAACGAACAACCTTGGAAACCCTAGTGTTTTGACAAGATAATTGGCACGTTTCGAAGGTGTGTTCTCGTTTTGAAAACGGATTGATAAATGGGGATACTTTGTGTTTTGGGAGAGAGAGAGTGAAGAGTAATAGATACTCTCGAAACGGAAATGAATTGACGCCTTTTACCTCTAAAACACCTGGACCTCTCTTTCTCCTAAATGGCTTCTAAGGAACCCCTCAGATCTCGACAGGAAACTAATTGTTCATCATCATCACCGAGTCTCTAATACTACTACACCTGCCTTTCCTTCTTATCCATCATCAAACACATGCCTCCGTTCTAATCGGTAGTCTGCTGCAAGAAGGCAGCTCTTCTTATCATAAGTGATAGATCTACATGTTCATTTATTACGTAACCACGTTCATATCGGATCCCTTTTATCCTTTTTCGTTTTATTGACAATTTGGCTAGAGGTTTATGTTTTTGGAGGGATACAGTAAGGTCATAGTTCACAAGATACAGTCAATATCTCGGGAGAAATACATTTCTGCTTCTCTACGTGATCCATGAAGCCTCATTATATATGTGGTCATCAGAAGAGAAGCTTCTGCTCCACTGACCACTAGGTCCAGATGCCCTTCCGATAAAAAACTCTCACTAATAAAACCAAAAAAATCTCTCGCCTCCTCCTCCAACAAACTAATTTTATTAATTCAGACTCCAAATTCAATTATTATGCATGCTCTCTCTCTCTCTCTCCCTCTCTCTCTCTCTCTCTCTCTCTCTCTCTCTCTCTCTCTCTCTCTCTCTCTCTCTCTCTCTCTTTTCCTTCGTGTGCGCGAAAACATGATTCTTGTCGCCACAACACACAGCTGATTATGATAAACCATTCCCTCCTCCTCCTTCTACAAAAATAATCCGTGTCCAAACAGTCCATGTTTCACTCTGCAATCATTTCACTCTTCTCTTCTCTCAAATGGCTCCTTTACATTTTTATGGGTCAAAAGAGAAAAGGACGCACCCTTTGGCTCCGTTACGGAGGACAAGAAAAAAAAACATTTGGTTCTGATAATCGTTTTGTGAGATTTATTTTGTTTTTAGGAGGGTTTTTGAACGTGGTTTTTGTAGAAGGTCAAATTGCTAACGTTTTCTCAAATTTTGAGTTAGTTTCTTTAATTTTGAGCGGTTTTTTATTCAGTTTTCAGAAACAAATCAAACGATTTTTTCTTATTTTCTATAACAATCAGTCGCTCTGAACCGTCCGAACGAACTTAGAAAGTTCATCCAAGGAAACTGTTTTTCCGCTAGCGTCGAAACCAAAAAATGTAACTTTCAAAGTCTACGCTTTTTCTCTAAAACTATTTTTCAAAAAATTAAACTTGTTGCAATGACTCCAAATTGTCATTTTCCTCTTCAAAAAAGTCCAAATTTAGCAATTACTATGCAAATAAGTCTTATTTACTCTTTTATATACTGCTACAATGAGGTCACTTTTCTTATTTTTCTTCATCTTTTCATTTTTCGTTTTATGGTGAACTTATTGTGTTAATGAGAAATTCATTCTTCTACAGTATCCCATCCCCTGTTTTTTACGGAGAGAGCGTAACTGTTGCACCTGGTATGAATGGGAACTTTTTATGTCTACATCCCTCTCTTTCGACAGAGACTATAGTTGCACTTTTTACAACCAGAAATCTCAAGTTTTTCTTTTTCTCTTCTTCATCTAATTAAAAAGAGTACAAGTATGTTGGGTTGTGGAGGAATATGAGAAGCCATGAGTCTACGTATGTTATTTGTATTCATAAAAATGTATAAAAGAAATGGATCTCTCTCTTTTATAGAGAGAGAAGGGATATTTTGAAATCATATGGCAATTTGAAAATGAGAAAATGAAGAGAGATGAGCAGCAAATTAGTTGTGTTCTCTTTCTCTCTGGAGAATGAGTCGATAAAAAGTATTTCTCCATCATCTGAACTTCAATTCTTGTTCAAATATTCCACATCATTTCCGGAGAGAAGATTAGTCATAAAATATTCTCCCGCACCTTTCGTTTCGAACAGTCACTCAAGGTTACTTTTCCTCCCCGCTCCTCCAAAACGTGTCGCAGATTTCAAAACTTCTTTTTGTCTCCAGAAAAATCAATTTATCATTTGGTTTTCCTGTTTCAAAATGTACAATTTGCATCCGTGAATCATTCATTTCCCGCAACCATCCTCCTCTCAGCCAGTCAGTCCCTCACACAACCAAACCAACCACAAAGCCCATTATTTTGTGTGAAAGACCCCCTCTTCTCGCCCGGAACGCTTGATTTATCACTTTACAAAACCTGTGTGTGCAATGGATAGTTGAGGTAGTTTGTCACATCATTTACGTGTCATATTCTTATTGCTCACACTTTTTTGACAAGCCATTTTTATTAGCGGCTACTGATTGAGATTCTAGGAAAAAAAGGAATTGGCGCCTTTAAGAGCACTTTACTGAAAACTTTCAACCTGTTTAAAATTACTTAGAAGTCCCACAGGGTTCTTGGCCTAACTTTAAGTTGAAAAATATGGAAGTTATCTGAAATCACTTTTTTTGGAGATCTGGTCAAAGTGTAATATAAAAAATTACAGACTTAAAAAGAGCTTGCGTTTCAAAGTCACATAGTCAGTATTGCCCTGAACCCTTCAAAACATTGCTCTCTTGAACTCGAGAAAATCTCTTATCCCCCCTCCAGGTGCTCTCTTTCCCTGCAATCGTCGAAATCTCCAATTCCCAAATTCCAATAAATAATATATTCTAATCTAACCAGAGAGCAGCTCTTGAACCTCTTGGAACAGTACCTTATTAATTTGCAAATCCTTATCCTTCCTCTCTTTTTCTCTCTCTTCATTCTCCTCTCCTGACAGCTAGAGGACAACACGGGGCGGATCGGGAAGGGCGATGGGGGCGGAGCCTAAAGGGACAAGAGACAAGAGGAGGAGGCCACTTGTTCCGTATGTCTCGACAACCTCTCCTTCCACAAAATCATTTCAACTCTTAATTTTAATTTGATAATTTTTAGATTGAACTTTTTGTTTCAAATGTACTTTTGTATTTTCATACCTCACTGTTTTTTATTCTCTTGTCCCATCTCTAATTCTCATACCCACTTCACCCTTCTGAAGAGCCTAATCGACCCTTTCGGATGACCTTTTTACAAATTCCTTTCGATGACCAGTTCAATGAGTTTTTTTTTGAATTTCAGGTGGGGATGGGATGGTTGTTTCATTTTTTAAAAACCAAGTTTTATATTTCAAAAAAAAAAATTTTTTTTTCGAAAATCTTTGTCTTGATTTCGATTTTATAGGTTCTTGAGTCTCTGAAAACCAATCTCCAGAACCTAAACTTTTGTCTGAAATTCTCTAATTTTCCTGTCGAACTTTCTTTTCCTTAAAATAATTTGTCTCTCCCAGACTTTCTTTTTTTTCAGAAATGTCTCGAAAATTAATATTCCCTCTACTGCTTCTCTTCCTCCTCCTTGTCAACCATTCGACGTCAAAACGTTTACCGCAAATCTACTGGAACTCAACAAATCCTCTGTAAGTTTACTTTCTCTTTGATCCTTCCTAATCAAAAGAGATTGTACCGACAAAAAGGACTCTCACCACACATATTTACAATATTTACCTCTGAAGGCTTGTTCCTCTATCCCCTTGTGGTCCATATCCAAAGAGGAAGCCGAGAAAGAAGAGGAGGAGGCATGGTAAGCCGAAACCAAACGATGTTACTAATTATGTACCAGTGAGAGGGAGAGAGCAAATATTGAGTATGGACCTAGCCGATTTAGGAGGTTATGGGACCGGCATCTATAGAGAGAGAGTATCAAAAATTAATCTGAGAGACAGATGGACGTACCACACTTTTTGGGATTAAGGGGGTATCGGGTTTAAACGGATTCTTTTTAATAGAAAAAAACAAGAAATTGGGTACACAGACATCAGATAAGACTCCCCCCGGGGTAGACCTTGGGATGTCTCAATTAGTTGTCCCAACATGTCTTTTTAATAACATTTTACGACATGAACCATAGACACGTACCGCCAGAAACTAGCCGAGAAACGAGACCTTTTTATGGTTCGTTTACAAAACACCGCCCGTGTTTATGACTTTTTATGACATGGAGGGCTCCTGGGGAGAAGAAGAGATGGAATCTGGAAACGTTGAAGAATCGACTCCAGGTGTTCCATGTGCACCCGTTAAACGACCACTTCTGATCCCCCACACTTTTTATTAGTTTTTCTTCATAAATCTTTCCCCTCTTCAAAATGTCACGTGATGATTGGTGCCACATGTGTGTGTGTTTTTGGAGTGAGGAGTCCTCTCCTTCTTCTTGTCTCAAATCCCTAATATATTCCATCTCTCGGGAGCAGATGTTCTTGAACAACAGTCCATTGACCCCCGCTGGTCCCTGTTTCCATAAACATGTCAATCTGATAGACATCTTCAAGCCATATGCGAAATCATCCGGGAAATACAACTTATTCTTCTGGTGGACATCATGATGATATGATGACATGTTGGATGTCGAGGGTATCTGAACCTGCAAAGAAGTGTAATGCGGAGAGAAGAGACAAGACACTTGTAGTACACGACGGCTGATTTATGAGCACGGGTGTTATCATCTCTACTCAGGAGAAGGTGGATAAGCTCTCAACAACTCTCCTCCTCGCTTTGAAATTTATGCCATTGAGGAACAGGTCCTTCTGCTCCTCCTATTGCTCCGTCTCTCTCTCTCTCTCTCTCTCTCTCTCTCTCTCTCTCTCTCTCTTTTGAAACTCGGCAATTAGTAAAGAAGAGGGGTTGGTCAAAGTGAAATTAGAGACCTGAAGGTCCATGGACTCTCCAATTTATACATATACACGCAAAAGTTTGTTTGAATTTCCGAAATTCGAACGCTTTCATATTTCGAAACGAATGAATCAACTTTTATGTGTGTTGGATGGAAACAATGACTTTACGAATTGGATCCATTTATGATCTGATACTTCCGGGAGGATGGGGATTATGCAGATAGGCGCACCCCAAAGGGTCAAGTCATTTTGAAACACGACGGTAAACACCTGCGGATATACTTTGGAAGGCAACATGAGAATGGTCAACCCTTGGCAGCTGTCTCCTCCGGGGGGGGGGGGCTTTTCTTATGTAACTGACCCACCAGGAGACCCCCACAGTCACCTGCTTCTTCTTCTTCGTTGTCTCTCTTAGAGCTTAGATCGTGATAGATTCTTCTCTCAAGAGGGAGGAAAACAGAAACAGTATCGGTTTCGGATAGCTGCGACATTAGACAAATAAGGGGGAGCTCCCCGAAAACAGCTAGAGTCTCTTGAGAGCTTTCACTCGTAGTAACTGTGTTTGCAAATAGGCCATCTTAAGAGACAGAAGAGAAGAGCAACAATTATCAAAACCACTTTGCACAAATCAAGTGGACGAGCACCAAATTTGTTGTCGGAGAGCTAATTTTATGGGTGGAGGGGGGCTAATCAAATGCCAATTGTTGTTGCTTCGGAATTCGTGGAAGACAGGGTTACCGCAAGGTGAAAATGGATTGCATGGGAAGGTGTTGGATTACAGTAGTCTTCTTCTGAATGAGCAATTATTGACTTTTGTGTCTATCGACAGTATCCATTCAAATGTTACATAACTCTTATCCAGCTTATGCCATAACAATCCCCTCTCTCTCTCAGTTCCAAAACAGTTTAACCATTGGTAATAGAGCTTCCTAATTGATGTTCGAATGTGATGAGCATCTGTGTGAGAATGAACAAGGGTCTTCCTTCCTTCCTGAACAGATGAATCCTTCGATAGAAGAGAGAGAGAGAGAGAGAGATAGAACCCCAATCCTCGAGAGATTAACCCATGGACTCCCCCCACAACCAATTGAATGAATATTTTCTAGGAGGGGCGGGAATCATCAAAGACACCTGTCTTTTGAGCGGCGCATGTTAATTAGCCCGTTTTGTAGTGAAAAGAAGGGAGAGGATAGACCTTTTTATTGGGTTCAATATGGACAGTTTATCGAAGGGAAGTAGGAATCCCCCTACAGGGATTCAAATTGAATACGGTAACTTCCGTTCCACGAGTGCCAAACAAACTTCACCCAATCCAAAAAAACGTCTCTGAACACAGAAAGGCGATAACCTCTCACGGAACATAAAACTTACCAGTCCTTGGGCCGACTATGAGTCGCCTCCTCTTCTCTCTAAACGAACTTTGCCGACGATACATTTTCGAAAGGTATTACCTAGTATCTCTCTCTGTGTTCAACAACTCATACTACCCGGAGACACGGGACAATAGTCATTCGAGGCAGCGGCCGGGCGGCTAAACTCTTTGTGACAAACACGGGCGGTGCGCGAAATATATATATATAGGGGAATTTGAAAATGGGATATTGAGAATTAATAATTCATCTTTTCAGAGTTGAACGATACGCTGCGATAGGGGACACACTCGACATCGTCTGTCCTTTCTTCGATGAGAATTCAGATGAGCTGACGGAGCAATCGATTATCTATCGAGTGACAGAACAAGAATATGAACTGTGTGAACGGAGATCCAATGCAAAAGAATTGGGAAGATGCACTCAACCGTATCAGGAAGAGAAACTGAAAGTGGCATTCCGATTGATGAGTCCGAATCCATCGGGATTGGATTATAGGCCAGGAGTCACTTATTATTTTATTTGTAAGCATTCAAACCGAGGGACTATTCCTCAATTTCTTTTTGTTTTCAGCCACCTCAACGGGATCCCGAAAGGGTCTTTACAATGAGCAAGGAGGCCTCTGCGCCTCTCATAATCTGAAAATGGTCATCCATATCACTGATAGAAATGGAGATATTGGTATTCAACATCATCGTCATCATCATCATAAAAAGACTACCACATCTACAACAACAACTACAGTATCTCCTCCAACAACCCAATATTTGGATACTTCAGCTGAGAAACTTTGGGAGCAGTTCTACGAGAAGATAATGCCAATTGATAATCAATGGCCAGAGGTGACACGTGGCGAACGGATTACTTTGTATCAGGGAAATAAGAAAGATGAATATGAGCAAGTGCCTGCGGAAGTCGTCGATTTTGAAATTCATGAAATTGGAGATGGTTAGTTTTTAATTTTTATTTTGAAGATGATGTTTTTTGATAGTCCGGATTGTTTTTGAAGTTTGAGTTATAGATGTCTGAGACTGAACCTGTAATACATGAAGTCATCCCTAAATATAAACTTTTTTCAGTGGAATCCCTCTACTCTTCCAGTGCAAATCTTCAATTCCTATGGTTACTACCGGCCGTCTACCTTCTTCGACTTCTGTAATTCATCTTCTCCTATCCTGTTTCCATTTCTCTCTCTCTCCCGGGTGCCATCTTTTTTCCCATCATCACACATTTTCTTTCCCTCCAGTTGAACGGGTTTCCCAGTGTCCCAACCTCTTCATTTTTCATCTTTTTATTTGTTGCTCAGTCTTCTGTATATTGCCCCCCCCCCCCTCCTCTCTCCAAATCTGACCAAAAACTCACTTTCCCTCTTCACCGGTATCCTTCCCCTTTTAGAGCTAAACTAGACCATTCCTCTGTGATTTCTTTCCATTTCGTCTTCATCTGAATTCGTAATTTGAATAAAAGAAACTATAAATCAAATGAGTGTACGTTGTTGTGTAAACACTTTACCACAATAAATCACTAAAGTGGACCGTATTTCGCGCGCAGACCTCACAGAGAGAAAGAGAGACGCATCTTCGGTTTATGAAGGACAATGAACTGAATGAAGGAAGAGGAAGAGGAGGAGGAGATGAAGACGCGGAGGATGTTGATGGAGAAGCAATGAAGTTTTGATTTTCAAAATTGAAAGGGATTCTGGGTATGGTACTGGAAGAAAAAGGTTTAAGGCATCCTGAGTTTTGTCTGTTCTGCCCTTTAGTTTTCGGTTAGCTTCGAGATTTTGCAGTGAATACAGTAGTGAAAATTTGCACCCGGGGGTTATTTTGGATTCTGAATCGAATGGCTCTCGCAGATTTTTCCTATCTACCACCACTTCGTCAGGAACTCAAAAATCAAGGGGGGTACTATCATTATTGGGCGGACTGTATATGTAGTATATGTATTTAAACTTGAAATTTTAGAAAAAAATTTATAATACGTACGTACAAATGCATTGCTGATCTTTTCCCGTACTCATCATTCCTCTCTGGGTTCATCTATAACTCAACTGTTCTTCCTAGCTAGTCTCAGCTAACCTATAAGCCATTCAACTTCTCCGATAATTGACTGCCGATCATTTCGAATCGAAAATTCATAAATGTCACATTTTGTATTTGATTTGAACCCTCATTCCAAAACCGCCTCTTTTCTGTCTATTTTCATGTCAAAAACCATTGAAAATGACATACAAATGTTCAGTTGTAACGTGTCCTTCACCTCGAATGTCAAAAATTGAGATGAGGAAACGAAAGAAATTTGGTATTCAAATCAATCATTATTGGAAAATTGGAAGAGTATTTGAATATTCGGCGGGAGGAAAAAGGGAAGTACAGTATCCACTGTTTTTTGACGAATGATCTAATAAATAATTTCTAACATTTCTCTTAATTCTTTTTGCGGGCGGCTGACTGCTCTCGTCACCTAATAATTGACCCTTTCTCTCACCACACAAAGCGCATCTTAAGAAGACAGGATCATATCATTGGGACGTGTGGTGTCCCTTTAATAAGAGGGTAGTTATGCGCGAATGTGAAATGAAGACGTCTGTGGTGGGTGAGATGTCGGGTGTTCCTTTTGAAGTCGTCTCGAGACTTGACTTGTCACTAATCAATCATCACGGGGAACAGAAGAAGAGATGCTCCAGATGCCAGACTTCCAGAAGGGATCCGAGGAGGAGGATCATCATAAACATACGAATGATTTGTAACAAAGTCAACCTTTATTATGATGCATTGATCGATCACAACACACGGATTATGGGTTAATAAAAAAAGAAATGGAGAGCAGAATGATAGATGATGTCTCGGGGAAAGACTCTAGACTCTTGACACGACAGATGTTTTGGCAGTTGCCTGAAATAAAGGTGTAAACCGACAGAAGGAGACCTTTATTAGAAGGGCATCGATTCCGATCAGAGATAAAAACTTACCGGAAGATCTTCATCGTTCTCATCGACTTTTGTAAGATTAGTGAAGAACTTTCCGTGTCTTGTTGGAGACGTTGATGTGAGATCCTCGATCTTAATTCTATCTACAGTAATCTTTCCTCAACGTTGTTTTGAGATCAATTATCCTAATAATTACGTGATGTCGGTTTTCCGTAAGCAAAAAAGTCTCACAGAGGTGCTAAGCCGACCTTATGCTCTCCCACTTTACACCTAGTCAGTCTTCTTTTGCGGTAGGGGATAGGAACAGACGGAGGGACTTATTCTCCCGAAAACTCACATTTCCTTCATAATCGAGTTCATAACCGTCATTGCTTTCTCCGATGGAACTTTGACGGGGTCTGAAACATTTTTTGGGTGAAATGGCTAGAAATTCGAATTCTCTCACATTCTCGGTTCACGAAAACTGTTGGCCCTGGACGGGTTCTGTGAAGCGGTTCCCGATCTATACCGACGTCTGATCGACGGTCGATCATGTGAGGCGATGTCTCCGATGGAAAGTCTCGGCGCCACTGGGACCATTGTGATGTTTTCACCGAACTTGGCGAGTCTGAAGTTTAGAGTCTGAATCTGATTCTCCTCCCCAAAACTCACGTGACATTCGAAACCGATCCAACGAGTGCTCCGTTCTGTTGATTTCTTTGACTTTCTTCTGAATAAATTGGCATTGCTCCTGGATCTGAGAAAATGTCTTCGGATAGTACAGGAGTGTCTTCACTGCAGTCTACGATTCTCATTCCGGTCTAAAAAATACGCGTGGAATACCCAGAAGCCATGTAGGTCAAAAAAGTCAAAAACATAAGCCCAATGCGGGGCTCGAACCCGCGACAACCAGATTAAGAGTCTGGTGCTCTACCGACTGAGCTAACCGGGCGGCGAGAATCTAGGTTAGTCATGAACTTAAAGAAGAAAACGACGGGTAGCAATTTGAAGGACAGCTGATTGTCTGCGTCTCTTATAAAATATTAGGTCAAGCCAAAAGTTTTGCATCAAAATTTCTTTTTTGTCTAAAAACTTCGAGAAGCATCCCAAACGTTTCATGTTTGGAGTATATGAGGGACAGTATATAGACTACGTATACATAAAAATGTAGCTCAGTGACAGCTTCAAGGAGCCAACTAGGGCTAGTAACGTGAGGGCAATTCAGATAGCTAATTTTCCACAACCCCGATTTCAATTTTCACGGAGACATAATGGCGATCTTTTTAGTATATTGTTAGGTCCCAATACTGTTAATAATGAAACAGTTGTCAGTTTGTTCCGAAATCTCAAGGTTAGAGAACCAGAATCAAATGATTTTTCCATAGTAATCGACTTATGTTGTTATTTGAAAACGATGTATTGGCGCTGGCGGATGAGGCCCCTAGACAATTGATTGTAGATTTTATAAACCAGCTTGAGTACTATCAAAGTATGCTTAATAGTTATCTTCATGAGCTTTGGTTTCCCTGAAAATGCCAACTTAGCGGACATCACTTCTGTTGGCTCCACAGCCAATGATGAGAGTGGATGTCACATCTTCTCGTCTGTCATAAAGAGGGAAGGGAGTGAGACTCTCTAAAGTTATCATGTGGGATCAAAAGTGGACACTCTACGTCAACTATCATTATATACGTCAATGGCTGAAACCTGGGGATTCTGGAGTTCCAACACCAAGATGAGAGTTACGTCCAAAATCCCACTTTTGAGCATCTGGTGAAGCGTGGAAGGGTCGGTTCACTAAGAACTTTTACCAACTAATACAACAGTCACAACAGACCTCTACTGCAAGCAATCGACCAAAGTCTCTGACAAAAGCAAGGCAAAAGGGTCGAGTTCACTTGCTCCACGATACCTCTTGACCATGTGTCGCGAAGATGACTTGTCAGAAAATTCCGGAACTAGGATGGACAACTCTACTCTATTTACCGTACTCTCCGGACATGATACTTCCTGATTATTAGTCGTTTTTTCTCTCACTCACACTTCCTAGACAGAAAGGAGTTTCAAGACGAAGACCATCTCAAAATCGAGCATTAAGCTATTTTCGATAGTAAGCTGCGGGAGTTCTACCGAAAGGAAATCGAACAGCTACCTATCCGTTGGCAGTACACTGTTGATCTTGATGGTGCATATTATGTTAACTGATATTGAAAATAAATGAATAAAATTATATTCAAACAATGTGTTCTGTTTGATGCAAAACTTTTGGCTTGACCTAATAGTAGTCTCTAATTACAACGTGAAGGGTAGCGCGTCTCTTTCGACGGAATGGTGACCCCTCATTCTTACAAAAATATTCTTATCAATGAGATAGTTGCTCTCAAAATCGTCATCATCCTCTCCAAGTGGATTTAGAAGTGCTTCGGCCACTTTCATCCATCCAACAATACAAATAAACTCGATAATAGTGATGAATGGTCGAATGAAGAGTTGAACAGCTTCGAAGTCTTTATTCTGAAAATCAAGAGAATCCCCGAAGACACCCCCGCTTGGAATTCCTACCGGAACTCGAATGTATTGTCTCGAGATAAGACAAAACAGAAAATAGATTCTGACGGCGAAGAAGACGACCTGAAGGCGAGAAGAAAAACATTTTCACATTTTGAAAATTGAGTTGAATCACCTGAGGGTAGGCGATCGGAATCGGGCACCAGTCATAGTTACACAACGTGGCGAGACCCGAACGGAATGTTTTTATTTCCTAAAAGATATTCAGATGGAAGAGAAAATCAGTTGACTGACCTGAATCAAATGCACCATTCCTGGAGGACTAACAACGAATCCTTTGCTATTCGCCCTGTTCACCAAAGACATACACCAATTCATTGGAACCCAATACTTATTATAATCCAAATCAATGTCTTCCAGTAGTTCTTCTTCAGAATCCATCAAAAATCCAGCTTTTTTAATAGAGTCAATGTTAGGAAAACGACGGCGAACTCGAATTGAAATGTCACGAAAAGTGAGAATCTGTGCGAGGACCAAATACCGAACGATGTTTCTTTTGATCAACCTCGCTTCATCGCATTTCGATGTAATCGTCGCATTGAGAGTGAGAGCCGGACTATAAAATATTCGATTTTTTTTCGTGTTTTGATCAGATGTCTAACGCTTCAATCCAACCCATATTACTGAATGTCGTTCTCCATCTTTCGACGATAATTGAAACGAAAAAGGCGAGCATAAAGGTCAAAGGGATGTAGTTATGCAGCTCTTTTCCACAATAATAGGCAACATCATTGAAACCACTGAAATATTTCATTTTATTTCCAAACATGTAATCAGCCTCGAAACTAGACACCACTACTTTAGAAGAGACGCAGACAATCAGCTGTCCTTCAAATTGCTACCCGTCGTTTCCTTCTTTAGGTTCATGACTAACCTAGATTCTCGCCGCCCGGTTAGCTCCACAGGTAAATGGCGCTCTGTCCGCTAACGGATACCGATCGTATGCGGACCATATCGCGTCCATATGGGTTTGAGTAGGCGCGATGGACAGGATATGGACGCGAAAAGAAGCAGGCTGAAAACGAGTGCGCCGTCCATATGGACGCGTCCGTCTACGGCGCGAACGGACAGCATACGGGCAGAATTCTCAGGCGGACTCTAAACGGACAGAATACGGTTTTGTCGAGAGAGTCCATATGGAGCGTATACAGCTCGCCTATGGGTAGTCTAATGACTCCCGAAAGTAGGCCATTGGGTCATTTTAGTTAAAACATGGGTGATCTAATGACTCCCTAAAGTAGGACATTGGGTCAAGCTCCACGTTGCATTAACAGCAGCTGCGCATATTACGAAATATTTTCTATTCAATTATATTAATTTGATATTGGATATCGTATTTAATCTGTCTGAAACTATGCCTAGTACTATTTTCAATCATCACAAAAACAGGAAACGAACCAAGTCGGATAAAGGTTAGTTGTTGAAGTGAATTGTAAATTAAACAGATTGCAGACATGAGTTTTGAAATCGAAAGCAGTGTTCTGGATTCGCATACTGGACACAATTTATATGGAGAAACGACAGGTGTTGAGGATGTTGAAACGTTTGGATTTCTCGACGTTTCAGAAGGAATCGAAAATCGGGAACATGATACAGGTAGCGATTCTTTTGAAATGCTCAAATGTTCAAACTATTATTTCAGAGATTAAACAGCAGTTAAGAGTGTGTTCTGATAAACAATTGCAATTTTTATATACTGTATGTCAGGAAAGACTGTCGGAGCAAGGTGAATAGAAACAAATCGGCGTTTTTTTAACAATGTTTTCTCAGGTTTCAAACGTTTCCTATCAACGCACGATGAGGATTTCGCTGATAGAATCAAAGATATTTGGAACTTCAAAACAACAAGATCTCAGTTCATTTTTTCTGCAATAGATGTGGCTCAAAAGGATTGGAAAAGACCACGTGGTGCATATTTGAAAACTAATCATACAAAACAAAAAAATGTTTTTAGTTGTAACGAGCCTATTTCGAAGTTCGTAAGAGTCGGCATCAAAGATCAATTATTGCAACTGGTTTCTACATTCCTAGAAAAAATTATATCAATTCGGAGTGATTTGAAACAAGGAAAATCAAGGGATCACATTCTGAATGCACCATTTTTCGAAGGAATTCTGAATAATGAAAAAGAGAATGAGATCCGTCTTTCAGGCATTCTATCTATTGATGGAGTGTCCGTTCCTGGTAACAAAAGTAAGATAAAATTGATTATGTCTATCAATTAATTCAATTCTGATAGGAAACTTTGGCCCGTGTCTGTCATGTTGGCTGACCTCCCGTCGAATCAAATGCAAAAAGTTGCAACATTTTGTTGGAAGGAATGGTTGAGTCAACGACTAATCCGACAACTACCCTATGGAATACGATACTTCCTATGATAATTCAAGATGTCGAAGATGAAGAGCTTCATGTCGGAAAATTTTCATTGAAAACAAGTATCGTCACAGTGTCAGCTGATCAACCAGTAAATTTTCATTGGTGTTCATGAAGTTGAAAATTTCATTCAGGCCAAAAGAAGTCTTTTTGGATTCAAGGCTCACCAGGCGTCACAATCATGCTTCTTTTGTTTATCAACAGGAACATTTCACAAATTAGGAGGATCAAGTAAAAAGTGAATACCACCGAGGCAAATTACTTTGTTGAACTTTCAGAAAGAAGCGAAGTCCGATCAAGAGATGGAACCATTCTAGATTCAGAACAAGGTGTCAATGGTTTCGGAGATACTCCAGCAAGAATAGTTCAATTGATTATGCCTTACGATACGCCAATCGATATGCTTCACAACTTTGGTGAGGGACTCTGTGAAGTCATCATCAGAGGTAGAAAAACCTTCATTGAAGTCTAAATGGGTTATTGATTCAGAGCTGTTTGGGAGGGGAGCACCAAAGTCCGGAATGTTTCATGTGGAAATTGACAAACTGAGAGAGGCAATCAATGAAATAGTTCTTCCATCACAATTCTCAGAAATTGAAAACTGCAGAAATGGAACCGATAAACTTGCCGTTAGTTTCAAGACATCATATTGCAAAAAAAAAACCAAGAAATTTAGTTCTTCCGGCTGACGCTCCTTTCTGTGGCTATTCGATTTGAGATTCTGAATCTTCATGCGAGATTCGCAATCATCGCTATTTCCATGCTAGCAAATAAAATGTGTGCCAGTGGAGTTGGACCAGAACTGTTCGATGAGCAACTGTGTTCTGCAGCACAATGGTTTCTGCAGGAGAACAGCAATGAATACTTGTCTTGCAAAGCCCACGTCAGTCTTAAGAATCACTATTAATTGAGAATCTTCTTGTTCAGGAGTTGTTGTTCCATCTACCAGATGCCAATAGGCTATTCAAGAACGTAGCGCCGCTCTCTACCTTTTCTTTCGAGTCGTCTTATCAATACGCTTTGATGGGATTCAGTACTCGGATGACTAGAAACTTTTCAGAAACTGTGTGCTCAAGGTGAACAAGAAACTATTCACAGAATTTGAAGAGTATGGCGTCGTATTTCAGAGCACTCATCCACAATTCAATAAGACAAGAAGTGTTTCGACGTGCCCACAGTAATCCATCCCCGAGCTTTCTTCAATTTTTAACACTGACAAAAGGAGTCGTTTCACGCCAATCTCCTTACAAGAATCTGATAACATCAAAGCTTGATGGTGAAGATAGAATCATAATTGGTGGATCTGATATATATGGAACTCTATTCTTGGGTTGCGGTACTTTAGTGTCCGAATATCAAGACAGTTACACTTCTAACGACGTTTTTTTTGCGAAGAAACGAAATGGTGAACAGGAATGTTGTCGTTTTGTTGGAGTCGTTGAAATGGATGGTGAATGCTTTGCTCTCTCAGAGCCGTTCCGCGAGCTTCCTGCCTCCAAACAGTTCTCTTCACTCATGAGAGCGCAAAGCCAGTTAGATGGAACTGATTTATATTATGCTATGGAAACAATAAAAATGCTTCGAAGTTACGAAGGAATCAAATATTGCACACCTAGTGGAACTAGAACGTTAGTTCCAATTGAATCAGTTTTTTCTATCGGCTGTTACGTTGAATGTGAAGATGGAATTTGCGCAACAGCAACAAACGGAACAATAATTCACAATTGATTTGAAATAGAAATTGAAAGTGTTCGAAAACTATTTTTGTGCAATAAATCAAAGTTTCTTTCACATTTTTGATGCTGAAAAACAGCTCCGATGATTTTTCAATGCTGCCGTAAATCTTACACAACGCGGCCGTCCTTTGGTTTCCTAGGCCCCGAGCCTGTGTACTCCTCGTAGACACTCGCGAAAATTTACGTTTTTGTTTTCGCTAACGCGTTTGCGTTCGTTTTTTCTTTGTTTAGAGTTTATTTCAGCCCCAGTTCTATCACTCCTTTAAAATTAAATACAATGCGAACAAAAATAACTTTAATCGCCCTCTGTTTTCTACAAAAAACACTAAAACCAGTGGCCAGTGTCAAGCGGACACAATTGACGCAGAGAAATCCTCTTCGCCGGATGGAAAAGCAATTAAAAAATGAAATGATAATGATGATTTTCAAGTATTAATAATCGGATAAAGTTCAGTAAGTTCTACTTTAATATTTTCCAGACGAAACTTTGCGTGAAACGCAAGTCAGGTAACCCTGTTCAGCAGGACTTGAATATGAGCTAAAAACATCAACCCAAGCTGAGTAACGCCTAAATTTAAATTGCAAAACTGCCGTAAAAACAAATGAAGATGAAGACCGACTTAAATCAGACGTTAATGCCGTAAGTTTTTCGCTTGTATTCTTTATCAATTTAATAATTTTCAGGTCAAATTCTATGCTGAATTAGCCCCCGTTTCATTCATTGATTCTGAATACGAGCGTCTTTACATTACTCCGGAAGTATCTAAATACGAAAAAGAATTCAAGCAAGAGCTAGAAAACACAAATCCGAGTTGTCGGGAAGAAGTCAGTTCTTCAATGTCGTCGCCGCATTTGTCTGACACGCTGAGAAAAGGATATTGTTTTGCCGAGTAGGAAAAGTTTCAAAATATCGGAAATCATAACTCCACTACACACGCGGCTAAATGGTCCTCTACTCGATTGTTCTCCGACGCAAGGCAGCTTTTTCTTCTCATTTTCAAAACAGTATGGCGTAAAGGAAGTTTTGTTACTCCTTCTGCTTTGCAGATCGCAATTTATGATGGTTTTTCGTGGGATATTGCGCGACGGAAGTTTCAAACTGTCACTATCATCCGGTTGGCGACGATTTCTATTTAGAAATTACCAGTATGTGACTTTGTGCTGTTTCTAAGGTTAATTCGTGATGATTTCAGCTTATGCCCTGAAAGGATTCGGTCAAGATACGGACAGCGATCTCGAGACAGTGATGCTTTGTAGAGCTCGAGAGACTTTGGTGAACTTTATGTAAGTTTCGATATTTCAATGCATGTAAACGTCTTTTTCATTTCAGCGACCGTTTCCGAAAAGAGTACAGACAGAAGATCATAACTACTACGAGACAAATTGCCGATAGCCTCCGTGAACAACTTCTCGATGCGAACAGAAACGAGGATGTCATTCCAACGTCCGTTAGAACCTCTTCTATTCAAATAACTAGTTACTTATAGGTCTCCTCTCATCACTGAACCAATTCAGTTTCAAAAAACTTTGAATGCGTCGCTGTGCACTCATCATACAACTGCAAGTGAGAAACAACTACTGCAACGGGCTCACACGAATCTCATCGACACTGCTCAAATCGTTAAATATTTATATCTCAGTTACCATTGTAACCAATTCTTTGTTTTCTATTGTAATAGTTTTTGTTAGAATCAGATAAATTGTAAGTGATTTGATATTGATTTGTACTGCACGGGGAGCGGGGGGGAGGGGGGAGAAGAAAGGAGTGACAACGGACCCGTTACGGACGAAATACGGATGGCGCGCGGACGAAATAGGAAACGTATGTGGGCGATATACGGACAGCATGCGGACGCCCACGCTCAGACGGATCACATACGGAACGTATATCACCCACATACGTTTCCTATTTCGTCGGCGCGCCATCCGTATTTCGTCCATAACCGACCGTCAGCCATTTACCTGTGTCAGTCGGTAGAGCACCAGACTCTTAATCTGGTTGTCGCGGGTTCGAGCCCCGCATTGGGCTTACGTTTTTGATTTTTTTATTTACCTGAACCCTCCTCACAACTTGAGGAAGAAGACGTGGCAACACATTTCCGAACAGAAGAGCCCCCATAAAATCTAGAACGAAAATAGAAAACTCACTCATAATACCCGTGTGGAAACAAGAAATAGTGATAGAAAAGACCGATAATAGTATAAGAAATGAGCCACATCATTAATTCTGATGACACACTTTTCCAGATGGATCCTTAAATTCTCAGATTAGATTTCATAGAATCAACACTCTGAATTACCTTTCCATCTCCATAATAATCTCAAAAAGTTAGTAGAAGAAACAGATGAGACATCAGAATTATATGAAACAGTCATGGAGATTTGCTAGAAATGATCAAAAAACTCTTTCGAAGAAAGCAAAACAAGCGAGGAATATAGAGGAAAAGGGGGACACAAGAGGCGGGAATCATAAAAAATAGCATACAGTCTTGAACGGAGAAAACGGAGAAAAAGTGTGTTGTCTTGTTGGCAAAAAGGGGAAAAAGAGAGATGCTTTTAGTCATATGGATGAAGGAAAAAGCGGTCAGAGAGATAGGGAAGTGACTCCTCATTTGAATATCACTTCTCTGTTGTATGAAGAACGAACCAATGATATGAAAATAAGGGTACTTTGCCATTTATTTAACATAGTTCTAATCGTAGACTCCAGATACTGTCTACAAAACCAAGAGTATCTCGGCTATGAATCAAAATATCAAAAAAGGGTAAACTGATAAAACATTGCTCTTTGAATCCTGAATATTTTATTAGTTGACAACATTTCTAAATTTCCTCTGCAAACCGAGATATACTGTTTCGAAAGTTAGATATTTATAGTGTCCACAGATAAAAAACAATACTAATTTCATCAGGGACTCGGTATTAAAATAACTAATTGCAAATCAGTCAAACGAAAAAAATCAATTCGAAATAATCTTTTTTTTCTTCTCGAACGTGTTCTTCTTTTCTATTTGGTCCATGTAAACATATTTATTTTCATTTTTCTCATCGTTTTACACAAAAAATTATCAAGAAAGCAAATGTGGTTGAGCGTAATTCAAATAGTACTACTGTATAGTCTAATCGTTGATACGGTATCCTACTTAAGGGAGTTCTACTGATCAACTGTTTCAGAAAAACCCGGAACTATTGGAAGAGTTTGAAAAGTATCGACAGTGTCTGGAGAGAGTGGAAAGGGGAATTGGAGACGAGCAGAGAATTAAAGTGAGAATACATGGAAAGGGGGAAGACAGTTTTTTCTGGAGAGAACATATGAATATTCATCGAACACTTTCTTCAGGTTGTTCACGCAATTCGAGGGGCTGACGTCATTTTACCCTGCTTCACTTGGTCAGTTTTAGAAAAACCGTGGACCCCATCTGTCTCAAAAATAAATATTTATCAGAGGTTATATCCTAATGTAATTAATTTTCAGTGTATCTCCAGAAGATGGAATAGAAATTGATTCAACCTATAAACCGTCGGCAGGAAGTGTTGGAAGATCAATGAATTACGCTGTCGACTTTTTCAAAGAGGTTTGAATTCAAAAACGAAATCTTTTTTATCAGATTTCCAGAAATTTCTTCGTTCCTCGTTCTCGATGCCTGACAAAGATCGCTGGAAATTCGACTGGGAATTCGCAAAAATCGGTCGAATGTATGTCCCTCTATCCAGTATGCATTTCGATGCTTCTGAATCAATTTCTGATCGAATTCGAAGATTCACTTCGAAAGATGAAGCTGAATTTAAATTAGGAGATCGATATGAATTGGTTCTGAAAAATGTGGATGGAAACAGTACGGGACACTATCGATGTATGAATCGACATGGACGAAATCTTATTTCAAATATGTATTTTCTAGAGGTTTCCAACACGAAAAAGATTGTTTCGGTGAGTTTTCCCATAATTATTTGTTACGATTTTGTAATTACTGTAGCTGAATGAATCAATTGGAGTGAATACAATGCCTGAAACGTCTCTGAAAGAAGGAAAAATTGGGAAGACATCCCTCAGATACGTGAAAAAAGCAAGCGAATGGAGTAAATGCAGTTACTGTTCGTCGGATCGAGGAGAACAAATAAGACATATTAAATGTTATTTGGAGGTTTTATTTTAGTTTTATCCCATTTTTTATATTCAGAATTCCAGCCGACAGTCAGTGTGATGTCTCAAAAACCAGAGTTCCGATACCTATATCTTTACGACAAAATACCGTGTACCTCAACTTTGGTTCCGTTGGAATTCCGGAAGAAACTCAAAAAAATAGGAAACGATCAAATCTTTCTGCAGACTCGACCCTGTTTCGAAGAATGCACTGGTGCCGAAGAGCTCAATCGAATTGTTAATAAATCTCAAGACTTGGGAGACATGAGAACACTTGATTACCTGCCAGGAGGGGAGTTTGTGTTCGGAAATGTGCTGCCACGTCTTCTTCCTCCAGTTGTGAGGAGGGTTCAGGTAAATTAAAAAATCAGAAACGTAAGCCCAATGCGGGGCTCGAACCCGCGACAACCAGATTAAGAGTCTGGTGCTCTACCGACTGAGCTAACCGGGCGGCGAGAATCTAGGTTAGTCATGAACTTAAAGAAGAAAACGACGGGTAGCAATTTGAAGGACAGCTGATTGTCTACGTCTCTTCTAAAGTAGTAGTGTCTGATTACAGCGTGAAGGGACAAACCCGTGAGTATAAATGATTTCAGTTGGTACTGTCGGATGATCCTCAAGTGTTATCATGCCAAAAACTCATCGATTTGGAAGCAGGAGTTCATTGGTATAGCCTGAGATTAGGTCCAATTCAACATACAAATGTCCATGAACTCTTTCAAGGAAGAGCTTATTTCGATGAGGAAACTAATCTGGTCTTCCGAAAATTTACGATGGAAGATGATGATGAATACTTGTGAGTTTGAGTAGTCGGACATGCGGACAAACAGATTTCCAGTTGTTATTCATCCAATAATATTCTCATCGGAACATTCCACATGCGAGTCGTCGAGAGTGACCAACACCACCAAATCATCGAAGTCGTCCGGATTTTCGTCAAATTTTCCGCATTTATTTTCATTTTCGCCCTGGTCGCAAGTCATCTTTACCGATGAAAAAATAAACCTTTTTCTTCCAATTTTCTCTATGTTTTCTCCCCCTTTTTGCCCTTGTTCTTTCTCTCCATTCCAAATAGCAAACACAGTGTGAAATTGTAGGTTGTAGGGGAGGAAAAAAGGGGAAAAGAAGGGCAAACTAATGTCTGTCGTCTCTTTTTCTCTTTCAGGTTGAAATAGAAAGTAATTTTTGATTCGAGAGGAGAGGCTTTTTGAAATGGAAAATGGTGACAAAGTTCGATGTCCTTGTACTTGTTAATCCCTTTTTGGAGGTTCTGCTAATTTGTAGTTTCTGATTACCGCCATTCTACTATTTAGACTTTTCGAATTGATTAAGGTTTCCCTTTTTTCTCGTTAGTTTTAGATTTTTGATAACAAAAAAGGAGAATAATTTTCCGAGAAGAGAAGTTTTTTTTGTGAAGAGCGAGTTTTTGAAACCCGAGACGCGTACCAAGTGATAATTTTCCTGAACTATGTTTCATATTTTATCCTTTATCTTCGAACTGTTTTGAGTTTTTTCCTTTTTACTCAAAAAATTGTCATGTTAATTTTTTCTTTGTCATTTGCAACTCGATAAAAATTTTGACCTACCTTTCCAAAAAGTGTTTCATTGGTTCAACGAGTCCATTTGGAAAAAGAGACATGATCTTTGAGCCCCTTCGCCCTAAACTCTTTTATCTCACACCTACAAACGACACCTGATTTCTCATATTTCCCTGTTCTTCTCTATCAGTTTCTTCTTATGCATCATAAATCCATGCCCTTTCTTCTCATCATTTTTCAGAAAATACTGACCAACCAAAATGTTTCGGTCACTTCTTTTTATTTATCACCTCCCAGTTCGACAACCAATTGTTATCAACTATTCCTTTCTTTCTCTATTTCTCTTTTCTCTCTTTCATATTCTGAACTAAAAATCTAAATATATCCTTCCAGGTAATGCGTGTCCCTCTCCTCATCCTCCTACTATTTGCCACGTCATCATGCTTCAAAATCCTTGTCAGTGTTCCGAAATTCGGGTTCAGTCACATGCAGACAATGGGAAAATTGGCGGATATTCTAGTGGAGAGTGGACACGACGTGGTAGGAGAAAGAGAGAGAGAGAGAAAGAGAGAGAGAGAGAGAGAGAGAGAGAGAGAGAGAGAGAGAGAGAGAGAGAGAGAGAGAGAGAGAGAGAGAGAGAGAGAGAGAGAGAGAGAGAAGATCATATACTTTTCAGACGTTTCTGATGCCTGTCGACGCACCGATTCCTCAAAATGGAACTGAACTCGCAAAAGTCGTTTTGGTGCCGACGAGTGAGTCATTTCGAAAGATCCAAAGAAAAAACTCTGAATTTTTCAGCAAAAGAAATCTCAAAAATCATGGAAACCTCGATGAAAAGTGGTGCGGTCGCAAACCTTTGGAAACATTCAGCCAACTCGAAACAGGGAATTATGTGGTCGACGGATATGATTGGAGAGGTCTCTTATCATAATACGAAGAGTCAGTCTCTTTCTGTTTTTGGAGACTATAGTATCTTTTTTCCAGATATGATAGGCAACAAAGAACTTGTTGAACAGATGAAAAACGAGAAATTCGATATAGGAATCACTGAACTTTTCGATTTCTCTGGTCTCGCATTCTTTGAAGTCATCGGTCTGAAGAATGTGATGGGAGCCCATACAACAAGTGTTTTCGAAGGAACTCTCATGTCAACTGGAGCCCCAATTCTTCCTTCTTTTGTCCCCGGATCACAGACATTTACAGATGATAGTGGATCGATTCTTTCGAGATTAAATAATTTATATATGACATATTGGTCATATCAATTCCAGAATAAGATTCAAGGATTCGCACAGAAGGCATTAAATGAACACTACGGAAAAGGAAAAGCTCCGAAGATTTGGAATCTGGTGAAAGAGATCACTTGGTTCTTTGTGAATTCTGATCCTATCTTTGATTTTCCGAAGCCTCTTCCTCAGAATATTATTGAATTTGCTGGAATTTCGGTATCGAAGGTGAAACCATTGGAACCGGAATGGAATGAAATTCTGAGTAAAAGATCTAAAAACGTTCTCGTTTGTTTTGGATCCATCGCATCGCCGACCACAATGCCAGAGGCTGTCAAAAAGTCGATTGTGGACACTTTTGCGGCGTAAGCTCACACATAAAAGTTAAGAAATAATTCTAGAATTTATAGATTCCCCGATGTAACATTCATTTGGAAATACGAGGATACTGAATCAGGAATCACTTCTCATCTCAACAATGTTCATATTGTCAAGTGGATGCCACAGAATGATCTGTTGGGTAAGTCTCTAGGATCTAAAAAAGTCAAAAACGTAAGCCCAATGCGGGGCTCGAACCCGCGACAACCAGATTAAGAGTCTGGTGCTCTACCGACTGAGCTAACCGGGCGGCGAAAATCTAGGTTAGTCGTGTAATAGAAATAGAAGAAAAAAGAAGATAGGGAGAATGGCGCAGCGAAGAAGAGGCTATTGTCTGCGTCTCCCTCTGCCCCACACTCTTTCTCTCCAACTAGTGAGAAGAAGAAACATGTCTTTCAGCTGACAAAAGAGTGACAATGTTCTGGACTCATGGTGGAATGGCTAGTCTGATGGAAAGTGCACAAAAAGGAATTCCCCTAATCGTCGTTCCAATATTCGGAGATCAAATGAGAAATGCGCAGATAGCGAAGAGACACGGAGTCGCCGTGATTTATGATAAAATGGAGTTGAGCAACACGAAGAAATTAATCGGAACACTGAAAGAAGTACTCGAGAATCCAGAATACAAGAAATCAGCGGATCTTCTCGCCCGAATTCTGGCAACTGAACGGGTCTCGCCAAGACAGAAAATCATTGATGCAGTCGAATTGGCTGGAAGATTCGGACCAATGCCACGATGGACTTCTTCTGGAAAAGAGTTTTCATTTCTTAAATATTTCAATTTGGATTTAGTTCTTTTGTTTATTTCCATCGTTTTCTCTGTGGTTTTATTGATTTTATTCGTGATTCGACGGTGTCTTGTGAAACTTGGTTTCTCTGGAAATAAGGAGAAATCCGAGTGAAATTCACACTTTTTGAGATAGCTTTAATGATGTAAATACGCATGTAATTTTTCAATGAAAGTTTATTTTTGTTTTTAAAATTTCATCCAATTCTGTTTTAAGTCCGATGGGATCGCTATCCGAAAGAATTCAAGAGGATCTTTCGTTTGAATCAGTTCAACAGTCAGAAGATCAATGAATTTATTGGAAAAATGTTGATGATATCACGGAATCAGATTTGCCACACAGAGAATAAAAACCCGAAAACATAATGAAAGTTCTATAATAGTAGAAGTCTAAATTATTTATTAGGATTAAGTGACGCCAGTCGTGCAGGTCGCTTCGCCGATTGAGCTCTTTCGAAGAGAGCATCCGTGTAAATGACTCCGCTGGCAAGTCCATCGAATGTCGGAGTTTTAGTAGGAAATAGAGATTTAGTAGTTGACACTGAAAATGAAATGAGATACATTTTGAATGATGGAAATCACTAACTTACGCTTCTGATCACTCTTGTATTTATTGATCACATTTATCTGCTTCACTGGTTTAAAATAACTATTCGCAAGGTTTTCAGAATCACTTTTCGCAAGACGTTCTCTCAATTTATCATCGAAATTTGATCGAAGAAGAGTGTGTTCTTGTTTAGCAGGCTCGTGCATGTATCCTGAAATTCCCAATGTAGAAAGTGTGCTCTACTGAGAAAAACAAACCATTATTGGCCAATGGAAGAATCGTTCGATTCGTTGACATATCCGGAAGAATCCATCGACTTTCGTCTTCATTCCAAATTGCTTCTTTCTTTATTCTATCTATATTACTGTAGTTTGTGTCTTTCTTGATTATCGGTTGAATTTTGTCCATTATCTGCATCAAAAGTTTCAATTGTTGATCTTGTTTTCGAATTGTGTCTAGATAATCCAAACGATCCAATTCGAATTCACCGTGAAGGTCTTCGATTTCTCTTTCGTATCCTTTTGACTGAAAATGGAAAAATAAAAGTAAAGAGATCGAGCACTTCACAAACCTTTTTGATTTCTTTCTCCAGTTGTGACGACACAGCGTCCAGTTTCTCTTGAGTTGTACTGTACACTTGTAATAATGGATCATCACGGTGGACATTGAGAGCAGCTGAAATAGAAAGTAACTTCGAAGCTACAGTAACCCTCTCCTACCTGCCAACTTCTGAGTCTTCGTCTCTGCTTCCATCAACTGTTTCATTCTCTTCTGCTTCAACTGAGTGTTCCCTGCTTCTTCTCCTCCTATAAACTGATCCTGTAGCTGTTGAATCTTCTTCGCCGCCTCCTCTGGATTCAGATTATCCAAATTGGCATTTGCTCTTTCATACTCTGCCCTCAATTCCTCTAAATCCTTCTGTAGTTCTGCTTTACTCGTCTGTTCTCTTTCGTATTCTCCTCTTAAATCATTCATCGCCTGCTCGAATTCTTCTCGAAGCTTCTTTCTCTCTTCATCTATCAAATTCGGATCCGGAGCAGCAGGACCAGCGGATCCCGGTTGAACCATCGCCTTAAGTCTCGCAATTTCCTCTTGATACTCTCGAAGCAAAGCATCTTTTGGATCCTCATTGATCGTCGGTTTATTCTTAATATTCTTCGCTCGATTCGCATATCGAAGAGTCGACAGTGTCTCATCGTAATTATCACTCGAAGGAGAGACACATGCAATCATAATTGTTTTCGTATTACCTCCAAGAGAATCTTGCAGAAGACGGGTCAGTTTACTGTCTCTGTATGGAATATGCTTCGATTTTCCATCCACCAATGCAGAAATCACATTTCCCAATGCAGAAAGTGACAAATTGATCTTCGTTGCCTCTTTCAGCCGATCTCCTGTTGCTCCCGTCTTACTCTGTCTCTCACTTCCAGCCAAATCAACTAAATTCAGTTTCCCCATTCGAATTGATCCGGATTCAGTCATTCCTTCTACATAAACTGTGAATATTGAATGACTCCGAGAAGAATCCTTATTCATCAGAGTCGCCCCAACATGTCGATTATTGAATCCTCTTGTCATCAACTCTTTGCATGCGGGAACATCATGACAAACATGCATCGAGAGACCTGCCACGTAGACCCCTCGATCCGGTTGTTCCTTGATTTCCAATTTCTGTTTGTTGTCAGCTCCTAATAAATCTCGTACTTCTTCGTTATAAATCTAGAAAAATAACTTGTTTTCTGACGGCTTAAGACATCAAAAGAAACCTCTAAATAACTGCAATGCACTAGAAATTTCACATTTTCCGTCGTCGCGGTGGCCGTAAAAATATGGTCGAATGCTCGTGGAATGACGCCTCGTTGAGCTGCAATACTCTCCACTCCTTGCATTGAAAACGTCTTTCCAGAACCAGTTTGACCGTAGGCGAACACGGTTCCATTGTATCCTTCTATCACATTCTGAAAAACTTTTAATGCTGACTCTGAAGTCTATTTCCTGTTTGAAGAGGGAAACTTTTTGAAGTTTAATTTCCGTTTTTACCTCGACAAGCGGAAAAACGATATCATTATATATTTGTTCTCCGGTTGAATCCATAAAATATGCTCCGTCGAAAGTGAAATCCTTCGTTGCTCCATCGGATGAAAGAAGATTCACTTGACCAACGTTCGGGGTCATTCCGACGCATAACTGGAAGATATTTTTCAGGTTTCCGAAGTTTTTTTTTCGATTCAGAAGGCGCTCGGAGCCTCGTTTCTATGGTGCAATTAATAATTTATTTCCACTTTTTTCGTCCTTTTCTCTTCAGAATATTGTTCTAGAAATGTATTCCTAGTCTAAAACATAACATAGATGTCATTTCCTTTGAATTCCCACGCCTACATATGGGAATATTATTGAGAAGTGTTTCTTAGAAAACCAATAAACGGAAGTTAGAACAACTGTCTCAGGGGTCTTCAAACTATACAAAAACACAGACTTCGTACCGGAAAATCGTATAGTAGACAATAACATTTACAGGAAATTAGAATAATGTTCTGAGTTAATTGGAAAACAAGGAAGTCTAGGGTTATGTCCTGTGGGATCCCCAGAAAACGTGTGACGTAGGGAAAACTGATGTATCTCGATTTGGAGAAGAGATACAAAGAAGTTGTCAACTAGTAAAATGTTCCTTGTTAAAAGGGCAATATTTCATTAGTTGAATGGTTTCAGATACCTCCACTTTGAACAAAGATATACTTGCTTGACATTAAATATTAGTTTTTCGTAATAATTTTCGGAACAAAAAAGTTTTTTCTTCTCCCCCGAGTGGTCATTTTTTCGTATAAATTCCTTCTAAATAAAAGTTCAGTGAAGCAAATGATGCAGGTGCGAGAGAGGAAACATATGATTGAATGTCCACTTTCTCCTCTTTTCCAAACAACCTTTTTCTACTTTTTAGTAATCTACAATTAGGCTTCCCTTCGAATTCTGATATGGCTTCTAGAGCTTTCTTGCTAAGACCAAGAGGAAGAGGAAGAGAAGAAGATCCTCTCAAGAAAAGACTCACTTGTGTATTCAGATCCTTTTCTCTTTGATTGAACGGCCGACATCTTACAGCTACTCGAACACTTTCAGCCATTCTCTAGATGACGTCTTCCAGAGAAAATTGAATTCAGAAGACGACGTAGTAATACAACAAAAAACCCGACGTCGCCTTGGAAAAAGAGAGCAACGAGAATATAAACGAATAGGAAGGAAAGAGGAGAGGCACCTCCCCTTTCGAAACAAAATGCAAAGGAATGGGAAAGAGACGAGAAACGAGAAGTGGGGGAAGAGGGAGAAGAGGAGAGAAAGAGCTCCTAGCAACCGGCTCTCAATACCAGATATTGTTATGCTTCTTTCCCACTCTGTTATATATATACCCGTGATTCCGGGGCGTTTTTCTCTTATTTTTCCTTTGGCGAAAGGAGAGAGAGAGTGGGAAATTGAATTTGTGATTGTTTCAGAGAGATGCATTTCCGCTTCTCTACTGATTGGCTTTTTTCAGAGAAAGAGATAAAAACAATTGGGATTTCTGATGATGATGTTCATCGGGATAGGAAATAATATATAATTTAGTGTTGACCAGAGCACAGAGAAAAGCATGTGACAAGAGAATGGAAATGAGATGAACCTGTGTCGGAAGCTGGGTTTTCGGAAATTGTCAGCATTTTCCTAGCTAATGATTACGAAATAGAGCTTTTTTCCGGCTTCCACACACGTTCGTCTTAAATACAACGGAAATAATGATAAAGCATGTTAATGTACACAAAGCGAGTAAAATAAAGAGTTCTATTTACAATAAGAGACATTGAGATTTCTATTCCTCTTTCTTGTCAAGATCATGAATATAAGTTGATCTCGGATATCTTCTTTTCAGTCCTGGCCATTGAACAATCAAACAATCAGTCATTCCGATATAATAGAGAATTGCACCGGATAGCGAGAGCCTTTTGACACGACAAATCGATTCTTCGTAGATAATCACAGTGTCGATCACGCGAATCATGTCGAAAAATGCGGCAGCCAGAGCGATGGGAATACATGTTCCAGGACCGTTGAGGAGCACGAGATCCGGACTGAAAAAATAGATTTGAGTTAGACAATTTCCAAAATTAATAGAATACCGAGTTCTGTTAATGAGCTTTAAAGCGAACACTGTCGCATGAAAAGTGGAAACGATGGAAGTCAAATAAGATTGTCCGACTTCTCGTGCTCTTGGAATTCGTTCGATACTGAATCTTTCATTATTTCGCGACTTTTCATGAGCGATAGCCTGAAAAACAAGAAAACAACTAATAAAATCACAATTAGCCATTATTTCTACCTTATCTTCACTGATTGTATCAGTATCCGCAATGATATATGTTCTCTCATTGAATTCGTCGCCAAAGTGTTTTATAAGTTCAAGCATTTCGGTTGTGTGACCTCCGGACCCAAGAACCGCGCACAAAGATGCCTGAGAAAAGGGAATTCATTCAAATTTTGCTAAACTTTTACCTTTTCTTTTTTTGGCTTGTTCTTTGCTGAATGATTTGAATGTCTGACTTGAAAAGCCATGAAAGCAGTGAGAAGAAGAACTCCAAAGAGAATTACAGCAACCACAAAGAAAAAGAAGAAAAACATTTTGTAGAAAAGAGCAGAAATGCGGAATAAATATGAAGAAACGTGGTTGTTGCCGCCTACTCATTCCGTAAATCGACAGAGCGGGGAAGAGAAACCCAAGCTGGCCGGCGGCCGTGTACTCCTCGTGAAGAATTATTTTGTTTATAATTTTTGAGAGTTTCCGGAAAACTTGTATTTTCTTATCGTTTTGTACAATTTATTAGGAAATTTTACATCAATATTTGCAGAAAACTTCTCTATATGTTGTTCAGTCGACAGTTCATCGTCAAACCGTCACGTTTACTGATAAACGAAGTAGGTAATCTATCCTTCTCGCAAATGCTCTCATAAACATCGAATTTCAGTATTTCATTCAACAAAAGCTTCTCCGTTTGTTGATAGTTCAAAACTAGTAAAAAGCAGAGAAGTGAAAGTGCCGCCCAGGTATCCGAAATTTGTAGAAAAAAGACGAGGTACTAACCGATTATGCTTTTTTTATTGAATTCAATAATGTTCAGCTAATAAAATGAGTCAACACTTCGAATATCTCCTAGTTCTTGACTTCGAAGCCACGTGTCAAGAGAATTCACTGGGACCAATGCACCCGGTTCAAGAAATCATTGAGTTCCCAGTTGTTCAACTCTCGACTGCAGACTGGTCTGAAGTTCGGCGATTTCATAAATTTGTTCGGCCGACAGTGTTACCAAAACTCACTGCATTCTGCACATCTTTGACTGGAATCATTCAAGAAATGGTTGATGACAAAACGACACTTCCGGAAGTGCTAGCAGATTTTGATCAGTGGATGAAAGAGGATTCTCGATTGAAAAATGATAACTTCGCGTTTGTGCTGTGCGGTGATTGGGATTTAAAAGTGGCTCTTCCAAACGAAGCAAAGTTTAAAAATCTTCAAGTTCCTGAGTGAGTTTTAATGAAAAATCAGCGGTGTTTGCAGTTTTTAGTGTTACTTCAGATATTTCAATCAGTGGATCAACGTGAAAAAAGCCTACGCCGCGCACACAAACCACTACGCCAAAGGAATGCCCGAACTGCTCCGTATTTATAATCTCGAGCTGAAGGTAACCGTGTTTCTAATTTTCATAGGGTTCTTATTGCAAGAATCGCTGAAATTCAAACGACCTCTAGTCACACAAAGAATTTTTGGAATTACAGATTGAAATCTAATTTAAATTCACTCGCTTTCTCTGAAAATTCAAGGCTAATTCTGCAGGAATTCGTAGTGTTTGTACCCAAACCGTTACGCCATCTCCTGCGTTTTTTCCTTTCTTCTCCCCGCATTATCTTGATTTTTTCAGGGACGCCATCACAGCGGCATCGATGACGTTGCGAACATTTGTGAAATCGTTCGCTGTCTGGGCAAGGACGGACACGATTACAGGTGTTGTTGACTGAATTGAATGACAATAACCCCTTCTTTTCTCCCTTCAGAATCACAAGTTCCAATCATCCAACACATCAGCGACGATTTTTCAGAGAAGCAGGCAAGAGAGGAGGAAATTCCAATAATAAATAACTGATTTTTGATGTTTGAAAACAGTTTCTTTCAAAATAGAAATTCTTTATTGCATTCAATTTTTAAGAGAACAGAGAAAGAGAAACTGAAATGATGACATCGACCCGTGTTTTGAAATGAACAACAAAAATAGAAGAAAGAAGAATCAAACAATATGATATCCTTTGTCTTCTGGATTACTCGTTGGCGGACGAGCCTCCTTCTTATCGCAGCTTTTGGCTCGAGAGAGACGACGACGGAGGGAACGAGGGCGCTTCTGGAATTGATTCATTCAATTGAAAATTCTCATTTCGTCATGGAAAATCGAAGAAATTTCAGATTTTTCTGCGAAAAAACACTCACCGCAATTTTCTGTACAGTCTGATATCCGGTGGTATTCGAATTCCAATAATGACAAATCATGACAGCAGTCAGGATGAAGCATACTCCAAGAGCAACCGATGCGAGGAGCATAAAACCCGAAAGACCATTTCCAAGACCAGTTCGAACTTTCATTTTCGAATAGTGATCAAGCCAGATGCCGGTGGTAATAACGGCAAGAAGACTGCCGACGGCAGACATAATACAGAATACAAGCCACAAAATGAGCATTGTCCTCCATCGATATCTATGAACAGCTCCTAATCCCATTGCTCCTGTTAAGAGACTTACAATCGCCGATACAGTATTCATGTGACACGTGGATTGATATTCTGCTTCGTTTGGATATCCTGGACACGTGGTTCCGTGTGCCAGAAATATCAAAGCAATCAGGATTTCGGCTCGACACAGATGAACCATTATTTGGGAATATCTGAAATTTTTTAGATGAAATGAGAGAAATATAACTCATCACTCACTCTGTGTGTTGAAATCCAGGCTTCTGCATAACTGTATAAGCCTTGTATCGTCTTCTTTCAGTCGATGAAAAGTCCTCTTCTTCTTCAGAAGTCTGAAAGCAGAGATTGAGATTGAAATGAGATATGTTTGAAAGAGAGGGGAAGTCGAATGACTTTCGGAAAGGAATAAGTTTCGGACGACACCCAAACTCATGTGACTTTATATTATCGAGTGGCCTTGTTTTTACTGTGAGATCAGAGTCAAAAGAACAAGCGATTTCGTGGAAAATCGATTTGGTTTGACTTTTTTTATTTCCTTCCAGAAGCTTTTTTTGAATATTAATAAAGACAAAAAGAGGCTTACCACTGGTCCTGGCATAAGTCTGGCAGTTGGCTCCTCGAAAGACGGTCGTAATAGTCCCATGCTTAGATTTCGCTGAAATGAGAAACTGAATCATAGATGAAGAGTATCTAAATAATATTTACAGACATAAGAATCAAATGACCCCTCTCACTCTTTAATTCGATGAGAGAGCGGAGTGTCGTTTTCCACTTACAATGGCATCGAACTCGTGAAAGTACAATAACTCATCGGAGAACTCGACGCTTCCCATTTTTTATTTATTGATTAGAATAGAGAATTCAGAAATCAGAAATGGAGGAGGAGGAGGTGGTTGAGAAGAAGAAATGGTGTTGGAGGAGAGGATAATTTGAAAAAAAGAGGAAGAGGATGAAAAGAAAACAAGTTGAAGAGGAACAGAGAAGATGAAGGACACCTTCTGGAGGCACGAGATTCACTTGATTCAAGAGAGAGAGAGAGAGTTTTCGTATTTTTAGGATAAACAATGTGTTCTACTAAATTTAGATATTTGTTAGAGAACAGAATGATACGAATCTTCTGGTGTCTGGAGGTGGAAAGAAGGTTCTGGACAAAAACATCAAAGAGTTTTCGAGAAGAATGGATAATTATAAGGTAAAAGTCTAGAGATTTGTGTTTTGTTACCCAAAGAGGGTTCTGGAAAAAAAGACTTGTGAGGAAATGTAAGATGAGCATTTCTTATTGTAAATGACGGCAAAATTGAGATTTAGAATCTTGAAAAATCCAATGGGGAGTCAGGGAACTGAAGCCTAGAAAACTAGCTCAACTATTTTCAGGCTGACAGAATTTGCTCAAGGCTTATAAGGCGACCCACGAAATGGGCAGTAGTTACCCGCCGAAAGTCACATGGGGTCATTCTGTTTCGATGGGGTTTGTGCTCAAATAGATTTCATATTTTCATTATTTGTAAAATTTTTATGAAACTAAAACTATGAATTCTTAGTGAATTTCTCCCTGTTTTATAAAGAAACTTTCTTTAACTGATCAACTGAAATACTGAAATATTTTCAAAATGTTCTAGTAACCTTTTTGCAAGAAAACTGAACAATAGTTCACTATAAACTACGGGCAAGAACACACATAGAACGAAGAGAATGAAGAAGGAGAAGAAAGAAGTTGAAGAAGACTATATCTTTTTCGATTTAATGCGATGAAGAAGAGAGGAGACCTTTTCGGAGAGAAAGAGAGTTAGATGGGCCGACTGACTGGACACTGTTTAAGCTTTTTTGTGGTGAGACACACAAGGAGAAACTTGTTTCGTTTTCTCCCAAACAGATGGTGTAACTGATGCATTTTTCAGAGAAAACGAGAGATTCTCTTCAGGAATTTTCATCTGTGTAGGAGGAGGAAGAAGAAGAAGAGGAGGAGGGAAGAAGACCAAATAGAAAGTGAAAAGTAGGTCACACAGTGGTTGTTGTAAGAGAAGAAAGGGGGGAGGACCACACATAACCGGAAGACTTTCAACTTACCAGGGCGCAAATCGAGAATGGCATTTTTCAGAAGGGGAGGACAGTCAATAGGGCTTCCAGAATGGCAAGACGATACACACACACCTCGAATATAATCGAATGGTATGGAAAATGGACGGGCGAGGGGGGAAAGAGCGATTCCCGTTGAAGATAAAAGCGACAGGGCATTGCGGATCGGAAAGCCAATGGCCGAAGAGAGAGTACGGGAATTGAGGAGACGCAGAGAAATATTTCCTCTGGATTTGCAATCGAGGAGACAAAAGAAGCATCTCGGTAGGTACGAAAAGAGAAAAGTGTAGGCTAGAGAGAGAGAAAGGAATGGCGCCATCAGAAGGGGGCTATATAACTAACCTTCGAAGAGAATTCGAGAATTTGTGTCGTCACCGGTGGACATCATCATCATTTTTTGAAGAAGAAGAAGAAGGAGACGTAGACTGTTTAGTTGATGAGAATAAGAAACAGATTGAATGACCAAATAGAGTCGGAAGGAGGAGGAGAAGGAGGAGAAAGTGATAATACGAATCGACACGAAAGTGATAAGGAGCACAAAACATTGGCTACTTATTGGTGACACCAATACATACATTTTGCTCTTTTTTGTTCAAAACTGAAACCTTTAATAGAACGTTTCTATAAGAAATGGAGATTAAAAAAAATTTCAAATTTATAGAGAACCAGTCGTTTTTAAACCTCATAGATCAATCTTTCTGACCCAAAAAATAATTTTTTTTCTGAGAACTGTTTCGTACTCGTTGTCTCCCCTTTTCCATCCCTTCCCCACCCACTCATAAATGACGTACATGTTTTCTTTTTGACCGAACCGAAATCCAATTAAATAGGTGAATTCGTCTGTCTGTTTGTTGATCGAATGATTCACGTGATACCAACTGTTTCAGAAAGAAAAAGAGAGGAGGAATGGCAAAGAAAGAGGACAATAAGATTGGATTGATTGGAGCAACGTCCTATATTGTTGGATCTATCATTGGATCCGGTATTTTCATTGCACCTAAAGTAAGGGAAAGGCTGAGATCATATGGGGTGTTTAGAGGAAGGAGAAGAAAAAGCTTGGCTGATTTTGCTGAGTCGGATACAAAACTCCACACAAGTGATAGATAGTTATTGTTAAAGACTCGTGGCACTTTTGTCTCAAACTTGTGAACGCCTCAAAGCTTGTCCTAAACTTGTTTTAAGCCACGTTTTTGATAGAGTTCAAAGATTGAAACCTTTTTTTATGAGACGGGGACTCGGATCTGAAAAAGATTTCCATCCTAAAAACCAGAGGCCAAACCCTTTTAGAGCGCCAGACTTCTTTCAGGGAATCGTCGAACATGTGGGCTCAGTTGGTCTCTCACTTATCATATGGGTACTCTGTGCTCTTCTCAATATGATAACTGCAATTGTAAGTGTTTTGACACTTTCTTCCTGTTTTTTGTTTTGATACAGAACGTTTTTCAACAAAAACAATTGTGACCTCTACCCTTCCAGAACTACATAGAACTCGGTACGAGTATCCCGGAATCTGGTGCAGATCTTGCATACATTGATTATATGGGATGGACACCCATTGCATTTTCTCTCCTTTGGTTGTCTCTTCTCATTCAAAGTTCTTCGTCCGCCGCAGTTTTATATCTGACATTCGGAAAATATTTAGTTCAAGCACTCGATCCAATCGTCTGTTTCTCGGATTCCGATGCTGACAATGCGTCGAAACTTTTCGGTTTCGGATTACTTTGTGAGTTTTTGAAATTGCATAAGCCGTGTCATTTCCTGTCTTGTCTCCCAACTTTTATTGACTAAAACTCTTTTTCTTATCAGTATTTCTCACATTGACCAACATGTTTTCACTGAACAAATTTGCATCGAGAGTGCAAATAATATCAATGTGTTCGAAGATTTTCGCGACTGCAATCATCATTGGAATTGGATTCTTTTTTATAATCTTCAGAGGTGCTACTGAACATTACAGTAGTTCACAAATAATGAAGGGAAGTGATTGGAAGCCAGGGGCCATTGTTCTGGCTATTTATCAAGGGAATTGGGCATTTGGAGGATTCACGACACTGAATTACGGATCAGAAGAAATTCAGATTGAGAATTTCAGAAAGTAAGTGACTGAAGGACCATCTTCAAACATCTTGTCTTTCAGAACTCTTCCACGTGCATGTCTCGGAGGTCTCGTCATCTCAGCCATCATCTATGTTCTTGTCAATGTCTCTTATTTTGCAATTCTTACACCTAAAGAAATAATAGATTCATCGGCGGTTGCAACGGTGAGAATCGTCTTCTTCTCTTAATAAAATGAGCAAGAATCACATAGACATTCATCCAAAGAACCGTGGGAAACGGAGCAGCTTTCGCCGTCCCTGCTGTCGTTGGATTCCTTTTAATTGGAACTTTGAATGGTGATGTCTTCAGTTGGAGTAGGTTCGTTTTTGCAAGATTACTGTAGATCCCCTTTCCACCCCTTTATATCAATTTTTCAAATGTTGACCCAAATTCGCAGGTACATGGTCGCCGGGTCACGTCGGAAAATGATGCCCACCTGCTTTAGTTTGATACATGTTGACAATGACAGTCCGAGGGTCTCCGTCTTTTTTCATGTACAGTTTCGAATGTTGAGGATTACGGTATCTTTCATTTCAGACACTGACTTCCATTATCTTTGCATTCCTCGGCGACACAGATCAACTCGTCGACTATCTAAATGTAGTCGGAATGCTCACTACAGTCTTCGCTCTTCTCGTCCTAGTTATCATTAAATGGAAAAAGATGCCAATTGCATCAGATCCAGTGAAATACAGTATCTTCTGGCCAATTTTGAATTTAATCATAATGATTGCCCTATTGGTTATTCCGATTCAACAGGATCCCATTTCATCCATCATTGGTTTTTCAATGTTCCTGGCAGGTGTTGGTAAGTGAGACAAGACACAGAATACTGTGTCGGGAAAGCGTTTTTTTCGGATTACTGTACCATATTCAGAAACCTATATATTTCAGTTGTCTACTTTGTCGTCAAATTCATAGTGACACATACCGAATTCCTCGGAGTCATTGACCGTAAGACTTGCCCTCCAAACTACCGCCTATCTCCTTAATTTCAGGAAAACTAACCCATTTCTGTCAGATTCTTACATGGACAATCGTTGATTCAGGTCCAGAAGAAAAGACTCATATGTAGATAGATCTCCCTCTCTCTTCTTCTATTCAAAGACTACTAAACGGGTATCTTTCCCCCCGTGGCTCATTGACAAAATGTGTCGTTCAACGAACCGTGCAAAATGCGTCTTCTTCTTCTTCCTTTGGCTCATTTGCCTGGAGAGAGAGAGAATGGACCCCTATATACGGTAGTTGGTGAACCACTATCAATCACTTTGCCATATGGCTTCTCATCAATCGACACCTTCTGTCTTCTTTTTTTTCTGGTCAACACCTCTCGTTTTGCATGTAATTTAATGAAGATTTGAATGTGGTCAACCCATTTTTAGAGCGAATTTTGAAAAACAATTTATTATTAGCTGAAATTATTCAAAAATCTAAAAAACGAAAAAGAAAAAAACAAAAAGAGTTTTTGGGGGAAGAGGGTTTGTTTTACACGAAAATTAGTTGGTCCCAAAAAGAAAACACATGGTCAGAATGGATGGAGGCGGGGGCTGATTAGTAGAGAAAATTGCACCAATTTGTTTGTTTTGTTGACTAGGTTTTTCATTCATGGTTTAGGTAGAAGTTGAAAAAAAAGGGATCACTTCACAGAAATGAACACACATGGGATAAGAGAAATACGCGGGAGGATGAAGAAGAAAGCGAATTGTTTGAAAGCACGGCACCGGCCAAAGAGAATGGATTAAGAGAAGCGAAGAAGCGAATCACGATGATAATATGACTATAATTGGGAGAGAAAGAGGAAAAGACAATGGAAACTGTACATAAAAGCACCATGGGGGGAAGCTGCTAGACAAGGCAAGATACTGGCACAGCCAGAAGAGAGTAAATGAAGGAATGGAACCAGAAAGAGGAAGAGATCAGTTTGAAGGTGGTGTATTCGATGAAGAGGGGCTGATAGAGGTGACGCTTCCATTGAAAATATCAGATGGATCGGATGGAGAAGTGGCTCCCGGTTGCTCCCTGTATGGTTTGCAGTACGAGTATCGATGGTTCATGTGTTGACTGTAACTTCCAGAATGAGAGAAACGTTTGAGGCATTTGTCGCATTGGAATGGCTTTTCGCCAGAATGAAGTCTCTTGTGTTCGGTGAGATGATGTTTGTGTTTGAATGCCTTCTCACAGATGTCGCATTTGTATGGGCGTTGACCTGAAATTAGAGTTTTATTGACATGATATATACATTCCCCTTCTATTCTAATTCTCATCCGGAAAGGTATGAATTCGAAAAGGCAATGATCTCAAAGACACATACAGCTGTCCGTCTTCTCTCAATTAGATTACCTCCCCCCACCTCCTGGTCCCGTCCTTCAATTAATACGATTGCATCACCATGTATCCAAACATGGGCTCTTTCTATTCTCATCCTCTAATACCCTCTAATTTCCTGTACTCACCCGAATGCTCGTATTTGTGACGAGCCAACGAACTTTGCTTTCCGAACACCTTATCGCATTGATCGCATGAGAAGAGTCCCTCCTCCTCTTTCGACGGAGTTGGTGGGAATTTCAGAAGTTTCGATTCGTTAGAACACAGAGATGATGTGTCGTCTTCAGATGATTTTTGTTGCTGAAAACGGAAATTATGGATTAGATCCCAAGAGATCGATTAACTTACATCAAGAGCCTTCTCGAGAACTGACAAGCTAGCAGGGTCCAAAATCGATAGGTTCTGTCCGATGAAACTTGGCCAGATCGAGGAGGGAGTATTGGATATCGGAGACTCTTCCGCTTTCATTGGCTTTTCCTCCTCTTCCTCTTGATTCGACACGAAACCATTTCCAGCTTGTCTCAACAGCTCCTGAATGACTCCTCCGGTCTGATCGAGGAACCCAATGAGCTTCTCTGGCGACCATTCCGGTTCATTGTCGTCATTGGAGAGTGTCAGATCCAATGGAGTCTCTTTACCTTCTTTCGAAAGGCCATCGTGATCCATTACTTCGTCGGTCAGGTTCTCGTTGCGTACTGTGCCCTCATCCTGCAAATCATTTGATTGATCACCGGGTTTTTTGGTGGTTTTTCTTCCCTTTTCCCATAATACTATTTCTGAGGAAAGAAGGAAAAGAAGAAGAAGACGTTGAGGGGAAAAAGAAGAAGAAGAAGAAGAGGACAAAGAAGCTCATTAGCAGGTGCTGCTTCTTCTTCTTCTCCTTCTTGTGCCTCCTCTTCCACCAAAAACACTCGAATTCATTTCATTTCCATTGATGGGTCCCGCTCTCGTTTCTTCTCTCTCTCTCTCTCTCTCTCTCTCTTTCATTCCCCTTTTACTCATTCCTCTTCTGAGAGGAGCGCCTTTTGAGTGTGAGAGCATCGTCGCGGGTGTTGGTCAGGAAAGGAGAAGGTAAATTGAATGACACAAATTATGCAAGACAAAAGGGGAAATTGAACGAGAGGAGGAGCCCCCCTTCTTTTCACCAGAAGCGCCCTCTCTTCTCTTTCAACCCAATATACATACATATGTATGCGTGTCAGGAGAAATTTGCCGCCACACAAAAAATTGGAAGAAGAATGAGAAATTTAATGAAATTTCAAACAGGATGCACTTTTCGAAGGAACCTGATGTCTGAGGGCATTGGAGCGATGAGCCATGGATTGACTACTTGGAATACCGTAATCCTCAAGGTATACTGTAATGGTTTCTGAACGTCTTATGCTGCTCCCCTTAATTCCCATTTTTGGAGGCAAAACATCTTGAGAATTGGAATGGGTGCTCAGGTGGCAACAAGCCATTCTCATTTAGTATCATCCTATTATAGTGGGCCCCCCTTCTTCCTTCTTTTATGAGCGTCGACAGATGCTATCCTATTCTCCTATTCATATTCGACAATATCTTGCTTCTTCTTCTTCATCTTCTTCATCTTTCAACATGTTCTATTTCTCCTTCTCGCTCTATGTGTCTCCACGTATTTTAGGTGCGTGTGCCTCGGCGACTCGACGGCATGAAGCCTCTAATTGGATCAAAAGTATCACATGTGTGGAGGAAGGCTGAAGCTTCTCACGTTTCCACGTGGGTAATCCCTTCTTCCCGAAATTAGTTGGACTGTACTACCGTCTGTCCCCTCCCCCCCCCTAACCACCATAAATATTCATAAAAATTGGGAATAGAGCAGGTGTCGAATTAGGCAAATTTGATGAGGGGGGAGGGCTCTTCCTCCTCATTTACAACCTCTCTCCTCGGAACCCTGGGACGTGAAATTGATGAATTGATATTTTGAAAACAGGGAAGAGAGAAGGCATCCTCCTCCCGTTTCCACCACAAAATGATTTATGGTTCACCTGGATTGTGAAGGGAACAAGATGAAGTACCAAAACATGAGGATAATTATGTGTCCCAACTTATCCATCCCCTAATAAGCGACACCTCCTAACTACCTGCTCCCTCACCCGTCTGTCACCGTGTTTCTATTCTATTCATAACATATAATGACCCCCCTTCCTTCTTCTTCTTAATCCGTAATCCAATTGTCTCATTTAATGCGCGAAAACATGTGTCCTCTACTTTTGTATTCATCTCCCCTTCCCTTCCCTAGCTATTATCATAACCATACCTGTGAAAGAGCACCATTCCCATTCTGAAGACACTGATGAGCCCATGCGGCCATCAATTGAGCTGGAGTCTGCCATACCGGTGGAGAGACAGGAGGAGCTCCGGCCGAGCCACGTGGCATACTCGGTAGACGATTGCTGCGTCGTTCCTTTGCCCGCGTATTTTGGAACCAGACCTGCAATGCGGTAAGTGAAAATAACGATGCATCAGACGGGGATTCAAATGGGACACCTGCGTCCGGGAAGAGAGGAAAAAGATGTGATGTATGTACAATTTGATGAGCTACTTGATGCACATGTGTTCTTTTCGTTTTTCTCCCCCTTCTCATCTTCCACCTTGTGGGAAACTGAGGTTTCCACCCATAAATCTTCAACGAATAAGCCTCACCTGAACAACTCTCTTATTCACTCCGATTTGCTCAGCTACTGCGGATAACTCATATTTCGATGGAAATGGATTTCTTTTGAAATGATTCTGAAGAATCGCCACTTGCGAGTCATTCAAAAAACTTCTAGATCTCAGAGGCCTCCAATCTGGAGATGATTTCCCATCGGATCCACTTCCATTCGTCGCGACATCAGTTCCATTTGTTTCTGGGGCAGGAGACATTGACATGGATACCGCCGGAGTCACAGACTCTTCTGGAACAGACGCCTGCGCATCTTCTGTCTTCACTTCCACTTTCACTTCTGACACTGATTCCACAGGTTCATCTGAATCCACAACATCAATCTTCGGTTCAGGAGTCGATGGTTCTTGAATAGAAGATGGTGGAGATGTGGCAGTTGGAGATCCATTTTCCATTCCTTGAAGGATATTGGCTTGAAGAAGGCTCATATAGGCATTGTCCATGTTATTTGGAAGAAAAGAGACTTGAGGGGTTTGTAATTGGAGCATAATATTCCGATACATCATGAATTGATATGGGTTGAAGGGAGTAACCATTGATGGGGCGACAGTTTGAACACATTTCTTGCTACTCATATGAGACGAATACGATCCCGAATGCGAGAATCTTTTGTGGCACTGTTGGCACTGAAAAAACGAGGGGAAACAATTAATCAAACTGGTCGAGTGTGAGAGAGAGAAAGATGCCGCCGCCCGGTGCGCGGGAGAGTCCTCTACTACTTCTTCTCTATTGGGACCTATAAATCTCTGGAAGGCAGTGGATCACGTACTTCACCCCTGCCAAGGTTTGTTTATAGCACCCAAAGGTGCTCTTTTAAAGGAAACTCTATCTCTTTTTTGCTTGCTCACTGGCCCCGAGGAGCCAATGAGAGGAAGAGAGAGGGAGGGAGGGAGCAGGTGAGCTAGGAGGGGGACAAAAGGGCGGAGCTCAGGTGAGACGAGGAGACCAATGAGGGAGATGAAGCTTATGAGCTATGGAGATAGAGAGAGCACCTTTTAGAGGGATGAGGGGAGTCAGAAGGTGTGGGATACGGTGGATACCTTTGAAAAGTACGCGCTTTGGAATCGATGAAAAAATTAAACTTCTTCTATGAGTTCAGAGAGACCACCCATAAAGAAAAGTCATCAATTAGGCAAGAGAGATCATTTTTCAGGAGCAAGCAAAGCCCGGACTTCGAGAGACAGCCTTCGTAAAGTGGTAAGATTTCAAAAAAGGGGGATGCACACCTTCATGAAAAAGGAGGAAACTTTACTCTTTTTTCCGTGAGAAGAAGAATTAATGAATGCCTTACGGGCATCTATACTTTTTCTTTTCTCCTTTTTCCCTCTCCTCCGCCCCTCTCTCACCTAGACCCCAACCTTGTGGGAGCAAGAAAGAAAAGCGACAAAGAGAGTGAGAGAGTTGTTTCTATCATCATTGGGAAGAAAACATTAGAGCACAGGTATGTCTCAGGTCTCTTGTCAGATCATCACCCGGTGGACATTGATAAATTGGTTAGCTGGGAGAGCACGAGCGACAGGTGACTACATGGATTGTGAGGTGAAAAGACTTACCTCGAATGGTTTTTCGCCCGAATGTATTCGAATGTGTTCCTTCAGGTGATGCTTGAATTTGAAGGCTTTCGTACATTCGGGACACTTGAATTTCCGAAGAGCCTCATCAGAAGGTAACGATAGACTGGCACTGGTTGGTGCTTCAGCGATATCTACCATTTTACCTGGAATAGAATTGGATTAAGGGGGATGAAAGAGATGGAGAAGAGAAGACGGAAGAAGTTCCAAAGAGCTCTTCAGAATGAAAAGGATGTGGAAAAGAGGAATAATTTAATGAGTGGATAAGAAGAAGCACTCAGGAAAAATGAACAAAGGGGGTGGAAAGAAAAGGAGAAAAACGGCCGGGGGGAAAGGAGAGAAAGAGCACCTTGATGAGTTGGCAAGATATGGAAGTTTTTACTTTTTAGAGCCCCCCACACACACACACATACACTAACGAGAGAAAAGAGACAGAAGAGCATCCCAATAATGGGTGAGTCTTCTTCTGAAGAAAAGAAGGGGGGACGAAAGCGGTGTGGGGGGAAGGAAAAAACGTGCGGAGGCGCGGCGAAAGGTGCCAAATGAAGGAAGATGCACACCTAGCGGCGGGAAGAAGGAGGGGAGCGGTGCTCTGTGCCGGAGGGGTCCAGAAGGAGTACCAGACGACGTGAGAGTCTCTCTTGAAGAATGTGTGCAGTCTCGCACATAACAAGAGATGGAGAAAGGAGAAGAAGAAGAAGCGCACATGAACCTCAGAGAAGAGATGGCTCATCTGTGAGTGTCCCTTTCTCTTCTCTCTTTCCCTCTACACCTGCCATCGAGATAGTCTCCGCCCCTCCCTCTCCACCAAGGAAGATCCGGAGGAGAGAAGAAGAGAAGGGATGGACCGGGAAAGGAGGGGGAGGAGAGCCACTTTACCTTACTGTAGTTGGAAGGATAGAATGAGAAGACAGATGCGATGCCTTCTGGCATTCTCTCCAGGTCTCCGCCCATTCTCTCTTTTGGGACCGTGATCAGATACTACTCCGAGCAAGGAGAATAGGGGGCGTGGTTTCAGGAGGAAGAAAGAAGGGAGGAGTTTCGAAATGTCTTGGAATTTCTTGGAGTCAAGAAGAGAGAGAGAGAGAGAGAATGACTGGAGCAAATTAGGAAGCCGGTTCTGGGATCTAGGACTGAAGCCTTGACCAGATAACAGTTTAGTACCTATGTGTCCATTTCTGAACCCGAAATCCGCACACTCAAACTTTCACCATGTGCTTCTGCTCAGGACCTCTCCCTGCTCTCCTCATCTTCTACTCCATATCTTCACACATCTGTTCTCAATTTCAGAACACACACCCAAAACCACTCTCCAAACACTTATTAAATTTAATGTCGCGCCGAATCGTCGGGCTTTTAATTATTTAGGTGTTTTCGGCAAGTTCTTTCTCTTCGCCTTGCTCCGGACACGATGCGTTTTGAATTTTGAGGTGTACAAAACGATGAGAAGGGAGCTCATCTTCTTCTTCTTCTCACGAGAATGAAGTGGATGATGATGTGGATGATGATGATGATGTGGTAGAAGAGAAAAGGAAATGAAAAACAAGAGAGGAGGAATAGAATTCATGGAAAAGTTGGGAGGTTGGAGGGGAATGAAAAAATGAATGAAAAGTGGATAGGGAATCATCATTGATAGGGGTTGGAGATGGGTGAAAAACGAACAGTTGATAACGAGTAATTAGACCAGTGAAAGTAATACATATAGATATATTCGACCGGTGGTATCTTATTCGAATACCCGAGACCGAACACATTGACACACACAGAGGCCTTCTTCTTTTTCTTTTTTCCTTCTAAACTAAGAGACATACACGTTTATCTCCTCTACCGTATAGTAATCTCCATAGCAAGAGTAAACCTGAAAGACAGGATTTAGGAAATGAACTGTTTTCGATCCGAGACCCGGCCTCCCAAAGAGACTATACTAATTGAAGAGAGTAGGGAGGGAGAAGCTGAGGCGCGGCGAGATATAAAGATACGGTTGCGCATTTCCGTGAAAACGACACAAAACTGTTCCCCTCCTCCTCCTGTCTTTGGAAGTCTACTCGAGAGTTTGCGAGAACCGAAACTTGTTAGTTTGTGTCTGCGTCTCTTCATCTCCAATGATCTCTCTGCAATACAGGAGAGACTAACTGGGTGTTGTTTTGTGGATGTTAGAAAGTGATTTTCCCTTTTGGCTAACCAAACGGCTACCTAATCAGATATTTCGGTGCCTTCTTCTCTCCAACGTGTTTTGAAATCTTGATGGAAGAGAGACATATGTTCAGAGTTTCATGTTTTGGTAGAAGGGGACACTCAACTACCGTACCTTGGCGTGCTCCACCCGGTGACTCAATCATAGAGAGAGAGTGAGAGGCCAATTAAAACGATGACATACACATTTTTGTAATGTTTAAAAAGGTTGTGTCTTCGTCGTGTCTCATACAAGACAAACATTTGGGGGCAGAAGTTCAACAGGAAAAAAGAGAGAAGACACCTGGAGAATTGAGAGAAGGGAGAAAGTGTTGATATGATTGATCGGAACATCTTCTCTCGTTCTTCCTGGTTCCCATACCAATTACCTATTAATGAGAGAAAAGTAAAAGGGGGTGATGATGATATGCTGGAAGATGGGGTGATGAGGTGAAAGTGAAGAAGAAGAAGGAAAAGAGGAGGAGGAAGAGTGAAGAGATAATTGAAATTCAACTCGCACTTTTCAATTGGTACTAGGTATTATGAAGAGAAGCGTCTGACTCCGGACTACAGCTAGAACAAGATTCTAAAAAGGTCTGACAGATCGAAGTGGTCTATGCGCTCGAAGAGGTCAGCAAGAATGAAACAAGGGGGCGTGGCCTTCCGTTTCGTTTTTCTCTCCTGCTCTTCTGGTGACTACCATTCGGAATAGAGATAGCAGGAGAGAAACAACATCATCACCGGTGTCTTCTTCTTTCTTTCTTTCTTTTTGGCAGGGACTCCCGTCAGTATTGGCATGAATTCCAAATGTGATACTTTTCCGGATAGAGAAAGGGATGTAGAGGCCATCTGGAGTCAGGAAAAAAAGGAAAGGGAAAAGAGAATTCTGGAAGTAGAAGAGCAGATAATTCGATTGAGATTGGACAGGTAGATCGAATTATTGGTGCATCACCCTAAGTGCCTTTAGTGGGGAAAAGAGGAAGGAGAGTGGGGGATATTCAGCCATCACATTTCGAACAACCGGGAGCACGGACCACAAAGGAGACAAAAATTTACGACGTTTTGAATGTAGAAAAGGGATAGGATGGAGGGAGATGGAGGAGGGTTTGGGGGCCCACCGTCTATGTACATACGTAATGGAACTCATTTCCTCTTATGAGCTGAGCAGAAAGTCGGTGGTCGGAGGGCCTTTTTGGTAGTGGAAAGAAGAAGAAGAAAAGATGAAAAAGGAGGAGATGAAGAAGAAGAAAAGGATAAGGGATGTTTTACTGAAACTTTAAGTTCGAATGGTTATTTATAGACATGTGAGTTATTTTTCAGTAGCCGGGGCTTGGTTGGATAATGGAAGAGTAGGATTTTATCTGAGATTTTTTGAGATTTTCTTTAGAGGCTCTGCGTTTGAAAACTTACCATTCTAGACTGAAACAGGAAAAAATACTTGAACCCGACTTCTAAAAAGGTGAGAGGTCTTCCTTTGAGACCCTCTATAAGGTACAGTACACCCTTGAACTTTCAGACCAGCAGGTCAAGACCAGGCGGCGGCTGTAACCAAGCAGTACCACAGACATCTCCAACTGTTCTTCCAACTGTATTTACATAATCCGATTCAATTTTGTGATGATGCCCTTCTCCTGCACCTGACACCTCCTCCTCTCCTCCCAATTCCTTCTCATTTATTTGAACTGCGGTGGCGTCTGGGCGCCGCCGGCACCTGTTCGGCACTTTTGTCATTTCGAATATCAAAACGTGAAAAAAAGAGGAGATACGGGGAGGAGAAGATGATGATGCAGCTGCTGCCTGTGGTGGTATACATCACATAAAACATCCGAGCAAAATATGAGTTTTTTGTTCGGACCTCCAGGGTGTCATCTTTTTCCGGAAAGATTGGGCCGGAGACGAGGAGGAGAAGGAGACAATTGGATTAATTAGTGAAACGAGGAGAGAAGAAGGAAACTGTCACCTGGGGTTCACTAGAAACATAATTGAGACAACACACTCCTTCTCCTGAGTCATTATGATCAATTAGAAGAATAGAGCTCATCTCAAGAGAGAGAATCGAGACCTGCTGCTGACAGCCTCTAGTTATAATACCAACCGTCTGTTACAATGTATCGTCTTACCTACTTATAGGGGAAGGAAAAAGAGAAGACACGTGGAAATAAGGAGCTCATCGAGTGAGAGAAAAGATGGACCAAGACGGAAATTAGGTGAAATTTTGGGACGAGAAGGAGGAGGAGGAGGCGCATCTTTTCTTTCTCGGCTATTTGGAAGAAACTGAAATTCGATAGTCGACTGACTGTGTGCCCACCTCTTCTTCTCCTTTTCCTTTCCTACGTCCTTTGAATGCTCATCTTAGAGGGATTTCCAATCATCATCTTATTTTTCAGATGAGATGCCGCGGTGTTTGAGTGAGGGGGCGTGATGAAGACTACGGTAATCCTACCTGGAGGGACGGAGTTTCAGAAGAAGAGAACACCCGTCTCCGCTATCCAAACGAACAGAAGCCACGTGTTCTCAATTAGTGGAAACAAGTACAAGTTGAAGTGTTGTAGCCATCTGAATAAGTGGTGTCCCCTCCTCCTCTCCTCCCCCCGGAAAGCAGGTGGTGCCTCTAGTGGATAAGGACTGTAGGTACCAAGAGATTACAATGTCACCCCACTTCTCGTCATAATATAAATCAAAAGAATTACATAATTTGGTTCTTCTTTTCTCGAAATGCCTCCTTCTTCAGATGCCTTTCTCTCAAGATTGTTTATTAAAGATGCCGGTGAGGAAGAAGAAGGAAGAAGGCAGTAGAAGAAGGAGGAGGAGACAGAAGGCTCCTTCCCCTCCTTCTCATCGTTTATACAATCGCTAATACCTTGACAGAATACGAATAAACAATAGTGGACACGAAGGCGAAAAGAAGGAGAATGTGCTGCAGGGTGGGCTCCTAAAGTAGGATGTCTCTTCTGCCTTCTGTGGGGACAGGAGGGACGCGAAAGGGAAGGGGAGCATCCATAATGCGATAAAGGGCAGTGTCTTTTCAACGAAAAAGAAAAAGGAGAGAAGAAATGCGATTTGATAGGGGGAGCCCCCCGTCCGTCCCTCCCGTAGGTGTAACGTCTCATGAAATGCAATCAGAATCTCCGCACACACACATTGGCTCATTTTGTCTTTCTGTCAACAGACATTGGGGCCTCTCTGAATTGCCAATTCAAGAGCACCTTTGTCACACAGAATGACTGGTAGAAGACCAGCGGAAGCTATAAGAGGCAAGAACAAATTTCGTCGGGTCACACCATCTTTTTCACGGTGTCATCTCTTTTGGAGAAGAGCAGGAGGAGGAGGAGGAGATGCAATTTTGAGGAGGAGGAGGCAAAAAGGAATTCGTCAAGAATCATGGAACAAAAGACAAACGAAGAGGGAGATTAGTAATAGAGAGGGAGTCTCCTCCGGCGTTTTGATTGGCGGCGCCCGTGCTCAACGGTAAGCCTAGGTGAGAGGAGCCAACACACCGAGTGAGAGAAACACGAGGAATCGAGATGATGGGGAAAAGGAGAAGAAGACATCAAGAAGACGTGTGGTGGCTCTCCTTTCGAATTCATAATACTATGAATCATAGAATGACTATATAGGCAAAAGAAAAAAGTGGAAATGGTGAGAAGAGAGAAATGGCACAGGAGAATGTTTCGAAATGGATTACGAAACTGTTTGGAATTGGTCCCAAGTGCCTTTTTGTGGAAAATAACGCTTATGGGGTCTCTTATCTGATTTTGAAGAATCAGATGACCTGAAGCTGAGTTTCAGAATTCTAGAGAATGAATTTGCATCACGAGAATGAACTGAATGAGAAAACAGTACGGGTCTCGAGGCGAAAAACAAAAAGAAAGGTGGGCGGAGTCATAGGGGGTGATATATGAGTCACTGATTATTGGTCGGAGATGTTTTTGGAATAATAGAGGAGAGAGTGTGGAAAATAGAGAGACTGACGAGAAAAACCATTTTCCGAGACCCACCTCCACAAAACGAATACCGAGAAGCACGAGACGGGGGGCCCAATCGATCAGGCCACAGTATCTCTAGTCGAACTAAAGGTCCGATCAGGTCTGACTCCTTAGGTTAGGTTATATCTAGATTTCCTTTAGTGTAACTTAGCACAATGCATTATTCGATTTCTGTTTTTCGGAAAACTGTTAGTCTTTGGTACGAAAAAAGTGAAAGTCGAAAAGTCGAAAACAAAAAATTATTTTCGTAATAAAGTGAGTCTCCGAAAATAACAGAAATTTGGTTGCATTTGTAATACAGTTCCTCTTCGACTCTTTCGACAATAATAGAAAGAAGCGATAATTGAATTTAGTTGTTTTCGGAGATGTACCCTTCCGAAAGCCACCCTCACTGTACAGAACTGTATAGTTACACTTGGCACCTTATGAGAATTGGAGGGTGGAAACAGAAGGTGGTCCATCGTTCACTTTCTCTTATCTTCAGTGCATCTCCTGCTTCACCCTCTCATCTAATTCATTCTTCTCGAACTACAAATCAATCAAACAATGATCCAGCCAGCTGGACATAAAGTCATCTGGCGGTGGGGTTGGAGAGGCCCGAGGTGCTTCTTCTGTTGGACCCTTTCCTTTGATCCTCCTACGGCAACATTCAATCCCCAATTCTCATGCTAATTTTTTCGTTTCCCATTCCTGGAGGAAGAAGAAGAGACGGAGGAGGAGGATGAGATTTCTGTTGGCTCCGGGAGCAAGGCTCATTGAGCTTGATGGGGGGAAAGAAAAGAGGAACAATTAACGAACGAATCGCTATCTTTATCCTATCTACTTCTTTAGCTTCTAGAAGGGGGACAGACGTACATAATGTGGCGTGATGAACAAATTGCCTCATCTTTCGTCCCGTACACCACCACCAAAATTAAGCGTCACATGGAGGAGGTCCTCCTTAATGATGATGCTTTTCGAGAGAGATAGATGGTTCCCTTCCACCACCAACTATCAGATTTTGGAAACGACCTTTGCCATGTCTCGTTAGACACTCCCGTGGGACACACAAGACGAGACGAAGGTGCAAATTGGTGAAGATCAAATTTATATACGACACCACGACGGAGCCAAATACGATAGATGCTCAATTGTATTACTCTCCGTTTATCTTGGTTTCTCCTTCGAAAAGGGACTGGGGGATATTTGGATAGGAAAGTTTCTAGACTCTATCGCCTAGCTGTCCAATCATAACAATAAACAAATCCAAAACCTGAGATTTTCTCTCCAAACAAATCTCCTTCTGTTCCAATTGCACAATCTTGCCTACCTGCGAGGAGAATTTAACGCCTTTATGATACTGTATTGGGGGTGACGTGTACGAGTGATCGGTTAGGTGTCGATCACCGTGTTGCGCAACATGTGCAATTCGATGCTCTGACCCTAGGTAGAAGGGATACTGTGACCTAGGTATTCTTCTCGCTTGTCAATCATTTTGTCTCCAGAGTTTATATACAGTGGAGAGGGACCGGTGTGTATGAAATGTGTTTTGAGGTACGCCGGTGTGTGTACGTATGACCTTCTGGCACACACTCGTTTTCGCAACATCTTATTCTTCTTCTTCGGCAACATCTGGTTTGACGACAAAAGACGGTGTGCTCTCGGAAGGCGCCAGATGCTACTCTTCGACGACTGGACCCCACTAGTTTATCGCCTCTAAACACCTTTATTGCGCGCATCTTTCTGTTTCTACCACCGTCTGTTTCGGCGCCGATCGAGAAGAGGCGACGACGAAGGGAATGAAGAGAGAGAGAGAGAGAGAGAGAGAGAGAAAATGTTCAATTAAGAGAATAGGCACTAAATTGGTTGACAAGGCCACGGGACTCGAGAGAAACGTGCCAAGAATTAGAGGGATTTTGAACTTTTGAAGTCACGGAGAGCAGAATGAAGCTGGAGAAATCCCTAGATTGTTCTTTCTGCTCACAGAAGAGACTACTACCTTCTTACAAGTTTTTTTGACCGGAAGCGCGACGCCACTGGAAAATTATGTTCTACGTATACCGTAATCAACCTAACTGTTCAGATGGTTTCTTCAACCGTTAGCTGCCAGTGTGAGAAAATAAAAGTTATCATTTTTCGATAGCGGCTCAAAATCAGAGGATTTTTTAATTTCCTCAAACTGAATTTAGCAAAACCGAAAAATTCCCCGTTTATCAGAAATAATTCGAAGAAACGGTATCACAGGGAAAATTACTCTGAATGTGTGATGCGAACCAGATATAAACTTTCCAAAAATCCGTCTGATTGAGGTTCGAAACTATGAAATAAACCAAAAAACCGTAATGAACAGGTGTGTCTTCATTTCATTTCACTTTTTCTCTTTCCTCCATTCCACTCATCACCAAATACATATACGGGAACAGGTGTTAATCATCTGTCGTCCACGGTAATTTTCAGAACCTTGAACCTTTTTGTTTTATTTCACAACAAGTACTTCATTGACATCTGTCTCTCGTCGCGTCAATACACTACCTAAAGGGAACCGCTCTAATCCCGAAAAGAAAGCTCTTGACTTCCATGTCCTTGATGCCTCTTTAATCTCACAGGTGTCGAAGATGTTGCGTAAATGACACTGACGAAAAAAACGGAGAAGAGAGGGGGGCACATCTGCCTTCACGAAAAGGGACTGTCACCGGAGGGTTCAAAGGTGCACCGGCAAGACAATTCCATGAATATTTAAGGGAAGACTCTGCATATTTTGCGCATCGAAAAGGACAAAGAAGATCAGGAAGATTGATGGAAGCAACCTCTGTCTCCTCCCGCAAAGGTGATGTACAGTGTCAAGAGAGGGATTTTTCTTCCTCTTCAAAAGTGTCTTCAGTAAAAAGGAAGGGGGTCAAATGTCTTCTGCGGGAGCTCTTCCCTCTAATCATGTGCTAATCTCATCACCAGAGTGCTTTCTGACACACATCTGCCGCCTCCACTCGTCAAAATGTAATATTGTGCCTATCCTTCTCCGGTTTTCCCGCATATGCCGCAAAAGGGACAGGTGCAAGGATTACTGTCTTCTTCGAGTACTAAGTCACTATCTGTCGGCAAACACACACTAACAAAAAATCAACATATATATTTTTATGCGTGACCGAATATATCGGAAAGAAAAAGAAGAGAAAGGAAGAGAAAGGAAGAGGGAGAAGAAGATGCTTCTCAACGTCTCTTCTTTGGAATTGTTGCCAGTTTGGGTACTTGGTCTTCGTAGAGCTTTCCAAACACTGGGTCCTCCACTGTGTAGTCGTTCTCAATTGGGAGGAGAAGTCTGAACAAATTAAGACATGTTTAGAGAAATGGGAAGACTAAAGGGAAAAACGTCTATGAACTATTCTTTGTTTGGATCCCCTTATTCTAATCGTTCGAGCTCGCTTATCACCGTTTCCGTTAGGGATATAAAGAAATGCGTCAACTGATCAGATATTGTTCATAACATTTCCTAAATTTCATTATTTCACATCTTTTCCCTTTCTCAACCCGAAAAGTCTCTGTTTCAAACTCCCTACTCCAATTTTCCATCCAACGGCTTCTTCTTGTTCACCGGTTTTCCAGTTTCATCGTCCTCGAAGAACAGATGAACCATGTAGGCGATTCCGAAGATGATGAGCCAAAGAATGAAGAACGGTAGCGACTGCTTCAGCCTGGAAAAGTGGCACCGATTAAGAGAGAAGACACAATCTGTCGTCTCCAAAAGGGTTACCTAATGATAAACAATTGTACAGATGTGGCCCCCCTTTAAGATGAGAAGGAAACGGAAATACGATATGAAGAGAAGAGGAGGCGAAGAAAAGGTTGGGAGAGAATAAAGAGAAAGAAGAATCTAATTGCAATCTGAGACCTATAAGTGGATTAGCAGCAATATGGGCTCAAAAGGAATGATGTACGCACAATTACTCAACTCGATTCTCACGTTGTTAGAATTTATTGAGAGGGGAGAAGAGGGACTGAGAATCGAGAAGTTCAGAACTTACACCTGACTGAAAGAGACGTCATTTTGACAGCAAGCAATGACGCCACGTCTTGTACAACAAGAAGAGCTCGATGAGCACAAGAAGATGTTTGGCTGAAAGAAGAGAGGATGTTCTGAAAGAGCTTCGAGATATTCACCTGATACTTTGGAAGCGTCGAATTGATGATGCAGACAGTTGAATCAGCATCCGAAGTCGACATTTTTGTGGAAATGTTGAATGAAAAAGCGGCGAGAGGGAGCCGAGCGGAATTCGGGATCCATGGAAATTTGAATTGTTGCTAGGAGATCGTTCATTTTTTGACATTTCTCTTTTCTTATGTGTATTCTTCTTGTTTCGCCCCGTAGACAATCGATCTTGGATAATTTATTAATGAATTTACCGATATGCATCAATCTATCACAGACAAAGAGAGAGAAGGGGTCCCATCTTCTCAAGAGAAGCTTCTCCTTTACACGCAACAACAATATCAGAATAAGAAGAGGACAGATGTATCTATATGTTCAAATTTGCATATTTAGAATGCATACGAATGTGTTTTCGAGAGGATAAACGGGTGATGGAGACATCGAAAGTCACGGGAAACTTTTCGGGAGGGGTCATGGTCCGTTGTCACCTGTCTCCACTCGATAGTTTACAGTAAGGGGGTCATCATACATTTGTATATACATTGGCACGTGTGTGTGTATGGGTAACCAGACACCTTCAACACATTCTGTCACTGTTTATATCGTCTGGTGTGTGTCTTAAGTGATATGACCTGTACGTGTCCCGGTTACATCTGTTACATTGATTGGTCGGATTACCCGATTATCGGTGAAGATCCATCTACTGTTTCTTCTTCTTGATGCCTGAGAAACTAGCAAAAGGGGACGAAGGAATAGGAAGAAAAAGAAGAAGAAGCTGTCAAAATAAAGCCATAAATTGGAACAAATGTGGTGTGCCGGTGCGTTTGGGTTAGAATTGCTCCCCAAGGTGTCGGCAAAAAGAAACACGTAGACGTAGGATGTGGGATGTATTCAAGAAGAGTGAAGAAGAAGGGGGGCTATAAATCGCGAATCATGGATGATCGTTTCTCTGCCGGAATCAGGCTCCCCGGGGGCTCCTACCGCATTGTAGACGAGATCATCATACGCTTATGAATGAGTACATCCTTTGATGACACCGCCCGAGAGCCTGAAGAAGGAAAACAGCACAACAGGGGGTCAGCTTTTAGAGAAAATGAATGTTTTCGAGATTATGATCCAGGTACCTCTATTATAAGAGTGCATACGAATGTGTTTGCACCTTTGTATTGAACGGTGCAGAGTCTTAGGAGTTTCATACAATCACCCTTCTCGTTTTCTAGAACCTTGGGGTCTCGTTGAACCTTTACTACAGTACCCCCAAAAAAGTTCTTTTGCGAAGTACTTTATCTTCGTTCTGACATCTTCTCTTCATTCTGAATAAGTCATTGCAACAACACAAACTCAAGTTCTTCTTCTTCCTTTCCTAAAGTGATTGATAAATCCTCTCCTCCTCCCACAGATTCCCCAGAGCCCATTGGGGGCTCACCGTCTTCTTGCCAATGCCTCCTGCCAATCAAACACTTCTCCAGGCAAAACAATTCTCGTGAAGAAGCCGGCGTCGGCTGTGGAAGAAGCCGACACTTGTCAAAAGAAGAGCTTCACCGTGTCTCTCTTGGAATCAAAAAGGAGGAAACCCTCACGGGGAAACCTTCCCGAAAATGGCAACACCAAGGCATTTTGAGCGACAACCTACACCATCCATCTTCACCATATTTCATCAAGGGACCGCTTTTTCTCTTTTCGTTTCCCCTCCCGAAACTTCTCATTTTTTGTGTGCGTATATGTATGCCTGGACAAAAACTAGACAACCTGACACAGAAAATAGAGGAAAGGAAATAATAAAGAATGGGAAAGGGGAAGGAGAGGGGTCATGGTTTCAATTGAGCTGGGCTTTCAGAGTTGGAAGTTTGGTATTTCAGGGTGCTGATACAAGTACAGTAAGACAATCTTGATAATCCTAATCCTTCTAGACATTAACTTAACACAGAACACGACTTACATTAAAATTACTGTATCTTGATCTCAATATTTACAATTCCAATGAAAATGAAACTGTTATGATAACGGTATATCTGATAATCGAGCAAGAATCACCTACAGGTTTCAAACAAGAAAAAGTTGTCAACTAATGGAAAACATACTTTTAGAAATGTTCCATCAGTTGTCACTATCTCAGCCAGGTACTATATTATACCCATTTTAACTTGAAAACTAGAAAACAGCCTACTGCACCTACTCTACCAGACTCTTCCAATCAGACTTATTTTCCAGATGACGTGACTAATTCGTAGATTGAAGAATGATGCTACCGGACAACTTTACTCATTCTCCTTCTCTCAAACGGAACTTCAATCGCGTGTGTGGCTCTTTTGGAACTCTTCCGAACAATGCATGTCTGATTTGCAATTCAACAAGAGACTACGGTATCAGTTGATTTCCTCTTCACCGGAACCGCCCTTCTTTTTCTTCTTCTTCACTCCGGAAACCGCAGGAGGCGACTCTTTTAACAGAGAGAGATATACTCGTTTGTCGTTTCTTCTCTCCGCCTACCCCTTGATGTCTCTTTTTGTGTATGTGTACATGGCATCTTGTTAACGAGCTATCACAAGGGAATACCGTAGAATGTTGGAGTCATGTCGAGAGAGTGTGTGAAATGAAGAGAGTCCAGAGATGAATCTCTTCGAATCGAACACTCTTTTCATTCTCCTAACCAACAGCCACAAATCGTCAATTGTTACCGAAAAAGAAGGACGGAAAAGAAGGAGCCGCTGACTTCTTCTTGTTGCTCATACTAAATAACCTCTATACACGCACATCCGGATGCCTTCCTGGAATTTCGACAACATACATCAAACTCAACTTTTTACGGGTTAGGGGACAAAGGGACCGGGTTACTGTAGTTAGGAAATGATTAGTTACTGTAGTTGGACGTGGACTTTAGTGACCACGTGGCTTAATGCACTTACAGGTATTATGATTCATTTCCAATCTTTTAGTTTTTTTCTTCATAAATAGAACAAATAATGTACAAATTTCTAATGTTTTTTTTAATCGTCACTGCAATAAATGCATTCGATCATGGTATGTTTTTCCTATGGATTACTGTACCTTCTGGTTTGAAGACTACACAAAAATCCGTGAACTGAACCAAGTGCCACGTGGCGTCGAAAACAGTGTGGATTCGAGTTTTCCGAATTTAGAGCTCTTTGTGAAATGGACTGATTGGAGTTGTTGCTCAGCTTGTTGTTGTCCGAAATCCGTTTGTAAACAGTTTGAAACTAGTGGGGATAAATGGTTAGAGATTAGGAGGGAACCCGAAGAAACTAAATATTTCAGTAAAACTCTAAAATCATATCAGAATCGAAGAGGAGAACTGATGTTTCGTCAAACAGGAGAAATCGGGAATGACGAATTGGAGAAATTATTTCAAGAGAATTCTGAAGTCAAATTCTCAAAAGCCAGAAATATCTCTGCACTTTCCAGTATTCTTGATAAATCTCGTGTCTCTTTGAATCAAAAACTAAAAGTTCCATCGGATACATTGGCAGTTTTCCAACTGAAAGATTGCAAAGATCACATTCAGAAAATGGATTGTTGGGAATTGGCGAAATGTTTGTATGGAAACTCTTCAGTGAGAATTTTCTCCGTGTCTTGTTTTTCTAATTTCTGAATTCAGATGCTTCCTGAAAAAGAGGTTGCAAAGATCGAAGAACGAGATGTTTGTGAGAATTCATCTATTTTCGTTATTCGTGATGCATATAATATTTTGAGTTTAATGCCGGATAAACTCTATAGAATACAAGTTGATTCAAAAATTGGATCTGGAAGTTTGTTGAAAGTCAATTATACAATACATGGAAAAAGGGTAAAGAAGTTGGGACATCTGAGAGATTGTGAGCATCAGACGATGAGGATTGTGAGTTTACTTTCTATGCAAGAGTACTGTAGATCCCACTTCCATTTGAATAATTCTGTCGATAAAATAAAAAATAATTTTCAGTTCCAACACCCAAATGGAGTCGATTTAATAATACGTTTGAATGAAAAGCAGCTCGCTAGGAATCCAAAGATCACCGCTGTTATCAGTTATCAGAGCTCGGCACGTCTCGAAATCATCGTTGATTTGGTATCGAAGACAAAGACGAAGAGACAGTGAGTCTTCTTCTAAACACCCACCTTTGTTATTTGTTTCAGAATTGAAAAAACAGACGACGATCCGTTTTCAATCATTGTTATCTCTTCTTTAGGTTTGTTTGTTATTCCCCTTTCTCCCCTTCATCATGAACTTTCAGCCATTTGCTCATTGATTCTTCTCGGAATAACTCTATTTTTCCTTCGTTTCTAAGTCGAATCTTATCTCTTTTCGAAAGATATAAATGATGTTTTCTTTGTTTCCCTTTTTCGTCTTCTTCTTCTTCTTTTCATATAAACGATAAGAAAAGATAAGAATCAGAGAACACGGGGGGCCAAAGGTTGCTCTTTCTCTGGTTATCTGTAATTATTTTTTGCAGAAAGTCTCTTTCCTATTTCCTATTTCGATCGATTTCCTCTTTCTGAAAATTGTTGTTTGCAGGTGAAAAAGAGGAGAGAAATGTCCTTTCGAATCGGTCGACGATATTTTAGTAAACAATCTTACGATGCAATCATTATTGGCGGAGGACACAACGGTCTCACCGCGGTTCGTTTTTCTTTTTTTTTTTTGGACGATGAGAACTTTTAGAAATTAGAATGGGAAGTGTTAGACCTCCCAAAAGTACATTTCTGTTAGTTTTTTTTCAAAGATTAAAAAAATATATTTATAATAAAATCGATTTCTCACTAATCAAAAACAATGCTTCCAGGCAGCCTATCTAGCAAAAGCGGGCAAAAAAGTATGTGTTCTGGAACGTCGTCATGTGCTCGGAGGAGCAGCAGTAACCGAAGAAATTGTCCCCGGATTCCGATTCTCGAGAGCCTCTTATCTTCTGAGTCTTCTAAGACCTGTAGTCATGCAGGAATTGAATCTGAAGAAATTCGGACTTCGTTATCACATTCGAAATCCGAATTCATTCACTCCGATTCGAAATACTCATGAAAGTCTTCTTCTCGGAATGAATATGGAGGAAAATCAAAAAGAAATTGCAAAGTTTTCGAAAGCGGACGCTGAAAATTACCCGAAATACGAGCATTTTATTTCTGAAATAACACATTCTTTCGAGCAATTGATGGATTATGAACCACTGGATTTACAGAAACCAATTCATAAACTATTTCCTCATTTGTATCTTTTATTCAAAACTCTTCAGCCATTGGGTCTGAGAAATGCAGTCGATTTCTATGAATTAATGACGGCGCCGATATCAAAGATTATGAATAAATGGTTTGAGAGTGACGTTTTGAAAGCGACATTGGGAACTGATGGAGTCATCGGATTGGCAGCGAGTCCAATGGATCCAGGAACAGGGTGAGTTCATTATCTTATAGATTATCTTATCTTAAAGGTATTATCTTATAGAACAACTTGAATAATTTCAGATATGTTCTCCTTCATCATGTAATCGGAGGACTCGATGAACACAAAGGAGCATGGGGTTATGTTTACGGAGGAATGGGAGCTGTCTCCAATGCAATCGCCGAATGCGCCAAGGCTCACGGAGCAGAAATTTATACAGAACAGGAAGTGGATGAAGTGATTCTCGATGGAAATATTGCAAAAGGAGTTCGTCTTTCGAATGGAAAAGAGATTCATTCGAAGATTGTCATGTCGAATGCAACGCCTCATGTTACTTTTAATCAGCTGGTTAAGAAAGAATCCCTTCCAACTGATTTCTATAGATCTATCAGTCAAATCGATTACACTTCCCCTGTCACAAAAATCAATGTGGCAGTGAAAGAGCTTCCGAATTTCTTAGCTAAACCGAATCAAGGATCAGAACCAATGCCACATCATCAGACGACAATCCATATGAATTGTGAGAATATGCAAGTGGTTCATGACGCCGTGTTAGATTATAAGAATGGAAGATACAGTAGGAGACCTGTCATCGAAATGACAATTCCTTCTTCGGTTGATCGAACAATCGTCGATAGTAAAGATGGACACGTGGTTCTTCTTTTCACTCAATACACTCCATTCTCACCGAAAGATCATGAATGGACAGAAGAGAAGAAGACAGAATACGCTAAGCATGTATTCTCGGAAATAGATGCGTATGCACCGAACTTCTCTTCAAGTGTCATTGGATACGATATTCTAACTCCACCTGATATTCAGAATACTTTTGGAATTACTGGAGGAGTGAGTTCTCGATAAGAGATTATGATTGAGAATAATTGATTTCAGAACATCTTCCACGGATCCATGAGTCTCGACCAACTATATTTATCTCGTCCGGTTAGCAAGTGGGCCAACTACTCGACCCCAATTCAATCTTTGTATCTATGTGGAAGCGGTGCTCATCCAGGAGGCGGAGTCACCGGAGCACCGGGTCGTTTAAGTGCTCTTCATGCACTGAAACACATTTAGAAATGACATTTGTTATCTATGACTTTTTCATTCTGCGTCTCTTCTTCCTTTTTTATTGTTTTGTTTGTGTTTCTCTCTTTTTCTCTTTCTGACTCAACAATTCGAAATTGGGCATTTTCTGTCATCTTTTTCTCAGTTCTTTTCATTTCACATGAATCATTGAAATGTATGTTTCGAAAGACATCAAGGATACAGAACAAGGAAGTATTTTTTGAGAGTTTGAATGTGTTTAATGGGTTAATCGAGCGGCGAGAAGAAATAGATTCAAGAGATTGTGATTTTGTTTTAGAGATAGAATAACGTTTTAGAGATAGAATAACGGAAGGTTGATTTATTTATTGGAAATACAGATTGGAGTTGTATTTTTTCGTGTGATTTTCTCTGTTTAGTCGTTAAATCAATCTCTTTTGCTCTTCTATCCCTTAACTACATTTTTCTGCCATGAGTCTACCGAAACTCTTTTCGAAAAGATCTCTTTTCACTCAAAACACTTGGCCAAAGAATGATCTCGGTTCGAGGTTTCGAAATTTCTGTCTCCGAACGTTTTTCTCTCTTCTCTTCTCTTTCCCCCACCCATTTTCCGTTCGATTCCTCTTTTTCTTCTATCTCTCACTCGTTTTCTCGCTGTCTGCTGTCTATTTTTTTTCTCAAAAACTCGTATAAAAGACGAGGCCAAAAGGCCACAATTTGTGTTAGTTTGAGTGCGGAAACACTTTTCGAAAAGAGTTGTTTGCCTCTAGTCACCATAGTGATTTCCATGACATTTTGGGGGTTTCTCATGGTTTTTACGTCTCTATTTTATTCTTTTTTTTTCGTTTTTCTTCTTTGAGTCTCTTTCATCAACTCACGTTTCGAAATTATTTTGAAACAAGCCATATATATTCTTCGAAACGTGAACTTGCCTCACGAGTATTCAGGGAGTGCGAGAAAACAGACAAACATCGTCCCCTAGGATTTTATATATAAGAATGATATCTGAAATTGAGCGGAGAAAAGAGAAAAAGTAATTTCGAAACTCAATTCCTTTCTATCTATTTTCTTTTCTTTCTGAATACTTTCATTTCTGAAATTTTCTAGAATGGCCGCTATCGTTCAAACCCACAAACTCAACCTCCACGATGTTGCCATTGTCCAGGCACTCGTCTACAGTTCCGAATCGAATTGTGCTGAATTGAAGAGAACATTCCAATTGGAATTGGCTGCTGGATACAATGAAGTCAAGATTCAGGTAAGAATTTCTTTCACAATCTTTTTTTTTGCCTTCGAAATCTAAAACTTGATATTTCCACTTTTGATGACTTTCGAATATATCATTCATTTCTGTTTTTACTGCTAAACAAACAAATCAAACACTTGAAACGAATTGTTTATTATTAGTCATCCTCTGACCTTTCATTCTTTTTTTTTACAAAACCAGTTTCTTTTTTTCAGAATCTTCCATTTGATCTCGTTCAAGATTCAATTCGTGTTGCTGGTGCCGGAGAAGCTACCATCCATGACGTCTCTGTCAAAAACCAAGAAGGTGCCGATTTTGTCATCCCAGAGCGAGTTCTTGCTATCAAGGCTACGTTCGAAGAGAAAGAGAGAGCAAAGGATAAGATCAATGACAGCAGAACTGCTGTTCAAAAGAGAATTGAGGGATTGGATAATCTGATCACTGAAGTCGCCAAGCACGGAAAGGATGGAGCATTCCATTTTGATGGACGTACTATTGAGAGTTTGAATGCACTCCATGATTATCACCAGGAGAAAACTGTCACTCTTCGTGCCCAAATTAGAACTTTGGATCAAGAATTCAGAAGAGCTGAAGAAGAATTCATTCGTGCCAGTCAAGATTACGACAACACTGGATACAGATGGAGAAACTCTGCTCAGTACGCCAGTATTGTTGTGGAATCAGAAGGAGGAGCTTCTGAATTGACTATCACTTACCAAGTGAATAATGTTGCTTGGTTCCCATTCTATGATATCCGTATTACCTCTGGAGCTGATTCCGAGATGCACATCACTTACTTCGGAAAAGTTCGTCAATTCAGTGGAGAAGACTGGAAAAATGTTCCACTTGTTCTGTCGACTGCCAAGCCAGCTCATGGAGTCAAACAACTTCCAAAGCTTGGGGCTTTGGAAGCTTCTATTGTTGTTCCAGAACCAGAATGCGTTTCGATGAGAGGAGGAGGCTATGGACGTAACATGGTTTACGATATGGCTTGTGAATCTGCTCCAATGGCTCTTGGAAGAGCAATGAAGATGACTTCTGCTTCAGTTAAATCGAGTAACATTGCATCAGAATTCAGTATTGGACGTCCAGCGACAATCGATGACCGTACCGAAGAATACAAAGTGAACATTGGTCAATTCACTCTTTCCACTAAACTTGCCAACGTAACAGTTCCATCAAGAAATTCGGCTGCCTTCCTCGTCGCCAATTCCATCAACACTTCCGATTATCCACTTGTCGCTGGAAATGCATCAATCTTCCTCGATGGAGCATTTGTCAATAAGGGAGAATTCGAAGACGCCGTCATTTCACAGAAGTTCGAAGTTTCATTGGGAGTGGATCCAAATATTCGCATCGAATACAAACCAGTCAGAAACTATCAAGAACAGAGTGGAACTGTTGAGAAGATCAATTCACAAGTCACCGAAAAGACCACTTCTGTCACAAATCTTCGTCCAAATCCAGTACTTCTCACTATTCGTGAACAACTTCCACGGTCTACTGATTCCCGAATCAAGGTTTGTTTTCTTTTCTTTTTATCCTAAAACTAAACAATTAAACTTTCTAGGTCCGTCTCGAGTCTCCAGAAGCAACTGAAGTCGCTGAGGCTAGTGCTGAACCATCAGTCGGAGCTGAAATCACCCCGGAGAAGATTCTCGACTACACTGTTCAATTGGCTCCAGGAGAATCGAACACTTTCACTGTAAAATATGTCACTGAGCACCCACAAGCCGAACAAATCCGCTATGAGGAAAAATTTTAAACATCGCTTTAATTGTCCAATTGTATAGCTTTCTGATTTTGATTTGTATAAACTCAAATAATATTACTTGCTGTATAATAAATAGATAAATATTGCTTATTTCATTTCAGTTTTTGTAACATTATTTGAAAAGTTTCGAAAGAATCAATGAAACAAGGAAGTATCTTTGACAGTTTTATATTGATTAAATAATGGGTCATTTTGTTAATCGAGTGGCGGTTTGAAGTAAGAGATTCTCGTTTTCTCGCTGTCTGCTGTCTATTTTTTTTCTCAAAAACTCGTATAAAAGACGAGGCCAAAAGGCCACAATTTGTGTTAGTTTGAGTGCGGAAACACTTTTCGAAAAGAGTTGTTTGTCTCTAGTCACCATAGTGATTTCTATGACATTTGGGGGGTTTCCCATGGTTTTTCGTCTTGATTCAATCTATTCGTTTTTTAATTTTTCCTTCTATATTTCTTATTATTTCGTAATAGAATGGAAAAACTCGAAATTGTTTGAAAAATAAAAAAAGTACATTTTTAAGAAACAAAACTTATAATTGTTTCACAAAGTATCTTTCTAAGAACTTTCTCTTTGAATTTCACTCCGCAAATTAACATTTCATCGTTTTTCAGAATGGCGGCTATCGTTCAAACCCACAAACTCAACCTCCACGATGTTGCCATCGTCCAGGCACTCGTCTACAGTTCCGAATCGAATTGTGCTGAATTGAAGAGAACTTTCCAATTGGAATTGGCTTCTGGCTACAATGAAGTCAAGATTCAGGTAAGAATTGGCTTCAAACTTATTCTTATTCTGATTCACAGTGTCGGGAATGTCTTCCTTTGAGATCTAAAACTTGATATTTGCTCTTTTGATGACTTTCGAATATATTTTTTTTCTGTTTTTACTGCTAAACAAACAAATCAAACACTTGAAACGAAATATTTATTATTAGTCATCCTTTGACCTTTCATTCTTTTACATTGCAAAACTAGTTACATTTTCTTTCAGAATCTCCCATTCGACCTTGTTCAAGATTCTATTCGAGTCGCTGGTGCCGGAGAAGCAACTATCCATGACGTCTCTGTCAAAAACCAAGAAGGTGCCGATTTTGTCATCCCAGAGCGAGTTCTTGCTATCAAGGCTACGTTCGAAGAGAAAGAGAGAGCTAAGGATAAGATCAATGACAGCAGAACTGCTGTTCAAAAGAGAATTGAGGGATTGGATAATCTGATCACTGAAGTCGCCAAGCACGGAAAGGATGGAGCATTCCATTTTGATGGACGTACTATTGAGAGTTTGAATGCACTCCATGATTATCACCAGGAGAAAACTGTCACTCTTCGTGCCCAAATTAGAACTTTGGATCAAGAATTCAGAAGAGCTGAAGAAGAATTCATTCGTGCCAGTCAAGATTACGACAACACTGGATACAGATGGAGAAACTCTGCTCAGTACTACAGTATTGTTGTGGAATCAGAAGGAGGAGCTTCTGAATTGACTATCACTTACCAAGTGAATAATGTTGCCTGGTTCCCATTCTATGATATCCGTATTACCTCTGGAGCTGATTCCGAGATGCACATCACTTACTTCGGAAAAGTTCGTCAATTCAGTGGAGAAGACTGGAAGAATGTTCCACTTGTTCTTTCGACTGCCAAGCCAGCTCATGGAGTAAAACAACTTCCGAAGCTTGGAGCTTTGGAAGCTTCTATTGTTGTTCCAGAACCGGAAGTGGCAATGGGAGGTGCAGCAGGGTATGGTAGTGTTTTCCAAATGGTGTGTGAATCTGCTCCCGCTAGAAAGTCAAAGTCAATGAAGATGACTTCTGCCTCAGTTAAATCGAGCAACATTGCATCAGAATTCAGTATTGGACGTCCAGCGACAATCGATGACCGTACCGAAGAATACAAAGTGAACATTGGTCAATTCACTCTTTCCACTAAACTTGCCAACGTAACAGTTCCATCAAGAAATTCGGCTGCCTTCCTCGTCGCCAATTCCATCAACACTTCCGATTATCCACTTGTCGCTGGAAATGCATCAATCTTCCTCGATGGAGCATTTGTCAATAAGGGAGAATTCGAAGACGCCGTCATTTCACAGAAGTTCGAAGTTTCATTGGGAGTGGATCCAAATATTCGCATCGAATACAAACCAGTCAGAAACTATCAAGAACAGAGTGGAACTGTTGAGAAGATCAATTCACAAGTCACCGAAAAGACCACTTCTGTCACAAATCTTCGTCCAAATCCAGTACTTCTCACTATTCGTGAACAACTTCCACGGTCTACTGATTCCCGAATCAAGGTTTGTTTTCTTTTCTTTTTATCCTAAAACTAAACAATTAAACTTTCTAGGTCCGTCTTGAGTCTCCAGAAGCAACTGAAGTCGCTGAGGCTAGTGCAGAACCATCAGTCGGAGCTGAGATCACTGCAGAGAAGATTCTAGACTTTACTGTCCAATTGGCTCCAGGAGAATCGAATACTTTCACTGTTAAATATGTCACTGAGCACCCACAAGCCGAACAAATCCGTTACGAGGAGAAATTCTAAACTTCGCTTTAACTGTCCAATTGTAAAGATTTCTGATTTCAATTTGTAATAATTTTTAAAAAACAATCGCTATATAATAAAATGATTTCTTCATTCTCTCGAGTTTTTGCCACATTGAGTTCAAGACTTGGATAAAGCAACAAGGAAGTTTCTTTGATAGTTTTATTTTTAATTCACTTGATGGGTTAATTATTGTTGAACAAGCGGGAAGAAGAGGAAAATTTCGAAATTATAATCTTCTGCTGTTTTTAGGTGATTACGGTACAACTATTTTTATTTTAAGAACATTCAGTTATTGAAATTCAAGTTTTTGGGCTATTTTGTTTCCGGTCATTCAATGAATTCCACGTCTCAATAAAAAAAAACTCAGCGGTTTCGTGTAAAAATCTGTGAATTTTTGTTTCAAGTTAAGAATGAAACTACACTCTTTTCATTAAATCACATGTTCTATTCATCAATTAAATCGTTCAGTAATTTGGAACAAGGAAGTATTTCCAACCGGGAAGTAAAGGATAGTACTCTTCTTGCAGGAAACGAGGAGAAAAATGATACCGGCTGAACTTTGCTTCGGTTTTTGAGGAACTAATCGAATGGGATAAAGGAACTGTTTGGAATTTAGGAAACACAGTTTCAGCTCATTGCGATGTTTGTCAGAGGGAAACTGTTCTTTTATGTCCACAAGCCGAACAAATCCGTTACGAAGAGAAATTCTAAATTCTGCTGAACTTATCGGAGTAAAACACTAATAATTCATAAATAAAAATCTTCATTTCTGTTCGGGTTTTTTGCGACGTGGCATTGTCGATTCTATCGTTCTTCTTAGAAATTCCTTATTTGTTCCCAGACTTTTCGGCTTCAAATATCCTTGTGGTCCGACTTCATCAGCTCGCTCTTTCGCCCGTTTTGCCTCGAATAGAAGCGCTTTCTTCGCCTGGAAAAATCGTTTTTTTAAGTTTAGAAGAAAAGAGAATTCTGTCAGAAAACAGTGTGCATTCTTCGAAAACCAACTTTTTCATATTTCTGTTCATTTCGTTTTTTCTCTTCGATTTCTTCTTCTGTTTCTTCTTTTATTTCAGACGACGTCGACGGCTTCTGATCCTCTTTTTCCTCAATTTTCATATCCATTTTCCGTTTTCTGTTGAGTAAATTGTGTATCATTTGTTTCTTTTTCTGTTCCTCCGACATCTGGAATCAATTCTTTTTTCTCTGAATTTCAACGATTTCCAATGTAATTCGCAAGATTTTTTAAACTTTGTAATGTTTTTTTTTGTCGAAAGGAGAGAAATTAAAACTAAATCTTTTATGGAATAAATTATAAGGCAAGTTAACAAGAATCATAAAAGAAGGGGGCGACAAACCAGTGTTTTCTCTTTTTTGTTTCAAGTGAATTTTCAGTATATAAATACTTTTAAAAAGGGAGACTCTAGCGATTGAAGGGGAAGAGAGAATACAAGGAGAAGAAGGGGGAAAAGGGAGGACAAAGTGAATCATGAGCAATACTTCAGAAGTGCGGCAAAATTGAACATACACAAGAAAAAGAACAGTTATATTAAAATTTTTCTTTTATTTGTGAGTACCTCGTCTCGGGAGAAAGTGAAAAGTAATGGATAACGGGGGGAAGAGGGAAGAAGGAAGAGGTACATGAAATTCACGCCTATTTAACATGAGGGACAGACCGATGGAGCGCGTTTGCTCTGCTCATCGGAAATCCAAAATGTGACATAAATCTACAAAAATTTGAAATATTCACATGCGGATAAAGGGAGATGGGAAATTATGCAATTGATATCGATTCGGGATGAAATATGACTAGTTTTGAATGGGAGGGGTAGAAGCCGGGAGACGAATTGAGATTGTAGTTGTAGAAGAGGAGGAAGAGGAGATTAACATGCATCAATATGCTCTTCAACGACTCCTGAATCAAGAGAATTGAATGAAAGACGACGGAAAGAGGATCCATTAACTCCGTTCGATGACGAAGAGCTTCCACTACTGTTACTTCCATTCTGAAATTTATATGATCATGAGAGAAAATATTCAGAATTCTCTTCTTACCGATGATTTCATTGAATCATCCATATCGGGTAGTCCACTATCCCGTTGACTATCCGATCGAATTGTCGTATGATGCTCCATTTCCATTTCCAATCGAACTTGTTCCATTTCCGTCGCCTCTCGTATCGATTCAGTCACATCTGCCACAAAATGACATCGATCTTCGTAATTTCTGGCATTGAAATGGATCTTATCCTTGGTCGGCGTCGTGATTGTCAATCCGAATTCATACTGTCCTCGTTGGAATTCTGTGACATGGGCTCCGAGTAGAACTGTCCATTGTTTGAGTGTATACGTACATCCGGCCATTGAACTAGACCCTCTTCGGACTCCTTTTGCCACCACAATCATATCATTGAATAGAAAGACGTCTCGTTCTCTAGCTGTTGACGATTGACGTTTCGATGGATCAGTGACTTGTTGAAGACGACAATAGCAGACAAGGCGACGTGGAGTCTCTGTTAGACGCTGGAAAAGAAGAAGAGTTGAAAGAAGTCCCATAACTACAGTACACCTACCGGCTTATCCTTCCCAACGATCGCCCGATCCACTCTCTGTACCTGTGCCACGTGGTCATCTCCTGCTTTCAACTCGTCTTTTTTTATCCTTTCATATATTCCTTCTAGGATTTTTCTATCAATATCTTCTCCATTTTTCTCTCCGGATATCTTGTCTTGTCCTCTCAAATTCTTCACAAAATCCGCTTGCGTCATCCTCTGTTTCACATTCGGAGAATGCAGATCTGTGTTGAGCATTATGATTGCAAACGACAGAAGATGTACAGTATCCCATCCACCACGGAAATTCGACGTTCTTTTCGGATTAGATTTTGAGAAATGGAGAGCAAACGCCTGAATTATTCGGTCGATTTTCTCGGCTTCTTTGGGAAGAATGAAGAATTGCATGGCCTTTCGAAGGGCAACATCTACTTCGAGTCCCCGAATGTCAATCATTCCAACGAAATATCTGAAATTTGGGATTTCCCGGGGGTTCTGATGAAGATGAAGGACTCACTTTAAAACAAGACTATGATATTGTGAATGAAGTGTTCCTATATATTCTCCAATCATTGATTTACTCAATCCCCTTCTTCCGAATAACAAACTGGCAAGGGAATCTGGGGAATTCTTTACAAATCCCCATGCCGTCAGTAATTGAACTCCTCGTTCTGGCTTTCTGAAGATGGAAGACATGAAATAGAGTTTGAATGAAAAGAAAAACGAACTTGTTAAAAAAGTTGAGTGCTATCCGATACTGTCGTTTTCTCTCTTGATCTGTCATCTGTCGAGTTGGTTTTGATTCTGACTTTTTCCGCCCGTTACTCGATTCACTGCGTCTGTAAAATAAAATTGATTTGAATTGGAATTCAAATGATCATCAAAGGAGCAGGTGGCAATTTCTACAGGTGGAAAGACCTGTCTGGGTTATGGAAGAGAATAGGAACAAGAGTTTTTTGAAAGAAAGCACCTTTTTTATTTTAAAATAGCGAATTTCAAATAGAAACTTTGATTTTATTTGTTCAAAAATAATTTTTTCATACAGAAAATCTAAAAAAAAGCATTTTGCGAAAATTCGAAAACTCACTCATGAACTCTGTGCTTATCGAGTCGAGGTAACGAATTCGAGTGTGCCGGATTGTGATTGACCAACGTGGGCCTCGGAAGCCACACTTCTGTAGTCGACAATTCGGAAGCTGCTGGAGCGCATCGAGCCGTCGAAGCGGCGAATCGACGATTTCCCAAACGGGGTGACATTAGACTATCTGCAAACAAGGAAACTGTTTAGTTTGGGAAGAGATGAGAAGAAGATGTGTGTGAAGGGAAAAAGAATTTGCATATGACTTTTTTGTTCTTTTTTTCGCTTCAAGTAAAGTCAGGCTGAATGAATAATTAAGAGAGCGAAAGAGAGAAGAGGATTCTCTCATGAGTACGTCAGAAAAAAGGTTGGGAAACTGAAAAGAAGCTTCTCGAAAGAAAAGAAAGACCAGAGAAAGATCTATTTTGAAGAAAAGACAGTGTTTGAAATGAATCATATTGTGTTTGTGTTGTTCGTGTGTTGACAGCCAAAGAATTGACAAGAGATCAATGGAAAAAGAACAAATAGGGCTTCGAATTATGAACTTTTTCAGCTAGGAAATCAGTGTTTTATTAGGAGATTAAACACAATTTCAATATTTCGGAGTTCTATAATTTTTGAAAATTAAAATCAAGTGGCTTCGTATTAAAAGTTTCGTCACTTTTTTCATTCTTAATGAGAAAAATCAAAGATCCAACATTTCAAAAATTCAGATCGTTTCCAGTCTAGGTGACAAATCAGAATGATTTCTTCTAAAAATCACAAAAATATGATCGCCTATTTTGATATTGTCACGAGCAGATCTCATAGAAAATTCAAGAGAAATCTGAAAACCAAAAACCGGAAAACATGGAAAAGAAACAAAACAATTCGACGATTCGTCGTCGTTATCGACAAAAACAGCAATTATCGGAGAACCATAAAAACGATCTTCGAAGCGATAAAAAATCGAAAAAATTATAAATTTTTACGCTAATTCAGCTAATCAATTAGAAAAAAAGGTTTTTCAAATCGAAAAAAAGGTTGGAATGTGAACCGATTGGCATTTCTCCTATCCTTTTCGTTTATCATCTGCAACCGAGAAGATGAGTGGCCAATTGACAACAGATCGTCATTGAACTATGAAGTCTTTCGGTGGATGTCATATGATTGAATTGAAACTCCTCCCAAAGAACGTGAAAGGAGGGGATAAGGAAACCAGAATATTGTTTTTACTCGAGACCCCCCGAAGAACTGTCAAGAATTTCTTCAGTGTCAAAAACCAGTGCATTATTTTTTTCAATTCGAAAAAGTTTGAAATCGAGTAACCTAACAGGTTGGTGTTTGAGCCTGTCACCCCCTGATTTATTTATCTATTTCGGTGTGTTCTGTTCGTTTCGAAAAGACAAAACGCGAGAAAGAACCATTGTATCATTATAAACAAATAATGAAAAATTGGTCGGCCGGCGGGTCGATCGAAAAGCAACATTTGTGCTTTCTCTATCTCTCTCAGAGCCATTTGATTCGAAAGTGAGAAGAAAATAATTTAAAGCCGTCGCTGGTGTCCGTGGTCTTTCTCATTGCGAAGATTCACACATATGCCACCAGGAAGAATGAAGAAAGAGAAAAAAGAGAAGAAGACTCTTTTATTTTAAACCTTCTTGCGGTCACTCACTTCAGATTTTTTAATTAAGTATTTTCCTCCGTTAAAGCCACTTCTTTTCTGTACGAATTGTTTTTCTCGAGAGCCCCCGCCTCTCTTACCTATCATATTTGAGTTCTGCAGATTTGCCAAAACAGGCGGAGCCGGAGACGGTGGACTTCGATCGACAGTGTTTGAACGGGCGGCACGGTCTATCCGAAGTTGGGCGCTGAGGCTTGTGGCGTATCGACTGAAAAATTAAATTTTTAGAGAAAATATCGAAGGAAATGGAATATTATAGGGATTTTCGGGAGAGTGGGGCCTAAATTTATGTGAATTTCTACTTTAAACTATCAAACTCACTTTAATTCATGGAGAACTACGGAAAATATCTTCATTATTGCTGAGAATAGTTGCATTTTGATGCAAATTTGTTAGTTTGTTTGTGATAAGATATCAAATTTTGAAATCCCGCGCTAGGAATTATCAATGCAGCGCGCTTGCATTTTTATTTTTCGAAGAAAGTTATGATTTAATTATTGTTTTTCAGGGATTTTCTGATAAAGGCTTGACTAAAAATACAGTTTTCGGCTTCCAAATTTTTTAAAATTTCAATCTATAACAGAAAGTAAATTTAGAAAAACCTAAGTTTGCAAAAAACTACCAATAAAAAAGTTTCAAAAATGCATCTTTCATGTCGTTACACACACAAGAAGTCCAAATGATTAGGGGTGTCGACAAGAAGAAGAGGAAGAAGAAAACGGCAGAGCAAGACCACACCAAAATGTTTATTTTCGGCTCTTGACAGCTCCGCCGACACCAAAATTATCTGGGCAACTAGTGGTCAGCAGTGCCATATATTTTTTGACACGTCGTTCCTACGAAAATCGTAAAAAAAAGTCTCGAAGGAAAATCTCGAAGATTTTGTGTGCCAAATAACTACTTGAGGGGTCCGTTGGAAAGAAGGAAGAAGAAAAACCGGAAAAGATCATTTCACCTACTCTTTTACTGGGGGTTGCAGGTAGAACAAAAAAGGAAGAGGGTGAGCATCCGCCCCAGTGAAAATATATAAAATGGCTCAAAACGAAAATTGGCTCAATTTCATGTACGTCACGCGGGTGGGGAGAGAAAACTGTTTTTGTGAGGTTTGGTCGTCGAGAAGAACAGTGAACGACTAGAATTAGAATAAGTGATCCGTCTTCTCAAATGAAAACAAAACAAGCATGGGCCAGACAGGTGGGAAAATTTACGCTTCGGCGCTAGGACGAGAAAGAATATCAACACAAGAAGAAGCGAATGTATCTGTCATAAAAACGGTTTTCATCCCGAAAAGATTGGCGTTGAAAAAGGAATAAAAACGGTGGAGAAAACGAGAAGAGACCGCTACATTTTTATTTGAATTAACGAGAGAAGAGGGCCTATAAAAACGGTAGACTCCGCCCACTTTTTCGCTGTATTTTTGACTCATTTTGAGTCATTTAGGGGTTCCGAGGACCGACGAGTCGGTACGATGTTAAGAGAGAGAGGGAAGGAATGAGGGTCAATGACACATATGGGAACAAATGAAATACAAATAGAGAGGAATTTGAAAGAGGAGTGACATACCTGGTCAGTGATAGCTCGTTCCTTTGACTGTTTGACACTCCGCATCTTGCATCGAAAGCCGGTATACTGTAATGAACTTTAGTTTGAACAAAGAAAGGCGCTTGTTTCAAAAGAGAAAACACTTTTGATGACCCTCCCCTTTCATCATTAAATCGGAACGACACAAAGGGAACACGTCGGAAAAAAGTGTTGACTGAAGTGATAATGTTCCGGAAATGTTTCTAACGGAATAGATTATGTTCATTAAGCTACACGTTTTATGTTCTCAGGTTTCATATGTTTCAGAAATCACATAGATGCTAATCCGGAGAACCGGGCGGAGGAGTCGATGATCCAAGTAATCCTCTTTCAGAAGGGCATATCTCGATTGGGAGCAGAGATACAGAAAAGTTGTCAACTGATGAAATGTTTAGGGGTTTATGAGCAATATTTTTTCTCTTGACTGTTTTTTGATATCTCCTCTGGCCATCGAGATACACTTGATCTAGCAGACACTACAGAAATATGACCGTTTATTTTGCATTCTTTCGAATTTTAAGTTTGAATTGGAAACTAGAACGAGTTCTTTGCCCCTATACTTTTTTTGCTTTCTCTGCTGAATTTAATTGTATTTCAGAGGTAGTAAACAAGGTTAGATACAAACTAGAATCTAACTGACCTTCTCTGTTCTCTAAGGGCAAAACTGGGGGTTACTTATTATATATCAATGTTACTGATTTCCTCTTCTCAGAATCTTGAGAACAACAGTATCTATTCTCATAATAAAGTCAATCAAAACAACTTACGTATCATGTTTATGTCTAATAACCATCCATTGTTTCAAAAGACAATATTCCCTCCATGCCCTTTGGATAATCGTTGCTGCTCTATGAGCCAACTGTGCTCCACCGTATCTTCTTTCGAGAACTTGCACTTTTCGAAGTGCTAATTCATCTGATAATTGATATCCTTTCTGTACAAATACTCGACTTGTTGATGTTGTCCCTCGCCAATCTTTTGTTTCTCGCATTGCTGAAATATTTCGGAAATTAGGAAGAAGAAAAGAGAAAACTATTTCGAAAAAATCGAAAATAAAAAGTATTTCGATGAAAAGGTTATCAGTGTGACCGAGGAAGAAAAATCAATTTTTCCCGAAAAAAAAGCCGATTATGAAAAAAAAGTGATGATAACGGAGGGGAAAAATGGAGACTGGAAATAGATCAAAATGGACAATTAGTCACCAATAAACAGGGCGTTCCATGCCAAAATCGACTGATTTGATAAGAGGAAAACTAGGGAAAAAAGAGTGGAGAAGAGAGGTTTGATGTTGTATTTTTATGGTTGAGAAGTTTCGAAAAAGTTAGAACCAATTTTTGAAGAAATTGGTTTGGAAGAATGTGATGAGAATGTGGTAGGTGGAGGAGGAGAGGAACGGAAAGATTGTTCTGGACATGAACTGGAACCTTCGGGTAGATTCACGGAGCTCCGCCCACATAGAGAGAACTAGTTCCTTCTGATTTCCCCTGCCAACGGAGCAATAAGTTCAGCTGGTCGATTTGAACCCAATCATTTTATGAAACTCTTCGAGAGCCTGCTGACACAAATCGGAAGCGAAAATCAAGAGAAAAAAGAAAAAAAAGAAGAGTTGAAGAAAATTTGCAAAAAAGAGTGTGTCGAAGGGGTCGGAAATTTGATATTTTTAAGGAGAAAATGCGGAAAGAATAGAAGAAGAGGTCGAAAAAGAATTGATGTTGTTTCTCTTTTTATTTCCAGTCATCCAGAATGACTTTTGTGAAGAGTGAAGAGACTCTTTTTTTTGCAGAAGAGAGAACTACATCATCGTTTCTTTCAAATTGATTATTGATGGACGGGAGAGAGAGAGAGAGAGAGAGAGAAAGGGGGAGGAGACCGGGTTGCATAACAATGAGATGAAAGATGGAGAAGAAGAAGAAGCTTGTTCTTTCATACAAGAAGGGGTGACTGATCCGAAAATCAAAAGGGACTGCCGCTAATTAAAAGACCTGGATGAGAAAAAAGGAGAGAAGTTGGAGGAAGGACGGGGAGAAAATATGAAAAATAACAAGAAATAATCTCGTTCTTGTTACACATATCTCATCCATTTTGTTCGTTGATGAAAAATAATAATAATGTTGGAAGAGGAGAAGGGGACGGTGGTTATGAAGGAAATAGTTGGAACAGGGAGAGAGATGAAAATTTTAACGGTTCAAAGTTCTAGAAGGGATTGAATTTTCAGAATTAGAAAGTCCTCTATTTCGTTTTAAATGTAGCAGTTTAAGGATTGATTATTATAACGAAGAATTGAAATGTTAAAAATTAGTTTTACACCGTTTAGACAAGCTGAAGACCCCAGAAGCAAAAGTATTACGAAAACTCTATGAAAACCGAGATTTCATTCGAACCAACTTGGCTCCGCCCACTCAATGTCAATCTCAAATTAATAAATTTTTCAAATATTTATGATCTTCATTTTTTCATTTCACGTTTGCCTTCGTCAGGTTGACATTTCAGACAGAAAGATAACAAAAAAGCTCTTGGTTGTTTGGAATTCCAAATAGAGCCGTCTTATTAAAAACGTAATAATGTTTTGAGTTCTAATGAAAAAAAAAAGGAGAAATAATAAGGTTGTTGGTGTCTGAGCAGCTGGAGAAAAAACAGAAAAAACTTGATGGGAGACATTGGATATGAAAAATGAAAAAAACATTGACAAAAAAGCAAAAAAAACGAAGGGCTGATCCCCTCGGGGGGGACGAAGAGGATTTTGGAAGACCAAAAAGCGGTGGAATGACAACTTGTCCGTTCTACTCATTCTGACCTTTGACATTTTGGTATAAAGTAACAAAAATAGACGAATAGGAAGAAGAAGAAGCTAGAATGATAAGAATGTCGACTAGCCATGAGGGAGACCCAACGAGAGATGGGGGGAAGCAAAAACAGTTTTTTTCTTCATCGAAGAGCACATATCATATGAATGAAAGAATCGAGAAATAGTGTTTCGAATCGAGAGTTTTCCGATGCTTCACCTCATAAATTGATGAAGGAAATAGTGTGAAAATTGGAGAGAGTGATTAGAGAATGTCATAAACGAAGAAGACATTAGACACATTTACACGGGAGGAGTCGACGAGCAAAACTCTTTTTTGATGAGTTTTGTGTTGGAATGAGCTGTACTATTTCTGGGAATAGAAGACGCTTTGTCTGACAAACTGATATCAGCAGAATGGTCTAGAGAAAAAATTTTTTTAAACGTCCTTGAAAAAAGTCTAAAAGCTCAACGAGAAGAGTACGTCACGGACAAAACGCTATCAATTTGTGAGAAGCTTCTTCCAAAAGAAACACATCCTTGTTTGGAGAGAAACAAAAAACAAAAGAGAGAAGCCAAAGAGCAAGAATAAGAAGAAAAAAGAAGAAAGCAAAGAAGAAGTGTCGGAAACGGAAGACGTCGTCAACATCTTCTTCTGAATTACAGCTTCTGACTACAAAATACTTATAGAAGAGTTGTTCTTTTGGAAAGAGAAAAGTACGAAATAAGAAATAATCTTGTGACTATTTGAAACTGTGACTAATGATGGTCTCTGATGTTATTTTTTGGTTAATGGAGAGGGAAGAAGGGGGAGGAGGAAAAGTGAGAATTCGAAGGAATGTGTTGAAATACGAGAAGTGGGGACGTTTTATGACGTGGATGTGTTTTCTTTTATCGTTCTTTTTGGAATGTGAAGAGAGATAGTGGATCAAAGTAATTGGAGGCTACTCTGAAGAGAACTCTTCTCAATTGATGGCCTCTCGTCACACTCCCAACAACTACAAGCACTTTGCGAATAATTAGGAGCCCACTCAAGCGTTCGGGACATGTCTCTTTTCCGTTTTCCCCTCATCTCTCTCTCTCTCTCTCTCTCTCTCTCTCTCTCTCTCTTCCCCCTATTGAGCAGCCCCATCAGAGGGTCCAAAATGGGCAATTAGGTACTCGGGACTCCCCTAGAATGGCGTGATGTGTAAAACAGATTTCAAAATAAAAGGAGACTACTGAAGGATTAGGAGAAAGAAAAGGACAGAAGAAAAGTGTAAATACAAAAAGGAATAATCGAGAGACAAATGGTTAGATCAGCTGCAGAAACTTGGAAGGAGAGGTCATGGAAGAGAATGGAAACTGGTCTTTCCCGAACATGCTTCACTCTCTTTTGTTGTCTGCGTCTCCTTGATTCGTACAGTCTCTCGGAGAGTACAGAGTCACTGAGCAAACAAATCCAACTGGATCTTTTAGTTCTCTTCCAGGTAGGAGGAGAGAGTTAGGAGAAGAGGACAGAAGAAATGGAAACTGTTTATGACACTCTGTGTTCAGCCGCCCTTTAATTGCAATGAATACTGCAGAAGGGTGTGCGAACAGTGGAACACAAACTTTCTTATTGTGGAATGAGAGAGAGAGAGAGAGAGAGAACAGTGGAACTAAGTTGTTTGGAAAAAAGAGCTTTGTTTAAGGATTACGAAACGGAAACGGGAGTGTACTGTAGGCTACAAAGACCTAGAAGGCATCAGGAAAACAAGTGAAAAACCGACACAAAACTAAATCATACTTAACAGAAAAGATACCAATAGTTTTGGGAAAAGACCCTAATTTTTTCACAATTTCTGTACCTTCACTGGTATCCAAGCTAAAAGTGAACGAATATTTGCTTGTTTTGCAAGCTGTTTCCGAGAGAAATCGAAAACAGTTTATTGCAAAATTGGAAGGAAGGAGGGAAAAAGGGACAGTGTTTATATTGAAACTACAGAAAAAAGAGGCCGCAATTCAAACAATCTCTTCCTTTTCCTCCTACTTTTTAACCACCTGTCAGCTCTTCTTTTTGTCATTCGAAAACAGACCGCCCAATCAACCGAGAATGGACGATACCATATATAAGAGACCTTATTCGAAAAAAGAGAGAAAGTAGGAGTAAAAATGAAAAAAAGAAGTGAGGGAGGGAAATGAGGCGAGACTCTTTCGTCCGTAGAGTGAAAAGGGAAAGGATACTTAAAAATTGATAAAATGCGATGGATTGATGGGTCGAAAGAAGGGGGAGAAAAAGAGGAATGGACATGAGTCGAAAAGAAGACGAATGAGCGGTTGGGTGAAGAAAAAAGTGTGTGGAATTTTGATGGGAAGATGATGATGATAGGAGAAGGGGAGCCAAAGGGGACAGACACAGAGATGGATCAAAGAATGCCGACCTGGTAGACTGGAAGAGACGGAGGGATAGGGATTGATTAAAAAATATTGTTTTGATTGGATTTTATTTTTGGAAAAGTTGCAAAAAAGACAGACACCATTAATTTTGAATTTTCGGTTTTTATGTAAAAGTTTGGTAGCAGGAAAAATTAGATTGTGACAAATAAAATTTAAAAAAGGAAACTCTGATATCTCAAATGAGATTCAAATGCTCAATAAATTTGAAAAATCTACAGTAAAATCGCTCAAAATTAACAAATAAAAACCGGGAAAAAAGGGAAAAAATGGAAACATGCTCTTGAGAAAACCGGATGACCATTCTGATGATTTCTTAGGGTGGCGTCGTTACTAAAGGCCGTGTGCATGTGCTAAGATGACGGACGAAGAGATGGGACAATACGAGATAGTGCTATGAATAGCGGAGACGCAGATATGATGTGCATTTTGGAAAGAGGAGGAGGAGGGAGAAGTGCGAATGAGAGTACCCCTAGCAGCAGCATCTGCGCAGCGAAGAAGAAGAAGAAGAATGAGAGCAACGGACGGACCACCACAGTTGTTTTATTTGTTCGGAGGAAGGAGAAGGACGGCCGCGCAGGAAGGACCAGGTCAATTGGATTTGTTTACCCTTCGGTGAGGTCTCCGGAGAGAGAGGGTCCCCCCACGAATTACTGATCGTTATCGATGACAGAAGAGAACAGACAGATGACGATTAGAATCTGTCATTAAGAAGAGGAGGAGGAGGGATGAGCGATATGAAGAAGCTTCTGTTCGTTTTTTGATTGTTTGGATGATTGAGAGAGAGAGAGAGAGAGAGAGAGAGAGAGAGAAGAATTAGTTGAAGGTAATTGGGTTGTTAAGCATCTTATGATGACACGAGGGACTTTGAATTGGTCTCGAGATGCATTTTAGCTTTCAGAGTAGAAGGAAAAGCATGATTGGGGAAGGAACGGTTGGGAATATAGTCTCGTATTGGAACTGTTCTAGAACAAGAAATTTCGAAACTATTTCATAATGTTTTCACAGTTATCAAAAATACAAAAGAGAGTTTGCCGAGGTCAAGCTTTAGAGACATTGAGGTTAGTCTAGGAAGTGTAACTCGGTTTGCGTAAGTGATATCAAGAAGATGTCAACTGATAAAATATTGCTCATAACAAGTTCTACCTTTTATCAGTTGGCAACATTTCTGTATCTTCATTGATAGGCAAGATAAGAGCTTTCCGAGAACTACCTAGTTAGTGGTGAGACCTCCTTCCTTCGATCTTGCACAAAAATAGCAACTCACCATAAAACATCATTGACTACTGATGTACAGATTGACGTAATTCTGGTCTCTCTCTCTCTCTCTCTCTTTCTCTCTCTCTCTCTCTCTCTCTCTCTCTCTCTCAATCTCTTCTCGATTAAGTTCCTATTCAAAAATCAACAGATTTACATAAGTACATGCAAAGAAGACACGAAGAAGTGGACATAGTATTGTTGTTAACAGGATTATATGAGAATACAGTAGAAAACAAGAATTGATGATGTCATAAATTTCAAAATAATATTCAGAAAAGGGACTATATTGCACATTCTAGGCCATGCTTTCGATCCGCCGGGAGGTTGGGAGACAGATTGAGTTGTAATAGAATCCGGAAAAGAAGCAGGGGGTTGGAGACGGAAGTTAGTCATATTCAATATACAATCATATTCAAATGGAATATACATATGTTGAGGTGTCATTTGATACAGAGAAGGTGAAAAATATATGCGCGGGGGGGCAACCGAAGAAGAATCAACGGGAAGTCGAGGACGGGAGAGGAGGACATGAAAAAGGACGGATCATGCGGGAATAGAGAAAAAGGGGAAAGAAAACGGAGAATAAGGGGGGGAGGAAAACATAAATCAGGTATGCTAATAAAAGATGAATGGATAGATAATTGGCACTTCTTGCCAATCTTTTCTAAACGTCTCTCTGTGTATCTGTATGTCTGGATGTCCTCTGTACAGTATGTCTTGTTTCGATTGAGTATATTGAGTTCCCGATAAAGATAGGGAAAAGTTGTCAACTAGAAAAATGAAGATCTTACTGTAAGCAATATTTTATTAGTTGAGACCTTGTTGATGTCTTTCAAGAGAACAGAAGTAAATGGGCTTAAAGAACGCATACAGGGTTCAAAAATTGTTTAACTTACAAAGTCCTAGATATGTGATTATTGTATAAAAAAATAGTCGTTTGACACCTACACTCTAGGCCATACCGTAATAAAAAGGTGTGTGTACATGCAGCTAATAAAATGTGAATGGATGGATAATTGACACCTAGTGATAATATTACCAACCACAAAAAACCATACAATCTCCTATCGTTTTTGTCCCTTTACACTAACTGGTCTCTCACTCTCTTTTCTCATTTTCCTTTCATGTATTGTGTAGGAAAGAAGAAAAAGTTATTTGGAAGGGGGAGGTGAAAGGCGTGTGATTTGATGGAAAGTGACACATTGGATTATGAATAATATTATTATAATGAAATCGTTCAAATTCTTTGATTTCGTTAAAGCGAAAGTTGGGAAGGCCAGATGTAGGGGAAGAATATGTTGTGCAGAACTGGAACCTTCTTCGAGGTCTAAAAAAGCAAAAACGTAAGCCCAATGCGGGGCTCGAACCCGCGACAACCAGATTAAGAGTCTGGTGCTCTACCGACTGAGCTAACCGGGCGGCAAGAATCTAGGTTAGTGTTGTAATAGAAATAGAAGAAAAAAGAAGAAAAGGAAGAGTGTTGCGTGAAGGACGTGTGAGATGTCTGCGTCTCCTAGATGCCAGTGGTCTCTGAACATTCAGTGGCAAGTTGTTGATCTCTTGTTAAGAATAAAAAAAGAATCTGGGAATGGTAAACCAAAACAAAAAATGTTCATAAATAAATTTAGAGATTATGAAAACTATGAAAATTTCACAGATCAAAGATAGATTCAAACCATGTCGATATTTGGTGGAGTTGAAACAGAAAACGTTCGAATGTTTTTTTCGACTTTGTTTTTTTAGACCGAAAACAAAAAAATGAATCTGGAGAACGCGGAAAAGAATACTTCATCCTGAATGCTTTTGTTGTGAATCATCGATGCTCATCGAGCATATTAGTCTCTTATTCACTCTGGATGTCCTCCTTCTGCTTCTTTTAGTTCATGTAATAACGAAAAACAGCTTTCAAACATTTTTGCGAGATTCTATATTTTGAGCTCTTCGACTCTTCGAAATAAAAGTAAACTCACGATTGATCAGAACTTCATTTCTGATCATGCATCCACGATCATAAACCTGAATCCCGAGAACGCTCAAATCTAAATTTAAAATCTATCGAAATAGACAATTACGTAATCCGTTCGTTCGGAGAATTCTTGAAAACTGATTGTCTTTTGTTTATTTCAGGTGAAAATTAGGTTAGGTTGATTGTAGACTGACTCTTTTTTTAGTCTGGGGGATGGAAAGTATAAAAAGCAAAAATCGTCTTGTTTAGAGATTAGTGATGTTTTTGGAAGTTGATTGGAAACTTCTATGTACTTCTTCCACCAATATTATCATTCAGATATTGAAGATTCGAAATTTTGAAAGCGTTCGCGTCCTTATCATCATCGCTTCATCATTAAAAAAGTATCTTCTTCCTTCGTTATTTTCAGTTTTCGAGCCAGTAGGTCTGATCAGTGATTGATCATCTCAAATGTGAGAAACCTCTAAAATTCAAAAAAAAGCAGAAGCCATCGAAAAATTGTTTTCCAAACTCTCTTTTTTCTTTAAAATTTCCCATCTATTGTGCACAATTTGACGTCTAATGCCCCCACTTGCAAACGTCTTTTCATCTTGAAAAACCCCTAATCCAAAACCAAAAATCTGCTAAATAAAACATGGAGAGAGAGAGACCAATAACTTCTTTTATTAGATTTCTCCGATATATACAACTGATTATGCATGTTTTCTCTTGTTACAAGATTGATGTAATTGAGACACGAGTGACACAGAAACAACGAGTTCTCTTTGATTGTGGAGAACAGTTTTTCTATTTTAATCAATTCTCAACTGAAGATTTTCACGAACTCTTCGTAGTCGATTTCTCCGTTTCCTGGAATCAAAAAAATAATTGGAAAAGAAAGAAAAAAGTTTCGAAATGCACGTTTTAATATTATAAACTTCGCCATTGTCTCTCTCCCCATTGACATCAGTTCATATTCAGAACTTCCCCCAACGTCATTCTCTTTTTGAAATCTTCTGATTGTCTAGTTCCTTACCATCACAATCCACCTCATTCATCATTTCCTCAACTTCAGACTCATCGAAACACATTCCCATATTAATCTGAAACAGACAAGTGATCATTCGGAAACATCTGAAAGTGACAAGTACCATAAACAGCTTGAACTCATTGGCAGTTATAACCCCGTTTCCGTCTCGATCGAATATTTTGAACGCCTCTCGAATCATTTCCGAATCGGTTTCTTTCATTATTCTGGAAGCTTCTTTTCTCTTTTGGGGGAGCATGGTACGACCTTGTTTTTGATACGAATATCATTCTGATAAATGCCTTTTCAAATAAATATTTACCTTGACACAAGAAGACACAAGAGTTCTCGTTCCACTAATTGCTCCCATTTCCCTCTCTCAAGGGACCCCTCTTCCTCCCCCATTCCTTTCCCCTAAAACAGGTTCAAAGTGCTCCAAAAGTTTGCGTCACCTCCTTCTAAATACCCACTCGTTTTTATGGTTGCTCATAAAAAAGAATCGAAAGAGAGAGAGAGAGAGGTTATCCAGAAATAGTTTCTACTTCTTCTTAGCACTCTCGTTTTCAGAATTATTATAATATCAGGTGACGTTTGACGGAGTTTTGCATAACTTTTGAAACATTCATGAGATGGGAAAAACGAGTAGGAAGTGGAAAATGGATTCTAGGTAGTAGTAGTCATGCTTCTTTTTCCATGTGAAATTGGAAAGAAAGAGAGAGAATTCTGATATCCACGTTTCATTCTGATCTTGATGATCATTCTATCCTCCATGAAGGTAATCTTCCGGATTGGAGTTCAAACCTCCAATCTCTTTCACTATTTCAAAAGTTTCCACTATTAATCTCCCTATTCTCATCTTTCTCATCTATTTTTGTTTCAATCCTTCTTCAGATGACGTTTCTCTCTCTCTTTCTACTATCCGTCACTCATCCTCTTCAAAATCACCATTACTTCACAACTTTGTCCCTTCTTCAGACACACAGACCCCCTTCTTCTCCTTCTGTTGCCTAGAAATATGACCCCGCCCCTCCCCATCTCTTCTTTCTATTCACATGAGAAGGGAGGGGAGGGGCTATATAAGTCGTATACATTCGTACATACCTTTTCATCATAACACAAAACTCTGGGAATTCCACTTGACCATTCCCATCCAAATCGACGTCGTGAATGATTTCCATCATTTGCTGCAAAACTTATGTTTTAGCATTTTTTAGGTTTCTAGTTACAGTAGCCTCTAGAATTGTCGTAGTACTGTTTAATCTAGGAAGATAACATGTAAAAAGAAAGCTAGAGTGTCTGACAGCCTCTGCACCCTATTCCTCTTGTCATTCGACTGTCCTATCTTTTTTATCGTTTCAATTATGGCTTAAGTTTTGCTTGAAATGCCGTGAACATTCTTGCAATCTGATAAAAACCCAAAAAAAACCAACCTGTTCCGTAGGATTCTGACCCAATGCTCTCATCGCCACACCCAATTCTTTGATCGAGATCGTGCCGTTTCCATCCTAAAGAAACATCAAAAAGTATGTCAAGAGAATGAAAAATGAGAAGTTGTGTCTCATGATATTCCTATTTCTGTCATCTAAAACATGTAAAACTGACCTTATCGAAGAGCAGAAAAGCTTCTTTGAACTCGTGAATTTCCTCTTCTGTTAGTTGCGAAATGACTAGTTTCGACTCTTCGAACACCTCCTGGAGGGTTCTTGTTCTCATCACCGACATGATTACTCTCTGAAAATTATTGTTTTGTTTCTGCCGAAAAAATAAGTTTCAAAAAATAAAAATTGGTCGGTCGACTGTATCCATTTCCTTTCACCACCCCGAAAAGCCCTTCATCTTTTTTCGTCCTCCGCCTTTCCGAGGCTCTAAGCGTTTTCAAGAGGTTCTCTGTCTGCACCCTCTTCAAATCGCCTACTATTTCCCCTCTGGGCATTGGTCTGATCAATCGTCATTTCAAATAAAAGAAATGGGTGAGTCCGATGAGGGCTCTCCCCCTTTTTCTCCCATCAACTTGTTGTAAGAGTTCAAAGATAGAGACCGTGAACCTTACATTGAACCAGTTGAAACGAAGGTTTCACCTAGTCCATAGACCAAAAAGGAAATCAACAAGACACACATTAATACATTGTCTGACGTCTAGTTCTATTGTTGCTTTTTGAATCTAATCCCCCCGTTTCACGTTTCGCCATGAATTGAGTAGTAATGGAAGAAGAAAAAGGAGTATTTTCAGATTTGGATTAACTGACGAACAATGCTCGTTCGACTCGTCGTTCTGTTCTTTGCCATCATGGGCATTGCCGCCGCGTGGACTGTCGATGGTGAGTTTATAATTTTAAGGATAAATATCTGATTAGCGAAATACATTGGAAGACAACATACCGTATTCCTTGACATTGTTGCTTCGAAAGAAAGCCAGAAACTCTTTGGAATTTTCGGAAATCCATGAGTGATGTTGAATTTTATAGTAGCCGGTACAGTAGGATGTTGACTTTTATGTCCCTTCGTCGAAGCGACACGAAAACATTTGGCCGATAACTCAATTTTTCGATCCGACACGAAAATATTTGACATCTTTTCGTTTCGTCGAGTGAAACGTCCTTTTGATTAAAAACAGAAGAGATTTGTGATAACTTTTGGAAGGGATAGGTTTATATAGATTCTCGATGGTTCCCACGGTCAATGACACTTACAGGCGTCGAGGCTCAACTGCCCGAGCACCAATACTCGCGTGGTCACGAGGCAAACTTCTTTCGCCAACGACTTCTCTCGGCATTTAGGTATTAGTCATTGATAAAAGAGTTCTCTTAACATTTTGATTCATTTCAGATCCATCGATCCTCAAGTGTCGGAGAGCACATTGAATCGTTTTACTCGATTCGTTCGAGAGGAAAACGAATGACTTTCGTTTCGAAGTGTATGTGAAAATGTCGACCAAGATCTCCAAAAAACAACAATTGTGTGTGATTTTAATAATAAAGTGAAATCAACTGTTTTCTTCGTTTTTTGATTTTCAGATCAAACGAACAAGAATTTATTTGATTAGATCGAGGCACATGACTTGTATCATTTGGTTTCCGACGGAGATAAATTCAATTTTATACGGTTTATTAGTCATGGAAGAGAAAATGTTATGAATATTATATGTGGGGTTTCAAACGGAAACATGTATGAAAAGTGCTTGAATCTTTTAGAATTTCAGAATTTTGGAAAAAATGGTTGATGCTACTAGTCTATCTGAGAACTTTTAATAACAATTATTATAATTTGGTTTGATCCAACTGGGTCAGGGGATTGGTGCACCTTATTGTACTTGATCAGATCATTTTGCAAAGTTTATCTTGAATTTCCGGCGAATTCGACAAATAAAAGAGGAAATCCCATATCTTGTTTGAACAGATTTCCCTTTTCCTGTATCCAAGAGTTCAATCAAGAAATGGAATCAGATGAATACTGTCGTTTGTAATCTAGAACACAATTCACACTTTTTATTTCCCAGGAAACGAGATTTCAGGATGACTGAATAAAGGAATATCAACAGGCATTCAAACTTCTGAAAACTTTTCTTTGGTCTTTCCTTCCCATTTGAATGGCCTTTATTTGCGCAGCATGGAATGAACGCATTGTTTTACAAGTTTCATTTTTGCAAAGACTCATCCCATTTATTGACACTGATTGCCCACATTTCACTCAATTTCTTTTGGAATTCAGATTGAAAATTTATCAAATTTTTGTCTCTGGAAACTTTTGTCTTCAGGACTGAAACCCATTTGTGTCTTTCACAAAGACGATTTTTCGACAAATGTCGACAACTCATAAAAATAGCCCTAACAACCACTGAACCACGTCTCAAACGAGAGCCAACACTCATTTCTCGAACGTTTTCTCTGGGTTTTTTAATATTTATTTTTCAGTTAATTTCACTAATATTCCACAAGAAATGATCTATTCAAAGAGAACATTAACCAGAAATAATTCAAGTTGAAACATTTTATTATTTTTCCGTTTAACTATAAAAACCGTTCATTGATCATTCTGTTTGCAAAGACCCGACTCTTCTCGATCTTTAAAAAACCATCGTTTGCAGGTAAATGGACCTCCAGAAGACAAAACCATCGAAACGATTGGATCTGCAAGGGATTCGTGCATTGGCAATTATAGTCGTACTTGGTTTTCATTTCTTCCCAGAATACTTTCCAAATGGATATCTTGGTGTTGATCAGTAAGTATCTCTCTCTCTCTCTCTCTCTCTCTCTCTCTCTCTCTCTCTCTCTTTTCCATTCAATCAATCAATTCATTTTCAGATTCTTTGTTCTATCTGGATTCTTAATGTGTATGTTATTAAAACGTGCTGAAAATCAATCGACATGTTCATTAATAAGTCTATTCTATTCAAAACGATTCAAACGAATTCTTCCTTTATATCTACTTGTCATCCTTATTTCTATCATTTGCCTATATAATTTCTTCCCTGATACTGCTATCGAAACTAATCAGGAATCAGCTATTCATGCACTTCTTTTCGTATCGAATAGACCAAAAACTGTACAAGAAGACTATTTTCAATTGGTAACCCTCTCGAGTTTCATTCATCTATTCTCTCGATTTACAGCTTTCCATCGCCGTCGATATCTTCACTCATACATGGTCGTTATCCGTCGAAATTCAATTCTACTTCCTCGTCCCTTTCATTTTTCTCTTATCAACAATCATTCCTGAAAAGTTCAAATATTTTTACTATGGAATGATTGGCTTCATCTCTTTCGTCTACTTTTTTTCAACACAACCTACAGTAGCCTTCAACAGTGTTTTCGCTAGAATCTGGCAATTTTTAATTGGTAGACTCTGCGACGCTAGGCGAAATCTGTAAACTTTCTTCAGGAATGGTCGTGTATCTTCTTGATATTTCAAAAACACAATTTCAATATCAAGTTCTGAACAATGAAGAAGAGTCCGACGGCAAAGAACCACTTCTCCTAGACGAAGAAAGCCAGGAAGTTGAATGTTGTCCGAATGAAAAACTCAGTCTTCTTCTCAAGTTCTCTCATCCAGCTGCTTATTTTTCACTGGCTTGTTTGGTATTCATCACAGTTTTTCCATTGGCTCTGCCAGCTACCGTAGTCAGGTTTTGTTTCAGAGTTAATGATGTTGAAATAGAAAACTGTTCAGACCTCTTGTCACAATGGGAACTGGATTCTTGATGCTTATTTCTGATGAGAACTTGGTTCTTTCGAACAGATTTTTGACTTATATCGGAGATATTTCATATTCTCTTTATCTTATTCATTGGCCTATTTATGCATATTGGAAATTGACTTGTGAAGGAAACAAATACTGTAAGAACTCTATATCAGATTATTATTCTAACTTTTGTCATTTTTAGTACTTATTGTCGCACTGATCTCATCTGTTCTCTTAGCCATTTTAACATACGAAACATATGAGAAATGGTATCTGAAACTGTCTTCTACAAGTATTGGACTCATTGTTGTCATCTTATTCTTTATTAATGTAATTGCAATCAACAAGGATGAAATCACTGATCATATTGATTCAATGGGAAGAACTTTCAGCAGTTTAGACAACGTGACAGACGATATGACAGTTGGTGAGTACATTCCATTGACATTCCTATCTCCTATGAATCCATTCAGATGACGCTGTTCGCTTGAATCATAGATGGAGTGTTAATGACAATAAGAACCTATTCACTCCCAGCTGTGTCTATGAGAATAAAAGGACGCCACTTGGATGGTGTCGGCATACGGTAGATGGAGGGGGGAGCAGTTCATTTATTATTAGAAACTTCAGGGATTATCTGGAAAGTATAAATTTGCAACGATTGGAAACAGTTGGACAGCTAACCACGCTGGAATGTTCTACCAGGAATGTGGGTATAAAGCAAAGAGTATCATGCAGGGAGCTGCTTTCGGATGCGAACCTCTGTACCCGAGCGCTCAAAGCAAAATGTGCAGAGAGAATTTCACGGATTTCGAAGTGCATATAAGAAAAGAGAAGCCAGATTTTGCATTTATTTTCACCAGGTACCCGGGAGCTCTGGGCTTTGCCACGTTCACTTTTTCTTCAGATATATGTCAATTGGAGCGCCTTTTCCTTCAAATGTCACTAGTTTCAAAGACGATCCAATCTATCAGACAATGAAAGAACAAATGTTAAAATTCATTTCGAATATCAAATACAAACTGTATATTCTGGATGCATTGCCTCGAATTAACCGTGGAATCGTTCCGAAAATTGCTCCACTAATGAAGAATGAAACGGATCCTGTGATAATTGATGTAAGTCTGTTACTAATTAACCCTTCTGTTCCTAATTAACCCTAGCATGCCGTTTTTTTAAAAAATAGTATTTCAGAACTTGCTCGTTCGACCACACGAATACGAAATGGCACGAAAACGGTACGCTGAACTGGTAAAAGAATGCAAAGGAAAGTGCATTATGGTGGATTATGTGCCAGAATTCTATAATAATGCAACGAAAACGTTCCGATATTTCGATGAAAGAGGATTCTCTTATTGGACGACTCCTTCTCATTTGTCTCCTCATGGAATTGAACATATTCGACATGTTTGGAGAGATATTTGTAAAAAGTTATAGTTTTTTGTTGTTGATTTCTTGTATTTTCTTTATGCCTCATTGTTTGAAACTGTCTTGCTTAGAAATATAAAATAGAAAAAAAAACAAGTTTTTTGAACTAATTGGTAATCTTTTGACTGGATTTCATTCTCTGAAGATTCATAAATTTTCATAGTTTTGATTTCTTTATGAAGTCTTTAGTTGATCGCTCCTTTCCTGTCTTCCGCTCCCGGAGACTAGATGAACAGATAATGAAGTTGGAAAGGGCGTAGAAGAAGATGAGACTAAATCCTGCTGAAATAGACTGCTGTTTTGGATCAACAATCTGGAGTTTAGAGTTTTTCATTCAACTCTATTATTATATTCAGATTGATGAACATGCAAAAGGCTAAACCATCGAAACGATTGGATCTGCAAGGGATTCGTGCATTGGCAATTCTAGTTGTACTTGGTTTTCATTTCTTCCCAGAATACTTTCCAAATGGATATCTTGGTGTTGATCAGTAAGTATCTCTCTCTCTCTCTCTCTCTCTCTCTCTCTCTTTCCCTTTAATCAATCAATCCATTTTCAGATTTTTTGTTCTATCTGGATTCTTAATGTGTATGTTATTAAAACGTGCTGAAAATCAATCGACATGTTCATTGATCAGTCTATTCTATTCAAAACGATTCAAACGAATTCTTCCTCTATATCTACTTGTCATCCTTATTTCTATCATTTGTCTCTATTGTTTCTTCCCTGATACTGCCATCGAAACAAATCAAGAATCAGCTATTCATGCACTTCTCTTCGTATCGAACAGGCCGAAAACAGATCAGGAGAACTATTTCGAAATGGTCAATCTTCGCTAAAAAAAACTTACAAATTATCGTTTTCAGCTTTCCATCGCCGTCGATATCTTCACTCATACTTGGTCCTTGTCCGTCGAAATTCAATATTATTTCCTCGTCCCTTTCATTTTCCTCATGTCAACAATCATCCCTGAAAAGTTCAAATACTTTTACTATGGAACCATTGGTTCCATTTCTTTTGTCTACTATTCTTCCTCCTCGTCTATAGTTGCTTTCAATAGTGTCTTCGCCAGAATCTGGCAGTTTGTTATCGGAATGATCGTGTATCTTCTGGGAAAGATAGAAGCACCTGAACCGAAGTATAGACATCTGGATGTGGAACAAACTGACGAGTCGGTGAACCTTTCGAAAATGCGAGTATTCGAAGAGGAGTTTAATAATGAAGGGACACCTACTCAGAAACGAATTCCAGTGAAACTGATCTCTCATGTCTTACCAAGTCTATTAATTCTGATAACCGCTTTCCCTTTCAATCTAACTTCTGTAGCCACGAGGTCTGTAATCTTTGCTCTCCGTTTTACTGCATACAGTAACTTTCAGACCATTTGTCACAATTGCCACCGGGATATTGATGCTCATTTCTGAGGATAATGCCATTCTTTCAAATAGATTCTTGACTTATATCGGAGATATTTCATATTCTCTTTATCTTATTCATTGGCCTATTTATGCATATTGGAAACTGACTTGTGAAGGAGACAAATACTGTATGGTATCAGAATTCAGATTATTCTCATTCTTCTCTTTCAGTACATATTGTCGCACTGATCTCATCTGTTCTCTTAGCCATTTTAACATACGAAACATACGAGAAATGGTATCTGAAACTGTCTTCTACAAGTATTGGACTCATTGTTGTCATCTTGTTTCTCACGAATGTGATTTCCATTAAGAAAGATGAAATAATAGATTTTTTCGACCCTAACGATAGGAATTTCTCTAGTTTAGATTACATCAAAGATGATATGACAGTTGGTAGGTTCTCTTGCGTATAATCATTCTAACTGAAGCATTTCAGATGAGGTTGTTTTAATGAATTATCGATGGAGTGTCGATGATTCCAAAAACTTGTACGCTCCCACGTGTATCTATGAAAGTGTAAATACCCCTTTCGGATGGTGTAGGCATATAGTAAGTTAGAAATTAAGTATATTTAGTTAACATTTTAAATTCAAGAGACTCAAGAAAACTGGAAAGTACAAAATGGCAATTATTGGAAACAGTTTGACAGCTAACCACGCTAGAATGTTTTATGAAGAATGTGGAAATAAAGCAAAAAGTATTCTACAAGGATCTGCTTCCGGTAATTGGAATTATACTAAAATTGACTACAGTTTTCACTTTATTTCCAGGATGTGAGGCACTTTATCCTACTCGCCAGATTGATAGATGCATATCAAACTTTACTGATTTTGAGGCACATATTAGAGAAGAGAAACCAGATTATGCATTTGTTTTTACGAGGTCGAGACAGGCGAAGAAGCGTTTCACGGAAAGTAACCTAAACGATTTCAGATTTGTTTCAATTGGTGAACCGTTTCCCAAAGGTGTCACGAGTTTTGAAAACGATCCAATTTATCAGACAATGAAAGAACAAATGTTGAAATTCATTTCGAATATCAAATACAAACTATATATTCTTGACTCATTCCCCAGAATCAATCTAGGTTATCTTATGAAAATTCCCTCACAAATAAATAAGAAAGTGGATCTTGTGGTGATTGATGTGAGAATGATTCCATTACATGTGTCTGTTACTTTATATTTTAGAACGGCTTAGTCTCACTCTCCCAATACGAAATGGCACGAAAACGGCATGCTCAACTGGTAAAAGACTGCAAGGGAAAATGTGAATTGGTGGATTATGTGCCAGAATTCTTTAACACTACAACAGGAACATTCCGATTTTATGATAAACGGGGATTGTCGTACTACAACAAACAACTCCATTTGAGTCCTCTTGGAATTGAACATATTCGACATGTTTGGAGAGATATTTGTAAAAAGTTATAGTTTTTGTTGCTATGTTTATGAATGCCTTATTGTTTGAAATTACCTTTCTTGGAAAATTGAAGAATAAAAAAACTAGTTTTTTGAATTAATTTGTGATCTTTTGAGTGAATTTCACTGAAATGTCTGAAGATTCATCAATTTTCATAGTTTTGATTTCTTTATGAAATCGTTTTTTGATTGCGCTTTTCATGTCTTCCGCTCCCGGAGACTAGATGAACAGATAATGAAGTTGGAAAGGGCGTAGAAGAAGATGAGACTAAATCCTGCTGAAATAGACTGCTGTTTTGGAACATCAATCTGGAGTTCAGAGTTTTCTCTTCTAATTTTAGATTTATGACAAGTCTCAACAAATTTCATTAAAATCCGCAAGTTTTGGCCCTCGATATATCATTCATCTTTTAAAATAGCTCTACTTTACTACTATTGCGAATGTTTTGCATTATTTAAAACGTTCATTCAGTATCATGGACCTCCAGAAGGCGAAACCATCGAAACGATTGGATCTACAAGGGATACGTGCATTGGCAATTATAGTTGTACTTGGTTTTCATTTCTTCCCAGAATACTTTCCAAATGGATATCTTGGTGTTGATCAGTAAGTATCTCTCTCTCTCTCTCTCTCTCTCTCTCTCTTCCCTTCAATCATTCAATCCATTTCAGATTCTTTGTCCTTTCTGGATTCTTAATGTGTATGTTATTAAAACGTGCTGAAAATCAATCGACATGTTCATTGATCAGTCTATTCTATTCGAAACGATTCAAACGAATTCTTCCTCTATATCTACTTGTCATTCTTATTTCTATCATTTCTCTCTATTGTTTTTTCCCTGATACCGCCGTTGAAAACAATCAGAAATCTGCTGGTCATGCACTTCTTTTCGTGTCGAACAGACCGAAAAGTCCCCAAGAAAGCTATTTTGAAATGGTCAATGTTTCCTAACAAACCGAATAATTTTTTTTCGTTTTCAGCTCTCAATCGCCGTCGATATCTTCACTCATACTTGGTCCTTGTCCGTCGAAATTCAATTCTACTTTCTCGTTCCATTCATTTTCCTCTTATCAAAAATCCTCCCTGAGAAATTCATATACGTTTACTACGGGATTATAAGTTTCATCTCTTATGCCTACTATTCTTCCTCCTCATCTATAGTTGCTTTCAATAATGTTTTTGCGAGAATCTGGCAGTTTGTGATTGGAATGCTCGTTTATATTTCGAGAAACGTTGAAGCACCAGAACCGAGGAGTCTACATCTGGATGTAGAAGAATCGGACGAGACAGTAAATCTTTTGGAAGAGGGAATTGCGAAAGAGGAGTATAATAATAAAGAAAGTCTTGTTCAAAACCGAATCCCAGTGAAATTGTTTTCTCATCTGTTACCGAGTCTATTAGTTCTGATAACCGCTTTCCCTTTCAATCTAACTTCTGTAGTCACCAGGTCCGTAATCTTTACTCTCTTTCTTACTGTATATCGTAACTTTCAGACCATTTGTCACAATTGCCACTGGAATATTGATGCTTATTTCTGAGGATAATGTCATTCTTTCAAACAGATTTTTGACTTATATCGGAGATATTTCATATTCTCTTTATCTTATTCATTGGCCTATTTATGCATATTGGAAACTCACTTGTGAAGGAGACAAATACTGTATGGTATCAGAATTCAGATTATTCTCATTCTTCTCTTTCAGTACTTATTGTCGCACTGATCTCATCTGTTCTCTTAGCCATTTTAACATACGAAACATATGAGAAATGGTATCTGAAACTGTCTTCTACAAGTATTGGACTCATTGTTGTCATATTATTCCTCCTGAATGTGATTTCTATCAGCAGGGATGAGATAATTGATTACTTCAATCCCATTGAAAAAAATTTATCTAGTTTAGATAATATCAAAGATGATATGACAGTTGGTAAGCTCTCTCTTGTATAACCTATTTTAATTAAGCATTTCAGATGAGGTTGTTTTAATGAATTATCGATGGAGTGTCGATGATTACAAAAACTTGTTTGCTCCAACGTGTATCTACGAAAGTGAGAATACTCCTCTTGGATGGTGTAGGCATACGGTAAGTTGAAAAACGAGATCTTTTTAGTCGACATTTCGATTTCAAGGGGCTCAATGAAACTGGAAAGTACAAAATGGCTATAATTGGAAACAGTTGGACAGCTAACCACGCTAGAATGTTTTATGAAGAATGTGGAAATAAAGCAAAAAGTATTCTGCAAGGATCCGCTTTTGGTAATTTCAATTATAATAATGCCAACTATAGTTTTCTATTTTTATTTCCAGGATGTGAACCTTTTTATCCCACTCCCCAATTTGAGCATTGCAAATCGAATTTTACTGATTTTGAGATACGTGTTAAAGAAGAGAAACCAGATTATGCATTTGTTATTACGAGGTCAACGGAGATTTAAAAACAATATTTCAACCTGAATTATTTTCAGATTTATATCAGTTGGTGAACCGTTTCCTGAAAATGTCACAAGTTTTGAAAATGATCCGATTTATCAAACGATGAAAGAACAAATGTTAAAATTCATTTCGAATATCAAGTACAAACTATATATTCTTGACTCCATTCCCGGAATCAATCGACGTAGTCTCTTAACAATTCCCTCACAAATAGATAAGAAAGTGGATCCTACTGTGATTGATGTCAGAATGATCACATTGCCTATATTTTCCACATTGTATTTCAGAACGAATTTGTCCTACCTGACGCATACGGAATGGCACGAAAACGGCACGCTCAACTGGTAAAAGACTGCAAGGGAAAGTGTGAATTGGTGGATTATGTGCCAGAATTTTATAACACCACGACGAATACATTCCGATATTATGATAGAAGAGGATTGTTGTACTATACAAAATCCATTCATTTGAGTCCTCTTGGAATTGAACATATTCGACATGTTTGGAAAGATCTTTGCACAGATTTGTAATTTTTTATTATGATTTTGCAATAATATCTTTACTTTACTCAAGTCATTTATTGATGCATACTACAGGCAGATTAAACGAAACACAGATAAAAGTGAACAATATTTAGATTACTAAAAAAAAAGAAAATTAAAATTTGACAACGGATAAATCAATAGAAGAGATGAAGGGGGAAAATAAGTAGAGGTGTTAGCCAGAATGGCATTCCAGAATGGAATAGTTTTGAAAAAGAAATCCTTGGATTTTGAGGGGTACCTCGAGAGTAGAATGGGTCTTCGGTGAGAGTCAGAGAGTGTTATGAAGGAGATGAGATGAGGAAAGTGGGCAGTACCGTCTGAAAATTTGTATAAAGAAGTTAGTTGAGCTCCGATAACGACAGCTAGGTATACACAAACTTTCTAGGCGCCCAGAATAGGATGAAAAAGATGCGTTGCAATTTTAGAAGGCTTTACAAAAGAAATGACGTAGAGGTTTTTCTAGGTTTTTAGCTGGCTAGTAGTGAGAGAGAAGAGGCAAGAATGATAGTACGTGTGATGTGAGGTTTTAAGTTAAGAGATGGACCTACATATGAGGAGACCGAGATCTCGGACAGTGTCTGAAGGATAGATTTTATTATAGCCGATGGGGTATGAGAAGTGAGTAAAAGTTTTTTCGAAATGATTCGTAATTTTTTTGTTTTTATTTCACTAAAAAAGTTCTCTGTAGATTAATAAATTTTCATAGTTTTGATTTCTTTATGAAGTCGTTTTTTGATCGCGCTTTTCATGTCTTCCGCTTCCGGAGACTAGATGAACAGATAATGTGGCTAGAAAGGGCGGAGAAGAAGATGAGACTAAATCCTGCTGAAATAGACTGCTGTTTAGATCAACAATCGGGAGTATAGATGTTTTTCCCTTCAAGTTTTCTCTTTTCATTCTACAGTTGAATTCAGAATGATGGACGTGCAGAAGACAAAACCCCAAAAAAGATTGGATCTGCAAGGGATTCGTGCATTGGCAATTATAGTTGTACTCGGTTTTCATTTCTTCCCAGAATACTTTCCAAATGGATATCTTGGTGTTGATCAGTAAGTATCTCTCTCTCTCTCCTTTAATCAATCCATTCATTTTCAGATTCTTTGTCCTATCTGGATTCTTAATGTGTATGTTATTAAAACGTGCTGAAAATCAATCGACATGTTCATTGATCAGTCTATTCTATTCAAAACGATTCAAACGAATTCTTCCTCTATATCTTCTTGTCATCCTTTATTCTATCATTTCTCTCTATTGTTTTTTCCCTGATACCGCCGTTGAGAACAATCAGAAATCTGCTGTCCATGCACTACTTTTTGTATCGAACAGACCGAAAACTAACGAGGAGAACTATTTCGAAATGGTCAATCTCTGCTAATAGACCAAAGAAATTATCGTTTTCAGCTCTCTATCGGAGTCGATATCTTCACTCATACGTGGTCCTTGTCAGTCGAAATTCAATTCTACTTCCTCGTTCCCTTCATTTTTCTTGTTTCAACAATCATCCCTGAGAAGTTCAAGTATTTTTACTACGGAATCGTTGGTTCCATTTCTTTTATCTACTATTCTTCCTCCCTGTCTATAGTTGCTTTCAACAGTGTTTTCGCCAGAATCTGGCAGTTTGTTATTGGAATGATAGTTTATCTTCTGGCGAACACGGAAGCACCCGAACCTAGTTATCAAAAGTTAAATGTGGAAGAATTGAACGAAACAGTAAAACTTTTGGAAGAAGGAGTTACGGAAGAGGTCTCTGAAAGCTCAGTTCAAAAACGAATTCCAGTGAAATTGATCTCTTATGTCTTACCAAGTTTATTGATTCTGATAACCGCTTTCCCTTTCAATCTAACTTCTGTAGTCACCAGGTCCGTAATCTTTACTCTCTTTCTTACTGTATATCGTAACTTTCAGACCATTTGTCACAATTGCCACTGGAATATTGATGCTTATTTCTGAGGATAATGTCATTCTTTCAAACAGATTTTTGACTTATATCGGAGATATTTCATATTCTCTTTATCTTATTCATTGGCCTATTTATGCATATTGGAAACTCACTTGTGAAGGAGACAAATACTGTATGGTATCAGAATTCAGATTATTCTCATTCTTCTCTTTCAGTACTTATTGTCGCACTGATCTCATCTGTTCTCTTAGCCATTTTAACATACGAAACATATGAGAAATGGTATCTGAAACTGTCTTCTACAAGTATTGGACTCATTGTTGTCATCTTGTTTCTCACGAATGTGATTTTGATTAGCAGGAATGAAATAATTGATTACTTCAATCCCATTGAAAAAAATTTATCTAGTTTAGATAATATTAAAGATGAAATGACAGTTGGTATGATGGTCTTTCTTGGATAATTCCAAATTGAAGTGTTACAGAAGAGGTTGTTCTAATGAATTATCGATGGAGTGTCGATGATTCCAAAAACTTGTTCGCTCCAACGTGTATCTACGAAAGTGTAGATAATCTTCTTGGATGGTGTAGGCATACTGTGGGTCAAATTTTAATGTCAGTTTGGCTGAACTTTTCAGTTTAAGGGACTAAATGAAACTGGAAAGTACAAAATGGCAATTATTGGAAACAGTTGGACAGCTAATCATGCTAAAATGTTTTATGAAGAATGTGGAAATAAAGCGAAAAGTATTCTGCAAGGATCCGCTCTTGGTAATTTCAATTATAATGATGCCAACTATAGTTTTCTATTTCTCCAGGGTGCGAGCCATTTTATCCTACTCTTCAGCTTGATAGTTGCAAATCTAATTTTACTGATTTCGAGATACGAATTAGAGAAGAGAAACCAGATTATGCATTTGTTATTACAAGGTCAACGGAGATTCGAAAACAATAATTCAACTTGAAATATTTTCAGATTTATATCGATTGGTGAACCGTTTCCTGAAAATGTCACAAGTTTTGAAAACGATCCGATTTATCAGACAATGAAAGAACAAATGTTGAAATTCCTTTCGAATATCAAATACAAACTATATATTCTCGATTCGATTCCCGGAATCAATCGAGATAGCATCATGAAAATGCCCTCACAACTGAAAAAGAAAGTGGATCCTGCGGTGATTGATGTGAGAATTTTCTATTACCTGTATCTTCCACATTCTATTTCAGAACGGCATCGTCTCACTGTACAAATACGAAATGGCACGAAAACGGCACGCTCAACTGGTAAAAGACTGCAAGGGAAAATGTGAATTGGTGGATTATGTGCCAGAGTTCTATAATACTACAACGAATACATTCCGATATTATGATAGACGAGGATTGTCGTACTTCACAAAATACAACCATTTGACTCCTCTTGGAGTTGAACATATTCGAAATGTTTGGAAACAACTTTGTACAGATTTGTAATTTTTTATTGTAATGTTCCAATAATATTTATTTATAGTTTTCTCAAGTCGTTGATCGATGCAGGCGACACACAAAAATGAGCATAGTGACATTAAAAAATAGACTGAAGAAAAAGTTAAACCAGATCAAGATCAGGTATACAATAAAAAATCAGGTGACGTTAACATGCTGTTTAACGGATGGTGAAATCACGGATGACACATTAGCAGACACTAAGAGACCCATTAATTAAGAATTTTACAATTCAACATGGGAAAAGTTCGTCAGTTTCGAAGATCTGTGTTCTTCTAGGTTTGAAAACAATGGAATATCGAAAGCTTTTTTTTAGAATTTTACTATTATTTTCAGTGTAAAAAGTTTCTCTTCTTATTCGATGAACAAAGATTCCTGGGTTGGTTTTTCGATTTTTAAAGTGGAATTTTATGAGAAAAAATGATTTCCCGAATCATATATGACCCACATTTTTGAATTCTTCATTTAGTTTTTTGTTGCGCCTTTCATCTTTTCCATTCCCGGTTTTGTAGATAGAGAAAACTAAAAAAACGATATCGGCCTCTGGAATCTGTAGTCAACAGATTCACGTAATGGCTTCATTGGATTACATTTATTGAACGACACAGCTTCCTCAAAACTTTATTCTGCAATTATTGAGGGCTCTTTTCACTTTAACCCTTTACTAGTATTAATGGAGAAGACGAAACCACCAAAACGATTGGATTTGCAAGAGATTCGTGCATTAGCAATTATAGTTGTACTTGGTTTTCATTTCTTCCCAGAATACTTTCCAAATGGATATCTTGGTGTTGATCAGTAAGTATCTCTCTCTTTTCCCTTTAATCAATCAATCCATTTTCAGATTCTTTGTCCTATCTGGATTCTTAATGTGTATGTTATTAAAACGTGCTGAAAATCAATCGACATGTTCATTGATCAGTCTATTCTATTCAAAACGATTCAAACGAATTCTTCCTCTATATCTACTTGTCATCCTTATTTCTATCATTTCTCTCTATTAGGTTTTCCCTGTCACTGCAATAGAAACTAATAAGGGATCCGCTATTCATGCACTTCTTTTCGTATCGAACAGACCGAAAACCAACGAGGAGAACTATTTCGAAATGGTCAATCTATGCTAACAAATAATTATAAATTATCGTTTTCAGCTTTCCATCGCAGTCGATATTTTCACTCATACTTGGTCCTTAACCGTTGAAGTTCAATTCTATTTCCTTGTCCCTTTCATATTTCTTTTCTCTACAATCATTCCTGATAAGTTCAAATACTTCTACTACGGGATCCTTGTTTCCATTTCTTATGCCTACCATTCGTTTTCCTCTCCTATTATAGCCTTCAACAGTGTTTTCGCTAGAATCTGGCAGTTTGTTATTGGAATGATAGTTTATCTTCTGGGGAGCACAGAAGCACCTGAACCTAGTTATCAAAAGTTAAATATGAAAGAATTGGACGAATCAGTGAATCTGTTGGAAAAAGAATTTACGGAAGACGAGACTGGAAGCTCAGTTCAAAAACGAATTCCTGTGAAATTGTTTTCTCATCTGCTACCGAGTCTATTAATTCTGATAACTGCTTTCCCTTTCAATCTAACTGCAGTAGTCACCAGGTCCGTAATTCGGCTCTATACTAGTTTAGAGGTCCTATGGGAATTTGGAGGTCCCATAGGATTTCGGAGGTCCCATGTGAGTTTAGTGGTCCCATGGGATTTTAGTGGTCCCATAGGAGTTTGAAGGTCCCATAGGAGTTTGAAGGTCCCATACATGGGTTTGAGCACTGCATGTCTGAATTTCATCATTTTTTCATAAGTCAAGATATTTTTCGTATTTTTTCTATTTTTCATTTACTTCCTAAATATTGACAGTAATTTATCCAAATCAAATTTTCACCGTTAGTGAGAGGATGGACGTTTCATTTCCAGCTTCCACAACTGTGCTCATTTTTGTATTATCAACGTTGTCTGCATCATTAACAACATCATCTATGTTAACCTTCTTATTCTTAACAAATAACTGAGCTAAACAATCTTTTTCACCGCCCGAATATGGTTCGGTCGTTTGATGTTTCCAATAAGGTATGTATCAATAGTGCCCTACAGCATATGTATATCATATTCTGAGGTGTCTCCTGGTTTGGAGCACTCAGCATACAGTACAATTGTGCTTTAACCATAGCATTAAGTCATTTTTTGGCACAACTAGTAAATGATGCAAAGCACTTCTAGTGTGTTCCTTTGTTCCCCAACGGTGAAACTAAGATTTTTATGAGTTACTGTCTATATTTCAGAAGCAGATAAAATCTAGAAAAAATACGAAAAATATCTTGACTTATGAAAAAATGATGAAATTCAGACATGCAGTGATCAAACCCATGTATGGGACCTTCAAACTCCTATGGGACCACTAAAATCCCATGGGACCACTAAACTCACATGGGACCTCCGAAATCCTATGGGACCTCCAAATTCCCATAGGACCTCTAAACTAGTATAGAGCCCGTAATTCTTCTCTTGTTCTTACTGTATACCGTAATTTTTCAGACCAATTGTCACAATTGCCACTGGAATATTGATGCTCATTTCTGAGGATAATGTGATTCTTTCAAACAGATTTTTGACTTATATCGGAGATATTTCATATTCTCTTTATCTTATTCATTGGCCTATTTATGCATATTGGAAACTCACTTGTGAAGGAGACAAATACTGTATGGTATCAGAATTCAGATTATTCTCATTCTTCTCTTTCAGTACTTATTGTCGCACTGATCTCATCTGTTCTCTTAGCCATTTTAACATACGAAACATATGAGAAATGGTATCTGAAACTGTCTTCTACAAGTATTGGACTCATTGTTGTCATTTTATTCTCAGTGAATGTAATTGGTGCTAACAAGGATGAAATCCTTAGTTACTTTGATCCAGTCGCAAGGAATCTCTCCAGTTTGACTAATATTAAAAATGACATGACAGTTGGTAGGCTTCATCTGTTTCACATCTTCAATTGAAATACTTCAGATGAATTGGTTCTAATGAATTATCGATGGACTGTCAATGACATTTATAACTTGTACGCTCCCACGTGTATTTATGAAAGTGTAAATACACCTTTCGGATGGTGTAGACATACTGTAAGTTAAACACTAGGTATATTTAGTTAACATTTTGAATTGAAGGGACTCGAGAAGACTGGGAAGTACAAAATGGCAATTATTGGAAACAGTTGGACAGCTAATCATGCTAAAGTTTTCTATCAGGAGTGTGGGAATAAAGCAAAAAGTATTCTTCAAGGATCTGCTTACGGTAATATCATTTCATAAGTTGAGATTACTTCCGGTTTTAAGGATGTGAGCCGCTTTATCCTACTATTCAAATGGGTGAGTGCGAATCGAATTTCACAGATTTTGAGAAACGAATCAGAGAAGAGAAGCCAGATTATGCATTTGTTATCACGAGGTCGAGACAGGCGAAAAAAGCATTTCACACAGAGTAACCTAAACGATTTCAGATTTGTTTCAATTGGTGAACCGTTTCCCAAAGGCGTCACTAGTTTTGAACAAGATCCCATCTACCAGACGATGAAAGAACAAATGTTAAAATTCATTTCTAATATCAAATACAAACTCTATATTCTTGACTCCATTCCACGAATCTCTTCTGATACCATCCTAAGCCTCCCTTCACTTATACAAAAGAAAGTAGATCCAGCGGGCATTGATGTGAGAATATTGCTATTGCCTTCACTTTTTAAGTTATATTTCAGAAAAAATTCGTCGAACTTTTCAAGTACGAAATGGCACGGAAACGACATGCTCAACTTATGAAAGACTGTAAGGGAAAGTGTGAATTGGTGGATTATGTGCCAGAATTTTATAATACTACGACGAATACTTTCCGATATTATGATGAACGAGGATTGTCGTATTTCACAAAAGCGACTCATTTAACTCCTCTTGGAGTTGAACATATTCGACATATTTGGTCTGATCTTTGTAAAAAATTATAGTATTTGTTGTTATTTTATTGAAGTCTAATTGTTCGGTTATAATATGTGCAAGAAAAAAAATATTATGCAAATTGAACAATCGCTTCAGAAAATGACAACTAAAAGCTAGATAAAATCAGTAAAAAAAGTTTCATTAACTTCAGAAAATGATACTTGTGGGCCAATTCGTGATCTTTTGCGTCAATTTCTTAGAAAGTGTTCTTCGAAGACGATCGCACTTTTCATGTTTTCCGCTCCCGGAAACTAGATGAAAAGAAGATAATGAAGAGAGAAATGGCGGAGGAGAATAAGATGAGAGACTATCGTATGCTGAAATAGACTACTTTTTCGGATTGAAACTCTCGAAGACTTTGTTTTTTGTACAAAGCTTTATTTGAGTTCACATTAATGAATTTTGCACTCGTTGGTTCTTTCTTTATTTGCTAAATCATATATCCCAGATTGACTTTCAGCACGATATCCAGAAGTCAAAAATTTTGAAACGAATGAATTTACGTGTGCACTGCAATATGAAACTGATCTTTTTAGCCTTTTGAGATCCGCATTTTCGAATTTTTCATTGCATTTGCCATCTTTTCCACTACCCTACGCAAGATCGAATTTTTGAAGCTAGATAAAAAAGATATTATCGGTCTCTGCTAGGAGGTGTGTAGTCTGCACTAAATACATATCTCCTCTTGAAACGCCACATCCAGGACTAACTTTGAGGTCTTTTAAAACTTTAAACAAGGCTATGGAAAGTCTTAACCAAGCTTTATGAAATCCACAAGTTTTGACCCTCGATGAAGAACTTTTATAATACGAGACAATTTATTGTATAGCTTTATTTTGCTACTATTGAATACATATCTTTGAATTATTTAGAACATTTATTCAGTATCATGGACCTCCAGAAGACGAAACCACCAAAACGATTGGATCTACAAGGGATTCGTGCATTGGCAATTATAGTTGTACTTGGTTTTCATTTCTTCCCAGAATACTTTCCAAATGGATATCTTGGTGTTGATCAGTAAGTATCTCTCTCTCTCTCTCTCTCTCTCTCTCTCTCTCTCTCTCTTTCTCTCTCTCTCTCTCTCTCTTTTCCCTTTAATCAATCAATCCATTTTCAGATTCTTTGTCCTATCTGGATTCTTAATGTGTATGTTATTAAAACGTGCTGAAAATCAATCGACATGTTCATTGATCAGTCTATTCTATTCAAAACGATTCAAACGAATTCTACCTTTATATCTACTTTTTATATTCATTTCTATCATTTCTCTCTATTGGTTTTTCCCTGATACTGCTGTTGAAACGAATCAAGAATCTGCTAATTATGCTCTTCTTTTTGTTTCCAATCGGAGGAAAACCGACCAGGAAACCTATTTTGAAATGGTAGATCACTCCAGAGAAACGAAATCATTTCTTATTTTCAGTTGTCCACTGCAGTCGATCTCTTCACTCATACATGGTCTCTTTCCGTCGAAATTCAATTCTACTTCCTCGTTCCCTTCATCTTTATATTCGCGACTAAAGTACCGGATTCATACCAGTACTATTATTATGGACTCATTGGAATGATCTCTTTCGTCTTTTATTCACTCTCCTCACCTACAGTAGCCTTCAATAGTGTTTTTGCTAGAATCTGGCAGTTTTTGATTGGAATGATTGTTTATCTTCTGAGAAACATGGAAGCACCGAAACCGAGTTATGAAAAATTGGAATTGGGAGAATCAGACGAGAAAGTAAAACTTTTGGAAGAAGGAGTTACGGGAGAGGTTTTTGAAAGCTCAGTACAAAAACGAATTCCAGTGAAATTGATATCTCATCTTTTACCGAGTTTATTGATTCTGATAACCGCTTTCCCTTTCAATCTAACTTCTGTAGTCACCAGGTCCGTAATCTTTACTCTCTTTCTTACTGTATATCGTAACTTTCAGACCATTTGTCACAATTGCCACTGGAATATTGATGCTTATTTCTGAGGATAATGTCATTCTTTCAAATAGATTCTTGACTTATATCGGAGATATTTCATATTCTCTTTATCTTATTCATTGGCCTATTTATGCATATTGGAAACTGACTTGTGAAGGAGACAAATACTGTATGGTATCAGAATTCAGATTATTCTCATTCTTCTCTTTCAGTACTTATTGTCGCACTAATCTCAGCTGTTCTCTTAGCCATTTTAACATACGAAACATACGAGAAATGGTATCTGAAGCTGTCTTCTACAAGTATTGGAGTCATTGTTGTCATTTTATTCCTCTTGAATGTAAATTCCATAAACAAATATAAACTCACCGAAAGAAATTTTGCAAGTTTTGATAATATTACTAATGATATGACAGTTGGTAAGCTTTATTCACTTTGATTCTCTAACAAAAACTATTCAGAAGACATAGTCCGAATGAATCACCGATGGACGGTCAATGACCCCAAAAACATATTTGCCCCATCTTGTGTCTATGAATCAGGCAATGGTCCACTCGGATGGTGTAGACATACTGTAAGTCGGAATTTGAGACTAGTCTACTTTTCATTTGAAGGGACTCAATGAAACGGGAAAGTACAAAATGGCAATGATTGGAAACAGTTGGACAGCAAATCATGCTAAAGTGTTCTATCAAGAATGTGGGAATAAAGCGAAAAGTATTCTACAAGGATCTGCTATTGGTAATTGCATGAAAACCTAACTCAGTCTTCCCCGATTATTTCAGGATGTGAACCACTTTATCCTTCTGAACAAATTGAAATGTGCAAATCGTTTTTCACGGAATTCGAGAAACGGATCAGAGAAGAGAAACCAGATTATGCATTCATTGTCACGAGGTCGGTACAGATGTAAAAAAAAACAGTAACCTCAATGATTTCAGATACATATCAATTGGTGAACCGTTTGCTAAAGGCGTCACAAGTTTTGAAAACGATCCGATTTATCAGACAATGAAAGAACAAATGTTCAAATTCATTTCGAATATCAAATACAAACTATATATTCTTGACTCCATTCCACGAATATTTTACAATGGAATTACGAGTCTCCCCGCACTTTTAGAAAAGAAAACGGATCCAGCGTCGATTGATGTGAGAATGTCTCCTGCTATCTCTTCTAATGAATCTTATTTTCAGAAAATGCTCATTCTTCCTCATCAATACGAAATGGCACGAAAAAGGCACGCACAGCTGTTGAAGGATTGTGGAGAAAAGTGTGAAATGATAGATTATGCTCCTGTATTTTTGAACAAAACGACGAATACATTCCGATATTATGATGAACGGGGATTGTCGTATTATACGAAATATCTTCATTTAACTCCTCTTGGAATTGAACATATTCGACATGTTTGGACTGATGTTTGTGCAAAATTATAGTTGTTTTTCCTTTTCGTTTTTCCTTTTGAAATTTCTTTCACGTGTTTAATAATAAAAAATAGTCCGAAATCTTGATTTGTTGAGAACGTTAAAACCCAATGACATTCTGCCACGTGGCAACATGTCATAGATCGAAACTGTCGATATAAGATTGAAAAAAAGCAAAAGAAATTAGTATCTGTGATTCTTTACTGCACCGCTAGTCGTCTTGTGCAGTAAACAATAGAAAATTTTGTAACGGATTGACATGGGTGACGATAAGTGAGTTTCTTTCTTTCGAGGACCTCTCCTGAATTTGTATTCAGGGATTGCATAACACCAAAGACAAGATCAAGGGATCCGAAGAATAGTAAGCGAAAAGGAGCTGGGACCAGGAAACCTTCGAGAAAGAAGAAGGGTGCTTCGAAAGAGCAGGAACAAGAGTCGACACAGACATCCAAGAAGGGTCAGACCAAACCTAGAAAGAAGGAAAAGAAGAAGAAAGATGGGAAGCAGGCATCGATTGATGAAACCGAGATGAAGGGAATTTCCGGACTCTCCACTTTGAGTGTTACGAGTGCTCCGGCAACCCCAATTGTTACTACTCCTCCGGTTATCACTCAGAAGACTATTGAAAATCCGGCGATCGTCTCGAAGAAAGGAATATCTCCAACTCAAGCAGGAGACAAGTTCAATCATGCTCTTGCTAAGTCTTGGCTTGATAAAGCAGGTAAACTCAAAGATTCATTTTTCAAAAAAAGGTATGGTTGATTTCAGATTATTCGAAAGCGAAGAGTGACTACGATCACATTCAATCTTTGACAGTGAACGTGGAGAAAGAATGCAAAAAGTGGCTTGCGAACAAGAAACGAAACAAATCGGAAGACTATCCAGCACTTGATTCCACTTTGGTGAAGACTGATGACTATGTGAACATCAGTAAGATCGACGGAGTTCACAGTCGATCGATACTGATGGGTCAACTTCCTCTGAAAGACTCTGAAGAAGCATTCTGGAAAACTGTTTTCGAGAAGAGAACAATCCAAATTTACATCTGCGTCAACGATGAGACGATCGATTTCTTTCCGAATAAGGCTGAAGACTACGTAACTTACGGGACAATGTGGATCAATAATCGATATGTGGAGGAGGATAAAAAGAAGGAAGTCACTCATTATAAGATTGAAGTTCTTCCCCAGGGATGCTCCAACTCTATTATTTGTCGTATAAGTGTTATGAGAAAGTGGGCATTCGAAGGGGTTCCCGAGAAACTTTCTCGTGTTATCAAGGAGACCATTGAACTGGATTCGTACTTGAAAACGGCTGTAAGTTGTGAACTATCTATTCTATGAAAGAGATTTCTCTTTTCAGCCTTCTGATGAAACGGCGTTGATTTTGTCTCCACATGGATGCGGTCGCTCTGGTTTCTTCCTCGCTCTCTCGGTCGCCATTCACAAAATGGAAAACGACATCGAGCCATGCTTTGCTGACATTGTCAAAACCATTTGCAAGCAGCGTCCGAAAGCGGGAGGATCACTCATTCAGTTCGCTGGACTCTACACTGCCATGTTCCACTACATCAAGGCAAGTCGGCTACTCGAATAGCTCATAACTATTTTATTTTTTTCAGAGAAGGGCCAAAGACATTTCGCTGTTCGACAGAGCCACTGAAATGATTAACGCTTTCACACTGAAGTTGACAGCAGAAGCGAAGCCGAGTGTGATGGAGACGGTGACTGTCGGCACATCGACGATTAGCACGCTTTCCGCTAAGCATCAGTGAGATTAATTTGGGCAGAGGCCGTGAAATTCCAACAGATGGAACTTTTTAAAATTAATTCAAATAAAGCTTTGTGTTTCTGAATTCTAATTTTTTGTTACTAAAAATGTTGTCGACTTGATTGCTGAAAACACAAATGGTTATTATGATGGTGCTATTCACGGGGTGAAAAAGAAAAATACCGAAAAATAGGATTTTCCCCTTTTTTCGGTTTTTTTTATCTTTTTCACCCCGTGAATAAATAGCTCAATATTTAATTTTCATTTTTTAGGAAAAACAATTCTTCATGAAGAAGATCATCATTCGAAAAACGATAAAAAACAAAGACTACCGTAGGAACAAAGTTTCATCGCGTCGAGACCATATCCTTTTTTCTCGGTGTGCGCCTTGGGCGAAGGCGCGGGCGGGAATTTCACAACAACGCGTTTAGGCCGATTTCGATGGTTTTCCCTCATTTCGTTCACAGTCTAACTCACCTCGAGAGCCATGCGTACTGCTTGGCTTCTCACTTTATTTATTCATCTACTAATTAAGGTAAATTTATAATTATTTTCTCATTAAAACCCCTTTATTTCTTCAGAATACCACACAAGTCCCCGTTAACAACTCAGCATGCGACAGCGGATTGCATTTCGATTGTCTCTCCGGAAATCTCCGATGTATTCCAGCAGAATGGCAGTGTGACAATATAGCGGACTGTGAAAACGGAAAAGACGAGACCGGATGCACTTACGCTCATCACTGCGGAAACGGATTCATGCTTTGCAAGAATGGAAACTGCGTTGATAAAAACTTCAAATGCGACGGAGAAGACGATTGTATGGACGGAACTGACGAACAACATTGCGAGTTCAACAACCAGAAGTCTATTAAGTCCATTCAGAACCACCCGTTCTACGCTCGACTTCAAAGTAATCAAGTTATTCCGGAGTGTCGAGCTCCAAGAATGCGATGTCGATCCGGACAATGTATTCAACCGGATCTCATCTGTGATGGTCATTTCGATTGTACCGGTGGAGACGACGAAGTGAATTGCACGAGAAATGAAGTGAAAAACCTTCCAACCCAAGGAGACCTGAATCTTTCGTCCGCCGATCCAACTCTTTTCGCTCATGATGAATATTTTGTAAGTTTGATTGTCGAGACATCTAATATCTTTGCGATCAGTTGCAGAAGGAAGAGTGCCGTCCAGGATACTCCATTTGCTTCAGCGGAGATGTTTGCATTCCAAACACGTTTTTCTGCGACGGAGAGAAAGATTGTGATGACGGTTCCGATGAGAATGAGTGCGAGATCAAAGCGCCAACAGAAGAGGAATTCCTTTCCGGACAAGCAGACCACAGTCACTCGTGCTCGGCGGCTGGAAAGTTCGCCTGCGAGGCAAAAGGTGCTGATCAATTGGTGTGCATTCCAATGAATGCGACATGCAACGGAATCAAGGAGTGTCCATTGGGAGACGATGAATCAAAGAAATGCTCAGAGTGTGCCAGAAAGCGTTGTGATCACACGTGTATGAACACGCCACACGGAGCACGGTGTATCTGTCAAGAGGGATACAAACTCTCTTCAGATGGAGTCACATGTGAAGATGAAGACGAGTGTGCTGCTCATGGACACATCTGCCAACATTTCTGTGAAGATCGTCTCGGATCATTCGTCTGTGAATGCGCAAATGGATATGAACTTCAAGCCGATGGACATTCATGTAAATACGAAGCAACCACCACTTCGGAAGGTTATCTCTTCGTCAGTCTTGGCGGCGAAGTTCGACAGATGCCTTTGGCCGATTTCCACGATGGATCAAACTACGCCTCCGTTCAGAAGCAATCAGGACACGGAACCATTCGATCCATCGACTACATGCATCGAAACAATAAACTATTCATGACGATTTCCGATGAACAAGGCGAACCGACTGGAGAGCTGGCAATGTCGGACAACGGATTGATGAGAGTTCTTCGTGAAAACGTGATTGGAGTCGGAAATGTGGCTGTCGATTGGATTGGTGGAAACATGTTCTTCACTCAAAAATGTATTGTTTCTAAATACTTTCATTCTTAATTAAACATCTTTCAGCACCTTCGCCAAATGTCGGAGTTTCTGTTTGCACCATCAATGGACTTTTCTGTCGCCGAATCATCGAAGGTAAATCTTCCGGACAGACATATCGTGGTCTGGTGGTTCATCCGATGCGCGGACTTGTCATCTGGATTGATTCCTACCAGCGATACCATCGTATAATGATGTCACACATGGACGGTTCGAAGGTAGGCAAGAAACCGGTTTGCACTTGGAATGTCATTTATTTCAGGCTCAAATTCTTCTCGACAACAAATTGGAGCTTCCGTCTGCTCTCGCCATCGACTACGTTCGTCACGATGTCTATTTCGGAGACACTGAACGTCGTTTGATCGAGAGAATCAACATTGACACAAAAGAAAGAAAAGTGGTCATTTCAAATGGAGTGCACCATCCATTCGATATGTCCTACTTCAACGGATTCCTCTACTGGTCTGATTGGTATGTTTCCGTTATAATAGATTTGAATTAATTGTCGTTTTTAGGGGAAGTGAAACATTGAAAGTTCAAGAGATGACACATCACCACTCGAGCCCCCATGTCATTCACACCTTCAATCGTTTCCCATACGGAATCGCTGTCAATCACTCCCTCTATCAGACGGGTCCACCATCCAATCCATGCCTTGAACTCGATTGTCCGTGGCTTTGCATCGTCGTTCCAAAATCAGACTTTGTGACCACTGCCAAATGTGTTTGCCCAGATGGATATACTCATTCGATCTTCGAAAACACTTGTATTCCGCCGACAACTATTGAGGAGGAGAAGAAGCTCGAGAACTTATCACACATAGGAGCCGCATTGATGGCTGAGTATTGTGACGCAGGAGTGGCTTGTATGAACGGAGGAACTTGTCGTGACATTCTAAATGAGCACGGAAGAGCACACCGAATCGTTTGTGATTGTGAACAACCGTATGATGGAGAGTTCTGTGAACGACTCAATCCGGAAATGCTTGCCGCAATGGAAGCAGATAGCTCAAGTGTCGGACTTATCGCTCTACTTCTCGTCTCTCTTCTCATTTTGGCCGTCGTCGGATGTATTGCATTCTTCTGGTTTGCTCAACGAGATTTAACAATGGAAGTCATCTCCAACGCTCGTTGCCACGTGGATAACATGGCAAGAAAGGCGGAGGATGCTGCTGCCCCGATTGTCGACAAATTGAAACGAGTGGCCGATAGGCAAACCTCATCACCAAGAGTTGGCTGCAACTCGGCAACAAATGTCAATTTCGTTACGGATGAGACAGCTGCAGAGAGGAGAGGTCGACTGGAAGTTTCACCGGTAAGGGTGGAAATGAATAGTGTCAGAAATTGATCGATTGTTGTTTCAGTCATACTATGGCAATCCAATATACGACGATATCCCCGATCCGTCATCTGGCTACACTTTATCATCGTCGGCTCCATTCACTGGCAGAATCCGTTTTGATGATGATAACAGCTTGTTATGATTTCTCTTTCCCTCCCCTACCCCAACCCATCCCCCAACTAACCAGAATAGTCTGTAAAGTATATTTATTTTCGTTTATTTATTGCATGAACGTTGGTCATATTCATTTTCAATGGTTCTTGGGAAATAGTTGCAGACAACAACAAGTTGAAAATAATCTTTTAGGTTTAACAGGTTCACATAATAGCTACTGGAATTAAAAAAGAAAAGCCGACGTTGTCAAAACAGACGGAATTTCAAATGAAAAATCAAGAGTTGAATTCTGCCCCCTTTCTTAAACTACGAAAGTATGGGGGGTGACATTTTTTGTGTGTCCGTGTGTTCGTTTGTGGACACCGGTTTCTCAGCTACCACTTGACCGATTTTGATAATTCTTTGACCAAAAGATAGGAAAAATTGGCCGCATGATGCCCGTCTTTTCAGATTTAAAAAATGTTAACAATGGAATTTTATACGGTCATTTAAGTACATTTTCAGCACTAATTTCTACTTTCCCAGGAGCATATATTTTCCCAGGAGCAAAGTGGTCGTCTGTCTCTCTCCAAAATGTTCTCTTGGGGAAGTGATGACAAATCATACTACATACTAACGGTTCCTCGAGTTCAGCTGTATTTTAGGAAAACATTTAGTTCATAATTAAAGTGATTTGAATAAAAAAAGCTCAACACGCGGAACGCGTCTGGCCTGGCCGCCGGAACGAGCGTAGCGAGTGATGGCGGCCAGGCTAGTCGAAGTGAATTTATTTGACACTCCCTCCACTTTTCATTTTTTCACTTACAATCTTCCGATCGATCTTCTTTTTTCTTGTCATTGTTCGTCTTGTTCCGTGCCAGATTCTGTCGACTCAGATCGAGATCTTCATTCCGAAATTCTGGAGTCTTTTGGGTGGGAAACCGGTTGAAAGAGGACATATTCTGAAGTGAGAGAGACAGAATCAGATGGAAGAAAAGAGGGAGGAGGTATAAAAGAAGAGGATGAAATCAAGTTTTTTCTGAATTTTCAAGAACATTTTTTACATTTTTACATTTTGTTTTTAGGTAATGGATCCAAAAAAACCATCAAAACGATTGGATCTGCAAGGGATTCGTGCATTGGCAATTATAGTTGTACTTGGTTTTCATTTCTTCCCAGAATACTTTCCAAATGGATATCTTGGTGTTGATCAGTAAGTACAGTACCGGACAAAACGATATCACCTTTGACGTTTTTTAGTTCAAAATAGTCAACTTTGGAGATTCATAGCAGAGAGGTGAAAAGTGGGTATGCTCTAAATTTTTTCAGGGCGGTTCCTTCATTGATGGAACTGCATTTCTTTAGTTGACAACTTTTTTCTAAAACCATTTCTGAGAGTTACACAGCTCTTCGAAGTTAAAAGTGTGGTAAAACGTGATATTCTGCGCTGAAATTCATGACATTTTGGTAAGTTTTGCTTTGAAGATCCCTGTAGCTCTCAGAAATGATTTTAGAAAAAAGGTGTCAACTAAGGAAATGCAGTTCCAGCAATGAAGAATCCGCCCTGACAAATTTAGAGTAATCCCAATTTTCATCTCTTTGCTATGAATCTCCAAAGTTGACTATTTTGAACTAAAAAACACCAAATGTGATATCTTTTCAATCAATCCATCCATTTGTTTCTATTCAGATTCTTTGTCCTATCTGGATTCTTAATGTGTATGTTATTAAAACGTGCTGAAAATCAATCGACATGTTCATTGATCAGTCTATTCTATTCAAAACGATTCAAACGAATTCTTCCTCTATATCTACTAGTCATCCTTATTTCTATCATTTCTCTCTATTATTTCTTCCCTGATACTGCCATTGAACCGAATCAGGAATCAGCAATTCAAGCGCTTCTTTTCGTATCGAATAGACCTAAAAGCGACCAAGAGAACTATTTTGAAATGGTGAGCCTTGCCATTCTCTAACTCATAAACAATAAATTTTCAGTTATCCACTGCAGTCAACATCTTCACTCATACATGGTCTCTCTCCGTTGAAATTCAATTCTATTTCCTCGTTCCATTCATTTTCCTATTCTCCACAAAGTTCTCTGAAAAATACCGATATATTTACTATGGAATTCTATCTGTTTTCTCTTTCATTTTCTTCTATTCATTAGAAGATGCAGTAGCCTTCAACAGTGTTTTCGCAAGGATTTGGCAGTTTCTCATCGGAATGGTTGTTTATTTATTAGGGACGGAGACCTTGAAATCTGGAATTGACTATCGAAAGTTGCAAATAGAAGAGGCCGAGCATTTGGAGAAACTTCTGGAAGAAGGGGGAACCGAAAAGAAATCTTCGAATGAAGTGTTCAGCTTCTCTTCGTTTCTTTCATCCTATACCGTATTACTACTTCTAGTTCCAATTACTTTATTCCCTTATGATCTCCCTGCTGTCTCAGTCAGGTTCGTGGATCTCAATTTGATTTTTTTTCATTTCAGAATCTGTTTTCAGACCTCTTGTGACTCTGGGAACCGGATTTCTCATGCTCATTTCTGAAGATAATCTCTTTCTTTCGAACAGATTTTTGACTTATATTGGAGATATTTCATATTCTCTTTATCTTATTCATTGGCCGATTTACGCGTATTGGAAATTGACTCAAAATGGAGACAAATCTAGTAAATAAGTTGCTCCAAAACTCTGAAATCAAGTTGTCTTTCAGTGTTGATCCTCGCCTTGGCCTCCTCGATTGTTTTGGCTGTGATCACATTCGAAACATTTGAGAAATGGTGTCTGAAATTGACTTCCACTAGTATTGGATTTCTTGTTATCCTTTTATTTACTTCGAGTGTAATGTTAATTAAAAAAGATGAACTCCTAGAGAATATGTATTCAATTGGAAGAAATACAACAAGTTTAGATGAGGTTACAGCCAAAATGACAAATGGTAAGTAATGAAAGAAAAGAAGTTAGAAGAAGGAGAATGTTTCCAGAAGACGCAGTTGAAATGAATCATCGATGGAGTGTCAATGATCACAAGAATCTCTTTGTTCCGACGTGTGACTATGAAAGAGAAGGCTCTCCATATGGATGGTGTAGGCATAAAGTAAATGAGTGATAATCTTATCCATTTTGAAGAATCATTTTCAGAAGCTTCCAGAAAATGGGAAACATAAAATGATGATATTCGGTAACAGTTGGACTGCAAACCACGCGAATCTTTTCCTTCAAGAGTGTGGTTATAAGGCGAAAAGTATTCTACAGGGAGCAGCTTGGGGTACTGTTATTGTGCGCATTTGACTCTTAAAATTGAGATTTTCAGGATGTGAGCCCTTGTTTTTTACAAAATCAAAAGTGTGTCTAGTCACTGATTTTCTAGATAGAATTGAAAAAGAGAAACCGGATTACGCATTCTACATAGCCAGGTATCATGGATCAGTAGAGGTCGTCTAGATTTATTGAATTTCAGATCAATCGGAACAGGAAAACCATTTCTACAGAATGTGACAACTTTTGATGAAGATAGAGTTTATCAGAAAATGAAGAGTCAAATGTTGAAAATGATAGAAAACATAAAGCATAAACTATATATTCTCAATGCAATACCAACTGTCGAATCGAAAGAAATTCGGAATATTGCCGGTTGGGTCAAAGATAAAAAAGATTATAACGATACGCAGGTTTGACGAAGAGCTCACTAGATTTTCAGTTACCATTATCATTTCAGATTCCACTTCTGAAAGACACTGGATTCGAAATGTCACGAAAAAGATATGCGAAGTTAGTAGAAGACTGTAATGGAAAATGTCTTTTGATAGATTACAAGCCGGTATTTTATAATGATTCAACGAAATTATACGAGTATTATGATGAAAGAGGATTCTCATATTGGACTTCAAGTATGCATTTCTCACCTCATGGAATCGAGCATGTTCGGCCTGTTTGGAAGAATGTTTGTGATAAATTGTAGGATTTATGAATAATAATTTGAATAAATAGTTCAAGTCTTATCTTTATCTATCACTTTTTGCTGTCATTACATGATGAAAACAGAAGCGAGATGTATCTCTCTTGGTTAACATTTCGCAGCTCTAGACAGTGTAGCAGGCGCGACCGTGCAGTTGCTGCGAGAGTTTCTGTTGAACTGCAGGAAAAACAAGATAAAACTGATGCAGCAGTGTTGTATAATTGACGTTAGTAGCCGAAAGTGCTATGTGACAATCACATTGAATTACGTATACCAGAACACTGTTGATTGAAAGACTTTCTTACTCAATGTTACACAATCCTTTATCAACGTGGTTACGTTTACAACAAAAATTACAAAAAAGAAAAGAAATGATTTCATATTGGAATTCGAACGAGCACGAGTTTCAATTTAAAAAAGGATGATCTTGTTAAGCAGTCGACAACGACATCTACTAATGCATTTGAACATGTTTTTTTACATAACACTTTCGTAGTGTGACAGTACTCTCGATCGACATTTCACAAAATCTGGTCTCGAATCATTACACTTATGAGGAAAATAATACGCAGTTTTTTAGCAGAGCTTGTTTATCGAGAAAAACACGAAGCAGATTTTATATTTTTAATTGAAAATATATGAATATCTGCAGTTAAAGAAGCGAAACTGGAATTTGGATCTCAAGAGTTTGAATGAAAACTAAGACCTGCTAGTGAAAAAAGCCTGCCTTGACGAAAATCAGTTTCCTACGAAAAACCTGATCGAATAGGTGCCATGAAAAGAGCCGAAGATTGTAGACACCCAAAAACCCTATTTTCAAACGTCAAGCATCATGTTCTCCGTGCGATTCCATACCCAATTTCTTCATTTCTCTCCCTTTTATCTACTCATTGTCGTCATACTTTGGTGATGTTCCGTGCTAGATTCTTCTCAAACAGATGGAATCTTCTCTTGATCTCTGGAGTAATTTCTATAGAACATTGAAAAACCGGCGGAAAGAATATATAATGAAGATCGGAAGGACAAAAGTGGGTGTTTGCAGAAATTGAAAGATGTAATCAGTCTCCTTCTAATTTTCATAGATTTCAACAATTTCAGTTGAAATTTCAGGTAAATGGACATTCAGAAGACAAAACTATCAAAACGATTGGATTTGCAAGGGATTCGTGCATTGGCAATTATAGTTGTACTTGGTTTTCATTTCTTCCCAGAATACTTTCCAAATGGATATCTTGGTGTTGATCAGTAAGTATCTCTCTCTCTCTCTCTCTCTCTCTCTCTCTCTCTCTCTCTCCTTTCCATTCAATCAATCAATCCATTTCAGATTCTTTGTCCTATCTGGATTCTTAATGTGTATGTTATTAAAACGTGCTGAAAATCAATCGACATGTTCATTGATCAGTCTATTCTATTCAAAACGATTCAAACGAATTCTTCCTCTATATCTACTTGTCATCCTTATTTCTATCATTTCTCTCTATTATTTCTTCCCTGATACTGCTATCGAAACTAATCAGGAATCAGCAATTCATGCACTTCTTTTCGTATCGAATAGACCGAAAAGCGATCAGGAGGATTACTTTGAAATGGTAATGCTTCCTTATCATTTGTCTTGTTCTAATTTTTGTTTTCAGTTATCCAATGGTGGAAACATCTTTACTCATACTTGGTCCCTATCCGTCGAAATTCAATTCTACTTTCTCGTACCATTCATTTTCCTAATAGGATCAAAACTCCCTGATAAATTGCAATATGTGTGTTACCTAGTCACAGGTATTTCAAAACATTTCAAAGTACAAAAAAACTCGTTTTTCCAGGGCTAATTTCATTTGTTTTCTTCTTCATATCCCCTCCAACAGACGCCTTCAACAGTGTTTTCGCAAGAATCTGGCAATTTCTCATCGGAATGGTTGTTTATTTGATAGGAATGAATAGTCAGAAACCTGGAGACAAATATCAAACATTAGATGTGGAAGAAACAGAAATCGAACTGTTTGTTATCCAAATAGAAGATAAGAAAATGGAAATGGAGTCTGTGAATGAACGATATTCTCGAATGAACTCTTCATTCTCATCTTCCGATACCTTGTTGTTGTTTCTGGTTCTCATCACATTATTTCCATTTGCAATCACGCCTGTGGTTTTCAGGTAACTCTTTTTTCTCAATTAGTCAGCAACTCTAAGAGATCGCGACACTTTCAAAATATAAAAGACTATTTTGAATATTCCAGACCTCTCATCACAATTGGAACTGGAGTTCTCATGCTTGTTTCTGAAGATAATATAATCCTTTCAAAACCTTTTTTGACTTATATTGGAGATATTTCCTATTCCCTCTACTTAATACATTGGCCAATTTATGTTTATTGGAAATTGACTTGTGAAGGAGACAAGTTTTGTGAGTTAATATTCACTGAACTATAAAAGAATCGTCTTTCCAGGGTTGATTTGTGCTTTGGCCTCTTCGATTTTTCTGGCTGTAATCACATTCGAAACATTTGAAAAATGGTATCTGAAATTGTCTTCAGGAAGTGTAGGACTACTCGTTTTTATTCTATTCACTTCAAGTATAATGTTAATAAAAAAAGATGAACTAATGGATAATATGAATTCGATTGGAAGAAACACATCAAGTTTAGATGGGGTTACAGATGAAATGACAATTAGTGAGAATTGAAATGTTAAAAAAGGAAATGGATAAATTCAGAAGACGCTTTCAAATTGAATCGTCGATGGAATGTCTATGATCAAAGAAATTTATATTCGTCCACTTGTAAATATGAGAAGGAGGGGACTCCATATGGATGGTGTAGACACAAAGTAAAGAGATTTTATATTCACATTTCAATATTTGTATTTCCAGGAACTTCCAAAATACGGACGACACAAAATGATGATATTCGGTAATAGTTGGACTGCAAACCACGCGAATCTTTTTGTTCAAGAATGTGGGTACAAGGCGAAAAGTATTCTACAAGGAGTGTCTTATGGTATTGTTTTTATGGAATTTGTATCATATCAGTAGATATTTAGGATGTGAACCCTTCTATTTCCATCCATATGCAATATACTGTAAAATTCAAGATTTCGTAGAAAGAATTGAGAAGGAGAAACCGGATTATGCATTTTATATTGCAAGGTTTTTTTGCTTTACACGTCAAGTTTTATCAGAAATTTCAGAGCACTACCGAATGGCGGAGCAAAAGAGATTTCTGAAAATATTGAATCTCTTGATCAAGATCCAATTTATTTAAAAATGAAGAGTGAAATGTTGAAAATGATAAAAAATATAAAACATAAACTATATATTCTCAATGCAATACCAACTGTTCACGGGAATCAAGTGAAGAATGTTGCCAGTTGGGTCAAAGAAAACAAAGATCCGAAAGACACGCAGGTTTGAAAAACCTAAGCGTTATTTGTTCAGTTAGAGATTCCAGAATCTTCTGATCAATCCGAATAACTTTGAAATAACACGGAGCCGATATGAGAAACTAGTAGAGTGTCGCGGAAGCAGACAGCCTACTTCCACAACCTGAATAGTCTAGTCGTAGACAAGATATTATATTGGTAATATGTGCATTGGTAATAGCTAATGGAGAATATAGTACTTCCGTAACCTTTGGTTATAATATCCTGCGTAACCTCTCTGATGTAATGAAACGTGGCAAGGTCATTGTGAGTATCAATTCTACAATCAAATCAGTTCTCGAAAGGATGGAATGAAGAGTGGCCGCCGACAACGCTCAAGACAAGCACCGCAAGGACGACGTCTCCCGGACCAAGGATCCAGAAGGACGCCGAAGGATACTGAAGGAACTCTTCTCCTGTTACTACCGTGCAAATAAACCGTAATATCTCTTAGCCACTTTCCTAAGTACTGTCCCCTTGTTCTCTGGGCAGTCAACTGGGCTCACCACCCAAAGGTTGTCTCCACATGGTGCATCGACCGGGAACATGAGCCGGTGGAATAAGGGATAAACAGTGCTCGGAGAAGCGAAGTGATATTTCAAACGGTTGGAGCGATGTTGGCTGACGCTCATCCCGGATCTTCGAACTCTCCTTATCCGAAGGATTTGGAAACTCTAATCGTAGAGTGAACGGCGCTTCCGAAGCGTGCAAATCGTTGCAACAGTGTTGTAGGGGCTTGGATTAGGACCCAAGCGAGTGGCAACTTACAACATTGCGTAGGGCATCTATCTGAAGATGTTGTCCTAACGAGGCAAAGAGAAAAGTTCATTTTCCGGTGAACATCATCCGATTTCTGAACCACCATCAAATTAATTGTCGGTTTCTCTCGTCCCGCCTCGTACCTACGAGCATGAATAAATCGTATTCAGAACCTCAATTCTTCGATTGAGTAGGTCGATGTCTTTAATTCTAAGGACGTTGATTTGGAGAAATGGGAAAGATTTTTCGATTTTTTCCATTATCGGGAAATGGGAGTGGAATAAATTGTCAGTCGTCGTGAACAACAAATGGGTGGGCCGGTCCAGGGAGCGTGCCAATGTCTCCGTAGATCTGCAAATGGGCGCCACCCCGACATCCACTTCCCATTCTTCTGAGTCTGTTTGTATACCTCTGTTGGAATCCCCCGAAGATAATCGCGCGAACGTCAACGGAAGGAGGAACACAGGATGTGCAGGCAGGATCCAAGTGCCTGACAAGATGGCTAGCTACCTCTGCTTGGATCTCCTAAATCTCAGAACGTCTAGCCTTGATCGCCCGAATGAGGTGGAGAGCGAGACGTTAAACAACGAACATGCATCCAATTGCTCGCAGACAATTGACATGGGCTCGTTAATCGAATCGGTTATGAAGAATGTGAGACGGACTGGGTCAAAAATGGGAGTCCTCCCTGATGATCCGGAATCATTTGGAAAGCCGAAAACATAAACACGATCCGCCACGTGTTAGAAAAAAAAAAGAATTTGACGGAATAAAGGCGCGAGGTCACGGAGGTCAATCGGAGGTCACTAAACCAGAACAGGGATGTTGTTTGATCAAGGATTTTCGAATTCAGTTCAAACAGTAGCAGCCTTGCCGAACAGGGACTACTGGAATCAACCGAAGATGACCAAAGCAAAGAAACCCCAAAAATTGAATATCATGACTGGTGCGAAGAAGGAGGACGTCAGGAGATCGCCTGCGGACGTGGAGGAGAACGCGAGGGACGAGTTGGAACGTTCGGTTCTTTCCAATCGTCGTCAGAAGAGATCCCGCGATGGGAAGAAGGAGAAACAGCCGGCAAAACCAGCAACAGTTCATGATCCTCCGACGATGGAAGCTCGTGAGTTGCTTACTGGGCCGACATCATCCAACCCTCTCATTCGGAGTTCATCGCAATCCAGTCATGAAGTGGCCGAATTCGTCGACCTACTGAGCAGACGGTTGTCATCTATGGAGCAGACACAACAATTGCTCTTAGAGACATGTGACGTCTTCAAGAAAACCATGCAAGGCGTGCAGTTGCAACTGGAGAGACACGAAGAGAGATGGGTCAAACAGGATGAGAAGTTGTCGTCGAATGAAGAAAAAAGGATTTGGCGCTGTACTTCATTTGATGAGAAAACAGGCCGACCAATCTATTCGAGATTCGAAGATGGAGGAGACAGTGTTCACTCAGTTACGAATAGTCCAAGCAGAGTTGAGGAGGAGTATTCGTCTCCAAAGCAGGAGGAGGTCATTCAGCGACAGACAGATAAATGGAAATCGCAGAGTCATCTTCTCCAGGCTCCGAATGCTACTCCACAATCTCCACCTACCGTAACAGTTGAGGAACCATTTCCAGTCATCCAATTGTCTCCAAACATTCAAGTGTCTCCAGTTAACCAAGTGTCTCTAACTAATCCGGTTCTTGCGACGAATCTGCTCACCTCAATCACCAGTGCAATGGATTCGTTTGATGGAAATCCGGAGGAGTACGTCCTCTTCATGCAAACATTCGATCTGCTCGTGCATCAAAATGATGACATTCCGGTGGCTATGAAACATGCGCTTCTGCTCAAAATGCTCACCGGAGAAGCCAAAAGAATGATGAGATCAACCACCTTGACTTCGGATGACTACACCACGCTGAGAGAGAATCTGGACAGACAGTTCAATCGAGAACGCGACGCACAAATCTACTACGCGGACCAACTTCATAACCTCATATTCGATGAGCATGACTACGATAAGATGGAAAAGGATCTGAATCGCTTCTGTGTGCTTGCAAACACTTTGAAGAATCGAGGATGTCAGGTAGACGACCCCTTATTCATTCGGAATTTCATTCGCAAATTACCTGAAAAATTGATGGGACCGGTCTTCAAGAAAAATCGAGAGAAGTCGAGAACATTCAAGGAGATCGTGGATGTCACTTACAACACTCTAGCTGAGAAGAGAGCGCTGTCAGACGCACGGGAAGAGAAGAAGAAAACCATCCACACCAACGAAGTCTATGCTTTCAAATCGACTGTAGGTGAAGATGGACAGGGTAATAGGAAGAACCGGCCTAGCCACGAGACTGTCGAGTCCACAATTCCGGAGCACAGAAACGAAGACGCGACAGAGGTCGAGGAAAACGAAGAGTCGTTTTCGACGGAGGAGGAGGACTCCTCCGAGAATTAATGAGTCCAAAACAAGATATAAGTTGAGTTCGTCAACTTCTTCACAGTTCATAAATAAGTTGAATTCGTCAACTTTGCCAAGTTATGCTTCACTGTTGAAAACGTCAACATTTTCCAGAAAATCAAATTCTGAATCACAGTTGAGGTCGTCAACAACATCTGAATGCAAGTCTGAATCACAATTGGAATCACCAACCACTGCATCGGAGCTTGTCACATCAAATTCAAATTGTTCTAATGCGCAGTGGAGACAATCAAACTCTGACAAATTGACCAGTCACCCCGAGTCACAAGTGGCAACACTACGATCGATCGACAGAAGAAATCAGGAGATTGCCAAGAGAAGGACTGCTGAATCGCAAGCAACCGCAGCGAAGAGTTCACAAATTTGGAGCGTAGAAGAATTCAACAACAACAAGCAGATCATCAGGAGAAACCAAATACGATTTTCGACAAATTGGAACATTTCGTTGTTCAAACAGTTAATTTGCCTGACCACCATTTCGTACATCATCATGACTTTTGTACATCAGGTCTGCGGAAAAAATGGAACGTTTATGCCGATGTGGACCGACGACGCTAACAAATCAACAACAATGGTGTTCACTATTCCGAAGCGAGTCGTTAAGTTGGACGATTACGATCATAATGGAGTATATGTGGAAGTTTGTAAGGGATGCTTAAGATGTCTTCGTGACGCAACGGGACCTTTGAATCATTCTGTGAACGACAAATTCAAGGGGACGACTTATTCGAAGTTACAAATAACTCCAACAGAAGTTCATCGACATTTCGAAGGCCTGGTTATCGAATCAGGAGGAAATCCTCAGTTCAAGATAGCGGTTATTCGAACAGAAAAGCTGTTAAATCAAGGGTTGACGAAATTCCGACGTTCCCACTCGGAATTTCTTTTGCGCCCCCGGAGTGTCGCGGAAGCAGACAGCCTACTTCCACAACCTGAATAGTCTAGTCGTAGACAAGATATTATATTGGTAATATGTGCATTGGTAATAGCTAATGGAGAATATAGTACTTCCGTAACCTTTGGTTATAATATCCTGCGTAACCTCTCTGATGTAATGAAACGTGGCAAGGTCATTGTGAGTATCAATTCTACAATCAAATCAGTTCTCGAAAGGATGGAATGAAGAGTGGCCGCCGACAACGCTCAAGACAAGCACCGCAAGGACGACGTCTCCCGGACCAAGGATCCAGAAGGACGCCGAAGGATACTGAAGGAACTCTTCTCCTGTTACTACCGTGCAAATAAACCGTAATATCTCTTAGCCACTTTCCTAAGTACTGTCCCCTTGTTCTCTGGGCAGTCAACTGGGCTCACCACCCAAAGGTTGTCTCCACATAGAGGACTGTAATGGAAAGTGTATTTTGATAGATTACAAACCTGTATTTTATGATAATTCAACAAAAAGATACGAGTATTATGATGAAAGAGGATTCTCATATTGGACTTCAACTCAACATTTATCGCCTCATGGACTAGAATATGTTCGACCTGTTTGGAAGGATGTTTGTGATAAATTATAAGATCTCGCTAGTTTTTTTTCTGTAAATGTAGTTTTTGCAAAATGTTTTGATAAATCCGAATGATGACCATAATCCACATTGAAAGCTCAAAAGTTCAGGAAGACTCTGGTGTCATCCGGAAGCCCCGCCCCACAATTCTGCAAACCGTATCACCCACTCACTTTTTCAAGTCAGAAAGTGTTCAAAAGTTCAAAACTCCCAGATTCATCTACATTCATTTGCAAAAAGATCGTGTTTTGTGCAGAGAGAGCTCATTTGTCTCTGGGTATTGGCATCAGTGATCAGGATGAAGGAATGTGTACGTGAGAGTGAAGGGAATTCCTTGTTTGGATAGAGAATAGTTCAATAGATCAGTTCAAAAATGGGGTGAAGAGTATAATGTTTTGTGTTAGCAGAACGTATGTAGGAGTTGAAGTTTGCAGAAAGGGTGGTCCATTGGGCGGTGATGACTCAAACTGTAGGGGTTCCACATCAAAGAAAAAAGTCTATGAATAACATGCCAATTCGGAAAAAGAACATGGGGAACTTCATTTCAAAGTGAATCATCTTCATCACAAGAGTATTCCATTTGGATTTTTAATTCCATTTGGAAAAACGAGCACTTTATCTAAAAAATAAATGCTCAGAAACAACCAGTTATTTTTATCAAACGTTCTTCAGAGAAGAAACTGTATATTTAACAACTTTCTACACAAAGGGCTATCTTCATGAAATGAGTCAAAAAATCTGCCTTTGGGACCAAAACGTCTTCGAAACCCTTAAACTTAATTGGTGGTCACAGTAACTACACACCTCCTCCTTTTCACGTTTTCCCTTGTTTAAACAGCATGTAGCTCATTGTTCAACACAGAAGAATCATCTCACACACTTTTCAATCTATCAAACTCCACAAATAAAGGAATACTGTAGCTGCCTCTTTTCAGAGGGATTTTATTCGGTTACTTTCGCAGAGAACTTCAGAAAATGGACATTCAGAAGGCAAAACCTTCAAAACGATTGGATCTGCAAGGGATTCGTGCATTGGCAATTCTAGTTGTGCTTGGTTTTCATTTCTTCCCAGAATACTTTCCAAATGGATATCTTGGTGTTGATCAGTAAGTATCTCTCTCTCTCTCTCTCTCTCTCTCTCTCTCTCTCTCTCTCTCTTCCCTTCAATTAATCAATCCATTTTCAGATTCTTTGTCCTATCTGGATTCTTAATGTGTATGTTATTAAAACGTGCTGAAAATCAATCGACATGTTCATTGATAAGTTTATTCTATTCAAAACGATTCAAACGAATTCTTCCTTTATATCTACTTGTCATTCTTATTTCTATCATTTCTCTCTATCATTTCTTCCCTGATACTGCCATCGAAACAAATCAAGAATCAGCAATTCATGCACTTCTTTTCGTATCAAATAGACCGAAAACAGATCAGGAGAATTACTTTCAGCAGGTTTTTTTTAATTTTTGATAAGGCACACCTAAAACATATATTGTTTGCAGCTTTCCATCGCAGTTGATATCTTCACTCATACATGGTCCCTATCCGTCGAAATTCAATTCTATTTCCTCGTTCCATTCATTTTTCTAATAGCTTCAAGATTCCCTGATAAATTTCAATATATGTATTACCTAGTCACAGGTATTTCAAAACATTCCAAATACCAAGAAACTCATTGTTTCAGGGCTAATCTCTTTCGTTTTCTTCTACATATCCCCTCCAACAGACGCCTTTAACAGTGTTTTTGCAAGAATCTGGCAATTTCTCATCGGAATGGTTGTATACTTGATCACAAGTTCCCGACCAGAAATCCAATATCAGTCACTGAAAGACGTAGAAGAAGGGGAATCCATCAAACTTTTGGAAAACGAGGAGACTCAAGAAGTGAAATGTTGTTCAAACAAACAGAGTTTCCAAAAGAAATCCTACATTCTTCTCGTTTTCTTGTTAACTGCCACCAGTTTTCCTGTCATTTTACCAGCCACTTTTGCAAGGTAACTCCTTGATTTTTTTCTCATTCAAAAGTACTTTTAGACCTCTCATCACAATCGGAACAGGAGTTCTCATGCTAATTTCTGATGATAATCTGGTTCTTTCGAACCCTTTTCTGACTTATATCGGAGATATTTCATATTCTCTTTATCTTATTCATTGGCCTATTTATGCATATTGGAAATTGACTTGTGAAGGAGACGAGTACTGTGAGTATTGCCTCTGGTATACAGAGAGTTTTCTTTTTTCAGTATTGTTATGTGCTCTACTCGCCTCTATCATCCTGGCCATTCTCACTTACGAAACATACGAGAAATGGTATCTGAAACTGTCTTCTACAAGTATTGGACTCATTGTCGTCACCATATTCTTCTTGAATATAGTTCTTATTCATAAAGATGAAATCACGGATCATATTGATTCTATCGGGAGAAATGTATCAAATTTGGATAATGTGACAGAAGAAATGACACTGGATGATGCCGCCCGTTTAAACCATCGATGGAGTATTTACGATAGAAAGTTTCTACGAGTTCCTTCATGTGTTTATGAAACGAAATCTCATTTGGGATGGTGTAGGCATACGGTATATATTTATGATTGAACGGTTTCAGAAATCAATATGTTCAGGGTCTCTCACCGTCTGGGAAATACAAAATGGCAATAATTGGAAACAGTTGGACAGCTAATCATGCTAGAATGTTCTATCAAGAATGTGGTTATAAGGCAAAGAGTATTCTTCAGGGTGCAGCTTTTGGTACGTAGCATCGGAGGCATACTGTAATTCTATTTTTATTAGGATGCGAAGCACTTTATCCGAGTGGACAAACTGAACTTTGTAAAGGGAATTTCACTCATTTCGAGGAGAGAATGAGGAAGGAGAAGCCTGATATGGCATTTATATTCACTCGATTCATGTCAGTCGGTGACCCATTTCCGAAAGGAGTCAATAGTTTTGAAAAGGATCCAATCTACCAGACAATGAAGGAACAAATGCTGAAATTCATTTCGAATATCAAATACAAATTGTATATTCTTGATGCGATTCCTCGGATTAATCGGAAAATTATCGAAGAAATTGTGCCATTTTTCAGAAATAATACTGATCTGGTGAAAATTGATGTAGGGAATAAGGTCACTTCTACCGAAATAGATTTTGAAATTCCAGAATCTTTTAATCCGTCCGGACAATTTCGAAATGGCTCGGAAGCGATATGCTCAACTGATGAAAGACTGTAATGGAAAATGTATAATGGTGGATTATATGCCAGAATTTTATAACAATTCCACAAACACATTCCGATATTTCGATGACCGAGGATTCTCTTATTGGACAGATCCATTGCATTTGTCACCTCATGGAATAGAACATATTCGACATGTTTGGACGGATATTTGTACAAATTTATAGATGTAAATAGGAATTTAGAAGATGAAAAGAGAATAAATTGTTTCTTTGATTCTCATTGTAATATTCAAGAATCAACAGTTTCAGTTGTTACAGTCACGTCATTCAATGATTCATCCGATTAATTACGTCGATCTTCGTTGTTCGAAAGTGAATGTTACAATATACACACAATTCTCTCTTGTTTCCATATCTAAGTCTCTTTCCGAATCAATCGTCTTCTCTCTCTTCTCAGAAGTCTCTTTGGATCCTCCATCTCCTGCGCTTCTCCTTTCACAGCTTTCTCTCCTTCTAATGTAGGCCAATTCAATCCAAAGACGACTGTTCTCTCTTCGTTTTCTCTAAGCCTAAGTTTCGATTATTTCTCATTCAAAAGGAGATGCTACCCAATATTATTCAACTCTCTTTTTTATTTTTACATATTTGTTCGTTGGTTGATACACAACTTTTCTCTCCTTGTAATGGTAATTTTTATGGAATTGTTTTTAAAATTAGTTGAGATTTGAAAACTTCAAAACTTGGATCACATTTTTCTTGAATTCTAATATAAGGGATTCACAATTCAAAAATGTTTTGTACTTTATGTGGACAATATTCTTTTTTAAAATAAGATTTAGTACATAGAAATTTTTGGTTTCAATATTTATTAATAAAAAAAAAAGATTTGTATAAAGTTTTAGTCCAGAAAACTTCCATTTTCAGGAAAATCTGCACTGAATGACACTTGCGATGTGAATGGGGATTGTGATAATAAAGGATCAATTTGTTTGAGAGGCCGATGCAGGTAATCCTTTTATCCTCTTCTTCGTAAATCCAATTCCAGGTGTCATCCGCATTACCAAGAAACAAAAGATGAAAAAGGAAGACTTCCGAAATGCTCGCCCAGTAAGTAATTCATAACTTGACCACATTTCCTCACTGACAATATTTTCAGTCCCTGCAAAAGTGGGAGCAAAGTGTGCAAACAAGTGTCGTGAGCCTCTATTCTGTAGAAACGGAGAGTGTCAATGTGTTCAAAGAGGAACGACAAGGATATCAAATGGGGAATGTGTGACGACATCGAGAGTTGGTGATAGGTGTTCAAGGCATTATGATTGTACTTCTCCATTCTCTGCATGCCTGAATTCTCAATGTGTCTGTATTTCGGGAACTATTCAACAGGTATTTCGATAAAAAACTATTAGTTGACATATAGATTCCATCTTCTAGGGCTCCCGTTGCGTGGCAGCAGCCAATTGCCCTCTTGGAGGACTTCCTGGTCAAAGTTGTGTCAGAAGATCTGATCCTTCTCTTGCATTTAATATTCCCCCAAATCAAGACAACTGCCCGTCCGGTCAGGTTTGTGTCACTGCTGCAGATAGTCAAGTTGGTGAGTCTTTTAGTCTTTGTTTCCTTTAAAAACTTCCATTCCAGGTCACTGCTGCCCTGTTGTCTGTCCTCTCGCTAGCCACGTGGATGTCAAGTATTCGTGTGATCCAGATGCTCCTTCTGGAACCAAATGCCCTTCGGACTCTCATTTTTGTCACTTCCTCTCCGGTAATCTTATCAAACATATTCTCTTAACCTCCCTCTTTTACTTCCAGACGGAAGTTTCTCGCAAGCCGTCTGCTGCCGTCGTCCATGTAACGCAATGGCTCCAAATGCCCTCTACGCCAACAATCAGTGTATTCCACGTGGACAACTCAATTCGGCATGTACATCGAATGCCCAATGTGGTGGAGGAGAAGGAATGGAATGCATGAAAGGACAATGTCAATGTCAACAGAATTTCCATCCGGCAGTCGATGTTCTCACTAATCCGCTGAAGAATCCATCTCAATCCTGCTCAAGAGATTGTGAAAATGAGAGTTTGTCAAAGGATACCAGTTGTATGAAGGTACGAATTGATTAGAGATTCGAAACATGTTGAACTGTTTGTTACAGGCTGTCCCCCTCAATTCGCTCTGTTTCATTCAAAAACAGTGTCCACAGAACTCTGGATGTTACCGCGGAAGATGCATGTGTCGGTGTGGATTCTCTCCGAAAAATGGAAAATGTGTAGAGATTCCGGCTCCGTCTACGACCACTTCTGCACCAGCTCGTGAGTTTTTGAAAGATAAATTGGAAAAGGCAGTTTTTTTCTAATTTCGGAACCTGTAAATTAATAAAAAAAATTCCCCTGATTTGGGAAATGAACACATTTGAGAAAATAACTAACAATTACTTTAAAATGAAAAGTTTCAAACTTTCATGACAATGTGTTTTTCCAGCAGCCATAATCCCAGGAGTGCCAATCAATCCGGGAAGCGATTTGTTCAGTCTCTTCAATCAATTCCTTGGAGGTGCAAACGGAAAAGGAGGAATTAATTTCGGTTGAGCATCTCATTTTCTATTTTTTTACTTTCCCCAATACGAGGTATTTTGATTCAAATAAATAGTTCTTCTTCTTCTTTTTCCAAAAATTCAAACATCTTCTCAATTAGCTGTTATGTGTCCTTTGCTAACTTCCTCCCCTCTTCCAAACCAACATCAACCCGGTAGAACCGTTTTCAAAATGAAGAAAAACCAATTCGCCGATCGCCTGACTCTCGAGTAGTACGAAATAGTACAGGTGAGATGAGAGACGCAGAGAAAGATGTTTTGGTTGATTAGACGACGGAAAAGGGACAAGGACGTTCGTTGGGAGGAGAGAGACGCAGATTTCAGTTCTGTTTTTCGGTCAGGAAAACGGGAGGAAGAGGAGAAGAAGATAGAAGAGGAACTGCCCTTGAAAACTGTTTTCATCACTTGAAATTCCGAGACTCTGGGGGTATAAAAGACATCGGATAGAAGGGGAAAAGTCAGTCGGTTCACCAAAATGACCGCTTCAACAACATTTGCCGCTTCGGCAGCAATTCTTTCTGGCTTCACAATTGTGGGATGCCTCTTCTTTGCCGCCCAAATCTTCAATGATGTCAACTCTCTTTATGATGACGTCATGATTGATATGGATGCATTCAAGGTAGGTAGCATATAGTAGTGGCTTAGTCCTAACTTTGGAATCTGCAGGTCAAGTCGAACATCGCTTGGGAAGCCATCAACGATGTCGTCGCACCAAAAGGAGGAAACCCATTCTTGCGTGAGAAGAGAGGATATGCTCAATACGGAGGTGGACATGGAGGAGGTGGATACGGAGGAGCCCAAGGAGGATATGGAGGACACGCCGGAGGCGGCGGTGGCGGATATGGAGGACATGCTGGAGGTGGTGGCGGTGGATACGGAGGAGGTAGCGCCGGAGGATGCCAATGCTCTCCAAGCTCCAACACTTGCCCACCAGGACCACGTGGACCACCAGGACAAGCTGGACTCGATGGACTTCCAGGAGCCCCAGGACAACCAGGAGCCAACGGAGGAGCTGGATCTAACGGACAATCCGAAGGAGGTGCTGGAGGTTGCAAGACTTGCCCAGCTGGACCACCAGGACCACCAGGACCAGCCGGACAAGCCGGACGCCCAGGAAACGATGGACAACCAGGAGCCCCAGCTTTCGGAGGAGGTGTCGGAGCCCCAGGAGCACCAGGAGCCCCAGGAGATGCTGGATCTCCAGGAGCACCAGGAGGAAGAGGACAACCAGGACGTCCAGGAAAGAATGCTCAAGGAGGAGCCTCTCGTCCAGGACCACCAGGACCACCAGGACCCCCAGGAGCACCAGGAAACAATGGAGCTCCAGGAGGTGGATATGGAGTCGGACCACCAGGACCACCAGGACCATCTGGACGACCAGGAGGTCCAGGACAACCAGGACCAGACGGACAACCAGGAGCCCCAGGAAACGATGGAGCCCCAGGAACCGACGCCGCCTATTGTCCATGTCCAGGACGTGGAGGAGACGGAGGATACGGAGCCGGAGGACATGGAGGAGCCAGCGGAGGAGGTCATACACAAGGATATTCCAGAAGAAAGGTTGCTCGTAAGGTTCTCGCCAAGAAGCGTGTCGCCGTTCACCGCAGAATTGCAGCCAATCGTCAAGCTTAATCATTTGTACTCAAATAAACAGTTGAACATTCAATTTCTTTTTTGAAAAAACATATTCTCTGAATGCAGTTTGATCCATTAATTCAAAAGAAATGAGCCTAATGATTCATATATTAGTTTTTGAACCTGAGCAGTCTTTGAGCCTTTTTGGGGAGACCTAATCTTATCAAAATACTCCAGTCACAAGATCCTGAAAGAAATTGAAAAAAGTCTAATCCACTAATTTACTACGATTCAATTTTACTACGAGAAGATGAATGGGGCTGCTCTTTTTGGGATTACTGTGGAAAGAAGGATTAAAAAAGAGGGTTATATAAGGAGACTACTTCATTGGCTACGGTCTCATTCTAAATGGATCTGCTCACTAGTGATTTTGATCAGAGCCTCAATTTTGTAGTTCGAAATGGGTTCAAATTGCATCCCCATTTCTATAATTGTACAGGAGTCGATGGATTTGCATTGGGTACTAGAAGAGAATACATCGGAACTTATTTCTTTGTTGTTGGATGCATTCTATTGGTAAGTTACTAGTAATGACTACAGTATTCCGTTTGATTCCAGCTCATCTACGTACCCTGTTTACTAGTTATCTCTAGAAGTGATCTCATGAAATCTTCTTGTTATAAAATAATGGTCTTCCTTGGAATTCTTGATATCTGTTGTATTCTGACAAATTCCGTCGCAACCGGGCTCCTTGGATTCGTCGGAGCCACTTTCTGTTCCTATCCTCTGTTTATCTTCTTTATGGGATCTTTGGGAACTGGATGCTGGATGGGATCATGTGCCACGTGTATCCTCCTAGGCATCAATCGTTGTTGTGATGTCAATCAACATCTCAGAATTCGAACAATCTTCATCGGTCGAAAGATGTATCTGACTATTGCCGTTCCAGTCCTCTACACAATTTATTCAATGTTTTTCATCAAACCGATTCTTTTCAATTCAAATTATATCAGTTGGTTCTTCAATCCAATGCTCCCGGGACACGAGGTTTTTCGAAAGAATTCATGTCTAGACAAACTATACGATTCCAGGCAACCGACTACGTGAACATCGCCCACACTGTCAACAACTGCGTCGTTTCCATGGCCACCACAGCTATATACGCGTATTTGTGTATTCTGTTGTTCGCAAAGAGCAAACATTTTAGATCAGAGTCAATTTCAAAAACTCAAACTCAAGTGAGAAGGACATCCGGATAAAATTATCAATTCTTTTTTTAGATCTTCTTCCAATCCGTTCTAATCTGTTCTTTCAATGCAATTGCTGCCTACATTTATGTGTACATGCAATTTTTCTATTCACCCCCTTCAGTCGTTCTCGTCGGACAACTTGCATGGCAGTGTGCACATGGTGAGAATAAGGTTGCTAGGGAACACCATTTGTCATCATGTGCTTTGTGACTCAATGATCTTTGTAGGCTCCGTCTGTCTCATCTACATCACAATGAACCGAACAGTTCGTCGTGGAGTCATTGATTTGGTTGTGCCACGTGTCATCAGAGATCGGGCACGTATTGGAACAACGACTATAACTAGACCAATATTGAGTGTCGTCGGAGCCGATGCTAAATTGACTACTCGCACTGGAACAAGCTCTGGAACTGTTTTCTAAAGCCAACCTCATTTCCTTATTCCATTCTCCCTTTTTATTTTCTGTTCCTCCAACTTTTTATTTTTCTTCTCCATATTACTTGATGAATAATAAATCCTTCGTCGTCACCCTCTTCTCTCCTTCCTTTCTTCTCTTTCCCAGACCAAATAAGCACAACTGAGCAAAGTCCACTCGTCAATTGTCATCGTCTTGAGGTTCTCGCTCCGCCCTATTGCCACGACGACAGCCCTTTTAGCTCTTTTGCGACGACGAGAGGAGAGAGGGGACGCCAGTCGTATACATAGGTTTCCTCTTCTCTTCGTGCGACCGCTTCAGCTTGGAGCTCTTTTTGATATAGCACTATGCAACTCAATTATAAGTCAGTCACGATTAGATTTCAGATATTAAAGAGTATATAATTTTTTGAATTCCAAGAAATAAAAAGCTGCTAGGGATAGCGTTCAGAATGCTGCGTCACAAGCAGGTGAATCTAGAAAAGTGTGTTTTGTTTCGGAATGATGGAAGGAAAACTTTATAAAAGTCATCATTTTCCGGTCGAATTCATTTTTTGGAGGAGGAGCTGAACAAGAGTTCAGGTGCCTTCTCTCTCTCTCTCTCTCTCTCTCTCTCTCTCTCTCTCTCTCTCCCTTCAACACATAATATCTCCATTTGTATCCAACAATAAATCTCCTTCCTCCTCCCCTTCTCTCCATTTCCATCTCTTTCTGCTGGCTGCTCCACACCAAAAAACGTGTTTTTGATTATTGGCTTGTCGCCGCCCCATCTCCTCCTTCTCCTCCTCCTCTTCTTTTTCTTCTTCTTCTTTACACCACATTTCCCTCTTCAGACTTCTTCTTTACTCATTTCATCTATCCGGGAGCAATGTCGCCAGACCAAAAGCATCGTTACAAGTTATACTACGGCAACATGAGAGGAAGAGCCGAACCGATTCGACTCATTTTTCAGTGAGTTTTTCTTGTTTTAATAGAAGAATATATCCTTTCGTTTCTAGTTTTCTCAGCGTAGACTTTGAGGATTATCGCATGGAAAAAGACGAATTCACCGGAGCCATAAAAGATAGTAAGTAAAATTGAGAGAAGCAGACTGAACATTTTCGATGTTGTGAGAGGGGGGAAGTCCATTTTGTCTTTCTTTGGAAAAAAACTGTTTCAGAGGCTCCAATGAAGCAACTTCCGTTCATTGAAATCGACGGAGGGAAGACAACTCTCTGTCAAACGGTTTCAATCTGCCGTTATCTCGCAAAGTCTGTTCAACCGGATAGATGGTTTGGTGGAGCCACAAAGACTGATTCGGCTAAGGTCGACATGATGGCTGATGGGTTTGCTGACCTGTTCAACATGGCTGCTCAAGCGAAATATGCTCCGGATAGCATCAAAGAAGCCGCCATGGCTCAGTACAAATCAGCCATCGGTCCGAAACTCGAGATCATGCAGGACTTGTTGAAAAAGAGCAAGGGAGACTACTTCGTCGGAAAATCGGTCCACTGGTGTGATGTTTACATTCTCGGAGTTCTTCAGGCACTTGATGAGGTAATCTCAATGAATAAGTAACAGATAATAGAAGGATTTGTATTTAAGGGAGACGATGGAGTATTCGATAATCTCCCAGAGCTTCGTGCCTTCTATCTCCGAATGCGTAATCTTCCGGAACTCAAAGAGTACATCGATTCCAGCTGGCCAAACACCAAATACACGGAATAAATGAGTAGTCAAAACTCTCCGAACGATTGTGATAATTTCTATACAAAAATTCAAATATTTGTGTCAAATAAAATATATATTTGGGATAGGACCAAAAGACATTCCATTGTTCAAAACAGTTGACTTCCCATTGATCGGATGGATTTCTTTTTGATAGATTACAATTTTGAACCTGTTCAAAAATAAGTAGTTATTGACAGTGTGGGCAATGTTCACGTAGTCGGTTGCCTGGAATCGTATAGTTCGTCTAGACATGAATTCTTTGAAAAACCTGGTGTACCGGGAGCATTGGATTGAAGAACCAACTGATATAATTGGAATTGAAAAGAATTGGTTTGATGAAAATAATGAATAAACCGTGTTGCACGGTGCACATAATCCACCATACAAAAACTATACAAAAACTATACAAAAACTATGAGAAAACTATACAAAAACTATACAAAAACTATGAGAAAACTATACAAAAACTATACAAAAACTATACAAAAACTATACAAAAACTATACGAAAACTATACAAAAACTATACAAAAGTTTTTGGGGATCATTTTGGGGGTATCATTTTGGGGGGTATCATTTTGGGGGTATCATTTTGGGGAGGGTATCATTTTGGGGGTATGGTTTTTGGGGGGTATGGTTTTGGGGGGGGTTTTGGGGGTTAGGGTTTTGGGGGGTATCATTTTGGGGGGATTATTTTGGGGGTATCACTTTGGGGGGGTATGGTTTTGGGGGGGACATTTTGGGGGGTATCATTTTGGGGGGCGTATGGTTTTGGGGGTATGGTTTTGGGGGGTATGGTTTTGGGGGGTATGGTTTTGGAGGGTTAGGATTTTTGGGGGTATCATTTTGGGGGAGTATGGTTTTGGGGGTATCATTTTGGGAGGGTATCTTTTGGGGGGTATCATTTTGGGGGGTATCACTTTGGGGGGGGATATCGTTTTGGGGGTATCATTTTGGGGGTATCATTTTGGGGGTATTATTTTGGGGGGTATGGTTTTGGAGGGTTAGGATTTTTTGGGGTATCATTTTGGGGGGTATGGTTTTGGGGTATCATTTTGGGGGGTATCATTTTGGGGGTATCTTTTTGGGGGTATCATTTTGGGGGTATCATTTTGGGGTATTATTTTGGGGGGTAGGTTTTGGAGGGTTAGGATTTTTGGGGGTATCATTTTGGGGGTATGGTTTTGGGGGTATCATTTTGGGGGGTATGGTTTTGGGAGGGGTATGGTTTTGGGAGGGGTATCATTTTGGGGGTATCATTTTGGGGTATCATTTTGGGGTATCATTTTGGGGTATGTCGATAAAACGATAACCCCCAAAATGATACCCCCAAATGATACCCCCAAAATGATACCCCCAAAAGATACCCCCAAAATGATACCCCCAAATGATACCCCCAAAATGATACCCCAAAATCCTAACCCCCCAAAACCATACCCCCATACCCCCAAAATGATACCCCCAAAATGATCCCCCAAAAGATACCCCCAAAATGATACCCCCCAAAACGATATCCCCCCAAAGTGATACCCCAAAATGATGTACCCCCAAAAGATACCCCCCAAAATGATACCCCCCAAAATGATACCCCCAAATGATACCCCCAAACGATATCCCCCCAAAGTGATACCCCCCAAAATGATACCCCTCCCAAAATGATACCCCCCAAAACCTAACCCCCTCCAAAACCATACCCCCCAAAATGATGCCCCCCAAATGATACCCCCCAAAACCATACCCCCCCAAAACCATACCCCCAAATGATACCCCTCCCCAAATGTTACCCCCAACCATACCCAAATGATACCCCTCCCCGGGGTATCATTTTGGTTTTGGGGGTATCATTTTGGGGGATCATTTCGGGGTGGGGGTATCACCTTGGGGGGGGGGGTATCGTTTTGGGGGTATCATTTGGGGAAAAATATAATTTAAAACAACTTTGTAGTTATAAACTTCACACCAAAACGTTTGCGGACAAAGTTATTAATTAAGTTTCACAGCGTTCCCATTTTTTCATCGAATTTTCAGGGTGAGGTTATACTTTTGTGGATCGCCAAAAGTGATTTTTCCCAAAAAATGCAATATTTTTCCCACTTTTTATTTTTCTTCTCTGAGCTTCCGCGGTTCATAATAACTCAACATTTGGAACATTTTCTTAGTTGGAAGCTTTCCCGCAACTCTTACCGTTCTCGAGACACTGGAAAACCGAGGGGTGAGGTTATACTTTTGTGGAGCATCTGCAATCAAAAAGATAGAATCCACATTTATTTATTCTCGAAAGTTTCAGTTTTTCACGTGAACAAACACTAAAAAATGAATCATTTGAATTCAACAATAAAGCAATTCTTCTGCCAAAAATGCGTTATTTGACAGCTACGTTGAAAAGTGGAGAACAGTGAGTTTTTTGATTTTTCAGTCTGTATTCGAAGATTTTCAGTGCGGTTGCATTGGGATTGGAACTGAGTATTCTCATTGGTCTCTTCTTCACAACGTGCATTGTCGTGCTCATTGGAATGTCAGCATTCTCCATTTTTCAAATCATTCGGAGATATAAAAAGAAGAAAATGGCGAAACGACCAAAGGATTTTGTCGTTATTACAGAGAATCCTTCGAATTCTTCATCTTGAAATCTGAAATGAATGGTTTTTCTTTTTGGTTGTCTAGAAATATCTAGTTTGCTGCAACATTTCGTAGTATTGAAAATTCGAAGAATAGTCCTTGGTTTTTCTGAAAATCTTCCCTGGAGACTCGAAGCAATTACTATAAAAACATGTCATATCCAGAAGAATTTCAGAATTGAATCGAAAGAGAGAGAGAGAGAGAGAGAGAGAGAGAGAAGTCTCTTCCTTGTCTCCAACTATTTCTCAGTGTTCATCATTGAATATAATGCAGAAAGAGAGAGAGAAAAAGCAGAAGAATATCAAATTCAACGAATTCAGTCGAGTGTAAACTCTCTCTTCTCTTCACCTCCTCCTCCTTTTTTCTATTCCATTTTCAGCAATTTTCAGCCTTTTTCATTGCAGATCTCAAGACTAGATATACACGTGGCACTGAAAGAAAAAACAGAATTCAAGCGAAACGAAGGAAGAGAGAGAAGAATGAAGGAGACGTCTTTTCATAATCGTAAATCTAGTTTTGGCTCACTCCATTGTACCTTCTTCTCTTCCTTCTTCTCCTCCTCCTCCTACTCTTCTTCTCGACATTTTTTGGATTCTCTGAAAAACAGGAAACAATTTCGGTGGTATCTCTCTCCTCTTCGTCTCATAGAGATATCTTCTTCTTCTTTTTTCCCAATTTTTCGTTTGTCCACTCTTGTCAAATTGCTTTGTTTCACGCTTTGACACACAAAGAAATTTCAGATTTTTGTTCCTTTTCGAGAGAAATTTTGATTTTTCAAGGTTAGCAAAACTTTGTGTTTCTCGGAATTTGTTTAAAGTAGTGGTCTTTTCTCACTCGTTTCGATCTTGTTTTTAAAAATCTTCAGTTGAGGTAAAAATTCCGTAACGGCGCCGTCTAATTTTTGAAATTATTTTTTTCAAGAACTACTGTTTTTTAATCTTAAACTAGCAACGATACTCCGCTATAACGGTTCACTCTTCTTTTACTAAATCACCTATTTCTTTAATTCAGTTTCAAAAATTTCAAACTTTTTTTTCGTCCCACAAAGTTTAACCTGTGAAAATTCGAGATTTCTCAGCCGGCCCAACCTGTGCCGCAACCCCAACCCCTACAAAAAAAGGCTCCCGGATATCTTGAAACTGGACATTTCGTAACCCAAAAATCGTGTACCTGTACTTGTGGAAGCAGGACATTTGAAAACTCGAATTTCGAAACGTCCGGTTTCAAGATGCCCGAGAATGCCCAGTTTTTAAAATCTGGGTACTTCAACTCCTGGAACCAGCTCTGGTCCCTTTGCCCTCAAAATGATGTTTTTCAGACTTTATAAATAAGTTTTCCGTCAGACCAGACAAATACACTTTCTTTTTTGAGTTTTGTTTATTCTTTATGCTTCCGATGCCATTTCCGTCGTAACTCATATCTAATTTCGTTCCTCGTAGAAGGCTGAGCAGATTCTTTTTAAATTTGAATTTGTTTCTGACTGTGAATTTGGAGTCTCTTCTCTCTTCCACGCATTCATTCAGAATCCAATACATCGTGTACTACATTTCCCTTTTTGCTCTCCTCTCTAATCATCATTTACTCGAAACCTATTCCTCCTTTCATAATTTCTTCTTCAAATGAATATATATTCTTAGTGTGACATTTCTCTCTCTCTCTCTCTCTCTCTCTCTCTCTCTCTCTCTCTCTCTCTTCCATTTTCTATTCTCTACACTCATTTCAGATTCTCCGTTTTTGGTTGCTTTTTCTTTTTTTCTCTCTATCCGATTGTTAGTTATCTATCGGGGAAAAGAAAAGAGCAATTTGTGAAAAGAGATAGATTCCAGAAGGACACCATAGATTCTATTCCAGATGAGAGTTACGTGTTTTTTTGGAATTCCGGAGGTGAAATTCCGAAACATTTTCAAATATTCAGAACTTTTGAAGTCCACCTTTTTGAATTCCAAAAACCTGCAAAACTCGAATCAAGAATAACTTTCTGTCGTCATGAACTCTTGCAAAATCATCAGAAGTCTCTCGATTTTTCCAATTTCCGGTTTTCGTCAGAAACCTAGGGGTTACGAGAGAGCATAATCCGGTTAGCACCAGCCGACTCTAAATCTAGAAATGTTCTTGACCTCTTACTGATAACAGAAAAGGATTCTGAGATTTTACAGTAAATGATATTTATGAGGGAGGTTGTGCCTTTTGCTCATTCTCCAATGGGTAATCAGCTTCTTTCGCTTCGCATTTTTTTTTGCTCATTCTGAAAAATTTTTAGTTTAGCTACATACATTCACTTTTTAGCATTACAACTTTTATCTTCACTTCTTTTTTTTTTGAATTTCCAAACGACTTTCCATCTAGCTAAAGTGATTTTAGATATAACCTCTCTCTCTCTCTCTTTCACAACAGTTGTCATTTCTTCCTCCAACTTCTTCCAAGAATTCTAGACCTTTCCATTCGTATTCAATTCCCGTCTAATGAACTTTGATTTTCTCTCACTTCTTTTTCGCCCTTTCAAATATTTATTTATTCTTCTTCATTCCCGGAGAAATTCTAACTTTTTCTTCTGAAAAAAGAGAGTCATATGGTGTCTATCTCAAACCAACTGGTCCCCCCATTTCTCTCTGTTTTTGACCTTTTTTGGCCCTTTTTGCTCTTATAATTCTCTTTAAATCCATCGTGAGAGAGAAAGAAGAGAGAGAGAGAGAGAGAGAGAGAGAGAAATTCATCAACATTCAACTTTTTATTTCCTCCATTGAATCCAAATTTAGAAGAAGAAGAAGGAATCGGATGCAGAAAGAAGAGAGCGCAGAGAAACGAGAGTGTCTGTCTGTCTGCGTCTCTCTCTCTCTCTCCCTTTGATTCTTATTCATCATCAATTAATCATCCATCATCTATTTCTCTCTTCTCGAATCTAATCATAGTTTATGATGAACACTCTCTCTTTCTCTCTCTCTCTCTCTCCCCGACTCTTTCGTCACAAATTATCAGAAGAACATCCGGCTTTTTTTCGTGTCTCAGACCACAGATTATCCTCTTTTCATTCCTCTCCTTAAACCATCAGAAGGGGTGATAAGTCATTTTTTGTTTTTGGGGCGAAGAAACGAGAAAAGAAATACGAGAGCAAGGCCAATCTAATTTTCGTTTTTTTTCATAGATTTTGTTTTCTTTACTCGTTTTGTTCCCCGAATGAACTTGTGTGTATTACTCGCAGTTTTGAAACATTTTTCTCTTTTGAATTTTTAGATACTCTATTATGAGATTGTTTCAAATTTTTTTACAAAATTTACAGTTTTCTAAATTTAAGAAATAGAGTAGTGTTAGTTTTGAAAATACTATGATGGTATGAAAACTCTCAAAGCCTAAAATCTCTAAATAATTGAACATTTTCATTTAGAGGCCTACCTTGGTCATGAGATATTGAATCAAAAGTCTCCGATCGCTTTCTGCTAAATTAGTGCTCGATTTCGAATTTCTCCAGAATCAAAACTAACAGTCTAGAGTCTTAATAGTCTCAATAGAGGGAGTTTCCAAAATCAATTAAAAACGTCATAGGAATCCGAAATTATTTTCAATCCAGCTATTAACTTACTGCCCTAAAAAATTCGAAACAATACCACTTTTCCCCATTTTACTACGAACGCCCAAAGTTGACCACTTTGAACTGAAAAGACCGATTTTTTATAAACTTATGGCCAACACTGTAGGAACAGTTGTTGTTATTTGAACCGAAAACCCGCCAAAAAGATGTGAAAAATTTCTCAAACTTAATAGAGCTCTCAGACAGTTTCAAATATAAAAATTTTGAAATTTTGATTGTATTTTGAATCTCTCGGTTTATTTTGAAAACGGTACGGCCAGATGAGAATCTAGAAAATAATCTTCCAATAGTTATCAACAAAGCCTCGACTGTTTTCTAATTTTTATATTCAAAATGAGCTACAGTAATGATTATTAAAAAAGACGTCGTCGAGCAAATATTTATGAAACGTTCTTCTCTAATGAACCAACAGAAAAAAACTGTATCAATCTAAAAAATAGAGTTCGAAACAAGGAATCAATAATCGAGTGTCTAATGAACATGTGGGAGATATAGAAATTCAAAACCTCAAACATGCCCTCCTCCTCCTCCTTCTTCTCTTCCTCTAACCACCCATCATTCGTTGTCATCATATCAGTCAATCATTCACACACGTTTTTCAACTTTCCTTCTGTTTCCTCTTCACAAGTGAAGGACCCTCTTTAGAAGACAACTGAACTCCTCATTGTCTATCTTCAAGGTGTAAAAGTGCTCTTTATTACGTTAACACTTGCTCTCTCTCTCTCTCTCTCTCTCTCTCTCTCTCTCTCTCTTTCTGAAGATTGAACTAATACATCATTTTAGAGGGGACATGCTGTCATCAACTACTGGAAGGTCCTTCACTCAATTAGACGGTTCAAATGGAACAAGTTCCCGTAGGAATCCATTCGTTCATGTCACATCTACTGGTACGTTTTTTATTTTTGAATTTTGCTTGAAAACACAGGAGTTTCGAGTTATTGTTGTGTTAGAAAACTTTCTCATAAAAGGGAGTTTTAGAAACATAAAAAAATTTTGAAAAAAACTTTAAAAAAACGGAACTGTTTCGAAGTTTTTGTATAAAAAGTTCGATTGTCAGCGCAATATTATTACTTCCGCTGGATTAAAAACAGAAGTTGAACTTCAATCGTGTAGTCTTCTCGAACAATTTTTTTCTCCCTTTTCAAAAACTGAAATCTAACTCTGAAACACCAGACTCTTCTTCTCTTTTAGCCTTTGCAATTCAGTTATTGATCTGCAAATTCAAAAAAACTAATCCAAAAAAAAGTTCAAAAAGAATAATCTCACAATATTATCACAGTTTCATGAAAACCATTTTTGATTTCAAACAAAAAATACTCAGTGGCTTGATGGAACGTGTGCCCTAAATCTCAAAAAAATCTCAGATTCATGTAATCTTCCGGACCGTCCATCACTAAACACACCTCCAATATCATCGCGTGTTCGGGGCGAGAAACTGGTGAACTACATGGAGCGGTCTCCACCCTCTTCATCGGTGGCAATCATACCGGGGTAAGCGGATTAATCCCGGAGTGCTCGTTTCTTTTTGCTTCTTTTGCTCTGTGCTCCACTAGTTCCTTTGCTTTTTTATACACGAAGTGAGTGACTCTTCTTCTTTTTCTTCTTCTGAATACTCGTCATCATTGAAATTAAAGAAAAGACGCCCGAAGGGCAAACGAGAGGATGTATCCTCTCTCTCTCTCTCTCTTTTAGATATCTTCAACCACCACAAAAAAGTCAAGGATCATCATTGCGCTTTTATGTTGATTACCTCCCCAACTCTATTTTTTTCGAAAAACTTCATCTCCAAGACTCCGTCCACTTTTCCTCTAATACAAACGCACTCAATGATTTCTGATTTCTGTAAAAATGTATCTTCCCACGGAATGTGTCACCTTCTTATAGACTTATTTTGTATTTAGACACTTTGATCCATAACAAAATGTCAGCCTTTTTTCATTTTTCTGTCGACTAGAGACAAGTTTTGATTAAAATAGAGTCTTGACACTTTTATGATCAGTTTTCAATTCGAATTGCAGTTTTTTTCTTTCTTCTTTTGGGTTTCCTTGGCGACCACGAACCCAATGGGATTAGAAATATGTTTTTCTTGTTTCAAGAGTTCTATAACATGCTGAAAACTTTGGAACTCTCACTGAAAATCATTGAGATTTTTAGAGAATTCGAGGATTTCTGTTTCATCAAACTTTGAAAATTGACAATTGAACTGCTCAAAAAATATCCTGATTCCATGAATATAATTGAAGTATTGTAGTTTTAAGGTTAGTATTTAGGTAACATTTCAGTTTCAGAATGTCGCTAAATTATTTCAAAGTTTCTGAAATATAGTATTGATCTTGATAATGTCCGCCCAGTAATCTTCAAACTCGAAATATTTGGGGACGTTACAGTATATCTTTTCACTATTTCTTTCCAGATAATGACGGTTTTTAGTCTCCTATGGTTATAAGATATGTATCTGTTTTCTATAATGAAACCAAATGTATCTTACATGAATGTCAATATCGCTCATCAAAACATGTTTCTCTTTCAGTTTTAATGAGACTGCAACTTGAAATATGAAAATGTTGTTATCAAATTTCCCTTTTTCAAAACTTTAACATAAAACATCATCTGAGTGTTGGTTATTACATAAAACAAGGTTTTGAGTTCTTGAAATTCCTATCTACCCTGGTAGGCTTCCTACTGGACTCTTAAATTTCATAAAATTTGAACATTATAAAACAAATAATTATTCCTGTTTAGAATTAAACTTAAACATTTATGAACATTCTGAAGTTATTTCCACTAGTACAGTTTTTTTTGGAAAATGGTACGAATAACTGTATCTGGTAACATTCTTTTTTACTGATTGTGAGAGGGAAATCATAAATGTTCAAATTGTCTACTATGTCAGAAAATTTGAGTAATCTGTATTTTGGAAAAAAACTGTTACAGATATTCCACTAATAGCTGACAATATAATTTTAGTTTAATTCGTTGCTTTCCAAAACATTTATTTCGAAAACTGTCTATTCGGTGTCTTTGAACTCTAAACGAGAACATATCAAGATCAGTCCAAAATTCAACGAGATATTCAGTTTTTGAAACCACAATTATTGTATGATTCTGTCTTAAAACTCCTTTCCTCTCCTCCTTCTCCTCCTCCTTCTTCGTTTTTCTCCAATTCATCTCTATTCTCCCCTCACTTCTTCCCCTTATTCATTTCCGTTGTTGCCTGTCAACCGAATACACACTACTTCCCTCCTCTCCTTTCTTCGACTTTTTTTGTTTATTTTTTTTTTGAATATGCATATACATGACTTATTTGGCTACCTTCTTCTATCTTGAAACCTATCTTCTTTTAGAAAGCTCTGAATACAGTTACCGTCATGTCTGTTCGATCAGTTGTATCTCAACAACCATTCTAGATATCCAAAAGGTGTCAACAGATGAAATATAGCTTATGATAAGCTGACCATTCCATCAGTTGACTGTTTTCCAAAATCTTTATTCTCCATTGAGATGTGTCGATTTTTCTGAAGAGATATGGTGTTATAATGATTGAATAAGTACACTTTCCCTTCTAATCCAACACCAAAAACCAGAAAATATGAAAAGTTTATGTTCAATTTCCCTAATTTAATAATTCTTGTCGTCGAAAACTTTTTTCATTTTATCTCTCTCTCTCTCTCTCTCTCTCTCTCTCTCTCTCTCTTTCAGTTTTCATCTCATTTTCTATAATCAGCATTTTCATTATAATCCCCTCTCTCTTTCTCTCCCATTTAAAAAGAGGGATTAGTAAAGTCCATCGGTTTTTTTTATCATCCCCCCCCCCCGGATATGGCCCCATTCTCTTTCCATCTATCAAATCGCATACGTCGACAATTTCCGCCTGATAATATTTTATTGGATTTTGGATTCTCCTTCTTTTTTTTGAGATTATTCTGCACACCCTTTTCTGGGAATCACCAGTTTTCAGACAAAATGTTCTTTGCCGTGAATTTTTAAATAATTCGGTGTGTGATTAATAAGTCTAGCTAAGAACAACTGAACTTGATTGAAACATTAAGATGATCTGAACTTTTTGAAATTAGAAACGATCTTTTGAGATACCAAATATATTTCTGCTAATTAAGAGTAAATGAGAAACATAAAGTAGTTATCAACTAATAAAGTGATTAGAATATTGCGAATAACGCATTTTAATCCCAAGCGAGCACAAACCTGCTCAAACAGATACGCACTATTGAATAACTTGAGACATTTCTCTTGTCTTCTAAAATAAAATTTTAAGTTTCACCTATATTTCATTTTTCGATGTGAGTAATCGCTCTGTTTCAAGTCCGACCTCCCATTTTTTTTCTTCTAATTCTGTTCAAAACATAATTATTTGTAAATAAGTGGTTTCATTTCTTTTCACCTTCTTCTTCATTTCCTCCAATTTTTTCAACCTTCTTCCGAGTGAACCAACTGTTGTCCCTCTCCTCCCCTTTACCTCTCTCTCCAACTGAATTCTCTTATTCTTGTGGAGCCCAGGGAAGTCAGAGAGAGTATTGAAGACGAAGAGCAACAGACGTGTTTTCAAATGTCTCTCCGTCTCGAGATTCTATGTTCCTTTTAATTTATTGTCAATGAATTATGAGGGTGAATCCGAAGGGAAGAGAGGGTTAAACGGTGGTGATGAAAATGAAATGAGAAGAAGAAGAAGAAGATAAAACGAATGATCTGTGAAATGTCTCAGAATAACATGCAATTTGAGGTGAAATGGATTCGATTTTAAAAAATGGAACTGAGAACTATTTTTTAATAAGAAACACATCCTGATAATCAGTAAAAAAGCGCACATCACATTGCGGCAAAAAAGGGCTGACTGTAGGAGGCTATAGACAAAATGTACTTAGCCTGTCAGCTAATTGAATTTTAGACAGAAATCACAAAATCCAAATCTGGAAATTCTAGAAATTAAAACACAACGAATCACAAATCATTTCATATTGGTTCAACACGGATTATACTCTTTCATATCTCATTTGAAACATTTCCAAAAGTGAAGCCCCGCGATGTGCTTCACGTCATTTTCTAGTAGAGATTTTGGATTTTTTCTAGCACAGAAAGTGCCATTTTCTCGAGCCATTCCATTATTTTTTATGAGAATATTCAGAATGTAGTTTTGTTTTTGCAAGAGGTGGCAGGTTTATGTGATTAAGCTCCGCCCCCTTTACCCATTTTTTTCTACAGTATTCCGAGTTCATAGTCCAATACGTATGCTTATCATCTCTTTCAATTGCTCTCTCGCATCTCCCTCATGATATACCTATCTCCCCCCACATATCTCTTTTTCATCCGTTCGTCACAATCCATTCGTCCACCGATTCATCTTAATTCTCCTCTCTTCTCTCTCTCTCTCTCTCTCTCTCTCTCTCTCTCTCTCTCTCTCTCTCTCTCTTTTTTATCCCCAACTCTTTCTCCTTCATTCACCTTCATATATCTCTGTACTCTGCTTCATGGTTCCAGCAAAACGGTTAGTCGAGTGATTGAGTTGGGCGGAGCTTTGCCATACAGGCGAGGCACTGCCCCCGGACCCTCCTCATCCTCTTCATCTTCAGTCACCAACCAAACCCATCAGAGACTTGAATCAGCCAGATCAAGTGCGTCGTTGGTGTCCAGGGCCTCGTCGACGTGTTCCTCCAATTACAATCGAGCAATGATACAGTAAGTTTGCCCTTCAAATAGAGGTACTTTCATTAAGATGAGAGGTCTTTCCGAAAGACCCTTTTTCTTTGATTAGACTCTTTCTTTTACTACCCAGCACACTTTATATGACTCCAGGGAGGTAAAGTACTCCTTTTTCCCTCTTCTCGTTTTCCCTTCTTCTCATCTCCTGTCATCTTGTCTATCAAAACCCCAAAGAAACAAGACAAACCCAACAATTAAATGTGTCAAAACTGAAAGCTTTTTTTGAGGGGTTCCCACTCCGTTATTATCTATTCAGATGCAAAATCCTTTTCTTTTTCAAAAAATATGTTTTTAGTTGAGTTACGGATGAGATTACGGTAGTTTTCGTGAACTTGTTTCTTCAAACTATTCATTTTGACTCATCGTATAAAATCGTTTTGAAGAGACCATACATTATCATTCACGTTGCTGTATCTTGGGCTTCAGTAGATATATTCAGAAGATGTCAACTAATAAAATGTTGGTCTTAATAAACTGAACATTTTCTCAGTTGCCACCTTTTTCGTATCTTTTCTCTGATCGGAGCTATACCATTTCCAACAAACCCTTCCTTTCACCCTTCTATTAACTATAGTAAGCGACCGGGTGGTCCTCTCCTCTCAAAACCTAATTTCGCTTCCTAAAAACTCTATTATCTTTGTTGAGATCATATGTTTATAATTCAATTATTCTTTTCGTAAAACCATAACCTAATTTCAAAGTTGTCCCTTCCCTTTCCTTCCTCTCTTTACCCAAAAACAGTGGACACGTGAAACAAGTAGAGGGGGAACCGGATGTTTCGGAGAAGGTTGTATCCTGTCATTGCTTGTCACCTTCTCATGTTTCCATTTTCTTCTTCTTTTTTCTTTTTAGTTTTTTGAAAATGAACAAGAAACCGCAATGTTTTTCTAACCTTTCTAATTCCTTTTCACCCTTTTAAAGTAATACATGTCGTAGGGCTCCCGGGTAGTTTTCAATTTCAAAGGGTACAATAGGGAGTTCTAGAAACTTTGATTATTTTGAGCACAAACACAGGAATCAAAGTAATCCAGGTCACATATCTTACATTCATACAGATTTCCTGAAACACCAAATATTTTTTAATGCTTCAAAATAACCTCTTTGATTAACTTTTTTATGGCCCAGTACGACGACGTACTAACTATCAAATTTTTTGAAAACACCTTCGAGCACTACTACTGTAGAAATCTTGCTCTAATGATGCCCTTCTAATCGAATTTTTATCACTATCCTCTAATATAACTGCATCCCTATCCGTTCAACCATTCCCTTTCATCCTCTTCCCTAAATTTCACCAACTTCTTCTAAATAATGAGCCATAATCGAAATTAGTATAGTGAGTTGAAATGTCTGAAATAAACAAGACACTCGATCAAAACTATCACAAATTTCGTTTTTTTTTCTGAAAAACACATTGAAATAATATTTTTTGTTTAAATTTCATTCAATTGACAGAGAGAGAAACGAAACGAACATTTCTGAGGAATGAAAACATTCTGAATTATTTATTTAGAAGTGAAAGAAGTATTTAGTTGTGAATAGAGTTAAAAAAGATCGAAATAAAGGGAAACAAGAACGTCATGACCAGGGTTTTGGAATTGATTCTTCTGAAGACTATTATGAGTAGACCCCCCGAAATAACTCTGATTCTTAAGTATTTGATTTCCGTTCTTTCGATTCATCTTCATTGAATATCAAAAGTCACTGGAAATTAGCATTATGCAAATGAGAAAAAAGAAAAGTTCACATTTGTTTATATTCCATGGATTCCCCTTTTCTGGAGAGAAAATGTATATAAACATTTCCTTTTTTGCTCAACCGATTTTTGATGATCATAGAATAGAAACGGAGGAATTAATTGAGACAAAAAACAATAATTGTAAACAAACTTCTGGAAATTTTCGGTGTTGATGTCTAGTAAAGAAGCAATTCTGATTTTTTCTCTGCTAAATAGGAAAATGAAAAATAAGAAAAGGTGAGCTTGGGTTTTCGAAAAAAAAAATTAGGTACCGTAAGAATAGTTAAATCAACTGAATTATTTACTCACAAAAATCGAAAGTTTTTAACATACTCATCTTGTTCTATCAAAATTCGTTTTTTTGTCTGCATTCAGTTTGATAAATTTGCTAAAAGTTAGGTCGAATTGCTTGAAAAAACCACGTGTTTTTATTAAATCTTTCTATTGTAATCTTTTCTAGGAAATTGTGACTCTGTTTCTGGAAGACATCAAATAGATGTCAATTTCATCCATTTATTCACATTTATTTTCATTTTAATTTTCATCAAAGATGTACTGTTCAATCAATAAAGCAACAACTGTTACTGTTCATAAAAATCATCTTATATGAAATTTCTGAAAAAGACATTTTTGCTTGTTTTCCGAACAACAGATATGATTTGTCTTATCCGAGTCAATATTATCACTTCAATTTTAGTGCAGTCTTAAACTTCTCTCGAAAAAAATTCCATTTCTTTTGAACGATTCCAGCTTTTCCTTCTGAGCACCGAGAATATATACAGAAGCGTTTTTCAAGTTTTTTTCGTGAACTTTTGTTGTCTAAAACGTCTGAACAAGGGGTAACATAGTCTTATGAACACTGTATTCTTCATCCCATTCTGAAACAGTAAAATGAGTTTTCGATCTTCGATGGGAGATTCCTGATAAAAGAACGAAATTCCCCCTCTTTCACAGTTGTCACTTCTCCGTATTCCTTCTCTCGATTGATCTTCGTAGTGTCACAGACACAAATCCAATGAATCTCACGTTCTTCTTCTTCGACTTCTTCTTCTCTCCTATTTTTAACCCAACTAAGAAGACAAAAAGACAAATGTTTCTTCGCCTTCTTTCTCTTCACGGGGTCGAAAATCTTCAGTCTAAAGCACAATCGTCTGTGTGTGCCCTTTTTGTTGTAAAATTGGGAGAAGAGGAACCAGGAAGAAGAGAGATCTCAGTCACTTTTTGAAGATCACACGATGAAAAGAGATATCATTCGAAAGAAGAGTTTATGGGATTCGGAGTATCACTTCTTCGACGACAAGATGAAAGAAGAACAAGTGATAAAGGTTGAATTGAGAGACATTGGCTCTCTGATCGAAAATCACTGTTAGGAAGAGGAGAAAAGAATCATGAATTCTGTAGATGTAAGAATCCGAAATTATGAGAATCTTATCCAGACATTCCGAAATTAAATGAGTGCGGGAGAATCTGGAAAAAACATGTTTTCGATTAGAAGATGTTCGGTGATTCGTTGATCAAGGGAATCTGAGTTATGAGCTATGACTGTACCCACAAATGGCTGTCAGATGTATTCAGAATAAGATAGAGAGTTTCCATTTCATTAGTATAGACACGCCAAAGTCTAAACCACACTTGGAAGGACTGAGCAATCCAATATCAGAATTTAATTGCTCGAACATAGCTCCGACTAACAGGGGTCGACTAGGGTACAAAAATAAACAGTCTGCTCCATCCTGCACAAAAAAATCATCTAGGTCATTTAAGTTTATTAGTTCCGGTGTCAAGTGAATATTCAGACAGCTTGATTTTTAACAATTTTTGAACTGCAAACAAAGTCTGCAACTTTGTGTCCAAGACCCTCCGTCCTCCCATCATCAAGTAATTCGAGAGCTCATTGATGTCCTCCATGTTCTACACCGTTGTCCGTCCCATTCTCTTCCATTCCATCTCCATTCTTTCCCCAACTTTATGACCCCCCTCCCAAAATCCTTTCTTTCCCTTTTATGACCTAATAGCTCTTCCATTTCTAACCTATTACAGTAATCCTCTACATCTTTTTTCTCAATCATGTGAAAAGAGAAGGCCCCGGAATGAGTCGTAACTTTTATATCCTTCTTCTCCTTTTCTTCTCTTCTTCGTTTGAGTTGAGTGGAGCAGCTTCATCCCCCGAGTCCTCCCCGACTCTGGCTCTAGACTCCGCCCCTTTCTTACTCTTACTGTCTATCATTTAGAAAGAGAAGCAGCTCCTCTTCTCTTCCATCCAACAACCACTCCCTGTCTACTGGTCCATGGTCCTAGACTTATAAATAACAACTAAATACTAACAAGTGTCTTTTCATTTGTCCTTGTCTTTTGTTTTCTTTGGACCAGATATAAGACTCTATCTCTGAAATTCTTTGAAATTCTAAAAATCTCCTCCATATTCTAGTCATTGAATGGCATTGCTGATCGCACCAACTGTCGCCGCGTAAGTCCCCCTCTCTTCGAGTATTCACGAGTCAAAAACTCTCATTTCTAGAATTGCGAACCAATGTTTAGACTTGCCAATGGATAATAACAGGAAAGTGTAGTGGAGAAGGAGCATTCAAGGTGTTAGACAGTTTTCTTATCTGTTCGTTTTCAGACAAATCGCTTCGGGAAGTACTTCGATGGCAGCAGTTTCAGGATGTGAACGAGAGAATTCAGTAGATAATCAACCCGATAGGGCTAGTATCGATGATCGTTCAAGTAACAAGTGAGTTGAATGAAGAAAAGGTTTTGGGGGTCTAGGACTGATTTTAGAGAGGCTAGGAAGGCTTGAGAATTACGCTAGGATATTAGGCTAACGTGCCTATCAACTGGGCAGGTGTGCCTTACCACGAAGCACAGTCAAACGCGCCTGAACCCAACGTTTCCAGAGTTGACCTAAAATCAAGGCCCCATTGTCCCTTGGGCTCTGTGAGACTTCAGTGGACACTTAGGGTCTTGAACTTTTTTTGGTATTCAAATCTAGCCGCTCCACCAGTCCCTCCCACTCCCATCATAATCCAGAACCACTTTAATAACACATGTCCCATTCAAAACACTGCCCTCCCCCCTCTCCCCCATCAAAAAACAATAAATCTGAACACAGAATGTACGACGAAGATGTGGAAAGCCGAATGATTCCACTGGAGCGTCCAAGTCATAAAGGAAGTATTCGGGATAATACACCAGACTCGATTCTCAGGTTGAACATTGGCGGAAGTAGTTATCGCATTCGGACACGCTCTATCATCAAATTCGGTCCGAAAACCCTTCTGGGACGGTTCTGTCGTATGAATCATGAGCATCGTCGCCAGTGGGCAGATTGGTATTTCGAGGATCAAGACGAGTATTTTTTCGAACGAGTTCCCAGGTAATTGATGAATGACAATGTTGTAGTGTGTCTCTTGTCTCTGAAGAAATACGTCAGCTGGCTTAGGCCATGGACCAGTCGGCGGGCCATTAATTACGTTTGGAAAGCATTCTTTTAACACACACAGAACAATTCTTTTTTTCTTTCAGATACTTTGATCCGATCTATGATTTCTATGCGACTGGAAAACTTCATGTTCCGAAAGATCTCTGTTTCGATAAATTCATGGCTGAACTCCGTTTTTGGGCCGTCTCCAAATCTCGAATGGACGAATGCTGTTCTCCATTCGCACAGTACTGCGTCACAATGGGCGGAGATCCAAAGTATACGGTAGGTTTGAAAAGGGATTACGGTAATTTTAAAGTAGTCATTATATAATATTTTAGGATGAGGCAGCGGAACTTCAGAAGGTATTAAAAGAAGCTAACTTTTGATTATTCAACCAACATTTTCTTATCCATTTAACCGCATTATTTTGATAACCAACCAACCCGAACAACCTTCTTAAAGTGAAGGGAAATCATTAATATAAAATTGGATTTCAGGAAAAAGATCACTTCATTGGTGTCCGATGTGCCAATATTCGTCGAAGGCTTTGGCTGATTCTGGAAGGACATTCACAGAGTCGATGGTGGAAGGTAAGGAAGAGAGAGAGAGAGAGAGAGAGAGAGAGAGAGAAAGAGAGAGAAAGAGAGATCATCTACTTGTTTCCAGGCCTTCGAAGTAATCTCCACTGCATTCGTCGTTCTCTCCATTTCGGCCCTCATTCTCGGATCCATCCCAGAATTCCAAGTCCCCCAGAAAAGTGAAGATGGTCAGTTGGTCTATGCCACTGCTACCTATCCAACCTATCCGAATGGCGGTGGAATGACTATCGAAAGTCGGACTGTCGTCAAAGAAGGATCTGATAATTCGGTAAGATCTTACTATAGAGTAGAGGTTAGATGACATAGGGAAAGATTAAAATCTTGCAGACGAATGATGAATTGGTTGAGACATCAACAAGAAGTAACGGAAAGGTAGAAATCATGTACATGTTAGAAATAAAGACGTGTCATTTCATTCACAACTCGACTAACATTTTCCAAACTCTTTTCTCTATTCGTTCTTCGTTTCACTTTTCTCAACTATATGTCAGACCATGTTCACAAGAGATATTGTGTAATTACAAAGAGAAATGAGTATTGTTTTCAGGTTGAGATGACGGAGCATCCAGTTTTCACTTGGGTCGAGAATGTCTGTGTCATTTATTTCTCAATTGAGTATGCACTCAGATTTATTGTCGCTCCCAGAAAGGTTAGTTAAAGAGAAAGGATTTAACCTTAGGCTTAGGCTTAAAATTCTTTTAATCCGTTTTAGACTCTTGACTTAGTTTTAGTATTAAAAGACGTTTTCACTCCTAAAAAATTCCAGCTCGCATTCGCCCGTCAAATTCTAAACGTCATCGATCTCTTATCCATCGCCCCATTCTACTTTGAACTCCTCCTTTGGATCTGTGGAATCAGCGGAGAAAACGTCCGAAAAGTTCGTTGGGCGTTCCTGACAGTCCGTCTTCTTCGTGTTCTTCGTGTCATCCGTATTGCCAAATTAGGAAGATTCTCTCCGGGTCTTGCTAACTTCGCTCTCACTATCCGAAAATCCAAGAAGCAAATGCAAATGGTCGGAATCGTTATGATGACCGTCGTGATCTTCTTCTCGACTCTCATCTATTTCTTGGAGAGAGACGAACCGGGAACTAAGTTTACCAGTATCCCGGCTACTTTTTGGTGGTATGTTCTCCTTATTAGTAAAGGTACTCATCCATATTTCCAGGTGTGTCGTCACAATGGCCACTGTCGGATACGGAGATCTCGTTCCTGTCACTGTCGCCGGAAAATTGGTTGGAAGTGGAGCCATCGTTTGTGGTGTCATGGTGTTGGCTCTTCCGATTACTATTATGGTAGGATCCCCTAATATAAGGGCACCCGTACAATTTCTATTTCAGGTCAACAATTTCATGCAAGTGGTGAAACTCCGCGAAGAGCAAATCGTCAAAAAATATGCACAACAACATGGAGACCAAGTCTAAATATCGATATCTTTCACTTTTTTCTTTCTGCTTCCTTGCCTTCCTTCTTATCCCCATTCTGAATACTCATCTTAGTCCCGATTCCGCTTCCCTGCCACTCCCCCGGTTATCTACTCCCTTCCCGCTCTCTCTTGTAGAATCCTCTCTTCTTCTGAATTCTAGTCATTGTAACGAAACAATCTCTGAAAAATCTCACAAAACTCTTCAGATTTGCAATTAATTCTCTCTCTCTCGTTCTCTTCTCTCCGTTTTATTTGACATTTGATTGATAAGAAAATGATAAGAATCTACTAATAAAGAGGCTATTTGTCATTTTGGAATGGTTGGCAGAAAAAGAGAGATGGAAAAAACACAAAGTCAAGGTTGATCTCTTTTTTGTGGGTTTGATGGTAGTTTTCTGTTTTCGAAAAGTTCATTGACTACTTTTCACAATTTAATTGGATGTTTCTTTCGTGACAAATGATTAATGGGTCACAATATCTCATCAGAAATTTAAAGGAGTGCTATATGTACTCTAGAGGGTCATGTTCTCATACATTTGGAAGTTTCTCTTTTATTTTGTTCTTCTTTTACTATTTTTCTTCTGAGTTTGTGAACTCGTCTTGGACGAAATCGGTTTCCTCAGACCGTTTGCTTTTACTTACCTGTTCAGTTTGATTGTACAAGTTCTAGGTAGCAAGTAATTCAATTAAAGAATTTTGAAATAGGAACCGCTTTTGTCCAAAAGGAGTACAAAATGGACATTCTGCTCTCACTCAAATTTCAAAGAGTTTTTTTTCTGATAGCTACACGTTATGTGGTTTATTTGTAACATCCAGTTTGTCAAATTGGTGAAACCGAAAATAGATTTTTTTGCATTGAGCAGCTGCCATTTTCTCAAAAACTGTATTCAATCTATTGGAAAAAAAGTGTTTCAGATCTATTATATTATCGCAACTCGTCTGTATCTAAGTTGCATTACCCTCTGTTTTCTACCTTCCCTCCTCCAGCTTCTTCCTTCTCCCACCTCCCCAACTCATTTTGTTGTTCTCCCATGCCCCCCCCCTTTCCCTTTGTTATTTCCGTTCATCACACCACTTCATCAAGACGAGAGAAGTAACTAATCCGATTGTGTTCATTCACTCTTTGAGCAGCTCCGAACTCATTTAATTAGAGGAACCCAGACAATTGAAGTCAAGATTCGAGTGTCCCAGAGTAAAGTTTCGGGTTCGCCTATGGACATCCGGACATCTCTAGAAACCAATAATTCATGCCCTTCTCCTTCATCTTAATAACCTTCTCTTCTGCCACCAAACCAGAATATTCCATCTCAATCATAACGAAAGAAAGAAAGAAAAGAGAAGAAGCCAGCCAGTGTACCTACAAAGATGACCTAGAAAAGGGAGTCTCGAATGAAAACGCAATTAATAGTGAAAGAAGAGAGTACAAGTCCCGAAGAAAAAACTGACGAGATGGAGAAGAAGAGGAAGAGGAAGAACTGTCGGTTTTAATAGATCTTCATCTTCTCGCTTATTATGCCCCCCCCCCCTCTCCTTCCGTACTCTTCTATTGAATTTGGGTTTCTTCCCCCATTGATTCTTCTTTTTCACGCTGTTTCTTGATTCCTTTTGTGGTGGTAGTTTCTGGATTTGAGTTTTACTAGTCAAACTGGTTTTTAACACTTTTTGATACAGTTTGTCAATATTGTACCGACTTTGAAATTTTTTCAGTTCAGTTTAAGATATTCGTGTAAATGCAAAAATTTTTTGAATTTCTTAGTGGTTTCTTCATGCCTAGGATTTCGATTTTTAAAAAATATGTCACGTACTCTTTTTAAAATCATTTAACACTGAGCAATTTTCAAAGAACCACAAACGCGGATTAGCCCGAAGGCATAAGAGGTGATATTCAATTGACCACTAACCTCCAAGCTCTTTTCAGTAGACTTCTTGGAACCAGGTTCAAGTTGAATAAATATTCATTTTTTTTAAAGATTTATTTCAAACGTCGCAGCAATTCAATCTCTCCCAGTCCAGAAAATAGAAACGTTGAAACTGCAAAAAAGTCCCAACATCTCCACAAAAATCAAAACTGTGAGTGAACCCCTTTTCTTGTTTGTTTCAAACTGTTCATTCTACCCACCTCTCATTCCGTTGTTCTTATATAATTCGTGAGAACCTACCTACCTAGCTTCTGTTGTTCTTCTCTTGGTTATTGACACCTTTTGAAATCAATTGGAGTCATGTCTCTTTGTTTTTTATTCAGCTCTATTTGCTCATCGTTTTTTTTGTATCGGTACACCGGTAGATCAAAAAAGCACACGGTGAGCAGTGGTCACTCGGTTCCCAGAGAAAAAATGTGGTCAGCTAACCAAAATATTTCACAAGTTGACACTTTTTGATAATTTCATTGACAATAGAGCCAATATTTTCGACGAAATAACGAATTTTCTGAAACCACATGCATAAACTTTGTTTCCGAAACAGTAATTTCCATGTTCCATTCCCATCTAGCTTAACTACTAATTTCTTTGTATTCTAATCTAAAACAAGACAATAATTCTTCCCATTTCCCCCTCCTCTTAATTTCCTTTCTAGACCCTTACGTACGTGTTCCAGTCCATTGTATTCTTCTCTCTCACATAAACCTTCCGAACCTATTACTTACACATACTCTTCTTCTTTCCGCATATTAGTTATTCGACACTTCGTTCCTTCCGAATATTATATTGTACTTACTTACCTGAATGCTTGATATTTGGGCCACTCGTTCTTCAGTCTAGATTGGTTTTGTTATTATGGTTTCGATTGTGTAGCAATACCCAAATATCAAAAAAATTTTAATCTACAGCTGGAAACTGTAATATTTTTTGTATCAAGCAGTTTCACCTTCACTCCATTCCTTGACTTCCGCATGTCCAAAACCGTAACCCTGCCGTTTGGATACATAATAATCAAGGAGTTGATAAGTGGTGCCAAGTACTATTTCACTCCTCTACACCTGCTCCTGCTGCTGAGTATTCCCTCCCTTCGCCGGTTCCGATTTCTCTGCGTCTCTCCATCCCCCATACTCTCTCAGGCTTCTAACAATTCCGCGCGGCGGTCTTCTTCCATGAAAGAGAGAGAGAGAGAGAGAGAGAGAGAGAGAGAAGTTTCTCCCTCCCCCGTGAAACATGCTCTCACGCAATCACTTTTTCTTTTGAGTATTAAGCCGAAAAACCAACTGTTTTAGTATAATCGGGTAGGGACTCCCCTCCGGTTTCTCTTCACATGTTCCCCCTTTTTCTCTCATTCATTCTGTTTAAGCGGTCATTTCCGTGGTGACTACCGGATGAAAAGAGAGAACTCTCTTCTTCTTCTGAATTCTAAAAGCCCTCTTTCGCACATTTATTTTATTATTGAAGGAAACCTCTTCGCAGAAACCTTTTCTTCTTGGATTTTGGCTATACGAAACGTGTCTGAAACTTCTTCTTATTTTGTATAACTCATGAAGAACGAGAAAATGTATATTTCAGATTAAAAAAAAGATTTCGAAACAGAATATTTCTTTATAAAAATACCTGAAATCCACTTGTCTTTCCCTTTCTCTCTTTACTCAATTACCTTAATAAATATGTATTTTTGTATTATCCTCTTCTATTTTCACTATCTAGACCAACAATTAGCTGCCATCGGCTAATTCTTTCTTTGGTCGACACATTCTCTTTCAGTTTTTTTTCGTTATCTTCATGTTAGGATTAAATACGTTTGAAGTTTATTGGAACACTAATTCAAAGTTTAGTTTGAATGAAATACCGTAATCCAATGTACTCCTGGACAGCCTTTCATTTTTCAGGTTTGTAAAATTGAAGAAAACTTCTGGAATGTTTGTTTTTTTATTTTCAGGGAAAAAAGAGAGAAGAATAAAGAAATCGAAATTTTAATCACAAAAATACATTTCGAAACATTGAATTTATTTTTTTCAAATAACAACAAAACCTTCTATTTTTTGGGTGTGATTTGTTTCTTCTCTTTCTTTATCAATACTGTTATGTTTCTCACCTTCTTCTACACATTTCGAAACATTTAAAAAAGCTTAAAATTTTTCTCAAATCCAAAAAAAACCTCCCTACCAAAAGCTGTGCAAAATCTGCGAAAGATCATTTTTTCTTACTCTACTAGTCACTTTTTGCTATATGTACTCTATTCCAGGTGCCACTTCACGCTTTTGCCACATACACTTTTTTTTCTCGCTCTTCTCATTCCGCGCGGAACATTTTCTCAAGAAGTTGACAAGAAGGTCAAGTAACTCATGTTCTCTTGACTACTTTTTTGCTTCTTCTTCTTCTTCTTTTGAAGTAAAAATGAAAGAGATGAAGAAGAACTAGATCTTCACTCACTTTGTTTTTGATTTCCGAGTACTCTCGAGAAGAAAGAGAGAGAGAGAGAGAGAGAGAGAGAGAGAGAGAGAGAGAGAGAAAGGGGAGAAGGAAAGTGTTAAGAGTGACGACTTATTGAATACATATTCACACTCTAATCTACTTGTCCTACTATCTCGTAAGTGTAGAACTACATTCATATATTTATACTCGGGTCTTAGTTACAATTTCAGTTTCATGAATATTTTAGAATTACTTTTAGACTTCTGTTTTCAATCAAGAGGGAATCCCAAAAGATTTATTTTTGTCCACTTGATCTATAACCACTTATTGGTCAAATTCATATTTTCTTTCATGGAATTTTCAAAAATGTGAATGTTTTTTACAGTTTTTCGTTTTTTCTGATGCAACTTTTCGTTTCCTCAAAAAAAGTCTCTAAAAAATTATACAGTTTCACAGGGAACATTTGTATTGTGTATTTCAAATTGCTTCTAATAGTAATCCGACATAAGAATTATTATTGTATTCCTGAATAATTTGTTTTATTCCAATTTTTGTGAAAACGGAAAGTCTTATTTCCCAATCTCTCAAATGAAATGTAACCTAGATTAATAAGAAACTCTGTTACATATATCTGTACTAAACAATTTTTTGAAATGCCACTTCTTGAATTCCTTTTCAGTCCATTTGAAAATCCGTTATATATTTAATGGTTTGGTTTCGTACGCATTAAAAATTTGGAAGTATTGTAGTTGATATAGAGGTATTGTGACAGTAAACTTTCTCATGAAATTTTCGAACTATTCATTGGTGGGGGTTCAATTCCGAAATTAGTTATGAAATTTTCGAAATTGTGAATTTTTCGCATTTTCGTTTGTTTTAAACTCAACTTTTTCTTCTAAAAAATTTTTCGAAAATTTACAGTTTCGCAGAGCACATTTCTAATTTCAATTGCTTCCGTTTATGATTGAAAACGGATATTTATCTGATTGTATTCTTTCTCGATTCAGTACATTTTGAAGTTATCTCCAATAACTCATTTTTAGCAAAATCAAAAATATAAGAAAATTTTTTTTGAAAGAAAATTTCTGAAAAATAAACAATTCATTCCCTCTTTTTCAGCCAACTCTGCTGAAAAACAAAAAAATGTATACAATTTTCCAGATCATTCTTTGCTTTTTTCTGAAAAAACATCTTTGCAAAGTGTCTATATTGTAAGGATTCATCATCGAGAGATGTTTCCGATTCCTCTCTTGATAAAGAAGTGTGAAGAGGGTTGTCTTATTCTTTTCTATCAAGCCATCCTCTCCTCTACAATTCTATTTGATTTGCTCTTTTTCGATATATATCTATCAATTTCCGCAATCAACTCTTCTTTGAGTGTCTTTGTGTCCATCTTCATCTTCTCCTTCTTCATCTTCTCCATTTATCCTCCTCCCCTCTTCCCCTTTTTCCCCTCTTCTCTGAAATGAGTCATGGTAGAACCTGAAAAAAGGTGGCAATCTGTGAATGAATGCAATTCAAAAGTCAGAATGAACTAGTCAAACATTGTGTGCCTCTCTCTCGTTTCCCTTCAGGACCTCTCTCCCGTTCCAATTCCACATATTTGTCCATACACCACCATTTGTCTGCGTCTCTCCAATCAGAATAGTCTCTTGATTGGTGTCATGGAGAGAGAGAGAGAAAAGGGAGGGAAAGCACCTCCATGCATTTTAATCCGGACCCTCTTTTCGGGAATAGAATATTATTCTCTTATTCTAGGTTTTCATCCAAAGATTTCACTGTTTCATTCGGTTTTCTTATTCTGGACGACTTTATTAACGATAATCGTATAAGATTTCAACTTGGCTGTATAAATCTGAATTTTAAAATTGCGATGACTAAAAAAAGAAAAAACATTTAGTCAGAATAGAAAGTTTATTTGAATAAGAACCTCCAATGATTCATCACAACCTTGACTGTATTTTCTTTTTGGTTTAGATTTTTCGCTCCAGTTTTGGGTCTCATTTCCGGCGCCTTTTTGAAAGATTTCTATTGATAGAGTTCAGTTTTTCGTATTTTGTCTTGTACTTCTGGATGAAGACATTTTTCAGACTTGGTTCTAATTTTGATCAGAGCGCACCGAATGTTTTGAATAAAAATAAATTATACAACACACTAGAAACAGTAGTTTTTAAAGAAATATTTTTTCTCTTCTCTCATTATTCAACTTCCACTAACGAGCTCTGGCCTATTCAAATGTGTCTCTAACCCCCGAATGAAAAGAAAGTGGGCGGAGCTTCATAAATAATTTAAAAATTGACAGATGTTCTAAAATCTAATTTTTTGCACCTGTCGTTCCCATTTTCCCTACTATACAACTTTGTCCTTATACTAACTTTTTCAAAATGAATTTCGCCTCTAAAAATATCAAATTTCTGTGTCTTCCAAAATTCCCTCTTCGCCCGACTGCTTTTCCTTCTTTATCCGTCGTCTTCTCTTCTCCCTCACTGATATATAAATTCATTACAAATTTATATAAATATGAATTCAGTATTCCCCCCGGTTTCCTTTTCTCGTAATGGGTGTTGCGTTGTTGATGAAAGTGAACACTTTCTCCCCCCGGACGACGGCTTAGTCTCCTCCTCCTCTCCCTTTTAAAGAAGGAAAGAGAGAGAGAGAGAGAGAGAGAGAGAGAGAGAGAGAGGATCAACCTCTTTCCAAAGTCTTTAGTCTTTTTGTTTTCATCACAAGGTTGCCCCCTCCAACTTTTGAAACTTTATTTTAAGAGAGGGAGGAAAGAGAAAAAGGCTTCTTTTTAAATACGTTCAGATTACAAAAACGTTTTTCGATGTTCGATGTCATAATAAGGCTTCTAGAATCTTTTTTTTGACATTTTGAGTCAAGGCCAGTAATGAGAGTTTCTATTTTTAGTTTTTAAATCAATCCCTGTAATCATAATTTTTGTTTAAAGCGGGGGTATCTTAGTTTTTGAATGAAATAAAGAAATTCTGATAGCTGAACAAAATTTTAGATTAATGTGAGCTACGTTTTATCAGTTGAAAGATGTTTCATAATTTCAGTTTGGCATTTATACGTTAGTATATCAGTCTTTTTCGATGCACACAAAATACATTTTTGAAACCGAAAATTTTGTAGCTAACACTGGATTAAATAGTGGATAAGACTGAATCTGCTATAAATTCTAGAAGCTACGGGAACATTGAAAACATGAAGAATTTGATGAAACTCTTTTATTTACTCCCTGCACGACAATTCTTGGATCAATCATTGAAAGTTGCAGGGTTATAGAAATATAAAGAATTTGAAACATTTTTTTTATAAATCCTCGTCCAAAACACTTTTTTTTTGAAAAACAAAATCTGCATAGCATGATTTGGTTTGAAGAAAAAAAGGCAACAAAAAGCTCATCAAAAGGACATTCATAGCCCACCCACATCATCTCCCTCTCTCTTTTCTACCCATTTCCCCTCATCGTTTTCTCAAAAAATGCAATCAAATCATCTAAAAACGTTTCGGAGCCTCTTTCTCATATTTCCTCCTTCTCCTTCTCCTCCCCATCTGCCTTCTTTTTTCTTTGTTATTTCCGTTTCGCCTTCTCTCTCGGGTCGAATCGCCTTGGTTACGGCTCTTGTTTTCGTGCTGCTATTCTGGAAAAAAACTTTCATTTTCTGTTTCTTTCGTTTCAGGTGAGATGAAAAGTAGCGTCGAATGATTTCACTGACGAAATTCTTTCGACTCTTTCTTGTTTCGGTGAGTTCTTTTTCTCTTCTTTCTTCTGATATCATCCCCTTTTTTTGTAGCTTCTCGTGAGCGGAGCACACTCCGAATTCGAAGCAGATGTCCGGTGGTCATGTTCTGAAGACGTTGTTTCTGTATTCGTCCGAACATCTCGACCATTCGAAGGCATCGTTCAGACCAGATCCTCTGATTCTGAAGCTTGTCGTGTCCAGGGCTTCGGCACCAATGTAGCCGTTTTGAAGCTGAATTTGAAGTCAACGGAATGCGGAATAAAGTATGACGTGGATAGTCGAACACATTCGGTGACTGTTGATGTACACTCTCATCCTGTTCTTATTGTCGAAGGAGACAAATCGGTGAACATCACATGTCGAGAAATGGTTAATGGTACACAACATTTTGTTAGTCACGGGTGAGAAATTGGAATGAGTGCTCTTATAATAGAGGGAGTTTAGGAATGTTCAATCGCCGGATTATCAATTGAGAGTGTTGTCGAGTAGACTTCCAGTGGAAACTGTCAAGTATTCACAGCCATATACCCTCCAGGTTGGTCTTTCTTCTTTGTCGACCTACAAAAAAGAATTTCAGATCCGTCCCCTCTCCAACCCCTCTCAAGCCTCCGCCGATTCCTTTTTCGTCGGCCAATGCATCGCGCAACCCGTCGGCGGAAACGTGTCAGTCCAACTCACCGATCCAGTTGGATGCGCTCTTTTCAAATCGATAATGGGACATTTCACCCGAAGAGAATACGTGGAAGAGGCAGAAATTCCATCAATGTTTCGTTTTCCGAATGCAAAACAATTGATGATCTCGTGTACTGTAACCGAATGTGATGGGAAGTGTGAAGAGAGAACATGTGATTCTGATTCATCTGCTTCATCACTTCTAGAAAGAACAACGGCCAGTACTGAGTCAGAGGAATTCCAAAAGGTTTCAGTAATTGTTAATCTGGAAGAAGAGGAGCAGACCCCTGAGCCATTGGTAGCTGAGTTGGCAGACGATGAAGTGGTTCACCACGTGGCACGAGATGCAGAGACTCCGCCCCCTACTCTTATTCTGCAGAAGAATCGAGATGAAGTGATCCAAAGTGAATGTTATTCACAGACAGAATTCAATATTTTATACTATCTTTGTATATTTTTGGCGATATGTTCGATCATTGGGTTCACTATGAACATTGTTTTGGCATTGATTCTGAGAAGAAGATCTATGAAATCAGCGAAACGAAAGAAGATTCTTCAAGTCGAACAACTCCAAATTCCAAAGTCATCGGTAGTACAACCAGATTTTTGGATTATGGAAAATGCTAAAGGTTGGATATGCGAGTAGTACTAGTAATCCAATGAGTTTTCAGACACACCTGAACCGGAATCAACATATTACGCACCGGCTCGACGAGACTCTTTTTCCTCTTATGCATCGGTAAGTTTTAGTTAAGTGATTAAATGAATGAATGAGTTCAGAAACCAAATCGTCGAATCATCCCAGTGTCATCAGAATATGGAATTCCAGCTTCTAGAAATTCAGATGTTTCCTCTTCGGAAGATAGAAGTAGTAATGAGATTTATAGGTGAGTCCTTTCTAACATGGTCACTCGGTCTCATAGACCTCTTCAATCTTGCAGACGCCCCAACCAAATTTCGATGGCTCGTCCGGAAGCTCGTCACAGCAATTCGACATTTATGACACACTCAACCACAATGGAAACCGATATTGATAGTCAAACATCGAATCAGGCCACATCCTATCATTGAATATTCTTTGTCCGGGTATCCCTTTATCTAATATATTTCTTTGCTTTTCTCGTCGATCTGAACCTTTCTGTATTTTTTGTCACCATTTCCTTTCTTTGGCTTTTCTATAATAAACACGTCTTTCCGCTTTGACGAAAATATTTTTGGTGTTTGAAAAGTTCTCGTTTTGTTTCCATGGAAATGTGTGCACACTCTTTCTCCCCCCGTGAGAAGAGAATTGAAAATAGAAAGCACTACAACCGAATGATTAGAGATTTTGTCGCATTTCCCTTTTCTCTTTTTTATGTTTTCGTATAGTTATGTTTTTATTTCTTTATTTCCGATAACAAACACGTGTTATCAAGTTAATTTATTTTTCAGATGAATCGTCCCCTTGATAATATTCAGCATAGACCAGACAAGTTTGATGCCACAACAGAGAGTCGAGCGATGTTTGGGAACTCTTCTGTTCAGAGAACACAACCGATTCGACCGAGGGACACGATGAATTGGCCAACTGGGAACCAGAATAGTGGAACTGTAAGTGGGGATACGTACCAGGGAGGTACCGGAGAAAGATATCAGCCAACTCGTCCAAAAGATGGAATTGATCGTCCAACTGATTCACTTGACTCTACAACAATCAATAGATCAACTTATCAAGGAGGTACGGGAGAAAGATATCAAGCTGCTCGTCCAATAGATGGAATTGATCGTCCAACTGATTCACTTGATTCAACTACCATCAACAGATCTACTTATCAAGGAGGTACGGGAGAAAGATATCAAGCTGCTCGTCCAAAAGATGGAATTGATCGTCCAACTGATTCACTTGATTCAACTACCATCAACAGATCAACCTATCAAGGAGGTACCGGAGAAAGATATCAAGCAGCTCGTCCAAAAGATGGAATTGATCGTCCAACTGATTCACTTGATTCAACTACCATCAACAGATCTACTTATCAAGGAGGTACGGGAGAAAGATATCAAGCTGCTCGTCCAAAAGATGGAATTGATCGTCCAACTGATTCACTTGATTCAACTACCATCAACAGATCAACTTATCAAGGAGGTACGGGAGAAAGATATCAAGCAGCTCGTCCAAAAGATGGAATTGATCGTCCAACTGATTCACTTGACTCTACAACAATCAACAGATCAACTTATCAAGGAGGTACGGGAGAAAGATATCAAGCAGCTCGTCCAAAAGATGGAATTGATCGTCCAACTGATTCACTTGATTCAACTACCATCAACAGATCTACTTATCAAGGAGGTACGGGAGAAAGATATCAAGCTGCTCGTCCAAAAGATGGAATTGATCGTCCAACTGATTCACTTGATTCAACTACCATCAACAGATCAACTTATCAAGGAGGTACGGGAGAAAGATATCAAGCAGCTCGTCCAAAAGATGGAATTGATCGTCCAACTGATTCACTTGACTCTACAACAATCAACAGATCAACTTATCAAGGAGGTACGGGAGAAAGATATCAAGCAGCTCGTCCAAAAGATGGAATTGATCGTCCAACTGATTCACTTGATTCAACTACCATCAACAGATCTACTTATCAAGGAGGTACGGGAGAAAGATATCAAGCTGCTCGTCCAAAAGATGGAATTGATCGTCCAACTGATTCACTTGATTCAACTACCATCAACAGATCAACCTATCAAGGAGGTACCGGAGAAAGATATCAAGCAGCTCGTCCAAAAGATGGAATTGATCGTCCAACTGATTCACTTGATTCAACTACCATCAACAGATCTACTTATCAAGGAGGTACGGGAGAAAGATATCAAGCTGCTCGTCCAAAAGATGGAATTGATCGTCCAACTGATTCACTTGACTCTACAACAATCAACAGATCAACCTATCAAGGAGGTACCGGAGAAAGATATCAAGCTGCTCGTCCAAAAGATGGAATTGATCGTCCAACTGATTCACTTGATTCAACTACCATCAACAGATCAACCTATCAAGGAGGTACCGGAGAAAGATATCAAGCAGCTCGTCCAAAAGATGGAATTGATCGTCCAACTGATTCACTTGATTCAACTACCATCAACAGATCTACTTATCAAGGAGGTACGGGAGAAAGATATCAAGCTGCTCGTCCAAAAGATGGAATTGATCGTCCAACTGATTCACTTGATTCAACTACCATCAACAGATCAACTTATCAAGGAGGTACGGGAGAAAGATATCAAGCAGCTCGTCCAAAAGATGGAATTGATCGTCCAACTGATTCACTTGACTCTACAACAATCAACAGATCAACTTATCAAGGAGGTACGGGAGAAAGATATCAAGCAGCTCGTCCAAAAGATGGAATTGATCGTCCAACTGATTCACTTGATTCAACTACCATCAACAGATCTACTTATCAAGGAGGTACGGGAGAAAGATATCAAGCTGCTCGTCCAAAAGATGGAATTGATCGTCCAACTGATTCACTTGATTCAACTACCATCAACAGATCAACTTATCAAGGAGGTACGGGAGAAAGATATCAAGCAGCTCGTCCAAAAGATGGAATTGATCGTCCAACTGATTCACTTGACTCTACAACAATCAACAGATCAACTTATCAAGGAGGTACGGGAGAAAGATATCAAGCAGCTCGTCCAAAAGATGGAATTGATCGTCCAACTGATTCACTTGATTCAACTACCATCAACAGATCTACTTATCAAGGAGGTACGGGAGAAAGATATCAAGCAGCTCGTCCAAAAGATGGAATTGATCGTCCAACTGATTCACTTGATTCAACTACCATCAACAGATCAACCTATCAAGGAGGTACCGGAGAAAGATATCAAGCAGCTCGTCCAAAAGATGGAATTGATCGTCCAACTGATTCACTTGATTCAACTACCATCAACAGATCTACTTATCAAGGAGGTACGGGAGAAAGATATCAAGCTGCTCGTCCAAAAGATGGAATTGATCGTCCAACTGATTCACTTGATTCAACTACCATCAACAGATCAACTTATCAAGGAGGTACGGGAGAAAGATATCAAGCAGCTCGTCCAAAAGATGGAATTGATCGTCCAACTGATTCACTTGACTCTACAACAATCAACAGATCAACTTATCAAGGAGGTACGGGAGAAAGATATCAAGCAGCTCGTCCAAAAGATGGAATTGATCGTCCAACTGATTCACTTGATTCAACTACCATCAACAGATCTACTTATCAAGGAGGTACGGGAGAAAGATATCAAGCTGCTCGTCCAAAAGATGGAATTGATCGTCCAACTGATTCACTTGATTCAACTACCATCAACAGATCAACCTATCAAGGAGGTACCGGAGAAAGATATCAAGCAGCTCGTCCAAAAGATGGAATTGATCGTCCAACTGATTCACTTGATTCAACTACCATCAACAGATCTACTTATCAAGGAGGTACGGGAGAAAGATATCAAGCTGCTCGTCCAAAAGATGGAATTGATCGTCCAACTGATTCACTTGACTCTACAACAATCAACAGATCAACTTATCAAGGAGGTACTGGAGAAAGATATCAAGCAGCTCGTCCAAAAGATGGAATTGATCGTCCAACTGATTCACTTGATTCAACTACCATCAACAGATCAACCTATCAAGGAGGTACCGGAGAAAGATATCAAGCAGCTCGTCCAAAAGATGGAATTGATCGTCCAACTGATTCACTTGATTCAACTACCATCAACAGATCTACTTATCAAGGAGGTACGGGAGAAAGATATCAAGCTGCTCGTCCAAAAGATGGAATTGATCGTCCAACTGATTCACTTGACTCTACAACAATCAACAGATCAACTTATCAAGGAGGTACTGGAGAAAGATATCAAGCAGCTCGTCCAAAAGATGGAATTGATCGTCCAACTGATTCACTTGACTCTACAACAATCAACAGATCAACTTATCAAGGAGGTACGGGAGAAAGATATCAAGCTGCTCGTCCAAAAGATGGAATTGATCGTCCAACTGATTCACTTGATTCAACTACCATCAACAGATCAACCTATCAAGGAGGTACCGGAGAAAGATATCAAGCAGCTCGTCCAAAAGATGGAATTGATCGTCCAACTGATTCACTTGATTCAACTACCATCAACAGATCAACCTATCAAGGAGGTACCGGAGAAAGATATCAAGCAGCTCGTCCAAAAGATGGAATTGATCGTCCAACTGATTCACTTGATTCAACTACCATCAACAGATCAACCTATCAAGGAGGTACCGGAGAAAGAGCAGATGTCGTGAAACATGACAGTACAATTGACCTCGGTACCGGGAAAGTGTCTTCTCAATCTGTATCAAGGTAGGACTACAGTCTCATCATTATCTAAATTATCTTTTTCCAGATTAACATACACCCAATTTCCCATCGAAAGAATGTCATTGTCTGTTCCAGTCGAGAAATGGATATCATCTGGTCTCTCGTTTCCAACCGAATATCAAACAGAACAAAGAAGTTCATATCGTCCGAGACCTGCCAATTCAGAATGTCCAGCTGTTCGTATAGTGAGTTCAAAGAAACGAGCTCCTAGTCATGTGTATTTATATTAATTTTCTGTCTTTCTCGAATAGGATACATCAAAAAATGAATTTATTATTCTAGAAATTGTTAATAAATTTTCAAAAAAAAAAGCTTTGGCGTGGAATCAAAATTAAAAACTGAAAGACATTGCACTGGAAAATTATGAAAGCGACAATACAAGAAAACCCGAGTATAAAAAATATAATGGCCTAGGATTCTTTCGGCCACAAAACCGGTATCTAAGTCTCTTGAATAACCTCTGGAGGTTTCTGATAATACTGTACATTATGTTCCTGAGGACGATTCAATTCCCGATAGAATCTCCATTGCTGATAGTAACAATACATGATTAGAATACAGGATAACATCAAAAACATCTGAATTGCTCCGAGAATCACTGTCAGCATACACGTGACGTCATCAACAAGACACGTCTTCACAGTGGATAAGAAGCTTGTGGAATGCTTCACAACAACTACATCTCCTTCGTGGAATTCCCCTGCGTCGTTGAATTCATATGGAGACGTCGGAGGTCGGAAGTCAAATGCCTTCTGAGGTGGAGGAGGATTCAGAAGAGTCAATTTGTGTCCGATGACTTTGTAGACATCACTTGTCAATTCGAGTTGTCTTGGTTCTCCGGTCAACGATCTTCTGACCATTCGATGACGTGGAAGATCGAGAGAAAGAGGAAGAGAATGGACATTTGTGTCTTCTGGGAGCATCATGTCTAGATTACACTTTGGCATGCATCCAACTGTACACGTCTCAACCATTGCATGATAGACTACCTCGGTCTGAAAATGATTACTGTAGGGACAATATACTGTAGTCTAGATACCTGTCTTCTGAATCCAGAGAAACTAATCTTCAACTTCACATAATTATCTGTTTTTCTGATTTCTTTTACTATATCTCTCCGTAAAACACATCCATCTTCATCGATAATCTTCAGAATTCTCCCTGTTAAAACATCTCGTGCCACTAGATTCGTCACAGTGAAATCCTCCGCTGAGTTCTTCACATTCAACATAATCCATCCGAAGTCTCCAATATGTACAGTATCCGCTTCCGTCGAATCTTCTCCGAGTAGTTTCAATGAGAACTTTGGATTTGTTGGAGGAGAAGAAGAAGTCATTACAACGTCATCTGATATTACTTGATTCGTTTTGTTATTTTCTCGAACATTCATTCGAACGGAAAGAGATTGTTCTTCCGAAGGCATACTTTTATGAAGACGACAGTTCACTTGAAGAACTTTATCTCGAATTGTCACAAGACTTGTACTCCCTTCTTTCACATGAACCATTCCTCGATACACTGAATCTTTTGATTTCTGAATTAATACTTTTAAAAGAACCATATAGCAGAAAGTCTTACATTCGGATCCAATCCACATTTTTTGAAATCGAATTTTGACGAAAAATCATATTCCCCTTGATAATTCTCCTCGCAAATCACTTTTTTCGACTTTTTCGTCATCATTTTTCCTCTGAAAAATGGAAGTTCAAGGTGGAAGATTAGAAGAAAACTTACACAAACATCCTCATTGAACTCGCTTTGATCTCCAGATTCTTCTCGCGGCATTTCAAGGAAACTGAAATTTTCAGTCAGGATTCTACAGGGAAAAGACTAGACAACTCACAATTAACACAATCATCGAGGTCGCCATGAGAAAGATTTGGTTTCATTGATTCCAAAGGACTTCTTCCCAACATTCTGGCAGATGACCACATTAAATGACATTCGAGAGTCGAGTTATCGTAGGTATACGATCTGAAGATTTCGGTTTTCAATCGTGGAAATGTTGAGAATTTATTGAAGCTTTCGAAATTCAAAATTTAGAAATGGTTTAGGTGAAACAGATATTTTCTATATTCTGATCGTTCAAAATAAAAGTTAACAATTATGAAATTGATTGAAACCGTATTATGTTGAAGAGAAACAGATAAGAAGAGATTGAAAACAAAGAGAGTTTTGTCTAATTCTAAACCTTCCAAAACAGAAAATTAATTCTAAAGTTTCATTTGAAATTACCTGCACGGATCAGAAATCCTTGTCCTGACAACACACATCTGTTCGCATTCCTCCGTACTTCCGACAGTTCGAACCAATTGATCACTCACTGATTTCAAACCGCCTCCGTTTACACGCATGAATGTGCATCCGGATGATGTCATCGTATCTGAAAATTTGAGTATTTCCAAAAATTATATAAACAAATTAAATAGAGCAAGATTATTGTGAGAAAAAACTGGAGAGTATAATTGTTGATTGGAACAGAAAAATTTTTCTTCGGAATCCAAAAACAATTCGAAAAAACTCACAGTCAATGCAATTATTCTCATAAATATCAACGACGTTGCTCGGTTTGAAGTATAATCTTGGATTGTAAACAGAATTCAATGAGATTTTCGATAACTGACAGAGGGAGGTGTCATGGTTATAGAGGGCCGCACGGCACGTTGAACTGAAAAAACATTGGAATAAAGAATCGCTGTTTCGTTAAATTATTATGAAGACAAAAAATTGAACATGATTAATGTGAATTTACAGAATTTATTTTCACAATTTCTGAAAATCTTTTTCGGACCAAATTTTAGATTTTGAAGCATTTTCCCTAATCGGTTTTTAAACAAACTTACTCTTTCTGACATTTGGACAAACATTCGTCCAATGAAACAGAAAAAGTTCGAATAATAAACGAAGAATTGAGAAGAGACTTTCCCTGGAACTTTTCGAAAGCAAAACTTCGTTTCGGACATTTACCTGAATATGAATTGATCTTCGAATAAAGAAGAAAAACTCAATTACTCACTCTCTAAACATGTTTTCGTTCCGATTGTCGAAGAGAATCCAGACGTTGTTTCGATTGAAATGGGACGATTAGGAGAAGAAGAAGAAGAATGAATTAGATGGCAATTCGAGACGCCGTTCTTTTCGAATTCAGATGTGAATGAGAAATGGGTGCAGTTTGAAATCTGGAATGGTTTCAGGTTCTTCTCAAACCGAAATGATATAGAAAACATAGGTTTGGTAACATTGTGTAACAGAAAACTTTGTCGGAAGAAGTTTATCGAGATTCAAAGTTGAAAAAAAATTTACCGAAGAACAAAACTTGGTGCATTGTGATAAACTGTCTACTGATTTCTCTAGAATAACATCAGAATCAGATGCCAATGATCGAGAAGTCTCGACAATATAATTGATTTCACATGAAAGGATTACTGTAGAAAGGAACGGAATGAAGATGAAAATGGTTGAGGTATGTATCATGGCATCACCTGTAATGATTTTTCAAAATTCGAGGCAGTAAAGTAGAAAAGAGAATAAACGATATAAGAATGAGATGAAACAGTAACGAAAAAAGAAGAAAAAGAAGAAGAAAGTACAAGTGACCAGTGGTCTAAAGTACGAGAAACGAGTAGGAAAAGGGGGAGAAAGTTTCGGAGAGAGAGAGAGGAAAAACTCGTTGCCAATCTCGAGAATTTCTATAAACGGAAACAGAAAACAAACAGGTTGGCTTCGGTTTTTTTGAATTGAACAACTCTGTTTTATGGAGGTTTAATAAGCAAGTTAGTCAGCTCACTGTGCTCCTTGCCTCTTTGTTTTTAGAATAACATCGACTTTAGAGTTTATTCGAAATTAGAAAAATTTTAAAAATTATTTAAAAAAATGCTTTCTCGGTCGAAGACGCATTAAAAATCTAAACGATAATAAATCAAGTTTTGAACTTGAAACTGACTTTTTTTTCAAAGAGCTCAATTTTAGGATTTTCAAAAATCGAGTACAGTTTCTTTTTACTCCAGTAAACTGTATTAATCCATCGTTTTTCGATCAAGAAAGTCAGATGTAGGTATCGACAGGTAGAAATTTGATAGAAAAACTGTTTTGATAAAAACTTATCAACATGAATTATTGAGTTAACAGTGTTAAAGATCCAGCAGTCAGGATATAAAACTCTAATTCAGAATCCTTTTTTTTAAATTAAAGTTTGCAGACTACACATCGAAAATTTTTTTTCGAGAAATTTCAGTTTCGGGATGTTCAAAAAAATATAATTCCTCTATAAATTAGCTCGACCTTTCGAAAAGACTGTAAACATCAGATCATGAAAATTTAAAAAAAAAAAGCAAAAATAGAACATTTCTTTTTTTCTTCAAAAACTTCAGTTTCAGGATTTTTAGAAATTAAATGCATGTTTTATGAAATTTTATTTCGAACCATTAATGAAATCTTAAAATCTTCATATTCCATGAAGCAACAGTTAGAAATTTCAAAACATTGTTGAATTGAAAAAGTAGGCCTTCTGAGGATTAAGCACAGCATGGGGTGTTTTGGAAGACGTCAAAGAACATGGTCTAGACCCGAAAAAGGGTTATAATTCAAACCGAAATGATCAATTTCAGGATTGTAACCTGTTCTTCTTCTGAAGGAGGAGAATCGAACCTATTCATGAGAAGAAGCTGTTGAGATGAATGAGAAGAGAAAAGGGGAGGAGGAGGAGGAGGAGGGGTAACGGAACTAGCTTCTCGATCTCTCTCTCTTCCGAATAAAAGTTTAAAGTTGCATTCATTCAGTCAGGTTAATTAATGGACACTGGATCGGAAGAAGAAGACGGAACGGCAAAAGAAAGTTTTAAACATGTTAAGGGGACCACATGAAAATGAGTTATTTGCTTTGATCGAATGGAAAAGTGGAATTATATTCTTAAAGCAATATCTCGGCTCCCAAGAGAGATAGGAAGAAGTTATCAACTAATGAAATGTTCCTCTTTATAAAATAAATATTTTCTTAGTTGAAAACTTTTTTGTATCTCCCACTGGAATCGAGATATCCCCATTTCCATGAGGCAACACATTTGGAAATCCGTAAGTTTACCATGTCATCTGGTTTACGGACGTGTTTTGACACGAGATGCTTGACTACCGAACAGGGGAGAAAAAGTGAATGAGAGAGAGAGAGACAAATATCGTTTTGGCGGTAAGCAAACACGCATCGGACACTGTCAATGACCAGACGACGACTGAAGGGATAATAGAAGAGAAGGGAGAGAGAGAGAAATCAAAAGGGCAGAATTGAAAGTGACGGTTACAGGAAGTAGGTGAAAGTTGTTTCTCTCCGGAGACGAAGAAGCTTTTCCTTCTTTTTATTCTTTGACTTTTGCATTTGGGTCAATTCTTATATTTACAGATGGACATTTTTAGAATTCATCTCGCACGGCAACAATATCCTATCACCAATCGAATGACAAAACAGTGCATGAATTTTATGAAAAGCTAGAAACCGATTTTTTTCTGGAAAAATTCATGTGTTACGTTTACATTCCGCTGATTCATTATCAACCTTGTATTCTATAAATATTTCGAATTCTGAAAAACATTACTAACAAAATCAAAAAAAATTTCTCCCCGGCCGGGAATTGAACCCGGGTCTCGCATGTGACAGACGCGGATACTCACCACTACACAGGTAAATGGCTGACGGTCGGTTATGGACGAAATACGGATGGCGCGCCGACGAAATAGGAAACGTATGTGGGTGATATACGTTCCGTATGTGATCCGTCTGAGCGTGGGCGTCCGCATGCTGTCCGTATACGTCCATATGTCCGGACACATATGTCCGGACACATACGTCCATATGTCCGGACACGTCCATATGGACGGCGCACTCGTTTTCAGCCTGCTTCTTTTTGCGTCCATATCCTGTCCATCGCGCCTACTCAAACCCATATGGACGCGATATGGTCCGCATACGATCGGTATCCGTTAGCGGACAGAGCGCCATTTACCTGTGCTATACTACCGAGGACACGGGAAAGAGAGGAGCCTGATGCCAATAAGAAGTGGGAAGTGGAAGGAGTGAGGGAGAAAGAGAGAGAGAGATGGTGGCAGCTGGCTGGAGAGTAGAGAATGAGAGGGGAGGGCGTTGCTTCATGGGACTTCTTGGGAAGGTGGAAAAGACAGAACTCATATCTAACATGATAATGGATAAAGCGTTCAGAATTCCTTTAACTTAAGATTTTGAAACAGAAATTCAAAGAAACAAAGTGAATCTACTACTGACATAATTTTTGATGTTCTCAATCGGAGAATCTCAATGAAAATATGAATATTCTCACATTTGTTTTCACTAATATCCTTCTCCTCATTCTCCTCCCCAATCGAAAACACATTGTTTTCTTTCCTCTTGAATCCAAATGTCTACCGTCTCTCTGATCCAAACACTCTCTCGTTTCTCGAAAGAAACTAATTGGCGGATTTATGAAACAATAAAGATGCGCAAAAGAGTGAATTGTAAAAAAAAAACAAAGAGGGGGATCGGGGGAATGGAAAGTGACACGAGCTGAAGATTAGAAATCGAGGATTATCCCGGAGAGGGGCGGAACAAGGTTCCGGGATACGCTTCATCGGATAATAAGGGAAATTGAAACAACAGAAAGAGAGATGACCTGAATGATCTACTAGGTGAAACTGTTTGAGAGGGAAACTTAGGTAATAAGGGGAATCAACGATAGGAAACGGATAGACGTGGTTTTTGAGTTCTGACCCCTGCAGTGGAAAAATGGGTTCGGTTTAAACTAAATTATCTCACTTCCTGGAAAAGTTACAAAAATATATCAACTGAGAAAATATTCAGCTTGTTATGAGCAATATTTTATTAATTGACCACTTTTTAGTGGATTCACTGCCGACGGAGATATAAACTAGACTAGTCCAATACAATAACCCAAACCCAAGAAACCTGAGATTTCCTAAAAATCATCTAAAGATTTTTGAAATTAGTACTGTAGGCCTGCATCCTTCAGGATTTTTGATCAACGTCTAAAATTTCTTTGATCTATTTTGATCTACCTAGGAAAAAGCGGCTGAAAATGCAAACAGCGCCTTTTTTCAACGAATATTGGTTCCTTCTCCCTCTTTTTTCGAAAGAGGATTCTCTCTTTCTCTCTACTATTCTGGTCCCTTTACTAACTCTCAAAGAATGGATTATTCGACTGCCGTTCAAATCAACACGTATATCACTCAATTGTATGCACTGGCAATGAATAAACGAGAGAAGAATCGATACGAAGATGAAATGTGTTTGAGAAGAGAAATTCTTGAGATGAATCTTGTCCGAAGCCTTCGACAACACGTGAAAAGAATTCATAAGAGGAGAGAACCAATGGATTCGGAGACGTTGGAGGAGGAAGAGATTCTGATGAAAATCAAGAAGATGGATGAAGAGGAAAAGAAGAAGAAGGAGGAGGAGGAAGATGAGAAGAAGGAGGAGGAGGAAGAGGAAAAGAAGAAGATTCCAGAAGAGAAGGTTCATCAGATGGAGAATCAAATCAAAGAAGATGTGAAGAAAGACGAAAGAAAAGGTTTCTATATCTCCAGATTCCTTTAAATCTCTCTTCTCATGAATTTCCTTACTGTTTTCTGACCCTTCTTCTCCCCCTCAGATCTTGAACTTTCCGACTGTTTTCTGAATAATCCCTTCGCCCATTTCATGTGCAGGTACTTGACTCCCCTGAATTCCTTCTGTTTTATCAGAAATTCACTTTCTTTTTCTTTTGGACTATGATTAATGAATCAATTACATTTTTTTGTATTAATAAACCTGAATTTTCTCAAAAAGTTTTTTTTTACTTTTTCAGATTTCAGATAAATTCCTATTCGGCAGAGGCCTATTGGAGAGAAGATGAACTACTCTAGGTTTTCTAAGATTCTAGGTTACTGTAGCAGTTATCGCTTCGAAAAGTAGTCTGCGAAGTTAAATTTTTAAAAACCCTATCATTCTTGGCTCCGCCCACTTTTATTTTGCAGCAAAATTTCAGAGAGTGTGGTGACCGAAAACAGTCGGAAGGACAGTGCTGTGCATTTTTAGCGCGCAATAGATCAAATTTTTAGAGAGTTTTTAACTGGTGTTTTACATTAGCCTCGGTGAAAAATGAATTAAAAAGATAATTTTGACAAATGAATATTCAAAATTTACCGTTTCTATGAATCAAATTAACAGTAGAGAATAATCAGAAAGTCAATGAAAAGAACGAAACGGAATTGAATAATTGATGAAAATCAAAACAAAACAAACGCTTGAAACCTCGCAAATTCCAAATGAATTTCAATTCATTGCTGAATAAACAATAGAGACATCACCGGAGTGGGAGTGAAAGAGAGGGAATATAATGTGTTTGTTGCCTAGTATAACATACTCATTTGACCAGTTGAACAGAGAGAGAGAGAGACAACAATTACTGGAGGCTCCGTCAGTTAATTGATCTACCCGACTGGCACCAAAAGAAGTGGAGAAGGGAAAAGGGAAACAAGGAGTGAAATGACAATTGACAGTTAACACTAATGGAAAGTTGATTTCAAAATGGAAAATGGAGAGGAAAGTGGGTCCAGGTGGGCTCTTTTCACTTTTTTGATGACCTAGGAAAGCTTTTTGAACTAAAAAGGTTACTGTTTCGGAAATCTTATAAAGTCCAATCTAAAAATCAGAATGCGATTCGTTATAAACACCTAAAGGTATCAATAGAGCCCCGGGGGAAAACCGCTGTCTGGCAATGACCTTTTAAACGGAACGCAAATAAATGTGTGCCATGATTCGTCCTCTTGGAAGAGCACAAGAAGAAGAAGAGGGGTGATTGTTGTTTGCTTCTTTCTTCCGTTCATTCTCTCTCTCTCTCTCTCTCTTTCTGATATTTGATAGTTATTGAGTAAATAGTCTTTTTGTGGCCCCGATAGAAGAACGGCGTTCTAATCAAGTGCCCATCCCCAACAAGAACCGACACTTACGCAATTCCTTTTCTAGAGACAATGACCGGAAATCAAGAGCACAGGAAAAGTGTCGGAAGAGATGTGACTAGGTCAATGAGCAAAAGGCGGTGCAAACTTTTGTGGATGATGATATGTTTATGATTGCTCATTCTCTTCTTTTTATTGCTGCCAGATGCCCTTTTACAACCCCCCTTCTTCTATTCGATACTTCACTATACTATTGTTTTTTGTGACTTATCATCATGCACACACATCTGGGACTGACATTGTGAAATTCGGAAGAGAAGAAAAACAAAAAGAATGGCGGGAAATTGGAGATGAGAGCACATGGGAAAGAAGAAGATGAGAAATGAGAAATTGGAAAAAATGAAGTTGGTGGCTTTCAATTATAGAAAGAGTTCTGGATAATACACATTATAAGCGCAATGAACTAAAATATTGAAAACAAATGAAAAGATATAGGTTTTGAAAAACTGGGAATTCTTTTATATTAAGAATTTTGTCAGATCGAAGTAAAGTTTCCAAAAAAAAAATCGGTTTCAGACAGTGCATTTACAGTTTTTTCATAACAAAGAAATATTTATCGGCAGTAGAACATATCACCGTGGATTGGATTACTATTATATGTAGCTCTTGTAGTTTATTTTATGTCCTTTCAAACTACAGTCTATTTCCTACAGTAATCCCAAGCATCAAACATCTCATTCTACAGAAAACACTTTTCTTCCCACAATTGAAATTCCAAAATAGTCATCTCCACCATCTCCCATGATTTACATATTCTCATCATTAATTCCACTTTTTCCAGTATAAAAACCCTTCTTTTCCCTCTTCAAAATCACAAAATGTTCCGTCAATTCTTCGTCGTTTTCCTTCTTTTCGCTGCTATCATCGGTCCATCGATGGCTGGATTCTCTAGAGAAACTTCTGATAGTGAGGAAGATGAGTAAGTCTAAATGATAAAAACTCCATGAATCTCTTGTTTTCAGTCGCATCGTGGTCAGAACTGAGCCAAGACTCGCTCTTCGTACTCGTCGTCCAATCAGATATATTCCGTTTGGAAGAAGAGTCAATTATGAGTGATTTGATTTCTGTTCTTAATAAAGTCTTTTGAGCATTCCATTTCAAGTTTTCATTTTCATTACAAGTTAACAAAAAATTACAGTTTCAAATCTGACACAAATCTCAAAATCTCAATCAAAATCGCTTCTAGTCACCCTGATGCTACTCTTTCAGACCAGATCAACTGTTCAGTTCACATCTCGTCACTTTAAACATTCTTGAATCATTTGAACATTCTGCACCCACCGATTCCCCCTCTTTCCCCCATGGAAATCCACTATTTTGACGTACTTTCAAAGACGTCTTTATAATCCTTGATGAATAGGAACGGATTACTGATTTCATGCACATTTATACGAATATCTTTCTCTTCGAATTTCTCATTTTTCGAAAAACGATGTCTAAAATACTATATTTGATGTCGAATGATTTGGATTCTTCACTGAATTACTATCTTAGAAATGGAATGAATCCACATTCCCTCTATTATAATTGCACTGGAGTACAGCAAGAGGGCGAGAGGCGACCATTCCTAGGAGTTTATTTTATGATGGTTGGACTCTTAATTTTGGTGAGTTTGGAAATGGGAATCATCTCTCAAAGAAAAAAGTTTCAGAGTATTTACATACCCTGTCTAATTGTCATCTCTAGAAGTGATCTCATGAGATCTTCCTGTTATAAAATAATGCTTTATCTGGGTCTAATTGATATCTGCTGTCTTGTTGTCAATTCTCTAATCACCGGATACCTTGGATTCATTGGTGCCACATTCTGTTCTTTCCCCAGATTCATCTTCTTTGCCGGTTCAATTGGATGTGGATGTTGGATGGGTTCATGTGCCACGTGTATTCTATTAGCAGTCAATCGATGTACAGATATCAATCATAATATTCCATTAAGAAGAATTTTTATTGGGAAAAATATCTATTTCACTCTATTGATTCCTGTTTTTTATACGGTTTACTCGGTGTTTTTCACCAAACCAATCCTTTTCAACTCCCTTTACATGAGCTGGTTTTTCAATCCATTCATTGGATTAGAGGTCGGTTTCTCTGTTTGTCCAGATGTCCACATGTCTATTTTCAGAGTGATAAGTACGTGAATGTATCTCATACCATCAATAATTGTTGTGTCTCTTTGTGTGCTGCAAGTCTATACGGATATTTGAGTTTTCTAATTCATTGGAAGAATAGACATGCTCAGTCAGAGGCTTTATCGAAAACACAGAAACAGGTGAGCTTTTTTTTTGAAATTTTTCGGTTTCAAATTTGAGATACAAGATTTTTAGTTTTGGTATCCAGGCTCTTCCGCAAATAGTACCCGTTAATCGAAAAATCAGAAAGAATTTCGAGAAATTATTCTTTTTTCAATTTCGAATTTCAGATTTTAATTCAATCAATTCTGATTTGTACTTGTAATGCAACTGCCGCCTTCATTTATGTCTACATGCAATTCTTCTATTCCCCACCCTCCGTCATCCTTTTGGGACAGATTGCATGGCAATGTGCACACGGTAATTTTCTGTTTCACCATAGTCTTATTTTGTTTTGAAGTCATTATGAAATTAATCAGTTCTGCACCTCAAATCAAAAATTCCAGCATCTGTGTGTGTTGTGTACATCACTTGGAATCGAACGATTCGTCGAAAAGTCAAGAAGTTGCTAATTCCAAAAAAGTGGAGAAAACGGAATGCGGTGACGAGTACTTTCACAGTGACACGACCAATTATGAGTTTGATGACATCGGATCTCACGAAAGCCACGTGGAGTAATAGTGGAACTGTTTTCTGATTGTTTTCCTGGATTCTGGGAGGTTTTTAGAATCTATAGATAGGCACCGCAATGAAAGTGGGCGGGGCGTCGAAATTTTTCTCCCCAGCACCCTGCACCAACTTTGAGGCTCTGTACCAAGGGTTGAGAATAGATAATTGTTATATATCAAAAATGTCTTTATGTAATCAATGGCGTAGAATCCAATGGAATTGTCAGTTTTCAGCTATCTTTGCGTTTTAGACCGTAAATTCATCGAAAACCGGAAAAGTTTTGGATGGCATGCTTTGAATCGACTAAAAAGGCCGGAAGAAAGCCCGTTTCGCAAGATTTTTTGTTTGATTTCAACAGTTTTTGATACGAAGAATCCGATTTTTGAAAAAAAAAAATTTTTCGCAGTAGCCGAATTTCAGAATTTCCAGCCAAACTGCCACAAAAAATAATAAAAAATTTTAAGCGATGACCCTAACTTTTTATTATTGAATATGACAGATATATGTCTTATGTATAAGCATGACAATTTTCAGAAAGATTGGTAACGTTTAACCAACTTCCGTACTTGTCTGAAAAAGCAATTCTCTGAAAATTTCTGGTTTTTCCGTTTTTTGGCGGTGACGCATGCCCGTTTCGCAAGATTTTTTTTCACCATTGAATTCTACGTAAAATTTTGATTCTACCTCTTTTTAAAATTCGAAATTCGTTAGTAGCCAAAAAATTTTATTCGTGTTTTTCTTCGCGAGTTTTCAGATAAATTGATATAAAAATAGAGGCGGAGTGCGCGAGGCCGACCGGTTTCTTAAGGGCTCTGTGTGTCACAACAATAGTGCGCGCGTGTCCTAGTGGTTAACGCTTGTGGTTGTGGAAAAGTTGGCAGTGGGATCGGACCCAGCTATGCGAATTTTGACTTTTACTTTTTTTCCTAAACGGATGTAGCTGATTCGAATGATTGTGTTTGCACAGAATCAAAAACACCGTAATTTTTTTTGAATATTGCTCTTCGTTTTTGTCGTTTTTCCCTATTTATCAGCTGAAACAATATAACGATTTATACAAATGGACGTGGAGCCTCCTGAAAAAAAAGTAAAAGGTTGGTTTAAAATTTTCTAAAATCGGTCTTTTGAATAACAGTGTTTTAGGACTTTCTCGCATGAACGAAAACTCAGACGCGGATCATCAAAATGTATTATCACAGTTCGGAATTTCTTCGTCATTCGACACATCCGGTCTCGTGTTCAAGGAAATCCCGAATTCCGTTGTGTTGTCGCTCATCTATTTTCAACGTCAAATGAAGGATATCATCAGGACCACAAAATCACTTCTTGGAATGCCAACTGAGGAGGTTACAAAGGATTGCAACAAGGAATATCATCGTTTTCGGAGGAAAGTAATGGATATCGAGGAGGAATCGAAAAAGGAAAAGAAACGAGGAAAAGATAAGTATTTGAATTTTTTAAAATCTCTCGCTTTCGATAGGTCGTTTTTCTTTTCTGAAAATAATGGACATGCTGTTTCGATTTCGCCAAAAACTCCGGTTGTAAAACGTGGCCACGTGAAAGGTTCTGCAAAAGAGAGTGTTCTTCAGCTTCGAGATATTGAAGTTCAAACAGACCTTCCATGTGACATTGATTTTACAAATCCGGCATTGACACCATTTTCCGTACAAAAATTGCACCAAAAATGCATTTCCCATTGTTCTCAGATCAGTGAAACCTTTCGAAAGCGAATTAATAAAGTGGGGCATTGGCAAAAATACCATAAAAACCGTATTCTGAAGAGCAACCTTTCCATTAAATTATTGAAGAAAGCCAACATTTTGAACGAAAAAACCCAACAAATTTTGAAAGAAAAAAACTCTCAATTGGCTGCAGTGAAGAATGCTTTGAGAGAGAAAGACGAAGTACTTCAGTCTGCTCTTGCGAAGCTTGACAACGTGTCAAATGTAGTTGAGCTAAAAGAGGGAAAGTCTTTTTCTAACAGAGCATTTGAAGCTGTTATTCGTCTGAAATCTCTTGGTGTGGCTGATGAAAAAGTAGGAGACGTGATGCGAGTTGTTGGGGATTTAGTCGGAGTAACATTTGATTTTCTCCCCTCTGCTTCTACTTGTCGCAACTTCGCATTATCTGCTCTCCATCTTGGCCAGAGCCATATCAAGAGCAGACTCGATAATTTTTTGGAAAGTAACGACTCCCTTTGCTTAGCTTCCGATGAAACAATGAAGGGAACTGCGAAGCTTCAGGCTTTCGGAATTCACACTCCTGACGGTGGTTTTACTCTTCTCGGTGTCCAGCCAGTCGCAGAAAAGTCCGCCCAAACCGCCTTCAATGCACTTGAGCATTTGGTAGGCGCGTTACCAGTGGTTCCGAGTGACTTTTTCAAAAAGTTCCTCGTAAAAGTGACTAGTGTCCGATTCGGCTAGAACTGAGAAAAAGTTTAACGAAATCGTGGAAAAAGCCAGAAAAGAAGCGGTTCCTGAAGTTGTTAATGATTATGACAAATTGTCAGAAGCTGAAAAGTCCAATTTCTCCCAGTTTTCCCAGTTTTTCTGTCAACTCCACGTAGTGGCTAATTATACAGATGTTGCTTTGAACGCTCTTCTGGGACATGAATCTCTGGTTACCGGGAAAAATAAATTGGGGGAGGCTTCGGTTTTCGGGTTAATTAAAATGGTCAGCCAATTGTTCGGACAGCGGGGATCAGGATTACACGGAATCCTTCAGTTGTGGGAAGCTTGGTGTGGGGACCACCTTGTCAACCGTTTCACTTTCCCTGCTTTCTCGGGCAATCGATTCAATATTGTGTTTGTGCTTGCATCCAGAGTCTTTTTCCACCGTTTTCACCTGATCGAATTTGCAAAAGAATGTGATTGTTCTAAAGTACCTCTTCAGGAGATGAGAAAGTTGCTTGAGAATGAGATGATCATCGACCATTTGCAAATTCTCGGTCTCTGTGACCAGTTGATTACGGGGCCATTATGGAGATTGGCAGAAGGGTGTGAGCATATTCTCGATACTTGTAAATATTCTAAGCAATTGCAAAAGTGGTTAAAAGACTGCGCGACTATTCCCGAGTGTTTCTTTGATGGATCATCCCCTACCCCAAGTTTGCAAGTTTCAAGCCCGACAAACTCCACACTTTTGTTCGAGGCGCTCCTACGTAGGGATCCGACAGAGAGCACCAGTGAAGTCGCTTCAGTAGTCTGTAACTCCTCTCTTTTGTATTTCAATAGAGCATTCGTTGACTTCCTTCCTGGAGGTAAACATTGCAATGACCAAAACGAAATCCGGAAGAGTATGGAGGCCGCTCCAGCGACGAATCGGAATATTGAATCGGTGTTCGGTCTGATGTCGCACCTTTATGACACTAAGCCCAATATGCGAGTTGACGTTAGAACTGCTTTCACCATTCTTAGAAAGAATGATACGTTCGCTTGGCTCCAATCTTTGCCACCGGATGAGCAAGACAAAGTCTTGACCGAGTCTAGAGCAGCGTTAAACTCTTTAAAAAAAGGGGTTCTTCACGTCAATTAGCTATTGAGGCCGAAATTTTGCGACAAATGAGGGAGAAAAATATGATTGCTTCGAAGAAGCAGGCGAAAGAAGAAAGAGATCGGTTTAAATACACCCAGGATATCCTCTCTTTAGGGTTTTGGGCTACTTCCACTGAGGTTTCCGCTGGTCTCGCTAAATTAAAAACAGAAAAACAAAAAAGAGAAGGCCTCATCTCACAGCTACGATTTAGGAAATTAGTTATTCGACAGGCTGCTGCCGCTACATTTTTTTCAGCTTCTTCGCAATCAAAACCACTTCCATTGCAAGATCTTATCGGAAAACTCGAAAAGCTCATTGATGATCAACAACTATCGCAGCAACTTCTGCTAGTCGACCATGAATTTGTTGGGAAGAGAATTAAGCTCAAGATTTCTTCAAAAAGATCGAGGAAAGGATTCGTTGAGGATATACGAATCAACGGAGCGAAAAGGACTATTCGTGTGCAATTCGACGACAAGAGCGACGACAAGACCGAGTCGATCGAAATGGGTTTTGATGAGTTTGAGGCGAAAGTAGCATCGGGAGTAGTTGTTTTTGATAGTTAATTTCTTTTTTGTTTGTTTTTTTTGTTATTTTTTGCTTCTTATAGTTTTTATAGAAAATTAGACTGAATATCGAATTCTAGCGCGAAAAAGAAGGGCGTTTTGTGAGAAATTTCTAAAATTTTCAACATATTTCGGTCAAAATTACATAGCTTTTTGTCAAAATCGGTTTTTTTAATAATACAACAGCAAATCTCACTTTTCGCGCAATTTTCTTTCACATGAAAAAACAGCACTCGCAAGTGCAACAGAATTAATGCGGGAATAACCGCGCCGCGGGATTGCATGCGATAAGCCACGCCCATTTTTCCGCGCGCTCGCAACTCGCTGGAGAGAAGATCAGTACATTGGGGTCCCGCACAAAAACATCTATAACTCGGGATTGGAAAAAAAATTTTCGCTGAAACTTTGGAAATGGGCTAATATAAGAGAGGGGAACATGCTCCAGTAAAAAGATTTCAAAAAATTTGATTTTGAAAATTATGCTGTGGTGCCTATCTATAGATATTAAAATAAATCAATGAAACAATCTTTGTAATTTATTTACTGTTTCATAAAGTTTTGAAATTAAATGCTCGAAGTATTTGAATGTTACCACTTGGAAGGTCTATTTGAACACTCTAAAAACAATATCACATGGTGGATTCATGAATTGATCACAGAATTCTTTCCCTAGAATCTCTTTTCCTTTTTCACTTATTTTTGGAGAAAGCCATTCGAATTTCTTGAATCCAGCCTCTTGGAAACATTGTTCATAGAATGAATTTGAGTGAAGAGCCATTGTTGATGTGCATTTGATTTCTGAAAGATTAATGTTTCATCACATCATTATCCATTTCTCAGATATTGTATATTTCATTAAGAAAACGTTTTCGAAGAAATGTAGTCATTATGTAGACGTGTTGTTGAAAGCCCAGATAAAAACTACTAGAAAATTCTTGAAATATACTTTTCTAACTATAATTTTAAAAACTGATACTGATTCAATTGCAACATAAAGGTTTCGAGGAAATTCACTTTTTTTGCTAGTACTTTGCTTTTGTCTTGCAAATGAACATCTGGAATATAATTAGATCGAAAGTTTTTCAAATTTTTATTTTGGTTCTTTTCCGTCAAGTATTGAAATTTAGCATTGTTTACCGTAATTCGTGCAGAGAATTCCCATTTCAAAGCTTCTAGTTTTTCATACAAGAATTACTGTTTCCCGGGGTTGTTTTATATTATTTAACTTCATTTTTATTAATACAATACGCTCATTATCGTGTATTCAAAAACTCACTGTCTCCTTCATAAAAATTGGCAGTGACGAGTCCTCCATCCACAAATGGAATCGGTCTCTTTTCAATCTCTGCTCCAAGTACTTTTCCAGCTGTTTTCGGTGCATTTACTCCTTCAATTCCATTTGGAATCAATCCAATAAAGATTCCATTCTCTTCTAAATGATCCCAAATCAGCTGAATCGATCTCTTCAATTCCTCTTTCTCATGAACATATTGAAGGACGAAAACAGCAGTTGCCACGTGGAATCGTTGATTCAATTGGAAATCAGTGACACTTAGATGATGGAATTCCAGGTTTTCCGTTGTTTTATGAAGATTTTGACAGTTTTCGATCATTTCTTTCGAATTATCGAATCCGATCACTTTCGAAGCACCCCATTTGAGAAACGTCAGACTGTTATGACCTGGAATTATATTTTACAGTTTCATTTTATTGAAAAATTTTTTAAAACTTTGATGAAAATAATGCATCTCCTCATCACAATGGTTCGAATACGTTTGAAATTTTTATAAGCGGATAGCGCAGAGTCTCAGAACGGAAACATTCCTTCGGCGAATTTATTCATTATTCTCTACAATAAAAATTAAGAAAAACTCCGCAAATATCTAATTACAAATATACTATACTAAATACAAAAAATTAAAAATCATCTCCAAAAACGACCATTCCCCTCACGACTATATGATTGTTCAGCTGCCGATTCTATACAAAAATAAACATAAAAATGACCGTTCCAAAGGGTATAAAAGCCTGAATTCATACCGATTCAATTCAAAAAACAATGAATTTCCTATTTACTATTCTAGTCATTTCTTCTGTTGCATTTGCTGCTCCAGTCCTCACTGTCTCCGAGGAAATGGAACAGATATTCCAGAATCTGACGACTGAAGCTCAGGAAGATTACTTCCAAGTTCTATTCAATGGTACGGCAACATTGGCAGAATTGGATCAAATGTGGGATGAGTGGGCGGAGAAGCATGGGATTACGGTAAGATCCAAGCTACAGTAATTGTTTTTATATCCGGATTGTTTCAGCCTCAGTGGACTGCCTACACTGCTAAATGGCAAGCGAGAAAAGACAAATTCAAAGAGACGACTCTATCGGTCATTGAGAAACTTCCATCTGCGTATCGAATGATGTCAGAAGTGATAGAAAATAGAGATCAGACAATGCAACACGTACAAGATGCGTTGGATAAACTCAGAGAACCATACTATTAGGTTGATTCATAAGTCCTGACGGATTTTGGTAGTTGAACTTGTAGCGTGTATTTCTCTGTTAAAACTTAAAGGAGACAGCTATGTTTTTGCCCCGTAAAAGGTCAAAGCTCCCTTTATTGGAAGCACAATTGTCATCATTCTAGGTTGTCGGAACACAGAGAAATCTTTTCTGATTCCTCCTTCATTTTTTGAAATTTTTTCATGTCTTTTTGTTTTTCTTCGAATATGACGTGGTGTCTATCGAAACGAATTTTATTTTAGTGGTCATTAACTATGGACAAACACTCTTCAAAATTGTTAGCAATGCCAGGTTTGATCAACTAGAAATAGGGAGTTCTCGAGGGATTTTCATCCCCATTCGAAATTAAGGATGTCTTCAGAGCTGAGCCGACTGTGAAATCAGATAGAGAGAGATCCATTTCAAATTTTGTGTGAATGATCATGGGTATCTGGTGTATGCATTCAAGTAAAAAACCAGGATTGAAAACATTCACCAGTGACAAAAACTCAAAAAATGTGCCTCACCCTTTTTGTGACTCCACACAATTCCGAAACACGTGAGACCACCTGGTTGAATCTCTCTTCTTTATCGATGCATAAATCATTGATTCGAATAACCTTTGGTGGTAATAAATGAGATATGACTAATTCTTATCAGCAAGGTTCTAAGTTAGTCGGCTCAGCCTAGAAGCCATCTGATGTCATTATTCATGAAATTCATAATGTTTTCAGTCTGATGCTCTTCCAGAAAAGTAGTGTACATGGGGTAACAAGGTAATACTTTTATCATTACGGCCAACATATATACTCGTCAGAACAAGAAATTCAGGAGCCGTGCTCATCTCCATTCTGGAGAAATGTCTGAATTTCATTTGTAGTATGCAAGTGTTCAACATAACGTCGCAAAAAAAGCTGGCAACAAACTTGCTGGATAGGCTTTGACAATCTTTTTATATTTATCAAGCAGTTTACTCTTCGAAGCACTGATTAACAAATTTCCAATCCCCAGTAAAACGTTTCAGATGAAAAAAAGTTCAACTCAAAAAGTATATCAAAAAAGTAGTGACTTCACATTTTGATTCGCCTCTGTGGGAGTTCTAGTGGGGGAGACATATCTATGGTGCGGCTGCGTTAGGAGACACTTGAGGGTAAACGTGGACAGTATTTGCAATTTAGCCATCAACTCTATGGCAAGTTACACGTGAAAATTTTCGACCCCAAAATCCGTCAGGACTTATGAATCAACCTAATATTTGGAAGTCAATATGATTCTCTTCCTTTCGAAGATTCTAATGGAAAACGAAGAAGTTCTGATGAATGGAGGAACTATTGAAATTGAAAATGAGGTTGTGGAACAATTCAGAAAAATGAGAGACTACAAGAAGAATGGAAATCTGAAGGTTTTGTTGGTTCCAGGACCATTGGTTTAAGACTTTTCGATTCGAATTGATTGGTTGTATAAATTGAAATAAACACTTTTTCCTACCATTTCCACATCCAATATCCAACACTTTCTTGTTTTTCAATTTGTCTTTCAACAGAAATTCTAGTGTTGGAAGGACCAGACAGTCTTGATACAGCCATTTTTGTTGTGCAGATGAATAAGGATCAGTGGGGAATTCAGATGACATTTCTTTGTAGGGTATTTCTTTGGTAACTGTGGAATTAAATGAAAAAAGAAAGAGGGATAAGATCTTCGAAATGTTGAGGTTAAATAGAAAGGAGACCTTGAAAAAAGAGATGAGATAAAAGTTTTTGAAAAAACCGATGTTGAACTGTGAATCTCAATTTACTTGAAAAAAAGTTAAATTGTTCATTGTCACTTGGTTCTGATCAGACTGATTCTGTTGACCGTTTGAAATAATATAACTTTGATCTGTAGCAATCAAATAAAAAACTTTAATTTGTTTCAGGTACTCGATAATCTCTTCAAAACAAAAAATACATTGGAAACCTCTGTTTAAAATTTTTAGACAACCGGTTTTTTTCAGAAATATCAACCAGTATAATATCTCCAGTATAATAAAACAGAAAAGTTCATTAATCAAGTCTCATCGTTCACTTTCAGTTCTCTTTTGAGCTATAGAATCTCAGTTTATCGTCATCGAAAATGTCGATTTCCAACAGTCGATCTGTACCAGGAACTTCGAAAAACCAAAAAGAGGTGTATTTGCCACATTGTTACTGGCTCCGCCCTTATTTTCTGGTTTTCAGAGTGTCACGGGTTTAAGAAAATGTTGTTCAGTTTATTAGTAGGGTTGCTTCACAATTCTTTATTCATCAAATCTCATAATGTTTGGTAATGAAATTGTACTGCTCAGCTTTCAAAACAGTCAATATTCAATACTCGATTTGTGTCACTCTGAATTTCCAATTCTTCCGGTTCTCTCCTTTATCCATCATATTCCTCAGGAATTCCATCAGATCTCTGAAAGTCTTCAATGTTTCTCTTCCTTCATCGTCCCACTCATTTCCGGTCATTTCATCAGACAAAAAAAACTTTCCTTTTCTCTTTTCGGGAACCAATTCATCTCGAAAAAAAAATAGAAAAAATGTTTCCAAAAAGGTAAAAAAGTTCATAATGAGTGTTGTCGAGAGAAGAAATTCAAGAGAAAGAGGGAAAAACAAGAAATCTCTGAGATAGAGAGAGTGGAGGGTGAGCAGAGACAGCTGCTCCAGAATAGGCTCCGCCCCCTTTTTGTGCTGCTGTTTCTTCGAGAGGAAAAAGAGAAATAGAGACCAGACAGTCGTCGTGTAGTTTGGAGAAGAAGACCACCGAAATTAAAATATTCTCGAGAGGATTCGCGAATGGTCGGTGGATTCCGGATAGGAATGCACTTTTTGGCCTCAGCCCTTCGATTTCTTGAACCAAGGTTTGATCTTTTTTTCGATTTCCTTTTTCAAATTAACATCAGATAAGAACTGATTTCTCTGCGCCCTCTCTGCTCTCTTTCAAAATTAAAACACCTGTATCATTAGCAAAAAAAGCTGAACCAAAAAAATCTCCTATAATTTTTAAGTTGATCATTTCTTCCTATCTAAAAACCTCTAGACAGAGAAAACCAATTTAAAACTAGTCAGTTGGAGAGCGCAGAGAAGCTAGATACTCTCGCTTCTCTGCGCTCTCTCTCTCTCTCCCTCCGAACACTTCCCTATTAAAACCTCATGATATCAGTCTCAAGTACGTGTCCTCTTCGCCCCCTTTTCCAATTTACTTTTGAGTATGTTCCCTCCCATACTATACTTCTTCCGATCTCTTCTTATTCTAAAAACACATCATACAAGGAAAGAGAGAATGAGACGACCCAGAAAATTCATAAACAAGTGTTGACTTCTTCTTCGAAGGAAAAGAGGAGCTGTCTTATAAAGTAAACATTGCCACATTTCGAAGAATAAGCAACAAATAATTTTTAGTATCGGAAGGAGGGGAATCATGGAGAAAAGGGGAAGAAATGGTTCTGGCTAGGTGATCTGTCTGTGGATCTAGTGGCCAGACAAGGAGCTAGGAGCTTTTTTCATAAAGGGGTCTAGATACCGAAGGTTCCAAGAAAGCTAGACGATCTTATAGCTTGTTCGGTTTACTCTTCTGCTAATTCTGCAAATCTTTCTTTCCCATTTGTTCGGCTACTCCATGATCTTCTTGCTCTTGCCCCCAGCCATCTTCTATTAGTACATCCACCTCCCCCCTCTGTGCCGCTAAACGTTCTCCGTTCAAAAAAGTGTCCACATGTCTTCGATCAGAACTCTTTCTCTCTCTCTCTCTCTCTCTCTCTCTCTCTCTCTCTCTCTCTCTCTCTCTCTCTCTCTCTCTCTCTCTCTCTCTCTCTCTCTCTGTTTCTCTCTCTCTCTCTGTCTTTCTCTCTCTTCATTCAATGAGCGGAACAAAAATATCAATCTCTAAATCTCTTTTTTTTCTATTTTTCCGATCAGAAGGGGGAATCTTGGAGAGGAATGAAATATATCGACAGAGATACGGAAAAAGATATATCTTTTTTCATTTTCCGAAGGTTTCTTCTTCTTCTTTGCTTCTGCTTGTGTATGTGTGTGTAGTCCCAACAGAAGAAGAAGAAACACCTGTCTTTTTTTCGAGTCACTCTTTGATTCAGAAGAAGAAGAAGAAGAAGAAGAAGAGGAGGTCCGTTTTCCCTCCCGGGGAAGAAGAGAAGGAGATACACATTACATGTGATTACATTTCCGATATTTAAAACATAGAGAGAGAGAGAGAGAGAGAGAGAGAGAGAAAATATGATCGGTGAAATATTAGAAAAATCATATGGATGACTACTGATTTTATTTTAGAGGCAGCAGGGGGGAAATGAGGGGAACATAAACTTTGAAGATCTCATAAAATTGATATAGGTCCACTAGGAAGCTCGTTTCGGTTCAAACTATAGGGATTGTTTTTAGTAATTTTGTGAGCACAAAAACATGTTAATTGACATAAATGACCACAACATAAGCTCAGAACTATGGTGGAGAAAGCTAACATTTTTTCATTTGATAACCGCCTTATATCTCTTCTGGAAAGCGGGATAAAATAGTTTTGGTTTATCAGAACATGGATTTTTGAATTAAAGCTCTTGTTAAAAACCTAAATTTCCGAGTCATCCTGTAACAAGCTCTCAAACGTTTTTCTCAACTCGACCAATCATTTATCTTTTTCTCGAAATGATTGTTATCTTTTTCCATTCACAACCCATTCTCTTCGTTTAACAAATGGGACACAAAAACATTTTCGAAGGGGAACTTCCTCTTTCATTCTCTCAAGAAAAAACGTTTGAACTACATCATTTATGGGAAAGAAAAAAGTATACGAACACAAGAAGAGTTGACGTTTTTGGGGAATACTTGGGCTTCAGTTTTGGATTTCGAGAAACTTGCAGGTGCATTGAAAACTTATAGAAAAGGGGGTTTTAGAAAAGTGTGTGAAACAGTTTTTTTTTAGGAAAATGGTATATTTCTAACAAATGGTGAGTATTCAATTGAATCCTGTTTTATAATCCGCGAAAGAGTATAGCAGTTTAAGAGGGCACAGACGAGAGAGAAAGTCTCGTTTCTCTGCGCTCTCTCCACTCCCTCAATTACTTTCTGTTTAGTTGTTGTGTTTTATAAAAGAAATGTGCAATGAGGGGAGTAGTCTCACTAAAACAAAATCTTTTTTATGGAACAACTGAAACAGTAAATATTATTTTCAGAGTAGACGATGATTTCGTGGATCGTCTTCATTATCTGTACACTTCCACAATGGTTCTCATGTTTGCTGTTCTTGTGTCGGCCAAACAATATGGTGAGTCTTCCCTTTTCTCACGAATATCAATTCACTCATTTTTCAACATTTTCATAAAGAGATTTATGAAAAGATGACGGAGATCCTTCAAAGAAATGTACTTTTTAGTTGCCCAAAAGTAATTAGATTCGTTTGTCTCATCCAGAAAAATTAGCTTCGTCTCACTTCTTTTTTTGGTTCAAATGAGTTTTGTGAATAATCAAATGTTTTTTAGGATTAGGGAATCTGAAATTTCTGAAAAAACCTCTCTCTTTTAACATTCTAAATATGTCTAGAAGATAGATTGAGTAGTTTGACACCCAGGAACCCAATCATTTATTCATTTTCATTCCTTCGAATTCTCCTCTTTCGTGCGTGTCATCCGGTTCCAGAAATGAAAAATAAAACACATATAATCATAGATTTTCTGATTTCGACATGCTCTGATAAGTCGCAGAAATAAGGGGAGGAGGAGAAGGAAGGAGACAGGTGTAATCAAGCGAGAATAGTACGAAGAAGGTTCATTTTGATGTGTGTTTGAGAGGGAAAGAGAGTTCTTGGAATTTCAAAGTAGAGAAAAAGAGGAAGAAAAGTACTGAAACTTCGGGTTAAAAACAAAAATGAATTGCGACTTCGATTCTGAGATTTGTTTTAGTTCAGACTGGCACTCTGACTCCGTATTGGAAATTTATTCATTAAAAAAATTAAGATAACATATTGGAACAGACATTTTTCAAAAATTTTTATACTGATCGAAAATATTTTTTCAGAAAGGTTACGAAGAAATTAACATTGTGAATCGCAAGACACACTAAAAGCAAAACAGTTTGCATTGAGAATTCAGAAAAAGATACTGTTTCAAAACAGTTTTAAAATTATAAAAAATTTTTTTTTGAATAAGCTCTCTTTTGTTTAGATGTTCCATACCAAGATGAAATTTCAAAATTCAAATTTGAGTAGTTTGAATGAATTCATTTTCTTCCACTTCCATTCCCCAGAATCTGATAGAAATCTTTTTCAAATTTCCTTCCATCTTCCTTTTTCCCTTAACCTCTACTCTCAAAAACATGTATTTACTTGCCAAAAACTTTTTTGGCCTCATCCAAACAATTATATAAAATGAATGGAATCATCATAAGAAAGAAGAGAAAAAAACAATGAATTCATAACAAATTTCAGTCGGTCATCCGATAGAATGTTTTGTGCCGGCACAGTTTACGAGGGCAATGGAACAGTACACAGAGAATTATTGTTGGGTGCAGAACACTTATTGGGTTCCGTTTCAGGTCAGTTTGTTGTAGTACAAAAGGAATATATTGGAAATAAGATTCAATTCAGAATATTTGAAAACATTTCAAAACAGTAAAATTTGTAAATCTCAATGCTTTCCAATTTTAATTATGAAAACGTCCCCGATATTTTGAAGACACTGAAGCTTTTAAAAACCAAAAGTACTGATTTAAAATAAAAACCCAACCGTGAAATCAATTCCATAAAACAGAAAAATTAATTTCCAGGACCTGATACCTCATCGTCTCGATGATCGAGAACGTCGACAAATCGGATACTATCAATGGGTTCCTTTTGTTTTGGCAGTTGCCGCATTGACATTCCATATTCCTTCTTCTGTTTGGAGAATGTTGGCAGGGCAGAGTGGTAAGTTTGTGTGTGTTTACGAAAATATCGTGGGAACCAAGAAAAATGAAAATATAGTTTTTTAGGTTTGAATGATACCGGGAATTTTTATTGGAAAAATTAGTTTTTTTTTCGAAAATTTGAGGTTTTTGTGTCAAAGAAAACGAGCTCTTAACAATGAAGGTTATATATGAACATGATTTAGGGGCCCTGAGAAACTTTAAACAATTTTCCGAATTATAATATTAGAAACTTGGCATCGACCCATTCTTTTTGAGCTACGTCTTGACACTAGCCTGAAAATTACGGTAGATTATGGTAGCTTTTACTACGGTAGATTACGGTAGCTTTTCAGAACTATCAGATTTTGAAAAAACTTGATAGCTAAAAGTTCACCATGAATACCATAAGTAAAATATTCGAGCATGTATGAAAAAACCTACGCAAAAACTCAAGACTATAATTTAAAGCTTCATTAAAACAGAAAAATTGAAATTTCCAGGTCTGAATGCCGGTCTTGTTCTTCAGCTAGTATGCGGGGAACAAAACGTGGATCCAGTTGTCCGTGATAAAACAGTCGATATCGTCGCCCGTCACATTGACGACGCTCTAATGTATCAAAGGGAACACGGGGCTCGGAGGAATTCTGTCTATATATTTGCAGTCGTGAAACTCGGAAAATTCTACGGAGCCTATGTTTCGACAGTGTATATATTCATAAAAGCCCTTCATTTGGCCAATGTGATTCTTCAATTTATGCTTCTCAATTCATTTCTTCAAACTTCGGATTATCCAATGTTCGGAGCTCATGTTCTCTACGACTTATTTATGGGAAGAGAATGGAGAGATTCTGGAAAATTCCCCCGAGTGACACTCTGTGATTTTGAGATTCGAGTACTTGGAAATGTGCATAGGCATACTGTACAATGCGTTCTTGTCATCAACATGCTCACAGAGAAAATTTTCATTTTCTTATGGCTTTGGTTGACAGTTTTGGCAATTGTGACCGCATTGAATCTGATATTCTGGTTCATTGCCCTCGTTTCGAATACGTGTCGAGAGAATTTCGTTTCGAAGCATTTGGATATTCAATCTGATCAGATCAGCCGATTTGTTCATCGATTCTTGAGAGCCGATGGAGTTTTTTTGTTACAAATGATTGCTTCGCATTCTGGAAATTTGATGGCTGCAAAGGTTTGTGGTCTATTTAAAATTTCTGTTTTGAATGTAGCACTTTTAAGGTTTGATCGGATATTTTTAGTTTGAAGGTTGTATCAATTTGATAAAAATATGAAGTGTTTCAAGAAGGATGTAATACTTGAATTAACAGAAAATTCTATTCTAATGACTTTCTGATTGAAATTTTCTTTGAAATCTTTCAAAAAAAACCATTTTGGATACGCATCGGAAATATTCATGAGATTTGTTTTTGAATTTGTTGTGTTCTATCAAAGCCTATCAAAAACTGAACTGACATGATTTTATTTGATACTTACATATTACTTGTTACTTCGATTTTTTTCATCCAAAAAAGATTTTTGTTTCAAGAATACCCCTAATAAGATGTAACTTAGTATAACGTTAGTTCCTTATTGGAAGTAACAGTTTCATATTCATAGTAAAATTAAGTTTTGATCCAACAGACATTTGATCTTCAGAAATTTTGTTCTTTAAATTTTTTGAACGCTCCAAAAAACCCAACATTTTAAATGCAGTTTCAAAAGTCGTTACGATTCAAAAAAGCTTTGACCAATTCAGAAACCCAATTTACTTTCAGGTAATCGAACAACTGTGGCTGATATTCGTTCGTCGAAGCGGAAAACCCGTCTGCGATGACAAAATCGAGGATCGTGGATCAGTGAGGAGTGGAAATGGGAACGATTGGGAATCGGTTGGCGAGCTCTCCGTTGTTGAATGTTAGTTATAAAAAGAGAAATGGAATTGCAGCACGATGATGGGAAGACGTCATTGAAGAGAGGCGATTCATGGCACGAGACGTCACTTCCTCCGCCGATGCCTAATCTTCCGACGAGAACTCATTATGTTTAGATTACTGTATTCTGATTTATTCTATCAGAAAGTTTATTATAGACTCGAGAGAGGAAGAGAGTATCTAGCTTCTCTGCGCTCTCCTCTCTCTCTCATTTCCCCCCAGATTCTCTTTCGATCTTTCATTTCTTTTCATTCGGGTATCTGATCTCGATTTGTATAGTTCCTCTGACTCATTTTCCCCGTCATCTTTCCCTATAATTTTCTAATTCTTCTGGAGTCTTTCTTTCCTTTTTAAAATAAATTTTTGTGTGACTTGTTATGTTTTGTGATGATTAATTGGAAGAAAAACGTCATTTTGGAGGAGGAACACTTGAATTTTTAATTAATGAGATGAGACAAGTGGTCAGAAAGGGAATCAGAAATCAAGAAGACAGTTTCAGATGAAAACGGAGAGGAAGAAGGGTGCAGATGTTTGACAAAGGTCATCTGTGGAGAAAAATGATCATTAAAGGGTGATTAGGATTCCTCTAATACAAGGGCACCCCTCTAGATTAAACCAAGTGGCGATTTGAGAAATTGAACAGTCATTTACTTGTTGGAGAAATACCCGAACGATCCTATCAACAGAAGAAATCGTCGATTCGCAGATGATCACCTACTGAAACAGTTCTTTCATTCTTCCGAATTCAGGGTGTGATCTTCCTCCTCTTCTTCTTCGCTTCGAAGAAGAAACCGTGTGACCACGTTGTTCTATGACATCAAAAATAGAAAGAATGAACTTTGTGATCAATCGGCCGATTTCCTACTTGAGCCTAAAGGAGAAGATTCGAGAATTATGATGGTAAACACTTGAGGAATTTATGATTTCAAATTGATTTTTGATGATTCACAATATCGAATTCAGGAGTTTTTGGAAAATTGGATGAGCTGATTTCAGGATACCCAGTGAATAACCGACTATCTGATACGTTGAAGTGAACTTTCTGAAACGGGAAAATATGTCGAGAAAGAAATTTATAATCAATGTATCAGATAAGCTCATAGAAACATGGCCAGCGTTCAGAATAAATCTATTACTGCTGGATGAGTTATTTATCAAAAGTTTGATGCAGAAAAAAGGTACGGTTTCATCTACCATATACGAAATTCAAACTTCGAAATAATAGGATCGACTTTTAAATAAGATATAAAATACCTGGTTCGGAATACTATCATTTAGGATATTCTGATTGACCTCTCGCCAAGATCACCAAAAAGCTGAACGTCTTTGGACACCGAAGCCTAGATGAGTCTCTATCAATTTCATGTACTAACATTAAATAGCATCAGATTTTTTTTTGATTTTCTTTTTATTGGGAACAGAGAGAACCCAGCGACTCAAATAGAAATAACTAAAAATATAAAGAAGTTGTGAAACTATATTTTTCAATGTTCCATAAATACGATATAACAAAACTATTTTTGGGATAATCGGTTGCTGTATCGAAGTTGTTGAAGAAAAGAAGTCCTGAAATTATTTCAAAAACTTCATTCTATTATAAAAATTTGAAGGTAAGGAAGTACTAAACTATCAGGTGTCCACTGACCCTCAAGTTTAACTTCAAACTAAAAATTCCAAATAAAAATACTTCTTACTGTTTCATAAGTCTCATTCGTACCTGATCCATGAGTTGATTATCGATGGTAGGACTAAATGCATAGTTAGTTTCAAAGTGATCGACACCAATTTAAAACTCCTGCCAATTTCTGATCACTTAGAAAAAATTTGAAACCCTTTTTCGAAACCCTTAAAATTTGCTTTTTCAACGAAATAAATGAATTTGACGGTCATAAATTCTGCATCCTTTTCTGCATTACACTTCAATTTCAAATTTCCATTTCTCTAGCTTCTTCTTCTCCTTTTTCCTCTTCATATTTACCCTCTCTTATTGACCCTTTTACTGTATCATTTACTCATAAACATAGTTTTTTCTCTCTCTCCCTCTTATCACATATAGTTAGTCGTAGACGATTATCATATTAGGCGCCCATGCCCTCTTCTATCAGTTTTCCCCTGAAGATGAAGGTCAGCTGAAACAATACCCTCCCCCTCTCTCTCCAACTTAATGTCAGGCGGTTAAAAGTGGGCGGAGCTTGAGGGGAAGAGGTGACCAGACCATTTTTTGACGAAGCACTCATTACTTGTTTAACCGGAGGAGGAGAAGAACAAACAAAGAAGAGCGGATCAGAAATTCCGGCTAGTATTCTGTATGCAACAAATTTATTGGATTGCTTTGGTGAGTTGTCTTACTGTAGCTGGGTTGTGGTAAACAATGAGATTTCTGTTTCAAAGTGAGCTCAAAATTTGGTCCTACCGAAAAAATGCATTAAACATTCGGATTAATAAAAGTGTAGTCGTTAGAACGAGGAGCAAGATGTCATTTTTACTGTACTGCATCTAAATCTAGATCAGCTGTTGCTTAGATGGCGCAGCCGGGTAAATGCTTCTTTTTAAGTTCAACAGAAGCGAGTTCAAACTCGGCTACGTTCTTTTTATTTTTGCTTATTCGAAAAATGACTTGAACATTCAGATTTTCATCGTTTTTATTGTAGAGCATTTTTTAAACTACTGAATGAGCTCACTGATCAATCAAACTAGCTGGAATCAATTCCAGAATCAATTTCTGACCCCCTATGTAGTACTTGTTCATCAAACTCCTTGACCATTTTCCATCAATGATCATCATTGAAGTGACCAGTCGAGTGTTTCAATTACCATCTCCTATCATCATGTTATTCTCACACATATTATATCAGTCGAGAGAAATGAAAACTAGCTTCTTCTTCTTCTCTCGGTTCCCTTTTCTCAAATGATGAATGATACCTGTGATACAATCACACTTTTTCTCTGCGTCTCTCTAGTTTCTCATACTATTTCTCTCTCTTAAAAAAAGGGAACGTGTTTTGATAGTAGTAACCCCACCCTTTCGATTAACAGACTTCAGAGGAGGAGGGAGTCGAGAAACGAAAGAGAAGAAGGACCACCTCCTTTTTTTTCGAAAATCAGACTCATATTTTTTTGAATTCTTATACTGATTCGTTTATTTTTTCACTGGTAATTCACACCTTACTCTACTTTTTCTCTATTTATTTTTCAATAAAAATGTTATGGTTACAGGTATAGTTTGTAGTTAGAGACTGTGTGAAAAGAGGAGGGTGCAGAGAAACGAGAGTCTCTGACTTCTCTGCGCTCTCCAATTTTTGATTATTTAGAAACATCTGTACACTATGAAAATAATAGATTATGGGGTTAAGTAACATGTTTGAAGCAGAATTATTCTCTCAAATTCAATTCTTCAAAATTTTAGGTTTAGGATAATGTATGATTAGTTAATATGGAGTGTTTGGTGATGATTAGTGTGAAAAAGAGTACGGTAATTAAAAAATTCTTGGAACTGTAAACACATTTCTGTTCCAAAAATGTAATTAATTAAAGGTTTTCTGATTTACTCCAGTTTTCCTTGTTCCTCCGAATTTCTAAAAATTGAATTCAGGTTGGTGCTCTCGCAGCACTAGCAGTCGTCGTTCATGCTCAGACCACGCCCCTTTTCCCGGTCGCCTGTGAACTGAACGTATTGATAGTACTCGATAGATCAGATTCAGTGAAAGGAGGATTCAATAAATCCCGAAAATTCGTGACAGATGTCTCAGAAGAACTTCAAATTGGACCAGAGAAACATCGAGTCGCAATGATTGTCTATTCCGGATTAAGTTATCGACGAGAGGTTTTTCCGTGGAATTTCGCCAAATCGAATGAGGAATTCGTGCAGAAAACGAATGCTTTGAGGGCGATTGGAGGAACGACGAATACGAAAAAGGTGAGGTCCTTTCTGAATTTCTGAAAAAAATCTGTTTCGTTGAAATATGAAAATTTGTGATTTTTCCTCGGAATCAATCTTGCCGTGGGTTGTCTGACTATGAGACTTATTTTAAAAACTAAATTCTTCATGAAGAATTTCAACTTTGAAAGCTTCACGGTGAATGAAGACAAGAGTGATTTTTTTATTTGAAAGATGAAGAGAGTGCAGAGAAGCTCGACACTCCCGTTTCTCTGCGCTCTCTCGGTCATATTCTCAAAAGTGATAGATAAAGAGTGTCCGGCAGATAGGTGCATGATGAGTGTTTGGGAAGCAGACAGTTTTGCGTAACTATTCTGATTGTAATTAATCTTTTCATAAAAATTTCAGTTTCAAATAATTATTTTCTGATCTTGAAATCCATTCTGCCTACTTCGAGGGCCTTTATCAACCTCTTTGACAGATTCTCGGACTGTTCATGTTCTTTGTGTCCTTTTACTAATTAACCTCGGGTCTCTTACATTTTCTAAAGATCTAGCAACAGAAAAATTCTGTTTCATTGCATTTATATTTTATGAAACATGAAACCTTTCGATACGATATACACCAAAATAAATTTAATAGAGAGTGTAGATAAGCTAGACGCTCTGGTTTCTCTGCGCTCTCTCACTCTCTCGCCGTCAGTGATTCCAGTTGTTTTCCCACTGTTTCACACTTAAATTCGACAAAAACTGACCACATTACACTCTTATCATGGTCTTGTTGATTCAAACTTTGATTTATATGTTTTCGATAGTGTTGATTTTAACGGCCTCTCAGTGTCTCTCAACCAACAATCAGGAATTGAGAAACAATCGGAATGTTGTTTTTTTCAGGCATTGGAAGTCGGATTGGAGTTAATGGCCCAGAGGAATGTATCAATTCCAACACTTGTTATGGTTGTCACTGATGGAAGATCAGCTGATGATCCAAAGGGACCTGGAAAAATTCTTCAGGCACAACCGAATACCTGGGTTTTTGCTGCGGCTACTGGAGACCCGGAGAAAGTTGATACGTAAGGGATAGATGATAAAAAATGATTTAAGGGTCTAGAGAATTTATTTTTGAAAGAAAAATGGATATTCGATTAAATTAAAATAAAATGATAAGCGAGGAGATTTAATTAAAAGCTCACTTTTTGCTTGATCAATTATAACTCAATTCCCTGAAGAGCTATCAAAAAACTATTAATTAGTGAAATTCAGCTCATATTAAAATACACATGTATTATCTAGTAATTAGTTTGTATCTTTGATTTGAACTGAGATATCCTGTATAACAAAAAAACGATTTTCAAAAAAAAAATCAGTTCCACTGATTCCATAAATATAGTATTTTTTCATCTCACTACTTCGTAAGACGTATGATTAATTTTCCAGGAGAGAATTAATGGATATAACTGGAGATATCAACCATATTGTGATGCATAGAGGAAGAGATTTGGCGACTGATATCACGAGAAGACTGTTGAGAGAGGCTCAAGATAAGTGTCGGACTACGACTACAACGACTACAACAACTACAACCACCACTACAACTAATCCTATTACAGGTATGTATTCAGAGGCCTTTTTTCAAATAAAAGAAGGAATTTCAGGGTGTGAACTCGATTTGGTCCTAGTTCTTGACTTCTCAACGACCACTGATCCAGTCTATAGTTCTTATAAAGAAATGAGCAAACGATTGGTTTCTCAGTTGAAGATTGGACCTCATTACACTCAGGTATCACTTTTTGAATTGTAATAGTTCTGAAAATCTTGAAAATAGGTTGCCGCTGTGACATTCGCTACCGTCGGAAGAACAAGAGTCAGGTTCAATTTAAAGAAGTTCCAAACACAAGAAGAAGTATTGAGAGGAATTGATAATCTGCAATCAAAGGGTGGAACTACTGCTATTGGTAAGTAATTTTGGTTTCTAATCTGTCAGAAATTTGCCAGCTTTCATTATAAATTTTCTCTACTTCTTGTAGTAGGTAAAGTATAAAATAAGTCGCTTTTCTGTTTCCGAAATTTTACTTTCTGAGATCATATATTTCCAGGAGCTGGAATCGAAAAAGCATTAACTCAAATCGACGAATCCGAAGGTGCTCGTCCAGGAATAGCTACCAAAGTGATGGTTATTTTCACTGATGGATGGAGTAACAAAGGACCAGATCCAGAGAAGAGAGCACGAGACGCAGTGAATGCTGGTTTTGAAATGTATACTGTCGCTTATACGGTATGATACTCTTAATTTGATACTATTTTCTATTTTTGTTTCCCTTTCGGACATCCTCTCTCACATGCCGTTTACTAGGTGGCATGTGACCAGTAAAAGACGAGAGAGAGAAAGAGAGTGTGCAAGGTCACCCCCTCTCCGTCATGTGTACGCATTGAGAGAGTATGTCAATCGTGAGGTCCTCTGGTGTAGTGGTTATCACGTCTGCTTCACACGCAGAAGGTCGCCGGTTCGAACCCGGCGAGGACCTACTCTTTTGATTTTTTATATCTTCAGGCACGTACTCCTGGAACGGTGACACTGAATAACGAGACGCTGTCTGCGATATCTGGAAGCGCCGGACATGCCTTCACAGATGTCACATTCCAATCTTTAATCGACAAAATCAAGCAACGAAATTTGCCATGTATGCCATAAAAAGTGTTCTTTAATTCTGTAAATATGTAACTAAATTGTAAATTCTTTGTCTCGATGGTACTTTCTAAACTCGAAGATTGCTCAGGATTCCTGCATGATTTTATTCCATTTTATTCTCAAATTTTGAATAAATCTATCTTTTTATTTCTCTTTTTCTCTTATTCTGTAATTCTCTATTTTTGTTTTTAGTCTGATCTGAAGTGGTAACAAAAAAGAGAGAGAAGAAGAGAGAGAAACATCGAGCATTATTGCCCAACAGACCAGTATTATTTGTCTTCATTTGTTATCTCTCCGTCTCTTCATTCCATATCATCTCTCACTTTTTATATGAACGGTTAGGTGATTGGAAGAAGACGTCTTTTGTTCCGTTGATCGTCTTTTGATATTCACTTGTTGGATCTTTGAGAGAGAAGCCAGAGTGTCTAGCTTCTCTGTGCTCTCTTATTGTTTGCATGCTCTTCACTCGGAATGTTATTCAATTTTTTCATTAAAAAATTTTGAATTTGTAGAATAATTTTTTACAGTTTTATATGAGATGTATACTAAGGCATCAACTGAACTTGTTGATACTTTCTTTACATCTCGACAAAAACGGTCTAGAAGAAAGAATTTTTTCGAAATTTTTTTCAATGAATGTTTTTCAATGAATCCTCAGAAATCGGCTATTTTTTTGAAAATTTCAGTGAAAAAGTAGTCAAAAAAGATACATCCTGTAAAACCTGTAATGACTTTGCCCTGTATTTGTCTTGCTCTATGTAAGAACCAGTTTGAATAATAGTCTTGCATGCAAGTCACACGTCTTACGGTTTGTTTCTCAATTTATCCAAAATTTTCCTGCTACTAAACATTTTTAAATGATCTGAAGACTTCAGACTGAAGTTGTAATTTCGGCGTTACATTCTTTTTTCCAATTAATTTTTTTGAGCTACCTGGATTTTCAAAACAACTGAAAATTTCAGAAATATTTAAATTTTGATTTTTTTTTCGATAATTTTTTAATATTCCATTCCATTTGTTTGGTGTTTATCGTGTTTACTATGCTTGACTTTGAAATCCTGATCTCCGTTTCGAACTCAAATAATATATTATTTCGAAACAGTAAAATTAGTAAATCTCTACTTAACAATGTAAATACATAGAGAAAAACAGAATTTTCCGGAAAATAACCTTTGAAAACTCAAGAACTCAGAAGCTCTAGGAATTAAAAGAAACGGAACAAAATCTGAAGAACTAGTTTGTAGAAAACAACTCTGCGAAACTGAAAAAAATTTTTTTTATAACTAACACAAGCCTCTATAAAAATTCCACGTCTACCAATATCTAAACAAGGACAAACACGCCCCCATAGTCATCCCTTTTAAAAATCAAAAATCCAGTGATCTTTTTCTCTTTTACACTCTTCTTCCTCATCACATCTAAATCTTTCTCATCTTAAAAAAAACTTTGTCGTAAGAATTCCAGTTTCTTATCGTTCTATTCAGGGGATCAAAACTGTAAATTCCTTATTAGAAGATAAAAAAGTAGTCTACCTAGATTCGTTCTTCTTCTCCTAAATCTTATATCTCTTTTAATCCGAGATATAACTTATATATTATCATCTCTCTCTCACCTTCTCTCTCTCTCTCTTTCTCTCTCTCTCTCTCTCTCTCTCTCTCTCTCTCTCTCTTTCTGTTCTGATGTTTCATGATGATCCAAAGTAACAAGAACTCTTCTTTTTTCTCTCCTTCCAAACGTGCCAAATGCCCTTTTTTCTTGTTTTTTCGTTCAATTTCTCCTCTTTTTTCCTTCTAATTTCCTTCTTTTTCTCTAGGAATTTGGGAACTTTTTCTGTTTATTTTTAGATTTTTGTAGTTGCTTTTTGAAAAAATACAAAGAACTTTGCAACAATCGAATGGCACTGTTTGAATTTTGGAGGCATTCTGAAACTGAAATTTCTTTTTGTGTAAGACAAGAGAGCGCAAAGAAACGAGAATGTCTAACTTCTCTGCACTCTCTCATTCTCTCATTCTTGGAATTTTTTTAGTTTTTTCAAAAATGTTTCTTGCTTCATTAATTTGAGATAAGTTTCTCATGTTTTCCTTGAATCTAATTTCTACAATAAAAATACTGTTTTTTCTTTATTCTGCACATTTTTGTCCTTTTTTATTTTTAAATTTTTTTTCAGCATGGGAAATTTTGGCCGGCACCAGTCGAATGAGAAACGGTATATTGATTTGTTGAAATTTTGAAACTCGAATTTTTTCTGATTTTTGAAAACTATTTCAAGAGATGAGATAGTGAGAGCGCAGAGAAAAAAGAGCGTCTAGCTTCTCTGCGCTCTCTCACTCTCTCCTTCCCGTTTATTCCAGTTCTCGAAAAGATTTCTGTTTCCCTGATTCATGATAATCATCTCATTTTAGTACTTCTCTCAATAGTACTTCTGTCAGGTATTTTATTATGCACAGTAAAATCGGAGAGCCCAAAAAATTTGCCGCTCTGTCTTCTCTGCACTCTCTTCATCTCGCTTTTTCTAAAATGTTGCAGTTACAAAATGCTTCCAAAATCTTCATTTCCTAAATGTTGCCAATCAGCCATCGATACTAATAACACGTAAAATCTCTCTCTCTCTCTCTCTCTCCCTCTCTCCCTCTCTCTCTCTCTCTCTTTCTATTCCCCATGTCCCTTCATTCAAAAATCGAAGGAAAAGGCAACATTGAAGAAGACAAAAATAAATGAGAGCCAATATCAAAAAGTGATCCAGTCTTCTCTCTTTTCTTTGCTCTTTCTTTCTTTTTTTGTTGTCCAATGTTTTCTAGTTGAACTCTTCTCTTTCTCTCTCTCTCTTCTTCCTTCCCTTCCTTCTCACCCTCTACACAAACGATTCGTCATCAATTTGTGTCTCAAACAAATAGGATCTCTCTCTCTCTCTCTCTCTCTCTCTCTCTTCCCATCTACCAAATGATCACTTCTATTTGGGCACAATAAGTGCAACAAAAAATATTGTCGAGTTTCATTTTTTAGCCTCCGCTTTTTCTCCACGGATGCAACTTTTTTGATGATTTAGAGAGCAGGTGAGTATTCGAATCACACCCAAATTGATTTTTGATTCAATTGTTGTAAACTACAAAGTTTTTCTTTTTTGGATATTGTATAGGCCACGCCTCTTTTTTATGGAAATAGAAAAAACGTACTTCTCGTAAAACCTGACGATGCGTTAACTGTACGTGGAGAGAAAATTGACCTGTTAGTAAGAAACTTCAAATTTTAAAATTAATTACTGTTACAAAACTTTGATTTCTGTTCACTAGAATATGAAGATAGTTGCTTAATGAGCTTTGATAGAAGACTGCATTCCAAATAAAAGAAAACTTAAATTTCTTGAAAACTGTTGCTGAACTATGGCCGTGATCTCTTTTGTTATTCTCCTTCTTCCTTATCTCTTCATTTCGATCCAGAGGAAGACATTCTTCGAATCAAACTACGCCCAACCCCAGCATTTTTCGGATCAAATCACACTCAAACTTTTGAACTTTTTTGAACCTATTTTTTACTGATAGTCTCAGATTTTTTGAATCTAGAACCTACCGTATCAATGAAGACATAAGATCGTTTAAATCAAGACAGTTCATTCGTCCGTATTTTCTGTTATGTTAGAGCTTTTCTGAATAATTTTACTTCAAAGTTCAAAGTGATCTCAAATTTTGTTATTTTTGAATTTATGGATTACCATGATTAACATCTGTTTTGTGTATCCAGCCCTCAAGAGAATCTGGAAACTGTCCAAATTTGATTTACGAAAAAAAACAAACGTTCACTGTTTCAGAAGGAAAATTAGTATGGAAAGAGATAAAGAATGATTTGGCAACAAGATATGGACTATATAGTTTTATAAATTTGACTCGAGTTCAGCATTCTTAATTTTTCTGATTTGATTCGATATAAATGAATAACAAATATTGTTTTAGAATTCCTTTCTCAATGTGTTTCGTTAGGAACATTCAACAAGTACATGTATTCATGAGGCATACTGAATAACTATAATCAGCTCCCGATGAAGAAGAATAGTCAACGGTTGAAATTAAATTAACAATATTTGCTTGATTGATTTCTAGAAAACTAAGATTGAATGAAACTAACAATTGTTGTTCCATGCCCTCTTCAATGTAAAATGAGCTGGAAAATTATAGTTAACCTTCCTTAGAATATTGTGAGAAAATAGATACCTGGCATCAATTTCGAACCTCATCATTCTCAAAAACTATAATAAAATGAACTTCAGAGACTCCTAAATCTACGTTAAAGTCTAAATTAATGACCATCCAACTCTTTTTTTTTCTGAAACCGTTGGAATGACAGAAGAACAGAGAGTACATGAACAAGAACAAGAAAAAATTGTTCTTGAACTCTTGTCTCCTCTTTGAGATCTCTTTCTCTTTCAATCCGGATGACTTCTGAGTGTATCTGAATCAAACTACGCAAACAGATTGATATCTTCTTCTTCGCCTTCCTTCGTATTCTCATCATCATGCGGAAAAGGGGAAGAAACAGTTCTCATTGTAGCCTCAGTCTATACACACTGCATTCACTGCAAACTATCTTCTCTCTCTCTCTCTCTCTCTCTCTCTCTCTCTCTCTCTCTCTCTCTCTCTCTTTCTCATCTTCTGAATTCATATCGGAAGGGGAGATCGTGCATAATCTCCGTATCGATGTCTATTCCTCTTTTTCTTCTGTCTTATTTCAATGAAACGTTGAAAAGTTGATCCACTCAAAAAAACGTTTCTTTTTTCATTAGGTCTGTAATGCCCTTTTTTCTGTCTTTACGACTATTTTGTTTGCAATGATGAATTGAAAAAAACTATTTTGAAACAGCAAATTTTTTCCTGGAATCTCCATTAGAAACGTTTCTTTTTGAAGCAGGACTGGAATTTTTAAAATTTGATTTCGAGCCATTTCAAAATAAATGTATGAACAATGCTTAATTCAACTAACTTTCGAGAAACAGCAATGTTTTAAAAAAATTATTTTTGCATTCCCCTTGTTTGTTTTTTTTTCGTAAAAGTTTATGATAAGTCAAATGATTGTTCTATATAATTTTATAGCGCTTTCTTGAAAAAGTTGATTTTTCATAAGTTGTGCATTGAGAATGTTTCTGAAAATATTCGCTTTTTCATGCAAGACGCAGTTTCCTAATCATAATTCGAAAAGAAGAAACTCCATGTCGATCAACACGATATCCTCTCAAGAAATTTTAATGGAAATTCTGAAACAGTAACTATTTTCTCAAAACTAATAAGGTTTTCTGAAGAGAATAAAGTACAGTATAATTTATAAATAAGTTAATTTTAAATTAATTTTTGCATATTTGGCACTGTTTCACATAGTATTTTAACCAGAAAAGAATTCTCCAGCTTCGTTACTTTCTTTCCCAAACTTTCGGCCAAATTGGTTACTGTCGGTGGAATCTCAGTTTGAACACACATCCCTGACAATGTATCAAATTTCAGACAAAAAATAATTATGAAAAGAAACTTTTTTCTGTTGAAGCAGATAGGTAAGCTTCTTCAAACTAAAAAACTGTTTCGTGAAATGATTACAGCACTAAACGTATAACCAAAACGCAATAATTTTTCTCTGTTTTCAGAAATAGTAATAATTTCGAGTTATTTTTTGGTACGGTTCAGGTTCCTATCCAGTATTCAGAAAAAGAAAAGTGTATCATCTCAAAAAAAATCCTATGAAAAAGATACCGTACACTTGAGGCTCCGCCCACTTCTGACCATGAAACAGAAAACTCGCATTTCGTACGGTATCCGATTCAAACATTTCGTCTGTCCTTTCTCGAATAATTAGATTTTTTCATTTGAACAACCAAAATGTTGCTCTTGTTCTCTTTTCGATTCAAATGAAATTGCATTGTTCTATGCTCTTTATTCTCCTAAAATTAGCTCTTCTAGACAGACAAATTGGTTGATTTTTGAATGAAAAAGAGAGATAATAAGAGAAAATGATAGGTTTTTGTTTGAATTGGGAACATGTAATCGTCTCATTTCATATTTCGAAATGTTGCTACTCAGACATTTTTTGATGTCTCTGATGTTATAATTTTCAGTTTTCAAAGTTTGAAAGTCAAAAGTGTTTGAAAGATTTTGAATTTCATTTGATGAATCAGAATTTATGGGGGAAACGGACCTGTAGTTCGGTTAAAGAACTTTTTTGCTGTTCCCATCATGTTTTTTAAGGTACATGTTTTTCATGTACTCGATTCTCATATTCGATTTTCCTTCAAAAATTATTGTATCTTCTGATTTTCAACAAACGGTTGCTCAATTTTCGATTGTTGCAGAGTGGGCTTTTTTCCAAAATCTAATCTTTAAGTTTTTTTAAAACTGACGTTTTGGCAAAATTGATATTCAATAACCAAGCCAGCCATATCATATCTATCAACTCGAAAAAATGTATGTTTCGAGCAATTGTCATAAATTTTGATATGAACTGTTTATGTGTTTTTCTTTTTTTGTCGACTCACACATCTATGTAGGTTGTTCTAAAAAATAAAAAAAGAATTCGTATGTTTAAAAGTAGACTTTCCGTTTTCTCACTCGAACTCTTTCGGGTTACGGTATCTTCCCTAACTTCAAATTGAAAGAAACTATCTATTTCTGTTTCAAAATTTACGTTTCTTTACAACCGATCACTTCTTCGATAGTCTAGACAATGCAACGTTAACATTTCTTTTCTCAAAACTACTTCCAAGATTACTGTAGAATCTCAAATATCTTTTTTAAAGCTCCAAATTTGTTCTCCAGCTTAATCCACGTGACTCACTTCTTGCTTACTACTTTGTTGCTATTTACTACAAACCTATATATTGAATCCTCAATTCACCGCACCTTTTTAAACACTAGATGCATATTTGAAATGAGAGAGAGAGAGAGAGAGAGAGAGAGAGAGAGAGAAAAGTCTTCGTGATGTTTATATTCTTGTTGTTATTTTCTTCTTCCCCTAATTTCACTCTCAAAATCTGCTCTTTTGAACTCAAGTTTCGAACCGCACCCAACCGATTGAGTACAAAGATTCTATATAAAAGATATTTTGAATCTGGATCAAATCCAGTCTCAAAACATGACATTTTTTTCGAAGAACTTCTCAGGCTCCGCCCACTTTTAGGGATTGACTGGATTACTATCCGATAAACTTTGATACCGTATTCTATGAACTCTTGCTATTATAGAAAATTTCTGTTTTTTTTTTCATTTTTTGGTTAGATGTGAGATCAGTTCCCTGAAACAAAATATTTTTGAATGAATTTGAATTGGAACTCCGAAATCGAAAGAATCAAGCTCAAAACTATGTGAACTAATGTCAACTTAGTAACTCAAAACTGCATGTTTAAAAGAGAACAGTTTGAAACGGAAAATTCTGAAATTTCAACTGTTTCGTTGAATATTTGTTCTGGCAAATTGTTCCATCGTTGACTTCATTCCCTTTTTCATTTTTCGTGTTTTCTCGAACAAATTCTTCGAAAACACAGTTATTCTCGTTGAAATTCCTAGAATTTCTAGAACTTCCAAAGGTCTAAAGCATGATTCAAAAGTGGGCGGAGCCCAGACTGCTTCCAGAACAAATCAAAGTGATCTGAAAAGAATTGAAAATAAACATCAAAAACCTATTTCCCAATGGAAGATGTGTTATGATGATTCTTTTGATTTGTGACCTATTTCTTTGTGTCCTTTCTCCCATTCAGACAGATTAGAAATTATTAAAACATACTCGGATTTTGAAATTAAAAATATTTTACGTTTCGAAATTTCATGAAATAATCGTTAGAATTGTTCGAATTTGTTAATTCTTCCTTCTGCTTCTTCCCGCTTCAATATGTATTAATTTATCAACTGAACGGAATTTTCAGAAAGTTCCAGAAACGACGAAACAAACAAATTTTCATTATCTCAAAATTTCTGTTCGATTCAGTGAATTTCATTTTTCTCTGGAAAAAAATACTGTTCCGAATAGAATTTAGATTGAAAATAAAAATTAGCAAATTGTTAATGTAGCAATCTGATTTTGTCTTCATAACCCAAATCCTATCTGTCTGCTCAATCAGATGAAAAAACAGACAAACTCATGTAATTACAAATCATGAATGATGACTGTCTGTTCATCCGATGACATGACGTTTCAATGGGATTTGAGAGTTTGTCATTACAAACTAAAATGTTTTTGAAAACTTCTTTAGATTAATGTTTTTAAATTTTCAAACCAACAAGAATTCATTAAAATCTTCGATTATTCCGTTTAATTTTTGGGTTATTTGAAACAGAAATTTTCTGTTTCAAAAGAGTTTTTTTCCTGATTCTTTAAATAAATTATTTCAGTACGTCTCTTCCTACTCTTCGAAGATGTTGTATGAAAGATTATATTGATAAGAACTATCCTTTAATTCAAAGTTTTTAGTTGAGTCGAAACGAAGTTCAGCGTTCTGAATCCTCATTGTCAGATTTTTCTTGTAAATTGAAAATTTGATGTGTGATTCACCTAGATTCAACTTGTCATTTTGAGATTTATATCCATCTTCTCTTCTATTGAATCTTTACTTGTTATTCATTGAAGTTTGTATTTCATATACAATTCTTCCATAAAGCAACATTTCTCCGTTGTCTAGACACGATTTCAATGAAATTTCCAAGGTGTTTGTTGCACCAATCGTTCACAAAAATATCAGAAGAGAACCGAGAATGATCAGCTTAAAATAGATTATATGATGGTTCTGAATCAGAAAAAACTTCAGGAGTTTAATAATGATTTTTAATTACAATATTCCGATTCATCCATGAATTAAGAAACTATTGAAACAGTGATCTCTCGAGATAATCACTCAATCTATCATTTCGATTTCTGATCATTACTCGAGACAAAAGAGGAATGTCTAGTCATTCGACGACAAATTTGATATGAGGAATCCTACAAAAAGATGTATTTCTTGTTGTTCTTTCGTCCGAGGGCACACCTCATTCCGCAACTCTGTTCTATTTTTGTAGGAGGTTTCATAAACAATTGTTCTTTGTTTTCGAAAATCATTTATTTTTTGTGAGGGAACTGTCAGGTATTAGAGTAGGAGAGATCTGAGTCTTTTGATGGAAGATGTCGTTGATTGTCTTCACTCTAGGCGCTTGTTAGCTGAAGTTAGGCGATCTCCAGCAATTTGTTTGTAACAATCTGTAATCTCAGTCTAGTTAGTCTCACGAAACTGTTTTTTTTCTTCGTGGGGATTTGAATTATGTTATTCAAAAGCACAATATACCGTAATCGAGTAATTAAGAATTGAATGTCGAGCCAAAAAGTCCGTCCAAGATCAAATCCAAAAAAAAATTCACACTTTTGACAATATTTAGAAGTAGAAAACTTTATGAACTTCAAAACAAGTCTTCGATCGGAACAATTTCTATGAAAATGAGATTTCTTGATAAATCATTTTCATCTCGCCGGTGACCAAATTTAATAATCTTGTTCAAAATACAGTAACTTGGAATTCGATGGAGTTATCGGAAATGTGTAAACTGGTAGTATATTGCTTATTACACAGTGAGGACTTTTTTAGTTGACAATTGTTTTGAATTTTCATAGGAAACTGAGATATCCCGCTTTGAAAGAACATTCTTCATTTTCAAAAGCACAGTATACCGTAATCGAGTAGCTCTAAAGTATTGAATGTCGAACCAAAGAGTCTGCTCAAGATCAGATAAACAGCGAACATTCACTGTTTCAACGATATTAAGAAAGAGGAAACTTTATGAACTGTCAATACTCGGAGAATTTTATATGTGCAACTTCTATGAATATGAGGTTTCTCGATAAATCATTTTTGTCTTGACCGTGACCAAAGCTAATAATCATGTTAAAACTACAGTAAGATGCAACTCGATGGAGTTATCGAAAACTTTTGTATTTATGGAATATTGCTTATAATACAGTAAGCACTTCGTTAGTTGACAATTGATTTGATTCTTCATAGGAAACTGAGATCTTTCGGTTTGAAAAAGACGGCTCAAGACGAAATTTATTGTTCAATTATAGAGAAGAAAAATACTTTCGTAATGTCAAGCTATCGAAACATCAATAGTTTTCTGTCATTTTATTATATCTCAAAGTCAGCGATCCCTAGAGCAAAATGAAAAAATCTGCAAAAAGAACTCTGTTTCTTACAGTTTTCAAGTTTCACAGTGGAAAATGAATTACTGATTAAGTAAAGTGATTAGCCTCATGAATTCCCAGTTGAAAAATACCTTTTCTACAGTAAGCCCTCATATATTTCTAGAAAACAAATGTCCGGAATTTCGGATTCAGAGTTTTTCATTAGGGTATTTGACAATCTGAGAACGAAAATTAATTCCGAGTTCCAAAGAAATCCATCACAACCAACTGTTCTAGAAAACAGTCCAAGGTCCAAAAGATCGTTCGTGGGGGTGCAGTCTTCGAGAAACAACCATCTGATCTCGAATAGTTTCCATAAATAAAATTCCAATATATATAAATCAAAATGAAATTCTCAAAGTTCAAACCGCAACTCTTTTTTTCGATCTCTTCCTGATGTTTCTGTCTCTTCTTCTATCTATCCCAGACAACACACACACACATAGATTGCAGAGTTTCTGCCCCCGCTCTCTGTTTCTTTTTCACTTGGGGACAGGAGCCCCGCCCATTTGCACTTTCTCTTCCTCCCATCTGCTTCTTCAGACAACAACAACACTTCTTTTCTCATCAACAACATGAGAAGATTGTTCAAAAACCTATTTTCTCTCTCTCTCTCTCTCTCTCTCTCTCTCATTCATTTCTCATCACAAACAACCATGCCCTTTGGATGCAAAAAATGGTAGAGAAAGTGCAAAGATGTCATTCTTCAAACTCTCTCTCTCTCTCTCTCAAAAAAAGAAAAAAAATTGGAATGACAGTTCGTGTGATTCTCTGCGTCTCTCTCTCTCTCTTCTCGATATCACTTGTTTCTTCTTCTTCCCCGTCGTCTTCCCCCTCCTTCTACTGCCGCTGTCCATTCGCTCCCATTCGGCAACATTTCATTTTTTTTTCGTCGACATTCACATCTGTTTTCTCACTTTTCTCTTTCTCCCTCCCTCCCCTCCCCATTCCGATTTCTACTTCATCATCTTCATCATCGAAGGTTCTTCGATGATGTTGTTTTCTTCTTCTTTTGAACAAGAATCAATTGCGAGAATTAGAAAAAGAGAAAGAGGATACTGTAGACACATCCTAGATAGACAGAGAATTCAAACAAGTTATCATGAGCAATATTTCAAATTTCTGAGGAATGATTTCTGTTTCAGAAAGTTTTCAAAAATTGACTCATCCTCGATATAGAATGCGTACGTGGCATCAAATGAGTTTTCAAAAAATAAAATTAGATCTTGGCTCCGTCCACTTTTTCTTTTTGAAATCACCGAGAAGTTTAAAAGTGGGCGGGGCTTAGACTATTTTTTAGTTGTTTGTTGTTTCGACATTTCCCTGGGTTCATAGAACACTTATCAATGAAATAAGTGAAGTTTGGAAAAACTGCTGAAACGTTTCTATCGGAACTTCGGGAAAAACTTTTTCCGTTTTAAATATATTGTTTCAAGGTCAGATAAGTTAGAATGTCGATTCTGTATTGAATATCCGAATAAAATTGACTTGAAAACACAGGTCCCTGATCAACGAAAATTTCTGAGTTTGTTTTTCATTGCACTCTATTCACGAGAGAACGACTGTTCTGAATAGTCGAATACGGTTAAATTTCCTAGGAGAAACAGTGATTTTAGAAAATAAAAGTTAAAGTATGTTGATATAGAGATGATTTCTCATTACACTCGACCCACAACTCTCACGGAACAAAATAACCAGATATCTAACGGTTTCAAGACTCCCTGAAACAGTATTTTCGTTAAGTAATCACAGTTCGATGGACCTGATTTCCAGTGAAAATGGAAAAAAATCGCTGATTCAAAACTTTGTTAAAATCAAAGAAATTCGTTCTCGTTAGTTCGTTTACTCAAGCATTACTGTTATTTCCTTTATATTTTTTAGTTATATTCAATCTTTTCGGGCTCTAAAACCTTCCTCCTCGAAATCTAAATTTCCAGAACAAAAACCATCAGTTCATTGGATCCCAGATCACAGAAAAAATGATGGAGGTACTTGGGAAACAGAAAGTTCTTGCAATGATGAAATTAAATGGGGCTGGACAAGTGAGTTCCTAACCTGCACATCAAACTACAGTAATCTCTTTCAGTTAACCGGATATCCATTCGAGACCCCATCTACTTCTCTTCATCATCCTTCTCCAACTCCTTCTTCAATGTCTTCATTCGGTCTTCCACCATCTGCATACATGAAACCATCTCCTCCATCAGTTATCTCTTCTCCTCCATCCACATCCACATCCACTTCATCTATTCCTCTAGAAAAGAAAGAGTGTGCAGTTTGTAAGAATCCGAATTCCAGTGGATATCACTTCGGATGCATCGCCTGTGCCGCCTGTTCAGCCTTCTTCCGGCGTACTGTAGTTCTGTCGAGAAGGTATTACTGTAGAAGAGACCCCGTCGGAAATTCATTGTGCCCTTTGGATAGAAGTGAGTTTTTTTAGAGAGAAGGGGTTCGAACCCACGACCGTCCGGACGATAGTCAAGCGCCTAACCACCTGCGCCACGCGTGCAAGAGTCGCTTCGGCAAGGTAGAGCTGTATAAAAAGGGTTGAAACTTGGGATATGGATACATTTTATAAATCTCTTCATTCTGAATAGAGTCTATTCAAAGTCAGCTGTTTTTTATTGCATTTCTCTCTCATATATATTGTCTAGTGTTCCTATTTTTTCCAATTTCGTTTCTCTTTTTTCGATATCAAAATGGCAACATGATTCAATTCTTCTTTTTCTTTTCAATATATTTTTCTCTTGAATAGAACACCAATTTCGCCCCAGTCTACAGTATCCCTTTTTCCAATCATGAAATGGTTTTTGATCAAAAAAGAAGAAGAAGGAAACCATCGTTCTCCGCCAGACAGACATTACAATCTTTCTGCTGGGGGAATTATTTCGAGAAAAACGAGTAAAAGATAAGAAATTTACGTTTTTGCATTCCTCTTATCGTACTCTCGTAGTAGTAGACTCTCTCTCTTTGTGTGTTTGTCTATTCAATAATACAAATGTTGCCAACGAATGAAACTATAAAATGAACAAAAATTTAGTTCCTTGTTGTAATAAGTTCCTGTCCGAGTCACCTACTTTCGATTCGGCGTTTTTGAATAGAGTGGAAACGAAATTGGGGAAATTCTCAGGGAGAAAGAGGGATTTTCAGTTAAACTTTGATTAGGGAACGAAAATGACCATAACTGGGAACCGTGTCAGTGGTCGAGAGGAGTAGCATAGGGACGCAAAAAGAGAGCGTCTGTTCAAGCGACCATATCTTGGTTGGCAGTGGAGATATCAATGAGATGCTAACTAACAAAATATTGCTCATGTTATTTTGAACATTTTATCAGTCGACACCTTTTTTCTATCTTTTCTGACAGCTGAGATATGACGCTTGGAAAAAATAAAGCTTTCCTGTTTCCCAAACAACTTTTAGCTACAACCGTAACGCTATTTTAGTTAGCGTGGTTCTCTAAAACTTATTGAATCAATTTCAGGACACCGTTCAAATTGTCGTGCGTGTCGATATGTGAGATGCATCGATATGGGAATGAATCCGAGTAGTGAGTTGATTTATAAGAAGGAGAGGACTGTACTATTTATTGTTCAAATGTTAATCAGACAACAGAACCCTTATTCTGTTAACAAATCACTCTTAACATAGAAATCAAATGTCGGCGTTTCAAATGTTGCCATTGCAAATTACTCCGATTTCTCTCTATAGAAAGTTATGAATTCTCTGAAACAGACATTTTTTACATTTTCAGATTTTTGGTATGAAGAAACATTTTTTCTAGTGACAATTCGAAGGTTGTTTGGATTCAGAAACCAAAACAAACATTTTCAGGCGTTCAAAACCTGCGTGATTCGATCAAACCTCGCTCTCCGAACTCTTCCTCCGAAATGAATATGCAGGAGGAGGAGGAAGATAAGAAAGAGAAATTGGATGATATTCTGTTCTCAGCTGCCACTCCAGGTAGTTGGATTTCGTGTCAGAGTACTTGTAATGAGCCGTTTCCAATTGCACCCAAAGGTTTGTGTTTGCTTGCTCAGTTTTCTTTTTCCTTAATTGCATGATAACATTTCGGTTTTTTCTACTTTCTAATCAATAGAGCGCAGAGAAACTAGAGTGTCTGCGCTCACTCAAAGTGGGCGGAGTCTAGTCATGATTCTAATTTTCTGAAAGGTGTTTACGATCCTAATTTTGCAATAAAAATAATGATAATATGCTTCCCTCAATCTAATCAACTTAATTTAAGAAATTCCTGGAGAAAACTACATTGAAATTCTCTCAAAACTCTACAAAACATCAATCGATCGACGTCGAATGTTCTACTGTAACGGAGGCCTTCGAGAGATGCTCGGAGGAACTGGCTTAGTAATATTTGTACTAACTTCCGATCAGTTTCATCAGCTCACCCTTATTTCAGAAGATGAGACCAACGAGATTCGATGAGAGATATTACAAGGAAAAGATGCGTTTCGAATTGATAATCTACATGGAAATGATGAATTCAATGAGTATTTTCAAGCAAATGGATCTGGAAACAAAGGAGACTCTTGTGAAAGGATGTGCTGTTTCTTTGGCTATGCTGGAGAAATATTATATTTCTGTGAAGAATGATGGACTTAAAACTCAAAAGTAAGAGTTCTCGACTAGCCAATCATATAATTATTCTTCAGATTAATTGCTCCAGATGGTTCATACACAGATCTCAGTGATCACGGCGCCCAGTTCGAAGAAGAGTTCCAAAAACAATCGGAACCGGTGATGGACAAAGAAACGTGTCTTAAACTGCTCTACGATCCTTTGAAATTGTGTCTGAATGAACTTGGAACCGCCTTAGAGCACTCTCAAATGACAGACACCGAGTTTTGTGCCTTGTTTGCCATTTTGTTATTCAATACAGGTAAGAGAAGCCGGCGAAAGTGTCAATCGAGAGTGCAAGTGGTTTCAGCCGCTGATAACCTATCAGATGCTAGTCGGAATGCGGTTATGATGGCCAGAAATCGAGTGATGAAGGATTGGTTTGAGTTCTATGCGAAGCAGGGAAAGGCGCCCGAAGAGGTAAGAGAGTGTGCAGAGAAAATAGACACTCTCGTTTCTCTGCACTCTCTTACTCTAACTTTACAGGCTGGTCTCCTCGTCGGAAACACGCTCCTTCTTCTGACGGCCGTCCGAAATGCAATGGCTGTACACCGTGAGAATTTTCATGTGATCCGAGTATTCAATGTGATGGAATATGATAAATTAATCGATGATCTCGCTTTCACTTAGTATTCTTTTGATAGTTTTATTTCCTATTTGTAAATCTGAGAATTCGCTAGAGAGTATAATTTATATCTGATCACCAAGTGATAATTTAATAATTATTAATAAAAGTATCTCGAAGATAATACAAATATTGAAGTATCCTTTTCTAGAAGTCATTTTATCATAATACGGCGAAGGTAGCTATTGAAGACTAAAACGTCACCACTTGGCAGAGAAATACGAAGGATCTTTGTCGCTTTACATTTTTTATCGAAAATCTGGAAAAGTTGGAATTTGAAAAAGTAAAGAAGTTAGTACTGGACAAACCTTATTCAGCTTCGGCAGATCATTTTTGGGAAGTGAGTTCATTGCGATAGAAACATCTCGAATATGAAGAAAATATTGAATGGGAATATTTGCAGTGAAGTTTTTGAACAATAGTTCATCTAGATATTTCCAACACTTCAAATTCGCGAGTTCTCGAACATCCAACTTCAATTCATTCGATACATTTGTTAAATGAAGAACTTCTAAAGGTTCCGGAGCAACAAGTGGTAGAATGTCTTCTGGATGTATTTCTTTTATAACATCTATCTTAAACCATTCAATTTCAAATGGCCGGTTTCTGGACATCAAACTAGTTTTGATCGTATTCCAGACTTCAATTGCATTCTCATTCCAATCGTGTAATGGCATATTCGTTTGTTCAGAAATATATCCTATGATTACACTTTGTATCTGATCACAAAAACTTCTGAGAGGAGAGACGATTCTGTCTTTGAGAATATTGAATTCGAAACTGTGCAGACCTGTTCTCACTTTCAAAATACGACTCAAATCGTGGCAAGCAGTCTCCAAAAAATCCTCATTCCTCAGAAATGTAACTTTTTTTGAAAAGTTACAATAAATGTGACATCCATCAGTCTGATAGTAGTATTTCAGATATAGCACTGGGAGATGCCATGTCAGTTGGAAACAAACAGAGTCCCTTCGAACAATCACCGTAAGATAGGATGAGGAGTCTATTGGTTTCGAGTATTCGATGAACTCTCGGAGAGAACGACACACTTTTGAGAGTTGTAAACTGTAATCGGAAATGTTTTTTGGATTGTGGAAAAGACGTCTTACATTGAGATCAAATTACATTTTCGCAGAATTTTCATCATGACAATATCCGGCATTTCGAGAAGACCGACATGGTGAACCGATTTCTTGAATGGAGAAAACATAGGGAAATAAATTGGGAATTGGGGATTTCTGTTTCGTGGAGTTTTTTTGCCTCGTGGATTTTCATTTCAAAACAAGTTCAAACGTGAACCTCCATGACCCCAGTCTACACGTTTCCATTTTGGGCTTCTCCAAAGCGAGTCAAAAATAATGGTCTCTAGAAGAAATTTCGAATTGTGTCAAACTTTTTTACAAATCTATTTCCAACTTCTCTTTGCATTTTCTCTAGAAAAATGTGTTCCAAATTTAAAAAAGCCATTTGCAATAAAACTTCTTTCTCTTCTGACGTCACTATTAGGTCAAGCCAAAAGTTTTGCATCAAACAGAACACATTGTTTGAATATAATTTTATTCATTTATTTTCAATATCAGTTAACATAATATGCACCATCATGATCAACAGTGTACTGCCAACGGATAGGTAGCTGTTCGATTTCCTTTCGGTAGAACTCCCGCAGCTTACTATCAAAAATAGCTTAATGCTCGATTTTGAGATGGTCTTCGTCTTGAAACTCCTTTCTGTCTAGGAAGTGAGTGAGAGAAAAAACGACTAATAATCAGGAAGTATCATGTCCGGAGAGTACGGTAAATAGAGTAGAGTTGTCCATCCTAGTTCCGGAATTTTCTGACAAGTCATCTTCGCGACACATGGTCAAGAGGTATCGTGGAGCAAGTGAACTCGACCCTTTTGCCTTGCTTTTGTCAGAGACTTTGGTCGATTGCTTGCAGTAGAGGTCTGTTGTGACTGTTGTATTAGTTGGTAAAAGTTCTTAGTGAACCGACCCTTCCACGCTTCACCAGATGCTCAAAAGTGGGATTTTGGACGTAACTCTCATCTTGGTGTTGGAACTCCAGAATCCCCAGGTTTCAGCCATTGACGTATATAATGATAGTTGACGTAGAGTGTCCACTTTTGATCCCACATGATAACTTTAGAGAGTCTCACTCCCTTCCCTCTGTATGACAGACGAGAAGATGTGACATCCACTCTCATCATTGGCTGTGGAGCCAACAGAAGTGATGTCCGCTAAGTTGGCATTTTCCAGGGAAACCAAAGCTCATGAAGATAACTATTAAGCATACTTTGATAGTACTCAAGGTTGTTTATAAAATCTGCAATCAATTGTCTAGGGGCCTCATCCGCCAGCGCCAATACATCGTTTTCAAATAACAACATAAGTCGATTACTATGGAAAAATCATTTGATTCTGGTTCTCTAACCTTGAGATTTCGGAACAAACTGACAACTGTTTCATTATTAACAGTATTGGGACCTAACAATATACTAAAAAGATCGCCATTATGTCTCCGTGAAAATTGAAATCGGGGTTGTGGAAAATTAGCAATCTGAATTGCCCTCACGTTACTAGCCCTAGTTGGCTCCTTGAAGCTGTCACTGAGCTACATTTTTATGTATACGTAGTCTATATACTGTCCCTCATATACTCCAAACATGAAACGTTTGGGATGCTTCTCGAAGTTTTTAGACAAAAAAGAAATTTTGATGCAAAACTTTTGGCTTGACCTAATAATATCTCTCTGTCTTTCTCAACTCTTCACACTCTCTCTTTGTCTTTCTTTATGAATAATTGGAAGTAAAAGAAAAACAGAAGGACTAATGTGCAGTGCCCCGTCTGTTTCTATTCCACTTCTTCTCGTAAAAAGAAGAAAAAACATACAAATTGTTGCAAGAGAAAAAACATTTTGGGAGGTGAATTGTTGTTGTTTTCTTCTTTTCGAACCGAGGTTCTCTTTTCTTAATTCCTTCCTTTTATTCCTTTTTTTCTTTCACACCGAACACCACTATACTACTTTTTATTCTTTTTTCTTTTGTCTTTGACTATTCTGATTTCCAAGGGTTCACTACAGTAATCCAATCTTTTAAATCCCTTTCTTTTCCACCCGTTAGAAATCTTTTCCCACGGAAATGCACATGAAAATTCAATTATTCACAAGTGGTTCTCTCGGATAGCCTTCTGACCTACTTGTTTTCTAGATTCTTTGTTGACACAAAACATCTAGAAGAATCGAGAGAAGTTTTATGATTTTTGAGATTTATTTTTCATTGAGAGAATACGGTAGTTGATACGTGACTTCTTCAAGAAGAAGAAGATCATTTCCAGATGGAGAACTCGGTTTCAGATGTTTTAAGAGAACTGAAAGAGGTAGAATGAGCATTGAAAAAACATTAGATCCATATTGTTTTTTGAAAAGAATTATTTCAAATTTTCTATTGAAAAAAATTATGTTTCAGGTTTTTCATATCGGTGAAGCATCAGTTTCCGCAGGGTTCACACATGAGTCAGGCGAAGCACAATAGTTATTTTTGTATCTGTCTCAAACCTTTAAAAAAATTGACTTCTGCTTGTTTTTGAAACGTTCTCCAACAGTTTTGATAAAAAAATTCAAAAAGAGTAAATGAGATAAGGGGGAAAATTCAATTTTCCTATCCGGACACACTTCTAGCACTAATGCCTTACTCTCGGCCAAATGTAGGTCATCCTCTACCTAACTTTTTATCTAGCCAATATTAATGTCGATTCAGTTGACATAAATTACACGGCACAATGCCAGAGTAGTGCCGGTAAACTGAAATTAATATTTTCAAAAAATCCTTAGAAAGAAACCTCGTTTGAAAATTCTAAACAATTTGTGAACATTTCGAAAAATCAAAAAAAACTGTTCGTCGCTGATTCCTGATTTTTTCTGTTTCAAGATCCGGATATAAAAAGGTCTGTCTTAAGAATTGTCACTTATTTGAGCTTGACGATGCCTAAGCAGAGTTGTTCAAAAGTTTTCGAAAAAATTTATATAAAATATCAGAACAACTCAAAACTACAGCAGTCTTTTTTATGTTAGTTCTGCAAAGCTGAAAGTTTTCCGTAAAACCAGATGTTGCGAAAAAACCAAGAAAAGTTTTATTCTAGTTTCAAAAACTACATATTAAACCTGGCTCTTCATTTCCCCATTAATGAGTTGACTATAGCATGTTCAAACCCCATTGAAATTCATTAGATCTCCTCACTTCTCCAGTTCAGATTTCGATTCGCCCTCTCCTCCTCCATCATCCACGACGTCACTTTGAGAATTTGTATTCGTTCTTGAAATCTGAACACTTCTTGTTTGTTTCCATTCCCTTTTCCCCTCTCTTTCTCCAATATTCTGCAAAATAACAACTTCCTCTTCTGTTTTCTTTTTCTTTTTTCTCCTAAAATAGAGAGACTACAAACTACAATTGGAAGGGGGAAGATTCGGAAACAGTGGGCGAGTGGGTTGCTTATAATTCTTCCAAAATGGTTTCGTGAGTGGGTGGGTTTGGGAGAGAGAGAGAGAGAGAGAGAGAGAGAGAGAGAGAGAGAGAGAGAGAGAGAGGATAAGGCAATTATGAATATTGATCTTTGAGAAAATGTTGCAATTGCGCTCTGTTCGCAATGTTTGGATTTTTGTGATTTTCTGAAGTTTTGAAATTTTGATAAATTGAATTAAAAAATTTTATGTTTCATGAAACTGTTTTCGAATTTAAGAATTGAAGTCAAATGTTAGTCTAGTTTCCCGATTTTTTAATTTTAATTTCTACTGTAGTCTCTAAAAAAATATCTCAACTGGAGAAATCTAGAATTCTTCCCAAAGAACAATTTCATAGTTGATTCTTCTTCCTTAGCTTCAATGGTTTTCAATGAAAAGAACAGTTCCCAGTACACGTATATTTTTTCGCACGCTTGGAAAAAGACGAATAGTATATATATATAGAATCCCTCTGCAAAACTTCAATCTCCGTGAACTTCGATATTACTCTATCGTTCGTTTTGTATCCATTCTCCTTTTTTCTATGTGATGTATTTATTGATAGTCTGTCCTCTTTCTTTTCTATCGTTCCATTCCATTTTCTATTTCTATAAACACAATTTATATCCAATTCTGCAATCCATTCTCAACTTTTTCGTATGACTCTTAATCTATATATTCTTTTTCTCGCACATTAATTTCAAATTCCTTCCAAAAATAAGGAAGAAGACCACGTGAGGATGGAAAAAAAAGAATACGATTCTGCAGTGGAAAAATGATTCTCGAGAAAATTTTTTTAGTTATGGTAGTTCAAGTGTGATCGAAATTCAGTCTATCAACTATGAATTAGTAAAAAATGTGAATATGAAAACTTTGAGACTCTGGTGTTCCATTTTTCGAGGGGTGGTAGTGTAATGGTATGACTAGAGAACTCGTTTTTTAGAACTATTCATGGAAATTCTGAAACATTTCTTTTTCTCGAAACTTGTTGTTTTCTTCAGTGGTTCTGATGCTTGTAGCCGAGTTTTTCTAACAGATTGAATGTTCACTATTCAACATTCAGGAAAGACGAATTTTTAATAAACGAATTTTGGTGACCCAGGTAACGTTTCACAACTTTCAATCGTGATGAGAACGAAGTGTGTAGATCACTTTTGCTTCTTTCTAGAATTGTCTTTAAAATAAGAACCTAGTATACTTCTTCAATCAACCATCGGAAAAGATTAATCAAATACGTACTAGGTGAAACAGAAAAAGGAAATCACTGTTTCAAAAACTGCTGAAAGTTTCGTATTCTCATATCAAAATAATAGATCATTAATCCAGGTTTGTCTAGTTGATGGTAGTGTAGTTTAGTAAAACATTATTTTTCAATACTGATTTCTTTGGAATCTTAGTTAGTTCCTACGAACAGAATTATGATAAAAATTATATTAGTAAAAATGAACACTGAATTCCAATTTTTGTTTCGAGCACAATGAAAAAAAAAGAAACCTTGAAGTTCACAAGCTAAATTCCTTCTGAAAATTCATCAAATTTAATTTGAAGAAAACAATTCTTTATTGAAAACGTTTCGGTTTCAACAGCAGCCAAAAAGGATTGTTCAACTCAAAATATCGTTTCTTTTAGAATTGGAATTATGTTTTGTCGGGTCCATCAGTGGAACGGCACGGTTCCATTTTCAATAAAAATGTTTATGTTTCGAAACTTTTGTAAGTTCGGGACAGTTTGGTGTAACCATTATTTTCTCCAACTCGTTACAGAAAAACTCTCCAAACCGTAATTCATTTGTCTTTCAATTTCATTATCGTTTTCTTTTTCATTTAAATATAACCAAAGAAACAAAAACAAATACTGGGAGAATTGAGGAATGAACATTACTCACATTGCCAATTTGGTGCCTCTCGTTCTTTTTTGGGTGGCAGAGAGAGAGAGAGAGAGAGAGAATAAATTATTCATATCACATGTCGACACCCAATTCCATTTTTTGATATTTCTGTGTTGTTTTGGTCTACTGATTTCTGGAAGTTATATTTGGGATAAGCAGGAACTCGTTACTTGGATAATATGGAGTACGGTCCGTGAGAAGTACATACACAAGCTGGTTTTTTTTCAATTATTCACTGTTCACTCAAGTGTTATAAAGTTTTTTTTTAAATATCCCTCTGTTACTAAATCTTGATCCTTTTTTGAAAATTGTAAAAAATTTATTGTCTAAAAGAAATCCAGAATGTGTTTTAATATATTTTACTGATTTATACTCCACTTGAATCTCTTGTCGCCTTCAATTTCAATTTCAATTCTCTTCTTATCTGGAAGAACTTTTGGTAAAATAAAAAATAACTTTTTTTCAAAATGCTCCCTGCTTTAAAATTATTTTATTCTCAATTCAAAAACTCTGGAGTTTAGTGTTCTCAGTTGACCAGTATCCTGAAAATTATCACAATTGATCATTCAACCTTTTGCATTTCCATAGGTTATGCAGATGCAATTTATGTGCGTGTCAGTTGACCATTCCACTGATAAATTCATAAAGAGACTTAAAGAGAGTTGGAGAGGTCAGTGACCACCTGAAAAAATTGAAATTTTCAGGCACATTTTATTCAAATTTTTGGAAGAATTAACCTGTTTCAAAATCATTATTAAAATTTGTCGAGATACTTCATTAATGTTCGGCTCTCTATCTCTTGTTCTCTGCTCTTGTTTCGAATTCCTGGCAGGCAGAAAAATCTAGTTTTGAGAATGGAACTCAGAATTCAGAGTTATTTCTATTTCGATGGGCTCTATATTCCAACGATCATTTTCTTGAAACTTTCCTTTAATTTTTTCAATTTTTAGGATTTAAGAAAAACAGTTCCAACCAGTAGTTATTAAACCTTGGCAACAATATCTAGAGCGATGAGACTATCATTATCTCTCAAAAAGCTCTTTCTTCTTCTTCCCCGTTCTTCAATTTCCCCCTTAACTTATATTCTCGTTTTCCCTCCATTTCCAATAACTTTTCGTAGTTCCAAAAACCCAAAAAAAAGCGAGGAATCCCATGACTTTTCGTTGACCAGCGTGATGTACATAGTTCAAATGAAATTAAATAGGATAGGGAGAACTCACAAAATTGGTTTTTTCATGTCGTCACTTTTTGTTCGGAAATAGGAAATCATTCTGACTACATTTTGTTCATTTTGATTACTTTTGGAAGTTTTGAGGATGAAAGAGAGAGAGAGAGGGCGCAGAGAAACGAGAATGTCTAGCTTCTCTGCGCGCTCTTTCTCTCTGTCTTTCTATTCAAACCGTAATATCTCCTCAACCGTGATAGCTGGAAAGAAGTTGTCAATTAACGAAATGTTGGAAATTTTATGCTTTACATTTTTGTAATTGACCTTTTTCCTAACTCAATTGGCTTCTGAGATACGGTTCATTCTGCATCTCCCTCTAACCTACCTCAAGCTCTTTTTTATTTTTCCCGAACCGTGACTCATTTTTTCTTTCACTTCCAGATGGTTCTCTGTCAAAATAGGTCATAATCGACACCTTCCTCTTCTTTCTTTTTCCTTCCATTCATTCTCAAAATGCTTCTGAATAGTTGTTTGATGTCCCTCCTTCCATCATTCCCCTATTCAATCTCTTTTTTCACTTCATTCGCCTTCCGGTTTATTCATTTCAAATAGAGAATAGAGAATGGACTGAATCTCAAAAAAAAAACACCAATTTTCGATTCTGGGTTTTCGGAGGTTATTCATCGACAGAATCACATCATTTTTAATCGAAATCAAGGGAAAAGTCTCTGGGATTACGGTAGGTCTATAACCAGAGGTGCGATGGAAATGAGATATTCCAAGTAAATTTAATTTTTAATTCAATTCTTTGGAGTTCTGATCACAACTTTTACGAACTACGAAAAAAAAACTATTTCAAAAGTTTTGTTAATTAATACAGAATTTCATTGTGATGATGTTGTTGTAAAAAATCTTCCGGAAAATAATCAAGTTGTATCTCTAAAACTATGAGAGCTAGAAAAAACGTTTCAAATACAAAATTGGTCAGCGTCTAATTTTCTAATTTTTATCAGTTGACTATTTTTCTCCAGCTATCAAGACTCAGGAGATATAGAGCTTTCAAACAAGCGATAGAAAGAGAGAGTGCAGAGAAGCTAGACCGTCTCGTTTCTCTGCATTCTCTTCTCTCTATCCCTACAAAATACATACAATTTAACACACAAGATCCCGTTGTACTTGTCGTGTGTCTCTATTTTGTATTCTGAATTCAAATGTTCTATTTCTGCATTTCTTCTTCGCCCTTCCTATTAGCATTTCCCCCTTCCTAATTGCTGTTTCTTTGTCGGAGAAAAACGAAAAAATACATAAATTTCGGGAAGAAAAGAACCCTCTGAACCTTTAATCTATCTCTTCTTTTTTTGCTTTTTTTCTTCTCCAATTTGTTGCAGAAATTAGAAAGAGAAGAAAATGAACTCTTTTGCAAAGAAGAGAATATGTAATTAGATGAGGATAAATAGGGGGATAAACGACGAAAAGGAATTTATTATTTTGAAGACGTAGTTTCTGAAGACGTCATTGCATTCTGAATTATTAGAACTTTCGAAGTTTTTTCGAAAAATAGTTTTCTGTTTCTCAGAATTTGTTTTTTGGTTTTTCCTTTGAATTCTTGATTTACCTTTGAATTCTTCACAATTTTTCTGGCTCATTATCCCATAGATTGTAGATTTTTGTGGGAACCACGTAGCGATTTACACAGATATTCCCACAGATTTCTGAACTTTTCGAAACTGAAAATATATTCTTTTTAGATCGAGTTTGAAAACGTTAATGCATTCTGAATTATTGTGAAGGGTAATTTTTTATCCAAAAAATTTTTCTCTGTTTTTGGATACTTGTATTGGCTGATTTCTACATAACAAGCAATATGGGCTTCTCAGAACATTTCTTTGAACATTTGAAAACTCCAAAAAAAAATGAATTTTCAACAAATTCTTTCTTCATGTGTCGCCATCTTGAACCTGTATTTGAATTTTTAGCAGTTCGAAGGAGTATGCGAAACAATCTAATCCATAAACTGAACCGATTTCTAAACTTATTGTAACTGAAAATATTAGTGATTTGTGATGGAATAGCAGCAGAAGTAGGTATTTCTAGTTTCCCCTCCAGAAATATCCCAGAACCAATCTCTTCTTCGGATCCCTTCTTGAATCTTTCCTTTCAATTCAAATAAAGCCCTTGTTTATCTGTTATTTTCTTGCAAAAAGGACACCTTATGACTGGGAGAGAGAGATCTTCTCTCTCTCTTCCAATTAGATCTCTTCCCCTTCTCTTTTCTTCCATTTGCTCATGCTAATAGAGTGAGTAAGGAGAAGAAGAAGAAGGTCTCTGCCAAACATCATCTGATGAATGATGATGATGTCAATTCTCTTCTTCTTCTTCTTTTACTATTCGTTCGCATGGTTTTCAAAACATCAGAGATTATGGGAAACAAGGGAAGAGAAAGAGAGAAAGAAAGAAAGAGGGTGCAGAGAAACGTGAGTGTCTGGCTTCTCTGCTCTCTCTCTTTTACTATACCTATTTTCAAAACTCTATATCTCCAAAACCGTAATAGCTAGAGAAAAGTTGTCAACTAACAAAATATTGGAAATCACATTCTGAACAACTTTGTAGTTGATTATTTTCTTATAACTTCTATGGTTTTTGAGATAAAGTCAATACCAATTCACCCATCCCTCTATATTCCTCCAGACTTCCGAATTTCGTCTCATCATCTTTTGAACATCGTGTTTTTTCTCTCTCTCAAAGTCATCTTTGAAATTCGAGATGATCTGTTTGATTACTACCCACTCATTTGAATTCCTTTCTTTGTCGAAAAAAAAGCAAAAGGAATGTTGATAATCTGTGGAAATCCGGATGGAATTCCCGAAGCTTTGATGTCAGTTCTTTTCGAAGCAAAAAGTGACGATGGATTAAGAAAGTACATTGAGTGATCGCGGATCATTTTTCGGAATGTACTTTCTTTCTGTACTTTTACTAATTGTTGTACATCAGAATAGAAGGAGTAAGTACGTAGAATCGAGAATGACATGTGTCACTTTCTTGAAACAGTGAATAAAATGTGTTTCGGGGGGTTTCGGATGAAGAAAACTATTTCGTTCAAAGAGACTTTCTTGATTGTTTCCAGAATCTTCTAAAACACTTTTTTGAAAAAATCACTGTTCTTTTTGGTTTTTATATTTGTCAGAAAAAGAACATTATATTAGAACTTCTCCTCACGCCACACCTAACGAGGTTCTGTTCTGATAATTAGAAAACTTCGAAAGAAGAAGATCGTCATCAATGGTCTTTTCAATTTTTGAATACTTTTTGGCGCTTCTTAATACTCTAAATGCTTTCAAACGTTATCAATCAGTTTTTTGTGTTTCAAAGTCTTTAGAACTATTTGGATCATTATTATCACCAATTGTAGTGTCTGACAATTTCTTCCTCTTGAATTGATATCGAGCAAATAGCATTGATAGTGAGTTTTCAGGAACTTCTTGAAGATGTACTTTTTTGATGTTTTTGAACAATATTAACTGTTAAAATAAGTTTATAAAATGTGTTAGGAATTATAAAAAGCAGTAGACAAAAGGCTCATGTGTCATCTACAACAAATCAAGTATTTTTCTTGCGAATTGGAATACTTTCTTATATGCTTTTGCTATCGCCAAAAACTGCTGTTTCAAATTTCTCATAACAGCTATTAGGTTAAATGATAATTAGTGCATGGTTAAGTAACTGTCCATAAACTACTCTGAAACTCATCAGATTGGTCTGAAATTTTTAGACAGTGTTTTGAACGAGTTTTGAAAGGAGCATGATCAACTCATCGAAAGAGACTCAATTGAGGCTTCCATAGATTTTCGATAAGCAAAAACCTATCTCTCATTGGGTAATTATAATTCATATAAAAAGGCTATCTATTTGCTGAAAAAGGAAGTGTTCGTCCTCACTTCCTTGTTTTTATTCACTCGTTTCTCCTCTTGAATTTCGCCTCGATTTCCTTCCAATCATCTCAATTTCCTTCTCTTTCCCTTCTTTCGACAAATGTTGAAAAGAAGAAGAGTATTCGTTTCGATTAATATGCAAAAACGAATGTACGTAATCAGAGAATTCTTATTCGGCTCACTGAAAGAAGAAGAAGAAGAAGGACATCAATGCTCAAACAGCGTGATGTGTTTCATCTTCATTTTTCCCCTATTATCCGATAGGAAAAACAACAAGAACATCTCTTTTTTCTGGTCTTTATGATCTGTTTTTCTATTGGAATTTCAACAATTTTCTAAGAATGTTCATATGTAGTCAAGTATTTTGTGGAACAGTTTCGTTCAAATACATAATTTTTGAAACAGAATTTTCATTCAACACTTGTTTTACTGTTATTCAATGAAGCTTCACAGTCGGAAAAATCATTCGAAATGAAAGTCTGAAATTGAAAAAAACACGTTTTAAAATGAGGACCCAATTTTTCAAATTTTTTCAAATTTATTTTTGTTTCTTGTAGAGTTTTAATTTTAAGTATGAAACTAAAGCTCACGAAACTAACTAAGCAGCGAGCAAGATAACATTTTGAAAACTGATCAAACAGTAAGCTACTGATATTTTCCCCTTTGTCATGAATTCTATAAGTTTGTCAAAACTTTGATATTTTCAATCCCTTCATCGAATAAGTCGTACCCGTTCATTCATTCAATCTGCCGGAAATTATGGAAATCAAATGAGTCAAATGATTTGTACTTTGTTCGTCCTAACCTGAAAGAAAATATTTTCGGTTTCCGAATCTCTTTATCTGTCTCTTTCAGAAGTACTTTCTGCTAACCTCCATTTAAATCTCAAAACCTTCATCTCCTCATTTTGCTCCGCCCCTCATTCCCCTCTTCCTCCTCCTCTTCTCCTTCTTCATCTAATCCTCTTTTCTCAGGTCAACTTGGGATTCAAGATTATAACTTCACCCTTCAACTCCTCTTAAATCACTCTTTTTTGCAGTTTTAATATCAGATTATGCATGATTTTGTGTCTGAAATCCTTAGAATAGGTCGTAGGTGGTATCAGTTGAGTATTAAGAAGAAGAGAAGGAGAAATGAGTTTCTGTTATTTCAAAGTGTCAACAAATAGATCTTCTTCTTATTCGAATGTTTGATGCTTCTTTCAGAGAAATATGAGTATATAAGAAGAAGAGTTCTGAGAGAGTTCCATGTACCGAGTATTCTGAGAACAGAATCCACATTTTGTAAGAACATCAGACAATTCGATAGTTTTTGAGAAGAATTATATCGATGATCCATTAGGTAAACTGAAAACTTATGATTTTTCTGAGTCGGTTGGAACGGGATTTTCAAGATTTCAAACTCGAATTTTTTTCGAAGTTTCAGAAACATTCTTTTTTGAGAATCTGAAATCATGAGGTATTCCATCTAATTTATTTTCTATTGTTTCCATTTCATCAAAATAAAACCATCTGAATAAATCTTCGGAGACAAATTTCAAAAAAAATGTCTTTCAACAAAATGATGTTTCCATTTCAAATGCTTCACTTATTCGTAGTCTGAACATCGAATGTAATCTCACTTTGAATACTGGCAACTTCTCTCCAATTTTTATTTATTTTTGGTTCCCCTTCGACACGTATCCAATTCGAAAAAATATATTTATTGCGACCTTCGATTTTTTGATTTTTTATTCTTTGGATGCTCTGGTAAAAACACAATAAAAGCGTTTTGTACTCGGACTAACATCACGAAGACTTTTGGAAACGGACTGTACGAGCTATCCACTCCGACCTATCGACGTCTCAAAAACCTAGCTAATTTCTGATGTCTCTAGAATCCGCGAAGCCAATTTCCCAACCATTTCCACCTAATTTGACCCCAAAACACCCTAATTTTCAGTCTATTTCTGGTCTCTTCAATAATCTTGTTTACTTCTTCTCTCCCCATTTTTGACCCTTTTCTCTCTTTTCCTAATGATGTGATGGACTACTCACGTGAACACAGAGTTTTCTGAGCTTCTTCTCCCCAAAAAACGAGATGATGTTTCATTATGAACTTTCACTTTTTTGTAAATGGCATTGTTTGCCATGAAAAGTTCTCAAATTCACTGGAAATTTGAAATTTGTTCTTTTTCCAAAGATATTTAATCCCTCCTTTTCTTTCTTCTTCAATAGTTTTTAGTTTGGAATACAATAGAGTTTCTACAAAATGAGATAGAGAGTGGAAGAGAGCGCAGAGAAACGAGAGTGTCTAGCTTCTCTGCCCTCTCGGTTACTGCATCTTTAAATTACTGTATCTCCTCTGCCGTGATAGCTAGAAATTAGGTGTCAACTGATGAATTATAGAAAAATTTATGCTGAACAACTTTGCAATTGAGAACTTTTTTCTAGCTTTGTCGGATTTTGAGATAAAACATTTTTAAATACCAATACAAAAATTACTGCTTCAAGGAATTGTTATAGAAAGCTTTACATGATCTATTCTCATTAGGTGCACCATATTGTATGTTTAAAATGAAGATGTAGTTCTCTGATAGCTAAGTTCCAAAACGTCGCTTCCTTCTCCTTCTCTGTTTTCCCATAAAAGTATACAAATTGTTGTTCTCATATCAAATATCCGTACACTTCAAGAAGAGTCACGAGGTTCTTCCTCCTCCTCCTCTTTTTTACTTTCTACTATCATTTTGCAGAAAAAGGGGGCGTGGCTTAGAACAGATTGCTTTTTGTATTTTTTGCAGATTTCTTCTGAGAACTCTTTGAATTTCAGAAAAAAAAAACAATGTGACGTGGTCATTGGTTGATATTCTGTTCACAGTGTTCGTTCTTCTCTATTGACTCATTTTCTGAAAAAGAGAGAGAGAGAGAGAGAGAGAGAGAGAGAGAAGAGAGAGTAATTGAATTGGAGTTGATTCAATTTCACAAAGACAAGGTTCTCACTCTTTTCTTTACCTTTTCTGCTTTTGGTTGATCGACGTGTTCACGTGCTGATAAGCCTAAGCCTAAGCATGAGCATGTATCATCAGCTGTTCCTGAACTCTGTCTTCAAACTTCTAAACCTCCCAGCTAAGCCTTTTTGGATCCCGAGATTTAATTCGTCATTTATTTTCTCTTTTTTCGCTGCTTCTTCCAAAGGAATTTCGGATAAACATGCACACCTACGTGTAGAATTAAACTTCTTCGAATCCTCTCCTTTCATGATCCATCTTTTGATGAGAGAGGATCATTGACCTCTTCTCTCTCTCTCTCTCTCTCTCTCTCTCTCTCTCTCTCTCTCTCTTCTTGTGAAATGAGGAGAATTCGAAGGGGATGGATCCGATGATTTTTGAGCAAGAAACAAGTCAAAAAGTGCTCGGTGGAGCATGAAAGGGAATCAAAGAGAGAAGGAAGAAGAGTGTGCACTTAATGAGTTTTGTGTCTTGCTAGTTTCTTCTTTTGATTCTAGACTACTGTATCTCGGGAACCAGAAGAGATAGAAGAAAACTGTCAACTGGTATTTTGTTTAGAATTTTATTTTCTATATTTTATCAGTTGGACACTTTTCTATATCTCAAACCATCGAGGAGATACAATGGACTGAAACTCAAAGAGCTCTTTGAGAGAGGAGAGAGTGCAGAGAAACGAGGCTGTCTAGCTTCTCTGCACTCTCTTCCACTCTCCTGTTTTATTTATTCCAGTAATCGGTGCTTGTTTTTTCAACCGAAAATAAAAAAACAAATGACGAATTGAAGGGTTTCAGTGATTCCTGGAAGATTAGTCTGGATTTGATATTTTGGGAATCGAGATGTGGGTGGGATCGGAAAACCGGCTATAACTTCTTAGCCGTGATAGCAAGAAAAAGCGGTCAACTAACAAAATGTAGAGCATTTTTAGCTGAATAAGTTTTTAGTTGATCATATTTTTCTAGCTATAATAGTTTCAGAGTTAGTGAAACTTGAAAACAGAGATCCAATTAAATTCCCAATTCCGTTTGTTTTCCTTCCGTTCCCTCACCACCTGCTCCTTCCTCTGAAAGTGCAAACCGTTTGTTCCTTCGTAAACAACACACGAGCATCCATAATTAAGTCATCATTCTCTTCTGGTCCATCGGTCCTAGATTCCGAATTTTCTAGCGGAAGAGGAGCTTTCTCATTTAAATGGAGAGACACACAGACTCATTTTGCATATTTTTTGTTTCGTCTAGACTCTAGATTAAGAGAGAGAATGAGTCTATTACGAAAGACATTCGAAGAAAAAAAACAATATTGTCCTTTGATTTATTAATAGATTTGAGAAGAGAGACCGAGAGAAGCAGACACTCTAGTTTCTCTGCACTCTCTCTCCTCTAGACACTTCCTCCTTCTTTATTAGCCTCATCATAATATGATGATTCAGAATTCTTTGAATTCCTCTTCTATGGGAGGTGCGGGGGGACTCGAGATTAGATCAATCGAACGAGATTTCTGAGCTCTTTACCTCGGATTACTGTCCCTATTTCAAAACACAAAAACTTCAGATTGTACCTCCTCTTTCCCATCACGTCAAGTTTGTTTACCATGAGGACTCGAAGCTCCGCCCCCTTTTCGTCCCCCCTCCGGATATTCATTTTCCATTTTTGTTTACTTTGCCTTTTGACTTTTTGTCATTTAAGGGCAATAAAAACTTTTCATTTCGGGAGAGAGGGAATCGGATTTCATTTGGAGGCCCCTCTTCCACCCACCTTTTGACCCTTTTTGTTTTGGAAAAAGGACAATGAGTTCTTTGAAACCGTGATCCATGTTCTTTCTCTCCAAACGTCACTCCAAAGAAACATAAGTAAATGTAGGAGATGTCAATCACAGACTCTCTCTCTCTCTCTCTCTCTCTCTTTCTATTCGAAAGAAACAAGACACACACTTCCCCATTGCACTTCCCTTCTTTGGACAAGAAGAGATTTCGAATGCATTATTTAAGAGAGTTAGGGTACTTCCTTATGGAAAAAGACAGTCTTATTTCTCTGCACTCTCTATCTCTCTCTCTCTCTCTGTACTCCCGTCAACTCCTCCCTCATCCTGCTCCCCGTTAACCCGAATATCCTCCCAGATTACCAGAAGTCGTCACACAGATTACTAGAAGACTCTTTTTTTAGAAGAAGATACACACTTATCGTCATCATCATGTTTAGAAATGGAAGAGTATCATCGACTAATCCAATCTCTTCAAAAGCTGTTGACACATGACGTTGAGATTGATAACTATATAAATGGCTTCCTTCTCTCTTTCGAAAGAAAAAAGAACTTTCGATCCTTTTTTTGCCTCATAATGAACAGAAAAAGACATTTTCCCAGAGACACTCCCAGTACATTTGCATTTTACTCTCTCCATTCCCTTTGGCGCCCGAAGGCACAAAACGAACCCTTTTCTATCCGTTTCTATTTATATCCGTCTCTTTTCTATTGTTTGACGTCAGATTTAGAGAAGTATCTCTCTCTCTCTCTCTCTCTCTCTCCCGGGTCTCCCAATTTACCAAAAATGGATTTCATGAATTTTTGAATTCTCCCCTGATTCCCTTTCCCAGAATTCGAAACGACGTGCGAATTTTGAGATATTTTTGGAGGTTGCTCAGTCTAACAATCGATTCCTTCAACTAATTTTCAGATTCCTTTCCAAATGCAAAATTTCCCTTGTCGATTTACGGGACTTTGTTTAGAGCCCTTTTCCTCTTTGCCCATCCCTCCTCTAAGCTCCGCCCCCTTCCTCCCCTCGCCTCATAAATCCTCAAGTGTTCAGCTCATCTTCTCCCCTCCCCATATTCGACGACCCGAACCCATCTTTTTATTGTTTTTTGCAACCCGAGAAGAGCGATGTCACATGAAAAATGCATTACTAAAACTTGACCCTTCCTTTTTCTCATTTGATCCTCCCTTCTTCTTCTTCGAGTTTCAAAAGGAATTCTTTTGCAGAATGCCCCGTCGCAATCCTCTATGGCTTCGTTTACCCGGTTCCTCATCCCCATCGTCTTCTTCAACTACAGAAGAACTTCGATTGGCTGCTCTTTCTCCTTATGATGATACATCATCAATTCCAGATTCTTTGGAACATTCACCAGCAAAAACTTCTGATGATGGATCAGAGATTTCGAGAGCAAAGTGAGTCAAGAAAACTGATTCTTTCTTCTATAATTCGCTTTTTCAGCTTCAGTTCCCCAACAAGTTCCCCTTCTCGCTCCCCAAATAAAAAGGTCTCATGGTCCCTTTTCGATCAGGTTTCTTTGTCAGGAGAGGAATTCCTCCTCCCCAGACGCTTCGAGGCAATCGAATTGATCCCTGGAACAAGTTCCCGTTCAGCTTATGCTTCTTGCACTGCCACTGATCTTCTCGAGAGTGAACATGTCACTATCCGAAAGATTTCTCTTCAAGACCCGGCCACTGCCCGAAAGGAATACCGTAATATCATCCTCTGTCGACTACTTCCCCATCCAAATATTCTCCCTATCTCGGAGGCTTATGAAGTCGATTCGACACTTTATACGGTATCAGAACAGATGGATGGACGACTCAGTGATATCGTCGAAGAACGACTCACCCATTTTGTGGTCGCCAAAATAACACATCAAGTACTGGCGGCAGTGGCAATGATGCATCAGAATGGAATTGCTCATGGGGTACATTCTTTTTTTCGTTTCGAAATTCTTCTTTGAGTAAAAATAGAGAAAGAGAAGTATTTAAAGAACACCGGAAATGGTCAAAAATCAGAAAAACAAGTTTGTTTATGCTTAAGAAAAGGGTTCTTTCGCATATTTATTTTTCTAGTATTTCAAATTCAGTCTTTTGCATTTCTCGATTTATTTTTTTCTTCAATTTGTTTTGTTTCAATGAAATTAATGCAATTTTTCGAAGTTTTGCAAAACAATTTTTGATAAAAGCAGGGCATATTGCAGAATCTATGACGTTACTGATAATTTTTCTCAACATTTCCACAAATTTCAAACGAAATCGAGATTTTCAGGACTTGACACTGAACACAATTTATGTGAATACTGACGCGGAACTCCGTCTCTCTTCATATGGAAAAAGCGACGATTCGTCGGAGCATTTGGACGAAAGATTCCGAGGTAATTGCTTTTTTCCTCTTTTAGACAGAAAGGGGGGCACTTTTCTTTCTCTGATTCCGGGTCAAAAAGTCTTTCTTTCCAGATGACCTACTCTCAATCGGCGCCATTGTTTCTCGTTTTTTGATGAACGAAGAGGAAATGTTCAAGTTTAGCAAGTCCAGAAATCATAAGGATATCGATTGGAGAGTCGTTTTGGAGGGAAGCAGCGATTCCGGACTTTTGGGTAACAGAAAGAATTAGAAATTAAAACTAAAATTCCATTCTTTCAGACTTCAACGCTCGTTCGCTACTCTTCCAACTTCTCGAAGGCCGACAAACCGCCCGTGATCTCCTCCGTCATCCCTATTTCAAATCGTTCCGTGCTCCTCAACATCAAACTGTCGAGAGAAAACACACTGTCGTTGGACAGAAAACGTCAGATGAAGTTTTAGGTAACTCCCGTTTTCTCCTAATTCTGAAACTTAATATTATTGTTTCAGACAAACTTCGCGAGGAGCTTCAGAGATTCAATCCGTTCAACATGTCAGAGATAATGCTTTAATTCTTGTTTCCATTCGGTCCCTTCGTCTAATACCTAGTTTCGAGTTTTCTTCACCCCCCACTAGGGGAAAATGCGGTTTCGAGTCTGTGGTTCCTTTTGCATGAAAATGAATAATAAAATGATTAATTTAATGTCATTTTTCTACACAAAGAAACGAAAAATAGAGCCTCCTTTCAAAGAAGAATCACTTTCCGAATCCTCCACGACACGTCGGGCTCTCCTCTTGCTTCTGTCCATCCCATTTACTCGTCGGAATTGCATCGATTCGAAGAGCGTGTACTGTAGATGCCAACTCTTCCGAAAGACACGTATTCACAAGACGATGTCTCTGAAATTTAAATTTTAGAAGCTTCGAGAAAAGATGAATTCTAGTTTACTCTTATCTACGTCAAGAGGTTTCATGCGACCTCTTCCCCCGGAATTAATGCATCAACACTTCCCTCATTCACTCACCTCAATGACACGTTTTCCTTCGAAAGCATCGCTGACAACTTGCACTCGGAAGTGCATTTCAGCTCCTTTTGGCACGTTGTGCAGGTGACTCTCGCATTCCACTTCGAGATGCTTCGGTTGAAACGAGGCGGTCAGCTTCTCCCGGAGAAGTCTTGCGACTGGACCTTCACTTAATGTGCTCATCACTCTTTTCATTAAGACTGGAATGCTCATTTCAACTGAATACTGAAAAAGATTCAAAGATATTTTTAATGATAAAACAATTTGGTTTTGAAACAACGATTTCATTTTCGGAACAAGTCCAAAATAAAACATAACAAGATTTATCGTTTGCGGTGGAAAACTTTGGTGTTCTTTCTCTTCCAGTTCTTGGCTTGAGATCCTCCACGGGTGGCTGAGAATCTCCATCCCTTTCCGAGTCCACGAGACTTGCGTCCAGCGGAGGTGAGTCCTCTCTGTTCGCGGTGCTTGTGAACTGGCTTGGTGATCCATTGGGTGTCAGCATTTCTGCGGATGGCCTTGTGGAATGGATCGATCAGGATAACCTCGTAGAACTTGTAGGTGGAATCCTCAGCAACCCAGTAAGAGTTGAGAACACGAAGAGATCCGAGACGACGTCCGGCACGTCCCTACAAGAAAATGAATTGATTTGTGAAAAACTTATTGAAACAGCACGTCTTGAGGAAATTAAACTAAATTTTTCTTGTCGCAATGTCATGAATCCGATACACCACTGGGTGTTCGGGGATTACACAATGCTTTTATATAGCCATCAGTGGATTAAGTTAGTACTATTAAAAACAGCCTACTTTGCCCAGACACTGTGGCATACTACTCGCTAAAGAATACAAAACGCATCTTCAATCCTTACCTCAGCAACGGCTTGCTTGGACTTGGCGTTCTTGAGCTCGTTGACTCCATGGGTCTTTGGCTTTCCGTAGGTTTGTCCCTTGCAGACTGGACGCTTTCTGTTTCCTCTGCGGACACGGACGCGGTAGATGACGAATCCTGGAAGAAAACTATTGAAGTTTGGATTGTATCAATGATATGAAACTGGTAAGTTCTATTTAACTCAACAGGGATTACTCAATGAATTTTATATAGCCATCAATGGATTAGGTTGCTCAAGCGGGTGCAGGGCACCTTGCCCAGACATTGTGGCGTGAAAAAAGGATCTGAAGTTGGGAAAAATAAATACCTTGCTTTGAGCGGAATCCGAGACGGCGGGCCTTCTCCGGTCTGGTTGGGCGGACGACACGGTGGACGGCGCTCAACTGTCTGTAGTGCCACGTGCGGATACGGAGCAAGTAGCGAAGAGCATCCGACTGCTTCTTACGCCAGATCTCTTGCATATACTTGTATGCACCCATGTTTTCTAAAAATTTGCAAATTAAACACGATGGAAAAAAGAGAAATCGAAAAAGAAACAGCGGAAAAGCGAAGAAAGCAAATACTTTTCAAGAATTTGAATTTTAGGCTAAATTTCTCGACAAAAATGAGATTTTAGCGACAAAACGAGGGTTTTTTTTCGTGATTTCTGGGTTATGAGAGCGAAAACTTGTTTAATTTTTTAAATTAACGAAGAAAAATTGAAAAAATCCACTGAATTTTACCGAAAAAGAGTCGAAAAAAGTTTAGGCCAGAGAAAAATGTATGCAATCGCAAACACGCACCTATACACTCCCCATACACTCCGACACGCTTCACAACCCTATTACCGTAGTCCGGCGGCCACTGGCAGACGGCCAAGCGCCTCGCCTCGTAAATCGACACAAGAGACAAACATATTTTTCAAACGAATTTTGTTGATTTTTGATGTTTTAAGAGAAGTTTTCGATGATTTCTCGTCTGATAAACTATAAAAATGAAAGAAAACGAAGCATTTGGCTCAAAATTAGTTCAGATTTCTTTTTTTCTATTCGAATAACTGATTTTTTTGAGATTTTCCAAAAAGAATGCACTTTTCAATGATAACAGATATTTTTCCCAAAGTACATCAACTCTTGTCTTTTCTTTTTCATTTTTCGAACATCTATGATGTCATTCTCACTTTTCCACTCAAGTTTTCTCAGAACATTCTAGAATTTCACAACTTTTCCGCGTTGCATCATTCATCCACGTGACTTTCTATCTGTCCGAAACAAACAATCATTTCTTTCTCATTTCGAATTTATTTCTAGTCAGAAATGCTGTCTCGTCTCACAATGACTGCTCCGAAAGCGATGAATCTCGCGTCTGGAGTCAGATATTTCGCCCATTCAACCATCAAATCAGCTCGTTACGGCGGCGGTGGAGCTGGCCCCCAATCGGGATTCGGTTCCAGAATCAATCAAGTGAGTTTTAGAATGTTGGAATCAATGTAATTCGAATAAGAATTGAAGGGATTCGGAGTTCGTAGCGGACCGACACTCAAGGAACGACTTCTCGGACCAACCACCGGAAAACGTTGGTTTTCTTTCTATTTTCTGCAAAAACTCTGATTCTTTCAGCGTTTGTCTACGGAACATACGCTCTCGCCGGTGCTTCTGTCTTCGGTGTCGGCGCCCTGATGTACTACGGATTAATCTCAAAAGAGCAGAGTATCCTTCAGAAGAGCGCCATTTGGCCGTCGTATGTTCGCGAAAGAATCAGTTCGACGTACACTTATTTGGCTGCAAGTATCGGTTTGACTGCTGTCTGTGGAGTCGCCGCTTCCAGAAGTCCTGCCCTCATGAGATTGACTGCCGGAGGAGGCATGTTGGTGAGAATTCGGTTTCTGATGAAATGAAAGAAAGAAATGAGTTTCAGAGTCTTTTCGGAACGATGGCTGTGATGATTGCAACGGGAATGCTCGCTAGAACAATCGATTATGATAATACTCTTGTCAAGCATCTCGCCTGGGCTCTTCATTGTGGTAAGTTCCTAAAGAATAGCAATGAAAACTGTTAGTTTGAAATTCAAAATCTCCTTATTTTTCCAGGTGTAATGGGAGCTGTTCTTGCCCCACTTTGCTTCATGGGCGGTCCAGTTCTCACCCGTGCCGCCTGGTACACTGCAGGAATCGTCGGAGGACTATCCGCCACCGCCATCACTGCTCCATCAGAGAAGTTCCTGATGATGTCGGGACCACTTGCCATGGGACTCGGTGTCGTTTTCATGGCAAACATCGGAACGTTCTTCTTGCCACCGGGATCTGCTCTTGGAGCCAGTGAGTTTGTTTTCCGCCTAGAAAATGCTTTATTTCTTGTTTTGTAGGTCTCGCATCGGTTGTTATCTACGGAGGATTGATTCTTTTCTCTGCATTCCTCCTTTATGATACTCAACGTCTTGTGAAGGTAGCCGAAATGCATCCACATAAATCAATGTATGGAGGAGCAGGAGATTCTCTTCACATCAGAAGTTTCGACCCCATCAATGCGTAAGTATTCTATTTCATACAAGACTGGCGAAACCCGTGAGGTGTCGGCTGCTTCAACACCCCTCTATTTATAAGAAACGACGACTGCCTCCTGTGTTTGCCCGAATGAACCATGGCGGTCTGTGGTGCAGACTTCAAATCTGTAGGCGGTTAGCGCCGCAGTGGTTCGACTCCACCTTTCGGGTGTTGTGCTTTTTGGATTTTAAATGAATTGTTTTGCAGACAAATGTCGATCTACATGGACGTTCTGAACATTTTCATTCGACTCGTCATGATTATGGGTGGAATGAGTGGAAACAAGAGGAAATAGACACTGTTCGATTCTCGGATTTCATTGAATTTGTAAATACTAGTCTTCCCCCCAACAACCAGTCTACGGTTCCAAACGATTTTCTCTCCTTTTTTTTTATAAAGGACGCGGTTAGCGCTTTTTTAAATTAATGTTTTTTATTGTGCAAATACAGCTATTTCATGACTTTTCAACAGAACGATTCAGAATTTTTAGAGTCCTTCAGAGAAACTGCAGCAAATTTAACAGAAAGCAAAAGTGATTATCATTCCCTTTCCTTTTCCGCTATCCCTTTTCCGCGTGAAACTCCCCTAAACACTTGTATACGCATTTGCCTCCCCTCAAAACCACTGGGCGTTGTGGCGGGCGTCTGTGAGTCAGCTTCTTGACAGTAGATAAGTGTGGATGGAGTGAAGGGAGGAGTCCTGTAGGTGTTCTGGCAACGTCGACCGAGCGTCCGTGCCAAGCGCTGCGTCACCAGGGGCTATTTGACGGAAGTCGAGTAGTCCCGGGTGGATAAGGAGAGGTGTATGGCTCAGGGCCGAAAGGCAGCAGGCAAAAGCCTCCGCGCGGTGCAGTGGCCGGATAGCGCTTGTGAGTTGTCAAACACCTACAGCCTTCCTGATACCTTCAGACCACTTGTCACCCTTTTGCATTTTTTTCCATAGTTATCATTCAAATGTTCAATTCGTTTATTATCTCAAACAACCATCTTTTCATTTCTTTTTTCCCCATCCAAGTGGAGTCGGTGGACGATTGACTGTATGCTGAGCAACGGCAGACGGAATGAAATTGAAAAGTCCCGGTTCAGCAGGTTGTTGTGGTTGATAGAAAAGCGATGGCTCCATATGATCCACAGGAGCGAATTGCATCGACCATGGATAGAATTGCTGAAATTAGAGCTTGCTCTTATAGAAGAGTGTCACTACAAACCGCCGATACGGCACAAATCGCGGCGAGAGCCAAGAAAATATTAGAGAACCAGTACATTTCTGTGATTTAGAAAGGGAAAGAAGAAGCTTATTTATACATTTAGTTTTATTCGACCCCTCCGAAATCATTCGTTCGTTTCAGGGGTCGGAGGGGTCTCATTAAATTTCTGCAAAAACTGAAAAGACTCTCGCCTGATTTCTGATCAAGAATATGGATTACTGTATTTACCAAAATCACTTTCAAAAATTCACGGGTTGCTACCATACCGTAGAAGCCAGTCAGAAGACTCAGAAGCTGCCATGAAATTTTCAAAAAAAATTTGCAAAAGGGTGACAAGTGGTCTGAAGGTATCAGGAAGGCTGTAGGTGTTTGACAACTCACAAGCGCTATCCGGCCACTGCACCGCGCGGAGGCTTTTGCCTGCTGCCTTTCGGCCCTGAGCCATACACCTCTCCTTATCCACCCGGGACTACTCGACTTCCGTCAAATAGCCCCTGGTGACGCAGCGCTTGGCACGGACGCTCGGTCGACGTTGCCAGAACACCTACAGGACTCCTCCCTTCACTCCATCCACACTTATCTACTGTCAAGAAGCTGACTCACAGACGCCCGCCACGACGCCCAGTGGTTTTGAGGGGAAGCCAGTGCGTATACAACTATTGGGGGGTTTCACGCGGAAAATGGGGATGGAGGGGGAGAAAGAGAGAAAGAGAAGGGAAGGAGGGGGAGAGTGAGAGTGAGAGTGAGAGAGAAAGAAGGGAGAAGGATAGAAAAACTCGCCTGTAAATCTTTCTATGCTGAAATTCCTTGATATGTTTTGATTGTTGACTGATCCTCCGTCATTCAAAAGACAAAAGACAAACTGGTATCCTCTCGTAAAAGTTGTTAGAATGATAAGATCAAGTTTATCACAACTAGCAGAATATAAATACGCAATGAGTGAATAGAGATAACTATCCTCTCTGATCGTCATGTCTCAAGCGATTCTTGGAGTAGTGACTACTGTCACTGCAGTTTCTGTCGTCACTGCCATCATTATTTCTGCATCGATCCTCATCGATATCAACAATTTCTCGGATGAAATCTCACAGGATTTGACTCAATTCCGTGGATATTATGATGATGCATGGAGAACAATGATGGTGAATGAGGGAATGAGAGGATTGACAAGAAAGACGAGACAGGCTGGATATGCAACTGGAGCTGCCGCTGAGCAACAGTGCAGTGAGTTTAGACCCCTTCTTTGACAGATAATAGAGTAAGAGTTTAGATTGTGGAGCACAGGCATCTGGATGTCCAGCTGGACCACCAGGAACACCTGGAGCAGATGGAACTCCAGGAGAACCTGGAACTGATGGAGAGGATGGAGGAAATGGAATGCCAGGAGTTGCTCAGATGGCAATGGATGTTAATGGAGGAGCATGTGTTAAGTGTCCAGCTGGACCACCTGGACCTCCAGGACCTGATGGATCTGCTGGACCTGCTGGACCAGCAGGTAATGCTGGAAAGGATGGAGAGGCTGGAGCTGCTGGAGAAGCTGGACCACCAGGACCTCCAGGACCTCCAGGACCAGATGGAAAGGCTGGAGAGGCTGGAAAAGACGGAGAGGCTGGAGCACCAGGACAGAAGTCGACAAACTCTCCTGGACCAGCTGGGCCAGCTGGACCACCAGGACCCCCTGGACCAGATGGAGAAGCTGGAGCCGGAAGTGGACCAGGACCTGAAGGACCAGCAGGACCAGCTGGACCAGCCGGAAAAGATGGATCTGCTGGAGCACCAGGACCTGATGGAGAAGCTGGAGCTGATGGAGCACCAGGATCTGATGCTGCCTATTGTCCATGCCCACCAAGATCCGCTGCTCTTGGAGCTGGAGGAGGTGCCGAGCCTGCTGGAGCTTCTGAATCTGCTCCTGCTGCTGAACCAGCTGCTGCTGCAGAGCCAGCCGCCGCTGAGGGAGCCGGAGGAGGAGCCGAACCAGCCGGAGCCGAGAAAGCCGCTGAACCAGCTGCTGCCGAGCCAGCCGCTGCCGCCGAAGGAGCTGGAGGAGGAGCTGAGCCAGCTGGAGCCGCCGAGAAAGCCCCTGAAGCTGCTGCTGAGAAGGCAGAAGCCGCTCCAGAAGGAGCTGGAGGTGGAGGATATGATGGAGGAGCCGCTGAACCACCAACTAATGGACAAGGAGGAGAGGCTGCACCAGCATATCCAACACACAAGAACATTTATTAATTATTATGAACCACTTATTTATTTTTTTGAATTTTTCTTGTTTTTTGGAATGAAAAAAAGTTAATCTGGTTTATTGTTCGTCTCTTTTTGGATCATCTTTCTCAGCGGCCCAGCAACTTCAGCTGTCTGAGAGGAGGGTACTCAGCTACAGAACAGACATCATTTTGAGCATATCATTCTGTCTTAGCTATTCAGCCGATGAAACGGGCAATTCCAGGAAGTCTTGATGAGTGAGCAGTATACCTGAACCAGCTACCGTGATCTCCAAAACTGTTGAACTTTAATTGCAAACTGTTTTACCATTTCAGTCACTCCATTTGGTTTTTACAATGAGCCCATTTCTTTAGTTTTCCTGAAAACCTCTACAGTAATCTCTTCAAAACCAAATTCCATTTATTACAGATTATTAAATTCAACAAAAAACACTGAAATAAAAAATCAAGATTTGAAGAAAAAATATCCGCCACCATCGGTTTTCTCATCGGCCCCTCCGCCGACTGGAGTCCTCGAAGGACACGGACAATACTGTGCATCGTCTCCCGGTTGCCCATCATCTCCCAAAACTCCAGGTATTCCTTCTCTTCCTTGTAATCCCGGTCTCCCTGGTATTCCCATTGGTCCTTCGGGTCCTGGTCCTCCTTGACTATTCTCTCCAGGAGCACCCGGAGGTCCTGCTTCTCCAGGGGGTCCTGGTGGTCCAGGTGGTCCTGGAAGATTGACAGAATGATGTCCCAAGTCTCCAGGAGGTCCATCTTTTCCTTCGCATCCTGGTCTTCCAATAGGACCCGGTGGTCCAGGAGGACCTAGAGGTCCAGGAAGTCCAGGGGTTGGACCATCTCCAGGGCGTCCTGGTATCCCAATCTGTCCATCATATCCAGGTGGTCCATCTGGTCCCGGAGGTCCTGGAGGTCCTTGTGGACACTGGACACATCTTCCATTGGTCACTTCCATAGCCATTTGTCTCATTGCATCCATTCCGACGGTTCCATCAGTTCCAGGGACTCCTGGAATTCCAGATTCTCCGGGTGATCCAGGAGGACCTGGAGGGCCTGGAGGACAATTGGGTGTTGGTGGGGAGCAGTCTGGAAGAAGGATTATGAAGTAGTTGGTGGGTTCTAGAATGACTTACTGCATTGCTGAGATTGCCCTCCGACAGATGCTCCACCATCGAACTCGTAACCAGCCTGAAAAGAAATTTAAATTGAAAGCTACAGTAATTTTTCTACCTGTTTCCTGCCTCTAGACACCGATTCCATGTCTCTCCTCGCCAGAATTCTCAATGGATTTCCCTCGGAAACATGCATTGTCTTCCACGCGTCATCCCAATATCCCTGCAATATTTCATGATAATTTTAAGAAAAAAACCCAATTCCTCACCTTAAAATCACCCAAATCATCTGAAATTTCTCTATGAAATTCGTTGATTCCAACGAGAATCGAAACAGAAATACAGATGGAACCGAATATTGAAATGGCTGAAATTACGATTAAAAACGCAGCTAAACGTGTCATTTTTGTCGGTTTTTCTCTACTTTTCAAAGATGTTTTATACCCTTTTTGGCCTCATTAACTCGAGTTATTCGAACGGAAAAACAAGAAGATTTGGTCATAAAAGTGGCAGAATTAGGTCTAATTGAGAGGGAGAGAGGGAGAGAGGGATGACCAGTTTCCGTTTACTTACCTCTTTTTCCGATTTATATCAGAAAACAGAGACTTGATTATAAAATGAGATTATTTTGAGAGAAGTATCTGGTTTTCTGGTTTTATCTGGTTTTGTATCTGGTTTTGAAAAATTACTGTTTCAGGTAACTCAGAAATTCAATTGACATCTCAAATGTCACTACTCTTGATGCTATAACCAAATCTGAAAATTATCTTTTTTTTCAATCCGCTATATCTCATTTCCCAAAATAGATACAAAAAAGGTGCCAACTAAGGAAATGTAGTACTCTTTCCAAGCAATATTTCATCTGTTGAAACTTTTCTCTTAACAGAAACCAGAACCGAGATATATCAATTTGAAAGAAGTAACAATGTTTTCAGTTTCCCCACAATTTCCATATTTCGTTTTTTTCTCTCTTTATGATGAGCAATCGAAAAAGTATCTTTCTCCGACCAAAAGAGAAGAAAATCAAATTCTCTGGGGAGTATCAAAAACATGATTGAATAATACATCAGGTTCTTCTCCTTCTCTCTCTCTCTCTCTCTCTCTCTCTCTCTCTCTCATTCGATCCCTTATGTCGTCATAAATGTTTGTAGTATTTCTTGATGTTTGAGCCTTTTCTTGATTCTTTTGGATTTTGAAGATTTCGAAAAAACCGGCTCCAAAGATTACTAGATGAATCAAATAGGTATCAGAGAGAATAGAAAATAACTGTTGCAAGGAACGGTAATCATTAGGAAACGATCTGTTTAAAATAATAAACAACTCCCTGAAATAAATCATTAATTTTTTTGTTCTCTGAGATATTTTGGAGTCATTTTTCACAATATTTCTATGAATTCACTGTTTCACAAAACCCAATTACAAAAGTTAAAAAAAACTATCTTTGATTGTCTTTTATGTCTCAAATTCCATCTTTGAAAACGTTTTGTTCCAAAAGTAGAGCTCAGGATAGAAAAAAACAGTTTTCTGAAGTATTTTAGCCTCCTTCTCAATATCGTTGTTAGATGAATACACCGTTTCACAGATTTGATTCAAATGATTGTTCTAACTTTCTGTCATTCTGTGATTTGCTTCAATGACACAAAAATGTCGAACTTCGGGAACCGCGATTTAAGAGAGAGGGCGGAAAAATGTGATGTTACCAGAACTAGAGTTCAAGTCGAAAGAAAGTGGAGTCAATGCTAATTTAATTGTCGGAACAGGAGAAAATTCCCTCTAATAGAAGAGCCCCTCTCTGTATTTCATAGCTTCTTCATTCTTTGTTCTCTCAACGAAAAGTGCTGTCACGTTCGCCTCAATAAGCAATATATCTTCATTTTATTACTCTTTCAATCTAATTTCTTCTCTCTCTCTCTCTCTCTCTCTCTCTTTTCAATTCAAATCAAATCAGAAAAAAGAGCGAGAAATCTAATAAAGTAGTACACGTAAACCCTATGACTCAATGAGTATTCGAAAAGAAGAAGATAAGGAGACCTTCATCTAATAGAAGATCACCCAGTGAATGACAGTAAATAAGTTGTTTATATGTCTGTGTGAGACTACTGACTGACAAAACGTTGATATTTTCACAACTTTCGGAAACAGAGAACTTTTTTCAATTTCTGTATGTTAGATTAGGCTTCGATAACATCGTAAGCATAAGTGAATAGTGTGAAACTGTAGTTTTTTTTTCTTTGAAGAGTCTGTAAACTCTCAGGAAATAGAGAGCAAGAATTGAAAAGTATATGAAAACATGAAACGAAAACTTCTATTCACTTTTCATGAACAATCATTCCAATAAATTTTCATTTCAATAGTCTTGATTTTTCTTGACTCACTTCGACTAATTTTCTTTTTCTATTCTGTTGTAGTCACATATCGAGTTTCGGTAGGCTTAGCTGATTAGCTTTTCCCAATCTTATAATGTGCTCTGAGTGATTTCCAGAGATTGCAGACTTCACTCCAAGAATTTTATCAGATTTTCTAGTGGATCTGATGTTCAAATGGTGTGGAAGAAACAGTAATCAATGTTCTAATTTTATTTATGAATGTTATTAAATACTGTTCTTGATAGTAAACTTGATAGGAAAATTTGCAACGATTCGATGAGATCTTCCAGGGCTTGATTCAGTCGGTTGGCGCCGCCTGACGGCGGCTAACCTCCTGGTTTAGCCCGTGTTGGCGAGTATCCTTGGGCTATAACTAAACACAAATTTTATTTTCCTCAAACTTTATTAACAAAACACGCGGGCAAACTTGGAATTAGATGTAGTTTTGAATTCTGAACATTTTTTCTGTTGACAACTTTCTCTGAAAATGCCTTAAAAACCGGATTGAAATGAGGGAGATATGGTAATTTCCAAGAATCGCTCCCCACCCAGCTTTATTCTTGATCAAAAATGAGGCATTTGCTGTAGAGGGGCTTCTCTACGAAGTTCCCATCCAATAATCATCCCCCAACAGTTGAAGTGGGGGAGAAATTTTGGATCTTAGGTAATCTCCAATAATCAAGTAACTTCTGGGACACCATTTTTAAGATGTCCCCTTGACTAGGGCATTGAGCCTGAAGTATAGTGAAGCTTACCCCCTACAATATTCCTCAACTCTTGAATTATACGGGGGGTTACTTTTGTATTATACCGATTTTGTATTATATCGTTCTGTCTTTGAACTTTTATACTTTAATCGAATATATATGCTTCTATTATCAGACTGAAAACTTTAAAAAAAGAAGGACAATAGCCACTCGAGCGGTTGAAAACCCCGTGGCCGAGGTTGCAAAAACTCTTCCACCATAACCGTATCTCCCCTATTCAAAGCCCGTTTTAAGGCATTTAGAGGCATTTTCAGAGAAAGTTGTCAGCAGAAAAAGTGTTCAGAATTGAAAAATGCATCTAATTTATGGAACATGAAAATGAGGGTCCCTTAAATTTGTGCAAAAAGAATAGGGGACCCTATTATGGAACTTGACTGCGGTCCTCCTTAAATAATCGGTTTTTTCAGTTCTAAATGGTCAACTTTGAGCGTTCGTAGCAAAATGGGGAATGATGGTATTGCTCTCTTTTAAGTTTTGTAGATTTCAGGGCTCTATTGTAGAATCAGCCCGTCAGGCTTAATAAGCTCAAAAAATATATGAGGGACCCCCCCCCCCCCCCCCATTTTTTCATATTGAAGGACCGTAGGAGGACCGCACCCCTTCTCCCTGCATGTTCTAGAAAAACCTGACTTTCCAGATGTTTCAGAACTTTTCTCTCTTCTCTTTCTCTTCTCGTACCGTCATAGTAAGGGCTGCGCGGGGGTGGTAGTTCGGCGCAGCAGTCGACATCTCTTCCTTCTTTCTGGACACTGTTGGCTCCCATAGTGTAAATTCATCATTTCTTCTCAAAGGGAAATTTTTATTTTTAGAAATGAAATATTTCGGAAACCGAGGGAAGCTTCCCTCCTCTCCATATCTTAGTTCATCACGGGGCCACGTAAAAATTCAAAATTGAAAAATAGCACTGAAAACGCAGAAAAATGCGCGCAGAAAACTTCAAAGTGCAAATTTCGAAAATCGGAAAAGTCGGGCATCATCTCAGACAAATTCTCTATCGATCTATATAATTTTTGTCAAAAAACGTTTAAGGGCGGATCCGCTAGGACTTGCGACCAACAGACACACACACAGACACACGGAATCTTCTGATTGTTATTAGTAAAGATACTGTTCTTGATAGTAAACTTGATAGGAAAATTTGCAACGATTCGATGAGATCTTGCTTTTGAAAAAAGAACATCTGGAACTCAGAAACTCAAAGTAACATTCTAGCATATAAATTCTCGGTTCAACCCAACTAATTTGAATTTCTCTGTGGACTCCTCTACATAGAACAATAAGACTTTTATCGAAGTCTGAAAACACACATCTAATCGATTATTATTATTTTTATTCATACTTTGGAAGGAACAAGAAGCAGTATTAATTCTTTGATATTCATTTTTCTATATAATTCATTCGCTTTGGTTGTCGATCCAGTTAATCACTGTTTCGATATACATTTGCCATCGAATTCCCACGAAGGAAAAAACTCAAATATCTATCTCGATAGCCAAATAAAAATATTGTGAAACAGTGATTTCTAAATTTGTAAATCTTCCTTCTCCAAAGAATTTAAAATTCTTTAAATTCCCGAGATTTTCAGTCCCTTCTCATCTTGAATCTTCTAGTATTTTCCCCTCTTGAATTGTTTACCAACTTGATACTTTGTATAGTCTAGATTCACAAATGGCTCTATTCCAATAATAATAACTCCCCCCTCACATCACTTTTTTCTTATTTTTCAAAGAACTTTTTATTTACCAGAACTTCTTTTTCAAATGTAAACTTACTGACATTAATTTCTCTTGAGAACAAAGGTTATTCCCCTTCCACCCACTTTCTTTTCCTTCCTACACACATTTCTGTTTCGTTGATTTCTGAAAGTGGGCAGTGTTTTGAGATTTCCTTGATTCAACTTTCTCTTACAAGTTATTTTTCCCGAAAATATCCTCAAGGTTCCATTGAAACAAGCTCCGCCCACTTTCTTTTACTTTATGCTAGGAGTTGGGAAAAAAGTGGGCGGAGCTTGATGACACTCTGTATTCATAAGTATCCAGAAACTTCTCCTTCGACCATGTCATTTTTGTTTGTTTTTCTCATTACTATTTATCAATTCATTGTCTTTTTTCTTCTGTTTTTCTGTATTTTCTTAGTTTATTTCCGACTTTTTTCGTCTATTTTGTGAGTTTTCAGATGATTTTTCACTGTGTTTTTAATCTCAGTAAATGAAGTTTCGATACAAAAAAGGTTCCAAGCCAAACGAACTCACAATCAGTGAAAAATTTTTTATTAATCTGTAGGAATGTTAGATATTGCTCCCCTGCCTTCGAGCACATTTCCTCACACTTCTGATTCAAATAACTCGGTTTAACGAGACCGATGAGAGAAGGTTGAAATAAAGTGGAAACGTGGTCTTAAAGGTCAAAATATTATCTTTTGTAGAACGTATTGCTCTATAGATCTGTTTCATGTATCAAAAGTATTAGTTTCGTCTTAGTTTGAGTGTTATCCGTGAAGCAGAAAAAGAATCTGAAGTTTCATAGCTAATCATGAATTCGATCAAGTTTTTCTTTGAAATTTTGTGTGTTTTCGGCAGACAAGAAATAGCAGAAGTCCAAATGTATCACAGTTTCATCTAGATGTATTGAATCTGAAAGCTTTTCTTTGAAAGTTTTGCTCCGTAATGTTCTCCATCGAACCCCTGACTGATTTCAAATCCTTTTAGAACCTCCATGATTCATTTCCCATAGTTCCAAAAAGTCCTGATTCTGAAATGTCCTCATTTTTCATTTGAACTTTGCAGGACTTTCTCTTTTTTTCTTCTGTAATTGACACTTATCCGTTTAAATAATTCCCAAGTGTGCACACATTCTCTCTTAAATTCAATTTCCACTAACGAGAATCCAATTATCCGCAGAAGGGCAAACAGAGGGGAAAGATAAACGAGAAGATCTGGTTTTGAAATTTCCCCTTTTTTCTTTTGTTTTTCTTTTTTTTCGTTTGGACTTTGGTTACGTAGATTTTCAGTCTTGAAGTATAGTAAGAACATTGATTTGAAAACTGTTTTGTTTTGACTGTTCAATAAAAATTTCGAATTTAAATTCATCAGGTTTTTAAAAACCTAACTTTTTGTTGTGCCTTCTGAGACATTTTGTGTGACTGTAATTTCAAATCCAAAATCAAATTTAAAGCTATTATAGTCTTGAAATAAGTCGATAATTTCATGTATGCTTGATTGTCCAAAAATGAACTCCTGGTAAACACTGGTAGAAACCTGGTAGCTTGATTCAAGTTTTTTATTTATTTTTCTAATAAAACCTTTTCCGAAAGGTTTCAGATTGGGTGATTCCAAGGAAGTTTGTTTGCAATTCCGATGAAAAGTCAATTAAAATATTTTCACCAAGTCGTGATTGTTATTCCGGAATAGTTTATCTGTTTCAAATAATTGTGAAACTCCAAAAGCTGTATTGTTTCTACTAACTTTTCCATTCAGCCACTATTTGAGAAATTCCTTATCTCCTTTGTGCTAAACATTGAATTCCCTTCTCCTAATATACACATCGACGTAGTGGTCATTTCTCCTCTTGACCACAAAATAATATAGAATTGAAACGGAAATATAGTATATATCAATTGAGTGGACTCTTATTAGTATAATTTAATAATTCCATTGGAATGTATACTCATAATTCGTTTCCGATTTAATTCAATTTCAGTTTCTAATAGGCAAATGAAAAGATTTTGGAAAGAGAGTATTCGGATCAGTTTATTTGAACTTTAGAAGATTTCGACAAATCGTATTGAATTAAAATTGAAAATTGAAATTTATTGAAAACTAGTTGGAACAGTAAGTTTTGAAAATGAATTTTCGAAATATCGACATTTAGAAGTATTGACTCTCATTTTCAGCATAAGCATATCTCAACAAACCGATCGAAAAAAATTTCAACCGTTTTTTACAGTTTTCTGAAACACATAACGCATTTAATAAATTCCGAGTTGTAATCCTTCGTATTTGCCGTAGATTTCCACGAAATATCTGAAAACTGAAATTTTTTCGATTTTTCTCTGGCACTTTTATTTAGAAAAATATGCAAGTGTTGAATGATATTACAAGCCAGAAGATTCTAATATTACAGGATTTAAATCATTGTCAATCAGAAAACTTTTCGAGAATTCCTTTAGTTTCGTCTATCGACATGCTTTTGGAAATTATATTTTTGGATTTCCAACGACTCTCAAAACATTGCGAAACAGAGTTTTTCTTCCCAATACATACGAAATTTCAGAAATCTTCTGCTAGAGGTTACCCAGAATCAAAAGCATAGTTTTCTATAAACGTTTTCAGCAGTATCAAAGAATAGATAAGAGGCTTAGACATCACTATTCCCGGTTTCCATTCCGATGAACAAATATTAATTACAGTTTCAGAGATCTCAGAAGTTTTCGAAAGATTTATTTCTAATGTTTCCCATAGATGTTCTATAGGAATAAAATGGAATGAATGAAAACTGAGTCACTACATACATTCTCATATGGAATGCTCAATCCGATTGAAACTGGGAATGAACTGATAATTTAGAAAACGATTTTGAATCATATTATTTTTCGACGGATTTCAGATAAAACACTCACAGTTTTATCTTGATAAAAGAATCACTGTTATACGTACCTAATTAGTTGCATACAACAGAGACACAGAGATCGGTGTGCTGCTGTCGGTAGCAAATACTGTATCTGTTTTTACGAAGTTTTTATGAATCGAATATTCTTCTGAATGGATATTTTGATTTTAGTCCAATCGAACATCTGTGGGAATCATTTCCCTCTGATTTTACGAAAATTTGTGAATTCTTTGTAACAGTAAAAAACGTTTGTATTAATTTTATAAAACCAATGTATAAGTGATTGATAAAACAAAGCCAATTCATAAAAATCGAATTTCTGTAACGATGAAACATGCATTGAAAATGGAAAATATAGTAAAAAAATGTTTTAGAATGTTCATGAAAACCATCAGAATTTTAATTTTCTATTCGAAGAAATTTCTTCACCGAACGATTTTAGTGTTTTGCGTTCGAATAATTGCTTATTTATTTTCGTTGGCAATTCGAAATGAGTTATTTTCCGAACTATTGTTTATTGTTGTCGTTTATTGTCTCTCATTTTACCCATTTTCTGAAACAGTACAATCGAAAGGATTTGTAATTTTGAGATTTAGAGGAACTTTTTAAATTCCTAATTCTGAATTGAGAATACCAAAAGCAAAATACTCTCTTGAAAGTTCCAAACAGCCAATTTCCTAACTTTATGTACTTCCCGATTCCTTTTTAATTTCCTTTTTCTTGATTTCCACTCCAGAATTCCTCTGATTCGTCATCTTTCACTTTCATCATTGTGCTTTTGATTCGTTCATTTCAATTCTTTATTCAACTGAATTCTAATTTTTTGTTTTAATATTCAATTGTTCTGTTCTTTCTGTTTCACAAACTTTGGATTAATAATTAAAAGAAATTGGAAATCCAGTTTTTTCCTTCTCTTTTTTAACATTCTCACTTTATTCATTTTAAAGATGAAGCTACAGTCAAAATGGATTATAAGTCTTCTTGAGTTAAATAAAAATCAGCTTCATTTAGATTGAACACATTCGCCTTTTCGTACTCCAAAACTCACAATGTTCTCGACTTTTGAACATCAAAATTCTACTCCTGAACCCCAATTGGATGTCCTCTATTTTCCACCTGTTCCTCATTGTTCACAAATGGAATAAAAAAATAGGTTTTTCATTGAGCGAGAGTTACTAAAACTACGTACCAAATAAGGATATTTTCATAAATATTCTCCGATTCTTTAATTTATTTATGTTTTCTTTTGTCATTCTCATTATAATAGAGAGTACTAAAATACACACATTTTGAATTCTTTCATCCGAAAATCAAGGGTTTTGCACGTATTTTGATCTGATTGTGAGGTTACAAATTGATATTGCAGTATCAGTTTGAGAAAGAGTATCAGAAAAGTAATCGTTTTTATGAAACCGTTTTGTTTTATTTTTCAAGTATTCAGCGCTCTTGAAATTTACGTAAATACGCTTCTCGATCCTTCTTTCTCAATGGGTTTTAGGCAATTTCTGACTTGTTTTTCTATTGACGAATGCGATTTCTAATTGAGTTTGACTATTTCTCAATAGGTGTCACTAATCGAATCGAGATTTTGACAGGTCAATAGAATAATGAAATCGGGGAATTCACGTTATTCTGGACTCAAAAAAGATATGAAAATGCGTTTTCATGTCTCTGGTAAAATATGGTTTTTTGAAGATTGTAGATACCGTTGGTTCAGTTGTCAGATCAAAACCATAATATTTTGGCTCGTAGAAGAATTATCGGAAAATTGTCAACTGATGAATTGTTTGTTTTGTTATGAACAACATTTTATCAGTTGACACTTTTTTGAGATCTCGATCGGGAATCAAGATTACTGGATTTAAAAATGGAATTCAAATTTTCTAAACTTTACAGTTCCAGTTTTCTTTTATTAAATCTTATTCTATTTTTTGTTTTTGATAACAAGAATTATCCTTCTTTTTTTTGAAAATTCTTGACTTACTTTACACTATTTTCTGAAAAAGGTGTTTTCAGTTTCATTCAGTTGATTTCATGCCTCAAAATGGTTTTTTTCTTGATCTGCATTGTGCTCTTTTTTTTGTCAGTTTTTTCTCAAAACAAACAGTCTGAGTGATCATTTAAATTCGAAAAAACAAAATTCCCTTTCCAAATCTTTATCCATCATGCTAAAATATCTCCCTCCTATGTCATTCATCCAGATTTAGCTTCTCTTTTCGAAATCCGAAGTTTCTCATTTCGTGAAGTGTTGCTCAGATTATCCTTCTTTTTCGAGGAATAAGGGGAACCTGGTACGGAGGTGGATGATGATCTCGTTTTAGAGATCACCCAGAAGAGACATGATTCCACGTCATATATGTGAACAAGTTCCTTCTAGAAACTGAATCGAAAGAGATCAGGTCACTTCCTGCTACAATTGTTGTCTAGATACTCATTCTCTCTCTCTCTCTCTCTCTCTCTCTCTCTCTCTCTCTCTCTCTCTCTCTCTCTCTCTCTCTCTCTCATTCTACTTCCTTGGTACTTGATAGAAACTACAAACTATCAGGTCAGACTCAATGTTTATAGTCCTTCAAGAGACGTCACTCATTTCAGAGAAAACGTTGGTATGCTAGACTACAAACTATAAGAAAGTGCATACCATCTCTCATGTGGCAGGCTATCTCGTTAGCTGTCGCTGGGTATGCAAGACTACAAACTACAAGAGTAGCATACCAAAATGAGTTTGGAACTGAAAGCCGATTTTTGGTATGCAAAAGTGTAGTTTGTGATCCGGCATACCATCCGACCTCTTTGTCACCATTTTTCTTGTTTTTAATTCCCTGTTCCCTCCGCAAAAAATTAGTATTCTCGGAAAGAAATTTATTCGTTCACTCAGACTATATCACTTTATTTTCTAGTTTTTCCAATGTGTCCATTGAACCGAAAAACACAAGGAAATGGAGAAATACAAAGATCTGAAAGGGGGTGGGTTAATTGGAACGATGTCTGACAAGTTCTAGTTCAGAATAAGTGGAAACAAGTGGAGACGTCAGTTGGTATGCTCTTTTTTTGTAGTTTGTAGCCTAGCATACCCAAAAGTCGCGGTTTAAATTAGCAGACCAATAACCCCTGATGTTTCATCCGGATTTGATCTTCTGAAAAATGACGATCCAGATCTCTCACATGCTTCTTCAAATCTTCTCTCTATCCCTCTCTCTCTCTTCCCCCAAAGGATTTGTACTTGACACCTCCTCGTCCTCTCTCTTCGCTCCGCCCCTTTCTCCCCACTCCCTTAAATATTCATTCTTATCCCGTATTTCTTCTCATTTTTCAGAGAATGAATTCCACATGTGTTGTCGCGTGGCTTCTATGCTTTGTTCTCGTTTTCGTCGCCAGTCAACCGTTGTTCGGTCTCGAGAAGCAGTTGCTCTATTCGTTCCAGGATCCTGATGAGGTGAGAGACCACTTGAACGTTTCGTTTTTTTTTGTTTGAAAATTTTTTTTAGACAAGAGTCTCCGTTTTCTTCTTGTTGGAGGCTCTAAAAAACTGAAAACTGAGACGAAAATCTAACTGAATAGTTAGTTTTTTAAACACGAAAAAAAGCGTAAAAACGACAAATCACCTCGAAATCTGCTTAAAAATTTGAAAATCGTATTTAAAATCTCCTTGCTCGTAAATTAAGCCACATTATCTGCAATACTGTTACGCAAAAATGCGGTCGCGGTAATTCAAAAATCAAAAACTCATTTCAGTTCGAAATCATCAACAAACGGAGCCCACTTCTCAGTTTGGTCGGCTCAAACGTCCGCTTCACCGAACCATTCCGGAATCGTGTTCTCAACAAAAAGAAGATTCGTTCGGTTCCATCAACTCCTGATTTCAGACAACTTCCGCGCTTTTTCCAGTAGTTATGCCTTGAAAAATGTCTCAAAATCTTAATAATGTTTTTGCAAAATAATGAATTTTCTTTCTCTGTTTTCAAATTTTCCAAAATGTTACATATGAAAGGGGGAGGCGGAGGAACAAATAAATAATAATTCTGGAGCATCGTTTTAAATAAAAAGTGGTCAAATGGAAGAAAAAGGTTAGAATTGTTGGCGAGAAATGGATCAAAATACATGGAATCAGGGGGAAATGATATCTACATTTTGACATTTAGTCCAGTTCGATCGAGAATTTGTCCCATTACGGAGGTACGGATTCCCAGTTGCTCTTTCGCGTTGGCGGCTCGGTTGGCAAGGCCACGAAGGCGGAGAGAAGCGTGGACGAGCACCAGGAAGATTGGGAAGAGCAATCTGAAGGAAATATGATGTTGAATAGAGAAGGCAATGCTTTGAACAGTTGAAAACAGGCAGAAACGGCATTTTTCAGGTCAAAAACCTCCGAACTCTCCTGATTTTCATTCAATAATTCATGATTTTCGGAACTTCTCAGTCATTTTTCATGCATAAAATGTCTTTTTTTCTTGGTTTTGGCTCCTGGTATTAACTCGATTTCTGATGCAAAAAAGAGGATTTTGGGATCAAATGAGAAAACATACGCGAAAAGAACGACGAGAACTGATGAGAAGACGGAAATGAAGAAGTAGGCAATGAGAATGATTCCTCCGAGGGTTACCAGTGGATGATCCGTACGCATCTGGAACAAAATTCGAATTTAGACATTTTTTCGGGATTTTTGTAGATATTTTGAGAAAGAAATTTTTCTTCAAACATATTTTTCAGCAAAGTGAAAGCAGATGGAATTCGTGATGTTGCATCAGAAATGAAGGTTTTAGTGAAAAATACTTTCTTCGAATGGATTTTGCAATTATGCGTAATTGCTGTTGTAAAAATGTTTTTCATAGCTATTTTATGTAAGTTTTTTATTGATGAAGGCAAAAATTGAATTTTTATAGAATTTTTAAAGCTATTTACTGAACTCGAACTTCAAGTCTTGAAGCTTTCAACTGTACAACTGACAGTCTTCTATTCCAGCTTTAATATTTTAAAAAAAACCTTCTTTTCGGACATTTTCGAAATTGAATTATTTAAATGTTTCAATACAATCAGCGTTTTCTTTTTGTTATTTTGTTCAAAAAGTTGTGCTTTTTCATTCAATAATTTTTTCCATATGAAATTTTGAAAAATATTGTTGTTGCTTTTCCTTTCAAACTTCTTAGTTTCTCTCTTTTTAATTCAAATTCAAAAACTTTACACTCGTTTTCTTATCTCGTCACTCCAAAAAGAGAAAACAGTCAAGTAACTGTCAATCGCTACCTTTTTGATATTTGCATCAGCCGAAACAGCGAAGATGAGCGTCGCAATGACAGCGACGACGGCGATAAGACCGATGAAAATATCTTGTGAACTGATGAATGTGTGAAGAAGGAAAAGGACGATGATTGTGATGAAATAATTGGTTTGGAAGTACAGAAGATTCGAGATGATCCGATTGTTCCATCGTTTGAAATCGTTGAATGGTGGACGCTGAAAAATTGGATTTTGGAAGAGAACTTCCGGCTTTTTTTGGTTTTTAAAATGAAAATCATCTTTTCCACCATAAAACACACCTCATATCGATTAGTTTCTAACAGAAACTCGTGGAAATTTCTGAACGGTGGCACCTCGACGCCACTCATAATTTGCATATTTTCGTTTGTCGCCGACATTTTTTCCGGCTGAAAAAACGAGTTTTTAACAGAATTTTCAAGGTTTTTGAAGCGAAGAAAACGAGAAAATGATCGGAAAGAAGTAAAGTGAGAAGAGTGTTTCCTGAAGGGAAGAGGGGGGAGAGGGAACATCTGGACTCCCGAGTTGTGTGTGTAATATTCTAATAGCTTTTGGAAGAGAACGAGACGAGAAATGATGATATTTGAGAGGCTGTAAAGTTTTGTGTGAAACTAACTTGAGAACTCACGAGAACCTAGAAATTTTAAATGAAATTATCAAAAAATCAAAGAAAAAATCGCTTATTCAACAGATTTTGTGGAAGAATCATCATAAACAGAATAAAATCGTTGATAATCAGTCAAATGACTTGATTATTATGCAGAAAAACCAAAAAACAGTATTGATAAAATCACAGTTCCCGCGATAAACCAAACGCAAAAACAATTGTTGACACGCCGTAAATCGACCCGACTCATGCGCCTTTAACAGCGGGTCTCGCACGGAAGAGACTTTTTTGCGAAGGCGGAGCTTCGTCACCGGCGAAAAATAATTCACGAGTCCTATGATTTCAGTCAGCATCCTCTCGTTTCGCAACGATTTTTTTCAGATTTTAGGCGAATAATTTCGAAATTGTGACGAAAATTGAAAAATAAATCAAAATTTTGATTTATTTGACAGATTTTCCACTTTCTTCGAGTGTTTCTTCCGGGCGGAAAAATTATTTTCCTTGAACGTTGTTTATTGTTTTCAGGTAATAAAATGGCTGCCGAACAAGAAGTCGCCCTTAATCTTCTCAGCTCTAACTACGACGTTATTGCGGCTCTTCCAGCCAACGTCAAGAAGCGTGTTTGCGCTCTGAAGAAGCTTCAACTCGAGAGCATCAAGGTACCTTTTCAGCAAGTAACGTTTCTCACTCATTCATCTAATTTTCAGATCGAGTCCGAATTCTACAGACGCGTCCATGAGCTTGAGCTCGAGTTCGAGCAAAAGTTCAAGCCGTTCTTCGACGCCGTGAGTTTTTTGTAACATTTTTACTAGTTTCTTACGCTTGTTATTTGCAGAGAAGAGCTATTGTCACCGGAGAGAAGGAGCCAACTGAGGCCGAATGTGATGCATCAATTCTCGAAGGAATCTCCCCAGAACAAGCTCAAGTGAGTTATGAATCTAGATAAGAGACTTGACAGCAGCATTCTGAGAGAGTTTTCTCCCGTGAGAAATCTGTCTATTCAAAGTTGCAAGATGAAGATGTCCTTTATTCCCGTTCTTGAATTCTGTTTCTCGCGCGATGATGTGGCCATGACATTTCAAAATGATTCGTAATCAACAATTTTTACAGACTCTCGCCAACGCTGTCGCTGCTGACCCATCTGCCACCGGAATCAAGGACTTCTGGCTTAATGCTCTTAAAACTCACGACCTCGTTGCCGAGTCGATCGAGGAGCACGATCTCCCAATTCTCTCTTTCTTGATTGATGTCACCACCACTGGTACCACTGACCCAATGGTTTGTTTTTGTCGTTTCGCGTTATCACACTAATTGTATCATATTTCAGGGATTCAAGCTCGAGTTCCACTTCGCCACCAACCCATACTTCAAGAACTCAGTTCTCACCAAGACCTACGTTCTCGACTTCGAGCCAGAGGAGGAAGCACTTCTTTCTTTTGATGGACCACACGTCGTTCGCGTTATCGGAGATACTATCGACTGGGTTGACGGTAAGAACGTCACCAAGAAGGCTGTCAAGAAGAAGCAAAAGAAGGGAGCCAACGCTGGAAAGTTCCTTACCAAGACCGTCAAGGCCGACAGCTTCTTCAACTTCTTCGACCCACCAAAGTCCAAGGACGAGAGAAACGAGGATGAGGATGACGAGCAAGCCGAGGAGTTCCTTGAGCTCGACTACGAGTTGGGACAAGCTCTTCGTGACACCGTCATTGCTCGTGCTGTTCTTTTCTACACCGGAGAACTCCAATCTGATGATATGTTCGACTTCCCAGGAGAGGATGATGAGGAAGGTCCTTCTGACTTCAGCGACGATGATGAATAAGCATCAACACTTCGGATAACTCAAAATCATTATTGTTAATTTGTCAATTTGAACTTATTAATTTTTTCACCTTATATCCAACTTAAAACCACCCCTCACATAATAGGCGGAAACCCGATTGTTGCTGTTACTTGTTATATCTTCGTTCGTTCCCTGATCCTATCCAAATATTCCGCTTCTTCATCTTCCTCCTCCCCTTTTAAAATCTCCATCTTCTCCGAAAAATGCCTTCAAACGAGTAGTCGTTGAGCCGTTTTTGATGTAATTGGTGTTCCGCCAAATTTGATGCCGTCTGAGTACTAACACCTTCAGAGAGCTCAAATTTGGTCCTTAACGTCAAACTCGCTTTTTGAAAACTTTCGTGATTACGCATCGAGTGCTGAATAAATTCCCTTGTTGCCATTTATTTTTCAAACGTTCGATATGGAAAATCCCTTCAAAAATACTTGATTTAGAATCTCCAGTTTACAATTTTTGTTCTAGGATGATTGATGGATACGATCTCCTGGTCAAGGCACAATGCTCCGAGTCAATGGAAACCCTAGGATTCTCAAAGGAACAAATACTGGAAGTTCTTCAAAACGAAAATCGATTCGATGTGATCTCTCGGCTCTGCGAACGGATCGCCTTTCTCCTTTACCAGGATTCGAATTTCGGACTTCTTCCAATCGACGAAACTGTGTCATCGAGTATCAACAGATTATGTAAATCAATTGTTTCGGCTGGTTTTCCACTCATTGGTATGATCCGATTATCGGCTACTGTATTATTTCTTTCCGAAAAACACTTTACCTGTTTTATTTGTGTCAGTTAGAGATACAAGAACAAGTGTATTTGCTCTCTCTTTTTCCGTCGAAATGTGTCATCGGCTCCCTTTTCGAAATGTTTCGAAAAAAAAGAACAAAAGTCTGCGTCTCTTCACTCTCTATCCTTTTTCAAATGTACTTTTTGAGAGATATTTAGAAATGGAAAAAGTGCACTTTAATCGATGGATGATGAGGGGGCGAATGGATAAAAAGAATTGAAATGAGGAGAACATAGAGTTCAAAGAATGAAAATACGGAAGGAAAAGATAGGAATTCCGGAGTGAAAATCAGGAAAAATGAGAGAAAAGAGAAATTTTTGCAACGGGGTTTGGTGAGGCTAAGGAATTGAGAGTTTTGGTGAGGCTAAGGAGTCGGAGGATTTTGGTGAGGCTAAGGACGAAAAAACTTTGGTGAGGCTAAGGAAGCGAGAGTTTTGGTGAGGCTAAGGAGTCGGAGGATTTTGGTGAGGCTAAGCGGGTGAAAGGTTCGGTGAGGCTTAACTAATCGAGCGATTGATTTGAGTAAAAGGATTCATAGAATTCAACATAGAAAGAGCGTGATGTTTATTCGAAAAACACTCAATTATTTGATTTACTTGCAACGAAATCTATCATTTTTCACGAAAAGTATTGATAATTTTAAAAAAATTCACAAATTTCTGTTGAAAAATAAAGTTTAGTTGTATGACTTTTTCAACCAAACTTTCTCAATATGCCAACAATTTCAGAAAACGAGACATTCGTCGGCCCGAGTACCTCTTCTGATATTCTGATTACATCGACTTCAAATCACTCAAAAGAACGAATTCTGTGTGCATTGTTGTTAACAACGCCAAGGCAAGGTATTTATAATCGGAAACTGATAATCAAGAAATCCGTAGTTTTCAGATGTTTCCACTCTTCTTCCTGAATTCTCTTCTGAATACCCTTCGACGGCTAGTTTCTCTCAGAAACTATTAGATAATGATGAGCGATTTTTGACGTGTATGCTGGCTCTTTTGCCCTTAATCGAGGATTTAGAGTGAGTTGGATCAGGCAGCAAACAGAAAACCCATCTTCCAGTCCGTCATCAGTGCTTTATCCGGTATCCGTTTTCCTCGAATCTATGCATTTGATCAGTTATGATTGTGAAGTTCTCATCGATTGGATCAATTCAGAATTAGCTGCTTCTTCTCTGATTCTACGAATTCTCAAATCAAATTTCAACGAAAAAACAAGACGATTTTGGACGAATTATGAACCAAAGTAAGCGGAACATCGGAGCATCGTTTATCAATCCGAATTATTCCAGAAATATCACTCAATCCTCTCTAATCACTTCGTATCGAGAAGAGCCTTGTCCCCCAGGAAAACCTGTGATTTCGCTGAAAATCATCGAACACGTCGGAAATCAAAAAATGACGAAAACCGTGAATTTACACGAGACAAAATTCAAACGAATCGCCGTGAAAAAACCAGAAGTTTTGAGGAATTCTGGAAGATTCGAAAGATGGATTCAGATGGTTTCAGAATTGAGAATTCGATTGAAAAAACTTTTGGCGGCGAAATTGGTCGCAGAGAAATTGGAGTTGATTCTGAAGTGGACGGATACTGTTTGTGTTGCTTTTGAAGAATAAACTCTTTGCTCTTTTTCTTTTTCTTCTGAATACTCTGAAAACCCTTCCTTTTACTCCAACCTCTTTCCTCACTCTCCTTTACCGCCTCTCGCTTCCTCTCTGCTGTTGCGCGTGTGGTGTAGAGGTTAACACACGCGGCCAAGAGGCAACCGGTCACTGGTTCGACCCCCCGTCCTTGCATCTATGTGTACTCACTCGTTGTTCATCGGCGAGTGTAGAAGGGAAATGATGCGAAATGGATTGTGGACTCCGCAGGCGGACGGGAATGATTTAATGAGTTCTTGCCCTAGTCTAATGGAGTCTCTCATTTTACTATATGATTTATTCTTTACATAGATTAATTATTCGAGAAACTCAATGTAAACTTCTTTTTCAATGCCATCAAACTGATCAGATTCTTTGATGAAATGACTGCTCTTTGGGTGGAAGAATCATAGAAAGTCTTCGACATATCCAATGTAACAGAAGAACCGTCTAGTTTGAATCCGTTGAAATTCGGAGTGGATGGATATCCAAGGATTTCAATAGTGTCAAGGGTTGGGGGTTTGACGGACTGAAAATAGATATTTTGTATTTTCTAAAAGGGGGCGTGGCTTACTGTAGAGCATGTCTCACAGTTTCCAGTGAATACTCCACCGACGACAGAAGAAGTAAATGAGAATTGCCAATGGACTCTGTAAATGATTTTGATTTCTGATTTAGAAGAATCTTCAGAATACCTTGGATGTTGTTCAATATCATCATTCGGAATCAAATCATCTCCTCCATCATAATATAATTCTCCCTGAAACAATACATTTTCTATCAATTAGGCTCCGCCCACTCACCGACGACGCCGCATTCGTTTTGACACTAATCAGAACTTCGAATGGATTCAATCGAGACGCCGTTGTAGTTGTATTGGCTGCTTGACGTGGCAAAATGAATCCTCCTCGAACAAAGACTGGAGTCAAAGAGGAAAGAGGAGCCTGAATGTCATTGAATCCGGAGAACATCTTCTGACCATAAGTCTCCGGTTGAAGGGAATACCACGTGTCAGATGGGAAATATGCGTGAACCGTTGTTTGACCCTGAACCCTTGAATGATTTCTCTGTTTCTCTCTTTTGGTATTGCTCACCTTGTAAAGTGCCGGAGCAATCATCAATGCAGATCCCCAAAGGAATTGTTCACTGATCGTCAGAGTCTCTTCGTCTTTCGGAAATTCGAAGAAAAGCGGACGGATTACTGTATGACCGTAACGAGCGGCGTTGTAGTGAAGACTGGAAATATGGAGTTTGATCAGAATACTACTAGATAACCTAAGAAGATATATACCGTAAAACCTGTAATAGTCTAGACCGAAATTTTTTCTCAAAGTTTGATTTTCTCAAAAAAAAAGACGGAATTTACCTTCAGAGTAACAAAATTCTATCTAATTTTTTTAACGATTTTACGGAAATTTTTTTGACGGATTCGTAAAATAAAAATTTCACGAAAGAGGGTCATAAAACCGTAAAATTCGTAAAAACCGTAAACGCAAAAGCACACCCCTGGTCTAGACCCCTGTCACTAGCAACATTTATATCGGTTCCATGAAGATATCGAAAAGTGATCAACAAACTATAAAGATGATACAATAGTTATGAAAAGTTATCGGGCACCTATTATCTTATAAATGAAACCGAAAAAAATGTTAGAAAAACTGTACTTTGTTACCGTACCTGTACAAGTAGGGAAGATAGTAATATCTGAAACCAAGAGCAATTTTAGCCGCATTGGCAACCGATGGCCAAACAGCTGGATCCTGATCCGGCATTCCTTCTGAGTTATGGTCTCTGAAATAGTAGATGAAATACGGTATTTGACCAAGAAAAACCTTGAAAATGGAGAAAAAGCTCCGAATTGATGCCATCTGAGACACAATTCCTCATTCGAAACTCCATTAAATCCACAGATATCTGATCCAACATATGGAATTCCAAACATATTAAATTCCATGACTCCAATGACACTTGTCTGAAGGTCTTCCCATCTGGCAGTATTATCTCCTAACCAATGTCCACCGTATCTTCCAGATGAAGGGAAAGTACTTCTTGAAATGACTGCTGATCTTTTTCCAGTCACTTGAGGAATCGCCTGATACGTGGCACGTGCTTCACTCCATCCATAGAGATTCTTTGTATCGTAGAAGTTTCTGGAACGACGAGCAGTCTTTCCAAGCATGCAAAGTGTCTTTGAAAATAAATATTCTCCTGATCTCTGATAGACTGCTTGTGTCTGATATGGAGGAATTTCCAAAGATGAATCTGATCCAGAGATAGGACAAGACAATTTGGCACTTGCTAGTTGTTCTTCCATCGAAGAATAGGTTCCAGTGTCGAAATTCGATGGTTCATTCATATCAATCCACATTCCGTCGAATGGAAGCTGCAAATAAATGTAGGGATTTATTGGAAAACTGATTGATTTCACTTTAGAGAGTTTTTAAGTTGACGAAATGAAACAGTTTTTTTCTTATGTAGTTTTGAATTCTGAACACTTTTTCTGTTGACAACTTTCTCTGAAAATGCACCTTAAAAACCGGCTTGAAATGGAAAGATATGATTATGGTGGAAGAGTTTTTGCAGCCTCGGCCACGGAGTTTTGGACTGCTCTAGTGGCTATTTTTCTTTTTTCTTCGAAGTTTTATATTTTTATCAAACATATCTCTCATTAAAAGACTGAAATTTCAAAGAAAAAAAAACTAGCCACAGGTGCGGCACCCAAATTGCAGAAAAACCCTACCGTCTTATGGAACTGTGCAAATTCTCCAGTCCACCATACATTCGTATTGTTTTTCGTATCCAAGAAATCCGGGAATGCCGTATTTCTCTCTGGCCACACATTTCCTAACATGATTTTTGTGTTCTTAGCCATCGGATATTGATCTTGAATCGATCGAGGAACCTGATCGTCACGAGCCCATTCAATGAACATTGCGTCCTGGAATATACTAAAATGATTTTAGAAAAGGGAATTTATTTTATAAAAACTTTTATCCCATCGATCCTATTAGGTTGGCAAGTAATTTTCCGAAAATTTTTGTCAACTTTTCTGAGACAAATTTCTCGTGTTAAGAGAGTGTGATTCATCCGATTGTGCGCTATAAATCATTGATAGTCCTCCCTTAATACGTCAGCAATTTGGTGATTATATTCCTTTAACAGCTCGTGTACTGGAACCCAAAGTCTCCATGTACCCAATTTTTAGGCTATGTTTTGAATTGAGGTTCTGACCATGAAGACGATGTTGGTAGGTTTTAAAAAGTTAGTAATTAGAATTACCATAGCCCTAAATGTACTGAAATTTTAAAAGAGTAGCCCTGCCAATTGACAACACTTTGGAATTTGTCCCTCAATAAACATAAGAATTGTTATTTTTGGGATGAAAACGAATTCTTATTGTGTACCCGCCAATCCAGAAATTTTTTGTTTTGAACTGAGGTAGTTGGTAGTTAAGGTAGTAATTGTTACTCTCATGAAAAGTCTGAGAAGCTACCGCTATTCAACTACTCACAAGAGAGCTTTAAATATTGCACACCAATTTTGGCTTGAAATTCAAGTTTGGAGACGTTTTCCGCCAGTTTACTCTGATCATTTCATTTTAAATTTTGACCATGGTTGGAGTAGTGTATTTACTTTCTATTATCAATAATAACATCTGAGGCTGTTGTTTCATTTTTGAGAAAACGTTGCTAAAAATTCTCTTATCAATTCATCAGAATCTCAGAAAAGGTATATTAGGAAACAACCTAGTTTTCTCCTATTGAGAAGAGGTGTTTAATTGTTTCTATTTGCCAGATAAGTAGTCCTTATTTGTGTTGACAACCTACAAGTAGTTAGAATTGGCTGCGTCTCTCAACAGAACTGCACCAGACATATTTCCCCCACATACAACATTCCTGATCTCGCGAACTCAGCTGTTCGAAATCGATTCAGCTGATTTTAGTTTTTTATTTTATAAGCACGCTGGACATCCCCTTTACAATTATCACTAATTTCCTCTTGAATGTCAAAACTTTTTCGGGTTGAAAAAATGAAAACAAAAAAGGATAGCACATTTTCAAGAGAGGAGGCTTTGCTAAAGGCGGCGTTTCTTCGGAGCTAGAGAAGGAGATTATTGGATTTTTGAGGCACAAACAGTGAATTCAATGGGCTATCAGATAAGAAAAAAAGAGAATTGAAATATGACTTCATCGCCGAGAAATCAGTCACTAAACACGAGTCCGCAAAATTTTCGGAAAATTACTTGCCAACCTAATATCATTGAAGAGAACTATTCCTCCAATTAATTCTAAGATTTCAAACAGGAAATACAGGGTGGCCGATAAGTATACGGAATTTTTTGTGGGCGGTCCCTAGAGGGTGAGAGGCTTGCTTTTCGAAAAGTTTCAAAATGTTTTCGAAGTATGGCGTCTCTTCAAGTAAACACCAAAACAATTAGTCATTAGCTTGAGTTTTATCGGAGTTATGAAGGATTCTCCTCATAGCACCACTATTTCCAAGGTGAATCGGGAGGGGTGCCGCACCTCGGTGGTTTTTAGACGTCTAGAACTTTATTATTTGACGGTCTATCAATTGGTAATCAACTGAATTCGAAAGGGCATGTGGATGAGAAATTAAAATCAAGAAGATCTTTCACTGTGAACACCCGGAAGACTCGAGGAATCATTAAGAAACGAATCCTAAGAAATGACGGAGTCAGCATGAGTAAGATGACAAATGGGCTGGGAATCGCTCGTTTACTGTTCAGAGCATTGTCAAAAACTATCTCGGATTAACCAGTTATCATCTGCTCCGCGGACAATACCTCACGGATAAATCCGAGGAGAGCCGAGTCGAAAAGGCAAAACAACTTCTTGAGGTCCTTACGGTGCGCCGCTTGTCGGATGTCATCTGGACCGATGAAAAGATATTCACTATTGAGCCATTTCCCAACTGCCAAAACTATCAGCTATTGTTATCAAAAGATAAAGGAGAATCTCCTAAACATTTTATGATGTTCAACAAGTTGTTTCCAAATTCGGTCATGGTGTGGGCCGGCTTAACGTCGGAAGGTAACGTTCCTTTGGTCTTCATTGATAGAAATGTGAAAATCAACTCGGACGTGTAACAAAAATTGGTGTTGATGGATGTTTTACGTCCGTAGGTCATAAGCCACTTTCTGCAGCAACATTTCATCCTTCAACAAGATTGGGCTCCGTACCATGGCTCCAAATCAACGAAAACGGTCCAAAATCTCCATTTCTCAAATATTGGTGCAGGGACTTGTGACCAGCTTCCTCGCTGGATTTGAGTTCTCTCGACTTTTCTGTTTGGGGGTACATGGAAGACAAGGTCTTGGCTTGCTCTCATCCAAATTTGAAGTCTCTCACATCTGCCCTTCAAAAGATATGGGCTGAAATCCCAGACGACTACCTGCGGCGCATCGTCAATTCTGTTCCGAAACGTCTGAAGGCCTGCATCGCGGCAAAGGGGTCAAACTTTGAAAATTTTTTTTGATTTTGATTCCTTACAATCCAGTTAATGAAAAAACAAATTTGGTTTGATAGGCGCAGTCTCAGTTTCAAAGATATACAGCCTAACGTAATTCCGTATACTTATCGGCCACCCTGTATTTGAATTTTTCTGTTTTCTATTATCTATTTTTCACATTTTTTAACTGAAGCAATGTTCAGGTTTCATCATAAAAACACCTACAGCATTGATTCCCCTCTGGAAAGAGGCATAATCCACTTCGACAGCCGGATCAAAAATCACAATTAAATGAAGTCCTTGAGAATGTAATTGTTGAGTGTAGGCTGGGAATCCTGACCAATTCTGAAAATTTTGAGTTTCAAATTATTGTTTTAAATGCAAGTGAAAACACATTAAGATTGGAATGTGATTATCAGACATTTTTTAAGTCTCTCAAGAATGCATACAAAATTCGAATCATCTTGTCGAGAATGCTATGCAAAACAAAGGAGTTAAAAATGCAACCATGTCCTCGTAGAATACTGTTATCTCCTATCTATTTATGTAAATGTTGAAATGAACCTCCAGTGAAATGAATGCATCGATTTCCGTTCTTTTGGAATTTTGAATCAAGATCAAATGTATAATTCATCGAAATGGAAATGACATTAATAATTTTTTGTCTTTTTTTCTGACTGATAAATTTTATGACAACGGATAAAACACTGTTTCTTCATCTGGTATTATTTGTACCATTATTAAATAGATTACCCAATGCTTTCACTAAACTGATGAAAAGATGAGAGAACAGAAAAATCTATTAGGTCAAGCCAAAAGTTTTGCATCAAAATTTCTTTTTTGTCTAAAAACTTCGAGAAGCATCCCAAACGTTTCATGTTTGGAGTATATGAGGGACAGTATATAGACTACGTATACATAAAAATGTAGCTCAGTGACAGCTTCAAGGAGCCAACTAGGGCTAGTAACGTGAGGGCAATTCAGATTGCTAATTTTCCACAACCCCGATTTCAATTTTCACGGAGACATAATGGCGATCTTTTTAGTATATTGTTAGGTCCCAATACTGTTAATAATGAAACAGTTGTCAGTTTGTTCCGAAATCTCAAGGTTAGAGAACCAGAATCAAATGATTTTTCCATAGTAATCGACTTATGTTGTTATTTGAAAACGATGTATTGGCGCTGGCGGATGAGGCCCCTAGACAATTGATTGCAGATTTTATAAACAACCTTGAGTACTATCAAAGTATGCTTAATAGTTATCTTCATGAGCTTTGGTTTCCCTGGAAAATGCCAACTTAGCGGACATCACTTCTGTTGGCTCCACAGCCAATGATGAGAGTGGATGTCACATCTTCTCGTCTGTCATACAGAGGGAAGGGAGTGAGACTCTCTAAAGTTATCATGTGGGATCAAAAGTGGACACTCTACGTCAACTATCATTATATACGTCAATGGCTGAAACCTGGGGATTCTGGAGTTCCAACACCAAGATGAGAGTTACGTCCAAAATCCCACTTTTGAGCATCTGGTGAAGCGTGGAAGGGTCGGTTCACTAAGAACTTTTACCAACTAATACAACAGTCACAACAGACCTCTACTGCAAACAATCGACCAAAGTCTCTGACAAAAGCAAGGCAAAAGGGTCGAGTTCACTTGCTCCACGATACCTCTTGACCATGTGTCGCGAAGATGACTTGTCAGAAAATTCCGGAACTAGGATGGACAACTCTACTCTATTTACCGTACTCTCCGGACATGATACTTCCTGATTATTAGTCGTTTTTTCTCTCACTCACTTCCTAGACAGAAAGGAGTTTCAAGACGAAGACCATCTCAAAATCGAGCATTAAGCTATTTTTGATAGTAAGCTGCGGGAGTTCTACCGAAAGGAAATCGAACAGCTACCTATCCGTTGGCAGTACACTGTTGATCATGATGGTGCATATTATGTTAACTGATATTGAAAATAAATGAATAAAATTATATTCAAACAATGTGTTCTGTTTGATGCAAAACTTTTGGCTTGACCTAATACTTTCTCCCCATCGCTCATCCACTCTTGAAAATACAAAAACCTATGGAAACCAAAAAAACTTACATCTCCCTCAGTGAAATCTTCATAATGATTCATATAATCGATATCCGCATAAGGAACATCCAATGGAATTCCCAATGCCTGATTCCTTGAAATTACTGTTTTCATTGCATCCAAATTACCGTATCCCCATCGACATAATTGATATCCAAGTGCCCAATAGGCAGGAAGAAATGGGAATCCAATATGTTGAAGATATTGATTAATGACTTCTTCTGGAGTCGGTCCAGGGAAGAATGCCATATCAATTCGTCCTCCGATTGTTCGATACTGTAGATGAGGTCCTGGTCCTGTCTCAACTTCTTGTGCATTTGAATTCAGAATGAATACTCCATGGGCTTTTCCATCGGATTCAATGCACATATAGAATGGATGGACACCATAAAGATTCTGTGTTGAGAGGGCGGAGCCTGAGTCTGGTCCGATGTCTCTGGCAAACATTGGCCATGTCGTGTATCGGTCCAAGTCGTGCTGGAAAATAGTTCTTTGAGCTTTGAGATTGTCAGGTAGAACAGGAATTTTCTAAATTACTGATTCGAGTTTAACACAAAACTTCCAGAAAATGAAAAGAGTAGTTTCTGGATCTCTTACTATTAGATAGAGGTTAAACAATTTTTCTATGCTTAATAATATAACTTCTACAATAATAAAAGTACATTCATTTCTTTTTATTCAGCACATTTTTGTTTTTCTTTATTCCACAGTTTTTCAACGGGATCAGAATATTCGCTCGAATCAGCTGATAAACTAAATAATTGATTTTGGGAACATTCTGAAAATGGAATTTTGCTCATTTCTCCTGCTTTTCAAATGATTTACAGTATCAAAAGGCATTCAAATCCTATTACTTTTTAATTTTCCCAATAGCTAGCTGTCACTGTTTTCAACAATGCTAATAGTGTTATCTCCTTCTCTCTCCCTTTCAAATTCAAATAAAAATCTTCGTGAACAAGACCATTCTAAAATTCCAGTTTCGAAATACGTGGATAGTCGAAAAAAAACTTCTAAAACCAGTAAATGAACTTCTGGACCGACGACAGTTGCCTACTGTAGAAATTGTTGATTGACCATGATGGGAACTCCTTTTTTTCTAGATGACTATTTCCAATAGCTATTTTTCTTGTTTTTTTTCCCGGTCTATAGGCCATTTCGAATTGATTTCCAAAATAAAGAATTCAAAATAGAAAATTAAGTGGTACTCTCAATATTAGCTCATTTCGAGGAGTTTCTACTTTGTGTACCTAGGACATATTATATTATTCGTCTCACCTATCAGCAGAGTTAGTATCACCAAAACAATCAACTGTCATTTGTTCACATTTCAAAGCAGTAAATTATGATTTTGATTTCTAGCGGTTTCAAAAAAGAAGTATAGATACTGTTCTCAAATGCTAATTCATTCTTCACAGGAAGATTCAACTATCACTCTTTCAAAGAAAAATCGTAACGATGAATACAGTTTTGGATTTTAATTTACAGTTTCGCGAACGAAATTTTTTGCTGTCTTCAGATCACCTGAATATTATGTCAATTTCATGTTAGGATTCATTCAGTTTTCTCCTTCTTTAAGCTTTCAGGTAGATCTTAAAGACCAGGTTACAGATAAAAATCAAAGAAAGTAGCCTGATCTCAAGAATTTTAAAAAAGCTGAACTTAAAATCGTAGTAGATAATGTGGAGAGGAACTACCGTATTTTTCTTATTTTTGTCCCGGGTTCTCAAAAAAAAACTTTCTCGACCACCGTGTGACCAAAAATATATCGGTTACTGACATCAAACTTAAAATGGTCAGTATTTTTTGAAATTTGATGCGAAATGACCTAGCTCATGAGTTGACAGTTCCCTTTTAATCTCTGACGTATGTAAACCGAGGTACCATGTTCCCGGAGAACTATCAGGACGTATGTAGAATATCAGATTTCAGTTCCCTTTTTCCGTGTCTAGACATCAAAAATGACACATTCTCTCTGACCATCTTCCTCCTTCCATGGGATTCCAAAGTGTAACTTAATGCTCAAAGGCGCGTAATGCTCTCTCTGCGTAAATCGTCCGCTCGTCTATTTGCGTCTTCAAATGCGCTTGCTCATTCTTTCCGCGCCCGTGCGGCAAGCCTTTCTCTCTCTCTCTCTCTCTCTCTCTCTCTCTCTCTCTCTCTCTCTCTCTCTTCCTTTCTTCGGTACACATACAAACACGTCCGTTTCCTTCCCTTCACACTTTTTCTCGCCTCCCTAATGTGTGTCCGTCCTGTGTGTGCGCGTAAGCCTTCGGCCGCCGATCCGCAAGTTTCAAGCCATTTTTTGCAACTTGATGCACATGCCAAAGAAGATCCGGAAATGGAGGGGGGTGGCGGTGGCGGAGAGAGAGAGAAGGGGGCGGAGCCTGACGGAACAAAAACCATGTGGACTTGAGAAGGGGGGAGGTGGTTATATAGGCAAGGAAATGTTTCCAGAGAGAGAGACATATTGCATTTTATATATTTCATTTTATAGTTAGCGCCTTATGGTCAAGTGAATAGCCTGAGCATGAGAGCCATTACCGTAGTTATAGATAGTTAGGTCTGCATTAACCAGGGGTAACCTTCAGGCTAGCCTGACTAGTCCAGGGTCGACCCTGTAAACCGAGTCAGCATAGGTTTAGCTACCCCGATGCATAGAGGGTAGGGCTGAGCATAATCCTCAGTTTTAGACTCAACCCTGCCATAACCTATATTTTTAAAATTTTTACCTATAGAGATACCCTAAACTTGTGTCCCTATCTTCATAATAAGACAAGCCTTAGCTTAGACCCTACCCTCATTTTCCCTCCCTCTCCGAACCCCTACAGTACCCTCCCATTTTCCAGAACCTCCCCCCCTTCAAAAATGTTCTCAAAACTGTTCACCACCTCATGCTTGGTTGCCATCGCCCTCTCCACTGCCCAAGAGGACCCACAAGTCAAAGTTTCTTCCACGAAACGTCGTCAATACGTGGCAGCCCAACAACCGGTGGTTCCAGTCGTCGCTCCAGTTGGACAGTGTCCAGGTACCCCCTTCTTCTATGGTCTAGAGCCTATTCTATCCCATTTCAGGAGGCCCATCCCTTCCAATCGAATGTGATCCAAAACGTCCATGGCCACAGTGTCCACCACAATCCTATTGTTATGCTACCAATTCCGTCGATATCGGACCATATTTCTGTTGCCCAGTTTGGTCGACTTACGGAGCCGCATGGCGTCCAGCTACTCCATTCTACAATTACGTCCCACCAGTTCCAGCTAACTGGCCAGATGTTGCCAAGGTCAGTCTATCTCTCTCTCTCTCTCTCTCTCTCTCTCTCTTTTCATATAACTCTTCCCCTATTTCAGATGACTGCCAACTGGCCAGCCGCTGCCGTCAGTGTCCCAGTCAAGGCCCGTAAACCAACGAAATCCGACGAAGAAGAGCAGATCCCAGACGGAATTGAGTCATCAATCAACTCGTGGGTTCAACGACAAAAGATGTAAAGTCCTTCAAGGATTAATTTAAACTATATGTGTTTGTAAATATTTGCTCTCTCTTTTATTTATTTTCGAGCTTTTCCCACCCCCCTTTTCGAGTCGATTATGTGATAATAAACGTGGATTTTGTAGTAATGTGGGACTACAGTAATCTTTCTTCTTGTTATTTACAGTATACCAACACAACACTATATTGCTATCAGTACCTATAAATATTAGATTACTGTAGCTGTAAGTCAGTATAACATAAAGTTATCCTACACGTTAGTACAACGAGGGCAATGTGTCTTAAAATTCAGGTTATTGACTAGGTTACTGTACCTAGCTACTACAGTAACCCTACTCTTACGTAACTACCGTACCTTAATCTTCTTATGCACATGATCTCCGAATCCATAGATATTTTTCGTCGGAAGATACGTGGCAATTTGAATGAACTTGTCGGCAAACTGCATTCCACCTGAAACAAGAGACACCTACAGTACTCTTCTACAGTAACCCACCGATGTTAGTATCCCAAAGAGAGATTCCAGTACTTGCTCTTGTCACTTTGAAACTAAAAACATCAGAAGATCCGATTGTTCCAGAAGAAAACTTCAAAGATTCTGTCGATGTCGATGGTTTCTTTGGAATATTCACAGGGGGAACATATCTATCGTCATTTCCAATTGTCAGAAGAAGTGTTGCTCCGTTCATTGAATATTTCACATTCAATGGGGAAATGTTGTCTCCGTATGGGTTTTCTGAATGTAGTTCGAACTTGTTCGGAATGTTTTGGAAAATTTCTAAATTTAGATAATAGGTTTTTGAAACGGAAAAGTTTTTGTTGTCCAGACAAGATCAAAGCAGTATCGAGATATGGATTTGGAATCCTTTTTCCAAAACTCATTGGAACCGTGATTTATTGGGAGTGCTTTTCAGGTCAACGTATTCTGTTTCAGGAGTCTGTCTTTGGTCTACTTCAGCGTTTCGGATCTGTTGGTTCATTGAGAATTTCTTCAAACTTTAAAATCTTAGTCAATTTTGAATCATTTGTTTGCTTCTGCCCTCTCTTTTAAACTGCGAAAGTATGAGGTCAATTGAATTTAAATTGCATTTCTTTCTCGAAACTTATAAAAGTTTTCGAACAAGTTGAATGAGAATAAATAAGCTAACTGAAACAAAAAGAAAACAATTTCTATATATTACTCATTGCTCAAGTTCTCAAGATTTGCCGTTTCAGCAGATTCTCAAAACAGAAATGAATTTCTCGAGTATGATGGATTTAGGTCTGGCGAACAAATTTCTGTTTCTTTTTTCGATTTCGAGAAACTTTTCGAACGAATTGTTTGGGTTTAAAAACAACACTATCAAGCTTATTAGATAATTTACGAAAATCATACGACAATATTTGTTTTTCGCAACCTAATTTTTATCAAAACCTTTTGAAGCATAAATTTTTCAATTCGAAATTATTTCCACTATTCCTGCTGATCGTTATGCAAAAAGGATAACTGTCGCTGAATAGATTCCAACAAAGTCCACTGAACTTCTTTGAGATTACTGTAGTCTATGATCTTTTCATCCTTTTTTGAGTACACTAGTCATTTTCTCTCTCTCTCTCTCTCTCTCTCTCTCTCTCTCTCTCTCTCAATGCCATCCGCCCGTAATCTTTCCAGAACACTTGAGTTCTCTATTGTTTGTCAATGCATTTTAAACTATATGTCAACATGAAATTTCAATCTTTGATTCCGTTTTTTTGATGGGAGGAGTGGAATTTGAATGGAGAGAGAGAGAGAGAGAGAGAGAGAGAGAGATGCTAATAAAACACAAACTACAGGAATGATTAGAGAATATGACAGGTCATTATGATGTGGTGTGATCTATGAATATATTTTCCTGAACTTTTCAGAAGTAAAACTGGTTAGTAAAAAATTGGGTTTCAACTATATCACGAACCAATGGACACGCAGTTCCGTTTTTTTTCTGAATTCTACGAAACAGTAGTTTTACAGTTTCCAAAAGATTCTGACACTTTCTCTTCTAATAATCGTGTTTATTACAACGTCACCAGGATTGATGCAAGAGACGAACAATTACTTGTAGACATTCAGAAACAACAAAATCTTTTAAAACTTTCTGATTTACAAAAATAAAATTCTTCATATTTAATTCATATTAATACGTAAAAAAAGCCCGAAGCAATTATAGTTGTCAAGAGATACGTTCGAAACAACTACAATTTCATAGTTTAATAAGAAATTCGAATAATGACTTCTAACAACAGGATCTATGAGATCAGCCGATCGAAAAAACTTGAAGAATAGTGAAAATTGAATGTAGTGAGCTAACTTTAGTATAATTTGTTTTCTGAAATCATCGAAACAGTAATACTGAAATATCAAAGAGATGTTTCAATTTTTTCCGAATAGTCACTTCGGCAACTCAATCCTTACAATCAGCCGATCGGAAAATTACGAGTCGTTTGAAAAAACATTTAATAATTTTTCCTGTTTCAAATATCTCATATTGAAAACTTTTTTTCGTTGTTTTCAATCCTACATCGCCTGGCTGTACCCCAAAAATATAACCAACGGAGGTAATAGATCGATTAGATGATCAAAAAATAAGTGAATGCCTTGAACTAAGAAATTTGTGAAATTAAAAAAAGCAATCGAAAAAAAAACTTTAAAATATTAAAACTCTATTATTTTAGCTTGCAATAGTTTTGCCCTTTTGCATCTCAATGTTTATATCGGTTACCAGTGGAGATATTGGAAAGTGATCAAAGTACTGAATTTCCGGTAAATCGAGAGTTTGTGAATCTGTAGATTTTTATTAATTTTTGTTTTAAAAAATATAAAAAATATGTTTTCGAAAAATATTCTGTTTCAATACTTCTACGAATTCCGTCAATTTGTATTCGAAACTGATGGCTGTTATGTGCGACTTTTTCTCAATATTTCTCGAAAAGAAATCAGTTTCATTGATATCATTTCAGTTACTTTTTTGTGTCTATGCTAATTTCTTCACCGACTAGTCTTTAACTCACTTGTTTTTGAAGAAAGAACGAAAGAATTGGTTCCAGTCGATTGAAGAGTGAATCCGGAAGCAGTTGGATAGTAACACCACGGAGTTCCTACTGGTGATCCATTCTGAAATCGATCTTTTAATAATTCACTTTTTATAGAATTGTTGTGAACGACTAGAATTCTCAACATTTCTCAATTCTTGTGTTCTTTTTGAAACAGAAAATGGAAAACTTTGCCTTTTCTTCTAGATTCTGTTCATTTGAAGGAATACCCCACAACTAGCACTCTGAAACTCAATCTTGTTTTTTTCATAACAGTTCAAAACGGAATATTTTTTTTAGAAATTAAAATTATTTTGTTTTATCTCAGCAGCCAATAAAGATATCAAAAATATGTCAACTAATGAAATGTTGACGTAAACATTCTCCTAATTGACCACTTTCTTTTATCTTCTTCCCGAACGAAGATATTCCTTATTAAAGGAGGACTGAAGTTGATTTCAATATTTTGTATATAGATGTAGTTTTCAATTCTAAACACTTTTTCTGTTGACAACTTTCTCTGAAAATGCCTCTAAATGCCTTAAAAACCGACTTGAAATGCAAACATTTGATTATTATGGAAGAGTTTTCGCAACTTCGGCCACGGGGTTTTTGACCGCCCCAGTGGCTATTTTTGTTTTTTCTTTGAAGTTTTAGATTCTTATTGAATATATCTTCTCATTAATTTCGAAAAAATGAGAAAAATAGCCACTGGGGCGGTCAAAAACCCCGTGGCCGAAGTTGCGAAAACTCTTCCATAATAATCAAATGTTTGCATTTCAAGTCGGTTTTTAAGGCATTTAGAGGCATTTTCAGAGAAAGTTGTCAACAGAAAAAGTGTTTAGAATTGAAAACTACATCTATATACAAAATATTGAAATCAACTTCAGTCCTCCTTTAAAGGGTGCTGAATATGCCCAGAACAGCTTCCTTCAAGAACCAATCCCTCAAAAGAGCAATTGTGAAACCGTTAAAAATATGGTTCATCAAGAATACATTTGAAATGAAAATGCGAGTGGGCGTGGCCTGATAGAAAAGTGAGCGATCCTAAGAGCAACATTTAATCAAGGTAACAAAATTCTACGATTGTTCAATCAGGAATATTAAAACCGTAAAATTTTTTTCGCAGATTTCGGAGTATTAGATATTTTCGATGGATTCCAATAAGTGCGCGAATTCTATCTCTCTAGATCGAATCAATCTAGACGTATCTTTCAGAAAAAAGCCGATGACCCTATCCTAAAAGGAGCGGATTAGACCCAAAAAAGAGGTGGAGTCTATTTTATGTACGCAAATTACTATCTTTCCTCCCCTATCCGTAGGTACATATATTCGAAAAGGAAATTTTTATAAGTGGGCGGAGCCTACCGGTGCTTGTTCCCAAATGCATCCTCTCGATTGACACGTGTCTTGAGAAGCTCCTGGTTCAGGGAAACAATCCACTCTTTTTGATACATCAACTGATTGTCCATTTGAGAAATGGAAGAGGAGAAAGAGCACGATGGCTCGATTTCCTATGGCCATTACTGAAAAATTTGTCTTTAATTTTTTCAGAAAGACAGCCCAGAGATTGGAGTTTTAAAAAAGGTGAAGTCGGAAAATTAGGATTCGAAACAGGAAAAAATGGGCTTTGAATAAACTCGAGTATTTCGAAAATAACTTTTGAAAATTCATATGAGCGGAGCTTGTTCTGGCCACGCCTCGAAATTCTAGACTCATTTGGAATACTTAATCGATGTTATAATAGTGTATAAGTCACAGTTCTGTGAAACTACGCTTTTGAAACAGAAGAAATAGTTTTCCGAAATATGAATGTTACAGTTTTCCCTGTCAAATGTCGCTGACAAAAGAGGTTTCTTCAGAAAGGCGTTTAGAACGTTCTATAAATTCAACCAGGGATAGTCTAGACTCGTGTATATGGATCCTCGAACATCCGCTGTACTTCATCAGTTGACTATTTCTCTTTATCTTTTTTGCTAACTGAAATATTAGAGTTTTAACTTTCTTCATAGAAGTCGCACATAATGACCAAATTGTCTTAGAAAATTCTCTGTTTTTAGAAATTACTTTTTTGAAACAGAAAAATAAGTTTTTCAAAAAATAAATTTATTTTCTAGAACCATACAGTAATAAAAGTGACTATGTGATTCCAAAAAAGAGTTTTCTGAAGTAGAAAAAATCTTAATTTTCAGAAAAGCTCTTCTCAAAAATAGCTTTAAAAAAGGACAGTCTAGTGTAATGAAAAGAAATGATTGAATTGATTCAATGTGCATTGAAATGCCGAATGCACGTGTCCTATAGATAAGAGAAAGAAAAAAGAATTTCCTCCCCGCCCTCTTATCACTTTCCAATTGACACAAATTGTTTTTTGATCCCGAATTCATTGAAAATGAATATGTCAATTTATTTACTGACTGCAGTTCAATTGGAGAGCATTTTCGTTGTCGAAAAACAGTCATTTTATTGTCGGTTCTAAAGAAATGCTCAAAAATTTTGACGCTCATTTAAAATTTCAGCCGCCGTCTATTTTTATGCAACATTGAGCTCCCGTGAAAATAATGACGGAAAAGTGGGCGGAGCCTAAACTTTAATCGATAATTTTGGAGCAATTTTTTGAAATGGTAATGAAGAATTTCAGTCGCAAATTGAATATCTATCAAGACTGTTTTACAGTTTTATTCAGTTCTATTCAGCAAATGAAGAATTTGAGAGAAACATTACTGTTCCAATGAAACATTGAAGTTTTTTGAAAATTCACTGAAATCGATTCGGTATGACTTTGAATGAAACCATCTGAAATCGATTTCTGTCTTCCGGTTCATCAAATTTGGTTATAAAAACCTTGGTGAAGAATGAATACATCTCTGTGGGAATTGAAAAACTTACTGCTTCACTGAAACAGATTATTATTTTTCTCTAAAGTATAAATATTCTCTCTTCTTTACGTTGAGAAAAGTTTACTAATCCAATGAAACCGTAAAATTTTTCTAAATCATTCCAAAACAGTGTTTAATCCGTTTAACTCTCCGAGTAAAATTTTTGGAAACCGATCTTCTTATTCCTCATTTTCAAAAAGACATCTTTTCAGAAAATTCTCTGAAAATAATCAGTGTCGAACCAAATCATCGATCACTTGCGGAGTAAATTTCAAAAAATTTACTGTTTCTCTGAAACAGTAATTTCTCATTTTGATGTAGTATCACTGGTAATTCGTCTTTTTACACTCCAAAAAACATCACCTACAGTAATCCTTCTATCGCAATAAATATTTATAACAGAAGAAAAAGAGATCATCTACATATATATTGAAGAGTGAAGAATCTAAAGAACTCCTAAAGAAAAGAATCATCATCTGGATCGTCTCCTCCTCCTCCTCCTTCATCCATAAAATCTCCATCTTCTCCTTCTCCTCCTTCTCTATCCTCTCGAAACAATGATTTATCAGCTGCTTCTATTCGACTTTTCGTCAGAATTGACATATTTCTGAGTTGTTCTCTCTTTTCATGACCGTATTCCTCGAGACATTTGGTCTGAATCTTCTTCTTTTCTTTCTCTTTTTTTGCTTGTCTTCGTTGAAGTTTCTGATGAAAATTGCAATCGGAGCAAAGGGATGACTTCCGGTGATGATATCTGAAATCGGAGGGGTACTGTAGGTGGAGTACTGTAGTTTGGTTTAGGGTTACTGGTATTTTGAAGAATGAAATTAGGATAGCTATATTACTATTGTTAGGAGATTACTGTAGCAACAGTGAAGACGATTGGACCCATCTAGATTACTGTAGGATTACGGTAGAAACTTCTAGAAAGAGTTGAAGGTTGTTATTTTAGAAATACAGTACCTCTTCTATAACTAGGGTAACAGTTCTCTATTTACCATACAGAGATTTCTAGGTTACTGTAGAAAAACGATTACTACAGTGCTCCACAAAAGTATAACCTCACCTCTCGGTTTTTCAGTATCTCGAGAACGGTAAGAGTTGCGGGAAAGCTTCCAACTAAGAAAATGTTCCAAATGTTTAGTTATTATGATCCGCGGAAGCTCAAATAATAAAAACAAAAAGTGGGAAAAATATTGCATTTTTTGGGAAAAATCACTTTTGGCGATCCACAAAAGTATAACCTCACCCTGAAAATTTGATGAAAAAATGGGAACGCTGTGAAACTTAATTAATAACTTCGTCCGCAAACGTTTTGGTGTAAAATTTATAACTACAAAGTTGTTTTAAATTTAATTTTCTACAACTTTTAGTTGAACACTTTTCTCTAAACCCTTGGCTGTTTCAAAATGGCTAGTTGCCATCGGCGCGCCAATCGCGTATCTCGTTGGTAGGTACAGTAATCGGTAAGTGATCAACTGAAAAATGTTCTCTAGACATTGCTTTATCATATTCAAACAAAAAAATTCCCAAGAAATTCAGTTTATTTGTGATCCGCAGTTCGGCGTAATTTTCACTTTTTTCGATTTTTAGCATGTTAGACAGGTTTTCGAGCGCTTATAACTCGCTTGGAAATAAACTTAGAAAAATGTTGCCAACATAAAAAATGTTTGAAAAGAGCAGATAAACAACTTTTCAGTTGACAACTTTTGTTTATATCCCATGCCTAGCAAGTTATGTACTGTAGAACTAAGCGAGGTTTACAGTACTGGCCAAAAAGGTATTCGCAAACGGTTTTTTGAACATAACTCTTCTGAAACCTTTCGGATTGATCTGAAAATTTCACACATAGTTTTGAGCGCTTTTTTAAGTTTATCAAATCACTCGAAAGATGAATTTTTCAAAAAATTTGGAAAAAATCGAAAAAATCGTAAAATGTCCAAAAACTGAATATGTGTATGTTGTCTTTTGAAGTCTCCAGAGAACCGGAAATCAAAAATAAACAGTAAGATGCAATTAAAACTAGTTTAATGTTTAGTTGGAAAGCATTTGGCATTATGATTTTTTCCAAATTTTTTGAAAAATTCATCTTTCGAGTGATTTGATAAACTTAAAAAAGCGCTCAAAACTATGTGTGAAATTTTCAGATCAATCCGAAAGGTTTCAGAAGAGTTATGTTCAAAAACCGTTTGCGAATACCTTTTGGCCAGTACTGTAAACCTCGCTTAGTTCTACAGTACATAACTTGCTAGGCATGGGATATAAACAAAAGTTGTCAACTGAAAAGTTGTTTATCTGCTCTTTTCAAACATTTTTTATGTTGGCAACATTTTTCTAAGTTTATTTCCAAGCGAGTTATAAGCGCTCGAAAACCTGTCTAACATGCTAAAAATCGAAAAAATGAAAATTACGCCGAACTGCGGATCACAAATAAACTGAATTTCTTGGGAATTTTTTTGTTTGAATATGATAAAGCAATGTCTAGAGAACATTTTTTCAGTTGATCACTTACCGATTACTGTACCTACCAACGAGATACGCGATTGGGCGCGCCGATGGCAACTAGCCATTTTGAAAGGACGATACCTCGACAGCCAAGGGTTTAGAGAAAAGTGTTCAACTAAAAAGTTGTAGAAAATTAAATTTAAAACAACTTTGTAGTTATAAATTTTACACCAAAACGTTTGCGGACGAAGTTATTAATTAAGTTTCACAGCGTTCCCATTTTTTCATCGAATTTTCAGGGTGAGGTTATACTTTTGTGGATCGCCAAAAGTGATTTTTCCCAAAAAATGCAATATTTTTCCCACTTTTTGTTTTTATTATTTGAGCTTCCGCGGATCATAATAACTAAACATTTGGAACATTTTCTTAGTTGGAAGCTTTCCCGCAACTCTTACCGTTCTCGAGATACTGAAAAACCGAGAGGTGAGGTTATACTTTTGTGGAGCACTGTATAGCGTTTTCCAAACCTCTCCATAATTACAGTACTCCTAAAAATTCAAAAAAAACATACGGTTGAGGGAACATGAAATCCTCATCTGAATCGTCTTCTGTCCATATCGAATCATCGTTTCTTCCAGTCTCTTTGATCTCTAAATTCGCATATAATTCTCCATTTTCTTCCAGATTTTCCATCGTTTTTCTCCTCCATTCTTGTCGTTTTTCTTCTCGAATCTCTTCCAGATTTCGACACTAAATATTCCATTCTCGAAGGGATTACTGTAGAATTCTTACCGTCAACGAATCAATAGTCTTCTGAAATTTGTCTTCTGCCTCCTGAATTCTCTTTCGCATTTCATCGATTCCATCGATTCCACGTTTCGAAATCAGATGACTCGCCGTTGAATATTCCAGATTTCTCATCTCTTTCGCCTTCTTTTTCTCATCTTCCATTCGTTCCTTTTCCCGTTTCTTCCATTCTTTCTCTTCTTTTTCTTCTGGAGAAGGAGAAGGAGAAAGAGATCCAATCTTTTCATCCATTCCACAATTCTCACATTTCGTTTTTGGCGGTTCTTTTCGAAGCTCCGCCCCTTTTAGAATACGATTCCTGGCACGGGCGGTTAGTTTCTCTGGGATATTTTTCCGTCGGAATTCGAGTATTTTGAATTTTCGTGTCAACATTCTATCGATCCATCCATCTGGGGATTCTTCTTCTTTTTCTGATGTCTTCGGTGGATCAATCTGGATTTCTGGATCTATCCGAATTCCATCATCCACTTCTTCTTCTCGTATCCTTTTCGGTCTCTGCTCTTTAAATACAGGTTTTCGTTTCGGTGTCGGTGCTCCGCATGCATTTTCATTTGGATCATCGTCTGCATCGAGATCCAGAGGCCGGCGGATACCTGTCCTAACCAGACCACTAAACCTCGGTGTCGATGTGGCAGATGGTTCAAAAGTGGCATTCAATTCAAAAGTATCATCCAATTCCTCTTTGAATGGATGCCTGAATGCAGAAATATGTCCTTGTTGTCCTAATGTCCTTCTCGGAGTTTTCGTTTTTGATTCTGATGATGGAATCTTCGGATACACTTTTTTGACGTCAGAAGTCGTGGAAATAGAAGTAGAAGAGGATCCAGATGGAGGAGTTGGTCCAAGAGACATTTCTGTTTTCTTGTTACATGCAATCGATGCTTTCAGTAGTTCAATGTCTTTTTTCTGTCGATCAATGATGGAATCTCTCGCTGCGAGATGTTTCTGATGCTCTTCTTCTTTCTTTTGAGTCTGGAAATGGTACGGTTGGATTACGGTAGTCTAGATTACTGTAACCTACATCTTTCTGATATTCTGATTGCAATCGTAACATTTTCCTTCTCTCATTATCCAATTGATCCTTCAACATCTTAATATCTCCATTCGGAGTCACTGGACGAGATGATTGAGAATCAAAAAGGGGCGGAATCGTTCGAACGGAAAACATCATTCCGCCGGGACGAGGGCTAATGTATTGAGAACTGAAAGGATTACTGTAGTCCGAAAGATCTAGAGGATTACTGTACCTTCTCAATCCTGAATTAGCACTTCGATGTCTGGCCAAAGAGTTAGGGGAAGAGGGTGCTCCTTGTGAAGATGGAGCATCTGGAAGAAAGGGATACTGTAGATACAGTAATCCTTAAGACTCACTTTGTGTCATTGTCACTTCTCCGTTCTTCGTATTCGTCACTGCCGAATGAATTCCCATTCCTTTTGTGGAGGGTCGTGGAGGTCCATGGGAGGTACACGTACTCCGTTGAAGACTAGGAGGTAATTGCTCTGAAACCAGAGATCTGTTTGTCCGGATGTCCGGATATCCACTCACTTGAGCTTAAAGTTGTCACTGGTTGAGGTCGGAAAGGGGCAGGAATAGGCGGAGCTTCTGAAATAACAGTAATCCTTGGGATCTTTTTCTCTAAAAACTCACTGGGATCAGTTGATTGTGTACTACTCGAAGAACTCTTCATTGATCCTCCATTTGTAGTTTGTGTCGGAGCAAACGTTTCGAATGAATCATCTGAATCTGGATCTGATTCTGGATCCTTCTGCTTCTGAAGAAGAGAAGGAGGAGGAGGAACGAATGATGGACGATTCAGAGGAACGGATCGGATGATGGGATCATTGAAACTGTCGTCCTCTTCCATTGGCTCTTCCATTTCTGGAAATAATGAGAGATTTATACTTGAATTTGGTTTAAGGAAAGATACAGGAATCTATCTATCTGGTCAAAAAGGAATACCGAACAAAGAAAACTCCACATTCACTTCTTTATTACACACCTGCCTTCTCTACCTCTTGTTAATAAATAAACAGATTAATGGGGCAAATGACACAAGTTGTCACATAAAAGGATGCCGATTAAAGGAGGACTGCAGTCATTTTCGACTCAAAAAAATTCCTATGTAATTCGCCCTGAAAAATCTAATTCTGCCCTTAATTTTTCATGAAATTTCCTCTAAAATGCTCCAGCTGCGAGCAAGCCGAGAAAGATATGATTATGGTGGAAGAGTTTTTCAACTTCGGCCACGGGGTTTTGGGACGCCCTGGCGGCTTTTTTCGTTCTTTTTTCGAAGTTTCAGTTTGTTACTGAGAAGATATATTCAATACAAATATAAAACTTTGAAAAAATAACGAAAATAGCCGCCAGGGCGTCCCAAAACCCCCATGGCCGAGGTTGAAAAACTCTTCCACCATAATCATAAGTTTCTCGACTTGCTCGCAGCTGGAGCGTTTTAGAGGAAATTTCACGAAAAATTAAGGGCAGAATAAGATTTTTCAAGGCGAATTACATAGGAATTTTTTCGAGTCGAAAATTACTGCAGTCCTCCTTTAACAGATGTAATCTGTATGTGATGAGCATGTGGTCTTATCGATTCTTTTAGGCGAAACGAATTTTTAAAAATTGAATAGATCTTTTCGCGAATTTCTAAAGATTTTTCATCGAAAAAAAAATACTTTTCTCGTTAAAAAGGACCCTTTTTTCGTTTTTGTTTTCTGTTATTTATAGCTGCTCTTTCTAAGTTTTTTTGTTATTTTTCATAACTCAAACAGATTTTAATGATTTTAATGAAGAAAACACAATTCGAGTGTCAAAAAATGCAAAAAACTTCCGGAATTTTGCTTAAATTTTTTCGTAAGAAACGTAGAAAAATTTCAGAAATGTTTTTTCCCGAATTTTTATGCCCGGTCCGAAGGTCCAAATGAATTTCTGAATGAAACCCTTGTTTCAATGTTGAGTTTGAATTTCTTTTTGTTATTTCCAATCTTAAACTATGCGCATTAGCAAAATTAGGGAAACTCGTTAGAGAAAAAACCATTTTAGCCAAAAAAAAGTAGAAAAATTGGCTCAAAAGGGTCATTTTTTCTTCTTCTTAATTCCAAAATGCAAAAATCGACACAAACGGAACAATAAAAAAGAAATCCGAAGGTAATAAAACAAAAAATCGATAAAAACTGAAAAATCTGAAAACGCAAAGAAATCAAAAATATTAGTGAGAGAGCAACCAAACAACAGACAGAACAGAAACAAACACAACAAATTAAATCAATACGTCAACGACTCATCAAAATATTTTCACTTCATTCAAATGAAAAATCTATAAAAAGTGTTGAAAAATGCAATAAATCTCTATGAAAATGCTAAATGAATGGGTGGAGAAGAGAATATATACACACGAAAAAAATTGAAAGCTTTTTCAGAGAAATCGGAAAAAAATAAAAAATTCTGTAGAAAAACCGCGTATTCAAAAAAGGGAGATGATACTGATTTTGGGATGAGGGAATACGAAAAATGGGAGAGTTGAACCGGGTGGAAAGGGGGGGATTACGGTAGAAGTGGAAGGATCCCTGATTACTGTAATTATCACAAGAAACACACAAAAATGCCTAGAAAATGTGAATGCCCGTAGATTCAGAATGAAGAAACTGGAAATCAGAATATAATGCCGTGGTGTGTGAAAATCGAGAATTATGAGAAAATATTCAATGAAAAGGGGGAATTTTGGGCTGAAAATGGTTCAAGTTGGCAGGGAAAAAAGGGATTTTTAATTGAAAATTCGAAAAAATCTCGATTTTTCAGTCAAAAAACCCAATTTTCAGCACAAAACTCCTTATAAAAACCGTCATTTGTCTCTCTATCGCCGACTCTCCAATCCAGAAAGTCTTACAGCTTCTGGAATCGGTTTTCCTCCTCTCTTATTCCTATCAATTTCCGCCCGAAAGTATTCAATCGTCTTCAAAAGTCCATCTTTCATCAGAATCTGTGGTTTCCATTCGATTTCTGATGCTGCCCGTCGAATATCGGGTCTTCTTTGTTGTGGATCGTCTTGTTGGGACTCTTGATTCACAATTTCCGATGTGGATCCGGGTACAAGATCTCTTATTATCGTGGCGAATTGTCCGATTGTATGCTCTTCTGGATTTCCGATATTCACTGGGAGAGAATAGTTACTATTCATTAGTTTGATGAGTCCATCTACTAGATCAGTCACGTATTGGAATGAACGTGTTTGTGTTCCGTTTCCGTAGATCTGGAACAGGATACGGTTACTCTAGGGATTACTGTAGCTATTTTGTGCCTTTCAAAGCATATTTTTCCAGCTTTACAGGCCTTTTAAGCAATTTCCAGACCACCTACCGTAATCGGTTTATCCTGCAACGCCTGAATAATGAAATTCGATACAACTCGTCCATCATTCATATGCATTCGAGGTCCAAATGTATTGAAGATTCGGGCAATTCGTATTTGGACATTCTCCTGTTTATTATAAGCAACCATCAGAGATTCGGCCACTCTCTTCCCTTCATCATAACAGGATCTCGGTCCAATTGTATTCACATGTCCCCAATACGTTTCTGGTTGTGGATGAACTTCTGGATCTCCGTAGACTTCTGATGTTGAGGCAAGGAGTACGGTAGCTTTGACTCGTCTGGAAATGAAAGAGTACTGTAGGTACAGTATTCTCTTGAACTTACTTTGCCAATCCGAGCATATTAATCGTTCCGAGTGTATTCGTTTTGATAGTCTTCACTGGATTATACATATAATGAGGAGGACTTGCCGGAGAAGCCAAATGATATATCTGATCCACTTCGACGAAATACGGATTCACTACATCATGATGAACCATTTCGAAATTCGGATGACCAATCCAATGTTCGATATTCTTCTTTCTTCCAGTAAAATAATTATCCAAAGCAATGACTTCATGTCCATCTAACATCAATTTATCCACCAAATGGGATCCAACGAATCCTGCACCGCCCGTTATCAGAATACGTTTTCGAGTCTCCTCGTTACGATATCGGACAGATGGAAATGATTTTCTGAAAGAATTGAGTTCGGAGACTACAGTAATCTATCACTTACGTCGTCGGCAGAGGAGCCACCATCTCATCGTTCACTGCATTTCCTTCTCGATTCTCTGCATCGTCCATTCGGGTTCTCATTGACGATAATTCGTCTTCCAATACTTTTATTCTTTCCAATAATGAGGATACTGTGTCGTCCGGAATCGCATTGTTTCTGGAATTAGTTCACGTGGATTATGGAGAGTTCGATCAGATTCAGCTGGAAATTATTGAAATTCCCAAAATTTTGAGCCTTTTTCATTTAAATAACAGTCTTTTTCGGTCTTTTCATCAACAAATATCAGTAAAAACCAAAGAGAACTGCTATTTTCTATCGTTTCCATTTCACTTCTACCAAAAAAAGTGATATCCATCACTGACCTGTTCAATTCGACGACAGGAACGTCTCCTTGTCCTTCTTCATCCAAATTTCTCATCCGATTCTCACTGTTTTTCTCATAAATATCACTATTCGATATCGATTTGTTTGATGTATTCGTTATCAGAACTGAAATTAGAAATTAAAAATTTTCGTTGTATTCTTGTTTTCCGACACATTAATCAGAAATGCTAATCATCAGAAATGCTCAGTTTTCGCTCAGAAAATCAAAAATAAATCGTACCAAAAATGAGAAAAAAAGTGACGAGAGCGGCGCATGCTCCACGAGTCGCCATCGAAAACGATGTGGAATTACGGAGGAGAACACGTCGAGGACTCAGCATGCGGATTCAATCGAAGCATGCAGGATGGATGGATGAAAGAGGAGAAGGATTCTCTGGAATTGTGGTGGAATTAGAGGGATGACAAATAGGGGGAATGATGACGAAAAGGACAAGACAAATAAATCAAAAGTAAAACAAATTATTAGGTTTTTGTTATAAAATTAGCAATTTTTCTATATAAAATCGCAATTGTAGAATATAAATATGCCTTAAAATTTCAAGAAAAACGTTTTTCAATGTCTTTTCATTATCAGAAAACTTTTTTTTTGGAAATCTGTCTGATAGAATTTTTTAATCGGAGAACAGTTTTATTCCGACATTTATTGTTAAAAAACCGCGAAACGAGCAGTTTTTCAGGTCATAAAGATAACATTTTTATGTGAAAAAGAAAATTGAAATTTCAAGAAAAGAGGTCTAAAATCTAGAATTTGTGGGTTTTTTAAAAAATTTTTCTCACTGGAAAACTGTAGGTTTTTTGTGTTAATTTTAATTTTAAAAAATCATTCTGACTGAAAACGTTTCATTTTTGCACAGCAAAGGCCAGCAAAAGAGTTTTTTTCAGCACATGACAGTCGTTTTCTGCTAGAAAATCACAAGAAATTTAGCTTTTTCGAGGGGAAACCCCTATCTAAAGTGAATAAGACAGCTAAAACCAACGAAAAAACGAATCTAGAGGTGAAATTAGCCTTTTTCAAGGGAATTAGTGAGAAAAAGAGGAATTATTAGTAAATCAGTGTGAACGAAATGGAGAGGAGTCATCTCTTTTTCCCCAACAGCAGGAGGAGCAAGAGGAGGAAAGAGAGGATGAGGGAAAGAAGAGTGCACATGGAAGAGCATTGAAACAAAGCGAATGAAAAGAGTAAACATTTGGAGAAATTAGGGAAACGAGACGACGAATCAAAAGGTCAAAAATGCATATTCAAATGAAATTGGTCTGATTCTTTTTTGATTTTTATGAATTTTTTTCTGTAGTTTTTAAAAATATAAATGAATAATACAAACAGAAACAAGAGAAAAAAGATATTTCGCTTATAAAATAAAGGATCTTGTACTTTTTTCAATCGTTTGATGGAAATTTTGTTCAAAATCGCGGAAAACACAGTTTTTTTAAAGAAAAATTAGAAAATATATCGGAATTTCTGTTCCACAATTCAACGCGTCGTTTCCCCCGTCTTTCAATTATTTTTTTCTCCCCATTTAAAATAGAGAAATGACGAGAAAAATAAACTTGGTCATTTCGAATCGAAAGAGATCAGAATCGTCCAGAAAACATACAAATAGAGGGAAATCTTCGATGCGATTTGAAAAGAAGATAATTGAAATTCAAAAATCAGGATTTTTTGGAATTTTTCGATGAAAATAGAGCTTTTTGAGGTGAAATGAATAAAAATTCTACAGAGTTGTGAAGTTGTTCCACGTATTTCACTGGTTTTCCAACTACATTTTCGAGCAGAGAGACATCAAAAAATCGGAACAAATAAACCAAAAAATGACATTTTTCGGGTGGCGTAACGGTGAGCGGATCGGATTATATCGATGACGATAATGATTCTGCGTATAGTTCTTTTTTTCGTTGAATTGTTGTATGTTACTACGAGAAATGGCCTTGCTAGAAACAAGTTTTCACTTTCTTCTCCTCTCTTTTCTACTTTTTCCCTCTTTTTGTCTATTCTGACGTCGTCAATTTCGAATTATACTATTTCCTAGTGTTCACAATTCTAAATTGGTTGTAAAAATGGAGAAAAAACAAATCAAAACAAGGGGAGAAGCTCATAGAAAAAAGCAAAACAAAAAATGTAAAAATTAGTGAATTTGAGTAAATGCGCTCGGCTGCACATTTTCTCTGCGTCTCTCATAGTTTATCGTTACGAATTTTATCTTTCTCTCTTCATATTTTCAAACAGAGATATTCAAGTGGTGAGTCTTTTTTCTATTTAAAATATAAAATTATGATGAATAACCCTGTAAAATTGCAAAAAAACATTCGTTTCCGTTCATGTTTTATTAGTTTCAAAAATAAATCAAAAAAGGGTGGAGGGACAATGTTTTTGGTGCGTCAGGAAAAAAGGCGATACAATATGCCTTCACCAAATTAGCTGAAAAAACTTGAAACGAGTAATTGGGGAGTACAGGAGAATTTAGTTGTTACAAGAAAATATTAGTGGAACGGTTTTTTGAGCACAATAAAACATAGATTAATGAGATAAAGTGATAATTTTTCTATTAACAGGAGATTCGGGTTAGTGGAATCTCAGCAGTTTCCGGACTCAAGTTGGCTCTACAGAGAGATGGCAATTGAAGTTCTCTAAAACGGAGTAATTTAGACAGGAGAGAACTAGCAAAGATAATGGAAACGCGCAGGAACCCAGTGAAGGCGAGAATCCAGTGGATGATTGGCTCTAAGACTGAACTAGCGGGGAAGAGAAAAATAAGAAGGGGTGGAAGATACGTTCCAGCGAAAAGAAGAACAAAATACGTCGATACGAAGAGCTGGATGTTGCACTTATTTACCGGCATGCCCATACAGATGTCCATTTGGAGACAAACGGAGTTCCCGTGTTGACCGGAATATTTGGAACTTGGACGTAGATATTATAGTAGTCTCCCTGAATAAGGACCGGAGGGTGTCTGAAAATATAACTTCATACTAGGAATTGAGAAAGACAGGTTACCCAGTGTTCATGTACAATGCGGAGGGCGGGCATGTATGTGATGGCATTTGTCATCATTTTATATTGTCCCGGATGAGTATAGATTGGCATTCCTTGGTATGGGAAGACTGGTGGAGGAGCTCTGAAAAATACTAGAGTAAATTTCAAATTTTTTCTCAAATTTGATGAGAAATACTGTTAAAAAATGCAAAAGCTAACCCTGTAACAGCACGGAAACGAACAGGCCAGCCTCTGTTATTCCGACGAAGAAAAATGCTGTCGTCACTCCCAGGATGATGACGTTCCACACACCATACAGTCTACCGAATCTTGCAAAAACGTACGAGATGAGAGGCCCAACACTCGTTGATGCCAGCATGAATCTGAATTTATTTTTATTATACTTTTGAACGCTGCTGTAGCCACTAAGTAAAATTTCGAAAAAAAAACTCACTATTTATCAAACATTTTGTTTTTTATTGAAACCGTGCGATTACGGATTCAATCCACGAATAAAAATATATTAATTAGAAAAAATCAGAAGAGACCGTTTACAGGGTAGGGTCATTGGAGAAAGAATGAGTGTTCGTGAGCAATGTCAATAAGGAGAAAGAGAAAAGGGTGCAGACACAGAATGCAGTTGTTCGGCCATTCTCGTGTGTACTCCTCTCGGAGAAATAGAGGAGAGGCTGAGTACTGTAGAAGTCCAAAGGGTGCTCCTATAGAAATCTGGGCTCATTTCGTCGGACCGTCTTACCGTAATCCAGTAGTGTGACCCCTGAACCATGAAAAAAAATGCACGGGGATCCATGACCATAGCACAAATATGTTGCGAAACTATTAGGGGGCAGAAAAATTATTAGGTGAAAAAAACAGTTTAGATCTACTGTTCTGAAGAAAAACTTGCTACCGTGCTCACCAAAACTCCAAGTTAAAAAAAACAAAAAGGAAAATCAATTTTTCATTTTCAAACTAGAAAAGAGATCGAAATAAGAAAGAGATCCGACAGTGATGAGAGTTGAGAAGAGATGATCTTCTTCTGGAAGAATCTGGTGTGGAAGAGAAGAGACGACGGGAGTTGCCACGTGGTTCTGACACAAAATATCATGTTCTTCTTTTCCAGAAACAATTCGATTTGATACAAAAGCCATGTATTTTTGCATTGGACAAAGGATTTCACATCCAGGAATACGCATTTCGCGAGGAGGGGAAGTGGTTGAGTTACGGTAGAGAATCTGAGAATGAAGAGGGTTAAAGGGAAGAGAATATGAAGTTTGCTTACTTTAACAAACTGTTTTCCATCGATTCTGTGTAATTCGACGATCAATGCAGCAGTATACGGTACCAATTGATGATCGGAGATTCCGAGACTGTACATTAAAGAGGTTACTGTAGCATCATGAGTCGAATAGACAATCAGTTTTCGTCCATTTCGATCGATCATGACTTTTGTGATTTGTCCGAGAAGATATCCTGTTCTCATTTTTGTTTTCTCATCTGAATTGAACTGAATACTTCTGAATTGTCGTTTCAATTCGGTGACATTCGACAGAACATAATCAACCCATTCTGGTTGAGGAACTCGATTCGAATATTTCCGATGAAGTACATTGAAAACGTCGGAAATTCTGGATCCATCCACTTCCCATCCTGTTTTTTGACTCAAGTAGGAGAACAGATCCTTGTATTTTTTGTCAACCAAAGCAGACAATTCCTTCGTTTCATCGTTCACTATCTCTTCAACTCGACGACAGAAAACACTATTTGGTTTTAGAAGCTGAAAAAAGAGACAAATGATAACCGTTATCAGTCTTTGAAACCTTACCAAATCATGTTTGTAATGAGAGAAAGTATGAACTGGAACAAAGTCATCTGGGAAAAGAGTTCTTGTTATCCCCATCGCCGTTTCAATACATCGATCCTTGTCACTTGATCTAATCAGTGTCTCTTTTCGATTGAATCCATCGATTAGTCCTTCGTATCGATTTCTCAGAAACCTTCCGACTTCCTTCGCCTGATCGAACCCTTGTTTTGTCAATTGAGAGTATCCACGTGGAAAGTGTCGATTGACATCGAAACTCTTTTCGTCCAATGGATACGTGAACGAGGGAGCTCTGTCTCCGTGTCTGTAATCATACGTTTGTTATCAGTTATCAGTTAAAGTGAGGTGTCATAGCGTGATTCATTATGAAATTCGTCTGATGTTTCCGGAAATTTTTTCAAGTTTTGACACGTCATATACGCCTACGGGGCTAAGATTTGGTTTTTGGAGGGTGGCTGATGCTTAGGCTTACAACTGGCTCATAGTGTGTGTCTTTTCTGGCTCAAATCGAAGTTTATGTTGTACTTTTTTAAGATTTTAGAAAGGTATATGGAATAATTGCGAAAAATAAAAAAAACACTTGCGAAAAAAATCTTTTTTTTTCATCTTTTAGCTTTTCTAAATCATTCTTAACTTCCCGATAAAAAAAACTGCCCTAATAATACAAATATTTCAAATAAAATATTGTCTCACCTTACGAGCACTTGAACCATTTCCAATTCGGCGTGAACAATAGAGAAATAAAGAAACAAGAGTCGGTAGATCATCGTTTTAGTGTGTGTTGAGAGACGAAGCTACTTGTTATGAAACCATTCGTCCTTTTTATACTTTCTTTCCAAGTACGTTCGTACCGCCTTTTTGAGGACAAAAAGGAAGATAAGAGGGAAGAAGAAGAAGACAGCTGTATGTCGAAGACAAAGGAAATGCTCGTTGTTCCTCCTTGTCATGGACATGCTTTTGTGTTGAAAAGAGAGAGAGAGAGAGAGAGAGAGAGAGCATGCTTCATTTCGCTTTCATTATCAGTTGAATAGGTGTGACAGAGAACAAATGATGTTCACATCATGAGTTTTCTATTTTTGGAAATGAAAACATACAGAAATAAACAGAAACAGAGACACGACAGGAAATGAGGAATTCGGAGAACTTTTTGTTTGTAGTCCTGAAATAAAATTAATTGTGAAGGATAGTTATCGTTCTTGAACCTTTTCAGACCATTTTCGGCCTCACTACTCACCCATGAGTCGTCTGACTTCTGTCAGAAACAGTTTCCCCTCTTCATCACAACTTTCATTTATGTTTCATTGCTCTTCTCCTTGTTCTCCTCGACACACTTCCATTTGTACCTTACTGTCATATGGCGTCTCTTTCATTACCGAATTCCATAACAGACGGTCAAAATTCGCTGAAAAATAGAGAGAACTCAATGATTGATAACAAATTAATGATCGTTGTGTACTTAATGTTTTCATTTTTAATGCACCCAAATGACTTCGAAATTGAACCAGAAAATGATGACTGGAACTCCTGTATTGGCCCTGATAATGGAATAAATCTTACTGTATCGGTTAATCAGTAAAATGAACACAAATAGTTCATTTCATTGAACAGTTTCACGAATCGTAATTTCATGGACCTATTCCCTATTGAAACTGAACCCTTTCAGATTCTGAAACTATTCTCTTTCATAATCGGCTTGAACTGTTTTTGAGGATAGTGTCTCCATTTTAGAACTCTCGTTACTAGACTCCACCTCGTTCACATTCAAATAAATTAACGTTTGTAGATGTAGAAATGATCTAAAACTTCTTTCTGTAATTGTTCCCGGTTTCCACCTTCCATCGTCTACCCAACTTTCCATCTCAGATGCTGATTCCAATAAAATAAGTTATTCAAATCCGGGATTACAGTTGAGTATTTTATTGTATGCTTGACATATATATAGAAGAGGGATAAAAATGTTCAAACATTTACGTTATACAAGATGTGACTTTACAGAAAAATTATGTGTAAATGGATTTCAAATGCAGTAAGAATAGGTAGTTCTTGTGAAACTCTTGAGAAATTCATAGAGACCATCTCAAGAAATGTGTTCAAACACTAGAAAAGAACAAGGAATAGGTTGAAGATAAAGTGACAGAGCAAGCGGGCTGCTTAGAATGAATCAAATAGTAATTGGAGTGAAACAGAGAGATTAAGTACATCCGTAACAGGAATTTTCTGAAAAGATGGAAGACAGCTCATGGATAAGGGCACGGAACACAAAGTGCAGATTAACCTTTTTGCAATGGATTATTTAGATTAGTGATAAAAGAAAAACTAGTAAAACTCTGACCTGGATTTCAAAAATTGAAATTTCAGAGATCCGGCGTTTTTTCTGCAGAGCTTAAACTTTCCCACTCTGTACCACAGTTTTCTTCGCTGTGATCCGAGCCATTGAAAGAATGCTCGAAAGGTTGGTGGCACAGTATGGCAGTACTTGGATTATCACTTCATTGTGGATTTTTAACTGGAGGTCCCGTCAAATAGAACTGAAGCGGAAGAATTCAAAACAGAACAGAAATTTTTTTGTTTTGAAGAAATAGTTTCGAAACAGGGAAGCTTCTAAAAACTTGTCAAAGAGTTCTTAACAAATGCTTCAGTCTATTGTCAATTACGAAGCTCCGCCTTCCTGGCAAAATTAATATACTTGCAGAGAGGTGCCGCAAAATCGCTTTAAAAAGCCCCCAATTCCCAATTTTTAATGTCCCAAAAAATCAAAAAATCAAGAAGAAGAAAACGTGTTTATTGTGAATGTAGAGAGTCAAAAAATCACTTCGTTGAGCTCGAGACATTGATTTTTATTCCGAATACCGATGGAATTGAATAACTGCATTGTCCTATCTATTCTTCACGGACTGAAAATTGAAATAGTCCTTTTTTCTGTTTGGATCCGGAAACTTACGAAATTGATATTTTCATTGAATCCATTGGTTCGGAGCGAACAGGATGAAAAAGAAGAATCAAACTGAATTCTCTATGTGATTTCCTCTTCTTTTATATCCATTTCTTATCTGCCACGTGGATCTAACCGGGATGTTTCAACGGGGCAAAGGGTCAGGTTCACGGACGAAGTGAGTTTCTTTTAGACATTTTAAGTTTTTTTACTTCGTTTTTCAAAGAATTTTCCGATAGAAAAAAGCATGAAAATATACATAAAGTGTCCTGTAAAATGAAGCTCTCGAAAATTGGAAAAATGTTTACAGTTTCCAAATTATCACAAATTTAAAACACTTACAGCTGCTGCGTTTCTCGCGGTTTCAGAATGGAATAATTCAATTTTTGATCACATCATCATCTAATCTCTGCAAATAATAATTGAAATTCTCGTGACTAATTGCCAAATAAAAATTAGTTTACCAGTAAAAAGTATTCCGAAATCAAAAGATACACATGAACAGTTTCATATTCATCTTTCCATTTATCTTCATGCAAATCAAAAACAAACAATATATTCTTTCAATCAGAGAAATTTCCCATCTCAAAATAATTCATATTTCTCCCCTGCTCCACATTCCCCTCCTCTCTCTTATTTTTTCTCTCACCTTCTGCATCCCCTCTTCCCATTTACCTTCATCCATTTGTGGTTGCCACACACAGTTTTCATTCTTGTCTTGAAATATGAGAAACTCAAAGATATGCTCTCATATATTCGCCATTCTAATCGTATTCATTCTAGTCCAAAATGATCAACGTGGAACATTTGCCATCTATTGGTTCTCATGGGCAATGATGTATGTGGGCATTTATGTCATTGTGGAGATATTGCCGAAAATTCAATCAAGAAAGAGTATTGTCACTGCTCAAATTGGACTCACTGTCAGTTGTGTTCTGGTTGTTTTTGGGAGTATTGTCAACGATTTTTATCCACAGGTAACTCTTTTTAAGGAGGACTGCATTGGAATTCAATAATTTGTATATAGATGTAGTTTTCAATTCTGAACACTTTTTCTGTTGACAACTTTCTCTGAAAATGTCTCTGAATGCCTTAAAAACCGGCTTGAAATGGGGGGATATGATTATTATGGAAGAGTTTTTGCAACCTCGGCCACGGGGTTTTGGACCCCCGTGGCTAGTTTTTTTTTTATTTGAAATTTCATAATTTCATAATGAATATATCTTGTATTAAGAGACTGAAACTTCAAAAAAAGAAAGCCACTGGAGCGGACCAAACCCCCGTGGCCGAAGTTGCAAAAACTCTTCCACCATAATCATATCTCCCCCATTTCAAGCCGGTTTTTAAGGCATTTAGAGGCATTTTCAGAGAAAGTTGTCAACAGAAAAAGTGTTCAGAATAAAAAACTACATCTGATTTCAAATTATTGAACTCCACTTCAGTCCTCCTTCAATCCCCCTTTGAACGATCCAATTGCAAAAATATGAAGAAACACGCGCCAACTGTTCCCTTTTCTGCGGTTTTTCGATTTTCTTTTTCCTTCTCCCCTTTCTTGGCTTGTGCCGTTTTCCCACGCCATCGACACACACCCCACCACAGATAAAACCTCAATACCTTACCTCCCAATACAATATTTCAGTTCACATCCTACATATTCAATTTGTCAATAATCTGTTATCTACCATCTCATATGCTCCTTCACATTGCCAAAAGAGGCCATATCAAGAGACTATACGGTTTCAAAATACGTGCATGTGTCTATGGATACATATTTGCCTTTGCTTTCTACACTTCCTATTTCCTTCTTCAACTCTCAAATTCCACGAAATGGATCGCCGTCGTTTTCAATCTTTTGGCTATTATTGTTGCACGTGACTGTTATTTCACTCATAATGATAGATTCATGTTACTTGTTGGGGTAGAAGGAGTTGTGTTCAGATTGAAGACAGTTTCGACGGATTCTCGATCTCCGAATTGTCGGAACTAGGGAAGAAAAAACTTCTTATTTGTAATATTCTTCGAATGTGATTTCAACTGTGTGATTTCAACTGTGTGATAAAACATTTTATTCACTTCAAGCAGAAAACAAATGTTTCATAGAAAACAATATTAGAGGATATTAAAAAAACGAAATTATATGAAACAATTGAAACATTGAAATTCTGTAGTAATGATGGTCACAAGTGATTCTTTTAAAAAACAATTTTAAGAAAAAAAAACCTCAAATTCAAGAAAATAGACGATAGCCAAAAAATTAATTCAAAAAGCAATATTTTGCTACATGGGGGGAGAGTGGAGGATACACTCCGATGAGGATTTATTTTTTCGTCCCACACTCGTTGATGCCAGAACTAATCTGAATAAGAACTTATTGTTTCTTTCTCTAGTTTTCAATTTACCCGACTGCTTGGATTGTGAGGAGGGTCCAACGCATCCGTGCTAACCTTCTATTTGAGGCAGAATGTCGTCACACTGGCTATTATTACCGTAATATTCCTATTTTTATATCTGGCGCTAATTATCAACCAGTTGTCTACGGTATTGGTGCTTACCTTCCATTTGAGTAGAAACATAGTGACTCCTGCCAGAATCACACCAATGTGATTGTCCTGAATCTGCCTCAAACGGGACTCGAATCTCTCCAGTTGGCTACGGTGTTGGAAGCAGAGTTCCCGCACAAGAAGTCTTACTCTCTTGTACCCACCCACCGTAGAGTCGAATAAGGAGATGGAGGATGAGTAGAGTTATTCTCTACATTTCTGAAAGAAAAAAGTGTTTTTGGGTGGGAAAAACTAAACGAAAAACTGAATTCCGGTTAAGAAATGCTTTCGAATTGAGAAAAAAAGCTTCACTAAAGGAACAAATGTTTTTTGAAAAAGAAGGGGTGATTAGTGGTAACCTCGAAACAGGAATTCACAGAAAGAAAAGCCTTGAAATTGTGTGGAGAAACATTGAGTTCTATCTGAATACTATATTTCCCCAATGAGAGAGAGAGAGAGAGATGAGTGAAAGAGAGACAACAGTATGAGAAAGAAAAAGGAAAAGAGTAGAAGGAAGAGAAGAAAAGAGAACAAACGAACGGACGGTGCAGGTAAATGGAGAGACTTCTCGATAAGAGTAAATGCAAATCGAGAGAGATTATCTTCCATAAAGGGCCTAAATTGTATAAGAGTCTTAAGTCTATCGCGTTCACACTGGTGTCCATTCAATCCATCGAGACAAGAAGCGAAGACGAAACAGAGAATAATTAATTTGAGAACAATCATATCTCGTCTCTCGATTGAGCTATCTAAAAAGTGTCAACTGATGAAATGTAGATAATAATAATATTATTATATCTTTACTAATAACAATCAGAAGATTCTGTATGTGTGTGTGTGTGTCTGTTGGTCGCAAGCCCTAGCGGATCCTCCCTTGAACTTTTTTTGACAAAACTTATATAGATCGATAGAGAATTTGTCTGAGATGATGCCCGTCTTTTCAGATTTCAAAAATTTTCACTTTGAAGACATCTAGAGCTATTTTCCAAAAGTATATGTTTTTACCCGAAAAGTACAGTGAACAGCGGAACCCGCGAGATGTCGGCTGCTACAGCGGCGCAGCCGTTAGGCGGCGTCAGCCGACTGGTAATGAACATTTTATTAGTAGACAACTTCTTTGCATCTCTTTCAGGGACCGAGATAAACCGTCCGGAACAAATGAGAATGGATTATGCTACAGAACTAACTTTCCCCAAGATTAAGTGGAATACACAAATCTCGGATTTCTCAATGAAAATATAATTTATTTAGTCAAATCAAAGACAGGCGCAATAAGTACTGTAGTTTCTTTCTGTTTCAATCTTTTTGTAAATTACGAATATCTGGATTTTCTGGAATTCTTTCTTCTTTATCTCTTGCTTTAAAATAATCATCTTTGTTCGATTTTGAACCCTTATAATAAAGGTCCATTAGCCTTCCTCTCTTCTCTCAACACCATCTGCCCCCTTCTCTCTCTCTCTTCCCCCTCTCTCCCTTGTCTCCATAGCAACCATTCCTCCTCCTCCTCTTCCTCCTCTTCCCTCTTCTCTCCCTCCAGGATACCTCCCCTTCTCCATAATGTCACCGGGAATTGCTCAACGAAACGTCGTCCACTGGTTCTCTCTTTTCCTGGTATTTGTCACGTGGATTTGTGTTTTTCAGGTACAATTTCACTTGTTTTTAGTAGAAAATAACAAATTGTAGGCAGTTGTCCATACGGCTCCGAAATTTTTGAAGTTGGACGAAAACGAAAAATAGAAGAGAGACGATGCCACATGTCGAAATTTATAGAGAGGTGTTTGATTTGATAAAATTATAATTTTGTTCGAGGGGAGTACAAAACTAATTTTTGAGTTATCTTTTCGGACGAGAAATTAGGGATTGACAATCTGAAAAACCAAAACATTGAATTTGAAACAGGGAATAATGATCATAAACGTTTCATAATTTTCAGCCAGTCTACCGTATCTATCGTTCATCGGAATGCAGTTGGGCTTCATTTTACATCAAATTAGTCAACGTTTTTCGATATTTTCTGCCGATTCTTATCATTTTTCTGACTGATGTGAGTGATGATTTTTGTTGTTTCAAGGCTGAAGAACGAGATAACCTGCTATTGGAGTATTTTTCTGCGAAATAAATCATCTGAAACATTGAAAATTCATAGAAAATGTTCAAGAAAAACGTCACAAATTTTTCTGTTATCATCACCGGTAAAAGTGCGAAAATTTAGACGCATATCAGTAAGTAGTAAACACTCAGTTCATTTTTTCAAAGAGGAAAACTGCTAGATGGCTCATTCGTTGATCAAGATTCTTGTCTTCTACTGTAGTTTGTAGTACTTTACATCAATAGATATGTTTTTAAAGGTGTACCGGTGGAAATTAGTTCTATTCTATTAATGAGCCATTTCAAATAATCGTATTCAATCAAAAAATATAACTCGTTTAGAGTCCTATGTGATCTTCAAATTACAGGGACTATGGAAGAAAACGAACACATTTCGAGAGGTTCCAAATCTATCTGTCACTGGAGATTTCATTGTTTATGCTTATGGTAAGAAAATTTGTTAAAGATCGAACTGGTTATGAAATTAATAATTAAAAAACTCTTTTCAGGCCACGACAGATCAATAATCGCCACTTCCTATCCTGTTTTAAATGCGGCTGCTTCATCAGAACAACTATCCAATTCTCAATTTCTACATCATTTCGATGAAATCGAACAGCATCAAGTGAGCTTTTTTCCGAATGAAAATTCAATTGCTTACGACTTATCAACGCAAACAAAAACTGAAGAGAAGAACAAGATAAACTTTTTATAACTCACTGAAACATATAACTTTTCTGACTCTTTTCTTCCAATTTCAGATCCCATCGACTCAGCGAACATCAAAAAATCTGGAGATTCAATTCCAAATGAGTACTCAAAATCTGTCAATTAACACGTTGATCTACGCGTTTTCGTTGAGAATGCAATTGGATTATCATTCGATTGTTGATGTGAGTCGGGGAGTAATGAAAGAAAAGTGAGCAGAACAGAATATTTTCTTGTTTTGAAGTAATAATTTCGAAACTGTGATAGTTTTAAAGAGCGCATTTGCCATGAGTTTATAAAAACAACTAATTAAGAAGTCTATTGTCAATTACGAGGTTCCGCTCTTCCGGCAGAATCAAGATTATTGAAGAAAGGCGCCGCAAAATCGCTATAAACCACTCCGTTCCCATTTTTAGTGCTCCCATAAAATCAAAAAATCAAGAAGAAGAAAACGTGTTTATTGTGAATGTAGAGAGTCAAAAAATCATTTCGTTGAGCTCGAGACATTGATTTTTATTCCGAATACCGATGGAATTGAATAATTGCATTGTCCTATCTATTCTTCAAGGACTGAAAATTGGAAGAGTCCTTTTTTCTGTTTGGATCCGGAAACTTACGAAATTGATATTTTCATTGAAAACATTGGTTCCGAATTGAGCGAACAAGATGAAGAAAAAGAACCAAAATGAAATCCCTTTGTGATTTTCTCTTTTTTTATATCCATTTCTTATCTGCCACGTAGATCTAATGTTTCAATGGGGCAAAGGGTCAGGGTTTCTCTGTGAATTGATTTTAAAATTCAAAAAATCTGATAGTGAGAGGAAATTTGTGAATGTAGAGACTAACGTATAACCTTTTTTTCTGTTTTTTTGACAACTTTCCGGGAGAAAAACATGAACAACGAATTCTTCTTTGTAAAATGATGACTTCCAAAACTTGCAAAATTTATCACAGTTTCAAAATTATCATAAGAAGTTCAAAAGATTGTTCCAGGTTGCTATTTCAATTTAACAGACAAACTGTAGTTATTTGAGTTCATCAGACTGCTCCAGTCATAAACTGTGAAATTCTAGTTCTTTTTCAAAAAACAAATGACTCAAAACATACTATGACACTCAATAATTAAACCATTTCGTTAAAAATGTCCAAACTCCGTTAAAATCAATTATTCAAAAAAGTTGTCAACTAAAAAACTTGGAATAAAATTCTGAAATTTCAATAGTTGACACCTATTCAAAATCTTTTTTTGGATCAAGCGGGCACTCAACTATCCAAAATCTCATCTTTAAAATACATTATTTTGAAACATTATATCTCATTTCGGAGAACAGATACAAAAAAGGTTTCAACTAATGAACTACTCTAAATATCCCAAGGAACATTTCATTAGTTGACACTTTCATTCTATCTCCTCTGGGAACCCCAGAAAAAAAGATTTTTTTCAGACCGAACTATTCCTAACTGACACTCTTCATTTCACTCATCCAACATCGAAAATTCAAACGACCGCCCGTCTTTCAATTGATCAATCACAGCCATTTCAATCGAGAGAACAATTCAAAATCATCGATAAAAAGAGACAAGACACCGAACATTATCAGATAAAAACCGTTTTGAAACGGATTTCAGAATCTCTGATTTCTTTCGAAATGGAGAGGTTAGTAGCTTCTCTGCGCTCTCTTCTATCTCATCAATTCCAGAAAATCAACTCTCTTACTGTCTGCACCCTCTCCTCCCAGCACACTATCTCTCTCCCTTCAATTATCAATTTCTGAAATGGAGTTTACCTATAAAACTGGATTCTGGGAACTGATGAAATGGTTTTGGATCCAGTACCTTGCTGCCTTTTTCATTGTGGATCATATCTTCAGTTCAATCACCTCTTATATGTTCAGAAATCGTGTATTCTATGTTACTGATGTTTTGAAATAATAAAACCATCCAGATGAAACATCTGAAATGAATTCCAAAATAAGAGAGTCTAATTGGCAACTTGGTTCAGAATCGGGCTGGCAGGCGGGTATTGCGTTCCCTCCTCGCCGTGCGATGTAATCACAGAGAATCATCGCCCGAACTCATCATATTCAGTTGCAGATCAGAGATTGACCCATACTGAAGACTGAAGAATCGAGGGACGCGGCGGAAACTAGTTGAAAACGCGCAGCCGACACCTCGCGGGTTCCGCCAGCCTCTATACTTCGACAAGGGGGAGGCGCCGAGAGATAAGGCGAGTGGGAGAGACGCAGCGTAAGTGGGAAGCCGGAATGAGTTTCGGGAGCAAACTTGGCCTAAAATCCGAGTTTTCGGTTAGAAAAGTTGGAAATTTTGCTGAAAATGTGGGTATTGATACGGAAATAAAGGAAAGTTCAAGAAAAACTCGCAAAAATAGTTTTAAATTATGTTTTTCGCAAAGTTTATGTCAAAATTGAAACTTTCGGGCTAATTTTAACCATTTTTTATACATTTTTCAGCAGGAATCTACATATTTACAAAGAAACTCTGAATATTGACTTCCAGAACAAAAAGAATGGTTGCAGATACGAAAAAACAAAAAGAAAAACGAAATTCGTCGCAAGAAGTTTTGAACCCGGCGCCTGAAGATGCTTTTGATCAAAAAGCAAGCGCGTTAGCCACTGCGCCACGGAGCCCACTTTTAGTCTTCCAGACAAGTAGATCATAAAACCAGTCACCTGAAATCCATACATGTTTGCCATTCGTGTACCGGGAAAATTTTTCAAAAACACCACCTGGGTTTTCCGAAAAAATTTCAAAATAACCACCTAGAATTTCAAAAATCGCAAGAAAAAAAAATGAGCAAAAATTTTCATCAGATGTGTTCCTTGAACTGCCCCCTTCTATTACGAGCAGATTACTCTACCGGAGCGCTGTCACTGCGCCACAGGCGCGCGGGAACGCGCGGCCAAATGAGGGGTACAAGAAATTGAGGGTCCGTTGCAAGCTGGCGGAACGGCGGTGGCGGCGGTCGGCCTGTGTTAGAGAAAAAACAGCGGAACGCGACGAGCATAACTCAGCTCCTAGTGAACCGATTTTTCTAAAAATTGGTACAAACGTTCTTCAGAGCCGTATGATGAAGTCTGTTGAATATCAGCTCTTGAAATGCAATGCTCTTCTCACAATTAAAGACCGTGTACCTGCGAGATTTTTCAGTGCAAAATCGGAGCGTGTACCCCGAAACTACACGATTGCTCGTGCTCGGCGAATACTTAACGATATGCTCCCAAATTTTTTTCGGGAACTACTAATGAAAAAATATTAGGATTCCCCAATTTTTGCGAAATTTGGTTCACTCGTTCCCTTCTAAATAAACTTGCTCTTTTTTCGCAAGCTGTTGAGGTACACGGTTGCTCTCCCGGCCGGTAAAAGACATTTTTGCCCAGTATTCTTTAATAATATAATGAGTTACAACCTCATTTAGCTTTTCAAAACAAAAAATCCGAAGATTATCGGTTTATTTTGCAAAAATTTTCCAAATTTTCGGCGAGATACATTCAACGCTATTTCTACAGTAGAAACCAAAGTTCTGATTTTCTGGACAGTGGATCCATCGACGGAAATCAGCATTTCAGCTGTTTTTCTTGAGTTTGTGAACCTTTTTGATTCATTTTCAAGTTGAAAATTTTTCGAATATCAGACCAAGTGATTTTTCAAAAAATTTTTTCACCACCTAGTTTTCCCAGTATCAAAAACACACCCTGTACCTACACGATCGCGAACATGTATGCTGAAATCCAATCCAAAACTGCTTCTACCTGAAACCCTTGAGAAAAACCAAGAAAAAAAAAACGAAAATAGTCTCCAACTAATTCATTAAAACATTCGACAAGATAGAATCGTTCCGTATAGAAAACAAGGGGCAAATCTTACCATATATATAATAAAAAAGAGGAGAGAGATGATATACATGACAAGAAGAAAATGAAAAAAAAAGAACGAGAAAGTGAAAAATAGATTGAAGAGAGAGTAAATGAAAGGGGCAAAGTGTCTTCACATTTTACAGTTCAAATAGCAAAAGAGGAGAATCATTTGAAAAAAAAGAAATGCCAAAAACCTATTATATCCGTATCAATAGAGCGTGTTTACATTAACAGAATGAGAGAGACCAGATTTGATTTGAACGAGAAAAGTACCAGCGGGAAGAGAAAGAAAGAGAGCAACGGTTTTATAGAAAACAGAGATAACACAGAAGAAGGATTACGATATCTGGGGCATCCAGGAGCTGAAAGCGGCCAATGCCGGATCCTGAACCCTCTGCGTCGTCGTCGTTGTCGCCGCCGCTTTTCTCTCCTGTTGAGCACGAAGACGTGGATCCGAAACCGTAGTGTTCCCGGATCCGATCATCGAAGAGAACGCATCGAATTGAATTGCTATCGCCTTCGCTCTTCTCGGATCATTTGCCGGTATTCTTTCGGCATTTTCGACATTTGAATAGGGAAGACGTCTCTGACAATGAACGATTCCCCAGACGACTTGTTGTGTTTGTGGTATTACGGCCACTTTTGGTTTGTTTCCGAAGATGTTCGAAGTGAAACTGGATGGTGGTGGGGAGGCAGGCGAATCGTCGATAAGTGACTTTGGACTCTGGTTTCGGAGACTTGATCCGTTTGCCAATTTGTTTAGCATTGCCTGAGAGTATGGAAAAAATTAGAATTTTCTCAGTGAAAATAGCTATTTTAAGCAGGAATTTCGTTGATTTTAAGCAAAATCGACAGTTATAAAGCAAAATTCGCCGATTATATTAGAAAAATAAGCCTTTTCATTTAAAAATTAAAAAACAAACCTCCAAATTAAAAGCAGCGGGCTCTGGTTTCCTTTCCGGAACAACTACTTGCGGCGGTTGAACCAATCCAGGTTGTTGTAGTTGTCCGCCCATCGAATGCATTGGTCTCATCATTGGCGGTTGTTGCATATTACTGGGTCTTGGTGGTTCTATAGTCCGTGGTGGTGGGAGTCCTTGTACTTGTTCTGGTCGAGAAGCGGGTCCCGTATTGAAGTATCCACCAGTTGCTTGTGGAGCCGGATACTGATGCATTTGTGATGGCGTCGAGTTTCTTTGGATTGTTGGGACGACGACAGCCGGTGGAGGCAATTGATTCGGATGAGCAGCCTGTGGAACTGGGGCATGTATCACTTGAGTTGAATGAGGTGGAGACGTTCCGTTTGGTGTTGGACCTGAAATTTCTGATTTTTGATGAGGGAAAATGTCGAATTCCTTACCTCCTGGAAGAAGAACTCTTCTCTTTGGCATAACAGCCGCAGCCGCCGCTGCCGCCGCCGCATTCGCCACCGGATTCTGTCGATAGACGGGCGGTTGGTGTGGCTGACGAGCTGCTTCATCCGCCAGAATCTTCTCAATTATAGGGCGAGTGTAGTCGGTGAGTGGAACGTGTGAGAAACGACATTGATCGTCTTGGCACTGGCCTTTGTGGAAGTTTTTACATGGGAATTCACCGTGAAGCATCAGACATTGAAGGCCCTGAAACAGGCGGTTAAATGGGTTTCGAAAGAGATTGACTAACCTTTTTGCAGAAAGTATTCGCATAGAAATTACAGAGAACTGGTCTTCTCAGTGAATCTTCTGCCTGATGGGAATACGAGCAATTGTCTCCGTCTCGACAATATCCTTCACGGAAGAACTTGCACATCTGATGATCCGTTTGGAATCGGGGCTTCTGACCGCCTCGGAATCCTCCACGGAATCCACCTCTTCCATTGAAAAACGGTCTCTTCGAACGGGATTCGTATTCTCCGTCGTCATGGGCGGGAGAAAGACGTCGTCGACGATTCACTCGGTAGTCTGTGTCGTTGAATTGGTCTTCTTCTGAACTGGCGGTGGCGACTGATGGTCCTCCGGCGCCACGATAGTCTTTGTCGCCGAAATATTCTGAAAATTATGGGGGTTCTCAAGGTTACTTATAACTTTTTCACTGATTTTTTTTAGAACTTTCGAGAAAAACAATTTTTCGTAGGTTTTTCCCACCTTTTTTCAAATTTCCAGCAAAGCCTATCATTTTTCAAGCTTTCAATCAACACTTTTACAATAAAAATACCCCAAAACATTAGAAAAAAAGCGTTTCCCTCCGAAAAAGACGTCCACTAATCACCCCGCGGGGGCGTAAATACGGAGCGTCGTTGTGCTGTTTTCAAATGAAAATTCTCAATTTACCATTGGATCCAGGTGGATCAGGAGCGTCGTTATGTGATCCGAATGGATCCGGATCCCTCTCACGTGGAGGACTATTTTGTTCGAATCGCCGAGTTCTTGTTGACGATTCTCTAGGCTTCTCAACTGGCGGCGCCGTCATTTGTGCGGGTTTTTGAAGAATTGGCGGCCGTGTTGATGGAGCCGGACGCATTGGTTCCTCCTCTTCGTCGCATATTTCACCGTCTTCTGGAAGTTCGCCGTCCTCGACGTCTTCTGCTTTGATTTGTGATATGATGTCCGTCATTATCTAGAAATTCATGGTTTTTTACGAGACGAATCCGATAGCGCGGATCATTTTAATTGAAAGAAAATGGAATGAAGTTATATAAAGTTTTAGAAGATAAAAATCGATAATTCCCCCCATATTTCCATCACTTTTTTTCAATTCCTTCTTTGCCTTTCTCGTTCAAATTCTCCTCTTTTTTCTCTTTTCGTTGAAAATTTCCGAAATCGCCGGTGAACTGTGGTAGGCGGAGCTGCGCTCTCTGATTGGCTGCTTGGCTCCGCCCATGAAAAATTCGAGCAGGGGTTCGGGAGGAATTTGACAAAGAATAAAGGTTTTTACCGCGTTTTTCTATCGGAGATTTCCGATCTGAACAGTGGCTGGAATGTCAGGTAAAGCGCGACAAACCTATACTTTTGGGCCGTTGGAGAACGATCTGAATATGTCAAAACGTGCACCTTTTCATTACTCATTTGTTGCCGTTTACTCGTATTGTTTTCCATATCATTGCTGTTTCGCAAAATCTCTTTAGCAAAAATGGAGGATTGAAAACCACAGAAATGTGAATGTACAGCGCGCTGAAGGGCCGTCAACTCACTCTCAAGTGACTAAGCAGGCAAACCCTGTCACAAGGGAGGAGAGACCCGTCCTCCTTCTCCTCTCCTCAACGCAAACAACTAATCGACCGTCTCTCAATTTTACGCACTCTCTCGCTGGGAATTTATTGATCCTTCGGGCGTATCGACGACGCAAAAACACGCTTGGGGCAAGAATATCTCTCAACGCGAATATCAAAAGAACTATCGAAACTGGAAACTAAAATACCTGCGAATGAATGAATTACAGAATAATTTCTACCGTATCTTGACAATTCCAACCACTTGTTCAGTTCAGCATTCTCAAATAGGATTTGCTTTCAAATTGCCGGTTTTTCAGAGATTTCTCAGAGATTCAACTCGTTTTCTCACAGAGCTTCACCATCTTCACTTTCTCTTATCTGCCGATTCTCAGGCTTTTTTAATGATTTCGGATCATTTTTACACTTTTTCCAACCCGTTCTTTGCAAATATTCATCATAAATTCACCTAAAACTGTGTGTTAGAAGACACTTTCGCACAAAAAGAAACAGAAAATGAGTATATATCGTCCGGCGTGTCGATGAGGGACACGTTATAATGTATTTCGAAAATCACGAGACTTGTGAGTGAGGAAGACGCGAGTGAGAGGCCGCGCGTCGACACGTGACGCGGCCGCTCCGCATTCGACGCTCTACGCGACACGCATAGTGGTTCTCGCAACGATTGGGGTACGGTGGCACTCATTTCAACTGTGTCATTTTCCCCGTATTTTTTGCAAAAATTCCAACTGTTCGCTCCCGTAAAAAGATTAAAATCAATTGAAAATCGTGGAAATCGTCAAATTAAAAAACGCGAAAATTGCAGAAAACGGGTCGAAACTGGCGGAACTTCATTCATAAGTCATGAGTTTTCATGACGACTCGCATATTTTATCACAGCTTGGAAGTGAGTCGAAAATCTGAAAATAAAATTAAAAATCTGGATTTTTAGTTCTGGATTCACACGAAAGAAGCCCAAAACGAGAAGAGAAAAGCTTCGTGGACGTCAAATTGACGGCGTCGGTTTCAGATGACGACGACGATGATGAGGATATGGTTTTCGATAGAGTAAAACGAAGATTTCTGTTTAAAAATTCATTTTCGTGGTTTCAGAACAATCTTCTGTCATCGAATAAACGACAGAATGCGTCGTTGATACGAGGGAGAGCTGATAATCAGACAATTCGATTCATTATTCTTGTGATTCTATTTCTGACGGCTGGCCTTGTCAGTACTTCCAGCACTCTTTCAGTTTGTTCTGTTCGACATGAAGTTATTGCTTGTCTTTGGACATGCATCGGAATGTTTTGTGGAGCATGGACCAGTGAGTTTTAAATTGAAATATCTGAAATAATTGAAAAATTTCGTTAAAAAACGGAATTTATTTAAAAAAAGGGTTTTCTGTGTAAATTAAAGATTTCCAGCTAGAAAAGACGGGAAGAAGATTCACGAGGCTTCATTCTTTATCAAAATTGAAACTTTTCTGTGAAAAATTTTTTTTTTCAATTTTTTTTTCGACAAACCCATATTTTTCGTCTGAAACCGATTTTTCTCTATTAAACCATCCCATTTCCAGTCTAAAATTATTTTTAAGCATATAAATTCTTTGAAAAATTCAAAATTATATTCCGAAATTCTCAACAAACCCCATTTTTCAGCAAAACTGACATCGTCTCGTTCGAATCTGATGCTATATCTGTTCGCAGTGTTGCTTACTCTTCTTGTCAATCTCTTCTTCGCTTTCAACTTCTCATTTCTATTCGCAATTCGTGGATTCTTCGTCGGATCGACCCTCTACGGAGGAATACTCATTTGGTTCGCTTTTTGGAGAAAACAACCACGAAAACTTCTCATTTTATTATTCATTTTCTCAACTGGAGGTCTTTTGGCTATGACTGTTCGGACGACTGCTTTCACTGGTATGTGATTTTCTCCTTTTTTAATACAAAAGTGGATTTTCGTAGTTTTTAACACAAAACTTCCAATTTTCCGTGAAATCTAAGTGAAACTGTGTGGTTTTAACCCTTAAAACACTGAATTTTCATTTGAAAAAGGTATTCTGCAGCTTAACATCGTTCATTTTATTTTCAGATGCAACAAGCAGTCTTGCCGATATGAGTATCGTAACCCGTTCGATTCAGAATACAGTATCCAGATTGAAAAGAGCAGCTTCTTCAGAAGACACAGAAAAAACGCTTCTTCCATTTGTAGATGTTGATAATGCGACACATCAAACAGTGATTCCAGATGATTCTGTTGTCAAAAAGTATGTGAAATTAGTGAAAATTCCAAAAAAGTTATGCGAAATCAAAGAAATCGATTGTTTTCTCATTAAAAATATTCGAATTTCAGCAAATTTGAATAATCTTTCCTTGTTGATCGAAAATCATCATCTGAACCCTTTTCCATCTGAAAACCCAAGAATTCAAAAATTTTCTATTCCAAAATGCTCTATTTCTTTTGGAAAAAGTTGGACTGGCTTCCGAGCAAAAAAAGCGCAAATGCTTTCTTTTCAGGCCCTTTTCCCACTCGAAAATTCCAGTTTTCCCTTCCTAAAAACGAATATTTTCAGACCAGAAGTAGCAACTGGAACAGTTCAAAAACTGAAAACAAAAACAGAAATGAATGCGGAAAAGGAGAAAGAAGTGGAAGAGAAAAAGAAAGAGGAAATTACTGTAGTTGATGGAACAACTGGAGTAAATTCAACGACAGATTCTACGACAACAACCACTACAACTACAGTACCTACAACAACAACGTCTACAACCACTACAACCACTACAACGACGACTACAGTACCTCCAACAACCACAGAAAAGAAGACTACTGTAGACGATAGGGTTGATGTGAAGACAAGAGATAGCAAAGAGGAAACGAGGTTTGTTTATTCAGACGGCGAAATATAACAAAACTTGCAAAAAACCAAAAAAACACATAGTGAAAGGGATTCCAACTGTTTTTGAATGAAAATCAATTAAAAATAAGTGAAAAGTAGGAAAAAAAAGTAAAAATTTCAATTTTGAATTTTAATAAATGACTGAAATCAACGGAAAATCGAAAAGAACCTCGCGAAATCGTCTGAAATCGAGGAGTATTTCGAATTCAAGAAATCCATCTTAATGAAAATCCCGAAATTTGCCTGAAAATCCTAGAAAATTGAAAAATTTCAGACCGTCGACGTCTCCATTAAAAGTAGAAGAAGAATCTCCACCGTATCCAGCGAATTGTCCATCGGATAATCTGTTTCTGAGTGGAAATGTGGCAGAAGAAACAACGACGTCATTCCTGAAGACTTTTGCTTCTTTTGGAGTCATTATCTATGTGATTTCATATATTCTTTGTTGTCTTCCGTGTGGATTAAAACCCGATTCGAAAATTAAGAAGTTGGAATCAGATTCAGTCGTTGGATTGGGAATGAGATTAAGGATACTTGTGGCAGCGATTCAGACGATCATTGGATTCTTGCAACGTGAGTATTCTAGAAGATTCATAAGTTTTCAGGCTAGAAAACTCATTTTTTAAAGAGAAATCAGAGAAATCTGAAAATTCAATTCAAACTATCTAGAAATTCTGAAAAACACTGTCAGAAACTTGAATCAGAGCTCGTTACCGTAATCCTTTTCAGAAATCAAGCACTTCCATTCGTCATCCCAATCGACTGCTTTCTCTGAACACATCACTATTTGTGTATTCGTTATGATCACTTCTCTCATCATTGTCTTTGTGTAAGTCTTCCACTCCTTTTCCAATAGAATCCTCTCTTTTTAGTGGCCGTCGAATCGGAAGTATCGAAGGATTGATCATCTCTTTCGTTCTGACTGCTTTCGGAGAGATTATCCTTCTCTTCTCATCAAATTCTTCACAATTCGGAGCAATTGTATCGATTTGTGGACTCTATTCCCTTTGGATTTCTATGTTTTTGGTCATTGAGGTGAGAAATTGAATGAATTTTATATATAAAATCACTTGCAGGTCTTCCTACAAGTCCGTTCGACTGTCCAATTGGCCTATTTCCTGATCGCATGGATCGTCGGACGTTCGATTGCGTGCCTCTTCTCTCTCGAACCCGTTTTCTCGGATCTCGAGCACACTTTCTGTGTTCTTTTCACCATTTCCATCGGAATTCTTCTTTATTATTCCGTCAGAATGCTTCAGAAATCAAAACGACTCAAAGAGATTCTGGATAACTCTTCTGCTCCGATTCCATCGATGAATTCAACTTCTGGTCCAGGAGAATATATTTCTTTGACAGCACAAGATGTTATGGATGACGATGATTTGATTGATGAGGAGGATGAGGTACTTTTCCTGAAATAGAGGATTTTGAATGATCCTAATTTAATTTTCAGAATGATCGTAGCTCAATGGATTTAGATTTCGAATTGGAGCAACTGGGACTGGAACCAGTTGGAGTCTCTTCTTCTTCTAGGGCATAATTCCTTTCTACTCACTGGGTTCTCTTTTTCATATTAAATCGCTAGTCTTTTCTATTCATTTTGATTCCCTCCCCTCGGTGCCTTTCATTTCTTGTCTGGTTCTTCCTCTCTATCCTTCTTCTTTTCTCCTTCTTCTGAATATCGGTGATCTCAGCTCAATTCTGTGTATGGCTTCTCTTTTCTCATGTGATAGTTTTTCCCCCTCTTTTTGTTACAGTTTTATATCTGAAGATGCTCGGCTTACGGTAGTTTTGGATTTTGATTTATTTTAGAAAATTCAGCTGAAAATTTGATCAAAACGTTCAAAAAATGGAGAAAAGGGAACCGATGACTACCGTAATCCGTTCATTTTCAGTCTTCATTGCAATGTACACATACCTCTAACATTGGATTTTAATTTATTAGAAAAAATCGTTTTATCCTTTTTTGGCCCTCGTTTACCCTTTCAATGTTTTTAAACTTCGAATTCTTTCAGATCATTTTCGGAAGATGTTCAGAAAACGGAGCTCCACGATTTGCTTCGCGGAAAAATCGAAAATATCACTGTTTCAGATATGAAACGAAAAGGGAAACGACGTCTTTTGGAAGGTGCTCTCAAACGTGTGATCTGTTGTGGTCTGGGAAATAAAAAAAATGTTTCAGAAAGATAATAAAAAATATTTCGGTTTCCTCCAGCTTTTGATACAAGTATGGAAAACGTGCCAACTTCAATCGAAATACATTATTACGAGATTTCGGAAATATACTCACAAAAATACATATTCGGTTCAAATATGCTGCGACGGGTGCATCGAAATCAAGATTCTCATTCAATGTTTGAGTGAATTCTGTAACAATAAACTCCGAATTTTCAGAAAAAAACTGTTACTGTTCCAATACTTCTTCGAAACGAGTCCATTAGTTCATTCCTTGTTTTTTCTATTGCTTGAACACTTGTTTGAATTGAAAGTGTCAGTAATGCTTCCCGATGGATAAGGGATTTCCATAGAAAGATGCTCCTGCAAATCGTTGCAAAACGAGATGGGCGGTGCATTAGAATATATTTTCGGGTCAGACTTGCTTAGCCTCACCAAAAAACCGGCGCCTAAAAAACCGGCGCCCCCCTTAACTAAAACCGGCGCCCCCCCTTCACCTCACCACTGCAGGCGCCCGTTTAGCCTCACCAAAGCGTGGCAATCTCTTAGCCTCACCCAAATCGGAGTCTCCTTAGCCTCACCAAATTTCAGCGCCCGTTCAGCCTCACCAAAACCTCTCTCTCCTTACTATTAGCCTCACCAAAAAAGCCCTTCCTTAGCCTCACCAAACTCCGGAAAAGAGGGAATGTCTTGGAAAAAAAAAAGAAAAAAGCTGAAGGAAACTGAAATTCGAAGCTGTCATTGTGAGGTAATTACTTGATGGTTTAAACATATTTTTTGCCGAAAACAACAATAAAAACTTGTGAACATAACTCCGCTCTTCTACTTCTTGTTCCTGTTCAATAAAACGCTTTTGACTCGGAATCCACGTGGGAAATCTGTCAAGGAAGTTTAAACTGAGAGGGAAAACAAGGAACAGAAAAGCCGGTAAACAACAGTCAACAAATAGCACTAATAGAAAAAAAGAGTTCGAATTGATAAACACTTGACAAAAGAGTATAAATAAAGAGAAAGCTTTTGGGAGGAAGTTGACCGAAAAGGAAGCTTCTTTAGAAGAATATCAAAATGAGAATTCAACTGATTTTTGTTCATTTTCTACTGATCGTCTGTATTGTTTCGACTGTTTCTTCTCAGGTAACTTCATATATCCAGACACCCAAATCTTTCTCATTCTCCAGCCACTGTCCGTTTCCACATCTTTGTCCTCTCGTGACCATTCCCGTGTGAAACGTGGATTCTTCAAAAGCATTGGAAGAGGAATTCGGAACATTGGAAAACAGATATTCGGACCGAATAGAGACAATTGGTCGGTTCCAAATGGATAATTTTTGATTAACTGTCTAATCGTTTGTTCAAGCAAATGAATTAATTGAAATTTTTTTAATATCAGAGATATGAATCAGAAAAAACGTTTCTAGCCTGTTTCAAAATAAAGTTAGAGAATATATTAAGAGACCATCTCTGAGAGGGTCGAGCATAGGCCTACAGGCCTGTTCACAGTTCGCAAAAATTTTTAGAGAACTATCTGAAATTTGGTGTGGAGGCGTCCTAGGGTACTCTAATTACATATATCTATATTTTATCCGGATTCATGCCTCCTCCCCAAAGTTGACGTCATCTGAAGTCAAAAAATCAAAATCGTCAGTTTTGAAGATAGAGATCTAAACTCTTCAGAAATGAATAAAGGGCACATTTTTGAACATTTTCTCAGTATATGACTAATTTCCATCTCTTACGGTTCGATCGGAAAATTCACATTTATATGAAATTTTTCACTTTTTTGAGAATAACAAAAAATTTTAGTATATTTGTCCCTCGAGATAAGTTGAAATTATGAAACTTCAAGTCATTTTACATATAGATCACAAGAGGTTATATTCAGATTTCAGTGTGTAAATAACTTTTTTCCACTATTTTCATAACTTTCCATCCAATTTTTCTATACGGATTCGAATTTTTGAGTTACATAACATTTTTCCGAGCCGGGAACGGTAAGATTCGATGTTTTTATATTATTATGAATCTGAGAGAACGAGATAAATGTCGAAATCTCTATTCAAAAAGAATTCTCTTCAACAAATTCTGACGTTTCAAAATTTCCACTTTGGAGCATTTTCCTGAAAATTTTTGTACTGATGTCCGTTAAGATCTGTTAAAATTAGGCAAGAACATGCCTTGATTTATTAGAAAAACTAGACTAGTCATTCTGGTTTCAGTGCAAAAAGCACTTTTTTTCAGTTTTTTCATATTTTCATCCTAAAAATTTATATAGGCTTAGGAAACTTGGTTTCCTGAAAAGTTTTCAACTAATGTCCTGTGAGTTCGGTTATGATAACAGCATATCTTACCATTTTACATCAGAAAAATCACATTTCATCTCATAATTTCAGTGCGAAATGCACTATTTTTCGACATTTCCACTAACTGTGCAGAACCATTATAAATCGAATTCTATTTTTTACGAGTAGGTGTTGATGTGCTTCTCATGGTCTGACAGACGTTTATCAGAGTTTTACACACAAAAATTCATAATCTGACCATTTTAAAAGATTCGAAAATTTTCATAATTCTGAAAAATTTTTCATGTGGTCCCCCCTTTGAAAAACTCAAAAAAACTTTTTTCCGGAAAAATGTCCAAAGACACTATTTAGTATGTAAAACAGATGGAATAGTGTATGAAACTTCTCAAAACCCATGAAAAGTTCCCGAAAAGTCATTTTATAAAAGGTATGAATACGAAAATTTCGAAGTTTTGAGTTTCACTTGGAATGTTTTTCAAAAAGTGGACTAATGAAAGAAACTTTCAAATTATTAACCGGAAACAACTGTTCTTCATTTTTTCATTACGATAACTGTTCCATTTCTACGATGAGAGTCTCAGAATGCGTTATTCCATCATCTGATAGTCTTGAAGACAAACGTCGAAAAATAGTGCATTTCGCACTGAAATTATGAGGTGAATTGTAATTTTTCTGATGTAAAATGGTAAGATATGCTGTTATCACAACCGAAATCACAGGACATTAGTTGAAAACTTTTCAGGAAACCAAGTTTCCTAAGCCTATATAAATTTTTAGGATGAAAATATGAAAAAACTGAAAAAAAGTGCTTTTTGCACTGAAACCAGAATGACTAGTCTAGTTTTTCTAATAAATCAAGGCATGTTCTTGCCTAATTTTAACAGATCTTAACGGACATCAGTACAAAAATTTTCAGGAAAATGCTCCAAAGTGGAAATTTTGAAACGTCAGAATTTGTTGAAGAGAATTCTTTTTGAATAGAGATTTCGACATTTATCTCGTTCTCTCAGATTCATAATAATATAAAAACATCGAATCTTACCGTTCCCGGCTCGGAAAAATGTTATGTAACTCAAAAATTCGAATCCGTATAGAAAAATTGGATGGAAAGTTATGAAAATAGTGGAAAAAAGTTATTTACACACTGAAATCTGAATATAACCTCTTGTGATCTATATGTAAAATGACTTGAAGTTTCATAATTTCAACTTATCTCGAGGGACAAATATACTAAAATTTTTTGTTATTCTCAAAAAAGTGAAAAATTTCATATAAATGTGAATTTTCCGATCGAACCGTAAGAGATGGAAATTAGTCATATACTGAGAAAATGTTCAAAAATGTGCCCTTTATTCATTTCTGAAGAGTTTAGATCTCTATCTTCAAAACTGACGATTTTGATTTTTTGACTTCAGATGACGTCAACTTTGGGGAGGAGGCATGAATCCGGATAAAATATAGATATATGTAATTAGAGTACCCTAGGACGCCTCCACACCAAATTTCAGATAGTTCTCTAAAACTTTTTGCGAACTGTGAACAGGCTTGTTCGAAGTTTTCGGACATCGTCTCTTAAATATTATTGAATTCTTACACTTTTCGTATGATTTAGCAATTTTCTGGCAAAGGAAGAGAGATGAGCAACTAGCAACGTTATGTTACAGATTGAGTATTTACAAAATGTTACTGATCCTCAGACATCTCAAAAAGACTTTTGTTTCTAATGGTTCATTTTCTTGTCGTTTAGCATACTTTCTTCAAATTTCAGAAACAATACGGATGTTTAGGAATAGAAAGCATTTGTGTTCTTTTGATTGAAGATATCATGAAATTCAAACTTATGTTTTATTTCATTGCATTTCTTCTAAAAATCCAAACAAGTTTGATTCATAAGGGAAAATAATGAAAAATATTGTTCATTAAATAATACAGTTACTCAGGTGCTACAAAAATGACTCGAGTTATGTCACAAACGATTAATCATGCGATTGGGGCTGTGTCTATCTGCCAATGATCTTCTACGAAAACTTCAAAAAAGTCATGTTTACTGTTTCAGATTGTTTTCAAGACATTGGCTGTCCAATAGGTTTCCATTCAGCGCTGGCAATATGCTGGAAAATTATACTAGTTCTCACTTTTTTTGTAGTTTAATTTTTTGTATTTTGAGTGTTACTCTCGAGTAAAAGAAAATCAGTTTCTTATTCTTCCTTTCCTCCTTTCGTAATATTTTTGAGCTGGGAGTGTATTGGGAGAGAGAGAGAAAGAGAGAGAGAGAGATCAATAATTACCTTTGTCCATCATGTGTTGCCGAAAGGATACCGTAAGCCAGGTTACAGACCATTGTTTCTTAGATTAGATATCGGCGATAGATAAAGATTATGATCGATTAGATGTAAAAGAAGGACCCTTCTCTCCCCAAATTCATAATATCGTACCATTCGCCTCGACAACTCATTCAGAATATCTTATTCTCTATTTGAACCATGCGAATTCTCTTACTCCTGTATTTGGCTGTCTCTACACATGCAGACTGCAATTTTCGTAAACTGGATAAGCTACTAGGTAAGGTGTTTTTCGGTAAATTATTCAAAACACTGTTTCTATCCAGGACTTGCAGAGGATCCTATCTTAAATAACATAACCGACTCATGGCGAACACCGGAATTCATCGACGGACTCCGGAGAATGAATGAAACGTGCTTAACCGATGAAAAACATTATCAGTTTATGGGATTCAAGAAGTTTCTGTCGCCGAAAGATCGTTCTTTCAATTCTGGTTTGCTTCTAGGTGGTGCCGAATTCATCCAACTAACCGAGACACGAAAAGCTCTGGGTTTTGGGCCACCTATATGGCGTAAAAAGAAGAAGTGGTGGAATAGAGCCAATGAAGAGAAGCTCAAAACGATGACCATCAAAGAGTATTATGATGAGAAGGAATTTTATTCGCTTTATGGGGACGACGAAATTTTTTCGCAGAGAAAAATCAACAGTTCTTCTGCATTACTCGATAGACGCTTTCCATTTATACGAAATGCTTTCAAACGAATGTCCGAAGCGATTCGTTGTGCGAATGGAGGAGTTGTGGATAGAAAGTGATCAAGGAAGTGTCAAGACAGAGCTTTTTGATGTTTATGGAACTGATGATCGGGTTTTTTTATTATGGTACCGATTGCATGAGATCTTAATTATTCGATGATCTATTTGTAACTTTTCTAATAAACTTATCATTTATTCCGTTTATAAAGATTGTTTCATTGTTTTAACGAGGCTTTTTGTCTAATGAAATACCCCCGACTTCTGAAATCTCTGAAAGATGAGCCTAAGACTTCCTCCACGTATAAACTGTCATTTGCATCCTTGAGATCATTCAAGATTATATCTTCTTGACATTTTTTTTTTTCCTGATATTTTGAATGTTCTATAATTATACGACCACCCCTCAAAATGTGATTTTTCGGCCAAAATGGCGTGAATAAGCTATGAAAAAAGTTCATAAATTGAGTTCAAACTAAATTTTTCATTAGTTTTTTTATCGACTCTGATAAATTTGATACTTTTCTGTCGCTTCACTATACATCATACTGCTGTTGTAGTATAATAAAGTTTTCCAAGAGCCTCAATCAAACATTTAGCTATTAATTTTCACATTTGTATTGTTCATAATAAAAAAAGTCAAATCGCGTCTATTCTGTGGAATGACCAAAATTCTAACTGTGCTTCATTGGACACTGTATTTTCATCAACTTCCATCACAAAGTGTTCGAAATCCGATTATTTCAATTAAGTAAAAAGAAAAAATTTGAAGTCAATTTTTGAAGGTAAAAAGTACAAGCTTCGTGTTTGTAGGAGAGGAGGAAGCGGAAAGAATGGAAGGTGGTTTCTGTAGTCTAGTCGTCTTCTGTACCCCCTACAGTGATCCATTTATCACTGCTCTCGTTCTGCTAACAATGGGAGAGAAATCAAAAAAAATGCACAAAGACTTTCTTGCCAACCTAATAACTTTCCCTTTTCCTAAAATCTTTTCTCCAAAGTCAAATTCCCAAAATATTTCATTCATTTGCATCGATAATCTCTTATTTTGGACATCAGACCAAAAACCAGAAATTATGTATGAATCTGTTTTCAGATTAAAGGATTTTTGATAATCAAAAAGAACTACTCATCTCCTTTTAACTTATTAAATATCTTTTCGTCAAATAAATCTCTTGTAGTTCTTTTTCTTTCGGACGTCAATGAGGGTGGAAAAGAGAGGATGAGCATTTGGATTATTATAGAAAAGGTTTATAGAAATGGTTAGGATCAAAGTACTATACATCGAATGAATTTGTAAAGTTGGTTTTTGAACCAATGAAGAAGTACATTGAAAATGATAAAGAATTCCGAAAATATTCAGAAAATATTCAAAAAACAAGAAATTGAAATTTCTGAAAAAAAAACGGTTTCAAAACATTGGTAAACTGAACATCGATGAACTGATTATACTCAATTTTCCGTGTATAATATAGTTTGAACAAATTCAAGATTCTCAAAAAATGCTTCCAACTTTACTTCTCTCCATAATTAGTTCTCTCTCAAAAACCAAAAGATACCTCATAATTTCCGAGTAATCTTCAAAGAAACGTGCATTTTCCAATGAAATCTTCAATTCTTTTCCATCGTCGACATCATTCTTATAACTCATAATAATAGGGTTTCTAAACAATGAGAAATATGATATTTTCCAACTAGACTACTTCTTCGAAGAAGAATCTGCAAAAATCAGTTCATGGAAATTGATTTTTCATAGAAAAGTTTGAAGTTTCTAGAATTAATATCTCATTAAATAAATATTGAGATCAAAAATAAATAATTGGATAAGCTCCGCCCACTTTCTGCAATTTCGTTGTTTCAAAAGATTATTGAAGTCCCGCCTAATTTGAAAATGAGCAACCTTTTTTTTGTTAATATTTTTTATTTATTTAGCATTGTTAAAATATTTATTTTGAAACTATTGAAAAAAACATGTTTCACGTTTCGGAAAATTGATTTGATTATTCTAACTTTTAGATTGATAATGAATTCTTTCTAGATGTATCTCTTTCATGAAGTAAATTGAAACATTGAGCAGCGTTCAGTCGTTTTAAAGTTTTGTAGTTTTCATCAAAATCAATTTTTCATTTCAAAGTACTGCGTATAGTCTACAGTAACTGGATGATTTACCTAATTCTATGTTTTTTCAAAAAGTTATGTTTCACAAAACCTTCAAAAACGCAGACTTTGATGAGTTCCTATTTCCAAAATCAATTTATCGCAACAAATATTTTCAAACATTTTAAAGGAGGACTGCAGTCATTTTCGACTCAAAAAAATTCCTATGTAATTCGCCCTGAAAAATCTCATTCTGCCCTTAATTTTTCATGAAATTTCCTCTAAAATCCTCTAGCTGCGAGCAAGCAAAGAAACTTATGATTATGGTGGAAGAGTTTTTCAACCTCGGCCACGGGGGTTTTGGCGCGCCCTGGCGGCTTTTTTCGTTCTTTTTTCGAAGTTTTCGTTTGTAAATGAGAAGATATATTCAATACAAATATGAAACTTCGAAAGAAAGAACGAAAATAGCCGCCGGGGCGTCCCAAAACCCCCGTGGCCGAGGTTGAAAAACTCTTCCACCATAATCATAAGTTTCTTTGCTTGCTCGCAGCTGGGGCATTTTAGAGGAAATTTCATGAAAAATTAAGAGCAGAATGAGACTTTTCAGGGCGAATTACATAGAAATTTTTTTGAGTCGAAAATGACTGCAGTCCTCCTTTAATTTTGAGAAATTCAGCTAAACATAAAGACTTTTTTGGAATAAAGTTCAAGGATTGTTTATCCATTCCGCCGTAAAGTTTTTTCTGATATTTGTGAAACAGAAGTTTCCTTTGCTTCAAAAGGACTAACATTTTCAATTTCTTTCTCTTGAACTAATGAGAATCAACGAAACGAGTCTTCAAACTGTTTTCAACCAAAACTTTCCATTTTCTACTAAAAAAGCTATAACTGAAATTGAATCCGGATTTTTTGATACATTACTTTTAATGTTTCAAAAACGTTCCTTAAAACTTGATTAAATTTGAAACTCTTGATGCGTCGTTTTGTTGTTTTGGAACTAAACACTGACTGACAAAACCAATCGTCATTAGCTTTGAAGATACAGATTACATCTTCAGTGAAACAGTTAAAACAAGTAAACAGACTGTCTTGTGGTAGGTTCGTTACGTTTCTTCACTTGCTTTGCATAGTTTTTTCTTTTTATTCTGTAGAAATAGAAGAATAATGTATTTTTGAAGAATTTTGGTAGTTGAAGTATAGAAAAACATTCTGAAGAATCAACATCGAATGATTCAAGAAATGAATAAGTTACTGTTTTATTGAAACAGTAAACACTCTAATATGCTCAACATGACAGTAAGAGTAACGCACCTAAACTAGTCCATTCAAACCAATATTTTCTACTTTTCAAAAAATATTTTCTTCAAAAAATCAAAAGTTAGCAAAGAAGAAAAAAGTTGAAGTGGCAACTAATTGAATCGGAATTTCTTTGAAGGATTGAGATTAGAAATAAGAAATCAGAACTTTTCAAGATGTTTTCCTGGAATTTTCGGTTTCAAATTTATCTTTTTTTCTTCAAAATTGAAGAACCGATCGTTCAAACTTTGAATCCTTCGAAAACTCAAGTTTATAATTTTTTGATTCGGATGTGCAGAATTTAAGGTGAATGGGCAGTTTTAAATGCCTTTCCCGGACTGAATTACGAATTGCTTTGAATTTTAGACGATGAATAAATAAAATTGCATCCCGGCTCCGATTTTTACTAAAATTTTTTCTCCGGAAGTTTCACAGTTTCAAAACACTTTTTTAAATGAACATTTCCATCAAAACTGATTCTTCGACATTGTTGTCTCCTCAGATCATTCCTCTCTTTCCATCTGATTTTTCGAATCGAAGAGGAGCCCTCTAAAAGTTCCCAAAATAACATTTGAGAATATTCAATTGTCTATCCATCTCTTTTTCTTCTGTTCATTCATCCAAAAAAAATTTTGTTTCGTTCTTCAGTTTTCACTGTTTCAACAAATCCTTTCATTGAACTGCGTCTACATTTTTTGTTTCCAGTCGTGTAATAATTTGAACTCAATAATCACTGTTACTATCGTACCATATTGAAATGTGCGTTCCAAGAATAATGATTGATTAAGTTGCACGATACTTTTACAGTATCATTGAAACACTAATCACCGAATATCTGGAATCAAAACGTTAGATCTTGGATGTTTCATTCTAAATCCAAAGTTCATTTGCTTAGATTGATTTTTCTTGATTCCTCCAAGTTTCGGTTGTTCCGTTCATAAAATCGAGTTTTGATGACAAAATACATCAACTTACTGTTTCATTGAAATAGTGAAATGTATATAATATTCAGGAGATTGTTCCAATCTCGACTGACTGAAATTGTATCGTAGTACCTGATGATCACGAGAAAAGTCGTTTGAATCCAATTATTATTAATGTTTTCATTTTTGTATTATATTCAGCTGAAACTTTTACTGTTTCAATGATAGGTAGAAAATAATACTTTAAAGGCTATTACTGTGTATATAAATATCAGGTTCTTATTAGATTCAGCCCTCACAATAAGCACGGTTTCAGAGAATTCATAATGAAATGAGAAATTATAATATTTATTCACGATTTTATTATATAAGAAGACTGAAATTTCAAAAGTTTTTAATCGATCAGAAAAATTTCGTAAACTTTGAAAAAACTGTATCTTTTGAACACTTTTGCTGTGAAAATTTTTTTGAAAACGCGATTATGTATATTTCTAGATAAAAAACAGATTTGTAGAAACCAAAAGTGACTTTCGGAAATTATGTTGGGAAAACAAGATTTCTAAAACGTAACTGGACTTTGTTGTATATTGGATTGCAAGTTGTTCTGAACACTGTAGAATTTATTGAGAAGCAACAGTGAATAGTATAGAGAACAAGGATTTATACAGATATGGGGGTTCCCCAAAAATGTACATAATTTACAAAAACAACAAAAATTGTGTACATACATATTGCCACGGTTTCAAATATAAGGAAAAAAAATAGAAAGGATTTTCAACTGATGAAAGCTAAGAAGATACTTTTCATCCTTAATGTTCTGTTTTAACGGAAATCTTCAGTATGTACTGATCGCCATTTGAATCAAACCACCAGATTTAAAGCCACAGACCGTAGTTTCTGATACTTTCAAGTTTAGTCCTTTTGCTGAAACCGTTTTCTATTTTAATAAATTTTATGTTTTCTCAATGTTTGAAAAAACCCTGAATATTATTCCGGGAGCTAATTTTGAAAACTCCCCGTCTTCTATTTACATAAGCTTAATTCCTCACCGAAACAGAACAAAAATTGAAAAAAAGAATGTTTTATAGATACTGTTAAATCTTCAATTATAGTAGATAACACTGTTTTTGTCATGATGTATTCCCTACTTTTACCGAATCTTTCAAAACCTCCCTTCTTTGTTTTGTTTCAACCTCATTTTCCCTTCTTCCCTTCCCCTGCTCACCGTCTTCTATTTTCGACACGTCCTTTTTGCACCGATTTAATAGCCTTCGTTTTCCATATTTCCTCATTTCATGTCTTTTTACTGCCTTTTTCCAAAAAACTTTTCCCTTTTTCCTATTCAATGTCATGAAAAAGAGAGAGAGTGAGAATTGAGCCATGTGTCTACATATTCAATATCCGTTTTCTTCTTTTCTCCGAATGTTTCCAATGGATTATGTTCCCTTTTTTTGTGATTTATATTCTTTTCTCTTTCCAATCTGTTAACTATTCTTCTTGTTCAGATTCACGTTCTCTATATAAATAGTCCCATTGCTAAATTGTATTCATTAAATTCTCAGAATTTTTCAAAACATTTTGGAACGTTAAAAATTATTGTCCGAGAGGAGTACACCAAAATAATGTTTTCAAAATCTCGATTCATTTTTTTTGAGAAAAGCACCCGGGAAATCTAACATCAACTATTATACAAAGTAATAAGCCCCACCCCCATATCCCCCAAAATCCATCCAAAACTTTCTAATTTTCAACTGATCGCTTATCGAACGAACTGACACACATTCAGTTATTTTTAAAGAAATCCGGGATTAGAGGGATGGAAACATTAGAAGATTTAGACTCATTTTGTAGGATTTCAACAATTTTATCCTTTCATTCCCTTCTTTCCGTGATATTTCCCTTTCTGCGTCAAATCCTTATCTTGGTTTTTTGAAAAATCACAAGTTCTTTCATTCTGAACTTTCATTTTGGTCTTCGAAGTATTTTTTTTATTGTGCTGGATATTCTTAGAGATAGACGTAAAAGTGTAAGCGAAACTTTCCACATGTAGAAAAAACTATGAGTACTTCAAAAAACAGTAAACCATTTCGAGACTATCAAAAAACTCTCTGTTTCAATTAACACTTTTTCTAAAGTTTTTCAGTGACACTCATTAGATTGAGCGGCTGATGCTAATTTTTAGTCAGTTTTGTCATGACGGTTTACAAAGAATTGTGATTGATTGTATGAAATTGATCAAGAGAAAATATAGAAACAATAAATATTTGTGTTACTGGTATCTGGTATTGGTCTGCATAGAAAAATGTAATCTATGTTTGTATCAATGCTGAAAACACAAAAGATTTCAAATATACGAAGGTGTCTAGCCTCTCTGCACTCTCTCTCTCTCTCTTTCTCTCTCTCTCTCTCTCTCTATTTCTAATTAAAATTCTGTTTCAATAAAGTTACCTAATTCAGTGTAATTACTTCCGGAGCTTTTTTATTTCTTTCAAATCTTAGGATTTATCAGCCAACCAAGTTCAGTTTTGAAACCACAAATTCAGAAATTTTGAAATTTTCATTCAAACCTTCAAGTGTGTAGTTACAGTAATCCTGGAAGTGTAACACCTCTCAAACTCTTGTTTCGTCACGAAGAGAATGAAAGGATGATGAGTAGAAGAAGATTATCCCCCTTTGGCACCATTTGATATTAAAGATTGTGAGTCTAAAGAATATCTCATTTCTCACGGAGAAATGTTTTTTTGGATCCAATCGTTTTCAGTAGAGAACTTCATTAACCTGAAATTGACAAGCAATCATCGAAACGCCGCAAAACTTCAAAAGAAAAAAGAATTATCAAAACAGTAAAAATTGCGTATGAACTGATTTCCGCGAACTTATTTCTAGAACTACGCATCTTTTGATAAATATACTTTTGGGAACGTTGTGCTATTCGTTAATAAGAAAATTGGTCTGCCTAGAAGTATATTTGTATATAATGAAACGTTGAATTTTTCAAAACTGTTCGGTTTCTGTAGCATCTTCTCTGAAGAACACAAGAAATAGTATCGAAAGGAAGATTAATTCTGGACTTCTAGTAGCTGAGTCAGTAAAATTTCTCCGACTAGGATACGATTTTATGGAAATTTAGAAGCAGTGATCGTTTTTGGAATCTTTCTTTTGATGAATGTCAAATTTTAAAATTCAGTTTCAAACTGTCAATATTAGTGGGGCTGATCGCATATTATCCATTGCTCCAATTCCATATATAGATCTTATATAAAAAAGTAAAGTACATGATAATAGTAAGATACTGGAAAAAGAAGTGAAGAAATAGAATTTTGGAAACTGCAATTTTTCGTTCTGAATTTCATTTATTTATATCAATTTTTCCTTTTTCCACTTGAGTTCTGAGAAAGTTTCCTCCAGAAACTAATTTCTTGTTTTCTTCTTCCCATTCGAAACACTTTCTGTTCACTCTAATGACATCTTTAACCCTCCATCCAATTTATCTGTTTCTTTCCAAAAAAAGAGTCAAAAAGTACATGATGACATGCGGAACTAAACGACTTCTAACTCTTCTTCTACAAATGATGAGAAATGCTCTTGAACTTCTTCTGTTTTATTATCTTTCCCTCTCCTTTTCTTTTTCATTTTGAAGGGAACGGAACGGCAGAAAAATATTCAGTTTTTTCAGTTTCGTAGAGAAAATAATTTCGAACACGGAATTAGAGAAATACTTGGTCTTTGAAAGTATCGTTTCTGTTGAAATTCTTCTGAATTGAAGAATAATGACTTTTTCAAATGGAAAGTGAAGATTAACGTTATTCTGAATTATTTTAGAAGACCGTTTGACAAAAAGATTGAGACGGTTAGATCAGAACTGAACGGAATGATGAAGATCTGCATTTGTGGTGTACTTGATACGGGGAGTTTTTTTCCCGACTGAGTGATTTATCTTGACGAAAGTTCAAAACGGGAGTATTACCTACTGCAACACCAAGTTTCTATGTTCTCAATGAATCAGTTAATTTTTTAGTTCAAGTTTACCATTTATCTAGTACTACCTTCATTATCTTATAGCATCAGAGATTTCAAAAGAAATTCCCATTTCATGGTAGTGTTTTAAAATGTTTCCAATTGAATTGGCTCACTGTATTAGGTTTTGTCTTCAAAAGATCGGAAATTTCGAAAAATTCTACTTTTTTACTATTTTTGAAAAATACTATTCACTCAAATCAACAGACGAGCAATCTGGATATTTGTAGACACACCAAACGATTAAAAGAAACTGTAAAATCTGTGTTTTCCAATAAAAACTGTCGACGTTTCTGAAACCCAGTTTTCACCAGGCGAACGAGAAAAGCATTTTCAAATTATTCGCCATGATAACCAATTTTTCGAATTCAACATGAATTTCGGTGATGATGTTTGAAAAAGGTTTTAAAAAATCCTATTTCAACTTTGCGACTAATTTATTTCCAGCTTAACAGGGTTTGCTATGTTGTTGACCGATGCTATCATACTACTGCTATCATAATATCACTGAAAAATGTTTTTTTGAATCCATCTTTTTTTTGAGTTGTCGAAAATCTCGATTTTCTTTCCGGGATAATTTAATTTTTGCTTCAGGTATTCATGTGATTTGTTGAATAAACACCTGTTGCTCAGTAGACTTTATAATACGATCAACTAGACTAATGAATTGAATTCATTGTAGGGACTACATTCAATCAATCATTTTTTTGCTTTCTCGTGACAACTGGTCATTGAGGTTACATTGATTTGATGGGGGAGTTTTCTAGAAATTCAGTTCAATGATAAGAGAACAAGGATTTTACTAATTTAATGTTTTTCAAAAACAATTATATAAAAATTTCGTGTTTCAGTATTTTTTGAAAGTTCGAAAATTCAAAAAAAAGTGGTTTGTAATGCGTTCCTCCAAGAATTATGATCAAAAACTTCAAAAAAAGTTTTAATGAAGAGAGAGCGCAGAGAAATAAGACACTCTTGCTTCTCTGCGCTCTCTCATAACCAGATTATCTAGGACCAAAACGAATAACGATAAACTTTCAGAAATTATTTCACAACTTATTGAAACAGAATTTTTCTCAAAATTCTAAAATTCCGATTTTTCAAAAAGAATTTCCGGTTGATTTTCGAAAGAGAGGAAGTCCAAAAATAGTAGAACATTTCAAAAAAAAAAGAGAGAAAGAAAGTGAGAAAACGGAAATTGAGTTTTCGAAAAAAAAGGAACTTTTTCCCACAAATTTCTTACACATTTTCGGAAATGACGTTCTTTTTCATTTTTTCAAAATTTGAAAAAATTCTCTGTTCAAAAACTTTCCTATTCGATGTTGTTTTGTCAGATCGATGTTACGCAAGGAATTAAGTTCGAGCAACTAAAAATTCAATTTGAAAATTCGAACACATTGAATAATTTGATGTTATTATTTCAAAAAACTGCTCCAACTTTATCATTTTCTGTCATGTGTAATGGTCAATTCAATAAAAAAAAAGACAAAGAGAGAGAGAGAGAGAGCGCAGAGAAGCTAGACACTCTTATTTCTCTGTGCTCCCTCTCTCCAAAAACAAATGTTCTTACAGTTCCAAATTTTCATTTCTCTCTCTTGATCTCAATTTAAAAGTTCCAGGCGGAAGGAAATATTTTGTTGTTTAGACTAAACAACTTTATTTCTTTATTCATGGATCCCCCACGAAAAGAAGACGAAATCCTTGTTTACATGCTTCCTCAATTTCGTTAAATTCATCTTCCTTCACACCTCTTTTCTCGTTTTTTCATTGTATTAGGGGGCTAATATATTCATTTTTGAATTCTATTTCTTTGTTTTTTTGGGAAGAAAATTGTTGAAACGAGTCTAGGAAAAATTCAACTGAAGTTCAAATTTTCAAAATTTTATTGTGGAAAACTTGAAACTGAATTATTGTCCTTACTGTTTCATGGATATTTTAATGGTCAAGCTGTTTTTGGAAATGTGTTATCAACGTTCTAATTGAATCTACATTAAGTATTTTATTTAATTCTACTTTCCTTTGTTACTCTGATAGACTTTCCGGGATTTTTTTTCGAATTTTTTAAAATCGTATTTCTTGTCTTTTTGGCTACATATTGGAATAGTATGTAACAGCTTGTTTCATGAAACCATGGCGAAACAGAAAACCTATTGCACTTTCGGAGAAAAGAGAGCGCAGAGAAGCCAGACACTGTCGTTTCTCTGCGCACTCTTCTCCTCAGAGTTCTCATTCTCTACAATTTAAAATTCAATTCAATTAATAAAAAATAATTTTTATTTTTAGAAATTAGTCCTTTGTTGATCCTGTTCATCTATCTATCTGTCTCCAGTTATCGTGTTTTCATCTATATTTTTTCTCTCAGCATTTCAGAATTCCTCATTCTCTCTTCTTCTTTTTTCTTTTCCATTACTCACCATTCATTTCTATTTTTTTGGGATTCTATGAATATTCAATTTCTCATCTTTTCGGGCCCTCTCTAGAAGGAGAAGAATGAAAAATCTAAATTAAAAATCAAAGAAACAACAAATTATCTCCATTTTTTGATCTGTAAAAGGAGGTAAAAACAATGAGAAAACTAGGAAAAGCAATTAGAATTTTCTGTATTTTTTATTTTTAGTATTGCTTTTTCGAATTAAAAACCAATTTTCACTATTTCAAAACTCTATTTTTTGTGTCAGTTCAGTTGAGCGTTGATATATTTTTGGCTGACTTATAAATGGTCGATTTTCGATGCAATGATCGTTTTGATCCACCGTATATTACATTTTTCTCATTAATTGTATTTTCAAATAACCAATGGAAATATAAAAACAGTGAAGAGGCGGAGCTTATTCATAAGTACGTAAATAACCGATTGTTGGTAGATGATCAACAAGTTTTCAAGGTGCTTCACTGAAAATTTGATATTTGTTACAGTTTCAATGGGTTCGTTTTAATTATTTTAATTGAAGGGTAATTACTAATGTTCACTAAAATTTTCAGAATGTCAGATAATATTCAATAATAATTCTTCTTTCCGACTTCTCCCTCTTCTCTCTCTCCCCCAGTTGTTTTTGACATTTCTCATCATCATCGAAAAGCTAACATTCCTTCCTTTTCCCCCCAAAAATTCTATCATCATTCGAATTTCCGGGTACTTCTGACTTATTCTCTCTTTACTTCCTCTTCTCATCGAATTTCCACGTTTCCATAGTTTTTGCATATTCGATTCGGAAACGAAACTTCTTCTGATTCGTCGAACTTTTTGGTTCTGATCATAAATCTAATTGATTTCTTCTTTTGGTTCTGGAAAGTTTTTCGGACGTGAGATCCTGAGTGTACTCATCAGTCAACTATTCAATTAAAAAGTTCCATAAAACAGGAATTCCGAATTTCATCTTTCATTTTTTGAAATATTTCTTGAAATAATTACCATGAAAGTATGAAAGTTGGTGAACCTCGAGTTTCATATGATCAATGGAAGATTTTTCGAACAGCTTATTCGAGAGAACGCGCTTGACATAAGATGTCCTTTCAAATTAAAAAGTTTCGAGTATTTATGAAACATGTATGACCCAACATTAATTATATCGAAGTAATCCACTCATGTGTTCGATGAAACAGTATATATTGTTTAAGACTAGAACATTTCTTTCTTTTCCAAGTTGCATAAGTATGGTCCTTCCCATTGATAATGAATCCGATTTGACTAAAAAAATTTGCTGTTTCTCGTTTTTTGTAAATTCTTCTTTTTTTCTGTATTATTCAATTTCCGTAGCTGTTTACTTGTGTGTTTTATTTACTTGTGTATTTTAAATTAATTTTCAAAATCTATTTTCCGCGTTTCAAAATTTCGACTAGCTTTTGAGCCCTCACGGGCTCCAAAGCCAGCCTGGGGCATTAAGCTCTGCTTCTATAACGTAGGCTTTTTATAGGATCGTAAAGTAGTAACCGGGCCTGCAGCCCGGCACCTGAGGGGCTCTGATATTGAAAAGACAGGCCTGTTCGACTTCAACTTTTCTCTAAAATCTTTCTGAAATTATCTGAATAATATTTCGAATTAGAAAATTTGGACAGAGGCCATAAATGACGCGGATCACGCTTCAATTCTCGCTTTAGTGAATTTTCATATAATAGAAATAAAGAGGAGAGAATTGTGAAAACTTTACCTAAAATTGAACTTTTTACAATAACTCAGTTTAACTCAATCAGATCGAACTGGAGATGTTTTTTCTTTTCAGGACTCACATAAGGAACGATTAAAACATATTTTCAATGAATGTTTCAGGGAAAAATTGTTTTGGAATCGTAAGAAACCCGTTCCCCCAGTACTAAAATTTCTTTTTTTTCTGTCCTTTAAAAAATTTTCCCATTAAGACCTTCACCAATCCTATCTCAATTGACGCAGAAAGTTTTTCTCTATTAGGAATTGGATAAGTCTCCAATAGTTTCTCAGAATTTGGGACACTACAAAACGCAAAAGTGTTGAAAATCCCCAAAAAGTAGCACTTTACCATTTTTGGTATAACTTTGTTAATTTTTGAAGTTTTAATGAGGAAATTCATAAACACATTTTTGAGCAGTATTTCTATTGAACGGAACAAGAATTTTAAAAAAAAGTCTATTCTGAGTCGAGTTAGAACCTGTGAAAATGGAGCGATTTCGGAAAAATCGAAAAATCGCAGAAATGAAAGGTGTACTTTCGTAGATTGGCTGTAACTCGGCTCAAAATGATGGAATCATTCCCAAACTTTGATTAGAATTAATTTCGCAGCAGTTCTGGTCGACTGAAAAAAAACGGTCCGAAAAGGATTACTCTCTACCGAGTTATTAGCAAAAATAAGTGGGACATTTTTTTGTGTCACTTTTTTATGACAGACGGGAAAAAATATCTACCCCCTTCATACTTTCCATTTCTCAAGAAAAATACGTGCAGATATCTAGAGAACGAAAATCCTTCGTCTATTAAAATCCTTTATTTTTTCCAAAAAACAAACTTTCGCTCAAAAATGTTAATGCTTCATAAAGTCTAGTTGAACTTTCTAATAGAAATTCTTTCAATGATAACGCATTAAAACTCTCTTGAAAATTAAAAAAAAACCCGGAAGCCACCCTCAAAAAGAGTCTGAAACTTTTATGAATGTATCCAAAATTTCTTTTGAATCTTTCAAAACTTTTGCATTTTTAATCGGATCGAAGTCTACACATTCCGATTTGAATTGAACTCGAGGCATGTGCCGTTGATTTGATGCTAAAAGACATTGAATGTATCCCAATTCCACGTGGAAGTTCTCCTGCAAACGTCAAAGTGACTTTCAGAAAAGCAACGAAAAACTTCATGGTTTGTAAAGAAATGGATTATTTGGAAATTAGAAGAGGTTCCAGTGGATTATGATCGAAAGGAAGAAGAGTCATAATTCGAATTTCCTTATTTGAAACTAACTTTTCAACTGATTTCTTCTTAGAAAAATTAGATAAATGATCAGATCTCTCAACAAACGACTTTCTGAAATTCCGAACGTATTCTCTATTCTTTGTCCAATTTCCCATGAAAACTGAACCTTTTCTCAGCAAAAAAAGAAGAAAACAACAAAAGAAAGAATCGAAAATTCATAATTTCCAAGTGGTGGTCTCTTTTTTTTTTAGGAAACCAGAATATTTAAATTCTCAAATGAAAATTGAATGTTTATCGTGTGGTTTTCTCAAAATCAATGTTTCAATACTTCTCCAACCGATTATTCTATTCGTTTTCAGTTGATTCATCTATCCCTAATTGAACTTCAGTTAGGAAAAAATGCAAAAAATGAACAGATATAAGTAAAGTGAGAGGAAAAAAGAACTATGTTTCAAGAATTCTGAAACATTGTTTTGTTGTTTGCTATAGTAATGCGCAGTTCAATTCGTCACTGAAAATGTTTTTCGAAAACAGTCACTTTTCTGGTTTGACACCTGCTAGAGTATTGTTGAGTCCTTTGGTTGGTTATATAGTTGATAACATTTGATTTTAATTTCGAAAAGTGTGTGAATTTGTAAAAATACAGCATACCGGATTTACGTAAATATTTCTACCTCATTCAGAATTCTCTTACAGAATCCAATTGGAGATTGCAAGTATTGAAAAATACTTTTTGTAATTTTATTATGAGAGGTATGTGAAACTGAAAAAATGACGTTTGATTATGACAAGCTTTTGCTGCAGTATTTCATTAACAGAATTTCCAACTTATCGGGAACATGAAATTATCAAAAAATAGCCCTCAATTGTTAATTCAAAAAATATATGAAACTGTAAAAATGTAAAAAAATACTGGCAAGTTTCATTTTTTCGATATTTTAACTCATTTCCAAATGCTCAAAGTCAGGTAAAGCAAAATTAAAATTACAGTTTGCAAAGGATAGCTTTTCCGTCGATCAAACAAAGCGGAATTGAGTGCGTGTTACGTCCTTTGGTTATATTAGTTAGGATGTAGAATTGGGGAAAACATTCCGTTTCAAAACTTTGACTAGAATATTTTCTCCGTGCAATTGACGCTAGGTGATTGAATTTTTCAGGCTGAAAAACTTCATTTATTCACAGAACACTCTTGGTGATTGTAAGTAGTTGAAACAATTTTTTGATTTTTTATTTTAAAAAGTATGTGGAACTTTGAACACGATTATTGACACTGAACTGATTTGACTGAACATTGTATACATTTTTTATAGAGTCTGATAGGAGACTGTAAATTATCGGAACAGAGCTCTTTGATTTTGACTTTAAAAAATGGGTGAAACTGCAAAATTGCTTGGAAAATTCTTTTTTTTTCTGATTCGCTTTCTGATTCGCAAAACTTTTTCGAACAGGAATGGAATTTCATTTGACACTATAACTTTTTTCTTTTCTCGAAAATTCTGAAAACAATTGTCTCCAATTTCAAAATGTCTATCTACACATCATACCTTTCCTAATTTCGATTCGTGTGAAAACTCAACAGGTTCCAAAAAGATCAAAAAACAAAAGAGTTTCCCGTTGTCCAGTTTCTGTTTTTTCCTTCCACATTTCCAGTTATAATTATTTTGTTTTCTTCTTATTTCTCTTGCTCATTTTTCCCCCCGCAACTGAATCATGACACAATCTGATTTCCACTTATTTCTTTTCCTTTTTTCTATTGGTTTCTGATTTTTTGACTTTTTTCAATGGTCAGCTTAGAAAGTTGTTTCAAAACTGTTTTCACTGTTTCCTCATTTTTATAATTGTTCTTCAAAATATTTATTAAGATGTTGGTATTTCTAGAAAACAGTAGAATACTTTTACCGGACGATAAGTTGTACTAACTAAGTGAGTTAGCGAAAAAATACAATTTTGCTGAAAATTCTTTTCACGAAATGTTGTTTTCCAACATTCAGATCAATTTCTTGGTCATCAAGGTGCATCATTGATGAAAGAAGACGAAGAATCTATTTTTGATAATTCGGAAACAGACAATTTTTCTGTTTTCAAAACTTTGAAACGCTCATTTTGATGTTTTTTATTCATAGTTTTTACCGGAACTATACTTAAAAACAAACAAAATTGTAAGGAGAGTAAAGCTCGCAAACACCAACCACAGATAGATAGAACTTCGAGTTTTCATAAATCTTTGAAACAGCAAAAAAATCTTTCACTGCTTCAACAGTTCTTTAAAAATCCGACTGATAACTCGGAATCTGATATATACGTTTTAAAAGTGCCGTAAAATCCATCGAAATGAAAAAAACTTAGTCTCACAATCATTATCGTTTTCCAATTGATCCTGAAATTTTTCCTTCAAATACCAACTATTAATCAAAATTAAAACCCTCTCCCATTGCTTTCTTGGAAAAGAAAAATGAAAACTCGCGTGCTTCACAAATCAGAATCCATATAAGCACAATCCGAACGATTCTCATATGAGCATTTGAGAAAAGAAACCTTGCTAAACTTCTAACAGTAACTAACTTAACACAAATTTTTTGAACCAACTCTAATACCTGCTTCTAGAAATAGTGAAATTATTTCTCAACCTGTCTGGTCACTAGAGCATCAACACTTGTTCACGTTTTTCAAACAAAACATAATTTTAAAACAGTAAAATTTTTTCGAGAAAAAGCGACGGAGCGAAGGAGTTATGGAAATAATTTTGAGGAAGTGTATAGAGTTCTAGATGGATACTGGAACGGAACGAAGATTCATTTTTTCTTAAAATTTAACAATCACTTGAAACAGTGATCTTTCTTTTGCGTGTCTTCCTGATGATCTCTGATAGTGCATTTCCATCCGAAAACGCGTGTTTTTCAATCTTCGAAAGTCGATTTAAAGGGCTTCTCGTGTCCTTTTTCTCATCATTTTCCCTTTTTTTTTTCGTTTTCTCCTCCTAATGACCACCCCTCTTCATTTTGTTCTTATTCTCCATCTGCAAACATCCATCCATCATTGCTCATCTTTAACTCATTCAATTCCTCTCCTCCTCCTTTTTTCAAATCATTCTGCTCTTTGAGAACTCTGATGAAAAGGGGGCGTGGCCTTACTGATGTAATCCGGATTTAGTTAGAGAGAAGAGTAGTCCTCTCGCGTTCTTCTGAATCATTTATACGAGTATGCAAGTGAAGGAGCAAGGTGTTTTCCTTCCTCTCTTTCCTTCCATCTCTCTCTCTCTCTCTCTCTCTCTCTCTCTCTCTTCTCCTGAAGAAGAAGTGATTTCTAAATAATTCGGCTAATTTCTCTTCTTTTTAACTTCTTTAACAATGCAGATTTTAGATGTATAAATTATTTGGAAATTTACATTTTTCCAGTTTCAAAATGAGCACATGGAACAGAGTAATTTTTTGAGATCAGAAAAACTCATGCAGTTTAAAAACTATTTCTTGGCATTGAATTCTCAAAATTTCTTCATTTGTCCATATATCTGATTGCAATCCCAATCTTTGAACCACCTGACCAATTGTTTTTTGCTTTTCCTTTTACTATTCTTAAAACTTTCAAAACAGTATTTTCTCTGAACTTTTCTTTCCGTATTCCTCTAACAAACTTCTCTCAACCATCCATCCAACTAAATCTTCATTTTCAGAAATGAACGGTTCTGAACACATTGAACTGTGGATGTTCATATCGAAATGTCAATTCTGGATAATTCTAATCACAGTTCTCATCTCTCTTCTTCTCGTCGCAAAGGCATTTTTCAATTTAATCAAACGAAAAAGATCCAATTATTTCGTTTTTCTGATGTGTATCATCGTCGCCAATGTTATCACTTTACTCATTATTCTATTCGATATCTTCAATTTTTCGTTTAAAGGTGAGCTATTTTTTATTCTTTTCGGGTTAGAATTTTCAAAATATTCTAACAAGAAGTTATCAAAAAAGGTTTCAAATTTAGCTTCAAAACACGTTTTCGGATAATCGAAGTTTTTTGCTATAATATTTTTCTGTTTCAAAACTGTCACAAAAATGGAATGAAAAAACTCACTCTGTTTCCTTCCAGGCATTAGTCTCAACTTTTCCTCCCCATTTCCAAAACCAAACATGGACAGTGAAGGACCAAAAGTTTGATCGTTCATTTGGTATATACAGATAGTAAAAATTACTGTTTCGAGAACAAAATTTGGGAAATCTTTTTAAGAACTGAAATGTTCGTACTTTGGCAAATGACGTCTTTTTTCCTGCTCTTCACTCACAAAACCTGTTGCTGAGAAATAGGAGAAGGTAGAATTGAAATTGAATAGGGAAATGTAATTTTAAAATCAAATATTCTGAGAAATTTAAAAACAGTTTATATCAAATTTACTGTTTCGATACCATTACTTTCAAATATTTGTTTATATCGCCGTTTTGATGTTCTGACGCAGTTTTAAGAAAATTTGAGGAGAAGAGATTCAGAATGTACATAATTATCTTTGCGAATTTCAACGAGCTTTAAGGAACTTCAAGAATTTGTTCACGGTTTCAAAAAATAGGAATTAAGAACGTTATAAAGTCTATTAAATCCAAAGCGCGCTTTGCAAAAATGATAGGATTTCTTTTTTTCTTGCTGGAAACACGAAAAAAAAAGGAAATGTCAGAATTAGGAATGTATCTATCGAGAACTGAAAGTATAAATAACTGTTCAAAAATACAAAGAATGTTTTGAATTTTGAAACAAAGTTTTCTGTTCCGTATTTTCTATATTAACAAACAGTGATTTGTCAGTTCTAATAGGTTTGAGCAACAGACACCCATAAAATATTCTAAAACGTTTAGTTTCGAGAACAATGTTTCTCGGTTTCAAAAAGTTCACACAATGTCTACTGAATTTAGTTTCAGCAATGTCATATAGACTTTTATTCTGATCTTGCTCCAATATTGAGACAGAAAATTGGATTTTACATTATTTTCTGAATGTTATTTCTACAAATTTCTGTTGAATTTTCGAAGCAATATATGCCGATATGCCAGTTTTGTTCTCTATAGTAGATGAGCAACATGAATATTTTGAAACAGAGAAATTCGAAAAAAAGTGTTCTGTTTCGATGTGTGCTCATACATATTCCGAATGTAGTCTTTCCAGTGACTTCTTAGTAACCAAAAACTCTGAATTTTTCAAAACAATTTTTCATTTTAGAAAATACATGATCTTTGTTACAGGAACCCTGGTCTGCAAACTGGAACTATTCATTTCGAACAGCGCCGCGTGCTTCATAAATTGGATATGGTTGTGTCTGTTTTCTCAGAGATTTTTCATTCTTTTCTATCCAATGAAAAGATCTTCTCATGGATTCTTCGGATTCATGAGATCTGGAAAGAAATTGATTCTTGCAACTGCTTGTTTCGCTCTTCTGACGCAGGTATGAGCAATAAAACACGAATGAATTGTAGTTGAATAGGAGTCTGATTTGTATTTGTATTCATCTAGACATTCATTTCAGAGTTGGTCTCTGATATTCATTGAAGAGGTCACAATGTTAACTGACGACGATCAGTTGATTGGTGTCTGTGAGAGGGATGTCGATATTATGAGGTGAGGTGATAATCAGGGGGACTTTGAATAAAAAGTGGAACTGATTATGTTCTATTGAGCTTTGTGAGGCAGATCCGTTGGCAGGTTTTAGTGAGGCTAGAATGGCTTTTCTCTCAAGACCAAAAACGAACAAGCGGGTATTTCATTCTGAAACAAATGTTTTCTATGAAGCAGTAGAAAATTAGTGTAACAGAAATCGTAAAAAAATGTCTAGAAAGAACATTTTTGAGGGGATATTAACGCGCCACAAGATCAAGACCAAGTATAAGTTATTTTGAGATTAGAACTTTAAAAATGTATTGAAACAGAAAATTATTTTCTGTTATAGTTTTCTGTTTCAACCCTAAAAAGTTTTCCTCGAAATGAAATGAAGATTATGAACACATTTTCGAAAGCTTCTGGAACCAAAATTTTTGCCTAAATTCTTAATAACTCTGTTTTTCAGCGATTTCGGCTACCGTATTCTGGCGATCGGAGAGGCTTTTGTCACATACGCATTCCCTTTTCTTCTGACAATTGTCATGGATATTGCTGTTCTCTATCAATCTGCTAATTCCAGGTCAGTTTTTATTTTCAAGTATCTGAAGAAATTGTGTTTCATGAAATAGTTAAGTGTTGTTTTTTTTCTGAAAAATACTAAAGCATCGATGAAGTAACCAATAAAAAAAGTTGGCGAAATTCAAAAAAAAAAACATTTTTGCCAAATTAAAAAAAAACAACTGTTTTGAAAATAACATATAAAAATGTATTCTTCAGCCAGTAGTTCCATCTTCAGAGTCAAACTGTTAGTCGGTCCATGCGTGTTGCTTTTTAGCTGACATGATTGGCGAATCTGGGGATGCTGCAGTAACTGAAAGTATCAAAAAGGGGTAGTAGAAATCAAAATTTGTCCTTTTTTCTGAATTAAAGATAGTTCTAAAGAATTCCAAGATGATTATGGTAGTTACAGCAATCAAAAAATTCAAACCAAAACTTGACGGAAATTAAAAATTTTCCGATTCACAATATTTAAATTAACGGAATCATGGAAGGCACTTAATTCCATGCATTTACACATTGACTCCACTACACAATCAACATAAAAAATGCAGAGCATTGAACTAAAATCAGATATGTAACAGAAAAATTTTTCCAAAAAAACCTATTTCAGTTTCGTAGTGATGTCGGCTGAGAACATTCGTTCGGAACACAGTGCCCTTCTCCATGTAAACGAAACAGTCAAAATTCAATCATCTCAGTCAATAAAACAATCAAATCGTCGAAGACATCAGGCGATGAGAAGATGTTTAATGATGGCAACAATACAAGTGTCTTTGAATGCTCCCTACTACACTCTTCAGTTATGTGATGAAATATTCAGTTTGAGAACATCGACACACATTTATTTATATATGGATGCATTCCTTTATTTCATTTATTTGACTCAATTCTCTATGATTTTCTTCTATACAAATCTTCTCGTTTCGCCGAGAGGAAAAAGTTGTCGGTGAGTTATTTGATTGTTGTGTTTTGATAATTCTCGGCAAAATAGAGTACAATATTACTTGTTGAGGTTTTATCTCAAAAAAAACATATAACATGAAACAGTAAATGTAATTAGTTCTGAAACCACTTGTGATTGATTTTTCTGTGTCAAAACAATGACAAAAAACTCGTTTGATTGAAAAAAGTGGGCAGTTCTCTGAATTTATGTGGATCTGATTCGAAAACATCCTGAACTACAAAAGAATTATTTCTTTTCGAGAAACATACTTGGATTAACATCCTCATATCTTCTAGAAAAAAAAGACACTAAGAGAATTTAACTGGAATTATGAATTGGAAAAATGAACGAATAATTATTGGAATTATTGATATTAAAAACAATGTGAAACTGCTAACATTTTTTTTATTCCACAATTTCGTAGTTCTCGAAAAATTTTACACTGTTTCAGTAAACCTTTTTTTGCGGAATGATAAAAATCTTGTAATACCTTGCAAACTTATTGGTTTTCTCAAAAATAATCGTCCGAAAAAAACACTTTTTTTACAGACAACCTCCAAAAATGCCATTGAGCTGTACGACGAGTTTGACGAGAAGTGAATACACAGCCGTCTGATTTTATTCTGATACACTGTGATCTCATTTATTTATTATCTAATCAATATTGATCTCAATTTGTGATAAATTGTTTATTTTTCGAAACAGCTGATTTTATTTTTGAGTTCAAATCAGTATGTTCAAATGATTCGTGTTTCAGAACTGTTATACAGTGGTTGAATTAGAGTTTCCTCGTTTTAACGATAATACGGATTTCAAATCAAAATATTTTATTATGTTGTTGTATAAGCCAGAAAAAAAAAGAATTTGGGATTCAAGGAGTATCAGATCGAATCGATTCATCGTTTCAAAAGAGTCAAAACTTGATCCAAAGCCTCGACAGTCTCCATTATATTCTGTTCATTAAAACAAAGTGGCGGTTTGATTTTCAGAATATTCGTGTGTGGTCCGTCGGCATTCAAAAGGATTCCTGACCCTTTACGAAGGGCCAATATCGTTTGAATCGCCAGTTTCTGATCGGGTTCACGTGTTACTCGGTCTTTTACCAAATCTATTCCCCAGAATAGGCCGACTCCGCTGAAAATAATGATGAATTGAGGAAAAGTTGGATATCGTTGAGAAGTGGAAGATTGGAAATTTGAATTCTTTGATACGAAAGTTTTTAAAAAATTGCTTTCCGTAAGTTGAAGAGCGACCATTAATGAAATAAACTACTGATATTAATTTAAGACAAATGAAACTGTAAATTTTTCACTGAATTGAAATTTAAACGTCACTCATTCAAAGATTTTTACTGTGTGAGCTTTCAACGCGTCATTGTAGGTTTTTAAGAAGTTCATATTTTTAAAAAGGAGAGTTTCCTTTAATACTGAACCAAATTAATTTGTAATTTATAGTCAGAGCTCCATGGCTAAAAAAATTATTCTAAAATCGCATTAGAGCATGGTTGCTTACTTTTTATCTTTGAATTCCCGTCTATAATATTTTCTTGAAATTATCCGGTGAATTCACAAAAAAGATTTCGGCTTGTTAAGAAATTAAAGAAAATTGTAGAACGAATTTTATGGAATTGATAATCTTTCAAAAACGGTTTCTGAAATTGTTATCAAAATTCTTAACTTCAACTCATTTCAAATATTTCTTATCTGAAAACGAAATTCTTCGAAATAACTCACCGAATATCTCCAATACAGTCGTGTTTTTTCTGAAGATTTCTCAAAGAGATTTCCAATTTCTCTCCCATTGATTGACTGTGTTCCAGAAGATTCTCCTCTTTTACCACTTTCATCACCGAAATGACTGCTGCACATGCAACCGGATTTCCACCGTACTGAAAACGAAATGTTTGAGTTTTATTCGAAATCTTTAGAAAACTTGGAAAACGAAAAATTCCTGTTTCAGTCAGAAATTACTGTATACTGTCATCGAGATTATTTTGTTTCTTATGTACGTGCTTTTACTAGGGACACTTTTTTAAATAAATAATTATTTTCCATGCTTTTTACACTTCATATTGAAAAAAACATTGAAGCTCAAATCACATTTGAAAAAATTAGAAAGCTAGCATTCTTCGTTTTAAGTTATCGGAACTGATTTTTTAATTTTCATGTTTCAAAAATTTGATATTTTCTTTGGAAATAGATTATCACAGTCTGTTGTTGTCATCGTCTCCCTATCAAATATCTTTACACATTCAATAACTACTGTAAAATGATGAAACGTTTCGAATATTTTTGCGAGTTTTTTTGAATTTTGGAAAACTATTAAAATTGCAGTTCCCGACAGAAATTATTGACAGTTATTAAAAAGTTAAACTGATGTTTCCTGTTGATGTGCTTTCTCAAAATTGAAAACCAATTAGAAAATATATCTCATAAAAAACTATAAAATTCAATTTCAAGAAACATGGCCTCATTATAAAATTTGTGTTTCAAAAATATCTTATTTTCGGAATACTTCGTGATTAAAGTGCTAGTGAACTGCTGGTGTCTGAGTTGTAGGTTCTAAAACACCAACCTCTTGGGTCTACGGTATTATAAAATAATATCAAGCTAATCTACGATACTGAAGATTTTCAAAAACATTCTTGAGAAATTTGAAAAAAATGAGAAATTGCCTGTTTCGAACACAAATATTGAATTGTAATTACAAAGTGCCCCCGTTTTGATATTTGTATTCAATGAACTTCCTAAGTTTTTTGAACTTTTAAAAAATTTTTTATGAAGAAAAGTTGAATGAAAAAAATTAGATTCTTTTAAAGGAGGACTGAAGTTGATTTAAATATTTTGTATATAGTTGTAGTTTGAAGTTCTGGACACTGTTTCTGTTGACAACTTTCTCTAAAAATGCCTCTAAATGCCTTAAAAACCAACTTGAAATGCAAACATTTGATTATTATGGAAGTTGTTTGCAACTTCGGCCACGGGGTATTGGGACACCCCAGTCGCTATTTTTGTTTTGTCTTTGAAGTTTTATATTCTTATTGAATTTATCTTCTCATTAACTTCGAAAAAATGAGAAAAATAGCGACTGGTGGGTCCCAAAACCCCGTAGCCGAGGTTGAGAAAACTCTTCCGTAATAATCAAATGTTTGCATTTCAAGTCGGTTTTTAAGGCATTTAGAGGCATTTTTAGAGAAAGTTGTCAACAGAAAAAGTGTTCAGAATTAAAAAATACATCTAATGACAAAATATTGAAATCAACTTCAGTCCTCCTTTAAGAACCCCGGAGTAATTTTAATTTTTTTTTCTGTTTTATAAATTATGTAATTCTTTGCATACTTTGAAGATATTACTGTAATTATGATGGACTTGCTCAAAAAACTCATTACTTACCGTATTAAAATAACCGACTTCTCCACCCAAAGCATCTGCAATTTCTTTTCTCGTTGCCACTGCCGATACAGGGAATCCATTTCCCATTGGTTTTCCCATTGTGACAATATCGGGAATAAATCCATCATCATACAATTGATGAGCCCAATATTTTCTTCCAATTCTTCCAAATCCAGTCTGTACTTCATCGATAACCATCAATCCTCCATGATTTCTCACATGAGATGCCACGTCTTTGAAATAATCTTTTGGTGGAATCACTTGTCCTCCACACGATTGAAGAGCTTCGGCGAAGTAGGCAGCGACGCCCCGCCCATTTGATTCCACACCGTCCAAAATAGTTTTGACGTCATCTGAATACTGTTTTCCGGCAGAATACAATTTCTCTTCATTCAATAATTCTTCATCTGCCAATCGATGTTTTCCTCGATAAACATCTGGACATGGGGCCACGTGGACCCATTCTGGTTGAGAAACTGTCGATCCGTGATCAAATTTATATGGAGACAATTCCATTGTAGTTGTCACGTGACCATGGTAAGCACTGGAAATTCAGATGAAAAGTGGGAAATTCTGAATATTTGAACTCACTGTTCGATGACAATTGCATCCTTGTGTTTCGTGTAGTCTCTGGCCAATCGAAGGGCCAAATCATTGGCTTCCGATCTGCAAAATGATCACTTTGTTTCATCGGAAAGAGAGAAACTGGTTACGAGTCTTCTTATCTCGTATCTATACTGTTTTCCTTATCAATCACTTATTACTACGAAGATTCCCGGTTTTGGTCAGCTAGGAGAAAAAATAAGAAAGAGAGAGAGAGAGAGAGAGAGAGAGAGAGAGAGAGAGAGAGAGAGAGAGAGAGCGCAGAGAAACAAGAGTGTCGAGCTTCTCTGCACTCCGTTTCCAGCTTCACAAAAAATGTTTTGTTTTGGAAAAATAAATTTCCAGAAATATTTCCATTTCAATTCGATCAGATTTTATTCAGAAAGCACCTCATAGATATTTGGTAGCAAGTGATAAGAATAATCAGCGTTGGATGTTATTTCAGTGAAACGGAAAAAAATTTTAAAATTGTGTTAGAATGAAAAAAACCTTTGATATTTCGGAAAACAGCTAATGTTCAATTTGAAACTAAAGATTTGGAAATTTTCAACGTTTCATTTATTGAATAAGTTCTCTTGCTTTTTAATTTCGCCACTTCTTGATTTTCTTACTTAGCACTTTCATATGAAAATCCTCGAAAAATTATAGTTTTTTTTGCTTTTCATACTTTCAAAAAAATTTCAGTTTTCTGTGAGAAATATTAGGAAAAAATTTGAAAAACCTTACTACATTGCTAAAAAGAAAAAATATATTTTCCGTTTCAAAACTATGTTTTATAATTACAAATGTCTTTTGTTATATTCGGAGATGCGCTTTAAAATGTCAGAAAAACAAACTAACCCAGAATTACAGAACAAAACGGTATCCAATCCGGGAAGAGTAGCGAGAATTTGTTCAGCACAATCGGTCAGTTGAGTGGAAACAAAACGGACGTTACACGTGGAAGTGGCCATTTGTTTTGAGACTGCTTCGACGACTTTTGGGTGACAGTGACCGACTGAAAATCAGGAGAATTAGAAAAAGAAAGAAAAGGGTTTGTTACCATGTTGAACATTACTAATACAATCCAAGAACTTGTTGCCTTTCTCATCATAAAGATATTGCATTGAGGCACGAGAGACCATAAATGGATCATCAGAATAGAAGATTTGACATTTCGATCTGAAAATTCAAATTATGAATTTTTTTATCTGTGAGAGAGTGCAGAGAAGCTAGGCGAAACTTCGAACTTTGATACTTTATAGTTTAAAAAATATATGTTTCACAATATTATTTTATTAACGAATTTAGACTTTATGAACAATCGGAGCTACTCACGTATATTATATTCCATATTGTAAATCTCTTGAGCTAGAACGAAAAAATGTTCGATTTCGTTTCTCTGCGCGATTTTTTCTCTATTTTCAGTTATAAAACTTCAGATGAGCAACAGAACTCTTGGATTTTCAAAAATTATTTACTGTTTTGTGGACTTGTTTTGAGAATAAGTAGTTTTTGGAATAATAATAACGGTTTCTTTACAGGTCGGAAAAATTACTGTTCTACAAATGCTAAAAAATATTTTTTGTTTAGATTTTCAATGATTTCGTAGACTTAAGCTCTCAAATTATTTTTTTAATTCTATTGTCTATTATCATTCTTATATATAAAATTCTTGAGGACGATTCGCACTCCCTAAATACACGTGAGGCAAGTTCACGTTTCGAAGAATATATAAGGCTTGTTATATATAATATGTTACTGAACTATGTTTCTTGTTCCGATCTTACTTTTTCCAAATCAAGAAGTTCAAAAAACTATGAAAAGATAAGAACATCGACCGTCGGAACATAAAAAGTCGATTAAAGTTGCGATAAAAAGCTAAAATTCTTTCATTTTGAGTTTTAAATTCTGCATTTATGTATTTCAATAGAAAACCTATCGAGAGTATTGTGAAAACAAGAGTAGATAACATTTTCACAACTTTGAAAAACAGAACATTTTCATGTTTTTCATGAGAATATGATCATATTTTTCCTAGGCTGCACGACTAAGCTAGAGCATTTTACTGTATGAATTTGCTGCTTGTCAGAAACTAGTGTCTAAACAAGAAGTAAAACTTTTTAAATGATTGGGAAACAGTGGAATTTACTGTTTCAAAAAATTTTTGAAAACACTTCCAGATTTCTTTCAAATATTCCTTTTTCCAAATCAAGTCAGATTCTAGACCGAAACTAACGAAGATTTTATCTTTTTGGCTGACTTCGAAAACTAAAAACGAACCCGATGGTGTCCTTTCTCTTTTTGAGAATCTCTTCTTTACTCCGAACGTCTTTCGTTGCGGCGGCCGCCGGAGTACTGGATGTGAAGAATCCCAATGCGTTGACCAAGGTGGACATTATGTCTGGAATAGGAGGATATTATGAGAGAAAGAGAGAAGAAGGAAATCAAGAATCTACAGTAGGCTCAGAAGCATGTAAGTCTTAAACCAGGAAGAATTTCTCAAATATTAAAACAATTGCGTCTTCTTTTTCGTTTCTTCTCTTATCTCTAGAATTGATAAGGCAATGAAAAGTGGGCGGAGTCTCTCAAACCTCTCCCACCCATTTTTCTGTCGTTGAAACAGAAAAGAGAAGAGAACATAAAGTGCTCTCTCTTGGGTGGTCTCTCTCTCTCTCTCTCTCTCTCTCTCTCTTCTGTCCAAGACATTCGATTGTTTTTTCTATTGGAAGAGAGAGAAAGATAAGACATAAAAAGAGAAAGGGGGTCAGCTGTTTGAATGAATGAATATGATGATGACACGGTCATCATCCCACTCATGGTTTTTGAAAAGAATGTGGATTTCACGTGGAATATTTGGGGAATGTGACTTATGTTGTCTAGAAATTATAGACTGTAGACTGGAGGTTATAGTTTTCAGAAAACAGTTGAGATCATAAAGAGAAAGTTTTGTTCTTGAAAAAATGTTTTTCTAGAATTATTTTTTTTCCATTTTCAAATAATCGAGAAATACTCAATTTGAAAAATACATCGATTACTATCCGTTATGCAAATCGAAGAAATCTTGAGAAATTCAGACTTGTAACGGGCCGGGCCGGGCCGGGCTTTTTCGCCAATTTCCAAGGCCCTTCCACTGGGAGTTCAGAATCGAAATTTTTTGAATTTTTGACCGAAATTTTTTTTGATTTCCGATCTTAAATTACGCGCGTTGGAGAAATTAAGGAATATCGTTAGAGAAAAAGTCATTTTGAACACTTTTTAGCCGAAAAAAAGGTCGGAAAATTGGGTTGAAAAGGGGTCATTTTTTCTTCCGGGCCCTCCGGGCCGGGCCGGGCTCGGGCCTTGGCGGGCCGGCCCGAAATTTTACAAGTCTAGAGAAATTGCTTTTCGAAGAAATTTTGGAATTTTTTCGGTAGTATTAATGTTAAGGACGATTTTTTCAAATGTTTAATGGCGACTATGAAACATGAAATGTATTTTTCTATATCTAGAATAAAAACAAAAACTCGAAAAAATTTGATTGTGTGAGAATAGATCGTTTACAAAACCGTGAATGACAAGAGAAAATTCAGAATTTTGAGTTTGAAACAACAAACGATCTACACAAAAATTAATTCTTATTCTTAAAAATATTCTGAAACAGAAAAAGAATTATTTTCCTGTTTCAATAATTTCAGAAATTCAAAAAAACTCTTTTTTAAAATACTGATTTGATCAATCACTCTTGAATTCAAATTCATAAACATTTTTTTTTCTGAAAATATTGAAAATCGAAGAGAAATGGAATGAGGAAGATGGTTATTTTGTTTACATTTTCTCCTCCTGGGAGAAATTGAGAGAAATATTGAAAGAACCAAATGATGAGCAACGGGAAGAGAAAAAAGACAGAGAAATGGAACAGATTCTTGGACTTTGGACTTGGGTTTGAAACTATTTTTCTTTAATATGTATTTAATTTTGATGGGAAAACAAAAAATATGTGTTTCAAAAAGTTCGTAATGTTTCTAAAGTTAGGCAAGTTTCAATCGTTCCATTCAAAGATATCGCAAATCGTTTTGAGATTATTTTGAAATTGATGCCTGTTTCATCTAGGTATCAATATGGAAAACCTCGAATTCATATACAGTGCGTTGCATAATTATAGGGCCACCCTAATCTTTCGGTCTGACGCTGTTGTGAGCGGTTTTTCTTTAAACTTGTAATGAGAATCAGATTCAGCACAAAAAGTTACATATGTGTGAAAATTTTGGGATTGATATCTGAAAAACGAGGCTCACAGTGATAAGAAGTCTGAAAAATCTCCTTCTGCAACCGTTGCACAATTATAGGGCCATCCACCGAATTATGAAGAAAGCGTGCGTTTCTTAAAAAATATGTTATGAAATACGGATAATAAGTCTCTAGGAGTATTATATAGAATTTTCAATCTATTCCGGTAATTTTCAACTACGCCACGTGGCTGACTCCCATTAATTATGGAGGAAGTAGTAATTCATGGTTTGAGGGCTTTTGAATGTACTAACCGGCCAATATATGTTTTCTAAAAGCGTTGAAAAACCTATCTAGATAAGTTTGTCAAAAATTTGATTCATTTCAGTAACTTTGGGTAGTCCTCGGCTGAGCTGAAACTCAGTTTCACAGGAATTAGGCATTAGTTGACTGAATTGGAGTAGAATTCAATGCTGATTTGGCATCGCATGAGGTCCAAATCTTGCGATCAGCTAATAAAATGTCAGAAAAACACTCATGCAACATTCAAATGTCACTTGAGTTTACCTCGAGATAGGTGTGAAGCATTGTTACATAATTAAGTTTCAAATATCAAAGTACCATCTGAAGAGAGTATGTTTTTTTGTTATCAGATTATGCCTGAAGCTTATTTATATGTCGGAATTGTCTTAATTAACCTTTTTTGTTCAAAACCATCCCAAGGGGACATCAACTGAAGCTTTTAATCACTTCTGTGTCATTCAAAACCTAAGTTTTCATTGGTGTCAATGGATTGGCTAAGTTCTGCACAGTCTTTACGTTTGTGTGTTACTGCGAAGATTTCCAAATAACATTCAGATGTTGCATGAGTGTTTTTCTGACATTTTATTAGCTGATCGCAAGATTTGGACCTCATGCGATGCCAAATCAGCATTGAATTCTACTCCAATTCAGTCAACTAATGCCTAATTCCTGTGAAACTGAGTTTCAGCTCAGCCGAGGACTACCCAAAGTTACTGAAATGAATCAAATTTTTGACAAACTTATCTAGATAGGTTTTTCAACGCTTTTAGAAAACATATATTGGCCGGTTAGTACATTCAAAAGCCCTCAAACCATGAATTACTACTTCCTCCATAATTAATGGGAGTCAGCCACGTGGCGTAGTTGAAAATTACCGGAATAGATTGAAAATTCTATATAATACTCCTAGAGACTTATTATCCGTATTTCATAACATATTTTTTAAGAAACGCACGCTTTCTTCATAATTCGGTGGATGGCCCTATAATTGTGCAACGGTTGCAGAAGGAGTTTTTCCAGACTTCTGATCACTGTAAACCTCATTTTTCAGATATCAATCCCAAAATTCTCACACATATGTAACTTTTTGTGCTGAATCTGATTTTGATAACAGTATTTAAGAAAAACCGCTCAGAACAGCGTCAGACCGAAAGATTAGGGTGGCCCTATAATTATGCAACGCACTGTACTCTCACGTAGATTGACGGAGGATCAAGAAAAATTCAAAAAAGTGCATCTAATGGACAAGTAAAAGGTGATCGAATGATAAATTTCTGATAGACGGGAAACGAGAAAAAAAGTGTTATCAATGGGAAAAAGTACACATTTTGATATGAGTGGACTCTGCACTGATAAAATGTCAACCACAAATTTCAGTTTTTTGTAAATGTTTCAGAATCGGAAATTTTATTGAACTCTCTTTTACAGAAGCTGAATTTGAAGGAAACTCAACTACCTTCTTTATGAAAAATCACACATTCATTTTAAAGTATACTTTCAATCTGCAAAAAAACCTTTATAAATCATTCGTATAGGCTGGTTGAAACGGAGTCCGCAGGCGAAAGTGTGTTTTTTCAGAAATGAAAATTTTAAAATTTCACATTTTGATAAAAACAGTAGTGCGAAAGTGCTTTACGTGAAAATTCCAAAAGTGCGAAAGTGCGAAAAAGGAAATTTCAATGAAAGCGAAAGTGCGAAACTTCTGTATTCTGAATTCTGCTTCTGAAGACACATGACCAATCTTTGGTTATCCTTGGTACTGTAGTTCTGTGAAAGGAGGAAGAAATAATAATCCAAAAGATAAGAGGAATAGTTTCCTGAATCAACTACTTCCTTCCCATTCTTATCTATATCATGATGTTTACTTGTACTAGTTTGACTAGTTTCGTGTCATTTCTTGTTCAGCAACTAGTTTCATCTTCAAAACAATTCTCACTGTTTCAAAAAGCACTTATGTCAGAATTTAGAAAATTTCTGCAGTGCTCCCCGAGGTTCACCAAATTGTTAAAGATACAGAATGTTAATGGAATCAAATTTCTGGAGAAAAATATAAATTATACAACATTTTTGAAATGGTGATTTTTTTTTCAAAATGTAATGTTTCAAAGTGTCGAGAAAAAAAAGGTGATTACAAATGTTTATTGTTTAGCATCTTTTGAAGAAAGCATTGTATTTACATTCGAAGTCTGAAGATAATCTTCAACACTTTCTAGTAGCACAAGACATATTGGTTGTATGTATCCATGGAACAGATTATCAAAATGTTATGTAACAATAATTTTTTTTTTGAAATTATTTGAAGCAAACTTTACAATTTTTTGATCTTGATCTCAATACTCTGACAGGAAAAAATCCAAAAAATCAGAAAAAGAGAACAGAAAGTTTGATTTTTCATTTCGTTGAAACTTGTCTCGTTTACTCTGTAATTAACGTGAAAGATGATAGAGAGAGAAATCATTCGAACAGACACCCTCTTCTCTCTCTCTCTCTCTCTCTCTCTCTCTCTCTCTCTCTTTTCTCTCAGTGATAACACTCGGAAAACGTGACAATCGAGAGAGAAATGGTCAAAGATTGAACGAGAGGGAAAAGAGTTTAATGGAATCGAAATAAAACATCTATATTTACTCTTTTTTGTGCTCTTACAACGTCATTTTGAATTTAGAACTGGGAAGTTATTGAACACTCATTGTTTTTTAGTTTTCAGGGGTCACTGTTAATTGAAATATGGAACAGTGATTTTTTACAGTTTCATTGTTTCAATTTGAAATTCAATAGAATTATAGTTTTTAATGTGATGACGTTGTAAGGCAAGTTAGAGGAGAATTCAATTTAATACTTTGAAACAATGCAAGTACATTGTCGCCACCGAATTAGTTTGAAGTAAAGATGAGCAACACAATCAAAACTATAACTGTAAATATTGTATAATAGTTGAAAATAACAAAATTGTATAATCTTTGAAATATGTGAGCACAGAATGAAACAAAAAATAACTATTTCAATTATCCGTTTCTGAGTGCACCGGCCGAATCAGTTGACAACTATCCTGTTACACCTCCCTAACTACCGAAAGTCTATACTAATCAAGTGATCCAGGTTACTGTATCTGATAGTTACTGCCATCAGTTCAGAAATTCTTCATTTCTGATCACGAGAACATTCGACTTGTCTGCCTTCCATTAAATTTTACTATCTTCCTATTTTTAATCATCATTTCTTATCAGCTATCCGAAATTTTCATCGCATTACGCAAAAGGTGTTAAAACTGTTTCCGATATCTAAAAGAAACAAGACAAAGTTCGATTTAATTTTAGAATTGAGTAGTTTTATGGCAAGATACCATCAAATCAAGGTAAAAAGAGCCGACGTTTGAAGTGAAAAACATGAAACCGCAAAAATTGAAATTTTCAATTTTCAGAAATTTTTGGGAAAATTGGTATTTAGCAGACTGAATATTCATACTTTACGTCAATAATTAATCCCAAAACTTTCCGATGTTCGAAAAAAAATAATTAGATTCTGCAACTAACAATAAATCGAATGAATCTGTTTTCAGTCCGTTGAAGGACTCATCTGAAACAGGAAATTCACTAAACGTTCTACAAATTTTGAATGTATTATAAGTTATACTCATAATTTATAACTATCATTCCATGTTATTACTCAAAATTAAAAAAAAAAACTTTTGATACAGTAAACTTCCGAAACTCTGCAAAAGAAGACATCGTACTTTGTCTTTATTCTTTCAGTGATTCGTTCATGATCTTGTTTCTTTTATCAGACAGATTAAACTTTTTCTTTTTCTTATCAATAGAAAAATCACCATATTTATAAGAATCAAATCAAAAAATGTTGTAATCAGGACAAAGTTTTCTTGTATTCAATGGCTAAACAATCAACAGTTGGAAGACTTTAAACTAACTTGTAAAAAGGTTTCAATAAAGTTAAAATAAAGTTGAAATAGTATACTTTTAGAACCCTAAAAATATCATTTTGAAGCAAAAAAATTAGATTTTAAAATTAAAAAAAACCAGTGTTTCAAGAACTTTTTATTGTTTGCAGATTAATTGCAATTAACTGATCCGCAATTAGTTCATTTACAGTAATACTTTCATAATAAAACAAATAAGAGGAATACGGAATTGGGTTGAACCGACTTTGAAAAACGGAAGTTCCACGGGGAAAATTACAAAGAAATCTTAGAATCATTGTTAATCAGTTAAAATATACTAGAAACTTTTTATTCGAAACAGTGAATTCGATGAAATAAAATAGAGTAAGTATCTCATTTTAATTTTTCCCAACTCCTGATTGTTACTTCAAAATACTTTGAGCACATACGAATTGAATAACTATTTTACAAGAAACACTCTTCACAAGTCTTGTTTTCTGAAAATTTGAAATGATAACAAAGAAACTATTTTGATAGCGGTCAAGAATTACATTTTTTTTACAATTTCTTTGGAAAGTTTATAGAAACATTTGAGATAGTTAACAAATTGAAAAAGTTTCTCGCTTTATTGGTAACACTATCGAGACAGTAATCTTTACAGATTGATTTCAGTTTCTGATGATTATATTTCTTTGGATCGCTTCTCTTTGATTGGCTCTTCGGAATCATGTTCTAGAAATAAAAATTCCGTTTCCGAACTCACATGAGTGTTTATTTCTATTCTTTACCTATTCTGCTCGAACAATAGTTGTTAACAAAAAAAATGTGTAACTGCTATATATTGATTGGCTATGCAAAGCTCAGACTTTACTGTATCACATGAAACAGAAGTTTGTGAATTTTCGAAACGTTGTTTTCGAAACGTTATATACAGTTTAATTACAAAAGTGTTTTTTTTTCAATTCGATAGTGGAAGTCCAATCAAGAGATGAGCTAAGTGGTCAAGATAATTAATAAAATTCAAAAATTAAAGTTTCGTTTAAACACAAATTTTTTGGAAAATTGAAAAAATTCGGCTTTTGAAAACTACACAATTTCCATTATTTTTTCAGATAACATCATAATTATTACGTCTAGGCTACACGTTCTAGTCCCAAACATATTTATTTATTCTTTCGAGTGTCTCCTTTTGTCGTCGAGACATAATAATATCGGTCATCGACAAGAGAGACCTGTCTTATCTCTCTCTCTCTCTCTTTCTCTCTCTCTCTCTCTCTCTCTCTCTCTCTCTCCCCTTATCTCTTGTTTTGTTCTTTCGTGGGTGTCCATGACAACTAATTCTTCTTTTGTCAAAGACATTTTCAGATTCGTCTTATCTCGGCAAAAGGTTACAATAATATTTATGATTGATTTGGAAACACGATTTTGAACTAACATGTAATCCCCCATTTCCTAAAGGGACTAAGAAAGGAAAAAAGGGACTTGAAAAAAATAAAAAAAGTATTCTGGAGGTATGGGGAATTGAACCCCAGCCCTCTCCCATGCTAAGGGAGCGCTCTACCACTGAGCTACACAGGTAGACCGGGAAGTCTGAAAAGCGGGCGACGGGCGGGCAAAGTCGCCCAAGTGGGCGAGCGGTGGGCGGCAGGCGGGCGAGTGGCGGCGGGTGGCCCACCGTCAGTTCAACAGCGGACGAACTCTCTTTTGTCAAATGAAGCCGAACTTTGCCGTCTTCAAAATTTTTGTAGTTTTCCTAACATAATACGGTTAAACAAAAAAGAAAATAATGTTTGGAGTGAGAAACTAGAAATTGATGAAAATGGACGAATGGTGGACGAGTGGCGGACCAACAGTGGACCACCTTGTGTCGGCAGACGTGCGCACATCATTGGTGGCTCACTGTCAGCTCAAGAGCGGGCGAACAACTTTTAGTCAAATGAAGCCGATTTTCATAGTTTTTGAAATATTATTATATTCCCCAGCTAAATACGATTTAACCAAACATATCCATATAGTAGTGCAGGAAAACACTAAAGATTGATGTCGGTGGACGAAAGGTGGACTAGTGGCGGACCAACAGTGGACCACCACTCGACCGGCTTGTGTTGGCAAGTATATAGAACAACAGTATGAACTACCAAAAGCAATATCTCTGGCTACTAAACTTCTGTTAGAGTTCGCGAACATATGACTTCTATTGAGATAGATTCTCCAACGAACTTTTGAAGCAGGTTCTCTTTCGATATGAAGGGTATTATCGATACATAACGTCTAAGCAACAACACTGTTACTGTTGAAGACACGAGACTGTTACTGTTGGAGACATGATGCGTTATGACTATAGTCATGACTATTTCCTTTCATTATTTGGGCTTAACATCATTTTAAGAATTTTCTTATCTCTGGTGGTTAGTAATCAAGGATAGGACGTTGTAGTAACAACTCTCCTTCTCTTCTCTGTATCTCCAGCTTAAGTCAAAAGTTGGTTTGCAATATTATCATAACTTATACTCCTTCTGTTGTTTCTGGAACACAATAATTAGGAGACTTTTTCGATAACTGTTGAAGATCAACATGCTCCCTCGCATACATACTATCATACAATCATTTGTCAGAATGTGACATGTCTAATTTTACATCTGTAAATAGTCAATAGAAAACTGTTCTTCAACACTTTCTTTGTTGGCCGTTCGTTGCTTCCGATCACTGTCATCCAGTAAACCTCAGTTCACAGAAGATTTACAAGAACTCCATCTACTAATGAAATAAGCAGTGTCAGATGATCGTCTATAAGCGACGGTGACGCCTTATCAGTGACGAAGCTCCGATATTCCGCCACTGCACATCGTTTATCCCATGCCGGCAACGCATTTTTTTTCTCACTTTTCTTGCATCTCTGTTGCATTTTTTGGCGATTTCTCTATTTCCGACATAGTTTTTTGCAAAAAACAAATTACGTTCGAATGAAAAAATGAAAATAAGTGTTTTGAATTGGAAAATTAGAAAATCTGCCGCGAAAACTAGAGTTTTGGGCGAAAGCTCAACGCGAAACGGAAATCTGTTCAGAAGTTTATTCTCTTTCGGATTAACTAATGTATTTTTCAGATAAAAAATCAGGTAAGCTGGTAAGTTATGTTTTCCGAAAGAAAATAAAATTCTGAGCTTGTTTCCGATAATGAACATGTTGAGCTTTCGCGAAAATTTATAACTTTCGCCGACAATTTTTCTTTTTGAAACTTGACCAATTTTCATTTCAAAATATTCAAAAAGTCATGAATCTGTCAAAATTAGTATCATTCGACCGTTATTTGTTGTTTTTCAAAATGTATTTTGCACCGTCGGAGAAGAGAAATTTCCCAAAAGTGAAAGAAACTTGAGAAAAATTGAATCGAAGGAAAAATGAAACAGGAGAAGTAAATATAGCAAAAAACAGAATTCTTTTGTATTAAATAAGCATTAGTTTAATGGGAGGAATCCCAGTAGTAACTATCGATAAGGGAACCCCTGGACCCATGCCGTCCGTTCGCCCGCCCACCGACCGCAGACGGACGAATGGTGGTCCGCCGGGCCGACCGCACACTCGCCCGCTGATGGTTCCCCCGTCGCCCGCCACACAGCCGCCAACGGGCCACCCGTCGTCCACCCCGGTCTACCTGTGTATACCCCCGGCTGGCGAAGCGACAGCAGGAAGGCAATCAAAAGACTGATGGGTTGCGGCAAAGAAAATTATTTTCTGTTTCAGGGACTTTTTTAAATCAGAAATTTTATTTGATAGATACTGGTTTTCCGTACAAAACCGTACAAAATACAAAAGAAAAAACCCATGAAATACACAACAAACTACAAAAAAATCACTAAATTACACATATTCCCCTTAAAATTAAGTTCTTTTTCCGAAGATTCTCTTATTCTTTGGAGGAAGATGATTCTCCAAAACGACTCCTTTGGTTTCTGGGAGGAAGATTGAGAGAACAATGAAATCGTAGAGTTGACAAGAGAAAAGGACTGCATAAGGAATCCATTCTGCGTAGTCACTCTTAAAAATGAGGGTTTGAAAAATAATTTTAATGAAGAACTCACTAGATAGAATAGCTGCGGAGAGAACATGGATCCAATTCTGCTCATCGTCGAAACGGCGGAAACTGCTAAATTCCTGACGGCAGTCGGATATAATTCATTGACCATCATGTACTTTGCAATGAATAATTGAGAACACATTGCAACTGCAGCAACTGTTCCAATTGACATTAATTGTCCATTGAATCCCAAATAAAGATAGATTGCCATGATACAAAGAGCCAAAAGAGTAAAGATCATTGCTATTTGATTTATCATTTTTCTTCCGAACCAAGGGAGTTTGTAGTCGGCAATACTCACGAGTATGTTGATTATCCATCGGGATGCCTGTGATAGTTACTTTTTTAATAGAAAATTTAGCTATCAGTTCAATTTTTTCGTGAGGGTAAAAGACAACCGAGAGGAATCGGACAGTACTAAAAGTTCACTTTTTGGAACAGGAATCATTTCAAAATTATTCACTGTTGTCCATCGGGAGGTTCTTATGAGGCTAATGTATTCAATTCCGATTGCCGCCTTTACTATACAACATGTTTTCTAGAAAAAGTAATTAGGGGGTTTTATTCCATGTACCAAGCTTCCTCAAAACAGAATTTTTGGAATTTCATGAAACAATATTATTCAAGATATTGAAGTTTTTCACTGTTTCCTAAAGTTTAAAAATTGAGTTAAGCCAGATACTCTCAGTCTTCTCTTATCTACCGATACAGAGTGAAAGGGAACTTGTCACTAATATAAAAAAGAGTGCAGAGAATCTTTTTTTCATAATTCTTATTTTACTACTTGATTTTGAAACATTCATAGTTCTGTCTGCAAAACTCACCCCCATAATTGCGAGATTCCAGTAGAGAGATCCGGATAGTTTCTCCATGTTATACATCAATGAATAGACGATGAATGTTGTACATGTTCTGAAAAAAAAAGTTGAGAATCGTCAAAAAGTAGAAGCCAAAACTAAATTTTGAGCAATTCTAAGAATTTTTTTTGAAAAAGTTTGAAAATTTGAATTTTCTGAGAAAACAGTGTTTATAAAAGGAATAAAAAGTATCGAGATTGAGTGAATAAAGCTCAGTTTTCAAGAAATGTTAAGAAAAAAACCTCGATGAAACAGTAATTTCAACATTTTCGGAGACTTTCAAGGTGTCTGTCAAAATGTTAGGCAGTTATGAAAAACTTGACCAGTATTTGGTTATTCAATGAAAAATAACTTCTCATAGCAACGTTTTTGGAGAATTTCGAAAAAAAAGTTCGTTATTTTCATTTATTCTAAAATGGTTTCTGGGATTAATCCAGAAAAAAAGACTGTTTCGAAAAACTGTTTCTAGGATTGTCATCAGAAAGAGGTATTATTATGATTAAATCTTCTTTTTTACAACAAAAATATATCGAATAAAATTTCAAAAAGATTCATAAACAATGATTTCAGTTTTGCTAAAGCTAACCTTACGCCTACAGTATCCCTCTCCCTATGTTTCCGGAAACCTACATTCCAGTGATAAAAGTAAGAGATTGAGCCATCATTTTCCACGTGCAGAACAAATGAATAAATGTGTATTTCTTCGTTTTCTTCGAACTTTTCGCGTGTTTTTCCGATTCGATTTGAAGAACTTCGTCCAATTGTTTTTCAAATTCTTCCGAATACAATCGATCCGTTTTTCGGATTTTGACAAGAATTCGACGAGCTTCTTCGAGACGTCCCTTTTGGACTAACCAACGAGGAGATTCTTCCAGGAGACTGAAAATCTATTTTTGATTATTACAATTCGTGTCAAGTTTTTTCTCACAAGTACAAAGAGTTCAGAGAACTGAAATAATTCTTATTTTCGGAACAGTAAAAAAAATTTGGAAAATAATATTTTTTCTGTTTCAATGAATTCATAAACATGCTCTTTGAAGTTCATCAAATACTGGTTGATCAGCTATCCAAGTGCTTTCAATAAAACCTTTTTTCCGAAATCAAAATGATATTTTCAACACAATTCGATTTCTATATTTCCAAAAACTTACAAGACAGCTAAAAAAGTGGCAATTGAAGCGGCTGCAATGACAACAGACATAGTTCTCCAATCATGACATAACCAGGCGACGAATGGAAAAAGAATCAGATTCGGAGACCAGGTGATGGAGTTTTGGATCCACATTCTGTCTTTTCGAGGGATATTCTCCACCATAAATACCATTTGGACACTGAAATACTATACTTTTGGAGGTGAAAAATAAAAATTACTATTTCCGATTTAACGGAAAATGGAAGATAGTCAAGTTAGTCGTTTCGTAGATGTCTCTCTTTGACTCATAATCTTGAAATCGGAAAAAGGAAAAAACCCCTCTTCCTGCTCCAATGATAATGAAAATAAATTGAAAGGTTCTTGAATTAAAAATTAAAAAAAAAATTGAAATTCTCGATTACTTCACAAATCAATTTAAAATAGTTCCCGTTTCACAGATGTTTTAAATTTCACATGACTCATTGAAAACATTGCTTTCCCGTAATCGTTTCGGTCAGCCAATATTCACTAATTTCTAACAAAATAAGAATATTCAACCCGGAGAAAAGTAATATTTCAAAAAATAATTGTTTCAAAAAATTTTCAAATGCTTGACTTGACAGATATGTTCTAATACATAGCAAACTAGCATGGAATAGTTAATATTTCTCTCTCTCTCTCTCTCTCTCTCTCTCTTCTCTTATCAACTTACACAGTAATTCCTCCAGTAAAAACTCCAGCCAATGTCCTCCATACCATAAACCAGAATAAATCAGGAGAATAAGCAGAAATCCAATTGAATATTCCATTTCCAAAAGTGGATATCAGAAGAGCTCTTCGTCTTCCAAATGTATCTGATACTTGTCCGAATATCGCCGCTCCGACTAGAACTCCAAATGTCTGAACTGTTATCGTATTCTTCACTTTCTTCGCCTCTTCGCAGATGTAATTGAACTGAAAGATCGATCAGATGAGGTAGAATCAGCAGAAAAAAATTACCGCTTCATGATTGGTTTTTAAAACAGTTAACAATTTTCGAAGATGTTAGGTTAATAATTAATGTAAGGAGAAATAGATATCGTAGAGAAATTCTTTGCGCTTTTTACAGAACAGATAACAGAACCCAAAAAAGAACAAAAAAACATTTCGAAAGTCATAGAAAATTCGCCCCACTGATTGATTCTACAGTAGCTATATAAGATAATATCTCAATCTCATTCACAGAAGAAGGATTATGTGTGCTGTTCGCTATTTTAAGAAAATAATGAGATGAAACTGTGAAAAACTATTATACGTTGATAGTTTCAATGATAAGCATTTGCGAAACATGATCCGAAGTCTTGTACTATCCATAAAGCACAAGGAATAATTGAGAAAAAATCAAAGGATATTTCAAAAATTGACCAAACAGAAAATATTTGTTCAATAAATCGAAAATTCTAAAAAAATTATTTGACTACCAATCAACAATAATTTCAATAGCACTATTTTATGTTTTTATGGAAACCGAAATTTTGTAGATGACCCTTCTGCTCAGTTTTGACACTATACAAGATTTTAAACCTTTTTTCCGTTAGGCTTTTTTGTTTTTTTATGTAATAAATCAAAAGTTTCTCGTATAAGTTTTGTGTCAAAAAAAAACCGGATTATTCTAACTGGTACCTGCTCCCAAGAATTCTACACAACGTTCGAAAAATCCGAAATTTCATATTTGAATGTCTTGAAACAGAATAAAACACATTTCCAGATTGAAAAGACTCACCTCAACTTGAACCGACTTGAATTGATATTTCAACTCGGGAACACATTGATTTGTTTCGTTCCGGAAGGCTGTTAACTCATGACATCCATTCAATGGAACACCTCCACATCCGACTACTGATGGATTCGCACCTGAAATCATTCGTGTCACAGGGGATTCTTGGTTTTGAGGAATTCTGACTTATAAAATGAGCAATTGTTGCAAAATTAAAATTGTACTGTTTCATAATTAGTTTATGTCAGAGGTCAATTTCTCAACTGTGATTTGATTATTGTAAAAAGATAGCAGTTCACTGGAAGTTAAGGGAACGAATGGAAGTGTACTGAAAAAGAAACAGAAATAAATAGATTGGAAATTTTGATCAATTTGAAGATTTCTCGAAATTATTTTCTGAAAAGTTACTGTTTCGAAATGATAATAATCTGTGTTCAATTTCATCTCATTAATATCCAAGTTTCATCAAAGCACAGAAAAAAGTTTTACTGTTTCAAAACGTTATTCATTCTGTTATTTTATATAACAAGCCAAAGAAAGAAACTTTTTTGCAAATACTTAGTTGCTGCTTCTTTGAATTAGAGATCTCAAAGTTCTTGAATTGAAAAATTAATTTTCTTGTTTCAGAATACATCAGACACTCTACCACTCACTACGACAGTCTAGAGATCAAACGGAAGTGTGTTGAGAAAAACAGAGAAAAATAAAAATTCCGAATAAATAGAAAACTTTTTTTTTTCAATTACTGTTCCGCAATTGTAACCAAGACCGTAAGTTTTCAATACTACATTCTCGGCTGTTTTCGTCAAGTATGTCACAAAGGCCCCACAAGTGCTAGATACTAACTGGCCAAGACTTGCATGAAAACGTGTGCCAGACTTGTGGCAGTTATGGCCAAGACTTGTGAAACAGATTCCGCTTGCTTCCTCGCTTACCCCCTCCCCTTTCCCTCCCATTAAAAACAAGAATAACATGATGATAAAAAGAAGATTAATTTATTAAAATACGAATGAAATTCACACAAATTTAAACATACAGTTTTACAAAAAATAAAACAAAATTTACATAATTTTTTTCCCATGAAGTTGTCGTCGTCGTCGGGAGTCTGGCTTTCCGGTGATTTGCTTCGGGGAGCTCGGCGGATGACAGCATTGACATGAATTCTTTTTTCTGTAATTATTGAATTGTTTTCGGAAACCTTTAATCAAAACTTACATGTTTTCTGTGAGCCTATCACTTGAGCCACTTCTTCGTTCATTACGAGAAGATGCCGTTAAATTTATTCTTCCTGAAAGCGAAAAATTGTTTCCTATATAAAAATACGAAAAACTATCCGAGAAATTCATTTTGCGACATAATTAAAACCATAAAAACGACAAAAAAGTAGGAATAATTGCGAAAAATGAAAAAAATAAGTTCAAATGAAAATCAATAATAAAGTTTGGTCAAGACTTGTCGCAACCATGTCCAAGACTTGTGGAGCTCCCAAAGCTTGGCTAGAACTTGGAGAGTCCCCAAAGTTTGTCCCAGACTTGTCATAGTCTTGTCCTAGACTTGTGGAAGGCCCAAAGTTTGTTCAAGACTTGTCCCAGTCTTGGTGTTCATGCATTTTCCACTCCAATCACTAAAGTTAGGCCAAGACTTGTGGGAGCCTTGTTCCAGACTTGTGAAATGCCCAACTCTTGTGACAAACTTGTCAGAGTCTTGTCCTAGACTTGGAAAACCCCTAAAGTTTGTCCCATACTTGACGAGAACAGCCGAGTTCGTCGGTTTCATACAACAAGGTAACGCAAGAAAGCGAAAAAGAGAGTTCTTCAAATTTTCCATCATTGTTCGTGAAATAGTTCATGATCTTTCGAAAAATTATTTCTTGAAAAATTACTGTTTCGAAATGATAATAATCTGTGTTCGAATTTATCTCGTTAATATCCACGTCTCATCATATGAAGCACAAAACAACCTCACTGTTTCAAAAAATTGCCACAGAAATAAGCTTTCTTGCAGATACTTCGTTTCTGATTGTTCGAATTTGGCTTTTCAAAAAAAATAGAGATAAAAAGCTTTGGAGGTTCCTCCAAAACGATTTTCTGAAAAGCTACTCTTTCGAAATGATAATAATCTGTGTTTGGATTCATAGCGCCATTAGCCACATCATCAAATGTAGCACAGAAAACCCCAATAAATTCTAACTGTTTCACAACTTTGGTATGAGAACTTTCATGACGTGGTTTATCACTATATGGTCTACAATAATCTAACTCACGGTCGAGAAATTGAGCGGAAGTGTACTGAAAAGGGAAAAACAGAAAAAAAACTGGAATTTCCTATCAAATATAAACTGTCTGAAATTTAACTGTTTCATAATTGTGACAAAGACTTCTTGATAATATTCCCTCGGAGTAAAGATGTAGAAAAAAGTTCACAAAAAATGATTTACCCCCATTTTGATGATGTACTTCAAGAAAAATAAAAAAAAATCATCTATAACCTATCAATTTTGATTTCACCAGTAAACGAGTTGATTGATAAAGGTTGAGAAAATAAACAATAGTTTATTGGGAGAAACAATCAACAGAGAATTGAACTTCCTATTAAGTTAAAAGGATTTTATTATAGATATCCGAGATCATTTTCCGAATCAACCCGAAAAACAATACTGTTTCAAAAACAAGAGGAAACCTTGTTTTTCAGTTTTTGTATATTGGGTACTACCAAAAAAACAGAAATATGACTGTTCTACAATTCCTGTATAGAGAAACTCATAGTTTTCTAATCAATACTGCTCTTCCTTTTTCATAAGAACAGAATGTCGATTAAACAAAAGTGATTTCATTATAAGTTCATTTTAGAACATTTTCGTTTCAGATTCAAAACTATTTTTTTCTTATTAGAACAAAAAATGTTGATCATCTGTTGCTACCCTTGCATTACCGTTCTTCCCAATAATTTCTCTTTGTGTGTATCAACTAAAAATAGAGTTATCTCTCATCTCTCAACTTTGGTTTTTCTTCGACATAGATAAGAGTTGATTGATGAAAGTTGAGAGATCAAACGGAAGTATTCAGATAAATTTTGTGAAACTATCGTGAGAAAAAGATGAAAAAAAAGATTGAACTTCCGATTAAGCTGGAAGGATTTCTTAATTGGGACACATTTTCAGAAGATTGTTATACTGTTTCAGAATTTCGATTTGAGAATTTTCAGAACTGTTTATCGCTGTGATTATTGTTGAGTAAACTAATTGTAAGCAGAATAAAATTGTATTCTCTCGTAATGGCCAAGAATTCTTCTCGAAACGTCATTATTTTTTAGGACAAGGTTTTTTCTGAATATTATAATATTATAGAAAACAGTCATAACAACCGAGCCGTATTGGACTGTCGATTTATTCCCTCTTCTTCTGAATTTCTTGAAACAGTGAAACTCAATTCCCTTCCAGTTTTCATTACATTGTATGTAGTCGTTTGAACTCAGAATCATGGGGTCATAAATGTATCCAATTAGTCTTCATTAGACCCCACCCTTCTTTCTCTCTCTCTCTCTCTCTCTCTCTCTCTCTCTCTCAGAATTCTTTGAAAATATTCACGTGAACTAGATGGAAAACGGTAAATGAATGTCACTTTAAATCATCATCTCATATGGGAAAATGGATATTTTATGAACTGATTCTGGTCAGGAGATATAGAAATGGAGAAGGATTGTGTGTTCTTTTAGGGAAACATAATCAGTTGAAGTTGAAAAATTAAAATTTCACTGTTATATTATAGAATGTTAGCTTCAAGATTAGTCACATTTTTGTTTTAGTTTTTCAAAAGGTTCAGTTGTTTGAAGTTCATATAGTTTTTTATTTCACAATCAGTAAGAAAATGGGTTGGAACCATTAATTTATGATAATGTGCTTCGAACTTTGGTATTTTTCCGTTTTTACCAGTGCATTTACTTCCCGAATTCATTTTTTTGAAGCACACATTTCATAAACAGATTTCTATTAGGTTAGGCTCAAAATCGATTCTATAGAAAAAACGGAGGAATATGGAATGCGTTTGAAACAATGAAAATTGTTCTTTTGTTTCAAAAATTTTAGAAATTTTGAATCCAAGAAAACAAAAAATGTGTACTTACCTGCAAAAACCATGACTTTGCTGCTTGCAGTGGCAGTGAATGCAGTCAATTCAGCCATCACCAAAACCAACATACAGTACCATCGAAGTGTCATAAAATCATCCAGATTCGGTATTCGTTTCTCTTCTGTCATCAATTCCAATTGTTTCGGAGTCTCCAGAAATTTCTCCTCTTCCATTGAGGAAGAAGAGGATGAAGATGTCGATGACATTCCTGAAAATATTTCGAAGATGTTTTGATAGTCAATGAATTTTACAGGGAAACGAACGAAAATTCATTGAGAAAAATGGTAAAAACTTAGTTTAAGAAACAGTGATTTTTCTGGGTGGGGAACATCTACTTCTCTCTCTCTCTCTCTCTTTTTTTATTTTTTTGTTTTAATTGTAAGTGAGACCATTGTTCTAATGATTAGTATCTTATAACTTCTTGAAACATTCAAATTTTGAAACGGAAAAATTGTGGAATTTTGGAAGTTGTAGCATACAGGAACTGAAAAATACGATACAGCTTGTAGTTTTCAGTATCTTTCAAAACAGTAAAGTTTTTGAGAAAGTATCCGATTTTTTCTGTTTCATAGAATACATAGAAAATGGGAAAAATTATCTGAAGCAGTCGGTTTGGGACATGCATTTCAGAAGAGAGAAAAGAGAAGTTAGGCAGATATCGTTCATCTCATTTTATTACCTTTTTTCAAGATTTGAAATGTTAACCTGTTCCATTTTTATTTGAAAATGCCTTTTTCATTTTATTTTTGATTCAATTTTTCAATGAATACAGTTTTCGAACTTCTCCGGTCAATAGATTTTCTACTGTGTTGAACAATTCTCTAGAAATTTTTTGTCCTGTTTCAACGTTATTTTAATTTAACTAAAACTGGGTTTAATACGGTTTCCTGTATCCCAATAAAAATAATGAAGAGTGTTGAACTAACAAAATGAACTTTACATTAATAGAAACATTTCATCAGTTGACACATTTTCAATATCTTCTTTAAGAATCGAGATAAATGAAGGTAAAGTTAAATGAAAAGAATGTAAGAAGGTTTCACGGGATGAAACTGTCACGATAAAGTTCGATTTTGAAGAAACAAAACTTCTGAATTTTCTATTTTTCTCTATTCCAGCAACCTTTTAAGTTTTTAAGTTGATTTTTAAGTTAATTCTCTAGCGCTTTACAGGTATTACAGTGTTCAAAGCATAAACTGTTCAATAGAAAAACTTTGAAACTATCAACTACTCGAAAAAAAAGGTCCACTAGTTCAAAGAAACGGAGACAGTCCAGAAACCAAAATTCTCTGATTATATGCCATCAAAGAAACAGTCAAAGAGAATAAAAGAGAAAAGGTAATTGGAAGAAGTAATGGTGTTTCTTTTCTCTTTCTCTCTCTCTGTCAATCCAATTAAATTCTTTCCTTTTCATCCATTTTTCTTCAAAAAGAGACACCAGACACAGATAGGGATGACAGTTTTTGATTTATATCTGTTAAATAACGAGGAGATGAAAAGAACGATGATAGGTGACGTTGACAGCAGAGATCACTCCCGAATAACAGAGGTACACGTGGCAGAAACTGAAAAAATTTGGTCTTTCGAAGTTTGCTGCTTTTTCGAATCGAGACCTATTTGAGAGCTGAATACTCAGAATTGGCGTTTTAGATTTTAGAATCTAGGTTTTTGCTACCTTTTTTGATACCATTTTCAACACCTTTTTTCCAAAAAAGTTATTGCACTTCAAACGCGTAACACTATTTGTATCCACCCTGTATTTTTCCAAAAAAGGGCTTTTGAAAAACATTGAAAAGTTTGAAAAGTTCAGCTTTTTATGGTTTCGTAGTCACCCTAAAGTTTCAGAATAGTCACGTTTGCCCCCCGGGAAAATCAGATAAACACCTGTCACAGTTTGGATGAAAAAAAGCCGACACAATCCTTTGGGGTAGAAATCTCCACCTTTCTTCAATGGAGACAGATGTTCCAATATGCAGATGTCGATAAGGGTGTAGTCAACTGTCTGACTCCGCCCACCTGTGATGGGGTGCACAGGCAGGGGAAGAGGGTCATTCATTCATTCTATTTCGTTTTCCTTGCTTCTTCTCTCTTCTCCAGTCTCAATCTACCCTTATCTACGGCCTTTTTTATCGATTTTCAACACCTTTTTCAACACCTTTTTCGTCACCATTTTCAACACCTTTTTCGTCACCTTTTTCAACACCTATTTCAACACCTATTTCAACACCTTTTTCAACACCTATTTCAACACCTTTTTCAACACCTTTTTCGTCACCATTTTCAACACCTTTTTCGTCACCTATTTCAACACCTATTTCAACACCTTTTTCGTCACCATTTTCAACACCTTTTTCGTCACCTTTTTCAACACCTATTTCAACACCTATTTCAACACCTATTTCAACACCTATTTCAACACCTATTTCAACACCTATTTCAACACCTATTTCAACACCTATTTCAACACCTATTTCAACACCTATTTCAACACCTTTTTCAACACCTTTTTCAACACCTATTTCAACACCTATTTCAACACCTATTTCAACACCTATTTCAACACCTTTTTCAACACCTTTTCAACACCTATTTCAACACCTATTTCAACACCTATTTCAACACCTATTTCAACACCTTTTTCAACACCTTTTTCAACACCTATTTCAACACCTATTTCAACACCTATTTCAACACCTATTTCAACACCTATTTCAACACCTATTTCAACACCTATTTCAACACCTATTTCAACACCTATTTCAACACCTATTTCAACACCTATTTCAACACCTTTTTCAACACCTTTTTCAACACCTTTTTCGTCACCTATTTCAACACCTATTTCAACACCTTTTTCGTCACCATTTTCAACACCTTTTTCGTCACCTTTTTCAACACCTATTTCAACACCTATTTCAACACCTATTTCAACACCTATTTCAACACCTATTTCAACACCTATTTCAACACCTATTTCAACACCTATTTCAACACCTATTTCAACACCTTTTTCAACACCTTTTTCAACACCTATTTTCAACACCTATTTCAACACCTATTTCAACACCTATTTCAACACCTATTTTCAACACCTATTTCAACACCTATTTCAACACCTATTTCAACACCTATTTCAACACCTATTTCAACACCTATTTCAACACCTTTTTCAACACCTTTTTCAACACCTATTTCAACACCTATTTCAACACCTATTTCAACACCTATTTCAACACCTATTTCAACACCTATTTCAACACCTATTTCAACACCTATCTCAACACCTATTTCAACACCTTTTCAACACCTTTTCAACACCTATTTCAACACCTATTTCAACACCTATTTCAACACCTTTTCACATTTTCACACTATTTCAACACCTATTTCAACACCTATTTCAACACTTTTCAACACCTTTTCACACCTCACACCTTTTCAACACCTTTTCCACCTATTTCAACACCTTTTCAACACCTATTTCAACACCTATTTCACACCTTTCAACACCTACTTTTCAACACCTATTTCAACACCTATTTCAACACCTTTCATTTCAACACCTATTTCACATATTTCAACACTTTTTCAACACCTATTTCAACACCTATTTCAACACCTATTTCAACACCTTTTTCAACACCTTTTTCGACTTACTGGAACATTTCAGAACCTTCTGGAACATTCTCGAAAAAGGTGTTGAAAAAGGTGTTGAAAAAGGTGTTGAAAAAGGTGTTGAAAAAGGTGTTGAAATAGGTGTTGAATTAGGTGTTGAATTAGGTGTTGAAATAGGTGTTGAAATAGGTGTTGAAATAGGTGTTGAAAAAGGTGTTGAAATAGGTGTTGAAATAGGTGTTGAATTAGGTGTTGAAATAGGTGTTGAAATAGGTGTTGAAAAAGGTGTTGAAAAAGGTGTTGAATTAGGTGTTGAATTAGGTGTTGAAATAGGTGTTGAAAAAGGTGTTGAAATAGGTGTTGAAATAGGTGTTGAAATAGGTGTTGAAATAGGTGTTGAAATAGGTGTTGAAATAGGTGTTGAAAAAGGTGTTGAAATAGGTGTTGAAAAAGGTGTTGAAAAAGGTGTTGAAATAGGTGTTGAAAAAGGTGTTGAAAAAGGTGTTGAAAAAGGTGTTGAAATAGGTGTTGAAATAGGTGTTGAAATAGGTGTTGAAAAAGGTGTTGAAATAGGTGTTGAAATAGGTGTTGAAAAAGGTGTTGAAAAAGGTGTTGAAAAAGGTGTTGAAAAAGGTGTTGAAAAAGGTGTTGAAAAAGGTGTTGAAATAGGTGTTGAAATAGGTGTTGAAAAGGGTGTTGAAAAAGGTGTTGAAAAAGGTGTTGAAAAAGGTGTTGAAAAAGGTGTTGAAATAGGTGTTGAAATAGGTGTTGAAATAGGTGTTGAAAAAGGTGTTGAAATAGGTGTTGAAAAAGGTGTTGAAATAGGTGTTGAAAAAGGTGTTGAAAAAGGTGTTGAAAAAGGTGTTGAAAAAGGTGTTGAAAAAGGTGTTGAAAAAGGTGTTGAAAAAGGTGTTGAAAAAGGTGTTGAAAAAGGTGTTGAAAAAGGTGTTGAAAAAGGTGTTGAAAAAGGTGTTGAAAAAGGTGTTGAAATAGGTGTTGAAAAAGGTGTTGAAAAAGGTGTTGAAAAAGGTGTTGAAAAAGGTGTTGAAAAAGGTGTTGAAAAAGGTGTTGAAATAGGTGTTGAAAGACATTCCAAACACGATTCAGATGTTCACACACTGTGTGAAATCTTACACAAGCATCTTCTATGTTCATTACTTCACCAATAGCAATAGATTCTGACTCTTTGAACTTCTCTTCCAAAGACATTTCCTGGATGAGCTGTTGCAGTTTGTCAGGTTCCATTGTTTCATTGAGCACTTGAAAATTTGTCAATTCTCCTGTACCAACTTTCTGATTCTTTGCCAAGAAGACAGCATCTTCACCAAAATTACACATCTGTAATACAGCTTTACCCGTATGATCGATGCGACAAATGGCTGTAGCAAGAACATCAATGATCGGATTAATCAGACAACATTCTACTTCTTTCGGAAGAATACCTTCGACAGAAACTTCTACTAGTTTTCTTTCACCTGGAAGCAGTCTTACGGCTTTTGTCAGTTTGACATTTCTGCCTTCTTCGACGAACTTCATCTGAATACCTAGAGCCTCAAAGTATCCTATTCCCAGAATAATTGATTCTCTTTCAACGTCAGCGAGATAGAGTAGTATTTTACTCGTTTTATCTCTTATTGAAATCGGAACGGTAACACACTTTTTCAAATGCATTGTAGCACAATTGGCAACAATGACAGACTTTCCTTCAGTGTCGACAACCCTCATACGTCTCGCCCAATCCTTCCCATTTTCTTTGAGAATTCTTTCCCAAGTACGATATGAGATGAGTGAGATGCATGAACCACTATCAAGAATGACTTCAACATCAGAAATACCAACTTGTCCTTTCTCGGAGCTATCACGAATTGTATTTTCTTTCTTCAGATTTACATTTCCCATTGTTAGACATTTCTCTTCAATGGTTTGAACTGAATTCTTTTGTTGCGGAACAGTATCAGATTTCTGTGTCTGTTCTGTAACTTTTGTTTTATTCGTTTGTTCACGTTTCGGACACTTTGTTGCGTAATGTCCCATTTCTTTGCAATCATAGCATTGGACATTAGCAGTTGACCTGGGTTGATATCTTGGAGCCTTGGAACACGACGGTTCGTGACATCCAATTTGTTGACATTCACTACATGTGGCAGAAGAAGCCGGTGCCTGACTGCTTTCCGGTTTTTTTTGCTTACTTCTCCATGTTTTCTTACTTTCCTCTTCGACGTGTTCATTTTCTGACTGTCGAGTAGATTTCAGCACATTGGATGAACTTTGCACTTGATTTGGAGTAACCGATTGCATACGATTCACTTTTCTTTCGGAATAACTACTATATTTCGAATTCTGAAGTTTCTCTGCTTGAGAATCCTTCAATGCGGTCTCATATCTGATTGCGATCACCCTACAAGCATCGTAATGATTGATTTCAGGTGTGTCCGCAAGCTTGTTGTCCATCATACATCTCATTGTTTCACTTCTGATAGCAGCTGCTTTCAGAACCTTAGCAGTTTTGATAGACGACAATTCAACCGGTTGTACTCTTCTGAATGCAACTCTAGCTACTTCATCAAGACGGAGACAGAAGTCATCCATTGTTTGATGCTCTTGGATACGAATGTTATCCCACAAATTTTTTGCTCGGCGAGTTTCATCTTCGACCGATACTCTTAATCTGTTTGACATTGCTTGCAGTATGTCTCTGACACTATGTTTTTCATGATCAGCGAGCCCTTTGTAAGCAATTAAAGCTTTTCCGACTAGGAATTTGTTTTCCAGAAGAACAATCTGTTGCTCTTCTGTCAGACGACCATACTTCATTTTGAAGGTTTTTCGAATGAACTAATGCTAACTGATGTTTTATCTGCACTAAACTTTGCTGGTTCTGGCAGAGTTTGTTCCAATAGCATTCTATTCAATAGACTCATTTCATTATCTTCTTTCAAAGCGTAGAATTTCACTGGGTTCTCACGTTCTTGTAAAGAATCGTGCGAATTATTTCTGACTGAATACTCATCAACAGTACTATCTTTTCCCCTCATTGTTTCTCTTTTGAATTTTCGCAAGAGAAAACTCACATGAATGAGGTTGTTCCAGAATCCTTTGTCGCGGCATCGTAGGCATTAATGGGCTTCCCATGGTCTGAATGTTTCTTTCATTCATTTCGTCCATGTTCCGTTCATACTCACCCCGTCTCACATAACTATTGCTATAATGATTGACTTTCACTTCTTCTAACTTCTTTTTCGCCTTTTGCAATTCCTCTTCTTTCATCTCCGACTTCAGTTTTTCGAGTTGGATCTCTCTTGAATATTCGGAACAGCGTTTCTGGGATTCCTGGAGTTGCATCTTGACTTGCTGCAAAAGAATTCTGTTTCATTTGCGACAGCTTCTTTTCTCGAAGATACTTGAACATTTCATCCAGCTCTTCGACTGTATGAATATTTTGTTCATTTAATCGTACCTGAAGTTGACGACGAATGGTTGCCAGCAGGTCCGGTTGAGGGAATATCGGATTTGCTTTGGTTTCCCTCGTCTCACCGATTCTCCTCTTCCCCTGATGAGTTCCCGTGTCATCTCCTCGGCTTCGAGATTGACGGCGGCCTGCAAATTCTCAATCGTTTTCTGCATTTCTTTCATCATTTCTTTTTGTTTTGTGTAGCCTTTTAAAAGCTTTACACACTCGCTTTCGCGTTCTTCTATGCGAACTTTGAATTGTTTTGACATCATCACGCATTGTTTCAAAGAAGTCCTTGAAATTTTGCGGAAATGATCTATCATCTCAGTCATCGCTTTTTCATCCTTTTCTATTCTCACCTGATGATTTGGTATTCCAATTTCACCAGCGGAAATATCCATTGCGGTCCCACCGTCGTTATCCTCCATCTCTCCTTCACGCCTCTCGTTTGATCACTGAAATTAATTCTAGTTCACTGAGATTGAGATTCGCAAGCGATTATTGACGGAAAATTGACGAGACGTTGAAAATATACAAAGAATTTGACGAATAAGTGTGAAAAACTTCAATTCCTGATGAAAACTTGTTAAAATGACGTAAAATATTCACTAATTGCTCGGAATTAACGAATATACTTGTACGAGACACGTGGCAAGTTCAATTGATGACACACCCACGCGTTATTGCAGATATTTCCTTTGAAAGTCGATTATTGAGCAGAATTCACACTAATATGCTTGGAAATATAACAATCTTGTAGAAGACACGAAGAAAGTATATTATTTTCCGTGGAAATCTGTTTTTTAAATCAAATTCTGTATTTAGTGATTTGATTATTTACTTTTGGCCACTTCCAGTCCTTCGGAGCTGACTCAATTTGATAATCGTTCGAAGATTTTACGTTTTTCTAGTGAAAAAGTCGTGTTATGTTTTGAAAAACCCACTGTTTTCCCAACAATTACAAGTATTTTATTCCAGAGATTCTATCGCTTCCCGTTTCACTTTACTTTTAGCGCAAAGTATCGGCGAAACGTGAAGATGACGTCGATGACACGGTCCTTCGGTTTACGACGCTGAAATTTACCAAACGTGACGCTGATCGACGTTTTATTTCAGAATTTCACGATAATCCTCCGTAGAATACTTCTTTCCTTTTCGTTGAAATCCGTAGACTCCTCTTCAGGTATCTTCACTCTTCTCCTTTCGCTCACTGCTTAAGATCGAGTTGTCGATATCCTTTTTCACTCAGTTTACTAACACTTTGGTCTCTGACCTAGAAGCGTTTTCAGAATTTGTTCGGCTTGAGTCCAGTTGGCGTGACACACTACTTAACTTTTGGCTATGAGCCGAGAAAGTCTTTCGTTTATCCTTCGGTGGCGAGGCGACGAATTCGGTTCCTTTCGAATTCCTTGTCCCGTTATCGATTTTCGGCCCCCAAGTTGGTTTGTACTCCCTTTTCTTTGAGAGAACTCGCCAAGCAACCTGAATAAAACACGAAACCCAAACACGGCGTCTGGTTTATTACAGATTTATTGATGAAACAAATTGAAACAAAACGCGTTTCAATGAACAAAAGATACAAAATATATGACTCCAAAGAGAGACAACAACAAGTGTGAAAATCCAGAGAAACCAATAAACAGTGACAAATTCGGGTCGCCGAGGCGCCCTCACTATAAATTGAGTTAAGACTCACTTAAAAATCTAAGAGAAATCCTAAAAACTAACTAGAATCTCCAAAAGAATGACAAGAAACCTGTTTACACCGTTTTTCCCGCCGCATCGAGAACCGCGCCATGCACCGAATTGGCGCACTTTTGGACACGCGGCGGCGCGAGTTTGTAATGGACAGAAAAAGATAGGCAGCGGGTCTGGTTATTCCGAAGTGAATAACAGAAACGACCCGACAAGGTGTTTATCTGATTTTCCCGGGGGGCAAACGTGACTATTCTGAAACTTTAGGGTGACTACGAAACCATAAAAAGCTGAACTTTTCAAACTTTTCAATGTTTTTCAAAAGCCTTTTTTTGCAAAAATACAGGGTGGATACAAATAGTGTTACGCGTTTGAAGTGCAATAACTTTTTTGGAAAAAAGGTGTTGAAAAAGGTTAGTGCACGAGGAATTTTGATTCAAAATATTGGTGAACAACAACGTGTGTAACTTTATCAGTTTCCGAAAACTTAGTTTCATTCAAAAAAGTGATGAAAAAATAGAAATATTCAAAGAAAAACCGAAGAAATAAAGCTCTAATTCCTAAGATCGTTTTCCAAAAATGCGTTTATGTTTCGGTGGAAGATGATTCTCCAAATGGACTCCTTTCGTTTCGGGAATGAAAATACAAAAGATGATAAGGTCGACCAATTGAAAACCGACTAGAACTGCGTATGGTATCCATTCGGCTATGTCAATCTGAAATTGAATGATTAGCAGTTTCAGATAAATGTTATATTTTGCGTGTTGAAATCAGCGAGGTTACGCTGTATGAATGCCATCTTCTACAAAACTCTCAGCCTAATTAATAATATCTGCCAACGACACTCAGTTAGCCTCACCAAAATTCCCTTTTTTTGGTGAGACTAAGGGGGCGTGGGCGCCTCACCAAAATTCGAAAAAGAGTAAATGAGCTGAGAAAAACAGAAAACGGGAAGAATTGAAATATCAAAGAGTTCTTTCAGTTAGATTGAACTGATATTTTGAATTTTCAAATAATAAATTTTGGTTTATCCCATAAAAAATTTTTCGACGAAAACCAAAAAAAAATTTTGAAAATGTTTACAAGAATCGGGAATAAACTGTTAACATTTTTGTAGCAAAAGATCCCATTGTTACTTTTTTCAAATAAAAATTACAGAGTTTTAGCAGTTCAAGCATACATGTTTGCCATTCGTGTAGCAGAGAAATTTTTCAAAAACACCACCTGGCATTTCGAAAAAAATTTTAAAATAACCACCTGGAAATTGAAAAACCGTAAGGAGAAAAAAAGCAAAAAATTTCTATCAGATGTGTTCTTCGAACTGCCCCCTTCTATCACGAGCAGATTACAGTACGGAAGCGTTGCCACTGCGCCACAGGCGCGAGGGAACGCGCGGCCAAATGAGGGGGTACAAGAAATTGAGGGTTCGTTGCAAGCTGGCGGAACGGCGGCGGCGGCGATCACCCTGTGTTAGAGAAAAAACAGCGAAACGCGACGAGCACAACTCAGCTCCTAGTGAACCGATTTTTCTAAAAATTGGTGGCAGGGTCCCCCAGAGCCATATAACAAAGTCTGTCAAATATCAGCTCTCAAAACTCAAAGCTCTTTTCACAGTAGAGTTGTGTACTTGCGAATTTTTTCAGTGCAAAATCGAGCGTGTACCCCCAAAACTACACAACTCTCGTGCGCGGCGAATACTTAACGATTCGTTTTGAAATTTTTTTTGGGAGCTACTGATGAAAAAATACTAAGATTCACCAATTTTCGCGAAATTTGGTTTTTTCGTTCCCTCCGAAATAAACATGCTCATTTTTCGCCAAATGGCGAGGTACACAACTCTTCTGGAGGTCGACTAAAAACATTTTTGCCAAATTTTCTTTGATAATTTGTTGCGTTATAATCTCATTCATCTTTTCGGAGCAAAAAATCGAGAATTCATCGACTGTTTTGTAAAAATTTTCATGATTTTCGACAGAGTGTGTTCAGCAGTGATTCTACAGTAGACACCAAAGTTTTTCTTTGTTGGACGGTGGATCTAAAGACAGAATTCAGAAGTTCAGTCGTTTTACTAGAATTTGAGAACCTGCTCTGACTGATTTTTGAGTGAAAACTTTATCGAAAACAATTGTTCAAATCTCAAACAAATTTTTTCACCACCTAGTTTTCTCAGAGTGAAAACCACACGCTGTACCTACACGGTTGCAAACATGTATGAGTTCAAGCATCAAATTAAAAAGAATGAATTAATTTTGAACGGTTTTGAAACAGGAAAAATGAAAGTTAATTTTCTACTGTTTCGAAAACTGATTTTAAAAATAAAGACTAAATAACAATGGTGAATCTGCTGTTTTTCCAAATAGTTTCTGACAATTTTGAAAAAAAATATTAAAAACTCACTAAATAAAACAACTGCGGAGAGAACATGGATCCAATTCTGCTCATCGTGGAAACGGCGGAAACTGCTAAATTCCTGACAGCAGTCGGATATAATTCGTTGACCATTAGATACTTTCCAATGAATAATTGAGAACACATTGCAATGGCTACAGTAGTCCCAATGGCAACAACACTTCCTCCATGACCTGTATACATGTATCCAGCCATTACTCCAAGACTGATCAAAGTGAATGTCATCGATAGAATATTGATGAGTTTTCTTCCAAACCAGTGTAGTTTGTAGTCTGCTATGCTAACCAGAATGTTCACTATCCATCGAGAGGCCTGTAGTACGAGAAATGACATTGGAGGTTAGTTGGATTTTTGAAAATAGAACCTGATCTTGAAACCGTGGAAATTGGGAAGCATTTAAATTTTTGTTTCAAATTGGTTTTTGAGATTTTCAAAGAGTAATAGATTTGATATTCGCAACATCTTTTAAAAAACTATTTACGTAGTTTTTTTTTGTAAACTAATGACTATTTTCATGAAAAATTAATATCAGTCATCACTTAAAACAGTACTTATCGTGATTTTCGAGTGCCGTGCTTGGAGTCTGAACTTTAAAAAATTGTGATGCTTCAAGTGCATGTCGCCATAAGACTGAGGGTGAAATGCATGTTCTAATATTAAAATGAACTTAAAACAGTGAAAATTCTAGATGAATTTCGACGAACTCTCTTTTATGCATTTTGAATTTTACTTTTTTGCAGGATGGAAATTAACTTTATTGTGATTTGCCAAACGAAAACTGAAAAACTTTTTTCACAAAAAACTTCTTGAAACACTAACTATGATGGTTTTCGAGAAATCAAGCGAAATCACAAGTACTGTAACTAATACTGCTACTCAAAATTGAAATTACAGTTTCTCGATTCCCGATCCTTTCAATCGAGGTTCAATTGAGAAAATACAAAACAACTAGAAATCTTATGAAACAAATGAAACAGAAAAATAATTTTCTCATCAGTTTCAAATTTTGAAAGTTTCGGAAAATAAAACCCGAAACTTTATCTTTATTCATACTCCTTCCCTCCAACTAGCTAGAGTTATTATTCTGCAATCACAATCGACCCCAAAGATCACTCCTTGATTAGTATGCTGTGCCATCCTCATAATTATCCTTGCATTTTTAATATACTTGACGTAAATGCACTTCCTCTTAATTGAGTCGATGACTAAGCTGGTCGAGACACTCCTCTCGTATTTTATAAAAATCAGACCATATGTATCATCTTCTAACAATTAGTGTAAAAAGATCACCCAGTCACAATATTTTGTGATTTGTCATCATTTTCTATATATAACTGACCCCAATTGCAGCACTATTCCAGTAGAGAGATCCAGATAGTTTCTCCATGTTATACATTAATGCATAGACGATAAATGTTGTGCAGATACTGAAAGAATGGAGTTTATTAGCAGAGTCGAGGTAACAAGAGAGAGTGCAGAGAAACGAGAGTGTCTAGCTTCTCTGCACTCTTTTCTTATACTATTCAGAACATTTTATTTGGTGAAAAATAAATTTTTAAAATTTTTCAGTTTCAAAACACTTTTTTGCTAATGGAAAAATTTCATTGACAGTTAACAGTCTTTTAATGTTGTGAAAAAAACCTATTCTTCAGAAATGATTTTTTCAGAGCAGTTTATTCTATTCAAATTTTGTTTTCATTGAGATCTTTCATCTCAATTGAATTCTGTAACCCTTTCAAAAAACTTACATTCCAATGATAAAAGTCATCGTTTGAGCAATCATTTTCCATGTGCAGAACAGATGAATAAATGTGTATTTCTTCGTTTTCTTCGAACTTTTCGCCAATTTCTCCGCTTCAATTTTGAGAACATCATCCAATTGTTCTTCGAATTCTTCCAAATACAATCGATCGATTTTTCGAATTTTGATGATCAATCGACGAGCTTCTTCGAGATTTCCCTTTTGAACCAACCAACGAGGTGATTCTTCCAGCAGCCTGAAATAATCGGGAACAATTGATCTGTAGTTCTGGAAAAATAAGATCGAATACGAAAAAGAGGAAAAGTTATGAAAAAAGTTTTGAAACAGAGAACAAACTAATTTTTTTCCTGTTTCATTGAATTTTCAAAGTTACTGAATCTTTTGTTAAGTTACTGTTGACGGTCGTTGTCCAATAAATAACTAAATTATAAAAAGATATGAAAAACATACGAATGATTTCACACAAACATGCTATGAAAAGTACAATTTGTAAAAACTGAAAAGAGAAGTTATCGGAGGAAAAAAGTTCTCAAAAGGGTAATATTTCTAATTGAAACAGACAATATTTTAAAGATTTTAGAGACAATTCATATTAATTTAGGTAGGAAAATCCGAGAGTTTCAAAACCCAGAGATCTGTCCATTATTTGAAAATGTTCTTTGAGAAAATGAGCTAGTCACTATTCAAATTATTATATAAAAATTTATGAATAAAAAAATTAATTAATTGAAAATAATCGGCAGATAGTTACTAACGTCATATGGAATAACTGAGCATTTTAAACTGAAAACCTGTTACAGTAAATTTCAATTTTCTTTTCTTTCCGATCATTTGTTATAAGTCTTTGATGAACTCTGAAAATGGATCGTTTTTGTTTCCGATTTTCTCAATAAAACCCTAACGTTCTATGAATTATATTTTTGTGAGTATATCGAGTATATGAATCTAATCTCTGTCCACCGTTATAGTATCTTATAAATTTTGTTTCAGAATATCCTCTGTTTCGATCAGTTTTATCAAGCAATCGCTCTTTTTTGGCTTTAAGATTCAAATCTAAAACAGAAAAAAAAACAATTTCTCTCAACCTTTCAGAACTTTTGTTTAGCTTTCAGAAAATCATCTATAAAAAACTCACATAAGTGCAAAGAAAGAGAGGACAGAAGCAGCTGAAATGACGACGCAAAGAGTTCTCCAATCATGAGCAAGATAAGCGACATAAGGGAATAGAATCAGATTAGGAGACCATGTTATCGAGTTCTGAAACATTCTCTTCTTAGTTTAAATTTCAAAGAATTTCAAGAAAAGTATACCTGAATCCACATTCGATGATGTCTCGGAATATTCTCGACCATATAAACCATTTGAACTCTGAAACATTTGGAGACTTTTTATAATAGTTGTAGGACCAACCAAATTAGTATTAAAATCTCACAAAAATTTCAATCTATCAAATTTGTGAAACATTGAAAATTACAGAATCTTTTCTTACAATTAGAGGGGATCATTTTTTTATATTGAATAGATGGTTATGGTAGTTACAGTAACCGAACAGTATCGGAAACAGATAATGCGGAATGCAATGGACTTTGTCTTATATGTGGAACAGACAAAATGCAAACAAAACTTCAAGAAAGGTTCACAGACTACGGTAAGCCAAAAGGTTGTATGTTTCCTTTTTCCTAGTTATAGCTCACTATCAGAAAGAGCGTTGAGCTCCAAAACTATCTTACAATTAGCGAAATAAGTTATTTTTTCTGTTTCAATTGTACTTTTTTATCAAAACAAAATTTAAAGTTTTAATAAGATAATGAAAATCAACTCACACAGTAATTCCACCAGCAAAAACTCCAGCAATCGTTCTCCAGATGATAAAAAAGGACAAATCGGGAGAATATGAGGAGATCAAATTGAAAATGGCGTTTCCGACACATGAAATTATCAATGCCTGGAAGTATAATATATCTAGAACTTTTTATCAAGGAAAAAAATTAATGTTTTATCGAATAGTTTTCAGAAAACTTCGAACCTTGCAGGTGTTCAGTTGTGCGGCCCAATTGAAAAAACTGAAATTTCTGGAAAATCTAGGCGCCGCCCCTTTTTTGAAGTAATGTGGAAATAGAAGCAGATATTTGCTTTTGTTTCGATGATTATTATTTTCATAAAATATTATACCTTTCTCCTCCCAAAACTATCAGAAAACTGTCCGAATACAGCAGCTCCAACCAAAACTCCAAATGTCTGAACTGTTATCGTATTCTTCACTTTCTTCGCGTCATCACAGATGTAATTGAACTGAAACTCTTTTTGTGATCCCTTGATCATTTATTTGCGTTACCTCTACTTGAACAGACTCAAATTGATATTCTAGAACAGGAGTGCATCCAGATTGATTCTTCAGAGAATTGTATTCGTGACACCCATTCACAATATTGTTTCCACATCCGACTACGTTTGGAGTGGCGCCTTAAAGATAATTTTTTGAAGTATTAATGCTCTTTTTTAAAAACATTATCAAATAACAATCAAAATATTTTCGACTTTTCTAAAATGAAGACTTTTGTAAAAATGAATTGTTCTGTTTCGCAGAAATGTGTTGAATATTGGTTATTTACCCCAACATGTTCATCCGCAGTCAATTTGGATACCAAATCGCAAAGATTGCTTTTCCGAGAAACTGAACCAATAATTTAATTACTCACTGAATTAATTTTTTCAAAAAAAAACTCTATTTCTAAAAACGCACAAATTTGGAACAATGAAATCGGAAACATTGCGACTATGTTATCACCCGTATTCTTGCTCTGCGTCCCTATTCTCTCTCTCTCTCTCTCTCTCTCTCTCTCTCTCTCTCTCATTCGAAATCTCTCACCTGCAAAAACCATCATAGTAACAGAAGCAAGTGCAGTGAATGCAGTGATTTCAGCCATGAAAAGAACAAGAAGACAGTACCAACGGAGTTCCACAAAATCATCGAGACTTTTGAATTTGGATGTAGATGAAGGAATCACTTCCAATGGTTTCTCATCTTCCCCGTTTTCTAGAAAATTCTCATCTTCATCGGAAGATGTGGATGATCCACTTGTGGCCATTCTGAAATTAAAATGGTAAAGTTTTGACTCCGCCCATTACATTCCATGGGAAGTTAATGATAAAAAGAAGGTTCGAATATAAAATTTTTATTGATAAAAGAGAGATAGATGGAAATTTTCAGATTTCATTGAAGCGGTAGAGTTTTTGAAAGAAAAATATTTTCCTGTTTCAGAGACTGTATGTTTACATAGAATACAAACAAAAAAGATTGATGAGTTGTGATTGCTTTAAAAAAGGGATAGTTGAAAACGAAGAATTTTCAAAAATGAGCCATTTCGAACCCCGAATTTTGGATTCGATGGCAGAAAATTTGAAAAAAAAAACCAAAAACTCTTTTCAAAAAACTGTTCAATTTCTATTAAATTTAACCATAACTCATAATTATAACAATAAAACGATAAAAACGATTAAAGATATAAAAATAGGCGATTAATTTGTGACTTATGTCGCCCCCAAAAAAAGGGAAAAGGGGGTGGCGCCAAGAAGGGAGAGAACGACTTCCGGTCTCTTTTTCTCTATTTCTTTCACGTTGAATTCCCAAAAAAACGTATTTTCTTCGGGGAAAAACGAAACAGTTGAATAAGACGGCGAAATATAAGGAAAAAGAGAAAGAAAATATGATGTCGTCACACCTTTTTATTCATTTTTTCGGTTTTCTGAGGGGAAGATGAAAAGAAGTTGTTGGTGATGATATATATGAAAGAGAGAGAGAGAGAGAGAGAGAGAGAGAGAGAGAGAGAGAGAGAGAGAGAGAAAAGATGATCAATTCATCACTTTTATAGAAGGTACAAAAAAGTGACAGTTTGATTGGAAACGAAGAGAGATGATTAGGAGAAGATGAAGAATGTGGGGGAGAAAGGAGTGGATGACACGTTTTTGGGTGCGGGAGTGTGAAAAGAAGAAGAACTTTTCGAATCGTACAGTACCCAAAAGATAGGTATTTTGTGGTTTGGTTCTTCAGGGTCTTTTCAGAAAGATCTGTGTATTATATTGATCTCGACGGGAAAGAGCCGAAAGTTAAAAGTGACTCTTTGCAATAATCCCATATTATACTGAACACTCGTTCGATCTAACTGCTCAACTTCTGCAGAGGCTTGATTCTGTAAAAAGTTCGCCTGAATATCTTTTACTGAATGGTTTTTTTAATCATTATAATAACTGTTTCGGAAAATTATTTTAGGTTACTCAAGTAAGGATCAATTAGTGTAACTGTAATTCATTCACAAACACAAATTCATTCTGTGAGAAAGAAGAATACAAAAAAACTAACTAGTTATATAAAACGGGTTACACCTAGTAAAACACACTTTTTGAAACACTGGAAACATTTATTTTCGAAACGATGGATAGTTTTCGGGTTCAAAAATATTATCAATGTTTTATTGATTCTTCTGAACTCTTGGTTTCTTTCCGGAAACAAACACTTTTTTCACTGTTCCGAAAAGTGAGTTTAGTCTGATACTTGGATAACTTTACTATTAAAATCGCATTCAATCTGCAAATACTCTGATAAGTTTCTTCTCAAAATTCAAACAAAGAAAAAAACTGGTGTTGATGAAAAATAACAAAACATTGAAAATCTACTTTTTAAAAGAAATCTTTGCAATTTGATCGGGAAGACTGGTTGAAATGTAGCGGTTTCGAAATGTTTGGTTTTGGTGTGGTGATATACCTTTCTTCGAATGGTAGTTTTCTCAGATAAATATGAAAAGGTAACCAAGTTTTTTATTTATGGAAAGAAAGTGTTCTAAAACGCTGTTTCATCAATTTCTTAATGCCGAAATATTGGAAAAAAGTATCTGTTCACATCGAAGATCTGCTTGATAGTAACAAAAGTTTGCTTTATATTCCATATAGTCCTAATTTCTTTGAGTATTCCTTCATTAGAACATAAAAAATGACTATTAAAATAGAATTGAAAAAGAATGACGTTTCACCATCAAAAATATTTTTTAGGTGATTTTTTTAATTTTTACAAAAGAGCTCTGTTCGACAATTGAAAACGAATTTATTCATTCTTCACTAAAAAGTTTAAGAAACAGACAATTTTTCTAAAAATCAAAAAAATGAAAATGTATCTCCTTCTCATACCGTATCAAAAGAACGAGGCAAATCAACATATATTCTACGGGAGAAAAAAAAAAGAAAAAAAAAACAGTTTTTCACGTCGACCCCGCCCACTATCCCTAAAACCTTGTTCCCACGTGTATCTTGTCATTTCAATTCAAAAATTCAAAATTATTCCTTCGAAAACACTTCATTCCAAAAAATGCTATTGCGTCGTTCGCTTTTCGTGCTCGACATCATCGTCCTTGCCGCCATTGTCGTCTTTTTGGCACTTCTTCCAGCTGAAAGGTCAGTTTTCCAAAAATAGAGAAAAAATTTTCCACCCGTCAAAATCTTTTCAGATGCATGAACTTCGTTGCTCATGACAAACCATCGAGTGACTCGAAATGTCATCTTCATCCAATTCATCATCCGGAATTCAGTTTCTATACGAATCTCGATAAAATGAGACATTTGGAGAGTGTCAAACATCATTTCACTGTCTGTCATCGTCTCCAATGGATACATTACACGTTCTGGGATCATTGGTGTTCGTTTTTAAAAATTTTAATTGAAATGATCAGCAATGGCGCTCAAAATATGTTTAGAAGAGCGCAATTCTTCTTTTCGAAAAATATTTTTTTGGTTTTCCAGACATAACTCTTCTGCCAGCGGTCACATGTCTCTTATTGATGTTATACACGATTTTCGAAATTTTAGAGTTCGATTTATTCGTTGGAACGGTAGAATATGTTCCATAATAACTAATTTTCATTGTTTTCAGGTCCAAAGTACAGCACTGATTGTCACATCAGTATTCGCAGTATTTTATACAATTGGAGGTTATTCCTACTTCTTTTTTCTTGTTCAAATCTTCATTTTCCAGTGATATCTCATGAGAAAAATCGTATCGGAAACGATTGGCCTCTTCGTTATCATGCTCATATTCTCGGTGCTTCACCCGAAGAGACTACTGTAGATGTTCCGAAGACATGGCAATACAGTATCGCAATGTGTCTTCTCTCGGCTCTTTTCAAAATTGGACGAATTCTTATTCAACATTTTATTGGAGACGTTCGTTTTTCTTCAATTTTCTGCTTTTAAACTGTTGATTTTGTTTCAGAAAAAAATAATGTTGGACGATGACAAAGACGAATTCCGAAGAGAATCGTCTGGAAAAAATTCATTTGAAGAGGAAGAAGACGGAGAAGTGGCTGGAACGAGTCGATTGTTCAATGATTCAAGATACTCGAAAATTGAGACTGATTGAATCTTCATCGGAATCAGAAGAAGGTTCCCAAAGTAGGAGAGTTGAATTTAATTTACAGTAAATAAAATGTCCAATAATATTTTCACCTTTACTGTCATAGTCCCATTGATGCATATTTTCTATGGAATATTTGAGTTTTGCATGATTCAACAGAACAGGTCAAAAGACCAATAACAGGTCATCAACTTTTTCCACAAAACTATTCAAATTCAATTATTATCATATAGCTTCACTAATTGCTGTTCTTCCAATTCATTCGTTCTTCATTTGAACAATTATTCTACGAAGTATTACTTTTTTGTACAAAATTTCTATAACCGTAATAAAAAAGAATGCACAATCTTGATGAACACGTGACAAATTCTGCTAAAAAAAAAATTGCTTAAAAACGTGTTCTAGTTCAGTGAAACTCGTCAACGAAAACAGGGCGATCTCGGAATGTCATCGATTCCAAGCAAACGGAAATTTAATCATTACGAAAATAAATTTTCGATATTCGAGTGGGAAACCATGAGCACGAAATACACCAAAAACAATCCGAACATCCAAAGACTTTCAAGGCAATTGCAAGGGAAAGCTCTAAGTACGTTTCGATGTGAATTTCAATCATAAAAGTTTTCCATTTCAGAGAACTTTGTTCCTTTTGTCCAACATTTGGAAATGTATACCCATATCGTCTCTGCCATTTATGCTGAACAGAAACTGGATAAAGACGATATCCTCAAATTGGGTTTAACGCTTCTCAAGATGAATCCCGATTTGGATAGAAGTATGTGGGACGGAGGTGACCCGTTTCCGGATGAGCTCCGAAATTTGGTCGCTGACGTTGCTGTGATGGTTGCCGAGCACGGGATGCTTTTTGATCCGGACCATCAAAAAACTGCGTTGGCGAAGGTGGAAGAAGTTCGAAAATTGACAGTTGGTCCATATGAAGGAGCTTTTGCTGATAACGGTCCACTCAATGGTGCCGTAAAAATTAAGAAAGTATATGATGCAATTTCGGAGATGAACTCACAGATTGTCGGAACAGTTACAAGTTTCAATGATATCAAAAGAAACACAACTAAAAACGCAAACAATGACTTGCGTGTTCTCTCGAACACTTATTATGCATATAAAAATATGATCGCTGTTGTGGGACCAAAACCATCTGACAAGGAGCTATCCGTTTTGAAGAAGGGATCATTGCAAGGGAGTACTGTTATGGCGCAATCGTTGTCTGAATCATGTAAAAATTTGGAGAACATGAAAGTAGAGAGCATCGAAAAAATAGTACGTGGTCTTGGAAAAAAACTTGAAAAAGTGAGAAAATCTTTTGATGACAATACGGTGAAGCTAATCGAGAACAAACTGGATAAGTTGGCTGGAGTAATGCAAAATCAAGATAACTATCAAAGCGAGGATTACCCCGCCATACTTATAGGCGGAGTACGGGAGATTGATAGATATTTCAGCATCGCGGACTCAGCTTTTGTAAGAAAAATGATACTCCAAAATTCGGATGCGCATACGGAAGACCTTGAAGAGAAAATGACTCATTTTTCATTTGTTATAAACGAGTTGAAATCAGCCCAGTTAATTCTCGAAAATGGCGGAAACATCAAGAACGCCGTACATAGTGTGAAACAGCAGATTCAAGAAGCAAAACCGGAAATTAAGGATGTTGAGGCAATTGGACCGTTAGAAAAGATTCTGCCAGAAAACGTGAACTGTGAGGGATCGGGAGAGTCCAATGAATGGGAAAAAGAAACGAACCTGCTAAACAGTATTCCAGAAGACACTATCAAAATTTTCGCAGAAAATTGCTATGATGAAGTGGTTAAACTACCTAACTATGAGATGTTGATGAAGCAAATTGAAGGTGTGAGCAATGTTGAGGCCGTTCAAAAGATCCAAAGTTTTGATAAATATGATGCAATGATCAATGAGCTCAACCAATTCATAAACAAAAAAATGATAGCTGTGAAGACGTCAGGAATAGTTACTTGGGCTGAAAGCACCAAAATCGATCAACTGGTTCCAGAAGCCCAAAAATGGCTGAAGGAATCTAATATGGGACCGGTATTCGATTTTCTCCGAGACGACAAAAAGTTTGACAACATCGTCAGAGTTTTCAACAGAACAGTTGTCAATCCAGCTATCCGAAAACTTACGCTTGAAAACGAGGAGATCATGAAGATTGCCAACGGTGCACAAGTGTTCCGAGATGTCAGAAAACGAATGAAGACGGCTGTGAAAAAGATCAAGACTCATTTTAAATCTAATCCAATCCATGCAAAAGAAGCAATGAAGGATGCAATGCCAGTCATTCGTGATCTGGCGGCAGCTGTGAAGATTCTCAAAGATTTGGCAGATGCTTCTCAATTGGCAGAGGCCTACGCTGAACTTTTGCAAGCAGAGTCCATCATTCTAGATGCGATCGATCGTTTGGAAGATCCAGACGAAAGAATAAAAAAGAAGAACATTTGGAACGGTGAGATTTAAGAAACGGTCAACAAGCTACTCACTTTCATCGAGCAACTGGTTGATAAAATCACTTCGCTTCCGGAGAAACTCGAGGACTACGGAGAGAAATTCATCACTTTGAATTTTGACAGTTTGAACGGCGTTCATGTTGACTTTGAAGAGTTCATATATAAAATCGATTCTGTAAATGGCTCTGGTATAGAGAACTTGAACACGGAACAGTTGGCGACATTGAAAACAAAATTTTCGAACGCTTCATTGACGATGGCCAATGGTAAAACTGCGTTTGTTAATACAATCTCATTAATCAAGAAATTCGAGTTGGCAAAGACCGTTAATGATGCCTCCGGGGTATGTTTGATTTCATTTGCCAATACATTTACATATATATTCAATATTTCAGAACTTCAGTACTGATAACTCATAGTGAGTCGAATTTATCTTTTTCTCATTCTTCATTTTTAATTTCGTATTGCAGCTTCTATTCAACTTTCATAATCGGAGGGTTTCTGCTTGGTTTCTTCAGTTTAGTGTTTTCTCATTTCTTCCGAATTTCGCTGGCTGGAACTAATTGGTCTCGATTCTGGGACGCTTTCGTTCAAATCGGAAAATTATTTATACTCGGGAAATCCTTGAAATGTTGCCCACGGCGTGAAACAAAAGAAAAAAGTGTGAATTTGTATGATTTCGATGTTTACGAAAGTCCTGACGGTGAGCTTACAAAAAAATTTTCCTAGACAACTTTGGATTTTATTTACCGGAATATTTTAATTTTATCATTTTCAATTTCTAAGTTTCATAATTCCAATGTTTTTATCCGTTATTTCCAAGCCGAAAAGAAAACTAGTGGGAATCCATTTCTATTAAGAGACCCTATGAGTCACAGGCTATGACCTTTTCATATTTTTCTGCAAGTTTGTATCATCGAATGCTCAATATTCTCTGTTGACCAGTTTCTCTAGCTTCACTTGTTCTTGAGATGAAACTCTTCCACCTTTTCTCAAAACGACAAACAATTTACTACATCTATTCCAGGCTGTACTAGCAGCATTTATGAGTCAGCATTACAAACACACAACTTTCAGGAATGCAAAAAGTGGTACCGGTGACACATGCTCTGAAGATTGAAGAAGAACGATATAAGACAAAAGTGCCCGAACTCGTGGAAGAAGAGGAAAAAGCAGAAGATTCTAAGGAGAACAAGAAACCCAAGAAGAAAAATAAATCCGAAAAAGGTGAGAAATGGAGAAAACTAGAGAAGAAAGATGTTGCGGAACTGATGAGATCGAATAAGACTGGAATCAACGAAAAGGTGCTACAAGCATTGAATCATGCACAAGAAGTGAATGTAAGTGATCTTTTCAGAATTGTGATTGTATCTGAATTACTTTTTCTCAGGAAAAAATAGCTTCAGTTAAAAATGCTCAAAAAGAAAGTGAGATGAAGAATATGAAACGGTTGAAATTTAAAGACTTGCCCTTGGAAAAGGTTTGTGAAGCGGTTATTTCAGTGAAAATCCGCCTCTTTTTCAGATTTTAGCAGCTAGAAACATAGAGTACCCTGACGTTGTCATCGATAAAAACGCGAAAGTGACAGTCCAAGCAGTGACAAAACGATACAAAGTTGGATTGTTGCATGATACTGAGGTATACGGTTACCTTTCCTTTCATATATATTCTTTTTCTTTTTCAACAGAACCCAAAAGATGTGAAGAAAAATGAACATATTCAACTTTTGCGGGATTCTCTTTCACAAAAAAGTACAGTATCAAGAAAACTGCGGGATGAACTCGCGAGATCCAAAAGAATGCAGGAGAGCATGAGAACGGCAAGAGATCAATCGGAAAGGCCTGTTGCGGAGAGAGCGGTTGAAGCAGTTGAACCACCAGCGGTCAGGCCTCAGATTTAAGTCTGAAAAAACAACGAAAACAACTTTTTTCCAGAATCCGAGAAGTCTAGAAGAGGGGAATGGTCGCCAAGAAGCTGGATCTGACAAAGGAAAGTTTAAAAAATTGGTAAAAAGATTGGTCGAAAGTATCGAATATCACGATAATTTAAAAAAAAACTTCTCTCGCAAATATGAACAGTATCAGGCCCAGCACAATAAAAAGAACGCGAACAGCAAAAATCCGATAAACTTCGAAAAATTTGTTCCAAATTTCTACAGTGATCAATACTTTAAAAATTCTCAGTCCATGAGTGAAGATCCAGTAGTAAGACATGAGAGCGAGTTACGGTAGAGACAAAGTTTTTGTATTTCAGCGATTGTCTGCTTACATTTTGCATTGTATGCAGAAGAGAGAAGTTCAACAAAACACCGGATTCAATAGAAACTGTACAGAAGTACATGTCAGTGTCTTTTTCACAAAGAACAAATGATATCTCACGTATTACAGGCAATATTTAATATGGCAGAAGCAACGCGAGAGTTAGACAATGCGATACCACATTTCGAAAACGAACCAGCTCTTCTGAAATTGAATAAAAAAAAGATTCGAGTGATTGGAGACATTCATGGTAAATTCGAAGATTTGACACGGCACATTCAACTCGGTTTTAAAGATACAGAGTCGTAAGTGATTTTGTATAACACGTTTAATATAAGAAAATATTTCTAAAACGTTTCGATCTAGAATCCGACAAGTTTTCAATAATCAGCTTTTTGATTTTTTGCTTATTTCTTTCTCAGTCATATGTAATCTTAAAAACCACTGAAAAAACTGCTGTGGTCAACATAACACCCTTTCTTTGACCAGGTTGTTCTTTGATCATGTTTTGAAACATCTTTAAAAATGTGTTCACAGTTTTTAAATGGTTTACGCTGCAGAATATTTGTATTCATGGGCGACTATGTGGATCGTGGAACAAAAAGCATCCCTACCCTCGTCTGCATTTGTATTCTGAAGGTTTGGAATCCTAGTTCAATTATAGTATCAAATTAATTTTTTCAGTCGCTTTTCCCAAAGCGTTTCTTTTTTCTGCGTGGAAATCATGAGTTGGCCAGTGTGAATGCAGTTCACGAAAACGGATTCTATGTATTCAATCAACACAATTCTCAAATGAAATTATGTTTTCAGGAGGAGTGCCTTGCGACATTCGGAGAGGATGGAAAAAAATTCTGGGGAGAAGCGAATAATATGTTCAAACTGATGCCTCTCGCCGCTATTCTTCATGGTAAAATATGGGTTGCGCATGGAGGAATTTCTCCGTTGATGGCTAGAGGACTGGAATATGTTGAGAGAGTGAGTTTGAATACGATTGTAGGTCTACCGCGTGCAATCATTGTTTCAGACACTGAAAAAAGACCCGCAATCAGATGAAGAATGGCAATTGTTTGTCGATATTTTATGGAGTGATCCAGATGAGGGTGTTTACCTGACTGAAGATCTGTGAGTGTCTCTAATCGTGATCAAATGACAATTACCTTCCTATTTTTCAGACCTAAGTACTTTAGCAAAGGCCGTCGATCACCAATTGTCTATAACTTTACTGAAGAAGGACTGAACCTTGTTCTAAAAGCATGCAGACTTCAACTCATTATCAGAGGACATCAGGTACTTGTTTTCTTTCTTCCTTTCTCTCTCTCTCTCTCTTTCTCTCTCTTTCTCTTTTTCTCTCTCTCTCTCTCTCTCTCTTTCTCTCTCTTTCTCTTTTTCTCTCTCTCTCTCTCTCTCTTTGTCTCTCCTTATTTCCTTCTTTCTAAGTCTACAGTACCGGACAAAAAGATATCACCTTTGGCGTTTTTTAGTTCAAAATAGTCAACTTTGGAGATTCATAGCAGAGAGGTGAAAAGTGGGATTGCTCTAAATTTTTCAGGGCGGTTTCTTCATTGCTGGAACTGCATTTCTTTAGCTGACCACTTTTTTGTAAAATAATTTCTGAGAGCTAGTCGAAATAAAAAATGTGGTAAAACGTGCCATTTTGCGCTGAAGTTCACGAAATTTTGATAAGTTTTGCTTTAAAGAGCCGTCTAGCTCTCAGAAATGGTTTTAGAGAAAAGTTGTCAACTAATGAAATGCAATTCCAGCAATGAAGAAACCGTCCTGAAAAATTGAGAGCAATCCCACTTTTCCCCCATCTGCTATGAATCTCCAAAGTTGACTATTTTGAACTAGAAAACGCCAAAGGTGATATCTTTTTTTCCGGTACTGTATATAACTCACATGCATTTTCTACAGGTTCAAGAAGACGGATACCAGTTGCTTTTCAAGAACAAATGCCTCACCACTTTTGGATCGACTGATAATATACCGAGCGGCGTGAGTTTTTTTCACTTTAGTAAGCCTCATCGGTGAGAATAGATTATCTATGTCACCGATACTTTTAGTTCAAACATTTAGTTCAATTGAATCGATAAGAATTTTACAGAATTTGTCATCGCACGTAGAGATTGATGACAAGTTAAATGTCTACATTACAACACTCAAATGTACTGACAAGAAAGACTTCGAGAATTTTACTCCTGAGAAAGATGACTTAACTCTTGATGAAAGTGATGTGGAAGGACAAGAAGGCAATGCTTTGGACGATTATGGAGAGCAACAGCAACCACCAGATGTCTAGAGAACCGGCAAAAAAGGGGAAATAGTGCTGTCGAAATATCGAATTAATGAATAAATTTCTTAAAAGTTAAAGTTTCACTTATTTTCAATGTGTGGCGCTCTTTCACCAATCAAAACACTATCAAATTCAGATTTTGTAGGAACTCGTGTTCCTAGTTTTCTTCCAAAACAATGTATTCCAGATGTTTCTCAAAGCTCACAGGAGCTAGTTTTGTTACAACTTCTCTTTGTAACCTACCTTCTAGCCTTCTTTCTCTCTCTCTCTCTCTCTCTCTCTCTCTCTCTCTCTCTCTCTCTCTCTCTCTCTCTCTCTTCCTCTCTTTCAATCGCTTTTATCATCATTCACTCCTTCTCCTCTCACTCCACATTTCTTCAATCGTTCATCTTTTTTCTCATTGAAAAAAGACTGATAAGAGAAATTGGAGAAGAAACGGAGATGATTTATGTTGCACCGACCAACTTTTTTTTTCTATTTCAACAGAAAATATTGAGAAGTCAAAGACCTTGATATTTATTATATTTGCTAATTTTACTTTGTTTTTTCTTTTTATGTATTTCGTAAGAAAAATTTTGTTCTGGAAAAATTCAGGACTTGTTTGTGTTCCGGTTCCCTGAATTCCGATCATAAATCATTGAAAAATGATGATAAGAAACGCACATTTTTGGGGATTCGTTTGTAGTTTTAACTGAGGTTATCATCAATCATACCACGTTGTCAACCACCATTTTAAGACACGACAGTATTCTCCGACAACTTATTTTCTATTAAGATTCATTTTAGTTTCATCTTTTTTGGAGGGACACCAAACTTTTTTCTCTGAAAATCTGGAAAAAATTTTAATAATAATAATATCTCATTGTCAGATTGGTAGGCTAAGGATTCCTCTGATCTTGAGAAAGGTAATATTAATTTCTTGAAAATATTGAAAAATTTGCAATTTCTCTCGTTGAATGACGCATAGACCAGTTTAGTTCCTTCTTTTGATTGATAGACTCAACTTTAGGGCATCCATGCGGGCGAGGAGAGCGAGGCGCCCTAGTCGCCCGCCGACCGCCCTAGTCGCCCGCTGTTGCGCCCGCACGCCCGCCCGCTTCTCACCCTCTCCTGCCGCGGCCGCCGAACTCGCGCGCTTGGTGTAGTGGCTGAGCGCTAGGATAGACATAATAAAGGGTAGAGTTCGATTCTTTCACTAGACAGTTTTCTTTTGCATTATATTAATGTTATTTTTTAAATGTTTTTTAGCAGTTAAGACTTGTTCCAAAAGAGGTTTCATTTTTTAAAAAAATTTTCATAAATATTCGAAAGAAAATACACGTTGTAATCATCTTGGTGTGCTAATAAATATTCAAAAGTAACAATTACAGAGTGCAAAAGAAAACTAAATGACGGAGGGAACGAACCTAGCACTCCCTAACCTTCAACCTTGACGTTCAAGAGCTCAGCCACTTCGCTATGCGCGCGCGCCGCCGCGAGCTACAGGAGTTTGGAGTAGTTCTCGATTGCAACAGCGGGCGGTCGGCGGGCGGGCGAGGGCGAGAGGCGGGCGGGCAGGCGTCATCGTCGCCCGCATGGATGCCCTACTCAACTTGCAAAATCACTTTTTTTTGTTTCGAATTGTTTTTATTCGATGATCCAAAAATGGTAATGCGTTTTCCGAGGAAATGAGGTTTCGGAAACTTGATGAAACAGAAAAATGTAATTTTATTTGAATTATCAAGAAAATTGAAAGCTCAAAGGAATAGGATGAGTCATCACTTTGGATCTCAATTGATTCGTTTCTGATTATTTGAGGAATCAGCTATACAAAATAAAGAAGACTTTAGTTCTTCAGAACGTTTTTTACTGATTCAAATCGTTTTTAAAGGAATTTTCCAATTTTCTCTTTGCTCGATCTAGTCTTACATCATAATCGACATTCTTGCTCCATTATAAAATCTTACTTCCTCGTTTTCGAAGAACATTGATAAAAAGATCCCCTCGGCCAATGACAAATGAAAGATGAAGAGAGGGCAGAGAAGCTAGACATTCTCTTTTCTCTGCGCTCTCTAATCCAGAGAAACTCTCTCATTTTGAGCAGTGCTCAAAAAGTTAGAAAAGAAACAAGTCCAAAAATGGGGGGTCTTTTCATAATGACCACTGTTTTCTCAAAACTTCTGTTTGAAATATTCAAGTCCAAAGAGAAAAAAGTAGCATATTTGAAAATAAAAATCACCGTTTCATTAACAGTTTTAATGAAGATTTTTTACATTTAGACTTCGGTACTCCTTTAAGTTCTGTCTTCCATGAAATTGTTTGTGATCTCTTATTCCCCTCATCCTATTCTTTTCAAACTCCAAACCATCAAAACTACGAAGACCACATTCTGATCAAATGCTTCTGCTCTCTCTCTCTCTCTCTCTCTCTCTCTCTCTCTCTCTCTCTTTCAGTCACTTCTTCTCATCTCGTGATGTTCGTGGTCATCCGATTTCTTCTCTTAAACAGTTGCTCTTCTCTCCGTCTCTCCAGATCCTATAATCTCTCATCCTTTGTAGAAAACAAAAAGCTTTCAACTTGAAATCCCATTAGATGTCCCTTGTGTCTCCCTCCTGTCGGTGCCTGGTCACTTGGGATAGGAATGTGTTTTGCATTATCAAAAGTCTTTGTAAACTAGAAAAAATATGATTTCTGGAATATTATTTTCTTCTCGAAGAAACAGTGTTTAACCAATAGAACTTTTGGTTCTTCTGAGAATCGTGTTTGAAAAAGTTTCGAAACTTGCTGTTCCAAGAAGAAAATTTAGTTTTAATCAATTATTTTTAACTAGTTTGATTTTCATAAGTATTCTAAAATTACTCAAGTTCCGTTATTTACATCTGCTGTTCTAAAATAGTATCAAACGTCATCGAACAAAAAAGGTAAGCAGCGAAATTTTAAGATTTCCAATATCATTCATCTTGATTTTACAAAAACTGACAAGTGAGTGTGAGCAAAATTGATTTTTATAGGCTTGAAGGATTGCATGATTCCCCAAAAATTATTCCTGTTTCACAGTATATTCAAGTTCTGCGTTGTTAATGATAATAGTTTCTGACAATGTTTCATAAGGCTTCATGTTTTTTTACTGTTTCAAGATCAAGTGACAACTAGCCTGAAACCTGTAGTTTTATTGCTTTGTCGTTGTAAAAATACGGAAAATTCTAAAACAAAATCAAAATTCCCATCCGCCAAAAAAAATAACTGTTTCATTATACAATCAAGATTTCCGTTCTTCTTTTCATTTCAATAAAGTTATACAGCATGTCTTAAAGGAGGACTGCAGTCATTATCGACTCAATAAAATTCCTATGTAATTCGCCTTGAAAAATCTCATTCTGCCCTTAATTTTTCATGAAATTTCCTCTAAAATGCTCCAGCTGCGAGCAAGCCGAGAAACTTATGATTATGGTGGAAGAGTTTTTTAAACTCGGCCACGGGGTTTTGGGACGCCCTGGCGGCTTTTTTCGTTTTTTTTCGAAGTCTCAGTTTGTTACTGAGAAGATATATTCAATACAAATATGAAACTTCAAAGAGAAAAGGAAAATAGCCGCCAGGGCGTCTCAAAACCCCGTGGCCGAGTTTAAAAAACTCTTCCACCATAATCATATCTTTCTCGGCTTGCTCGCAGCTGGAGCATTTTAGAGGAAATTTCATGAAAAATTAAGGGCAGAATGAGATTTTTCAGGGCGAATTACATAGGGATTGTTTTGAGTCGAAAATGACTGCAGTCCTCCTTTAATTAAAGTCGTATTTGAATTCTAGATGGATCTTTTTTGTTTTGAACCACGAGCTTCTAGACGACAGCTACTCGTGGTATAAAAAAATACCGTCCTTTTCTTTTATAACCATGTGACTTTCGACAAGATACTCGATAAATAAAACGAAATCAGAGAATATTCCACAGTATCTCTATAATTCCTTCAATTGATGACGTCATGTGTTGTTCTCTCAGAACATTCTAGAACAATATCCTATCATAAAGAAGAGCAGTCGCCTGTTCTCCAGAAGATCTTATCTCTTTTTTTCTCCCATCTGCTCCTGGTCATAAATCCATCATTTTTTGCCCCCTGTCCATTCTCTGTCATCGAGACTCCGCCCCCCTCTTCCCCTCTCTCTCCTGTTACACTGTTCATCCACATTCATTCTTTCAATATCACCCCACTCTCTCTTTTGCTCTTCATCACATTGGTTTCTTTTCCAAACAAAAACACATTGCATCATTTGATTCTTTCGAGAATATCAACTATTTTTAGATTTCTTTCTAGTTTTCATTTTTCAATATTTTAGTTTTTTTCTGTTTCAGACGATTCCTTTTACGATTACTATTCTAGTGTATTTTAGTTCTTTGAACATAATCATTCTTGATTTGCTTAAAAATAACATTAGTCTCGAAAACAGTTCAAATTCTACAGATTGGACAAAAAATCATATCAATCCTTGAATTCTCGAATTTTAGTTCCAAAATGTTTACGAAGAAGTATAACTTTCAAACTCTAAAAAAGATTGTTACCATGTTGAAACATTCGAATTTTGATATACACTGTTCAATTTTTAAAAAATCACAGTTTTGCCAAGTTCTGAACACTGTGCGTGAAGAACCGATTCCCAATGGATTTGCAAATTCACACTGTTTCAATGTGGTTGATGATTTAAACACTTCAATCTGAAGTCAATTAAATAATTTAATATCGAATATACAACACTCTGATTTTTTAGTAAATTATTTTTCTTCCCAAAAAAATCTTCCATTTAAGGAGATAATCGGGTGTTATTTTTTTAACTTTAATATTTCTCAACGTAATTTCTCATGAAATCTTCAATTTCAGAATGAAGTTGCTCATCCTCGCACTTGCCGTCTTCTCGACAACAGTGTTCGCTCACTCGAAGCAATCGATGCTCGATACGAACCGAGTGATGTCGGAGGCCGTTCAGAGTTCCTCTTGTGATGAGTGTCAATTGGTTGTGAAGAAATTCTCCGATGCTGCACAGGATCCAAAAAAGATTGAAGAGTTGAAAATTGTTTTGGGAATGATGTGCAGAGAGACTTCTTATGCTGAAGAATGCCGTCTTTTCGTCTCTCAATTGGATAAGTTCATCGATAAATTGCAGCCATATTTGGTAAGGAGATACTGTAGTTTTGGGTTTCCTGGACTACCGTAATTACAAAATAAAAGAGGAAGGCACATAAATCTTGTGTTCCGATTATATTTAGTAAGCGAGGGTGAAAAATAGCTCAACTAGCGTACTTTAAGAAACAGGTACAGTAATCTGAAGATCTTGAAATAGTAATTTGTAGTAACCCTAAGATTCAGACGAAGCTGGAATAGTCTGAAGACCTACGTACAGAAATCTTTCCTTTTGCCTACAGTAACCCCAAACCCCATCTACCATATCCCTTCCCCTAGAGTACTCTCTATATTTCCAGAAGGACGCCAAGGCCTTCTGCGCTCGTCTCCACATCTGCTCCAACAAGAAAATCGATGCTTTCCGTCGCATCCTCCTCGAATTTGTCAAGCGTGCCGAGAAGGTTTACTCTGCTGTAAGTACTGTTTCAAACATTTTTTATTTGTGTTTTCCAAATTCATTTTGAATCCTTCTTGTTTTGACAACTTTAAATACCGTAACATATGAATTTTCAGCCAGCCATCGTGTGTGACGAATGTGAATTTGTTGTCAAGGAGTTGAAAACTGTCGTTGAGGATAAGAAATCTCAAGCCGACGTTCGTGATTTCCTCCGTGAGAATGTGTGCAAGAGTCTCGGACAATACAGAGGATTCGTTAGTTTCTTTCTTTTTCGACATGGATTTTGAATTGTTTCATTTTCAGTGCGATCTCGTCGTCGATGAATATCTTCCACAATTCATCCAGGAACTCGATGCCATTCTTGCCGATCCACACCAGGTATTGCACTCTTTTCTCACTGTTTCTGGCCGTTTTTATAATTAATTGAGACAGAAAATTAATCGATTACTGATACTGGAGTTGCATGTGCCTCTAGATTTATTGTCATTGAAATGACCTTCATAAATTAAAATTTCGGAAAAAGGGGCGGAGTTTCGAAACCGTCTCCACGTGTATTTTGATGATTGGTCGAAGTTGCCTTTTGTGAAAAACTTCGAAAAAAATTTTTACTGAATCAAAAATCTTATATTTTCGGAATTTATTGGAAGGAACGATGGACAGAAACCCGGAGAATTATCACCATTCCGTTTTATAAAACTCCGCCTCTTTTGCTATTTTCGAGTCCAATGTTAAGAAAAAATATAAGGAGTGAATTGATCTGTTGAGAATATACCACTCCGAATGATGACATGTTTCCTGATGACAAGTGAAAAATTCAACTCACAGTACTGGCTTATTTCCAAGTGAACTTTTCCGTGTTAGGTGAAACTGGCATTTTATCGAATTATTTTTTTCGCCTCGGATTTCAAGAATGATTCATCACAAGTGTCAACTTTAATGTTAAGCGAGTAGAGAGAAAAAACAGTTTTACAGTAGATATTTTCTCCGAATGATACAGTCATATTAAATTAGCTCATAAACGAACAAATTAATTCTCTGATTGAAACTGAAAAATTTTTGGCTTCGAAATGACTACGAAAATTCTCGGGCATATCAAAAAAGTTTTCAGTTTCTGGAATGTAATGTATTGCTTGATGGCAAAGATAATTCAATTATGACTCAGCCGAGCAAAATTAATTTTAACGAAATTTCAAAATTTCAAAAATCTGTTTCATCAACATTATTTCTAGTTTCAAATTTAAAATTAATCAGTCCATGCTGTTTAAAAAAACGATTACAGGTTTGCGTCGACATCAAGGCCTGCAACGCCGGAAACGGATTCAAGGCTCGCAAATACGTGGGTCTCCTCGGATATTTCCAACGCAATTTCCTCTAAATTCATCGTCTTTTTCCCCTGTTTATTATTTCGTGTTTTCATCCCTATTTCCCCCCTTTTCCCCCCTTTTCCCCTATTTTTCCCTTCCCAGAAGCTTAAATTTCCCTTAAATTTTGTCGATTCTCTCCTATAAATCGCATATTTTTCCTTTGTTTTCTTTGTGCGTTTTCAGAAGAAGAAGACGAAATTGAATTTTAAGGTGGAAGTATCGGATGAGGAGAAAGAGAAAATGGAGGATGATGTGGACACATTCTGGAATGGGTTAACCATGAAAAACAACAAGGGACAGGTATGGATATACTCTAGCAAATCAATCAATTTCTAGGGAATCACTCGGTTTAAAAGTTTTTTGAAACAGTCATTTCTGTTTCGATTTTTAAGAGAAAAATAGAGTTTTTTCTCTGTTCCAGAAGTTTCTTAGAATTTGGGAAACTTCTTACTTTGCTTACAATTAGAGTTTCCAATATCATTCCAAGAATAAGACAGAGACAATCCACAGATTGAATGAGAAGTTTAGTTAGTTTTGCTCTCGGAAACTCAAGACAAATTGCTTTCACATTTCAAATGTTTCATCGAACAATATCTTGAAAACGAAATTTTATTTCCTCAGTAATTGACTTTCTATAAATCGAAAGGGCTCCGCGTCACTTCGAAACCGCACCACTTCGAAACCGGTCATTTCGAAACTACCTGTCATATCGAAACCAGTCAGTTCGAAACCTGTCACTTGGAAACCAGTCACTTCGAAACCAGTCACATCGAAACCGCGTCACTTCGAAACCGCGACATTTCGAAACCAGTTATTTCGAAACCAGTTCAGGTGTTTTTCTTCCGACAGAGATTTTCACATACATGTTTGCAACCGTGTAGGTACAGCGTGTGGTTTTCACTCTGAGAAAACTAGGTGGTGAAAAAATTTGTTTGAGATTTGAACAATTGTTTTCGATAAAGTTTTCACTCAAAAATCAGTCAGAGCAGGTTCTCAAATTCTAGTAAAACGACTGAACTTCTGAATTCTGTCTTTAGATCCACCGTCCAACAAAGAAAAACTTTGGTGTCTACTGTAGAATCACTGCTGAACACACTCTGTCGAAAATCATGAAAATTTTTACAAAACAGTCGATGAATTCTCGATTTTTTGCTCCGAAAAGATGAATGAGATTATAACGCAACAAATTATCAAAGAAAATTTGGCAAAAATGTTTTTAGTCGACCTCCAGAAGAGTTGTGTACCTCGCCATTTGGCGAAAAATGAGCATGTTTATTTCGGAGGGAACGAAAAAACCAAATTTCGCGAAAATTGGTGAATCTTAGTATTTTTTCATCAGTAGCTCCCAAAAAAATTTCAAAACGAATCGTTAAGTATTCGCCGCGCACGAGAGTTGTGTAGTTTTGGGGGTACACGCTCGATTTTGCACTGAAAAAATTCGCAAGTACACAACTCTACTGTGAAAAGAGCTTTGAGTTTTGAGAGCTGATATTTGACAGACTTTGTTATATGGCTCTGGGGACCCTGCCACCAATTTTTAGAAAAATCGGTTCACTAGGAGCTGAGTTGTGCTCGTCGCGTTTCGCTGTTTTTTCTCTAACACAGGGTGATCGCCGCCGCCGCCGTTCCGCCAGCTTGCAACGAACCCTCAATTTCTTGTACCCCCTCATTTGGCCGCGCGTTCCCTCGCGCCTGTGGCGCAGTGGCAACGCTTCCGTACTGTAATCTGCTCGTGATAGAAGGGGGCAGTTCGAAGAACACATCTGATAGAAATTTTTTGCTTTTTTTCTCCTTACGGTTTTTCAATTTCCAGGTGGTTATTTTAAAATTTTTTTCGAAATGCCAGGTGGTGTTTTTGAAAAATTTCTCTGCTACACGAATGGCAAACATGTATGGATTTTCAAACCAAAAAATCGGTGATTGGGTAAAAAACGTGAACTGGTTTCGAAATTAATTGTTTCGAAATGACTGGTTTCGAAATGACATGTAGTTTCGAAATGACCGGTTTCGAAATGACATGTAGTTTCGAAATGACCGGTTTCGAAATGACATGTAGTTTCGAAATGACCGGTTTCGAAATGTCGCGGTTTCGAAGTGACGCGGAGCCATCGAAAGGATTCAAATAATTTCTCCGAAACTGTCGAAATTTTCTTCAAAATTTTGAAAATTGTTCTATTTCGAAAGTTTTTTCAAACAACGTGAACTTCGAAACAAGTCGATGTTGAGTTTCTCTCAGAATGTCATATTGAGAGAGGAGACGGACAGAAGAACAGAATTTTCTCTGAAGTTTTATAATTTGTCTCATTTCCTAAAAATTTCTCCATGTTTTCTGAAAAAATCAAATTCATTATTAGTCAGAAAATATTTTCTGAAAATAGTAGGGACAATGAATTTTCGAAAGTTTTTCGCTGTTTTATCAGTATTATTTGTCCGGAAAAAACACGTATTACTATTAGTTCGATTTTTCTCGATTTTTCCAAATTTCTGCTGTTTCATTAGAATTGTTCATGCCAAAAGCTTTGATTTTTCTCAGTGCTTGAGTGCAAAAAACTTCAAGATGTTCAGTTTCATCTCCAGCGTTTTCTTTTCATTAATCGATTCAAATGTTGAAAAACTCAAATAAAAAAATTATGTTTCGCCATCAACTTTAATTAAACCAGAGTCTACAATTCTAATACGACTTCGGTTTGATAACAGCAAATATACTTTTTGTCTCAATTTCATCGAGTTGACCCCAGATGTGTGACACCTGTCATCAACAGCACATCTGTCCTTTCAACTAAAAAAAAAGTTGCTACAATATTTATTTTTCATCATTCGTCTCAAAAATAAGCGATATAAACGTTAGTTTGAGTAAATGGAACGACAGCTGGCTTTGCGAATTCAGTTGTTTCCACAGGAGTTTTGGGTAGATCATGACGAGAAATAAAGGCGGCCACGCCCCCTTCTTTGAGTTTCATCGGACGACGATAGGCATCTTTATTTGAGATTCTTTCCTGGTTGAAGATATGTGGAAAGAGAGAAAATGCTTCTTGAGATGTTTTTAGATGGAATGGATCATCTACTTCTGATGATTCAAGGTATTGGGAGAGACGGAAGATGTAGTTTATTGCTTCTCTGTAATTAGTTTTTTTTGGGAGAAAGGTAAGATTGATTCAAGACCAAGATTTAACTATTAATACTAATGATATTATGATTGAGTGCCTAATTTGTTGAATATTTGAAACAGAATTTATAAAAAGTTTGCAAGAGAAATGAATTTATTGCTCGAGAACTATCTGAAAATGAACTTGGCAACATTTTAAAAAGATTTGAAATCGACATTTTTTTGGGTTTTTTTGTGACCAGTTTTCTTTAAAACGTAGTAAATTACCAGCATTCTATGTTGTTTTTAAGATTTTCATGAAACATAGTTATTCGTCTTAAAACTTGATTATCTTTTCTGTTTCGGCAAAAAATTATAGAAAATGGCGAATCAATTGAAAAGTGATTGGTCTACTGGTCATGAAGCTTCATTTTTGTTTTATTTATTTTCTAATGAGAAATTGTCTTAATACAATCATAGTTCACGCAAAAATGTTTCAAAGAAAAATAATTATGTTTCGGTGTGATAACAATGTTTGATTGAAACCATGAAAGCTCGATTCAACTGGCTTTTTGGGTAATCCATAAGTCTGATTTTTTCACTTTTTCACAAATCTATGAATTGTGTGCCAAAATTGACAGATTCAATAAAACATCGACTATTTCCCGAACCACACATTACATTACATTTCAAACTACAGTATAATTTTAGTTCACAGACCGGGCTGCAATAATAAAAATGAAATTAATAGAAAAAATTAGGAAGACTTTCGAAACAGAGAATCTAGAAAAATTTTTTTTTTCAATTTTTTATATTTCAAATTTTTTGTTTTTTTCAATTGGAAAAACGAAAAAAACTATATCTGAGCATGCGATATCATGAGAGATTTGAATAACCAAAACTGATTTTTTGTGACACATTTCTCAAAAAAAAATTTTCTCGAATGAGACTCCCGAAAAAGTTTTTGGTTTCAGAATTTCGTGAAACGGCGATTTCTGATTTAAGATTCTCGAAATCTTTCAAAAAAGTAAAAAAGTTACCTGAGAATTTGAGCCCTGGAAAGACGAACTTTAAATCTTGAGGGTGGAAGCAAATTGAGTAAAACGTCGAACATTGAGTTCATTTCCGACACTCGACGGCGTTCTCGTCTACAAAAATGAACTAACTAGTAAGGGGAGTAAAAAAAACATTCCGTTTCATTGAGAAAGTTTAATTTCTAGTGAATTTTGAAGTACAGTACACACAAACGCTGAAAATTCAAAAAGTTTTGTTATTCCGTCGGAACAATTGAAAAAGTCATTCGACAACCGTAACTCAGCAAAACCAATTTTCATGAATAATTACAGTAACCTCCCAATCTATACACTACTTTTTAGTAACCCTAACTACAGTAATCCGTATATATCTACTTTTCAAAAAGTTATATAAAATATGAATTCCCTGTTTCTCACTGATAGTGTATACATTAACTCGGAAGGATTATACTAGTAAAATTAAATTAGTTTCTTCAACCAATTTTTTTAAACTTCAAAAATCCACGTTGTTAACTTTCGAAAATCTTACTGTAACGTGGTTTTTAGTTCCTATTGAGGTAAATCCTAGAGTAGTCTCCAACATCAACAGTACCACGACACTTATCTCTCTTAGAAAACTCACTGATTGGCTCTTGTTCTTTGTTCAGGATCCATTACTTTTGGCACTCTTGCCATTCCTTTTTTCGCGTTTATTTAGAGAAATTGGAGAATCGTAAAGAAGTAATAAAATGAATGAATGGAGATTTGAAGTGGCAGATGTATCTTTTCGAACTGATTTGGGTAGATGAGCCGATATGAGAGAGAGAGAGAGAGAGAGAGAGAGAGAGAGAAAGAGAGAGATAAAACACCTGCTTTACCCTCAAACATATGTCGTTCTCTTTTCGACACATTTTGAGTAAATATGAACTTTTGAGAAAAAAAAGTTCCTCTCTTTGAAGTTTTCTAACATTTTTAAATGGGAACCGACATAAAACCTACTTTTTGTGGAAAAACTGATGGCATTCTGAAAAAGCGAGAATAAAATCTAGACTTGAAACAGAAAATTTTTTCGAAAAATTTAAGCTTTTGGAATTTTTGTTGGGAGCAAATGTGGAAAACGACAAACTACAAAAGAACAAAAAAACTGAAAATTAAAGGAGAAAGTATCAGCTCTACAATAACTGGAAACCGCTGAAATAAATAATATGAAACTCTGATTTATAGTCCAAAAACTAGACAGACAAAATAAAAATTCCTGAATAATTTATAGTCCAAAAACTAGTTCGTGAATTTCAGATTCTCGCTATGTCTTGTTTCGAATGCAAATTGGTCGTCGACTCAATGCAAGAGGATATGATTGGAAATAGGGTTCGTTTTAATATTTTTAATTGGGAGTTAGACCAGTGGTGTAATCACAGGTACCGTATGCCAATAGAATTGACGTCTCCTTGAAACGGAGATTTTCAATCAATTGTCTAGTTAACGCTTCGTCTAAAATTTCGAAACATTTAATAGTTCTGTGCAACAGAAATTTTGAGAAGAAATATTCGAAGACTTAGTATTTATAATTTATCAAACTATTGATTGAAATCTGTTTTATTGAAACAAATTTAATTATTGAAATTTCAGTTCCAATAACTTATCAAAAGTGGGTGGATTCGTCTTCGGTTATTACTACTATCTTTGAGATTTTACATTACCTACAAAATCCACATTATTTTTCAGAAAAAGTTGTCCGACGACGTTCGTGATTTTGCTTGTTACAAGATCGTCACCGCCAATATGACTGCCTCTTGCATTGATTTCTTGGATTTATATCTTCCTACTGTCATTCAAATGACAATTGAACAAGTTACTCCAGAAGGTGTTTGCGAGGCAAATAAGTGTTGTCCAAAGGATTCAGGTGAGACTCTTGGATGTGAGCATGATTGAATTCAATTGAATTGCTGTTTCAAATATTTCTTTATTGGAACAGATAATTTCTCAAAATATTAATTCATCGGAATGGTCCTTTCTTTTTCATCGAAATAGTGAAGCTATTCAGTGAAACAGTGGGTTTTTGAAATACAATCTCCCTGTTTCACGAAAATTTAAATTTTGTGCCAGAACAGTCTTGACTGGGTTGACAAGTAAGCGCTTTCACATTACCCCCGACTCGAAATTAAAGTAAAACTAGTTTTAAGACAATTTTTTCAATGACATTTAGAAAATTTCACTGTCTCATGGAAACCATTTATTTCGATAGTTAACTCTTTCAGAGTTCATTGAAATTCTGGTCCATTGAAATTTTTTGTGGCATTTTTTTCGCTTTCAAAGGCTCTATATAAGCGCGATTTATAAGTGAAAGGCAGTTAGAAGAAGTTTTCCAAGTTTATAGAACGAACACAAAGTTTTTACGCCGCATTTTCTTCGTTCCAAATATAATCTCTTCATTTTCAGTGTCTGCTCTTCGTGATTTCTCGTACCAAGACATTGAAACTCAAAAGTGTTCTTCGATGAATCAATTGGAATCCTATGTCTCTTCTCATCTCATCGGAAGTCCAATCGAGAAATATTGGGAGAATTCGATGACCGATTCGATTTGTTCTCACTCGATTTCTTATTTCAAGGCTACTGTAAGTCTGAAATTGTTTTCAAAAAAGAAATTATTGTTTTTCGAAGAACAACTTCGAAACAGAAACTATTTTTCGTTGTCAAAATATTTCCTGTTACAAAAAATCATTTTTGTCATTAAGAATAGAAAGGATCAGTTCTCGTTCTTTAAGTTCGATTGGGATAGTAACGGCTAACGGAGCCCTAACATAACACTAATCTTTTCTGTTTTCTTTTAGAGTTCATGAAACAGAAAAATTATCTTCCGATATTTCTCTGTTTCATATTTGTTTTAAAATTTAAATTAGAATGCTCTTGGCTCAGTTCTCAATCAGATTTTTGTTTAATTGCGATAAAGCATGAACAATAAATTGGAAAAGGAAGATTGAATTGTCCCTGACCTTTTCGAAAGGAATATTTTTTCTGTCATCGTTTTCGGAACTAATCTATGATTTTTAAAAGTTACTGCTTCAGAAAATTATCAAACTTTCGGTACATGACAATTCAGGTATTCGACTCTGGAAAGTTTGTCTACATGTTCGGAAAAAATTGGAGAAAGTTTCAAAATAATATTTGAAACCACTAGTATGCAACAGTAAAGTTTTGAAAACAGACTTCAATCACTAGATGATCCAAACAATGATCGGACTAATTTATGACAAAATATCATGGCTAACAAGATAGAAGAAACAAAATTCTTCAAAAAAGATCATTGAAAAAAGTGCGATGAAACAGAAAACACTATGAAAAAAGAAAAAAATGTTTCACTAGAGAAACTAGGGGTGCTTTCTGTTAGAAGATAAGTTAATTCAATACTGTCCAATACAACAACTAGAAGAAGGAATCCCTCGAAAAAAATGTCGGAATTTTTTCTCTTTTTTCAAAGCCAAAAATAATAATGGATCGTTCCACGAGACATTGTTGAAACTTGAAAATTTTTAGAAACAGTATATTTTCGAAAACTAGAATATTTTTTCGTTTCAATATAAGCTTGAGTATTATTTCGAATTTCGAAACTATCAGTTATTCCTTTATTTTTGGAAAGGGTAGTTTCCATACATTATCAGACCAATAAATTTCATTCAACTTGAACACTTCGCATGAAACAGATTTTTTAATTTTCCTAAAACCCAATCAATTCTATTTCAGTGTCAACAAATCATGTCTTCGGTTGCTCCTCGTTTCGTCCATTTGACCGCCGATTTGGCCCGTCAGAACAAGTTCAGTCAAGCGGTAAGCTCTTCTTTCCTTGATCCAGAATGTATTGATCATTTCAGTTGAATTGCTAATCGACAGGGACACTACAGTCTTCTCTCTTTTTCGTTTTCTTTGATAAAATAAATCATTTTCATGACCGAAAACCATTTGAAATTCAACAGAAAATGATGATAAATAAGATAAGAATCAGTTGATTTTCGTGGAATTTTGTGTCCAGAAACCACGTGGATTCTAGTCTTGTTTCGACGATAAATTAGAGTGATTGAGGGAGAAAAACTGATAAATGACATGATTAAAAGAGGGTTTTCGAGCACTTCGCTTATCAGTTTTCCGTTTTCTCTTCAAATTCTGTACATCAGTTTCAGAATGTGACTGTTAGACTCTTTCGTTTTCACTGTTTCAGTAGTTTAATTTAATTCATTATAAGAATCCATTCTGTATAATGGGAGAAACATAATCTATTCACTTAAAGTTTTCTACAGTAGCCATTCAGAGTTATTTCAAATATCTCAATCTTGTGTGTTCAATCTTATTATTCATCGAAAATCTCTTTTTCTGGATTTTACTGTCTCCTAAACTGTCAAAAAGCTGAGCAAGGCCAGTTTTAAAAGTAAAAGAGTACGGTAGAATGTTCATAATTGTTAGACTAATTGAATTTTCTCACGTACAGTACCGGACAGAAATATATCACCTTTGGCGTTTTTTAGTTCAAAATAGTCAACTTTGGAGATTCATAGCAGAGAGGTGAAAAGTGGGATTGCTCTAAATTTTTCAGGGCGGTTTCTTCATTGCTGGAACTGCATTTCTTTAGTTGACTACTTTTTTCTAAAACCATTTCTGAGAGCTACACGGCTCGTCGAAGTTGAAAATGTGGTAAAACCTGCTATTTTGCGCTAAAATTCACGAAATTTCGGTAAGTTTTGCTTTGAAGAGCCGTGTAGCTCTCAGAAATGGTTTTAGAAAAAAGTTTTCAACTAAAGAAATGCAGTTCCAACAATGAAGAAACCGCCCTGAAAAATTTAGAGCAATCCCATCTTTCACCTCTCTGTTATGAATCTCCAAAGTTGACTATTTTGAACTAGAAAACGCCAAAGGTGATATCTTTTTTTCCGGTACTGTAAATGAACTTATCACGGATTCTCGGCTATATTTGTGCCCGATCGGAATAACGCTTTTCAAATAAGTTACTGTTTCTTGCTTGTATTGCACTCAAACTTGAGAAATCTATTTAGTACCACCGAAATATTAATTGTTGGTTTAGAATATAACATTTGCAACTACACTGTCTAATCTTTTTTTGTCAAATATTTTGTTAACCTTAAATAACTAAATTTTCGAAGAAAGTTTTCCACAAAACAACACATTAAAACATAGAAAAACTTGAGAAAAATTATCTTGTTTCAACATAAAGTTTTCGATAGTGAAAAATTTTTTTTATAATTGTAAGAAACTAAATAAATAAAATCATCAACGAAGTCATTGTTTCTTTGGAATTTTCTAACCGAGTGCGCGAAACATAAATTTTTTCTGTTTTAGACAACTTTTTTCTGAGAAATTATTTTTACTAGTACAGTACATAGTAAAACTGCAGAAGAACTGATTTTTTTCAAACAAATGACGATAGTTTTTCAATTTATTCATTCAAATAACAAAGTATTCAGTTGTTCAATTCATAAATTCCACACAAAAACTCTGTTTCAAGTTCTTTTAATTTTTAGATTTCTTGCTTCATTATGATCATAACTCTCGTTCCGTACACCTTAAGAAACCCGTCTTTCTACCGTACCCTATTGAAATAATACTATTTCAGCGATGAAACCCATTTTTGTTTTCGCCGTTTTGGCCGCCATGGCTCTCGGAGCCCAAGCCGCTGCACCAAATGCATGTGATTCGTGTAAATCGGTAAGTTCTCATTGTTTTTCTTTTCTCCTCATAATAAACTGTAGTTTCCAGATGGTTCAAAGTTTCATCGACGCATCGAAGGATCAAATGAAAATGGCTCAATTGAAAGTGTCGTTGGCAATGATGTGTTCAGGAACATCTCATCAATCTGACTGCCATAAAACTCTCGACAAATTGGACTACATCGCTTTCAAACTTGCTCCATACTTGGTAAGTGAAAAAGATTTTAGAGGAGTTAGATGAAAGGAGGTTGATATGAAAACTTACTGTTTCACATAGAATGATTCTTCAATTTTGGTTTTCAAAATTAGTTGATAGATTGCTTAAATAAACAGTTTAATAATTCAGGCTGATACCTCTGCAGTATGCTCGAAACTCCAAATGTGCGGAGAATCCCAGTTCTCTCCACTCGCCCGTCTCGCAATGCTCTACTTGAAAAAGACAGAGAGCATTGTCTCCAATGACAATATTATGGTTTGGGCAATGAAAAGGAATAGTTCAGAGAGATCAGATTTCAGAGAAAACAAGTCTGTGACGAATGCCAGGCGTCTTCCAATCAACTCGGACAACTTTTCGCCGATGATTTCACTTCTTATGCTGTGAGTTGAACGGGGACATTTGAAATTAGGAAAGTAGTGAAAACTTCGTGAACCATCTGAAATTTTTGATACTTTTGAAACAGTGTTTTATGTTTGGGTTTTCGGGAAATTCACATTATAAATGATGATATAGAAAATGGATCAAAAGTTCATTGAACCATCTAGACTTTTCACGATTCTTTATAACAGTAATTTTTAGCCTGATAATAAAAAACTTGAAGTATTATGGCTACCGTACTCTCTCATGTATATTTCTATAAGCACAGTCAAATGACACACCAAGAATAGTGAAATTTAGTGCCAAAACTGGAACAGAGAAAAATTCTTCTTTATCGAAATGTTCCAATTCTTTAAAAAATAGACATCAACCAAAGTAATCGAGAAAGAGACCATGCCCAGATAGAAAAAATCATATTGAAATTGTAATATTTTCTGGAATGTAATTTTCTAGAAAGTTTACCATAACTGTTGACAACTTTTTTTATTTACAAGACGGTTTTGGTTAGGAGAATACCGGAGTCAATTGCATTCCTTCGAATTTTTCTGTTTGGAAAATTTACTGATTGACTCCTTTGTATTACCGAGATGATTTTTTGAAATCTAGTATAGATTTTTTGAAACAGCGTTTTTATTGAACAAAAAGGAATTGGGAATCGTAATGGATCAGTCTTTTCTTAGTCTTCTCTGAAACCGAACAACCAACTGTTCATGAATATTGCACTACATTGATTTCAATGCTTTGAAACAGTAAACAATAATTCAATTCTAAATTTGAGTTCTCAGCTGTTCAGAATTAGCTAAATAGAAGGAAAAAAAATGAAAAAAAAAACAATAGGAAATGAACAACTGAAACGGAATTACCAATTCCCAGTTTACAATACTCTTGAAGCAGTAATCAATAGTTAAATAATACATTTGAATTCTCAGCAGTTTAGAATTAGTAAAATATTAGGTTGGCACATAAGTTCCGACGGATTTCGATAGTTGAACTTGCTGCATGTATTTCTCTGTTCAAACTTAAAGGAGACAGCTATGTTTCTGCCCCGTGAAAGGTCGAAGCTCCCTTTATTGGAAGCACAATTGTTATCATCCTAGGTTGTCGGAACACAGAGAAATCCTTTCGTGTTCCTCCTTCATTTTTCGACATTTTTGCAAGTCTTTTTGTTTTTCTTCGTATATCACGTGGTGTCTATCGAAACGAATTTTAGTTTAGTGGTCATTAACAATGGACAAACACTCCTCAAAATTGTTGGCAGTGCCAGGTTGGATCAACTAGAAATAGAGAGTTCTCGATGGATTTCCATCCTCATTCAAAATTAAGGATGTCTTCAGAGTTGAGCCGCCTGTGAAATGAGATAAAAAGAGATTCATTTCAAACTTTGTGTGAATGATTAAGAGTATTTGGTGTATGCATTTGAGTAAAAAAACCAGGGTTGAAAACATTCACCAGTGACAAAAACTCAAAAGATGTCTCTCGCCTTTTTTTTGACTACGAGCAGTTCAGAAACACATAAGACCGCCTGGTTGAATCTGTCTTCATTTTCGATGTATAAATCCTTGATTCAAATAATTTTTTGTAGTAATAAACTAGACTTGAATGATTCTTATGAGCAAGGTTCTAAGTTAGTAGGCTCAGCCTAGAAGTCATCTGATGTCATTATTCATGAAATTCATGATGTGGTCAGTCTGACGCTTTTCCAGAAAAAGAGTGCGCAAGGTGTAACAAGGTGATACTTTTATCGTTACCACCAACAAATATACTTGTAAGAACAGAAAACTCAGGAGCAGTGCTCATCTTCATTCTAGAGAAATGTCTGAATTTCATTTGCAGTATGCAAGTGTTCAACATAGTGTCGCAAAACAAGCTGGCAACAAATTTGCTGGATAACCTCTAACAATCTTTTTATATTTATCATGCAGTTTACTGTTCGAAGCACTGATTAACAAGTTTCCGATCCCCAGAAAAACGTTTGAGACGAAAAAAATTTCAACTCAAAAAGTATATCAAAAAAGTAGTGACTTCACATTTTGATTCTCTTCTGTGGGAGTTCTAGTGGGGAAGACATATCTATGATGGGGCGGGATTAAGAGACACTTGAGGGTAAACGTGGACAGTATTTGCAATTTAACCCTTAACTCTATGACAAGTTACACGTGAAAGTTTTCGACCCCAAAATCCGTCGGGACTTATGTGCCAACCTAATAGAAACAAATTGAGCAAAGAAATATAAAAAGATAACTGAATAAGAAATTAGCAACTTCAAGTTTACCGTAATCTTGAAACAGTAAAACGAATCTCCCAATTTCAGGTGAAATCAACCATCCAACGTCTCGTTTGCCGCAGTGCTGGAACTGCCCAGAAGGCTTGCAACATCTTCGTCTCTCAAATAATTCCAGATTTGATGACCGAAATGAGAGATATTTTCGTTGAGAAGGAGACAATGTGTTCGAATATGGGATTGTGTGCAGCCACTTCAAAGCAGTCATTGACACGTGTCGCCCCGAAGAAACCACTTGGAGAACTGTGGAAATCAATGGGAATTGTGAAGACAAGTCAAGGAGAGGAGTTGATGTCTTGTTTCGAATGCACACTTTCTATGGACACTCTTCTCGAGGAATTCATTGATAAGAGAGTACGTTTTTTGGAAGTTTTGCATTTTTCAATTTCAAAATTTCAAAGTTTCTGAGAGGTTAGACATACTCGGAGATGGTTCTTTGAACAGTAGATTTGCTGGATATCCAAAATATAGTTTTAACAAATTATCGGGATACGTGTGGGATCAAAAATGTGCATATTGTTTAACATTCGCTTTTTAGGCACAACATTTCAAACAAATCTGACTATTTTCTGAACCAATACAAAGCCAAACTTTACTTTTTGAAGCAGTTTTATTTTCGAGATTTTTCAGTTTCAAAGTACAGTTTTTTGGAAAACTTTTAACGTAGGGAGATTACCTGTTCTTCACTGACGCTAGATATAAGGCCAACATAATTAGTGAGCCAGTCATGTTCATTCTGTTTCTAGTCTCAATACAGTTCTCCTGCTGTTTCATTTTTTAGCGTTTCAGATTTAGATTTTTAGTTTCATGCTATTTCTAACAATTTAGTGGTGGTAGCCGCCGACTTCTACTGACTCTTGCACACTTCAAAAAAGAATTATCATTTTTTGAATTTGTCGATATTTGGAGCTTTCCAAGAAGTTCTATACTTTTGGTCATTGAATTAGGAAGTGTACTGTACTGTATCAAATAATCACTATGAGTTTCTTGCTCTCTCAATATCTCTTGGTGATTGACAATGCTAAATTGATTAAAAAATCGAAAGAAGGATATTAAGAATTTTGGAAAACAGTGAATTCAAGACCCATCAGTTTTGTGTCAAAGAGGATAGACAAAGGTGTACAAAGCAGAGGAAATTCAAAACTATTCGTTTATGAAAATGCCGGAACCGATTTTTTTTTCAAAAGTGGTTTTGTTATTTTCACTGTTTCCAACAACAAATTTCAAGGAATTTAGACTTGAGAAGGGGTTCTCATTCCGAAAATACAAGAACTTCATAAAACATTATTTCTTTACTACGGCACTTGCACATTACCTTTCTTATCATTGCGTTCAAACCGGACTATAAATAGTTTTCGAATTTTTGTAACTCGTTACCACAACGACGGCATTATTATTCTAAACTTCATTCCTGCACATTTCCAAGTTTTCTGAAACAGTGAAAATTCTCCAAAAAATTCAAATTTTCCAGCAAGGAACTGCCGACGATATTCAAGCAGCCGTTTGTGCTAAAGTGACCGACGCATGGACTGTCGGATGTAATGATTTCGTTCATATGTACATGTCTACAGTACTCTTTTTGACCTACAATCAATTCGATGGAAGAGGAATTTGCACTGCTATGCACACTTGTGAGAAGAAGGAGAATGGTAAGTTTTGGAACTTGTTTCTAGATTGAAAAATAATTTTCAGCCCTTCTCGCTATGGCTAAACCAGAACGTGTTGAATTGGGATGTGCCAACTGCAGAAATGTCGAGTCGTTCATCCATCAGAACCAAGAGGAACTTCATTCTCATGCCGTTGAGGCCATCTATTCCAATGTTTGCCAGAAACTTCCAATCGCTCTTGGAAACATGGTTAGTTTTCTTTTTATTCTTTCAAGAATTCATATGAATTTCAAGTATGTTGTTAAAGTAGGGAAAAAATATTATCAAATGATACCTCCGAACTTCATTTTCTGAATAACTTCGAAACAGACTTTTTTCTCAAATTTTCGTTTTCTGAAGTTTCAGGAGTTCAAAACCCCATTAAAAATAGTTTTTTCAAGATGAAAAGGCGGAAAACAATCAAAAAACACCTCTAAAATTTTATTTTCATGTTATTTTAGTAACAGTTTTTTTCAAATGCTCACTGCTTCAAATAATGAAGAAAAAACTCTCAAGATAAGTGAAACCACTGAGCATGTGAGCATGTGAGACAACGATTTCGCAGAGATCTGCTAAATTATGGGAAAGAGACTGGTTACCACTCATATTCAAATGGTTAATTAACAGTATCACTTTTTTGAACAAAACTTTTCATCTAATTTACATACTTGTTTCCAAAATAATTTTTTGCGATGCGCCTGATATTTAAAATTTTCGAAATTTAGCTTTATGACTAAAAATCTTCTTCTAAAATTGTCTCTAAATGACTTCAAAATTTCTTCTATGCTTGAAGGCTTGAAACTTCGAAAATTTCGAACAAGCATTTTTGTTGCACTATCAATTGACATTACTCGATTTCTAAATTTTTTGAAATTTTGAAACAGAGATTTTTTTTCCAAAATTTCAATTTCCAAAATTTTTTGAAAACTCAAAGGATGACATTCAACAAGAAACTATTGTTAGAGTTCATTAGTTCTGCTCTTTTCGAAACAGTATTGCTTCTTAGTGTTTTGCTGTTTCAAGTACATTGGAAACCGCTCAAGACAGAATAGTTGTCATTCTCTTCACAACTAAAGAAGATTCAAATTCAAGTCAAATAATTCTCTAGCCTGTTACTAACAAAAACAGAAAACTCTTCAAACTGAACATGTTTTTCTCTGTTTCCATAGTTTCATGAATCTTTTTAACCTTTTTAACATTCGGTTTCAAACTATCCGCCTATTTCAGTGTGAATCGGCCGCCATTCGTATGTCGCGTGTCTTTTTCAACCGTTCCGCCCAACTCGCCGCCAGTGGAGCAATGTGCGCTCAGGTAAATAGAAGATTAGAATATTCAATTGATTTTCCTGTTTCAGATGTGCTGAAATGACGAACGATTACTGTATTTCTCTTCTTTTCTTTTGTTTTAAAAGTAAAATAAATTCATTTCATTCGCAACCATTCATTGAAAGTTGGATCATCAAGTTAGAGTGAATCTGTAAATCGTTGAAATAATTTCTAGAAACAGTAAATTTTGGAAATTTGAAACTATACGAATTCAGAAAAGTTCAGGTACAGGAATTCAGGAAAGTTAAAAGAGTTCAAAACATTTTCCGAAAGTGACTTCTAAAAAATTTAAGGTGTGAATGGATTACGAATTAATATGGTTGAAAAAAAGGAAAATCGAAAAACAATTCATTATGTGCACAAAAATTCAAAAAAAAGGAAACATGAGTTGGAGTGTAAAAGGCAAGTAGATAGAATATTCTTAGAAATCCATGTTATCAGAGGAATCCGGTCCTCCACGTCTTCCTCCCATTCCTCCGCCCATCTGCATACCGCCCATCATCATTTCTCCAGAATCTCTTCCTCCACGTCTTCCTCCTCCCATTCCACGTCCTCCACCCATTCCACCCATTCCACCCATTGGACCACCCATTCTTCTGAATTGTCCACTGATGAAGAAGAGTGCTGGAATCTCTTCTGGATATTGTGTCTTCAATTGATCAATTGCCTCTTTCATCTGTTGTCTCGTCTGATTTTTATTGTTCATCACTGATTCGAGGGCTGATTGAGCGGCAGAGAGTTGACTGACCACTTGAGTCACATTCTGTTGAACTTCGTTCTTGTGAGCAGTCATATTGGCTTCGAATTGGGAGTAGATGTCCTGAAACAAAGGGGAAAATTAAAGATTAGCAATTTCAAACCGTGAATGAGGAAGCTTGAATCAATTTTCATTTCAATAACAATTCTGTAGCACTATTTTGTAATAGTAATTTTTCGGATGGTTTTCTTCGAATCTATAGTTTTCTGATGATACTAGAACGATGGCAGGTTTCTAATTAACAATCAATAACAATCGAAAATCATATTCAATTTAGAATGTCTTATATAATAGTTATTTGAAACTGAAAGCTTTGGGGAAAAAATTAAATTTTAAATTTTTGCAAAAGTTTTTCAAAAATCAAAAAACCTCTTACCGAAACTCCATAAGTCTGTGCCCACGTGGAAGTCTGTGATTCCATTTCAGCAATTGTCAGATTCTGATTTCTCATAATATCGAAAAAAGCTCTTCTTCCCTCATCAGTCACATTCTGGAGGAATGGAGGCATGGGCGGTCCTCCACGGCCACGTGGTCCTCCGAATCCCCCACGGGGTCCAGCTAGTACGGTAGCTGCGAGAACAGTGAAGATAATAAGAGAATAGGTCATTTTGTTTTGAAAATGATTGGTTTTTGGGGTACTTGTTACACTCAGTTATATAGAGATGGGAAAGAGAATAGGCTCCGCCCCTTTTGACACTGATGTCTCTCCCTTTCCCGCTAACCAGTAGGTAAATATGAGTCATTGTGGTTTTCGGAAGTATGGTCTCTGGATGGACAATCTCTCTCTCTCTCTCTCTCTCTCTCTCTCTCTCTCTCTCTTTCTCTCTCTTTCTTTTTTGTGACCTTTTCGAGCAGAAAAAGGGTCTCTATTTGTATAATATAGAAAGGGGAAAAGCTGTCAATTTGTGTTCTTCCGTGTTTGTTGTTGTCTAGATTATATGGAAGTGATGTGGGGTGAAAAACGAGGAAGTTTTTTTTCGTGGTTTTTCCAAAAAATTATTTCTGTTTCCCAATTTTATTTATTTTTGATTCGTTTTGATCTTATTACTTTTTCATTGTTTGGTCCGAATTGATCAAGGTTCTTCTTAACTATAAGAAAAACTAACTAGAAATTCGATTTTTAAGCATTTGAAAGCTAGAAAACATCAGATTTCTTTGCGATGATGCGGAAAAGTCTTTGAAAATCTAGTATTTCGTGCCTGAAAATCACCCATTCGTTGTGGAAACCCATACACAGGGGGTATGACGAAAAGGTTTTTTTTTTCAAAAATTACTATTTCAATGAGTCTATATCACAGTTCTTATGATTGTTTCATTAGTTTTGTGTGTGTTCCTTTTTCGTAGCCATGAACTTTCTGCATTTTACTGTTTCAAAGAGCGGTTATTCACAGAACATTATTGTTTTGAAGTTGCAGCGTAGTCATCGTTTGATAACTCAAAGTTTCAGTTGTTAGTTGTTTAAAAAGTTTCCCTTTTTTATGTAATTCTAAAACATTATGGCCACTGTTTCGATTTTTCAACTTTATTTGTTCCGTTTCGATTTGTTCTTGTTCAGATACCCGTAGTCTCCTAACTGATCTTTCTGATAATTATTACTGTTTCTTCATTTCAGTTTTCTAGTGATGCTTCCTTTTGATTTGATTTATTGCATTTATTCGACAATTCAAGAAAAATTATGATGAGATTTCAGTTTCGAACAATTTTAATCACAGTTGTTGAAAAATTAGTCTACTGAAATACAAAAATTTGTTCCCACACTAAAACGATCTCGCTTCGCAGCGAATATAGTTTTCCTTGGAATATCCAAATAAAAACTGTGTTTCATAAATGCTTAAAATCCGATTAAAATTTTTTTTCCCTTGGTTTTTGCAATTCATTTCGTTTCGAGTTTTACTTTTTCTCAAAATGAACATCGATTAATCGTTGTTCGATTTTCAAAAAACTTTGAATGAACTTGTGTTATGCAACAAAAAGTTCTCTTCTAAACTGTCCAGTTTTACCTGTTTTGCTTGATGACATATTGGAATGGATCATCAGGTAGAGGGGAACCGGATAATGAGAGAGAGAGAGAGAGAGAGAGAGAGAGAGAGAGAGAGAGAGAGATGAATAAATGAAATGATCATGTTCGTTCTGTCCTCCTCTAAACCGTCTAGTTCAGCAAAGAAGAAATCAGTGAAAAACAAAAATGAAAATGTTGATCACTGTTTGTTGTACTTTAGGGGTGTTCGAAACGTGCTCTTCTGAAATAACGGAAAAAATTCTAGATGTTCTTTTCCATGCCATTTTTGTGGAATGCACATCCCCAATAAATAGTAAAGTTTGATTGTTCAGATTTTAAAAAATCTGTTTCAAAAAGTTAGTTTAAAAAGGTTTCTTGTTCAGATTCCACTTATTAAATTCCTTAAAAATAACTTCAAGTTTCAGATTTTCGATCTATTTAACACTGTTTCATTTTTCACATTTGAATAATTCCAGATAATTTGATTTTCAATGTACTTAGTCTTTATGGGCACGGAAATCTGATGATTCACTTGGGAGAGGATGAACAAGTGAGCAGTGATGTCAATCAGAAAAGTCACAAAATACACGTTATGCTCTAATATTGACACAAACTTGCGAGCATTGGATACTTCTAACAGTAGATCTTTTAGAAGAGCAGTAAACGAATTCAACTTAAAATACTGTTTCAGAATCTGCATTACAATTGTTTTTCAATTATTCTCATTATAGAGAAATTATTAAAACTGTTCTATACATTAATTTCAGATTTTATAGATTCTATTGTTTTTTCGTATGATTGGACACACCAGCTACATGTTGTCAAACTGTCGAAATTCAAGATTACCGTATTCAATTGACCGTCATGTCGGTTTTCATGCTTTTGAAGAATCGTTTTTATCTTCAATTGAACAGAGTTATTGAAAGAATGGTTCAAGGAAACTAGTGTACACGAGAAGAGGAAACTTCACCATTATGAATAAAAACTGATTTTTTTTTCTCCGAAAATGATTCACTGAAACAAGTTTGTCAGAATTTTTCTAAATCAAGAAGCTCAACTCAGATTTCTTATGATTATTATCAAATAGAAAGTATCGTGCATAGAAGGTAATCACACAGCAAAAACAAAACATATGTTCACCGTTTCACAATAATTTAAAACAGGGAATCTTTTTTTAGAATTTGATTATGTAAGCGGTAAAAAATCCACATAAAAGGAAGAAAAAATGCAGAGTAACTAGACAGTCTTGCCCCTCTTGCAGAATCGAAAGATCAAGGAGTTACTGTATTTACATATGTTATGAAATCATTCATTACGGTTAATAACATTTACAGATACTTTTGTTATCCACTCCCAGATACCAGAAAGAACAGTTCCAAAGGGAATGAGTCAGATGAGAAGAATTGTCCCTGATCTTCAAAAAAAAAAAGAAAATAAATAGAGAGAAATAACTGAATTTTTGTTGACATTATGGGAGAGTCTTTTAGTGGAATAAAGATCATAGTAACATAAGTCATTATGAGAACGGCAGAACAAGTACATTTCTCATGTTTAGGGGGCATTTTTATAGAAAAAAACTAAGTATATGCTATCAAAGGAATGAGATGTTCCAAATGAAACCGTCTTCCTGGAACAGTGAATATTTTTTATTAAACAGGGACATTATTTCTGAAAATTTTTTAGTGAGAGAAAGAGAGTGCACACAGAAGCTAGAAAATGTTTTCATTTGGAAGATACATAAAAATCGATGTTTCAAAATACTCTCTTTACGAAAATCATTTGAAAATAAAAATTTGATAACTTCCCCACTGTTTTCCCAACAAATTTCCATATTGCAACAGAGAATAATCTAGTTTTGAGATCAAAACGAGAACCGCGTGTATGATGTGACCAGGATTAAACACTGTGCGGAGTAACCAACTTTTGTAGTTTCTGATGAATGAACGAAACAAGAAAAACTACAGATGGAAAAGCGGGAAGTCTGATGAACTCATTGAAATTAGTTACTGTTTCAAAGAGTAAGGAAATGCGAGTCTAAAAACTTTTGCTGTTTTTGTCCATTTTCGTTCAGAAGTGAATCGTTTTCCTGATTATTCATTGAAAATGAGAAAGAAGAATAGGATAATCTAGAAAACTTTTCTCGATTGCAATTCGGTAATTTGTTTTCTGTTCTATAAAAATGTAAAATTCGAAAAAGTCTAGAGATCAGTTTTCAATATGAATGACGAGGAAAAACAGAACTAATTATGCAACTGATTCAGCTGTTGTTCGATTCAAAGAACTAGTTATTTTCTACGTCTGTGTTCTTTTTTAATGAGGAATCACCAGCTTTTTTTCGAAATTTTGTCATTTTTCAGTGATAAATTAGATTCTTTGATGAAAAATGATTCAATATTAAAAGATTACACTGTTTCAAATGACATTTTGATTTCTTTTGAATACAACCTTACTAGTTCCAATACTTCAATTGTTATTATAAAAATTACTGTTTCAAAAAGTTTTGAACATTCATAACTTACATAACTTTGTTAGATTAAATACAATGAGCGGATCGTATACACTCAATCAACCATTTTTGAAAAAAATGTAAGCCGAGCTGTTTCAATTAGTAATCGAACAACTACTACAGTACTTCCAGTCTGATTAGATCCAATTGCCACTTTCCAAAAGTTTCAAGCCAATTAAAATAGAAAAAAAGAAACTTTCTGTTTCAGAAAATTAAAAAAAAATCTGTCTTTATTCTCAACGATAGACTATCGTCGATAGTACATTTTCTTTGCCCTCGGATGATTTGAAGGGTTCATAAATATAATGTTGTCATAATGTTGTTGTTTTTTATCCAGTATATTACAATACACCCAGATTGAATAATCCCAGTTTTCATTAACAAAACAACTTTCAGAAAATAGAAACAATTTCTCATTAGACCCAACATATCACTTCTCCCCAATGTCTCTTGACTAATATCCCTATTTCGTGGAATTTAATCACGATTGAACCCTGCACTCTCCGTCTTTTTCCTCTTCCTTCACGAAAGATCAAGATCAACTTTCTGACGCAAAATGTAATTCTAGAATAGAAATTGACTCCTTCTCTTTCTTATTTCTTCCAGTAGAGGGGGACACAAAATATATGGCTCTAATCGAATTGATATGTATTATTTCCCGGAAAATTACCCGATTGTCATTCGCTTTTCCGACTAGTTTTTGCTCTTTTTCGGTTTTGAAATCAAAGAAAAAATCAGTTTTTCTGTTTCAAGATTCAGTGAGACTCAACAATTAACGAGAATTGGAGTTTCAATCGTTTCCAAAAAGTTGCTTGAAAATTAAATAACTGTTCGAAATTTGATATAATTTTAATATTGAAACAAAAAGTTTTTTTCATTGTTTCATATAGTGTTTTTCTGAGTTTCCCATTGAGAAACTTTGTTCGATGAGGTGTAGCTTTCATCAATAATAATGCTGCTGAATAACAAAATATGTAAGGTTTTCGCTTGTGAAATTGCTCTCTGAACTTTTTTGTAACATAATAAAAATATCAATGAACAGTAAAAGTTTCTACGATAAATAAGTAACGATCTTCTTTATTTTTTGAAAAATGTGAGGAGAGTAGTAAAAAAGTGTACTTCGGAGTCTCCAATTCTATGATTACACTATTCAACCTGATCGTGTATTTTAGAAAAGAAGACTCGGGAAAAAATTAAAATGAGATACATCATTCTTGTTGCACACTTCCCAAAATTTTGTTTCGAGCATTTCTCGAGTGGAATTCTAGTTGGTTCTGGTTTTCATTAAGCGTGAATTGACTAAAATACTTTTGTGACTCAAAATAAAAATATTGTGAAACATGGAAACTTTTCATTTAATCAAAGCCAACGTAGATAACCTCCTCCATTTTCTGGAATATTTATGCAGAGGAAAACAGAAAAAATTCAATTTGTTATTCTATTTTTGATTATTTTCTATAAATCATGCGCCAAAGATTTTATTTCTTTTTTTCGAGCACTTTATTGAAAAGAAAAATAAACTTTCATTTTGTTCGAAGAACTTTCTCGTCGGAGTTTTATGAAAATTATAAAAGTTGTGATAACGTTTATCCTGAATAGAAGCAAAGTTTTAGAACGTTTTTGAAACAGCATACTTTTTTCTCAAATACCCGGATTCCTTTACGTCTTTGTTTCCCAAAAATTCGAACACACTGAACATTACCAAACATCTCTACATTTTCCCATTTTCCAGCTATCAAAATGTCGAAAAAGTCGATATTCGGAAACGAGACATACATGGATTTCGAATTCAAATTCAATACATTTCCAGTGTATTTTGCATTGGTTCCAATGTCATATATTATTCCCACTCTATTTATTGTCATTTATACTGTATTTGTTTTCATGGAACATTATTTGAGAAGGAAAGAGTGTATCGTCAATTCACAGATATTTTTGGTTGTTACAATGGCACATATTGTGGTAAGGGCTTATTGAATTGAAAAGAGCTTGAAAAAAGGGTTTCAAATTTTCGAAATTCCAGTACCCCTTCCAAAAAAAGAGACCATTACCGTATTCCCATTCAAACATAATCTGAATCTCGTTTCAGAATCTTCTTTCATTCTTCTTCGATTACATGTCGAATCGTTTTCCGGCGACTGGAATGATGACGTCATGGTGTGCAAGTAACTACCATCCGACATTGCTCATTTTTATTCTGGCTTCTCATTTTTATTTGGATTATCTGGCAATGGGTTTCCCATTCTTTATGTCTGTTTTACGATTGATTTTCATGATTTATCCCAATACTCATAAACAGGTACAAGCCACTTCCAGATGCATTCTTTGTATGAGCTATCTTTTTTGTAAACTTGCAGTCTCTGAAAAAAGAATTCATTTCGTTTCAGGTAATAAATAAACTGCTTCGAATTGCCCTTCCATGTATCTCAATTTATCCCGTCTTCAATACATTTTTCATGTTTCCGGCAACTGGAGAATGTCGTCAATTGTATCCTCCATATGAATTTGGAGCCATTTTTATTCATTATTATGGAGAGATTGCAGGGGTAAGAGAAAAAGAGAAGAGTACAAAATAATACTGCTTCATAAAAATTTGAAAGGGGATTCAGTTTTGCTGGGAACGCTAATCGCGATTTAATAATTTCAGATTAATGAAGCAAAATCATGAACAAAAAGTTAGTGGTTCAAAATATTTATTTAATTATTAGAATCATTTGATTATTGTTTCCGTCATGTTAGTAACAAGTCATTATAATGTTGGAAGAATTATATATAATTATATAATTTTTGGCACTGCGCCAAATTTCAAAATCCGTGTTTCTTCAAAACAAGGGGAAGCTTCTGAACTGAAAATTACTGTTTCATTAAGTCTTGAGAAAAAATTCAAATAGTGAACAATGATAGTCGTATATCATAGCTTTTTTAAAATAAAATGTCATCATATTCAGCTGAGCAACTCTCCATTTCTGTTGGCAAACATTGCATTTTGGATGGGATCGACAATAAGTATCAATCTGATGGTCATCTTCCTTGTTGCTCAGGCTAGAAATCGAGGATCTCATCACGTTCAATACAAGAGTCGAAAGAGTCGAAGAGCGGAATTGTCTGTCACTTTGACCACTTTTGCAATGATTGTCTCGTTTTTGATGAGAGGAATTTGTTTGGTTCGTTTCTTTTTTCGCGTGTTTAAAAAAAATTGAGTCTATCTATTTACAAGAAGTTTCAAAACATTTCGAACCAGTGAATTCAGGGGAATCGGATGAACCTCAATAAAAATTGAAAATCTACTGTTTCAAAAATTGCTTTTTTTAAATACTCATCTTGGTTCTCTTACAGATTGTTTACCTGACAGTTCCAAGTGTCGCCAGTTGGTTAGCCATCATTCGTCCATTGGGTTCAGATGCAGAAGTAGTCGTCTCTCCGTGGGTCTTCTATCTCACTCATCCAGCCTTCCGAAGAAAGAAACGACAATCCACTATTACTGTCGGATATTCGATTAGTTTAGGATCCGGTGGTGCTAGGAAATAATTCGTTTTTTTTCTTTCTGTTTCTGAATTATTTGATAGGAGTCTTAGTTCCGAATCACATACTGTTCCATATACATCTCGGTGTAGCGCTATTTGAAAGTTTTTCAAATAAACTTCACAAAAATTCATTATCAAAAAAGCTATTTAATTTTATGAAACTGTAAAAATTTGAAAACGCAAAGTTTTAAATAATCTGAGTTTTCAGTATAAAAGAAGAGTAACAATACTAAACGTTCTAGAACAAAAACAAAGAAGCGTCTGGAAATGTCTCAACTTTGTAAAGTAGATTTTTTTTTCTCTAAACTTTTCTGTTATCAAATCTAGAAATATAGACTTTATAGTCAGTTTTAAACTGATCACGAAACCACAAAACAATTAACTGCGTATCTATCAACAATTTGGTATTCCATTTGAGACTTGGCGAATTTTTGACAATTTTATATGTACGAAACTTTTCAACAAGAACTCGATTATTTTTCAATTATATCACTTTAACAGTATTTTGTGGTGAAGAGCGCTTGCCTAAAATTACAGAAAGTATTTTTATGAATTCATTTATAAGTCGAATATAAATCATTCGTCAAACTTTTCAAACAATTCACCAGAAACAGTAAAATATTGAAAATCTAAAAAAAATTTCTGAAGAAAGAATCTATGTTTCAACAGCTTTCTTTAACGCAGAAGTTGATTCTTGAATTGATCGGTCATTTAACACCTATTGAAACTTTTTTCAATTCATTATAAATTATCTGACTAGCCTGACCGCCATCACTCGCTCCGCTCGTTCCGGCGGCCAGGCCAGACGCGTTCCGCGTGTTGAGCTTTTTTATTCAAATCAGTTCGATTATGAATCATTCTCCCAAAAATCAATCTAAACTGTTTTAAAACCCCTAAGCATCCTTTTATTTTTATATGGCCTCGCGCGCGCGAACAGAGACGGGGACCTATAGAAATGCAGCGCCCGACATCGAAACGGGCTCGCGTTACCCACTATTGTTTACGTGTAGAGACGACCACTTTGCTCCTGGGAAGGTGAAAATTTAGTACTAAAAAAGCACTAAAATGGCCGTAAAAAATTCCAAAGATTAAATTTTTCAAAATCTAAAAATAGGGGCATAATGCGGCCAACTTTTCCTATCTTTTGGTCGAAAAATTATGAAAATCGGTCGAGTGGGAGCTGAGAAACTGCTTCGGACAGTTGGACACACACACACACGCACAAAAAATGTCGACCTCATACTTTCGCAGTTTAAGAGAGAGCGTTAACTAGCTTTTGAGCCCTGACGGGCTCAAAAGCCAGTCCAGGGCATTAAGCTCTGCTTCTATGTGCTGAGCTTCATTGAGATCCTGAAGAGTTTCCCGCGCCTGCGGCGCGGGATGGGAGTACGGCCTGCGGCCTTGTTAGTGGGTCCAGGAGTGCCGGCCTATTCGCCCCTCACTCGCTCCGCTCGTTCGGGTCGAATAGGCCTCGTAAGGGAACTTGTATGTAGTCTGGATTTCAATGTCATCATCTTCCCAGGAGGTCAATTGGGGGAGACAGAGAGAGACGACCACCTTCCCAGAGGGACGTGAAGAAGACCATTCTTCTGGGAAGATGTTTAAAACGATTATAAAAAGCTTCCGCGTTTAAATTTACAAAATCTAAAGATACCGGCATCATGCCACCATCATTCCCCATCTTTTGGTGAAAACACGGTAAAAATCGGTCAAGTAGGAGCTGAGAAAACGCTGCGGACACATTTTATTACACTTTTTTCGGACATTTTTTGGGGGACATAAGCCCCGCCCTAATTGACATCCCCCATACTTTCCATATTTAAGAAGAAGAGGTTGCAGATTATTGTGACAACCCTTGTATAACTGTAAATGATTTCAAAATTTGAAAACACATTTTTATATACTAAAAAAGTTTATTGTTATCCGATTCAAAATATTATTCAAAAAATAAGAAAAGTGTTGTAAATAAAAGTGTTGTCCATTGTGATCCATTTCAATTCAAGATATCGATTTCTTCTTCATCGTCATTCTCTTTCTCTTCAATCTTCGGAATCGCTTCTTCAGTCTTCGAAGTCAATGGAATCGGCAGAATTGGGAACTGAGGCCAGAGAAGAAATGGATTGAAATGAACACGAAGCTGTGATTTCATTGCCTCGTCTTCGACTTCATTTCGAGTATTTTCGATGAAACTTGAATCGTGGAAGATACTTTCAATCGAAAACTTTGGTTTTTTCACTTGAACGACTGCTTCTTGTTCAATTCGACGTCTTCTGTCTTTTCTGGTGTAGTGATTGTTCGACGCCTTCAATGCACCCAAAACGTCGTTCTGAAAAATTATTTTCTTCGAAAATTTCTGAAATTTCGACGAAAAAACATACATGATAAGCGGTAACTGGGACGAATTCCGTGTGCTCGAGACGGGCGGTATGAACGATTTCATCTCCTTCGTAGATTGTCAAAATTGGAATATAACGGTGTTGAGCAATGAGATAGATCTGCAAAATTACAATTGTTTCAATTTTTGAAAAATATTATTACTTACATAATTAGGTTTTCCTTCGGCTCTCGATTTCCGATTCGTAATACGTATATGATCGAAACTGATTGGCTTCTCCATCCACTTCTCTCCTAATTGATGTCCATCTCGATGGAAAACCTTCTTTGGGTCAGTGATTTTTTCTTTCGAATCCAATTCCATCCATTTTCCTTCTCCGAATCGAAAACGTTTTCCATCGACTCTTTCGATATGAATACTCATTGAATATTCTTTTTGAGGATCTAATCCATTGATTGAATACTCGAGAGTTGGGAAGATTCGACGACCCGCACAAGTGGAAATCATTTCGTTTTTCATTCCGAAACATGTTTTCCATAGAATATCGACTTTTTCCGATAAAGAGACAGTAATCGGAACCATGATGGTAGAAGAATGAGTAGAATGTGTATCAGAGGTAATGAATGACTGACTAATGAGACAAGTGGGACCATAACAGTAGGCCACGCCCCTTTTACGATGGGGTTCTTTGTGTGTATGTCCCAAGTTGGGGCAAAACGTGAAGAAGCTATATCGATTGTCTTGTTGAGGGGGTCTTTGGTATGTTCAAAGTCTATACAAACTGTGTCGAAACATAGAAACAGATTTCTGAAAGATCAAATAAAGAAAAGTGGTTATTTTCTAGCATTGCCGGATTCGAAACATCTGAACTCTCATATTATCTCGAAGTAAACGCGAACAGTGAAAACATTAAAATTAAAATTCTATAGTCGACTTAAACAGAAAAGTGATATTTCACTGGCCGCTACTGTATTCTCATATAACACAGTAGAATATTCTACAAAAATGTTCCCTTTTTTCAATTTTGGTGAGGCTAAGGAGGCATGAGTTTGGGTGAGGCTAACAGCTTTCCTTTTCTTGCTGACTAGGGAATGGTCAAAGTGTGGAATGGAGTTTTTGTATGCATAGTATACGGTTGGAAAGCTGAGATGATGCTGATTTCATATCAGGTCACAGTTTTTGCAGAAAGTTTCTCATATTCGAGAAATTCCAGTTTTAGCAAGTTTCCAGTGCTAAAATCCTAAATTTTGGACTTCCATAATTCCTTTCAAACTCATTTCTGAAAGCTCAAATTTTGTGGGTGTGCGTTTAGACTCTGTACAAACATTTCCCTTGAAAACAAAAAACATTTTTCGACAAAATCCGATTTTTCTAAGCAGGCTGATGTTTTTTTCTCTTTTTCCATAATAAATCCAAATTTCCAGTCCTCCCCATATTCCTTTGTTGTTTCCCTTTGACCTCTATTCTGGAAGACCCTTTCACACCCTTTCTCTTTAATCCTTTCAGTCAGATGTAATCTTCCAACTTGTTAGAAGACGTTCCATAAAAGTGGCTATCTAACGTGTCGGTGTTTCTTCAAAGAGGAAACGTGGAGATTTTTTATTGTTTTAGGGGTTCTGTTATGGTGTGGGGAGCAAAACATGAATAATATCTAATAATCTTCTCGTTTTCGTGTAACTGTATTTTTTTTAGGAAAAAAGTGATTTTTTGCAGATTTTTAATGAATTGTGAGGAAACTTCGGAATTGAAAAAATTGTAAATTTTCGCAGAATTAATTCGAAAAAGAAAGATTTACAGAAAATTCATTAGATTCGGGTAGTTGAAATTTTAGAAAAGGGGGGATTGTAGAGAAAAGGGAGATCAAATGGTCATGCATTTAACAACTGGAATAGAAATACCTGTGATTTGAAATATACTGGAGTCTGTGTGGTGGGGACAATTGGATCGGAGGGAAAAAATACACGTGGGAACAATAAGGAAACCTCGACAGAAATTCTTCTAGACAAATCCTACCATTCGAGTCTTTTTTGGGATTTTTTCAAGAAAAAAAACTATTTTTTAATTTTCTAGGTCAAAATTTTTTTTAAATTTTTGATCAAAACTTAGAAAGATGCCGTTCTCATTGGATATTTGTTAATTTTCACAGAAAATATAAATTCGAAGAAACAGAAAAAAATGGGTAAAATCTGGAAGTTATTCCAGTTGAAAGTTAGAATGAGATTGGGGATAAAATACTATTAAAATGCGATAAAAAGACAGTTTCCCGTTCATCCAAACATTGCGAATTTCAATTTGTCATTGATGACAAAATCCTTATTCTGATTTCTTGCCACGTAGTAACAGGATGTGACGAATTCACGGATTTTTATCGAGAGATGGTCGCCATTTCCTTTGTCCGGAGCGTTATTAGTACGGTAGTAGGTTTCCAGGGCAAGGAGGCAATCTGGAAGGTTTAGAGGGTTATTTGGAGCTTAAAATAGGCTTTTTCTGGGCCTTTCTAAGTATTTTTAAAAATATTTCCTACCTTTAGTAGTAAAATCAAAGGCATATCGATCTCCATCGACGACGTCTAAAATATCTGGATCCACGAACAATTTTCTCACTTTTTTCTTCAAATACTCGCCCAATGGCTTGTCTTCTCGATAGAAACTTCCTTTGATTCCGTGGAAATTCAATCTGAAATCATTTGAATTAGGCTCCGCCCCATTCTTCTTCTGATGATTACTTTTTCTCAAGATCTTTCGAATCGATTTGTTTGATTGTTCCTCTGATATCTGTCGATCCGTCTTCATTTAATTTATCTTTTGGAACCACTTCAGCCATTATTTCCAGGCATTCACAGAATTGACGACACGTCATCAGAGAAGGAGAATCCACGTCTTCTGACTGAAATCTCTCTGTCTTTCATCTTCATTTCAGAATCAACTCACAACTTTTTGGGCATCTGTCTTGAATACTTCGACAACTGAATTCAGTCTTTTTTCCAATCGTTTCTGTTTCGAAATTCTCTTTTTTTCGTCTTTTTCCTTCTCTTCTTCCGTTTTGAATCGATTCTTCATTTCTCGAATCACTCGACGTCTTTCTTCTTTTTCAGCCTCTGTCTCTTTTCCAATTTTTCCGATTTGCATTAGGGATTCAATTTCTTTTGGAAGATGATCAAGCGATTCAATCACATCACGAAAGGCTTTCTGAATATAGAAAATAGCGGATTTCGGGTCAGGACAAGATGATTTTGGGTTAGTTTCCATTAAATATAAGCCAATTGTGGCTGAAAAACGGCTAATCTAGACCATTTTTCGAGTGATTTCGTGATAAATAGCCGGTTTTTTCTATTTTGGTCAAGCTCCCTTCGGGCGGTTTTTAGGTTAGATTTGGGTTCAAAATAAGAACGTTTATGAGATTTTCTGATGAATTCTGGTTCAAATCTGTAAATTTAAAGCCAATTCTGACATTTTCGCTCTCATTTTCATCTAATCCCTTACATCTTTCGCCGCTATTTCCTCTGCATCCATATGATCGATATCCGAGATAATACTGTCATCAGAATCATATTGTTTACCTAAAAACACCCATTTTCTCTCTAAAATCTCCAGTTTTTCCCCACCAGTATCTCCACAGAGAGCGAAAAACAGTCTTTCCAAATCCTCATCGCTCATCGCTTTATTCTCTTCTCTTTTGATTTTCGGAAGAAGTTTCGAAAGAATCGAACAACCCGGAACCGTTTCATTTGTCGATTTCAACATTTTCTTGATTTTCGACTCTTCGTTTTCCTCTTTTTTCGGCTTTTTTTGCTTTTTCTCTGGTTTTTTTGCCGTGGTTTTCTCCGGTTTCTTCTCTCGTTTTTCTATTGGATCGTCTTCTGAAAGTGGAGGCGTCGGCGACTTTCGCTTTGTTCTGATTACGAATTTATCCATTTTTGTGATGGCGAATGAGCTGGAAAAATAGAAGAAATGGCAGAGAATTTGGTTTTTCACTAGAAACTGCGCTTTTTTGGATTTCTGTCGAGAAAATTGAATTTTTTATTGAAAATATGGTTTTTTTATCATGAATATGATAGAATATCGTTAAAAAATTTTGGCGAAATTTCCAGTTTTGAAATAAAAAAAAAAGATAATTATTTTTAGGTAATGAGCGGAATTCTCCGAATCAGAAGAAGAATAGGAATTAGGAAAATATTGAAAAAACAGATTTAAAAAAACAGTAAAAAATAGAGAAGGGAAAAGGAAAAAAAATCATTTATTCAACAAATTACCCGCAACAAATCTATTAAAATAACAAAAAAAATCTGAACTTCTACGTCTAAAAACAAGGAAAAATCTCTATCACGGATTCAATTTGAATCAAAAGTGTCAGGGAAATGACGCTCTATTTCAATTCACTGTGTCTAGCAATTTTAGAGCACTAATTCAGCGCCATTTCCAACACTTTCAAATCTAAAATCCCCCGTTTTCTACAAATAAAAAATGAATTCGATGAATCACCAATTCTTCTCCAACGGCGATTCGATGACATATCCTCCCAGATCGAAGACAGCTCTTCCAGCATTTAGAAGCGATGGATTGAAACGAACTAATCCGAATAAATCGGAGAGGGCGTCTAATTCGAACCACGTGGCACGAGATAATCTGAAAACTCTCTTCGTGTACTCCTTTTGGACGACTATTCTTCTCACCTCGAACAAATAATTGTAGCCCACGCCAATTCGATATCCGCATTTCGAAGTCCAATTGAATAGGAACGGGAAGCACGGGAGATTGTGGATACCATTACCAAATTGTTTTTGAGTACAGTAACCAGAGCTTCGAGGCTACCGTAATCCTGTTCAATGTTCTTTCCTTGTGACGTCATCAGTTTCGAAACGACGTTGTTAATACGAGACATTGAGAATTCGAGTTCTTGACATGCCATCTGAAAGAAGTACTCTAGGTACTATAAGCTACAGTAATCCTACCTGTAGAGAAGGATGAGCATGTTCTGCAATATAATGAGTCAATCCAGGATTTCTCATCTCATCTGCTTGTTTCTCCTGTTTCAACCATCTCTTCAGTGTCGAAACGATTCTTTTGTGAGATGTCGACGTGGCCCACGTGGCAATTGTGGCCATTCCGATCTGTTCGATGTCTGCTGTCTCATCGAATACGGATAGGAGAGTCGTGATGTCTCTGATCATTTTCTCATGGGGAAAAGAGGAATCACTTGATGCCACGCCAATCAGTTCCAGTTGAGTTGAGATTAGGGACTGCAATCATTTTTTAAAAAAGAAACTTCAGACTGGGCGGAGCTTATTTTTCAATTGTTCAATTTCATAATAGCTGTAAAAGTGTCGTTAACATTCCGAGCAATGCTTGTAAGAAATAGAAAACGCAGCGAAACTATACCTCACGGAAGAACACTTTTAGCCTCACCAAACGCTTCACCCGCTTAGCCTCACCAAAACTGTCGATTCCTTCGCCTCACCAAATTTCAGCGGCCGCTTAGCCTCACCAAAACTATGCCATTCCTTAGCCTCACCAAAACCTGCCTCTCCTTAGCCTCACCAAAACCTCTCTCGTTAGCCTCACCAAAACCTGCCTCTCCTTAGCCTCACCAAAACCTCTCTCGTTAGCCTCACCAAAACCTGCCTCTCCTTAGCCTCACCAAAATCCGAAAAATGTAATTTCAATGAGAAAATAATTTTTTGTAAGAAAATAAGTCAAAAAACGGATTTCCTCTCTTTAATTCCCCTTTTCCATCAGCAAAGCTTCATTTTTCTGATTTTTTAATGAAAAAAGTACCTGTAAGACATCTCTAGTGAGAATCGAAAGAAGAGAATTCTCAATATCAACAACAACAGAGAGTCCTTCGTCGATGAGTCCAGATAAATAATAGAGAGAAGATTCCAAAGAATAGACTTTCAATGCCAAATCAGTGACAATTCTCTGAGATCTCGTGTCATCTGCCAATGAACTTCTCTCTCTTCTCCTACTTTCCGTTCGATTACACCACATCGACAGCTCCTTCAATGCTCTTTTCGCCACTCCGATCGTCGCCGCCGCCATCGGAATTCGACTGCTTCCGGTCACTTCTGATGCAATTTCTGAGCCATTTCCTGGAGAACCAATGACGTTTTGTTCGGTGACAAGAGCTGTTATTTCGATTCGACCAATGTCGATTCCTTTCAATCCCAATGTTTCGTCTCGATGGAATATGATTTTATCCGTCGTTCCCATTTCCGATTCATCGATTAAGAAACACGTTTCTGAGCCGTTGTTCTGGAAGAAATACAATTCTGGGGAAACGAAAAAAAGGAACAAACCTCTGCGAAAAGAAGATAAAAATTGGGATTATGGTGTCCAAATACGCGGCAATTCTCTCCATTAATCATAGATTTTCCAGAAGGACCGACAGTTTGAATACACTTTCCGCCGTTCGAATCTTTGAAAATTGCAATCGAAGGTCTCAATTTTCCCTCGGAAATCCCTTTTAAATACTTTGATTTTTGTTCTTGAGTTCCATAAATCGTCAGAATATTCGAGACGATAAAAGAGACAGAAGTCATCGAATAAACATTGAAATCGATTGATAATTCCTCGAAAACTTTCGAAATATCCTTCAGATTCATTCCGATTCCACCGTAATCTTTGGGAACTCCCAGAGAAAAACAGGCATTCGATCGGAGTGATTCGATGAGTTCTGAAGACGGGCGGCCCTCTTTTTCGATTTGTTTCGGATCGACTGATAATTGAAGAGATTTCTGAAGAATGTCGACAAATCCTTCAATATTTCGAAGATCATCGGCGTCAGTGTACTCGGGAAAAATCATGAAATCCTGAAAATTTGCTTTTGAGAACAGAAAAAGGACCTAGAAATTGATTTTTTCTAGATATTCTAAATCTAAAATTGCCGATTTTTTAATTAAAAGATTCTCAAGGTTTAAAAATGATCGGAGAGTTTCTTTTTCGCAGAAAAACTTATTTTTCGGACTACATTGTATTTCGAAGGGAAATTCAAGTTTCCAGCGAGAAAATATACATTTTTCTTGGAGAAAAACGTTTTTTGCGATAAAATTGCTAAAATTCAGCTGTTTTCAAGTGGAAACTATAAAAGTTTCCCTAGAAAACTCAAGAAATTGTCTACTTCTCGCCAGTTCTCAATTTGTTTGCTATTCCGTACTTTTTCGAACTTATTCATAGCAAATCCTCTGGAAAGTGATTGTTTTTCGATCGGCGTCGAATTATCCAGTGTTCTGATCGCATATTTGCTGAAAATCTATCAATTTTCATCATAATTCCCGATTCCTCACCTTTTTTCACTGATTTCGGTGATTTTATTGGGTTTTGCGGCGTCGCTGAGACTTCTAGCACTGTATTTTTGAAGTTTTTGCAGTCGGAATATCACTCGATGCATTTTTAACCCGAAATTTTCGGTTTATTCCGATTTAAAATCGGAAGATGAGAAAAAAACTTGAGAAAAGTGTAGCGCTTTTCTAGGCCGCGGCCATGATTAGAAGCGCGGGACGTTTGAAAAAAAGAGGGTGGAAGAGAAGTTTACTCGGCCACGACCGCCGGAAAATGAAGAAAAATTCGCGCGAAAGCCTAAAATTTCTAATTTTGTTCGATTCTCATGAAAATTCGAGCAGAAAAAGCCGGAAACTAGTTGTTTCCATGAAAAATAAGAAGAAATAAATAAGAAAGTCATAGAAAATCATAGACGGGGTCAAAATTTTTTTTTAATTCGATATTTTTAAATCAAAAATGCAAAAAACAGGACAATTTCATGCGACTAGCAACAAAATCTAATAAAGTGGGGTTTCAAAAAAGAAAAGCGTTTTTTAAATTTTTAGAATAGAAAAATAGCTTTTCTCAGCGAACTTATCTTTTTCGGATTTTGGTGAGGCTAAGGAGAGCCAGGTTTTGGTGAGGCTAAGGGAAGGTGGTTTTGGTGAGGCTAAAGAGATGCAGGTTTTGGTGAGGCTAAAACGGTCGCTGAAATTTGGTGAGGCTAGACGAGCACTAAACTTGGGTGAGGCTAATTAGCCGGCTAAGAGAGCGGTTGATTTTGGTGAGGCTAAAAGTGTTCAGTGAATATTTTCATAGTGTTTTCCATTTCTTACAAGCATCAGAGTACAGAGTATTTAAACTGAAAAGTGTAAATGTGACGTTTGTGAATTCAGTTCTGAAAAATACATAAATCAATCTTGTTTGTCACATAAAATCAAGCCCTTTCACCTTTAGAGAGCACTTGTGTGTCGGAAGTAGAAAAATCACTTTCCAGTTTATTCTTCTGAATATGTTCCGTCTCTTAATCCTTTTTCTCTTATTGTCTTCCATAATCTCCTATGAACCTCCAATTTCCGAGAACCTGAAAATGATTGTAATATTTGGAAGTGTTATTAATCCGGTGAATTCTGGAGAAGAAGGAACTGGCGATTGGGAGACGTGTTTGGAAGAGTGTTTGGAGACCTGGAATTGTGCGGTAAGTTCAAGAAAATGAATATCCGAGAAATAGGGAATTCGGGTACTTTTCTGAAAGCTTTTGGTTCAGAAACTCCGAAAATAAAGTATAAAAACTGAATTAAAGGAGGACTGCAGTCATTTTCGACTCAAAAAAATTCCTATGTAATTCGCCCTGAAAAATCTCATTCTGCCCTTAATTTTTTTTTAAATTTCCTCTAAAATGCTCCAGCTGCGAGCAAGCAAAGAAACTTATGATTATGGTGGAAGAGTTTTTCAAACTCGGCCACGAGGTTTTGAGGCGCCCTGCCGGCTATTTTCCTTATTTCTTTGAAGTTTTATATTTGTATTGAATATATCTTCTCATTAACAAACTGAAACTTCAAAGAAAAGAGGAAAATAGCCGCCGGGGCGTCCCAAAACCCCCGTGGCCGAGTTTGAAAAACTCTTCCACCATAATCATAAGTTTCTTTGCTTGCTCGCAGCTGGAGCATTTTAGAGGAAATTTAATGAAAAATTAAGGGCAGAATGAGATTTTTCAGGGCGAATTACATAGGAATTTTTTTGAGTTGAAAATGACTGCAGTCCTCCTTTAAAGCAAAGTTGACAGCGTTAATGCAGTGATTTGTTACAAGATAATCTTGTTTCAGTTAATCTCCCAGACTCCCACCGGATGTATTATTTACTCCATAAACGAGATAAAATTCATTGAAATGAGCGATGAAGGCGATGAAAAAGTGGCTTTTAAGGTGAAAAAATCAGAAGAAACAATTAGACCAATGCATTTTTCAGTCGAGTTTCGAAACGTGTTCAACTGGAATTCCTCCTCTTTTCGGAGAAATTTCATCTTCGATCATTGAAACAAACGGAGTAGATTTCTATAGAACTGAAATTACAGAATCTTCTGAAAACATTCTGAATTTCAATTTCACTATTCATAAATGCACGAAAGATATTCCTGAGGATTACGTGAGTCTGATGGGTTACTGTATCCTGCACATCTAACATTTTTTCAGACTCCATTGAAGATTGTCAAGGTGAGAATTACTGTATGTCATATACCGTATTGTTTTTCAATATAGCCAGAAAAGTATTTTTATCCATTGACATCTCCATTTACTCCGGAAGATACTTTTTTCATGAGAGGCATAACGGCGGAAACATATTATTGGCGGTGAGTCTGGGGAGTCTACAAGTATATTTCTTGAAAAATATTCATTTTCTTCAGTTTCACAATATCATTCTACAATCGAAACGCAAAGAATTGGCCACTTTACATTCGCGTTCGGAATGACAATGACCTTCAGAATAATACGGAGTTCCAGGTCTACGAAACTGGTCAATCGCACGAAACAATAAGCATAATTAAACCTACTTACTATGGTTACAACGAAGAATTTGAGATACGTGTCAGCTGCTCCACCACTCAGGCATTCATTACTTTAAAGGATACGGTGTATACTTTTGATCTATTAGACACTGTCCCATTAATAGACACCACTGATTTCATAATCAATTATTCTAGTGTGGTGTCAGAGAATCTTACTCTCAATTATATTGGATGGACTGGAAATTGTTGGGTTTGTTTCAAAGACTCTAATGTTTTCAGTCGAAAGTTCTTTTTCAGTTCGAACCATTTACTTCTTGAAGAATTTCCGAATTGATGGAAATTCATGTGTCTCCAGAGTTCCTTCTAATTCTGAAATTATTAATGAACATTTCGTTTGATTCACTTTTTTTTTTGAATCGCCGGGTTTCCAATAAACAGCAGAACGCATTTGGCGAACTTTTTTCAGTAAAAGTTTCTACTTTTTTAAAAATTTCATTATCTTTTCTTTATTTTAACATCGGTGTTTCAGATAAAAAAATCACATCGATAAAGTTTTCTCATAGCTGCGAACTATCACAACAAAACGGTTTTCAGCTTCTCATTCTTTCATTTGTGGAGCCCTTGTATCTTTTTTCAACAAATTTTACGATTTCACGAGGTTTGTATTTGTAAAATTTACGAATTTTACGAAGAAAAAACCCGCGCCTCTCTGTTTCTGTTCGAAAAAAATACATAAATCAGTCTTGTTTGTCACATAAAATCCAGCTCCTTCACCCTTAGAAACCACTTTTTAGTTTATCCAAAGTATACACTCCAGTTCATTCTTCTGAATATGTTTCGTCTTTTCATCCTTCTTCTTCTCCTATCCTCTTCCATATACTCATATAAACCACCTATTTCTGGAAATCTGAGAATGATTTTAATGTTCGGAAGTGTCATTGATCCGGTGAATTCTGGAAAAGAGAGAAAGGGAAGTTGGGAAGAATGTGTGATGGAATGTTTGAAGACATGGAACTGCGCGGTAAGTTAAAATACAAATCAATGACGAAATTCACTTTTTTCAGCTCGTCTCCAAAAGTTCCAACGGATGCATTATTTACTTCATGAACGAAATAAAATCGTTTAAGAAAAATGATGGAGGCGATGATATATTGGCTTTTAAAGTTAAAAATCAGTAGAAACACCTAGAAAAATGCATTTTTCAGTCGGATTTCGAGACGTGTTTAATAGGAAATCCTCCTTTATTTGGAAACATTTCATCTTCGATCATTGAAACAAACGGAATGGATTTCTATAGAACTGAAATTACAGAATCTTCTGAAAACATTCTGAATTTCAATTTCACTATTCATAAATGCACGAAAGACATTCCTAAGGATTATGTGAGTTTAATGGGTTACTGTACCTTGTACATCTAACATCTTTTCAGACTCCATTAAATATTTACATGGTAAGGATTACTGTACATTGAATACTGTATTTTTCTCCTCTCTAGCCACAATCCTATACGGTACCATTGACATCTCCATTCACTCCAGAAGAGACATTTTTCATGAGAGGCAAAACGGCGGAAACTTTGTGGAGGTGAGTCTCGTAGTCTAGAAACAACCAGAAATTCACCTATGAAATATTTTTTCTTCAAACTAGCATGTCGTTCTTGTTCAAATGTGAATTCAGAGTTTTCTGATAAATCGCCACAAATTCTATTTCATAAAAAAACAAAATTTGAGAAGCTTCTAATGTTTTTTTTCAGTTTCTCAGTGACATTCAACAGACCAAACCCAAAGGCTTGTCCACTTTTCCTCAAAATTCGAAATGATGATATAATGCCGCATACAATACAATTTCTTATTATAGAGTCACTTTTTATACCTTATATAGAAACAATAGCAACTCAAACTCTTGGTTTCAATGAGGATTTCGAGTTACGTGTCAGTTCTTCCGCCACTCAAGCATTTATTACATTGAATGATATGAAATTTACTGTTGACCTATCAGACGCTATTCCATTGACAGAAACCACTGAATTCGTAATCGGTGAAACGAGATGGAAAACTGATATAACTACTCTTAATTACGTTGGATGGACTGGAAATTGTTGGGTTTGTTTCAAAGATTCCAGTGTTTTCAGTCGAAAGTCGCTTTTTTCAGTTCGAACCATTTACTTCGTGAAGAACTTCCGAATTGATGGGAATCAATGTGTCTTCAGAGTTTCTTCTAATTCTAAAATGATTGATGAACATTTCGTTCAATAAACTTTTGTTCCAGGGGTTTATTCTTTGCAACGTTCAAGAAATTCTTAGATAACATGGAGGCGTCATGTATGAAAACTTCACTCCAAATTTCCGTTTTGAAGTTCTTCCCAAATATCTTTTTCCTTTTTTTGAAAGCGCATCGAGCGTCTAGTTTCTTTATGTATTGGGAAAATAGTATAAGTTCTACTTGACATCTTCTTATTAGTAACTTCTTACGTGTTTCTTTCCAAAAGCACCTTCCCATTTCACTTTTCTCATGAATCAAGTTTCCGAAAAAAATTGAAAGTTCCCTTTTCAAAAACTAAAGAACCATAAGAATCACCAGGGACAACAATATTCAGAATAATAAAATTGGTCTTGTTCGAACGGATAAAGTTTGCAAAAAAGAAAAGTACATTTCACATGACTCATAAAAGATTCTTTAAAAATTTTATTTTCCGAATACTAAGCAACTAGGCGAATGACTGAGAATCTCTTTTCTTTCATTTATTGTTTCGAGTATGCTCTTTATCCTTCTTCTTCTCTTATCCTCTTCCATATTCTCCTATATACCTCCGATTTCTGAGAATCTGAAAATGATTGTAATATATGGAAGTGTTATCGACCAGCCGAGCACTGGAAAAGCAGGAAAAGGCGACTGGGAAATGTGTTTGATGGAGTGTTTAAAGACCTGGAATTGTGTAGTGAGCTTATTAATAAATCAGTACAAAGACCCAAATGTTTCAGCTAATCTTGAAAACTTCCACCGGATGTATTATTTACTCCATAAACAAAATAAAATCCATTAAAACGAGCAAAGGAGGCATTAATATAGTGGCCTTCAAGGTTAAAATCCTTTCGAAATTCCAGAATTAAAGTATTTTTCAGTCGAATTTGACTAATTGTCCCAAAGGAAATCCTCCTCTTTTTGGAAAAAAATCATCTTCGATTATCGAGAAAAACGGAGTGGATTTCTATAGAACTGAAATTACAGAATCTTCTGAAAACATTATGAATTTCAATTTCACTATTCATAAATGCACGAAAGACATTCCTAAGGATTATGTGAGTTTACTTGGGTTACTGTACCTTGAAAGTCTAACATCTTTTCAGACTCCATTGAATATAAGGGTAAGGGTTACTGTAGTTCAAATACTGTATCGTTTTTTGATCTAGCCAATGAAGTATTTTTATCCATTGACATCTCCCTTCACTCCGGGAGAAACATTTTTCATGAGAGGGAAGACATGGGCGTCTGATTTTCGGTGAGTCTAGCAGTTTAGTCAAGAATTGTCCGCTTTGTTTTTCAGTTTCACAGTGTCATTCTACAATCGAATCGCACAGAAATGGCCACTGTACATAAGAGTTTTTAATGAGCAAAAAACTCGAGATGTGACGGATATCGCGGTTTGGGAGGACGGAGTCGCCCCTATAAATGAACAAAAGATGGCAACTTACTACGGTTTCAACGAGGAATTTGAGATACGTGTCAATTCCTCTGCCACTCAAGCATTCATCACTTTAAAGAATAAAGTAGTCACCTACAACCTTTCGAAGAAATTGCCATTAACAGACACCACTGATTTCGTAATTAATTTTTCTGCTTGGGATGAGGAAAAAGTGATTCTGAACTATATCGGATGGACTGGAAATTGTTGGGTTCGTTTGAATATTGTCGTCGAGTCTAAAGTAATATTTTCAGTTCGAGCCATTTTCTTCCTGAATAAAAGCGTCACTGTTAAAAATTCCTATTCTGAATTAATTTATCTTAGTTTCTTATAATTTTTAGATTAAAGAAATGCATTTCGTTGAATAAATGACTTTTTCTCTAATTACTAGCCTGTCCGTCAAAATGAAACAAAATCGGTTGAATTGAATGACGGTGGCGGTGAAATAGTGGTTTTTAAAGTGAACAATCAGTGGAAAGTTCTAAAAGAAGTATTTTCCAGTAACTTTTCAAGAGGAAGCTTCCGTGTTCGAGAACTGTGATATTTGAATTAAAATGGCCCGAAGTTTGTGCATTCTGTTCTGAAAAATACATAAATCAATCTTGTTTGTCACATAAATCAAGCTCCCACACCTTTAGAGAGCACTTGTTAGTCTGTCGGAACTAGAAAAATCACTTTAGATTCTTCTGAATATGTTTCATCTCTTCGTCCTTTTTCTCTTATCCTCTTCCATATTCTCCTATGAACCTCCGATTTCTGAGAATCTGAAAATGATTGTAATATTTGGAAGTGTTACTGATCAGGAAAACTCTGGAAAAAAAGGAACAGGCGATTGGGAAACGTGTTTGGAAGAGTGTTTAGAGACTTGGAATTGTGCGGTAAGTTCTAGAACATGAATATCCGGGGAATAGAGCATTCAAGTATTTTTCTGAAAGCTCTCAGTTCAAGGATTCTGAAAATAACAATGAATCGTGAGATGAAAACAGTATAGCACAAGATCCATTTAGTAGTTCCATGTTCGAGACTATTTTATTTCAGTTAATCTCACAGACTCCCACCGGATGTATTATTTACTCTATGAACGAGATTAAATCCATTGAAACGAGCGATGAAGGCGATGAAAAAGTGGCTTTTAAGGTAAAAAAATCCGAGGAAAGTTCTATAAATAACTATTTTCCAGTCGAATTCCGAGACGTGTTCAACTGGAATTCCTCCTCTTTTCGGAGAAATTTCATCTTCGATCATTGAAACAAATGGAGTAGATTTCTATAGAACTGAAATTACAGAATCTTCTGAAAACATTCTGAATTTCAATTTCACTATTCATAAATGCACGAAAGACATTCCTAAGGATTACGTAAGTCTAATGGGTTACTGTACCTTGCACATCTAACTTCTTTTCAGACTCCATTAGATCTTGTCAATGTAAGAGTTACTGAAATTCAGATACTGTATTGTTTTTTGATTTAGCCAATGAAGTATTTTTATCCATTGACATCCCCCTTCACTCCGGAAGAGACGTTTTTCATGAGAGGAAAGATCTCAGAAACACTTTATTGGCGGTGAGTCTGAAAATCAGAAAGTGCATTTATTGAAAATCCTTATTCATTGTCTTCAGTTTTACGATATCATTCTACAATCGAAACGCAGACAATTGGCCACTTTACATTCGTGTTCAAAATGAAAGTCCGCTTTACAATGTGACGCAGTTCCAGGTCTGTGAGACTGGTGAAGAGGACTATACAATAAGCGAAAGCGTAGACACTTACTACGAATTAAATGAGGAGTTTGAGATACGTGTCAGCTCCTCTGACACTCAGGCATTCATTACTTTGAAGGATACGGTATTTACTTTCAATCTATTAGACTATATCCCATTACCAGACACCACTGATTTCGTAATTAATTGGTCTGCTTATTATGGTATTGAAAAAGTGACACTCGATTACATTGGATGGACTGGAAATTGTTGGGTTCGTTTGAAAATCATCGCCACTTGAAGTTTAAAGTATAATTTTCAGTTCGAGCCGATTCCTTCTTGAAAACGGTTCATAATGGGAATCCATGTATTGTTTTCGTGAAGTTTTTCTAACGAATTTCAATAAATTCTGTTCAATGAAACCTTAAAATGTGCATTTTCAATTTCAAAAGCATTTCAGATAAACAAAACAATAGAAATAATGATAAAGTTGAGTGTTTTAGAGCATATATGATAGACTCTCTTGAATTTGATCTCATAAAAATCATAACTGTATCATCGACAAGATTTTTGAAGTTTTCAGAAATTGCTTGAATATAAATTGGTAAGAGCTTCGCCACAAAAAATTGTGTTCCATCGTAATCATCAGATTGTTTTCTCATTGTTAAACTGTGCAGAAAATAATTGTGATCCAAATTTGATAATGAGAAAAATAACTTTTTCCAAAACTATTTCTGTTTCATTTTTTAATTTTTCGAATTCCGAAGGGCTAACTACCGTTCGTTTTGTGAATTTGTTTTTCAGGAGGAACGCGATAAACAAGTTGCCCGAGCGCTAGCAGAGAACCATCGGTGCTGACGGACTAAAATTTTTGACTAATATTAGAACCTCAAAAAATAAAAATGATAACTTTTATTCGAAATAAATCTCAATTTAAGCAGATTCTTGTCTCTCGTGACTTCCACGTGGACGGAATCCTCTTGGTCCACCTCTTGGTCCTCCATGTCCTCCTCTGGGTCCTCCTCTTGGTGGTCCACCTCTTGGTCCATGTCCTCCATGTCTTCCTCCTCCAACATGTTCCCGAATGAATTGAATAGTATCAACCTCATTTGGATACTGTACTCTCAATGCCTCCACCGCTTCTCTTTGTCCTTGTCTTGTTTGATTCTTATTCTCATAAATGGTTGAAATCGAAGAGGATACTGTCGACAAATTTCCGATTACATCAGTCACATTCTTTCGAATCTCTGTCAGACGGGCGGTACGGTTCGCTTCGAATTCCGTGTATTCGGCCTGCAATTTTTGAATTTGTGGAAGAATTTCGACTTCGGGAAATCAAACTCTTTCATGGTTTTTTTTCACAAGGGTAGGCATGGCTTTTTTCGGTTTTTGAAAATCTGTATGTTGACAAAACATTCATGCTCAAAAAAGCGAGAATCTAAAGAGAATGTGAAATCGTAGTTTTTTCAAAATGTTTTCATTGCATGAGAAAACCTTTTTTTCGTCAAAAAGAATAGGCTCCGCCCACTTTTCAGTTTCACAATAATTATGAAACTGGTTTGAAAAAAGAGGAATTACAGCAAGTGGATTATAGAATCGAATCATTGACACAGTAAGTTACTGTCAGTAACACTAACAATTTTTCAAAATACACCCCTGCAAGTCACGTAGCCACAGCACATACCCGAAAAACAAAACTTTATATTCAATATAGTAAATAAACTGAGCTATTCATTCAATTATTCCAAATCTAATTATCGAAACAGAACTTTTTTTAATTTTTCTTGGAATTCACTACATTATTTTCGATCTTTTTCAAAATGATAACTCACCGTGACTCCATATTTCTCTGCCAAAGCAGTCAATTTGGTTTCCATTTCGGCAATTGTCAATGACTCATTTCGTAGAACAGAATCAAATTCCTTTCGTCCCTCAGTAGTCACATTTCGAAGGAATGGGGCTACTTCTAAAGGTCCACCTCCATGTGGAGGTCCCCCATGTGGTGTTCCTCCACGTGGCGGTCCACCATGTCCACCATGACGACCTCCGATAGTGACACCCATCAGGGCTACCAGAATGATTGAGATGGGAAGAAGGTGTTGAGACATTTCTGAAAAAAAAATGGAAACATTTGAAAATGAAGAGGATCGATTTAAAAATCGGGAAGTATGAAGGCCTCCACCGAATCATAAAAATATTACTTTGAAACAGCAAAACCTCAAGAAAAAGAATGATTCTTCTGTTCCTCCTCCCCTCTTTTTATACAATTCTTTCAATTCCTCTATTCAATAAGAGATAGTGTTGATTCAAGAGAGAATATAATATTTTAAATGGGAAACATCTACAAAGAATTTCCATTTTTTGGAGTTTTTTTGGAACTGATGTTATGTGGGAAAATGATGACAAGATGGAAACATCAGCAACATTTTTGATACAGTAATACATGAAAAAAAGAGACTAAGATTACGGTAGCTACAGTATCTTAAATCTTGAGTTATACAGAAGCATTTCACAGTAAGTCGGGAATACTTAGCATCAAAACACAAAATTTTCTCAAAACTTCATATTTTTGTGATGAAACAGAGATTTTTCTCGATTCAAATGTAAATTTTCTTGACAAAAAGTCTAAAAGCTTTTGTCAAAACATGTTTTTATCAAGAAAATTGCAATGAAAATATATAATCATGGGGTTGTTTCGATGGAGTTTCAGATGATGTGATTGATCAAAAAATCAGAATACACTTGAAGTTTTTGTCCGAGAGGAGTACACGGTGGAAGTTGTTTTCAGAGTATTCTGCTCGATTTTCACAATGACATTAAGTTTCGAAGTAATAATTTGGTTACAAAATATTGGAAATATTTCTTCAAAAAAGTGACTTAAAAACATTTTTGAAACACACATTTTTGTCCGATTTAGAATGAAACTTCTGAACTGATTATAAAAGATAAATGCCAAAAAATATAAGCTTTGAGATTTTTTTTTGAAACGGAGTACATGATTGGGGTTTAATTGCGTCTTTTGGAAAGGACGAAAATCCGAGAATTAATACAAAAATTTGAATATGGAGGAACTCAAAAATATAATGAAACAGTCATGGTTTTTCAGCTGAAACTAGAAAAGTTTCTTGTCAGTCAACTATAAAAATTTGAAATTTCGCAGTGTCAAGTTGAACTTATATGCTTCTCAGAATCGGTCGTCCTTCATTTCACAGCTGTAAAATGGTTTTCTCAGTAAAAAAGAATATAATTTTCTCTCTTATATACATACCACTGACAGATAATTTTTCATTTTGATATTCCGTGGGATTTCTGTGTCTTGAACTTCAATAGATTATTTTTCTTCAACTGATTGAAGCACAAATAGCCTATGAATTGTTTAACCATTGGTTCGATCCAAATATAAGCTTTTATTGAAACAGAAAACTACTATTTTCGATAGCAGAGAGACCAGTAGTGGAACAGGATTTGATAGTTTATTTTTGAATTTCTCGGAACCGGGTTTTTTGTCTAAAGTTAGTAACGATAATAATATAAGAAAAATAATTCTTCAGTAATCACATAAATAATACATTCGAACCATTAATTCATTCCGAGTACAATCTTTCGGAATAGAAAAAAACTCGGAAATTCTCTGAATACCAATTACAAGTTTTCCACCGGCGCAAAAATTATATTCTTAATATTATGCATGCGCCTACAGTAATCTTTTCGTAGCGACCCAAGTAATGCATTACTGGATACGCAGCCAAATATAGCCCTCACCCTCATTGATGTCTAATTAAAACCCATGAATTATAACTGGATTATATAGCGAAGAAAGATCTGATATATGTGTGTTTTTTAATACGTGAAACAGAGACTTTTTTTTTGGTTTTTACTATCAATAATTAATGATTTTTATGAAAAATATCTCTGATTTTTCAATTTGTTTTTTTCAATGTTGTCCGTACATTGTTCATCAAGAATATTATCTTATTTTGATTTATTAATTTTCAAAATCTGAAACAGTAAAAATATTCATTCACTCATAACAAATATACAAATTGTGATTGTTTTTAAATCAAAAAAGAAGGACCAGTAACATTTATATTATTGCCTAGATAGGATTCAAACTGATTTTCTTTCTGTGAGAGAGAGAAATACATGTGATACAGGTAAAAAAGTGGGCGGGGCACATGAAAAATACACGAAAAATGGGATGGAAATACAGAGAAAAATGTAGTTTCAGATGGGAGATCAATGGATAAAACAGAGGAAATTATAGGGAAATTAGTTATTTTCGGGGAGGGGGAAATGTTTTGAATGTTTTCTTAGAACATTACGTGAGAAAACAAAATATTCTGTTTCTGATAGTACAAAAGTACTTGACGAAACAGTATATTTTATTCCGATTTTGTTGAACTGTGTAAATAAATTTAGGCAAATGTGCTCCATTGAATGTGAGGATATTTCCAAATATTAATCTTCATTTTTTAATTGAAAGTTTTTAAATTAATAAAACCTGTGGTTAACTTTCTGTGTGAAATTTCAACAACGAAAATTTGCAGACTGACTACTGTAGTAGTTTAACGAACTATTGTAATCACAATGAACTATTAACGTAGTGTTTTACCGATTAGCTATACTGAAAGAAAATACTGTTTCGTAATTCAATTTTTGCTTGAAACCGTTAAAAATACCTATTCCCAATAGTATACCATTTCGGAAACTTTTAAATTATCAATAGAGCTCATTTACATGAACCAACTGACTCTGGTTCATGAAACTAAAAATACTGTTTCAGAGAAGTAATAATTTTCCATAACATGAAAATTTATCGCTCTCCAATCCTTTGTACGAAAAAATATAGTGTATTCGAATTTCCAGGCAGTCTACGGTAAGCGCTTTCCGATATATCAATAGAGCACATTTGCTTACATCAATCTTTTTAAAGATTCAAGTACAAGGCAAATCGATTTTCTTGATAATCTTCGAAAAGGAGCTACGCGAGAGAATTGGCAGAGTGATTTCGGATGACGACAAGTGGTCGGGCTTCGAAGAAACGTGCCGAACGGCATGTTTGCCTGTCAAGGATTCCACCTCGTGAATATCTCGTAGGCGGTGTCTGAAAATAGATTTACATAGAAGAGGGGGGATTACTGTAGGGGTACTGTAGGGGTACTGTGCGTAAGAGAAAATGGGAAACTGAAGCATAGAGTTTAGAAGTATGGGTACTGTATTCTTCTGTTTCCGTGAAAAAAGAGACACACTCTACCGTATTCCACTGAAAATCTTAATCCGAATGAACTACCATAACCTCGTCTATCACTCAAAAACCAAAAAACTGAGCCAAAAAGGAAAAAAAGGTGCAGAAAACAAGCGAAAAGGGGGCGGAGCGAAAACAAAAAAGCAAAAAAACTGAAGAAAAAAGGTTAGAAATGTGGATCCTTACACTCGTTTTTTCATCATTCGACGCCGGATTTATGACGCCAGAAACACGATTTCGAAAACTGAATTTCAATGGATTACTGTAGATGTTGTGGGGGTTAAAAACTCCGAAAAAACCAAAAATTTCAAAAAACCAACTGAAAACTTATTTGATTCTTGAGAAGAAACGTACCTTCTGCTTGTATTATCAGTTAGAAGACGGAATTCTTTGAATGAAACACACGGAAGAAGTTTCGATGAGAAGAAACAGAATCCCTCACGGAAACGGGCGTTTCGAATGAAATAGATCACTGGATTGACAATTGAATGAAGCATTGCGAGTCCGTGGGCAAACCACCTGTAATCACGGATTACGGTATGTTGGATGAAATTTAGAAATCACTGTTTCAGAATATTTATATTAATAACGTTTTTTTCAATTTTCGGTCCGTTCTGAGTCATTAGACGTCTAAAACAATGAAAAATTATTGAAAAGAATGATTCTCAAAGTCCCTAAAAATTACTGTTTCAATGATAATGTTTAAGTGAAAACCACAAAAAAGAGATGTTTGATTTCCACAAAAATCTTGAAATTTTATTTTGACCTATTATAGAAAAAATACTGGTGAGTTTTGACGAATAGATGTTAGAAGTCAGATATTTTGCAGCATACCGAAATTCTTATTTTTCAAAAAAAAAAATTTTGTTTTTGCATAAAATAAAATGTTTCGAAGGATGCAGAAAAAAGAAAAGAAATTTCTACAGTAGTCAACGAGTGATACATTTCACTTTTTTCTAGCAGCTTTTTATTTCTTCCGAGGGTTTTTGGTATGTTTTTAGAGCTTGTAATGGAACTATTCACGAGGTGGGAAAAAAAGGAAAGAAATTATATTTTTCGGTATTTTTTTCCTTTTTTCCCACCTCGTGCATATCCTCGTAAAAATTCGAAGATTGGATTGCAGTAAAAAGAGGTTTCATAGAAATATAACTATTTCAAAATGTTTTCATATAATTCTAATTGAAGATTCCTTTATTAACGCAATTTCACGTAATTCTCAGAAATAACTGTTTCGATGATTATGTTTGAGAGGAAATCATAGAAAAGAAATTTGGTTCCCTGTAAAGTTTTGAATTTTGATTTTCGATCCAAAAAAAATATTATAGTTGTCAAAAAATTGTGTTTCAAAATACTCTGAAGTAGGTGAGGTTCAAATAATAAATGCTGTGGCTTTTTGCTAGTCTTGTTTTTTGAAAATCTTTTCAGAGATTTGAATAGACTCATAATCGAGATAAACAGTTTTTTCAGCTAGAAAAAAAATCTGTTTCATAGTAACAGTAGTATTAAGTGTCATTATTTTCGTCATTACTCCTGAGGATCTTCTACTCCAACTTCTTCGAAAATGAAGTACTGTTTCACAAGTGATTGAGGATTTGATCGATTTTTTCAATTACATTCTCGGACCGAAATCAATAGAAATTTTACATTTCGATAAGTTTTCAGATAAATTTAAAATCTCTCAAGATTGTAGAGAATCTAAAGAGCGGTTTTTTGTCACCGAGATTAGCTTTATCGATTACACATTTTCAGAATAAATATATCTAATTACTGAAACAATAAACTCATTAATAAACTATCATTTAGTCAAGTATTTCATCTATTATCTACAGAATTTAAATGGAAACTTGTATTCAAAAAACAAAACTTCAGCCGTAGTATTCACAGTTTCACATGCATTTCTTGAAAATAATATTTTTGAATAACAATTATTCTCCCTTTAGTTATTCTTGAATCAACTCACCATAAATAAAGAATATATTCCCAACTGTTGATATTCGGATAAAATTCTGGAATCACGTTGATCAGAATGAGCAACGGAAGCCAACATAATGCAAAGAGAGCAGAGATTAGGATGACCATTGGAACCAGCTGAAATTGATAATTAAAAGAGGATACTGTTTCAGAATTTCTGATTTTATATTTTAATGTCTCTTACGAACTAATATTCTTGCAAGTTTGAGAAAACCATTTTCAAAAATTATTTGAATACACGTTGAATAGAATCCAAAATGAACAAGCGTTTCTGTTTCAAATGCAATTTTTAAGAAGTGATTCACGAAGATTTTCGATAAACTCCCTCAATGTTTAATGAATCTGTGGAAATTTATTTTATATCCGTAAATCTGATGAAATTGAGATCAGATTTTTATAATTTCAGCTTCTTATTCCAAAAAGTTTATTTAGATAGAAGTAAATTTTTAAAAAAATGTTTTCATAATAATATTATCACTGTTTCTTGTTCAGAAGTTTGTTCTCATTACTGATGCTAGTTGCTTTGTTCACGATTCCTGTTTTAGAAATAAAGTACCCATGAAATTAGAAAAGTTCTTCCAAAATAAATGTGTTATATGTTTTTGATTATATCGTGGCAAAAACTAGAAGGACAAGGTAAAAAAATCCAAAAAAAAAAAACAAAGAGGGTTGAAAATTCTAAAAAGTCCCTGTATCACCAAATTATTTTACTGGTTTTATTCAAATGAAAAGTAATGGGACATGGCTTATTGTTTCCTATTTAAGAGAATATTTTCTTTTCAGATACTACAGGGTGCGCCATAAAGTCGTGTGCATCGAAAACAGCGAATAACTTTCTCAGAAATCAACCAATCGTCATCTAAATTTCCTACAGCATAGCTGGAACATGGAACGCCAAAGCAGTGATCACATATTTATGGCGCACCCTGTAGTTTGGCCTAAATCGGGAAATGATTTGCATAATGGACTACTGATAGTGAGGTTACTGCAGAGTAATGTTTTAGAGACTTCAGTTGTGATTGTAGCAATAGCAAGAAAACACTTCGACTCAAAACTTTAACTCAAAACAGAAAAATCGTTTTCTATTTTCGAAGCTATTAAAATGTTAAAAGTTTTTTTAGCACGTTCAGTTAACAGTAATTCAATTTTCAATCTAGAAAGAAAAGAGACAAAAGAAAGTTTTATTTCGACTGTTTCAACGTTATCACTGACGAAAGATAGTAGTTTCAAAAATATTAAGTAATCGAACAGTTTTGTTCATTGAATGAATATATTCTTTCAAAATACAGACTGTTCCTGTCTTTCTTTTATTCAAAATTCGAAATTTTAAGGTAATAATCATTTGAGTTTTCAATATTTCATGTTCGATACCATTTTTTGAACTGACTGTTCGTACTGCTTTTATTAAATTTTTAAAAGTCAAAATTTCACTGTTTCAATGTCTTCGAAGAAGAGTTGGCAGTTTTAACTATGTATCAATGCCTCTCGTTTTCGTTGACAAAAGATCTGAAAAAGTAAGCAACTAACCTTTTTAACACTCTCATGCCTATCCACAATCATTTTCTTCGTTGCCCCATTCTGCATTCCAGGTACTCGACTATTCCACATTTTGATACCAATATGCGTATAAGTGATGATAAGAACTGTTTGTGGAACAATATACTGTAGAATAACAACCATTGAAGAGTAAACTTTTCGAACTTGTTCTCCGGCGTCTCCAAAATATGTCCAATTCTCTCCACAGTTCTCTAGACCTTCTTGAACTTCGAATGATCTTGTAGTGAATAGAAGTGGAAGAGCCATGAGAATACTGAAGATCCACGTGGCAGTCACCAGATACAATGCTCTTCGAGTAGTTATTCTAATTGATGGAGTCAATACAAACATAATGGCCATCCATCGATCAAAAGAGATCACCACAAGGGTCCATGCAGAGAGAAATACGGCCATCGCCTGAAGAAAAGCCAGAAGAGAGCACATCATTGAACCGAAAAGCCATCGTTGATCGTCGAAAATCAATACTTGCCAATAGCTGAATGGAATGCAGAATACTGAGATTAGCAGGTCAGCTGAAATAAAGCATCTTTGGGTTACGGTAGTCTAAAAAAAGTTTACAATGTTTTGAAATTGCACTAACGATTTTTTCTGATTTCTGCGCATTTAATCGATATTTTGAAACTGAAATGTTTTGCCTAGTTATGATTTCACTTATTTGAACTCGTAATCCAAAACTAAACGAGATTATAGTACATTTGTGAGAACTTTACAGTTACTGATGATTTAATGACCTTTTCGACTGTCTTTATCACTGGAAACTTTTAGAACCGCAAACTGCGAGAGTGAGAGAATAAAAATGTAGTCAAAACCTGATGTCAACTGAACGATTATTTTTGATCTTTTTCTAGGTTTCAGGGCATTTTGAAACTGTTTTATTTTAAAAGTTTCAATACTATCTCACTATAAGGCACATCTTTCAATTTTTTTTAGAACGGGAACTGCTTTGGAATTTGGGAAGATGAATATTGAGTGATTCAAATTAGATTTTGAAGCAGAAATATCATAAACCAACAATTTTTCTTCAAAACTGAACAAGTTCAAAACGTTTAGAAGCAGAAAAATTTTGAAAACTTTTAGATCCTTTTTTCTTTTTTATTTTCGGAAATAGAAATTCAAAACTTTACAGGAAACCAAACACTTTTTCTCTGTCACGCCTCTCAAGTCAATTCTTTGAAACAGTAACTTTAAAATTTTTGAAAAATGTTTATTTTTCAGAAAAACTCCCGGTTTCAAAATTTCCATTTTGATGGATGAACCTTACTCTTGATACTGGATTCTTTGAAGAATCACACTTTTCATTTAAATTTTTCCAGTTCTCCCTCAATCCCATCAACAACAAAAAACTAACCGACAGCCAAATTAAGAATGAGAATATTGGTTGCAGTTCGTAATCGTTTGAAATATACAATCACCAGAATAACCAATACATTTCCATAGACACAAAGGACACACAGGATACTGTAGAATAGGATACACAGCATCTGGAAATTTATTATTTTTCGGATAAAAGTTACTGTTTCTGGAGTCCAAAAATAAGTTTCTTTTTTTTTCAGAATCAGTTGATGTCGCATATTTTTTGCAGCCCTCGAAAAAAAACTTGGTCAATTGTGCACGCAAAATTAAAATATCGGCTCCTCCCATTTTTCACAATACATTGCATTTTTGAGTTTCTTTTCGAAATAACGCGAAACGTATTCACAAATCATGAATGATGGATTACTATAACAGTTTTAACTTCTTTCATCAATAGAGCGCACTTGAAAATTAGTTAGACTTTAGCCGAAACTAAATAAAATTCACTGTTCCGAGGAGATCATAACATTTTGAGGGATTTCTAAGGATTTCTAGTCTTGGTGGTAAATACCCTAGTTGTAAAATTATGTTTATACAATATGTAATACAGTTGTTTATACATAAATCATGCTAAAAAAAATTTTGTAATAATTACAAAAAACATTCTAAAAATCTTGCTGTTTGAGAATCATTTTTTGTCTGATAGCGAACTCAACGGATAATTATTCAATTGACTGTGATGATGCTTAGAATTTAATAAAAACAAAAATGGCATACCAGACACCTAATAAAGAATTTTTTCTTCGTTTCTTGAAAAACTGATTGAATTCAACAACTATTAAAATTAATTTCAAACTATTGAACTATTGTTATCCCTTTGTAACAGGTTTTTTTTTGAAAATTGATTTCTTTTTCAACTTATGTCAATTATGTCAATATCATTCGTAATAATCAACACATCCTCTTAAAACAAAATTGAATTTTCACTTCATCACTTTTTTCCTAATTTCCAAAAAAAAGATCAAACCTTCATAGTCGGTGTCAAATAATGAATATGAAATGCTTCTTCCATTACAGGATTCTGTGTCATTTCACTATTCTTCATTATATGAATTTCGGATGCACTCGTTGTGATTCTTTCGAGAATTCCACCTCCTCCTCCACCTCCTTCGTCCATTTCTGTATTCGTTTCGATGGGGGCGAGGGTACGGTCGTTCGAATCTTCAAATTTTTTTAAAGGTGATACATTTTTTAAGGAATCGAAACGAAGGAAATTGCGTTTTTACAACAGCGATAATATTGTAGAATAAAACTTGATAGAACTGTAAGAAAGGAAAATGAAACAGTAGAAAAAATTTGAATATTTGAAAAGTTATATATTTTTGAAAAATTATTCTTGAAAAATCCAAAAAAAAAGTTTTTGGGAAAAGATAGACTAGAGAAGAAAAGGGGGGACAATTAGGAGTGAGTAAACCGAAAAACAAACAATTTCTCAGTGATTTTTGGGTTCGAAAGGGAGAGGGAGAGAGAGAGAGAGAGAGAGAGAGAGAGAGAGAGAGAGAGAGAGAGAGAGAGAAGGAGTAAAGAAGCAGAGAACTTGGAAATGACCCTTACCAAGTGTGTTATGAAAAAAGTTGCTGATTTTCTTGGCTTTGGAAGTAAATTGATGACATAACTATGGCATTGAGATAATATCGCAGTAAACAAATTGAACACAACTTTTTGGAACAGAAATTATTCAGTTAAAAGAAGTATTTGTAGAATCTGTCAAATTCTTATAGAGACTGAAAATGAAAATGTCGAAACGTTAGTAGTGAAAATTTGAATATAATAAGTTATTTTTGGAACAATAAGTTTCATCAAATCAGCATGAACTTTTTTCCTTTTCAACATCTCAGAAGGGTGGAACAGTTACTTTTGTTTTGTTTGTGTGAAAGGTACCGGAGGAGAGAGAAGAAATTCAATAGGGTTTCTTTATTCATAAAAGTCATCACTTTAAGAGTATGAGTTTTCCTTTTTAAAAGCGCATAGAAAAAGAATGGTCCTTAGAAGAGTCAACTAAAATAGCAGTTACCTTGAAAACCAAAAAGTAACTGTAACAGTATTTTTTTTTGAGAAACTAGTGCTTATTCATTGTATTTTTTATTTCTCTGTAGACAAGGAAACCTGGAATTTCGAAGTTTTTCGTCATCAAAATGAAGCCAGATTTTCAAAATTTTCGAATTTCAAAGAGGGTTTTTTCTTAAAAAAAAAAAAGGAATCCAGGAAGAAGAGGATAGGCTTGAATGTGTAATTATTTCTCTCTCTCTCTCTCTTTCTCAAATGACTGAAAGAAATGAACGAAAAAACAAAAAAGGCTGGAAGAAGAAGAACATAAATATCTTAAAATGCAAAGGCCTTTCTACGAAAAAAATAGTGTTTCCGAGAAAAGCCAAAAATCGAAGCGAAACATTTCAAAATAGTTGCAACCATTCTGGAACGGCTTTCGATCTTGATGAAATAGAAATAACGAAAAACTAGTAACCTCAAATTATCAAAAATTTTGTGAAACAGAAAAATTGTGAAGTTTTGACTCTTTTTCTTGTTTTGAACGGAAACTTGAAAAATTACCGTTTCAAGAATACTATTAAATTTCTGGAGAATAAAAAAAGTCGTTAGAAAAAGTTTTATACATTTGTCCTTATTTTATTTTAGAAGTGAGCTATCTTTCTCTGTTTCATATTTCCTGTTAAAACGGTTGTGGAATTTTCGGAAAAATTCAAGGGCAACGGTTTTTGTTTGTTAATGGTTTATTCAAATGAGGTGAAACACGAAATCCTGGTTACACGTTTTTCATTAATTGAAAATTTAAATTGTCACTGTTTTAAACCTAACTTAAATTAGAGCGATTCCTTTTTCGCAGTTACTGTTTCAATTTTTCGCCGAAATAAATGTAATGGAGTAATTGAGAATTAATTGCATGAGAATCAATAGAAAGTTATCCTAAAACAGCAAAGTAATATAACGTTCTTTGACAAAATTGAAGAAAAAACTGGACTCTTTGACCAGTTTATATAGTGATAAATGTAGTAATGGTCCGATCTATTTGACACATGATCCATCATTATCTCAGAAGAGAGAGAGAGAGAGAGAGAGAGAGAGAGAGAGAGAGAGAGAGAGAGAGAGAGAACACATGTTGTATTAGTTTACAAATGTACTTGAAAGAAGAAATTCATTGGAGGCAACGAATTGTAGTCTCTATGATTCAGAATCATACGATCATCATTGAGAGAGAGAGAGAGAAAGAGAGAGAGAGAGAGAGAGAGAGAGAAAGTGCAAAACACTTGAAATCAGGAGAAGAACTGAAAAAGTACAAAAGTTTGGAGAAAAACTGGAATTTGAGAAGATTTGTAATCGAAGATGACCACCTGCATCACAGGATCTTTAAAATAAAGTGAATTCTAGGAATTTTTTGGAAGTGTTTTGTACATGTAGAAGAATGTGCTAGAAACAAACAATTTCAAGACTGGTAGTGACAAAATAATCTTTTGAAACAGTAATTCGAGTTAGTTTACTTCAAAAAATTCATAGAAGATCAACGAAACAAATCAGTTTTCGTACGAAAATCCAATTAAATAAAGGATTCAGTAGAAGTGTTCATTCATACTCCTCCCCACTAAAAATCCTTGTATCCGTTCCTTTCTTTCCGAATAAAAAAGGATTTTAATTGCTTATTACTCACCTTTTTCTCGAAATTCTAATTTAATTATTTTAGAATGGAGTTCTTGAGAAAAGGGATGAAGAGTTCTTTAGAAATCGTATGTATTGTTTTAAGAACCACTTGTGAAGATCTTTGGTTTGCGATCCCAATTCGTATTAATGTAAAATAACTTGAAGAAATTTCCAGATATCTTGAAACGGGTCTTTTTTTGCTTCTCAAGACTATAAAATTATCTTTTTTCAAGGTAGCAGTGAAACAAAGTTCATCTCTACTGTGCCAAGTACCTATAATGGTACTAAAACTTTCCCATTAAACTTGGATAAAGTGAAAAAATGTTTAGAAAATCATATTTTGATTCAGGAAAAACGAGGAATTGTATAAAGTTATCTGCAACCTTTTCTTCTTAAATATGGAAAGTATGGGGGGTGTCGATTAGGGCGGGGCTTATGTCGACAAAAAAATGTCCAAAAAAAATGTCCAAAAAATGTGTCCGCAGCGTTTTCTCAGCTCCTACCTGACCGATTTTGACCGTGTTTTCACCAAAAGATGGGGATAGTTGGCGGCATGATGCACGTCTTTTTAGATTTTGAAAATTCTAACTCGGAAGCTTTTTATAATAGTTTTAAGCATTCTCCTGGGAAGATTCTCCTGGGAAGATGCTTAAAACTATTATAAAAAGCTTCCGAGTTAGAATTTTCGAAATCTAAAAAGACGTGCATCATGCCGCCAACATTCCCCATCTTTTGGTGAAAACACGGTCAAAATCGGTCAGGTAGGAGCTGAGAAAACGCTGCGGACACATTTTTTGGACATTTTTTTTGGACATTTTTTTGTCGACATAAGCCCCGCCCTAATCGACACCCCCCATACTTTCCATATTTAAGAAGAAGAGGTTGCAGAGAATGGTCTTCTTCACGTCCCTCTGGGAAGGTGGTCGTCTCTCTCTGTCTCCCCCAAGTGACCTCCTGAGAAGATGATGACATTGAAGTCCAGAGTAGATATAAGTTCCCTCACGAGGCCTATTCGACCCGAACGAGCGGAGCGAGTGAGGGGCGAATAGGCCGGCACTCCTGGACCCACTAACAAGGCCGCAGGCCGTACTCCCATCCCGCGCCGCAGGCGCGGGTAACTCTTCAGGATCTCATTGAAGCTCAGCACATAGAAGCAGAGCTTAATGCCCTGGACTGGCTTTTGATCCCGTTAGGGATCAAAAGCTAGTCTGCCCCTCTCTTAAACTACGAAAGTATGGGGGGTGACATTTTTTGTGTGTCTGTGTGTGTGTGTCCGCATGTCCGCAGCAGTTTCTCAGCTCCCACTCGACCGATTTTCATAATTTTAGAACCAAAAGATAGGAACTGTTTGCAGTCATATGCCCATCTTTTTAGATTTTGAGAATTTAAATTTTGAAATTTTTTATGATCATTTTAGTGATATTTTTGGCAAAAGTGGGCGTGTCCTTTTACACGCTTTCTACGCTGGCCGGCGGAACCCGCGAGGCGTCGGCTGCTGCATTTCTATACCTCCCCGCCTCTGCTCGCGCGCGCGAGACCGAAAACGAAAATGAAAAAGGGGTTTAGTGGGGTATTGAAAACAGTTCAGAGCTGTATTTTTTTAAGAGATTGTTCATGATTAAAGTGATTTGAATACAAAAAGCTCAACACGCGGAACGCGTCTGGCCTGGCCGCCGGAACGAGCGGAGCGAGTGATGGCGGCCAGGCTAGTCAAAAGCTAGAGAAATTGAAAAATTAAACAAAATAAAATTGAAAAGGTTCAAACAGAATATGAAACAGAAGAGAAAAGTTTTTTTTCAGCTTCCCATTCACAATCATCTTTTCCTTTAATTTCGAAGTAAAATTGACTGTTTCGAAATCCAAATTATAACATTTTCCGTTTTTTTGTAATTGTCGCAAATGAATCAACGCAACAAAAACAAAAGACACTGATAAATTATCGATGAAACAGAGATTTCAATAAATTCAGAAGAAAACAATTTTAAATTCGAGTCAAAAGATCTATATTCAAAAAAAAAAAGAAAATTCGCACGTGTGATCCGAAAATGCACCTAGGGAAGCGGAAAGAGAAACAGAAGAAGAAGATAAATCAGGAAATGATAATCTTCGACTTCTTGGCCTTCTGATGACGCCTACATTCTTATTCTGTCTTCTTCTTCATTTCGAGCATTAAAACAGATGAATTCGGACTCCAAAAATTGAGTGACGTCATAGAAAAGAAAGGAATTTTGATTCTTAAATTTGAAAATAACTCAGTTTCAAAAATTTGTTTTTTTCTGAACTCTGGATTCGTTCATTGGTTACTTAGCCATTCTACACATATGAAATAATGTAAATAATAATTTCCCGGATATTTCTGTTCAAATTTTTTTTCATTCACAATTTTGTGTATTTTGATCAGTCATTCTTTTTTTTTGTAAACAATTGAAGTTATTGTTTCAAACATTAAGTTGTAGCCGGATTATTGAGAGTTGGCAAAAACACTTGATACTGAAAGCTTCTTGAAACAGAAATTTTTTTCAGATGTAATCTCAAAACTTTCTGTTTCGACGATTAGTGAATTATGAAACTATTATTCCTAGCTGGTCAGTCGTTTATTAAGAGAGAAATTAACTATAAATTTCAGGAAAATACATTGTAAGTTACAATTTGTAACCAATATTGAGTATTTGAGAGACTTGGAATTAGGGGTTTCAAAAATTTAAAAATTTTCAAATGAAAAATTTACTGCAGCAACAAAAAAATCGAGACTTGTCATCGGTTAATAACTTTCTTCAAACCCAGATTTTTTGACGAAAGTGAGATGAAAATGATAGGTCTCAACAAGCTCTACACAATGGACTAATTGTAAGTTACAAATCTGTGAGTTCACTATTAAAAAAGTTGCAAGATAAAGAACGAGGTGCACGAAATTTCGGAAAGGGACGCTTCTTTTTTTTATTCTTAACTTATTTTGGAGCAGGGCTATAGAAATTGAGTGGTCCGTTATGAAAAACTCCCTAAAAGCTATCATTTTTATCTCTCACTTGTCAAGAGAAACATTCGTTTTGAAGGAACTAACTACGTCTGAAATAACATTCAAAATAGGAAAAACAGGAAATTCAAAACTTCTTCGAAACTGTAAAAAATTATTATTTCTTTCCAAAACGAGTATCCGACTGAAAAACCAAAGAAAAAGTCCAGAAGTTATTGGGAATAATTCATTTCTCTTCTCCCGAAAGGAGGTACCCGTTTCTTCCAACTTTTTCTCACACAGATTCCCCGTTTTTTGGGGTATCTGTCTATGAGTGTGTGCAAGGTTTCTATTGAATGTTAGAGACTTTTTTCTGAGAAGAAAGAAGAGAGTACGAGATGTGGAATAATTGATAGTCTTTTTCGGTCAAAGGTTTTTTTTCGGAGGGGAGGGGTCAAGGGGTCAGATTTGGACGATGGGAGAATTATTGGATCAGAATCAAAAGATTAGAGGAAAGTGGAATATGAAATGAGGATTCGATGGAATCTCAGGAATAGTGTGCCGTGTCGACACGATAATCGACGATTTTTGAGTCGATTATCGTATTTAGAAAATCGACACAAGTCGTGTCGATCGACACCATATCAATCGTCTATCGTATCGATACAAGTCGACACGATAATCGATTTGTATCGACTCGAGTCGATACGAGTCGATTTTGTGTCGATTTTTATCGATAAAATCGGCGATTATCGGCGATACAAAAATAATGCAAACGCGCTCTATAGAACCCTTTTTTTGGAGGGATTTTGAAATTTAATATTTTTGTTTATTTTTTTCAGTCGTATTCTTTTCCGCTCGCTTCTTTTTGCTTTTTTTTCGCAGATTACAATTGAAATTCGGGAGTTTTGTTCAAATCGCAACGTTCTCGGTTTAACTGAAATTCGGCAAATTTTTATTTATTTATTAATAAGCCGCATAGTATCATTGGAGTGTTTTCAGCTGTTTACTTTTCTTCACGCATTTTTTTCAACGGTTCCCTGATAAAACAATGAATTTTCAGAGCAAAATGTCGAGGTATGAGCTACAATCCCTGCCTGGAGGTTTTTGAAAAAAAAAAACGGCGGAAGGAACTTCTGTAAAATGCAGCCTGTGTCCGGCAAATTTTAGTTTTGCGGGTTCAACGACTGTAATGATATCACATTTAAAACAAAAACATAACCGCGAGATGAAAGAATTCGAAAAGCAAAAACAGATTCATCCAACACGAGAAACCAGAGTCGATCCTTCTGCGATCAATGAATCTCTCGTTCTGTAAGTGTTTTGACAGAGACTATGAATATGATAATCTCTTTTCAGAGCTTTGTGCAGTTCCAATGTTCCGTTCCGATTTACGAAAAATCGATATTTCAAAGATTTTGCCGAAAATTGAACCCAAAATAAAACTTCAAACTCCTGACCAAATCAAAAGGACTCTGGATAATAATGCGGAAGTTTACAGGACAAAAATCAAAAAAGAAATCAAATCGATGGAGGTGTATTGAAAAGATTCCGAAAATTGTTTAAATGTATTTTGCAGAAGTTTTTTGTAACATTGGACGGATGGACAGGAAAAAATGATACTGCTTCCGTTTATGCTTTTTTCATCTATTTCATTGATTCGGAGTTTGAAAGGAAAAAGATTGTAAGTGTTCATTAAATTACCGACAATTTTCCCAACTTGCATTACAGTTTTGGGAATTCAAAACATGGAAGAGTCTGCCACAGCTGAAAATGTTGGCCTTCTCGTTTCGGAAGTTCTTCAGAACTTTAATATCAACTTCTCGAACATGATCGGTGGTATCTCGGACGCTGGATCAAACTTGACTTGTTTTTTGAAAAAAATTATCTCTATCAGTAAGAATTTTTCACAACGAACGTGAGATCTAATTAATGATCTGATTTCAGCTTGCACTGCACTGCTCACTCGATTGCATTGATTTTGAAAACTACGGCCGAGCTACAAGTGATGTCACCAGTTTTGGCAAAGTGCAGAACTTTGCCATGCGGTTGTCAAGATCGAAAACAGATCGAAAGCTAGTCAGAGAGTACGTGTTCACTTGTGAGTTTTGTGAAAAAACGTGTCGTTTTCAGAAGATCAGAGACTTTAAAAATCAAAGGGCGCCTACCTCTTCCATTCTCTCCCACTCGCTGGGGTGGTGCTGTTCTTCTTGCAAACTCGTATCTAGCGCATGTAGGTTCACTCCATGAACTCCGACTTAGCAGAGTTATTTCAGTATCAGTCGATGCTGTCACTGGGACTCTTCCAAAAGTATCTCCTCGCACCCGATGAACTTGAACTGCTCGAATCGTTTGTGGAGTTGACGAACCCCTATCTTCAAGCGATCACTAGAGCCGAATCTGATTCTACGTTTGCTTCAGAGATTCTGATGCAGTATGCGTCTCTTCTTTGATTTTATTCGAAAATTTGACAAACCAAAAAGATAGTGAAGACAATGCAAGAAGAGACCGAACGGAGGTATTTTTTCAAACACTACAGGAGTATAGTTCAGTTTTATAGATTTAGAAAGTATATGAACAACACGATGGCACTTCTCGCGTTGTTCTGTGATCCAAGATATTCCTACCTTGAAGGCGTACTTTTGGATAGGTCTTGGACCTACATTGAAAGCTTGGCTGAATCATACTGTGGTAAGAAAGTCGAGAATGAAAAGCTCGAAAACAGCTTTCAGATTCATTGAAAATAGTTTCGCCGGTCGCGGATGCAGAAGAAACTCCAGAAAAGCGCCCAAAAGTGGCTGATTCCAATGTTTTCAATCAATTTCTTAATTCAAAAATTAAAGCTCAAGAACAATGTAGCATCAAGGTTGTTCGTTGCACTTTCAGACTAATGCATCGAGTAGATTATTTTCAGAGCCAGATTGCAAATTACAAGGCAACAGTCGTTTCTGGAAGACCTTCCGACAGTTCACCACTTAATTTTTGGAAAATAAATTCTGTCAGACTTCCTCAATTGGCACAATTAGCCCGGCATGTTTTGAGCCCTCCACAATCTTCTGCTGCTGTCGAGCGTCTCTTCAGGTTACCAAAAATAAGTTTATTATATGTCTAACTAAAAGCGACTTCAGTAAATGTGGTGACATTGTCGGAGCCTCAAAAGGAATCGACTGTCTGCCAGAACAATAAACAACATGCTTTTGAATTCAGCCTTATCGGCCCTGGAGTTAGTTTCTATTTGGTGATAAATACTAGAAATGAAATAATTTAGAGAGAAATCAAAAGAGGCAGATGACGATGACACCAGTGACGAGGATTTCGATGAGGGAAGCTCGAAAGAAAAGGATCTGCACGAAGAGAGTGGAACTACGAATGAAACAGACGAAACGGGTTCTCAGACGCCCCTTCCGGAACTCAACTTAGTGATGCTTAGAATTCGTCTCAAAAGCCCAATTGACATTTCATTTTTAAAATAGGTCCTCTTTTGTTACTCAAAATAACTTTTTTTTACTTCTTTTTCTCTTTTCCATCTCTCACTTAATTTTAATTGTTCCTCGAGCTTTTTTTTTTCATAACTAAAGCAGGATTTCATTAAACGAACAATTCATAACACAAAAATAAAAATATTAAATTTCAAAATCCCTCCGAAAAAAGGGTTCTATAGAGCGCGTTTGCATTATTTTTGTATCGCCGATAATCGCCGATTTTATCGATAAAAATCGACACAAAATCGACTCGATTTTTGTATCGCCGATTCAAATCGACTCGATTTTTGTATCGCCGATTCAAATCGACTCGATTTTTGTATCGCCGATTATCGAGTCGATTTGAGTCGACTCGATTTTTGTATCGCCGATTATCGTGTCGACTTGTATCGATACGATTTTGTATCGCCGATAATCGTGTCGATACAATCGTATCGATAAAAATCGACACGATTTTTTCGATTTTTATCGACTCAATCGATTGACTCGTGTATCGACACGGCACACTACTCAGGAATGATATACGATTTTTAAGATTAAGACCGTTGTATCTATCGAATTTCACGAAAACTCTCATTGATAACACTTCTCCGAAATAGAGAATGATTTTTTTTTGTTCAATAGAGAGCCGCAAACTCGGATTTTATGTGAAGTTTTTAAAACTCAAAATTATGTTTTCACTAAATTCAAAAAACGTTCACTGTTTTCATATTTCAATTTAGTCAAGAAGTGGAAAGTATAAAACGATCCCTGAGTCAATAGGAGCACCACATTTCGATTAGAACTTATTGTCATTCTATGGAATACGGATTAGACTTATGACAGTTTTTAAACTAATCCAACTTCAGTTATTTTCAGATTTCTAGACCAAATGTAAGAATAGAAGAGCTTTGATGTTTTCAAAGTCGGAACAAGAACAAAACACAAAGAGCAGCAAAGAACTGAGAAATATGATCTGAAGAACTTGAGTTAGAGAGAGAGAGAGAGAGAGAGAGAGAGAGAGAGAGAGAAAGAGAGAGAAAGAGAGAGAGAGAGAGAGATCAGACAGGTGACCAGAAAAAAGGTGATGTCAAATTGAAATGGCGAAAGTTTTTTCTGGGAACTCTTCAATTGGTAGCTATACTTTGAAAATAGTGGATTATTTCAGAATATTCGTGAAACTTCAAATGGAATCGAAGATACAGTAAAATATGATCATTCCGAACTGAATAATTTTCAATTTCATCGAAAATTTCCGTGATTCTTGAAACAGTGAGCTTTGGAAATAGATTTTTTCATGAAAAAAAAACGAAATTCTGGGAGATTGGTTTATAATATTTGGGGAAATGAACCGTAAGAGAGGGTATTGAAATTTAATTTTTTCGGGGAAACGAATTCAAATTCATTTTGCAGAATCTTCGTATTTTTCTAGATGAAATCATCAAAAAAGGGAAGATTATTAAACAATTACAATCGGGAGGAACAAATATTACTATATTCTCTAACTTTTCCGTTAATTTTGAAACAATAATTATTGTAAAACTTTTTTCTAAGACAAACGCGATATTGGCGATATTTTCTATCTTTCCTGGGAATAAATGGTCGAAGTATTAAAAAAAATAGGCAAAACTAGTGGCATTAGTGAATTTCTGAAACTGTATTGATTATTAAATATGGAACTGGAAAAGGAATGACCAGAACATACAACATACTTCTTTAATTGTTCTTTGAAACTGTAGTTTGTATGAAAATGTTGATCGAAGACAGACCAGAGTGAAATAAAACAAGAGTTCATGAGACTAACAAAGAAATGAAAAATTAATTGAAAACAAAAGTTTTGAAACCGGGATTTTTTAAAACTATCATGGGAAGATCGAACAAAATTTTAAAATGAAAAGGAATATTTTTAAAAAATGAACGATGAAACTTGATTTTTTCATCTTCCTCAAAAAAGAAGAGGAAGAGAGGAAATGAAAGAATCCGAAAATTAATGAGGGGGCTACTTGAAAATGGAATCATGTGGGAGGGGAGGGAAGATTTCTCGACTAGAAGATGGAGGTGTTCCCACTTGAGAGTACACAGAAGAAGAAAAAATAGAAATGATCTATGGAAAGGAACTTTTTTTGCGATTTTTCCTGCAGTTTCAGAAAACTTGTATTAGTTTCCAAAACGAATAGACTTTTGTTGCATAAGGCCGTTAGTTACATTCGGTAGTTAAACAATCTCAAATTAAAAAATGGTTGTACTGTCTCAGCAAGTTTTCAAATATTCCTGGGAAACTTCTGACTTTGTTCTGATGTTTGTGGTTTTTCTCACTTTTCTTAAAAGTAAATATCAAAGCTTTAATGTTTCAAAGTTCCCCAATAATTTTGAAGCGTTGTTTTTTTTCGATGATCTTTTTGAACAGAGAGAGGGATTTGTTTTTCAAATTTTTTTGTGGAATACGAATCTCAAAACAATAAAAAGCGAAAAAAAATTAGTTCCTAAGAACTGCTCATCTCTTAAAACTTGCACTGTCTCAGATAAAAATTCGGACTCATTTTTTAATGTCTCAACAATATTCCAAATCACTATTTATTACTACAGAATTTGTTTGATTCTGAGAAATTAACAAAGACAAATTGGAGCGACAGAAGGTGCAGAAGCACTAAATTTGAGACATTAGTTGTATTTTATAACACTTTAGAAACATTCTTATCTTAAAACATCTTCAAATAATTTTTAGAAGTAACTGAAGGTTCTGAGGGAATCCCTGAGCCGGGAATATCATTTTTGAAAAAAAAACAAGGTTTCGCATCACAAAAACACGAATTGATTCTCGAAACAGAAAAAAAAATCGAATGATCATCCTAGAAATCTTATTTTCATCAGTACATGTCACCTATTAAAATAATCCCTTCTATTCACATAATCTTTGCCCTTTTCTTTGTGGAATCCTAAAGAATGAAGATAATCATCAACAAGTACATCAATATTTATCTAGATTCAATTTATTTGTTCTTTGAAAAAACTGAGGAATGGAGTGAAATGGTTCTTTTAAAATTTAAAATGATTTTAAAATACTTTGAAACAGAAAATTCTCTCCGTGTAAAACGACATACAGTACCTAACTCATCTTTTGCAAGAAAAATGCCAGAAAATTCATGAAAAGCTACATACCGTCTGTTTCGAGGCCCATCAATCAGTTTTTCTTGACCAGCTTAAAAGAAATAATTTTGAAAAAGTAAATTTTAATAAATCCGCGAATTTTGAAATTTCAAATAAAAAAAACCAAATGAATACATTCAAAAACGGCCAAGAAACACATTCTGATTATCGACAGTCGATAACAAAAATTAGAAGTGTTGGTTTTGAAACAGTGAAAATTAATTACCAAGACTCTTGGTCCAAGAGATAATTTTTTTCCGTTTCACTTCAGAACTTCTATTTTTGAGTCAACCGTATCAAATAATGGGTGTTTTCTGCATAGAACACATTAAATGAAATTTCCTTGCAAAAAAGGATTCTCAAAAAATATGAAACGACTTCCATCCCACTCGTTTCAAAAAAAGGGAAATAGTCTCTTAATCTCATTGTAAATTCCAATGAACCATCGAACCTTTCATCTTTTCCAAAAAAGAAGATGAGCTTATTCTCCCCGTTTCTAAAAAAAACAATTTTGATGGGGAAGAAAATGAAGAAGAGCAGGAGGAGGAAGAGCTGAGTGATGAGAAGGGATCCTGAAAAAATAATTAATTTAAATTATAAGTTTTGGAGAAATGGTTGAGAAATACGGTATAACGGTAGATTGAGAAAGATGACAAGGAAAAATAGGAATTACTGTTTGACGATTCTTTTAAGTCATAAAACATTCTCGAAACTGTAATTCATTGAAAACTTTCTTATTTTTTCTCCTGTTTCAGTATTGCTTCAAATCTTCAGAAATTATCAATTTTCTTAAAAACTAAAGTTGCGAAGATTTCCAATACAGTTCAATCAAACGAACAAGATCAGTCTATTGGTAACCAGCTCCGGGTTTCAAAGCTCTCAGAAACAGTGAACACCAAATTTTAAATTATTCAAGTTTTTTCAGAATATTTTGAAAAACTCTCAAAATAATCATAGAGTCACCTCAAGCTCTATTTTGAAGAAAATAGATGGTAGTGGCTGAAAAAGAGGGGATACAGATGAAAACCAATAAAACCAAATGAAAAGAAAATAAAACCGGAAAAAGAGGAAATTATGAGACTGTTGCAATTAATACCTGATGTTTATTTAGCTGTTTAGAGAAGAAAAAGAGAGAGAACAAAAGTCAAAATTGAAAGAGAAAATGAATTGGACTTTTGATTGGCAGAGTTTGAAACATAGGCAATCAGATTTGATAGAAATTGTTGGATGATAAAAGAAAACGAAAAAAAATGTCCACTGAAACAGTGGAATTTTTTATGTTTCAAAAAATTATTTTATCGAACTCAAAGAAGGCTACTGTAGTTGTAATCGATTGAAAAGGCAGTTGATAAAAAACTGCGGTAGTTAGATAAATCGAAAACCGTTCTATCTATTTTGAACAAAAACCGAAGAGCTGTTAACAATTAACAAGCTCTGAGAAGAAAAAGAAGAGTAAATGGTAAAACAGAAACTGTAGTTTAATGATATTCAATCAGAAGATTTAGAGAATTTCAAAGATCATGCGGGACAATACTGAATAAAGGAATGTATTTCCAACATTCACAACGTTTTCTTGAAACATTGACAATTATCATGTTCTTTTCCAGAAAAAAATATTTTTGTGATCAAAGAGTTTAAAAATTTCGAATTGAATGGCGCCGTGATTGAGGAATAAATGTTTCCGTTCCAGCGGTTAAGAAGATCAATCAGTAATATTCAAAAACTTCAAGAAACTGAAATTTATTGTCCTGCTTAAATAATTTGCTGATTTAGGCTAGACACCTGGAACACAAAAGCATAGTCTACACTTCTCTCTCTCTCTCTCTCTCTCTCTCTCTCTCTCTCTCTTTTCAAAAGTCAACAACAGAAACTCTGAAAAGTTTGATGACGATGGAGAGAAAAATGAGAGATTCAGGTTCATATTTCACTTCTTTTTTCCTGTTTCACACAAAATTCAGAGGTCAAAATATGAGAAAGAGAGAGAGAGGGAGAGAAGTTCTCTCTCTCTCTTGGTTTTAAACAAAAGGGATAGGGTTGCAGAAGAATGAAAAAGACAAAACTTTGAAAAATAACATTTTCTGGTTTAACAAAGGTACTGAAATGATTGAGATGAAATGTTTTGGAACGGAGAGACTCTAAAATATTGATAAAAAGTTTCTGTTTCTGAACTACTTTTACTCGGGCGAACAAGTTCATAATACTCTTTACACCGCTTTTTGATTTAGCCGATTTTCTGAAACTGTGTTTATTTTTTGTGAGGCGGAGGGCAAAGAAAATTAATTTTACAGGAAACTATTAACATCAGAGCTATTTCCATGTCAGGAAACCAGTCTTTAAATTAACCAGTTGATTACTGTACCCCTACGAGAACCGTTCAAGAGGGTTTCATACAAAACAAAAGCTTTTTTTGAACAGTTTAGTTCGAGTTTTACTTGGGCGGGAATCTTGATTCTTTCATATTTCGCATAACAAATAGCTCATAGTTGATCGTATTCACTCAGAAGAAGAAAATGAAAAAACCGGTTCGAAACAGTAATTTTTTTCGAAAATGAAGCAAGAAATTTTTTAACTCAGTTCTATCTAGGAAAAGGTTTAACAAGCCAGTCTTCTCTAGGATAACTCTAAAAGCGATGTTCTGGAGTATTCGAAAAAGTTTTCTGTTTCAGAAATTATTCTTTTCGTGTAAACACTTTTTGATTAGTTGGAACTTCAATTCCCGTCTGATTTTTTGAAATTGTGCCCATTTTTTATGATGTAAATCAGTGTCATAAATATTCACACGGAAGTGAGAATTTTTCGCCTACAATTAAAGAAAACAAAATAATTCAAGAGGTCAGAAAAGCGTGCATTCCTAGTTTCATTACTAGAATGTCCCCTTCTTACTTGGAAAATCGATTGCATTCACTTGAAAGAGGAAAATGAAATGATGGATTTAAAACAGTTAAATGTTGAGTCTAATTTCGTGAGGGATTAATTTCAGTTTCGGATATTTTGAAACCGACCATTTCGAAAACCTATGATCTCGTACCTACATTCGAAAACACACATATGATCGGGTTTCAAAATGTCCCAGAGCCATTGAATCGGTGTTTTCTATGGATGTTAAACACCCTTCAGTTCCTGATTCTCTCCGCATTTAAAATTTAATGTTTTGGTCAACTATTTAAGCGATAGCAATGAATAAGTGGGAATCGAAACAGTTACAATTTCCTTTTTCCTATTCTCAAAAGCCTTTCGGAACAGAAAAAAATTTTTTTTGTTCGGAAGGGGGGTGTTTTTGACAGGAATGAGTGGAAGGAAGGAGAATGAAAAGCTGAAAATAAGTGTGAAAGTTGGAAAAGAAGTGGAATAACAATGGAGAATGGAGTTATTTGATTGTTTGGGTGGTGTGGAACACAATGAGAGAGAGAGAGAGAGAGAGAGAGAGAGAGAGAGAGAGAGACAGGTGAATAGAAGACGGAGAAGAGGAAATGTGATTAGATATTGGGAAATAGAGAGAGCCGTTCATGAAATTATAGTTCTGACTTTTATTGACAGGATTAAGAAAGGATTACGGTAACTCAATATGCGGTAAACATCACCATGAAAGGTGTGAAAAATTCTTATATAGATTTTCTGAAACAGTATTTATTGAACTACAGTAACACAACAAATTGAGATCTGTTTGTTGACGTCGAAATCTGAATTCAGTATTTGATGAATAGAAAATTCTCTAAAAAAGTTTAGGACGTTTCGGTTTCAAAGTTAGGATAAAGTTCCACCACAAGACTTAAAAATGATCAAGTTCCAACTATTTTTTCTTACCTTTGAAACACAATTGAAAAAGTAACCTTTGAAAATAAAAACAAACTTGAAAAAATACTCACTGAAGTGCTCAAAATAAACAACCGAAGGAAAAATCTGAAATGAAACGAAAACTGTGGTTTTCAAATGAACGGAGTTTCAATTTCTGTATACAATCCTACTGAATTAGCTTCAAATACGAAAATATAAAAGACTAGTAATTGAAACAGGGTATTTAAACATTTTTTGCGAAATAACAGATGGATTTTCAGTAAAACTTGCTTGAAATTCAAAGAATAGGTTGTTTGGCAGAGTTACGGGAGTGGAAGGAAAAAAGAAAGAGAGAAAAGATGCAAGACGCTGTTAACGGTGCGGATAATTTTCAAAAACTCAATTTCCATTATAATTTTCGAAACCGTCATTGTTTGACAAACATTTAAAAACTTTTTCACTTTTTCATCGCATTATTATAGGAACTTAATGTCAATCTATGGATATTGTGCAAAAGCCACACCGTCCGGGATCATTAAAAATAAACTAAATAGTATTACTGGTTCATTTCGATTCGAAAACTTGTTGTGTTGGGAGAGAAAAAAATTGGATTTTTTAAAATGGAAATTATCCTTCTATTTTATGAACCGTGAAACCTGGATTAGATATACTGGATCTTCAATTAATATTTCATGCGTGTCCATCTCACATAATGCATCGAGCATTGATGGAAATTCTCATGTTGAACATTTATTTTTTTCTGAAACAGTATTTTTTTTCTCTGGAAATGTTGAATTTGTTGTTATTCTTGTGGAACAATTTGTTTTAAAATGAAAAGATTGAATGAGTTCAGTAACCCAACCAATGAAAAACGAAATTCAACGCGTTTTTTGAAGGTTCACTGAGATTCGATTTTGAATAATTCAAATAATTAATCATAGAAACAGTAAGTTTTCAGAAACTTTCCTTCAGAATTATTATTCCAAATTGGAAGTTTTCACAGGTAAAAAGCTGTCCAAAAACTGACTTAATTAGAGATTTCAAAACCAATACTCCTGATACTAAACTAATGAAACAGAAAAATCAGAAGTCGAGTTTTCAGTTTGAAAAAAGTGAACGCATTCATTTGAAAATTAGAGAAATCAATTTTTTCTGTGAAGTTCGGAATGGGAAGTTGATAACAATCAAACAACTTGTTTGTTAAGAATAATTTTTGAAAATTTTAACTGTTTCATAGTGGTTATTTGAATTGAGGGTTTAAAAAGGTCGCTACTTGAACAGACCATCCAGCAGGACTTATTTTCGAAATTTAGAAAATGAAACAAAATTTGAAAATTATTCTTTTAGAAGTATTTTTAAAAAGTTGAAACGAGGAATCGAAGAAATGAAATTTGAAATGAATTAAACTCTGCAATTTTCAAAGTGGGCGGAGTTTAGATAGCTATAAACCATGTTAAATGCACAAGTACTCAAAACAAGGCATCGCCTATTGAAAAAGTTTTGCTAAATCGAAATTGTATTCTTTTCTGAAACAGAATTCTTAAACTTTGAATTCACCGTTATTTTTGTGAAACAGTAAATTTTTCGAGATTTTATGAAAAATTAAAAAAAAAAAAACAAAAAAAAACAAAACTCAAACGAAAGTATTGAGTATTCATGCAGATTGGCTGATTTTCAATATTGACTCATAGATTCAGATTTTTCTTAACCCAGTGATTATAAAACTTTAAACTTTTTGATACTGAACCGATGAAACAAAGAATTTTTTAACAGAATTATGTTTCAAGGAAATGGGCGGGCCTGGGGAAATGAATGGGAGAGGGAGAAATATTTTTGAAAATCAAAATAGGTTTTTCCGATTGATTTTGGAATTTTCGAAAATTAAAAAGTATTCTGTCACTGTTTCATAATAGTTTTATGAGAACCTAAAATCGGAAGTTGCTTATTCCGTATATCTTTTTTTCGATCTGATGGATTATTTGTACAGCGCTTCAATGAAGCTTCCATGCTGTGTAATTCAGATATCGAATCTTCGAAACAGTAAATTTTATAGAAAAACTTTTTCAGAATATTTTACCGGAGAGAATAGAACCAATAGTTTGTTTCCATCAATGATCGTCAACTAAAAGGTTTCATACTGATTCGATGAAACAGTGAATTTTTTGGAAAAACTTATTCAGAATTCCTGGAAAAAGGAACATGAAATTTGCACTTAGCTCACTATCAGATTAGTGATCGTCAAACAAAAATGTTCATACTGAATCGATGAAACAGAGAATGTTTCAATCAGGAGTGCGAATTTTCAGTTTCAAGAAATGGGCGGGGCTTGAAAGGAGGAATAAAAGAGAGAGAGAGAGAGAGAGAGAGAGAGAGAGAGAGAGAGAGAGAGAAAAGGAGAGCAACGACATATCACTTTTTTGAAAATTCATTTCTGTTTCAATAATCTCTTAAAACAGAAAAATTATTCCGTTTCACTGATGTTCCTAGTCCGCCGAGTTCAAAGTTTCGTAGTAGGAATTCAATTTTTCGAATGAATCTGGGTCTCCCTCCTCTTCCTTCTTCTTCTTTTTTCGGAAAAAGAGAGAGAGAGAGAGGAACCAGTTTTATGGGGTTCTTCCGAATACTTTTTAGTCCTTTTTCCAGAACTACGTGGAGAGGAACCCTCTTGAAAACGAAAAAAAGATAGGAAGAGGAATCAGAGAGAGAAAAGGGCATAAGAAAAAAAGAAGGATGATTTGCATAATTGTTGGAAAAAACGGAGAAGAATGGGGAAAAAGAAACGGAAATTGGCTTGTTTAGGGAAGAAGTTGACACCACTATTCTACTCTACACATATACAAACAACAAGACATTAAAGGGACATAGGGGAATGGAAATTAAATGGAAGAGTCAAGAGAAAGGACAATTGGAAATATATAAGGAAAAAAGTTTATGTTTTGTGGAGGGAATCCTTTTTTGGATTTTCTAAAGTAGAATATGTTTGAAGGAGAATATAAAAATATTTTGAAAAAATTCGCGGTTTCAGCGAAAATGAAAATTTGAAAAAAATTCTATAGAAATGATCGAGATATCCTATTTCCTTTCAACTACTATTTAGAAAATAGAAAAACTTTTTGAATGTTTCTTTTTCCGAAAATTACTGTTTCGAGAACTTCTATTCATCACTTTGTTTTACTAAACTAGGTTTTAAGAATGGTAAATTATGCTTTTGTATTTGGTTTCTGTGGGAATACTGTAGTTAGAATAAATGGAAAAAATTTGAAATGAATCCAGAAAACAGTTTTACTAGGGAAACGCTTTCAGGAATAAGAAACTTTTCCACCGAAAGAATATTTACTTTGGAATTGCTAATTGGTAGTGAACAAAATCTCAAAAAAAGCCGGTTTCAGAATGGAGAGAAACCGGGAAATAATTTTTCAAGATTGCTGTTTTTCAAGATTGCAGTAAAAGGTGTTTCTCTAAAATGATTCCATCATGATTCACTCTATAACATAAATTAGTATAAACAATTCTACCGGATTAGTGAAAAATTAGAGAACAGTTTTCACAAAAGAAAATTGAAGAATTTGGAAACCATCGGAGACAGAGGATCTGAAAATAAAACAATTAAAATCATGAAACGGAAAAAAAATTCAAGAAATTCAAAGAAAACTGATGGAAAAAGGTCTTCAATAAGAAATGAAGTTTTCAAAATTCCTATTTCATTTTTTTGGAACCTACTCTATTTATTCTCGAAGTAAAGTATAAAAAGTACTATCAGCTGGAAAAATCTTTGAAAAACGCCTCTGCTTCACGCATCTCAGGAATATAATGAGTTTGAAACAGCGAACAGTAACCACATTTTTTCTGCTGAACAGATTCATTTAGATTTTGGAGTGTCTCGTTGCTAACTTAACATTTCATAAACTTTTTTCGCATAATCCACAACTGTCCGAATTCTCCCATTGTTTCCGATAACACAGTAAAGTATAAAACTCAAAAACGTTTCCGTGGAAAAAAACCAATTTGCCCTCGTAAAACTGTCACTCGGAAGCAAAAGTTGTATCTACTCTTGATGAAAGATAATTTGCCTTAAATTATAATCATGAAACAGAAAAATTATTTCTTCTGCCCCCTCTCTTAAACTGCGAAAGTATGAGGTCGACATTTTTTGTGTGTCTGTGTGTGTGTTCGTGTGTCCACATGTCCGACGCAGTTTCTCAGCTCCCACCTGACCGATTTTCATAATTTTTTGACCAAAAGATAGGAAAAGTTCACCACTACTACCCTCTTTTTTCCGATTTCGAAAATGTGAATTTCTAAATTTTTTATGGCCATTTTAGTTCTTTTTCAGCACTAAATTTTCACCTTCCCAGGGGCAAAGTGGTCGTCTACACGTAAACAATAGTGGCCAACGCGAGCCCGTTTCGATGTCGGTCACTACATTTCTATAGGTCCCCGTCTATGCTCGCGCGCGCGAGGCGTTTTGAAAATGGAAAAATGGCTTAGTGGGTTGTTAAAAACAGTAAAAAACAGTTTTTTGGAAGAATTGTCCATGATTAAAGTGATTCAAATACAAAAAGCTCAACACGCGGAACGCGTCTGGCCTGACCGCCGGAACGAGCGGAGCGAGTGATGACGGTCAGGCTAGTCGAGAAATAAAAATCACTGTTTTGGAACAATCTCATTTTTCATGATAGTAATTTTGTTATGATACTGATGTTGGCTTTGCAAAATTAATTTTCAAAGTTTCAAAAAAATCGTGTTTTGTAGACAGGATATCAAAACATATGAATCTGAGAAATGTTGATGTTTCATCCGTATTTCAAAAAAATAGTTTTAAAAAAAGACGTTTTTACTGTTTCACAGACTCGATGAATGTCAGCTTTTTGAGTGTCTCGTTACTAACGAAGTTATTGCAATATTGTTTTCGCAGAATGGCCTTCCGACTTGAGTAACTTCATGGGAACACGGGCAATTTGAGACAAGACGCAAAGAATTCAATACTTCGTATTATCACAGATTCCAATTAGCCGTACTGAAAACCATTAATCAGAGATAGGCCACGCCCCTTGTTAGAACAGTTTTGTATGAAGTATCAACACGGAACTATTAAGATTGAGGTATTGAAAATCCTCTGGCAAAATAACGAAACATTAAAAAATCTGAAAAGTTAGTGACAACAAACTAAAATATTCCGATTTCACGAAAAAGCTAAACATTTTCAAGTTTCCTGTTTCAGATATTGTAAGCTTATGAATCAATTTCTTTACTCGAAAAAATTTAAACTTCGAAAAATGGAAAACTAGTGGTTCAAAGAAAAAAGAAAATCTAGTAAAGTTCATGTCAAACTTTCTGTGTTCTTTTAGTCGTCGTCGGGGAGAAAAAGGACTCGAGGACGATAAAAAATGGCTATGCAAACTTTGCATAATTCAATCCCTTCTGCGGTCCCTCTTTTCTTTCTTCAATTTAATTTCTCTCTCTCTCTCTCTCTCTCTCTCTCTCTCTCTCTTTTTCTCTCTCCCTGACCTTTTTGCAAAATAAAACTTGTCCGTCCGAGAGAGGGAGTACTACTGGTTATAAACTCTGGACTCTGTGCCCCCCGGTCCAAAAGAGAGAAAAGGGGATGTACATTTCAATCAAATTTACTTCGTTTCCCTTTTGTTTTCTTCTGAACCTCGTGACGTCACAGATTCTGGAACACAATGAGAGAGAGAGAGAAAGAGAGAAAACAGGTGTTCGGTCTGAAAGTATAGTGAGAAGTCAGGAGCATATACATATAAGGGAATAAGTGTTATGAAACTGCAAAAATAGTTCATTTTTTACTGTTTCTAGGGGAAAGTAAATAGTGAATTAAAAATGATTGTTTCATTAACAACATTGGAGGAAAAGTATTTTGGATTAGTAAGACTGAATCAATGGGAAATACAGTAACCTGTCAGCAAAAATTTCTAAAAAAAAAGATTTCTATTTTTTTCGGACTTTTGTCTTCGATAAAGAAACTATTTGCAATCCTAGAAAACTGAATGGAAAACTATTGCATCTGATTTGTGAAAAAAGTTCTTTTTTTCAGAATTGTTTGTTATTTTCTAGATTACTGTTCTTTTCGTGATGAGATATTTTTTGATTGCTAGGCTCATTTATCGAGACTCTCTTAATCGAGCTGTATAAATGTCTGACTTATTATTTCGACATATAATCTCTTGGGAATAAATCTTTATAAATGTTCTTGACAGAATGGATACTTTGAAACAGAAAAAAAAACAAGAAAACTTCCGGGAAAATAAGGAATTTCGTTCTCCGTGAGTTCCTGTCTGTGGGAAAATAATTTCGAGATAACTAATTCACTAATGGAACACGAAAAATACGTTTCTCTCACTTCCAGAATAGATTTTTATACAAATGAGTGAAACAGAAGCATGGTGATATGATCCGAGTAACATTATATCGAATGGGAACAGTTCATAATCAAAAGAAGCTGAAACCGAAGGTTTTTCAAAAGTTTTACTGTTTCAAGGCGTTTTTATCTAATAAAGTGTCCTAGAATAATCACTTATACAGTTTTTGAAACGGCAAGTTGAATAAAATTTGAAAACTTAAAAAATCTGTTTCGAAATGTTTTTTTCCGGTAAAGAAGTGTTCAAGAGATTGTTTTGTGGTTTTCAAAAAGACGACTATTTCTATACCAAGAAGTTCATTCTTTTGAGAATAGAAGAACATGAAAAGGGTTCGAAAATGTCAACACCTTTCTTTTTTTGACTTCTTTTCTTAGAGTAATTAGGGAAAGAGGGAGGGCGGAAACGAAGAGGTTAGACGTCAAAAAACACAAGGAAACACTTTTTAGAGAGAGATGAAAGAGAGAGAGAGAGAGAGAGAGAGAGAGAGAGAGAGAGAGAGAAAGGTGAAGCTGCGTAAATAGAGCTTCATTCAGGTTTAGTAGTACTATTAGAAAAATAAATCACGATTCATTCGAAAAACAGGGAATTGTTCTGGAAACGCACACAGCGTCAAACAACGAATGAATTCGGGCTTTGTTGTGAAAATAATATCTCGAAACTGTAATTGTTTTTTTTTATTCCCATACTTTTTACTGTTTCATAATAATTTTTTGTTAACCGTGAGTTGAATTCGAACATTCTGCAAACTCCACAACTACCGGTATTCCATTTGGATAATTGGAAAATGACTGAATTTTTACAGTTTCATTATGCTTATTCAATCAAAGAAAAGGCGGATTGACTGATTAAGTTTGATTTTGTTGCGTAAATCAAGCTTCATTTAGGTTTTGTATAATAGTACGAATAAAAAATTTTCACTTTTTTTACTGTTTCATAATTTTTTTTAATGCAACGTGAGTTGAAATCGGACGTTCCACATATTCCACACCTACCTAGACTTCATTTGGAATTGTGGAAATGACTTGAATTCTACAGTTTTATTATGCTTATTCAATCAAGAGGGAAAATGGATTGACTAATAACGAATCTGTACATGTTGGGAAAAAATCAGTAATTTCATAGAATTGAAATTAGTTTCTTATCAACTATCTAGTTTCAATATATATTCTGCATATTGTTCCCTGATAGTATTGCATGCAAGTTTGATTTAGGATTCAAAATAGTTCATTTAAAACAGGATTTGGAAAAAGGCATCTCTAAAGTTTTACCTTCCGTATTTCAAACCTCGGCTCCTCCCACTTTTTCTCTCAATGCACTCACAAGAATTCAAAAAGTGGGAGGAGCTGAGATTTGAATTTTGCGCCTACAAAATACGACAGATTGACGAAATTTCTCAAAAACCTGATTTCATTTTTTTCTGAAACAGAAGTTTTTGAACTCTTAATAGTGAACTCGTTGTAGTTTTGATACCGTAAAGTCTGTATTAGTATTGCATACAGTTTAGGTTTTAAAATCTAAAATGAGAAAGGAGGATCTATTTTATCTGACACAAAATAATGCATCGATCATTGACGGAACAACAAAGAATTGAAAAATTATTTTCTTGCTGTAACAGTAATTTTTGAAACTTTCAAAACAAAACTTGTGACTGCTAAACTTTTAGAAAAAACAGATATCTACAGTATTTTAGAATGTCAAGCTAAATACTGTAGTAGTTACAGTAGCTCGAAAATCTAGAAATGAAGAACAGAATAAATTGAAGCAGAGTGAATTCATCTAAAACATACTAATTTTCGCAGTTTCATTAGTTTTTCAAAATTGTCAAAACATCGAAACGAATCATTTTGAGATTATTTTTAATTTCCACTCATCGGCAAAAAATGTTTTTTTTTTCCAGAGAGAAAAAAAGCGTGGAACAAACATGCATGCTCATTGCTCATTTTGTAAGTATTGACGACGACAAACGTTGACATATATAAACAAAATGATGATGAATACGAGAAGGAAGAAGAAGAAGAAGAAGAAGGAGAGAACGTTTATGGAAGACTGGAAAATGGGTGCTTAGGTTCTACGATACTTATACCAATTCTGAATAGTCACAAAAAACCTGATTCCAGAAATTATTTATCTCTGAAACATAATTTTTTGTGCAAAATGGTCTTCGGGAAATTTTTCAATATAAATTTTGTAAGGTATGAGCTTTTTCTGATAAAATATATGATTTCCAGAAGATTCTAATTCCCTAGAGACCTAAAAACTGAATGTTTTTTGCCAAGAATCCCAGAAATCATGAGTCCCTCAGAACAGATTCTCTGATTTAATAAAAGTTTCGAAACCGAGAAATTTTCGGTTTTTTCAAGAATGTTTTGCGGTTTCAGATCAGAGTCTTTATGTATTTTGTTCTGTAAGAAGAGGCGTCAGTTAGACGTCGGTTTGTAGGATTAACTGTTTTGTCTACGATTCTCACAGTGAATGAGAAAAAAATTGAAGATTTTATTACTGTTTCAATATTAATTTATAAATTGTAGTTGGTGTAAGGGGTAGTGAGCTGTATATGTGCGTAATATATATCTTCAGGAACAATTTTAAGTGTTTTCAGTCAAAAATGTTATTGACATGTTTGAAGCAAACAAAGTGGAATAAACGAATAAAAGATTAAAAGTATAGGAAACAGATTTTTTTTCGTTTTTTCTGAGAATTTTTTTTGAGAATTTGGAGAAGTTCAATTCATCGGCCAAAAAGCAAAATTCAAGGAGGTCGAGTTTTTTTTTGCATGCACTAGTTCAAATGAATGATCGAAGGCTAACAGTACCGTATTCACAATCATTTTGAAACAGAAACCCTTTTTGGAAAACGTATTTCTTTATAATTTCAAAATGTTTCACTGTTTCTGAATTGCTAAATTTGAGTACACAAAGTAGATCGAAACTGGGCTTATTTGAAGTTTTTATCCAAGGTTCTTGAAACAGTAATGTTATAATGACTTGAAAACAAATAACATTTCATGGAACAAAAAGACAGAAAGAGTTCAACCTAATTTAAGAAGAATAATAAAAGAGGAAGACGTGTATGTCTAGTCTCGGTCGTTTTTCAATGTTTTTTTCAGAAGAAGAAGTGATTCCTCTCTTTCTTCTCCTATTTCTACTTTTTCTCTTCGTTTTTCTTTTCGACGCAAATTGTTTTGCATTTATTTCTTTTTTATCCTTCCCTTACTCCTACTTTTCCTGAAGAAGAACACGAGGAAAACGAACGGGGGAAGAAATGAGTAATTCGTTTTCCTCTTTTTTTCAGAAAGAAATGAATAGAGAGAAAATGAATTGGGAGGAGAAATCTGAGAAATGGAAGAAGGAAGGAATAGTTCTGAGAAATGAATAATTATGAGCAATTGACATTATGGAAAGTCAAGGAATGATATAGTGATTTTTTGGGTAGTTGGCTGGGTTTGTTTGACCGGTTGAATTATCCTATCATTAATACGAAATTTTAATTTTAAAACTATCTACTCGTTTCACGAAACTGATTTTTTTTTATTTTTGAGAAATTCGAATATAGTTAAAATGAAAGCATTCAGAAATGATGACGAGTGATTCGTGCTATAATTATGAAAAAAGTTTTGTTTTTGAAACCGTCGCCCAGAATTTTAAGTTCATAGTTCCAAAACACATTTCAGTTATGTGATTGTTTTTATTTCAGTTAGAGACCACATTATCATTCCTCGGATCAATAAATCGAATTCAGATTAGGAATTAACAAAAATTTTGAAACAGAAAAAATAGTTCAAACTATCAGAAAGTTATCAAAAAGTTTTCTAGAGAAAGGAAGAAAAGAATCGAGAAGGAACGTTATTTATCATGAATAATGAAGAGTTCCAATTTTAAAGTTCTTATCGAAACAGTGAAGCATTCAATATTTGTAATCGGTTAAAAAGAAATTAATTTGAAAAATTGATCTTTCATGGCTCGAATTTCAACTCTTGGCTCCGCCCATTTTTTTTCAACCAGAGAATATCCATGAGAGTATTTTAACGGCTGAAAAAGAGTGGGAGAAGCCAAGATTTGAATTTCACATAAAGGGAACACCGCATTTTTATTGAGATTTTTTCGAGTTATTAGTTTTTTTCATCTTTAGCGCGTAATAGAGATATAGAAAATAATGAATTACTAAAAATGCTTCAAAAAATTTGTAAATTTTTTGAAAAATAAAAATTGAATCAGTTTGAACTTTAAAATGTTCATGTTCAGAAGATATTTGTATGTTGTGCCAAGGAGTATATAAAATTAGAACTGACCGAAAACAAAAAGGAATTGAAACAGTGATTTTTTTTCCGAATTTTTCTTTTAAAAACCCCAAATCTTATAGAGAATGGTATTTTAAAAACTAAAAGTCGCTCAGAATTCGAAAACTCTCTCGTCTTAATTCCACATACCTCATTTTCTCTCAAACTTTCGGCTTGAAAGAAAAATGCGATTTCAAGCGAATTTAGTGTGTCGAACAGCGTAATTCATTGGATAATGAATTTTCAGTCGATCAGTCTCCTACTATCACAGAGACAAAAATGAAAGTCCTGAAACGGAAAATATTTCAAAAAATTCCAAAAATGTGTATCTCTGGGATCAAAAATCTGACTCGACAGTCGGACGTTCGGTTTGAAAAAAGAAAGAAGTGAGAAAAAGGGGTTTGTAAACTGAAAGACGGCGAGAATTGAAATGAGTTGACCTCCTGTTTAAATATTTACTCTTCTAAACAGTTCTTTCTCTGACTTCCAACAGACTTCCGATGGCTTTTCGAATGGTAATGGCAAATAGAAAAGAGACACGTGTAAACTTGAGAATTACGGCTATTTGATTCCCAAAAAAAGAGAGAAAAAGGGAAAAGAATAGAGATCAGGAGCAAAATTCAGAAGAAGCGGTCAAACAGAAATGAATTCTGAGAAGTTTCGATGAATGGTTCAATGATTTGGATAATGATGATGTCCTTTGATCTTAATGATTCTTTTTTGGGAAGATGAGAGAACATTGAGAATTGATGGGGATTTTTGTGAAAAGGAAGGTTTGAATGCTCAACATATTGTAATCCATTTCTTATTTCTCACAAAACGATGGTCCTACTCAAGATTACTATTATAATTATAGAAACTTTGCATCTGTAACAGGAAAAAATTGGTTTGGAGTTTTATAGACTTCAAGTGGAAATGGTAACTTTTCGAAAAAGGGAACAGAATAGTATTTTAGGAATAAAAACATGAGTTTTCTGAAACAGTGAATTTAAATCCAAATCTCAGCCGAAATGTACTCAAAGAAAATTAATCATCGATTGTTCATCCTGAAGCTGTGATTAATGGGAAAAGTTAGTGTCTGAGTTATGAAACTTGTGGAAGTTACCAGAAAAAAATAAAGTTATTAGAAAAAGAAAAATCTCTTTTTCAGGATGGAACTCAATTAGCATTCTACACCAACGTCATATTCATTCCGCGTAAGTTTTCAAAAAAAAATCTATCTAATTCCGCGTAAGTTTTCAAAAAAAAATCTATCTATTTTTCTGTTTCAAAATGTTGTCAGGTTTGTGTTTATAAGTTTCTGTTGATAAGTATATGATGCCAACTTTCATTTTTATATTTGAGGTTCTCAGGTTCAGTTTTCAGAAAATTTTCAGAAAACCTAGATTTAATAAAAATCCGAAATGAAAGATTATTAATAGTTACAGTCAGTGTGTCTTTTCGAGAAATGATTTCTCGAAAAATGCCCCTTTCGAGAAATCTTTCGAGAAATTTTTCGAATCGCTCTCGAAAAGACACACTGGTTACAGTTAATCATCAATTTTCAGTGAAACTGAAACCGGAATTTTCGAGTTTTGAAAAAAAAATTCCTGTTATGACAGTTTTACAGAAATGTTAACTGAAGTTTACTAAAATTACGCAATATTTATCATTTCAAAAATAGTGACGAGTTATTCATTTTTTCTTTACATTCTATTGACCCCCAGTGTTCATTCAACAAAGAATCTGAGTTTGTAATTCTTCAATCACAATAAAAAAGTTTCCAAATTAATTCTGTCTTATGTATCATGAACTTAACCTATTATTTGAAAAATTACTGTTTCAGATTTCAATTTCACTCTTCTCGAAATTCCTAATTTTTGATCTGCTCGGAAAATCCATAATTACTTAGAAAAACGAATAACAAATGAGAAATTACTGTCCCTGATTTTTCATTTTTTATTTCTGCTGACTCGTTTTTTCAATCATTGTCATTTCTGATTACCAAATTAAATAACTGTTTCAACTCTGAATAAAAGTTCTCTAAAAAATTTTGCTCCAGTACCAAAAATTGATAAGAATAGAGTCCAAGAATTCTCCCCCCAATAAAAAAACTTGGGAGGTAAGAAGAAAGGTGTGAGAAAGAAGAACAAATGAAATTTGTTGTGTGTAAACATTCGGAAACAGGTGGTCATTGAACGCCTGCTTTCCCTCTCTCGAAATAAAAAAAATGGAGTTGAAGGTAAAAAAGGTGAAATTCGAGGAGAATAAAATGAGCAATTTGATAGGAAAAGGGGATCAAGTGGAAAGTGAAAAGAGAACTAATGAATGGTCAGAGAGAAGACTACGGTATTGTTTCAAGGGAACAGGAAAAAAATCATTTTGTTGCTTCAATAGTCTGTAAACTATCATTTTCAAATAGATATGCCAAAATATTCAATGTGACACAGTACTTTTTCAGAAGTTTTTTGAATTTTCCGAAAAGTTTTTTGCTATTGCAACGAATCTATTGAACTCTGAAAATACAACCTTTGTAAGAAATACCAATGAAACAGACAAAACCTGAGCAACTGTTTCTATAAAAATGGTTTATGTTTGTAATATGAATCGGAGGCTGATTGACAATTGAAGTTCTGAATTTATATCAGTTATACTTGATGCAGAAAATTTTTTAATTTGTGAACTCTGACGCTAAGAGTATTATTATGAGTGATCTAGCCTCAAAACATACAAATATTCTTTTGAAGACGAAAGATGAATGTCGGATGAAATATGCAAATTTGAGCTGGACATAAATAAGTTTTTAGCAGAAAGAACAGAGGTTCCTATTTCTAGATAAATATGCTCTAATTAGAAAAATGAGTTGGATGCGACTGGACTACTCCGAATAAGGGAACGCTCCCAAAGTTTTATTTGTAAATTTCATGAAACACTAAAAATTATTAGGAGAAAAATTTTCCAATTGACAAAATTTTATTATTAGAAGAAAAGCACCAGTCTTCTTAATAAAAAGATCTTCAACGGCCGAATAGTTACATTCACGTTGAAAAAGTATCACTTTTTTTGAGAATTCTGGAATGAATTGAGATTTTTAGATGTGTATTTTACCACGGAAAGTACAGTAACCCATTAGAAAGTATAGAAAAGCTCATTTCCGTTCTGTTTATTTTGAAAGAAGATAATTTCGTCGACTAATCAGTGAAATTATTGTTAAAGAACACATATATTGATGGTGGAACGGAAATAATGTGTGTTTTTAAACTTTTTAAATAAAGCAATGTTTAGAGCTTATCTCCTAGAATTGACAAAATTGAAACTGAAATTTTTCAAAAAATAATACTGTTTTGTGAAGTTTATATGAGAGTTTTATAGCATCATTCAATATTACAGTTGTTGAGACAGATTTCGCAGTCAAGAAAAAATGAAATTGTTTTTTGGCAGATTTTCAAATTATTTCCCTGCAAACAAAAACGTGATAATATTTCTTTTTCTCCATTTGTAAACCTGAATTCTTCATGAAACAGCAATAATTTTTTTCTGTTTCATCATTTCTAATTCACATATATTTTATATTCGATTGTGTTACTGAACAGTATTTTTCAACTCAAGTTAAGAGCTAAACTTTCAGAAAAAAGTTCTGTTTCAACAATTCAAGAAAAGTACTCGAAGCATTGTTAGTTCACTGATTTTCGTAAATTATCGGATCGTATTTGAATTTGCAGATCGGAACTCCCAATGGATACAGTTCCATGTGTTCCACGTCACTTTTCCGCGTATCATATTGACCTTTTCTTTCTTCTTTCTCTCTGAGAATCGACACTTGAAAAGAAAAGGTTCGAAAGATACATATGTCATCGGAAAGAAAGTACTCGAACGCCCACAGTTTTCTTCTCTTTCGGCTATTTTTTTTGGGAGGAAAAGTTCAAAAGAAGGGGAAAAAGGGGAAGAAAAGAATGTAGTTTCGACACTTTTTTCTAGGGAAGGGGCGGAGTCTAGAGATTCCATACATATCAGTTTAATGGAATTGATTAAAATCCAATAACAGATTCTAAATTCGGTCAACTGAAAGATTAGTCTAGACAAGAATAAAATAACAATGTGAAACAGTGAAAAAGATAAATTTCAATCAAAATCTTTCACTATTTCAGAAATTGAATTTGTGCATGGCTCACTTTTGAAAAAGTTTGGCTTCTACCGAAGAATGCTTTGCAGAGTCTTTTGAAGAACTGTATCCTTAAATTGATGTCATCTCTATTATTATATTGAATTCAGAATTTATTTTCAGCTAGGAATCAAAATTAAATTAGAAAATCTGAAAAACAGAAAAGAAGTCTGTTTTTTTTCAGTATTCTATGATGTTTGTAGAATATTGTTTACAATTTCAAAATAAGCTTTTGAACGCTCAGTGAATTTAACTTGAATCAGTTTTAAAAGAAATCAACTTGAAACAGAGAACTCGATTCGAAACTGACGCTCTTTTTGAAAAACTTTTTATCAGTATAAATTAATGAACAATGAAAAAGAACAACATTCAGTACTCGAACACTTGTCAAAGAAAATTTATTAAAGCAGTAAAACTTTGAAAATACAATTCCAATTCTCTCATTGTTTGCTTTAAATATACCTGCGCGTAAGATGGACACATCATAGTAGCGGAAGAAACCTTTTAAAAATGATAATCACGAAACAGAAAAAAAAACATTTTTCAAATTTAGTTTTCTTTCAACGTTGCAACTTTAGAGTGAGCAAAAAACTAGAAACTGAATCTGAAATAAGACGAAAAAAGTCAACATCATTTTTTTCCATAACTGAATTTTGTCCCAATTTAGACTGGATAACATCACCATCAAACTTCTTTTTTCATATACAAACACCTTCTTTTATTCAATTATTCGGAGAGAGAGAGAGAGAGAGAGAGAGAGAGAGAGAGAGTCTAGTATCAAATTACCCTTATTTTAGGTTCCCTTTGATCGCGAAGTTTGAACTATTAAAAAGAAGTGTTTTTGATGTTTGGTTGAAACATATTTTACGGTTTCAATGATAATTTATTATGGATACTTGAATCCAGCTTTAGTCAGTAAGGCACATTAAAAATTATGTACAATAACAAGCAGGTGTGAATAATGATGAAAAACATACACGCTTCAGTGATCATTGAAAGTACTACCGTAACCTAGTTGAGTTTGATTACTTGAAGCTGTTCTATATTTCTGTTGAGAAAATATAACAATTTTTGGTTTTCTCGACCGATCTGTCGTTTCTTGGATAGAACTAGGGAGCTCTCTGACATGCATCTGATACACATACTACGAACGGAAAATGGCGCCTAGTCTTCCAAAAACGACAAAAAATATTTTTTTAAAGCACGCGATAACAACTTTCCATTGATAGCCTTCTAATCTTTTACTATTTAAAATTAATCATGAAACAGCAGTGAAATTATCGCAACGATTTTTTAAAATACAACAGATACATTGAAGCTCAAGAAACTACGAATCTTCATGAATCCTTTTTGAAACATTGGAAATTTGTTAAATGATTAGGTAAAAATCACTTTGATCACTTTTCGGGAAAGCTAAACAATGTTCTTGATATTATACCATTTTTTAAGAGAAGATAGTTTTTTCTTCCATTTTTTAAGAGACGGTTTTTAAGAGACGGCTTGAATTTTGTCTGGGAAAATTTTAAAAAATACAGTTTCATCCAGTAGTTATGAAAAAAATAGTTCGACCACAAGACGTTCCAATTTTCGTAATGTTGAAAATACCTTATTTCACACACTTCTTATTCAAGAGTATAAGACATTTGTTTATTGCCGCTACTTCCGGGAGAACCTTTTTTGGAAAAAAGTACGGAAGAGAGGGAAAAGTTACCGGAATCATTTTCAAGATTCTACCATTTTATAACTAATATTCAGAACAGAAAAATTATAATAAGTGCAGTCTATAGAGATTCAATCAAACATGGATTTCAGATGCAAACTGACCCTTACCGAAATCTAAAAACGAAGCAAATCCATAGCAACAATGTATAATATAGTAAGACAAAATACATATTTAGTAATGTTTTCCTAAACTCGAAAAAGAAATAGAAAGAAGTAATTGTGGAAAACATCAAATTTCAGAATCTTTAGAATATTAAGATCACATTTTGAAAAGTTAATTTTCTGGAGAGAAAAATGTTGAAAATGATTTTCACTCAAGAATCACTTCAAATTGGAAATGATCAGAGATAAAAAGATGAATGAACACAATTGTTTTTCCAAATTTCACAAGTTCGAGATAGAGATTTGGCACTTTTAGGATCCAATTTTTGGGGCTTCTTGTTTTTAAGTTAAACGAATCGTCCTTGTTTACAATTTTTATTTACTTTACTGGGCGGAAGGTCCCATTGGAAAGTTGAACTATTTCACTGTTTCTAAAACATTTCTGAAACAGTGAAAAAGTCTGATTTGCATGCTTTCAACACCAGATAAAAAGTGTTATTTTCAAAAAATAAAAACAAAATCTCGCAGAAAAAAAGAAGTCAGTTAACCATAAGTTTTGAGGTTTAGAGTATGTGTGTCTCATCATAAAATACATCTCTCTTTATTTACCTAAATCTATTTTCTCAAGTTATATCCGCTGTCAAAAAGACTTTGAAAGAGACAAACAAACCGATGGGGGCTCTCTTGGATCAAACAATGTCTTTGTCTCTTCCCTTTCTATACTATTTCCAAGGATAAGGGGGCGGAGCGAATCGAAATTTCGAATCAAAGAGATTGAACTGTTCACATCTCGTGTTCTTCTTTTGAAGTCTTCGAAACTCAATGATCAAGGGGAAACCTTTTTGTGTGAGAAAGTACAGATAGAAGACAGATGAAATATGAGGGATCGGGGACTTATGGGATATTTTTTTCTGTTTCAGGAAGTTAATTTTTGAATTACAATTACCTTTCACAACAATCCGTACATGAATAATTCTTCAGAAGAACAGAATGACAGATAAAAGATATTCTATTATCGATTCATAAAAATCGCCCGAGAATTTTCACGTTGATTAGGCTCCGCCCATTTTTGAAGCTCCGCCCACTTTTTTTTGAAAAACTAAATTTACGTGAAAACAGTTACGGAAAAAGATGAGCGGAGCTTCAAAAATGGGCGGAGCCTAATCAACGTGAAAATTCTCGGGCGATTTTTATGAATCGATAATAGTTTAATATTGCAAGTTTCAAATTTGAAAAAAAACGTATCATAAAACAGAAGAAAAATTACTGTTTCAAAAGAAACTGAATTTAATTTGAGTATTTTGAATATTTAATCGTTATGAGAAAGAGAGTGATGGTCGAGAAATTTATGAAATATATTTCTGATTCAGAAAAAGAATTTTTGAATTGAGAATGAACTATGTTTGTTACCTCGACGAATAAACGATGAGCACTGTAATCCTTCGATCTCATACAGAATTTCCTTAAAATTACTAATAGAAGACGGATGAATTATGAGGGATGCAATAGTGTAGGAAGGCTTGAGGTAGATTATGGTAGATACTTTTCTTCAGTTTCACAACATACTTATTCAGTATTTTACTTTTTGTTAATTGATAATCTTCACATGTGTTTTTTCTGTTTCCGGAAATCATTCATGTTAGTTTCAATTACCTTTTACAACAATCAACATAGGAATGATGTTGTAAAAAGAAACAAAGAAAAAAGAATCTAGTTTAATATCGGAACAACCCCTTTTCTCGGTTTGAATAAATTAATTGAAAAAAAAACTACTGTTTTAAGAGTAGCATATTCCAGTTTATTATTTCTAATATTTGATTCGTCGGTTTTCATTAGGAGAAAATTAGAAAATTAATTTCTGATTCAGTAAGAGCACTTCCGATTTAAGTATCGACTATTCATGTTAATGAATGTGAACTCACGTTGAAAACCTTCGCGTTACGTAGTCTATATTATTTTGTGTACATGTAGTTGGTGCCATAAAAAAACCTGTCGATCATGAATATTGTCTTTTTCCTCTGTTTTGAAGGATAGATGTATAAACAATCAGTCTAGACTATTATTGCATGGACTGTTGAACGAAGTTAATCTCAAAAAGGTCATCGTAGTCTTAAAAACAATGTGTAACTACATTCGAATGAAATAAGAGGTTAAAAAAATTTTTAGAATGAAAGGATGAACGAAGTCCGATTGTTCTAGTCAGTTTCTCCCAAATAAACGGAAAAAGTGAGACAGACAGAAAATGTTCGAAAAATGGTGTCAATTGTTTTGAAATGTTTTAATGTATTCCAGACGAACAGATGTCTTATTTTCACTCCCTTTTTTCTTTTTTTTTTCTGAATCGAACAAAAGGTTTTGTTTTCATGGATTTTGGTTTTCTAACATTTGTAAGAGAAAATTTTTGGGACCAAACAGGCAATTGTTCACGAGGAGTACACAGCCTAGCTAGAGTTTTTAAAAAATGGTTTTTTATTTTTAAAATGTCAATGAAATTGGTCAATGAAGAATATACCAATCTCGGTTGATTTTTCTAAAAAGTTTTAAAAATTCAATGACTTTCTATACTTTTAACAGCTATAAATCGCTTCCCAGTTGAGTTACAAAAAAATTCTTAACTAATGCAATCTTGCTCATGCCAATTTCCGTATTTTATCAGTTGAAAGTTTTTCTCTATCTATCCTGGGAACCGAGATATCTTCAACTTCTATAAAATTTTTCTATATTTCCAATTGGAGACGCAGCAGAAGAAACAATTTTTATCTTTTCTATCTGCGTCTTCTCAATCACTTTCTATTTCTCTGGAGACAAAATATTTAGCATTAGCAATTTCAAAAAAATGCTCTACGTGGCCTTTCTCTATTGTCCAATTCATCCGGAAGAGGTTCAATTATACGGTAACTCTTTTTCTTCCCCTTATCCGTCTATTCTTCGACTATTTCAGATGACAAAACAAAAAAACCATGTATCGGAAGATGTGGACATACTATATGTTTAGAATGTGTTGATAATCATTCGAAATGTCCAATTTGTAACGAAGAAAATTCATTTATCGAGAGAACAATCAACTGGCAATCATTGAATTTAGTTCAGGAATGTCGTCAAAATGTGTGGATTCTTTTGAAAAATTGGTGTACTGGAGAGGTGGGAATTTGGTTTTTGAGGTCCTTTTGGACTATTTTATTCTGTTTCTCAGAAGAGTTAAATTTCAGAAAGCGTTCTGAATTTCGATTGAAGGACGTTACTCATCATTTTTCTAGACGTTTCTTAAATATAAAGTTTCCAAAAATTACTTCGTGTTGTTCTTGTGGACAACTGTTTTGATTTTCAAGAGAGTTTCTATAGATGTAACCGATGATCGAATAAAAAGTCAAAATGAAAATGGAAATGTGAAGAATGAAATAGTAGATTTTTGAAATTATTTTCTCACTGTTTCATTAAGATTTCTTTAGTTTTCCAATAGTTTCTTAATCAATCACACTCCACTACCAATGAAAGATAATACTGTAGTTATCGAGAACTCGGCTTGTAGAAAAGTCGCCACCAAGAAAAAACGATTTGTAGTCCTTATCGTTATCAGACTTGCCTCTTTAATTGTCTTGCCCCTCTAATAGTCTTGCTCTGTGAATATGATATAGGATTCATGGTGTATTCGTTTTATCAACAAAACAATTTTTGAGACAACACGATTCAAAAGAATTTTGGTACCGTCTTTTTAACCTTTGAAAAAAAATTCATGTAGTCCTCTCGGAAAATTTTGGTGATTTTTAGAGAAGTTCAGATTTTTAAATAACAATTCGAATCGATCTTTTCTTTTACAAGAGAAACTTTCGAAGCAGAATGAAGAAAAATGATTTATTTAACTTCGAAAATTGAAACAGGTGTTTTTTGGAATATTTTTTTTACTGTTTCGTTTATAGTTGTCTAGTTCTTCTTCTCTTCTCTTTCAATGCGAATGTTCTTCTTTCTGTTAACAGTTCATTTATGCGGAATGAGACAATAACCCCTATACTTATATGTATTTAGTTTTTAAAAAACCATTTGGCTCTGCCCCGTTTTTCAAGTTATCAGTTCCTTACAGTTGAGGATATGGCTTTGCGAGAAGTATGCAAGCATCCATCATTTTCTAATATCTCTGACAATACAGCTTATATTAAAAATAATGAATGAAATTTGAAATTCCTATATTTTTTGAAAAATTTGTAGAAGTTCTCCTCGGGAACCTGTTCAAAATGCTCATGTGAATGTCGAATACTCCGTATTTGTCTGACTTGTGATGAAAAACTTCTAATTGATGAAAAGACAAGAAGATTCAAATGGAGTCGATTCCTTGATTGGGAAACGAATCTTCTGAATATAACACGTCATGTTTTGTGTTCGAATTGTGCTTTGGACTACCATAAAAACCATTCCATCATTCGAATCAATGAAGTGAAATTTGCAAAAGAAGATATTCAAAGGACGACTTCTCAAGTGATTCATGAATTATTTCGAGATGAAATGGAAGCGAAGACAGATTACTGTAAACTACAACAAATGAGAATTGAAAGAACAAATCGATTTCTTTCAAATATATTCAGAGATTTGGATCAAATCGAAAAAGGAGAATGTGGATATTTTGGAGAGCAAGTAAAAATGGAATTGATTAACAGATATATAATGAATGTGGATGTTAAAATGAAAGAATTGTTTTCTAATGGAATCCCTTCGAAATGCGAATGTACACGTGTCTTTGAGAAGATTGAAACATTGGAAACTGATGAAAATTACAATTCGATCTATTGGAAAATGGCGCATATTGGAATGGATCGATATGATTTTGGATGTCCTTTTTATTCGGAAAAACAGTTGGAGAACCGAGCCAAACTCTATAAGATAATTGGGGAAGAGTGTCCGATTGAAGAGAAGGAAATGATCAAGAATGAAAGACCTATTTGTGAATTCTGTTATTTGTCAGGTGAGATTTGAGTCAGTTTTACAAAAATTAATATATTTCAGGCTGTACAAAACCTTCTAAACTCGGCGTTAATTCTCAAAATTGTATGGAGATTTATGAGAATCTTTGGAAAAATGAAATGGTAATTTTGAGAACATTTCTGTTTTTACTTCTACTATAAATTTCAGCCTCCACTGTCGAAATTGTGTATCGAGTGTGTGTCTAAACTCAATTGCGGATGGGTTGGTCCGTCGTGTAGGAAAATAAAAGAGATGGGGAAGAATGAAAATTTAAGAAAATATATAGATCAATTATGTTTGGATCAATCAGAAGAAACAACTGAATGCCTGAGACTAGACTGTAGTCTCAAATATCCATCCCTATGGAAATATGCAATTGTATGTGAATCGAGTCGTCAATGGAAAGGAGGTTTTATGATGGAAGAAATTGAGAAGATCATTCTAGAAAACTCTGAATTAAGGGTTAAATTTGAAGAAATTGAGTTTTTGAAAAGAGAAATCAATTTTCGAATTGAGGAAAAACAAGAGATAATGGAGAAGATTCAGAGAATTGATGGGCTCATAGATAATTTTAAAATTTTGTGGAATGTTCACTTGAAAACCCTGTAACTCAGAAGACAGAGGAGAAATCAAAAAGTTGTTGATTAATGGAATATTCAAAAGAAGGTTTTGTACAGTTTATTAGTTGACAACTTTTGGATAGCTCTTTTCATCTATAATATCGTATGTTGTTTTCTGTATAATTGAAAAGTGCACTGGTTCATTTCAAATGAAGTTATTCAAGTAGTTCCGAGTTTCAAGTTCAGTTTCAGTGAGATCTTCTTCTTTTTTTCTTTGCTTCTGTTTTATCGTCATGAGACGGGCCTGCTGGATCTCCTGTATTTATATAACGTACAATTTTGAGAATCATGTTTTTATCAAATATGACTTTAGTTGCCGGATTCTGAAATTTGAGATTGAGATTGAGAAAAGTTGATAGAGATTACCCGTCCAACGTTGTTCGAAGATGAGTAGTTTGTGCATCCACTGAGACCAGCAAAGAACTGTATTCCGTGTTGCATGACCTAAATAATTGTCTAGATTTTATGCAGAATGGTTTTCCACTAGCCGTAGTTAATTTCAGTTCCTTTTTTTTTCAAAAAAAAATCCCAGTAATCGAAAAAAGGCTTTCACTGTCTTTTCGTTTGAAATTGAAAACTTTTATCTATCCGCTCTGATTCAAAAATTTCAAAATTTCAAAAAAATCCAAAAATATGTACTTTGTCGTACATTTCTGCAATCAGCGCTACGACGTTTTTGAGAATTTATCTCCTCGGAAATGATACGGAATACTTGGCATTACTGTAATAGACTTGCCCCAGAAAGTCTCAAAGAATAATAATATTGCATTCAAGTTTAATTGAGTTTTTACGGCATTATAGAAAATTAATATTGCCCATGAAAATGAACTTTTTCGATAGGTTTAAATCAAAGTTCGAAACTGGACATAATGACAAGTATTACTGCATTGGTGCGCGGTAGCAGCTGGAACACCCGGTTTCGATGTGATATCGGATGAGAGCGAAAATTCAAAAAACCAAACATTGTTTTCTTTTTTCAAAATAGAAAGAGCAATTGCAGATGTTCAGTGCTTTTTCCAGGAAAGAAGGCCCTCGTTCAACTAACCTGATGTCCTCGAATACAAAAAATACATCCAATCATTCTCAACCCGTATATCGCTCCATGTTGAGTGAAATTTTGAATTCCAGCGCATCGAATTTCTTTCGTTGTGAACATTTCATGAAGTTTCAATCTGAAATGAACATTATCTTGTTAATATCATAGATCAATTGAACTTTTCGCGTGTCAACGGATGCGTTTCCTTGTAGTCTGCCCATCTGACGCAGAGATTGGCTCTAGCTTCTATATCATTGGTTGGCACTTTCTTAATCTGCAGTACAAAAATGATTTTCAGAATGAAAAACGGAAAAAAAACATGACTGACCCTTTCAAAAAATTGCAGAGGAGCAATCATATCTGGTGTCGGTCCACCGTGACAACAAAATATTTTTCCGTTGAAAATACCGCAAATCGGCATGGCTCGGAACATATCATTCACTCTACAATAATAATCTTGTCCTAATTCATTTCCATACGTTCTGATACATTCTTCCTGAAAAAAAAACCGAGCATCGATTGAGTGTGTGTGTGTGTGAGAGAGAGAGAGAGAGAGAGAGAGAGAGAAACACTTACATAGAAACCATAAGTGTAGTTGATAAACGCGTATTCGTGATTGCCGGCAAAAAAGAAGAACTTTCTTGGATTTTGAACCTGCAACAATCATCTGTGAATTGACTGAAATTATACACGGAAAACCTTTAGAGCAGCCATCAAATTAACGACATCAATACTTCTGTCTCCACGATCCACCAAGTCTCCGGTACACACAAATACTCTGAATTGAAACGTGTGGGATTGAAAAATGCACTTTTCAAACTCTCTGATATAAGTTTTCATAGAAAATTCATAAGAGAAACAATGTTTTTTTTCGTAAAACCAATAAAAACCATATTCAAATGTGAAGATGATTTAGTATCGAAAGGGGCGATGTCGAATAAAGTTTTGGACACGTTTTACCGTCCAGAGTTCGTATTTGTTTGAAATGTTAGTGAAACACCTACGCAGCATCATCAAAGAAAACAGGATTCAATTGTTGCGAGAAGTCTTGGAATTGCCCATGAATGTCTCCACTAACATGGACATATTCACGATTTGCTCTTACAATCGGTCCCTCTGAATTGAAAACCTCAGTGGCTTGATCGATCAAGTTTAGCACGTGGCTGACGGGAACGTGGTACTGAAAAGAAAACTTTAAAAATGACAGCGAACCAAAACTTACATTCTTCTTTTTCTTACTATCCCGATTATCCGGAAAACGAGGTACTGTCTGCAATTTTTCAGACATCATTCCAGAAATGAAGTTGGGAAGATGAAGCTGAAAAGATATTCAATTGTTCATGTTTGCGGATTCATCCTCACTCGTTCATTCACTATCGGCAGATGTGTAGCCGGATAATAATCTTCCGAATGATCCTCTGCACACTGCTGTTCTGTCACATTTGTATCCACTGACGTACCCTTTTTGTCGATCATTTGCCTTCCAGTCAAATTAACTTGTTCTACATAAGAGTTGTACAACCTCGGCGGGCGAGCTTCTCTCTCGTCGCCAGCTGCATTTTCACGGCCCCCTTCTCTTTCATCTTCCTGTGCTCTCATCTCGTTTACAGTCCTTCCAAATTCTTCATTCAGTTCTTCATCTCTTTGTATCTCATCAGCCCGTTCGGCGTTTCTAGCAATCACTCTATTCGATAGTTCTCTAAGACTTCTTCGAGCCTCTTCAGTTATTTGTTCAGGTTCTGGAGCCGGGTTCTCTTGTGCTGGTGGTGCGTCTTCTCCCGGTTTCTGAATTGAACAATTATGTTATTTTATTCATTTTGTGACGTTTTTAAAAAATGAATACAGTAAGAATTTGTGAGCGTAATCATGCAAAGTTTTTCATTTCGAAGTCTTATCAATTTTACCAAACTTCCTAGACTTTTCTATTGTTCTAAAAACCAATTACCCAGAGAAAAGAGAATCGAATTTTGAAAAATGATAAACTGCAAGTTTAGTGCGATTTTTCTAAGACAGTTTGAAAAAGCGGCACAGGCGACCACTAACCCCATAGATTGTTTTCCCTGCTCCAGTTTTGTATTCGGTTATATCGAAATCTACAGTTACATGTCGGATTTGTCTTTGGTGCTCACTTAGCACTGCTTCCGGATAGGGAAGGGCTCCCATATGTACAACCTGCAAACAAACATCTGTTTTAAACGTTGTTATTGTTCATCACCTGATCAGGAGAAACAAATCTCATGAAAAAGGCCGGCGCGTTTTTTTTCCGTCTCGCTACAATCTCGCTCAATTTCTGAAATTCTCATGAGATACCGTATTCATTCAAACTGTTTACGAACGAACCTCCTGCTCCCGTTTTAGCTCTATCGATCGATTGAGATAATCAATTTCCTCCGCTTTCAATTTACTAACTTTGACTTTTTTTTCCTTAGGTCTTTCGGGTTCCTCTTTGGCTAACAAATTCGCATCCGGATAAGTGTGAGGTTTTATTGTATCTTTGATGATTAATTGAGGGGTTCCTAAAACAAAATTTTCGGATTACTAGATAGAAAACGTTTGGATTTCTGAATTTTCACGAGCATGGGTTTTATGGGTTTCGATCAGCTCCACCCGTGAGATTTTTCATTCTAAAATTTGTGACTACACAGTATAGTGTAGTAGTCTACACAGAAAATTTGCAGACTGAGAAGAAAACATTTCTTTTTTTTTGCTCAACAAATTGTAAAACCTATTTCACAAAGTCAAATGATCGGATTTCGAATCTTGTCAAGATCAAACATGTTCTATTCTCAAATGTTTTTGATTTTGAAAAAAAATTGAGGACAAAAAATAAAACGAACCGCTGACAACGACAACATCAGAGTTAGCTGGCAATTGTTTCCTCGCTTGTCTTTCTTTGTAGTACTTGTAGCCCAAAACACTCCCCAGACCAGCAGATATAATAATGAGAACTCCCACTGTTGCAATCAGATCTCTGCAAGAAAACCAATTATTAGCCATTTGTGGTCAATTATCAACTCTTACTTTGCTAGACCCGATATTTTTTCTTCCTTCGTGCCAGAAGATCCGTCAAGTTTGTCGTTCGCCCAGTTTGGATTCGATTCATCAGCAACCTCTCTAAGGAAACTAACAATCAGTTTGTAGCATTCTTTCCCCTCTGTCGCCACACTCATCGCATTCTCAAACTTCCAAATAAGCTCACGGAGTTTTTTGTCATCTGAATGGCTGGGATAAGCGGATTTGATATGAACGAGATAATCGATTAATGGGCCAAAATTCAGATTGATTCTATCTTTAACTTCAAAAGACATGGTGAAGAAATTACTGTAGTCCTCGAGTTGCTGTGGTCTCTCCACTGGTTTATCAAGGAACTGAGGAATGCTGAGATGAGAGTATTCAACTTTTGTCCAGAATTCAGGTGACTTTAATGTATCGTACTCTGTCTTCACAGTCGTATAGATCTTAGTGCTCAGTGCCAACTGAATTTCTTTCTTCTTACTCAAAAGCCTTTCAATTTCCGGTTTCAAAGTTCTGCTCATCACTCCACTGCGATACATATTGAGAGCTCCATTATACTTTCGATTTACATTATCAGAGTCTTTCAGAATCGGACGCTTGTTAGCTGCTCGTTTCGTTTTCTTCTCTGCCAGCACTCCTTTGATTCCAGTTACAATCGGATTAACGAGGTTGGCGGCACTCGACACGACAAACACGTCTTTGTTACCTGAGTTAAATTTCAAAGTGTTCGACAACGATGTGTGTTTTCCCAAGACTTTCTTCGAGTTGGCCAGCATTGTCTTATCTGTCGTGCAAGCGGAAATTGAGGTGATATTCATTTGCTGGATTATTTGAGACGTTCCCGAAATCAGTTTTCCTATTTCTCTTGTATCACGTCGAAACGCCTTGTGTGATAAGATCCGTCACTTGAGTTTGAAGTTGAGTCAATTCTGTGTGCACAGCATCGAACTCACTGAACTTGAACAGATCGGCAACCTTATCAGCAAACTTCTTTTTGTCGCTAAAGACCGCTTGGAGACGGTAAAACGCGTCCATTTTCACACCAGACACCGTTTTCAGCTTTCCAAAGAATACTGTCATCTCTTGCTCATTTGAATTTAGCTGAGTCTTCGCCGTCTTCCACTCCTGGAAAATAATGTTTTTATCGCCGAAGCCAGCTAGACTACGAGAGCACGCGAAAAGCGGTTGGAGTGAATTCATAGTTTTGATTTCTTTTTGAGCCGCTTCGTAACTTTCCATCACGTTGTCGGAGCTTTCGAGCACTTCAAGTGGATCGATTTTCTCTTTGATCTTCCAAACTGGTCTCAAATCTTTTTCCATTTGAAGAGAGCGTGGAATCAAGTCTTTGAGGCGATTGTCTTTCACTCCAATGATTTTTGCAACAAAAGGTCTGTCCAAGTCATCGGAAAGTCTCGATAGATCACTGAGTCCATTCGGAAATCCAGTTGTTTCTGTTTTACTTCCCATTGCTGCATTCGGTCCATCAACAATCCCCATCAACAGTTCCTGTTTTCTTTTTATTGCCTTTTGAATCTGGTCCGTAAAAGTGATACCTAAAGTTTTCAAAGCACTTTCGAGATTCGATATAGCCTGGCTCCAGCCTCCAACGTCTACTTTGTTCTGAGCGAAAGCCTGAACGATAGCGTCCAGCTTCAGAATACTATCAATATCCCCACGTAATACGCTCATTTCCACCTTCTTCTCATCGAACTTCTTGAACACTGACAACATGTTTGATATCTTCGCTACATTTGATTGTATTCTCGAAGTGATCGTCTCTTGCTCCAAGTCTGTCCCCTTGAAACCAGCTTTGAGTGTTCCGACATCGGTTATCAACTCGACGAGCGATGACTTCAGAGATTCATTCTCTCTGGCAAATCTCTGAATAGAACCAGTCACTTCCAGAGAGCTTCCCGTTTGCAGGATTTCATTGTAGTTTCCATCGATTCCACCAACCGACTCTAAAGCCACAATCCCTTCCGCACCTTTATCGAACTTGCACTTTTCTCCATTGGTACCACACGCTTTCTCAACTCCAGAGACAGTTTCACTAATGTCATTTGACAACTCCGACACTTTCTCTTTCTCTATCACTTCAACAGTTATCCCCTTTTTGAAGTTGAGCAATTCCCCGACTAGTGTCTCTTTCTTCACAGATCCATCTTCGAGTCGTTGATTCATGGCAACTGCATTGACAATACGACCAATAGAATCGTGATCCTCAAACAACTGTTTCGCCAGAATTTTCTTTTCTGAAATATCTGATTTGGAACCGAGCGCCGATCGACGGAACACTCACTTTTCTGATCTCTTTGACTTCTGCCCATATTTGCAACAGAAAAAAGTAAACTGAAATTTGTATCGTTGGTTGGAAATGGAAAAATTAATTTATTGAGGACACCCGATTAATAGGGAAACAGAAAGTTCACGCTTTGTGCAATGAATCAGTATATCGGAATTTCTACGTAAGATTATTTGAAGTGGAACATTTTTTTAATTTCAAGTAAAAATCAAATTGATTTAAGAACTGAAGAACTGTTTTCAAAAAAAAATTTTAAAGCGGTTTTTGTCTATATGATTATAATATTATTATATTTTTCTCTTCTGCTTTCACAAAATTTTCTTTAATTGTTAGTTTTTGCTTCTGTTTCAAACTAGAAACTCTTAAAAATGACATGATTATTTATCAGAAAACTCTATGAGTACATTCCCTGCATACTCTACAATTATCTTCCTCCCTGTCTTCTGAATCAGAAACTTGCTCATTCCACGTGATTCAATGTTTGTCCTTATCCTTTTTTCTATTTTCTATATTTCCTTTGGACAAGAAACTTGTGGTAAGGTTATTAATTGATAAAGATGCACGATTCTGAATTCAGAAGAAAATTGTCATTTCAATGGATCCCTGGTCACTTTAAAAACGATTGGATGGTTTCCAAAGGATTGTGAAATGGTTTGCGGGAAGCTGATTTTCAATTCGGAAACTGATGTGACGGAAAAAGAACTCAACGAAACTTTTATTAATATGAGATTTTTGATGGGAAGTTTAACAATTGATAACACTCAATTCAAAACTCTCAATTGGCTCAGTTCGTTGGTTTATTTGACTATAGATACAGGTAATTTGGAAACTACCGTATCTCTTTTTACAAAAATGATCAGTTATTCACTTCTTATGAATAGTAGTATAGTTTGTTAGAGACTAACGTTTTCGTAACTTTTTTGGTATTTTAAAATGCTATTATAATATTTTAGGCTTCCGAAAGATTTCAAAAATTCACAAATAATTTTCCAGGGTCGATTTCAATCCGTTTCAATTCCCTCCTAACAGATGGATCTGTCTTATTGAATTGGTTTCCCGATAGTCCAACAATATATAATATTCAACACAATCCCCGACTGAATCTCTCATCCATCTGTTCCGCCGTAACACAATCTTTTAATATCGATTTGAATATATACGGAAATTTGAGAAATTGTGGATGTAAATCGATTCGAATTGATCCAGAATCCATTGATTATTTACCCAATTGTACTCGATTCATTGGTGGAAACTATGGAACGGGGTTGAAGATCACTGGAATCGATGAATCGGCTGATCTTTCTTCTCTTTCTTCTGTTAAATCAATTGAAGGAAGTCTTGAAGTCTATTCAACTTTTCTTCAGAATATCTCTTTTCTCAAGAATTTGAAGTTATTCGAACGGGAACCTGATGCTTTTTTCTATCAATTGGATATTCATGATAATCCGAATATGAAGAAACTCGGATTAGGCACTCTCAAGGTGATGTTTTTTCTAAAAATCTTTTGAGAATTGAAGTTTTCCATCGCTTTGATAGCTTCAAAGCGTTAATTATTAATTCTCGTATTTTGATTTTTAAAAAAAGGGCGCGTATAGGGTTTTCTCTGATCTTCAAATTGAGCTGTTGTGATTTTAGCTCATTTTTATAATTTTTGTTGAAGTAAGGACAGAACAGTTTTGTTATCAAAGTTTTTATTTTACAGGAAAATTAAATGATAAAAAAAATTTAAAAATTTTTGGCACAGATCCGCATCTTGAAAGCGTTGCCCGTTGATTTCGAGTGATTGATGCTGCGATTCCGGTGTGAGCGACACATATCACTTTCCTTCCTTTTGCAGACAGAAGATTGTAGATTGTCTTGTAGCAGTAGGTCTTTCCTGTTCCTCCTGGGCCATCCACGAAAAGAAGTCGTTTCTTATCCTTAGCTTCATCCAATTTCAATGCACGACGAACTTTTTCTGTTCCGGGTTGAGCTTTCCGTACATCTTCTTTCCTTCCGTTTCGCGTTGTTTCCGATTGATTTTGACTGCATCCGGATTGTCGAAGTCTCGAGCCGGATCAATTGGCGGAAGTTTGTCTTTGTCATAGGATTCAGCTAACTCGAAATCTTCCAATGACATTCCGTGACGTGCGAGAAGGAATTGAATGTGTCTCAGAGCGTGTGTCTGTTCGTTGCTCCAGCCTCCACCGTTGTTCACCAATTGTTCCCAGTGGTTGTCTCATAGCTCCAAAGAATTCGACGGCGCACAGTGAACCAAAATGCTGACGAAGAACCGACGACAATCGAGTGGACTTTCCGTTTTGGCGATTTCATCGAGAGCACTGTCGTTCAGTCGAAGAGCGGTCTTGTTATCGACTGTTAGAAGAGCAGCCGACATAGTCGATTTGATATTGCTCAGATTGGAGAAGACCCATTCCGACAAGTCCAGTAGAAAGTAGAGAATAATAGAAGAATAAATTCAGAAAAATCAATATGAGAGGATGTCACCTATACACAAGGGACATTTGAGGTGTGAATGAGGAGTTATTGGGTGTGCACCTCATTAAGATATAGGGTTTCTGCGTCTCTTACACTCTAGTGCTCTCTCGTTTTCGTTGTGAGACCATTCATTGTAAAACTAATGGGGGCGGAGTCTATCTGTGTGTATTGATTTCTAATCATAAATTAATCGATTGATTGTGTGCGCATAGACCAAATATATGTATCCCTCCTAAATCTGCAAAGAGTCAGTAACGTAACCTTTTCAAGTTGGTCGAAACTCAAAACTGATTTAATATGAGCAATGTCTAAGTTTGTGTTTTTTTATGAACGAAAATTGAATAAAGCTTCTAAATAAAGGCATTAAAGTTGTATTTTTGAAAACAATTTCATCTGTTCCTCTTGGAACTGAAATTTTTTCTTCAAAAATTATCTGAAATTTCTAACATTCCACAGTCGATTCAATAACATGATACGGTAAGATTATCTATATTTCTAGAATGATGGAAGAAATTTCTGTTTCGAAATTATCTTAAAATGTTTGGAAGTTTTATAACCATCGCTTTGAACGGTGTTTTAACAAAGAAAGTTTTTTGTATTAGAGTTTGAACTCTACCATAGGAAGTAGACCCATTTGTCATCATTTTCCCAAAAAGAAGATTAGACAATAACCATCTTCCCATGAGGAAACTTCAGATTTGGGTGTGGCACGGACAGTGACTAACTTTAGTGAGGTTAGCCTACGCAGGGTCTGGTAAAGGGGGGCGCCTGTATTTGGTCAGGCCAATGGGACGCTGAGTTTTGATGTGATCCGTATACCGTTTTCGAAATACTAGGAATCAATAAGATCACAAATATGTTGGAAAATCAATTTTCTGTGATCTAGTGGCTCTTCAAAACCGCAAGAAACACAAAAATTTTCATTTATATTTTAAAATCCGAATAATAACATAACATTAAATTCCAGGAAAAATTCAAAATAGTGCCTTCTCCATTCGCTCCGAGACAGATTCAAACACAAATTGCCATCTACAATAATCATATTGATATGTGTATAAATACAATGGAATTTCAATATTTCTCTGAGAATGACATGTCTTTGGGTCAAATCGAAGCCAAATTATGCATGGATTTAGAGAGAGATGACGGAGAGAAAGCATGTTTATTCGATGATTTGAGTTCAATGGAATCTGGATGTCAGCATTTAATCGGAGATGTTTTAATCGATTCGAAGAATGAGAAATACACGTGGAAACTGGAAAATGTGACGAATATCTATGGAGAATTGGCTGTTTTGGGTACTGTAGAACTGACGAACGTTAGCTTTTTGAGTAATCTTCGACACGTGGCTGTTTTGAATTGGGGTAAGTGAATTGTCCGAGAGGAGTACACGAAGAATTGTATTCAGATGGTCAAACACTCATTCGATTCAATGGAAATAAGAGATTAGAGCAGTTATTCCTTCCAAAAATGAGAAAAAAAAACCGTTTCCTTATCCAGATGGAATAAATGGAATAATTGAGATAAAAGACAATGAAATGGAGATATTCAAGAGTCAAAGAGATTGTCTTTTGTTTCAGAAATTAGCACAGACTTCTATTAAATATAATATGAAGAGTTGTGGTAAGTCGTTTTTGTAAAGGTTTTGTAAAGGTAGACCAAAAAAATAGTTTTTCATTTTTGAAAAAAATCTTTTTAAACCGAAGAAAACTGTTAGCTTTGAAAATTCCTATTCTGTCGTCATGGACTCCACGTGGACAATTGATTTCCGGTTCTGAATTTTGCTATAATATTAAAATTTTGAAAAATGTGAAAAAAAACATTTTAGCCTTTTCTTCACTCGCGTTTTCCGATTAATCAAAATGTTATTTTATTTTAAAAAACTAAAATTTTTAATCTAATTTTGAAGGCATTTTCGGAGATTGAACCAATAATAATTCTTTCAGATAAATTACCGAAAGCTGAAGTGACGACTCCGAAAACAATAGAAACAACCACGAAGGAACCCGAAGAAACTACTTCAAAAGTAATAGAAACGACGACTCAGAAGGTGGAAGAAACTACAGTAATCATTGACACTTTGGAATCAGAGGAAGAGGAGCTAATTGAGAATACAGAAAGACCAGAGGAAACTACAGTAATCAATGTAGCAACCGAACCAACAGTGACAACCACTAAAACTGGATCTAGATTTTTCAATTTTTTCCTGTTTCTGAATGGATTTCTGTTCTTTTTGTGAGAAACAAAAATGATCAGCTTGAATTATTTTTAGTTCGATGTGTTCAGATTTCAATAAGAAATTTTAAACAGAATAAAATCTTCATTAAAAATAATTTTAATTTAGAGAAAAAAACATTTGTAATTATGAGAAATTCGACTCACTGTGATAATCGTTCCATTGAGTTTGTGGGTGTTCGAATATTAACCTCCCGCTGAAATTTGAGATTACTGTGAATAAACAACCATGTTTATTATTACTGTATTACACATAAAGACTACAAAAATGGCAAACAACTACTATTATTCTAAGAAATTATTAGTTCCTCCTGTACTTCTTTCAGAATCAGTTTACATGAAAAAATACTTTTCAATATTAATTTTTCGGTCAAGTTTACCTTTTTTAAAACTCTCGAAAAATGTGTCTCCCAATAAAATAAAAGCATTCACCTGGATATTATTTCGAAACAAATCGCAGACCCATCTGATGAGAGATTCTGGATCAGGTCCATTCGGGAATAAAATCCACCACATCATATCGGGTCCTCTCAATATATCCACCGTTTTCTCATGCAAATTTACTTTCTCGTTTATCGGACGAGTGAAACAGCGCATTCTTTCCATCAATGCAATAACTGTATGAGTTTCATTTCGATAGGAAACTGACACATGGTGATAAAGAGAATACGATAGTTTCATTTGTCTTGATTTGGTTGTATACGTTTTGACCAAATTAAAGGCTCGTTTCGAACACATTGCAACTGTCACTCTGAATATTCTCTATTTTCGAAGGGGCGGGGCCTAACTGGGGAAAAATGACTATAAAATAACCTACAGTTCGAGTGGATCGGAAAGATTCAGAATAAGTGTTATAATGACTTGTGTAGGACGATAAATCGAAAATAATTCCATTGGTTTCTCTTCTTCCATGATGAATAGTCGACTGGTAACCCTATCTGATGGATCACTACTGTATGCATTTGCGCTCTATTGGGAAACTCCTACAGTACATTCTCACACCCGATTAAAGACTCCTTCCGCAAATTGCAAAAGGTTCCTGAGAACCTCTCTAGTCCAAAAGAATATTACAAAAGTTGTATTAATTAATTTAAAAAAGAAAGAAAAGAGGGTGTCTACAACAAAAGAGAAAAAACAATAAATATTTGAAAAAAGGGGGGATGAAGGATATTGGAAGAAAAAGAAGAAAAGAGATCACCAGAAATGGGAAATGTTAGACAGAAAACAAACAAAAAAAAAGAGAGACTATCGAGGGGGCGTGGCTTAACGTGGAAGAGACATGTTCATCGTGATACAGAACCGTTTTTCAGTTGAATTCAAGAAAGGGAACAGATTTCAAGAGGGGAAGAAAGTGAAAACAAGTGTGTCTACAGTAATCGAGTAAGTATAGAACAAAAAGTGGGCGTGACCTATTCTCTACGAGGAGCTCTACGAAGACGTGCTTTTCTGTCGTTCTTCTCTCCTTCCTCCTCTTCTTCTTCCTCGTCTTCTGTCGATGGAGACACCTTATTCTTGTTCTTCTTCTTCTTCAAAAGTCGTTTTCTCTCTCTTCTTGCCATCTCTTCTTCATCATAATCTGAATCCGAATCCGATCGAACATCTTTTGCTTGTCCTCCTGTCGAGGTACGGTAGGCGATACGAAGAATGATAAATGTCCAGAAGATGTGGAGGAAGAAAAGGGCGATCAAGGCGAAGACGATCATTCGAGGAGCATATGGAGGACTCTGGAAGAAGGGATACTTCAGAAGAGAGGAAGAGAAAAAAGGAAAAACGAACCAATCCCAAATCCCAAATCACATAATCCGGTTGAATGAGATCGGCTGCCTCAGTGATTGCGGATCGAATGACGATGAACGGATAGTAGATAAGACGAGTGAGTACCCAGGAGGTGAAGAAGAGAACGAACATGAAGTTGGTCATATTCTTATTGTGAGCATCGTATCTCACTAGTTTTCCACCCTCCAGAAACACGTCCGACACGTCGTGACACAGAAGAATCAGTGTTCCGACTCTGAAAGATTCCCATATCACTGAGATATCTGGAGTTTTTCTCTCGGTATACCTGACAAAGTTTATAGTCCAACTTCCGGAGAGAAGGAAGATTGTGATGATGTGATGGACAATCAGTTGCCAGAAATCCGAACGGCGGACGTCGAAATAGGAACCGATGAGCAGAGAATAATAGAATCCAGTTTCAATCATGTAGTACCACCTGAAATTGATACATTAGGGAGTTCTAAGCTTCCATTCAGTTTTTTCGCGTTTTTCCGCATGTTCTAGGATGAAAATAGTAAAAAATGGCTGGAAACTGAGCATTTTTCTATGATTTTTTTCGAAAATGTTGGTTTTTATAGTATTTTAAATATACTTGAGCTTCCATTTTAATCTTGACTGTTCCTAGGATACATCTTCAGATTCTCCAGTATTTTCACTGATTTTTCGAATCTATCCATTTTTTTTCAAAATTTGTGCCCTTCTTTTCCTCCACGTGCCCTCTTTTCTGGCAGCAAATCGAACAATCAACTCTGGAGGAAGAGAGAATCGAATGATAAGGAGACTACATCTCTCTCTCTCTCTCTCTTCTTCGCTTCCTATGTCATCAGTTCGATTATGCGGTGACGTGGCAAACATTATGTGTAATAATCAGAGAGAAAAAGATAAGAAAGGGGAGCAGAAGAATATGAGGGGTTATCAGGAGAGGAATGGAATGATGCATTCGAATTTTGATTTGTTAGTTCAAAAAGACAATTCTAGAAAATGAGGTTGAAATCAGTGAAAAACACGTCGAAATTTGGATTTTTTTGATGGAAAATATAGGGAAAAGGCGGAAAAAAGTCGTCTAGATTCTTTTTAGCGTCTTCTAAATTTTCCGGAGATGTTTTTCTCAAATCAATCTTTTCAATTTCAATTAAAAAAACAAAAACGTACCAAATAGATCTTGGAAGATCGTGAAACGGGTATCCAATCCAGCATTCCTTAACATCATACAACCACGGAGCATCTTTCAAAACGTACAGTCCATAGAGGAATGCGAATGTGTAGTAACTGAATCTCCAGAAACATTCGAGAATCTTCTTGGCTCGAGACAGACTTGCGAATCCTCCTGTCATGTGTTCCCACATCTGAAATCATTTGATTCAGAGACTCCAGAAGAGGAAGAAAAGAGAGAAAAGAGACTCACACATCCAAGAAGAGTCACATTCTTTCGTGAGGCATACGCATTCGTTCGGAAGTACAGATAAGTGACACCGACTGTCGATTCCCAGATTATTCTGAAATACTTTTAGGGATGGTCAGAGATTTCAGAATGATAGTTAACCAGGAGAGTTCCAAGCTTTTGCCGAAAATAAATATTGAAATCGCTTTTAAAAAAAGTCAGATTTTTATTAAAAATTCGAGTTTTTTGAAGTTTTTGAGCTATAAATTGGTACGAAAACTTGTTTTTCGGTTCAATTTGCTCAGAAAAACTTCAGGTTTTCAGTTTTTCTTCTTAAAAATTGGCTCTATTCAGTTGTAAAATTATTTATTTTCGATTTTTTTTGCGTAAAAGCAAAATTGCGAAATTTTTACAACTTTTCCTTCTTCCTCCGGCAGCCTGACGAGAAAACGGTTCTCTGAGCCTATCCATCTTTTGCCCCTTCTTTCCGTTTTCTCCTTTTTCTAACCTTCAGTTCACATAAAACAAATATGAGTCTATCCATCTATCTAGTCTCTCTCTCTCTCTCTCTCTTTCCCGTGTTCCACCCGGTTTCGAAGAGGCTGAATGCACACAATGAAAATGAGAGCAAAAGAGAGGAAGGAAGGAACGGAATGGAGGGGCACAAATCATACTATATATCACAAATTACGATTTTTCCGTGTTTTTAATAGACTTCGGAGCAGAGAGCTGAGTTTTCTAGCCTAAATTACAAAATTTCAACCGATAAAGCTTTTTTCAATAGAGCGCTAACACGCTAGATTCAAAATCCCGGTGAAAAACCTCTAGTTTTCACTGTTTTCCACACAAAAACCCCAATTTTTCTTTGTAAATAACCCAAATCATACCTAATAATGACGAGAGGAATCGCCAGATAGGTCGGAACCATCAAATCGGCGAATTTCGACGGTACTTCTGGCCAGGTGACGTTTCGTGGCAACCAGTATGGCTCATGCCAGAAATATGACATCTGAAATGAGAAAAGGTTACATTGTGGGTGGAATTTATAGATTTCTTTGATTTTTTGTCTAGATTTATAAAAAAGCAAATTTTTCTCAAGAAAAACACTATTTTTCCTCGAACTCTTTCATTTAAAAAGGACATTTTTAATCCCAAATTTTTATTAATTTTCTAGGGAATCCCTCAATAAATCCTCGAATTTTCAAAGATTCCTAATCCGGGGGAAACCATATAGTTTGACCCATTTGGTCTCTTTCTTTCTCTCTTTTTAAAAGAACACATTCGTATAAATTATACATTCTTTCCGTAGGAGGAGGAGGAGGAGGAAGAAGCCTTTGAAGACAATCCTTCTTCTTTCTCTCTTCCATAGCAACATGATTTGTGCCTTGTTTTACGGAAAAATGGAGATTTTGTGCTTGGTTTTTTTGGTTTTGCACACTCTCTCGAGCTCATTTTTAGGAAAATCATTCGGAAGAGCCTGGGGAATTCGGGATCCCGTCCAAGCTTAATTAGCATTTTTCGCCCAATTTAGCCTCAAAAAACCCTTTTTTCAAGCCAAAACTCGGAATTCAGCCCTTGGAAAACCCAATCCCCTTCAAAAAACTCACCCGCCACAGCTTCATCTTTCAAAATTCGCGGTTTACTCTCTACCCAGAATCACCTGAAACATTCAGATAGAGATAGAAAAGAGAGGAGGAGGCGGAAAAGAAAAAGGAGCCAAAAGGGAAGAGTGTGTAAAGTGTGTGTCGCTCTCTCTGACTGTATAGAAAATAGTTTCGACACAACGGAGCGAAGCGAAGAAGAGACATTGCCAGAGAGAGGGGAGAAACGCAGACACATGGAAACGGCGACCGAGGAAAGGAGCTCTTTAGGGCAACAGGCTCCGCCCATTCGATAATAAAGAGAAGATGTGACCTGATGGAAGGGACCACGGGAAATGGAAGGATGGGGTGGAATCGACTGATTATTGGAAAGGAATGTTTCTTTTAAGTGCACATGACCGTTCTCTCTCTCTCTCTCTCTCTCTCTCTCTCTCTCTCTCTTTCTCTCTTTGAGCAAATATTAAAGGACAGCGTGATGTTATCATACTGTCTGATTGTGATGGAAAGAGACAGCAAACTATATAGACAGACTCCGCCCATCTTTTGCACTCTTTTGGTATGAGAACCAAATCTTCCGAATTCCGAGGAAACTCATACGAGATGATCTTTGAAAAAATCGAAAGCCAGCGAAACATCGAAAAAAGGGTTCCGAGCCATCCGACACTGACTGTTTGACAGACTTCTTATATACGGACGAATTGATAATGAAATTTCGTAACCCCCTCTTTCAATCGCACTTTCTCGGGCAGAGCAATCAAATTGACGACTGACTCACATTGATAACGAGAATGATGTGGTTTTGTTACAATTGAGAGAGCATAAGGCATGATTAGTTGACTTGTCATTTTGAACTCCGACCTTCGAGTTTTGAGCATTGAGTCACGGTTTTTATGAATCGGTTTTATGGATAAACAGAATGAGAACTCTAGACAATTTGCGCTTTTTAGCCAGGAAAACAAGCAGAATTTGAACATTGAGCACATTTGCCGATCGACTACTGAAAACTACGACAAAACTGCTTTCCGAGCAAGAAAAAAAAATAAAAACCAGCGAAGAAGCGGAGAAAAATCCAGGGAATTCCTCGAAAAGTTGAAAAACGATGGTAACGATATTCAAAGGCGCATACAACTTTGCTCGAAAACTCGAACGGAAGTTTTTATTGTTATTAAATTTTTTTAATTCAAAACTTTCTAAATTTTAAATTTTTTAAATCAAAACAAAATAAAAAGCAAAACAAATAAAAAGCCAAAATATTCCAATTTCACGAAAATTAAAAATCAAAACCAAACGGAAGAATGACCTATTTTCTATCGAACGGAGCGAAAACCCATCAATTTCATTTCATTTTGTCTTTTTTAATGGTCACAGAGCCAGACCAGAGGCTCTTCTCTCTCTCTCTCTCTCTCTCTCTCTCTCTCTCTCTTTCTCTCATTGTCTACCCTTTGAATGGGCAATAAATCTGAGATGAGTGAATGGAGAAGAGATGGTCAACACGGAAGAACACACCCATTTTTAATTTCGGAGAGTGAATAGAACAGGAGAAGGAGCAGGCGAAATGACTTCATCCGCCACAAAGCGGAAAATGTGCATAGTTACAGAAAAACCGCAGAAATAACCTTAATCAACCTTAGATAAACGTTTTAGTTTACCCGGAAACTCAGAAGTCGATTTAATAATTAATTTTGAATCGAAATCAGTTAATTTCCGATTGTTTTCCGGCTCAGAATGCTTTCGTTCGCCGACCCGGTCGGTTTAGACTTTTATCTGCACCCGGAAATTGGAAACCTTTGCCCCAAAGGATTGACCAAAGCTTTAGAAGGAAACAAAACGAAAACTAAAAATGAGGCGAAATCTATCGGAAAAAGCAAATTCAAGATGAAAATATGCGAAAAGAGCGCGGTTTCTGTTAAAAACTGTGAAAAACAAGAGAATCGAGGTTTTCTTCACTAAAAATATAAAAATCGTCAGGAAAAATGTGAAAAACATCGTTTTCAGAACAAAAAAGCAAAAAAATTGAAAGTTAGATTTTAAAATTTGCTTGTAGTTTTTCAAGGTGCAGGGCCCTTTTTCGAGAAACTTGGGTCTCGCAGGGAACAGAAAACATTTTCTACTGCTTTTTTAAATGTTTCGGAATTTTTCTCGATATTTCCCACAAATTATCTTTTTGAGAATTTTTTGAAAAGAAATATTAATCAATATGATTTTGAGCGTTTAATTTTCGATGTAAAAAGCAACGAAAAAATATACACAACTTGACGAAAATTATAATTCGCCGCAGGGCCTAAAATTGATTTGGAAACAATTTTTGGCTGAAACAGCAGTTTTTTAATACTTTTATTCAAATCTTGCGACATTTTTTGATAAGTTTTCTTCAATTTTCCCCCCAAAACCCAAAAAGTTCCTTTTCGTTCGAAATGTTAACATTTTGATTCGCCTGATTCCCCAGATTCTGTCTGAATTACGTTTTACTACCCTGTCTTGTTTTCCTTTTTTTCAATAGCGGAAGTATTTTTTTTACAATCACTTCTTTAAAAAAACAGAACGAAAAAACTCACAATCCATCCATTTATTTCCATTGTTTCGTTCATTTTCAATAACCTCCGAAAGACGATTTTTATTCGGCTTTGTTAGCGACTGGCGACGGAAATATCGAAAAATAAATTTCGAAGAGAAAAAAAACAATTCCAACTCACCGTTTACGTGGCATTTTGATACACGTCGGCATCGAAACTTCTGTTTTTGGGTCACGTTTTTATTCGGAAAATGGAAATTTTTCACGGAATAATCCGATTTTATAAGGGAATTCTGGTTTTGGGAGAAACTGGAATTTTAAATTTTTTCTGTTACGTATCTCGCATTTCAATTGACGCACAAAACTCATTTGATTTTATTTGAAATCAAGAAAAAAAATTTCATCCGAAATTTTTATTTTTGACAATTTTTTGAATTTTTCATTAAAAAAATTTTTTTTTGAAATCCCTCATTTTTTCCAATTTACAAAAAAAACTTCCTCTGTCGAAATGCGAAAAATGCTGAAAATAGTTGATAAGAAGAGCAACTTGGCGACAGAAAAACTTGATTTCATTGAACAAACATGTTTGTTCGAAGTTTCTATTTTCGAAACTATTTGTTTGTCGATTCAAATATTTTTTGGGGGGAAAGCGCGCTCCACTGATAATCATTGGTCAACAAGTGCGCTCCATAGGCAAGGTGTTGCAAGTGCGCTCTAACGCACTTCTAGAACAATTTTTTTTCAATACAGGTCATTGTGCAAACGCGCTCTACTGCTTCAATTTTTTTTTTTTTTCTGCGTTTTTTCCCATTTTTTCATAGAATGCAAGTTCTCTCCACTGATAATCAAATATCTTTTTATTAAGATTTCTCCAAATTTCAGTTCAAAATAATCAGGGGGAAAATTTGTACATCAAAAAGCGTTGAACAATTCTTGAACGAAAAGAAAAAAGGGGCGGAGTCAGTAAAAGGGGGCGTGGCCTAAAACTAGTCTATGTACAGTAAGAAAAATGAGAAGAAATGACCCGGGGCGATGACGAAAATTAAGAATTTCTTTGAGAGAAAAGGGGGAAGCTGCAAATGGGAGGATCCTTTTTGAAAAGGGGCCTCTGAGTATCTCAAAAAGCTGTTCATACACAAAAATTTAGAAAATTTTACAAAAAATAAATTTTGAAAAAAAAAGATTTGAAACAGAAAAAGTCAATATACACATATTTGGAATGTGGACTTAGAAAAAGGGGGCGTGGCTTGAAGAGAAAGTGGGCGGAGTCTCTCTCTAAAATTCAATATCCCATCCGGATTCATCGACTCCCGAAGTAAAGTTATCGAATGCGGGGAAAATGTCGAAATTCGAAATATCGACATCGTTGGAGACTGATGGAATATACGGTGGACGCATTCGATGAGCACGGAATCCAACGAAATCAAAGTTATCGAACCATGTATGATGACGGATTTCTCCAATGTCTCCGAATCCGAGACGTTCTGTTGCCTCGTATTTGCATAGGGAGAGCATCATATCGATGGCTTCTTTCGTGATGAATCTGAAAATTATTGGGGATGAGTATGGATAGGTGGAAGGGGTCAGAACGCGCAGTTTAAGCTGAGGTTGGACCGAAAATCTCAAAAATGAGAGGAGTTATCTAATTTTGAAAATTCCAAAAAATCTTGTTTCAGAAAAACCACCGTAACTCGGTCAATTTCAATCCGATTTCAAAAAACGTTAGATTTTTTAACTCAGTGTATTGAGACGATTCTAGTGCATATAAACCCACCTTTAAAAAAATCAAAAATTCGAAAAATCTCGATTTTTTCAAAAAAAATTTTTGACGACTGTAGTTCACAAACTACCGTAACTCGGTCAATTTTCGTCTGATTTTAAAAAACTTTAGTTTTTTGAAATAAGTAGATTGATACGGTTTGAATGCATATGATTGAGTCCTGCTCAAAGTTTTTTCAAAGTCATAAAAATCTCGGTTTTTTTCAACAAAAACATTTTTCAACTGAAATTACGAAAAATTACTGTAACTCGGTCAATTTCTAACCAAATCCAAAAATTCTTTGGTTTTAAGACTCAGCCATTCCAGACGGTTCAAATGAGTATAATCAAGCTCTACTTTTCAAAAAAATTAAAAATTCCAGAATTTACAGTTTCTCGAAATATTCGAAATTTTCGAATTTTTAAAATTTATCAATGTATTCATTTGCTCATCAATAGCCATAATCAGCGCAAAAAGCCTTTTTTACAAGAAAAATCATGAAAAATTTTCTCACCTTGGCCACGCCCACTTTTCCAATCCCTTCAGAATTGCATTGTAGGTGGTCATTGGATCGGTGCTAGAGAATGGTGGTCTGGAAAAAGAGGAATTAGCCCCAGGTCTTCTTCGGAATAAACTCACGATCCAGTCAACAATTCGCACATGAAGATACCCAATGCCCAAATATCAACAGACAAATCATGTCCTTTATTCAATACAATTTCCGGTGCCACGTACTCAGCGGTTCCACAGAATGTCCATGTTCTTCCACCGTTTTTCAGCTTCTTTGCGAATCCGAAATCGACAAGTTTTGGCCATCCATTACGGTCCAAAAGCATATTTTCTGGCTTCAAATCTCGATAGACAATGTTTTTTCGATGAAGATATTCCAATGCTTCCATTGCTCCAGCACAGTAGAAACGAGTCAAATCGTTGTCGAAACGGCCCCTGGAATTGGTTATAATTAACGATTGAAATTGTTTTTTTTTGGATTTGAAGTTTGTTAATTTTTTGGAGATGAAACAGTAAAAAACGTACTCAGTTTTTGGATAAAAACAACACATAGTTAATTTTTTCTATTTTTTTATACGAACTTTTTGCGGAGAAGAGTCCAGATTTCTCCGCCGAGGCATGGTTCCATTAGCATGTAGATCTTCTCGCTGTCACGATACGTTTTGTACAGTCTGAAATGGAAAATATGTTTAGATGGGCGGTACATAAATAATTAATTTTTGAAAGTAGGAACCGAAATCCAATGAAAAGACGAATTTTCAAAAATGTTATGTTCAATGATTGATACAGTAATCTTTTGGTTTAAAAAGTATAAAGTTCAAGTTTTCAGAAATTTTCTGGAATTTCCGCAGAGTGTAAACGACTCATCGAAAATTCGAAGTCTATCAAAATTTAATTTACCACTGTAAAACAGAAAATATATTAGTCTTTCTCCTATACTTCTGAATAAGAAATGATGAAGTTAGAAATGTACCTCGAGTAAGAAATGAAGTTTTCTAAAATCTCATAACTCATATTTGAAACATTAAAAAAATTTTATTTTTAAGAAAGTTCTTGAGATTTTCAAAATTTGGAAAGATTTTGATAGAAGGCACATGAAAGAACTAATCGTTCGAGAAATCTTCAATATTACCTTTTCGCAGTGAAACTGTAATTTTTTTCAATTACAACTATATCGTTCTACTATCAAACAACTCAAACTCCCCAACTATCATCAGCTCTATTCAAAACAGTAAAAAAACACTTACCTAACAATATAATCATTTTTGCATTGCATTAATATCCGACGTTCGGAGACAACATGACTCTCCTGTTTCGTTTCCACAATATGCGCTTTGTTCATTATTTTCAATGCGTAGGTACGGTCAGGCGAACGGACCAATTCGACACGTCCGAAACCGCCCATTCCGAGGGTTGAGACACGTTGAAGATCCTCTAATTCGACATCCAATTCTTCCAGTTGACTACTGTAATGATTTTTCATTTTTGTTGATTTTAGTTTAAATAGCATAGAATTTCAACAATCACTATACAGGGTGCGCCATAAATACGTGTGCACTGCTTTGGCGCAGAATACAAATTATTGTGTGACTGTCGCATGTTTCGGTAAAATTATTTTATTATGATTTGATTAAACGCGTTTTTCTGTATAAGTTACAGAAAGTTTCATAAAGATTGGTCAACTTTCGAAGAAATGGCGACTGCCTCAAACAAAGTGTCAGTATTTTCTGGAGAGCGAAATGGCACGCAACAGGGGTACTGTGTTGGATGACTAGAAATTTTTCTCTGATCTCGAGGAGTACGAAACTCAAATTCATTGACGTACTACCTAATACTCCCTCCAATCAAACCAGAATGTATGATTCATTCATAATGCTGTTCAACCACAGAAAATCATGATTTTTTGAAAAACTTGATCAAACGGGAAATTCCCTCTTTTTCTTGTTGACCCTGGAGACAGAATCAATTAGGTGTATTGCCAGTGTGAAATTAGGACTTCTATTGACCTAAGCTCCGTTTCGATATCAATTTCGGGTACTCCAGAAGGATACAAACCCTCCTCATACCATAAAACAAGTCTGACAGTGAAAATAAACCGATTTTTCGAATCTCATAGGCGAGACGGGGAAGCTTGTCTTGAGTCTGATTCTAATCCGATGGATCTAAACTTTTGGGAATGTTTGAAGGAAGAGTTTAAGCTACTCCACATATAAATTTTGAGTCTCTCAGATAAATTCTGCCCTCCTAATGAGACTAGATTCCCCCGAAATACCACCGTGCCACTGGCGCCACGTACCCTGAGAGACTTGAGAGAGTAATCGAATATCAAGAAACCGCCAACAAAATTCTATACTTCTATTGTTATTTGTACTATTCCAGCTATGCTGTAGGAAATTTTGATGGCGATTGGTTGATTTCTAAAAAAGTTATTCGCTGTTTTCGATGCACACGTATTTATGGCGCACCCTGTACCCTTCATTTCTATGAATTTTTGATTTTTTGAAACAGAAATTTTTTTTTCCAAAAAACCAGTTCTCCTCATCTCTCTCTCTGTCTCTCTCTCTCTCTCTCTCTCAATGTACACATGTTTATTAGGAAGAGCGCCTGAATGAGATGATAGAAAAACAATCACTCTTCTTCCCGACGGGAGCAAAGTCTGTTCATGCCAAGAGCACGTGGACATTCAGTGTGCATTGCTCATTCTCTCTCTCTCTCTAGGTACATCTTGTTCCCCGGATTACGGTAGTTCTTACTAGTCGACACTACCGTAATCCTTGCCCCTCAAAAGACTAACCTGGGTCGTATTTCATCGTCCAAATCGGTAGTATCGAGAGCTTTACACAATTGTTCCACGTGCATTTTAATCAAATGTGCAGGTCCGTCGAGCACGAAAAATCGTTCGAAACGACCTCTGAAACAGCAGGAATACGGTATGTTGGGCGGGAATTCAAATTTTTTGGAGGATTCATTTGAAAATTTGGTTGAAAAGAGAGAAGAGCATGCATTGTGATGTGTGGAATAGATGGAAGGGGATGATGGAAGGAAGAGGAGGATGAACAAATTGACAAATATTTGTGGAAGAGAGAGAGAGAGAGAGAGAGAGAGAGAGAGAGAGAGAGAGAGAGAGAGACTCAACGGCGACAGATGGTGGTTCACAAACCGTAATCGTTCCGGAAAAGCTGGATCTAATAAGCCTGAGAGACGTCACGAGAAGAGCAAAAAGGAGGAAACGTGGAATTTTGTAGTTATTAGGCGGGAATTCAAATTTTGGAAAAAAAAATTTTCAGTTTTACAGATTTTTTAAATGTGTTCAAAAATATACAGTATAATCGATTTCCAGTTATTTTGGTTGACTACAGTAACCCTCCGAAAACCATAAAAATAAAAACTAAGTACAGTAACCCATAAAACCAGAAAATACAGTAATCCAGGATAGAGTAACAATGAACACTTGTATATATACTAGAAATAATTGGCACTTATTTGAGACATGTCTCTCTGTCTATGCCTCTTCTCAAACTGAAAAAATCGGGTCGTCGAGACGATTGAAGGGGGCGTGGCTTAGAGAGAGAGAGAGAATGAGAGAGAGAGAAAGTAGGCGGGATGAGAGAGAGACGAGAGAGGGGCGTGGCCTTGTGGGAGGGTTGAGAGACCCAGAGAAACACACGTGAACCGGAGGTAAAAAGGCATCTGATGACCAAACTACGATGATGTGTTGATGAAGAAAAAGAAGAAGGAGGAGGAGGAGGAAAATAATAAACATGAGAGACTAATAGGGAGGGAGTACTGTACTTTTTGTACTTTTGTACTAGGCTAGAAAATAATTTTTTTGATCGAAAAAAAATAAAATTTTTGAAATTTTGCACCCTGGGTGCAAACTGCAAACTGCGACATTTTGTACCCAGAACAATTTTTTTGAAATTGGAAATTTTTTGGATTTGAAACTTTAGAGTTACAGTAATCGACGTAGGGGAACTAATTTTTATACTATGGATGGAAACCAAATTATTGAAATACCTGAACCAAAATTTTGTAAAAAGTTCAGTGGAACAGAGAATTTTTGTTTTCAAAAACATTCAAGAACTCTCCGACCTTTTTTTCTTGGTTTATCGAACTCAACTTGACTATTTTTGAATCAAACTTTCGAAAAAATGAACTACCAAATTTGAAATCTCATTGAAACATTTTTTGTTTTTCTTTCAAAAAACACTGTTTCAAAATTTTCATTCTATATTTCGAAACGATATAACTCAGATGCTCTAGTGGCTATGAACGAACAGAATATGAAAAAGTAGTTACTTGACTATACTCAGGAAAAATTGGAAAAGAAGAAAACCAGAGGGAAACAGTAATTTTAAGAATTTTTCAGCGAATCTCATTGTATATTTCGAAAAAATCACAGGATTGCTTGGGAATAAGAGGTTTTATAGCCAATAGATCAAGAAGAACTGAGAATTGAATAAACTCCGAAAATCTGTTGAAACAAGAAATATTTTACTGGTTCAGAAATCCGTCTTATTTTCGAGAGACTTCTATTCTTGCTGTGCGGCTTGAAAAAAGTTCAAAAATACGAATTTTTTACAGTTTCTTAATTTTCACTGAAAATTCGAAAGAATTTGAATTTTGGTACGAATCGTATTTTCGAGTTAACTGAAGAAAAAATTACTGTTTCTGAATTTCTGTTTTTTTCGGGTAAGAATAACTCGACACTCAATACGATTCAGCGCATGCACAGACATTGAAACCCAGAAGGACAATTAGAAGCCGAACTGATCTCAGAAAAAATTAAGAAATTCAAGAAATTCTGGTGTAACAGTAATCTTCATTTATTTCTAGAGATTGAAATTCAAGTGAGTTTAAACTTCCACAAGATTCTTCCGGAAATTTTGGAAACTTTGTTTTATAACTCGATATTTAATTCTTTATTGATTTGATTTGTAGGCGGAATCCGAATTCGTACTATTTTTAAAATAACATGGAAAGTTTGGAAATTCATATGAAACAGTAATTTTTGATAGTTTTTAGAATATCGTTTGTGAATTCCGAAGTTCCGCGAAATTCATTGGGAACATAAGCTGTCGTGACATTGAAAACCAAAAAAATCAAAAAATGGAGAAATTTTGAAAATCAGTTGAAACACTAAAATTTTCACTGTTTCAAAAATCTCCTTCACTTCCTATAGCCCTCTATTTTTGTTGTGATTAACTTAACATTTTTAAAACCCCAACTACAGTCCAAAAAACACCCGTTTTCTGACCGTTTTCCGTTCAAATTTGAATTCCGATTGAATTTTGATCCGAAACGCATGCAATTCTCGAGAGGATTAACCCTCTTAACAGTCACATTTCACTTTTCCGATAAGAGAAACTACAGTAGTTTGATCTGCAGGTCAAGTACAGTAATCTTTCCAGAAAGAGATAAGGACACTAAAAATAGGAGAGTCTACGAGAAGTTTCTTATCAATTTCCCCCTTCTTGCAGCATTTTCTGTCACCCCATCTGTCTTTTTCTCTGAAATTGAAACAAGAAAATTTTTTGGAAGAAAGAATTCGGAGAAGAAGAATCAGAAAGAAGCCAATGAAACAGAGTTCATGGTCCGTGTGCAGATCACGTGATGACTAAAGAACAGATAAAGAGAAATAGTGTGTGAGAGAAGAGAGACGCAGAGAAATAGAGAGTGGGAGAGAAGAAGAAGAAGAATCTTGCAATTGAAAGATGTATTATAATGGAAAAGTGTGAGTCAGGAGAAGAAAGAGAGCAAAGGACTGTGTACAGAATTCAATGATGACAATGCCTGATGAAATTTTTCGATTTTTTTTCTGTTCAAGGAAATGGGGGGAACATTTTCTGGACAGTCCTTTGAAATCCGCACTAAATTTCAATTTTCTGCGCAAACTTTCAGTTGAGTACGAAACGTAGAATTTAGAAAAAAAAGATAAGAATTCGAAATTTTTCGCTCAAATTTTAGCCAAGCGAACTTCGGAGTTCCATCGGGGCGCATTTACTGACTAATTCATTCCATATGTTGCAAAATTATTTCTAGAGCCAAACCGAATCAACAATTAAAATTAAAATCAAGAATGAATGATAATTTTTTGAAACAGTAGAATTTTGGAAACTTTTCGAAAACATTGGAAGTTTAACCTTCTACCTGTTATATTGGAACAAGAGAAATCATCTCGGGAAACCCTTGCTCGAGGAATTATTCGATAAAGTTCTGACCAAAATTTCCAAAAATTCCCTATTTTTCAAACAATTTGAAACAGAAATATGAAGTCATTACTAGTTACATTTGATTTAATCTTGTCAAAAATATTAATTGCCAACGATAAAAATTCCCACAAATTCAAAGTTTTCACGGTTTAATGGACTCTTGCCTATCGTCATCTCAGTTCTACGAGCTCAGTTAAATTCTCTATGAAACAGTAAAAATGGTACAAAAAACGAACTTTTAGTCTTCTGTATCAGGTTAAACTCGGGGATACAGTAACTCCGCAACATGCGGAAATTGCACGGGGATATAAAGTGAAAGTGTGCAATCGCGCTCTGTTGATAAAAAATACGAGGTCCTAAATTTTAAATTGTTCAGAAATTTTTGCGACGCACAAAATAAATTTTGCAGGGTTCCCAGTGACCTGAACTAAATATTTTCGAAAAAATTTCCTGAAAAAATTGTAGTTGAGCTCTGAAAAGTTCAGTTTTAGGCCGGAAGTTTAACACTAGTTCAACAGAGCGCGATTGCACACTTTCGCTGTACATCCGCGTGAAATTGCTAAAGAATGAGTTTAAAAAATTGTCTATAAATTATAGACAATAATATACACTTTGAAAAAAACCTTTTCGTCCAACAAAACTATTACTTTATTAACCTCTATTACTCTATGAACAACTAACAAAACTATTGAAACAGTAACTTTCTTGTTCCAAAAACACGTTAAACTTTCTCACCGAAAAAGCGGAAACTTTATCAGAAAAAGGAAAAAAAGCCAATTCTGTGACGCTTTAATTTCCAGGAAAAGTGTCAGTTTCAGGTTGTCTATTGAAACATCAGACTATGAATAAACAAAGTCCAAACAATCATCAATTTGCCTACGTGCTCCCTTCTCCTCTTTGATCGAGAAACATTAAACAGAATAATCAACACTCTCTTTCTCCCGGGTGGTCTCTCTCTCTCTCTCTCTCTCTCTCTCTCTTTCCTTCAAATCATCAGCTGTTTCAAAACGAGAGATAGAAGAGAATTAGACGAAAAAGAAAAAGAAGAAGATCAAACAATTATTTTCTTTTCTCTTCTGGGTATTTATGCAGGTAGGAATATGATCAAAGGAAGGGTCTACGGTCGATTCATTGTTTGATCTCTGTATTAAGACGACGGAGACGAAGAAGAAGAAAAATGAAGTCTTTGTTTAATAAAATGATTGGAATGGGGGTCAATCGTTTTTTAGAAGACACTTTTTGAAAATATTGTTTTTTTCTCGGTTTCAAATATTCATGAAAGTTAGCGGGGGATGGAATGTAATGATAGTTGAGGTCCAGACGTGGTTTCTGAAGAAATGTTTAGGATAAAAAGGTTTCTGGGAGTAACTGTAGACTACATTAATTGGAGGGAATTCGAAAAATTTTATTTTCTGTTTCAAAAACGCTTGAAAGGTTCTGTAAGTACAAAGTGATCAATTTGTCTACTACAAATCGTAAAAAGGCGTTCAGAAAATACTGTAGGCTATTTTTATTGGATGTACACAAAAATTCGGAAAATTATCTTTCTGTTTTAGAAACTCTTTGAAGGTACTGTATACTTGAGGTGCTCAATTAAAGCCCTAAACCGAATAAAATAAAGCTTTCAGAAAAAATTGTCTGTTTCAAAACTTTGTTAATATGGCTGTATGATTGAATTTATTTGATAGATTGGAGGAAGCGAAAACCATAAAATGTTCAGCTGTTTCTAAACTTTTTTCTTCTTTCTTCATTCGAAAAACTTCCATAAATCCGAGTAATGATCCAATTCCAACGAATCATAATTTTTAGAAAAAAAAGTTTTTTCTGTTTCAAAACTCGGTTAATCTGACTGTTAAATGTAACTACTGATGAGTACTATCGAAAAAATCAATTCTTACAGTTTCATAAATTTCACATGTAGATTCAGAACTAAGCTTCATTACTGAGAAAGAATGAGTTCCTCCGTTTCGGAACATCAAGAAATAACTATCAACTCCCGTTGATTTCATTGAAAAAAACGAAAGTCTAACGTTAAAATTTTTCTCTGTTCCACCACTATTCCGCTACAGTAAGTTTTGAATTAGTGACGTACGCGCACCTTGAAAAATATAACTGATTTTCTGTTTCGGAAAATCACTATCAAGATTCTGAATTTTCCACTCGCAGTACGTCTTTGACTCCATAATGGGTCTATTCATTGGGTGGAAAGACTGCAGTTTTTGCATTTTTTCCTCATAAAAATAGCCCCATAAAAATTTTCAGAATTTTCCCCGTTTCAAACATTTTCTGAAAATTAATAAGAATTTTAGGCTTCAATAGGCACACGGACCAAATTTTAGGAAAAAACCATTTTTTGCCGTTTCCCTTGAAATTCAAAATTGTTTGTTTCCTTGCCAAGATCAATGAAAACATCTAGTTTTTCTCAAATATTTTTCTGTTATCATCAGTATTTTTCAGCAATAAAAATCCGATTAGCAGTGTTTCTTAGTGCCAGGAGAAGACAGGAAGGGAGAGAGAGAGAGAGAGAGAGAGAGAAAGAGAGAGAGAGAGAGAGAGAGAGAGAGAGAGAGAGAGAAAGACTGAAAGAACCAACACACGTGTCCCCTACAAAGTAGACGACGACCCGACCATCGAAATGATTGATAGTCTACCAGAGCAAAGGTCTTTTGTCATTCGATACAAGGAAGTGCAAATGGAAGAGGTAGCATGGAAATTTTGCACTTGAAGAATCGATTTTATCTGGATTATTTGAAATTGTGTCAAATTTCTCAAATGAAAGTTTGGAAACTGTAAAAATTGAAAATTTTGAAAAATTTTTTTTTTCGATGAAGAAAGATTTCAGTTCCAAAATTTTTTTTTTAGTAGTCATTTCTTGTTTTTTTGCTGAATTCTGAAAATTTCAAAATTTCAAAAAAACTTCCAGTTTCTAAAACTTTTCATTGGTTTTCAAAACGATCAGTGATGTTTGCTACCTCGCCGCGTAAGTGTTAGCCTGAATTTATTAGGTTGGCTAATAAGTTTCCGAAAATTTTTGCCAATTTTTCTGAGATAAATTTCTCATGTTGAAAAGATGTAATCCATTCAAATAAGTGATAGAAAGCATTAATATTTCTCCCTCAATAATCCAACAATTTGGTGATTCTTTTCCTCGCACCGCTCGAGTACTGGAACACAAGTCTCCATGTACTCCATTTTTAGGTTATGTTTTGAATTGAAGTTCTGACCATGAAAACATTGTTGTTGTGCTCCAGAAAGTTAATTATTGGAATAACCATGGCCACATATGTACAATAAAATTAAAAGAGTAGCGCTGTCAATTAAGAACAGTTTGGAATTTGTCCCTCAGTGAAGATAAAGTTTTATATTTTGGTATGGAAAGGAATTCTCATTGTATATCCGCCAATCCAGAAGATTCTTATTTCTAATAAATTGAATTAGAAAGAATAAACAGTAGTTTTTACTGTCACAAAATGTTTGGAAAGCTCCTGCTATTCAACTACTCACGGGCGAGCATTACATGATGCATACCGATTTTGGCATGAAATTCAAGTTTGAGGGCATTTCTCGCCAAATTACTCTGATGAATTCATCAGAATTTTTTACCATGGTTGAGGTAGTGTATTACCTTTTCATCAACAATAAAAACGTCATCAGGTTTTTGCTTTATTTCTGAGTAGACATTCCGAGAAGTTTGTCTTATCAAATCATCATAATCCCAGAAAAGGTACATTATGAAACAACCTAGTTTTCTCATATTTAGAAGAGGTTTTTAATTGTTGTTAATTGCCAAATAGGTGACCCTTATTAGTGTTAACAGCCCAGAAGAAATTAGAAATGGCTTCATTTCCCAATAGAACAGCACCAAGCAGAAATCCCCCACATACAAGATGCCTGATTTCACGAAGTCACCTACTCGACATCAATTCAGCCGATCTTTTCTTATAATTTATCAACATGCTGGGCGTGTTCTCCACAAGTATCGATAATTTCCTCTTGAATGTCGATACGTTTTCTGGTTGAAAAAGTTGAAACAAAAATGGATAGCTCATTTTCAAGAGAAGAGGCTTTGCGACAGGCGGCATTTTTTCGGAATAAGAGAAGGAGTTTATAAGAACTACGCGGCACTAACAGTTTATGCAATGGGCTTTCAGATAAGCACAAAAAAGAACTGAACAGCTAGTTCATTGCCGAGAAATCGGTCACCAAACAAGAACCACCAAAATTTTCGGAAACTTATTAGCCAACCTAATAGTCTCAAAATTCCCCGATTCTTCTAGAAACTCGTCTATTTTCTGTTTTGTTTCTCAAAAATGATTCATTTTTCCAGATGACTACTATACTGAAATCTGATCGTTTAGTTCTTTGAACGAAGTGAATGACAATAAACATTTCTTTACGATTTCTGCTTTTAACTCTTTTATGAAGAGAAGAGAAGAGATAAGATGAGCAGGGTTAAAGTGCAGACAAACGAAGAAGAGAGAAGAGGGGTCAGGTGTTATTATAGTGTATGGAACTTTGGATTTCAAAGAAAGAAGAAGAGAGTTCAAAGGATAAAGTATCAAGCTGATTAGCAAAACAGTGATACAAGAATTATTTGAAGACTACAGTAATACTAGTCACTTAGATTACTGTATCTAAAAAAAAGAAGTTCCAAAGAAGACAGAAAAGTACAAGACATCATAGTTCAAATGCATGTTTCTTTCTTATCACTAATGCAGACAAATGCTTTTCTACAAACACTCTCGTGTTTCTAGAAGAATCAAAATTCGGAAATGAACTCACTTTCTGCCTCCACGAAGTTCAAAGTCTTGTCCGGCGACTATTTTGCTCACTTCTCCCTGATCGTCGCATATTATCTGCAAAAATTGAAAAGTTAAGGGGGTGGAAGAATGATGATTGAGGTTTTGATTGAGGTTTTTGAAGAGGGGTTTTGAAATTCTTTATGATCAAGGGGTATAGCGGGACATTACAAGAAAACTGAACCATCGGTTTTTAGTTACAGTAATACTCTATTCTTGAAGCAGTGAAAATTGTTTTCCGATTTGACAACTTTTTGAGTTTGGACATTTTTGAATGGGATTTTCGAGTTTAGCTGTTGAAAAATGAGTTTTCCAGAATAAAAAACTTTTTTTTCACTGTTTCAAAATCAAGTTGTCAGTATAGATACTCGTTCGTTAGGTGATTTTATCATTTTCTGGGAGGATCTTTTTTTCGTTTTGTTAGAGAACTTTTACAGAATGTTTGGTTTCTGAGAAATTCATGTATTTCCTCTTTGTTTTAAAAAATTTTCGGAATTTTTCTTTGGGAAAAACTCGAAAAAGTTTTTTTACTGTTTCAGCGATAAGTTAGAAAGATGTCAAGATTATCGGTGACACTTTTAACGTGTAAACATTCTGCACCGAGTTACCATCTCAGAAAATGCGCTCCATTGCAATTTTGATTCAAAAATTCGAAATTCAATTAAAATAGAAGCTGAAAACAGTTTTTTTCCAATCAAAATAATTTTTCCTACTGTTTCAGACAATTTTTGTAAGTTCAGTGTGATTAGCTGTTTCAATGTTCTTTTGCACACACAGGAGTGATAAACTTTTTTTCAAAAAATATGTTCTAGATGTCACTTTTTCCTACTGTACTCTTCTTTATGTCTCCGTTCCCCTCTCTCTTTCCAATATCACAAATCTATTTTAAACCTCCGTCTTCTTTTCGTTTTGGTAACCTTTTCGACTGATTATGACGAAAAGACAAAGAAAATGATGGGGAACCGGTTCAAATGGAAGAGTGTACACTTTTTCGGCGGAAACTAACACTTTTTCTGTTTTTTTTCTTTCGTTTCTTTTGATAAATAATAAGAAAGGGACGATGGAAAAAGAAAAAAGATAATCTAGAAAAAAAAAAGTTTTTTTGAAATGTATTGTCCCAATCAACGATCAAAATCGAAAAAAAAAACAAGAAGTGATTTTCAAAAAACACTTCAAAGAACGATGAGAACGTTTTATGAGTGTGTGACTAAGAGTGAAAGAACGTCGTAAAATGGAATAGAGAGAAACAAAATAAATGAAATCTGTTTAGGGAATAAGTGACACGTCATTCAACATATTAGACGAAGGTGAAGGGATTTTGGGTACTCGGGGACCAGAATAGTAACGTTTTTAAATTATGCTTTTTTTTGTATATCGAACTGAAAGTGTTCGAGTTCATCATTCGAAACATTTTACTTGAAACAGTGAAACACATTTCGAAAAACGAAGTCAGCAATAAATATAAGACGCTCAATTGATACGAAATTTAATGTGTTTCGAGAGGTAAATATGAAGGTTTGTGAATTAGAAACCTAGATTTGGCAGATTAATGAATTCATTCCCATCAGTCAACGAATCAAATGAAAGCAATTAGAAGTTTCAATGCAGCGCAGTTACTGACCCCTGTTTTTTAAAATGTACTGTCATTCAAAGTCAATTGAGATTGTTTCAATAAAATGACCTAATGAACAATAAATCTATAAAGATCGAGAACTTGTGTTCTAAGGAAAACAGTAACTTTTTATTTCTTATTTTAGTTCTCTAGTTTCAGTGACTCAACCGGAAGTGACTATCAAGTTTCCGTCACAAGAAATTCGCTATTCTGATACCAAGCAAATTAGAATATTAACAAAAATTAGATGGATTTGACTTCACCTGAAACAGTAAAGAAATTTCCGGAGAACACTGCCATTTTCGATCTTTTTAGTATCTTTTTTGATTTTATGTCGACGTTTTTGATTTTTGTGACACACAATCTACGAGATTGAAATATAATAAAATCTCGAAAATTATATGTAAGAAATGAAACAGAATTTTTTCTTGAATTTTTACTGTTCCCGGTTCTCTTTATTCATATTCCAACATTTTTTGTACGCTGCTATTGTGCACAAAAGAATTTTATTTTCCCATTTCAAATTCTCTCCATCTCTCCTCAATTCCATTTTCACTTTCATTTGGAAAAAAGTTCCGAAAGAAGAAGAAGAAAAAAGTTTTGACAGTTATCAATCATTATCACACTTTTCATTACTGTATCCGTGTGTCCACGCAATTGATACGAATGAAAGAGAGAGTATAGAGAATAGAGAGACGCAGAGAATATTGGAAAAGAAGTGTTCATCGAATCGGCTTTTATCAATTGTGGTGTCATTCGAAACGATGACGTCTTCATTTCTCGTGTCTCTTTGATTTTTTGAGTCTTTGGGTCAATGGGAGAGAAAGTACTTTTTGTTTTTGAAAAAAAGGGAGAAAATCTCACGATGGGTAATTAAATGGAAGAATGAAGAGTAAAGGAAAAATCGAAATGTTCCAATTACAGATTGAAACAGAGAAAAAAATTGGACTCGAGAAATAAAAATTTACTGAAAATTCACCGTTTCAGAATGATTATCCCAATTTCAGAAAACATTTACGCCGGATTAATTGTGTTTTCCAGCCGAGGTTTCTCTATTTGAATAAACATTGGTGGATTACGGTCGAATTTTTGAAGAATCATGTCTAGACAATTTCCTGCATTTAATGAATATAGTCAACCCACTGAATTGATTGAAATAACATAATTTTTTTGAACTCTCTGAAACAGTAATACGTTTTTTTTCGCATTTTCTTCGCAGCCAACTATTTTTTAGAGCAACGCCCGAAATGTTTCGTAATTTCGCTTACGATGAAGCACCATTGCAGACAATTTGAATTCGAAACCACTGATAATTTTCTAAAACATTCTGTTTCTGGAAAGTTTTAACTAGATATGTAATTATTATTTTGTATCAGTATTACATAAATATAACTTTTTGTTGTTTGATTGTTTCTGTTCCAGAAAAATGTTTTATTCTAAAAGGAATAATTAATTTCACTTCTTGATCAATTTCCGTTCTATCATTCAAAAAAACTGTCTATCAGCTGATCGTACTATGAATTGATGTTAATTGGAAAGGACAAATGGACTTCATTAGGTCTAATTTGTGAAGGAAGTCTGATTCGATGATGATTCGCACTTTTTTGTTTGAAAAAATCAATTTTGATATGCTTCATTCGAATGGCGTTGCAGATCAAAATTATCGAATAAAAAAATGTTTTTCCTAATTTTTCTTGAAACCGAAAATTTGTATAATATTCACAACTGGATTTTCGATATATCGATGGATGAGTTTTGTATCTCAAGAATGAAACTACAATGAAACAGATTTCATTTTTCCTTATGACATTTTAAGAAATCTATTGTCTGCTAGTATTGAGCCATTTTCAGGTTCTCCTGATTAACATGTCCAAGAAACAGTGATTTTTACGGTTTCAATAAATTATTTTTTTTCCCTAATTTTATAAGTTTTTTGATACATTTATGTAATTCTACAGTACCCCTCTCTTCGTCACTAATTAATCTATTTACCCAACTGTCCACTCTCATTTTGTCACATTTTGAACCCAATGATCAACATTGATTCAATCATTCGTCTAATGTAATTGATTAGCGGAGAGGGAAATTAATGGGAAGTGTGTGTTTTGTTTCAAAGAAACGAAATGGAGTCTAGTCTTTGAAAAGATTACGGTTTCAAGGGATCGACTTTTTGGATACGGTTGAAGTTCATTTATTCTGATCATGGTGCCCTCATCAGAATCATTAGGTGTCATTCTAAATCATGAATCGCCATAGTAGCGTGCATTTCAAAAAATGAACACACAATAAGAGTGCCAGATACAGTAATTTTATGTTTTGGGAATTTAGATCTATGCATTGTGCCACCTTACTCGGCATCAACTTCTGATTAGGTACAGTAGCTTTTACTGTTTCAAATTAATTTTTTCAGTTTTCTAAAAAAAAATCATTTTTGTTTTCAAGTACCCCAGGATTAAATGAAACATCTTGATACAGTTTCTTCAAAACAGCGTTAGACTTTGTTCTTCAAAAATTTTTGTATTTTCTCTCATTGTTCGATTTTGTACTCCACGTGGACTACTATCTTACATCATTCTCCTTTCGATTCAAGTTCAAAGATGAACCAAAACGATAGGTCATCATCTTCTCATTTAAATCAGCCCATCCCTAATTATCAATAGACATCAATATGAGAGAGAGAGAGAGAGAGAGAAACTTGAACCACTGAAGAACAACCGGTTCTTCTTCTTCTTCTTCTCATCTGTTTCTTTATTCGAATCGTCTGCAAAAGGGGCCAAAAGACATGTGATTGGGCACATGATTCGGAAAACGAAGAGGAGGATAAACGGCACGTATTCTTTCCGGTGATATCAATAAAACAACTGTTTCGAAGGAAGGGTACAGTACAGTACAAGATGTTTAATCAGTGGAAATAGATTGAAGAGAGTTTGGAGGCTTTTTGGGGTTTTGAAACAAAAAAGAAGTTTTATTCTCGACAGCCAGTTGGAAATGAGAAATTGCATAAGCATAAAAAGAAAATATAATTGAAGTTTTGGAAACAGTTTTTTTTCCAAAAAATTTTTAATTATTCAATTTAACTGTTTTAGTCAATAGAAGGGTTTAATAAATGTAGTAAACAGAAGATACAAACTGTGAGGACGAAATTACGAACAAACCGGGATTCGAATGTTCTGGATACTGTAGTTTTGAAACAGAATTTATTTTCCAAACTTTTTTCAGAATATTTCAAAGAAACTAGGTATACTGTATTCGAACCGTTTAGAAAGTTTCAAATAGGCGGAAATGGATTTTTTCAGGAGGTGGTTGTTAGAGAATATCCAGAGACTTTAACTATCCAGACACTATGATCATGAAACAGTCATTTTTTTGAAATGTTTCCGGAAAACTAGTTTATTAGTACTAAAAAATGTAGTCTAAAATACAATATCTGATCGAATTTTATGAAAACAGTAGTTCCGTAACTTTTCTAATTAATACTGTTTCAGCAAAACTGTAAGTTCTTAAAAATGATTCATCACTATTACGATGTCACACTTTGCTGGCAGAGAACACACTGAATTCTGAGAGCTTGACTCACTATCAGCAATACATTCCAGAAATTCTTTAAATTTCTGTACTTAACTGAGTATCACACACTTCCGGAAAAAGACCGAGCAATGAGGTTTCTTTGAATGCAAAAAGTTTTCATTAACCTCTTGAAACAGTGTTTTCTTCCGGTAATTCGAAATTTTCGAAAAAAATTTTTTTCAAAATTTTCCAAAATTCAGGTCATACTGTACCCGGAACCTGTTTTTTTTCGAATTGTATACGTGTGAAAATGTCATTTCTCTGCGATCTCTCTATCTCTCTCTCTCTCTTTCTCTCTCTCTTATCACCAATTCACTTGCAAACAGTACAAAATTCAGTAAAACAGTTCGAAACACGTGGACATTTTGAGGTGCGAAGAGAGAACAGAGAGACGCAGAGAAACAGAAAACGAGAACAGAACATGTGCTTTTTGGTTTCGAACTTTCGATCTCTCTCTCTCTCTCTCTCTCTCTCTCTCTCTCTCTCTCTCTCTCTCTTTCCAAAAAACTATACGATCGGTCAAAAGAAATTGGGATGGGGGAGTGTAATAAAAGACGTTTTTGCAATGAAGAAAAGAGAGAAATAGGGACAAAAAACAACACATGTTGTGCAATTGGAAACAATCATCATGAAACAGTTCCTGTTTTTTTTTTGGAGGAAGTACGGATTACGGTAGGGAGGGACCGAAGCATTTTCTATTTTTTAAAGGGAACATATTATAAGTGCAACGAAAACAAATAAAAGACTATTTTAAGTTATGTGTCTGAAACAGGGGATTTTTTTTTTGAAAATTAAAAGCTATATCTGATAGTTTCAAGTTTTAACACGATGTCGAAATTATTTTTCTAGCTTTAGTGCACTGATAAATAATTGAATATCTATGTCGACCTGAAGTATGTTATAATTCTAAAGTGAAACAGAAAGTTTACGGTTTCAGTAAAATTTCAACTCCGATCGGAACATTCATTTTCAATTCGCACATGATGTCCTCAGATCTAAGAAAATTTGCCGAATTCAGGGAAAAACTTTTTCGTACTAGCTATGGAGCATCATTGCTAACCTTTTCTACTGAAAAAATACCGCTTCGTAAAACTTATCAGCTATATAATTTTAGTTTATCGCTGGTCAATAGGATACACTTCACCGAAAAAATTTCAAAAAAATGTTCCTCTTTTTTGTCAAACTGAGAGCGCACGTAAAAACAATTCGTAAAATGATCAAAAGGTTTCAAAAAAATTTTGAAACTGCAAAAATTCCGGAAAAAATTTTTTGACTGAAAATTTTATTCCCAAGTTTTCAAATGTTTTTATTTAAACCAATAAAAGATTTTTAAGAACTTTTTTGATTTCAAAAGATCATGGTGTCAATTGTGCCTATTAACATTATCTAATCATAAAATAAACTAATTTTTTCTTGAAACAGTGAAAATGTTTAAATTTTTTTTGCGATCTTTCAAATTTCGTTTGCCGATTGTTTCAGTGGAGCGCATTTACTGTTCGCTCTTTTTCAAATCTAGCGATCCGATAGCTCTCTGAAGGCGTATTGATCAACAAACCAGATGTCAACACTAGCATTCACATGTTCTCTCTCTCTCTCTCTCTCTCTCTCTCTCATTCATTCTTATCAATTCGACCAATCACGTGACTATGTCTTCTCTGTCACTCTCTCAATTCCCCATACTCTCTCACTCTTTTGATCAGAATTGAGTTTTCTTTGGAAGCTGAAGTACAACGTGACACAAGTGTTAACTACAAAGAATGAGAAGAGAGAGTGAAGTGGTCAGAGAGACGCAGAGAAATAGTTTTGCAGAGAAAGAAGAGAGAGTATGTGATAGGAAGAGAGGGAAAAGATGCTGACAGACAAAACGAGAGAGTATGGCGAAAGAGGAGACGCAGAGGAGCTAATGATAACAAATTGATGATTGAAATTGAAGAATTGAATGGAAATTGGGGGACTGAAAGTTTTTTTGTGAAGTTTAAAAGAATTACTGATTCAATAATTATGGAAAACAAACGATCATTGGGAGAATCATTTGGTCGCTCAAATGAGACTAAATTGAAACAGATTTTTTTCGGAAAGTTTTCAGCAAAACATCGATTATGATGATTTTTGAAAAAAAGTCACTTTTTCACAGAAAACTGATATTTGAATTCAAACTTTATCTCAGCTCTCAACATCTCATTGATCGCCCAATACCTATTCGCTAGATCCAAAACAAAAACGACTATTTTGTAGCCAAAAAGCACTTAATTCGATTTGACCATTCGGTTCAAAAAAAATGATTGGATTACTGTATTCCCAAATAAAAAACGCTAATTGATGAACGGAAGAAGAAGTTTTTAAACCGAACATCACTCGTTTTAATCAAAAGAAGATATTCTTCTTCTTCTGAGTGGACAACAGGAAACAACAAATTAGAATGATTGACAGAGAGAAAGACCCTAATTGGTCATTCATTGGAGACTAGAAACAATGTTGCCATTTATCATATACAAAGCGTATTAGGGACCATTTTTATAATGTATGGAACTAATCGTGATAAAACAGGGGAAAATTAAAAGTATTTTTGACTTGAAAGACTCAACAGCTTAGTAACGAACTTATAATTTCGAAAAAGTTCTGAAGCAGAGAAAAATTATTTTTAATCGAAAGTATTGAATAAGAAATTTTTTTTGAAAAAAAGATATTGAATCAAAAGTGTGAGAGCTCACAGCGATCTGATAAGATATTTGAAAATAATTCTTTATAAAAGATGAATCGATTATTATTGTATCATGGTCATGAAGATTTAAGATTTGTAAATGAAACAAGAATTTTATTTTGAAATGCGAAATTTCAGAATCTCCCGATAATTATAACGAAATTAAAAAACGAGCAGGATTTAAAAACTTTTTTTTTATTTTGATTTGGCGAAACAGTAAAAAAACAAGTGTCAATTTGTACTGGCTCAGTTTCAAACAGAAATATTTATTTTTTTGAAGACCATAAGTTTCGGTTTCAAATTCTCCATAAAGCACGTATCAGATTGTTTCTGTAATTCTCCTTCAGTTTTTCTATGCATTTTCGTAACCATTGTAAACCATCAATCATTCAAAAAAAATATTTACAAAAATATTACTGTATCAAAAAACTTATTTCTCTTCAAATCTATTCTATACTCATTATCTTCGAGTCAATCTTCAAAAATCTAAATAAAAATTATATTTCTTTTCCAAAAGTCCCTAAAATATCGAAACAGTTGACCCGTTATCACAAAACAACATAATCAATGAAATGACGTGTTTAAAGGTCATTTCGGGTTGTTTTGTTTTCCCTTTTCGACCCATTTTTAATGGTCTATTTTCTAGATTTCTTCGTCCGAAAACAGGCCTAATCGGGAGGTGTCTGGAAAGCTAAAAATAGACGATGACGTTTTTTATTTTCTGATTTTTTGATTTTTAGTGTTTAATTCAATGTGATTACCGTAGTCACATATTCAAAATAATACTTTTTTCTCTCAAAGTTTTCAAAAATCATAGTGATCAGATAGTTCATAGAACACCCTTTCATCAACGAAAATAAATCATTTATCACATTAACCAAAGCTACCGTATCCTCCTCCGAAAACGACACGGGCGGTTCACATGAGAAACACGTGGAATCATCCGGATCAACGTTCTTTTCTTCTTCTTCTTCCTCCTCCACTACTACTTCCAGTTGTTGAATGGCGCCTGGCGCCCACTGATAGCAGAGAGAGAGAAAGAGAAGAGAGGATTAGAGAAATAGAGAAACAACGTAATGTGTCTGCGTCTCTCTTATTCTCTATACTCTCTCACTCATTTAGAGGGAGAGGTGGAGGGGGCAAGTGTACTGGAGAATTGAGGGGTTATCAGTCGAAAACGAGCTGTATAGTTTTTAGAAAAAGTGGCAAAGCGGGATTTACGAATCATATTATAGAAGGGACCAGAGTATCGATGAGATCAGATTTTTGAAACGGAAAAGTTGTGACAAAAATTTTTTTTAATATTCCATCGAAAAATTGTTCTGTTTCAAATTAAATGATTATGGATCTGGGGGAAATTTCATTCAATTATGCTCTGTTTAGAATATTTTCTGTCTTCGAATAGGATTTCTTTCTAAAAAAAAATCACGGTTTCTTAAAATTCTCAAAAGAAAACTCTCAAAAATTTACATTTAGTAATTATGACATATAAGATTAGCTTTGTTCTCACCAGAGTTGTTCCACATTACGGTATCTAAAACTCTTGATGATTCTACTGATAAAATTGAAATGTACTTATGTGATTTTCGAACATAATTTTTAAAAAAGTTTGACTATTTCACAAATGAAGTAAACTTTCCAGCGAGCAATACGTAATAGTTTCTCTGTAGCGATTCTAGATTTTTTACATTTTCCATTCTACCTATCTCAAAAACAACTATGTTTCAAATTACGAATTTAGTGATCATTTGGAGATTTTAAATGTTAAGAGTTTTTGGGATGATATTATCGGAATCCAAAAAGCAATGGGAAAAGTTTAACCGCTCTCTGCTTGCGAACAGTTTTCTTAGTGAAAGAATCAAAAAAATTACGGTTTTTCAATAGTATGTTAAATGAAGCTACTGGTCACACAGCGATGTTTTGACTTTATAGCTACAATAAATACTATGAGAAAAAATTCCGATTCGTCAATTCTCGGTATCCAGAAAAAGTGTCCGGAACGCAAGAACATTTCTCAGTTTCAATGGCATCTGATCACTGTTTTCTATTTCTCAAATCTCAATTTGATTCATTTCATCCGAGTTCAATCGAACATAGTTTCTAGTCCTTTTAGTATTTGAAGGAAATTATTGCAGTTTCAACTGAATTTCAGAGAAATTTTTTGCGAATTCCTATTACTGTGTATTCCATAGTCTTTTTCCCCGACAAACAGATTTGATTCTAATTTTCTGATCATTTTGAGGAATTCAGGATTCGTAGCAATTAAAAAACGTTGGAAAATAGCAAAAACTACAGTTTTATTAAAATGTCAAATTTCTTGGAATTTTTTGAATACAGTGGAAACTCACATTATTCCAATCAAAAGAATGTATAAGATACCAAAACATTACAGTTTCTTAACAGGGGTTTCAAAAAGTTTTTTTAAGATTTTCATTATTCCAAGATTCATTCCAAAATTGAAATTCATCCCTCTTTCTTGTTGTTTTCTCCCAAATGAACTGTATATTCTGATGTATAGTATAGTTTGATGAGTCATTAGTAATACATAAATAGAAAAGAGAAACAATTAAATGTTTCATCATCATAAAAACAACAAAAAGAAGAAAAAGAGCAATCAAAACTATACGATTTCCATTCTAATTGACTATCGTTTTCCAATTCTTTTTCAACTTTGAATTCATTCGAAATAGGGACCAATTAACGAGAAAGTACAGTTAATATTACTTAAAGACTAGATTGAAAGTGTTGAAAATGTATTTTTCAGAAAAAAACGTCATCGGTCGGCTCCAATTTTAAAAGAGAAAATAGGAACAACTTGAAACAGGAAACAAATTTTTTGTAAAGTTGAAAAAATATTTTGTTTCGGAAAAATATCTAATTCCAATTGTTGTTTAGAGCCTTGGTGGCTTTTTATTTCCATGATGGGTGTCACGAAAACAGGTTGAATTCTAAGAACGATCAAAAACCAATTAACCAAAGACTAAATTTCAATATTTTTACATTTTCTATGAAACAGAAAAAATAAACTTTGTATTTTAGTGCAGTTTCGAGCATAAGTTGTTTCTTAGCTTTATTGCACTAAAAATTCAGTTCAGCTTTTATCGAAATTCTAAATCTCTAAATTTCGTTTGAAAATTACTGTATCAAGAATGTTAATTGAAATCTCAAAAAGTGGCAAGTGTTAATGGAAACCTTGTAACCGATAAAACATCAATAACTTTTGAGAAAAATACAGCAACCCATTAGTCAAGCTAAGACTAGTTTATCTACTACCGTACCCATTAGTTAACGGTTTCAAAAATATTTTTCAGTTTCGACTTTTTTTTGGTTTAGGTTGCTGAATGTGTTTTCAGTTGCTAATATATGTTTTTATCAAAATTGAATACAGCGGAATATACTTTTGTTGGAATGATAAAAACAGAAGAAATAACTACTCTATACTCATCTCACAATAAATTTGAAATTACTGTTTCAAAGATTTGTGAAACTGGAAATTTCATGAAATTTGATAATCCGCATTGTTCTACTGAATGCAACGGAGTAAAATAGAAAAAAAAGATTACTTTTTATTCTACTTAATGGAAAACCCATCGGAATCAGGGATGTGCGGGAACGAAAAAAGTCGGGAATTTCGGGAATCGGGAAATTCCCGAATTTTTTTTCCGGGAAATTCGGGAACCGGGAATTTCCCGAAATTCATTTTCGGGAATTTCGGGAAAGTCGGGAATTCCCGAAAATTTCGGTTCGGGAATTTCGGGAATTTCGGGATTTTTTTTTGAAAAATTTCAGAGATAAAAAACCGGTTTTTCTCAATTATTCAATCGGAAAACAACATTTCTCAAGTTAAATCTAATATTTAACACTACAATATGCTTTCTTTTCCCAAATTTCCACCAATAATTTTGGGAATTCTCGACTTTTTACGGGAATTTCAGGAATCGTCAAGTTCCCGAAATTTTGTCTCGGGAATTTCGGGAATTTCGGAATTCCCGAATTTTTTTTTCGGGAAATTCGGGAATTTCAAAATTCCCGAAATAATTTCGGGAATTTCGGGAACGGGAAATTTCCCGAAAAAAGTCGGGAATTTCGGGAATTCGGGAATTCCCGATTCCCGTCCCGCACATCCCTGATCGGAATCCAATTTTATCAAAATTTTCTAGTTATTGAAGGTTTTTCGAGATCATTGGAGCGCGTTTGATAAGATGAAACAGTATTAACCAAAGAATCAGATTTCCAAAATTTAAATTTTCGATGAAACAGCAAAAAAGAACTAACCGATCCACGACAAACGAGATAGACATATTGTGGTTTGACAACCAACTCATCCCTTGTCTCATATCTCATTTCAGTACAGAATTCAGCGATTCGAAGAAGAACTTCCTCCGGATAACCTCCAAAACGGGCAGACCATTTGAGATGTCTCTTGAATGACATTGTCTTTTCACGTGCTGATTCCATCATTATTGCATGAAAAACGTTTCTTTCGATTGCCCACAATTGACACGATTCGATTGCTGAAATTATTTCATTCAATTTTTTTTATAAGAGAAGTTCAATTCAAAAATATCGGAGAAAAAGAAATAAGAAAGTCAGTTTTTTTTCTGTGAAGAAACAGAAATAATAGGTGGTTTTGAAAATCCGAAATTTCTTTGAATTTCACTGAAATAAAGGGATCAATCAAAACTTTGAACTGAATTTCTTGATGTATGTAAAAACTGAAACATAATTTTTTTATATTTTTTGAGAAAAAAAATTGAGTTTCAAATAAGGATGAATATTTACAAATATTTCTAAATCGCATTCCACTCTTATCTATTACTACAAGTATGGAATGTTTGGATTCTAATGTTACCAGTTTCAAGATGTTTCAATATTAAAGTGTCCAGAAATCAGAGCTATTATGCGAATCTCTCTCAGAAATTTAAGTCACAACTTTTGGTAGTTGGCACTAAAACATCAAAATTCATAGTTGTCATCGGGCCGAAAACCGGGCCGGGGCGGGCCGGACCATAACTTCCTTCAAAGTCGAAATTTTTTGACGGTGAAAAAAGAAAATGATAGATCTCGGCGAGTTCTACACGATGTTTTTTACCAAATCACTGTAAGTCTTTCCTGAAAAAAGTTACAAGCCAAAAAAGAGGGCGGGCCGGGTTTTTCGACACGGATTTTTCGGCCCGCCCTTTTTTCCCTCCTTTTTGGCTTGTAACTTTTTTCAGGAAAGACTTACAGTGATTTGGTAAAAAACATCGTGTAGAACTCGCCGAGATCTATCATTTTCTTTTTTCACCGTCAAAAAATTTCGACTTTGAAGGAAGTTATGGCCCGGCCCGCCCTGGCCCGGTTTTCGGCCCGACGACAACTATGTCAAAATTTGACATACGGTTGTTAGTTTTGGAACGAAAAACAAAAAAAAACTTGAAGTTTTCAAATTTTTAGGATTTGCTCAAAGACTATATCTTTTGATTTCACACAACAATGCTTTGAATGTAAAGAACAGTGAGAGTTTTGCTTGAGAAAGTCATTGCAAACCTATGGTCCATAGGCTATGGACATCAACAATCGTATAACATAAGTAGGAAAATGTTTTATGATGTTTTGGAAACAGGAAAGAAAAGTTCCTAGATGGAACAATTACAAAAAGAAAATTATTAGGTTGTATTGAAAACAGGAACACGATTTTCGAGAAGTTTCCTGATAACTGTTTGGGGATTCGGTGTCACACGAAGAAATGTTTTGAAATTCCACAGAGAGATTGATTCCAAAATGTCGTAGCTACCAAATGTGTGAACTCACAATTTTAATAAAATAGTTTCGAAGTATCGTAGTTTCCAAATGCCTGATTTCTAATGATCTGGTTATGAAATTCTATGGTTTCGGAACGATTCGGTTTAGAAATTTTACTGTTCCAGAATGTTCGGTTTTGAAATTTTAATTCATTTCATCCATTTTTTTTGGTTATGAAGTGCCCACAAGACAGTTCGGATACAATTAGTTCTGATACGAGGATCATCTGAACAGTGTATTCTATTAAGGTAGCAGGTTCCAAAGATATTGCCGGACAATTAGGGGTGTCTGTTGATTAGGATTAATACTGTAGTTTCTCTTGAAGCAGAAAAATTAACTTTTTTATTTTGGATGAACTCCAAAACTATCTCTTCAACTGTCAGGAAAACACATATGTCAGTACAAAAACTGATTTAAGTTTTTCTTATTAGGTTGGCACATAAGTTCCGACGGATTCCGATAGTTGAACTTGTTGCATGTATTTCTCTGTCCAAACTTAAAGGAGACAGCTATGTTTCTGCCCCATGAAAGGTCGAAGCTCCCTTTATTGGAAGCGAAATTCTTATCATTCTAGGTTGTCGGAACACAGAGAAATCCTTTCATGTTCCTCCTTCATTTTTTGACATTTTTGCATGTCTTTTTGTTTTTCTTCGTATATCACGTGGTGTCTATCGAAACGAATTTTAGTTTAGTGGTCATTAACAATGGACAAACACTTCTCAAAATTGTTGGCAGTGCCAGGTTGAATCAACTAGAAATAGGGAATTTTCGATGGATTTCCATCCCCATTCCAAAATAAGGATGTCTTCAGAGTTGAGCCGACTGTGAAATCAGATAGAGAGAGATCCATTTCAAATTTTGTGTGAATGATGACGGGTATCTGGTGAATGCATACGAATAAGAAACCAGGGTTGAAAACATTCACCAGTGACAAAAACTCAAAAGATGTTTCTCGCCTTTTTTTTTGACTACGCGCAGTTCAGAAACACATAAGACCACCTGGTTGAATCTGTCTTCTTTATCGATGTATAAATCATTGATCCAAATAACTTTTTGTAGTAATAAACTAGACTTGAATGATTCTTATGAGCAAGGTTCTAAGTTAGCCGGCTCAGCCTAGAAGTCATCTGATGTCATTATTCATGAAATTCATGATGTTGTCAGTCTGATGCTCTTCCAGGAAAGTAGTGTACACGGGGTAACAAGGTGATACTTTTATCATTACGGCCAACATATATACTCGTCAGAACAAGAAATACAGGAGCCGTGCTCATCTCCATTCTGGAGAAATATCTGAATTTCATTTGCAGTATGCAAGTGTTCACATAGTGTCGCAAAACAAGCTGACAACAAATTTGCTGGATAACCTCTGACAATCTTTTTATATTTATCATGCAGTTTACTGTTCGAAGCACTGATTAACAAGTTTCCAATCCCCAGAAAAACGTTTGAGACGAAAACAATTTCAACTCAAAAAGTATATCAAAAAAGTAATGACTTCACATTTTGATTCTCCTCTGTGGGAGTTCTAGTGGGGGAGACATATCTATGATGGGGCTGCATCAAGAGACACTTGAGGGTAAACGTGGACAGTATTTGCAATTTAACCCTTAGCTCTATGACAAGTTACACGTGAAAATTTTCGACCCCAAAATCCGTCGGGACTTATGTGCCAACCTAATAGAAAAAACATTGGAACAGTAATCGGGTAGGAAGAATTTTAATGAATCAAGAATATAAGGAAAGCCTATAGTAACTTTTCAGGAACAGTGAACATATTTTCGCAAACTACACAAGAACATTAGAAAAGAGAAGAGTTGTTTTCCATCAAAAAATAACAGAAACAGTAAACATTTCCAAAAAAAAACCAAGGAAATACAATAAATTGTTCAAAAAACTCTAAAAATGAGGGAAACTGATGTACAGTAATCCTGAAGAGAACTTTCCGTTCAAAAACGTAAATATTTGTGCAAAATGATTGTGTAGTCAACACGAAAGTTATCAAAAATCATTCGGAAAACAAGAAAATATCACATTTTGGTCTAGATTCTTCCATTTTTAGATCTCTCTCTCTCTCTCTCTCTCTCTCTCGTGACATATTCATTAGAAAACAGAGATCTTTGTTAAGAAATAGTCACTTTTCAAAATATTATTGAAAAAAGAAGAAGACTAGACAATGTATCATATCAATTTTGTCTAGTAGAAGAAGAAAATGGAACTATTTGATCCTTGTTGATTCACATTTCGATATGTGTGTGTGTGTTGGTCATAGATTAGAGACAGATAATAAATGAATTGTTTTCGAAAATAATGGAAAAAAAACTGATCTCAGATCGAAAATTGACTCATTACGCAATTTGATTTTATAGGTTGGGGGACCATTTGGTGGAAAAATTAAAATAATTATTTCAAATGTTTTTAGAAAAATTCTGAAGTTCTAAAAAGAGTGAACCCCATCATCATCTTATTTTCTGTAAAGTTCATAATTCCATTTCGAAACAGCAAAATGAAGTTAAAAGAAAATTTACTCTGTTTCAGACCGAAACTAAAAATGAGTTTTCTTTATCGGAACAGTTCTACGATCTGAATAGGATCATGTCAATAAATCAGGGAAACCTGGACATTCGCTACTTTAATTTGTTGACTGAGTATCAAATGCTAAATGAAATTTCATAAAGAACAGTGAACTAAGAATGGAAAAATTATGAGACAAACACATTTCATCCCCTTTCCGATACAAAAAAAGAGTAAAGTCATCTTGACTTCATGTGCATTCACTATCTTCATTTTTCTGCCTTCTCTCTTAAACTGCGAAAGTATGAGGTCGACATTTTTTGTGCGTGTGTGTGTGTGTGTGTCCGCATGTCGGAAGCAGTTTCTCAGCTCCCACCTGACCGATTTTCATAATTTTTCGACCAAAAGATAGGAAAAGTTCACCACTACTTGCCCGTCTTTTTAGATTTTTCAAATTTAAATTTTTAAATTTTCTACAGTCATTTTAGTGCTTTCTCAGTACTAATTTTCACCTTCCCAGGGGCAAAGTGGTCGTCTACACGTAAACAATAGTGGCTAACGCGAGCCCGTTTCGATGTCGGTCGCTGCATTTCTATAGGTCCCCGCCTCTGCCCGCGCGCGCGAGGCGAGACTGAAAATAAAAAGGGGTTTTGTGGGATGTTGAAAAAAGTTTAGCTCGGTGTTTTTGGAGGAATGGGTTCATGATTAAAGTGATTTGAATACAAAAAGCTCAACACGCGGAACGCGTCTGGCCTGGTCGCCGGAACGAGCGTAGCGAGTGATGGCGGCCAGGCTAGTCTGCCCTCTCTCTTAAATTGGGGTTCCCGAAAGTCGACATTTTTTGTGCGTGTGTGGGTGTGTCCAACTGTCCGAAGCAGTTTCTCAGCTCCCACTTGACAGATTTTCATAATTTTTTGACCAGAAGATAGGAAAAGTTCACCACTACTTGCCCCTATTTTTAGATTTTTGAAATTTAAATTTTTGAATTTTCTACGGTCATTTTAGTGGTTTTTCAGCACTAAATTTTCACCTTCCCAGGAGCAAAGTGGTCGTCTCTACACGTAAACAATAGTGGCTAACGCGAGCCCGTTTCGATGTCGGTCGCTGCATTTCTATAGATCCCCATATCTGTTCGCGCGCGCGAGGCGATATGGAAATTTTAAAAAATTCAGTGAGATGTCAAAAAAGAAAGATCGATATTTTTAGAGGAATGGTTCATAATTGAAGTGATTCGAATACAAAAAGCTCAACACGCGGAACGCGTCTAGCCTGGCCGCCGGAACGAGCGGAGCGAGTGATGGCCGCCAGGCTAGTCAAGTTCTCAGATACAAGGAATTCTGTTGCCGTGTGTAATTAAATCACTTCATTTTCTTCGTTTTCCAGTTTTATGTTCAAACAGAAAAAAATCGAAGTCTGTTTCTTTTTTCTTCGAACTTCGAAAATTCGAAACTCAAGGCTAACCTGCTGATTATCTACAAAATTGCTCCACGCAAGAGCTATAAAGCTAGCTAACTAGTGAAAACTTTCCACCGTAGTCATGCTCCTTTAAAATAATTTCTTTGATTTATCAGCTTCCCGAAAACCATTTCTGCCCTCTCTCTTAAATTGGGGTTCCCGAAAGTCGACATTTTTTGTGCGTGTGTGTGTGTGTGTCCGCATGTCGGAAGCAGTTTCTCAGCTCCCCCCTGACCGATTTTCATAATTTTTCGACCAAAAGATAGGAAAAGTTGGCCGCATTATGCCCCTATTTTTAGATTTCGAAAATTTAATCTTTGGAATTTTCTACGGCCATTTTAGTGGTTTTTCAGTACTAATTTTCACCTTCCCAGGAGCAAAGTGGTCGTCTCTACACGTAAACAATAGTGGCCAACGCGAGCCCGTTTCGATGTCGGTCACTGCATTTCTATAGGTCCCCGTCTCTGCTCGCGCGCGCGAGGCGATATGAAAATAAAAAAAGAGTTTTGTGGGATGTTAAAAAAGTTCTGTTCGGTATTTATAGGCGAATGATTCATGATTAAAGTGATTTGAATACAAAAAGCTCAACACGCGGAACGCGTCTGGCCTGGCCGCCGGAACGAGCGGAGCGAGTGATGGCGGTCAGGCTAGTCTTAAAAATTCGAAATGTTCCATCGAAAGAAACGAAATTTCGAAATGTTCATTTTGAAGACACACTGGACGAATTCGCATTAATGAAATTTTGATTGTAACATGTTTTAAGAATTCAAAAAAACAGCAAATATTTTTTTCCATTTCACTGAAGCAGTTTTGACAAATCAATTCAAATTGTTATCATTTTGAATATAATGAGTGGGTCATTCAATGAAGTAACAAAGTTACAACTATGAAGTTTTACATACCTTTGAAACAGGAAAAACAACTCAGTTTTTTCTAGAAAAAAGGGTTTTATTAATTCAAATTTGTTGGTCTTTTAGTTTCAGCAGTTCAAAATGAAATCATTCTCACGAGAGAGAGAGAGAGAGAGAGAGAGAGAGAGAGAGAAAACGTCATTTGGGACCTTTGCGCTTTGGTAGACCATCTTCTTTCTTTCTGTTCTTTCTTTGTTCTTCTGACGAAAAAAACAAGTAGAGAAGAAGACTTTCTGTCTGTCTGAGAGAGAGAGAGAGAGAGAGAGAAAGAAAGAGAATGACGATGAGTTGAAATTTGATCTAATTCGATCATAATAATGATGTATTAGTATGTTTGGTTTTTGACTTTAATTCAATTGACTTTTACAAAAATTAGGGACTGAAATTTTTTTCCTACCGATTCAAACATTTTCATTAGAAATCTACGGGAATCATAAAACAGAAATTATTTCTTCTCCCAGAAGCGCATTGATGACTAGAAACCATTGGGATTCGGTTGATATCACGGACCACGTAAAACAGTAACATTTCTGTGTTCACATTTTTTGACTGAGCATCAAACGTGAAATTTTTAATTTCTGCTTTACGGGTTTTTTAAAGCACACAAACTTCAATTTTTGACGTTTGATACCCAAAATTAATGCCAGCTCCCACTTTCAGATTTGGAAAAAAATTTCAGTTTCAACATTGCTTGAAAGAAACATTATATTCTAGCAATTTGTTCTTGTTTGTTCTAATAACATTTTGAAAAGTCTAATCATAATTGGATAAAATCAGAATGTGTTTAGAGTTACAGTTATGTGATTTTCAGTGGGAACAAAGGAACAAAAGGTCTGTTTCCAAAGAAAAAATCATTTCCGTTACAAGATATCTTCGGTTTCCAGAAAATGTTTCTTCAATGGTAAATCTGTATGTTGTATTCAAAACTTCAATTAGCACATCTTAAATCTCTCAGTTCGAACTAAATATGATCACTGTTCCATAAAGATTGCAGGTCTTGTTTCGAATATTTTTAGACGATTCCTTTTGTTTTCATTTCAGGAACACGTAATTTCAGAAGTGCCACGTGAGACTCTTCGGAAGAAAAGAAAACGAAAAAACAATTTTTAAAAGATCATGTTTTCGAGTTTCTTTTCTTTTCTCTGCAAACAATTCTTCTTGTTATCAACATGTTGATTACGTTTTTACAGGTTTCTCACACTTAATTGTAGAGAAGAAAGAGAGAGAGAGAGAGAGAGAGAGAGAGAAGAGGAAACAATTCGGACGTAAATAATCAAATTAGAGATATAAATAGATTCGAGAACGGTTATTTGTTAATAGATGGAAGAAATGGGGTTTCTTGGAAGTCTAAAATTGAGTTCTCGGTGATATGACAGCGAAGTATGGAAAAGGCTTTTTGAGCTTTCATTTATAATTTTCAAAACTGTAAAATTTTTGAAAAAGTATTGTTTTCAGAAGTTTTTTGAGAAATGAAACTGTTATCAAAAATACTCTTTCAAAGATGATTAAAAATTTTAGGTTAACAAACAAATTTCAATAAACACTCAACAATATAAGTTTAGCGAAAGATTTCGAGCCATCGAATCCCGAATTCAGTAAGACATGCTATAACTCATATCTTGCTCAGCTCAACAGACTTTTGTTTGGAAAAATTTACTGTTTCAGTTAGAAAGGAATAAACGAAAAATGGTTGGAGCCAAGATATGTGGAACACATAAGATTTATTCAACTTTTCAAACAATTTTTCAAGTTGATGACAATATTACAATTTTAAAAATTAACTGTTCCGAAAGTTATATTTTTTTCGGTATTTCATTTTTCAATACACATAACTTATAACTTCCCTGTTTTTCGAAATATACGGTATATTATATACCTTTTCAAGACAGATGCTTCGAATTCGAGATCTGTCTCACATACTTATCTTCAAGTGGTTTCCATCGATATCTTGTTTTTAGATGAAGAAACTATAAATTTTCCTTATTTCTTACACACTTCTATTAAATTTTTGAAAAATTTCCGATAACTGATACTGTTTCAAATGGTAAGTTTCAGATTCAATTACGAGGGATGTTCAGTCATCATTTTCGATCTGTTTGAGAACCATTTTCTACGACAAAAGAACTCAAAATTATTCGACGAGATAAATAAGATAATTTCTCCTAACGGAATAGTGTTTATGCGCCTTTAAAGTCAAACAAATAGATATAAAAAGCTCACCTCTAACCGTAGCAGTTCTTTCACAGTGATGAAGAATGGCGAGTTCTCCGAAAAGAGCTCCCTCTTCCATTGTACGAACGAAACGATTGTCTTTCACCACTTGCACTTTTCCTTCTGGAATTACTCTGTTTTCCGAAAAATATTTCACCGTTTCAGATAGATTTTTCTAGAATAATAATCTAAATTAGAGATGATATCAAAAAAACAACGTTGGATTACTAAACAGTTTATAAGAAATAAACTCCTAATTTCAACAATTGTGAAACGAAAAATTCTCAAAACAGAAAGAAGACTCACCTTGAATAACATACATAATCGACCCAAGATCTCCCTGTCGAATGATAATTGCTCCTGCTTGAACCTCGACCGGATACATTGCCGATGAGATTTTCTCAATTTGAGTTGAGTCAAGATTACGGAGGAATGAGTTACGAAGAAGAGCATTTCCGATTGTTTCGAACGCTCTGAAACGTTTTTCATTGAATTTTTGAAACTTTTACTGTTTCAAAAGTTTGATAACTTTATATGATTGTCTTCTATGGTGGTCGACACTAGTTTTACAGCTCTTTTATCTTTTAGGTTCAGAATTTTAGGTTGAGTGAATAACAAAAAATTCAGAAAAGATCAGTTTCACAAAATTCTGAAATGAAAGTTTTTCGAAAAAATCGGATTTTCAGTCTGCCTTGATTGAATTAAATTCATCACAGTTTCAGAAACACTGGCTAAACTGAACCAAATTTTGGTGTTTTGTTGTTCAACCTGCTGATATCCCTCTCTTGATCACATATATAAAATAGCCCTTTGAATCATGTTTGAATAATTTTTCGTCACAAGATTACTGTGATTTTCGTTGTGAGTATTCCTAGACTCATTATTCGACATCGCGACTTCGAAAATGTACTGAGCATTTTTTATCTGTTTCTAAATTCCTAATTCAATAAAACTTTCTTATAGTGGTTCAATACTTATTCGGTCGGGTTGAAAAGACGAAAAGCTACTGGAGAAATGGAGAAAGGGCAGAGCTGACAACTTATTCATATTGATGATAATTTTTATGTTCTAGTCGACGAACATCGAAACTTCGAAATTAAATTATTTTTTCTGTGAACCATTTTATTTTCCTTGAAATCTAACGGAAAAAACATGTTCACTGTTTCAGAATCAGTGTCTGAACGGAAGCTTATTGTTGTATTTTGCTTCATTCAGTTCATGTTTAGATAATTTTTCTGAGGATCACTTTAATTTTTTGTTAGATTTTCCATGCTCATCAACTTTTCGAAGACGGATGGAATACAATACTTCTCGAGAAAAACTGTTTCTGGAACCCTATTCTTTTTACAAATTTTAATTTCTTCACTGACATCTCTGTTGACGATACCAGAAAAATAACACAAAACTACCGTATGAATTGAAAAGAGGCGGATTTTTTTTCCAAAATTCTTCTTTCAATAATAACATTTTTCAGTTTCAACAAAATGGTAATCGTTCGAAAATTTCAATATTTCAATTAACATCGGAAGAATGAATGAAACAACAAAATTCTGATAAATTTGGAAACAAACCTTCTGGGAATATATCGTTGAGTCTGATTACGGTACAAGTCTCTTCGATACCGTAACGCTTTCATTTTGATTCACTGGAACAGATGAAGAAGAAGAAAATATGAAATATGAAATGAACTCTATTTCTTCTTTTCCGTTCCCAACCAAGACTCCGCCCCTCTTTAGGAGTCGAGACAAAAGTAATCTCTATTTGACTCTTCTCTCTCTCTCTTTCTCTCTCTCTCTCTCTCTCTCTCTCTCTCTTTCAATCGGAAAAATTTCGTGTAAAGAGCAAAGAAAAGGTCTTATTTTCGGAAAGTGAACTGATACCCACAGAGGGCAAAGCACATGTTTTTTATGGATGAGCAATTGTGGAATTTGTCTGGTTTCTTCTATGAGAAAGAGACTATTGACTGAATAGATTACGTTTCTTTTCTATTTGATCTTTATATTTATCATGTAATTTGAGAAAAAGAATGATGTGATTTTGTGTTTCTGAAACTTATGATCTCTTTTCCCTGATATTTACGGTTTCATAGGAAATGTGATAACAAGTCGGGATGTTTTCCAGGGACTTCTTATGATCTTATTGTTAGTTTTCCTTTTTTCTTTTCCTTCAAAAGAGAATGGTGTCAACTTTGTTTATTAACACTTTCTCATCATCAGACAACTAATTTCTTCTCGAAACAGTGAAAACTTCAAAATTTTTTTTCGTTTTTTTTCTAATGTATTATGTAAAAACATTGACGAGTCCAACGAATCTTCAATTTTCAAAATTTATTCGGAACAGTGAAATTTTGAAAATTTCCCAAAATTTTGGTAAAGTCTGCAGATGAATTTTTTACAGATTCACGAAATTATGATAAAAACTGAAGTAGACCTGAAATTCAGTGTGTATTCGCATAAAAAACATAAAACAATGGATCTCAGTTCGATAGAGCGCTATTGCAGACTCTTTCTATTTCAAAATTCATTTGATTCTTATATAAACCCTGAACCTCTCTGGAAATTTCAGACCTCAACATGAGCTCGAAAATTTAATAGAAGACTTAAAAAGGAAATAAAAAAATACAGATACAGTAATCTTTTTTTACAATTAACAATTAAACAAGAGTAATTTGGAACATTGCCGGCTTCCGTGAGATAGAACTAGGTTTTAACAGATTATAAAAACCAACTGGAACCGAAATATTGCTTTCCGTCGGTTTTTTGAACCAGGGAAAAAGTTTAATTTTTCTGTTTCAAAATTTCAATGAAACTATGACATCTTAGAAGATATCAATTATTCTTTCTCCAGATTTGATTACTTCAAACTTTTCTAGCAGATGATCAGCTATCGAAATTGAATTTTTAGAAATAAATTTGTTTTCGAGACCTTTTTTTCGTGCTAATCACTGGCAATGAGCAAGTTGAGCATAACAGAAATTCAGGTGAAGCTGTGCTTAATGACTTTACTGAAACAGTGAATGAAAACATTCAAACTTTTTGCTTTTTCGAAAAAATTATTATATTTTACGAATGTGTCTACTGAATTTCTGATTAAAACTGATCTTGATCAGGACACTTTGAAACAGAAAAAACATGTAATTTTAAATTTTGTTTTCTGTTTCATCAAACTCATAGTTGGATCGTCAGACTTCTGTTTTTATTGTGTTCAAGCTATAATATACTAGGCATTCATTCCAATGGCTACTCTTCTTGTCACGTAAACTCTGCGGCCGAACTATTGCAAATCAAATAGAAAGAAAGAGAGAGAGAGAGAGAGAAAAGAAGAAATCTATTTCTGCAGAAAAGAGTCTTCGGGTGTTCTCTGTCCAAAAACTATACTCATTTTCTAATTTTTAAACGTTCATGTTAACTTGATCTCATCGGATATGTGGTGATCTATCGCTAATTAATGGTTTTGAAGAAACAGCAAAATTGATTTCGAGAATATTTTTGCAAATAATTCAACGACGTACGAATTATTAGTTAAACTTCCAAGTTGAAACATAAATTTTTTTGAAAATAATAATGTTTCAAAATATTTTTTTTGTTTTTCATCTATGTGAAAGTTCTGCTTACTCCCTTTTGCGATAAGCAGAAAAAAACAAATAACTTTCGTAGAGATCAAGAAAAAATCAGAAAAGTGATGCTTTAAAAATTCTAGATCAGACCATTTTTTTCAATTGAGCTACGAAAAAAACATGTTCTCAATACCATGCGTCAACATAAAAAACTGAGAAATTCTCTGCAGTTGTTATTTTTTTATCGAATATCGATGGAGCGCATTTGCTGACATCATTTTTCTGAACTGAGTGCAAAATCACTTTTCACTGTTTCAACTAAAAATATTTTTCGAGTCCTTCTTATAAAAAAAAGTTTGAATATTCTTAAACAAAAATTTTTTGTAATGGAGCGCATTTTCTGACGAGTACTCAGAACTACATGTAAAAACTCGAAAAGATCAACAAATATTTTCTAATTGTCAAAAATGTCTTTAATCGTTCAGAAAGTCATTTCATTTTATTTTTAAAAGACTCACTCATCACTTTTTCCAATGATTGGTCTCTTAACTTGAACATCTGGTTCCGATGAAATAGCAGTTTTCCTTGTTGAATTCATCTGTCGATACTCTTCCAATTCCTTTCTCAATTGATCAATTATATCATCTTTTAGTTCCAATTCGGCAAGAAGAGCTTCTCGAGTGAAATCCATTACTGAATAACGAAAACGTTCGGTTATCATATCGAAGACGAACGGAGGATGGAGGTTTCAGAATATGTTTTCGAAATATTTTGAAATGAGCAAGAGAGAGAGAGAGACTAATTGGAGAGACGCAGAGAAAGAAATGGAATAAGAAGGTGAATAGAAATATGGAAATGAGGGATTTAATGAGGAAAAATGAAGACGAAAATAGAAATGGGTTCAGAGAACAAACCATTGGTTTTTCGGTTTCAGAACATTTTGAAATTTGAAAAAAAGGTTCCAAATTGTTGGACGGTCAATATTCTGAATGTTCTCAATCAGCAATCGTGCTCCATTGGACAATGTTAACAATGTAACGGGTTTGCTATTACCAAAAATCTATTTTTGAAGTATACATTAAAAATTGGACCAGAAATATAATAATGACTTTATAAGTCTTCATTTGCAAACTTTGAAACTGGAAATGTTTAATTAAAACTGTTTTTTCATTTTTGCGTCAAAGTGTTTCACATTAGCCTGACTAAAGTTGTCGGGGTTTAAAATTACGAATAAGGTAGTTGAAACACAGTTTTTTTTTTAATTTTTGCGGAATCTTTTCAAGATTCTGCGAAAAAACTGAATTTTTTACAGTTAGGATTTCTTCGGTGATCGGTTTTGAAGCAGCATCATACGCATTCGACAAATGCAGCGAAAACGGATTTAGCAATTGAAATTTCAATGAAAGTATGAAACATGATATTTTTTTAGAAAATCACACGGGGGGGGCAACTTTGCAATCCTTAACCGGCTAAATATTTTTATAAAAGTTCCTTAGTTTAATGGACGTTGATTCTTTGATCTGTTACCGTTAAAATCATGTTTCAACTTAGAAGACACTTTCCTTAGCAATAGAGCGCCATTGCTGACACTTCCTATTCGAACTTCTAGCCAGCGAGCGCCCTGTTTTAAAAGTATTCCGAAATTTTTCTTCCGTGACGTATTTTTTGAATACAATTACTGATTCAATTTCTCTGATTTACCGATTTCTACTGTTTCCACTGTTCAGAATACGCAGTTCACATGACACTATATGTACTTCATTCGATTTTTTATTCTTGTTAATCATAGCTTATATTTCACAGTTTTCCCGAGAAAAAAAAATCGCTGTTTCAAGTTTTCCGAATAATTTTCGACTAGACAATACTTTCAGTTTTCAGTTCGCTTCGTTTAAAATTTCTTCAAATATTGATATTTGACACCCACAAACACCCACAACAAATCGTCATTTTCTCGATTTCAAAAGTGTCAATACGTTCCCAATGACCTCCTCTTTCATCTTCTTTCCGTTCTTCTTCTCTTGAGGAATTTCTGACCTTAGGTGCAATTTCCCTTTGCAACATACTCTTTTTTGTGCAAAGAGACACACGGCCCCACAGTAATCCAATCGGTCAACAGATAAGAGAGAGAGAGAGAGAGAGAGAGAGAGAGAGAGAGAGAGAGAGAGAGAGAGAAAATGATGACGACGAACGGGCACGAAAAGAGCAAATTATGGGAATTTTGGGGATGCGAACAATGGGAAGTGGGGGTCAGTTGGTAAGGCTGCAATTAAAGAAAGTGTTTATTGAACACAAATTATCTAATTATGAAATAGTGAAAAAAAATAATTTTCGGTTCTATTGAAGTTTCAAAATTAGAGATTGGGAAATGTGATAATCTGCAGTCCGCTTGAGTCGATTTAAAATCAAAAACTTCAGTTTTGTTGCGAGAATTAAAAAGTCAATAGCATTCAGAGAATGAACCCGCTGCAGTGAAACAATATCTCAAATTTTTAAGTAAAATATGTGTTTTTTAATAAGATTTATCATTTTTTATCAGAATAGGTGCAAGACACATTCGAGACTATCACAGGTTTTACGATATCATTTCAAATTTTTTGACATCGTTTTTTCAGTAATTGCATCTTATTAAATGAATAATAATGATCAAAGATAGGTGTTTGAGGTATGGAATAGTAATTTTTATTTTCGTGACCTTTGTGATAATGATAATAGGCAGTGAATTTGAATGAAGAGCAGAATTTTGCTTTTCACAATCTTGAAATGAGATATCCTTTGAAAACTTCAAATTCAAGACTCTTTGAAACATTCTATTCCTGCATTGCGATACAAATATCAATTTTGACAAAAAAGGATATGTTTGAAGTAAAACAGTGAACACTTGAGAGAATAAATTGGTCTAAAACAGTTACTGTAAACCTACAGTTTGCGAATAGAGCAAGTTGTAAGAGTTTTGGTGATATGAAATAGGGAAAGAAGGATAAAGTGCATTGAATAACACTCTCCCACTAAAACACGGATTAGGCGAGAAAAGATAAAAGATTGTTGAAACTGAAAGAATAATCGAATAAAAAATTTGAGTTTCATTGAATTTCAAAATTGAACAGTTGTAATAATGGACAGTAAGTCGCTTGCTTCAACGGGAAAACTCAGAGATTATTGCTTTTTTTTAGTTAGTTTCAGTAACCACGGTCCAGTGAAACATCAAATTTTGTTTCCTACATTTTCTGAATGGGCATTGAAAATATGTTATCTATTGGAACACTTGGTGAATACTGTTATCTCTGAATTTATTGAAATAATTCAATTTTTAGTAGCTCTGTTCAAACAAGGAACTATTTCTTTCAGCAAACGGAGAAGAAATGTTCGAGCTGAAACTTTTTTTTTGTTTTCATTCAAAAAAATAAATTCGGTTTCATTTTAGATTGAAACTTAGAAGTTAGCAGATTTGATAATTGGCAATCGGCTGCTCTGTGAAAAAAACAAAATATTCAAGAAATAAGAGATCCACTGCAATTCACATTGTTATATCAGTGAAAACGCCCCAGTGAAACATCAAAGTTTGTGAAAAATGAAATTTGGTGGAAATATTTAATTTCAAGATGTTTTAAAACCATTCTTTCAATACTTTAATGAATCAAGTAATTTTTTATTAAAAGAAATATTTGACACGAAATAGTAATTTTTAAAATTCATGAACTTTTGGAAAATTATTCTAAACCAGTTATTGTAACCTTGCAGTTTTCGATAAGGTTTTAGGCTCGAAGAGTGCATAGAAAGGTAAGTCGGGATCGGTGCATTAGAAGAAGGATTTTCCACTAAAAGATAAACTATGAATAATACAAGAAAATTTGAGAAAAAAAATTTGAAAAAAAATCGGTTTCATTGAAGTTTGAAAGTTAGAGGTTATCAGATTTGATAATGGACAAAACGCTGGTGTGTTAAAAAGAAAAAACCTTGAGCATCTGTAACACTAGAAAATTCACTGCCATTCACATTGTTATTATATATCAGTAATGACTCCCCCTGTGAAACATCAAATTTTGTTTCTTTCTACTGAGTATCCACTCACAATGACTTAATCTACTGACAATATCTTGAGATTGACTTGATTTCTGAATTCATTGAAACAGTTTTGAGTATAATGCGAACAGGAAATGATTTCTTTTGAAAAATCGAGATAATAGCGATTGAGATGAAACAGGATTTTTCTCTTCGTACATTATGAAGTCTTAAAAGATTACTGTAATCTTACAGTTTCCTGTTTTCCTAGAATAATGATTTTGAAAAATAAATTACTAAAATAGAAAAATTGAGTAAAATGATGTCAACTCACTTTGGAGTTTACATGAAAGCGCATAAATTGGATACGCAGCCGAATCAAAGTTCCAGGTTTTGATTGTTTTTAAAAGACGATTACCATAGATAAAACGGTTCTTTTGAAATTCACTGATAAAACAGTCTGTTTGTAACAGAAAAAAAGAGATAAATTGAGGTTACATTCCGACACAGAACAACATTTGGTTGGAATACGAAAGAGTGAAACATGCACATTGAAACAGTAAATTTTGAAAACAAATTTGAAAATTTTTGAGAAAAACTCGGAATTTCAGAAAACTTTACTGTTCCAAAAAACTTCTCAAAAATCTATTTGGAGTGACTAAAATAATTGATATTTTCAAAGTTCGAACTATCATACGATAGAGTGCTGACATTTGGGTTCAAATTCTTAATTAAAAAATAACTCGAAAAGATTATAACTGTTTCAAAGTTTTGTGAAATCGAGTGCTTCCATCAAAAACCGATTAAATCAAATTCTTTAACTGCACATCAGAAATCGAATTCGGGAGTTGATTTTTAGAAACGTCTTGTCAAAACCAACATTAGGTGGACATATGAAAAATGAAACATGCACACTGAAACGGTAAGTTTTGAACGAAAATTTGAATTTCAAACATTTTTCTGTTTCGAAAAACTGGCAAAAACTATTTTGAATGCCCAGTGTATTAGAAATCCATCAATCGAGTTGTCTTGTTGGCAAAAACATTGAGAAGATGTCATGAAATTATTTTGAAAAAAGGAGAATAAAAATATTGCAGTTTCATTTTTCTTTCAAATCTTCTCTCAATTAATTTTGTTTGTTAATTCCTTGTCTGTCTCTGGAAAGTGAGTTTTTTTCAGAACAAAGTTGAATAGACATTTTTGTCAATAGAAATTTAATGAATAAATATTAAAACTGATTCAATAGAGCGCACTTACTGACACTTCCAGTTCAAAATTCAAAAGAATTGGAAAAAATTGCAGTTTCAGTTCATTTTCAAAAAGGCTTCTCTCAATTGGTTTCTTGTTATCTTCATGGGATGCCCAAATCTTTTTTGGAGAAAGAAACTTTTTCAAAAAAGTGGCGACAAAAAATATTTCACTTTCTGAAATTGATAAATGAATAAAGTTCGAAACTGAACTGAGCATCAGGTTCAAATCTCGAAAAAAAAAAGAACTTGCGGTTTCTTGCAAAAAGCATCCAACAATAGACACATTGTTAGTTCAGCCCTACTGCTCCTCGAATCAAATGGAATAATGTAACACGAAAACATAATGTTTTCAGATATTCCCCTTCTGAAACATCAAAGGAATAGTAGTTTCTAAGAATAAGAAAAAGGAGTAGGAGGAGAAGATTCTTGTTCATCATAACTCAAAAAGAAGAAGCCCTGAGGGTCAAAAGAAGGAAAAAAGAAGTAAAAAGAGGAGGGTAAAAGTAACAAAAAGGCGAGAAGAAATGTGAGAAAATGCTTGTGAGAAGATGAATCAAGAAGGCGAAAAAGGAAGAGAGGAATCAAAAATCAGAGAAATATTTGAAACAAAAAGAGGTTTTTTGGGGGAGGAGAGACCTATTCAATACGATGAATGAGTTCCGTTGGGAGCACTTTTCGACGCGAAAAAAGGAAAAGAAATTTCGAGATTTTGTTGATGGGAGGATTCAGATTAAAAGGGGTTTTGAAAAAGGAATTGTGGAGCGGAATGGTCAGTAGAAAACGGGGGAAACAAAATAATTCAATGAAACAGAAAAAAATTTTCTGTTTCGAAGACAGAGTTATTTTTCGAAAACTTTGTTTTTTTATTACTGGGTTGTTTTTTTCGTTATCAGTCATTGCAATACCGGATATTTCATAACATAGCTTAAAATCTGACATTTGGAATCGGTTAGTGAAATGTCGATATTTCACAAATGTGACAGTTACCGGAGAACTCTCAAATAATTTTTGAGAATTCATCTTTCGAAAAGTGTGATTTACGACTGTACGACCAATAGTATACTCAAAACTTTTTCTAAAATATTGTTTCGACGAAACAACAAAAAAGATTTATATGCTAACAGTTCTTCAGATGGACTGTCAAGTAATTGTCGAAAAATCCCTTTATCAGTAGTATGCTCGAAAAACGTTATTAAATTATTTCAACGAAACTGATTTTTATTTTAAAAAAAAATACATTTTCAAACGATTGGCAAATATTTTCTACAATTCTGATTCTCTAGTTATGTTTGTTCTAACTTAGGGAATGATAGACGTGGAGGTTTGAAAACCCGCCAAAGGAGGCTCACAGTTTATACATTTGATACTCAGACAACGGAAAGAATGTAAGCAGCGAAATGGGAGTTGGTTCGTTTGGGGCGCGATTGCTGACGTTACTCTGTGAATGGTGGTAAGTATTGGAATACCATCAGCCTGTTCAGATAGAGCTTTCAGAAAATATTTTCACTGAAACAGGAAAAAAAGACCTAGCAGCAGGTTTTTTAAAATTAATTACTTTTTCAAACTGTTATGAAGTTATGGTATTTTTGCTCCGAAACATTCTTCCTAAATACTATGATAATAAGACTGCTATACAAAAACTCTAAGATTTCGAAACCGTAAATTTTCAAAAAAAATTTTCAACAGAAAAAAACCTTCAGAAAGAGATTTTTCAGGTTTTCAATTGGAATCATTCTTATATATAAAATCCTAGAAGACGATGTTTGTCTGTTTGTTCGCACTCCCTGAATACTCGTGAGGCAAGTTCACGTTTCGAAGAATATATATGACTTGTTTTGAATGATTTGGAACATTTCAAAGACTCATTCGAAACAGGCCAATTCAGAAAAAAATACACGTTTTTTTATTGATATTAGATTTTTTCAGATTGGGTGTGTACAAAGCTCATTGATGCAAATGGTCAGGTCGAGCAAAACATAACTTTTCTGAAACAGAAAATACGGTTCTCGAAAAATTGCGGGTACAAACTGTATTAATTGTACAGTACAATATAAAATTACCTAAAACAGAATTGTGCATTTTTAAACCGGACATGCCTTAATGAAGGGAGATCAATTTTATGTCTGCGAACTTGAACAATGCAGTATCATGAAACAGAAAAAAAGTCGAATTTTTTTTTCGGAAATTGTTAGCTGACTCTAAATAGCAATTCATTAATTGATCAGATGAATCGTTCTATTGAAACAGTAAAATTGAATTTTGAAGCAGATTTTTTTTTCTGAAAAAGTTAGTGTTTCAAACTTTTAGGAACTTTTCTTCTTCAAAAACCTCGGTGATAAATAAGTTTCTTTGGAAACCTAGAATTCCGAAGGCAAGCACTTCATAACTACGGGGGTAGTTTGAAAACGAATAATTGAGAGGTTAGAAGATTTATAGGTTCGAAAAGACTTTCGTACATAATATATACAGTACACTGACAGCTTTTTCAGAAGAAAACTGAAACAGAAAAGAAAAGTTCAATAAAAAATTATCTTAATGTTTCAAACACAACATTCGAACTTTTCATTAAGATGTTTGATTCGGTTATCGCAAATTGAATACATAAACTGGGAAACGAACATTGGAAAACTCGTTGCTTCGAAAAAATGAGGTTCGACCGATTGATGTTCATTTCTGGTTTAACTGAAACAGAAAAAAAAACTCTAAACAAGCTAAAAAAGATATATTTCTTCGGTGAGTTTTCAGAATGTCGAAAGAAGGAATATCCCAAGAAATTGCAGAATGAGGAAGAATTGAGTGACAGCTTCCACACTACAAACTACAAATTCATCTTGTTTTTCATTTCGAAATTTGTCGGTTCCTCAGATACATTTCTAGTGGAAAATTGAAGTGGAACGACACGATTTTATTGAATTTTTGGAAGAAAGAGAAGGAATATCAGAGGGAAGAAGTTTGAAATTTTTTTTGTTTTAAAACAACATTCTGAAGCAGGGAAAATCGAATTTTTCAATTTTAGGAATCAATTTGATAATATATATTAGGTCGCGTTTTCTCATCAGGAGAATTCCGAAAAAACTTAATTCGTGAACAGAAAGGATACAATAGAATGATTCTCTGATACTGTTCATTCAATTGCATAAGAAGATGACATATTGATAAAGTTAGTTTTTAAAAATATTAAATATTGAAACTAAAACAGTTATTTTGAAAAAAAAATTGAACTGTTTTCTGAAATTTTGAGACTTCGCTGTGAGAACTAGACAACCCAAACAAGTTATTTGGAAAGTTTCTCACGTACTTTTTCCTAAACGAACAATAGAACGAGTAGGATTCATTATTACAGAAGAAATGTTTTCAGAAATCTGTTGTTTTAACCAAGTATCAGAAAATTCTTGGTTCCTCAGATACATTTCCAGTGGAAAATTGAAGTGGAACAACACAATAAAAATGGATTTTAGGAGAAAATAGAAGAAAATAGAAGAGCAGAAATCAAATGATCAATGATGAAAGTAAATTTCAAAAAACTCAAAATTGCATTTTGAAGCAGAGAAAAAAGATTATCTATTTTTTGAAAATCAATTTGAATTATTCATATTGGGGCCCGTTTTCTTATCGGGAAGATTTGAAAATTCCAACGAGTTATTATATTTATTTCACTTGATTTTCGCTCTTCCATGAAGAAAAGTCGATGTAAATTGATTGCTGTTTCAAAAAATATAAATTTGCTTTACGGTTTCTTTATTAATTGATGAATATGGTGTGGTGCATCAAAAATGAATTTCAAACCTTTTTCAAAAAATAATGTTTCAAAAACTTGTGAATAGATGTTTTCACAGTAATCTTTATTGATACCATTCTACATATCTGCCTATGCACTAATATGAACCTGTGAGTTTGATATAGAAACACATTTCAAAAAATTTTCTAACAAATATAAAATTCACTGTTTCAACTGAACGTCTTGCTCCGTTTTCATTCAAGGAAGATCATTTGGCAATTCAAATGAGCTTGAAAATTATTTAATCACAGTTTCAAAAAATACTAAAAAAATGCAAACCATCGAACAACTCAATTTACGGACCTGAAGATATATGGTGCAAAAATGATTTTCAGATATCAGTTTTGCTCAAAACTGTCATGTCATAAAGACGACACAATAAAGATGTCAGGTGACAAATTATAAAATGTTGAAAATGAAACAGTTGTTTTGAACAGAAATTTAAATTAAAATTTTTGCTCGAAATTTTGAAATTTCGCATTGACAAGTGAGACCTGCTAATTTCAAACAATTCTACTGTTTTAGAAAACTTTTATTCAGAAATGCTTTCAATAAGCCAACAATTCATCACTCGTCAATACTACAGTATTCAATAAATCTATTATCTTGGTATGGTCTGGCCGAGTTTCTCGCTGTCTAGTAGAAGAAATACCGTAAGAGGTTTCTACTCGTCAATTTTTTTCAGTTTGAAATTTTAGTAACTCAGGAATTTTGAAACACAATATGAGCTTCATAAAAAGGAATAAAGATCGACTTCCGGATAACTGTCCAAGAACATGATTACGGTAGAGACTTGTGATTCTTTGAAATTTTTTCACTGTTTCGGTTAAATATTTCCTAATCGAAGTTTTGATTGAGATGTTCAATTTGATATCACTGATCAGGCTTCATTCAAAAGAAAATATTTTACTATGAAAACTACAGTAACAAGTTCATAAACGTAGGTCTACAACTAGTTTACTTATTTTCTACTAATTTTCTTAAATTTTCCTGGTGAAAAACACAAATATATTACTCAAAAGACTAACTTGATTCAAAATAAAATCCTTCTGAGAGGAAGTTTGCATGGCATCAAAAGTAGAGAAAATCCGAAGAAATTTCAGAAATCATTGAAACAGAAAAAAAACATCTCTGTTTCAAAGAAAGAGTAAAATTAATAGGAACACAATACTCTGTTTTCTGTGAATCACACCAAAGAAATATTACAAACTGACAGTTTCTCTATTTCCAAGAATGGAAATTCGATTAGAATACGAAAAATGAATACCGATTCACCACCTCACACAATAAAAATAATGGCTCTGTATGCTTTAACGGGTTCATAGAGCGAAAACGGGTTCTTAAATAATAAACGGGTTCATAACAAGTTTTGTTAAATTACCCTGATAGGAACAACGTAAAATCCTTATTTTAGTCCAAAAATAACAAAATAATGATAATGTACAGTTGAAATATTAATACAACATTTGATTCTGAGGATTCCCGAATCAATATTTCGTAAGGATCTGAGTCTTTTGAGTAACTTAGAATAATCAGAAAACTCTAAGATGCTCCGTACCAGAAGCCTCCAATTGTGTAAATATAGGCGCGCAGAGAAGCTAAAACTAGTGAAAGAATATAGAATAATGAAAGTTTAAATTTAACTGTTTAATTGACGATTACCCCGATTTAAATACCATATGAACCCGTTAATTGTCTATGAACCCGTTTATTATTTATGAACCCGTTTATTCTCTATGAACCCGTTAAATCATACAGAGCCAAAATAATCCTACTTTCTCTATTTTGGCATTTGCTACAGTTAATTTAAAACACCCGTATCATTGATGGTGGCACGTACCTATTTACCGAATATCCAGTGGATATTCATATGTTTTCAGAATAACAAACTATTGCGAAACAGATTATTTTTAGAAAAAAATCATTTCTCACTAGTCATAGTCACATGAATTTCACTAAAAAACTATGAATTTCAGATTTTTTACGTTTTTAGCACAAAAAATCAGAAAGGAATTGAAAAATGGGCGTTAAATGGACACCTTCTCTCTTTTTTTCTCTTCCGATTCATCTTCTTCATTCGCTTTTTTTTCTCTTTGATAAATGACGCTTTCCGATTCGTTTTTTCCTATTTTCTTTGCTTTTTCGGAAGGCTTTTCCAAGAAAAAGTTTCTTTTTTATTCCCATTGAAACAGAATGAAAAAAGAGAGAACAGATCGTGGGAAAAAAGGAGATTTGCACGTATAATTGAATACTTTTGAAGGTTCAAAATGTGAGAGAGAGAGAGAGAGAGAGAGAGAGAGAGAGAGAGACTTGATTTAAACAGGAGATATGAAAAGTGTGGAGTCAAAAGATCAAGCTCCGCCCACTTTGGCGACTTTTTAAAAAAATTTCGGAAATTTTTAAGCGAAGTTTCACATTTTTTGACGAAAATCAGACGGAAGATATTGGTTTTTTTTCTTTCAAAAAAACTTCTAGAGAGGGAAAAAACGGGTTTTAAAAGTTCAGACTAAAAAAGTTTCAGCTCTTCGGATTTTACATTTCATTTATGTTTCGAGAATAAGAAAAATAAACTTTCAAAATTCATTTCATTGATACGTACCTGCCAACGTTGTCGATGATTTTCTCTGTTTAAAAATTTGATTTCGAACTCTTTTTTCTCTCTTTTTTTTCGTTAGATAATGTTTCTGGATTTTAGAGTTGTTCTCAGCTTTGTCAGTAAAATCGGTAGTTCCTTCAGATGTTAAAAAAAAATTGTTGTAAGAAATGTGAAGTTAAAAGTTCGAAAACAGATGAAAATTGAACTTGAAAAAAGGGGAGGGCGGAGCCAAGAGTTCGCCAACCCTATAATGTAACTATTTTGAATTTTCATAACCGTTTAGATGTAGAAGCATTTTCAATCTATTTTTTGCCAATTATACAAAAGCACTGAAACAGAAGTTATTTCATTCGAAACTTAAAAATTTTTGGATTTTCGTGGAAAATTTGAGTTTTTCCCTGTTTCAGAAAATTCTTTCCTTATCCGATTTTAGTAAATTTGTAGTCCGTTGACCTTAAATTTGCAACATCATTTTTTTTCAACAATAAGAATTAAAATATTGAGAAAATATCTGTGGTTTTTAAAAAGAAAAAGAAATGAAGAGGAGTTATAAAATCACAAGATCTCTAAAATATTCTATAGGGAATTGCTCGCACTTTCACACGTCTCTTCTCTCGTTTTTTGTGTGTTGTTTCAAAAACAACAAAGTGTTCTTTTCTCGGTTCTTCTTTGAAAGTACGTCATCGACTACGGAGAATGATGGTGGTGGTCCCGAAGGATCCAGTGGGTGGTTAAGAGAGAGAGAGAGAGAGAGAGAGAGAGAGAGAGAGAGAGAGAGAGAGAGAGAGAGAGAGAGAGAGAGAGAGAGAGAGAGAGAGAGAGAGAGAGAGAGAGAGAGAGATCAATTCGGTGATCAAGGAGCTTCGTGATAATTAGTGAAATTAGCTGTATATGTGATGGAAATTGAATTTTGAAAAAAAACGCCCTTTATCAGGAGTATAAAACAGTGTGAACTGAATATTCTAATTTTTATTTTATTTCATTTGAGCTGAATTCCGCGAAGTTATATATTAAAATTGCGAATAAAGCATTTTTAAGCGGCCGCTTTAAGAGACACAGAGGCAAAAAGACGACGAGAAGTTGGCGCTTCAATGATAGAAATTAGAGACGCAGAATCTAAATCTCTCGGTTCAAAATGCTCTTTCGCCGTCTCTGACTTTCTTTCGCAAAATCGTCTCTCGCGCTCCACACATTGAGTGCATGTTTTCTAGACCTAAAAATGCCCTGTTCAAGAGCGAGAGTACCTGGTTTAAAGTTAATTTAGGATTCTAAGATTTTGGGAACCTGATCAGAGACGAGTTCTTTATGTTCTCACCAATTTTCAGGAAAATCTGAGACATCAAGTTTGGATGTTTAGGCCTCCTTTAAACTTTCAAAATTGTGCCATTATTGAAATAGTAATTTTTCTGTTCTTGTATCTTTTTATCCACTTTAGAATGGAGGGGCAATTCTAGTTCGTCTTTGTCTGAGCCACTTTCACGCTATTCGACAATCAGATATTCATTCACATTTGAATGAAAACTCGGTCTTCTTTAATAGAGCGCAATTGCTCACACTCTTTTTTTGAATTTTCGGTGATTTTCTAATCGAAACAGAACCTAATAACAAATCTTAATCGATACTATATTGAATTTCAAAAAGTAAAAACGATATCGAAACAGTGAAAAAATCTGTGAGGGTTTCGAGAAATGTTTGTTCTCTGTCTGATTATTGCGGTAATAGTCGACAGTACGTAAACAGAAAAAACTTTAAAAAAAACAATTTTTTGGAAAAAACTTCAGGATTATTATTTATATCACAGCTTTATAAGTATTGCTACAATCAACATAATCAATTTTTATACCTTTTGAAGTAGTAAAATAATCAAAAATTTACTGCGAATTTCCATTTTCAAAGGGGAAAATGAACTCCATGAAATAGATTTTTTGTGGAAAACAAAAACAAAACTCAATCGAAAAGAAAATTCTTAGAAAGTCAAAATTCAAACTTTGACCCAAAATTCCATGTTTCACTGCAAAAGAGTTGAAAAGCTGGACCATTGAAGTCTCACGTAGTACACCCAATAGAATTAGAATTCGGTTGAGTAGTTATTCAAAAAAATGGAAGAGGAAAAGGCAAAAATGTTCGGGAAATGGGGAAAGAAATGAATAAAAAATGTGATAAAAATGAATTTGTTTGTTTTTTTGGTTGGAAGTTTTGAAAAACAAAGAGAGATTGTAGTGGATTACTGAAAATACAGGGAGGTTTAGCGAATAACTCAAAATTACAGTTTTAAGAAAATAATGGTTTATTGTCTTTTGTTTGAGATTGGTTTGCTAATCAATGAACTTGAAGAAATTGTCTCAAAATTAGTGAATGAAGCCAACGAAAAACTAAATAATCGACTTCTGAAGTTTCAAATTTTCAGATTACAGATCTCGATGAAACGGAAATTTTTTGATTTCAGAACTGAATCTCAACACAAAAATTTTTGATCAAAAGAAAGAATAAATAATATTTTTCAACCGTGTACTCCTCTCGGACTAGATATCGGAACATCTGACTAATTATTTTCTGTCATTTTAGTTACTGTTTCTTTGGAATAATGTATTTTTCGTGAAACCAGTTCTGTTCCGGGATCGTGTATTAAAAAAGCCCTATTGAGAAATCAGTGAACGAGAAACAAATACCGTAGCCTTATAATCTGTAGCTTCATGTGTTGCATGAGCGTTTAGAGAACGAGTCTAGCAAGTTACGGTAACTGATTTTTATCCAGTGATTTATTGATGACTCCTATGGAAGTAGTGATTTCATTACATATTCAAGGTTCGTGAAAAGTTTATGTTGGTTTTGAATCTGGAATATTTCAAACTCTAAAGTTTCAGATCTGACCCTGAGGAACCACCATTCTTCAAATGTGCACTCCGATAAACGGAAACCGACCGAATCGAACTAATCACTTTCTGTCCATTTTTTGAATGTTTCTTTGAAACAGTAAAGTTTCCGTTGATGAGAAAGAGTTCGATGTCAAGAATCTGGATGTGGAGCAAATGCGCTCTATCGAGAAATTGGAAAAGTTGAGTGAAAATGAGTGAAAAATTGTGAGTTATCATATTTTAGAAGATGATAATACAGGAGAACAACTCCTGAATTTTCGATGAAACGGAAATTGTTTTGAGAAATTTTGGAAATAAAGATTTAATGCACATTTTTTCAACTGTATACTCATCTGATTAGCTTTTGTAATATCACAAAAACTAGCTCACTGTTCATATCTCGAATTTTTACTGTTTCATTAAAACAGTAAAATTTTCATAGTTTAACCATGAATTGTTACTCGCCTGAAGTGTTCCTCAAAGAAAAAAAGTGTGTAGCAAGCGCGCTCTATAGAGAAATTGGAAAATGTGACTAGAATTTTTTGTGATTTTTAAGATTTTTTAAAAGCACTATCAGTGAATCTCTGAAGTTTAAAATCTTCCGGTTCCTGGTTATCAGTGAAACTGAAAAATTTCGATGAGTTTATATTTTATTATAACAAAAAGAGTTTGCCAAGAAGAACTAGTTGTAAGATTATTGTATCCGTGTACTCCTCGTGGATAATATACTGGCATAGCCGTAGTGAACTATTAAAATTACTTCACAAGTCAATTTCGTTACAGTCATCTTTGAAATAGTAAATTTTTCAGAAAAAGAGTTTATAAACCGTCGAACGTACAGACAGAAAAAGACAGATTACGGTAACTGATGTAGACCCTGAGAATTATCGATTGATCATTTTTGTTTATAGAACAATACCACCATTACATTATTAAAGTTTTTGAAGTATTTTCTTTGGTTTTGAAACCGAAAAAACTGTTAATCTCTTAAAAACTTTGAATTTCACACTGTTTCGGAAATCTTTCACTTAATTCAACCTAACTTAGTTAATACATCATTTCGAATAATTAAAGGAGGACTGCAGTCATTTTCGACTCAAAAAAATTCCTATGTAATTCGCCCTGAAAAATCTCATTCTGCCTTTAATTTTTCATGAAATTTCCTCTAAAATGCTCCAGCTGCGAGCAAGCCGAGAAACTTATGATTAAGGTGGAAGAGTTTTTCAAACTCGGCCACGGGGTTTTGGGACGCCCTGGCGGCTTTTTTCATTCTTTTTTCGAAGTTTCAGTTTGTTAATGAGAAGATATATTCAATACAAATATAAAACTTCAAAGAAATAAGGAAAATAGCCGGCAGGGCGCCTCAAAACCTCGTGGCCGAGTTTGAAAAACTCTTCCACCATAATCATAAGTTTCTTTGCTTGCTCGCAGCTAGAGGATTTTAGAGGAAATTTCATGAAAAATTAAGGGCAGAATGAGATTTTTCAGGGCGAATTACATAGGAATTTTTTTGAGTCGAAAATGACTGCAGTCCTCCTTTAATTAAGTGACTTTGATTTTCGGAATTTCCCAGAAACCGAAAAAAAATGGAAAATCGAAAGTTTGAAACAAAAAGAAATTTCAGTTGTGGAAAATGAAAAAACAAGAGGCGGAAACCACAAATTGGGGGGTGTCCATCCGCCGCCGAAAGACAGAATGCTTTTTGGCAGATTACTCTTTCTCTTTCTCTCTCTCTCTCTCTCTCTTTCCAACAGAAGATTCGAGTTTGTTGAGGGATTCAATGGAGATTTTTGGGTTTTTTGGGAACGAGAAGGGTTATTTTCAAGAAAATTGAAGAATTTCTACGAACAGACTATCCGCAAAAAACAAGGAGTTGGGAACAGTTTCTTACTTAATCGGATATTGAAACAGTAATTATTTTGGGAGAAGAAGAAACATTTTTCAGTTTCAATAAGTAGAGAAATTGATGTTGGTTTTCACGGATTTCAGTTCCGTCGGGCTCTGTCTGTTCATTCAAAAGCAATAAAAATTTTGTGAGTAATGTCTCGAGAATAATTATCGGGTTCCAAAAAATTGTCCGAAAGTTTTCATGTTAAATTTAGGCTCCGCCCACTTTTCCCCGTCATTCTTTTTACCGTCATCAAAACACCCGAAGAACCAAAAAAAGAACACAGTTTCTTATTTAATGGAATATTGAAACAGTCAAAAATTACAAGAAAACCTTTTTTTTGTTTCAGCTAATAGAAAAATTGACTCGGATTTTACTAGTTTCAGTGGGATGACATCTTCTAGCGTTCAGAAAAAAAACAGTTGTTTCCGTTTCAAAAAGTGCTCATTTTGGGATCTGATGCTTGTCAAACTGTTGCGGCATCGGCAATCGGATGAATTTCAGATGAATGCATTTTTACTGCAGGTTTGATTCTCATATTCAAAGCTTTAGAGAAGGATTTTTTATTGATTAAGAGCACCTGGAAACAGAAAAATTCTGGGGAAAATGAAAAAAAATTGAATTGATTTATACTGTTTCATCGAAAAGAGAGAAGACATCGAAAAGAGAGAAGAAAGAGAGAAGTATACAAATTTCAATAAACAAAAATAATGATCAAATCCTTTTGCCTTCCCTCTTCTCTCCAAAACCATTCGGTTTCCGAAGTTTTATATTATCCAAATTGTATTGACGTACAGATATTCGAAAAAGAATAAAAACGATAAGAACAATATTCAGTGTTTCAAGATTTTGATCCCCAATTCATAGCAAGATGATTAGATGCACATGAACCTTTTCACAGAACTGGAAAACATGGAATATTTTCGGAAAAAACTGGAAACGATTTTACTGAAAACCAAATAACAATTTCGGTTTTGAAAATTTCAGTTTGACTTTTTTAGTTTTTACCTGAAAAAAATTTTACCGAACTTTTTCTGTTTCACAAGCTTTTTATTGTTCTGTTGAGAAACAATTCGCGTTCTTTCCGTGACGATATAAAATTGAGAGAAGAATTTTCTGATTTCTAAAATTTATTCTGTTTCACTGATTTCATATTTTTCCATTTGCTATTTACTCGCTAGTACTCTTTTTAGAAAATATTATAAAATCAACAGCTGGCAGACACAATCAGTAGAATAGCTTGATAACTATCACCGGTGGAATGCTGAAATAAGACCGGCCAAAAATTTAATAGTTTCATAATTCCAGTAAAATGTCTTGAGATATCAGCTGATTAATAAACTGAGAGTCTCCATGTGGAACTTCTGGTTTCAGCACAAACACCAAGACTATGGGACGGTTATACATACACAAGATGATTGAAATGTTTAAAATGATACTGTTTCGAAAAATTTATTTCATGGTCCGTTGGAATTTTTGTCTGATACAAATGCTCCTTAATGAACAAGGTGTAAAAAACAGTGAGAAATCATATGGGATTACGGTAGCCAATAAGACTTTTTTAATCCCGAAAACTTAACCGAAATAAGGGGCGTGGCCTAGATCACACTCTCCAAATTGAAATTTTCCCTTGACTCCAGAAACCCATTTCCTCAGAAAACTCGAAAAAAAAGAGTTTTCCACCTGTTTTAATCAACTTTAAGGACATTTTCTCGTGTCAAGAAAAAAGAAAAAAAAGTTTTATGTTTCGTCATAAAACCGAAAAACGAATTCAATTAGAGAAGGGGGAGAAATTCAAGAAAGCTCAGGAGAATAGAGGGAAGTTGAAAAAAGAGGTGAATGGGACGTTTATGTGAGGAGATGATGATCTGATGTTCGACTTAACACTTTAAAAAATGCTTTCAACCTGATAAGTTCATTTTGAAACATTGAATTTCTTACAGAATATGTCATGTGTTAATTAGACAAATCTCCAAATTATAGAAATATCAAAAATTGATGAAACAGACAAAAAACGGGACACCACTAAATATGAAAAGTTTCTACTCTATCAATTTTATTTTCTTTTGTTTTTTGGAAGAACTTATCGGATTCTCGGCCACAACTGGCAGTTGTTGTGATCAGCGTTTGAATTACGGAAGATACAAAGAAGAGTTGGAGAAATTGGATCAAGCTGTGAACATCAGAAAACAGATGCTTTTGGAAGTTTTATATTGATACATATTATTTCAGTTAATTCTGTTATCTCTTATTGTTTTTGATGCGTAATTCATAGTTTGGTTTGACCTTTAAGCCAATAAATGTTTTATTATTATATCATATATTTTATCTTTGAGTTGAATTTTATAATTCTCCTGAAACCGGTATTTCGACTTCCTCAACTAGTTTCTCACCAGAGTCGTATGGAATCCAAATTCCATATTCCAAATTCCATTTTAAACGGAAAAAATTCCAAATTCCAAGTAAAATCAAAAAAAAATTTTTAAACCCTCCTAAAATACTCGAATTTCATCGAAAATTTCGATTTTTTTCAATTTTTTCCAAAAACTGCTAGATTTTTGTCCAAATTCCATATTCCAGAACTGGAAATTTCCATTCCATACAACTAAGGTTCTCACCTATCTATGTATCTACTTCGCTATTTTTAGTGTGAGATCCATATATTAAAACTTTCTCATTCTATGGTACTCTTATACATATTCTGGTACGGTATCTTTTATCTGAATCCGCTGAAAAATTAAAAGTTTCAAATTGAGAAAATCAGATTGATTTGATCAAACAGAACTAGTTTTTTCGTTTAAAATAGGCTCCGCCCCTTTTGAATTTCTGATATTGAATCATTTCAGTTGTGTAAAGGTCTCGAAAAGAAAAAACTTCCGTTTCTCCGTTTCGTGAAAAATATTTCTCAAACTCCTCGAGATAATCCGAATCCTTCATCATTTGAATATCCATTATCTTCTGCTTTTTGCTCTAGCAATCCTGTAAAAAATATCCGAAACACTATAGCCCACAGTTTAAAATGAATACTTCTGTGGAACAGAGGAGGTTTATTTATATAGAACACACGAAAATAGGACACTTTTTGTGGAGATTGATGGATGAGGATCCAGGGGAGAAGTAATCAGAGAATCAGATGGGAGAGAAAAAAAGGGAAAGAAAGAAAGAAAAAAAGAGAGAGTCCAGAGATACATAAATAGGTATATATATATATAAAACGATGTGCCACGTGGCTGAATGATTTGAATGAAGGGGAGAAAATACTAGTAGATAGAATAAGAAGAAAAACCATTTTACAAATGTGTGGATCTCAAGGGATACTGTAGGGATACTGTAGTTGTTGTATTCAAAGAAATGGATACGGTAGAGATATCAAATTAGATTTGAATGATGATGATAAAGAGAGAAGAATGATGTCGATGTGAACATAGAGAGAGAGATTGGGATCAGGACCAGAAGGAGAAGAGAATCAACGACATCCGACGGCACTGGCTCCGCCTCCTCCTCCAGCGGCTCCGGCTCCTCCCCTGACTGATTTCGCTGGTACACCGGGCAACGGTCTGCGGAAGAGAAGCACGTGACGTTCGGGTCCGTGAATCATGTAGTGAATCCATCCGGGAGACTGAAAGGAGGAAAGAGTTAGGGGTATTATAGACAGGGATTACTGTAGTTTTTGATTTTTGGTGGCTATTATGCTGGTCTCGAAAAATTGCAGTTCTGGCCTAAGATCCGAAAGTTTTTCCACGTGACACGTCGTGGGGCGAAAATAAAATACCGTAAATACCCTAATAGACTTGCACCCCTAATTGACTTGCGCCCCTAATAGTATTGCCCTCAGAAAGGCTTAACGAACAATAGTATTGCATGCAAGTCTATTAGGGTATTTACGGTAGGTACAGTAAGAACGCTTTAAAAGGCTTCTATTGAAATTTTTTTAAAAATCTTTTCGTATAGAAAAAAGCAATACAAACTATCGAATTTACACCTAAAACTTTATACTCTTCGAAAAATGAACTTTTTTCGAAATAAAAAAAATAAATTTTCTCAAATTTTTTTCTTTTTTTTGACTAGCCTGACCGCCATCACTTTTTTCTTTTTTTTGATTTATGTTTCTTTCTCCGATGTGTTTTCACTCTAAAAAAGGATGAATATAGTCGTTTTGGGTTAAAATTGATCGATAAACAGATCACTTGGCTTCAGTTTTGATATTCTCAGTAGTAATCCGGCACAAAATTTTAAAAAGTTTTTAGAGCGCTTGGCCCATTGCAAATATGCCAATTTTATTTTCGTCTTTCGACGGTACAGTAGCAAGCACGGATTATTTCTTGCTTTTTAGAGATAGTTTTCGCCGAGATTTCGACTCGAAAATTTTTGTTCATTTTAGAATAAAATTGACTTATTTAGCAGTATTGAATGGGGTAACTGTAGCTTCGTTTTTTTTTTCAAAGAGGACTAACCTGTTGAATTCCGAGTGATCTCCACTCGGTTTCCGACATCAATCGATTCTTCGGAATCAGTTTGGCAACATCTTTGGTGACGTGGACGTGACGATACTCGAACTCATCGTCCTCGTACTTGTTCGAATAGTAGAAATCGTTCGATCCTGTCGTCATTTTGTTTCTCTTTCCTGGAGATTTCTGGAAATTTGTTTTTCGGTTAGTTTATTCGAAATGATACATGAAAACGAAGGAGAGAGATGAATAAACGTGGCGAAATTGAGAGAAAATCGATAAAAATGACGAGAAATTGGAGGGGAAGACGATAATAAATGACTGGTGGAGTGGAGGATGTGGGATGGAATGGTCTGTTCTCCAGTGAATGAGAGAGAGAGAGAGAGAGACAGAGAGAGAGAGAGAAAGAAAGAAAGAGAAAGAGAGACGTCTCCTAGTGTCTCGAACGGAGCAAATCGATAAGACGACGACTCGAATTGGCCCCTCAAGGTCAATCGATGGGAATTCGTTGAAATATATGATGAAAAGTGATAAATTCTATTGAAAACTGCGTGAAAAAAGAGAAAAAAGTGCGAAAAACCCATTAAAATGAACGAAAAACGAGGAAAAACAAGCGATGAATTAGCGCTCGCGCGCTTTTTTCGTTCAAAATTCACTGGCGAAGGGCGATCGCTGCGAGACCCGACGATGAGGAAATAGCATGTTCCTTTAAATTGTATCTTACTTTTTGTTGTTTCTAGGTATTTTTGACTGTTTTTGAAGTTTTGAAAAAGAAAAAACGGGGTTTTGTGTGAAAAAGTAAGAAAAAATACGGAAAAACTAAATAATAAATTTATTTTTTTACTAAAAAAGCTGTTTGAATGGAGTTTTCAGGGGAGTTCAAGGATTTTTGTTTTTTTTTCCAGATTAACCACAGTTTCCGGGTTTTCGGTCAAATTCCGATTCTACAAAAAATATATAAACAAAAAAAAAACAAAGAAAATGAGAAAAAGTTTGTTTTCTGTCAAAAAAGCTGTTGAAATCACAGCGACGAACTTTGACTTCCCTCAAACGCTCGTCCAGAGGAGTTCCTTGAAAATCTTCATTTTTTGCTAGTTTCAGCTTATTTTTCCCAAGAAAACCGTTAAATTTCTCTGCCTTTTTGATATTTTTTAACACAAAAAATACAGAAAAATAATCAAAATTCATAAAAAATGTTTTTTCATTCTAACCGGTAGTCTTGCAGATCTTGCTGCTCACGTAACTTTTTCACTAATTTATCCGCTTGATAATCGGAATATTGTTATTGAGCCTCTCTACTATCTACTATCTCTCTACGAAGGATGTCATTATCCGATTGCAGACCGGAATTTTGACGTCGAAGATTGGACAATTCAGAACATACGAATTCAAACGATGATTAGAAGCCTAGTTTTTAATCCTTATTACCAATTAATTCAGATGAACGTTCCAGTTCATTGATACGCACTTCGGCTACTATCACCTCTATCGTGAGCTTTTGCACTTTATTCCTTTCCATTATTATTGTCTCTTCTAAATAAATTATTTCCTGTTATGTAGAGCACCGTACGACATTTGTTTCTAATTAATTTTTTATTGAATAATAGACAATTGTATCCTGACAAAGTTGAATTTTCATCAAAAAAGATCTTCTAAAGTCGAAATGAAATGAATACACGTGGCAAAATTAAGAGAAAATCAATTATCTCTTTTCCAGAATGAATGAGAGAGAGAAAGAGAAAGATGTCTTCTAGTGTCTTGAACGGAGCAAATCAATAAGACGACGACTCGAATTGAGGTCACCACGAATCGATGCGAATTCGTCCTTGTGCATTGGAATACGGGCCGTGTGAGAGGAGTTCGAGTACTCGTATCTGCAAATTGGCTCATTTAGAGATGAAAAAGGGCAGAAAAACTCACTCGACATTCAAATAAGTCGTTTTCGCGCCATTCTGGAGATGACTGTCGGCGGCCACTGAAAATTAGAAATTTCTATCGGAAAAAAAGAAATAAAAACTTACGGAGAAAGCTATATCCAGTGATGATGAGTGGGGATGTTGTGGAAGACGGGGAGGAGGAGGAAGCCATTATTCAACACTACTGTAATCGGAAAATAAGGATGATGAATATTGACAGAATCAGTAGAGAGAATAAGAAGAGGATCAGACACAGAGAGAAAAGAAAAAAGGAATCATGGAAATTTGCTCAATTCCGTCGGATCCACTGATTCGGAGATTCTATCGAATCGGCAGACGAGTCCCTGATCGTCGACAGTACAAATGAAGCGACCGCACGTTGAGAAGGAGACCTGGCGGACGGAATCGTTACCGCAACGGATTGTCATCATTCTGGAAAGGGTGAATTGGTTCAGAGATGAAGGGTTTTGAAACTAGACTTACGGTTCCTGATCCCTGTCGAAATTTCTCAAATCATAGAAATGAACAAATCCTAAAGCAGATCCACACACCAACCATCTTCTACACGGATCGACGGCGAATCGAAGAAAATACGGCTCCCCATTGGGAACATTCCTCGAATTGAACAGTGTGGTGCATTCAGTTGCCTCTAGAATCGGTCTGCCGTCCGTATTCATTGTCTGCGTTTGCGGAGGTCCGAATCTCCATGTTCGAATCGCTGTATCGGCTCCCGTTGACTTTGAAATGATGTAGTCGGTTCCGGGAAGAATGCGGACGCAATCCACGTAGTCATCGTGCACATCGGAAGCCAGTCCGCATGGAATCGTGATGGGATAGACGGTGTTTCTGCAGAAAACAGGCGTATTTGTGGGGAAAAATAGATCTTTCGTCAAAAAAAACCTCATTTGCGGAGTTTTTCAACAAGTTTACTCTCTAACTCACCTATTCTCACTGAAATTATTGGCAACGTCTCGAATAGCGGCCGCCGGTTCCATCTCCACATCGAATTCTGATACTTTCACTGGTTCACTTCCAAAAATAGTCTTGAATACTTGTTTCTCATTTGAGAAATCGTCATTCAGACACTTGTCGTCGATTCCTTCGTTCGTTTGAATAAAAATATTCTGTTTTCCTTTCGAAAGTGCATCGCACGCCTTCTTCAGATGATTCTGAACTGCCGTCGTCGATAGATCCCATTTCATTACTCGATGATCAAATGACGATGAGACGAGATAATCGCCCGTTATGTGCCAGTCCTAGAATCAAGAAAAATGAGTTTTTAACGGAGAATGGGGAAAAATAGCTCAATTTCAGCGGAATAGCGATGCATTTTTTCTAATTTTTCCAAAATTTCCAGCCTTACCAGTGACAAAATATTTCCCTGATGACCTCGTGCTCCTCCGATGACCAAAAGACACGACTCATTCCGAATATGATGAATTCGAATCGACAAATCCTGACAGGAACTCGCCACAAGATTCGAGTCGACAGGAGACGTTCGAATATCATTCACTTCATTTCCGAAGCTTCTCAATATCTGAAATTCAATTGAATTGGGAGAGTCGGCAACTTTTTTCTTACATTACAAAGCTCTCTGGTCTCAAAATCGACGACATAAATCTGCCCGCAAGCTCCGCCAGCGACTAGTTTGTAAGCATTCCGATTCTTTTCCGCTTCATACGTGTCATAGGCCCAAGTGACAGAGAAAAGTTCCTCTTTTTCTGGTTTCTTCGCGACCGTTACACTAAATGAAAAGACGGGCAGAATGTGATTGACGTCTTTTGGACACTTATAGACACGAATCTGAAAAATTACTATATTTACAGTTAAAAACACAAAATGAAAGGTTCTAAACGATCGAAAAACTCACGCTATTTTTTCCAACAGTCGCAAAATACTGAACATCTTCAGGTTCGGCGTACGGATTGAAAGCACATCCAAAAAGCTGTTCTTTGTGATCCTCTTGCACTGTAGCCGAATGAATAAAAGGTCTTTTGGCGTTATCCTGCTCCAAATCCACGTTTTCGTGTAGTTTCAGCGCTTGGAATTTTTTTGCCAAGTCCGATGGACATTTATTGACTTTTGGGGGCATTTTGGGGAGATGGTTGGGAAATGGGAGATGGGTAGGGAAGGGAGAGAGCACACAATGGAATGGTCTGTTCACCAAAGTGAATGAGTGAATGAATGAATGAGTGAATGAGTGAATGAGTGAATGAGATACACACACACACACACACGCACACACACACACACCGACGTCTTCTAGGGTCTCGAACGGAACAAATCGATCGATAAGACGACGACTCGAATTGAGGTCACCACGAACCGATGCGAACTTGTTGAAATATATTATGTAAGGTGATAAATTCCAATTAAAACTGTGTGAAATGAGTGAAAAGTGCAAAAAACCGGGAAAAATGAACGGAAAACGGGGAAAAAAAAGCGATGAATTAGCTCTCGCGCGCTTTTTTCGTTCAAAATTCACTGGTGGCGATCGTGGCGAGACCCGGCGATGGGGAAAGTGCATGCTCCTTTAAATTGATTTAATTTTTAGTTGTTTCTAAAGTATTTTTGAGTTTTTGAAGGTTTTGGAACAGAAAAATGGGGGTTTGTGTGAAAAAGTACGAAGAAAATATATAAAAATTTAATTTTGCTGAAAAAAGCTGTTCAAATGAAGTTTTCGGGGGAGTTCCAGGATTTTGGTTTTGTTTTTCAGATCACCCATAGTATCCGGCTTTTCGTCCGATGCACGAGGGTGCGAATGGGTATGTTTTGCAAACGCGCTCCTCTGATAAATCGAGTAGGCCTAAAATAATTTCGTTGTTTTTCTCTAATATTCCGGTGAAATGTATGTTTTTCCGGTGATATTTCAACAATTTTGAGATGAATGATCGCAAATTGTATAGAAACCACCATAATTTCACCGGAATATGAGAGAAAAACAACGAAATTGTTTTAGGCCTACTCGATTTATCAGAGGAGCGCATTTGCAAAACATACCCATTCGTACCCTCGTGCCGATGCTTCCAAGCGGCTTTCCAACGCGATTATCCTAAATAAACGTGAAAAATTGGATGAAATTCGAGAATTCGCATTGAAATTGTCCGATAAGTGGTACTTGGGCGGATAGAAGGGCAAAAGTGATCCGGGAATTCTGAATAGACTTGGAACTTTGGAGGGGATAATGCTGAGAAAACGGAAAAGCTTCCAAAAGCTTGGAAGATTCTAGATTTCTGGAAATTTCTGAAAATTCGGAATCCCCGTTTTTTTTCAGGAATTAAAATTTCTAAAAAAATCGGAAAAAATAGATTTTCAAAATTTTTTTTTTCGTTTGAAATTTTTTTTCGAGTTCCAGAAAATTTCCGAGAATTTTTCAGAAAAAAATGTTTTTGAACATTTGGAGTTTCGAAATATTTTATAAAAATCTGAACATAATTCATAGCTAATTCTAGCTTTTCCCATTATCAGTCATCTTCCTTCTCCATATCGTTCAGCTTCCTTATTGTTTGCCCTCTTCTTCTTGTTCTTCTCTTTCTGCCGCCCTACCACCATCAACACACACAGTCGTCGGCTGACTCATTCTCTTTCTCTGTCTGCGTCTCTTCTCTCTCTCTCTCTCTCTAAACGACCTGTTCTCTTTTCTTTTTCTTCGGAAAGAAGAGTGTGTGTCACACCGTTCTACTCTCTAATTTCATAATTATCACTCCTTTTTCACCGTTTTTTCTAGAATTTCTCTCTGAAAATCCGATTTCTTCTAGAATAATCGCATGAAATATGACATGAGCCATCGAAAAGAATCATCTGGAGACACGGCGACACCGTCGAAGAGTGTGAAAGAGATGTTGGCAGAGTTTCAGATGAAACTCGATGGAGGAGGAGAAGAGAGGAAGAAACCACTGATTTGTGAGTTTTTTGATTGGGATATGGAAATTGATTGAAAGAGAGAGAGAGAGAGAGAGAGAGAGAGAAAGAGAGAGAGAGAGAGAGAAGGTTGTTCCGTGTTTGTTGTTATCAGTTGCCTGGGAAGAAGAAAGACGAAGAAGAACAAAAGAAAGAGAAGTGATGAAAGAGTTACGAAATGTTCCCTTTTTTCTTCGTTAAGATAGAGATGAAACAAACATTGATGAATGATAGGCCTGTGAAAATGAGGATAGAAATACCATTTCCCAAAAAAAAATTAAAATTAAGCGAAATTTTATTCAACAAACTTGAGAAAAATACAAAAAAAAGTGTGGAAAATGTTAGTTTTCTCACCAAAAAAGTATATGGCTCCGCCCACTTCTGATGAACAAAATTAGATATTTAAAAATTTCTAGCTTAAAATTGACTGAAAAAAATTTAAAAAAGTTCACAATAAAGTTAGTCAATTTTAAATTGAAATTATTATTTTGAATTTTGAAGTTATAAAAATAAAAAAACGGTGAACCCGTTAATTTTTTCATGGAAATTAGATACAGCCCATTTTTTATTTTGAGCGTTGAAGTTGTTCTACTTTTTGCGGAATGAAAAAATCTACTTCAAAATTTTCATTTCTAGAAATTCAATATTGTACCATCATCCTAAATAATATCGAAATTAGTATTGGTGAGTGGGCGGAGCCTAGAAATTCGTTTTTCCTCTATTCCGGAAGACTTTTTTTTAAAAACGGCCTAATTACCAACTTCAAAATCTAGAAAACTCCCTGGAACTTTTTTTGTCTTCCTTTTCACCCCTCATTTTTACTGAATAACCGATAAAAACCAACAATAAAATCAGTTCCAGTTGCTAACAAAAACCTATTTTTTCCCCAACTGTGGAACTTCTTTCATTGTATTTTCTGTCATGCCGCTCTCAGCTAACAAAGAGAAGAAAAAGGCGATAATAAGAGAACAGTTGAATAAATAAACATGTTTATTCGGGAAAAAAGAAACTTCATTTTTGAACAGTATCCCGACGATGGACGAGAATCCTACTTTTCTAGACCCAAAAACCTTTCATAATCCTTCTCACTAGAATGCGTTTACATTTCTCATCTAATCCAGTTACTAGCTCCTGTAACCCCTGCAAATCCACTATTTCCCTCAATGAAAAAACCGTTTTGTTTACTTAAACGAGGTGCCACTTGACTTCACACTCTCTCTTTTTGTCGCCTTTTCACTCTTTCGAAGGAGGGTTTGTAGTTTAGTTAAACCTATGGCTAGACATTGATTTATCCGATTTCGGAGGGTAATAAAAGGAACCCCCTGGTAGGAAAATTATTTCTATCTTTCTTTCTACGGGAGAACCGAAATGACTCGTTGAATTGTCGTTCGGTAACTTTAGAAATAATTTTTGAATATGTCGAAACTGTGAATATTTTTCGAAGAATTTCTTCGAGTCGTTTTTTTTCATTTTACAAAAACCGATTTCGGTTGATATTTCAATCGGAAAAATGAAAAGTTTCAAAAAAAATCATAAGATAAACTGATAAGTCAATTTGCAAACTGATTACTCATTTTTATTTAATTTTTAAGAGCGACAAAAATTAAAATCATGATGAATTGTTATTTTTCAATTGAAACAACTCTTGTTCTAGGTAGAAGAACAAGAAATTCAAAAGAAAATGCAAAGTTTTCTGTTAAAAAACAAAAAAAAATCAGAAAAAAATTCAAAAAATAAGCGGAATAGCAAGTGTGCTCCACTGAACTCTTTAATTCAAATTTTGTTTTATTTTCAATTTTTTAGCTTTTTTTCCAATTTTCAGAAAAAAAACACTTTTGATCTTTTTTTCTACACAAAAAGGTTCCAAAATCACAGAATTTCATTGAAAATCTTCACTTTTTCCCACTAAAATTAAATTTTTTAAACAAAAAATGAAATTTTCTTCGATTTTCAGCGAGAAGAAATCTAAAATCCGGCTATAAAATTATGAAATCCTATCCCTTTTTTCTGTGCCATCATCCTGATAAATACTTTCCCCGTGGCTGCTGCCACCGTTTTTTTCTCCGAATAGAGAGAGAGGGTCTGTTGTTTAATCGTATGACTCATTTCGAAAAGAGAAAACAATTCGGATGAACTTTTCATTTTTTCCTCGTCTATTGAAAGAAGAAATGAGGAAAAATGGGTGAGGAATTATTGGGAAAAAATATTGGGAAGAAAATTTTAAAATGAGCAATGAAAAACGTGAAATAGAAAAACAATCCCTCGATGGAAAACGAAAAAAAATTTAAATTCCTAAGGAAATTAATTCTTCTCCAAATCTGAAACTTATTTTCCAAGCGCAAATTCTCTAAATTCTCCCCGAAATCCCTCTTTTTACAGCCCCTCGTCGAGCTCCGCCCCCACCACCGCCACCGCCTCCACATCGAAAACCGCCGACACCTCTTCCATCGACACCATCTCCATCGTTTTTTTCTGAAGAAAAAGAAGAAGAAGAGACACTAAAACCACCTCTAACAGCATCAGAAGAAGAAGAAATTCCAGAAGAACCATCAGAAATAATATCGACGAATTCAACGAGAAGAAGTCTTGGTCCGAAACCCAAATTGGCGCCGAAACCCTTGTTTTTGAACGGAGGAGGATTGGGATTGGTTAGTTTAAGCGAATTTACTTTTAAAAATTTACAAAAAATTAAAAAATGCATTGAAAAATACCAAAAAACTGAAAATTCGAAAAAATCCCTAAAAACCGAGTTTTTTTGTTGATTTCTTCAAAACTATCGTTAAACGGCTGTCATTATTTTAAATTTATTATTTCGAAATTAATAAATAACAGAGTTTTGATTCAGGGAATCACAGCCTTCTCCTAATTAGAAAAATTCCAAGAAACCGATTGAAAAATGCCAAAAATTGAAAAAAAAAATCAAGCGAAAAAAATCCGATTTTTCTGAAGTTTTCTTCAGAATTCTCGTAAAATTGACTGAAATTTTATTAAGATGGACTCTGTCGCTGTTCGTTAAAAAGGTATTGAATTGGCGAATAGCATTTTAAAACAGCTTAATTTAACTGAAAAATTCTAGAAAAAAACAAAACATTTATTCTAAAAACCGACAAAAAACACAACAAACAGTCCGAACTTCCCAAATTGCTGTTCTAAAATGTCTCAAAAATAGTTTTTTTCGAGAAGTTTTGTGTCGATTTACGAGGCTGGGGGATCCATTAGTTTCATAACTCTTTTTAATAGTGTTGCAGATGAGCAAACAGTGAGGAAAGGGCGATGAGCCAGCCATCTCGGCTCCCTCTTCCCCCATTTTCCACGTATTTTCATTTCTTTTTTTTTCGAAACACTTGAAAATCCCCTTTTGAACACGCTCGAAAAGAGAGAGGAATGAATGTTGGACAGTCGGGCGGTCAAATTGAAAGAGAGAGAGAGAGAGAGAGAGAACAAGTTATTCGGTTGTTGTATTCGTGGACACATCCCTTTTACTAGTTTCTCTTTTCTCTCTTTCTCACTCGTCTCCTATTGGATTTTCTGTGAAGAGAAGTGAAACAGAACTTTTTTCACTTTGAAATCATTGATTTTTTCTGATTTCTAGTGATTTTTCTCGTATTTTTTCGTCCTTTCTTCGATTAGTTTAATTGTTTGTCCGGATGTCTAGTAATCTAGGAGAAAGATCTCTCTATGCCGGAAAAGCTTTATCCTTGACATTTTCCTGGATAGTTTTCTGATAAACCCTTTGATTAATTTGTTCAAATCTGCAATTTAAGATAGTTTATGATCTAGAGCCGGCTGAATGTCTGATAGATTAGTATCCGATTCGCTCGAACCTTTCTCACTATTTCATCGAGATATTCTCGAACCTTTCTCACTATTTCATCGAGATATTCTCGAACCTTTCTCACTATTTCATCGAGATTTTCGGCTTCTGGTACACCTTTGATCTTCGTTTTGTACACCAACAAATAACTTTAAACATATTCTATAACATGTTTCTATAATATATGCTCGAGCCAAGTATTTCGTGAACTAAATTTGAGCAAGAACGATAAATAAGATTACGGTAGTTAATACCATATCTTGTACTAGTGTTGGATTGTTCACTAGTTTTCAGCCAGTAATTGTAGTTTCAGGAGTCCCTTCTCTTTGTTCCCATAGTTGTGGGAACATAAAACATACACACAAACACCAACAATAACTCTCTTTAGTCACAAATATTCACTTTTCATCGGGAAGAGAGAGAGAGAGAGAGAGAGAGAGAGAGAGAGAGAGAAAGAGAGAGAGAGAGAGACTGAATGGAACATAATCCGACAATAAGTGCTTGCCTTTTGGCCCTTCCTTTTTCTTCCTCTTCTACTTGAAAGACAACGACCAATACAATCCGCCAGACCATCATTTCCCCCATTTCCTCAAATTTATTTCCCTTTTTTGTCGAGAAATCGTCGCTGTTTCCTTTAAAAATCTCCGTTTTCTAGATTAATCGGTGAGCTGTGATTGATAGAGAGAAGAATGAATTATGAGGTTGGTTTTCTAGAGAGGTTTCTTTGGGGTGTATGTTTTTAATCGGAATTGGAAACCGATTCAAAACTAATATTAACTTTAAAAATTGAAAAAATGAGTCCCTTCAATAGAATTCGACATGAATACATATCAATAATAGTATTTATAATTGTCGGATTACTGTACGCTCACTTCTTCCACACCTTTTTCCGTTAATCCAGTTGTCTGGGAATCCTTTTCTGAGAAGTCTCCCGAAAAAATCGGAAAATCTCTATTACTGTTTCACAAACCCCTTAATCCTAGTTTCTCTTATCAATTTCTCAATAACAAAGGCTTTAAAATGAATAAATTCCGATTTTACAACCGGAAAAGTGGAAATAAGACATGATCCTCCGAGTGTGATACTGATGTCTCTCTTTCTGGTACAGATGTTTCTAGAAGACAACTGACCTCTCTTTTCGAGGGTACTTGTGACCTTTTCCAGTCTTTTCTCCTGTTTTCCGGGATTTTAGCAAAAAAATGGATAAACAACTATATTAGATGACATCATTCGGATGACTAATGCTCTCTCGGTTTGTTTCCGGAAAAGAACTGATTTTTGTTCTTGGAAAAATGACGAAGAATTGATTGTTGAGAATAATATGTAAAGCAGATAAATGAAATTTGGTCGCTTAGAAAGTTCTTTTTTATTTAGAAAGTTTTTGAAAAATGATTGTAACAGTGAGAAGCCAATAATAGAAATTCTAAAGAAGTCTAGAAAAAATCACAGAAATTTATTTCGATGATCTCCTAATTTTTCGATAAAAATCTGTGAAAATCCCCATTCTTGGTGAAGAAATGGCCTGGAAAGTTACAGATGATCTGATATTTCTATAAACAAAAAGAGAATTGAGAGATGTTCGTTGTTTAAAAAAAATCATTTTTTCAAAAATAAAATTTCTGTTTCACCAAAGTTTTTTCTAATTTCCAATTTTTCTTGGAATCTGATATGCTGGCTTATGGTGAATCATTTTCAAATTTCTGAATGAAAACTACTCAGTCAGCTCACATCAAGGGTCTTAGCAAAAACTGTAATTAAACATCATTGATGTTTCTAAAAAATTACAGTTTGACAAAAAAGTTAAAAAGTTAAAATAACTAAAGATTTGATACTTTATCAATATTTTCACATTTTCTATCGTTCAGCTTGCTTCGAATTCGGCTCCGGATCTTCCATCGTCTCGCCCATCTTCTACTGATCACTCTTCTTCGACACCAACGATTCTCGTTTCTCCTGCCACTTCAGACTATTCGAACGGCGGATTCTTTGGAGGAGATTCGAATGGAAATGTGAAGGATCGGGCACGGAAATTGGAGAATATGGGTTTCGTTCCGAGAGTTAGTAATGGAGGAGGAGGACCAATTGAGAGGTATGGAACAGATTTTTATCGGTAGAGTTACTAGGCATTTTACGGATACCGTAATCCCTCTGATTGTTTGACTACAATCTCTTTTAATTCCAGACCTATATCCCAAGTGTCAACGCTGTCCCAAGTGAGTGATGACTTTGACGACGGCGACACGTCAGCATCAGATGAAGAATCGACGTCGACGACGACGACGAATCATTTGCAACGTCATCGACACGAAGACGATTTTGATGAGTTGCCTCTTCCACGAAACGATCGGAAGACGACGGCCGTCGCAGTGACACACTCGGAAATTATGCATGAAATGGAGCATTTATTCGTCAGGTATCACTTCTTTTTTGCAAAAGAAATCTTGTTTTCGATGAATGGTTAGCGTTCCTAAATAGTCCAATGTCTTTTAAAACAGCAATTTTGAATTAAGAATCTGATGAAACCGATTTTTTTTAAAGAAAAATTTTTTCCTGAACTTTCGAAATTTTTTTGGTTGGATTACTGTAGTTATTGTAGACCGGATTACTGGAGAATCTACAGTATCTCGAACTTACTACCCCAAACTTGTGGTTTAAAAAAATCCTGTTTCATCATTCAGACTTTTGTTGGCGTTATGAAGAAATGTCATTGAACCGACTATTGAAAATTCAGATTAATGTAACTGAATAGGGGCTAGCGATGAAACAAATTCTGTTTCACTGACTTCGCATAAGATATCAAATAATAACCTTGTCGTTATATGACCTTCGTTCTTGCTGTCGAGTTCTACAGTAACCCTTTTTTCCGAATCGTTGAAAATTTTGGTAGCTACAATACGACAATGTGATTCTGATAACAGAATGTGGCTACCGTAATTTTTCGAAAAAAATTTTCTTTTAAAAAATTCTGTTTCAAAATTATTTCAATTCGAGAATATTTTCTCGTTGAGCAATGAGGAATGAGGGTGAAACTCTGAATTTTTGAATTGTTCCGATCACTTTTTCAAACACCAAAAATATATTTTTTTTTCTAGCCTAAACCGCTCTTCTTCAAAATTCATGAAAATCTGATCGAAAAACATTGTTTTTGTTGATATTTCCACATGTTTCTCTCTCTCTCTCTCTCTCTCTCGCTCTCTCTCTCTCTCTCTCTCTCTCTCTCTCTCTCTCTTTCTCAATCTCTCATTCTCTGTTCTTCCAGAGGTGGAAACAGTAAAAAGCAACAAAATGGAAACAATGGACACCCATACAATCATCATTCAAATAAACACTCTCAACAACATCAACATCCACAGCAGCTCCCGAGACGACAATCGAATATCGATGAGATTCCGGCGGACGTGGGAAAATTGAGAGATAACAGAAAAGTGAGTGAATGGAAATGGAAATGGAATAGAGAAGAGAGAAAGCTCTCTCCTTTGGGAATGTCATGTGCTTCCCCTTCTATGCACTCTTTTCTAAATTAGGGAGAAAGGAGCAATTTTGGATGGTTTTTTCATGGAAAAAAGGATTTTTTGGAATCGGGAATCGGTTTTTCAGCCAGAAACAAGTTAGATATAAATTTTTTATCAGTTTCTGAAGAATCTTAAATTTCACAAATTTTCCAAGATTTTAATTACAAGTAAGTTACCAGCTCAACAAATCCATATACCGTATTTGCTCTAGTTGAACGGCAGGTTTTTTTAGGTTTTTGAAGCTTTTGCAGTTCCAAAATGAATACGGTAATTATAGTTTTGGCTCTCAGAATAACTGGTTTAGACCTTCGGGCCTTTACGAATAATCCTAAATCATAGAATTGGTCTAAGTGCTAACTTTTCAAGAATTCTATGCCTTTTCTCCAAGATTTCTAGTTTCAAGGTTTTGTTCTTTGTGCTCTTCTAAACCACGAGAGAAGACAGATACCGGAAGCTTTTTCTCTTTGAATTTCTGACCAGTCACCCCCCGGAAGACAGTTGATCTGTCTGCGTCTCTCCGGTTTCTATGCTCTCTTGCTGTGTCAGATTGGCTTCTAGATTTTCTCTCTCTCTCTCTCTCTCTCTCTCTCTCTCTCTCTTTCTCATGAGTCATAATCAGTAGTGTCTTATGGTCCATGAACACCAGGGTACATCATCCACAAAAAATAATAATATTTCTTGTCGCTTCTGGAAATCATCATCATCATGAGTACGATGACGTGGTGTTTCCTTTAAGAATCAATGTTTCCACCTCGAGTTTTCAGAATATTCTATTTCTTCTTTCTATTTATTTCATGTGATAAATGGTAAGCATCGAATCGGAGTTTCCTGGATTTTTTTTGTTAGGCCTTTCTTTTGGAGAGCATGAGTTGTATTAGGGGGGATAGTTATCACAGATTCATTTTTCGTTAGATCTAGAAGATAAATAGGAAACTCTAAAGTTTTTTATCCAAATCCTAGAAGATGCTCTCTGTTAGGAAAGATTTTTTAAAAACATTATTCCAGAAACAAAATGCTTACTGTTTCCAATCTTTGATTTTTCGATCAAATCGGTTAAAATCGGATTGAATTAACTCTTTTTTTGTGAAAATCTTAGCTGTAAATAGGTGAAAAATGAGAAACAACAGACTTCTTCGAACAAGCTGAAGAGACGGAATAGCGACTTTGAGTTATTACAAAAAGTATAACTAAATTAGAAAAATATCGCTAATTCACAGTGAAAACCTAGAATATTGAAAGTTCTTGTCAAAAAATTCGAAACGTCACTAGTTTTTTTCACCATACCAAAAATTGTCCTTATTAATTGATTTTCAGGGTCGCCACAACTCTCTATTCGTCTCTCCGACATCTGGAATTTCATCGGCATCGACGGACGATTTCTCTCGTATCACTAGTATGACAAGTGATCGAAGTAGTATAATTACGAGTAACAGTGGAGGATCGTCGGATCAACAGATACCCGATTATGAGACAGGAAACGAAGAAAACGATGGAAGACTCAAGAAATTACACTACGCTGCCGTTGAATTTCTCAAAGTTCAATCGAATTATGTACAGTATTTGAAGGAAATGGCTGTGGTTAGTCATGGGGTTTGAAAGTTGTTTGGGACAAGATCTTCTGAAAATTGGAGATTAAACAGAGTTATCCAGACTCTGCATACAGTAACATGAAGAAATGAAAATACCGTAACCTATAATACACTAACTAGTAAAACTAAGTAGTAAATCAAACATCAAGGCTACCGTACCTCCCGCCCTGCTTTCTTACAGTAATCCACGTCTCCTTACAGCTCTACCCGGAATATATGGAACGATTCGGAAAACGAATGAATCGAGACCTTCTGGCCCCTCATAACGGACATGAGAACGTCGTTCTTCAGATCAAGAAAATAATGGTTCAAATACTTCCAATTCATGAAATGCTCTTGAAGGAAATCGATACAGTATGCTCGAATTGGGACTCTCGACAACCAAATATGAGTAAAACGATTGGAACATTTGCGGATTTCTTGAAATGTTGTCAACCATTTTTGGATAACAAAGCGGATTTTCTGACGAAATTGTTGCAGTTGAGAAATGAGGATAAGGAATTCGATGAGGCCACTTATATGGTGAGATTAGAGGAAGTTGATTGGGAATTGAAGGAAAAATAGATGAAAAAATTGTTTTGAAACGGAAAAGAACATATTTTTCAGTTCGAGACGGAAGTATTCAAACGAGGAAAAAAGGGTGCAGTCATCCAACAATTGGACCAAGTTCATCAGAATTTCATGAGATACAAACTCCTAATGCTTCGATATTCGGAATATCTTCTAGAGGGATCAGAAGAAAAGAAGAGAGCAGAAGAGGCGATAGCCAAGTTAGAGACAGTAACCCAGGCGGTTAATCAAAAGATGGGTCTTCCGACTACTGAGGAGTTGACCAAGTTGTACTATCGGTTTCAGGTATGGGTGGTTTTTTTCTAGGGGGTGAAGGTTTCAAAAAGTTAGATTTGACAGCTGGAAAAATACTAAAAAACCAATTTTTTCTGAATTCACGGTAACTCCCCAGTTCATTAGAAAAGTTGATAATACATGACTTCCTTTTGAAAAAAATTTTTTGGAGTGGCTAAAAAATCGAAAAAATATTATTGTTATCAAAAAGTAATCTCTATGAACCCGTTATTGTCACAGACGATTGCATTCTGTGAAAATGTAAACAGATAAAAAATTTCGAAAAAAAAGGGTCCTCATGTGGAATCACTTATCTATCTAGAAACTGTACTGGACCAAAAGTAATCATTCAAAAAAAATCTGAAAAAAATTCTGTTTCATTGAAATTTCAAAGTTTCGATAAAATCATTATCTTGGTTCAAGCTCTCTATCAATCATCGAAAAATATTCATAGTTTGAAAACTAGTATTCAATGAGCTACTGTACCCCTCTTTCTACATTTCCAGTGTCAATTCAATGTTCTGGAACCGGGACGAGTGCTCATTCGACAAGGAGAAGTAATGAAACAGACGAGAAAAGAAGAGCAACCGCGTTTCTTGGTTCTCTTCACAGATTGTCTATGGATATGTCGAGTCTCTTCTTCTCAACAATTCGAAATGAATAGATCCTACCGTATCCCATTGGAATATATGAGATTCGAGAGAATGGAAGCAGATGAATATGTCAGATGTCTGATGGTTCGATCAAAAGTCAAGAGTGCTGTCATTATATTCGGATCAGAGAAAGAAAGAAATCAATGGGCGGATGATCTGACAAAAGCACAATTCGATCGGAAGAGTTATAAGAGGAGACAGTCGACAGCAGTGCAGAAACACGATGAGAATAAAGTTTGTGTTCATTTTTAGAAAAAAAAATCGGTTTCAAAATATTTTCATTTGGTGATTCGTTTAGAATTGATAATTATGGCTACATAATCGATTTAAAATTGTGCCTACCTTGAAAAAGGGCTGAAAGTTTGATTTTTATAGAGGATATCTGAAAAATCAGATATGTTTACCTAAAAATCGACGAAATCTTCCGAGAATCAGAAATAAATAGAAGAAACTCGACATAGAATAGGCTTCAAATAACCCGAATTTCGAGATTTCAGACGTTGAAATTCCATTTTTGAAATTTCTCCAAACTTGGAATATTTTGGATTGGAAGAGTATTTTTCCAAAAAATTGAAATTTTTTTTGGAAAAAAATTTTTCGGTTTCGAGATTTTTTCAATTCCTTTTTCAATTAATTTTCTGGGATTCGTTTAGAACATGTAGTTAACATTTCATAGCCGATCGAAAATCGTTTTTTTTTCGTTCAAAAAAAGGCTAAAATTTTAATGTTTATGGAGAATATCTGAAAATCCAGACATTTTTGGCTGGAAATCGACGAAATTCAACCAAAAAAATGGCAGAGATTCGGCATATTTTTGAACTTTTTATTATAGTCAAGTTTTTCCTAATTGCCGAGTTTTCTGTTGATTTTCGAAAAAAAAAATTTAAAAATTTAAAAACCTCCATTCCAGCTAAAAATGAAGAAATTGATGATGTTATCGGAAAAGAATTCGGACGAAGAGATCCAAAGACCATCGACAATCAATGGATCATCAAGAACTACATCTGGATCCCATGACGAAGACACTTCTTCATCTGTTCCAGTTACTCCTCTGGATATTGGAGATGCTCCATTCGGAGATGAAGAAATTCCGCGGAATGGATCGAAGAAACAGACGGTGGCAGATGTGATTAAACCTGTTTGGCTACCGGATAACATTTCGAATGAATGTCTGATGGAAGGATGCTCCACTGAATTCAATCTCATCAATCGGAGACATCATTGTAGAGATTGTGGATGGGTGAGTTACACGATCGAAATTCTGAAATCCCAAAAATATTTTTTCGGTTTCCATGGGTTTGTAAATGATTAATAATGTAAATGATTCGTTCTTGATTTACTTTTTTGCTCATCATTCATCAAATATCTATTTTCAGTTAATCTGTAAATACTGCAAAGGACAGGCTCCACTGGCGAAATTCGAATACTCGAAACAGAACGTGTGCTCCGAATGTTATGATCGACAATTCGAGATTTGTGAGTTTTCTTATTTTCAAATGAGGAAAGTAACAGCTCATTGATAACCAAAAATTAAAGTCTTCTGAAAAACATTTCAAAAAAATGCTTTCGAAATTCTCAATATGAAGTGTTTTCTACGTTTCTACGCTGGAAAAAACACAATTTTTTGAAACAGTAGTTTTAAAAAGGTTGTTTGCTATGTGAAAAGGTTATATTTTGAAATGAGGAGCTTTTAGGGGTTTTCGTCAACTTTAACTATTGTATTTTCGAACTTTTATTCAAAAAGAAACTGTTTCTTCAATAATGTTTATTTTGAATCGAATCTTTCCCAACAATGTACATCTTGACTTGATATTTTTTCAAATAAGAAAAGCTTCATGAATTATATCTGACAACTTAAAATTATATTACTTGCCAGACATTACTGTACCGTATTCCAATGAAACGGACATTTTCAGTGATTGATTTAAAAAGAATAACTGATTTATTATATGAAACATTAAAATTAGGAAATTAGACATTTTGTGAAACGGTTTTAGTTTTTCAAAATTTAAAAAATCTTCTTTCCCGGTAACAAAACGTTTTCCATATCAAATCCTCCTATTGTTGCAGACAAAGCGGGAACTCTGTTTCCAACTCGAAACATTGTAATTCAAAGCGACGGAACTCATTTGGTGAAAATTGGAAAACGAGATAGACAGGAGGTCGTCGATCCGAGAAGTCTATTCAAACATCCGACGAATCTCGGATTTCGACATCGAAACGTCGAACAAAAGAGAGCAGGATCGATTGTTTTTGGACGAATTTTTATGAGGTACAGTGGGAAATATGGAGGAGAATACAGTAGAATGAAAGGGACAGAAGGTACTTTAAAAGAAAAAGTTTTTTAAAACAAGAGTATAGTATTTTACAGTCTCAAAGCATTATTGCATTTCCGATCTACAACATTTTTAATTTTTGTTTGAAACTGACAAGTTTTTTTTCGAATTACTATAGGGACCTAAAATCATTTTCATCTACAGTAATCCAGAGATTCCCATTTTGAACGAAAAACGTAATCTACAGTAATCCACAATTTTTTTTATCCTAATTGTCTAAATCAACTCGCAGTATCATCAATATTGCTTTCCGTTCTCACGATTTTAAGGAAAATGTGAAACTGGAATTTTTGAAAGAAGTTCTCTAAACAAAAAGAATCCTAAACTACCGTATTACTACACGACTACAGTTTAGGAAGTACAGTAACCTAGCCAACTGATTAGGAGTTCTTTGAGATTATGTCGTGGAAAAAAGCTATCGACTATCGTTTTTGATAAACTTCATATTATTAAGTTCAGTTTGAAACGGAAGCAATTTTTCAAAAATTTTTAGAAGTGGTTGCTACAGTAACCGAAAGAATTTAAATGGGGTACTGTAAGCAATATGGAGGATTACGAACGAAAACCTGTAAAACACCGTAATCCTGAAAATTAGCTTAAAGTAATTTGAGGAATACTACAGTAATCTGCCTGATCAAAACATAATTTTCTCGAAGATAGAAAAAGAATGAACACACCAGACACATTAGGCATTGTTTCGATTCCGAAAGTATCACTTTCAGTTTGAAACTGAAAAATTTGTTTCGTATATTATAGTTTCGGAACTATTACAGTAACCGTATTAAGATCCTCATATTTACAATCTATTATTTTTTCCTATTTTCATAATTTTAGTGAAAACTGGAATTGTTTTCAAAAAATCTCTACAGTAACACAAAAAATCCTCAACTTGAAACAGAAACCATTTTTCGAGGATTCTCTACAGTAAACATCTTTAAAATAAAGACAATTACAGTAATCTCCTATCGTATCCCTACCGTAATCCTCATCATTCCAGACACCGGAAATCCGAACAACTCCGCCATGCCCTAATCCGTCGAGAAGATCTGAAACTAGTTGTCTACAAAGCGGAACTCGATTCGAAACCAATTCTGGAGGTATTGATATACGGATATCTCTACAGAGAGACTCAATTGGACGATGGATGGCTATTCGAATTAGTTCATCGGAATCAAATAAAAACAGACGACGCAAAAGATGAAGTCATTGCTTTTCGAGTTGATAATAATACGAGTGCAAAGAAATGGTCGGCTGCGTTGGCGGATAAGCTCGAGATGGATCCAACGCATCGATCGACGTTTTGACTAGACTGAGCAATGGGATAAGTTTGAAGATAGGCCGAAAAATGTCTGATTTCGACCTTAATAAGCTCAAAATACCAATTTTAGGCCTATTTCTCCTGACTTTTTCATCCCGTTTTCAGCCTATTCTTGAGTAGTTTTCCTCTTTTTCCCCCGATTTTTCTGTATTTTTGACCCCGTTTTCCTTGTTTTTTTTCTCTTTCAATCTAGTTTTCTTTGAATCCCAAAAAACCCACTGATTATACTGGTATTTCCCTTTTTCCCCTCTCCCTCTTCTAGTTTGTCTTCTTCGAAACTCCGCCCACTTTTTTATTTTTCTTCAAATCGGTTGTTACAATCAAAATAGTTTCACTTTTTTCTTTGTTTGTGAAAGAATATATGTATTTATGTATAGAGAGATGGAATGAATGAATGAATATTGATGAATTTATTTGTCAACATTTTTCAAATATACATGATCACGAAGAATTACGAGAAAAATTTATTATTACGGGAAACCATTTTTTGAAACAGAAAATGTTTTGAATTTTGAAACAATCATGTTATTTAAAGGGAGGGGCGGAGCCTGATTATGGGGAAACACAAGGAAATGAATAAAAGGAGAACATTTATCGAATAATTTCGGCTTGATAATAATGAAAGAGAACGAAAACAAAAACTGTTCATTATTGAAATTCATTTTTTGAAACAGAACAATTTTCGAATAATACAAATTGTTTCTAAAAAAAAAGGCGGAGCCTATTCAAATACTCCGCGACAAACTGATTTTCACAGTGAATTCAACTTATTCCTGAGGTGAAGCCCTTAAACAATTCGTTTTGTGTGATCTTCCAGTTTCGATGAATATTGAATTTTATTGCTTCTCTTGGTCGAATTGTATTAATTCGAACTACCGGAGTATAGCAAATGGCAATTACAGAAAATTTGGTTTTGAAACAGGAATTTTTTTTTGATTTCTCGTTGAAATACAAGGAAATTGATTACCGTAGTGAATGGAAAGGGACCGGAGACTGACCAAGAAACTTGCCCGTAATGGAAATTCTTTATTCTCGAAAAATTCGGGATTTTCGAAAAAAAGGGAACAATCAATTCCTGTTTCACATACATATCTTGTTGGGGGCCACAATCAAATCCTGTTTTACGATGTTCTTTCCAACCACGGTGCAATTTTGACAATGTAAGGAAAATTAAGAAACTTGGGAAAACGATTTTTCTAAAAAAAATTTAAAAAACAGTAAAAAAAGAGAGAAAATATTTATTTTCGAGTTAGGTTCCAGTTATTAATTTTTTCTCCTTCTTCTCCATTCATTTCTTCTTCTTTCCCCCTTTAATCGATTTCGTATCTCTCAATGTGTCATCCTCTTGTAGCATTGCTTTCTTTTCCTCTGACATTTCACTGAAATCATTCATTTATCTATCTAGAGAATAGTCTTCTGATTACTTACCCTTCCTTTGTTTTCACTTCTTCCTCATTCGTTTTCTTATCTTTATCTGAATAAATTTTTGAAGGATTAGTGATCGAAAGGGATTTCACAAAAGCAATATTAAAACTGTAATTTCCTACCACAGTCATCACTTCTAAAGTTTTCTAGGAATTACGATCAAAACCCTAGCTTTTATCAAATTTCAAAAAAAGAGATGTCAATTTCAAAGGTAATTTTTCATTTTTTTCATTTTTTGAAATGAAAGTCCCTGTTTCACCTATTTCTCATGATCTAATGAGATCGAACTTTTCTCAGTGCAGCTATTGTCAGTAGACCAATTCGTTGAAAACATTCTTTCGGGAACACTTATAAACGTTTGTTAACGCCACGAAAATGATCATATTTTCAGTCAACAAAGGGTTTTTCGAATATTAAAAAAAGTATTCTAAAGCTCTAAAGAATAAGAGATAGATGTTCCGAACTGATATGCTTCATTTCTTGAATCAAACGATGTTTATCTATGTCAAAAATTAAAAAGTAAAAATTTTGCGAATTTTCTCGGTTTCAAAACGTTTCCATATTCACCATGCGATAGGCTATTCCCTAATTATCAACTACAAATTAGCCTTCTTGAAAAATCTGATTATCAACCCCCTCCTAACTATGGTTTCGGCATGGGATTCCCATAAGATCTACTGATCAATACCTACTGTGCCAACTAACCATCTTCATTGTCAACAGGAGTGTCCATATTCTGAAATAAATTATATAATTGAGACTTTCTCTCGAAAACTGACCGATTTGGCGTCTTTTCGAGTTGATTTTTTGACTGCTTCCTGAAAAAATTTAATGCGGAAAATGAAGTTTTTACTGTTTCGAGAAATTTATTTCTGGAGGCGGGGAAGTCTTATTTCACTTTTTCAATAACGATGAACCCTTGACTCCTACCACTTTTTATCCACTACATACTCCCCAGTTTTGTGAAAGTGGGCGGAGTCAAAAACTCAAATTTTCAAATCGTTTTTTAACTGTTAGTACTGCAAGAAAAGTATAAAAGTTGAGAAAATGTTTATTATTTTCACTTTTCTTTAAATAAAAAATGATAGTTTCGTAATTTCGATAAAATCCTATTCGGTGGGGGGAGTGATTGAATGAGAGGAAAGAGACCCTAGTTCTTCGGCGGATCGTCCTCCTGAAACAGTTCAAATTGGGTTAGAAAAGAATTCAAAAAATATTTTTTTTCAAAAAACTACTGTTTCAGGAAAACGTGTCACCTCTTTAAAAAAATTTAGTAGGGAATGAAACGAGTATGTTTTTTTCTCGGAATCAAAGTGAGCGGATCCGGTTTATTTCTTTTAATTTATATTCAAGAAGTGGGCGGGACTTAATGAACGTGAAATTTTAACCGATAAAACACTAATAAGATTTTGAAAAAAGAAAAATAAAAACATTTTCGAACAGAAAAAAATTCCGTTTCTGAAAAATAATTTTTAGTCTAGAAATGGTTTTTTTCGATTTCCCTTTTAGGAAATTTTCAAAAAAGGAACATACCTTTTTGACACTCTTCTCCTTCTTCGATCCCACTTTCTCTTGTTTCGACTCTTCCTTCTTTTCATCTCCTCCAGCTCCTCCTCCCTCTTTCTTCTCTTCTCCACCTCCACCTCCACCTTCTTCTTTTTTCTTCTCTTCTCCTCCTCCTTCTTTCTTCGATTTTTCCTTTTCCGGTGGTGGATCTGCTTTTTTGACTGCGAATGTCTCTGAAATATCTCTCTACATATTAATTTCGGTGCGCGGCGACTCAATTAACGCTAAACTCGATATTTATTTTCACTGACCCATTCGACAATTTCCGTACTCATCCGTCATTGGTTTGGTAATATGCGTCGGTGCTGGTTTCATTCTACTTTGGTCCATTGGGATACCCTGAAATGATAGTTTTTAGATGGTTTTCATATCAATCGATAGAGAATTTCAAATTAATCATTTTTGTCTCTTGCAACTTTAATCTGTTTCCAGTGGCTCTCGAGTTATGCGTCTTTAACGTTTCGAGTGAGAGAGAAAGAGAGCGCAGAGAAGCGAGAGTGTCTGCGTCTCTTTTTTAAAAGTTGTTTTTGGTAGTTTTCTCTCTGAAAAAATGCATTAAATGAGAGAATTTTATATTCACAAAAAATAATTTGAAAAACCTATCTTTTTCTAAATCGTTGAATAATCACCAATGAAAAAGACAAAATATAATATCTAAAAGTCTTAAATTTCAAATTCCCGCCAAACTCAGTTTACTAGAGCGCGTTTTCTTCATTTTCGATTTTAATAATTCAGAGTTTCGTTTTTGTTTGATTCTTTTTTTTTTTGAAATGTTTCGTTCGGGAAAAAAACGGAATAGTTTCAATAGAGCGCATTTTCTCCGCTTAAAATTTTTAAATTTGTCGAATTTTCGTGAAATTTCTTTCAATTTTCAAAAATTGCATAATTTTTTGTTCGAAGAAAATTCCAGAAAACCGAGTCAAACAATTCAAATTCCCGCCGAATCAATCTGTCTAATAGAGCGCACATTCTCGGCATTCGAAATTCAAATTTTCTCTAATTTCCACGTGTAATTCTTTTGTTTCTCAATAAATCCCACTTGCTTACCCTCTTTCCAGTGTATTTCGGTCGAGGTTCAGTGTCTTTATGTGCTAACGGATCTTTCTTTGGACCACCACAAATAAAAGAGAGAACGACGGCGGAAGCAATCGGAAAACCGACGGCCACGACTATCTGGATCATTGTTTTTTGTTATTTCCGACACCGACGACGGCTAGTTTGTTTTATTCTTCCTTGGCAAATCTAGAAAAAAAAGAGAAAGAGTTTATCAATGGAGCACACTTGCATCACTTACGCACGTATTGCACTCGATAACTTGAATCAAGAAGAAATTCTCGGAAACTGAACACTAAATAATTTTGGAAACTGGCGGACGGATGGGGAGACGGGGCAAAAGGAATGGGGGCAGTGGGACGGTCGACACGTGGATTTTCACGCCTGGATTTGAACAATTATTTATTTTTTCACGTTATTTTTAGTTTCGCTCCAAGATTGATTGAAGCATCAAATTCATTTTTCAATTTCACGAATAATTGATTGAAGAAACAGGAAAAAAAAACTTTTCAGAGTATTTTTTCCAGTTTTCAGTGTTTCTCACAGGTTTTTTTCTTTTTTCATCACAAAACGCAATAATTGTTTAGATTAGACGGAAAACTCGTGGAAAAATTCGAAAAAAATAGTGGACGCCGCTTTTGAAAACTCTTCCAACTCCAATCACTTCGACGTTTTCAAGCCGCTTTTTAAGGCATGTAGAGGCATTTTCACAGAAAATTGTCAACAGAAAAAGTGTTCAGAATTCAAAACTACATCTGAATATGCAAAAAATTCCAGTTTTTCACTTCTTTCCAATCATCACACAACTAAAACAAAAACTGTCTTTTGCTGTCGATCTTACTGGAAAAAAAAGTTTTTCAGTTTCAAATACTTCCAAAATCCAAACCGTTCATTTTCAAGTGATTTGCTGCATCTCGGGCATTTTTCGAAAATTTACTGTTACGAAATTAATATAAGGTGGACTTCACAAACAGTTCCATGATTCGTGCTGTAAATTGTCTTCACCAGCGAATGCACTCCGTTGAGAAAACATTCGATCCACAAAACAGTGACTGTAATCTGCCACGTTTAATGAACAGCTATACGCGGTAATTCGAATTTTTCTAGGTCGTAACAAAATTTTGCAGCATCTTTTGTTTTTGGTTCATGAAACTACGGACACGTCATAATCGAGGTTTATGAGGGTATGCGTATGGACTACATTTACACAAAATTTGGGGTTCATGACGCTTTTGGGCAGCAAGGCTCCGTATCATTTCGCAACAACTAATTTTAAACTGTACCATTTCGCTACACGTGCTATTTTCGGAAGTACTGAAATTAATTAAACGTGTAGAGAAATTGTACTGTTTCGAAATTGGTTGTAGCAAAATGATACGGATTCTACGTTTTGATTTCAATTTATTTAAAACAAAACTCAATTAAAACCTTAGTTATGATCAATTCAAATTCAATATCATCGTAAAAAGCTAAAAATCGAGAACGTGCAACAAATTTTTTTCCAGTTTCAAATGATTATAATATTCAAACCGTTGATTTTCGAGTAATGCTCCGAATTTTTTCTCTCAATTTTAGACCCAAAACAGTGACAGTAACCTGCCAGGTTTGATTTCCGCGGTAATTCGAATTTTTCAATTTTTCGAAATAAAATTCGATGTAAACCAGATTAACTGTTAGTTATAACCAATTATTTAGAATATCAACGGAAAAACTGAAAAAATTCATCGACAATGAGCAACAATATATTCGAAGTTTGATGCTCAGTCAATGAAACAGCAAAATTTCAGAGTTCCGTCAGACTCGGAAGATTATTTATTTGCAATTCAAATAACTCGTAATCGAAATCAAAATAACCCCTAAAACAGTGAAAACTGTAGATACAGTAATCGAAGACCAAAATATTAAATTATCACAATTCCCGTCATCATAAATCAATTGAAGACAAAGGATCAAACTCCATACACAACTGGAGAACAGTAATCTGAAATTTCAAAACAAATTTCTTTCAATCTCCAAAAAACTCACAAAAAATTCAAATAGATATTCAATTTCCACACGAAATAAAATCGTTGTCTTTCGTTCATTGTTCTACTGTATCTGATAGTCAAAAGAGTCCAAAAAGTGGATTCATCGATGAAAGGGAGTAGAATCAGTTCGAAAAGAAAGAAAAAAGAAGTGGAAATCAATGAAATCGGAAGATTCGGTTGAGATGAGCAATCGTTTCTTTTTGTGATTCCAATGATAAGAAGAGATATTGAAATGACGAGACTGACGATGAGCAATGGAATATCTGCAACCCACTTCCTTAAATATGGAAAGTATGGGGGTATACAAAAGAGGTGTGGCCTATGTCGACAAAAAAATGTCCGAAAAATGTGTAATAAAATGTGTCCGCAGCGTTTTCTCAGCTCCTGCCTGACCGATTTTGACCGCGTTTTTACCAAAAGATGGGGAATCTTGGGGGCATGATGCACGACTGTTCAGATTTTGAAAATTTTAACGCGGAAGCTTTTTATAATCGTTTTAAGCACCTTCCCAGGAGAATAGTCCCTCTGGGAAGATGGTCGTCTCTCTCTGTCTCCCCCAATTGACCTCCTGGGAAGGTGATGACATTGAAGTTCAGAGTAGATACAAGTTCCCTTACGAGGCCTATTCGACCCGAACGAGCGGAGCGAGTGAGGGGCGAATAGGCCGGCACTCCTGGACCCACTAACAATGCCGCAGCTCCCATCCCGCGCCGCAGGCGCGGGAAACTCTTTAGGATCTCATTGAAGCTCAGCACATAGAAGCAGAGCTTAATGCCCTGGACTGGCTTTTGATCCCGTTAGGGATCAAAAGCTAGTTCTGCCCCCTCTCTTAAACTACGAAAGTATGGGGGGTGACATTTTTTGTGTGTGCGTGCGTGTGTGTGTGCGTGTGCACGTCGGCAGCCGTTCCTCAGCTCCTACCTGACCGATTTTCATAATTTTTTTTACCAAAAGAACGGAAAAGTTGGTCGCATGATGCCCGTTTTTTCAGATTTCAAAAATATCAATTTTGAAATTTTCTACGGTCATTTTAGTGGTTTTTTAGGCCAATTTCTCTCCCTAAAAGGGGGCGGGGCGTCTCTAACGCAAAATATAGTCGGCGGCGGAACCCGTGAGGCGTCGGCTGCTGCTTTTCTGTACCTCCCCGCCTCAGCTCGCGCGCGCGAGGCCGTAACCGAAAATGAACAAGGGGCTTGTGGGATTTTGAAAACGGTTTAGTTAGATATTTTGAGGAGAATTGTTTATGATTAAACTGAATCGGATACAAAAAGCTCAACACGCGGAACGCGTCTGGCCTGGCGGCCGGAACGAGCGTAGCGAGTGATGGCGGCCAGGCTAGTCAGATCTGAAAAATAAGAATCACTCAGAGCACCACCAATATTAAATTAGGGAGAAGCTTTAATTTTAATATATTTGGATTGAAACTGAGAATTTTTTCGCAATTTCTGTTTCATTGAAAAGTTGAAAATTATTTCCATTTCATCAGTACTAGTACTCGTATTCAATGCCTAAGAACTTCTAAAAAATTGAAATCTGTGTCTATTTTGAATGTTTTTTTGATGGTTAGTAATCACGTAATTAGATTCAGAATCACTATTGGATTTCAGGATGAAACAGGAAAAACAAATTTGTTGAATGAGTATAACAGAATTATTTAATTAGTTTCCGAAATTTCAGGAACAGTTTAAAACATCGACTATTTCAGAAGATTCCTTTAAACTTGACATTCTGAAGATTAATATTGAAGAATGGAAAGCAACCACTTTGAAGGAAATATAGCATTTAAGGCTATTGTTTTTTGGAAAATTAGGTTAAACAAGTAAACACAAAACTTCGCTACCTATTAAGTGATCAACTTTTTGAAACAGTGTTCACTTTTTCAATTTTTTGAATTTTCACTGTTTCAAAAACGAAAAATATTAGAGAAGTTTTACCGGTGCTCTATTGCACGTCGATTTTTTGACGTCATCTCTCAAAAACTTTAAATTTTTTTACTGCTCCACAATTTAGATGTATTCTGTTTTTTTCTGCGTGTTTTGATTAATCTATCCAACCGTGTGAACAACATACCTTTCCATCCCAACGACGTCTCCTCTTTTGAATTCTCATAATCAGTCGGAATTCGTTTATATCGATGATTGAACATTTGAGGAATCAAAGAAATCAAAATGTCATGTCAAAGTAATCAAAGTAAACAAATCAATATAGTAAAAGAGTACTTTCTTATCAATCATAAGACGAAAGGAATTAGACATTGAAAGTATTTTTGGAAGAAATGAATGCTTTCCGATTGAAATTAGATTCTAATGGAAAATATGTTTTAATAAGTTACTCCAAACCATTTTCTAGAAAATTCGTATTAATCCAGAGACATAATCCATCTTGAACCATGAAAACTCAGAAACAGTGAATTTTTCAAATGTTTGTTGGTTTTATAATATTCATTTTATGATGTTTCTAGAAATAATTACTTTTACCAATTGTCAGCTGAACAGGAAGAAAATGAAGCTTCTTTTAGACTATTCTCGAAATTTGAAAAAATGGAAAGCCTTCAATGATTCAACGTTGTATCAAAATTCGAGCAATATGATCTTGACTTTTTGATATTCCTGAAACAGTAAATATTTTGATCTGATTTTGGATTCTATTAGATTCTCGAATTTTGTAATTTTCATTGTCTTCGAATTGTTTTTATCATATTAGAAACATCTCTCAATGAGTGCAGTGATCTCTATTCTGTGAAACTGGAAACTTTTTCATGTCAAAAAACTCTGAAACTCTAAAATATTTTCTGTTTCAAGATTCGAAAAACTATTTTTCCCTCGTTCTGTTCACTAATTGAGTGTAGCAAAGCTATGTTCCCATTTCTAAAGTATCGGCATTTATTTAATCACAAATATCACATTGCTTGTAATGGTAAACTACCGAGAAACAGAAAAATTGTAAAGAAAAGAAGAGAAAACAGAATTCTGAAACAGTTAAGACTGATTTGAAACAGTGAAAACTTAGGCTATCCTTAAATTTAAAATTGCAATGAATTTCAGATCTTTTGACTGAGAATCTAATATTTGATACAAATGGCTTTTGAAGATTCGAGATGTCTGGAACAGAAAAGTTCTGATCTGGTTTTGGATAACATTCGATGATCTCACTGTTAATTGATGTAAATTTATCCTTGATTCCACTATCCCAAATCAAGAATTAGAAACAGTTTTTTAATATCCAATGAAGTGCATTCTGTGAAACCGAATATTATTCTCGTTGAAACTTGAAATGAATAAAAAAATATTTGTTTCAAACTCCGATGAAGTTTTTTATTAACTTTTTAGATTGTTGAGAAAGGGATGTATTCACTCGACTACAAATATCTAGTTTGTAAATAAACTTGCGGAATTTTGAAGAGCTGATAAACAGTCCTAAACGGTTTCCTGAGCAGTTAATAACCATTTGAAATAGTGATAATTTTCAATCAGAAGCAAAAAAAACAGCTGGGTAGCAACTCAACAACTTCTGAAGCAGCTTTCAAAGTAAGAGGGGTCAAGAAAGAAGTGTTCTGGTATACAATTCATAGACAACATGTAGGAAAGGGAAGCTGATTCACAAAGATTATTAGAAAAAGTGATTATATTTTTCATTTTTCACTTATCTAACCTACTTTTTTGCTTCGGAACGTATTAACTCGATGGGCGGAGCTTCGTTAACTGTTTTCGAATAAAAAAAAGTGTTCTTATGATATGTTTCCTCTGCGGGGATCATATAACGTCTGAAAACTCGAAATATCCCAACTGTTTGTAACAGCGAAAATTTTTTTTGAAAGTTATTGTTTAAAAATTAAAAATAGAAAGTATTTCGAATTCTTGACTCGCAATTATTCTTTTCCGATATCCGATAAGAAAAGGAAGGATTCGAAGGAACATGACATTTCCAGAACATTGAAAGAGATTGTTCAGATGAATATTCAGAATTTCTATAATGATAAGGAATAGATTAACTGGAAAGAGCAAAACAAAGGAGGGAATATTGAAATCTGAAAGAATTTCTGTTTCAGCCTTTTTCAGAATATTGGAGGGAAAAGTTATTATTTCAGTAAGGAGATGAAAATCATTTTTCAGAAAATAAGATCAGTCTGTCGAAAATGATTGTCTAATCTAGGTATCAGAAATTATCTTAGCTACTGTTTTCAGTTCCTTATTCAATTTATCAATAGCCACTAATTTCATATATATTTTTACTGTTGAAAACATTTACACATAATCTTTCAGAATCTTTTCTGAATGCTCTCATTTTTTTTCAATATCAAAGTTACTGGAAAAAAATTTTGAAGTTCATATTAACGGATCAAAAATGTGTTTTGATAAAGTTTGACATATTTTTGATAAAACCGAAATTTTTATTCAGTTGATTCTGATGAACACGCTATCATCATATTTTGTAACCATTTTCTATAATGAAATTGTTAAAACAGTGAATTTCCAGCTCTCACATTTTCTAGCTGTATTATTATTGATGCCTTGATTCTTTAGACGTTTCCGTCGTCTCGCTTCGACGTGGAATACGATACCTTGACACGGAAACTACGGTAGAGTTAAAAAGTAACCTACAAAAAATTTTTAATTATTTTTCTCATAGCTTTTTTCGAATTTTAAAGCTTTCGAGTAAAATTGAGAAATTTCAATCTGAAATTTCAGTTCTGAAATCTTTTGCCCCTACTGTGATAGAGCAAACAGTTATCGTTTTTAAATTTTCACATTTTTGATAAAACAGAAATTTTTGTTCAACGGTTATATATATATATATATATACATTAGTTGTGTAGATAACACGCATAATATGAACTGCCTATTATCCGTTCTGATAACCGTATTGAATTGGGTGATAGCTGAAACACTCAATTTATTGCTTGAGTTCTTTTTTTTTCTTAAAAATCTACGGTTTCACCGAATGAAACGGAGTGGAAAAATTTGAAAGATAATCTTGTATGTATTCCATATGGAGAGTAAAAATCTATCAGAATAGCATCTCAAAGAGTTCAATTTTCAATTTCTGAAACCGAAACATAAAAAAAAAGTTGTTTCAAGAAAAAGTTAAAAAATTGAGATTATTTTCGAACAATAGTATAAAGAGTAAACCTTCAAGATTAAAATGAGCAATGTCAGAAGTTCGCTGTTCACTCCTGTTATTGTTTTTCTCTGAAGTTTTTTTTCCCAAGAACTTCTTTTCAAAAAATGTATCCGAAAATTTTTGATAAAATTTTTATCGACCAACTTTTCTATACTCAACTCTCTTATTCTTTGAGAACAGTACCAGTCTCCCAATCTACCGTATTCCTTTCCTCTAATTTTTTATCTTTTTCCGAACACGTCTCCCCATTTGATTTGCATAACTCCGCCCCTTTTCTCTTCATGAATAAATTATGTTTGATTTTACTGATAGAAGCCATTCTGTGATAAGAACCCGGAGAAAATGAACAAATAACGAGGAGAATTACGAAAATTCGGAGATAGAAAAACAAGAAATCGTTAAGCGACTATTCAATAACAACATAAGAATTTTTAAAACTTGTATTCATTTTGAAACAGAAGAGTATTCTTTTGGGATTCAAGTATTTAAAAACCCAGTAGTTTCATTTTATGTGCTAAACAGAAGCGTTTTGCTCAGCTCAAATCAGCGACTAACGGAACTTTGTGAATAATTTATGGATTTTTAATAGAAACAAAGATAATCTTTGAATATTCATCGGAAATATTCGACTCGATATCTGGAAATAAATATTTGACAGAATTGGAAAAAAGAGTGTCTGTTCTTTGAAAAAATCGCTCCAAAATAAAGACGTTTATTTGAAGTTCAAGCTCCGGCCTTTTTTTAAAGGGATGTTCAGATTTTTGAGAAAATGGGCGGAGCCTACATTTAAAATAAAACGTCAAAATTTTTTGGGGGTTGTGTTGTCTAGGATTATGAAAGATTGTCCTGATCTGATTAAATCTTCATCCTGAAACAGTGAATTTTCACATATTCTTCTCAAAAAATTTACTTTTTCAAACATTTTCAGAAACTTAATTGATTAATAGATATCCAGTCCGACTAAGCCTATAAATCCATTTTTTTCAATTTGATGAAGCTAAAGTGTTAGAAGAATCAGGCTCCGCCCCTTCACTACTTGCAGTTCCTTCTATTTGCTTAGGTTGGTAGCTGTCAGCAATGGGAAACTCTCAAAATTAACAGAAACTGTTTCAGAAAGTTGAAAAAAGGGGCGGGCCTACAGTTAAAATAATTCAAGTAGTAAACATTTGATAATTTTCATTCAGACTTTTTTTCTGACTAGCCTGGCCGCCATCACTCGCTCCGCTCGTTCCGGCGGCCAGGCCAGACGCCTTCCGCGTGTTGAGCTTTTTGTATTTAAATCACTTTAATCATGGACAATTCTTCCAAAAAACTGTTTTTTTACTGTTTTTAACAACCCACTAAGCCATTTTTCCATTTTCATATCGCCTCGCGCGCGCGAGCAGAGACGGGAACCTATAGAAATGCAGCGACCGACATCGAAACGGGCTCGCGTTGCCCACTATTGTTTACGTGTAGACGACCACTTTCCCCCTGGGAAGGTGAAAATTAGCACTGAAAAACCACTAAAATGGCCGTAGAAAATTTCACAGATTAAATTTTGAAAATCGGAAAAGACGGGCAAGTAGTGGTGAACTTTTCCTATCTTTTGGTCAAAAAATTATAAAAATCGGTCAAGTGGGAGCTGAGAAACTGCTTCCGACATGCGGACACACACACAGACACACGCACAAAAAATGTCAACCTCATACTTTCGCAGTTTAAGAGAGAGGGCAGACTAGCTTTTGAGCCCTGACGGGCTCAAAAGCCAGTCCAGGGCATTAAGCTCTGCTTCTATGTGCTGAGCTTCATTGAGATCCTGAAGAGTTTCCCGCGCCTGCGGCGCGGGATGGGAGTACGGCCTGCGGCCTTGTTAGTGGGTCCAGGAGTGCCGGCCTATTCGCCCCTCACTCGCTCCGCTCGTTCGGGTCGAATAGGCCTCGTAAGGGAACTTGTATGTAGTCTGGATTTCAATGTCATCATCTTCCCAGGAGGTCAATTGGGGGAGACAGAGAGAGACGACCACCTTCCCAGAGGGACCATTCTCCTGGGAAGGTGCTTAAAAAGCACTATAAAAAGCTTTTACGTTAAAATTTACAAAATCTAAAAAGTCGTGCATCATGCCTCCAACATTCCCCATCTTCTGGTGAAAACACGGCCAAAATCGGTCGAGTAGGAGCTGAGAAAACGCTGCGGACACATTTTTATTACACTTTTTTCGGACATTTTTTGGGGGACATAAGCCCCGCCCTAATTGACATCCCCCATACTTTCCATATTTAAGAAGAAGAGGTTGCAGACTAGCTTTTGAGCCCTAACGGGCTCAAAAGCTAGGCGTGGCTATGCCACGCGTTGTTCTCTGCTTCTAAGTTGAAAGCTTTCATGTGGTTCTGAGTAATCTATAACCTGAGCTGGGGGTAATTTCAGCTTGAAATATGAACACAACAATTTTAATTTTTTAAATTTTCATTTCATTTCAAATTTAAAAGGTTAAAAAATTAGAAAAATGTAAAATTAAATAGACTTATTGAGCTTCGTGTTTGATGGTCTCTTCGGTTGGTCTCTAACTGAACTTGATCGGAACCGTTGGATCAAGTTGTTCATCCAGTGACGGAATCCACGGCGCGGAGGGTCATCGTTACTATTGAAATCAGTGAATGCATCGGAGTAATCGTCGGTGCCATCTCGGTAACGATCGACGACCTGCTCGGGAGTGGTTCCACCACTGAGTCCACCATCTTCTTCGTCGCCCATCTGGTTCTCATAATACCGCCAATAGTCATCAGGTTCGTAAGGATCTACTTCATCTTCATTCAGATTTTCGAATGGGTTCGAGCGGACTACCACGAAGGGAATTTCTTTAAGTGGTTTTTTCCTGTTGATGAAAGGATAAATTTCTCCTCCTCTCTCAATATATTCGATATTCGGCCGATATGCAACTTCGTTCTCATTAAGTGGTTCATTCTCGAAATGCTCGAGCATTGCAAGTTCCATCAATTCGTCTTCGCTTAACTTTTGCGGATCGTCTTCAATGCTGTCGTTGTCGTCGTCGTCGTAACTGGAACTTGAGTGGGACCTGGATTGATCAGCACAATCGGACAAATGAGAATAATCGGCACGAGCTTTCCTCTTTTTTGTCTTCCTTTTGTGGAACATCTCCTCCACAATTTCCCGAATGACTTCGTCCTTGTCCAAATCGTAGTAGTCAGCTGGATTTTCTCCTTGCTCTTTGAGTTCTTCTAGATGCGCTTTGACTCTTGTTCAGTCGGGGGTATTTGTGGAGACCCCATCCTCCAACACCATCTGGGAAAAAGAGGGGGTAGGACATCTGATCACACATGTCACTATAGATCGATAGAGGCTGTTGTGGTGTCTTCGGGTTCTTCGGATAGATCTTGAGGCCTCTCGGAAGTGGAATCATGTCATCCGCATTCCAAGTGTAGGCAACAGACACATAGCTCTTTCCCATTCGACTTGGCCTCGCGTAAACTCCATTGTGAGCTTGAAGGGCCTTGATCTGGTCGTCATTTAGCTCGCCAGGGGGAACAATGCGGAATTCAATTTTGTTGTTTTCGAGCAGATCCTTCGTCGCATCGTCTTCTCTCAGCTCCTTTTCGATTTGACTCATTGACTTGTAGACTTCATACAATTTGTTGTGTTTATCCATATATTTTTGAATGTCCACGAAGATCTGCTTCAGATGTTTATTGTATTTGCCTTTCACTCTTCTCAGTCGTTCCGCTGCGATCCCTTCGTTCGACATGTTGAGTGTGATGAAGTTCGCAAATGCAGGACGATCCTTATCCCATGCATAGATGGCAGATGGGTGGCAGCTGATGGTTCCCTTATTCTTGAACGACTGAACTCCTCCCCGTGCCTGTGTTACCCGGTCGTACTGGATACTCGCCATAGAAAACAACGCATTGGCCTCCAGGAGGACTGATCTGTGAACCTTATCGAAGATCTGGTCCACTTCCTTCGGTAGCTTCTTGATGGGCGGGATCCAAACAGCTCCAGACTTACAACACGAGTAATTCTTCTCGCCTTCAAACAACAGGGCGCCACAAAACGGGCAAGGGACTATTGGATCTCCGATGTCGATTGGCTCGGGGTACTTTTCTTCGAGGGGATCCTTTTCGGTGTTTTCGATGAATGACAAATCCGGCGAGTCATACGGGTCGTATGGAGGCCTGTCGAATGGCACATTGAATCTTTCCAACTTTAACTGTTCCAGCTTCGAGCGCAAAAACTCATCAACCGAAACTTCTCGTCCATCTTCCTTCTCCCATAGTGATTCAGTGGCCTCGAGAACATCCATGTCCGAAACTGGAGGATAGTTCAGCATCATAATGAACGGCGAGTAGTTCCGGAAGTAACGGTTTCGCAGTGTTCGCTCTTGTTCGAGATCTTTCAAAAAGTGTCGGATGTACCTGTTCGCATCAAGTGCATCCATACACTTGTCGAGATCTCGTGTGGCCTCTGTGTGTTCTGCGTCATCATTAGCATTCTTGGTCTTCATAAAATGCTCATCGGCTGCTTGAAAGTCCTTCATCAGCTGCTTCGAGTGCTTGTCCTTATCCTTATCTGATTCGATAATCTTGTCATATTCGGCTGGGTTGTAAGACGCGGGTGCAGTTTCTTCACCAACAGCTTTGTCGAGCCTTTCTTCATCGATGATTCCGGTCAATTTTTCTTGCTGATCTTGAAACAGTGTTGTTCGAGCATCCATCCACAGCTTGACGCGCATCTGGAGCTTGGCCTTTTGTTGTCTCACACTCTCCACGAACATTGCCTTCCGACCTTCGGGCATTCTTGGGACCCCTCGTGGCTTGAACTTGGGAATGGCGTTGAGCTGTTGACTTGTCCCAGAATCGAAGATGAAGGTGTTCTTGTTGAGGGTCCACTCATCAATAACGAAATCGGGATGACTCAACTTCGTCAAGAATACAATCATATTCTCGTGGCATCCACTCGTCTTAAACGAACATTCGCAATCGCACTTGAATGGTGCGAAATCGACCACGTCATTCCAGATCTTCACGATTTTTCCGTGCACAAGCTTCAGATGGTTGAAGAGCTTCTTGCGTTCCTTGCATTGATCCGATTTCCAGTCAACTTCAACGCTATCTCCGGAGTGTTCTTCGAAAAACATGTGGTAATATGAAAGAATCCACACTTTTCGGAGAATTTGATTCGATCCACAGAAGTTAATCAATCTGTGCCGCATGTCCAACATGTTGAACGAATGGGTAATTCCATCCCCGACTCCGTTATTGATGTAGTGGCGCGCGAAGAGTCTGTCATCCAATCGATTTTTAAGAATCATGAAGTTGTGCTTCGGGACACCAGTTCTCTTGGCCATCGTATTATTGATAGCAATCAATTTCTTCGTATTCTTGTCGAACCTTCCTCGTTGTTGACTCAACTTGAGACATCTCCAAACCAAATCGGTTCCTGGGATTGTTCCGAAGTAACGTTCCTCCTTCAGCCGATCGAAAATCTTCTGCTCGTATCGCAAGTATTCTTCCGTTGTCCAGAATCGCAGATCAAACTCGCGGATATACGATAAGGCTTTTCAAATTGAATCGTACACTTTCTCTACATTCGTGACAATGTAGATCAGTTTCAAGCCGGTGAACTTCACAGCGTGCATATAGGCGAATATTGTTTGCAACCCAATAACAGCTGATCTGACTGGGCATACATTTTGTCCTAAAATAGGAAACGCCAGGCTGAGCTCTTCACGCTTATCAGCTTCCAGTAGGCACGACAAGTAGGCAGCTCGGAGACGGCATTCTGTGACTGTCGAGAAGTCACTCTCCTGTTTGAGAGACGGGACAGTTACGTGGAAGGAACCTGAAAATTAATAAGTTTAATTTCTCATTAAAGTTCAGTATATCTTACTTCTTTTCAATTCTCTTACACGAAATAGAGGAGATCGAGGTTCCGGTTGCCATTTGAAGTGGACGCATCCGTGGTTTTCCAACTCTTCTTTTGATTCGCCGGATTTGATGAGTTGATCAAAATTTGAGTGTTGCTCCTTATTCAAACGACGAAGTGCTGCACGCATCTCTGTCAATTCCTTCGACTCGTCCTTCTTTTTGGTGGGTTTGAAATGTGGAATGACGATTGCATCTGTCTCCACTTGGAAAAGGTCGATTAAACTGAAACGGATTTTGCAATTCTTCGTTTCTGATGGATCTGGTTCCTCGGTTTCCTCTTCTCGAGCGTCATCGGTCTTCTTTTGGCCATTGGCAGATTCTTCTTCAGTCCGCTGTCTTTTTCGACTTGGAGTTGCGCGTTTCTTCTCGGTTAAATCTCGTGACCTTTTCATTGGCGGTTCGTCATCAGAAGATTTCCCAGCTTCGCTATGCACTGAACTTTTCGATTTGACGTCCAGATCAACTTCGAGATACTTTATTCTATCGCGACGTTCGGCAGCCTTCTGTCGTTTGTATTCCCTTTTCTGTTGTATCGTCATATCCTTGATCTTAATTTTTTTGGGTGCTGTAAAGTTTAGTTATGTATACGATTGAGAGAATCAACTTACCACAACTCTCAGCATCAAAAGTCAGCTCGGAGTTAGCTCCAACCGAAATGGAGAGTTTTTCATTATTTGAAGTGATTTCCTCTGTAAAAGATTTGGTGGTGAATGAATACATCACGAACAGTGTTAACTTTACCTTCATTTCTCTTTTTCTGCTCTCGGTATTGACGTTTCCGTTCAGCTTCTTTGGCTCGCTGTTTGTCGGTTCGTTTTGGTGGCATGATGCGTTCTGCTGGAATTGAAAGATAATAGAAGAGAGAGCAAAAATCAATGAAAAACATGGAAAAATAATGAAAAAATATCGGAAAAATCGTTCGCTCTTACATAAAATCTCAGTTGAAACCAAGAGTAAGAGTATGGGATAGAGATGAATGAGAGGCTAAGGAGACAAACTGAATGCAGACTGGCAAACAATCTGCTTTTGTCATCCTGCACAGAAATAGGTCATCGTTGTAAAAGATAAGATGGTTTGTCATCATCCGCACTGGATACTTTATGGCTGTGTCGCGGTGCACTGCTGTGCTCAAAGGGGGGATACAAGCGGCCCCCGCTGACATCGTATACTTTTACGATAAGATATTTGTTTTCTTTATCATTTACCGACAAGACGATTTGAATCTTCCCTCAGAGAAGGCAGACAACCATGATGACTAACAATCATACTGTAATAAAAGGGGGCGGAGCCTGCACTGAAACTTTGCCCCCCTTTTTCGCTTCTCTTTCGCGACAAAACTATCAAGTATTTTATATCGTTGAAATCAGGAGAAAAAACTCTATCCATTCATATAAAGAAATCTGCAAAATAATGCGAAACAAAAAATTTAGTTTATTTAATTTTGCCTAAAAATGAACTTTTAGAGTAACCCGTTAGAAGTTTTTAAATTCAGTATTTCTGTTTCAAAACACATAGAAATTTTTTTTCGATAATCTTTAAATAATCAGACAAAAAAACATTTCTCTACAGTAATCACATTTCAAGTACAGTAACCCTGGAACTCATTTCGTAAATTTTGAAAAATAAATTTTTCTGTTCCTAAAAGTGCTTCTTTTCGGAATTTTTTTCTAGATACAGTAACTCATAGAAAAGACTCGAAAAATATTCTTGTTTCATAGGTACAGTAACTCTAGGTACTTTCCTTTTAAGTAATCGAAAACTGATTATACTGTCTAGACAAAAATTGGAACTTGTTGAAATTTCATTTTCTCCCGGTTTCAAAAAAAATGTTTTCAAGTTTTACTAAATTGAATTGATGTTTTCTGTTTTATAAAATTGAGCGAAAACCCACGATAACTCCTATTCTAAAAAGCGGTACAGTAACCTTCTGATATGGATTTCCAAAAAATAATTTCGGTTTCAAAATAGTGGAATAGTAATTTTTCAGTAAAACGGTTGCTCCGTTTTCGGCTATTTGAGCTCAAAGCTACAGTAATCCCAATACCTTCCGGTCTGATACAATAACCTACATAACGAAAACGGAAGAAAAATTAGTTTTCTGTTTCAAAATGTTGGAAAATCTTAGAATCTATATTATTTATTATTTTCGTTTAACAATAGTCTTCATAAGATTTCAGTAATTCTGGCTCAAAATTAATTTTTTCCGGTTTCAAAACTTTTTCAAAAAACTAGTTATCATAATTTTCCTACTTGGTCCTCACGGCTGTTCTCAGAACTACAGTAGCCCGTTGTCTACCGTACCTGACAAACAGCTGCTTCTCCATATCCACAAAGATTCCGTTCATTCTGATACTTCTCCGGACACTTTTCCAAATGAATTCTCGTCTTTCGATGTCCCATTTCGTATCCATTCACTGCCCCATTCGAATAAATCGACACATCAGAATCATTGCTCATCCTAATTCCCTTATTCACAAGACAAACTGGACGATGAAGTTTCGAATCTCCGACGTCTTCTTTCAATTCAAAAATCCAGATTGTGGGATACAAAGAGCATCCAAAGTACAAAACGGCCGATTTGATTTCAAGTGAAGCAGAAAGATGAGTGAGACTTTGGGAGTTTACTTCCACACGGATACGAGATGTTTCAATTGGTGAGAGATGGTAGTTTCTGGAAGATACTGTAGTTGAAGAGAGACATTTTTTATTTTCTAGGAAAATGGAATTTTCTAGAAAGTTTTAGACGGAAAAAACTTCAATTTTTGCTAGATTTGAAGTTAGGATAGACGATTAATTGATACCAGAAAAAAATGTGTAGTATCCAAACAAGAAACTCTATTGATATACCCATTAGACAAGAAACAGTAGTTTTTTCATTGTTCTTGTCAATAATCTTCTAAATTTTCTTTTGTGAGACTTTTGAAAATTGAAAAGAACCTAAAAGGAGTGGAGCTTTTTCAGAAGATCCAACTCAAAAATATTATGTTTCAAAGAACTGATAAAATTTCTACAATCCAATATTGTTACTCCTGTCGAGAGATGGAAAAAATATTGAGGGATACTGTAGGAAGTAAAAAAAGAAACTTTGTTCAGGTTTGAATCTAGAATAGTCAGTAAATGCGCTCTAACAGTGTGAAGAGTTACCAAAAAATCAACTAGTTTGGAAACACCATGTCAATAAGTGTAATCGGATTTTCCAATTTTCTTGAAACAGAATTTTTCAGTGATCTGGTCACTGAATTTCTTATTACTTCTCTGCTAAAAACCGGAGAATTTCGAAATTCAAAAATAAAACTAGAAAGAGGCGGAGCCTGGACTGAAGTTTTCACTAAACTAAAAAAGAAAAATATTTCTGTTTCAAACATGTTGTTCATGTTGTATTGTTTCAAATTCTCCTAATTACACTTCTTCTATCATTCCAAGAAAATCCCTTTCCTTCTCTCTCTCTCTCTCTCTCTCTCTCTCTCTCTCTCTCTCTCTCTCTCTCTCTCTCTCTCTCTTTCTTTCTCTCTCTCTCTCTCTCTCTCTCTCTCTCTCTCTCTCTCTCTTTCTTTCTCTCAAGATCTCCCCCAACTCACTGTCCAACACAACTTCGATTATCGAATGTGGCTGCCTCCTCATTAATGGAAGTGATGACGTGTCTCGGACTGACCAAAACCCCACTCAGAATCTTCCCATCTCGAACCACTTTGACAGTGAAAACACTCTCAGTCTCTGGAACTACAGTACCCCCATAGATCTTTCGTTGAGTCATCGGAGAAATGAGTCCACAGTGTTCGAGAAGTATCTTGTTCTCTTCATTGCTCAGTTTATTAAACGGAGAAGAGGAATGACACGTGGCAACAAGTGCCAGAAGAAAAAGGAATACGGTAGTAGAGAATCCCATTCGAATGATGATTTTCTGAAGGGAAAGGGCCATTTTTAAAGGCGCACTTAATTTATTCATGATGGGAGAAGGGGCGGAGTTATGCAAATAAAAAGGGGTGATGTGGAGGGAAAATGATAAGGAATCAGGGGAAAAGGGTACGGTAGATAGAGGAAATTTACTGTTTCAAAAAATAAATTAGCATAGGAAAATTAAAATTCGAAATTAAGCCGTCAGTTTTGACAATTTCGAAAAATTGACTTTTATTCAAAAATATGTTTTTGATGAAGAAAAAAAGTTTTGAAAACTTGATTACTTTTCATTAAAATCTGTGGGGACCTCTAGGCCCTTTTTAAAAGTGTTTTCCAATTTATCCTAATGTCCCGTCTACTAAAAATAGATGGAAGTATGTACTTTAGTAAAGGGGCGGAGCCTGATTAAAAAAATTTACTGTTTCAAAAAACATGAACCACCGTAGGTAGGCACCACAGCATAATTTTCAAAATCAATTTTTTGAAAAACGTTTGATTGCAAAATGTTCCCCTCCCTTATAGAAGTACATTTCCAAAATTTCAGCCAAAAATTTTTTTCCAATCTTGAGTTATAGACGTTTTTGTGCAACACCTCAATGTACTGATTTTCTCCCCAGCGGCGCTGGAAAAAGGCGAAGTGGGCAGAAGGAAGTTCGATCTGGGGACCACCGAACGAAAAACAAGCGCGCAACCACTCGGCCACGCGGGCGGCGGGCGGCGCCAATCGAGAGGGTGTATAAGAAACGGGGGTGGTCTCGAACTCTCCGCCACATTTTTTATATCAATTTTTGTGAAAAATCGCGAAGAAAAACATGATTAACTTTTTTCGGCTACTAACGATTTTCGAAATTTAACATTTAATTTGTTCAAAATTTTGCGTAGAATCCAATGGTGAAATAAAATCCTGCGAAACGGGCATGCATCACCGCCAAAAACCGGAAAAACACAAATTTTTCGAAGAATTGCTTTTTCAGACGAGTACGAAAATTGCTTTAAGGCTACCAATCTTTCCAAAAATTGTCATGGTTATTCACAAGACACATATCTGTCATAGTCAATCATAAAAAGTGGGGGTCATCGCTGAAAATTTTTGAATATTTTTTATGGCAGTTTGGTTAGAAATTCTGAAATTCGGCTACTGCGAAAATCGATTTTTTCACAAAAATCGAATTCCTCGTATTAAAAACTATCGATATCAATCATAAAATCCTGCGAAACAGACTTTCTTGAAACATTTTTTGGCGCCGGCGCAACATTTTTCCGATTTTCTTCATTTTTTTGGTTTAAGAAATGAAGATAGCTGGAAACTGATAATTCCATTGGATTCTACGCCATTGATTACATATAGACATATTTGATATATAACAATTATCTATTCTCAGCCCTTGGTACAGAGCCTCAAAGTTGGTGCAGGGCGCTGGGGAGAAAAATTTCGACGACTATGGAACCGAAAACGGAGATTCCGGAGGAGAAACCAGACAATGTTCTGTTTCCGTTGAACGAACAGAAGGCGGAGTTTCCAGTGGTTCCAGTGAAAAGAGGAAGAGGAATATTGAGGAGATAATTTAATTGGAAATACTGGAAAAAGTCTGGAAATGTCTGAAAGATTGTTTTTCTGGCTTTTTCCGAGCCTTTTCAAGCGTGTTTCACAACTTTCCTTGTCATTTTTGTTCGAAATATGTACCTTTTCCTCCTTTTTCTACGTATTCCCATTCTAGAATCAATTGTTAAGTTTCATTCCCATGACCTGTATCTCTTCCCTGTTCTTTTCCCCCGTTTTTCCCACCATTTTCATCAATGTTAGCGCATTTTCGACTAGATTTTCCTCTATTCTCAACTATGATCTACCTCTTCAAAACGATATCATCACTTCTTTGGCCTTATTCTTGTTTTATCTCTGGATTACTGTACTTCTCTCATTTTGTACTTTTTTGACTAGCTTTTGATCCCTGACGGGATCAAAAGCCAGTCCAGGGCATTAAGCTCTGCTTCTATGTGCTAAGCTTCTATGAGATCCCGAAGAGTTACCCGCGCCTGCGGCGCGGGATGGGAGTATGGCCTGCGGCCTTGTTAGTGGGTCCAGGAGTGCCGGCCTATTCGCCCCTCACTCGCTCCGCTCGTTCGGGTCGAATAGGCCTCGTAAGGGAACTTGTATGTAGTCTGGATTTCAATGTCATCATCTTCCCAGGAGGTCAATTGGGGGAGACAGAGAGAGACGACCACCTTCCCAGAGGGACCATTCTCCTGGGAATGTGCTTAAAAAGCACTATAAAAAGCTTTTACGTTAAAATTTACAAAATCTAAAAAGTCGTGCATCATGCCTCCAACATTCCCCATCTTCTGGTGAAAACACGGTCAAAATCGGTCGAGTAGGAGCTGAGAAAACGCTGCGGACACATTTTATTACACTTTTTTCGGACATTTTTTGGGGGACATAAGCCCCGCCCTAATTGACATCCCCCATACTTTCCATATTTAAGAAGAAGAGGTTGCAGAAATGAAGATGTAATTTTTCACAGATTTTATGTAAAGGAATAAGCTCAAAAATTATTTTCCTACGGTTAGGCACCGCAATGAAAGTGGGCGGGGCGTCGAAATTTTTCTCCCCAGCGCCCTGCACCAACTTTGAGGCTCTGTACCAAGGGCTGAGAATAGATAATTGTTAGATATCAAATATGTCTATATGTAATCAATGGCGTAGAATCCAATGGAATTGTCAGTTTTTAGCTATCTTTATTTCTTTAAACAAAAAAATGAAGAAAATCGGAAAAATGTTGCGCCGGCGCCAAAAAATGTTTCAAGAAAGTCTGTTTCGCAGGATTTTATGATTGATATCGATAGTTTTTAATACGAGGAATTCGATTTTTGAGAAAAAATCGATTTTCGCAGTAGCCGAATTTCAGAATTTCTAACCAAACTGCCATAAAAAATTTTCAAAAATTTTCAGCGATGACCCCCACTTTTTATGATTGACTATGACAGATATGTGTCTTGTGAATAACCATGACAATTTTTGGAAAGATTGGTAGCCTTAAAGCAATTTTCGTACTCGTCTGAAAAAGCAATTCTTCAAAAATTTGTGTTTTTCCGGTTTTGGCGGTGATGCATGCCCGTTTCGCAGAATTTTATTTCACCATTGGATTCTACGCAAAATTTTGAACAAATTAAATGTTAAATTTCGAAAATCGTTAGTAGCCGAAAAAAGTTAATCATGTTTTTCTTCGCGATTTTTCACAAAAATTGATATAAAAAATGTGGCGGAGAGTTCGAGACCACCCCGTTTCTTGTATACCCTCTCGATTGGCGCCGCCCGCCGCCCGCGTGGCCGAGTGGTTGCGCGCTCGTTTTCGTTCGGTGGTCCCCAGATCGAACTTCCTTCTGCCCACTTCGCCTTTTTCCAGCGCCGCTGGGGAGAAAATCAGTACATTGAGGTGTTGCACAAAACGTCTATAACTCAAGATTGGAAAAAATTTTTGGCTGAAATTTTGGAAATGTACTTCTATAAGGGAGGGGAACATTTTGCAATCAAACGTTTTTCAAAAAATTGATTTTGAAAATTATGCTGTGGTGCCTACCTACGGTGGTTCATGTTTTTGAAACAGTAAATTTTTTAATCAGGCTCCGCCCCTTTACTAAAGTACATACTTCCATCTATTTTTAGTAGACGGGACATTAGGATAAATTGGAAAACACTTTTAAAAAGGGCCTAGAGGTCCCCACAGATTTTAATGAAAAGTAATCAAGTTTTCAAAACTTTTTTCTTCATCAAAAACATATTTTTGAATAAAGTCAATTTTTCGAAATTGTCAAAACTGACGGCTTAATTTCGAATTTTAATTTTCCTATGCTAATTTATTTTTTGAAACAGTAAATTTCCTCTATCTACCGTACCCTTTTCCCCTGATTCCTTATCATTTTCCCTCCACATCACCCCTTTTTATTTGCATAACTCCGCCCCTTCTCCCATCATGAATAAATTAAGTGCGCCTTTAAAAATGGCCCTTTCCCTTCAGAAAATCATCATTCGAATGGGATTCTCTACTACCGTATTCCTTTTTCTTCTGGCACTTGTTGCCACGTGTCATTCCTCTTCTCCGTTTAATAAACTGAGCAATGAAGAGAACAAGATACTTCTCGAACACTGTGGACTCATTTCTCCGATGACTCAACGAAAGATCTATGGGGGTACTGTAGTTCCAGAGACTGAGAGTGTTTTCACTGTCAAAGTGGTTCGAGATGGGAAGATTCTGAGTGGGGTTTTGGTCAGTCCGAGACACGTCATCACTTCCATTAATGAGGAGGCAGCCACATTCGATAATCGAAGTTGTGTTGGACAGTGAGTTGGGGGAGATCTTGAGAGAGAAAGAGAAGAGAGAGAGAGAGAGAGAGAGAGAGAGAGAGAGAGAGAGAGAGAGAGAGAGAGAGAGAGAGAGAGAGAGAGGAGAAGAGAGAAAAAAAAAAAAAAAAAAAAAAAAAAAAAAAAAAAAAAAAAAAAAAAAAAAAAAAAAAAAAAAAAAAAAAAAAAAAAAAAAAAAAAAAAAAAAAAGAGAGAGAAAGAGGAGAGAGAGAGAGAGAGAGAGAGAGAGAGAGAGAGAGAGAGAGAGAGAGAGAGAGAGAGGAGAAGGAGATTTTCTTGGAATGATAGAAGAAGTGTAATTAGGAGAATTTGAAACAATACAACATGAACAACATGTTTGAAACAGAAATATTTTTCTTTTTTAGTTTAGTGAAAACTTCAGTCCAGGCTCCGCCTCTTTCTAGTTTTATTTTTGAATTTCGAAATTCTCCGGTTTTTAGCAGAGAAGTAATAAGAAATTCAGTGACCAGATCACTGAAAAATTCTGTTTCAAGAAAATTGGAAAATCCGATTACACTTATTGACATGGTGTTTCCAAACTAGTTGATGGTAACTCTTCACACTGTTAGAGCGCATTTACTGACTATTCTAGATTCAAACCTGAACAAAGTTTCTTTTTTTACTTCCTACAGTATCCCTCAATATTTTTTCCATCTCTCGACAGGAGTAACAATATTGGATTGTAGAAATTTTATCATTCTTTGAAACATAATATTTTTGAGTTGGATCTTCTGAAAAAGCTCCACTCCTTTTAGGTTCTTTTCAATTTTCAAAAGTCTCACAAAAGAAAATTTAGAAGATTATTGACAAGAACAATGAAAAAACTACTGTTTCTTGTCTAATGGGTATATCAATAGAGTTTCTTGTTTGGATACTACACATTTTTTCTGGTATCAATTAATCGTCTATCCTAACTTCAAATCTAGCAAAATTGAAGTTTTTTCCGTCTAAAACTTTCTAGAAAATTCCATTTTCCTAGAAAATAAAAATGTCTCTCTTCAACTACAGTATCTTCCAGAAACTACCATCTCTCACCAATTGAAACATCTCGTATCCGTGTGGAAGTAAACTCCCAAAGTCTCACTCATCTTTCTGCTTCACTTGAAATCAAATCGGCCGTTTTGTACTTTGGATGCTCTTTGTATCCCACAATCTGGATTTTTGAATTGAAAGAAGACGTCGGAGATTCGAAACTTCATCGTCCAGTTTGTCTTGTGAATAAGGGAATTAGGATGAGCAATGATTCTGATGTGTCGATTTATTCGAATGGGGCAGTGAATGGATACGAAATGGGACATCGAAAGACGAGAATTCATTTGGAAAAGTGTCCGGAGAAGTATCAGAATGAACGGAATCTTTGTGGATATGGAGAAGCAGCTGTTTGTCAGGTACGGTAGACAACGGGCTACTGTAGTTCTGAGAACAGCCGTGAGGACCAAGTAGGAAAATTATGATAACTAGTTTTTTGAAAAAGTTTTGAAACCGGAAAAAATTAATTTTGAGCCAGAATTACTGAAATCTTATGAAGACTATTGTTAAACGAAAATAATAAATAATATAGATTCTAAGATTTTCCAACATTTTGAAACAGAAAAACTAATTTTTCTTCCGTTTTCGTTATGTAGGTTATTGTATCAGACCGGAAGGTATTGGGATTACTGTAGCTTTGAGCTCAAATAGCCGAAAACGGAGCAACCGTTTTTACTGAAAAATTACTATTCCACTATTTTGAAACCGAAATTATTTTTTGGAAATCCATATCAGAAGGTTACTGTACCGCTTTTTAGAATAGGAGTTATCGTGGGTTTTCGCTCAATTTTATAAAACAGAAAACATCAATTCAATTTAGTAAAACTTGAAAACATTTTTTTTGAAACCGGGAGAAAATGAAATTTCAACAAGTTCCAATTTTTGTCTAGACAGTATAATCAGTTTTCGATTACTTAAAAGGAAAGTACCTAGAGTTACTGTACCTATGAAACAAGAATATTTTTCGAGTCTTTTTCTATGAGTTACTGTATCTAGAAAAAAAATTCCGAAAAGAAGCACTTTTAGGAACAGAAAAATTTATTTTTCAAAATTTACGAAATGAGTTCCAGGGTTACTGTACTTGAAATGTGATTACTGTAGAGAAATGTTTTTTTGTCTGATTATTTAAAGATTATCGAAAAAAAATTTCTATGTGTTTTGAAACAGAAATACTGAATTTAAAAACTTCTAACGGGTTACTCTAAAAGTTCATTTTTAGGCAAAATTAAATAAACTAAATTTTTTGTTTCGCATTATTTTGCAGATTTCTTTATATGAATGGATAGAGTTTTTTCTCCTGATTTCAACGATATAAAATACTTGATAGTTTTGTCGCGAAAGAGAAGCGAAAAAGGGGGGCAAAGTTTCAGTGCAGGCTCCGCCCCCTTTTATTACAGTATGATTGTTAGTCATCATGGTTGTCTGCCTTCTCTGAGGGAAGATTCAAATCGTCTTGTCGGTAAATGATAAAGAAAACAAATATCTTATCGTAAAAGTATACGATGTCAGCGGGGGCCGCTTGTATCCCCCCTTTGAGCACAGCAGTGCACCGCGACACAGCCATAAAGTATCCAGTGCGGATGATGACAAACCATCTTATCTTTTACAACGATGACCTATTTCTGTGCAGGATGACAAAAGCAGATTGTCGGAAAAGACGTTGGAACTCAGACCAATGATCCTTCTGTTCTCACTGTTAACATTCATATTAATGCTTAAATGAAGACTTATTATCAGCATAATACTGTAGTTACCGTGATCCGATAAGAAACAAATTATAACAGTTGTAAGGTTCGGTCAGTGAGGCTACCGTAAACTTCTGATAAATTCAACCAGAATTATTTAGAAAATAGACACATTTTTTGAAACAGAAATTTTATTTTGGAATCAAAAAAAAATATTTTTTTTCAATCGAAAATTTGAAAAAATGGATACTGTAGCTACCATAACCGCATGTAACGAGACTCAAAAATCAATTTCATCCTACTTTCTAAGTGTTGTGGTTACTGTAAATACAGTAATCTCTGACCAATCCTCTATAATTGTAGAGCACGAATCTAGCAATAATTGAATAGAACCTAAACGGATAAAGGCATTTTGTAACAGTATTTTTTGCCAAATTCAAGTTATTCGGTTACTGTAGCTTCCTACTTTTATCATTAGAGAAAACATTGGTTTTCGTTAAATTTAAACCATAAACTGTTTTTCACAGTTATTGAATTTAAACATCGTCCTTCAGTTATGTTCTCTAAATTTTCTGATTTGAACTAGAAAAAAATCGGAAAATTACTGTTTCAAATGCAGTCGAACAGTGAAACATGTTATTTTACTTTATTGGTAGCCGGTATAATCCTATATGAATAAATAACATTTTCCGAAAAATTCCACGGTTGTTCAAAGCGGAAGTGTCACCATTTCAAGCTTGTTGATAATTTACGTAAGTTAACTTTATTTAATAAAATAAAAAGTACGATTCTTATTGTTGATTCAACTGAAACAGAAAACTTCAAAAAATTCCAACTTTTATTCAATTGTAAATAGAGAGGATTGATCTCATATATCTTACAGATAAATAATTTGTAACATTACTGAAACAGAAAAATTAGAGTTTAGAAAATACATTTTCCGCTAAAAACGAACTTTTTATACTTCAAAACCAAAATTGACTCACGTTGCAACTATTGTCTAGTCTTCCGATATTACTATCCAATCAAAACAAATTCATTCATTTCTATTTGATAGTATCCACTAAATGACAGTCTAATATCATCAATGAAATCTCTCACATCATTAGTCTTCCTTAAACCCTCTCGAAGCAGGGAATTCTATTTTCCTCTCGCACATTTCCTTCTCTTTCCCTCTTTTTCCCCTGCATATACACACAACAACCCATTCATAGACAACACCTCGCTCCCTTTTCCGCCGTGCCCTTATAGCTCAGTGGTAGAGCGTTGGTCTTGTAAACCAAAGGTCCGTAGTTCGATCCTGCGTGGGGGCAGTTCTCTTTTTCTTTTTTCAGAGTGATCCTTATTTTCAATTTTTCAAAATCCTGAATTATATTTCCCCCGATCAGTTTTTTTTCTGCAATCTTCAAAAAGCAAAACATATTAATTTCCAATATATTTATTAAAAACTGTTAAAAAATAAATCTGCAACCTCTTCTCCTTAAATATGGAAAGTATGGGGGTATACAAAAGAGGTGTGGCCTATGTCGACAAAAAAATGTCCGAAAAATGTGTAATAAAATGTGTCCGCAGCGTTTTCTCAGCTCCTACTTGGCCGATTTTGACCGTGTTTTTACCAAAAGATGGGGAATGTTGGCGGCATGATGCACGACTTTTTAGATTTTGTAAATTTAAACTCGGAAGCTTTTTATAATAGTTTTAAGCATCTTCCCAGGAGAATGGTCTTCTTCACGTCCCTCTGGGAAGGTGGTCGTCTCTCTTTGTCTCCCCCAAGTTACCTCTAGGGAAGATGATGACGTTGCAGTTCAGACTACATACAAGTTCCCTTACGAGGCCTATTCGACCCGAACGAGCGGAGCGAGTGAGGGGCGAATAGGCCGGCACTCCTGGACCCACTAACAAGGCCGCAGGCCATACTCCCATCCCGCGCCGCAGGCGCGGGTAACTCTTCGGGATCTCATAGAAGCTTAGGTTATAGAAGCAGAGCTTAATGCCCTGGACTGGCTTTTGATCCCGTCAGGGATCAAAAGCTAGTCAAAAAAGTACAAAATGAGAGAAGTACAGTAATCCAGAGATAAAACAAGAATAAGGCCAAAGAAGTGATGATATCGTTTTGAAGAGGTAGATCATAGTTGAGAATAGAGGAAAATCTAGTCGAAAATGCGCTAACATTGATGAAAATGGTGGGAAAAACGGGGGAAAAGAACAGGGAAGAGATACAGGTCATGGGAATGAAACTTAACAATTGATTCTAGAATGGGAATACGTAGAAAAAGGAGGAAAAGGTACATATTTCGAACAAAAATGACAAGGAAAGTTGTGAAACACGCTTGAAAAGGCTCGGAAAAAGCCAGAAAAACAATCTTTCAGACATTTCCAGACTTTTTCCAGTATTTCCAATTAAATTATCTCCTCAATATTCCTCTTCCTCTTTTCACTGGAACCACTGGAAACTCCGCCTTCTGTTCGTTCAACGGAAACAGAACATTGTCTGGTTTCTCCTCCGGAATCTCCGTTTTCGGTTCCATAGTCGTCGTGGCCGTCAATCCTCTCTTCAGAATTCGATTGGCTGTCGTCGTCAATTGATTCATTTGTTCTTCAGTCACCCGATTCTTCTCCCGGAGGAATCCTTTCCCTCGATACGGTTGATATGATCCAGCGACTGACAGACATTCTTCAAGGGTCGGACGACTACAAACCTTCGCCAGTCGATCGAATTTCCCTTTTCCCTTGTTAAAATGGGCGGAAATATCGATAACAGAAGCAGGAGGAGCAATGTATTCCTGAGCAAGGATCGGAAGCCAATGCATCACTGATTCATAGCAGGATCCCCAGAAGTAATTGGGAGAAGCTGTTACTTCTGGTCGTTCCTTCTGAAGTCTTCCACGATAAATATCGAAATCCGCACGTATTGCATCGTATTTCTCTTGATCCTCCATAATCGAAATGTCTTTATAGAACCATCGACTCGCCGTTTCATCAAGAACAACGAATTCTTCGCATGCCTTCGATTCCAGTGTCTCCCATTTCTCTTCACTAAATATCTCAGTACGGTAGGCATATCGAGGATCCATTAGAACTGCCAAATCATATTTATTCCCTCGAAGAACTTCTCGAAACGATCGAGTGAAAGAGTCTCTGATGACGGATTGGAATTGATTTTCCTCTCCATAAATGAAGTTTCGAAGACTCGCCACTGCTGGAACCACTTGAGAAACAGAATTATTCGGTTGACTCAGTTCTCGAGACAATTTGAGACATTCATCCAGAAGACGTTGGAAATAGTACAATTGGATGAATATTTCGTTGCTGATCGGGGCGGGGCGTTGGATACGATCACAGAATTCGTTTATGTCGTCGTGCTGGAAAAATGAAATTATTTGATCGAAATAAATAATCGAATGGAATCGACAGTTTTACTAGAGTTTTTTTCTTTATTTAAAGAAGAAGTCTTCGGTCATTAGGGTTTTCTTGGCTGGAACCAAAAATTTTCTGATTTTTCGCGTACGGAAGAATTTTGGTGGAAGAAGAGCGGTATTACTTTTTCTTGGAAAATTTCATAATTTTCAAATTTGATGAAACAGTAAAAGATTTGGTGAAATGGCGGAATTCCATTTCTCGGCTTTGCCAAATTCTTATCCGGATGTTTCGGAACGGAATACTTTAAAACGGACGTTTTAACACCGGGCACTCTACTTAATTTTTCGAAATTACGTGTAAATGAACAGTTCCGAAAAGTGGACGTTGTGAAATTGATCCGTTTCGGAATTGAAAAGTTTCAAAATCGTCACGCTTGGCTATATTGTCTTGTTTCGAATTCGTTCATTTCGAAGTGATACTGAGCCTAGATTCATGCGCACTTTTTATAATTTTTTCTGAAAATGAGAATTCATTTTCAAACAGAAAATGAATGTACAGGAATCGGAGTATCAATTGTTCAGTTTTTGAAAAGAAATGATTAGTTAGCCGAAACAGCGAATTTTTGAATTTTCGAACACCATTCTTTTTAGAAAATTTGCAAAAAGCAGTCTTTTAACATAAGATCAGCATTAAAAGAATCTTCAGCAATTTTTTTTAGCAATTCAATGAAACAGTAATTTTTCCCTAATTTTTGAACAAAAATAAAAAAAAGCTTACCAAAACGAGGAATTTGGTCAAGAAAGCGGTAGTACTGTACCACGTTCTGTCGTCGAGACGAGGAAGGTTCAGATCTCCGTTTTTGGTGAGTTGCTGTCTGAAAATTAGTACTGTGAGTGGTTTTGGTTTACTTTCGCTTTCGTTCTAGGGTGTTCCTGTAAGACTATTGTAGCCGAGATTACTGTACTTACCTCCGATAATTCCCATAAACCTGAGCATTGTTCTTCATGAATCGAATGAATTCTCTCATACTCTCCAATGCATTCATCAATATCTCAATTTCCAGAATATCCGTGACAAATTTCGTCATAAAATAGTTGAAACAGACGAAATATCGTTTACATATGTTACTTGAACTCAACATTTGATATACTTCTTCATCTGGACACACGAGACTTCCGAATTTCACATTTGAGTAGCTGTAGCTGTTGACGGCACGCCGAATCGAAATGAAAATGCTCTCCGGATCGACTCTGAGAATGGAAAAAAATGTTTAGTGTGTTTAGTTCCTAGATTACGGTAGCTCTTGGCGTAATTCAAATTTTTTGGAAATTTCCAATTTCTTATGAAATTTTATATTTTCGGTTTTTATGAATTTCTGTAATTTATATAGAAAATAGAGATTTTCTGCTATCTTTGGTCACAAAAAGCCATTTTCATTAAAATTTCTACGAAAATTATATTAATTAGAAGCTCGAAAATTTCATTTTTCGGAATTTTATGCAGAAAAAAATTTATTTTTCTTAGATTACGGTAGTATTTTGACGAAATTCGTAAATATCGTCGCTTTTTGGCTATCAATTATGGATTTATTTCTTTTTTCGTCGTTTCTCAGCAGCCGTGGATTACTGTAATTTTTCCAAACCAAAAGAAACTCACTCGCTGAGAAGTAGTTTCTTCAAATAGACAACATTCTTCCTTTCGTATATCTCATCGAAATAATGAATAGAGAATGCGAGAGACTTCTCATCCTTTTCTCTTCCAACATCTACAGTAACCGTCAATGGACCAATACATTTTGTGAAATTAACAAGAGGTTTCGGATGTTTACACTCTTTTTCCAGCTTCTTTGCCATTGCTGTCTCTGTTGGAAGGATAATCGATGGATTCAGATGTTTGATCAATTCAATGAAAGATGGTTCAGTGATTGTACTCATCGGAATTCCTTGACTCAGAAACATACGTGTCACTAGATCAACTACTTTTGGATCTGTATCCAAATGATGATGAGGAGTCGATGGAGTCGCCGCTTTCATTAATGACATTATCTCTGGAATTGGTTCGATGTCATTTAGAGGAGAAGGAGAGGGAGGAGTCGATGAAGAACGATTTGAACCGGAGCCACGGATTGTCGAGTGACTGCTGAAATTTTTTATATTTTTTTGTAGTAGAATTTTTATATTTTCTGTAGTCGTTTAGCTTCTAATTCATAGTTTTTATAGTTTTCAGAGCTTATCAACTATAGTTTTAAAAACTGAGTAATTCCTGATTTTTTTGTCTGTTTTTATGGTTTTCGAAAGCTCATAGTGCGGAAATCCGAGAAAAAATTTTATTCCGTGAAAAAAAATTTTCCGTTTTCCGTGCTCTGGATTTCGAGTTTTAACGGTTTTTATTCCGGAAATGTCCGACTTTGGATTTTCAAATTTATCAAAATTACAAAGAAATTTTACGAAAACTTCCGCAAATTGAGGTATTTTTACTTTTTTTTCGAAAATATCGACGTTTTTAATGGAATTGTTTGAAAAACAGGCTGAAATTTAGTTTTCCAGATTCCGGAATGAACTCCAAAAATCGCATTCTGCACAACTCTGTAGTCCAGTGACTAAAATTTCAAATTTTTGAATTTTTTTTTGTATTCTTTGCAGTTTTTGCGGCATTTTTAATTCGTTTTTCTTCGAGATTTCAAATTTTCGCTATTTTTTTAAAGCTTGTTTTATCGTCTGTAGCCTATAGTTTATAGTTTTTATAGCCTTTTCAATAATAAAACCATACCTTGAAGGACCGGGTTCACATATCTGTGGTGATGATGATGATTCTCGTGATGATTCCTCCATTTCTGTCTGAAAATTTAACATTTTTGACTGAATTCCAGGAATTCCAGAAATTTCAGGGATTTTAACGAAAATTCTAGAAAACGCTGATATTTTCAGTGGGAAATGACGAGAAATTGGCTGAAACAACGAAGCGACGCGGTTGTGCGTTGCGTTCAGACTAATTGATTTCTGCACGGGGCGATTTGAAAATCTGTTACAGAAGGGGGTGTTAGCGGTGGAGCGCACTTGCTGATGTCTACTTCAAAATGCCGGTTTTTTGGGGAAGATTTTGAAAATACGAGTAAAGAAACAATTGAAAGGAAGAAAGAGGATTTTCGAGAATTTTAATCGCTAATTCATTTTTTACTGAAAATTTTTTTTGAAAATTACAGAAAAATTATTGTTTTTACTGTTGTTTTTAATGATTTTCGAGGCATTAGAAACTGTTTCTAGTTAAGATTCAGCTAATTTATACTTGAAGACTAGAAAATAGCTGGAAAACTCGAACTTCTCTACCAGAAAAGTAGTTTTTCGATCATTCTTCGGTTTTAATTTTATTTTTTTCAATTTATTTTTGTGATTTGAGATAGATTTACGCCAAATTCAGAAGGAATAGGTAGAATTTACTATAATATTCCCTATGAAAAACAGCTTTTCTGATGATTTTTCAAAATTTTCGCTATATTTCGATATTTTACTGCTAAAAAGTCGTCAAAAATTGAGTTTATAATTTTTTTAACCAATTCCCTAAACATTTCTACAAAAAAGAAGTGGAAAATTTGAAAAAACGGAGAAAATCGCCGATGAATCGTGCGCATTTGAAAAAAGAGTGAGACGGGGCAGACGCCTCGCTCCGATTGCTGCGTCTCTCATTTTCCCGTTGTCTCTCGTCACGGAGAAACATCGAATCTTACGACAGATTGCGGACTGAGAGGGAAAAATGAATTTTGTTTTTTGAAGAAAAATTGAATTTCTTTTGAAATATTATCGCGAATTCGATAACAATTCAGTTTCTTTTTTCATTTTCTTCGGTTTTTTGTTGAATTCAGCAGTATTTTCAGTGTTTTTAAACGTTTTTTTTGTTGCTAATTTTCCGTTTTCGAATTAAAAAAAGCACGTTTTTCAAAGAAAATCAAACATTCAAATATCGTTCTCTTTTTTTCTCTTTGAAATCGTATTTTTAGTATGTTTTCAATTTTATTGCCAAATTCGGAAACATTTTTTCGATTTCGTAATTCCATTTCGAGTCGCTGCGCAGCCATCTCCTTTCGTCTTTCTTCTCTTAAATCCCTCTAAAACCCGTTTCTTTCAAATATAACAAGTAACTTTATTATATATTTGTTGTTTTTTAAAAACCCAGTGACAAATTATGGAATGAATACAAGTAAAAAGTGTGTGTTTTCCGGGAGAAAGAGACAAAAAACGCGGGAAATGTATTCGAGAAACGGAATTGAATGAAGACAATGGGAGAGAGAGAGAAGAAAGCGATTATGAATTTTGAAGGAGGGGGGAAGAGAATTCGAATTAGAATTTGATAAAATTATGGGAAGGGAAATTGTGGAAATATAAAGCTGGTTATGGTTGAGGTGGAGAAGATGTTCCTATGCACCCTTCCGTCGTTGACGTATTCTGAAATATGTTATTTAGAGGCGAATTTGAAAAATTCCGTGTTTTTTTTTTTGAAATTTTCGAATTTTCACAAAACTTTCGAAATTTTTTCCACAAGCGCTTCCGCGTTTTTAATTTTTTTTCGTTGCTCATTTAAATTTTTTGAAACTCCTCAAAAATTGCTCTCACTTTTCTCTCAATTTCTCCGAAATCCAATCGACACATCGATCGTATCCAATTGAGACAACGGCGGTGACAGAGGCGATGAAAAGGATGATGAGACGGAATTCCTGTGGGATGTAGAGACATCCAAGGAAGTATTGAATCGGGTTGAAGTAGGCGACGACGATCGAAATGCAGCACTGAAAGGATATGATTAAGGGAGAAATGGGGGATAGGGAACTCACGATAGTGACAGTAATCATGCTCATCAGGAAGGCTTTGTTCGAAGTGATCGCCGCTCGATAAGGGGGTCCGGCGGCGAAGACAAAGTACAGTACGATGTAGTGGAAGAGGGAGACGTAGAAGATCGCCGTTCCCTAAAAACTCAGACTTCTTTGACTGTTCAAATGTCAAAAAACAAACCTGTAGACTTTTTCTATCCTCATCATTATCATGATGTGTCGGTTGGAATGGAACAAACCATTCCTGCATTGTAATCAGACAGAACACCGAAATCTGGGCGATTCCTCCGATCGCCAGTTGTCCGAATAGAGATACCATTGAGGAGGTTGAGAGAATCGAAGTGGGCGGAGGAGTACTTGCTAACCCTTTGTGAGCTTTCGTTTGGGAGGAAAGGAATGCCAAATTAGTGACAATGGCGATGTCGATGAATAGGAATTGCATTTGGGAGTAGCTGGTGGCTATCCAGTATAAGAGAAGGATTGAGATGAATTGGGTCAGAGAGTAGCCCGCCATGCAGAGGAATGCAGAATAAGAGGTCACAAGAGCTGCACGACCTTCTGAGATCAATGTGATCACGCATCGGATGTCGGCTACCTGTAAATAAGGGATCATTGGAAAAAATTTTTACGGTTTCCTCGATCTATGAAAGGACCTAAAACTTTTTTACTAGTAGTCCCATCGTAATATGCAGACTATACAATTTTATGTTTACCTTCGAAGTGAACGGCGCTGCAATCGAAGCCTCTGCTTCCGAAAGAGAGATTCCTGCATGTGCTGCCTTCAAAGCTGCACAATCATTGGCTCCATCTCCACACATAGCGACAGTCTGTCCGACTTCTTGTAGATGTTCCACTAACAATTGTTTCTGTTCTGGAGCCATTCTTGCAAAGACATTACAAACGGAGACCAATTGATCCAGGAGATCCGGATATTCATGAGTGACCACTGAGAATGTCGATCCCGAAATGGCGAATTGGCAGTCTTTGTTGCTCATTTTTGAGAGATCCACACTTTTCGATAGACGTTCTGTTGTGTGGTGCTCTTCTTTCTGGAAATACATAGTTACGGTTTCCGGCATTTTACGGTTCGGTTTTTTATTTTGTTTAGTGTTATGTGATTTTGTAGTTCAAAAAATTCACTGTTCCAGAAATGTTGTTTTAGAGATTCGATTTTCAGTTTTTCGTTGAGTAGCACATTGGACAAACGATTCCTATCAGGATATTTTCCATATACAGTATCAGTACACGTACCTCTCTAATCGTCAAAACAGTTCTTCCTCTCTTATCCACAACTCCATTCTCGTGTTCAATGAGATAGGCGGTCTTGTTTGAAACAATAATACCACATTCACGAGCAACCGACAGGGCGGTTAGAAGGTTGTCTCCGGTTACCATCACCGATCTGATATTCGCTCTGAAAATCGGGAATGTTTGTAACTCCAGATCATTTATCAACGAACTCATTCAATTTCCGAATGACTTCTGTGGTGACTGGCTTCAGACGATTCTCGAGAGCCACTAGTCCAATGAGAGTCAGATCGCATTCAATCGATTGTCTTGGAGTCTTCTGGACTTCTGATCCGATGGGCAACTCTTTTTCGGCGACTGCAATCAGACGATAGCCGTGTTGACTGTACTCTTCGACAATGTCCTGAAATTGGATTTTTGAGAAATTTTTTCGGTTTCAAAGATGTTGAATAAGGATATGCAATTCGGAACATGATGTTTGGTCGCATTTATTGACATGGGTTGATTTAGAAAATAATCTTTCTGACTAAAAGCTCTTTTGATGCACTTAGTTTGAACTGATCCTAATTTCAACTTCATTTTCCGTAAGCTCCGCCCCCTGTTCACTTCTTACCTAGCCGATTGTGCTTTCTTAAATCCCGTTCATTGTTAAAATTATTTCAATCAGTAAAAAAGAATTAATTTTCACCGTTTCAAACACTGATCTGTAGTTTTTTTTCTGTTGTGCCAATGTTCTCATGTCGACTAATGAATTAAGACATTTCAAAAAAAAAACCAGTTTTCTTAGCTTACGATAATTTTTTTCGGTTTCGTTAAACTAAAAACTAGAAAACCTATTGGTGTTGTGTGCAGTGTTCTCAAAAATCGTATTTTTGAAATTTCGATAAGAGAAGCATTATTTCTAAAATTTTCTAAATAACTAATTAAAAATGATGAAGCAGAATTTTTTTTTCAATTGAAAATAAAAAAACTCACATGGAAATTCTCGGGTACAGTATCCGGTCGGCAGAGTGACATGATCATTTCGGGGCTTCCCTTACAGTATGCCTTCATCGAATCTTCGTCTGTCACTATCACCGATTGTCGTTGTAATCCAGAAGAGAATGTGAATTGTTTCACGATTTGGCAGTCGGGAAGAGTACTGTCTTTCGGTGGACGGATCAGAATTGGCTGCAAATTTTGAATTTCTCTACATTCTGAATGATCAGAAAAAACAATACATTAATGAGAATCAGTACTCCATAAAAATACAAAACTTTTGAAACCGAATTTTTTTTTGAATTTTTTGATTCAGTCACCGTACCTGGATAGATTCAATGGATTCATGAGATTCCGAGTCATCTTCTTCCAATGAGTATCCAGTTTGTTCGAACATTATCACATCCAGAGGGTCTCCGTGTAGTTCATTGTTGATTCTGAAATTTTGGATTTCTTTTTCGAAAACTAAAGTTATCCTTGTCTCCTCGACTTCCAAAACTACAGTACCCCCTAAATGTACAGTAACCCACTTGGAAAGTGTATGACACGTGGCAATTGCTCGAACCACGTTATGACACGTCTCATTCGTCGAAATTTGAACAATGTTCTCTCCGATTTTCGCATTTTCGACGACCCGTAACGCGTAGAAATCGAGTCCGTCTTCAGTCAGTGTACCCGTTTTGTCGAAGCATACCTGGAAATGAGTGATATAACTGAGAATACGAATACACTAAAATTGAAAATTGAAAAATTAGTGAAACAGTTGACAGTTTTTGAACGTAACGCTGACTGAAATGAGTGCAAAGCAACGACTATTAAAAATATTGCTAGTTTTCTGAATTTTTCGAAACGGTAAAAAATTTATTAAAACAATTTAAGATTCTTTAGTTTAAGTCAGCTTTTACCGAAAAACCTTTATAAAAAACGCCCATACCACGTCAATAGCTCCACACGTATTGATAGTTGTCGGCGATATGCAATAAATACTCATTTGACGGAGACGTCGTTGAGCGTAGAATATTCCAATTCCCATGACAGCCGGAAGGGCGGGTGGAACGACGATTGTGACGAGATCGAGTGCTCGGATGAGAACTTTCCAGATGGAACTTCCACGGTAGTAGAGAATGAAGGCGGTGTACATGAATCCGAATCCAGCGACGATTGACAGTACTCCGATGAACTGGAATTTAGGGGAATTTTTGAAAAATTTACTGTTTTCAGAATACCAAATTAGATGTATTTAACTCATTATAATTTAATAGTTCTTTTTTCTCTATATCCCAAACTAACCTTCATCAATTGACTGAAAAACTTGAAATCCGCTGGTTTCGGGTACATAATCGACCGAATCAATTGTCCTTTAGTAGTCGAATAGGCGGTTCGAATGACAAGAGCCTTCACATTCTGTCCCTTATAGTACTTTGTCTGGAGGACTTTCGTTCCATTGAATATGATATTCTTTCCGTGTTTTTCCATCGAAAACACTTTCTCATGTCCATCATCCGAGATCGCACACTGGAAAAAAAGATTACTGTTTTTAGTCATAATTGGTAGGGTGGGGGAAATATAAAAGTTACTGATTCCAATTTGTTCAGAGTTCCTGATAAGTTCATTAAACTTACGAAAAAGATGAAGCACTAAAAACATAGGGCATTCTGAATTTTTAACTGTATAATTGGAACAGAATTTTTTTTCGAATTCAATTTTCAAAAATAGTTTTTCTTTATGTCAAGCCTAAATTCTAGGCACTTGAAGATCCAAAAGAGTTCTACTTTTTCGATCACCGAATCCAAAAAACTGCTCACCTTTGTAATGGGAATAGACTCTCCAGTCAACATCGACTCATTAACAATGACAGTTCCATTCAAAAGAACACAGTCACAATACATCATACATCCTTGTGGGGGGATGACCAACACGTCTCCAGGAACTATCTCCGAACTGTCTAGAGTACAAACTCTTCCGTTTTCTCTGATCACTTCCACTTCTTCGTGTTCGACGACCATCGATTGAAGTCTTCTCTGTTGGGATCTCGTTTGTCTCAATGTCATGATGACAGAGTAGAGTGACATCACAATGATCAGGGCTGCATACCAGACATAATCATCCACGTACCAGACGGTGACACTGACTGCTTGGAAGATATAGAATGGACTGAGCACTTCCTTGTAGACTAATTCGTAGAATGGACTCAATTTCACTGGCATCACATTCATTCCGAAGTACGTTCTTCGAAGTGCCACGTCATCAGCCTTCAATCCACTCGGAGGAGCACTCTTTGCCAACACTTCAGGAGTCACATGAGAATAAGCGCGAGAGGGTGTCGACCACTCTCCGTCGATCCAAGTATACTGTAGCTTACGGTACTTGAACCAGCGAAGATCCTCCAGTTCCGTCAATGTTCCATCGGTATTAGCGACTACAGTATGATCGGTTCCCGAACGATTCCTATGGTAGACTTTGCAAATGTCATGACGATTGTGATTGTCGACGACTAGAACAAGGTCAGCAGACTCGACAGAACACAGTTTCGCACGGAATTGAATGAGGAGTTTGGGGTACCAATGGAGGAAGAGACGGAACAGTCCGCATGTTCCGAATGACAACGCGTAGAAGAAGAACTGCAAATTTTGAGTTTGAAAAAATAATTTTTTAACTTCATTCTATAAATTAGCGGATTTTTAGAAACACGAAAAAATTTTGAAAACTTTCCGGTTTCTCAACCTTCATAATTTTGGAACTTGTTTTAATTATTTGTTCCGTTAGCCATTTTATTGGTCAGAAGAGCAATTTGAAAATGTTCATTGTTTCAGATTTTCCTTTTTTTTTCGAAATTTTGAATGATGTAGTGCTGCGATATCAACCACTGAACGAAAGCAAATTCAATCCTAGTTCGACATTTGCCAAATTAAAATTTCAATAGAGCGCATTTGCATAATTAATTTTAAACTTTTTCACTGTTTCATGTGGATCATATAATTATTTTTAAATTAGCGCGAATCGGTCTCGTCATGCTATTTTTAGGAACAATTTTCTTTGGAAAATCAATGAAAAACGCACCGTTCTCCAGAACGTCGTCCGATAGGCTACGATGTCGAAGTCATGTTCATGATCCTTCTGTTGTTGTTGCTGATTGGTTCCATTGCGTGAGGCGGCGGATGCGGTGGCGGGGGTCGCATGCTGCGAATTTCTTGGACGGCGAGAGCCGCCAGGGCCCATACGATCGGCTTTATTCTGTAAGAAGAAGGAAAATTTTTAGGTGAAAATAAGGAGAAAACGAACGGAATCGGAAGACAAAAAGAAGAGGACAAGGATAAAATCGGGCAAAGGAATAAGCGGAAAACGTATTTTTCTTCCGATATTTAAAAAAGTAATTTTGAAACAGGAATAATTGTGAAAAAAAAATGTTTTCGATGAGAAAAATTTGGAATTTATTCAAAAAACTCTGGATTTTATTTTTAAAATTCAATTTCTGAAAAAATTTCTATTTCACAAAAGTTATTAGTTTGAATAAGGTTTTCAGCGGGAATTTAACAGAAAAATAATCGAAAATCATGCAAAAAAGCATTTTTTGCGAAAAAAGGTCTGAATAAAAATAAAATCGACGGAAAACAAAGCTGATTCGTGGATTTTTTGCAGAGAAAAGCTAATTTTTACTGTTTTAATGATCGGAAAAATATTATTCACTAAATTTTGTGGACAATTGGCACCAGAAACGTTCTCGGAAAAAATAGAAAAGTTTTTCGCCTATCGGTTGAAAATTCGGAGAAAAATGCGCAAAAATTGAGGAGAAAATCGAAAAAAAATGGGCGGCGACAAATGGAAAATGACACGTTTCTATTTTCCACGTGGATTTTTGTCCGGTCGGGACCCAGAATGAGTTGGCGACGTGACAAAGTTCACGGCGAAAATGGGAGAATATAGAAAATTGGGACAAATATTTCCGACTTTTTTTAAAACTAGTGATTTCCGGTTACAGTTCCAAGGAAAATGTGAAATTTCGTATCAAAAGTTACTGTTTCATTGGGAGAATAGAGAAAAAGCAGATATTTTGGAAACTATTAACGCTCCCGTATAAAGCGAAACGTTTTGTTAAATTCATAAAAATACTCGTAGGTTGTAACAATTTTCTTCGTCAAAAATATAAACAAGACTTTAATTTTCTTTTGACTCCACAAATTTAAAAATGCTAGAAATTTTCACAGAAATATAAGGATCTTTTTGAATCGTTTCAAAATTTGATGAAGATTCCATGTTGATAAAATGAATAAAATGACTGTTTCACAGAAACAGTCAGACTTTTTCTGTACTTTTTGGAAACTAATATTCCAAGGATATTGCTATCTTCCCAGCATGAAAACCATTCTTCCTAGACTTTTATTTTCTGTTTCAAAGAAATTCCATTTTCCCTAGATTTTCCTAGCATTTTCAATATCACAAATATAATTTCAGCGGAAGAAAGATGAAGAAAAAGCTAGGAAACACCTGATTGATGAGAAATAAACAAACTCAAAAATGGAAACAATGGGGGAGATTCATTGGGAGAAAGAAGGAGGGCAAACATTCCAAAAATAGTGGAAAAATGGGTGGAAGGAAGGAGAAGAAACATTTGTGGAGGAGGAGGTGGAGGGAATAAATGGAAAAGGGATGGAGAAAGATCGGAAATAGATAAAAATCATGAAATGGTGGTGGGAAGGGAAGGAATATAATGGAATCGAATAGATTGGAAAAACTGAAAAAATGGATATGAGAGAGAGAGAGAGAGACAGTGAGATTATTATGCTTATCTTATCCAAAACGTTGAACCAGGATGGTCTGGAAATAAGCAGACCCATGTTTTTTTTTTAGTTGACCAAAAACTGACCAAAAAAAATTAGCAGACCAACTACCCCCTTCAACGAAAAACCAAACATCCAAACATCCAAGAAAACTCACTAATCCGTTGTTTCCGAACTACTACAGTAATCCTCTTCTCCCACTTTTCCAAGTGGTCCTTAAGTTTTTCTTCCAACTTCTTCTGAAGTAAGGAACCAAAAGAACAAAAAGATGAGCCATGGATTCTGATCAATGAGCTTTTTTTGACACATTGGATTTGGATCAGGAGTACTGGTCATGGGGGGTAAAGTAGAAGGCTTACGAATTACTGTGAAACAGAATTTTTTCTCGGTATTTATTTTCTGTTTCAACAAAATTGAAAGGAATCGAGACTGATTTGAGAAAATGATTCACCGATTTCAAAGTTAACAGGGATAAGAGAGTGCAGAGAAACGAGAGTGCCTAGCATCTCTGCACTTTCTCTATCTATTCATATTTTCACTGTTTCGGAATAAAAGTAATTTTGAAAAGCAATTCAAAAATCAATTTCTATGCTCCTAAATGTCGCACAAAAAGTGAATGAAGAGAGTGCAGAGAAGCTAGACACTCTCGTTTCTCTGCACTCTCTCATGCTCTCACTTCAATAGAAAAAATTGGAAAAAAAGTCGAAAAAGTCAAAAGAATTCCCATTGAAACGGAAAAAGAGGAAGAAGATGGGGGAGGAGAAGGCACGGAGGTCTCTCTCTCTCTCTCTCTCTCTCTCTCTCTCACACTCAATGACCAACCACATGCACTTTTCTCCCTTTTTTTCGAAATAGTGCTGGCTCCTCGGAAAGTGCAAGATTTTTCAACTCAGTAGTAGTTGGATTGCGAGGAATGAAGGAACAATGGGAAATCGGATTTTGAAAAAAATTTGAAAATGGAAAAAAATTGATATAAATTTTTTTTCGATTTTTAAAACGGAATAAATCTTTTTGAAAGGAAGAATAACATAAGAAATGAGTTCAGAACTCAGAAAAATTCAACTCGAAACAGTAATTTTTTCAAAATTTTCAATTTACTGCCAGGAATTTTTGATTATCACTGATATAGCCAAAGCACCCGAAGAATCACTGGAATCACTCAAAAAGGTAGAAACTTCCGATTCGAAACAGTGAAAATTCGAAAAAATCCCCAAAAGAACTATGATTCAAATAATTGAAAAAGATTTGCATACAACAACTAAGAAATCGTTTGAAAAATTACTAAGAAAATTCATAATTGAGATGGTAAATAATTCAAACTTTGAGTTCAAAGAATCCAACTGTATTTGTAAATTTTTAAATTCTCCGTATGACACACCTATTGAAATACTGAAGCACTAGAACAAACTCAGAAAATTCACATTCGAAACGGTAAAAAAGTTTAGTTTGAAAAAAGAAAAAAATTTCAAAATGCTGATGATCCTTCTAAACTTGTGAGATGTATATAGATGTCTCCAAAATTCCTAAAAACCAAAAAAAATTTTAAAAAATTCTGATTTGAAACGGTAAAAAATGGAAAAATGAAGAAAAGATTGGGTCGAAGATCAGAAGATAAAGAGAGAGAGAGAGAGAGAGAGAGAGAGAGAGAGAGAGAGAAGAAATAAACGAGAAGAATAGATAGATACTTCCTCCTCCACACAACCGGAAATCGAAAAAAAAACTTTTTTTCAAATTATTTTTTGATGGATTCGATGGAAGAATGTGACTGTATTGACACAAAAAAGAAAAAGTCAAAAATATTTACCATTCTATCTCGTGAAACAGGAAAAAAAGAAAAAAAGATCCTAAAATCCTAAAAAATGTTCTTCTAACACTAAAAAAAGCTTTTAGGACAAAGTGAAGAAGGGGTCAGAGGGTTCTTGAGTCGCTGCGCAGCGAATTGTGTGTTGAACACAGGTGGGGGGGGGGAGGGCAGGACAAGCGCAAATATAAAATATGACGAAGAAGGGGGACAGAGGTCACTACTTGCGCAACACAGACAAAGGAGCGAGAAAGAGAGAGAGAGAGAGAGAGAGAGAGAGAGAAGGTAGAGAATGATGTATGAAAAATAGTGGAAAACTTTTTTTTTGTAAAAAAAATTTTGTTTCAGGTTATTTTTAAGTACAGTAACCGGAATGTCGACTGATTATAGAGCGGAAACGTGTGACCCATCTTGTACAAAAAACTCAAAACACGATTGAAAATAAACTTTTTCGCGTTGAAATGCAGACTTCAAGATTACGGTAGCACCCACAAAACCTGTAAATCCAAAAATTCTGAGAAAATTTGTTTCTGTTTCAACTGATTCACATTTACAGTAACTTTTTTTCTAACAATGTAACGCTGTAATTCGGTGAAAAATCTGAAAAAATTACTGTTCCATCTAGACGTAATTAGTTTACTCATTTCTAAAAATGTTTCATTGAGTTGCAAAATTAATTTATAAGAGATACGTTTCCTATAAAATCGTTAGATAGAAAACGTTACGAAAACTTGAAACATGTGCTAAAATTAAAGAAAAATATATCGGTTTCAAGTTTCCCTCAAATACAGTAACCTGTTTGAAATACCGGTCAAGAATACATATTCGCAAAACGATATGAACAATGTTTCGGCTATTAAGTTACTGAAAAAAACTTAATTTCTCTCAGAAAATGGAACAATCAGTTTTTCAGTTTCAATCAACGCGTGAATACGGTATCTTACCAAAAAAGGTGATAGAAATACATCCGTTTTCCGCCCGGAAAAAAGAAATAGGAAAAAAATGATAAAAATTAGAGTTGTTCAAAAAAATTCATTCAGAAAAGGATTTTCAGAGAAACTATTAAAATAACTTCAATCCGAGGCAATTACACATATTCGAAAGTTCTCGAAATTTCTGTTTCAGAACTTTCGAATTATTCAAAACAATACAAATATTGTGATGCTTCAAGAAACGAGCTTGGAAAAAAATTATGATAGGTTAGATGAAGTGTTCCTCGCTTTGCTACAGTATACCCTTCATGAAGCTTTAATCATCAAGAAGAATCGCTATTCCAGTTATTTGTTTGGAGAAATGAGCACGACAAAGAATGGTAAAAATGAGTGCGTGAAAAAAATTAAAATCATATGAAACATAATTTTTTTATAAAAGAATTTCTGGTCCAGAAAATGATTTCTAGAAAAATTATTCTAAGTTAGAATTTCTGACATCTATAGCTGTTAAACAGGGAAAAGAAATGGTTTGAAAATTTACAATTTTCCTAGAACTGAAAAATATTTAAAAAATTTCTGTCTCATAAAATCTAGACTATTCGTAAAAATAAAAGACAGGTATTGAACAGGTACCTATTGAAAACAGAGAGAGAGCTCCCAAAAAAGTTACGAAAACTTATGAAATTTCGGAGTGAAAAAGTGTGAAAAAGTGAAATTTAGGGTGTCATGTGTGTCTACTAGTAGTATATAAACCTAATTTCTAATCCTCTTTCCTCCTCGAAAAAAAAGGAGTGACAAGACTAGAAGAGCACGAGGAAAAATAGAAAGAAGAGCTTCTTTTTATTCACAAATGAAAGAGAGAGAGAGAGAGAGAGAGAGAGAGAGAGAGAGAGAGAGAGAGAGAGAGAGAGAAGGACACAAGAAGGGGGAGAAATTTGGCACTCTGCCAACAATCGTCAGTTCAAAAACTGACGGAGGGCGACACAAAGTGACGAGAGAGAGAAGGAAGAAGAGGAGGAGATGTTGGGTGCACTACGCACTCGTCCCCGTATATACATAAGAGAACAAAGAAACCGATGAGTGAGAGAGTGGGAGTGGATGAAGAGACGACAGAGAAGCAGACGATTTTGAGGGTGGAGAGAGAGAGATGACCACTGACTCGTCATCCGAGAGGGGAAAGCTTAGCTGCAGATGGAAAATGAAGGATTTGAATGGGAAAAAGAGCGATTTTTCGGGAATCGAAATGAACATTTCTAATTTTTGGATCGCTGCCAAAACATCGAACTCCTGATTTTCATTTCTGAAAATGTTGAATTTGCATTGAAGCAGTGAAAATTTTATTTGAAACCTTTTCAAATAAAATTAGTTTTAGACACTAGGCTCCGCCCCCATATTTGCAAAGACGGATCGGCTCTGTATGCTTTAACGGGTTCATAGAGGGAAAACGGGTTCTTAAATAATAAACGGGTTCATAACAAGCTTTGTTAAATTACCCTAATAGAAACAACGTAAAACCCTTATTTTAGTCCAAAAATAACAAAATAATGATAATGTACAGTTGAAATATTAATACAACATTTGATTCTGAGGATTCCCGAATCAATATTTCGTAAGGATCTGAGTCTTTTGAGTAACTTAGAATAATCAGAAAACTCTAAAAATCCCCGTACCAAAAGCCCCCAACTGTGTAAATACAGGCGCGCAGATAAGCTAAAACTAATGAAAGAATATAGAATAATGATAGTTTAAATTTAACTGTTTAATTGACGATTACCCCGATTTAAATACCATATGAACCCGTTAATTGTCTATGAACCCGTTTATTATTTATGAACCCGTTTATTCTCTATGAACCCGTTAAATCATACAGAGCCGACGGATCTTATCATCGCATCTAAGTTTCACATTTCTAGCATAAGCTTATTCTTGAACACTGTGGTTCTTACTGTATCATTTTTATTTTCATGTCCCGATCTCACTTTGAAAAATTTTTTGACTTCTCGAGAAGTTTTCTGTCTATACAATTTTTTTTGACCCCTCGACAGGAACACCAAATTTCCGAATACAGAGAAATACATTTTGCACTGAAACAGAAATTATCGTCTGCAAAACGAGAAATTATCGTTTTGTGAAAAAGTGGATCAATTTTTTTCAGTTCAGAACTCGATCGGAATGTGAACATTTTTTCAGATTTTATGAAACACTTTTTGAGAAATGGCAAAAAAAGTTATTTTTAGGCTTTCAGTACTCAACTGACATCTTCCGTTTCAGTCAAAACATAAAAAATCAGAAATCGAAAAATTTACTGTTACGCACTAGATGCATGGTGCAATAATTTGAAATAAGTAATCAATTTTGAATATTCTTTGTTTCGGATAGGGAAAAAGCGATTTTAAGAATTTTAGTTAAATATTTGCAGGCCCACTTTCAAAAATGTATGACCGTATTTATTATACCAAGGCAAGAGGTTCGGAATCGTTAACTGAACTCGTGATGAAATAAGTTTCTTTTAGTAATTCTGAAACAGTGAAAAATAGTCTAAGATGTTGAAAAATTTAGAGTTGTCTAACATTTAAAGAATATTCTATGTATCGAATTGGTGACAGATACTCGATATAAGGTTATTCACATAAAACAGTTAATTTTGAAGAAATTTAATTTCGAAAAATGTTTCTCTCTCTTTTTGACCATGTTCTTGATAATTTGATGAACTTCTTACAGTTACCGTAACCTTGGACAATTTCTGCAAACTTGCGTCGCGGTAACCGTTATACGGTCATTAAATGAACGAACCAATCACAATTTCCTAAGAAGTTAATTTTTTGAAATTTGAGAAGCAGAAAATAGTTTTTTCTTGTAAAAATTGAAGCTACTGCGATATCAATATCAATCATACCAAAAAACACTTTCGAAAAAAAAACTGTTCCATTCTTTCCGAAACAGCAAATTTATAGAATCAGGAAAAATTTAAATGTGTCACCCCTGAAAAGGGGGCGGAGTCTAGATTATTACCTAGAAAAGGCGGAGCAATCGAATGAATGGAAAAGGGCGGAGCCAGGTTTACCGTGAGGGAATTGGGGGTTCCATATTGAGGATGGAAACTGGTTACTGTATGAGAAAATAATATTGAAACAGTGAACAAATTGGGTTTTCTTTCAAAAATCTGAAAGAAATCGTATAAATTGTTTCAGGATTTTCAGCAACAAACCATTCGGAAAAAGCAATGAGAGTTTGGCACTCACAAAACGTTTGAGCAAAACAGAAAAATAAACAAAAAAAAAATGAGAATTTAATTTCAAATACAATTTTTTTTCTTTTTGTTGCGTTCTCAATTACTTTTGTATTCAAATTCAAAAGAACTCTTTTTTCGAAGCCTAAAACATCAAAAAACTGATTGTTTGATTATGTAAGCTCATGTTCGAAATAAAATTTCCAACAAACTCTCATTCATACATAGATATAAAATTGACTGTTTGAGATAAGAGACTAACACGATCTTCCATCTATCACAACGGTTAGTATTCTATTAACAAACTTTAACGTAAAAGAATGGTTTTCTAAAAAATATATGAAAAAACCTTCGAGAAAAAAAAATCTCATACATTCTGTTCATGATTTTTACGTATTTCTCGTTATTAAGGATTTGGAAATTACCTAAATTAGAAAGTACAGTATCATAAGAAAACCCTTTGAATTAATCCTGATGGAATTTTTAATAATTCTCTCATTTTTTGTTTAGGAAAATTAGAAAAATTTTAGGAAAAGTTTTTTTGGGAAGTGAAGTACACATTAGATCATTAACACATTGAAAAATTAACTTCATAGATAAAACATATCAGAAACAGAAAGTTTTTCTAATTTCGGGAAATCATTTACTGTTTCAACTCTGAAAAACAGGTAAAACAGATATAATAAATTAATGATAAGATCACAACCTGCCTACAGATAATGTTTGAGCGAAACAGAGAATTATTAAAACATAAAAATAATTTTTTAATTTCTGATTCTACATTTTTGTAAATTTTGAGGCAATTTCCGTCTACAATAAGTCATCCATTTTTCGCTTACGACACTGTCATGTAATCTGAATTCGTCTTCGAGATAAGTCGAAAAGCTGTCACATTCTAATGAAAAATATTTTACCGTTTCAGAGCGAAACCTCAAACAACCTTCCATTTATTACAACCGTTCCATAAGTTTCACTTGCTATTTAACAAAAAGTTTCAGATTTCTAAAAACGAAACTGAATTTTCCTTTCTGAAACTTGACCAAGTTCAAAAAATTAACGTAACTCAAGGTGACCGACAGTAATGGTCATCTTGGATCAGAGTTCGAAGTCTCTAGACTTATACATTTTTCTCTGTTACAGAAATTTTTCAAATGAGAAATGGAAGTACAGTATACATTGGGTTTCTAGCCCCATAACTAAAGAATTCAAGAAACAATAGTTTTGTTCCATCAGTTCCTCGTACCGTTTCAAAAAAATGGGCGGAGCCTAGGTAGATGACAATAGTTTTTTTTTCAATTTCTGAGATAACGAAGGAGCTATTCAAGGAAAAATTAATTATCGGAAAATAGATTTTTAGAAACAGAGAATATTTCCGAAATCGTAAAATCGTTTTTCTCGAAAATCATTAACTGTTTCAAGCTGGAACGTAACAAACAGAGTACAATAGTTTTCTAATGAAATCCCTTTTCCAAAGAAAATCGAATGAAACAGTGAAAATGAGTTTACAGTTTACACCCCGAGTACACGTGTTCTCTCGGGGGTGTAAATTCGCCGAAAACCTCCCATTTAGATATGAATCTAGTAGAGAGAGAGACGTCATCTTCTCTTCTATTTTCGATTTATTTTAAAACTGAAACTTCTTTCTGGTTCGTACGACCGTTTTCTACAAAAAAAGGGAAAATGGAAACCGGTTCGAATTTTACTTTCTCTCTCTCTCTCTCTCTCTCTCTCTCTCTATCATGTGACTTTAATACTAAAAAGGGGTCTCTAATGGGTGAGTGTGTACTCAAACAAATGAAAGTTTGAACTTGATCTGACCGTTTCAAAAGGGGGTCTAAATAACTATTTTTCAAAAAAAAAATGTTTTTTCACTGCAGAATACCGCTTGCAACGTTCGAAAATTGAAAAAAGTTTTGATTATTACAAGATGAAACAGAACTTTTTTTCGGAACTATAGAATTTTCTCAAATTTATAAAAGAGACTAAATCTTAAAATTCTTATCTGCAACCTCTTCTTCTTAAATATGGAAAGTATGGGGGTATACAAAAGAGGTGTGGCCTATGTCGACAAAAAAATGTCCGAAAAAAGTGTAATAAAATGTGTCCGCAGCGTTTTCTCAGCTCCTACTTGGCCGATTTTGACCGTGTTTTTACCAAAAGATGGGGAATGTTGGCGGCATGATGCACGACTTTTTAGATTTTGTAAATTTAAACTCGGAAGCTTTTTATAATAGTTTTAAGCATCTTCCCAGGAGAATGGTCTTCTTCACGTCCCTCTGGGAAGGTGGTCGTCTCTCTCTGTCTCCCCCAAGTTACCTCTAGGGAAGATGATGACGTTGCAGTTCAGAGTACATACAAGTTCCCTTACGAGGCCTATTCGACCCGAACGAGCACAGCGAGTGAGGAGCTCATTGAAGCTTAACACATAGAAGCAAAGCCTCTGTCACGAGGTCTATTCGCCCCGAACGAGCGGAGCGAGTGAGGGGCGGATAGACCGGCACACCTGGAGACCCACTAACATCCTCCAGAAGCAAACCTCGGGCCGAAGGCCGGGTGAGAATCTCATTGAAGCTTAACACATAGAAGCAGAGCACAACGCGTGGCATAGCCACGCCTAGCTTTTGAGCCCGTTAGGGCTCAAAAGCTAGTCTGCAACCTCTTCTTCTTAAATATGGAAAGTATGGGGGATGTCAATTAGGGCGGGGCTTATGTCCCCCAAAAAATGTCCGAAAAAAGTGTAATAAAAATGTGTCCGCAGCGTTTTCTCAGCTCCTACTCGACCGATTTTGACCGTGTTTTCACCAGAAGATGGGGAATGTTGGAGGCATGATGCACGACTTTTTAGATTTTGTAAATTTTAACGTAAAAGCTTTTTATAGTGCTTTTTAAGCACCTTCCCAGGAGAATGGTCCCTCTGGGAAGGTGGTCGTCTCTCTCTGTCTCCCCCAATTGACCTCCTGGGAAGATGATGACATTGAAATCCAGACTACATACAAGTTCCCTTACGAGGCCTATTCGACCCGAACGAGCGGAGCGAGTGAGGGGCGAATAGGCCGGCACTCCTGGACCCACTAACAAGGCCGCAGGCCGTACTCCCAACCCGCGCCGCAGGCGCGGGAAACTCTTCAGGATCTCAATGAAGCTCAGCACATAGAAGCAGAGCTTAATGCCCTGGACTGGCTTTTGAGCCCGTCAGGGCTCAAAAGCTAGTCTGCCCCCTTTCTTAAACTACGAAAGTATGAGGTCGACATTTTTTGTGTGTCTGTGTGTCCGTCTGTCCACACCTGTTGCTCGGCTCTCACTTGACCGATTTTTATAATTTTTTGACCAAAAGATAAGAAATGGTGGCCGCATGATGCCCATCTATTCAGATTTCGAAAATTTTGACAATGGAGTTTTTACGGTCATTTAAGTGCTTTTTCAGCATTAATTTCTACTTTCCCAGGAGCATATATTTTCCCAGGAGCAAAGTGGTCGTCTGTCTCTCTCCAAAAGGTTCTCTTGGGAAATGATGACAAATCATACTATACACTAAATGCTTCGAGTTCAGCTGTATTTTAGAAAATATTTAGTTCATCATTAAAGTGATTTGAATACAAAAAGCTCAACACGCGGAACGCGTCTGGCCTGGCCGCCGGAACGAGCGTAGCGAGTGATGGCGGCCAGGCTAGTTAGAAAGTATTTAAATAACGAGATTTTTGATAGTCAGTTTTCCTAGTATACTGTACTTCCCTCTAATCTAAATGCGATTGGAAAAATGGAACTCCTGGAAATTGCGAGACACCGAGGATTTAGTTAGAAAGAGATATGTTGTTCTATTTATGGAACATAAAACTTTTTTCACCTCCTTGGAAATTTCAGAACTTGTCATACTGTATAGTTTGAAAATCAATTCATACTTCTAATGAAATTCTAGTGGAACAGTAAACTGGAGCAAAATCGATTTATAGAATGATGAAAAGAAACTCAAATCGACGGTATTCACAAAACAGCAAACGTTTTGTTCCGAGATACTCTAATTCAGTGCAAAAGACCCTATTTGAGTCGTCAGATAGTGAAGTTGAGTATGCTAATTTTGAGCCAAAAATTGAATTTGTGCCTATATGACTTTTAGATGTTCGCGATGAAACAGTAACTTTTTATTTGGAATCGAAAATGATAGTTTTAACTTAAATGAAAAAGGTTTTGTGTTTTCAAAATTAAGACTCCGCCCCTATTAACGCTTTTTTCATCATGATGTCTTTTCTCAAATCTATGAATAATTACTGGGAATCAAAAGATAGAAAACTAAATTTTGTGGATTTGGACGGATATTCAGTTCTCGCAAAAACCGTAAACTTAGTTTCAAAACTCAAGATTTTGGAAAAACTATTTTTTTAAACTTTAGACAAGTTAGAGAGAAAAGTCAATACAATTAATCAATAGAAAGAACAAACTAGGATAAAGTAGAAAATATGCAAAATTCTAGAGGATAGCAATGAAATAAAATGAAATCGATTAATACATTCCAGGAAAAAATTAATTTTTTGAATATAACATTTCAGAAACAGAGTTTTTTATGCCTAAGGATCTACCGACGGGGGGAAAAGGGGAAAGATGGAAAAATTGAGGTTCCAGGACCTACAGTATACCTGAACAATAGGAGACAGGTTAAGAAAATCCGACTTTTGATCGGAAAAATTACAGTTTCTGGATAGTTTTATGGGTCTAGACAAACAAAATTGGTTGGTAAAACATGGTGGGTTTGACGTTTTTACGGGGTAGTTCCGAAGGGAATGAGACTACTGTAGAGAGAAGGAGAGAAAGAGACTACTGACCTGTTCAACTGCCTCGTAGTTATTTTTAATTGGCATCCCTTTTTCAGTCGTTTCGAACTGAAACACGTTTTTCTTATTTTTGATTCAGAAAACAAAAAGCTTTAGATGATTTTGAATTAGAATTGAATAGTTTTGCCCCCGGATCCACAAACATTTTAAGAGAAACAGTGAAATTTTTAGCCCAATGTTTACTGTTTCAAAATGTTTTGAAAATAATTTCCTTGTGAACGTTGTTCTGATAAGACAACGAGATCAAATAAGCGTTTTTCATCCCACGAGAATTTTTGAAAATTTTGAATCTTTCAGAAATAAGTATCCGCCACCGGAAAAGTTTTCATATAACACGAAAAGTAACAGTAAGAAAATTCTACCGTAATAACTGCTGTTTCAAAATTTGATTTTGAAAATTTGGCTTTTTTCAAGTGTGTTATCCATGATGTTCAGTTAGTAGTTTGTAGTTTGTAGTCTTGTTTTCGAAACTCTCGTAATTTTCGAAGTTGTAAACATGTAGTTTGTATATAGTGTTTCTAATTTTGAAAGTTTGTAGTTTGTGTTTACTGTAGTTTTTGTAGCCATTGTTCCTAGTTTTTTACAGTTCTTGAAGTTCTTGCCACGCAAAAAAACTAGAAAATCCAACAAAATCAAAGAAAATCGTCAAAAGGATTACGGTAGAACCTTCTAACTGTATTAATTTCATTCTTAAGTTTTTCTAACTGAAAACCGAGAATCCATCATAACTAAAAATCCTCTATGACTATTCCGTTCAGTCGAAACCGAAAATTTTTACAAAATTTTTTTTGCGTTTGTAATTTCTAGAAAAAGCTTAATTAAAATTTTCTCTTTCAATTACCGAAACCAAAAAAAATATTTGACAAATAGCTGTTAGAAAATAGCCATTTTCGTAGTTTGTAGCCGAAGATATAATTTAATTCGAAAAAAATAAAATTCTCGACTCACCGTCTTCTTCAAAATACTAGAAACTTCTTTCTTTGGCTGAAACAGTAAAAAATTCAAAGGAAAAGTCAGTCACCTCCAGACAAAAAAATTGTGGAAATTGTTTGTTTCACTTTCTAATTGTGCTCTGATTATTCCTCCTCTTATCAGATAAGTGTTTCAGTGTCGTCACTAATCAAAAACACTCTCTTTCTCCATTCCTTTTCAATCAGCTTATCAATCAGAAAATGAAGAAATAGTATAGTGATGGGAAGAGACGCAGAGAAACCCAATTTTTAAAGCTCTTTTCTCCGTATTTTCCGATCAATTTCTGCCATTGTTTGCCGTTTTCCATTGAAATTTGGGCGAGTTTTTTGGAGGAAAAAGGGGAGAAAGTGTCAGATGACTAGAAGAATATTGATAAGGGGTGTCATGAGGGTAATAACTAAATAACTGATTAGCATTTAAACGAAGACATCAAATCGATGAGAATTGAAGAGAGAAAGTAAACAAACAATTGATCTAATGGTTTCGGGAGAACGTTCTGGAACACTATTGAAAATGGAAAAATTTTTCAAAAAATACTGTTTCAATATTTTCAGTCTTCTATCTAATAATATCCAAATATGATTCGCATTCCTTACATGTTCCTCAAAATCAAAGGAGCGGGATCAGAATAAGCCCGGGAAGACCTGGCACCGTGCCAAATGATAGTTTTACAATTTTGTCAAAGTTTTCCCTGCATCTTTCTAAGTTTATTCACCGGAAAACCTGGTGTTCAATCAAAAGCTTAATTATTTTTGAAAGTCGAATGTTTCGAAAACATTTTTCCTTGAAACAGGTAAAAAATAATATTATTTCTATATCCTTTTGAGCGCTTCATTAGAAATTTCTATTCAGGATTACGGTAGTTACGGTAATTCGAAGATCTAAGAAATCTTGTTTCAACACAGGGATTTTTTGCTTTTACAAAATTAATTCCGCGGTTAATAACACACTTGTCAACTCCAATACTTCAAAATTCGATATTAAGCCAACGAATACGAACAGCAAAAATTTGAAATTTGCAATGGCTGACTGTACTTTTGGGATGTTAATGTCAGAACATGAAATAATAAAAGAATTCCAGATGATTGAAAAAATATTGGAACATTTCTGGTTGAAACAGAAAAAAAACTATAAAAGTTCAAAGTCAGAAAACTAAAAAGAGAGGAAAATTCAAGGAATTCAATCGGAAAATGATACAAAAATGCATTAGAAAGTTCGAGAAACAAACCGGAAATTCGAATTGATGACGTCATTTGAAATCATCTCTCAACCTGGAAAAAAGAAGAGTTTCTGCAGAAAAAGACGAAAACAAGAGAAAATGACGATGAAAAGAGGAGAAATGAAGCTAATTTTCAATTGGAAATGGCGGGGGCTGATGAAGAATTTTGGAGAAATTTTGAGTCAGTGAGGGATGAGCAAGAGGACAGGCTGCTGACAGATCAGATGAGAATCGAGGAATAAAAATTATGAAATTTCAATGGAACAGTCGATTTTTTCATGTAGTGGGTAAAAAATTTTTAATGCAGAAAAAAATTCACTACTGTTTTGATGAAAGAATACATTTGAAACTGTCAATTGAAAAATAATCTTAGAGCATGATGACTTCATAATTTTTTTCATTGAAACCGAAAAAAACTGTCGGAAAAAAGAGAAATTGCAGACAGAAGAAGAAGAGGAAAAAACGGAAGAATTGAGGGCATTGTGAGTGCATTTTGAGTGGGATTGGATTCCTTTTCTTATCTCTAGACACACACTTTTGAGTGCATTTTTTGAATTTTTTCTGCAGAATTTGTTGAAAATAGTCAAATTTCAGAGACGTCATTTGGAATTTTTTATTTCAAAAAGAGAACGAGTGGGGGTGGAATTGAAGAGTTCTGAAGGGAGAAAGAAGGAGAAAAGAGGATTTTCAGATGGAATCATCTGGAAAAATGATCGATGAACGGGGATAAAGGATGACGATCCTTTTCTTGAGAAGATTTCATCTAGGGCTGAGAAATTGATAGAGAATGAAGAAAAAATCTGAATTTATTTGTTTTTCAAGTTGATCGATTTCGGAATGTTCTGAGAACAAATCTAGAAATTTCTGTCCTTAATGAAACAGTAACTTTTCGATGAATCACTCAAAAATCAAAAATAATTGGAGATAAAATCATTGGGAAAATAAATGATTCCGGCTTAGAAACAACCGGGCTTTTCCACATTTTCATTTTTTTTGGTAACTGAAACCGAAAAAAAGTTTCGTCCGGAACCAACTTTTCAATTTTCATTTTTTTCAAATTATTTCTTCCGATGACTCATTTATCATGCAAATTAGATTCTGAGAGAAACTTCTCAAGAAAAGTTTGATTGAAACAGTAGAAATGTATTGAAATTCGAAGGAAGTGTGGAAACCACAGGCTCCTCCCATCTCTTCTATTGCTGGTTTTAATAGTTTTTCTTTCATTTATTTCTTTTTAAAAGAAAGGAGCAATCAAAACGAAAATTTCACTAATAATCTATTATGGGAACTTTGAAACATACAAAAAAATGTTTTTGATCAGTCATTCATAAAAATTTATACTCAATTTTCAGAATAAATTTTTTGAAAAGTTCAAAAATTCAAGGAGCAACGATAAAACTTCGAGAAGAACCACGTGAAATTAGAATGAAAGGAGCGGGGCCCTATCATGACGTTGAATTTGTGGAATTGATAGAAAATTATCGAAAGTCAGGAACAAAATGAATCTAACAGAATTGGGTTCATTGGAAAGAGGTATTAGCTTTTGCTAAAACTGTAGTTTTATGGGAAAACCATCAATTTTTATAAATATTTTTCTTGCAAAAACTGGAAAATCGCAGAAATCGTTTTTGATGCTTCGAAAATGAATTGTCTCTGCTTATAAGAAGAAAAAAATTTCCTATCCCAGAGAAAAATTATCACAGTTTCAGTAAAAAAAAATTTTTCTGACAACTTTTAAACGATCGATGTTGTTCATAATCCATTTTTAGAACTAACTATAGAAACTCGAAAAAACAACATTTCTAATGAAATACTGTGAAAACTGTGAAGAAACTAATTTTTGTGAGAGTATGGTGTATGCATCTAATGAAGAAACTAATTTCGGTCTCGGAATGACGAATTTTTGTGTGTGTTCAAATTGAAATTGTATGGGTTCAAGTGAACCGAAAAACTATAAAATAGTGGAGAGAGTCTTCTCTCTCTCCCTCTCTCTCTCTCATTCATTCAGAGTTTCACTCCCATATGGCTCGTCAAAAATGCATCGAAATGAATGGGGGAATGGATAGAAGGAGGAGGAAAATGTGTAGAATAACAGAAAAGAAAAAATTAAAATGGAACTGAATAGATAAAAAGAGAGAGATAGGGAGGTACACGGAAGGAATAAGAATATTTTTGCAAGAGAGACAAAGAATCCGGAAAAATTTGAAGAACGTATGTTATGAACAGTTTCAAATTCAGAGTGGGAATCAAGGTTTTTTATGAAACATTTAAAAAATTAAGATTCGGATAGGTTTTGAATTTTCTCAGTGAAAAAGTTCCCACTAGTCACTGTTTCTCTTGAATTCAGTCGAGGGATTGAAATGGAAATCCACCATGGAAGCCAAAGATGAGCAGGGAACAGTAATGATCGAGATGATATTAAATTAATGAAACAGTAAAATATTTGTTCCAATCTATGAAAACCATAGATAGAATCTCAAGCAACACACTAATTTGTTAATGAAATAAAACTTTTTACAAGATAATGACGAAAAAAAAATTTCAAATTTCTTATCATAGCGGACATTTTAAACATTAACGGTAAAGATTTGAAACCACATTTAGGTTGATGTTGGAACAGTAATTTTTTGATAACAACTGTTGAAGTTAATTTCGTCTATGATTCGTCTATGAATAATTTCGAAAAATAAACAAATTTTTATTTAACGAAAAATACGTTTTGGTCTAAAAACCTTCTTGAAATTTTTGATTCAAATAAAGAGATACTGTCCGTAATTGAATCAATTTTATAATATGGATGAATTCTTACAGAAAATTGTTTCTGTGAAACTTCACCGGAAATGTTAGGTTTTAAACAATTTTCAACGTTTTTTAGACTGTTTATTAGTGAAAACACTGAAAACACTGATAAGGCATTACACCAAGTAATAATAAACACAAACATTCTGAAAGTCTTCTGACTTTCGTGAAACAGATATTTTTTCGATAAGTTTTTTTTTTCGAAAATGGTATCAATTCGGTCTAAAATCTGTTAAAACACTCTTCAAACTTTGCTTTTCTTTGAAATTTGATTCGAAAATTCTAAAAGTAAATGAATACGAGCATGTTTCGAAAGTTTCAAAGTAGGAAGAAAATTTATATAGGAATTACAGCCAAAAATACGAATTTCAGAAAAAATAATTTTGAAACATAAAAAAATTCTGTTCCAAGTGATTGCCTTTCAAGATACCGTAGTTGAAATAACATTTCACTAGGTAGTGAAAACTTCAAAATCCAGATAAAATTTGATATTTTTTGAAACATAATTTATTTTCTCTTGTATAAATTTGACCTAAAAATACATAGACATAACTCCCATTATGGATTAGAAATGAACATCGAATTTTGAAACTCGAAAATTATGTGATATTTCTTTTCTGAAACAGAAACTTTATTTCTAAAAAATCCCAAAACTTTGGCCTAAAATCAGTCATAACTTCTCTCAATCGCAATATTTTCTCTTGAAAGGTGTCTCAAAAATTCGGAAAACCTTTCAGAAAGTCTAAAAGTTTTGAAATGTTGCAGAAAAATCTTTGATAACTGTCGAAAATGCAAAAATTGTAATGACAGTAGTGAAAGAGAAGCTGGGAGAAGGAGACTCAGGGGGAAAAACGGAAAATTGGAGGGAGTTAGGGGGATGAGCAAGCGAAGAAGAGAGATGAAATTGAGGGTGGGGGATGAAAAATTAGAAAGAGAGAGAGAGAGAGAGAGAGAGAGAGAGAGAGAGAGAGAGAGAGAGAGAGAGAGAGAGAGAGAGAGATTGAGATTAGCCTTCCGGTGCATTTACACCGGAAGTATAGATATTTATACGTATTCGATTTCTTGAACGTCGAAGGATTAACTTTGGATTATTTTTTCTTTTTTAGGAATCGCTGAAGTGTTATTTCTGTTTCCACATAATGTTTTTCATCGCAATTTTTAAGTACGCGTACGGTATAATCTTTTAAAAAAATTCTTTCTTACTGTTTCAAAACTCTCGTAAAGACAACTTTTTTTTGGAAAGTTATTGGGTTTGCAATCACGTGTCGCGAAAAGTACAGTAACGAATTGAGGAATATTGAGAAAGCTGTAGTAAAATCTTACTGTAATATTTATGGTTAGATAATTATGAGACCACGACCACTAGTTTTTCAAATTGAGCCTCAATGATAATGAGTTAAAATATTGAATCTGCCCTCTCTCTTAAATTGGGGTTCCCGAAGTTCGACATTTTTTGTGTGTCCGTGTGTGTGTGTGTGTGTGTGTGTGTGTGACCGCATGTCCGAAGCAGTTTCTCAGCTCCCACTCGACCGATTTTTATAATTTTTTGACCAAAAGATAGGAAAAGTTCACCACTACTTGCCCGTCTTTTCCGATTTTCAAAATTTAATCTGTGAAATTTTCTACGGCCATTTTAGTGGTTTTTCAGTGCTAATTTTTACCTTCCCAGGGGGAAAGTGGTCGTTTCTACACGCAAACAATAGTGGCCAACGCGAGCCCGTTTCCATGTCGGTCGCTGCATTTCTATAAGTCCCCGTATCTGCCCGCGCGCGCGAGGCGATGTGAAAATAGAAAAATGGCTTAGTGGGTTATTAAAAACAGTAAAAAAAACAGTTTTTTGGAAGAATTGTCCATGATTAAAGTGATTTGAATACAAAAAAGTCAATACGCGGAACGCGTCTGGCCTGGCCGCCGGAACGAGCGGAGCGAGTGATGGCGGCCAGGCTAGTCTGAATCTTCAAAGTCAAAAAAAATGTCGGTTTCAATATTCTCAAAAACAAATAGATACCAAGTGACAGTGTTCCTTCTTCAGCCTTCAGTCTTGAAAATGATAAGATAAAGTTTTAAAATTATCTAGTTTGAAATAAAAAGATACAATTTTAAAAAGTAAAATAAAATTTCCGTTTCAATTATTTTAGAGATGGAAAAAACACCAGTGCTCCTGTATTGAGGAAATTCCAAAAAAGAAAAGAGCTGTCTTGAACAAATTCAGTTGATAATCAAGACCAAACTATTGGATTCATGAAAGAGCGTCATTGATAATTTGAAATTGATCAGGAAAATATGAGATGCCTTTGGAAGAAGAGGATGAAGAAGTGATGTGGGAAGAAATGAGAGAGAGAGAGAGAGAGAGAGAGAGAGAGAGAGAGAGAGAGAGAGAGAGAGAGAGAGAGATAAAGAATGATCATCATGTTCAATGATGAGAATTATTTATTTCTGAGCATTCATTCCTCTTTTTTAATGCTACTTTGGGGGACGAATGATGTTCTGATCAGGAATGGAATTGAAAATTATGAAACGTTTTTTCGAGACTTGAAAGCGAAATCAGAAAAAAAACTATTTGCGAGAAAATTCCGATGGATTTCAAGTTTTATTAGTGAATTTTTTTGTTTATTACAAAAAAATATTTATGTTTCATATAACGTCATTAAACGACATCATTTTGTTTTGCTACTAACGTGATAGAATGATTTTTATCAGCATTGTTGGAAATCGTTCCCTCTAAAATTAAAAAATTCAACGTTTGATAATCAGCTAACAAATGTAAGCAACTAAGTGCTAGGTGTCGATGAGGCGCAAAATTAGCAATTTTGACCTATTTGAAAATTAAATATATTATATTTGATACTCAGTCAAAGGTAAGCGAAATGACGAGTTTGGAGCATTCTGAAGGAAGAATTAACTGTTTCCGAATTTTCTTCAATTTAAAAAGGGATTAATTACTTTCAATAATGCCAATAGACCATTTATTGGAAAATTTGGAAAAAAATGGATGAAAAGTAGTTCCGAATGAAAAGGGAAAATGAGAAAAAAGTGGGGTGGTTGAATGTAAACATCGAGAAGAATCGAATGAAACACGAGAGTTTTTTGTGTTGAAAAATGATGAGCAATATGTTTTTTCTCTTTTTTTTCATATTTTGATTATGACGAAATTAGTTTGTTTTGGGGGTAATCAAGTGGAAGAATCGAAAGAAATGAAGGGAAACAGGAAGAACTTTTGGGAATTTGGAGATCCGAAATTAATAATTCCTAATCAAAATTCTAAAAGGTACTGTACCTGTTTCAAATGCAATCAATGGAATAAGAACTTTTTTTCAGGCTTCAGTTTTCCAAAATCATTGAAACATAAATTAATTTAGAAAAAAAATCCAGAAAATATTTTTTCCGGTTTCAAATTAACTGTAATCGTCTATGCCTGAAAAAACGTCAGTTCAAATACCGCAGGACTCAAAAATTTCAAAAAAAATTTAAAGGCGCGTGGAGTACGGTAGGAAAAAAGTTTCACTGAAATTTTTTTTTCAATTTTACTGTTTCTAGACCGTCTCTCTTAGCAGTGCTTCTTATTTTTTGAGATAAAAAATAACTTTATTTGAAACACTAAAAAGGTTTTTTCCTGGAATCAATTTCGTCAACAAAGTACTCAAGAAGTACCTTCTACGTCAAAAGAATCCACCTTAAATTTGATATTTTTGTTTCTTTTCTCTTCACGTGTCGTTTCTCTGCGTCTCTTCCTCTCCAACACTATTTCCTCTCCCCCTCCAGAGATCATGAGTAATAATAGAAGAGGTTTCTAAAAGGAAAGAGCATGCTTTCTCTCAAGTAAACAAGTGTATTCAATGAGGTATTCTAGACGTCCTCCGTCGTCATACGATGAGCAATTGGGAACAAAAAACGCATGATGATGATGGAATGAAAATATACTTTATTTGATAGAAACATCAGAGAATAATACTGTTTCGTGGAAATTGTAGGGAATTTCAGATTCTGTTTAAAAATATCGAAACTTCGCGATCCGAATTTTGCATCTCGAAGAACTCTCTAAAATACAATATTATTAAGTTTTTTGAACAAAAATAATATCAAAATGTTCTGCTGACTTTTTCATAATCTAATTTCCGCCCCCGACTAGTTCATTTTGAATGAATTTTTCAGAAATCTCATATGTTTTTCTTTGCTCTGAAAAAGACGGAAAAATAAATAGAAAAAACTGTTTCATGAAAATTCCGTTGATAATAGTGAGCCCTGATTCTCCCAATAGAACTCCTACAAATCGACACCTATTTTTGCATCTGTAGAATTTTTTTTGCTGTTTTATTCAAAATTAAAAAGTTTTTTTTTTAAATTTCAACAATCGCACTTTTCCTTAATTGATCAACTTCTCTATGTATGAAATCAAGTTATTATGAAGTTAGGTAGGTGTTTGCGGACGTTTTCATAATTAGCCCCGCCCTTTTCAGTTCATTTCGTACGCATTGAAGAGAGATCATGATAAAATCTGAATTTCAGACAATTATTTCCCATTTTTTTATTTAAAAAACGAGAAAAAGCTAGATAAAAATAACGCAAGTGGATAAAAGGGGGAAGAGCTTAATTATGAAATACAGTTCAATCAATTTGATAATTTAAAAAATGTTTCAAACGAAGAAATAAAATTATTTCAAATTAAAAAAAATTAAATTCATCGTAAAAATAAAAGAAACCATTCTACAGTGATCCAAAAAAGTTTGTCTTCGTGTACTCCTTTCGGACAAACACATGTCACTCTCCTATTTGCCACGTCATCCCCTTCTCGATCAATACACCTTCTCATTTTCCACCTTTACCCCTTTCAAAAACTCCCAATTCCAGATGAATCTCTTCAATTTCCCTCTCCAAATTCAATCAGAAATTCTGAATCGAATGGAATTATCCGAGATTTTTTCGCTTTCTTTCTGCTCCCAAAAAACGAAAGAAATCATCAGAAATCATTGGATGATTCCATTAAAAATGCACATTCAACTCGTCCCATCTGACAGTAACCAAACTGTTTTCTCTATTGGAACTGACGACGATAATCTGTCAAAAATTCTCATTTCGGAACGAGAATTTTTGTTGGAAGAGGATACGGTCAGTCTGAAATTTTCGGATACGGTAGTTCTCTCTTGTGGGTTAGTTTTTTCGAAAGTTTATAATTGTTACTTACCGTAAGACTTGTAATAGTCAAATATTTTTAGCAACAATTATCTCTGTTTCTATTATAGATATTAAGAAGTGGTCAATTAACGAAATATGCTACACATCAGTACCACTGTTTCATAACTTAACACATTTCTGATATCTTTATTGGGAACCGAGATAAATCAAGTTAAAGTTGAGTGACAGGAGGGCATGACTATTACAGGTTTTACGGTAAACATCAGTCAGATACAGTATCCTTATCTGTGATCAAAACTCAAAATACACATTTCAGAGTTTTCTGGTCGAGTTACGGTACTGTTTGGATCAAGTACGACCCAGAGGACTCGCCGAACGCCGCTATCACAGACTATCTAAAGGATCTTTTTTCAATTGAATAATTCTTTTTTTGAATAAACATTTTTTCTTGTCCGAGTACAATTCCCCACTTTTTTTTCGATAAGAAACAATTTTTCACTGTTTTTCCAAAAAACCAATTTTACCTTTTTTGGATTCCAGCATTCATTTTCCTTTGTTCGAAGAATATTTCTATAAATCAACACAAAAAACATTGGTAAACGAACACCTGTCAATCAATTAATGTATTTAGTGTCTTCTTTCTATCTTTGTTCAATATTACACAATCTGACACTGTGTCTGCGTCTCTCTTTCTCCCCCTCTCTCTCTTTTATTGGAAACGTTTTATTATTGTGAAACATTTCATATTCTTGGTGTAAAAGAACATTCTTTCTGGTTTAAAACCATGGTAACCTTTTGAAAAAATAGGCTTTTTTTCTTTTTTCCTCTTATTCAATACTTTTTTGCTCATTTTTGTTTTGGATGTAATCTGCAAAAGCTTCCCGGATTGAAACTTATTCCATTGATTTTTAGGGAAACCCGTATCGAGAAACTGTAAAAAAATTATCTGGGAGGTCTTGAAACTGACGGAGATCCGGTAGTTTTTAGTTTTCGTGTTGGGATCCAAAAAATATAATAATATTTTTGGAATCTAGTCATGATTATTGTTTTCTGAACCTTTTTTCGAGCTGATTTTGAATTTGATGATTTCGACGCACATTTTTTAAAACTGGCCGAGTTACGGTAGTTTTTGAGTTTTCGTGATTGCACCCAAAAATTTACCCTTTCCAAGAATCTTCGAAAAAAAGGTTTTCATATTTTTTTCGTTGTTATCAAAATGCCAAAATTAAAATATAAATTCAGATATCAGGTGTATGGGACTTTGTGTGACACGATCGAAACTCCAGATGACTTCCTCTGAAACCTCCGTTTTATTAGACAAATTTGACAAGAAAAATCTCGTTTTTCAACCGGATTTTCGGAGTATGGATCCGTCGAAACACTACAGATATTGTAGTATTCAAGGACTCGATGATCAAAATATTTGTAAGTTTTTTTTTATTTTCAGGGGAATGATTGATGAAAGTATCAGTCTTGGAATATGAATGAAGTTATTTGAAAATCGTTTGGAACAGAAAGTTTTTTTAATTTTCGAAAAAACCGAAAATTTTCAGTTCATCGCTCCTCGGAAAACACTACAAAAGAATTGATACTCGAACAGAAATGGAGACCTTTTGATGAGGTAAGATATATTTATGAATAAACCACTTTCAAAGTTGCTTTTTTTCAAATACATACATGTATTTGAAACTGCAAAACTTTGAGCTCTATACTGTATATAGGCTATAAATTTGGAACAATGCAAAAATTAGATGTAGGACTTCAAAACCGGAGATTTCAAACATTGTTGTAGCAGAAAACATTTTTCATCAAAAAAATTTCTCTGGTGTGACGTTTGTAGACTGTTTAATTTAAATTCAATATAAAATGAAGGAAGAATGAATTGGAATTCAATAAATTGTATATAGATGTAGTTTTGAATTCTGAACACTTTTTCTATTAACTACTTTCTCTGAAAATGTCTTAAAAACCGGCTTAAAATAGGCCGAAGTGATTGGGGTCTTATTTCAAATGATTGAGTTTCAGTTCAAACCTCCTTCAAAAAAGATTCCTGCTTCATAAATAATATTACTTCGGAAAAAAATTTCGTCTTAATCAGAACCTAGCCGATTTTCCATCGATCATGAAATTTCAGAAAGGAACCCCAAATCCATACTACTCTTCCAATCAATCCATCCTTCAAAACTATCTTCAAAATTATAAAACCGAAGGAATCGATTTACTCGAATCAACGATTCTCGGCGTTTTGAATAACAATGATAAGATTGTTGATAAGTTTGATTCATTGCCAGGATTGAGAAAGTTCTTCGATAAATCTGGAGAAAAAGAAATGGATTTGATGAAGAAATTTGCGAATGTGGTAAGGATTATGATGCGGATCGAAGAATTACTTCCAGAGGTTTGTTTTCTTTCAAATTTAGTTTAAAATTTTCGCAGTTTCAAAAGTAGGTTGATTGAAAGCGGTGGAGTTTGAAATTTAATCTAATCTTGCGATTGTGTTTTGAGTACCGTAATCCTCTGTTAGATTATATAATCATGGTATCAAACAGCCTCCAAAGATGCAACTAAAATATTACGGTTGGAGACATTTTCAAATCCTTAAATGTGAACTCTTTCGTAGAACAATGAGTCGTTCTTATTTTTGTTCATAATTTTTCTTAGTTGAAACACAAAAATAGTTTTCTGAGAAGGGCATTGACTGTCGGAGAGTTCTTCCACGTCGAAAACTTGATTTTCACAAAGGGTTTGAGGCAATTTGGAGGGCATTCTCGGATTTAATTTTGGTTCACTGAATCCATTCTTGCTATTAGAAGCCTTATGAATCTCGAGAAACAGAAGATTTTAGAAACATTTTTTGAACCAATGAGCAATATTTTCACTGTTTCGATGCGTTTTAAATACATTCAAGCTGTTGCGACAGTTGTTACTAACACGTTTGTCAACATCCGATCTGACGAAGATTCGACCAGAATTTAGAATTTTCGTACAGATGCAAAGACTAGCCTGGCCGCCATCACTCGCTACGCTCGTTCCGGCGGCCAGGCCAGACGCGTTCCGCGTGTTGAGCTTTTTGTATTCAAATCACTTTAATCAAGAACTAAATATTTTCTAAAATACAAATCTAAACTCGAGGAATTGTTAGTGTGTAGTATGATTTGTCATCATTTCCCAAGAGAACATTTTGGAGGGAGACAGACGACCACTTTGCTCCTGGGAAAGTAGAAATTAGTGCTGAAAATGCACTTAAATGACCGTAAAAAATTCCGTTGTTTAAATTTTCAAAATCTGAATAGATGGGCATCATGCGGCCATCATTTCCTATCTTTTGGTCAAAAAATTATAAAAATCGGTCAAGTGGGAGCCGAGCAACAGGTGTGGACAGACGGACACACAGACACACAAAAAATGTCAACCTCATACTTTCGTAGTTTAAGAAAGGGGGCAGACTAGCTTTTGAGCCCTAACGGGCTCACAAGCCAGTCCAGGGCATTAAGCTCTGCTTCTATGTGCTAAGCTTCAATTAGATCCTGAAGAGTAACCCGCGCCTGCGGCGCGGGATCGGAGTACGGCCTGCGGCCTTGTTAGTGGGTCCAGGAGTGCCGGCCTATTCGCCCCTCACTCGCTCCGCTCGTTCGGGTCGAATAGGCCTCGTGAGGGAACTTATATCTACTCTGGACTTCAATGTCATCATCTTCCCAGGAGGTCAATTGGGAGAGACAGAGAGAGACGACCACCTTCCCAGAGGGACCATTCTCCTGGGAAGGTGCTTAAAAAGCACTATAAAAAGCTTTTACGTTAAAATTTTCAAAATCTAAAAAGACGTGCATCATGCCGCCAACATTCCTCATCTTCTGGTGAAAACACGGTCAAAATCGGTCAAGTAGGAGCTGAGAAAACGCTGCGGACACATTTTTATTACACTTTTTTCGGACATTTTTTGGGGGACATAAGCCCCGCCCTAATTGACATCCCCCATACTTTCCATATTTAAAAAGAAGAGGTTGCAGACTAGCTTTTGAGCCCTAACGGGCTCAAAAGCCAGTCCAGGGCATCACGCTCTGCTTCTATGTGCTAAGCTTCTATGAGATCCTGAAGAGTAACCCGCGCCTGCGGCGCGGGATGGGAGTACGGCCTGCGGCCTTGTTAGTGAGTCCAGGAGTGCCGGCCTATTCGCCCCTCACTCGCTCCGCTCGTTCGGGTCGAATAGGCCTCGTAAGGGAATTTGTATGTACTCTGAACTGCAACGTCATCATCTTCCCGAGAGGTTATTTGGGGGAGACAGAGAGAGACGACCACCTTCCCAAAGGGACGTGGAGAAGACCATTCTCCTGGGAAGATGCTTAAAACTATTATAAAAAGCTTTTACCTTAAAACTATTATAAAAAGCTTTTACGTTAAATTTTCAAAATCTAAAAAGACGTGCATCATGCCGCCAAAATTCCCCATCTTTTGGTGAAAACACGGTAAAAATCGGTCAAGTAGGAGCTGAGAAAACGCTGCGGACACATTTTATTACACATTTTTCGGACATTTTTTTGTCGACATAGGCCACACCTCTTTTGTATACCCCCATACTTTCCATATTTAAGAAGAAGAGGTTGCAGAAGACTAGCTTCTATGTGTTAAGCTTCAATGGGCTCCTAATCGGGCCTTCGGCCCGAGATCAGAGGATTGCTTCTGGGGGATATTAGTGGGTCTCCAGGTGTGCCGGTCTATCCGCCCCTCACTCGCTTCGCTCGTTCGGGCCGAATAGACCTCGTGACAGAGGTGCGCTGCGCGCACACAGTAATAAAAGAGGGCGGAGCCTGCTCTGAAACTTCGCACTCCCTTTTCGCCCCTCTTTCGCGACAAAACTATAATTAATTATATATCATTGGAATCAGGAAAAAAAACTTTATATATTCTTATGAAGAAATCAGCAGAACAGTGCGAAGCAAAAAATTTAGTTTATTTAATTTTGCCTAAAAATGAACTTTTTGTCATAACTTGGTTTAAACTTTTCCGATCGAGCTGAAATTTTGTTTCCCTTTTTGTTTTTAAAAATGAAAAAAAAGGAGAAGAACATCCCCTCCTACATCAAACGAGTCCAAGATCATCTGACCGAACTCCAAGCTCAAGGAGAATACCCAGCGGACTATTACGACTTGGATGAAGACGAAGTTATTCGGGAGATGGTTGACGACATTTTTGGCATCAGCAAGAAAAAAAAGAAAAGATCTCAAGACGATAACAGAAGGTCTTCCCAGTTCCTCCTGGCCCATCCACAAAAAGAAGTCTTTCTCGATCAGAAGTTTCATCCAGTTCGAGAGCACGATCCACAAACTTCTTTTGTCGGCGATTGAGCTTTGAGTACATCTGTTTTCCTTCCGTTTCGTGCTGGTTTCGGTCGACTCTGACTGCATCCGGATTGTCGAAGTCACGAGCCGGATCAATTGGCGGAAGTTCATCTTCGTCATAGGATTCGGCCAACTCGAAATCCTCCAATGACATTCCGTGGCGTGCGAGAAGGAATCCGATATGCCTCAGTGCGTGGGCCTTCTTTTCCTCGTCGCTCCAGCGTGCTCTGTTCACCAATTGTTGCCAATGATTGTCCCAGAGCTCAAGAGGATTCGACGGCGCACAATGAGCCAAAATGCTGACGAAGAACCGACGGCAATCGAGAGGACTTTCCGTTTTGGCGATTTCATCGAGAGCACTGTGCCACTCAGTGTCTCCATCCATCAGCCCTCGTGCTCTTGCTGCTCCCAAACACGTGCCGTAGACTTTACTTCGATACGTCCTCAATTCCTCCCAGCTCTTCGGTCCTCTCACATTCTGAGCCAGAAGTCGGGTGGCTGTCAGTTCAATGGTACCGTGGCTGAGGAGCTTGGATGCGTCCCATGATGCGATGAGAGTAATCTTTTCCTCGCCGAACAAAAGCTTGCTTCTTAACATCAAACTTATAGTAAGCCAGCATTTCGGGCAACGTCAGATCTCCTGTGGACTTTCCGTCGGGGAAAGTTTCTGGGTTCTGGTTGGCTTCGAACCAGGCCGCCATCATTCCTTTCGGCTTCCTTGTCAACATCTCCCCGACTTCAGCTGCTGAGACTCCACGAAGAGTGTATGTCAAGTCTTTGTTCTCTTCGTGAATGTATCCACGATGAACAGTGTGTTAAGCTCCATGCATTGGGAATCCCGATATTCTCCACGCGGCCTCACATGCTGTCATCGCCGACAGATCCATCATGTATGTACAATCGTTGAGAGCGATCCGTTAAGAAAGGGGGCAGAAGAAGATTTACCAGAATTTTTCGAAATGTCTAGATTATAGTAGCTTAGTGTAGAAATTCGTGGAACAAATTTTTAAAAAGTCTGCTGAAACTGTTCAGAAACCGAAACAGTGATTTTCATTTTCCCAATGCATTCTTAGAATTTTTCAGAAAAATTTTTTTTTCAAGTTTTCCAAAACCTTCCTCTGAAAACTACACATTTTCCAAAAAAATTTTTTCGAGCTTCCCAAGAAATACACAATTTCAGCGTGTCTATCGTTTGGTTGATGACGTCATGTCAGCAACATTCTCTCAAGAACAATGCGCCGCCCTTCTCGCCTCGATGTTCTTCGATTCGAAACGAAATCGAAGTTTTCTACAGTAATCCACTTCTAAACTTCTCTAAAAATCATCAGAAAATTCCAGAATTCTTCTCTCAAATCATCCAATTTGTATGGAAAAAATCAAATTTCTTCTTCATTATTTCTCCGAAATTTCTGATGAAATGCCACGTGGAATCGTCAGTTTCAATCGAATTAAAAATGAGAAATTCGAGGAAAATGTATTCGAAAAACGAGAAAAAATGGGAGAGAAATTAGCAGAAATTCGAATTTTCGATGATTTGACAATTGAAGAAACCGCTGTTTGTACTCAAATCGATTTCGCAAATAAACATATTGGAGGCGGAGTTTTGAGACTCGGAGGAGTTCAGGTTAGGCCCCGCCCACTCTTTTTTTGGCTTTTAGAGTTTTTTTTCAAATTATGATATCTAGTAAAAACTATTTTTTTGATAAGTGCTGTGGAAGTTTTGTCAATACCCTTGGAACAGTATTTTCCAAACAAAAAATTAAAATAGGCTCCGCCCATAAAAACTATTTTTGAAATAACGAAATGAATTTTCAGTTTTGAAGTTTATTTTTAATTTTCAAAGCTAACGAAATTTAAACTTTCAATTCAATCCAAAATCATTATTAATTTCAAATTATTTATCATATTAGGCTCCGCCCCTTTTCCAGTTACTACAGTAATTTTGTTTTTGATCGTTCGAAAATGAATTTATTATAACAATTAGGAAACTGGCGTTTGGCTCCGCCCATTTTTTGCTGTTTCAAAAAAAACTGACTTTCCGAAAAAATTTTTCGAGTCGTTCGTTTTGTTTGTGTCTTTTGGTTCGAATAATGAAATAGGCTCCGCCCCAATAACCTTTTTCCAAAATCAGAATTTAAGTCCCGCCCATTGATATATTTTTTGGAACAATTTTTTATTTATGAATTGCATCAAAGTGAAAAACTTTTGAAATTTTAAACTAAATTTTTTTCCTGAAACAGTTGTTTTTTTTTGAAAAATTTCTGTTGCAAAATAATTTTGAAAATTCTGAAAAAGGAAGTTTCGGCTCTGTATGGTTATATGGGTCCCTGGAGAATATATGGGTCCGAAAAGATTATATGGGTCCGTAGAGAATATATGGGTCCGGAGAGATTATATGGGTCCGTAATTAGTTTTAGGCTAGAAATAGTCCAATCAACTCATAATTAACAGGCCTGGCTCATTTTATCCTTATTTTTCATCCAATTTACCACTTTCTCGATTTTCTGATATTTCGACCCCAATATGTGTTTGGGTGTATAGTGATTGTCTTATTCTTGTTTTTGAATAACTAAAGCTTTAATAGATGGCAAATGAGCATCAATTACAGAGAATAGTTGCTTCTTCTATGAATATTATAATGACAAAGATAAGTGGATATGTCTCCATTATGAGGTTGTAAGTTCAATAGAAAGGAAGGCAGTTGCTGTTTTTGAACAGATTTGTACAACACGAAATTATGTTGTAATGCTATTAGGGTGTATTTTTTCTCCTATGTTAATTAAGTTTTTTGTTTTCATGAAACTTTGCCAAGCCGTAGCGTAGCGGCCAATAAAATAATCTTTTGTGATTTTAAGTACAATAAGTTTTCCGAGACTTATAGCTGTTTAACTTGGAACTTTGGAATAAGTAGCTGGGTAGCAAATCTCCGCAAAATTAATATTGGTTCTTTTACTGAAATCAAGTCAACCGTCATCGTTGATTTTCAAACTTTCCCCTAATGGTGGTCCGGATAAAGTCTGAGTTCTTCTATTATACCTAAATGTATTAACTTCAATAGTATCCTCAACTATTAATACAAAAAAAAAGAAAAAATGTTTTTAGCTGACATTGTTTCACTATTGTAGTGCTTATATCTTGATCAGAATTTTGTCTTCATCAGAATTTTGTCTTGATCAGAATTTTTCTCCAGTGAAATGATCAACAAGATTCTGTTGCAAACCTACTGACACAAGAACATTGGAAAAAAATTTATCTTAGAGAGTTTGCCCAACATTTGGCTCTTATCCGTTATAGGGGATTCTTGACCATATAGGGGACGCATGGACTTATAGGGGACGCATGGTTTTATAAGGGACGCATGAAAATATATGGGACCCCCTAAACATTTAGGGGACCCCTTGAACATATAGGGGACCCCTTAAACATATAGGGGTCCCCTTGAACATATAGGGGACCCCTTAAACATATAGGGGTCCCCTTGAACATATGGGGGACTGGCTGGAACTTATGAGGGACTCAAGACATCAGTCATCTAGAAACCGAGTGCAATCCAGATAATTTTAGGGGGTCCCTTATATTTTCATGCGTCCCTTATAAAACCATGCGTCCCCTATAAGTCCATGCGTCCCCTATAAGTCCATGCGTCCCCTATAAGTCCATGCGTCCCCTATAACGGATAAGAGCCACGACTTCTATTAAGAAAAGTAAAAATCAGAATTCGATGGGTCTTAACATAATACTTATCTGATATCTAGCAATAAATCAGGTCTCATCGAATTCTGAGTTTTACTTTCCTTAATAGAAGACGTTATACGAGCCTATGTGATCAGAGACCACCCTGTAGAAGCCGTGGACCTACAGCTTTCTCAACCAATAGTAACCCTAATGGAACACAGTGCATACTATTAGTATTGTGATGTTGAAACATTCTATCTACTTCTTTCTCTAAATGTATACTAATTGAAAAATAGAGTTAATACTTCTACAACCTCACCACAAAACTCGACACCTAGATACATTCAGCGTTTTTTTGTTATTAAGTTCTACCTCATAATGGGGACACATCAACTTATCTTTATCATTATAATATTCATAGAAGAAGCAACTATTCTCTGTAATTGATGCTCATTTGCTATCAATCAGAGCTTTAGTTATTCAAAAACAAGAATAAGACAATCACTACACACCCAAACACATATTGGGGTCGAAAAATCAGAAAATCGAGAAAGTTGTAAATTGGATGAAAAATAAGGATAAAATGAGCCAGGCCTGTTAATTATGAGTTGATTGGACTATTTCTAGCCTAAAACTAATTACGGACCCATATAATCTCTCCGGACCCATATATTCTCTACGGACCCATATAATCTTTTCGGACCCATATATTCTCCAGGGACCCATATAACCATACAGAGCCGAAGTTTCTCTGTTTCGATTATATTTTTTGATTCTGACTTTTTTCGTTACGACGATGGTTACTTCTTTTCTTTTCTGGAGATTTACTTGAAAAACAAAGGCGCAGGGAATTAAGGGGCGGAGTCTAGAGTTTGTTAACATTATTTGAAAAGCTTTTTTCAGGAAGAAATTCGATTTCTGATGTGTCCAGAGATGATTGTATCAATGTTAATATCCGATCGAATGGAACCAGATGAAGCGATTTCAATTGTAGGAGCACAGGTCTACAGTAGTTATACTGGATACTGTACGTATTTTTTGAGATTAAAATAAAATGAAAAATTGTTTTTTTTCAGCTGGGAAACTAAAATACAGTAATCTGCGCCCAGAACACAGTATCCAGAATTTGCATCGAGACGAATATGGTCGAATTAAAACGGAAGCTATTGCCATAAATGCGATTAAATTCTTTGGAAGACAATCAAAAAATCTAGGAGAACAATTAGAAGAGAGAAATCTGAAAAAGGAATTGATGAAATCTGGAGTTGGATTTTGTGCCCAGGGGGCGGAGTTTGAAGGGATTCCGATAGTGAGTGGATGGTGGGGATGTGGAGCATACAATGGGAACAAGCCGTTGAAATGTGAGTTTTTTTTGAGGGTTCTTTTTAGTTTCTCACAAAGTGATAATAAACTTTTTGAATTTTAGTCGAGATGCTCAGTTTAATTCTCTGAAAATATAATAACTGGGTAGAGATTGTTGAACCCCAAAAAATAGTGTGACCAGTCAATCCTAGTATCAAATGAATTGAAAAATGAAAAATACAAAAAAACTCGAAATTCTATTGAAACAGAAAGAAAACATTTTCAGTCCTAATCCAACTAATCGCCGCTTCCATCGCCAAACGACCACTCTATTTCTGTACTTTTGGAGAAAAGGAAATTGGAAAAAAGTGTCAGGAAATGAAGAAGAAATTGGATTCGCAGAAAATTACTATCGGTAAGATCCTCTAGAAATTTCATTGAACAATTGTTTTTTTTTTCCAGGAGAACTCTATGATATTTTATTGAAAATTCCGAGAATGGAAGTGTACGATGAAATGCATGTATTCGATTCAATTGATCAGATCCTTTCCAACATAAAATAAATGAATCGCTGGAATTCAATGATAATAAATATATTTTATTTTCTAAATAGTCCCTAATTTCAATACTTTTATTCAATTTTTCAATGCGAAGCTGCACGATTTGTCACGGGAAAGTTATCAGCAACGACACTGCGTTATGCAGTCAAAACGCGTTGTTTATCAGGAAAAGCCGACAAAATTTTAATCATTTTCTGACAGTTTTCTCTGTTTTTCATGCCGAAAAATTGGTTTGGAACAATAGAAAATAAAAAGAAAACTGATTATTATTAATCTGAAAAGTTTTGAAAATATTTCTGAAATTAAAAAAGGAAATGGGGTTTCTTTCTGGAAAATCGAAAATTTGTTTAAAAAAGGAGAAAAATTAACAGAAAATAAACATTTTCCGCGCATCTCGATTACCCAAATGACGTGGAATCTCATATAAAAAGGGAGAGAACGAACGATTTCATTCATTTTCTGTTGTAGAAATCAATCGAATCCATTCGTTGAGGTACGGTTTCTGTTGCAATTACATGCTTCTTGTTCTGATGAGAATATTATGAGCCTGTTGGTTTTTCGTCAGCAATTTAGAAGCGCTGACTATCGAAAATAGTGAGATTAGTATAGTAGCTCATTCAGATGCTTCCAGGGAGAAAATTTTGCTGTTAGTTCACAGCCATTAATGTTTTTCAGAAAACACATCGGAATTCTAAACTCGTAATCAAGCATCTTCACACGTTACAGTAAGTGCTTCAAATTAAAAACTTTAATTGGGTTTTTGTAGCGTTCAAGAGCATATTTTTCAAAATTATTTTTTCAGCTGTTTAGTTCTTTTTGTGAAGCTACGTATTTTCACGGAAAAAATTGGAAAAAAGTTGGAAAATTAGTTTTTCACGCTACCATTAGGAAAAAGTCAAAATTTTTATTACCGAATTTTCAGAAATGTCGCTGTCCGAAAGTGAGCATGAATTAGAGAAACGCGGATCTGAGGAAAGTGAGTTTCTTCATTCCGATAATTCAAAAACAGCATGTTTCAGATCAAGAAGTGACTTTCCATCAAGTCGTCAAGGAGCTTAGCTCGTTAGGGCGAGTCGTTGACGCCATCGATATTGAGAGAAGATTGAAAAAGGGATCTCTAATCATGAGCACTCTTATCCGTGAGCTACTTGATTTGAACAAATCGCTGACTGCAAAGTCGTTGGATAAAGATAAGTTTAATGGATTGGTGAAGGATTTGAATTGTTTCGTTTCGATTGTTGAGAAGGAATGCAAAGGTGAAGCTTGTTCGAAGTTTGATGTCGTCGCCAAAGGAATCAATTCTATTCTATCCATAAAAGATCTGAAAATGAGTCCGAAGGTTTTCGAAGAGGGAAGCGCGTTACACCTTTATCATTCAGTCATCGAGAATCTAAAAAAATTAGACATTAGAATCAATTCGCTATTGAAGGTCATCTCAGGTGGTTTGAAACCTGAGCATGAGAATATGAAATTCTATGTGGATTGTGATACGACAGTTAAAGGAATTATCAAGATTTCGCAAAACCAAAAAAATATGAAAGAAATGAATTTGGGAAAAGTGAAAACAGAAATCGATTCTCTCTTATCATCTGAACGAGTGAAAGAGGCTTTTAAAAAGGATGGAATGGATATTGGAGAATGGGAAAAAAGTCTGAAAGCCCCTGGAAAGGCGCTCAAGGTTTTCCAGTCTACATTTACTAAGGAAGGTATCGATGAAGTCAATTCCTCTATTCAGCATCTTCTCGATGCATACCTCAAGATTTTCTTTTCCTTTGAGCAAAAAATTGAGACATCTGGATTTCCTAACGGAGCAATTGACTTGGCCAACCTTCCGATCGACATGAAATCTGAAATCTTCGTCGAACATCTTGGAGTAACAGAAGATGTTCTCAAGAGTCTCTTCCCAACAGTTCTTCAGTTAAATGAAAAGTTGAAGACTATTTTGGAAATTAAAATTAAAGCAATGTCTTCGGATATCGAAAATGTTGTTCATTCGTTCCAAACTTCACTCAATGCATCTCGTACCGAACTCGAATCATTCAACACAATTTTAGCACTGTTTGATTGTGATGACATGTTCAGAGATATTCCTAAAACAAATTTGGAATCGGAAAAAAATCGGATCGCAAACACTGAACAGACATGGAAACAATTTGTTGGAAAACTAAACATGCCCACACTTAATGCATTGCCTGAATTTCTCAAAATTTTTTCCAAAAACCCTGGAGAAATACCAACGGCTTTTAAAGAATTCAAGCAAATGGCTGAAGTGCAAAAGGAGTTGAATGATGTCAAAAAGCATTTAGAGGATATTGATTTCAATTCTCTCAAAGCATTTCTATCGAATTCAATAGTCATATCTCTATTCGAACAAGCCTCTGAATTGCTGAAACCAGGTGGATTCTTCAATTGCGTGTCAAATCAAACGATGCTCACTGATGCGAAGAAAGTATTCGATAACGGTGCTTCATTCTCAATGATTCTTAACCTCAAAAGTTTAAAAGACAAAGTCGACAACATCTCTTCGGCTATTCAGATGGAGGAGTCGTTTTTGACTGAACTTGGAATATTGGAATCAACTTCGATGACAAAACCAAAGCGTGAGGCTAAAGATATTCCGGATCTAGGGAAAGATGTCAGCAAGAAAATGAACAAAGCAGTTCAAATCCTTGTTGGTTTGGATGATGCTTCGAAACCAGAAGTCAAAAAATTCAAAGATCAAATACCAAACATTGACACTCAAATCTCGAAACTGCCTGATTCAGCTGAAAAGAAAGAGCTAGTTGAAATGTACACTCCCGCAGTTAAGAAAACAATTGTTTGGGCTGTTAAAGAGGCAGAAATTGTCTCAAAACAAACTTTCCCACCCGGACTTTCTGGTTATAATTCGACTATGCAACTCTCGTTTAATTTTGATGGCACTGTGAATGTCAGTTTCGCACCAATCTGTAGACGTTTACGTCAGCTAAACACTAGTTATCCGGATGCGGAATCAGAAAAACTCTTGGCAATTGTTCATCTAGATTTTAGCAAATAGTAAAGTAGTGATGACGGAAGGAGACGAGGCTTTCGGTGATATACTTCAGTTCTTCAATCAGTACACAACTGAAATAGACGAAAGTATCAGAATATTTGATAAAGTGAGTGGGATAAGTATTCTCAGGAATTAAAAAGTTCATTTTTCAGACTGTCGAGGGTAAGGTTATATTGGCCATACTGTAGGTTGTTGATTGATAAAACATATATACAATCGGGTTTTACAGCTTTTTTTTGATCGGAGTGTTTTGTGTTGTCTTTTTGGTATGGATCATTTGCGCAGTCAAAAAGCATAAAGAGAAAACGCGACTTGCGAAACTCGTAACACGTCTCGAAAAATATTCCAAGACTTTGAAGGATGCAAAACCAATAGTTAGACAGGATAGTAGTGAGTTGAATGCTATGAAGCTGAAAAATGCGTGGTATCTGAATAAACATGATTACAGAAAGCAAAAAAACGAAATATGTTTGTATCAGAAAAGATGAGCCAGAAATGACTGAATTGCCAATTGATGTTCGTCTTAAAGAGCTTAGAAAACTAGTGGAGAATAGAAAAGAAGAGATAATGGCTAAGTATGAAGAGCTCCTGAAGAAAAATGAACGTAAAGTGGAAGAAGTGAAACAACAAGGGATATGTCAGGATGTGAGATTATGAAAAGAAGGAATGCAAATTGTTCTATAAATTTCTAATTCCAGGCACTCAACGCAAAACTGTTGAACGGATTCAACAAAGGGCCAATTCGGATTCAACTACATGATATCACTTTTGTGAGTTATTCCTCTTTTACAAGGAAAATTATATGAGTTTTTACAGTTCGAAAATCTGGAACAGTTAGTAATTGATGAAAACGAGGCCAATCGTGCACGAAGGTTATCAGATTCGATGCGTATTACACAGAGTACGATGTTGGAGTAGGGACTGATATTTATTTGGTTAGACTCTCACTCGCAGTCGTTTTTGCGAAGAAAATTAATTTTATTTCAGGATGTCGTAGATGCCACAGTTGGAGATCGTACTGAAACAAAAGAAGAACAAGATGATAAGAAAACATTTGAAGAAGAGGAAAAGAAGAAATGTGAAAAACAGGAAAAGAAAAAATTTAAAGATGCGGTGAACAAAACGCTTGAGAAGTCGAGAAAAATTCTGAAAAGTCATGAAAGTACCAAGACAAACCCAAAAGATGTTGCTGATATGATTAAGAAGGAAGAAGAAACAGTCAGTCAAAATAATACCTTTCTTTCCAAAGGTTCCATCAATATTTCAGGCGAAAGAACCGTCAGCCGACCGTCACAGCGGTGGTGCCGACAAAAAAGAGGCGGAAGAGGAAAAATTCTTTCTTCCGATGTTTCAAAGGTCTTATGAACAGATATTGAAGGACTACAATCAAGATATCTTTGACTGGGACCTCTCAAAAGTTAAAACATCTAAAAAGAACCCCTCTTCCCCTTTCCTCAGAGACTTCAGGGATGCAAAGACTAATAAGGTAGGTTGTGCTGATTCTTTACACCAGTCAACGCTCTTTTTCAGATCATATATCCCAAACTGTTGTGTCAAATGATGTCGAAAGAGTTTTTGGAAGTTAAAAGCTGGCCGCACACTGACGCGAATGGAGTGACATATGATGTAAGCAATATAAAACTGTTTTCAAAAAATAATAGAAAATCTGTTTTTCAGTGTCCGATTCTATTAAGTGATTACGTAGAAGTCCAAAGAGATGCTCGTGAAGTGGGGAACCAGCAGACGGAGGCCTACATTGAAGTAAACTCCCCTCAAGCCGTTATCGTTGGAGATATTCACGGACAACCTCGTGATTTGGTCTACGCTCTCAATAACCATATCGCCGAGGACAGGACAGTATTCGTCTTCTTGGGAGATTATGTTGATCGTGGAGAGCGAAATATTGATGTTGCTCTTTTTATGGCAGTGATGATGGCATGTTTTGTTTCTCTTTTCTCTCATTCATTACCCCTAGACTGATTGAAACGGACAAAAAATAACTTGAAACTTTGATTTTTAGTGCCGAAAGAATTCAAATCTTGGCTCAGCCCACTTTTTTCTGCCACTGCACTAACAGAAATTCATAAGCTTACAAAAAGTGGGAAGAGCGTAGATTCGAATTTTACCCGCACGAATGATAAATTTTTCGAGTTGTTTTTTGAAGGAAAACTGGTCTGGAATTCAATAATTTTAGATAAGCAGTAGGTTTTTATTCTGAAAGTTTTTCCTGTTGACATCTTTCTCTGAAATTGCCTCTAAATGCCTTGAAAACGGGCTTGAAATGAGGGAGACGTGATTATGGTGGAAGAGTTTTTGCAACCTCGGCCACGGGATTTCGGACCGATCCAATGGCTATTTTCTTTTTTCTTTGAAGTTTTCAGACGTTAATAAGATAATATATTCAATAAAAAATCTAAAACTTCATAGAAATAAGAAAAATAGCCATTGGAGCGGTCCAAAACTCCATGGCCGAAGTTGCAAAAAATCTTCCATAATAATCAAATGTTTGCATTTCAAGTCGGATTTTAAGGCATTTAGAGGCATTTTCAGGAAAAGCTGTCAACAGGAAAAGTGTTCAGAATTCAAAACTACATCTAATGACAAATTATTAAAATGTTCAGCCCTCTCTTGAAGCGATAAAAAACCTATTTCTCCTTCCAGAAGATCAATAATAAAAAGTTTCGTCCACTTCGAGGAAATCACGAGATGGCTTCTACCAACATCGCCTATGGATTCTATGTACTAGTCGATTGCCTTCTCTTCTAATTTTATTCACATTCGTTTTTCAGGATGAATGCATCAAAATATATTCCCCTCATGGCGGTCAAATCGCCTGGATAGAATCAAACGAAACTTTCAAGACTCTTCCAATGTTTGCTATTGTGAAAAAGAAAGTGTATAGCTCTCATGCAGGACCTTGCAAGGCGATGGAGGTTTCACTAGATAAAGTGAAAGAAGTGGTTTGTCGGGATTTTCTGACTCGTCTCTGATAATTGTATTTCAGGCTTCTAAAAATCCGAGAACCGATCAGGAAGCATCGAATATGTTTCATGTGCTTTGGGCCGATTGCAGGAATTTTTACAGTCCGACCGGATGGGCTCCGACAGAAAAGCGTGGATTCATCGGTCTGGACGACTACAATGCCGAAGCTGTGGGAAGAATATTGAAGAAATGTGATTTAGATTTAATCGTGAGAGCTCATGAAGTAAGCCTGATGCCCATTTCTATACCCCAGAAAGCATTTAATTATTTTAGGTTGTTCCAGATGGATATCGTTTTTTCGCTACTCAACAACTGATCGGTTGTTACGGATCAACGAACAACAAGGATAATGTGAGTTTCACGAAGAAAAAATAGTCGTAAAGTGTAATACAAAGAGGAATTTCAGAATAAATCTGGATATTTATTCCTCGACCGCAATAATAAAATTTCTTTCTTTGTAATGAGAAATTTGGAGAAACGAGAAGGAGAGAGAAATGATCCAAGAATGCTCCAATTTCGAAAAAGTAAAGTTAAAGAACAAGAAAAGGCAATGAAACTCGAAAGTAAGCAGTGCGAACGAGAGGAAACGATTATTGATGATCGCTAAAATGAATAATGTATTTCCACTTTTTTCTTGTCTCTGCATATCAATTCAAATCGTCCCGGTTTGAATGAAAATCTCTTATATCCAAAGTATCCAGAATCCTTTTGTTTTTTTCCAAGTCTTGTTGCAAAATTTTCTTTGCGAAAAATGTGAAAAAAATGAGAGAAAATTAATATTTTCCCGCCCGTTTCGATTACCCAGATGACGTGGAATCTCATATAAATAGAGAAAAAACCAACGGTTTCATTCATTTTCTGTTGTATAAATCTATGGAATCCATTCGTTGAGGTACGGTTTCTTTTGGAATAAGACACGCCCCTTCTTTTCCTGATATTAGGTCAAGCCAAAAGTTTTGCATCACTTTTTGTTTTTTCGTCATAAAACTGCGGTATGGTTTCTTAAAAAAATCATGTTTGGAGTACATAAGGGTATACATGTGAACTACATTTATACAAAATCTGGGCTCAATGGCGCTTTTGTGCAGCGAATTAGGTCAACTTTGCCAATGACAATTTTGATTGGTATTTTTGAGTGAGTACCGTATTGACTCTATGGCAACACAAACCGAGGCTCACATTAGTCTATTGTAGGGTCCCATTACTGTTAATTAAGCAACAATAATCCGTTTGTTCTGAAAGCTTCAGAATAGAAAACTAGAATTGAATGAATTTTCCAAATTAGGTGTTTTATGAAGACAATTTAGTTACACTGGTTGAAGAGGACCCTGAAATACTAATTTAAAATCTTGTAAATAGACTTAAATACTATCATAATATGCCAATGGATTGACTCCGCGGTTTCTTGTTCTCCTGCAAAACTCCAACTTCGGTACCATTGTCATCTGTCGACCGTCCAACTACAGGGGCTCTATGATCACTTTTGACATATTGGAGAATGACAACAAGACTTATTCAAATGATCATTGGGGATGAGAAGTGGACCCTCTATGCTAACTATTATCATAGACCTCAGTGCGTGAAACCCCCTGATTCCGGAGTTCAGACGCCAAATGTAGAAAATAGGGGTATCTTGGCAAAGTTGGACTAGTTCGCTGCTCAAAAGCGCCATTGAGCCCAAAATTTGTAGAAATATAGTTCACATGTATACCTTTACGAATCTCAAACGTGACTTGTTTCAAGAGCTTTATAGAGGTTTTATGACGACAAAACAAAAAGTGATGCAAAACTTTTGGCTCGACCTAATAGTATTGTGCTGGTCTCAGTGCCTGCTAGTTGTGGCTAAAGACATGTGAGGACCCGCCAAGATAATGAGTACAGTACTCACGTCAAAAGGACTACTGTATCAATTTTATCTTTGTGGTGGGCCCTCAAAAGGAAGAGCTTGCCTGTGCTCCGGCCACAACTGACAGCCGCTGAAATCAGCATAATAGTTTATTGAGATGTTTCCAGGGAGCAATTCTTAATATTAATTCACACCTATAATTTTTTCTTTCAGCAAATCACACTGGAATTCTAAACTCGTAGTAAAACATTTTTACAAGTTACACTAATGGAAATGGTTTATCAAACTTCAACCGGTGACAGTAAGTTTTTTGAATTCTCGACCGGAAAGTATAGTTTTAATTTTTCAGATGCAAAATTTTTGAAACGTCGAGCCAAGCTGAAGAAAAAGAAAAATCTTAATAGTAATTCAATTTATTTTTTTGTTAAAAAAATTAAGTGATTTCAGAAAAGGCAACCGGCAAGAGCCTCATCAATTCTCTCGAGTCAGTCGGTAGAGTCACCAATGCCATTGAAATGGAAAACAAAATGATGGGAAATCCAAAGGCAACGAAGACTATCGTTGACGAGCTAGCCAATAGAGATCAGTCACTTACCAAGGAAGATCTAGAATTAAATACTGTCGATAAACTGCCGGGCGCTTTGTTTGAATTCGTTTGGGTTGCCAGGACGGAATGTGCCGATAATGGTTGTTCGAATTTCAATGACTTTGCCGAAGGATTCAATATTCTTTCCTCTATTGATGGCTTAAACGTGAGTTCTGAGATCTTCAAAGAAGGAAGTCCATGGAATATCTACGAAATCTTTGCTGCGAGTATGAAGGGATTGATGGAAATTGATTCAGTCTTAACTGACATCGATAAGTTTAAGTCTGACAAGATTGAAGAAAACGATTTACTCTACTTCTATGTAGCTCTCCAGAAAAACGCACTGCAAATCATAAAAACTTCGGTCAACCAGAAACGAATCAAAGAAATGAGTTTCGACCAATTGAAGACCGATATGGCTTCTGTTTCAGCTTCCAAACAAGTAAAAGAGGCTTTTAAAAAAGAGGGAGTTGATATTGGTGAATGGGAGAAAACTCTGAAACCCATCGGCAAGAAACTAATGGCTTTTCAATCTACTTTTACGAAGGAAGCTGTTGACGAATATAGATCATCTAGTGAACAACTTCTCACCACGTATCAAAAACTTTTCAATCATTTCGAAAAGAAAGTTGAGACATCCGGGTTTCCGAACGGAGCCAGTGATCTTGTCAAACTTCTTGAAGACGTAAAAAACGAATTCTTCGCCGATCATCTCCAAGTCAAAGAGGGAAATCTCAAGAATCTGTTCCCTATTGTTCTTCAATTGAATGAACAATTCAGGGCTATTCTGGAGATCAAACGAGCAATTGATGATTTTGATGTTATTCGTACTGTTCAGAAAATCAGAACTTTTTTCGAAGGAGCACTAGCGGAACTTGAGCCGTTCAGCACTATTTTATCCCTTTTCGATTGTGATAACATGTTCGAAGAAATTTATGATGTAGTTTGGGTGAGAGAAAATGACTTAATCGTTAAGAATGAGAAGCCTTTGAAAAATTTTATCGAAAAGCTGAAAGTCCCTGAGTTCGAAGCATTGCCTGAGTTGCTTGAGGTATTTAGAAATATGACTGGATTTAGCAAAGCTATCAGAGAATTCGGAAAATTCGATGAAGTAAAAGATGAACTCAAAACGTTTAAACAGCAACTAAACGAAAATGGTTTTGATTCTATTGAACGGTTCTTGGAATACTCAAACATTGAAAAACTCATTGAATATGCGTCCAAGATGCGAAAACCAGGAAAATTTTTGACGTGCATTCCGAATCAGGAGGCACTCAAAAAAGCCAAAGACCGTTTCGGTGGCAAAGTTTCCATGTCAAACCTTCAAAGTCTTGAGACAATTAAAGTTGATAAAATTTTATATTTTTGTCATTTCATGAAGTCCTACTGGAATCGAATTGAAAAGACGGCGTCCATAAAGAAACCGAAGAATAAGGCTTCTGCCAATTCTTCCTTAGCAGACGGAACCAGCAGAAAACTGAATGAAGCCATTCATATTTTCGTTGGTTTGAAGTCCGCCGCTTCGTCACCTGTATTCAAAAAGTTCATCGAACAGACACCGAATATCGACGCTTTCATCTCAACTTTGCCGGATTCCCCTGAAAAGATTGAATTGTTGACTCTTTTCAATGATGCAACGAAGAAATCGATGAAATGGGCTTCTAAAACAGGAGAAGAACTCATCCAAAAACAATTTCCATCTGGAATCGATGGCATTCGATCTCTTGTCAAACATCCTCTTCAAATTGATGGAAATGTGGATATTGAATTGAGAAGGATCACTCGACTCTTGGTTGATCTCGGAGCACCGTTTCCCAAGAAAGAAGATGCAACAGTTCTGGAACAAATGTTGATGGAATTTGCAAATGGCTCACTGACATTGGAAAAAGGAAAGAAGAGTCTCGAGAATGTTATGCTCTATTTCGGCCAGTTGAGCAATGAGACTGGCTCGGGATTAGTTGTCGTCTCCGATAAACCGGTGAGTCGACTTTTCTATTGTAGCTCAATTTCTATCATATTTCTTTAGCACGTCAAGGATTTGTCGATGTATGGGATTTTGCTTATGTGAGTATATCATTGACCGAAACTAGTTTTCAGCCGGATCATTTTTTCAGATGTCTCGCCTGCTTTGTTTGGGTTGGATTGATGGTGAAGAGTGTTTATGATTTGGAAAAGAACAAAGTCAAAAAGAACACAAAATAGAATCGTATAAGTTCAATATGAGATGCATTCTCTCGTGGAAAACCGTTTTTGAAATCGAAAAAAAAATTGAACGCTTTCTTATTTACATAAAATATAGCGTTTCAAAAGGAGGTTTTTAAAACCTTGATAATTGTATACAAAGCACGTATTTTCCGATTAATTCCTTACTATTTTCCCGCCCACTTGTCTACACGTTTCCCGTGAAACTACAGGAAAGAAACAGTAAACGGACCAAACTGTTTAGACTGATTTTCCAGCAGAAAATGAAATGATTATTCAAATTCTGCGTGCTCATCCTTCAGGCTCCGCCTTTTTTTATAATAAGTAAGTTCTCATGTTAGTTGTTAGTATTTGTACTCATAAATTCAAAATAAAGCTTTGAAAAATGAAATAAGTAGGCGGAGATTCTTGAAATCCAAAAAATAGTGTCAAAAGTCTATCCTAGTTTTAAAACTAATAGGAAAATGCATGAAAGTTTGTCATTGGTTTACAGGGGAAACATGTTCAAAAACACTATTTGATATTTCAGAAAAAATTTCAAAATAACCACCTAGACTTTCAAAATTCGCAAAAAAATAAGCAAAAATTTTCTATCAGATCTGTTCTTCGAACTGACTCTTTCAATTAAGAGCAGATTACATTACCGGAGCTTTGCCACTGCGCCACAAGCGAGCAGGAACGCGCGGCCGAATGAGGGGGTACAAGAAATTGAGGGTCCGTTGCAAGCTGTCGAAACGGTGGCAGCCGCGGTCGGCCTATGTTATTGTTTCATGGGGAGGGAGGGGAGCTTTCTTATGGAAAATTGAACTGAACACCGACAACGTATTTTTAAAACTTTCGCCTTCAAGTTTGCTATCCGTTCAATAAATTCTTATTGCGAAAAAAAAGAAAAAAGAAATCTCAAAAAATAATAATTTCCACGTGGAAACCCGTGAAAGAGCGCCCGTCTCGATTACCCAAATGACGTGGCATTACGTGGATTTTTTTTGAATAGGGAAAAAAAGGACGGTTTCATTAATTTTCTGCTGCAGAAATCTATCGAATTTATTCTTTAAGGTACGTTTTTTTCGGGAAAAAGCCACAATCACGCTAAAAAACATTATGCTTGTCTCAGTGCCTGTCGGCGAAAATCTGACAAATTTTTCTATGTGAAATCAGTGACCGCGTTCGTCGTTTTTTTCAAAATTAAAACAGAGATTTAGAAAAAAACTGAATTTTTCTATCGAAATCAATTGAAAATGTGCGGAAAATAAGAAAACATTTTCGAACGCAAAAACGCCACGTCATTTTGCATTAATTTGCAAAAAAATAAAATTTTTCAGCGGAAAAATCAACAAATTGAAACAAAAATCCAACAATTCAACTTCTGTTGCTGAAATCTCCAGAATCCATTCTTTGAGGTACGTTTTCTTTAGCCAAGCTCTAACCACGTTCGTCATTCATTCAAAAATTTAACTGCGATTTTTTGTGAGCGGAAACTAAATTTTTCTATTGGAAACAATTGAAAACATGCGTAAAATAGAAAAACAAGAAGTTTCTGGAACCTTCTGGAACCTTTTGGAAAGTTAGCTTCGATGACAGTTCTCAGATTTGAATTGCCATAATTATCGTAATCCTCAACAGAAATTCCTGAATTTTTTGCATAAGTATTGTAGATGTCCGTCCTACAGAAAAAAATGGACCAATTCCGCCGTCAGCTGGCCATTTTAGAGTTTTTTGGTTACTTTAGCTACCGTAATTCAACAGTAATCCTGACGTGTGAATATACGGTAATGAAGCAGGAGGAGGAGATTCCGTTACCGGTTTTTCTTTCGCCTTTGAATTTTCTATCTTTTCAATAAATTCTTATTGCGAAAAAAAAGAAAAACAAATCTCAAAAAAAATAATTTCCACGTGGAAACCCGTGAAAGACCGCCCGTCTCGATTAGCCAAATGACGTGGCATCACGTGGATTCTCATATGAATAGGGAGAAAACCAACAGTTTCATTAATTTTTTACTGGTTTTTCAATCAATTCAATTTATTTTTTTTTCAGAAATGTCTCGAAACCTTCTTCTGGTCTCAACTATTCTGCTGGCCCTGATGGGTGCATTTGTCGGAGGTCGTCATGATGAATACGATGAACACGGAGGTGGACATTTAGAAGTAGCCCCGGTGAGTGGATTTTTTGAGTAATTTTAAGAAATTTCAGTGAATTCTAAGAAAAAATAGAGAAATTTAACAACTTTTTAACGATTGGTTTTTCGCTTTTTAGGCTCCGAAAATTCACTTTTTTGGCCAATTTTTATCGAAAAAAGCCGTTGATGAATCTCAAAATATAATTTTTCAGGAACTAATGGAAATGGTCTATGCTACGGAAATCGTTGGTCCGTTTTCAATCAATGACAGTGAGTTTTTTGAATTCTCGACTCGAAAATATATTTACATTTTTCAGATTCAAAACTCTCGAAACGTCAAGCCAAGCCGAAGAAGAATCAAACTAATAATAGTAAGCGAATTTATTTTGTTGTTTTAAAAAAATTATGTGATTTCAGAAAAGGCTACTGGCAAGATTCTCATCACTTCCCTCGAGTCAATCGGTAGAGTCACCAATGCCATTGAAATGGAAAACAAAATGATAGGAAATCCAAAGGCAACAAAGACTATTGTTGATGAACTTGCCAATAGAGATCAGTCACTTACGAAGGAAAAACTGGGATTGAAGACTGTCAGTGAACTTCCGAAGACTTTGAATCAATTCGTTTCGGTTGCCAAGACCCATTGTGCCAATGATGGTTGTTCCAAGTTTGATGACTTCGCCAAAGGATTCAACATTCTTTCCTCTATTGATGGCCTAAACGTGAGTTCTGAGATCTTCAAAGAAGGGAGTACGTGGAATGTTTACACATCAATCATCGAAAATCTGATGAGCCTATTCCCTAAAATTGACGAACTGTCAAAGGGGCTTTCTGGTGGCTTCGCCGATCAAGATAAAAAAGATGCGTTTTTCGCGACCGCTGGCGCAAAAATCAAAGAAATCATCGGATTTCCAAACATTCTGAAGCAGATGAAAGAGATAAATTTCAACCAATTGAAGGCCGATATCGCCTCTGTTTTAGCTTCCGAACAAGTAAAAGAGGCTTTCAAACAGGCGGGAGTGGATATTGGTAAATGGGAGAACAGTCTGAAACCCATCCGCGGAAAGATAAAGGCTTTTCAGTCTTCTTTTACAAAGAAAGTTGTCACTGAATATAGATCATCTATTGAGCAACTTCTCACCACGTATCAAAAACTTTTCAATCATTTCGAAAAGAAAGTTGAGACATCCGGGTTTCCGAACGGAGCCAGTGATCTTGTCAAACTTCTTGAAGACGTAAAAAACGAATTCTTCGCCGATCATCTCCAAGTCAAAGAGGGAAATCTCAAGAATCTGTTCCCTATTGTTCTTCAATTGAATGAACAATTCAGGGCTATTCTGGATATGAGAGGAAAGGTTGAGAAATTAGATGTTGTTCGTTCTGTTCAGAATATCAAAACTTTGTTCGAGGGAGCACTGGCTGAACTTGAAGCGTTCAACACTATTTCATCCCTTTTCGATTGTGATAACATGTTCGACCGTATTGTGAAAGGGCATTGGGAGGGAGAGAGTTCCTTGATTGTTAACATTGAAAAACAAATGAAGGAATTTATTGGAAAGCTGAAACTTCCTGAGATCAAAATGTTGCCCGAACTTCTCAAAGTTTTCAACAAGACACTCGGGGAAAGAGAAAAAGCTTTGGAAGAGTTCGGAAAAAAATCTGAAGCACAAGGAGAACTGAATTCGTTCAAAACTCAACTTCAGGCGGCCAACTTTGATTCTTTAACCAAACTTTTCGGTGGTTCTTTTATCTCGACGATTTCTAACTCAGTTCCTGATTTGCAAAAGCCAGAAAATTTTTTGACGTGCATGCCGAATCAGGCGGCACTCACAAATGCCAAGAACCTCTTCGGAAACGAAGTTTCCATGTCAAAGCTTCAAAGTCTCGAGACCATCAAAGTCGATGGAATCTCATCTTTCGGTCAGCTCATAGAGCCTTACTGGGACGGAGTTGAGAAAATATTGTCGACTTCCTCGAAGAAACCGAAAAATAAGGCTGCTGCCAATTCTTCCTTAGCAGACGGAACCAGCAGAAAACTGAATGAAGCCATTCATATTTTCGTTGGTTTGAAGTCCGCCGCTTCGTCACCTGTATTCAAAAAGTTCATCGAACAGACACCGAATATCGACGCTTTCATCTCAACTTTGCCGGATTCCCCTGAAAAGATTGAATTGTTGACTCTTTTTAATGATGCAACGAAGAAATCGATGAAATGGGCTTCTAAAACAGGAGAAGAACTCATCCAAAAACAATTTACATCTGGAATCGATGGAATTCGATCTCTTGTCAAACATCCTCTTCAAATTGATGGCAATGTGGATATTGAATTGAGAAGGATCAGTCGATTTTTGGTTGATCTTGGAGCACCGTTTCCAAAGAAAGAAGATTCAGCAGTTCTGGAACAAATGTTGATGGAATTTGCAAGTGGTTCAGTGACACTGAAAGAAGGAAAGAAGACTCTCGAGAAAATTCTTCTCTATTTTATCCAGTTGAGCGATAAGGATGACCTGGGAGCAGCTGCTGTCTCTGATAAAAAGGTGAGTCGATTTTTCTATCTCGTCCCAATAAAAACTCAATTATTTAGGACAGCGAAAGTTTTTGGGCTCAATTGGTTCCGTTTTTGTGAGTATTTCATCGACGGAAACTAGTTTTCAGCCAATTTTTTCAGGATTCCCTTCGGATCTTTGGAGTTTTATGCTGTTGTTATTGGTCTTACTTCTTATTATAAAGTTCATCCTAAATTGAAGCCTTATTATGATAAGATGCAAAAGAAAAAACGAATCAATCGTTTGGCTGACAAAGTAGCTGTGAAAGAAGATGACACAGTGCAAGTGACGTATATCGGTGAGTATTTATTATTTGAAATCAAATGAAATGAAATCGAGAAAAAAGATTTCTGGAAAAACTGTCTCATTAAAACCTCTATCAATTCTATTCCGATATCCTTTTATTTAAATCACTTGACAGATGGAAAACGGGACACAATCGTGTACAAGCCTGCCCATAACGAAGATGAAGAAACTCCAACGGAATTCCTGGAATTCCCTGAAACTGAGTCAAAACCTGATGACAACAATCAAAACAAAGAAGATGCTAAGAAAGTCGAAATCGTTACCACAACAGTCAAAGAGTTCAGGAAGTATTAGGTGCTGAAACGACTCGAGATTCAGTGAGTTTCCTAGATATGCCGAGGATAGATGAATTCCGATCTTTCAGACTAAGACTGAAGCTTATGGCCAATTGAGAACTAAAGCCGAACCGGTGGAACACCAACAACACCCATATTCGGAGGTAAGTTTCTTCCACGACAATCTTTCTAGAAGAAATAATATTTTCAGTTCTTAAAACTCCAACACCAACAAATTCCGGATCAGACGCCAAGCACGAAGAAGGCCACATTTAATTTCTGTCGTTCGGAGATGCAGATTGGAGTTGGCATTGAAAAGTATAAGGTGAGATATCGAAAAGAATTTCCCATTGACCGGGTCTATCTTGTTTCAGTTTGTCGGAGATCACAGGGAAGATGAAGAGGTAGCTAAAGAACTGGCTGCTCCCAATGAGGATACCACTCAAAGTGAAGCCCCTGAGCTGTCAAACAAATTGTCAACGAGAACATCTGTTGACAGATCTATAGATAAGGTCAGTTGATCAAGATTTTTCGTTTGAGACTAGAAACTTTGAGAGATGCTCTCTGAGAGAGTCGAGCATAGGCCTGAAGGTAGTTTTTCATTTTGAACATTTTTTCTGTTGACAACACTCTCTGAAAATGCCTCTAAATGCCTTAAAAACCGACTTGAAATACAAAGATTTGATTATTGTGGAAGAGTTTTTTGCAACTTCGGCTACGGGGTTTTGGAACGCCCCAGTGGCTATTTTTGCTTTTTCTTTGAATTTTTATGTTTTTATTAAATATATCTTCTTATTAACTTTGAAAAAATGAGAAAAAAAGCGACTAGAACGTCCCAGAACGCCGTGGCCGAGGTTGCCTAAAAACTCTTCCACCATAATCAAATCTTATTTCAAGCTGGATTTTAAGGCATTTAGAGGCACTTTAAGAGAAAATTGTCAACAGAAAAAGTGTTTAGAATGAAAAAATACATTTAATTTCAAATTATTGAATTCCAATTCAGTCCTCCTTTAAACCATTTTTGTTTTTGCAGACCCAAAGTTCGAATGCTTTGGATGGACGCACAGACGCTGGATCTAATATTGAAGGAGCAGCTGATGACATGGTGAGATTTTAAATACTCTAGGGGTTTAGAAGAATTAATCCAAATAGAAAAAGAAACAATTTAAACGGAATTCTAGAAATATCTTTTTGAATGGAACAATTAGATTATTTCGGACATCATCTCTTTAAACTTTTTCATTTTTGCAGGCTAATCAACACTCATGGATTTCTCGTTTCACAAATGGAATTACTAGTCTTTTCTGCCGTTCCAATGACAATGTTAACCCGAACAAAACTGATAATTTGGAGGCACAACGCACAGATAGTGGATCCGAAACGAGCGAATCACCTGATGAGGTTCCGGTTGAAAACGGTGAAAAGGAAAAGGTGAGATTTCAAAAAGAACGCATTGAAATTGAGCAAAGACGTTTCAGCTTCTCAAAGATGGCACTACAGATGATAAAGCTTCTAATTTATTGAGTGACCCCAATAATCTCACTGAAGAAGATATGGCTGTGATTAGGAGTGACAGTTACTTGGAATATTCAAAAAAAAGAATAGAAAAGGTGAGTGGAACAAGACGTTTCAGAACATTCAAAACTAGACATTTTTAACCAAGAAAAATATTGTTTTCCTTAATTCAAAGCGCGATAGGAACTAGTTAATTCCTTTTTTTTCTTTTTTCCATGCCTCTTTGAATACTCTCAATATAGGGACTCTGTTCGAAAAAGTTGAATCTTTAATCAGCATAGCAATATTCGAAGCTACTTTTTCTTCTATTATATCTCAAAAAAGTTATCAAACAAGGGATCATCTTCAATATTTGTTTTGTTGGACAGCAATACTAGGATTTCTATAAGATCTAGTCAAAATTATTGTACCACTTTTGAAAAAATTTTCGGTCAAGATTTTTTTGGAATTTGGTGAATTAATATGTTGCTATCATACAGTATTTTTTAAAAACGTATCCCAGTTCTTTTTTTGACTCTAGGGGTTTAGAAGAATGAATCCGAACAGAAAAAGAAAAAATTTAAACGGAATTTTAAAAATATCTTAAAATGGAACAATTAGATTATTTCGGACATCCTTTCTTCAACTTTTTTTATTTTTGCAGTCTCTGCAACCATCCTGGATTTCTCGTTTCAAAGAGCGAATTACAAGTTTTTTCTGCCGTTCCAGTGTCAATGTCCACCCAAATGAAACTAACGATTTGGAGGCACAACGTACAGATAGTGGATCCGAATCATCTGATGAGGGCTCGGTTGAAAGCGAAGATGAAGATAAGATGAACAAAAGACCCCGCTCAATTTGCAGTAAAACGTATCAGCTTCTCGGAAAGAAAAAGCGAGCAAAACGATCAAAGGCTGCAGGCGAAAAAAAGGTGAAACGTCAAATGCGCCAAAAGCATCGAAATCGAAATCCTCAAGCGTCCTACCTTTCTAAATTCCAAAGAACAGTTGATCAGATTATCAAGGATTCCGGTGTTGAACCTTTTGAAGGAGAGAATTACCCTGAAGAGTACAAAACAGACCATTCAAAACATTTTTTCAAGAGAAAGATCAAGGACGAAAACGGCAATGTACGTTCTTTCAGTTTCCCTGTGTTGAGCAATCAATATTTTGTTTTTAGTATATTTGGACAGCCCTACTATTCGGATTCCTCTCCAGACTATTGATGGATGTTAAATCCTTCCCGTACACTAATTCAAAAACCGGAGAAAAGTATAATGTAAGCGTTTAGATAAAACATTGGAAAACTGAAATAAGATTTTTTTTCAGTACTGTCTGCCGTTACCTGTCTGCCTCGCTATTTTGAGAGAGGCAATAAAAACATTGAAAAATATGAAAAGCTTCATTGAACTCCGCCCGCCGAAAATCGTTCTTATTGGTGATGTACACGGATCTCAGCGTGGAATGGCTTACGTTATGAACAAATTTCTTCTTGATAATAAAACACAGTTGCTCTTTATGGGAGACTATGTGGATCGCGGGAATCGCAGTGTCTGTTGCCTCATGACGCTGGCTCTTGCGGTAGTAAGTTCCATTTCTTCGTGTTGTTCTCTCGTTCGAACTACCCTATTTTTCAGATAGTCAACCCTGAAAAATTCAAGTTTCTTGCTGGAAATCATGAGCTGGCTTCAATCAACATTCGCTACGGATTCTATGTATTATACAATCTCTCCTCAACTTAAATTCATAAAATGAGTTTCAGGACGAGTGCGTAAGACTTTTCGGAGAGCATGGAGGACAACTTCTCTGGAAAGAAGCGAACTTATTGTTCCGCGAGTTATCAGTGCTCGCTCTTGTCAAGGATCGAATGTTGTGCATGCATGGTGGCCCCTGTAAGGCAATGAAAAAAGGACCTGAAGCTGTGAAAGCAATTCTTGCTTAGTTTATCATCTGCTTCCTCATGATCAATTTTGTTTAGAAAGGAAAGATTCCACAAGATGAAGAACACGCCGAAGTGATCGTCAACCTACTTTGGGCAGATCCCTCCCCATTTATAAATCCAATTGGATGGATTCCAAACGATAAGAGAGGATGTGGAGACATGTTTAATTACATTACGACCGAAGATATTTGTAAAATATGGAATATCGATTTAATCGTTAGAGGTCATCAGGTTAGTTCAACTCTGATTTTTGAAGAAAATTTATCGATTTTTAGGTGCCAACACACGGATTACGGTGGGATCACTGTCAAAGACTTCTTACACTGTTCAACGATGTCAATAGCGGCGGAGAATTAGTGAGTCCTCCTGTTTTTACGTATCCTATACAATGGCTTCTTGCAGAATAAAGCTGTTTTCGCGGTGGTCGACGAGGAAAACATTTTCGAGTTTTATCGTCTCTTTACGGAAGAGAAACCGGAGCCAAAGAAGGAAACAAAAATGATGAAGCAATACAGGGCACAACAAAAAGCTGAGGCGAACGCAAAAAAAGGAAAGATAGCTGTACAAGAAGAGAAGACTGACGCCGCTTCTCACTCCTCAGGTCAACCAGGAACATCAGAAGCAGTCGGCATCTAACAAACCATGTTGACACCTAGAATATCTTACTAGTTTCCCTTCTCAACCCCCAAATCCATAATCCCTGTCGTTTTTGTCACCAGATCTCTATGATTCGCAAATACATATTCACATCATGTACTATTTAATTGGCCTCAATAAAAATATAAACCCTTTAAACGCTGTATTTTATTTTTAAATTTCCTTTAGGTGTCTCTCCAATTTCGGCATAAGATCCCATAGAATGGCACTCGAAATCAGCATTTTCCGGAATTCAAGATGGAACATTTGGAATAATTTAATTCGAAGAAGATCTTTAAGATAGTGCCAAAACGATTTGCTAATATTTTTCTTAAATATGAAAGCATTCAAAGGCACCGTACTTTATTTCATAATATGACACGTGGAAAATATACAAAATTCACAAAAACTATAATAAATCAGAAAAACTCAAAGGCATTGTCGACCGGTCAAAGAGATATTTCGAAAAGCACCACAACACTGAAAATGTGTTGAATGAGATGATGAATGAGATGAATTCAGAAGTGGATAAAGAAGAGATTCAGATGAGAACCACGTGGAGAAACACGATCGAGTCGGCGGATTTTCAGAGAAGAAAATCGAAAAAATCGAGTGATATGTCGAGTGGAACATCACGTAGAAACCGAGAACTGCAAATTTTAAAAGGTTGAAAAATTGAATTGTTGGCTCCGCCCACTTTCAATGATCTTTTTATGAAACTTTAAAATTCTAGAAATTTAATTTTCTAGAATAAAATCTTACCATAAATAAAAATATCCAAGATGAGTCGAGGTTTCGGATGATATTTCCATATTCTGAAACTCTTAATCTCATTTGACCAAAAACAAAAAAAAAACAAACGATTGAAATCCGAAATCCTCTTTTGCTCCGTCGTCCTCTAATTTCTGTCTCACTTCTAAACACATTCCGAAAAGAGGTGGAAATATAAGAACAAGGAGGGGAAGAGTCGATCCTCCGACAAGATTAACGACGACTCCGAAATTGGGAACACACGCGGCACTTAGAATTATTATCCAGAATACGGTAGTTCGGATTAGGAAACGACCGATTCCGAATTCTGAAATATTTTCTTTTTTAATGGAATTTTTGCTTGTTTTTGAGAATTCAAAACTAAATACAAAATAAAATGTCTTCCCAACTAACCTTGTTTAACTCTAAATAAATGTTCAGATGCCTGCAACAACGGATTGACAATAATCAAAACGGAGAAAAAGACGTGAAGAGCGATTAGAATAGAGATCCCCCTTCGAAGAGTGTCGTTTTGAATTGAACTGATTATAGAATCGGAGACACTGTCACCGTATATCCAGAAACCGAGAAGTGAAACTGGAGTGTACAGGACAAATAGGGCTGGAAATGAGGGAATTTAGAACGGGAAATTTAAAAGAGGATAATTAATTTTTTAAGGTTAGAAAATTTTTTAAGGTTAGAAAATTTTTTAAGGTTAGAAAATTTTTTAAGGTTAGATGCGCATTCCGTAAAATAGGTGCATTTACAAAAACTTCACAGTTGCATTGAAAAAAGATAAACATTTTAAATATGCTCTTTTGATTATTCCTTCGGGCTAAACCATCTACCGTAATCTATCACATTTTCAAATTTGCGTCTTTGAATTTTTTACTGATTTTTTTCACTACTGTAGTTCATAGTTGTTTTTAATTTTGCGAATAAAAAGCTATTATCGGTCCGGATTTCAGATTAACATCTGGAAAAAATTTCGAGAATTTATTTTCGATGAAACAGAAAAAATAGAACATTGTTCCGGATTTCAGAAAAAATTTTTTTTTCGGATTCAATTAGTTTTTATATTGGTAGCTGGCTCCAGTTGCTCTGTTTCTATGACTATCGAATTTTTAGTTTTACAGATATAAAACAATTTCTGTTCCAACGAGGCTTCCTATATTTACTGATAGTAAATTTTTTGTTGACGTTGATGTAATTGAAAAGAGAAAAACTGACCGATATAACTGAGCAAGAAGCATCTAAAATAGTGTTGAGGTGTCTTCATATCATGAACAATTGTCGGAATACACGGATGTCCTCCATAAGCGAATATGATTGTGGCAAGAGAATTCGAAGCGGCCATCGGAGTGAATTCAGGGTATGCTGAGTGCTGGAAAATGGATTCTTGGGAGCGGGCAGAGAAGGCTACGCTCCTTTATTTTTTTGAGAACAATAGACCAGTACATTGCGGAAAAAACAATTTCGAAAAAAATTCAAGAATTTTTGAATAGACAACTGAAACAGGAAAAATTTTATTTTTTTCAAAACCTGAAACTTAAAAAAAACTTCCCACATTTTTGCAGTTTCAAATTTCATAGCTATTCCTATAAATCTTACTACCGAATTCTATGTACCCCTCTTCGAAAAAGAAAGAAATTCAAACCTGAAAACACCCTTTCGCATCGAGTGCATATCCAAAAAGAATCAGAGCGACGGCGGTGATTGTGGATACTGTAGCCACTATTGAAACTTGCCTGGAACACAAAATACTATTTTAAAACAGCTCATTCAAAAATACCAAAAATGCATGGGACTTTTAAGCATGACGAATGGCCAGAGAACCAATCCAACTCCTATCAACGTTGAACACATCGTCGCGGGAATTCCGAATCCAATCAACACTTCAGATATCGTTTTAGCAGCTAACAATGAGAAAACCGCCGTCCCTCCGAATACAGTAAGATAAGTACAGAAACTTGTGAAATGACTGAAACCTTATATTAGAGGTAGAGAGCCCTTCTATTAGAGGTTACCCCATAGAGTCCCCCAATGCTTTTTGAGCCATCTCTGGATAGGGATTCCGACAGTGTTCCGTATATTCACTCCATCGATTCTTCATTATTATCCAATTGTTTCCTAATAGAGTGGCAGTGTAAAATGGAATCAAACACATTATTATTAGGGTTATCGTACCGCCCATTGGTCCTGCAAATGTTTTTTTTCAAAATTTTTTTCAAAGAAAATCTGAAATTTTTTCCGGCTTCAGAACATTTTTGATAATTGAAGACTATTTTCATTTCTAATTATCATTTTTAGAAAAATGCGACAATTCTAGAAAAAAAGTTTTTCCTGTTTCATTAAAATTCGAAAATTCATTATTTCTTTTGAAAATGTTTTTTGTCGTGGTCTCTTTTCCCCATAAACTTATTTTCAAAACAACGGGTCAGAAATTGCGCCCAGAAAACTTTCGAAATTCAACTTTTAATATTTGGTTGACTTTAAAACCTTAACTTTAAAATATTTGAACTTGGCCAATTTTGTGAACGACAAAATTCAAATATTCTCGTTTAATCCTCCGTCAACCAAATCAAGGCTTGGAGATTAGGCGTTCGGGCGCGTTGAGCAACAAAAATTTTGACTTCAGTGCGAAATTTCGGTTTTGAAAAAAAAACGATGTTTCAAGAAGCAGTTATTTTTTCTGCCGAAGAGCAAGAAATAATGTTCTAAGGTTCTTTACTTCAACTGAAACATGAATACATATAATGCAGTATTCGGGGTATCTTATGTTGTAAAACTGCTTATGAGAAAAGTTAGGTCTAATTTAGCCTCTTGGTAGATAAGATTGCAAAAATGAAATTTGTATTATATCAAGAAAAAAAAAGAATTTTGTCGCGGAAGTAAGTCACTTCCCCAACCAATAGGTCTTAGTCGAAGACAATAGTAAAGATAATAGAGAGTATTACGGTAGATAAACATGAGAGGAGAACAAGATGATGATGCCATCAACGTGAACTTAGAATGAGAGATCTGGAGTGATGAAACGTGGCAAGGTCAATGAGGAAAGGAAAAGGAAAAGACAAATCAGTTCGGAAACAAATCCAGCATGAGCGACACCCAACCGGAGAAGAAGAGCCAAAAGGAGGAACCCGAATCGCCGGGAGTTCAACTACTGGAGGAGCAGTCGGATTCGCCGTCACTCGAAGAGGTCTCGATGCGTTCCGCAAGAAGTCCAACCGCCGAAGGTACTCATGGTCTTTCCTCTCATCAATAAACCGTTACTCTCTTTGTCTATCCTCCTAAGCAAGCGACCCCCCATTCTCAGAGTCTGTCAATGGGTTCACCACCCCAAGATAGTCTCCACATGGTGCATCGACTGTGTGAACATGAGCCGGTGGTTTGGGAGGTGTTCGGTGCTCGGAAGACGATGATCAGAGTTTCGGAATGAGATAACGGGTCGCGTTTCCGAACTCCCCTCGGTCGCGAGGGCACTACCCCTTATCGTAGGGGGATTAGACTCAGTCGTTGAGTTGATAACGAGCGATAGTTTGAGAATAGCATTTCGTTGCATTGGAAAACCAAAAATGCTGTAAGGGCTCGAGTAGAGCACGAGCGACGTGGTAACTTGCAGCATTTAGTAGGGGCATCTGGGAAGATGCTTGCTCTAGGCGTAGCATAGAGAAACAATTCACATGTCGGTGAATCTTCCGATACCTGAACCACCTCGGAAAAAAAAAACAACTCTAATAATGAAATCGGTCGTTTCTCTAAAAACTTTCGCTGCGCTACTGTAATTCGTAACGGAATGGCTCGCATTCAGTAACATAACGAAACTATGTGTTTCATTGTCTATTTGAAGAGGCTCTCGATGTGGAGACGTCGTGGGCAGCGATTATGGAGTCGGAAACAGTGGAAACAGAATCATCTGTGAGCAAGGATTCCGAAGATATCGAAGGATTCGAATCGGGAGAGGATGATGAGGAGGAGCCGCATACCGATTCGTCAGGGACCAACGGTTTGAAAGGAAGCGACGTAGTCGAGCGGAAGTCGGTCTTTCTCCGCCTCTCCTGGCCTGAAGCAACGAGACAAATGGTGAACGGACAAGGACAGATGGTGAACGGACAAGGACAAGCGGCGGGTCGTCGCAGAAGACACGCGTGGGCCGTTGGCTGCCTTTTATGCGGCCAACGGGGCCACGCTGCTCTCCACTGTACGCGGTATCGTACAGTGGAGGAGCGCGTGGATATTGTGCGATCGAGGTCATGGTGCCAATTATGTCTCCAAGGAAACCACTCGGACATCACATGCTCGAAGCGACGTAAGAAGTTTATCTGCAAGGATTGTACACTATACCACCATATCTGCCTCTGTCGCCATCGTCTCCGCCAGTTGGGTTTGGATTCGGGTGGATGCAAACCAGGCGAGAGTTCGAAGAAGACAAAGAAGGACGATGACTTCGACGGAGAAGATCCCCCACATTCAAGCATCCCCCCAGTTGTGTCATCCCATTAGGAGAGTGGAATCGTCAGGTGGCCAACCGGGCCACAAACTAGAACTGTAATCGTACTCGTAATGATTTAATGATTTCGAATAAATTTCAATCGGAAAATATTGATTTTGTGGGAGACAGTCCTTTAGTGGGAAGGGAAGTAAACATAATAAAAGAGATAGAGAGTTGCTTCTTCTCCACGGAAAAAAAAATGTTCTACAAGAGATAATTTGTCGGGATCCAATGGGAGTGGAATAAATTGTCAGTCGTCGTGAACAACAGATTGGTGGGCCGGTCCAGGGAGCGTGCCGATGACTCCGTAGATCTGCAAATGGGCGCCACCCCGACATCCACTTCCCATTTTCTGAGTCTGTTTGTGTTTCTTTGCTGGACTCCTCCGAAGATAATTGCGCAAATGTCAACGGCAGGAAGAAAGAAAGATGAGCAAGCAGGATCCAAGTGTCTGACAAGATGGTTAGCGCTACCTCTACTTGGATCTCCTGAATCTCAGAACGTCTAGCCTTGATCGCCCGAATGAGGTGGAGAGCGAGACGTTAAACAACGAACATGCATCCAATTGCTCGCAGACAGTTGACATGGGCTCGTTTACAGAATCGGTTATGAAGAATGAGAGACGGTCTGGGTCAAAAATGGGAGTTCTCCCTGATGATCCGGAACTTATTTGGAAAACCGAAAACAAAAACACGATCCGCCACGTGTTCAGAAAAGAAAAGAATATGACGGAATAAAGGCGCGAGGTCACGGAGGTCAATCGGAGGTCACTAAACCAGAGCAGGGATGTTGTTTGTCCAGTCAAGGATTTTCGAATTCAGTTCAAACAGTAACAGTCTTGCTGAACAGTGACTACCGGAAGTATCCGAAGATGACTAAGGCGAAGAAGACCCGTCTTCAGGAAAACCATGCAAGGCGTGCAAGTGCAGTTGGAGAGACACGAAGAGAGATGGGTCAAACTGGATGAAAGGTTGTCGTCGAATGAGGACAAGAGGAAGTGGCGCTGTTCTTCATTTGATGAGAAAACAGGCCGACCAATCTTTTCGAGATTCGAAGATGAAGGAGACAGTGTTCACTCAGTCACGAATAGTCCAAGGAGAGTTGAGAAGGAGTATTCGTCTCCAAAGCAGGCGGAGGTCATTCAGCGACCGCCAGATCAATGGAAATCGCAGGATCATCTTCTCCAGGCTCCGAATGCTACTCCACAATCTCCACCTACCGTGACGGTTGAGGAGCCATCTCCAGTCAATCAGATGTCTCCAATCAATCAAGTGTCCCCAATTAGCCAATTGTCTCTAACAAATCCTGTTCTTGCGACTAATCTGCTCACCTCAATCACCAGTGCAATGGATTCGTTCGATGGAAATCCGGAGGAGTACGACCTCTTCATGCAAACTTTCGATCTGCTCGTGCATCAAAATGATGACATTCCGGTGGCTATGAAACACGCGCTTCTGCTCAAAATGCTCACCGGAGAAGCTCAAGCAGCAAAACGACTGAAATTTACTCCTTTGGAACAGCGGAATCTGACCTTTTCCGGGTTCATTTCGGCCGCTCATACGGAGAAATGCACGTTTTATCGAGTCGAGTTCAGAGATGGTGATGGGAAATGTTGGTACACTAGCATGGCAAGCTACGACAAAATGAACATTCGGTTCACTGCTCCACATCTGAATCAAGAGGAAAAGAAGGCGTTGCAGAAACAACAATTCGATTTGCATTCCATCGAGCAGTTGGGGAGGTACAATGGGGAACCAATCGATCTACTCTTGGGGAACAACATTCTGGGGAATATAAATCAGGAGATGATGACCTTGTCGACAGGGAGATTGGTGGTTCGCACCAAATTAGGTCCAATCGTTTACCCACCAGTGGCCAAGGGGGCGCTGAAACAGTCGTCACTCGAGAAACCAGTCGGGGTTACAGATGAGAAGAAACAAATCGTTGTTCACACCGTGGATACTCCAGATTACGGTTCACATCAGCAGGATACGCGCAATGTCTCGAATCAAAAGTTGGCAAAACTCATGGAACAACAGTGGAACTTAGAAGGGATCGGGGTAGAACCTCCAGAAGTTGTTACGGACAAAGAGAGGCTAAATCAGGAAGTCCTCGAACAGTTCAAGAAGTCAGCTACTCGGGATGAGCACAACAGAATTCAAGTGGCGTTTCCTTTCAACGGTCGCGAGGATCAACTGCAGGACAACCTTCCAGTAGCATTGAAGCGGCTCGAATCGCTGGTTAAGCACCAATCACCTGAGATTCGCTCATCTTATGATGAAATCATACAGACGCAGAAGAAGTCGGGAATTATTGAAGAAGTGTCGCCGGAGGAGAAGCCAATCGGGCCTGTGTACCACATTCCCCACGATGTTGTAGTCAAAGAGGATTCAAACAACACGAAGCTCCGCATCGTGTTGGATGCGTCTTCCCACGCAAAAGGACAACTATCGTTGAATGATTGCATTCATTCAGGACCATCCATTCTTCAAAAAATCCCCGGTATTATGATGCGAAGTCGCCTACAGGAGTTTCTGATGATTGCTGACATTGAAAAAGCATTTCATCAGGTGCAAATCCAACCCCAATTTCGTGATGTCACTCGGTTTCTCTGGCTAAAGGATCCGACCAAAGGTGTGACAAGGGACAACATTGTGATATATCGATTCACTCGTCTGCCCTTCGGGGTGAACTGCTCTCCGTTTCTGCTCGCAGTAACAATACTACTGCATCTGGACATTAACCCCAAGGCGATCAACAAGCGAATCATTGAGAACTTGTATGTCGACAATGTGTTGGTTACGACGAATACGGTCAAGGAGTTGAAGAAATCATACGATGAGCTGAAGAGTACGTTCGACGGGATGCAGATGAACTTGAGAGAGTTTCTATGTAATTCGAAAGAGGTTATGGAGACGATTCCTATCAAAGATCGCGCTCCAAACAATTGGAACAAATTACTGGGTCATATATGGGACAGCATCACGGATACAATAACTATAAAGTTAGCGGTTCCGCCAGCGGGAAGACCCACAAAACGCGAAATCGTCGCTTTCTTGGCAAAGAATTACGATCCAACCGGGATGATATCGCCTCTCGTGGTGAAAACTAAGAAGTTGGTAACCTTGTTATGGGAACACGAAATGAAATGGAATGACCAGTTGCCAATGGAACTAATGCCGATGTGGAACGAGATCGTCGCCCAATTCACCGAGTCTTCAATAGTTCTTCCTCGACAGGTCGTTGCTTCTTACGACTACAAGGAGGTGGAGTTGGTGATGTTCTCCGATGCATCACAAGACCATTATGGAGCAGCTGGCTATCTTCGTTTCACTCATCGCGACAACACTTACTCGTCGAAATTGATTTTCTCGAAATCACGAGTGCGCCCAAAACGTGTCGGAATGACTATCCCACAAATGGAACTCCTAGCTTTGGAAATCGCGACAGTGATTGCCATCATGTTGCAACAGGAGCTGCATTTGCCGATAAAGAAGATCACTTTTTTCAGTGACAGTACGTGTGTCTTGCATTGGGTTATTCACAAAGTTGGGAACCACTTGGGGTTGAAATGAGCGGCCAATCGGGTAACAAAAATCAGGAAGAATCTGGCACAGTTGCACGATCTCCAAATTTCGACGGAGTTACGATATGTGCCGACGAACGCGAATCCAGCAGATATCGCCACCAGAGGATGCTCAGTGGAAGAACTTCGAGTCAACTCCTTATGGAACGATGGACCATCATTCATTCAGAAAGATCGTAGTCAATGGCCAAAAATGATAGATGTGTCACCTGCAGATCCACGACAATTTCATGTGTTTGTGGTAACGGACGACGCCGTTAGTCGAACAGAAAAAGATTACTGCCCTGCGAAGATAAATGACAATAGGACCACCCAGATAGCTACAGGAACAAACAAAGAAGAGGACATCGTCCAGTCGATAGTGCCCTATTCGAGGACAAATGACATGAAGAAACTGATCCACGTTATGAAATGGGTAGGTCAGTTCGTGCATGCCTGTGTGACGAAAAGGAACATTCGGTTCCCTGAAAGGAAATACAGTTATTCGACTCAATCCATGAAAAGATATGCTGAAGCGGATGGAAGGAACGATGAGGTAGAGAAGTGGAAAGTGGTGCGGGACATCATTATTGTGGAGCACTACCGGGACTCAGCCGATCGACTCCAACTTGCACCGCCTGCTACATTCAAACCAGTGGTCACTGAAACAGGATTATATCGCCATGCACGCCCATTCGTCAATTCAAAACATCCCAGCCACACGGAGGACATGAAGATGCCAATTATAATCATCAGCAAGCATCCTCTGGCTCAGCTAATCGTGAGAGAGTCTCATGTAAGACTCCGACATCAAGGGGTGAAGGACGTCATTTCGGACGTGCAGACGAAATATTGGATGGAAAAAATAGGATCAATCGTGAGGAAGGTACGAAAGGAATGTGTCACCTGTCAAAGATTACACGCTCGACCTTACAAATATCCATACACGGAAGCACTGCCAGCGGTAAGAAGTCAACTCGTGGCTCCATTCGCCTTCGTAGGACTCGACTATTTTGGTCCACTTCGATACAAGTCAAACGATATCTCAGGAAAAGTGTGGGTATTACTGGTCACTTGTTTAGTTACCCGTGCTGTACACTTGGAAATCGTCCAGGACAATTCGACAAATAGTTTTATTATGGCGTTAAAGCGATATTTCGGTCGCAGAGGAGTACCTCAATCAATAATGTCGGACAATGCACCGTCATTCAAGTTAGGATATTCTATGATGAACGCGGATCTCAAAACTCTAGTCAACAAGAGCATGACTCTTACTTCGTTTCTAGCAGACCGCGAGATCGATATTCGATTGATCACACCTCTGTCACCTTGGAAAGGAGGGATATATGAGCGTATCGTTGCTCTTGTGAAGAATATGCTTTATAAGATCATTGGAAGAATTACCATTTCATACCTCGAGCTTGAATCATTGGTCATTGAAGCGGAAGGAATTCTCAACTCCAGACCAATCACTGCCAACAAAATCCACATCGCGGATGCGGAGCCAATACGTCCAATTGACTATTTGATTCCAAAGGCTAGTTTAGCAGTCCCAGAGCAAAAAGAAGCAGTAGTGGATCAGGTGGTAGCGGGAGCGACGGAGAAGGTAACTCGAAAATTAATGGAGTCGATAACGGCAGTACGAGCAAATTTGTGGAACATCTTCGCTCACGAATACTATGCATTGCTTCGAGAATCTCCTATTAAAAAGGCGGCATATGCAAAGGCCTCTCCAACTCCAGGGACGACGGTGTTAATCGTAACAGACAAAGTGGCTCGATACCACTGGCCCATCGGGGTCATTCAAGATCTTGTCCACTCCAAGGATGGAGCAGTACGCGCAGTCAAAGTGAAGATTGGAAAGAAGGTGCTAGAACGGTCAGTCAACCATCTTATCCCGTTGGAGCTCCCGGCGGAAGAATCGCAGGATTCTGATTTGGACAAGTCACATGCAGCTGGAACGCAAGAGGCAGAGACTGGAACGCAAGAGCCAGAGACGTCACCACAACCGCACGCTACACCTTCACCAACAATCACGAAGAAATCGCGGGCACGGCCGTATCTACAAAGGAAGGCTAAGAAGAATCAAGTAACAATCGGCCAAGAGAAATCACTCGAATCGACGAGTGCTGATTCTGGGATATGATTAAGAAGTGGGACGAACTTCCGACGTTCCCACTCGGAAGTTCTTTTTCCGCCCCCCAGTGTCGCGGAAGTAAGTCACTTCCCCAACCAATAGGTCTTAGTCGAAGACAATAGTAAAGATAATAGAGAGTATTACGGTAGATAAACATGAGAGGAGAACAAGATGATGATGCCATCAACGTGAACTTAGAATGAGAGATCTGGAGTGATGAAACGTGGCAAGGTCAATGAGGAAAGGAAAAGGAAAAGACAAATCAGTTCGGAAACAAATCCAGCATGAGCGACACCCAACCGGAGAAGAAGAGCCAAAAGGAGGAACCCGAATCGCCGGGAGTTCAACTACTGGAGGAGCAGTCGGATTCGCCGTCACTCGAAGAGGTCTCGATGCGTTCCGCAAGAAGTCCAACCGCCGAAGGTACTCATGGTCTTTCCTCTCATCAATAAACCGTTACTCTCTTTGTCTATCCTCCTAAGCAAGCGACCCCCCATTCTCAGAGTCTGTCAATGGGTTCACCACCCCAAGATAGTCTCCACAAATTTGTTGAAATATGAAAATGCTGAAACCGTAAAAAATTTTTTTTTCGAAATTTTGAAAAGTTTTCCGTATTCTCTCTCTCTCTCTCTCTCTCTCTCTCTCTCTCTCTCTCTTCCTTTTGCTCACCTAATGACAACATCGCATTGGGTAGAGCCACTAATCCGGATCCAGCCGTCTCTCCGAATGTGAATATCACCGCTATCCACCATGAGTAACCGTTCTCCATATCTGAAAGTATTTCTTTTTTGTGGAAAAGATTCGAAAATGCGAAAATTATAAAGGAGCAGAAGCAGCAAACGAGAAAAAATCAACATGAAAATTTGAAAACTTGGAATTGTAAATTTTCGTTTTAAAACTTATTTTGTGGACAAGTGAATTATAGAAATAGCATTTTTTAAAGAAAATTCATTATAGAAAATTTGGAATAGATATATGAGAAAGCTTTGCAGTTACAGCTGAGAACATAGTACCAGAAAACATTAGTTAAAAAGCTTTCAAATTTTTTTCTGTTTCCATGTTAATTCGTAAGAATAGACAGCGATTCAGAAATTGCTTTTCATCTTCCATAGAAAATCATAATCAATTTAAAGTGAACAAAATTCCGTTTGGGAAAGAAACTGCAAAAAAAATCTGGTTCCTTTGTATATTCTGTTTCAGGATTTCAGTAATCGATCGAAAATACAAATGTATTTCTAATGTAATCACATGCTTTGATAAAAAAAGACACTTGGAAGACAAAAATTGAAAAAAAAAAACGATTCTGAAAAGTTGAGATTCACTGTATTTATTATTCTTTTCATTATGTGATCGTAAGTTTTTTTTTTACAAAAAAAAAATATCAGAAACCTCCTAACCGTCCATCAAAAACGCGGAGACGTGAGATCTTATTTAAAGGTGAATGAGAAAAGTTTCATCATATAATTAAAAATCAAGAAAATGCTCCACATGACGAGACCCTGCGTACGTTTGCCTTTGTACCTTTAAATGAGGGCTCATGGATAGATTTTAGTAATTTATCTTAAGTTAGATGGTAGAATTAATTTTTAATTAATTATTACCGAGAAAAAAGGGTAATTTAATTCAAAGATTACTGTTTCTGAAATTATATATATTTTTTTTCGAAAACTCCGTTATTTGATCAAATTGATGTTTCAATTGCTAAAAATGTTTGAGTTTTTCCATGAGAGAACACGAATATAAACAGTAATTCTATAATGATTCTGAATCCTTTTCCTAAGATTTTTAATTTTTCTATTTCAGCCATTCTAGCAGAAACACTAAAAATCCTATAATAGATGTCCAGAAAAGACAAGTTCAAAGGCACATATCAAAAAAAAGTGAGAAAGGTGATCGGAATGGTCAGCTGACCGTATCATCCATCTGAGGGTATCCCTAAATCAACAGTGATAAAAAGCGGAAAAAATGGAGGGAATGCATGACAACTGATAGCCTGAGAAAGAGAGAGAGAGAGAGAGAGAGAGAGAGAGAGAGAGAGAGAGAGAAAAGGGTGTCACATGATTCCATCATTTATCATAATTCCTTCCGATGGGAAATTCTTCTCTTTTTTTGTCGATCATCATGTTCTACACTACAATAAACGAACTGTTTCTATCTCTCTTTCGGGTATTATCATCTGGCAGGTAGCCAAGTATTTGTGAAAAAGGGAGAGAAAGAATAAAATAAGATAAAAAGTAGAATATTCCTGGAAGTTAAATAATAATTTTTAATTTTTTTTAATTTTCACAACTATCAAAAATTTCAACTCCTCAGAAAATTATTTTTTTTTGTATTTCAAGAAATTTTTTCAAAGTTTTTGAAATTGCTCAATTTCGAAAAATGAATTGGAATTGAAAACAAACCCTCAAGTATTGAAATCTATTTGGAACAGTATTTTTTGAATTCAAAAAACACAGTGCAACGGAGATCTATTGTATTTTGTGAATGTGCCAACGTTCGAAATTCGTTCAAAATGAACTATTTCAAAGTAATTTCAGGTTCAATTGAGAACTCTTAAAAATTGTTGAACAAATTCCTTTACAACATTTTATTTGAATACTTTCTGAACAATGGCATGAATGCCAGAAAGAAATGAATAATGGATTCTATGAAGAATAAAACTGAATCAGAAATTTTTTTGAAAAATTCGAAAAATTGTTCAATTGCAGTTTGAGACCTGACCTAGCTGCGTGTTGATCTTTTTGTATTTACATCAGTTCAATAATGGAAAACTTTCCTGAAATTTCCGTTGAACTGCTAGAGAAAGCGTTGACAATTCTGTAAAACTGTCTGCAATTGGAAACAATTTTTTAATGAGACAGAACATTTTTTTATGGAAAATTTGAAACAGAAGAAATGATAAATACGAGGATAACCGCGTTTTACTGCAATTTTTCTTGCACGGTGCCAAGTTTTTACATTTTTCGAGAATAAAAAAGTCATATAAAAATTTCGCTGTTCATTTTGATTTAGGCTCCGCCCACTTTCTTTTGCTCGCGGGGTAATGAAAAATAAAGTGCATTTCACCGATTTGTACACTTAATATGCGAGTAAACCATTCAAGGAAGGATGATCTCGAATTGAGCTTTTCAAATAAATGCTAAATATAATTGAAACAGTGAAAAATACATTTATGAAACACATTGTTTCTTTTTCTTCCCATTCAGCGATTAGGAAACAGATGACTAATGATGTCGTTAGAAAGGGAAAACGATCAGACGGAAATGACAATAATTTTTGATTTTTGAGAATCATCGGAAGAGATTATTTGAATGTGAAAACTGGATTTTTTGAGATGGAAAAAGGGAAAATTGGGAATTTTTAAACTGTTTCCGGTACTTTTCAAAGTCGGAAAACAACGATTTCAGTAATTCGGATTATTTTTCCATGTCTACTTCAGGAAGAATTAATTGAAAATTATCATTTTTTAGGCTCCTTCTCTTTTTAGCTGTTGCTCATGTTTCTTGGAGAACATTTGGAAATTAAAATTTATAGAAAACTATCGACAACGGATAAGCTCAGGAAGAAAGGGGCGGAGCCTGTGTGATGTTATAGAATCAAGATTTCCTTTTTTCAAGGTTTTCTTGAATTATGGATTCCTGATATATTGTCTTCACAACTGAAAATATATCAAGTTGAGGTTTAAACTTGTTTTTTGAAACCTTGATTTTTTTCATTAATTACAAAAATGATTACTGTTTCAAAAAACTTATCGATGAATAAATGTTTTATCGAGAGAATTGTATGATCTTCTCTTTCTAAAAATCATTTTGAAATTTAGTGAAACTTTGTAATCAGCCAATCTGAAACAACATTCAAGTATGAGCAAGTGAAATAAACGCACTCTATTGATAACATGGTGAATAAAAGTGTTACCGTAAGGAACTAAACACAGAGAAGATTTCTAAGAAAATCCGGGTAAAAATAATTATGATTAACTGTCTTTGGATTTATCAATGGAGCGCATTTGCATCACAATAATAATAATGATATTTAAAAATGTTCGAGATTTTTCTCACTGTTTCAGTTACAACATAAATCCGGAATCAGAAATCTACATCGGTAAGGTTTTTATTTCTATATTATTCGACATACAAGATTTCCAAAAATGAAAGAAATTCCTAAACAGTCAAAAACGTAATATCTGCCAAATGAACTGACGAAAAACGTCTCCATAATCAGTGTCGTAAATCTACATTAAAGAAGGGCGGCGCTTTTCGTTTGTTTTTTTCGATTCCGCAACGGATATCAATCAGAAAACGTCATCTTTGGCGGAGATTCAGACACCGAATTTAACGATTTCGTCGTCGTCATGGCAATTAAAATTGTCTTCTTCTTTTGAAGAGGTAATAAAAATGATGATGATCGGAAGAGATTAGAAGGAGAGAATACAGGAAACAATCAATTGGGGAAGCCCTTTTTCTTTTTCGTTTTTTGATTTTGAAGGTTGTTTTTTGAAAAGTTTAGAGGTTACACTAGTTCAGGATTCAAGAGACATTGATAAATTGAAGGAAATGAATAATAAAAGGAAATGAATAAAGTATTATTTTATGAAAAAATTTGAAACAGAAATTTTTCTAAAAATTGAATTTAATTATATTAAGCTGTGGAATGGATTTTTAATTTTTTCTCTGATTTTAGATTCGGAAAAATAAAAAGAGGGTTTTTAGCTTAATCTTACTGAAAATGTAACTTCAACATGAACAGATTCTATAATATTCACACTTTTAGTCAAAAAATTTACGATAGTTTGATGAAACGCTAATAATAATATTTGTTGAAACTGAAGGACGTGTGCCTTTGATATGCTGAGAATGCAGTACAAGAAAAAAGGGGCGGAGCCTATGTCGCTGAATTAATAGATTTTCTCGATAATGAAAAATACCGTTTCGAGATCAACATTTGAAAAACTGCCATTTTTGTTAATTTTACTAATTTACATCCAATAATCATACTCAAATGAATTGGGAAATAACGAAAAAATAACAGAAATTTTAAAAAACTTGAATTAAATGTGAGCAACGGCGTTCTATCTCTTGGTGATCTCCTTCCTTTCAAAACGTGATTATTCAGTTTTTCACGTTTTCACCGAACAACAACACAGTTTTTGCTAGATTGATTCGAAGCTTACCGATTCCATAACCAGCCGAAAATTCATTTTCATCGAAAGTTCAAAACAGTAATTTTTGAATCATTCAAAATTCGAAATTCCCAAAATAATTACTGTTTCGGAGTTTTTATTTGAGAAAGTCTCGGAAACTTACAATATTGGGTTAACTCTCATATGAAAATCCATTAATATAAAATTCAAACTCCATTGTCAGAAAAATATCTATTTTCCGTGTAAAAATCGGAAGCTTCTTTCGAAAAACTATTAGATTCACAGGGCAATTTTTTTTCTCGATCTTTTCTGAAAATCGCTAGCTTATTCCATATTTATAGTTTTATATTCCAGGTTTTATCCTCAATTCCAGATTCGGTTTTGGAATGTTTCCTGTTTCATCGAATATAGAAAATCGTCAATTTGAAAGGCTCAAATCGTTGTCTTTCAATGAATGGTTTCGCAAATAAATTTCTCTACTTGATAATTCAAAAAAAATGTTTCAGTTTCAAAAGTTTACCATTCAGCTGAAACTAGTCTAATCTGTTCAATAACGGCCATTCTCGTGCTGTACAACTAAAATGAAGATTCATTTAAAGAAAAATCAGAAAATGTTATAATAAAAGAGCTTCTTTTTTTAATTTCGCCTCCTCTGCGGCAATTCGTATCTGTTCGGCATAGTATGTTGAGGAGAGGGCGAGACAATTCTGGAAGAACACATTTCTCTCTCTCTCTCTCTCTCTCTTTCTCTCTTACCAAATAAAGACGTTCCCCTGGTTTCAATCGACTCTTCTGAACTCTTCTTCCAATCACCAAATCATAATTACTGAACCACATCCAATGAATAAATATTCCCAATGAGGTGAAGATTACTGAAAAACATTCAGGGGAGTTTCTTTTAATGACAACCTTTCTGATCTAAATTGCTATAAGACGAACATAATAAATTTACAATTCGCCCGAAACATATTTTTTGAGATTTTTATTCAAATTTATTGAAATATTTCATGAATATTTGTCTATCAACTATAGAGGCGACCTAGCAAAATGTTCCGTGTAAAGTTGCAAAAAATATTTTTTGAAACAGCAATTTCTTTAGATTATTCTAGAAAATTAGAAGAAAAGTAATTTTTCCGAATTGATTTTTTTTACTGTATCGAAGTTCCTTTTTCTGTTTCTCGTGTTAAGATCACTCCAATTCGATCAAAATATCGAAGTACGTACACCGCAAGCAGAGAAAAACCTCAATTTACCCAGTGAAATAGCAGAACCAGTATTTCGAAATTAATTTTTCAGAAGCTTAAAAATTTTGAAAAATTCATTTTTTGTATTCTAGAATTGTATCGAAATAACATATTCTTTTTATTTCTTTTGTCGTGATCTCTTCAAAAACCAATTTCAGTTATACTGTTTTTTCTTAAAATATTATTGCATCAACTGTGTGAACTATTCTTGAAAGAATAGCGCTATTCCGAAATTCCATTGAAACAGTGATAGAAAATTTTTTTTTCACAGTTTCATCGAATTTAGAAAATTTCTGAATTTTCATAAGCTTCAATTCTACGACTACTGAGTTGGTTTAGAAAAACAAGACTTACCATACGAAAGACCGATAGCCAGAATTTTGAAAATAGTCGAACCGAATCGGAGTTCGTCCATTCTTCTTTCTAAATAATAGGGATAAAAAATGAATGAATTTTGAAGAAAATAGCGTCTGATTCCAGTTTTACACGGGGAATTTTGATTCATTTTTCTAATTTGCTATCGTGAAAAAATTTCCGAAATTGTTTACGGTTTCATTGATAGGGTAAAATATACATGTAATGTGATTCAACCAATATATCACTCATAGACCCAAAATAAATTTACCGGTAACTTCAGCACAAAACTTTCATGTTTCAAAGTATCAATAGTTACACATTTTTATTTTATTGTTCAGTCTCTATTGAACGGTTTTTCATTTGAAACTGTTTTAATAAAAAAAATTGTTTTGATTTCACCGATGAATATTAATTTCAACAATTTTTAAAGATAATTTACCAATAATTTACCTGAAAAATTGATTATTTTCTTTCAGAACTATCAGTTTATTTTCAGTCAAAAATTCCTTGATTTCTAAGCTAAAAATGCTTCTTTTTAGTCGAAAAATCTACTGTTTCGTTCTCTAAATAAGTTGTTTTCATTCAAAATTCATTTTGATGAGCAAGAAAGCAATTCAACTACTCCTTCAAGTCAGCATCTTCTCTTTTTCCCTTTGGCTCCGCCCCTTTTCATGGTGAGGAAGAGAGAGTGAGAGACACAGACACAACTGAAAGGTATTTAATGGAACACTGGCGTTTTTAGAGAACTTTGAAATGATTTTTTTGATTCTTTTCTCGGCTTTTTTGATTTATTTTTTCGATTTGTTCTATTGGAAACGGAGGAATTTGCCACCGGGTTAGTCTGTGAAAAATTGTTTTTTCACTGTTTCAAAATATTTATGATAGTCTAAGACAGTTGTTAGTTTAGTTTTATCACGTTCTTTATTTAAGGTCCACTTCCTCTTCCACTGGTTGGAAATCTACATTTATTCACTGAACAGACGAAACCTGGATACAAATTATGGGAACAGTTAAAGTGAGATTTTTGATATTATTGAATGCAAAATTTGAAAAATCTTACTTTTCTTGCGCGAAAGCTGAAAATGTCAGAAGGATCCGAACCTGGGTTATTCTGAACCATAGTCAACCCAAAGGCCCAGGTTCTGTTCCTTCTGTGGTCGTTAGATTATTGCAAATGTTTGATACTGATTAAGAAAATGTTATACATGTGAATCTGGTGAAAAAACAATTACAAGAACCTTTGAATTTTTGAAACAGAAATATTTTTATTTCGTATCCAACCAATTTCAGAAATCAATACGGACCAGTGTTCACTTTTTGGATGGCCAATCTTCCGATGGTTTTTGTGACTGATTGGAAATTAATCAAACAACATTTTATAAAAGAAGGAGGAAACTTTGTGGGAAGACCCGAATTTCCGATTAATATGGAGATCAGAAGTGAGTTTTTTGAATGAAAACAAATTTATCGGTGATTTGTTTATCCCTAATGTATCACTGGATTTATTGAAAAAATTTAGAAGAAAAATAGATTTTCAACAATAAATTAGATTGAAAATTTATCAATACTAATTTTTATCTGTCACTATTCCAAATAGAAGAAGATAAAATTTTCTGTTTCAAATGAAATAAACCATGTAATTTGTATCTGCTCAGTGTTCGGGTCCCAATTCTTGGAAGATCCTTTTTTTAATCAAAAAATTACTGTTTCACATATCTAATCAAAATGCATTTTTTACTGAAAAATACAATTCTTCTTATTGGTTATCCAGAGCAAGATTTTCTCGATAAAAATAATATAAACACCATTCATTCGAATCGAACCTGTTAAAATTGAACTGCAAGAAAGACGTTTCGAAGTGTGATTATAGTAATGTCCGGGGAGTGAAAACGCAAGTTATAGATAGTTCACATAATTGTTTTCTTTTGGCAAAAAAATATGTTGGAACCATTTATTCATTTCGTCGGAGCGCAATTTCTAACTTTAAATTGATACTTTTTCAAAAAAAATGTTATGATTCAAAAGTAATTATCGAATAATGGTAGAAAAAACAAACAAATCAAGAAAAAGTTATTATAGTGAAAAACTTTCGAAACAGCAAAAAATGTTCGAATAATTTTTAATCGACTCAACCTATTAGGACAAGAACCAACTGTTTTTCACACCAACACTCTAATCATAATTCGGAAACTGTAAAGAATTATTCAAAATTATAGAATTGAACAAAGATGAAGTATATCAGATGAGAACTATCACAACTTCAGATAATTTTGAAACAGTACTTTTGACAGCTTGAAATTTTAAAAATATAAAACAAAAAAGTAATTCAGAAGGAGCATACGGAATAATCGAATCATTCGGAGACCGATGGATTCAACAGAGAAGATTCACTCTTCATATTCTCAGAGATTTCGGATTAGGGAAGAATCTGATGGAAGAGAAGGTGTTGACAGAAGTGACATCAATGATTGAGAGACTGAAACTGATGAAAAATGATGTGGATATGCAGTCGATATTTGATTCTTCTGTTGGTTCAATCATCAATTCTCTTCTTTTTGGTTATCGATTTGATGAGGTTAGCTACTTCTTTTTCTCGCGAGTCCAAGTGAGAAATTCAAAAAATTAGAGATAGGAAAATAACTGTTTCGAGAAATTTGTTTGATAGAACAGACAAATCGAAAATGATGCCATTGCCTCAAGAAGTTGGAAAAGCTACCGTAATTCAAAACATCTTATCTGAGAACTAGCGTCGTAGTGAACTCATTTCCAACTGTTTAGAATTTTTAATGTTTCAAAAATCATTCAGGATTTTATTCAAATATTTCACTTTCGTTAAATACTTCACTCTCGTTGTAGTCTTCTTTGAAATATCTGAATTTTGGAAACGAAAAATGGAAAGTTCGAGTGCGTTGCGACTCAAGTTTTTAGAATAAATGTGCCAGTTTACGGTAGCTGCGTTTCACTGCTTAACCAGTAAAAAATTAATCGACTTGCAAGAAGTAATATAACAAGTCAAGGTTTCTTCAATAATGTATTCGATGAAACAGGTAGAAATAACGAGTTCTCGAGAAAAACTGTACAAAACGTTTAACGACTCCGCCCTCTTTCTGCTTGGTCTAAAAATATTTGGGAAACAGTTTTTAAATGATAAATCGATTTAACAGGCTAAGAAAATTATTTTGTGTTTCAAATGAAAGAGAAATTTCGAAATGAGTTGATTGATTACTTTCCATTGGTTTATATGACGGTTTCGAGAAATACGGTTTCTTAAACCAAAAACATTAATTAATCTGGTCAACTTTTCTATTCAATTTTTTCAAATTTTGTGTAACTTTGGTGATTTTTTTCGCAGCGATTGACAAATAGAAGCCCACTGAGAAGTATAGAAAATGTTGTTTTCATCTGATGAAACGGAAATTTTTCTAATTTCAAAACCAAATTTTTTTTTGGTAAAACTCTCTTGTTCCTAGATAAAGTTTGCGAACGGCATGCTGAATGTTTTTAAAAAATTATTATAGAAAACACCGAAGGAAAAATTTATTAGTAATTTATCGAATCAAAAACATTTTGTTTCTGTTTCAAATGAAACTGGAAAAACTGTATGAGCACGTTGATTATTACTCCGAAATATTATGTTCCGAGTTGGGCTTTTCCCAAATTTTCAAAACTCCGCTCCCGCCCGTATTGAGCCCAGCTCGGCGTCACAAAATGTTTTCTCTGAAAAAGTAGTGATTAGAGTGTTCTGAAAAAAAACAATTTTTTTCTCTGTTTCAGATGAAACTGTAATCACGATATAAGTGTTTGATGTTGTTAAAACACGCAGATTTAGAAAATCGACTTTCTTTCTTGGAATAACCAGTAGATTAATCTTGTTGAAAAAAGAAACAATTTTCTAGTAGATTCTTGGAGATTGAAATTGTCGAAAAAGTATTCAAAATAAGATTTCAAGAAACGAAACGACTACAAAATCTAACAAATGATTCCTTAATTCGAAGGAACAGAAAAATTTTTAACCATATCCCAGAAATTTGTTTTGAGAAGTATTTTCCAGACAAATATGGCAGAGTTTTTGGAATTGAAGGGCCGAATGAATAAACATTTCAAATTGGCGGCCGAACCGATTGGTGGATTAGTTGGAATGTATCCGTGGTTGGGACGGCTACCGTATTTTAGTGGATACAAGAATGGTTTGTTTTTGAGATTTGTGAATGGTTTGAAAATAATAAAGCCAACGCTAAAAATATACTCGACGAATACAAACTGGATTCATGAAACAAAAAAAATTGAAATTTTTTTATTATACGAAAATTAATTATTAAAATTGAAAACCAAAACATATTATTTTTGAAGAAATTATCTGTAATTCTTATAATTTTGAAACACTGAAAATTTGAATTCCAGTGATAATGGACAATTGGGCAGGTCTTTTGAAGTTTTTCCGTCGACAAGCAGAGGAGAAACTGTCGACGATCGACTATGATTCAGATGAATATTCAGATTATGTGGAAGCATTTCTGAAAGAACGAAAGAAACATGAACATGAACCTGGTTACGGTGGATTTGAGTAAGTGGGAAAGTCTAGATACTAGGTTTTAGTGGAATTTCAAAGAAAAATCATTATTGTGTGAAATGGTGAATTTTGTTTCAATAGAATTTTTTGGGAAGTAATATGCAGAAACGAACGGAAAAGAATTCCCTCCGTTACCGAAACAGAAATGTTGAAATGTTTTTCTCTTCAAAATATTATCAAAAAAAAATTTTAAAAAAATCAAAATATAGTTTTTACAAATGTAATTTTGAAAGCCTTTTTTTGTTAATCTTATTTATCAACTTTGCACATTTTTATCATTTTTCATGGAGAAGAGAAACGCAGCACTAAAGAATGAGACTGGAATTCGATTTCTTGTATTAATGTGAAACAGTTAATTTTATTCTACAATTATTCCGAACAAAAAGAGAGAAAATTTTGAGTAGATCTATTTTTCAAACTTCTTTCGAAATCAATTGTATTGACATAACTTTAGTGAAACAGTGATTCTGAAATTTGTTTTGTGCTTTATGTTCGATTTGAGTGATTGGCTCACGTTTATGTTGAACACTTTTATTGAAAATTATAAAACAGCTTTTTTATCATTAGAAAACTCAGATTAGCCCTACCGTACTCATTAAAAATTTTATGAAACTGAAAATTCAGAATTTTATTTTTTTTTTGGTATGTTCTTGGAATATTGCTGTTCCAAGGATTTCAGTAACTCTGAATTTATTTTTTTCAAACATTCATAGAATAATAAACGTTGAGGATGGAACAACTGGACAGTGTGTGTTTCGATTTGTGGGTGGCCGGAATGGAAACCACTTCGAATACTCTCTATTGGTCACTTTTATATGTTCTTCTGAATCCGAAAGTTCTCGAAAAAGTGTATGAGGAATTGGATTCAAAGATTGGAACTGATCGCATTATAACCACTTCCGATCGGCCACAACTCAATTATATCAATGCTACTATCAATGTTAGTTTTCATTTTTTTAAATGTTTACTGTTTCAAGAAATTATTTTTCAAAGAGCGGAAATGAGAAGAACTATTGTATCATTCTTTAGAACGAAGCTAGTTTTCAACGGTTTCTAGACAAACTACGATCTTTCAATTTTACCAAATCGAAAAAATTCTGTTTCAGCATTTCTAATTTTCAATTCCAATTTTCTTGATTCTGTTTAGTGAACTGTTGGAATGAACAGAGAAAATTTTATATGAAGAGAAAGTTTTCGATTGTAAGGCGATTGTGAAACATCAGACGAAAATGTAACAAGTTTAAATTGCACTGTAATAGAAAAAAATTATCGAAACTTTTCAATGAAAACGTTATGAAACAGTAGAAAAATATTAATGTTTCAAGACCTTATTCTAAAATTTTCTATTATTGAATTTCTTTTAGTCCAATTTTGATTCTGTGATCATTACACAAACTCAGTCTTTTTACTGAAAAAGAAAATGGAAGATACTATATTTCACAGTTCACACAATACTAAAAGTCCTCGTTGAACAGGGAATTTTTTTGAATTATGAAAATTAACTAATATTAAAATTTTGAACTTTTACTGTTTCACGAAATTAATTTTCGAATTTTACAAAATGATGTTTTAATGCACATTCATTGTATTCTTTTCGATAAATCAACTGTATTCCAGGAATCGCAACGACTTGCCAACTTGCTTCCAATGAATCTATCTCGAACGACGACAGTTGACGTGGAAATCGGCGGCTACCGTATTCCAAAAGATACAGTAATCACTCCACAAATCAGTACAGTAATGTATGATGCAGAAATATTCCCTCGACCGTATCAATTCGAACCAGAGAGATTTCTAGAAAAAGAGAGTGGAATGTTAAGAAAAGTGGAAGAATTGGTTCCATTTTCAATTGGAAAACGACAATGTCTTGGCGAAGGACTCGCCCGAATGGAACTTTTCTTGTTTTTTTCTAATTTATTCAACAAATTTCATATTCAATTACATCCTGATAATCCCCATCCGACAATTGAAAAAGATATGGGAATCACTATGAAGGCAAGGAATTTTAGAGTTGTTATGAAAGAGAGATTCTGAAAAAATTTTCTGTTTCTATTTAAATAAAGAAATTTTTGGGTGGATTCGAAAAACATTTCATAGACTTTGAAAAATTTCCAATTTTTCAAAGTCTGAGAAAAAATTTCGAAATAATGGATGGATTTCCAAAAAATAAGAAATCTGTTTCATCGAGTCAACAAATAATGTCATATTGTTTCCGAAGACACTATGTACGAATATTGAAGCTATTGAAAAAATTTGAAGAGATAAAATCACTAGAGCATCTCATTTTTCCTCAGGAAATCAACCGGAAACTTTGAAAAACGGAAACAGCCAGTATCTCTTATCGGAATAAACTAATTTTTGTGAATAGAAGGACAAGAAGATAAATTAGTCAATGGAATAGTCTTATGAATTCAGTTTCATCTGAAACTGAAAATACATTTCATATTTAAAAAATAATCGGTATTCAAGACAATAACCTTACATGAAAATGCTCTTTTGTCAAATTAAAATTGAAATATCACATTCTTAGAGTTGTCGTACCATATCTCATACCAGAATCAGCATTTTTTAGGTAGAGGTTGTTGGTGAAACAGCAAAAAATTGAGGTGTTTTGAAATTATTTTAAATGAAGACAGTTAGTTTCTATTTACGAAATTTTTTTTTGAACTAAAAAACCAATTGAAAGCCTACAAGCAATATTGAAAATCAATAGATTTATCTTAAAATCTTCATTAAACAGTAAAAATCTTCAATTTTTTGAAACAGTCACAAAAAATGTTTCCGCTATGGTTACTATTTGTCTGAAATTTTGATAAAGCAATGTGCTATGGAATATCATGACATTGGGGCACAGACTATTTCTGATGCACTAATTATATTTTATTTTGAAGTTCATTTTGATCACCTATTGTTTCATGAATACCCAATGTATTTTCTGTTCCAGATGTAACTGAAATTATAAAATAATCCCATCAATTAATGTTCTTAAATCTGCAGTTTGGTTCAGCAAAATTAAGTTTCTTTCAATGAGAGAATCGACTGTTTCTTGAGACATCTTTTGGCTGAGTTCAATAAAAAATAACTGTCAAATAAAAATTCTTGGTGATTTCAATTAAAGAAGTTTCAAACTTTTATACGCGATTTTCTACTAGCAGTAGCATATAAGAATATATATGACATGTTTCATTGCTTCGATGAAACAGATTTCTAGGGATTTTTTATTTCGAAAACTTTTGTAAATCGGTGCTTTCGTTTTCATGAAAAAATTCAAAAACCCCCCTAATTTTTTTCTGTTCCACCAAAAACTGTAAGAAACTTTTTAGATTTGAACTATATTCTGATGATTCTTGACTGAATATCATGATACTCGGAAATTGACATCATCCATTTTTTAAATGTTTTTTACCGAAAAAATCTAAAATTTTCTACTGTTTCATCAAGAACAAAAAATAAATCTCTGGTTTTCAACAATGTTCCTTGATGTTTCAGCTTTATCCTAACATTGGAGAAAAATTGACTGTTCTTATTTGACACCAAACCATTTTTCCGTGTGTTCTTCTTTTTCATTTTCAAAAAATGGAAAATTGAATCGAGAGAGAAAGTTGTTCTTATTTTTCATGACTGTTCCATTTCTCTTCTTCTTTTTTCCATTTTTTGGAATCAGTCGTTCATCCATTTCTCTTCTTCTTCGCCTTCTTCTTCTCCTAAAAATGAGGAATTCCCACAGGGGAAGCATCAATTCTCAAATAAACGGGAGAAGAAATGGAGAGAGAGAGCATTCCATTTTCACCTCTTTTCTCTCTCTCTCTCTCTCTCTCTCTCTCTCTCTCTCTCTTTCTCTTTTCCCAAATCTTCTGAATACCCAAGACGACAATGATCAGAGGTCATCTGTATTTATTTATGACCTTATTATTATCATAATGACGTTTTTTCGGCTTTTTTCTCGGAATTTTTTTTTCAATGTTTCAAAAAAGTTGATTTTATATTTGGAGCATTCCCTCCATTACCCATGAGAAAATTCAATTATGACAAAAAAATTTCATGAAACCGAACTTTTTTTTTATTTTTAAAATTATTTCTTGACAGTTTATCTTTTTTTGAACGATTTGAAATTTTTCCGTTTTGGAAATTATGCAACTCTAGATGTAATTTCAACGTATGCTGTCATTTTTTTTAACTCTTGTGATTAATTTATAAATAATATATTTTTGCTCACCATAACGACTTTTTTGAACAATGCTCACGCTTTCAACATCTTTTCAAATAATTTAATGGGTTACCAACTTTTCACTTCTTTTCTCTTAATTTTTATTCAAAAAACATGCCAGTAATGTAATTCTTGAAAAAAGAAAATTACTGTTTCATTTTCAAGGTTTTTGAGAGGGATGTGAATAAATAATGATGAGTGAAAAAAATTCAGATCGGTGACACATGTTCAGTTTTGGTTGAGACAGGATACAGATACTTTACAACACGAACGCTGTCTAACTTTACTTCTCGGAGAGAAATTCCGAAAAATAAATCTCTCTCTCTCTCTCTCTCTCATCATCATAATGACTTTTTTCTTGGATTTTTTCCCTGTTTCATGAAATTGATAGATTATTTCAAAACATTATCACTGTAGTCGAACCAATTCTATGGAATTTGAAAAACACTTTGAAAAAAAAACAAGAATTCCTAACTATAATGATTTAGAATTTTAGGTTGAAAATAATTTTCACATCTGTTATAATATATTGTGAACGATTAAGTTGTCCGGAATCATTTTTTATTCACCGGCTTGAAAGTTTTTGTTGAAAAAAATTCACACTTTCGAAAGCTTGTTTTCAATTTAACGGTTTTCTACCTGTTCATTTCTTCTCTCAAATACGTATGATAAATGTAATTCTATGAAAAGAGAACCTACAGTTGCGGTTTCAATAGTTCTGAAATGAATGAATGAATTCCAGTTTCCCAGTAACGATATAATTAAGACACCTACATACTTTCGATTCTTTGTCATTTTTTTCTCAAAGTGTTTGTAAATTGGTAAATTCGCGATTATCAAAAAATTAATTTCAAAACTTTTTTCTAATGTTTCGATAAATTTCCTTATAGGTCGTGTGAAAGGATACCCACTTACAATGTTATAATTTTAAAATAATGTTAGTTTTAAAAATTACAGTTTCAGTGCCGGGTTACTAAAGAGGAGTTGAACTGTGTAGTTTGATCGTAAACTATTCCGTTTTTCTTGAATATCTTTTCGATTCCAATTTTCCGATTCCAAAATATTTATAAACATTCGAAAAAATTCTGACAAATTTATTACAGAAAAAATTTCACTGTTTCAATGAAATTGTTGAGTTCTCTCACACTGATACTATCATTGATTAATAATTCAAATTTCCAAATTTTTTCTGAAGATTGAAACATTTTATTTTTGGTTTCTCTAATGGAAACAATAAGAAAAACTGAAACTTGATTCTCTTTCCGAAAAAAAATCAAAAAACATTACTGTTCCAATATCGAGTTTTTTCAAAGAATCCATTAACTGATCACTTCTCCTGACAGTCTTTTTTTCGAATCGCTTCGAGACAGTGAGAGAAAAAATTAAGTAAAGTCAAAACTATTGGACGAGTTTTTGAACCAATAACAGCCGTGGTAATTATATAAATCCCAAGAAATCTAATGATCGCAGATCACCAAACAAATTTTTTTCCGAACTTTATGTTCATCAGTATGAAACAGAAAATTATTTGAAATTTTCGAAGCGAATTCTGGAATTTTCATATGAATCAGATTAATTTCTCAACAATCAGTGAGCTCTTTCAAACTTTTATTTGCAGAGTTGATGGAACATAATTTTTTTATTTTCAGAGATATAATAATTCTCCAAATTTCAAGGAAATTCCCGCAAAGTACAATACTGATCAATTTCAATCAGATTTTCACTCTTTTTTTTATTTCAAAAGTTCGCAATACTTTATGAGGAAAATGACAGAAACGACAGGAGAAGTGATCAGTTAATGGATTCTTTGAAAAAACTCGATATTGGAACAGTAATGTTTTTTGATTTTTTTTCGGAAAGAGAATCAAGTTTCAGTTTTTCTTATTGTTTCCATTAGAGAAACCAAAAATAAAATGTTTCAATCTTCAGAAAAAATTTGGAAATTTGAATTATTAATCAATGATAGTATCAGTGTGAGAGAACTCAACAATTTCATTGAAACAGTGAAATTTTTTCTGTAATAAATTTGTCAGAATTTTTTCGAATGTTTATAAATATTTTGGAATCGGAAAATTGGAATCGAAAAGATATTCAAGAAAAACGGAATAGTTTACGATCAAACTACACAGTTCAACTCCTCTTTAGTAACCCGGCACTGAAACTGTAATTTTTAAAACTAACATTATTTTAAAATTATAACATTGTAAGTGGGTATCCTTTCACACGACCTATAAGGAAATTTATCGAAACATTAGAAAAAAGTTTTGAAATTAATTTTTTGATAATCGCGAATTTACCAATTTACAAACACTTTGAGAAAAAAATGACAAAGAATCGAAAGTATGTAGGTGTCTTAATTATATCGTTACTGGGAAACTGGAATTCATTCATTCATTTCAGAACTATTGAAACCGCAACTGTAGGTTCTCTTTTCATAGAATTACATTTATCATACGTATTTGAGAGAAGAAATGAACAGGTAGAAAACCGTTAAATTGAAAACAAGCTTTCGAAAGTGTGAATTTTTTTCAACAAAAACTTTCAAGCCGGTGAATAAAAAATGATTCCGGACAACTTAATCGTTCACAATATATTATAACAGATGTGAAAATTATTTTCAACCTAAAATTCTAAATCATTATAGTTAGGAATTCTTGTTTTTTTTTCAAAGTGTTTTTCAAATTCCATAGAATTGGTTCGACTACAGTGATAATGTTTTGAAATAATCTATCAATTTCATGAAACAGGGAAAAAATCCAAGAAAAAAGTCATTATGATGATGAGAGAGAGAGAGAGAGAGAGAGAGATTTATTTTTCGGAATTTCTCTCCGAGAAGTAAAGTTAGACAGCGTTCGTGTTGTAAAGTATCTGTATCCTGTCTCAACCAAAACTGAACATGTGTCACCGATCTGAATTTTTTTCACTCATCATTATTTATTCAATCAAAGTTACAAGCTCTCTCCAATTTCCTTTCACCAGAGCTCCGTTTTGAGGAAAGTATTCTGAAAAATATTTCGAAAACTTTCTGTTTCGCTTAAATTTTTAGTGGAAATTGTATCACTATTTTACAATTTGTTGTCGAGATAATAATACAATCAGATTCAGAAAATAAGTTCCCTGGATATTTCAGTTTCAAAAATTGTAGTTTTACTTTGAAAGGAAAATTGATTTCTAATGCTCATTAAAACTTTTTACAAGTTTTTTTTTTGCGAAGTTAGAACTGAACCGTTCATGCAACTAAATGACAACATTTTACCTGTAATTTTCAGAAAAAATACGAAATCTGTGTTTTTTTCTTTCCAAAGGATAAACTTTGCAAAGTTTTCGAAAAAGTGATTCGGAAAATATTTTTTTAATACTGTTTCGCTAATACTTTGAATAAAAATACAATTAACAGTTTGTTTCAGTTTCAAAATTTTCATTAGATGTACTTTTTCAAAATAGGAAAGTTGTTCACTGTCATTTCTTAGCTTATTCTAATAATTTCACTCATAGTCAGTTATTCTTAGTAGAGTTAGGTTCAATCCATTCATCCAACTAACCGAAAAATCGACTTTTAGGCGATTAAAATTTAGTTTATAATTTGAAAAAAGAAAATTTTTACTGTTTCAGTATAAAAGGTTACGATCAGCTGATCATTATGACTAGCTGATCATACGACTAGCTGATCATATCATAACTACTTTGAGTTTCAAGTTTCCAAGCCGGAAGTCGTAAAAGAAAGTCAGCAAATCAATAAAATTTCATGAAAAACCTTTTTTTTTCAAATTTTTAAAAATGTTTTTCTTCGGCGATTTTCCCAGATTCCTCACATCTGACTACCTTTGAAACCGATTTCTGATGAAAATAATTTTTCATTAATGTTTCACAGAACTCATCTATTTGTTCTTCTTTACGACTCTGGTAATATTTCAGATGGTTATGATTCCTCAAATGTTTTCACCAAAACATTTTTCTCCCGTAGAAAAGTAAAAAACCATATTCCAAGCGGAAGTATAGAAGATTGTTCGAATCATCCCTATTCCTTCTCCTCTCGTTCCATAAACAGTAATTTTCTGATGCTCCCGAGAGAAATAGTGTGAGAAGTGGAGAGAGTGTCGAGAGAAAAAGAGAAAAAGGATCACGACACCGCCGACGGCGATTTGTCGTCCCTTCTCTCTTCTTCTTATTCTAACCGAAAACTCTTCTTCTTCTTCTTCTTTTTTCAAGACAACAACAACTGTTTCTTTTTTCGAATGAGTGAGATAGTATTTGAAATGAAGAGACGCAGAGTTGTGACTCTTTGATAAGAGAGAGAGCATCTTTTTCTTCTCTTCTCGGTTTCGATTGGATATCAATGAGAATCAATTTCTTTATCTCTTTGTGGCGTCATTAAACACCATTCTATTTTTAGTTACCACCCTCTCATATTGTTTCTTTCTCAATTGTTTCTTCCGGACTTTTTTTATAATTTTAAAGATTTTTTTGCTGTTTCAGTGAAAACCTCTGTGTGGTTAGTACAAGATGAGATCAGTTCTCGAACACTAGTTGGTCAACAAGTTTTTTTTTAGAAAAAACTGAATAAAAATTAGAAAACTTAATACAATCACTTTGAAATTTAACTGATATCAACTGTTTCTATTTTTTTGAAATTCATTTTTTGCATGAAACGGTCAAATATTTGGGAAATAAAAGCCAGAATTAAGAACAACGACACTCCGATGTTACGCTAGTGTTTGTTGTTTAACAGCCTTTTTTGAATTATTAGGTAGTCGTTTCACGAGAAAACTTCGAACAATTTGAATTTTGATTTGAAGAAAAACATCTTGCAATTAAATTTTTGAATTAGACCTAACGACACTCCGAAAATAGAAAATACGCGAAAAAACTAGTGTTAATCATCTTTTTCAAAAATTTTCTCGAAAAATAACATTAATCATTTCCAAATATTTCACTGTTTCAAAACTTCGATTCTGAAAAAAATTATCGCTACGAAAGTCATTATACAAATAAAAAGAGATGAAAAAATTCTCTCTTTCTCAAATTTTGATTCAAAATTTTTTCTGTTTCACAGTTTGAGTTAAATGTGACAAAACCCCAAGTGTCCTGATTCTCACGCGAATACCTTCGATGTGCAAATGCGCTCTTCTGATAATTTTGGCATTGTGCCAGACATGTGGTCCAATAGAGCGCTTTTGAACTATAGTAGACTAGCAATTTTTAAAAATTGCTGTGCGTCGGTAATTTAGTAAATCGAATATCCAGGACTCATATCAAACAACTCAAACCATATTTCTTTCTTTTTAAAAATTATTCTGAAACAGTATTGTTTCGTGAATTTTTTTGTCAAATTGGAGGCGCATGGATTAATTTCTTTTAAAATCACAATACTTTGATGCTTATTTCAACTAGATTTCATCGGTAATACGAAAATATCACTCTGGCTTCGAGAAAAACCATAGTTATCAAAACAATGGGAAACATAAATTTTTTGGGAAAAAAAGACTGTCTCTAGAAATCTAGGTATTTTACTTACAAAATTATTTATTTTTTGAATTTATTTAAAATAAAAGTTATTCCTGTTTCACAGATGTGACTTTAACGTGTACAAACATGTGTTCTGATGATGTCTACGCCAGTTTTTTTTGCCAATGTTGAAAAATTGGACTTGGTAATATAAGGATCAGAGTATCCAGGACTCATATCAAACAACTTAAACCATCTTTATTTCTTTTTTAAAATTATTCTGAAACTGTATTGTTTTGTGAACTTTTTGTCAAGTTGAAGGCACATAAATTATTTTTTCTCAAAAATCACAATATTTTGGTGCTTATTTTACTTACAGATTTCAATTGTAACACGAATCCCACTTTCGCTTTGATAAAAACCGTAATTTTCAGAATGGGAAGCAAATATTTTTTAAAAAGACTGTTTCTAGAAGTCTAGATATTTAACGCAGAGAAAAAAGGTTTGCTTGGTATTTTCCTTTCAGTCCTTTTCTCTAGGATAATGTAAATACTCACATTCATAACTTCATTTTCATTAAAAGCATGAAATAAAAGTTTTGGTTTTAGAAACTACAGTTAATCGAGAGAGGGAGAGAGAACTAAGCTTTTTTTCGAAGGAAAAAATTTTTAAAACAGGGAACTTTTTGAATGGCTTTTTTAAATTTTTGACAATTCTTTCGGAACCCCCGACAAGAACAGTTTATTTTGTATAATTTGTCCTAAGAAAAATGTCCTAAATCTATTGACGATATCACAATGAACAAGCGGATGAATCATCTTTCACAAAACATTTTCGAAACAGTGAATTTTCAAAAAAAAATCAAAAAATGTGGTGTTGAAAATTGGTTTTTAACGTTTCCATATTTACCAAAAGTTTCAATTTCCTCTCTTTTCCCCCCTAAAAAATCCGGAAATATCGAATTTTGATGTGCTTCCTGCTGTCCTGTTTCTATGTGTCTCTCGTCCATCCATCAAACACCTATTCCATCATTTTGAGTCCATTTGATCATGTAATCGGACACCTTTCTTCTTTTTCTTCTCTTTTCCACCTTTTTAAAACAACTTTTTGAAACTTTTCCCCTTTTTTTCTGGTATTTATGAGTAGGGAACGGGGGTTTAAGGGAAACCTAGAACTTTTTTGGCTTTAGAATAATGTTTTCTACTGTTTCGTTGCAAAAACAATTTTTCGTCAATGAAAAACCTCTGTTTCAAGATGTTCTTATGGAAGTTCTTCTATTTTTTTGATGATCGTTCACTAAAATTGACGAAAACATGAGAATCATTTATCCGATTGAACACTCACTCTCTTACAATTACACTTGTTTTCATCATCTGATCCAAATCACTTTTCTTCGATTTTTCGTTTCTTCTTTAATTTTTCGTCCGATTACATAGTCTGAATAAAACAGTTTTAAGTAATCAAATGAATGGAATCAGAGAAACCGAAAAATTTCATCAAAAAAATTTTACCTTTTTAGAAATCCTTCTTCTGACACTTGGCACTGAGCCAATTAGTACATTGAGTTGCCAGCAACTGAGACCAAGAGATACGGTTTCCCGGAGAATAATAGCTGAATGGAAATGATCAGCCGGGTGAACACTCGGAATGATGTTAGTTTCGAAACTTCGGAAACTATTTTTTTCAAAAACAGTGATTTTTTTTGTAAATTAGGAAAAGCAAAACTTTTTGAATAGTAAACGAAGAGGGTAAAGAAAATTCGACATTCTGAAAGCACAGAGTGAAAAACGATTTCACTGTAGAAAAAGAAGAAAACGTGTAACATTAAAAAAATTTCAAGCATAACTCCGGTGAAAAAGTTCAATTATTTACTGTCCCAAAATGGAAAATGATGAAATTCTCGGCCACAACTGACAATATTCGCTGTAAGACAAACTGAGACTATAAATACCCATTTGGATACTGGAAGTTCTTTGAGTTCTAATTGAAACAGAAAACAATTCTTTATTTTTAATTGTAATATATGGGACGAAAACTGATTATTATATCCAATGAAAAATGATAAGTTCACTTTGAAATAGTAAAAAATGTATGTTTAGATAATCCAAATCAAAGTCAGTTGTGAGAAAAAAGAAACATTCCAAAAAGATTATGAACCAATCGTGGTAATAGTTCACCCTATTCATGAACCAGTCCTATTTTGTCATAAAACAGTAATTTTTTAAATTCCTACCGTATCCCAAAAGAAAAAAAAGTCTATATTTTTTCTTGAATTCAATCTTCTCAAAAGCATTTCCATAAAAACTCTATTTTTGTCTGCGTCTCTCTATATCCCAGACTCTCTCTCTTTTCCTTCTCGTTGACTGATTTATTGCTGTTATTCATTTTCAGTTTTCTCAATGAAATTGAAAATGGAAAATTAATTTTCTTCGCTCTTTTTTCTCGTTGACACCACTTTATTTATTGCTTTCTTTCATTTTTCTCGGATATTAAAAACTTTTTCATTTCTTTTTCCTTCTGAATTTATTGCTTTTCTTAGCTCTCAAGATTATAAATTTCTTGAAACTCCGCCTACTTTCCCATTTTAAACTCCGCCTCCTTCTCTAGCTTTGGTTCGAATCGAAGTTTCTTGAGATAGTTTCGAGTTTTCGAAAAAATTGCTGTTTCAAAATTATGATAGGTTATGTTATCTTTTTCTTCTGAGTTTATTCCTTTCAGAGTGAATACGCACAGCAACTACATGAAAAATCATTAGCAAGCTAAAGAATTTTCCAAGAATCATTTTTTTATGTAATTTCACGGTTTCTCCGCCCTTGTAAATTTTCTTCCGACTTTTCGGAACAATTTCGCGAATGCATTACGACAATTTCTGAAAAAACTGCATAAGAGAATCGTAATAAAAGCTAGTTCCACTTTTTTAAAGAATCTGAAACGGAGTAAAAAAAAGAAATTACTGTTGGAAAATGGAAGAAAACAAGGTAAAAAAAAAGAGGTTGTAGAATCGCTTTTCTACGCGCTGATTCAAAAAGATAATAGTGTCTAAAAAATGAATCCAAAGCCCGTAATTCATTTGTTCTCGATAATTAAATATTTTTGAAACTGCAAAAAAATTTACACCGAAAAAATTGAATTTCAGTTGTTTTTGGCCCGATCACTCTATTAAAAAAACCGAAAGTTTATTCGGGAAACTTTTTTTTCCTTTTCTTCATGGAAAACATCATTGAACGATGTCGAGCTTTTATGTAACAAAAAGTTCATCAGTCTCGGAACTTCGAAATATCGCCGAAATAGTGAAAATTGTTTTTTCAAGGCAAAAAACTTCTGGTGTCGTTTCATTAATTTTTTACGAATTTCGAATTTTGCATCAAAAAAGATCGAATTATGGAAGATATTGGAATAGTATTACTTTAGGAACCTTCGACGAACTACTTGGTGACAGTTAGATAACGGAACTTTCATTTTTGAAACAGTGGTTTTTTTTTTAGTTTTATCGGGAACATGATGAAAGAAAGTTCACATAGAAAACTAACGAAAAAAGTTGTTTGTCTCAAAGCTACAATAATATCTCCAAAACGGCAAAAAAACTACTTTTTAAAAAACTCCCTCTGATCAAAAAAATTTTTGACTTTCCGGAACAATTTAGCGAATTCTATTAAGTTTTAGTGCGACAATAAGAAAATGTTTTTTTCTTCCGCGAATCGTTTTTTTCAACTCTTCGCTAAATTCTTTGAACTATAACATTATTGTTTCAAACATTTTTGGGATTTCGAAACTTCTGAATCTTTTTGAAAAGCATTATGTTTCCGGTTTCAGTAGTTGTTTAGTTGCAGAATTACGATTTGTGACCGTTGACCTCCTCTTACAAATTGCAAAAAATTTGAAATAAAAATCTGAACTTTTTCTCTTAATCAAAAGTGCTAAAATAGCCTAATTTTAAAATTTGAAATGTAAAAACATAGAAATTTAGAAATTATCGATGCAAGCACTGAATAATGTTCCGTCAAACAAGATGAGAATATTGAGCATGTTAGAAATCACTGAAAATGTCCATTTTGAAACAGAATTTTTTTTGTTCGAAACATCTCATGGAAAACATGATTGAAGGAATTCCAATGTTCAGCTAAACGAAAAATTAAAATTCGCCTCGAAGCTCCGAAATATCTTCGAAACAGCAAAAAAAATATTTTTTTTTTCAAATAAAAAAAACTTCCCCTCGTGAAAAAAAATCCTTTAATTTCCATGGTTTCCTCCCGGTGTTTTTCGTCAATTTCGACGAGGAGACATCCAAAAAAACAACTTTTTCCGGTTAGAAGAAGACGTATTTGGAAATCTTCCCTTCCGATAATCCCAGTGTTTCCTTGTTTTTCTTCTCCCCCCTTAAACCCCCATCGAAAAAAATGACTTCGCTTCTCTCTTCACGTAAGTCTTCTCTTCTCTCTCTCTCTCTTTCTCTCTCTCTCTCTCTCTCTCTCTCTCTCTCTCTCTCTTTTCCACAGGAACATAGGCACAAAAAGGTAGCATCACTTTTTTATGTCATAGCATTTTTCATTTATTTTTTTCCTGGGAGGGGAAGGGAAAAAATTATATTTTATTGACACATTGAGAGAGAGAGAGAAGTGTCATTTATTCATTTCCCAATGAATAAATTTGTCTTTCATATCCTTTTTCTGGACTCCTCTCCACCTACACTTTCCCCTTTTTTCTTTTCTATTTTTAGAAAATCAAAAGATGGAAAAATAGAGATTTTTCCGAAATTCTAGGTTTTTTGTTGAAATTTGAAATGTTTTTATTCGAGCATAGACAACTGCCGGATAGAATCATGAAATTACAAATATTTTCCCATGGGACCAGTTAAACCATACAAAGCCGACAATTTAATTACCTTCAAATAAGTTCCTAAACTTCTATTAAATTTTTGAAACTGAAATTTTATTTTTCACTATTTATCTAGATTATTTAGAAATATCTAGATTATCTAGAATTTATCTAGAAATTTGTCATACAAGTCACATAAATCGGAATAAGTAGGGCTCAGAATTTCATGTCTTATCTTCGAAACAGTAAAGAAAATTGAAATTTTTATAAAATCGGATTTTCTCCGTTTCTGAAACTAAAGATAGTCTGAATAGAACCTACTATTAGCGGTATTTTATTCAAAATAAATTTTTGTTTACAATAGCGAAGCACATGTAAGTTATCCTAATTTTTGCGCCTTAAAGGATAATGTTGTGTGTGTAACAGTTTGAAACATACCTATATTTTTCATCAAGTGTTCAATTTTTTCTCACAAATCAATTACTGTTTCATTAACTTTTCGAGTAGATATATTATCTGCGGAAAACTGATTCCGTTCTGCTGTCACCAGTATCTCAGCGGATGTCAGTTGTGGCCGAAGATCTGACAAGCTCTTCCACGTGACAAGAGTCACGGAAATACAGTAAGAACTTCAGAACATAACCCCTGCGCCTTTAATTGTTTAGTGCAAACCTTCAATGGCGCTGTCAAAATTTCTTACTGTATCAATTTCATTTGTGCAAAGTTATTTTTTTTGCAACAATTATTGGGAAATTTTTCGTTTTGTTAGTAAAATGTAAAGATTTTATGAGTCTTTGCACAAATGAAAAAAGTGTTTTCCGGTTTGCAATAATTGATCACTTCCTGTTTTTCTTTGGTCTGTTCGAAAATAAATAACTCGTTCTTTTACAAAGGTATTTTTGAATTTCGAATAGATATTTCAAAAAGACACGGTGATTTTTCGAAAATTATTATGATAATATTAGAAAGGAAATTCAAGAAATGAAGCTCCCTGTAGTATGTTTTATTTAAAGAATTTGGTGAAAAAGAGATTTTTCAATTCCTAAAAAGGTTCCTACACGTTTTTCTTATAGTTTCTACAAATTTACATTTCTTCTTACCTTCTCATTCGCTCATTTCTCATCCCAAAATCCTATTTTTTCAGAATAATGAGAAAATGGACACGATAAGTGATCGACATCACCGATGTCTCTTTGGATGGGTACATGTTTCTGTATGTTTTTTTTCTTCCAATTGGATCAAAATTCAATCTAAAGATTATCTGAATTTGAATACTTCGAAGATTCAAAATTTTTGAAAGCAGTAATTTTTCAAAATTTCTTCTGTTTCAATGATCAGCAAATTGTTCTTTGCTTGTTTTTATCAGTAATGCGCGATTTTCCGAGCCCATTTTCGAAAATGCGATGATAGTTTTTTTCCTGTCTCCGAAACGAAGACTGTTTTCAAAAACTGGTGATTGTATCTAGATTATTGAACGATGAAATAGAATAATAAGCACAAAAAACAACTATACTGTCCTAGAAACAGTATTTTTTCGAGATTAAAAATATTTTTGATTTTAAAACAAATTTTTATTGTAAAAACTGTTTTCAATTGGAACAGCTGTAAATTTAGAAAAAAATCGAAAAAAACAAAACTTTTTCATTTTGAAACGGTTAACATTGTCAAAAATTCAATTTCATTGTTAATTTATCAAGGTTTTTGATTTTAAAAAATTGATTTTGAAAAAATTTTCTATGAAAACTCGAAAATATTTTTTAAAAAACGATAGAAAAACTCGTGTTGTGCAGAAAATATTAAGAAAAAGAGCATAACTTAGTCCCAAACTTAACATCGTGAATAGTTTGTTTGATTTCATAATTGAATTTTTCTTGACGTCACTGAATGTTCCACAAAAAAAGACAGAACCTATTCATTATGAAACAGTTAATGTGATTTTTTAATGTCAACAAAGTTTTTAAAAATTAATTTTTTCTTTCCAAAAAAAAAAGATATTTTTAAAATGAAACTGTGAAAATTCAAAAATTTTATTCATCTAAAATAATCTATTTTCAGACAACAATCCGCCTGATCCTCGTCTACTTCATCGTATTCAACATCGGATTATGCCTCCTCGGTCTTCCATGGTTCAGTATTTATATCGGAGGAATCGGATTGGGTCTATGCATTTTCACATGCTATCATGTCTACAGAAAAAATGATAAAATGATGTTTCCCTTTTATCTTTATGTGGTTAGTTTGAGATAAAAACAGAAAATGTTAACTTTGAGGGAAATTTTCAGTTTTGATTTGTTTTCCCACGGTCAGGTACTGATAATTAGCTGAAGAGTAAAATTTTAAATAATATTTTGAAACTGTAAAAATTTCTGAAATTTCTGTTTCATTAACTTCCCAAATAATGTATCGCTCTCTTCGTCTATTCGTTCCATAAAGATATAATCTAGTTAAAAACCTTATTTAACAGTAAGAGCTCTCTACCGTAGTCACCGCGTCTAATAAAGTTTTCTGTTTCAAGATTTTTGTACATTTAGAAATTTTTTCTTTTTTGGTTTTTCGTGCATCCTATGATGGTTAATGAAATTAAGAAGAATCTAATAATTCTTGAAACAATTTTAAAGGCGCAAGACTACAGTAGAAAGTTCTTACTGTTCTAACATGAACGTTTTTGTCGAACTCTCGACCATAACTGGATCAACAGAGGAAAAAATTGAAAATTTTCGATTTTTGATGTTTGGGTTATCAGAAATCTTGACAGACTGGTGATGGGTAGATTTTTTTTATTCAAAATTTTTCGAAACATATTCATTTTGCTGAGGCTTGTAGATTTGAGGCCCCGGCTAGCCATGACAAATCTGATTTCATCAAAGTCATGCTTTTTAAACTTCCCGTTTCACTATAACTGTTTTTCGGTGCTAATATTTTAATCAATTATTTCGGGCCCATTCAACAGTATATGAAAACTAGAAATCAAAAGTAAAAGTTGAACTTGAAAAAACGTCACGAAACAGTGAACATTTAAAGGTTTACTATTTCAAAATGATTTCAAAACTCAATTTATAATTCAATTTTCGTTTAAGTCTTTGATTTCTATCAATTTTCAGCTGTTCACAATATTCTATTTGTTGTTTCTCGGTGGATACTTCTTCTTTGTCAATATATTTCACAAGGAGATGGTCAAAGGTATGCTTTCCTTAAAATACAGACCATGGTCTGACTACAGAAAAAAATGCAGAAAGTTTCTGAAGAATATTTGAAACAGAAATTTCTGTTTCGTTCTTATATTAACATAATTATTTTATTTCGAAATTTCATTTCCAATTTTAAACGATACTAGTGAATCATCAATGTTTTTTGACATAAAAACATAAAACATAAAAACGGGTTCGAAATTTTTTTCAATCTAAGAATTAGCTCTTTCCTAAATTTGTATTATTTGTGCCCTGACTTCACTTGAAAGAATTTGTTGGTTTTTCGGCCACAACTGACGTTCGCTGAGATCTGAATAGCAGATCATTCGATTGGTTTTCCGCAGATGAAAATTCTACTGAAAAATTATTGAAACAGTATTTATTTTTTGAAAAATACCTGTTTCAAAAAGTTCTTTGTCCTATCAGCCATAATATTAAGTAATTCCTCACGTTTCTGTCAGAAACAAAAACACAAGTTCAAGCAAATAGCGCTATTGGAAACGTTTTCACTAAAAAGACCAGTTTTTAGGAACATTCCAAATTTTTTTTACTGTTTCAAAGATAAGGCATGAAATTCTGAGTCTTACTTAATTCGATTTATGACGTTTACTACATGCTAATATATGTATAGTATTAGGTCGGATCGAAATAATTGTACCACTTTCGAAAAAACTTTCGGTTCTAAATTTCTTTATATGTTTCTAATATCAGTCAACTTATTATGCACCATCATTATTGGCAAGGTGTTGCCAACATATAGGGAGCTGTTTGATTCCCTTCCGGTAGAACTCCTGCGGCTTACAATCGAAAAAAGACCACTACTCGGTTTTGGGGTCGGCATGATTACGCAGTTCCCTTTCATTGAGGAAGTGAGTCAGAGATTAAAATAAGTTGAATATAGAAGGGAACATGTCTGGAGAGTACGGTTTATAGGATAAAGTCGTCCAGCCTAGCTCGGTAATTTTCTGACGACTCACTTTCACAACATGTGGTCGAGCGGTGTCGTGGAGTTAGGGAACTCAACCCATTTTTCCTTTGGATTTTCTCAACTACGGGGATTAATTGTTTGCTGTGGAGGTCGGCTGGGACTGTTGTATTAGTTGGTAGACGTTTGCAGCGAACCGGTCCTTCCACGCTCCACTAGATGCACAAAAGTACCATTTCGGGTATAACTCTCTTTTTGGCATTGAAACTCCATAATCCCCGGTTTCAACCATTGACATCCATAATGATAGTTGTCATAGAGTGTTTACTTCTTATCCCCAGTAATCACATTGGGAACTTTTGCTGCCTTCCTTCTGTACAACAAAGAAGACGATACGACACCCTCTCTCATCACTGGCAGTGAAGCCGACAGAAGTAATGATAGCTAAGTTGACATTTTCCAGGAAAACCGAAACTCGAAAAGTCAACTGTTAGGCATATTTAGATAGTAATTAAGCTTGTTCATATAATCCTCAACTAATGATCTAGGGACCTTATAACCCAGAGCCAATACATCGCTTTCAACGGACAACATCAGTAAATTACTATGGAAAAATAATTTGATTCTGACTCTCTAATCTGGAGATCTTGAAACAAACTGACAACTGTTTCTTCATTAACAGTATTGGAACCCCAAAATATAATAATTAGATTATCATTATGCCTCCGCAAAGAGTGAAATAACGCTCGTACAAAAAAAGCAATAAAAATTGCCCTCACGTTAATAGAGCTAGTAGGCCGCTTGAAGCTGTCATTGAGATAAGATTTCATGTACGTGTAGCCTGTACACTGTCCCTCATATACCCCGAACATGAAGTCATTCAAAAGCTTCTAGAAGTTTCTAAGCAGAAAAGAAAAAGTGGTACAATTATTTCGATCCGACCTAATAGAAACCAAAAATTATTACTGTATTTATTTTATTTCGTGGTCTGAAATCAAATAAAAATTTTTGACCAGAAGCCCAAAATTTCTAAAAATGACCTAGTGGAATAAAAGCCTTTTGATGTGACACTAAACTCGAGAATTTTTGAAAAAAAAATAAAGTTCAAAAAAGATTCTGTTTCCATTCATGACTTTAAAAACGTTGACTCAGATATTTTGATGGACCTCTTGTCGCCGGTGTATAATAAATTGCTAATAATTTCAAAATCAGAAAAATATCTGTTTCAAATTCGATTTTTATGCACTTTAATTTTGGTGGTTTATTATTGGTAACCCTTCCCTTCTAAAAAAAACATGCGAAAAATTTCAAAAAGAGGCTCGTTGAAAGAAATTTTGTACTGTGTAAATGTGCCTTCAAACTGAGAATTAATCATCAATGAAAAACAGATTTTGAAAAAAATCAAATTTCGAATATCCCAAAAATTACAGAAGCCCTTGGTGACCACTCGGATTCCGTTTCCTTCATTTGGCACTTTGCGGATATAATGTTAATAATGCTTCATGCATGGGTACTAAGTGTTACTTCGAAATGTCGAAAATATTTCCGATGGGTCGCCGACGGAGGTCAGAAAGGTGAGCAAACGTTGTGAAATAACACTGTGTGCAAGTGTGCTCTAATGCTAATTTTGAAATAAGGGAATCTGTGATGAATAATTACTGTTTCAATGAAATTTTAATTTTTTCAAAAATATGAAATTTTGATGATTCAAGGATTGTTAAATCTTTTTGGAAACAGTGTTTTTCTTAATCACAACTCAAATTCCCCTAAAATTCTTTAAATTAACCTAATTTCCGCTAGCTTCTCCTCCCTTTTTTCTCTGATTTTCTCTATATTTTTCACTGTTTCTCAGAATAAAATTTCTGAAAACAGAGAAATTTTTTCCGGAAAAAAAGGTTGAAAACTTAAGAACTTGTTCCAATACTCCACTAAAACATCCACTTCCGAACACAGAAAGTCCAAAAGGTCGTCTCGAAACTTCAAATACTTTTGAACAATCGAATTGCAGTATGCTGATGGGTAAGACCTCTTCTATCACTCGCTCCGCCCACTTTTGAGAAGAAAGGGGCGGAGCCAAGATTCGTGTTGTGGTTCGTAAATCTATCCTTTTTTGGTTTTTTTTCGGTTATGTGGAATGAATCGGGAAAGTTTTTAGCATGTTTTTTTTTCGAATTTTGAAAATTTTTTAATGTTTCAAAAAAGTTTTTGATCGAGAAATGAGAATTTTCATTTACTTAATGAACGTCAAAGTAGTCATTTTTTCTGCGTTGCGAAATATTTATCACCATATCAAACAAAAGCAACAAGATCCGAAACAAAATAAAACACTATCTTCGAAATTACTAAAATCTTGAAACAGAAATTTTTTTTGAAGTTTTATAATTGTACGATTTTCAATTTTCTCACAAACCTCAGAGAAAATTACTGTTTCACTCTCATTCCGCATCGGGATTCCATTCGGAAATCGAATTTTTAGTTAACTTTTGAATTTAGACAAAAATGGAGAAGCAAAAATGCTCTACCGATAAAAATGGTATTTTTCTAAAAATCGTGTTAAGCGAAATTTCACACATTCTTTTGGCACTAAATTCTCCGCGAAAGTTTCTGTTTCACTGAATTTTGAAGTTATCATCGTTTGAGAGAGTGAGTGATAACATAGTATGATCCAAAAAATCTAAGTTCTGAGTTTTACAAAAACAGTTACATCAACGTCATCAAAAAAAAGAAAGAGAATTGAAATTTTTTGAAACTGAAATTATATTTCTGGAAAAAACTTAGTTCTCAAACATGAACACAAATTTTGACTGCCGTTGAAAAGGGCGGAGCCTAAATAATGACGTTTTCCAATTTCATGATGATATAATGTTAATAACTTCCAAAAAAATAGGCAATTATTAAAATCTGTTCCGAAACTGAGAATTTTCATTTTGCATTAGTGATCCAGAAACAATGAAAATCAGATAGAAAGGAACGATGATAGCAAAGAAAAAGAATTCGAAAGTTTGTTGAAGAATTTTGAAACTGAAATTGTTTTTTGAAAACGAAAATGTTTTGAAAAATTTCGGTCCCTTCTTGTGGAATCATTTTCCCGACTAGAATTCCCATCTCGTATCCGAATCCAGAAATACTAAAAACATAAAACTTCGAAATTTTTTGAAACTGCACAAATTTCAAAAAATTTTCTCAAAAATTTTCTCATTTATCATATCCGAACTCATTCCAACATACAGAGAGTTACATCAGTAAAAGAACGGAACCTAACAGATGACTTCTTCTTTGAACTTCATGTTAGCCTGAATCTTTTATCAATAACCTTTTAAAAGTAAAAAAAAAGAAATTTATTTTGAAACCGAAATTTTCACGGAGTTCTTTTGGTTATGAAAAAAATTGATACCGGATCGTTTTTTTTTTTGAAATGACTGGTTAATTGCCCATTCCTAAAAGACTTGTTTTGTGTCACAAGTTCAACATTGCATGGATGCAAACATCATCATCAAATGTTTTATTTTTTGGAGAAAAAATAGTCAAAAATACTTGTGAATAATCCAGAAACACTGAAAATCGAATCTGAAAAAATTTCGAAACCTTTTTTTATCTTTCTGGTTTTCATGATGGTCTAATATTGTCAGCAACATTTTTTAAAAGTTAAATCAAATAATTGGAATATATTTTGAAACCGAAAATTTAAGGAACATTTCTGGTTGTACAAACAGTCAGCGGTTTTGAAATGGCTGGTTTTAGAATTGCTCATTCCTAAAATATTTGCGCATAAATAACCATTATCATTGAAAATATTAATTTTAGAAGAAACAAATTATCATACACGGATGAATAATCTAGCACCTCTGAAAATCGAAACTAAAAATAATTAAAGCAGAGAAAAAATTTTTTTCAAATTTATTTCTTTAATTCCATATTTTGCTCGTTCTTATTTTTCCCCCTCATTTTCAGTTTTCTCCCTTAAAAAATCTTCATTTTCCCAAATAATTATCCTCTAATTTTCAGTGGAACTCCCCACCACCAGTTCGGCGCCACGTCACGAATCGAAACCCGACATATTTTGATCTCTCCTTCTTATCCCTTTTTGACTCCGCCCTTTTTCCCAAGTGGGCGGAGCCTAATTTTCCCAATTTCAAATCAGATTGTGACAATTGCGGGTATTTTATTCTCTCTATTGTGACATTCATTTCTCCCCCAAACGGTATCTTTTTTCCCTGTATTTGACTACAAAGACTACAAAAACTACAAAAACTACACTTTTTTCCGAATAAAAAATCAATAAAAAACAGTTTCAATTGTGAATGAAAGTGTCGGCGGAATCGAAATTTTTGACGGAATTTCAGATTTTTCAGGAGGTTTTTCGGCCGACGATCGAGGAGGCGAACGGGATTGAGATGGTTTTTTCTGGAAGAGAAAGATGGACATCCGGATACATGGACACACTTACAGAGATTTCTTCCTTGAATTTGGCAAGGAAATCGTCGATTAATTCATCGGATAACTCGGATAGAAACGGCATTTTTGAATTGGAAATGAATTTTTCTTCGGGGGTTCGGAAATTGGTCTTCATTTAGAAATTAGGGGAGTTCACTGGGAAATTAATAAAAAAAACATTTTTGAGCTTAGATTAGAGGTCATTTCAAAACGGTAATCGAAACAATTCGAAAGTTTCTGAACTTTTTGTGAAACGGAAAAAAAAATTTTGAAAGTTTGAATTTTTATTTAATGAAACTCAGGTCCGTGGCCATGGGTGGCAATGAAAAAAGATATTTTGACACGGAAAATACGGTAATAAAAGTAGATTTTTTTAAATACTGAACCCTATAAATTTTCCGACACATGGTTAAAACAGAAGTAGCAGTAACTGACCCGAGCCGAAAAATTTTGAAAACTTTGTGAAACTGTACATATTTGTTGAATATATTTGTTTATTTCACACATCCAACTACTCAGTTTGATTCTTCATCGAGCATTCGTTTGTTCTTATCTTAAGAGAATCAGAAAAAAATGCGCAGAATTTGTTGTCGAAGTTTAATAAAAAAATTAAATATGTATTTCAAAATGAAAAATCTACATAAGTGTGAAACGGTTAATTTTTTGATTTTTTTTCGATTTTAATTTTTCACGAAAAATAGTTTTTTGGCTTAAAAAACTATCAATTCGTGCTCAATGCCGTTCTGGGCTCACTAATCCGGAAAATTTGTTTGTTTACTTGTATAGTAACCCTTCTTCCTCCTAAAATTACAGTGCCTACTCACTCAATTAAGCTGTTTCATATCTACAGTAATACCAAAGACTTCATTTTCTCAATAACTGCAATTATGCATTCGAATTACTCGCAGTACTTTCTGAATACAGTAACTCAAAAAAAGTATGTTCAATTCACAATTTCTCAGAAAAAACAACATTTTTGCAACGTGTAGAGACCAGGCATCAAATAGGATCTTTAAAAAAATCAGAAACTGCCTTTTTTGAAACTGTAATTTTTATGTTTATCTGTGTGGAGAGCAGTGTGTCTTTTCGAGAACTGATTTCTCGAAAAATGCCCTTTTCGAAAAATTTTCGAGAAATTTTAGGAGAATATTCGAAATTTTTCGAAATTTTTCGAGAATTTTCGAAATTTAGAGAAAAATTTTTGGAAAACTTTCGAATTATTTTTTTTTTTTTAATAGATTTTCGAGAATTTTTTCGAGAAATTTTTCGAATCGCTCTCGAAAAGACACACTGGTGGAGAGCACGATGAATGAAAAAGTTTTCAAAGATAACCTTTTTGAAACTGAGAGTTGTATGTGTCACATAAGTAATTTTATTTCAGTTCGCCGAAGCAGCTAAGTTTTTTTAAATCAAGACAAAGCTTCATTATAGATACTCTATAGAGAATCTCTGGATTACTGTATCTTATGTTTAACAATAGCAAGTATGTTGAAAGACTAATTCGATGCGTCTCCATTGAAAAATAGGTCTCTACAGAGAACACTTGCACAGAGAATTCCCACGTCCCCTTCATTCGACACGTCACCGCTCCCTCTCTATTCCTAAAAAAAACAGAGAGAAAAAGAGGAAAAAAGAAATAGAACTGAATTTCAGGAGACGCAGAATTCAGTTTCTCGATCGTCTGTATCTCATTTCTGTTTTCATTCCTTTCGATATGTCGCTTGTGAGTAGTGACTTTTTCTACTGATTGTTCTGAATTATTTTTATTATTTATTATTGGATTTCGATTCGAAAAAGAAAAGAAGTGAGTTTTTATTTTCAATTGATTAGCATTCGATTTCGATGAAAAATATTACGAAAGACTGAACAGAAATTGATTGATTTGCATTCATAGATGTAGTTTTGAATTCTAAAAATTTTCTCATGTCCTAATTTCAGAAAAAAAATCAACTTGAAGTCGATATCAAGAAGTTCTTAACGATATCTAAGCTGGAAAAATTGTATAATACGTTGTATTATATAATGAGCGACATTGTTCGTGTTCGAAGTAAGTTTCTTTTTTATTTTCCATTTTCATATAATTTGTTTTGAAGTGTTCCGGATATCAATTGGAAAATTAGAATTGAGAGGACTAGCATGGAACCGTGTTGACATCGCATCGATGAGTCGATTCAACCAAACAAACGGATTGGAGAAGATAATTGTTTTTCGAGTTGATTTTGTCCATCTTCTTCTTGAACATATTTTTAATAAAGCAGTGCAGCCATTAAAAATGTTATTTTGTTTTCAAGAAGAAAAGAGCTATAGAAAAGAAAAAACACAGATTTCAAGCTACCGTAACTCACTTCCCAGTAGAGATACAAACTAATTGTCAACTGATAGAATACGCAGAATTTAAAGCTGAGCAAGTTATTAGTTGACTTTTTCTTGATATCTTTCAGAATAAGCGAGATATCACTGTTTTAGTGAATTCTATTTATTCGTAATCTCATAATTAAATCGAAATGAAACAACTATTGTTTCATGATAAAAAATTTATCATTTGATAAAACAAAAAAATTAAAAATTAAATTATCCATCTTCGTCCTGCTAGGAATCGACCAATCGATCTTTGGCATGGCACTTTTGCATTTTTGTGTCTTGACTCGTATCTCGTTTGTGAGCTCCTCATCTTTTTCTACCTCGATTGGAAGGAATAAAATTTCTGCTCCTTGTCATGTGATTCCTTCCCAATCAATTTCCTTCCAAGGATAGTATTTCACCTATATAATCGCCAGTCATCAGAAGTTTTTTTTTTGTGGCGAAAACACCGTAACCTTTTCCAGGCACTTGATATCCCTTTTCCAATGGCTTCGGTAATTTGATTTTTCCGAAGTTCGGTTGGAAATGGAACTGAGCTTTGAGGTGCTCACTCATTGCCTTTTCATCTTCTTTTAATGTTGGATTTGGGCAGAAAACAGAGGTCTGTAGGGCGAACCTCGGAATTCCTTCTAGCTCTGTCATTCTTTCGTATTTGAGTGTCGTAAATGCAATCCTCGCATTCTGGATATCCGTTCCTCCAGAATCTTCTTCTGGGTTACAATTCACGTGAAACGCTCTTACTTCATCTTTTTGTGATCGAGGCATTTTATCAGTCCGTGAAGATCCCTTTATCTCGGAGATTATCCATCTTGGAATCGGTTGGTGCCGCTGAAAATAAATTTATTGAAGTTAGAAGAATTAGGTGTTTTGGGTATCCGAAAATTTGTTGTCATCTTCAAAATTAGTACAATCATGGTTATATTCCGTTAGTTTCACAGTATCGGATATTAATTTATAGGGGCTCTGAACTAAAACTTCATAGAATATAGTCATAATTAAACTCAAATAAAAAGTTTGAAAAGATTTTTTTGAAAAAAGAAAACTCACATTAAAACATGCCTGATGAAACTTGAACGGACAGCCCTCATCTCCACAGTCCATCAATTCGCAAAGGGCTTTGACTGCAGCATCTTTATTTTTTATTATTCGTTGCTTCTGAAATAGTTTTTTTTAGTTCCTGAGTAATAATAGAAATCGAAACTTACGTCTTTCATTAACAGAGAATCGCTTGGCGTTTCGGTAGATTCCATGAGCGTTCATCGTGTTGGCGTTCATTTTTATGGCCTTGATTTCTGAAAATAATGACAATTCTTGAGAGTAGTTCATAAGATAGTGCTTTTATTCGTTTAAAATGCTGAATAGAGCATCTACAGTACCCTAATTCTAATGAAAAATCTATTTTTACTTACCATGAATCCCTTACTTATCCTTGTTGAACATTGCAGATCAATTTGGATGAATACAGTAATCAATAAATAAATAAAAAGAAAAAATTATAAAAAATCAGTAAGACAGTAGGTCGTTAATCACAAACGGCCATTGCATTGTTGAATGATTGCTCAGGGTGAAAAGTCAAAGGGGGAGAGATGGATGAGACGCAGAGAAAGAGAAAAGGGGGCGTGGCTAAGAGGGGCAGCTGTTGTGTCTACAGAATACAGTAATAATGACTAGTGATGGTGGAGATTGTGTCATCAGAATTACGGTTTTATTACTTTCTTGGATATACTAAAAGGATACTCGAGATAAATGGATCAGGTTTACGAGTCAATTATATAAAATATCCCATACATTTTGACCTCAAGAGAATAGAGAATCGGATACTGTTTTCTGGAACATAAAAGTTCAACTTTAGCTGATCAGGACCTTCAAAATAAATGAAATCATGACTAGGTTTTAGAGATTTCTTGAAATTTTGGGTTTTTCCCTCAAAACTACGATAGCGAATAATACGGTACAAAATCTAGTGAGCATTGAATTCAACTCGTCGATAACTTCCATTAAAGTGTTATTCTGACTATATTCAAACAAAAAGAAATTTTTGAGTCTGTGCACGACTTTGAATTTTTTTTTTGCAATCTTCTCACAAATCAAACAATTTCAATTGGAGAATAAGTTACAAAACTTGAAATGCATTTTCTTGATCCGAACAAAAATCTGTTCCATTCAGGTCGTTTTTAATTCATTTTGAAATTAAAATTTTTCGAATCAGATAGTTTTTGAAGTTTAGTCTGTTTTTCTTACACTGTCTGTTTTCATTAGACTCCTCCGTTAGCAAAACTGGAGGGTGCGGTCAAAAAACTGTTCTTTTCGTTGCAAGAATTAAATGATTTCTTGTTCCGAATGTTTCATGATGACATTAAAGTTTCCAAGCCTTTTTCCGATTTCTCTCTCTCTCTCTCTCTCTCTCTCTCTCTCTCTCTCTCTCTTTCTTTCTCTTCTTTCCGATCAACCTTTTCATTCATTCTTCTGCAATGGACATCCCGGAATGACGTCCTTTTATTTCTGATTTTTCTGAATTTTTATTTTATTAAGCTACTTTATGGATCTCAGTTAGCAAGCAATATTCAACTAGTAAGTGATTTTTGCAAATTTTGAAACTGAAATTTTTTTTGAAGTTTTATAAGAATATGAAAATTGTCAGGAATTTCGGTAATTTTTGGAGAAAAATAAAAATTACTAAATATTTAGAAAAAAACTTGAAAAATCTCTGTTTTTTTCAAAACTAGAAATGAAAAAAACGTTATTTCAGGATTTAAAAAAGTATGAAGGCTCGTCTAATTTCGACTGGAAATGAATTCCGGAGTAAAACTCTCAAGGCAAAATGTAAGTGAGTTGTGCTATTTTATAACAGAAAAGAAATTGTTTTTCATTTTGACATTTTTATTAGATTATCAGGAAAAAGAGGTAATTCTAAAAACAATGCCTATTTCCGATAAAAAGTTGTTTTGGTGCAACGGATCGTAGATGAAAAGCATATTTATCTTATGTTTTCAGGAACTATATGGGAAGGCCTGGAAATCCCCCTGGAAATCCCCATTAAATCCCGCAAGAAGAATCAATAAACAGTTTGCAGGAAACTATATAAAGGGATGGGTTCAACTGGGTACTCATTCATCATATTTCTACTATTCTTACTATTTACTTTTCTTTTCTTTCAATAAAAGGTTTGATCACCCAAGTTTGAGGTTGCAACCCTGCCCATCCGAAAACTGTCTTTTGGACATCGTCTCTGCCTAAATTTTATTCCCCTCCGGCCAGTCCAATTATTAGAATTGAATAAATATATTAACCATCGATCCACTGTTTTTTTTAAATTTTTCCAGGAACACTTGAAAAAAAACTCAAAAAGACTGCCTAATAAAAATTTATAATTCATAATTATTGAGAAAAAAATTTGAAACAGCAGTTTTTTTTAGAATCGAGATTCTCAATTTTATGATGTTTGTTTGACAGAAAGAGACTTCTCTCTCTCTCTCTCTCTCTCTCTCTCTCTCAATCTTCTGCAATGACTATCTGTTCTCTATTCAGACTTACGAGAATTCAAAAAATTGTTTCCAGTTACAAGTAGAAAAGTTGTCTATCGATTTTCCTTGTTTCACTATTGGGTGGTAAATCACAATGAACGATGTAACTTTTCCAAAGAAAAATTAAAGATATCAACGAAAAAAAATTCAGTTGCAAAAAACTTTTAATAATTGGAAGAATATTCATAAATTTTAATAACAAGTTCAAACCACTTGTGGAGATTTGAGAAATTGATTGAGATTTCAGTTTGTTTTTCAATGAAGAGGAGTCACAAAATAGGTTTTCCAACACACGTTAGTCTCCGTTTCTAAAGAACACATTTTTACTGTTTCAATTTCAATTAGATTGTAAATATAAACTAGTCAGAAGTAATGACAAACACCCCGGTTTACTGTATACATACAACTTTATAGTTTCGGAGCAAAAATCTTCTGTTTCAAAATTAATTTTCAAACAAATCGGAATGCAAAATTATTTCTATTAACTTAGGTGTCAGATAAATGAATTGAAGAACTTCATAGTAATCAAACTTAAAATAATTGTAATTTTTCAGAATTTTTATTCTCAAAACATTGAATATTTCGCTAACTATGAAATAATGAATAATTACTGAATCCTGAAGAAAATAATAACTGTCGAAACTGCATATTTTTTAAAATTTATTGTACCGGCACACATTTTTTCTGACTGAGTACATGACCGTAACCTGACTATTTTAGACCCTCGATTTATCAATAGAGCACATTTGTCTCACCGGAATGATCCTTCAAATGTGTAACATTATACAATCAAAATGAAAGAGCACACTGTTTTTCTTTTCTTATTTCGTTTGCACTAGTTATCGGTTGATAACAAAAAAGCAAATTTTTTGTTGTCTGCTCTCTCTCTCTCTCTTCCATGGCGCGCCGTTTCCTTATCATTCCAACCTCGAGGACACCACCTGAATGGTGACCGTTATTACTGATTTTTCTGAATTTTTTTATTATTTTAATGGATAAAGACGTTCAATTAATGGATTATAACTAGTAAGTGATTTTTGTTTATTTTGGAACAGTAAAATTACTGTTGGAGTTGAAAAGTTGAAAAAAAACTTTTTCGGTTTCAAAAAATTTTCAGGCGGATTCTGGTAGTGCCAGATAAAAGTGCAATCCATTTGTATAGACCAGATCCCAGCTCTTCGGCTCTTACTATTAGCTAAGTAAGTATCCTTCTTCTTTTGTCGCGACTTATCTTTCTCCACAGATATGGAATAATTCCTAATGAATGAATGTGTCCCCATTGCCCAAACTCACATATGAGTTTAGTCACCGACAAAAACGTACAATTCGAACTGTACTGGAAGTGCTCACAATGCAAGTCATCGAAAGTAACTACCAAAATAATGATTTGGTAATATTCATTCACAGGTATATATGTAAGTATTAATTAATTACAGGGAAGTTCGTTGAAATAGAGGAGAGTCACATGTTCAAGGCAAAACATCATCGTGGACGAATATTGAATAGGAAGGCAGTATGGATATTCGGAATTATTGAGAGCAAAAAAGTAAGTTCACATGTTATTATGATTTCTAAAATGTATTTTAGATGTTGATGTTCCAAGTTGCAAAAATATGCAAGATAATCCAGCAGTGGTGGTTTTCAAGATATAATTTGATACCAAACGAAAGAAGATGTCCTGTCTGTGAAGGATCATCGTAACCGACAACACAGTTTGGTTGGGATATTTCTGGAGATGTCGTCCATGTCCTAGATCAAAAAATATTTTGAATATGGATGTTCGGGATGAACGAGTGCAATGTAAGTTTGAATATTATTATGATTCAAATGAAAGTTCCTTAGAAATTGATGTCCCGAGTTCCAAAAATTGTTATGCGTCCACGTTCCTACCTCTTATCAGAGAGCATGTCTTGAATGGTGAGTCAGTATTTTCATAATTTCAAACAACTGTGTCTGCTTTAAGGTACCATGGTTGTCTCGGACGGATTGAAGATTGGTCAACCATAAGGTTAACTTTGTGGATCCATCTGATAGAAGAGTCCATACTCAGTCTATTGAGTCAACATGGGGAGCCTTCAAACGAGAGTTGAAGGATGGTTTTCCCGACGAAAACATCGGAGAGTGCATGACAATCTACATGTTCCGTCGTTTCCTCAATTGGAACTCAGAATCTGGACCTGAACATTCCAGATGTGGAAGAAAGTGGAAATAAAAAATGTTTGTATTCATGATTTATTTTCTAATTTTCTTTTAATAAAATATCTAAATTTTTACGAGACTAGTTTCCAACATTCGTTCTACATTCACTGATAATAAAGTTAAAGGCACTGGTTATGACAAAGCTTGGCACTTATCCCAGGGGTATCAATTTTTAAATTTTAAACTCAATAAAAAAGAGATATTTTGAAATAGTAAATATTCAAATTTTTCCTTTTTTTCGCATTTTGCCTTTCGCAATAGTAATCCTTTCCAAACGTTGACATTATTGATTTCTAATCGGAAAAAAGCCTAGTTTCGATCAGATTTGAAAATGTGTAAGTGTTTCGAAAATAATGTAACCTTACAAACGAAATTTTTGAAACATAATTTTTTTTTATTCTCTTTTTTTTGACTCAATAATAGTTCTTTGAATAGGATTAACTCATATAATTAGTGAAAATTGAGTCGACGGAGGCTTGTTGACGTTTTTGAGAAGCGCAAAAATAAGGAAAAGTACTTTTAAAAGTACAAAAAAAATTGAATAAAAATTCGGTTTCAAGTTTAAGAATTCATATTCAAATTTTAGGCAAGAATTCAAAAATAGTGATATTTGCTCATATCGAAGTACAGGAATCATAAACCTTTTCTTGAATAATCAAGAAAAATGATGGCTAAATCATTTCATGACTAATTTCTGTTAACGGTTACTGTACTTATTTCATGGGAAAACGATTTTGAAGATAGATCATAGTGACGCGAACAGAATCGCATTGAGCAACATTTGTTACAGTAATTTTTTTTCAAAAAAAATTCTGTTTCACAAAATCTATCTAAAACAGCATACTGTTTCTAAACTTGATTGAATGTACTGAAGAGTGTCAAATCAAAAAAAAATTAATAAAATCTTATTACTTCTTTCAGCCATTTTTAAATTCTTCAAAACTTAATTGACACTAGATGGATCTTCAGATCACTTCTTCTCCTCCTCAATACTTCTCTTTCCTCCCAGAATACCCCATGCATTCTCTTCAGTTATTTTAGTCACTCGGAAATCTTCCGTGTGCACGTATTCTCTGAAATAAACCTTTTATTCTGGGAAGAAAATGACAAATACAGTACCCATCAATAATTGGAAACTCTTTATCGATGTGAACCTTCTTCCAAACTTTTGTCCCTTTCGGAGTACAATCATGTCTCACCCAAAAGTAGATCTCGTATTTTTTCTGAAAATTTGGATACTTTCGGAAAAGAATTTGAAATTACGGTAGTAAATGTTATTAACAGAAGTCAAAGATATTAAATTGATAGATATGGCATATCGAACAAGTAGTTTTTCTACTTGAAACAAAAACATTTTTCCGAAAACAGTGAATTTTTGAAAATTTTAATTTGAGAAGAAAACGAGAGTTGACTGATGAAAACTGTTCATTAATCAAAAATTAGAAACAATTACTGTTTTGAGGTTAGAATGAATTGAAACATTTCAATTTCTTTTAATTGTAAACAACAACTATTTTTTGTGTATTCGTATTTTTCAATTAGCGCAAACATTGAAACGAAAACAACCAACATTTTCCGAAATATGTGAATCCGTAATTTTTTTGTTCATTTTTGATAAAATTGGTGTAGAAGAATGGCGGCAACTTCTAAACGACACATAAAACAGATACTGGTTACAAATTTTGGTCAAACAATTTATACTTCGATTTTGAAAACAAAACACATTTTTTTGAAAGAGTAAAATATGTAATTTTTAAATTGGAGAAAAAAAGTTATCAGCAGGGTAAAACGGTTTTGCGACACTTCGAAATCAGATGAAGCATTTTCTCTAGGTATAGATGATCAACTAAAAATGCCGATGATCGGTAAAAATAGCCTAAACTGGTTTCGAAAATGACCGGATCATCTACATTTATTTCAGTTAATTTTGGATGTAATCAATTTTCACTAACACTATACTTTATCCTTAAAAGCGAAAAATGTTGTTTCGAATGAGTAACATTTAAAATTTTTGAATTGGAAAAAATGAGTGATCAGCAGAGGGAAACTCAATTCAAGTGATTACATAAAGCTTTGATTCATAAGACAGAAAGATAGATAGCGGAATATTTGACTTTAAAATCATCGAGATTTCAGAGTTCAAGGAAACAGTAATTTCTTTTCGTTCGTATTTTTCCCCACAATGATTTTTCTGTCAATGAGCTTCCAATCAGATCTTATGCACTTTCGAATTAGAAATTTTCTAACTCTTATGTAAAGTTTGAAACAGAAACTATCGAAGAAGAAAGTCAGCTATCCCGCTCTACCGAAATAGTTGAACTGGATCAGTAGGAAATATTCTAGGTGCAAATTCAGATATTTCAAGTTTGATAGTCAGTTATCCGAATGTGAGCTAGCAAATTTTAAAATGTTTCGCCATAGCAGATTGACTAATTTTTTTTTCTGTTTCATCCATTGTATAGAGATATTGCATGATAATCGTCAATGTTCCTAGTTTGATAAGCTGAATTTCAACATTCAAGCCATCCGAAACGATAAGAAATTTGAAAAACTCAAATTCAATTGCTAACTTTTCCGCATTAATTATCAAATGCGTGTAGCAATTTCATTACTATGAAATTTCGATACTTTTAATCTCCAAATTCAATGAAACAGTAATTAAAGCAACCGCCCCTCACTCACAAGAATATCGATAACATCTCCTTGTTCTTCTGCCTCTATTTCATATGCAATCTTCTTTTCACTCATCGGAAGAACACGTGTCAAATTCAATGTGTGCTTCATTCCAATGTGATCGTTTAGAGATCTGCAAATAGTTTTTTTCCTTTGAAATATTTTTTGTTAAAATTAATTTTGAAAAAATCACAAAGTGAAAACTTGAACCTTTTTCAACTAAAAATAATGAATATCTCAAAATTATGAATTTCGGTTTTGAAACTGTAATTATTCCGGATTGCCAATTTTGACAATTGAAAGTAAAAAACACGCATTTTGGAACAGTAAATTTTGCAAAAAAAAGTATTTTTTAAGTCAATCGTTTAAATTATGATTGAAAACAGACATGATTCCATCTGTACTCAGGATAAGATTGAAACGGAAACAATTTTTTCAACGAAAAAATGGGTTTAGTAAAATTTTAAGCGTCCATCTAGTTTTTTGTATAAATACTTATTAATGCAGACTTCGATTACTTTTAGTGGGGATATTTAAATAATTTTTCAGTTTCAAAAATTTCTAGATGTTGACTAATTTCTAGAAAAGTGTTATTTTATCATAATTTTCAGGAGAAAAAACAAATTGTTTCCTGTTTTCAAATAAAATTCATCTTATTTTCCTGTGGCCACGTGGAAAATTTCATTTTATTTCGAAAAAAAACTCACAACAAATCCCACTCTTTGACTAGAATATCGAAGATGAAATCATCTTTTTCCGCAAATGGATAAGCACAGTAAATTGTTCCATTGAAACGGAATTTCGTGGTGACGGCGTCAATCGAAACGGATGCGATGAGCAAGAGGAGAAGGCATCGGAACACTACCGACATCTTTTTTTTGGATTTTTTGGAACTGAATTTGTATCGAGGGGACTCCCCCGATTGAAGACATTCCCACAGGTCACGGTCACGCAATAAATTTAAGAAAACGGAAAATGATTTTACTGTTACAGAAATGTAATTTTAATTCTTGAATAGATGTGCTGACGTTCCTTTTCCTAATTCGTGACGAAATAAAATTGCGTTTATAAACGAAATTATGTTCTTGATCACTGACAATTGCCAACAGTCGAAACATAAAAACTATATTTATAAGTTCAAAAAATGGCTCCGCGTCACTTCGAAACCGCACCATTTCGAAACCGGTCATTTCGAAACCACCTGTCATATCGAAACCAGTCATTTCGAAACCTGTCGCTTCGAAACCAGTCAGGTCGAAACCAGTCATATCGAAACCGCGTCACTTCGAAACCGCGACACTCCGAAACCAGTCATTTCGAAACCAGTTCACGTTTTTTTCTTCCGATAGAGATTTTCAAGCCAAAAAATCGATGATAGAGTAAAAAACGTGAACTGGTTTCGAAATTATTTGTTTCGAAATGACTGGTTTCGAAATGACAGGTTTCGAAATAACGGGTTTCGAAGTGTCGCGGTTTCGAAGCGACAGGTTTCGAATTGACTGGTTTCGAAATGACATGTAGTTTCGAAATGACCGGTTTCGAAATGTCGCGGTTTCGAAGTGACGCGGAGCCCAAAAAATTTATTATGAAACAGTAAGAAAAACTTTTTTTTAAGAAAAAAATACTGTCACAGAAATCCAATTTCATTGTTTGAATGGATGTGCTGATGTTGCTTTACCAACGTATAAAATATTAAACAATGTTTTGATAATTCAATCGTTTCAACACGAACTTTATGTATTAGGTATTTGTGAAACCTCGTTGTGTTTGTGGAACTCTAAACTCCGCCCCCTTTTCGCCCAAATACGGTTCCGATTATTTTTCACACCAAATTCCACTATTCTCCCATCAGTTTCATTTTTTAGCAACGCCCTTATAGATTGGAAATTTTTCCATCGAGATCTAGAAAATTCAATGAATTCAAAAAAATATATAATATTAAATAAATAAACTGTGAAAAAGATAACATGAAAGAGTAGAGAGAAGTTCTGATTTACGCAACGTAATTTGGATGAAAACGAAATAATTGTTTTATGGGAAAAAATGTTACGGTTACAGAAATCCAAATTTATCTCGTGAATGGATGATGTTTCTAATGAGCCTTTCCCTATTTAGGATTATTGAACCAGTATGTCAACTTTTTTCACAATATTGTAGTAAGAATGACAGTTTCAAAGAGCTTTCATATTCTGTTAATTTTCTATGGTTTTGCTTAGCACTCTGGTCGTGGAAACTTACTAACTTAGCCTTAAGATTGCAGTAAAATAGTTGATTACAGAGCTGTTGAGCCAATTTATTCACCGACGTAAGCCCTTTTGTGAGGTTAGTTTTTGAAAAACGTTTAAAAAAATTTCAGTTTCAAATATGTCTTAATGTTGACTTGTTTTTCATGAAAGCATTAACTACTTGGAAGAAACAAATTATTTCCTGTTTCAAAAGTTTTACATATTTCTTCAATTTTTTATAGTTTCGCTAACGAATTTCGACACGAAGGTGGAAATAACTAACTTTGCATTAGGAAAGAGCGCTGAAGGATTGTTGATAACGGAGAGAGCTAGTTTCCGAAACCGAAAGATTTGTCACTGTTTCAAAATTTTTAATTTTTTTTCCAAATCATTCCCATTCAATCCGAAAATTCTCGCTGTTAGTTTCGAAAAATTCAACTTCAGTCTTCCTAATCATAGATAATTTACAGAATAAAAAAAACAAAAAGTAGCCATAATTTTATTAGAAACAATATAAATATATACTGTTTCCCTGAATCATCATCATAATCATCATTTGAAGAAAAACGAAAAAAAAAGAGAATGGAACTGGGCAATGAAAGAAGTGGAGGGAAAAGAGAGAGAGAGAGAGAGAGAGAGAGAGAGAGAGAGAGAGAGAGAGAGAGAGAGAGAGAGAGAGAGAGAGAGCGAGAGAGAAATCTAATTCTTGTGTGATGGATTTCATTTGGGAAATTCGTGTGATGTGTAGAATTGTGATTTTTGAGGTTACATGATCAATGAAAAAAATAAATAAAAACTGGGGGGAATTTGGTCAGTGGGATTTTGAATGAAAGCTGCTAATTGGTCGGGGCGGAATTCAAAGGATGCAACCGCGCTCTATCGAACTCCCTTCTTTAGAGCGCAATTGCACCTTTCGATTTAGATATGAGCAATGTTTGGAAGAGGGGGGAATTTTTTTGGAAAAAAAAGAGAAAAAAACATAAATAACCGATAAAATACGACGCGTGGCGTCTACGACAATAGGATTTTTCCGAGTGGTTTTTTGAAAGAAATTTCAAAAAAAAACGTCGGAAAATTTGACACAGAAAAAAAAACGAAAAAAAACAAGATTATTCCTAATCGAAATGGAATTTTTGGATCCAAGTAACAAAATATTCAAGTATCCGAACTAGCTGGATCCATTTGCATGACAGCGGGTGCCGATTCTCCGTCTTTCGGCGGAATTCTCCTGGCCCCTTTCATTCCACCAGATACAGTACCACCACCAGCTGATGACGTGGATGGTTGTCCTGAGACTCCGCCCCCTCCTCCTTCTGTATATCTTTCGGCACTCGATTCTTTCCGTTTATCCGCTTGTTGGGAGGATGAAGGTTGTCCTTGTTCTCCTTTCGCCACTCGTTTCTTTCGGGCTTGGGCTCGACGAGCACGTTGGTTTTGGGCTCGAAGATCTTGGATCGATGACTGCAAAAACCGGGTTTGGATTACGGTAGGGTACAGTAATTTTTTTTGAGTTTTCTAGAAAACTCTAGAAGTGATACGGTAGGCACTAAAATTTTAGTACTGTAGAAATAAACGGATTACGGTAGAAAAGACAGTAATCCCAAAAAGCCACGTGGGCTACTGTAGATATTCGAGTTTTCCAGTACTGTAGGAGTGGTTAGACATACAGTAATCTACAGTACTGTGTCTCCTTTGGCACTCCTACTATACTGATAAAAACATCTACAGTAATCCAAGTGGCTTCTCGGATTACTGTCTCTACCGTAACCCACTTGTTTCTACAGTACTTATATAAGTACCGTACCCCTGATGGTTCTAGAATTTATAAATAAAAATACTGTATCTAGGAATCTCAAAAATAATTTCAGATTTCCGTATCTACAGTATATTCATTGCTACGTGTTCTAAACACTCCATACAGTATTCGGAGGTTACGGTACCTACAGTAATCCTAGCACTTCGAGATTTCTACCGTAATCCCAATACTCTTACAGTAATATTTGAATGCTGTTTCAACCATAATCTAGATATGTCTTTAATAATTTTAAATTCTAATTACTTCCAAATATCTCTACCGTAATCCATAGCTTTAATGTATACCGTAATCCAGTTACTATCACAGTATTTTGAAAAAATCACTGTATCCTCATTCTTATTTCCATTACAGAAATATCTACGGTACCTGTAATCTCTTGATGTGTCCAATTTTAGTGATTCCAATATCCATGATATCAGATCTCTCCAAATGCATCAATTCAGATCCTTGAATATCATTTTTTCGGAATATCGATCCATATTCCGACAGTCCGATGGAAGAGAGCCACGCGCATACTTCGTCCGGAGTCCAATAGGGAACTGAAAAAACACTCATTTCATTGGTTGGCGTGGGTTACGGTAGGTACAGTAGTCCATGTATTACTGTACCTACTGTAGTTTTTCTGTGAATCGGAGGAAAAGATCGGAGACAACTAATCGAAGCTGCAGATCAGATATTTTTGAAACCGAAATTTTTTTCTCATTGCAAGACAAAAAAAGTTGCTGATGGTTCTAGAATAAAAACTACATTAACCTGAAAACGCCTAATTCTTTCTTTCAGATTACTGTAACCATTTTTTTTCAAAATTAACTTCATTTTGATGAGAATGGAAAACTCTTTTTCAAAAATTAATAGAAAACTATACCAAACTCTTTTATTTCCCTTCAGTTTTTTGTTGAAATTTTTTAAAAATGCTTAGAAAAAAAAATTCCAAACTACAGTAACCTGGGCAGTCTGGAAAAAAGATTAATCTCATGCTAATATTACTGTATATGCGAGAATAGACAGATCGTTTAGTAAGGTTTAGAAACCACTGTCAGAGTAATTGGTTAACTGTGAAACGGTGAAATTTCGTTGCTTAAATTTTTGTTGAACTTCAATTTTGAACGTTTGATACTCAGCCAACACCAAATATACGCAAAAATAAAGTTTCAAAGGGATGCAATTACCTGGACAGTGGTCTCTGAATTTTAATGATTTGCTGGTAGTTGGTAAAATCTACAGTAATATTTTAAGCTAGAAATGCATGTTCTTCCAGACCTGTTTAGGTTACTGTAGTTCTAAACCACACAATCAAATTAATAAAACCTTGAAAATAAAAAACTGTTTCAGAATCATCCGAAACAGTAGTATTTGGAACAGTTTTCTGATTCTTCTGGTATTTCAAAATGAAAAAAAAATTATTCTTGGGACTAGTTTTCTGCAGAAAAACCGATATTTCTGGTAAAAAAGGTTATGATAAGCCAGATGCATCAAAACTATCGCTCCCCTCAAATCAAAAAAACCACTTCTGAAACAGTAATCTAATCAAAAACTGACTGTTATCAAATGCAAAAGGAGACGACCGGGTTCCGAATCTCTTGTGAAACCAGGCAGTGAATCTAGATCGTTTCGGTTTTCCGGCGATCAGATCCTGTTTTCGGGCTTCTCTGATAGCCGCTTCTTCTCGATCCATCTCCTGGCGAATCGAATTGATCACGTATCGCCAGTTGTCCGGTTCGTCACCCTGTAATTCATATTATGAAGAAAAACCATTGCTAAAGCATGCGCTAAAATTAAATCGGCAATATAGGATCGTCAATAATCAAGAATCCGGAATTCCAAAAATAAGATTTCTTATATGAAACAGTAAAAATAATCTTACATGAATCTCAAAAGTGAAATGCGGAGTCGGTCCCAATTTCGGTTGTCCGGCTGGAGCTCTCGTCCGTTGGGGAAATCCGAAATGATCTTCAAGGAGTTCGACGACTCGTTCAACAGATCCAACAGCCTCTTCTCGTTCTTCTAGATCGTCGATCGCCTGGAAATTGAAGAAGTTAGGGAATGTAATTGTAATTGTTTATTGAAAGGGTCAGTAGGGTCACAAATCTGAATTTCGCAATTTCCGAATCAGATTCTCAGGTTTTTAGAAAAATCCTCTTATGGTTTGTCGCTACGGTAATCCTTCAAAACCAGAGAGCCCTAGCCAATTTCTAGAGTTTTCCAGAAACCGATTCTTGGTCTTTGTCCAATCAAATTATGAAATGTGTCCGCTTTTCCTTCTAGACGTCACATCAAATAGAAAAAAGAGAAGAAGGAAAGAGAAGAATAACCAAATTATCTGAATATTTCCGTCTCTCTCTCTTTCTCATTCTTTTTTTTTGACGTCGTCTTTTGTTTCCTTTGATCATTTTCTACTCATCAAATTCGGTTGATTTCAAAATTCACTAATCTTTCAATAAAACAGTAAAAATTCTGAAACAGTAAGATGAAAATATCCAAAGTGGTTCAACTGTTTGCCGGGTATTTTCACTGTTCCAGGTTACTGTAGTTCTCTTTCGTCAAGACAACTAGTCATCTTCAAATTGAAATTGAAGAAAAAAATCACTGTTCCAGTTCCGACAAGGAAACATTTCTGGAAGACACCTAATTCGATCCCTCGCTCTCATCATCCTCAGGTACCCTTTGACTCTAAACTCAAAGTGCTATTCTGCTATTCGGAGAGAGCCAAGTGAGCAAAAAGAGCAAAAAATTAGCATAGAGACTTGATTTGAGTGTGTGTGGAGGGAAGGAAAAGAGGGGAAGAGCATAAAATTAGCATAATTCTTTCTCCTATCTCTCTTTTTCAATTGGACTAAACTTCTTGCTCCTTCTTTCGTCTTGATCTCTTTCACGAGGACGGGGCGATTTTTGATTCTTTGAATTGAGGATGAGATTGGTTTTTAGAGGCTATCTCGGTTACTGTACTGTAGGCATTCCAAACGGAGCCAGTCAGTGGATTACTGTAACTATCCAAGATCGCCAGTGAGAAGCCAAAGTCAACAGTAACCCCCATCTCCCCAGAGTACTGTAATCCTTCCAGAAACCTTCAAATTCTCAGGAATTCAATGAATTCACAACTAGTTGCTTCGTTTTTGGTGTCACCTCCCCCAGAAGAACAAAAAAAAAAGAAGAGTGTCCTTTGGGAGGGGAACCACTAGAGAATTCAATGTCATCATCCGAAGAAACATACGAAGAAGAGATCTTTGACATCTTTCAGAAGAGAGAGAGGGATACCTGCGCATCAAAGGACTACTGTACTCTTCATTCAAGGGTTACTGTAAAAGAACCTAGCCTTTCAAAGCCTCCTTTTTCAGCTCCTTGTGCAAATTTCATGCCGTTTCAAGCTGAAATCGCCAATTTTCCGTCTCTTTTCGAGGAAAACCCAAAAATCCATGTTTTCTGATATTTCAGATCGCATTCCGATCATTCTAGAGCTCCCTTTCCGATCCTTTTCAACTAAATTCCTCATCGCTCTCCTCATTTCTTCATCATTCCTTTCTTTCGTATGTACATCCAATTAAATCTCATTTCTCTTGCTCTTCTTCTTGCTTCTTCCGTTTATTTATAGCCACCAAAGAGGAGCGTCAATAACAAGAAATATATTTCACACCCACTCTTCTTTCCTTCCAAAAAATTAGAAGAAGATGTGGTGGCCATTTAGAAGGCACGAAGAGAGGAGAGAGACGCAGAGAAAAGAGTACTTCTTCTTCTTTTTGACGTCTTCTTCTTCCCTCTCTTCATATATCCAGAAACATGAAGAAGAGAGAGAGAGAGAGAGAGAGAGAGAGAGAGAGAGAAAAAGGAGAAGATGCCAAATTATTAATTCATCTTCTTCTTCTTCTTCTTCTACTCTCGAAGAGTGTGTGAAACGAGAGAGAAACGGACTCTTTTTCATCTCAATAACTCTTTTTTCTCTTCTTTTCAAGACGACGTTTCCATTCGAACACAGATCGAACGTCTTCTATTGGAATCGCCTTGTTCCTAGGTCGATTTAGAATCTCTAGGCTTCCAAAGCGTCCAATTGATGTTCTCGACAAGTCCTAGACGTCGGATTTCGAAGCTTAGAGGCTTCTTCTGACCGGATTTGACCATTTTAGACCTGTTTTTCAGAGCTTTTAGTTGAATTTCAGCCTCTTTCCCATCTATTAGGTTGATTCATAAGTCCTGACGGATTTTCGGGTCGAAAATTTTCACGTGTAACTTGCCATAGAGTTGATGGCTAAATTGCAAATACTATCCACGTTTACCCTCAAGTGTCTCCTAACGCAGCCCCATCATAGATATGTCTCCCCCACCAGAACTCCCACAGAGGAGAATCAAAATGTGAAGTCACTACTTTTTTGATATACTTTTTGAGTTGAACTTTTTTTCATCTAAAACGTTTTACTGGGGATTGGTAACTTATTAATCAGTGCTTCAAACAGTAAACTGCTTGATAAATATAAAACCATTGTCAAACCCTATCCAGCAAGTTTGTTGCCAGCTTGTTTTGCGACGTTATGTTGAACACTTGCATACTGCGAATGAGATTCAGACATTTCTCCAGAATGGAGATGAGCACGGCTCCTGAATTTCTTGTTCTGACGAGTATATATGTTAGTCGTAATGATAAAAGTATCACCTTGTTACCCTGTGTACACTACTTTTCTGGAAGAGCATCAGACTGACAACATCATGAATTTCATGAATAATGACATCAGATGGCTTCTACGCTGAGCCGACTACCTTAGAACCTTGCTGATAAGAATCAGTCATGTCTTATTCATTACCACCAAAAGTTATTTGAATCAATGATTCATGCATCGATTAAAAAAGAGATTCAACCAGGTGGTCTTCTGTGTTTCTGAACAGTGTGGAGTCAAAAAAAGGCGAAAGACATCTTTTGAGTTTTTGTCACTGCTGAATGTTTTCAATCCAGCTTTTTTACTCAAATGCATACATCAGATACCCGTGATCATTCACACAAAATTTGAAATGGATCTCTCTTCATCTCATTTCACAGTCGGCTCAACTCTGAAGACATCCTTAATTTCGAATGAGGATGGAAATCCATCGAGAACTCCCTATTTCTAGTTGATAAAACCTGACACTGCTAACAATTTTAAAGAGTGTTTGTCCGTTGTTAATAACCACTAAACTAAAATTCGTTTCGATAGACATCACGTCACATACGAAGAAAAACAAAAAGACATGAAAAAATTTCAAAAAATGAAGGAGGAACCCGAAGGGATTTCTCTGTGTTCCGACAACCTAGAATGATAAAGATTGTGCTTCCAATAAAGGAAGCTTCGACCTTTTACGGGGCAAAAACATAGCTGTCTCCTTTAAGTTTGAACAGAGAAATACATGACACAAGTTCAACTACCGAAATCCGTCAAGACTTATGAATCAACCTAATATTTAAGAGGAAATACGACAATAATTGTATATCAAGTCTATAGGCTATTTGAAGCTCTTTTTGTTCCGGTTTTCCTTAATTCTGGCTCAGATTTAGGAATCTTTGCCCTTTCAAGACCTTTTTTCAGATTTCTGAAGCCATTTTCAGTCCTTTTTCTAAAAAACTGCATTATAAAAATGAGTTTTTTGCTTTTCTACGTGGTGACATCATGACTTCATGTTTCCGTCCTCCTTTAACTAAATGAAGGAGATTTCTTGGAAGAGATATCCACATAGAGGGAAAAGAGTGAAGGAGCAAATGAACTTTGCTTCTCACGTACTCTTTCTAGGAATTTTATTCGTCGTGAGGTGTTTTTTGAAGGTCTGGTTCAGTTTCATGAACAGAGAGAAGTTCATCGCCTTGGAGAGTCTCCAGGAGCAACCAATTCCCTCAAATGGGCTCAGACGAAGCGTCCGCAGTTTTTCATCGAATTCTGTGTGGTTTTGCAGTCGGAATTCTATGAATTTCCGTTTATCGGAAGAACTTTCTTCAATATTCCAAAAATGTCCAAGACGAAAAACTCGGAAAAAAGGTCTTCAGTATCCCAAAATTTCTCCCTTCAGATTCCCCATGTTCCGTTCAAAAAGAATTCGCCGAATCCAAAAAAACAAGACCGAGTTGATTAAAAACTACTCATCAAAAAATCCCCATTTTGAAACAGTGAACATTATATAATAGATTAGAACGAAACTTTTTTCACTGTTTCAGGGAATTTTCTTGTTTTGCACAAGATTTTTTCGTATCATCATTCTAGTGCTGGACAATTTTTTTTTGAGAGAGAGAACTAAATTCACCTAATTTTTAGCCATTTTTCCGCAAAATTCAGACCCATTTTTAGCCTATTCGACGAGTTTAAGCTCCCATTGTCTTCAATTGAAGCCAATCGATTTTAGGCCGCTTCCGTACGGTTTTTTGTCCGTTACGGACTATATTTATCCGAAATTCAGCTAGCTTCCTCCAAAATCAGCCCTTTTCGGCATTCATTGCCTAGATCCAGCTGTTTTACAATCCAAGTTCTCAAAAAAAAAAACTAACTCTTTTGATTTCCGATCTTCTTCTCTAGGATTCTCCACCATTAGTCACTTCCACTCATTAATTCCAAGTCTCTCTTGAAGAAAAAAAGTATCCATAAATGATCATCATCATTTCTGACATTTCCTCCTCTTCCTAGTTCTATCTCTATCCTTCTCTCCTTCCTCCAAGTGCATTCCTCTCCTGCTAATGCGGAAATTCCGGTGAATTGAAACCCGATAGGCTCCGCCCCTTATCCTCGTCCCTTTTCGTTCCAAAAGAGAGGAGAAAACTTCTTTTTTGTTTTTTCAGAGGCCCCGGGCGGCGGCGAATGAAATTATTTCTGTCTTTTCTTTCCGCTCGTCCAATTTTCCCGCCGGTTTTTGTCTTTTTTAATACAATTATGAGATATTATAGAACAGAAAAGAAAGCGAAGAAAAACACTTTTTTCTTTTTCATTTTTCTCTTTTTTTCTTGTCAGAAAACGTTTTTTCTTCGACAATTTCGAGGATTTTTCAAATTTTGAACCCTGTAAAAAAGGAAGATTGTTTGCTTTTCGAGGGTTGCATCCCGGGTCTCGGAACCAAAAAAAATTGATGAAAAAAGATGGATAGGCGAGAAATGAAGATATTCGTACTAACAAGTGGAAGATCGATGTTTTCTTCTTTCAGTGACTGAAAGTACTTTTTTTCCAAGAAAAAATTACAATTTCAGTGAATCTAAAATAAAGGCCAAAATTCAAATGTTTGATTTGTGCACAACTTTCCTATTAATCAGATTTGAATCAAAAATATGAGCAATTGCGCTCTATTGAACAGTTTGAATTTTCGAATGCCATTTTGATAGAAAAACTACCGTAACCCAGTTTTTAATGAGCGCACAGAATAATCTTTTTGTGTTTAATCAATCACCGTTTCATGTCCTAACCTTTTCTTTCAAAGTTGAAGCTTGAAACAATTTCCTCTGTTGCCGAAGAAAATGAATTCCTTTTTCAGAATGTCAATACGCGATCGAAAGCATCGATGGGTTCGACGGGCACGTCTTCTGATGGCTTTCGAATTGTTTCTATCTACCGTATTCGATGTGACAATGATCGGATCATTGAAGAGGGGACACGTGTTGAACGGTCTGCTCATTGTGGTCATCACAATTAATATTTTGACCGGTGTCAGGTTGGTTAGCCTTTTATGCTTCGACAAAAGCTTAGGCTTAGGCTTGTGATTCCTAAAAATCCAAATAGTTTCTTCCAGACTCTTCCTAAAACTACGTGGAATCAAATGCGCCAGTTCCATAATGGCCTACGTCCTATGGAAAATAGTTCAAGAGGTCGTCATGGTTCCAGCACTGGTCGTATTCAGTTTCATTTGTGTCGATGTGAGTTTTTAGGCCTATTATATGACTTTTCGGGTCCTTTTGAGCCTATTTTTGGCATTTTTAAGCCCATTCTAGGTCCATCTAGGCTTTTTTCGGCTGTTTTCGGCTGCTTCAAGACACCAATTCCCTGTATTTTCAGAGATATCTCCGAAGTTGGGACAATGTGAATCGTGGCGTTCAGATCCTCGTAATCGTGTGGTCTTATGCCATTTATTCACTGTTTCTCATCATTTTTTTGGGTAAGTTAAGGGGTTAACTGAGGCTTTTTAGGCCTATTTCAGGCTGGTTTAGGCTGATTTCGGCTGGATTTTTTTCCCCGGTTTTCGGACTGTTTAGCTTGATATATCCTTAATTTAGCCCATTCATGACATAAAGAAAGCTATTTTTAACCGATTTCCACCGATTTCAACACCATCCTTCAATTCAAAGATCCCTCTCTTTCAGGCTGGCTCGCCCGTTTCCTCTGGGTCCTTCAGGCTCGATCGGCCAATTCGGATAAAGCGGAAAACGCGACGACGATATCATTCATCGACGGATTTCATTCGGAAGCCGATCATCATCAGTTGTTAGCCGATTCGATTACAGTAACCCGAAGTGGTACTGTAGGAGGAGGAGGGAATCGAAGCGAGGCGATGGAATTGAAAGAGATTCCACGTGGAGGAGGAGGAGTCGATGGGAATTCCGATGGAGGAGGAGGAAGGAGACCATTTGTACCGTATGATCACGTGGTACCGTATATTTCAAATTGAATGTTTCTCATTGTTTTGGAAGATCAAAACGGGTCATTTCGTAAATAAATGATTTTTGGATTACTGTAGCAAACCATCAAATACAGTATAGCATCTGTGGTAACTGTAGTTCGATTCTCAAGGTATACTGTACTTCTCACGATCCTAGGTAAAAGTGAATTTGGACCGGAACCATTGTGTTAATAAATGTATACTGTACGCAGAGTAACTACAAATGTCATGTAACAGTAATTTTTTGTAGACCTGATTACTGTAGTAGACGAAAGACCAGGATGCTGTAGAAGGATTACTGTAGCTAGACGGAAAGGGTTACTGTAGCCTTGGCCAACGGATTACTGTTGTGAGCAGTTTTCCCAATCAAAGATAATTACTGTAGCTAGAGAAGGATTACTGTAGCAAATATTCAAGTCACTAAATGGATACTGTAGGTAGAAGTGAATTCGAAAGAACCAGAGTCATCATCACTAATAAATGGATGCTATGAACAGAGCAGATACAGTAGTCATGGAACAGCAAATTTTGTAGATTTAAGATTACTGTCGTATTTAGGAGACAGATCAGAATACAGTAGAAAGATTGCTGTAGCTAGACGGAAAGTGTTACAGTAGCCATGGCCATCGGATTACTGTAGTGGACACAGTCTCATCAATTGGAAATAATTACTGTAGGAAGACTAGTTTACGGTTTCATAAGATTTCCGAGTACTGTAGATGGTTCCCTCTATGAAAAAAGAAAACATACCTCTGGATCCTCTTCCCCAGAAGCTCCGCCCCTCACAATTGCATTCGCATCGTCAAGAGATTGCAAAAAGACAGAAGAGACTCCCAATCTTGCAATTTCTCCTTCGATAAGTCTCAAAAACTCTCGGGCTCTTGTCAGGAATGGAACCATTTCCGATGCGGGAGCTCCCAAAGCAGTGGGTGTCGATGGGGCAGTCGTTGCCTTCTCCTGTTTCTGTTCTTCCCATTTTTTGAGAGTCGCATCGAAGACAGCGTTTCGTGCGAGCATTTGAGCCCTATTCTTATGAACGATTTGCATTATTCCAGGGGGTTGAAGCCACGGTTCTCCGTCCACTTGAACTGGGATCGGTTCGTCTCCGAGGATTACGATCCGGACGTGACGACATTGGGCGATACGGTGGTTTTGGAGACGGACGGCGTTTGGGACACGGGATGTTGCCACGTGGATTACGCCGAATAGGGCGACGACCTGGAATATGGGTTGGATTACGGTGGGAGGATGGGTACAGTAATCCTGGGGGTTTGGATTACAGTAATCTAATGGAAGATAGGAGTCTGTGAAGAAAGGATTACTGTACCTCCAAAATGCGATCATCAAAACTCTGAACAGTAAACTCCGGTCCGTCCTTATTCCGTCCCCAAAAGTTCGCTCCACCCGAATATGATGGAATATTAAGTATGACAATCCCTTGGAGAGATGGCAAATCGATTGGAACTCCATCACATTCCAGTTTGATCCTCTGTTCCAGATTACGGTATGTTCGATGCATCAACTCTTTTCCTCCGAGGATACCGTACCACATGAACAGTTTCGAACGGGATCTCGTCTTCTCCGATTCCTCTCGTTTATTGTGGAATTCGAGAGCGATTTTCGCGTCGAGACCTATTCCAAAATAGTTGTTCATCACGCACATCTCCTTGTATTGATTGCTGAAAAATAGAAGGAGGATTACTGTAGGTACTGTAGGCATATATACCAGGATTACTGTGAATGTTAAGGTTACTGTAAGTCTAGCTAGTGAGTACAGTAAGCCACGGATTGTGAGATTCTGTAGATACCAAAATCCTCAGGATTACTTTAGTTGAGTTATCCTTCAACTACAGTAATCCTAGATACTCTTGGATTACTGTATCTACCGTAAAACTCCAAAATAAAATTACTGTTTCAAGGACTCAAAATCTACCCTAACTTTTGCTCATAGGATTAGTTCGAGAAAATTACTTCTTTGCTAAAGACATCTGACTACAGTAATCCAATGAATTAAGAGACAACTGTAAGTGACTACAGTAACCCTCTGGATTACTGTAATCCCAAATAAAACTTCAAAAAAGAAACACATACAATGGCGTTTGACAAGATTCTGATGTCGGCGTTTTCGTCGTCGTCGAAAAAGATCCCATTGGATTTCCCGTCGTCGTCGTTGACATTTGTGACAGTACTCGTGCATTCAACAACAGAATTTCGGCGATCAGCGAACCGCCGGCGAACCCCGATAACATGTTACGACAACTGCAAAAGACGGGCGGTTAGAGTCAAGTAAGAGGACATTGATGTTTGAAAACTGCAAAACAGACAAAAATCCGACCCTTTAGAGTGTCAGAAACGGGCCGAAAACCCCTGATTTAGGCCTAAATAGGTATAAAAAGCCTTGGAAAGTTAAGAAAAGGGTTCAAAAATTAATTTTTCCTTTTCTGTTCTCGCGACAAAAAATTTGCAGTTTCAGGGCTTCGGTAAATTGTTCATGATGTACGACCTTTCGATATGAGCGGTTCTGTTACAATAGGACAAAAATTTACCTTGAAAATCGTTCCCAATTTTCCTAATTTGTTAGATCAAAAATTGTTGCGAAAAAAAATGTTTCAAGTGAACTTTTCAACAACTCAAAAATCAAAACAGTTTCAGGAAATGTAAAAGTATCACTAGTTAAAAGAAATGTTACAATCCGGTTTTTCATAGGAACAGAAATATTAGGTTGATTCATAAGTCTTGACGGATTTCGGTAGTTGAACTTGTTGCGTGTATTTCTCTGTTCAAACATAAAGGGGGCAGCTATGTTTTTGCCCCGTGAAAGGTCGAAGCTCCCTTTATTTGAAGCACAATCTTTATCATCCTAGGTTGTCGGAACACAGAGAAATCCCTTCTGGTTCCATCTTCATTTTTTGAAAATTTTTCATGTCTTTTTGTTTTTCTTCGTATATGACGTGGTGTCTATCGAAACGAATTTAAGTTTAATGATCATCAACAATGGACAAACACTCTTTAAAATTGTTAGCAATGCCAGGTTTTATCAACTAGAAATAGGGAGTTCTCGATGGATTTCCATTCCCATTCCAAAATAAGGATGTCTTCAGAGTTGAGTCGACTGTGAAATGAGATAGAGAGAGATACATTTCAAATTTTGTGTGAATGATCACGGGTATCTCGTGTATGTATTCAAGTAAAAAACCTGGATTGAAAACATTCACCAGTGACAAAAACTCAAAAGATGTCTCTCGCCTTTTTTTTGACTACGCGCAGTTCAGAAAAACATAAGACCACCTGGTTGAATCTCTTTTTTAATCGATGCATAAATCATTGATCCAAATAACTTTTGGTGGTAATAAATAAGACATGACTGATTCTTATCAGCAAGGTTCTAAGTTAGTCGGCTCAGCCTAGAAGCCATCTGATGTCATTATTCATGAAATTCATGATGTTGTCAGTCTGATGCTCTTCCAGAAAAGTAGTGTACACGGGGTAACAAAATGTTACTTTTATCATTACGGCCAACATATATACTCGTCAGAACAAGAAATTCAGGAGCCGTGCTCATCTCCATTCTGGAGAAATGTCTGAATTTCATTTGTAGTATGCAAGTGTTCAACATAACGTTGCAAAACAAGCTGGCAACAAACTTGCTGGATAGGCTTTGACAATGATTTTATGTTTATCGAGCAGTTTACTGTTTGAAGCACTGATTAACAAGTTTCCAATCCCCAGTAAAACGTTTTAGATGAAAAAAAAATTCAACTCAAAAAGTATATCAAAAAAGTAGTGACTTCACATTTTGATTCGCCTCTGTGGGAGTTCTGGTGGGGGAGACATATCTATGATGGGGCTGCGTTAGGAGACACTTGAGGGTGAACGTGGATAGTATTTGCAATTTAGCCATCAACTCTATGGCAAGTTACATGTGGAAATTTTCGACCCGAAAATCCGTCAGGACTTATGAATCAACCTAATATTTTTCGATTAGATTCAGGTTATTTTTTGGCTTTTTTTTAGTTTTTTCAGACGTTTAAAAAGATACTTTTTCGACTTTACAAGGCTAATTTCAACGATAATTTCGTGAGATTAAGTTTTAAAGTTTTTTTTGCTTTTCAGAAACTTTTCAAGAATTTCCATTTTTTCAAAAAAAAATCAGTTTCAGACAACATCCAGTTATCCTTTTGGAAATCTTTATTCAATTCGTCGTTTGATCATTTTTGCAATTTTCAGTCGTTTATTTTCAAATTATGAATGTCATTTTTGGCAAGATAAAGGCTCTCGGGGGCATTTTTATAGCTTTTTTCGGTCTAATTTCGTCTTTTTTCGAAAAAAAAAACAAATACTAACCTTCTCAAATGCGAGCTACTCGACAATCCCAAATCGCTTCCCACCGTCCTCTTTCGTTCTTTTATTCGAGACCACGTGGCTGAATCAGATGCTCTTGCCGGGGAGAGGGTACTTCCAGAGGCGGTGACTCCACATCCAGATGACGATCCTTCGAGGTGTTCGTACTCTCCATAGAGACTACTATCCGAATGACTCTGTTTCATTTTATCTCCAGATCCTCCAGATCCTCCTCCAATCCCAATAGGATGAAGACTACTCTGACTCTTAATTTTGCTCTCCGACGCCTCATTCAATGTGGTATCCGAATAGATTCTCGGCCTATCCGGACTCTCTTTCCTCTTATTCTTCTCATCTGTCGTCTCTCTTCCAGTCTTCTGATCCTCCTCTTCCTCATCATAAGCAGTCGATGGTTCTCGTGTGGCTCCGGGGGTTGGTGGGTGTACTGTACCTATACTCGGCTGATCGAGACTCTCCAATTCTTCGAACGTTCTAGCAGATTGACTATTGAAAAGGGCAGAGAGAACGGCAGAGGAACTGGATTGAGAGTGTGAGATCTCAAAAGTGGCTTTACAAGATGCACTTCTGAATTCTTTCGTTCCTTCTCCTTCTTCCTCTTCCTCTTCTTCTGCCGGAGAACATGGAGGAGAGCATGCCGAAGAGGATGAGAGATTCGAATGGGATATCCTAAGAACACTGGGAATCGTTTTACTCCTTTTCTTTCTGAATCTCTCCCTTCGATTACCGACCGAGTTGTTGCTCATTGTCGTCGTATCCCGATAGTGTTGATCGATTCCCTTCTTGGCCATCGATATCACTTCTCGGAGGGCTTTTTTCAGACTGTTTGCCCGGTTGACAACTGAATCTCTTCGTTTCATGAGCATTTCGTCCCCGGTCGAACATTCGTCATCGTCTCCCGGTTCGAATCCCGATTCTTCCAGGCAATTCGCATCTTCTTTCAGCGATTTCATAAGGCGATCCAGTTTTCCAAGAAGAGTGTTGCAACTGGAAACGGGGGGAAGTATTGGAATCAAATAAAATACAAAAGACTAGGAAAACATTTTTTTTTTGAAACAGGAGAAAAAAGTTGTTTTTCTCGACCTTTCTACAGTAATCTCAGAGCTTCCAGATTTGATTTTTCTTTCCATTTTTTCAGGTGATTCTTCTAATTTTCGAGAGGTTTTGAGAATTCTTCTGGCTTTCAGGATTCAAATTTTAGAATTCATGGCACTTTCGATTATCCAACTCAAAGATTCAGGTACCACGATCGGAACAGTGAATTTTTTCGGTGAAAAAAATATTTTGGTCTAAAAATCAAATTTTCAGTAGATATTCTGAATAAATCACAAACGAACTCAAGGAACGCCTTCTATAATCTTTCTGTTAAATGTGACAAAAGTGAAACAGGGAATATTTTTTCTAAACATTTGGTTTGAAAATAAGAAATTCGAGTAGACCTTTCGAATCAACTCCATTTTTATAGTCGATAGTCTATTTTTTCGGAATTTCTCTTTGGAAAAAAAATTTGTGAAAACGGTTCTGAAGCTATATACAGTAGTCTTGAAAATTTTGTTTTTCGAAAAAAGTACTGTTTCATTATTTCTTATTTTCGAAGGGACATTGTCCTGATCAATTCTGTAGCAAACAATCGATTTCAGAATGAAACCCTCACTTCTCAGTCATCGTATCACTGCTCTGCCTGTTGGCTTCGTCCTCTCCTTCTTCTTCTCCTCCTTCTTCCAGCCTCTTCTCCTTTTTCTTCTCATCTGAATCCTGTCTCGAGTATGTTGTGGATACATTATGGACGAGTTCTCTGATCGTTTTACACAGTTGATTGGCCGCCTGAATGATTTCTGTCGATTGTTCGGCGTCGAGAAACGTCCGAACTCTCTCGATCACCAGCTCTTCGTATCGACGGACTGCATCCGCTTCTGGGCCTGGAAAACGGGCTTTTTTTGTGGGGAAATTGTGAAATTTTAATATGAGGAATGGGAACGATCATCAAAACTAATGACTTTCTCTTCCAAAAGAAACATTTTTGAAGCAGTAAAATTTTTTTTTGTGAAAAAGCTGAAGACATTCTCTCATACCCTCAATGGCGAGAACACTCCACCGATCCAACATCTTCGTATGAGCTCTTTCCATCGTTCGAACCACTTGCGGAAGGAGAGTATCATCGTAGAAAGCGTGTCCCCATCCGAGAACTCTTGCCAAATCATTCCCTGTTCCCAGTGGTAGAATAGCCAGTTGACACTGAAAATAGGTGGGGGTTCAGGGGGATTTTAGGTTGATTTGAAGCAATGTTTAGGCTAAATCAAGCCTAAATTGGAGAATCGTTTTTGATTGGTTGCGAACTTGTCTTAGCTAGTTTTTAACTGATTTTCGAATGGTTTTGGAGAGGTTTTGGCCTATTTTAAGGGTCATTAGGGTGTTGTATTTAAGGCCTATTCAGGATATTCTCCAGCTCGTTTTAGGCTTGACTTGGGTTAATTTTAGGTTGATTACGATGTTTTTAAGCTGGATTTAATCTATTTTCACCCTGCTTTTTGGAGTTTTACAGGCCAGTTTCAACCTTTCAAGAAAATCATCGTCGGGCTATTTTCAGATAACTTTTAGGTGTTTCTTGAGAAAATTTAAAGCATTTTGAGGCCTATTTCTCCTGTTTTAATCCCAATGTTGTTCTTTTTTTCGGTTTTCAAGAGTTTTTCCAATAATACTCACCTTTGAGTGCAAATTGAGCCTATCGAAGGCGCTGAGCACCCATCCGACAGTTCCATCGCCACCACACACCAGTACACGGAATGATTCGAGTTGTGAGAAGAACGTTAGTCTGCAATGATACTTCTTTTTATTGGAGTTTCAGTCATATTGATCGTCCTCTTATACGATAGAGAAGATTCGAAAAAAAACTTCGCTTCTCAAATGGCAATGAGCGTGTGTTATCATTGACGAAGACTCAAAGGACCAACCAGCATTATAGAAAAATAATTCCAAGATTTGAATTTTTCATGAAACCGTAATTTTTTGTTTTTCGGTATGATTCCAAAACAGGCGAATCAGCTCAGTGAAGTTTTCATAATTTTTCAAAAATTAAAATTTTATGAAACAGCAATTTTTTCAAATTCCCAGAAAAAACAGCAAAAAAGAAAAGACTCACGCGAAATCGGGACCTGTTGCAATAATGTCAAACACCTGAATTGGATTCAATATTCGTCGAAACTTTTTGATTATTCGTTGACCCTGACTATCACCCGATTTTGCGTTGATTAGTACGATTAGTGGAGAGCCGCCGGCGAATTCTCCGCCTGAAAATAAAATCGATTTATAGAAAAAGGAAACAAATTTCAAATAACTAGTGATATTTTTGAGACCCTCAGAGACTCAAATCTCAGAAACACCCAATGTTCATTTTGTCCTACTGTTTATGAAAAAAATTTTCTGAAACAGAGAATTTTCAAATAAAAATTGAGCCGAGAAAATTCTGATATTTGAAAGACCCCTAATCCGTCAGGCCCCGCCCCTTCACTACGGTAGCTCTTACAGTATTAATGTGAAGTGTGATCAATAAGAACAATTAATATAACGAAAATTCAAAAGAGGCGGAGCCTAACTGACGAAAAATTTGAAATAGATGAAAATATCTGCACTAATAACATCAGTTTTATTCTTCTAGTTATAGTATATTTCTGAAACCGAAAAAATGTTGATTTCCAAAATAACAAAGATAAATTTAAAATAAATCATTTCGTGGTGCTTCCGGACTAAGGAATCACTTCGGCAGCGCCTCTTTTGTTTCACTATTTTTGTATCTTATTCAATTTTTCACTTCAATTTTATACTCACACACCCCTCAAAAAAAACAAGAAGCTACTGTGGTGAAAGGCGAGTTCTCAAACATCAGAATATTTTCATCAAGGAAAACATTTAAAAATTGAGAAATTTTGGAAAAAAATTCTGTTTCAGATAATGTTCAGTTGGAGGATTGAATGGACGTTAATAGTTTACGAAATTGTTGATAATTCACGAAATCACAGAATCGGAAAAAAAAGAGCCTAATCTTTGGATTCAGGACAGTTTTCTCAAAAATTATTTCGTGTGATCGAATAAAAATAATTCTGTTTCAAACTCTTTTTATAATAAATATGACTTGAAACACGAATGCTCAAGGGAGCGGGGCCTAACTTATATAATCTAACAAGTTAGATTTCTGTATCTACCGTAGCCTCCTACAGAAGGTTCCAATTTTTTTGACTTTAGGATAATTAAAAATGTTTGATTTTTCATGGAATCGTACCATAAGCCTCCTCTCTTAAAACGGCCGTACCATTCGGATTGACCTCTTTTAGTGCCAACGGAGAGATGACTGAGAGTGCCGAATGGCCTAGACTACACGAACGGGCCAAATTTCCGATACACGTGTGATGGACACAACAACCACACCAAATGCATCGATAGTCCTGTAAAACAACAATAGTGATATTTCTTTTTTCAAAATCCCGAAGAGAGCAGCAAATTTAGAAGAAAAACTAAGAAATTCAACATTTCCATGAAACAGTAATAAATTTTCAAAAAAAAGAAAGACAGACTTACCACTAATTTTCTAACAGAACCACACGGTTTCTCACAGACTGAACATTTCGATGGCATCGGAAGGTTGCCTTCCATCCATTGATGAGGTAGTATTGAATTCTGAAATCAATTTTACATTGGTTTTTAGATTAATTGAGGTCGTTTTGAGGTCTATTTACGGACATTTTACCGATTTTTCACAGATTTCTGGCCTTTATAATTCTTTTTCTTTGAAAAACTTTAAAAAAAAAGAAGAACTCACTTCTGGGCTAATAAATTGTAAATGTTGTGGTATACTTGATTGATGGGTCCATTTGCACGGTTCGGTGATGTTGTCACGACACTTTCGGTGCGCTTTCACTTTGCAGACTGAAAATGTGGGATTTTTGATTCATTTTTCAATTTTCCTGTAGAATTTTATTATTTTTCCGACTAAAACTTCAATTTTTCTGATTTTTGATTAAAACTGCGATAACTTCGTCAAAGTCTTTCACTTTTTCGATGAATCCGAATAAAAAAGGGCAAAAGACTCACTATCGCAAGTGTATCCGTGCCACGGCACTCCGTTCAACTTCTCTCGACAATAGTTACAGAATGTGGGTCGAGGATGGTTTGTCTGAAAACATGAATAGACATGATATGATTGTTTCAGTGATCAACTACAAAATTTTCTTTTGTAATTTTAAATCACCAGAATTATGTGAATTTTAAAATTAAAATTTTTGGTGTTCTTATGGAGCAGTAATTTTTTGGTTGGCTTTTTCGGCAATTTTCTAATCGGTTAGACCGCTCTCTTTGTATATAGCAACAGCAACATTTTGCAAAGAAAGAGAAATTTTTTAAAATATTTTCGAAACAGTAATTTTTCATCACTGTATTTTGATATGTTTCCTAAAGAAAAACAGTGAAATTGTTAGGTTTCATGAATTGTCACACCTCAGATATTTTGTCGTATTTTATCGTATTTCTGCTTTCAGGCAATTTCAAAAGTTTTCGGTGGAAAACAGCGTTACAGACTTGAATTTGAAAACATTTCCCGATTATCGGATACTGAATTAGATGTCAATTCAATATTCCGATTCTTTCGAGAAAGTTACGGTTTTTGAAATTCTCTCATGAAAAAAACACTCATAGTGAATAAGCCAGATGTAATTGGAAATATTTTGTACTGGAAGAAATATTCATAGAAATATTTTGAAACAGAAAAACGTTTTTGTGAGGATTTCCGTTCAGAGAAAACATTTGCCAACAGAACTTTAGGAGCAAGATTTTTTTTCAAAAGATTTTTTACAAAAATCTCGTGAAACAGTAAATTATGGTATGGAATTTCAGATTTTCTGTTGTATTTTATCGTATTTCTCATCTGGTTAGACTTTTTCAGATAATTCTTCTCGACGAAAAAAATACAGTTTCACCAAATTCAAAAATTCCAAAAATGAAGTTTAAATTATTTTGTTGTTCAGATAATTGTCACATAGTAAACTTCACATTTTCCTATTTTTAATTTTCGAAAAAAAAAGAAATACTCACTTCTGTCCAGTGATGATGACCCGAAGTGCCTTCTAGTAGTGCTACAAGCGGTCCGGACGCCTGAAACAGAGAATTATGAAAGTTTAGCAAGTCACTAAACGCGCTCTACTGATAAAAAACGCTCTTCTAGCAGAGTCTCCGAACGAACCTTGTCAGGCAAATTGTCTTTGGCGCGTCGAATCGACTGTTTCCACGCTTTCTGTTCATCGTTGTCATCACCATCATCGTCGACTACAGTAACCACCATTCACTTGCTTCTCGCGTTCCTCCTCCTGGTGCCAACCACAAAACACCCCCTCTTGTCGTGTCCTTTTTGTTGATGTGTGTCTGAATTCCGATGGATGGATGGTGGAGGAAGGGAGAGGCCGAACACACACAAGGGAGAGCGTAGGATGGAATGGGGATGCTGAAAATGGGGAATAGTTGGTGGGTGGATGTCAGAACTATGAAGGAGGAAATGAGAACGGAAAAAAACCAGAAGGAATAGGCTCAGAACGCCCTGACCTTGGAAAAAATGACTAAGTTAGAACTGAGCAAGGACTGAAATATCACGGAGAGGCGGAAATCGGTTGGAAAGGGCAAGAATAGAGCATGAAACGACTGAAAACCGACTTGAAACAAGCTCGAAGCTACCTGGCGGCTGAAGAACACCGGAGATAAAGCTGTTTCTACTGAAAACGGTTGGAAAACACCGAAACTTGGTTGAATTGAGTAAAAAATCAGCCCAAAACCACTGAAAACTGTCAAATCTAGCTTAAATAAGCATAAAGTTGACAGAAAAAAGCCTTTTTCAAAGCTGAAATCTTAATCGAGGCTGAGAGACTCAAAAAGCCAAAATCACCTGAAAAAGTCACGAACTGCAGAAAATCAGCTGATCAATTTCTAAAAGGCTTTGAGCAAGCGAAAAATCTGGAACAGGCGCAAAAACTGCCTACCGACCGCCGAATATAGCTTCAAAAATACCTGGAAGCTATCAAAAGCGGCTCCCGGACAGTTCGAAACCCGAAGATCTCACACTTTTCAAAAAGGACATTTCTAAGCTCGAATATGGTCAAGTACCGAAATGTCCGGAAACCTCAAAGCAGACTCTTCCGACTACTACCTCATTTAAGCTCCGCCCCATTGCTGATCTTATGACCTTACTCTCCCCTCTGGATGAAGGAGAAACATCAAAGTTCTCGTTTCATTCGGAAAAACGTGAGAAAACGAGCCGCGACGACGACATCATCCGAATGTCTACGTAATCCAAAAGAAAGAGTATTTTCAGCTGTCTCTATTCTCTCTTATGATATGGAAAGAGAGAGAGAGAGAGAGAATCAGCTATTCAGATGAAGGGGGAAGAACAATAATTTTCAGCTGGATCCCCCCTCTCCTAGAGGATCAGCTGATAGTGTTTTGGTGATCCTCTCTCCCCGATTCAAGGAAACAACAAATAGGCTCCGCCCCCTTGGCTCAAACTAACCGGAAGTTGATAGTTTCTTGGGATTTCATGGGGAAATTCGAAATAAAGAGAATAAGGAGGAGGGGTGTTATCAGCAGATCTAATCTCTAGGGGGATAATGTCACGGGTTTCCATCGAAAAACTATACTTTTAAAGTTGAAAAAAAATCATTTCTGGAATTTTCCACAGCGAAGAACGGTTTTCTGTCTACAAGAGGTCAGTTTAGCCACGGGGATTCAACATCGATGTCAGCAAAAGCGCTCTATCGCTAAAAATAAGTACTTTTCTTAGAATTAGCCGCAGAGTTGCGTTTAGGCCAAATCGCTTGTTCAACGAATTTTGGCATACTGAAAAAGGGGCGGAGCCTATTCTGAGTCAACTAATTTCGAAAATTTCAAACGAACGCTGAATAAGGGGGCGGATTTAAAAAATTTTTTCGCGATTTTTTTCAAGGAAAAACCTAAATTCTGAGAAAATATTATCGATTCATAAAAATCGCCCGAGAATTTTCACGTTGATTAGGCTCCGCCCATTTTTGAAGCTCCGCCCACTTTTTTCCCGTAACTGTTTTCACGTAAATTTAGTTTTTCAAAAACAGTGGGCGGAGCTTCAAAAATGGGCGGAGCCTAATCAACGTGAAAATTTTCGGGCGATTTTTATGAATCGATAATATACACATTTTTAGTCTAACCAAAACCGCCCAGACACCGCTTCTTCGAACGAAAAATAAGAGGGAATTGGGAAAATAGTTTTTTGTCGATCGGCCGGGGGTGGATAAGCGTTCGACGACATTCAAAATAATAATGAGGAAGTTAGGAATAAGTGTCGAAGAGGGAAAAACAAAAATTTGTTCGCTGATTTTATAATATCAGACTATGATTATTATGACATAATTAGTTCCGCTTCTGACTGATCTCAGATGTTTTGCACTTTTTTTCGAAGATTAATTTGGAAAATCTGCGAAAACGAGAATTTTCCAAATTCAAGGGCATGTTTTAGCACTAGAGCGCGGTTGCTAAGGGTTTTTTTGAAAAGAAGTTTTTTGAAGCTATTTTCAAGTTAAAAAACAGACCGAGAATTTCCCCAAATCAGAAAATCGACACATTCGATACAAAATCCGAATATTTTTCTCTCTCTATTTTCGAGCAAAGATTGAATACAAATCGGAGAGGAAAAAACGGAAAACAGAACACAAAATATGGAGTCAAGAGAAAACAATTTTTGAATTTTTGTGATAACGCGCCCAGTTCAGTGGAGCGCATTATTTCAATTTTTAAACTTCCTTTTTTTTATTTCGAATTGAGAGAAAAAAAAATTAACGGAAAGTTTTAAAAATTGTCGTTTTTCGGGATTTTTTGGAGGGAAAAACAATTTCAAAATTCTCGATAACCAAAAAAAGCATAGAAAAAGAGGGGAAATCGTCGCTTCTATTGTAAAAAACGCGCGAAAAACTAAAATTTGAAATAAAAAAACGAAACTAAATAGCAAATTTACAAAAAAATTCCGGGGAAAAAATTAAAAATCTCCTAAAATACCGACGAAAGGTGGCGAAAACTACAGAAAATAGCCCAAAAATATTTTGAAAACTGAGAAAAACCCGTACAAAAGGGCAGTAATGCTTTAAATCATTGTTGCTGGGCCAAAAAAGGTAAAATTCCGAATAATTTTCGGCGAAAAACTATTGGAAAACCAAAAACCTCCGTGAAAATGTGCTTGTCCACGAGGAGTACACGAATCTCCGGAAAAACCCGGCCAAAAACTGCTTTCTTCGCATTTTTTTTCGTTTTTCTGGGAAAAACCCCCAAAAACTCATTAAAATAGGTCAGAAACTACAAAAAACCGTCTAAAAATATTCGAAAAACGCTCCTACAAACGGGGAAAGGGTCAGAAAGCTATAAATCGAAAAAAAGGGAGGAGGAAAGTGTCCGAATTCATAAATCTTCCAGGCGGTGGGGAGGGGGGGGGGGGGCGCCGCCTCCTCCTCCTCATTTTCAGGAGCGCCACGGACGGAAGAGAGGGGGGGGGAGGAGGAAAAAAAGCGAACCGAGTTGACGACGAGAAGGCCCCCGTGCCCCTTGGGGTGGTAGTAGAAGAGGGGTTTGGGGTGGGGTGGGGGTGAGAGAAGAGGGCAAAAAAGAGAGGGAGCCTCCAACCCCGGGGTCTCTCTGTCTCTCTCTCTCTTCTCTTCAAAAAAAAAGAAAGAAATAGTATTGATAGAGGTGGAGAACGCAGACGCACAAAGCGATTCCCGTCCGGCGGCCCTCGCCCGGCGGTGTGACGAAGCGAAGAGAGAGAGAGAGAGAGTATGGAGACGCAGAGAGATTGAGAGAATTGAAACAGACACACTCTTTCTCTCTGGAGGAAGAGAGAGAGGAGAGAGGACGAAAAGGGCGTCCTCTTCTCTTTTCTCCGCTCTCACTCTTCGTTTTTCCTGGATATTCGGAGCTCTTGGATAAAGAGAGAGAGAGAGAGAGAGAGAGAGATGCAGGATGAGAAGGAGAGGATATATCGACACAGTAGCAATGAAGAGGCTTCTCCTCCCTTCTCTTCTTTTCATATCCTCCTCCCCCTCTCTCTTGTGCCTCTTTGTGTGTATCCCCCTTCTCCGTTTGCAGTCTAGACTGTTTTTCGCTCTCAAAATTACCGTTTTTACTTTTGAAATACGGTAGTTTAGTAGGATGTGGAAAAGTTTTCACTCAAAAAGTGTTCCCGAAAATTATGGGTTCGACGCAGTAGGAAATACCATAGTCTTTCCCCCCTGTCACCTAATTTCAGCGTTATTTATCTCTGTTCCCAATGAATATATCGGAAAGTGATCAACTAACAAAATGTTGCTCATATTAACAGAAACATTTCATCGGTTGACTACTTTTCGATATTTTCATTGGGAATCGAGATGCATGTTGCTCGAATTGAGTGACAGAAGGGCAAGACTATTATAGGTTTTACGGTTTCGAATAACTTTATGGAATCAACGAACAGTAGTGTCTCTTTAGTTATTGAGTAGGTGAAACAGTAACCTTAATCTATGAGATTAAATCGGAGACGCTTTTGTCTCTTATTATTGGAATTGTCCGGATTTTGGGTTCTTATGTATTTTTCAAACTGAATTTTTTTTTGAAAAAAAAATCATTTCCGGATTCTATATTCTGAGAGGAGAAATGATGTATTCAGTTTATCCACACCAATTTTGCAAAAAAAAATTCCGTTACCGCACTCCGTTTTCCAGAATAAAATTTGTATCCGTATTCAGAATCGGGTAAGAGTTCCGGACTATTTTGTTGATAACTTGACGGAGGTAAAAACAGGTACCGTAATCTGTCAAATCTCAACCTTTGGGAAGGCCTGGTTTTCAACCCTATTTTCAAGCATTTAGTTTTTTTGACTTCGGTTTCAAAACTGGGATTTAAAAATTCGATCACCATGAATACTATTCGCTTTCTTTTGAGATTTGTTTCTAATCTTATCTGTCGGAAACCGTAAAATTCCGACACTTTCATAGAAATTTCGAGAACCTCAAATCTAGATCCCTGATTCTCAATGTCTGGATAGCTGAATTCCTTCCAGCTATCCAGACATCTTTCTTCTTCCCTTTTGCTGGAGATTGCTTTATAATCTTTTGTTCGAATATAAATATAAATATATATATACAAAAGATCTCTGCACATGCACACACATAATCCTTGAAATGCAGCTCCTCTTTCTCTCATTCTGGGATCAATTTGTGTGTGGGCATACACTTTCTGAGAGAGAGAGATTACTCTCGGATTACAGAATTATGATGACGATGAGAAGAAGAAACAGGAGGAGGAGGAGGAAGGAGAGAGAGCCGATTTTGGAAGTTCTCTCTTTACTAGAAGAAGAAGAACAAAGCAAAACGAGAAAGAATTCGAAATGAATGACGTCGTTAAAATCTTGAATCTCGAAGAGAGAGAGAGAGGAATTCCGGGAGCAACAAGATGGTGGCCAGATGTTTTAGATGGGACCACCACCCTTTTCGAGGTTATTATATTTATATTAGACCATTTGGATAGGTCAAGAGACTTTTCGAGATGCTGAAGCTAATTTTGCGAAAATCATTGGGATTCTGGATTTCCGGAGCAGAAGTGCTTGGGCAAAAGAGCTCTTTGAAAGTCGAAGAAGAACTTTTTAGCAGTGGAGCATCATATCATACCAAAACAAAGTACCGGAATGGAAATCGGAGGCGGAGCTACAGTAAGAATACGAGATTTTGGCAGGGTTCTCCGGAAACATACTCAAAAACCGGTAAAATCCGAAGAGCTGATTTAAAAATTTCAAAAAACTGGATGACATTTCGGGATATCCAGGAAAATGTCCTAGACCGTCTGGAAGAGGGGCTGGGTCAAGAAATGGTTCAGATTGAGGTGGCTCCGCCCACTTTACAGTCTTTCTCAATTTTGAAAGGAATCCTAGGAGCTTCTCCCTGGAGGCTGAGTTCCGAGAGTGCTTCTGAACCTTCCGGTTTCTTCCGAAGCTTCCGGATCCTAGGTTCTAGACCAAGACCTCCAATCGAAATGAAACTTGCTCAAAAAATCTGAGCCTAACTTCGAGATGCCGAAAAAAAGGAGCACACAAAAAATGGTGAATCGACGAAAAGAAAAACGTCCGAGAAGGAGGAGGAGGAGGAAGACAGGAAATTGTTTAGGAATCTACAACGAAGAAGAAGAAGAAGAGGAGAAGAAGAAGGAGGGCGTCTTCGTTTCCGCCCTCGCCTTCTTCTTCTTCTGCATACACACACATTGTGTGAAGATGCTCCTTCATCTTTTTTCGCCGAGAACAAGACTTTTTTGTCTAAACAATGAAAAATGGAAGGAGAGGATGGGGAGGTTTTAGAATGGTTCTAGAGTGTCCAGGACGTTTCGAAACTGTTGAGAAGCGTCTAGAACGGTTCTGAAGTGTCTGGGAGGCTCGAAAGTACTTGAGACGCTTCCAGAAGCGTCTGAGACATTCTAGAGCACTTACAGAGTACTGTGAGCCATTTTGAGCCGTTCTTGAGTGTCCGAGAAGTTCTAGAATAGTTCTATACTGTCCAGTTTATTATAGAACGGTTCCAAGACGTTCCAAAACTCCGAAACCTCCTAAACCATCCGATTTTCAGTTAACACTCCTCAAGAGAGGATCATGCTCTAAATGACTGAATCATTTGAGGATTTTCAGCTGATCCTCTCTCTCACTCCTGTCAGAAGCTAGAAAACAGACGTCAATACGTTGTTATTATCTGACCCTCGATTTCTCACCGGGGCGGTCTTCCGAGAAGAAGACCACTTCAGGAATAGTGAACTTGACGTAACTGTTTTTGTGGGTAAGAGGAGGAGGAGAAAAGAACAGATGATCAAGATGGTCTTTCTCTGTGAATGAAGCCAAACTTCGATGGAATTTAAAGGCGCATCAGCCAATTAGAGTGAATGAGAGAGAGAGAGAGAGAGAACTGGTCAATTAGAGGGGTCTGCTGTTGACCTTGTATCCATCCGTTTTGCCTTGAAAATCAACTGAAGACGACGAAGAAGAGATACCTATCATTGGAACCCCTTCTTTTGTTTTTTCGAAAAAGAGAAAAAAACTGTCGATTTAGGAGATCGTAGTTCTCGAATTACGCTTGTTCCCGTTGGTTTGATTAGGGGGATGTTTCTAGGGAAGTGTAGGGGTTCGGCCAGGGGTTTTTATGCTTTTTCAGTGTCTTTTCGGGCTTTTCAAGGCTTTCTAGGCTGTTTCCAGGCTTTTCGAGACTGTTTTCCAAGGTTTCCAGACCTTTTTACAGCAATTCGAAAGCTTGAATCTGACCTGTTTTGTGACCACCTTCGAGAAGTTTCCAAGCCTTGTCTAGGCTTTTCAGGAATGCGTTTCTTCTGGTATTCAGAGGCCTTTTTGTGGATTCCGAAGACTTTTTCAGACTTTTCTGACTATTCAAAGCCTTTTTTAGGCTTTTCAGGCTTTTCTTGATGATTCCGGCTTTATTAAGACTATTCGAAATGCTTAGAAACACCAAAATACACAGATTTGCCTCAAGGGACACGAGAAGATGGATTACAGAGCCAACCGCCGCGCCAAACGACGCGCCATCTTTGGAAGAATTGAACACCGAACACTAGACAACCATCGAGAAAGAGGGACGAGTAGACAGACAAGAAAAGAAAAACCAGATGGACGGAAATTGTGTTTTTTGAGGAGGGGTGTTTTTATTAACTCACCAGAATCCAAGAGGGAACGAAAACGAAAAGACACAGACAGAATAGAACGTTCTTCTGGATCAGTAAAATTTTGGAAAATGAAAATTCGGATTTGACAGAGGTTTTAGGAGGGAACCCATCATTTTCGATAGAGATTACTTATTTTTGAGTTCAAAACCGTATTTTTTGTCAATTTTCGAGTCTAGAAATTGGAATTCAATGTGTGTGGAGCCCAGATTTTTCACCGTTTCCCAGAGAGGATTTATAGATTTTTTTTGGAAAATCGATCGATGGGTTTCTCATTGCGCGTTGATTTTGAAAAACGATCATCTTACTTCGGTATAAATGGTATAAATGGTACAAATGATTTTCAGTGTAGAAAAATTGAAATTTGGGCGGAAAATACGACAATTTTTAGATCGACGATCTCACTTATGAATTTTTTCTCGGGGAATTGGAACAGCGGAGAACTAGAATTCGGGTGATTCATCGGAATACAAAAATTGTTTTTTCATTCCGAAGATAATTGTTTTGCAGAAAAAATCTGGGAAAGATTGTTGTCAGTTTTATGGTGATTTTTCAGAGGATTTCAGATTTTTTGATAAAGAAAGTCGGATTCTGTTTTTTTTAGTTCAAAAATCCGATTGTTCAAGAATAATTTTGAATTTTCCGATCAGGAAACGACAAAAAAGTTTGCGGTTTCTTCGAATATCAGCATCAAATAGATTTTCAAAAACTTCCGAATTTTGCTTCCATCATTTTAAGAAAAAAAAAAGATTTTCAGTGATAAATTGGTAAAACTTTCTATAAATTGATAAAACTTTCTATACTTTCTTTTTAAATTGATAAAACTTTCTATTATATAGAACGATTCATAAAAAACAGAATTTCCCACAAAAAATCGGAACTCCTCCTTATTTCCTACCTAGAATCCCCCTTTTCCTATTTATAAATCCAAAATAAAAAATCGAAAAAGAAAAAGAAATCTGGTTTCGTATTTTCTCGGAGAAAAAAAACGAAGCGATGAGGAATCAAAAATTCACAAAAACGGAGAACTACTACTACTACTAGTAGAAGAAGGAGGGATGGAGGAGGGACGGAGGGAGTAGATGTGTTGCCAATTGCCCTCTCTCGGAATAAGACAAAATTGCGTGTTGTATGTGTGTAGAAAAGGCGAAAAAAGGGGAGAAAATTGAAGAAATGAATGAGGGAGCAAAAAACGGGCGGTGCCGAGGGATATATGGGGATATGGGGAGAAGAGAGAGAGAGAAAATGGGGGCGGAGTCATTGAATTTTGAAATGAAGAGAACCTTTTTGAGATTTTCGAACGACCAACATTGTGTTGAATAGTGGAAAAATTATATTATGAGAAAATAGAGGACAAAAATTTTTTGAAACAGGAAAAAAATGGTTGGATGTGGCCAAAAATCTCGATATTCTAGGATGCTAAATTAATACAGTAAGACATTTCTACCGTAGATTTTGCGCCTTTAAATTCTTGTTCTTGGAATTCAGAAGCTTTTCGAAGAACTTTCAGCAACAAAAAATTCAGAATAATTTTTGCAAGTTATCACTGTTTCAGAAAATAAATAAACAACTTCACAATGATGGAGATTATTAATAATAAGAGCAGATTAGAGTCGCAGGTCCATATATTCATATGAAAGAAATAGTTCTTACTGTATTTTTTTTATTCCGACGGGAAGAAGAAACTAACCCGGGACTCTATACAAGCGAACCTTTAATTTGAGGTTGTATCTGGACAAAACCATGGACACAGTTCGAAAGGGCACTATAGAAATCCTATATTTCCGTTTTCAAAAACTGCTTACGAGAATTTGGAAATTTGAAAAAATCTGATTTTACACTGAAAATCGTCAAAAAAGCACAACATTTACCGGAGACAACCTCTATCATTACGGTTAACTTGCTAATAGCAAAAAATGATCTTCCAAAAAAAAAATTATTTCGTGTTTCACCGTTCAATTATTCTCCAATAAAACAGAATTGTTAGTTTGCACGACCGTTCTAAAATTTTTTTCCCCGATTCCTTTTCTTTTTAGCCTGGATTACTGTCACTCGTCTATTTTACAAAATAAATCCCAAAAACTTGTATTTGAAAGACCATAAAGCTATTTTCAAAGCGAATTCGTTTTTTTTTTTGCACTGGTCCGAATTTCAAAAAAATACTGTTTCTATGAAATCGTTAAATTAATGTTGTAAATGCAATAATCGCTTATTCAATAGCTAAGTTACGAAAAAAGTGCATATTGTTTCACCAAGAGAAAAAAGAAGAGAAAACTAAAAAAGACCCATTTTCTCCCTCTCTCTCATTGAATTCAATTAAAATTCTCTTTCCGTCTCTCATCCATTTTTCATTCATTTTTCTCCCAAAAAACGGGAGAAAAATGGGGGTGGGAGGATATATTAATTGAAATCCTTTCTTCTTTTTTATTTTATCGTTTAGTAGTTATCTAACAGAAAAAAAACGTATAAACTGTATGCTGCCTTTTCTGTTGGCGGTGCCAAAGCTCAAAAAGGGGCGTGGTCTAATTTTAACAGTGACACTCAAAAAAATTGGTTTAAATAATCAGAAAAACTCCAAAAATCAAAAAAAGAAATACAGTAATCCTGGGGAAGCGTCGACGTAAAAGTCAAAATTTGAAAAAAAAATATTAATTTTGAGAAATTTATTGCGATTTTAAAAAAAATATGTGAGAAAAGGAGGAGATGGGTGGGCGGGGGATGCTAATTATTTTTGGAGAAAAATTAAACCGATAAAAAACAGGGATGAAAAGGGTTGTGGCTTCGAAAAATGAAACCGAGAAGCAGTAGAGGGGGCGTGGTCAGTTTTGGGGGAGTACAGTCAAAGGGGAATTAAAAGCACAAGATGGCGAAGAGAGATGAAGAAGTGGTGATGGTAAGGAGACAAGTGATATCGTTTTGAAGTAAGAATAAGAAGAATGAATGAATGAGAGAGAGAGAGAGAGAGAGAGAGAGAGAGAGAGAGAGAGAGAGAGAAGAAAGTCAATCAGTAGAAGTAGTAGTCAATAGTGTGTGTCAACGGGAAAAAGAAGAAAATATCAGTGTGGATGATGATGATGATGTATTTTCGAATTGAAATATATGAGAGAGAGAGAGAGAGAGAGAAAACTGGTTTTCTTTTCCACTCTTTTTATCAGTTTTCGGTGTGTTTTGATCGAGAACGATTCAATTTGTCACCATTTTTTAAAAGTTTCTAAAAATTCTTGCAAAAAAATCAAAACTTATTTCAATTTTTGCAAAAATCTCTGGAAAAAAGCTCAAAAATACCTAAAAACACCGATAATTTCTCAGTGTTTTCGCCTATATAATCCTAATTTTCACAGAAAAAAACCTCTAAAAAATTACGAATTTCTAGTCAAAACATTTTTTTTGATGAAAACTTCAGTTTTCCTATACGAAAAATCCCTAATTTGAGCCTTTTTTCCTTGAAATTTCAAAAAAAAGGTCAAATTTCTTACGAAAAAACCCTATTTTTCAATCAAAAAGATAGATTCTCTCCTTTTTCTCTCTCTATCTCTCATCAATTAGTAATCACAATAAATTATACAGAAAAAACGAGGGGCAATGAATGAAAAATATCAGAAGAAGTCAAAGATTTCAGAAGAGACGGGGAGGAGGAGGCTGTAGATTAATAATATCCGGGAGACGAGGGAAAAGCCATTCTAGTCTTTGTAGTCTTTGTAGTCTATACATCCTCTCCATTTATCACTTTTTGGTGCCTGAAATATCATGATTCTACAGTAATCCTTGACTCAAAGCCTTTCAAACTACAGTAATCTTCCAAAGGCCCAATTTCAGAAATCCCTAATATTCTACAGTAACCTTGTGACTGAAGACTACAGTAATCCAACTAACCACTCTTTGGCCGCTTTCAATCCTGGAATCTTCGGCGACTTCTGACTGATATTATTGAGATCCAAAAGTTCCACTCGATCTGGGGTTACCCATTGGAAGTTCTCCATATTATTCAGTTTCTGGAAGAATTCCACGTAGATGACAGCCGCCTGGGGGATCTCCGACAGGACTTCTCGACGCTTCTTCATCATTGATTGTCGTTGTTCGCGATGGATATCGGATAGGTGAGCAAGGTGCGAGTCAATTACTCTGGAAATAGGATTTGGATTAAGAAAAGGTACAGTAACCCTGGAAAACTACAGTAATCCAAAATCTTTAGAGGTTCCATTGCGGGTACCGTAACCAGGATCTCGTTGAGAACAGCTACAGTAATCCTGGCTTCTAGAATAGCTACCGTAACCCTCTAAAAAAAACTACAGTAACCCCCATCCCCTACAAAAATACTCACTTCGCTGCTCGTCCATCCACCAAAACTAATTGATTGTGGGCGAATTTCGACATCGCCTCATTTTCCGCCGATCGAAGTTTCTCGATTCGAAGCTCTTCTGGAGTCAATTGACGGGGAGCCGGTTGAATTTGAATCTCATCGTCTTCGTCGTCATCTGAATCCAGGAGGGCTTTCGCTCCAATCCTTTTCGGAGCTGGGAGGGGACTCTGAAGGGCGGCAGATGACATTCGATAGGATGTTCTTCGGGTGACAGCTGGAGTCGTCGTTGTCGTCGTGGATCTGGTGGAAGGTCGAGAGGAGGCGGAGGAAGACGTGGAGGGGGCGGAGCCTTGGAATCCTGTAGATCCTCCAGAGGTGCTAGGGACGTCGAAAACCGACGATTTCGTCTCGGGAAGCTCGGCGAATGTGACCTGTGCCTTCTCAGCGGGCTTCGCCGGCGGTAACTCAAAAAAATGGGTGAGTTTTGTTTGACGGAATTCCGGATTTCGTTTCGACGTTCGGGGAGTCTCTTCCTGTCGCTTCCTGGAGGCAGACGGAGGGGGCGGAGCTTCGGGTTGTTTCCGTCGAGATGAGGAGGAAGAGAAGAAGTGGGAGGAGGTGGAAGGTCCCGGATCATCTGAATCATGTCGTCCTCTCTTTCGTGGATTCTTCGGCGGCAATTCCTCCACTTCCATCTTGTGTTCTGGTTCCACTTCTTCCACCTCATCCTCTTCCACCCGAATCCGTTCAGATGACGTGCTTTCCTCGATTCCAGGCATATTGAGGAGTTGCATCATGAATTGCTCATCCTTTTTCAACGTCTGCCGCTCTTCTTCCTCTCGTTCGGCTCGATCGAGAATCGGTGTGCTCTCTTTTTTATAAGTGTTACCGTATTTGATGTAGATCCTATTTCCTTTGTTGAATTGGAAGCAGTTGGCGAGCATCAGCTGGACGTCTTCTCGGAGTTGGGCGATGTTGGCTGGAAGATCAGGGATAAGATCAGAGGATCTTCAGAGAATCAACTCACCATACTGCCCTTTGGCGGCCTTTTCAGTCATATCTTTCAGACAGATCGGATTCTTTATGATATCCCGATATCCACGGAGTTCCACTGGCTCCGCGAACACTTTTCCCTTATCAATGTGTTTGAGAGCGTCGATGGCTTCGGAGACAGCTACGGTAGTGGGTTTGAAGCCTCGTTGGAACATTCGAAGGGACATGGATACCTGGAAATCGAGATGCCCTTCTAAAAAAGGGAAAAAAGACTCACCAGATCCCTCTTCTTCTCCTCTCTCTTCAGAATCAGGTCAAACATTTCGACAGTCGACTCAAGAGACTTCTCAACTGCCTGAATCTGTTTCATCATGTCTCCAGTGTTGAATGAATCCATTGGAATCGCTTTTCGACTGCTTCCACTTCCTCCCTGACTTCCTCCTCCTCGCTGCGGTGTCGTTTCCATGGCGTCTTCAATGGCAGCGGGTGGTGGCCAATTCTTGAGGAGAGGGGCTCCGAGGCGATTCCGTCGTTTTTGGAACCAGAAATAGATGAGATCGTCGTGTTGGGAGAACGGTTGTTCGCCGAGGATTTGGGCGATGATCCGAGTTGTGAGGGCGGGCATACTGTAATTGGAAATGAGTTAGAATAGGGAGGATCCCTACTTACCTAATCTGTGGAAGACGTCTCTCCATTTCTCTCTGTTGATTCCGGAGTCTCAGTTTCTGTTGTTCCTCATCCGCTTCAGTGACCTGAGGTGTATGCTTCTGACACCATGCGAATCGATTCACTTGTCCATTCTCTGATTCGACTATTCGCATAGTTAGTCCCCCATTTCTAGCACAAGTCACATGGAATGACGCCGTGCATTTTGCTTCGGAACACTGTATACATGCTCCCATTCTGGCGTGCTTCCTATTCTTACACAATTGACAACTGAGGGCTTTTCGATCATTGATCGCCTTCTCCACATTCTGTACATTCTCCATGAATATAGTATTCCCGAAATGAGTTTCATCAACCCAAATAACACAGAGAACATGAACCCATTGCTTGTTATCCATTTGTTTGAATGCTCCAGTCGTCGATGGACAAAGAACACAATGGACTGAACGGGCGGGTGAGAAGGCGCATCGACGACATTCCAGACATCCTTCCGGTATGAATGGTATTCCGTAGCAGTCTTGATGGACAGTCAGATTACATCTATCACAGTAGACGATTTGATTGCAGTTTGAGGTGTCACCGTCTAGGCAGATGTTGCAGACGTCTTCGACTTCTTTTCCGTCTGCGTCTCGCAGTTTTTGGTGCTCTTTTGGCTGAAAGATGAGAGGGGGATTACGGTAGGTATATCTAGGTACAGTAATCCTATGAATCGTAGGAGGCTACAGTAATTTGAGAATGGATTACGGTAAAGAGATCTAGGATAGAATTACGGTAGAGAGCTAATCAAGACGCCGCTACCGTAATCCATAGATGCGTTTTCCGTTTGAATAAGGTGAGGATTACGGTAGATAGGTCCTTTCTCCTCACCTCCGGATCCCGAGAAACTACAGTAATCCCTTCTTACCTTCCACATGCACATTTTCTCCAGACGATCAAACCAAATCTCGAGAATCGCGACAGAGAAGATCTCGGCGCCCATTTGAATTTGTTTCCGATTCATTAGCGTCAACCACGTCATATCGAATTCATCGACAGAATAATCCACGTGTGAATCATCGCCTTCTCGTCGACGTTCCAGTTGATAGTGATTGAATTTTTGGGTGGGGAATCTGAAAATGATCGGGTTTTCTTTGAGGGGAAGAGGAGGAGGAGGAGAGTCCAAAGTAGGCTTCCAACTGATTTTAAGACCAAATAAAGCCATCTGAAGCCTAAAAAACATCCAAAAATCTGCCATTTCAGCCATTTTTCTCCATTTTTCCTTTATTTCCCAATCAGATCACTCACTTTTTCAACGGAATTCCATATTTTCCTCTCGCCGGCGTTGTGATGTGTGCAAAGTTCGAAACGATCGCATCTTTCATGTTGATTATGTCTTTTTTCGTGATTTTCGGGCAGAATACCTGAAAAATCATTTGAGTTAGGACGGTTTTTGGTGATTTCTGGCTATTTTTCAGCTGGATAAGGTCATTTTTCTGTTAATTTTCGCAACTTTTCGAAAGATCTGATAGGAAAATATTCATTTTTCACATTTTGAGCTTAAATTCGCCAGTTTGAAGCTTTCCCAATCAGTTTCTAGAATTTTTAGGGACATTTGGACAGAATTTCTGCCTTTTTCATGCCTTTTTGATCATTTTTAATGTGATTATGTCAATTTTTCACAGTTTCTCGTCTAAATGAGTGCAAATTTCAAGTTTTTGGTGATTTTTAGGTGATTCTTCGTCAATTTTTGATTTCTGAACCTTATGGAGTGAGAAACAAAAGCATTTATGGCTCATTTCACACGGTTCTCTTCGCTTTCAGTCAAAATCGGGTTATTTTAGCTTTTTAATGCGTTAGAAACTGGATTTCAGTGATTTTCTGATGATTTCTGGGGATTTTTTTTACCTGTTTCTGCCTTTAGAACAAGTTTTTAGACATATTTGTCTAAAAACCTGCTTTTTTTTCAAATTGTGCCGTTTTTTTTTGGATCAGAATGTTATCTCAGGTAATATGGATCGATGTTCAGCTCATTTTGAACTTTTCCGATCCATTTTTCAGTGCTTTTCTTGCCATTTTCCGGAATTTTATTTTGGGTGTTTTTTGACTGATTTCGCGTCTTTTCCACCTGTTTCCACCTGTTTTTTAGGCTGATTATGTTAATTTAGGGCTAATTTCTTTAATTTTGAGATTTTCAAGCCTGGAAAATCATTTTTCTACCTATTTTAGCCATATTCAGTAAGAATTGCCCAAAATTCCTATTTTCCAACTGGTCTGAACAGTTTTTCAATTTCTGGCGGCTTTTTTTCGCTCTTTTTCAGGTTATTTCGGATTTTTTGAGTCCAAATTCAAAGTTTTTGGTTTTCTCTTCACGCTTTTGACCTTTTTCTAGAAAATAAAGGAAAAACGTCGTTTTCTCCAACTTCAAATGAAAAACCGCTTACCTTTCGAAACTTGGCAGTTCTCATATCCATTGTCATTGTCATCCATCTCTTTGTTCTTGAATTCAAATCAATTGATCCAATTGGTTTGTATTTCTCTCTCAAATAGACAATTTTATCATCAAGGACTCCAATTTCTGATTGTGTTCTATCGGAAAGTGTTTCAGATAGTTCTTCTAAAAGAAGACCTCCACCTCGTCCTCCTCCTCTTCCATCTGTCGATGGATGAGAAGAACGAGAGGAGGTCTGATGGGATCCGGCTCCTCGGCGAGGCGTTTTGACTGACGGTGAAGTTTTCTGATGATGATTTTGGAGGGGAGGGAAGGGAAGAAGCCACTAAAAAATAGAATTTTGTATGGAAAAATCCGGATTTTCGAGCGAGAAAGCGGGTGATTCAAGGAAGAAGATTCAAAGCTTTCTGAGTAAAATACAGTCTTTTGGAGGCATTCAGAGCACTTTTCTAGTGAAAATGGAGGGTTTTTATTGGAAAATAGTGGCTTTTGGGGTAAAAATGAGCAATTTCCGTCTATATTCCGGGCTTTTCGAATCGAAATCGAAGACATTCATATGAGAATTCATGTTTCATTAATAGCTAAATATCTTCAAATTCGACACGAAAATCTTGATTTTTCTCCGTTAAATTTTTCAATTTCTGACGGCTTTTAGCTCGAAAATTCGCGTTTTTTCGGATAAAAAATCCAAATTTCCGTTAAATTCATTATTATTCAGCTCAAAACCAAGGTTTGCGACTAAAAATATCTTTGATGATGCGCTTCAGAAAATCATTTGTATGTGAAAAAAATTAATATTTCATCATTTTTACAAAGATTTTTTCTTTTAGTTTTTTATTTATTGCAAAATCATTGAAAATTCCGCATTTGAAATTTTATAAACACTATTTTTCATCTCTTTTTTCTCTCAATTCAAAATTTCCGGGCAGGCCACGCCCCTTTTCCGATATATACTTCTAAAAAACCGAAATCAGATGAAAAAAATGGAGAAAAGTAGTTGAAATGCGAGAGAAAGGAACACACAACACTCTCGTCATCAACATACAACATAGACAATAAGAAACAGAGAGAGATGAAGAGAGAGCGAGACGACAAGACAGTCAGACGAGAGAGCACGGGAAATGAGGAGAGTCTGATAGAAATAGTGTGGGCATTCGGAGAGACGCAGATAGAAACAGCGTCGATGCGAAAATGGACGACGAATCAAAAGTGGAAGAAGGGAGGAGGTGAGAGAGAGAGAGTGTGGAGAATTGAGAGACGGGACAGACAGAAGGGTTTCCCGCTCTTCGTATTGGAAGGAGAAGGAAAGGTGTTGCTGACTGAGAAGGAGAAGGAAAGGAGGAGAGAAGAGGTCATGTGATAACGGAAAAGGGCGAAAAAACTACTGAAGGGGAACAGAAAAGGCTAGGAAAAGTGAGAAAAAGCTTGAAAAAGGAGGAAAATGCGCTCAAAAATAGCTAAAGGGACTGTAATCCAGGCCCATGGATCCCAGAAAGATCCGGATTTGTTCCGGAATTTTTTTTGAATTTCTCTGTCCATTTTAGGCTATTTGGAAGCTCAAGATAGACTTTTTTGGAAACGAAACCGGTGAAACACATGTTTAAAAAAAGCGCGTAAATTATGAAAAATCGGTTTCGAAATGTCCGGGAGCCGAAGAAACGTAGCCGCCTAGTAAATCATCACCTAATTAGCCAAGTGGATTCTAGGAGCTCCTCCTAATAGCAGCCACCAACAGCTCATTTCAACACATTTATTTCGAAACAGAAAGCAAAAGAGACGCTTTCTCTGACATAAATGGCTGAGTGCCCTCCTTCCTATGGAGAAGAAGACAAGAAAAAAGAGACGACGAAAAATACACCGAAAAGCAAAAAACAGCCACCCAAAAAAGTCGATAAGATTGACGACATGCTCTTTTTTCGAGAAGAAGAAAACATAGAGAGGCACTTTCGAACTGATTATTTGGTGGTGGAAACGGAAATTGGGAGGTCAATGACGATTTTAATGGAATAAGAGATGTGTTACAAGTGTTTCTATTTGAAATGAAGAAAAGAAAGGAATTCATCAAAATGAGAAGAAATTCTTTCGGAAAATCGGATTTTCGGAAAGATAATCAGTTTTATATACGTTTTTCGACCGTTTTTTAAGAAGTTGCGAAAATCATGGAATAATTGAAAACAACTATGAGATTTTAGAGTAACGCTAGTTTCAGAGCGTTTAATTGGAGCATTTGAAAGCCGTTTCCTATAGAAAATCAAGAAAATCAAAGAAACACTCGATATTCGACTAGAATCTTGATTTTCGATGAAAAATAATTGGGATTTTGAGTTTTTTGTTAATTTTTTGAAGTTTTTGATGTGTGAAATTATAAATTCGTGCAGAAAATTAGCGGAAACTACACAAAAAACAAGAAAAAAAGCCGAATATCTTTAAAATTTGAAAATTGATGAAAACTGAAGTGTATGACTGGAAGCTTATGTTCATTTGCTTTAAAATAGCGTAAAAATTCTCAAAAATCATTCATTTCTAACCGAAACCCCTTGAAAACCTTGAAAATCCCAAGAAAATGCGTTCAAAATAAAAGAAAAAAGCGCCGTTTTATTTTCCTCTGTGCGACGGAGCGCGCTTGCTTTTTTGTCCGCCTGCGTCTCTTCCAGTCCCATTATCTCTCGCTTATTTTCTTTATTTTTTATTTTTCGTCTTTTTTCAATTTTTGCAACAAAAACCCATTTTTCTTCTAGAAACTAACGAAAAGAATAATTTTCAGCAGAAATGATTTCGTCTGGACCCCTTGAACCATCAGATATACCAATTTTCACCGCCTACCCGACTCCAATCATTGTTCCATTAGATTACATCGAAGATCAAGCAAGAATGTCGAAAAATACATTGAAAGTCGATGAAACTGGACTGTATATTATGTCGAAAGCAGTGGTAAGGAGGAAAAATAAATTTTTTATTGGGAAAATGGAAAAATAGGGGGAAAACTAGGTTTTCCACGTAAAAAAGGAATTTTCGGTAAGAAAAATTGGAAGAATAAATAAATAAAGAATCCTGAATAAAAACAAATAAAAACGAAAAAATAGGCTATTTTTCATGAAAAAATGCTGAAAATTTCATATTCATCCTTGTTCTGAATAAAAATTGAATAAAAATCCCTACTTTTAGAATTCCTGAAAAAAAAACACTTTTTTATACTAAAAATAAAAAAAATTGCATTTCCAACTGAAAAATCATTCAAACCCACATCTTTCTTTCCAGGAAGAATTCATTCGACAATTGATGCGTGAGACGACGTCAAACGGCGAAGAAGAGTTCAATTACGATGCGATGGCCAGATATATTCAGAATTCAGAGTTCAAATCATTAAGAGGTCAGTGGTTTGATAGAGAAACTCAAAAAAGCCAGATTAATAGCCTGAAGTCATAAAAAGTATCGAATTAAAAAAAATTTTCAGTTTCTAGAAAAAAATTTAAATTGAGAGAAAAATAATACTTGCTTCGTCCGTTGCAATGCTGTTTTGAATTTTCAGAATTCTTTCCGGAACGAGTCCGATACGGAGACATAATGCACGAATTGTTCAATGAAAAACCACCGGATTCTTCTCCGGGTCCTTCGACTTCTTCTTCTTCTACTCATCAACATTCAACACCTTCTACTTCTAATACATAGTATTTTTTCTCGTTTTACCCCCGTTTTATCCCTGTTCATGTGTACTTTGTCATATAAATATATACTCACTTTCTCTCTCTCTTTTTTTTCAAATATCTTTTATTTTATCATCAAACAGTTCTATGGATGAGCAAGTGTCTTGTTTGCGAGTGATCCGAAGTTGGGAACATTGATAAACATCACATTTCCCTGGAACGAAAAGACTCCGAGGACGATGCAGGCAGCAGAGAAGGCAATCGAAAAAACCACTCCGCCCAATCCACACAGGAAATCCCATTTTTGCTAGAAATTTTTGATTTTGTCAATGGGGCGTGTTGGCAGCATAACAAAAAGTTGAGTTAAAACGCGATCTATCGCTAATTTCGAAAAAAGCAAACTTTTCAAACGCGCTCCACCGAATACTAGCGTTCTTACATTGGAGCGCATTTGCAATATATATTTTTTCGCTGTTTCAAACTTTCAGTGAAAAAACGCTTGCTAAAAAATCAAATAGAATTGAAATGCAAGTGTGCTCCACCGAACTTCTGAAAAAAAAAACTCACAATTTTATTGCGAAGAGCGACGATGGATTTGGAGACGGGCGGTCCGGCACTTGGCAACTCTTTCGACGCCTTCACTTTTCCGTATAACGACACCAGATTCGTTCTGAGAAAATTTAGATTTCTTTTCTGTTTCAGACGGGAGAATATCAGTTTGAGATACGAAAACAGAATTCGGTACGCTCAATATTAACAAAACGCATGCTGAGTAATTGAGAATTTTTGAAACTGCGAATTTTCTCAAATCAAGTCAGTGTTTTTTGACATATGTAGTAAAGTTTCCGTCAAAAATTGGATTGAAAGAGGACTGAACTGGAGTTCAATAATTTGTCATTAGATGTAGTTTTGAATTCTGAACACTTTTTCTGTTGACAACTTTTTCTGAAAATGCCTCTAAATACCTTAAAAATCGGCTTGAAAACGTCGAAGTTATAATATTGGAGTGGAAGAGTTTCCCGTAACATCGGCCACGGGGGTTTTTGACGTATTTTTTCTGTTTCAACCGAGAATATTCTTTAAAACTGAGAGAATATATTCGATAAATCTAAAAATAGTGAGAGAAAGCAAAAAATAACAACTTGGACGGCGAAAAACCCCGTGGCCGCCGTTTTCGAAAAACTCTTCCACCCGAGTCCCTTTTACTTTTCAAGGCGGTTTTAAGGCATTCAAAGACATTTTCAGAGAAAGTTGTCAACAGAAAAAATGTTCAGAATTCAAAACTTCATCTAATGGGACAAATATTGGATTCCAGTCCCCCAGGGACGTGTCGGAACCCCTCATTTTCAGAACATGTTAAGAAATGTTCCGGTATCAAAAAATCGTGGCTTAAAAACGCCCAAGTTCTCGCTGAATCCCCACTCACTCTGAAACAGCACTGGCTTCAGGCCCTCCCGCCCCTCCTCCTCCTCCAACTTTACTTGCACTCGATGACAATTGAGACGGTCCACCGGCCATATTTCCTCCGGAAGCTGATGCTGATGACGTCATTGTTTGAAAATCAACGATTATCGATTGATTTTTTCTTGAGTTTTTTGAGAAATGACGGAAATTTTTTTTAGAATTTTGAAAAATAATTTTCCCGAGGAAAACCACGCGGAAACATAGCCTCTACGTGGATATCCTGGATTTTAGAAAAATTTGATTCTTCGGGGGAAAAATTCAATACAAAGAAAAAAGAGTGGAGATGATGTCGTTTGGATTCATTTTGCTCCTCAACGTCCTCATCCTCGTTTCGTCGATTTCGATTCTTTTCCAATGCTCAACCGCCAAACGAACGAATGCTAACAGAAAGTCTCAAAAGGTATGGATTAATTGGGCTAGAGTTTATTTTGAAGATAGAAAAAAAACGCAGACTTATAGTCTATAAGTTATAGAATTAGTTTACGGTTTCACTTCAAGTTTTAATTTTCTGAACTTATTAGGGTGAACCAATAAAATAATGACAGCAGCGAAAATATTCAAGTCTCTCGGGTACAAGATAAATTGTAACAGTAAAATAATTGACTGAAAACTTAACCGAAGAAGGAACGAAATAGGTTCTCAGGGGGGCCCTCCCCGTATTTTTTTGAAAAAACACGCTCTATCGAAACACAATACAGTAACCAATCACAAATGATAAGTTCATTGCTTCGCTAATGACGTTTTGCACTTCAAGTAACTCTAGAAAGCATTACTGTTCGGAAATCTTTGTTCAAAAAAAAACAATTTGCTGAAACAGTATAATTTGCTACTCTTGGTTAGTGAGATTGAATTACAATCGGAGTTATATCACCACGAAAACTACAGTAATATTTTCACAGTTTCAAAAATATTTTTCAAAAGAGACAGGGAAAAAGGAATATTCTGACTTCGTTAAGAGTGGCAGTCTACAAATTATAAAGCTCTTCATATATGTACACCAAACTGTTAACACACTTTTTTAAAATTTACAGTTTCACAAAATTTATTTTTGAAAAAAACAAGAAACTAGAATTTGATAACACACGTACTGTATTTACTGTGACATTAGCAACGGAAAGGTGGATTGCATTAATATTCTTAAAATTGTCTCACTTAATTCGTTGTCTAGAAACAGAATTTTTTCTGAATCTGTGATGACAACGTTCCTACCGTAATCCCCTACTAAAATGCTGACTTTCCCATTGAAAAGTAGCGGTCTTTGAGGAGCTGTTTTTTCTACTACCGTAATCCTGCAGTAATCCAGATCTGTCGAATATCTGAGTTTAGCGGTCACTAAGAGTTATTTTTCTGTTTCACGATATTATGAAACATCGAAAAATTCTGGACTTCTTACTCATAGTCGTTAATTTTTTTCGAGCAAAAGTATTTATCATAATTTATAAAACCGACAGAAGAAACGAACTTTAAAATTGCTGCAACCATTCCTTCCTCACTACTATTATAAAAACGCACAAAGATTTAGAACATCGATGAAACTGAAAACATTTTTTCTGTTTTAACGATATGTTTTAAAATAAAAGATAATTATAGTTCATTGCATCGGGTGTATTATTTCTAGTCTCAAGACTTTGATAGTGTATTTTATTTACGTTTTCGCTTTTTTAAAGGCTTTAGAAAAACAACTTTTTTCAGTTTCAAAATGTTATTATTAAAAAAACAAGAAACTAGAATTTGATCAGTACGGGAAGCAAGACGCAACTTTTCTAAGAGAATAATGTTAATATTTCGCCATATTTGAGAATTCTGCAGATTTTTTCGGATGTAGTCGACTATCATTACCGTAATCATTCACACGCACTCGCTAAGTTACTGTACATTGTATTTTTATGGAAGAAACTCCTTTTTTCACTGTTTTGATGAAATTTGAAAACATAATAGAATGGTGATCAGATATTATTCGATACGCAATCGAAGTCACCAGTCTTAAAAAACCATCTTGACCAAAATATTACCAAATTCCTACTTCGATCTCATTTTGAACAATTATGAATAAAGTTTTTGAAATCATTTTCTGGTAGTTCAAAAATTCCTAAAAATCCACCTAAAGAAATAAAATTTGCAGTCGTCAAAATCGTCTCGTAAATCGCGTCGTGGAAGTCGTAAAAGTGGAAAAAGCACAAGAAGTAGCAGATCGTCGAAATCCAGAAAATCGTCGAAATCAAGCAAATCTTCGGGATCTGTCAAGTCGAGAAAATTGAAAAAGAATCCCAAAGGAAACAGTAATGTAAGTTTTTTTTTCAATCAGAAGGTGTTAAGCGTTTTGAATAAGTCTGTGATTGAGCTATGCAATGTCGCCAAACGAATCGAAATATATTTCAAACTTGAAAGATTTTGGATTTTCATGAAACGGCGAAAGTTTCAGAACAAGAAGGTTTTTTTTGATAAACAAACAGCAAAATCTTGAAAATTCGCTGCTTACATTGCTTTGGCTGAGTAGCAAACGTTATAACTTTTAGATTTGAACAATAATTTTCGAACAATATCAGCTTACGAACGAACTATTTACTGGAACGAAAAATTACTGTTCCATAGAACTTTAAACTGTATTTTTATTTAATTTCACATTGCTCCGCATGTTCCTCTGATTCAAATAGAAACCCTCTGTTTCAAATATTTAACAAATAACTACCGATTGATATAGACAAGATTTCCAGAAAAACTAATGATGACTGTTTAGTTAGTAGGTTACGTCCAAACGTGTTTACTGGGTAACTCATTTTGAATGATTGATATGAATACCAACTGAAAATCATCAAGTTTAGAGAATTTCGAACTAAAGTTTTCATTGAAACACATTTTTTTTTGATTTTTCATTTTTCACCCACTCAACAAAATTTAAAGTTTCAAATAGGTTATTTGTTACCTTGAAACCGAAAAAATTTGCTCATCCATGAAAAGAATTGAGACTTATCTAAAATTGAATTAATACGAGTTTTCAGTCTTTCTACCTGTAAATTTTAGTATTGTGCCAGTTAAGGACTGTTTTATCAGTGAATGTACCGATAAATCACCGATAAAAAATTAATTTTGACTAATTCAATGTAATTTTACGGTTAAAAAATCTACTGCCGCTCAGCTTACTGATGGTTCACTGGCTGAAACGATTCTCAGAAAATTCAAGTAATGTACCGGTCAAAAAAAAATTTTCTCGTTAAATGTACCGGTAATTTACAGAAAAAAATTGCTTAAAAAATTCTACTATATTACAGATAATTTATTCAAAATTTCAGAAAAAAGTGCACGCGGCGATCCTGGCGGACAAAAAAGCGGCTCGAGATGCGATAAATCCATCACTGGAAGATCATCAATCAGTAAAACTAACTTCAAAAAAAGAGAATTCATCCACATCGAAAATTTCGTATTCAAATGTTCGAGTAATTCCACACGAGATGAGTTTCCGTGTGATTGGAGGACTAAAACACGTCAGAGTCAAGAATTCGACTGGAAAACGGATGGCTTTTATGGTGAAATGTTCGGATAACATGTTGTTTAGTATCAATCCAGTATACGGTATCATTGAATCTGAACGTGATGCTCAGATTAATATTTTGAGAGAAAATGGAGAGGCGAAGAATGATAAATTGGTTATCATCACTGCACCGGTTAGTCGTTTTTCTCTTTTTCTTTTTCGAATAATGAGGCGGGAAGTTTGGGAGATAAATAATACACTATGGATAATAAAACAAGGGAAAAGAAAAAAACGGTTGCAATATTTTTGAAACTGGAATTTTTTTTGAGCATATAACATAGATTTTCGGAGAAAAATAAAAGAAAAAACAAAGTTTGTGACTTCATAATTATTAGGTTGTTCCGAAAGTCTTGGCCCATTTTGCTTCACTCAATTTTCTGGCAACAGTTTTTAGTCTAATTTAAATTTAATTTTATATTGTTGTTGAGGACCATAGGCATGCTTAGTACGTGGAATAGCTTTGCTCTCAAACCTGGTTGTGGCTGTGAAACTGATGAAAGAAAATCATACACTCTGGAGTGCTTTTTTGTAAGAATTTTTCAAGCTTTGAAAAACGGAAAAGCTTGTCGAAAAAGATATTTTCTGGAAGTCCGGAGTATTATCTCTTGCACCATCAAAAAATTTTCAATCGAAACGTTTGATAAAAATTTTTTGATCAAAACTAAAAATTGTGACGAAAAATGCCTATGTCGAAAAGGAGAACAAATATCTTGGAAACGATAAAGAACGAGCAGATGGAAAATGTGTGGGGTGACTCTTCACGTCTAGGACTTCACAACACAACAGTTTTTATTTATCTCCATAACATCGGAAAAAATCCGAAGCCGTTCTGGCAAAACATGCTGTTTTCAGAAAAATGGGTGTTGTGATCCATTGTTTCTCATCTCACTATATGTAGAAGATAGGCTTGAGAGTGAATCAAAATGATTATTTATGGAAATGATGAGTTGGGTCTGTTGTTAAATTATGTTCAAAGCATTAGTCGATCACGGCAGCAGAACCTGAGAAATCAGGCCCGATACGGAAAATAAGACATTTTGTCAGTTGGCCGTACGTCAACGGCGTCATTTTTGAGAACATTCCCTCAAATGTTGCCATCACTAAAAGCATTGTCTAGTACACTAGTAGCATAAAATTTAGTCCCTTATCTTCAATCCTTTCGCCTGAGAGAATCGAAATGCCATTGATCACTTCGACGAAATAGCACATACTGGATAGAACACCGATAAAAAAACTATAGGAGCTTGGAATAGAAATTATTTTGTGCTAACAAGCTTCGCCGGTCCTCACACTAATAGTTCACTATAATTTTCAATCTCTTTAAACCCCCTTGATAGAGCAGAGAACCACTGAACAAAAGACTGCTAAAAAGTAGTGCAATGGGTTTTGGCCTCGGAATCTCCGGAATTCAGCAGAAACAAAATAGATCTTTTTCTGTTATGTAAGCAAGAAGTCATAGACTCTTATAGTCTATATAATTCTTATTTATTTCTTTTCTCTCTGGAAAAAATTTGCGTTTGAAAAAAATTTTGAAATTGGGCCAAGACTTTCGGAACAACCTAATAGATTTTCGTAAAACTCTAATTTTGTGTTTTTAAAATTAATTTTTTGAAGACTAACATTGAATCAAAACGTAACAGAGTACAAAATATCTTCTTTGTAATATTGCCCTCCACATTCAAATTTAATTTTCTTCTGTTTCAAAAAAGTGTTTTACCTGATTTCTTTTCTCTAATTTGTTTTGAGGTATTCATAATAATCAATTTTTTTTGCCTAATTCAGCACAAACAATGGGAATTTCCGTTAAAACTGTAATAGTTCTAACACTTTTCTGGTTTTCCCTCTTTGCACGTCATCTGTGTTACCATTGTGGAATGAAAACGAACATTTTCCTCGAAATTCTTAAATTTCGTTGAAACAGAAAACATTTTTGAAAAAAAAGCAGTGTTTCCGTCTCGCATTATTTCAAACTGGAAAGAATTCAAAACAAAAAAATGGTAAAACTGTTTTTCAAATCTTTAGAACACTTTTTGATAATTATCCGAAACAGTAGTTTTTCGCTCTATAGCTAAAGTCATTCCACAAATGTTGGTATATTTCGATGAGCAGTTTTTATGAAAGAAGTGTATCCACTGCGGAATAAAAATTAACATTTTCTTCGGAATCCAAATTTTTTTGAAACAGAAAAATTGTGTTTCAATTGTCTAAAATCATGTACAATTGATCAAATTTGCACTACTTGGTACCGAAAATTACATTTACACATTTCCAATACTCCGGTTTTTCTCTTCGGTTCAATAGACCTCACTTGTTAACATTTATGTTAACAATTTTTGATGTGTTGGTATTAGATTGGCAAGTAATTTTCCGAAAATTTTTGTCAATTTTTTCGAGATGAATTCCTCAGGTTGAACAAATCTATTTCATTCGAGTAAGTGCTATAAAGCATTGATAGTCCTCCCCTAACACGTTAGCAATTTGGTGATAATATTCCTTGAACAGGTCGAGTACTGGAACACAAAGTCTCCATGTACCCAATTTTTGGGTTATGTTTTGAATTGAAATTCTGACCATAAAAACGCTGTCAATAAGCTCCAGAAAGTTAATATTTGAAATAAGCATAGCCTTATATGTATAATAAGTTTAAAAAAGTAGCCCTGTCAATTGACAACAATTGGAAATTTGTCCGTCAATGAACCTCAAGTTTTCCATTTTTGAGATGGAAACGAATTCTTATTTTGTACTCGCCACTCCAAAGGTTTTTCTTTGTAATTAATGTATTTAGAAAGTATAGGCAGTAGTTGTTACTGTCATAAAAAGCTTGAAGGGCTACTGCTATTAAAATGCTCAGGAGAGAGCATCATATAATGTACACCGATTTTGGCTTAAAATTTGAGTTTCGAGTCATTTTTCGTCCGTTCACTCTGATGAATTCATTGAAAATTTTAACCATGCATGAAAAAGTGTATTCACTTTCTATCATCAACAATAACATCTGTAGTTGTTGTTTCATTTTTGAGAAAACGTCGTCAAAATATTGTCTCATCAATTCATCAGAATCCCATAAAAGGTACATTTGGAAACAACCTAGTTTTCTCCTATTTAGAAGAGGTGTTTAATTGTTTTCAATTGCCAGATAGGTAGCCCTTATTCGTGTTAACAACTTACAAATAGTTAGGAATGGCTCCGTCTCTCAGCAGAACTGCACCAGACATAATTCCCCCTCATACAACATTCCTGATCTCCCGAACTCAGCTCTTCGATATCGATTCAGCTGATTCTAGTTTTAATTTTATAAGCACGCTGGACATCTCCTTCACGATTATCAATAATTTCCTCTCAAATGTCAAAACTTTTGCGAGTTGAAAAAATTAATACAAAAAAGGATAGCTCATTTTCAAGACAGGAGGCTTTGCTACAGGCGGCGTTTCTTTGTAACTAAAGAAGGGGATTATTGGATTTTTGAAGCACAAACAGCGGATGCAATGGGCTATCCGATAAGAAAAAAAGAGAATTGAAATATGAGTTCATCGCCGAGAAATTGATCACCAAACACAAGTCCTCAAAATTTTCGGAAAATTACTTGCCAACCTAATATTTACCGTTTCAACAGAAAAATTTATTTTTTAAATCTTTTGAACTCCGATTTGATGTTACAAAAGGTATTAATGTTTGACGAGACATGAAGAAGAATATATTTTCTCAGCGTCTTCAAAAATCAACAGTTTTTTGGAACAGAAAATTCTTGAAAAAATCGAGTTCAGTGTCATATTAATTCAAACTGGGATGAAAGCTGAACTAAAAATGAGGAGACTATATTTTTTTTCTCGAGCAACTCAAAATTCGTGAACACTTGTTGAACAACATTTTCTCATATTAAATTCTTTTCATTCCAGCACTCGGATACGAAAAAGACGGCTGAACAGACGTTTGCCGAACTACATCACAGTAACTCGCACAACTACAATATCAATGTCGTCCCATTGCTCACTTCTCAATAGAAATGAAAGAAACAAAGAATAAATGTCTGTATTTCTCTGGGCCTGATTAAAAATATAAAGATTTTTGTAGAATATTTTTGTTGTTGACCCGTTCATCCGAGAAATGATTAGTTAAAATTGATTGGATACAAGTAAAAGCAATGTAACCGTAAATTTTCGAAAGTCAATCAAAAGATTGAGAAGAACATATAAAAGTAACCAATAGAGAGTATTCGAAGTGGTTTCCATTCCAGCCACCCACAAATCGAAACACACACTGTCCAGTTGTTCCGTTCTGCATAGATTTAACTGCGGATTGTTGAGAAAAAATATTTTCAAATTGGGGAAAATTTTGAAACAGAAATTTTTTTTCGAAATTTTCAGATTTTTCGAAGTTTCACAAAACTATTTTAATGGTATTGATGATTAGACGAAGATCATGGTAGTCGATTATGAGCAGTTTACCCAGAAAAGTATAAATTTCCTGAAAGAATTTTTCTAACGAGTGAATCGATGGATGTTAACGGAAAAGTAACCGTTTCACAAATCAATTCTGACATCTTCAGTTTCAAGTTGAAAATTACTGAAACTGGAAAGAAAAATTCTGCTTCAATTTTTAAAAAAGGGAAGAAATACGATTATAAAATGAACATATTTTCTGTGTCAGTAAACATATGAAATAAGTAAACACACCCCCATCCAGTACATCACAGTCACTCACTGTCAGATCTTCTAGAAATTTTCATTTGCAAGTGTAGAATTACAAAAACGATTGTCAATCAAAACTAACTCGATACAAGTAGAAATAGTGAAACAGCGAAAATTAGATATCTCAATTTTATTTCTGTTTCGATAATTACCCGGGATCAGAGTAATTGCCCACGTTGTTGGAAAATTTCTAGTTTATGGAAAAAAAATTGAGAATCATACGCTAACTGTCATTCGAAACTGATTGTATACAAGTGAAACATGTGGAACAGTGAAGTTTTGTAAGCTGAATATTATTTTTCTATTTCAAGAGGTAGCAAATTTACCGAAACTGTTGTTTCGAAGATGTTGTTTATGTATAGGTTATCCACTAATCCTTTGAACCATAAAGTTTCTAGTCTTCACAAAAAAGTGAAATGAAAGACTTTTGGAGTTTTCAAAAACAGATTTCCCAGAAGTTTTGAAACAGAAAAGTCAAATGATTTTTTCCTGTTTCACGGAGCTGATTTGGTGTTCTTAATGTAAAATGATAGAATTATGTTCATCGTTGGATTGTCAGTAGCATAATGAAATAGCATTTTGAGTATTGTTGGTAAATTATCGACATGCCAACCCCTATTTTACTAAAACCATTATCAATAAAACCAAGATGAATTCTTCAGAATTGATTTCTATTGGTATTCTTTGTTAGTCATAGATATAAATGTGACTAAAAATCAGTGTTTCTCAGATTCGAAATTAAAATTGCTGAAACAGTAAATTTTTTGTTGAAACTGTTGAAATCCCTGTTTCAATCGTTATGTTAATGAGAAAAATCCTAAAAATGTGGTTTCCGCGGATATTCCGGTTTCTATTACCCTTGACTTTCCAAATATAAAATTAGATTACGCTTACAATCGACTTCTTAATCAATTATTCAGTTACGGGGGTTTCGGCGCTAAATCTGCTTGAAATTTGTGATTTTTGTGACAAAAAAACCTATCACAAAAGTTTTAGAATTTAGATATTCTACGTTTCATAGTCAGCCAACAGGTGTAAACAGGGAAACTCAACATTCCATTAGAGCGCAATTATTATTTTTTTGTTGCTGGATAAAATTATTTTTTTCTCCTTTTTCTATTCAAGATACAGATTGAAACAGGAAAAAAAATTTTTGGATAAAAAAATTTTGTTTCATTTCATTTTCATTATTCAGTTGGAGAAATGTTCACGATTTGATTCATTGTAGGTCCAACTGAAAACTTTTCTCTACATTTTTCTAATCTTTTAAACTTATTCAGATTTCAGTGTTACAAATTTAATAAATTTATTTCTCGAAATTAATTCCGATTCCATTTTTAAAAAATGCAAAAATGATTAATGTCGTTCCTTCATAACAACTCTAAAATTCTTCGCTTTCATAGTGACTCCACACTCTTTTTCAATCGTCGGATGGGGATTATCGGGATGTAATTGAATATTGAATTTGTTGAATAAATTAGAAAAAAACAAGAAAAGTTCCATTCGGGCGAGTCCTTCACCAAGACATTGTCGTTTTCCAATTGAAAATGGAACCAATTCTTCCACTTTTCTTAACATTCCACTCTCTTTTTCTAGAAATCTCTCTGGTTCGAATTGATACGGTCGAGGGAATATCTCTGCATCATACATTACTGAACTGATTTGTGGAGTGATTACTGTATCTTTTGGAATACGGTAGCCGCCGATTTCCACGTCAACTGTCGTCGTTCGAGATAGATTCATTGGAAGCAAGTTGGCAAGTCGTTGTGATTCCTGGAATTAGTTGATTTAGGAACTTCGGAATCAAATTAACATATAAATGATCTAGAAAAAATGAAATTAAATTTTGTGAAACACTAAAATTTTATGTTTCAAAATGTCGCTTTGCTTGAAAATTTGGTGTTACATATGGTTTTCTTCTATAGATAACATCGAATTATTTCAAATTTTATCATATCGCATCAAATTACTATAAATTTTAGTTGGAAATGAATTTTACTGGTAAACAAAAACAGTAAATTTTTTTCAAGTTGTTCACATTTTTGATTTTTGAATGAATATAAGAATTACCTGTTTCAAAGAGAAACAATTTGGAATTCAAAAAAAAAAAACAGAGATAGTTTTAGCTTCCTATAAGTTTTCTAAGCACTCCAGTGGCATTTCAGAAGGAATGCTGTACAACATTTACAATGTTACAAATATTTTCAATTCGTTCGGTCCTTTTTTGACTATTAGTTTTGAAACCGAAGTTTTTTTGCGAAAATGCGAAGCTTATTCGAATAATTTAGTTAAATCAGTGTTTCTGGGAAAATATTTTTTCGAAACTGTAAATTTTCAGAAAGTCTTGGAATAAATTAAAGAAGAAAAATGAAAACTAACATTGATAGTAGCATTGATATAATTGAGTTGTGGCCGATCGGAAGTGGTTATAATTCGATCAGTTCCAATCTTCGAATCCAATTCTTCATACACTTTTTCGAGAACTTTCGGATTGAGAAGAACATATAAAAGTGACCAATAGAGAGTATTCGAAGTGGTTTCCATTCCGGCAACCCATAAATCGAAACATACACTGTCCAGTTGTTCCATTCTGCAAAGACGAGGTAGGATTATTCAAAAAAAAATATTTTCAAATTGGGGGAAACTTGGAAACAGAGATTTTTGCGTGGAACACTGGACTAAGAACCAAAAATTTACATTTCTTAGTTTTGGAAGCGAATACCATGGAACAGTGAATTTTTTTTAAAGGAAAAAACTGCTTATTCAATGATGGTTTTTTGCTCTACATGTTATCGACAATAAATAATGCTTTTGAACGACTCTCTCTTCGGAAACAGCTTGAAACAGAAAGATTAATTTTTGCATTCAGATAATTTTCTGTTTCATTCGATTTTTACGATTCACCTTTGGGTGTTCCGACAATGGAGAATACTCGGAATAGATGGCAAAAAACATTTTCAAGAAAATTGTTCAGTTTCGAACGAATGATAAGGTTAGTCATAATTTTTAGTTTTCAGTCCGAACACATTCGTTTTCCGCGACAATTACCTAGGATACCAAATTTGATGAAAATATGAGGAAATTTCGTTTTCTCTGTAATTAAGTAACTTAATCTAATTTAAGTTGAATGAAAAGTAATTTTTTGAACTCAGAATTACAGAATTTGGCGTTCTTACAAGTTTATATAAAGTAATTCCTCAAAAAAAGTTGAAAAAAAAATTCAAGAAAATTTTACGGCTTCATATTTTATTGGTTTGAATATTAGTAATGAAGACTGATATTTTTTCGTCGTATGCCCATAATAAGGGAAATTAAAAAATTGTTCTTCTCAATTTCACAGTTTCATCAGAAACATATTTTTAGGATCAATCCATCTAAAACGATTTCGTTAACGACGTTAGTCTTTGAATTTTCCACAGAAATTCTATTTAAAGGCTATAATACCACTTTGAGAGCAAGCTTCAAACTTTGGAGCAGCGCAAAATGTCTTTGTGGTACAAAGCGGAAGTAAACTGTAATTTTTTGAAAAACATTATTCAAAATTAAAAAAAAAACTGTTTCATAATCTTTGATTAAGGGGACGTTGTGAGTTGATACTATTTAAGTGTCAAGGAATTTGTAAAACCACTGTTTCACAAAACGCCAAATTTCAAAAACATTATTTTATAAATCAGTACACTTGAACCATAGATATGAAACTACCGTAACCCCTATGTTCATGTTCCTTTCGTTTGATAATGCTTCTTTCAAATACTGTTGTGCATAATTGTAAAACAAAAAACAATGTTTCACAATCATTTGAATACTAGTCTCATTCTCTCGCTAGTGATCCTTCAGCTAACAGTGAAGTACAGAAAAATGAGAAAAAAAGAGAGAAATTTTCTGAGATTCCCGCTTCGCACATTTACATGATCCAATTTTTAAAAACCAAAGCCAATATATTTTTTCCAAGTATCTGCCTATTTTACAGATGAAGTTTTGAAAATAAAACATTATTTGTGAACGAATTTCAAATTCTGGCGCAGTGCCAAGTGTTATTAGCCAATCCAAGTTTTAAGTTGGAGAAAAAAACAGTTTCACAATTTCTATTCAAAGACGGCAATCACTTTTACCACTACTTCTGATATGAAATGGACAATTTGATTTTTAAAAAAAATCACTGTTCCCTCCTAATCACAAATATTCTAGCTTCATAATCTGAAACGATGTATTATATACTTACTCAAAACCACCGTAACCAGGTTCATGTTCATGTTTCTTTCGTTCTTTCAGAAATGCTTCCACATAATCTGAATATTCATCTGAATCATAGTCGATATTCGCCAGTTTCTCTTCTGCTTGTTTCCGGAACATTTCCATTAGACCAACCCAATTGCGCATTACCACTGAAAATTATACAAAATAGGCTCCGCCCCCTTTTATGGTAGTTTTTTTGAATGTTTGGAAATGAAGATGATATGATATATGTGAAATCGGAGGTTTATTCAGTTGGATGGAAATTTCTACTGTTTCGAAATATTTTCATTTCTTGTTTAAAATTAGAAAAGTATTTCTATTGACAATTTTGGAGACAGTTTTCATCTCAAATAAAAAATAAACCAACCATTTTTGAATCCTTTCAAAATGGGAAAATGTCCTAACCAAGGATACATTCCAATTAATCCGCCAATCGGTTCGGCTGCCATTTTGAAATGTTTATTCATTCGTTCTTTCAATTCCAAAAACTCTGCGATGTTAGTCTGGAAATAACACAATAATCTGAGAACGCTGATTGTAGGAAAAAACATTCCGGTTATCTTTCCGAAACCATTTCCGAATGAATTTTTGAAATAATTCTACGAAATCATAATTTTTGAAACAGTAATTTTTGAACCGGAAAGTTTCATAGGAAAAGTTACACCAAAATTTAATAATGAGTTCAATCGAAATCCGGCGAGCAGGTTCTATTCATTAATTGTTCCGAAAATTGACGCACTAAATAGACATATTGTCAATGATACTACTGTACTATTGTGAAACAGAAGTTTTCATCGTACAAAAATAATTACGGTTTCAACAAAATTTTGTCTTTAGCATATTCAAAAGAACACTATTCTGAGGTGAAATGGTTTATCCGCGCTCCGTGAAAAAAAGATTCAAACATTCGGTTGATTCTTTCTAACGTTCAATAAAGTGCACATTCTCTTACCTCATCATAACGATATCCGAACAACAGATTATTGATGACAGATCCGACGGAAGCATCAAAAACATTCTGCATATCCACATCGTCTGGCGACTTTTTGATTGTGTCGATCATTGCGGTCACTTCATTCAGAACCTGGAATGATGCTTTTTTAGGAATTTGTAAGGTTTTCACGGATTCATTGTGTTTTGGAATGTATGCAATAACGGTATGTTTGTTATCAGCCTGACTAGAAAAAATAAGAGAATAAAAATCATTTGAGACAGAAATGTTTAACTGTTTCAGATTGTCAATAACTAGAAGATTTTGATCATTGATTGGTACGACCGAACATCTTAAAACAAGAAGATTCTGAAAGTCAACGCGAAACATGGATTTTTTCTGCTTGGTTGACTGAGTACCAAATGCAAAATATCACTGTTTTTCACGAATAACATCCTGATACTCATAGTCAGTCGGCGATTATAATGCATATCTTGCATGATGACAGTAGTTCTTATGTAATCATGAGTTTTCAAAGGTAGAGAGATTTCAAAAATAAAACATAACTTTTAAAAAATATTTCTTGTTTCATCGAAATAATATTATGAAACAATGATCTTTTTCTTAGTTGAAGAGGACATAGGTTTAAAAAATCTAGAAAATTCAGTTTTATTTTTCTGAGGAATTCCCTTTTCGCACCTTCTCGTCCTTGTCAAGGAATGAGGTTACAGTAATTTTTTGAATTTTCAGTGAGTTTCATTTGATAGTTTCTAAGAAACTCAACGAATTCGAAAGCAAATTAATACCTTATTTCATGAAAAAAGGGAAATTTTGAAATGAAACAAACCCTCTGAAAAATTATTTCCTGTTTTACCAATACGTTTTTTGAAAAATTGGGTTATCATTGTAATGGTATTGTTCAAAATTGACATTTCCAAAATTTTCTTACCTTCTCCTCCATCAAATTCTTCCCCAATCCAAAATCCCTGAGAATATGAAGAGCGAATCGTCTCTGTTGAACCCATCGATCTCCAGAAGATTCAATTATACCGTATGCTCCTTCTGGAAAAAACTTTCCGGTTTCATCAATATTGTTTTATTTATGCACGAACTTCTTTCTTGCTGAAACAGATCCATAAGAACCTTACTTCGAATCTCCATAGAAATCGGGAATTCGGGTCTTCCCACAAAGTTTCCTCCTTCTTTTATGAAATGTTGTTTGATTAAATTCCAATCGGTTACCGTAACCATCGGAAGTTTTGCCAACCAAAATGTGAACACCGGACCGTATTTTTCACTGGAATAGTTGTTGTTATGGAAAGGTTTTTTTGCAGAAATCATATTATTTCATCATGGAGATTGAGGTTTGAATTTTTTCATAGTATTAAAAACTTTCTGAAACAGAAAAAAAATGTTTTTTTGGGAAAATAACTGTTTCAAAACTTTCTTAGATGATTAGGTCACTTCAAAATTTGTTTGCATTATTTTCATTTTTTCCAAATTTTGCAGTTTCATCGAAATTCAAAGTTTGGATTTTGAATCTGGATTTAATTGGATTCCATTGCTTTTATTGCTTTTTTTGAGAAATTCCCTCGAAATTTCAGTTTTCACCGATTTCTCTTATTTCAAGTGATGAAATATTCGAAAACCTTCGAAAATTTGGGAATTTGAATGTAATTCACCGATAAAAATTAGACTAAGAAACGAAGAAAAAACTTCATTCTCAGAATTTTTAGATTATTTATCAGAAAAAAAAATCTGTTTCACAACATTTTCATATTGTTTTTGAACTAGCTTTGATGGTTAAGGAGTCAGTCTAATTTTTTCCTATTGAAAATGTTTTTCGTAACAGAGCACCATTTCTGTTTCAAGAAATCCAAGAAAAGTGAAAAAGTGCAGTCAGTTGCTCCAATGCTAATTCCTATAATAAAAAGTAATTTGACTTGAAATATTTTTAAATGTATAATAAACGGATGTTGAGAACAGATACTGTTGTTTTTTTTTATTATCTACAGTAAGAAAAACTTCCAAAACGGGAAAAAAATATTTTAAAAATTTGAAATCGGTTGATGCCTCTCGATACAATGAATACAACCAGAAAGAGTGTGCTTCTGTGCTTTTTCCGGAAAAAGTCACAATTTTTTTCCTTTTTCAAAAATAAGTGAAAACCAGCAACACTTCAAATTTTGAGTAAACTTCTCCTAGAGAAAACTATATTTTTAGCATTTTTCAAAATTTTTTTTTATAAGTTCAGTTTCACAAGATTTTCAAATGAATTTTTTTGAACTATTTAGTATTGGGTTTTCTAGCGTCCGTTATCTTATCACATTGAATATGTGTTTTGTTTAAAATAGATAGCCGCTTCTGAATTTAATTTTGAATTCAAAAATCTATTCAGTCAGTAATCGTTCTCCCGTAATTATTAGACTGAATTCAATTATCAACTGAATGTTCGAGGGTTTTGAGAAAAGGAAAGTTCATTTAGCAGAGAAAATCTGTTCGACAAATTGAAGTTTAAAATTTTTTCACAGTATAAAGATTTTTGAAATTGGAAAAAAATTTTTTTAGAAAATACTGTTTCAGAACTTTGTTCTAATGATAAGATCGGTTCGAGATTTGTTTCCGATTCAGTAAACTCTCAAAAAATTGTAATTTTGTAGAAAATACAAATTTGGATACAGTATCAGATTCTGATGGAAGTATCACACATTTTCGTGACTTTTTTTTGTGAACAATTCTTCCGAAATAGCAGTTTTTACTAAATTCAACCGGGGAAAATACAGTAAAAACCAAGATGTGGGTTAGTTATCATTGTGAATATGTGGGAATCTAGTATTTTCTAAGCTCCGCTTTTTTTCGGGAAAATTTTCTCTGATAACTTCTGAATTCCAACAAAATTCAATCATATTTAATAGAAAAAAAACTTCCTGTTTTACAAAATATTGAAACTTTTAAAGCGAGAATGTGATAGTAATATGGAAACTGTCCGATCACCATATTGTAATTTCTGCTGAGAATCGCCATAAAACATGTGTTTTTGTAATTTTTTTTTCTTGAAAATAAAAACAAGTATAAAAAATGATCATTTCTGCTATAATAGAATATTATGCAATATAAAAAACTCACGCCAATTTCTCATACATCTTGTATCCGGGCTTTACATCGTCAGTCATCAAATACAAATTTCCAATTATAGGAAGTGGAATTGGACCTAAAAATTCGAAAAAAATTCAAAAAATTTTTTTTTGAAAAATCAAACCTGGCGGAAGATTCCGTCGTTTCCAGTAGAAAAGATCAAAGAAATAGAGGAAAATCAAGGAGAAAATGATTAGGAGAATCATTCTGAAAATTGAATTTTGATCTCATTATTGAAAAAAGAGTTTTCTGCAACTTTAACAAAGAGTGATAAAAAAAAATTACTGTTTCAAAGATTTGAGAATTCCCGATATTTAAAAAAAAATTACTTGGCCCTTTAGTGGAATAGAAAAAAAAACGAATAGTATAAATTATACTATACTGTATAATCGAATTACTTGTTAAAACTGAAAATAGTTTTCTATGAAAGTACTTTCTACATCATGCAAAAATAAAATGACTACAATAGATAAAGTTTAAAGTTTGAAACGTTGCTGGGATTTTTTTTTTGAAAAATACTGTTTCAGAACTCATTTTCTTATTTGGAAGAAAGTCTTTCTCTGATATAAGAACTTCATAGCAACTTTTTATTAAAGAAAGCAATTTTTTTTAGAATTACAAGAAACTGTCTACTATGAATCTCTTATTTGTTCTTCAGGTAATAACATTTTGAAACAGCGATTTTGAGAAATTTTACGGAGGATAATACTCGAAAATTAGAAAAACAACCGGACACTTCAAAAGATAAATTTTTTTAAAACCGAAAAAAAAATTTCCAGTTTCTTATGAATTAACAAATAGTTATACTTGAACACTCAATATTCCATCGCAGTTATGCATACTTACAAAAAAATTGATTGAACATATTTAGACTTTTTAGTAGATTACTGTACTTTTTGTGGTAAAATATTCAATGCCACTAACTTTCGCAAATCTGGCAATTTTAATTTATTTAAAAAAACATTCATAAAAAGTTTTAATAAATTAAAAATTTTTTTTGAAACAGCAAAAGTATGCTTCACCGGGTCAAAATGTTTATATATATACCAGACAAACAACTCTCTCTCTCTCTCTCTCTCTCTCTCTCTCTCTCTTGTTCCTCTCCCCTCAAAAAACGAAAAAACGAGAGTGGAGTCTGTGAGGAATTGAAAAAAGAGTAGGGAAATCGAAGAGAAATTATTATTTGAGCGAAGAAATCAACTGACACAAACCTTTCTCTGCCCACTCTCTCAATTTCCCATTATCTTTCGTTTCGAGAAGTTAGAGATCATATATTCGACCACAGAAATGAGGCAGAAACCATGAAAAGGGGAGGGAGGGAGAATAAGGGGAAAAGATAAGAGAACCGGTGGAAAATGATTTGTGGTTTCTAGGTTTTGTGTTCAAAATAACACAAGAACATAGATATTTTTTGTTCATCAGGGGAAAATTGGAAAATGTTATATTTTTCGCAGAGAATGTTAAAAACTTGATTGAAATCGTAAAAAATAAATCATAAAGAGCCAAAAACTTAAAATGGGTGCACAACTTTCCCGGTACAGATCATTTGCTGACGATAATTCATCAGGAATATCCCTAGTTTGAAACCGAAATTTTTTTATAATGTTGTCTATATTCCAATTTCACGAAAATCTAATATTAGTGCCTGGTTCAAACCTAATTTCGTATTCTAAGATTTTGAGAACGAAATCAGGGGTTGCTTCTCTTTATTTTCACCAATTTTCACGAAAATCTGAGACATCAAGTTTGTGAGTTCAATCCTCCTCTAACAATTTACTGAATCACTGCTGAAAGTGGAATGCATTGAGGTTTATTTTTGTTTGAAACTGTAATAAGGTTTTCGTTGAACTCTTACTAAATTTAATGAATAATGTAACTTTCTTCTTTATTTTACAGTAGAATAAGTTAGAATTGTCAGCAATCATGTTGGAGATTAGCCACTGATCAATAAGATAATCAGTTTCTGAGAGAATTATTTTTGAAATGACATCGTTTTGAAACAGAAAAAAAGTATTTTTCTTGTTTTCACTCAACATCATTTACCAAGGTAACCATTCAAAATAACATTTATTTGGAATAACATTTCTCATTTTTTAACTGAAATTCTGCTGAGAAGTGCTATAGGAAAGCGAATCTAATCAATCGGAAAAAGGATTCTACAAATTCCAATCTTCTTGAAACAGGAAAACAAGGAGAATAGAAGTAAGATGCTAACGGAAATTTAAAAAGTTACTGTTTCGTAAATTATGAAAAAATGGTCATCATGAAACATACAATGATAATGGTAGATCACGACTGGCACTTTAACGGAAATAAAAACATTTCAGAAATCAACAACTTTTTTCGAAACTGTTAGTATTTTTCTGTTTTGAAGCCAATTTCTATAATAATTTTACTGTTTCACCATTAAGTTAGAAAAGTTCCCTGATATCCGTTAATGTTTCCCTATTTGCAAAACCGAGAATTGGCAGACCGAATTAATATGGGCAACGCCGCCCGCTCTCATCAAAACTGTATTATGAAAATTGTTATCATGAAAATACAATCATAGAATTTGATTAATTACTCACATTTTGTATGTTGTATTAAAATAGCTTTGGAACAGGAGAAAACTCAAGAACAAAAATTTTCAAAGGAATTATTTAGGCTCAAAATTCAGAATTTTCGAAGCGCACATAGCTTTTGTAGCATAGGACACCAATTAAGTTTCAAGAGACGATTTTCGAAATGTCATCGTTGAAAAACAGAAAATATTGTTTTTGAATCTTACTCAACGGCTGCTACCATGGCAACCAGTGCTGTATAAGTTACTTTTGCGGTAAACATCTAAAATATTATTTAATAACAGAAAAAAATGTTTTTGCTCAACAGCAGTTACCTAGGTAACTATTGAAAAAAGATGTAAACATGTCATACAAACGTCATACGTATTTTGAATAACAATTCTTATTTCACAGCTAAAGTTCTGGTGAGGGACGTTGCGGCAGCGTTATTGCGATTAAATGAAAAACATTTTTTCCAAGCTGGAAAATTTTTGAAACAGTAACTGAAAGAATCGAGAGTAGTTTTTACGAGAAATAAATGGAATTCTCAATTATGCATCCAACTCAAAAAAACTTTACTGCTTCATCAAAAATTGCAATAAATTATTATAAATTTCTCGAAATTTGTACTTCGGTTAATACGTTTTCGAAAAAACAAAAAACTCCAAAAACTTTGTCAAACGAAATATTTCCGCAAAAATTTAGAATTCTAGACGGAATTCTTCCTTGAAAAACTGAAATATCAGAATGATTTGATGTAGAAAATAAATTCATAAGGATTTGAAACAGAAAAACATAGTTTTCGAATTTTAAAGCCAAATTCTTCAAAAAATTTACTGTTTCACTGATAAGTTGAACAAGCTCCCCCATTATCTTCTATTGTTTTAGCACAGTAGCCTTACAATGGCAGAGTTAATCAGAATGAGCAATAGCGTTTCGTAGGTTAGTATCAGAAGTGTATTATGGAAAAATTTGTATATAAAGTGAATAGAAAGATCAGTTTCCTTTTCTTAACAGAACCTACTTGAGTTCACTGTTTCGTAAAAAAAATAAAAAACATGGAACATGACGCAGTTCAATTAATGAATTACTACAAAACGATAACTGAATTTTTTTCGCAACTGTTAGAAATTTCGGTTACTTAAATAACACTACTTATATTTTGCTGCCAGTTAAACGAAACATTTTACTGCTTCATCGAAAACTTGGACTCGATATTTTATCGAATTCTCAAAATTTGTATTCAGCATTAATATAATTTTGGAACAGCATAAAATTAGAAATCTATGTCAAACGAAATATTTCCGAATGGAATGAAAAAATTTAGAATTTTAAAAGGAATGTTTACTGTTTCAGAAAATTCTTTTGCATTTCTCTAGTCTCAAGTTTTTTTTTTCAAAAAAAAAACTGAAAAATGTATAAATAACGTGTTAGTTCTGATTGAATTTTCGCTGTTTCATGAATTTTTGAAAAATTGAAACTCCAGAAATTCTGGATTGCTCGCGATATTCATTTCCTCAAAAAATTATCTGTTACTCATGGTTTTAAATACAAGGACAAAACATTGAGTGCTGATGCGAGTAGTCTCTTCCGAGTATTTTCAATAAATTCACTGATTAATTATCTAAAAATTCTACTAAATTGTATAAACTTTATGTGCCATTTATGTTTTGACGGAACAGAGTTTGGGGATCCTTCGAGTGCATTTGGAGCCGATACCTTTCCAAAAAGAAATTAATGAAACATTTTTGTTTTTTCTCTGTAGGTTCTCTTCAAAAATTTGAAACTGTAAAAGTAGTTTTATTTTTTAATTTCCGATTTTGTAATTTTTTCATTGTAATATTCCTTGATATGAGAAATCTTTTTCTGTCGCTGGTTAGCAGATGTTCGATGCATTTGAAAGAGTTCGAGAATTGGTACGATTTGATGCAGAAAACCAATTTATAACAATTTGAAACAGAGAAAAAGTTGTTTTGAATATTACTCAACGGCAGTTACCTAGGTACCTATTGGAAATAGCATTCGTTTGAAATGAAATATCACATTTCTCACAATGAGCTGAAATTATGGTGAGAAAGAGACTGAGAAGTTTAACGGAATTGCAAATGACAAAAAATGGTTCTCCAAATTTTTATCTTCTTGAAACTGGAAAACAATATTTTGTAAAACCAAAAAGGGACTAACTGAAATTATTTTTAAAAGCTAAATGTTACTGTTTCATGAAACATGAAAAGTTTTCATCATGACTACATAATGATCCAGTTGAGAAATGTTCGAGAATATTGTATACGACTGAAAAAAAGTTATCTGGAGAAAAAGTTGTCTTACATGATGAATTGTTGAAATTACGGTCGCATCTCCGAGATCCATTGAGAACACTCCTTGTGGAGTCTGATTGTATTTAAGAGGGCATTCCTTATAGTTTTTCATGGTGCAATTATTTGTCGGGGAGACGCACATGTAATGAGATCCTATTTTTCGACATGAAGTTGCCGAGTGAGGACCTTTTTCAGTAAATACGGCATATCTTGGTGTATCATAATACGAATAGCCGTTGTATCCGAATTCGCCGATTGGAGATACCTGTAAAGACGGTTTCATGAAAATTAATGGTTTTCAAAATTACTATCTCACCAATTTGACGGTCCCATACTTTTTGGTCGGATTCTTCCAACCCTTGATATTGTAGTGTGACTGATTTCCACCGCAATACAATGTGAAGTCCATATTCTTGGTGACATCCATGCCAAGTGTCATATCGAATCCAATGCGGGACAAACTTTCCTGAATATTCAAAAAACATTTGATAGGAATCAAAAAACTATAGACTTACAGGCGACATATATTCTTAGAAAACTCACTTTTTGAATGCTCCAACGAGGTTGTGCAACTGAACCACGGCTTCTTCTGTTTTAGTGACCCGTCGGGAAAGAATGCGTAGATAAGGGCACTAATTTCAGTAATGATGCCAGTGCCACCCACGATATAAGCACAGCTGCCAGTATCACGCGCTTACCACGTTTATTTCCTTCGTCATCACGGTTGGCATCTCTGTAAGAAATGAGAAAGTGAAAGTGATAAGCAGTAAAGTATCAGTTCCACCAATCAAATAGACTTACCAACACATCCTTTTTGAAGTAAATCTGTGAATTTCTCAGCGTCAGTTGTGTTTATAGAAAGTTCAGTATCGGTACAGTATTGTTGAGTGAATTCTTCGTCTTCAACGTAGCCTTCACCAAGTCTGACTGACTCATAAAGACAAAAGGTACTGACGCAAAGCGAAAAAATAAGAAAACTTTCATATTGATTCAGTTGTTTTGGCTCATCAATATTAGAAAACGTTTAAGAACAGAAGGAGAAAATTAATGTAGAATAGAATAACTGTAGATAAGTGACTGTGAGATCTGTGTGCAGAACAGTTATCTCTATCCTGATCTAGTTGTATCCCAGTTGTAAACTTGAATACAATGTTTTTTTCTGTAGCGGCCGCCAAAGGAAAGGTGTGTATACTTTGTTTTGATGAGATCAACTGTCTGAAACATATATTTGCTCACACACACATTTGTATGCGGCGATACTTTCCATATTTATAGAGAAGAGGTTGCAGATCAATACAGTTTTGAAACAGCAAAAAATTCAGAAAAACTCATTGAAAACTTCCGCTAAGAAAAAAGTTTCAAAACGAATATTTACTGTTTCATCCTTTTCCATTTACCTAATTGATAGGAATCTCAGTTCGTTGCGGTGATGAAGTTTGAGCTTTAGAAGAAAACATAGCATTGTTGTTTTGTGATGAAATTTAAAGAATAAAATCTGCATTTTTTTGATATTTGCATCTCCGAAATAACAACCAAATAAGTTGTATATTGTGCAGTTGAAACAAAAGTTTCTGTTTCAAAATGTCTTAATATGAATTTCAGTTGGGGACAAACTTCGGTAGTAATTCTCTTAATAATATTAAATATTATTTTGTAAAGCAAACGTTTTTTTTCAAGTTTCTGCAAATATAATTTAAATATCGGTTTCAAGAATATTTGAAAATATTTCGATGAAAATGAGTTTCAATAAGGTGACTGAATGAAAAACACACCGTTGATAACTATTTGCCACTTTCGTGGACACTTTCTTTTGAATCACCCAGAGAACACTTACTAGGGAATGGTCAGAATCGGGTCTGGAGTTTCAGTTCAAGACCTATACCGTTTGAAAGAGAACCTTTAGGGGATCTCAAAACCGTTTTCAATTTTTGCTATGGTTTTCTGGGATTCGAGATAATAATTTTTCGAAAAATTTTCGGAATTTTTTTCGAATAATTTCTCGAAAATTTTTCGAAAGGGGCATTTTTCGAGAAATCATTTCTCGAAAAGACACACTGGAAACAAATGCAGTGAAAAACAGTGGTGGACGTTGGAAGTGGATATCTCCAATCTCAGAAAACCATAGCAAAAACTGAAAACAGTTTTGAGGTCCCCTAAAGGTACTCTATAAAATGGTATAGGTCTTGAACCGAAACTCCAGACCCGATTCTGACCATTCCCTAGTTACCAAGACGTGAACATTGTTTCCTCTCTAATCTCTCACTAATCCAAATGACCTTCGCATTGAAATTTGAATTACATAACCGAATCCATTTGTTCTTATTGCCTTTAATCTCTGTTTTGCCGGAAATTAGGAATAGGAACATTAGCAACAGGTACAATGTTTTGACTGAACGCGTGTTCTAACGAAGTAAACCCTCCACACTCTAAACCTGGGAAAACAATCATTTGAAACAGGGATTTTGGGATTTTAACGTCAGAATTAGGCGTTTCGAAATAGTATTTTGTGACGTCACACAGTTTCAAAGTTGTCAGCAGTTTCAAGAGTGTAATGTTACGAATTTGCTCATTTTTGAATTTGAAAATCACCAGGAACAATTATTTCAAATATTGAGTAATTTTACGAAACTATTGAAACAGTAGATTCTGTTTCTAAATGCAAAATTCTAAGGAATGCAGATGATGAAAATGCAATTTGATTCTAAAATTGCATTGGAATGATGATGCTACTACTCTATCACTAAATGATTGGGAAAAAATGAATCTAACTATTTATTTCGAAGTTCCTGTTTCAAAAAATTCTCCTTATCTCCTATTTTCAAAATATTTCTACTGCCCCGTTAACAAATCCCCTTTTTTGAAACATTTTTTTGATTCTAAAAATATTTATTTGGCAAGATTAGCTTAAAACATTCAAAATGATAAAAAGAAAGACAGAGTAACATAATAATTGAGATCGAAATGCATGGGACCCGAAGTTGGAGAGATCACCAGTCGGAATGTGGTGTTTCGTTTGCCACGTTGTTCAACAGGAGCTTGCTGAAATGATTTTTAATACTATTTTTCATGAAGATTCTAAAATCTTACCGATATTCAATCAACTGGCAGATGACGAACGAGTATACTTCGTCCACTGCAAAGTCGAAATGTCTTCTGAGAGCCTTCGAGCAATCGAAAAATATGCGGTTTCTTGATTTCGATAAGCTCACATTCCGTTTGGCATAGCACTGGTCTAGTCTTTATGCGAGGCACAAGCGAAGAACCACAGAATCGATTCTGAAAATATATACTTTGTTTAAATTGTTTGGATTTGTTGATAGAAGAACTAACCATTTTTTTCGTTGAATGCCATCGGAATGATGATCATGACGAATTGGGAAGAATCGAATTGTTCCGGGTTGATCCATTCATTCGGAATCATGAACTGAAGGGTTTGCTTGTTCCCCGTTGAGGTGACCTCTTGGGAAACAAACGATAACACTTTCATCCAATTCTGCCATTTTCGTTGGCCCAAGTTCTCGTCAAATCCGGATACATTCTTCTCGGAACAGAAATTGTTTTTGGAATATCAATAGAATAATAGAATATTAGAATAATAGAATAACTTAGAAAAAATCAGGAAGAAGTCGAGATTCACTGTCGACACATGAAGTAAGAATGAGTAAACGAGGGGCGAATTGCTGCGGAAAGCGAGAAAACGAGACGCAGAATGAAGTAGATGCACGTATGAATCATTTCCATTGCACTTTTGCGCAATGTTATGGGTTCACAGGGATTACGACGGCCCTAGTTAGCAGAGATGAATTCATTGTATGACGGTGCACCTTCTTGGTGGGTAACTGATTGCATTGAACTTCACACAAACTGTTTTGTTTTTGAAGATGGAAATGAAAAGAACTTTGATTCGGAAAAATTATCTTATTTAAAAATTGAAAAAATTCAAAATAATATAGACCGGAAGAGTAAAAAATATGTATCAGAAATACATTCAAAGCTTGTTGGTTTGGACTTCATGAAGGTTTCTCTTCTGAAAAACTAGTTTTTATTTTAATTTTGCTCTCATTTTTTTTCACTACTATATGATTCTAAAAATAGTTTTTGAAAAATTAACCATTTCGCTGTGAAACATCGGTATACAAGCATCTAAAAACTGTAATCTTCTGTCTGATCCATTCTGATCCGGTATGATGAATTTAAGCGTTTTCTTGTGCCCGTTCAAGGTGAAATTACTTTTTTGAACTGCCTTTTAAAAATTTATCTCGATTCCCGACTGATCTCGCTCTAAAATGGGATGACGTGAGGACGGCGGGAAGAGCGAGAGGACACGGTTTAAATTGCGTTGGCTGCACAGTTTTCTTTTTCACAGTCATGATTAGGACGCATCCGCACCTTTCCTAGTCGATAACTGGTCTTCTATCTCTCATTAGCTAAAAGTTCCCTCTTTTTCACTGAATACATCTGAAAATTTGAACTCCAAAAGTCGACTAATTGATGACGTAAAACTTTCAAATTCGAAGAAAAAAAACATATCTTATGACAATAAATTTATTATTTCAATCAAAGAAGTGTATAATGGAACTTCCACCTCGTTTTTCACAAATACCAAACTTCTCAAGAGTGTACTGCTTTTCCTTCTGGTCGTCTTTTACCGGCTTTGAATCGGTTTTTTTGCTTTGTCGGGGACACCGGCAATCCTTACATTGTACGTCTTTTATCCAAAAAAATGTAGAAAACAAGGAATTTACAAAGTTCTTCATTGTTTGGTAGGTCAAATAATCTGGAAAATTTGTTTTTTTTTTGACAATATAGATTTAAAACCAACCTCATTATAAACCTGCGTTATCATACCAAACAGGATTAGAGGCATCAGTGCCATTTTTTTTGGGAATCCAATATTAATAGAAAAAAAAATAAAATTTTGAAAAAATCAGAGAAGTCGGCATTCACACAGCTGACATTTGGAGTTAGAATGAGGCAAGAAGTGGAAGAATTGAGCATGTAAAGAGAAAAAGAGACGCAGGATGAAGTAAATGCACAGGTGACGTCTTCGTATTGCACTTTTGCGCATAATTAGGGGCTCACAAGGATAAAGTCAGAAATCTAGCCCCAGCACACATTCAGAAAAGTTGAATTCATGCTATGACGTTAAATTGTGAAGGAAAAGACGAAACATGGAATTAAATTGAAAAAAGTCACTTTATCACTGAAACATCATAGAATTGGAATGTGTTTATTAACGAATTTGAAATAATGAATCGGCTATTTAAACTTTTGACCGAATAACACGCTGAAAAATGTATTTTCTCATCAACAAAATAACATTTTTACCTGTTTCAACACAAAAATAATATATTAGGTTGGCACATAAGTCCCGACGGATTTTGGGGTCGAAAATGTTCACGTGTAACTTGTCATAGAGTTAAGGGTTAAATTGCAAATACTGTCCACGTTTACCCTCAAGTGTCTCTTAATGCAGCCCCACCATAGATCTGTCTCCCCTACTAGAACTCCCACAGAGGAGAATCAAAATGTGAAGTCATTACTTTTTTGATATACTTTTTGAGTTGAAATTGTTTTCGTCTCAAACGTTTTTCTGGGGATCGGAAACTTGTTAATCAGTGCTTCGAACAGTAAACTGCATGATAAATATAAAAAAATTGTTAGAGGTTATCCAGCAAATTTTTTGCCAGCTTGTTTTGCGACACTATGTTGAACACTTGCATGCTGCAAATGAAATTCAGACATTTCTCTAGAATGAAGATGAGCACTGCTCATGAGTTTTCTGTTCTGACAAGTATATTTGTTGGTGGTAACGATAAAAGTATCACCTTGTTACACCTTGCGCACTCTTTTTCTGGAAAAGCGTCAGACTGACCACATCATGAATTTCATGAATAATGACATCAGATGACTTCTAGGCTGAGCCGACTAACTTAGAACCTCGCTCATAAGAATCATTCAAGTCTAGTTTATTACCACCAAAAGTTATTTGAATAAATGATTTATGCATCGATAAAGAAGACAGATTCAACCAGGTGGTCTTATGTGTTTCTGAACTGCACGTAGTCAAAAAAAAGGCGAGAGACATCTTTTGAGTTTTTGTCACTGGTGAATGTTTTCAACCCTGGTTTTTCACTCAAATGCATACACCAGATACTCTTAATCATTGACACAAAGTTTGAAATGAATCTCTCTTCATCTCATTTCACAGTCGGCTCAACTCTGAAGACATCCTTATTTTGGAATGGGGATGGAAATCCATCGAAAATTCCCTATTTCTAGTTGATCCAACCTGGCACTGCTAACAATTTTGAAGAGTGTTTGTCCGTTGTTAAAAACCACAAAACTAAAATTCGTTTCGATAGACACCACGTCATATACGAAGAAAAACAAAAAGACATGAAAAAATGTCAAAAAATGAAGGAGGAACATGAAAGGATTTCTCTGTGTTCCGACAACCTAGAATGATAAGAATTTCGCTTCCAATAAAGAGAGCTTCGACCTTTCACGGGGCAAAAACATAGCTGTCTCGTTTAAGTTTGGACAGAGAAATACATGCAACAAGTTCAACTATCAAAATCCGTCGGAACTTATGTTGTCCGGTGATCACCGGTTTATACTCTGGGTAAATCTTTAAAATCCTATTTAGGCTTGCGCCTATCTCCGTATCTTGTGTCACAACTTGTAGGTCACAGAGTCACGTGTCTGCGTCTCTCAATGATCTCGGTTCTAACCGCGCGCTATTGGTTGTCGAAACTATTTTGGAGGTTTTAAAGTCAGTTTCAGGCGAGAGCACACGTGTCGGTGTGTGACTCTTTTTAAGCGTCTGTTTTCTCATTTTTAAAGATTGTTTTGTTCCCCGTTTTTCCCCACAGTATTGCTGATTCGTTCAGAATACTTTTCTTTGAGTTTTCCCCCGTTTGTTGGTTTCCGAAGTCGTTGTACTTGGGAAATTATATTGTTTATCTTTTTAAATAAAAGGTAGTAATTGAAGAAACTTGTTGTGTACTTGGCACAGCTTATCTTGGTTTTGTTTGTGTGCAGAAGTGAATCTGTACATTTTTCAACGTAGAAATACGTGTTTCTGGGGTGTTTGAAAGGAGGCGCTCTCTTGCTATTCTCTTTTTCAAGTCTCCGCAGAACTTGGGGGCCGAACTACCATTTTGTACCTCTTGCCCGTTGAGTAGTAGAGTAAGCCAGTTTCTAGTAAACGCATCGTGCTGTCGAACGAAGGCTTGCTGTACAAAAACGTCTGAACTTCTAATAATTATTTGAAGTTGAATCGAATTCTAGTAGAGGCATCGTGCTATCGAAAGACAGATTCCAGACAAAAAATCGGTTAAAGAGTAATAAACTGTTGAGGCTATCGAAGTCGCAGCAGAAACTCATCAATTAAGTGCTGCAAAAAGCTGAAACAGGAGGGAATTATCGATTTTCTCTCAGGTATCAGCGCCGACAAGTTATCCAAGTGTCGGTAGTGCTATTATTGATTTTCCACAGAAGTTGATTCGAGTTGTGTGATAATTAATCACATAATTGTGAAAATCCTTGCTTCTCATCGTCAAGATATCGATTTTTGACGAAAAAGGGAGGCGGAAATCACACGAATCGCGTTTCTGTGAGAAAGCATAAAATAAAGAAATTATTCCTAGTGACGTTTACCACGCGTGAACGAAACAACACACGCCTGGAGTAAAATCTCAATTAATTAATAGTGGAATTCAAAGAAAACTCTGCAATTCATTTTTAAATTGTTTTTTTGCCGAGAATAATTGCTTTCGCTCGCTCAACCTTGCCCTGAACAACCGGTTATTGATTATTAATTGGTGAATTTCAGGTGAAAGAAGTGAAAATGGCGAGTGACGACGAAGATCTTCGTTTATTAAATGACTACGGAATAGGTTATACGAATCCACTTGCCAATGGAACCCATCTTGAAGAAATCGGCGATGGAAACGGAAAGTTACCGTCCAATGAGCACCTGAACTCGACGCTGCGAAATATGACAGATGATTTGTCGAATGACAAACAAAATGAAACACAAATTCTGAATTCAAACGAATACTTGGAGGAGAAGATGGATTGTGAGGAAGAACTGAATGCGATTACTAAAAGGCAAGAGGTGAGAATTCAAAACATGGAAAAAGTCTTCAAAACGGTTGTTGTCGAATTAAAACCAATGCTAAAACTTTCTGAAGCGCAATGTCTGCAGAAAATGAACCCAATTTCCACGTTGGTTAACACGTGGATTGGCGAAATTGCAGAAGCGGGCAAAAAGAACTTAAAATTGAAGAAAGAAAATAGTAATCTGAAGAAATCTAATGAGGAATTTCAGATTCTATTGGCTAACCAAACCGAAGCTGAAAGAAATCAGAAGAATTCAAAAGGATCCAAGTATATTGAGGTAAACATTGGAAAACTTCAAGAATGGATGAAAACCTACAATCTCAATTCTGTAGAAGAGATAATAGAACAATCAGAGCAACAAGAAAAAGTTGCTTGGGATTTTCAAAAAGAAATGGGTGTTTTACAGAGAACGAATGCTCAACTTATCGCTGAGATCACTCAACTTAAAGCTCTCCACAGTTTGGATGAAAAGAAAAACAAGATGCTGGAAGAGAAGATAGAGAAACTGGAAGAAAAGCTAGCTGAGACAGAGGCGAATGCAAAAGCGAATTCGTACTCAAGATCTGGTAAGCCAACGAGTAATAGCCCCATTCATAATACGGAATCGCAGATACAGGCAAAGCAGTCCCAATTCGAAACATCAACCCCCACAAACATATCGTTCGGTAAGTATTTACCTACGAATGAAAAAACTAGAGGGTTTTATGAAGAAAATAACGAAAAAATTGACACTATGAATCGTAGTAATCCAACTGTTTTGTTTAATGAAGGAAGGCTGATGCCAAGGGAAATGTCTCTTTATGCTAACGCATATAGAGAAGAACAGAGGCACATGTTGAATTGTATTCCGGAACCACCGAAGTATTCGGCCGCAGAAAACTCGGTTGATATCAAGTCGTTTGAAAGAACCTTTAACATTAAGTACTCTAGTTTCCAAGAAGATGTGAAGGTCACTCTTCTTGAAACAAAGTTTCTAACGGGAAAAGCTTTGAAGGTATTCAAAGCGTTACCTGAATATGAGAAAACGACGGCTAATAGGGTTCTAAATGCTATTCGTAATAGACTCAGAATTTCGTCCGCAGAGGAAGCACGTCGTGCACAAACCAAGTGGAACGAATGTAAACTGAGAAAAGAGCAAACTATTGAAGATTTCTGTCTAGTTGTCGATGAGATTGCTCGTCTCGCTTATCCGAATGCTTCTCCGAATGCTTCTCCGAAAGATTATTCAACTTACAAAACTAGTAAGTTATTAGATGAGTTAGGGCAGTTCCCAGAGTATGATTTATTGGTGCAAGGGTTGAAAAGAGACTGTCTGAAAATGGATGAAGAAGAAACATATGAAGACTGCAGGAGTCAGGCCACTGCTTTCGATCAAGATATGAGAGAAAAATTGAAAAGAAGAGAACAGTCAGAGAAAAAAGCAGAAAGACAGATGATGTCTAATGACAAACCTCTGACTCCTCTTCAGAAAAATAAGAACTCTTTTCAACAGCCAGTAGAGCAGAATTTCGCAAGTTTCGCAAGGCAGCAAAGAATGCCACAATATATGTTTCATCCAAATCAGCAGTACTATCCGTATCAGTCTGTTGGGTATCAGAGTAATTGGCAACAAATGCATCAGAATGAGCTTGTTGAAGGGGCTCCGAGAAATTGGGGAACTAGAAAACAAGCCAATGAGCATGCCAGTAATGCAGATAGCCAAAATTTTGCAACAGGTCAGCAAAAGTGCGGTGAATGTCAAAGTATGGGGTTCCATGTACCATCCTGCTCTAAAGCACCTGGGTATGAAAGGGCTCGAAAAGAGGTCATTTGTTACATGTGCAACACTCAAGGGCACATTGCAACACATTGTCCAAATAAGTTCTATGGTACATCCAATACATCTGCGGCTAACAAGAGTCAGACAGAAACAGTTGCACAGAAAGTAGAAACTATTGACTTTGTGAAGTATTCGGAGGTTCCGGCAATGGCTCATGTAGCAGGAATAGAAGAAAATTCTGAATCTGCTCTGATTGAACATGGAAAAGTAGGGAAATCTGAAGTCAAGTTCATGATTGACAGTGGAGCCAGTGTGTCAATTATAGCACACAACACATGGAAGAGGATTGTAAAAGAGAATGGAGGAGATACGTGGGCTAAGAGTGTAATTGTAGAAAATCAACCAGCAGAAAAAATTTGCGCTGCAAATAATCAACTGATTGCGTTGACATACAAAGTGAAGGTTCCTATTCAAATGCAATCTCGAACCAGGAAACTTGTTTTCTATGTGGCTGAGGTAGAACGTAACACCATAATTCTGGGGGCTAATCAGTTCCAAAGTATGGGAATTCGAGTAAAATTCGACGATAACCAGAGAAATGTCTGGATCACAGAAGATGTGAAAGTGCATCCTGGGATTCATTCGGTAGTTGAAGTAGAAATAGAAGGTATAGTGGATAACGAGAAGAGTCATTGTCTACTAGAGCCAACGGTTATGTGCATGCAACCAATTCTCTGTCAAATGAGCAGTGAAGGAAGAGCTTGTGTTCCAGTGTATAATTTCACCTCTGACACCCTGCTTCTTAAAAAAGGAAGTTGTATTGGGATAGGGGAAATGGAAACATTCAAAGTATTAAAAGGAAAATATGATAGCAGGAAACCCTCTGAATATTTCAAAAATTTGAAAAATTTTTCAGAAACCTGGGATAATGGAGGTGAAAAGCTGAAGAACGTTGCCGAGAAGGAGGCTGAAGCAAGTCCAGAGAAACAGGAGGAGCTGAACAAGTCGACTCACACAAATATCGAAGCAAATTCTTGCCAAGGAATAGTTGTGATGGAAAAAGAAGCAGAAAAAGTGGGAGAAATTCAGACGGTAACAAACTGTCTAGAATCACCACAGAAAGTGCTAAATTCTTCTTCAAATATGTCTAGTAAGATTGAGGAAGAGCCGAAAAAATCTTGGCCATTTCTCTATTCTGAAAAACCGACAGAGTCGGATCAGAAAGTGGAAAGTTTGGGTAGGCACGTCGTTTTAAACACAATTGAGACGAAAAAATCTGCCGAAAACCCCGGACTTGGAAAAATGGATGATGGCACCTGCGGTGACTGTTGTTTAAAAAATACGATAAAAAAGAAACTGAAAAGTTCGGAAAAGAACCTTGAAAGTTTTGAAATAGTCACGAGTCAGGATAAAACATATAACCCCACCTCTATAGATCGACTGGGTTCCAGAGTGAACTGTAGATCGGAGGATATTAATGATGTGACAGAATCTGTCAAGCAAACCAAAGTTACACAGAATGACATCTGTCTCCTGAAGGATGCACAGAATTATGAGACTTTTGATGAAGGAGTATCCTCTTGTAATAAAAAGATGCTCTGTGCGTCGCATCATTTGAATAATGGTCGATGTGAGTCATCAAGGAAAGGTTACGGAAAGGTGATTCATGAGGCTCGTCCTCGTAAAGATCCACCTAGTACAACTTCGCATAAAAATCACTCATCAGGAGATTGGGATGGCTGCTCGTCGATGATGAATCTCTGATCTTCAATGCCAATTCTGGATGTCAACTAATAACTTGCCTTAATCTATGTTTGTTTCAAATTCTAATATTTCATTATGTGTACCTGTCCACCGACGATTTCCCCTCATTTTATTGCATTTAATCTAAAAAAGTAAGAATTTCTTCCCCCACATTCCACCGACGATTTCCCCCATTCCCAAAAAAAAAGTTGAGTAAATAAGGTTATCTTCTGATGATCTTCTGGTAATCTTCTAGAGATCTCTAATTAATTATGTATAAGCCTAAAATTGTATGATTCTTGTCAAAGTCTGACATACTAGACCATGACCTTTTGAGAGTTTCATATCAGTCAAGTGCCGTAGAACCATGTAATACAGGAGGAGGGATTCGAAAAGACCGGAGATGTCCGGTGATCACCGGTTTATACTCTGGGTAAATCTTTAAAATCCTATTTAGGCCTGCGCCTATCTCCGTATCTTGTGTCACAGCTTGTAGGTCACAGAGTCACGTGTCTGCGTCTCTCAATGATCTCGGTTCTAACCGCGCGCTATTGGTTGTCGAAACTATTTTGGAGGTTTTAAAGTCAGTTTCAGGCGAGAGCACACGTGTCGGTGTGTGACTCTTTTTAAGCGTCTGTTTTCTCATTTTTAAAGATTGTTTTGTTCCCCGTTTTTCCCCACAGTATTGCTGATTCGTTCAGAATACTTTTCTTTGAGTTTTCCCCCGTTTGTTGGTTTCCGAAGTCGTTGTACTTGGGAAATTATATTGTTTATCTTTTTAAATAAAAGGTAGTAATTGAAGAAACTTGTTGTGTACTTGGCACAGCTTATCTTGGTTTTGTTTGTGTGCAGAAGTGAATCTGTACATTTTTCAACGTAGAAATACGTGTTTCTGGGGTGTTTGAAAGGAGGCGCTCTCTTGCTATTCTCTTTTTCAAGTCTCCGCAGAACTATGTGCCAACCTAATACTTTAGTCTGATGTCTTTGTAATTCTGAGACATACAGTGCCGGCCATAAATGTATTAATAATCGGTCTTTTCAGTTCAAAATGGTCAACTTTGGGCGTTCGTAGCTAAGTGGGGAAAAGTGGTACTGTTCTAAATTTTTCAGGGTGGTTAGTTGATAGCTAGATCTGCATTTACTTAGTTGACAACTTTTCTCTAAAATTATTTCTAAGAGCACGGCTCGTTAAAGAAAAGTTTCCTGAAATTTTGTCGATTTCAGTGCAAAATAGCATGTTTTTCAACATCTTTCTCTTCAACGAACCGTGTAGCTTTCCGAAATAATTTTAGAAAAAAGTTGTCAACTAAGTAAATGCAGATCTAGCTATCAACTATCTTCCCTGAAAAATTTAGAACAGTACCACTTTTCCCCACTTAGCTATGAACGCCCAAAGTTGACAATTTTGAACTGAAAAGACCGATTATTAATACCTTTATGGCCGGCACTGTAAGTTATCACATAACGTTTAGGTTTCGACCGGAAAGGAACTCTTTGATATGCGGAAGAATACCGTCATTTGGCACATCGTCTCACATTCTTTTTAGAAGAAGAGAGAAGACTAGTGGGATGGAGAGCAAGAAAACAGTGGAGAGGAAGTAATCACCGTTTTAAAATTTGAAAGTATACGAACCATAAAACAGAAATAAATTCGAAAAGTTCTATTTTTAGTGAAGATTTATGTATTATACTTGATGTTTCCCTTTTCCTTCCTGCGTTTCCTCGTAAGGTTAAAATCACTAAATGATTTTAGTAGTCAAGTTATTTTTTAAATTATAGGTTTTCAACGAATTTTACGCCGGAAAAAATATCTGAAACGTGTAAATTTTCGGTTTTTGTCGCCGAAAAAAAGGATTTTTACCTGTTTTTGATAGAAAATATATCTTTTTTTTTTCATACTTCTTGTTGTTTTGTTCCGTGATAATTTCTCATCCATTTGTTTTTCTTTATGGACGTTTTATTCAGTTTTTTCTAATTACCCTGTTTAAGGTAGTCCCATTGTCCTAAAACTTCAGTCACCAAACTACTCAAGAAATTTATTATACCATGGGAATGTCTAACAAAAAGTAACAATTAACGAATATAAAATCTGCTTTGGCCACCGAAAAACAATACAATGTTATTGGAAATGTGTTCGTTGATATCTTGAGAAAATTAAAAGCAAAAAAGATGATACCCGGGGGAGAAAACATGGAATTTCATTGGTCAAACATTCTTGAGAGGTCAGCAAAGACATGTCCGATGTCACTGTAGTTCTTTCGTTCGATGGCCAATGTCGCTTGCATTAATGAATCCACAAATAGTTTTTGTTTTTTGCTTGGCTCCTCTCTTTCGAATCTTTCAATCCGATCTTTCAAATACTGAATATCCGATTGCAATGGAGTCAGCTGTTGACCATTTCCGTTCGTCCCATTCATCGGACCTTGTTGATTCCATTGATCATTCTGCATTTGTCTCTGATATTCTCTCTGTTGATAGACGTATCTTTGAACGTCCGAGCATCCCTGTTGAGATTGATTTCTTTGTTGGATTGATGCATAGTTTGGAGTTCTGTTGTCGTTTGAGATGGATGTGTCAGCCAAACTTCCGTGGTTGGAAGTTGTTGATGATGATTCATTGTGGTTCGGAATTGTATCAGGGATCTCTTCTTGGATGGGTGGAATAGGTTCCATCGGTGGAATAGGTTCCACAATTGGTTCCACAATTGGTTCCATGATTGGTTCCATGATTGGTTCCATGATTGGTTCCATGATTGGTTCTACGATAGGCTCCACGATTGATTCCACGATTGGTTCCACAATTGGTTCCATAATTGGTTCGGCCTCTGAAAAAATATATTATGCTGACGAATATTGAGTTTTCTTTCAAGAACTGTGATTTTTAAAAGGGACAGGATGTTTCAAAAAAAACGTTGGATTTAATTATTTTCCAAATATTCAAATTTGCTCTAGATATTGGCGATCTTCATGAAATTTCTGAAAATTACAGTACTTATTCAGCATAAAATAAGATTCTGAATATATTCGAAAAAAAGTGGAATTCACCTTTTTTGGGGGTTTTTACAATAAAGTATTTCTTTTTTTTAAATCAAAATAATTGTATCTAAATGTTGAATTAAAGAAACAAGTCGATGTCAAACAATCCGATAAAATCTATGCACCTTCAAATTGTAGAATATTTTCTGCACAAAAATTCTAGATTTGAGTGAAACAGATGATTAATTCTCTATGAACTATAGTTCCAAAAACTTTCTTTCTTGAAAAAAAAACTATTTTCGAGAGAAATCTGAGCATTTATTGAAAAAATGAGGTTTCCATACGTTTAAAGGCGCATAGACTTCATCATTATTTTTGACACCGGCTTTTTTAATATTTAGATACTGTACTAATGCAATTTTTTTCATGACTCTTTTAAGTTGAATGGGATCACAATGAACCGAAAGACTTACCATTCATTTCTCCAGGAAGTTCAGTTTTGATGGCACCAGCAGGTCTAGGTTGGTTGGGATCCGCTCTCGTGATATTTAGACTGAAATGAAGAACATTAATGTTTCGAATCGGAGTATATTTTTTGACAAAGTCAGAAAGTTAGAAAACAGTCATGAGATAGAAACAAACTTTAGCAACTCGATTGTCTTTTTTAGACGTAAAAGTTGGTTCTGACCAGTGTGTTTTCTCGAAAAATGCCTGTTTCGGAAAATTATTCGAAAGATTTCTCGAATAATTTTTGAAAATAATTTTCTAGAAATCTTTCGAGAAATTTTCGAATCGCTCTCAAAAAGACACACTGGTTCTGACTGATTATGAATGTCATTTAAGAGCCAAATTTTTTTCCAAAAAATCAAAAAACTCACTCGCAGATTTCAACATCACTGTCACTTGTGCTATCATCGTTCACATTTTCCTCCTCGCCTTGATCATTCAACCGCACGACTATCGGATATCCATTATTGTCCAAAAGCTTTTCATCCCTCATTCTATTTTCCCATTCATAAAGAGTTCGCCGATGGAATCGAATACTCGCATAAAACTCTTCTTCCCAAAGGAACATTTCCATTTTTGTTCCATGTAAATTATGCTTAAAAATCGCTTTTGAGACACGATCCTTGAGTTTATCTCGTGCCGTTTTGAAGATTCTGCGAAGACAAACGGCTGAAAATTTGGAAATGAATTCTCAATTTGATTTCAGCAATACTTACTTGGAAGAATAATACCAGTTCTTTGATAGGTTCGACATGCGATAATCGTTAGCAATTTCGTTCGAAGATCAATAGAAATACTTGTATCCATCCAAAGTCCCGGACATTTTTCGATTTCATGCAAGACGACATCTCGAAGCATCGTGTTATTCGGATCCAATGTACTGACTTCACTCGGATACTTTCTGAGTTTTTCTTCGTATTGTTCCGGAGTCATGACTCTATTTTCGTCAAGAGGTGGAATTTTGGGGAGACTGCATCCGGCTGGAGGTGGTTGTGTCCAGAGGAATGATTCCTTCTCTTCTTGGTTTAGTTGACTCATTATTGGATTCTGAAAATGCGGAATGTGAGAAAGAGAAAGATAACATTTCTATTGTTATATTTTAATATTAGCAAGATTTAAAAAATTAGTGAGATTCCCAAAAATCGGAGCTGTGTGGATTTAAATAATTTAATATTGAAATAATCTGAAAACATTTTTTACTTTTTCAGGAATTTTGTATTTACATTGAATTCAAAACATGTTCGATTTTGAGAATTCAAGACTTGAAATCAAAAAACTCATGGAAAAATTCTAAAAATACGAAATCTAAAAGAAAAGCGGTCAAACATGCTCTATTCTAAAAGAAGAAGGAGGGGGGAACGGAAAAGAAGATTAGGCGCCTTCTGTATTGACGGAGCACGAATGTTCAGTTTTGAGAATTTAAGAGCTACAGAATAAGCCTTAATTATAAGAAACTATCTGACTCGATCTAATAAAAAATACTTTCAAAAGAAGTGAACAAACATTTTTTATAATCGAATAATTGCTTACTAGTTAGTCACAGATGGTAAGAGAGACGGGAGAAACAGAGAGCAAAAGAAAACTCAGGTCTCTCTTTTCTTCTTCTTTTTCATCGTATGGTTATTCAGACGAAAGAAAAAAGAAAGAGAGAGGGATGGTTGCGTCTAACCAACGGGAGAGACGACAGTGTTGAAAAGAGTCCCAAGGACGACAAAACGCTGTAGAAGAGGTGGCGTGCAGTGAAAACTGTTAGTTGACTAGGGTGTGGGGAAGGAAGAGTGTGCACGTTGGTATTGAGAAAGAGTGGTAAGGCAGAACGATATTAGTGAACAGGCTAATATGGGCCATCGCAGTTGATCGTGTAAAGGAATGTGGCTAATGATGACAGTGAGGAAAGAATGGGTACTGTCAGGACGTGAATAGACATTGTCAATGGTTCAGATTGTAAAAATTGACTCTGTTCTGAGGACCGATTTGAGGATTGGTCATGCATTCATGTGAGCTAGTTCAAAAGGATTTCAAAAAGCTACATAAAGCTATTCATTAGTACTAGGAGTAGATGAAACCACATGAATGTTATGGTTGCGACATTCATTTCATTACGATTATTTTCGAAACAGTAATTCCGCTTCACGTGCCATTTTACACGTGCGATTTTCAGAAAAACCATACAAAACGTGTAGCAAATTTATACTGTTTCAAAAATAATCGTAACAAAATGAGATGGAGCCTTGACATTTCAACATTCGAACTAGCGAAAAAAAACTAGAATGCTTAGCTCATTTCTCAGAATAAAAAGAATGTTTTGTATGATTTTCTATATTTTTTATATATTTTATATGATTTTTTTTTATGTGATTGTTTTATATGAATGGTTTATCTTTAGTGGTGCAAAAGCTTAGTGGTGCAAATATATCACATAAATCCTTAAAAACTTATCAAGCTACTATACTTTTTCAGATCTAACGCTAAAATGGAATAAAAACGAACCTGTCTCAAAATCTGAATGTCGTCTTGTTGCTCTCTTTCGATCTGATTCGCTTGGCAACCGATTTGTGACACGTCGAAATCGACGGGAGGAGCAGGACGAATCTGAAAAAAGAGTTTGAAGATGTCATTTTTAATTTAAGATTACCGATGCAATAACAAGAGGGCTTGATTCTCTTGGAGTACTTTCGAGTGATGTAGAAGAGAGAGTTATATGAGATGAATTATCGGCTTGGTTGTCATATTCAGTGGTATCCAGTTGGTTAGTGGCTGATAGAGAAGAAGAATTGAATCTGAAAATATTAAATTGAGTTAAAGACTATTTCTTTTTCTTTCTTACTGTATTGTATCATCCTCTTCAATCTCTTGATCCATCATTCTCATCCTTTTATGTGGAGGTTCCATAACAGCTTCATCGAAAATTTTTTTCTGCATCTCTTCCTCCCAATCCTGGAGAAATTCCCGATAATGGCGGATGAAGGGGTACATCTCCCAATCCCAAAGATATTTTTCCACTGCCTCCGGATTCTTCTTCCTATGCTCAATTGCGGTGCGAAGACGGTTCCGGAGGCCATCTTTAGCGGATTTATAAATTTTGACCATTGATCGCACTGAAATTAATTTATATCACTCTTAATACCAGTGTGTCTTTTCGAGAGCGATTCGAAAAATTTCTCGAAAGATTTCTCGAAAAATTATTCGAAAATAATTCGAAAGTTTTTCGAGAAATCTTTCGAGAATTATTCGAAAAATTTTCGAAAAATTCACGAGAAAAATTCTTCGAGTATTTTTCGAATAATTTCTCGTGAAGTTATTTTTCGAACCTGTCATTTTTCGAGAATTTTACGAAAAACGACCAGAAAAAAAAATTTTGAATATAAAAAAAATGAAAAAAGAAATTGGGGCGCCGCCACGTGGACACGTATAACGCAATTCACACGTTTTTTCTTATTTTTTATCTTTCGAGAAATTTTCGAAAAACGTGTGATTTTTCGAAAAATTTTCGAGAAATTTTTCGAATAATTTCTCGAAAAATTTCGAAAAATCTCGAAAATTCTCGAAAATTTTTCGAATAATTTCTCGAATATTTTTCGAAAGGGGCATTTTTCGAGAAATCATTTCTCGAAAAGACACACTGCTTAATACAGAATAAAAACCAGAACTCACTTGACAATAAAACTCCGGTTCTTCTGAAAGTATTGACTGCGACCCCTGGGTAGTGCTTCTGTGTAACTGTCCAGTTACTCGAGAACCACATCGGAGGTCGTTTCATTATTTCATCCAGAACTACTTGTTTCAGGGTGATATCCGATGGTTTGAGCTTATCGAACGGATATCCGGGATCCTTGGCAATTTCCGAATAGTGTTCTGTTGGGAAATCCCGTAGCATAGATGGTTCGGGAAGAGTCGGAAGTGGTTTGGTATGTGGAAGACGCCATAAAGGGGTTGACATTTCTGAAAAAATTATTTGGTTTTATGAAAAATATTAAAAAAAAGAAAAATAAAATAAAATAAAAAAGAAAAAAGAGGAAAGGAAAAGAGCGTAACGTAGGCAACTGGCGTTGGTTGTCTCTCCGCCACTATTCTGTTGGAGATCATTGGAAAAGAGAGACGGGCAGACGGAGAAAGATCCGCAGCTCGTTACGTATGTGTCTTGCCTGATGTGTTTGACCTAGAGCGAAGCGAAAGAGTGAGAAAGAGAGAGAGGAGGAAAAGAAGACAGGCTGCGGAGAGAAAAAAGGACGCTACATGGAGGAGGACGCAACCTAGCCACACGGCGCTACGTTGTTTATGTTTTGATGCGAATGCGCTCAACGGATAATAGTTAGATGTGCAGGGCTTGTGACGGTGAAATTTAAATTTTATTATCATTTTTGGTCCAAAAAACGGAGGAAAAAAATTTTTTCCGATAAGATTTTGACTATTTGGAGAAAAATACACAAAAAAATAACTAAAAGACCTCGAAAGAAAAACGATAATTAGGGTTAGAATTTAGAACTTTTCGTCATTTTTGGATTAACAGAACGGATTACTTTTCAGAACGGAAATATACCAGAATTTGGAACATTAATTCAAAATTTTTGTGAAACAGTAAAACTTGTGAAGTCTTTAACTATTTACTTGAATTTGACGGTGAATATTTAAGAAAACTATTCTTTACGCATTGAACCAGCTTTTCTAATTGAAGAAGGGCTGGAATCCAATTCTGCATCTGGATGTAGCTTAAAATTCTGAACCGACGTGAAATGTCATGAATCATATAACGTCATGAATCATCGTGACTCAAACATTATGAATATGGACAACATCGATAATGTTATTTTTGGCTCTATAAAAAGACACCTCGCGTTATATTTATTCTATTTTCTCTTGTTTTATAATTTTTTAAAATACTTTCTTCGTTCTTGCTTGCTATAAATAATGGTTTATTCACCCCAGTTTGAGGGAACGACCACACACAACCACATCAGGAAATTGGGTCTACTGGAGAACCAATTCTTCTGTACCATCATGGTCTTGATATCAAAAAGGAATATTTCAAACTCATTGAACTTGTCCGTAAAATATATTTTTGCCTAATTTCGAGTATTTGTTTGGCCCTATCAGCCACCATTTTTTTCAACTATCATACTTCGATTCTCATATTTGTAGGAGAAAATTTATTTCAAAAATAATACGCAGAAACCATGGACCATCTATGATTTTATTATAAGAAGGAAATTTAATCTGCTGGCTTCTCGCCCTGTTCACTTGTGTTGGTTGCTTTATCTTCTTTTTTTTCCTGGGAGGGACTACTGTCTTATCTTTGTTTTCTTCTTCTCCAACATCTTGCTCCGGTCTCTCTTCTGCAATTGGTTGTGGGTCAACGGCATCCTCGGTTCTGGCAGCGCTCTCTGCTTGTTCTCGTCTCTCGATTTGACTCTGAAACAATTTTAATATTTTTTTAAAAACCTTTTCCAATAAGTTATACCTCCAATTGCCGAAGACTAACTCTTCCGAGTCTCATTGCTTCCTCATACGATGGTGGCAATTCAAGTGCATCTATCTGTCTGGTCGCTCAGGTTCTGGTATCTAAAAATAGTTTGCATTTTTTTTGTTTTAAATTATTTTGCTGTTACCGGAGTTTCTATTCAAAAATTTGGTGGAACACATGACTCGGTTGTAGACTTGGGTCGGACAGTACAAACATCATAGTGGTGTTTGGTAGAAGTTGACTTGAAAATGAGTTAATTTATTTTCTAATTAAAATATTATCATAACTCACTGGTCATTTTGCTCATCTTTGTCAAAATCCATATCACACATCGAGAACAAAAACAATCAGGACGACTGCTTTCAGCTCTGAAAAATGAATTCTACATTTATAAAAACGTTCGCTTAGATTTAGCTATCATATTACTTCCAAATATAGGAAAACAGACTATGCCCAAATTATTTTTGAAATTTCTGATTTGATTTCATAATAAACTAGCCTACTTTTCTTCATTTTCTTACCGTAGTAACTAATCAAATTGAATCATGAACTCACTTTTTTTCGATTATCCATTAGTGATGGAACAATGAAAAAATAATAATAAGAATAATAAGAATAAATCGGAAAAATCAAAAAAGATGTCGAGATTCACAGTCGACATTTGAATAGAAATGATGAAAGAAGGGGGCGAGTCGCTCAAAGAGAAAGAAAGAGGGGAACGGCGGAAACAGTCCAACTGAGCGCATTTGCTGCATGGGATAACTGATTACGTAATATGTAGAAAACATCTGTTGATCATGACGGCTCATGACATCCAAGGGTAGTGCCCACCGCATAGGTTGACCTGTCTAGCACATACCACACTACCCTCCTTCATATGTCATGAGCCGACTGAGCAACATATGTAGATGTATTACGTAATCACTGTGCAGCAAATGCACTCAATCGGACTGTTGCGTTCCCCTCTCTCCCTCTATCTCTCCTTTTCTTTGGGCGCGCAACTCGCTCCCTTCATTCCCCATTCCTATTCAAATGTTGACCTCCTGAATTGGCGACATCTTTCTGATTTTTTCTAATTTTTTCTTTATTATTGATATTATTCCACTCGGAATAAGAAAAAAGTGAGTTTGTGATTCAATTAACTCTTCCCCAAACCTCTAATTCCGTTCATACTATGATTTTTTTCCAAATTAGACACATTTGTAAACAACCCTTGGAAAATCTTTAGACTAACATTCTCAACAAAACTTTCCGAGTGTTCTGAAGTTTCAGAACATGTAAAAACTATCGTGAAGCTCTCAAGACTTCGAAGACTCCATATTTTTAGATTTTCTTGGTAGTTTCGGATTAACATACATTTAAAATGGAAACTCAATTGAAAATTTTCTCTTCCCTGTTTTTTAAAAACATTTATTTCCAGAATGTGGGCTCCAGGATATTGGACCTCCGCAAGCAAAACTTTCCGATGACCTTCCGTTCACCCACCATTCATTCAGCTGTTGTATGAGATGGCCAACATTGCAGAGGCTCGGGGTATCTACCACCAAGACATGAATTTGAGCAACTTCATGTCCACGGGTTAGTTTTAGATTCTTCATATTATAATTCTATAATAATTTTTCCAGTACTCACAACTGAAGCTTGTTGATTTCGGACTAGCTGCAAAATTTCATGGAGAATGGATTGAATAAGAGACAACTTATTGCGAAAGAACACCTCAAAAAGACATGATTGCGAACTACACCAGTTTGGATTATTAAATTTGACTTTTGATTATTTTGAATCATTTTTTAATCATATCTTGTAATTAAATAATATTTTCCTGCAATATGAGTTTTGAAATACATGAAATTACACTTGTAAAGACGCAACAGCGGACAATTTAGATTAAAAAGGAAACAACTATTGAAATTGCTGCATAAAATACTTCAGAAGGATCTCAGCCAACTAATCAAGATAGAAAAAAACAAGTGTTTCGAAGAAAATTTATTTTTCAGATAAAAAAAAACATTTATGAGGAGATTCAAACGATTCATTTTCTTTTAATTTATCCTTGTTCACCATCATTATATACTCCCTGTCGACCAGTAAATTTCTTCTTTTTTCAATCTGAAATTTATTTTTAGATAAAAATCAATTTAATAATGAGTTTTTAATTGCTTTTATCTTCTAGGATTAAAATCTGAAGCCTAATCGAAAATTATCAAAGCGATCGAAAAATCTAAATATGCGAGCACCAGACTCCTAAAAATAGCCTAAGACTGCTAAAGTCCACTGAAAAAAAGACTACTTTTGAACGTTACTCTACAAAATTCATTTCATACCTATTTGTTTGATGATGATATAGAAGAGTTATCGCTTTCTGATGATTTTGATGAAGTCGTCCTGATCAGTTGTGTCTGTGAGCTATCCCCAGAGGAACTCACTGAACGTTCCCGGAGATAAGCTTCTGAAATTGCATATTTTTTAGGAGATAACTCAATTGAAACAAACCTTCGAGAGTTTTCTTCCATATTTCTGGACATTTTCTTTTGAATAGTTGCAGACTTTCATGTTTTAAGCCATCTTCTCCGAAGGAACACAATGACTCCCACGTTGTGCTGTTGTCCGACCACAAGGTGTGGAACATGAGCTCTCCTTCATCGAGTATCATGTTCTCGATCATTTTAACCTAAAAATGAACATTTAATAATACTTATAATTGGCTTGATCATTCAAAAAATCGGAAAACATCATTATTTATGAAAAAATGATTGAAATGACACATGTGTTGGCCAAATTTAAATATGGGATCTTCACCTCTGAATTTATATGGGACTTTCGAATTTCTAGGGAACTTTTGAATTATTATTAAATATTCAGGTGGTCGATCATTTTTCCCGAGAAAAATTTTTTTCTAGAGAAATTTTTTTTTTGCTTTCCTCTATGAACTCACCTTTTTTTTGAAATTCCATTTTTAATGGAATCATTATGATGGAATAATAATAATAATAATAATTCAGAAAAATCAAGATAGGCCATGATTCACAGACGGCCTTTTAGTAAGAATATATAGAATAATTTTCATTTAACTTATAGAATAATAATAATAGAAGAATAAATTATAAAAAATCAAGAGAAGTCTTCATACCGATGGCTTTTGGGTTATTATGAAATAGAGAATGGAAGCGCAAAAGAAGAAAAAGAAAACGAGACGCATAGTTGTCAAATGGAGCACACTTGCTGCATAGGTCAACTGATAATGTAAGAATAGCGTGAACACTATCTATGTTCAGCTTTTTTTCTTCTTACTGTAATAGTTATTTGAATAAGTTGTTCCTTTTTACACGTACTTCCCAAAATTTCCAAAAAAAATTTTTTTTTAGAAATTCACGAGATATTTACGAATTCAAAAATTTTATAATCTATTTTTTTTTGCTATTCATAATCTGCTTCTTCACAATAAAAAAGAATGGATTGGTGTTCAAGAAATTGACACTTTACAACACTTTACACTAAATCAAGAGGAACAGAAGACAAAAGCAAGCACATCTCTCTTTCTCTCTCTCTCTCTCTCTCTCTCTCTCTCTCTCTCTCTCTCTCTCTCTCTCTCTCTCTCTCTTTCTCTCTCTCTCTCTTTCAATTTCCCCCCACTTTCCCATCACATTTGTTGAAATGTTGACCTCCTGAATGGCGACTTCTTTTTGATTTTTTCTAATTTTACTATTTATTTGATGTGTGGATTCATTCATGGAATTTAGAAATTTAAAGGTAAGTATGGGGTAGGACTACTGTAGATATTTAAGGAAAATTAAGCAAAAAAAGTTATTTTTGAAGGAATATCTGATTTTTAATTAAAAAAAAAATCATAGGTCTGAAATATGAAAAGTTCAATATTTTTATTGTTTCAAAATTAAATAATTCTCAATACAATATAACAGGATTAGTCTCGTTTGCAGTTTTTTAAATTTTAATTTTTTATCAAAACAGTAAACAAAATTAATTGAAATGAATTCACTTAATATCAAAAAATAACGTTCTACCGATCACAATTGAATTTTGTAATATTAAATGTAACGCATTTTTTGAAATAATTTGTCGGTTTTTTTCCAAAAAAAAAGTGTTTCATGTGTAACAAAGGTAACATTTGAAACTCAATCAACTAATCGAAGTAAGTGAAGAAACTTCAAAATTTCAGATTTCAAGCGGGCTCTATTGCTCATGTTTCTACGGTCAGGCTTCAATGCTGTCAGAAGAACGGGTACAAAGGGAGAAAAAGAAGAAATGATCCGATACGTGGAGAGATAAAAAGGGATAAGAAGTTGGAAGAGAGACAGTCAGTGGCTTACGGGTTGTGCAACGGAACACGCTTGACTTTGGAAAGGATCGGAATCGATGTAAGCGATGCTCTTCCATACTATATCTACTAAATTCTCTTTTTCAGGTGATCTATTTCTCCATCAACCATCAGACAACAACATCTCCAAAGGAAGTGTTCTTTCATCGTGTGAAGATGACTCCATCTGGAAAAAGGAACACTCTACAGTACCCCATCCGCCTGGCTTATGCATCAACAGTCAACAAGCGCCAAGGGATGACACTGTCAAGATGTGGTCTGGTGCTCCAGTCCAACATGTATGTTCTCCCACGGACTCTAAAAAACTCTGAAATCATGTCGGTTAGTTTTTTCTAACAATTGAACGAGTCTTTTAACTATTTTTCTTGCAGAAATTGACCTCTTCGCTGTTCGATTCTATCCAAGAATGCGGAGTCGAATGGAAAGAAAAGAATGAGGAACAGGAGAATGTAAAAGAAGAATTGGAAGCGGCAAAAGAGAAGGATGAAGTGCGAAAAGTCGAAATCAAGAAGCTGAAGGCCATCATAAAGATGCTGGAGGAGGATGGATCAATGGATAAGAACATCATGAAAAAAGTCGTGAAACTCAGAAATGAGAAAAAAGAAATGGCGGAGGATCTCAATACCAAGAGCGAGAGAATTAAAGAGCTTGAAGCTCAGTCCGAAGCTCAGAATGTTCAATTGAATGAGGCCCACACCACCATAAATAAGCTGGAAGTATTGATTTTTTACATTGATTTTGGTATTTTCAATTTATTGTAAACGATTCTAGAAAATAAAACATATACTTCAAGATACTAGAGAAAAAAGTTTTTAGGGGTAAGAATACAGTGCTCCACAAAAGTATAACCTCACCCCTCGGTTTTCCAGTATCTCGAGAACGGTAAGAGTTGCGGGAAAGCTTCCAACTAAGAAAATGTTCCAAATGTTGAGTTATTATGATCCGCGGAAGCTCAGATAATAAAAACAAAAAGTGGGAAAAATATTGAATTTTTTGGGAAAAATCACTTTTGTATAACGGGAATAAAACAGCTAAATTAAATTTCAGTTCTTACAATTTGTGGAACAGAAAAAAATTATTATTTTCCGAGATTCTTAGTTTTTGAAATATTCTCAACATATTTAGAAAAAAAATGAGATTTCAAAAAAATCCCGTTTCTGAAAATTTATATAATTGAAAACAGTTTTTCGAATTCAATAGAAGCGGACTAGCTGTTGCACAGTGATTTTGCTCAGTAAGTTTCCATAAAATAGCAAAAAATTTAAGATTTCACATGAAAAATTTTAAATACTGATAGAAATTAAACAAATTTTCACGTTTTTTTCTTTTTGTTGAAAAAATACATTTATTTTCAGCCTAAGAATCATTTGAAAGTCGACGGAAACATGTCCCGCCTTCCGTTCATATTTCATTCGAACCCCTCTTGTTACAGCAAATAACTTTATTATTTGGAAAACAGGTTTCATTGTAATCAGATCAGATGCACCGGAAAAAGTTTTCTGAAAAAGTTTTCATAGAAACAGTAAATTCATAATTTTCACTGTTTCTGAAATGTGCTCTTTTTGGATTTATTCTCGAAGAATTCTCAAAATTAATTTTCATATATTTTTAATTTTTTCTGTTTCATCGTGAGAATATTATTTTGGATTATCCATCATGATCATTCCGTGATGGTAAGTAATTGCTAAACAAAAAGTTCAAATCGAAAAGATTTTTTCTCATTATTTCTTAAAATTATATGAGCACTAAATTTTTTTTTAATTTTCTGTTTCTGAAAATTTTCATTCTGTTCACCAAAAACTGAAACGTTTATTGGGGGTAGCATTATTTTTCCAGTAAAAAAAATAACAAAAAAACATGCAAAACCAACAAAAGAAAGCATTGACTTGTCCGACAATAGTTCCTGGAAGTGTGTCCTCTTTCACATCGAATTCATATGAACCACTCTCGAAATTCGGAATCCAATCGTTTTTATCTGCCACGTTGATGGTGATACTCACGAAATGCGCTAGTTTTTTATCCACTATCATTGATTGAGCCTGCCGATTTATTTTTGAAACAGAAATATGTCGGATTTGTTTTTTCGCAGACTTATTTAAAGAAAAGGTGCAATATTTTCGAAATTCTTCCGGTCAATCAACTTTTTCAGCACTTCATGATTATTCATAATTGCGTATGTATCGATTAAACAATAGAAAAATCTTTAAAGGAGGACTGCAGTAATTTTCGACTCAAAAAAATTCCTATGTAATTCGCCCTGAAAAATCTCATTCTGCCCTTAATTTTTCATAAAAATTTCCTCTAAAATGCTCCAGCTGCGAGCAAGCAAAGAAACTTATGATTATGGTGGAAGAGTTTTTCAACCTCGGCCACGGGGGTTTTGGCACGCCCTGGCGGCTTTTTTCGTTCTTTTTTCGAAGTTTAAGTTTGTTGATGAGAAGATATATTCAATACAAATATAAAACTTTGAAAAAAGAACGAAAACAGCCGCCAGGGCGTCCCAAACCCCCCGTGGCCGAGGTTTAAAAACTCTTCCACAATAATCATAAGTTTCTCGGCTTGCTCGCAGCTGGAGCATTTTAGAGGAAATTTCATGAAAAATTAAGGGCAGAATGAGATTTTTCAGGGCGAATTACATACGAATTTTTTTGAGTCGAAAATGACTGCAGTCCTCCTTTAACAACATTCACAAAACGTTGAAACCGGAAAATTTTTGAAAAAACGTGGAAAGAAACAAATTATTAATTTGAAGATCCATTGTTTTTTGACGAATGTAATATAATACATGAATACAAAAGCTACGCTTTGATGTCTCATCGCAAGAACAAAAAATTATGAATATGGTTCAAGCATGAATAATTCTGAAACAGTTTTTTTTCGAAAAAAATTATTTTTATGCTGTTTCAACGATCTCAGTAACCGAAATAAAGCTTCACAAAATGTTCATTAACTGAATAAAAAAATTCGAATTTGAAAAACTTGGAGGCTTTTTTCGAAATGATTTTTCAATTTTACCTGCCCCAACAATATAAGAAGCTTGAGACCGTTTCGATAAGCCTGGTAATACAACATCGTATTCTACTATTATTTCTTTGAATCTAATGGAAAAATTAAATTTTTTGTTAGATTCTCAAAAAAAACACTAAGATGTTCGACAATTTCGAGAAGACAGGTTCACATTTATGAAAAAATATTAGAGAACGGTTTGAAGTTTGATGTGGGGTACATTATGGTACTACTTATCATTATATATCCCCTTTATTATGAAGTTTTTAACAGAAGGATTTAAACTTGGCATCTTGCCAATGTAGCAAATAATTCACCGTGTGTATTCGAAGACTTCATTCGGGAAGGTTTTTTCGCTTTTGTTTTTTTTTAAGTTTCACTGTATTATCAAGACAAAAATGTTCTCAAACAATTTTCAATCGACACGCATCATAGTTTGCGAACACACATGGTTGGTTTTTTTTTTGGAAAAGTTACTGTTCTTCTTTGCAAACTTCTTGTTTTATTCACTAAATTGCTCATAATAAGATCACAATAAAAACAATAAATTCTAAAAAAAAATAATTTTTTAGAAAAATTAGTAAATTATTCTGAAAATGATGAAATAATTAGTCCTGTTAAAACGTTGGAATACACTTCGGCCTAATAAACATCAAAATTTATTATTTTTTATTGTATTGAATGGAAACAGAAACCTTTTTATACAATTTTTTTTCCTAGAACTTCGTTACTGAAAAAAAAACTTGGAATCGTTAAAAGAAAACAAAAATACTTTCCGTGGTGAGCTATCCTCATTCGAAAAAAATTCTGTTCCTCACATGTTTTAAACAAAAAGTGAACAGTGACAATATGTTCTTATAGGGTGCAAAGCAAGTGTTCCACTAGCAAAATTAACCTTCGCAAGCGATTTTTTAAAGCTTCCGAACCACTTTGTAGTTAACAAAAATTATAATACTTTTTGGATTGAAAACCTTGAAAATTCGGGTTTTCACCGTTTCAAACGTTCTGAAAATGGTTCTAGAATGAAAATATTGGATAACTGAGGACATGTCCCGTTTATATTAGGTCAAGCCAAAAGTTTTGCATCAAACAGAACACATTGTTTGAATATAATTTTATTCATTTATTTTCAATATCAGTTAACATAATATGCACCATCATGATCAACAGTGTACTGCCAACGGATAGGTAGCTGTTCGATTTCCTTTCGGTAGAACTCCCGCAGCTTACTATCGAAAATAGCTTAATGCTCGATTTTGAGATGGTCTTCGTCTTGAAACTCCTTTCTGTCTAGGAAGTGAGTGAGAGAAAAAACGACTAATAATCAGGAAGTATCATGTCCGGAGAGTACGGTAAATAGAGTAGAGTTGTCCATCCTAGTTCCGGAATTTTCTGACAAGTCATCTTCGCGACACATGGTCGAGAGGTATCGTGGAGCAAGTGAACTCGACCCTTTTGCCTTGCTTTTGTCAGAGACTTTGGTCGATTGCTTGCAGTAGAGGTCTGTTGTGACTGTTGTATTAGTTGGTAAAAGTTCTTAGTGAACCGACCCTTCCACGCTTCACCAGATGCTCAAAAGTGGGATTTTGGACGTAACTCTCATCTTGGTGTTGGAACTCCAGAATCCCCAGGTTTCAGCCATTGACGTATATAATGATAGTTGACGTAGAGTGTCCACTTTTGATCCCACATGATAACTTTAGAGAGTCTCACTCCCTTCCCTCTGTATGACAGACGAGAAGATGTGACATCCACTCTCATCATTGGCTGTGGAGCCAACAGAAGTGATGTCCGCTAAGTTGGCATTTTCCAGGGAAACCAAAGCTCATGAAGATAACTATTAAGCATACTTTGATAGTACTCAAGGTTGTTTATAAAATCTGCAATCAATTGTCTAGGGGCCTCATCCGCCAGCGCCAATACATCGTTTTCAAATAACAACATAAGTCGATTACTATGGAAAAATCATTTGATTCTGGTTCTCTAACCTTGAGATTTCGGAACAAACTGACAACTGTTTCATTATTAACAGTATTGGGACCTAACAATATACTAAAAAGATCGCCATTATGTCTCCGTGAAAATTGAAATCGGGGTTGTGGAAAATTAGCAATCTGAATTGCCCTCACGTTACTAGCCCTAGTTGGCTCCTTGAAGCTGTCACTGAGCTACATTTTTATGTATACGTAGTCTATATACTGTCCCTCATATACTCCAAACATGAAACGTTTGGGATGCTTCTCGAAGTTTTTAGACAAAAAAGAAATTTTGATGCAAAACTTTTGGCTTGACCTAATAATTTGCCAACTTCTATCTAAACTTGAAAAAGCTGTTTTTTAAAAATTAAAAAAACTTGAAATTTTTCTTTGTTTCAAACACTCGAGAAATCGTTCTAAAATAAAAATATTAGATACTTGAACCAACGTTTCTTCTACAATTTGCCGACTTCCGTTTTAACTCAGATAAATTTTTTAAAAATTAAGAATTGTCTTTCTTTTTTCGGTATTCAAAATTTGCGTGTACTCCATCAAAGATGCAATATATCGAGTATCAAAAATCGAACTATGAAAGTTTCATTATTGTTATGAAACAGTAAAAAAGTTATTAAATTCCACTGTTTCAAAAATTTTTTTTATACTGAAAAACTCACTGTTTCTGACAATTTTTCAACAAAAAAGTGAGAAAAATATTTAATAATGCTTTCAAAAGGTCCATTTTAGATTGGAAATTCTTTGAAAGATTACTGTTAGATTTGCAAAATCAGTATTTCACTAGCAGAATAAAACATCGCGTGCAATTTATTGAAGATTCTTAGCCGTTTTGCAGTTGAAAATTGAAATTTTTAGACTGAAGAACTTGAAATTCAATTTTTCTTTGTTTCAAACACTAGATAAATGATTCTAAAATAAAAATGTTAGGTACTTGGATACATGATTCATCTACAATTTGCCGACTTCCGTTTTAATTCAGAAAAAATTTTTTAAAATTAAGAATCGACATTTTTTGAACGAGTACTAAAAATTTATGTGTGCTCCATCAAGAATGCAATATATTCAGTACCCAAAATCGAATTATCGAAGTTTCATTATGGTTATGAAACAGTAAAAATGTTTTTTAAATTTCCATGTTTCAATTGCTTTCTGCTCATTTCTCACATTTGTTTTATTCTCAAACATCTCCAAAAACTACTGTAATAAGTGGGCGGAGATTTCTAAATTCGATTAAAAATTCCACCAAGAGTTTCATTCTCGAAAGTTCAACGCTCTGAGAAAAAAAACCGTTTTGAAACAGTAATTTTGGTCCTTTAAATGCTCGGAACGGGGAAAAGAGCGGAACCTAAGATCGCAAATACCAGATATCGTTTGAATTGATTATCCAAGCACGATCTGAATTCTCGAAAATCGACAACATTGAAGAATTGCTTTTTTGAAACAGTGAAATTTTTTGGTTTAAAAGTTACGAGTTTCCACTTGAAGGGAGTACATTGATGACTTCTCTCTATCCAGTTCGTTCGCTGTTACTGTTGTTTCTCTGTGAAACTATTTTTTTCGGATGTATTCAGGTAACGCAAAATTATTATTCGAAAACAACGCTTTTCGCGCAATCAAATTTTTTTGAAACCGTGAAAAATTGTTGTTTCCAAAATTTTAAATTTTTTTTGACATCAGTATTCATTTTATTGTTCAGGCTCCTGCACAGGGATTTAGAGGTAATTTCGGAAAAAACAGGAAAAAAAATACTTTTTCGTAAAGTTGATGAATTTCAAACTATATTAGTTTTAGTATTGCAATAACAAAACTAAAAAGTTATAAATGTTTCCTGATAGATGTTCTAGGGGTCTAAATTGAAAAAAATCAGTTTCAAAATATCATTATTCAATGGCAATTTCAGAAGCTTTTGTTACAGCTTTCCATTATTGTAATATGTTTTCAACTAGTCTCAATTACAGTTTCAATGAGTTTTAACATTTGAATTCTCTTGAAATCTTAAGTTTGTCGTTAACTTGCAGTTTTTGCACCAATTCACTGTTTTTTGAAGTGAAAATTTGTATTTAATCCGGCATAAACCAGTACTATCTTCTTACAACTTTTTTAAAACTTGTTCAGGATTCGAAAGTAAAGATAACTTACGCATCATCGATTCCGAATTTGCCTTCTTCGTCTTCATCGACAATGTTGAAACACGTCAGATCCTTCGAAGATTCAACTCCAAAAGGGAACAGCTACCGTATTCGGAGGAGTGTTTTTGATCCGATTGGTTTTTAGAGTAACAGTGAATTTTTCAATAAACCGGGAATAACGTTGTTGTATAACCACTTTTATAGAAGATCAAAAACTGAAAAGAATTTCTCGAAACAGGAGAATACTAAACTAAAAATTTACTGTTTCATTGATTTCCACATAAAGCACTTTCACATCACTGTTTCATTAACGTGCATATAATCAGATATTATCCGTTAAGAAACTTGGAATTCAAGGTTTATTACTCGAAAATGTTCAACTAATTTCTCTCTATTGGTAGTCTTTCAGATGATTGAATACATGGAAACTTTAGAATCGTCATCATTGACGTTAAAAACCGTAAAACTGTACAAACATTTGAAAACCCCCTTCTTTTTGTAAGAGTCCGTAATGTAACAATGGGTAATGTATGATTTTGGCTTCAACCCTCTTCGAAACTGTAAACTTTAAAGTTGAAAACTTTGAAAATGAGTCGTTTCGAAACTGGTATTTTGAAATTCGGAAATCGTGAAACTGGGACGTTTCCAACCCGCAAATAACTTAAGCAAATGTACTTTAATGAACAATCAAATCCCTGAATGTCAGGGGTCTAAAAATGCAATTCCACACTTTTTCTCAATGGAACGCAATTACTGACTTATAATTATTCAAAAAGTTCGTGAAATTTTGAAAAAAATGCAGTTTCAGAAATTTTCCAATTTACACAATTTTTTCTTTTTTACTTCTGTAAATATAACTTGAAAATAATTTTTCCACTTCATTTCTCAGATTATTTTTCTGATTTTGAAACTATATCTTTTTTTCGATAACCTTATTTTTAACTACCACCAGTTCTTAATGTTTACAGTTTCTTTTTTCTTCAATCTTCTTAATATTTTCACTTTCGATACTAGCAAATCTTCGTTGATCTGAATGAAATTTCGAAAAAAATTTTTCGTTTTCAAAAATTTTCGTAAACTTTCTCATGGTGTCTTACTTTGATATTCCTAGTTTCATCTACAGAGTGAAGTTCACTACGAGTTTATTCAAAACGCTAACCGTTTGTTAACCTAATAATAAATTTAAACTTAAATTTCGTATAAATCGTCTATAAAATTACTTTGTTTCTCATAGTCAGGCTTTTTGTCTTGACTGTAAAAACTGCTTTCATCTCCAAAATTTTTCTGTCTAGAAATTTTTCGAAACTGTGAATAAATATTTTATGTTCCAGAACTCCATTGGATTCAAATTTTCCAAAATTGTCGCATTCAACCTTCCACTTATTTTGCTCACCTTAACAGTAATAACCAAAGATCGCAGTCATATAACTAGAAACAGCTCTGTCTCATTTCGCTACAATCATTCGAAACAGTACAATTCCGCTACACATTCCATCTTCGAAACTACACGGAACTTATTAAAAATATTTCTGTTTCAAAATTCCACTGGATATCAATTTTTCAAAAATTATTCCATTCAGTTTTCACTTATTTTTCTCACCTTAACAGTAATAACCCTTGTAAAAGCGTTGGCCACCGAAGAAACAGCTCCGAAATAGGTGGTAAGACCCAAGTCAGAGTCATAAACGAATCTCGGCACATTGTCATTCACATCGAGTACCGTAATCTAGACGAGAACGTAGTCTGTTTGGGTGCCAGCGGTTACTGTCACGTTGAGCAGGTATCTGAAAAGATTCTCCTGATTTTGGCAAATTTAAAGAATGAAAAAAAACTTTTCACATTCCGATTAAAACGCCCATAAAACAGTCAAAACTGTTAGATCATCAAATTTTACAGATTCTCGAAACAGTTATTTTTTTCCGAAAAATTTCATAGTTTCAACTTTGACATGTATCAAGCCGTTACAAAAGTTGACTAGTGTATTGGCTGTAGGCGAGCTAATTTAGTTTTCAAAAAACTACTATTACGAATAGACTCCGCCCCTTTTAGTCACTCAAAAAATTTTAACAATGAAGAAGGAGACCCCATTGTTTCCAAAATTCATAGAAAATTTCGAAAGTGTTTTGAAACCGAAAAAATATTAATTCTGAAAAAAACTTAATTTTCATATTTCAAAGATATTTGTTTGAAAACTACAGGAATTACGTATTATTCAATCAAGCTCATGCATAACACTCGAAGTTTATGGAAGTTTTCAGACAACTATTAATAAAACAGTAATTTTCATCTACTTTTTACAACAAAAGGACGTGAAGAGGGCGGAGCCTAAGACATATTCTCTCTTTCAAAACAAAGCTCTCGACAGTCTCTCTATCCAATTGATGAGGATACTCACGAAATGCGCCAGTTTTGGATACACGTTCATCGATTGAGCCTGCATTTTGATATTTTGAAATTGTCAAACAAAACAGATAATCGACTGTTTTTTATGTTTTGTACTTGGTTCTGACGAAATTCAGAAACTGAGAAAAAACGGAAATACTGATTTCGAAATAAATTTTTCCGGGAATCTAAACGAAGTAAGAAAATATATTTGGATATGTAGTAGTAGACATAACAAAATATGTGCAAGCCTGACTCAATATTAAATTTTTTCGAAATAGTTTCTTTTTACTGTTTCAAGAATTTCAAAGCTGGAATTGAGTTATGCAAAATATTAATATTCTGTTAATATCAGACACTCTGACGCTAAAAATTGCAAGCAAATTTCAAATTTCGAGTTTATTTCTCAACAAAACTTTCAGAGTGCAACGAACATTTTAAAGAACAAAAGGAAGTATTTTTGAAACCGAAATTGAATTTATGAATCCGAAAGAAGCAGCGAGAATTTTTAAAAATTTCAACGTAGGTTACACTAAAATATCAGAAACTTGATGAGATTCTCGGTAATTTTTTAAAACGTGGAATTTATTTTCAAAGAAAAATGAATAAATGATTCATGGTGTTGATGTGTTTTGAGACAGACTGAACAAAAAACTCATAGAAAATTAGAAATAATATAAAATCCTAGGGGACGATGTTTGTCTGTTTGTTCGCACTCCCTGAATACTCATGAGGCCAGTTCACGTTTCGAAGAATATATATGGCTTGTTAGAAATAAAATGTATATTATGAAACCGCAAACATTTTTCCAGAGTAATCAAAGATATCAATACTTCAAAAAAATTGAACATCGTGAAATTTTTTCAATTTGATCTCAGCAGAAAATATTTTTGGAACTTTAAATGTCGGAAACGGTAAATTTGCATTTTTTCTCCAAATATATCTGCAACTTTCTTCCCGAAAATATGGAAACTGAACGAATATTAGAAAAATCTAAAAAGTCTCGTAGTTCCAAAATTCTTTTGAAACAGTTAAAATTTTTGTTTGCTCTCCAATCAAAATTATTATCTTTCGAAATATCATTTGGAAGTTCATGAAACAGTGAAAAATATTATAGTTTTCCTCTCAAGAACTGTTTTCAGATTGAAATGAGAATGAAGATTGAAGTTTTAATTTTTCACATACGCGAATACAAACAAAAAAATTTTCAAAATTCAAATGTAGGAAAACGTTACCTAAATTATTAGGTTGAGCGAAAAGTCTTCGTAATTTCTCATAGGTGATCTTTCGAGTCATTTTTCTCTGTTGGAAGAGAAGCAATCCAATTGTTATTTCACCAGTATGTTGACTGGGTATCGTAGTAATGTAATCTCAAAAATAACAGTTCTCCTTTTTTCGGATGGCGAGAAATATAAAATATAGCAAACCCTACTATTTTCAAAAATGAACATGTCGTTTTGTTTTTACTTGAATTCAGTATGATAATCGTCGGCGATAAAATCTCTTCTGTGGATATTTACAACCTTGAATTACTCTTTCATATTATCAGTAGTACTTCTCTCAATCAGCACGGAATAGGTTACTTTTTGACAGAAACATGTACTCGACCAATGTGGACGATAGGCTCAGATTTAGTAGGACAACAGAAAAACGTGAAGAGTGATTCGTAAGAAATGTTTTGTAATTTATTAACAACACTTGAGGCTGTCTTATTCATGTAAAATATTCGACATGGAACGATTGGCAGAGTCGAAAAACTCGAATGATTCGAACTATTGTTTTTGACTAAAAACTAATTGAGTGTTTGCGCGGACTACTGTTCAAAACTCTTTCTCATGTACCATAAACATGAATGTGAGGATTAGATTTTTTTGAATATCAAAACTGGGTCCTCTGTGATACTTATGAGCCAGGTTTCAAACTTTTTTATATACACCTCTAGTCAGAATAAGTATTTTTTCAGTGAAATTACGAAAATTTTGAAACAGTGGCCTTCCCGTAGAACTGAATAATAGAATTTGCTATTTGATAACATGGTTGTTGTGACCAATAACCATACTAGTCATATCAAAAACTGAAGCTCTGCATCTGACTCCAACTGGAGAAAATGCAAAAGTTCGGTCACATGATGACAAAAATATTTTCAATGCTTTTGGGAGAGCTGAATTCGATTCCTAATAGATACATTATTTGCTCTTTTTATGCTTAACTTACAGCGCTTCTCTGGGTAACTGTGATTATTCCCATTTTCGGTAAGATCTAACACTATTTCGGTGAAAAACAGTCGAGTCAAAAGGACACCGAAAAAAGAGGTGACTTTAGTTATCAACCTCTAACTGTGAGAGTTCTGGAAGTAGGACCTCCACTGATTGCTGATACATTGCTGGACACTTATGGGTTACTATAAGTATATTGTTAAATTTATCCAACAATTTTTTGATTAGTACCATACGCAAGTTTCGGACCTAAAAAATTACGAAAACTTTTCGCTCAACCTAATAGTATTCATCCGTGTTCACCAAAAATACGAATAGCACACGAATAAAAATATTTTTCAAATATGTGAAACAGTGAAAAGTTTTTCATTTTCTAAAGTATTTTTCAAGTTGGTATTCATTGAATTCGGCTGAAGAATACGTATTATCAATTCACGTGGGGTGTTACACGCAAAGTGCGGCGCGGTCCCTCAAATAGGCCCCGCCCATATGGGCGGAGTTTGGCCACGTTTTGCAAAAACGCCGCGCAGTTTTTTCTCTATTTTTTACACGTTGTTTAATTTCTTTCAAAGCGATTATTTTCAAGGAACTTTAAAAGGTTTCAAAGACAATTGTTTAGAAATTGTTTAAGATTATATCAAAAATAGCTGTTTAAAGTTTTGGAATGCAACAGACGCCTCAACAACCTAAAAGTCTATCATCTGGCAAGTAAAATTATATTATACTCTCATCACTCAACAAATAATTATTAAATAATTATTTTAGTTAATATTTGTTGCTGAGCGTTGAAGTAAATGTAAAAGTTCAAAATATTAGACCGAAATGGTTTAGGATGTTCTTCCTTGTCTTCCAATCCTCGATCTTCATTTTCAAATGTCAAAAAAGTGTCACTCCGTAGTGTTCCGACTCCTCGGTCTTCCCCTTCAAATGGGAATGGCGGAAAGAAGGTCATGGCAACATAAAAATTCGACAAACTACAAAAGAGCGAGAATGGTCGATATGGATACGCCTATGGCCGGTCCGAGACAAGGGAAAGAGAGAGGGAGGAGAGGTATCGTCATTGCTGTCGTCACCCCAGATGGGATTCTGAACGACTCGGCAGAGTTCATTGTGTCCGGTGGTAAGGTGGAGGATCAGAAGACCGACTACCACCGTGACATGAATGCAAACAACTATGATCTCTATATGAGACGAGTATTGCCATTGTTTAAGAGAGAAGCTGATAAAAGAGGAAAACCGGCAGTTTTTATCACTGATAACGCCAGTTATCACAACAAAGCCATCAAAAAGGTGTCGAGAGATTAATTTAGGGTTTTCTTCTTATCTTTTTGCCTTTTTCAGCCGCCGACTTCGATCAGTTGCAAGGCCGATATTAAGAAATTTTTAGACGAAAATAATATTCCTTATTATTCTGGTTTAACCCGTCCCCTCCTCCTGAAAACTGCCCAGAATTTCATAAAGCAAAATGGAGGAAGAGGGGCGTTCACTGTCTACGAGATCGATGAGTTCGCCAAAAGCATCGGTGTTCGTCTTCTTAGACTTCCGCAGTATCACTGCTTCTTTGCTCCAATTGAATTAGTGTGGTCTCAAATGAAAAATCATTTGAGAAGAGAAGGCAAAACTTCTGACAAACTCGAAATCGTATGAGAATTTCGAAGCTTCCCATTGTTAATTATTTCTCTTTAGGTCAGAAATAGGACACTATCTTTCTTGAGACAATTTCCGGCGGAAGCAGCAAGAAAACTGTTTGATCACACTCTGAAATTAGAATGCGATATTAGAGAGTGTCAACGAGAGAAGGATTGTGTAGATGAGGATGAGTTTAGCCCTCTTGAAATGGATGAAGAGGGCAACCTCGTCGAAATTCTACCTGTCGTTGATTCGGAAAGCGAAGAGGACGACATAGATGTTAATGAGGAGCAGGAGTACAGTTTGAGCGAAGACAGTGACGAATATTTTTAATATCTTATTTATTTTTTCTCAAAACTTTCTCTTTTTTTCCTCATAAATAATATTTTCTAAAGAATTCTTTCACTTCGAAAAACGTGTAAAAAATAGAGAAAAAACTGCGCGGCGTTTTTGCAAAACGTGGCCAAACTCCGCCCATATGGGCGGGGCCTATTTGAGGGACCGCGCCGCACTTTGCGTGTAACACCCCACGTGAATTGATAATAGTACTTCTGTTGTTTTTTTTAGATTGATATATAAGATCTTGCTTGTTGCAAATGACGCAATGTGAACATATAAGAGAGTCAACATTTCAAAATAAATGAAATTAACAATTTTTTTTCCCGAATTGATTATTTATCGGAAGATCAGTACGCTATTTAAGTGTTTTACAATTGAAACGTGATAAAAAGGATTTCTTTCCTATTTTTTATTCATTTCGAATTTATTTTGAATATTACGTGTTTATCTGATTAGTTTATATTAAGTAAACCGGAATCCGTGGAAATCCGTGGATTCCAGAAATCAAAAATTTTCGAAAAATGGAAAACGAAACGTGGATTCCAGAAATCAAAAATTTTCGAAAAATGGAAAACGAAACATGGAACACTTGGGAACAAATGAATGTCAGTGTGCTGGTTGCGATGGGAGTATTGGATTATTGGGGAATCTCCCAGTCGGATAGCCATGTTTCTCCAGATATTCTAATACTGTGACATGAGGATCTCCGGGATGAGAAGAAAAATTGAGAGCAATGGGGTTCTTTTGTGGTAGAGAGTTGAGCTCTACCATACATTGTCGAAAGGCTGCAATGAAGAGGTTGCAAAAAATTTCTGTGTGAATTTCACCAACATTTCCTACTATATTGAGCAATGGCAGTAGAGAAATTATCAATATTATCCGAAGACAGCAAAGAGCCAGAATGCTTGATTAATTTTGATAGCTTTGCAGCACATCTTGCTTCATCTGGTTTTACAATTGTTGGAACGAACGTAGCTGGGTCGAACCCTGGCTGAAAAAGTGAACTGTAATGTAGTCAATGATTCGACGCACTTTGAACAATGAAAATGATTTTTCAAGATTTTCCGATTCAAACATGAGATTCGAATGAAGGGTTTTGGCGCAAGACCATGTGATGGAACCTTCAAAAATTAGAAATATTTTCCGAAATACAAAAGGAAAGCATATTTACCGTTTGCCAACTTGGTAAGGATTATTTGTGAATTAGACAACAAATGTGTTGGTTTCTCAATATGTAGAACTGCTTCCTCAAAACTATAAATTGTCGGGTCCATGCAAACGTTTTTTACGAACGGAAGATTTGATAAATGAGAAGAAAGTTCTGAAATGGGTGTCGGCTTTGTATTTGTATATATAATCACCTTTGGGATCCATTATGTTTCTTCCCTTCAGCGATTGACTCACGTTTCCGAAATGACCGTCCACACTCAAATGAGTGTGGCCGGTCGTCGGATACAACAGGTAGATCTGAAAAATCTGATTGACGATACTTTTCAAAACCACCTACTTGGCGCAAATTCCGGGATTTTGCCAAAAGAATTCCGAATCCGGCCAAAGTTGTCAGAGATTTGTTATTCGCGGCGGAATCACTCACTACGTGTAGAATGCTAGGGAGTTTCTCGATCTGAATTTGAGTTTAGTTCTTTTCTTTTGAAAATACTTTCTTCATGAATACCTGCAGGAGAGATGCCAAAATGACAGAAAGATTGTAATCCGAATCGTGGCTATAGGACCCCTGTACCATAGGATATTCCATGTTGCTTAACATATTGGATCCATGAGGGAGAGCCAACTGCACTGTCGTCATAACAATTGGAATTCTGACTCCGTCACTGACATATTTCGGCCTGGACTGCATGATTGGTAGTTTCAAATGGCGATTGGACATAGCGTCCACCATAATCAACAAAGTGTCGAAGTAATCGTCTTGGCTTTGCATTGTCAGAGTGCGTATCACCACTCGTTCCTGACTAAAACATTAGATGAATGTTTATTCAAATGATTGGAATCATACCTGACATATTTCCTATGAAACTTCAGCATTATTTCCAGCTTCCTTTTTTTTCGGAGCACCTGTTGATTTGTCTATTAAATCCGCTAAACTAACACACGAACTACAGCGTGTCAAAGTATCAGTCTGAAAAATTTGATTCACAAAGAAAACTGTGCAAATAACTGCCTTCCGATGTTGTATCTTCAGATCCATCCTCTCTCGTATTGTTTCTACAGTTATAACTGTCGAATGTGAGCCTACCAGACGTGATGCAAAAGAAGGCGGAAGCATGATGGTTCCAATACTGTTGAATTGGATAAGTTTGGACAAATTCAGTAAAGCTTCAGATATGGATTCGACCGTTCGTTTGTACCACTCTCGACTACGGTATTCCGGGATAACGTTATCCGATAAATGATCAAAAAGTCTGGAAACATATATAAAACTGGAAACGTTGTGAAAAAAACAGTACATGCTCAAGGATATTCCAAATGTCCTTGCGAGAAGTGTTGCGCCTACACGGCTCATCACAAATCGATTTTTTGAAAAAAATTGGGGTCACTCACAAGGAAATATTTTTACTTTCCGAGTGTCAACAACTCGTTTCCTCATCTAATGTTTCTTTGGACTTCCCCATAACCCAGAAAGAATGTATGTCAGCATTTTTCTTATCATTAAACCTTTGAAATTTACAGTTAACTTCATGGTAAAGTTGATCGAAAGATCAAAAAGTATTGTTATAAACAACGAATCTACCAGGGATTACCTCCACCACAAACTCAATGGTAGCCGTACCCAGTTTCTTAAATAATTTTTTAAAATGTTATATGCCACTTTTTTAATCATTTGTCCCCATCTTTTTTCCGCATGTGTCCCACGTACTTCCATTTTTCGAAAATTTTTGATTTCTGGAATCCACGTTTCGTTTTCCATTTTTCGAAAATTTTTGATTTCTGGATAACACGTAATTCCCACTCTATTTATTGATTAAAACGATAATAACTATTAAGAATAAATATTGAAAAAAAAAGGAATTTCTTCCGTTTTTACAACTGTATTTGTACACGACAAATTATTCTGAAACTTTCCGAATTTTCACGATATTCGAATAATTTTATCAGTTATTTCATTATTTTGAAATCTTGACCGTCTTATATGATATTAAATTCTATTTTTTTTAAAACTTTCTTCGTTGATTTTTCGAAACAGTGGAAGTTGTTGGTCAAATTATAAATCAGTATCTGATTCTTTGCAGTTTTTCATAATAATATTTGAAAATTGACAACATCAATGAAAAAAGGTGAAAAATTCCAACCAAAAAAAAATTCGAAACAGGAAGAAAATGAGTTGTCGAAAAATTTTTATGTGTTAACAAAATCGTTGTTTTTGTCTTAATTCGAAGTTCTTTTTGTTTCCAGAAAAGATATCAATGATGAATTTTCATGTGTTTACTTGTAGGGCCAAACGTTTGATTAGTCTAAATTGAGAGAAACGGCCGTGAGAAGTCATTTTCGAAACAGAAAAAATTATTATGAACGACTTTTTGCAGTATTTTCTAACGAAGTTAATTGTGGAAATTGTTTTTTTTTCTATGGAAATTAAACAACATAACACTATGTATACTACATATGAAAATTTTTGAACGTTTGAAAAACAGTAAAGTTTTTTGAATATTCACCGTTTTGGTTCTTCTTTTAGGGAAACTAAGGAACGTGATGAACAGAAAAGGGGTAGTAAAGGTAAGTAGAAAACCCTGAAAAATCTGAAAGCAACTAGAAAATCCTGAAATTCCTATTAAAATCTTCAGAAAAAAGACAAACCTGAGGATGTGGACTGAGTGTTGGAAACGTGGGAAACTGTGGGAATTCGGGTTGTTGTGACTGTTCGATTGTCGATGGAAAAGAAGAGAATATCTGTTGAGAAGGCTGATTCTTTGTAAGTTCTTAAGTAAGTTTATTGAAACCATTGAGCCTGTTGGCAGGAAAAACAATTTTAATTTGAACAATGCATTAAAGGAGGACTACAGTCATTTTCGACTCAAAAAAATTCGTATGTAATTCGCCCTGAAAAATCTCATTCTGCCCTTAATTTTTCATGAAATTTCCTCTAAAATGCTCCAGCTGCGAGCAAGCCGAGAAACTTATGATTATGGTGGAATGAGTTTTTCAACCTCGGCCACGGGGTTTTGGGACGCGCTGGCGGCTATTTTCGTTCTTTCTTTCGAAGTTTTATATTTGTATTGAATATATCTTCTCATTAACAAACTGAAACTTCGAAAAAAGAATGAAAAAAGCCGCCAGGGCGTCCCAAAACCCCGTGGCCGAGTTTGAAAAACTCTTCCACCATAATCATAAGTTTCTCGGCTTGCTCGCAGCTGGAGCATTTTAGAGGAAATTTCATGAAAAATTAAGGGCAGAATGAGATTTTTCAGGGCGAATTACACAGGAATTTTTTTGATTTGATAATGACTGCAGTCCTCCTTTAAAGATTTCAGTAGATTCATTCTTCATTAATAACAGTATCTCTTACAGTGATAAAAAGTTTTTTTCCAACTGAACGCTTTCATAATATTACATTTTCGTTGTTCACAAAGAAAAAATTCTGTTTAAAAAACTTGCAATTCTTGTTCTTTCATCAAAATTCTAATGCTGTGTGTCCATAAATTTCTCTAGATCCTAAAAAGTTTTTTGAATTTTTCCCCAAAGACGAAAAAAACGAACGGTCGGCGCAACAGTACAGTGCGTTGCATAATTATAGGGCCACCCTAATCTTTCGGTCTGACGCTGTTGTGAGCGGTTTTTCTTTAAACTTGTAATGAGAATCAGATTCAGCACAAAAAGTTACATATGTGTGAAAATTTTGGGATTGATATCTGAAAAACGAGGCTCACAGTGATAAGAAGTCTGAAAAATCTCCTTCTGCAACCGTTGCATAATTATAGGGCCACCCACCGAATTATGAAGAAATCGTGCGTTTCTTAAAAAATATTTTATGAAATACGGATAATAAGTCTCTAGGAGTATTATATAGCATTTTCAATCTATTCCGGTAATTTCCAACTACGCCACGTGGCTGACTGCCATTTATCATGGAGGAAGTAGAAATTCATGGTTTGAGGGCTTTTGAATGTACTAACCGACCAATATATGTTTTCTAAAAGCGTTGAAAAACCTATCTAGATAAGTTTGTCAAAAATTTGATTCATTTCAGTAACTTTGGGTAGTCCTCAGCTGAGCTGAAACTCAGTTTCACAGGAATTAGGCATTAGTTGACTGAATTGGAGTAGAATTCAATGCTGATTTGGCATCACACGAGGTCCAAATCTTGTAGTCAGCTAATAAATTATCAGAAAAACACTCATGCAACATTCAAATGTCACTTGGAAAGCTTCGCAGTAACACACAAACGTAAAGATTTTGCAGAACTTAGCTAATCCATTGACACCAATGAAAACTTAGGTTTTGAATGACACAGAAGTGATTAAAAGCTTCAGTTGATGTTCTTTTGGGATGGTTTCGAACTAAAAGGGTTAATTAGGACAGTTCCAACATATAAATAATCTTCAGGCACGATTTGATAACAAATAAACTAACTCTCTTGAGGTGGTACTTTGATGTTTGAAACTTAGTTCTTTAACAATGCTTCACACTTACTTCGAGGTAAACTCAAGTGACATTTGAATGTTGCATGAGTGCTTTTCTGATAATTTATTAGCTGACTACAAGATTTGGACCTCGTGTGATGCCAAATCAGCATTGAATTCTACTCCAATTCAACTAATGCCTAATTCCTGTGAAACTAATGCCTAATTCCTGTGAAACTGAGTTTCAGCTCAGCTGAGGACTATCCAAAGTTACTGAAATGAATCAAATTTTTTCATAAAATCATCTGGACAGGCTTTTCAACGCTTTAAAAAATATATTTTGGTCGGTAAGTACATCCAAGAGCCCTCAAACCTTGAATTTCTACTTCCTCCGCGATTAATGGGAGTCAGCCACGTGGCGTAGTCGGAAAATACTGGAATAGTTTGAAAAAGCTTTATGATACTCCCAGAGACTCATTCTCCTCATTTCATAACATATTTATTAGAGAAACGCACGCGTTCTTCATAATTCGGTGGGTGGCCCTATAATTATGCAACGGTTGCAGAAGGAGATTTTTCAGACTTCTTATCACTGTGAGCCTCATTTTTGAGATATCAATCCCAAAATTCTCACACATATGTAACTTTTTGTGCTGAATCTGATTCTCATTACAAGTTTAAAGAAAAACCGCTCAGAACAGCGTTAGACCTGAAAACTAGGGTGGTCCTATAATTATGCAACGCACTGTAGCCATAGTGATAAGTGTTCCAAAAATGGAGATTTGAACTCTGGCTCTTGTCTCGAGAGACGGTTCTCCATGATCTCTGGCAACTATCGTTAAATCGTGTTCTCCGAAATGGGCGGCCGTGAAGTCTCCGTTCACACTCAGAATTCCTTCGTTTGAAATTAGTCTGAACATGATGGAATAGTTGTTTTTGTTCTGATTCATTGGCTTCGGACTATTGAGGAAAATAATTTATTGTTTTCTCATAGTAATGCGTGGAAACAGAAACTTTTTTGAATTTTTCTTTCAATTTTGTTACTCGAAAACCTTGAAATCGTTGAAAACATAAAAAATCCCGATGAATAGACTGAAAATAAGAGGAAATAACTATTGAGATTATCGAGTTTGGTATATTGAGGGAAACGGTTCATGGTTCATCTTAATCTTGAGTAAGAAACAAAAAAAAGTTTTTGAAATTTTTTTCGGTTTTGTTACTGGAAAAATCTTGAAATCGTGGGAACATTCTAATTAATAGATTACTGTACTTTTCGTAGTCAGAAAACCTCAATCGAATATGAATTCACTGTTTCTAAAAAAAATTTTCAAATAAAACAGTGATCACCGACTATTATTTGAACAATTGGGAAAATGTATTCTACTAGAAGAAAAAGCTATTGAGAGCAATTTCTAGAACCTTCTGAACTACTTTTCAGTTTTAAATCAATAATTTTGAAAAAAGTTCGAAAAAAAAATTTCTCACTGTTTCAAACATCTCAATAAATGGTTACAAAATCAACGTTTAGATGTTTCGATCTCTGGTTCAAGACGATTCGGCCACCTATTGTGATAACTTTAGAAAATGCTGAGGATTTCAAAAATAATAAGTTGATAACATAATACGATATTATTGTAAGTCGATTGTCGAAAATTCAAAAAAAAATCGCAAAAAAACTTTTTTTGAAACAGGTAAATCATTTTGATTTAAAGGTGGACACCGGAGCCAGATTTCTAAAATTGCAAATATTAAAAAAATCAAGCTCGCGATCCTCGAAAATTCAAAATTTTAAGAAAGCTTATTCTAAAAGCTCAAGCAACTATGAAAAAGGGGCGGAGCCTGATCGAATTGCGTATAAACAAAAAGTTTTATTCAATTGGATATGCTCGTGTTGATTCTCGGAAATTGAAAATATTGGGATAATGTTTTTTGAAACATTGAATTTTTGATTTGAAGGTGTATTCTTAGCAGGATTAAATCTTTAATAATCTACTAAACACTATTAGTTGTATAAAACAGTAAAATTATTTCAATTCTCCCAAAAAAAAAGAAACTAACTTGTTATGAGGAGGCATAATTCTCAACTCCAACCGTCCGTTATCATCAGAATCCGCATCCTCGACTCCAATTTTTCCAATGATCATATTGGCAGTCAACTGTTCGATATCATCAATACTCAATCGAAGACGAATTGGTTGGGGATCTGTGAAGACGGGCGCGTTGTCGTTCACATCCATTACAGTAACCTGGACGAGGGTCCAATAGAGATGTTGATCCGGATTCCGGGAACGAGTTTCCACTTGAAGAGAGTACATTGCTGTCTTCTCTCTATCCAATTCGTCAGCTGTCACTATTGTTCCTTTGGAAAAGTTCTTTTTTAGAATGTATCACAAAAATAAGAAGTAATTATTTGAAGACAATCTTTGAGCAATTATACATTATTGGAAACCGTAAAAAATTAAATTTCTCTTAGAAATTTCCAATTTTGTTATTTGGTGTCTATAATTCATAAAATCAAATCATGCACATACAGTACCGCTCAAAAGTATATCAACTTTTGGTTTTTTGGCCTTAACTCTTCTGAATCTTATCGGTTTGATCTGAAATTTTGAGACAAAATTACTCAAGCTTCTAGTTGTTGATTTAATATTCAAAACTGTTCAAATTTCGAAAAAATTAAGAAAATTGAAAATTTTTCAAAATTCTCGAAAAGCGAAATTTTGATATTCAGTTTTTGAGGCCTCAGGTGAACTGGGAAACATAAATAAACAGAGCCAAAGTAATTGAAACTTGATTATCAGATAGTCAGAAGTATTTTTCACTAATAATATCCTGATATTTTTTTGACATAGAGTCCAGAAAAGGGCGGATCTGAGACGTGCGGATCCATGAACAGATGGTCTCGAATTCATCCGAATTTCATCCAAATTTGACTTTTATGTTTTTTAAAACTATCTTAAAATATGCTCCAAAAAATGTACAACCAGATTCAAGTCTAAAGATTGACTTGGGAGATCCAGAAGATCCACTCGGTGACGTTGAGTCCGTACCTCTATGTTCTATGAAAGGATTCTCGACTACTATCGACCTAAAAGACGGCTGAACGTCAAAAATTCGTGCACTCCCGATGTGGGATCTTGTTTTCCAAGGTGTTTTTTCACTATTTCCAAATGATGACTCATGTGGACTATCCCAGAATTTATCTGTGCAGCCCACAGAATCCTCTCCACCCCATGATGGATCTATAGGCAGAAACTCATGTCAACTGTGAGACCAGGAGTCAGCAAATCGAGTCTGTAGTGACAGATCCAAGTTTAATATGCTTAGTCCGGACGGTATCAAGTGAATTCGCAGTCCGTTCAGATGTCACCTTGTCCCCAGGTACCAGCTCCAAACAAGCAAGTTTGGATGAGGAGGTGGAGAGGATTCTGTGGGCTGCACAGATAAATTCTGGGATAGTCCACATGAGTCATCATTTGGAAATAGTGAAAAAACACCTTGGAAAACAAGATCCCACATCGGGAGTGCACGAATTTTTGACGTTCAGCCGTCTTTTAGGTCGATAGTAGTCGAGAATCCTTTCATAGAACATAGAGGTACGGACTCAACGTCACCGAGTGGATCTTCTGGATCTCCCAAGTCAATCTTTAGACTTGAATCTGGTTGTACATTTTTTGGAGCATATTTTAAGATAGTTTTAAAAAACATAAAAGTCAAATTTGGATGAAATTCGGATGAATTCGAGACCATCTGTTCATGGATCCGCACGTCTCAGATCCGCCCTTTTCTGGACTCTATGTCAAAAAAATATCAGGATATTATTAGTGAAAAATACTTCTGACTATCTGATAATCAAGTTTCAATTACTTTGGCTCTGTTTATTTATGTTTCCCAGTTCACCTGAGGCCTCAAAAACTGAATATCAAAATTTCGCTTTTCGAGAATTTTGAAAAATTTTCAATTTTCTTAATTTTTTTGAAATTTGAACAGTTTTGAATATTAAATCAACAACTAGAAGCTTGAGTAATTTTGTCTCAAAATTTCAGATCAAACCGATAAGATTCAGAAGAGTTAAGGCCAAAAAACCAAAAGTTGATATACTTTTGAGCGGTACTGTATGAACTGTGAATGGCTTCAATTTTTCGTTAACTTCAAATATTTAAAACTTTTTAAACATTATCAAATATTTGTAATTTCATGATGGTGGTTTGGTAGATCTTGGTTATGTCAAAAGAAAAATAAATGGAGATCAGTGATCACTACGTTCAATAGAATTTCCAAAAAATTATTGTACTTTCCCAATTTCATTGAAACCGTATTTTTTCTTTGATTCATTTAAATTTTATCAGTGGTAAGTGAAAACAGAAGGTTCAATTCTCAAGTTATTATTTCTTTTAAACTTTCGTTACTCTATATTTTTCCAAAAATATACGGTTTCATGAAAACTGGAAAATAGTATGGACTATGAAAATAACTTAATGGTACGTTGAAAGTTCGAATCTGAATTTGTACAGAAGTTTTTGTTGCAGTATCGGATTCGGTCATTATGCATTAATATTATCTTTCCACGAGGACGTGAGCCATCGCTCAAAGGCGCAAAAGCAAATTATCTCAGGTTCTTGCAACGAAAGATAATTTTTTATTACTGAAAAAATTGATTTACCTTGCGAGACCAAAAGTTTTCCGGTGGTAAATGAATTTTTCAGTAATAAAAAATTATCTTTCGTTGCAAGAACCTGAGATAATTTGCTTTTGCGCCTTTAAACGATGGCTCACGTCCTCGTGGAAAGATAATACGTGACTGGAGGCATTCCCGGTTGCTGCAATGTTTATTTACAAAAATATAATTTCTCACAGTTTCAATTATTTTCGGTACTCGAAAATTTATTTTCGGTTTTATTCGTATGTAGCTTCACTTTTTGATAATCAATGTTTCTAGAGAATTGTTTTGCATGTAATTTCCTTTTTGGGGAAATCACTGTCTGATAGTTTATTCTATTTCTATGCCAGAAAAAAATGAAACGGGTTTTCGAAGTTATTTTTTTCTTTATGTCAAAATTTATATCCAAATGAAGATTTGAATTGAAAAATTTGTGAACAATGTTTCCTATGTTTCAAATAAATTATTTTTTCCTTCTAAATTATTGATCCATCTGATATTTCCAATACTTTCCTTCCTCCCCCGAAAAGCCTCTCCTTCTTCTCGGAGCCTAATCTGTCAGTGTCGGAACGGCTCTCCCTCCCCTCCGTTTCCGTTCAAACATACCTTTCCCTCCGCTTTTCTCTTTTGTTTATGTGTACTCCCACTTTTTACCTTATTTTCCGTTTTCTTTTACTTTTTCAACTCGTTTGTTTCCATTTAAATTATATTAAAACAATTTTCAAAAGAAAATGTTTTTCTCCAAAAATACTTGAAACCAAAAAAAAGTGAATTTGGAGGGGGAGAAACGAGAGTTCAGATATCGTTTCTTTCTGTATTTGTTTTTCGAAAAGTCGGGTGTATCGTATTTCCTGTTGCAGGAGGGTGAGAAATCTCGCGGTTTTCTACGCTCAAATCGGAATTTTTCTCCCAGAGATTAGCACCCGAAAAATCAGTGTGTTTACTGTTTCAGAAATTTTTTCAGAGTTTTTTTTTCAGTTTTTTGTTTGGTGCCTTTATTACGTTGTAATCTTATATTTTTTGAAAGAGTGGAATTTCAAAAATATTATTTTTGCAGTTTCATGTAGTTTTTTCTTCCGAAAAGTTTGTTATTTCAATAATGTGAATATTGCATTAGGACAGGTTTGCTATCAGGTTTTTCTGAATTTCGATTCGGCTGTACTTGAAAGTTTTTCTTCCAACAAATGTTTTTTTGTGAAACTTTACTTTAGACTTCAAATTCTAAAATTAAAGTGTTTCATCTATTTTTTATTACATATTCGAAACACTTCATGACATTATATTTCGTTTCATTACCGTTTTTCTGAAACTGAAATTCAAAAAGAAATTTTCTCTGTTGTATTTCTCTATAATTCCAAAAAAGTTCTGAAAAACACTTTATTGAAAGTTTAGATTATTAATGTGATTCAAAATATTTGAATAAAAGATTTTTTCAATAAAACCGACAATTAGTGGTTGAGCGGCAATAACTTATGGGATTTGCGGGAATATCAAAATATTTCCGAACTGTTCCATTGAACAATTCCATTGAAACAGAATTTGTTTTTTCTTTGAATAGTCTTTCTGTTAAAAATTAAATTGTATAGGAATTTCAGATTGACTTTTTCTCAATATTACGGTAGTCAGAGCTCGAGAGAGCAGCAAATTCAGAGTTGAGAAGATATTCTCGCTTTCTTTGACCGTTCCATTGATCTAATAGATAACATCAAGAAATCTTAGAATTTGATTCATTTTAAAACTGTAAATTTTCAATAAAATCCTTATTTTTGAAAAAAAAACTGTCACGGCCCGCTTCTTTGAAATGTAAACGGTAATCAGAACCAGCGAGAATTGGAATTTTCAAACTTCAGTTTAAAAAAATGCACTTTCTATTTCTATAGCTTAAAGGAATCGTAAATATTGAAAAACTGGAGAATAAAATTTATTTTGAAACAGCGAACTTGATTTTCCAAAAAAGAAAACTGTCACGGTCCCTTGACTCGGATTACAAATCTCTTTTGGTAGGTGAGAGCTTAACAATGTTTGGCAATGTGCCACTTGCTTCTTTATCTTATTTCTCTCTCTCTCTCTCTCTCTCTCTCTCTTTCTCTCTCTCTCTCTCTCTCTCTCTCTATCTCAGAGAGTATACAAAAAGGAAGAAGGGCGGCTAGAGGTGAACATATAAGGAGACTAATCAAATAAACAAAACAAAGAGAGACTTTTGACTGCTCTCTCACCTCTTTCTTCTAGTTTATATTATCAGTGTCTATGAATGAAAAAACAAATGAAATGTTCTTTTTTGGTAGTTATTTGAAAAAGCCAAAAAAGTGAAACTAAGTTTTACAAGAATCAACAACAAAATGAAATTATTTTTTGAAACAGAAGACTTTTTACAATTTTGAAATGTTTTCCGACTACATAAAACTACTGTTCAACTAAGAAATAGGAAAATCTAGATGAGATGATAAATTCGTATAAACCAACAACTACCAGTAAGTCAAAATCAAGAATGTTTCGAAAAAATCCTTGAAACATCATATTTTTTCTATGATTTCTGCAATAAAACTCCTGTTTCAAATCTAAAAATTGCAAGAGAGTACCCATGTTCGAAAGTTTTTATGAATTTTTAGGAGACAGAAAATTCTTGATAAACTCGAGTTACTCGATTTTGTTCATTAATATCTGAAACAGCGAAAAATTCTGAAATTAAAAATTTTTTCTGGATCGTGAAAAAACTGATTGTGAGATGTTTTTGGATAAAACACAAAGGTCATAAATTCTCGAACAAACTTCATTGAAATACGCCTTTATTAACGTTCTCCCGAAATCGCGAAACAGAAACGTATTTTCATTAGAGCGCTCTTACATTCTTGCGAAAAAATTTATTTCTTAAAGTTTACTGTTTCAAGTAATTTTTTCAAAGTTTTAATTTGAGCCCTTCATTAGTAAATGTAATTGAATACCGTATTGTTTTTGTGAACAGAGCTCACTTGCTTATAGTTTCGATTCAACTTATAATTTTTCAAAAAATTTTACTGTTTCCTTTTTGTAATTTCTCTGTGGTGTCGACATACTTCTAATGGGCAGCTGAAAAGTTTATTGATGTTAATAAATATTAAGAAGAAGAACATTTGTGGTGATCAGAAGGTAAACTGTTGAAACTGTACTTTAATAATTAAGCTAGCTAGAAATCCGAACTCCCGAATTTTCTTTGATTTTTTTTTCAAAATTCACTGTTTCAACAAAAAGTCAGTTCCAACTTTTTCAGTTTACGCTAATTATATATACTCAATGAAAGACAAGCAAAAAATATTATCAATAGGGCGTGTTCGCCTTTTTAGAACTTTTATGTTTCAAAAAATGTCCCTTTTTTTAACGAAAGAAGGAATCAAAATCCAACAATCCAAACTCATTCTTTTTCAATCAAGCATTTTCTGAAACAGTAAAAAAAATAATTTCTAAACTTTCAACCCCTTCTGTCTATATTTACATAGCATGAGTTCATTGTCGAATTCAAAAGTAATAACTCAAAAGTTCGTGTTTTTGGAGTTCTCTCGGAGTGGGCGGAGTTTCGGCCTCTCCCTTTAAACTGTCTATATATTATTTGAGAGTGCTCACACACACACGTCTCTCTGCGTCTCTCTCCCTCACCACACTCTCTCACCTTCCGAGAATACCTCCAAGATAGACTGAGAGTGACCATCCGCACCCTCTTCAACCTAAATTTATGGGGGGAAATTGAGTAAATACAGTATACTTTCTCTTTCTGTGAGCAACCTCCGCAAAAGGAAAAGCTCTTAGATTTACTTTTATCTTATCTATTTTCCCCCGTTTCATATTATGATTTATATCTTCTTATTTTTGAATTTTAATCGTATTATAACCGTATCTGATTGAAAAATTGAATTTTTCTTATTTAAAAAATGTGATAAGTAGCTCTGGATTATGAGATTCAAACCACGATGGAAAAAATTAAATGACAATCTTTGTTCTTCATTGTTTATATAATTTAGTGTTGAAACAGTGAACTTTGCAAATTGAAACAGAGTTCTCAAATTATAACGGCACTGACATTCATAATAACTTTTGATTTTCATTTTTCAACGAGCTTAGTTTTTGAAACAGTAAATTTTTCTATTTCTAGAATTTTTTGATAACATTTCATTTCTTTCGGAATTGTTCCGTTTCGGGTTTGCACCGTATATTTCTTCTGAATAATTTCAGTGAAATGACGTATTTTTTTGTTTTTTTGGTATCAAATTTCTACTGTTTTGGTGCTTTTCATTTTGCCCAGTTATAGTAATCACGTTGAATCCCAAAGAACGAATGGTCTGAACCAGTGTGCTTCACCGGTTAGAATTAACCGGTTAAATCGGTTTTCGGTTAATTAACCGGTCATTAACCGGTTAAAATTAACCGGCTTTAACCGGTTAATTATCCGGACAAACAAATTTTAACCGGTTAAAAGCTACAATTAACCGGTTAACCGTCGGTTAATTAACCGGTTAAAATTTCGCTAAACAACGCGGCGCGAGCGTAATATTGGAGTTTCGTTGTTTTTGTTTTTCTCAAGATTTTTGCCGATTTTTACAAAATTATATAGTTTTCTTCGTATTTTCCTCCGATTTTGAAGGATTTTCACTAAATTGAATAGTTTTCTTCGTATTTTCCTCCGATTTCAATGAATTTTCACGAAATTAATTAGTTTTCTTCTTATTTTCCTCCGATTTTGAAGGATTTTCACTAAATTGAATAGTTTTCTTCGTATTTTCTCCCGATTTTGAAGGATTTTCACGAAATTAATTAGTTTTCTTCTTATTTTTCCGAAATTTCAATAAGTTTTCTTATTTTCAGCAAAATGTCGCCACCGGCGAAAAAAACGAAGAAAACCGAAGAGCGAAAATCCTTGGTTTGGAGGTTTTTTCAAAAACCTGATGACTCAAGTGTCTCTTCGATTTCTTGCCCAAAATGTAATAAAACTATATCTTGCTCCGATGGCACCAGCTCGTTAATGTACCATGTGAAATACATAATCCGAAAGCTACCAAAAATTCAAAACAGGTAGTTTTGTTTGATGAGAATGTCAACAATCAAAATAATTATAGGCAGCTTCAAAATCAACTGGTCTCCATCGATTTTGAGAGAAAAAGCGGAAAAATCTCTTGGAAGGTGGGATAATAAAAAACAGTCTTTGACAAAAGTTTCAGAGCGCTTGCTTGTGGATTAGTTCCTTTCCGCTTCTCAGAAAACAGAGATTTCAGACGTTTTGTTGAATATGTTCAAAAATGTCCGGAGCCATTCCGAACTCCGAGCGCGTCGAAAATCCGTCGCATTATGGGAGATCTCAACAATGAGCATCTGAACAAAGTTAAAAATCAACTTAAAAATGTTACAAATGTTACGATTATCACGGATGGATATTCAGATTTGCGAAGAGACTTTCAATTTTATTCCTTACATGTCAGCTTCGTCGATCCGAATTTCAACAGAAAACTATTGTGAGCCGGCATTTTTTAGTGAAAACATTAATTATTTTCAGTTTTGTGGAATTCAAGGAACCAAGGGAGGAGATGCCGTTTCTATTGGAGAAGCTCTTTGTGAAATGATGGAAAAATTCAACATTCAATTTACGGACTGTTCAGCTATGACTTCTGACGGAGCGAGCCCGTTGGTTTTACTTGCTAACTCACACAATTTAGACAGGTACTTATAATTGTCATCTCAATTATTGCATAAAGCTGTTACAGAGTTCACTGCTCGTGTCATCTTCTAAATCTCATTATCAGTGACTTTGCCGGTAATCGAGAAGTGAAAAATATCGAACGAAGAGTTCAAAATTTTGCTTCACATTTGGCGAGGACAAAGGCGGACAAGGCGAATCTGAAAGCAATGTCTCTTTCGCGAGGTGTCACTTCTTCTCTTCCACTGCCACTTCCTGCCACAAGGTGGGCCGGCCTGCACATTATGCTCCAGCAATATATTGAACACGTAAGGAATAATTGGATTTTAGTTCCAAACTTACTTTTTTTTAGTACGAAAGTGCAGTGAATCTGTCTCAGCTTCAACGTTTCTTAGTAAAAAAGAAGAACTAAAGAAGATTGAAGAGATACGTGATATTCTGAAACCAATTCATACTGCAATCTTACGGGTATGAAAGAAAGTCTACTTGTTGAAGTATGATGTTATATTTCAGCTGGAAAGAGATAATTCCTATGCGTCTGAGACGATTCCGGCGCTTCGATTCGTGCAAAGTGCCGTGAGCAAAAGTTCATCCAAATTTTCAAAAATACTTGGGGATTTAGTAGTTAAAAGATTGAATGAAGCACTAGAAAATCCCCGACTACTTTGCACAATGGCAGTCGACCACCGCTTTGCATACATTCGAAAATGGATTACTCCGAAAAGCTGGACACTGGTGGAGTTGGATCTCGAGAAATACTTAAAAGATGAGCCTCTCAGTGGAAAATCCACTCCGTATACTTCGCCAAATGAAGAAGATATTGAAGAATTCATGAATAGTTCTGTTGTCAGTTCTGAATCAAAATCAGATAAAATTCAGGTAATTACTTTCCATGATTATAAATCAATGAGAATTTTAGTCAGAACTTCTCCGATACAAGGCTCTTCTTGACACAAACCGCCCAAATTTCGAGAATCCTCTAGATTTTTGGAGAGGAAACGAGCAAAATTTTCCTAAGCTATCTCTAATCGCTATGGAACTCTTGGGATCTCCCGCGTCGTCTTCTGCATCTGAAAGACTTTTCAGGTATTGCGATTTCTCAGTCATTATCTCATAACTTATTACAGTAGATGTACTGATATTCTACGACAGACCAAAAGAAACCGTGCCAAATTGGAAACACTAAATGAATTGCTCACCATCAAAGAGCTGACTAGATTGGAGTAGGATTATTTCTATAATTTCTCATCTTCAAATCTATATTCTAGGAGCGAGGGAGAAGAAAATGGGTCAGACGATGATGAGTTTTTCGCTGATTCTGACGAAGAAACATCAGATGAAGAGCCAGAGGAATCCGATGTGGACGACGCCGAAATGAACAAGCGATATTCAAATGAGACTGTGTCGCCACTTTCAGAACCTTCATCTTCAATTACTGATACCTAGAGTCATAATTAATAATTATTTTTATTGATTTTCTTGAATTTAAGTTGACTGTTAATTATCACGAAGCTTTCTTTACTTTATCCCGAAATAAAAATGTTTTAATTTCACTGTATTAATTCACTATATCACTTTTGCGACCTGGAATATGATTTTATATGATGTTCTTTACCAGTTAACCGTCGGTTAATTTTAACCGGTTGATTAACCGGTTAATTTAACCGGTTAATTTAACCGGTCAATTAACCGGTTAATTAACCGCAGCTTTAACCGACGGTTAACCGGTTAACATATTTTAACCGGTTTATTAACCGATGGTTAACCGGTTAAAATATTTTAACCGGTTAATTAACCGGTTAACCGGTTAAAAGTTAAAATTAACCGGTTAACCGTCGGTTAATAACCGGTTAATAACCACTTATCCGAAAGCCGTTTAACCGGTTAATTTTAACCGGTGAAGCACACTGGTCTGAACCGGAAATTCTGGAACTTTAAATTCCGAGAAACAGCAAATTTTGAAAAACAAAAATTTTTCGGAATAATGTAAGTGCGCTCTACTAAAATTAGAGCTTGATTAGTTAAAATTAGAGCTTGGTCTCTTTAATTTTAAGATTTATTAAAAGTGATAATTTTTTAGAGTTTATCCAATTTTCTGACTGATTCGTCTACGAGTTTTTTTGAAAATTCACTGTTTCAGCATGAACATTTGAAAAAATTTGAAACTAATCGAATAGTCCTGAGGTCGCACATTGCTAAATAATAATAATTCAACAAACTGGTTAGATAGAGCTTTTTTTTGATTAAAGTTTGAAGTTAAAAAAAACGATTTTATCCGCATTTCAAAGATTGAGAGACTTCATCTTGGCGCAGTTTCTGAAAGAAACTTACCGTTTCAAATATTTCTCATGGTTTATTCTAAAATATCAAATAAATTCAACTGCCCATGGCTCTGGAAAAAAAACCAGTTCATAAATTTGATTGGAAAAACGTCTTGTGAAAAGTCATTAACCAACTTTTCCTTTCTACAAAAAGATACTGTTCCAACTGACTTTTTTTGTCACAACTCCAATTTTTGTCTAGTTCTCTCTGATTTCTCCTTTGAGTTTTACCCCGAAAATAAAGCTAACTTTCTTATTTCCGGTGGAGCGCATTTTCTAACCCTGTTTTTCTAATTCAAGTGTACTTTTTTTTACTGTCTCCGAGCATTTTCAATTATTGTTTCCAGGAAATGGATTAATAAATAGAACTTTAATGAAACTTCAATTGTTCTTGAAACATTGAAAAAATCCAAGTTTTTTTCAAAACTTGCTCCAAAAATCACTGTTTCATCGGTAGACTGAGTCTGAATATTATTTTGTTCCCCTGCTCTCTAAAATTATCTTATTGCTTATCTTCCCCTCTCGGAATTCCGTTCTTGTTCTCTTCCTCCTCGATTCCAAAATTTCAAAAATCCGTTCAACAAACATGCCAATTCGTCGTTCATCTATTCAGCATAATTCCATGTTTGACCCATTCTCTCCCTCATTCTTTTGTATTCTTCTTCTTCGTACACACCTAATCGCCCTCCCCATCGCTCATCCTTCGTTCGTGCTCCGTCAATACAGAAGGCGCCTAATCTTCTTTTCCGTTCCCCTCTCCTCCTTCTTTTAGAATAGAGCATGTTTGACCGCTTTTCTTTTAGATTTCGTATTTTTAGACTTTTTCCATGAGTTTTTTGATTTCTACAGTATCGAATCAAAAAATTAAAATTTTAAAGTTGTCTTCTAAAAATGCAAACCGGAATGGAATCAAGTCAAGAACCAACCTTTCCGAAATTTTTCGAAATAGTTATTTTTGTAAAAAACCTTTTTTTAATTTAAAAATTAGAACGTTATCAAAAACCAGATAAAACAATTGCGCCCTGATGATAACTCGGTAATTTTGCTTCTCAATACAGTAAAGTTCAATGTTTCCGGAAAAAAATGTTCGTTTTTGGAACTTTAAAGACACAAAGACATGAATCTGCAGACTTTTTCATTACAATTCTGAATTATCAATAGATCGCATTTGTTTCATTTCAATTCTCTCACTGTTGTTTTTCATGATCAAAAGAATATAAAACAAGACCAAGCAGTCACTAAAATTATCAATGTTAATCAGCTTCTTTCTTGAAACATTATTTTTTAGTGTTTTCCAGAGAAATTTTTTCAAAAGTTAGTTTCAAAGCTGTTTCAATTCCAGAGTCATGTTGAATACCATTTTTCTATAATAAAATTACCTGAAACAGTGAAAAACTACTTTAACCTTTTATCCGAAAACTTTCTGTTTCAATTCATTTTTACGTTTCATTAATCTATTTGTTTACACTGGAACGTTTGTCATCTGATTATAAATGAGTAATTCTTTAATTAATTTTCTACTCAAAAAGGAGTAAAACACTGATTATATTCACTGTTTCGGATTCTTCATATAGAAGTTAATGTAAATTCAGCATTCAATCTTTTTTCAATATTTTGATGAAATTACTTTTACTGTGTCAACAATTCGATATGACTGACATAAAATTTTGAAATTTCATTAAAGCGTATGAATATAATATTATTGACTAGCCTGGCCGCCATCACTCGCTACGCTCGTTCCGGCGGCCAGGCCAGACGCGTTCCGCGTGTTGAGCTTTTTGTATTCAAATCACTTTAATCATGGAAAATTCTTCCAAAAAACTGTTTTTTTACTGTTTTTAACAACCCACTAAGCCATTTTTTCATTTTCATATCGCCTCGCGCGCGCGAGCAGAGACGGGGATCTATAGAAATGCAGCGACCGACATCGAAACGGGCTCGCGTTGGCCACTATTGTTTACGTGTAGACGACCACTTTGCCCCTGGGAAGGTGAAAATTAGCACTGAAAAACCACTAAAATGGCCGTAGAAAATTTCAATATTTACATTTTTGAAATCTGAAAGAAGGGGCATAAGACTGCAAACAGTTCCCATCTTCTGGTCAAAAAATTATGAAAATCGGTCAGGTGGGAGCTGAGCAACTGCTTTCGACATGCGGACACACGAACACACGCACACACAGACACACAAAAAATGTCAACCTCATACTTTCGCAGTTTAAGAGAGGGGGCAGACTAGCTTTTGAGCCCTAACGGGCTCAAAAGCTAGGCGTGGCTATGCCACGCGCTGTTAGTGGGTGTAGGCGGGCCGGCCTGTCCGCCCCTCACTCGCTCCGCTCGTTCGGGGCGAACAGGCCTCGTATCGAGCATTAAGCTCTGCTTCTATGCTTTAAGCTTCAATGAGATCCTAAAGAGTAACCCGTGCCTGCGGCGCGGGATCGAGACGGCCTGCGGCCTTGTTAGTGGGGAGGGCGTCCGCCCTCGCTCGCTCCGCTCGTTCGGGTCGAACAGGCCTCGTATTTAGAATTAAGCTCTGCTTCTATAGGTAAAGCTTCAATGAGCTCCTAATCGGCCTTCGGCCCGAGATCAGAGGATAGCTTCCGGGGATGTTAGGGGATTTCCAGGAGTGCCGGTCTATCCGCCCCTTACTCGCTTCGCTCGTTCGGGGCGAATAGACCTCGTGACAGAGGTGCGCTTCGCGCACGCAGTAATAAAAGGGGCGGAGCCTGCTCTGAAACTTTGCCCCAATTTTCGCCCGGATTTCGCGACAAAACTATATCAAATTATATATCATTGTAATCAGCGAACAAAACTCTATCGATTCGTATAAAGAAATCTGCAAAACAATGCGAAACAAAAAATTTAGTTTATTTAATTTTGCCTAAAATGAACTTTTGTCATAACTTGGTTCAAACTTTTCCGATCAAGCTGAAATTTTTTTTCCCTCTTTGTTTTCAAACATGAAGTAATTTGAGTGTCAAATCAAAAAAATTTCAGTTCAAAAATTTTTCAGGAGACGCAAGAAACCTCAAAAATCACGTTTTTCCCGTTTCCTGAAAAATTTTTGAACTAAAGTTTGGCTAAATCTTATATCAGTCGACGCAGAATTTTTTTCTCTATCGGATTTTATCCACATATTCATAGATTTGAAGAAATTAGAGCCACCACAAAGGCGAAAAACTTTTGAAAAATAAAAAAAGACACTTTTCCCCACCACAAATATAAAAATTTTTCACATAAATCAATGGTAAAACTATATAATATGACTTATGAGCAATTTATCTAATGGATAAAAAGAATTATTAAAACGGTCAGGTAGGAGCCGAGTAACAAGCGCCCAAAGAAGGCCTATTTCGGCGCGCCTCTCTCCTCCGAAAATGAGGTGCACTTTCGTAGAATGCACACAACTCGGCTCAAAATTCTCTAATCAAAAAATAAAAAATAGGGGCATCATATAGAATAAATTTCCTATCGAATGGTGAAAAACGAAAAAAACTGTCGAGTAGGAGCTGAGAAACCCGTGCGGACACGTTTGTGTCGAAATTTTGTTGGACACAATTTTGGGGACATAGGCCACGCCCACTTTTTGTCATGGCCCATACTTTCCATATTTAAGGAAGAAGGTTGCAGACTAGCTTTTGAGCCCTGACGGGCTCAAAAGCCAGTCCAGGGCATTAAGCTCTGCTTCTATGTGCTGAGCTTCATTGAGATCCTGAAGAGTTTCCCGCGCCTGCGGCGCGGGATGGGAGTACGGCCTGCGGCCTTGTTAGTGGGTCCAGGAGTGCCGGCCTATTCGCCCCTCACTCGCTCCGCTCGTTCGGGTCGAATAGGCCTCGTAAGGGAACTTGTATGTAGTCTGGATTTCAATGTCATCATCTTCCCAGGAGGTCAATTGGGGGAGACAGAGAGAGACGACCACCTTCCCAGAGGGACGTGAAGAAGACCATTCTTCTGGGAAGATGTTTAAAACGATTATAAAAAGCTTCCGCGTTTAAATTTACAAAATCTAAAGATACCGGCATCATGCCACCATCATTCCCCATCTTTTGGTGAAAACACGGTCAAAATCGGTCAGGTAGGAGCTGAGAAAACGCTGCGGACACATTTTATTACACTTTTTCGGACATTTTTTGGGGGACATAAGCCCCGCCCTAATTGACATCCCCCATACTTTCCATATTTAAGAAGAAGAGGTTGCAGAAAAAAAGTTTTTCCATTACTATGCTCAGGTCAAAAGTTTCTAAGTTTTTGAAATTCATAATCGAAATTTGTTTCCGGCGGCTTGTATGGCTCATTTGTAAGAAACAGTCACTTTTGTACACGAGACCATATGAAATTCTAAAATGTCGTGTTTCAGTATGAACGGTATTTTTCAGTGGAAATCAAGAATAATGAATTTTCGGAGAGTCCAAATTTTAAAAAAATAGATTTTTTTTCTGTTTCAAACATTTTTCTCTGAAAGCCATTTGCAGTTTGCGTTAGTGGTTACATTACGAACACGAAATAATTTTGTGGACTTCATAACATACTAACTAGGGTCAGAAGCAGAATTTAGCATTTGTGCCCTAGAGAAATGTGCAATATAATATTTTAATTTCTTTTGGTAAAACTTTTGTACAGTCTGTATTTGTTTAGATTGATTTAAATTCTCACTGTTTCAATGTTTCTTCGTTCAAAGTTTCTTTCAAAAAATCGCACTTACTCGGTTTAAATTATGCCGTTTTGGAAAATTCCGATCAACCTTTGCTTCGTTTTTTTTTCAATGAAATTTCACTGTTTCATTTTTTTCCCATATTTGTTTTATTAGAAAGAGTTCCATTTCTTGATGTTGAAGATTGTCTTATACAATATAAATAACCAGAAAACTACATGAAACGTACATTTTTCATAATTTAACAAACTCTCAAAAAAATTTTTCGAAACCTTGTCGAAACAGTGATTTCTAATTTAAGAGAACAATGGCTAGTTGTTTTCACTCGTTTTTTCATTCTCGTCTCGTCAAAAACGCATTTCGAAACCTAATCCTTCAAAACTTTCTTCTTCTTCTTTTGGGTTGTCTACTATTGACTAAGCACCTAAGAAGAACTATCCATTTGTTTTCTTTCACTCATTAGCCTTCTTATTTACCTTTTGACCGTGCTCACGCACGTATACTTTGTTGGGTGAAAGAGAAGAGAAGGGTGTGGAAGAGAGAGAGAGAGAGAGAGAGAGAGAGAGAAAAGAGAGAAATGGTCAAGAGAAAAGAAAAAAAGAGTGTGGAATGGTTGTGTTCGAGTGTGTCCAGATTCTTTCTGTTCAACATGGTCACTTCAATTCGTTCCCCACCTCCCTTTCGAACCATTATTGAAACTTTGTCTGTCACTGATACCCCCTCCTTCTATTCTCCCCTTAATCACCCATTTCGAGCAAGAGAGAGAAGCCGAGAAAGATTTTTTATTTGAGCACGCTTCACTCTTTCCCCTCTCTTTCTCTTTCTTTTGTCTTTGGTCACTTTTCGGTTTTGAATGATGATGACACACACTTTTCAATGATGATTGATTAGCTTTTACACAACTTTTTTACCTTTTTTGGGGAAAATGGTTTTTCGAGAATTTTTTAGGAATTTTTTTCTGTTTTTTCTACGGCACATTTTCGTTGTTGTTTATTTTGAAATATTCGGTAATCCTTCTACAAACTGTAATTTTAACGAAATGGTAAATTTTGATCGTAAACCCTACCGTAATCTTTAAATAAATTTTTGAACTCTAGTTTTCATTTGAGTTTTACGATAACTTTTTGTTGAGATTACGGTAGTTTCTGGTAGATTGTATTGTTTACAACTTTTACCACCGTTTAAACAAAAATTGAAAAGTTTAGTAGTTCTCGTACTTTGTACGGCAGTTATAGAGATTACTGTATTTTGCATTTCAACTGAAAATAGTATTTACCGTAATTTCTTATCAAGTTCACGGTTTCGTAAATATTACAGTAATTTTCACGATAATAATTTTTAATGTTGATCTTTTATTTCGACTTTCAATATTTTCAGTTTCAAAGAAATGTAAACAATTTGAGTTATCTACAAAATTCTCTAATACTTTACTAGATAGAGTGAGAAACAGGAAAAAATGCGCTGCAAAAACTCTTCATAATAGCTTCTAGAAAATTTTATTTTACTGGAAGATTTTAAAAAATAACGGTTTCAAGAATTTCGTTTTCAAATACATGTTATTACTCGTTGAACTAACAGAAATAAAACTGTGTTCGAAAATTTCGCTTCCTATAGTTTTATGGCTTTCAATACGTTACTCAGCTCTTCTTGTGTCTACTAATATTAACTGTTTCTGGAGAATTTCACTAACAGAATGTATTTTTCGAAATATTCAAAGTAGCATTGGAGTTTTTACAATTGTTTTACAAACTAGTCTTTTGATTTATTCGATTATTTTTTATTTTTCTTCAAGATTCTAAATATAAAGACTCTAAATATAATCTTTAGTCGAGGAAGAAAAATTGCAGTTTTACATAGTATGCTTTATTTCAGTTCTTTTATGCCCTCGGTAAAATTTTCTCATCTCACTCTTATTCCAGTACCATTATTTAATCTGTTAAACTACTAATATTACTATCCCGATCTCATTCCTTTATACAATTCATGAAACAGAAAATATTTTTTTCCGTTTCAAACATTTTTAATCAATTTTTCCATTTCTGTAACAGTTATTGTAAGTGTATTTTTTGTTGAACTCACATATTTTCAATAGAATTTTTATTAAAAATTAAAATCTTCCATTTCTCTAACTCTGATTTGATTTTTACTGTTTCTAATTTTGATTTGATGTCTACTTTTTTTCCAAATGTTGATTTACTGATCGGTCAACCGTCAACATTGCTATGCTCAAAAATTAGAACACGTTTTGAGAACCTTCTTTTCCTATCCCAATCCCTAATTATTTTACAACTCTTACAGTAATCAACACCCAAATCACATGACCATCGAATGATGAGGAATCGACGACGTTCCACTCTTCTCCTCCTCTCATTTCTCCTTATCTTCACTCCTATCAGAGCCCAAGAACCACAAATATCTGATCAACCAGTCGTCTCAAATCATGCTCCAGTTCTTCAAGTCTCCTCAACAGAAGGTTTTTTGGCTGAAACTGCTGAAATCGGAACGACTGTGAGAGTCTCTCCAAATAGTCAATCGGAATCTCTTCAGATTTTGGTCAATGATGAAGATTTGGTAGGTTTTTACAGTTTTTGAAATTTACTGTTTCCAAAAATATTTCTTTTGGTATTGAAAGGGAAGTCAGAATTAGAATGTCTATTCTTTTAAATTGATTTGTGAATTTTTGTGAAAAAATGGAGATATATATTTGGATTCTAATGAAATCGAAATCAAATGTCCAGATTCATAAAACATTTAAAATAGTAAAAATTAATTTCCTGTAAACTAAACAAATCATTTTTCAGCAACCGGGAATGCCTCCAGCCACGTATCAATACATATTGACCGGTTTGGGTGCAACAATATTTGCAGTCGATCAAAGAGGATATGTCTATTTGAATGTTCCAAAGATTGATGCGGATCCACCGAATCCCTCCACTTATCAATTGAATGTGAGTTATTCAATAGTAGTTTGAGAAGTGAACTTTAATTATCACTTTGCCGAAAAAGTATTTTTTCGGATGGTTAGAGCAGTAATCAATTTTTGGGGAGAAAGTTCAGTTTGAAAAATTTGAAATGACATGGATCTACTGATAATTTTGGTTTGGAGAAACATAATAAAATGAAACAGAAAGTTTAATACAATCTGTTCCGTTTCAATTGAAATCATTGACATTTCGCAAACAAGAACCCTTTTCACTCAACTATGACGTATCAATAACTCTACCTTCATAGAAAAGTTAAAATTTTATCTGAAACAGAAATTTTGAAACAATTTGTTCCGTTTCAAAGAAATTTTTTAACGTTCTGAAACTCAATATTTCCAATTCTGACATTCTTCTGAGTGTATATTTATTGCCCGGTTTCGAAAAGTTTCGAAGCTAGTCTAATATTTGAACAAAATCGTTACCAGCAAATAAATATCTTATTCGAGTAAAAAATAAATAATAACTATTTTTTGCAGTTTCATGGTTTAGTCTCAAATCAGACTAGCCTGGCCGCCATCACTCGCTCCGCTCGTTCCGGCGGCCAGGCCAGACGCGTTCCGCGTGTTGAGCTTTTTGTATTCAAATCACTTTAATGATGAAGCATTCCTCCAAAAACACCGAGCTAAACCTTTTTCAACATCCCACAAAACCCGTTTTTTATTTTCAGTTTCGCCTCACGCGCGCGAGCAGGGACGGGGACCTATAGAAATGTAGCGACCGACATCGAAACGGGCTCGCGTTAGCCACTATTGTTTACGTGTAGAGACGACCACTTTGCCCCTGGGAAGGTGAAAATTAGCACTGAAAAACCACTAAAATGGCCATAAAAAATTTCAAAGATTAAATTTTGAAAATCGGAAAAGACGGGCATAAGACTGCAAACATTTCCCATCTTCTGGTCAAAAAATTATGAAAATCGGTCAGGTGGGAGCTGAGAAACTGCTTCCGACATGCGGACACACACACACACGCACAAAAAATGTCGACCTCATACTTTCGCAGTTTAAGAGAGAAGGCAGACTAGCTTTTGAGCCCTGACGGGCTCAAAAGCCAGTCCAGGGCATTAAGCTCTGCTTCTATGTGCTGAGCTTCATTGAGATCCTGAAGAGTTTCCCGCGCCTGCGGCGCGGGATGGGAGTACGGCCTGCGGCCTTGTTAGTGGGTCCAGGAGTGCCGGCCTATTCGCCCCTCACTCGCTCCGCTCGTTCGGGTCGAATAGGCCTCGTAAGGGAACTTGTATGTAGTCTGGATTTCAATGTCATCATCTTCCCAGGAGGTCAATTGGGGGAGACAGAGAGAGACGACCACCTTCCCAGAGGGACCATTCTCCTGGGAAGGTGCTTAAAAAGCACTATAAAAAGCTTTTACGTTAAAATTTACAAAATCTAAAAAGTCGTGCATCATGCCTCCAACATTCCCCATCTTCTGGTGAAAACACGGCCAAAATCGGTCGAGTAGGAGCTGAGAAAACGCTGCGGACACATTTTTATTACACTTTTTTCGGACATTTTTTGGGGGACATAAGCCCCGCCCTAATTGACATCCCCCATACTTTCCATATTTAAGAAGAAGAGGTTGCAGATTCTCACTAAAGTTACTGTTTATAACATTTAGAACAATTCTTTCGATTACAGGTAGAAGCCCGTGAAGTGAACACGATTCCAACTCGTCGAAGTGATCCAGTGACGATAACTATTCACATTCTCGATGTAAACGACAATTCTCCACAGTTCGAACAACCAATTTATATGGCGAATACGACGGCAAACGGAGACGAAAGAGACGTCGTTCGAGTCGTCGCGACTGATGTCGATTCGGGAGCTTTTGGACAAGTCACTTATTCTATTGCTCAGGTTTGTTCAGTTTTCTACGACTTGATAACACATTTTTAAATTTTTGATGATGGTTTCAAATCGGGAAATTACTTTATTTCACTGTTTCACAGGTTTCATCTTCAAAATAGTAAATTTTAAAATAGATTTCATATCAATTTTATTTTGAAATAGCCAAAATCTAATTGATAGACTTTAGATTATTCAAATGGATACTGCCCCAAATAGAAATACAATCCAATTACTAAAAATCTATTAAAAAAAGTTTTGCAATTTTATTTTTTGAAACAGTATTTTTTTTTCGATCAAAGGCGCATTTTAACAGAAAGACAATGAAAAGTGCTCTAATTCATGTGTTTTTGAAAACACCAAAGTGTATTTGGTAGAAAAGCTTTTTATGATCTTATAACTTCTTATTTAAACCCAGCTCTTTAGTTTGAAATTTACAGAAAACTTGCGAAAATCCTCATTTTTCAAAAATGTTTTGAAAATAATATCTGTTTCAACTACCCTTTCCCTCGATTATCTCATAGCATTACACTAATCAATCCAGGTAACAAACGGCGCTGAAGACAAATTCCGTTACGAACCAGCGACCAACATGTTATTGGCAACTGGTCCTCTAGTAGCTGGAGAACGGTATCAAGTGGTGATCGAGGCGACGGACGGCGGTGGAAGAAGCTCTCAGGCGATTGTAATTGTTCTGGCAATGGATCCAACTCAATTGACATTCAGTTCTCTTGCTCCGTTGCCTGGAATGGAGACTTTTATGCCTAATCCATTGGCAATGACTACTCCAGGTTCATTGGCCACTAGTGCAGGTGAGTTATATTTCTAAAGGAATTACAAATTATTTAAACACAAACATTAGACGTATTTTTTGAAACGGAAAAAAATTGTAAAAATTGAAAAAAATTTTCAGAATCCGAAGAAACAATCCAGACATTTGTGACGGAAGTGAACGAAAATACTCCTCCGAATACGGTAGTTGTGTCATTGGGAGATGAGTCTTCGAAGGATTTGACATATTTCAATATTGTCGGCGGAAACGAAGAAGGCAAATTTGGTATCGATGATGCGTGAGTTTATAAATTTTTTATTGACTAATCAGATGACCGAAAAAATAAGATTTTAAGAGAAAATTATTTTATCAAGAAACAGAAATTTTTGCGGAAACTACCGGTAAATTATTTGAAAACTCCGGTTTTTTTAATGAAAAGAGTTTTTTAACACTGATACAACATTAATCAATTAAAGAATTACGGTTAAAAGATAATTCGAAATTCAAAATTTTATTGAAACTGTAATCGAATTGATGATAGCAAAAGCTTCTGAAATTGCGATTATTTGATAATATTTTGAAACCGAATTATTTTTGAAAACATTTTAATCTTCTATATCAAAAACTTCAATAAGAATTGCTCAGAATAATTTCTTTTCCATATTTTCTATCATTTTTCGAATTCATGAAATAGTGTTTCTTTACTGGAAAGTGCTGAGTTACAGCGAAAGTTGAAAAATCTTTGATACTTTTTTTTAAACAGATAAAATCCAGTCATTGTTATATGATAGTTCATACTATTTTCTGATTTCCATGAAACAGTATTTTTCTTGTTGAAACATTTAAAAAAATAAAGAAAAATTTGGTGTAAACATCACTATCAAAACCAATAACGAATTTACAAATTTCCGGGAAAAAATTGAATTTTTTACGGTTTCAAAAAATATGAAATCCCGCAAATTGTTGTCTTCAAGTAATAACTTTCCGTTCCCAAAAAACAATGAAAAAAAAATTTCCAGAGGAACAATAGTAACAGCAGACGAATTGGATAGAGAGAAGACAGCAATGTACTCTCTTCAAGTGGAAACTCGTTCCCGGAATCCGGATCAACATCTCTATTGGACCCTTGTCCAGGTTACTGTAATGGATGTGAACGACAATGCGCCCGTCTTCACAGATCCCCAACCAATTCGTCTTCGATTGAGTATTGATGATATCGAACAGTTGACTGCCAATATGATCATTGGAAAAATTGGAGTCGAGGATGCGGATTCTGATGATAACGGACGGTTGGAGTTGAGAATTATGCCTCCTCATAACAAGTTAGTTTTTTTTTCTGGGGAGAATTAGTATGATTTCCAATTTCAGAAAAGTACTATACTTTAGTAGATTATGAGAGGATTAATCCTGTTAATATGAATATGCACCTTTAAACCAAAAATTAAACTGTTTCGAAAAAAATTTTTCTCGGTGTTTTCAATTTCCGACAGTTGATTTTCTATGAACGAACTAATTTATTTTGAAATCCTCAACTTTTTCCAAAGTTATCACAGTAGTTGAGATAGTTGAGCTAGGGTAGCAATATCTAAAATTTAATTTTGGAATAACTTATCGAAGAGTTGATACAGTGAAAAATGTTTTTTTTCGCATTTTTATAGATTTAAAACTGAAAATTATATATTTAAAACTAAAAAGTAGTATAGAAGGTTCTGGAAATTGTTCTCAGTAGTTTTTCCTACCAGCATATCTTATTTTTCGAAGCGTAAAATTCGAAGCGTAGAATGGTCGGTGATAACTTTTTTTGTGTTTTAATACTGTGAGAAACAGTGAATTTTCTTATCTCGACACGAAAAGTACAGTATTCTGTTACCTAGGATTGAAGCACAATTCCAGAGTTTTTGAGTAACAAAGTAAAAAAAAAATTTTTTTGAATTTTTTTCTGTTTCCATTAAATATTATGTAAAACCATGAATTCCCCTGCTCATTAGTCCGAAGCCAATGAATCAGACCAAAAGTAACTACTTCATCATTTTCAGACTATTCGCCATTTCAAACGAAGGAATTCTGAGTGTGAACGGAGACTTTACGGCCGCCCATTTCGGAGAACACGATTTGACAATAGTTGCCAGAGATCATGGAGAACCGTCTCTCGAGACAAGAGCCAGAGTTCAAATCTCCATTTTTGGAACACTTATCACTATGGCAACTGTTGCGCCGACTGTTCGTTTCTTTTTGGTTTTTTTTTTTGGGGAAAAGAAATTCAGAAAATTTATTAGAATCTTTTTTTTTTAGAAAATAAGAATTTATGGTAAAACGGCACTAGAATTTTGAGGAAAAAAATAGAGTTTCAGATTTTTTGAAACAGAATTTTTCTGGAAAAAATAAAAACTGAAATATTTGTAACTTCCCCATTACTGTAAGAGTTACAATTTATGAAAATTGAAATTCTATTGAAATCTCGTAGAACAATTTATTTTGGTTGAAAAGATTTCATGGACTGGGATTAAAATTTTCTAAAGAGAAACATACTTGCTGGGCAACAGTAAACTTTATTCCGAGGGATAACTGACAAAGAAAATTAAAATTTAAAAGAAAAAAATTTCAGAATGAAGTATTCGAATACACGTCATCAGTTGAAGAAGAGCCTCAAACAACGAATCCCGATGAGCTTCTTCAAACAGTGACAATGGTTCCGTCGACAAAGAATCAAGGGCCTTCTCAACAGATATTCTCTTCTTTTCCATCGACAATCGAACAGACACAACAACCCGAATTCCCGCAGTTTCCCACGTTTCCAACACTCAGTCCACATCCTCAGGTTTGTCTTTTTTCTGAAGATTTTAGACGTTATTTCAGGATTTTCTAGTTGTTTTCAGATTTTTCAGATTTTTCTACTTACCCTTACTATCCCATTTTCTGTTTATCACCTTCCTTAGTTTCCCTAAAAATTAAAAAAAAAGTGAATTTTTTAAAAACTTTACTGTTTTTCAAACGTTCTGAAGTTTTGTATAGAGTTGACAAACTGCTATGTTTTCTAACTTCCAAAGAAAGAAAAACCAATTTCCACAACTAACTTAGAAAATACTGCGAAAAGTTGTTGAATATCGTTTTTCTGTTTCGAAAAATAACGTTTCATGACCGTTTCTTTAAATTTAGACTAATCAAATTTTTGACACTCAGTCCACATCCTCAGGTTTGTCTTTTTTCTTTCTTTTTAGACGATATTTCTTGATTTTTATAGGAATTCCTAGTTGTTTTCAGATTTTTCAGGGTTTTTCCACTTACCTTTACTACCCTTTTTCTGTTTATCACATTCCTTAGTTTCCCTAAAAAATTGAAAAAAATCACTGTTTTTCAAATATTGTTAGAAATCCTTCAATGAGTAATCAGTCACTAGTAAACTTTCATTTATGAATAAAATTCTAAAAACCGTTCTATAGTAGTATCCAAAAATCTATTTTGAATAGAAACCATCACGAAAATAGTTGGCGAAAAATGTTTTCTTCTGTTTCAAAAATAATGTTTCACGGCCGTTCCACTAAATTTTGATTAGTTCGTAGAAGCATCAACAATATATAATTTCTGAAAAAAATTTCGAAATAGACAAAAAACGAATTTATTCACATATATAAACTTTCCAAAAACTCATTTTTTTCCTGTTTCAAAAAATTTCTATATGGAATTTTCCGCTTTTTTAATTGATACCGCCAAGTTTATGTATTTTCAAAAATGTGAAAGACCAATAACAGCCGTGTTTCCTAATCTTACCGACAATTTTCAATGTTTCAAAAATTCAACGAAGATAGTTTTTTTAAAAAACTAATTTGATATCGCATATGTTATGTTGTTTTTGACACGCAAACTTTTATCATACGGTCATCAGAACCAATGCTTTCTCCATCCGAATACAAAAATTTTTTTGCAATTTCAAAATACACATTTCACTTCTTATTTTCTTTAAGTTTTTAGTTTTTTAAATTTCTTCGAATCACCCAAAATTCTTCAGTTCTCCTTTTTTCCCCCAATCCTCTCCCTTCCCATCCAAAAATAAACCCTCCCTCTCCATTTCCAGATCGACGAGGAAACCGAAGAGGAGGAAGAGTATCCGGATACTGTACCTACCGTACCCACTGCTACCGTACCTTCAGATTATTCGGAAGAGTACGGTCAGCAACTGCCAGAGGCAAGTACCGTACTAGTACAAGGCGAATGGTCGGAAATCTCCGAGAACACTGATTCCTCCACCTACACCCCAAGCACTACTGTCACTGCACCCGAGCCACCCCAATCAGAAATCACTGATTTTGAGACTGAAAACAGCGAAAATCAGTCTGAAATTGCACTGGAAACCACTGAAATGCCGTCTGAATACACTGAAAATGCAGAAATTGCACCAGAAATCATTGAACCAGATAGCTCGTGGCAAGAGGAGACTAGTCAGGTAGTAGTGCATGTATTCTTTTTGCATGTTTAGACACTGCACCCTTTTTTTAGTTTGATTACTAACATTTAGAAATGGCTCGAAATAAACTGGAAAAATGAGCGTCAAAAGAAAATAAAGTTTGAAAAAAATTTGGGAATTATTTTTAATGTATTTTTTTTCACTATTTCGAACTTATTTTTAATTCGGAAGACTCATTATTTGTTTACAATTTGTGGAAACTTCCAATTAAAGGCGCATTCACTAAACTCCAATGAATCTTCGACGGAACAGCAAAAAAATTTTTGTGGAAAAAAAAATTTTTAATTTTAAATGCAAAATTTTGAAAAATTTTACCGATACAAAAAAATTAGCAAATATCCTTGTAATCTGAAATTAATAGTCCCAGTCTTTGTATCTTTCAACGAGACCAATTGGCATTTGTGTATGCGCCTTTAAACAATACGTCTTTAGTGTTGATAATTTTTGAAAATTTTGAAAAATCGCTGTTTAATGACATAATTAATATGTGTGGTGTTTATGCTTGTTTGATTGGAAACGCGAAATTGTCATGTTCCGCTTGAGCGCGATTACTGACATCTTGCGAAATGAATGAATGTGTTGCCTGAAATGATATTGGAAAGTGCGCTCTATTGAGAAATTGTGGAATGAAGTTTCTAGCAGGAGGAAAAAAGTATCTTGAAACAATTCGTTCTGATGAAACATAAATTTTTTCGTATTCATATAATAGCATTTTCTCTTGAATATCCGAGAATTCTCAATAGAGCGCACTTGCTTCCCTTTCTCATCCTAATTTCTTCTATTTTCCAGGAACTTCCCTCACATCCAACTACAAAAATGGCTCCTCCGCCCCCAACACAAGCTCCGCCCCCTCAACAGAAACGTCTCGCCCCGGTATTCAAACCGTCTCAAATCACTGTTCAAATCGATGAAAACGAATCGGGAGTTGAGATTACAAAGGCACATGCCACGTATCCAGATGGTCTTTCGGGTACAATTACATATGTTCTTCACAAGGGAGATCCCAATATTTTCTCTGTTTCTTCATACTCTGGAAGTGTTAATTTGCTCCGCCCACTTGACGCCGAGACTAATTCCACTGTCACTATTCAGGTCTCCACTTCTGAGGTAAGGTGTTTTTGATAGTGTTTTTTTTTTCAGTTTCCAAAATTTTGTTTGTAATTGATTTTTCAAGTTTCAAATTTATTCCGCTCTATACATATGCACGGGAATTCGACATTATCTTTCAATGATGAAAAAAAAAATTTTCGGTTTCAAAGAACTTCCGTTTGTTTTTTGGATCATTTAGTTTGTTTGGCAGAAAATGCACCTTAGTGAGAGAAATTTCTAATTTTTTCGAAAAATCAAGGAAAGTTTTATATTCTCCGGAAATATAATCATTTACAATAGGACAGAGGATTCTTATTTCGCAAATATCGCATTACCGGTAACTTTTTTATTGCATTTTTGTGCTAAATTAACAGAAATATAATTGCTTTTTCGATATTGTCACAAATAGGGTATTTCATTTTTCCTCAATTATTCCCTGTTCCGTTTTAGAGTTTCAAATTTTCCAAATGCCGGCTCAATCGATGAACGTATTTCGGTGTAACCTACGTTGAAATTTTTTAAAATTCTCGCTGCTCCGTTCGGATACATAAATTTGATTTCGGTTTCAAAAATACTTCCTTTTGTTCTTTGAAATGTTCGTTGCACTCTAGAAGTTTTTTCGAGAAATAAACTCGAAATTTGGAATTTGCTTGCAATTTTTGGCATCAGAGAGTTTGATATTAACAGAAGAATAACATTTTTTAAATAACTCAATCCAGCTTTGAAATTCTTGAAACAGTAAAAAAACAGTTTCGAAATAATTTAATATTGAGTTAGGCTTACACATATTTTGTTATGTCTACAACTTGATATATATACATATCTTCTTACTTTCTTCAGATTCCTGGAAAAATTTGTTTCGAAATCAGTATTTTCATTTTTTTTTTCAGTTTCTGAATTTCATCAGAACCAATTACAAAACAATAAAAACAGTCGATTATCTGTTTTGTTTGACAATTTCAAATTTTCCAAATACAGGCTCAATCGATGAACGTGGATCCAAAACTGGCGCATTTCGTGAGTATCACCATCAACGTGGCAGATAAAAACGATTGGATTCCGAATTTCGAGAGTGGTTCATATGAATTCGATGTGAAAGAGGACACACTTCCAGGAACTATTGTCGGACAAGTCAATGCTTTCGATCAGGATAGAGATGTTTGTTTGGTTTTTAGTGTTTCCATGGTTTTATTACTGGCAGTATGTTGTTCCGTTCAAAATACCGTTTCAGGTGTTTTTGGAAAAAATATAAAATTTCAGAAACAGAATTTTTTTCTGAAATATTTAGCGTTGATAATTGTAGAAAAAAATGAAAAAAAACATTCGTTTTCGATTTGAATTTTTAATTTTTGCTTCATTACCGCAAAAATAGGAAAATGGCTGTAGCGAATTTTTTCCAGTTGTATTTTCACGACGAAACAGAGAAAAGACAATATTTTGAAAATGCTCCAAACTTCTTACTGAAAATTCTGATTCAGAATGAACTTTGAATGATCATTTCCAAGAAACAGTGAAAAAATATAACTATACTGTCACATTTTCAATTCAAAATACCATCTTCTTGTTCCAGGACCCGAATAACCGTATCCGTTACCGTCTTCTGTCTGCTGGTGGCCTCGAGGCTCATTTCAATGTCAACGCGGAAAGTGGTCTGATCACTTTAGCCAGACCAATTGACGCATTCGCCGGAGAGAAGATTACGGTAGTTTCGTGTACTCCTCTCGGACAACTCCATTTCTTTTAGCTTCGAATCGAAGGAGCTGATAGTGGACTGTCTCCTTTGTCTTCCACAACTACAGTACTCATCAATGTGGTTGCCACGTCATCACATTTGATTCCGGATGCATCGCCCGTTTCGAATACACCGAATGAAGGAGAATTGCAATTCAGTTTGAGAAATTATACGTGAGTTGGATTTGGTTTTTTTTCTGAAACAGAATTAAATGTTTCTGGGGAAATTGGGAAGAAGGGAAACTTTTCACGTTTTATTGCAATGGACAGGTCAAAAATTAAAATGTTCTCACTTTGACATAGTTATTTTTATTCGAAATAATCGTCCGAAACTTTTGACGTTTGATTTAGTTTAATCTCTTGAATTTATTCTTCAGCATTTGTTTCATTCATAGAAATTAAGAATCACGTGGTCTTGAAACATTAAATTTTTAAAATTTAAAGTTTTTTCGAAATTTGAAGTGGCAAAAATTACTGTTGCACCAAAATTTTGTATGTTTTATTGGAAGTTTCTGGAGTTTCACTGTGAAATATCATTTTTCTTCAACTTGAATTTTTTCCTAAAGCAATAATGATCTGAAGATGATCTTTTAGTTTTCTCCAGTGGTTTTCTAACACTTCTTTTTTAAGAAACAGTATTTTTTTTAGAAAAACCATCTTCTGGGAAAATTAATTTTTTCGCTGAGTGCTTCAATTTTACCCGTAAAAAGTATTTTTCTCATCCAAAATCTGGCATTTTTTCCAAAATCTGGAATATTTTTTTTTAGTTTTCACTGTTCCACAAATTGTGGGAAATAAAATTGATATTCGTTGTTTCGTTCCACTGGTGATTTTTATTAAGAGGATAAAAAACAGCTTTTTTCACGAAAAACGATTGGTTTCGATAATAGATTTCTTTTTTGAAAAAATTTCTGCTTCACAAATTCCAAAAAATAAATCATTGTGTAGAATTTTAATAATACACAACCGAAAAATCCAACATATCCAAAACATCTTCATTATATTTGCAGAGCATCAGTATCGGAAGCAGTCCGTCCTCCCCATTTGGTTCAAGTACTGTCAGTGATGAATAAACCAACGGATACACGTTTTATAATTTGTAATATTGTGTCTGGAAACTATCGTGGAGCATTTGGAGTCACCGCCGGAAACGATGGAAATTGTGAATTGAGAACTCAAATGGAATTGGATAGAGAGACTGTTGAGAGGTTTGTTTTGAAAAAAATGGCTTAGGCTCCGCCCCCTTAAAGCCTTTTTAGTAGAAAAACAGAAAACGTTACTGTTTCATGAAACTTAATTTGAAAACTTTCATAACCTTCGAGTGTTACGAATATGATTCCAGTTTTGATAATCAGCGTTGCTCTTGGCTCCGCCCCTTTTTTTAAATTTTCCATCATTTTGGTCGCATTAAATTTTCTGAGGAAAGGGCGGAGCTAATTGAGTTGAATACAGAAAATTTTAGTTTTTGATAATTCATCCATTGTAATACTAGGTAATAAAGTTTTTGTAACATTTTGGCAAATTCCAAATTGTTGAAACTGGGAATTTTTCCAAAATATAGGAGTTTTTTGGAAAAAAAAACTGTATCAAAAACCAGGAAAACATTTCAGATACCTGCTGAACGTGACAGTAACCGCTGGAACCCAAACAGACTACGCTCTCGTCTCGATTACGGTACTCGATGTGAATGACAATGTGCCGAGATTCGTTTATGACTCTGACTTGGGTCTTACCACCTATTTCGGAGCTGTTTCTTCGGTGGCCAACGCTTTTACAAGGGTTATTACTGTTAAGGTGAGCGATGGGATAAGACTTATCAGATTGAATTGGACTATATTTGAGAATTTGAATCCGATGGAATTTTGAAACAGGAAATTTTTTTCTGTTTCAGATAAATTTAAGACAAAAAAATGGGATGAAGATGTGATTCTTTTTATTTAGATTTTAGGAAATACTTGGAAATATATATTTTAAAAGTGATTTACTGGAAAAATTGAATCACTTTTCATAGATATTTCCAGTTATTTTAGAAATTTTATTGAAATTGAGTATTTTTTAGTTTTTACCCATTATCACTGGTAGAAAATGTATTTCATACGTGATTATCGCAAACATTACGTTTGACTTTATCAGTGAATTGCTAATATTACCAACTTTAACTGTTTCTTAAAAAAACGTCAGAAACATGTAAATTATCGATACTGATTAAACCACTAGTGAACCTTATCGAAAACTTATAGATGAAGAGTATCAGAGTAAGACATCATGAAAAAATTCACGAAAATTCTTAGAAACAGTAATTTTTAGAAGATTCATTCTGATTAATTAACGAAGTTTTTCTATCATCTTAAAAAGATAATTCTTTCCAAGATAAAAATAGCTCCGAAACCCCGAGTTTAAATTTGAGAAAAAACCAAAAAAAAATAAATAAAATCTTTCGGAAGATTTGAATTTCAATAACAAATAATACTGTTTCTAAACTATGAAAATTAGTTTTTGATTTTAATATAAAACACTAATTCGTTCCAAAACGAAGGGAGTTTTCATAGTATTTTAGTCGCATGAGATTGCACAATTAAATATGATATTTAAACCATTAAGACAGTTTTAAATACTTTATGATAATTCTTGAAAATGATGATTTTACTCGAAATTTTATTTAGATTAACGAAGACTCCTGCTTATCAAAAGAAAAAATGTTGATATTTTTTGAAAAAAAAAGAAATTTTGAACACTAAAAACCTGGTGAAAATTGGAAATAAGGTTATCTCAATGAAAAAAATACAGTTTCAAAATCAAATAATTCCAGGAATGAAAGAGAAACACTAATACGCGTTACGTTTCCCTCCATCAATATTCAAAAACGATAAAAATCCCCCTCAAACTCCATTATTCCAGGCAGAAGACGCGGATCTCGGAAACAGTAGTCTGGTGAACTATGCACTGGACCCTCTGTCGGCTCACTCGAAATATTTCTCAATTTCTCCGTTCGGAGAGATTAGTACAAAACAGAGCATGTCGACAATTCTCTCCAGAAATCGATTGCAGTTCTTTGAATTCCGGGTGAGTCAGTTTAGAAACTGAAAATATTTTGGGAAATAATTTTACTTTTCGGAATTTTAAAATTGTTTCAGCAATGAGTGACTGATGGCGAATTTTGTCAATACGGTTAATGAAAGAGATGAAACTAATTTCTATTCATTTTTGAAAAAAATCGGGAGTCTTAAGAAATTAGTGATCTCCAGTTTTTCGAATCATACAGAAAAAAGTGAATTTTTCATAATTACTGAAGGAAGAAAAAGCTAAAAATTAATTTTTTTCGTTATTTTTTTTCAAAAATTAGCATGCAAACAATAACTGTTTCAAGAATTATCTGTGTAAATTCTATATTTCTCTTTTTATTTCCATTTTAGTTGATAAAATTCTCTTTGAAAGCATGTTTTGATAAAATCCTAAGGAATCGATGAGTATTTCCCTAGCATTTCTGGGGGAACTCATACCCACAATAACAAATCGTAAAAAAGCGAATCGGGAAACAAGAGAATTAAAAAAGGAAAAAAATTTTGTAAATTCGAAAATTTTTGAAACTGCAATTTTTCCAATTTTTCAGATTTTTTTTTTAATTTCACGAGCTTTTTAAATAATTATAAGGCTGCAATTGCGCTCTATTGCTAAAAAGTGTTATTTTGCATTTTTAGACACCCGACATTCAGGCATTTGATTGTTCATTAGAGCGCATTTGCAAAAAAAAAGCGCATTTGCAAAAATACAGTTATCGTCAATAGGGCGTATTTTCCGAAATATGAGCAGAATTTCTTTCTGAAAAACACTGTTCCAAGAAATTATTAATTCTTTTGAAAAAATTAACTCATTGTTCAACAAGCTGTATTTCCTGTTCCAGGTATCTGCATGCGACTCTCCAATATCGGGTCAACAACTGTGTTCGAAAGCGGATGTGGTTGTGAATGTAATCGGATCGACGAACAGATTCAAAATGATCATTTACGGACTGAACCCTCAACAATTGAAGAAACACGAAAAGGATCTGGTGAAATCGATTCGACAATTCACCGGAAACTGTAATTTATTGACGATTGAGAAGATGATCGAACACACTGCCATCGAGAATCAAGTATGTTTGATTTTTTTAAATTTTGATGAGGGGAGGGGCGAAATTTTTTTGGCTTATTCTGATCGTGTGAAAGAGAATCGAAAAAATTAAAAAAGTGTCATGAATTCTTGACAATTTTACAGTTTCAAAAAATTGAAATTTTCAAAATTTGAAAAATTAGTATTAATGAATTTATCTGCTAGTATATCGAATCTCTACTATTTCATTCAATGGTGAACAACACGGTAACTTGAAACATTGAGCCTATGAGGTGTTGAATACTGAAATACTGAAACTAAAGAAATTACCACTTTCCTGAAACATGAAACTTTTTTTGAGATAACAATCTCTAAAATCCTAATTTAAAAAAAACATTTTATTGTAAGCGAAACAATTTTAATCGAGAAAAATTTTAGATTTTTTCTTGTTGAATCGGTTTTTATGGAATACCGAATACCGAAATACTGAAAACAAAAACAGTGGTAAACCTCTGAAACCGGTTTTTTTTGTGGTGAACGGAAATTGAATTTCGGAGAATTTTCATGAAAAGATCATAGATTATAAGTAAAATTTATTGTTTCACTTGAAAAAAAACTATTTATTACTCCTTTATTGAAACAGTTTTTATATTTTTATGCATACCGATGAAAACACAGTAGTTCATCTATCTAAAAAAAATTCAGAGGTCTACAAGAAAATATATTTTCAGTAGATTACTATCGAGCTGATGAAATCCGAACAATTTTTCGAAAACTCTCTCGTTAAAACCAATATTTTGAAACAGAAACTAAATTTAATTTTTCAGATTCGAACAGACATCTACTGGTACGCAGTGAATCCGACGACGAAAAAGATTTGCAAGAAACAAGATATTCGAAAATTATTCGAAACGTCGAATGTTCAATTGATTGCTGGAAAAGTGCAACCGTGGTTCAGATTAGAGAGAATTTCAGAGGATGTGAGTTTTTGAAAAAAAAGTTCTGTTTCAAAAATTCATCGATATTATTTTTTGCAAAATCGATGGATTCCATGTTTCCTTTTTTAGTTGTTAAATTTAAATTTTGAATTTAATTTTAACAGAGAAAAAAGGAACATATTTTTCTGTTTCGAAGCTTTGGTAAAAATTATTGAAAAAGAAGAAAAAAGTATTGTAAGTAAGGTTCCAATTATCATGTTGTTTATTCAATTCAAATGATTACTGTTTCAAAAAAAATATTTTAAAAATAAAAAAAGGCTATTGTTTACTGAATTTCAGGCTGGCGAGGAAGGAAGTATGTCATCTGGTGGAATACTGTCAACCAATTGGAAAACATCGAACATCTTGCTCATCATTCTTGCAGTTACAGTAGCCCTCGGAGCAATCATCGGCATATGTGCCGTGTGTGTTTTCTGGTCAAGATATAAAACTGCTCAGCGTAATGCATCGAACTTCTCTCATTCATATCCTCAGAAACTCGGTCCAATCTATCATCCATCGATGGGCGTGGCCGGAGGCGGTGGAATGGATCCACGTGGCGAATACGATTACGAGACACAAAATGTGAATATGTTGATATCAGATGAGGATTTGACAATGAAAAGTGGATCGATTGGAGTGCCAGCTCATCAGAGAATGGGAGGTCCCAATGGACCAATGGGATTCGGAGGAGGAGGGGGTGGAGCTGGTGGAGGGGGCGGAGCCAATCAAAGTTATAGAACTTATGGTTATCGACCCGCACAGAGTACAGCCTATGAAGGAGATTTTAGGTGAGGAGTCTTTTTTTTTAATTTTGGAAGAAAAAACAAAGTTTTTTTCATTAAATTCACTATTCCAAACGTTTCTTTTTGTGGAATTGATGTCCCACTGACTATTGAAAATTTATGCCGACACAAGAGTAACATTTTAAAACAGTAAACTTTTCGAAAATTTTTGACGTTTTCAAAACACATTTCACTGTTTCAATGAGAAGTTAATTGAAATAGAAAGTAAATTGAAGCGCTGTCAGGTGTGTACCTTTACATTTAAAAAGTGATATATCTTCGTACTGTGATATTTAAAACCATGTCGTTTTATCTTCCGAAGCGATAAATTCCGAAAATATTAATCAAAGAACTATAATACATTTAGAAGCATTTCTCTGCTTTTTTCTTCATATTTAGGAACTCATTTGGAACAGTAAACATTTTCTAATTGACACGGAAAAAAACCAATATTTTGGTCCTGAAACCTCAGCGTCATCATTTTCTAGTATTCCTAGGAAAACTAATGAAACTCTTTGGAGCAGTAAAAATTTTCTATACAGAAATAAAATTACTTTGGTTTTCAAAACAACATCAAAACAAAACAACACTCTCTAGTATTCCGATGAAAATTGACTAAATTCTTTGAAACAGAAAATATTTTTCAACTTCAAAGAAGAAAAACTCTTATGAAAAAAGTTCAGAAATTTTACAAAATTTTAAAAATTTTAAATTATTGTTTATCATGAAAACCATATTGATCATTGAAGTATCGGGAACTACAGTTTGACCAATTACTAAACAAATACGAGAAACAGTAATTTTTCGAGAATTGTTACAGGATCTTTTGCGTTAAAAAAGCTTCATCAGAGAAATGTGAGAAATTAAAATTCCATTCTTTCGTTCTCCGAATACTTTTAGTTTTTTTTGTTTCAAAAGAAATTTCGGCTGTTTTACCATTATTTATTGACTATCATATATCTGTTTCGATACAGAGAAACTTTCTGAAACAGTGAACTTTCAGGAAATATTTGGGGTTTTTAAAATACATTTCACTGTTTCAATGATGAAATTTATGAATTCAAAAGTCAATATAAGAGCTGTCAAGCGTGTACCGTTACATTTAATAAGTTATATATCTTCGAACTGTGATATTTCAAAACCATGTTTCTATTTGAAGCGGCTAATCTCCAAAATTTTCAAGAAAGAACGGATATTAATTCTGAAAATAAATTTCCGATGAGTCTGAAACTGAAAAATTCAAATTTTTTTCTGTTTTAAGACGTTTCTATTTTTTGAAAGTCAACCTTGACAATAATTGCAATAATGTTCAATATACGGAGTGTGTCGAGTATATTTTTTTCAAAAAAAAACTTTTCATCACTAATTTTCTTCATTTTCAGCATAGAAGAATCGATGTACGCAATCAATCCTTCGGGACGATTGGATCCTGTTACCAAGTGAGTCTTCCTCTTCCTTCTTTCTCTTTCTCTGTTATTCTGAACAACTAGAAAATCATTTTGATATCGAATTTCAGTCGTGTAATTCTACCGTCGAATTTACCTCGAACAACAAGTAAGATCTCTCTCTGAAATTGTCTTTTTGGTTCTAATCCTTCTTTTTTCTTTGTTTTTCTCCTTAAAAAAAGCGCTTCTTTCGTTCTCTTTGCATGGCTTTTTCTTTTTGTTTTTTTGGGGAAGTTTGAATTTAAAAAAAATTTTTCGGGGTTTTTAGACGTAGATTTTTCATAAATTGCAAAAAAAATTCACATGAAGTTTCAGAATTTCGGTAAAAAATTTTCTATTTCAAATAAATAAATTCTGAGAGTCTATATTTTATAAATAATTTTTGTTTTATATTTTTAATTTGAAAAAAATCGCCCCCAAAGTTTCGAAGTTTTATTGAATATAAAGATCCCCCTCTTTTCCAAACAATTTCTGTGTAAAGAATGACGGGAAAAAATGGGCGGAGCTTAAACTTAACTTGGTCGTCGAATTTTTGGGACTATTTTTTTGAACTAATAAATACAAGTCTTTTTATGAAAACTCGATCTAGGGCAGAAAAAGCGAGAAACTATCGACTCTTAGTACTGGACATGAGTTTGGAACAGTAAATATTTTAGTGATTCACCATTATTCTTATTTTCTTTTCTGATATATTTATTTTGAGTTTCATATGAAACAAATACTATATACTTAAGCCTTGCTTTTTTCCTGTGGATTCTATCTTTTGAATCAATCAAATTTTCATTTGGTTTTTCAATTACTATTTTCTGAAACAGCAAATTAAAATATACATTTTTTGATAAAAAAAAATCAACAAAAAACTGCTTATTGCTGATAACCCAATGCTTTTTTATGCTTTTCAACCCCTATCATCCCCCTATTCCCATCTCAAAATCTTACAGTATCCCTATTTCAGACGTATACAGACAATCGTGATTCCGACACCCGACTACCATCAACGCACTCATCCGAACCAACACAAAAGTATACTGTAACTCTCTCTTTTTCTTTCTGTTTTTTCTCATTTTCTCCCCTCCAAAGAATCTCATTTTTCCCCCATTTTTCCACTTTTTTCTGCGTTTTACCCTATTTGTTTCGCTCAACAAACGTCATTTCCTTGTGATTTTATAGGTGCTCAATATGTTTTTTTCGTCTTGATTTTAAATTTATTCTATTATTCTCCTCCATCTCCGATCCAATTTGCCAGTGATTGTCCCCTCTTCTATCCACTACCACCGCCGTTTCAGTGACAAAAATATACCTTTTTTACCGAGAATTAAAGGAGGACTGAAGTTGATTTCAATATTTTGTATATAGATGTAGTTTTTCATTCTGAACACTTTTTCTGTTGACAACTTTCTCTGAAAATGCCTCTAAATGCATTAAAAATCGACTTGAAATGCGAGGATTTGATTATTATGGAAGAGTTTTTTGCAACTTCGGCCACGGGGTTTTTGACCGCCCAAGTGGCTATTTTCCTCATTTTTTCGAAGTTAATGAGAAGATATATCCAATAAAAACATAAAAACTCAAAGAAAAAATAAAAATAGCCAATGGGGCGTCTCAAATCCCGTGGCCGAAGTTGCAAAAAACTCTTCCATAATAATCAAATGTTTGCATTTCAAGTCGGTTTTTGAGGCATTTAGAGGCATTTTCAGAGAAAGTTGTCAATAGAAAAAGTGTTCAGAATTTCAAACTACATCTATATACAAAATATTGAAATCAACTTCAGTCCTCCTTTAATACTAAATTATGTATAGAGTTGATATTATGATTGAAACGGTGTATTTATTTATTTATTTCATTTTTTTTGAAAGAAAATATAAATTATTGATTTTGAAGATAGTTGTCTGAATGTTTTCAGTGATCAAAAATTTGATCGAATATAAAATTGTTGATGAAACGTTTACTAATGAGCTGGTTTCAAAATAAATTCAGTAAAACATACAATTTTTCCAAATTTTTCACTGATCAAAAGAATGCAATCAAGTTTTTCCTAACGTTCCGAATTGTTTATTTTTTATTTTCCGGGCTGATATAAAATAATCATTCCACATTATATGGGAATACTTGTATGAGCCATTCTTGTTTTTTATATTTCATTACTTTCTCGGAGTATTGTGACAAAGATTACTGTTTCGAAGTTTCTATATTTTTGCGCAATTTTTTTGAAACTGTGATCAGTGTATAAATGGATTCGGAAGAAAAATGATAGAACCCTGTCTGAAAAAAAAATCGGTTTGAACTTGAAACTTTTTTTCCAAAAAATTACTGTTTCACTACTTCCTGCTGATGATTTTCTTATATTTTGGAACACCTAGCCAAATAACCTTTTGCAATGTTCTGGAGAAAATTATGGAGAAAATTAAAGAATTTACCGAAGAAGCAACTAAATTTCTGAGAACTGTATATTTTAGTTTTATGAAACTGCAAAAAAATGTTCTGTTACACTGATCCTATAGTTGAAGTACTGTAGAAAGAGATCAATATAGAAGAAAAAGTTCTTGAAGATTTGATATCTTTGAAATAGTATTTTTTGGAATTCTTCAGAATTTTTTATTTTGGCTTTCAATGAATGACTTCTTCTGGTTATCGAAAAAAATAATACTCTTTCGAAGTTTCTGTTTATTCGAAAAAAAAATGATAATACATTTAAACGCATTTTGAACAAATTCCAATGTATCTTATACAATTTTTCATTTGTTCTCTGTGTTCCGATGAGGAGACAACTTCATCCCGATTAGAAGAATGGCAAAAGTCTGAAAATAAAAATTAATTGAAACAATACATTTTAAAACAAAACATTGAAAAATATACAAGTGCACTCCATCGAACGAGATCAGCAATATTTTTTCTAATAAGAAAGAAAAACACATGAAAAAAGGGAAACAGTAAATTTTTGCTGAAAATTTTCAAAAATTGATATGGTTTAGCGGTTTCGAATTTTTTTTGGACTTTCCCGTTTCGAGTTTTCGCGGTTTCGAAAGGTTCCATATTGTTATAAAAACGAGTCAGTGTGGTTTCTTGGAGGAAACTTTAAAAGAAGAAACATTGAAACAGTAAGAATATAACTTGAATTTGAACAAATACTATCAGACAGACGATAAAAAATGTTTTTCTACAAAAATTTCACTTATTCAAGTTTTATATTGGTCATTTTGCTAGGGCACATTAACTGAACTCAGCTTCTGACTCCCGTTATTATGTTATGTATAAATGATACATTCAAACTAATACGAATCGGCAAGGCTTTTGAAAAAAAATTCCGAAACAGCAAAAAATCCAAGTTTTTAATTTTACTCTCCGACAATATAATATTCTCGGATCCCGAAAAAACAAAGTTTCAAACATGAATTTCTAAAACTCAATAACTTTCAAGCTGAGGATGATGATGGAAAACTGTTCTTTTATGTTTTAATTATGTACCATACGTACCAATGAAATTTTAAATATTATTGTGGTCATATTGGTTTGTTGACACAGTAAAAAATAACTTCGAAACAGGGAATATAGTTACTGTTTCACTGCTTCTTTTTTGATTATTATCGTAGAAAATTCGAGAATACTGCTGAATACGAGTACCTTATAACCTATTATTGTCTTGCTCCTCTAATTGTATTCTCAAACAATAGGCCTTTGGAAGACAGTCTTGCTTCAGAGAATAGGGTATTGAAAAATAGTTTTATATACAAATCTAATAGTTACGGGAAATCAGCTCAAGCGAAAATGTACAAAAAGTCATAAAATTTAAAAGACAATTGGAACAGAAAATTTTTCGGATAAAAGAAAAAATAGTTTCACAGCGCAATACAGCTTCCAAACTATTTTTTAAAAATTTCTCTGAAAACTCAAAAAAATAATAATGTTTCAAAGAAAAGTTGACCAACATTGGTTGTAACTGTGACTGATTCGAGTTCAATTCTCTCTGAAGTTGCAATTATTCACGGCAATGTAAAATTAGAATGTATTGAATAAGTTCTATTGATAAAACAGAATATTTAATAGTAGAAAGTATAGATTAACGTCTTCATGTTTTTATAATTCGAACATTACCGACATCGTATATTTTCTCGCAAATAGTTAGATAAAAATAGAAAAATAGGAATTCTTATCGTATGGCGAAATGGAATTACCAAGTTGTCAATAGGGCGCGATTGATTTAAGCTGTTTTTTCATATAGTAAGAAAATTAAAGTTTAAAAAAAACACTTTTTCAAAATATGTTTGAAAAGTTGATTTTTAACTTGATTTCATTAGAATGATGATACTAGAAATAGAGAAACTCATGAAAAAAGTCTAAAAATCCAAGAGAAAAGCGGTCAAACATGCTCTATTCTCAAAGAAGAAGGAGGGGGGAGAACGGAAAAGAAGATTAGGCGCCTTCTGTATTGACGGAGCACGAACGAAGGATGAGCAATGGGGAGGGCGATTAGGTGTGTACGAAGAAGAAGAATACAAAAGAATGAGGGAAAGAATGAGTTAAACATGGAATTAGCTGAATAGATGAACGACGAATTGGCATGTTTGTTGAACGGATTTTTGAAATTTTGGAATTGAGGAGGTGGAGAACAAGAACGGAATTCCGAGGAGAAAGATAAGCAATAAGAAATTTTGAGAACAGAGGAGCAAAATAGAACTCAGACTCAGTGTACCGATGAAACAGTGATTCTTGGAGCAAGTTTAAAAAAAAATTAGATGTTTTCAATGTTTCAGGATCAATTGAAGCTAGAAGACACATTTTTTGAATGATTGGTTCCCTTGTATACATAGGTTGAGATAATCTTGAAACAGTAGAGAAAATTGAATTAGAATTAGGCTGAACTAGTTTGAGAAGCAACTAAATTTTGGAGAACTTTATTTCTTTAGTTTTATGAAACTGAAAATAAATTCTGTTTCATATTCATCACATTGTTTTTCGTTTCAACTGTAGGTCATTTCTCTGTGTGACTTGAAGAAAGTTATATTCCAAAACTAACTGTTTAATTTTTCAAGAAAAATTTGAAGGATGATTCGAAAAGCTCTAATAGATATTTTCATTGATAAAAATTCAGTTTATCTTTTCACAAATAGAAAATGTAAATACACATTTGTTGATTGAATTTTGTGTTTTTTGAAACAGAAATGCTTGTATTCATGAGCCATTTTTCATTATTAAAGACTTCGTTTAAAAATATCAGACGGTCTCTTGATTAACAAATCGAGAATAATAACTTAATATAATCATTTTCATTACTTTTCTTCAAATTTATAATTTTGGCTGTAGTCGAGTAGTAAAGTATTCTTTTCTTACTAGAATTATGATAATGAAACAGAAAAAGTTCAGAAAATCTAACTAATGGAACAAGATCGATATCTCAATTGTGTGAAAAATTAAATTTTGAAACTGCATTTTTTTCTTAATTTTTCAATTTGTTTCTTGTGGTTTCTTCTGAATAAGATTTTCTGGTTATCAGGATTGATATTATTGTTTCAAACTTCCTTTTTATTCGGAAAAAAATGCTAGTGCATGATAAAAGTGGCATTTCAGGAACCCAATTTAATTTTTTTATCGAAAGTTGTTCTCTGTACTTCGATGAGAAGACTACTTCAACAGATATGTTTTGTGCGCTTCCAGGCTGTAATAGGAGAATCACTCGAACCGAAAAATTCTAAGAATAAAAATTGCTTGAAACACTAAATTTTTTTCAACAAAAAATTTGAAAATATGCAATTTCGCTCAATTGAACAATAGAAGCAGGCGTATTGATTCAAATGTCTAATTAACAAAGAGGCTAAAAGTGCAAACTGTTTTCCACGAAATGTATCAGGATTGTTGATTGGCTACGTCACGGAAGCGGAGAGTACATTTTTAAAGCTAAGCTCAGTTTCAATAAATTGGAATTCCAAAAATTTGTGTTTCAAAATTCCGCGAAAATTATTTCCGGGAACGTGACATTTTTAGTCACAACGCTCGATTGAATACAAAGCAACAACTGAAAAAGATGAATGTGACATTCGCAGTTTTTCATTCTCAAAATGAAAGTTTTTTTCTGTTTCAACAATTTTTAGAACTTTTTTCGTGCCCATCAAAGCTGTCAAACGGCCGGCCGCGGCTGGCCGCGGCCAGCCGAGAGCTCGGCTCGGCCGGCTTCGGCCGTTTATGAAAAGCCGCGGCCGGCCTCGGCCGGCCGCAAGAATTTCTTGTTAGTATAATATGTTGAAAAATTTCTGTTTTCAGTTTTTTTGAAACGGAAACATAAGTTTTCAACTACGATATACTTATTTAACATATTTTTGAGTATGTCACAGTTCGCCAGTCAAAATTTTTTTTAATCAAAATTTTGAAAATCTGCTTCTTTTCGACCTAGTTTTTATTATTTCATATACTATGATATGCATACTTATGTGTTCAAACTTTCAATTAGGTCACTTGGCGTTTTTAGCTCACAGATAACAAAAAGTTTCAGTGGTAGTAAAGTCCTCGGCCAGCCGCGGCCGGCCGAGGCCGCAACTGCAACGTGGAAAAAACCGCGGCCGGCCGCGGCTTCGGCCGGCCGGCTCGGCCTCGGCTGGCCGCCGAATTTGACAGCCTTGGTGCCCATACAGAATTGTTCAATACATGATCGTCATTCTGGCAGATAACTTTCCTTACGGTCTGCTCGATTGGTAAGAATGGATTGACGTGAAAAAGGATATAAGGATATCATGTCACTACAACTACGGTAATAAATTGGAAAATTAAGTCTTGTTTAATTTTTTTATGTCTGTTTTCTCCATTTTTTTTGACTGTGATCAACTAATCTTACATTTTCCGGAAAAAAATTAAACTGTTTCAAATTCCATCGAAAAAATAATTGTTGAAATTCCCCAGTAATGGCATGTTTTTTTGTTATGCCTCATCTGACCCCTTCTGTATATTCAATTGGCCTCAAATCGAAAAGAATGGGAAGAAGGAAGAAAGATTGCTCATCTCTCCCTTTATTTCTTTTATTTTGTTTGTGTTTTCTCTGAAAAATGCAACATTTCCTCCCCACCACCCCCACTCCTCCCTCAATTCCCATGAGCGACATTTGAAACAAACAACAACTTTCGGACGCACATTCATTCATTTCTCTCTCTCTCTCTCTCTCTCTCTCTCTCTTTCTTTTTTTTCCAAAGATGATAGATCTGGGAAAAAGAGACCACTTTTTGGGGGGACTGAGAGACCAATTCTATTCTTGTCTTACTGTAGATTTCGAAACATTCTTTATAATGACTCAGCAGTGAAGAGTCTTTAGAATTTTCTATTTTCATGAAATATTTGAAACGGATTTTTCATGAATGTTTTTCTTTTGTATTTTCGGACATTTTGATTTCTAAAATCATCTTATTCACTGATAGAATATTCACGAAACAAAGCAAAGAATACACTGTTCAGAAATGAATTTTTGAAAACAGTGATCTTTTTCGAGTTGTTTTTTCAATTAGAAGGATACATAGTTATCAATAACTAGATGAATTCCAAATTTTTTAAGAACTATGTAAAACAGAAAAATTTTTTTGAACTGAAATTTCGGAAAAACTGTTACTTTAAGTAGACATTTTGTTTATGGAAAAGAGTATCTGAATGATGAAATGAGTTGCTCCACGCCTCTTCGAAACCATATCAGTTGACATTTTCAGAAATTATTGGTTTTTTTAATCACCAATATTTTCAGCAAAAAACTTATTTTCGAAATCCATTTTCTTTCTAAAATAAAAGTTATCGGAAAACTATCGGTTTATTTCTCAAGCAGGTTTCTTTGCATCTGCTCTACTGAAAAATATACGTTACCAAAACTATTTTCACGGAATTCCTAAACAGTATTTTTTTCTCCTGAATTATTATTCTATGACCCAATTTATTGAAGCAAATGTCTTACCGTTATAATTTAAGGATAAGAAAGAAGAACTGAAAAGAGAACGCATAATTATGGGAAAATATTTCAAGAAACAGTAATTTTCTTAAATTTTTTTCTCGTTAAAAAAACAGAAACAGCACTAATAATATAGCTATTCTATTTTGAAAATTATGCGGAATAGAAAACAAACGTTATTTTGAAACTCCTAAAACAATCGCAGCTCCAAGCAGAATTCTTGTTTATGGCAGCAAAACAATATGAATGACTGATTAAATCTAGTTTGATCAATTAATATTTTCGCATTTTAGTCTTGAACAAACTTACTCTCAAAATTCATATTCAACGGTACTTTTTTGAAAAGTGTTGTTCTATTTTTCTATTTGCAATAGCAAGTGACATACTAAAAATGTACCGTACCAATAATAATTTCACGGAATTCTGAAACAGTATTTTTTTCTTGATTATTCATTATCACGAAGGTTTATCGAAATTAAACTAATCTATTTCTGTTATCACTCTCATATCGGAAGTATCGTACCAAATAAAGTATGCAAACTTTTCAAAAATAAATCTTAAGAAACAGTCTTTTTCAAAATTTTTCAAAGGAACACCATCCATAACAATCACTAAAATAGATTTTCGCTTTTTCGAAAATTATATGAAACAGAAAAAAATTTCAAGCTGAAATTTCAAAAAAGAACTACTGCTTCAAGAAATGTGTTTTTTATGGAAAAGATCACCTAAACAGTTCGCAAATTGATTTCAAATTTTCTAAATTATTTTTATCGAAAAAAAATACTGTTGAACCTTATATTCAATTGAACTTTTGAAACAAATGTCTTGCTTTCTAAAAAAAAGTTTCTATTCAATACTGAAAAGTTTACATTTTCGAGAAGAGTTCCAGGAAACTTCGAAACAGTATTTTTGGTTTTTCAAATACAAATCACAGTACAGTAAACCACTCACTATCAATAATCTAATTTCAAAATTTTCACAAACTATGTGAAACATAAAATTAATTCACGTCAAAATTACAAAAAGTCCTGTTTCAAGCAGAATTCTTGTTCATGGAAAACATATTATTGTCGATCTTAATTATCGTCTGTTCAAAGTTAAATTCAGGCTCCGCCCACTTTTATGAACAACTGAATGTCTATGAGAACAATGAGAAGGGCTTCAACTGAACGTCAAAACGCAAAGTCTTTTGGGCGATTTTTTTAAAAAATAGTTGAAACTTTCAAATATTTTCTTGTTAAAAAAAACTAACTCTTCAACCTTATGTATATTCGATGGTATTTGTAGTGACAAATTATCAATTCAGTCATTAAAATTATAAGTTTCCAAAAAGAATCTGATGGGATTCGGAAACAGTATTTTTCTCTTAATTGTTTATTATGACGTGTTTTACTAAACCGAAAATCCAGTGCACACTCTGTGTGTCTAAGAATATGTTTTCCCCACCCCCACAATGACGTGATTAATTAATTGACATTTTCTCAAAAACCTCTATAATGCTCACTCTAAACACTTCTAAGCCACGCCCATTCATACATTTGAGCAACACTCTTTTTTGCGTGTTATCCTTTGCTTGGGTATTCTCGTGCCGGGTTGTTTTCCGAAATTATAACTGTTTCATTTTCTTAATTCGTACCTGGTATCGAATGAATTTCAATAACTCTCTTATTATCACGAATAGAAATTACAAAGAAAAAACAAAAGAGATTTTTTTTTGAAAAACTAGGGATGTGATATGAATGTCAGAAGTACCACACAAATGGGAGCCGTTAAAATGTCGAAGCAGAATTTTTTTTGTGTTATTTGAAATTATAGGCCAATAACTTTGGTCAGACTTTAATTATTCTGTTTCGAAGAATTATAATTCTGAACAGATTTATACGGTGACATGTTAAATTACACATTTTTATTGTTCAACTATTTCGAAAAATAGTGAAAATGACGAAGCCAATTGAAAATAGAGGTCGAAAAATAGCCATACTCTGAAAGTTTTGTATTTATTAACAATTTTCTCGAGAACTATCTATATTATCATGAATTCAAAAATTAAAAATTAGTAAAAATTAGTTTTCTTCGCAAAAAAATTGAATTCCGTTAATTTTTGACCCAACGTCACATATCAGATGTTCTTCTTATTCAAAACTTTTGCTCACTCCATAAAACTGTAATTTTTCGAAAAATTTATTTTTAACTGTTTCATAGTACTCATTGAATTGCTCTTCGTTTGAAGCAAACAGTGTAAGATTTGTGGACTTCGAAAATAATTTCTTCCAGAATGCTCGTCCTCCTTCTTCTCCTTCCCCTTATCCCAATTGTCATCACAGCCCCAGCTGGAGCCACAATTGATACAGTAGTCGATTTCGACGAATATGTTCAGATATCCGGACAATTTGCCAGGACTACATATACTCCTCCGGTGAATGAGAAAGAGGCTGAGAAATGGAGTATGAAAGTCAAGGCACCTGATATGGCGAAGAGAACTTGTGAAGAGAAACTGACTTTGGCTCTTTTGACTGTTTGTGCAGGAAATTGTAATACTGGCAGACAAGAATGTGAGTGGTTACTTTTTGGATTTTCAAAATTTTGGAAAAAAATATTTTATTAGAACAATTCGAAATAATTTCAAGATATCGAAAATGTTGATAACTTATTTTTGGTTCCATTTGATGTAGTTCAGATATCAAATGAGACCGAACATCACCTAATTAATTTTAGAAATCAAATGGAAATTAATTGGAACAGGGAAATTTTTGAAATTTTCAAAATTTTCAGAACTTTCAAAATTTCACAGTTTTACATTTACTGTGCTAGTGATTCTTTAATTCAAAATTTCCGTTAGTAAAGCTAAATGAGACGGTATTTAATTGATACTTTTAATCTACTTTTTAACTTCAGTAGCATGGTCACCTCATTGATATCTCGATTTAGAGAAAATGATACAAGAAAGAGAATAATATAGCCTTCCCTGAATCATTTCCAAAATATTGTGAAACAGACAATTTTTTATCCAACAATACTAGATGTGTGTGGGTTTTTCGTTATAAAAAATTTTTAAAATTTACGGTTTTACCAAGTTCTTAGAAATTTTTACATTCTAAAACTCCAGTTTTCCGTTCAGAATATTTAAAAAAACTTGTTGAAAAAATAATAGTTCTACAGATTCATGAAACTAACATAAAACTTTGTCATTTAATACAGCTATTACTGTTTGATCAATTTACACATCTGGTAAATTGAAGTTTTCCCTGATAAGTTATTCAAAAGTTACGAGAAACGGAAAATTTTTGTTCATCTGAACAATTTTCAAAGAAAATAAATTGAAAATTAGAAAAAATTATTTTCTGTTTCTCAGAGATCTTGTTTGTGACATGTTGCTTCTATTCCAGTTCTTCTGTTGGATTTCAACTAACTTTTGAAAAAAACTTTTCCAAAAATTTTAAACCTTTTTTCCCGACAGATTCACATGCTTTGAAAATAGTATTTGAAAATACTATAATTTTCAGTGGTGTCAAAAGAACTGTGCAATAATGTCGAGATGAAGGATGCAGAGATTCAAGGAGCATGTTGCCCAGAAATGCTCCCAAAGAAGACAAAGAAGAAGAAGAATTCAAATAATTCAACTTAAATTTCGCTTTTAATGCTTTCAATTATTTATTGTTTTTCACGTATTGCTTTCTGATTTTATGAACTTTTATTTTTGAATCGTTCATTACAACCACGAATCTGATAGGCATCTTTTCCCATTGAAACCTCAATTACAAAACAGAAATTTTTAATTTTTCGAAGTAAAATTTTGAGGTCGAGCTCTTTTGAGTCAGCAGCTGTATAATCAGAAAATGTTCTAGAAATTTCCATTGGGTCATCATATAACACACCGATCAATTTGATAGAAACAAATTGATGGAAAATAAATTTACTGAAACAGAGAAAACATTTCCGAGAAAAGTGTTTCACTTCACTAATAAATATTCATTTTTCCATTCGAAACTCGATAAAAACATGGACACATAAAATATTTTAGAAATGTATAATTTTTCAAACAAAAAGCGTATAGCTGGAATAGTAAAATCAGTCCATATTGAAAATAACCGATTCTAAAATCCAACTCTTGAAGCAATTCTCGAATAACTCAGACTTTGAAACGGAGATGTTTTGGGAGGAAATATAATTTTTACTTATACCAAGAAAAAGCAAAAAGTATATGGAGGTATGGGGAATCGAACCCCAGACTTCTCGCATGCAAAGCGAGCGCTCTACCCCTGAGCTACACAGGTCCTGCGCGATCGGTCTATCATAGGTGTAGGCCCATGATAGGGCCATAGTAGGTCTACTGCGCCTGAAATTTCCAGAAGCGCAGTTGGCGCATCATAGGCTTATTATAGGCCTATTATAGGTCTATCGCGCACGAACTTGTTCGATGATGCAATGTTCCGAAAACACTTTATTTCATTTCATTTCTATCAAGTTATTATCTCTGTTTTTTCTTGCTTTTCCTAACTTTTAATTTGATTTTTCTTATTGTTTCAATAAAGTTTTGTTGAATTTTCATATTTTCTCGGTAGTTTTTTTAAAGTTTCACAACGTTTTGAACGTTTATTAATACTTATGCTGTTTTCCTTGCTCTTCTCAAAACACTGTGACGATTCTCAATGGAAAAAATTACTTGGTAAGTTATTTCTATCATTAAAAAGTATATATTCTGTTTTTTCAGAAATTCCTGTTCTCCACCCCACTAATCGACGTTTTTGGGCCCAAAAAGTGGATCGGCGGAGAAAAACAGTGATCGAGTAAGTTTTGTGCCATTTCTTTCATTTTTAAAATAGTTACTCTTTCAGAAAGTGGAACACCTCGGTCAAAAGGAGTCGGCTCGCCAAAAAGGACAACGTCGAAGCCAAGCCGCCTTGAAACAGAGCCAACGAGTGAGCAGATGAACTTATATTAATTTTTTTTTCGTTTTTTGTATTTCACATTAGCTTTATTTCAAATGTAATGTTTAATTTTTGAATTAATAAATTCAATTATAAACCTAAATCCTCGAGCGTTAATATACGACCTGCCAAAAATTCTACGTGGTGCGCAAAGGAGCTATAATAGACCTATGATAGACCAATAATAGGTGCGGGATAGGTCTATGATAGATGGAGGCCGTGCGCAGTAGGTCTGTGATAGGTCCATCATACGTCTATAAGCGCAGTAGACCTATCATAGGCGTATGATAGTATGCTGGCGGTGCCCCTCTTTGACCGACGTGCGCCTCATTTCAGAGCTATGATAGACCGATCGCGCAGGACCTGTGTATACCCCCGACGGCAGGAACGAGTGTCAGAGGCGGTTAAATGAGGGGAGGCGGTGACGTCACGCACGCTTTATTAGGAAAACCAGAACGTCTTTTTCGAAGTGATATATCTCGGTTCCCAGAAGAGATACAAAAAAGTTGTCAACTGATAAAATGTTTGAATTATTATGAGAAATATTTGGTCAGTTGGCAAAATTTTGATATTGATAACAAGAACCGAGATTTATCGGTTTTAAAAAACTATACTTCAAAATAAGAGAACAAGTTGCATGCAAATCAATTTATTGGTTAGAAAATACTGAAATATCACTCAATACACACACATTGAAAACAATTAAAGAGAGTTAACTGATCGAATCGTCTGACACGCTTCCATCAACTCGACAGTCTCTTCGATTTCTTCTTGAAGTTGTTGATAACGAGCGTTTAGAACGGCCATTGTGTTCAGATTACATGTTAGTTCTGCAACTTTTCAGTTTCAATATTTTAAAGTTTTTTGAAAAAATATGACTAATAAATTTTTTTCAATAGTTTTTCTGTTTCAGGCAATCGAGTTTTCTGGAAGTCAAATCTTGCGTTCAATTTCACAATGGTGCAAGATGCGTTATCGGATATTCGGATGAAATCATTTGGAGTTTCATTTTTATCAAATTATTCTGAATTTTGAGTTTCGAATGGGAACTTCCAAACAATTCTGTCGACAAAAGTTTTGAAATTCTGTTATCGGAAGTATAATATTTGGAAGAAAATATTTACAGTTTCATGCATTTTTCATCAGAGAAGTTCGCTTCATTTTCATGAATTTCATGTCATTTTTTGCTTCATTTTCATGAAGTTTCATGAATTTTTCATCAGAGAAGTTCGCTTCATTTTGTGTTGTTTTGATAGTGATTGTTTGTTTTGTTTGTTCAAATCGAGTAAAATTGCTTGAAAAGGAAAAAATAAATGGAAAATCCAGTGATTAGCGCGTGAACACAAGACAGAACTATTCTAAGTGTAAAGTGTATCAGTAATTATTTGTATTTTAAAAATTACAGATAAACTGTTGTAAATCAATTTTAGATCAAAAATGACAATAAGAGACTTTTGTTTTTTTATCTTTGATTGAAAATTCTTGATACAGTAATTTTTTGAAAAACTCGAAAAAAAGGTTTGTGTTTCAACAATAACTATGATTATCTTACTAGTTAGGACAAAACTACTGGGTTCGTTCCTCGTTTATCACGATATTTCAATATTTTTGAATTGAAAATTACAGTTAAATATTTGAAAATCGATGTAAGCTTTCGGATTGACAATATAGAATTTTTTATGTAGTCAAAGGTTTACCGTAGTGCAAGATTCAGCTCAAATCGCTAGAAATTAAGCCTTCAATGCAAAAAGTTCGCAAAAACTTTTAGTTGTTGTCTTTTCTCATTAAAAAAATTACAAAATCAACCGAAATTTTTATTGTTTTGAAAATCCTGTTTTTGAGAGTGATTCAAAAATTTGTCACTTAGCTAAACTGATCCTTGAAAAATTAACTGGGCTGGTTTGCCGTCGTTACCATGAGAATTGAAAAAAGTAGCTTAACAATTATGAAACATGTTTATTACACGGTTTCGATTTCGAAAATTCCCGATTCGAAATATTACTGATTTGTTGGACCTAAATTTCCCAAAAAAAGAAATGACTCACCGTTCTCAAATCGTTTCGCCATCGCCAACTGATAGTAGTGAGCAGGTGTTCTGCCGACAAAAACAGCTGCCGAACTCCGTTTTCCGGCCGATGGTCGAAGCGACGCTCTGCAAACTTTTGGATGTTATAGGACGACGAGTTAGTAAAAGCAACAGTAAAGTAAAAGTTAAAATATAAAAAAATTATTTTGAATCAGAAAATTTTTCCCTGGAAAATTTTCAGTGGAAATTTTAAAAAAAAGTACCTTCCAGTTGCCAAATTGGCTGTACACACGGCGACGAGAAGAATTGTGAAGAAGAGGAATGAGACGGTGGAAGAGGTAGACGACATCACTCAACAGGCGGGGACCCTGGAATAATTGTTGAAGCATTACTCAGGTAGAACATTCACAGGCGAATTAAATAAAGATTTTTCAAATTTCACAATAGAGTATATCGAAACAGAGAAAAAAAAAGAAAAAAAATTCAGAAAAATTGTTCTACCGTAACCTTCTGCTCGGTATTTCTCTAGAAATTACAGAGTAAAGCGATTAAATGATAAATAATCTTTTCAAAAAACCAAAATTAAAGCAAATGACTTATTCATAGATTCTCGAAAAACTCAAATTTTTGAGAAACAGTGAAATTTTGGAATTTTTTTTTCTTTGATAATGGTTTCTATCAGATTACGCCTTTTTTCCAGATAGTTTCTTTAATTTTTAGAGGTGCCTGAAAGAAAAACGTTATGGAAGAAATGATGAATCCGAAAAAAACTGAAAACGTTCTGTAAGATCACTTACCGGCGTATGGATTGAAAACCTACATATTTATCCTAAAATACGTGTCAACTCGGAAACAGAAACAATTTTTCGCAATTCGAAAATAAAAGAATAAACACCCTTTACATTTTGCGAAACAACTAAAAATTTTCGGAAACAGCGAAATTTTTCTGTGTTTTGAAGCAGAACAGTAGTTCTAAGTTTTCAGAATCAGGCTCCGCCTCTTATCAGCAATCACCGTAGCTGCTGACATTTGCATTCAACTAAAGCGAAATTAGCTAGATAATCAATTTTGACAACAATACCGAAAAATAGAGAAAAGTTTTGAAACTGTGAAAAAAAAATCAGAAAAACCAAGAGATTTCCAAAAAACAATATACAAATTGGAACTAGATACTTATAAATTTTTAAACAAGAAATCAATTATGCATAGAATACTTTTGTGATGAGCAATACGATTTCTAGTATGGCCGTACTGTATGGCCTTGATTTTCAAAAAATTCAAATTTTTCGGAAACAGCGAAAATTTTTAGTTTTGGATCGCTTAATAATGTTAATTGTTACTGAATTGTCAGAAATTGAATCCGGTCCTCATCCGTGATTACGGTCGTTCCATATACTCGTAAATAGCATTTACTATCGATGAATTAAACAAAAAACAACTGAAACAGCAAATAAAAATTCCGAAAAGTTCAGAACAACCAGGAACTTTCAAGGAAAATGAAATTGTTTAAATACTCGGAGAGAAAAACAATTTGAAATCATTCGAAAATGAGTGTGGAGGCGGATTCGAATCATCGAAGGCTTCCAGGTCAATTACGTCGTTTTTGAATCATTCGAATCATTTGGAAGGAAAGAAATGGAAACCCTTCAAAACGTTTCTTCCATTGGTTTAGAAGAAGGCGGCTCCTGGTGTTGTTGTCAGGTGGAAAAGATTAAGAATATTACGAAAATTTCGGAAATTTTCCAATGAATTCAATAAATTTTGGTTTTAGTGAAGCCTTTCGTTCAGACATGCATAGATTATTTCTGGAAGTTTTGCGAAGGGTTCAATGAGCGACTAATAGAGGGAAAAGAGGAAATTTGGATGTTTTAGGGAGCTTCAAGAAATTACTGTTTCAAGAATTTTGTATTTTCAGGTTTTTTTCCGGAATGTTTGGTACATGCTTCTGTTGCACTAAACAAATAAAAAATTGAAAACTTTATGAGTGATTTTCTCCAAAATTTGAATCTAAAATATGTTTAGTAATAACATATTTTTCAATCAATGTATTTATTTTTATGCAAACAAAACATTGCCGGCAAATCACTTTGTCTGCTTTTTTCATTTTTTGAAACAGTGCATTTCAATATTTGACAATTTTTTATGTTTCAACAAAGATTCGATACACATGAGAACAAGTCTAGCTCACTCCTGATAGATATCGAAGAAATACGGTAGTTCCGAGAAAGAAAGGGTCAGTAATCGTCTTCTTAGCAAAAACGCGGAGCAAGTTGCATAATGGTATCAATGAAGCGCACTTGCACACACTTCGATTTCAAATTTCTCTCTTTTTTTGTTTATTTTTATTTCGCTAATGAAAAACAACTAGTTTATAAAATTGAGAAGTAACATTTTTGTAAATTCTGGTGAAACTGTGAAAAGTTTCAAATTTTTAAAATCGGAGCAAAGAAAATTTTCGAAAAAAAAATTACTGTTCCAAAAAAATGTTTATGCACTGTATTTTCCCGATTTCCAGTCTTGCTTTAAATTTTTTGAAACAGTTTTTCTCATAACTGACAAGTTTCAGTGTTTCAACAAAAGTTTGAACTATCTAAAGTTTAACCTATCCTACTCCTGACAGAAATACTTCTAAGATACGGTAGTTTGAAAACCGAGATATTCAGTGATCAACACAAAATGGAAGTTCATAATGGAGTCCAAAAAAACTGGGTAAACTGAAAATTGTGGTGAAACCGTGAATTATTTAATTCGAAACGAAAATAAATAAACAAAAAGTAGCTTACTCCCTTAATTTCTTCGTATATTTTTCAATTTCTGACCTCGAAAATGAGTCAGTAAACAAAAATAATAATAAAAACAATGGATGGGGGAAGAAGAAATAACAGCTATTCTTTGCACCCCCACTGCATTCGACTTATTTCATGATGATCACGTAGAATGAGAATATATTTTTAGTAATTGAAAAAAAACATTGGAGGAGAAGAATTTTATTTCAGGATGAGGAAGTGAAGAGGGAGAGAAACAACGACATTTTAAAACGAACGTAGCTTTTATTTTATATTAGTTGAAAGGAAGTGATAAATTGAACGAGAACTAATGAGAAGGAGATAATATTGAAAACCAAAACAAAAATTGGGAAACAGTAAATTTTTTTGGAATATTAGGGTTTTTTTACAGTTTCATACAATTATTTAATTTTGCTATTCGATCACTTTATATTCACCTAGGAGTACTATGACTATGAAAAAGCGCTCTACATAAAAAGTGGTACGACAAATTCCATCTCTAACATTTTTAAACACCTTATTATAGTTTCGAGAAAACGAAAATCGTGAAACAGTAAATATTTTGAAATTTTCTTGAAATAAAGATCTTCCTCTTGGCGCCGTCGAGCACGGCCCGGCGAAAGCTACCTGGCCGAAGAAAATCAAGAGATCGGCCACCATTTCGCCTTAAGCATTGCGCCGTTTTTCGTTCATTTTTGCTTGTTTTTCATGTTTTTTCCAAGTTTTTTATTGATAAAATGCTGAAATTCATCAAGTTTTTACTATTTTCAAAAAAAATATTGGCGTTGGCGGCGAAAAATTGTCTCGGAACGTAAAGTGAGTGTTTTGAGCTTGTAAACTACATTTTCTCCAAGATTCTCTGGTCAAACTAGCGGAAAGTTATCTCAAAAGATGCACAATGAAGTTCTCTATATTTCTATAACAACAATCTATGTTGTTCATGGCTTTATTTCTAAGGAGAATTACAATATACGTTACATAAAGTGAAAAATTATCAAAAAATCAGTTTTTTCACGATTTCTTGAAAGTTTTCTGGTCAAACTTTCTAGAGTTAGGCTTAAAAGATGCGTAATTTAATTCTCTACAATTCTATCACCTTCGTTTGTGCTGCTCATGGCTTCGTTTTCGAGTTACATGTTGATTTATGCCAAAAATACCGTTAAAAATAGGTTTTCCCGCTATTTCTCGAAAGTTTTCTGGTCAAACTTTCTGAACGATAGCTCAAAAGATGCGCAATTTAATTTTCTACGTTTTGATGATAATCATGTATGCGGTTCATGGATTCGTTTCCGAGAAAAATCAAAAAATATACAAAAATTACGACAGAAATTATATGTGATTTCGATATCTCGATAATTCTTGAACCATTGCAATCAAAAATACTCCTAAACAATTCAGCTATAATATTTTCAGGTTTCCGAACAGAATTTCCGCCGAGAATCGCCAAACGTTGAAGAAAAGAAGAAAATTCGGCTAAAATTTTAAAATTGTCGATAAATTGCTTCGTAGAAATCGCTTAGTATTATTTTTGTTTTCGTGTCCTAATAAAGCATTGGTTTTTCATTTTTATTGCTGTTTCCATTCAATTTCAGTGCTCTAAGGCCGATAATCTGTTCTTTCCCATTAATTCAACAAAATTGCATTTAATAAATACGCCGAGTACGGTATACAAAACCCAACACCTTACGACAAATTGCGGTCAATTTCGCTGCGTATGTGCGGACTAGGCTGAGTATCACAATCGCTTTTTTGGCGGCCACAGGTATTCTCAGCCGGGCCGTGCGAGTTTTCCAGCAGTTAGCAATCTCGCTCTACTGTAATTGTTCTCAATTTCAACCCAAAAGAATGTTTTTTAGCTTACTGAGCTAACAAGAGTTTTCCGTATAAAACAACTGTATTGAAAACTATGTTTCATAATTCCGTTATTTTTTGTTTGGAATGTCAAATTTTTGATGATTTTATTATTATTCCTTCATTCAAATTTCAGTGATTACGGTCAAAAATGAAAAGAAAGTTCCTTAATTGGAATATTCAAAATATCGAGTCGAGTTTAATTTTTGGGTCCGCTACAATGCGTCCTAATATTTTCAGAGACCCTACATTTGAGAAAACAAAAATCTTGAAACAGTGAATTTTTCAAAATTTTATTCAGCTGTTTGCAAATGCGCTTTACTGAAAATTTTCTCAATTTTGAGCCCGAAAGAAGAATGCTAAGACAGTTATCAAGAGTTTTCCAGTTCAAGTTGCTTCAAAGTTTAAAAAAAATTCACTGTTTCATAATTCCGAAAATTAATTTTGAAGTGTTAAACTTTTGATGAAGGTCCCTTTTCTAAATTCAGCGTTTACGGTCAGAAATTTCTTATATGAAATAATTCAAGTTTCGAGTCGAGTAAAAATTTTTGTGACCAATAACATACAATCCAACATTTTCAGACACTCTAGGTTTGAAAAAACGAAAAACTTAAAATAGTAAATGTTTTTAAATTATTTTTTCCTGAAATTTCTCTGCGCGCGGATTAGGGTTTCAGAAGCTAGGAAATGAGCTCTACTGAAATTATTCTTGATTTCAAACCTTAATGAAGGAAATTGAGACAGCTGTCAAGAGTTTTCCGATTTACGATGCTACACAATTGAAAATATATACTGTTTCATAATTCCGAAAACTTATTTCGAAGTGCTAAATTTTCAATAGTGTGAGTCTTTAACATACTCGAATTTCAGCGAGTACGGTTAGAAGATCCACAAAAAAGTTCTGATAGCAATGTCTATAATTTGAACTTCGAGTTGTAAATACGGAAACATTAGTTTCTGCAAAAAATGAACTGTTTCAACATTTTTTGAAAATTAAAAAGGATAAATTGATACAATTATTCATGGTAGTCTATTTTGTCTCAATTTTAGTCAAAGAATAAAAATTTTTATTCGAACAAAACGTGCTTGTTTAATATTGTCAAACATTTTAATTTGAGAAAAGTGAAAATTTGAAACAGAAAATATCTATAAACTCTGAATTCTATTTATCAGCGTGAATTATCTTGAAAAGTGTTTCGGTTACCGGACACATTTTCAGCAGTGGATAATAGACAAAGAGTAAGCCCTAGATAAATTAGGTTTTTGTTGAAACAGGCAATTTTTTTTGAATTTTCAAAAAATGATTGTTTCGAGAAATGGAAAGAGCTGCAGATTGGACTTATGGGGCTACTGTAGCTTTTTCTGGTTTCATTGGATTTGTTAAGAAAAAAATAGATTTTTGAATAAAACTACGATATTTGGAACTTCGAGACTAATTTCTTTTCCGAAATGTTTTACTGTTTCTCAATTTTTGATATTATAATTTAGAAAATATCTGAAATCGCGTTCCATTAGTTTCAACGGAATTAAGATGTCTTTTCGAGAAACAAGAAGAATTTCTAAACTTCACTTCAGATTGGACTACTGTATTCTTTTATCTGTTGATAAAAGAATTTTCTGATCCGTGCAACAATCTTTGTTCAAATACTGTTTCATAATAAAGTGAGATTCTCTGGAATTTTCACGTCGCTGATCGGGCCAAAATTAGTTTTGGGGTTTCTAAATTTTCGAAAATAAAGAAGGATAACTTATACATAGAACTACCTAGAGTAACCGAAGATTGCGCAATTTAACTTTGCCGGAAATTTACAATTTTTTTGAAATAGTAAGAATTGCTCGAATATTTCACGACAACTAATTGTGAGAGTTCACTAATATCTTGGAACAGTAATTTTTGTATAATTTTCCAGTTGTTTTTTAGTGGAATGCTTTCGAAACTTGTTTACCATTTCAAAGACAGATTTACAGCACTGAAGCTCCACTGCTAACTGTTTCTTTTCCAATTACGAAGAAAGCACAAATCGCTAGTACTCAGATTTCTTATGTTTTTGTTGAAACAGAAAAGGAAATTGAAGAATACTGTTTTGAGAGATGAGAAAAACACAGAATTCAACTTCAGATTAGACTACAGTATTCACTTTTATCAGTGGATAGAAGAGATTTTAGATTAGGGCTATAAAAGGTAAATATTAGAATACTGTTACATAATTATCTGAAATTCTGTGGAAATTTCGGTTATTTGGTTCGCACGATCTTTTCATCATATCGAACCTTCAGTGGTTTTTGTCAGGAATAGAATTCGATAAGAACTACGATCATTTAAATTTCGAGACTATTTTTGCAAAAAAAATTTTTTCTGTTCCAATATTTTTGAAAAATAAACGGGATATTTTCAATAAAATTATTGATTTAATCTCATGATGCCTTTTTTTTCTCAAACCAACTTGTTGTAAAATAAACTAGATCGTTGGATAATTTAAGAACACGTTTTCAACATTAAAGCGTCTTTGCTAAACATTTCTCTTCGAAATACTTCGGTTAAGCAGTGTATTAATACGCTAGTCTCGTCATAAAGAATTTAAATTGTTGTTGAAACACATTCTTATTTTGTCTCGAGACTTTTCAAAAATAAACTGTTTCGAGAAATTAAAAATTCAAATAACCGTGCAAGAAAAAGTGTTGTGACTAGTATTCCAGGCTTTGCTGTGTTATATGAAAATTTCAATAAAGTCCAATGAAAATGAAGATAATTCGAATTTCGAGGAAAAAATGCGAAAAAAAATTTTCCGGTTTCATCATTTTCGTTTATAATTAGAGAATAGTTCATGAATTAATAGATGTCTTGTTCGGAATATTTTCAGTTTCAGAAAAATTCGGTAATGAAAGAATCTTTTTTTCTAAATCAATTGTTTGAAAAAGTAATTTTTCAACTCTATTACTTTTAAAATCACAAAATCTAAGAGGGAATTCAAGGGAAAATGGATGAAAACTGAGTAAATCTCCGCCTCGTTCTCCATTTTATACCCCCTCCTTCCTACTAGTGATTCTGTAACTTTTCACCTGTTTCGACTTTGTGTCTGAAAGGTGCTCCGACTACTATATACATACCACGTCATTGAGAAAATTCATGGAATCACTGGAAAATTGAACAGATTCCGATGAATAACACATGAAATTCAGTGGTTTTTGAAGTTCGGGGAACTTTTTTTTGAAAGCCGATATTAAAATTACTGTTCCAAAGACAGGGGTTATGGATTTAGGAGAAACATGAAACTTTAACAGTTTTTCCTTTTTAGCCAATGTCATGGGAATCATTGAACATTCAAAAAACGTCTTTCTACTCGAAAATCAAAAAAATCCAACTTTTGAAAATTCGATTTTCGAATATCACGCTTTCAGAAATATTTTTCCTGTTCAAAATAAAGATGAAACTAATTTTGAATCTTTTTGAAATCGAAGATCATAAAAACAGGATCTCCGTAATCATGCGCTTTCAAAATAGTTTTCTCAATGAAACTGAAAGTTTTTTTTGAATTTTTTAACAATAGACGTTCTTAGAACACCTGGAAAGCATTAACCTTGTATCCCGCAGTATTCATCGCTCACTACAGTAATCTACTTTGTTACTGTATTTCTATAGTACAGTAATCCCTCTACAGTATATCTCGATTCCTCATCCCAAATTACTATTTTCGATGGTTTCCACTCTCTACAGCAATCCTTTAAATTTGTACCTACAAAAACATTACACAGTAAAGTTTCGAAAAAGAAAAAAGTTTTAAAATTAAGTTGAAACACAACTGTTTTTTTGAAAAATCTAGCTTTTTCGAATTCAAAATGTAACAGTTTCAATGTTTCTTCTGGAATTTTTATTATAACTCTCACAGTTTTCAAAACATCTGAGGATTTTCTTCGAAAAAATAACTGTTTCAGAAAGAGATTTTCAGAATAATTACTGCCTTCAAAATGATATCAAAGACATAGGAATTTGTTTATAATGACGTAACCAAAAAATATAATGGAAGGGGGTAAAACAAATTTCTAAAATTTTTATACTTGAACACGATTAAGATATTACGGGTTCAAATTGGCAAAAAATCAAAATTCCGTGTTTATGGTTGTCCTTAAAAGTAATGAAGTGAATTTCAAAGTCATGCACTTTCAATCTGTAACCCTGAAACAGTTAATTTTTGAAAAAATAGTCGGAAAATGTTTCTGTTTCAGTAAAATCTGATTTTCAGCATATGAGAAAACAAGAGAAATGCGAACGCAGTTTTACTAAAACAGAACAGTTTTTTGACTGTTTTTTCAAACAGCGACAAAGATTGTTATTTTTCGAAAAAAAATTGTGTGCAGTATTCATAAAACGGTGAATTCCTATATTTTTTCTCTGTTTCGGTAAAAATCTTCTTGCGACGTGAAAAGCGAAAAATAAAGGTGATTTCAGTGCCATAATTGGAACGTTACCAAGAGTACTAACATGATTATTATTTTCCAAGAAAGAATCAAAATCCCCGAAACAGAAAATTTTTTTCCGAGAAAATTTTAACGTTTTCTATTCCGTTTCAATGAAAACTCGTTTTTGGCGTTGGAAAATTCGAAACCGAAATAAATACAGTGCTAGTTCTCTACCGTAACCACTCGCAATCAAATTAGATTTTTTAATCGAATTAATTTCGCCATATTGGAATATTGTTTTTCGAAAAAAACTGATATACAGTATTCCTGAAACAGTGAATTTTTTCAAACTTTTTCTTCGAAAAAAAAAATAGCATTAAAAAAAATTCTGTTTCATAAAAAAATGATTTTTTGAGTCGTGACAAGCAGGAAATTGTTAGATTACCGAGTTATATTTCTACTATGCAAAACTTTTTCTTAACTAAGCGAAACTTTGGCAATGCTATTTAGAATTTTATGGCTCAGACACAGAACAATTCTCTAAATAAGTATGGTGAAAATTTCCGACGACGATAAATTTGACAAAAAGAGGTAAAGACAAATAAAAAAACTTGGCAAGCTTTCAAGTGCTACTGTATCAATGTGTAGTATTGTAAACGTTCGAGAGAAAAAATTTACAGTTTCCTGAAACAGGTAATTTTTTAATTTTTTTGAAAAAATTCAATTAAATTTCCTTTTTCATCAAGCAAAAAATTGTGCAAATCCATGAAAAATAGAAAAAATCTGAAAAACAAGGGTTTTATACCGCCTAAGCTCCGCCCCCTTTCACCTCCATATATATTTCACCTGTCTCTTCAAAGAGAGACACGTCTCTTTCTTTCTCTCTCTCTCTCTCTCTCTCTCTCTCTCTCTCTCTCTCTCTCTCTGTCTCTTTCTCTTTTCTTTCAAATTAAAAATGCAAAAAGAAATCATCAGGTGATATCAGATTACGCGGTGAAGATGGAAACAAAGTAGGCGCGCGTCACGTCATCTGGAAGTGTTTTGTTTCATCTGAAAATAAAAAATCTGAAAATTAATTTTTTTTCTTTCGTTTTGTTTCGAGAGAAGATTCGTCATTTTCTTCGATGCTTTTGGGGTGCGAACGAAAAAAATTTGAATTTTTTATTAAAATTGAAATTTTTCGCTGTTTCAAAAAGAATTGGTTTAGTGCAGGGCTCAAACTGCTTATTGAATTTTGTCTTAGAGCTTTTGCTGAGCAACCGCGCCCTATTGATAATACTGGCGGTATGAATTGGTTACAGTAACCTAGAATACAGGCAGACTGCAAACTCGTAATTGTGCACTTTTTGAATATCAATGAAGTTACTGAATTATTGCCTATTCTTTTCAGATTAAAATAATTTTTCTGAGAAACACAATTTTTTCTCCGATTTTCGAATACTGTGACGCAACTATTCAGAATAACCGGACTTGTAAAATTCGGGCCCGCGCCCGGGCACGGAAGAAAAAATGAACCCCATTTCAAGCCAATTTTTCAACCTTTTCCTAGTTAAAAAGTGTTCAAAATAGCTTTTTCTCTAACGATATTCCAAAATTTTGCCAATGCGCGCAATTTGAGATCGGAAATCAACAAAAAAAATTCTCGGTCAAAAATTCAAAAATTACAGTAACCACTGATTGAATTATCAAAGCTCTTGCTTGTCCAAAACAGATTTTCCAGAATTTTGTGTAAAATTATCAAAAAACTTTAGAAAAATTCTGAAAATGGAAAAATATTATATCTTCTACACAAAAAACTTTTCTGATTCATAATTAATACAGTGCGTTGCATAATTATAGGACCACCCTAGTTTTCAGGTCTAACGCTGTTCTGAGCGGTTTTTCTTTAAACTTGTAATGAGAATCAGATTCAGCACAAAAAGTTACATATGTGTGAGAATTTTGGGATTGATATCTCAAAAATGAGGCTCACAGTGATAAGAAGTCTGAAAAATCTCCTTCTGCAACCGTTGCATAATTATAGGGCCACCCACCGAATTATGAAGAAATCGTGCGTTTCTTAAAAAATATGTTATGAAATGAGGAGAATGAGTCTCTGGGAGTATCATAAAGCTTTTTCAAACTATTCCAGTATTTTCCGACTACGCCACGTGGCTGACTCCCATTAATCGCGGAGGAAGTAGAAATTCAAGGTTTGAGGGCTCTTGGATGTACTTACCGACCAAAATATATTTTTTAAAGCGTTGAAAAGCCTGTCCAGATGATTTTATGAAAAAATTTGATTCATTTCAGTAACTTTGGATAGTCCTCAGCTGAGCTGAAACTCAGTTTCACAGGAATTAGGCATTAGTTGACTGAATTGGAGTAGAATTCAATGCTGATTTGGCATCACACGAGGTCCAAATCTTGTAGTCAGCTAATAAATTATCAGAAAAGCACTCATGCAACATTCAAATGTCACTTGAGTTTACCTCGAAGTAAGTGTGAAGCATTGTTAAAGAACTAAGTTTCAAACATCAAAGTACCACCTCAAGAGAGTTAGTTTATTTGTTATCAAATCGTGCCTGAAGATTATTTATATGTTGGAACTGTCCTAATTAACCCTTTTAGTTCGAAACCATCCCAAAAGAACATCAACTGAAGCTTTTAATCACTTCTGTGTCATTCAAAACCTAAGTTTTCATTGGTGTCAATGGATTAGCTAAGTTCTGCAAAATCTTTACGTTTGTGTGTTACTGCGAAGCTTTCCAAGTGACATTTGAATGTTGCATGAGTGTTTTTCTGATAATTTATTAGCTGACTACAAGATTTGGACCTCGTGTGATGCCAAATCAGCATTGAATTCTACTCCAATTCAGTCAACTAATGCCTAATTCCTGTGAAACTGAGTTTCAGCTCAGCTGAGGACTACCCAAAGTTACTGAAATGAATCAAATTTTTGACAAACTTATCTAGATAGGTTTTTCAACGCTTTTAGAAAACATATATTGGTCGGTTAGTACATTCAAAAGCCCTCAAACCATGAATTTCTACTTCCTCCATGATAAATGGCAGTCAGCCACGTGGCGTAGTTGGAAATTACCGGAATAGATTGAAAATGCTATATAATACTCCTAGAGACTTATTATCCGTATTTCATAAAATATTTTTTAAGAAACGCACGATTTCTTCATAATTCGGTGGGTGGCCCTATAATTATGCAACGGTTGCAGAAGGAGATTTTTCAGACTTCTTATCACTGTGAGCCTCGTTTTTCAGATATCAATCCCAAAATTTTCACACATATGTAACTTTTTGTGCTGAATCTGATTCTCATTACAAGTTTAAAGAAAAACCGCTCACAACAGCGTCAGACCGAAAGATTAGGGTGGCCCTATAATTATGCAACGCACTGTATTTTGACGGAATTTGATTAGTGTTGGCAAACAATAAAAAAAGTAAACTGATCTGTTTTTAAGTTGTGAACTAAAAGGGGAGAAACCTAGTTCAAAACACCGTCCTTGGATTATTTAATTTCATGATATTTAAAGAGGAACCTTTGAAATTTTTCATTTTCTCGTGATTTCCTATAATTGAATTCAATATTTTCATTATTCAAAGCGTAGTGAACATTCTCATCAGGTTTTACAAACATTTTGAAGATGGAAAAAATATCGGAAACGCAAAATTTTTTCCGTTTCATATATAATATTTGACGGAAACTTGATTATTGTTGGCAATAGGTGACATACTCCAGGTACTTTTTGAAAAAGGTGTTGCTTTAGCACGAACTATTATAATTAACTAAAATTAATGAAAAAAATTCAGTTTCGAATGTTTATTTATTTCAAAAAATAAATTTTCTGAAAGTAATTTTTGAGCATATATGTATATTGAATGATCGAGGAACTTACGGACTAACTAAACATTGGAAAACAATTTTTGATATTGTATTTTTTGAAACAGTAGAACGTTTGTTCCGAAAGAAGATTACTGTACTTCTAAAACTACTGTATTACTTATCATCATTTGCTTTGTAACCAGGTGTTTCTCACCTATTCGAACAATAAAACATCAGAAATTAATGGATTTCACTTTTCTTTCAGACATCACTTCATTTTTCCTTATTTATTCGGATAATTATGTCTGGAAATGAAAAAAATTTCAGAGCTTGAAGTACGAAAAATGTGTTTTCTGTAGATCAAAAGGAGCTGATTTTGTAAATTTGAATGAAAAATTGTTTTAAAAATAGTTTTCCAAGATTTTTCTGTTTCAAAATAATTCGTTCTCAAAATTTATGGTCGATAGTTTATTTGATTGGTGCATCAACTAACTTTCATTTTACATTTGATACTCAGTCAACTGAATGAAAGCTATGGAAGGCATTAAAGGATAGTTCGCTGATGCGCGCTTTTAACTATACAGAAACAGTGAAAAAAAATTAATGAGCTATCAAATTTTTTCCCGTTTCAACGGACTTTGAAATGTACTGTTATTGGCATTCTCTTGATCCGAGCTTCAATCCACTCGCTCCAATATATCACATGAATTCAGATGTTACACGTGTGAACAAAGAGTGAAAGCTTTGACGCTCATACGACTACAGTAATCCTGTTTTATTTCAACTACTAATTTTTTTTTCTTTTTTTCATCAAATATGAAATTATTCTGAGAATAATCATGAAAATAGATTTTTTCCAAACAAGACTTATTAAATTTTCGAACTGAATCTTTTCTGAAGGTTCTTTTGAAACAGAAATAATCCGAGAAAAAAAACTTTTTTCTGTTCCAAAAAGTTGGCATTCTTTTTTTCATACAAGGCTATTTGTTGATAATCCGAGAATAAGAACAATAAATGCTCCGAATTCCAATATCTGACGTTTGATACTCAGCCAAACGATGAAGTAAGAAGTGAAATTTATATCTTGTCTTGAGTCAAATTGGAGTGAAGAATGAGAGAACAAGAGACTTTTGAAATATGAATATTCATTTTTTTACTGTTTCCAGGAAAATTTCCATTTCAGAAACAATTGATAGAATGGTTCCTCATTGTATTCGATAATATAAATTTTTTTTTTCAATTTTTACTCTTTGTTTTATGTTTCGTTCTTCCTTCTTACGGTTCAAAGTTCGTGAAGCTCGCATTATAACAATCCATATGAATCACCGATGCACGTTTTGTACTCTTGTGAAACAGTAAATTCGAGGTATAATTTTCAAATTTTTCTCTGCTCCAAAAAATTTTGAAATAAACTATTCCGATAATCCTCTCGATACGCACCCTGATTTCAATTCTCAAACATTTTTTTCCCAATCATCAGGTGAGTTCAGAAGTTGCTTTTTTATCAGGTTGAGTCAAAATTATTGTACCACTTTCGAAAAAAATTCAAGTCATGAGTTTTTCGTTTCTTCCGAATATCTGTCAGTATATTCTGTATCACAACAATGGACACCCAACTGACAACCGATGTGAAAAAAAAACATGAAGCATTTCGATAGCTTCTCAAAGATTCTAGGCAAAACAGAACATGTGGTACAATAATTTTGACTCAACCTGATAATTTGAATTTTATATCCCACTGAAATTTTAAAAAGATTACTGTATTTTTTATTATTTCGAAACAGAAAATTTTGCCGAAAAAATGTTTCCCCAAATTTTTTTCTGTTCCAAATGTAGGCACCGCAATGAAAGTGGGCGGGGCGTCGAAATTTTTCTCCCCAGCGCACCTCGCTAACTTTGAGGCTCTGTACCGCGGACTGGGGATAGATGATTGACATATAATTAATATGTCTTTATGTAATCAAATGCGTAGAATCCAATGGAATAATCAGCTTTTCGATATCTCGAAAAATTTCAACGAAAATCGATAGGAAACTGATGAAAATATGGGTATGGTCCGACAAGGTCGGTCAAAAATGGTGATTAAAAGTCGAAATCGCTACTTTTTTTGATGGATTCTGATAGTTGTAATGACATGAGGAAATGAAGTTTGAAGGTTTAATAAAATTTCGTGTTACCCGAATATCAGAATTTCCAGTCAAACTGGTATCAAAAATAGAAAAAAATTTCAGCGATGACCCCTACTTTTCTTAATTGAAATTGATAGATATAAGTCCTATGTACACGACTGACAATTTTAGAAAGATTGGTGAATTTTAAGTAGTCTTCGTGCTTATCTGAAAAAGTCCTTATTTGCAAGAAATTTAGTTTTTCCGATTTTAGACAGTGATGCAGGTCGAAGTCGCAGGTTTTCTTTTCATCATTAGATTCTACGCAAAATTTCGCACAAACCCCTTTTGAAAAAAAAAATCCGTGTTACCCGAAAAAGTTTCTTCTCTTTTTCTGTGAAATTTTTGTGATAAATTGATAGAAAAAATGAAGCGGAACACTCGAGACCGCCCCCATTTCTTGTACACCCTCTCGATTGGCGCCGCCCGCCGTCCGCGTGGTCGAGTGGTTGCGCGCTTGTTTTCGTTCGATGGTCCCCAGATCGAACTTTCTTCCGCCCACTTCGCCTTTTTCCAGCGCCGCTGGGGAGAAAATCAGTACATTGAGGTCTTCCACAAAAACGTCTATAACTTGGGATTGGAAAAAAATTTTTCGCTGAAATTTTGGAAATGGACTTCTATAAGGGAGGGGAACATATTCCAATAGAAATATTTTGGAAAAATTGACTTTGAAAAATATGCTGTGGTGCCTATCCAAATGTTAACATTTTTGTTTTATGAAAGGGATTTTGTTTCATATGAACATCAGTAAATGTGCAGTATTTTGATATTTTACGTTTATAACTCAGCCAATTGACGAAGTAAGAAGCGAAATTTACATATTTTTTTCTGAATTCAAAGGGAAAGACTATAATAATCAGAGAATGTCGAATAATGCAAATTTATTTTTTTACTGTTTCAGTAAAATTTTCAACCAAAAAACCATGATTTCAAAAGTTATTCTCATCAATATATAAGAAACTTAACTTTAGGGGAAAAATATTTTTTCGAACTTTCAAATTTCAGAAATTTTTCGTAATTCGGCGGTTTGTACATGGGATTCCTAATGGGGTTGATTTGCTATGGCGCGTTTGTTGACGCTACCCTTTTAATGGTAATGAAACCAGTGTTTTCCTTTTAAAAATTTTTGTAATTCAATTTTTCAAGAAATTTTTCCCGTTTCAAAAATTTTACTCTTTGATGATTTTTTATAACTGATTTGCTGCGTAGTACTAAATACAACCATTTCTCTGAACAAATTACGGTAATTACTGTGAACCAAGAATATTTAGATTAAGACAACCCCAAGTACACATTCATAAGACCTCTCTGATTTGAACTTCCGACTCAAAGGTGACCCATTTTTAGATTCGACATCCAGGTGAAAACTTATTATTTCCGTACGTAAATGGGAACATTTTTATATGCAAAAACATAATTTTAATTGTAAATCCCGGGGGAAAACTTCATGAATTATTAACTTTTTACAAAAAAGTTTACATAAAAAAGTTTTGAAACAGAATTTATCTTGAAATTTTCGGAAAACAGAAGAAAGTATGAATTTTTCATACAAAAAAAGCCAAACGTGAAAACTAAAAAAGTCAGCAACATCACTGTTGAATCAAAAAAAAAGGTTACAGTTTCAAAATCATTGGTTTACTGAAAACTGAAATTTCGAGCGTTCTGACTTCAAAATTTTACGAGGAAAATATAGTTGATGAAATAAAAATACTAATGGGACGTTATCGGAACAGTGCATTTAAAAATCTATTGAAACGGGGAAGAACTGAAATTTTTCGTTTTTCCAAATTAATTTTCTACTGTTTCACCCGAGTAGATAAGCAATGAAAAAGTTAATTTATTCAATAGTTGAACATTTTTTGTTGTAGAATCTTCTCACAGATTCGTACCAAAAAAAACCCTAATTTAGAGTCACAGTTCCGGATGAAACAATTCGATCAAAAAACAAAAAAATTTCAAGTTCCAGAACGTTCTAGAATGTTCCATAAAAAATTTATAAAACTAAAAATTCTGAAAAATTGCAAACTTTATTCGACACGATATTCAGATACTAATTTCAAAATCATTTCAAATTCAAAAGAAAAATTGGTAGATACAATAGGACAGGATTACTGTAGAAACGAATGAAGATCAAAGGAAACTGGGAATCCGGGATGAGAAATCAAGAGATACTGTAGGGATTACTGTAGTACAGAGATACCGTAGGTTACTGTGGTTTGAAAAAAGAATACTGTAGATTACAAGATTACTATAGTTTCAAAATGAAAAAAAAAACTGATGAAATAAAGAGATTACTGTATTTTTCAGAGGTTACTGTAGTTAGGGGATTACTGTATTATCATTAAGCAGATCAGGGATACTGTAGGGATTACTGTATTCTTCTATCAGTCATCAGTCATCGGAATTTGGGACGCTTCGATTCTCTGTTGACATGGATAATAGACGTGGAAAGTGTAGTTACTTCTGGCGAATGATCCAGGATTCGAGACGATCGTCTCCGATCCGACCACTTTTTCATTGAATGTCTCGAATCGATCAGCAGTGATTAAGAGATCAGGAAGTGGATGGAGACGGAGAGAATGAGAGAAATCCGGAAGAATTGGAGTGATATGTTGTGGAAGAGGGCACAGATGGGCCTGCAAATTATGGGTATTTGGGATTTTTTTCAGTTTGCCTAATAACCACGAATAAGGTTTTTTTTTGAATTTTTGGAATGCTAAATGAAAAACTATTTATATTCTCCATTTTTCTGCCCTCTATTTTTTGATTGAAACAGTAATTTTTAACTAGAAATTCGGCTCCGTATTATATCGAAATTACCGAATAGGAAATTTCAACGATTTTAGTTTGATCAGAGACAGAAAACTACGAAAGATTTTTTTTTCGAAAATTCGATTTTTTAAAAGAACATCTTGTTTAAGTCAGAAAATTTACTAAAATACCAAAAGATTGGTCGGAAGACATGGGTTTTTCGTTGAAAATGTTCAACTTTACAAATTTCTTTGAATACGATTAGAACAGTGCTTCTCAAGCATATTTCAAGACTGAAAATGAGCTTGAAACAGGCAAAAGTTTTTATTTCGGTTCAGAAATACCGAATTTTCAATCAAATTGTCAAAAATTAACTGAGGGTTCAGAAATTTTTTTCCAAAAAGCCCGACTTTCAAATATCGGAAAATTGCTCCACGGCAATTGTAAATTTCCGAAATATTGTGAAAAATAGAGGAAAAATGATCATTTTCTCCGATTTTCAGTGAGTTTTTCTCTTTAAAAAACTAGTTTCTTGGAAATTCTTGATAAATTCAATTTACCTGACTGAGTACACTTCTCGCATATCTCGACGGAATCGAATCGACAGTAATCGCGTTTATTGAATGTCTGGAAATGGTTGGAGTACAGAAGACAAAAAATAACTAATTTTTTCCTAATTTGTTCGACTATTCTTTATTCAGACACTGATACAGAAGCTGAATCATCGATTTTCGAAAAAATCTCGGAATTTATAATTTTCTGTGAAACTGCAATTTTTTTCGAAAAACTAAAATGAAATTCCCCCATTACCTGCATATTTTCTTAATCAAATCCGACCGGAAAACGACAATTTCTTGAGAAGCAAATTGAATTCGACACGGGTTCGAAGCGAAAGTACACGAGATGATTGGGGAGACGTGTTTGAAGAGGAGAGACGGTAGATGGGGACGGGGGAGCACCTGAATATGTCGACATTAATTTTTAAGGTCATTTTCAGATATTGAGAAGACGTATTTTTTGTTAAAAAAGGTCGCTTTTTCGTTTTTCAAGCGTTTTTTGCAGAAATCTCAAAAAAAGAACACTTCTAGAACATTCCACGTACGAAAACTCTAAAAACCCTGTTTCTCAATTCCAGTTTTTTTCATTACTCATTCTGTGCTTCATTTAATCATCATCCCAAATGGAATACGATCAACCAAAGGATCCGGTGAGTACTGTAACCTCTCAATTTTAAAACTATAAAATCAGTTTTCCAATCTTATCAAGGAAGACCGATCGTTCGCAGTGCCTCTAAACGGAATCCAACTATTCGAGGTCACTAATCTTGACTCTTCCACTCGAAAGATCAGTATCCGTCTGTATGCATCGCGATTCATTATGTTGGAGAGTGAAAGAACTGATTCCGATGAATATCAGATCCATAAGATTTTCAAACCGAACGAATCGTTTGTTTTCGGAGTAAAGGATAAGGGACACATCGAAAAGATCGTCCATATTATCAGCAATTCGTTCGAGGGAACTCTTCGGGTTGAAATTTCAACGGATCCGTATGTTGAAGGTGAGAACCTACAGTACTCTCAGAAGCAGAACTGTTATCCGACTGACATCGGCTTCCGGAATTTCAGAATCGTTTCAGGAATTGATCCTAAAATGGAAGAACTACCGCGATGGGAGATCAAAACAGATCCGGAAACCAATTCTTACCGAGAGTATCGTGAGTGGAAGGACAGATTATCCGATTGCTATGGCGGACCGGATGGCCATGATCCGTGTGAGAAGCTCGTTTCGGTATTGGCAATCGGAAAGGAAAAGTACGGAGAGGCGGAGCTTCGTGAGAAAATTCACAAGATTAGTGAAGAGGATCGGATGGGGAACGAGAAGATGGAGGAATTGATTGCTACTGACATTCGAGAAGGGAATGGAAAAGACGAGATTGGGATAAGGATTAAGAATATTAAGATGCGGTCGATGAAAGAATTGCAGGAGGTTATCGATAAGGAGAAAGTGGCTACGTGGGATTTGATGGAGGCGCTTGGGTTTAAGAAGCAAAAGAAGGTGGAGGAGGAGCCTGATGTAGAACCAAAACCCGAGAAAAGCAAATCAAAGGAGCCAGAAGAACCAAAGAAAGAGCGATCGAAGAAATCGAAAATCTCCGAGACTCCGAAGCCAATCAAATCGACGAATTGTCCACCGAAAATTGAACCCAAAAACGTCAAGAATCCCGTTCAGAAAATCGAAATCTCAAAAGCTCAAGACGTTCAGAAACCGCAAGAAGTCGTTGTGATTCAGAAGACATCACAGGAGGAGGAGGGGAAGAAGAAAAAGAAGACAAAGAAGAAAAAGAAGAAGCGATGCATCATTTCTTGAAACTCGATAATAAATAAAATTTTGAAATCTTACTGTAGGATTAAGTTTCGAAAAAAAATCCGAGAAAACTTGACACTCCAAGTGTCCCGGTGACCTTTATGATAGTAAAAACCAGGGAATCCCCATTATTCTGAATTGAATAATTATTCCATGAGATCTTCGCTATCCAAAAAATGAGTAGCGGGTTCAATGTAAGTTTAAATCCACCGAAAACTCTTCAAAGAATTCCTTTTCAGATATCGGACGTCTATCGAGAGGGTCGTCCGTCACTTCTAGTACCCGTAAACGGGATTCAGCTTTTCGAAATTACTAATCTCGATTCGAACGTTCGAAAAATCATCGTCCTGTTGAATTCGGTGAGATTTTTCATGCTGGATAGCAGAAAGACGGGCTACAATAGTTATACGTTCGATGCTGTCCTCAAACCGAAAGGATCAATTGTGTTTGCATTGATGGATAAGGGACATATCGAAGAAGACAATTATGAGATCAGTACACCTTTCGAAGGAAACTTCCAATACTCCATTTCAAAGGATCCTTATGTGGAAGGTACGAATACTAAAAAGCGCTCTATCGACAGAAATCCATATTTTGCAGGAAAGAAGCCTGAGCAATATAATCTCCCAGAGTTGCTGGTCAACCTTAATCCGGAGACCAATTCCTATAGGGAATTCTACCGTAATTATGAACGTTTAGCGGATTGTGTATTCAAGAAATATGAACCGGATCCAATGGAAAAACTTCTGAAGATTGAGCCGATCTCAAAAGAAAAATACGGAAGGAAGGTATCCGAGAAGCTTTATACGATATCGAAAGAGCAGCGAAGAAGAAACAAACTGGCGGAGGTGTGCTATTCTCTCGATGTAGTCAATGGAAAAGAAAGTGGGTTTATGTTGATGAGACTGCCAAAAAAGATTATGCCAATGGATTTCACTTTGATGGAAGTACTCGGATACGAGAAGCCTCCCGAGGAACCGGAGGAAGAATGGGAAAAATCATCGAAGAAAAAGTCAGATACTTCCAAATCAGAAATATCGAAAGCTTCGTCAAAATCGACATCAGAAACAACCAAATCCAACTCGAAATCTCTCTCAACCACTCCAAAATCCAAAATCTCGGAGGTGGAACCAGAAAAATCGGTCGTATCTAAATCCATGACAAAGTCGATTCAAAATACTCCAAAATCGATGGAATCTCAGAGAACCGACCCGTCGAAGCATTCTGAATACATTAGGAAGCCAGATGAAGGTGTCGTGATTCAGAATACACTTCAGGAAGAGGAGGGGAAGAAGAAGAAAAAGAAGAAGAAAAAATGTGTAATTTCTTGATAACTCGGAAAAAACTCGGAAAATTTAAAATAAATCGTTAATTCAGATATCAGCCTCTTTTCTGACTTTTTGCTTCTGTTGCATTTTCAAACCCATTTCAGAACCGAACCGAAAAAAGAGAACGAAAGAAAGCGTGAATTCCGGATAACCTTTCGACAAAAAACTCGCCATTTCTATCTCTTATTTAGACGAACGATCATTTTATCATCATAACAATGACAGTAAGACCAAGAATACCGCAAGGAAAGATAAAGGACGGCCTCCTAACCTATCCGTTCCTGGAGTATTCTATATATGCTTCAATCCTTCCAATACCAATTCTTTCCCCGTTTTCACTTATCTTTTCTATATCCGCCCTAATCTTCTGTTTTGTCTACGATAACTGGAACTTTGTGATGTTCAAAAAAACAAGAATTTCAAATTTTTTGTTTTGAGAGAAGGGGTACGGTGACACAGAGCACTCATCGTGCATCAGGGAACCAGCTGTTGGGTAGATTGTTATCTGAAGGTATACTCTATAAGTATACAGTATACTCTACGAGTATACGGTATACTCTTATCATCAATCTCCTTATTGTGCACCTGCTCCGGAGGAGAATATCATCCTTTTCTAGATATGATGACTAAAAAATGATGACAAATCTCTAGTGGGCGGAGCCTACAGTAGGACCAGATAGAGATTCAGAATACTCATTCATCCCCTGATTCACTCATCAGAATGCTCTCCTCCTCCATCCTCCTCTTCTCTATTCTATTCTCCATGGCCTCAGCCACCGGCCATCTTCGTCTTGAGCTAACCGCATCGAACGATTTCTCTCTGCAACTCCGAACCAACTTAAACTTCAAAACTATTCGCATGATTATGGGCAACACCAGAGTCACCAGTTTCCATCCGAAAACCGATGATCAACCATTCCTGGAAGTTGACTTTTCGAAAAGAGGATCTTCTGTTTTTTTGAGACACGTCTATGAAATGAGATCTCCAGGGGAAGTGACCCGTCAGACGTTTGTTCTTGATGAGATTGTGCTCCTAGTCTCTTCTAAATTCGAGTGCGATGCTGGATTCATCGGAGAGAGATGCCAGGAGAAATCGACTTCTACTTCTACTACAACCACCACCCTAGCCCCAACCACCACTATTCCAACCACCTCAACAGTCAGAGTCCCACCACAGAGACAGGACCAGGATCATCATCAATCGTAAGTCCCTTATCCCCCTTCCCTCTCAACCTCTAACCCTTTCCTTTCAGATCCACCACCAACTTCTTCCTTTGTTCCACTTTGGTCATCGTCATCATAGTCCTTCTGATCCTCATCCTCATCGTCTTTCTGGCCATGCGACCACGTCATCAACACATTTACATCCAGCAGCAGCAGCCGGACACCCCAGTGAAATCCTACAAGATCGTGTTGGAGGACTCCGGATATCAGTCGTCGCCAGAGAGCATTCGGTACACTTCTTCGCCAACAAAATTTGTGACTATTACTTTGTGATTTTTTTTTAATTTAATGTTTTTTGTTTTTTTTTAAATAAATTTTTAAAAAATTGTGTATAGTTCGGTAAACAAATAACTTCCTTCAAAATCGAAGTTTTTTCATGACCAAAAATTGAAACGGTAGCTCTTCTCTCAAAAAGAAAACTTGACAATCCAAGTGTCCCGATGACCTTTCGACTAATAAACCCGGGAATTCCATTTCTTCCTAATCGAAAGATCATTTCATGATCATGGCGGATGTAAGTTTATTCGAAAACACCACCGGGATCTCCGAAGAATCCTTTTTCAGATAACGGAATTATACCGAACAGGTCGTCCAACACTTCTAGTTCCCCTCAATGGAATCCAACTCTTCGAAATTACTAATCACGATTCGAATGTTCGAAAAATCAACGTTTCGTTGAATTCCGCGAGATTCGTCATGTTGGAGAGCTTAAGAAATAGCCAACATCGTTATCATTTTGATGCCGTACTCCAGCCAAATGGATCAATTGTCTTTGCAATTAAGGATAATGGACACGTCGATGAGAAAGATTATGAGATCAGTTTACTGTTCGAGGGAAGCTTCAGTTACTCTATTTCAAAGGATCCATATGTCGAAGGTAGGAATACTGAGCAACTTTGCTCTATTGAAACGTTTGAGTCGCCTCGTAAGCTTTAACTTTCGCCTAAACGAAGTTTCTTGCAGGAAAGGAACCAGAACTGTATAATCTCCCTGATTTGCTGGTCAACACTAATCCGGAGACTGATTCCTATCGGAAACTCATCTCTCAACGAGATTATCATGTGGATTGCAATTTTGAGGAATACCATTCGGATCCGATGGAGAAACTTCTCAAAATTGAGCCGATTACAAAGGGAAAATACGGGGAAAGGGTATCCGAAAAGGTCTATAAGCTAACTGAAGTACAGAGAAAAGCCAACCTGTTCATCGATGTGGGCATCATTCTTGATCAGAAGAACGGAAAAGTAATCGGAATGCGTCGGATTCGTCGAGTGAATGAGAAGGAGTTGACGTGGTCCGAGAGAATGGCACGTATAGAAAAGAATATGAAGGCCGATAAGAGCCTGATGGAATTACTAGGATACAAGAAACCTCCGATAGAAGATCCGAAGGAAGAATCAGTGGTTCAGTCGCAACGATCCGAACCGAGAATTTCGGTGGCGGAACCCAAAAAATCAGTGAAATCCGAAAAATCTTCTAAATCCGAGACGAAATCGAATAAGAAAACTTTGAAATCGATGGAATTGCAGAAATCCGAAAAATCAAAGCATTCTGAATACAGTAGGAAGCCAGAAGAAGACGTCGTGATTCAGAATACGCCCCAGGAGAAGGAGGGGAAGAAAAAGAAAAAGAAGAAGCAATGTGTGATCTCATGAACTCAGAAGCTTAAGTATAAATCGTTGATTTCGCAACCACTTTAGACTGTTACAGAGCATTTTCAGAGCCATATTGAACTTTGCTTAATAAGAACGAAAATCAAATTTTCGAAAATAAACCTTGACAATCCGAGTGCCCCGATGACCTTTCGACAAGAAAACCCGGGAATTCCATTTTTCCCAATCGAACGAGCATTTCATCATCATGACAGACGTAAGTTTGATCAAGAACACCTCTGGGATCCGAAAAAAAAATCTATTTCCAGATAACAGACGAATATCGAAAAGGTCGTCCGACACTTCTAGTGCCTCTCAACGGGATTCAGCTTTTTGAGATCACTAATCATGATTCGAACGTCCGGAAAATCTACGTTTCGTTGTTTTCTGCGAGATTTGCCTTGTTGGAGAGCATAAGAACTAGCGAACATTATTATCATTTCGATTCTGTACTCCAGCCGAACGGATCAATTGTGTTTGCAATTAAGGATAATGGACATGTCGAGGAACCCAATTATGAGATCAGTTTACAGTTCGAGGGAAGCTTCCATTACTCCATTTCTAAGGATCCCTATGTGGAAACAGGTCTCCAGTAGCCTTTGATCCAGTAGCCTCGTAAGCCCAAATCCTTCTTTTGCAGGAAAGGAACCAGAACTGTATAATCTCCCTGATTTGGCGGTGAACACTAACCCAGAGACTGACTCTTATCGGAAACTGTGCGCTCAACGAGATTACCACGCGGATTGTTTATTCGAGGATTACAAACCGGATCCGATGGAGAAAATTATCAAACTTGAGCCGATTTCAAAGGAGAAATACGGAGAAAAAGTATCCGAGAAGGTCTATCCAATATCCGATATACAGAGAAAAGCCAACATATACATCAGTGTGGACATCATTATTGATAAGAAGAACGGAGAGGTTATTGGAATGCAACGAGTGCATCGAGTGAAAAGGGACAAGATGAAGCGGTCCGAGCAAAAGGCACGTTTAGAAAAGAATATGAAAGCGGATAAGAGCTTGATGGAATTACTCGGGTACAAGAAGACTCCAACAGAGGATCCGACGGGAGAATCGGAGGTTCAGTCGAAGAAAAAGTCTTTAGATACTTCAAAATCGAAAGTTGAATCGAAAAAAGACGCGGATCCACCGAAAGCGACTCCAGAAGAATTAGAGGTTCAGTCGAAACGATCCGAATCAAGAATCTCGGTTGCGGAACCCAAAAAATCAGTGAAATCCGAAGTCTTGTCTAAATCCGAGACGAAATCAATTCAAAAGACTTCGAAATCTGAGAAAACCGAAAAATCAAAGCATTCTGAATACATTAAAGGTCCAGATGAAGATGTCGTGATTCAGAAGACACTTCAGGAGGAGGAGGGGAAGAAGAAGAAAAAGAAAACGAAAAGATGTGTCATTTGTTGATAACTCGGAAGAACTGAGAAACTATAGAAAATAAATCGTTAATTCAGATAGCAGTCTTTTTTCGGAACCTCATTAGGTTCTGCCTAGGCCCATTTCAGACCTCATTTAGGCCTATTCGGAGCCAAATTTAATTCCTTTTTCCGGGATATTCAGCAGCTTTCTGAAAAACCGCTTTCTAAGCCTTACCAATGCTCTAGGCTAATTCGGATCCGCTTCAAGGGTCCCCATAGGCATTTTTTCAGCCATTCCGCCCCAATTTGATGGTTTTTTCACTATTTTAAAGACGATTTGAAAAAATGAAAACCAGCTTACCGAATCAACAAACGGATCATCTGGTCCGGGGACAAAGATGAATTGCGTCTTCTCGTATTCCTTTTTCATTTGTTGTAATTGATTGGCCAAATATCGGAATCCCCTATCCAAAAGATCAATTGTATCCGTTTGACGTGATCGGGAGCAGAAATTTCCGCATAGAACGATGGCGACAGGCGGTTGATCTTTGTATCCGATTAGCAGTTTGTGTAGGGCTCTCATTGTCTGAAGAAAAGGAAAGATTACTGTAGCTCTAGGAGGGGGTACTGTACCTTGACATCATCCAAAAAGACATCGGAAAGGAAGATAATCGATGTGTCCTCTTGTTTCGCCAGAGCTGATCGCAGTCGTTCACTGCATCGGAATGCAATCTGGAAGTCATCGATGGGTTACTGTAGCCCTCTTCTACCGTATACCTTATCCTCTCCTCCAAACCAATTCTCATTTGAACTCAACTCTTTCCGTGTCATTTCCGCCGATTCGATTGGAACCATTGCCACTTCGTTTACTCTCAAAACACTATTCTCAAAGTGTCCTTCGAAAATTGCAATCGAATGTTCGTGGAAAAGAGCATGATGGAATTTCGTATCCTCTTTGAATTCCACTTCCACTGATCCGGTGAGGTCTTCGATGTGATAGCAGTCTGCCTGAAGAAAGGGGGGATTACTGTAGGGAGTACTGTAGGAACGGTTGGATTACTGTATCTAGGTGGTTACGGTAGTTAGGAAGGTTCGCTGTAGGAGAACGGGAAGCGAGGAGGATTACTGTAGGCTCATATAGATTACTGTATCTAGGTTTTAGGAATACTGTATTCTCATTACATGATCACTGGAATGACTGTGTGAAGCTCTCGGGTTACTGTACCTAGATCTTGAAACTACTGAATCTAGACCCTTCGGACTACGGAATTACTGTAGGGTTACGGTAGATAGGATGATTGAGAAGATTACTGTATCTAGGTGGCTACGGTAGTCAGGGCGGATTATATGGACTACTGTATATGCGGTTTTAGGAAGACGGTATCAACTGTATCCTGGGATTACTGTACTTGCTCCCAACTAGATTACTGTACCCCTACAAAGATTACTGTACCTTCTGCTGTGTCAACATTCCCAAAACGACGACCGACTGGATGGTTTTCGTGGAACTACAAAGCATTTCGCACGTTGTGAATTTGAAGTTTTTTAGTGATGAGCAACGGGCGGCCCGTTGTTTTACGAGGAGGAATCGTTGACGGGAGGCATGAGAAAACGATGAGGAGTCGGCTGCCAGGGTTGGTGTCTCTTTTCTGGAATACGGTAGGGTTACGGTAGTCTGTGGAAGGGTAAGGTGATACAGTAATCTATGGTGGGGTTACTGTAGGAAGGAGCCCTGCTAATCTTGGATTACGGTACCTTTTATCAACTACAGTAGCTTAATAATAGGGCTAACTACAGTAACCCATGTAGCTAACCTCGGATTACAGTACCTAAAACTAGCTACAGTAACCCCTGAAGCTCCGCCCCTTTTTCCTCGTTGCTCACCTCAAAACCATTTTCCTCAAATCCGGATCATAATCATACGGTGGAAGGGAGAAGGCGTCGAACACGTTAAGCAGTTTTCCACTGAAGAAATATCAGTCTCTCTACAGTAATCCAATTGAATAAAAACTCACGCATCCTGGGTTCCTTTCGATTTACACTGACGAAAAGTGTCACGAATGAGTTCTTCACTGATCAGAGACGATTGTACTGGAATATATGGGGATTTTAGAGTTTTTTCTCGATTTTCTGATTTTTTAAGTGTTTTTTTCAAGATTTTCGGGTCTTTTCTATTTTAAAACGTTTTTTTTTGGTTTTTCGAATAATTTTTTCCCCAAGAATTTCCAATACTCACACGTCTGTTTTTTGAGCAACTCGATCATTTTGTTCGTCCATTTCTTCCGTGTCTCTTTGTCATGATCAACGAATAGTTTAACACATAGTTTTACTGCTTCTCTGGAAAATTATGGGAAATAAATTTTAAATTCGGTTCTCATCTTGGGGCGTTATTATGTTGACCTCGGTTTAAAGAGTTTTTTATCTACGTGAAACAGAAAATGTTTTTCTGAAAACCGTAGTTTGTAGTTTTTTGTCTAGAAATCGCGGTTTTCAACTTTTTCCCATAAAATATTATTTCGTAATCGTTGAATATTGTGTATTATCTAGTAATTTGCAAAAATGTATTTTTTGAAAATTTTTGAAACCGTATTTTTTTTATCTATGTGAAACAAACATTTTTTTGAAAAACCGTAGGTTCTCAATTTTTTTCAAAAAAAAATTTAGTTTATGTCCTATCTGTCAACTAGTAATTTGAAAAAAGAAAAATTTTTTCTAAAGTCTTTGAAACCGTATTTTTACTTTTCTCTCACTTTTTCAGCTCAAAAGCATGAATCTGAAACGTTTTGACAATTTCGCGACGGAGTGCTGTCTCTTCGGCTGTGTCCATTTCTGCAAAATTTATGAATATTTTTGAGGCAAATTTGAAAAAAATGATTCAAACCAAGAAAAAAAATTTTAGAAAATGGATATTTCCACAAGATTGTTGAGGAATATCACAGCCGACAATATTATTGGGTGTTTAATTTCATTGATTTTACATTAACCATGAAACAGTAAACTTTTTTGAAGGCTCCGCTCTTTTCTCTCGAGTTTCCGCTTTTCAAACATTTGCAAAAAAAGGAGGAAAATTTCACACAGGAAAAGGAGACGGAGCCGAATTGTTGAGCCATCAATTTTCGAAATTTTCACAGTTTCGAAAATCATTTTTCAACTTTTTTCTGACATTTAGATACTTGTTATACTCGATGGAAATTATATCTCAATGCCGCTTTAAATGCTGAAAGAACATTTTGTTTGGGCTAGGAGAAAACTGGAAAAACTTTTAGAGGACAAAGTGCTGTGAAAATTGAGAATTTTGAGAAGTTCTACGCAATTTTTCGTCGAAAATCTTTTTAATCGAGGAACAACAGAATTATTTCAAACTTTTCAAGAAAATGAACGTTTTTCGGCACTGGTAAACATTGTGAAACTTGAATAACACAAAAAAACAAACTGTTTCCAAAACTCTATAATTTTCGAAAATTTTTAATGAGCTTTGATTTGAAATGCTGATATGGTCGAATCGAAATTCAGTATAGTTGAATAGTTTGAAACTAATCTGGTAGTCATTTTCTCCGATATATGATTTTTTCCGAACGTTTTTTATTTCCAAAACTCAAAATTTCAACTTTTTTTCAAGAATTCCGTCGAAAAAAATCACTTTTTTGTATAATTTTTTAATGAATTTCCAAAAATCCTTTTCAATGGATAAAAATCTTTTAAAAATATGTGAAGCTCTGAAATTTTTGAACACCTGTAACTGTTTTAAATCAAATAAAAACTGAAGGAAGTAAAAAATTAGAAGAAAAAAAAGGGGATAGATAGCCACACCATGCACTGTTTTCAAAACACATCACAACAACAAAACCAAAAAAAAACAACAATTTTGAAAAAACGAAAAAAATTGTGAAATTTATTAGAAAAAGAAGAGAGAAAAATTGGAATTTCCATATAAATTATTAGCTTCAAAAGAGAAAAAAAGAAAAAGAAGTGGGAAGAAGTGATTTTGGGGGGAGGCGAACAGAAAAGAAAGGACATTGAAAGGCTCTCGAAATGATGATTGAAGAATTGGACTTTCTGAGAGAAAATAGCTGAAAATGGGCAAAAAAGTTTGAAAGTGAGGAAAAAAGCTTTAAATTCTGAAGTTTCTAGACAAAAAACCAAGATTTCAGCAATTTTCGACTCAAAAACTCAACAAAATCCGAAAAACAAAAGAAAAAAGAGGCAAAATACAAGTGAGATTTCATAGAATTGATTGATTTGACTTTCCATGGAATAGATGTCTTCTACATCGGACGGAATTGTTGTGGTGGGCGTGGCATCATTGGCATCCCAGGCGGTCCAGCCAATCCCATTGGTGGTCCCGGGAATGGTGGCATCTGGAAGGAATTCATGGATGAGAAGGGGGGAAATCGGGGAAAAAGGTTAAGAAGGTCAGAAAATGGACCAGAATAGTCATTTTGATTGTTTTCAGTTGTATCAACTGTACTCGGATTCTGGAACTTTTTTTTGAAGTTCCATAAAGTTTTTTTTTTGAAAAATAAACTAATCTGAATATAAATTGAATCTGGAAACTGAAAAAGTATAATTTTCGTTTAAATAACCGGAAAACAGGTCAGAAATTGATATTTTTACATAAGTTTCTGATCTTTTTTCCAGTTATACAAACGAAAAGGGTATCTTGCAGATTCCAGATTCAATTTGTATTCAGAAGCGTTGATTTTATAGGGAAAACTATTTGGAACTTCGAAAATCAGTTCCTGAATTCAAAATTTGAGCTAAAACAGCCAGAAACGAGCCTAATTTTAGAAAAAAAGACAGATTTTGATGTTTTTTTTCAGCTATTTTGATGCAAATTTTTTCTTTTTTGTAGGTTTTCTATCTAAATTTTTCTACTTTTATGGTCAATTTGAAATAAACTTTCATTTCATGTGAAACTGGAATTTTTTTTAATGAAACATCAATTTTGGAATAAAATTCCAGTCTTTCTGTGATAACTTACCCCTGGTGCTCCGGGAAATCCGACAGGAGGTCCTGGGAACGGTCTCGGAGCCATCAGAGGCATTCCTGGCGGACCGCCCATCATCGGATGATGTCCGACGGGCGGTACTGTCGGCATTCCCATTGTCGTACGTGGAACGGCGCCTTGCATCTGGAATTTTAAGTGAACAACTCGAAATTTGTGATTTTAGGAAATAAAACCCGGATTTTTCACCTAAAAATATGATTTTCTATTAAAAATTTCTCTATTTTCGCTAATTTTCTTTACGCTACTCACCCTGTTAGTGGCAAATGCCCTGGCAGTTTGATCGACGAGCTTCTGTGCTTGATCTTCCATCCATTTCTGTAAAAACAATGATTTAGCATGAATAAATCGCATTTTTCAATATTTTTAGAGGAAAACAGACGATTTTCCACGTTTTCTAACTCAAAAAGCCTCGTTTTTCTTGATTTCCGCCCAAAAATCCTTATTTTCCCTTACCTGATAGAACATTCTGACGTTATCCTTGTGCTTTCTTCCTCCGTTATGCGTTTTTCGCACCGACGGCGAATCGTGCGTCAGGAAAGTGTCGCAGTAGTCACAGTAGTACTTTGGCATGCTGAAAATCAGGAAATTTAGGTTGTTTTGTGGAAAAACAGTCAGAAAAAGACAAAAGAGAGGAAATTATCAGTTTTTAGCGATGAAATTCACTCATTTGCAATTTTCGAAGTCGAGAAACCTCATTTTCCACACATAAATCGTCGAAAAATTACTTTTTGACGAAAAAACTAAATTTTACACATTTTTCGAACAAAAATGAGACATTTCGTCTGTTTTCGAGTAAATTTGAGCTGAAACTTATCCTAAACCAACCAAAATCAACGTTTTTTGAGGTAAAACTAGCAAAAATCGATTTTTTCTCAAAACACCGCATTTTCTCGTTTTTTCTAGAACTTTTGCCGATGAAATCTATGAAAACATGATTTTCCTGACAAATTTCATCAATTTTCACACAAAAACCCACAAAAAATCATGAAAAACGACTCAGAAACAGTGAAAAAACGAGAAATTCATTCAAAAATATTCGATTTTCGTTGTGTCCGAGAGGAGTACACGTGTTTTGGAAGAGGAAATTCCACGGCCGCGGCCGCGAGGAAAATACGCGGGAAATCTAGATTTATACAGAATTTTCGAGAAAAAGCGAAAACGCACGTGAAAAGTGAAATAAATTGGTTTTCAATTTAATTTTGAAGCTTTTTTCATTTTCGAAATACAGAATTTTGTACGAAATTCGACGGCTGCACGAATTCAACAAGAGAATTAACAACAATTAACTTTTATTAGTAACAAATTCGAGTTTTTGCATAACAAAATGAGAAATGTGTTCTAATAATGAAGTCCAACAAAAATCGGATGCATATCCTTGGTGATAATGAACAAGAACGGGTGATCGGCGGTGAAATCGATGGGTTCCGGAGGAATCCCGCCTCCTCTCAATCTGAGTATGGTAGCGGCGGCGGCAGTGGTTCCCTGCTCGTTGACCTGAAAGGTGCAAGTTTAATAGAGGTTTTACGGCAATTAAATTTAAATTTCTTTCGAACTTTCGTACCTCGATGATTGCCAAATGATCCATTTTGGTGAGCCCGTGCAAGTCATCGGCCAGTTTTGTGAAATCCGGATTAAAAATGTCGAATGAGCGTACGACTCCCAACGCCTTCAATGTCTTCTCCAAATCGATACTCGACTCGATTTTCCATTTCGGAATTTTAATCATCATATATTTTGAAGTTTCAGTTGAAAGCAGTTTCAGAATAGTCGATGGTGTCAATTTGATAAGAGCATCTTTCAATCCGAAACGAGTTTTCGGAAGAAAAATGCTCATTGCGAAGCTTTTATCCAGATATCTCAAATGAAGTACTTGGAATTGTTCGTTTTCCGAATAACTTCTATGTCCGTGAGTTTGAAGGAAATCAATTGAACGTTTTGATTCCGGTGACAAGTGGAAATCGAATTTCTCGGTGGAATGGGCGAAAAACTGTTCGAGCCAGCGGGCTTTGAAATAAATTGTGTTTGTGTAGACGACGACGAGATCTGAAAAAGGAACTGGATGACATCTGAATGAACAAAAACATACATTCTTTGATATATTTCTCCGTCAAATTACTTTTGATTAAACCCTCCGTGTTCTCTTCGATGAATTTGTTGATAGCGTCAGCCGAATCCTTCTTTTTACGGATAAAATCCAACGGAGTGGCGCCGGCATTCTCTTGATCTCTTTCAGATAGTCTTCTTTGATCGGATAGACATCCCTGAATTTTTATTTTTAATAATGAACATGTTTCTCACGATCAAATATTTTTTGCACACATCTCGGAGGCCAAAATGAGTAACCCACCAACAAAACGCATGATTAACAACTTTGATTTTAGTCGATTTACTCATTGTTTTCGAGATCTGTTTCAACAGATTTGACATATGATTCTCGAGTTGTTCATCGGTGGATCCTCTCAAAAGAACATCTCGAATCTCGGATTGAGTGTCTCCGGAAGCGGCTGCATGGACAAGCGACAATCCGAATGAAATGGAGGCTGGCGAGAAGACAAACGATTTGTCGAGATTCTGTTGACGGAGAACATTCAGTCCGAATTCGATTTCCGAACGGAGAAGAGCACTGGAATGTTTTTCATAATTTTCAAGAATTAATTAAATCGCTCACCCTTGGACTTCGCTAGACATTTTTGAAAAACTTTGCATATTTGATAGGAAAAAAAGTTAAGTTTGTAAAAGAATTGTGCCATAATCTAAGACTGAGCAATGAACGTTGTTTACATTTCGTTTCGATGAAGCGTGTTTGCAACTCGGCCTATTTAAATATTATATAATTCGAAAAAATTTTTTCTCGCAATTTTGGTTAGCAGTGTAAGTGTGTTCCTCTGGTTGGACTATTTTTAATAAAAAAGGGTTCTATTTATGGCAGTATTAAAGTGATATTCAAAGCTTTTGAGCATTTAATAAGTATACTCTCGAGAAATATTTCAACCTCATTTTCAAGTTTAAAAAAATCTATTTACACGAAAAAATTCACAAAGCACCAAAAATGAAGCGTAGAAAAATACAAGGCGAATCAAAAACCCGTAAAAATGCAAAAGATCAAGAGAATTGGGGGGAACCAAGTTAATATGAGCAATCAAGAAAAGGGAGGGAATTCAAAAAAAGGCCGCTAATCTAAGCAGTGACTCTAACAGCTTCTTCCAGCCATTCGGGTATCTGCAGTCGATTTTTTCTTAGAAATTTGAAGAGAGCCGAGTTATCCAATTGGAATGTCTTATCCAATTTCCGTTTCAATTCGTCTGTCATCGGCTCATATTTTCTTCCTTTACTCTCTCCGAGACATTTTGTTTTTCCTTCTATTAAACGGCATGAGAACCCTTTCGATTCACTGAAACGAATGTGAGCATCGAATTCGAAATCCGGAAGATCCAACCATTTGGAGATGGTGAAGAGGACCTGGAATATAGAGGGTTTAGGGGTTATTTTTGAGGAAAAAGGGTCAAAAAGTGCCAGAATGATATCTTCAAAACTATATTTAGTTGCTCTCAGCCATTCTCAGTAACATATAGGGGCCCCAGAACTTAAAAAATAGCATTTCAAAGCTACAGTAGTCTAGTGAAGGTGGTTTTCGAAGCTATTCCTGACCGTTTTTGGCCAGTTCTAGTCCCTTTTCAGCTTCTTTCCCTTAATCTCACCTTAGCTGGCTCCCTCTTCAACTCATCCGCATCTACAAAGTGAATGTGTTGAAGTGAAAAGTGTTCCAACCATTTATCCAAATGATGGACATATTTTCCACCAGACAAACATCTCTGTTTCGCTTTTAATTCCGATGAGGTCGTCGAATTCTCAAGAATCGAAAGAAGGGATCCGGATGAGACGGCAGTCGGATCCTTATGGGCGAGAAGGTGCTGGAAATAGAAATTTCGGAAAGAGCTGCTCAAAATGACATTTTTAGAAGGTTTCGGCTTCTAGTCAGCTTCTAGAAAAGTTCCCATAAAATCATACTGTACCTGAAACCATGAATAGGCCCTTTGACTGGGATTCTGTAAGATGACAATCAGTTTTGCGTGTGGAATCAAAGCGGCCGCCTGTTTCGCCGCCGACGGATTGTCAAAGTAGGTGGCACTTTTCTCGAAAATTACTGTAGATGTGTTCGGAAAGTTTGACATGTACCTGGAATAGAATTTTAGCCTAAAAATGATCTAAAACTATCTAAAAAGCTAAAAATAAGCCTTTCTAGGTAATTCCGATCGAAAATAGCATACAGTAGGCCCGAAAAAGGCCAGAAAAAGCTGATTATTACCATTCGACTCCTCTTAGATAATTTTTTCCACCAAAGAACTGAACCTCTTCGAAACTGCCGGGCACCGGTGTATTCTGTGTGACATTCGGATGGAGGGTCAGAAAACTGCCGAGGGCTGTGGATCCTGAAAAGTGGAAATTGATAGGGAGGATACAGTAATCTTCACTTACAGTAATCTAACCTAGCAACCTAACAAAGTACAGTAATTAGTAATAGTAAAAAAAATTAGAAAGTTTCTACAGCTACAGTATAAGCTACAGTAATCCAGAGTAATCGGGTTTAAAATTTGACGACGAGAAATCCAATCGCTAGTGCGCTAGGTTACGGTATTCATTTCCGGATTACTGTAGATCCTCTAGCCTCCTATTACGGTAATCAGTCAGAAGGATTACTGTACCCTACAGTACCCCCTTCTTTCTAAAAGCTCACCAGTTTTCTGTGGTCCGAGGATCAACAAGTCGGGAAGTGTTTTTCGGGTACAGTTGAAAGAAGGTGGAAGAATCGCTCGATGACGTGGATCTGTGCATGGATTCTGAAAAAATCTTCTATTCTTTCTTCTAATTCCCAATAGCTTACCGTCCACAGCGGAATCCTCTCCTCCGGAAACTTTTGAAAATATAATTTCGCAGATGAAACAGGATCCTGCCATTTCAGTCGAATCGTCGTCCAACATTTCAGAAATCGAAAGAGGTTCTCAAAAGTGTAAAGGGCCAGGCGATCGTGAGCATAGTTTTGTTGATGAGTCATGAAGATTGAAATCTGTAAGAGATGAAAAATATGATGTCAGGGACTAAATAGACATGCTTTTTGCCTATGTTAGACCTATTTTACACCTATTTTTCACCAATTTTCAGCATATTTTATACCAATTTTCGGCCAATTTTTAGCCAATTTTTGGCCAATTTTCAGCCGTTTTTTGACTTAATTTATCATTTTTCCAATAAAAAAAGCTCACCGGATTGAAAAGAATCGTAAAGAACAAGTCTCCTCCCTGAATACTTTGAATAACTTTATCAAATCCATCCGGATATTCGTCGAATCTCTGCGTATGCGTATAGAGTCCACACGTCTGTCGTGGAAGAACGTGGATCTCGGAATGGATGAATCCTTTTCGGGCTGTCGGTGGTTTGAAGTGCGGATACTCTTCGGTTGCCGTCACTGAGACGTTCCATACCTTCTTCCACGCATCAAACATTTGCTCGTGGACGGGAAAGACTCCATCGTGTTGTGGGGCAATGGCATAGGGATAGTCGACCGGGAGGTTCATGTTCTGGAAGAGCAAGGGTTACTTTAGGAGAGCAAGTGGCACTTTTTTGTGCCTACCGTAATCTAGAAGCTATAAAGCTTCTAGATGACGGCACTCACAGTACTCTAAATCAAATTCTAAGAATAATACCTTTGCAAATATCCGATTCTGTGTCATAATCGCCTCAAGATAAGTGAAATTGTGTTCATGTGCATGATTATGTCTCCACATATGTGGAAACCAGACAAATTCCGGGGCTTTTTCGACTAGGAACTCGTCTCCTCGGTCCTCAGAATCGTCTCCATTTCGAAAGTAACTTCCGGAGAAACCTAGCATGAATCGGAAATTTTCCACGTATTTTCCAAAGGATTTTTGTGATTGAATCAGAATTCGAACATCTTCTTCCACTATTCGAGTTCCTTGGGCTCCGACGAACACATCGTCAATGTCTACCTGGAAAAGTCAGAAAATAAGGATTTTCTTTCAGAAAAATAAGGAAATCACCTGTACAAATCGATCCAGCTGAAACGTCTTCTCGGTTCCCATTGCCCACCAAAGAGCGTCGAAAAATGTCATTTTCACTTGAAAATCTGTCAAATTCCTTCCAAAAATCACTCGTTCCACTCCGTCTTCCAATCCTTTGTCTCTGAAATTCTTTTTCTTTCATAAATCCAAAAAACTCTAAAAACCTGACAACGACTGCTCTTTCGTATCCACTTTTCACTGTGGCCGTTAGAATAGATTCGAAATTTGGAGAAGTTTCAAATAGAATCCAATCGGATGGTTCATGGACGGATAGATTACGGTATGTTCCGACTTTTGAGACTTTGTGAATTGGGGATGGGGTTACGGTTAGGCGTTGGATTCGTTGATTCTGCCACATCCATAAGGAGGATCCCTGGAAGAAAATGGAGATTTTAATGAGAATCCTGGTTTTTAGGCATACAACAACCGTTTTTTACTTACCTTTTTTTTTTTTACAAATTTTCAGTTATTTTTGTTGGAATTTCAGTTCGAAAAATAATTCCTTTTGGTTCAAAGAAAAAGAAACAGAGTAAATATGCTTCCAAATATTCGAATTGATATTAACACCACTTATTTTAATTTTTAGAAAGTTCCGGAAAAATTTAACAGTTTCAACGAAATATTATTATAGTAGTCAACTTATAGTTAACTTAATCATCAGTGACGTCGAGGAAATCGAAACCCCGAAATTTTCTTGGTTTTTCAGAGTCAAAATGCAAAAAATTGAGAGAATTTCCGTTAGTTTTGGCTTGAAATACCTCTAAAAACTTCAATTTCATGACGAAAAATCCAATTTTCCTGATTTCGAATACCTCGAATTCATGGAACGTCGCAAAACTTTCAGTTAACAGAAAAATCAGGACTTTAACTAATTATTGTCAAAATTTCACAATTCAGTACCATTTTGAAACTGACAACATTTTTTTTTAAACAAGAAAAGAGGTTTTCTTGTCTGAAAATGTCGAAATGTTGATATTTCGATCAGTTTTGAATTTTCAAAGAACGCAGCCGAAAAATATCAGTTACGAGTAATACATGGAACGAAGAACTCGACGAATCAATTCTGATAAGGTTTCTATGAAACTGTAAATTATTTCTGTTTCCGAAGCATTTCATTTTCAACAGACGGTAAATAAAGATCGTTTCACGAGCCATAGAACTTCGCTTTGGCATTTCCTAATTTTCTTTGACATTTTGGAATAAACTTCTTTGTTTCAACAGAATCACAAATATCCCACTGAATTTTTTCATTCAGTTCTAGAATTTGTTGACGGAGGAAGAAAAAGTTGTTTCTGAAGCCTGAAACTAGCCCAAAGTTTGAGAAAAAAAACTATATTTCTATAAAACTACGAAAGTATGTCAAAATAGAAAATTTAAGAATCATTCCAGAAATTTGGTTAATTCTCAAATTTTAATGTGGTGCAATCGGAACAGAAACTTTTTTTCGCATGATAAATTTTTTTTAAATTGTAAGAATATATTTTATTCAAGAAAATTAGATTGAATTCAGCTCTGACAAAGATACAGTAGGAAAAACTCTTCAGAATAATTCAAAAAAAGAAGGAGTCTGTCTCAAAAAGACTTCCTTCAGTTTGTCAACGAATCCCTCTTCCGCATCTTCTTCCTCCTCTATGAAAATCCATTCCTCTTCCTCCTTTTCTTCCAAACTTGTCGACAACTCCTCTTCCACTGTATTCTTATCCCTCGTTATCTATTTCGGTGCCTTCAATCTCTTCCATAATCCAAAATTGATTGGAAAGCAGGTTACTGTACTTTCATCTTCGATCATTTCTCTTGATTCAACTGGATCCGTAACTCGTCGAATGCATTGGAAGAGCATTTTGAGGTACTGTTAGAATTGGAAGTTAGTTGGTCAGCAGGGGGTTTACAGTGGTAGCAGTAAGACAGATCAATAATTAGAGATGAGTGCAAGGATAAGTGAATGGAGTGTATGACCTATATAATGAGGCCACGCCCCTTTAGTGCTGACAAAAGGGAATGAAGAAGAGTCATATGATACACTCATTCACTCTCCTTTGCATCACCTCTTCTTTGTCTCTTTTTATCGATCTATCTCTGAATTACTGTAATCCCCTGCCCAACCCACTAACTTCCTAATCTTACAGTACCCCAAAATGCCGATCCAATACGTTCAACAAGTTTCGAATCCAGTCGATTCAGAAGAAATGATCGAAAAAGAAACTACAGTAACCTGCATGCCTATCACTTTCAATTTCGGATTGTGGAAGAGATTGAAGGCACCGAAATGGATGAAGAAGAAGGATAAGAAGACGGTCGTGGAAGAGGAGACGTCGAGAATTTTGGAAGAAGTGGAGGAGGAAGAGGAAGAATGGATTTTCATGGAGGAGGACGAAGATGCGGCAGAGGGATTCGTCGACAAGCTGAAGGAGGCCTTCTCGAAACGCGCATCCTACTTTTTCTGATTTTTTCTAGAGAGCTTCTTTTACTGTATCTCTTTTTTTAAATTCGGTTTGACTTTTTATTCCGTTTAATGTGTTCTTTCTTCTTTTTAAATAAATAAATTTCTATCGATGAAATCACTTCTTTTAATATCAAAAATTGGCTGTTTGTGTTGAACTTGATTCTGGTTTTAGATGTTTTTTTTTGGTGTAATAAAAAATTATTATTTTCGGCTCGAAAAATCGCTCGAGAACTTTGTAAATCGCGGTTTTGCAGAGGTTATAGAGATTTTTTTGGTTAGAATTAAAAAATTTCTAATTTTTTTCAGTCAAAACTGGTCTTGTTTCACCAGTTTCGAAAAATTTCGATTTTCGGGATGTTTTTGGAGGTAACCAAAAATGGTAAAACATTGGTTCGTCATTTTTACAATTAACTCGATTCGAGTCGAAATTTTTGAAGGATATATTTTGGTATATTTTAAATATAGTTGAAACTGGGAATTTTTTTTCCAATTTTCGAAAAAAAGAAACATTTCTTGTTTTAATTATCTTTTCTCAAGAAAAAAAAAGTGACGATGTTTGTTTTTACAATATATTCCTGAGTATATATTTATAAACAAAAATGTGTTATTTTTTCAGGTATATTGGTCTACAGCAAAACTATTGTGTACATTTTTTTGGGTATATTTCAAACTGTTGAAGCTGTGAAATTTTTGAAAATTTTTCGAACGAAGTTAAAAAACTTCTGTTTCAAATATATATGTTAAACTCGAATTGATGAAAGAATGCTATTATGATGAGATTTATTAGGACTGATTTGGAACCTTTTTTGGAGGAAGAACGAATCAAAATGCTTGTTTCCACGATATTTTTCATATCTTTTTGTTGAATTTCACATTAGAAATTTCTCATAACTACAATTATAGGCTTTTTGAGCGGAATTTCGCTTAGTTTTATGCTATTTTTAAGATTTTTCGCCTTTTTCATGAAATTCTCAGTTCAAATTTTAGTTTTTCTTGCTTCTAGTATACTTTCAGCTTTTTTCATGAAGAAGAATTTCAGTTTTTGAACTAAGTATTGCTTTCTTCAAGGTTTTTGTCATTTTTAAATTTTTCCAAAATCAAAAAACTCACTTTAATCTTAATCCTTTTTAATTGATCATTGGGTTTACTGGCGATGAATGAGAACATTGGAACCCGGTATTCCTTGCAGTATTTATCCAATAATTGTCGATTCCATCGTGCCATATTCAAATATTTATAATAATTCTCAATGATTATCAAAGAATATCTTCCCTTTCTTGCCGTCGTCAAAACTGGAAGATTCTTTGAAACAGCTTCCGCTTTGAATCCAAATTTCTGCGAATTCAGAATCTGGATTATCGATTTTCCGTGCCGAGAGAACAACGAGTCCAGAATAACCAGGATTTTCGGATCTGTTCCGTTATTTCGATGAAATTCCAAAGTTTTCGGTTCGAAATCGATTTCCATTGGACACGTGTAGTTTTCGACTCTTTTTGGTGGTTTTCTTGGTTTTATCTCTGCTTTTTTGGTGGAAAACAGGAGAAAATAGATGGTATAGAGAAGGAGAATGACGCTGAACCATTTTAGAGGCCTGGTGAGCCTTGGATTCAGATATGGGGTTATTATCATCGTCGAGGAAGGAGCATTTGTCTGAAATTATGTTTTTAAAAGTAGAATTTTCGAGTTTTGTTATGCAAAAACCTCGTTTTTGAGGGGTTTTAATCTTGAAAATTAATAAAAAAAACCAGGGTCGTCTGCTTAAATGCCGGGTACGCAAACACTTCGCTCTGCGTACCCAATGCATTTTAAACGACGCGCATCTTTTTTTTGAGCGGAAAACCCGAAAAAAAGTGGAAAAAGACGAATTTTGTTAAGAAAATCGCTGGAAAATGCTGAAAATTGATGAGAGAACTGAAAAACTCTATCTAAAACAGCTGAATTTACCAAAAAAGTGCAGAAATATCGTGAAAATAAATTTTTAAATCGAAAATTCCGAGAAATTGAAATTTCATGCCTAAAACTGTATTTTTTCAGTGAAAAACTATTGGGAACATTGTAATTAAAACACAAATTATAAGAAGAAAGCAATTTTCAGCCATTTCCCAGCGATTTTCTGCCAAAATTCGTCGAAATGATTTTTTTAATGCGAAAACCGGGAAGTTTTCACTTTTTTCCCTGATTTTCTGCTGTTTCTGCCTGTTTTCTTTCTATTCTCTCTCTTTTTCTATTGAAATTTGCGCTTTTTCAGGCAAAAACTTATTGTTTAAATTTAAAATTTTTTATCGAAAAAAATTTCTTTTTTCTCCCTAATTTCCCATTTTTCAGACCAAAATCACCCGAATGAGTGGCAGAAAATAATCGTGGAAAAGAATGCCGTGTTTCTTTTTTATTTTGGATACGAGTGGATCGATGTCCACTCGAGCACATCCACAATTCTCATTCTTTGAATTGGCTAAATCTTATATTGAGAATTTTATTAAAGTGAGTTTTTATTTTAAAGAAAAAAGCGAATTAGGAAAAAAGAGCTTCCGAGAATTTATTTCTAGAAGTTTCCGATCGAAAAACCACAAAATTTCAAAAAATAATTGCGGTTTCTCATGAGTTTCATAAATACTTGCGAGTCCACCGAGGGTGCTCTGTGACATTTCTCCAAATGAAAATACGATGCTTCACGTTAACATTAAGAAACACTCACGTGGAAAATCCATTTTTAACGTGAGCGGCAGATCCACTATGCTTTTCTTGGAGCTCCGATTCTAGTCCTATTCCCGACTAGAGAAAAAATCGAAAATGAATTTTAAAATTACGAAAATCTATCTAAATTCACGAGGAATAGGAATACGTGTTGAGCTGATCGTTATAGAAAAAAATAGTAGTTATCAATACGTGGATCTGAAAACTGACGTTTTCAAAAAGTTCATTTCGGTTTTCCATTTTCTTAGAAAGCAGTGAGAGTTCCACAAATTATGACAAGGGGAATCAGGTAAAAATGTTTTTTCGCTCCCAGAAAACATGAAATCGGCTCCCGGACATTTCGAAACCGCTGAAGCACATGTTTAAAAAGGCGCAAAAATTATGAAAAATAAATCAAAACTCAACTAGTAACGTTTAACAAAGCTCCCTTCAACCTAAAAATCTCTAAAAACTACATTCTGATCACTCATCTTTTTTTTCGAATTTTCTTTCGCTGAAAATAAAAAATTAAAAATCATCAGAATGTGGTTTTTAGACATTGTTAGGCTAAAACAAGCTTTTTTGAATGTTACTAGTTGGGTTTTGATTCATTTTTCATAATTTTAGCGCCTTGTTCAATATTCGTTTTAGCGGTTTCGAGATGTCCGGGAACCCTTCCCTCCAAATTCCACATCTAACTCTTCACATTTTCAGGTTCGTACTCGAAATGACAGTCGGATGATCGGAAGAGAAAACGATAGATATTTTCTATCGACAACAAGTGAACAGTATCCGAAAAATGTCAAAGTTAGTGGGTTTTTAGCGGAAATCTTTGTGAAAAAGGCTATTTTTCAAAAGCTTTCCAAAAAATTCAGAATTTTGGGAATTTTAACTCGAAAAATCGAGATTTCCGAATTTATTAAAAAAAAATAGAAATTTCTCGATAGAAATCGAACGATTTTTTTTGGAAAAACCCCCAAAAATGCAGGAATTTTTAGTTTTTCCCGACAAAAACTCAAAAAATAAATTCCCTTTCAAAAAACCCTTCAAAATTTTCAGGTAGTCTCGGAGAAAATGGGCGGAATCGTTGTGGAAGAGGTGAAGAAGCTAGTGTATCCATATGGATCAGCCAATATCCATACATCGATTCTCGACGCATTCCGTGTACTCCATGTGAACAGAGCACAGACTGGAATCGATGGAGTCGGAACGGGACGGGCGATTCAAAATTCGGAACAGATTCAGATTATTCTTCTGACGGATGGAAATGGAATTTCGAGTATTCCTCCGGATTTTCGACTTTTCTTCGATCCGCCGTTCCTTGGAAGTGAAATGACAAGAGAGGCTTATCGATGGGATCAGAAATTGTTTGCAGTGGTAAGAAAAGACCGAAAGTGGGAAAAAAGGCCGATGGGTTGAGAGAAAATTGAAAAAATCCGAAAAAGGAGGTTCGGATGGTTAAATGGATATTACTGTAGCTGAAACTTGCGTAACTGGATTACTGTAGTCATTAGAGTGACCCCTCTAGACTAGATTCCTACAGTAACCCCGAAGGCTCTAGGAGCAAAAAGAACAAAAATAGTCAGAAAATATTCTAGCAAATTCTAGTAATCATAAAACTACAGTAACCAGGAATGATCTGAAAATCTGAAAAGAAAGAGTTTCAGACTGTTTTGGACATCCAGATGAACATAATTTTGATCTAATGCGTTCCATTGATAATCCCTGTACTTGAAAGTCTAATGGATTATCAATAGAGCGCATTTGATCAGAGGGACGGGGAACCTCTGCCCAAATTTTTGTTTGAAGTGGAAAGAAGATTCTCTACCTACAGTAACCCTCTTCCAGGTATTCCGTCTTCCATCGACCCCTTACCGTCCAACGAATTCTCAACTCAACACAATTGATATCGACTCGACGGTCATCGAAAAACTGTGTTCTCGAACCGGCGGAAGAAGTTTCTCTTTGGTCTCTGTTCGACAGATTCAAGTATCCATTGATCATATTCTCGCAATGTCTGTTCAACACAAAATTGGAGTCAGATTCGATTGTCTGCCGACGATACGTAAGTACAGTAGTCTTAGTCTTAGGAAGTACAGTAATCCAAGGAGCTACAGTAACCTAGAGACTTCCCTATCAACATCTACAGTATCCCATACCCCTGGTGGAAGATTTTACAGCATCTCACGTCTCCCAAGAGGATTTCAATCGTCTCAAGACCCGTTTCAAAAAGGTCAACGAGAAGAAGCCAGTCACCAATTTAATTTCCCGAATGAATCCACAAGGACGACCAGTCACATGTCATTGGGTTATCCCGGAAAGTTATTTTCCAGTGAGAGCAATGTGAGTTTTTTTTTTGTTTGTTTTGGTTGAAAATGGACCTTGAATTGATCAAAAAAGCTTGATCTAGGTGGAAAATGAACGGAAATTGACCAAAAGAGCCGGAATTCGATTGGGAATGGCTTTAAATTGATTAAAAAATGATCTGCCGAAAATTAGTCTGCCGAAAATTCCGTAAATTAACCTAAAACACTCCTTTTCAACCACTTTTCCACTCCCTGACCCCAACTAATTCATTTTTCTCTTCCAGGGACCAACTCCCTCAACGAACCGCCCATCCTGTCATTCTGTGTGCTCCGAAACCTCTTCCACTCACAATTCGAACAGATATCACTGCGGATAAATTGGAATTAGAACCCGGTGGCGTCTCCGATATCATTATGGAGATACTCAAAGATCATCCAGATTGGACTGTTTGGGTAGGTTGAGGGGATTACTGTAGGCCTATTTGGATTACTGTAGTAGTTTCCTTGGATTACTGTAGCTTGGATGTTTTTGTGAGTCGGGAAAAGACCCACAATGGTTGCGCCTAATGCGGATGAAAGCGTGGCGCGATAGGAGAAATAAAAGAGAGAAAATGTTTGTATTTTATAACTATTTATTGGGGAAAAGCCTTACCATGATCGGCGGCATTAAAACCCAAAGTTTAAGAGATTAAGAAAGGGGAAAAAATGGGAATTTAGGCCAAAGTGATAAGGGTAAATCTAAGGGGAAACTACAACTTATAGGGGGAAAATAGGGAGAGAAATATAGAGAAAATAAAGGGAAATTAAGGGATTAAAAGGAGAAAGAAAAAGGATAAAATTATATAGAAAAAAGGTGAGAGTTTCGGCATGATCGCTCACGAAACTTCTCTCAACTGCCAGTGGCGAGGACGTCCGAAGAGCTGAGGCGGGGGCTGTCGCGGCGGGACCCAAGAGAAGCGCGGCAGCTTGAATCCTGACGAATTATCTGAAAGAAAAGAGTATTAATTATAGATTAAAAAGAGAGAAGATTTCTGGAGGAAATCTGATGTTAATTGTGAATACAGAGTATTCACAACACTCCCGGGGGGGAGTAAAGTCCTACTAGAAATCTAGATGCTCGGATCTGTATGGTTTGTATCCTTCTTTAGCCCGTCTCGGGAGGGGCTGTCTGGATGGTTTTGGTCTAGGTTTCGCTGGAACTGGGCGAATCTCTGGACGTTTAGATGGTTGGACTGGCTGGAGGAGCTCGGTTACTCTTCCTGTAGGGAGGTTTGGCTGGAGGAGCTCGTTTACTCTTCCTGTAGGGAGGTTTGGCTGGAGGAGCTCGTTTACTCTTCCTGTAGGGAGGTTTGGCTGGAGGAGCTCGTTTACTCTTCCTGTAGGGAGGTTTGGCTGGAGGAGCTCGTTTACTCTTCCTGTAGGGAGGTTTGGCTGGAGGAGCTCGTTTACTCTCCCATTTGGATGGTTTGGCTGGAGGAGCTCGTTTACTCTTCCTGTAGGGAGGTTTGGCTGGAGGAGCTCGGGAATAGTCGGATTACTGTAGTTTGCTTTATCTTCTGTGTTTTCTGTGGAGACTTTTGTTCGTCTTCCAGATCCAGTTCCAAAGGGATAAGCTGGTTTACAGCACGCTCCTTGATGGAGTTTTCGAAGAGTACTTTCACAGTTCGGACTGGTGCTGGTGGCACTTCTGTGATCCTTCCAAGTGGCCATAGATGGCGAGGGATCATGTCACAGTTTCTGCGGCATCACCAGGACAATATCGTCGACTTTTGGAGTCGTCATACTCGATCTTTTGCTCTTGATCTGACTGTCTCGGAGGGCAAGGATGTAGTGGTTTACCCATGCATTCCATAGTCGGAGTATGACTTTATTCAATTTCTTTAGATGGTCTCTTGTCGTTTGCTCGGTGGTTGGATTACTGTTGATCCGGAATTCTTCTCCGTCTTCGTCTCGATCCGTTTCATTTGGAATTTCGAGAAGAACTGATGGGAGTAGGAAGTCAATTGGTCTGATGACGGGTACGTCATTTGCCGAGCTTGGATTCTTGACGAGTGGTCTGGAGTTGATCATTCCTTCTACTCGTTTCAATGTGGAATACAAGTCGAAATAGGGAAGAGTATGTCTACCTATTTCTTTGCGAAGTTGTTTCTTCGTGATTCCTACGATTCGTTCATAAACTCCTCCTTGCCATGGTGACAGTGGAGTGATGTATTTGAACTTAATTGAGTGTCTTGCGAGAAGACAGATAAGATCCATGACGGGGTCATAGTTGGTTATGTCTTCGTTGATGATGGAGTGGCCGAGTACGAATGTTCGTGCGTTGTCACTGTATACGTGAGTTGGCACTCCTCGTTGGCTGAAGATAGCTTCAAGAGCTGTGACATAGCTCTTTGTGGTATTATCCGGAACTAACTCCAGATGAGTGGCTCTTGTCGTGAGACACGTGTAGATTAAGACATACGCTGGGTGTTTCTGTTCGTTTTCTGCGTTTTTATAGTCTATTGGTCCGAGGTAGTCGATACCTACCTTTCCGAACGGTGTAGATGGAGTTGTTCGGAGAGAGGAAGCTCGGAAGTGTATGGGTATTCGTACGGAAATGCTTTCACTTTCCTGCACGATACACATCTGGAGATGACGGATTGAGCTAGTCTTCCGTCTTTTCTGATCCAGTATTGTGTGCGGACTGCTGCTACTAGAGTATTGTGCTGGCAGGTGCACATTCTTCTCGTGCGTCTCAATCATTATGAGTCTTGCGAGAGGGTGTTTCTCGTGAATGAGAATGGGATTGTTTGCTTCTTTTGGCAATACGGGGCTCTGAGAGTATCTTTTGTTCTCCACAGTCCATCTGATGTCTGAAATGGTTTCAGAGATTCTTTGAATGACTGGTTCTGACTCTCAGCTTCTTTGTAATGTTCCATGATGATCCATTTTCTGGCTAGTTGCCTTCTTTCGACGGATCTCGTCAACATATCCGGGATCTTTTCGATGGTTTGGAGATCTCTCATTACTGGAGTTGTCAGATCTCTGGATTTCATGGTACCTCCGATAAGATGCAATATGTATGCTGCGATGCTTTCGAGTTTTCCGAGCTTATTCGTGTACTCGAAAGGGATCTATGATTTATACGCTTCTGTTTGTTTTGGAGTTGGTTTTTCTCGCAATGTGTTACAGAAGTGTAATGGACTTTGGAGGAAGTGCTGGACTGTGACTGTCTTTTCCTTTCTTGGCTTTTTGTATTCGGTTAATTCTTGATTAGCTAGCTCTTTTTCTGATTCGGAGCATTCAATTTCTCCTTCCAGTTTTGCTTTCCAAGTTTCTGGAGGATCTTTCAAGAATTCCGGTCCGTTGAACCACAACGTTGATTTCTGTAGACTTTCAGTGTCTAAGCCTCGTGTAGCTAGATCAGCTGGATTTTGTGATGTGTCTACATGGTGGAATACGACTTCAATGTTCTGTTCCCTAAGGGATTCGGTCGTCTTATGGATGGTATTCACTCGGCTGTTCACCCATGCTCGCTTGGTTTCTTTGTTCAGAATCCAGAATAATGCGATCATGGAGTCGGTGAATAGATGAATGCGGTTTGGTTTATGACCTTCTGGCATTTCGTCTACTAGACTTTTGGAGAACCTTATTCCGACATCTGCTGCTGATACTTCGAGCTTCGGAATGGAATGTTCTGCTTCTGATGGCGGTTTGAGCTTCGATTTGGCTCCGATAAGATGACAATCTATTGATCCGTCTGGGTATCTGTAGAGAAGATACACGGCGGTCGCGATTGTATGTTTGGACGCGTCGCAGAAAGTAATAATTTCTGGGATTACTGTAGTTTCGTACGATCGTCTCAGTTTCCTTGGGATTGTGATGTTCTCAAGAAGATACATGGTTTTATCTTCTCCCAATCCTTGGAGAGTTCCGGTACTGTGGACAGTTTTACGTCCCAGTCGATGTCGTTTTTCCAGCATTTCTGGATGAGAAGCTTGATCCTGACGTGTAATGGGGCCGTGAATCCCATAGGGTCATATGATTTGGCTGCCATTGAGGTTAATTCTCTTTTGTCGGATCTGATTCTTTCGGGATATGGATATGAATAGACACTGTGTCTTCTGTTGTATTCCATATGTATCCGAGAAACTTGACGAGATGAGATTCGGCTCTGTCCTCTACTGGTAATTCAAGTAGAGCAGTTTCATGATTGGTTCCGAATTCTCTGACGTGCATCTTCATCTTTTGAATTCGTCCTGGATGGCTCGGATTTTTGGCAATACTTGGCTTTCGTCATTGGTCGTCACCATAATATTGTCGACGTATAAGTTCTGTCCTATTTCATTACTGATGATGTTGGCTGCTAGGAGCAAGTAGTGCCTTATGGTAGCTGCCAATAGGAACGGGGAACATTTCATTCCAAAGGGAATGCGTGTGAATCTATACGTGAGTAGATTCTCTCCTTTTGGTGGTAATTCGATATTCTTAACCCACAAGAACTTGGTTACATTTCTGTCCTGGGGTTGAAGTCGAACTTGATGGAATGCTTTGGCAATATCTGCTGTGATTGCGAATTGCTCAAGGCGGTGTCTCAAGTGGAGTCCGATGTGCTTGTTGAGCATATTCGGTCCTTCGTGAACACAGTCGTTTGCTGATAGTTCATTCTTGACGTGGGAACTGGTGTCCGACACAATTCGAACTTTCGTATTCGCAGAATTCTCTTTGAAGACTGCACTTTGCGGGGCATAATAATGCGGTCCTGTTTTTCCATTTCTGGGGACACTTTTTCTATGATTCCAGAGGATTCTTGCTGTTCGATGATCTTATTATACTCTTTCAGAAGAGTTGGATTTTTGCGTAACTGTCTAATCAGACTTTCAAGTCGACGGAATGCTACTGATTTATTGTCTTTCAGTCTATTCTGCTTTCCGTTCCATGGTAATGCTACTTCGACTTCGCCGTCGTCTTTGATTACGAGCGATTCTTCGAAGAGTTTCAGTAGCGATTCGCTATCTAGATGTTCTTGCTCTAGGAGTGTAGGCGATTCAATCCCACAGTTCTCCAAGTTCCACAGTTGTGAAATGAGCTCAGTGAGGTTATCTTTGTAACCTTTTGTCAGTTCCTTTGCAGTGAGCATGTTCACTGGGATTACTGGCGATGGGGAGCTTTTGCTTTTGTCCATGATTGGGCAATGTCTAGCTCTTGGATATACGATGTTTGCAATTGTCGATGCTTCTACATACTTTCCTGATGGGAGCAAGATCCTTGTTGATCTTCTCATAATATGCGGGAGAATGTCGTTTCCAAGGATCATTTCGATCTCTTGATTATTCGACTCTGCTCCTTTTTCGAGCTGTTGCTCCGAGACGCCATGTTTTAGCATTTCGAATTTGTCTTCCTCTGATAGGGATGCGTGCTTGTATTTGGTCTTTGGTAATTTGGGAGACCCTGCTACAAACGTAGAGTAAATGTGATCTTTTCCATTAATGGAGATCTGATAGATACTACAGTCATGAGTGGAGACGTTGTTAAAGGCCTCGATAGTAATTTTTGTGGATTGTTTAGATTGGAGTCCGACTCTCTCGGCTGTTGCATCTGAGATAAGAGAGATAGCGGCTCCAGAGTCAATTAATGCTCTGATGAAATGTCCATCTCTTGTTTCGATGATGGCAAAGGGTAAAGATACGTCTTCTGTCTTCTGATTGAGACAATTGAGATCTATTCTCGATGTGCTTAGTGTTGCAATAATAGTTTTGATGATTGTCTCGTTAGATTCCTGGAGTGTATGTTTACCCGAGGATACTGTATTTTTTTTGATTTCTGTATCCATGATTGGAGTACATGTTACATTTTCTTTGTGGATTTTCTGATATCCATTATTATTATTGTTTAAACAATCGCTACTGTTCAGCTGATTTGAAGTTGTCTCTCTTATGATTGAGAGTGTTTCATGACTTGGTAAATTACTGTTGTTTGGACCCTGCTTGGTCACGATTTTAAATACGATGGTTTTCGGCTTCTGCTGGGAAGTTTCTGAGATCTCGGAAGTATTCTTTCAGAATGCATCCTGCGCTGAGATGTTTCGCTGAGCAGTATACGCAAGTGTACCTTGACGAGCATTCTCTTGCTTGATGGGTTGTATTTCCACAGTTGGAGCACGCTCCATTATCTGTTATCCATTTTCTCACATTGGAGCTGCTCTTCGGGCATTGAATGAGCTTGTGACCTACTCCGCATAGTTGGCAGTGAAGATCTTGGCTTTCATAGTTTCTGGTGAAGGAGTATTTCAGATTACGTTGGTGGAATCCGGTACCCACGTTTCCAGACGAAGCTTGATGCTCCTTGTGAGACTTTGTAGCTAAGGCTTCTTCATAAGAAATTCTTTTTTTTCCTGATTCTACGTTTGACAATCTGGTGTCCCGTCAGACAAGAACTTGGTTTTCTTATTTTCAGAATTCGGATGCACTGATGCTTGTCCGATGTTTCCTGGTTTTGGCTTTGTTTGCCTATGATTTATAGCCATGATGGTTTCGAGTTGTCTTCCTCGTATTCAGACTCTTCACTCTGATTGTCCATGAGCATAACTGGCACTGTTGGCACTCTGTTGAATTTCGATGCTCTTGAAGAGTATTCTGAATTCCGTGAATGGCTGGATACCATGTCGCAAGCTTTGTTGTTGCTGTGCATGGTTTCAATCGTTTCTAGGACTGTTTTCAATGAGTCCTGTTCGCCTCTTCGTGCGATGGGCATGCACTTTCTTTGCATATACTTTGGTAACTTTCCGATCAAGTCGAAAGTGGCTTGTTCGTCAATGATTGAATCCATTTCTTCGAGTTGCGTGATGACAACTCTTGCTTCATTCAATGCTTTTGCGAACGCGATGTCGTTGGAGGTGTCAAACTGGATCTTTCTCAGTTGTTGACGTAGAAGACACGCTTCGGGTAGACTTCCGAATTCTCTGTTGAGGAGATGGAGCGTCTCTTTGATGGCCTCATCTGGATCATTCAGTTCTGATAGACAGTGTGATCCGGCCGTTTCTAGCTTACTGGGGAGGATGATTCTTTTGACAGCTGGTGACAGCTTTTCATTGTTCAGAACCATTGCTCTGAGCACTCTCACGAATCTTCTATATCCTGTTTGCTTTCCGTCGAAGCTTGGGACGAGAGTGTTGACGCTTTGGATGGTTGTGTGATGGTCAATCACGGGATCTGGTTGTTCTCCTTGCGGAACTGGATTAGATGCTTTGGGAGTACTATGCCGTCTCTCGCTGTTCCGAGGATACTCAAATGACGGATACGATTCGTTCTGATGGTTTCCGAATCCGTCTCCAGCTTGATGGGCTGACGGTGAGTACGGTTGAGGTCCTCTCATTGTCTCTTGAGGGTGGACTGGGCTTTGCACTTGTTCTGCTTTAGCTGGGAGCTGGCAGTCTTTCGCTGTATGAATAGCTGAGGTGCATTTAATGCATCTGTTATTGACTGCGCAGTATCTGGTGAGCCGAGGATCTTCACACATGAATAATTCGTGTGCTCCTTTGCAGCATTCGCAAGATAGCTTTTCGGTGTTCGATGAATGTCTGATTTCATTCATATTGTTCGGGCTTCTCAGCGGCTCTCTAATATTGAGATTGCCATACTGTTGGCTGAGATGATTAGCTCCTAAGGCAGTATGAGCTTGATTCGTGCTGTTTGGCACGCTGTTATACTGCTGTTGGTTTCCCTGATTACCTGGTGCAGGGGTTGAGAAGGCGTGGTGTGTGCTTGAACCATGCCTATCTACAGCTGCTGATGAGCTTTGAGGGTGAGAATTAAATGAAAAGGCTACGTTACTAAAGGGGTTAAGAGGGGATTGTCTTGGTGACTGATGCACACGAGACAGACTGGCAAAATCGTTCTGATGACGATTTGCTTGGGTGGTAAGGCTAGGAAGGGGAGGGTAAACTAATGGTGGGAGAATACTAGAAGAAGTGGTGATGGGAATAGTAGGGGGGATAGACGAAGATGTTACAGGGGGTGGAGCTGGAAGTCCAGAAGAAGTTGGGAGTAGAGGGGGAGGGATAGTGGAGCTCGGTGGAATAGGAACTGCATGGCCATCTTTATCCTGCTCGATCAGACTGTTGTAGCTAGAGACGGATTCCGGACGTTCAGAGACTTCTAATGAGTCCTCTTCCTCAAGTGATTCCTTGTAGGAAGCGTCGAGAGATCTTTCCAATTCTTCGCGGCTACGGTCAATGTCTTCACGAGATGTCTGAGGGATCCGGTTGCCTGACTGGACTTCATAGTAGTCCGTCATTGTTTTCCAGAGGACGTTGGCTTTTTCCGAGGCGTCATCCAGGAGGATTTTCATATAATCTCTTATCTCTTGGGCGTGATATTCGAAAGTTTCTTCGTCAAAGTCTTCTTTGGAGAATCTGACACGAACGTCGTTGATTCTCTTTTCGACTATTTGCGGAGTTCCTTCAACATCCTTCACGCATATCTCGAGTAGCTGAGCTACACGGAGAGTTTCTTCGAGAGAGATGAATCCCTCTTGGATTTTGGCTGACGCCTTTTGGCCTTCGTCGATGGCTTTGTTCCATTTTCCTGAGCTCTTAGTCAGAAAGGTACGGACGTACTGGAGACGCTGTTTCTCAGTACGAGTCACAGGTTTCTCAAGGGGTGGGGGAGGCATTCTAAATGCTAGACGAGAGTTGAGGACAGTAGTTGCTGAAATTAAGAACTTTAGCTTTGTTTCTGTCAGATGTTAAGGGAAATTGTAAGAGAAGAAGGGTTTAACCTTCGAGAATAGAGAATTTTGATCTTTCAATGGTTGAGATTATAGCTCCTCCGAGCTGTAGAGGTTATACTCCTTCGAGTCGAGTGTATTTTACTCCTCCGAGCTGTAGAGGTTATACTCCTTCGAGTGAGAGCCGTGTCAGTAGCTTCAGTGGGAACTGTGAACCTGTGAATATCTCTTTCTGGCCGGAAAGGGACCTTGACGCCTTGATGTCAGGTGTTAAATTTCGATTCGGTAGCTACCCGAAGCGAATATCTCGGCGACAAGTGGATTCATTTCTGAATGTCCTACTCAATAATCTTGTGTTCTGCTACACATACACGTTCTTTTAGACAGTAGTACCCAAAGATTGTCATCTCCTTGGACACTAGGACGAGTGGTGTTAAGTCTCGCTCTTGTAGACTTATTTATAGTTTTATTTAATAGTTGGGGAATTATTTAATAGCTTTGGTCCGGCTGTCCATTTCCTTTACAAAGCTAACCTGTCAACCCACGGCTAATGGTGGTCATTTACTAGCCGCGAATCCTTGCTCCGCGTTTCAGATGCTCTCTTTCTGAACCGCTGATTGGGGACGCGAAATGGGTATCCACCTAAGACTGAACAGGCAAGATGTTCTTGTCGAAGGCCTATAGGAATCCGCTTTACTGTCACCTTGAAAACAGTAGGCGTGTATCTCAAACTCGTCTCTCTAGCTCATCCGTGAGGCCGGCTATCGTTGCTAGAGGCTTGGAACTAATTGTCCGAGACACTGACTCCTTATTAATAATCTTTTGTTCTCTTATCTCCTTGATGTTCTTATTTATTTAGTGTTGTGGATAAGCAATGTGGTTAAAACTGTTGACCAAATATTTCAACTGATTGTACTTTATTATATTAAAAATAATAGGAAGAAAGAATTGATTACAGTTCAAAAGAGGACATGATTATCCTTTGCCATCGTAGGCAGGGGAGTGGATAAGTGAACAACTAGAAAAAGAGAACTACGGATTAAGAGAAAGAGATGAGAGAGTAATAGAGAAATTATTTAGGTAATTAGGCAGAGAAGTGGGTTTATACCTAGATTAATGATACAGAGGCTAGTGGCTAGAGAGAGGTGAGATATGTAATTATACCTGAGAATTTTGGGGCAATGCCATTACAGATAATTAATAAAGAGATGCCTATATTGAATTACTACATAGAGCGGTACTAGAATGATTATAAAGTTATATTAAAGCTTGAAGCTAAATAATTGAATATTAACTTAAGGTTAAAGGACAAGTGGATGGAGATGATAGAGAGAGGGGAATTCCCTGGAATATTATTGGTATTCATAGGAGTGGTACGGTCCTTGCTGTTGCAACTGCATTGGAACCTGTTGATGTTGTTGCGGCATTCCTGGCTGTCCCAGTTGAACTGGCACTCCCTGTGGATACTGCATCTGATGATTGTTGGGGAGGAAGTAGACGAGTTGCTGACGGGCTTGTGGAGCTTGTATTGGCAAGTACGTCGGCATCTCCGGACCTTCCGGCTGAGACGGCTGAGCTGAAAAAGAACGTGATTTGCTAACTATTATTCAAGTTCCTTTTTTACCTTGAGCTCTTTTCTTCTCGCCCTGCTGTTGTTGGGGGGTCACTCTTTTATTTCTTCTTTCCGGCGGATGCTGGACTCGCTTCGCTGCTTTCATTCGTTTGCCTTCTTCACATACGCCTTCTAGATGACGCACGCTTCTATCCTCACAAATTCCAGCTGCTGCACAAAGCTCGCATACGATGTACTGTTTGGGGCACGTTTGCAGGTTGCATCCCGCCATTGCACATCTTCTGCACAGGTTTCGTCGATGGAATTCCGCCGATCTACTGGATCCAGTTGGGAAGACGTTGCATTCGGTGAGTGCGTGTGTTGTACTTCGACAAAGTACGCACGCTGCCTTGATGGCTCCGTCCTTGAGGCCTTCTGCGTCTTCTGGAGCTTGACCTCCTGTCGGCGCTGATTCCTTCTACGACGTCGCCGTCTTTGAGATGGCTTCCTCGAAAACTTTGATACGAAGTTTGAGAAGCTTTACAACTTCCTTTCTCTTCTCGGATTCCTCGTCGAGACGTATCTGAATTGATTCGACTTCGGCGAGAGTGGCGGCTTGGAGTACGCGACTCGCCTTGATGTCGCTCTTGATTTGTCCGACGTCTTTTTTTTCGAGCTCATCGAGCTTCTTGATGACGCTCTCCGTTTCGCATTGCTGATGCGGCTAGAGCTTGTTCTTCAAGATTCTCTTCGGAGGGACTTCTTTCGATCTGAACAACATATATGATTACATGTTACGATCTTTTTTTTGAGCTCCTTTCCTTATCTAGCTAGACGATTTCCTTAACTACTGGACCAACCGAAGCCTTTCTTTGCTTCGATGATCTTCACGTTAAGTGATTTGGCGCTGCATTAGCTTGATGATCATGTCATTCAAAGGGCGATGATTGAAGCCTTTTGACGACTTATTAAATACTTTTGAAGAATTCTACGAAAGCTGGTCGTCCTGTCAAAGGAACTCTCACTTCACGTACTGAGTGATTAGTTTTGATCTCAATTTCTTCGATGAGACGTTCCGCTTCTTGTTGACTAGTGATGGTTCGATTCCAAATTGACGCTGACTTGCTAGACTTCTCGCTACGCCACTGGAAAGCATGTTTTGTTTTCCTTTTACAATGGGAGGGAAGTAACTCACCTGGTCTCTAGCCTTCTGATGTGCGGTCATGCGCGAGAGGAGTCGTGGCTGTTGGAGGGTTCCTTGGCGTCGTGGTCCGACGGCTTCCGGCGGCGAATTCTCGTCTTCTTTCCCATGCGATGATTAACGGATGTTTTCGATGATTATGGGAGCTCCAGACGTGTTTCGACCGATTTGGATGGACGAGACACGAAAAAATTTGACAGTATTTATACGAGAGAAAGATGAGTTACTTATAATTTTTTTTCGGAACTAAATATATACGATGATTTAAGCTAAATAAATTTGAGAATTTTAGAAAATAAGAAGGAATTAGAAGAAAAAAATAGTGAAAAAAATGCGCGAGAAAAAAAAAGCTTGAAAGGTGTGGCGAAAAAGAGTGAGGGAAAGAGGCGAGATAGTGCGCGTAAGACGAGAGAGCGCAGACAGAAAAGAGATATACGAAGGGCGCCGGGCTTAAAAAAGGGAACGGCAAAGAGAATTATGGTGAAAATACATATAAATAGATGAAGAATAAAGAGAAGAATGTATTGGGAGGGGTTTTTAGATGTTTTTATTAACTTTCGAAGATGATTGTTCGAAAATACTGATTTTTTGCCTCTTTTTTAGGTCTTTTTCGATGTTTTTGCCGATTTTCTTCTCGGACTTTACTATTTCTAGGAAAAATGCTTAGAGATAGCTTTTAGATGTTCAAATACGACTTGTCAGTGGTAGAATGCTTACGTATTTAGGTCGATGCACCATTTTGTGAGTCGGGAAAAGACCCACAATGGTTGCGCCTAATGCGGATGAAAGCGTGGCGCGATAGGAGAAATAAAAGAGAGAAAATGTTTGTATTTTATAACTATTTATTGGGGAAAAGCCTTACCATGATCGGCGGCATTAAAACCCAAAGTTTAAGAGATTAAGAAAGGGAAAAAAATGGGAATTTAGGCCAAAGTGATAAGGGTAAATCTAAGGGGAAACTACAACTTATAGGGGGAAAATAGGGAGAGAAATATAGAGAAAATAAAGGGAAATTAAGGGATTAAAAGGAGAAAGAAAAAGGATAAAATTATATAGAAAAAAGGTGAGAGTTTCGGCATGATCGCTCACGAAACTTCTCTCAACTGCCAGTGGCGAGGACGTCCGAAGAGCTGAGGCGGGGGCTGTCGCGGCGGGACCCAAGAGAAGCGCGGCAGCTTGAATCCTGACGAATTATCTGAAAGAAAAGAGTATTAATTATAGATTAAAAAGAGAGAAGATTTCTGGAGGAAATCTGATGTTAATTGTGAATACAGAGTATTCACAACAGATGTACACCAACAATACTGTACGGACTGTATACTGTAAGCTTTCCTAAATTACCGTATCCTTACATTAGAAACTGAAGATATTTATTTCTACCGTGCCCCTACAGTACCCCTACCGTAATCTCTATTCCAGACCTACATCGAAGGTTCCTCGAACGGTCCTACAGCTCCATTCGGATGTCTCCGAATCAATACTCATGGAACAGGAATCACTCTGATACTCCTCCCATTCAACTTTCCCCAATTGTATCCTCTTGTGGAAGAAGTCGTCAAAGATCCCATTCTAACGACGTCACAAGTATGGAAACAGAGAGTCGATTCGTATTTCCAAACGGTTCCCTATTATTATTATACGGTTAGCTGCCTTTTTTTTTGAAAATGGTCGAAAAGTTTTGAAAATAGTGACAAAAGACCTGAAAAAACCCTGAAAAGTCTGAAAAAGACTAGAATTATTATGAAAATCGGCCGAGAATACTCGAAAAATCGCTTTAAAACCCTAAAAAATCGGAAAACGGTCAGAAAAATTCCCTTTTTGGCTCCTTTTCCGCTCTTTTTGGCCATCAATCCCCCTATTTTTTTCAGCAAATGCGCCTCTGCCTTGACAAAATAAAAGTGAAAGTGGACTATAACAGTTCGATGAGTAACATCTATGCCGGTCAACTGCTCAGCAATCTGAATCGATTGAAAGTGAAAGCGAAAGAGGAATTCGATCAAATCCTTTTGGCGTCGAAATTGAGTGAAACGAAAGTGTCGCATTTTTTGAATCCAACGGTAAGAGAATAGTAGGATTACGGTAGCCTCACTCTCTTGCAGATCCGAATCGAAAGAATCACGTCGAGAAGTCGAATCATTGGCCTTGGACCAGATGGAGACGACGACGAGACGGTATTCGCGGAAGGCGTCGATCCGCCTCTTTATGCTGAAATGAAGGTGAGAGAGGGAATTACTGTAGTAGGTATACGGTAATTTCAGGTTCCACTCTACCAGCCGGCGATCAGCGAAGCACAACTCGACACCGCCTACCGTACTCCATATACGTCGAATATTGAGGATTTGGTTGGGAAATTGAATAGGTAAGGAGGGTTTTTAAAAAATCAAGACTTAATTAATGCACAGGTTTATTAAATATACGTAAAACCGTCCATAGCCCTCAAAAAATTAATCCCATCAACCACTAAGCCCCGAGAATGTCTCATGGTGGAAGTATCCAATAACGTCATTGAGCTCCCTGAGTTCGTAGTCTGTCTTGTCTTGCCATCCTCTTACCATATCCGCCATTTTGTCGTCGTCCGAGAAAGAAGTTGGGAGATCGATCTCGCACGGGATTTCTCCTATTTTTGATGTGAAAGTTAACACGTTGGAATGTAGATTTGTGAGATTGGGGATAGTTTTTGCATTGGGAAATGGATGGAGTTGAAGTGAACAATTGGATGGTACAGTATCCATTCGTCTGGGTTGTTATACCTGGAATTCATAAAAATTAATTGTTTCTGAAAAACCAAAAATCAAAACTTACACATCCAGTTTTTTCGCCTCCATATCCACGAATTTCCAATCCGCCCAGTGTGTCGTTTCGAAAAATTATTTCTCGAAAAATGCGTTTTTCGAGAAATTTTCGAGAAATCTCTCGAGAAATTTCTCGAAAAATTCTCGAGAATTTCTCGAGATTTCTCGAAATTTTTCGAGATTTCTCGAGAAATTTCTCGCAAATTTCTCGAGAAATTCTCGAGAAATTCTCGAGAAATAGCGAGAAATCGAAATACGATAAACAACTTTTTTGTTAATTTCTCATAATTCTCATATTTTTTATTCATTTGTTGTTTGTTGATTTAAATAGCTTCCTAATAAAACTGTTTTTTCGAAATAATGAGAATTTAGTGAAGAAAAAAAGGGACGAGGCGCTCAATAAAAAGATAATAAGGACTGAATTGTGAAAAATCATCAAAAACTACTTTATTTTTCGAGAAATTTTCGAAAAATGAGGTTCTCGAAAAAAAAATTAACGAGAAATTTCTCGAGAATTTCTCGAGAAAATTTTCTCGTTGATTTCTCGAGAAATTTCTCTAGAATTTCTCGAGAATTTTTCGAGAAATTCTCGAGAAATCAACGAGAAAATTTTCTCGAGAAATTCTCGAGAATTTCTCGAGAATTTTTCGAAAAAATTTCTCGAGAAATTTCTCGAAATGTTCTCGAAACGACACACTGAATCCGCCCATGCAACTCATCCCTGTTCACAATATCATCACGGTTGATAAAATGTGTCTTGCACTCACTAGTCAGGGGCCGCGCGAACACCGCTGAAAAAAAAGGGTTTCAAAGATTGTATAATGAACATTTCAACCTACACGAAAGCTTTGCGAACACGAAATGAACGCTCTTGTTCACTTGGAAGAACTGTGCGCAACGACGATTGTTGAATTTCATAATCACATAGCATCATCCCCTTGTTATATTTGATATTGATGTGTGGAGGCTCAGTTTTTTTTTTGACAGAAACAGAGATGCTGAGCCTCTTACAGTCATCTTTCCCTTCCTGAATGAAAAATTGGATAGTTTAGGCTCTAAAGGATAATTATTAGGTCAAGCCAAAAGTTTTGCATCAAACAGAACACATTGTTTGAATATAATTTTATTCATTTATTTTCAATACCAGTTAACATAATATGCACCATCATGATCAACAGTGTACTGCCAACGGATAGGTAGCTGTTCGATTTCCTTTCGGTAGAACTCCCGCAGCTTACTATCGAAAATAGCTTAATGCTCGATTTTGAGATGGTCTTCGTCTTGAAACTCCTTTCTGTCTAGGAAGTGAGTGAGAGAAAAAACGACTAATAATCAGGAAGTATCATGTCCGGAGAGTACGGTAAATAGAGTAGAGTTGTCCATCCTAGTTCCGGAATTTTCTGACAAGTCATCTTCGCGACACATGGTCAAGAGGTATCGTGGAGCAAGTGAACTCGACCCTTTTTGCCTTGCTTTTGTCAGAGACTTTGATTGATTTCTTGCAGTAGAGGTCTGTTGTGACTGTTGTATTAGTTGGTAAAAGTTCTTAGTGAACCGACCCTTCCACGCTTCACCAGATGCTCAAAAGTGGGATTGTGGATGTAACTCTCATTTTGGTGTTGGAACTCCAGAATCCCCAGGTTTCAGTCATTGACGTATACGATGATAGTTGACGTAGAGTGTCCACTTCTCATCCCACATGATAACTTTAGAGAGTCTCAATCCCTTCCCTCTGTATGACAGACGAGAAGATGTGACATCCACTCTCATCATTGGCTGTGGAGCCAACAGAAGTGATGTACGCTAAGTTGGCATTTTCCAGGGAAACCAAAGCTCATGAAGATAACTATTAAGCATACTTTGATAGTACTCAAGGTTGTTTATAAAATCTGCAATCAATTGTCTAGGGGCCTCATCCGCCAGCGCCAATACATCGTTTTCAAATAACAACATAAGTCGATTACTATGGAAAAATCATTTGATTCTGGTTCTCTAACCTTGAGATTTCGGAACAAACTGACAACTGTTTCATTATTAACAGTATTGGGACCTAACAATATACTAAAAGATCGCCATTATGTCTCCGTGAAAATTGAAATCGGGGTTGTGGAAAATTAGCAATCTGAATTGCCCTCACGTTACTAGCCCTAGTTGGCTCCTTGAAGCTGTCACTGAGCTACATTTTTATGTATACGTAGTCTATATACTGTCCCTCATATACTCCAAACATGAAACGTTTGGGATGCTTCTCGAAGTTTTTAGACAAAAAAGGAATTTTGATGCAAAACTTTTGGCTTGACCTAATACCTTACTAATTCTTGAGGGATACGGGATCCTTCATCAATAGAGAATAAAATATTTATAAAAAATCAGAAAAAGACGACTATACACAAGCCGTCTGAACAGACAGAATGAGAGGAAAAGTGATTTCCGTTGTGTCGTTCTATAAGATGATGAATCATCCTTTGTTTATCATGCTGGTCTCGAAAAATGTCGGTTCTGGCCGAAGATTCGACAAGTTCTTCCACGTGAGGTCGGGGAGCGAAAATAAAATTGGTTTAGTAAGAACTTCAAACCATGCGCCTTTAAAGTTTTTAATAGAAAGCGTTAAATGCGCAGGACGAAAGGTAAAAAGTTCTTACTGTACCTATTTTTTTTGCTCCGCGATCTCACGTGGAAGAACTTTCGGATCTTCGGCCAGAATTGCCATTTTTCGAGACCAGCATAATATGATGAATGGAAGAGATTGAAAACAACATTTTTCAGAATCCAAGCCAACCTTGACATGGTCTTTGATCCATCGAAACCCACTCTTCTGGATATGGCGAAACTTGGCGCAAAACCGAGATTCAACACTTTGGGTACAGTAACCAGGCCACGCCCATTCTAATCTTCTTTCTCTTTCCAGAAGAACTCCATAATATGCCACAGAAACATATGGGAGAGTATGAACCATATCAGGCGGTAAGCGGAAAGCTACAGTAATCCATTCTTATTTTTTTTTCTCCAGGCACGAATCCGACACTATGGACAACCGTTGCGGAAGATCGAGGAGGAGAAGGATCGAAGTCAGGCATTTGGGAATCCTTATAAGTTGAAATATGGAGGAGCCGGGATTGATGAGGTAAGTAGGAGACTAGGATCTCTCTCTCTCTCTCACTCTCTCTCTCAGCTATCCCATACTGACAACCAACTAGTTACAGGTAATGGACAGCGCCGTCATCGACAGTAACTCCCCGGGTCAACAACGGCGAACCGGTGGAGATCAACGACAATTCGGAATGGGCGGCCCGCCGAAAAGACGACGAGGACCCCTGGGAATCGACGCTTTTGATCAGTTCCGAACGCGTCGTTCGATGAGAGGATCATCCATCGCCACATCGGAATCCCCATTCTCAGATGTGGATGATCTGTCTTCGGAGTTGGGAGACGGAGAAGGGACGAGCAGTGGAAGAAGTGGAGCAAGTACACCGGTCTCGGAATTCGGAGATTTACAACTACAAGAAATGGATTCGGATGAGCAATTGCATCGGAATTTGGAGGAGGTGATGGGTGGAGGAGGAAGGAGAGGACAAGGAGGAGAAGGAGCAGGGGATCAGCAGATGGATACGGATGATGTCATTGTGGAGAAGGTTGTTGTCAAGGTACGGTATTTGATTGGTTTAACGATGAGAGGAGGCTCTGAATGATTTGAAAATAGACTGAAAAAAACTTCAATAAGTTGCTAAAAAAGGAATAATTCCTTTTGAAAAAGCTCTACAGGCCTTGATTGAGCAGAATTCGACTAAACCATAGACTGAAACGGTCTGAATAAGTCTTATATAGACGGATTCATGTGTGAATGCAGAATATATTCTAGAATAACTGAGCATAAATTAGCGCTTGAACAATGCCAATTATTTCGATGAAAACGTTTCTTTTTTCAAAAAGAATATGAAACAGTGATATTTCTTCCAGCAAACACCACAATCCGGAGAGATACTGTCGAAACAGGAGATAATGACACGGAAAATTCGAATTGGATCGATTGTTCGACAGCCCGCCAATCGTCAGTTTTTTTTATTTTTTCAGTTTCAAATATACAGAAATTCGGATCATTTTATTTTTAACAATCTCTTTGAAATCTAGCTGAATTCGGTTGATTCTGGTCGAACATTAATCGAAAAAAGCGAGTTTTGACTCTAAAAATCTGTATTTCACCATCGAAAAATCCCTAATTTCAGAGGGCGCATTCGACGAAATAATGAAACTGGTGACAGGAATAACGAAAGAAACGACAGGAATTCTCATTCGACACGCCCTCCGAGAATCGCAGAGATTCAAATCGAAACTGTTAACGGAGAAATTGCAGTTTCAGTTGAGTGCTGGATGACCATTTACTTCTTTTGTTTTTGGAATTATGTTTTTTCTTGTATAAGTTTTCAAATTATCATAAATTATTCCGGTTTTTCAAATAGTTTTCAGGTGAAGTGGCTAGTATCAGCTACACATTATGAATAACGACGAAGTTGAAGATTTTCCGGATTTTTAAAACGGAGATTTTTTTTCCGTTTTTTTAAATTTTGCTGTTTCAGTGATAATGCCCATCATTGCGTCATCACCGAATGTCGTTTTCTTCGTTGTATATTCAAGTCTCGAAACTGTATTTTTCCGGATTCGGAAAATTACGAAAGACTACACTTTAACTATTGATACTCTGGATTACCCTGACCGGCTACCGTAATCTGTACGATAGTTCAGCAGGTCGCTGTATCTGTAACTCAGGCTCATTGAATTGCTAACGGAGCGCATTTGCATAGCACACGGATTCAAACGAGTATTCGTGAATAAAAACCCTGTTTCACTAAAACATTTTAAAAACGTCTCCAGTTGAAAGAATATTATTTCCTCGAAATATTATATCTGACAACTTTTTGTTTCTTATTGTTTTTGGCCGCCTGATTTAACTATTCCGACATTAAATTTAATTTCAAAAACCTCCATCATCCAAAGAGGTAATTGCTGGAAAGGGTCTAGTATGACACTATGAAAGTTCACGTTTTTAACCGATCTCATGATATTATAGCTTGAAAATATTCATCGGAAGAAAAAAAACGTGAATTGGTTTCAAAATGACTTGTTTCGAAATGACCGGTTTCAATGTGTCGCCTAACGAAGACCAGTAATTGATAAAATATATCTGATTATAAAACATATTTGAAACTGAAATTTTTTTTAGTTTTCGAAAAAGTGTTTGAATTAATTTTTTTCTTCGGAAACTATTATTTGGTACTTATATAGGTAATGAAGTTTTATTGGGGCGTGATTACTGGTTTCACGAATAAATTTCAATTTTTCGAAAAAAAAATAATGTTTCCACCACAAACTTGTTTCTTGAAATGTGGAACGCAACTTCAATGATTAAGAAACATGGAGAGTTCAAATCATTGTATTAATTTATTTTCGATATTCAGAGGAAAATCCGGAATCGCACTAGGAGCTTCAAAAATAAATTAAAACAATTCATTATTTTGAAACAGTAAAAATATTTATTCCCCCTCTGTTGTTTCCGCCAATGAAATCATTCTTTCATTCTCTAGAATCCAATTAAAATCTCTTGCATGTTTCCGGAAGTTTCTTTTTCTGTGAATGTCTGAAGGTGACTAATCATGTCTGCATTCGCTTTGAATTTTATGAAATTATATATATAGACTACTCATTCTAATTGAATTTTCTCTCTTTTCTTTTTGCAATTTGAAACGTATTTAATCAATCAAAGTGAGAAATTGAAAACTTTATTCTGATCTCTGAAGTAGACTTGTTTTGCTGGACTTCTGGGCTCTCGTATTATGAAAAAAATTATTATTTTTTAAAAACACATCAATTTGGTTATTTTGAGAATGGAAGCAATGTTGCTCATCATTCAAGTCATGAAGTTGTTGAATTGTTGCTTTTTTTCGATATAAAAATCGAATTTTTAAAATTTTTTTCTCTTTTTACCGATCCTCATTTTGCACACCCTTTAGCGTTGAATTTTTATTTTCTGATATATGTATAGTCTAGTTGAAACAAAATTTTTTTGTAAAAAATTGCAGTTTCAAACAAAATTCGAATTTTCAGAGGATATTTTTGAAGCGGCAGTTCTTAATTCTCATTCAAACTACTGTGATGATCAGTAAATTTCAAATAAACATGCCCAAAGTTTATCGCATAATACAACCAATAAGAAAAAATATTTCAAGATTTGAAAACAATGTTCTTGAAACAGAAAAATTTTATATCATTCGAAGCAGATTTTCAAAAAAAATTCCGTTTCAAAGCATTTCCAAAGTTTATTGGTTCTGGTTTTAAGTCGATGTTCTGGGTTTTTTATTAATATTAGGATTTGTTGCCAAAATTCAAATTCAGCATATTTCTCCTTTTTCATCGAAAATTGAACCATTATTATTGAAAAGGAATTGTGGTTTTATGACAAAAACTTATTATCGAAACAGAAAATTAGTTCCTCGAAAAATGGAAAAAGTTGAAATTTCAGAAAAAAACCACTGTTTTGAAATTATTTTTGAACTTACTCACTTTGATTTATTCATTGATGATCTTGACTCGCTTTGAAGTAATAACAGAAAAGTAAACGGAGCGTAATTTCTTATTGAAAAGTGAGCATAAAAGTTTTCCACCTGTACAAGTTTATCAATGAAGACTACAACTGAAGGAAGATACCAACATATCAGAGATTTTCGAAACTGAGAACTTGTAGTTTTGAAAATATACAAAATTTCCTGTTTCACTGAATATTCTTGAATGCGATAGGAAAGTGTCAACTGATCCAGTACGCTCATTAGAGGAAGTATTACATTAGAATAAGAAATCTCGAAACAGAGAAATCGTTTGTTTAGTCATGAAACAGTCATTTCGTCTAGACTCCACCATTTTTGGATGGAAAAAAGGGTCTTGCGGGAAAAAAATTATCCGTTTCAAAATTAAAGTTTCTCGAAGTTTACTAGCTTATCTTGTTGCGTTGCGTTGTTGATATTCGTAAGTGAAAAGTGTTCATGGATTGATCCATTAAGCTCCACCCTCACTCGGTAAGTCTTTCTTTCTGGTGTTTGAAAAATATATTGAAATCGGAAATAAGAGGTGAAAAACGGTTAAAAACATCACAAAAATGGAAAGATACTCGTTCAGTCTAGAATCAGCAAACAAAAAAGTTCAATGGAATTCATGAAACAATAAAAAGATACATGTTTCATTAATCTCATGAATTTTGAAATTTTTGATAATCTTTTTTTACACTAACTATTATAAAACAATTTGGATTTCTCGAATTCATTTTGTATTCTTCATTCTTGAAAATCAATCTTCCGATGCATGCAGTCACCTTTTCTATATTCAAGTTCCGATTTGATGCTTCACCCAGTTTCACTCGGAAACAGTTAATTTTCAGAAAAAATTTTTGGAAAATAACTGTTTCATCAAAATTTAATGAGTGTTATGTCATATTAATATGAATTCTGTGTATTTGTATCACGGAATTTCATTATTTTTCCTATTTTTGTCAAGATGATCAAACTAAAATTTTTTAAGTATTTCACAATTTCAACGAAATTTGATTCATGTGATATTGTTTCAAAAATTTATTTAATTTGAAATAATTTATAGACAAAATGAATGAAGTTTCAAGCTCCAGCCATCTTTTCATTTATTATGAAAAACTCGTTCGTATATCATTATTACGATTGACCCATTTTTCAATGTTCTTCAAGGAATACCTATTTTTCAGAGAACCCCGATTACTTTTGTTTTTGCCAATTTTATTTCTGTTCCAAGGACCTTGTTAGTATTTGAAAGTGAAGCTATTAGCTTTGATAGATTTTCACAATTAGTTGTTTTTCTATTAGGTCGGATCGAAATAATTGTACCACTTTTTCTTTTCTGCTTAGAAACTTCTAGAAGCTTTTGAATGACTTCATGTTCGGGGTATATGAGGGACAGTGTACAGGCTACACGTACATGAAATCTTATCTCAATGACAGCTTCAAGCGGCCTACTAGCTCTATTAACGTGAGGGCAATTTTTATTGCTTTTTTTGTACGAGCGTTATTTCACTCTTTGCGGAGGCATAATGATAATCTAATTATTATATTTTGGGGTTCCAATACTGTCAATGAAGAAGCAGTTGTCAGTTTATTCCAAGATCTCAAGATTAGAGAGTTAGAATCAAATCATTTTTCCATAGTAATTTACTGATGTTGTTAGTTGAAAGCGATGTATTGGTTCAGGCTGATGTGGACCCTAGACAATTAGTTGAGGATTATGTGAACAAGCTTAAGTACTATCTAAATATGCCTAACAGTTGACTTTTCGAGTTTCGGTTTTCCTGGAAAATGTCAACTTAGCTATCATTACTTCTGTCGGCTTCACTGCCAGTGATGAGAGAGGGTGTCGTATCGTCTTCTTTGTTGTACAGAAGGAAGGCAGCAAAAGTTCCCAATGTGATTACTGGGGATAAGAAGTAAACACTCTATGACAACTATCATTATGGATGTCAATGGTTGAAACCCGGGGATTCTGGAGTTTCAATGCCAAAAAGAGAGTTACACCCGAAATGGTACTTTTGTGCATCTAGTGGAGCGTGGAAGGACCGGTTCGCTGCAAACGTCTACCAACTAATACAACAGTCCCAGCCGACCTCCACAGCAAACAATTAATCCCCGTAGTTGAGAAAATCAAAGGAAAAATGGGTTGAGTTCCCTAACTCCACGACACCGCTCGACCACATGTTGTGAAAGTGAGTCGTCAGAAAATTACCGAGCTAGGCTGGACGACTTTATCCTATAAACCGTACTCTCCAGACATGTTCCCTTCTATATTCAACTTATTTTAATCTCTGACTCACTTCCTCAATGAAAGGGAACTGCGTAATCATGCCGACCCCAAAACCGAGTAGTGGTCTTTTTTCGATTGTAAGCCGCAGGAGTTCTACCGGAAGGGAATCAAACAGCTCCCTATATGTTGGCAACACCTTGCCAATAATGATGGTGCATAATAAGTTGACTGATATTAGAAACATATAAAGAAATTTAGAACCGAAAGTTTTTTCGAAAGTGGTACAATTATTTCGATCCGACCTAATATTATCAAAAAACGGTGTCTGCGAACATTTTCAAGTGAAACTCCGTCACTCAAAAGGTTTATTGAAGTGAAGAAATTTTAAAAAATCTGCCTTTCGAATTGTTATTTCCCTTTATATTTTTCTTGTCTTAAAAAGCGAGAAAAAAATCCGGAAGCTATTTCTTACGGATGAGCAACGAAAAATTATTGAATTCGCTCGGAACAGTGGATTTATTTATTTTCATAAATAAAGATCAAATACAAACGAATAACTATCTTCAGCGATTCGAAATCACGATTTCATTGAAACAGAGAATTTTTGAATAATATTAACATAAATTACTGTTTCATGAAAAATGATTATTAGAAGACGGTACTTCGATAATTATTAGAACTCTCTGATCATCAATCCCAAGCAAGGAATCTGACAATTATCATTTGTTTTCTCTTCTGTTCTAGAGATTTTTGATGAATGAAACGGTAAAGTTTGTTTATTAAACACAAGTATTCTGGGAATATACTCACTTCCTGAAATCATTAGTGAACTCTCTCTGTCTGCTTTTAATAACTCAAGTTCGTTTACCAGAAACCAAGAGACCAATATGGAACAACACCAATTTGTTTTTCCAAGAGGATTCTAGATTTTTCACCGTTTCATGATTACTTGAAAATAACAGTTTCGACTGTTTTTTCACTGATGATGCGTTTTGAGACTTAGAGGCATTTCAAAGCATTTTATTACAAAAAAAGTTTTATATAACCGTTTTTATAGCTACTATTTTTAAATTTAACTATTTTGACTGTTTCAACGAGTGACTTTCGAAAACTTCAAGTTTGTGATTTATTTAGTTTATTTTTAAAATGTGACATTGACATCAATTAATATGAGTTATCATGAAATCAAAAATAAAAAATTTCTCATAATTGAAAAAAATCTCTGCTTCACTCATATCTCATTTCAACTGTTACTTCTTTATATTTGTTTATTCTTTAGAAATGTAACCTTTCATTGCTCTTATGACTTTTGAATTCAAATTTTTCTCGACGCAAAATGTTTTCGCAAACTTTACAGTTTCAAAGTAGTCGGTTCTGGAATTACTATTTTCAGTGACAATGTTCCATATAACGAAGACTAACTAATACATTTCAACTTTTTTGCTGTTCCATTTCTTCAATTTCTTAATTAATTGTGTGCTTGAATGCTTGAAATCCATTCGTTCGCTCGGAGTATCATTACCTAATTTCTTATTATTTTAACAATAGAATTAGTTTTTTATTCACTCTTCTGGCATAATACAACTTTTTTCTGTTTCGAAAATCTTTGGTTTCTCGAAAAAAATTTCATCTGAATTAGCGTTGCTATGATAGTAAAAAACGCCTTTGATTTTTAAAATATGAAAAAATTTGATTTTTAAATATTAAATTTTGTTGGGAATTGCGATTATTTTCATTCAACTTAAATTTTTTCCTTTCAAAATAACTAGAACTTCATCGAAGAACAGTAATTCTATTAAAAATTTGTCAAAAACGAAAAGTGAATGAAAATCAAAATTTCGTAGCAAAAAAACCTTGCACATGAAACTGCAGATTTATGCTTCAGGCATAATGAATTCGCATGGGTGTACGAAGAGTCGTGATTGTACCCAGAAATGACCCATTTCCTGATTCGAAAGGAAAAAACGGAAATCAAAGGTTACTCATTTTGCAATCAACTCTTCCTCTCTCTAATCCTTCTTCCATTATTCTAATTAAGAGAAACAACACGAGAAAGGACTTAAAGTGACCTTATAATCATGGAAACTGGGAGGTCATTTTATTTTGTTTCTTTGGACCTTACTGCGCCTTTAAACATTTCCTATTTGTCTGTGAAGGTTACGGTAGAATATTTTATTCATTTCAATTTTCAGTTTCCTAAAAAAAGGTTCACCAACTTACTCATCACTAGTTTTCTGCTTTAATTTCAGTAGTTCCTCCTTCTTCTACTCATTTCCTATGTTTTTCTCTAATCTCTCTTCATGTTCCACACTCTCTCACTCTACTCCCTTTTGGTGTCAATCCCTTATAAACAAACCATCTATTATTTTATATTACTATTCTTTTTCATTTTATTTTTATGGTGGTTTTATATTAGGTACTTTTTAAATATTTAGATTTCTTCAATGTTTTGAAACAGAATTTTTTTCAAAGAAGTTCTAATTGAAAAGAAAAATCCACTGTTTCACTAGAGAAATTTTTAATTTTTGTTGGCAATTAGAGACACTCAACGTTTCTTGTAAGAAATTTTGCGATTGAAATGAGATCAGTGAATATTCAATAATTAAAGAAATACAATCATGCTCTATTTTCAATGTGAGGTATTACAACAAAATAAACAAAATAATTTTTGGGGTTTTCATTCAAAAAAAATAATGAAATCTGCATTTTTTGTTCTTTTTTTTAATGGCTTCATTTTTCCTAGATTTTTGCAGTAAGAAGTTCATCAGAGATAAGAACGATAAATATTCTAAGTTTTTTAAGCTTTTGAAAGTTTTGTAACAGTAATTTTCCTGAAATTTTTTAATTGAGAAACTCAAATTTTACTGTTTCACTAAACAAGTATATATTTTCCTTTGAAAATGAAAAGCGGTACCAAGATTTAATTTGCCGATTGATAGCGCGAGATCAATTCAAGCAACAAACAATTGTAAAAACTTGATTTTTCGGCTTCTCCTTCCGTTCTGGAACAGTGATAATATACTGTTTCTTAGGTATTTTGTAAAAATTGAGATTCTGTGAAAACTGATCCATATGAGATGGGAGTGTTTCAAAATGAAAAAGTGAGAAAAATCATCAAAAATATCATTTCAATCGAAAGATACTGTAGAAGATTTCCATTGACCATCTAAATTCTTTATTTTCTCCTCATTTTTCATTAAAACGGAGAAAAATTGTTCTGAAAAGGCTACCGTAGGGAATTCCTAGTCTTAAATAAGTTTGAGCTTCTGTAGATTGGTAGAAGTTTTACTGTTTATCGGCTATTGAAAGTTTTGAAGTAGTAAATTTTTTAAAAATATTTTTAATCGAGAAACTCAAATTTCACTGTTCTATAATATTATTCAAGATAAATATTCTTACAACAATATTCTTTTGTTAGAGAATCAAGAAAAACCTACTTTATTCGAAATTTCTATTTAAAAATCTAACCGGAAACATTTTTTAAAAAGTTTGAAATAAAGTGTTTTATTGTTATGCATAGCACACTTATCGGCACTAGCTCTTCATGATTTATTAAATTTCCCTTTTTGAAACAGGAAAAACTAAGGTATTTGTTAATGAAAAAATAATACAGTTTCAAAAATTGTTAATCCAGAGATCATTTGCCACAGTGTCCGTTACATCTTGAATTTTATCTTCTGGAATAATTGTTCTTCTTTTTTTTTATTATTTCTCTTTTTTTATTTATAAATTCGGTTTTGAAGGAATTTGAAAACAGTACTTATTTGAAGAATTAGATTTTTGAAGGTTCTGAAACAGTATTGTTTTGTACATATACATTTTAATTCTGAAATTTCAAATTTCACTGTTTCACTGTAAAAATACATCATTTCCGTTGGCAAATGGAGACATTCTAGCACGTTGAAAAATTTTATTTACATCAAAATAAACTAAATATCCGGTAGCATTTCAGTTTTGGAACAAAAAAATTATTTCTCAAAGAAATAATTTTCTGTTTCAATTGCTTTCTTCATTTTCATGATTTCTCAACAAATCTGTGAAAATGTAAAGTTTGATAGAATGAATGATAAGGGAATATCGATGGAACTATCTATCCAAAATTCAATTTTACCTTGGGAAAGAATGATACAGTGAAAAAATTCCCTAAAAGTGGGCGGAGCCTAGACACAAAGGCTTCAATGATTATTTTCATGACTAAACTTGAACTATCATTGGTTTTTAGTTGTTTTCGAAGTCTAGAGAGAGGGTTTCTTTTGGTTTCTTTCTTAGTCTGGGAAAGTGTTTTTTGTTTTAAATCCAATGATTTTTATTCAAATTTATCATCATTTTTGAATAGTTTTGATTTTCCGGTAAAATCATACTGAAATCTTTTTTCTGATGAAAAAGTTATGTGAAACAGTATTTTTTTCACTGTTTCAGAAGTTTTATTCAAAAAATAACGTTTTTGGGAAAATGATAGTAGATAGACCAAAGGCGTTTCAAATCAAAAAAGTAAGACAAAGCATTCGACAAGATATCCCTATCGATAGAGGTACTGAAAGATCTCTATTGACCCTCTAGATATTTCATTTTTTTCTTATTTTTCACTGAAACGGAAACTTTTTTCTCAAAAGTTTTCTGTAACTGCTACCGTAATCCACCACCGAGCATCTTGACCTAGGAGACATTTAACACCAGATTCATCAACTACCCAAAATTGTATATTTCTATCGATCATTCTGTGAAATGGTGATTTTTTTAGAAGATTCCGGCAAGATTTTCAAAACTAAAATACCGGTTTCAGTGTCTAATAGTATTGGAAACGCAAAGTCAGGATAGCTGCTGACTTGGTATCGCATCGCTACTTCTCAAGAGTTAACTGAGAATATTCGATAAAAATTGAGGTTTTAATGAGAAAAACGGAAAATTATGTTTGGAAAGTTTTGTTAATAGGGAACTCTTATCAGTATGGAACAACGTATAACAATATCCATTATTCATATTAGTGATTTTTGAAACTGTAAATTTTGAAATTTTTGCAAAATTTACAGTTTCACTAAAAAGTTTGGAGCAGAGTATTCCACATTTTTTCACTTGAAGCCGTAAACTTTTGTACATACAAATTCAGTATTGAAACAGAAAAAATCGAAAATGTTTTCTGATTCAAAAATTTTTATACACGAATTGTTTGCTGCCATTTTTATTTGTCTTGTATGAAAGTATTGAATTGTTTTAGAACGAGTGACGATCAGAGATTATAACTATCTAAAATCCAATTGATTTGAAAAGAATTGAAACAGTGATAATTTTCGACTGGAAAGGTGGGCGGAGCCTAAATACAAAGGATTCAATAACGAAGAAAAACTGTTTCAAGAAAGTTTCGTTTAAGCCTCTAATGACCTTCAAAACGTTTCATTATTTCTATGTCCAATTTATGAAATAGTATTTTCTTGAGATACTTTTTCTAAAAAATTACTGTTATGTCAGGGTGTTCTGGAAAACTTCGAACAACATTGATACAAGAAGAAAAACTGGTACTCGTTTCTGTAACTTCATTAAAAATCATCTTCAGTTAAATTCTGTTCAGTAACCAGTGAAATTAAAATTTAAACCTTTTACTGTTTCAAGAATTTTTCGTGTAAAATTTATTGTGTTTACATAACTTTTTCAATGATTACGAGTGAGAAAATATTACAGCCCGCTCTTTCAACGATAAATAGGAAGCGGAGCCAACCAAAAAAACAAAACAAAAAAATGCAGTTTCACTAAAAAATATTCCTAAAGCCCAGTTCATTCCAGTGTTACGGCCGATAAAGTTCGATGTTATGTATTACAGAAAAAACCCCCGGCATCGTGCTTTTCTCCAAATGGGCGGGGCTTCATTCTCGGAATTCCTGTGTTTTTTGCAGAGCAACCCAAAAATATCCTCCATGCAAATCCCTTCCGTTTCCTGCTTAATAATCCGTTTCTCTCTCTCTCTCTCTCTCTCTCTCTCTCTCTCTTTCTCTCTCTCTCTCCTCCCAAAAAAAAAGAACAAAGAATTTTTTCCATTCGGATGGACTCAAATGGGATTATATATCCCTTTTTCTCTATTCCCGAGTGAACTTTTTTCTTTGAAAATGTTGAATTTTTAAACAGATTTCTTTTTTTTCTATTTGGAGATCAAACGAATTTGTTTTTATGGGAGGAGGACACATTATGCGAAGTTTAGACTTTTTGAACTTTTTTTGGAGAAATTAGGTCAGAAAGACTCGGATTTCATTTGATTTTTTAGATTTTTCTGTTACAAAATTTTATTTTTTGGCTTTGTTAATCAACAAACCATGTTCGGAAATTTTTCATCCAACGGTATACCTTCAAAATTTTTTTACTCTATATAACTGCTTTACTGATATATCTATCTTACTAATTAATTCAATTTTTATAAAAACAGTAATCCTTTTTGGGAAAATTACTGTTTCAACTGTTCCAAATTAACAAAAACATTTTTCGAAACTAATAGGCGTTTTCGTGTTTTAAAATAGTTTATTTTTGTTTTTTGGGTTCTGCCTAACATCTCAAGTTCAATTCCTAATTTAAAAAAATTCTGTTTCAAAAATGCATTTGTTGAATTTTGTATTAACAAGCAGTGCTACTCTGAGACGTTTTTCCATCACTGTATTACTGTAACACTTTTCTTAAATTCGTTTCGAAACAATACTTTTTTTCTTCTGAAAATCACTATTTCAAATGTTCTAATTGGCGACAGCACTTATCGAGAAAAGTATTGTTTATTGGAAGCTTGAATTGTACTTTTTTGTTTTTGAAACGGGAACAATTTGACGTTTAGGCCAGACGGACACAGTTTTTTGGGGTTTTCAAAGTTTTCTGTTTCGAAAATGCATTTTTTGATTTTGTGGATTCACAAAAAATGCTCTCGATTGCTTTTTTCAACGGTATTATACATATCTCTATTATCGTTTCATTCAAATCGGCCGGAAATTTTGACGTTTTAAATGAAATTCAAGCCTAAATTAAATAAAATGTCAAAATTTCCGGACGATTTGTATGAAACGATAATATCACATTTTCGTTTATTATTATTGCATTACTGTTAAACTTATGTTTGCTTCATCTCGAGACAGCAATCTTTTTTTCGAAATATTACTGTTTCGACTGTTCCAAATCGAAAATAAAAACACTTCTTGAAACTGGTTTTTGTAGTGTATATCTGTTTTAAAATTACAAACTTCGGCAGATTAAAAAAAGATTCATTCCAGAAATTACAAGAAAATTTGAAACAGAAAAAGAAAAACTCAACATTTCATGTGATTCGAACGATTTAGTTGAAATAGAACTTTAAAAAAGGAACTTTTGGTTCTGGAGAAATGAGGTTGGATTAAAATACATTTCCGTTTCAAAAATTCCCTCTTTGGGTTTGTGCATCCGCTAACAACGTTATTAACGCAGCTGCTAATTTTCAAAAAATGCGTGCCCAATTTTCATCACTGTACTACTGTAGAACTACAGTACCGTGCAATAAGATATACAATTTCACATTTTTGACCATAACTCAAGTTGTAGGAATCGGATCAATGTGAAATTTTGACAGGATGTTTGAAACTGCTCTAGAAAACATCTGAAAAATTGAAATTTTGAAATTTTTTGAAAAAATTGAAAAAATCGAAAAATTCGTAAAATGTGAAAAAAGCCGAAATTGTGTATATTGTCTTCTGAGGTCTCCAAAGAACCGGAAAACGAAAACAAACAGTAATAAGCAATTGAATCTTGTTTAATAGTTAGTAAAAAAGTATTTGGCATTGAGAATGCCTCAAAATCTTTTTTGGGTCGAGTCCAGAAGAGTCTGGATTAGAGGCACCCGGATGGATTACAAGAGGGCTTTGACTTGACCGTATTTGATTTTCGATTTACTTGAAACTGTGTCAGAAGATGCTCCAAGGGGTGTATTAACAGATTTCAGTCAATTGGTGAGGTTACTCAAATCAGAAGACCCACCCGGTGACGTTGAACCCATATTTTGATATGCTCCGAAGGTAGTCCGGGGTTTTCGGGGGGTGTTCTGGACCCGACTATAAAAAAATTGTATCTTCAAAGTGTCTCATTTTGTTCTCCGAAATGTACTCATGAACCTAGAACCCCATTTCAGTCAAGACATGAATCAGCCGTCCGTATGGAAGCCGACAAAACCATCCCCACACTATAACAGATCTAGGGGTGAAGGCTCGTCTTTCCTTGGGACTGCAGTAATTGGGAAATAACGTCTTCAGCGATAAATTTGAGTTTAATATGCTTAGTAGGCACAGTATGAAGTAAATTCACTGTCCGGTTCATTGCCACCGTGATTCCAGAGACCAGCTAAAACATTCACTCATGGAGGAGTGTCTGTTATAGTGTGGGGATAGTTCTGTGGGCTTCCAGGAGGACGGCTGATTCATGTCTTGACTGAAATGGGGTTCTAGGTTCATGAGTACATTTCGGAGAACAAAATGAGACACTTTGAAGATACAATTTTTTTATAGTCGGGTCAGAACACCCCCCGAAAACCCCGGACTACCTTCGGAGCATATCAAAATATGGGTTCAACGTCACCGGGTGGGTCTTCTGATTTGAGTAACCTCACCAATTGACTGAAATCTGTTAATACACCCCTTGGAGCATCTTCTGACACAGTTTCAAGTAAATCGAAAATCAAATACGGTCAAGTCAAAGCCCTCTTGTAATCCATCCGGGTGCCTCTAATCCAGACTCTTCTGGACTCGACCCAAAAAAGATTTTGAGGCATTCTCAATGCCAAATACTTTTTTACTAACTATTAAACAAGATTCAATTGCTTATTACTGTTTGTTTTCGTTTTCCGGTTCTTTGGAGACCTCAGAAGACAATATACACAATTTCGGCTTTTTTCACATTTTACGAATTTTTCGATTTTTTCAATTTTTTCAAAAAATTTCAAAATTTCAATTTTTCAGATGTTTTCTAGAGCAGTTTCAAACATCCTGTCTAAATTTCACATTGATCCGATTCCTACAACTTGAGTTATGGTCAAAAATGTGAAATTGTATATCTTATTGCACGGTACTGTATTCTTAATTTCGTCTCAAAACAGTGATATTTTTTTGAATATTACTGTTTCAACTGTTTCAAATGAAAAAAACACTCATTGACTTGAGTCAATGATTTGAGTGAGTGAAAAATAGTTTTCCAGTTTCAGCCAAAAATTGTCAAAGACTATTTGCGATTTTCTAACCGATAATTGTTGTTGCTTTTATTCAATTTTTTTACCCATATTTCTCTAGTTTTAAGAAAAAAAACTGTGAACGACCAGTTGTTACAAATCGGAAATCACTTTTTCTGTTATCGAAACAGAATTTTTTTCTTGAAATTTTAGAAATTTCAAAAAAATCCTGTTTCAAAATGAAACATCATCTCTAACCAGAATTCGTTTCCGATATGCTTTATTTCTGAATAATTGTATTCTTTCCTATCTTCTCTCCCTGAAATTCCTCCAAAAAAGTGACTGTTTGTGGTTGAAATCCCCTTCGAATGAATCCTTTGAAATCTTAAGATGAGGGATTAATGGATATTCGGATATAAGGATTTCGAGAAAGATGTTTTTTTGTGACTTTATGTTTTGAATTAGTGATAATAGAAGGTGATAAACATTTAAATTGTGAACACCGAAATGTATCTTTGATGTGAAACAGTGAAAATTGCGGGAAAATTATCCACGATAATCAATTTTCTGAACTTTTCATACTCTGCAACATATTTTTAAGCGATTTTTTTTAACAGAAATTAATTTTGGTTTCAAAAATAAAAAATCATTTCAACCTTTTTTTGCTGTTTCAATTTCACTCTTTCCACTTCATTTTTATCATGATAATGATTCGCAGAAAATTTTTCCGGTATTCCGGATATCAAAAACAGAAATGTTCATTCCATATAATTTCTTTAGCCATTCGATACAATGAAACATTCTCTCATCATTCTTAATAATCTGCAAATGACAGTTCCCTCCACCCTACTTTTCCCGATGACGTCGCATTTTTCCCACTTTTCTAATGCTTTTTTGGAATTCATTTTAGCTTCCTTTTCTGCAACTCTTACTTGGAATTCTGGAGAAATGTGAGATCTTTTTTTGAACTCTGTAACTGTTTTAAAATAACCTTTTTAACAATAAAAATCGAAATATCACTTTTTTCAAAAATGGAATACTTTCCGTGACAGAGTAAAGAAATGTGAATCAAAATGATATTATTCGGGTAACTCGTTTATATTTTTCGAATCAGTTTTTTTTTCGAAACAAAATATTTTTTTCTGATTCAAATTTTTAAAAAATGTTTTGATTTTTCTCGTAAGTCATTGATACCATTTCTACAATATTGCTCATTTTAACTCGAAGTATTAGTTTTCATACTGTATTTCGAAAAAAAAAAAACAACTTTTCCGTTTCAAAATTTCTAAGGACAAGTTTTTAATGACATTTGTCTTGATGCACTTTTCTTTTCTACTTTAATATTGGATTGTGCTCAATATTAACTAGCAATGTCGTGATAAAAAAAAGATAGACTTATTGAAACTGTAAAAAATTTTTCCTACTGAATTCAAAAACTGACATCATATTTAGGCTTCTGGTATCCGCAGTTTTTGTTTCTATTGAACTTATCTTTTTCCAAAGCTTCCTCAAACCTATTATCTTGTTTACTAACAATATCGTTCTATCACCTACTAAATCCCTTTTCCAAAAATCATCACACAGATTTCATAATTTCTCTCTTTCGAGATAAGTGAAACCTCAAAAAAGAAGCCATTTTTCCGTGTCCGAAATTCCAAAATTCAGACTTTTGGGGCTTCGATTTCATTGAAATTCGGTGTCGGGACAATGACTAAACTGACTTCGAGAATGTTCTGAACACAGTTATTTTTTACTTTTTCAAACATTTTTTAAGTTTTGATGATGTTTTTAAAATTTAATTTTTTTATATGAAAAAAATTTTGAAAAATTCCGTCTGAAATAAAAAACCTTGTTCATAGGCCTTTAAATATCGTAATCTTCTCATCTTCTTGGTGGTTTATCGAAAAATTCGAAAAAACCTTCTTGAACATTCTATTTCCCTCCTAATAAATAGTGTTTCGACTAACCTTGTTTCCCCCATTAATTTAGCACATATGTCACCGGAAATTCATGTTTGAACTCTTATATTTGATAAATTAGTTTTCTTTTTTTCCCGGTTTCACTCAACTTTAGTTTTTTAGTCTAGTTTTTTGGTTTTTTTGATTCCAATCTCTTTTAATATTAGCTAATATTTGTCCAGAGAGTGAATAGAAACTACATAGAGCAACATCCATAACGCACTTTGGAGCATTTCAGAAATTATATCATTGTTCTGAAACTGGAACTTTTGTCTGGTGTTTTGTAATGGTGTTTTTATTTCGGTATTTTGGAGAAATGAATAGAGTGTGAACACTATACAAAATCATTACGCCATTTTATCCTACGGTGTGTGCAATTTTTATCATAATTAAGCTCCGCCCCTCATACTTTCTGTAAAACTTTATTGAAAACGTTTTTTTCAAACAAAAAGTAATTTGAAAACAAACGCATTCACATCTCTCCATAGCGACTTGAAACTTTTTGAGAAAGAATATTCCGGAATTACTGTTTCACTGAAATCGTAAGTTCTTCAAAATTTTTGTTCCGCTAGTCCCCATATGAGTTCAGATGATTATATTTAATACGCTTCGATTTTCCTGTCTACAAAAATTGAAAAAATATAAAATATGATAGTTATCTATATTCCTTCTGAGAAAATGAAACAATTTTCAACAAAAAAAAATGCATACAATATGTACTGTTAACCATCATGTCTTATTTCATTTCATGACTTCGTGAAATAAAACAAATTGCACTATTAAAAAATTAAATTTTTCAATAAACCGCCTTCGCTTCACGGAACGACTTTAGATGGACTTCTAAAAATAATTGTGAAAAATTTTAAACAGAAAAAATAAGAAAAGATTTTTTAATGAATGTTTGAAATATTTAACATTTGATACTCAACCATCCAAATATAAGCAGCCAAATTATGCTTTATTTCTTTCCAATGACTTATTTGATTTCCAATTACTTTCCTTCTTCATTACTAGCAAACTTACAGTATATTTGAAACAGTGGAATTTCCAAAGGAATTTATATTTTATAGAGTATATTTTTATACTTCGACTTTTCTTCTTTTATGAATATAAATTCTTAATATAAATTATCCGGAAAAAAATTATTCGAAAACTTTGGAAAATCAAAAATCGCTTTCACTGTTTCAAATATTTATTTAATTATGGGTTATCCAGTGATTGAGAGTTATGGCTTTTTATGATACAGTATCATTGAAACAGAATTTTTTCGAAAATTGTTTCAAATTTTCAATTTAAAAAAATTATGCACAGTTCTCTAAATTTCTCTATTAACAACATGGTCTTTGCACCTTAATCCTGTATTCCACAAACTTCCGTCATAGTTTTCATTGTATTGTTGAAATTCATTCAAACTGACGTCAATTGAATACTAAATTTGTCTAAATTTGGAAAGAAGAAACCTTTTTTGTTTTCTTCTGATTTGATGAATCGAAATCATCCCTCCTGTTTTCTTTTTAGTTATCATCCATTTCTCATTTTGTTCGTTTTTTAGTTTTTAGTTTAGCTGCTTTTCGATTTTGCGATTAGTTTTATGTCCCCATTCGGAAAGGCTATAGAAACGATGATGATTTTTTAGATAAGTTATTGAAAAAACAGAAACAGTGAATAATGGTTTTGAATGATCTGAAATTTTTCAAAATATATTTCTTCTCATGCTCTTTTAACAGAATATTTTTTGAACAAAAACAATTTTGAATCAATTACAAGTTCACTGTTTCGAAAAATTAAAAAAAAAAACAATAAATTCATGTGAAGTTATTAAAAATCCTAAAGTATAAGTAGGAAAGAAATTTTCTTTGAACGTTTTCGAAACAGGAAACTTTGTTTTTTCATAAGAAATTCTACTGTTTTAAAACCATCTCGAATTCAGAAAATTTTCCATGAGACCAATACTACAGAACGAAAAATCACAACTTTGACATTTGTTTTATTTATTTAGAAATAGTTTTAAAGCGAACGAGCTTCATAAAAACCGGTTTTCATGGAGTGAAACTGTCCATACAATAGTTTGGATAGGGTTCAAGTCATTAGTTGAAGCAGAACATTGAAATTTGGATGCTGATGAATATCAAGCAGAAGTATAAAAAAGTGATTTTTATCGTGTTCGGATAGCTGGTTCAATGCATTCCTTCATTTATTTATCAATTATAATCAAATTCGAAACAGTGAAATTAGTCGGTGAAAATTTTTTTGCCGTTTCAAACATGGAAAAAGTGCGAAATCGCATCATCTATGGGTTTACACTTCTTTATGGCGTCGAAAGTTAAAAAAAAAGAATTTTTCGAAGTTTTTCAAATATTCGATAAACTCTGAAAAATATTACTATTTCATATTTTCAATTTTTTACCGTTCATTGAAACTCGGCGATCTGTGCCATTCATCATAATAGGGTTGGAGCAACTGCCCTCTAAATATTTTTTAAACATTGTTTTGTACAAAACTAAAACATTCAACATTTGATACTCAGCTAATCAAATATAGACAGCAAAATTGTGTTTCTAAGGACGTCATTTTTCAATCAGCACATCTAGAGTGTAATAAATTTTTGTTTCGTAATTACGAGTTCAGTATTTTTGAAACAGTGAGTTTTTTTGAGAGAAAATTCACTGCTTCAACAAAAATGGAAAGTATTTTTTTGTTATTGGAAATTACTGACTGAATGGAAATGACCGAAAATCAACTTTTTCAGAAAGAAAAATTTATTTTGAATTTTTTGAAGATAAAAATGTTATTCACTGTTTCAAATATTCATTTTTACCAATCTCTCAAAAATGATAGATTTCATTTATGTTAGCTGATGCACTAGAAGATTCTGAAAAAATCAAATTCCTAAAGAAAAGTTCAGAAATTTTTATTTTTATTCACTGTTTCAAATATTAATTTTTTAATGGATCCATTGAAATAGATAATATTTTGTACGGCCTCAATTGGTGATCATTGCTACTGATGATAATTATCTTCAAACAGCCTTTCAATGACCAATAGTGATTAGCTTTCACAGTTTTTTAAACAGCATCTAAAAGATGAAAAGGAACAATTCCAAATTTTCATGAACCAGTAAATTTTTTTTCTAAAAAGCACATTTTCTGGAAAATTGCTTCCTTATCTAATATCAGAATACATAGATGAATTGCGTGACAAAACTTCATTTTTTTCTTCTAGAAGCCCTTCGCTACAAAGTACTAGTAGGTATGTGTGTGTGGTCTCACCCTCTCTCTCTCTCTCTCTCACTCAATTAGTTAACATTCATAAAAAAGGGGGGAGACTACATATATATATCTTATTAGTTTTGCATATACTCTCAAGTCAACTAGTTTGTTTTCTTGCTCTTTTAGGGAGTTTCCCGGAATTTTCATTTTGGAAAATGAACCTTTTATTTGAATTCTCTGCGATGAAGCAATAGGAATGAGTCAGAATGAAAAAAAAAGAGGCTTATTAAGATTTCTGAAACAGAAATTTTTTCTCGAGATTTCTTCGAGGGTATACCATGAGGTTACTAATGGATAAAGATAATACATTTAAAGTTAGAACTGAATTTTGAAACTGAAAAGTTTTTTTTTGAAGAAAACTTTAATTTTTTTTCGGTTTCACCTACCATTAATCTTGATTCTCCTGTTTTCAATTCTGATGCGACTTCTTTAGAATTGTCTTGAAAAAATATACAAAGTTGAAAAGGTTACGGTATTTTGTATTATTCCATTGTATTTTATGATTTTATTTAGCTACGCTTTGAATTTTATTTGAGGCGCTATGGAGTTGAGAAATTTTTTACAGTTTCAGTTAGTTTGAAAACTTAGTTTACTGTTTTTTAAAGTGTTATCTATTTAGACCGATATTCACTTGAATCTAGTTGATTTATAATCATTGCTTATTTCAGAAGCTCTTAACATGAACAAATAATTTTCGCAGAAAAAGTTTCACAGAAAAACAATTCCGGGGACGTTGTCAGAAAAATTGTTGGTTGCTTATATTTTCTATCATGATCCATGGGTAATAACAATACAGTTTTCTAGAATTCATGATTTTCAATTTCTCTTCTGTTTCAAAAAGAATTTACTTCCATGAGAAAACTCAATATTTTATTGGGTTGTTTTTTCTCACTTGTATCAATTCACACTATTAATTGAAAAATTATTTTTAAATCAGAAATCGACCCCGTCCTTGAAAATCTGAAATTCAGTCGATACGAAACCTGAAATTTGCCATTTTTTCTTCATTTCGAAGTGAATGCGAGTAATGATCAGAGATGAAATCGAAGCTTCAAAAAGTCAAAGTTCTGAAACAGAAAAAATGAGTGTGAGATTCCTGAAACTTACTTTTCGAAACCTCTTCGGCTCACTGAAAACTTAGAATGAATTTGAAAATTTGAAAACTTTTTTCTGTTTCTGATATGGTTAGGTTCATCATTTTTTCTATGTTCAGTATTGCTGGTATGTTTTGATTTTGCTTTCCAATAGGAGCTTTAAATTTTCTCAGGAAACAAACGAAGCTAGACTCAATAATGTTATCAAGAGCTTATAAAAAACGTAGAGGATTTTTTGAAACAGTTAAGAAGTCGAAACATTCTCAATCCTTATTTTCAATCCAGAACTCAAAATTCTCAATCTTCATTGCAATAATTAGCATCTAGGCAATGAAGATAAACGAGAATATTGAAAAGTGAATGCTCTGAAACAGAGATTAAAGTGAGATTCTCATAATTTTGTATTTCCAATCATTTCAACTCATTGCGAAATTGAAAGTCCTTAGAAGCTTCAGAATTTTTTTTCTGTTCCAAAATTAAGTTTTATTAGGGTTTTATTCTTATCTGGGATCATTTATCCATACTTCGTGATAATATAATTATTTCAATTCTAAATAATTTCCAAAAAAACTTTTTTTGAACCTGTTGAAGATTTTCAATCTTTGCTCTCCTTCTTCATCCATATTTCAAAAATAATTTTGATCCTCTAATGATCACACCGGAAATGCATAAACTTTAAAGACTCCATTCCTCTCTCTCTCTCTCTCTCTCTCTCTCTCTCTCTCTCTCTCTCTCTCTCTCTCTCTCTCTCTCTCTCTCTCTCTTTCATTTGATTCGAAATCTCCTTTGCATCATAATTCGATTTTTCGTCACTTAGTCACACCTTTTTTATTCGTTTTAATACTACATTCTACACATTTTCATCTGATACTTATCCAATCGGAAGTGACTCGATTTGACTCCGCCCATCTTTTGAAGCCTTGACATTTTAAATTAAAATTTTTATTTTTGAAAAATTTGTAATCAATGTTTCAGAAACATTTTTTTTCAATGTTTCCTATTTCCTAATATTAATGGTACATACCGAACTTGGAAAAATTGAATGTTTGGTTAGAAAATTTTTTATGGAAACACCACTAAGTGTAGGAAACGAACGAAACTATACGCCAAATTGAAAAAAATTTTCTAATGTTTTTTTGAAACTGTAATTGAATTTTCGAAAACTTGTCCGTTTTTTATTGAAAAATTGTATTTTTACTGTTTCAAAGTAATAGATTTCAATTCGAGTTTTTTTGTATAATTCAATCATTCAGATTTAATTATTAGAGATTTTTCTGTACAAGATTGTTTATTAAATTCTGTCCGCACGTTGCTCCTTACCGTAAAAATTACCCGGAGTATTGGAACATCTAGAATTAAAACTTGGTCGCTGTTTCAAAAAATTATTATCACAAAACAGGTTTCAAGAAAAATTACTGTTCTGTCTTCCATACTATCCATGAAAAAAAGAATTTCAAACACTGCCAATTGAAACCAAAAATCTAAATATAAATTTTCCGTCTCTTAAACTAAAAATCGTAGTGAAGTATGGAAGCTCCCAGTACTGGAATTCAGGATGTAATTTTTTTGCAAAGGCTATATGAAACGGTAAAATCATAATTTTTTCCGCAACATCATTGAGCATTTTTCCCTGTTACAGAAAATTGAATTTTTCGAAAAATTTTAAAGTTTTTCAACTTTTGTAATTATTTTTATAGTAGAAACACCATGTAAAGGTTAAGAGCGGTACCAATACTGTGAATCCAATTGGAATTAGTTATTTAAAGACGATATGAAACAGGGAATGAATTTAATTTCTGTTTATTATAATACTTATAAGTGACAAAAGATCATCTTGAGCCCATAATTCAAACAAAAACTTAAAGACGTGTTAACTGTTTCAAATTATCACTAAAAATATTCCATTGGAAATCATTTGTTTTGCCACTTTTATTAGAACATGTCCTTTGTCTGTTCATTAATCCATATCAGAAACAACTTAATTATGCTCCGCCCCTTTTTGAAAGTTTGACATATGAAATTTGAAAATATAATAGTTTTGCATAGAAATTGCAGCAATAGATGTCAAATCGAACAATTTGAAATGGAATTTTTGAAACAGTGAAAACAGTCGATTTTCGAGAAAAAGTGAAAAAATTTTTTTCTGGTTCAAAATTTTGATAAATTTAAGTTTTTGAAATCATTTTTGTTTAAATGTTAATCTCCATAAGCTGCTTACATTGAACTGAGGGATAAAATAATTTTCAATAGAATTTTTAGAAATATTTTCTGTTTTAAATCGTAATCTTAGACTATCCAGATTTTTAAATTTTATTAGTCCGTCCAGTGTAACTTTCAATGTTTCATAAACAAAATATAATATTCCAACCCCGATAATCTTCAGCGTCTCGTTCATTAAAGTTTCGAAAACAAACAAAATATTTAATTTTAAAAAAACTACGACACTCCGAAATTACGTGCGTTGTTTAACCTACCAATTCAAATTACTTGTTTCCGACTATTCTACGATTCAGATTCCCCCGATTCCGTTTTGAACTTTTTATTTTTCTGTTTCTTCTTTTCTTCCTCGGATCCTCAAATATTTGTTTATTCTTCTCATCTCTTCTCGAAAAAAAAAACGAGGAAAATTGGAATTTTTCTGAGAATATGCATAAAAATGAACTAGTCTCCTCCTTTTCTCCCCCTATTAATCCTCTATTCCACCTCGAAAAATTTCAGTTTTTCTCTTTTTTTTTTCTCTCATTTCAATTAAAACGTATTGGGGAAGAGAAAGAGAGATTTGGTGTTCAGTCCAAAGGATTCCTCTCTATCCTTAATTTTTTGTTTTTGCTTGTTTTTTTCAAAACAAAATCTGGTTTTTTTGCTCTTCCGGAAAAAAATTAATTTTTGAAAATTTTTGTCCAGTTCACAAAATTCACTTGTTGATTGAGCATTTTGCCGGTTATTGCGTTGGTACTTACAACCAAAAAATTGTTTTAAAAAATTTGATTAAAATATTCATTTTCATTCATTTCGTATAATAGAATGAAAATTAAGAATAGTTTTGACTTAAAATTTTTGATGAAACCGTAAAAAATGAGTTTTTTTCGGTAATAACCCCTGTAAATATGTTCGGTTTACTCGTTAAATCCGCTGCTCGCATTCTGTTGGCTGAGTATTGAACGTGAATTTTTTGAATACATGCGTATTCTCATTTCAGCGTTGTATGTTGAATTTTCAAATTTTAAAAACTTTTTTCTGTTTCAAGAAAAAAAAAATAATTTTTCAAGTTCTCACACCTGCCGATTGAATGTTTAACAGCTTGAGATAGTCAGCCAATGTAAGCGGGGAAAGTTCATCACAACTGTGCACTCCTCATTAACCTTACACTGGAACTTAACTGATTGCTCATGACAAAGTTAATCTTTTTTTCTCTGCATTTTGAGCTTCCCAAAAGCACGAACTTGAATTTTGAAAAAAATTTGAAACGGAAATGAAACTGAAAAAAGTTTTTCTTAAAAAAAAAAAAAAGATCTGAAGTGAATTTTGGAAGAATAGAATTTTATTGAAAATCTTCAGCATAAATTAAAACAAAAATTTTGAATTGAGAGGTTTTCTGAATTTTGATGAAACCGACAAAATTTGTGATTTTTAAATCCCGCCCGGTCGCGAAAATTGCAAAAATAATATTTCTGTTTCAAAATTAAATCAAAGTTTCATTCAAAATAGAAATGAATTAGTTATATTTTCGCGTTTGTTACGAAAAGCTGTTTCAGAATAACTTTTTGATTATTTTTAACCTTCAAAACTAATTTGATTTTTTCACGGTATCAAAAATAATTGTTCATAAATGCAAAATATAATTTTCACTTCAAAATCGTAAATTGTTGGTTAAAATGACAAATATTGAATTTCAAGTAGAATTTTCAAGTTTGAAATTTTTACTGTTTTCAATATAATTTGAAAAATCCGGTTGCAATTTATTTCCGCTAGTTTACGTAAAGTTTTTACAAAAATCAGTTAGGAAAACAAAGTAGACAAATTTTACTGTATCAGGGGATGAAATATATTTCATCAACTGGTTTAGCTTCATTAGCTTGTCTATTTTAGATTCTTTCTTCAATTTTCGATTTTCTCTACAAAAATTACCGTTTCTCATTTTTCCTTTCAAAATCCCGTTCTTTTTTCTTTCAATTTTCCTCGTTTCATCATTCCCCGGAAAAAAAAACAAAGTGAATTTCAGAAATGTGTGTGTCGGAGGAGTTCGGAACCCGATTCTTCGGTTGTATACTCAATTTATGGCTTCTGCCGTTGGTTTGTGGAGTCGGTTAGTTTAGCTTTGCATCTTGTTGACTTAAAAATCTGGACTTTTTTATTGGGAGAAAACATTTAATGAAAAGCTTTCAATTCGGAATTTCCGTAATTGTTTTGGTAAAACAATAGTTTTTTGAGAAACCGGAATTTTCGAAACTTCAATTACTTATTAAAAACATTATTCAAAATGATTCCACGACAAAACCAATAGCAAAAGAATACCAATCGTATTTCGAAATTCTGTTGAAACTGAATTTTTTTTCGGAACCTTTGAAAAAAGATTTTCTGTGTCATCCGTTTCCTGAATGTAATTTGAATTTAAAATTTCAATACTTCATTGAATTTTATACGAAACAAATTGAATTTCAGGTCTGATATTGAATATTGGCTGCCTGATAGTGTTCTTTTCAACAAGGGGACATCCACTTGTACCGGTAAGTCACAGGGAAATAGGAAATGAGAAAGATAGCAATTGCGCTCTATTGAACGAGAGCTCAATTTTTTTTCTGTTAAAATTGAACAAAAATTTCTGTTTCAAAAAGTTTGAAATTGTTTTGAATTTTGGTGGACAACTGTGGGAAGATACAGATATCTATTAAGAGGCGATCTCTGAGATTATCGAGAACCAGTGACAACACTAATTTCAAACTGTTTGGAATGATCTGAAATTTGAAGTAAGGGTATCCAAGGGTGTCCTCATTACAAATCCACTTCATATATCCGAATCCATTCCTCCTCCCTGAAGTTGACGTCATCTGAAGTCAAAAAATCAAAACTGTCAGTTTTGAAGATAAAGGTCTAAACTCTTCAGAAATGAGTTTGAGACAAATGAATGAGTATTTTTGTAATAGATCATCAATTTCCATCTCTTCCCGTTCGCTTGGAATTTTCACTTTTTCAACTCATTTTTCAGTTTTTTGGGATTTCTGAAAAATTTTACTATACGTGTGAAACGAGATAAGTTGAAATTATGAAACAACATGTTCATATACATATGTATCACACAAAATGGCTCGTTTAAACCCGTGCCTAACACAAGTTTTTTGCCCACCTTTCTCATGTACCATCAAATTCGTTTAACATGAAGTAATGGCCTGTTTTCCAAGCGAACAATTTTGGAATTTGTAGTAAATGTTAGAAACGGATGTTTTTAACCTATAGAAAACTTTTTCCCTAACTATCTTTTCTTTTAAGATATTTTCATTGCTGATTTTATAGCTATCTACTTTCCAGACTACATTTTTACAAATTATAGAGGACAAAGAGAATTTAGGTGGGATCTGAGAGTTTTTTGTATGAGTTAGGTCCTTTTACACTAGAAAAAATCAAATTCAGCAAGTTTCCGAAATAAAAAATTTTTGGTTTTTTTCATGCGGGGTACCTCATGAAAAATTCTAAAATTCTCAAAATTTTGAAAATTTTGAAAATCAGTGAAATACATTTATTTATGTTTAAAAAATAACTAAAAATACTTCCAACCTCAGAGAAATACTTCTAAACTTCTCAATTTTTGCAGAAATCATAATTGGTGAAGTGTCAGAATCTACAAATGAAATCAAAACAAAATTGAAATTTTCTGAGCAAAAACGTGCTATATAGAGAAAATGTGATAGAAACAGTCTGATGATAAAGAAAATTTGCTTTGCATAGTTCAAAATTTTTTTGCTATAACACTATTTCTGATATATCCAAAAAATGATCGAAAAACTTGTGTTAGGCACGGGTTTAAACGAGCCATTTTGTGTGATACATATGTATATGAACATGTTGTTTCATAATTTCAACTTATCTCGTTTCACACGTATAGTAAAATTTTTTAGAAATCCCAAAAAACTGAAAAATGAGTTGAAAAAGTGAAAATTCCAAACGAACGGGAAGAGATGGAAACTAGTGATCTATTACAAAAATACTCATTCATTTGTCTCAAACTCATTTCTGAAGAGTTTAGACCTTTATCTTCAAAACTGACAGTTTTGATTTTTTGACTTCAGATGACGTCAACTTCAGGGAGGAGGAATGGATTCGGATATATGAAGTGGATTTGTAATGAGGACACCCTTGGATACCCTTACTTCAAATTTCAGATCATTCCAAACAGTTTGAAATTAGTGTTGTCAGGCCTTCAGTCCTCTGGTCGATACTCTCATAGATTGTCTCTTAATAAAATGATGATACTTGAAAACAATAACTAATATTTTTCCACATAAAATGGTTTTTTGGAAACAGAAATTTTTATGAAAATAATCAGTTGAAAATAGTTTGTAAATACCCTGTTTCATGTCAACAACGAAGCAATACAAGTATTCGTCAACCAATAATATTAGTTCTACATCTAAAAATAATTCTAAAATTGAGTTTGTAGATTTGTTATGAGTGCAGTGACAGTAATGAAATTGTGTTTTTTTTTCGCTATGTTTAGGCACCGCAATGAAAGTGGGCGGGGCGTCGAAATTTTTCTCCCCAGCGCCCTGCACCAACTTTGAGGCTCTGTACCAAGGGTTGAGAATAGATAATTGTTAGATATCATATATGTCTCTATGTAATCAATGGCGTAGAATCCAATGGAATTGTCAGTTTTAGCTATCTTTATTTCTTTAAACAAAAAATGAAGAAAATCGGAAAAATTTTGCGCCGGTGCCAAAAAATGTTTCAAGAAAGTCTGTTTCGCAGGATTTTATGATTGATATCGATAGTTTTAATACGAGGAATTCGATTTTCGAGAAAAAATCGATTTTCGCAGTAGCCGAATTTCAGAATTTCTAACCAAACTGCCATAAAAAATTTTCAAAAATTTTCAGCGATGACCCCCTTTTTATGATTGACTATGACAGATATGTGTCTTGTGAATAACCATGACAATTTTTGGAAAGATTGGTAGCTTTTAAGCAATTTTCGTACTCGTCTGAAAAAGCAATTCTTTGAAAAATTTGTGTTTTTCCGGTTTTTGGCGGTGATGCATGCCCGTTTCGCAGAATTTTTATTTCACCATTGGATTCTACGCAAAATTTTGAACAAATTAAATGTTAAATTTCGAAAATCGTTAGTAGCCGAAAAAAGTTAATCATGTTTTTCTTGGCGATTTTTCACAAAAATTGATATAAAAAATGAGTCGGAGCGCTCGAGACCACCCCCGTTTCTTATACACCCTCTCGATTGGCGCCGCCCGCCGCCCGCGTGGCCGAGTGGTTGCGCGCTTGTTTTTCGTTCGGCGGTTTCCAGATCGAACTTTCTTCCGCCCACTTCGCCTTTTTCCAGAGCCGCTGGGGAGAAAATCAGTACATTGAGGTGTTGCACAAAAACGTCTATAACTCAAGATTGGAAAAAAATTTTCGGCTGAAATTTTGGAAATGTACTTCTATAAGGGAGGGGAACATTTTGCAGTCAAAAGTTTTTCAAAAAAGTTATTTTGAAAATTATGCTGTGGTGCCTAGCTATGTTGAAATATTTTCGAAACAGAAAAAACTGTTTGTCATTTTGCTACTAAAAAGCAGTTGTAAAGATTCTTTTTTTGAAGTTTACGATTATTTTCCATTTGATCATTAAGATGCAGTTTTAATAAAAAAATTGTACTCTTCCTTATATATCTCAACTTCAAAACAGAAAAAATTGAAAGAAAAAAAATTTTTCGTATATTTTCTCTAACACAATAAAGCGCTATTGCCTACACTTTTCATTCAATACCACCGTATTTTTAAAATTTCACTGATTTTTTTTAAAAAGAAATTTCTGTTTCAACAACTGAAAATGTATTATCAAACAAAAAAACAAATTGATCCTATTTAGATTAATTCCAATATAATACTTTCTCGACATCAATTTCCAAAATAAAACATTGTTTCAATTTCCAGGCACTAATCTTCCTTTCATTCTGCGATTGCCTTCAACTATTCTTCTCATTTCTAGTCCTTTTTCTGCCGGCTCTTCACGATTTTTCACAATCGACACCGTATTCCACTCTAGGTACGTTCTTATTGGGTTACTGTAGGTATAGATTACTGTTTCAGGACAACTTGCATATCTATCCACTGGTCTTTTGTCTCCACTGTTATTGGCTTTTAATTGTGCGAGTATATGGACGATATGCTTCATTTCTATTCAAAGGCATCGGGTAAGGGGACTTGGCATAGTGCCAGAATTCAAAAGATTACGGTATTTGACTTTTTTCGAAAATTGAGAAATTGCATTTTTGGCTCAACTAGTAGAAGGTTTGATGTGGGGAGATTAGTCCCGGGTTCAATCCCCGCTGTGGCAACTATTTTTTTCTTTTTGTTTTTGGGTTCTCCAGAGAGTTTCAAGGCTAATAAACACATTTTGGGTTACTGTGGTTCATAAAAATTGAATTTCAGGCGATTCTCCGACCTCTATCCAGCATCTCATCCCCATCGAAACCATTCAAACCACTTCTATTTATATCAGCAATGGCTCTCCTTTTCAACGGATGTAAATGGGCGGAGTTTCGATGGTTTTGGTCTCCGGATCCGACGAATTCTTCCGATTATCAATATATTCTGGCACATGAGCCATCGGATTTGGCTAGGAATGAAAATTATCATCGAGTTGTGAGTTTTTTGCTGTTTCGGGAAAATTATTTCTTGAGAATTTTCGAGTTTTTCTTAGTGAACAACCGAATTTTCCATTTCCTGAAACTGATTATTTTTTAATTATTATTTTAAAAATTGTGAAATTTTGAACTCGGAATCTATTGAAATTAGCCATTCTGAAACTGGCCGTTCTAGAACTTCAGTATTCCAAAACTATGCAAATTCTCAGAAAAAGGTACATCAATATCAAAACCCAACATCCCGGAAATTCAAAATTTTCCTGAAACAGCAAAAAATTTCTTCAAAAAACTCTTTTCAGTTGGACAACCTACTATACCCTCTTCTTGTCTACCTTGTTCCTCTCCTTCTTTTATCAGTTCTCAATTTTCGAATTCTTTCAAATATTGCTAATCGAAGAGTCTCATTCGATCACAAATCAAGATATGCTCAGGTAAGGGGGCGGAGCCTAATTCATTAAAAAACTGGTGAATAAAATGGAGAAGCATTCCCAACATATAAAATATACGAAAAAATCCTGAAAAGTGGGCGGAGCCTAACCAGAATCGTATGAACGTGGGCGGGACTTAATTCCGTTTTCAAAATGAGTAAATGCTATTGTGTGGGCGGGGCTTAACATTTAAACATGACCAGACAATTAGGAATTTTTATAAAAATTCCGGTTTTAAGCCACGCCCACTTCTTAAATTTCCAGGAACGACGCTCTGTCACTCTCCTTATCTCAATTGTGACAATGTTTTTTCTGTGTCACACGGGTGGTCTCGCCTATCGATTTGTGGATCAAGAGAAGTACAATAATTCAGAATTATTTGTTCTTTTGAAAGATATCATCAATCTGCTATTCAATGTCTACTCGTTTACGAATCCATTGGTGAGTTTTTTGTACTAGTCAAAAGAAAATAACATTTTTTTCTGTTTCAAAATGTTTTCTTTTATTGAAAATTTCTTTACAACGTGTTGCTAGTTCTCCATCAATTCGGACATGATCACTGATTAGAATGAGCGGAGATACGGTTGTTTGAAAATCTGTAATTTCTTATATCAAATTTGATTTTCTACCGGAAAAATCAGGGTTTTGTTACCTTAATTGTGAGAAGTTATTATATTAGCAACGTTTATCGGCTTTTCCGTTTCAATATCAGTTGAAACAGAACATTTTTTCTCGAATAATATTCGTATTGTCTATAAATCGAAGTAAGCCGGAGCCGAAACACTGTGATTTCTGAACAAAAATTTTTTTCGATCGAAAAAATTTAAAAATCTGATAATATCATGTTAATAGCAATGACTGATTTACTTCATCAGATTCATAAGTTTTGAAACGGAAATTTTTTTCGAAAGAAAACATGATTACTGTATGTATCTGAACGTTAGCATTTACTCAAACCACTAGCTCATTACTATTTTCTGAAAAATTAGAAATAATTTTGAAACAGAAACAGTTGTTTTTTGAGGGATAAGCTTTTCATTACTTGTTAAGTCCACTGAAAAATAATTTTTTTCGAAAACTGAAAAAAAATTTGAAACAGTAAATTTATTGAAGAAAATTACAATAATATTTTTCATTTTTACATAATTATAGCATTGGATACTGTAATGTGTTACAATGTAACTTGATTGCAAAAAACGGTGAATTTTCAATTAGTTCTCTCATTTTTGTAGTTTTTATGGTTTTTTTTGAACAGATATTTCGAAACTTAAGCTCCGTCTTGAGGATTACAATTGAAAAAAAATTAACTGATATTTCCTGAAACAGGAATTTTTTTTCACCTTTCAATTGAATTTTTACTGTTTCAAACATAAATTATTTGAAAAGTCTTATTTTTTAGCATTCCATAGGAGAAAAATGACCCTTTAACGATTATTTTTTATCAAATAATTGCGAAAAATAAAATAACTGTTTCAAAAAAAAAGTTTAATTTCTGTAAAAGTATTGTGCAGTATTCCGTTGTTGGCTATCATATTGAAAGTTTTTGAGAACATTTTTTCAACATTTTTATTTTTTGGATTGGAAAATAGGCTCCGCCTCTTTCTCGAGAGTCTCTATCAGCCTAATATAACTCAATGACAGGGAAAAGTCCAAATTGACAAAAAAACATTTTTGAAGCAGGAAATTTTTTCAATTTTTAAATTTAGTTTTTTCTGTTTCAAGCATACACTTTTGAAAATGTTTTTCTTTTTAAAACAATAGTTCGCGCTTGAACTAATTCAACTATCCGACGAAGGAAGTATTGCGAAATTCGAAATAAATTCTGGGTTTTTAAAAACAATTTTGAACAGACCATTTTGACAACAGACAATTTTGAAACAGGAAATTTTTTTTAATTTTAAATTGATTTTTTTCTGTTCCAAGTATAACTTTTGTTGAAAATGTTTTTAAACAAAGGTATTCTTGAAATTTATGCAAACAGAAATATTTTCAAAATAAATTTCTTTATTTCAGCTATATTTCGTGTTCACCCGCCAATTCCGTGATCTTCGAATAATGTGGAATTCGCATTTTGCGTCGCCTGCATCGAGATCAGAGAGCTATGCGATTACTGTAAGTTCAGTTTGTTACTTTTGCTAAGCAATATTTTTTTAATTGATGGATGGAATTTAGAAATTTTTTGAAACAGTAATTTTCTCTTTATAAAATTTTCTACAATAATCTAGATATGCCGTTATCTGAAAATACAATACACTTATCTTCAAAAATCACTTCATTAATCTATTATGATTTTACATACAGTAACCCATAGCTAAAGTACTTCCTGAACTACAGTAATCCAGTAATCTCACAATTACAGGGATCGAAACCAAGTTCGAAACAACGTCATCTGTCGATGCCATCTCTCTACCGTACTCCCTGTGTCTCTGGAAAATTGTTACCGTAATCGGGGGAGTAATTTGAAACAAAACACATGATCTCATCATATTTGTCATCTTTTTATTTACGAGTTTGAAACTTTTTACGATTCTGTACTTATTGAAAAATAAATATTTTTAATTTTGTTTTTTTTTGTTAGAAACAGGGAACATTTTCAAAATTTTTTGAAATTTTCAGGATTTTAAGAGGATGGTGGCAGTCTTAACTTCAGAAAACATTTGCGCTCTAATCGCTATCACTTTCTGGCTAACACTTAGCGAATCGGGTTCATTACCAATTATCCCTTGAAAAACAAGAAATTGTTTCCAAAAACTGATGAAACAGAAGAATTTTTAAAAAATTGATACGCAAAATCTTCCCAGAACTGTTCCGTGAATCCTTACGGGAGCGAATGTTTTAAATATATGAACTTTCTGAAGCCTTATGAAACAGAAAAAAAATTGGAAAATTGAAAACAATTAAAATTTTCCACTGTTTCAAAGGAACAACTATAATTATCCCTACTTTGATTTTAGTTACTGTATGAAGTCATCTCTTTGTTATTATTTCATGAGCAAGCACCTTGGAACCAGTAAACATTTTCTAAAGGATCATTCTTGGAAAACATCATCCAGAAGAAAAAATTTTTAAATTCTGACATAAAAAAATAACAGCATAAAAATTCAGCCGAATGAATTTTTTTTTATAAGTGAGCTAGACACACTGACTTTAGGAATATCGGGAACGTTTTCAGTGAATATTGGAACGGAAAATTATTTTCTTTTTTAAATCTTTTTTTCGTTGAATTTCAATCCTAATTAAAGCGAATATTTTCAAGAAAAATTTTTTTTTAAATACTGACGAAACAGAAAATTTTTGGAAAATTAAGGTGAAAAAATGTTCACTGTTTCAAGGGGACAACAAGAAAAGGACCTACTTTTATCTCGGCTTCATTGCAGTTAGCATCAGAAATTTAGTGAGTCAATTATCTAAAATAACTTAGAGTTGGTACACTTTTTGGTTTTTATTTGGGATTCGGTAGCCAGAAGATACAATTCTCTTTGAAGAATACGAAAACAGCCATTTGAAAAATGTGTTTCATTTACGACTTCTAGACGGGATTTCAAATGATTTTTCCAAATTTCAGAAAAAGTAATTCTGAAATTTGCAATTTTTCAAGACAAAGTTTTATTTTTGGATTACGGTAGACAAAAGACAAATTTTATTTTGGTAAACCTAACTCTGAAATGAGAGAAATAGCAATCTTTGTTTTACGAAGATATTGAAGTAGAGAAATAATTCAATCCTAATTTTCCGGAAGTCATTACAAGATTAAAGACAATGAAACAAAACGTCATTTTTGTTTCAGTTTGTTTTCCCGATGCTTTTGAAACAGAAAAGTTTTTGGAGAATTGAAAAAAAATGTCACTGTATCAAGGAGACAAAAAGAAAACCGACTGCTTCGATTTCAGCTGTGCAGTATTTACCGCATGAACTCACTATCAGTGACATCAGTTATTTATTGAAAACTGTAAAAAATTGTGAGAATTCTGTAAATTTTTGGATTTTCCTATGGAAATCGGCCGCCATTGGAGATAGTTATTCATTGAAAGTGCAGCTTCCACTTTGAAAATAATATTGACCTGTGAAGTGGAACATTCCAGTGAGAACTGTTTTATAAAATTGTTAAAACAGAAAATTTTTTAAACTTTTTATTCAAAATCAGGCTTTTATTTTTTACAAAATAAAATTTTTTCATGAAAAACCAATGTTTCGACACTTTTGAAGCTGAAAAAATTCGGAAAATGAAATACACGTCTATCACAGAGAGAGAAGTAAAAATCTATAGACCTCAACTACATACGAAAATTCAAGAACAGCAAAAATTTAGATAATTTTTTGATTTTCATTTGGAATACGGTAGTCACAAAATAACAATTTTTCCCCAGTTTTCATAGGATTCCTGTTTTGATTCTCTCAGAAACGAGAGAAGGCGTGTTTTTCTCTGAATCAGAACATTTTTCAAAAAATTAAAAAAACTTTTTTTACTGTTTCAATGAGACGACAAGGAGGGAACATACGTTCAATCTTGAATACATAACAAACATCAGAAATCAATTATAATTTAATTTTTTCGAGGAAAACTAAAATTTTCACTGTTTCAGTTTTCTATGAATCGCCTTTATAATCCTCAAAATCTTCATTATACTCTTCAAGTATACTTCGGAGATCGGGAAAAATTGTAATAAAATTTTTAATAATGAAGTACGACTTAATAATGCAGGATTAATCTTGAGTTCAAGGGTTGTGGGAGTGGAATTGTCGTAATATAAAGGTTAATACCATTGCACCTTTTTTCACTTTTTCGAGATTATACATAGATTTTGAAAGCTGTATTGAAAAGACCAAAGAAGGTAAAATGAATAGTGAAATCATAATTATATTTAAGCTAACTGACGATTTCGAAACAGGCAATTTTCCTATTTTAAAATTCAATTTTTTTGTTTTAAACCTAAATTATTTTGAATTTCCACTTTTTCTGAACAACACACCGTAATGAAGCGTTTCACAACTATTCCAGAGGGAATATTGCGAGCTTCGAAAATAATAATTCTGTTTCAGAAAATAAGCTTGCTTATGAGAATATTGAGTAATGGCTTGGATTATTTTCGAATTAGAAGCAGAAAAGTTTCTGAAAGTTACCAAAACTGTTTTCCCAGAATATTTGAATTATTTGTTATTCCAATTAGGGTCCATCCCCTTTTCTCTCGATCCTTTTCGTACTATTTGACGACATTTTTTTCAGAGTAGAGCGGAATTCGTAAAAGAAATTATGTTTCAAAAAATAATTTTTCCATTTTGATAAATTTGGTAAATATTACGGGTCTTCTTCTAGTTTCAAAACTTTTTTTTTTTGAAAACAAAAATATTTTAAAAAAATTCTGTTTTTTTTGGGAAGTTTGAATTTTCAAGGTGGATGATTTTGCTATTTAGACGGTAGAAGTTTCAGAATAATGAGGTTCTAGACCGACCGGCTTTGCTGATATGAAAATTTAAAACAATTTGAACTGAGCACTGTAATTGCCAAACAAAATATGTTTTCCTTTTCCGATTGAAAAATGTAATGTTTTAAGATAAATATCTTGGCGATAATAATAATGGCAATGCTGTTTTCTTCATCAAATTCGTGATTTTTGAAACATAAGTTTTTTTTGAAAGTTAAGATGACTGTATATTAACGTTGAAATTTATTGCAACTAATTGTAAGGCAGAACTTCCAACTAATAACTAAATTTTTTTGAAAATTGAAATTGTTTTCGAAACAGAGATAATCATTTTCCGAAGGAACAGGAAATTACTTGTAACGTCCTACCGGAATTCGATTTTATTTACAAATACCAACTGGAATTCTTTAAAAATTTTGCTTCTTCAAACAGCACATTGCATTGAAGCGTATCACAACTATTCCGGTGAAAATATTGCAAACTTTGGAAAAAAATTCTGTTTCGAAAACAAATGAAAGCAGTTAAAATTAACAAGTAACTATTATATTTTATGAACTTCATTTGTAGTACGGTAGTCAGAATTTCCTTCGTCGAAAGTTCGAAAATAATTTTCAGAAGAAGTGCGGTCTACCTGAGACTACTACTTTCAGACGTCAACTATTTTTCCAATTTTCAAAACTTTTATAATGATTTCCTTACCTCTTTTTCGAATTACAGTTTTCGAAACGAATTTCTTTAAAAATTTTCATCAGAATATGGATTCTGACATGAGAATTATAGATGAGCTAATGAACTATATTTTTAACGAACAATTTTCGATGGTAATTTTGTCCCCCACTGTCTATCTTAACAGCGGAAACTGTTTTATGAAGTGATCGGAACAGAGAAAATTTGCAATACATATGTATTCCCTACAACCAATCCAGTGTTCATTTTTACAGAAATTTGTTTTCCCGATATTTCTGAAACAGTAAATATCTAGAATATTAAGAAATTGTTGTTTTTTTGAAGAAAGTTATCTCCTGTTTCAAGGTTTGTTGTTTGATTTTCCGAATGGTCAATGTGCGTTTCTGTTCCAATTGACATTCAAATATCACATCGCTCATTCTTTTGATGTTGGTCTAGAAATCCAACTTTCTCATTTATACAATAAAAAAATGTCTACCGTAATCCTACACTTCACAGTTTCAGAGTATCTGAATTTTTTACGGTTTTCAAAAAAGATCAAAAGAGTTCGGAAATTTCGAAGAAAACAATAAGTCAATTTTATCTCGCCATATTTCACGGAGACTGTGAAATAGATGTAGTCTTAAATTTGGAACATTTTCAGAACACAAGTAATTAAGAACCGATTTTTAATAAGCCGGGATCAGAAAACTTTACATCGGTCCACTTCTTATTGTTCCAGTGAAACAGTAATCTGGACCTACTGCAGGTCGATTTGGTTTTAGTTTAGTTGAGTGTTTCGAATCGAACTACGAACAGAATTGTTTGATATAAAAATTTTATTGTATAATACTTGAAAACGAAATGATGAAAAAAATTTCAAAAATTAAAAAAAAATTCATCTTGGTGTCCAATGGTTTTTTAAAATTCGAAAGCGCCTCGAACTTTTCATTGCATTCGTTTAGGATTCTTTCATTCAATTGATAAAGGTATTTTTGTGGAGGGTCCATTCATCAATGACAGAAACTGGATGTCAAAAACATAGTCATCTTTTCGTGGCATCCGCTTGTCTCCAGAGAACAGTCGCATTTGAATGGTGCAAAATCGACGACGTCATTCCACATTTTTATAAACGTTCTGTAACAAGTTTCAGATGATTTTGAAACAGAACTCGACCGAAACAGTTTCACCGACTGGTCTGTCATCTTTTCTTCTGTGGATCCGCTTCATATGTCACAACTTGATCAGTTCAGTATATTCTGGGTTAATCATCTGTCCTTCAAAAGATCAGTTCAGAAGACCTAGATGAGGCTGAAAACGGAAAATGTAAATGATTTATTATAGTTAAGAATTTCTTACCTGATGAAATGGCATGCATTGAATTCAATTGATTACGATATCAAAGGAATGTTTTGCTTTCAAAAATCTTTTTAGAACGTAGAGTAGAAAATCCAAGAATAAATAGAAGAAGAATTCAGAAAAATCAAGAAGAGACGATGTCACCTATACACAAGGGACATTTAGGGGAAGAATGATGAGTAATTGGGGATGCACCTCATTAAGATAAGCGGTTTTCTGCGTCTCTTACAATCTAGTGCTCTCTCACTTTCGTTGTGAGACCATTCGTTGTAGGACCAAAAGGGGCGGAGTTGGTGTGTGTATTGACTTGCAAATGATAAAATACTGAATGACTATGTGTGTGTAGAGATCTTATCCACCTGGTATCTTTGTAGATTAAATCTATGATTTATTTATCTTTCCCAAATGTGTACTGGATTCCTGACGTAATCATCTCTATGATTACTGTAGGATACTGTAGGTTACTGTAGGTTACTGTAGGTTACTGTAGGTTACTGTAGGTTACTGTAGGTTACTGTAGGTTACTGTAGGTTACTGTAGGTTACTGTAGGTTACTGTACGTTACTGTAGGTTACTGTAGGTTACTGTAGGTTAATGTAGGTTACTGTAGGTTACTGTAGGTTACTGTAGGTTACTGTAGGTTACTGTAGGTTTACTATAGTTATAGATCTCGTTATTCGAAGATTACCGTGGTTAGGAATACTTTAATGCAAAACTTCGTATAATTGTGAACACGCAAATTGAACTTTTTGAAAAACTACTCATGAAACGAAAAGTTTCTTTCTCCAAAACAAGTTTTTATAGATTACGGTAAATTAAAATGAGATTGATATAGTAAAATGCCAATAAATTACTGTACCTGTGTCTATCGTAAGGAAGTACCAAAAAAAATACGAGAATGAAAAACACACTTTTTTTGAAACTGCAATTTTTTAAATTCAAAAATTGACAGTTCTTCGAATTCGTTCAGTTGAAGAGTATTTCATGGGATACGGTAGATGTACTGAAAATTATTTTTTAATTTCTGAAAAGCGGAAAAATTCTCCTCATTCATACAGCAATAAATGCCCACCGTAATCTTGCAATTTTAATCCCATTTTTTAAAAAATTTTCACAGTTTCAGAAAAAAATAATAGTATAATTCGAAAATTTCGAAAAAAGCAATGGGGATAGAGTTATTTTCTCTTTTAAGAAATTTGAAGACGATTGTATGAAAATTATTCCAAATTTCTGAATTTTTTTATCAATGAACTTCAATTTTGAGCTGATTTTTAATGACTGTCTACACCCTCGATCAAACAAGTGTAGATATGACCCTTTCTTGTTATCTCATTGAAACAGTGAAAAATATGTTCTGTTCCGTAAGTATTAAGAACTGAATAACCTCTCTTTGAGAAATATTGTTGTTGAGATGTAGGACAGCTCCTAAGCACCTATTTTATTATGACGAAATCAGCAAATGTTTTCAGAAAGTTTTTTTCTGAAAACTGTTGAAACTGAAAATTTTTTAAAAGATTGAGATATTTTCCACTGTTTCACTGGGACAAGAAGAAGAAGGCAGAATTTCAATGGTTTGATCCTGGATAAAAACAATCATTAAAAATTTAATTTTTTTTCAGAATAATCTTATTTTCAAATGAAATTAATTTTCCAAACGCCATCGAATTTCTTCAAAAACACTATTTTTCCAAAATTTCTTTCCGAGCATCGAAAACTCTGGCAATTTGATTCATAGGCCAGTTCAAATCGGGAATGTATAAGTACAGTCTGTACAGTCTTAATGGAGATCTTATCTTAGTGAAGATCCAGAAATTGAAAGAAAAGATTATGAGAGTTTTGAAACTGAAAACTTTTTAATTTTTTGAAAGCCTTTAAAAAATCTTTTGAGTACATCTACCGTATCTTGTAATAAGAGTAATATTAAACAGCAGAAACTTGAACAAATCTCAGAAAATGTTCAAAAAAAATTTATCTGTTTCAAGAAAAACCAAAAAATCTTCAGTCATTTCCATGATTCAGTTTTGCTGTTGTTCACTATATTATGGTAAACAATTATGCATCAAAAGACGATGAAAAATTTGAATTTTCTCAAAAATAAATTTTCTGTTTCAAATGTAAATGTTGAATATGCACTTTTTAGATCTTCGATCCTGTTCCACGTCCAGTTGAATTTCGAGACTGAGAACTATGTTTTTCAAAGTTCGCGGGAATTTTTTTCTGTTCCGATAAATTATTATTCTTAAAAGTTCTGAATAAAGTACCATTATTCTAGGGAATTCCTCTGTCAGAATAGAACCAATTAGGTGCCCTTTTTATATTATAATCTGATTGTCAAAAATAGTGAGTTTATCGAATCTCCAAAGTTTTAACGTTCAATTAAAATGCTGGCTTCTTCCATTTATTTTCCGTCCATCGTTGTTTTCACAAAAGTTCTGTCATTTTGAAAAAAGTGGGCGGAGCTTAAATTTTTGTTTTTTTTTCCTGAAATTTCTTTTTCGATCCTTTTCCAGGGAATCCTTATTAAGATATTATTCTCACGATATTTCATAATCGTATACAAAAAATTATAATGAACAAATATAAGAAAATATTTTTTATTGGCAGAAAATAAATCAAAAAAATAATTATTTTTTCCTTCTGATCCATTCGAGAACATCTTCGTTTTTTACCAGAATCCATGGGTTAAGTGGATGAGACATGTTGGGCATTTTGAACCGGCAGCTGGGACAGAATTTATCAACTTTGTCCTTCTTCTGCCACAAGTTCAACCACACAGCTACCGCACATTGTGTGTCAACATTCTGAAATTAAAAATTAAGTTTTGATGATAAAGATTGGTTCACTTACTGAGAAGAATAGGAATTTTGTTGGTGGCATTGCAGCTTCCCTTGCATATTGGGCATTCGAGGAGGTTTTCTTTCTTTTGATGTGAGCCTTTCTGAAATAAGAGATGAATAATGGGTTGGAAAAAAATTGCTCATTCTACGATAATGATTGTCGGATTTTAGCAACAGCCAAAATAAAAAATTTTTTCTCAGATACTGTACTTACCTTTTTTTAATCCATTGATCCAAATGGGAATCAAATAATAAATAGTTATAAAAAATCAATAGGAATGTCACTACTCACAAGCGTCATGTCGAAACGAATGAAGAATGAAATGGAAGGTCGACCGATGGAGAGGGGAGTTCCTGCGTCTCCTTTGATTCCTTTATCTCTCTTCTATTGTTTGATCATCGATGCAAATTTCTATGTTTTGAGCGAGGTGAGGGTACTCGACTAACCCAATGACATCATCCTTTTTCTTCTTGTTTATTGCACTCTCACGGCTTTGCAAAGAAGGAAAATCTGTTCAGAAATGAAAATGAATGGGTGAAGGTCAATAACCGGGATCTTCTCAAAATGATTGTTCTCTATCAAGGCATTTAAATAAAACTACAACAATCAGAAATGTAATTACTAGAAGTTAATAAATATTCTTGTTTTTTTTTCGATAACCGAGAAGATAGAAAGATGACGCATTATTGTGTGCTTTCCAAAATATTCCTGAACGTTTGCGTCTCATACTATCTCGAATCATAACATTTTGCATGACTAAACAATGAAAGAGAGATAAAGCAATCAGAGAAGACGCAGGAACTCCCCGCTCCCCTCTCCATCGGTCGCCCCTCTATCATTCTTTTCGAAATGTCGCTTGTGAGTAGTGACATATTTCCATTGATTTTTTATAACTATTTATCTATTAATTATTGGATTTCGATTCGAAAATCTTTGAAAAAGTAATGAAAAAGTAAGTTTTCGACAAAATAAACAAACATTTCAAAATTTTGAAACAGACTTTTTTTCTAGAAAATAGTTATGTGAGCGGAAAAAGAAACCTTTTTTTTCTTCAAAAAATTAATTTAAATAGCTACGGAATTCGTGAGAGGAGAGGCACAACTTCACATTATTTTTTTTCAGAAAAACCAAAAACAGTCAAACAAAAGAAAAAGAACAAATTGAATTCGCTCCTACATTGCGCCATTGTACAAAAAAACGTAAGTCAAACTTTCAACATTTTGTAACTATGAATATTATTTTTAAAAGTACTATTCTTTTCAGAATATTGGTAAAAGAGAATATTCTTAAAATATTCGAAACTTGGACGCAAAAAAAAGGGTAAGTAGATTTTTTCGACTCTTTGAAAATTGAAATGATAATAAAAATAATTACAGTTAACAAATGAGATATCATTTCTGAGCATCGTTCTCAACGATGGAATGGACAGCCAACAATTTTACATGGTCAGTCACTTTTTTCCGGGATTTTTTAAGACTCAAAATTTTTAACTTGACGATTATTTTCACAATTTACAGAAGAAAGTGATTGCTGTTCACTTCAAGACATTTGGGATGAGGGATCCGAACCAAAGTCAACAACAGGAGAAAATGACCTACATGGCGATAAACGCATTCTTCACAGAAATTAATTTTGAAAAAAAAATTTTTTACGAGAATAAATAAAGCAGTGCAGCTATAGGTATTTTAAATTAAACAAACAATGAATGAATAAAGCAAAATATGCTTCAGACAGCCAAGATTGATATTTACATTCGTTGTGCACATCAAAACAGCATTCACCAATCAGCGACGTATCTACATTGTTATAGAGCAGTTTCAGTGATTCCCTTCGAGACTTTGGGAAATTGTCAGAATATGCCGTCTAATTTTTCGCATTGTGGAATCAGATGCCTTCATAACAAGAATCTCATTCACAGAGATATCAAAACAAGCAACTTGCTGTGCACTTTGAACGGTCACTTCAAAATCTGCAATTTCGATCTGAGCAGAGATGGTGTCTGGAAAAACAGTCACACGATATGTGGCGCATTCGCCATCATGGCACCCGAAATGCTTGAAACCTTAGAGTACAAACACAAACAAAATGTGGATTGGTACAGTTATGGACTTGTTATCGTCTAGATAATTTTTCTCGTGTTTTCAAAAATTCATTGGTTGAATTTTGTCTTATCACTTTGTATATGTATTGACATTCTTTTTTACATAACACAAATAAAATATTTTTGACTACGAGGTTGCTTTTGCTCGCACACCTGTCAAAAGCTTTGCAAGTATTTTTATTACTTGGAACTCAAGTTCAGTCTTACTGAAAGACGAATAGCAGTTTATAATTGGTTGAATGAGGATAATCGACTCGAAAGTTTGTTTTTTCATCGAAGAATTTATTTTCAAAAAAAAACCAATAAAGCCGGATTCACTCTCATATTTCTATTCGTCGTATAGCCTGACGGCCTAGTATTTTGTTTTGGCTTTTTTCAACAGCGGCTCGTTGTTTGTCGACAAAATTGGAGAAACTTCGCGCATGTTTTTACCCAGTGTATGAAGAAGATGGTTGCACGAAACCCGGATATTTCGACTGATGGTTAGCGATTGTCGAAATCATGGAATAATTTTCGGCTGGAAAAAAACGAATTAAGAAAACGCTTGTTGTGAAAACCTCTCAAAACTTTTAGATTTTTGAATACTTACTCCGCAATGCTCATCAATTCCAAATACTGCTCCTTTCAAACTCTCTACCAAGATTTTTTCAATTAATTCGAGTCCAGCGTGAGTATTTATGAAATGAACGGCGAAATGGTCTTGAAGAGGCGCTTTTCGAACGCATGTTGTAATTGTCTTGACACTCTCCATGATAGGTCCTCTTGCTCATGCACCAATTCCGGTGTTCCTACACCACTATTTGAATTTTCACTCAATGGATGGTTAGTTGGCCGGTAGATGTTGTGTTCGTGACCAATACGATACAATTTACTCTCTATTTTTTCAATCAGGCTTTCTTTTCCAACGTACATCTTGTGGGAGACCTTTACTATGTGCAATTCAATATTATCAATAGCTAGCTTGTTGAGCTTGATTATATTGTTGACCAGTCTTAATCGAGCTTGGTGATGACTCAAATGTTGTGGAAAATCTTGAAGAACCATCTGAAAAAAAAATTATTCAAGAGAAGTGAAGGGCTTTGAGTTTACCGTTTTTTGTGAAGCTTTGTATTGCGTGTACAAGTCCTTCTTGTCACCATCAAAATATTGGACAGATAAGCGATGATCCTCGAAAACAGTTTCCATAATATTTTTTGAGTCTCATGTTTGATAGTTACAGCGAAACCATCCATACTTTTTTGTGCTATGTCATAGACAATATAGATATGTACTGATTCGTGGTAGTATTCGTAATCAAACATTGAAACGCAATAGAGAAAATCCAAATCATAATACTTCAGCGGCGAGCATTGAATAATAGATAAATATAAGATCAGAAAAATCATAAAATATGTCGCCTATACACGAGGAACATTTCGATAAGGATAAAAATCCAATAAGAAAGAGAAAAATTAAAAAAAAATCAGTAAGAAACATGTCACCTATACACAAGGAACATTTGGGAAAGAATGACAAAAGAATGAAGGCAACTTTTATTGAGAGAAAGAGGGAGAGAAAGGGGTCTCTCTTTGTGTGACTTCTGATGCGTCATTGGGTCAGAAAAATCAAAAACTATATCACTTATGTACACAAGGAACATTTGGGAAAGAATGAATGATTGAGAGGAAGTACATTCGAATTAATATAGTGTATGCCTGTCTCTCTCATAATCCAGTTCTCTTTCGTTTTCGTGGTGAGACCATTCTTTGGAGAACCAGCACGGGAGGGGGTAGGTGTGTGTACCATTTATTGATCAGAGCAGACACATACCCAGAATTCAAATATGTTTTCCCGCCAAACTGAGTGTGCAACTGTAGTATTCACCGATCAATGGTACACACAATAATGTGTACTTCCTCTCATTCAATCATTCCTTCCCAAATGTTCCTCGTGCATACGATTACAATTTTAGTTTTTCGGCCGCCGCATAAAACCTATGACGCATCAGATGTCACACAAAGAGAGACCCCCTTTCTCTTGCCCTTTCTCTTGATGAAAAGTTGCCTTCATTCTTTTGTCATTCCTTCCCAAATGTTCCTTGTGTATAGGTGACATGTCCGACCCTCGAGATAACACCAGCCCAATAAAACCCGAACACCGAAAACGAAAAAATTGCGACGAGAAGGAAGAAATGTTGATTTATCTTGTCTCCTTTATGGAACCTCCATGTCTTTCTCTATCTCTTATACAAAACAACCGATGGATAATAAACTGTTTATTGAATTGTATATTAGAATGGTAAAAAATAGGATAAAAGGGTAAAATTAAAATAGGATAAAAGGGTAAAACTCAATCAATCACTAAAAGTTCTAGAGGGAATAATCCCATTGCGGGATTCCCTTTGATCGTAGCCTGCGTTTGTCCACTAGTATACCATAGCGTGCGAAGAAGTAATCAGTCACGGTGCACCATTTTCCATCTCGAAGGAAAAAAGCTTTGTCCGGGGAACATCTGACCAGTTGCAGTACACCACGTTTTTAGCGGATGAAGCCGGATGTCGAATTCTGAAAACGGAGACGCTCAGTGATTGGACAGTCTCTAAACTGAGAAGAGACCAAATCGCCTACGCAGCAATGGATTTGTACATCTTATATATCATATATATTCAACAGTAATTGACTTAAATAGGTCAATAAAAACCTTCTTTCAAATTCTAACCCTTTTGTTTCACATCGCACCACATCTGTCTTCTTTACTTTCCGACTCTTCTCCATCCCTCGTCTGTTATTTGTTTTGCTTTATAACCTTGAACTCGTCTTCATTTTTTTTTTCATTTTATCAATAAAATTTTTTCAAAGATGCTGTTTGAATTTTAAAAAAAGATACATTCTTTTTCAGGTTTTCAGAAATAGTGATAATTGAGAAAACACTTAGTACAAATAGCTTTGCAAACACGCGAGTAGAAGTCCGCACCGTATCCGTAAAAAAAGAGGGATTTTCAAAAATATTTTTTTTGAGGAAAACTTGTTGAATTCAGTTGTGAATTGAATTGTGCATAAATGGTGCATGAAATGTGTACACGTATACTGTAGAGGGTAATTTTTCAAAAAAATAAAACTTCCGCAGTCGGGCTGAAAAGTTTTATTTTTATTGAGAATTTTAAAAACGTTCCTCTCCATTAGACAAAATTCCCAGATTAAGCAGGAGGTTTGATAAAAAATTAATTCAAACAGTTCCAATATCAACTGTGATTCTCAACTTCTGTCTTAACTGATTTTCTTCCTTCCTTTTCCTCAAATGACAGCGACGCATTCAGATTTTCTTCTTCCACGTGAGCGTGGGGGATTAAAAACTCGTCCACATAGGCAGGGGGGTCAGTTGGTAGGTGTCGGGGGGACTACAGTTGCACCGCTCAATTTGGCGGGAAAACATGTTTGAATTCTGGGTGTGTCTGTCTGCTCAGATCAATAAATGGTACACACACACACCTAATCCCCCTTCTCTCTGGTTCTCCAACGAATGGTCTCACCACGAAAACGAGAGAGAACTGGGTTGTGAGAGACACAGACACCCACTATATAAATCCGAATGTACTTCCTCTCACTCATTCATTCTTTCCCAAATGTTCCTTGTGTATAGGTGACATGTTTTCCACTGATTTTTTTTGAATATTTCTCTTTCTCATTGGATTTTTATCCTTATCGAAATGTTCCTCGTGTATAGGCGACATATTTTTTTGATTTTTCTGATTTCATATTTATCTATTATTCCTTCCATGAAGTTGATTTTATTTTAAAAGTAAGTCTTTTAATAATTCAACAATTTTAAATCCAAAAAATGTTTCTTCAAAAACCAAAAAAGCTGAACTTTTGTTAAAAGTAAAAAAAAACGAATAAAGAAAAAATAATTAATTAAATTTTAGAATAACAATTTTTCTCTATAAACGTAAAAATTCATTTTTCAGGACAAAAAAAATGATTGGAAAGTCCAAAAGAGCAGATGAGGTACTGATTCAATTCTTAACAAAACCCAACCAAGAATTGTCAGTACCAATTAACTCATCGGTTTTGAATATCGACGAAGGAACGATTGGAAGGTTGCTCAGAACATAATTGCTCTGATCATCATATGGAATTCGAAACTGTGCGAGACCACATGGAAGGATCGAAAAAGATGGAAAATTTGTCGCCGCAAAAATGATCAAGATTTCAAACACGGAGATCAGCTGGATCATGATTGTGATGCTCCTCAATTTCCCGCGCAGTACCTGATCCAAGAATACAATTTCAAGGCACCAATGGGCTCTGATCACTTTTGTGAAGTCTGCATGACGGACAAATTGATGCAGTCAGCAGGAAGAGAAGAAGAGGAGATGATCAGATGCGTCGACGAAATTAGGGCATTTCACAAGAACTGCTGCCCTATCAAATGGATTTAGAAACCAGCTGAGCAACGATTTGAAATCAAGTATGGAATTCAAACCGGATTCAATTGGATGACGGTTCTTTTCATATGAATACCATAATTCGTTTCTAACGCTCCTCCCCAAAAACTTCGAATCCAAATACTGCAGGGCAATCCAGGACACAGAAGAAAAAGGATTTTCAACAAGAAATGCTTCATTGACGACGCCGTTCATCAAAACGCCATGAGGTAAAATTTTCCAAATGAAAATCTTCTTTTATAATTTCTTTTTTTCAGCATGCTCAACCAGTCGTGTAAACCCAACTGTATTACCATTGGTGGAAAATATTTGAATTATTTTATTTGATCTGGTTTTATTTGGAAATAAATTATTTCATGAGAAAACAAACTGTTTTGTTTGATAAATATAAATTTTTAGCGCAATACAACAAATTGTCAACTCTTCATTTGTAATCTAGAGTTCAAATAAACGCTTAACACAATTCTTCATCGACTCTTCTGACCTCCAGACCAGTGTGTCTTTTTCGATAAATTTCTCGAAAATTTCGAATAATTTATTCACAAAAAAATTCGAGAGTTTTTCGAAAAACATTTCTCGTGAATGATTCGAAAAATCTTTGAGAAATCTCTCAAGAATTATTCGAAACATTTCTCGTGAAATTATTTTTCGAACACGTCATTTTTAGAGAATTTTTCGGAAAATGACCAGAAAAAGTGTTTAAATATCGAAAACCCTTTTAAAAAAGCAAAAAAACAACAAATTGGGACGACGCCACGTGGACAATTCACACGTTGTTTCTTCTTTTTTATCTTTCGAGGAATTTTTGAAAAACTTGTGATTTTTCGAAAATTATTCGAGAAATCTTTCGAATAATTTCTCGAAAAATTTCGAAAAATCGCGAAAATTTTCGATTTTGGCGAAAAAGGAAAACCTTGGATCATCATTTTCAAAATCAGGAAAATAGTTTACTATATTTATTGAGTTTAAACTTTATCATGAAAAAAGAGAAAATATATATAGAAAGATAAAATTCATAATGGCGGCAGTTTTGAGAAGATGAGAGAGGCGAGGAGAGTCGAATTGTTTTATTTTAGATTTATCTGATGTTATCTGATGTTGGGGCACTTCCTCTTCCTATGGATCTCCCATATGTTCGACATCTATAAATAAATGGTCCCTCTTGTTCTTCATTTGACGTCATCCGGCTGCTGGTCTTGAACAACTTGCTGGTCTTGAACTGCTGCATGAATGCTCCTCGATTATTTGCTCTCTCGACTTCCATGGCTTGGCGGACCCATGACTCTACTTGATCTTCTTTCCTCTAAAGCCTGAAAAAACCGCTTTGTTTTGTTTCTTTCAAATAAAATACTTACATTTGGAACAACCGAACGGCGACGTTATTACACAGCCTGAGCTGTTAAACAATTCTCTCTGATTCAACCTCAAATCGCTCTTCAAGAGCATTCAATGCTATTCCAATGCTTTGCATCGTTCGAATTTCAAAGTCCATAGTGCCCCATGCTTCACGCGTAGAATCATCCATTAAACGATCAGAAAATTAAGCGATACAGGAGTTCGGGACGACTGAGCTCTTCTGTATCGCTCAAGAAGCTTCCGACACTCCGGATGTTTCTTGGGGTTGGCCTGAAGGTCTGGAGTCATGTCCACTTCGGTGTCCTCCCATTCCACGAGACCCTCCGAACGCTCCTGAAAAGATAGAATAGGTCAAATTTAAAAATTAAAGATTTACCTTGATTGGGAAATTGTCGTCGGTGAGCTCAACGACGACGAACTCTTTGTTTTCACTTCTCGAAGAGATTCTTTGGGGCTGGATTGACTTTCTTTGATGACTTCTTAGCAGCGGGTCGAGAAGTCTTCGGCTTTCATGGATCGATGCGTAGTAATAGGATATAGTTTGAAAAAATCCAATTGAAGTCGGTAAGGGACTTTTTCGTTAAGGATAAAAATCCAATAATAAGAAGAATAATTCAGAAAAATCAATAAGAGACGATGTCACCTATACACAAGGGACATTTGAGGAAGAATGATGAGTAATTTTGGGTGCACCTGATCAAGATAAGGGGTTTTCTGCGTCTCTTGCAGACTAGTACTCTCTCCTTTTCGTTGTGAGACCATTCGCTGTAAGACCAAAGAGGGGCGGAGTTTGTGTGTATTGATTGGGTAACACACTGATACATATCCTTCGGTATTATCCTCATTCATCCCCAAAATGTCCCTTGTGTATAGGCGACATGGCATTTATTGATTTTTTCGAATTAAATTTTTCTTATTCATTGACTTTCTTCTTCTTAAATGTCCCCCAGGGGACATCCTTCTGTTTTTTCTGAATTTTTCTATTAATTTTTGATTCGCGTTGGATTCGACAAAAACGTAAGTTTATCCTTTGGAAAAAAAACTATTATTAAAAATTAATTAGTGACCTAAAAATGTTTTTTGATGATGGCAAAATTTATTTTATAAATAGTCTATTAAAACTAACAAATTTGTACACCTAAACAATTTTGCAGTTCAATCTGTTGTACTTCAACCAATCCAACAACCTGATCCCTCATTGAAAATATTTGTGAATACACTGAAGAATGATATTGTAAGAAGAATTGGAAAAGTTCCTATGAAAATAACTCTAACTTGTATTGCTGCTCTCCTCACTCCATCCAGTTCAACATGGACATCGATTAAGCCCATTTCTTTATACAATTGTTCGAAGCCAATTGGCAGTGCACTCATCCAGCCACCACAGCCAATCGCATGTCATAACCTAAAATGTGTGAAAATCGAGAAAGAACAAGTGAAAATGCACATACTCAATCATACACTCGAAGAGGATCCTGCTTACAAGTGCAGAATGGAAGTTTATTCTCAGTGTTCTTTGTTTTGGATTCCAACGTATAACAACTCTTTTCTACGGATGAAGCGGCCGTTGATTGAGGAGTGTCGGATCGCAATGGAGGAGAAGGTCTGGGTAGGCATGCTGCTTAGATGCATGGATGGCTGGAGCGATTCCCAAACTGGAACACTTTGCTGCAAGATTTGAGAACCTTGATTTGTCAATTGCATTGAAAGATGTGGAATGCAAAAGGTATGTTTTTGATGAATTAAAAAGAAATAGAGAGAAAAATGTATTTCAGGATGAACTTTGAAGAAAACTTCACTGAGGCAAATGGACAATATAGCATACAACGCGTTCTCACTAAGTTTTCATTGTATTTCATTTTACCTTATTTTTATAATAAACTTGTTTTAAACTCAAATTTGATTTTGACGACAAAGTTGAGCATATCTTGAATCACATGAGAGGACGGTTTGAATCTGAGTAGGCGACTTCCTTGTGAGTAGGCGACTTCTTGATTTTTCCTAACTATTATTGGATATTTATTCCTATCGAAATGTCCTTTGTGTATAGAGACATATTAACTGATTTCTCTGAATTTTTTATTATTGGATCTCGACTACGGATCATGGAAATGGATTCGAAAAAAGTGAGTTTTGTCCCAAGAACATGGGGGACAGAATTTCCCAAAATTTTTTGACAAGTTTCGAAAAAAATGCGCCTGAAAAAAGCTGAACCAAGAAAGTCAACGTTTCAGAAAAACATTCAATGGACGCTGTCGCACAAAAGTTCTTGGACAAAATGGCAAAGGCCATCCAATCAAAAGACGATGCGGCAATCTCAGAACTCTTCGATTTTTAATAAATGCATGAAAACATTCAATAAGAGAGAATTTCTTCAACATTCTCCACGAACTACATATTTTTATTATAATACATTCACTTTTTCTTTGATTTTTTCTCTATTTTTTTCAATAAAAGATCATTCAAACGTATTTATCAACAGAAAACAAGAAAAGTGTCTCCGGATTCGGCATTGGAGGTCTTATAGAAGATGAGTCAGATCACATTTTTTTGAAATCCATCAACAATGACAGTTTTTAGAAGTTTCTGATCCAGATATTCAGAAACGGGGAAAATTAAGTTCACTTGATCAAACCATTCAATCTTGTTATTGCATAGTCGATAGGGTCGTTACGCAGTGAACTTTGCATTCCAGTTGGCGGGAAACACTATTTGAATTCAATGGTGTGTCTCCTCCGATCAAGGACACATGCACTTTACCCGCTCTTGGTCTTACAACGAATGGTCTCACAACGAAAATGAGAGTGAAGAGAGGTGTACCCCCTCCACTCATTCATTCATTCCCTAAATGTTCCTTGTGTATAGGTGACATGGCCTTCATTGATTTTTTTGAATTTTCTATTGGATTCTTATCCTTATTCAAATGTCCCTTGTGTATAGGGACATATTAATTGATTTTTCTGAACTTTTTATTCTTTACTATTGAATTTTTGTTTCGATTTGTCAAGTTGGAATTGAAATAAGTGAGTTTTTTTTCAAGATCGAATTTTTTTCAGAATACTACTAAGTCTGAAAATATTGTGAAAATGTGAAAATTTTTCAGCTAACTGGATTCTGGATACTGTACCACATGTGAAACCATACAAAAAGAAAGGAGTCATCTACCAACTTTCGTACTGGCAGTACATGGTTTCACATGGATTCACTCGAGGACACTTTTGGGCAAAGCCACCAGCAAAGGGTGATGATGATGAAATTTTCCACATCCATACAAAAGAACAGCACATTCTCAACCAACCGAAGATTGATACAAGAAACTTTTGCAAATCGGCATTGAAGATGGAATCATTGATCACTTTCGTGTCTTCAAAGAAGAAGCAGGAAATATGAAGAAGCTGATCGACAATGAATGTATTTGGCTCATGTTTAATTGGTCGAAGAGTGATATAAGAAAGTGGAAAAGAATTTTAAAGCTGCAATGGAAAAATATAAAGGACAACACCAAAAGGACAATTTTTACATATGTTTTAACTCCTTCCGTAGCTACCCGTCCAAATGTGCCAATGCTGGAAATGGAACTGTTCGGAAATCGGAGCAATTTGAACGTGACGGAAATGTGACGAACAAAATTGGGAATTCATCACACTCCGCCGTGCTAAATACTCTTCAATTGCCATCATCAATACCTTGACAGAACATTTCGCAAGATATTTGTATATTTATTTCAAAATACTAATAAATTTTTTTTTTTGTTATGTGAACTGTTAGTTTTCTTTCAAAAAAAGACATTTTTTCGAAGGTATTTCGAAGTCTCGTCGACAAAACCTTCGGTAGGAGAATTTGTCAAACCGCCTTCGAAGCGACACACTGGTCCCAATTTCTTTTTTTTTTGGAAATTTTAGAAAAGTAATTTCACAAGATTCGAAAATTGTTAGAAAATTATTTCTCGTGAGTTTTTCGAAGAATTTCCGAAAGGCATTTAGTTTTTCGATGTTCTCAGTTTCAAAAAACGCAGTTTATCAATCTTCGATGAATTTGAAATTATCAGGAGAAAACAAAAAATTATTTTGTTTTGGCTTTACCGGTTAAAAATTCACGGTTAAACTGCTATGCTAAAACTCAATCAACCGGCAATTTTTTTATTTTTTATTTTCTTATTTCGCATACTGTTTGGCAGGAAGCACAATTCTTTTATGGGGTTATTCATGAAAAAATTTTTGCATCTCAATGAAAAAAATGCCACTTTAATGTTATTCACCAGTGCATTTTATTGCAGAAAACGGCATTTTTTGCATTGAAATGCAATAATTGTTTTTTATGAGTAACCTTCCTTCGTCCAAAACCTTTTTTGTTTTTTATTCCGTCACACTCTACTCGAAGTCGTCAGGCGGCGCTTTCATCGAAAAGAAAGACAGAAAGCATGAAAAAGGCGCACCTCCTTTCGTTTGGGTGTGCCTTCTCCCCCTGACTCTACGGTTGCCAGGCAACCAAACACACACTCCCTCCCCTTGGTCTTTCAACGGAAGTGAGAGAGCATTAGATTATAAGAGACCTCCTTTTAATCAGGTGCGCTTTTCCCCTTTTCTTTCATTCCTTCTCAAATGTTCCTTGTGTATAGGTGACATGTTTCCCACTGATTTTTCTGAATTTTTTATATTATTATATTGGATTTTTATCCTTATTCAAATGCCTCTTGTGTATAGAGACATCTTATTTGATTTTTCTGAACTTTTATTTATTTATTATTGGATCTATGGATTATTGAAAAAGAAAAAAAAGTGAGTTTGCTTTTATTTGACATTCTTTCAATCATCTTGCTCATTTTACAGGCCTCGTTTAAATACTCACTGCACAAAACAATGGTCCATTCAAGATCACACCTATCCAGGCAGTTTAGTCAACTTCACAAACACTACTTTTCTAACAAAGACAAGTAACATCTCCAATCATAATTCTCTGAAAATTTCAATCTTTTTTCTAGATTCGACTTGTCTATTGTCCCGCTTATCATTAAATCAAACTATTGGATCTCGACTATGGATCACTGGAATGGAAAAAAAGTGAGTTTGTTTTTATTTAACATTCTTTCAATTATCTTGCTCAATTACAGTATCTACGCAAATGAGATGGTCATTCGAGTTGAAAGACAAAGGAAATAAGAGAGCGACGTTTCTCTAGGCTCATGAAGTTAATTTTTTCATTTTCTTTTAAATTATAAATAAATGTTGATAAAAAATTATAAAAGACAATTTGACTCCGAATGTAAAAAGACAGATTCCTCTCTGTGATCTCAAACGTATACATAATTGATAGTGTCTCAACCTTAAATTACCTCACTAGGCAAAATGGGCGTTCTCGAACAACCGAAGCTTGAAGACTGGTACCGGAAACTCCTGCGAATTGGTCCACATTTGGGTCCAAAAAGGATTTTAGTTTCATGATGATCTCAATTTCAAAAAGCATTTTTGAATTATTTTAGTGCGAGTGTTTGCAACAAATAAGAAACCGCCTTCCTCCGTCCGAATAACTTTCCTTTCTCTTTTGTTCCGTCGGACTCTACTCGAGGTCGTCAGGTGGTGTTTTTATCAGAAAGAAAAACGGAAAGAAAAAGAAAACACGCACCTCTTTTCATTCCGGCGTGCCTCCTCCCCCCGACTACTCGGAATGTTGTGAAGGGCGACTAAATAGAAACACACATACTCCCTCGCCTTGAACAACAAAAGTTAGAGATCATTAGATTGTAAGAGACCTCCTTTCAATCAGGTGCACTCTTCCCCACTCATTTATCCCTTCTCAAATGTTCCTTGTGTATAGGTGACATGTTTCCCACTGATTTTTCTGATATATTTTATTATTATTATTATATTCTTGTTCTTATTCAAATGTTCCTTGTGTACAGGGACATATTTTCTGATTTTTCTGAACTTTTAATTATTTATTTTTGGATCTATGGATTATTGAAATAGGAAAAAAGTGAGTTCGCTTTTATTTGACATTTTCTCAATTATCTTCCTCAATTACAGCGCTTACCTGCAAATGAGATGATCGTTCGAGTTGAGAGACAAAGGAAATAAAAGAGCGACGTTCCTCCAGGCTCTTGAAGTCAATCAAGCATCTGTGAGTAGATTTAGGAAGATAGATGTTTATTCATATACATTTTTTCAGCGAACGGGTTTCATCAATTTGAAGAAGGAAAGGAAACAAGAGAACTTTCGCAAAAGTACAAAAGTTCCATCGCGGAAAAAAGATGAACACGTCATCTACATAAGCAGATTGTTTTATCCCGTATTGAAACAATACAGAATTCAAGTTGTTTCTGATGTCGAAGACGTTTAAATCTTTTTGCAAGACAAACGAAGCAGATCATCCGCTGTATTTGGACACGGAGAATATTAATCTCCCCGCATTGGTTGGAGTAGAAAAAATAGCAATGATCCAGCTATTCGATGTCTACTCGAAAACTGTCGTGACCGACGGAGAAAGAACAGCAGATGTCAATCCAGGAGCCACAATCAATCAAGCAGAGAAACAGAGCAATCAATCACACAAGTTTCAATCTCATCAAACCGAGCATCAGAGCAATAGATCAATCAAGTAAATCACAGCCGCAACAGCATAGCCGCAATATCAGGAAGATGAAAGGAGGAGCAGCGCCCACATTCAAGAAGTCAGGAAGGAGATGTTACAGCAACTAGAAGGAAGTATAGAGAATCAGGAGGAAGCAGAGAAGGAGGAGGAGTGCCGAGCAAAAGGGCACCTGACCCGAAGTACCGTATAAATAGCCAACAGTGTAATTCCCTCATTTCATTTCTTCAGAATCTTAATTTTATCTTCATCACTTCTCTCGTTATCCCTTTCCCACATTATAATCCTGGTTTAATTACCCAAGTTTGAGATCGCAAATTCACCTTATTGAATAAATCGTACAACACCTTCACAAGTCGTTCAAATCATTGCGTGCAAGAGGCACGAAAAAAACTATACTGTTTGTTAAAACAGATCGAAGCTCCGTTATGGTGTCGGAAATCCGCCATCTACTTCGAAACTTCTCAGAATATCGAAGAATCGTCATGTTCAGAGTATAATCGATTTTGGACGGGGCGAGAGCTCTAGACATACAACAACCGACTCTCGCTAATAAATTATGCAGCCATATATGAATTCTTCGTCTCAAAATCTGAAGTGATTGAGATAATTATGACCTGCGTGCTGAATTTAGTTTTAATTTTCTGATTAAATAAAAATAAATGTTTTCTTGTTTAAAATTATGAATAAATGAAATTAAAATATAGAGAATTTCAGTTTTTTTTCGCAGAGTATCTTGGATGAATATAAATTATATTATATAATAATTATTTTTCATTTTAGAACTCTTCGCTTTTTTGAGAAATGTCAGGAAATTTGCAGCTTGACAAAAGAACATAATAATTATTTTCTAATGAATGAATTTCAAAGCAACAGCTTGCATTTTAGAACATATCGGTGAAACGAAAAAAAACATGATAAAATTAGCACTATAAATAATAAGCACAAAAAGCAACGGCGCAAAAACCGTATCATTATTTTCGAACTCGTCATCTTCCTCTGATAAAAACAAACTTCTCAGGAATTTGATACATTTATTCACGTATCCTAAAATACAGATCAGAAAACTGTGCTTGAATTTCCAAAAAATAATAGATTTTTGAAAATAAAATTGAAGTTTCAGTTATTTTGAAATCCTCACTGTATAAAATAAATGTTTTTGATTTCTCTCGATTCTGATAGTTCAAATGTATATATTTTTCATTCTCCGTTAAATTCTGATCGTTCTGCAGCCAATAGGATCAGGCTCCGTTTATTTTACGAGAGAAGGAGTTCAAATTGTTATAATGGAAGAGAGATATTATCTCAAGGTCAGGCCAATTATATCGAAAATAAACAATGGAAAGAAAAACAGCTGTCGGATTAATAAGGGGGGAGAGACCATCAATCATAGGACAGCTGTCACACAAAGAATAATAAACAGAGATCCCCCTTTCTTCCCCCCTAATTAATCCTCCACCAGATGTTTTCTTTGTTTGCGTATGGGATTAGCTCCGCCCCCTTCTCTCGATTGCGTTTGCCTTCATTCTCTTGTCATTCTTACCCAAATGTTCCTTGTGAATAGGCGACATGTTTCCTGATTTTTCTGAATAATTTACTATTTTTTTTTTATTTTCCTATAAATTATTTGTTTTTTATATTTTCTATGAACGAAACCGATGAAAGGTAAATTTTCTTTCTTTTTAAAAAAAATAATACACTTGAATTTGAGCAGTTTAATAAATAGTCTTCTACGTTTTTGCTCAGTTTTGAGAATCATGATGGCCAGTTTTGGAAAAGGTTTAGTGGCTGCTTCAAATAATATACTAAGCTAAGTATCGCGCTTCAAAAATAGGTTATAGTGGTCTTATTTTCTGTTTTTGTCAACATAGGAGTAGACTTTTTCTCAGAACTTTTTTCATTTTTAGTTTTTTAAAAAGAAATTTAAAATTTTCAGAATGCCTCTTGTTAACGTCCGTGCCAGCCCTCCTGTCCCATTCAAGAGAATTTGCCGGTCTAAGAAATGGACCGATATACATATATCCTATTAGTTGCCCGTTGTTAAGACTCCCCGCTAAAGATTGCTATGTCCTTCCAAGAATAGAGCCTGGAAACGTTTTATACGAACGGTCAACTTTGAATCGTGTGAGTTGTACAATCCAAATTAAATTTTTCAATAATTCTTTTCTGGTTTAGAAAAAGTTAATGCAGCGGAGGAAACAGCCTATACAGCGGAGAAGAGATGTGAGGCTGTGAGCAAGCGGTTCGAGAAGCTCGTAAACGAGATGGATTCAATCACAATCGACAATTTCTCCATGAAGAGAAGGCTCACACTTCTCGAAATGGAAAATGATCAATTGAAAAGAGAGTTGGAGGAGGACAGATGTAGGACCGGAATTCCGGACTATACAGTTTGTAAAAACCAACTATCCTCGGCCCCGTTATTATTGCGTATGTTCTAATTTTGAAAAGATTTATTAAACTTTTCATCTTCTTCCAGCATGCGGTCATTCAATTTGCACAAACTGTGTACAACCGTTCGGAAATTCCTCGAGAGGCCAATTTTGTCATTCTGCATCAGCTGTCGAGGGAGTGAAAAAAGAAAGGAACGTAGCCGCTTTCGAGAGCTTTGAATTGAAAAAAATGGTTGCGGCTCCCGGAGCTTTTCATCAAACTGATTTCCGATGAAGTGGCAGCGGTCCAATCAGTCAGTGATCCAGCATTTGGTGCCGAAAACTCCAAGCCAAATGGAAGCAGGATAGTAACTGGACCTCTTCTTGGCTTACTTCAGACAGCTCGTGTGCCTCGTTCTTTCAAAGAACTTCTGAAGTACTCACTGTCGACGCAGACTTAGCAGCTTCAGTTGGACAATACGCCCTTTACTATTTGAACAATCACAACTTGAAAAGGATTGTTATGCCTTTAACTCCAGAAAAAAATGAAATTAAATAAATTTTTTCGTATTAATCTGCAGTTTTTGATCATCCTAATAAAAAAAATTTTTGACACATTCGAATTCTTTTCGTGTCGTAATAGCCCCCCTTCTCAAACACGCACTTTTAGAGAACGGACATTCAAAGTAGGAACATTCAAATTTTGTTGTGCCTTCTCCGAAGGTCAAATCGGCGCGATGAAAGAGAGAGAGAGAGAGAGAGAGAGAGAGGTGTCTGACCTTTGTTTCAAAAAAACAAAAGAGAGACCACTAGATTCGAAGAGACCGTCGTCTCGGTCGGGCGCCGCTCCATTCTTTCCTCATTCTTCATGTCTCCTTGTGTATAGGTTGACGATTTGATTTTTCTGAATTATTTAATAATAATTCTTTTGAAATGCCGTACGTGTATTACGACATATCCCATTGATTTTTCTGAAATATTCTTATTTATTATTATTATTCTTTATTTATTATTGAATTCCGAAAAAAGTAAGTTTTTTTCGAGTAATTTTTTGAGAATAACTTTTTTCCAATTTTCTTGAAATTAACTGAATCTTTTTTTTTCAGAAAAAATAATAGACACAATGTTCTACACACTGGCCAAGGAACGTACTTGGTGCTCAGAAGTTCCAAATTAGACCAATATCCTGAGCATCAGTACGTTCTGAATTGAAAATGGTGGAACAAGCTATTCGTCAGCTCTCCGAAGAAAAGCCCACTTCCAAATTTGGGATCCTAAAATTCATATGCTTCAATTACAACGTGGGTCCAAAAATTCTCAAGGTAAGTCAAAACACCCTTTCACATCTTTCTAATCTCTAATTCATTCCTTTTTTCAGATCAACTCACAAGTATGCGAGGCCCTCGAGCAAGGAGTTTCCGAAGGACTCTTCGTTAGAACTTCTGGCAGAGGAGTAGCAGGAAGCTTTCGCCTCGCAAAAAAAAATCCAAAGAAGGCTGTCTAGAAAAACAATGGAGCAAAAATCTCGAGGAACATCAAGAACAAGAGGACTGGATAGAGCTAAATTCTTCTTGTTATTCGGTCTATTCTTTAAATTTTTTGTTTTTTTTTCCCATCAATAAATGTGTTAATTATAATAAAAATGTGTTCTGTTGTCTTTCTTCTTTTACAGAGTCTATCCAAATCGTGTAAGAGAAGTCTTCTTTGTTCTCACCGCTGCCTATTCCACAGTGATTGGTGGAGAGTGTTAATTTCCTATTGCAGTGGGTGGCTGGCCTTCTCTCGTTTTCTTTTCTGGTCGGCGCAGTCCTTAAACAAACAATAGGATTTCGAGCGGGGTTCGGAAGAAGAGGAAGACCTGAAATTGGCACCCTGCCAAGCGTTGGCCAGAAAGCTGCAGCCTAAATCAGAATATCTCGAAACTCATTTGAAAAATTATTTGTATGTTAAAATTTTTTTTATTTTTCCGGAACAGTTGAAAAAAAGAGAAGAAAAAGTAGAATGATAATATTTAGAAACGAAATTGGTTCAACTGTAAGGCGAGAAGACTTGTGTCCAGACACGTGTTTGGGAAGTCGATGATTGATACGATTGAGCATCATTGCGAGCTCTTCGACGTCTTTTTGAGCCTGAAAATTAGAATAGAAATGAGGGGCATCAACTATGGGACTAACCCTCTCCTCTTGTTTTTTTGTGAGCTTCCCAGATTTGACATGTTCTGAATTGAACACCAAATTTGCTTCACTGAATCCAGAAACGCCAGCAACTTCTATGGTGTTTCTAGACCCATATGACAAATGCTTCGATGTTTATCGAGATGTTTTGCATCTCATCTTCTGTTAAGTTTTGAAAGCTCTTTTGGCTCGCGTTGAATACGAGACTGAGTATTTTGTTTGGAATACCTGAACAACAATAATTTCGAATGAAGTGATACCAATTAAACATACCGCTCGTCTCATGAACATAGCTGTGTTTCAAGCTATGGAAATCCTTGAAGCTTGTTACCATACGTGCGAAAACGTAGTCATCATGAGGTGTTCCTCTCACGTTTTTTTCCGTCTTTTGTTAAGGTTTTTTCTGCAAAAATTTTTAATTTTTAAAAAGAATGCATACCGGAGGTTATTTTATATCATTTAATAATTATTCTTTTCTGAAACATCAAAAAAATATTTCCTTCTTTTTTTTCGTTATTGAATGAGATAATTCGATTTTGCAAAATGAATTTAAGAAAGTAGTCATTTAAATCAAAAGAAACTCACTTTTTTTGAATCCAATAATAAATAAGAAAATATCAGAAAAATCAGTGGAATAAGTCACAAAACACGTGCGGCTTTTCGAAAGAATTAATATTGCATAATTCAGAAAAATCAAATCGTCAACCTATACACACGGAGACAAAAAGAATGAGAAAGGAATAGAGGGGCGTCCGACCGAGACGACGGTCTCTTCGAATCTCGTACTCTCTCTTTTTCATGATTCGAAAAAGGCCGGGCACTCAAACACTCTCTCTCTTGAAATCGATAAACCTTTGGAGAAGGCACGACGAGAAATTCAAATGTGTTTCCCCTTTCCGTCCTTTAAAAGAGTGCGGGAAAATTGGGGGAGGACAGATGTTTGCGCAGATACTAGTCTCTCTTTATTCTTTTCATTTGAATAAAAAGCGTATAATTCACATGGAAAGTATTATTCTTGACGGACCTCATCATTCCGGGGGCACCGTATAAACCGGAGAAAAGCTAGATTTAAATTGTTTTTCTATGAAGAAGAACAGTTTTGGAAATTAACACTTTATTAAAAGATAAAATCACGAAAAACTTCAAATTTTTACAAGTGGATCAGACGAAAGATAAGCGACGAAGGTCCTGGTTGATTATCGTTTTTTTCGTAAGTTCAACAAATGGTCCAAAAAATATTCGATCGGGCACGATATCCAGATACAGCTGCCGTCTTCCTCGTGGGGGAACTCTTCCTTGTTAGGATAACAATCGTGTTCATTCTCACCCTCATAGACACGCCTTCTTCATGTGATACCTCCTCACTCGTTTGTAAACATCGACAGTCACCAGAACTATTCAAGTTCAAATCGACAAGTGGTATTTGATCACGACGGAAGAATTTCATTTCATAGATGAGATGATTCAATAACATGGAATCATTGTGAAACCGTCCGAAAATGTATGTGAACATATTTCCATCCAGTCTATTTTCTGGGTCGCTGAAAATAAATTGAATGAAATATTAGTATCTATAGTTTCGATAAAAACTTACTTTTTAACGATTTCCATGAATCGATAGTAATAGAAAAATAGTTAGAAAAAATCAATGGAAGTCGCCTATACACGAGGGACATTTGGAGAAGGATAAATATCCAATAATAAGAAGAATAATTCAGAAAAATCAATAAGAGACATGTCACCTATACACAAGGGACATTTGGGGGGAGAATGATGAGTGAATGGAGATACACCCAATAAGATTTTCTGCGTCTCTTGCAGACTAGCACTCTCTCCTTTTCGTTGTGAGACCATTCGCTGTAAGACCAAAGGGGGCGGAGTCTGTGTGTATTGGTTGTGACACAAATATTATCCTCATTTACCCCGAAATGTCCCTTGTGTATAGGTGACATGTCTCTTATTGATTTTTCTGAATTCTTTTCTTTTGTTCACTGATTTTTCTTCCTACCAAAACAGAAAGGAACAAATTGTGTTTTGAATACGATTGTCTCTTGTCTATTCACGATGGTATTTTCGTCGATTCTTCTGCCATGTTTCCTTGAAACGGTTCAATATCTTCGAGATGGCGGCATCCTGCCAAACCTTTGCCTGCAAATATAGTGTTGTGTCTTCCCCAACAGATGACGTCATGGAAATTGTACTGCCGCAGCAGGTCCCTTCTGTTTTTTCTCCGGATCAGAAATCAATTAATATTCAAGAGCAAATGATGGCTCGTTTGCATCCAATAGTTTTTTGAATGCGATCGTGTCTATTCACGATGAACGAGTTTCGACTTGCTATCATTCAAAACAAAAGAATCCTGAGAGGCGGACTTGCATGTTTGGCAAAGAGCGACGTTTTAGAACTGAGAAGACTTTTGGACGATCGATATCACGATCACATTCACGATTTGGTAGACGTTTTCTACGATTTGATTGAGGTTTGTTCACTTCTTTTTGTTTTAAAAAGTATGTGGAGATTTTAGTTGAAAAATTGACTCAACAAGACCAAGTGGAAGAGGTGCTCCGAATTATTGGATACAAATATCCGGTGGGTCTTAATTGAATTGGAGAACACTAAAAAACGATTTATTTTAGGACAATTTGACACTCATTGGTTTCGACTCCACTTCCGGAATGGACGTCACAAAAACGATGGATTCAACCTTCTTCTGCAATTCGGATAAAAACAATATATCGTGAACGTCTGTGGTTCGAATAATCCGACAAGGAAGTATGACGTTGTTAAGCTGGTAAGATTTCTTTTCGCGTAAATACGCAATTTCACTTCATAATTATAGGTATCTCACATTGATCAATTCGGACAGAATGGTTACACGTACTCGTATTACGAGACTCCGAGCCACGTCCTATTTATTGATAAAGAAGTCATATCAGCTGGGGTTTGCCGCAAAATAGAAGCTCACTACGCTTGCTCAAAACCCCACGATGCATGTTCTATTAATGAATATAAAAATAATGGAAATTGATACGAAAAGTGACACCGGATAAAACATTCGCTTCCGAACTTGGAGATGCCACCGTAATATCTTATTTTTAAATGTTGTTTTTGCATTGGAATAAAATTATTTTTTTGTTCTGAGTTTTTTTTTTCTTAGAATTCTTCCACTTTACAATGTTTGCATACATTATTGTTTCAAAGTATACACCACAATGGAAAAACTGACAGGAAACTCTGAAATTTCAGAAATTCGAAAACAATGGCTATCCGGCGACCAAAGAAGCATTCAAACTTTTTTTTCTCTATGGAAAAGTGCATTCTAAACGGACGTTTGTTGTCATTTCATCCGACAGTTTCGACTCGAAAGGTCACCAGACGGTGTCTCCAAAGTTCACATGAATGGGATTTGCCTACTTCTCTAAACCTCTCCAACCTCTTTTCCATCGCATCTCATCCCATTCTTTCATCATTCTTCTCTTCATGTCTCCTTGTGAATAGGTTGACGATTTGATTATTCTGAATTATTTAATATTAGTTCTTTCAAAATGCCGTACGTGTATTACGACATATTTCACTGATTTTTCTGAATTATTCTCTATTTATTTTTGGATTCCAAAAAAAAGTGAGTTTTATTAGAGCACTTTTTTGAAAATGTTTTCCCCAATTATCTAAAAAAACAGTAGATGATAGGAAAGAATTGAAAATAAGCTGCAAAAATCTCATTCAGTTTTTTATTCCCATGATTTTTCAGGTTTTCAAAACCTACTAAACCGGAAAACAAAAAAAGGGGAATGCCGAATTTTATGGATCCATTCGGTTCCATAGACAATGCACTTTGGAGGGGGAGAAGAAACTAATTCCAGTCTCTTTGCTTCGTCGAATCTTCAAAAATGCACGAGAACGTCTGCAGACCCGTATCGCAAGGGCAATTCAAATGTTTTTGAATCCAAATGGCCAACCGATACTCGTCTAATTGAGTGATGTAGACGAAGACGAGGTCACTGATGTTGAGCTCTACGAGTAAGTATTTTCTTTTGAAATTTCAAATGAAACAAAGAAATTGTCAAAAATCTGTTTTCAAAACACTATTAAAACATTAATAAACAGTCAATATCAACTTTTACTACTAAAAAACAATGAGTTGCTTTGTTTCGACAATTTTTAATGTAGGAGTTAGTTTAAAATAAAAGCTCTCAAAATTAGTTTGATATTCTTCCAACCATCTTTCATGCTCCTTATCATTAGGGGAAAAATTTGATTCATGCAATTATTTTTTTGTTACAGAAATGGAAAGGCGAAATATTGCTATCACGGATGAAATTAATAATAGTCGATGATCGTTTGTTTTTTGTTTTTTCAATGATTCACAATAAACTAATCACTTTTTTGTTTTGTTGGTTTTATTAATTAAAAAATGCAAGTTCTAGCATAAAATCTTCTCTTGATAAAACAAGAACCAAAATGTTGGAACATATGTACATGGGAATGATCTCCTCCAAAGGGCTTGTTGGTGAGAGGAAAGAGAAAAAGAGAGAGAGAGATAGAGAGAGAGAGAGAGAAGCTACAAATGTTTGCCGACTCACTCTAATAGAGATCACTAGATTCAAAGAGAACGCAGGAAACCGTCCTCTCAATCGACCGCCGCTCCATTCTGTTATCATGTTTGTTTCGATGTGTCTCCTTGTGTATAGGTTGACGATTTGATTTTTCTGAATTATATATTATTGAAATGCCGTACGTGTATTACGACATATTACACTGATTTTTCTGAACTATTTCTATTTATTATTATTGTATTATATTTATTATTGGATCCAAAAAAAAAGTAAGTTTTATTCGTATTGTGAGCACTTTTTCGAAAGTTTTGATTTCTATCTAAGTATCTAAAAAAGATAGATAATAAAAAAAATAACAAAATGTTATTCCCATGAAAAATATTATATTTTTGCAGAAAAAACAATGTTCAACTCTACTTGGAATTGTCGGTCGCAACCGTTGTCGGAAACATTGACTGTACTGAATACCGTGCTTCGTCGAGAATCCAAGAGACTGACGAGGAGATGGAATCTGCGAAGGGGACTTCGGAAGGATTTTTTAATAAGGAACGAATCAACATCGAACAATGTTGTGTGGACTATGACTTCTTCATCACAACCCACTTTGTAATTTTTTATATGTGCCATACTTTTTGATTTCTCAATAAATTCTAGTCTATCAAATTTTTTAATGTTCGATAAATCGAAACAGCGATGAAATATTTTTCCCGGAAAAAATCATTTCCTTGGATGTGAACTCAATTCAGGTATCTTGAATCAGTGTGCTTCACCGGTTAAAATTAACCGGTTAAACGGCTTTCGGATAAGTGGTTATTAACCGGTTATTAACCGACGGTTAACCGGTTAATTTTAACTTTTAACCGGTTAACCGGTTAATTAACCGGTTAAAATATTTTAACCGGTTAACCATCGGTTAATAAACCGGTTAAAATATGTTAACCGGTTAACCGTCGGTTAAAGCTGCGGTTAATTAACCGGTTAATTGACCGGTTAAATTAACCGGTTAATCAACCGGTTAAAATTAACCGACGGTTAACTGGTAAAGAACATCATATAAAATCATATTCCAGGTCGCAAAAGTGATATAGTGAATTAATACAGTAAATTAAAACATTTTTATTTCGGGATAAAGTAAAGAAAGCTTCGTGATAATTAACAGTCAACTTAAATTCAAGAAAATCAATAAAAATAATTATTAATTATGACTCTAGGTATCAGTAATTGAAGATGAAGGTTCTGAAAGTGGCGACACAGTCTCATTTGAATATCGCTTGTTCATTTCGGCGTCGTCCACATCGGATTCCTCTGGCTCTTCATCTGATGTTTCTTCGTCAGAATCAGCGAAAAACTCATCATCGTCTGACCCATTTTCTTCTCCCTCGCTCCTAGAATATAGATTTGAAGATGAGAAATTATAGAAATAATCCTACTCCAATCTAGTCAGCTCTTTGATGGTGAGCAATTCATTTAGTGTTTCCAATTTGGCACGGTTTCTTTTGGTCTGTCGTAGAATATCAGTACATCTACTGTAATAAGTTATGAGATAATGACTGAGAAATCGCAATACCTGAAAAGTCTTTCAGATGCAGAAGACGACGCGGGAGATCCCAAGAGTTCCATAGCGATTAGAGATAGCTTAGGAAAATTTTGCTCGTTTCCTCTCCAAAAATCTAGAGGATTCTCGAAATTTGGGCGGTTTGTGTCAAGAAGAGCCTTGTATCGGAGAAGTTCTGACTAAAATTCTCATTGATTTATAATCATGGAAAGTAATTACCTGAATTTTATCTGATTTTGATTCAGAACTGACAACAGAACTATTCATGAATTCTTCAATATCTTCTTCATTTGGCGAAGTATACGGAGTGGATTTTCCACTGAGAGGCTCATCTTTTAAGTATTTCTCGAGATCCAACTCCACCAGTGTCCAGCTTTTCGGAGTAATCCATTTTGAATGTATGCAAAGCGGTGGTCGACTGCCATTGTGCAAAGTAGTCGGGGATTTTCTAGTGCTTCATTCAATCTTTTAACTACTAAATCCCCAAGTATTTTTGAAAATTTGGATGAACTTTTGCTCACGGCACTTTGCACGAATCGAAGCGCCGGAATCGTCTCAGACGCATAGGAATTATCTCTTTCCAGCTGAAATATAACATCATACTTCAACAAGTAGACTTTCTTTCATACCCGTAAGATTGCAGTATGAATTGGTTTCAGAATATCACGTATCTCTTCAATCTTCTTTAGTTCTTCTTTTTTACTAAGAAACGTTGAAGCTGAGACAGATTCACTGCACTTTCGTACTAAAAAAAAAAGTTTGGAACTAAAATCCAATTATTCCTTACGTGTTCAATATATTGCTGGAGCATAATGTGCAGGCCGGCCCACCTTGTGGCAGGAAGTGGCAGTGGAAGAGAAGAAGTGACACCTCGCGAAAGAGACATTGCTTTCAGATTCGCCTTGTCCGCCTTTGTCCTCGCCAAATGTGAAGCAAAATTTTGAACTCTTCGTTCGATATTTTTCACTTCTCGATTACCGGCAAAGTCACTGATAATGAGATTTAGAAGATGACACGAGCAGTGAACTCTGTAACAGCTTTATGCAATAATTGAGATGACAATTATAAGTACCTGTCTAAATTGTGTGAGTTAGCAAGTAAAACCAACGGGCTCGCTCCGTCAGAAGTCATAGCTGAACAGTCCGTAAATTGAATGTTGAATTTTTCCATCATTTCACAAAGAGCTTCTCCAATAGAAACGGCATCTCCTCCCTTGGTTCCTTGAATTCCACAAAACTGAAAATAATTAATGTTTTTCACTAAAAAATGCCGGCTCACAATAGTTTTTTTCTGTTGAAATTCGGATCGACGAAGCTGACATGTAAGGAATAAAATTGAAAGTCTCTTCGCAAATCTGAATATCCATCCGTGATAATCGTAACATTTGTAACATTTTTAAGTTGATTTTTAACTTTGTTCAGATGCTCATTGTTGAGATCTCCCATAATGCGACGGATTTTCGACGCGCTCGGAGTTCGGAATGGCTCCGGACATTTTTGAACATATTCAACAAAACGTCTGAAATCTCTGTTTTCTGAGAAGCGGAAAGGAACTAATCCACAAGCAAGCGCTCTGAAACTTTTGTCAAAGACTGTTTTTTATTATCCCACCTTCCAAGAGATTTTTCCGCTTTTTCTCTCAAAATCGATGGAGACCAGTTGATTTTGAAGCTGCCTATAATTATTTTGATTGTTGACATTCTCATCAAACAAAACTACCTGTTTTTGAATTTTTTGGTAGCTTTCGGGATGTATGTATTTCACATGGTACATTAACGAGCTGGTGCCATCGGAGCAAGATATAGTTTTATTACATTTTGGGCAAGAAATCGAAGAGACACTTGAGTCATCAGGTTTTTGAAAAAACCTCCAAACCAAGGATTTTCGCTCTTCGGTTTTCTTCGTTTTTTTCGCCGGTGGCGACATTTTGCTGAAAATAAGAAAACTCATTGAAATTTCGGAAAAATAAGAAGAAAACTAATTAATTTCGTGAAAATCCTTCAAAATCGGGAGAAAATACGAAGAAAACTATTCAATTTAGTGAAAATCCTTCAAAATCGGAGGAAAATACGAAGAAAACTATATAATTTCGTGAAAATTCATTGAAATCGGAGGAAAATACGAAGAAAACTATTCAATTTAGTGAAAATCCTTCAAAATCGGAGGAAAATAAGAAGAAAACTAATTAATTTCGTGAAAATCCTTCAAAATCGGGAGAAAATACGAAGAAAACTATTCAATTTAGTGAAAATCCTTCAAAATCGGAGGAAAATAAGAAGAAAACTAATTAATTTCGTGAAAATTCATTGAAATCGGAGGAAAATACGAAGAAAACTATTCAATTTAGTGAAAATCCTTCAAAATCGGAGGAAAATACGAAGAAAACTATATAATTTTGTAAAAATCGGCAAAAATCTTGAGAAAAACAAAAACAACGAAACTCCAATATTACGCTCGCGCCGCGTTGTTTAGCGAAATTTTAACCGGTTAATTAACCGACGGTTAACCGGTTAATTTTAGCTTTTAACCGGTTAAAATTTGTTTGTCCGGATAATTAACCGGTTAAAGCCGGTTAATTTTAACCGGTTAATGACCGGTTAATTAACCGAAAACCGATTTAACCGGTTAATTCTAACCGGTGAAGCACACTGTCTTGAATCAATGGTATGTATTTGGAACAAACGAAGAATTGACGTCATCGTGTTGGTCGAGTGCCCTCTAACCGTCCATCTATTGGTTTTTATTTTGACACACCTTTATCGAAAGGTCAACAGCCGGCGAATGCACATAAAAACAGAAAAAGAGATGGAAGAGACCCATAAAAACCCTCCTCTCGATCGAAAGCGCGCTTGTTCTCTCTTATATTGGCATTGGTCTCCTTTTGGATCCAATCGGGGTTCAAATGATTTTAATTCTCCCGCAAGAAGGCTCATTTGGACTCCCGTTAATGTGTAGAGGTGGCTGTTGAACAAGAGAAATAGGACTAATTGGTTAGAATTGAACTCGGGCCCTTTTGAACGCTTCAAAAAGTTATCCATAACTTTACTTATCTGAGATTCATTCTGATTCACTATTTCAAATAGATTTATCAGAATTTTCAAAATTGCAAATGGTTCATAGATTTTTATGAGCCGCTTTCCAAAAAAAACTCAAACTTCAAACCACTTTTCTTCCAAGTTCTCTTTTTTTCCAATCACAACTCGGATTTCTTCTGATTTCTGACGATGTAAGAGAAGTACACGTGCCCTTTTGCTAATCCCCCCCCCCCCCTTTTATGTACACAAGTCTCGCCTACCCCGCCCCCCCCTTTTCGCTCATGTTTCACGTATTTACTATTAGTTTGTTGTTATTTTCTTTAGAATCAAGATTTGAATGGCTGCACTGCTTTATTTTCACTTTTTCAAAAAACAATTTCAATTTTAACAAAAAGTTTGTTCTCCTTCTCCACATTTCTTGAAGTCGTCGGCAGACTCAAATTTTGTTAGCTTAAGTTTGGACGGAAGCTGTTGGATGTCAGATTGACATATCCAGAAACCTCCAAAGCTTTTTTATTTGTACTCCCATTTTGAAAGTTGTCTTCTCTTCTGTGAGGTTTTTTCGATTTCAGCGTTTTTTTCTGAAACATCAGACGTTATTAAAAGGAATTTCAAAACTTGGCGCAGTGCCAAGTGCAATAGATCACTATAGCCAATGAAAAGATGTAAATTGAAAATTAAACTCACTTTTTTTGGAAATCCAAATAGGATTTTTTTCGAATTTGAAAAAAAATCCAATAAAATAGAATTAATTCAGAAAAATCAGTAAAAATAAGTCACTACTCACAAGCGACTTTTTGAGAAGAATGAGAGGGGAAGAGAAGGGAGAGGCCTTTGGAGGGTGAGTGCTTCTCAGTCTCTTAACAACACTCAGTTTCTCTTTTTTATGATTAGATAATGAATGTGTGCATGCGCTTTCTTTCTCATAATCATGTCCGCAAATGTTTGATTAGAAAAAGTGCAAATGCCCTTTTGACACCTCATCCCCCGACATTAATCATAGAATTGTTTTGAATTTTTGGAAATTATTCTCAACAGTTCAATGGAAAATCATCAAGCCTATTTAAAGTGCTGTCTATTTTTTTGGCTCCCGGACATCTCGAAACCGGAAATTTCAAAACCGCACATTTCAAAACCGGACATTTCGAAACCCGGACATTTCGAAACCGGATATTTCAAATCCCGGAAATTTCGAATCCGCTAAAACACATGTTTAAAAAAGGTGCTAAAATTATGAAAAATGAATCAAAAATCAACTAGTAACGTTTAGCAAAGCTCGTTTTAGCCTAAGAACGTCTAAAAACCACATTCTGATCACTCATCTTTTTTTTTCGAATTTTCTTTCGCTGAAAATAAAAATTTAAAAAGCATCAGAATGTGGTTTTTGGACATAAAAGGATAAAACAAGATTTTTTAAACGTTACTAGTTGTGTTTTGATTCATTTTTCATAACTTTAGTGTCTTTTTAAACATGTGTTTCAGCGGTTTCGAGTTGTCCGGGTTTCGAAATGTTCGGTTTCGAAATGTCCGGTTTCGATATGTCCGGGATTTAAAATGTCCGGTTTCGAAATTTCCATGTTTCGAAAGGCCCGGTTTCGAGATTTCCGGGAGCCGAAAAACCGATCTCGAGGCCAATGCTAATGTGTTATTCATTCTCATTTACTGGTAAAAGAGGGCGCCTCTCTATCCTTTACGCTCTCTCATTCTGACTCATTTCTTTTTTCCCACGTGTTATTGCAAACGCGCTCTATTGATACATTTGTTTGTCAGAATTCAAGAACGTCGCTGTTTCCACGAAGAGTGTCCCGGAGCCAAATTTTCGGGATCTATATTTTGGAAAAAAACTATAATCTTCTGAGTTTTCACTGAACATTTCGACACATTTTTGGAAAAATGTTTATTTCACAAAATTTCTTTCAATATAGCGATGATTTTTTCGACAAAAAAAAATGTGAAAATGAGAATGTCTATTATTCAAAGTGCATCTTCCATTTGATGGGCTCGAGTAGTACGGCACTGTCCTTCCTTCTCCAATTAACTCTTCTCTTTTCTTCAACAAACAAGTCCGATACAGACAATTTTGTTCCTCATCGCCGATTGAGCACCGTCCAGTGCATCTGCCACGAGTTTTGCCACTCCAATATTACAGCTTTGCCACACTCCAATATTCATTTCGGATAAAAAATCGATTGCAATCTGAATTAATTGAATTTTCAAAAGATATTGGATAATTGACTCACTCAAAATTGAAGATTCTGGTTGACTTGACCATTCTTTCCACTTTTTCCTCTTAAAAGGAAAAAATATCGACTGCTTCTCTTTTGTCAATTCCAAATTTCGAAAATTGCGAAATTCTGAAAATTTGTCTTAAATTCATGACAATAGAAATAATGACTTACATTTTCATTGGACATTATCAAGGATCTCATCCATTAATCAATTTAATTCAGAAAAATCATTAGAAAAAAGCCATTATTCACAAACGGCTTTTCGGAAAGAATGATGAAATGAAAGAGAGGCATCTGCCGGAAAACAGTTTTTCTCTGCGTCTTTTTTCTCACTTTTCTCTCTCTGCGTCTCTCAATTGTGGGTATCAGAAACGATGACGTGGCATTTGGGAATGTGTGAATGTTGGTGCAAAAACAACAAACAAAGAGGAATATTCAATATTGATGATGAATCCACATATCTAAAAGATTCCTAGGTTCAAAGATCAATCTGAAATTTGTTAATCAAGAAAGAGAGAGAGAGAGAGAGAGAGAGAGAGAGAAAGAGAGAGAGAGAGAGAGAGAGAGGGAGAGAGAGAGAGAGAGAGAGAGAGAGAGAGAGAGAGAGACCTTGATTCAATTAGAACCAGTGATCCTGGAACCAAAATTATTGATTCTAAAAAAATTTTTTTTTTCCATCGGTCAAGTTTCCTTTTTTATTCATTCTCACCGAAATGCCGCTTGTGTGAAGCTGACGTATTTTTACTGATTCAACTGGATTTTCATCATTTATTATTGGAGCTGGAGAACATTTCCTAATGGATTTTTTGAAAATTAATTTTCAAAGAAGCCAAAAATTGTTTTAATTTGAAAGTCTGGGTTCCTAATAATCTTTACGATCCTTTTGAATTTGAGATCAGATTTCTTTCTGTTTCAGATATTCTTTACAGTGTGACAGTCTTCTGGATTTTCTCATAGTCCTTCCCTTGCACCAGAAAGCCGTTCGACACCGATCAAAAACCGATCTCGAGGCCAATGCTAATGTGTTATTCATTCTCATTCACTGGTAGAAAAGAGCGTCTCTCCATCCTTCACACTCTCTCATTCTGACTCATTGTTTTTTCCCACTGTTTTTTGAATGGGGAGAGCAAAAACCGTTTTGAAGGACAATAAGAAAACATTTGATGATCAATGATGAAAAATTTTTATTTCACAGAATTTCGTAATACATTAATAATATAAAATTAAGATAAACTGTTTGAAATATACATCAATAAAATTATTTGTTGACCACAGAATCCATTACAAAAAGTCCAAAAATCACTGCATTGTCTCCATGTTCTGTATCGGCATTTAATCTCATGTATTGAGCTCTGTATGGGTGTGATCCGCCTGTGAACTTTTCAATAGAAGAAAGCTTGTGATACTGTGTTTCTCACCTTGAAATTCCAATCGTCCAAATGCGTTTGTTGGAAGTCGAACTGTATTTTTTTGGAAACTCCATTTTTTCTCTGGGAGATGCCAGCATGGGCTGCTTTCTAATTTGCTTCTTGCATTCTTCCACATCCGCATTTTTTCAATCCCAATTTGATGACACAAACCGAAAACGTCTTGTTTATCCAGTTAATTTTATCCAATGCCTGAAAAAATCAGATATGTCGGAGAACAGATTCAGAATAATTACCGTATTCGATCCATTGAGTGTTAATTGGGTGGATAATAGCATTGCTTTCATTATTCCACCAATGTTCGGTGTTTTGTATCCATCTGATTGATCCCCATGAAACTAATCTGAATTTAATGAAGTTTCAAAAGATATTGGATAATTGACTCACTAAAAATTGAAGATTCTGGTTGACTTGACCATTCTTTCCACTTTTCCCTCTTAAAAGGAAAAAAGATTGATTTCTTCCCATGTGTCAATTCCAAATTTTGAAAATTGCGAAATTCTAAAAGTTCCGCAGATTTTTTTGACAGTGATAATAATAACTTACTTTTCCATTGTACATTATCTAGGATCTCATCCAATAATTAATTTAGTTCAGAAAAATCATTAAAAGCAAGCCATTATTCACAAACGGCTTTTCGGAAAGAATGATGAAATGAAAGAGAGACATCTGCTAGAGAACAGTTCTTCTCTGCGTCTTTTTTTCTCCAATGTATCTTTTTTCTTTCCTTTCTTCATCTGCGTCTCTCAATTGAGAGTAGCAGAAAAAGTGACGTGGCATTCGGGAACGTGTGAATGTTGGTGCAGAAACGACAAAGAAACATGACAATTGGAAAATGATGATGAATCTGCATATCTGTCAAAGGTCATATCAACATAAGCCTTTGGATTGCGAACTTTTTTTCACTTTCTCTACTCAAAAACCTCTGCTGCTTGATCGATATGAAGATTGAAGCAAGCCATGGGATTTCTTCTAAACATTCCTTCGGATTGCCGGCTTGGTTGTAGTATCACCGGCCAAGAAAATTAACACCGGCCGAAATAAAACCGGCCGAAATAACACCGGCCGAATAGCTTGAGAACATTATCACCGGCCGAACTCCAAAATAAGACCGGCCCAAAAGTTCCAATAAAACTAATTGAGATTTCAACTTAATAATGAATGGAACGAAGCTATGATATCAAGTAGAGTTTCTAGTTTCATTCTGAACACCTCTAGATGGTCCCCGTTACTTTATACACGTTTCAGTCATTGACTCAGATTTTGGGCCGGTCTTATTTCAGCATTCGGCCGGCTATAAATCTTTGGCCGGTGATATTTCGGCCGGTGATAATGTTTCGGCCGGCTTTATTTCGGCCGGTCATATTTCGGCCGGTCTTATTTTTTTTGGCCGGTGATACTACAACCCAGCCGGATTGCCGTGCTAAAAAAAGTTGATCATTTAAAGTTATCTAATAGTTTCACAACTTACCAACTTTTCTTCAGTCTTTTTCATGTTCTCACTTTCAGAAATCGGGCCGAGTCCGCCGGCCATGATCAGGAGAGCATAGAGAATGCTTTCATATTCATCTTTCTTGTTTATCTCCAATCCATAGTTCAAGGCCGAACTAGCAAATAGGCATTTGGTGTTGACGGGAAGCAATTCTTTTGTTGGTATGTTTTTCAAGTCAACCGCCAGTCCAAAATCGGTGATTTTCACAGAGACTCCCTGCAAAATAATAATGATTCAACTGAAGGCCCTTCTAAAAGATATACCATTTGGAGAAGAACGAAGGAGAAGAGGAAGTTGCCCTCATGAAGATCTCTGTGATGATACCCGGCTTCGTGTAGATACTGGATTCCGGAGACTAAGCACAGACTAATTTTCAGAGCATTCGAGTCCGAGAAACAGCCGGACTCATTTCTCGCTCTCACCACAGCCACTGAATCTTCCAGTTTCTCCATGACTAAAACATAGAAGATTATTCAACTGGACTTTAATTTTTATTAATAAACCCAAGTGTCCGACAGGTTCCATGATAAAATTAGCGTAGTACTTGGGGAAGTGCTGAGCATGGATAGTTGTCAACATCTTTTACATATTTGCTATTTCACCCCGTAAGCGTTGCGACAACGTTTACCGTCATTTCAGCTGAATGCGGTGTCGAGTGATCACATGGGTGACTTTTGATCGAGTCTTTGAGCGCCGAAACGTTCACTTCACACGATTCCATCCCACTCAAGATCATCTTCGCCGGTGACTCAAGCCATGGAAGCTCGCAGGGAAGAGTGGTTTGATCGGCATGCTAAAAATAGATATTCTTCCAATTTTTGGCATGATTTAATCTACAAATTTCTTTTTTTGCTCCATTCAGTCCTCTCCGTCGACTATGTCTGCTTTTCCATTGATCTTCATAATGATATAGAGAAGCGACACGTAGTCATCAATCATTTTGGGAGAATCACCATTCTGTAGTCGATAGGAGACGAATGACCCCAAAGCACACGGCGAGCATAATGCTTGTTTAGAGTTCACATTGTCGGCCAAACCAAAATCAACTAATTTTACTGGAGACTCCTGAAAACAATTTTTAATAATAATTAACTATTTTTATCTAACTAACCACTGTGAATTCATGCGATACAAGGACATTTCCATCATGTAGGAGACAAGTTGGTTGTTGATAACTGAAAAAACTGACTTTTTGAGTGATATTGAAATTGAGCAGCTAGATTAAAGTAATGCGCGCAGATAATAAGAGTAAGCTGAAAATAATGTAGTTTATAATAGTTTGTAATAATATTTTTCATCTGAAAATGACTTTGAGTAGTGAGAAAAATGAGAAAAACACAAAGTTTACAGAGAATTTCAATTTTTAGCGAGAAAATAGATCTTTTGAAAATTTCCGCTACAGCGACAAACGTTGCCTTTCTTCAAACACTCGTCCAGCGCCTTTCCGAAACTTCTTCACAAGAAAATAGAAAAATGAGAAAAATTTATGGAAAATAATTGTTTAACGCTGAAAATGACACAATTTTCACAAAAACGATAAGAACGGCGAAAAATTGAAAGAGACACAATTTTCGTGTTATTTTTTTCGATTTGCGATCATGGAAAACATGAATGAAAAACAAAAAAACAAAGGAAATTGTTTTTTTCAATTAAGAAGAAGGACAAAAAAAAAAAAATAACAAAAAATGACAGAAAAATTTTGAAAAAAGGGAATAAACATTGGGTGAAACGACACTCCGAAATTACGAAAAGCACACGTTACTTAACCGATTTCTCTAGAATTTTTTGAGAAATTTCTCGTGAGGACGATTCTCTGGAGATTTTTTCTCGGGAACCCACACTGGTTGTAGAATCTTTAATCGCCAGCGGGAAAACAGGAACCATTAAAAAAAAAAATACAGGTAATTCTGACGATCTTCTTCGTGCGGCATTTCTTCTTCATATTTTTTATAGCAATTGCTTCGCGAATCTGAGAATCACAGTGTTTTACTGAATATTGAGAGAAATTATTGAGAATAACAAGAAAACCCAGGAAGAATATGCTTTTCAGCGTTAAACATATTTTTCTGATTAATTCTGAAAATGTTTCTCAATTTTCCATGAAAAAATACTGGAAAAGCAAAAAATAAAACGATTTCATCAAGGAAAATAAGATGTTAGCTGAAACGAGCGAGAAAATTAAAGTTTTCAATGTGGTGTGCAGGTGTGCTCCACTGGACGAGCGTTTGAGGGAATTTAAAATTTATCGCTGAATTTCCGCTTTTCCGGGAAATAGTCAGAATCAATTAATTCACTTGTTATCAATAAATTAGAGTTTTAGAAGCTTTAAAAGAGGACTGAAGTCGTCTTCGTTTTGAAAAATTTCCTATCCATTCCTCTCGGACAACAATTTTTTTTTTCGAAAACTGAGGTTTTCATCGACTTTTGCGGTGTTTTGCTTTTTCAAGCATTTTTTTTGAGAAAATGAGATTTCTCAATGTTGTAAGAACATATTTTCATCTCCTACAAAAGAACAAGTGTCTCTCCCTCTCTCTCTCTATGTTGCCCAACCTTTGTTTCATCAAATTCTGTAAAATTCAAGTGGAACTTTAATGATTAAACTGATTTATTAAAAGAAAAAATATTGCGAGGATAACTGTTTTTATTAGATGTTACATCTGCCTTTTTCTTCAATCAATCTTGTCCGGATAATTTCCGCATTCATTGGAGTGGTGATGAGCAGTCCGAAATGAATTATTTTATCTCTCATACAAATTTTCCATTTGTTCGTTTTTCATGCTAGCATTGAAATTGTTCGGGAGGAGAGGATCTGAATGAAAAAAAATTAAACTTATAAATGAAAAATCAAAAACTTACTTTTCAAATTGTTTGGGTTTATAGAAGGAAGCCAAAATCAAACAGTCAAAAAGAATATTCAGAAAAAATCCATGGGATATCGCCTATTCACAAGGAACGTTTCGGGAAGAATAGAAATCCAATGATGAATAAATATAGTAGAAAAAATCAAAGAATATCATGTCACCTAACCACAAGGGACATTTCGATTAGAATAGAAGAAGAATACTTTGAAAAAATCAATGAGACCATGTCACCTACACACAAGGGACATTTGGGAAAGAATGAATGAGTTAATGAGGGTACATCCAATTAAGGGAAGAGTTCCCTGCGTCTCTTACAGTCTAGTACTCTCTCGTTTTCGTTGTGAGACCATTCGTTGTAAGACCAAGAGAAGGGGTGTGTGTGTATTTGAGTGAAGAATGACGTCATCTTCCTATTTTACTAGTTGACAACTTTTTGATCTTTGTACTGAAAGCTGATATACGATAGTTTGAAAGTCAGGGCCCTCTTAAAGCGACATTTTAGTGCCATTATCGTAACGTTAGCATAATAGAAAAGTGTCGTTAAGATGATCATCCTTTATTCAAGTATGGAGAGAGCCAGATGACTCGACTCTCTGAGATACGGTAGGTTGAACAGCCATCATTTTTCAAAGCCTTCCTGTCATTTATTTTTGTCTTCTTGATTTTAGGTCCCCCTTCTCTTTTTCTCGTTTTTCATGTTCAGTGAGCTTGAATGGGAGATGACGAATCATTTCGAAATGGTATGACCTTGGAAGCTATCACATTTTTACAATAACAAGAATTGTTTTTCCCTGAAACCTGACTCATTTTTAGAGACAACTATTTAGAAGGAGACTCTCTCTCTCTCTTTTGTTATCACCAAAAAAATGAGAGAAGATGACAAATCATTACGAAATTTTGTGACCTTTGGAGTTGACACATCCTGAAAACAATAACAGTTCACATCACTTTTTTCCCTACAAGCTGACTCATTTTCGAGAGACAACTATTCTGAGGGAGACGCAGAACCACTCACTCATCTCGATCGACCGTCCCTCATTCTTTCCTCATTCCGTTCGAAATGCCGCTTGTGATTATGTGACATATTTTCTACTGATTTTTCTTAATTAATTATTTATTTTTGGATTCGGACTTTCCAAATAAAAAAAAGAATCCAATTATTCTGACAAAAAGTGAGTTTTTCTTTTACATACTTGGAAAAAGTTGGAAAATTTTTAATTTAAAAAATTTCGCAATTTTCAGAAAATTTTTCTCGAAATGTTTATTTATTTATCTCAAAAGCTATAGAAAAAACGAAGTTCATTTTCAAACTGAAAGCATCAAAAACTCAACTATTGAAATTCAATTTATATTTTCAGAGAGCAATAAAACAAAAATGGGACGATTATAGAATTCAAAGGAAATGAAAAAAATTCTGAATTCTGGAATACACGGAATGCAACGAAAGAAAATTCATTCAGTTTTTCACTAGAAGTGAACAACTAAGGTAAATTTTGATTTTTCGGAAAAAAATCTTCAGATATTTTTTTTCAGACTCATGGATGCACGAGAGGAGGCACGAGAGGAAAAAATGTTTCGTAACTTTTTGAATCAGTGAAGGAGTGAATCCATCGATCACACATCTTTACGAAGGAATCAAACTAAAGGTAATACTAACTTTTTTCTTTCATCTCTTAAATATTTATATTGCAGGCTCTGCAGGTCGTGTCTCCGGGCTGAGGGAAGCCATCGATACTGATCGTCTCGGCTAGAAGAAAATCTCCAGTCTCATAAATTTAAACCTTGCTGTTGAAGTAGGAAAAAAGATTGATTGCAATCGACGGCAAAAATCTCTTCAATGAAGACAGAAGCTGGACTCGACAAATTTTTCAATTTTGAAATATTGAATAAATTTTTTTGTAATTCAAGAGTTTTCAAATTAAAACTGCAACTACAGAAAAAATGAGAGAATGGAGAAATTCGAAAATTTTTTAGCAGACTGAAATTTTGAGATTGTGGAAGTAGGAAATTCAAGTTTCAGATATTTTCAGTTTCAAAACGAGCCCCGTTACCCGACATTTTTGAGTTTTGGCATAAAGAAATATAATCAGTAGAAGAAATAAAGAAAACAGAAATATAGATTTTCTGTTTCACAGTATTTTTTAGCTGTGTGCTTTGAAGCGTACGATATTATTTCTATGGCCCCCTCTGTATTATGGCTCATCTCTGCGTCTCTACACCAGTGTGCTTCACCGGTTAGAATTAACCGGTTAAATCGGTTTTCGGTTAATTAACCGGTCATTAACCGGTTAAAATTAACCGGCTTTAACCGGTTAATTATCCGGACAAACAAATTTTAACCGGTTAATTTTAACCGGTTAAAAGCTAAAATTAACCGGTTAACCGTCGGTTAATTAACCGGTTAAAATTTCGCTAAACAACGCGGCGCGAGCGTAATATTGGAGTTTCGTTGTTTTTGTTTTTCTCAAGATTTTTGCCGATTTTTACAAAATTATATAGTTTTCTTCGTATTTTCCTCCGATTTTGAAGGATTTTCACTAAATTGAATAGTTTTCTTCGTATTTTCTCCCGTTTTGAAGGATTTTCACCAAATTAATTAGTTTTCTTCTTATTTTTCCGAAATTTCAATAAGTTTTCTTATTTTCAGCAAAATGTCGCCACCGGCGAAAAAACGAAGAAAACCGAAGAGCGAAAATCCTTGGTTTGGAGGTTTTTTCAAAACCTGATGACTCAAGTGTCTCTTCGATTTCTTGCCCAAAATGTAATAAAACTATATCTTGCTCCGATGGCACCAGCTCGTTAATGTACCATGTGAAATACATACATCCCGAAAGCTACCAAAAAATTCAAAACAGGTAGTTTTGTTTGATGAGAATGTCAACAATCAAAATAATTATAGGCAGCTTCAAAAATCAACTGGTCTCCATCGATTTTGAGAGAAAAAGCGGAAAAATCTCTTGGAAGGTGGGATAATAAAAAAACAGTCTTTGACAAAAAGTTTCAGAGCGCTTGCTTGTGGATTAGTTCCTTTCCGCTTCTCAGAAAACAGAGATTTCAGACGTTTTGTTGAATATGTTCAAAAATGTCCGGAGCCATTCCGAACTCCGAGCGCGTCGAAAATCCGTCGCATTATGGGAGATCTCAACAATGAGCATCTGAACAAAGTTAAAAATCAACTTAAAAATGTTACAAATGTTACGATTATCACGGATGGATATTCAGATTTGCGAAGAGACTTTCAATTTTATTCCTTACATGTCAGCTTCGTCGATCCGAATTTCAACAGAAAAACTATTGTGAGCCGGCATTTTTTAGTGAAAAACATTAATTATTTTCAGTTTTGTGGAATTCAAGGAACCAAGGGAGGAGATGCCGTTTCTATTGGAGAAGCTCTTTGTGAAATGATGGAAAAATTCAACATTCAATTTACGGACTGTTCAGCTATGACTTCTGACGGAGCGAGCCCGTTGGTTTTACTTGCTAACTCACACAATTTAGACAGGTACTTATAATTGTCATCTCAATTATTGCATAAAGCTGTTACAGAGTTCACTGCTCGTGTCATCTTCTAAATCTCATTATCAGTGACTTTGCCGGTAATCGAGAAGTGAAAAATATCGAACGAAGAGTTCAAAATTTTGCTTCACATTTGGCGAGGACAAAGGCGGACAAGGCGAATCTGAAAGCAATGTCTCTTTCGCGAGGTGTCACTTCTTCTCTTCCACTGCCACTTCCTGCCACAAGGTGGGCCGGCCTGCACATTATGCTCCAGCAATATATTGAACACGTAAGGAATAATTGGATTTTAGTTCCAAACTTACTTTTTTTTAGTACGAAAGTGCAGTGAATCTGTCTCAGCTTCAACGTTTCTTAGTAAAAAAAGAAGAACTAAAGAAGATTGAAGAGATACGTGATATTCTCTCCTCTCTCACAGTTATTCCTCTTCTCTCTCTCTCTCTCTCTCTCTCTCTCTCTCTTTCTCTCTCTCTCTCTCTCTCTCTCTCTCTCTCTCTCTCTCTCTCTCTCTCTCTTTCTCTCTCTCTCTCTCTCTCTCACTCTCTCTCTCTCTCTCTTTTGTTATCACCAAGAAAATTTGGGAGAAGATGACAAATCATTACGAAATTTTGTGACCTTTGGAGTTGACACATTCTGGAAACAATAACAGTTCACATCACTTTTTTCCCTGCAAGCTGACTCATTTCTCAGAGACCACTATTTTGATGGAGACGCAGAGAAATCCCTCCTCTCGAACGGACGCCTCTCCATTCTTTCCTCATTCATTTCGACATGTCTCCTTGTGAATAGGTGACTATTTTACTGATTTTTCTGAATTAATTATTAATTCTTGGATTTGGACTTTCCAAATTAAAAAAATATTTTACTTTTATTCTCGTAGCAATGTGGTTTGGAATGTTCAAATTAAAATGAGAAAAGTGAGTTTGAATTTTCTTTTCCTCTTTTTTTATCCCAAAAAATTGAAAAATTTCGCAATTTCAGAAAAAACAAGTTGTTTCGCAAATTCTCGATATTTTCTTTCCTTATTTTTTATTCGAGAAAATTGAAATTTTTTATCCGAAAAAAATTGGAAAAATCGAAACATTTCGCAATTTTATAAAAAAAACTTGTTTCGAAATTTTTGATACACAATTATAATAACATGTAAACTTTCAGAAAACTGAGCACGAAGTTGATCTATATGTTCTCAATGAAGAGACTTCTCATGTAAAAATCGCTTGGAGAGGTAGAAAAAATCAATTGCGACAATTTCGTCACGGGAAATGGCCTTTGTGGCCAATGTATTCAACAAGTTTCCAATCTTCCTGTCTTAATCGACAAAGGTAAACACCACAATTCTTTGAACTAATTCATCAGATAATTTTTCAGGTCAAACCGTACTTGGTCACCCTACAGGATGATGAGAAAATGGTGAAAACGACGTTAAAACATCCGTCTCGTTCATATGGCAGCTAATGAGAGAGCACACTGTTTAAATTTTAAGGAAAGCAGGGAGAGGCACAGTCGTTTCGGAAACGAAGATTCTGTCGTGGGTCAATGAAGTTTGCAAGCAGCTGGAAGAATTGAAATCCTTTAAGGATAAATGGTTCAATGAATTTTTAATTTTACTGCTTTGTGAATAAACTTTTTCGTAAATTGAAGCTTTTCTAGCATATTAAAATTTTCAAATGTGAAACAAGAAACAGTTTTGAGTTCCAAATACATTCAGCTTTGAAATGAGCGCAAAACAACGTTTTCGAAAGATTCTTTTCACAAGACTGATGAAAATTAGTTAAAATAACCTATTTTGGTGTTTTGGAACAGGCCACCGATCATTAAGAGCTAATAAAAAAAACACGATGACTCCCAATTTTTGAATTTTGTCTGGCGGAGCAGGCTAGAAGTAGGCTGCAGACAGTAATTATCCCGTTACTCATTAGATTCTATTTATTCAATTTTCTTCTTAGAGTAACAATGAGTAATAACAAATAAAAAATTTGAAAAAAGAAGATTGTTAGATAGTTCTTCTTTGTTTCAGCTTTCCATAAGTACAGAACTTCTCAGTTGTGATCCATCCAAAGGAATCTTGTTGCGTCTCTGTCTTCGAGATGTAGTTCCAACTGTAGAAAAGCTTTTTCAATGTCTGCTGACATCAATATGGGTGATTGACGAATTCGGTGAAACAAAGCGGCTGTGTCTGGTAGTAAGCGTTGACCAGATTGATTTGATGCGAGGAATCTGCGGCAAAGACTTTGATGATGATTGCCTTGACAATGGAAACAGTGTCGTTGACATGTTTTCGAAAGAATGACCAGGTTTCAGACATCGGAAACATAGATGTAGTTCTCTTGCTTGGTCCATTCGGGAATCCACTGTATTGAATCTTTTACAGAGAATATGTTGATGGAGGAACTTATCTTCGACACAGAAAGCACACGGTGTAGATACTTTGAATCCAGTAGCATCATTTTGTTTTCTCTGTCCATTGTTATGATTGCGTTGGTCTCTCTGCGGCTTGGTTTTGTTGTTGTTCTGCTGACTCAGCATCGTCGTGTTTGGTTGATTTTGTGCGTTTTTGTTCTTGAATAGTTCTGTGAAGAGATTTTCATTTCGCGAAAGTTCCTTCGATCGTCCAATTAATTCCATGGTAGATGTTGGCATGTTTGCTTTCCCAAACAGCATTTTCTTGATTCTTGTTGGCAGTTTATTTTGGATGATATCTCCAGTAGAAATGTTGTCGACATCTTGTGGATATGATTCATGACTGATTCATCTCCCGATTGACACCTCCCGATGGATATGATTGTTGACTTCTTCATGATGATTCATGACAGCTTTCCATAAGCCGCTTCTGCTCCCTCCGGTGCTTTCCACTCTTCCGTTCAAAGACTTGTGATCCTACACAATTTGAGGTCATTCGCTCTCGACAAGGCGGTGTACATCAAACCGCCCTGGAACAGATTACTAGAAACGACCAATACGCCATCATATGTGTGTCCGCGTTTCACGTGACAGTCCTTTGAAGACATCCTCTTCTCTGGGCTATAATGAAAAAAATTTTGAATTTGACTTTTTTTTTACAAAAACATACCGAAATTCCCAATGCTGAATGGACTGTTCGGCCTCCAATATTGAACGCGGCACTTCCTGTTGGCCACCATGCAAGCCTTCTCCGAATTGAATCGATGCTGGACATCGTCTCCGAGTACTCGAAGAAGGACCGATTTAACTGTTCCTCCTGAGCCAGATACGAAGAAGTGGAACGGTCTCTCTTGAGAGAAAGAGAATAGTTGCAAACAAGAGGAAGAAAAAGTTTACCTCGAAATCGGTGAAGCGGGAGTTAATAAAATTTCTACAATTCTCCTGTCTCTTATTGAGAATAACATCGGTAAGTGGTCGAAGAGGAACGAGAGAACGGCGTGCGGAAGCGGAAGATGGTTTTGATGAAGCAGTGGCAGAGAAAAACATTTTTCAGAACTTTGTAAAGTTGAAATGAAAAAACTGACGATGACGAATATTGATAAATGTTGTAACAAGATGGTCCATGTTTGTTTGCCTATTACTCATATGTGCAAGAAGTTTTTCTCAGAATCTATCAATAAAAAATAATAATAGTTATAAAAAATCAGTAGAATCCAGTCACTACGCACAAGCGACATTTTGAAAGAAATGAAAGAATAAAGGGACGTCTGTCTCCTTTTTGTTGTAATTCAAATATTTGTAAGACGCGGAAAGTTCTCTTTGTTCCTTCTTTTTTGTTATGATTCATCAGAGTCTGTCGGATAGGATGAAAAGAATGAGTAAGCTTTTTGTTTAAAAAAGGCCTTCGTTGCGAGAATGACCTTTCTTTGCAAGAATGCAAATATTTATTCCCACAAAATTCGTTTTCGGTAAAAATAATTTTTGGAGGAAATATCGAAAAGACACTAATATTTAGAAATTCGAAAGAGATTCATACAAAAAAAAGTTCTGAACTTTAAAAAATAAATAGATACAGAATAGGAAAAGAAACAGTATCAAATAAATAACTGCAAAATAAGAGTGTATATTGAAACAGGAAAAGAATCAATATCGTTCTGGATTTCGGTAATTTTTTAATAAATCGACAATTTTTAGAATTAAAAAAGGTATTGAAAAAAACATTTTATTATTCGAACTTTGTCAAAAACATGAAAGAAATTTAGAAAGCGTTTGTTGAAATGATACAACATTCAATACAATTCACTCAAGTGTGATCCATTGACAACTATTATTCTGAGCGTTCACTTTTTTCTCATATTCCACTCGCATATTCTCGTTTTCTATTTTTCTCAGACCATTAAGAATCTTAAGGAACGATGGTAGTTTCACACCAAGAAGTTCTTTCATGGCTTTATCGGTTTCTTCACTAAGACAATCCTTCAGTTTAATTCCGTCGACATTTTCATTGATGATAGCGAGGCAAGCGTTTTCCAAGTCGTCTGGTCTGTCTAAGAGCAGCGTCATCCATTCCTTAACATCCTCGCTCTGAATATGAAAAAATGAGACTTCAAGAATAGAAATCTAAACAACTTACGGTCCATGTTTCGACGTTTAACGATCGATTCGGTAGAACAATTAGTGGCCAATTACTGTCATGCTGAAAATCAGATTGATGGAATATATCAGTATTTATAAAACTCACCAAATAGTAAACAGGCTTTGGAATTTTCGGCTTTGAAACCGTTGGGTTAACCACAGCAGTTGGCACAGAAGGTTGAATCTGTGAAATTTGTTCTCTTTTGGTTATTGGTGGATCAGCATGGATAAGAACTGCTCCCGAAGAAGAGTACATTCCACAGAAGACTAAATCCTCCTCATCGGAAACTTTTTCCTTCACAAAACGATTCGCTTGCTCATTCATATCGCGGCGACGAATTGGAGCCATTTTCTGCAAATAGAATACATTTTAGGATGTTGGAAATTATCAAAATGAGTTTAGTTGAGCACTAAAATACAAAAATTAAAAAAAAGGGGAAAATAGGAGAAAAGGTATTGATTATCATAGAAACTATAGAAATTGGCCTGAACTTTTTTTTTAGAAGATTTTGAAATGAGAAATGAGATGATTTGTGAGGTTAGTCATGTTTTAGGTCACGAAGGAAAACATAAACTCGAAATTTTTTAGATTTGAGGAAAAGAATAGGTAGAAAAAGAAGTTTTGAATCAGTTGAAACAAGATATTGACATATTTGCCTAGTGCTTTTTGAAAAGGCCACTGTCCCAGAACAGACACCATTAAATGAAGGGCTGTAATCGATGAACATCGTATGATGACGTAGAGTGAGTGAGTCAGAGGGGAGGATAAATGGACAGATGGGGTGGGTGTGGTCTCTGACGCGAATAGACTGCACAGATAGGGTGCACCCGACTACTATCTTTATAGATACAAGTGGTTTTATATTGAGCAATAAAGTCGTAAAACTCTTTTAGGTGATGACGAAAAACCATCTGTTGTGTGCAAGTGAGGTCTCTGTCACCCCCTATTGATTAATGAAAATGAGTGTCAGCACCCCTCATTTTTTCTTTGTCTGGTATGTTTCTGGGAAGAAAAAATATGCGTTCAGAGGCAGAGGAAGGACGGGTAGCATTGATCCAAAAGGAAATGTTTTGGAGAAAGATAGAGAAAGAGAACAATTTTCTGACAGAAAAAACGGCTAAGCGTTTCAAAATGGTATTTCTTTCAAAAATTATCCGTTCATTTTGTAATGAAACGAAGCCCACAAAAAAGTGAGAAATTACTGATTTTTTTTTCTGACAACGAAAGATTCAAACGGTCCAAAAGTGATTCAAAGTTATTTTTTTTAGATTCTGTAAATTAATCAGTCGATTTTTTCCTGTTTATGTATGAAATTATAACAATAGTTACAGCTGCACTGCTTTGTTTTCTTTCAAAAAAAAAAAATATATATCAGAATATCAAAAAGAATTAACATTCAGTTTCCAGAACTCGTTGAGTGTCCGTGTTGTCCCAATCCTTATTGAACGCGCACAAACAATGAAGCCTCCTTGATTCTTTCTGGTGTGTCAACTTTTTATTTTCTGAATTTAGATCCTTTTAGAAATTGAGAAAAAAACATTAGTTATCACTTACCTTCGTCCAAATCTCGAACCATTTTATATTGAAGTGTGTCCAGTGTCTTTTTTTAATTTATCCTGTATATCCATTAACAATCTTCGATAGAGTGGCCTCGTGGAACATGGCTTCTTTTTTTTTCAGCTTCGATATATTCATAAGGTATTTCTTGTTGTACGATTTCTTCGATAATCCTTGCTATGATCCACCAGCGACACTTTGTGAGTTCATTTTCATTTTGTAATGGTTGAATGTAAAAACTGAGTTTTTGACAGAGAGTCGTGTGTCAAATTATCCAACGTCATTGAACTCCTTTCGAGTGAGATATGTGAAATCTTGGTCCAAGTTAAAATCTTTCAGTTTTGAATGACATCGGGCGGCATCTACAGTGATCCAGGGTCCTAGTCCAGAATCGGCATTGGCTCACTTCGCTTCCAGAGATTTAGCACTTTGCATCTCGTGTTCATCATCAAGTAAAAATGCCACACGAGTGTTTCGGCAAACTCTTTCTCTTCTTCTCTTATGGTGGGATGCTCCCGCATGATGGTCGCAACGATGACCGATGCTTCTTTAGCGTTGTTCTGAGCAGGTTCTTTTGTAGATGTCGATGGTTCATTGTTCTCGGGCAACTTCTGGTTTTTTTCTCTTTCTTTTCGTCTTTCTCGAATTTCGCGTTGATCCTGTCGATTTCGTCGATTTCTTTTTTCATTTGCTCTTCTTTTTCTCTAAAATGTCGTTATTTTTTAGATATTTTGTTGTCTCATTCAAACAATTACCTTTTCTTCCGAGCTTTGCTCTTTTTCGGTATTTTGACCGTCTTCTCCAATGGAATTGCCATTCCTCCAACTTTTTTTTGAAATTCCATTTGGAATTGTATTCCGAATCAAATAATTAATAATAATAGTTATAAAAAATCAGTAAAAACCGGTCTCTATACACAAGAGGCCTAACACATCACTATACACAAGCGATATATGTTGAAGAATGAATGGAAGAAGGGCCTATCAAGAGGGCGGAGATGGTTTTTCACTTTCATGTCTGTGTTCTCTCTCTTTTTCTTTTTCTCTCCTCAAAAACGAATAGTTTCGAATCGACCTTCGGTGCACGCTTGTCGTACCAATGCGAGAGGAATGTTTGCAAAACATTGAGGAGGAAAGTGGATGCAGAAGAGAGGGAAGGCGAGAAGGACAGGTTAAAGCGAATAGTTTGCAGGAATGAATGTTTAAACGAAAAAAAATGGAAATACAATTTGAATCTCTTAATCTTTTTTTCTATTCCCATTTTTCAAATCATAAAATTCTTGATTCCCATCTAACATCTAACTAACTAGTAAGACAGTTCGGAAAGAGTGCCTTTTAATCAGAGTTGTATGGAATCCAAATCCCAAATTATATAGAAAAATTTGTCCGATTTCCAAATTCCAAATTCCAGATTTGAAATTTTATTCCAAATTCCATAGTCCAAAGTCCATTTTGAACAGTAAAAAATTCCAAATTTCGTGTAAAATCGAGAAAAAATTTCAAAAAGACCCCTCTAAAAATACACGAATTTCATCGAAAATTTCGATTTTTTTCAAATTTTTTCAAAAACTGCTGGATTTTGTCCGAATTCAACATTCCAAATTCCAAATTACAAAATCCAGAACAGGAAATTTTCATTTCATACAACTCTGATTTCAATACAAGCATTCATCCCTCTATAAAAACTATTTCCTTTCTCCTGTCCTTCTCGCCTCCCCTCTTTTCTGCATGCACTTTCTGCCTTGAACATACAAATAAATGACGTCATTGTGGCCCCGAACGAAAGAGTGCATTCTAAACGGGCATCTGTTGTCATTTGATTCGACAGTCTCAACTTGAAAGGGACAGCCTTATTGCCGAGTGTGCCCCGACGACCTCATTGCATTGAAACGAAATTTTCGGAGCCGAGCACGTCTTGTTTTCGTCCGATTGGCCTGTTTCAAAACTGATGATCTCAGAAATAAAAATATTTTTCCGCCTATTATCGGTGATAAGCAAGTACAGTAAATAAAACAGTTGGTTTTAACACAAATTATTTATTGAGGTGGAATAGAAATTGGGAACCAGGAGAAGAAGAGAATGGGAAAAACAATGAGATGGTGGGCAAGGTTTCTACAAAAAAAACAAATCTTGGATTTTCCAGTACGGATTTGTGGGGGAGGAGCATTCCGACGTTCTTCATGATCTCCTCCTTATTGGGCACATTGGTCTCATACAGGAAGCACTTTTGCTCCAGCATGGTGACTCTTGCTTTGAGGTGGTTGACCTTGGCCACCGCTTGCGGCAGGAGTCATCGTGGGATCGAACCTGAAAAATAGAATTTTAGAGATCGATTAAACAATTTCAGAGACTTACTCTAGAAGAGCGTTATGATATTCTTCTTCTCCTTCCTTTCCTGTTTTCTCCGGATAATCCAGTTGAACCTTTGAAACATCCACGTCGTCATCAGAGTCATAGTCCGAGCCTTCATCGTCGCTCTTCTCAGGACTCCTTCAATTTGGTGAATGGAATGTATGGGACTGGAGGTGGAGGCTTGTGAACAACGAGGTGATCGTTTTTGAGCACCTCGTTGTTCCGGAGAAGCTCGTGCTGATCGAGCATTGCACCGAAATTCCTTTTTTTCTGAAATTTCATTCTTTTCAGATTTTTGATTATTTTAATGGAAATAATTTTTTTGAGCTTTTTTGTTCTTTCTAACATTTTTAGCTTCAAAATTTAGAAAAAAAAATCGAAAAAATTACATTTGGTCATTCTTAAAACGATTCAAGAAAAAACTCACTTTTTTTTGAAAATTCACTTGGAATTGTATTCCAAATCAAATAATAAATAATAATAGTTATAAAAAATCAGTAAAAATCGGTCTCTATACACAAGAGGCCTAACACATCACTATTCACAAGCGATATATGTTGAAGAATGAATGGAAGAAGGACTCATGGAGAGGGTGGAGATGGTTTTTCACTTTTATGTCTGTGTTCTCTTTCTTTTTCTTTGTCTCTCTTCGACTCGTTTCGAATCGAAATGACCTTCGGTGCACGCTTGCCGTACCAATGTAAGAGGAACGTTTGAAAAAGAATGACGTGGAGAGTGGATGAATTAGAATCCAAGGGAATCCAAAAGGACAGGCGAAAGGCAATCGTTTTTATAAAGGAATTAATGTTTGGGTTAACTCATATAAAGAAACTCGTTCGGAACTATTTTAGGTGGAAATAAGGAATTTTCATGATTTGAAAACCGGAAATTGAAAAAAGAATGCTATGAAATTCCAATTCTATCAGAAAGAAGTTGAAAAAATACAGAACTAGCTTACTCACAAGTTCAATCTACAAATAAGTTTTACAAATAAAAAAATAGTTTTCGCAGTTTCATAAGTATAAGGTATTTTTCTCCATCGGTTAAATTTGTTTCTTTCCAGTCTGTGTTTTTCATGTTACTCTCGTTGGAAAAAATGGTTTCGATGCAATGAAGTCGTCGAGGCACACTTGCTGACCTTTCAAGTAGAGACTGTCGGATAAAATGACAACAGATGCCCGTTTAGACTGCTCTCTTTCGTTAGGGGCCACTTCCAATGACGTCATTTATTTTTATGTTTGTAGACCCTTTGATAGTGCCTCATTAACTTAATTTTAATATCATTTTCACATCTCATTCTCTATTTTCTGTAGGCAAGTCAGACAATTCCATTTGAAAACAAGTGACCTCTAATGCAAAAAAGACCTTCATTTGCAGGAATTCAAATGTTTACATGCCGAAGAGGGGCGCGGAGAGAGTGAAAGGAGTGCAGACATTGATCCCGAATTTCGTATTCTCTTTCCGAGAGCCGGATCAATTGTCTATAACATATTGGAATTTTCAATGTGATTATTTCAGTGTTAACTAATTTTCCAGTGCACCCCCGATCAAATTCTTCATAATTTCTGGTTGAGTAACAGTTTATTTGCCATTTTCTACTTGATCTTTTGGTTTCTGTCAAGACTCTTGCGTCTCCGAACTCTCTCTCTCTCTCTTTCTCTCTCTCTCTCTCTCTCTCTCTCTCTCTTTCTCTCTCTCTCTCTCTCTCTCTCTCTCTCTCTCTCTCTCTCTCTCTCTCTCTCTCTCCCCTCTCCCCCCCCCGAAACTGGTAAAAATAAGTTGAGTGAGTGGGATATAGAACTTTATTTCATTGAAAAGAAGAAACACAAGGATCTTTGTTAAAAGAGTGAGATCCAAAATATCAGTTAAAGCTTAGAAACTACCACGAAAAAAGGAAATGGGGAATAGAACGGATAGAAATTAAAAAAGAAGCACAGAAAAAATATTATTTAGACAAAATGAACTGTATTGGTTCTGGAGATGTTGAGTTTAGCGGCCATCTGCACGACGAATGCGATCCGGCCGCCTGAAATATTCATTATTGCTCATTTCTAAACTTTATTGTGCTCTTACCCATTCTATCATTTCCCGTCATTTTTGAGTAATTGAATGGTACAATATGCATTTTTGTTTGTTGTAAGATCGATAGTTTTGCTTCATACACTGTTCCGTCGTTTTCATTCTTCACCACGTGCCACTTTTCGGCTAGAGAAAACTTTGTGTCCACTAAAGTGCCGTTTTTGATCAGAAGAGTTGAATTTTTTTTTCCATCAGTTAATTCAATCGGTTGACTGGCCCGAGCCACTACTTCTTCTGACTCTTCTTCTTTATGATAAAGGCGTTCGGACATCAAATTGAAAGTTATTCCATCCAATTTGTATTTTTCGTGAAGGTTTTTTCGGAAAAACTTCTTTTTTCATTTGCTCTTCTTTTTCTCTTTTTTTCTGAAATTTCTTTCTTTTCAGATTTTTGGTTATTTTATGAGAAATAATTTTTTTGAGCTTTTTTCTTCTTTCTAACATTTTCAGCTTCGAATTTAGAAGAAATAATCAAAAAATTTGTATTTCGTCATTTTTAAAAACGATTCATGGAAAAACGCACTTTTTTTTGAAAATTCCATTTGGAATTGGTTTCCAAATCAAATAATTAATAATAATAGTTATAAAAAATCAGTAGAAAACGGTCTCTATTCACAAGAAACCTAACACATCACTATTCACAAGCGATATATGTTGATGAATGAATGGAAGAAGGACTCATGGAGAGGGCGGATGTGTTTTTTCTTTTTTATGTCTGTGTTCTCTTTCATTTTCTCTATCTCTCTTTGGAAACGAATAGTTTCGAATCAAATGCGGCCTCGCCGTACCTTGTGCAAGAGGGACGAAGCATTGAGGAGGAAAGTTGATGCAGAAGAGAAGGGAGGCGAGAAGGACAGGCGAAAGGAGATAGTTCTCATGGAGGAAGGAAGATTCGGATGAACTTCGGATGAGCCACTCTTTTCGAACGTATAATTATTAATAATTATTCTCTTATAAGAAACATACTGCTCTCCTGCTCATGCTCTCTCTCTCTCTCTCTCTCTCTCTCTCTCTCTCTCTCTCTTTCTTTCTCTTTTTCTCTTTTTCGAACTCCCGTGTGCAAGGAAAATGGAAAAAAGCATAAATTATAATTGAGCATTAATTATAATTGTCGATTTGTCCTTCAAGAAGCGAAGAAGCTGGAAGAAAATGGATTTATTGATGGCTAGCAAAGAAAATAGCTTACATGAGGGAACGTTTTGTAGTGGAAGTTGTTGTCCAGATTGTCGATGAACAGGAACGGCGTTTCATGCATGTTGGCAAGCGTGTAGATGACAGCGAGCTCGATAAGCTTCTTTTCCCGGCCAGAAAGTTGAAGAATCGGCTGGTCGGCGATGTTTCTGGTGTGAGAGACAATGACGATTCCCTCAGAAACGTCGTTCTCGTCCTCCAACTCAAAAGTGATCCTTCTGAGGCGATCGTGGTACACTTCCTTGTGCATCTCGCGCATCTTGGAAGAAGCTCATATTTTCTTTGAAGAACGTGCTCTACTCGGTTTTCATCTGAAAATTAGGGATTTCACGTAAGTAGATAATATGCATTGCTAACCAAATTATATTTTGTCTTTTTTTCAAACGATTAAAAAAAACTCACTTTTTAAAATTCCAATAGGAATAGTGTTCAGAATCAAATAATAAATAATAGATAAGTTGCAAAAATCAGTAGAAAACGGTCTCTATTCACAAGAGGCCTATCACATCACTATCCACAAGCGATGATGGAAGAAGGGCCTATCGAGAGGGCGGAGATGTTTTTTCGTTTTTATGTCTGTGTTCTCTTCTTTTTTTCTTCTGCCTCTCTTCGGAAACGAATAGTTTTGAATCACTGCGGCCTTCGATGCATGCTTCCCGTACCAATGCGAGAGGGCCGTTAGCAAAGCATTGAGGGGGGAAAGTTGGTGCAGAAGAGAGAGGAGAGGGGCGAGAAGTTGACCTTTCGGGTAGAAACTATCCGATGAAATGACAACAGATGCCCGTTTGGAATGCTCTCTTTACGTTTAGACAACCAATCCAATGACGTCATTCATTTTCATGTTTGTAAATCTTTGATAATAGCTTCTTAAATTAATTTCATTAGCACAAATTCTCTTTTTTTTTGTTATGATTTGAGAAAGTCGAACTATTCTATTTGAAAGAATTTGACCTTTGATGCAAAAACAACCTTCATTTGCAGAAATTCAAATGTTTGCCAGTCGAAAAGTGACGCAAAGAGAGTTAAAGGGGTGCAGTCATTTTTATGGGGGAATGAATGTACCAAATTTCTTTATCAAAAACACAATTTCAATTTTAAGTTATATTTATTTTTAAAAAAACTAGTAGAAGAAATCCTTTAGGTCGGAATTGTAGTGGAATTTGAAGGGTCCATGTCTCTTGAGGATGTTGTGCTCTGGCAACCCCGGTTTCCTTTCAAATGGACTCCTTTTGGTTATTGTCCCTGGGGTACTGTTGATTGCAAAGACGACCACGTGTCCCAGTCGTTTTGAGTTTCGTTTACATACGCGGATAGACATTCTTCCTTCGATTTGATCTCTCCACGATTCCATTTGATTCATGGTGGTACGGGATTGTAAATGTTGTGTTCGGAAATCGGCGTCCTGAACTGGCAGTAAAAATGAATAGTAGAAAAATTGATGAAGAGCCATCAAAATGAAGTGGATCCAAATTGTACTGTGACTGTATGTTACACCACGTAGAATAAGCAATCCTCCTTGATAGTTACCGGGTTGAGATTTGTCCGTCTTGCAGGCGCTGCTTCCTTTTGATGGGCATGGTGATACTGTAAAATAAAACAAGTCTTTTTGTAAAACATTCTCTGAGTTACTTTGAAGTATTCCTCCATATTCTAAATTTGCAATGGAACTGTATTCAAATCGAGACGTTGGTTTCTCGACCCGTCTCTCGAAGGAACCATATTGAACAAACCGTTGATTTACACTGGAAAACCAGTAATATTTGACTTCTTTGGTTTTTAAATTATCTCAATTTCAACTGCCAGCCTATTCTCCCAGTTATTTGATCAGGGAAAAGATTATTCGCAATTTATTTTCAATTTTCTGATTTCTTTCTAACTTTTGATAAGACGAAATTACAGTTGTTTTAAAATTCAAAACAAAATTTTTCGAATTCGCGATAATTCAAATTATGACAGAATACAACTAATTCCGTTCATTTGAACCAAAAACTTACATTTTAAAAACTCGATAGATAAATGAATAGAACCAATAATAGAAAAAAAATAGTTCAGAAAAATCAAAAAGAAATATGTCACCTATACACAAGGAACATTTTGAATGTATGAGATGTAAACTGTATGAAACTGGAAACATATGTGTTCTTTCTTATCATTTTCTGATAACAACGAAAATGTAAATAGACTGTGTCACACAAGTAAGTTGTTCATTATCTTAAGTAAACAAATTGCGTTATTTAGCATGTTTTGCACGTGAGAGAATAGTTATTTTGAAGCGAAAACTCACAAAAAAATAACTGAATGGATTTAAAAAAACTTCTGAATTTCCGGTTGAACGAAGTGGATATTCAAAAATTATACGTAGATACAATAAAAATTAACTGTATCTTCATAAATTTCTGAATTTCCAGTTGAACGAAATGGAAATTCAGAAATTATACCAAAATATACTTAAAGTTAAGTATATTTTCATAAATTTCTGAATTTCCAGTTGAACGAAGTGGAAATTCAGAAATTATACCTAGATACAATTAAAATTAACTGTATCTTCATAAATTTCTGAATTTCCAGTTGAGCGAAGTGGAAATTCAGAAAATATACCAAAATATACTTAAAATTAAGTATATTTTCATAAATTTCTGAATTTCCAGTTGAGCGAAGTGGAAATTCAGAAAATATACCTAGATACAATTAAAATTAACTGTATCTTCAGAAATTTCTGAATTTCCAGTTGAACGAAGTGGAAATTCAGAAAATATACCAAAATATACTTAAAATTAAGTATATTTTCATAAATTTCTGAATTTCCAGTTGAGCGAAGTGGAAATTCAGAAAATATACCTAGATACAATTAAAATTAACTGTATCTTCAGAAATTTCTGAATTTCCAGTTGAGCGAAGTGGAAATTCAGAAAATATACCAAAATATACTTAAAATTAAGTATATTTTCATAAATTTCTGAATTTCCAGTTGAGCGAAGTGGAAATTCAGAAAATATACCTAGATACAATTAAAATTAACTGTATCTTTAGAAATTTCTGAATTTCCAGTTGAGCGAAGTGGAAATTCAGAAATTATACGTAGATACAATTAAAATTAACTGTATCTTCATAAATTTCTGAATTTCCAGTTGAACGAAGTGGAAATTCAGAAATTATACCTAGATACAATTAAAATTAACTGTATCTTCATATATTTCTGAATTTCCAGTTGAACGAAGTGGAAATTCAGAAAATATACCAAAATATACTTAAAATTAAGTATATTTTCATAAATTTCTGAATTTCCAGTTGAGCGAAGTGGAAATTCAGAAAATATACCTAGATACAATTAAAATTAACTGTATCTTCAGAAATTTCTGAATTTCCAGTTGAGCGAAGTGGAAATTCAGAAATTATACCTAGATACAATTAAAATTAACTGTATCTTCATATATTTCTGAATTTCCAGTTGAGCGAAGTGGAAATTCAGAAATTATACCAAAATATACTTAAAGTTAAGTATATTTTCATAAATTTCTGAATTTCCAGTTGAGCGAAGTGGAAATTCAGAAATTATACCTAGATACAATTAAAATTAACTGTATCTTCATAAATTTCTGAATTTCCAGTTGAACGAAGTGGAAATTCAGAAATTATACCTAGATACAATTAAAATTAACTGTATCTTCAGAAATTTCTGAATTTCCAGTTGAGCGAAGTGGAAATTCAGAAAATATACCAAAATATACTTAAAATTAAGTATATTTTCATAAATTTCTGAATTTCCAGTTGAGCGAAGTGGAAATTCAGAAAATATACCTAGATACAATTAAAATTAACTGTATCTTCAGAAATTTCTGAATTTCCAGTTGAGCGAAGTGGAAATTCAGAAATTATACCAAAATATACTTAAAGTTAAGTATATTTTCATAAATTTCTGAATTTCCAGTTGAGCGAAGTGGAAATTCAGAAATTATACGTAGATACAATTAAAATTAACTGTATCTTCATATATTTCTGAATTTCCAGTTGAGCGAAGTGGAAATTCAGAAATTATACCAAAATATACTTAAAATTAAGTATATTTTCATAAATTTCTGAATTTCCAGTTGAATGAAGTGGAAATTCAGAAATTATACCAAAATATACTTAAAATTAAGTATATTTTCATAAATTTCTGAATTTCCAGTTGAACGAAGTGGAAATTCAGAAATTATACGTAGATACAATTAAAATTAACTGTATCTTCATAAATTTCTGAATTTCCAGTTGAACGAAGTGGAAATTCAGAAATCACATTAAAATATACTTGAAATTTTCAGAATACTTCAGATATCTCTGATTTTCTTGTCACAAAATTTTCTGTATTGGTTTTTTTGTACGGACTTTTTGTGTTTACAATGAACACAGTTATCATCATTAAAACATTCATGTATTTGTCAGCAGATGAAATTAATTTTTTTTATACTGGGCTCCTCCAAAACATCTCACGCATTTGTTATTTTCTCCAAATTGAAAGAGAGTTTGCATATTGATGTTTTCACCGATGCATGAATTTTCTAAACAGTCATCTTGTTCGACCTCTTGGGTTTTGATATCACTTTCCTGATTTCATATTCCCTTTTCTTCTGATCTGTCTTGTTTTCTCTTCTTTTCTACATTTTCTTCCATTTCCTTTTTGACACTTGTCACAGTTATCGAAGTCTTAGGACCATTCCATCAGACATCGAAAAACTGTTGTCTGTAAAAAAGTAATGCTTCAACTATCTCTAGTTGCCTCTTACTCTTTCTTTACGTCGATATGACACTAGAAGAGGATTGTGCTGTTCGTTTTATTCAGAATGAGTGAACAAGTCAAATCGTCCAACGACTAACCGCTAGATTTTTATTGACATTCCTTTGGTTGTTCTTCCTGATCGGCAATTGCTGCAGAATTTTCTCGAATTGGGTTTAGAACTTTGTCGTCCAATTTCACCCTAAATAGTGAATTGGTTTAGAAAAGGTGGACTGACAATTGAAACTTACGATTTTTGTTGTTGTCCCTGGAGTAAGGTTGCTACTGTAGATAGCCGATGGCAGATGCTTTGCGCTGTCTTTTCGAGTTCTGCTGACGAATGCTGACAGGCATTCCTCCAATCTTGAAATCTATCTTTTCACGATTGAGTTCGACAAAACGGAAATGTTGTTTTTGGCAGTCGTCATCCTACAGTGGCAGTAATATACCACCATCTTCCAATTTAGCATTGGAATCTGGTTCAAGTGGACATTGACCCAAAGAGAAACAAAAAAATGAGATGTTGATTTTGACGATTTACACTGTAAATACAGTAAGGTTTAGCTTCTTTTTTTTGAATTTTGTCAGTTATGGCTTCAAGTCTACTCTATCACGTTTTTTTTGGAAATTCGGGAAAATTTTTGATTCTTCGAATTTTTTTCTCATTTGTTAAAATTCGGGTTTGTTTTTTGACGTTTTTAGTTTCAAAATGATCGTATAGTCTGTCTCCATCAAGTTTTGACCTCCTGACACGTGATTGTGCGGTGCCCGAAAAGTGAATTTTCAAGAAATAAGTTCAAGAAAATTCGAATTCAAATTGAAAAATGAAAAACTTTCATTTTATCAAATCCAACTCGATTGATACATGTGTTAAATCAATAATAAAAGAAAAAATAATTCAGAAAAATCAATAAGAAACATGTCACCTATACACAAGGAACATTTTGAAATAAATGAAGAGTGAACTGTGCGATACTGGAAGCGCATTTCTTATCTTTTTTCTCTACTGATAAGACACGCAGCGGGAAGGCGAATAGACTGTCTCGCCAATTTGTTCGTCATCTTACGTTCGAATGACGTCATTTATTTATTTTTTCAAATTTTTGCATATTGTAAACAAATAATAATAATACAGGATAACCAAAGAAAAGCGAAGAAGCGTTCGAAGAAGAAGTCAAGTTACACACACAAAAACGAGATCTCGTAAGAAAAAGAACGAAAAAGAATTTTGAGTGTTCTCGTGGTAAAGTGATGATTGGTACCTTTTCCTACGGCCAGTGTTGGTTCACCTTTGCGGTGATTTTGGTCAGAACTGTTTTGGCCTCGTTCTTGTAGTGGAGGAACTCTTTTTCCACAGCTCCCGTGTGAAATCCTTTCTGATTTGCTTCGTCGAAGCTTTCGTTTGCGTCGATCACTTAAATGTTGTTCAGCAATTGAAGTTTTCCCTGATCCGTGGTAAAATGGTTTTGGATGTGGATGTGTTGATCCCTCCACCGGAAGATCTTGTTCTTGTTGCAAGCGCTAAAACAAGTCAAAAATTTTTGAAATTGAAAACTTGAACTTTTTATTCAAACAAATGTTTTTTTGAAAATATTTTTAAGAAAATTCGAATTTTGACTCCTGACGATTATTTTCAAAAATCAAAATAAAAAACTTACATGTCACCGAATCCAAGTAGATAAATCGATGCGTGAAACAAATAATAAATAATAAGTAATTCAGAAAAATCAATGAAGACCATGTCGCCTATACACAAGGAACATTTGGGTAAGAATGATGAGTGAGCTAGAAGACACTGGAAGGGAAGATGCACTATCTTATCTTATCTATTATATCTGGACACACAACAACAATGCAAAATGGTTGACTGTTTGCTCGTTATCTTACAAAAAATTAATTGGATGACGTCATCCCTTTTCTTTTCATGTTTTGCACGTGATTCTGGTACATGTGTATTGAACTTTAACCCGCTCCTCAGAATCATTTCTCCAAGAGGTTTGATATCCCCAACAAATATATTTCTAACAAAAAAAAACAATTATAGCTGCACTGCTTTATTTTTTTGAAATTATTAAAAAATTAAATATATAACAGCTTTTTATATTGTTCGCCATAGTTGTCTCCTATTTCCACATCTCTCTTCGTTAGGAAGACAGTCCAGATTTGACATTTTGCGATTCCTCCCGAGAAGACCCTGAAATTTAGCTTTTTTCATGTATTTTTTCAATGGAATGGAACTCACCTTATGTTTGGATCGCAGCTATGGGAAAAAAATCCTCGCCTTCCTCAACGGATTCACCACCGTGTTGCATCGGAAAGCTCTCTGGAAATAAAAACTTGAATTTTTATGTTTCAAAACAATTTTTTAGAGCCCCTTTGTATTCGTTGCTCATGTCCAATTCGTCGATGAACGTCCCCATTTTTCGGTCCATTTCGACATTGTCCGTCAGCTGGAGTGTGTATTTTTCATCGATTTTCCCCCAGTGGAACTGTGTGAAGAGAACTCCCCATTAAAAGAGGTCACAGCCGTTCCTGAAACAATTTATTCTTTATTTGATTCGATTAAAATTAATTTCAACTTACCACATTTAATTTTCTTCGTTTCGACCATGAATCCCATTATTTTATTTTTTCGTACGATCTGGAATCGTTACTTTTGATTTCGATCCATCGCCTTTAGAACCTTGAGTTTGCACGACTCGTGGCAACCACATCTGGAAATATACGTTATTATTAGTATTAGCCGAAGATTTGCATATAAAAATGTTTTTGGCTATTTGAAAAAATCTTTTTTTTTTTGAAAACTTCAAATTTTTCTTTTTTTAGATTTTGGAGACACTTTTTTGAAAACTTCATTTTCAATTTTTTTCAGATCCATTTAATGAAGAATCAATCTTGAAAATATGGAATAAATCCAATATTGATTTTCAAAACCGCAAAAATAATCGGGTATCTCTTAAAACTTACATTTTATTCGATCCAACTCGTAAATCCAATAATAAAAAAAATAATGAATAAAGAATAGTTCAGAAAAATCAAAAAAGATGTCTCTATACACAAGAGGCATTTCGATGTGGATAAAAATCCAATGAAAAAGAGAATAATTCAAAAAAAATCAATGAAGACCATGTCGCCTATACACAAGGAACATTTGAAGAAGAATGAGGAAGAATGGAAGGAGATGCGATGGAAAGGAGGGTGAAGAGATTTAGAGATGCAGACAAATCCAATCGAGACCCATTTCGGGTGCACTCAACTGTTCCTCCTCTCTAATGACGGGGGTGAGGGGGTAACCTTTTGGATAGAGTCTGTGGGATCAATAACAACAGATGACGGTTTTCCATACACACCAGAGTTGTATGGAATCCAAATTCCAAATTCCATATTCCAAATTCCAAATTCCATGTTTTTTTTGTCCAAATTCCAGATTCCAAATTCCATAAAAAATGTCCAAATTCCAAAATTTTGTCCAAATTCCAAATTCCAGAACTGGAAATTTTCATTCCATACAACTCTGATACACACTCGTTCGACCAACGATGACGTCATTTCTCCAGATGTTTTGTGAACCATTGACGTCAGTTGCCTAAATTAATAGAAAATCTGTTTCTTTTGATTCAATTCTCTATATTTTCCGTTATAGAGCAGAAACTGTCAGATGAAATGACAACAGATGACGGGTTTCCATACACCTTTTCGATAGGGACTACTAATCCGATGACGTCATTCATCTCCACGGGTTGTAAACCTTTGATGATAGTTTTCTGAATTAATTTCAATAGTACATTTAGATTTTATTCTTCTGTCATGATTTGAAAAAGTCAGACAATTCTAGTTGAAAGCGTGTGACCTTTGGGGCGAGAATAACCTTTCTTTGCAGGAATTCAAATGTTTGCCCGGAGAAGAGGGACGCGGGGAGAGCGAAAAGAGTGGAGGAGCGATATATGTGGTTCCCTCTCTCTCTCTCTTTTTTTTCATTCAAAAAAGTATGACCTTTGTCCCAGCGGCGCCGAAAAGAGAGAAAGGCAGGAGTGGTGGGGACACTCATTTATATGGGGGAATGAATGTTCAAATGAACTATCAAAAGATCTTTTGCACTTTTTATAATCGTTTGAATTAGTTAAAACGACAAGGAGGGACACCGAAAAGACCTGGAATTCAAAAATTTTTCCAAACAAAATTCCGGTTTTCTGTCTTTTTTAAACACAGTTGCTATTATTTCTCGTTGTTGATTAACAAATAGTTATGGCTACACTGCTTTATTTTTTCAAAAATTCAATTAAATACATTGGACAAACAAAACTGATAGAACAAAAAATTGTTGGTTTGATGGTTTTCAGAAAATTGAGTAGTGAATCCCCATTTAGGCCAGAGAGCGAATTCCAATTTGTGATTCAACGCGTTTGAAATTTCAATTAACTGTCTATCAATTTGTGGAGATATGCTATTGTACCAAACGAAGAAGATCAATGGTATTCAATATTCACAGTCTGTAATGACAATATTACTGAGTTATAACAAAGCGATAGTCCAACTCACGATTAAGTCTTCGCTTTTGTAATAGAACATTTCCCCGAACGTTTGATCAGTTTCGTTCTTATAGTTTAGTCCCGTAGCCAGTATTCTGAGAACACTTTTTGCGCAGACCTGTAAGCAAAGCATGTTAAATAAAATTCTTCCTTGATTTTTCTTACCTCAAGATCGTCTTCGAGAAAAATTTTGATAATTGAATCCAATTTTTTTTAAAGAATCGAATAATAAATATAATAAATAAAAATAATTCAGAAAAATCAGTTAATATGTCTCTACACACAAGAGGCATTTGGAGAACAATAGAAGTTCAGTAATAATAAAGAATAGTTTGTAAAAATCAATAATAATATGTCTCTATTCACAAGAGGCATTTCAAATCGTCAACCTATACACAAGGAGACAATAAGGGACGAATGATGAACGAATGGGATTAGATGCGATGGGAAGGAGGCTGGAGAGGTATAGAGAAGAGGATAATCCCGTTCATGTGATCTCTGTGCGTGCACATATGCCCAGTCTGTGCAGACACCACCTGGTGACCTTTTGAGTTAAAACTGCCGGATTAAATGACCAGATGCCCTTTTTTCGTTAAAGGCCACTTCCACTGACTTCATTCATCCCATTGTTTGTAGTCCTTTGACAATAGCTTCCTAAATTAGTTTCAATAGGTTAGATTTTTATTCTATTTTATGTTATGATCGTTTTTTTCTCTCCACTTCCACTGCGCGTCAAGTTGTGCAATTGCGCGTCAGTGTGTTTGCACACTAGCTAATAGTATTTTCTTCTTTATTGTTTTCAAGTGAGAATGATAATTCATCAGAAAGTTTATTTAAAAAGTGAGAAAGTAAGAAAAATATAAAACAATTTATAAGAAAAATAGAAAAGTCAATAAAATTACGAAACTACCTCTAACAAAAAAATTAAGGAGAATTATAAAACAAAATTTAACAAAAATTATATAAAACGTTTGAAATCTAAATATTAAATAAACACCGGTTTTGTTTCTTTTTGGTATAGCTCTAGAAGGTACTCTGGCTTTTGCTCATCTGGATAATCATGTTCAAACAGTGGTTCCGTCTTTATCTCCACTGTATCTTCCAACAAAAGATCGGGGTTTCTCTTTTCCCTGATTCCTGTATCTGAAAATCTGAGAATCAGAAAATCTGAGAGTCGAACAATTTCCAAAAACAATTTTTTCAAAAATTATAATTTATTGAATTGAAAATAAAAAAACAATTATTTGCTGAAATCTAGGAGACGCATTGGATGCTTTGTGAAGTTGTTGAAGTCTGCTCGACCAGTATCTTCTTCGTATTGCTTGGCGCATTATCGACGACGACGTTGATTCCAAATCCTCGAAGATGATCTTTGGTTCTTCTCCGTACTTGGGGGCTCCAGAGTTGTCTTCCGATACAAAGATGACATCGTTCTTTCAATAGCAGTGCGTTCTTCGGAATCATGGATGAGGACTATGAGAAAAGCACATCCGTTTTGCACAAGCTTCGTGTGACAGGTACCTCGAGACACTGTAATTTTTAATTTTTATAAGCGTTTTGTCTTTTTAAAACTCACTTTAATCCTAATCGTCTGTTGTGGACCTAACGGAAAGAATACTGCTTGAGCCATGGAGAACGAAGGCTTGGTTTTTGATCGAATTCTTTCGATCTCCCTTTTTTAAATAGAATCGAACCACTTTTTGTTCGGAATCTGGAAAAAATATAGTTGAAAATTGGTTAGAGGTTTATCAGTCATCAAATCATTCAGTTTTTATAAATAACTGTGAAAAGATGCTTTGAAATGTTTAATAAAATCTAATTTCAAAGGGAAAAACTAAAAAAAACTCACTTTTTTTCAAAAACTCCATTTGAAATTCTTTTTCTTTTTTTTCGGATCCAATAATAAATAGTAAATAACTCAGAAAAATCAGTAAAAAATAGTCAACCTAACCACAAGGAGACACGTCGAAAAGAATGATGAAAGAATAGAGGGGTGTCCGATCGAGAGGAGAGGGATTCTACGCCTCTCAGAATCACGTTCTTTCTTTTTTTATTATGGTTCGGGAGAGTAAAGGTGCGGTGCAGAGATGCAAATACTTACGTGGAGGACGACCATTTTTATAGTCGTCATGAGGGAAAGTATTCCTATGAAGAAAGGAAAAAGGGACAGACTTTTCATTTGAGAAGAGAAAATTGAGGGGTATTATTGAAAAGTTGACATTTTTTCAGTTAATTTTATTGTTTTTCTACTTTGCGAATAGACAGAAATTAATTTTATTTGACTCCCTGAGTTGTTTTTCTAGCGGTTTTTTCTGGGTTCAACTAGTTTTTATTCCATTATAAATAGACTTTATCCATTTGTGCATAACAAAAGAAAAGGTTACATGAAAGGGCAAAAGATTCCGATAAGACTCATACACCAACTGATAAGACCGACCCAGCACTTTTATACAACTGATATTGAATATTGTTTCAGTCGTTGAAGTTTCTATTACATGTGCCGTCCTCGCTAATACAATTAAATCTAGGCGAATCAAAATTAATTAACAAAAACACAGCAAACTAAAGGAAATTAAAGAAATGAAGAAAAATCAGCTCCAACTCTATTCCTCCTTCGATGTACGAGCAATCTGATTTTGTCCTTGTGCCTCTCCTCCTTCTGTTAAATCAGTTCGAAGTTGATTGTCCCCCGGTATGCATTTTGACATCTGTTTTCCGTTGTCGTGATCGGCGCAAATATGCATTATCGGCAATTTCTCTCTTCTTTTCTCTTCTTATAAAGTGAATTTGTCCAGCGTTGTCCTTTTTTTTGAGATTTCTGCGTGAGTTTCGTTAGCTTGATACTCGGAACGTTTCGATGGTGTCAGGTTATTTTTGCCATGAGCTGCTCTCCAGGTATCATTATCCTCGCCCATGAGTCGCACCATCAATGTCGCGGCGGTTCTGAAAATTGAGATTTTATACTTGGTAAAAAAAATTAAGAAATTGGGTATAAGATATGTAAAAAATAACTCACAAGCCGTTTATCGTCTTAAAAATTTGCTCCTCTCGCTTCGGGAGTTCCTGCATGTGCAGGAACTCAATATTAACTTCTCCCAATTGTTCCAGGACCTCTGGAAGATTTTTGAGCCAATTGGCCTCACCCAACTTGCGGAGCACATGGTGCAGCTGCCCAGTTGCTGAAAAACATGGTTTTTAAAAAATAAAACATCGGAAAAACTCACGGCGCTCTTCTTACTCCTCCTCTCTCGTATTCATACTCCGAGTATTCGGATAAGCTGCTCTCCAGTTGTCATTATCTTCTACTACACCTCGATATTTTTCCCAATACTCCAGCTTCGGTTTGCAAAGACGTGTTTGCAAAATCGTTTACCTCACGAAGAAACTGAACCTCTCTTTGGATGGATTGAACTTTGGCTAACTACTAGTAAGTTGTCATTTAAGGTTCTTGTAACTCCGAGGCTTGTCAGTCATATTGATTCTTGAAGTATTTATAACAACTAATTCCTTTTTTTCTAGAGATAAAACTCACTCTTTTCAGTATGGAAAACCAATTTTGAATGTTTAAAACCAATAATAAAAAGTAAAAAATTCAGAAAAATCAATAGAAAATATGTCACCTACTCACAAGGAACATTTCGAAATTAATGAAGAGACACTGGAAAGGAAGCCTATCTTTCCTCTCTCTCTCTCTCTCTCTTTCTCTTTCTCTTTCTCTTTCTCTTTTCCGTTTGCCTACTGATAAGACACACAACAAGAGCACGCTCTATGTGTTCAGTCACGTGATTTTCATGAGCAAACAAAAAGAATTCAATGAGTTTTTTTTTCTGTTGAACGAGATAAGAAACCGTGAATGTTGTCAAGCGACTAGTCATCACAATGTATTATAGAAAATATTTTGAAATTTTTCGTTTTAATTAAGATTCCGGATCACAATTATTTTTGACACTTCGAAATGTCCGGTTTCGAAAATCTGGTTTTGAAATTCTGACACTTGAAAGCTTTATGTTCAGCCAAGTCTTTGTTCATGGAGCCTGGACGACTTCAGGTTGGTGCAACAACCTCGTTTAAAAACAAATAGAAAAAACGACACGGTAAATCTTCATATTGTTTTTCGAAAAATAAGAAATTGGAGATTTTGATCAGTGTGTTGCATTGGAAGACGAAAACAAACAAACAGACTCCGACTACACGATGAATCCAATCTCCAGTGAGATTGTTGACGATGGTCACGATGTCGATGGCGGTGACTGCAAGGTTAACTATTTCAGATTAAACCAAATTGAAATGAGTATGCATATTTTAAGCAATACTTACTTGATCGGAAAGTGTATATTTGGAACAGAAAGTCGACCAGAATACCAAAGTTGCTGCAAATGATGATTCGAGCGATTTTGAACGCGCTTCATTTCTCCTATTGATATCACTCTTCATTGCAAACAAGAGAGCCTTTACACTGGCAACAAGAGGAAAAATGTGAGCGATGCAAATTGCTCCACGCTGGAAAGTATGAACCTATAAGATTCTTCACGCAAGTAAACTTACCATTCTTTCAAAATCCAAATCCAAAATACCGTTGATACCAACTAGTTTGGCCTCATTTTCCTTGATCTTTGGGAGTGCATTGAGGAATTGAGCTGGAAATAACTGTAATGATAGCAAATAGCAATGTTCCACCTACCGAAAGAACTGAGGCTTGTGAGTATCATCACGACGATAAGTGCGCATCGCCAGATAATGTTCTTCTGAAAGTCTTCCAGCATTTCTTGAAATTTCAGTTGAATTTTGAATTAACATACCCAATTGTTGTACTTGATTAGAGAGATTCTTTTCAAATATTCAGGACCCTAAAGGAACTTTTAATTTTAAAATTTTTTTTCGATTTTTTTTTATCGAAAAATACTACAGAGGTCCTTGTAATCTCTATTTTCATCGAAAAAAAAAACGATTTTTGCTATTTAGACACCAGTCTGAGAAATCTTTAAAAAAAAACAAAAACTCACTTTTTTGAAAAATCCACTAGAGGATTTTTTTTTTTTTAAATAGAATCCAATAAATAATAATAATAATAGTTCAGAAAAATCAGTAAAAATATGTCCCTACGCACAAGGGGCATTTGAATTCGTCCACCTATACACAAGGAGACGGGAAGAATGATGAAAGAATATCGAGAGGAATGACGAAAGAAGGGAGGGGTGCCTCATCGAATAAACATGGTTTCAGTGTCTCCGAAAATCTAGTTCTCTCTCTCTTTTTTCTATTATCATTCGAGAGAGTAAATACATAAAAATAGGAAGGGAATGGGAACAATAGGGAGCAGAAAAAGTGACGAATGCTTACGTGGAGAGGGAAAGCAATGTTCAAAAGGTCATATTCCTGTGGAGGAAGGGAACAAGTATGTATCTGCGATTTAGGGATTGAACGCAACTTTATATTATAGTTTTGTAAACCGATTTCCTTGTTTTTCCCCCTATCACATATTTTCGAGTCCTGGTTTTTATGCATTCATCAAGATCTCTTGCTTTTTTTCGGGTTTTCTCAATAAAAATCTTTGTTTTCGATTTAAAAAGTTTATTAAAATGATACATTTATATTAAAATGATGATTTATGAGGGCGGCTTTAGCAGAAAAATACGTCGAGACAAATGGCGCAGTAATGCTTATATGTGTCTATCCTATTTTCCTCAATCTGAAAATATGTATGAGATTACAGGTACTTTTAGCGGTAACATTACCATTTCAGCAACTCTTTTGGTTTGTTGACGTCTCATTTCTTTGAGGATAACCTCAACATCATTACTAACAATTTTTTAACAATTTCACGAAAAGTTTTTGACTCATTGATCTTTCCTCGATCCTGGAGTTTTGAAGAGCCAGTTGTATATTGTTCACTTTGTCGACAGCCCTTTGCTTTGAAATTATCCAGTCTATACTCATGGACTCTGTATACGTACGGGACGTCCTCGCCCATGAGTCGCACCATCAATGTCGCGGCGGTTCTGAAAATTGAGATATTATACTTGATGAAAAAATTAAGAAATTGGGTATACGATGTGTAAAAAATAACTCACAAGCCGTTTATCGTCTCAAAAATTTGCTCCTCTCGTTCGTGGAGTTCCTGCATGTGCAGGAACTCAATTTTAACTTCTCCAAATTGTTCCAGGAGCTCTGGAAGATTTTTGAGCCAATCGGCTCCTCTCAACTCGCGCACATGGTGCAATTGCCCAGTTGCTGAAAAATATGGTTTTTTAAAAATAAAAAATCAGTCATATTGAAGTATCTCTTGATCTTATTCTTGATCTCCTATTCTTGAAGTATAACTAGGCACCACAGCATAATTTTTAAACTCAATTTTTTTTTAAACTTTTGATTGCAATATGTTCCCCTCCCTTATAGAAGTACATTTCCAAAATTTCAGCGAAAAATTTTTTCCCAATCTTGAGTTATAAACGTTTTTGTGCGAAACCTCAATGTACTGATTTTCTCCCCAGCGGCGCTGGAAAAAGGCGAAGTGGGCGGAAGGAAGTTCGATCTGGGGATCGCCAAACGAAAAACAAGCGCGCAACCACTCGACCACGCGGGCGGCGCCAATCGAGAGGGTGTATAAGAAGCGGGGGCGGTCTCGAGCGGTCCACCTCATTTTTTATATCAATTTTTCTGAAAAATCGGGTAGAAAAAGTAAAATAAAAAATTTTGGCTACATTAAAATTTTTTTTAATAAAAAGGGGTTTGTTCAGAATTTTGCGTAGAATCCAATGGTGAAGAGAAAACCCGCGAGACAGCCATGCATCATGGCCAAAACTCAAAAAAACGGAAAATTTCCGAAATTCATATTTTTCAAACGAGTACGAAAATTACTTAAAAGTTTCCAATCTTTTTGAAATTTGTCATACAGATACATAAGACACTTTACTATCATAATAAGTCAAAAAAAGAGTGGGTCAACGCTGAAAATTTTTTTCAATTTCTTGTGGCACTTTGAATGAAAATTCTGAAATTTGGCTACATTAAAAATTCATTTTTCTTTCAAAATCGGATTTCTCGTATTAAAAACTATTCGAATCAATCATAAAAACCTGCGAGACAAGCTTTCTTCAAGTATTTTTTAGCGCCGATTCAAAACTTTTTTGGTTTTCTATGAATTTTTGGTCTAAAACCTAAAGATAGCTAAAAACTGATAATTCCATTGAATTCTACGCCATCGATTACGTGTAGACATATTTGATATATAACAATTCTCTATTCTCAACCCTTGGTACAGAGCCTCAAAGTTGGTACAGGGCGCTGGGGAGACAAATTTCGACGCCCCGCCCACTTTCATTGCGGTGCCTAAGTATAACTATTAATATTAACTTTTCTAGAGATAAAACTCACTCTTTTCAGTATGGAGAACCCATTTTGAGTGTTCAAAACCAATATAAAAAACAAAAAATTCAGAAAAATCAATAGAAAATATGTCACCTACTCACAAGGAACATTTCGAAATTAATGATGAAAGAATGGGAGAGACACCTATCTTTTCTCTCTCTCTCTCTCTCTCTCGTTTGATTGTCTACTGATAAGATACACAACAAGAGCACGCTCTGTTCATTCAGTCACGTGATTTTCATGAGCAAACAAAAAGAATTCAATAAGTTTTTCTTGTTAAAAAGATAAGAAATAGGTATTGTTGTCAAGCAACAGCGACTAGTCATCACAATGCTGAAAATATTTTGAAATTTTTCATTTTTTACCGTATTTATTCTAATGGACAGGTACCTCCTTCACTTGACTTTAGTTGCATTTATCTCGGTTCCCAATGAAGATATTGAAAAGTGATCAACTAACAAAATATACCTTATATTATTAACAAAATGTTGTTAGTTGACCACTTTTCAATATCTCAATTGAGAACTGAGATAAACGGTCTATCAGAATAAATGCGGTACCACTGCTACAAAGACACAGAACTCATGGATTTCAGAGAAACCGGAAATTAGTTTAATTTATTTTCGACTCAAAATCTAATGACAAATTTGAAGTTCTGAAATCAAACCAAAACCGCTGACAAAAGCAATATCCCATTCTTTAATTCCTTGCGCAGTTCTTTCATTATTTCCTTGCTCTCTTCCACCACATCCTCCAAATAAAATAAATAAAATTGAGTGCCGGGTTTTTTTTGTTTGTATATTTTTTAAAATGTATTCCATTAAGATCTTTTGCTTTTTTTTCGGGTTTTCTCAATAATTTCTCAAATAAAAGCTTTGTTTTCTTTTTTCTTCTCAATATAAAAGCTTTGTTTTCAATTAAAAAGTTTATTAAAATCAGATTAAAAATAAAATGAGATATATATTGAAAAAAGAAAACATTTATATTAAATTCGCACCACATCCTCGATCTGTAATCTTCCTTGACTCATCCGACAAATGGCGCATGTGTAGCGGTACTTTTCATCTGATGATTTTATGACGGAGATTGACGCAGAAAAATTTTTCGAGACAGATGGCGCATTGATCCTCATATTTGTCTATTATATCACTGTGACTCTAAACATATGTATTACAGGTGCTTTTAGCTGTAACATTACCATTTCAAGGACTCTTTTCTTTTGCTGACGCCTCATTTCGGTCAATATAACCTCGACATCATTACAAGCAAGATCTTTCTCCTTGCGTAAGTCTTTTATTATGTCTTTGCTTTCTTCCACTGCATCCTCCAAAGACCGCATATCCTCCACCATATCAGCTACTTGATGCTCCCTATCATCCCTCTTCATTCTCAACTCATCATCCTTGTTTTGCAGCACTTTCTTTCGCAATCTCCCCATTAGCTTCCTGAATATATATGAATATTAAAAGATATATTTGAAATAAACAACTCACGGCAAGTTTTTGACTCATTAGTCTTTCCGCCATTCTGGACTCTTGAAGAGCCATTTGCAGCTCTTTCACCTTATCGACAGCTCTTTGCTTTGAGATGATCTCCTTTGCCAAGGCGGCATTCAAGGCATCAGTAGTGATAGGCACCGTCTCGACACAATATCCGGGTGTCTCAGGTATTGTAGAGCAGAGATCAGGGAAGAGTCGCTTCTGAAAAAAAATTAGGATTTTTGAACTTAATGAAAAGTTTAAACGTACTCTTTGCAACTTTTTGATATAGTTGATGTGGTCGGAAACAGACTCGATTGGTTTTGCTCATTTCAATCAATTTTCCTTTTCAAATCCAATAAAAGTAATTCAGAAAAATCAAGTAATATGTCTCTACACACAAGAGGCATTTGGAGAACAATAGTAGTTCAATAATAATAGAAAAATAATTCAGAAAAATCAATAAAGACCATGTCACCTATACACAAGGGGCATTTGGGGGATGAATGAGTGAATGGAGGTGGACGAGGTCCAGGTCACTCTCCTTTTCGTTGCGAGACCAATGGTTTTAGGACCAAGGGGGTGGAGTGTGTGTGTATTGATCTAACCAATTCGTATCATAATAAATGTCAGTCCTAACAATAAATGTCGTCTCTAATAAATCTACATTGTTTATTGACGATATAAAAGTGTAAAGGAATTGAATAAAACAAAGTCAGGTGTTTGTCCATGAGGAAAGTGAAGAAAAGTACAATCATGTAGGTATATTTTTGTTGTCATGAACAGGGCAAACCAGCAAACGAAAAGCACTGATAGTCGCATTTCTCACTGAAATCATATGCGTGATCTATTTGTTACTGTGCTGAACTCGGTCTTTTATCAACAATATTTATTCGTTCTTTTCATAAAAAAAAACAAAGAATCAGCAATCGGAATTGTTTATCCTCAAAGGCATAACTTCTCATGGTGTTTGAAATCCTTTTTGCATTTTTTGCAATTTGATCGGCGGGTGCAAAGTTTGGTGTGTCTTTTGAAGCAATACCCATATTTAATAGCTGAGATGATTCGCTCTTCTTTGAACTTTGATTCACATTCACGTCAAAAAAATCTAACAATAGACAATAAACAATAATTCAGAAAAATCAGTAGAAAATATGTCGCCTAATCACAAGGGACATTTCGAAGTAATTGAAGAATGAATGGGGGAGACACTAGAAAAGAAAGTTTACTGATCTTATCTCTCTCATTTGATTGTTTTCCGATAAGATACACAACAAGAGTACATTTATTCAGTTGTCTGACCATTGTGAGCAGATAAGATACCGTAAAACCTGTAATAGACTTGCCCCTCTATTTGTTTTGCCCCTCTAATAGTCTTGCTGTAGAAAAAAAAAGAACAATACCCACTAATACAATGACGTCATTTTGTATCTTCATGATTTGTAAATTCAAATTGTTTTTTCTATTTTTTGCGAGTACGTCAGACTATTCATTTGTTTTCGAATTTGACCTTTGATGTCTGGATGACCTTCGTTTGCAGCAATTGTTTGCCCACCGAAAAGGGACGCGGAGAAAGTGAGAAGAGTGCAGTTATTTTTATGAGGGAATGAATGTTCAAATGAACCATTAGACGGGCAATTGTACTTTTTTCTATTCATTCGAATACTGAATAAATGGCTCTGTTGTATAATCCGTTCAAGAAGGAGGGTTTCAGTGAAGACTTTTTTTTCAATTTACAACAGAGGACATTCTTCCATAGAAGACAGACTGAATTCAACTTTTTTGAGACCGTGAAACTGTCAACACATAAAATGTAATTTACAGAAATGGAGCCACTTCGTTTTTTGTAATTTTTATTCAGAAAAAGCTGTTCACGTGAGGAATCAACAACAAAGTCACTGATTTCACGATTTTTCAATTGCGAAAAAATAATATTCAAATTCAGTCTGTCTTATTAGAGAGTTATCCATAAGTTTATTTCGTTCTTTCAGAGTTTTCTACTATGAAATTTGTCGAAATGTATCTACATCTCACAATCCCTCGAATCATTAAAGAAGAGAGGCAGTTGAACACTTTCCGTGTGTACACAAAAGGAAACAACGAATGCATTTGTCTGCGCACGTCTAAACCTCTACTGCCTTTTTTCCATCGCATTTCCGTTTCTTCCTCATTCTTCCCTTCTTGTCTCCTTGTGGTTAGGTTGACAATTTCAAATGCTTCTCGTGCATAGAGGCATATTTCTACTGATTTTTCTGACTTATTATTATTTTATTGACTATTGGATCAAAAAAAAAGAAAAAAGGAATCAACGAATGGATTCATATTTTAAAAAGTGAGTTTTTTATTGTTTTCCTCAAAAATTTTAGAAAAAAATCTAATATTTGTGAAATTAACACGTCATTAGCTATTTTTGAGTGATTTCTTAAAAAAGATTTATTCGTTTCCATTTCGAAAAATGAAAAAACGGTTTTGAAATTTTCATTGAATGATTCTCCTCATCTTTTTCGTTTGTCTTCTCCTTTCATTGTCTCATAAAAAACGGAGAGAGCGCTGCTTTTCTTATGTTTAATGGATCCCGTGATTTTACGGGAAATGTGCACATTGTATTGAGAAATGACAGTTGATTGCAATTTTTTTCAGATTAACGAACATGGGCTCTACAGGATCAGTCAACCACTTGAGAATTTGCGTCTGCTAACAGGTATTAACCCTATAAATTGAGTCATATAACATCTATCATTGTTTCAGGACAGATCCGAGATCCATTTCCGTGTCAGTGATACGGTCCAACTTTTGAAGGTGAAGCAATAAGTGGCGAATCGTCTTCAAATGAGCATCAGAGTCCTTCGGTTAGTTTTGAAAAACGATTTCTCCGCAATTCTACATTCTTTCAGATTCTGAAATCGAAGAGTCGAGGACAATGACACTAAAAATGGAAGACTGCGACGTCATCGAAGTCTACGTAGAAGTTATGGGTGGCTGAAAATTTCGATGCTTGGATTATTGAATAATATTTACATCAATATTCATTTGTTGTCATTTTAACACCTTCCCACATCTTGTTGAATAAATTCATATATAATATATTGAATTTGATACTCATATAATGTCTTTATTGAAAAAAATAGAAAATTTGGGAAAATGATGAAGCAATAGAGATCAAACACTGGGAAAAACTTCAAATCTGAAAGAATAAATTATTAGAAATGGAAACAGGCTCATCAGTTACCTGAGTCATCTTCTTCATACAGTTTCTGGTATTCCGCACAAAAACGATTGGTGCTCCCACGATTTACAATGGTAGCATTGCCTGAGCTTCGCTGGGTTACACTTGTGATATTCACCTCTTGGTTGAAATCACTTTATCCGTTTCTCAAAGGACCGTCTTCCTTTCTTCTATCGTTGCAAAATGTGGACATTCGTCAGAGTAGTGTTTGCTTTTGCAATAGGTACACGTGGTGTTTCCATCAGTAATGGGTGATCTTCCATGCTCACGCTTAGTAGACTCTCTTCTGCCAGTCAAGTCTCAAGTTGTTCACTACGGATTGCTGTTTCGATGCTCCCCTGTCGTTTTCCGATGTCTCCATTTTGAAACTCCAATGATTCTCTTTTTTCGACTGTGAATAATGTCTCATCAATCAAAAGAGTTCCATTTTCTTCCGCCTTCCGAATATTTATCCATTTGCTGATTTTCTCCATCTCATCGTTTTTGACATCCCTTCGCAGACTTGGCCTGATTCTTTTTCATGGTTGCATCGTCTTTTTTGTCTTCATACAAATTTCGGTGGACTCTCACTTTTGCTTTAGCTTTGCAAAGCTCCTTGTTATCGTATTTCAAGCTGTTTGTGAGAAACTTGACTTTATCGTTCAGGTCAGAAAGGGACAGTTTGATTGCAATAAAAACCATCATCATCATGAGAACACGTCTCGTCTTCTTTTTTTTTTGCCTCGTGTTGTAGCATTTGTGCAATTAACTCTTGCAGTTTTTTCGTAGCCGGTTTCTGCAAATCGTAACACTATTTTTGAGAATACTAAAAAGAAGACCCTAAAAAAGATAATAAACCGTGAGAAAACGGAGACGGTGCACAAAAGCACATAAAAATGATGAGAATTTTTTATGCAAATTCGGATTTTTTCTTTTTGCATTTAAGCATCAAATCAAATCAAAACGATACGCAAATTATTTGTACGCATGAATTCTATGCGTTCAAAACTGAGAAATTATTTGAAAATAGCTAACACGGGAACCTTTTAAGTCGAGGTTGTAATTTGCAAAAACCATTGATGCAGTTCGAAAGAGCACTATTGAAAACCTGTATATTCCCGTTTTCAAAAGCTGCTTACGAGACCTCTGAAGGGGTGAAAACTGGGTCAAAAGTTTGAACTTTTAGAACTTTTTGCTTGTGATTCCAGAAATTCAGTACTTTAAACGTGACTTCAGAGGTCTCGTAAGCAGCTTTTGAAAACGGGAATATAGGTTTTCAATAGTGCTCTTTCGAACTGCATCAATGGTTTTTGCAAATTACAACCTCGACTTAAAAGGTTCCCTTGTAAGTGCTCGTTTCACAGATTTCACATTTTCTTTCAATTTTTTGAGAAAAACAATTTTAAAAACTCACTTTTAAAAAAATCAATCCATTCAATGATTCCTTTTTTTCTTTTTTTTTCGTGTGATCCAATAGTAAATAATTGAAATAATAATTCAGAAAAAACAGTAGTAATATGTCCCTATGCACGAGGGGCATTTGAAATCGTCAACCTATGCACAAGGAGACAAGAAGGGAAGAATGAGGAAGAAAAGGAAATGCGATGGAAAAAAGGAAGAAGAGGTTTAGACATGCAAACAATCGATGCTTCCTTTTGTGTACACACGGCAAGTGTTCAACTACCTCTCTTTTTTTATGATTCGAGGTATAGTGAGAAGTAGAGACCGCTTAGTAACCATCCGAGAAGAAAAGAATTGCCAGATTTGATTTCAACAGATGCCAGTTCAGAATAGCCTTACTGATCAACTACGTCACCAAATGTATTATACGATAGTACGATTCAGATCCCAAGTTTCAATGATTTTTCTCTTTATCTGATTCATAAATTTCAATATTTCTATCCGTTTTCTTTCTTCAGTGACAAATACATTTCAAATCTTTTATTTTTCAAAATTAAATCGAAATCTGATAAATTTAAAATAAAATCACAATTTTTCGCACAGATCTGGTTCTTTTGATTGTAAGATGATTGTGTCGAATCCTTCGTTGACTACACAAGTGGATACTTTTAACTTTTTGTCGAATGAAGATCGGCATACAATCATATCACCTTTTTTGATTGATTTGTTCTTTTCATTCCCGTATATGAAGCAAGTCTTGGAGTTAACCGAATAGATTGTCTTCCTCGTCTTTTGTATATAAAATAAAATACGATTCAGGCAATTGAGGTAGGCTCCACGACGAATGTTAGACCACGGTTCTGGAACTTTATGATTCCTCGCTTTCCGAACTTGTTTTTGATTTCGTATCCATTGGACAAGTCATTGGTTTGTCCTCCGCTGAAAATGAATTTTCTTACTTTCAAGTCGAATGTAATAAAGGCGGTACTTACAACTGATAATTGAGAACATAAGCATCTTGTTTCTTGGCGTTTAAGCCTTGAAGAGCTCTCTTTTTTTGCGAAGAGGACTTTGAAAAATTTCAATAATAATTTTTTAAATTGAATCCATTCGAAGATTCCTTTTTTTTAAAGAATCCACTAATAAATAATAATAATAAGTCAGAAAAATCAGTAGAAATATGTCTCTATTCACAAGAGGCATTTGAAATCGTCAACCTATACACAAGGAGACAAGAAGGCAAGAATGAAGAAAGAATGGGATGAGATGGAAAAAAGGCGGAAGAGGTTTAGAGAAACAGGCAAATCCCATTCATGTTGACCTTTTGTGCGTGCACGCACAGCCAACTGTTCCTGTTACGCAATTCAGAGTTTGTGATATGCAAAACCCGCCTGGTGACCCTTCGAGTAGAAATTGTCGGATGAAATGACAACAGATGCTCATTTAAAATACACTCTTCCCTTAGAGACAACGTATCCAATGACGTCATTAATCTTCATGTTTGTAAATGTTTGATAGTACTTTCCCTAAATTCATTTCAATGACACTTTAGATTTGTTTTGTTATGATTTGAAAAAGTCAGACAATTCCATTCAAAAACATGTGATTTTTGGTGCGAGAACAACCTTCATTTGCATAAATTCAAATGTTTTCCCGACGAAGAGGGACGCGGAGAGAGACTGGGGTTTGGACTTGGGGGAAGGAATGTTCAAATAAACAATCAAACATCATTTTTAGTACTCTTTCATAACATTTCAAACTGAAAATGAATGTTTATCTAGTGAATTTCGTCATTTCTAGAAAATCTTTTCAATTCTATTTGTTTATCTAAAGAAAATGTGGGGTTCTTGGGGATTTTGATGGGATTTTTGTCATTTTAAGCCTAATTTTAAGGTTCCCGGGCGATTTTTTTTCTCGAAAAATGTGTACGCAGAAAAATATTTATTTGTTTTCATGTCATGTTCATTGGTTAGTTGCTGACAAACGTTGGGTGGGCACGCCATAAATTTTGATCGGTTTTTTGAGATAAACTTGAGAGGGTCCATAAGATGACTCATCAAGGGTTGAGTCTCCATTCAATTGGCAGAGTGAATATTGTCGGTCTGAAAATTTGTTTTGATATTTGACAAGACACAGAATTTCTTACGGCAAACGAGGGGGACAAATAGCATGAGCATCAGAAGGCTGATGTTCACATCGATATCGATGAAATAAGTGAAATGTGCGGTTGCCATCCTCAGGTAGCTGAATTTTTATTACAATTTTTGAAATGTATCCTGAATCATAAACTCACCCCACAAAAAATCTTTCTGATCATGAATGGGTGTATCAATCTTAAAAATTGTTGTATCGTTTTTTCCCGATGATGTCATTGAAATTTATTATTTCGTCAACCGTCTGAATTCAAATATTTGTTAATATCTATTATAGGTTCTATGGAAATATCTATGACTCACCTAAAAACTGTCACTTCGAGTATCTTCCAATATTTATAAATCTTCATTCCATCGTAAATCCATTCGATTCATAAAGAAAACGATCGGCACATGTTTTCTGAAATTATTCAATTAAAAAGTTGAGGAAGATCGAAGCAAAACTCACTTTTTTTGATAACTTCATTGAATGGTGCCTTTTTTTCGTAGATCCAATAATAAATAGTAAAAAAAAATCAGAAAAATCAGTGGAATACATCGTAAATCACATACGACATTTCAAAAAATATAAAATAATTCAAAATAATCAAATCGTCAACCTATTCACAAGGAGACATGAAGAGAAGAATGATGAAAGAATGGAGGATGGCCGATCGAAAGGAGGACTTTTCTGTGTCTCTCAGAATCTAATGTTCTCTCTTATTTGTTATGATTCATGAGAGTTAGAGATGCAGGGGCAGAAAGTGAGTCATGATGATTCATATTATTTTGAAATAGGACAAACAAGATATATGAGCATGTTTGAAAAAAAGAGAAATGCAGGGGCAGAAAACAAATCATGATGAAAACAGCATTACTCATTCATGACAAAAGGACTGTTCGAAAAGTGTTTTCCATACTCTTTTGAAATAGGACATACAAGATAGATAAACATTTTTATTCTACACTTTGAAACCAGTCACTTCGAAACCACGACAATCCGAAAGTAGATAACGTTTTTTAACCGATCACCGATATTATGGCTTGAAAATCTGGTCCGACAGTTTTAGTCGACAAATCATGAGGCTGTTTTTTTTCACAAAGTTGTTTTTGATCATTTGCGAAATGCAGATCACCAGTTCTTTAGTTTTTGTTTCGAATAAACACACGTTCTTATAAACACTTTTTTATTAACAAGTAGAGGGTTTGTAAAATGGAAGTTAGTCTAACTAAGAAAGAAAGATCATAATTAAATTGAGATCTTCGTTCAGAGATACATGTGAGCTGTCAAAAAAATTCCGTTGTTTTGACAAATCCCGTCGTCGGGGTATGGCATCCTGTTTTTTTCCATCTTATCAAGTCTTCCATATCGTTTTTGTAGCGCCATAGGAGTTTGAAGAATTGGACAACATCATACAACAATTAGGATACAACCGATTGCGATAAATTCGACAGGATTCACACTTGTATCCTTGTGATTGATCACAGCAAACATGAAATCCCGTTTGATTCTCTCCTCGCAGAAGATAGAGAAATCGATGCTGTAAAATATGGTTAAGGTTGAGTGACTAAACTATCCAACATACACATTCTTTTCCTTATTACGAAATTTAATCAATTGTTTCGTAATCTCCACTATCCCTTTTATTTTTAAATGCCAATGGAATTTCTTCATAATGATTTTGAGCCGCCCTTTGAACGATAGTTTCCAAAATCGGAACGATGTTTCTCTCAAGTGTGTTACATTTCCTTCACTCGTTTCATAACTGCTGATCAATCACTTTTGGACCATGCTTCTCTCAATAGTCTTGTGTTCCTAAAAAATTTTAAGTTGAGAAAGATCAAAGCAAAACTCACTTTTTTTTGAAAACTTCATTGAAAGGTTTCTTTTTTTTCAAAGATCCAATAATAAATAGTAAAAAATTCAGAAAAATCAGTGGAATACATCGTAAATCACATACGACATTTCAAAATAATCAATATTAAATAATTCAGAATAATCAAATCGTCAACCTATTCACAAGGAGACAGGAAGAATGATGAAAGAATGAAGGGACGCTTGATCAGGAGAAGATGGTTTCTGCGTCTTCCAGAATCTAATTGTCTCTATTATTTGTTATGATTCATGAAAGTTAGAGATGTCAGGGACAGGAAGTGAGTCATAATGATTCATATTATTTTGAAATAGGACTAACATTTTTGAAAAAAAGAAAATTGAAAGAAAGTCATTCAAAATTTGGTTTTTTTAGAAAAGAGAGAGAAAAATACTACGATTACAAAAACTAGTTTGAATACAGAAATTAAAATGCAAAAAACCCTATTCGCTTCAAAACATCATGCAGGATCAAGAAATTCCTCAGCGTTAGAAAAAATTTTAGTTCAGAGATTTTTTTCAAAATCATGCAGAGAATTAAATAATCTTCAAAACGGAAGAGAACTGCACGTTTTGGTACCAGTTTCCGACTCCAGTTCATTCTGTCGTCGGCTACTAATCGACTCCTAAATATGTTTTTCTGTTTAATTTTTGGATATTCCCGATTGGATTATTCGTTCCTGTTTCCTATCGTGTGAGTACTGTTTGAACATTTTATTGAAATCAAATTAGTATTCTTGTAAATGTCTATTTTAAATTTTTTATTTTGTTCCAAAAATAAAAAGAGTCATCTGCTAATAATTGGAAAATAAATCTTATCGCTGGACGTCGCATTGTTCAACAATAGCATTTCCAACTATCCGAATCGATTGAGCATAATTCATTCTGTGGTTCCACTTCATCCTCTTCATCCTCATTCGTTTCTTCTTCTTCTACTTTATTTCTTGAGGTGGGGCAAAAGTTTCGTGCGTGTGGTCTTGACCCCGGGCACATCTTGCAGAGGTATTTATTTCCAAAGTTGTTAAACTTACATTCTGCTATGCTATGCTGGGTTTTCTTCAAACAAATGAGGCAGAGCCCCAATTGCTGTACTACGTTCCTTCTATACTCGTTATTTTTATAATAACAATCCCTAGCGAGATGATTTTCTAAACATATTCTACAGCCTGATATGATTGGATGAGGGAATATGTCTGTTGGGGCGGGAAGTTTGGTTGGGGTGTGGGATAAGTTGGGGGATATGATGGGGGGTATACTGAAGGGGGATAAGGATTATGGTGAGGTGGGTAGGGTTCGGCGTGATATTGCTGTTGTGGGTAGTATTGTTGACTATACTGGTTATGATGATGTGGATAGTTGTATATATGTGGATTATTCTGATGCTAAGGATGTTGGTGTTGGCAGTGCTAGCATGGGCACATCATCTGAAAATTATTTTGTGAGTGGAACTAAATAAAATAATAATTGTCGGTTGGATGGTCAAATTAATTGGTTATTGTCAAATGAATTGGTTATTGTTAAATGAATTGGTTATTGTCAAATATTCGAATTTAGTTTTTTTAAGCAATAAAATCATGTTTTTTCTACACAATTTTTTTAAAAAAATGCTCGTGGAATATCATAGTGTTATCACAGTTTAACTGAAGAAAATGAATTAATTTTAATTTCTTTTGACTTTTTTATTGCGAAAATTCAAAAAATCATTGAAATCCAGATGATTCTCTATTTTGCTTATTCTTAGAATATCCAAAAATTGAAACAAACTTTTCACTTTAAATTCTATGAATTTTTCTCAAAAATTCGAAAAATAAAGAGGGAAACTCACTTTTAATACAATTTTCATTTGGAAATTAACTTTCGAATTGAATAATAAATAGCAATAAATTCAAAAAAATCAGTAAAATAGTCGCCTATTCACAAGGGACCCATCGAAAAGAAATGAAAAGAGAAGGAAGGGGGTCCTCTATCTGTCAGAAATGTCTCTGCGTCTCTTCCAATCACGTACTTTCTTATTTTGCTCTTCCTCTTTTTATTACACCTGTTGTTTAATGATTCGAGGGATTGGGAGGCGCACTTTTCTTGTAAAGAGGGTCGTCTCTTTGATGAGAGAGAGAGAGAGAGCGAGAGAGAGAGAGAGAGAGAATGAGAAATGAGCATCCACGAAAATATCTGTTTTTCGGAAAAAAACATTTATTTACGGTGACAAGTAATGTTCCGAATCAGAAATAGTCAACCTTGATAAAACGTGACTTTTAGTAAGAAATGAAAGTCAAAAAAGTCGAAAAATGAAAAAGCAACTTTTTTTGACCGTCAAAAATTATAAAAAGTCAAACTGGGTTAAGAACAAACTTTCATAAATAGTCAAACCTAACTTTATGACTACAAAAGAGAAAAATAAGTCGGCAATCGTCCAGGAAAACGTGAAATTGTATTCTCTATAAATCCACGTTTCAATATTTTTCGCTCTTTGAATTTTTTTTAACTTCTTCGATTTTTTGATTCTGTTCCGTCAAGGTTTCAGTTTCCCTTATCACTTTTTTATCCAGTGATTTAGTGATTCAAAATGATTTAATATTAATAAAATTTATTGCCATTCACATTTAAGCATTGTAATCCTATAGATTGTGCAAGATTTAATAAAATTCCTAACAATTAAAATTAAATAGCATTTAAAAACGTAGATCACATCTAACTTATTTTATATGGAGCATCTGATCATTTGACATTCGAGGAGCTCGACGTTTCCCAAAACCTTTATTTTTGTCCGCCATTTTGACTGACATTCTGTTGTCGTAAGCACATTTCCAGTCGTTTTCAAAAATTATCTGAAAAATAATTTCTACAGTAATAACTTCTACAGTAGTTATATAACTCACAAATCAAAACTGTTCACCATTTCCAACTGTTTCAAATTCTCTTTTGTCCAATCATTGAATGCAAGTCGCATAAGCTCAGAAAAGTTGTAATTTCCTGCAAATGGTTCTCGTAAGGTTTTTTTCATATAAAAAGGAGTTACCATTGATTTCACTATTTCTTCTTGGCGTCAGAAGTTCGATTATTAATGATGTGGAATCACATTTTATCAAAATATTGCTGATTCTTGTTTCTTCAACACGCAAACTGATTTTTTGTAATGAGAAGATATCAGAAAGCAATTGACTTCATTGATGAAACATTTTGGAAGCTGAAAAAGAGAAACTCTTTTGAAAATAATTTTTTTTTAATTTGATTTTCATGATTTTTTCAAAACTTAGAGAAATAATAAGAAAAACTCACTTTTCACAAAAAATTCCAGTTGAAAAATTCCATTCCAATAATAATAAATAATAATAATTTCAGAAAAATCAGAAGAAAGTCGTCCCCTATTCACGAGGAAACATATCGGAATGAAAAGAGAAAGAAAGGGGGTCTTGATTGGGAAGAGTCTCTGCGTCTCTTTCAATCACGTTCTATCTCTTTTCACTTTTCCTCTTTTTATTACACCTATTGTTATATGTAAAAGTGTATTGATTCAATGGGAAGTGCTCGGTGCAGAAAGACAAGACCTTTTATTGCAAGAATACAAATGATTTTTTTTTCGGAAAAGGGAAACGATATCTAATCATTTTTAGCGACTCAATAATCCACATTGTACGTCAAAAAATTTAGAAAACACTCAATTTTAGATTTTCGAAAAATTTTTAGTTTTATTATACTTTGAAAGTTCGGCTCTGTAAATATTATTTGGATAGTGTTTTTATAATCAGATGGTGTTTTGAGAATTACCGTATTCATTCTAGTACAGCACCCCTTACACGTGACTTTAGCTGCTTTCATCTCGTTTCCCAGTGGAGATATTGAAAATCTGTCAACTAACAAAATGTTGTTACTAATATAAGGTGTATTTCATTAGTTGACCACTTTTCAGTATCTCCATTGGGAACCGAGATAACGCCAAAGTCAAGTGACCGGATGCTGAATAAACACGAAAGATGGTGTTTTGGCTTACTTTTTATTATTTGAGCAGACTCGAAAAATAATAAGGTTAATTAACGTTTATTAATTGAATTTGACATTATTTTTGTTTTAATTGTTATTTTTCTTTAATTTTCCGTAGTCTTCGGCTGCTTGACTATCCTCCTTGTCGTCTTCTATTCCAAAACGGTTAAGAAATGATGAGTCGTGAAAATCGGCAAGAAAAATACGATTCAAAAGCATTTTTCGGTTGTTGATGAAAAACGAAGGTGAACCCATTCTCGGTTAATGGTTATCTAAATAAAGGAAGCTATAATAAAAATTGGAACAGTATTACTACTAACCTGATATCCAGTGATAAGAATTTCTATATTCATAACAACTTGTTCTGTAGAGAAGAAAAAGTGATCGTTTTGTAAAGTTGTGGTCTCATCTTGAATTGAAAACGATGTCCTGAAATGATGAGTTTTAGGTAGACAGGGTTAGGTCAAAACTTAAAAAATAGTTTATCACACGTCTTATTTGGCTAAAAACTAACCTTCCTTTTGCAAGTACCACAATGTCGACAACGTCTCCAACTATCACCGGTTTCAGACTATGATTGAATTTCAGAATTTTTTCTCCTAGTCTTCCAACATTTTCTCAAGAGTTGAGAAGCTCGATCCACGACAAGTGCTGGGATCTTGGCCATACGAAATTGCAGAATTGGATGGAAAGTGTTTCTACTCTTCTATGTTTTCCACTAGTTTTTGCTTTCGAGCCATCAAAAGTGGAGCATAGATCAAATAAAACAATGTGATCAATAGCATAATTCCTTTCATATCGGAAATATTATGAATTGCTTGAAGAAGTGTAGTAGTTTAATGTTCTGATCATGTCTGTGTCCGATTGAAAATGTGACGAAAAATGAATTCTGCAAAAAAAAACAGTTTGTGAATTTATCAATAATGGGATTATTCGTGAAAAATTATTCGATTTTAATGCAAAAAATGCCACATTTTGAATTAAAATGCACATTATTAAAGGACATTTTTTGCTTTTTTTGAAATTTTTTTGAAATTTCCGTTTCTCAATTTTAAACAAATAATATAAACAAAAGAAAAACTCACACTTTTTTCCAACAGAAGCTCCTTGGTTTATTTTTAAAATCAAACAATGATAAAGAAATAATTCAGAAAAATCATAAAAATAGTCGCCTATTCACAAGGTGACATCTCAAAAAGAAATAAAAAGAGAAAGGAAGGGTTATCAATAGAAAATAGAATGCTCTACGTCTCTTCCAATCAAGTTCTCTCTCTTTTTGTTTATTAGACACCTGTTGTTAAATGTTGAGCGACGCACACTTTTCTTATCGTAAAGGTTGACCCACTACAAAGAGAAATGACCTTTCATTGGAAGAGTAATGAGAGTCAACATTGTTTATCAAAAAACGGTCCCAATAAATTTCAATTCCAATTTTTTTTGTTTTCTTAATTGAATTCATATTTATTTCTGAACAAAAAAAATCTGAACAAAAAAAATTCTGAACAAAATTCTGAACAAAAAAAAAACAAAGATGCTGAACAATAAAAGAGGCAGACAACAGTAATCTTTTTTTTGATTTCAAAACCTCAAGAACATGTATTATCTCTGAACAGACAATTTTCATATGTTGGAATTGTAAACTTCAGAAAAATCCATAAAAAATCTGAAAAAAAACTACAGTTTGAAAATTCTGAAATTCTAAAAAAATTTCCAATTTCTCTGAAAATTCCAGAGTCGATGCGCATTTTCAAACAAACTTGATCCTGAAATTCTCAAATAAAACTATCAGGTAAGAAGTAAGAACGAAAATTTCGAAAAACTCAAATTCTTAGATTTCAACTTTGGAATCTAGGTTTTCCTAATTATTCAAATCAGCTGAAATTTCGGAATCTTAATCTAAACCAAAACGCGCTTTGATTCTAAAATTTTCAGAAAAATCGGTGAAACTTTTCAAAATTTCAGTACTTTCAGACATTAATTCCCTCAACTTCCTACTATACAAATTATCTGAAAATTACTGTATCTTCTGGGAATAATGTCTTCTACCGTATCCCCGATTTTTAGACTTTTCTAGTGAATAGTTCTCGAGATACAGTAATCCCTTCCCTTCAACAAACTATGCGCACATTTTTCTTACCCGAGTTGTTTGGAAGAGAGACGCGGCCGCGACGAAGATTTTTCTTCCCCCACTACCCCCACCCGTTTCTCCTCGTTTCACCCCCCTTTTTCGTCAATTTTTCGAAGAATATTTTTTTGCGAACGGGCAAGTTTTATTGAATGAAATTGATAGAATATATTCAATTAATAATCCTCTTTGTATGTACCAAATTTCAGAAAGATCCGTTCATAGAAAATCTGAAAAATTACAGTATGAAAGTGCTGAAATTTTGAAAATTTTTTCAGAATTTTATGAAAATTTCAGAATCGATGCGCGTTTTCAGATACAACAAGCTCTCAAAATTTTAGAAAAATTGGTTGATTAGGAAAGTCTACAGTAAGAATAAAAAATTCAAAAATTTTAAAATTTCAGATTTTAGTTTTGTCCTGTAAACTTTCCTAATTTACCGATTTGGCTGAAATTTTGTGAGTTAAATCTAGATTTGTACGCGCAGCGACTCTCAAATTTCCAGAAAAATCGGAACAGAAAAAAAATTTTCAGAATTTTAAAACTGAAATTTTTCAGATGGTCCGTTGCTGGATTTTTTTGAAAATTGGTCCATACAAAAAGGATCATTAACTAAATCTATTTTGAAAGTTTGAGCTAATAAAAGCTATCCATTCAATAATACGAAGTCCCCGAAAAATCGGCTAAAAACGGGGTGAAAGGGGGATTGGGGAAGAAATCTCTAACGCACTGCGTCTCACTCTCACATGCTCTCTCATCTGCACATTTCGGATCACCATGAACGTTTTTTTGCCTGGAAAACTAGATTACTGTATCTCAAAAACTAGCTTACCGATTTTGATGAAATTAAAGGTTAGGATAGAAAACAGTATTCCCAAAAGGTACCGTAATTTTCAGATAAATAATTTCATAGGAAACTAACGAAATTATTGTCTGAATGTGCTGAAATTTTTAAAAGTTTCCCCGATTTTTCTGGAAATTTCAGAGTCGATGTGCGGTTTCGAATAGAATAGATTTTCAAAATTTCAGCTGATTTGAATGATTAGGAAAGGGTACGGTAAGATTTGAAATTTTGGAAACATTGTTTTTTGTCTCTCATCTCTTATCTCTTTTTCTGCCCTCTCTCTTAAATTGGGGTTCCCGAAAGTCGACATTTTTTGTGCGTGTGTCTGTGTGTGTGACCGCATGTCCGAAGCAGTTTCTCAGCTCCTACCTGACCGATTTCCATAATTTTTTGACAAAAAGATAGGAAAAGTTCACCACTACTTGCCCGTCTTTTCCGATTTTCAAAATTTAATCTGTGAAATTTTCTACGGCCATTTTAGTGGTTTTTCAGTGCTAATTTTTACCTTCCCAAGGGGAAAGTGGTCGTCTACACGTAAACAATAGTGGCCAACGCGAGCCCGTTTCAATGTCGGGCGCTGCATTTCTATAGGACCCCGTGTCTGTTCGCGCGCGCGAGGCGATATGAAAATGGAAAAATGGCTTAGTGGGTTGTTAAAAACAGTAAAAAACAGTTTTTTTGTAAGAATTGTTTATGATTAAAGTGATTTGAATACAAAAAGGCTCAACACGCGGAACGCGTCTGGCCTGGCCGCCGGAACGAGCGTAGCGAGTGATGGCGGTCAGGCTAGTTTTGATCTGAAAGATTGTGAAAGTTTTTTCATTTCTATCTATTCAGTGAAAGTATTTATCCACTTTTTCAAGTAATTTAAAGAACTGAACTGAAACTGTAATTTTTCATTGAGAATAAAAATTTATTTATCACAAGAATTTGAAAATTTCTATAAATCGAGCCGAAAGTTTGAAGTTATTTTGTTCATTTCCAGATTGCACTAGTTGAATACCATTTCCTCCATCAATCCCGTCTGTAACCGGTGAATTGGGTTGAGGCGATGTTGGTGGTGAATGACGTTTTCCAGTCGGAGCGGTTTGAATGGAGCTGAAAGTTCAATTATAGTTAGTTTTTTTTTCAGATTACGGTGAAAATTGAGATTTGATCTTTACAGTAATTTCGCTGTACTAATTATTTCAAAAAAGGAACTCACTTTTTTTAATTTTCCGAACATCGCTGTCCCTTTTTTAAATTGATACCATAAAACTACGGTATCAATCCAATAATAAATAGTAAATGAATCAGAAAAATCAGTGAAATAGTCGCCTAACCACAAGGGACATATCGGAAAGAAATATGGAAGAACTGAGGGTTTGCCCCGACTTAAATAGCGGTTTCGTCTCTTGCAATCGAGTCCTCTCTCATTTTTTATGATTGCGAAAAGCGAGATGCAAAAGATAGTTCCTTGTTCCCTTTTGCAGAATCCATAAAACTGCAGTTTTATCGATGTATGTTGCAAGATTTCGTTCTGTTTTGTACCTGATTTATGATTCATTTCATTCAAAATGATCAGGTTTTTTTTTCTAAATCAAAAATAATCGAATAAAGTTGCAATCAAGTCGTTTCTCATTTTTTATGACTGGGAAAAGCGATATGCAAAAGATTGTTTCACTTCCTGGTTCTATTTCCTGGTTCTTTTTCACAAAATTTATCATCTAAATACATAAACTCAACACCTCGAAGGATCGTCGGAATATCAGTTTTCAAAAATAGTGTTTTGCAAGTCAACGAACATTTTCACTCTCATCTTTAAAATGGAAGTTTTACTTACTCCACTCACTGAAAGTTTTCTTTGCAGTCTATTGAAAACCTAATATTCCTATTTTATGCTTGAAAAACTAGATTACTGTATCTCAAAAACTAGCTGACCGATTTTGATGAAACAAGAGGTTAAGGTAGAAGACAGTATTTCCAAAAGGAACAGTAATTTCAAATAAATCATACGGTAGGAAGTTAAAGAAACTACTGTCTGAAATTGCTGAAATTTTGAGAACTTTTTCCGATTGTTCTGAAAATTTCAGAGTCAATGCGCGTTTTTGGATAAAATTGTTTCTCAAAATTTCAGCCGCTGTGGATAATTAGGAAAGGATACGGTAAGATTTGAAATTTTGAACAATTGCTTTCCCTCTTGTACCTTCTATCAATTGGAAATATTGCTGGAGGAAGAAAGGCTACACCTAGACACCGAGAGTGACCTTTCTGAGATCTGGAAAATAAAAACAATCGGGAAAAGTTTGACCTTCGGAGCGAAAACAACATTCCTCTGCGAGAATAGGAATTCAAATGTTTGCCCGCCTAAAAGAGACACGGAGGAGAGTAATTGGGACACTCTTATAGAGGGGAATATTTACGTTTTCAAATCTCTTTGAATTGGGGTTTGCTCTCATTAAAAACCTATGTTAATGTTAATCAAAATGAAAATACCAGCTATTTTATTCCGGGGTTGATTTGAGTATTTTTTTTATATTCATGTGGAAAATAAGACCGGGTTTTATCAACAAACAATTTATTAATGCAACAGATTAATCCATAGACCGAGATAAAGTATTTAGAAAAAAAATATCTTTCTTCCTTCATTTTTCTCAGTTGCGATTCTGATGCATCTCTTTCCACTTGGTACTGCCATTATTCATCATTTTGCTGACTGAACTCCTTATTGGTTTGAGGAATCTTCGGAGAATTTATTACGGCGATGACTTGCCGATTAAAATGAAAGTTGTGACGGCTGAAAATGAATTATTGCATTTATGGAGACCTAAACTACCGATTACCTTCAATTTTTTTGCCATGGAAATCTTTCGATAGGCCTCCGATAACAAATACAAAAGCCTGAATGATTGTTGATTTTCCAGAACTGTTCGCTCCAGTCAGCCCACATAGATTACTAGAGTGCGTGATTGGAAGCACTTGAAGTCCAAAATTCAGTCTTCTGGAAATATTTTTATTTGTATTAATTATGAAAAAAGAAGAACTCACTTTTTTCTTTATTTTGTGATCCAATAATAAATAGTAGTTCAATAATGAATAAGTAGTTCAATAATGAATAATAGTTTTGATAATAATTATAAAAAATCAGTAAAACAGTCCTATGCCTATTCACAAGGGGACATGACGGGAAGAATGAAGAAAGAATGAAGAGGTACGCGATCAAGGGAAAAGGGTTTCTGCGTCTCCTGAGATCTAGTTGTCTCTCTTTTTTGTTATGGTTCCCTCTTTCTGTTCGAAAGGGCGTGACAAAGGGTGCAAAGTGCGAAAACGACATTTCTCGTTGCAAGAATTCAAATGTTCCCCCCGCCAAAAAAGAAAGGGAAAAGGGAGAGAGAGAGAAACTCATTAGAACTCTATTTGTCCCAAGATTGTGAACTGATGAATGATGCCTTTCATGTGGATTCTCTCAAACTATTCTATTATCTGTAACTTTTCATGAAAAATGAAAGTAAACAGTATGATGTAAAAAATATTTATTAAATCAATAGCGTCGGTCACTGGACTGTTTGGTTGTGGGGAGTGTCTTTGGGTGCCAATGAGCCGACTTTATTTGATTTATTTCATCTGAAAATTCAAAATTAGTTCGAAGCAATAATTTTAATAACTGAATTACCATCGTCGATTTCGTAGATTCTGTCCATTACCGGTGAGTTTGGTTGAGGCGATGAAGGTGGTGAATGACGTTTTCCAGTCGAAGTGGCTTGAGTGAGTGAATCTGAAAGTTCAATTATAGTTAGTTAACTACCAGATATTATTAGTTGAGTACCATTTCCTCCGTCGAGAACATTTTGTAGGTGTTGAAGAGAGGCACTGACCACGAGCAGAAATTTTCTTTTTGCCAATCACAATAATAAATTTTAATTATTCAGAAAAATCAGTAGAACCATGTCTCTATGCACGAGAGGCAATTAAAAAGATTAAAGAATACAGTAATAGGAATACTCAGAAAAATCAGTAAAAGAGTGTCACTTATTCACTAGGAACACATTTGGAGGAATGAGGGAAGAACTGAGGGTTTGCCCCGATTTAAATAGAAGTTTCGTCTCTTCCGATCGAGTTCTCTCTCATTTTTTATGATTGCGGAAAGCGAGATGCAAAAGATAGTTCCTTGTTCCCTTTTGCAGAATCCATAAAACTCGGCAGTTTCATGTATGTTTGAAGTTAGATTTCGCCTTTTTTTGTACCTGATTTATGATTCATTCTCTTCAAAATGATCAAGTTTTTTTTAATCAAAAATTATCGTATAAAGAGAAAATTGCCTTCAAGTCGTCTCTCATTTTTTATGACTGGGAAAAGCGAGATGCAAAAAACTGTTTCACTTCCTTGTTGTATAATACTTCCTGGTTCCTCTTCCTAGTTCTACTTCCTGGTTCCTTTTCACAAAAGTTATCATCTAAATACATAAACTCAATACCTTGTAGGAACGTCGGAACACTAGTTTTAAAAATTAGTGTTTTGCAAGCCAAAGACACTAATGTTTTCACCCTCGTCTTTGAAATGGAAGTTTTACTTATTCCTCTCACTGAAAGTTGTTTCATATTCCAGTAAAAAACTATTATTCCAATGCATAATTCTTCTAACATCTTCTTTTTTAACCCTCAACAGCTGTTTTTTCCCGTGGGGGTACCTTTTTTTCTCTCTTTTCGCTTTCCGAGGTCAAACCATTATTTGCGTACACCTTTCTGTAGGTTACTCGTATTCATTAAACTTCCAATTGCTGTTTTTCTATATTTATTTTATTATTAAAAAAGAAAAATGAGTTTTCATAAATTATTATAAAATGTAATAGTTAAACAAAACATGTATTTCTTTCAGAGTCTCTGGTATTCCTTCTTCGACGCCTCCGATGCCCTCCACCTTTCCGTGTTGAACTTTGTGATTCTCGACAGTGCGAGAGACCTGGGAAGTGCTGTGTAGGCCAATCCCTCTCCAAAAATTCTTTTCGTTACGAAAATGACGCCATCGAATGTGAGGCCTTGTACTCGGTGAACAATGCCTCTGCTTCACGTAGTGGGTATCGCTCCCAAAACAAATCTCCATCCTTGTTGCAGAGTCGCATCTTGACTACCTCGATGCGTCGCGAGTTCGCTCTGAAAAAAGATACATAATTTAAAAAAAAAATAGATGAATATAAATAAATATGAATAAAAATACTTACTTGAGGACGATCTTCGTTGGATGAACCTCCTCAATCGATCCGATTGTCCGTTGACAACTCCGGCCTTCGTGTCGAGGTTTTGTGTGATCATCACACGCAATCCGACGGCGACTTTGATGGTCTGCTTGGTTCCCTCGCGAAATGCCTCTCGCTCTTCGAGCCGTGGGTGGAGATCGATGGGGTGGAACACCCGGATGATCCCGAGTTGGAAGAGCTTCTAAAAAATAAAAAATATATTTATTATATATAAAAGAAAAAGAAAAAACTAACGTGTTCGTTCAATGCGTCGACTTCCGCATTTGTGCAGGCAATGACTGTAAAAGTCTTGCCCGGGTTCTGCTCCTCCAACTCGGCCCTCTTCCCGAAGAGATAGGCAGGTTCTGACACCATTCTTTCCAGGCTTCGTGTAATTTCCGACGCCGCCACGAGCCAGCCCATCTCGTCGATCTCCTCCCTTGTGGGCATGTAGCATTTGTCGACGATCGTCTTGTCGTCTTGGACGTCCCCATTCCGAATCTCCTCCAGCACTCGGAAGTCCTCCGGCTTGTCGGAGAGGCCTCGTGAGCACCAACATTTCGAACAGACTCCACAGGTTCTTTATTGTTCACAGTACTGCTGTTTCCTCCGGTAAGTCTAAAATTTCTTAAAATGAATATTGGAAAAATTATTAGAACACTAACCTTGAAAGACGTGGAGGTTTCCGAACGGGCTCGATGATCTCTTCACCATCTGGAGGCGGTAGTCCACAGAAGGACTAGGCTGAGCATGCCCACCTCGTCGATGATGAGCATTTTGACGATCCTCATAACTGTTTTCAAATGTTTGATGTCCCGTGGACTTGGCTGTTCAAACACGCGCGCTGTGAACGGTTTGACCGCCGATGTTCGCTGCCGGAACTCCTGTTGGGCCCATGAGGAGGCAAGCGTCTCCTTGAAGGACTTGAAATGGCTCTCCACGCCATTTTTGATCGCCCGGAGGAGGGTTGACTTTCCGGTTCCAGCTTTTCCGGCAATGAAACATTGTATAGGAGCGGTCTGGAAAAACAGAAGTATTATTGAGATATTTTTAATCGACTCAATTTATGACAGGCTGATTTTGAATTTTTTTTCGTAATTCAAAATTCGTGAAACCAGTAAGTTTTTTGTTAATTTTTAAGTGTTTTTCAAGAGAAATTACAGAAACGGAGGGACTTTTTTTCGTGTAAATTACTAAAAAAAACTCTTTTTTCTTGAACGTTTCACGAATCGAAATTTTTTTCAAATTCAGCTTGTTTTATATGATAAAATCAAATTACCTTTAAATAAAAACCGGGTTTTTAGTTAAATTAATACATAATAAAAAAGAAATTCAGAAAAAATCAGTAGGAGACGGCTACTCACAAGTCGTCTTTATAGATAGAATGAATGAACAATTACACTAACTTGTTACCCTTTACCCCGCGCGTCGAAACTGATTCATCTCTTTGTTCAATTATAGTATTTGTTCAAATAGAGCAATCTTCTTTTTATGTTTAGTCTTTCTGTTTACTCGATTGGAATGTCACTCTAGTTTACACATCTATTATAACAATTAGAGAGCAGTTTGACGGTCTGGTTAGGTTTTGGTTCCTACTGGGGGTAGAAATATAAAAGATTCATTATGAAAAAAAGCAAACGCTCAATTTCAAAAAGAGGGAATCAACAAAATAGTTCTAAAAAGAAACGGAGAATAATGAATCATTATAGAGGGAGCCGACAAGGGAATGAGAGAGTACCAGAAGTGGGGGAGAGTTTGTCTGAATTGGTTTTCTCATTAGAAGATTTTCTCATTTTTGTCTGTTTCATGCAAAGAACAAACAAAAGAAGACGATTATTGTAAAAGTTTTCGTTGAATTATGTAGGTGGTGAAGAGGATGACAATAGAAATGTGAGAGTATTTTAAAAAAGAAGACAATTATCGTTTATCGTTTGGTACGGTAGGAACAATAGATTATAAGACCAAATAAAACAATCACAACACCTGGCTTTGAAATTATGTTGAGTCCGATGTTCAGTGTTTTCCAGGCACTTTCTAGCCAGAAAATAAAATCGAACGGCGAATAAGCAATGGCTAAATCAGCCGAAATTTCGTTAATCTTGCGTCCAGCTTTCCTCTTTTCCTCGAAATAAGCGATCAACTCTCTCCGGTTATAATGGGTGATTTGTTTAGCTATCGGAATTGATTTGATTTCAAGTTTATCATGCCTTCCAAAAAACTTTCGAGAACCGATTTGAATCATTGCTTCGTGTGGGGCTTTGAACAATAAAGAACCGCTATCAGGAATATCTTTAACTACATAATGATTCAGTTGAGATATGTTCGAGAATAGCGTGTACGACTGAAAAAAATGGAGTTATAATTAATGTGGAGAGAAATTGTCTTACATGATGCGTACATAATGGGTCAATGACCAGGAGTCGTCCAACTAGAGCCAGCCAAAGCACGGAACTCAGCTGAGGTTTCTGAACCATGGATTATTATTTCAAAACTATCATTAATAGGCAGGGTTAAGACGAATGGGAATTGATTAGATCTGAAAAATAAATGAGTTATCTTGAAAAATAGAACATTTTTCATACCTTTTCTCTAACATAACCTTGAGCCAAGTGTTGGTTGAGAAGATAAATTGCGGTACTGTAGTAGCTTGCATTGAAAACACAGCCAATAATAAATAGAAAAGTAGTTCAGAATAATCAGAGAATATGTCGCCTATACAGGAGGGACATTTGGTTTGGAATAAAAATCCAATAATAAGAAGAATAATTCAGAAAAATCAATATGAGACGATGTCACCTATACAGAAGGGACATTTGAGGAAGAATGATGAGTAATTGGGGAGTGCACCTGTTTAAGATAAGGATTTTCTGCGTCTCTTGCAGACTAGCACTCTCTCACTTTCGTTATGAGACCATTCGTTGTAGGACCAAAGGGGGCGGAGTCTGTGTGTATTGATTGGATAACACTGATAAAGATCCTTCCGTATTATTCTCATTCATCCCCAAAATGTCCCTTGTGAGTAGGTGACATATCTCTTATTGATTTTTCTGAACTATTTATTCTTTATTCACTGGTATTCTTTCTATCCACATACTATATTCTTCGTTTTCAATGGATTTGACCGTTGATTCATCAATTTGGATCTCTCACGCATTTCGGAAAGAACAAGAAACCACGATTGATCCTAGCACCATCGACTCCGTTCATTGGATTGTATCTGGATAACCAAATGAAGAAGGATCAAAAGGACGACTGCGAGACAAACATGTCTGTTCCATTTCAATCGAAAAAGGAATTTTTGAACAAATGACTACTTCGAAAACGAAATTGACGGATCGTTCGTCAGATTCCTTCTTTCAAACGGAAGTATGAAACACACAAATCAGTACACATGTGAGTGAAGAAGTGAGGATATCGGAGAAGTTGGATTTGGAATGAAGGCTTAAACCGAATTGAAGAATGACACCCCAATTGGAGAATACATCGGAGAGACAATCTCAAAAAGCGAATGCGATCGACGTAAAAAACTGGATGCCGTCGAGAATCAAAAAGGACAAAAATCAATGCATTTATTTTCACTATTGTTTTTAAATTTTGCTTTTCTATTCAAATAAAATCTTTTTTTTTTAAATCTGAGTTTGCAGTATTATTAACATTTGTTCACTTTGCATGGATCAATCCTTCACAGTACACATACAATAGTGGGAGTTACAAACAGTCATATAAGCCACTGAGAATTTCAGAACATTTGGAAAATTATATTCATTTTTGAAAAAATCAATTTATTCGTTCAGTACAAATCTTGACTTCATAAAATCACGTGAAATTTGTGTTTCTCTGCAAACTGAAAAATCTACAGTAATCTCGATTTTTTTCATTTTTAATTTCGTCCGCTAGACTTTTCTAATTAACTGATTTGACTGGTTTCTCAAGAATTTCATCTAGACGGGTACGCGCAGAGACTCTCAAATTTTCAGAAAAATCGGAGAAAATTTCCAAAATTTCAGCACTTTCAGACGGAAATTACCCAACTTCCTAAAGTATGACTCATCTGAAAATTACTGTATCTTTTGGGAGTACTGTTTTCTATCCTAACCTCGAATTTCATCAAAATCGGCCAGCTAGTTTTCGAGATACAGTAATCTAGTTTCTTTAACAAAAAAGCGTTCATGGTGGTCAGAAATGTGCGGATGAGAGAGAGTGTGAGAGTGAAACGCAGTGCGTTAGAGATTTCTTCCCCAATCCCCCTTCCACCCCGTTTTTAGCCGATTTTTCGGGGACTTCGTATTGTTGAATGGATAGCTTTTATTAGCTGGAATTTGAAGAATAGATTTAGTTAATGATGCTTCTTGTATGTACCAATTTTCAGAAAAATCCAACAACGGACCATCTGAAAAATTTCAGTTTTAAAATTCTGCAAAAAAATTTTTTTCTTCCGATTTTTCTGAAAATTTCAGTATTGATGCGCGTACTGTTTTAAATCAAGCTCACAAAATTACAGCGAAATCGGTAAATTAGGAAAGCCTACAGAACGAAATCAAAATCTGAAAAATTGAAAATTTCGAATTTTTTGTTCTTACTGTAGCCTTTTCTAATCAACCAATTTTTCTGCAATTTGAAGGACTTGTCCTATCCTAAAACGCGCATTGATTCTGAAATTTTCGTAAAAATCGGAGAACGTTTTCAAAATTTCAGCACTTTCAGACAAGAATTTCATCAACTTCCTGCCGCCTGCTTACTTTGAAAATTACTGTATCCACGTGCAGTCGTATCCCTAATCTATCATCAAAGTTTCAAATCATTTGGTAAACTAGTTTCAGAGATACTGTAATTTTAAAAATCAGTGGAAAATGGGGATTAAACGGAAAACTAGAGATAAGATTTTAGAAGAAACTGCAGACAGACAGAGAAAGAAACACAGAGGACACAACTCCCCCTTTTTCCTCGTTTTTAACGCATTTTTGGAATTAACGTATCTCGGAAACTAGTTTTCCGAATTATTTGAAATTTAAAGGATAGAATAAGGATACGATTCCACGTGGATACAGTAATTTTTAGATGACTCATACTTTAGGAAGTTGGGGGAAATTCCGTCTGAAAGTGCTGAAATGTTGAAATTTTTCTCCGATTTTTCTGAAAATTTGAGAGTCGCTGCGCGTACTGATCTAGATGAAGTTCTCGAAAAACCAGCCAAATCAATTAATTAGGAAAGTCTACCGGACAAAGTTAAAAATGAGAAAAAATCGAGATTTCTGTAAATTTTTAACGTTCAGTTTGCAGAAAAACACAAAGTTCACGTGATTTTATGAAGTCACTGTACGAATTAATTGATTTTTTCAAAGATAACCACAATTTTCCAATAGTTCTGGAAATCTCAGTGACTTATATGACTCTTTGTAAGTTCCACTATTGTATGTGTACTGTGAATTATTGATCCATGCAAAGTGAACAAATGTTAATAATACTGCAAACTCAGATTTAAAAAAAAAAGATTTTATTTGAATAGAAAAGCAAAATTTAAAAACAATAGTGAAAATAAATGCATTGATTTTCGTCCTTTTTGATTCTCGACGGCATCCAGTTTTTTTCGTCGATCGCATTCGCTTTTTGAGATTGTCTCTCCGATGTATTCTCCAATTGGGGTGTCATTCTTCAATTCGGTTTAAGCCTTCATTCCAAATCCAACTTTTCCGATATCCTCACTTCTTCATTCACATGTGTACTGATTTGTGCGTTTCATATTTGTGTTTGAAAGAAGGAATCTGATGGACGATCCGTCAATTTCGTTTTCGAAGTAGTCATTTGTTCAAAAATTCCTTTTTCGATTGAAATGGAACAGACATGTTTGTCTCGCAGTCGTCCTTTTGATCCTTCTTCATTTGGTTATCCAGATACAATCCAATGAACGGAGTCGATGGTGCTAGGATTAATCGAGGTTTCTTGTTCTTTCCGAAATGCGTGAGAGATCCAAATTGATGAATAAACAGTCAAATCCATTGAAAACGAAGAATATAGTAGTTTGGTATAAAGAAAATCAGTGAATAAAAAGTAAATAGTTCAGAAAAATCAATAAGAGATATGTCACCTACTCACAAGGGACATTTTGGGGATGAATGAGAATAATACGGAAGGATCTTTATCAGTGTTATCCAATCAATACACATAGACTCCGCCCCCTTGGGTCCTGCAACGAATGGTCTCACAACGAAAACGAGAGAGCACTAGATTGTGAGAGACGCAGAAACCCCCTTATCTTAATCAGGTGCACCCCCAATTAGTCGTCATTCTTCCTCAAATGTCCCTTGTGTATAGGTGACATCGTCTCATATTGATTTTTCTGAATTCTTCTTCTTATTATTGGGTTGCTATTCCAAACCAAATGTCCTTCGTGTATAGGCGACATATTCTCTGATTATTCTGAACTACTTCTCTATTTATTATTGGCTGTGTTTTCAATGCAAGCTACTACAGTACCGCAATTCGTCTTTTCGATTCACACATGGCTCAAGGCTCAGAAAAAATTTAGAGAAAAGGTATGGAAACCGTTCTATTTTTGAAAATAATTCATTCATTTTTCAGATCCGTAATTTCCATAATCCGACCGTAATCCGACCGTAATTTCAACAGTTCATCATGTAAGACAACTTTTTCTCCACATTAATTAAAACTTCATTTTTTCCAGTCGTACACACTATTCTCGAACATATCTCAACTGAATCATTATGTAGTCAAAGATATTCGTGATAGCGGCTCGTTTTTGTTCAAAGCCCCACACGACACCATGATTCAAATCGGTTCTCGAAAGTTTTTTTGGCAGGCATGATAAACTTGAAATCAAATCTATTCCGATAGCCAAACAAATCACCCATTATAACCGGAGGGAGTTGATCGCTTATTTCGAGGAAGAGAAGAAAGCTGGACGCAAGATTGATGAAGTTTCGGCTGATTTAGCCATTGCTAACTCTTCATTTGATCTCATTTTGTGGCTAGAAAGTGCCTGGAAAACACTGGAATTCGGTTCAAACATAATTTCAAAGCCAGATGTTGTCATTGTTTTATTTGGTCTTATAATCTATTGTTCCTGCCATACCAAACGATAAATTGTCTTCTTTTTTTTAAATACTCTCACATTTCGATGATTATAGTTCTCATCCCCTTCTCCACCACCTAAATCAATAAAACTTTTACAATAATCATCTTCCTTCTTTTGTTAATCACCTCGAAACATATCTTCTAATGAGTAAAACACGGATTTTGTTTCTATGTTTTCCAAAAAGATTATGCCGAATGGAACGGCTGAAGAAATCAATGTCTAAGGTTATCTTGTATTTATTCGTTTTTCAACCGAATTACGGTGAAAAATAAATCGTTATCATCCAACAATAAACTGCTCACTTTAAATTCATGAATACCTGTCCCCTCGTTTGCACCCCTTTCTCCCTCTCCGTACTCTTTTTTAGGGGTCGAACATTTGAATTCTTGCAAATGAAGGCCGTTATTGCACCGAAAGGTCGCCGCTCCTTTCCGAAAGTAATTGTTTGCCTCTCTCTAATCATAATAAAAAAGAGAGAGCACTATATAACAAGAGACGCAGACGCCCCCTTCTCTCGGTCGGGCGCCCCTCCATCCTTTGTTCATTCTTCCCGATATGTCCCTTGTGGTTAGGCGACTATTTTACTGATTTTTCTGAGCTATTTATTATTGGATACAAAATAAAAAAAGATATTTCATTTCGAAAAAAGTGAGTTCCATTCTTTGTTTTTGAGAAAGTTGAAAAATAGAAAATTTTGAAATTCGATATCATATTTTTTGGAAAGATTAACATGAAAAATACGCTGTGAAATGAGATAAAATTGATCTAAATTTACATTTTTTCAGCTAGAAGTGACAATCGTTCGAAATCCCTAAACACCAGGTTTCTACTTCAGCCAGAAACTTGGATGTTATTTGGACGATCCTGAGAATATACTTGAAACGTGGATACTGTCAAAATATGTGAAGAAACAGAATCGTTGAAGAGCATGGGATTGTGGTCAGTTTGGAAATATTCATCTACCGAGGATGCCAAAAACAAATGTATGGTGAGTGGGTTACGATAGTTGTGGGAATTAATACTGTACTCATTAATCCGTTTCTCAAACTATTTTTGTAGGTTAACACTCATAATCCTGGCACTCACCTGAAAATAAACGCGACGTTCATTGGAAAAAGATGTTTTATTCAGAAGGTGGATAGAACAAAACAACCGATACCAGCAGTTTTTGGTTGAAATAAGAAGTCCAAATCATTCAGGGTGAGAAAATAAACATGTAGAATAAGTCTAAATTTCGAATTTCAGATGTGGTTTAAAGTGGCAAAGCACTTGAAGCCGCCGAAGAACTTCCGGAATTAGAAGATGCCAAAAAGACCTTAGTAGAGCAACTATACCAGGACCTCTCTGAAATTTTTAATGTGGCCAGTAACTTCAAATGCTCTCTTGACAAGATTCGGTCACATAATTCTCAATGGAAATTTTATGTATTTTTATTTGTTTTACAAAAGAAAGACGAATAAACTCGGTACTTCTACAATACGTTTTGTGAAAAATTCCAGAAAAAAATTTCAGATACCAGACATGATAGTGATATAGGTGCACAATTAACAGGAGTCCTTAATGGAAACTATTAGGTTGTTCCAAAAATAATGTCGTTTTTTTTCAAACACCTATATCTCAGCCCCTGATCATTCATTTCCCAGAATCTTTTTTTTCCATGTACATCTCAATAAGGTCTCAAAAATCCATCAAAAATTATTTCAATGTTGCTTCAGGATTTCTCAAACGGAAGCATTGAAAAAAGGGCTTTTTGGGACATCTTTTTGTATCAACTCTAGCTCGGCCGTAAAACGACTGAGGTAACCAAAAATATCAGCCATAGGTTGATGAAAGGTATTGCTAATAGATAAATGAAACATATTTGGTTCAAAGTTTTCGCAAGTAGAGATAAATCTCTTGACAGAAAAATGGTCATTTTTGATAAACTAATGTCCACAGAAGGCGACTGTTGAAGAGAGTCTTCAATAACCTTCTAGCAGTGTTTAGACTTTGTTCTCGAACAATTTTGGAACATCTCTCAAGAACAGAAAAGTCGGAGAAGATAGAAAAATGGGTTGCACTTAAATTGAATAATCTTCCGAAAATGAAAATTTATCATAGTTTGTTAGCCCGTTTTTACGGGGAAAACGGTTTTATTCTCAATTGAAATTCTATGTAAAATGGCAATTGGGTCTCTGACAATCCCTGTGAGCTCTTGGATTTTTGAATTGACAATGATTATGTGCCTCTTTACTGTGAAAGACCGTAAATTCACCGAAAAACTGTAATGGCTGCTTCTGATGGCTGGCTTCCAATGCAAGTGTCTTCAAAAGAGGCCAACGTTTCAGAAAAGTGTAGTACTGCCAAGATACTACAAAACAAACACAAAACTGTTAGCTATTCCGCCGCAACAGGTCAGCACGAAAGGTTTTCTCTTCCTATATAATGATGTGTTTACATACATGACAGTCATGGTGGCTTAAAAACGGAACAGATAGAGAGACAAAACTCCTGACCCCTTTAGATAATTATTCGACTTCTTCGTAATTCATTACCACTTTCCCACACATTTTTATAACTTCTCCGAAGAAAGGCAGTTCATCTAAATAGCAGTATCAAAAATGACCTCCTTTTTGTTTTTGGGGGCAGAATTGCTAGTTTCAACCAGATGCTTATTTTTGAATAAGTTTTATATTGCCAAAGGAGTGACCATTCAAAAACTTTTTACTCTGATTGATAATACAGGGTGGCACAGAATTACCGGTAATTGTTTGAGGAATCATAAAATTGAAGATCTTTTCTCAAATGGGCTAGGATTTTGCAGAATGGTAATTGACATTCTAGCAAATAACTATGAACAGTTTGAGCTCAATCCGATTTCCCTTTGTCTTGCTAGAGTCATCAAAGTACATGGGTACCAGTTGATGTTGGCACGGGGGTAGTTTGAAGAAGAACATGCCCTCTTCTCCAGTAAAATCAATTTTAAATCAATGCGATTAGAGGATGTTTTAGCATAGGTCTTAGCCTAAAATACCCGCATAATAAGAAATTAAAAGATTGAAAATTGGGCAAACCTGGTTGTTCAACAACCTACACAAAAAATGTATTCATATCCCATATCAGTGGTAAGCCATGTTTTCTGGGTGATTTCCATTTTCTTTTTTCTGGAAAATCCAGTTTTTTTTGGTAAAGTAAAGCGTCAACTGCAGCAACAGACTATAAGGTTCTTTTCTGATTTTGCTACTTTCTAAACGGAAATTCAAAGGCGAAAGCATTTTGAGCACATGACGTGTAAATCATCATGCCTGTGAGGCGAGAGTTGAGATTAATGGTTCGACATTCTGTGTGAGCATCTTGGAGGTTCAGGGTTACCACTCTGCTATTTTGAGAGTTAAATTCTTACTTTCCGATAAAGTTATTTTTTATCAAAAAGAGAAATGCCTACCCTCGTGCCAAAAACAAGGTTTTAGACGTTCACTCGCTCTAATCTAACTCTTAACTTGACTAAAACCTAACCAATCTTCATGAAATTTCACATACAGGTCAGAAACTACCCAATTAATGAAACTTGAGAATTAATCTTTCGTGAAGGTACCACAGTCCGGTGTCCAATATGGCGTAAGAAACACAGTGCTCCAAGATCAATGAGGGAACGAGATTATACAACTTTTTTTTTTTTAAAAGCAGGATTCGTGTGTTCTGATTGTGTTTTCAACAAAGAAAAAGAGGATTTCTTGAAAAACTGTCAGATTGGGAAGAAAGTGACAGTGACACCGGGACCGATATATCGTGACCGAGGGGATGTTCGTCAAAGGATGCTTCTGCACAACTATCAGTCGTTTAAAATCCTTGAAGTTAGCGAAGATAACAACTGTAGAATCGGTGCGATGGTCCGCGTGCGAATCCTCGTTGAGTGCATTACCTGGGAAGACAGGACGGGAAGAGATTAGTATCAATACCCCATTTGTCCTGTCGACGCGATCACTGTGTACAAATCGCAAGGGATGAGTTTCGATGGCGTCGTCGTGGTTACGGAAGGGATGTTTGGTAAAGGCTGTTTCTACACAGCAATCAGTCGAGCGAAGTCCTTGGAAATACCCCGAATCACAAATGTGGAAACAGTACGATGGTCTGAGTGGCGAATCCTCGTTGAGTGCATTGGAACGAATTTGAAGGAATTTATTTGAATTGCATATTTCCTAAAATAATTTGAATTTTTCTAGTTCCATTTCAATAAATTCATGGATGAAAAATTGGTGAAAAGAAAGAAACGCAAATGAGGAAAAATGACGGGGTATCCATCAATTAGTGATAAACGAAGTGATAATTTTTAATTATTGATGTGCTCAGGTGAAAAATTAATAATTAACGATGAGTGATCGATGAGTCACTAAGTAAACGATGGGCAGTAATTTGCTACAGTATAGTCTCAGAGGTCAAGAATTCATATGTTTTTCAGCCAAAAAAATATGTGGAAATGTATTTTCAAACTTGTTCGAATTGGAAAAGCGACTGGATAGTCAAGAAATCATCACAAATAGTATCAATACTTTCTCTACTTCGGGATGTTCGACCTAAACAAAACTTGGAATTCTGATAATTTATTCGAGCATTCATTCCTCATAGCAGAATGCCTCTCCCTTTTTCCGCATTGTTTCTAACCAACGAATATGTTTATAAAACATCTGGAGAAATGACGTCATCGGTGGTTGTCCCTGACAAACGAGTATATGGAAAACAGCCTTTTGTTGCCGAGTGTGTACAAAAAGAGGCATCGAATGCATTTGCATTTTTGCATTTTTCTTTGCATATCTATTCACCCCCCTTTCCATTGATAAACCCTCCATTCTTTTCTCATTCTTCCCGTCTCCTTGTGTATAGGTGGACGATTTCAAATGCCTCATGTGAATAGAGACATATATTTACTGATTTTTCTGATTTATTATTATTATTTATTATTGGATTTGGATCAAAACTCCAAATAAAAAAAAAGAAATAATGGAAATTCCAATTGAAAAGTGAGTTTTTTTGGGTTTTTCAGTTTTTTTAGTTTTTGTCGAAAAAATTTCATAAAGTCCTTCAAAACACAATCTACGGTAACGAGAGCCATCATTTTGCACAAAAAATATGTATGGACGGAATATGATTTCAGAAAAAAAATGCTCAGCTGTATCGCGACTGAGCTCGTCGAAATAAGTCATAAGAATCGAAAATTCTTTCAATTTTATCTGATTCATCGAAATATTTCAAAAGAAATTCTCTCTTTCGAAGATGAATCAGAAAAAATTGGAAGCATTGTCGAAATATCAGGATTTCGAATTGAAATCAGTTTCAGAAACTCTGCTCTAAATTGTTGTATTTACAGATTGATTCCTTCGGATTCTCCATCTTCAAAACCCTTGAACGCCGATGAAATGGTAAACTAATATCGGAAAATTTACAAATGTTTTTTATCTTCCAGGTAATCTTTCGCCGTTTCTCAACCAAGACTACAGCTGTATAGACACTTGTCGCGATCAAAACCACAGCTGGACAGTTTTCCTGGTTCTTCGTTTCAATTCTTGGGATTAGTTAGATTCGTTTCTTTTAAACCCATAATTCAAAATTAGACTTGCTTGTTTCAGCAGTTAATCATTGAGAATGTGACAATCTTGGTTTTCTCTGACCCCTTTTTTTTACTTTTTCACATTGAAACATGTTTTTAATAATCAATGAATTTATTAACGGTTGATTAGGAACATGTGATAGAAAAAGTAGGGATAGTGCTGGAAGGTTAGGCAGAGGGAAGAAAGGCGATGGAGATGGAAGGAAAAGCATCAGAAGGTATGGAGATAGCGAGGGAGAAAGGGGACGGTACTACGGTTGGAGCAATAAACTCTGGCTGGATAGCTGGTACCATTTGATTCGGCTCCAATGTCGCGTTGTGGGAATGACAGATTAAGTTGAGAATCGGTTTTCTGTCGGTGTCATCCATCTGAAAAAATTATTTGAATGGATGTTGGTTGACTGATGATCTCACCTGAATCAGAGTTTGAAACGACGCCTCTAACCTGACGAACAGGCTTCGGATCATTTTGTTCAATCTTTTGATGATGTTTGTTCGCCATTGATTCTTCCCGGAACAGCGCTTTTTCTTCTTTTTTTTTTCAATATCTCTTATTTGTTTTCATCTTCCATCCACTTTCGGTCTCTTTCATCTTCCCTCTCGAACTTCTTATCCTGAAAATAATTATAAGCAACAAATAAGAAAAAACAATATTTACCATGACTTTCCATATTCTTCACCAGTGTCCATTCTCTCTTTCCAGGGAAAACTTTCTCCTGAAATCACAATTTTGTCATGAGAGTAAATTTTCAGGAAAGAACTCACGTAATTCGATTGTATGGGAGTACTCATTACTTTCATCGCTCAGGCATAATTATCGGTGCGACAATTATCGTTGAATACGATTTCTTTGTTAATGATGTTGATTCTATATTTTTTTTTTATTCCCGTCCAAGTATTATATTTCTGTAAAAAAAACAGTTTAAAACTAAATGGCGATTTTGAAAGTACCAAAATCTCTTTCGAAATATTCCGATGAATCAGAAAAAATTGGAAGCATTTTCGATTCTTATCACTTATTTCGACGAGCTCAGTCGCGATACAGCTGAGCATTTTTTTCTGAAATCATATTCCCTCTATAAATATTTTTTTAAAAAACTCACTTTTCAAATGGAATTTCCATTATTTCTTTTTTTTATTTGGAGTTTTGTTCCAAATCCAATAATAAATAATATTAATATTTCAGAAAAATCAGTAAAAATATGTCTCTATTCACAAGAGGCATTTAAAGTCGTCCACCTATACACAAGGAGACGGGAAGAATGAGAAAAGAAGTGGAGGTCGACCGATGGAAAGGAGAGTGAAGAGATTTAGGCATGCAGACAAAATCATTCGATGCCTCTTCATGTGCACCCTCGAATTCAAATGTTTGCCCACCGAAGAGGGGCGCGGAGAAAGTGGAAGGGGTGCAGACTTTTTATGGGGGAATGAATGTTCAAATGAACCATCAAAGGGCATTTGCACTTTTTTCTATTAATTCGAATACTGATTATCCGTTGTAGAATAGGGGTCCTGTGCAGACATTGTAATAAGCGTGAGCCTATTATATTTAAGACCTGAATACCCTGAGTTCTCTTAGACTTGGTTCCATCTTATCTTCTTTATTTAAGTGCAAGAATAATATAACATAATATAATATAATATGGAAGGATAAAAGGTAGAAGGGTCACCAGTCCCTCGCCTTGTCCTACCACCCAACTGCCTCTCTCTCTCCCTGTCCTCCTCTCCTTCCGCTGCATGGGCGTGTCCTCTCTCCTCTTCCTTCCTCTTCCATAGTGATATTATTACATCCCCCTTTTTATTCGAGAGGAGCGCCCTCGCTCCTGATATCCAGACGGTAGAATTGACAGAGTTGGTTTGAATTCGGATGTAACCATTTGACAGATGATGATAAACGAGTATTGAGTAGATATTTGAGTTGACATATAGCAATCGAAGGTTGTCCGACATTGATCGTTGATTGGGCGTTTGAGGAGGGATGGTTGAATTGAATTGAGTCGAGGAGGAGTGACTGAGTTGGATTGAACTGAGGAGGAGTGAGTCAAAAGAGAGTCTCTGGGAATAGGGTTAACAAGGTGGGCATAGATGAGGGGGTAATAATACATAATAGAATTAGAGAGGTGTGTGAGAATGGGAGAATAATACTAATCCAAAGGGGTCTGTAGAGACAAAACGAAAGAAAGAAAAAAAAATAAATATGATGGTGAGAGATTTCCTGAAATAGTAATTATTAACATAGAAAAGGGGTAGAAAAGAAGGTGAATGAGATAAGTGTATTGTAAGATGAGGAGAGTAGGATGAACAACATAAGAGATAAGAAAATTAGAGATAAGAAAACAGATAAAATTATCAGAAAAAGAAGAAAAAGTTAGAAAGGAATATATAGAAACGAGTCAAGCAGATGTAGAAAATAGGAATAGAAGTAGATGTTGATTCCATGACATTCTTGATTTCCTGTAGTTGTTCTTGGTGTACGATTGTTTGGTGGCTTCCTGAGAGTGGCGTCCACAATTCCGTTCCACTGCCATCAATACCGCTTCCGTCCATCTCCATCGGTTGGTAGACTGCTAACAACTGATCCTGTTGTCCTCCAATTGGCAGTGCATGAATCATTGGGATGAAGAGCATTAGAATCGGAATATAGTACATCATGGGTGGTAGTGCACGAGGTACGTACGCCGGCCTGGAAATGGTTACAGACTTACCCTCTTCCGGCGTACGAACTGCATTGACCGTATCCTTTTCCATAGGAGAAACATCCACATTGTTGATAGGGAGAATACTCGAAATCGTTTTCTTGATGACAAAGAATTTGCAACTGATCACGATAACTGCAATTAGAATAATTAACACCCCCACCCCGATACCTGCATATAGAAAGTAGATTCCGGAAAACCAATCGGTGATTCCTCCAGCGACGTCGCTCGCAGCTTCGAACATGTAATCGAGTGCACTTTCAGCTCCTGTCGATGAGTTTCCTCCTCCCAAGGGTGACCATCCTCCCATCGCCATAGCTCGAATCTTGTTTTGTTGAATTTCGTAGTGAAGACTCCGAATTGAGGCTCCAAACGACACAGCCAATAAGAGAGGGAAAGAAGATTCCTTTACTCCGGAATAGATGTCACCTGACTGGAAGATCAACTGTCCGGATTCGTACACAGGGCTGTGTCCGTCTTCGATTTTGGTCACGTTGATCGTGTGATTCCGCTCTTTCCACGCGCCATCATGATCCTCCCAAATGAAGGGAATTACATAGTCGCAAGGAATGGTATCTGACTGATGTTCCACCTCTATGGATCCGGGACGGATGTACACGATTTGGTCTTCTGTCGTTAGGGCTTTGGTGAGGGCCAGGCACGATGAACCATCCTTTCGACTTTCGTCAATCTTGTGAATGGTAATCCTCTTGCATTGGCCCACCGAAACGACATCGGTGCCTTTAAAATGAGCCACGATATCGTCTCGATGGAGAAGCACCCGCATTGCAGCTTGTGGATCCAGATTGAGAAACATCCTCCAAATCCTTAGCTGTCGGTTCCTTGTGTGGCAGATGGTCTCCACGAGGCGATTGAAGTTGTCCCTTCCGATGTTGTTCACCTCGTGGGCCAGGAATTGTAGCTTATGATTCACGAGACTGAGAGTCAGATTCGTTCTGATGTTCTCAGCGTGATCAAAAGTCTCCTTCAGGTAGTTGACGTGCGGATTTGATCCGAAGGAATCGAGTCCTTCCTTTTCCTCTAGTATGTCGACATCTCGCTATTCCTCTGGGTGGCAATACGTTGATCTTTTGGTCGTGAGCTGGGTGGGATCGTGAGTGGAGGAATGGGTTGGCGTGGAGAATGTAGTTGGAGTGAAGGAAGATCGTAGCATTGATTTTGTTGCTGACAGATGCTGGTTCGGCAGGGTTTGTAATGAAATTCAAAGAAACGTGAGGACCGTTACTTGAGAAAGTTTCCTCTGGGAAACATCTCTCCATCCTCTTCGGAATGAATTCCTTATCGAGGGGAAAAGCATTTTCCAGGTGGGACACTACCAGTATATTATCTCCAACATGAGCCTTATAAGAGCCAACTTTGATGGTACTGCACACAGGTCGTCTCGGCGACGGGGTCCAAATCATCATTGAAGAATTAGTTGAGCATTGGCCATTGTCCACGTGACACGAAGAATTAGTCATCATGGACGAAAGGAATGAACCGTCCGGTAATTCTGTCACGGTTCCTTTCTCCATGACAAAGCGTCGAGCCTCCATACACATTGTCTTGGAGAATCCGGTTCGAGGCCAATTCGATTGAATTTCCGAGCGGTAAAGAATAGGAGACACCCGACTGAGCAACATGCCTTCCCATACTTTCTCATCCTTTGCGATTCGACACTCTTCCATCGAGGGTCTCTCCATCCGTACGAACGACGTATTGTACGTGGGGATCCAGAACAACGAACTAATGCACTGGGAATACACCTCTACTCTGCATTTGTACGCCGTATCCTCTTCCAGAGTATGGTTGAGGATGTGCATAGTTACGTGTCCCTTCTCGATCTTGACGCATTTCGGATTGTGGCATTCAATTGGTTGCGGTGGCTTGATGAGTGCGCTCCCGATTGGCTTAGAACAATCGTAGAGCTCCATGGGTTTGATCGAAGTCCAAGCTGTGGCGGCTGGGACAAGAAGAGCAGCAATGCAAGACAAGAACAGAAGAGTTGTAGCCGATGAACTTCCAGATTTCCTGGCTACGTTGACGTGGTTAATAGTCTCCGAGTGCTCATTCACAATGGCACACGGGTCGAAAACATGATTGACTCTATCCACCCAGTCTCGATGCTGTTGGCCATTGTGGAATCCTCCATTCTGTTGGTATCCTCCATTTTGTTGGTATCCTCCATTTTGTTGGTATCCGCCATTTTGTTGGTATCCTCGATTTCCTCCGTTCCCATTTCCTCGATATCCTCCATTGTTTCCTCGATTATAGTGTTGGTTATTGCCCTGATTATTCCGTTGCTGATTGTCGTTTCCGCCATTGTTACGTCCTTTCTTCCGATTTCCGTTGTTCCGACGTTGGTTCTGTTGAGTGTTCATGGCACGAAGATAGTTCACCTCCGCTGCTTCCGCTTTGGTTTGCATCAGCGACATCTGTTCGGCCAAGCGATCCAACTTTGTGTTTATGCAATTAATGTTTGCGGTGTTTGAAAGAGCCTCTTCACGCAATGCCAGTTGATATGCGGCTTCAGCAGTAGCTGGCTCTCCTCGTTTGACATGTAACTGAATGTCTTTTGACAGACCTTGGATGAAAGCATTGGTTAACACTGCTTCTCTTACGTTCCGTTCGTTCTGTCCTGGATACGCTCTCTGACAGAGAACCTTACAGTGTTGGTAGAACGCATCGATGGTTCTTCCTCCTTGGGTAACCACAGACAATTCAGCTTTGGCGGTACTTCGCGGTTGAGGACCATGAATTCTTGTCGTCAATTCTTCCCACAGCTCGTTCATCGGACCTTCTCGAATAGCAAGTGGAATACGGTCCAATTCATCTCTGCCATCCTTTAGAAGAGCTGGGAGCATACGCCGAATGTCTTCTTCGTCATATCCATGCGCATTGGCAAAGTCCATTACATCTCGACGATAGAGTGACATGGCTTGGTCCTTCGTATATTTCGGTGCGCCTTTGATACTGATCCGACCGACGACTTGAGGAGCAGCAACGAGTGCATGCTGGGGAACTTCGGGTAGGACTTGTTGATTCTCCATGTTGAAGTCGTTTTCGTCCTCGTCCGAACTTGAAAAAGCGCCGTTTGGATCGATCTCTCTGAGGAGGTTGAAAGCTTCTTGGCGATTCCGATTTCTTTCTGCTATTCTGGCACGTTGCCTTTGAGCCGCGTCTTCCAGTTCTTGGTGAATATCCAGGTTACTGAAATTAGAGAAGACTGAGTAGAGAAAAGACTTAAATGACATGCACAGAAAACTTGGTGAGTGAGAAGCATAGATAGATACATAGTACACATATACCACTTGTATACATACATAACTATACTACACTTGAGTTGAGTAAGGTGGGTGGGCAAGGGTCATTAGGAAAAGGTGTGAGTAATGAGAAAAATTGCAAAAGGTAAAACGAAACAGTGAACCTGAGGACACCATCACTGCTCTGAACAATGACTGATCTACGTTCAAATCAGTGGTATCTCAGACCTCTCCTTGAGTGGCTCCGCCTACTCGATACAACTTTGGGTTGCTCCGCCCACACAGTCTATCCTTGAGTGACATCACCGTCCACCAGACGTTCGTTTACGATTGCGCATTCTCTCAAATGCTCAGTGTAAGAGGTCATCCATAGTTGCATGGTTGTAAAGTGCCGACAAGACTGACAAATGCTGTGATGCAATGCGAACGATACGATAACCGTAATCCATCTGGTTGAGCCATCTGGGCTTGTGTGATGCAATTGTCAATGTGAACGCGATATGAATATCGGTCAGCTGTTTGCTTTACAATGGGAACCTGACCTTGCAATATTTGAATGACAACTAAGTTGAATTGATTAACAGAAAATGAGTTTGGTGAAAGTAAACGAAAAGGATGAATTATAACTACAAAATTGTGAGGCGAAACAAAGGACGTAAATATCTCTGAACTATTCCATCACCTGAAGTGCGTCCACAACAGTATTGTTCGGCTCCCCAACGGGGCGGATGCGTCTCTCGGTACAACCGAGGTCAGATTACCCTCACTCAAATGTCTATTACAATCCCATCAGTCTCGAATACTCGGTGAAGGGTCAAACGTGTTACAATGATCAAAAATGCCGATGCGAATGCCAGATGTGCAAACGAAAAGAAAAGATCGTGCATCATAATCCTTATATCTCACTGACGTGATCCTTGTGCAAATGCAATCAATCTGTGCAACAGTTGTGTGCTCTTGAGAAAGGAAAGGATTACGCAAGTTGACCTTGAGAACGAATGACGTGCATATGGTGCCTTGGTGCGATCATAAAATTATTGCGTAACCTCGATAAGATTACGTTCAAATCGTGGTGAATGCCATAGTGCATAGTGCATAGTGCAAATGATTAAGACAAATTTTTGGTGTACAACGATACAATATTACAATAAGTTATGTGAGAGCATAGTTCAAAACGAAAAATGGATTTTAACAAAAACATATCCGGATACGTGCAAACGCAAGCCACATGCCTGCCAAGAACATGCAGGGGTTTGCAAAAAAAAATTCCACCCAAAAAATAATAAACCAAAAGGATTTTAGACACAGAGGTCTTTGTAAGAGCCATCCGCTCGAACATCGACTCTCCAGCAGCTACTAACAATCTTAACTAATCTTAATCTGCTAAAAATCAAAAATATGCCGGCGAATTTAGGTAAACTACTGCAGTATTAAAGAAAAGACTAAAATGAAAGAAAGCTAAGCGACAGGCCTGTCTAAGTGTCAGATAAAAAGGAGTCAAACTACCCATACTTTCTCGATATCTCCTCTGCCAGATTTGATATCTTCTCTCACAGAAAGTACTCTCTTGTGGAAAAAAAAAATAAAAAACTACGACTCAAAAACCTATGTCCTGGGCGAGCAGACAATAGGATCCTTTTGGGGTGCCACTGGGATTACTAGGCTTTCGGTGACTCAGGCAGTACAAAAAAAACTATTCCAAAAATAAAACAGAGTGACGGTCCCCCTAGCCTGCTCGGTTCGATCGACTAACAACCGCCGCGAGCAGCTCCTCAGCGACAATTCCACATAACTATCTACATTTCTCAAGTAATGACTATTTAATAACTTACGACACCATTGATAACTATGAACAGAGTAAAAATATAGCATGCAGTGCAATAATCAGAAAAAAAATTGAATAAATATAGAAGTGAATAATTGAAAAATAAAGAATCAAAGCGGGAGTACCTCGAAGAAGTATCCCTCAAGGTGTGGACCTCCATGTAATAAGCGTGAGCCTATTATATTTAAGACCTGAATACCCTGAGTTCTCTTAGACTTGGTTCCATCTTATCTTCTTTATTTAAGTGCAAGAATAATATAACATAATATAATATAATATGGAAGGATAAAAGGTAGAAGGGTCACCAGTCCCTAGCCTTGTCCTACCACCCAACTGCCTCTCTCTCTCCCTGTCCTCCTCTCCTTCCGCTGCATGGGCGTGTCCTCTCTCCTCTTCCTTCCTCTTCCATAGTGATATTATTACAACATTTTTTTCCAAATTACAACAGAGGACAGTTTTCCATTGAAGTCAGATTGGTTTTAAAGGTTTCAAAAAATTAAAAATTCAGTAGTTTTAGAAAATACAATTGAAATTGGCAGAAAACAGGCAATAGGGGGCTTTTTTGATCAAAGTACTGTACTATGTGACTCATTTTAATCAAATTACAGTTTCCATTAACAACGGCTACCAAATCAACAACAATGAGCGCAAAGAAGAATTTTAACTACTATCCTTCCGAAGACATCCGATGTTTGAAAATGTAATGTTAATGTAATGTTTTTGAAACGGGTTGACTAATAGAATGTACTATTTTTCAATTTAAACAACTTCTCAGTTGAATACTTCTTGATATCTCTAATCCCCCATTAAAAAAAACTAATCTTTCAGGGCCAAACACATGCTGAAAAACTTGTTGAGGTCAAACACAAAGAAGAAGCTCGGGTGCCGCACGAAATAATTGAAATTTATTATTTTTTCTTCTTCTTATCGGTTTTAAGTCAGTCCATCCTTTTCTTCAATAAAAAATATGCTATCTGTATTGAACAAAACACAAAAGAGTACAAATAATTAATTTCATTCAAATATTCCTTTCCCCCAAAAATTGTCTGCGCCCCTTCTCAGAGAATTTTTGGGCGACCGCGGATTGATTTGGGCGACCGCGGCGTGCAAACCGCGGACCGCCGCTGCGCGCCGCGGCTCGCCTAAATCAGTCCGCGGTAGCCCACTCCCCGCGGATCGTCGCCCATTGAACGCCGTGGGTTCGCCCAAACGCCGCGAACCTTCGCCCCATCTCCGCCCAATTTGAAAATATGCCAGCCGAATTTCCGAAAATTTTCGAATTTTTTCATCGAATATAGTTCCTTAAAGCTTTCTGAAGAATAAACTTTCAATTGGGTTCTGAATTTAAAAGAAGTCAATTCACCTCCTTAGGAACAGGAGCAAATAGGAAAGACCGGAGCAAGCCCCGAGTCTTTTCTAGTTTCCAAAAAACGTATAACGTTCGTATCTGCCTCGTGACAGTGAACTTCAATACGATACCGTCAAACACTATTATTTTTCATGATTCCCCGAACCAAATCAACGGCAAGCTAACAAGATGCTATATTTTCAATGTACCGACAGAATACGGGCTCGCGTAGACCTTTATCTAAATATTTCAAATCGCCAATTTTCGCGCATTTTCGCGGATCCTTGCGGATTCTCGCCTAACCCCCGGGTCCCTAGGATGACGCGACAGTTCGCCCATTCTCCGCGGCTTGCCGCTTTTTCTCGCCCACCATCCTGAACTGGGCGAATCGCCCAAAAAAATGGGCGACTCGCCCAAATAGTTTGGCGGTGGCCCAATCTTCGCGGAATGGTCGCGGAAAATTCTCTGAGTTTCATTCTCTCCGCTTCCCTTTTCGGTGGGCAAACATTTGAATTCCTGCAAAAGAAAGCTGTTTTTGCAATAAAGGTCGCACCTATTCGAAAGTTTGACCTTCTCTAATCAAAACAAAAAATAGAGAGAACTAGATCTGAAGAAACGCAGATCCTTTTGGGGGCGCCGCTCCATCCTCTTTTTTAATCTTAACTATTTGTCCCGAAAAAAAGAGAGAATTCAATCACATTTGTGCAATTAAAATTAATTTAGGCAACTACTATCAATGGTATACAAAACATCTCGAGAAATGACGTCATCGGTGGTTGTCTCTGACAAATTTTTTTTGATTTCTCTCTTGAACAGCTTTTTCAAAAAGAAGTTACAAAAACGAAGAAAGAAATCACAATTAAACTTAGGTTCAGACAGTTTCACAATCGCAATTGTGTTGAATTCATTCTGGCTTCTGTGGAAAACTGTCCTCTGTTGTATTCTGAAAAAAAATGTCTGCACAGGACCCCTCTTTTTTGAAGGGGCCCTATTTTATGTACAACAGATCTATTTATTCAGTATTCGAATTAATAGAAAAAAGTGCAAATGCCCGTTTAATGGCTCATTTGAACATTCATTTCTTCCATAAAAACGACTGCCCTCCTTCCACTCTCTTCTCGTCCCTCTTCGACGGGCAAACATTTGAATTCCTGCAAATGAAGGTTGTTTTGAAACAAAGGTCACATGTTTTCAAATGGAATTGTCTGATTTTCTCAAATCATAACAAAAATTAGAGAATTCAATCACATTTGTGTCCAATTGAAATTGATTCGGGCAACTAATATTAATGGTTCACAAAACATCTGGAGAAATGACGTCATCGGCGGTTGTCTCTGACGAACGATTATATGGAAAACAGGCATCTGTTGTAAATTGATCTCACAGTCTCTGCTCGAAAGGTCGCCAGGCGGCATTTACGTCACACAGTTTCTCGGATCATTATGGAACACAAAAAGAGACACCGTCGGAATCGGCTACTTCTCTAATCCTCTGACGTCATCGGTAGTTGTCTCTGACGAACGAGTACATCGAAAACCGTCATCTGTTGTTATTGATCTGACTGACTCTGCTCGAATGGTTACCCCCCTCCCGATCTCTCATCGAAGAAGAGGAACTTGCCGAGTGCACCCGAAAAGAGACATCAATCGGCCTCGCCCACATTTGTCTGCATGCCTAAACCTCTCCTGCCTTTTTTCCATCGGTCAACCCTTACTTCCTTTCTCATTCTTCCCGTCTCCTTGTGTATAGGTGGACGACTTCAAATGCCTCTTGTGCGTAGAGACATATTTTTACTGATTTTTCTGAAATATTAATATTACTATTTATTATTGGATACATTTTAAAAAAAAGAAAATCATAATGGATTTTCCAAAATAAAAAGTGAGTTTTTTTTTCGGTTTCTTCAAAATTTTTTTAAAAGTTAGTGAAATATTTCAATTGGTAATCTGAGACCCACTGTATTGATTTCAAACCGTTTTGGAACTGTAGGCTTAATAAAAAAAATTAATTGACCGGCTACCAAAAAATGATTTTTTTTTTCAGAAAAGAGAGTCTCGACGTTGGAGACTCGAGAGTTTGAAAAAAAAGCCTCAAACGATGGATGTGGAATACGAGAAGTTGCTGGAAGAGGTGCATCACACGAAAAATATAAGAGAAGAGCTCGTCAGAGAGCTTGATTCGAAAGGTTAGAATTTAAAGAATTCCAAGCATGGCTTCTTCGAAATTTAATTCCTAGGTATTCTGTTAAAATATAACCCTTTTGAAATTTCAGATGCTGCCATCAGTCGCCTTAACAAGCGGAACAAGACTCTCCGTAAGTTTTAAAACCATGTCAATTTATAATTAATTATTTTATTTCAGATACGAAGGAATTGAAAAAGAAGAAGCAAATCAAACGACTGCATCGATCTCTCGCAAGAAGAGTTTTGGGAAGAGGAAAAAATAAAAACGGAACAACTAAAAAAGTTGACTTCTGATTGGGCCAGTGTCATGATGCTGATTCATGCTCGTGACAAAATGAGCGAGCGGGTCGAGGAGTTCTCGGAGGAGGAGAAGAATTGAGTGGACACCTTCATCCGAAAATAAATGGTAAGCTAGTATCTTTTAGCAAATTTATTTTAAACTCTTTTTGGTTTCAGGACACTCAGGACAATGGAGGATGTCAATTCACCGGAGTTCGACAGAATCCTCAACTCGTCTCACATCATGTTGGTCAATGGGATGTCGAAGGCGAGAAGAATCAGGAAGACTGTCTTGAAGGTAATCGTTTTTAGGAGGAGAAAAGAAATATTCTAATGATAATAATTTTCAGCTTACGAAAAAGTCGTCAATGCCCAAAACAGCAAGAAACAAATCTGCAGAAGATGATGGGAGAAAGAATCAAAAGGAGGATTGGTTATGGATTCGATTCGGAACAAACATCGATCTGCTCAAAGAGGACTATCAGCCGCAATATCTAAATTTATAATATTTTATAAATACCTTTCCGTCGTTACACCAAAATAAATGGGTCAATGATACCACTGCGTTATGTTATTTGTTCTCTCTTTCAGCTAATTCGTTCCTCCGTCAGCTTTCTCCTTCGTTTAGAGAAAAACGTGTTCCTTTCAAATTGAAAAAAGCGATTGCGTAGTCACGAAACCATAATATTTTTTCCGGATTATTCTATAAAACAAAGTTCTCTAACATTCATAAAATCCTGATTATAAGGGACGATTTGGAAAGTAAAAGGGAGGGAGAATACCCAATAGAAATGAGATTGTCGTCTCTTGCTCTCATGTTCTCTCTCACTTTTTTTATGATTCGGAAAAAACTATTCGAAAAAGGTTGTTTGAGTAAACATTCTGCTACGAACATTGCAGTATGTTTTCCCGCAAAAAGGAAATGTTCATAGATCACAATGGAAGTCAGATCAACCATTTTTCTATTCAAACAGTTAGAAAGCGAACACATTTTTGTTACTACAGAAATTTCGGAGTATCGAAATGCTGAGTGAATGAGGAAGAAATTGAAAAAAAAAGAAAAATGCAATTAGATTACTTTATTTAAATAAAAGGTGAGGTCTTGGTGAAGCAGATGGGGAGATAGGGATTTATATTGAACGATATCCGTCATCGACGTTGATTTCGGAGTGTTCGTTGAAGTCTATTGATGAGCTGTTCCGAAAGTGTCGATTTTTGTCTAAAAGTTCGATATGATAAAATATGTCGAAATTCCCTAATAAGAGCCATACCTGGGTTGAAAACTTGGAGTAGGGTTTCCATTTGGGTGAAATTTCGCCCGCCCGTGCCCGCTTGGGCGGGCAGCCGCCCGCCCGCTGTTGCCCGCGCCGCCCGCCGTGCAATGTTGCGTAACGGTGTTGACAGAAAACACACAAGAAATTACGACATTTTCCAATAAAAATGAACACAAATGACTGATTTTTTCAAAGAAACATTGGAAAAATCAAAGGAAATTGGAAAATACACAGCTAAGAATAGTTATTTAATAATATTCGATGCAAAATTTAACGATAATGAACATTTTTCACCAGGAGATCGGAAAAAACGGATTTTCTCACCAAAATCGAAAGTAAAATCGATAGTTTACGAATTAAAATAGTTAACTCACTATTGTTTCAACTTAACAACAAGTTTTACTCTGAAAAACGACTGAATAATGTAAATTTCCCTTTTTCATCACCAGAAGTTTATTTTTATCTGTTTTCATTCGGAAATCGTCTGATTTAATCATTTTTTTCCTTTCCTTTAACGAGTTTTCACTTATTTAGTTTTATTTAGTGAATTTATAGTCGATTATGTGTTGAAATCTCAGAATAAATCGAGAAGTTCGAGCTTTACCGTCGTATGCGTTGTGTTGTCTGCATACACTGCGGGCGGCGCTAGCGGGCGCGGGCGGGTGGCCGCCCGGGCGGGCAGCGGGCGCCCGGAATCTTTTTGCCCAAATGGAAACCCTAACTTGGAGAATGAGAATAGCAGCGATGATTAAGAATATTGGCATATTTACCTTCATTCAGGTGGCTGTTCTTCTATGGGTGAACTTTCCAACTGAAAAATATCTCCATCTTTTTTTTTCTGAAAGAACGTTTCTTTTAATTATTTCTAGTTACAAATTTTTTTCAATTTTATCAATTCCATATGACCACATTAAGTGATAAAAAATCTTAAAACTCACTTTTTTCAAAACATTCTATCTGGAATTTTTCTCAAAATCCAACAACAAATAATAATAATATTTCAGAAAAATCAGGGAATAGGTCAACCTATACGCAAGGAACCTTTGAGTGGGTTGAATGGGAGTAATAATGAAGAATAATAATTGAAAAAATCAGAAAAATAGTCGCCTATGCACAAGGAACATATCGAGAAAAATGAGAGGAACTAAGGGTTTACCCATATAAATACGGCGGTCGTCTTTTATGATGGACTTCTCTCTCATTTTTTATTATCCGCGGAAGAAGCGAGATGCAAAAGATGCAAGTAGTTTTTGCACACGGATTTTTTCGCTGCAAAAACCGAAAAGCGTTTTCCCGCAGAGGAACATTTGAGAATGTTTTTGAACAGGAGTTTCTTTGAAACAATTTCAAAAAATTTTTTAAATATAAAATTTGACAAACCCCCCCCCCCATTTTTGTCAATTTTTGAATGTTTTTGTTGAAAATACAATGTTTTAGAACTACTGTATCTCGGCTGCCAAGACAGATATCAAAAAGTTGTCAACTATTAAAATGTTGCACATAGATAGATGGATATTTTGTTTATTGACATCTTTTTTCTATTTCTTTTGAGAAGGAAAATATAAAGGTTTTACCAAAATGTTTTTATTTATGAGTGATCACTGAAACAAGTGCTTTCCGAACATTCAATACCCAAAACAAAGGGGCTTCTAGAAAATCTGTTTTTGGTTTAGTGGATATTCGCTCCTCCGTCTCCGAGTCCATTCCACCCCTTGTTTATATTCTTATTTTTGTTCGAATGCAATAAAATTTTTAAAAAACATAGTTTCAATGTTCAAAATATTTATTTAATTTGAAAAAAAAGTTATTCTAAAAATATATACTGGTCCTTCTTGTCATCCATTGATCATTGGCCAGATGAATAGCAGTGAATCTCTTTTCCGTTGAGAATCCGAATGGTATGTCACAGTGTTCCTTTGTATCATCAACCTGAAAACAGTAATTTTTTAGTAAATCAGAGAGTTCAAGAAACCCATTTAGAGTGAGTCACTTTTTATGTTCAAAACAAACTTTTCTAATGCATCATTGATCATTGTGATGATTCATGATTTTTTAAAGATACTACGTTTCGAAGCAAAAATCGAAATCAAACTAAGAATTAACTCACCATTTTTTTCGGTAACATATTTTCTCAAAAGTTGCCGGACATAACTCGAAAACGTTGTCTTTCCTTCCTTTTTTCGCAATCTCGAACTCTTCTGAAGTGGACCAGTTGAAGATTATGGTTTTGTGGGGCAGTATCGATTTCGAAATCAGCGCTTCCGAGATTTTTGAAAATATCTTTCAATTCCATTCTTCTTTTAATGCTGTAAAAAATAATTGAATTCATGTTGAATTAGTATTCCTTACTGTGCCGCGGCTATTCCCAAGTTTTTATATTTTCGATAGATCAATCGTATTCGTTTTCGGTTTCAGCGAGCAATTATGGTCCGATGAAGATATGACTGGGTAGTGTGCAAGTAGCTGAAATCAGGAAGTAGGCGGTGATCTGATACTTTTTTTTACCTGGAGTGTCATTACTTGATCCATTTTCGATTCGGTTTGGTTTCCGATCAGACACTCCAAATGCCGAGAGCAATCTTTTTTCGTTTGAGTATTTTTATTACATGGTATAGAGGTCATTTGTATCTTCCATCTGAAAAAGAAAGAGAATTGAGAACAAAAGAAGAGTTAACTCACCATTGGCTCCTTTTGTTTGACGTATTTGATCAGAAATTCGAGGGCATATGACCTTACTCGAAACCTGCGCACAATTATTTCTATGTTTTGCAAAGTCGATCTTTTTTTCTGGAATGTTTTTTTCGATAGAGAAAATGTAAAGTTTTAAAAATCTAAAGTAAAATTCTAAAAAGTCAAACTCACTTTTTATCAATTTCCATTTGAAAATTTCATTTCGAAATCCAATAATAAATAAAAAATAAATTCTGAAAAATCAGAAGAAAATAGTCCCTATTCACGAGGGGCATTTGGACTCCACTAATAATCCAATAATAAATACAATAAATTTAGAAAAATCAGAAGAAAATAGTCACCTATTCACAAGGGACATATCGACAAGAATGAATGAGAAAGAAAAGAAGGGACGATTTCGAGTAAGCAATTTCTGCGTCTCTCCGGAAATCATTGTGTCTCGACAATGTGTCATGCTTTCCGATGAGTCAGCCTAATGTTTCGCAACCTCTGTCATCATTTCATCATTGTATGTCTTCAACGTTGTCTTTGTTTATCAGCCAGGCCCCTGGTGAACTTCGGCCTGACACATCATCACATTATACGGTACATGAGACAAGGATCCTATTTTCGAATATAAAATTGTATTCAATTGTCCTATTTTCCACTTTTTTATCTTCAAAATAATCCAGGATTTCATTTATGGCCAAAAAGAACAACTTCTTTCCAATTCTTTTATGTTTGAACATACTCCCATTGTTTACTCAATGTGAATGCGGGAGAGCGCCGGCGGAAAAACCGGACATCAACTCGAAAATGTGTACCCAATAGGGTTAGTCATAGACAGACGGTTCCATGGTGTAGCGGTTAGCACTCAGGACTTTGAATCCTGCGACCCGAGTTCAAATCTCGGTGGAACCTATCGTTTTTTTCTATTCGAACTGACGTTTTTGAACTGATTTCAATTTCAAAAAGTGGGAATAAATAATCTTTATTTTAAAAAAGTGAACAATTAAGGTTGACGATTTTAAAAAATTTCTTCCTCATCAGTCAGTGCCTGGTGCGGGTGATTGATCGTTCGGAGACGCCACGAGAAATGGGAGAAGAATGCGCATTCCAAGAAGGAAGATCGTTGGGATGACATTATTTTGTTTGTGCTTTCTGAAAAGTTTTTTTGCAAGAAAATATATTTTCTAATAATTTTGATATTTTTCTGATTGAGAAAGGTTAAATTTCAATTTTATTAGTTTAAAAAATCCTTAAACAAATAATTCGAAAACATTAAAATTTTTAATTTGTGAGAGTTAAAAACAAAACTCACTTTTTTTTTCAAATTACAATTGGAACTTTGATTCCAAATCCAATAATAAATAAAATAAATTCAGAAAAATCAGTAGAAAATAGTCCCTATTCACGAGGGGCATTTCAGAGAGGAATGAAAAGAAAAGGGGAAGAAACGATGGTTTCGAATTGTGGAGACTACGCCTAACCCCGACGGGTATAGGAATTCTCATACTCTAGAGGTGCAGAGGATAGCGGGGATCCCTAACATAGGACACAAGGGTTAACTATACAATCTTTATTACGGTTTCACAAGATCCTTTTCGTCCGTTGACTTTCGTGTCCTCGACCACCGCCGCCGGTCCACTGCCACTGCCTCTGCCAGAAGAGTCGTTCCAATCCCAGGATAAACTAGAAGTGATTTCCATTCCATCTCCTCTGTCCTCATTGACCTTTCCACGTAGAGATGTCAGACTGTTACCACGTTGAATATGCTATTCGAATTACTCTTTGACGTTCTCCCGTTGGGAAATAGAATGGATTAATGGAGAATACATTCATTTCACAACACTCCGGGGGGCAACACGAACTTCTGAAGCCGATAAGCTGTCAGAAGTTACTACCAACCCTTCTTCACATTCCTCCATAGCCTCTTGTTACACGTTTTGACTCTCACTCCGAGCATTGGCTGTGACCAATAAACCGCTTTCTCATCACGAACTTCATCCTTGATTAGAATACTTCACGAAATCAACACGAACACTCTCAAATGATACCCGAAATGCCTCGACTGCATGAACTTTTACTAAATTGAAACGAAATTGTAACACCGATTGTGTATCTCTCAAAATTAAAACTAAACGATATAGCGACGAATTCACTCTCACACTGCTTGGGTGAACGACTTTCACCCTGTTGTCCCCGTCCAGGACCCTATTAGAAGTCGGAGTAGTCGGACTCCACCTTTTCTTCTTCCTCACACTCTTCATCATCATCCGCGTTTGTAAATGTGCGAACCACATTCATCTTCTCCGAGATTCTTTTCTGACGCTCACGTGCTCCCTCTAGAGCCTTTTTCTCCACAATTGCCTCGAATGCTACATCTGCCAAGTCTTTGAACGACATTCCTCCCTTCCTCATCTTTTTGAACACTGGAGCCATGATTTTCTGTGGAAGCCGATCGACAAACATCGTCAAAAACACCGGATCGTCTGGATTAACCCCATTGTTCTTCAAGATGTTTGTAATCGTACAGAACCGATTCAATTCTTTCTCCATGGCATCGAAATCTTCCTGCGAGAACTGATGTTTCTTCAGCAGTTCAATGTACCTACGACCCGATTCCTCCTCTCTGCCATACTGACGATCCAAATTGTTACGAAGCATTTGATAGTCCTCCGCTGAAATCCTCGGTGATTTCATCATCTTCAACACTTGCTCGTCCAGAAGGCGCATAAGCAACGCCTGCTTCATGGCCACTGGCACGTCCGGATTGTCATGCACCATCAGATCGAACATCTGCCGAAACAACATATAGCTCTCCGGATCTCCGTTAAAAGACGTTATCGTTGACGTAATGTTGTGCACTAATTTGGTAGAGAGCACCGGAGCATACCTAGCTTGACCACGGTAATCCGTCGAAATCTCGGATTCCGAAATAGACGATTCTAATTTCGGAGACTCTTTCCTAGATTCCTCAGACGGCGGTGACACCCAATGGTCTTCTAGCACTGGTGATTCTCTACGATCCACACGATTCGGGTCCGATTGACCACTGGACGACTTTCCAGCTATCTTTCTCTCCTCGAAAGCACTCTCTCTTTCCTTGATCCAACTCATCAGTTGACCCAGCTGTGACGTATTCTCCTTAAGCGCAAGCTTTAACGTCTTGATCTCCTGAGCCTGCGCCGTGCGCTCCTGAGCCATGTTCGACATACGATCCATAATGAGATCGTTGGTTTGCTGAATCGTTGTCAGCCTCTTCGACAGCGACTCTGCCCACTCCATCGACTCCATTGTCGACGCGGAACGGACACGATTGTCCGACACTTCTCCCGATTCACTAACTTTTGCACCAGTCCGATCGACGTTCTTTTCCCCAATAACCTTCGGTTGACGGTTGAATTCCCCAATCACCTTTGGTTGATTAACTCCAGTCCGAGTGACTGTTTTCTTACTCGACTCAACAGTCTCCAGGTTATCGTCCTTCTTCTTGGCTTTGTTCGCCTTCTTTCGTGCCATAATGGTCGTTGCTCTTCCACTTTCTAATTCTCGAACTGAAAGAGAATTCTCGAACTCAAATTCTTGAACTGAAATGGAATCGAAAACACATTTCATTGGTGACCTTGACCTCTCAATAACGATTTTCCCGTGACCGGTTTATCACGTTTAATTTCACAAACTTTTTTTTTTTTTTTTTTTTTTTAATCCCAACTGAATCACTGTGCCATATCACACGACTCGTGACACGTCCACACTCATTCACTCCACAATTGTCATCTACCAGATGTGCCGACTGCTCTTCGACCGTTCACCATCCAGGTAGCCTCCGAAAATATACACGACTCCTCGTCGATGTATCACATTTGAGCCCCTCCTCGGGTAACTTGTTGCGAATGTATGCATCCATTTTTCCTTTGCACCAAGTTGATAATCACCCCTACTCAACTCCGTCCTGCCAAAATGGGCCCATTGGCAAGGCAGACGTTGTCCGTTTTCTGGTGATAATCCTCCACATTTCGACCACTATTTCCGTGATGAAGCTCCCAGGAGCAGAGTCCAATAATGTCTACCATTGTTCTTGAGATCGTACTTCATAGGAAATCCACTGGCATGTGCCCTCTGGTGCACGCGCACCCACTGTTTCAATGACTCGTACCGCCAAACTCTCCGATCATTCGCTTGAAAATAGTATCCCGTCTTCTCTCGATGGAAGAACCAGATTCATCTCGCGGTGTCATCTCACTTTCTCTTGGTGGTTCCGATTTTGTGTCTCGAATAGACAAATAGGGCTTGAAACATCACTGCTAGAAGTTGCCACCCATTCGCACCCATGACGAGTACTTCTGCAGGACGGACTTGACTAGTTCACTGGCGACAAACGACTTCCTCAGCCTCCGGACAAAAGTTGCAAGTTTCCCCATGTGCCTTATTAAAAGATCACTAATCCTCTGACCTCTTGGTTCTTTTTCCGACTGTCGAACACAGTCATCACTCAAAACAGTCGATGCACCATGTGGAGACTACGCCTAACCCCGACGGGTATAGGAATTCTCATACTCTAGAGGTGCAGAGGATAGCGGGGATCCCTAACATAGGACACAAGGGTTAACTATACAATCTTTATTACGGTTTCACAAGATCCTTTTCGTCCGTTGACTTTCGTGTCCTCGACCACCGCCGCCGGTCCACTGCCACTGCCTCTGCCAGAAGAGTCGTTCCAATCCCAGGATAAACTAGAAGTGATTTCCATTCCATCTCCTCTGTCCTCATTGACCTTTCCACGTAGAGATGTCAGACTGTTACCACGTTGAATATGCTATTCGAATTACTCTTTGACGTTCTCCCGTTGGGAAATAGAATGGATTAATGGAGAATACATTCATTTCACAACACGAATATAAAATTTCTGCGTCTCTCCAAAAACTATTGACTCTGAAGAATAAGGAAAGCGGGAAACGCATGATGGGAGGACGCTGAGTTTCCTGGGAAAGGGAAAAGAATGCAAAAAGTACAACAGTGTCATAAACTACAGTATACATTGCAGTTTTGAAACGGCCGTATCTCAATTCCTGTAGGAGATATCAAAAAGTTGTCAACTAAAGAAATTTTGCTTATAATAAGTTAAATATTTTGTTAGTTGACAACTTTTTCTTATCTCTTACGGGAACGGAGATATGAAGGTTTGAACAATCATATAAGATTTTCAATTAATGAATATTCCATTTTACACAATCCTTTTCGAAATCAGACCATTAGGATGAACTAACAAAAGCATTTTGAAAATGTTTGGGCATGTTTGACAGTTTTGCCATAATCAAAGAAGATTACTGTGAAACTTGTTGAAATTTATCATAAATTCTACCATGATTTCGAAAACATCTTCCGATTCTAATTATTTTGTTTGAACGAGATCAAGAAAAACGGTTTCAAAACATCAATGTTTTTATTTTAAAAATAAATATAAATTTTTAAAAAATGCTTTCGAATGAATTTAGGATGAGTAATTCCAAGAAATAAATGTTTATCATAAAAATCAAGAAGGATCCAAATCGAACCAGACTTGCAACAAGAAAAGTTCTTCTCGCCTCTAAACATCAGATCTCCATTAAACGGACAGGGCTCTGTTAGATTTCCGATGTGGATTGCCTTGGGATACTCTTCTTCAAGTGGATCCTTGTCGGTCGTCTCGATGAATGGTATGTCCGGCGATTCGTAAGGATTGTATGAGGCCTTGTCGATGAGCGCATCAAATCTGTTCAACTGCAACTGTTCAAGCTTCGAGTTGAGAAACTCATCAACCAAAACATCTCGTCCGTCGTTCCTTCATAACGTCTTGAGAATATCCACGTTTCTATTGTTGTTAGCAGCTTCTCTCTCTCTTCTTACAGCTCTTCTTTGTTTTTTGTCTTCCATTCTCCGATAGGATCTTTCTATTTCTCGCTGGGCCTCTTCATACTAAAAAATAATCATTAGTAACCCATATGAAAAAAAATTATTTACATACGTCACGCCGCCATTTCACAGTCATCTTGAGAGTGAACTGCAAATCGCTTAGCATCTCTTTTGTTGACTCCATGAAGTAATTCTTCCATTCCAGCTTTCCGGGAATCCAATGGTAAGTAATAATAATAAAAAATCAGTGAATAGGTCACCTATACACGAGGAACCTTTGATCGGGGTTGAATGAGAATACAATAATAAAGAAGAATAATTCAGAATAATCAGTTGGGATGTCGCCTATACACGAGGGACATTTGGGGAGATTTGAAATCCAATAATAAAACAAAAAAAAGTTCAGAAAAATCAATAAGACATGTCACCTATACACAAGGAACATTTTGGGGATGAATGAGGACTGAATAGGCCTCGATGAACGTTGATGAGTGTCTGCGTCTCTTCTCTCTCGTTTTCGTGGTGAGACCTTTAGTTTCAGGACCAAATGGGGGAGAGGTGGTAGTGCCCATGAATGAATGAATTAACCATTTTGTTGGAAGTGCTCAAATTTAGAAAAATTTCTCCGATATTTATGGAAATTTCAGAATCGATGTCTCAATCAAATATAAAAAATAAAAAAACAAAAGGGAAGACCAATAGAATCCGGATGCCTATCAAATCAAAAGATGAGCAATCCGAATGTCCAGTTCTGAAGGCTGGGGGAGTTCATATTCACTTATAAATGAATATGTTCTGTTTCAGGAAAAATGATTACTGTAGAAGTTCTACAGTAGAACTATTGCTTTTCGATCCATGCATTTTTGGAAAAATGTATAGTTTTTATTAGTTTCTCTGTTCAAAACAGCACATAAAAACCACTTCGCTTCACTTCTTCCGTCACATTTCGCAGAGATCAGGATTTTTAGAGAAACGCAGATTTTTTATTGCTCATATTCGAAACCGAGTCGCTTCTTTTCCTTTTCTTTTCATTCTATTCCGATATGTTCCTTGTGAATAGGTGACTATTTTCTACTGATTTTTCTGAAATTTATTTTATTTATTATTGGATTTACTGGATTTTATATTGGATTTTGGGTTGGATTTGGAATGAAAGTTCCGAGTGGAATTTGGAAAAAAAAGTGAGTTTTTAGAATCAGAATTTAATTTTTAAACTAATCAAAAAACTGTTTCTTTCCTAAGAACAACAAAATTTCAGATAGAAACTTGACTTCCAACAAGATGCGGACGAAAATAAATGTATATATATATATATATACATACGGACGAGAACAAAGAGAGCCAAGAAACATAGTCATCGGGTTAAAAAATCAGGATCATTCCACCGGATGGCAAATTCGCAAAGCCATTTTATGATTTTTAAATTAATTTATATTTTTCTCGATCCATAAAATCATAGGGGGAGTGTTCAACTGTCCTGCTTACCCTTTATAACTCTTTGATTTGAAATAAATTATTCCGAACATTGAAAGTGTTTTTTTTTTGGAATTAAAAATAAAAAATATAACAAAGGAGAGATGAAAATGAATGGAATAGAATCCTGGATGCGTAGAAACAACCCATATTGTTATCCATTACATAAAAAACGTAACTTTTTCAAAGAAATTCTTTGCAAAGTACCGTACTCCGATCTCAAACACTATATTCGTACTCCCCACTCCCCCTTCTTCCTTCTCTGGTCTTTTTGGGACAGCAATCAGTTTTATTGCAAAAGAAAGTGAACTCGTGTGTGCAATAAAACGCACACTTTCGGAATCGGCCCGTTTACTTTTTTGCAGGCCTCTCACTCTCTTGCAGAACAAAGCAAACAAGATACCGAGAAAAAGACAATAAACTCAGAGAAACCATCTTTTGCTTCGACAACTTACCCTTTTCCCTCATTCTTCCCGTCTCTTTGTGAATAGGTGGACGACTTCAAATGCCCCTTGTGCATAGGGACATATCTCTACTGATTTTTCCGACTTATTTGATTTAATATTGGATTCTTAATAAAATAAACGAAAATCTTAATGGATTTTCCAAAAAAAAGTGAGTTGATTGCTCAAAACATAGTTTTAAAAAAGCAAGCAATATTTTCCAGCCTTGACTACCGAACAAGAGATGTTTCTCTACGAGCTGGAAACTTCTAAAAGTTGCCCAATGGAAAACCTTGTCATATACGACACTGACAACATCCAGCAGTTTGTATTTGCGCTTCAAATTAGCCAGTACGACAAGAACACTCAAAACGTGTGCTATCTGCACCACGAGAGCATTTTGGAGGCTCTGCAAGAGCTGATTCAACTCAAGGAGTATTGTCAAGGTAGAAGATATAAGACTCAGTGGAAGGATTCGGAGATTCTGAGAATTAGTCATCTTCTTTGCCATAAAAAACGGGAAATCGTTTGATTCAGGTAAGTTCCGAGATCGCAAATGAGACAAATTCTCTAGTCTGAATTAGTTTTTTCTAGAATCTAAACCTCCTTCATTCCAGAATCTCGAATTCGTTGTGCACCTGCTCACAAGAATATAGATATAGCTTCGAACTACATCAAAGAACTCCTCATTTTATTTCTGAACACTTGCCAAATTTTCACGGATGTGACAATAAAAATTTTAATAGATAATAAAACTTCCATTTTACTGGCTTTAAAACATTCAAGAATAAAATAGATTTTTTATTCCATTTTTTTATTAATTCAGCTTATCGAGAACTTCAAGCAAATAAAGTCAACGGAAAATAAATAAATAGTTTTGCTTAAGAATATTACACTTTCCCCATAGGAAGAGCGTCATTAAACTCATACCCGCTCTGTTTCTCTCTCTCTCTCTCTCTCTCTCTCTCTCTCTCTCTCTCTCAAAAATAACTCTTGACCGTTGAGGAATACGAAGAAGAACTAAAGAAGTATCCAAAAAAAAATTCGGTGAACTAGATTTAAAAAAACGGAACCTCGGCTATCTGTGAGTCACTGGGAACATTCATCACGAGTAAAACAAGTGGAGAAAAAGCAATTGAGACAACATCCCATCAAGTTATCCTATCTGAAAAATTGTTCCGTGAGGTCTGAAGTGAAGCAGCAGATTGACGAGTGCATGTGAAACAAGGTGGATGAAACTGTATTAAAAGTACTGTCTGATTTAATTTTTTTAATACTTGATGGTGAAATAAAGAAAATTTTGTTGGTATTGTGACCTTTTTCCACATACATACAATCACAAAGACTAGATAATAATTTATTCTACAAATACTGATCATTTTTCGAAAAAAGTATACTAGAAGAAGTTAATTATCCTCTTTCCTCGCTACTCCTGACGCTGAACCTCCTCCTCTAGCTCTCTGCGCATCCGTTCCATTTTTCGTTCCTCTCTTTTTGCTCCTTGATTCTTGTTTTGTGCTCTTCATCTCTCATCTTTTTCTCCAACTTGATTGTACATCTCCTCCATTTTCTTACTATTAATGTTCAATGTGTACTTTTCTATCTCTTTGGCACTTTTTTTTGAAAAGATTGGATTTTCCTGTCGTGTAGATCCTTCTGCCTCGTTAGCTTGCTGCTCTATTTCAGGTAGAATCTCCTCAACAAAAGACGGTGGATACACTGAAAACAAAAACAATGGTTAGAAATAGAAAACTCGATTTGCTAAACTCACTCTTCAACTCGTCCTGGCTCATTTCTTTCAAACATTGAAGCTACTTAACGAGATCATGTCTGTTAAGCCCTCTTAAAGTGTTTTCCCAACGCTTTGCGCTGTCCACATCCTCCTGACAATCTTTCTCTCTCTTCAAAGTTTTTGAAAACATCTAATCGGTCTTGCAGCATCTTGGCTCGCTCGTCCCGTTGAGTTGTCCGCATCCTTCTGGCAGTCATTCTAAAAATAGAGTAAGTTTAGTGATCCTTTAGCTTATAGGAAAAAATTTTAATTAATAAGAAAACTTTGAATTTTTTCAGTGTTCAAAAAAATTAGGTAAAAACAAGACTCACTTTTTTTTTTGGGAAATCCATTGGATTTTCTTTTTTTTTAAGAATCCAATATTAAATCGAATAAGTCGGAAAAATCAGTAGAAATATGTCCCTACGCACAAGGGGCATTTGAAGTTGTCAACCTATACACAAGGAGACAAGAGGGAAGAATGAGGAAACAAATGAAGGTTTCCCGATCAAAGGACAGTCTCTCGTTTTTTATCAGTCTCTCGTTTGTTTTGTTTCGCAAGAGAGAGTGAGAGACACGGGCCCATTTGAAAAGGGTGCGCACGAGGGTGCGAATGGGTATGTTTTGCAAACGCGCTCCTCTGATAAATCGAGTAGGCCTAAAATAATTTCATTGTTTTTCTCTCTTATTCCGGTGAAATGTATGTTTTTTCTGTGATATTTCAACAATTTTGAGATGAATGATCGCAAATTGTATAGAAACCACCATAAGTTCACCGGAATATTAGAGAAAAACAACGAAATTATTTTAGGCCTACTCGATTTAGCAGAGGAGCGCGTTTGCAAAACATACCCATTCGCACCCTCGTGGGTGCGTGTCACTGTCCTGAAAAGACCAGAGAAGAAAGAAGGGGAGCGGGGGCCGAAAATAGTGATTGAGATCGGGCTACGGTACTTTGCAAGAAATTTCTAGAAAAGTAGTTCGTCAAGGGTTTTATTCCATCCACTTTCATTTCTTCTTTTCATATTATTATTTAGAAAAGGGAAAAAACAGTTTCAATGGTCGATGTTTTTATTTGAAAAAATAAGATAATGAATGAATAACTACAGTATAGAGTTGCAAAACGGGTCTGCAGACGTTCTCGTGCATTTTTGAAGATTTGATGAAGCGAAATGACTGAAAATGAAAAAAAATGAATCACTATTCCAGTTCAATTTGAAAAAAACTTACTTGCGAGAATGATTCCAGTTCATTGAAAAGTTCTGCAGGCCACAATCGAGAAGAACTCCTTTCGAGCCTCAAGAGAAATTCTTTTGTTCGACCAGAGTTCGGGACATCTTTCGATTTCATGCAGGACAACGTCTCTGAGCATTGTGTTTTTTCGATCCAGTTTTCTCACTTTGCTTGGATACTTCTTGAGTTCCTCTTCGTATTCCTCAACGGTCATGGTTCTCTTTATCATCATTCGCCTGACGACAAGCATCCTCCTTACTAACATCACGTTCTCCGGTTTGACATCTTTGTAGAGTTCCGATGAACAAAGCTCAGTACTTGGCCACAGATTTTTTTCTTGTTCTCCGGGTGTATTTCGGTTTGAGTGTGATGAACAGCAAAGAAGAGAGAAGGGCCCAATAGTCTGAAAATAAAAGAAAGTAAGGGGTTTGTTTCGAATATTTTTGTGCTAAAAACTTTGTTCTAAAAAAATTGAAAAGAACATTTTGAATTTTTTCAATATCTTTACTAATAACAATCAGAAGAATCTGTCTGTCTGTGTGTGTGTCTGTTGGTCGCAAGCCCTAGCGGGTCCGCCCTTGAACGTTTTTTGACAAAAATTATATAGATCGATAGAGAATTTGTCCGAGATGATGCCCGACTTTTCTGATTTTTGAAATTCGCACTTTAAAATTTTCTGCGCGCATTTTTCTGCGTTTTCAGTGCTATTTTTCAATTTTGAAATTTTACGTGGCCCCATGATGAACTAAGATAAGGAGAGGAGGGAAGCTTCCTTCGGTTTCCGAAATATTTCATTTCTAAAAATTAAAATTTCCCTTCGTGAAGGAATGATGAATTTACACTATGGGAGCCAACAGTGCCCAGAAAGAAGGAAGAGATGTTGGCTGCTGCGCCGAACTACCCCCGCGCAGTCGTTACTATGAAGACACGAGAGGAGAAAGAGAAGAGAGAAAAGTTCTAGAACATCTGGAAAGTCAGGTTTTTCTAGAATATGCAGGGAGAAGGGGTGCGGTGCCAAAATGGTCAACTTTAGGCGTTCGTAGCAAAGTGGTATTGTTCTGAATTTTTAAGGGCATTTAGATGATAGCAAGATCTGCATTTACTTAATGGAAAACTTTTCGGTTCTATTGTAGTTTAGTGGTCCGTTCGAAAAATAGGGATCCCCTGAAACTATAGGGGTCATTTCAACCTGAGTAAAAAAATAGGGGTCCCTTCAATCTGTGTAAAAGAATAGGGGACCCTTCAGAAAAATGGGGGTCCCTCATATATTATTTGAGCTGATTAAGCCTGACGTGACCCCTATTTTCTAGCAGTCCTGTATTACCTAGCGAAGAGACCCCTTTTTTCTTGAAGGGATCCCTTTTTTGGGGTCCTATGACGCCTGGAGGAAGGACCCCTATTTTTTAGGGGACACTTATTTCTCGAAGGGACCCCTATTTTACAATAGAGCCCCGAAATCGACAAAACTTAAGTGAGTTTCTCTTCAACGACCCGTGTAGCTCTAAGAAATGATTCTAGAGAACAGTTTTTACTGAGTAAATGCAGATCTAGCTATTAATTAACCGCTTTAAAAAATTTAGAGCAATACCACCATTCCCCATTTTGCTACGAACGCCCAAAGATGACCATTTTTAACTGAAAAAAACCGATTATTTAAAGAGGGCTGCAGTCAAGTTCCATAATAGGGTCCCCTATTCTTTTTGCACAAATTGAAGGGACCCCCATTTTCATGTTAGATGTAGTTTTGAATTTTAAACATTTTTTCTGTTGACAATTTTCTCTAAAAATGCCTCTAAACGCCTCAAGACCCGGTTTGAAAGGGGGAAGATTTGATTATTATGGAAGAGTTTTTGCAACCTCGGCCACAGGGTTTTCGACCGCTCGAGTGGCTATTTTCCTTTTTTTCTTTGAAGTATTCAGTCTGATAATAAAAAAATACATTTGATTGAAGTATAAAAGTTCAAAGACAGAACGAAAATAGCCACTCGAACGGTCGAAAACCCCGTGGCCGAGGTTGCAAAAACTCTTCCATAATAATCAAATGTTCCCCCTTTCAAACCGGGTTTTGAGGCATTCAGAGGCATTTTCAGAGAAAGCGGTCAACAAAAATGTGTTCAGAATCAAAAACTACATTTAATTTCGAATTATGGAACTTGACTGCGGTCCCCCTTTAATATCTTTGTGGCCAGCAGTGTAAGAGCGCCCATTTTTAAAAGTTTTTCAACTATAAATTTTACATTTTTCCGGTTATGAGTTCAATTGTTTGCCCGCGTGTTTTGTTATAAAAATTTGAAAATAATAAAATGTGTGTTTAGTTATAGCCCAAGGATATCCGCCAACATAAGCTTAACCAGGAGGTCAGCCGCCGTTAGGCGGCGCCAACCGACTGGTTTTTCAAAAATTAGGTAAAAACAAGACTCACTTTTTTTTTGAAAAATCCATTAGGATTTTCTTTTTTTTCTAAGAATCCAATATTAAATCAAATAAGTCAGAAAAATCAGTAAAAATATGTCCCTATGCACAAGGGGCATTTGAAGTCGTCAACCTATACACAAAGAGACATGAAGAATGAGAAAAGAAGTGAAGGTTGCCCAAGCAAAGGACAGTTTTCATGCCTCTCTCGCTTTTTATCAGTCTCTCGTTTGCTTTGATTAGCAAAAGAGTGAGAGACCGGCAGACACCTAAATGGGCCCATTCGGAAAGTGTGATTGTTATTGCACACATAAAAGTGCAGACAATGAGGGGTCTCCCTCGGCCGAAAATTTGAATTTTGTCCCGGACAAGGGAATAGAGAAAAAGGGACAAGGTAGTGTTTGGTATCCGAAGAAAACAAAAACTTTCTAGGAGTTGAAGGCTTCCAGTTCGGTAGATGACTCATGAAGGTCAAACCAATCAAACCTTTATATCTCCATCTCCAGAACAGATATGAAAATAATGTCAATTAATGAAAGTTTTAGTTTTTATGAGCAATATTTCACCAGTTCACCGAAAAGTGTGATTACGAGATTAATAAGGTTTCCATACGATATTTTGAATGGTTTCTTCCAATTTCTTCCAAAATCCGTAATATCTCAAAGTTACTGTACCTCATTTTGAGTTTTTCGAATTCAGCTTCTCGAGAACTTCGCAATAAGTAACAACTTCTATCCGATAATCTGAATCTCACCCCGAAAAGTATCCTAATTCAGATTCAAATACTATTATTCCCGCATAAATACATGTGTCAGTAGCAGGCATCCCTCTCTTCTCCTTTCTTTTCTTTTCTGGTCTCTGGCCTCGCGACAAGGCATGCTAATTTTTTGCATAGGAAGACCGTGCAATAACACGCACAATGGGCCCGTTTTGTTGTCTGCAAGCCTCTCACTCTCAATGCAGATCAAAACAAACGAGAGATCGAGAAAAAAGCAAGAAACGCAGCAAAACCGTCCTCGCTTGGTCAACCAATACTTTTTTCTTCATTCTTCCCGTTATGACGCCTTGTGAATAGGCGTCGACTTCAAATGCCCCTTGTGCGTAGGGACATATTTATATTGATTTTTCTGAACTAAATCTATTTAATATTGGATTCATTTTAAAAAAAATTTCACTTGAATTTTCTAAGAAAAAATAAAAGGTAAGTATTTTCTAAATTTCGCAAATTCTCACTTATTTCATTTAGTTTTTCAAGTGTAGACCACTACGACGTTTTTTTTTCCATTATGAGAAAATTCCATTTTAAAAAAACCACAAGGTTTATTCAACCATTAAAAAAAGAAATTTCAGTGGAACACCGGAAAGCGGCACTTCATAATCTCGAAGATCAACCACATCACGGATGACAGCATTTTCCCACCACCAATCTACGGTCGCGAACAAATGCCGATCCATGAGTTCAGCCCACGGGACATCTAAATTGTCTTTATTTTATTGAGTCTTTTTCCCAGTGTGCATATTTTGATCTCTTCGGTATCCAAATTAACCGTGCGTTTTTTGAAATCATGACTCATTTTCCGGTGAAATAAATAAATGTTGATAACAAAAAAAATGTGTTGTTTTTGTTGATGAAAATGGGGAAAGAGGAGAGTCTCTCAAAGACCGTGTTTCTCTTATTGGAATGACTACTCATCAGTTCTACAGTGTGTTGAGAATCCTCTTTCAACTAAAAATAGTTCGATGGGCCCACCAACTTCTTCAACTGTCGATATAGGACTCAGACTCTACTACCTAATATTATAATGGGGACCTTATTCATAAAAGACAGTCAATATTTGAAAATAAATGAAATTAACAATTTTTCCCCCAAATTGAGTATTTATCAGAAGATCAGTACACTATACAAGTGTTTTACAATTGAAACGCAATAAAAAGGATCCTCCCTCTCTGTTCCCTTCCCTCCTTCTCTGGTCTCCTCGGTACACAGCATTTCATGCAGAGAGAGCCTCGTGTGTGCAATAACAAACGCCTAATGGGTCTCGTTGTCTGCAGCACTCTCACTCTCTCGCAAATCAAATCAAACGAGAGACTGTGAAAAAGGGGAGAGACACCAGAGAAACCGTCCCTGGTCAACCTCCTCTTCTTTTCTCATTCTTGCCTTCATGTCTCCTTGTGAATAGGTTGACAACTTCAAATGCCCCTTGTGCGTAGGGACATATTATTATTGATTTTTCTGAACTATTATTATTATTATTGATTGTTGGATACATTTAAAAAAAATTCCATTTGGATTTTCCAAAAAAAAGACAATGGCAAAGATTCTCGTCCCGCCGGCCATTCGCTTCTCGAATACAACCTATGGAATCGATCCGGTGAGAGGGGTCCGGTTCCAAACGGATGGAACATTCGTCCGGCCGGCGAAAATCGGGCACGTAACCATCATATGCTACGACGAAGGATTTTCGAGGGACGGAGACAAGGAATCCAGTTCGATGTGCCACGGGATCGGTGGATGATCGTCAACACTTCGCCTGACGATGCATTCACCACAAGGAACATCATGAAGAAATCGATCGAGAAGAAGACGACGATCGTCATTGGAATCGTCTTGGAAAAACGACCGGAGATTCATGACGTCCTGGAGTACTACGAAGAGAAACTTGGGATGCAAACGGTCCAAATCACAGTGGATACCGCAAGGAAATTCTTCGGTGGAGGCGGCCGCCAGACAATCGAAAACGTGCTTCGGAAAGTGAATCCAAAATGCGGAGGAACGAATTTCTACGTGGAAATTCAATCTGCACTCCAAAACGGAACATTCGATGGAGAGCCCACTGTCGTCGAAGTTCCTTATTTGCTCAAGCATTCGACACAACTCGGAGGATTCTCCTACATAGATTGCCGAGCTCACAAACTAACACGATTGGAGGAGAAATTTGGAATTTGTATCGAAGCCTATCTGAAAGCTACTATCGTCGTGAGTTTTTTTTGAAATCAAATAGCCAGTTTTTTTGGAAATTTATAGAAAAAGTCAATAAATAAAAATTCAAAATTCCCATTTTCCAACAACAAATCAAACTAAAATGAAAATCTTTTTTTCAGAAAATTCGACAACATCGGAAAAGCCGCAAATCAACTGCTTGTCGACGAATACATATATTTTTTCAATTTTTTATTTTATTTCTTGAAGCATAATAAAAATGTAAAAACTCCAAACTCTGTGTTGATTTTTGTCTTTTTTTCAGATGCATAAAAATGAAATGACGAAAAAAAACATATGAGAAAACTTTTTAAAAATTCAATTAATAAAAAAGTTGGATTTTTTTCTCGGAAAATTCGAAAATCAAAAATCCAAATTTTCGACTCGAAATTTAATTTCTACGGTATCTAAAATCATTTTTAAGAAGAAAAACTGCGAAAAAACTAATGAAAAATGTGGGAAATCACAATTTTTCAGAGAAAAAACTTTAGTTGGTGGCCTTGGGTGGTGGCCGACCTCTCGCATTCCTAGTCCCCCGTGGTCACCACTTTTTCCGAGTACACACACATACATAATGCGCGACCGCTACGCAGCCAATTAAGAACAGATGTTTGAATAGATGTGGTGTACCCCTTCCACTCATTCATTCACCCCCAAAATGTTCCTTGTGTATAGGTGACATGGTCTTCATTGATTTTTCTTAATTTATTATTATTATTATTGGATTTCGAATCTCCCTAAATGTCCCTCGTGTATAGGCGACATCCTCTTTGATTATTCTGAACTATTTTATATTTATTATTGGATATATAATATGAAGTTGGATTAATTTGGAAAAGTAAGTTTTTCATTTCTCATTTAAGGGCATCATGGGAGCGTCTAGAAATTGAATTTTAATTACATTCAAATTTGCATTTTTCAGGTTTCAACTTCATGAAGTCGTACCGGTTTGAATGCCGAGAGAATCGGATCCGTGATCACCCGTGAAACCCAATATTTGGCAGCAATGTGCAAAGACGTAACTACAAAATTCAGTGCCATCAACTGGATCAATAATACTGATTTCGTCCTCATGCCACAACTCGTCGGCCAAATTACTCTCAAATTGGAATTGGAGACAAAGCAATCGTCGTTTAATGGGACTCCGGAGTAAGTATAAGTTATGTAAGCTGCTCATCTGCCGATAATTTGGCTATTCCAATTCAACCCGAAAGAGCTCATCATGCAAAGGCGACTAACGGGTCGTTTTTTCGATTTCTGAGAAAATTTTCCACTCCAGTTCAAATAGCAGGAGTCGTGGTGGAACATGTCCCTCGTAGGCGACATCCTCTTTGACTTTTATCGGCTCTATTGTAGTTAGGGGGGGTCCCTTCGAAATATAGGGGACCCTAAAAAAATGGGGTCCCTTCAGACTCCCTCGGAAAAATAGGGGTCCCTTCAAACTTCCTCAGAAAAGTAGGGGTCCCTTCAGAAAAATAGGGGTTATGAAAGTCCAAACTTTACAAAATTAGCACTGAAATCCTACAAAAACTGAATTTTCTCGAATTTGTGAAGCGTTCTGCAAAAACTGAAACCTGATCTGAAATCAGCATAACGTCAGCTTTCCAACGATATACTACTCATACCAAAACGCCATACCCCATTTTGACCATTCCCTAGTTAGAAAAATAGGAGTCCCTTTGCAAGGCCTGATAAGACCAGAAAAAAATAGGGGTCCCTTCAGAAAAAAGGGGTCCCTTCAAAAAAATAGCGGACCTTCCAGGCTTCGTTTAAAAAATAGGGGTCCCTCGTATATTTTTTGAGCTTATTAACCCTGAAGGGACCCCTATACTTTTTCCACAAATTGAAGGGACCCCTATTTTTTTTGGGGTCTTATGATGCCTGGCGAAGGGACCCCTATTTTTCTGAAGGGGTCTGAAGGGACCCCTATTTTTTAGGGGGCCCCTGTATTTCGAAGGGACCCCTATTCTACAATAGAGCCAACATTTTTTATTACAGACTTTGCTCAACTTTATTTCACAATGTCGATGACTAGCGCTCAACCAACAAAGTCAATCAAATCAATTGATGAAGCTATTTCTGAAGCATGGGATATGGAAAATAGTGAAAAAACAATTTTCAAACAGTTTCTGTCCTTGGAGAAGATCTAATCAAACTGAGTGGGGAATAATTGCATAGACGACAATATTGTGGCATCATATATGGAATTATTATTTGCCAGAACTATTGAACTCTTCGATTCAATGCATAAATTCGAAACACCTATAACTTTGAAAGAACGAAAGGAAATTCTCATGAAGATCCAGTAAGTTTTATTCAAATAGTACACATAATAATATTTTGAAAATACGATTAGATTCATAATCGGGGAATGTAAAAGATTCCACTTCTACTGATGTTTAAATTTTTTTGTTCAGATTGTGGGCGGAACACGAAATTGCTTTGCAAAAAAAGGAAAAATTTGAATTTGCATGTTCGAATGTTCGAATTCGACGGGTAAGAGAAACGAATATGATGCTTTGAATCTTCAATACACTGGTATTTTGATATAATTCACAAATATGTTTTACAGAACATTCCGTGCCAAGAAAACAACAAAGACTGTGGAATTTTTATGTGCCAGTTCGCGGAATCAAGCCGCAGACGAATCCAATTCGCGCAAAAAGACATGGGCACTTTTAGACGAAAAATGACTCTAGAAATCAGAACAAAAACTTTTATCCCACTCGAAAAATTTGTCCGAGCGGCGTACATTCGATGCGCCAAATCAACAATGAAGCAACCTGAAATCAAAATTCCAACTTCAAACAACGCATCACTCCGTTTAGTTACTCCGTCAATTTCCACGCGTGCACCGTCTGGTTCAAGAAACATCGAAAGCGTTCCCGACTCAGTCCCGACCATTAAAACGAAGCGGGACACAGATGTACAGGCCAGTGGAACATAAAACACAAAATATCAAGATTCCTCGTTTTAATTGATTTTTTGTTATGCATTTTTGCATGTATTCTTATGTGGCCCATTCGATTTAGCAATAATATTTCCGTTTTTTCCTCTGACCGGGAAATGCGAAAATCTTGTTTTTTTCTCCTCATCAATTCAATAGTTTACACTTGTAAATTCATAATACACGGAACTACTGCCCCCATACCACAGATCTGATGTTTTAATTTTCTTCAAACTGTTGAAATAAAAATAACCAATTTTTTTGGAAATTCATAGAAAAATTCAAAAAATTAAAAATTCTCATTTTCCAACAACAAATCTAACTTTAAAAAATAAAATGAAACTCTTTTTTTCAGAGAGTTTGGCATCATCGAAGAATCCACAAATCAACTACTTGTCGACGAATACAGGGTGCGGCATAATTATTGTAACCGAAACAAAACGCTATAACTTTTTGAAAAAAAGTCGAATCAACTTCAAATTTTTACTGGAGCTTATCAGTATAACATATAGCAAAATAAAACTATAGTTGTCCGATTCTTGTACCCCTGTTCTTGATGACCTTCATCAGTATCTTCGGGTGTGCGTTGTTGGTGGCACGGGGTAGTCCGGCGACAAATTGTGTCATACCGCGAGCACCGTCATCTTGAGTGGCTCCAAATTTTTGTCAAGATAAGCTTGAATATTTGCCTTGAGAACTCCTACACGGAGAAATCCATTGGATTAAGACAGGGCTCAAATCAGGCCTTTCTTCCCAGAGATGGAACTCGGACAAACTGCCTCGTACCATTGATCAGACTGTTTAGCCGTGTTAGCCGGTGTTCCGCCTTACTGGAAACTCCAATTTTACGACCCGTAGTGAGATTGGGACCAAGGCTGCATGTCTTTACCAAAATCTCGTTGAAATAATCATCCTGGTTCATTTTCACACTTGATTTCACAAGACGCAAAAATTTGGATGCATTTTCTCCAAAAACATGATTTTCTGAGGATGGGGAGCACTGTTCATAAACCAATTTTTTTGTTCGCTTCTCAAGGGTCTTGAGTAAATACACAACAATTTTGGGATTCAAATTCCGCTTCCAAATTGAATGGCTCGTCATAGTTGAACACCATTGCCATGTGCATGCCGTGTCGCGTGCCGGCAAAAAAGCGCGTTGCATTTTTTGAGCCAGCTAGGTTTGTTTTGATCCGAATGACAAGCGGTTTTTTGCATTCGATATGGCTTTATCTCACACACATGTTTCAAAAATTTTTTCACAGTTCGGTCACTTGTTCCGACTTCTACAGCCATCTCAATAGAGCCTCTTTTGGCTTGTTCAGGCTAAAAACCGGGTATCGGTTCATAGAATGAGTTGTAATTACCCTGAAAATGGAGATAGAAACCTGAAACTTTGCGAGTTGATAAATGAAACTCGTAAGAAAATACAAAAAAAAACGTAGCACGAAAAATGCTCCGAAACGCGCCAGCTGTCGTCAAAGTTCGGTTACAATAATTATGCCGCACCCTGTACATATCTTTTTTTAATTTTTTAATTGATTTCTTGAAAAATAATAAAAAACTCCAAACTGTTTGTTGATTTTTGTCTTTTTTTCAGATGCATAAAAATGAAATGACGAAAAAAACATATGAGAAAACATTTAAAAAATCCAAGTAGTAAAAAAGTTGGATTTTTTTCTCGGAAAATTCGAAAATCAAAAATCCAAATTTTCGACTTCGAATTAGAATTGAATTTCTATGGGAATTAAAATTGTTTTTGATGAGAAAAACTTTTAACAAAACTAATGAAAAATGTGGGAAATCACAATTTTTCAGAGAAAAAACTGGTTAATGGCCTGGTGGCCGACCTCTCGCATTTCTAGTCCCCCGCGACCACCACTTTTTTTGAGTACACACAGAGACGCGACCATCACGCAGTTAAATAAGAGCAGATGTTTGGATGAATGTGGTGTACCCCCTCCACTCATTCATTCACCCCCAAAATGCCCCTTGTGTATAGGTGACATGGTTTCATTGATTTTTCTTAATTATTTTTCTTTTATTTTTGGATTTCGAATCTCCCCAAATGTCCCTCGTGTATAGGCGACATCCCCTTTGATTATTCTGAAATATTTTCTATTTATTATTGGATTTTGGCTTTGTTTTATGAAGTTGAAATAGACAAAATCCATAACGAAGCTCCGCAACAACTAGTCGTCTAACTTCCACCAATTCAAGTCCAGCAAGGCCATGAATTTCAATTTCAACCAAACCAAGTCCAACAAGGAGTCAGTCAAGCCCAGACTCAGCATCCAGCAGTCAGTCAAGCCCAATATTCACAGTCAGCAGTCAATCAAGCCCAGAATCAGCAACCAACAGTTCAAACCCAGGATGGTGAGGCCTTGGTGTGCCTATTGTGATCTTCCCCCTTTTATTCTTATTGTATATTATTTCTATTATTCCTAATTTTATATCTATTTAATACTCGTTACATAAAGTCTTGGATTAGAAACTTATTTTTATTTAATACTATTTGAACGAACTACCCTCTAGAATATCTAGAGAATAATTCACGGAATTCTGGAGTTATATAACTATAATAATAAAAAAAATATTCGGATAACTCGACTATTTAAAAAAAACCAAATTTACCACTAAAAATTGAATTTCTTCGAAAATGAAAATTATTTTAAATGAGAAAAACAGGAAAAAATGGAAAAAATGTGGAACACAACAGCTTTTCTGAGAAAAAATGACTTTAGTTGGTGGCCTTGTGGCTGACCTCCTGCATTCCTAGTCCCTCGCGGCCCATACATCACTTGTTTTCGCGTGCACACAGACAGGTGACGGGCGACCTCTACGCATCCAAAATGGAACAGCTGTGCGCGACCTCTACGCAGCCAATTAAGAACAGCTGTTTGGGTTCCTCATTCTATCTTCATTCTTCCCCAAATGTCCCTTGTGTATAGGCGACATGGTCTTCATTGATTTTTCTGAATAATTTTTCTTCTATTATTGGATTTCGAATCTCCCCAAATGTTCCTCGTGTATAGGCGACATCCCCTTTGATTTTTCTGAAATATTCTCTATTTATTATTGAATTTTGACTTTGAAGTTGAAATGAAAAGTAAGTTTTCAATTTTTCATTCAAGGGGGAAGGGTCTAGAATTTTTGCAATATCAAAAGTCTCGAGTTTTGAAAAATTGGAATTAAAACTTGAAGATTTTTTATATTTTCCAACTATTTTCTTGAAATCATAGAAAATTCTTTCAGAACTTTCTTTGAAAACAATAAAATCAACATATCCAAGCTTCTTCTGATTGCGGCAAACTTTATCGAGAATTATAAAAAAAGGATAACATTTCCAGTAGAAGAAAACGAGTCATATGCCGATGTTTTGCACCGAGAATTCGAAAATTGTAAACGAATGATGAAAATTCGAAGTTTATTGCATTCCCAAAGGAATTTACGATTTGAAAAACGTGTTTCTGTGGAATTACACCAAAGAGTTGGGCACATTTGCTGTTTTGGTTTCAAGTATGAAGGGTTAATCAAAAGTCGGCGTATCAAAGCCAATTGGATAAACACCGAAACAATGTCGATTGATACAAACACTGAGCAAGTTACAACGAATCTTTCATCAACCGACTACTCAAAGAATGGATATAACCGATGATTTTTTGTGAATCTAAGACTTTAATACCGGATAGAAGTTTAAACAAAGACTGGAATACCCACAACTCAATCTACATTCACGTAAGTTTACATTTTTCCAAAATGAATTTCCTAATCCAGGATTGTTTTCAGAAAAGAGGAACTACAAGTCTTTTGGTATCGTCCCCGATGCGCTCGAAATCAAACGGGAAACAGATGGACGTTTAGCAACTGTAGGATTGGGAAACAACGAAATCAGTTTATATGTTTGGCACGATCATAAGAAATTAGGACGATAGCTTGATTACTCGAAGAATTTATAATATTTTAACATTTTTTTTTCTATAAAAATAATTGTTTTTAGTTGATTAAATTACCGAATAAATATTTTTCTATCGAAAAATGAGAATTTTGTCAATCGTTTTCCGGTTTCAAGATTTTCAGAATGACTAAACATTGATCAAAGACCGTGCTCCGAAGTGTTTTCATTTCTGCAAACAAACGCGTGGAAATCAAAGTGAGAGAGATAGATAAAAAGAGACGCAGACAGTTTTTCTTCTCTATCGGAGGCGCCTGCTCCCCTCTCTTTTCATTTCTATTCGATATGTTCCTTGTGTATAGGTGACTATTTTCTACTGATTTTTTCTAAATTTAAACTATTTATTATTGGATTAAAAAAGAAAATATGGAATGGATATTCCATTAAAAAGTGAGTTTCCCTTCGAATTTCTGTAATTAAAATTAGTCGATCCGGATTCTATTATAAGTTTTCGGAATGAAAAAAGAAATACAAAATTTTGAAAATTTAAAAAATTAAAAATTAAATTTTCTTATCAAAAACATTTAAAATATTGGTTAGTCAACCAACTTTCGGATTCGGAGTTTTCGTAATGAGAAAAAGGAAAAAAAAACAAAAATTGGAAAAATTAAAAATCATATTTTCTTATATTACTTCAAATTTCTAATTTTAAAAAACATTTGAAAAGTAAAAAATTCCCAAAAATTTAATTTTTTTTTTCAGATTTTTGATCTCAAAATATGAAGACGGGATCTTGAATCAAGTCGAGACTAAAACTATGGAGGACTTTGACCCAAAGCAATAATATTGGATATCTGAACACTGCACAGATTCAAACTTCACAGAATGTCGTAGTGATGAGCGACCAAGCTCTTCAAGACGAAATCGGGACAACGCTCAGAGATCTAATTGCATCTGACCATTACGGAACAACAAGAAGAACTCTGGAACGGATGAGTCCTGAAACGGCAGCTGAAGTCATAAACACCCACTACGCACTTCATCAGGTAGCCTTTCTCTCAAATGACTTTTTCAATTTTATCGTTTTCAGACTCAAATACGTCGGGGTTCGGTTAAAAAAAAGTCGCTCTTCACATATACATTTATGAAAATAATTGGTTTTTCTTGTTGATAAATTTACTAAATAAAAATGCTCAATTTGAAATTTGTCAATTGTTTTCAGGTTTTAAGGGTTTCAGGTTTTCAGAATGAGTATACGTGTAGAAGTCTGCGAATACACTACACTTTACGCGCATTGGTATACGGTAGATGTAAAAAAGAAAGGAATTCCAAGAAAATTTGAACCCTCATTCCACAAATGATCAGAAAAGAACCTCCGACTGATTCCCATCGTAAAAAGTGCATGCTTCAAAGATCGCTCTCTCTTTCAAATCAATTTTATGTCATTGACGAAAGCAAAAGAGATAGATAAAAAGAGACGCAGACAGTTTCTCTTCTCTATCGGAAACGCCTGCTCCCCTCTCTTTTCATTTCTATTCGATATGTTCCTTGTGTATAGGTGACTATTTTCTACTGATTTTTTCTAAATTAAAACTATTTATTATTGGATTTAAAAAAGAAAATATGGAACGAGTTTTCCATTATAAAGTGAGTTTTAATTCGAATTTATACAATTAGAAATTTTTGAAAAATAGAAAATTCGCAAAAATTAGTTTTTTCGTCGAAACTATAGATTTGTAATGGTTAGTCGATCATAATGCAAATTCTGAGCCTCCAAAAAAATACGAATTTTGAAACGTTAAAAAAATGAAAAATTTTCAATTTTCTTATCAAAACGACTGCTTATCAATCGTGAAATACCATTTTGAAATGCTATTTATTTAGCTTCTAAGAATGATGAACTAAATTTCAAAACGGAACGGAGTCATCAAAATTTTTTTTTAATTTCAAGCTTTTTGGAAAACCTTAAAATTAGCAAATTTGTGTGGTGCTTGCATAATACTGAAGTTCACAGAACAATTTAGGTTCCGCCCCTTTCCACTAAAGTATTAAAATAAACGATTAAAAAATATTTTTCAAAATCAGATTTGTCTTTAAAAAAATCGGCAAAATTTTTTTTTCAAATTTCGAAATTAAAAATGGCGGAATTTAATCTTCAAAAATCATGTAAAAAACAGCCTAATAAAACCTGTATTTTCAGAAATGAATTGATCACAGCTTTTCCGAAAGAAACATTGACGATGGAGAAAAAAGATGGAAATTGAAGAAAAAAAATGAAAAAATGAAATACCAAGATCTAAAAAGCAAATGAAAAAAGAAGGAGTTTTCCATTGTATGTGGATACAGAGCACATGCACCTCTCAAATGGGCCATCGTAGCTAGCAGTAGTCACTATTTGCGACGTTTGATACTTGTGTGGAAAGTCGCTGACAAAGGAAGTGGAAAAAGAAAGACAGAAACAGTCAGTAACTGGTCTGGAAAAAGGTCTACGCTTGCATGGATGCGCTCGTTTTGAAAAAAAGTGAGTTTCTTGGACTTTTCTATTATAAAAAAGAAAACTAAGTAGTCAATTTATAGGTAATGGAACGTGAAAGGGTTCTACAACAAGTCATGCAATCCACCGGATTTTTTTTGTGAATCACATCTTGTAATTTTCTTTTTTTTTTGTTGTTCTCTACATTATATTAGCATACCAAATGGCTTTGAAATAAACTAAATTGGTAAATTAAATGGTTTTTTTTGCAGAATAGGGGAATTTTCAGGTCACTTCAGAGAAAAAGGGTTTCGATAGGCATTATTAGACCCGAAAAATTTCGAGTCCCTCTAAAAATGCTGAAATTTGACAATTTTCTTTGATTTCTAAAAAAATTCAGAATAAATGAGCATTCTGTAATAGAAAAGATCATCAAAATTTCAGACGAATCTGAAAATTAGGAAAGCCTACAACACGAAATAAAAAATCTAAAAAATCCGAGACTACTGTAGTTTTTCTTTATTATCTTGATTACATAAATAACTTGTGAAAAACTGACTCCGCCTCCTTTTTCTGAAACAATTTTGACATCATAATTAAATTTTAAATCGCTGTTTTTAAAAGCAAGAAAAATAAGCAAAACTACAGTAATCTCGGATTTTTTCGATTTTAATTTTGTCTTGTAGACTTTCCTAATCAACTGATTTTGCTAAAATTTCAGAATCGTATTCTATCAAAAAACGCGCATTAATTCTGAAATTTCCAGAAAAATCGGAGACAATTTTCAAAATTTCAGCACTTTCAGACAGTAATTCAGTCAACTTCCTACCTCAGAATTTATCTGAAAAGTACTGTATCTTTTGGGAATACTGTCTTTTATCGTATCCTGAAATTTTATGAAAATCGGTAAGCTAGTTTCAGAGATACAGCATTTGGCTTTTTTGAGAAAATTCTCGTTGATTTACCTAGCATGGGTGGTCGAAGGGGCGTGGCTATAGAAGAAGAGAAACGGAGAAATGTCTATGTCTCTCACTCTCTCATCTTCACATTTCTGACAAACACGAACGCTTTTTTCGCAAAAAATTGGGTTGCTGTATTCCGAAAACTATCTACGAGAAAACTCTGCTACTTTGAGATACGGTAGGAGACAGTATTTCCAGAAGATACAGTAATTTTCAGATGAATCATTTTGTAGGAAGTCGATAAAATTACTGTCTGAAAGTGCTGAAATTCTGAAAACTTTCTCCGATTTTTCTGAAAATTTCAGAATCGATGCGCGTTTTTAAATGGAATAGATCTCAAAAATTCCAGACAAATCGGTTGATTAGGAAAGCCTAGAGGACAAAATAAAAAATCAAAAAATAATTTTTTTCAAATTTTAGATTTGTCTTGTAGGCATTCCTTAATATCGGATTTGGCTGAAATTCTGGGAATCCATTCTATTCAAAAACGCGCATCGATTCTGAAATTTCCAGAAAAATTGGAGAAACTTTTTAAAATTTCAGCACTTTCATACTGTAATTTTTCAGATTTTCCTTAATGGATTTTTTTGAAAATTGGTACATACAAAGATAAATATTTACTGAATCTATTCTATTAATTTCAATTCGTGGAATTGATTTCCAAAGAAATGAGAAATCATCAAAAAATCGGCGGAAAACGCGATAAAAGGGGGTGAAATAGGTATTGGTGGAAGAGAAATCTAATGTACGCGGCTGCGTCTCTCTTCCACTCGCTCTCTCATCTGCACATTTCTGACAAACACGAACGCTTTTTAGCAGAAAAACTGGTTTAGTGTATCTCGGAAACTGTCTGAGAGAAATTTCTGAAATTTGGCGATACGGTAGAAGACAGTATTCCCAGATGATACAGTAATTTTCAGATGAATACCAGATTAGGAAGTCAAGAAAATTACTGTCTGAAAGCGCTGAAATTTTGTAAAATTATTCCAATTTTTCTGGAAATTTCAGAATGGATGCGCGTTTTTGTTTAGAATAAAATCCTAGACTTTCAGCCAAATTGGTCGATTAGGAAAGCCTACAGTATGATATGAAAACTAAAAATTTTTCTGTTTCACACAGTTTTTCTCTTAAATCTGTTATCTAATTCAAAATATTATTGCAAGCAAATAGGGTACATTAGTATAAAGATATTCAAAAAAAGTAGTTGTGTCAGATTAACCGTATCTTTTATCGTATTCTGAATAAAAATCAAAATCTTCAATAATCTCGGATTTTTCAATTTTTTAACTCTTACTGTAGGCTTTTCTAATTTTCAGATTTGGTTGAAACTTCAGAAACTTAAAAAACACCTGGACGCGCATCGATTCTGAAATTTCCAGATAAATCAGAGAAACTTTTCAAAATTTCAGCATTTTTAGACTGAAATTATCCAAACTTCCTACCGTAAGATTCCTCTGAAAATTAATGTATCCACGTGGAATCGTATCCTTAATCTATCCTTAAAATGTCAAATCATTAGGTAAACTAGTTTCAGAGATACTATAATTCTGAAATTCAATGGAAAAGGGGGTTTAAACTCGCAGCTCGAGGTTCTACCGTATCCCTGGAAGAAATATAACGAAGGAGGATGAGAAAGACACAGACATTTCTCTCCCTCTCCTTCTCTTCCTCCATAGCCACGCCCCTTCGACCACCCGGACTTAAATCAACAAGGATTTTTTCGAAATAACCAGATTCTGTATCTCTGAAACTAGCTGAACGATTTTATTGAAATTGAGGGATACGATAGAAGACAGTATTCCCAGAAGATACAGTAATTTTCGAATGAATCATGAGGTGGGAAGTTGGAATAATTTCAGTCTGAAAGTGCTGAAATTTCAAAAAATTCTTCCGATTTTTCTGGGAATTTCAGAATCGATGCGCGTTTTTGAATAGAAACAGATCCTAAAGTTTCAGAAAAATTGGTTAATTAGGAAAACCTAAATTCCCAAATTAAAATTTGAAAATTTGAATTTTTTGAATTTTTAATTCCTACTGTAGGCCTTCCTAATTGACCAATTTAGGTGAAATTTCAGGATCTCAGTCTATTCAAAAACGCGCATCGATTCAGAAATTTCCATGAAAATCGGAGAAACTTTTTGAAATTTCAGCACTTTCAGACAGTAATTTCATCACCTTCTTATCAATTGAATCATCTGGAAATTACTGTGATCACGTGAAAGTGTATCCCGAATTTCTCTTTAAAATTTCAGAGCATCGGATCAATTTGTTTCCGAGATACTATAATTCTAAAAATCCGTCAAAAATGGGGGAAAAGGGGGAGTTGTATCCTCTGTGTTTCTTTCTCTGTCTATCTGCAGTCTTTTCTAGAGTCTTATCTCTCGTCGGCTCCCGAATTCTCTTTTTTCATTAAATTTTCGATTTACAGTATCTCTGAAACTAGTCTACCAAATGATTTGAAATTTTTAGGATAGATTAAGAGCAAGATTCCACGTGGACACAGTAATTTTCAGATGGATCAAACTGTAGAAAGTTGATGGTCGGGCCGTGGACTCCTCAGTTGGGACGTGGCACTCCGACGCGGAGTACCTCGAGGGGGAACAAATCCTCCTCTCGGTACCCCACGAAGTGAACCATAAAGGAGTCCCGACCATCAAGGTTCTTTCCATATCGGGCTCGAAAGTAATTGGCCACCGATACCCAGCCGGTAGCCTTCCAGTGGAACCAGATTTGGTCCGGCCTGAAAATAAAAATACGTTATCACAAAACATCCGAGTAACTAACCTTGCCGGAACGAACCGGAGGACTCCGCTGCGGGTACCCGAGCGGTGCGTGTGCGAGACGTGCACCGCCCCGAGCACCCGCATTCGGGCATTGAGGACCTCGACGTCCCAGCCCTCCCGTCCGGGCAACGAGAATCTAGGAAAGAGTACAGTGGAATGGCGGACATCTTTCGAATATCTCCAATGAGAAACTTTCCACTTAAATACTACTGAAACTTAAAGTCACGCCCACAGCACAATGGCAGTAACATGCGTAATATTAAACCAAACCAGCCTTTTGTGTTAAAAAATTTTTTTTGAAAAACACAAATGACATTACACTAAAATCTGAAAATGACTAGTCTATCATCAAATAACTACGGTTTTCTAGCTATCGAGACTAATTAACCCGCGGAATTGCCACCCGTTTGGCCAAACCAATCTCGATAAGCCTTCACGACCTTGATTGCATATTACAACAATATACCACAATTCAATTTATTCAAAACCAGAAATTTCAGTTATCAGACACTGTGACATAGAAAATTATCAAAATTAAAGAAAGAATAGAGAACAAAAGTACCACGACAGCACCTCAAATCCAGTTACCCCACAAGGATCATACGCCACTTCCAACCCAGATGAAGATGATACGACGGGGGCATTAGTTGAAACAACAACAATCGAAACATCACAATCACCAGTTATCGAAGGATAAAATTCACGTCTAATATAACATGGTATGTCCCGCTCGTTAAACACACAGAAGAAATTTTCAGGATACCTGTAAAATTAATTGCAAAAAATTACTGTATTCAATTCTCACCCTTCGAGAATCATACAAAAATCACAACCTGAACAATTCTTCAGCAGTTTTCAATCGGGCACAGCATTTTTTGACCAACAACTAGTGACCAATAGCAATAGAAAACAAATAGGAAACATGATTAAAAAACAAAACAAAAGAGGGAGAAAACAATAAACTAGAAACAGTTTATATATCCGCCGCCTAAGAACGTGGGCGCCAGAGGATGACGGGAATGCACCGTCATATTCCAATACCCCCCTCCCCTTACATTTGTTATTAAATTCCTACATTCATCCTCTCTTCTGTTCTAATTGGAATTTCAGGTATTTTTGCTTCGAAAATTGAAACCTTACTTCCCCCTTTTCATCATCCCCCTCCCCCCCAAGCTGAACCGACGACAACGACACTATGGCTCCGCGAAAGGCATCCACTGTACACGGAAATCAACCGTCAGCACCCAAGAAGCAAATCACGCAACCGCAACTGACCCAATGGCAGACCTCCACTCTTCCGATGATCCCATGGCAGACCTCTTCGTTAAGCCATCGCCGCCGCCGCCAATATCGCGACCAGAGTACACGCGATTTACTCGGAGAAGAGAAGAAGAAGATGACCAGCGCAAGGCCAGACGGCCTTGATACCGGAGGCGCCCAAATTAAGGAATAAGGAAGGGCGCCGCGACCACGGTCTCGAGACGTCACAAGACCAGCGAAGGACCAGCTCGAGGAGTATAAAAGGCCCAGGCCTTACTTCGTCTCTGTACCCCTTTTTATTACAACTATTCACCTGTTGATTCCGTCCCCATTCCCCTTTGTTTCACTTGATTAGCCAATAAATCCTTGTTTTACTGAACCACCGCGTGCGTTCCCATCCCAGATTAACGTATCCACGTCAGTGGATATTACACTCGCTGCTACCAATAAGGGTGCTAGGCCCCAGGTTCATAGTGTGCGAATAGACTGTGGTATAAGAGCAGGGTTTATTGTAGTTCAAGAAAGGGAAGTGAAAAGGGGAAGGGAAAAGAGGACGAATACTTGAAGAGTCTTCGCCTCATCAGGGCTCGCTACTGCCAATCTCCTCGATGGTGCGCTTCGGTGTCCTTTTGTACTGTCGACCGATGGGCGGAGTCAGCTCTCTGGAATTCGAGATCCGGGGGATGATGGGCGGAGCTCGCATTCCGGAGACGACTGTCTGACGCGTCTAATTGAGTTCAGGTAGACACGGTGAAATTCCTGGAGGCGCAGGCTCTATTGCTCATCCTTTATCCGGGGCGAAGTCCATGATGACGACTTGTACTCTGTTCCCTTATGCCTTCCGGTGAGAGACTGTAAGCTCTGCTAGAGACGGAAAGAGATGATGTCAGCTTCCGGAGAGCTTCTCCCTGGGAAGTACAGAGACCAATGACGTCACGGGGTGACGGTATTCAGGACTACTTGTCTTAGCCTTTAAGGGATACTCTATCCCTTACAATACTTAACTTTAAGTATATTTTGGTATAATTTCTGAATTTCCACTTCGTTCAACTGGAAATTCAGAAAATGATGAAGATTCAGTTAATTTTAATTGTATCTAGGTATATTTTCTGAATTTCCACTTCGCTCAACTGGAAATTCAGAAATTTCTTAAGATACAGTTAATTTTAATTGTATCTAGGTATATTTTCTGAATTTCCACTTCGCTCAACTGGAAATTCAAAAATTTCTAAAGATACAGTTAATTTTAATTGTATCTAGGTATAATTTCTGAATTTCCACTTCGTTCAACTGGAAATTCAGAAATTTATGAAGATTCAGTTAATTTTAATTGTATCTAGGTATAATTTCTGAATTTCCACTTCGTTCAACTGGAAATTCAGAAATTCATGAAAATATACTTAACTTTAAGTATAGAAATTTTTATGAGTCAATAATGACTGCAGTCCTTCAAGGGCAGTTAGTTGATAGCTAGATCTGCATTCACTTAGTGGAAAACTTTTCGGTTCTATTGTAGTTTAGGGGTCCGTTCGAAAAATAGGGATCCCCTAAAAATATAGGGGTCATTTCAACCTGAGTTAAAAACAGGGGTCCCTTCCCTAGGCCTGATAAGACCCAAAAAAATGGGGGGTCTCTTCAATTTGTGCAAAAAGAATGGCTTGATTAGTGGAGATTACCTAAGATCCAAAATTTCTCCCCACTTCAACTGTTCGGGGATAATTATTGAAGGGGAACTTCGTAAAAAAGCCCCCTACAGCAATTGCCCCCGCCTCATTTTGAATTGAAAACTACATTTAATTTCGAATTATGGAACTTGACTGCGGTCCTCCTTTAGTATCTTCGTGGCCAGCACTGTAAGGGCGTCGATTTTTAAAAGTAAATTTTACATTTTTCCGGTTATGAGTTCAATTGTTTGCCCGCGTGTTTTGTTAATAAAACTTGAGAAAAATGAAATTTGTGTTTAGTTATAGCCCAAGGAGATTCGCCAACATAAGCTAAACCAGGAGGTTAGCCGCCGTCAGGCGGCGCCAACCGACTGGTGTTAATTAAATGGAAGTTGATTTTGGTACAATAATTTATTGAATGAAGTGAACCAAAATTTTAAAAATAGTGTGCTCCTCTTCCCAATGTTTTCTCAAACCCTCTTCGTATGATTCGGTGCACTCCTTGCATACAAAGTTGGTGAAAGCGTTCTTGTTCTTTGAATACCATCTTCCCTTTCCAATTGTCTTCTTTTTGCCGACGAGAACAGTGACTGAAAAAATAAAACGTATAAAACTGGAACTAATAAGAATATGATTCCTTACTTTGGTTTTCTCGACTTTTTTCCATTTTCTGTTTCTCATCTTTTTTTGGAAAATCCAATACAATTTGTTTTGGCGGCACTCGTTGACTTGTCTTTTCCGTTCTTGGAATACTTTGTTGTCGGTCTTCGATAGCTTGTTGACGTCTTTCTGCCTCCGCCTTAATCTGAAGATCCTTCTTCTCCTCCAGCTCTTTTTGTTAGTTCCTCAGCACGGACATTCTTGCTGCGTGAATGTCGTTCATGGCCTTTTTGTCGCATTTTCTCTGCTTCTCCTTCAACTCGTCTTTTTTCTCATGCCACACTTTCTCCTGTTCATCGGCATCAGTCAGCCAGTCGATTTCCTGCTTGGCGATCCGTTTTTTTTATTGTAAATGAATACAATAATAATATTCGATTCGTGCGAGTTGTCTCCCATTTTCTGAAATTGTGTTTTTGAAGTGATTCATGAATTGATATTTTTCAAATAAATTACCGAAAAGCAGTTTGTTCTTTCAATTTTATCAAAAAATTTGAGAAAGATATGACTCACTTTTTTTTTAGAAAATCCATTATGATTTCTTTTTTTCTTTTAGAATCCAATAATAAATATTAATAATAATTCAGAAAAATCAGTAGAAATATGTCCCTACGCACAAGGGGCATTTGAAATCGTCCACCTATACACAAGGAGACAGAAAGAATGAGGAAAGAAGGGGAGGTTCCCCCAAGCAAAGGACAGTCTCTCGCTTTTTCTCACTCTCTCATTTTTTGTTTTTCAAAAGAGTGAGAGACCGGCAGACAACTGAATGGGTTGAGTCGAAAAGTCTTTGTGATTGCACACATTCAAATGTTTGACCTTTTGTGCAGGCCCCCTCGGCAGAGAATTTGAATTTTGTCACGAATTGTTTAGTCTTTTTTACATTTTTGAGAAAAAAATAACAGTTTTTTATTTCATTAATATTTATTGAGGTAATCTATAAAAAATGGACTAGATAAAGAAAGCAGTCTTGAGTTCATTTCCGATTTGAGCTGCTAGCTTCCAGGACGACGGCATTTCCACATCTGCCTTCTTAAGTTGTCCTGTCGACGCGATTTGAATCCACCGGAGTAATCGATGCATCAGGGGACCATAACACGAACCGGCTCCCGTTCTACAGCGGTTTCTGGGCGGCGCCGAGTTGCTCCAAGAGCCTTTCGTTGGATTCCAGGAGCTGGTGTTTTGGCTGGAGTGCTTTTTTAAGCATCATCTCTGGTTTCCCGACCTTTCTTTCTATCTCGGCCACATTTGTTGATTTGGCTCCTGTAAGATTTCTTGTTTCCTTTAACAAGGGCGGGTTCTGTTATGAAACTCACTTTTTTTTAATTCCCACGTGTTCCCAACACAACGGCATTGCTGACGACCGGACTCGATTCGTGCGAGTTGTTTGTCTCGACTTTTGGTCTTCGAATCCATGTTCTGAAAATTGTGTGTTCAAAATGAATCACGAATTTGATTCACATTTTTTAAATAAATTACAGAAAAGAAGCAGAAAAATTTGTTTTCTCAATGTTATCGAAAAATTTGAGAAAAGCAAAACTCACTTTTTTTGGGAAAATCCATTATGATTTTCTTTTTTTTTAAGAATCCAATATTAAATCAAATATTTCAGAAAAATCAGTAAAAATATGTCCCTATGCACAAGGGGCATTTGAATCGTCAACCTATACACAAGGAGACAGAAAGAATGAGAAAAGAAGAGGAGGTTGTTCAAGCAAAGGACAGTCTCTCGCTTTTTCTCAGTCTCTCGTTTTTTGTTTTGAAAATGAGTGAGAGACCGGCAGACAACTGAATGGATCGATTTGAAAAGTCTTTGTTGTTGCCCACGTGTGACCTTTCGTGCAGACACGAGGTCTCCCTCGGCAGAGAATTTGAATTTTGTTCCGATACAAGAGAACAAAGAAGGAGAGGCAGGGGAGAGGTGACACCATTTTTTCAATTACGAAATTAGGATTACATAAATTTTGGATATTGGTTTCAGGGGAAGGATCTTCAGTGAAGCTTGCTTTTCAATGCCATGACTCTGGATTAGGATGCTTTTTGAGATGGAAATCAGTTTTTCGCCCAGTAATTTTCAGAAGCTCTAGTTGTGGAGGAGCGCCTGTTAGTGAGACCCGTTTTTAATGCCCTAGATTCTTTACTTTTTTCGATGGGTCCCGCATTCGCTGTGACCGAGTGAGTTGCTCTCTTTTTTTTACATTTTGAGGAAAAACTAACAATTTTTTCAATTTCATTAATATTTATTGAGGTAATTTATAAAAAATAGACTAGATACAGCAAGCAATCTTGACCGTAATTGAATCGATTGTAGAGCATTTTGTTGAAGAACTTTTGAGAATCATCCCATTGAGGTTTTACTGACATGTTCCGATTATAGTACATGGTAATTGTGTCTGCATCATTGTTCAGAATTTCCAGAAGCCTTTTTGCAGTGCAATTGGAGTCGAGGTCTGACATCAACAGTGATGTATGAACGAAGTCATATTTTCCAATCGTCTGCATTTTGACTCGCGCCAAAACAGAATCCATATGAGCCAGCATTTCATCGGATATGCGAGGTCTTGGCTGATCGGTGAGATTCTTAGGGTGACGATCCGTTTCCTACAGCTTTGACATTCGTATGAGAATGTCCGCAAGAACGAAGCTCGCTCTCTGTACCACTGATGAAATTGATTCTGAATAAGATATATTTTTGTGAATTTTAAAAACTTATGAAAACATACTCCGGAGCAACAAGGTCCCTCACGAAAGGCAATTCATGACGTTGTTCGAATCTATTTTTGTTGGAGAGGCAACGGAATCTCTTCCAGTACTTTCCAGTACTTGTAAATTTTTAGAAGAGCCACTTGAACGTGGCACTTTCGAATTCACAATTTGCCATTTTCATGAAGCTTTGAGTCTTGCTGAAAAAATAAGGATAAGAAAACGTTGAGTTTTCTCAACGTTAAAAAAAATTAGATAGAAATAAGACTAACTTTTTTTTGAAAAATCCATTAGGATTTTCTTTTTTTTCTAAGAATCCAATATTAAATCAAATAAGTCAGAAAAATCAGTAAAAATATGTCCCTATGCACAAGGGGCATTTGAAGTTGTCAACCTAACCACAAGGAGACAAGAAGGGAAGAATGAGGAAAAAAAGTGGAGGTTGCCCAAGCAAAGAACAGTCTCTCGCTTTTTCTCAGTCTCTCGTTTGATTTGATTTGAAAAAGAACGAGAGACCGTCAGACAACTAAATGGGCCTTTCGGCAAGTGTAAGTCATTGCACACACGAGGTCTCCCTCGGCAGAAAATTTGAATTCTGTGTTTCGAAACAAAAGACCAGAGAAAGAGGGAAGGGAGAAGAGGGGAGTAGGTTATCTGTTAGTGACACTTCTTTTTATCCGAGAATAGCATTTGACTCTCGATCAGTGTGTCTTTTCGAGAAATGATTTCTCCAAAAATGCCCCTTTCGAAAAATTTTCGAGAATTTTCGAGATTTTTCGAAATTGTTCGAGAAATTATTTGAAATATTTCTCGAATAATTTTCGAAAAATTACACGTTTTTCGAAAATTTCTCGAAAAATAAAAAATAAGAAAAAAACGTGTGAATTGCGTTATACGTGACCACGTGGAGGCGCCCCAATATCTTTTTTCGCTTTTTTTTTTTGAAACTCAAAATTTTTTCTGGTCGTTTTTCGAAAAATTCTCGAAAAAATGACGTGTTTGAAAAATAACTTCACGAGAAATTATTCGAAAATTACTCGAAGAATTTTTCGAAAAACTTTCGAATTATTTTGGAATAATTTTTCGAGAAATCTTTCGAGAAATTTTTCGAATCGCTCTCGAAAAGACACACTGCTCTCGATTAGGATGCTTTTTGGGGGTGAAAACCAGATTTTCGAAAACAAGCCGCGTTTCTCTCTGAGAAGCAAGAATGATGCCTTCCAACAGTTGGTTAACTGCCATTGATTACTCAAATATTTTATGTTGCCTGGTTTTAAAAATGAATAAACTTGATCGAAAATGTTTTATGGCACAGAAAACTTAATTTTGATATACTTTAAATAAACATAAAAAAGGTTGGCAAAGAGTTAGAGTTCATCTTCAACGGAGTCTTCTTCATCAGTTCTTGTTTATTCTGTCAAAAGTGAGCCAATTGTCATCGAAGACTACTTTCAAATAGTCGTTTGTTCCCGGAATGGCATATGAACTGTATTCAGTCGTTTGGAATACCAATCGTCCTCCTCATTCAACTGATAATCAGATGGGGCGAGTGCTTCCTGCAATTCCAATTGCGACGATTCGTTTCTTCCCTCAATGGAAAATATTGTTGGCTTGTCATTTCGGTTGAAGAACTGAAAAAAACAACTCACAAGAGTTTTTTTGAATCAAACAATTACCTGCTTCATAGATAATACGACTTCCATTGAAATCGATTCTACTTGATGGAGGATTAAGATACAAGAAAAATTGAGTACAATAATTACAAAAAAAAGAGTAAATTAGACAGATAACTAAGTGACAGGCCTGTCTATGGTGTCAGATATAGTCAATATACCCATACTTTCTCGATACTACTAGAATTGATATCTTCTCTCACTGAAAGTACTCTCTTGTGGAATAAATAAAATAAATCAGACTCAAAAACCTATGTCCTGGGCGAGAAGACAATAGGATCCTTATTGGGGGGCTACTCGGATTACTAGGCTTTCGGTGACTTGGGCAGTTAAGAAAAAAATACAATGGAAAAGAATTACGGTTCACCTAGCCTTCTCAGTTTATACAACCCCACTAAAATAGCAATTCCACACTAATATCTACAATTCTCAAGTAATGAACAACGTTTGGAAGGGTTCTTCTTGGTCGCTCGGTTACATTGAAGATCACCGGCATTTTTTCAGCAGGCTCTGGTCCAAGTACAGCGTCATTGCGCTCCGATACGCATCAACTCTTTATATTCTTCCAGACAGTCGATCGCCTGGAAATTCTTTATTTAAGAAAAAGAAGTCTCAAATTCAATTTACCTGGAACATTGCCGAGAAGGGGTCATCTGTCTCCTGTTGAACATAACTTTTAATTATGTTTTTTCCAACTGGATGAGTTCCTTTTTGTCTCATTGGATCTTCATTCTCATCTTGAATTTTTTCCAAAAGACAGCGTAGGAGTCTCACCGGAAAGCAGGTGGACCAGTCCGGGCAGAGAATGTTGAGGAAAACGGCGACTTCCATAATACGAAAGAATAGGACGAAATAAGTGTCTTTTATAGTGAGACTAGTTACGGATTCAATAATAAACAATATAAATTTAAAAAAATCAATAGAAATATGCCTCTACACACAAGTGGCATTTGGAATCGTCCACCTATACACAAGGAGACATGAAGGAAAGAATGAGGAGAAAATGGAGGGTTTCCTTATTTAAAGACAGTTTCTCTGCGTCTCTTGAGTTCTTGTGGTCTCTCTCGATTGTTTCTTTGGCATTCTTGGTGACCTTTTTGTGCAGACAAGAGGTCCTCTGCAGAAAATTTGAATGTTAGTCCCAGGGAAGAGACCAAAGAAGGAGAGACAACCTGAACCTCTTCGGATCAATATGAACTATAGTCTTCCTCTCACACACACTTTCAAATAGTTTTTTTCCCGCCATCAAAAGACCAAAGAAAAAATTTTAAAATTCAACTTCTCGAGTATTTTAAAAAACAGTATCAATGATCAGAACAATTTATTTTTAAGCAATGGAATCATAATTTTGAAAAACGACAAACTGATGTCTTTCCAATTTTCCATTCTGTGATGAAATATCGTAATCCTGTATTTGTTTTCATGAATTCTGACAATGTGTGCGGCTCAATTCGATTTCCCACGTCTATAATTATGATGTTTTTATGTCGGAAGAAAACTAACAAGGGAGTTAACTTTACTTACCGGTTGGGAATTTTCTAAAAATTTGACCATAGATACTTTCGACCCTGCTTTAGAGATTAGTCATAGTTAGAACCGCCAAAACTGAGGAAAAGCTCGAAAAATTCGGGCTCAAAAAAGTGCTCGAATTGGTATTTTGGAGGGCCACTCTCCTCATTGCCTCTAACGTCCTAGTTTCAGCAACAGCCGGGTGGCCGAGTGGTAGAGTTGGGGTTTAGTAAACGAGGGTCTCTGGTTCGAATCTCCCCTCGGTCAACTTTTTTTGTTTTTTGTTCAGACTCTGGAAAATCCATTCCCAGTCATCCAGGATCCAGTTTAAACCGGTTTTTGTTTCCCGGGGTTCAGAATGGTGCAAAAAAGCATATTTTAACTTTTCCAGAAAATTATTTTTTCATGATTTCGACTGATTGATTGTTCTGCTTTTTTCGAAAAATTGATTTTCTATGAAGAAAAAGCAGTCTTTTTCAACATATTGAAAAAATACACCAAAAAATTTTTTTTGAAAAATTAGTCGACCACCTCAGTCGATCAGTCGAAATCATGAAAAAATAATTTTCTGGAAAAAGTTAAAATATGCTTTTTTGCACCATTCTGAACCCCGGGAAACAAAAAACCGGTTTAAACTGGATCCTGGATGACTGGGAATGGATTTTCCAGAGTCTGAACAAAAAACAAAAAAAGTTGACCGAGGGGAGATTCGAACCAGAGACCCTCGTTTACTAAACCCCAACTCTACCACTCGGCCACCCGGCTGTTGCTGAAACTAGGACGTTAGAGGCAATGAGGAGAGTGGCCCTCCAAAATACCAATTCGAGCACTTTTTTGAGCCCGAATTTTTCGAGCTTTTCCTCAGTTTTGGCGGTTCTAACTATGACTAATCTCTAAAGCAGGGTCGAAAGTATCTATGGTCAAATTTTTAGAAAATTCCCAACCGGTAAGTAAAGTTAACTCCCTTGTAAGAAAACGTTTTCAATTCGAAAGAAAACATACCTTCTTTTCGAAGAAAACTGTGATAGCTTCTTGGTCGTCTGCCTTTTTTTTAATTTCACCCAGAGACTGGACGATTTTCCAATTTCCTGCAATATCTCTTTTTTAATTTTGGAATTTTCCTAAATATATAATAGAAAATCTGGAAAACTTCCAATTTTCAATCAAAAACTAGAGAAAAAGGAGATAAAACTTACTTCTCTTCAGGGTCCACATGGAACTCTCATTTTGAAATCCAATAATAAATAAAATAATATTCAGAAAAATCAGTAGAATAGTCACCTACACACAAGGAACATATCGAATAGAAATGAAAAGAAAAGAGAATCGGCGGTTTCAAATATGAACAATAAAAAATCTGCGTCTCGGAAGTCAAAAAATCTGCGTCTCGGAAGTCATTGTCTCTAATGTGACAATAAAAGAGAAGCACAATGACTGTTGTTTTTTATTTGTTTTCGAAAACGGGGAGAACTGCAGAAACTATGCAAAAACTACACGTAAAACCAAAAAATACAATCTACAGTAACCCAAAGAATTCACACTTCACTATTTGAATTTTCTTGCCACGTGGCAGACTACCATTCACGGTTTGAAAATTGTTTTTGTCTTTTGAGAAGCCAACACTCGGAAAGACACGCTGGTTTCATGATAACCTTAAAACATCTTTAGAACGAAATGAACAATCCGAAAAATCCCAGATTATTGTAGTTTTTCTTCATTATCTTAATCACACTGATAACTTGCACAATTCTGAATCCACTATCTTTTTTTAAAATTTATGTTTTTTCTGAAAGCTAAACAAGGTAATAACGAAAAACTACAGTAATCACAAATTTTTAAATTTTTAAATTTGTCCTGTAGACTTTCCTAATTAACCGATCTGGCTGGAATTTTAGGAACCTAATCTATCTAAAAACGCGCATCGACCCTTGAATTTCCAGAAAAATTGGAGAAACTTTTCAAAATTTCAGCACTTTCAGACAGGAATTTCGTCAAATTTCCATTATACGATTTATCTGAAAATTACTGTATCCATGTGAAATAGTATCTTTAATCTATCCTTAAAATTAGAAATAATTTGGTTCACTGGTTTCAGAGATACTGTAATTCCAAAATTCGATGAAAAAAGAGAATTCGAGAGCCGACGAGAGATAAGATTTGCAGACAGCGACAGACCAACCATCGATAAATGACCCACTTTTGCTTTCCCGTTTTTGACGGATTTTTGGAATTACAGTATCTCGGAAACTAATTAGTCGGATGATTTGAGATTTTGAAGATAGATTAAACATACCGTTCCACGTGGATACAGTGATTTTCAGATGAATCGTACTGTAGGAAAATGAGGAAATTACTGTCTGAAAGTGCTGAAATTTTGAAAAGTTTATCCAATTTTTCTGAAAATTTCAGAATCGATGCGCGTTTTTGAATAGAACAGGATTCTAAAATCTCAGCCAAATTGGTTGATTAGGAAAGCATACAGGACAAAAGTAAAAGTCGAAAAATTCGAGATTACAGTAGTTTTCTTCATTTTTCTTGTTTAGATTTCAGAAATAAATTCATTTCAAATGTGTAAACAAAGTTCAGATACTTCTCAAAAAAGCAGGTGGAGTCAGCTTTTCACAAAATAGAAATGTGAGGAAGATAAGAAAGAAAAACTACAGTAATCTCGGATTTTTCGATTTCTAATTTTGTCCTGTGGGCTTTTCTAATTAACCAATTCGGCTGAAATTCCAGGATCCGAGTCTTTCCGAAAACGCGCATCGATTCTGAAATTTTCCGAAAAATCGGAGAAAGTTTTCAAAATTTCAGCACTTTCAGACTGGAATTTTGTCAACTTCCTACAGTTCGATTTATCTGAAAATTACTGTATCCACGTGGAATCGTATCCTTATTCTATCGTTAAAATTTCAAATCATTTGGTAAATTAGCTCCCGAGATATTGTTATTTCAAAAAGTCACGAAAAAAGAGGGTTCGGCGGAATACGAGAGATAAGGTTCTAGAAGAGACTGCAGACGGTGAGGGAAGATCCAGAGAGGACGCAGCTCCCTCCTTCTTCCCCCTTTTTAGCAGATTTTTGGAATTACAGTATCTCGGAAACCAGTCACCCGAATGATTTGAAATTTTCCGGATAGATTTGGGATACGATTCCACGTGTATACAGTAATTTTCAGATGGATCATAAAAAAGGAAGTTGGAAAAAATACTGTCTGAAAGTGCTGAAATTTTGAAAAGTTTTCCCAATTTTTCTGGAAATTTCAGAATCGATGCGCGTTTCTGAATAGAGTAGATTCTTAAAATTTCAGACAAATCGGTTAATTAGGAAAGCCTACAGTACGATTTGAAAATTCGAAAAAATTATATTTCTTTCATTTATTCTCCTAAATCTCTCATCTTATTGAGAATATTGATAAGGCAAAGAGGCTTTAATAAAAAAAAGATATTTGAAAAAAGCCTAATCGTGTCAGATGAACCGTATGTTGTACCGTATCCTGAATAAAAATCAAAAACTACAGGAATCTCGGATTTTCCAATTTTTAAAATCTTTCTGTAGGCTTTCCTAATTTTCAGATTTGGCTGATATTCAAGAATTAGATTCTATCCAAAAACGCGCATCGATTCTGAAAATTCCAGAAAGATCAGAGAAAGTTTTTAAAATTTCAGCACTTTCAGACAGTAATCTCATCAAGTTCCTATTGTATGAATCATCTGAAAATTACTGTATCTACGTAGAACGGTATTTTTAATCTAGTGCTAGAATTTCATAAAATTTGTTAAACCAGTTTCAGAGATACTATAATTCTAAAAATACATCAAAAATGGAAAAGCAAAAGTGGGTCATTTATCGATGGTTGGTCTGTCGCTGTCTGCAAATCTTATCTCTCGTCGGCTCTCGAATTCTCTTTTTTCATCGAATTTTGGAATTACAGTATCTCGAAAATCAGTGGACCTAATGATTTGAAATTTTCAGGATAGATTAAGGACAAGATTCCACGTGGATACAGTAATTTTCAGATAAATCGCAAGATAGGAAGTTGAAAAAATTACTGTCTGAAAGTGCTGAAGTTTTAAAAACTTTCTCCGATTTCTCTGGAAATTTCAGAATCGATGCGCGTTTTTGGGGAGAACAGGATTCTAAAATTTCAGCCAAATCGGTTGATTAGGAAAGCCTACAGGACAAAATCAAAAAGTCAAAAAATCCGAGATTACTGTGGTTCTTCTCATTTTTCTTTGTTAAGTTTTCGAAATATATTAATTTCAGAAGTGATTCCAAAGTGTTGTTTCTTTTGAAAAAAGAAAGTGGATTCAAATTTGTGAAAATTCTCAGTGGGATTGAAATAATGAAGAAAAATTACAGTAACCTCGGATCTTTCCAATTGTTTATTTTGTTCTGTAGGCTCTCACTTCATATTGATCCGAAGACCCTCTATTCTCTTGTCTTTCGTGACAAAATTCAAATTTTCTGCAGAGGCAGACCTCTTGTGTGCACGAAAGGTCACTAATTTGCCGATGAATGGGAAATTGTCTGCATCCATAACAAACGAGAGACCAGAGGAACTCGAGAGACCGTTCTTTCTCTTGGTCGACCTTTACTTTCATTCTCATTCTTGCCTTCATGTCTCCTTGTGGTTAGGCGGACGACTTCAAATGCCCCTTGTGCATAGGGACATATTTTTACTGATTTTTCTGAAATATTATTATTATTATTATTATTTATTATTGGATTTTCCCAAAAAAAGTGAGTCTTGTTTTTATCTAATTCCTTGAAAACATTGAGAAAACTCAAAGTTTTCTTATGGACAAGATTTTTACCGAAATAAAACAAGTCTCTTACTTTTTTATATTTTCAGAAAAAAGGATATAGAGGGTCAGCTGCATATGGATCTCCGCATGGATATCCTGCTCCACATGGGTATCCAGAAATAAGAAGCCAATAACCCCTCTACCAAACAAATAAGGAGAAAAAAGGAGTCCAAACAAGGAGATTTGTTCAATGGCTAAAAAAAAATGGACTCCGGGTACACCTTCAATTGGGATAATTTCCAAGACATAGAGTATGTTTTTTTCCTGAATTTTTTATTCAAAATCCCAATATTCCATTTTTCAGTTATCCACGGTTCAAAGAGACCATCGAAGTCCAGAGGAAGAGCTCAAAGCCTTAGCCGAACAAGAGCTTTGGATGGACTACTCAAGCTTCGATGAATTCGAACTTCAAATCCCCGGATTTCCGTATGGTACGCTTTTTTCAGATTGGGGGCGGGACTACTAGAAAAAAATGTTTATCTATAAAAAACCTTTTTTCAGATTTCGACACGAAAGTCCTTTCGTTGTCTGGTCAAGCTTCTTCTCGGATCTCATAGAACATTCCGATACTGGCGGCTCTGTTCAACACATCCACACCTTTTGAGACGACCAAATGAGAAAAAAGGAACAATTAAAATACCGACTCGAGTGCCAACTGTTTTTTCTATTTTATATTTTCTTATACTCGCGGATTAATAAAGCAGTGAAGCAGTAAACAAGTGTTTTTTTAACTTAAAAAAAATTTGTTTCACAAAAAATTTTTTTTCCTTGAAAAAAAAAAAGTCAAAATTTGAAAATCATATTTACACAGATGTTCTGACACCAAACGATACAAAATTTTTAACTGATTATTTTAGTCTCTTGAAGTTTTTCTCTAGCTTTCTATGTTCTTGAGTTATGGCTCTTTGAAAAAAGGTCTTTTTTTAAAACCATAATATCTCGCTTCTCATGAGAGATATTGAAAAGGTGTCAACTATCAAATTGTTCAAGTTATTATGAGCAATATTTCATTAGTTGATAACATTTTGATATCTCCACTGGGAGCCGAGACACAGTAGTTTTGAAATTTGCGTTTTTGAAGGGGGATTTTCTGCGGACCAGGGTTTACTGTAGGTTCACTACAAAAAACTTCAATATTATTTTTTAAACTCAGCTTTCCAAGAGCTTTCATTTGACCCTAATCATGACTAGTTTCGAGAAAATTTTCAAAAAATGGGTCCCATCACGAAAACTACCGTAACCCGAGATACAGTAAAAATTATGATTCTAGACCTAGCGCATTAAATTCAGCTCATCGAGACCTTTCATTTGAGTATAATCATGACTATATTCCGAGCAATTCGAAACTCGACTCCTCATGCGCCTTTAAAGTCGCGGCGAGACCCAAAAACCAAAAGTTGCTCAGAATATAGGCTTGTGGGTACTTTTCTGAACGCTCTCGATGAGCTGAGTTCAATGCGCTAGGTGTTGAGTATGGATTCCTACTGTATTCCAAGATACGGTGGATTTTGGGAGGTGCCGAAAACAGTCATCGTTTTCCCCGTTTTCTGGTTTCCAAATATCACTTTCAAATCTTTCCTAATTCTATAATTCAATTCCGAGAACTTTCTATTCGACAAAAGTACCAATTAGTGTCTCTTCTAACCCAAAATAACACTGCAATTCTTGTTATACCTCCTCCATCTCCTTTCATAACCACTTACCCCCCCGAAAACATATGTGTGTCTAGATATCTAAATCTCTCTAAAAACAATAATCAAATCGAAAACTTTCTCCGTCTGCGTCTCCAAAGAAACACAACGGGAAATAGAGAGACGCAGGCTTCAAAGGGCTGCCTCTCTCCATTTCTTGCTCATTCTTTCTCGATATGTTGCTTGTGTATAGTGACTGATTTCTTATTGATTTTTTATAATTTATTTCTATTTATTATTGGATTCTTGGATCAAAAAAAGGGATTCCTGTTTGGAATTTGAAGAAAAAAGGATTCTATCTCTTCTATGACAAATGGAATAAGGAAGAGTCGAGAGTGTGCCGGCGGTACCAGCCGCTGAAATTCCTCGGCAGCTATGGCCACGTACGGTAGTCACGCATTCTTTTCAAAATAATTCTAATTTTTCAGGTATATCTAGCCAATTATGGTCCACTTGGCATGAAAGTAGCCGTGAAAATGGTTAGCAAAGAGAACCGTTCATCGTGGAACTACTTGCCGCCTTTTTATGATAATGGAGTATGCCGAGAGAGGTGACATGTCCGCACTTCTTGGCAGAGACGAAGCTTTTCCAGACGTTGTAGCTATATTTTATATTGAATAAATTATTATAATACCAAACAATACTTTTCTTATCATTCTGGCAGGTTAAAGTTCCTGGATTTCTTATTTTCGGATAGTCATCTTCGGAAATTCGATAAGAACTTTTCTATCTTCCGAAAAAAAGTTTTTCTCCTATGAAAAGCTCAAAAACCTATCTAAAAATTCATCTTAACAGTCAGAAAAAACCAAAAAACAAACAAGACATCCAAAAGATCATTTCTTTCCTCCACGCAACTGTGCCCGCTTTCCCTGTCCGATGGGCGGTCTGACCACTTTTCCTCGAATCGTCTTCAGATTGTCTTGAACCTCTCGGAAGACAACGTGATCGTCGAAGAACAGTCCGTGGAAGCGAAGCATTTTCGTCAGATAGTGGAACATTGGCAAGTTTGGATAGTATTTCGGCGACAGTTGCTCTTTCGTTTCGTACGGTTCAGCTGACATTACGCGCACTACCTGAAATAGAGGGTTTTGGGGTTTTCGAATAATTTTTTATGGTTTTCCGGGTAAAAAAAATACTTTTTTCCGTCGAATTCTTCTAATTACAGTACCGTTCAAAAATATATATTAGGGTGTTCGGAAAGTTCCCGTCATTTTTGAGGTCCGAAACTTTTGTGTGGTACTAGTCGAAGGAGATTCGGATAAATTGTACATTATGCCTATTGTAACCCAGAAGTGTCCGACAATGTACCACCAACTAGTGGAGGTCCTACGTCCAGAACTCCTTCAGCTGGAGATTGATAACTGAAGTGATCTCTTTTTTGGATGTATTTTTGGCTTGAATATTTTTTGCGAAATTGATGTTGAACTTTACTAAAAATTTGTCAGTCACAGTTGCCCAGACTGAAACCGTAAAATAAGTATAGAAGGATAAAGTAATCTACCTCGAAAAGTTTAAATTTCGCTCTTCCAAAGTGATTGAAATTATTTTTGTCTTGAGGTTAGTGAACTTTTGGATTTTCTCCAGATGGAGATAGAGACAGAGTCTGAGTTTTGCTGTTTGACTAGTATGATAATCAGTCAGAACAATAATGTTATCAGAGATGAACTCCTATTATTCATTTTCACGGACAGACCTCTGTATCAAATTTTTCAAAAATTTACCGAAAATTTACAATATCTGAATGAAAACTTTCATCAAGAACTTGAAACCAGGCTCAAAAGTATCATACAATATTCAGTTCTCAAAAACGGCAGTTATCCGATTCTTTCATCCATGCTTTTGATACAAGGGATAACGATTTGAACACTAGTTCGGGCAATCACTCAACCCCGTTTGAGCCAAAATGGGTGGTTTGAATCTTTTGGGTTTTTTGACTCTGCCAAACGTTTTGAGTCAAATACTCATTGCTGATAGGACAGTCTCGATTGTCAGTAATAAACTGCAGAAGATTCCTCAAGGATCTCTCTCAGCGTTTTTCTGTTGTGCTACCGAGTCTGAGCCTATCGGTCAAAACTATAGGGCATATACTTCTATCAAAAAGTAATCTATTCTGAGCTGATTGAGACAAGTGTTACTGAGAGTTTGAAAGAGTGATTCAAGGTTGTAAACACCCACAAAAGAAAAATTATCGCTGATGAATATTAGATTGAAATCAGGTCAAAACAAAACAACATGTCCATTTTCGAAGATGATAGGGTTCACAATATTTGATATTTCTCACCATCCAAGAAAGGGAAATCTATGTTATTTGGTACTTTATTACTACAATACCCGACCAACATATTGGTAAAACGACAACTGAATTGCTTCTATTTCAACAGAGAAATATGTCTTGAAAGTTGACCTATGAAAAATCACGGGAACTTTCCGAACAACCTAATATATATATTGGTTTTTCAGTTGATTTTGATGGTGTTCACCGCATCGGATCACTGTGAAGATTACTGTAATTACAACGTACTTTATTATTTTTTTCCTACCGTTTTCGATAAGAAATTGAGGGTTTTTACCCCGCTTTTAAGCAAAAAAACAGGGATTCAAAGTTGAAATTCAGGATTTGTGATCCAGCTACAGTAGCGTTCAAAAATATATAGAAAAGCAGTTTTTTCAGTTGATTTTATCGGTTTTAGGCCATTTTCAGAAAAAATGAAAATGAGTATTTAAAAAAAAAAATCGTCGGGAATCGTTGTTCAACTACATCAGTTGATGATTCTGAAGTTTTTTCTAGAATCAATTTCAAAAATCCGCCAAATTTTTATATTTTTATCGGAAAATTTGGGATTTTTGTAAAAATATCAATGTCTGGGGCATCAGGTCTGTCCAAATTGCTCTTTTTTGGAAATTTTTTTCGACTAATCGTCCATTTTTTCAATAATTTCTCAATCAAAACCATACCTTCAAACTCTTCGTGTCCGTTGGCATTACAACCTCTCCCCACACTCGATTCGACAGTCGATCCATTCGTTTTCCGAATGGAGTCGGTTGAGAGATTCCGCGTCCAGCGTGGACGATTCGAGAAGCAGCCAGTCGGGATGCCATCTGGAAAAGAAGTGAATTTTGGTTGAAAAAAGGAGGGAAATCAGGTTTTCAGCCGGAAAAAGTCGGTAAAAACCTAATTTTCCGCCAGAAATGCCTAAAAATCCATCATAAAAATAGTAAAAACCCCGATTTCAAACGGGAAATGCTCATTTCGAAAAATCCAAAAAGAATACCAGAAAAGCCATTATTTTTACACGAATTAATGAAATAAAAACCGAGAGAGAATAAGTCAAATATGAGCAATTTTCAAGAAAAGTGAGGTCAAAATGAGTGAAAAATATGAGATTCCGAGTGGTGAGAAATCGAGGGGGGAATGAATTGCATAAAACTGATAAATATGGGGAAGGAAAATAGGTGGAAATATGGTAAATATGGGATTTTCTGGGGGAAAATAGAGAAAAATCATCGAAAATCGTCAGAAAAAGGCTAAAAATGGCTAAAATGACAGAAAAAGCTCAAAAACCTCGATTTCTTGATGAAATTAAACTTTTGGATCGTGAAAATCGGAGTTTTTAAATGAAATTTGAGGAATTTTGGTAATTTTTTTTGTCATTTTCGACATTTTTTCATCATTTTTCGAATGATTTCCCTATTTCTCCTACAAAAATCCAGTTACTCATGTTATTTTTCAGTCAGAAATTAAAAAAAAGCCAAAAAATCAAGTTTTCTTCCCAAAAAACGCGGAAATCGATTTGGTTCCTTTGGAAGCCGCTTGCAATTTCTTCGTCTGAATCGATTCTTTCGGTTTTTTGGCAATGGGCTTCTCTTTCTCGTATTCATCTCCTTCATCTGTCGCTTTTCTCTTCATACTTTGATCCTGATTCTCCAATTCTGTCGCTTCTTGGATATTCAAATGAGTTTTGATAGTGGGAATCATTGATGGAGAGAGGAAGTCGATGAAGAATGAGAAGACGTGTCGATCCAGTGCTTCCGCTGAAAGATTCAAGGATTTTGGAGGGGAGGAGGAGGAAAAAGGGGCGTGGCTTATCTCCAGAATCTGTTTTAAAAATCGGCATTTTCATAAAAGGGGCGTGGCCCGACGGGGAGAAAAATCGTCGAAAAAAGCGCAAAAAAGCTCGAAAAAACGGGTTTTTTGGGAGGGGCGTGGCCTAATTTCGAAAAAACTCACGAGAATCAAGCAACGATTTGTGTACATCGGTTCGAAGGGCCTCCGTCAACGATCGGAACTTCCGATCCATCCATTCGAGCATCTTCTTCTCGTTGAGACGATAGACTTTCACGTCAAGGAGATCTGGAAAAAGGGGCGTGGCTTATGATTAAAGGGGCGGGGCTTAACAACCTTTGACATCCGTGACGTTCTCTAAAGCCTTCAAAATCCTTTGATTCGTCGTTAGCTCCTTGATCCCTTCGAAATCCTCATCCTTCAGAATTTCATCAATTTCCAAAAACTTCTCCGATGTTTTCTGGAGGTACGGAAGGCAGACGAAGATCGGATTGAAGGGGGCGACGAGATGGACGGTACCATTCTCAATGACCGATTCTCCATAGAAGAAGGAACGATGGCCATCGTTTATTCCGATGATCTGGAAGAATTGAGGGATTCTAGGGGGAAAAGGGGGCGTGGCTTAGAGGAAAAGGGCGTGGTCTTCCTTAGAAAAAGGGCCTACCTCATCGAAACAAGTGTCCGAGATGCGGAATAGTGCACATCCTTCCTTTGGATGTCTCAATTTGATGAGTCGACTGTTGGCGAGAGTTCCAGCTGAAAGATGATCAGTTTTATTAATGGAAAACCGGGATTTTTCTTTTTTTTTTGATGGAAAAGGGTTGAAATGTGGGGATTTTCGGAGAAAAATCAAGATTTTCACGTTGAAAATGATACTTTTCGTCTAAATAATACTATTTATCGCGTGAAAATGATGAATACCGTAGGACGTCTTTTTCTTCTTTTTTTAAAATTCAGTCACTTTTCTACTAAATTAGGGAGTTTTTACTATGAACTTGAGTAAAGACAAGTGAAACCCCTCCTTTTTCAGACAAAATTTTGACGTTTCCATCGAAAAATCCTACATTTCTCCTCATTTTTAATGCTAGATCAACGGAAATTCTCTATTTTTCCTGTTTTTCGAATTTTTCACGTGGAAAAAGTAAGGTTTTTTGTACTAAAACCGTTTAAGTTTCCGAATTCCTTCACGGAACGTTCGAGAAAAAAGTTCAGTGAAAAAGAGACGGTTTTTTAGTAAAAACGTCGTATTTTTCATATTGCAAGTGAATTTCCCAACCAAAAAAGCCATTTTCTAGTTTTTATGCTCAAATCCCCATTTTGGAGGCGAAAAAGCAATTTTCTGTTCAAAAATTATTTTCAAAGCTAGAAAAGCCAATTTTTATCTTCAAATCCTTGATTTCAACTCAAAAAATCAGTTTTTCCATTAAAGACCACTTTTTCAGGAAAAAATCCCATTTTTATTCAATCTTCTCTTTTTTCTCCCCAAAACCCTCAATATTTCCTACTTTTCGCCACAAAAATCTTCCGATCGAAACTCGCATCGCTCTCCGGCAATTTCATTGGTTTCGTCTCTTGCAAAACCTCTTCCACGGCCATCTCTTCCTCCTCTTCCACCTCCTCTTTCTTCGTTTTCCTCGTCTTTGGGGGCATTTCGGGGCTAAAAATGGGTAAAGATAGCTGTAAAAAGCTGAAAAAGATCGGAAAAAGGCTAGAAATATGCAGAAAATCGTCAAAAAACGGAGAAAAAACTAAAAATTCGAGGGAAAATGTAGAAAATGCGGGGAATAATATAGTTTATTATATTGGGGGTATTTACACCAAAATTTGTAGAAGAGTTCCGATTTTTCGGAGGAATTCGGAGAAAAGGAGTCGAAAAATCAATTTTTGAGGAATTTGGGACAGAAAATGACAAAAATTCATGAGAAAACAGTGAAAAAATCAATTTTTGAGGGGAAAAATTATGAGAAAAGGGGGAATTTCTACGGGAATCAACTAGAATAATTACAGAATAAATATGCGAGACAGGAAACGGGGGAAAGTGGATTTTCAAGGGTAAATGGGCTGAAAATGAAAGAAAACAGGTCGAAAATAGGCCAAAAATCGACATTTTCGTTTAAAAAATCAAAAAACGGGTCCAATCTACTCGAAAAGATGCGATTTTCGATCGAAAATCCTCTATTTTCGCTTCTTATTCTTATTCTCCTTCTCATGAAACCATTGTTAGTCTATTTTCCCAATTTTTATGCTAAAAAAGCCCAAAAGCCCCTTGAAAATCCAATAAAATCCAATAAAACATTCAAAAAAAAGATCAGAATCTTCTTCTACATCTTCCCAGCCCTTGCCATTTGTTGCATCATATTCTGAAGTCCTCCCATTCCGCCCATTTGCTGAAGGACACGTGGATCCATCATTTTCGCCATTTGTTGATTCAGTTGAGCCATCTTTGCCGGATTCATATTCTTCGGATTGATATCGCCGTTTTTGCCCTGGAACGAAGAGAGGGAATTGTGGATTTCAAGGAGGGAAAAGATTCGGAGAGAATTCAGATTTGTTGGAGGGAATCGATGTGAATTCAGAATCTCCGGTAACCGGAAAACAGAAAGGTTTTTTTCTTTATTTAAAAAGGCCCCGATCATTAGGTATTTCAGACGTCTGTAACAATGGAAAAAATACGGAAGGAACACACATCTTTCCGTGGGTCTTTTTGTTTTCGTTCCTCATTTTGAGAGCTTTCGAAATCCTAAGAATTCCCTAATATTCCGAAATTTTGTCTTCTTTTAGGGGAGTGAGAGAAGCCGGGATTCGTCCAAAATACTGGATTCTGAAGAAAAAAAAGCTAAAAGAAAGTCAGAAAAGCCGAGAAACCGCAGCGTTCATCAGAATTCAGAATTCAGTGAGAAAATGAGAATTACCGGGTCAGACCTGTTCTCTACATTCCAGAAACCTTAGATTTCAGTGGAAAATGATTTCTCCGTCAAAAAGATCATAATTTGAGTTAAAAAACATTTTTCATAGTATATTTACATTCGAAAATTCATAATTTCATCAAGTGGAAAGTTGGGTGGAAGGAATGGGAAATTTTCGTTGTTCAGAAGAGGAATTCTTCGTCTAGAAGAAGAGGAACTCACGTTGAAGAGTCCTTTGATCGATCCAATCTTTTTGACGACATCCGAGAATTTCTTGTATTGGGCAAGGAGATCACGAACGTCTTGCTGAAAGAAAATAGTGTTTAGGGATGGATTTCAGCTTTTTAGTCCAAATCCCGGGTCATTTTCATTCAAAAAACCTAAAACCTAGTTTTCCATGAAAATGAGTCAAAATCGCCCAAATCCAGTTCAATTCCTACAAAATTCGACCATTTTCCATCGAATTTCTATGAAAAATCGCAAATTTCCAGTTAAAATCAACACTTCTCCATCTATTTTCACTCATTTTCCTTCATTTTTCCTCGAATTTCAACTGTTTACCCTCAATTCTCCCCCATTTTCTCCAAATCCCCTACCTGATTGGATCCGGATCCTCTGGCGACACGAGCGATACGATTCGGTTCCTTGGTGAAGAGATCCGACGCTTTCGGATGATCCAATTCCTTGTCACTCATCGAATCCATCACTGTCATCATTCGTTTCAAGCGGTTCACCGACTCTTGCTCGTTTCCTTTGTTCATGAATTCCGGTCCGAATCCCGGGATCATGCTCTTCAATTAGAGGATTTTTAGATTTTTCAGTGGGAAAAGGCACTTTTTAAGCCTATTTCAAGTCAAGAAGGATTTTTTCAGGCTACAAATCTCATTTTCAAGCCCAAAAAGGTCATTTTAAGCTTAAAAAGGTCATTTCTAAGCTTAAAAATACAATTTTTGGTATCAAAAGCCTATTTCTAAGCCTGAAAACCTAATTTTAAGCCCAAAAATTCAGTTTCCTTAAAAAACACTCACCATAATTTGGCTGAACGGTCCCATTTTCATAATGTTCTGGAATTGTTCGTACATGTCACGGAGGGTGAATTGACCTGAAAAATATGGATTTAGGGGTATTCTGGACCCATTTTCAAGGAAAAATCGTTCATTTTCCTCCTCTTACCCTGTTTAAGACGTCCAACCAACTCCTTGTTATCCTGAATTCCAATATCATTGACCATATCCACTAATCCTGCGATATCTCCCATTCCGAGGAGCTTTTGGACAAATGACTTGGGTTTGAACAGTTCGAAATCATCAATGTGTTCTCCGGTTCCGATGAAAATTACTGGGGATTTAGTGACGGCGACGCTGGAAGAATTGGAGGATTTAGAACAAAAGGAAAGGCTTTTTCTGAGAATTTGAAGGCCTTTTTAAATTAGGGATTTTGGGGTATTTAGGCGAGAAAGTGCTTTTTTGAAGCGAAAAATGAGGATTTCTGGGGTTTTTGGGTAAGAAAAGCTCGTTTTTCCGTTTTTTTTTTCATCGAAAAACCTGGATTTTTTTTACCAAAACGCTTGTTTTGGAGCTTTTTTTTTTTGAAAAAAAGAAAAACTAACGCCGAGAGAGCACCTCCTCCCTTTGCATGAGAATCCAGCTTAGTGATAATGACACTGGCGACGTCGACAGTCTGAGAGAAGGCTCTTGCCTGTGCCTCACAAGCCTGTCCAATCGAGGCGTCCATGACGAAGACGACGTTGTCTGGTTGAACGGCATTCGACACTTGGAGCATTTCTTCGAAAAGGGAGGCTTCTTGCTTGTGACGTCCGGAAGTATCAACGATGATGATCTCGAATCCTTCTTTCTGGAAGATTCGGGGGTTTTGGAGGGAGATCCTGGTTTTTTTCGTTCAGATCTTGATTTTTTAACAGGAATTCAAGGTCTTTGGCTCAAAAAACCTGCTTTTTCTAGTTGAAACTAGCTTTTCCTAACTAAAAATTACATTTTCCAGCAGAAAAAGCTCGTTTACTGAAAAAACCCTCACCGAGAACTTTTCGACTCCTTCGGCGGCAATCTTAACGGGATCAATCTCGGAATAGGATCCATAGAATGGAATACGGGCTTTCGTTGCGTTCTGTTTCAACTGATCGAAGGCTCCGGCACGGAATGTATCCGCACAGATGAGACACGTCTTCCATCCTTTTCTTTGGTAGTAGTACGCCATCTGAAGAGAGATTTTTGGATTAAAAGTCAATTTTCAAGGCGAAATCGAGGGTTTTAGAGCGAAAATCCTCGGTTTTAAAGCTGAAAAAGGCTATTTTAAGCTCAAAAACCCAGTTTTCCAGCTCAAAACGTCGCCTACCTTGGTACAAGTGGTAGTTTTACCGGATCCCTGCAATCCGACGAACATGAACACATTACGACGTCCTTTTGTCGGTTGGAACGCCTGAACTCCCGGATCGACGAGTTTCAGAAGCTCATTGAACACTGTCTTTTGGATGTAGCGCCGTTTGTTGGCTCCGCCGACGATTTCTTCGAAGTTGATTGCATTTCTGCAAGAATTCGGGGTTTTTGAACGACGGGAATTGATTTTTGGCATGAAAATGAGGTTTTTAGTGAGGAAATAGCCCGGAAAAGGTGTTTTTGACAGAGAATTCCGGTTTTTTATAGTGAAATGGGTCGGAATAAGGGTTTTTGTGAGAAAATCGATTTTTGGGCGGGAACTTCGAGAAAAACATGATTTTTTTAGTGAATTTAGCCTTAAAACAAGCTCACTGGTGTTTTTTTATCTTCATTCTATGGAAAATTCTATTGAACTAGGCTTTTTTTGGTTTTCTTCGATTTTGTTCGTTTTTTTCAGATTTTTTCAGATTTTTCCGCGATTTTCAGTGAATTTTCCTGCTTTTCTTTATAAAAACTCACTTAACATTATCCTTCATTTGCTTAATCAGACGAATATTCACGTCCGATTCCATAAGTGCCATCGACACCTCTTTGAGCATCAAATCCAGCTCCTCCTCATTGATAACGGTGTTTTGACCGAGTTTTCCGATCGCATTTCGAATTTTTCGTCCCAAATCGGCTAAAACCATCGTTGACGCTGCAAAATTCGAACAATTTTGAAGGTTTTTCGAGAAAAATCGAGAAAAAAAGAGAAATAATTTTTTTCTGCGTGAAAACCACATTTTTCGAGGGTTTTCTGACGAAATAACGTGTATTCTTGGAGAAATTTGTGGAAAAGCGAAGAATTTGCGAGAAAGATCGAGAAAATTCGAGGGGAAAAAAAAAAAAAAAAATGCAAAATCAATAGAGAAAATGGCAATGTGGAAGACACGCCAAGTGCGCCAACTCCTTCGACTGGGCGCGCCTTCCGTGCCTCCCTTGACGCGTTTCTCGTGCTCGCCGCGAATTTTTATTTTTCATCGTTTTCAAGCTTTTCTCGGTTATTTTCAGCTTTTTTGAAGGATTTTAAATAGAAAAATGATGAAAATCGACTTTAAAACCTGTAGTTTATAACCAATTAGCGAAAAAACCTTTGAAAAATTATTAAAAACGGTGGAAAACCTATTTTTTTCAAAATTCATGTTTTTCGCGATTAAAACCGGATTTCCATGATTTCTAGACAAATTTTCGTTAATTTTTGCATAAAAATTCATAAAAATCGCTTATTTCCACTGTATTTTCGCTCAAAAACCAAGTTTTTCATATTTTTTCTCAAATTTATCAATTTATTGTGAAATAATGTTCAAACTTTCTAAATAACGGCTAAGAACACAAAAATCAGGCAGAGCATCATGAGATTATTTAAAAAAATAGTCAAAAAACGAGGATTTCTGTATTTATAGCCGAAATCATCAGCTCAGCGGAAATCGCCTGTAAATATTCTCAAAAACCCAGTAAAAACATCAAAAAGCCACTAAAAAGACGGAGAAACACTCATTTACTCGTGAAACTTGCTCAAATTTGACAAAAAACTGTCAAAAAATCGAAAAAACCACTGATTTCCATGAAAAACCGAAGAAATCGTTTTAAAAATCAAGTTTCTCGCATTTTGACGCATCTACCAGTTAAATATCTCAAAAACAGCGTGTATTTCACAAAAAAACCTCAAAAAAGCCCGTGAACTACTGAAATCCCATTTTTTCTAATAATTTTCTACCAAAACTTTAAAAAATTCATTTATTAATTCAATTAATACCATCCCTCTTTATAATCTCTCACTTCGGCTAATTTCAATTCGGGAAGTGGCATTTTCATAATCATATAATCCCAATAATAGGTTTTGATGAATAGATCAAGGACATCGGGACGCGAATAGATGAATGCCGTGTAGAATTTACTGATCTTTTCGTACGATGAAATCGAATCGATGAATAGCTCCTCGACGTCAGGCCGCTGAAAATTAGCTTTTTTTTATAGAAAAACCGGCTAAAAACAGCTAGGGCATCCATGCGGGCGACGATGACGCCCGCCCGCCCGCCTCTCGCCCTCGCCCGCCCGCCGACCGCCCGCTGTTGCAATCGAGAACTACTCCAAACTCCTGCAGCTCGCGGCGGCGCGCGCGCATAGCGAAGTGGCTGAGCTCTTGAACGTCAAGGTTGAAGGTTAGGGAGTGCTAGGTTCGTTCCCTCCGTCATTTAGTTTTCTTTTGCACTCTGTAATTGTTACTTTTGAATATTTATTAGCACACCAAGATGATTACAACGTGTATTTTCTTTCGAATATTTATGAAAATTTTTTTTAAAAATGAAACCTCTTTTGGAACAAGTCTTAACTGCTAAAAAACATTAAAAAAATAACATTAATATAATGCAAAAGAAAACTGTCTAGTGAAAGAATCGAACTCTACCCTTTATTATGTCTATCCTAGCGCTCAGCCACTACACCAAGCGCGCGAGTTCGGCGGCCGCGGCAGGAGAGGGCGAGAAGCGGGCGGGCGTGCGGGCGCAACAGCGGGCGACTAGGGCGGTCGGCGGGCGACTAGGGCGCCTCGCTCTCCTCGCCCGCATGGATGCCCTAAAAACAGCATTTTCTTGCCAAAAACACTAACCTTGACCTCAGCATAAGCTGGATTCGTCGGATTGGCGAATAGCGAGTAGTCGACGAACTGAAATCGTTGATTCATCGATTCCATCTGACAGAAATAGTTCTGAGGGACGAATTTCAAATGGTCCTCATCGACTGTCTTATTCTTCGAATAGTCCTGAACTATTTGACTGTAGACGTTGTTTAGATAGCAACGAAGATCGAGACGGCATTCAAAACATGCGCGGTCCTCTCTGGAATCAGAAAATCGAAAAATTTCCATCGGAAAATGTGGTTTTGCACCCCAAGAACGGAGATTTTGGGTGGAAACTCCGGCTTCGAAAGTCTTACCTAACACAAGTATCCATATAATGATCCACAAATCTCTCTATCGGATCCCGTCTCGCAAATAGAATCTTCCATTCGGAGAAGTTCCCATCGAGATCCTTTTCCCGTTTCAAATCATCGAAATCCGAGAAATATTGAAGAGAATCGCTGTCACAAGCGCTGAAAATTGCTTTTTTTCTATTGAAATGAGGGGTTTCTTACGCTTCATCGTCGAGTTTCTCCTGTAAACTGCAGAGAACTTGTTGGCCGATGAACGGATCCGTCTCGCAAATCGCCGTTTTTGACTTGGAAATCGCCTGGAATCAGGGAAATCGCTCTGAATTCCGTTCCAGAGCACTCTGCCCGGCTCCAATAATGATTTTTCTAGCCAAAAACGGCATTCCCCTTGGAAAATGGCCCCCTAAGAACTCACCGCTAACTTATTGGAGACCTGTGCATAGGCAGGAATATTCGTATACAAATCGTATCGTTTCTCGTCTCCATCATCCGCCCATAGAGAATTCGTTTCGACGATCAAATCGAAAAGAACCGATTTCTCCAAATCTCGACTTTCGATTGAGTCGGAACGAATAAAAAAGATGCGGATGACAACGAATATCACTACAATAAGAATAATCAGACGTTGTGTTGAAGGGGACCACATTTCAAAGAGAGACAATTCGACTAACTATGAATTCTAATCTCGGAAATCTTTGGAAGAGATTGGAATCTAGAGAGAAAGCGAAGAGAGAAAGTAACTTGTTTGGTGGTTGTAGTCTCATCGACAAGAAAAGAAACAGAACTTGTTGATCCCTTTGAGAAGTCTGGTTTCCATGATTTGGTTCTTCTGAAAAGCTCCATTCTAATAATTTGATAGGGTTTTAACGGCGGCTAAAATCAGAATTCCTGATCCGGCTACAGAAGCATTCAAAAGTATATAGAAAAGCTGTTGTTCAGTTGATTTTAGCGGTTTTGGACCATGTTCAGGGGTCCTGTGTTGTGATCTCTTTTTGTTCGACGAGTTCTAGAAGACACCCCATTTTCGGTCAATTTAATACTGAAAATGGGAGAAATGTGGGTGTCTTGTGTCTTCAGAACTTATCCAATAAAAAGAGAATGAGGTATTTTTTGAGAATTGTGTGAATATAAAGATCTGTTCTAAACCCCCCCCCCCCCCCCCCTTCCAGCACTAGACGCCAGAAAATAGCCGAAAACCACTGGAACCAACCGGAAAACAGCTTTTCTATATTCTTTTTAACGCTACTGTACGTTTCTGTGATTCGACTGAACTCTTTTTCCAGTCCTGATAGTTTGGAAGGTTCCAGAACGGCCTGTTTTATATGGTTTTCAAGATCCAGAGGATTAGTGGTCAGACGGTCCTTTTGAAGCGTCTTCTGGAACTTTCTGAAGGTTTTTTCTGTAGTGAAACATGACTATTTTAAAGTTTACCATCTTCGTAACCGGGTCAGGTGTTCAGAATCGTCTAGTTCCAATCACGATATTGTCCCGAGAATAGCTGGACTTAACTTAAAGTTAGGCCGTTTTTTCCTCTTTCCCAGCTATTTCTCTTCGATTTTCCCCACTATTCCCTCCATTTCCCCCATCAAATACCAAGTTTTTCAGCCAAAATAGTCTCCAATCATCGCTTCATCATCATCATTATCAAACTCTCACTTCTCTAACCCACGGAACAATGAGCAAGGCCACGAGCTCTGATGACGTAAGTTTTTTTTTGTTTGAAAATAGGCTCCGCCCACTTTTAACCAAAAGCTTTCAAAAAACTAATCAATACTTTACTAATCCATTCAGAACGCCGCCTACGAAGAGTACATTGGTGAGGGCGAAGCGCATCACAAGCCGCCGCTCTCGAAAAAGATGAAGATGGCTCCACGTCCTCCTCCAGTTCTCCTAGAAGAGGATCCAAAAAGTGTCGACGTCTTCGCCTCATCACAACCAGGAAGTGAGGAATCGATTGGTGGAGGAGGTGGAGGAGGAGGAAGCGACTATGAGACGTGTAAAGAGACTTTCGATGAGGAGGAGGAGGAAGAAAAGAAGGCGGATGAAGTGGTCATGGATTCGCAGAAGGATAATGCATTCGATTCGGATTCCGATGGATCTATGGAGATTGATGAGCCATCGGATCACTCTTCTGTTCACACCGCCCGTGATAAGGAAGAGGAGGAGGAATCGGATGCGGATGATGACCGAATTATGGATAAAATGACCAAGGAGTTGATTGTAATCTTTTTATGCTAAATGGGGCGTGGCTTAGTCAGATTACTGTACCAGGAGAGCTTTTGAAGCACCTTTTCTTACTAATCACTAACTTGAAAGATTACGGTAGCTTCCTTAAGATTACTGTATCTCTTTTCTTTCAGGGCGAAAAAGGGACAACAGCAATCATCACCAAGGAAACTACAATCTCAAAGACGGAATACGTGTCATACTCGACAAGATTTGTCCCCCGGAATCAAGTGGATGAGAATCTGGATAGAGAGGAAGACGAGGAGGAAGAAGACGTCAATCGGAATAAAAAACCGCAGAAGGCCAAGGAAGAGGTGATGGAAAAGGAGGAAGAGGAAGAAGAGACGAATGAGATTGAAAAGAGCATAGAGGTAAGGATTTTTATTCGAAAAAACTAGCGAAAAAGAATTTTATCTCGAAATTGACAAAAAAAAGACTAAAAATTGCTGAAAACCGTCTCAAAGGACTTCCAGATCGACAGTCTTCACTCCAAAACCATCGCTTCCGCCTCCTCCCCTTCTGGAGAATCAACGAGTCGAAAAAGATCCTCGGATGCTACGGTAGAGCAGGTAGGAGATTACTGTAGCCACAGTGATTACTGTATCCTCGATTTCACAGATGCAACTGGACGCAGCGGAAGTTGTGGAGGACATGGATTTCAGCGATTCTTCCACAGGACAAGGATCTTCGAAACAGGTACAGTAATCCTCCTCCTCCTCTTCCTCCTCCTACAGTAACCCTCCTTTTCCAGTTCCAATTGACAGAAGAAGAGGCCAAATTCCTTGAATCGCCTCAAAAAGCACCCAAGAAACTCGACGCCTCCATCCTCGAATATCGTCAGAAAATGGATCGTCTCCTATCGGAATTCTACGAAAAGGATCTCGTCTTCCAACCGGATTACAAAAGAGTCGATGGCAAGGTTCACTATCGATACTGTGATGTTCAGGGACAAACGCCACAGGATTTCAAACGTCTGACACAGGATTACACTCTACGGTATAAATGTAAGTGGAGGGGGAGGAGCCTAGACCTACAGTAATCTCATTTCAGATCCACCGACGAGAATGAATCAAGTCTGGCAGACAATCACTCCGGTAAGATTTATTTTGGGATCTTAGCCTCTAGGCTCTACAGTATCCCCTCCTACCGTATCCCCTCTCTGGATGGGTTACTGTATCTCTATTCCTATTTCCAGATGGGCCACCCGAACGAGCGATACGTGTTCCAGAAGTTTTGGTTGAATCAATATCTGAAGGATCATCGCCACGGCAGCACCAGTTTTCAGATGTTCTCTGTCAGTTCCCCCTTTTTTCCCCTTTTTCTATCCTCCCATCCATTTCCAGGGACTAATCCACACTCAGATGGACCTGAGAGAATACGTTCATTTCTCAGCCCTCTGGGCGTATTTCAAGCATGTGGAACGGGAGACAAGTCAGAAGGAGGCCCTCGAACAGTTTGCTAATGTTGTTAGGCTTGCGTTGTCAGCAGAGGAGTTGCTACCAAAAGTGAGATTTTGAACGGAAAAAAGGGGACTTTTGACCTGAAAAAAGAGTTTTTTGGCTCAGGAATGGGTTTTTGACGTGAAAAAGGGGATTTTTGACTTCAAAAAAGAAATTTTTGACTGAAAAAAGGTTTTTCTGACAGGAAAATTAGTTTTTCGACCTGAAAAGTGGGTTACGAACGAAAAATGAATTTCTTTAGGCCGAAAAACAGAATTTTTCCTTGCCAAAAACCAAAAACGAGGTTTTTTGACGTAAAAAAAATTATTCGGAAACCCCGTAAAAATCGGGGTTTCCGAATAAAAATAGGGGTTTTTTCCACCTGAAAATGAGGATTTCTTTCTTAAAAATCTAGTTTTAAAGCCTAAATTCACTATCTCTATCTGGATCATTGTAAAGATTACTTTAGTTACTTACAACATACTCCATCCTACCCTTTTCCATATGAAAATGAGGTTTTTATCCCGCTTTTAACCTCAAAAAGGAGGTTTTCAAGGCTGAAATTCAGAATTTTTGAGGCTATAGTATCCCTGATTTCCAGTGTATCTACACGCTCACCGGCGCCGTCCAATCCGCAACATTCAATCATCGTCAGTGTGCCGCAATCGTCGCCCGAATGTTCTTCACAAAGGGTTACTCGACGAAATCAGGGGCTTCTTCACGTGAGAACAACGAGTTGCCCAACTTCTTAAGGTACAGTAATCTCCGCGCAACTACAGTAACCCCTGGTATTCCAGAATAATGTCATCCGCGGACCCGATAGCCATCGAAAAACTGAAATTCATCTTCAACTACACACAACGAATGTCTTTGGATCCGCCAGAAGGAATTGTCAGTTTCCGACGAATCATGCATCCACCGGACACGACAAACAAGATGTGGACAGAACGAAGGATGTGTGCACTTCCGGAAGTTAATATCTCGGAGACAATGTTCATAGAGGAGACCGCCTGTTGTACACAGATTGATTTCGCCAATGCACGACTCGGCGGAGGTGTTCTCACTTCTGGATCTGTCCAGGTACGGTAGTTTTTAAAGGAAGGAGCCTACAGTAACCCACTTTTCAGGAAGAGATTCGATTCCTTATGTGCCCCGAAATGATGGTCAGCCAGTGGTTGTTTCCTCGATCCATGGCGGATAACGAAGCGTTTTCGATCGTCGGAGCAATGGCGTTCAGCTCGTATTCTGGATACGGTAGGTTTTCCTTGGGTTACGGTAGAAGACTACAGTAATCCTTGCAGCCAACACTCTAAAATGGATGCCCCTCGAAGAGAAGAACGCTCATCAGAATCAGTCGGTCATCCGCGACGAATACAATCGTCTTCGTGTCGAGACCCTTGCCATCGATGCCACAGAATACCCAACAGGCAGTCAGCGATTCGTACTCTCCGAACAACTGTCTCTGACTGCAATCCGACGAGAGGCTCACAAGGCGTTTAACGGATTCACCGGACAAAAGGCCCGATTTGATAATATTCCCATTGTGACTGGATGGTGGGGATGTGGAGCTTTCCGAGGCAATAAGGCGGTTAAATGTGAGTTTTTTGATTTTGGGATTTTGGAGAGAAATACAGTAATCTAGAGTGTACTGTAGAAAACGAGCTATCTTTGGTTCGCTGTGAAACAGAATACAATAACAGAACGCCACTTAGATAAGCCACTGCTTTATTAGACCTTAGCTTATTAGACCTTGTTAGAATAAGACAATGAACGACCTAGTTTATACATTAAGAACGGTATTTATACTGTATCCAGGAATGTAGGTTGGGGCGGAGCCGGGTTCCAGAATCCTCGGCAGATGGGTAGGCGCTGGGAGGAGTCGAAAGAATGTACTGTATGCCGGAATTGTGTGGGGCGGCATTGGCTCTGATCAGAGTACAGACTCTAATCAGATCAAAGGCTCTTCCGGGATGACAAATCCCCTTTCTAATGGACTTTGACCCCTGGGAGATGGGATGGTCAGGAGATCTATGACTCAGGGTCTAGGAATAGGATGATGTGATGGAACCTTAGGTAGCACTGGTAACCGCTAAAGGGAAACTTGTTTTCCCTTACACTATCATCGAAAATTCCTGAGATCGGGGGGAAAGTGAGCATGAGATCTTTGACGAATCCAGGTCGTCGTCCTTTATCCTGGCCGGGGATCGAGTCATTGGAGTCCTTTTAAATGGTCTAAACTCGCTGCTAACAATAAAAAAATCAAGCGTAACACCACTTGACGAGCACTGCTTTAGTAGACTGAGAGAGTTCAGACAATTGAGGAGTCCACAGGCTCGCAGCTCGACTGAAAATTTTTCAACCACTGTGTTTTTTTAATTAAAAAAACTCACCTTCGAAAAAAATTAATTCCATTGTGATTAATACACTAGTAGAAAAATAGAAATTAGAAAAAATCAAGAAGATGTCGCCATTCAGGAGGTTGACATTTTGGTTGGAATGAGGGGAAAAGGGAGAAGAAAAGGATGATAGGAGGGATTGAGAGACGGAAAACACTATCAGAATAAAAGGGGTGGTCTGCTTCAGTAGAGACCTAGACAACTTTTAATACCGTTGAAAGCATTAGAACGTGTGAGTCAGAGTTGTTACACTGAATTCAATCTAGCAAAGATTGCTCATCATAAAACAGTTTATCATTTCTCCTGGAGAAAATTGCTACAAGAGAGCACAGAGATGCCCTTGAACCGTTCTTTGAGTCTTTTTGAAATGATTGTGGACTTCTAGAGATCTACAGTAATGTCTGAAAGTGAATAAAGAAGTTTCGTTCAGTTTATTTTAGCTACTTCTGCCCATTTCCGGTACATTTCTCTTGGTATCTATGTGTTGTTTCACTTCTTTTGATTCTTGAGAATAGGGATCGTGCTCAAAAATCTCTTGACATAAAAAACTGAGGTTTTTTATTGCTATAACTTTGGCTCCAGTTTTTCTTTTGCGATGATTCTGTAATTCATGGAATGCTTGGTAACTCAAAATAGGGTATTTTAACTATTTATTAAAGCAGAGTTTTTACGGTATATGAAATTTTTAAAAAGTTGTCAAGTAATAAAATAGTTAGCTTAGCTATCTCGTCAGTTCATCAAATGGCGGTGTCGGAGAATCTGTTGTTGGATGTGCTGGAACCAGTAGCGGGAGTGGAACATTTGGTAGTTGAAACTGAGCAATTCGAGCGTTCTGTCGAGTACTGAAAAAATACCACTTTTTTTCTCTAATGGACTCAAATGTTGCGTTTTTGTTTTGAAAAATGCAAAATTTAGTTTAAATGGCTTGTTTCTCTCTGTTTGGACTATCGGAATCAGGAATGCTTTCAATGAGGTGTGCGCATCGAAAATTCTCGAAATAAAAAATGATGTTTTTGCATTAAGTTTTTTTTAAATAAAAAATAAGCTTACTATGCTCAAAATGTTGTTTCCACGTCATCGGTTAATTTGATGAGTTCAACGAAGTGATGTATGAGATCGTTTCTTTCCTCTTCTTTGATGGGATTGAAACATTTGAACGCACTCTGAATAGGGCATCCATGCGGGCGACGATGACGCCCGCCCGCCCGCCTCTCGCCCTCGCCCGCTGTTGCAATCGAGAACTACTCCAAACTCCTGCAGTTTGCGGCGGCGCGCGCGCATAGCGAAGTGGTTGAGCTCTTGAACGTGAAGGATGAAGGCTAAGGAGTGCTAGGTTCGCTCCCTCAGTCATTTAGTTTTCTTTTGCACTCTGTAATTGTTACTTTTATATATTTCTTAGCACACCAAGATGATTACAACGTGTATTTTCTTTCGAATATAAATGAAAATCAAATTTAAAACTGCAAATCTCTTTTGGAACAAGTCTTAGCTGCTAAAAAACATAAAAAAATAACATTTATATAATGCAAAAGAAAACTGTTTAGTGAAAGAATCGAACTCTACCCTTTATTCTGTCCATCCTAGCGCTCAGCCACTACACCAAGCGCGCAAGTTCGGCGGCCGCGGCAGGAGAGGGTGAGAAGCGGGCGGGCGTGCGGGCCAGTGTTGAGCGGAAATCATATTTTTTCTCGCGGAAGACGGAAGACGGAAGACGGAACAAAAAAAAATTCACGGAACTCGGAAGACGGAAGACGGAACAAAATTTTTTTCACGGAAGGCGGAAGGCGGAAGACGGAACAAAATTTTTTCACGGAAGGCGGAAGACGGAAGACGGAACAAAAAAAACCACGGAAGACGGAAGACGGAAGGAAGACGGAACACTTTCACTAAAAACTGATTGCCAATATGGACGATGAAAAGTGTTTTTTTAACCGTATTTTAGTTGAAATTCTCACAAAAGTATTGGAAAAAAACAGAAAAAAGAAAAAAAAGTTAGTTTTCTATTGTTGAATTTCCGTTCAAAAATTTCCGGAGTGAACCATAATTCACGGAACTCGGAAGACGGAAGACGGAACAAAATTTTTTTCACGGAAGGCGGAAGGCGGAAGACGGAACAAAATTTTTTCACGGAAGGCGGAAGACGGAAGACGGAACAAAAAAAACCACGGAAGACGGAAGACGGAAGGAAGACGGAACACTTTCACTAAAAACTGATTGCCAATATGGACGATGAAAAGTGTTTTTTTAACCGTATTTTAGTTGAAATTCTCACAAAAGTATTGGAAAAAAACAGAAAAAAGAAAAAAAAGTTAGTTTTCTATTGTTGAATTTCCGTTCAAAAATTTCCGGAGTGAACCATAATTCACGGAACTCGGAAGACGGAAGACGGAACAAAATTTTTTTCACGGAAGGCGGAAGGCGGAAGACGGAATAAAAAAAATTCACGGAAGACGGAAGGCGGAAGACGGAACAGAAAAAACCACGGAAGACGGAAGACGGAAGGAAGACGGAAGATTTCCGCTCAACACTGGTGCGGGCGCAACAGCGGGCGAGTAGGGCGGTCGGCGGGCGAGTAGGGCGCCTCACTCTCCTCGCCCGCATGGATGCCCTAACTCTGAAAATTTAGAATAATTGAGAAAAAAATCGCTTTTTTGAAAAAAAAAACGACTTCGAAATCTGAATTCGACTCACTTTTTTGTACAGACATTTGGCTTCTTTGGATATGAGATGCTTGTCGCATTTCCATTCCTTTCCGAAATCAATTCGTTCCGTAAACTTATTTTCGAATTTTCTGAAAGTTTTGGGTTACTGTAGCTGATTTGATTCAGATTCCAACTCACTTTTTTTTCCATTAGGATAATCAATAAAATAATAAAGAATTAGAAAAAATCAGTAGGATGTCGCCATTCAGGAGGTCAACATTTGAATAGAATTAGGGGATTATTTTTAATTTCACTGGAATCAATAATAGAATAATATAGAAAATAATACTTAGAAAAAATCAAGAATATGTCGCCATACTGGAGGTTGCCATTTGAGTAGGAATGAGAAGAGAAGAGGGCCAACTGCGATGGTTGGGTAGTAAAGAGAGAGAGAGAGAGAGAGACACAAAGAAAGAAAGATGGGCGCAGCGCATCGCCCAGCACCGCTCTCTTTTGTCGAACCGAGGCGTCGTTAACCTTGAGAGCTCACCTTTCTTGAGGTTTTGCTAGGAGAGCATCCAAAGATGATTATGCACATTTTATTAGCATACTCTTTTGAGAAAAAATCCAAAAAATACAGAAAAATAATCAAAAAAGAGGGATTTGTCTACAGCGGAGATCTGCTAGGTTCGTGAGACTTGCCTCGTGGAGGAGAATATATTGCCAAAATTACATATGTAGACAAATCGTTACTGTAGTTTACAGTAGCGGCCACTGAAATATCACTTTCGATGTTTTTCCGTTCAAACTGGTCGACTTGGGGGATTCATAGCAGACAGGGGAAAATGGAGACAGATTTATATTTTTAGGAGCGGGTTCTTCATTACTGGAACTGCATTTTTGTAGTTGACAGCTTTCTTTTTCAACTATTTCTAAGAGCTACCCGGGCTGTTACAAATAATTGAAGAATAAAGTTGTCAACTACAAAAATGCGATTCCAGTTATGAAGAAACCGCTCCTGAATATTTAAATCTTTCCCATTTTTCCCTTGTGTGCTATGAATCCCCAAGTTGACCAATTTGAACTGAAAAAAACCTCAAAAGTGATATTTCAGTGACCACCATTGTAAACTACAGTAATGTTTTATGTAGTTTTCGTGCCGAGATATCCTCTTTCACGACCATGATCCCTAATCTCTCTCTCGAATCGATAAGTAAAAACTACAGTAATCCAGGTCTCTAAACCTACCGTAACCTCCCCCTGTTTTTCAGTCATAATCCAATTGTTGGCCGCCGGCGTCGCTCAACGACGACTCGATTTTTGTACGTTTGGAGATCATGAAACCGCCGAAAGATGTCGACGGTTTATAGATTTGTTGAAGCAGAAGAAACAAACGATTGGTAGGTGATAGGTCACGCCCATTCATCTAGGCTCCGCCCCCTTCTCTCCAGAATTTCGTTTTTTCAGGTGATATCTACCGTATGCTGAGACAAGTCCAAACACCGTCAGCTGGAAGAGTCGATGAACTATTCGTATTCGACGAAATCGAAAAACTATTGAATGAAAAGAAGGATTGAGCCGCCCGTATTTCCTCCGTTTCATATGTAAATCATTTAAATTTTGTGGAAAGTTCGAGAATTTCAAGCCACGCCCCCCGCCCCGTCAACCTATCTGAAATATATGTATTCTAACCTTATAGTATTTATTTTGTGTCTTCCCCGTTTTTCTTTACATTTGAACCCCTCTAAACTTATTTTAATGTCCCGAATGTCTTTTCCCCAGTGATTCTTTTCGAAAAGCCCCCCCCCCCCCCTTTTGCTGAAAAACCACGCCCCCTTTGCTGAAAAAAGCCACGCCCTCTTTGGGTTTATCTGTCAAAATGTCCATCCCATTGAGAAAACGAAGATCTCGGTTCGATCATGTTCATAATACCCCTTTTATAAACGTAAGTCTGTCAACTTTTTTTTTTTGTGTGTAGGGAAATTCGAAAAAAGTTAGTTTTAAAAATTTTTTTTTTGGAGAAAAATTTATCAAAAAATCCAAGATATTTCCGGGAATGAAGCATGTTCCAAAGACTGACTGTCACCAGCATGTTTACAGTAGTGAATCCTTCCGAATTCAGCTCCCGATAAGCAGCGTCTGCCTGAAATCTTTTATTTAGTAGGGCGGATATTTGACGGGCTTCTTACAATTGGATTGAACCGTTTTTTCTTCAGTTCCAAGAAGTAGTTCCACATTTCCCAAAGGTTTTGGAAGTTGATGTGCTGAATGAAGTAGTGATAATTTTATGTACAGTAACGTTCAAAAGTATATAGAAAAAATTTTTTAGTTGATTTTAGCCGTTTTTAGCTATTTAAGGGGTCTGGTGCTCGGATCTTGGGTTTCCGATCGCTTTGAAAATTCTTGGAGGATTAGAACAGACCTTTATATTCGCACAATTCTAAAAAATACCTCATTCTCTTTTTATTGTACGAGTTCTGAGAGACACCTGAATTTCTCCATTCAATACTGAAATCGGGAGAAATTCGAGTGTCTCTCAGAACCCGTTTAATAAAAAAAAGATATTTTTTGAAAAATTGTGTGAATATAAAGATCTGTTCTAAACCTCTTAGAATTTTCAAAACGATCGGAAACCCAAGATCCGAGAATCAGACCCCTGAAAATGGTCTAAACCCGTTAGAATCAACTGAAGAAACAATTTTTCTATATACTTTTGAACGGTACCGTAAACTGTTCCTACCTTACGCCGGAGTGCCCTTTGAACTCTGACGCTTATCTTGAGAAGCTTTCTTGTCCATTTCAATGACACTGAAAGGAACTTCTTGTTGTACCGGTCCGAGAAGCGATCCTAGAAATGTTGCAATAAATGAAGAAAAATAGATACTTGAACTTACGAGCAGCAGTATATGCGACGACTCAAGTCATCTTCCGGATCGTTATCGAAAAAAGTGGCAGTTTATGGAGGCCACGTGGTCCAAGAGCTGCAAAATGAGGTATTTTCGATCCAATCTGTTTAATGGATCTGGTGGTGTGAAACTTGATAGTACTGTAGCACATCTTCTAAGTACTGTAACTACTTTGATTAACTGAAACTCACTTTTTTGAATTTCCATTGAATCCAATAATAAATAAAAAATAGTTAGAAAAAATCATGAAGATGTCCCGATTCACAAGGTAGACATTTGGGTTGGAATGAGATGAGAAAAGGGAAAAGAGATGAGCCGAAGAGAGAAAGAGCCGCAGAGTACAGGTTTTCGATCAGAGAAAAGGTCACTTATCCGGTGCACTTTCCCTGTCCAATCGTGGCGAGACCTTTGTGTCAATGGCTTCGCTTTTAGAAGTTTTTTAGAGGTTCTCTTCTGATGTAAATGTTTTTTTGAGGTAATCAAAACCGAAAACCTTTCGTTTCAAAAAATATTTATTTTTCGGAAAAATCATTCAAAAATTATCAAATCTTTTTGGCGTTCTGCGTCCAACTAGCTTTCTTGTCCAATCCACCGTGTAACTGAAGAATTCGATCGTGCTGTGGTGCGGACAGCGGGAACTTTCAGCTTCAGGCACTTTGGCAGCTTGTCGATTTCCTGAAAAAAAAGAGAAATTGGGGTATGGAATGTTTTCAAATAATCTTTTTTTGAGACCCAAAATAGAAAATAGAATAGAAAACTTACTGCTCTCGCTCTTCTGAATTTCTCCTCCTTGAACGGTCCTGGGAGCACGAACTTCAAAAGTTTTCCCTCGAGCTCCTTGAGATGGTTTCCGATGTGCTCTCAACGTCCTAGTTGTCGTCGGATATCCACTTCCATGTTGGGGAGAAGAGCAGTGAGATCCTCTGCTGTGAAGGCCCCGTAATCGATTCCGTAGGCGGCTGCGAAATTCCTGAAGATGCAGAGTGATGCGGAATCCAGAACGAGCCTTATTTGGTTTTCAGTCCTCTCCGATCTCTCTATCACGTCGTAGATAGCCAGGGGAGAGTGGGCTTCCCATCTAACCTGGAATCCTTCCGGTTGGTCCCTGAGGCTAGCGAAATGGCGCTTATTGGCCTCGATTCTTCACTCCGCTAGGACTACTGCAAGAACGATTGCTTTGGCCGCGTACGTCAAACAGTTCGAAAAAATTTGATTTTTCGGCCCTTATTGTGGTGAACTTTTCGGTTCTTTTTTTTTGGTCGAAGACCGGTTGAATCCAAGAATAAATAATAAATAAGTAGAAAAAATCAAGAAATATGTCGCTATTCAGGAAGTCGACATTCGTAGATAGGGGGGGGGGGGTAGAAGAAGGGAAAGGGAGAATAAATAATTATGAAAAATCAGGAAGATGTCCCTATTCAGTAGGTAGACATTTTGGCTGGAATGATGAGAGAAGGGGTGAAATGGAAGAAGGAAGAGGGATTGGAGACGAAGAGAAAGAGACAGACTCCGCCCACTGGGGTGCCCTTATGTGCACTCCTCCCATCCTCCTATACACTCGAATGCAGTCATAAAACATCTGTTGTACAATTATGACACTACGAAAGTACATATTGTAGGATACTGTAGAGTACCATAAGTATCCCAGATTAATATCAGTTATCTGTTTTCGATATTTCTTAATTGGAATATATTTTTGGAAGATATCTGACCTTGAGAGGAAAAAAGGGAACGAAACGGAAGCGAAGAGGGATAAAGGATACCAAAGTTGTATGGAATGAAAATTTCCAGTTCTGCAATTTTGAATTTGGACAAAATTTTCAAATACAGTTTGGAATTTGGACAGAAAAAAACCTGGAATATTGAATTTGGGCAAAATCTAGCGGTTTTTGAAAAAATGTCGAAATTTTCGATGAAATTCGTGTATTTTTAGAGGGGTTTTTTCGAAAAATTTTTCTCGATTTCACATGTAATTTGGAACTTTTTTACTGTTCAAAATGGAATTTGGAATATTGAATTTGGAATAAAATTTCAAATCTGGAATTTGGAATTTGAACAAAAAAACATGGAATTTGGAATTTGGATTCCATACAACTCATACAACTCATACAAGGATACGAGTACATTTTTTGAAGAGTACATTTTTTGAACAAAGGAAAGGTTATTTACCAGGCGCCAATGCACTTTTTTTGATTGCGGCGAGCGTCATTGAATGTGTATATTCAAATTCAATAACAGGCGTATTCAAATGATTGGGGATTCTTATCAGAGTTGTATGGAATTGAAATTTCGCTATCTAGAAAATGGAACAAAGTTTTTCAAATGGAATATGGAATGAAAAAAATCTGGAATCTGGATTATGACATGAAATCGCAATTTTCAAAAAAAAAATCGAAAATTTCGACGAAACTAGCGATTTTTCAAAGGATTTTTGAACATTCTTGAAATTAAAATTCCAAAAATTTCAGATGAAATTCCAGATATATATCCTCCAAATGGAATTTGGAATATGGATGCCATACAACTCTGATGCTTGTGTGACATGTTGAAACTATGAATATCGATATCACTTTTTTTCTTTTTCGTGTTCACTTTTTTAATTATTTTGAGGAAGATGAGTAGGGTACAAGAACACGAAAATATAATCAAAGAAAAATTATTTATTGAAAATGAAAAAAAAACATATAAGTAAAGATAATAATTGGTCAAATATTGAGCATGGATCGAAGTTTCCTCTTAGTGGGTCGAGAATAGCCAAGTCTTCTTCGTAAGGGTCTCAGATCGAAAAGCGTCGTAATCTACCAGGCGAAGTTTTTGAAGACAAATGGTTGGAGGTATGTGACGGGTTTGCAGAAGTTATTTTGCCGTCCTTGAAATGGTCCTTCCAATGTGCAATCCTCAAGCTTCTTCTCGAGCTCTTTGAGATGATCCTCAGCTTTCTTTCCGTCCTTCAAGATCTTCTCGTAAGCTGAAACGATACAAATTATTAAAGTTAAATAATTCATGTTTCTAAAGCTATCCATAACCTAGTTTCTAGTTGAAACAGCCGAAAAAAGGAACTTACTTTCAGATGCTATCTCTTTGATGTGTTTACGGTGCTCCATGAATTGCTTCAGAGGCATCGTTTGCTCGTGGGTGGAAAGGAGCCAAGTGTTTTTCTTTTGTTTACAACCATAGGAAGAAGTGTCTTTCGTGGATTGTGGTAATTGACGTCGAATCGAAACCTCCATATCCGGGAACAGTTCAGTGAGGGCCTCCGCTCGAAAAGTGTCATAATCTATCGCGTAGACGGTTCCGAAGTTTTTGAGTACACAAAGGGAATGAGTATTCAAAATGAATTTAATTTGTTGCTCAGTTCTTTGTGATTTTTCAGTCACTTCATAAACCGCTACGGGGAGTTGACTTCGAGCTTGTTGGCACCTCTCCTTCACTCCGTGATTTTGGAGGTTCGCAAAGAAATACTTGTTGTTTTCGACTCCAATACTTTTGAAGAGACTCTTTACGGATTGCATCTTTGGCGCCGAAAACATTTTCTTGTTCTCTTGATGGCATCCGCTCCTTCCACAATAGCCAAGTTGAACCACGTTTTGCCACAAAATGTGAGAAGCGGAGGGCATCTTTTTTCGAAGGTGACACTGGTGGACTTAGAATAAATCAGCAGGAAATTTTTGATTTCCGAAGGGAAATTTCCTGGCGCCGGATTATCGAGAGAACAACGACAAGAGAGAGAACAGTCCACATTTATGACGGTAGCAATGGCTTGCAGTGCCTCCGCACCGTGAGGGCCACTGCTGGAAAAAATATATTAAAAAACAGATTTTTGAAGTTTTTTAGATACTGTAACTACTGTAATTAACTGAAACTCACTTTTTTTGAAGTCCATTGGAATCAATACAAGAATAAATAATTAGAAAAAATCAAGAGAATGTCCCTATTCAGGAGGGGACATTTGGATAGGAATGAGAAGAGAAGGGGAAAAAATGAAAGGAAGAGTGATAAAGAGACGCAGAGAAACAAGATGACTATTAGGCTCCGCCCACATAGACTTTAGTCATCATATATTGGATGGTGCAGATGGGGGATACTTATGATAAGTATACTGATTGCAGTTGTAAATAACCCAGAGTATCCATAAGTATACCAGATTAGTATCATTTATCTATCAATCTCATTTTCACTATACTTCTGGAACAGATGTCATGATCATTGTCGAGGGCACTAATTGCGACTCAGAGTACCATAAGTATACCAGATTAGTACTTATCGTCGATATATCTCAATTGTATTTTTGGAACAGATGTCTAATCTCTCATTTCTAAAAACCCTGTAATGAATAAGGAAAATGGGTCACGAAGCATATACTTCTACCGTAACCCGCAGTTTTCGTCAAGTTCTATTCCATCTGAATTCTGAAAATCAGCTGGTCAAGACGGTTTGAATGAGTATACCTATGAATTGGTTTTGAGAATTTTCACTTTTTTGAACCAAGAAAAGGTCACTTAATGAGTGAGGATGTGGAATCTATCCGATTTATGTAGGTCTTTTTAGACGGACTTGAAAAAGTTCAGTGCTTTTGTTTCGATACAAAAATTTATTGAATTATAAAAGAATATAATAATAATGAGTAGATAGATGGGGAAGAGGGATTTGGAATACAGTAGATGGAGGAAATCCGAGACATTATGAAATAGAGTGGTGGTGACAATGGGAAAAAGAAAAACACTTGTTTAAAAAAACAAAAAGAGAGGGGGGTGGGGTAAAAAACGACGAGAAATATGGTGGCGGTTACAATGGAAGAAAAACGTTCGATAAAAAAGGGGGTGGGGGTTCACTCAAAAACAAGAATAATTTAGCAGGAAGAAAAGAACGGACAATTTTTTTCCCGAACAACACATCATTGTGTTTCCTCCATGAAAGTAATGAGATCTTCATTTCTTCTATAGGCCTGTGGATTGAACGGATATGGGACCTCGATTCCTTCTCTGCATTCTGGGCATTGAATTGTCACACGATTTCTTCCGATCTGCTCACCATGAGCCACTTCAACGATCTTCTTGACGCATTCGCCACAGACTGTGTCATCACATGCTGAAATTAATATTCCATTTTATTTGTTTACAACTTTGGTTCACTTACCGAGAAACGATGGAACCTTCTCAGCAGTGTTGAAACTTTCCCGGCAAACTGGGCATTCAAGAAGTTCTTTTCTCTCCTTTTTAATTTCCTCCATTCGAATTTTTTGGAGCTCCATGGGCCTCTTCATCTCTTCGCACCTCTCTCGGAGTTCCTTATTTCTCCTTCTTGCTTCTTCGAGCCTCGCGCGGCTTTCACGTGCTCGACGCACGGCGTTACGAAGATCCCTTGCAGACATTTTTGAAGATGGAGAAAGTGTTCTGGAATAAGTATCGATGTGAGAATAGATAAAAAGAGGTAGAGGGAGGAGAACACAAGAGAATAAAGAAAAAAGCGAAAAGTAAAGGGGAGTGATGTATTGTCAAAGGGAAAGAGAGGGAGAATGAGGCCAGAAAGGAAGAGGGAGCCGAGGGAAGGTGAGAAGGAATGAATGGGCTAGGACTATCGATGGGGGTGATAAGAGAGGAAGAGAAAGAAAGAGAGAGAGAGAGAGAGAGAGACAGAGAGAGACAGAGACAGAGAGAGAAAGGGGAAAGAAAAAAGGTGCGAAGGGTACCGGGCGGCACCGAGCCAGACACAAAGGGGGCAAAGGACTCGCACCTTTATAGTGGACGGTGAAGAAATAGTATGTGATGGAGAGAGTGAAGCGCAACGTCTGACAGAAATGAGAGTGGGAAGAAAGGAGAAGTCGGTAGAATTGAAATGGAAACAGTGTTTTCAACAAAGTACGAGAAAGTCGTATGATACCCAAAATGTTTTTAACTTCGTTTTGATTGCGAAATGTTTTGTTTACGGGGCCGATTCGAAATCATCGTATATCGATTTTAGAAAGGTTTGAGAGAGAATGGTATCGCCAGAAAAAGGGAAAGTGAGGGAAGAATTGGTAAGGGACGATAGAGCGCCGACAACAAACCATGTTCCCACAGTTTAATGCGTGCAGTCAAACACGTCGAATGTAGAGATGGAAAAATGGTAAGAAAGAATAAAGGAACTGAGATGATGCAAAATGGAGTTGCAAAACCGATGTTTCGAAAAGAATGATAAAATGATGGGCGCCCGATCGAATGGACGGTTTCCTGCGCCTCGCAGAATTTAGTCGTGTATCTTTTTTATTATGGTTTGAGAGAGAGGCAGCCACACAAACATTTGCAGCCTCTCTCTCTCCGAATGGAAGAGGGATTGAGACGTAGAGTACAGTTTTTTGTCATAAAACAGATGTGGTGCAATTATGATACTACTGAAGTACACTAATTGGTGTTGTTGAATACTATAGAGTACCATAAGTATCCCAGATTAATATCAGTTATCTGTTATTTTAGTTGCTCTATATTCCTGGAACATATGTGACTCTGATTGGAAAAATGGAGAAATAGAGGGGAACGAAAATGGATAAGGGATACGCAGAGTGCAGTTTTTTGAACAAAGGAAAAGTCATTTACTCGGCGTCCAGGCACTTTACCTCTCGAATAGGGATAAGAGAGTCCCTGCGGCATTTATCCTTGGCGTATGAACTTTGTTATCGAAGGACTATGCCTCCAGAGGGAAATTCAAAACGAGTGTCTGCTTCTCTTCTGGAAAACTTATATTTCTTTCCTTTGTTCAAAAAATGTTATGTTTTGAGAGGAGAGGCACAAATCCTTTGGTGAATACCGGTGTGACCTTCTATGTTTCCGCTTAGAGAAAAAAGGAAATGGCCTTCGACACGCAAGAAAAACAAATTTTGAATAGCTGAATTTTTTTAATTTGCAATTTGAAAACGAAAACAGAAATATGGGGAAGCAAGAAGAGAGGAAGAGTAAAAACAGGAAGGAGAGTAAAGGGGGCATAAAAGAGAAGAAACAGTAAAATAGATACAAGGATAATTTTTTGGTGTTTTTGGTCTGCTTCTTCCCGGCTTTCTTTTCTTTGGCCATCTTCTAGTTTCATCCTTTCTCTCCAATTCGTAATTCGACATGAACTTGTCCTTGTACTTTGCCATCGTTGGAAGAATCACTTTTTCGCGGTATTCGGTGAGCGAGTGTTTTCAAATAACGAAGATTACGGTAGTTTTTCATTTTTATCTAGGATAGGGTAAGAGATACGGTAAATCTGAATTCAATATGTTTTTTCAGGTATCTTTCATAGCTTCTCTGTGAAAAGTCTTTATCTGTAATAACGTACACATTTTTTCCATTGACAAAACAAAGATCTCGATTCGAATATTTTCATAATCGTAAGTCTCTGAAATTAAAAAAAATTTTTTCGAGGTACTCAAAAACGAAAACATTTGATTCAAAAAATATATTTATTTTTGGAAAAAATCATTTAAAAATTATCGTGGAATGGAACAAAATTAAAAAGAGTTCGGGCCATAATCCAAATTATCTTGGCTCGGTGATGTGATAGTCGTGGATCAATGCAGCTATTGCCAACTGGTTGACTGTCGGCATGACAATATTCCATGAAATCTGAAATTAATTATGGATTAAACAGTGGATTTTCAGATTTTTTTAGATACTGTAACTACTGTAATAAACTGAAACTCACTTTTTTTGCGAATTTTCTGTTTGGAACTCCAGGGTACTCGGGAAGTGTGACTGTTCCTTGTTCCAGAGCTGCGATTGATTTCGAACAGGAAAAGGGAATTTTTTGCATAAATTCTCCTGCTCTTCCCACATCTTTTTCTCATCTTGTTCCAGAGAGCATCCTCATCTTCTTCCAGAGAATTTTATGGAGTCGTAGATTTTCCAGTGCTTTCTCCATATCGATCATCGGTTTCTTTACAATGTACGCATTGGTTGAACTAGTTTTAAATCTGAAATTAATTTTGGCTTAAAACAGTGGATTTTCAGAGCTTTTCTAGATACTGTAACTACTGAAATCAATTGAAACTCACTTTTTTGGTTTTCCATTGAATCCAAGAATAAATAATAAATATTTAGAAAAAATCAAGAAATATGTCGCTATTCAGGAAGTCGACATTTGTAGAAGACAAGGGTGGGGATAGAAGAAGGGAAGGGGAGAATAAATAATTATAAAAAATCAAAAAGAATGTCGCTATTCAGGAAGTCGCCATTTGAGTAGGAATGAGAAGAGAAGGGGAAAAAAGAAGAGAAGAGTGATAAAGAGACGCAGAGAAAAAGACAGACTCCGCCCACTAGAGTGCCCTTTCATAGAGTGCACTCCAATGCAGTCATAGAACAGATGTATTTTACGATACTTATCAAGAGCACTAATTGCGACTTACTAGGGAATGGTCAGAATCGGGTCTGGAGTTTCGGTTCAAGACCTATACCATTTTATAGAGTACCTTTAGGGGACCTCAAAACCGTTTTCAGTTTTTGCTATGGTTTTCTGGAACTTCAGATATCCACTTCCAAAGGTCATCCAACCACTGTTTTTCACTGTATTTGTTTCCAAAAAATTTCAAGAATTCACGTGAAAACGAAGAAATGCAAAATCAACAGGAATTAGTACTGTGGTTTCAGACCAAAATCCTTTTATCTCGAATCACAGAAAACCGTAGAAAAAATTGAAAACGGTTTTGAGATCCCCTAAAAGTCTTCTTTCAAACGGTATAGGGTCTTGAGCCGAAACTCCAGACCTTCTGACCATTCCCTAGTTAGAATACCAAAAGAATACCAGATTAGTATTCATCATCGATATATGCCAATTGTATTTCTGGAACAGATGTCAAATCCCCCCATCTCTAAAAATTCTGTAATAAATGAGAAAATTGGGTCCATCCTATCGTAACCCGGCCAGTTTTTGTCCAAGTTCAATCATCCAAACTCATCCAAATTCTCATCCAAATTCTGAAGATCAGCCGGTCAAGACGGTTTGAATGAGTATAAGTATGACTGGGGCTTGAGAATTTTCAGTTTTTGAACTAAGAAAAGGTCACTTTTCCGGCGCCAATGCACTTTCTTTGTCCAATCATGGCGAGAGAGTTCCCGATGTGCCTTCTCCATGACGTATGAACTTTGTTATCGAAGGACTATGCCTTTAGAGGGATATTCAAAATTAGTGTCTGCATCTCTTCCGGGAAACGTGTGTCTCTTGAACATTCGTTTCGAAAATGTTATAATATGATTTGAGAGGACAGATGACCTTTCGTCTCTCTTTCATGGTTCCACTTGGAAAGAACATGACCGGCCATACACAAGGAAAACAAGGGAACCTTTTCAGTCGAGATTATTTCCGACAAAACTCTTGACACCCCACTAGAACAAATTTAAATTTTCAGAACGTACTGATATCTAGGAGACAAATGCTTATCTCAATGTCCTTACTTTTCGGAATTAATGAATCACAACATGACTTTTTAAAGTCGTTAGTTTTGGAATTACGTGAAAGACTACTTTCAAGAATTTAAAGCTGCGCCCTCATTATTGAAAAGCCCCTGCCCCTGTCTTTATCTGTCAGAATGTCCATTCCATTGAGAAAACGAAGATCTCAATTCAAAAATAATACACCCTTTATAAACATAAGACCCTGTTGTACTTTTTTAGAATTCCTTTCAGGGTAAATACTCAAAAAAGAAAACGTTTGGTTTTAAAAACATTTATTTTCATTCAAAAATGATTTGGAACAATAAGACGGAATTTTTTGGATGAATTCCTGACGAATTTTCTTATTTAGGATCCGAGGGAGCTTCCATTGCATCGGGAGGCATGTTCTCGTCGTTCTCTTCAATCTCATTCAATAGCTCCTGCTCTTTCCACATCTTTTTCTCATCTTCTTCCAAAGAGCTTCATCCCGTCGTAATTTGACCAATGGCCATTTGCAGAGTGCTTCCTCCATATTCATCTTCTTCATTCTTTACGATATCTGTGCATCTTGTTTCTCATTCCAAAGATTCTATTTGGAGACGACCATCTCTCCATGGAATGAACCATACCGAAAGTCTACGGTAGTATTCTTCAATTGATGTCACATCTTTCACATTGAGTTCGGCCAGGAAGAATCTACACTTTCTGCTTCATTTTTTTCATAATTCTGTTCTTGATACACGACATTCGGATACGATCTCCAGAACTGTAATTTGGGTGACAATAGAAAATGCTTGTTTGTTCTTCAATGTGGAATAGATCTTCAAACGCGTTGCTCTTCTTTTCCCTCTGTCGATTGCCGCCACCACCGGTCCAACTAGGCTGTGTCCACGACGTTCTTCCTGGATCCTGAAAAAATAATTTTGTTTTAGGTATTTTTCGTTCTAAAAATCAGAATGAATTGTTACTTTTGACGAGCAGAGCGCTATCCTACAGTAGCCTCATCCCCAAATTAAAGAAATCATATATTCCAAAACTCACTTTTCAAAACGTTCCATTGGAAATACAATAATAATAGGGAGAATAGATTATAAAAAATCAATTGATGTCGCCATTCAGGAGGTCGACATTTTGGTTGGAATGAGGTTAGAAGAGGAAGGAAGACGGTGTCGAAGGAAGATCGTAAAGTCAAACTGGTTACGACCCTGCATTCTCCTTGCACACCATACTGCCGTCTGTTTGGTTGGATTTGGGACGAGAATAAATGTTTTCGCACCGTCTTTTTCATTGAATGGATAATTTCGGATTTTTTTTTGAGTTTCGTAATGAATCGAGCATTTTTAGCTATACAGAGTATACTGGAAAAAAAAGGATGAAGATGGTTATGGAGAAATACTTCTAAGAATACTTCCTTGTACAGTATCTCCAACTTTCAGAAATTTAACATCAACAGTGAATTTGTAAATTGAAATGAATACTTAACTTTTGAATTTCTTGATTCTTACTGTAGGCTATCCTAGTTGATTCCAATGAATATAATTTGTTCCTGACTCTATTATTATTCATCGTCTTTTTAGATGTCTTTTTGTCTGTTATTTTAGGATCAGTTTCAGTTTCACACTCTTTTTCTTCCTCATAAATCAATATGTTGTAGTCTTATACATAGGTTGTGCAGAAGAGTCTCGCTCTACTGAACATTCCAGTCGAGACCATCCAACCCTTTCAGACAGCCATCAGTGCGCCCTAGACTCAGTCATACATATCTCATTCATTCTGTTTACAGCCCCTCTCAAGATACACCCCCTCCCTCCTCCTCCTCTCTTTTCATTGATTTTCAGCAACAAGACTTACAGGGTTTGGTTTTTAATCCATAATCTTTTTCTCAACAATTTTCAAGAATAGTGTCTTAATAACTACTTCAATAATAATAAATCTTAGACGAATTGAAAAATTAGGAAAACCTTCAGGAAATATTTCAAAAAATTAAATTTAATAAGATAATTGATAAAATAATTAATTTAAAAAAGGAATCTTGACTTTCCTAATGAAAGAGGAAGACAAGACAGTTTGTTTTTAAGATCAGTCAATACTCTTATAGGTAGTACAGAAAACTCTCGCTCTACTGAACAATCCAGTCGAAACCCTCCTTCCCTTTCAGACAATAGATCTGCACACCCAAGACTCAGTCTCATCTCATTCATTCTGTTTTCAGCCCCTCTCCATATACACCCCTCCTTTCTCTCTTCATTGATTTTCAGCCGTTCTGTCCCATTTTTATTGATTTTCAGTCTCTTCTTTGAACCCATTGCTAACTCAACTCAATCTATAATCTTAGTTTTTTGGTCTATCATCTTTTTTTTGGATAATTTTTTATCTATATCCAAAAGCAGTTTCTCACTAATTATAATCATGTTTTACTTCATTCATCATTTTAACAAAAAAAAATAGATTAGATTGTACAACCTAATCTTCTTTTTTTTTCAGAAAATGTCATCTTCCCCAGTACCATTTGTTCGTTCAACAAGTGATACTGTGAATTATGCATTTGCTCGAACGATGTTCTCTGTGGAGAAGGCTCTCCGAGGAGAATTATTTTATCCGAATGTCATAGACCCCATCCTTTTAAACAGCATCCGCCTCACTGCCGACTCTTATAAAGAGAAGGTCAAAATCGAAGGTCTGAAGACTCAAAATGCTGTGGAGAGACTTGCAAAGGAAGGAAAAATGATGGAAGTCGATTCCGTTTTGTACGATTTTCATCAGTTCCTGTTTGAAATTGTCGAGGAGGCAAAGATTGAGGGAATTCAATTGAGAAGACAAGATGATGAGATTGTGGTTGAGAAGAAGGAGGATACGGTAGCTGAAAATGGTCATCAAATGAGCGAACTGATCAGTATGATGACAGCGATGAAGGTTGAAATGGAGAATAAGATGCAAGAGATGCTCCAAGAATTGAAGTGAGTTTTTATACTAAATATTACAAAACCATATCTATATTTTTTCAGAAAATTGGATTCAGCTCAAGAAGACGTTCAAAAGTCTCAAGAAGTGGTAGCTGATACAGAGTACTGTAAACTCAAAGCAATGGAAGTTCAATTGAATGAAAAAAATGAGGAATTGGAGGAATTGAAAGATACAATTGCTAAACATAAGACAAAACAATCCAAGCTGACTGAAAGAATAGAAGAAAAGTCTGGGAAGTTGTCAAGACTTTGGAAGATGTTCGACGATTTGACTGAAAAGAAGTATTTGGAAGGTGAAGAGAATAAGAAGACAGTGGAAAGATTGAGAGAGGAGTTAGCCGATTCTGAAATTCTATTGGAAAAGAGTGTTGCTTGGTATAGAAAAGAATTAGAGGAATCGAAGGAAAGGGAATTGAAATTGATTCAACAAATGGGAGAGAAGGAGTTGGAAGTGGAAGCACTGAAGAAGAGAGTAAAAGAAGAAGAAGAAAAGAACATGGAAGATGATGAATTACTAGAGAAATTGGCTGATTCTGAAGAGGAAGTTTATAAATTGAATGAGGAAGTGGACCATTTGAATAAGAAAATGGAAATGATGAGTGACAGTTTTGAGAAATTAACCCGGGAAATGGCCCAAAGACAAAAGGAGACTGAAAATGAATTAGAAGGAGTGAAGAAGGAATTGAAGGAAGCGAAGGACGAGTTGGACAGTATTTACGAGGAAGACGAAACCGACATGGCTAATTTCTATTAATTTATTTTTTTTTCGAATTTTTCTTTTTGATGGTAATAAAAAATGTTTTTTTTAATCTCGGTCTTTCTGTAAATCCTTATCCACAGTAATAGCCGTCACTTATCCGGCGTCCATGTACTTTCCCAGTCTGATCGTAGCGGGACAGTCCCTGGTGTATGAACTTTGTTTCGAAGGACTATGCCTTTAGAGAGAAATTCAAAATGAGTGTCTGCGTCTCTTCTGGTAAAATTATCTTTTTTCCTTTGTTCCGAAAATGTTATGTTTTGAAAGGAGAGGCACAAATCCTTTGGTGAACACCGGCGTGACCTTTCTTTCCTTTTTCATGGTTCCGCTTGAAAAACAAAGATTTTGTTCAAAATCTGGCACCGTGCCAAGTGATGAAAGTCCTTCTAAAAATCTCTCTTTTTTATTTTTTCAATGATCCTGAAAGAATTAGAAAAAAAGGTCTTCAATAAAATTTTTTTATTTGATTTAATATAAAATAAATAAAAAAAGGGATTCGAAAAAGGGATATTTAATGTGAAGATCTTCGATACTTTGATCCTGTGCTCTAACTTTTCCTCCATTAACTTTTCTGTTTCAGCCAGAAGTTGAGTGCTGTATAGATCTTCTTCTAATTTCTTCTTTTGATCGGTGACCTTTTTAGTTTTCTTCTTCTGACGATTCCAACTTCTTTTTTAGGTCCTCCGCTTCTTTTTTCAATTCCATTTTTTCCTTTGCTTCTTCTCTTAACTTTCTTCTTTCATCACTCTCAATTCTTTTGTTTCCTCCTCGGTCAACTCCAATTTCTTTTTCAGGTCCTCCGCCTCTTCTTTCAACTCCTCTCTTTGTTTCGCTTCCTCTCTCATCTTTCTCGTCTCATTACTCTCATTTCTTTGTTCCATTCTTCCATTTTGATCGGTTCCTCGTGAGCTGCTCGATGAGTTCTGTAAAAAAATGTTTTTCAATGGAAGTTTTAAAAATTTTGGATTTTTCTCTCAGAATAAATTTTTCATATTTAACGAAAAGATCTAAAAAATATCAAAGTCCAAAACAACAGAATTTCGTGTAACATGCATTTTAGGTTGATTGTAACTACTTTTTTCAGACCTTTTTTTCAATTTAGGTTTTTTTTAATTTCAAAAATATAATATGTTCATAGGTTTCTATAGATAATTGAGTAACTGATCCGACCCACAGAATCCAACTCACTTTTTTTTTTGAATCCTATTGAATCCAATAATAAAGAATAATATTTAGAAAAAATCAGAAGACATGTCGCTATTCAGGAAGTCGCCATTTGTCAAGAATGAGGAGACTGGGGGAAAAAAGGCGGCGAAGACAGATAAAGAGACGCAGATAAAGAGAGGGACAATGTACAATCATTTGAACAAAGGAAAGGTCATTTGCCTGGCGTCCATGCATTTTCTTTGTTTTATTGTATGAGACCGCCCATGTTTTCGTCTGGAGTATTAAGCGATGCATTCAAATTATCGGATGATGCTTGTGTCTAATGTTAAAAATATTATATCAGGAGACAATAATTTTCAAAGAAAGAAAGAAAACAGTTTGCTTTTATTGAATATTTATTGAAAAAAAAAATTAAAAACCAACTTAAATAAAAAATCAGAAGATCACAAATAATCTACAATAACCGGATGATGGTGGTCTTCATTTGGAATCTATCCATCTCCATTTCATTTGGAATCTATCCATCTCCATTTTTGCTGCTCTGAAATTATAAAATCTTTAGAAATTTTTAAATTCTAGATTTTTCTAACAAAAAGTCAATTTTTCCTACTGTATCATTCCCCAAAAATTACACAGAACTAACCATGATTTTGAGGCTCTACCAGAATGTCGAAATCCTCTAGTTTATCTGAGAATTGATCCCAGTTGTTGTTTTGACCATTGTCCCCATTATTTCCTGTAAAAAAACAATAAGAAAATTCTGAAATTTCTTATTAAATATACCGTTTTGATTCTGATACCCGTCTTGGTTACGGTATCCCTGGTTTCCTAACTCCCAGTGGTTGTCCTGACGACCTTGCCCATTGTTTCCTGTAAAAAAAGAAGAAATAATTAGAAAATTCTGCAATTTCATGTTACCGTATTGCTCCTGCTCCTGCTCCTGCTCCTGGTCCTGGTCCTGGTCTCGGTCCTCATAACGGTGTTGGTTACGGTAGCCTTTGTTTCCTTGCTTCCGCGACGTTCTTCAGCAGCCCAAAAATTTCCTTGACGGCCTCCCCTATTATTTCCTCGAAGTTGGCCACGATGGCCTTCATGGTGCTTGTATTTACGACAATAATCATCTGTTTTGTGGACTGCGCCGGTAATAATCTTGGCTGCCATCTTTTGTCATTATCACGATGGTTTCCACGGAACATATTTGCAACTGTTGTTGAATTGGTGATTCTGAATATTGCAAGTGAAATGGAAGTAAAAACTGAGGAAAAGAATTAAAAAATTTTCCTTTTAGACGGGGATTTCATGTTTTTTCGCTTCACAATTTTTGAAAAACAGAAGAAAATTACCTTTGAAAAAAAGACTCACTTTTTTGAATTCAATCTGAATTATGAATCCAATAATAAAGAAATAATTAGAAAAAATCAAAAAGATGTCCCTATTCACGAGGTGACATTTGAGTTAAAATGAGGAGAAAAGAGGAAATAAAATCGGGGGAACGAAATAGAGGGAGACGCAGAGTGAAAAAGAGAATGGGACGGAGTGGCACCCACGGTCATTAATCATGAAAAACGGGCGCCGAGCAATGAGAAGAGAAGTGAGAAGAGAAAAGTGATAAAGAGATGAACAGGAAGAGACGCAGCGCCCGGGCGCCTGGGCACAACTAAAAGTGCAAATGCACGTTCTTTGTTCAACCGTGGCGAGAGTCTATGAGGTCATCTGAACAAATGAGAGGTCATTTGCCCGGCATCCACGTATTTTCCCTAACTAATCGTGAGAGGCAGTGTATGTTCCTGGAGTATGAACCGATGCTGAAGTCCATTTTTTCTAAGAGATTTTTTTGGAAGGTTCAAAAAAAGTGAAGAGTTTACTGTCATTGAATATTTATTGAGTTTCAATTTAAAATTTTAAATTTGTCCACAATTCGCAATGATGCAATCGTTGACCGGCTCTCCCGATTCGGAACCATTTGCTTCGATGTGTTTGACCACCTCTAGTTCCTCCTTCACTTTTCCGAAGTGCTTATTGTCGAGCCAATCGGTCTTTACTGTGGTGACGAAGAATTGTGACCCGTTTCTGTTTTTTCCAAAGTTAGCCTGTAAATTTGAGCGTCAAAGTTTTCTATTGGAGCGATTTTTTGAATTTTGGAACTCGCATTGACCTACCGTAATCATCCAAATCGTATCCATCGGCCATTCTTTCGTTCATTGATTGCTCCGAATATAGGAAGATCTGGTGGCCATCTGAAAATCGGAAATGTTTAGCCTGTGTTAGAGAAACGCATTTTTCAATTTTTATCAATATTTACTTGAAAGCATATTTATGATTTTTCAAAATTTTTCTTATGTACCGTCCGAATTTTCGAATTTAGCGTACAGTGATTCGGTCAGAATTTTTTAGTTTTTCGGCTATAACTTTTCAAAGGGTTAAATTTGAAGTCAGTTTCAGAAAATTATTATAGAAACCATCAGAAATTAGCAATAATAATGCTAGAAAAGAACGATTTCATTCAGTTTTTATGTTTCCGCTATTTTTTTAGTTTACTTTCAGAAATTAAAAATCTAACTCACTTTTTTTCCCATTGGAATCAATACAATAATAAAGAATTATAAAAAATCAAGAGAATGCCCCTATTCAGGAAGTAGACATTTGAAGGGAATGAGGGGACAAGTAGAAAAACAAAGGAAAGAGGGATAACGAGACGCAGAGAAAAAAATTGATGACTATTATGCCCCGCCCACATGACATTTAGTCATCATACACTACGAGATGGTGCAGATAATGGATACTTATGATAAGTATACTGATTGCAGGTATGTATTATATTTTCAAACCTTTTTTTAGCCCCAACTCTTCTAAAAAATCGGATGAATTTTTAATTTTCAGTCAACGTTTTGCGCTTTTTGCAATACTGGTTGAACAACAAATGTCAAAAAAAGAATTTGCAGGAAAATGAAAAAAGAAAGAAGCCATCGAAACTGATCAAGTACTTACATAGTTAGGAAGCATTCTGCATCATGAACACCCTGAATTTTTTTGAGATGGAGTCACTAATTCACTTCTCAAAGTTGCCTTGTAACTTATTATGCCCGTTTCCGTGGGCATTACTATGGATAAGAATTTACAAAAACGTTTATTTAAATCATTTATTATCATCAAAAAGAAAATTCAAAAAAAAATTAATTAATAAAAATTGGCCATATCGGCTTCGTCTTCCTCGTAAATACTGTCCAACTCGTCCTTCGCTTCCTTCAATTCCTTCTTCACTCCTTCCAACTCACTCTCAGTTTCCTTTTGTTTTTGGGCCATTTCCCGGGTTAATTTCTCAAAACTGTCACTCATCATTTCCATTTTCTTATTCAAATGGACCACTTCCTCATTCAATTTATAAACTTCCTCTTCAGAATCGGCCAATTTCTCTAGTAATTCATCATCTTCCATGTTCTTTTCTTCTTCTGCCTTAACTCTCTTCTTCAGTGTCTCCATTTCTCCTTCCTTCTCTTTTATTTGCTTAATCAATTTCAATTCCCTATCCTTTGCCTCCTCTAATTCTTTTCTATACGATCTGATATACTGTATCAATAGACCTTCAAAATAGTCTGACGCATTTCTCAATTCATTTTCCGTCTTCTTATTCTCTTCATTTTCCAAGTAACGCTTCCATTTAATTTCGTGGATCATCTTCCACAGTCTCGACATCTCCTCATCCTTCTCCTCCATTCTTCGAACCCAATTCGCTTCTCTCACTTGCCCATCTTTTTTATACCAAATGATCGTATCGTTCAATTGGTCCAACTCATCATCTTTTTTGATCAATTGTGCTTCCATTGCTTTGAGTCTACAGTATTCTGTATCCGCCACTTTTTGAGCCTTCTTGATCTCTTCTTGAGCTGAATCCAATTTTCTGAAAAAATATAGATATGGTTTTGTAATATTTAGTATAAAAACTCACTTCAATTCTTGGAGCATCTCTTGCATCTTATTCTCCATTTCAACCTTCATCGCTGTCATCATACTGATCAGTTCGCTCATTTGATGACCATTTTCAGCTACCGTATCCTCCTTCTTCTCAACCACAATCTCATCATCTTGTCTTCTCAATTGAATTCCCTCAATCTTTGCCTCCTCGACAATTTCAAACAGGAACTGATGAAAATCGTACAAAACGGAATCGAATTCCATCATTTTTCCTTCCTTTGCAAGTCTCTCCACAGCATTTTGAGTCTTCAGACCTTCGATTCTGACTTTATCTTTGTAAGAGTCGGCAGTGAGACGAATGCTGTTTAAAAGAATGGGATCTATAATATTCGGATAGAATAATTCCCCTCGTAGAGCCTTTTCCACAGAAAACATCGTTCGATAAAATGCATAGTTTACTGTATCACTTGTTGAACGAACAAATGGTACTGGGGAAGATGACATTTTTCTGAAAAAAGTTTAAAATTAGGAATCTAGAATTATTATTGTTAGAATGGTAAGTAAAACATGATTGATTATTATGGAAGAAATTAATGAAACACTGTTCTCAAATATTCATGGAAATTGAGAATAAGGGGATGGAATTAGAGATATATCTAAAAACTAAGTATATAAATTGATTAAATGGTGTAGATGAGAAGACAAAAACCAATAAAAATGCGACAGAAAGGCTGAAAATCAATGAAGAGAGAAAGAAGGGGGTGTATGAAGAGAGGGACTGAAAACAGAATGAATGAGATGTGAATGAGTCTTGAGTCTGCAGATGAATGTCTGAAAGGGGTGGATGGTCTCGACTGGATTGTTCAGTAGAGCGAGACTCTTCTGCACTGCAGGACCACACATTGATTTATGAGGGGCAGAAAGAATCTCGAATAAAATAACAGACAAAATGACATTTCGAATAAATAATTTAAAATTTCATCTTTGTCAGAATTTTTGGGAGAAAATTGAAAATTGTGGGAATTTCGAAACTTCAAATATACTCAATTTTGTGCTCAAATCTCAATAATTTTCCAATATAGGACAGATTTCACAATGTTACAATTTTACTTCCAAAATTTTATAAGATTCAACCCCCACATTTTTTTGAAGAATTCCAAAAACTAATAATAAATTCCTGACTCCAAATTTCTCTGCAACAAGAAAATTTTTCCTTTTTAGAAGAACACTCATTTTGAATGTCCCTTCAAAAGTATAGTCATAACAAAAATCATACGACAAAGACAAAGAGGTCTCTCCCTATTTGAGAGGAAAAGTGCATGGACACCGGGTAAATAACCTTTTCTCTGTTCAAAAAACTGTACTCTGCGTCTCCCTCATCCCTTTTTTCTTCTTCTCTTTCCCCTTTTCCCTCATTCCTATTCAAATGCCGACTTCCTGAAAAGCGACATATCTCCTGATTTTTTCTAATTATTTATTCTTTGTTATTGGATTCAATGGAATAAAAAAATGATAAAACGTGAGTTAATTAGTTATGGTGACACACTTTTTTGACTGATAAATAGGTCTTTTTTTCAAATTTTGATTCAATTCTTTTGAGATAAATTGAAAATCCAACTTCCAATTGGTTTTTGATAGAATTTTTTTGGATGAATTAAATTTTAAAAATTGAATTTACAGTAACCGCCGTTCCGATATGTGTCCAAAATGACTCGCTTCCTCGACATTCTTCATCAGTATAGAGTCGAAAATGTAAGTTTCTTAAACCTTTTTTTTTAAATTAATATCTAGTTGATTGTATTTCAGAATCTCGTCGGAACCCACACGGAGGATTGGAGTTCTTTCGCGTCGAGAGATTCATTCAACGCATCTTGCGTATTGGAGAACAGCCAATCGACATCCATGATATCCGCGAGATGCAGATGATGCAAAGAGAGGATGCTCTTCATATGCTCTGGAGTATCATGGGAGAATAGTTTATCTTTTGTTCTTTCTTTTTTTTCTTTTTGTTGCTCAGTCTTAATTTGGAAGAAAATAAACTGTTGTTAAAATGCCGTTTTTGAAATGCGTTCAGAAAAATCGGACATATAACGATTCATTGAGAGGAATCGTCTTCTTTTCAGGTGAAATATACGGTCCCCAAAATAATGTAAACATTCAATCTCCCCCTTACACGCGCACATATACACTTTTAGAGGACGGACGGCAAAGCATTCATTTCTCCAATCGATTTGAGAGAAGAGAGAAAGAGGGGCTGCAGATGTTTGCATGTTCGATTCTCTCGAACCATAATAAAAAAGAGAAACACGACTAAATTTTGAGAGACGCAGGAAACCGTTCGATCGGGCGCCCCTCCATTCACTTCTCATTCTTTTCGAAACGTCGTATGTCCATCTTTTCAACTTTTCATATACTTCCCCTCAGCTACCGAGTAAACGACTCGACTCTTCTCATCATAATTAGTTGATGAATGCACATTGGAAAGTGCACATACACTTTGCATACCCAGAAAACAAACGTCTGCATGTATTAAACTGTGGGAACATGGTTTTTGGTCGTCGCTCCATTGTCGCCCTCTTTCCCATTCTCCCCTCACTTTTCCTCTTTCTGGCGATACCTTCTCTCTCAAACCCCTCCAAAATCGATATGCTATGGTTTCGAATCGGCCTATCAAACAAACTATTTCGCAATCGAAACGAAAGTGAAAACATTTTCGGAGTCATATGGCTTTCAGAAATTAAGCATGACTAATCATACCCAGATCCGACTTCTTTTTTCATACACACTCTCGTCGCATCCCCCAGCACACATTATCTCTTCACCGTCCACTAAAAAGGCGCGAGCCCTTTGTCTTCTTTGTGTCTGGCTCGGTGCCGCCCGGTACCCTTCCGCTCCTTCCCAGCCCTTCTCTCTCTCTCTCTCTCTCTCTCTCTCTCTCTCTCTCTCTCTCTCTCTCTCTCTCTCTCTCTCTCTCTCTTATCATACCGCCCCACTCCTCCCCCGCCCCCTAGGCCCCTAACCCATTCATTCCTTCACACCTTCCCTCGGCTCCCCCTCCTTCCTGGTCTTCTCTGTCCCTCTTTCCCTTTAACAATACATTACTCTCCTTTACTTCTTTTGCGCGTTTTCCTCAATCTGCCCCTTTTTATCCATTCTCACTATATTCATTTTAGAACACGTTCTCCATCTTCAAAAATGTCTTCAAGAGAAGATCGTCGTGAAGCCGCACGTCGTTTAAAGGAAATCCGCAAACAGCTCGAAGAAGCAGAAAAAGAAGAAGAAGAAGTCCTAAAAGAGAACGAAGAGTTGAAGAAACAGCTGGAGCTCCAAAACATTCTATTGGAGAAAATGAACAAGAAGAAGGAGGATCTTCTTGAATGTCCGACTTGCAAGGGATTTTTCAACACTGCTGAGAAGGTTCCATCGTTTCTCGGTAAGTGTTCTAAAGTTGTAAACAAATAAAATTGAATGGTAATTTCAGAATGTGGCCACACAGTCTGTGGCGAATGCGTCAAGCAAATGGCTCAAGTGGCTCACAGAGAATTCGACAGAAATCGCGTGACAATTCAATGCCCAGAATGCAGAGAAGAAATCGAGGTCCCATATCCGTTCAATCCACAGGCCTATAGAAGAAATGAAGATCTCATTACTTTCATGGAGGCCCTACAATAATGTGTTATTTGGTAAAACATCTGTCTGCTTTTTTCTTTTCTTTTCAAATGTAACCTTTGTTTTGAGTGGAAACCCCCTTCTTTTTTTTTTTTTTATCGAACGTTTTTCTTTTCCCATTGTTGCCACCAATGTGTCTTTTCGAGAGCGAAAAAGTTCTCGAAAGATTTCTCGAGAAACGATTCGAAAATAATTCGAGAGCTTTTCGAAAAATTATTCTCGTGAATTTTTCGAAAATTCTTTAAGAAATCTTTCGAGTCGAAAAATTTCGAAAAATCTCAAAAAATCTCGAAAATTCTCGAAAAGTTTTCGAAAAATTTTCGGAAACTTTCTCGAATAATTTCACGAAAATTTTTCGAAAGAGACATTTTTCGAGAAATTATTTCTCGAAAAGACACACTGGTCGCCACCACCCTATTTCTCGTCGTTTATACCCTCCCTTTTTTTTCTTTTTTATCGAAAGTTTCGTTGTAAACGCCATCCTATTTTTCGTTCCCCCCCTCGTTTCGGTTTTTTCTCCACCAAATGTTGGTCCTTGTCACAGCGACCCAATTTTCTACTGTCTCGGATTCCCTTCTCCTACCGTATCCCCAATCCCTTCTTCCCCATCTATTTACTCATTATTACTACATATATTCTTTTTTTATTCAATAAATTCACGAAAAGGAAACCTCCACGAAGTTTAAAGAAAAGAAAATTCGTAGTCAAGTGAACCAGAGAAAAAACGGATAAGAACTTAATAACAAACAGGAAAGGGTTTTTACCTAGGACAAAAATGGAAAACTCTCAACCTAAATCGCTTAAGACACAGTCAATAACTTGTGGAATGTGGCCAATGCAATAAATCAGAGATTCCGAGAGCTCCTATCAAAGTTCAGATCGTTTTCTAACAATCTTTAAGGAGTTGGAACCAGTCTTTGCTCGATTTTCTCACAGATGGTTTCTTAATAGTTTCAAAATGGCACACAGGCATCATTCAATCATTTGAATGCACTTTCTCATACTCAAAACACATTCGGTGACTCTCGCCGCGATCAAACAAATAAATTGCATAGGGGCTGGGTAAATGACCTTTTTATTATTCTAAAAACTGTACTCTGCGTCTCTCGCTGTTTTTTCTGCATCTATTATATCTCTTCCCTTTTTCTATTTCCTCCGCTCCCCTTATTCCTTTCAAATGTCAACCTCCTGAATAGGGACATTCTCTTGATTTTTTATAATATTATTCTTTATTATTGTATTGATTGTTCCAATGGAATAAAAACAAAAAAAAGTGAGTTGAATCTCAAAAGGAAATCTCTGAGAATATCAAACAAATAATAGTCGAGAAACAATTTTTTTCAGTTTCATGCCACGCCATACGCTTCAGGAATCTTCGAAGTCGACATGACTTTCCCGGAAAACTACCCGGAATCTCTCCCGAAGGTTTGCAACTTTGAATTGTTATAGAAACCTATATGATTATTTTCAACTCCCAGGTCATGTTCATGGTTCCAATTTGGAACTCGTGCGTTGATCCAAACAACGGAAGAGTCCACTTCAAGAGGACATGCTCCGCGCCAACGAGGCAGTTGCAAACGTCAAGGTTCTATCACTCACAACCCAAAGCCCTGCTCGTCGTATTGAAGAATCTCTCCCGGAACGCCTGGCATCAACGGAAATCAGAGAAATCGAAGACAATTTCGCTCATTTTGACATGGTTCTGTCATTTGAATCGGTTAGTTTTTTCACTCGGGTGAATGCGGGAACCTCATAATTGAGAATTTGCTATGGGAATATTGGAAAACGCATTCATATATGTAGGTAATAATGCTTTCTTTTTACAGATGAAAGCAGCCAAGCAGTGGAAAATACGCCAAATTCATTTTGTGATTTCTTCCAAGTAATTTCTCGCCGTTTCTTCTCTTATTTGTAATTGTTCTTCTGTGCCAAACACGTTTCATTCTTCCAATAAATTCTGATTCAATAACTTTCGTTTCTGACAACGATAAAACATGGGAAACTTGTATTATGCCCACCATAAGTTCCCAGGAAGACAGTTTCAGATTTCAGATCATTCACCGATTTTCTCAGAGATGGTCTTTTTATAGTTTCCGTCTCTCTTTTCCTGCGTCTCCAATACCTCTTTCCTTCTTCTTTTTCCCACCGCTCCCCTCATTCCTATCCAAATGTCAACCTCCTGAATAGGGCGACTTCTTTTTGATTTTTTATAATTTATTCTCTTTATTATTTGATTTGCCCCTTGTGCATAGGGGCATGCTACTACTGATTTTTTTAAACTATTTATTATTGAATCCACTGAAAAAAAAACAAAAAAGTGAGTTGAATCTTAATCAGTTACCCTATTAGTTATAGAAACATAGAAATGTGTGAACATATTTCGGAATTTTCACACAGTTTATTCTGTGACTCATTTTGTGCTGTTTGATATCTGATGTATTACTCCAGTTTTTCGAAAGTTTACTTTCGGATCGAAAAAAATTAGATAAGGAGTAAAATTGGAAATTAAATATTACGAATTTGATAGTCATTAACATGACACAGTTAGAAAATCATTTTTTCTACAAGTTATAACTAGAAAATTATAACAAATTGGTAATTCTTACTTTTTTCTGAAAAGTTCCACATCGACATTTTGCAGTCTTTTTTCTACAGTACCCTTCCTTTTCAGAAATTTTACGAGCGCATCATCCTAATCGAATTATCGAATAAAAGCTCTGCTCCTCTTCTTTTTCTGTTCTCTCTTCTCGTCATCGCTGCAAGCGTCATCGACCCGATGGAAGTCACCAAGGAATCAGGAAAAGCTGTTCAAACTGCTCTTCACTTCTAAAGGTGAGCAGCTACAGTACCTAACCGCTAAAAAAGTAATTTACAGAAGACAAAAAACATTTTCCGGAATTCACCAAACGGATGGAGTAACTGTTACTCTAGATTCTGCGAAAAATGGAATAATAGAAGGAATTGTCAAGATCAACAACATTCATCAAGCAAAGATTGATATGATGCCGGTATCCTTAACTACCAGAATATTTCAATGAGCTTGAAATTTCAGAACCCGCGAAGTCCCACCGGTTGGTCAATCATTGGAGTCGGTAGAATGGATTACGACTAAGGACAGACCGTTTGGATGATGTACCTCATCGCATCTTCTAATCAGCTTCTCGCCGCTTTAGGTGTCAGATGTTAATTTTGCATTTTTTTTGAATAAAACTTGAGATTTAACAACTTGTAATCTTCTGACAACTTCCAGAAAAATAACAATTTCGGAAACATTAAATTAATTTTACAAAAACAAGACTTTTGGTCGTCAGATGTTTATAATACTTAACATCGTCAATCAAACAAAAAAAGTGTCTGTGTTCTCGGGAAACTCGTAAGTGATGAAAGCGGAGAAATCGGCAAAAAGAACCAAATTCTGACCAATAAATTTTGATTCAACAAGTTCAATCATCAATTGAAGTAGTGGGGGTCAAATGACCTCTTCTCTAATCAAAAACTGTACTCTGCGTCTCTATCCCTCTTCGCCGCCTGTTTTTCCCCCGGTTCCCTCATTCCTATCCAAATGTCAACCTCCTGAATGGCGACTGTCTTCCCGATTTTTTAAAATTTATTCTCTTTATTATTTGATTTGCCCCTTGTGCATAGGGGCATGCTACTACTGATTTTTTCTAATATAATTCTTTATTATTGTATTGATTATTCAATTGGAATTTTAAAAAAGTGAGTTAAATCCTAATCAATTACCCTTTTAGCTAAAGAAACATGTAAATGTGTGAAAATATGTCAGCGATAAATTTTTGAACGAATGAGCGAAAGAGTTTTTTTGAAAACTTCTTCAGCATTTCCGATCTACTTATTTCTCTGAGAACCATAATTTTTTTAACGATTCTAATGTATTCAACAAAACATTTTCAATATCAATAAACATATTTTTACAGACCCCAGAAAGAACGGTGGACCCCTTCCAGCAGTTCACGATGGAACCTTTCCAGCAGTTCATGATGGAAGAAGCGAGTGCCAAATACGAGCGAGAAGCCGCTGTATGGATTGGATTCGAGTTTTTTCTGTCTTTCTCAGCAAATTGAACGGGTCAGCAGAGAAAGCCCTTTAAACTTCTCCACGATATTCTGTTGCAAACCGTGTTTGCTTTTGAGCAGAATAATCAGACTAATCCCGGTTCTATTTTCGATCAGCTCAAGAGAATTTTCGATAACTGATCTTTTATCTTAGTACAATTTTTGTTGATTTCTTCTCATTTTTTACATTATTTTGTCAACTGCTTACACTTCCCCAGAATTTCACATGATGATGTCTTTATTTAATTATTGTTTAAAGCATTCGTTTCAATAAAAAGTGATGCAGACAAAAATGTTTTATTTTTTTAATTATTTTTTATGGAAAGAAAGAGAAAAGGAATTTATTCATGAAAAAAAACGAGATATTTCTTGAAAGCGAAGAAAGAATAATCAGGAATCAGTAGTATCCCTTTAAATATGGTCTTATCAACGAAGCCGAAAATTTCAAAACCAGACAATGAAATAAATCAAAACTATAATTTTCCGGTATTTTCCGGTAAGAATAGAACTGTCTCAATTTTTTGATCGTATACGATATCTATAGATAACCTCTACTGAAGAAATTCCCTTGCTTTCTTTTGGTATGGAAGGTCATGTTCTTTTCTTTCTAGGCGGAATCATGAAAGACAGATGAAAGGTCACACCGGTAATCATAACATTCTAGCAACAAAGGAAAAAGATAAGTGTACCAGAAGAGACGCAAGCACTTATTTGAATTTTCCTCTAAAGGCATAGTCCTTAGAGAACAAAGTTCAAACGCCAGACACGAGGACTCACTCACCCCGACAAAGAAAGTGCATGGACGCCGGGCAATTGACCTTTCCTTTGTTCTAAAGACTGTACTCTGCGCCTCTCACTCTCTTTCTCAGCGTCTCCAATCCCTCTTCCCTTCTTCTATTTCCCCTTTTCTTCTCATTCGAACCCAAATGCCGACTTCCTGAATATCGACATGTCTCCTGATTTTTATTAATTATTAATTCTTAATTATTGGCTAAGCCAAGACACTACTAAATTCCAATTTCAATTACTCAACCACTCAAGACGAAGCATACCAAGTGATAGAAACACAGATGTTTCCAGAAGATTTAAAAACGGAAAAAAAAATAGTTGTGGCTGGAGATCCTAAGCAATTGCCGCCATATCCACATTCTGCAGAGTAAGTTTTTCTGTTTTGAATCAATCAGATCTTATCGTTTAATTTCAGAAAAGAAAAAAAAATTCGAAACCATCAATAATAGATCAAATAACGAGGAAAAATGACGTATATGAGTCTTTTAAAACTGACTGAAGAAGATCAAGCTGTACTTGACCAAAAGTACTTTGAAACTGTGGAACGAACGTTTTATACTTAATCGAAAAAAGCATTGCTGGCCAACTCCCAAGAAGGATCAGTGAGATGTTGGAACCAGTAACCTTTGAATGGTTTTTACAACATATGCAACCTCGTGCAATGATGACAACGATGGATGGGAGAGAAGCCAATCGGATTAATTTTGAAAATAGTAGCGTTCGACAGCTCCAATTATTTGATTTTAGTAAAAAAGCTACGTTCCCCGAAGATTGGAGTCCGGAAAGAACAAAAACATTCTTTTTGGAGATGCTCGACAAATTGGAACAATCAGCTGAGACAAAATGAATTGTATTTTTTATTGGAAATAGATTCGAATGTTATCGATATGGATGTCTATGTGTATATCAAATAATTTTAAATCAACCCTTCTAAATGTACTATCAGTCATCATAAGTTTTTTTTAATATTTCGAATAAATTTTTATGAAAAAGTCCAACGAAACACTTCTTTATTGACATTAGAAAAAAGTAAAATAGATGACAGAGATCCAAATGCTTTTTGACCGACAATATATCATTACGGAGGAGGGGCACTTAAAATTTATTGTCGTCTGCTGGGATATTCATTTGGCATTGTGCCAAACTCTTTCTTAAAATCACTGTTTCATTTTATTCTGTAAAATTTAGAAGAAAAAATAAAATTATTCAGAAAACATTTATTATCTTAATAAAACAAATTTTTAGTGTAAATTTAAAAACAAATTATTGTCCTTCGATCACTTCCCACTTCATCATTCTCGCAGCTATGAATTGTCCAGTCGTCAACTTTTCCTGTACTGAATATGCAATCTTCACATTGAGTTTTTGGAAAGATTGACTTTTTTTGATGATCCAAGCATTAATGTTTTTGTCACATTTTATGTGAAAAACACAAGTCCGACACAGTAACAAATGGGGAAATGGTTTCCTTTGTCCTTTTTTCCGACATCACAATGTGATCCGATCCAGTTTCTTGTGCCAAATCCCGTTGGATGAAAAGCTCTTATTTGATTTGTGGCTCTGATCATTGTTTCTTCTCTACTCTCCGTGAAACATATTTCGCAGTAGTGGTCCGGGCATTTAATCGATCCATAGTTCTGTTCCAGAGACAGATATAAGGCTTGGGATGGTACTGAAAAAAATAAAAAAAGAAACTACATATTCCGATATTCCAAAACCTTACCATCATGCATGCCAGATGGAATAAATGTGGCCTCTCCACAATTGTACGAGATCCTCGTGGATTTTGTTTTTCTTCTTCTTGTTGTTATTCAAAACAGCTTTGAATTGTTTCTCTATGGCCGATGGTACAGTTCCAAGGCCACAAATGAAACAGTGTGAGAAGCCATTTGGTGGACGTTGGGAGTGCGGTGAAGGGGACTGAAAGAAACTTTGAATATTTATAATTTAAAAAAGGAGCGATTATTTTTGGGTTACTGTAACTAAAATTCAACTCACTTTTAAAAAAATGTGTTTTTCATCTCCATTTGAATTGATAGAATAAGAATAAAGAATTAGAAAAAATCATAAGTAGTCGCCATTCAGGAGGTTGACATTTCGGTTGTTATGAGGAGACAAGCGGGAAGAGATGAGCCGGAGAGAGAGAGAGTGTGACGCAGAGTACAGTATCTCTCGGACGGAAAGGTCAAATGACGTCTGTTGGGTATTCGACTTGGCACGTTGCCAAACGTTTACTGTTTCATAACAATTTGAATTTCTTTTTTTTGCTAAATTCAGAAAAAAAGTAGAATTTGAAAAATTTATTTTAAAAAATCAAATAAAAAATTGTTCTATCAGTCTTCTTTATCAATTCTTGTGGGGAATATCATCTTGGCCAACAGTGAGGCCTTGTGGAGCACTAATCCATTGCATCGATAAACGGTTTCAATTCTGTCCAATCACTGACCGTCTCAGATTTGTGCAAACGAAATCCGAGTTTCCTTCTTTTTTTTCCATCCAACAATAGCCTCGCCATAGGTGACAACTTGTCTCGCCAGGATCATGAGTGATCGCTTCCCATTCTCCGTATCAATGTAAACGGATTCCATTTCATCGTTTTTTCTTTTTTTTTGGAATTCAAACTGAAAATATAAAGGTACTGTAACTAATTCAAACAAGATAAAAACTCACTGTTCATTTGAATTCCATTGGAATCAAAACAATAATAAAGAAAGAATAAAGAATTAGAAAAAATCAAAAAGAAGTCGCCATTCAGGAGGTCAACATGGGTTGAAATGAGGGGAAAAGAGAAAAAAAATCGAGAAGAGTGATAAAAAGAGGCACAGATAGAGAAAGAGAGAACAGCACGGAGTGAAACCTGCCTCGCTCTTGCAAAAAAGATCATTCAAGGAATTGTAAAAAATTGTGAGGAAAGAAAAATGTATAGTTGAATGGTTTGAGATTTGTGGTTAATAGAGATACAAGGAAGATTGAAACATTGCAAAAAAATTGAAATTGGGTTCGTTGTTTTTTGAAACAGGTTTTCGATGAAAAATCAAAGATCGGTGAGAAATTCAACATAAAAAGTTCTTGTTGGTCATTATGAATTTCCATCCCGATTCTAAAAGTTTGTATAAAAATAATGGGTTTCTGTAGCTGACATCTTCAATTAAACTGATTAAAAAATTCAAACGTCTATAACTCGGTTATTGTGAGAGATATAAAAAAGATGTCAACTAATGGAATGTTGCTCTAAGCATTTACAATATTTTCTTAGTTAGCACTTTTTTGCTAGCTCCGCCCACAAGCGAGATAGACTAAGTTCAAAAAACGACACTTTTCGAAAATTAGAAACGAATAATTTTTTAAATTCCTTTGATCAAGATTGATCCGACCCTATTAATCAAAATGTTTTTGTCTGTTTTTTTTATTTTTCATTATATTCTTGTTCCATTTCTCTTTTTCTTCTCTTGAAATTTCCATTCAATCAAAGTCTCTTTTTCTCGATGTGAAATGCTCCTCTTTTCGTTCTTCGTTTTTTCTTTTTCTATCTCTCATCCTGATCATTTTTTCCTTCTCTTTTCTATTCTCATTCCCCGAAAAAAAAATTGAACAAGAGTTCCAATTTAATAAAATTTATTTTTTCCAAAAAAAAAGTTAAATTTATCAAAAATTATCACTGCAGCGAATCTAGCAGAAGTCGATCTGCTTCGTCCAGTACTATATATTTGAGGCGTGAGAGTAGTGGGTGAGCAGTTCCATCAATTTCCCACAGCATGCGATTCTCTTCTCTTCGATTTTTTTTGTTTTCCGCTGTCAGCTTCATTTCGCTTCGTAACAACGAGCCTTGGTTCTTTCCAGCTTTCTGAAAATGAAGTGGTACTGTGACTAATTCGAGAAATATGAAAACTCACTTTGTCATGATCTCCATTGGAATTGATCCAATAATAAAGAATAATTTTTAAGAAATTCCATTGAATCCAATAATAAAGAATAAAATTTAGAAAAAAAACAAAAAGAAGTCGCCATTCAGGAGGTCAACATTTGAATGGAATGAGGAGAAAAGAGGAAATAGAAATGGGAAGAGTGATAAAAAGAGGCGCAGATAGAGAAAGAGAGAACAGTACCGGGCGACACCTGCCTCACTCTTGCGAGAAAAAGTCGTTTATCATGACAATAGGCCTCCGACAAAAAATCTAAGCTCGTTCAAAAATTCTATGGGAAACATTTAGTTATTGTTGGTCATCATGAATTGACATCGCGATTCTAAAAGTGTGTATGAAAAATAACGGGTTTCTGTAGCTGGCATCTTTAATTAAACTGATTAAGAAGTTCAAACGTCTATAACTCGGTCACTGTGAGAGATACAAAAAATATGTCAACTAAGAAAATGTAGGTTTTAACATGAGCAATATTTTATTAGTTGACCTTTTTTTGCTAGCTCCGCCCACAATCGAGATATACTGAGTCTAAAAAATGACACTTTTCGAAAATTGACTCATTTAGCTGATAAAAAAGTTCAAAGATCTTTAACTCAATTACTGTGAGAGATACAAAAAATATGTCAACTAATAAAATGTTGCTCTAAACATGAGCAATATTTTATTAGTTGACAGTTTTTTGCTAGCTCCGCCCACAATCGAGATATACTGAGTTGGAAACATGACACTTTTCAAAAATGTTTTTCTTTGCATTTGTAATTACTGATCAAAACCGATCCAAGCCTATTAATCAAAGTCTTGTCTTTTGTTTTTTTTTTATTTTTCATCATATGCTTGTTCCACTTGCAGGCTTATGCTCGACCCTCTCAGAGATCGTATCTTAAACGTCTTTATTCTTTGTGTATTATAAAGAAGGATAAAATTCGAATGAAGTTAACTTTATTAAAAAATGAGAGATAACAAATCATCATTGCAATTAGTTTTGCACATTGTGTTTTTTCAAAGAAACAATTTAGAGGGTCCAATTTGAATGAGATTTGCAAATCGGTTGGATATGTTTTTCTTTCCTTTCCATCGGTAACGATCAGTTCAACAAATCCATAACACTTTGAGTCGCTGTCCTTTCTATCCTCAGTAACCGAATGAACCCGGAAATCCAAGCGAGCAGAGTGAACGTTCAAATAGTCGTGAATATCTGCAAATTGATTTTTTTTGACCCTCACAATACATGATTACAAACAAGAGGTTTCTTGAACATCTTTCCGAGGGCCACTTGATCATGGTTGTTGAAAGCGGTCGCATTTTCGAGTTTGGTTTCTGAAAATAAAGTGGTATTGAGACTAATTCTAGAAATATTAAAACTCACTTTTTTTTGTTTTCCATTGGAATAATCAATCCAAAAATAAAAAATAATATTTAGAAAAAATCAAAAAGATGTCCCTATTCAGGAGGTGACATTTGAGTTGGAATGATAAGAAAAGAGGAAACAAAATCGGGAAAAGAAATAGAGGGAGACGCAGATTGAAAAAAAGGAATGGGACGGAGTGGCACCCGTAAAAAATGGTCATCAATCATGAGAATCGTGCGGGAAAAAAGGGAAGAGTGATAAGGGAGATGCACAAATAAGGCGCTCCTTTTCAGAGGACGGTTAAAGGAGGACTGCAGTGAATTTCAATGATTTGAAATTAGATGAAGTTTTGGATTCTGAACACTTTTCTGTTGACAACTTTCTCTGAAAATGCCTCTAAATGCCTTGAAAATTGGCTTGAAATGAGATTTGATTATGGTGGAAGAGTTTTTGCAACATCGGCCACAGGGTTTTAGACCACCCCAGTGGCTATTTATTCCATTTTTTCGAAGATAATGAAAAATTATATATTCAATAAAAACATAAAACTTCAAAGAAAAAACAAAAATACTCTTCCATAATAATCAAATTTTTGCATTTCAAGTCGGTTTTTAAGGCATTTAGAGGCATTTTCAGAGAAAGTTGTCAATAGAAACAGTGTTCAAAATTCAAAACTACACCTAAATACTGATTATCAAATTCCACTTCAGTCCTCCTTTAAACCTGCAAATGCACTTCGTATCAATGGAAATTATTCGAAGTAGAGTCTTTATTTATGAAAATTATTTGGAGTCGATTGAAAGAGTTTTTGCTTTTTTTCTATCAGATGCTTAGCAAAAATCGTTTTTTTTCAATTTTTTTTCATACTTTTGCTTTGAAAAACAATTGCTGAATAACGATTCATTAAATTGAGAAAACAGCACATAAGGAGGCCATTTTATCTCGTCGGGACAAGTTTGTGTTTTTGTGATTCTCCATCCCGTTGGGTTCTCCAATCCAACTTCAACGGTATACATATGCATCATGACCGTCTAAATGTAGGATGCCATGATATAGCAGAATCGTTTTCCTTTAGTTGAGGTTAAGAAGCCAGACAATTCTCACATGTTGGGATTTGAGAAGTAAAATGTTTCCAAGTCTATAATTTATAAATTGGAATTGAGAACTAATTCTATTTCAAACCTGTATTCCGGTCGATAAGACGCTCGAGTGCAGTTGTGTTGCCTTTTTCTCTGTCAAGTTCAATAAGTTGATTTATGAAAAATACAAAGAGACCGATAAATGGGAATCGGTTTCCTGCTGGAAAACTATCGGCCGCTTTTTCGAATTTCTTTTCTGAAAATGAAGTGGAATTGTGACTAATCCGAGAAATATTAAAACTCACTTTGTACGGTTTTCCATTGGAATTGATCCAATAACAACGAATATTTTTTAAATAAATTCCATTTTAATCCAATAATAAAGAAAAAATAATTAGAAAAAATCAAAAGAAAGTCGCCATTCAGGAGGTCAACATTTGGGTTGAGATGAGGAGAAAAGAGGAAATAGAAGCGAATAATCAGAAAAATCAAGAAGATGTCGCAATTCAGGAGGCTGACATTTAGGGGAAGAATGATATGAAAAATAGAAATAAAATCGAAAAAAGGAATGAAGGGACACAGAATGAAAAAAGAACGAGACGGAGTGGCAACTGTGCAAAAAGATGCAAACTGTCCCACGGTTTTGCACAAGATGATCAAACCAAATGCATTTCTTTGTTCAACAGCGGCAAGAGTCCTTGTGACGTATGGGAATTCGCATACAGTACTGGCTGAATAGGGAAGGTGTTTTCCATGAAAGAACGGCAACTTAATAGACATTAATTTTAAAAAAAGGCCAATTTTCATCGCCTTCTTTACTAAAAATTTAAAAAATAAAAAAATTTTTTTTAAAAATAAAAATTAAAAAGTAAAAATTTTTTCAGGAAAATTCATTCCTTGCTCAAGTCATCCTAGAGAAGCAGTTCTTGTTTTGTTCCAGAGACAGATGTAAAGATAACATCTGTTTCAGAAATATAGTAGAATTGAGATACATTGATAGATAACTGATACTAATCTGGTATACTAATGAATACTCTGGGTTATTTACAACTGCCATCAGTATACTTATCATAAGTATCCCCCATCTGCACCATTTAGTGTAGAATGACTAAAATCCATGTGGGCGTGGCCTAATAGTCATCAATTTTCTCTGCGTCTCTCTATCACTCTTCCCTTCATTTTTTACCTTTTTCTCATCATTCCATCCCAAATGTTGACCTCCTGAATGGCGACATCTACTTGATTTTTTCTAATTATTTATTCTATCTATTTTTCCAATGGACTTTTATCAATGTGAGTTTGGAGGTTTAGTGGGTTACGGTAGTTTCAATTAAATAAGTATTTCACATGACAACTCAAAAATCTGATTCTAATTTATTTTATTTCAGAAAACTTGCGATCATAAAACTTTCAATCAGTTTCTGGAGAATTGATGAGCCCATGGAGGCCCCCTGAAGTACCTAATGAAGGAACTGGCAATTGAAGGTAAACTAAAAAACGTTTCTGATCGAGATTAACTCATTCATTTCAGAATTTCGCGAATGCGCAGACTGTTCGTATAAAAATAACGATCAGTTTTGCCTACACAGGGACAAACACCACTATGGATACCACAACAAATGTAGTGAATGTAGCTATACAGCGACACATCCCAAATTGATTCGAAAATATATGTTTTACGATCATTTTCTGCAAGACGTAAAGTATGTCGAAGGAATTTCGTCGTCGGAATCTGAGGGAGAGGAAACTGCCGTTGAGGTCATTCAAAAGATATTATCTTCTATGATAAGCAAGAAAATGGTTCAACGAAACGAGTTCCGGAGCAATGATAGTGAGCAAAATGAACAAGTATTTCACCGAAACTCACCCTTCGGTAAGTGAATCAAAGTTTTTTTTAAATTTTGGAATTGAAATTTAATTTTTTCTTTAAATTTTTCTCAACTTTCCATAATTCAAATTATTTTCAGAAATGGCAGAATGTAACTCCGATTCTGCAAAAAGCGGGATACTGTTGCTGAGATTCTCTTCAATACAGGAAAACGTTCACAAGATGTGATGCTGAGCCGAACAGTTGCCTCATTCAGTCGGGCCACCGGACATTTTTCGATGAAAAGAGCGGACAAGCACTCAGTTTCTGTGAATCCCATCTCAACCAGATGAACTATCCTGTTACCATCAAAGGAGCTGATTTGGAAAACCTAAAACAAAACCCGATAATTTTTAAATTAATTTCTTCTCTTTTTTGAAATAATAAATTTTTATCAATTCCAAACTTTTGAACATATTCTTTCTGTTTCAGACTTACACTAGAAAGTTTTTTCTTCAATATTGCATTCTATTTTATATAAAAAATCGTTCCAACGATGTGCTGTTGTCTCAAGAAGATGAAGTATCTTTGCAGCATCAAACGAGTTGATCTGAAAAAAATCCTGAAACGGAAAACAATAATTTTTTGAAATTTTTGAATCTTCTTCTAAATTAAGTGTCAATAACTACGTTTTTCGCAGATCTTTACAGATTATCTTTAAAATGGTCAAGTTAGCCTAACAATCATTTCGGTTGAGTTTTTCAGAATTTTGTGGATTTTTCTGAAAATTGGTAGGTACAAAGAGGATAATTAGCTGAATTCATTTTCATAATTTCAAGAAATGAAAGTTAGTTTTTTGAGAGCAGAAAGGTTACTGTATCTTGACAACTAGGCTCGGAGCCCTCAAAATGTAAGGAGCGATACACCGGCTCATCCGGCCTCCAAATGAGAACTTCTACACTGACACCGAGCCGTAAAATCTGAGAACACAGCTTTTTATTTAAGAAGACAACGCGCGGCTTGAAAATTCTAGAGGCTGAAAGGTTTCAAAAACTATATTTTTTCAAGTGTCATATATAATGAAACGTTGAAAATTCAATGGTTCTTCTTAAATTTTAATTATTGACAAGTTTCTTTCTCACTGTATTTTTAAAAAAATAGTTTATTCAAATTTTTATTCATCCATTCAAAGAAAACAATTGAGAGAAAGGTTCAGAAATGGATATTTTACTACAATATACTGTTGCGTTTTAGTAAGTCCATCCAATGGATTGTTCTCCTTATCGTTCTCCTCAAAGGCTGGTTAAATGCCATGTAAGACATCGTCTTCTGAACACGCTAATCAGCCACATCTCAGCATTCCACGTTTTGGAGTACGACACGATTTGTTCTTGTGTTAGAACTTCGATTCCCAATTCGTTTTCAGCGTCAGTTAATCCATTGGCAGGGAATGTACTTTTCTTCTACGCTTTGAGGTATGTGGACGTACTCGATTGATTGTTTGCTGCTATATATCCAAACCATGCTGGTCTCAAGTTCTCTGAAATAAAGCTATTTAGAATAGGATTTTGAAATTGGAAGGTGAAACTTTCTTGAATAGTAACTACCGTAACCCACTCAACCCCCAAACTTACATTGATAGAAGTCCATTGGAATCATCGATAAAATAGGAATAAAGAGTAAAGAATTAGGAAAAATCAAGAAGATGTCACCATTCAGGAGGTTGACATTTGGGTTGGAATGAGGATAAAAAGGTAAAAAACGTAAGGAAGAGTGATAGAGAGACGCAGAGAAAGAAATGATGACTATTAGGCCCCGCCCACATGACATTTAGTCATTCTACACTAGATGGTGCAGATAGGATATACTTTTGATAAGGGCACTAATTACAGTTGTAAATAACCCAGAGTATCCATAAGTATACCAGATTAGTATCCCAATTCTACTATATTTCTGGAACAGATGTTATCTTTAATTCTGTCTCTGGAACAGAACGAGTACTGTTTCTCTAGGATGACTAGAGCGAGGAATGAATTATCTTTCAGTTGTAAATAGCCCAGAGTATCCATAAGTATACCAGATTAGTATCAGTTATCTATCATAAGTGTATCTTAATTTTACAGTATTTCCTTTAAATGAGAGGAAAAGGAGGAACAAAAGGGAAAAGAAAAAAGCCCGTATACGGTATAGATCTATCGAAATTTTGAGAATGCGTTCACCGTGTACTCTGGACGATTATATAGAAACTTATTCTCAAAACTAAAATTATTTTAATTCTATTAGGTCAAGCCAAAAGTTTTGCATCACTTTCTGTTTTTTTTTCGTAAAACTCCAGGGGAGTTCCTAAAGCAAGTCATGTTTGGGGTAAATACGGGTATACATGTGGGCTACAATCATACAAAATCTCGGCTCGATGGCGCTTTTGTGCAGCGAACTAGGTCAACTTTGCCAATGACAATTCTGATTGGTATTTTTGAGTGAATCCCGTATTGACTCTATGGCAGCACAAACCGAGGCTCACATTAGTCTATTGTAGGGTCCCAACACTGTTAATAAAGAAATAACAATCCGTTTGTTCTGAAAGCTTCAGAATAGAGAACTAGAATTGAATGAATTTTCCAAATTAGGTGTTTTATCATGACAATTTAGTTACACTGATTGAAGAGGACCGTTAACTACTAATTAAAAATCTTGTAAATAGACTCAAGTACTATTATAATATGCCAATGGATTGACTCCGCGGTTTCTTGTTCTCCTGCAAAACTCCAACTTCCGTACCAATGTGATTTGTCGACCGTCCAACTACAGAGGCTCCATGATCATTTTTGACATGTTGGAGAATGACAACAAGACTTCTTCGAATGATCACTGAGGATGAGAAGTGGACCCTGTTTGCTAACTATTATCATAGACCTCAGTGCGTGAAACCCCCTGATTCCGGAGTTCAGACGCCAAATGTAGAAAATAGGGGTATCTTGGCAAAGTTGGACTAGTTTGCTGCTCAAAAGCGCCATTAAGCCCAAAATTTGTAGAAATATAATATAGTCCACATGCAAACCTCTATGATTCTCAAACGTGACTTGTTCCAAGAGCTTTGCAGAAGTTTTATGACGAGAAAACAAAAAGTGATGCAAAACTTTTGGCTTGACCTAATATATCTCGATTCTCTGTTTGAATATTTCCTATTCTGTATGGATTTAACAATTCATTTTCTTTTATATAATTTATTATTAAACTGATTGTATTATCAATTGAAATGGAAGCCGAGCTTTCTGATTTAGGCCATGTAGATCCTCCTTGAGACTTTTTGCGAGTCGAGGTAGTAGTCACTCTGGTCTTCCTTTTGGACCACTTGATGGTTTTCCAGCTTCTCCTCTTTCCGACTTCCACTCTCATCGTCGGTCTTTGGCTCGACGTCTTCCACAAAACACTTTTCGACCCTGAAAACAGTTATTGTCAGTCGAATTGTCATTAGAAAAATCATTTACCTGCAAATCCTCTCCTCCAATTTCTTTCCGTAGCCCTCCGATGACGAAGACGATCGCCTGCATCAGTGCGGTCTTTCCGACGTTGTAATTTTGACTTTTTGTCCCTTTTTTTTACTTTTTGGAATTCAAACTGAAAATATAAAGATACTGTAACTATTTCAAGCTAGAAAAAAACTCACCTTTCATTTGAATTCCATTGGAATCAATACAATAATAAAGAAAGAATAATATTTAGTAAAAATCAAGAAGATGTCCATATTCAGGAGGTAGACATTTGGGTAAGAATGATGAGGGAAGGGGAAACAGAAGAAGGGAAGAGTGATAGAGAGACGCAGGAAGAAGGACAGACTCCGCCCACCAGGATGCCAAAAAAGAAGGGAGCGAAGAAGGAAAAGAGAGGCGCAGTCCTTTGAACAAAGGAAAGGTCATTTACCCGGCGCCAATGCACTTTTAATGTTCGATTGCGGCGAGAGTTCTTTGTGTCTGGCGTATGAACTTTGTTATGGAACGACTATGCTTTAAGAGGGAAATTCAAAATGAGTGTCTGCGTCTCTTCTGATAGACTTATCTTTTTTCCTTCGTTACTAAAATGTTATGATTAGAGAGTAGAGGTCCTTTGGTGAACACCGGTGTGACCTTTATTCTCTCTTTCAAAAAAAATTTATTACGCAAAATGGCTTTTTGAAACGGTTCGATTCAAATTCACGTGAACGACTATGTATTTCGAAAAACTAAAATTTTAGTGATTGATCAGATGATCTTAATGATTCCAAGTTTTGAAAGTGTTCAAAATTATGAAAATTTAATTCAAAAACAGGATATTTCGTTAGTTTTAGAGATTCAAACAGAATTTTCGTCAAAAGTTTTGAAGAAAATTTTTTTTGAAGGTTTACTGATAAACACACTGCTTATTCAGATCAGTTTCACGTTCTTTTATGCCTTGAAACCGGAATTTTTCCGATTTTTCTAAAATTTTAGGATCTGACATCATCCAAAAACGCGCATCCATTATGAAATTTCCAGAAAAAAACTGAGAACTTCAAAAAAATTCAGCAATTTTCTCAATTTCCTACCGTACGATTCATCTGAAAATTACTGTTTCTTCTGGGAATAGTGTATTCATCCCAATATTTCATTCAAATTTGTTGAATAGATTCCTTGGCGTTAGAAAATTCATTATTTTTCATGATTTTATACCTTATGAACGACTTTTTATCGAAAAATTTATTTATTCGAGATGAATTGCAAAGAAAAACAACAAAACTATCGGAAAAAAAACTTTGCATCGTTGAGGCCTAATTATGTTTCTTCCCATTTTTATATCTGCCAGGACCTCCTCATCCGATGTTACATGGATACTTCATGTTTTAGAGATGGAATTCACAAAAACTGATATACTGTCCGCTCTCTTCATCGTAGAATGTCCGGTGGTCCAGCTGAATGAGGCGACTGTTTGGCTCAGCATCACATCTCGTGAACGTTTTCCTGTATTGAAGAGAATCTCCGCAACAGTATCCAACTTTTTGCAAAATCGGAGTTACATTCTGCTGTTCCTGAAATTAATTTGAATTATGGAAAGTTGAAAAAATTTTTAAAAAAGTTGATTAACTTACCGAAGAGTGAGTCTTGGTGAAATATTTCTTCATTTTGCTTACTATCGTTGTTCCAGAACTCGTTCCATTGAACCATTCCTTATTACTTATCACATGTATAGTTGCTGGTTTTGACGAGAGTGTACAAGTATTTCTTGAGGAAACGAACACCTCCATCTGCTTCAATTGAGCTCTGTGATAAGGTTTTTGAATGGATCGACACCGTGTTCCTTGGTTCCACTTCTTATATCTGCTAAACCATCCTCATCTGTTCTAGCGAGTTTAGGAACAAATGGTGTATATGGTGTCATCGGGCGATATCTGAAGTTGTCTAAAACAGGGTTTATCAAGACACTCCTCAATCTGCTATTTTTGACCGGGATCTTTTCCAAAGTGATTGGCTTCTTGGGAATTCTTTTTTTGGTCCATCTGGTGCGAAGAGACTTTTGATTTCCACCCTTTCTTTTTGGTATTTGGGTGGATTCGACAAGAACCTGGATTATTGCTCCGTAACCCAATCATGGTCTTCAAGGGTTTTCTTGGTGTCCAGAGCTCAGTGATTTCAGTTTTTTCTGAAATAAAGTTGTTTAAAATAGGATTTTGAAAATGTAAGATGAACATTTTTACCGTAACTCACGCTTTTGTAACTACCGTAACCCATTCAACCCCCAAACTCACATTGATTTAAGTCCATTGGAATCATCGATAAAATAGGAATGAAGAATAAAGAATTAGAAAAAATCAAGAAGATGTCACCATTCAGGAGGTTGACATTTTGGTTGGAATGATGAGAGAAAGGTAAAAAATGAAGGGAAGAGTGATAGAGAGACGCAGAGAAAAATGATGACTATTAGGCCCCGCCCACATGGATTTTAGTCATCATACACTGGATGGTGCAGATGGGGGATACTTATGATAAGTATATTGATTGCAGCTGTAAATAACCCAGAATACTATAAGTATACCAGATTAGGATCATCAATGTATCCCAATTCTACTATATTTCTGGAACAGAATGAATACTATTTCCCTAAAATGCAAGGAAATCAAGCATGATATTTCAGAAATTCTTTGAAGTCTCATGTTATTTTTCTTATTGAGAATTTATTGCTTCTTCAAAAAAATAGGACATGAAAATATTAAATTTTCCTTTCTACCGGTTGATTTATTTAAAAATGACTGTATCTATCGTATCCTTAATCTGTTCTTAAAATTTCAAATCATTCGGAAAACTTGCTGTCGAGAAACTTAGGAAAGCGGACAGTATAAACCAGAGTTGTATGGAATCAAAATTTTCAGTTCTGGAATTTGGATAAATTTTTTTAACGGAATTTGGAATCTGGAATTTGGACAGAAAAAACCTGGAATAGGGAATTTAGAATATGGAATTCGGACAAATCTAGAGGTTTGAGGAAAAAATTGAAAAAAATCGAAATTTTTGATGAAATTATTCTATTTTTAGAAGGTTTCTTTTCGAAGAAATTTTCTCGATTTCACATCGAATCCGGAATTTTCTCTGTTCAAAATTAAATTTGGAATATGGAACCTGGATTCCATAAAACTCTGGTATAAACTGAAAAATCAAGAAGTGAAAAAATTCGACCCCTTTTTCATACACCTTCCCGGTTCAATCGTGGCAAGAGAATTCCCTTTGTCCATCGCGTATGAACTTTGTTTTCGAAAGACTATGCCTTCTGAGGGAAATTCAAAATCAGTGTCTGTGTCTCTTCTGGTAAACTTATATTTGTTTCCTTTGTTCCTTGAATGTTATGTTTTGAGAGGAGAGGTCCTGTGGTGAACACCGGTGTGACCTTTCTTCCCTTTTTCATGGTTCCGCCTAGAGAAAAAAGACCTTCGACACACAAGGAAAACAAATTTTGAAACGCTGAGTTTTTTTTTTATTTTCAATTTACTAACAAAAATGTTGTAAAAGATAATAAGATTCCGAATTCAATTAATATGGCGGCTTCTCACTCCTTTTTGACACTCCATATGCTTCTTCCATCGTGAACTGTTGGAGACATTTGTGATTGAGATAGAAATGCTGAAATAAGTTAAAATGAGAGGGAATACCTTTTTCCTTATCAGTTCAAAAATGTACTGAACACAAAAAATAGAAAAATTGAAAGATTTTTTTTCTGAAGTCTTGAAAAACTGTGTGAAAGAATTATTGAAAAGTTGGAGATTAAGAATCAATTTCAGAACAAAAACTTCTCAAATAAACCGGGAACCAAAATCATACCGTCAATTTGACTTGAATCGGCTTTGATCACAGTTGGCTCCACGATCTCTCGATTAACTTTCGGCTCAATGATCTCTTGTTTTACCGGTGGCTTAACGGTATCCGGTTTCACATCTACTAACGTGGTATCGACTACCGTATCCTCTGCGGTCATTTCCTCCTGATTTCTTGGTCGTCCACGTCGTGTCAACGGCTCTCTTTTTCTTTCGAAACTTCCGTCATTGGTGCGGAAGAGAGTGATACGACGATTGGCTTCCAATTCGAGTGTACCTTCGTTTCGGAGTCTGAAAATAGAGGTTTTCAGTTTTAAAATAATATTGTCAACTCACTGCAGCTTCGTTGATCGGTTGACACAAGATAAACATCAAAAGAATTTTCTGTGTGATATCGAACAGTTCCAATTGTTCCACCTTTTTCAGATAGTGAACCATTCTGAAAATAGAAAAAATTTAATTTACAAAATATTTTTTCTCAATACTAACCCTTGTTGCACTGTCATCAGTTGATTGTTGCATTTCTGGCTTCGTTTGAAGTCATTGTAGAGTGTTGCAAAGGGAATTGGCTCGACGATATCCCATCTGTTATCAACAATCCATTTTGCCATTTTCGTATAAATATTGGATGACATTTTGACAGTTTCTTATCTGAAATTACAATGAAAACTCAAAAGACGCACGTCAATTAGGGGTGCCATACTATTGATCGTAGAGATCTTCTGAGGGCAATACAATAAGGGACGCACGTCAATTAGGGGGTGCAATACTATTGATCGTGGAGAGTTAAAATATATAAAATATATAAAATATAGGGTGCGAAATCGGCAACCGTCCTCGCCAAATGACCCCCGGTGGTTTCTAAAACTTTGCAATTACTGGGAGTTCGGAAATGAAAATTTTCATTTTTGAAACATAGCAGATATACCAATGAATTTTAAAAAAATCTCACCATTTTGTTCTCCACGTTCACTTTTGACAACAATACGATGGACAGAAGACATATGTTTTTTTTAAATTGATCTTTCTGAAAATGTTGAGGATATTGTGACTATCTTAACTTGAGAAATATTACAACTTACTTTTTTTTTTAACTCCATGGACTGGATACAATAATAAAGAATAATATTTAGTAAAAATCAAGTAGATGTCCCTATTCAGGAGGTTGACATTTGAAGTTGAAAAAAGAAAAATAAAAGAGTGAAGAGGGATAAATGTGTGAATACAATAATATAGAATAATACTTTAAGAAAAATCAGGAAATATGTCCCTATTCAGGTAGTCGACATTTGGATTGGAATAAAGGGGAAAGCGAAGAAGGGAAAATGGTTTGGAGACGCAGAGTACAGTTTTTTAAACAAAGGAAAGGTCACGAATTTGTCGTCCATGCACTCACTTTGTTCTATCGCCGCAAAGGTTAGCCAAATGTGTCTGGAGAGTCAACAAGTTCAAAGTCTGTGTCTGGAGTATGGTTGATTAGAAAATTTTTTTCAAATAACGAAGATTACGGTAGTTTTCTATTTTTATCTAGTATATTTATCTAGTAAAAATACGGTTAATCTGAATTCACTATGTTTTTTATAGCTTTGCTTTGAAAAGAGGTGCAATTTCATTTTTTCTCGAATTTTTTCAGAATAAAAATTTTAAAAAAGAGCACACTCAAATTCTATTTCTTTTCGCTCCCTCCTTTTTGTCAACTTGTATAATTCTGCAATGAGGGAAAGAATTCAACAAGATTTAGAATTAATGAAAATTTATTTTTTCAAGAAAGAGAAAAATTTATTCGAAAAATTAGTTGAACATAATCGGCCATAAGCTATCCTTAATTTTCTCCTATTCGAATGTCCGGAACTCCTTTATAATACCATCCTCGATTGAAAAATGTGATGTACCATTTTTCCAATTTTTTTTTGACAAGGTTTATTTTCATCAAAGCTTCAGAAAACGGTTACAATCTCCAAATGTGCAGGAAACGGCGTATGACGAATCTTAGGAGGTGCCGCCAGTCCATGATTTGATGTTGACCGCGGACGTTCCTTTCTTTTTTTCCTTGTAGTTCCGGTCCTCCTGGAAAATTTTTCCCTTGGAGATTCTGAAATATTATATTGTTTTTGAAATTTCAGAGAACGCTCGGAGACTTACGGTGACAACACGGAACATTTGCAGTTCCTCGCGGAGCCAAATGTATGGTTTCTGAAATCAACTTTTTTTTCCGCCATCAAACACCTATAACATACCAGTTGTCTCATAGACATGTTGGTACGTCGATTGGCCATTTTGAGGAGTCACAGCTATCTGAAATTGATTTGTTTAGAAAATTAGGAAATTAAAAAAAATAGATTTTTAGAAAAACTTTATTTTACTATTCGTTTCATAACTTTGTCAATTTTCAAACATTCGATGAGAAAACTTCAATACACATTTTTGAGTGAATTTTCGTTTGAATAGAAAAAGAATAATGTGATAAAGTCGATTTTAGAAAAAGTTCACCCTTTTTTTAAACTCACATTAAAAGGAATCCATTGGAATAATAGAATAAAATAGAAATAAGTAGAAAAAATCAAGAATATGTCGCCATTCAGGAGGTTGACATTTGAAAAGAATGTAAAGAAGAAATGTAAATAATACAGAATAAATCTTTAGAAAAAATCAGGAGAAATGTCGATATTCAGGAAGTCGGCATTTGGGTTGGAATGAGAAGAAAAAGGGAAATAGAAGAAGGGAAGAGGGATTGGAGACGCAGAGTACAGTTTTTTGAACAAAGGAAAGGTCACGAGTTTGGAGTCCATGCACTTTCTTTGTTCTATCGCCGCAAAGGTCAACCAAATGTGTCTGGAGTGTCAACAAGTTCAGATTCTGTGTCTGGCGTATGGTTGATTAGAAACATTTTTTTTTCAAATAACGAAGATTACGGTAGTTTTCCATTTTCCTCTAGGATAGTGTAAGAGATACGATAAATCTGAATTCACAATGTTTTTCCAGTTTTTCACAAATGTTATCAAGACAAAAATTTGTTTATTTTAGTTTAGCCTACACAAAAAAAAATCACACTCAAATTCTATTTCTTCTCGCTGTCTTCTTCTTGTCAGTTTGTGAAGTCCCATTCTTTCCAGAGCTTTCTATAGTAATTCTAAAACTCTGCATAAAAATTCAAAGTTTAGAATTAATAAAAATTTATTACTTCAAAAAAGAGAAAAAATAAGCGATTCTCTTTGAGAAAACAAATGCCTCCATCTGCTTCGATATAGTTCCGGAGCTTTGTGATCAGGTTTTCAAATGGATCGACATTAAGAAGTGTTCCCTGGTTGTCCCTTCTAGACGTCGATTGCATTAAGAAAACAAACATCCTCCAGTGGTTCTTGGAATTGTTGTTCGACATCCATGGGCACATCCATTCCCTATTTCTGTGTCCTCTTCACGGTCATTCATTTGCTCTTTATTTTTGTTGATCTTTTGTTCCGTGGCTGAATTTTCTATGTCGGCTGTGATACCTTCTTCATTATTCCCAGAAGTCTGAAAAATTGTGAATCAAATTTGAGTTCAAAATTTTTTTGATTCAATAAACGTTTTTTTCTAGATGAACATGGAAAATATAATTACCTCCTTTAATTGATGGTTTCGTCCAGATATATCCATAGCTGAATCCTTGCTTTGTCATGAATTCCCAATAGGAGAGGAGAATGGTTTGGTACAAATGTCCCTTCTTTTTAAGAGGATGCACTGAATCAACATAGTCTAGGACTAACCATCCAGTACCATCTTTCATGACGTATTCTGCCGCATAAAAAACGAAAAACAAAATATCCAAGCTTCTTCTTCACCAATGAACTTTTTTGTTGACCTTTTCAGTGATGATCTTGTCCAAATCGTTTGTTGGTATTTTATCGACAGTCTTCGTCATATTTGGCTCTTTGCAGTTATGTCGTTCGAATTTGGAGTCTTCATAATAGAACGAACATCTTGTGAACCTTTCCTTGACATTTTCTGCATGGCCTCGGACTCCTTATGAGAATTCTTCTTTAGCATATTGGCCGGAAAGTTTATTTTAAAACATTCCTCACATAAGTAGGTTGACTGGAGTAAACGCCATTTCTTGGCAGCACCGGAACATCTTCTTCTGTTGTTTCTGGAAATAATCTATTTTATTTTTGTGCTGAAGCGATTGAAAAATTTATTTTCTCTCCTAATATTCAGTTGCTAATTTGGAAAATTTAGAATGAGATTTTTGAATTGTCAGGTGAACTACCTACTACCGTAACCCACTAAACCCTCAAACTCACATTGATGAAAATCCATTGGAATGATAGAATAATAGAAACTAAAAAATTATAAAAAATCAAAGATATGTCTCTATTCAGGAGGTGACATTTGGGTAGGAATGAGAAGAGAAAGGGAAGAAGAAGAAGGGAAGAAGGTCAAGAGACAGACTCCGCCCACTATGGTCTTTCCCTCCAATACACTCGAATGCAGTCATAAAACATCTGTGGTGCAATAATGACACTACTGAAGTATACTTATTGGTGTTGTAGGATACTGTAGAGTACCATAAGTATCCCAGATTAATATCAGTTATCTGTCTTCGATATTTCTTAATTGGAATATGTTTCTGGAACAGATCTGACCTTGTAATGCGAGGAAAAAAGGGGAAAGAGAAGGGACAATACTGATTGGACAACTCAAATAGTGAAATTTGGAAAATACTTTTTCAGATTGGAGGAAGCTGATTATCAACTCAGTGGTTGCAAATCATGCTCGTTCGATTACACCAAAGCACGTAGGATCCCCAGAGTTATCAGTACGTTTTCTCAACTCTCGAAAAATGTTTGCTACAATTAAGTTATTAGACAAGATACCACCAAGAAGGGATAGACAATATAGTGATTCAATTTGTTCTTTGCCTTTTTCCCGAATTCCGTTTTTTTTCTGAATTTCAATATGAAAATGTCTTTTTACCTTACGAATCGTTATATGTGGGTTTTTAAAATAAAACGGAAATTCAGGCAATTTTACATTCCCAAAGGGCTTCTGAAACCTCATTTCATTGAGCTGTTTGAAAAAAATATATTTATGAAAAAAAAATTTATTCATTCTTTGGAAATAAATATTTAATACAGAGAAATCATTTGTAGATGTATGGTAGAATTGACTTGTTTTTTGGCGGCTTTCCTTCATCATTCTTGCGCTCACAAGGCAATTGGATCTTGGCATTGCATTCGATGCAATCATATATTCTATGGTTGTGCTCCCGTACCAAATGTTCGTTTGTTTTCGCTTTTGTGAATAAACAATTTTCGCAAACGGTGTGACCACATTCTGAAATTAAATTTTCTTATTTTTCGAGTGATTTCAGGAAACATACAGAGAATTCTTGGCCTTCGACGAGCTTTAGAAAAATCGAACGAGCAAGCTTTGCAACCACTGAGTTGAAAATCAGCTTCCTTCAATCTGAAAAGGAATTAATTTTGAAATGTGTGAGAAAAAATGTTCGATAGAAACACATACTTGCTTCGTTTTCGTGAAACTCTTGAGATTTGACCATCATTTTCAAAAAAGTGGATGTGGGTGATCCTTTTTTGTTCCCTGAAAAAAATTTTAAGAAAACATTTTACTATTTGTTTCATAACTTTGTCAGTTTTCAAACATTCTATGAGGAAATTAGAAAACACATTTTTGAGTGAATTCTCGTTTGAATAACAAAAGAATATTGTGAAAAGGTCGATTTGAACCTCTGGCCAATGTAACTAATACAAGTAAACCCCCAAACTCACATTGATTAAAACCCATTGGTCTAAAATCAATAGAATGATGAATAAGAATAAAGAATTAGAAAAAATCAAGAAGATGTCACCATTCAGGAGGTTGACATTTGGGCTGGAATGATGAGAGAAAGGTAAAAAACGAAGGGAAGAGTGATAGAGAGACGCAGAGAAAAAAGATGATAATTAGGCCCCGCCCACATGACATTTAGTCATCATACACTGGATGGTGCAGATGGGGGATAATTATGATTAGGATACTGATTGCAGTTGTAAATAGGCAAGAGTATCCATTAGTATACCAGATTAGTATCATTTATCTATTAATAGATCTCAATTCTAATGTATTTCTGGAACAGATGTTATCTTTACATCTGTTTCTGGAACAAAACAAGCTCTGTTTCCCTAGGATGACTCAAACAAGGAAAGAATGATATTTTTCAAATTTTTTGAAGTTTCATTAATTTTTTGGTTTCTTATTTTGCAATTTATTGTTTTCTCGTAAAAAGCATGCAATTGTTGAAATCATCCTGAAAAAAACAGTAAGAGATGTATTCATTAATGCACACACGGGTCTCCTACTTCACTAATTAGAATATTATCCCGAGAAAAGAGACCAGAAAAGAGGAAGTGGTGTCAATGGCATATAATCCGAAACGCGGGTCGGATACCGGATTATGGCGCTTTTCGGGGTGAGATCCAATTTCAAAAAGTAATTTAGTCGTGATTATATTCATTTGGAAATTTTTGGGGAGTTGACGGAATTGAAACCACGTGCTGACATACAGTAATCCTAGTTCATCTATTATGCTGATCTCAACAAATGTCAGTTCCGGCCGAAAATCCGAAAGTTCTTCCAGGTCGGGGAGCGAAACTAAAATAGGTACTGTAAAAACTTTTCACTTTTTGTCGTGCGCCTTTGAGGGGTTCCGTTGAAAACCTTAAAGGCGCACGGGTTATGGTTTGAAGTTCTTACTGTGCTTATTTTATTTTCGCTCCCCGACCTCACGTGGAAGAACTTTCGGATCTTCGGCCGGAACTGACATACCGTAAATCCTGTAATAGACTTGCATGCAAGACTATTGTTCAAACCCTATGCTTTAGAGCAAGACTATTAGAGGGGCAAGACAAATAGAGGGTGCAAGACTATTTTTCGAACCATTTTTTAGGTTGAAAAAACTTTGTTGAACTGGTGTTATTTTACATCAATTTTCCAGAAATTCGAAGTAAAATGTGTGTTTTTTCCTCTTTTTTTGTGAAATTCATCACTTTTTGATAACAATAACTATAGAAACTGAGAGAAATGACTTCTATGATAATTATGAGTTTACCCTCCAAAAAGTGAAGGAGTCAAAGTATGGCCGGGTGCAAGACTATTACAGGGGCAAGACAATTAGAGGGTGCAAGATTATTTTTCAAACTACTTTTTCTACCGCAAGACTATTAGAGGGGCAAGACAAATAAAGGGGCAAGTCTATTACAGGATTTACGGTATGTTGAGATCAGCATAATAAAAATGAAACTAAAACAATTCAATTTTTCTGAAAGCTTATCAAAACTTCGGACAAAAAACTTTTTTTTTCAAGTATAGCACTCTTTCTAGGCGGAATCATGGAAAAAAGAATGAAGGCCACGTCGGTGTTCACCACAGCAATTTTGTCTCTCTTCTGAAAACATAACATTTTCGGAAATTAAAAAAAAGAATGAATCACACCGGTATTCACCAAAGGACCTCTCCTCTCTAACCATAACATTTTAGAAACAAAGGAAAAAAAGATAAGTCTACCAGAAGAGACGCAAACACTCATTTTGAATTTCCCTCTGAAGGCATAGTTGTTCGAGAACAAAGTTCATACACCAGGGACAAAGGGCGCGAGGACTCTCTCGTTACCATAACCAAAACAAAATTGGGAATGACTCTTGGGTCTAGGAGATTCTGTTTGGAAGGGCAGACTATCAAATGACTAATTCTTTGTCGAAATTTCTTTTTAAACTTGTGGAGTTCAGAAGAACGATTTTTAAACTTGAATCCCAGAACGTTTGTGAATAGTATAATGAACTTTATTCGAAGAAGAAAATCTTTTAAAAACACTACATCGGGGAAACACTTCAATTACATTAAAAAAACAAAAACCACTTTATCATTCCATGTGCTTCGGATATCATAATGTTTTTGCAGCCATCCAATTCCTATACAATGATGGAAACTTTTCTGCACACCGCACATCTGTCTGCAAAACGGCATCTATTGCATTCCGTGTGACCGCACTCTGAAAAAAATAACAATTTGTACTGTTAAATGTCATAAAACGTACCGAGAGCAATGGGAAAGTAGCGTTGATTGTTGTACGGTTCTCGACATGTCTTCATTCGACGACTAGCTTCTATACTTTTTATTCTGAAAAATATTAATAAAGCTTCTTAAATATAAATTCTCTAAATTCGTATCTTACCTCTCAATCAAGCTCTCTGCCTCCTCGGATCATTTCGATCAATGTTTCCGGTGATATCTTTTTTGAAAAAAAACAAAGTTATAATGTTTTTCTAATGCTGACCTACCGATTGTGTCCAATTGACGATTTGGAGGTAGAGGACGTCGAGATTCATAATGATCGACAATAAAATTGGTGAACTGAAATGTTTTGAATGTTTTTTGGAATTAATTAGGGGCTTGCAAGCAGAAACGATTTTTCGAAGAAAGCTTACCGCGTTATCCAAAATCTTTTGTTTTGCAGAGGCAGAATTCTCTTTTTTTGTTTTGCAGAGGCAGAATTCTCTTTTTTTGTTTTGCATAGGCAGAATTCTTTTTTTTAGTGCGTTGAACCTCCTGTTCCTGAAATGTGAACTTATTTTCATAATCTCAAAAAGATGAAAAACTCACATTGATGGAAATCCATTAGTACAATCAATAGAATAATAGAAAATAAATAATTAGAAAAAATCAAGTAGATGTCCCTATTCAGGAGGGGACATTTGGGTAAGAATGAGAATAGAATGGGAAATAAAAGAAGGGGAGAGGAATAAAGAGACGCAGAGAAAGAAATGATGACTATTAGGCTCCGCCCACATACCCTTTAGTCATCCTAAACTCGAAAAGAGTGCAGGTGGTGGATACTAGGATAAGATTACAGTTGTAAATAACCCAGAGTATCCATAAGTATACCAGATTGCACACAACGGGTCTCCTCTTTCACTAATTAGAATCTAAATCCGGGAAAAAAGACCAGAAAAGAGGAGGGTGTCAATGACACCTAATCCGAAACGCAGGTCGGATGCCGGATTATGGCGCTTTTCGGGGTGAGATCAAAATTTTAATTAAACGAATAATGCATTCGGGAATAAATTCAGTTGGAAGCTCATGGGGAGTTGAATTCAAATAATTTGAATCAAATGTCGTACGGTGCGCATTGTACGCATTTACACCGCGACGCACAATTGCGGATGCGGACCGAAAACGGACGGACCGCGGACGGACGGACGGCGGACGGACGAAGTCGGTCCGCTTGAAATTTCGTCCGCATGGAAGTCTTAGAAGAGAGGGACGCAGTCCTTTGAACGAAGGAAAGGTCATGCCCATGCACTTTCTTTGTTCGATTGCGGCGAGAGTTACCGAATGTGTCTGGAATATGTGAAAGTGCATTCAAATTATTGGGGATGCTTATGTGGCATGTTGAACAAATCATCTTGCTTTCGTACTTGACCAAGTTTTCAAAAAACAAGGTGACCCATACATATAGGACGGTTTTTTGAGTGCTCGCTGACACGATGCCAAGATATATTTTAGATGGGAAAAACAATCGGGAGGAAATGCGAACAAAGTGCACCCAAAACCAAGAAGTGGTTCCTCCGTCGGTGAAACTTCATTAAAATCAAAAACCGGGAAAAAAATCATGTCAAAAAAATCTCAATAGCTAGAAAAAAAGCCGCTTTTGATTCTGAAGTGGACAGATAGCTAGTCCAGTGAAGGAATTCAAATCCAATTTCCAACAAGATCATTCTTCTCAATCGGCACTTAAATCCCTGCAAAAAACTTGTCTACAAAAAGAAGAGAGTTTGCCAGTTTTACAGATTTATTATGGAATAGTTAATAAAATATAAAACACAAAAATAAGCCTTAAAAAATATACACTTATGTACAATCTAATCGAGAGTAATTACTGGGATCTTGGAGTTAGAAGATGTCGACGGATGAACCTGGGAAGTCGACGATTGTCCCACGTTGAAGGGCATTTGATCGGGCATGTGATTCTGAAAATACATTATTTGTTTTGATGATTCTGACTTTTGTAGGCCAGTTATTGCAAATTATTCAACAAAAAATTTACCTTTATAGAATTTATTGGCTCATTATGATGGTTCCTCCGACAGATTCCTTATCTCTTCTCTTTCCATTCTTCTCGTGTATTCAATGGCTTTTGTTCGTACTTTATCCAATAAACCTGTCGGCATTCGATGACGGGTCTTTTTTCTTTTTCCATGAACTTCATCAACTGAAAGAATAAATATTAGTTTTTTTCAATTAGAATAAGAAAAACTTACTTCTCCTCACATTTGTGGGAAGATTTCATTTGCCATCCGGGCCACTTATTTTTATCCAAATCAATTTTTTTTGAAACTCATCGTTCTGAAAATATTGAGGATACAGTTGCTACCAAGGAAAACACAAACTCACTTTTTTTTTGAAATTCCATTGGAATCAATACATTAATAAAGAAATAATTATAAAAAATCAAGAGAATGTCCCTATTCAAAAGGTGGCATTTGAAGGGAATGATAAGAGAAAAGGAAAAAGAAGAAGGGAAGAGAGATTGGAAGACGCAGGTGGAGAGAGAGACTCCGCCTACTAGGGCGCCTTTACATGCACTTTTGTCCTCCTATACACTCAAAGGCAGTGATAAAACGGAGGGGAGCCGAGGGGAGCGAAGAGGGAAAAAGAGAGGCGCAGTCCGTTGAACGGAGAAAAGGTCATGCCCATGCACTTTCTCTTGTTTGATTGCGGCGAGAGTCACCCGAATGTGTCTGGAGTATGAGGCAATATTCAAATGATGGGGGATTCTTATGTGGCCAGTAGAAACGATTTATCTTGCTTTCGTACTTGGTTCTTTGCCAATTTTTCAAAACAAACACCTATCCAGAATGCAATTTCGAATGATACATATATCTGAAACTAACATTTTGAAGCCGACGAAAACCGATTTTTTTGGTCAATTTCTAGCAGTCAATTTCTATATACGAGTGATTTCCAAAATACTTCCCCTGAATGATAATTGAACTTATAAAAGGTAAATTATTCGGCATCCAGGCACTTTACCTCTCAAAAACGGTTGAGAGAGTCCCCGCGCCCCCTCGTCCCTGGCGTAAGAACTTCGTTATCGAAGGACTATGCCTTTAGAGGAAAATTCAAAATGAGTGTCTGCGTTTCTTCTGATAGATTTATATTTTTTCCTTTGTTCCGAAAATGTTATGTTTTGAGAGGAGAGGCACAAATATTTTGATGGATACCGGTGTGACCTTCATTTTCTTTTTCATGTTCCCGTCTAGAAACTTTCCATAGACAAGGAAAACAAGCAATTTCTTTTTTCTTTATTCTATATGAGTCAGTGAATGTGTCTGGAGTAAGAAATTCAAATAAGTAACCATTCAAAAAATGTTTATTCTTTAAATAATTCATTTTTAAAGCCGCACGACAGAAAATTAATTTCAAGACCACTTGACCATTTTTATCGAAGAGAAGAGTTTCCAGTGTGAGATTTCGATGTACAATGTCTTTTTCGTGAAGATATTGAATCCAAGGAGTAGTTCAGCCATATAGAATTGAACATGCTCATTCTTCAAATGCCCGTTGAAGAATATGAATTCTCTGAACGTTTGCGCATCGTGAACATCCATCATTATATAGAGTCCGTTGTCCGATTGGAAAGCGCTGAGAAGTCGTGCGACAAATGGAGAGTCCAGTTTTTTCATCAAGTCCAATTCGTCCATCACCACATTGTCCTCGACACGCTTTTTGCTGAAGATCTTCATGAGCACCGTTTGGTTCGTCTCTTGGTGATGAACCAAGTCGAACTGAAAAAAAAACTATGTTGACTATGTTTTTTTTTATTTACGGGTACCTTGCCTTGTTTTGGAAGCCATATCGATGGTAGAAACCGTCCTCCTTTGGATTCCATACCGATGATAGAAGTCCTCCTCTTTCGGATACAAAGTTGATTTTTTTTGGAATTCATGGATCTGAAAATATTGAGGATACAGTAACTACAAAGATAAACACAAACTCACTTTTTTTTGAAATTCCATTGGAATCAATACATTAATAAAGAAATAATTATAAAAAATCAAAGAGATGTCCCTATTCACGAGGTGGCATTTGGGTTCGAATGAGAAGAGAAGGGGAAAAAGGGCGGAGGGGACACTGTTTTTGTTTTTCGAACAAAACAGAGGTCACTTCACATGCCTTTTCTTTGTTCGATTGCGACGAGAGTGACCGAAAGTGTCTGGAATGTCAACAGATGAATTCAGAAGCAGACACGTCTGCAAACACCCGACGCACAAATGCACACTCCATGTTCTTGAGGATTATCGAAAGATTTCGCAATTGTTTGAAAAAGAGTGATAGATGGATGAAAATGCTTTTTTTTTCTTTAAAATGTTCCTTAAAGTTATTTGTTTTCAATTTTCAATTCCAAATGCACATGATTGAACAAGTCTGCTAAATATTTTTATTTTCTCAAAAATCAAAAAGAGATTCAACAAGAGAATAAATAACAATTTCAAAAATATTGATAATTTCAATTTTTACAGATATTCCGAATCCGGGAACCACCATTTAAAGCGAATCAGTCGTTGATTTTGTCCAACACTTGCTCTTTGAAAGCTGCATACTTCTCTTCATGGCGCTTTGTGGAGCTGAAAAGAAGTAAATGATAATGTTTTAATTGCTTTTCTTTAAATTACCTGGCTCAAAGCCATCTTTTTCACATTTTGGTTGTAGAGGCACGCGTCAGTTCCACAAAATTGGATGTGGTCTCGGAGATAGGCATCTTTGTAGTTGAACGTCAACTGAAAATGTTTAATTTTAAATGTATAAGATACTTTTGGATGATTACTTCCTCTCCAAGGAACACATTTGGTACCACAAGAAGTCTCATGTTCGATGGCGAGAAGCTTTTTTGGAAAACTCTCACGAACTCCACATTGGTCTGGCAACTGTGGTTAAACATGCGAGCCATGTTCCCGATCTTCTTTGGATCGATCATCCAGACGTTTTTGGTGTATGCCTCTGTGAAGAGCCTTTGTAGCTCGCTTCCTCGGCTCCCATGAGTTTCCCGAACTTGACCACCTCCTTTTTGTCGGAAATTTGGAAAGCGTAGTCCCGGTCCTGTTGTTCTCCATGATTTTTCCGGTGAACTCCGAGAACGGGATTCCTGAAAATCGGTATAACCAATGATATTTTTGAATAATGTTAACTCACGAAGTCCGTGGTGCCATGAAGATGTTTTTCTTGTCCTGCTTACTGGAACTCCTTCAGATTCATGTCGGTCTGATAGCATGGACAGTTTTCGTTCTCCCAGCAGTTGGACTTTGGTCATGGCAGTCACAACGAATCTGCAAAATCCTTGATTTTTAATTTTTTTTTCAAGATAAGAAAAAAAACATACGAAGCTATTTTCGCACTCTTTATCCAGATCTCTCGAGATGTGGCAATATGCTGGGATCATTTCGTTGGCATTATCCGTCGTATTCGAGCGGATTCTGAACCGTTTTCCGTCCGATCGAAGAGATTCCGTTCCATTTTGGAATTCCTTTGGTGCCAGGCATATCTCCAAAGATGTGGGTACATTTCGCCTTTTTAATATTTTCGTTCGAATTTCGAGGGTCATTTTGCGTTGAATTGTCATCAAAATCGGATCGTTTTGGAAGCGATGACGAATTTCTTTTTCTGCCTCGATGAAACTTTGGAAATCGTTTCGGTCGACGAGTTCGATTGCTTCTACGGAGAACAGCCAACGGAACATGACGAATTTTCTGAAATAAGATTATTTAGATTTGAATTAAACCTCCTCGAATTTTCTACTACCGTAACCCAATAAACCCCCAAAAACTCACTTTGAATCGAATCCATTGGAAAAATCAATAGAATAAGAAAGAATAATAATTATAAAAAATCAAGAAAGATGTCCCTATTCAGGAGGGGACATTTGGGTAAGAATGAGAATAGAATGGGAAATAGAAGAAGGAAGAAGGATAAAGAGACGCAGAGGAAGAGACAGACTCCGCCCACTAGAGTGACCTTCTATTACGTGCACTCAATTGCCTCTAATACAATGGAATGCAGAACAGATGTAATCCATTAACGGTACTTATCGAGGACACTAATTGCACCACCAGATTACCAGTTTAGTATACCAGAGGATACTAGTATACCAGATTAGTATTGTCGATATATCTCAATTGTCTTTATGAAAAAGATGTTTAATCCCTACATCTTCTGCAAAAAATGGGGAAAGGAAATGAAAAATCATATATTTTCTTCGATGTGTGTACATAGAGAGAACTGATGAATGATGTCTTTTATGAGAATTTTCTCAGAAAATTCATTAATCTGTAACTTTGAACGATATAAATTCATGAAATATATTACAAAACCTTTTGATTTACAAAATATTTATTTAATCAAAAATCTTTAGCTGCGGGAAACAATTTTGGGAGCTATGTGGTTGACGGTTGACGACGATTGGTCGGTGACACATGTATGTTAGGCTATAGTGACGAGGTGCATATGTTCAGGTGAGGATGGAGGCGATTATCTTGGGCGAGCCTTAGAAATCCAAACGAGCCATTCTGAAAATACAAAATTAGTTTAAAGCAGCTACGTTAATCACAAGAATACCTTTTTTCGTCAGTTGTGTAGGTAACAGGACTATTTGGCTTAACGGACGTAGGACAAATTGGTCGACGACGGATGACGAAGCTCTTTTTTTTCGAATTCCAATAATAAATAGTAATATTATCAGAAAAATCAGTAGAAATACATTTCTATGCACATGAGACATTTTAGAAGATTCGAGAATACAATAAGGAATAGGGAGACTTCAGAAAAATCAGATGAAATATGTCACCTATTCAGTAGGAACATTTTGAGAAATTTATACAAGAACTGAGGGTTTACCTGACTTAAATAAGGTTTCCGTCCCTCATTTTTTATGATTGAGAAAAGCGAGATGCAAAAAATAGTTCCTGTTTCTTTTTGCAGAATCCATAAAACTCCGCAGTTTTTTATGTTCAATGCCCGATTTTTTGATGTTGTGTACCCGATGTTTGATTCCTATATTTTAAAACTACCGTAATCCACTCAAAAACAATCCAAAATAAATTTCATTTGAATTTTCAGATTCACGGAGTCAGTGGCTTTCAGAAAAGAACCCACAAGCCATGTATCCGAAATTTTCGATTTTGGAGTACTGTAATTCTAATTCTTGGTTCAAAAACTGTAATTCCCTAGGAATTTCCCTTTCAAAAGTTCTCACTTTCTCCAGCCGGCAAAGTCTTTTTTCATGAGATTACTTCTGTATGTTTTTTATCTGTAACTTTGAATGTCAAGCATTCATAAAAATGAATTACAGTAAACAATATGATGTGTAAAATGTTTATTTAATCAAATCAGTTGTCTGTGATGGGTGAATTTGGTTTGGAGTATCTTGCATGTGAGATCAAAATGTCCGATTTGATGATATCGTCTGTAAATTTAAAATTGGTTCCAGTAGCAGTTGTGATATCTTAAATACCATAGAAATGCTTGGCTATGCAGTTAGCAACACTAAGAGCGATGACTTCATTTTTTGCGGAGATCGAGCCTTTTTTTTTGAATCCAATAATAAAAATAATAGTAGTAGTTCAGAAAAATCAGAAAAATGTCACTATCCACAAGCGGCATTTTAGAAAGAAAAAATATACAATAATGAATAAGGACTTCAGAAAAATCAGTTGAAATATGTCCCGATGCATTGGGGACATTTCGGAGAAAATGACGAGAGAACTGAGGGTTTATCTGACTTAAATAAGGTTTCCGTCCCTCAATTTTATGATTGCGAAAAGAGAGATGCAAAAGATTGTTCCTTGTTCCTTTTTGCAAAAGTTATTATCCATGAGTTTTCGCAGTTTTATGTATGCGTCATCGCCGATTATAGTGCTGTTTTGAACCTGATGTATGAAGCTTTTATTGCAGAATGATCAGCTTTATTTCAGATGAAAAGTAGAACAAAATTTTGAAAAAAAATCTGAAATTTCATATTTTGTTGGTTTCCTATATTATATTCTCAGTTCGCCTTTCCTATTTTTAATCGTCTTCTTGCAATCCCGAATAGAAATAAACTCAAACCAGAATAATAAACTGCTCTGCTAAATGTGTAAACTAACTATCGGACGGCATTCGATTGGAGTAAACAAAAAAAAAGAAGATTGAAAAAGAATCATAATTGAACAAAGAGATGAGTCAGATTATACGGGTGAAGGGGAAGACATCAGTGTAAAAGTTTTCATTCTATCTAAAATGACGGCTTGTGGATAGTCGTCTCTTACTGATTTTTTCTGAATTTCTTCATTATTATTCTAATTAAAAGCCAAAATTTTTAATTCAAGGTGAGTATTTTTGATTTCTTAATTCCTTGAATATTCCTGAGTTTTTAGCTTTAAAAAAAGTTTGTTGTCTTCAATAAAATCACCTCGGCCTGGAAAGACCTTCAAAGGATCGAGAATGATCTAATATGTGAAATAAGGAACACGTGTCCAAACCTCGACATAACGCGTCCTGAAGAAATATTTGAAGTTCTTGATCAAATGCACGTGGACAATCCAGGCAAACAATTCATGATACTTGCCCCAACAAACGCCCAAGTGAACTGGCTAAACTAGGTGAGTTTTTTTTATTTGAAAGTGTTTGAAATTTTTAAATTCTCTATTCGAAAGTGTCCAAAAAACATGTAGTCAACAGAATTTAGTTGCAAATAGAGTGGTATTTTAGAAAATTGGATCACTGGAGGAGTCTGTTCATATAAGACCAATAATGGCCATCCCTACAAGACGAATACGTCAAGTCTCTAGGATTGGCAACCCTGAAACACTTGAGATAGTCTTAGGTCTACGAGTCATGATTTCCGCTAATCTTGATCAGCGCCGTGGCATAGCTAACGGCTCTATTGGCCACATTCTCAACATTCCTGAGGATTCAATTCAATTGAGGTAACTTCTTGTACATACGAATATAAATGCTAAATTCACATAATTTTTCAGACTTGTCAACGGGACACTTCAAAAAAAAATTTTTCAATAAATTATATCTCCAAAAGAACATGGAATTGGTAGAAACATTGCATTCGACAAACCGAGCAAACCAAAAAAACCCGCGTGGCAGGCCAGTAATTTTTCAAATCAATTCCAACTTCAACACAGAAAAAAACAATCAACCGGACAAACAGTCGTGTGAACTGGGAATCATCAAAAAAAAACCTGCATTCGTCATCAAGTCAAGGATACAAGTCTTAAAGCTCTCCAAGAGACCGGAATCGAAAAAGTCAACAGAAAAAAAAATGAGAATGTCATTTCAATTGAAAAAGGAGCGGTCACAAAGGCCACGAACGTTCTCGACGAAACGGTCACAAAGTCAGCCGAAAGGATGGAATCATGGCAAGAAAAAACAACTCTTCACTTTTTTCTATATCCTTACCGTAATCAGGTTTTGAATATGAAAATTTTTAGTTTACCATCCCTTTTTCAATCAACTTTCCCCAAGAGGTTTATTTTTACGATTGGTATTGTAAGGGATACGATATCCCTTAGAGGGTATGGCTCATGGCCATGGCAACAGTCACTCTGTGACGTCACTGGTCTCTGTGCTTTCCAGGGAGAGGCTCTCCGGAAGCTGACATCATCTCTTCCCGTCTCTAACGGAGCTTACAGTCTCTCGCCGGAAGGTACAGGGTACAGAGTTCAACTCGTCATCCTGGACTTTGTCCCGGATAATGGATGAGCAAGACAAGTCTGCGTTTCTAGATCTCTCTACAGTCTATCAAAAGTCAATTAAGATTCTTTCAGGCTGATTCACCTGGAAATCCGGAATCCGCCCATCATCCCCCGGATGCCGCATTCCAGAATGTCGACTCCGCCCATCGACGAACTGTACAAAAGGACGCCGGAGCGCAACATCGAGGAGATTTGACGGAGCAATTCGGAAGACGAAGGTTTTTCTCTAAATTCTTCGTTCTCCCCCCCTTTCCCATTTTACCCCTTTTTATCCTTTCTTGCTTCCCTTAATAAATCCTACTATTATATTCACACTTCGCCATGAATAAAAGGGGCTCAGCACCCTTATTGTATCCTTCATTTGTTTTTTATTCCTGAACAGTGTCTTCTGTTCGTAGTTTTCTCAGATATTTATTTTTTTTTGTCTTCGAACCTTGTTTGTTAGATTTTAAGACACGTTCTCTGAGAAACTCGAGAAATCCACTGTACAGTTTAAAGTCAAACCGATTTGTGGGAGTTGGTATTTCATGCAGTGAATGTCCAAACACTTCTAAGAATTATGACACATATTTCATTAGGCTCCGCCCCCTCGCTGCTGTAAAAAATTGAAAATAGGTGAAAAAATAAAATTTTTTCCTGAAAGAGATATCAACTAAATCTTAACGGGAGTTTGTTACTAGTATCATTTTGAGCATTTTTTGTGTTCAAACAAAGTTTCTATCTCCTCTCCTTCATAGTGAAAATTTTCACTTTTGAAAAAAAATAGGCTTTTTGCGGTTTTTGCGTATAACTGAAGATAGAAGCGGGGAACGCTTAGCTGATATTGGGATCGTGATCTACGCGTTTTTTGACGTCGAATCTATATGGTGTGATCAAAAACGGCTGGGCACCATTTTTTGCTACGGACCAAAATATGATGGTATTCAAAAACTATCATTTTTCGAATAGATAACATATATGTAGTTGAGGAATTTAGTATTGAAATCATTGGAAAAATGTTGAATTTTAACTACAAACTAGTTTGAAAACATAATTTAGGTTTAGAAAAAAAATTTGGTGGATTATGGAAAATGCAATATTTTGAGTAGTTCAGGTTGAGTAAAAAATGAAAGCGAGAGAACGCTTAGCTGACATTGTATTATTATTCAGCACAAAATTTGACGTCTATTTGTCACAGTCCGAAGGGATTAGACTGGGCACCATTTTTTGCTAAATGCCAAAATGTGTGAATTTTTTTAATTTTTTGATTTACCTATGTTTCGAAGAAGCCGTAGTTTTTAATTGAGATTTCATTTATTTCAGTTATAGTATTAGTTGTCAATCATTCATTCCCACAGTATCAGCCTCTCTCATTTTTTATTTCTCTCATGGCATATCTTCCAAATTTTTCATTGTATGAATTCTTCGTACGACCATAACTTTGTTCATTTTTTATCAATTCATACAAACTTTTGATCAGTCAGTAGTTTCTACAATATTCTACGAAAAAATCTATTGAAGCACATTTGCATCATAAAATTGTAGATTAATATTAGTGTCTGAAAAACTTAACACCATAAATTGAGTAGTAATCCATTTTGGAATAGATGACGCAAATGGGCTCTAGAAGACTTTTTTATAGCACATCAAAAAAGCTCAAGATAAAACAAAAGTTTGGGTAAATTGATGAAAAATGGACAAAGTTATGATCATCCGAAGAATTTATACACTCGAAAATTTAAAAGTGATGCTATGAGAGAAAGAAGGAATGAGAAAGGCTGATATTGTGGGAATCAATTATTGAGGACTAGTACTACTTCTAATATAAATATAATCAAATTTCAAGACTATGACTTTATTTGAACGTAGGGGGGTACGTGAAAACATTCAAAAATTTCACATATTTTGGCTTCTAGCAAAAAATGGTGCCCAGTCGATTCACCCGGGACTATGACATACCAGAGTCAAATTTTGCGCTGAATAATAATCTGTCATCAGCTAAGCGTTCCCCCGCTTCTATCTCCAGTTAAACGCAAAAAATCGCAAAAACCCGAATTTTTTTTTAAAAAGTGAGAATTTTCACTATGAAGGAGGAGAGTTAGAAACTTTGTTTGAACACAAAAAATGCTCAAAATGATACCAGCAACAAACTTCCGTTAAGATTTAGTTGATATCTCTTTCAGGAAAAAATTTTATTTTTTCACCTATTTTCAATTTTTTACAGCAGCGAGGGGGCGGAGCCTAATGAAATATGTGTCATAATTCTTAGAAGTGTTTGGACATTCACTGCATGAAATACCAACTCCCAAAAATCGGTTTGACTTTAAACTGTACAGTGGATTTCACTGACTTCCTCGAGTCTCTCAGAGAACGTGTCTTAATCAGTATTTTTCTATTCAGAGACAGAAATAAAGATAGCATCTGTTCCAGAAATACATTGAAATTGAGATCTATTGATAGATAACTGATACTAATATGGTATACTTATGGATACTCTGGGTTATTTACAACTGCCATCAGTATACTTATCATAAGTATCCCCCATCTGCACCATCCAGTGTATGATGACTAAAATCCATGTGGGCGGGGCCTAATAGTCATCTTTTTTCTCTGCGTCTCTCTATCACTCTTTCCTTCCATTTTTTCCCCTTCTCTCATCATTCCAACCCAAATGTCGACCTCCTGAATGGCGACATCGTCTTGATTTTTTCTAATTACTTAATCTTTATTCGATCTATTTTCCAATGGTGTGCTCGATCGCTCTATCAATGTAAGTACTCACTATTTATTTTAATACCTAAGTAAAAGACTGAAAAAAAATACATTCTGAATCTATCTTTCAGAAATATAGTCAAACTATGCTATTTAAAAACAAATCATTTCAGAATTCGTCCGTTCCTCAGCCTAGAATTCCAATGAAATCTTTCTGATAGCAAATCGGTAAGTTCTACCAGCTACTTTTAATTTTCAGAACCAAAACCCTAAATTTTAGTTAATTTTCATTTCACATCAATTCTCTTCTAAAATTAATTTTTTTGCAGAAAATGAGTTCTCTCGAAGCAGAACCGATTTCGGCAACATTAGAACAAAAAAATGAAGAACTGGAGGAAGAACAAAAAGACCTGGAAGCGGCGAAAGAGAAAAGCAAAAAGCGGGAAACCAAAACAAAGAATTGGAGGTCAAAATCGAAGAGCTGGAGAAATGGAATCCCGAAGAATATCTGGAGCTTCAAGAAAAGATGAAAAGCCTCAAGACTGCTAGAAAAAAATTATTCAAAGATCTATAGGAGGATCATCGATTCTTACTTCTCCTTTACAAAATCGATCTATACACTGGTGGAACGAGCTTGTAATAGAGTCAATGGCAATCGAATCAAAGCAGAAGTTGAAAATGGAAGATATCAAAAACCGTGATATATTATTCTTCGATGATCTGTTCATCAAAAGAGGATATTACTACAGAATTGATGATTCGAATGATGCCGATTTTTAACCTCAATTTCTTTGAAAACGATGAAGATCGACGAGCAAAAACATCCGGAAATGAGAAGTAGAATTGCCAGAACAAGATCTTCTGAATGTTCTCGAATAATTATTTTCTGTTCATTTTACTGAATCACTTGAATAAATAAATCTATTTTTATTAAACTGTTTTTGATTTTTTTGAAAAAATATTCGTGACATTCCGGATGGAAAGAGGTTAATGGCGTTTTAGACGTCTTCTGTTGGCAAAGCTTCGTGTAGCAGATGGCAGCGGTAGCGTTGACTGAAGGAGTACTGTAGGCTCAGAAGCAAATAGTGAACAGATGACAAGAAGTCTAACTCCCTAAAACTTTAAGGGATTTTAGGCCTCCTTAAACAGTCACATACCTCAAAGATCAATCGAACAATAAACTGTTTGCATATGAATATAGCCAAATAACAATGAAACGTGGGAGCCAATATGGCTTTTTGGCCTTCTTTGAGTGGTCAAGAAATGTTTTTCATCATCTGAAACGTTATTTACACATTGAACTTTTTGGAACTATTTTTCCCACATTTTTCTTTTTGACACCACGAAATTTAGCTTTTTGCTTCAAAAAAAGTTCTCAGAATTTTTTTACATTTCGAGTCATCGAAAAAATAGGCGAAATTTACAGGAACTACCGTAACCCGATTGAACCCCAAAACTCACTTCCAATCAGCTTAACTCCATTAGAATCAATACAATAATAAAAAAAACTATTCAGAAAAATCAAAAGGATGCCGCTATACAGGAAGTTGACAATTGTGTTGGAATAAAAGGAGAAAAGGAAAACACGAAGAGAAGAGTGATAAAAAGGCGCAGAGGGGGCAAAAAAAACACAGTTCGGCTCCGCCCACCCGCTTTGAATAAAGTTAGAATGTCGAGAACAAGACGTGCAGGGACGTCGGGGACAAGGGAAAATGACGATGCTGATATCGAATTCCAAGGCGAAAAACTCATAATTGTGTTGTACACAACTCAGATTGAGAAAAAAGAATAGCATCAGTTGCCGTATTCATTCGAAACTTTCTAGAACGGATCGTGAAGAAAAAAAAGTAGCAGTACACTCGAAAACGACTCCATTAACAAAAACACAAAAGAAAAAACGAAACGGTGATTAGTAAACGTGAAAAATCTGTTTCAGGAGATACATAAAATTTTGAGATTTGAAATTACCACTTACTTAACTTTCACTATATTACTTGGAATAGATGTCACTTTTGGTTCTGGATTTCTAGCTGACATACAGAATAAATGATAAAGCAACATTTTTTCAATAATGTTCATATCCACAACTGTTGTTTTTCTATTGACCACTTTTTTCTATAATTAATCATTTTCGATCTCAAGAAAAGAAATGTTGATAAACATTCTATTTTCCTTTAACAGAAAAAACGACCCCTTATCTTTGTCTGGGAACAAAACAAGAACACCCTAGTTGACGAAAACAAGTTATCAACTTTATCTCTACGTCTTCCAATCCCTCTTCCTTCTTCTTCGTCCCCTTCTCTCATCATTCCTATCCAAATGTTGACCTCCTGAATGGCGACATCTTCCTGATTTTTTCTAATTATTATTATTTATTATTTTATTGGTTCCAATGGATTTCAATCAAAGTGAGTTGGATGACTTAGTGGTTGATAGAGATAGTGATTCGGGTAGTACTTTTTGGAACTTGATTGCATTGGTCTTCATTTTTTCCTAAAAAATAGTGCTTTTTCTAAATTTTAATGGACATTTTTCTAAAAAGTAATGAATATGTACTTTTGCTGATGGAAAAATTTTATTTTTAGGCGTTCGGAACTGCAATAAAATGAGATTGGTTTAGTAGTTGGTATCATTCACTTCGTCAATCAAAAGACGCAGCTCACTTTCAATTCCTATATGAATCGGGAGTTAGGGCACGAATGGAGGAGTCTCCCACTCAGTTCTATCAATGGAAGACTCTCCCGTCTTGGGAGGCAAGAGGTGTCCTTTGTGCACCGAGGTGCCAGGCGAGCTACTGGAACTCTTATAGTTGAACCTCTACCGTAAGTTGTATATCCAAAAATGATGTTATATTTTTGTGATTGTAGAGCCCGATGCTCATATTTCTGGTCGTGACGAGAAGAGCAGTGGCTGTTGGTCGAGGAACACTTTGTTGTCCAACACGGTATCGTTCTCAGATAGCCCAATGATTGGGTCGTTAGATTCAAGGATGTTTATGATGACGAAGATGAGATATCCATCGACAATTTATTTCCTGTGGAAATAATACTCGTTGGCTAGGAAATTGTTGTTATTTTTATTTTTCTTCTTCCTTTAAATAAAAAGTTTTGTGTTGACCATGTTTTTATTTCAACAAGGGGTGGTGTCAGAATTTATTAAAAATTCGTTCTTCGAGTGAAATTGGTTCGTTGGTTTCGTCACCTTCGTCACTGATTTCTTTGTCTCAAAAAAAGAAAGAAATGTTAAAAAAAAAACATGCTAGCAGACAGTGTGACCCCTTATCTCTGTCTAGCAACAAAACAATGGCGTACTAGTTGGTAAAAACAAGTTATCAATTCTATCTCTACGTCTTCCGATCCCTATTTCCTTCTTCTATTTCCCCTTCTTTTATCATTCCTATCCAAATGTCAACCTCCTGAATGGCGACATCTTTTTGATTTTTTCTAATTTTTCTTTATTATTCTATAAATTCCAATAGATCAGAGTGAGTTTGTGGAATCTGATAATTTTCCGATTTCTGAATTTTCCTGATCACTCAAAACTGTTTTTGCGGACTTTTTCATAATCTAGGAAAAAGATAGTGATTCGGGCAGTTTTTTTTTCGGAACTTGATTGCATTGGTCTGTACTTTTTCCCAAAAAGGGAATGTACTTTTTTCTGAAAAGTAGGAATCCGTACTTTTGCTGGTGGAGAGAGAAAAAATTTTTGGTTTTTCGATGACTTGGTTTACTATAAAAGAGGGAGTTGGTCTTGTAGCTGGTATCATTTCCTTCAACAATGGCTCTCCGCAATCTCGACTCGCTGATCGTGGCCGACCTGGGACCCTACTGGAAGAGGTTGTCCCGAGAGTCGGTCAATAACCGACTCCGGTTCCGCGGTCCCGCAACAGTTGCTCTCGACCACCGCCCCGGAAAGACCGTTACGGGAGCACCCGTTGTAGAGCGGTTTAGGTGAGTACTAAGTTTGAGTTCTAATTGTGACGATCATGATATGTGATTTCAGCTCCAGTGAAGCCTATTTTTATTGGCGCAAAGAAGGAAGGTGGATAAATATCGAGGAGTATTTCCTGGTGACATACGGCTGGGTCTTGAGGTACCCGGAGGACCCCGTATGTCGTTTTGACGGTATTTACAACGACCAGAGTGATGATGATTACTCTAATAAGCGTGACTTTTTGTTGTTTCTGGTGGCTTAGGTTGGTATAAAAGGGGGTGTTGGTCTTGTAGTTGGTATCATTTACTTTTGATCATGGTACTTCGTAACCTCGATTGTCATATTGTGGCCGACCTCGGGCCGCACTGGAGACGACTGCCCCGAGAGGCCGTAAACAACAGACTCCGGTTCCGCGGTCCCGCAACAGTTGCTCTCGACCACAGGCCAGGACGGACTGTCACCGGGACGCTGATTGTGGAACGATTTAAGTGAGTACTGAGTTTGAGTTATGGTTGTGATGATCATGATATTTCAGTACCCGGGACGCGTTCTTCTACTGGTGCCGCGAGTCGAGATGGGTATCAATAGAAGAGTACTTTTTAGTAAAGTATGGCCGTGTATTACGCTTCCCGGAGGAGCCAGTTTGTCGCTTTGAGGGCCTACATAATGAGCAACTGGACGTTAGTATAGATAATCTTTATCCATTAGAAGTGTTATTTGTAGAGTAGTTTTTCAGTTTTTCTTTCCGTCCTTCTTCCTTGCTTACTTTCTTCTTTAAAAATTTTTACAAAGGTGTTTTTATTTTCTAGGATTTGTTTTTCGATATCTTCTATTTCGGTTATTGTACTCATTTTTATTAATTTTTGTGTTTTTTTACGGTTTTTTTGCAAAAAGGTTGGCTTTTATAATGGATATGGCTTTGAATGTGATGAGAAAGAGTCTGTGCTCTTCGTATTACTCGAAAAAAGTTAGTAATCCTACTTTTTATGTGGCCGGTTTAACCTCCGTTAGGTTCTCAGTTAACCCTACTTTGGAGGGACCCCTGACATGGGTTTGTGTATTTTTCGGTTTTATCCCCGAATGTTATGGGTAAACTTACTAATTGATATGGAGCTGATTTCTTTGTCTCAAAAAAATTTGCTGTAAACAGACAGTGTGACCCCTTATCTCTGTCTAGCAACAAAACAATGGCGTACTAGTTGGTAAAAACAAGTTATCAATTCTATCTCTACGTCTTCCTATCCATCTTTCGTTCTTCTTTTCCCCTTCTCTCATCATTCCTATCCAAATGTTGACCTCCTGAATGGCGACATCTTTTTGATTTTTTCTAATTTTTCTTTTTTATTATTATTGGATTCAATGGACTTCATTTGAAGTGAGTTTGATGGCGGGTTAGTTGTGGTAATGAAAATCTCATAATTTCCTGATCTATGATTTTTCTGATCACTCAAAAACTGTGTGATAATCTAGGCTCCGCCCCTTTCAGTTCACAATCTTCGGAACAAGCTTTCTCTCGTTTTTTGAGATAACAGAAGGAAATAGTGAAATAACAGTCCGAAATGCAGATTTAGTTTGACAAACGATCCCAGACATCAGTTTGTCTGTGTTTATAGAATAATTTGGTTATTTTATTTGCAACTTACTGTTGAAAGACATTGTTCAAAACCATCGAGAAGACACACATTCCCAAAACTGTAGATGATCCTTACAATTGTGTGACGTCTCGAAAGAGATACTGATTCGTACAGTAATTTATGTAAATTGAGTCTGTACTTTTTCTAAAAAGTACTGTTCTAAAAAGTGATGAATGTCTACTTTTTCTGGTGGGGGAATTTTGATTTTTTGGGTGTATAAAAGGAATGTTTTAGAGTTTCCACTTCTTTCTTCTGTTTTACAAGGGAAATTGTTCAACTGACCCCCCGGAAAGGATTCATGGAGGTTGGGTACTGTTGGCGCACACAACCGTCCGATCTCATCAGTGCCCGTCTCCTCCGGCTGGGACGACAAACCATCCGGTTCACCCCTAGAACCAGGTGTGTTAGTTATGATTGGTGTTTTTTGAAGGTTTTACTTTTTTTTATAGAGCGAGATTCTGGAGCAGGCGAGAACACTGGTGGCTCATGGATGCACACTCAGCCAGCCAGAAGATGCCGTGGTGCAGGTTGTCAACATTTATGATGAAGACGACGAAGTGGGTCCTCTACCCGACAAAAGTTTCAAGTGAGTACTAATTTCGAGTTCTGATTTCACAAGTGGATAATGATATTTGATTTCAGCTCTCGAGACGCCTTTTTCTACTGGCTAAAGGAAGCTCGCTTGGTCAATTCGGAGGAATATCTCCTTGTCCGATATGGCCGGATCCTGCGGTATCCCGAGGATCCGGTCTGCCGGCTCGAAGGGATCTACGATGAGCTTGACGAGGTTACAATAGATAACCTCTACCCCATAGAGGTGTCTGTTTTAAAAATAAATGTGTTGACCACGTTGCTCGGCGGTGCACCGGTATTCTGGTTGTTGAACCTCTTCCGTAAGTTTAATCTACGAAAATGATCCTATAATTTAATGACGATTTCAGTGCGAGATCCTCTTTCTTTTGGTCGAGGCGGGAGAAGCGGTGGATCTCGGTAGAAGACTATTCTATCATTTATTGTAATGCCAATAACACATAGTTAGACAAAAGACTAAGATAACAAAGACTAAAATAAAAATCAAAAATCATATACTGTCTGCTCGTCACCATACAAATTCATCATTGTCTCCAGAACCCCGCTGTTTCCAAAACTACTACAAAAAGTCCATTATTCTTAATACCCTTCCCCACTCGTTATTTTTGCCCCTTTATTTTTATTATTAAATTTATTTTAATAAATATTCCACTGAACCACTCTTTACCAAAAAGGTAAAGACCTCTGTGGTCCTTACACACGTTTTATTTCAATAAGAGGTGGTATCAAAAATCTACTTTTAGATAATTAATTTATTGTAACTCGTTTTTGTTTGTTAATTATTATTCACTCAATAAACTTTTATCCGATTCACCGTTCACTTTTGTTTTTTTCTGATTTCAGATAAAAAATCAAAAAATTGTTCATCATTTCCTATATCGGGGCCAAGAAAAAAGAGTTTTCCTTCAGAACATTGCTGAACACACCGACGCGCAAATGCAGAGTTAAGTGTCACTCGACACACTTCAGTCGCCGATAATCTACTGTAACTTAGCAGGATTTCGTCTTAGCCTTATGAAAGTGAGAAAATCGGAATCAGGGAGTCGACTCACGGTTCGAATGAGTATAATCATGACTATCTTCTGAGATTTTTTTGTTTTCGGGAGTCACTTTAAAGGCGCATGGAGGATAAAAAATGGAAGCGATAGGAATATAGGCTTGTGGGTATTTTTCTGAATCGGAATGACGAGCTGAATCCGAATATCTAATTCATTTTTAGTGTGGTTGAAAACTAGCCGGGTTACTGTAGAAAATGTGTTTTAGTAGCTTTTTCTGGTTTTTTCGTGTATACACACTTAATTAGGAGTAACAAATGGTGTTTTTATTTATTTTCCTGTCTCCATAAGCCAAGAAAATTCAAAAAAGCTAATTTCTTCTTGAAAATCTCGAGAAAAAATCATTTTTCATTGGAAAAACAATTGTTTTCGATAAAATGCGATTTTTAGCACTTTTTCTATTAGTTTTTCGCATTAAAATCGATTTTTATATCAATTCTTATGTAATTTTCAGTTTTTTCATCGAATTTCACTGAAAAACCCGATTTTTAGCCCCGAAAACACCCTGCTTCCGTCATTTTTCACTCAAGTCCAACAGAGCGCGTTTGCATTTTCTCGCTTTCCGCCAAACTGTTTTTTCGCAATTTTCAACGTATTTCAGCAGCCAAAAAAGCGATGAAAAGAGCAATGAGCGATACGGGAAACGATGCGAAAAAGTCGAAAGGTTGGCTTTATTTTAAATAATCCAAAAATATTGATTTTAAGGTTCAGATACCGATTTATTCGGACGACCGCTCAAAAAGACCGGAACTTGGGAGTCGAAAGTGAGTTTTCATTGATTTTTGTGTAGAAAAACGTCGAAAAACTGATAATTCTGCTTAGGGTGAGCTCAAAATTTACAAAATCGACCGGAAAATGACTTTGTTTGGCTGAAAACCCGGAATTTCTGCATAAAAATGCGATTTTCGGCTGAAAAATCAGATTTTTTGAAAGATTCAGCGTAAAAATAATTTCTAATTGCAGGAAAATGGAGATTTGATGATTTTCACACACAATGAATGCGAAGGAAAGGAAAAAATCGCCGCTTTTGATATGGGTGAGTTGATTTGGGGGATGGGGCGGACATCCGGATGTAAGGATTAATAGATTCACTCAAAAAGGATATAATATTGAAAACAAACCGAATTCTTCAAAAAAAAGCTTTGAAACAGTGAAAAAACAACAATTTCAACAAAAAACCCTCAGTTTTCCACTGAACATCAAGTTTTTCTGTCGGAAATCAAATAATTTATCAGAAAAAGATCAACTATTTCAATATCTTTAAAAAGTATAAATATATTCTGTGACAGTAAAAAAATTCATTGTCAAAATCCTTTTTATGACAAAAAACTACAAATTTCAGCTAAAAACTCTGATTTTCAAACTTTTTAGCGTCTTTTTAAAAAAAATCCCTCATTATTAAAAAAAGAGAGGCAAAAAGCTTGTCAAACCGAATAAGTTTTTGAAAAATCCTCATATTCTGTATGAAAAACTTGATAACCTTCGTAAAAACTTGGTTTTTCTAGGTTTTTCAACCAGTTTGTACTCTAAAATTCCTGATTTCTTCTATAAAAATTAGTGTTCCAGTAAACCAGAAATTATATAAAACACGAACAGAAATATTCGATTTCTGAAACATTTGAAAATAGTAATCGTGCTTCTTTAAAAAATAAAATCCACTGTTCCCAATAAAAATCACGGATTCAAACCAAAATATTAGGTTGTCGGGAAAGTCTTGGTGTGACATTTTATTTCATTCTTATGGGCTCGAGATTAATTCTGGTATTTTCTCATTCATGGTGGTTAGTGAGCAAGTGAAGGTCTTTGCAATAACGAACTTCCGGGTCTCCCATCTACCCCCTAGCCCAAGTTAAGAATTGATTCATAATACTACCACAACTCCTATTTCTCTCGTAGTCTGTGGCGCACACCAAAGTGAAGAGTTGGGAAACTCTTGTGATGAAATCTGAAAATCAACATGTCTTCTTGCATGTTACCATACATAGATGATTACTCTGCTTGAAAAACAAAGATTTTTCCATAGTTGAAAAAAGTGTACCAAACGACTATTTGGGTATATTTGGAATCTGTATCATATGAGATCCATTCAAAAACCATCGGATGGTTACAACCACGTTCAGGGTCAATCATTCCACTATAGTTGACAACTTTAAATTGGTCGGCATAAGAAAAAAATTTGGTCGTTTCACACCTCATGATCTGACCAGTGTCAATCTTGACTACTTACAGTACCGGACAAAAAGATATCACCTTTGGCGTTTTTTAGTTCAAAATAGTCAACTTTGGAGATTCATAGCAGAGAGGTGAAAAATGGGATTGCTCTAAATTTTTCAGGGTGGTTTCTTCATTGCTGGAACTGCATTTCTTTAGTTGACAACTTTTTTCTAAAACCATTCCTGAGAGAAACACGGCTCGTTGAAGAAAACATTGCTGAAATTTTGTCGATTTCAGTGCAAAATAGCATGTTTTTCAGCATCGTTCTCTTCAACGAGCCGTGTTTCTCTCAGAAATGATTTTAGAAAAAAGTTGTCAACTAAAGAAATGCAGTTCCAGCAATGAAGAAACCGCCCTGAAAAATTTAGAGCAATCCCATTTTTCACCTCTCTGCTATGAATCTCCAAAGTTGACTATTTTGAACTAAAAAACGCCAAAGGTGATATCTTTTTGTCCGGTACTGTAGTAGACAGACCTCACTCTCGACGGGAAGTACAACGGGTATCACCTCTTTTCTAGTGAAAACGAAAGAAGAGAAAGATACAATAATAATCAGATATAAGTTGAGTAAATTGGAGAAAAAAAATAGCTCGGGAGGCCTCGAAACACAAGAAAGGGAATTGTCGCGTTTGAAGGGGAGTAGATAACCCAAACTACCGAGAACAGCTACCAAATAGCAAAATTATAACAGGAGGTTGTCTCAGTGTAACAATTGCATAGTGTGTGAGAAACAGCCAATAGTTAAGCCTCGAGGTAGAAGAAAATTCAGCATCAACATAATTACTCCTGATCACAAGTCTTCAAACATTTGATGTAGGAACCGGCAAAATATACATGGATTGTTCCCTTTTTGCCACCGAATTCTACTGACATGGCTCTAAGTGATTCCTAACTTAAACTCGATCTAACTGGTGCTTTTTGAGTAATAACCTTCAAAATAGAAAAAAATGAAAAAACAGAGTGCACTTTATACTTCGTATTCCGCTCAGCTTATTTCAATAGGCAGGTAGCCAATAATTTAACTGAAGGTTAACAGTACACTGTTAGTCTCTATGAAGTCTATAACTAATCTCTAGTTTAAGCTTGCATCGAGAAATAAACGGTTGAAAAATATACCAAGACTTTCCCGACAACCTAATACTAAGCTTGTGATTCCAAGGTTGATTAGTTAGTTTAGGCTGAAAACTCACAGTTTTTTTAAAACTGGTTATTGAGCTTCATATTTTGTCAGTAGTTTTTTGAAAATTCTATAAAATTTTGAAAAAAATGGAAAGGGAGTAAACAGTTATAGAGAAAACAAACTGATTAATACTAAAGTTTTGAAACAGAAAGAAAACAGTAGAACAACATTTTTTCCGGTGAAAATTACAAATTAAAAGACCATATATCAGATATAGCCTGATTTTGAAATAATATTTTTTCTTTTAAAATCGCTTTAAGAAAACATGATTTTTCCAGTTGAAAAATTCAGATTTTTCCGAGAAAAGCATTCCGAAAAATACCCTTTTCCTAAGTTTCGAAGTCAATTTTTTGTTTTGAAAATATCGAAAAAAAGGCGATTTCCAATTAAAAATCATATTTTCCTGTATTTTTATCTGTTCAAAAAGTGTATTTAAAGCTCCGCAAAAAATTAATTTCTATCGAAAAATAGCTATAGGCTTTTTTAAGCTGAAATCTTCATAATTTTCTATAATTCCTAATGAAATACTCAGTTCTACTAAAAAGGAAAAAATCCAATTTTTGGGTATTTTTTCCTTCTTCCACCTCGTGAATAGCCCAATTAGAATTGAAAATGTCAAAGTAAATTCATTAATTTAGAATATTTTTGGAACATTTTCGAAACCGGAAAACAATTTTTTTCCCGAAAAATTCCTTTAATTCAGTAAAAAAAATCCCAAACTTCGCCATCAAGTTCCATTTATTTTAATCCAATTTCCATGAAAAAATCCTCAAATTTTTGAAAAAAAAACTAAGCTGAGCAATCCTATTTTATCACGAAAACGGCCCATTTTCGTGTCTTTCCAGCGAAATAACCCCAATTTTCTGTGTAAAAACCCGGAATTTCTGATTTTTCCGATCCTCTTTTGAAAAAAACCCGAAAAACAATTATTAAATCTTCGTTCGACGAAAGAAAAAAAGGCATTAAAAATATGAATCGCAGATGGTTTGAAAAGAAAACCCGAAAAATCATTCCAAAATTATTGCTCGTTAAGCTCCGCCTCTTTCTTAAGCCACGCCTCCAAATCCAGTTCCTCTCGAGGCTCCGCCCCCTCGTCGCTCGTTCCACTAGCCGTCGACTCTTTGATTCTTATTAGCCACGCCTCCATATCGAATTCCTTCTCCTTTTCGACGGCAGGCTCCGCCCCTTTTTGGCTACGTACAATTTCTTCGAGTTCTTCATAAACTTCATCTCCTCCTTCTTCTTCTTCTTCATCATCTTCCTGCTCCTCTTCTTCCTCCTCCTCTTCCACAGACTCCGCCCCCTTTTGTTGCTTCTCCGCAAATTTCAAAAATTCAGGATTCGCCTGACCCGTATCGATGACAGATTCCATCAAATCCCTGAACACCGTATCCATTTTTCCATCTGGAGGCAACGGATTCCTTGCCGAAGACGTCGATTCTTTCGGAGTCGGAGGAGCCGCCAGTCCGTGACGTATCATGAATCGTTGAAGCCATCCGTTGCTTGCCTGGAAGATTTGGTTTTGAAGGATTTTAGGATAGAAAAAGGGTCAGAAGCTGAGAAAAGTGACCTAGAAGTCCCAAAATCAGCTAGAAAGACCGTTTTTTCATCGGAAAAACGGAAAATTCCAGTATTCCAGTCGGTTTTTTGATTGAAAAATGGGAATTTTGGCCTGTTTTCATTAAAAATTCACTATTGCCATCAGTTTCTGACTTAAAAATCATGATTTTTGCTTTTTTCACCTGATTTTTGATTAAGAAAGCACAGTTTTATCTTGGATACAAGGATTTTTGACACGAACGTGGAATTTCAGCTATTTTTTTAAATCTTCGCCAATTTCTTTCTTTTTTCCGGCATTTCGAAGAGTTTTTACGTGAAAGCAGGAGATAATCTTGTAAAAAAGAAAAATTCCTGGATTTTTTGAGCGAAAAATAAAGAATTCAGCTGGTTTCAGCTATTTTTATATGGAAATTGTAGAGTTTCTGTTTTTTTAGCGGGTTTTCGGACTTTTTCTTTGGTAAATGCGAGTTTTTGAGCTATATTCGACTATTTTCATCTTTTTGCGAAATCATTGACGGTTTCAGTCGAAAATAGAAAGAATTTCGAGAAAAAACGGAACTTTTTGGTTACAGACTGGATTTTGCAGTAGTTTTTGTCAGAAATTTTATTTTTTCATTTTTCCGGTTAGAAATAACACATTTTCTGTAAATTCTGAACTTTCAGGCTTAAGATCGGCTATTAGCCTCGAAAAGGCAGCGTTAAACAAAGAATTTCGAATTTTCAATCAGAAATCATCGAATTCCTAATGAATCCCGTGTTTTCCGATTCAAAGCCGTACATTTCAGCTAGTTTTTGCCTATTTTCGGTAAAAAATAGCCGACTTTCTGGTTTTGCGGCTATTTTTGACCAATTTTCAAACAGCCAGAAATCATCGAATTTCTGAAGAATTTTGAGTATTTTGCTTCAAAACCAATCAGTTTTGCTATTTTTCGCCTGATTTCGGCCAATTTTTCAATTTTTTCGAGTTTTTCTACTGCGAAAACTGTTTTTCCGGGTAATTTCACCATTTTTCGTTTGTTTTCGGTGACTAACCCCAATTTTTTAGTTTTTTAGCGGTTCTTAAGCTATTTTTGCCTGTTTTTAAGTTTTTCCATGGCGAAAACCGTTTTTTGTCAATTTTTTCTAAAAAAAACTCACTTTAAACCCATCATTTCCATTAATCGACATTGCATAATCCTTGATCATTTTCCCAGTGACTTTCTCTTTTTTAAACATTTTCTGTTTCAACCATTCCTCTAATTTCTCATCCAATTCCACATTTTTCAACGGACGTCCTCCTCCTCCCAATCTCTTTTTCTTCGATGAATACGGGGAATGAATTTGTTCTTCGAGTTCTGGTTTAATTTGACGCCATCTTTGAATACATTGACGTGGAACCTGGAATTTGTGTGCCGCCTGACAATTATTCGTTTGTTCGGCGAATTGAATCACTCGATTCTTGAATTCCAATGTATAGTTTAGACGACGTTTTGGAGTGGAAGAAGGCTTCTGAACGTCTTCTGAATCGACGAATGGATCCAGAAAGGTTCCGATTAGATTGGAGAGTGGATTCGTTGGGACAAGAGGAAGAGAAAATAATGCTTCGGCAAGGGTTTTTGGAAGAGTGACAGTGGAGGAGGAAGTGGATGGAGATGGTTCTGATGACATTTCTCTTTTTGTTGGGAGGCGGGATCTGAAAAAAAAAACATTTTTTTGTCTAGAAATGTTGAAAAAAAAGCAAAAACGGAATTTTTATACAAAATTCGAAAGAAAAATTATCGGAAAATATGATTTTTTATTTAGGAATATGCTATTTTTCGTCGAAAAATGTTTTTTTTGCTGGAAAAGCCGCCTTTTTTGATAATTAGTAATGGACTGAAATGCGACAGATGGAACCATCGGAATAGATTTTATTCGAGAAATTTACGATATTTTTGAGATTTTCCAAGCTGGAATTCGAAATAGAATTTGTAGCTCTACTTTTCTGAAAATTTATCGAAATAAAATGTTGCAAAAAATTGTTTCCTTTTCTCGACTAAAAACTATATTTTTTTAATTTTTCTCCGGATCAACAAATCAAATGTTCAAAAAAATTGCTACAATGAAGAATTTCGATGAAAATGACTGTAATTTAACTTGAAAAACCTTGAAAAATGAGAATTTTCGATTAGATAAATAGAAAAAATCGAAAAACAAAAACCCCACGTTGAATTCTACAAAAACTGTGCAAAGTGACGTGACGGTGTTTCTTTGCGTACAGTACTCAGCGATTTGATTGGTACGAACAGTGTAAGATGCCCGTTTTGGAGGAACCTACGTGTTACATTGTAACTCCAAACAGTCTCGAAAGCAGTTTGGAGTTACAATGTAACACGTGGGTTCCTCCAAAACGCGCATCTTACACTGTTCGTACGAATCAAATCGCTGAGTAATCTTTAGAATTTATTTTCATTTTTTCACAATGTTTCAAATAAATTATTTCGTGAGTTTTTTCGCGAGTTTTTTCGCTCGACTAGCCTGACCGCCATCACTCGCTCCGCTCGTTCCGGCGGCCAGGCCAGACGCGTTCCGCGTGTTGAGCTTTTTGTATTCAAATCACTTTAATCATGTACAATTCTTCCAAAAAACTGTTTTTTTACTGTTTTTAATAACCCACTAAACCATTTTTCCATTTTCACATCGCCTCGCGCGCGCGAGCGGAGGCGGGGACCTATAGAAATGCAGCGCCCGACATGGAAACGGGCTCGCGTTGCCCACTATTGTTTACGTGTAGAGACGACCACTTTCCCCCTGGGAAGGTGAAAATTAGTACTGAAAAACCACTAAAATGGCCGTAGAAAATTTCAAAATTTAAATTTTCGAAATCTAAAAGAAGGGGCATAAGACTGCAAGCATTTCCTATATTTTGGTCAAAAAATTATAAAAATCGGTCAGGTGGGAGCTGAGAAACTGCTTCGGACATGCGGACACACGAACACACACACATACACACGCACAAAAAATGTCGACCTCATACTTTCGTAGTTTAAGAGAGGGGGCAGACTAGCTTTTGAGCCCTAACGGGCTCAAAAGCTAGGCGTGGCTATGCCACGCGCTGTTAGTGGGTGTAGGTGGGCCGGCCTGTCCGCCCCTCACTCGCTTCGCTCGTTCGGGGCGAACAGGCCTCGTATCCAGCGTTAAGCTCTGCTTCTATGTGTTAAGCTTCAATGAGATTCTCACCCGGCCTTCGGCCCGAGGTTTGCTTCTGGAGGATGTTAGTGGGTCTCCAAGTGTGCCGGTCTAACCGCCCCTCACTCGCTTCGCTCGTTCGGGGCGAATAGACCTCGTAGAAGAGGTGCGCTGCGCGCACACAGTAATAAAAGGGGGCGGAGCCTGCTCTGAAACTTCGCACCCCTTTTTCACCCCTCTTTCGCAACAAAACTATCAAGTATTTTATATCATTGTAATCAGGAGACAAAGTTCTATCGACTCATATAAAGAAATCAGCAAAACAAAGCGAAACAAAAAATTTAGTTTATTTAATTTTGTCTAAAAATGAACTTTTTGTCATAACTTGGTTCAAACTTATCCGATCAAGCTGAAATTTTGTTTCCCTTTTTGTTTCCAAAAATGAAGTATTTTGAGTATTAAATCAAAAAAATTTTAGTTCAAAAATTTTTCAGGAGACGCAAGAAACCCCAAAAAATCATGTTTATCCGGTTTCCTGAAAAATTTTTGAATTAAAGTTTGGCTAAAACTTATATCAGTCGACGCAGAATTTTTTTCTCTATCGGATTTTATCCTCATATCCACAGATTTGACAAAATTAGAGCCACGACAGAGGCGAAAAACTTTTGAAAAATAAAAAAAACACACTTTGCCCCAGCACAAATATAAAAATTATTTTTACATAAATCAATAGTAAAAAGTATATAATATGACTTATGAGCAATTTATCTAATGGATAAAAAAGAATTATCAAAATCCGTCTACTACAAGCCGAGTAACAAGCGCCCAAACAAGGCCTATTTCGGCGCGCGTCTCTCCCCCTCCGAAAATGAGGTGCACTTTCGTAGAATGCACACAACTCGGCTCAAACTACTCTAATCAAAAAATAAAAAATAGGGGCATCATATAGAATGAATTTCCTATCGAATGGTGAAAAAACGAAAAAAAACTGTCGAGCAGGAGCTGAGAAACCGCTGCGGACACAAATTTTCCGCTTTTTTGTATGACAAAAAAAAATCGCCAAACTCCGCCCCCTTTTTGTCATGCCTCATACTTTCCATATTTTCGAGAAGAAGGTTGCAGATTTTTTAAATTAAAAAACAGGAAAAATAGAAAAATATTTAGAAATTCCAGCTTTAGCGACGCCAACGACAAAAATCTATGATCAAAATTGAAAATTTTAAGCTTTTGTGATTGAAAAGTCAAACTTTTTGAAAATTGGCGAAAAAAAAAAAGCGATTTTGAGGTCGAAAAGTGATTCGATTAGAAAATTTTTTTCTTAGAAAATGAGCTAAACATTTAAAAAAATCGTTTTTTAAACAGCTTTTTTAGCAAATGTTAAGTTTTAAAGTTTGAAGAAAAAATCAGAAACGGGCCCTTCCTTCGAAATACGTAGGTGAAATACCTTTTTTTTTAAGAAAATGTTTGAAAAAATTAGAAACTACTAGAAAAAATTATTCTTATGATTTTTAATACCAAAAATCATTGTTTCTTTCAAAAAAAAATCACCTAAAAAGTCAGAAAAAGCCCAGATTTCCCCTCAGAAACCCCTAAAAATTAAAAAAAACCTTAGAATTTCATCTCAAAAAAACCAAAAAACGTCTATTTTCCAAATTTAGGTAGGGGCTTTCACTCTCTCCTATCTATAACTCCATATCATCCAAAATCAATAGGAAAAAAGGAAAGGAAGTGGAAAGGGGAAAATGCAAAGAACGGGTGGAAAAAGAGACAGACAGCCCTCTGTCCCTGTCCCTGTGAGTGTTAAAATGACGGGGAAGGAAAGAGAGAGAAAAAAGAGTGCCTTTTTATTAGAGAGAGATGGACAAACGGAAAGAAGGAGGGGAGAGAGTATGGGAAATGAAGAGAGTGCCAGACACATAGAAAGCCCTCTCCACTTCAGTTGAATGAGGGAGGTGGGGAAGAGAGAGAGAGAAAGCGGAACGAAGAGAGAGATGACCTTCTATTTGAGGGAGAGAGATTCGAGACGCAGTGATAGAGAGTGACCTTCTATTTGGGGTAAGAGAGGGGGGGGGGGCTATTTGAGAAAGATGGAACACAGAAGAGGGGGCTCTTATAATTGGGTTTGAAGAGGGCTTTTGTGTTGTAATAGAGGGGCAGATGGAAGAGGGTGCTCTTCAAATAGAATTGCGTTGTATGAGAGGGGGATTGGGTTTTGAGACGTTCCTATACTTCGAAAACTGAAGGGTTTATTGAAAAAAGGAGGTTTTTGGCCTAGAAAATATAGAGAAAACAGTTTTTCAGTTGGTTTTAGCTGTGTTTTCCAATTTTTAGGGATCTGGTTCTTGATTTCCAACGGTCTGATCACTCTGGAAATGGTTTTAGGGAAGCTTAGAATAGACTTTAATAATGAACTTTGTATTCAAAAATTCCTTATTTGGGTCTGTTTAAGCCACCGAAACTTTTTCAGAATGATCGGAAACCTTGGAAATCGAGTTCTAGACCCTTGAAAGTGAACTATCAACTGGGAAAAAATATGGGAAAGTTGAAAAAACCCGTAGTTTTTTGAAAATAAAGACTACTGTCATTTTCTTGATTATATATCCCTGACGAAATTGATAGCCTTGAAAGATCACAATAATACGATCAAAATTACATTCCGGGGATTTTGGATAGCTTTCTGACAAGCGAGCATTGTACTTTGCACTATAACTATAATTTGTATGTACTAGAAGTGGGCGTGGCCTATTCTTGTACTTTTCTAAAGACGGGCTTTTTTTGGAAAATGTAGTCAGGAGATATAGGATCAGGAAAATAAATTCAAGAAAAAAAAATTATTTTTCACTGTTTCAAACAATTATTGTGAATGGGGAAAAGGCGTTTTTGGGTACTAATAAACCGATATCAACCTAAGAAATATTTGTAGTTTATAAAAAATTAGGCTTCATCCGAATTTTCAAGTGGAGGTCATCATGTTTTCTAACAATATCTTTTTTTTGAGAAAATAAGATTTTTCTGTTTCAAAAAAAATTTTCATTATTCATTATAATTGATAGTGTTTCTTCAAAATGATGTTTTTATAATAAAGGATTCTCGATAACTCATAGCAATTTAGTGTTTTCTCGAGATAATTTGTTTCTGTTTCAAAGTCATCTTTTGAAACTATTCGATTTACAATCCAAATTTTGATAATCCTGTAAAATCTGAATAAATTCATGGATTCAAAATTAAAAAAAAAGAATTTTCATGTAGTCTCCACACCATCTTTACTTCTTCTACATTTTATAGAAAAAAATTAATTACATTTTTGAAATCCAAAAAATTTTAAATCTTAACTCCGCACACTTTTCTCTGTCACCATCTACATTTAATCGTAGAAGTTCGAGAATGAACAAAGCAAAGATAATTATTCCGCTCGGCACACGGAAAATCTGAAGTTTCAGAACGATTTTGGAAAAAAAAAATTACTGTTTCAAAATTTTCTAAAAATAAGTTTTAAAATACTTTTTTTGTTGTTTCTGATTACATCTGATCGAACAAAAAAAAGCAAATTTAAAATTAGAATACGTAACCGAAAAAAGGTGACCCATTATTAGAGGGAGGGAACTCCTTTTGAGAAATAATTACTACCCTTTCTTTGTTCCCTCATCTTCTAATTATAATGACCTCCTCCGTCTTCTAATCGTTTCTTGGGAAAAGACCCTGCCATACAATCAGAGGTAATTATTGGGATGGCTTTTTTGCTATAGGTGAAAAGATGATTCCGAACTATTTTTGAGAAATGGAAGGCTTTACCGAAAAGAAAATTAATGGAAACTCCCGAAGATGAATGTTCAAAAAACTTTTACTTGTGAAAATTAACTTCACGAAACAGTAATTTCCAAGAAAAACTTTTAAATAGAGCGGAAAAAATCCAACAATTACTGTTTCGTAAATCTAATTTTAAAAAATTGAAGTTTTTTGGATATTCATCGAGCTTTTTTATTTAAATCTCTTTTCTATACAAAACAATTTTCCATTTCTCGAAAATCGAAAAAAAGAAAGTTCACAGGAGGTAGCAGTAGTCAGAAAACTCTGTTCAACGGATGTTTTCGAAAAATTGAGCTAGAGTAAGAATTCTCCTAGTTTTCCCGTTTAGCCAAAAATACTCAAAGATGGCTATTGAACAGCTTGTGATATTATTTCTATCAATTTCCAATCCGAAATCACTACTCTAATCAGAATTCCTAATTTTTCAAATGAATGTTCGAGAAAGTAGCAAGTAGCTTTTTAGAACACCTTCTTTGCGAGTGTTTTTCGTCGCAAATTGAAAAAAATAGAAGATTTTACCTGAACAACTTGAAAAAATAATAACCTGAAGCGTTCAATTCCATAGTTCGCTCCGATAATTTTTTTTACACCGATGATAGAAAAACATCTATTTAAAAAAAATGTTCTGTTCCAAAAATAATTTTTTAATTCCGAGAAAGTCTCTTCTCACAATATTTCATGTGTTGAAGACAGAAGTGCGATAAACCTCGAAATTTTTAGTTTTTTAAATTTAATAGTAAGAAAATACATCCTTAAGATTACTTGAGAAAATATAACGAGACGTGCGCCCAAAATTCAAAGTTAAGCTCCGCCCACTGTATCACTAAATTTCTGGGAGTCCAGTAACAAAATATAGCGGGCGGAGCCGAGATATGAGTTTTGTTTTCATGAACTTTCCTAGCGATTGAAGAAAAAAATACTGTTTCAAAATTTAAAAAAAAAGTTTTGAAATACTTTTTTGTTGTGCTGACTATTGCGAATCACTCTTCTTTAACTTTCAAGTAAAAATTCATCAAGTTTTTGAATTAAATAAAGATAAATCTTAACCACGCCCACTTTTTTCTGTAACTACATATAATCCGAGAAGTTTAAAAATATGCCGAGCCAAGATTATAATATCGCTTGACACACGAAAAATCTAAATTTTCAAAACGATTTTCGAGGAAAAAATCACTGTTTCAAAGTTTTGAAAAAATAAGTTTTAAATCACTTTTTTGTTATTCCTGTGTGCGAAACATCCCGACATGCTGAATTTTCGTAAGTTCAGTGAAAAAATATAGTGGGCGGAGCCAAGAGTTTCGAAATTCGCACGAATATCAGTTTTCTGAAAGACCGATTAAAAAATTACTGTTCCTAAATTTTTCAAAAATTATTATCTTGTAGTTTCCATAGTTTGATAGGTTCCACGATATCATTAGTCCTCGAGTAAAAAAAATTCAAGAAAATTTCGAATTTCAGAAAAGTTTTGAATCTTAACTACGCCCACTTTATTCTGTCAGTGAGAATCTGTCACTATACTCACAGAACTTTGGTTGTAAAGTGGGCGGAGCCAGGTTCATTTTTCGCTTGGCAAAATGTTATTTCGAAGAAAAAATCACTGTTTTAAAGTATTTCAAAAATAATTTTCAAAAATTTTTTCATTAGTCGTGACATGGTAAATTACAGACGGCACACTAATCAAAACGAAGACGGGAAAAGTTTTTCCAGTCGACACTAATGACTGGCAACTTCTATATGAAAACATTCCGGGAGAACTCAAAAAACTTCATTCCGATGGACATAAAATTGTAATTTTCACGAATCAAAAGGGTATTCAAGTGGGAAAAGTGGATAGGAATGGATTCAAAAAGAAGATCGAATCGATTGTTTCGAAACTCGGATGCCCCGTTCAGGCATTCGTTTCGGTAGCCGGTGGACACTACCGTAAACCGTGTATCGGAATGTGGGCGGAGCTTCAATCGAGAAACGATGACGTGGAAATTAAGAAGGAGGAGAGTGTCTATGTCGGAGATGCCGCCGGAAGAATTAAGACAAAAGTAAGTCTTTTTTTTGAAAATAAAACAATTTTGAAAAATTTTGGATTCAAAAAAGCTAGATATAACAAGATTCTAAAGAAAAAGGTACCTTTAAAAATGTGATGGAAACAGTAAATTTTTTTTGAGAAAAAAATTTTTCAAACAAAAAAAGATTTTACTGTTTCATAAAAAAAATTTTACGTATTCTTTTCCGAAAAACAATAATGCATGGGCGATATGTTACTTCCCGATAGAAGAATTGAGTACTGTTTCAATTTTTACAAAATATAAAAAATACTAGACCATTCATGATTGACGGTAGTCAAAAATGTATTATGCATATTATGCTGATGTCAAAAAATGTCAGCTGTATCTATTTAAATTCATTTTCATCGTCGGACCTCACGTGGAAAAACTTATCGGATCTCCGGTCAGAATTGCCATTTTTGAGACCAATATGATATCGATAAAAATCGGATTACGGTAGCCAAATAATTCATAAATGATATTCAGCTAATATCCAGATGCATCTTTTTTTGACCAAAAATAATCCGAAGAAACAATAGTACACAGTAGAAATCTAAAAAAAATCCAATTTGTCGAAAATTTCCCAAGAAACTCGGTTACTGCTTCAATGTCTCATAAAATTTTGAAATTTGAAGAGAATTCACTGTATTCGCGAAAAAAAGTATCATAATCTTCGCCTGTACTTATGTGTTCTGCTACTTTTTTCGACCGAAAATTATTTAAGTCAAAAAAATTTTTTATCGTGAAAGAAGGACTAGATTACCGTAAAAAAATTGTTATGAAAAATGTGTCCGAAACAGGAATTTTTTTCAAGTTCTGTTCAAAGTGTTTTGCTATGAAAAGTCAAGAGTCAGAAAAATTCAGAGAAAAATCCGGTGGAATATTTTTTTAAAATTTCCTGTTTCAAAATATTTTTTTTTCACTATTTTCGTTTTAAAATGAATAATCTTTTATCAATCATAATAGAGTTTGATTAATCGAAAGTTTCCCAAAAAAACCCGACTACGGTAGCTGAAAACTTCATTCAGATTTTCTTTTCGAGTATATTTTAAAGAAAACTGTCTGTTTTATTCAAAAATAGCTCTTCAGAAAATTTTTAAAATTCTATAATGAGATATCTATTATATCAGAACTAAACTACAGTTGAAAAATTACTGAAAACATGTGCCCGAAACAGTAATTTTTCGTTTTCAATTAATTGTTTCCTTTTTTCTGCACAATTCCATAAAAATAAGTGGAAATTTTTCGAAATCAAGAAGTTTTAATGAGAAAACTAGATTATGGTAGAAATTATTGCATTGAAAATCTTCAATTTTCTCTGTTTCAAAATATATATTTCTTTAAATTTTTTTCCGATAAAAATGATGACTCAAATATAATGAAATCCGATTTTTCAATTCTCCCTGGAAAAATGAAATACGGTAGTCGAAAAACTTTTTTTTCAGTTTTGAGAACTTTAAAATATTCGAAAACTTGTAGAAAACTGACTTACTTTATTTTTTTATTCTGGCTAGTTTGAATTTTTTTTTCTTCCAATTTCCTGTTAAAACAGTTAATTCTTCACTGAAAAAATTGTTCAGTGAAAATTATTTTTTTCCGTTTCGAAGTTATTTTTTTTTGTATTCTCTGTCCAAAAAAATGATTTAATCATAAAAACGACAATAATTTCGAAAAAGTTTCGAGAATGACTCGGTTACAGTATTCCAAATTATTTTCTCTTTGAAAACCAAGAAATATCGCTGAAAATCGGATTACGGTAGCCAAAAATTTTATAAATGGTTTTTGACTATATAAATCCAGCTATATCCTTTTTGTCCGAAAATGGTTTTTCAGAAAAATTTCATGAACGAGAAATTCATTGAAACTAACTTGAAAAAATATTTTTTGAACATTCTCTCCGAAACAGGGAAAAGTTTTGCTGAAAAAGATAACGTTAGGAGTCAAAACTCTAAAAAAATTTTTCCGTTTCAAGATATTTTTAGTATTTTTTTTCTGAAAAATATTTGAATTATGCATTTAATCATAACTTCTGGTTTTTTGAGAATTCCCGAAATTATAAAACCCTCGAAGAATGATCTTTTCTTCTCTCTTTATGAAAATTCCGAGTCATTCAAAATTTTGCAGAAAACTGGGAACGGTAGCTGAAAAATTCTGTTCTTTCATTTTTTCACAGAGTACAGCGATGAAGTATTCTTGAGATACCGTAATTGAATTAGGCTACAGTAATCCTGGATAATTGTATCCGGAAAAAATGAAAAAGAAAGTGAGGGTTTTAACGGATAAAATCAAATTATTCATTTGAAATTTTACTGAAAATATTGGAATTGTGTATAAAACTCGGTAAAACTAGGGAACAGGAGAAAATTTCTATTTTTCTAATGTTCTGAAACAGTAAACTTTCGGTTTCTTCGCTAGAAAAATCATATTTCGCAGAAAACAGGGTTACGGTAGCCGAAAAAACGTCCAGAAATTTTCCCATTCTCATTCCCGAGAAAAAATTCGACTAATTACAGGAAAATTTCGAAACAGTCAATTTTTTTCAAAAAACAGTTTTTTTCTATTTTCTTCCCCAAACCCCGCCAATTCGGCTCTATACTAGTTTAGAGGTCCCATAGGATTTGGGAGGTCCCATGTGAGTTTAGTGGTCCCATGGGATTTTAGTGGTCCCATAAGAGTTTGGAGGTCTCATACTTGGGTTTGAGTAAAACATGTCTGAATTTCATCATTTTTTCATAAGTAAATATATTTTTTGTCTTTTTTCTAGTTTTTATCTGCTTCTGAAATATAGAGAGTAACTCATACAAATCTTAGTTTTACCGTTAGTGAGAGGATGGATGCTTCATTTCCAGCTTCCACAACTGTGCTCATTTTCGTATTATCAAGTCTTTACGTTGTCTGCATCATTAACAACATCATCTATGTTAACCTTCTTATTCTTAACAAATAACAGAGCTAAACCATCTTTTTCACCGCCCGAATATGGTTCGGTCGTTTGATGATTCCAATAGGGTATGTATCAGTAGTGCCCTACAGCATATGTATATCATATTCTGAGGTGTCTCCTGGTTTGGAGCACTCAGCATACAGTATAATTGTGCTTTAACCATAGCATTAAGTCATTTTTTGGCACAACTAGTAAATGATGCAAAGCACTTCTGCTGTCTCCCTTTGTTCCCTAACGGTGAAACTAAGATTTGTATGAGTTACTCTCTATTTTTCAAAAGCAGATAAAAACTAGAAAAAAGACCAAAAATATCTTGACTTATGAAAAAATGATGAAATTCAGACATGTTTTACTCAAACCCAAGTATGGGACCTTCAAACTCTTATGGGACCACTAAAATCCCTTGGGACCACTAAACTCACATGGGACCTCCGAAATCCTATGGGACCTCCAAATTCCCATGGGACCTCTAAACTAGTATAGAGCCGCCAATTCTTTCAGAATCGTCCGAAGAAAGACCACTCATTCGCCGATCGTTTCTTCGCTTCGAACGTCGGTGTTCGTTTCCAGACACCTGAAGAATTCTTCCAAAAATCCAATGATTCTGAGCCATGGGGACCGCCGAGTTTCGATCCGAAATCACTTTTTGGAGGGGAGATCGCCATGTTCGATCCGAAAGGTAGGAGTTTTTATTTTGGAAAAAAATTTCTGTTTCGAAAATTTTTTTTTGAAATTTTGTATTTGAAAATTTTATTTTTACACAGAAATTTTGTATAAACTGCCCATGATAAAATTACGCTCTCTTTTTATCTGCCAAAAAAACTAACAAATTTTAAGCTTTTTCTAAAAATTGAAAATATTAAATGAAACAGAATTTTTCTCAGATTTTAACACGGTAATCTTGCTATAAACGCGCCCCATTGCTAAAAAAAAATTGGCAACAATTTTTATTGAAAACTTTCGGATTTTTATTTTTTCATGTTCACAATGTCATCCTGCTAGTAAAACTTGAAGTTTTTTAGAATTATAAAACAAATTCGATAAACCAGAAATTTTTCTTCAGAAAACGACCCGTAATTTCGCTTAAAACGCGCCATTGGCCTTGAAATCTAGGGTGTATTCACATTTTTCCTTTGAATTTCAATCCGAAATCATTTCAGATGCACCACTAAAATCAGAGAACCAGGAAATAATCGTGATGGTCGGATTCCCGGGATCCGGAAAATCGACGTTTGTCAAATGGTTATCGGAACAGAATGGATACAAGGTTAGACTAAAAAACAACGTACTATGCTGAACGATTTATTAGAAAAAAATTGTTTCCCAGAATTTTGACATTTCGATGAAACAGTAAACTGAAAAAGTGCAGTATTGCTTTAATGATTTTGAAAAGTTTTAAGAGGGCAGAAATTACTGTACCAGAAGGTTACTGTACTTTTTGTTATCGAATATGCTTTTGATTCAGACAATCGTTGAACAAAATTTTCCCGTTTCAAAAAATAGTTTTTTGTGGAAGATCCCGTTTTCTGGACTGAACGAAGTATTAATGGAAAACTATTTTCACTTTTTTTACGGTTTCAAAAGTAACATATCATTCGAGAATGGCTATATTAGGCACTGAGACTATGATCATGAATGCCAAAAAAGGAAATAGCTTCGGAATTTCAAAATGTTTTAAAAAACACATTTTTCAGTTAAAATATTGTCAAATAGTTGTCGGGACAGAATGGATAACAACGTAAAATTAGTAAGAAAAATTGTTTCCGGATGTTTGATATTTCGATGAAACAGTAAACTGCGAAATGTGCATATATTTCTTCAATTACTCTGAAAAGTTTTGAAAACCAAGATTACTGTACCAGAAGGTTACTGTACTCTTCGCGATAATATAAGCTTTGAATCGAATTTATATGTACTAATACAATAGCTGAAAAATGTTTCCTGTTTCAAGAAAGTTTCAAGTCGGGGTTCCTCTCTTCTTGACTGCTTCGAGAAAATTTGGAACACAAATTAAAAAAAAAATTTCTGCGATTTCAAAATCAACATTTCATTCAGGAAAGACTTTATTGGGCACTGCTACTATCCTTGGCGTTAAGTGAAACGAATTTTTCAGTTAACATGTTTACAGTTTCAAAAATATCGAAAATGAAAACGAATTAATGAAAGGAAAATATTGGAATCTTGAATGCTTCGTCCAACAAAGTTTCGAGCTAGGTTACGGTGTTCTTGGACTACTTTTTATTACGGTATATAGCAGTATCAGAAACATTTTCAAAAAAAATGCAAACAAAAATTGCGGTTTCAAAAATTTCAAAATAAAAACTCAAAAATTTGCGTGATTGTTTATACGATCGCACTGACCGAAAGTTCGGAAAAATCAAGAAATAACTGAAAAAAACTACTTTTCAAAAAAAACGCAGGCGGTCGAAAACGAGGCGGTCGAAAATTATTACTGTATTTATTTATTTTTCGTGCCAGGACCTCTTCGGCTTTTAGGCCGTCAAATCGTTGTGATCGGCATAAAATATGAAAAATGTGCTAAATGATAGCTTGCAGACTTAAATCATAAAAATACGGTAATTCGAAATTATCCATAGAGCGCATTTAAAAAACAAAAAAAATTCGAAATTTGGAAAATGGAGAAAAAAATTTCAGTTTCAAAAAATAATTTTTTAATCATGAAAAAAATTATACTTCGATACATCAGCCCTCTGTCTTCATGAAAAAAATTTCAGTTTCAAAAATTTCGAAAAATTCGAGAAAAACTTTCTTTTTGATAATTCTCCCATCTTCGTTTTCAGATCGTGAACCGAGACACCACTGGAACGTGGCAAAAGTGTGTTGCCACGTGTAAATCGCATTTAAAAAACGGCGATTCGGTGATCATTGATAACACTTCGCCAGACGTAGAATCCCGTCAGCGATACATCCACGTGGCAAAAGAGGAACGAGTGGAGTGTCGTTGTTTCGTGATGAATTGTGAAATGGAACACGCTCAACACAATATTCGATACCGTACCCTCACCAACGAAACGGCACAAGAGATTTCGTCGATGGTGTTGAGAATTCATAAGGGAAAATATGTGGAGCCGAAAGAGGAGGAGGGATTCAAACAGATTGTCAAAGTGAATTTTCAACCGAAATTCGAAGTGAAAGAACACGAAGAATTGTATAAGATGTACTTGATTGATTAACCATTTTGACACCAAGCTTTATGAATTGATTTGGAAAATTAATTTTCGAAAAAAAAAATTTTTTTGAAAAAATTAAAATTTCCTAATTTTTACCAGTTTCAGAAAGTTAGTTTAGAACTTGAAAATTTGAAATGAGCTCAATAAGAAGTTCCCACCACGAAAACTACCCCGTAACTAAAGGTACGATAAGAATTGACACTCGAAACCTAGCGCATTAATTTCAGCTCATTGAGACCTTTCATTTGATTATAATCATAACTATATTCTGAGCATTGTTCGAATTTAGGTCTCGACACGGCTTTAAAGGCTCATGAAAGGTCTCGATGAGCTGAATTCAATGTGCTAGGTCTCGGATTTCAGTTTCTACCGTATCCCAGGTTACGGTAGTTTTTGTAATGGTAGATTTTTCGTTGTTTTTATTACACTCATTTTAAAAGGTTAGGTAATTTCAAACTTATAACAGATTCTTTTTTCACAGATTCAGTTTTAGAAAATTTGAAACCGAAAAAAAATTGAAATTTTATAAAATTTATTGAAAATGATAAAAACCGGCAATATAAAAAATTGGAGATCGCAGAAGCAGAAAAATACACTGTAGAAGTGGGATACAGTTTGAAGATCAAAAAATTGGGGTTTACTGTATAAAGGGTGCTTTAGTTGGATTACGATGAGATAGGGAGGGTTACTGTAGTCGGATTAGAATGAAAAGGGAAATTACTGTAGATGGGGTGCTGTTTACGAGAGATACTGGATACTGTAGTTGAAGAACCATCTGATTGTTGAAGTTGTACTGTAGTCGAACAAAACGAGAAGAAGAAGAATTGAAGATTACTGTAGAAGGGAGGCTACTGTAGGTGGGATCGGTCTTCAGGGGATCAGGAGATTACTGTAGGCAGATAGGAGAGTCTCAAATTACTGTAGGTGGAGAGGAGGGGTACTGTAGCTAGGTGAATGGATTAGAAGATTAGGCAGAAAGGGTACTATAACTGGATCGAAAGAATAAGGAAGGGGTTGGCTAGCAGATCAGACAGTAAAGGTACTGTAGGATGGAGGGGTACTGTATCAAAAAAAACTGAAGAGGTTACTATGAAGGGAATATCTAAGCTAGACTGAAAAACTAAGGGATTACTGTATGGAGGTACTAGAAGGGGTTACTGTAGCCAGTTGTCAAAACCCGGGCGGATGCCACTCCTCCTCCTGGACCTCCTCCTCCCTTTCCAACCTCTCCCTGAGCATCACAATTTCCCTTGCCTGCCACCCGACTCTCTCCCTTGTTTGCGCCAACCGAATCTTCAATTTCGACACCTGGCATCTCAATTGAATTCCCATTGCCTGTGCCTCTTCCTCCTTTTCCTTATTCTGTTCCATTGTCTCCATCAACTGGATTCCCATCCTCGCCTTCACCTTCTCCCTTTGACATCTCAGTTTCATCATCTCGAAATCCGCCTTTTGTTTTTCTTCTTCCCTCTTTCGCTTCTCTTCCTTCAATTCCTCTTCCAACCGACGCATTGCCTCTTCCATCTTCCTCGTGTACTCCTCCTGGACAATCCTCATCTCTTCCTCCATCCTTCGCATCGTCTTCTGATTCTCCTCTTCCAGTTGTCCTCGAAGCAAACGGAGCCTCGTTTCGTTGCTCCACAGACTATCCGACAAGTCTGTCTTCACCATGTTCAACGATTTTCGGAGACTCGCGTTCTCCGTCTCCACCTGAACGAGTCGGCTTCTCCTGGAAAAAAAGAGTTGTTTTTGGCTTATTTTTGCAGTTTTTTGAAGCAGGAAATCTCAGTCACAATCCACATTTTCAGTTAGAAACACAGCTACAGTAACCCTGACTATCTCAAACTCACGTCTCCAAGTGAGCCCGTCTCTCCTTAGCTAACTCCATTCGGCCCATCTCGGCTTGTTTTTTGATTTGATCGATGGCGGTGGACATGTTGATGGGCTGGTTGGGGTGTAGGGGTGACACTAAAAATGAATGGTATTGGGTTGTAAAGAAGATGAGGAGAAGACGACGGGTCTGTCAGGACGATGGGATAAGGTGTGAATCCCTCCTTTCAGACAGAGGGACCCATTAATTTCAGACAATAGGTTGACAATGGATAGCAGATGGTTTTTCTGGGAAGAAAGGGAGAGATGAACAGACAGATAAACAATGGGACCATTCATTGATCCAAAAAAAATACTGTTTCAGACAACAGACTTTTCAAGACGAAAGAAGTGTAACTCGATTACCAGTTGAGATAAAAAAATGAAGTCAATATATGAAATATTGTTCATGGTTAGCTGAGTATTTTGCTAGTTAGCCGTTTTTGATAGCTCTTATTGGAAGCAAGATATGAATCATTAGAACTCTGAAAAATGTTACAGAAACCACAACGTATCTAACTTTGAGCGCTTACAACTTGGTTTTTGTTGACAAAAGAGAAAAATTGTCAATTAATAAAATATAGCTCATAATGAACGTAACAATTTGTTAGTTGACTACTTTATTCTAACTTTTCTAGGAGCTGAGATATTGCGCTTTGAAAAAATACTATTCTGAAGCAGACTGAAAATGAAGTCTATTGGCTATGGTAAGTCAAGACAGACTCACCTATTTCAGACAATGAATACTCATTAGAGAGCAGATGTATTGTTTGAAGGGGCCAAAGGGTATAGAGAAATAGACAAGGACCATTCATTGATCGAAAATACTGTTTTCTGAAAAAAGAGCTGTAACTCAGTTCCTGGTTATGATAGAGAAATAAGGTCAACTAATGAAATACCATTATAAAACTACCATAATCAAGTATACGATAGGAATGCCGTTTAGAAAATCAAATCACTGAACTCAGCTTATCAAGGTCTTTTACTTGAGGATAATCATGGCTACATTCTATTTATTTCAAATATTGACTTATTATGAGCTATTTGAAACTGCGGTGAGCCCAGAGAATTGAAAAATGCCTAGTCCACGTCATTGGAAGATTCAAGAACTTTTACCTGAAAATTACTGTTTCAACCTTTTTTATATGATAATTTAGATTCTGATTTGTCAATGTTACGAATCAGATCATCGAGGCTTTCAATGTGAGTATAATCATGACTGTAGTCCTTCGAATGATGACTTCATATGCGCCTTTTGAAGTCGTGGTGAGCTCAGTGAGTTGAAAATATCTATTCAATGTCATTGGAAGATTCAAGAAAGTTCACCTGAAAATTACTGTTTCAAAATACTTTTATAAGATTATCTAGATTCTGGTTTGTCAATGGAACTGATCCAAAAATTTGACAAAAAATGAAGAAATTAATTTTGAGGTACTCTGCATTTCTCCAGATTCCGAATCACAATCACTATTTTTTCCGAGCAACGTAACTCAGCTCCCAGATAAGATTTTGAAAATTGGTGAACTAATAAAACGCTTAGTTTGTAGCGATCTACTTTTTATTAGTTAACCCCATTTTCATATCTCTACTAGAAGCCGAGTTACAAGCGCTCAATATCAAGACATTGCTTGTAAGGTAATATTCAACTTTGAAATATCATATCTCGCTTCTATTGAGAGTTATCAAAAAGTTGTCAACTAACAAGTTTCTCAGCTAATTATCGGCTATATTTCGTCAGTTGACTTCATTCTTCTATCTCTACCAGAAATCAAGTTACAGTATCTTCTTTCTGGAAGCAATACCCCATGTTTCTCGGATCAATAGATGGTCCCCGTCTGTTTCCCTGACCCTCTCCATCTCTTGCACTACAAAAAATGCATCTGCGCTCCAATGAGAACACAATGTCTGAAATGAGTGGGCGTGTCTCTCGACAGACTATAAAAGGGGGATACAGACGATGTAATCCTCATTCCTTCATTCACTCCGTCTGCAGAGTGGTCGTCTTCCCCACTTCTCTCTTCTAGAGTCTTCTAGATCCCTTCAATACCCTTTCAGTACCCCCTTTTACCCCCTAAAATCGATTTCTTTGTCGATTCAATCCTTTTTCCCTCTTCCATCATCGATTTCGCCCTCTAATTTTCTATTTTTCCAGAAAAATGTCTTACGATTCTGAGTGCCCAGAAATCAAGCATCTCGAGCGGATCAATCGCGATCTTTGCGAACGTCATGTTAAGGATTTCGATAAGATTCAAGAGCTGAAGGAGTTGATTGAGGAAAAGGAGCAATTCTGTGATGACTATGAAAATGAATTGGAGTCGTTGAAGGAAGAACAGGCGGAAGTTGTGAAGGAGTTGAATGAAGAGATCGAGAAGATGAAGGTGACTGTGAAAGAGCAAATAGAATTGATCAATGGAAAGCAAAAAGCTTGTAATGACTATCAGCGCGAGTTGGAAACGGTGAAAAAGGAGCGAGATTTGATTGTGAAGAAAACGAACGATGAGATTAAGGAATTGAAAAAGAAAGCGGAAGTGTGAGTTTATTTTGGAGTCTACAGTTAAGGGTTGACTGGTCTTGTCAGAAAAATGAAATTTTTTGTTTGTAAAATACTAAAATTTTAGTTTAAACGGTTCCAAACCGTTTTCTATTCAAAATATAAAGGCCCATATTTCAGAAATCAAGCGGATCGATTGGAAAATCAACGTTCCGCCGACCTCATTTCAAATCTCCAAAAAAGAGCTGGAGAACAGGCAGCCGAAGTCTTAAAACTTCAAAAATCTCTGAAAGACAAAGATGAGAAGGTGCATACTCTGGAGTCTCAGCTTCTGAACATGGAGATTGCGATGACGGATGGAGATGAAGAGATTCAGGAGCTGAATGAGAAGTTGAAAGAGAAGGAGAAGAAGATTGGACAGTTGGCCTTTTCGAACAAAGAGAAGGACGAGAAAATTAAAAAATTGGAGGAAGAGAATGCAGAGCTCCAGGATAAGTTCAAGGAGGCTGAAAGAGGACGATTGATTGAAAAGAAGGAGGTCGAGAATCTGCGATTGAAGATTGAGACAGAGAGATTTCAAGTTGAGACATGGGAAGCCGTCGGAGAGAAAATATATGGCCCTAAGACAACCGTGGCAGAACCCAAAGCCCCCATTACCAAGGGCGGAAACCCAGTCGCTTCCAAAGTCGAGGCCCAAAAACCATCGGAGTCAAAGGAAGGTATGGATGTCATGATCGGTGGGATTAAATGCCACTTTCCGGACCCAAAACTTGCTCGAGAGTATATGACATTAATCGGAATTAATCAGGATGGTTCCCGGAGAGAGGACACTAATGAGAGCCCAGCTACCAGAACCAAGGAGGCCCAGAAAGGCAAGATGGCTACAGGTCTTCCGAATTCCCAAGTCCAAACCCAAAAGCCTTCCGAAGCTTCACAGAAATCGTCTAAGGTTCCAGAAACCAGTAAAAAGGAGGACACCAAGACTGTAGAGGCTCCGAAGTCTGCCCAGGCTCCCAAACAAGAGACCACAAAGACATCTCCGTCACTGTTCCCAATGGTCTATAACGTAAATGTCGATAATTATGCACCCTACCCAACTATGTTTGGCCAAAGAGACGATCATCCATCTGATCCATCCCGACAGGCAGGTCTCTTCCCAAAAACAACCAACAATCAACGCCCGGCTCAAAAAGGACCGATGGACTTCTACTCGAAGGATATGATCAATGGAAAGTATCAAAGCCCTTTCTAAATTATTTAATGTTTCTGATTTTTGTAATATTTAATTTTTTTGTAATTTTTGGTTTTTTATTTGATGAATAAAATTATTGAATTTTTACTTGGATGATTGATAGTTTTGAGCAGTGTGTCTTTTTGAGAGCGATTCGAAAAATTTCTCGAAAGATTTCTCGAAAAATTATTCGAAAAAAATTCGAAAGTTTTTTTTTCGAAAAATTTTTCTCGTGAATTTTTCGAAAATTTCTCGAGAATTATTCGAAAAATTCACGAGAAAAATTCTTCGAGTGTTTTTCGAATAATTTCTCGTGAAATTATTTTTCGAACACGTCATTTTTCGAGAATTTTTCGAAAAACGATCAGAAAAAAATTTTGAATTTCAATGAAAAAGCAAAAAAATAAATTGGGTCGACGCCACGTGGATATGTATGACCCAATTCACACGATATTTCTTTGTTTTTATCTTTCGAAAATTTTTCGAGAAATCTTCTGGAAAATTTCTAGAAAAAAAAGTCAAAAGTGGGAAAATAGTCTACGGGTCTTTCAAATGCCTCTGAAGCATTTCTTATTGACAGTAATCCAGAACTCTGAAAACTTCCAACTTTAAAAACTTTCCCGAGTTTTTTTCGAAATATAGGCCCCCATTTAAAAATGCAAATTCCCAAAAAAATTTCGGTTTCAGTGATTTCATAACTTCTATGAAAACAATGAATCACTATTGCATCATGAAGAATGACTAATTGTTATTGTTCCTGTCAAAAACACGAGAGATAGAGAGAGGAAAAACAGTTAGACATTAGCTTCCTCACCACGCCCCCTTTTCTAACCATCTGCGTCTCCTTCAATCTCTCTCTCTCCTATTTAAGTTCCCAGGCGCCGTCATTCATTCTATTCCTCCAAGGTCCTCCCCTGTAATGGGCCGTCTTATTTTGATTTTTTATAATTATTTTATTTATTTGTATTATGGATTGATACCGTATTTGGTATCAATTAAAAAAAAAGGAAAGCATCGATGATGTTTAAAAAAAAGTGAGTATTTCATTTGGAACTAGGGATAATTGATCATGAAAATTTCGCAATCAGCTCGTCAAGATTCGATTATGATAATGCTTTGATGACCTTTATGAGCAATTTTAAAACAAAATCTTATTTTTTTCAGAAGCAGCATCATCGAATTCGAGGTTGTCACCAAAAGACTTCATCTTGGTCACCATTGTCAGCAATGCCAACAAATGGTAACTGAATAAAAAAACTATTCAAAAAGTTAATATTGATTGTTTACAGTGAAACTTCACGATAATTTTATGGAAATAAAATGGTTAGGTACTAATGAGCTCCGGGTCTGAGCTATGAATTGGATGTGCTAGATGGCTACGGGAGCTGAACGTGCTCACCACGAATAAAAATGGGACGATAATAGAGTTTGCTTCCATCATGAGGTGAGTTTTTCATTGTGAAATATATTGATTAACGGTTTTTAATTTTTCAAAATGTCTAATTTTCAGAAATGGAATCCTACTCTGTCGGCTTGCCAATGCCCTAATTCCAAATGCCATCGACCAGTTAATTTTTGATCGGGATCTTCTCAGTGAATCATGGTTAGTCTTTGAATTGGGTCAAAAATCTGCTAAAAGCATTATTTTTCAGTTTGAAAGATGCTCTCCAAAACTGGGAAGAGCCCATCTCAACAACCGAAGGAATGGAAACCAACTGTGAAAATGAACAACATAATGGTCACAAATGAGAAAATTGAAATTTATCAAGCACTAGACACGATTTAATTTTTATTGTTGATGAACTATTGAAAAATAAAGCAGTGCAGCCATAATTTTTCTTAATTTCTTAAAACAGAGCTACTGATGATAAAATGCCTAGTTGATCTGGTATAAAGTTTTCGAAGAACAAAGTGTAACCTCCAGGATACCGTATCTCAGTTCTTAAGAGAGCTTTTTAAAAGTGATCAACTAATAAAATGCGCGGTATTTTGAACTAAATGAGATTTTTGAACTCGGGGTGTCAAGAAAATACTTCTTCCCCCAATTTTTTCAATATTTAATATTCAAAAAAAATCGGTTTCTGCGATTTCGTAATTTCTATGATAAAATGAATCACTGATGAGTCTTTTACATTGTTCTTGTTATTGTGCCTATCAAAAACCGAGATAGAGGAAAACAATTAGTCATCAGCTCCCTTCCACTTAAACCACGCCCCCTTTTCTAACCATCTGCGTCTCTTTCCATCTCTTTCCTATATAGGTTCCCCGGCGCTGGCATTCATTCTACTCCCCAACGTCCTCTCCTGTAATGGGCCGCCCGTCTTTTTTTGATTTTTAAAAATTATTCAGAAATACAAAAAAGACTACAGTTAAAATATAAGTTACCCCAGGAGAACACTTGACAAAAGGAACCTCTCTTTAGCCCATGACATACATATGACATTGATTCTTAGACTGTCTTTAGCAGACTGCTCACTTGCGCACAGATTGTCCCTTTCTCTCCTTCAATACTGGTCAGTCTATTCTCTGTCACTGTGTCAACCAATTCCAACGAGCAGACAGACACACACACACACAGATTGGGATCTTCTCAGTGAATCATGGTTCGTCTTCATATTGGGTCAAAAATCTGCGAAAAGCTTTATTTTTCAGTTTGAAAGATGCTCTCCAACACTGGGAAGAGCCAATATCCTCAACAACGGAGGAAATGGACACCAACTGTGAAAATGAACAACATTATGGTCACAAATGAGAAAATTGAAATTTATCAAGCACTAGACACGATCTAATTTTTTATTGTTGATGAACTTTTGAAAAATAAACCAGTGCAGCCATATAATTTTTTCCATAAAACAGAGTCACTAATGATGAAATGCCTAGTTGATCTGGTATACAGTTTTCAAAAAACAAAGTGTAACCTCCAGGATACCGTATCTCAGTTCTTAGGAGAGATTTCAAAAAGTGGTCAACTAGTAAAAATTTGAACTAAACGAGATAATTGGGATCAGGCATGTCAAGACGATTCATCGTCCCCAATATTTTCAATATGTAATAAGTATTGAAAAATATTCGGTTTCTGCGATTTCGTAATTTCTATGATAAAATGAATCACTGATGAGTCTTTTACATTGTTCTTGTTATTGTGCCTATCAAAAACCGAGATAGAGGAAAACAATTAGTAATCAGCTCCCTCCCACTTAGACCACGCCTTCTTTTCTAACCATCTGCGTCTCCTTCAATCTCTCTCCTATTTAAGTTCCCAGGCACTGACATTCATTCTATTCCCCCTAGGTCCTCTCCTGTAATGGGCCGCCCGTCTTTTTTTGATTTTTTATAATTATTTATTTGTATTATGGATTGATACCGTATTCGGTGTCAATTAAAAAAGAGCAATTGTGTTCCAAAAAAGGTGAGTTTTTCTTTCGGAATCAGATGTTTTAGTTACTTGATTATAAGATTTTTATTGTTAGGTTATCGAGAAATTTCATTTGATCATGCTGATCCCCATGAACAATTGAAAAACAAGTTTTATTATTTTTAGAAGCGTCATCAGCCAGTTAACTTGATTTTGACGATGCCATTGATTCAACCATGCTAAAGCAGATTACGGTAACTGAATAAATCTATCGAAAAAATTAATGTTTATTGTTTATAGCAGTCCCTAGTAACCAGGTCATGTAAGAAAACAACATCACATTCGCAAAGCACTCAAGTGAAGATAATTAGTAGGCACCAATCAACCATGATTTCTTCATCAAGCCACGTTGTCCTTCATTTTCACAGCTGGCCAAAATCCGAGATCAATCAAAATATTTTTGTGAGTTGAAAAAGGATAACTCTAATAAAAGCGTATGTTTTCAGTCTCAGCATACCTCTCAACAATGAAAGCAATTGAGCTATGCAAGACAGAGAGTGTAGCACATCAATTATGACGGAAAATAAAAATTAGGAAATCCACCAGTGGTTCTGGAAAATCAACTATCGCCGTTGCTCACGATCTAATTATTAATTTTTTTCAAAAAAATAAAGCAGTGCAGCCATATATGAACTTGTTTTTTGTTGTTAAGGTTATAATGTTAACATACGTATGTAGTAGATTTGAATGCGAATTTCAAGTTGAGCACAATTCTAGTTGACGTTTTTTTTCATTTTTAAAAAATATTCATAAAACTTCAAAATACTGTATCTCAGTTTCCAGTAGAGATTCAAAAAAGTAGTCAACTAATGAAATACAGAGTGCTTTCAGCTGAACAAAGTGATAGTTGACTGTTTTTAGATATCTCTCAGGATAAGCAAGTTATCATTGTTTAAGTGAAACATGTCTTTCCGATGCTAAAGAGTTACTAAAATCCCCCGGATGAATGAAAACCTAACCAAAAAAGCTTTCAAAACTCTAAAATTCATGAAATGTTACAGTGAACAGTAAGATGTGCGAAGAGTTTATTAATAATTTACTTGTTTGGCTTCGGGGAAGGTGGTGAATTCTTTATGTATGTTTCTGTGTGGTGAGCTGATTGATGAGAAGATCTCCGCTCGACTGGACATCTTTGATCCAACTGAAAATTAAAAGTTAGTTTGAACAGAATTTTTTAAAACTGAAATATAATATGATTATTGGTCGGTAAAATTTGAAATTCGATTGCTAAAGATTATAAAGCATAACTTTTCTCCATTTTTTGAATGTTTACACAAGTTACTGTAACTAACAATTAGGTTAAGAACGAACTCACCATTATCAAAAAAAGTCGTTGGAACTCCATTGGAATTAATAATAAAGAATAAAAATATCAGAAAAAATCAGGAAGAAGTCACCATACTGAAGGTTGACATTTGTGGAAGAATAAGGAAAAGAAAGGAAACAAAATCGGGAAGAGAGAGTTAGAGAGTCGTGGCATTCTTGCAAAAAAGTCGTTAAATGTGAGACCTTTGCGGGGCGATAAACCCGTGCAAAATGGTGGAACCATATAGTTTTTTTTTGATTTGATAATCGGAGAGTTGTTCGGATAGTTTGTTGTTAATCAACCAGCAATTTGGGCTATTGACTACTAAGTAACAGTATGAAACAGCCAAAAAACAAGAAAATTGAATAGCTATTCTGTTCGCTCATCGTTAATCTAAAATCCTTTTTTAAAAAATATCGGAAACTTTTTTCCGGTTTCACTTTCTGTCAACTGTCAAATCCGAATGTCAATTTTATTTGGAATACCAAGACAGAAATCAAGAATGAATTATATCAGCCGAGTCTTTCAGAGTCTTTTTTTACAACCTTATTGATCCGTTGGCAATGTTTAGCGCGTCTTGAGAAAACTGTATTTACCTTACAGTCTCTGCTAATTACGTAGTGTCCAACACTTGCCAAAAGAAACCCCTCTTTAGCCCATTAATGACATATGACATTGATTCTTAGAGTGTCTCACAATGTGTCAGCAAATTGCTCAGTTGCGCACAGGTTGTCTCTCTTTCAATACTGGTCAGTCTATTCTTTGCAACTATGTCAACCATTTCCAACGAGCAGACAGACACATTCTCTCCCTCTTTTCTTCAACAGTTGACAACGCACACACATACTGTTCTGTCACTCGTTACACCTCTTCTTGAGACACTGACTGTGGACAGGGTCCCTTCACTCTCTTCTATTTCTTCACTATTTTCCTGTTGCACAATGACACATAACCATTTTCTCTCTCTCTCTCTCTCTCTCTCACTATTTCTCATTCTGACTTATTTCCATCGCAGAAGAAAGACTAGGCATTTCTTTCTTTCGATCTTTAACTGTAGTGTGAGCATTGTTATTGATTTAGTTCTTTTAGTTCCTCACTTTTTAGGAATTATTTTTGCAATTCAGTGAGAACCTGTTCATGTTTTTTTTACTTAGAATATTAGAAAATTAGTTGAATTTAATGTAAATACAAAAACCCAAGATGAAAAAATAATTTCAAAAAGTTGTGACACGATCTGAACCAATTCGGAAGATATTTAATTCACTGGAATTTTTGAATTTATTCGATTTTAGATTTAACTTTTTTCTTTTTTCCTGAATTCTCCTTTTTTTTAAAATCTCCTTTTTATATTGCACTCTCTCTCTCTCTCTCTCTCTCTCTCTCTCTCTCTCTCTCTCTCTTTCTCTCTCTCTCTCTTCCTTTGCAAATCATACATTCTCTCAGAAAGTAATGTCGTCGATCACTCAAGCCCAATCGAACGTCCAACTTTGGCAACAGCCACCACCAGCAGGATTCAATATCCCAACAATTCCACCAGTCGTCTCAACCCGGACATTGACTGTAAAAGAGTACGAAGAAAAAATTAAAACGAATTCAAAAGACATTCAAAAACTGAGCAAATCAAAAGAACTCAGAAGAACGATTCTCTTTGAAATCGAAAAGCGTCCGCAATTATGGGCAGAGAAAAAGAGCTTCGCAATGCAAAAGAAACTCTGGCCAGCGGTCGCTTGTGATGTTTATAAGAGAACTGGAATCATTTTAAACAGTAAGTCTTTTTTGGAAAGAAACGAATTAATTTATTTATTTACAGTACAATCTCTTCGTCGCGTTTTCAAGTCAACAAAAACGAATCTCCGGGGCCATCTAGCCAAAGCAATTTTCGAGTTTAATTTGGAAGGAATGGAAATGGAAGAGTTCCTCTGGAAGAACGCCGAAATGTACGGTAGCATTCGATTTTACCGTACTTCTACACAAAAGTTGGAACAGGAATATAGAAATAAGAGGCTCTCGAATCAAGGATCTACAGTTGATATTGATGATAAAGATGAAGAAGATCTTGATGATAGTACCAATGACTGCGAGATTATTGGGTGAGTTTTTTTTACTTTCTTCTGCTCAGTGAAGGTCGGAGTTTGAATTAGTCAACTAAATAGTAGGAAAAAAACCGAAAAAAAGCTTCAGAAAAATAGAAAAAACGACATTTTTGATCGTATAAAAACGTTTGAGAATTTCAAAATTTGAAGACAATTTTTAATTTTTAACAAATCTTTGCATTTGAAAAAAAGATGTATTTTAAACTTTTGAGAGTCATTTTGAAAGTTCAATTAGGTTTTTCTCGTTTAGTATTCACAAAATTTGTCAAAAATATGTTCCTGATTTCAGATTTGTTCAAGCTGACCCGACTTACTACGCAGTTCCATATAAAAAAGAGCCGATTCAAATGGAAGGTGAGTTTTTTTGGCTTTTTTAAAAAATACTTTCATCGAACGATAGTTTTAAAGATGGAGAAGTTCATTTTCTGATCATTTTGTCGTAAATATGTTGTTGAGTTTTTTTTTGGAATGATTGAGAAAAAAAAATGTTCTTCAAAATTTGAAAATAGCCTTACAAGGGAGTTCACTTTAGATAACGGTTCAGAATTTTCTATAAATTTGACCAGGGGTAGTTTAGACCCGCTCCCACAACTCGAAGTCTCCACTCCCACAACTCCCGAAAAAGCCCAAAAATTGATGCTCAAAATATGGGCTCAAATTGGCTATTTACAGGCGCAGTCTCCTCTTGGCCTCTCTTCTCTATAATTTTCGACTGGCAGTTGGTGTAGTGGTAGAGCGCCTGTATGGTAGACGACACGATGCAGGTTCGATTCCACGTTTTGCCAATTTTTTTTGCTTTTTTTTCTGATCACGAAAACACATTTTTTGACTTTCTGGAGCTGATCAGAAAAGTATCAATCAACTCATAAGCTTCAAAATGATAGAAAAAACCGAATTCCTCACTTTTTTCATAAAATGTTTTCCTCAAAATTTTGAAGCCAACTGACCATTGTGGCAAAAAATGAAAAAATAATTTTTTTTGCTGAAAAACGTTTCCAGAAAAGTTTAACTGTAAAAAAACGTCGAAAAAATTTTTTTGCTAAAATTCACATCAATGGTCAGTTGGCTTCAAAATTTTGAGAAAAATATTTTCTGAAAAAAGTGAGGAATTCGGTTTTTTCTATCATTTTGAAGCTTATGAGTTGATTGATACTTTTCTGATCAGCTCCAGAAAGTCAAAAAATGTGTTTTCGTGATCAGAAAAAAAAGCAAAAAAAATTGGCAAAACGTGGAATCGAACCTGCATCGTGTCGTCTACCATACAGGCGCTCTACCACTACACCAACTGCCAGTCGAAAATTATAGAGAAGAGAGGCCAAGAGGAGACTGCGCCTGTAAATAGCCAATTTGAGCCCATATTTTGAGCATCAATTTTTGGGCTTTTTCGGGAGTTGTGGGAGTGGAGACTTCGAGGATCTCTATACACGGGTCTAAACTACCCCTGGTCAAATTTATAGAAAATTCTGAACCGTTATCTAAAGTGACCTCCCTTGTTAGTTTTCAAATAAAAACAACACGCCCCTATATCAAATAATTTTTTCAGAGACTGAACAAGTTATGGATAATTCTGCAAGCTCGACTACTACTTCTAGTAACGAAGCTATGATTCAACCAAACTCCGTTCATGACAGACCGCCATCGGATTTCATTGATAATTTTGAAATCCCAAGAAACTCCTTGATCGACCGCTATATCGATGAGCAACGACGAAATCGAAGGACTGAAGCGGACATCGAAGCGGAGTACATGAGAAGAAGGATTGGAAATTTCAAAGTGGAGCAGCCTACTAGAATCAAGCTGCTCCAGAATACTTTGTTGCAAGTTGCAATGGCAGTTGAAAGGAACTCATACGCCCATATCTCAAATGTTTTTGAGGATCTCTCAAGAATGTTCGATAATTAAATTTTATAGTTTTCAAGTGTTGTCTTTTTTAATTTTTCAAATTCATATTTGATCTCACAGAACCATAAGTTTCTTTGCCCTCTCAATAACATTTCATGTTTTTCTTCTCCCTTCCATCAAATCATTTTCTATAATTTTTCTTGATCTAGTTAATTTTTATTTAATTTTACTTTTTTTCTACGTTGAATTTTGATACAATAAATTTTATGGTAATTTATATTTATGGTAAAAACAATTTTATGAACAATTTTTGGTAAAAACAGCGTCTTCATTTTTAGAATAAAGCAATCGGATCACTTTTTAACAAATAAATGGATCCAGGAAACAAGTTATATGTAGATGAATGAGATCCCAGAACATTTTTTCAAGCTTTTAAATTTGAAGAGCCATATCTCGCTTGAAATAAAAGCTATCAAAAAACTGTCAATCAACTATCAAAATACTCAGCTAACCATAAACTGTATTTTATCAGTTAATCGCATTTTCAAACCTTCATCGGGAATAAAAATACAGTAAAAACTATCTCCTATGTCTGAAACAGGTCTTTTCGATCAATATATGGTCCAATGCCTATCTCTTTTCAAATCCTTGCACCGCAGACTGTGCATCTGCGCTCCAATGAAATCCAGTTGTCTGAAATGAGTGGGCGTGTCTGTCGACTGACTCTGGAAAGAGACGTATTGGACACTCATTCCATCATTCACTCTCCTTATAGAGTGGTCGTCTTCCCTCTCTTTTTTTTCAGACTCTTTCAGACCCTCCTTCGCCTCCTAAAATCGATTTATTGATCGATTCAGCACCCCTTCTTACCCCGTTTCCATCTCCTTTCATTGATTTCTCCCTCTATTTTTCTTTTTTTTTCAGAGAATGTCCGTCGAAAGCAATATCGAACGACTCGAGAGACTGAATCGCGATCTGTGCGCCCAGCACGTTCATGATTTTGATTTGATAAAGGAATTAAAAGCGGCTTTAAAAGAACAAGCTAAGGAATATGATGAGTATGTGGATAGGATGGAGTTTTCAAGAAAAGCGTACGAGAGCGATCAGGATGATTACGAGAGCAATGAGGAGTACGAGAGAGAAACGGAAAGGTAAGTGGTGGGCCTATAATGCAAAAAGGTCTTTTAAAGATCTGATACCATTTTTTTAACTCAAAATCTTTATCGAAATACTCTCTTTTCAAAGCTTTTTTGCTTTCCAAGACGTTTTTAAATGAGAAACATAAAATATTTTCTTACTGATGGCTTAAACAAGCTTCCGCTTTTCTATGCCTTCTTGAAAAGACCAAAAACAGTAGTATTTGCTTTAAAAATTGTGTTCTTCAAAAAGAAATATTCCTAAACCTGATTTTCATTCCAGAAAACGCGATTCGGAAATCAAGAAAGCTGACACGATGATCTCAAATCTCCGAAGACAAATTGCCGAACAATCCGAGAAGATTTCCAACCTTTACAACAAGTTGGATCAACAAGATGAGATTGTGCAGGATCTGGAAGCGGAGCTAAGAGGAATGCAAATTCAGATGAAGGATCGGGAAGTCGAGATTGAGGAAAATGAGAAAGAAATGGAGGGACTAGCCGCTTCGAATAAAGAAAAGGATGAGAGAATTGAGAAGTTGGAGGCGGAAAAGGAGGAGCTTCAGAAGAAAGTCTTGGAGTTGGGACGGTTGGTTGGAAAAGGGAGAGGCGATAGAATGGAACCACCGCCATACATTGCTCCTGAATTCAGAAGAAAAGGCTTTGAATGGGATTCGCACTCAACCCAAGAGACACCAAAAGTCCAGATCCCGTCTGATTCAAAGACTAAGGCCGAAAGCGATAATTACGAGATATACGGGTTCGAGGAGGAATTCTATACCAGAGCTAATGCCCAAGATGTCTTCAGAACAGTCTCAGGTCAGCTGGACCTAGATTATTATGCCCCGAAAACCCCCGAGGATCGAAAAATGAGTTCCAATAGCTATAAGACCACAAACTTCTGGTCCCCAGTCCAAGCCGAAGAAACTCCCTGGTTTAGCAGTTTCGATGAATACGGACAGTACCTGGAATCTCAAGATTCAACCCAAACCTTTGAGGCTTCCAAGTATGCCCCAAAGACCCCAGAAATCCCAACCCCAGAAATCCCAACATGGTTCCAAACCTCTCAGGCTTCCAAGTATGACCCAAAGACCCCAGAAATCCCAATTGCTCCTAAACCCAAAGTTCCGTTTGGTCAACCACCAGGATACGTTGCTCCTGAATCTAGGAGAGAACATTACTCATGGGATTCATTCTATTCTCCGGTGTCCAGTCTCTTATCACCAACCGAGGACATGTTCTACGGAAATCAATACTATTCCTAATTTTTTAATCCATTTTTTTTCACATGATCAATTTATTTAATAAATATATATTTTTTGATTTTGGAAAACAGAAATTATTTTCGTAGAGCTCCCTTGGACGTAATTGATGTATTTTGAAAAGAATGAGTGTTTTAGGCCGAAAATTGTTTGATATTTAAAACTAGTTCAGCAGAGCGCGATTGCATCCTTTCGCAACAGAGAGGGTCCTATACCCCTCATAGTCAGTACAGGCTACTCTGTCTGCAGTCACTGACCTTTGACCGGGTCCCTTTCCCCCTGTCGTCTCTTCTATTTCTGTGTTATTTTGTTGCACAATGACACACCACTCCCTCTCTCTCTCTTTCTTCACCTTTTCTGCAAAAAACTATTCGTTTTTTCGGTTCTTTTTTGACCACAGACTAAATATAAGCAATGTTTTTGCTATTTTGCGACTAAAATCTCATATTTTTAATGTCAAAAATACGTTATCTTTATCAAAAACAAATATTATATATTATTTTTCCAATTATTTTACTAATTTCATGGTAATTACCGCGAAATATTATTTTTTCAACCGAGAGGTCGACTTTTCCAAGTTTAATAGTGAGTTCGAAAATTCATGTAGTAACTAGTTTTGAAATTATACAGTTTCAAATTCGTGCATTTCAAAATGATAGCCCTTTTTTGAGACTTCGTATACAGGTTTCGTCAAAATACTATGCCCCAAAACATTAATTTTCTTCATTACAGTATAGGCCGAGATCCATCAAGTCCATTGAATACGACAACCACTGGAAGTGTTGTCAAGAGTGAGCCTGCAGAGATTGATGGTGAGTTTTTTATTCTTTGTAAATTTCCAAAATTAAAATATTTTTCCAGATCCAGAACCAATGGAACAAAAACCGATGGAACGAGGATTCGAAAATTCTGAGTGAGTTTTTATTTGGAAATTATGGGGTAAGAGTTGAAAATAGTAAATTTGAATGAATAATCGAGATTTTAGTATCAGAAAAATTAAAATAAATACTGAGCAACTTTTGTTGACTGTCAAAAATAGTCAAAAGTGAGTGTGGCTCTAGAAATTATTTTTACAAACAAACACTAGTTTTAGACTTTAAAAGAAAAAAAGAACAGCTAAATTTCACAGAAGTTATAAACTTTCAATGTTCATATGAAAGTTCTATTTATAAATCCATGTTTAATACTTTGCCAATTCAACAAAATATCTTCGTCTTATTTCGTTACGATCATTTTTGAAATAGTACAATTTTGCTTAACTTTTGATAATTTCGGTAGTTACAAAAATGGCTCGCGAAATTATACTGTTTCGAAAATGACTGTAACGAAATGAGACGGAGCTAACATAATCTTGCTTTCCCATACAACTTCAAAAATTCTGAGTGAGTTTTTATTTGGAAATTATGGGGTAAGAGTTGAAAATAGTTGCATTAAGCTCTGCTTCTATAACCTAATCTTCAATGAGATCCTGAAGAGTTACCCGCGCCTGCGGCGCGGGATGGGAGTACGGCCTGCGGCCTTGTTAGTGGGTCCAGGGGTGCCGGCCTATTCGCCCCTCACTCGCTCCGCTCGTTCGGGTCGAATAGGCCTCGTAAGGGAACTTGTATGTACTCTGGACTTCAATGTCATCATCTTCCCAGGAGGTCAATTGGGGGAGACAGAGAGAGACGACCACCTTCCCAGAGGGACGTGAAGAAGACCATTCTCCTGGGAAGATGCTTAAAACTATTATAAAAAGCTTCCGAGTTTAAATTTGCAAAATCTAAAAAGTCGTGCATCATGCCCCCAACATTCCCCATCTTCTGGTGAAAACACGGTCAAAATCGGTCGAGTAGGAGCTGAGAAAACGCTGCGGACACATTTTTATTACACTTTTTTCGGACATTTTTTGGGGGACATAAGCCCCGCCCTAATTGACATCCCCCATACTTTCCATATTTAAGAAGAAGAGGTTGCAGAAAGGGGGCAGATTCTTTATTTCGAAACGCTTTTTTAAATTACTGGCTTAAAAAGTTACAAAACAACTAATTTCGAAAATGTGCTTTGAAATTGTACTGTTTCAAATTCGTTTATTTCAAAATGATACGGAGCCTTTTTTCGCGACAATAGGTTTTTGTATATTGACTTTGTCAAAATACTATGATCCAAAACATTAACTTTCTTCATTACAGTATGGGCCGAGATCATTCAAGTTCATTGAATACGACAACCACTGGAAGTGTTGTCAAGAGTGAGCCTGCAGAGATTGATGGTGAGTTTTCTTGTTTTTTGTGACTTTGGAAATTAAAAAAAAATTTCCTTGGAATTTGTTTCAACTTGAGTTTTTAAAAAAACATTGCTAAATTTAATGAAATTCTCAATTTCCAAAATTAAAATATATATTTTCAGATCCAGAGCCAATGGAACAGAAACCAATGGAACAATTCCGAACCAATGAAAGCAATGGATTTCCGATGAATCCGATAATCAGAAGATCGTATTTTCCAAGACCTCCAACCATCGAAGCATCATCATCTTCAAGAGTTTTGACAAACGGAAACGCTGGGATCCAACAGAGAATCTATAAAGGAGGGATGAGCCAATTAGATGTCGATCTCTCTTATTTGGAAAGAAAAATAGAACGATTTGGAGAAGAAAAGCCATCAAAGAAAAGACTTCTTCAAGATACACTTCTACAAGTCACCATGGCCATTGAGAGAAGTTCGTATCAAAATATTGGCCACGTCTTTGCGGATCTTGAGAGAATGTTTAGTTGAAAAACTCTTTCCATGTCTTTTTCGTATCATTTTTACTATTTAGCATAATTTATTATCAGTTTCATCAATTCTTAATACTTCTTATACCCCTGATATCATGATTTTCTCTCTATTTTTTATAGCTCTTTTTTCTCTTTTTTTATAGAATCGGTTTTTTGTTACTATCGGTTTGTCATTTTCCCAGTTTGTTTTATATTTTATTCTCGGATTCCAATGAGTTCTGATACTTATAAATTTTATGACTTCTTTTTTTATCGCATCAAAAAATTTTCGGTTTCCAAAAAACCTGATTTTAAGATAAAATTTGTAATTCTTAATTTGAAGTCTTATATCTCGACTGCTGTGAGAGCTATCAGAGAGTTGTCAACTAACAAAATATTCAGCTAATCATGAGCAATGTTTTATTAGTTGACAGCTTCTCCATATCTCTATTGAAAATTGAGTTACAGTACTTTCCATACAGTATATGTGTTTGAAGATGAGTGGGCCTGTGTAGGGAGGAATCAATAGTGAATGGTCCCAGCTTGTTTCTGGATTGTTTTTTTTGCACCGCAGACTGTGCAAGTATGCTCCACTGAGAACTCATTGTCTGAAATGGATGGGCGTGTCTCTCGACAGACTATAAAAGGGGGATGCAGAAGGTGTAACCCTCATTCCTTCATTCACTTCGTTTGCAGAGTGGTCGTCTTCCCCTTTCTCTCTTCTAGAGTCTTCTAGAACCCCCTTCAGGCCCCCCTAGAACCCCTAGAGTCGATTTTTTGGTCGATTCAGTACCCCTTCTCACCCTCTTGCTCTGTCCTTCCATTGATTTACTCCCTCTAATTCTCCATTTTTCCAGAAAATGTCTGTCAAAACTGAGTACTCCGAAATTGATCGTCTTACAAAGCTGAATCGCGATCTTTGCATCCAGCATACTAAGGATTACGATTTGATCCAGGAGTTGAAAACCGCTTTGAAGGAACAAGAAGACTTGATTGAGGAAAAGGAACAACTATGTGGGGAATATCTGGATGAATTGAAAGCAATGAAGGAGGAAAAAACGAAGTTTGCTGAAAAAGTGAATAACGAAATGAAGGAATTAATGGAGACAGCGAAACAGTGAGTTTATTTAGTAGGCGGGGCTTAGATAGTGCTATTTAAATATAAATTGCGCTCTGAATGAGACATTCACTTCGAAAAATAGAGGTCCCTTCAGGCCAGTGTGTCTTTTCGAGAAATGATTTCTCGAAAAATGCCCCTTTCGAAAAATTTTCGAAAAATTTTCGAGAATTTTCGAGAATTTATTCGAAAGATTTCTCGAATAAATTTCGAAAAATCACACGTTTTTCGAAAATTTCTCGAAAGATAAAAAATAAGAAAAAACGTGTAAATTGCGTTGTACTTGACCACGTGGCGGCGCCCCAATTTCTTTTTTCGCTTTTTTTTTGAAATTCAAAATTTTTTTCTGGTCGTTTTTCGAACAATTCTCGAAAAATGACGTGTTCGAAAAATAATTTGACGAGAAATTATTCGAAAAATACTCGAAGAATTTTTCTCGTGAATTTTTCGAAAATTTTTCGAATAATTCTCAAAAAATTTCTCGAATAATTTTCGAAAAATTCACGAGAAAAATTTTTCGAAAAAATTTCGAATTATTTTCGAATTTTTTCGAGAAATCTTTCGAGAAATTTTTCGAATCGCTCTCGAAAAGACACACTGCTTCAGGCTTCATTTAAAAAAAGAGCTCTCTTATATTTTTTTTAAATCTATTAGATCTGTAAGGATCCCTGATCTCTTTAGGCGGTGGAAGAGACCCTTTTTTTTCGGGAACTCCTATTTTTTCGAAAAAAAAATCCTATTCTACAACAGAGTACAGAATACTTAACTTTTTCAGAATACGCGAAGAAGATCATTCGGAAATCGTGCGTCTCAAGGAAGCGCTTCTGGGAGCGAAGACTCTACTGGAGGCGAAGAATCAACTGGAGAATGAGGTGGTCGATGTCAAGGAATCCATTGCAAACGCAAAGGAACATGTGAAACAGCTATTGTCCTTGATTGATGATCAGGATAAAATAATCGGGACGTTGAATGCGGAGAATGCGGAGTTTCAGAGGAAATTCGAGACGGAGAATTTGATTGAAAAGGCGAAGGATGAATCGGAGCACGAGAATCGGGGAAAAGCACAGAAGAAAGTGCGATTTGAAGTGTGCCAAAGGGTTCTAGGAGTCGATGATGATAAGATTGTATCTAGCAATTTGGCCCCTACCGTCCCAGATACCCCAGAAGTACCAGAGGTTGATGAAGGCAAGAGTCTTGAACTTCAGAGATTGGAGGATCTATTCGCTAAACTATACCCAGTTGATCCTAACGCCGAAATTGTCCAAGATGCCCAAAAGCTGATCCTTGAACCCAGCAATATCCCCGAGGTCCAAATAATTGGTCCCACTGTCGGGAAAAATGTGATGATCCAGTTAAGCCCAGTCCAATCTCAAAATGACCTGAGCGAGATGCCAAAAGTCATAAAGGATGGGGAGACTCCGACCGAAAGACGTTCCGATTTCAAGACCAATCCTAAAAACGTTCAGACCTCTGGTGAGACTCCTGCTCCATCAGTAAGCACCCCAAATGCTCCATATCTACCACCTCCCATGATCCCATTTGCCATGCCACCTGGATACGTTGTCCCTGACAGTCTACTCGAACACTATTATTCGTACCTTTACCCATGTGGATACATTCCTTATCAGGTGCCAACCCCTGGTCAGGTGCCAACTTATGATCAAGAGCCAACCAATGGTCAGGCCCCGTCTCCATTTCCCCCGATGTACCCCTTTAACTATTGAAACGATGGAAATCTTTGAAACCTCTTCTTGATTTTTTTGTTGATTTTATGATCTTATAAATGTTAATTTTAATAAGTTGTTGAACAACAAAAGGTGAAACCAAAGACGTTGATTTTATAGCTTATTTCGGCAATTTTAAGAAACAGAATTTTTTTCTCCAAAAATTTAAAATTTACCTCAAAATTACAAAAGAATTTCGCTGACAATTTTTTTTATAAAATAAAATCACAGTTTCCGACGAAAAACTTTCCGTTTTTCTAAACTTTATTAATAAATTTAATTTTTACTGATTCAATTGGTTTGAAGATGAAACCCGCTCCCTTTTTCAAGAAGAGTAGCCGAAAAAAAGACGAATGCATTTGGAAAAAAGACAATTTGTTCTCTTCTTTTTTAAATAATCCCACAGAAGCAGAAGAAGAAAAGAAGACATTTTGCACTTTCTCCCTTCTCTTCTCTTTACGTCTCTTTTCTATTTCTTTCATTTTCTGGAGGTCTCAATTGCAAACTCGAGGGACCCCAAAGACCAACCACCTGGACCCCAGAAAGAAACACCATCCGTCCCACCTCCATGCAGCTGTCTGCAGACCTTTCAACCAGCAATGAACCATGAAATGGACAGATGGATTTCTATTCAATGAATCAAATAAAAAAAGAAATTAACATACTGAATTCACATATTTTCAAAAAGCTTTCTAAAAACAGAAACATTATTCCAATACTAACTTCGAAATCAGAGAGTCCATGAAACAGAGAAATTCATGTTTTTGATATTTTCGCTGAATAATTTGCCTTATAACGGATTATTTCAGGCAATTCAGACGTTTAAACACATTTCAACTTTGTTTTCTGAATAAATAAAATTTCATGTACTTCTCTCGGAAATTCTGGGAGTGGAGGGAAAGATTGGCCAACCGAAGAGAAACTTTGCTTTTTTTCGCTAAAGTTTGAGCTTGTATATCTCGATTTCTATGAAAGATATCAAAAACATGTAAACTGATAAAATATTGTTAAAAAAAAACTAAACATTTTGCTTGTTGTCACTTTTTTGATAGCCCTTACAGGAGACGAGTGGTAAGGGTTTGAAGTTGACAATCATGTTTGTGGGTGCCTGGTATTCAATTGTTCATAACTCGCTTCCGGTTAACGGTGTCCAAAAAATGTCAACTAATGAAATATAGCTTATAATAAACTGAGCATTTTGTTAGTTGACAGTTACTTAATAACTCTTACAGGAGTCCAGTTATATTTCATATATAGATCATGGGTCAAAAACTTCAGAAAACATTTTTTTTCAAAGATTGAATCTGACTTTGAAAACACCTAGAAACCCGATTTTCAGTCAATTCTAGAATTTCTCTCTATTTATGAAATCAAATTACAGTTTCTGTTCTCTTTTCTAAACTCTATGAAATGAAACAGTGATACTTCCATTGATTTGCATGGAAAAAAAACCTTTCTTTTTTCTTTCGAGAGTCTCTTTTTTTGCCTAGCAGTCGCGAAAAAGAACTAATGCATTCAGAAAAAGAGATATTTTCTCCCCTTCTTTTTCTCTTTTTCTCCAACGGAACCCAGAGGACTCGACGAAAAAAAGAAAAATTGCTCTTTCTCTCATCTTTTCTGTCTGGCGTCTCTTCTCTATCTTCTCTTTTCGTGCTTTCGAACCCTTCTTTTATCTTGACATTCATTCTAACCCCCAAGGCTGTCCGATGTAACGGCCGCCCGTCTTACTGATTTTTTTGAAATTTTATTTCTTATTATTATTCATTATTGAAAACAGCGATGTTTTTTTGTGTTTAAAAAAAGTGAGTTCATGTTCTAAAGAGAATTTATGTGGAGATTTGAATAAGCTGGAAAAAAAATCAAGTCACTAGTATTTTTTCTTTTGAATTCAGCTTTTCGAGACCTTTGAAATGAGTGTAACCTTTTTTTTGGTTTGGATAATTTTTGGGCTTACCACAAAAGTTACCGTAACTCGTGGCACGGTGAAAATTCAGATTTTGTAACAAGCGAAATGGATTCAGCTCATTTAGAGCATTCATTTGAGTATAATCATGACTATATTTCGAGTAATTTGAGTTTGGGCCCCTATGCGCCTTTAAAGTCGTGGCGAGACCCAAAACTAAAAATTGAACGGAATATAGTCATGATTATACTCAAATGAAAGGCCTCAATGAGCTAAATTCAATGCGCTAGGTTTCATATCTTTATTTTGACCGTAGTTTGAGTTACTGTAGTTTTCGTGCTAAAATTCTGAAAATTTAGTATTTTTTCCAGTTTTTATAACTCAGTTCTCAGAAAAGATACAAAAGAAAAGTCAACTAATAAATTGATTATTGTGGTATGAACTACATTTTATTAGTTGGGACAATTTTGATACCGTTTACAGAAATCGAGTTATTGACGCTCAGAAGTTAAAAATCATTGAAAATTTGAAAAAAAAATAACCTAGTCATATTTATACTCATTTCAAAGTTTTTGATTGACTGATTTCAAATTGAAATTGAAATTTTGAAACTAAGATTATTTAATTTCTCAAAAATCACAGTTTCAGAAAAAAGATCCCTCTCCATTGTGGAACAGGAAAACTGACACATCGTCAGATTGTCAACTACTCTGGATGTGGGCTTCCGTTTTTCGATCATATATTCGGCTGCTATGATGTGAGTTTTTTTGTGATTTTATTTTTAAAAATTTTAATTTTATAAGTACGACCAGGACTTTGAGGTCAAAATTGAGCACAAATGCACAATTCGGATGATTTAATGTGAGTTTTTTTCTTTTTGTTTAAAAAAAAATTGTCAACCATAATTTTTACAGTAAGACCAGAACTCTGGAATTGAAATCCACCACAACTGCAGCGTCAACGGAACGGTATACGAAAAGATAGACAAGGTCGTCGATTCCAAGTGCAAAAAGTAAGAGATTAAAAAATTATAAGTTTTGAATGTAAATGTTTTCAGCGGAAGTCGTACCTCCTATACAAGTTAGTTAGGTCGGATTGCACTACGAAAAAGATTCCGAATAGGACGAACATCACGTACCATGCCGACTTCAGCGAATCAATACTACTTATTGTTTCTTCAAGGAAAAATGGATTTTTGTGAGTTAAAGAAAATTGTTTTCTGACAAAAATTAATTTTTTGGAATTCGAAATTTAGCAGGAAATCAGTAAGAAACTTCTTTGACTTCAACTAATTTTGAGAACATTTCAAGTAAAAAACTACCGTAACCCGAGCAACTGTAGAATCTAGAGCTTGAAATTTAACGCATTGAATTCAGCTCGTTGAGACCTTTCATTTGAGTATAATTATGACTATATTCCAAGCAATTTTAATCTTGACCCCTATGCACCTTTAAAGTCGTGGCGAGACCCAAAATTAAAAATTCAACGGAATATAGTCATGATTATACTCAAATGAAAGCTTTCGATGAGCTGAATTCAATGCGCTAGGTTTCAAATCTCAGTGTCTACCGTACCTCGAGTTACGGTAGTTTTTTTTTCAAACCGCTCATTTTGAAAAGTTCGAAAAATTTTTTTTCAAATTTTTAGTTTTTGAAACTGAGAACTTAGTTTTTTAACTCGAGAAATTTCAGAAACACAAAAAACGGATAAACTTCCCTTCGTGTGCACGAACAGGACAATAAATCATAAACAAATGGCCAAAGGATGCGCCGGTTTCGAATGGCGATTATGATTGGATTGGACGTGAGTTTGATTCAGATTAACTTCAATATATTTTCCTAATTTCAGTATCACTACGAACCGTTTATTGCAAGTATCGTCGATGTTCAAAAATTTTCCTCTTCATAATATTTGATGCTTCCGAATGAAAAGTGTTTTGAAAGAGCAGTTGTTATCAAATACCAACACAGAGAAAAGGGAGAAATTGATAAGAAAGAGAGAGAGAGAGAGAGAGAGAGAGAGAGAGAGAGAGAGAGAGAGAGAGAGAGAGAGAAGTGAAATACAGACAGAAAAGAAGGAACAAAAAGCAATTTGTGTTCTTTTCTTCGTCAATTCCTCGGGGATTATATGAAGAAAGAAGGGAACCAATTTTTTTCCGAAAAAAAAGAGCTTATTCTCTACATATCAATAATACTACTATTTCATCTCATCTAATTAAAAAATGAGTACAGAAACTGTAATTTTATTCAACAAAAAATATGAATTCTCAGAATTGATTGAACATCGGATTTCTAGGTGTTTTTTGAAATTAGAATAGGTTTTATGATGGAATTTGATTAGTTTTGAATTCCATATCGCCAATATTTTCAAAAAAATTCAAAAATTTGATATTTTGGCTAAATTAAATTTTTCGGCTTTCTGATTCGAGACTTCTCGGCTAATGTCATAATTTGAAATTTGAATGGACAAATTACGATATTCCGGGTACTAGATTGGATAGAGAAATTTTTCTGAAACCTGGAAAAAAAACTTTCGAAATTTTCAACAGATGATCTCTTAAATGTAACTCGTCACGTGTTGAAAGAACTAGAATATCTCAATTTCTGTTAGAACTATCAAAAAAGTGTCAACTAACAAAATTCTTAATTTTTGAAAATTTCCAAAAAATTTTTCTGTTTCTAGAATTGTTTTTAATAGTTCATGAATGCATAATCTGGTTTCACTTTATTCATTATTTGAGTATGAAAGTCTAGATAAAATTGCTTCTCTCCTCGAAATTCACTTGTCAAGTTGAAAATTTTGATTTTTCCACCATGACAATTTTTTTCCCATCACGAAAAACTTAAAAATTAACATTCATAAAATCTAAAATTATTATTTTGAAATTTTCAATAAAGAGCAGAAAGGACAACTGTTGTTGACCTTCTCCCTTATGCTTATCTCTCTCACCTCGCTAATTTAAACTTGCCCTTTTCTCTCTTTCAGTGTCTCTTATCACTTCCCATTCGAATTCTCTCCCATCAACAATCATTTTACTCCATTCAAGGCCTGACCCTGTAAACGGCCGCCCGTCTTTTTGATTTTTTCTAACTATTTCTTTATTCATGGATTGAATACCGTACTTTTATGGTATTAATTAAAAAAAAAGAACGCTATGTTCTAAAAATGAAAAAGTGAGTTTTTCAAGAAGAATTAGTAGTAAAGGAATTACTGTAAAGACGTGATATTATGTTTTTTGAATTAACCTCATTGAGACGTTTCGAATGAGTATATTCATGACTAGGTTTTTCGAAATTTTAGGCTAACCATAAAAACTACCGTAACTCGAGATAAGGTGGAAATTGAGATTTGAAACTAAGCGCGTTAACTTCAACTCATTGAGAGTTTTCATTCGAGTATAATCATGATTATATTCCAAGTAATTTGATTTTTAACCCCTGTGCGCCTTTAGAGTCGTGGTGAGACCCAAAATCAAAACGTCGACGAAATATAGTCATGTGTATACTCAAATAAAAGCTCTCAATGAGCTGAATACAATACGCTTTGTTTTAATTCTGGATTTCTACTGTACCTCGAATTACGGTAGTTTTTGTGGTGAGACACCAATTTTGCAGTGATTTTTCGAGAACATATAACTTAGTTCCCAGAAAGAATACAAGAAAGTGGTCAACTGACAAAATGCTCAGTTTATTTTTAACTATATTTTGTTAGTTGAAATACCTTCGATATCTTCAACGTGAAGTGAGTTATATGCACTCAAAATGAGAACACAATGCAAACTTTAAAGTAACGTACGCGACTCATGATTATAATCATTTTAAACTTCTCGATGAGTTAATTTGTTTTGATAATGTAACAGAACCTATAATATGAACTTTTCCAAAATCAAAAGATGACATTTTTCAGAAAAAAAAATGCAGTCATGCAAGAGCTGAATCTAGAAGAGTTCCAAATGAAAGCAATCAAGTAATTATTGTTTGAACTGTTGAAAGAGCAAATAAACAATGGAAGAAGTTCCGATGGCTCATTCAAACTGAACGATCATGGAGAATGCTTCAATCATTAGATTTATGATGCTGAAGACAAATTTCTAAATAGATTCAGTCACAAAAGCTCGGTACAGTTGTATATCGACACAAAGAACTTCAACTTCTGGGATGCACCACCAAGTTAGCCTCAATCACAATATGCGACATAAAATTTTAATATTTTAGACAATTTTCTCATTTTTATAGTTTTTAAATAAAAATTTTTTGAAAACAATTGCTTTCGACTCCGTTAAACTTGCAGAATCAGTTTCAAAAAAAGATGGTAACTTTCAACTAGATAACTATCTCGGCTGCCGGTAGAGATATCTAAAAATGGTCAACTAGGAAATTGCTTAGCTTATTTGAAGCTATCTTTCTTTAATTAACTGTCTTTTGATATATTCAACGAGCAATGAGATATAAGCGGTTGAAGTTAAGGAGGCACAGAGATTCATGACAAAGAAGGAAAGGGTCGAGATGAAAAAAAAGAGAGCAAGCCTATTAAAAGGAAACCGGTGTCGTCATTCCGTTATCAGTTTCTTCATGAACTCCTCTTCGAAATTCAAAAAAAAAAGAAGAAAACGAGGTATTTGAATAGACTTGACGCGTTGTTAATCGACTTTTTCAAATTCCAAAAAAATTAATAATAAAAAACAGAAACAGTAATTGGATTTTTTTTCTAAAAATTCAATTTTGAAGTGAATTCTGAAATCGTATCTCGAGAAATTTGCAGAATCAACTGAAATTTGATACACAAACATAATAAAAAAAGAATATTCTCCTAACTCAAGAATAAAATTCCCAGATTTTGTTTGAAAAATTTTTCTTAAAAATATTGACAAATTGAAGCTCAAAATAAATTGTATTTGTAATCTAACCAGTCGGTTGGCGCCGCCTAACGGCGGCTAACCTCCTGGTTTAGCTCGTGTTGGAGAATATTCTTGGGCTATAACTAAGCACAAATTTCATTTTTCTCAAATTTTATTAACAAAACATGCAGGCAAACACTTGAACTCATAATTGTAAAATGATTTTATAATTATGGAAGAGTTTTTGCAACCTCGGCCACGGGGTTTTGGGACGCCCCTGTGGCTATTGTATCTCACTCATTTAAAGCCCGTTTTTAAGGCATTTAGAGGCATTTTCAATTTCAAAAAAAGTTGTCAAAAGAAAAAGTGTTCAGAATTTAAAATTACATTTAATTTATGGAACATGAAAATGGGGGTCCTTTCAATTTGTACAAAAAGAATAGGGGACCCTATTATGGAATTTGACTGCAGTCCTACTTTAATAATCGGTATTTTCAGTTTAAAATGGTTAATTTTGGACGTTCGTAACAAAGTGGGGAATGATGGTATTGCTCTAAATTTTTGAAGCAGTTTGTTAATAGCTAGATCTGCATTAACTTAGTTCGAGAAATAAGTGTCCCCTAAAAATAAGGTCCTTCAACCTGCATGAGAAGAATAGAGGTCCCTTCAAACTTCATCACAGAAAAATAGAAGTCCTTTCTCCAGGCGTCATAGGACCCCAAAAAAATAGGGGTCCCTTCGGACCAATAGAGGTCCCTTCGCTAGGTAATACAGGACTGCTAGAAAATAGGGGTCACGTCAGGCTTAATAAGCTCAAAAAATATATGAGGGACCCCTATTTTTGGAATGAAGCATGAAGGCACCCCTATTTTTTTGAAGGGTCCCCTATTCTTTTTCCACAAATTGAGGGGACCCCATTTTTTCTGGTTTTATCAGGCCTAGCGAAAGGACCCCTATTCCTTTCATGCAGATTGAAATGCCCCCTACAGTAACGGACAAAAAATTATCACCTTTAGCGTTTTTAGTTCAAAACGCTCAACTTTGGGCGTTCGTAGCAGAGAGGGGAAAAGTGGGATTGCTCTAAATTTTTCAGGGCAGTTGGTTAATAGCTGGAACTGCATTTCTTTAGTTGACAACTTTTTTCTAAAATCATTTCTGAGAGCTACACGGCTTTTCAAAGCAAAACTAACCATAATTTCGTGAATTTCCCTGCAAAATATCACGTTTTACCACATTTTTCACTTCGATGAGCCGTGTAGCTCTCAGAAATAGTTTCAGAAAAAAGTTGTCAACTAAAGAAATGCAGTTCCAGCAATGAAGAAACCACCCTGAAAAATTTAGAGCAATCCCACTTTTTCCCTCTCTGCTACGAACGCCCAAAGTGGACCATTTTGAACTGAAAAAAACTGATTATTAAAGGAGGACCGCAGGAGGACCGCACCCCTTCTCCCTGCATTTTCTAGGAAAACCTGACTGTCCAGATGTTCCAGAAGTTCTCAGAACTTTTCTTTCTTCTCTTTCTCTATTCGTGTTGTTATAGTAACGGCTGCGCGGAGGTAGTTCGGCGCAGCAGCCGCCATCTCTTCCTTCTTTCTTGGCACTGTTGGCTCCCATAGTGTGAATTCATCATTCCTCCAGCCAGGGGGAATTTTAATTTTTAGAAATGAAATATTTTGGAAACCGAAGGAAGCTTCCCTCCTCTCTCTATCCTAGTTCATCACGGGGCCACGTAAAATTTCAAAATTGAAAAATAGCACTGAAAACGCAGAAAAATGCGCGCAGAAAACTTCAAAGTGCGAATTTCAAAAATCGAAAAAGACGGGCATCATCTCAGACAAATTCTCTATCGATCCATATAATTTTCGTCAAAAAACGTTCAAGGGCGGATCCGCTAGGGCTTGCGACCAACAGACACACACACAGACACACGGAATCTTCTGATTGTTATTAGTAAAGATTCTGACGCTAGAATTCTTTTTCCCGATCTCCTTTTGTTTGAGTACACTAATTGTGAGTGATAAAAAATCAATTTGGCCTCCCTGCTCCTGAATAACAACCTCTACTGGGGATTCCACATTGCGAAATGACTTTTTAGCGCAATAACATTGGGAGCCGTCCCCCTTCTCTAATTCTCCGAGAAGAATCCACGTTGATGGCCGAAAAAATCATTTCCTTCCGCTTCCTGCGTCTCTTTTCTCTCTCTCCATTCGAATGCGCCAGCGCAAACATTCATTCTCTCCCCCAAAGGCCCTCACCTGTCACGGGCCTATTCTTGATTTTTCTGACTTATTTATTATTTGATTGATACCGTAATCGTATCAATCAAAAAAAAAGAACGCGATGTTCAAAAAATAAAAAAGTGAGTTTTTTTTCGAATATATATCTTTTCCGATCATAGTTGAAACTCCCATAGAAATCTGGGCTCATCCCGTTTTAAACGGGCCGTTTTTGAAATTACTGTCTCTACCGTAATCCTACAATAGTCCTGAGCTCGTAAGAAAGAAAAAAAGCAGAAAAACCTCTCTTTTTTCATCCTTCCCTCTAGTTTACTTTTCTCTCGAACGGCCGAATCATATCGTTTGGTTTTTATTCTTTCTCTGCATCTCTATACTTTTCGGCTGCTCTCTCCATTATGCAAAACGAGTGGGGTGATGAAATAAAAGAAGAGAAAACAAATACTTTTTTGGAGGGAGTTGACGGGAAACAAGTAAATTTTTCAGCTTTCCATCAAATCACAAAAAAATGGAAAAATCATCTGAACAGCAGTCACTTTCCATTTCAATCGCATTGGAAGAAATCAAATGAACCAGCGCTCCTCGAAAAGAGATAAAAGGAGAAGTTCTCGTTCAGCTTTTAGTCAACGGGCCAAATCTGCTTGCTCTCCCAACTGATATCACCGTCAAATATGAAGGGCTCATATGGTCAACTCATCTTGGTCTGCTGAGAGACGACAATCACATCTACAGAGAGAATTTCACAGTTGGAGAGGTTGTTGTCAGATACGACACATTTTTCGAAGTGATACAGATGGTCAAATGGCTCGAGAACCGGAGGAAACCGATAAGTTGTATTTGAAATTGACGGTAAGTGAATGGCAAAGGCTTCTGAATTAATTAAACTTTTGCAGCCATGGTGCATGGAAACAATAGCGGAAAGGGCTCCTGACAGACCAAGAGTACTAATTACACCAGCTGAGATCCAAAAAATGATTGATCTTTCAAAATCATTCAGATTTGAGAAGATCACTAACATTCAGGTAGCACAATTTTATGTTTTCCGAGAAAAAAAAACGATTTCCAGAAAATGAACATTTTGCACCAGATCGAGAGAATTCTGGTCATGCTTATTTCGACGAAGAAATAGTTGGACTCATTTGCTTAGACATCAAAAATAATGGAACTAGCCTATACATCATGGAGTTTTTGGAATCGAGAACAAAATACTGACGGTAAACATTCAACAATTAGTGTTCTTTTTCAAATAAAATAATTACAGACGTGGAATTGCTGGTACTCTTCTTCACCATATAATATACAAAATCGCGGAGTCAATGGAAACTATTCAGTCTATTAGGAATTTCTGAACTATTCTATTTTTCTATTATTTTTAAATAAAAATTATTCGTTAAAAAATTTGTTTTGGATTTCGTTAAATTTGCAGAGCCAGTTTGAAAAAAGATGATCACTTTCAACTAGATGAATATCTCGGCTACCGGTAAAGATATTTGAAAACGGTCAACTAGTAGTAAAATGATCAACTTATCATAGGTTATCTTTCTTTAGTTGACTATTTTTTGATATAATCAACGAGCGCTGAGATATAAGGGGTTGAAGTTCAGGAGGCACCGAGAGAACCTCATTCATGACAAAGAGAGGAAGGGGCGAGATGAAAAAGGAGAGAGTAAGGGAAAAGTAGACCCATCAAAAGGAAAAGAGGTGTCGTCATTCTGTTCTCAGTTTCTTCGTGAACTCCTCTTCGAAAATCAAAAAAAAGAAACAAATGAGGTGTTTGAAGTGAATTCATGTACTTCTAATTGAATTTTTTTCAAATTTTAAAAAATTAATGATAAAAATCAGAAACGGTAATTTAATTTTTCCCAAAATATTTATTTTTGAACTGAATTCTAAAATTGTATCTCGAAAAATTTGCAGATTCAACTGAATAAGACAAACATGAAAAAATGAAAACTTCTAATTTTTGAGATGAATATTTCGGTTGTCGTTAAAGTTACCAGAAAACTATCAACACATAAAATGCTCAGTTTATTTTGATGTATGATTTATTAGTTGACTTCTTTTTAACATCTTTAATGAGAGCCGAGTTATAGAAGTAAAAGAACGCATGTATCCGTCTCTATGGTGACTCTCAACTGTCTTTCTTTACGAGAGCCTAGTTTCTGCGTCTTCTTGTTGCGCAATGACACACAACCATTCCCTCTTTCTCTATCTCTACTAAGCAACCTTTCTTGCAAAGTGGAAGAATGAACATGAGAAAAAGAAGGGAATGGTTGTGTTATTGCGCAACAGAAAGAACTCTGTTGAAGGAGGCCAGTGACTGGAGAAGAGATGACTTGTGTTGAGGGGTGTAGGACCCTCTCTGTTGCAAAAGGATTGAGGAGGTAGAACCATTTCTGTGTGGGGTAGGCTGGTGTTGAAGAGAAGAAAGAAAGTGTAGACAGTAGTTGGTGGAGACAGTTAGGAAGAGTAGAGAGGGTCAACACATCCATCGCAATTTGAAAAAAAAGAGAGTAAAAGAGAAAAGAGGGAAAGAGAGTATGTGTGTTCGCATGTACATATAGTGCAGACAGTTGGGAAGAATAGACTTGACAATATGGAGTTTGGAACAAATTTCAATTGGAATCGGATTCTTACACTGAATTCACCTAATTGTCGAAAAATTCTGATTTCGACTGTAAATCCGTTTCTCCAAAATCTACGGTTTCTGAGAATTTTTAACTTTTATGAAGAAAACAATAAATTGTTTTTCTGTCGATCTCGTGTCCTTGGAATACACTAATTGTAAGTGACAAAAAAGAAAAACAACTCCGTATCCATGTTCTTTCGCGTCTAAACAATGATCTCTACTGGTAATTCTACAATAGTTTGCGTACCTTTTTTCTCCGAAGCTCATTTTCAGAATTTTTCCCAAATTTCAGATTTTGTCTGAAAAATCAGTTCTGCCAAAGTTTTCGGTTTCTATGAATTGTCAATATTTCATAAGCTCACAGAATTCTGATAAGCTATTCATCTCGATCAGCTTTGATAATACGGAAGAGCAAAAAGGTCAGTTGACCTTCACACCTATGTTTACTTATCCTCTCTCTTTCTTTCTCCGTCTCTCTTTCTCTCTTCCAATTCAAATTCTTCCGCGCAAACATTCATTCTTCCCCCAAAGGCCCTCACCTGTAACGGGCCTATTCTTGATTTTTCTGAATTATTTATTCTTGGATTGATACCGTAATCGTATCAATAAAAAAAAGAACGATGTTCAAATAAGTTGACAAAGAAGACAAAGTTTTCTTGAAACAAGACATCAAGGAACTTCGTGTGGTTGATGCTAAAGAAGAAACTGCTGTCGAAAGAAAAGCTCGTTTGGCTGATATCGGAGTCACTTTCAACGCCAATGGAAGCGAAAACTGGCCGGTGAGAAATTAAATAACTTCTTTTTTGAACAAGTTTTATTTACAGATCCGTGATATCATCGGGATGAAAAAATCGGAAAACGGTTTTCTTTTCACCACTGTAATGGCAGATCACACTACATCGGATGAACCTCTCTCCAATTTTGCTGATGGAATTGAAAATTTTGCAATTCAAAACTTCTTCTATGACAATCCAAAAGTATGGGTTGCCGTTGGAAACTGAACAAAAAAACAATGACGAGGTGAGTACAAATTAAACATTTTTGTAAGAAGAATCCCCCAACTTGCTCATTCTGAAAAAATTGAGCAAAAATACGGTAAACATTCAAAAATCAATTTTATCTATGTTCTCAAATAAAATAATTACAGAAGTGGAATCGCTGGTGCTTTTCTTCACCATATTATATACAAATTTGCCAATAGAGACTGTCCAGTCTATTAGGAATTTTTAAATTATTCTATTCTTTCTATCATTTTTAAATAAAAATTATTCTTGAAAACAATTGTTTTGGATTTCGTTTATATTTCAGAATCAGTTTCAAAAAAATATAGTCAAAATGCTTAGCTTATTATAATCTATTTTTCACTAGTTAACTGTTTTTTGATATGTTCAACGAGCACTGAGATATAAGCGGTTGAAGTTAATGAATGCACGACCCATCAAAAGTAAAAGAGGTGTCGTCATTCCTTTATTATTATAGTTTCTTCATGAACTCATTTTTGAAATTAAAAAAAAACGAATTGTCTTTCTTTACGAGAGCCTAGTTTCTGCGTATTTTTGTTGCGCAATGACACACAACCATTCCCTCCTTTTTCTCCCTTTACTGGCCAACCTTTCTTGGAAAGTAGAAGAATGAACATGAGAAAAAGAAGGGGGATGGTTGTGTGTTATTGCGCAGAAAAGAAACAGAAGAAAAGAAACAGGAGAGACAAGAAGGGACAGAAAGAACTCAAGAAGGACAGTGACTGGAGAAGAGATGGCTTGTATTGAGGGGGGTAGAACCATTTCTGTGTGGTAGGCTGATGTTGAAGAAAAGAGGGTGTGTGTGTGTATTCGCAGGTATAGTGGAGACAGTTGGGAAGAATAGAGAGGGCTCACATAGCAAACGTAATTTGAGATTCAGAGTTCATAACATGACGGATTTATTGGCATCATAGCAAGTCCTGAGAGTTCCACAAATACATTTCCATCTGAAAGTCATTGAAAAATTCCAGATTCTGTCTCAAAAATTGTTTTTACATATGTTGAGGTTGAAGGAAGTTTCAATTGAAATCGGATTCTTACACTCAAATCACCTTATTGTCAAAAATTTCAGGTTCCAACTGTAAATTGATCTCTCCAAAATCTACGGTTTCTGACATTTCATTAATCTTTGTGAAGAAATGATGACTTCTACTGGTGATTCTACAATGAATTGCGTAATATCATTGGGAGCCACTTTGCTTACCTAGTTTCTCGAGAGAAGTACACGACGATGACCGAACAATTTTTTTCAAAATCTAATTTTCAGAATTTGTCTGTAAATTCAGTTTTTCCAAAATTTTCGGTTTCTATGAATCATCAATGTTTCATAAGCCTACAGAATTTTGATAAGTTTATTCATCTTGATCAGCTTTGATGATACGGAATAGCAAAAAGGTCAGTTGACCTTCACACCAATGTTTACCTTTCTTCTCTTTCATCTTGCTAACCTAAACCACGCCCCTTTCCTCTCTTTCTCCGTCTATTTTCTCTCTTCCAATTCAAATTCTTCCGCGCAAACATTCATTCTTCCCCCAAAGGCCCTCACCTGTAACGGGCCTATTTCTGATTTTTCTGATCTATTTATTCTTGGATTGATACCGTAACCGTATCAATAAAAAATAAGAACGATGTTCAAATAAAATGTTATTTGATATCAATGTCTTCTTTCCAATACATAAAATGGTGAGGAAAATTGTGATTTTATTATACAAATAATGATTTTTTACAGATATACGATTCATTGTTCCGTTACGATGTCTCCACGGCTCAACTACTCAATCTGGCCGCAAAACTGGGAATGAGGAACCCGAGAATGACTTTTTTGGTAAGGAAGAGGAGCAGACATTGGAGAATCCGTGCGGTGTGCATGTAGTTGCTTTATGTCACAACTACTTGCAAAACTTCGAACAGTTCCCCTTACGATCTGTGGATGCCTTAATGCTTCGTAAGCAGATAGAGGTATTCAATAAGGAAATGTTTCGAATTCAAGAAGAGAGAAAGACGAACAACAAAGTTCATGAGGAGCAGAATCTCGAAAACAAATCCTCTCAATCAGATTTGTTCGAAGATCGACATCACGTTGAACAGAGTCCAAAAAGGCAGGAATGTGACTCCTTTCCCGACTTCGATTGTCGAGATCTGGATGGCTACCAGAGTGAAGCTCAAACCGACAACAGTCCGGATTCCATTGACAAACTATTCGAAGATATGGAACACTCTGAATCCTCAACCTCCGCTGAAGCCTCCCCAGAGCTTCCAAACAACGACAATAACTCCAACGAAAATCAAAAACCTGAGAACCAAGACTCCAAGAGAGCAGATAATCAAGAAAACAAGTCTAACTGTTCGGAAATGCTGCAAGCCGTGCCAAAAAGAAACTTTCGGGTCATGGCAAGTCGAAGAAAGCATGAACAAAAAGAAGAGATGCGAAAAAAGCAAGCGGAGAAAAAAGAAGCGGAATTGCTTAGAGAGCAAGAACTGAAAGAAAGAATGGAGGAGCCAACTCATCAAGTACTTCAGCGTTATCGAAAAGAATCAAAGGCAAGTTTCTTTAACCTGAAAAAAACATAGTGTTAATAATTTATTTCCAGCACTTTGAATTCGATTCGAATACAATTGGCTACGATCCAAACTTCCCAAGTCTTCTGAAGACGATTAAAGCTCAAATCCGAGAAGTTCAAGAGGAGGATCCAAAAAAATAGACTTCTTTGTTCGGAAGGAGACACGAAGATAAAGAAATGCTTGAGGCAGCTTCCACAAAAAAAGAAATTTCTTATAAGAAGAGTTGTAAGCCTCAAAAAAGGTCATTCCCGGAAGATCGAAGCCTTTTAAAACTGGTCGGATACAACAGTAATGACATAAATGGTTGGATGGATTCAGAAATTTAATCTTCATTATTTTATTCTTTCTCTCATTTTTATAGTTTTTTAATAAAATTATTATTTAAAAAACAGTTGTTTTGGATCTTGAAACATTTTCAGAGCCAGTTGAATCAGACAAAAATAGTGAACAAAAAGATGTACACTTTTAGCTTTGAAGATGAAATGTTCAGTTTCCCTCATCTCACAGAACAGATATCTCCAAAATGTTGCCTAAATGACAACATTTCGAGATCACGAGATGTTTTTTCATTTTTTCATTTCCCTCTCTCTTTTTTTCTTTCCCCTTTGTGTCTCCACATAGCTTAACCGTACAAGACCGCTTCTCTAGGCAGATTTGTCGACATATTGCTATTTGCTATTTGCGTGAGGGCCATGATAGGAAGAGGGGTGGGAAAGAGGGCCTTGGAGGGTGTTTGTGTGTTTAGAGATGATTCATCAGGGTTTTGAACGGGCTCTTATCGGCTCTAAGGGAATCTTGAATATATTGGGATCCCATGGACATACAGGGGACCTACCGGTACATGTCTCTTGGAAACTGTTAGGGGCCATTTGAGATATATAGGGGATTCAGCGTATTTTTGGCTAAAAATCATTTTTTGATACTCACTCTGGTATTTTGAGAGAATTGAAATTATTTTCTCGCCCTTTCGTGTTTTTTCTCAGTTTCAACTGATTCTGAATTTTTTTCAAAATAAGCGTGGTTCATAACTTCAAACCCTCATAACTCGGTTCTCGTAAAAGATATCAAAAGGCTCTCAACTAACAAAATGTTCCGTTTATCACGAACTATAATTTGTTAGTATACACTTTTTTGATACTACTAACAGGAGCCGAGTTATAGTCGCTCAAAAAAAATTTTAAAAAAAGAAGAATTTTCGGTTTCATCTGAAAATTAAAAAAATGGATTCCCAGCTATAGACAATATGAGGATTGAATTCAATATTTTCTTATTTAAAATCTAGATCTAATACACAAAACATTTATCATCCTTATTTTCAAAACGATCCTCTGATTTAGTCTGAAAAGTCAGTAAATTCTCGAAAATTCCAGTTTCTGTGATTTCATAATATTTATGATGATAAAAAAGCTTAAAAATTCCCATCATTCGTGCTCCCTCGCACAAAAGCCACGTCCCCATTCCTTTCTTTCTCTGCGTCTCCTTCCTCTTTTTCCCATACGATTTCTCCCGCACAGACATTCATTCTCTCCCCCGAAGGCTTGACCCTGTAGACGGCCTATTTATGATTTTTTCTAAATATTTATTTTGATTATGGTTCTGATACCATAATTATATGATATTCATCAAAAAAGAAAAGAACGCAATGTTCAAAAATTAAAAAAAATATATTTTCGAGATTGCTGTTTTGGCTGCTGATTATCTACATTGAAAAGTGAGTGTATGCTTTTTTGTTTTAAATAGAAATTTAATTTTTTTTTCAGAAAATTGCAATGATCGAGGACTAAACAGCTTCCTCATTTGTTGCAAATGCTGTGATCACTTTTGTAAATTGTGTGAGCAGGATAAGAAGGAGACGAATGAGGACGTCGAGAACGGCATAGAAATGAGGGAACTTGGTGATCGTACAAGCGTCAGAATGTCATTGTTGAACGAAGAGGAGTATTCAACTGAGGAAGTCGAGACTGTGGAAAAGAGATGAGAAGAATGAATGACCCGTTCAGTGGACAATTTGATATCGCAAATTTTTGATGATAAGGAGGAAATGGCTGAGCAACAACATGAAGCTGAGGAAGACGATGAGGAGAAAAATTTTAAAAAGTGAGTTTCTGTCTTTTTAAAAATAATTTTTAATACTCTAAAACTAGTGTAGAGACAAGATTCTTTTTTTTTAATTCAGCTTATTGAGACCTTCCTAATGAATATAATCATGACTGGGTTACGGATTTTTTGAATTTTGATTAGTTCCGCATTTGATCGCTGATATCTCGGTTCCTGTTAGTGATATCAAAAATATGTCAACTAATCAAATATAGCTCATGTTAAGCTGAACAGTTCACTAGTTGACTAACATTATGTATCTTTTCTGAGCGACGAGTTTATGTCATTGAAAACAGACTCAAAAAAATAGTCTCATCACAAAAACTACCGTAGCCCAAGGTAAGGTGAAAATCGAAATTTGAAACTTGGCGCATTTGATTCAGCTCACTAAGAGCATTCATTTGAGTATAATCATGACTATATTCCAAGAAATTTGAATTCCGACCTCATGCGCCTTTAAAGTCGTGGCGAGACCCAAAATTGAAAATTCTTCGGAATATATTCATGATCATACTCAAATGAAAGCTTTCAATGAGCCGAATTCAATGTGCTAGGTCAGAAACCCAGTTTCCTATTCTATCTCGAGTTACGGTAGTTTCCAGGTATAATGCTCTCAATTTAGTGTTCTTGTTACAGAATAAGATTCAACCAGCAATCATCAAGAAGACCACTCGATCGAAGATCTCAAGCATCAAGGACAAGAAAGCTGCAACCAAAAAGGCCTAAATTCCGTATGATGAAACTTTGTTTTTTGTTGTGATTTACTCAAATAAATAACTTAATAATAATACAAATATGTGTTATGTTGTCTTTTTTCTTTTGCAGAGTCTATCTAAATTGTATCAGAAAGGTCTTCTTTGTTCACCCCGATTCCACTTTGATAGGTGAATAGCCGTAGTTTCCTATGCTAATGGACAGTCGGCGCCCTGTTTGTACAACATTTGGCAGGGTGCCAATTTCTGACCTCCCATATCTTCCAAGCCCCGCACCTTCACCGGAGAGGTGTCGACCTATTGTTTGGTTAAGGACCACCAAGCAGAATGGGAATGAAAGAATAGATAAGCTCAACCGCACTTAAAATACGCCCCTTTTTCCTTCATCTTCCTGCGTCTCTTTCCCCCTCTCCCCATTAGAACTCTACAAACATTCATTCTCTCCTCCAAAGGCTTGACCCTGTAGACGGCCTTCTTCCTGATTTTTCTAAATATTTCTTTATTCTTTAATTGATTACCGTATTTGGCATCAATCGAAAAAAGTTAAAAGAACAATGATGTTCAAATAATAAAAAAAAGTGAGTTTCTGTTTTTTTTTTCAAATAATTTTAGTACTCTAAAACTACTAAATTTCCTAATTTTGAAATTCAGCTCATTGAGACCTTTAAAATGAATATATTCATGACTGGGTTACGGTACTTTTGAATTTTGATTAGTTCCGAATTTGATCGTTGATATCTCGGTTCCTGTTAGCGATATCAAAAATGTGTCAATTGACTAAATATAGCTTTTTATATGCTAAAAAACTTTTTAGTTGACCACTTTTTGAAATCTCTACTCGACAACGAGTTACATCACTTTGAAAATGTTGAGTACGAGCAGTCTCTTTCAGCACCACCAATAACTACTCAGATTCTCCCCTTGATCCCTATGTTAATTATTCCAGGGCCCCCCACCACCAATGACTGATATGACGATCGAAGAGCTCCGCAAATACGATGGTGTCAAGAACGAGCTAATTGTTTTTGATTCTCTGTTTCCAGTGATGAGCAGGTAAGAATTTTAATTTCTATCAGCCATGTGTTCAAAGTCATAATGGGGATTCCTTTTATCAAAATTAGAATTTCAGGAAACCGCCAACGAATGGGAGACACAGTTCAATTTCAAGTATCTGACTGTTGGACGCCTCGTAAAAAACAACTCCGAGAAGGCGGATGACGGAAAAATTGAATCCTTAGACTCGATTATCAACGGCGGGACTCTCCATAACTACTTGGTACCCAGAAGTTTCCAGAATATTCAGTCTTCATCGAGTGAGTTAAAATCACCAAACCAGTAATAATTGCTTTTATTCAGGTAATGATGACCAGGATCAACGACATCAGAAAAACAAAGATTGTTATGAATTTGGTTCTCAATAAAGTTCCCGCGGAAATTCTCAGTGTCTCTAATCAAAAAGGTTTCTCGCCATAGCAACACAATTGGTAAGAAGTCTGATAACAAATTCTTGTATTTGAAGATATTTTTCAGGGTGGTCTTGCGAGAAGGATGATAAGACTTGGCTCGCCATTACATCTCATCGATAGAGAATTTCAAACCGCTGTTGACTTGTGCATTATCAACGGACAGTCAGAGAATTTTGAGCTTTGGGTCATTTTGACAAATAAAGTTTTTTAAGAAAAAGCGTTTGCTTCAACATAAAATAAAATAAAACTGATTGAAATCAATCACTGAATTTCAAGAAAGTGTGGAATTATTCATAAAATTTTCGAAGAATTTGTCTGAAAAAAAACATTTTTTTCGAATATTTTCGAGTTGTTTTCGAAAAAAAAACACTGAAATACAACAACATGAAGTTCAAAAATTTTTTCTTCGGTTTTTATCAAGATTAGAACATGTTTCATTGAAAACATATACATATTTGTGTGTAATTTGACACTTTTGTTTTCATCATCAAATTAAATTAGTCAGGATGAAAAGCTGATAAGATCTTGAATATGACTAGAGATCTGATCAACTCGGTAACCTGATCGCATATCATATTTCTCAGAAATTGAAAAAATAGCGAACTTAGATTGAAAACTAAAGATTAGATTGAGTTTGACTAGATAGTCATATTCAAGTATTTATTCAAGTGAGCTTGAGAGTAAGGGGTCACTTAGTTTCTAAAATCAACAAATTTTAGAAATATAAATTTCGGTTTCATCTGAAAATTTAAAGAATTGTTTCCACATCTTTGACAATAGGGTTTAGATTTTCATTCATTATTCATCAATTCTGAAACTGAAAATATCTTATTTTTGTTTTTTTTTGAAAGTTCCTCGCTTCTGTTTTAATGTGAAAAGTAGTTCTTTTCTTCAAAAATTTCGTTTTTGTGATTTCATAACTTTTATGATGAGAATGACTCACAACAAAACATTCCCATCATTCGTGCTCCCTCGTACAAAAGCCACGTCCTCTTTTCCTTCCTCTTCCTGTGTCTCCTTCCTCTTTTTCCCATTCGCATTCTCCCGCACAGACATTCATTCTCTCCCCCAAAGGCTTGACCCTGTAGACGGCCTATTTATGATTTTTTCTAAATATTTATTTTGATTATGGTTCTAACACCATAATTATATGATATTCATTAAAAAAAAAGAACGCTATGTTCAAAAATTTTTAAAAAAGTGAGTTTTTCAAATAATTTTTACTACTTTAAAACTAATGTAGAGACTAAATTTTCTATTTTTTGAAATTCAGCTCATTGAGACCTTTAAAATGAGTATAATCATGACTGGGTTACGGTACTTTTGAATTTTGATTTATTTCGAATTTGATCGCTGATATCTCGTTTCCTGTTAGTGATATCAAAAATGTGTCAACTGACTAAATATAGCTTTCTATACGTTTAACAGTTTGTTAGTTAACAACTTTTTTGTATCTTTTCTCGGCATCGAGTTATATCACTTTGAAAAGTACTCAAAAATAAATATCACCACGAAAACTACCGTAACCCAAAGTACGGTGAAAATTGAGCTTTAAAACCTGGTTTATTTGATTCAACTCATTGAGAGCTTTCATTTGAGTATAATCATGACCATTTCTCAAGAAATTTCAAAAAAAAATCCTTCAGAAATTGTTAGTATTGTGAAATCACTTTAGATAGCCACGAAGTTCAAATGATAGTATGAGAGGGGAATACATTATGGGGTTATTCACTTGAGGAAAAAAACGATTTTTTTTTCCTATTTTTAGCTATTCACGAGCAGGAAAAAAAGGAAAAACTAATATTCTTCCTATTTTTTTGGGATTTTTTTCCTTTTTTTCCTGTTTGTGAATAGCCTGTGAATAGTCCCATTAGCACGAGGGAGAGAGAAAGATAGGAGAGGAAAGTGCACTAGTAACAGATGCAATGCCATTTTATTAATGAGTAGGAAGGAAAACAAAAAAGGGCAAAAGGGACACTATTATACTTTTGAGGTCGTCTCTTGCAAAAGGGCATTTCGAAAAAAAAGCTGGTGATAGGGTTTTTAACTGTTTGGAAAAGAGAAAAGAGGGGGAGAAGGTTCGAATCAACAGTGAGTCATATCAATAGGAATATAAAATATTCTGAAAATTTACATAAAATAACGGTCGTCCGAAAAGAAAAGAACGATGAAAAGAATCGTGGGAACTTAAAACAACGGGGCGTTAAACATATGTCTCCTTCGAATTTTGTCATCGCTCAAAGATGAAACATTTATTTATCTTCCGGGTGTTTTTCGGCGGGGCCCTGGAAAATATTTTGAAACGTGGAATCAAACTCACTTCTCTTTTCTCTTTTCCAAACAGTTATGAACCCTAGCCCCAGCTGTTTTCGAAATGGCCTTTTGCAAGACTCTCTAGACGACATTGAAAGTAATGTCCCTTTTTTGTTCTCATTTCTACTCTATTGCATCTGTTGCTAGTGCTCTTTCCTCTCTCCCCCTCTTGCTAATGTATTCCCCTCTCATACCATTCATCCCCGTCATTTGAACTTTGCTGTTTTTTTATCCACTTTTCTATATCTTCATTGGGAACCGAGATAAAAGCAGCTAAAGTCGAGGGCGCAGGTCAATTAGAATAAATATAGTAATCACTCTCCCCACATCTTTTTTATCTCCTAACTTTTTCCAGATGATTTCTATCCTCTGGATTATGGTACTCGCAGTACTCGGACTAGTCGGAGTCAGCGACACCTATCAGCTCAACGTCTCCGAAGTCCTAAAGCTCCCGTCCATCCTCGGAATTTAAAATGAAAGTAGTCATGGGTCCTAACAAGACAGGTTAGTTGGAAAAAGGGTGAACAATCAAAAAACTAAATTATTTTCAGTGGAAGGACTGAGGGAATCGAAGATAAAGGCTCTCTTCACACCCAACCAAATCTCCTTCTTCGGTTTCAAACTAGCTTCATCAAACGGAACCTTCCAGCTGATCCTCGTTGCTCGGCTCAAAGCGTTCGTGATGTTCTCGGATTGCTCAGGACAAATCGAACCATTGTGAAGATCGAGCAGGTCACGAACAAGTGCACCACGAAGAAAATAGATGTTATCGTGTTCTCCAACGTAGAGGACGAAGTCTCGATAAGTGTGAAGAAGATCAAGGACATTGAGGACAAAACCACAATCATTTTCTAATTTTTAAAATTTTTTTTTTAACGAAATCAATAAATTGTCTATCTTCTGATGATGTTTTCCTATAGATCCCAGCGGAAGAGCTATTCAGATATAAAAATGACGAGTATTATACATGTGATAATGGATTTTGGAAAAAGAAATTTTCAAATTGATCCTGTAAATTCCAATTTTTTGAAAAACGTGCTCATAGAAAGAGGGCTACCTACAGTAAGATTATAATAAAAAAATCAAAAATATCCGAGATTACTGTAGTTTTTTTTCATTATCTTAATCACATCGATAAATTCCAAGTATCTAACTCAGTCCTATCTTTCCAGAAAAATCATAATTTTATGAACCCAATTGAAATTTATGTTTTTCTCAAAGAGAAGCAAGGAAAATGAGGAAAACTACAGTAATATCAAATTTTTTTGATTTTTAATTTTGTCCTTTAGGCTTTCCTAATTTTCAGATCAAGCTGAAATTTCGGGAACTTAATTTAGGTCAGTCCGCGCATCGATTCTGAAATTTACAGAAAAATCGGAAAAAGTTTTTGAAATTTCAGCACTTTCAGACAGAAATTTCATCAACTTCCTACCTTCTGATTTATTTGAAAATTACTGTATCTTCTGGAAATACTGTCTTCGACCACTATCTCAAATTTCAGACTAGCCCTACTGATAGTTTCCGAGATACAGTTACCTAGTTTTTCACAAAAAAGCGTTCGTTTCTGGCAGAAATATGAAGATGAGAGAGTAAGAGACGCAGACATTTCTCTCTCTTCCTCTATAGCCACGCCCCTTCGACCACCCGGACTTAAATCAACAAGGATTCTCTCAAAACACCCAAATTCTATATCTCTGAAACTAGCTGCCCAATTTCAATGAAACTTTGGGGTACGGTAAAAGACAGTATTCCCAGAAGATACAGTAATTTTCAGATAAATCCCAAGTTAGGAAATCGACGAAATTACTGTCTGAAAGTGCTGAAATTTCAAAAAGTTTCTCCGATTTTTCTGAAAATTTCAGAATCGATGCGCGATTTGGTCTAGATTAGGTTCCAGAAGTTCCAGCCAAATTGGTTGATTAGGAAAGCCTACAGTAAGCTTTTAAAAATCGAAAAAATCCGAAATTACTGTAGTTTTTCTTTATTATCTTGATCACATTGATAATTTGCAATTAATCAAGTCCGTCTTCTTTTTCCAGAAGAATAATCACTTCATACAATTATTTTTAATTAATGTTTTTCTCGAAGCGAAGCGAGGAGAATGAGAAAAACTACAGTAATCTCGGACTTTTTCAATTTTTAAATTTTCCCTCTATGCTTTCCTAATTAACGAAATTGGCTCAAATTTTGGGATCTTAACCTAGACAAAAACGCGCATCGGTTCTGAAATTTTCATGAAAATTGAAGAAAATTTTCAGAATTTCAGAATTTTAAAACTGTAATTTTTTAGATTTTCTATTGACGGATTTTTCTGAAAATTGGTGCATATAAAGATGACATTTTACTGGATATATTCTATCAATTTCATTCAATAAAACTTCTCCGTTTAAAAACAAAACATCTTCGAAAAATCGGCGTAAAAGGGGGAGGAAACGAGGTGAAACGGGCAGTGGGGGAAGAGAAATCTTATGAGAGTGGCTGCGTCTCTCTTCCATTCAACTGGGAAAAAACATCGTCCATGGGAGAAAACTTCAGTTTGGGTGCATAGTTCATTGAAAGAAGTGAGTTACTGTATCTCAAAAACTAGCTAGCCGATTTCTATCAAACTTTGGGATACGGTAGAAGACAATATTTCTAGAAGATACAGTAATTTTCAGATAAATCCCAAGTTAGTAAATGGGCAAAATTACTGTCTGAAAGTGCTGAAATTTCAAAAAGTTTTTCCGATTTTTCTGAAAATTTCAGAATCGATGCGCGTACTTGTCTAGATTAGGTTCCAGGAGTTTCAGCCCAATCAGTTAATTAGGAAAGCCTACAGAACAAAATTTAAAATTTAAAAAATTCTAGAATTCTTTTATTTTTCTCATTCTTATTGTTTTGATCTCAGAAAAAAATAATTTCAATTGTATTTATGTAAGGAAGGTTTTTTAAGAAAAAGGTGGAAGAGTCAGATGTTCGAAAAATATTAATGTGATTAGGACAATTGAGAAAAACTACAGTAATCTCGAATTTTTTCAATGTTTATTTTGGTCCTGTAGGCTTTCCTAATTTTCAGATTTGACTGAAATTTTAAAACCTTAATCTAAACAAAAACGCGCATCAATTCTGAAATTTTCAGAAAAATCGGAGCCACTTTTCAAAATTTCAGCACTTTCAGACTGTAATTTCTTCAACCTCCTACAGTATGATTCATCTGAAAATTACTGTATCTTTTGGGAATACTGTCTTCTACCGTATCCCAAATTTTCAGAACAACCGAGTTTATAGTTTCAGAGATACAGCATCTCGGTATTCTGAGAAACCTCTTGTTGATTTAAGTCCGGGTGGTCGAAGGGGCGTGGTTATGGAGGAAGAAAGAGAAATGTCTATGTCTCTCACTCTCTCATCCTCACAATTCTGCCAGGAACGAACGCTTTTTCGCGAAAAACCTGAATTACTGTATCTCGGAAACTAGCTGACCAATTTCAACGTGATTTGGGGATTTGGTAAAAGACAGTACTCCGAGGTGATACAGTAATTTTCAGATGAATTGTAAAGTAGGAAGTTGACGAAATTTCAGTCTGAAAGTGCTGAAATTTCAAAAACTTTATCCGATTTTCATGAAAATTCCAGAATCGATGCGCATTCTTGGATAAAATTTATCCCCAAAATATCAGCCGATTTGGATAATTAGGAAAGAGTACGGTAGGATTTAAAATTTCGAAAAACTTCCTTGCTTTGAATTTGTGGTCCTACAACTGTAATATCACTTCAAAAAGTGGCTGAAACAAAATGGCTGAAATAGAAAAAAGACATCCAGAAAAACCTAATAGTGTCAAATTCACCGTATCTACTACCGTATCCTAGAGAAAAATGAAAAACTACAGTAATCTCGGATTTTTTCGATTTTTAAATTTGTCCTGTAGGCTTTCCTAATCAACCGATTTGGCTGAAACTTTGAGACCTTAATCTAGACAAAAACGCGCATCGATTCTGAAATTCCCATGAAACTCGGAGTAAGTTTTCAAAATTTCAGCATTTTCAGACAGTAATTTCATCAACTTCCCTAAGTAGGATCCATCTGAAAATTACTGTATCCACGTGGAATCGTATTCTTAATCCATCCTTAAAATTTCAAGTCATTTGAGCAACTTGTTTCCGAGATACTGTAATTCCAAAAATCTGCTAAAAAGGGAGAAGAAGGGGGGAGCTGCGTCCTCTCTGGATCTTCCCTCACTGTCTGCAGTCTCTTATAGAACCTTATCTCTCGTGTGTCGTCAGATCCTCTTTTTTTGTGAATTTTTTGAATCGCATTATCTCGAAAACTAGTTTTCCAAATGATTTGAAATTTTGAGGATAGAATAAAAATACGATTCCTCATGGATACAGTAATTTTCAGATTGAGCATAAAGTAGGAAGATGACCAAATTACTATCTGAAAGTGCTGAAATTTTGAAAACTTTCTCCGATTTTTCTGAAAATTTTAGTATCGATGCGCGTTTTTGAAAAGACTTGGATTCTGGAGTTTCAGACAAATCTGAAAATTAGGAAAGCCTACAGTAAGATTTTAAAAATCCAAAAAATCTAGTTTCCTGTAGTTTTTCTTTATCACCTTAACTACACTATTATTTTTCTATTATCTGATTTCATAAGTTCTTTCATCACATCTTCACTTCAGAATGTTGTTTGTAATTTACTCTATTCTGAAAACGAAACAGAAAAAAATTGAGAAAAGCATCAAAATCAATCCAAGTCAAAAAGAAAGCTTAAAAATGGAGACAAGGAATTAACTTTGAGAATAAATATTTTCAACTTTCAAGTTTTTGATTCTCAATCTTTGTTCTGAACACATTTTCGAATTTCTGATGATCCCTTTGCATATTCGAATAGACAGCTATTCCAAATCCACTAAATGTTTACATTTGTGTGCGATCTTTGGTGAAGGCAGTCATGTAATCTCTACCCCTCCCTCTTGGTCTCACAACGAGTGGTCTCGCCACGAAAGTGAGAGAACACTGGACCTCGTCCACCTCCATTCACTCATTCAACCCCCAAATGTCTCTTGTGTGTAGGTGACATGGTCTTCATTGATTTTTTTGAATTCTTTTTTTTTATTTCTGAATTTCTATCTCAAATGTCCCTTGTGGTTAGGTGACATATTCTTCTTTGATTTTTTCTGAAATTTATCTATTTATTCATGGATTGATCACCGTATTCATACGCTATCAATAAGAAAACGACACAAATAATGAAAAGGATTGGAGTATTCCTACTTGTTCGTTGAGGAAGACCATTGAAGTTGAAAATAAAGCAGAAGTCAAACGGGAAGTCAACAAAGCAGTACGGGATGAACAAAAGAAAAGTTCGAAGAGGACAGCACACCGGAATCCGTGTCTCATTATGCTCTGAGAAGTAAAACGAAGAGAATTGAACATTCTGATTGTGACGTTGACAACGAAGTGGATGATGGCAGCCGACATATTTCTTTTTTTTTTAAACATTTTTTTATTTTGAAAATAAATTTTTTCAACTTGCAAGTTTTTTTTAATTCTCATTTTCGAATTTCTGATCCCTTTGCATATTCGAATAGGCAGCTATTTCAAATCCCCTAAATGTTTACATTCTCTGTGTGACCTTTGGAGAAAGGGCGAGACAGCGCGCCCTTTGAACCGACCGCATTCCCGGGTGCAGACATAAACATACAATCTCCACCCCTTCCTCTTGGACTTACATCGAATGGTCTCGCAACGAAAGTGAGAGAGCACTAGAGGCAGAAATCCCTCCCATCAATCGGATGTAAACCCATTCATTCTTCCCCAAAATGTTCCTTGTGTATAGGTGACATGGTTTTCTTTGATTTTTCTGAATTTTACCTATTTATTCATGATCCCCTCATTCATACAGTATCAATATAAAAAAAGAACGCGATGTTCAAAAAAAAAGTGAGTTTCTTTCTTAAACTTACAGTTAGTAATAGAATAGCAATTTTTTCGAATTAATATTATAGAGAGCTTCAAATTGGGTCTATTTTGAATCCCGTTAGAACAATGGTAATATTGGAACCTTTTCAGAATTCTTCTGTTCATTGGTTCCTCGAACCATTCTACAACTCAGTTGAAAGACGTTTTGAAAGAATGAACAGAAAAAAAGGAGTAAAGTAAAGCCAAGAACAAAGAGCTGAAGGCAAGGCTTACGGAGCTGGAGGAGAAGAAATCTATGGATGAGAAGCTCCGGAACAAGATCCAGACCCTCAAATGTACTGAAAAAGAAGCTAAGAATGAAACTATCAAGGCTCTTGAGGCTAAGTCGGAGATCCAGCAAGCTCAATTCAAAGAAGCCATGATCACTATCAAATCCCAAGCAGCGAAGCTTGACGCCATAAAGATGAAGAGAGATTCGAAAGGAAAAGCGATTTAAAAAAATTCTTTTCTTGAATTTGATTTTAATAAATATTATTAACATAAATTATAATTTAGTTGTTTGGGAGCACGGAATTTCAATTTTTATTCATAAGCTAGAAAAAGGAGCTAGAAAATGTGTACTGTAATTGGTTCATTATTATCTTTTTTCATATTAGTTTGTGTTGAGCTTGATTCTCAAACATTTGTTCTGAACACATTTTTGAATTTCTGATCCCTATTCAAAAAGACAGCTATTTCAAATCCCCTAAATGTTTACATTTCTGTGTGACCTTTGGAGAAAGGGCGAGGCAGTGCGCCCTTTGAACCGACCGCGTTAACCATACAATCTATACCCGGCCTAGAAGTTTCCTTTTCCTTCCACTTCCTGCGTCTCTTTCTCTCCTCTTTTTCGAATTTCTGCCGCGCCAGTCATTCATTCGACTCCACAAAAGACCTTCTCCTGTCATGGTCTGATTTTACTGATTTTTTATAAATATTATTTATTATTTGATTGATACCGTAATCGTATCAATCAAAAAAAAAAGAACATCGATGTTCAAAAATCATCAACGATGCGACGTGGTGCATCGATGAGAGTCTCTCAGGATTGCAGAATATTGATGAGATCGAGACGAAAATCGCCGAGTGAGTTAAATAGGATTTTGAATAGGAAAATCTTTGTTTTGCAATGAAAATACAGGATTTTTAGCAAAATCTTTCATTTTTGACCCGAAAAGTCTGTTTTTTTGCTCAGAAAAGCTAGATTTTGATCTAAAAATTATTTTCCGCTAGAAATAAGTGTTTTCCATGTTTTCCAACCCTTATAATAATTTTTTCAGCAAAGAAAAGTGGCATCAGACCGATCGAGAGAACACAAACTTGAACAACTGGGCAAATGAAAAAAAGTTCAAAAATGGCTCGATATGGCAAAAAAAGATCTGAAACAGCTTTTGGCAATCACTAACAACTCACCGTTCCGAACTCCGGCTCTTGGTGAACGCCTTGCGGCAATGCTGAACCATAATATGGCTCAACTGCTAGGAAGCAACTCGGACAATTTGAAAGTCAACAATCCAGATGAGTATGAATGGCACCCAAGCGAGTTTCTCAATCGAATCGTCTCGATTTATTTGGCAGTCAGTGTTCCCACATTCTTCAAGCATATGATAAGGTTAGTTTTTAACTGAGTAAATTTAATTTTGAGCGTATTTTTTGACCCAAAAATTATTTTCTAGTAGAAAAACCGGTTTTTCAGACCCTATTCCAAGAAATTTGAATTTTTTAAAAATTAAAAATTTGAATTCTTTCGTCAGTTTTCGTAGTGAGACCAGCTCCTTTTAGTTGATTTTCAAAGTAGTATAACTCAGTTCATAGAAAAGATACAAAAAAGTGGTCAACTAACAAATTGTTCAGTTGAAATTAAGCTATTTTTCATTAGTTGATATATTTTTTATATCTTTAAAGGGAACCGAGATATAGGGGTTTAAAGTTAAGCGTTTTTGACACACCACACTGATTAACAATAGAGGTCTCAATTGAATTCTATTTTTTTCAGATGGCCAAATCTTCAATTTCGTCATCATGTCATCGCCATCAACTTCAAAGGAAAAAAAAGACAAAGATCAAAGTAATTTTTTCAGTGATGAATTTTTGTGATTCTAGAAAACATTTTCGAATTTCAGAATTCGTGCAGCACAAGCTGAAAACCAAAAATTTGATTTTGGGTGATGCAAATCGAATCAAAGATCTGGACACGGCGAAGCTCATCAATAAAATGTGTGGGAGCCAGGAATGTTAACAGATGTCCAAAATGCGATATGATGATCGAAAAAATTTTGGGATGCAATCACATGGCATGCAAAAAGTGTTTGACCTTGCTGGATTTGCCACCATTATGTAGAAGGAGTGGAAAGTGGTCCGATATACCGTCATTTGCTGGAGGTTCACGGAGGAGCTGAAGACTATTTTTTCTCGAATAAATTTTTTTTTTGAAAAATAATTTTTGAATGCATAGAATGAAAGGAGGGCTCACAGAAACTACCGTAACCTGAGATACGGTAGAAATCGAGACTTGAAACCTAGTGCATTGAAATAAGCAGGCCTTTGAGTATAATCACGACTATATTCCGAAGAATTTTTTTTTGAAGTGATATAACTCCGTTTCCAGAGTAGATATTTACATAAAAGTGGTCAACTAGCAAAATGTTCAGTTTATTTTGAGGTATATTTTGTTAGTTGACAGTGCTTTGATAACTTTAATGGGAATCGAGTTATAGGCGCTCAAAGTTAAGAGTTCCTCTATTTTCTTGAAAATTAGTTTGAAAATACAATTTTTCCGTTTCCGGAAAGTTGGAAACAGTAATGTCAATATTGAAAAATAGTTAAAAATGCAAAGATATTTGAAAATCTTTCAAATTTTGGGTTTTTCGTCAAAATCACATTGAAAAAGTCAGAATTATTATTTTCTTCTTCAAAATTTTAGATTTCTTTATTTTTTACGGTTTCTAGGATTTTGTAATTTTTATGCAGAAAATAACTTTGTGTTTGTTGTATCCCTATCTTGTCTCATTCAAAAACACAAAGAAAAGTGAAAAAGAAAAGAAAAGACGACCTCTACCATTTATCTCCTTTACCATCTCATCTTCCCGCGTATCTTTCTCTCCCTCCTAAACTAATATTTCCCTCACATCAATCATCCCTATGTCAACATTGACTGATGAATATCTTTTGCACCTTTAGCCACGCCCCCTATCTTCTCTCTCTCTCTCTCTCTCTCTCTCTCTCTCTCTCTCTCCCCCCTCATTCAAACATTCCGATACTCATTCTAACCCCCCAAGGCCCGACCCTGTAAACGGCCGCTCATTCTGATTTTTTCTAAATTTTATTTGATTATGGATTGAATACCATCACTTCATGGTTTCAGACTATTGACCACCTTCGACTTGCACAAGTCCGATATGCGGGGCTCCCGTTTCTCGATAATCGACCCTAAATCCTGTAAGTTTTCCAAAATATATTGACCTTATTGGATTTAATTACCATTTCAGATCTGTTCAACCCTTCTAGCTTGCAACCTCCAAAATCTTGCTGGCGCATCTGAAACACATTTTTTATGAAAACAACTCGTTACTTTTATGAACTTGATCGTTGTCTCTGATAAGATTTGGGCATCATTCAAACAGTAACTCTTAATTTCCTCATCAAAATTGAATTCAGTATTCTTGTTTTCTTCATACCATTTCTCTTTTCGCTTCTTAACACTCATGTATTGTGGTTCGTAGTATTCAATTGATGTGGGTAGTACAACACCATAGTTTCTAGGGTGATTGTATGGAAAATACCCTTTATCTTTGGTCTCTAGTTAAAAAGCGCCAGGTGCAAGAGGCATTGGTAAAAATTTGCAAGAGTCCAAAAAATTGAGATGATTTTTAGGAAATAGTTCCAAAATTACGGAAATGATTGTGTTTCCATTCATTACATTTTTGTGTATGTTAATGACTTTTTAAATATTTATTTTCGAATCTTCTGTGAATTGTTTGTTCTGTTAATTGATAAATAAAAATATTGAATAATTCAAAACTGTTTTTTTCTCTAATAAAAAATTATTTTTAAATTATAGCGAACATTCCCGATTTGGATCAAATGTCAAAGTCAAACTCATCGGTCATCCTGTCACTCTACAATAACATATATATGAACATCGCAGTCTGTCTCGTCGACTAATCCATCGATAAGATCAAACTCGTTGACAGTGCAATTAACGTCTTTGATCTTAAAATAGGTCTTTATAGATGTCAATCAAACATTCGCCATCAATCATATTCGACGACATTCCCAAATAAACACTCGAGACTCGTTGAAAACAAAAGAATAAAGAGTTGAAACAGAATTTTTTTTTAAATGTCTTCGAATAAAAATAATTTTGAAGATAATCTTTTGAGTACAAGCAACAAAACGATGAAGATCAAGTTAATCGGCTATACAGAATTTTTTTATCACGGGATATCATGTTTTTCAAAAATGAATGTTTCTTCATATTTTTGTAAGATTTTCCAAACTCCATTGTCAATTTTTCTTTACTGGCCTCAAAAAAATGTTTCTAAAATCTCAAAGTTGTTTTTTAGATTCCAAGTCTTACTTGTCTGGGAAATCGGATTCAGTTTACGTTCGAGTGTAGCACCCAATTTTTACCATTTTTCCAAAATGTTGCCAACTAAACAAATACTCAGCTAACCATGGGCTATATTTCATTTGTTGGCTTTATTTTTCTATCTCTACTAGGGATTGAGTTACAGTACATTTTGTCTATAAAATAGAGTCCCCCTATTTGAAACAGGTCTCTCCGATCAATGAATGGTCCCAATGAACCACAGACAATGCATCTGTGCTCCAATGAGAACCCATTATCTGAAACCAAGGGGCGTGTCTTCCGACTAACTATACTAGAAGGATGCAGAAGATGTAACCGTCATTCCTTCATTCACTCGGTGTACAGAGTGGTCGTCTTCTCCCCTCTCTCTTCTAGAAATCTCTTTACCCCCTTTCAGACCCTCTGTACCCCGTAAAATCGATTTCTCGATCAATACAGATCCTCCTTTTCATCCTTTTTCTTTTTTATTGTTTTCTTCCCCTAATTCTCCATTTCTTCTAGATAACGTCCAACCAAATGGAATCATCCCAAGTCGACCGTATCAAGAGACTCAATCGGGATCTTTGTGATCAACACGTACAGGATCACGATGAGATCCAGGAGTTGAAGGGGAAATTGGAGGAAGCTGAACGGTTAGTTCTGATGATGGGCGGGGTTTTTAAAGCATCGGGGGTCAAAATAAGAGGACCTGACTTATAACTATGTTTGAACCGAATACTAAATTTGGAAACACAATAGAAATAGAAGATTATTCGAAACCGTATTTTTAGTTAATTCTTAGAAGGGGTTCGAAATATAGGATCAGTTCATCAATCAGGAAGAGAAACTAACATCATTGAAACACTAAACAAATATGAACATTTATTGAAACCGTTTTTTTTTGGAAAAATCAATTTTATTTTGGAAATATTATAGAAAAAATAGCAAACTTTTTTCATGAAATCATACATGTTGGCGACCGTGTAGGTACAGCGTGTGTTTTTCACTCTGAGAAAACCAGGTGGTGAAAAAAATTTTTTTGAGGTGTGTTCAATAGTTTTCGAAAAAAATTTGATTTGAATATCAGTCAGAGTACGCTCTCAAATTCAATATAAGTGACTGAACTTCTAAATTCCCTCTTTTGATCCATTTCTCAACGAACAAAAACTTTGGTGACTACTGTAGAATCAGTGCCGAATGCATTGTGTCGGAAATTAATAAAATTTTTGCATGAAAACGGATAAACTCCAGGTTTTTTGCTCCCAAAAGTTAAAAGAGTTTATCACTCAACAAATCATCAGAGAATATTGGTCAAAAAATGTTTTTGTCGACCTCCAGAAGAGTTGTGTACCTCGTCATTTTGCGAAAAATGAGCATGTTTATTTCGGAGGGAACGAAAAAACCAAATTTCGCGAAAATTGGTGAATCTTAGTCTTTTTTCATCAGTAGCTCCCAAAAAAAATTTCAAAACAAATCGTTAAGTATTCGCCGCGCACGAGAGTTGTGTAGTTTTGGGGGTACACGCTCGATTTTGCACTGAAAAAAATCGCAAGTACACAACTTTACTGTGAAAAGATCTTTGAGTTTTGGGAGTTGATATTTGACAGACTTCATCATATGGCTCTGAGGGACCCTGCCACCAATTTTTAGAAAAATCGGATCACTAGGAGCTGAGTTGTGCTCGTCGCGTTTCGCTGTTTTTTCTCTAACAGGCCGACCGCCGCCGCCGCCGTTCCGCCAGCTTGCAACGAACCCTCAATTTCTTGTACCCACTCTTCTGGCCGCGCGTTCCCTCGCGCCTGTAGCGCAGTGGCAACGCTTCCGTACTGTAATCTGCTCGTGATAGAAGGGGGGCAGTTCGAGGAACACATATGACAGAAATTTTTTGCTTTTTTTCTCCTTACGGTTTTTCAATTTCTAGGTGGTTATTTTGAAATTTTTTTTCGAAATGCCAGGTGGTGTATTTGAAAATTTTCACTGGTACACGAATGGCAAACATGTATGCATGAAATTAGTGTGGTTTTTAGGATGTACAATTTTAGGACTATTGGATCTTTTGAGAAACAAAATAATCTGAATTTGTTGAAACCGTATTTTTTTGGAAATACAGGAAATTTCCTATTTTTTTTAAAATAAGATTGCCTCAATAACTTTTTTTTTGAGTTCTAGTTAGCCTATAGCTTAAAAAATTGGTGGGGTTTTTCGGATCTACAATTTTTTGACTATTAGATTTTTTGGAAAATGGGAAAAGTTTCTTAATTTTATGAAACCGTATTTTTTTTGGAAAAAATAGAAAATTTCCTATTGTTTTACATAAAACTGTCCGGATAATTTTTTTGGATCTTGATCTAGTTCGCCTTTAGCTTCAAAAATGCGTATTCCTAATTGAGTCTTTTCCAGACAACGCCAAATCGATCAATCGGAAATCGAAAATGGAAAAACCATGATCGAGACACTACAAAAACGAGTTGATGACCAAACCACCGAGATTTCGGGTCTTAAAATTTCTCTAGAAGAGAAAAGAAGGACGATTCGGAATTTCGATATGAGAATAGAGACAGAGGCCTCATTTTGGGAGAAAAATGATCGGAAGAAGGAGGTGAAGATTCGAGAGCTTATGAAGGATCATGAGGATATGACGAAGGAATTTAAGGCAATTTGTGAAGAAAATGATGAAATGACTGATTCGATGAAGGAAAAAGATGAGAGATTGGAGGAACTGGAAAAGGAGAATGAGGAGTTGAAGAAGAAGGCTGAGGAGCAACAGCAACAGAAAAGAGTGGTTTTGAAAGGGAAAGGCGGTGTGGTGAGAATTGTACCAAATGGAACGACACCAATTCTGCAAGGGGATCAAGATAAGGCGGCTCCGAAGAAAGTGATATGTATGAAAGTCCTCTGTTCCAATTGTCAAGGAGTAGTTGGAGAAGGTAGCGCTAGCAACTTGTCGAAATCTGTGTCAGACACCACGGAAGCTCCTAAAATCCAAAAGACTTCCGAAAACGCGACCCAAGAGGACCAAGGAACTAGAGTCCCCATATCCCAGGATGTTCTAACTAAACCTGATACCTCTGAGACTCCTAAAATCAGTAAGGCTTCCGAAAGCGCGACTCAAGGGGCCAAGGACCAAGCGTCTACTGAAGACAACGGATCTCAGGAGGTCCCGAAGGCAGTACAGACTCAACCAGCCCCAGAAATCGCATCTAAAAATGATCCGACAACTGACGATGCTCTGAAAGAGCAGATTCCGATCAACAGACCGGTCAAAAAGGCTTTGAGACGGACCAAATTGGGTCAGGATTCTAAGGACCAGGTGGTTCCAAAAGATTGGAAAAAGATTATAGAAGAAGGAGAGGAGATCCAGAGAATTAAGCGTTTAGTTCTCAAGGATCAAGAGAGACCTCCAAATGCTGAAACCCCAGATCCCCTCGATGCACTAATCAAAAAAACCCTCGAAGCACAAGAAAAAAAACGTTCTAAGGAACCATTTAATTTTGGGTTCCCTCCGTTGCCTTTTCTCGGGTCTGCTCAGGCTCCAGGCACCGCCCATCGCTCAGTCCAGCCGAAAAACGGACCGATGGACTTCTACTCAAAGGACATGATCAATGGTAAATATCGCAGCCCTTTCTAAATGTTTTTCTACTTTTTTCTCTCTTGAACTTCGCAAAAATGGGGATTATGTGTGCTTTTTAATGATTTTTAAAATATTCCATTCTGATTTTTTTTCCTAAATTTTTCGTTCCCCCATTGGTAAATAAAGATATTGGATTGCAAAAAAATGTTTTCGAAACAGTAAAAATGTTTTTTATAGAATTTTTCAGTTTTTTCTCCAGAATAATGTTGAAGCATTTGGAATTCTCAGATTCAGGAATCTTTTAATAATTTTAAATTTTGTCTGAGAATAATTTTATACGAGCAGAACAAACAGGCTTGATATTATAAAAAACAACACTGACTTGAAAACAAATATCTTGGTTTCTATTTTTAGATATAAAAATTGTCAACAGACCAATGGATGAACAAAAATATTGAATTGTTAAACAATGTTTTTATAACAGTGGAAATGTTTTTAACAGAAATTTCCAGTTTTTTTTAAAATCATGCTGAAAATTTTCTTAGATTCATGGATTTTTCAATAATTTCAGTTTTAGTCTTATTACAATTACCTCTTTTTCCTTTTAGTACTGGTTCATACTCTATTGAAACATATCAAGTGTATTGTATTTTGTTCTTCGATATCTCTCACGATTAAAAATCGTATCTAATAAATAAATGAAGTCTCATACGCGCAAAACAAAGTGGTTAAAAAAACACTGACTTGAAAACAAATATCTCGGTTTCTACTTGAACAATCAGAAAATTGTCAACTGACAAAATGATGACTTTACTATAAGCTATATTTCATTAGTTGACATTTTTTATGTGCGTGTGTGTGTGCCTGTAATTTTTTTCAATATTCCATTTTGAATATTTTCAAATACTTTCAAATATTGACAGATGAAGATATTGAATTGTTGAACATTGTTTTCGAAACAGTAAAATGTTTTCTGAGAAATTTTCAATTTTTTATTCAAACACGTATTGAAACAACTAGAATATCTCAATTCCTGTTTGAGATATCAGAAAACTGTCAATTAACAAAATGCTCAGTTTATCATAAGCTACATTTCTTTAGTTAACTATTTGTAGTTATCTTCACCAGAAACCGAGTTATTGAAATTGACATGAATAACAATATAACTGACAGTTTTCCTGATTTTTCACTTTGAAAAGAGTTATCTCGCTACTAGAAAGAAATACCTAAAAACTGTCAACTAACGAAATGTGTAGCTTGTTATGAGCAACATTTCATTAGTTGACAATTTTTTGTTAGCTCTAACCGAAGCCTAGATATAGGAGTTTGAAATTGGGGACTGACCGAGCACTCCGTCGGATGTTCCTTAACTTCAGACTCTTATAACTGGGCTCCAAGAAGAGCTATCAAAAAGCGGTCAACAAACAAAATGCTCAGCTTATTATGAGCAATCTTTTATTAATTAACACTTTTTCAGATCTTTTCTGGGAGCCGAGTTATAAGTAATAAAAGCAAACATACCGTCCGAGTCGCTTAATTTGTCCGAGAGAAACATAGAGATCCTACAGTACCGGACAAAAAGATATCACCTTTTGCGTTTTTTAGTTCAAAATAGTCAACTTTGGAGATTCATAGCAGAGAGGGGAAAAATGGGATTGCTCTAAATTTTTCAGGGCGGTTTCTTCATTGCTGGAACTGCATTTCTTTAGTTGACAACTTCTTTCTAAAACCATTTCTGATAGCTACACGGCTCGTCGAAGTTAAAAATGTGGTAAAACGTGCTATTTTGCACGGAAGTTCACGAAATTTTGGTAAATTTTGCTTTGAAGAGCCGTGTAGCTCTTAGAAATGATTTTATTACAAAGTTGTCAACTAAAGAAATGCAGTTCCAGCAATGAAGAAACCGCCTTGAAATATTTAGAGCAATCCCACTTTTCACCTCTCTGCTATGAATCTCCAAAGTTGACTATTTTGAACTAAAAAACGCCAAAGGTGATATCTTTTTGTCCGGTAGTGTATGTTAGACTATTTTTATTTGAAAAAAGCAATTTCCAGGTCCCTAACATAAAAAACGATTCAATTCGTTCTACTTTAGTTCAAAATCTTCGTTCCGAAATGAGAGAACAAAGGGCAATTAGGTATCTCCGTCTTCCATTGCCTTCTAATTTCTTTTCTACTCCGTATTAGAGTGCAAATGGTGCCCATTAGGTAATCGGATCAAAGATGAAATGGACAGACGGCACTTAATTACCATTTTGTCTACTTTCTCAGAGAGAATAGTGCAAATGCACTTTGTTGAGAACAAACAGCACACACTTTTAGTCACTTGACAAAACAATTGCAAATCAGGAATTATCAATTACTGAGAAAAAATTAATTTTTGGCAAAACAGTGATTATTTTTTTTAGAAGAAAATGTAAAAAAAGAAAAACTTTCAAAACTTGAAGTTAACTTTTTCTAACACGTTTTGAGTCGAAATGAGTTTATTTTGTTTCTTCAAAATCACTTTCAAAACATACTACAATATGTTAAACTATCGTTAAAAGCATTCTGATCGGCAAATGAATTTTGAATCGGTCTAAAAATTGTTTCTGAAAAAAAAAATGAAAATTGTGAAACAGGAAAAATTTCAGAAATTTTTTTTGAAAAGTTATAAAAATAGACAATTTTGAGAATTAATGCTTTTATTTTAATCGTTGATCTGTGGTATTGAGTTATTAGAAACCTATTCTGATTAAAGAAGAAAATAAAAAATTACGGTTTCTATGAACAGTGAAACAGAAAAAAAATCTATGCTATTGCTTTGTCTATTGAAATGATTTTTAACTTTTCCAAATTTTGACACCCAGAACATCCCGGTCGGTTAGAAAACTAGAAGTTCAGAATTCTCACTATAAAATTTTCAATTTTTAAAATTATTACAGTTTCTGTTTGTTTTCTAGACATGTCTTTAGAAATCCAATTCTTCATTCTCTTCATGATTCTGATGAGTAATACGGAAACATTCAATTTTACATGCATCTGACACTTTTCCTGCAAAAATAAGGAGAAAAATTTTTTTTTGAAAAAAGAATTTCAGTTAAAAATTTTCGAAATTTCAATTCTTTTCGTCTGAAAAATGTCTGTTTCTAATAATAATCATTGAACATGTTCATTGGCAAATTCATTAATAAACGTGTCTAAAACATCAAAAGTTTAAAATAATGAAAAATTAAAACAAGAAATTCGATGTTCCGACAAATTTGGAAATTTCAGGTTTTTTCTAAAAAATTTATTTGTTTCTAAAAATTTCACAGTTTCTGCTTGTCTTATAGAGATGATTTTATAAAATTCTAAATCAATCATCTTCATCGGAGTAAACGGAAAAGTTCAATTTCACTTGCATCTTTCTTTGTTTTGATAACAACCTTCCATCTTATCTAATTCTTCTTATCAAACTCTAGAAGAGACGACAGATGGAGGCAGAATCGTCATCTGCTCTCTCTCTCTCTCTCTCTCTCTCTCTCTCTCTCTCTCTCTCTCTCTCCATCCATGTGTCTGTGTCTCTTTCCTCCTGTCTCTCTCCATCTCAACTTTTCCCCCGTCAACATTTATTCAAACTTCCAAGGCCCGACCCTGTAAACGGCCGCCCGTCTCATTCTGATTTTTTCTACTTATTTATTCTTTATTCTATTATTGATACCGTATAGATACGGTTTTCACATCGGAAAATAAAGCAGCGATGCTTTAAAAAAAAGTGAGTATTTGTTTTAGAAAAATTTTTTTTAGATTAATGTAGAGGATTTTCTGAAATACTATTCGAATTCGCCTCATTGAGACCTTTTGAAAAAATATAATCAGGACCAGATTTTTCGAAATTTTCATATCCCCACAAAAACTACCGTAACCTTAGATACGGTAGGAGTTTAGATATGAAGCTTACTGCATTGAATTCAGCTCATTGAGACCTTTCATTTGAGTATAATCATGACTCCATTCCTATAATTCTTCATTTTCAGATAGTCGATCCAAGTTTGGACAACTTGTTCCAAGTAATCGAGGCTTACGGAAGCGATCCGACTCTCACTTTGCCTAACATTCCCGGGACAATGGACAAAAATGGGCTGGTTAAACTGGATGCGGCGGTAAAATAAGAGTTACCAAGAATTGACTTATTATCAAGTCAAACTCTTCAACGTCACCAGTATGCTCTTGTAAGTTTTTCCAAATTTTTCCAATAAGTTCCTTAAATATAATAATTTGCAGGTAAAAGTGCTACCATGGACCCGTGAATTGCTTCAAAGCATGTACAATGGTTGGAAGAGCCCAATATTATCCATACGGTTGACAACTCATCGAAAATTTGTTGAGACGATTCCATCAACTGGAGTCCATTCTAGTCCGTGGCCTTCCTTTTTTCTCAATAAATATTCAAAAAATGCCTTGTTTTCAAATTTCTCTGACAAGGTCATTTCCTTATGTTTACTTTCTTTGCAATGCTTGTTAGTCTGCGGTCTCCTTGAAGTTCAGGAAAAGAGAGAGAGAGAGAGAGAGAGAGAGAGAGAGAAGTTGCAAAAAAAACATCACTGATCAAGGAAAAACTCAAATATAGTAAAGGAAACGTTTTTACTTGACAAACTTTGATATAACTACACCTACGAAGACCAATGACCGATTTGAGCTCTCTGAGAATAGTAAAATGACGAAACAGAAAAAAACACCTGATTTCGTCTTCTACACTTAAAGAACTCAAGTTTAACAAAAATTCCTGACACTTATTCTTTCAAAAACAAAGAGAGAACTGCCCGAAAATGAGTGATGAAAAAAAAAACGTTTTTTCGAGAAAATAATTTTCCAGTTAACAATTTTTGAAATTTTTAAAAAAATTGTACATTTCGTTAGTTGGCTACTGTTTGATAGCTTTCACGAGAGACGAGATATAAGAGAGTCAACATTTCAAAATAAATGAAATTAACAATTTTTTTTCCCGAATTGATTATTTATCGGAAGATCAGTACGCTATTTAAGTGTTTTACAATTGAAACGTGATAAAAAGGATTTCTTTCCTATTTTTTATTCATTTCGAATTTATTTTGAATATTACGTGTTTATCTGATTAGTTTATATTAAGTAAACCGGAATCCGTGGAAATCCGTGGATTCCAGAAATCAAAAATTTTCGAAAAATGGAAAACGAAACGTGGATTCCAGAAATCAAAAATTTTCGAAAAATGGAAAACGAAACGTGGATTCCAGAAATCAAAAATTTTCGAAAATGGAAAACGAAACGTGGATTCCAGAAATCAAAAATTTTCGAAAAATGGAAAACGAAACATGGAACACTTGGGAACAAATGAATGTCAGTGTGCTGGTTGCGATGGGAGTATTGGATTATTGGGGAATCTCCCAGTCGGATAGCCATGTTTCTCCAGATATTCTAATACTGTGACATGAGGATCTCCGGGATGAGAAGAAAAATTGAGAGCAATGGGGTTCTTTTGTGGTAGAGAGTTGAGCTCTACCATACATTGTCGAAAGGCTGCAATGAAGAGGTTGCAAAAAATTTCTGTGTGAATTTCACCAACATTTCCTACTATATTGAGCAATGGCAGTAGAGAAATTATCAATATTATCCGAAGACAGCAAAGAGCCAGAATGCTTGATTAATTTTGATAGCTTTGCAGCACATCTTGCTTCATCTGGTTTTACAATTGTTGGAACGAACGTAGCTGGGTCGAACCCTGGCTGAAAAAGTGAACTGTAATGTAGTCAATGATTCGACGCACTTTGAACAATGAAAATGATTTTTCAAGATTTTCCGATTCAAACATGAGATTCGAATGAAGGGTTTTGGCGCAAGACCATGTGATGGAACCTTCAAAAATTAGAAATATTTTCCGAAATACAAAAGGAAAGCATATTTACCGTTTGCCAACTTGGTAAGGATTATTTGTGAATTAGACAACAAATGTGTTGGTTTCTCAATATGTAGAACTGCTTCCTCAAAACTATAAATTGTCGGGTCCATGCAAACGTTTTTTACGAACGGAAGATTTGATAAATGAGAAGAAAGTTCTGAAATGGGTGTCGGCTTTGTATTTGTATATATAATCACCTTTGGGATCCATTATGTTTCTTCCCTTCAGCGATTGACTCACGTTTCCGAAATGACCGTCCACACTCAAATGAGTGTGGCCGGTCGTCGGATACAACAGGTAGATCTGAAAAATCTGATTGACGATACTTTTCAAAACCACCTACTTGGCGAAATTCCGGGATTTTGCCAAAAGAATTCCGAATCCGGCCAAAGTTGTCAGAGATTTGTTATTCGCGGCGGAATCACTCACTACGTGTAGAATGCTAGGGAGTTTCTCGATCTGAATTTGAGTTTAGTTCTTTTTCTTTTGAAAATACTTTCTTCATGAATACCTGCAGGAGAGATGCCAAAATGACAGAAAGATTGTAATCCGAATCGTGGCTATAGGACCCCTGTACCATAGGATATTCCATGTTGCTTAACATATTGGATCCATGAGGGAGAGCCAACTGCACTGTCGTCATAACAATTGGAATTCTGACTCCGTCACTGACATATTTCGGCCTGGACTGCATGATTGGTAGTTTCAAATGGCGATTGGACATAGCGTCCACCATAATCAACAAAGTGTCGAAGTAATCGTCTTGGCTTTGCATTGTCAGAGTGCGTATCACCACTCGTTCCTGACTAAAACATTAGATGAATGTTTATTCAAATGATTGGAATCATACCTGACATATTTCCTGTGAAACTTCAGCATATTTCCAGCTTCCTTTTTTTTCGGAGCACCTGTTGATTTGTCTATTAAATCCGCTAAACTAACACACGAACTACAGCGTGTCAAAGTATCAGTCTGAAAAATTTGATTCACAAAGAAAACTGTGCAAATAACTGCCTTCCGATGTTGTATCTTCAGATCCATCCTCTCTCGTATTGTTTCTACAGTTATAACTGTCGAATGTGAGCCTACCAGACGTGATGCAAAAGAAGGCGGAAGCATGATGGTTCCAATACTGTTGAATTGGATAAGTTTGGACAAATTCAGTAAAGCTTCAGATTCAAAATCAACCCATCCAAAACACTTTTGATTTTGTCCGAAAACACCAATCTCAAAAACGATTGTGATCTTCGAAAGGCAAAGGCAACTATTCGCATTCCATTCTTCATTTTCCTGTTACAGAAGCTTCGAAGTGTGAAAGTTGATGCAGAGCACATACTTTTGAAAAAAAAAGTTCCCAGTGATGTTGTTAATGAGCTGATTGCTGATACTGATTTAGTCCAGGATCCTCAATTTTCCTCATTCTCCAGGTAGACCAATCCGGTGAACATAAAAAATGATCCTTTCAGGAGTGTGGATTTACGGAAAAGAACCATCACTTCTCATTTGATCAAGAAAATGTTTGACGATTACAAAGAAAAACACTCTCCATTGCAACAATCGATTACTCCTATTATTCGAGTCTCCCGAACACCCAACGACTGCGATATTTTTATTACGACCGACGTTAACAAGGTGAATCAATTTCTCAGAGGCACTGATGCTTTGGTTTTATTGTTCGGACCTTCGACAATTGAGAACACAGGTACCAGCAAACACTTGGTTTTATTACCGGATGAATTCTCTACAATGGATTCGACCGGAAGTTAGTAGTTACAAACCATCTTCGAACAGTGGTACATTTGATTTTTAGGTTTAAATAACTGTGTCTCGCTGACTTTGTTTTACAAATGCGACGGGAGTCGCCTACACGGCTCATCACAAATCGATTTTTTGAAAAAAATTGGGGTCACTCACAAGGAAATATTTTTACTTTCCGAGTGTCAACAACTCGTTTCCTCATCTAATGTTTCTTTGGACTTCCCCATAACCCAGAAAGAATGTATGTCAGCATTTTTCTTATCATTAAACCTTTGAAATTTACAGTTAACTTCATGGTAAAGTTGATCGAAAGATCAAAAAGTATTGTTATAAACAACGAATCTACCAGGGATTACCTCCACCACAAACTCAATGGTAGCCGTACCCAGTTTCTTAAATAATTTTTTAAAATGTTATATGCCACTTTTTTAATCATTTGTCCCCATCTTTTTTCCGCATGTGTCCCACGTACTTCCATTTTTCGAAAATTTTTGATTTCTGGAATCCACGTTTCGTTTTCCATTTTTCGAAAATTTTTGATTTCTGGAATCCACGTTTCGTTTTCCATTTTTCGAAAATTTTTGATTTCTGGATAACACGTAATTCCCACTCTATTTATTGATTAAAACGATAATAACTATTAGGTCAAGCCAAAAGTTTTGCATCACTTTTTGTTTTTTCGTCATAAAACTGCGGTATGGTTTCTTAAACAAATCATGTTTGGAGTACATAAGGGTATACATGTGAACTACATTTATACAAAATCTGGGCTCAATGGCGCTTTTGTGCAGCGAATTAGGTCAACTTTGCCAATGACAATTTTGATTGGTATTTTTGAGTGAGTACCGTATTGACTCTATGGCAACACAAACCGAGGCTCGCATTAGTCTATTGTAGGGTCCCATTACTGTTAATTAAGCAACAATAATCCGTTTGTTCTGAAAGCTTCAGAATAGAAAACTAGAATTGAATGAATTTTCCAAATTAGGTGTTTTATGAAGACAATTTAGTTACACTGGTTGAAGAGGACCCTGAAATACTAATTTAAAATCTTGTAAATAGACTTAAATACTATCATAATATGCCAATGGATTGACTCCGCGGTTTCTTGTTCTCCTGCAAAACTCCAACTTCGGTACCATTGTCATCTGTCGACCGTCCAACTACAGGGGCTCTATGATCACTTTTGACATATTGGAGAATGACAACAAGACTTATTCAAATGATCATTGGGGATGAGAAGTGGACCCTCTATGCTAACTATAATCATAGACCTCAGTGGTTGAAACCCCCTGATTCCGGAGTTCAGACGCCAAATGTAGAAAATAGGGGTATCTTGGCAAAGTTGGACTAGTTCGCTGCTCAAAAGCGCCATTGAGCCCAAAATTTGTAGAAATATAGTTCACATGTATACCTTTACGAATCTCAAACGTGACTTGTTTCAAGAGCTTTATAGAGGTTTTATGACGACAAAACAAAAAGTGATGCAAAACTTTTGGCTCGACCTAATATTAAGAATAAATATTGAAAAAAAAGGAATTTCTTCCGTTTTTACAACTGTATTTGTACACGACAAATTATTCTGAAACTTTCCGAATTTTCACGATATTCGAATAATTTTATCAGTGATTTCATTATTTTGAAATCTTGACCGTCTTATATAAGGCTTTGAAACTAAAAAATTGTTTGAAGACTATATCGAATAAGGCAAAGAATATATTACCATTTCAGTGAGAATAGAAAAAAAGAAAAAAACGTTGAATTAATGTTACATCGAACTTTAACTGTAAAAATTTAAACGAAACAATCGAAACCTATCTGATTAAAACCAATTTGGGACTCAAAATAGACAAAATCAATACGAATATTCAGATTTACCTCAAACTATCAAAAATCCTAATTTTCGACATACATAGGTATTTTTGAAATTCTTATGTTTTTTGTTGTATTTTTATAATAAATTTCAGAAAAATTACTTTGCTCATTTCTCTACCTTCTAAATTATTTTGATTCGTTGAAAATGCATTTGTAAATAATTTCCGGATGTTTTATTCTACTTTGGTCTCTTTTTTGTTTCTGTGTACTACGTTGAGAACCTTCTCTCTTATCTGATTGTGCAAGAGACGAAAGACAGATGGAGTCAACACCTGCTCTTTCTTTCTCTCTCTGTCTCTCTCTCTGTCTCTCTCTCTCTCTCTCTCTCTCTCTCTCTCTTTCTATGTCTGCGTCTTCTTCCACCTCTCTCTCCATGTCCACTATTCCACCCGTCGACACTCATTCTTACTTCCAAAGGCCTGACCCTGTTGACGGCCTCGACTCATTGATTTTTTTTAATTATTTATTATTTATTCTATTATTGATATCGTTTTGATACGATATCAATTTAAAAAAGAACAGTGATGTTCGAAAAATAAAAAAGTGAGTTTTTTGTGGTAAAAATATTATTATGAAATTAATATAAAAATTTTATTTTACTTTTTCAAATTCACCTCATTGAGACCTTTCGAATGAGTATAGTTATGAATGGGTTTTTTGAAATTTTTAGATCACCACAAAAACTACCGTAACTCGAGGTACGGTAGAAATTGAGATTTCAAACAAAGCGCTTTAAATTCAGCTCATCAAGACCTTTCATTTGAGTATAATCATGACTATATTCCAATGAATTTTTGATTTTGGGTCTCGCAACGACTTTAAAGGCGCATAAGAGTGAAAACTCAATTTGCTTAAAATATAGTCATGATTATACTCAAATGAATGGTCTCAATGAGCTGAACTTAATTTTCTAAGTTTTAATTCCTAATGTTTGCCGTACCTCGAGTTACGGTAGCTTTGTGTTTTCAAATTTTTAAATAATTTTCAAAGTGAAATAACTCGGCTCCCAAAAGAGATACAGAAAAGTGGTAAACTAAAAAAATGTTCAGTTTATCATGAACTATATTTTGTTAGTTGACACTTTTTTGGCATCTGTAATGAAAATCGCGTTATTCTATGATTTTTTAAAATTTTTTAAATATTAAAACAAGAAATTTGAACCCAAAAAATACAAAAAAAACTAAAAACTCTAGAACGCCGGTTTTGAAAAAAATATAATCGAAAAACAATTTTTTTACTAAATTTTTAGCAGGAGGAGATGGCTCAAGAATCGCTCGAGGAGCAAAGAAATGGAGGAGAAAATGAAAGGGAGGAGGCAGTGAGAGAAGAGGAGGGAGCCGTCGAACCTCAGAACAATGGAGTCGCGGATTTCGAGCAAAAGATGGGAATGGAAGGCGAAAGAGAGGAGGACGTTCCAGGAGAGCACTCGAGCAGCCAATCGAATTCCAACAGATCGATGCTCCTGGCGAGGACCAACAAAATGGAGAAGAGAATGAAGCGTAGGAGGAAGACGAGAACACTCTTGTCAGAAGAGAGCTTCAAGCTCTTCGAGACGACATGGAAATTCTCATAATTGAGAAAGAAATATTGGAGAAGCGGATCCAAAAGTTTGAGGAGACCGCTAAGAAAGCAGAAGGTCGTCAAGCAAGCGACGAGAGGCTTATGAAAGCCATGGAAGGTGTTTTCGAGGAGCAGTTCAAGAAAGCTGCTGAAGCTCAGAGGACCGATCAAGCCCAGCAGCCGGAAATCATTGCACAGGCAGTGGTTGCTAAGTAAGTATTAAATTCGAAAAAAAACAGTAAACAAAACAGCTTTTCAGGATTCGGGAGCACATTGAACGCTCCAATCCGGCTGCTGGAGCTGCAGGAGAGGAGGGGATTTTGGTTGGAGGCCCTGCCATCGTGGAAGATTTCAGAGAGCTGCAATTGTCGAAGATGCGGAGCCGATCATGCAAGCTCCAGGAGCTCTACTTCAAGCGGCGGAGCCACAGATGAATCAGGCTCCAGGAATTGACAGCAATGGAAAGGAGGACGTGGAGGAAATCGTCTTATCGGATTGAAAGTAAGCTAATGTGGTAATTTTGTAAAACTTAATTTTATCTTTCAGCAAGCTCGTCGTTCCCTCTTCTTCTTCTCCTTCCAATGAACATCTGCCTCTAAATTCGTCGGAGAAAAATTAAAAATTTTTTTTAAACATTTAGATTTAAAATAAATGTTTATAAATTAATACAGCTTGATTTTCACTGCAAAAATATGTCATCTTCAGCTTCAGATATCTCGCTTTGAAGTCAAGATATTGAGAAGCAATAAATTATTGAAATATAGTTTGTAATAAATTAAACATTTTGTTAGTTAACAGCTATTCAATAGCTCTCACCGGAAAAGAGATATAGGGGGTTGAATTTGAGGATCTTCGTTTCTCAGGCGTCCCTTAACTTGAAAATTTTATATCTCGGCTCCCGTTAAAGCTATCAAAATATTGTCAACTAATAAAATATAGCTCATAATAAAATCTATATTTTGTTGGTTAATAACTTTTTGATACCTTCTACCGAAAGTGAGATATGGTTATTTGAAATTTGTTATCAGTGAAATTCTAAATTTTAACTTTGAGCGCTTATAACTCGCTTCTTGTTGAAGATATTGAAAATATGTCAACTAATGAAATATAGCTTGTATTTAACTTAGCATTTTGTTAGTTGAAAATTAATCAATTGCTCTGATAAGAACCGAGATATAAGCTTTTAAAGAGCCGCTATAGAATCGCTTAATTTTTCTGAACCCACTTTCCTGGGTTGCCTCTTTTTTATGCGCCCGAAACAACTCTTGGAGGCCTTCTCGCCGCTAAACTCTCTTTCTCTCTTATTTTTCTCTTATCTTTCTTCTATTTCATGAAAAACAACCCCTCCCTGGTGATAATCTGTGCCACTCCTCTTTCTCTGTCTGCGCCTCTTTCCCTCTCTCTCTTTGCCCCGTTCCTTCTTTTTCTTTTTATTCAACTCAAATGGCGACTTCCTGAATAGCGACATTCTCTTGATTTTTTCTAAATTATCTATTCTTTATTATTGTATTTGATTCTGTATTATAAATTAAACAACTAACGGATGGAACATGATTCCAATGGAATCTTTTGAAAAAAGTGAGTTTATGAGGTCAATTTATTTATTATTTTTGCTTAGTTTTGAGCTAAGACAAGGGGTTTTAGGTAGTTTAGCAAAACAAAATTGTTTTTAGACTTAACGCTTGGTTTTCATAAGGGGGGCCGAAAAAATTAAAGTGGGCCAAAATTATCATGGGCCCAAATAACACGGGCCCAGTATTAAATATTATGGGTCAAAAAATTATCATGGGCCCAAATTAACATGGGCCTAATTATCGTGGGCCCAAACTATTTTTTGTGTGGTGCAGAAATTATCGTGGGCCCAAATTTCGAGAGTCCAAATATCATGGGCCTAATTATTTTGACTTATTTTTTTCATATATTTTTTTCGTTCATCATTAAAATTCACTGTCTGTTTTATTTTCATCTATATGTTTATTGAAAAAAAATTGAGAGTAATACAGAAGAATACAATACTGTCATGTTTTCCATAAACTTTATTACCTACGAAAAAATAGGTTCGGTCCACTCTATTTGGGCCCCCGATAATTTTTCGCTCTGCAAGAAATAGTTTGGGCCCATGATATTTGGGCCCACTATAATGTCGGCCCACTTTAATTTTTAAGTGAAACAATTACAGATTGGGCCCACTATATTTGGGCCCATGATAATTTTGGCCCACTTTAATTTTTTCGGCCCCCTTTATAGAAACACAGCCAAAATTAATTTGTGTCTTTGAAAAACGGTTATTTTCCAACTGAAAAACTCATTTTTCGAGTTAAAAATAGAGTTTATGGAAACATTTTTTTTGTAAAAATAAAAAAGGAAAGCAATTTTTTGTAGCTGAAAATTTATTTTTACTGAAGAAGAGCTTTTTTCCCAACTGAAAATGTTTTTTAAATAAAAACCTTTTTTCAGAGAATCATGGAAATTTTTTAAAGTTCAAAATTTAAAAATAAAATTTTTTTCGGATTTAAAAAAATTTTCAAAATTTAATTTCCCTTATCAGGAAATTTGGATAATAAACAAATCTCTAGATCGAAAAAAATTTAATCTCAAAATTTTCAGATGAAATCGATCGGGAACAATATGTATAGATCCAGCAGCCTAACAGAAGGATTGGTTTTTGACGGAAATATCTGCTGGTACCATCGCGCAAATTATTTTGGATGCTGAACGGGACAAGATCTTCGAGATGGGATTTCCAATATTGAAGAAAAAAAATTTACCACGCACAAAATGATGGTTTTTACCAAGAAAAGAAAGAAATTGAATAGGGTTCGTCCAATATTGGAACAAAGGAAATGAAAAAATGGAAAATATTCGCTGGAATCAACGCAGACGGATGGATTATCCAGAGTTGGATGACAGAGAGGAAATTTTAAAAAATGAAGATCAATGAATTGATGAATTGGAGTAAAACTGACGAAATACTGATGCTTCGAGTATGTTTTTCTCCTTTTTTTTCAATTAATCATTCTTTTTTTCAGAAAAGCTCAGCTTTATGAAAACCGAAAACGTGTTTTCCACAAGATGAAGATTTGAATGACGTCCAACAAATGGATTCAATAACCCTGTTTCCCCGATCAAAAAAGTTATGAGGCTGTCAATAATCGAAACTTTTAGATTTTTGTAAAAAAATAAATATTTTTCCAAAAAAAACATTTTCAGTTATTTTCTTTGAATGACTTCAAAAAATCAAAAAAAATGATAACGTTGCTAGATCAATAGGAATAAATCAGAACACAGAGAAAAAAAATTTAGTAGCAATTTATTTCAAGAAGTTTTTTCAGCATTTTCAGAAATTTAGCTTTTTTTCAAAAAAAAAAAGTTCAACTTTGTCCTCGAATTCAGCTGAAACTGTACCTAAATTGAATGAAAAATCTGATTCTGATACTTGAAATGTCGAAATGGAATCCGATTTTAGGAAGTTTAGTATTTTTCAAAAAATCTGTGAAGTCCAGAAAAAATGATGCTTTTAGATTCTCAAAAATCCATCTCTGATAACTAGAGCTCGATAGTTCCAAAAAAAAAAAAATTTTTGAAGGGAAAAAATTATTTATTATTAGGAAAACTATATTAGAACAAAAGGAAATTATTAAATATTAAAAAACAAGGGATTTACAACAGAAAAAAGGGGGAGAAGCCTAAAGTTAAAACAGAAAAAGCTAGAGGTCGAAAGGGAGGAACATGTTATTGGGGATAGAAGAAGAAGAGGAACTAGAAGGAACACCAGAAGAAGAAGAGATCAATGAAATCCAATTGAATCGATCCTAGAAATTGCGTGACCGTTTGGCGTGTTGCTCCTTAAATCTATCCGTATTTTCATCGTTAATCTGTCGTCGTCTCTTCTGAAGGAAATTGTTCATCGCGTAGACCGGAACTTGTGATTTCTCCATTTTCTCGATTCTCTTGATCACATCCTCTGCTTGTTTTGGAACTCCGCTCATCGGGTACTGTAGATACTTGCCAACCTTTTCCTTGATCTTGTAGATTTGTAAAGTGTCGAGTTCAAGGTCCGAACGGGTGAGCAATTGATGAAGAGTCTTCCGGATCTCGTTTCCTGAGGAGAGGTTGAAGGCGATCGATGAGACTTCCATTGTAGTTGACAGAGAGAGAGAATTGAGAATATGAGTGTATGTCAGAATGAGAATGAGAACTCAGAATGATGATATTGGTCCTTCTATCTGTCTCTTCCTCTCTTTCTCTACTCCCTCTTCTCTCTCTTCTATCAGATACACCCCCTTTTTCCCATATTAACCACCTGCTCATCTTAATGTGGAGTTACCTTACCCCTATATACCCTCTTATCAGATCGTCGGCATCTGGATGTAAAGAGAAAACTCCACGTTTATGCAGTCTTGAGCAGATGGGTGAATAGATTAGCATCTATTTATTAGCGTTTATAGATAAATAGAAAGTGTTGAGTTTTTTTGGGTATTGAGAAACTGATGATTTTAGAGGGAAGTTTGAATTTGAGAGCGGTTATCTTGAAAACTGGAGTAGATAAAAGAAAACAGTCAATAGAGAAGTTGTAGAGAAAAACATTCTGCATATTTTCTTAGTTCATTACTTTCTGATAAGGGTTACGGTAGCTGAGATATGGGAGTTTGACGATTTAGGAGGTTAAGGTGAGGAGACTGCTTGGCGTCTCTAGCCCGGACGGTCGTAACTCGGACACTAGGACAACTAGAAAAAACCGGATTTACATATAAAGAATTATAATTAAAAATCGGGTTTCTCAGTTGCTCAGCATCAAAACAAGCTCGTGGTAAATTTTTGATTCGTGGTAAATCTTGATTTAGAAGACTGTTATCGGTTTTATGAGTTTGTAAATTTAAAACAATTACATTTCAAAATTGAAGAGCTACATGAATGTTTTAAATTACGGAGTTATAGAACAAGTAACTTTGAGCGACTTTGCAATTCACAACTTTTCAATAAGGGTTACGGTAGCTGAGATACAAGGTGTTTTTTTGTTCAGAACTTGCTGCAACAAAAGTACGACATCAGAGTTGGGAGAGGAAGTGAATAGGAAATGCAAAAGAACCTAAATGGAAATCGATGGAACCACGTGGAGTTTTGTGGAGACCTCTGATGAGAAGATATATAAACTTGAAATCATTAGCTTCAAAATAAGCCAAAGATAAGCGGAAATTTTCTATTTTGAAGAAAGTTATGAGGGTTTGGATAGTACTTAAAACGCGTGTATCTTAAAAACTACTAGAACTACAGAAAACTACGATGTACAAAACTGTATAGCTTAAAATTCTAAATATTTTTTAGTTGGTCTCTTTCTTCTAGTTCCTTTGGCTCCTGAGAAATAGCGTTATGAAGTTAGGCTAGCGCTGAGAAACTAATCTCACCTCCTAAACCTCTTAAATCTTCAAAGCCGTATATCTCATGTCAGCTACCGTAACCCTTATCAGAAAGTAATGAACTAACAAAATATGCAGAATATTTTGCTCTACAACTTTTCTATTGACCATTTCTTTTTATCTGTTTTAGTTTTCAAGATAACCGCTCTTAAAGTCAAGGTTCCTTCCAAAATCATCAGTTTCTCAATACCCAAAAAAAACTAAACAGTTTCTATTTATCTATAAACGCTAATAAATAGATGGTAATCTATTCACCCATCTGCTCAAGACTGCATAAACGTGGAGTTTTCTCTTTACATCCAGATGCCGACGATCTGATAAGAGGGTATATAGGGGTACAGTAACTCCACATTAAGATGAGCAGGTGGTTACTGTGGGAAAAGGGGGTGTATCTGATGGAAGAGAGAGAGAGAGAAGAGGGAGTAGAGAAAGAGAGGAAGAGACAGATAGAAGGACCAATATCATCATTCTGAGTTCTCATTCTCATTCTGACATACACTCATATTCTCAATTCTCTCTCTCTGTCAACTACAATGGAAGTCTCATCGATCGCCTTCAACCTCTCCTCAGGAAACGAGATCCGGAAGACTCTTCATCAATTGCTCACCCGTTCGGACCTTGAACTCGACACTTTACAAATCTACAAGATCAAGGAAAAGGTTGGCAAGTATCTACAGTACCCGATGAGCGGAGTTCCAAAACAAGCTGAGGATGTGATCAAGAGAATCGAGAAAATGGAGAAATCACAAGTTCCGGTCTACGCGATGAACAATTTCCTTCAGAAGAGACGACGACAGATGGACGATGAAGATGCGGATGGATTCAAGGAGCAACACGCCAAACGGTCACGCAATTTCTAGGATTGATTCAATTGGATTTCAGTGATCTCTATCTCTTCTCTTTCTTCTGATGTTCCTTCTAATTCCTTTGCTTCTCCTATTAACATGTTTCACCCTTTTGATCTCTAGCTTTTTCTATTAACTTTAGGCTTTTCTCCCCTTTTTTCTGTTGTAATTGCTTTGTTTTTTAATATTTAATAATTGTTTTTGTTCTAATATTTTTTCCTAATAATAAATTTTTTTTTCTTTCAAAAATTGTTTTTTTTTTCAAACTTTCGAATTTTAGATATAATATTAGAAAAAAATTACAAATTCTTTTTTAGAAAGAAAATCACAGTTTCTGTTCTATTTTCTAAATTTTTCAATAAAAATCAGAATAAGTAAATCGCATCAGTAAAGATATTGTGAAATATCCCTTTTCCTCTAGTTCTCCGAGAGGAGTACACGAGAGTATGAAGATGGCCGAACTTTTTTTTTCGTTCCGCTGCCTGCGCCTCTTTCTCTCCCCCTTTTCGAAATGTCACGCGCCAAGCATTCATTCTGCCCCCCGCAAAGGCCCTCTCCTGTCACGGGCCTATTTTTGATTTTTCTGACTTATTTATTATTTATTTGATACCGTAACCGTATCTAAAAAGAGCAAGGATGTTCAACAAATAAAAAAGTGAGTTTTTTAATCTGAAATCCTGAAAAAGCCCCTGAAAAACTAGTTGAAAAACCTATTCAATCGATTCTCCATTGCATTCCGCATCGGTAGATAACTTTTTCTGTTACTGTAGCAGCCGTAAAATCTGAACCGGAATCAAAAAATTAGTTGATCTAGATGTAGTTGTGTATTCTGAACATTTTTTCTGTTGACAATTTTTTCTGAAAATGCCTCTAAATTGCTTAAAACCCGTTTTGCGGCAAACGTAGAAGTGCTTCAGGAGGAGTAGTTTTTTTCTAATATTTTTTTTGAAACAGTAAAATTTCGAACTTTTCCAGCTCTACTCAACCGAGTACATCATCCGGATCGACCTCTTCAAGATTTTAAGAAAGCTGACTTCTCAGCTAAAGTTAGTTTTTTAAAATTTGAATCTACTTCTCTTTTCTCTTTTCCCGGGCTATGATTTCATTTTTCGAAAGAACAATGGGTGATTGAGCGTGGGAACAGTCATGTGGTTGTCCTTGTGTAAACATTAGTCATTTTCAAACCATGAAGGTTTGTGAAATAAGAATGACATCAGTTTTTTGAGTAGAAGGGGCTAGTCATACCGTAAGAAAGAGTATTGTAGATACAAAAAGAGTAAAAAAAGAAATGATTGAAAATAAAAAAAAACTCTATAACCTTCTCACTTGTTCCAGAATCTACCGAGTCGAGTTCGAGAAAATGCTCCTCGTTGGCGGAGGAGCCTCCCATGTCGCTAACGTCAGATACGACTATAGCAACATAGTGATCTCCCTTCGCCAAGTCGCTCGAAGTGACAAGGAGGAGAACAGGTTCTTCTACAGGACCAGCCTGGCAATTGATGCCCTCCTCGATGACCTTGTGTGGAACCACACAACACTTGGTCACGGAGGCTCAACGTCAAATCAAATATTTGACAAGAAAGGGGTTCTGGCAAAAAAATTCCGGGTAAGCTAAGATGAAGATTACACAAGTCAAATCCTCTATTATTTTCAGTAACGTGGAGTTGAAGTTCGTACTCTGGATGGCGAGGGACTACGAATTCGCGACGGATTCACTGAAGATCGATGTCGTCCCTCGAGTTCAAGCAACCAGCGACAAAGTGATGATGGAGTCAGGATTTGGACATTGAAGGAGGTCTACTCAAATACATTAGGCTCTTGTTGAAGAAATTCCGATTGGAAGACTGGACAACAGAGAAAGCGAGAGGCCTTGACAAGTGAGTTATCAATAAGAGTTTTGAAGAGCTAACTTTTTGGTTTTAGAAAAAACCGACTATCGCATTAGGAGACGGTTCATCCAGCTGCTCGAGGCATACTGTCTATTCGAACGAGACGAACTGCGCGAAGCTATCCGAAGTTATTCGAACGTAAGCTTTTTTGGTTTTTGTAAAATATTTTAATATTTTTGTTCAGGATGGAGAAGCAGTTCAGAAGTGAGGAGCTCCAGATCAACAATTCATTGTGCAGTTTTTTGTTTAATTTTTTTTCTCCCGAATAAATAAAAAATTTTGTAACAAAAACGACCATTGAAACCAATACTATCGAAAAATACATTCATCTCCATGGACATTAAATTCAAAATCTAATAAACTTAGATTTTGATTTTCAGGGTTTTTGACGGCGAAATTCCATTTTTCATCCAAAATTCATTGAAATTTAAGTTATTTTTTTCCAAAAAATCATCTAAAGTAATCTAGAGCCTGTTGAATTGTTTACAACAGAAACTTCCAGATTTTTCTGAAAAATAAACACAATCAAGGTGCACCCAATTGTGATAGTTCAAAGCGATCAGTGCAAAAACTTTGTCCTGAGCAATATAATTTTTTTGTAATTCTCAATTTTTGACAAAAAATTAGTTTCTAGCACTCAAAATATTTTTTTTAAAAACCGATATTTCGGTGAATTTTGAATTTCAGTTTTTTTTTGTATAATAGAAAAAAACATTTTCCCTTATTTTTAAAATAATTTCTATCAAGAAGCTATTTTTCAATGTTTTTTCTATGAATGTTCCGTCGATTCACCCGAATGCATTATCCCTTGGATACGCGGCGGTTGCTAGGGATTAAATGAACAAAACCCATTACGTCTATGTAATCGGATACCTCGAGAGGAAAAAAGGCAGCTGTTACACCTTTTAATCCATGTCTTTTTGTCTTTCTCACCTCGCTCATGGCACCTTTTTTTCTCTGCGTATCTTTTCTCTCGCCTTATGAGCCCTCGCGCGGACACGCATTATTATACGCCTATAGACCGTTGGTATAACGATCTTGTCTTCTTGATTTTTTTAAATTATTATTTTTACTCTATGTATTGAATACTATGATTCAATTGTTTTAATTAAACAATTGGATGGAACAGCGATGTTCAAAATTTTTTAAAAAGTAAGTTGTTTTTTTCGTTTTGAAATGTTTTGGTGTCGCGATAAAATTTTGATTACTGTAAAAATGGAAACTTAATTTTATACTTTTGAATTCAGCTTATTAGGAGCTTCAAAATGAGTATGAACATGATTAGGTTATGATGATTTTGAAATTCAACTTTGTCCAACTTTGAGGGCTTTTAACTTGATTCCTGTTAACGATATCAAAATTGTGTCAACTAATGAAACATAGCTCATAATACACTGAGCATTTTGTTAGTTTACCACTTTTTTGTATCTCTTTTAAGAGGCGAGTTATAACACCTTGAAAAAAAACTTTAAATTTTGGGTTTCATCACAAAAACCACGGTAACTCGGGGTACGGTAGGAATTGAAATTTGAAACATAGATTATTAGATTCAGCTCATTAAAAGCTTTCATTTGAGTATAAACATGACCACATTCCAATCAATTTGATTTTTGACCCCCAGTGGTGACCAGACCCAAAATCAAAAATTTGGCAGAATATAATGATGAGTATGTTCAATTGAAAGGTCTTGATGAGTTAAATTCCATGCGCTTTGTTTCGAATCATAAATCATATTGTGTCCCGGGTTATGGCAGTTTTCGTTTTTTTAATATAGAAAAAAATTACAGTTTCTGTTTTTTTTCTAAATTATTCAAAATTGCGAATTTCACTAGTAAATCAGATCACTTTAGAAAAAAGATTGTGAAAATTTTCTCTTTCTCTAGTTCTCCGAGAGGAGTACACGAGAAGTGGCCGGGGGGCGGAACTTTTCATTTTCCTTCCGCTACCTGCATCTCTCCCTTTCGCCTTATGCAAATTCTTCCGCTCAAACATTCATTCTTCTCCCAAAAGGCCCTCTCCTGTAACGGGCCTCTTTTGATTTTTCTGACTTATTTATTATTGTATTGATACCGTAACCGTATAAAAAAAACAGCGATTTTTAAAAAAAAAACAAGTGAGTTTTTTCTTGAAAAATATGGTTTTTAAAGAAAAAAACTAGAAAAATTGCCATTTTATCATTTTTCAAGCCGTTGCCGATGATTTTTAGTAGGTTTTTTGTTTTGATTTTAAAAAAATCAATTAAACGGAAACGGCAAAAAAAACTTTGAGAAACAATGCGGTAAAAATATAATGATTGAATATACCGTTCAAAAAGCTGGAAATTGTTGGTTTTTTCACTCTAACTCTTCTGAATCTTATAGAATAGCTCGATGTCTCACGAAGCTCGAAATGTTGCTCATCTTCCTGCTCCAACCACTATCTATCCCGTGGTAAACCTCATGCAACTCAAATGGACCTCAGTCACCTGCCAGCAATCTTCCATTTGGCATCCAATTTCCGTCCGGTCTCGGTACGTTCTGTGTACCACAAAACTTGAGACTCTTCCCGTCGTTGTCAAGTTCTGCTGGTGCACAGCAACAAAATCCATTCAGTAAGTTTTCTTTTTCAGATTTGAAAAATGGATGAGGGGGGGGGGGCTTCTGAAAGAATAACAGGTAAAACATTTGAATTTTACAGCTCATTCGGTTCCACAAGTTCTTCAAGCTGGACTGTTACCACAAATTCCACAGGCTCCACAAGAGACACAGGCAAAGTAAGTTTTTTTCTATGATTCTTATTTAGTGGTACAGTAGCCTTCAAATGTGGAACAACATAATTTTTTTTGATAACTCCGTCTAAAATGACCCCATTGCTCTGAAAACTTCGGACTGTATTCAGAGAAATTTTAAAAGAATATTGAATATTAGGCTCCGCCCCTTTTTTGAATAACAAAATATATCGAGCATTTTCAGGTAGACCTGCTGTTGATTCCGTCCAATCAAACAGGATAGTAGCTATGAAAGAACAATTGGAATGACAAGTCAATGAACTTTCTGGCGAGGTCAAGATGAAAAAATGCTCTTCTTGAAAATATTAATACTCTCAACCAGTCAAACCATGTTGCAAGTGAGGCCCAAGATGACGAATGATGCAAAAACGATTTTGTTTTACAAAAGAAGATATTGGAAATTGTTGGAATCTGTTGCCGAAGCCATCAACGTGGAAACTGGAAGCGTCATGAATCAGAGGATGAAAGTAGACGGTCCGCAACAATGAACCAAAGGTATGAAACGAACGAGTTATAGCTTTTACCAAACATAAAAATACTTTCAGAAGAACAGCAGAGATCTGAAGCTCCAGCAACAACGAGCTCAAGGAAAAGACGAGGATCCAAGATCTCCAGGACAAATTGGTAAGCGCGAATATTATTCTGAAAAAAGGCGGCATTTAAAAGAAGAATTTCACAGAATCTTGATAGTTTTTTTCAGGTTCGATATATGTAAAAAATGGTACCATCAGATGTGTATCTACGGAAGATGAAGAAATAGATCAATTGTGGAAGGAAAAGAATGAAGTGCGCGATAAATGCCAAGAAAGAAGTGGATTATAAAACCTATGAAAAAAACCATGCAAATAAAAAAATTTTTTAACCACCCCTTAATTAAATATGTTTTTTAATAAAATGTCTCAATTAAAACATTGTTGTTTGTTGTTTCTCTACCGAAACTCGGAATTTTAATTTGAGAATTTTCATCAAAAGAATGAAAAAAATAAACGGAAAGTGAAATTTCGCAAACTTTTGTTTGTATCTTCGAAAAAATGGAAAGTTAAAGAAATTTTCTAAGAAGACCCGGAATATGAATTATGAATATGTTCTGTTGAACATAAGCTGCTTGATAACAATTTGAACAATTTTTTCTATTTCAGAAAATTCGTGAATCAGCTATTTATTAAAATTATGACTAGTGGAGATTTTCGATTTACTCGAAAAAACTGATTATTGTGAGATGAAGTGAAAAATTATTTTTCTTCGAAAGTCAGTTTTTTTTTCAAAACTTTCGGAAAAATATTTTTTCATGTATTTATTTATTTTTTTATTCACAAATCCTTGTGTACTCCTAAAATAAACATTAATCGGAGAAAATTTTGATAATAACGTTTTTCATGAAACAGAAATTTTTTGAGAAAAAGATTGTTAAGAAATAAAAATTAACACTTTTAGGCGACAAAAATTAAATTTTCAATCGAAATTCTTGGTTTTTAAATTGAAAAAAGCATTTCAGACGTTAGAATTTTGGTATGAAATTTCAAAAAAACTAGGAAACTAACCCCTCTCGGCAGCTCTATCGCAAATCGTCGAGTTTCATCATACCAAGCGGATGGGAATCGACAGAATAGATTTTATACTAGCCATATAGACCCGTTTTTTGATTGTTCACCTTTCATTTTTCTCTCTTTTTTGTGCGTAGTTTGAAAATAACACAACCTGTATTTTTTTAAATTTTAATATTGGGAAATAAAAAAACATTATTTTAATTGTTGGAAAACACACTAAACGAATGAATATTCAACATCTTTTTCTGGACATTTTTCGAAAAAATTCTCGAAAAATGACGTATTCGAGAAATGATTTCACTAAAAATTATTCGAAAAATACTCGAAAAATTTTCGAAAAATTTTCGAAAGAATTTCGAGTCGAATTTTTCGAGAAACAAAGATGGAACATGGAACATATTTTTATCGTATTGAGAAAAAAATAATAGAAAATTTAATGTTTCATAATTATGTGATAAAAAATCATTTTTATTTTCATTAGTTGACGAAGAAATAAAAATTTGAAAAAATAAAAAGATATTTTCATATCATTTGAATTTTAGGGTAATTCGATGCTCATTAAGATAACAGTAAGAGAGGCAAAACTTGAAATTTTTAGTTTTTTACTCAAAATTTTGACATTAAAAAATTCAGTTGCATATCTTTATGAATCGAAAATTTCCAAAAAAAAAATCAGTTTCAACTTTTCATGATACAGAATTTTCTTCCATCTGGCTTAATGCTTCTACGTTATTATACATATGTATCCCCTAAAACCCGAACTATTAATTTGTGAGCCATATTTTGAAAAGCTGATTCGAAACGCGACAGATGACTTTAATATTGAAAGTTTGAAAACTTTCTGTTTATAAAATTGTGAAACAAAAAATTTTTCTCAGTGAAGCAGGTGATTTTCAAAACAAAAATACTGAAAACCAGTATGATCTAAACGGAAATTGAAATTTGGCACAGTGCCAGCAAGGACACTATAAATACGATATTTTTAGATTTTAGCTTTGTTTCGGGATTTTTGAGCTTATCTCCAATCAAAATTTTTTTTCAGTAATTACAACCGAGTTCTAACACACAGAAATAGCGAAAGAATATTTGTGTAAAAAGCGAAACAGTAAATTTTGAAAAAAAAATAGAAAAATCTGTTTCAAAAGTTTCTGACGTTGACTAGTTTGATTTCGGATCATTCGATAATCTGCCACAGGTTTTGACTCATTGAAATTGGAATATTAGTCTCGAATACTGTCTAGACAAAGAAATATTACTCGAAGAGTTTTCTTGAAACTGAAAAATATTTAAAATTTCTTTTTAAAAAAACTTTGGAAAAAGCTCCAAAATTTTCTGTTTCTTCAAATTTTCTAAATTGATTTTTTTTCAACATAATGCTTTTAGTGGGATTGATATCTTTTTTAAAAGAACTGGAGTATTTTTCATAGTCAGTTCAGTAATAAACAGTTCTGGCTTCTTTTTTCGTAAATTCATAACTGCTTACTTTTTATACTCACCCAACCAAAGCAGCAAAATAATTATCAATGGTGAAACATTGACAAATGAGAAACTCACTGTTTCGTCATTTTTATGAAACAGAAATAATTTTTTCTATAGAATAATGATTAAGCAGGCAGAGAAAAAGGAGAAACATGATGTTCAACCGGCTAAAAATTCAATTCAATCATTCTACGAAAATGTTTCATTTCTTCTTTTTTCTGACACTCTAATAAGCATTTTCCAAACTTTTTTCAAACGAGATCTGTCTGTAACAGTAAAAAAAATAATTGGAAACAAAAGAAAGTATGAAAAAACAAAGTACGTGAAAATTTAAAAAATCTCGTCTAGATAATTTCATAGAAAAATTTGGAACTTGTAAAAAAAGTATATTTGAAAACGGTGAATAACATTGAACAATACCGATAACGACACATTTAAACTACTTGAAGTTAAAAGTTCAAGTTGAAACCGTAAAATTAAAAAAAAAAGGTTTTTTTTTTGAATTTTAGACGGAGGTAAAAACGTGATTACTACGGGGAAATTGTTTCGACTGCAGTTGAAAAAGTAAAATTAGAACAGCTTATCTAACAAGCATTTTAACATCCAGTGCTTTTGAGATGGTAATCAAAATTTCGAATTTTCTGAAACAGAAAAAATGATTTTTTTTATTACTGTTTCATTTATCTGAAATAGATATTTCAAAAATTAAAAACTCAATGTTCTGCATGGAATTATATAGTTGACAGTGTTAAAATTTCAAAAAGAAAAAATTTAAATTGTGAAATAGTCAATTTGAAAAAGTTTCCGGGAAAAGTGAAACGGTAACTTTTTCTGAAAATGTTGAGTTTCCATCCATTTTTAGAAACTGTTCATTACCTTGCCTCATCTGGGGTACTGTAATTGGAATTAAAATTCGAAAAAAAAACAATTTGCAGGTTTTACAGGACAATATTAAAATTAAATCAATTTCAGTTATCCATCTTTCCTGTAACCGTGAAAAAACAATCATCAGAGTCAAATCATTGGAAAATTTTATATAAGAAATATTGTAAATCGAGAGGAAAAGTTTCTACCGTAGTAATCGAAATAATTTCCCTGGAAGATTCATGATGACTGAATGCCAGAAAAATATTTAATTGAATTAAACAAATTTTCGAAACAGGAAAAAAGTTTTACTGTTTCATCTAACTGAGATTAATATTTCGCTAACTTAAAAATTACTCAGCAACCCATCTTTTGAGAAAAAAAATTTCAGTTTCTGTATATGGAAAAATGTTTTTTTTTGAATTTTCAAAACTTTTTCTTAATTTTTCCTTATTTTTTTTACCAATCTTCCCTCATTTCTGATACAGAAAAACAATTCGAAAGTAGTACATAGTCTGGCCCTAACGTTAACAGAATAGTGAAAAAGCTGAGGAGACATTGACAGCGATTGAAACAGAAATGTTATAGAAAATATTAAAAAATTTCAAATGATTTTCCGAGATTTTTTGTAGTAGTTCATGCTATAAACAGAGCAGATGTGCTAAATAAAGACATTAATCAAGATAGATTATTTTTCGGAAATTTGAAAGTTATTGTGATCATGGTTCTGTTTTTAGTTAGTAAATTCCTTCTTCAAATCGAAAAACTTCAATTAGCCCATTTTTTCCCAGATTTCAATTTTCAATTTTCAATTTTTCATAATTTTTTAATTGAAATTTTGAGCTTCACAAAAATTTTACATGAGTATTTTTTCATAAACTTGAACTGATTACACCAAACATTGGAACGGTTAAATAATTGTTCGAAAATTTCGAAAATATTTAGTTTTCCGCCATTTTCAGATTCTTTCGCTACTTTAACATAATCTTGGCTCACTTCGGATACTATACGGCTGTACAAAGTAAATTTTGGCAATAAACTATCAGAGATAACATAAGTACCGTAACAATACCACCTATCCCTTTCCTGTGAAACCGCCAAAAAATCCCAATAAGTTTGGAAAAAGTGAACACATTTTCGTCATAGCCTGCGTGATTTGGCCTAGTTTTGCCCACATGGCCTAGAAATTTGTAATCCTGACCTAAAATTCCAAAACCAAGTTCTTTAACCTCTAAACTTGTTTTTTCAAGAACATTTTGGAACTAAATATTGTTTTTACATTTGGATAGCACAGGATAGGTGCCGGATTAGAGTTAACATTTTTTGAAGTTTGAACAATTTTTCGAAACAGTGATTTTTTCTATTAACCAAAATAATTATTTTTAAAAGAGCTAACGGGAAGTCAAATGTTTGAGAAAAATTTGCTTTCCGAACGTTTTCTTCATAAGTCAAGGATAAGATGAAACATGAAAATTTTCTCAAAATTGATAGTTGTACATTCTTTCTGAAGGTGTCTGGAAATTATATGCAAGAAAAAAGTGGAGCAGAGCCTAATCATTAAATTTGGAAAATCACATAGAAGTGTTAGCGTACAATTATTACCTTGATTAATAAAAAAAAATCCTTGATTAATATAATTGAATCCTTAAAAAGTCCGATTCTTCATAAATTCAAGTATTGTTTACAGTTTCAAAATTTCGACTTTTTTTGAAATTTGTGCAACTTGGTCAATACTCCATGTTCTTCTGCACAAACACAACTGTTTCAAGAAATTTTTGAAATATTTGTAGTTTTCTATGTATTATTCATTATTGCTCCTACCGAGTAAAAAAAACAATGAAACTACACCAAATCTTTAATAATCTAGCCGCATGAACAAATTGTAGACCGAAAAATGGGTTCAGTACACGCCAGTTTCCCAAATGTTCGACGATTTCTGGAAGGATTTATAAATTGGCCTCGATCTTTTGACATTTCAATGAAAATTTGAAGAAAAATTAGTTTCAAATCTTTGATTTCATCGAATTCAGGTATCCTTTTTCATTCAGCTACAAATTAGTCAAATTTGTATTTATTTTGTCACAAACAATTGTATTCTGAAAACTTGACGTTAATAAATAAGAAACTAAAGATTCTATTAATTAAAATATCATTTCTGAGACTAGCTTTAATAGTGAAGCAGGTTTTTTTTTCAACAATAAAAATTTGAAAAAAATACCGTTTCAATAGAATATTTTCAAATTATTATCCAGTCGAAAATGCTGACATAGCTCTTCACTGAAAAAATATTTCGAGTTCTGTTCAATTCAATCACAAATTTCTCTTGATTCTAGAGAAAACTCTATCACTATCATCTTTTCCAAGAAAAAAATCCTAACAATTTCGGAAAAAAGAAACAGGAATTGTTTGTTTTTCTAGTCCCTTTTTCCTCCTAAAAAGATATCAGAGTATCCCTTTTTGAAGGCAACTAAAGTACATGGACAAATGTCAAATGACCTTTCATTTGTTCAGAAGACCGGACTCTCACAGCTGTTGAACAAGTAAAGTGCATTTGCCCTTTCAATCATCTGGTGCCAGGGGGCGCCCTCTTTGCACCAGGTGCCACTCCGTCTCACTTTTTCACTCTGCGTCTCCCTCTATTTCGTTTTTCGGTTTCTATTCCTCTTTTCTAATCATTCAAACTCAAATGTCACCTCCTGAATAGGGACATATTTTTGATTTTTTCTAACTATTATTCTTTATTTTTGGATTAATTATTTAAATGAAAAAAGTGAGTTGCATTTACTAATCTGGTATTTCTGAAACAGATGAATTACTAATCTAGTATACTTATGATACTCTGACTCGCAATTAGTATCCTCAATAAGTATCATGGGTTATTTAAAACACCAATAAGTGTACTTCAGTAGTATTATAATTGCACCACAGATGTTTTATGACTATATTCGAGAGTGTATTGCAGAATAAAGACACCACAGTGGGCGGAGTCGACCCTCTTCCCTTCTTCCCTCTTCTCAAAAAAAAAAGTGAGTTGCATTTTGATCATTTTTTCTATACTTTTCCTTAGTTTTTACCTTTTTTGAATAATTCAGAATGATCGAGCGACTGGGAGAAAGGAAACCAAGGATACGGTAACCAATACCGTTATGAATGAAAGAAATCCTGGATGGAAAGTGAAGTTCTTCAATTATCAACAAATGGATCCACGTGTGCTTGAAATGAAACAGTGAGTTCATTACTCTTTTCTATTATCTCAATGGCAAATCAACACTTCAGAAATTTTTTTAGAAAAATAACTTTTTAGAAATAAAATTTTTTTTAGAAATATTCAGTTTATAAAATCATTTTCAGAATCTCGTGGCCCTTCACATCAACGATAAGGTAACTGTTCCTCACTCCAACTGGTCGGTTTCAAATTCAGGAGCAATAGAGGAAGCAAAGGAGCATCTCAGAATTGAGAACAAGCGTTGGGTAAAAAATCGCAAAGAATTTCAAGCCAAACCAAATTAGTTTCAGGGATCGAAGGTCAGAATGACGGCAAACAGGATCACTCGATGAGAATGACAATGAATACTTCAAGGTTTGTTTCGTCCTAATTTATAGATCAACAATGTAAAATTTCAGAATTTCGATGGACGTCGACAAGCTGAGGATCACGAGGAAGCTCCACCAACTCGTCGTCAACGTGTTGAACCTGCATCAGAGTCGGATTATTTGGAAGAATGTCGTTTTCCGTTGGATGGGAATGTAATAACTTTTTATTAAATTTTTTTATGTAACAATAAGAAATATTTACGGGCATAATCGTTCCTGTTTTCAACTATCTCAATTTCTCATTTTCGTTCTCCATATGACTGAATACAGAATTCGACTACAACGTTTTTTCAACTTTCATTCAATTTTCAAACTTCTCCTGTTCATGACTTCTAAATGATATCATAACTGTATTCGATATCCCAAAATGAAAATTCAATTCCTAATTTTTTTGTGTAGTCATAGACAGATAATTTTGTAGAGATTTCATTTCAAATAAATTCTTTGTTTTTTGTGGAATCGAAAAAAACTATAATAAAACCATTTTTTTTGGCATTTTGTCAAGGTTAATCAAAAATCTGAAAATAAAATAAAGGTTTGAAGTTCTGCAAATTTTTCTTTTAGGTTAATCGAGAGCTTCGAAATCAGTATATTCATGACTATTTTCCGACAGTTTACTGAAAGAAAAATGGTTTTATTGAGAAAAAAAAACACAGTTTCTGTTCAATTTTCTCAATTATTTAATTTTATTTAAAATTTTTTTCTTCAGTATTTTTCAATTTTTCATCAAATATATGCAATCTACATTGGACTCCTCCGATATTCGAGCGCTCATAGAAATGAAAACGAAAATTCACAAGATAAACAATGAATTTGATTTAATATTCACAAAAAATGAAAAGTAATTGAAAATGTAAAATTTCTTTCAGTTAGCAGTTGGTTAAACACTAACACTAGTAAACACTAATATAAATTACAGTTTTTGTTTTTATTTTAATATTCAAAATCATTTTTATTGATAATCCAGCTAATTTTTTGTTAAGTAATTGCGAAATTTCTCTCTTCCTCTTGTTCTCTGAGCTGAGCACACGAGAAATGGCCGGTGGCCGTGGCCGAGCAGCCTTTCTTCCTGTGTCTGCGTCTCTTTTTCTCTCCTTATTCGAATTTCCCCGCGCGAACATTCATTCTGTTCCCCAAAGGCCCTCACCTGTCACGGGCTTATTTTATGATTATTCTGATTTAACTATTATTTGATTGATACCGTAACCGTATCAATCAGAACGCGATGTTCTATATGTGAGTCGAAAATATATATTGTCAGACTAGAAAAAAAATTGCCATTTTTTTTATCATTTTTCAAGCCGTTACCGATAAGTTTTTAGTCTTTTTTTTAGTTTTGATTCAAGAAAAAATTTAATTAAACTTTTAAAAAATATAATAACGATTGAACATACAGTACCGTTCAAAAGTATATCAACTTTTGCTTTTTTCGCTCTAACTCTTCTGAATTTTATCGGTTTGACCTGAAATTTTCAGGATAAATTACTCAGTTGTTGATTCAATATTCAAAACCCTTGAAATTTCAAAAAATTAAAGAAGGATTACGGTAGTGTCTTAAAGATCTGAGAATTATCATCGAAGATTACTTTCCAAAATGTTCTAGAAGGTTCCAGAAGGTTCTAGAATGTTCTTTTTTTGTCCTTCTCAAAATTTTTTCACGTTCCCAAAGTCATTTTCCTGCTAAAAACGTATAGAAAAAACTAAAAACGACGTTTTTTCTGTCTTTCTGTCTCTAGAAAATGTTTTTTTTGAAGGATGGCTATCCGCTCACTGCTGAGATAACTCATTGTTTCTCGAAGAACTGGAAAATGAAGCAGATTGGTATTCGGCGACACAAAAAGAAGAAATTCTTCAAAATCTGAGAAGTCTGATTCCATCGGTGAGAGAAAAATTTTTTTTCAGAATTAATTGTCATAATTTACAGACATCATCACCCATCGTTAGTAAACGATCAACACCGACGAGTTCCGAAGTAAACGGTAAGTTTTATTATGATGGGAAAATCTATTGAAAATATTTATTTACAGATGATGGATTGAGCAGAAAAAAGAAGAGATCAAACAGCAAAACATCTTCATCAATATGGAATATATTGCAACAGTCAACGAGGAAAACAAAAAAATGTTGCAAGAGAGGCCCAAGATGATGAACGAAGCAGAAACTGTTATGTTTTATGAAGGAAGAAATTGGAAATTGTTGGATTCCGTTACCGCTCCTCAAATATCCCACAAAATGAACAAGAGCCCCAAAGGATGACACCATTCCGTAAGTTTCTCTTTACAGCATTGGAAAAGAAGGGGGAGCCCCTTCTGATATAAATGTAAAAACTAAAAAATTTGCTTTTTACAGCTACTTATCTTCCACAAAGTCAACAGTCTGCACCACAGGCTCGCTCCGAGCATGACGGCAACTCAGCAGAGATCGGCTTTCACACAAGTCAAACGAATAGGATCAGTGCTTCCGATGACACCATTCCGTAAAGTCTTTTTTTGAGAAATTTTTCGAGAATTTTTCGAGAATTTTTCGAAGAATTTTCATTTTTTTTTGAAAATTCTTTTTTTTCGAAGAAATTTTTCGATATTTTTTCGAGAATTTTTCGAGAATTTTTCGAGAATTTTTCGAGATTTTTCGAGAATTTTTCGAGAGTTTTTCGAGAATTTTTCGAAGAATTTTTGGAGAATTTTCGAGATTTTTCGAAATTTTTCCTGGTCGTTTATTGAAAAATTTTCGATAAAAGACGTGTTCGAAAAATATTAGGTTGTTGCAAAAATAATGTCGTTTTTTGATCTCAACTTTGGAAGAGCACAACTCGAGTGAAACAAAAGATTATCAATCAAGGTAAAAAGTTTCCAAATTGTCACACCTTTGGCAATATAAAACCAATTAAAAAAACGGTCTCGGGTGAAAACTAAAAATTCTGCACCCAACAACAAAAGGGAGGCCATTTTTGATAATGTTATTTAGGTGAGCTGTTTCTTTTCGGAGAAGTTATAAAAACATATGGAAATGTGGTTATTAATTAGAAAGAAGTCAAATAAGTGTTTGAAATAGTTATAAATTTTGTCTTTCTATCTGTTCCGTTTTTAAGCCTCCATGACTGTCATGTATGTAAAAGCATCATCATATAGGAAGAGAAAACCTTTCGTGCTGACCTGTTGCGGCAGGATAGCTAACAGTTTTATGTTTGTTTTGTAGTATCTTGGCAGTACTACACTTTCGTTAAAAGTTTGCCCCTTTTGGAAACACCTGAATTGGAAGCCAGCCATCAGAAGCAGCCATTACACTTTTTTGGTAAATTTACGCTTTTTCAAAGTAAAGAGGCACATAATCATTGTCAATTCAAAAATCCAAGAGCTTACAGGGATTGTCAGAGACCCTATTGACAGTTTACATAAAATTTCAATTGAGATTAAAACCGTTTTTCCTCGCAAAAGATGAGCTGACAAACGATAACAAATTTTGATTTTCTGAAAATTAGTCAATTTTAGTGCAACTTAATTTTCTATTTTCTCCGACTTGTTTGTTTTTGAGAAATGTTTTGAAACTGTTCAAAATTGAAGTCCAAACGCTGTTAAAAGGTTATTCCCCGCTCTCTCTAACAACTGCCTTCTGTGGAAAGTAGTTTACTAAAAATTACCGTTTTTCTGTCAAGAGGTTTATCTCCACTTGCGGTAGTTTTGAGCCGTAGTTGTGATGTTTTTTCAAAAGTACTAACTTACTCCTTTGTACGGCTGATATATTCGGTTACCCCGGTCGCTTCTCGGCCGAGCTTGAGTTTTTACAAAAAAATGGTTCAAAAACACCTTTTTTCAAAGCTTCGCTCTGCAAGATTCTTCAGACAATACTTGAATTTTTATGAATGAAATTTTGAGCCCTTATTAAGGTGTACGTAGAACAAAAAAGATTTCGAAAAAAGAATAACTAGTGGCTGAAATATAGGTGTTTGAAAAAAAACGACATTATTTTTGCAACAACCTAATAATTTCACGAGAAATTATACGAAAAATACTCGAAAAATTTTTTCTTGTGAATTTTTCGAAAAATTTTCAAATAATTCTATTAAGATTTCTCGAAGAAATTTCGAAAAATTCACGAGAAAAATTTTTCGAAAAACTCTCGAATTATTTTCGAATAATTTTTCGAGAAATTATTCGAGAAATTTTTCGAATCGCTCTCGAAAAGACACACTGATTCAATATAGAAAAAAACCATTTTTTGCATTTTCAGATAGACCTGCTGTTGATCCAGTGCAAGAGCTCAAGAAGAAGAACGAAGATCTTCCTGATGAAATTGAAAAAGTGGACCGGGGGAACCAAATCTTGTTGGGAGAAAAGCCGAAATTTATGAATGAGGCAAAAACTCTTTGTTTTTTGAAAAAGAAAATACTGGAGTTTGATGGAGGAGACAATGGAAGTTGAGGAGAAGGATCAATAATAAAAGATTTTTTCATAACATTGATAAAATGGTTATTTGAATAAATAATTTTATTATATTAACGACCAGTAATTTTGTTTTAAAAAAAATAAATTTACTGAAAACACTATGGTGGACCACAAAGTACACAGCTTCGACATCATCACAATCTGAAAAATATTTTTCAAAAAATTTGAAATTTGAAATTTTGAATGACAAATTCGAATCCAGAGCGTTCCCAAGGTTCGAATAACACCCAACATGATAGATTAATTAGTATTTCTCCAAAAAATTAATTAGTGTTCCTCCAAAAACATCTAAAGATTAGGCGGCAAGATCAAAGGAGCCGCTCCCCGGCCCAGCGGTCAGAGAAAAGAGAAATAGTGTGCGGCGGAAACGACGCAGAGGGGTTCTCCCGACCGGCGAGAGAGCAGGAGAGTGTGCTCCAAAGGTCCCCTGAACTTTTTTATTACACATATGAGATTTGTTTACAATGAGCAATGTTGCAATGAAGCTTCAGTTTACTCATTCTATTCTCTTGACCCTCCAGATGGAGGTTGCTTTCCTCTGAAGAAACTGGTCTGACTCTGTAGACGACCGCTTCAGATATTTTTGATTTTTTCTAATTATTATTTTGATTTTATAATTGATTTGGCAAGTTTCGGCTTCAGAAAAGGTATGTTATATTTTTAAAAAAATATTTCCTTTTTTGTTCTGAACGAGTTGATAGTTGTTAGACGCGTGATCACCCCCAGTGTGTCTTTTCGAGAGCGATTCGGAAAACTTCTCGAAAGATTTCTCGAAAAGTTATTTGAAAAAAATCGAGAGTTTTTCGAAAAATCTCGAAAATTCTCGAAAAATCTTGGAAAATTCTCGAAAAATTCTCAAATAGTTCTCAAAAAATTCTCGAAAAATTTCTCGAAAAATGCTCAAAAATGTTTCGAAATTGGGCATTTTTCGACTCAATAAGTTTGTACTGTGCAATAAAAAAATGCATCTTGTATCACAAAATGAGATGTAGTTTTATTGGGTGCAACTATGGCCATAGACACAAACAATGATCAAAATGATGAATCACATTGAAAAAGCTATGTTTATATTTTAAAAAATATGTTTTATACTTCAGGTGCTGTACAAACTCCAGAATGGGAACGACATGTCAACATGATCAATATCAAAATTGTCAGAATTATTATAATATTGTTTCTCTTCGCGATGGGTAAGTTTATGATATGAATATTCACCCATTCCAAATGAGATCTCAGAACCTTTCATAGTCTATGAAACCAATTTCTTATTTTAATATTTCAGTTGATAGCCAAACACCCCTGGATGCCGTCGGTCTCGAGGTAGAAAAATTCTGTCCTTCAATCCTACCGAAACATCTACTCAACCTTAGGGCCTGGATAAGAACAGCTATAAGAACAGCCAGAGTCGAGCTAATGCTCAAATCAATTCTGAAGAAATTCGATCAGCATTTTAATTCTCTCCGTCTTTATTTCATCAATAAAATTTGTTGAAAGAATGTTTTTGAATTTAAAAAAAAATAGTTTTCATATATTTAAAAGTAGTGATGATTGAGAAACTCATCAGTGAAGATTGTGTTTTGCAAACCCAGAATTCTGCGAATACACCACACTTAACCCTTATCGGTATACGGTAGCCATAAAAAAAGGGATGTTCAAAAATGTGTATATTTGAGGGCGTTTCTGGCCTTCTTACGGAAAATACAGTAACTCGAGAAAGGGTGAATATTCCGAGCAATTTGTATTTTGACGTGAGAACAACAAAGGAAGCAGTGAATCAAAATTAATATTTACAGAATAAGAAGAATAATTGAAAATGTAATTCTTTTAGCTGGTAGTTGGTTTATCAGTAAATACTAAAATAAATTACAGTTTCTTGTTTTTTTTAATATTCAAGATCATTTTTATTAGTTATTCGGTTAATTTTTCGTTTAGCGATTGCGAAAATTCCCTCTTCCTGTAGTTCTCCGAGAGGAGTACACGAGAGGGGGCCGGCGCCCGAACTTTTCCCTTTCCTTCCTCTACCTGCGTCTCTCCCTTTCGCCTTATGCAAATTCTTCCACTCAAACATTCATTCTGTTCCTCAAAGGCCCTCACCTGTAACGGGCCTTTTTTCTGATTTTTCTGATTTAACTATTTATTATTTGATTGATACCGTAACCGTATCAATCAAAAAAAAAAGAACGTGATGTTCGAAAAATAAAAAATGTGAGTTTTTTTCGAAAATATATTGTTTTTTAAAGAAAAAAAACTAAGATTTCTGTTACCCGGAATACGATAGAAACTGAACACACTGAATTTGAGGTTTTGAGTCTCAATTTCTACTAAATTCACATTAGTTTTCGTGGTGAGACCTCAGAAAATTATTATATTTCAAATTGCCATAACTAAATTCGCATAAAATATATAAAACAGTAATCAACTTTCAAACTATTCAATTTATTACAAGCTACAGTTCATCAGTTGACACATTTTTGATATCGTTAACAGAAACCGAGTTATTAGTCAAACATCAAAATTAGGAGATCAATGAAAATTCGAAACTATCGTCACCTAGTCATGTTTATACTCAAATGAAAGGTCTCAATGAGCTGAATTCAATTCTTTTTATTTCGAATTTGTATTTCTACCGTACCCCGAGTTACGGTAGTTTTTGTGAGCGGTCCTAAATTAATATTTATTGAAAACAATTTTTTTATTAGGAAAAAAAAAATTTTCACAAAATTATCAGTGTTCCAGAAACTTTTCAAGTTCATTCTCCGTATATAAATTATTCACTCTTCAGAATATTATGAAAGCCAAGAGCTTCCCTTCAATTGAGCTTGTTATGGCTCAACACACCAAGTGTCTCTTTGTTTTGGTGGACCAAAAACAATGAGAAGGAGTTGCACAATTCCGGAATTTCGACAGAATGGCACAGATCAGGATGGCAGAAAGCAATTGGGAAACAATCGCTTACAAAAGAAAAAAAAGGAAAAAAGTGAGTTTTGAAAAAATTCAACGTTAAAAACGACTTTATTTTTTCTTCCTTTTCTTGCTGATATCTAAATCTTTAAAAAAAACGAGTCATTTTCAGTTATGGAAATCGGAAGTGGAGAGACTGACGATTTTGAAGTTTACTAGAACATCGGGAAAGCAAAATGTGTTTAGTAAATCCACGTGAGTGTTTTTTTTTAATTATTGGAATAGGAACCTTATAAATATAATAGCTCAAATCCAAAGAGAAAATTTCAGTTACTACCAGTGTCACCATTCTGGAAACATATCGACACGGGCCCATCCATCAGAAATTAAAAGGAAAAGATCGACGAAGAAAATGGCATTTTTTTGAAGAAATAAACGGTTTTTAAGAGAAATTCATGTTTTCTTGATAGATTCCAGAAAATTTTTTTTGAAATCTGAAATTTTCAGAGTTTTATTGAGAACACAGATATCAATCAAAATAAATCACTTCGCGGACTACATAAAGTTGCTTTTTTTCTCAGAAATTTGAAGATAAAATTCCGATGATTGCCTCGTTCCGCTAAAAACCCTGATAACAGAGCACACTTGATGTTGTCCAGTTTTAAGAAAATCACAGTGTGTCCTTACTTTCAGAAAAATTAGATAGCACATGACCATAACATAATAGATGAAATATTATTTCATAATAATACAATGGTCATCTGAAACAGTGAAATAGAGTATGTATTATTGAATTAAACAAACTGCTTATGAATAATGATGTCATAATTTGAGCTTTCAGTTTAATAATGAATGCTGCAATTTTTTCTGTTTCACAAAATTTCAAAAAATTTATTGTTGGTGACTTTCTCTAATTTGAGTATTTTTCCGGTGACCCAAAAAAAATTAAAATTTCACATCAAAAAGCTCAATTATTCCAGATTTTGGATATGTAACCATTCCTGATATTTCTGATACCTCGTTTTAGTGATACTTGGCATATTTCTAGAAACATAAAAATAATCTACGTGTTCAATTGGTCTAGTTCGTTTTGATGTAGTTTTTCATCCAGTCTATTTTGATAGATGAATTTCAGAAAAAAGGAATTTTCTGAAATTTCTCCTGTTTCAGAAATAATGTTTAGACCGATTGGAAATTCCTTTTAATAATTCGATTGCTAATTTGGTTAAGACATTTTGATTGATAATTTAACACGTTTTGAAAGCGACTTTGAAGAAAAAATCAACTCATTTCGACGTTAAAAATGTTAGAAAGTGGTAACTTCAAGTTTTGAGAACTTTTGTTTATTTTAAATTTTCTTCTGTAAAAAATAATCACTGTTTTGCAAAAAATTAATTTTTTCTTGATAACTGATAGTTCCTGATATACTATTGCTTTTTAAATTGACTACATGTGTGACCTGTTTGTATTCAACAAAGTACATTTGCACTATTCTATGAGAGAATAGACAAAACGGTAATTAATTGCCGTCTGTCCATTTCACCTTTGATCCGATTACCTAATGGGCACCATTTGCACTCTAATACTGGATAGAAAAGGGATTAGCAGGCAAAGAGAGACACCTAATTGCCCTTTGTTCTCTCATTTCGGAACGGAGATTTTGAATTTAATCGAAAAGAAATCTAAAGGGACCTGGAATATAAGCGACTCGGACGATATGTTGCTTTTATCGCTCATATCTCGTCTCCCAGAAGAGATATGAAAAAAGTGTCAATTCATAACAGATTGCTCATAATAAGCTGAGCATTTTGATTGTTGATGGCTTTTTGATAGCTTTTCTTGGAGCCCAGTCATAAGAGTTTGAAGTTAAGACACTCGATGGAATCCAAAATTATTTTTCATTCTTGGAAGAAAATCACTTTTTCGATTTCTTTCAATATAAATTTCGAAAAAATTGTATTCTACTTGTAGTTAGGAAAACTGAACTCCTCTCTTGATTCTTATTTAAGCGTGTAAAACTTTTAAAATTTTTTTTTGAAAAAAACAATCTTATCAATCTCTGATGAAGAATACTCAAAATTACAGATTTTATCTGAAACTGAAAGAAAAGCACTTTTCGAGACAACACATATAAAGCTAATTGTAATCGAAAAACATGGAAAATCTAATTCTGACTCTGAAAACTACCCAAAATCAAGTTTTCAGAAAAATCTTAACATTTCAAATATTATTTAAACTTTGATTATTTTCAAAAAAATTACAGTTTCTGTTCGGTTTTCTGATTTTTTCGAATTTTTTGAATTTGATTTTTGCAATTTTCCCGTCTAAATATTCCAAATAAGTTTTTTTTCATAACTTTAAAAATTTTCTTCCAATATACAATGCAATATTTTTAATCATTTATTTCATAAATTGAACCAAAAACAAAAATTACCTAAACAAACTTTTTTCCAGAAAATCTTTAAAATTTCAGATTTCGTATGAATAATCAAAACATTTGTGTTTCAAATATAGCTATACTATGTTACTCAGAATCCACGAATTTTGATAAGTTTGTGACTCTCGGAACTCCCTGAAATCCGACTGAAAATCATACTTGAAATTTTCTGATTTTTCAAACATAAATACAGTTTCACTTCTTTATTCTGAATCATTTGATTTCTTTCAGTTGGATGGTTATCCAAAAACGCTCAAATCATTTGAATATTTAATAATTCCAAAATTTTTTGAAACTATAACCAATTCAGTACAAACCGCTCAACACAATATTCACATATAAAGGTTCAGAGTTTTCAAGAAAACATTTTTCGAAAATAAAAATTACGGTTTCTGTTTGATTTTCTAAATTATTTAGTCTCTTCAAAATGGATTATATGCAATTGCGTTGATGAACTTCTTTCAAAAAAGTTGTTTTAAAATTTTGTTTCTAAAAACCTAAAAAATTTCAGATTTCGTCTGAAATTTTTAAAAAAAGTGTTTCAAACGTAGCTTAAATGAGGTTCGAATTTCAGGAGATTTGATAGGAGTCGAACATCTGGCTGTTAGATCTTCCGAAAATTTGCTTACGTCAAATTTAAATCAAAAATTGTTTTTTAAAAAAGAAAAACCTTGTAAAAATCTAATTTTGAAACCAGTACTGGTGAAAAATGTGATTATTTGAATTTTCGCATTTTGGCTGATAATTCAAAAATTTTGTGTTTCAAACATTACCAATATGTGGCTAGAAATTCGCCAAAGTTTGATTTGTACTTTCAGATTTTTCTGAAATTTTTTTTTCGAGAATAAAAAATACAGTTTCTGTAATTTTTTTCTAAATTATTTAGTTTTTTCCAAATCGGTTATTTATAGCTGTGTTGACGAGCTCTTTAGAATTTTTTTTGTCTAGAGTCTTTGGAAATTTTCTTCGAATCAAAAACAAGATTGGACTAAATAAACTTTATTAACAAAATCTTCGAAAACTTCAGGATCTGACTGAAAATTCAAAAAGTTTGTGTTTCAAAAAAAGCCAATTCGAGGCTCGAAATTTGCTCATTTCATTATGTCACAGTTAATAATTTTAGATTTTTCAAAAAATTAATTTTGTTTCGAAAAAAAAATCTCTGTTTCGATTCATCTATTTTAAATATATAAAAATGCATAAATTCAGTATGTGTTCATCTATTTCATGTGTAAAAACATTGCAACTCTTGCCTCTTATCAAGTTCCTGAGAGAACGGGAACGACAGGTGCTATCTTTCTCCTTTGTGTTGTTCTCCCCGCTTCTTTTCTCTTTTCTTCTCTTCTCTTTTCTTCTCTTCTCTTTTTTCTCTCCCTTCTCATTTCAATTTCTTTCTCGTAAACATTCATTCTACTCCCCAAAGGCCGTCCGATGTAACGACCTCCCTTCTCATTGATTTTTTCTAACTATTTTCTCTTTAATTATGTATTCTCACTGTGATGACTGTGATTCCATGACATTTATTTATTAACTGTGATTCTATGATTTAAATTCAGAACAAAAATTTGGGAAGTGAGTTTTTTTTCTTTTTAAAGCTAAATAGAAATCCAGAACTTTCCGATTTTTTATGAGAATGAAAAAACGACTTTCGTCCTGCTATTAAATTGATTCAGAAAACCAAGATTTTTACTAAAATTCGGAAACATAAATTATTTTTCCAGCTCAAATTTCAAAGGCTTATAACATAATTCCCGTTAGAGCTATCAAAAAGTTGTAAACTGACAAAACTTTTAGTTTATTACAAGCTATTTTTTATCAGTTGACATATTTTTGATAGCGTTCACCTGAGGCGAGCTTTGAGCGCTGAAAGTTATAGACCCTGTAATTTTGGTGTTTTTTGTCAGAGAAAAGTTAAAAATAGCCCTAAACTTCCATTTTACAGATGAAAAAGGAGATTTCATTGTGAATAAATTAACTGAAACTTCATAATAATCTCAATAATCACATTATCAATCAAATGCGAGGTTTGTAAAGAATCATAGGCAATTTTTAATTTACAACAAAATTTCAGATTACAGTGAATGATTTCTGGACAAAAATCTACGAGTTTCGAATGAATCTAGAAGATTATAAAAGACGGCAATTCGGACTTAAAAGGAATCTACTCTTGGAAGAAAGTCCCCGAAGAAAGAATTATGCTGTCCGGAAGAACAATTATTTTTTTAATTTCAAACAGGATTCATAGAAAAAATAGAACTGGAAGAAGCAACAGTTCGTGCAAGACAAGATTATACTGGAATGGTGAAGGCTGATGCTGAGTTGAAGGAATGCGAGAAGAAATTGGCAGCAAAGAGGTTCTACAAACATCTAAGGAACGAGCTATGCATGGAAGTGGCAATTCGAAATCGAATTGACTGTAAAGGAACTCCCTGATCCATCGGAAATTGCGACCGATTTATATGAAGATCTATTTTCGGAAGTTTTGTTCTCCATTTTCCCAAAAACCATCTATTTGGAAACTCGGAAAGATCCATGTCCATTCTGTGGAGCTCTGGCATTTCCATTAGAGATCCTGCTGCAAAAAGGAAGCCGTCTACATCGAACCCGTCAAAATTTTGCCTCCGACCATCAAGAACATCTTTCAGAACAAGTTCAGAAAGTGGCTGATTGCGGTGAGTTTTGAATTCTTCTTCTTTCTTGTTAAAACGTATTTTATTTCAGACTAACGCAGCGTTCTCAATGGCGAGTATCAGCTACACGAGGCAAACCCAGAAAGCACACGGAGTCAACTCGATGAAGATCAAAGGAGTTGTCAGCTTTCATCCCAATGATCCTCAGAGACCGAGATATACCAATTTTATTGTTTTCGAAAAGCTTCAACACTATCTAGATGAGAAAAAAATTAAATAAATATTTTTTTAGACCCACTTTTTGAATTGATTACAGTCGTTACCATAAAACGAGGTCGCAATGAAAAAAAATGTTTTCTGTTTCAAAAATTTCAGTTTCAAAATTTCATTGCATCAAAATATTTCCAAAAATTCTAATGTTTAATGTAAAAATAATGGAAGCTGCCTAGAAAAGTACTATTCATATCCCCTAGGTAAAACATTCTCCGGGAAAACTAATTTCGTCTCCGGGAATCCATTCGAAAAATCAGGAAATCCAGTTCGAAGAATCAGAAAAAAATTGAATGAATGAAGAATAGAAATACTCGAAAATCGATCCGTCCGCCGTCTTATTTGATAGAATCTTGCTTCGCTCGGAAAACGACGAAATTTCGAGAAAAACGTTTCGTAGTGGGGACTGAAAATGAAATTTAATGGTAGAATCGAGAGCTACTGACTTTAAAAAATTTCGGAAAAATTAGAAACGGTGAAAAAATAAATTTTTTCTCTGAAAAATCGAAAAAACTCACATGCGGCTATCGGTCCATCTGTATTCAGTGGCATCGAATTGATCCAAAATCCGTTCCAAGTTATGGAAAAAGTTTTGTTCCGTGTCAATAAAACACTGTTTCATGTCGAAGTCCAATTCGTCATCCACCCATCTCTGAGATTTTTCAAAAAAAAAATTATTTGAAAAATAAATGAGGTGATAAATTTATTTTTTCATTGCCATTTTCCTAATTTTCTTTGATTTCAATGGTTTTTAGAGGAAAAGTTGCCTATTTTACAATGAAAATCGCAAAAAAAATTATTTTCAAACAATTATAACTGTTTTTCGTGTCAACTTATTCTGGAATCAAGATCTCAATTTTATTCTTGAAAGGGATTGTCTTACCCGAATCAACTCAAAACATTGAGCTGGAAACAGCTCTTTCGTGCTTAAAACCAGTCGAGATGCTTTCAAAGTGAAGAATTGCTCATCGCTCATCTCGATTTGTAATGGAATTTTCAAATGTGTTGCGTTGATTATCTGGAAATGATTTGGTTGCTTACATTTGGTTGACTGAGTATCAAATGTTTTAATTTTGCTATTCAAATAATTTTACGTTTGTTATTCGAGCAATTTAAGCAGATGAGTTTTTTCAGGAGAGTCATTGAAATATCAAATCGCTACTTTGACTCTACAAACTTTTTGAAACAGTTTTTTTGATATGGTGAAGATTTCTTAATAAAATTTTTTCAAGTTTTCAGATGAGAAAGTGAATTTTGGAACAGTAAAAAAATGATTTTTAAAAAATTTACCGTTCACTTTTTCTAGAATATTCACATAAAAAATGTGATCTTGGTATTGAAATATTGAATCCTCAACTTTACGAAAACGTTTTTTTTTTATTTTTGAACTTTTTAACTGTATCCAAATTTTCCGGGATATTAACATTTTAAATACTGTGAGTTACGATTTTTTGAAACAAAAACCAATTTTTAGTTTATTCAAACTCACCGCTGGATGATTAATCACTTCAAATGGAATTTTGCAAGACTGTCGCCTATACCAATATTGCTGTTTCAAATAAAAATATTCTAATTTGGTGTTGGGGGTCAGTCGATCCACCCAATACTTGAGCAGTTCAATGGAATCATAGAATACAAATTGGAACACTTTCAGATTCTCTAATTGGAATTCGATTTGGGGATTCTGAAAAAAAATTTCGAAAAAAAAATTTTCCTAGATAGAAAACTCACTTTTTTCAGATTAACTTCTAGATTTTCGACGGAATTCCCGATCGTTTTATTGAAAATCTTTGAAAATTCCACTTCAATTGTCGAGTTTGATACGGTAAGAGTGTTGGAAAATGTGAATTCAGGTTTTTTGACCGATTTGCTCACTATAGAAACATCCGAATCATATTGTGACAGTCTCCATGAACGAATAAAGTTTGAGGAGGTGTGCACTTCAATGTAGTTGTCGCGCTGGAATTAGTTTAATGTGGAAAACGTGAATAGAAGAGAAGTACTACTAAATGTGCTATGATTTCGAGAGTTATAGAATAGTGAAACAGAAAATAATTTTTTGAACAAATTTTCGAAATTAACGTTTTTTTTTCTATATTTTTATAAACCTATTCGGAAGGTAGCAACAGGAAACTAATGGAACATTTCAGTTTTTCAAAATTATAGAACTCTGAAACAGTAATATATTATTTTTAAGTTCAAGAAAAATTGGTTTTTTCATTTTCGACTGTCAGTAACCGCGCCCCCATGTAACATCTCGATTTTCAGAATTTCAAGTAATTTTTTGGTGTATCTTCATGTAATTACTGTTTCAAAATGTTTCTTTTTCGCTAGCAAACTAAAATTCTTGATAAATGGTCGAATAAAATAAAAATACTGTTTCGGAAAGGTCTACATTAGAATTGAATTTTTTCATGTCGATATTTCATCGACTAATTCTCTGAAAAAAATTGTTGGAAAGTACGCCCCAATGCAAAATCTGGCTGCTTACATTTGGTTGGCTGAGTTTCAAATGCGATAAGATTCGCATATTGCGAGTACAGCCAGCAGTCGCAGAATAGTTCGATAATTGCTCTTATTTTCATTTGAATAGAGTGAAACAGAAATTAATTTTCTTCCTATTGACTGTAAATATGTAGAATTTATAATTGAAAACTTGAACCGTGTCTTTTGAAAAAAATATTTTGAAACAGTGAAATTTTTTTTGCTCAAAAACTTTTTTCCGTTGAGCAAAGAACCTAAATTGAAAAAAAAACAAGTACAGTAATTCCTACGCGTCTTTAAATTTTTTAAAATTCAAATCACAAAGTTACTGAACATTCGGGAAAAACCCTGTTTCGCTATAGTTTCTAGTTCAATCCCGAAAAGCAATATTGCTTCACTATATTCTTTTTATTCTCACCAAAATCATTTTCTTCACTGTCACATTCTCCTGTTTTTTCTGTTCGGAATCCGATTTGAACATTGCTTTCAAATTATGAAATCTCATTCGAATTCCATCATTTTTCTTGTCATTCTTGAACAGAATCGCCTCTTTTACAAGACGATTATTGGATTTCGAACATATCGAAAGTGAGCATTTCGATCGAAAGTCTAGTTGATTGATAATGTGCATTTGAGTGTCCTCATCAAGATCTGACCATTTTGAAAATCCACCGATGAATTCTAGAAGCTCGGTTTTTTCCTGAAAATAGCAGATTTTATTTGGGAGAGACTATTTCAGATTATTTTTCTTTTTTATAATACTTTGAAAATAAGAGAGTTATTTCCTAATCAGTTTCTCGCAGTCATTTTCAAAGATTATAATTTTTCATAACAGCAAAAAAATATTTTTCGAACTGCGATTTAGGATGCTCACTAAACGCTAACCCCACTATTTTCAATAATATTCAAGTGACAAAACGGAAAAAAAATTTTTCAGAAATTTTCGAATAGAACTTCTGTTTCAAATGAAAAGTTTCAAAAATTCTGATTTTTTTCATTAGTTTAGACATATTTGATCCTTTTTAGCTGAAAGTTCCTGAAAATCAGTAAATTCTGCGATTTCCAGTCGTTAGAAAGTAAATTTTCTGTTTGACACTCATTTCACAAAAAACAAGTAAATTGATACAATTAATGGTATGAATAAACAACACTAATATCAAAATTCTTGCAATAATAGTAGTTTCAGTCAAAAAGTGAAGATAGATCCTTCTGAAAAAAAACTTTTTTTTCCAAAATAATTTTTTTAACTTGCTAAAAGAGGTTTAGTTCCAAAAATAGTTCAGAATGACACAGAAATTGTGATTTCTTTATTTCCAACAGGAAAAAACTGTAAAAAAAGAAGAAAAAAACTGTTTCACATGGAACATTTTTAAAATCTCGAGTTTTTCTTTTCACTAGAGAGATGGATGGAAATTTTTTCAACAGAAAATTTCTGAAAATCAGTGAATTGAGCAGCTTTCAGCAGAAAAAAGTTTATTTTATTTTCTGTTTCACTTTTATTTAATTACGTACAACGTTTTTTGTGCTCAGTTCTTCGAGGTAACGTCTAAAACTTGAATAATTTTGAAAAACCTCTTTTGGGAAAAAATGTTTTCGGTTTTTCCTACCAATGAAAATTAATGAAAAAATAATTTTCAAGCATTTTTCATACAAAAAAGAGAAACATTTTTTCGACAGACATACGATACAGATATGTCACATACCTGTTTAGAAGCCTTCCTTCTTTCTGTTTCATCCACAAAAATCTCACTATCAAAATCCTCAGAATCGAAGAAGTTAAATTCGTCGGACATTTTTGCTGTAGTTATGAAAAAAAATACGATTCGAAAAAGGAATGAGAAAGAGGGAGAGGAGAAGGTAAATAAAAGGAAAGTTTATCAGAGATTGGAGAATGACGAATGACGAATTGAGATGATAAATGGAGAAGTGTTTTTTTGACCTTTTGAAAGTAAAAAGTTGTGAAATATGGAGAAATATTGAAAAATTGTATTTTGAATTGAAAGGAAAACAACAGAGTACATACTCAAAGAGTAATGATTTTGTCGAAAACAGCATGAAATAATAAATTTGTTTCAGAAAAAATTTTTTTTGAAACTGTAAATTTTGATAAGTTCTAAACTGAAAAAAGACGACAATCTCGGAACAGTTTCTCCAGAATTTCCAAAAATGAAAAGAAATGCAATGAGAAAATGGATTATTAAAGAACGGCGATAATTGTTCGAGAATACTTGAAACAGAAAATTTTCGATGAAATGAATTACTTTAGTTATTGTTAAATTTGAAAAAAAAACTGCATAATTATAAGAAATTTTAAAGTTTCGTTGAGAAAGAATTCTTCTCGAAATGAACATCAGGAAAGCGGTCTCAAAGCTTGGTCATTTTCAGCCGAAAAATACTGAAAAAAAGTCCGAATAGAGAGAGCTTGCTTTTTTTTCCAAGCCTTGCACAAAAAAATTACGGTTTCCGAAAAGCATAGTCCGTTTTTAAAAAATAATGAATCACGATTGTGTATTCCGCTCTTACACATTTACTTTATTGTATGTTTTCATGTTTTGGTGATACTTAAAGCATCTAACATTAAGAAAAACATTTTTTTCTAAATAAATGTATCAAGTTGAACATTATCATATATTTTCAGCCGAAAAAACTGAAAAAACTTTCACCGTGCAAAATTTTATTCGTTTAGAACAGTGTGTCGTTTCGAGAACATTTCGAGAAATTTCTCGAGAAATTTTTTCGAAAAATTCTCGAGAAATTCTCGAGAATTTCTCGAGAAAATTCTCGAGAAAATTCTCGAGAATTTCTCGAGAAAATTCTCGAGAAAGAATTTCGATAAGTGACGAGCGAAATGTTCAGCACGCATTTGACAGTTGGCCACTTCCCTTGTAGTTGCAAAGTCTTTGATAACTAAGTTGAGTTGATGGCAAGCGCAATGAACTCTGAAAAAATAGGGATGAGTGCATCAAATTGTTTCCGTTCAAACCGATCGATCTGATGTTTATCTGCAAGAAGAATAAGCGGAGAAGCGCCATCAGCCATTAACACGGAACAATTCGAAAACTTTAATCCACATTTTTGAAGGATTTCACAAACCGCTGAAGAGATTCCTGTCTCATTTTTCGATTCAACTGTATTCAACGCAACAAACTGGAATACACGATAATTGAATTCCACCGTTCAGAACATTCTCTCACCTTCAAATGTCTGTCGTAATTTTCATCGGTGTAAGCAATATGAACAGAATAAAAATGATAATCTCGTCTAAATTGACCGTATCCATCGGTCATTAGTGTGAATTTTCCAATATTTTCAAATGTGCTTCTCAAATGAACAGTATAATCCTCTGCTTCGCAATCAATCAGTTTTTTAATTTTCTCGGCGGATGGAATCACAAAATTATGTGGCATCGCTTCCAAAAACTTTCTAAATTCAACGTTTTCAGCGAAACGGAAAGGAACCAGAGAAGTGGCGAAGGAGTTGGAAAAACGATGATATTTTCGATTTTCGAGCCCATTACTCACTGAGCGAGATATTTTTCAGCTTCTGAACAGCTTTTCGGCGTTTCTCCATTACTTGTTTTCTGAATATTTTCGCTACTTTCGTTTTTCCGGTGCTCTTACCTGAATTTCCAAAAGTTTTCTATGCTCTTCCGGGTGCTGGGTGATTAAGTGATTTTTTAATCCACTTGTCGTACCACAGTACGCTATTTCATCTTTGCAATCCGGACAAACAACCTTTGGAACATTTGGCGAGCCAGGGTCTTCATAAAACCTCCAAACGACACTTTTCTTGCTTTTTTTCGCCTTCGGAGGGGACATTTTTGAACGATTTCGCTTAAAAAAATAATTTTCACCATAAAAACAATTAAAATTATAAAATTACAAGAGATTTCGAAAAAAAAACAGGAATTTTCACTTGAAAACGTGCTTTTTAAAAGAAAAACTCGAAAAAAATATATATAAATCAGTTCGAACGACGCTCCGAAATAACGCAAAGCGCGTTGTTTATCGTATTTCGATTTCTCGCTATTTCTCGAGAATTTCTCGAGAATTTCTCAAGAAATTTGCGAGAAATTTCTCGAGAAATCTCGAAAAATTTCGAGAAATCTCGAGAAATTCTCGAGAATTTTTCGAGAAATTTCTCGAGAGATTTCTCGAAAATTTCTCGAAAAACGCATTTTTCGAGAAATAATTTTTCGAAACGACACACTGGTTTAGAAGTCATTCTTTCGTCTGTTTCAACCTAAAAAATCTCAGTTTCAAAGTCACCGGAAACGAAAAATTTGAAAGATCTGACATTTTCCTTGTGTGTGCAAACAAATGAAAAAGGAATGAAAAAAGGGAGAGAAATCGGTAAATAAGTGAAAGGTTTATCAGAGACTAGAAAATAGCGAATGACAAAAAACTGATTTTATGACCTTTTAAAAGAATAAAAGTTAAATATGGAGAAATTTATTGAAATTTTATTTTAGATCGAAGCTGAAGAATTTAGAAAACAGCATAATACAGGAATATGTGAACAACACGAAGTAATAAATTTATTTCAGAATCTCAAGAAAACTACTTTTTTTGAAACTGTAATTTTTGATAACTTCTCAACTGGAAAAACGACGATCTCGAGAAATAGTTTCAGCCATTTTTAGGGCAACATACGCCGCCATCGTAATGTCGTCGATGCACTTACAATTAGGTGGCTTCCCTTGGTTCGTCCGGTTTGCTTCTCCTCGGGATATCAAACTGAGTCCGAAATCGATGAGGCATAGGGTCAGCTCCGCTTGATTGAAATGTCTACGAAACATGATATTATCTGACTTAATATCACAATGTAGCCATTTCAGTTGATGGAGTTTCTCCAATGCCTCAAGTAGTCGGAACGTCATCTTCACGGTGGTGGCTTCAGTCAAGACTGTTTTAGTTTTCTGAAAAAAAATATTCGGACCAGCAAAAGGTACGCAATTCAAATAGCAAAGACGCGCTACGAGATGATTGAAAAAATATGTTCGAGTGTTTTCAGTCGTTCGGAACTAATATTACCATTATGAGCTTTCTAACAATTATATTAATTTTTAGTTTCAATTCATTTTCAGTTTCAGAGATTTTTAGAAAATAACAACTGAACAGTCAAAAATCGTTGTGAGCGTTCTGGATTGTTCAAATATCATTAGATCGTCAGGTATTTTCTCACAAACTTCAGAATTTTGTTTTCGACCCCTTTTTTAATTTTTTTCATATTGTTATCTCTCAAAATCTGATCCTTTTTTCTCCTTTTCTTTTCTCATCGCTGTCGACTAATAAGGCTAATAACTTGAAAATTGAGCTATTTATTTGCAGTTTCTCTCATTTTTCTACCTCCTTTCCCCTCTTTATCTATGTCTTCCCCGAGAAATTTAGCTACTTTGTCGGCAAGAGAAGAAATAATATAGATTTTTGAATATTAGTGGGGAAAAAAATAAAAGATAATTTAAAGAAGAATGAAAATGTTGGAAATCGAGAATCAATTTTTAGAAACTTTTTTTTATTAGGTGTGTAAAATACAGGTAGAGCGCGCTCTATCGAAGTTTAGTTGTTTTTTCAAATAGAGTGGAAGAGGCAGAAGCAAAGGACTAGAAATATCAACTGAAATTTCTCTCGGTCAAGCACAACTTCAATAGAGCGCACTCTACCTATATTTTACACACCTAATAGGATCTGATGAAACGGAAAGAACTGTGGTTAACTATTTCGTGACAAGACTCAATTTTTGAAAATTTTTATGCGCCTTTAAAAATTCTTTAACAGGTTTTTACATTGTATTGTTGAATTCGGTCGATTATTTGTCTTTTTTTTATTGTTTAAAATTGAAACAAGATGAGTGTTCAAAAATAATTTTTTTTAATCAGTCTTTTCGGCCGAATCGGAGTGAAAGCTGAAAAATAAAGTTCATTTCGTGGCGAAACCCAAGAAACAAATTCTAACGTGCGCCTTCAAATACCGTAGCCAAATTTTTCTTTTTTTTGTTTTTTTTCGATGAACGTGCTAATTTTTCTTCGATTTTCCTCATTTCTTCTTGAGCAAAAAGTTAAAATAGCGAAAGAATGCTAAAAATGTGAAAATTCCTTACGAAAACTTGAAATTTCTCCGATTTTCCTTGACATTCCAAAAATAAATTATAATTTTTGATCTACCATTTTGATTTACGTTATCGGCGCCATTTTTCTTCATTATCAGTTTGAAAAAAGCACAGCTGACCAAGAAAACGCTTCATTTTTCAATTCCTTCCTCTTTTTTTTCGTTTTTTCTGCCTTTTCCCCTCTTTTTTGATGATTTTTTATAGTGAATGGTGGAAAAAGTGTTATCATTGTGATTCTGTATAATTTTTTCACATTTTTTACGCCCTTTTTCTTCCTTTTTACGATAAAATTTAATGTTTTTAGTGTTTTTTTCTTCGCAACAACGCTCCACTATCCCGCTTTGCGTTCCATTTAGCGCGTAATTCCACACGAATTTTCCTCTCTTTTTTGCATTTTTAGGCCAAATTTCGTGGTTTTCTCTTTGTTGTTCGTGATTTTTCCTGTAAATTTCTAGTTTTTTGTTTCAGTAATGTCGTTTTTGGTCGTTCCCAGCGAGTTCACCCGTGCCGGAAACACCACTCACACTGGAGAGAAGTTTCCGATTCCGGATGATGAGAAATTCTCTTATGGTAAGAAAAATAGGAGGAAAAGAGTGGAAAATCGATGGAAAAACAGGAAAACTCGCGGAATAACGAAATTTTAAGAGAAAAAATTGCGTTTTTTGAGGAAAAATGGAGAATTTTGGAATTTTTTCTTCGAAAAATGATGGAAAATGCTGGGATTTTGCTGAGCGGTGCTCAGAATAATTCAAGAAAGAGATAAAAACGCTGGTTTTCATTGAAAACCGATGGAAAACCAGGTTTTTATCGAAAAAAATTTTTTCGGCGGAAAATGCTTTAAAAGTATGAAAATCGCACGAAGATTCTATAAAAACGTGTATTTTCGTCTAGTTTTTGCCCCAAATCGTTAAAAAAATGCATTTCAAATCAAAAATCAACAAAAAGGTTTTTGACAGAGCTTTCAAAGAAAGCTTTAAATTCCGACCATTCTGAAGTAATTTCCATCAGAAAAAAAGAGAAAAATAATAAAAATACGATTTTTGAGCCGAAATTCAATCGAAAACTATAAATTTCGATACAGAAGCCAGGATTTTCTTCTTTTCCAACTGAATTCTCTTTCAGGAACAGCTGGATTCCGTTTCGACGCCAAGAAACTCCCATTTCTCGTGTTCCGATGCGCCTACGTGGCATCTCTCCGTGCTCGTCAACTGAATTCGGCTATCGGAGTGATGATAACGGCATCTCATAATCCAGAAGAAGATAATGGAGTCAAGCTAGTCGATCCGTCTGGAGATATGCTCAATGGGCAGTGGGAGGTAAGGTTTTGGACGGAAAATTCAGGGTTTTCAATAAATTTTCAATTCCAGAAATACGCAACAGAAATCGTGAATGCTTCCGACGCTGAGCTTCCATCGGCAGTTGCTGCCCTCGAAAAACAAATGTCTCAAATCGAAAAATCCTTCATCGCCCGTGGATTGGTTCAAAATGCGCGTGTCGTCTGTGGAATGGATACCCGTGTAACTGGACCTCATCTGATGTCAGCAGCTTCCCAAGGCTCCGCCCTGTTTTCTGTCCGTTTTGAGAATATCGGAGTGGTTTCGACGCCGATTCTCCATTATATCGTCAAATCTCACAATTTTCCGCAATTCGCAAATCCGACACTTCATGGATACTACACGGCGATTAAGGAAGCGTTTATGGAGTTGTATATGGAGACGGAAGAGCCGGAAGGGTCGAGGTAGGATTCTGGAAGCAAAGAAATAGAGTTTTTATGGGGAAATTGCAGTTTTTAGCTCACAAAACCAAAAATTTTGCAGCAAAAATGCATTTTTTCCTAGAAAAACCAAGAATTTTGAAGAAAAAGTAGCGAAAATGACTGAAAATGACCATTTCCGTTGAAAAATCCCTTTTTTCCATACAAAAATCACTTTTTTCCATAAGAAAATCCTTATTTCCATCCGAAAATCCCTTTTTCCGTTGAAAAATCGCTTTTTCCATCCAAAAATCACGTTTTTCATCCCAAAAATCCTTTTGTTTCATTAAAAAATCCCTTTTTCCGATGAAAAATTCCTTTTCCATCCAAAATCCCTTTTTCCATCAGAAAAACCTCTTTTTCTATCCAAAATCACATTTTTCCGTTAAAAAAATCTCTGTTTCCATCTAAAAATCCCTTTTTCCCCAAAAATCACGTTTTTTTTCAACCAAAAACCTTTTTCTCCAGATACCAACCAAAAGTGATTGTCGACTGTGCAAATGGAGTTGGTGCTCCTCGATTCCGTGATCTCATGAAGGAGATTCCATCGGATTACCTGGAAGTGGAATTCCGAAATGAGAATGGACGACTGAATCATCAATGTGGAGCGGATTTTGTGAAGATCAAGCAGGAGCTTCCCGAGAATTTCGACGGAATTCAGGAACCAAAGAGTGCTTCATTCGACGGAGACGCCGATCGTTTAATTTATTTCCGTTCGAAAAAGGGGGCGGAAAAGCCGAGAGCGGCGGAATTATTCGATGGAGATAAAATTGCGTGTCTCTATGCAATGTATATTCAGGAGCAATTGAAAGCGTATCATGAGACGAAACCAACGTATAATATTGATATGGGAATAGTCCAGACAGCATATGCCAATGGAGCATCGACTAGATTCATTCGGGATACTCTGAAAATGAAACCGATTATTGTGAAGACAGGAGTCAAATATCTTCATGAAGAGGCCTCCGAATTCGATATTGGAATCTATTTTGAGGCAAATGGACATGGAACTGTCGTTTTCAGCTCACATTTTGATAGTATTATTCGCAGGTAGGGGATTTTTCAGCATTTCTAGAAGAAAACTTCATTTTTAGCCTTTTCCTGGGCTCCTAATGAGCTGAAATCCTGTTTTTCTCCTTTTCCACACAAAAATTCCTCTTTCAGACATCCACAAACCCTCGTCCCACTCCGCCGTCTCGCTCTCTTCTCTCGCGTGATCAACGAAACAGTCGGAGACGCCTTTGCCGATCTTTTGGCCGTTGAAATCTGTCTCCGTCACTACGGATGGTCGATGGACGATTGGGCGGAGAAACTGTATCGAGACGTTCCGAGTCATCAGGTTAAGGTTGATGTCGCAAAGAGAGAGGATTTTGAGACGACGAATGCCGAACAGACACTTGTGAAACCGATTGGACTTCAGGAGGAGATTGATAAAACAGTGGCGAAATATAAGGAGTCGAGAGCTTTTGTTAGGTAGGGATGATTGAGGAAATAGGGGTTTTTAGGCCAAAAAAAGGGATTTTAAGCTAGAAAAATAAGGTTTTTTGATCGAAAATAGGCTTTTTTCTATATTTTTTAGACAGAAAATCGGTTTCTAAAGCTATATTAGGTTGAGCGAAAAGTTTTCGTAATTTTTTAGGTCCGAAACTTTTGTATGGTACTAATCGAAAAATTGTCCGATAAATTTAACATTATACTTATAGTAACCCATAAGTGTCCAGCAATGTATCAGCAATTAGTGGAGGTCCTACTTCTAGAACTATCACAGTTAGAGGTTGATAACTGAAGTCATCTCTTTTTTCGGTGTTCTTTTGAATCGTATGTTTTTCACCAAAATAACGTTAGATCTTACCAAAAAAGGAAATAATCACAGTTATCCAGGATAATGCTGTAAGTTGAGTATAAAAAAGCAAATAATGAATCTATTAGAACTCAAATTCAGCTCTCCCAAAGTCATTGAAATTATTTTTAACATCAGGTGACCGAACTTTTGCATTTTCTGGAGTTGGAGTTAGATGCAGAGTCTCAGTTTTTTGATATGACCAGTATGGTTATTGGTCTCAACAACCATGTTATCAAAAAGCAAGTTCTGTTATTCAGTTTTACAGGCAGGCCACTGTTTCAAATTTTTCGTAAATTTACTGAAAAATTACTTTTTCTGACTCGAAGTGTTTATCAAAATTCTTGAAACCTAGCTCGTGGGCATCACAGACAACCTAGTTTTCATTATTAAAAATAATTTAATCCTTACACTCATGTTTATGATACATGAGAAAGAGTTTTGAACAGTAGTCCGCGAAAACACTCAATTCATCTTTCGTCAAAAATGACAGTTCGAATCATTCGAGTTTTTCGACTCTACCGATCGTTTTATTTCAAATATTTTATGTTGATAAGATAGCCTCAAGTGTTGTTAATAAACTACAAAAGATTTCTCACAAATCTCTCTTCACGTTTTTCTGTTGTCTTACCAAGTCTGAGCCTATCGGCCAAATTGGTCGACTACATACTTCTGTCAAAAAATACCCTATTCCGTGTGGGTTGAGACAAGTACTACTGATAGTTTGAAAGAGTGATTCAAGGTTGTAAACATGCACAAAAGAAATTTTATCGCTGATGATTATCAGATTGAATTCAAACAAAAACAAAACCACGTGTTCTTTTTTGAAAATAGTAGGGTTTGCTAGATTTGACATTTCTCGTCATCCAGAAAGAGGAGAGCTGTTACTTTTGGGATTATATTACTACAATACCCAGCCAACATACTGATAAAAAGACAGTTGAATTGATTTTTTTTCAACAGAGAAAAATGCCTCGAAAGATCACGAATGAGAAATTACGAAGACTTTTCGCTCAACCTAATAAATTTTTTCAGTTAAAATAGGTTTTTCAGATGTAAAGAAGGCTCTTTTTGGTTAAAAATGTGGTTTTGAAGCTGAAAAAAAGAATTTGGGCCAAAAATGAGCTTTTCGGACCCTATAGGCCCTTTCCAATCTACAGTATCCAATATTCCAGACCATCCGGAACCGAGAACATTGTTCGTGTGTACGCCGAAGCGGATACTCTCGAAAATGCGATCGAACTGGGAGAAACTCTGAAAAAAATCGTTCTGAAGTATTAGTGTGCATAGGTTTCATCTCTTTTCTTCCTTTTTATCCCCAAAAACCCACTTTTTGCCATTTTTTACCCCTTAAAATGCTTGTTTTAGCCAAAAATTAACCATTTTCACCCGATTTTTTAATGTAAATATACCCCCGGTTTTTCTAATTTTTTCACTGGTTTTTGACTAATTTTCCGGTTTTTAGCTAGTTTTCTGGTTAAAAATTTGAATTCCCCGCCATTTTAACTCATTTTAATGTGATTTTTAGTCTGAATTAATTGAATTTAGCTTCCTCCCCCAACGATTGCTTTAAAATTCGCATTTTCTGTGATGATAGGGATTTTTTGTGAAATTGTGATAATGAATTTTTGTGCATTCCCCACCCGAAATAATCGGTTTTTTGAAGAAAGAAAAGTAGAATTTCTTTGAATTATTTTTGAAATTATTTTTTTAAATTTTAGTTTTGAAAATGGATAGATTGCATGTGTGCTCCATTGACAATTGGCTTTTAGCCATTTTTTTTGAAATTCGAAAAAAACAAGCGATTTTCCAGCTAGAAATTTAAATTCCCGCCGGATAAATAGGGATAGTTCAATGGAGCGCATTTGCATTTTCTAATAATTTTAAAGATTTCAGGGGATTCAAAAAATGGGTTCTGACGATGAGCAGCAAAACGATGAGAATCCGATGATTTCACGTCATCGGAAGGAGAAAAAAGAGTTGAGAGGTACTTGAAAAATCAAAATATCTTGATTACGGTATCTTTTTCTCGAGAAAAATTAAAATAAAGAAAAAAAAAGTTCTAGACCCGCAAATTTCCCGGAATTTCCCCTCAAAAACATGTTTTCGGCGGTAGATCAAAACTCGCAAAAGGCGCGCCAAAAATCGAATTTTCACGTTTTTCGTCAGCGATTTTTGTTTTTTCTCCCCATATTCCTCTCACTAATATCGATTAAATCGAATCTTCGCCCCGCCCTTTTTCTCCTAATATTCAATCAAAATGGATAAAAAATCGGTGAAAAAAGACGAAAAAAATCGGTGAAAAAAGACGAAAAATCGCCGAAAAAAGACGAAAAACGTGATCGTTCGAAATCGAAATCGCCGCGAAATGAGAAGACGTCGCCGTCGTCGTTTGATCGAATAAAAAACGCTGTGATTCCAGCCAAAATTCTCGGATTGAAGAAGTCGGCGAAGAGTGGAAACAAGCAGAAACAGAAGGAGACGAATCAGGAGGTTAGCGATTTTTAGGCTAAAACCCCTAAAAACTCACTATTTCAGCCATTTTTAACCCAAAAATCTGATTTTTTAAGGCTAAAAAACCTTAAAATTACCCGAAAATTCAGAATTTCAGCCATTTTTAAGCCAAAAATCTGATTTTTTAGGCTAGAAATGACTTAAAACTCCCTATTTCAGCCTTTTTCAACCCAAAAATCCCCAATTTTCAGTGCGAGAAGCTGGAAAAGGAGCTAGAAGAACGTCATCGTCAAGAACTCCTCCAGGCTGCTCAGCCTTCTTCCGAAGCCACGCCTCTTTCGACAGAAGCGCCAGAAGAACCAAAGGAGCCAGTAGAACCTTCTGGAGAAGCGGGAGGATCCGAGGATCAGACGGAAGAAGAGCCAGCAACTTCATCATCGAAATTCTACAAAAATTTCAAAATTTCGGGAAAAAATGCGAAAAAACAGGCGAAAAAGAAGGAGCAAGAGGAGAAGATGAAGGCGGCAGTGGCGGCGGATAAGGAAGCGGCTAGACGGACGGATACGGAGAAACATGCGGAGAAGGCGGCGATTAAGGCGGTAAGGAAGCTTGGGAAGTGGGAGAAACAGTTTTGAAAGCCTTAATTCGGCTAAAAATGATTTAAAATAGGCCTAAAAACCTCAAAAAAGGACCAAAAATAGTCAAAAAAGCTAGATTTAGGCTTGAATTTGACTAAAAATGACCTAATTTAAGCTCAGAAAGTACCTTATCCGAGTTAAAACAAGCTAAAATCACACTTTTTGAGTCGAAATTGATTGGAAAAGGTCTAGAATATACCTAAAATTGACTGTGTTCAGTCGTTTTTTAGGCCTAAGTCACTCTTGTGCAGGCCTAAAATGGGTCTTGCTCAGGCCTAAATTGGGTCTTGCTCAGGCCTAAATTGGGTCTTGCTCAGGCCTAAGTGGCTCTTGCTCAGGCCTAAGTGGCTCTTGCTCAGGCTTAAATTGAGTCTTGCCCAGGCCTAAATTGGGTCTTGCTCAGGCCTAAATTAATCTTGAAATATCTATATTCCTCTTCCAGATGCTGACAGAAGACCGTCTCAAAATGTGTGAGATTCCAGCAGACGGTGACTGTATGTACAACGCCATCGTTCATCAGCTACAAGAGGAGAATATTGAGGTGACTCTTCCATCTACAGTAATCTGTCTCCTAACTCCTCCCTTTTTTCAGATATCAGTCCGAAAACTGCGGAAACACTGTGCCGCATTCATGCGTGAACATCCCGACGATTTCCGTGGATTCATTGCGGATACAGACGTCGGAGAAGTTGGTGCAGACACCACTCATCACTGGGAAACTTATCTTCAAGGCGTCGAACGATGCGCCGAAGTGGGCGGAGTCTGGGGAGGAGAACTCGAGTTGAAGGCCGTTTCGATGATGTATGAGAAGACGATTGTGGTAAGGATTACTGTACTGTTACTGTAGTTGGGTTGGCTCTGCACACTTTCCGGATGTGAGGAGGAGGCCACGCCCACATTTTGAAAAGGAGTACTGTAGGGGATCCACTTTTTGAGTTAGCTCCGCCCATAATTAAGGTTGAATCCGCCCAGAAATAGGGTTGACTCCGCCTATTTTTGGGCTAGGCTTAGCTCTGCCCATAATCAGGGTTGACTCCGCTCATAAATTGGGTTGGCCCCGCCCACTTTTTCGAGAAATTGAAAATAGAAAAAAATTATTTTTCCCAATTTTTTTTTGAGAATTACAGTAGTTTCCGAAGGATCTGACCCCTTTTTCTCTTTTTTTTCCCTCTTTTTCGCAATTTTCTGACTTCTAAAATTTGTCATTTTGTGATAAGAAACTGGAGAGATTATGACTTGATTACTCATTCTCTTATTTATAGAATTTGGCACGTTTTTCGTGATTTTTCTGAATTTTCACTCTCCGAAAATAAGAACACATTGTCTAGAGATAACATAAATTGCGAAATTTTCGTAAAAATCTAGAGAAAAATGGAAAAATGGGTGACTAATTTTACTGTTTCAGAGGGAATTCAGTAGTTTTCGGAGAGCATATGATTTATTTACTTGAACATATATTTCACCGTAATTTGAAAAAAAAACCATGCCTCTGACTTTCTTGTCAGAATATAATAGAAACAAAACTGACAAGTACAGCCAATGTTTTGGAATAAATTGAATGAACCATGACATTTTACAAAACGATGTTCAAACTCTGTCACCTTTATTTTTATCATTTCAAAATGAATTGAAACAGTGACATTTTGAATCTTGTCTCTATTTCAAAATACTTTTTTTAAAAACTACACAGAATTTGTTATTCAAATAATGAGGCTCCACTGGCTGCGTTAGAAACACTTTACTGGAAGAAAGTGCTCATTAGTGAAGACATCGTAATTTTAGCGAAAATGAAAACAGTAAGAATTGTCTACCGCAACCCGGCGTTTTCTAAAAGTAGAAATCATTCAAGTTATTCACAGATTTCAAATTTTTTCAGTTTCAAAATTTCCAAAAATATTTTTACTTTTTTCAAGAATTAGTGAAGAAATGGCAATAATAAGTAAGAAAATAGTAACAACTTTCTACTGTAAATTAGGTTTTTTTTCCCTGTGAAAGCCGGTGTAAAGACTCTCAAAACCTTCAAAAAGTTCAGTTTTTTCTACAGTTTCAGCAATTTTTTAATTCAATAGAACATTTTATTCATTCATTAATTGAAAGCAAGATAGACAAAAAGTGATTTCAGGTCTACCGCGAAACGGGAAAATACGAATTGGGCGAGGAGTTTTCGTCGCCGAAGGACCGTGCTCTCCGGATTGTCTACCTTCAAAAAGCCTATCATCTTGGTGAACATTACAATTCCACGTGTGTCTATTAGAAACTATCTTTCCTTTTTTGTTGCCAAATTTCTGATTTTTCCCCTTGAAATTTCCATTTTTCCTTCATTTTTGCAGTATTTTCCCCTGATTTGTCCAAATTATTTCTGGTTTTCTCTCCTTCCCGTTTTCTTATTCTCTAAATTGTCTATAATTTCGGATATTTTTCAAGTAATGATGATGTATAAGGGAATTATTTAATTTATATGTCTCTTCTTTCTTTTTTGTGTGTTTGACTCTCTGGGAGACTTTATTCTGGAATAAAGTGGATTTTTCTTTTTTTTTTTTTTAGAAAAGCAGAAGAAAAACCGAAAGCTTAACAAGAAGGAGCTTAATTGATACAGTAAGAACATATTACAGTAACCACTGCGCTTTTAAATTTTTTGCTGTTTCCTAATTTTTGTTTTTTGAATTATTTTGGAAAATTTAGTGATTGTACTGCCGATTAGCCCGGAAATGAGATTTCAATGATACTGTAATTTTCGTGGTGAGATATCTTCGAGGGTAATGGCAGCTGATAATGTTGATGATAATGTCAATTCAGTTTTCAAAAAAGATTTATCTAGAAAAAAAGAAACACTGAAACGGTGATTTTTGGAGAAAAACAGTGTTTTTTGAATTCTCTGAAGTTTCGACTTGAAAGTGTCGGTTGAAAACTATTTTTGCATTGGAGCGCGTTTACTGACTATAATTCTAGTTTAAAGTGAAGAAATATTTTCAAAAAGTTAAAAAAAATTTCACTGTTTTTAAAAAATCAGAGAATGTTCGGGAATTCTTTTAAGCTGTTTGGTTAATTTAAGTGCGTTTCATATTTTTTAAAAATATTTTTCGATAAAGTTACTTTGTATCGTAGAACTGGCAGTGCCACAAACTAGTTGTTTCTTTTGGAAATTGCATGTGAAACAGTTAATTTTTACTGTTTCAAACGAAAATTCGAACGTAATCATTCAGTGAGATTGTTCGGAACTCACAAAATTTTTGAAAAAAAATTTCCCGTTTTTCAGTTTTTCCGTTTTAAAACTTTATTTTTCCATTTTTAGTCCGATGCTACAACCGACCGTGATGCAATCGAAAACATCAACTTTTTAGCATTAGAGCGCGTTTGCTGACTGAAATTCTAATTTAGAGTTGAAAATATTTCAAAAAAAAATCTTCACTGTTTCACTATTTTCCAATTTTTCAATGTGAGATACTACCGATTTACTCGGAATTGAGGAAATTTGAGTATTACTGTAGTTTTCGTGACGAAAAATTTTCGGTGTCAATGACACCTTATGTCACTTATAAAGTACCTTTCGCCTATTCAATTTTCAAAAAACTTTTTTCTAGAAAGCAAAGAATACTGAAGCAGTGACTTTCAGAGATGAATTGTTCGAATGTTGAAACTTCGAATCGAAATTTCGATCGAAAACACCTTTTTAGCATTAGAGCGCGTTTACTGAATATAATTCTAGTTTAAAGTGAAACTATCTTTTTGAATTGATTTCAAGAAAATCTTCACTGTTTCAGAAAAATCCAAAAAATGTTCGGAAATTTTTCGAAACTGCTCATAAATGTGAACCTTTGTTTTTTTTCAGTTGAGATTAAATTCTAAAAAACATGTTTCTCGGATTTTGAAACAATATATTCCGGTATTATTTTGTTGTATTGTGAAAATCTAAATAGGAAAAACTAGTCGTTTCCAATAAAAATTCAGTGTGAAACAGTTAATTTTTACAGTTTCAATGGAAATTTGAATTAATCAGAAGGATTATTCGAAACTCACATCTGGGAGAACTGGCAAGTAACAGAATTTTTTTTCGTATTCATGGTTCCAGGACATCTCGAAACCAAAAAATCTCATTCGAAAACTCGAATATGTATATTCGGGCTTCGAAATATCCGGGAGCCGTTATTGTTGGGACAGCTTATGAAAATATCAAGAAAAACAGAATTCATGATTTTTCCAGAAAACTAGAGGGAAAATTCAATAAATTTCTGTGAGACTAAAGAGAATACACTTGCTTTCTTTTGGTATGGTAAAATTCCAGTGTGAATAAGTAAAGGTTGTTTCCTGAACGGTACGGCCCATCGAAAAATGAAAAATCTGATCTGATGAGGAACAAAATTTGAAACAGAAAGGATTTTTGTATTTTGAAAAACAAAACTAGACGGAATAATCTATTGGAAGAAAAATTTCAATGCGAATGGATTTTTTTTCAAAATTTTAAAATTTTACTGTTTCAGATATTTCGCATCGTTGTGCGATAATTGGCTTGTTGTTGTAATTGGGACAAAAGGCAGTGTTTTTCTATTTTTTGAAAAAGCAATTTCTCTGTTTCCGAAAATTTAGAATTTGATTAAAACTTTTTTTTCACTCGTTTATTCAACTGTTGGTTTTATAAGAAAGAAATTTTTCGGTTGAAGAAATAACATTCTTTACTGTTTCACACTATCTTTTTTCAGAATTCTACTTCCTCATTGCTTTATTAGGCATCATTTTTAGTCTCCAACTTTTCCTTTTCTTAAGTCAGAGAGACCTCCACACTCATCACCCCACCCTCTTTGGAAAACTATTTCTTCTTCTGTTAATTCCCCATTTCTAATCATAATGTGCATAAACATGTCGATTTTCACACGTAAAGTGTGAATTTTGGAGCATTTTTATCGGTTTTTGTGGCGATTTTTAGAGAGGGAAGAGTATTTCATACGTCTTTATCTGATAAGAAGTGTTTAAGAGGGTGAAATGAGGTGATAACGAATTGAGCATTGTAACTATTTCCTTGGAGAAAAGAGCACGTTTTTCTTTTTTTTTATAATCTGTTTCAAATGAAAATAATTTTTTTGAGAATCTAAAATTTTTCAATAAAATGCCTACGTTTCAAATCCTGATTAGTATCAAAACAAAATTTTAAAATTCACATTTTTCGTTGAAACAGATAATTTTTAAAAATTCAAATTTTTTCTCTGTTTCTGTTTAACCATGTAATTTTTTTGAAAGTTTAACTGTAGTTGGACCGATTAATTTAGTAGAAAACAGAATTTTATAACTATTTTCTTGTTACAGTAATATTTCTATCAATTCATTCTAACTATTTTCTTGGAGAACAGAACAAATTTTTCATTTTCTCTGAAAAAATACTGTCTCAAATAAAAAATAACTTTTTGAGAATTTTAAGCTTTTCAGTTCCTTTCAAGAAATTTTTAAAGTTTTTAAAATTGAAATTATTTGAAACCGGACGTTCTAGAACTTTTCGAAAATCAGGGATATAAAAACCGGATGTTTAAAAAAAGACATTTCGAAACTGAGACGTTAAAAACTGGTACTTTCCAAAATTTTACAATAATTGGTTCATATGCCTGTAGTATGATTACGCAAAAACCGATATCGAAATAGTATTAAGAAATTACATTTTTTGTTTGAAACCGAAAATTTTAAAATTTCAAAGTTTTCTCGGTTTCTGTTTAATCGTGAAATTTCATTGAAATTTCCTACAGTACTACCATCCAGTAGCTTCCAAAAAACAGAATTTCATGATTGTTTTCCTGTTACAGTAACCTTTCGATTCTAGAAACTAAATTTAGTTTTTTTCAGTTCGAGATGATGTGATCATAATACTGGTTTCGGAACAAATTAAAAACTCACATTTTTTGTTTGAAACAGTAAAAAATTCAAAAATATTTCTGTTTCTGTTCAACCGTAGAATTTACATATACAGTAGTCGAACTGTTCTAATATCCGGTAGAGTACCGTTGCTGAACTTCGGAAAATAATTTATTCAAGAATAAAAAATTCCAAAAAAATTTTTCTGTTTCGATTGGAAAATGGATCTTGCTTTTTTTTCTCACAGTAGTAATCTTCTCCCCCCAACATTTTTATGTAATTCAGTTTTCAGTTCGAAAAAAAAAGTGAGAGAGACTAATAGGGGGCGGAGGGGAAGAACACATTTTGGAAGGTGTAGAGAGAACTTTAGGTAAGATGATAAGCCCTTTCTCACTCTCTTATCACACATTTGGCATACAGACACACACACGTTTCCTTATTCCATTTTTGGTACTTTGATTTTTTTTTTACTGTTGCACACGTTGGTTTTTTATGAGGAATTTAGAAAGTTAAAATTATTAACTCCTTATCAATCTTATTTTTAGTGATAGAAATTTGTGGTATTATTTTTTTTTTCAATCCATAATTTTGAGGTTCAATTAAGATTCAAGCTCCGCCCATTTTTATGAAACAATTATATTTTTCCGTTAAATATTGTTATTCGAAGGAATAATAGTCAAAGCACAAACCTCTGAATTTCTTAGTGATTATTATTTTTGTTAACTCCAAATGATTTCTTTTTGAAACAGTATTACTGTAAGTTTTGAGACGCGATATCGTGCCTTACTGATTGAGTCTTGAACAACGTACGGTAAATTGACTTTGCCAAAAAATAATTTTTGCCATTTCGCCGCACGTTGATAAAATTTTCTCAATAAATAAGAATAATTTAGACATGGTCAATAAATCTGTAAATATTGAGATAAATTGAAACTCTTTCCCAAAATAAATTTTCGAATAACATCTTTTGGTTCGTACCCCTATACTGAAAGTGCGCTCTTCTGATAAAATTAAAATGAAATTTTCAATTGAAATCATTATAATTTTACCGGTAAAATATCTCTGGAAAAGGTTATCTCAATAAATTTACTGCGAAACTGAAATTTAGTCCGAAAAAAAATTTTGAGAGCGGATTATTTTGTTCAAAAAAAGTAATGAAGTTACAATCAATTTTTACAAACTTTGAATTTTCTCGAAACAGAAAATGACATTTTCTGTTTCTTTTTTGAACAGATATCGAAAAAAAAACAACATCCCTCAATCAGTATTCCTTTCATTTTTTGAATTTTTTTCAAATAAAAAAGTACAAATTTTGAAATAATTCAAATTCACATGAAAAATTCAAAATTGAAAATGAAATTTCGAAAAAAAATACGGTTTCATGTCACTCAGAATTGTTTGGAATGCCTTCACTTAAACTTTTTATCCAAAACACTCAAAAATTCCGGATTTTCGAAAAAATAATTCTGTTTCAAACTTTCACAATTTTTTTCCGTTTTCATGTTTTTCCCTGTTTCGTATTCTTCAACAAAATGCACAATTTCTCTAATTTTCAGCAAAATTATCAAAATGAGAGGGTATTTCCTCTCATTTCTGGCACTTTTTGCCTTAATCTCTGGACTGGATGGGTATACGAAATACACTGATCCATTGACTGTTATGAAACCAGATGAGGTAATGGAAACTTTCTGTTTCGGGGATCCAACAGAAAATTTTATTTTTATATTAAAAAATATTATTTTATTCAGAATGGTGTCTACGCTTATGACATGAAAGTTGCAAAGAAGCTGACCATGTCTTACAATAATGATAATCCAGCAAAACACGCAACTCCAGTCGATTATGATTATAAAACGGTATGCATTTTAGAAAAAAAACGGTATGCATTTGAGATTACGGTTTTCATCGGTACAAATCTTGAAAAATCCGATTGAAACTGCGAATATTAATTTCTTCTGATAAATCTTACTGTAAATTATCATTAAAAAATAAAATTCACTGTTATGAATTTCTGGGTCTATGAATAATTGGAAAATCCTTTGATATAATCTTGTTTTTTAGATTCACACTGAAAATTAGCATCGAAGTACTGTATAACCGTCTTTAACAAATCACTTTACCGCTAGAAACGGAAAAATTATTTTTTCTAAAATAAAAAATTTCAGTTTCATCCAAATTGTTTTCAGACATTTTCGAATATTTGACCACTTTTTTTTTCTGATAAAGAAAAAAATTACAAAAATTAGAAGCGAAACACAAAAACTAATACCACGATAACAATATTTTAATTCTGAAGACATTTGAAACTGAAAAAAAATTGCTTTTTTCCAGCAAACATGGTCAAAACGAGAACCGGATCAATTGAAGCCGTGTTTCCAAAACTATTCATTCAACTATCATTCATCGGCGGATGATGAGAACTATATGTTAAATGTGTTGGTTGCTGATGGATTACACAAGAGAGTTATCACGATTAATGAGGATATGTGAGTGGATTTCTTAAAATGTATTTCTGAACGTTTTAGATTTTCTTGTTCCGAGAACCGCGCTACTAATAAATAAGGATAATGATCATTGATTTAGTTTTTCATGAAACAGTGAAAAATATCAAGAATTTTGGTTTTTAAATAAAGAAACACCGATAAGAACTTCTAATAAGCATGGAATCTGTTTGAAACAGCATAACTAAATATGGAAACAGAAACAGCTTGAAATTCTGATTTTTTTACAAAGAAAAATCTTGAAACCGTAATAATTATTATTTCCCGGATAAATAATATTATAGGTTTGAAAAAATCGTCTAACTAGGGAATGGTCAGAATCGGGTGTGGAGTTTCGGTTCAAGACCTATACCATTTTATAGAGGACCGTTAGGGGACCTCAGAACCGTTTTCAAATTTTGCGAAGGTTTTCTGGGATTCGAGATAGAAGGATTTTTGTCTGAAACCCCAGTACTAATTCCTGTTGATTTTGCATTTTTTCGTTTTCACGTGAACACTCGAAACTTTATGGAAACAATTACAGTGAAAAACAGTGGTTGGATGACCGGTTGGAATTGGTTATCTCGAATCCCAGAAAACCTTCGCAAAATTTGAAAACGGTTCTGAGGTCCCCTAACGGTCCTCTATAAAATGGTATAGGTCTTGAACCGAAACTCCACACCCGATTCTGACCATTCCCTAGTAAGGCCTTTTTATTGTTTTTCAAATTAAGCTTCGCCTACTTTTTTAAACAGTTGAATTTCCGTGAAAACAGTGAAAAAGTAGGCGGAGCCTAATTTTCAAGAACTTGAAGTTATTTTTTTGAAAAATTGACAATAGTTTTGGTTTTTGGGTGAGAAGATACGTTTGATTAGCCGTGGAGCGCATTTTCTGACTTAGATTATCAGAAAATTAAAAAGTTCTGTTTCAAAGAAATCGGTTCAAATTGAATTTGATTACTCTTCCATTGTGTGACCTACAGTCGGAAATGCTGATCTCATATAACATTTTTTGAATTGTTGCTCATTTTAACGAAGCTATCTAAAAAAAGGCTAGAAAACTCTATTTCAGAACACTTATTAGAGCACGTTTGCTACTCTTTTCACGTTAAGTCATAGGGAAACTTACGAAAAAATCTCGGTTTCAAATGAATTGCTTCAAACCTTACTTGATTAATTTTTCGTTGCAACAGATGTTCATCATCCATTTTATTTATTATTAAAAAAACTAAATATACATTTACAAATGAAAAAATAATTGCATCCAGTTTGAACCGATTTTTTCGAAACAGGCTTTTTTTCAGAAATTCCAATTGAAAGATTTACCGGCGAAATCTCATTTTTCAATTAAAAACACTATGCTCATTAAATAATTAAAGCGCACAATAGCTCAAAAACTGTTAGCTTTATTATATCTACATATTCCAGGTCGATAACTCACACAATGAAAAAATAATTAAATCCAGTTTGAACTGATTTTTTCGAAACAGAAATTTTTTTCTAATTTCAAAGAAATTTAGCGTGAAAAAGTCGCTTTAAAAGCTTCTTTTTTGTTCAGTAGAGCGCACTTACTAATTAAGAATCTATTTCTCGAAAAGTGTACTGTTTCACTGAAATCTGAATTTTCTCAAAAAAAATTTTGTTTACAATGCGTCCTCAAAATCCATGGATCCAGTTCAACCGATTCCTTTGAAACAGAAATTTTTTTGAAATTTGTCGAGTAATTTAGCGTGAAAAAGGAAGACTTGCTGCAAATTCAACACATTTTTCGCCGAAAAAATATTTTTTATATATTCAAATGCGCCACCGGCCAATCCAAATGCAATAGTAGATGCCTTCAGTTTCAACCAATTTTTTTGAAACTTCACAGAAATTCAATTTAACTAGAGGAGCAAACGCGCTTTACGGCAAATCACTTCTTTTTAGTACGCATTTGCATATTTATGTGAAAATATTTTTTTAAAATTTTTACACTGTTTCACGGAAAACGAAATTTTCGAAAAAGTTTTTTCTTAAAATAATACGTATCGGAGGTGCATTTTACTGTTTTTTCCTTAAATTTTCCATTCAAAAATTAAAATTTTTAGGCCAGGAAAGCCAATAGTTGTCCCTTATATGTCAGAAGTATGGATTCGAGTGACAAATGCAATTCTGATGGACTCGATGACAATCCACGTACACGGAATCGATAAACATGGAATGTGGTACATGGACGGAGTCGCTTTCGTTCAACAATGTCCCATTCAGAGTACAAATCGATTTGAATATCGGTTTATTGCTGATAATAAGGGAACTCACTGGTATCATGGACACATGCAAACTGATAGAGGAGATGGAATTGCTGGAGGTTAGTGGGATACTATTGATGATCCTGAAATAATAGAAAACCGGAAACCAGAAAATGTAGAAATTTTTGGAAATAGAAAAATTTTTTTTTTGGAAATTTTACTGTTTCTATAATTTTGAAAGTGTTTCTTCAAGGATTTTTGCAATTGCTCGATCCAACAATGTGCCAAACGAAAAACTTTGAAATTATTTTGAAAATTCAAATTTTACAGTTTCGAAAAATTTTCAAACATTTTTTCGGGGTTATAAATCTATTGATGCAGTTAAATAGAAACGAACACATTTGAAAATTCAGACTAATTGCCACAGTAATATAACTACCGTAGTCACTTTAAATTCAATTTTCTTTAGCATTTAAAGTACTGAAATAGAACGAAATACAATAAAACGGTATAATAAAGTTTTAAAAAATTTTCGAAATTTTTTGAAACCGAAAATTGTATATAAATTAGAAGCTCTCCTAGACTGAATAATTAGAAACCGGGAAGCAAAAACACTTGAACATTTCTCGAAACAGTAAAATGTTCAAAAAATCGAAATTTTACTGTTTCACAATTTTTCGAATATTTTTTTTCCTGATTTCGTAATTAATCAAGTGCTCCCCCAAGTGTCTACCGTAATAAACACAGAAAAACTGAAAGTTTTTTGAAACAGTGAAAAATTTTCAAATTTCACTGTTTCAAAATTATTTGTTTGATAGTTTCCAAAATTATGCCTTTATTCGCAAACGTGTATTAATTTCTAATGAATTTGTCAAATATTGCCGAGAATCGAGTTTTTCCTATACGGTAAAACTTCTACCGTACTCAATTCGCATTTGGTTTTTTGGGTTTACTGTTTCAACAATCTGTCTAATGATTTCGTTATAATTTCTCGAATAGTTTCATCATATGTGACTAAATTAATACAGTAACGACTTTCGAACGTAGTCGCTTTTGAATTGAACTTTTTCACAGTCAGGTTTTGAATAGTGATAAGAAAATAACCTATTTAAAATATAGAAGAAGTTTTTTGAACGGCATTCGACAGTCAACCAATGATTGAAAGATAGGAACCAGATAATAAAAAAAATTTCGAAATAGTAAAAAAAATTTCAAAAAATTAAAATTTCACTGTTCCATTATTTTTCAAAATATTTTGCGATGATTTTTGAATTTACTTGCAGGTTTTTTTCATTTACGTTTGTGAAACCTATCTTTCGAAATAATTTTTTTAAAATTTTTTTCGAAATCAGAAATTCTTTCAGCAGTAATCACTGCTCTTTTTGTTTTATCTGAAAAATTTCTCAATTACAAGACAATAATGAAATCCCGATTTCAAAAGATTTTCAAATTTTTTTGAAACAGTTTTTTTCCGAGATGAAAAAATGTTTCAACTGCCATTTGGAAGTTTTGAATACTTTGATCAAGCCATTGCATTTCTTCCTGCTGGCCAGTATAAAAACATTTGCTCACAGTTTTTGGAGAAAATTTGTTTGGAAAAATAAAAAAAACGATTACCGTTTCGAAAAAAAAGAGTTTGGATGATCTGTTTCATAATAACAATAATGTTAGTTCAACAAAATTCCTGTACCACAATATTTGAACGTTTCATTTTCTATACTTTCCCTGACTATGCGGAATTCGAAGAACTTTCAAATAAAAACTTTTTTGATATTTAGAAATGATATTTTTGAAACAGAAATCATTTCAAATAATTTTCCAGGATTCATTGTGGTTGATAACGATACGAGTGTTCCAACCTTGGATGACCGAAAAAGAGTCATTCCCAGTCGGGAATACTTCATTTTACTGCAGGTAAGCTCTCTTTACTACGGTAGTTTCTTTCTCTGGATTTTTCGGGACTATTTGAAACTGAAAGTGAGTTATGTAAATTGGGTTTTGCAAAAACGAGAAAGCAGGGCCTAGTTGAAAATTTCAATTTTCCAAGAAATTTTTGAGTTTTTGTCCACACATTCAAAAAAAATGAATACTGTAGCATTATTTTCAAGTGAAACTGTGATTTCTCTAAACTTCCGAATTTTTCGACAACTCGATCACTGTATTAGGTCAAGCCAAAAGTTTTGCATCACTTTTTGTTTTTTCGTCATAAAACTGCGGTATGGTTTCTTAAAAAAATCATGTTTGGAGTACATAAGGGTATACATGTGAACTACATTTATACAAAATCTGGGCTCAATGGCGCTTTTGTGCAGCGAATTAGGTCAACTTTGCCAATGACAATTTTGATTGGTATTTTTGAGTGAGTACCGTATTGACTCTATGGCAACACAAACCGAGGCTCACATTAGTCTATTGTAGGGTCCCATTACTGTTAATTAAGCAACAATAATCCGTTTGTTCTGAAAGCTTCAGAATAGAAAACTAGAATTGAATGAATTTTCCAAATTAGGTGTTTTATCATGACAATTTAGTTACACTGGTTGAAGAGGACCCTGAAATACTAATTTAAAATCTTGTAAATAGACTTAAATACTATCATAATATGCCAATGGATTGACTCCGCGGTTTCTTGTTCTCCTGCAAAACTCCAACTTCGGTACCATTGTCATCTGTCGACCGTCCAACTACAGGGGCTCTATGATCACTTTTGACATATTGGAGAATGACAACAAGACTTATTCAAATGATCATTGGGGATGAGAAGTGGACCCTCTATGCTAACTATAATCATAGACCTCAGTGGTTGAAACCCCCTGATTCCGGAGTTCAGACGCCAAATGTAGAAAATAGGGGTATCTTGGCAAAGTTGGACTAGTTCGCTGCTCAAAAGCGCCATTGAGCCCAAAATTTGTAGAAATATAGTTCACATGTATACCTTTACGAATCTCAAACGTGACTTGTTTCAAGAGCTTTATAGAGGTTTTATGACGACAAAACAAAAAGTGATGCAAAACTTTTGGCTCGACCTAATAGAAAATAAGAGTTTTGAAATTTTGGATCTGATAAAAAGACTTGACTTATTTACCGTAATAGGAAAAAGAGCGGAGCCTACTTCAGAATTTGGAAGGACTGATATCGGAATCTAATTTTTAGAATAAGTACCAAATATTCGGAACGAATTAGAAAATAACCGATTTATGTATCATTTTCAGGGGAAACTGTAACTTTTTCAGACTGAAGAACTTTAAAAAAAAATAATTTTAAATGGATTAAAAAATAAACGATTACTGTAGTTTTAATTTTAAGTGAAACTGTAATTTTTTCAAACTTCAGTTTTATTTTGGAAACATGATTACTGTAGAAACCAATAATTCAACGAGGAAGTCGAAAATATGTCTGTTTCAGAATTTATTGTGAAATTGCATTATTTGTTTGATAATAGTTAAACCACATTTCGAGCAAGCTGACATTCACAGTAATCCTATCATAGTGCACAATGAAATAAAAATTTCTAACTGATTCCTCAAATTTCCAAAAAATGATCTAACAAAAAGGGGGCGGAGCTCAAATTTAAATTTTTAAAGGACTGGGCGACAAAAGTTGGAGAAGAGTCATGGATGCAATTGGAAGATAAGACAATGAAATGGATGTATGGATACGATGATTTCACCAAGTGTTGGGAACCGACTAGGACTTCTGATGGAGGTACGATTGAATTCATCGTGACTGTATGTATAATAAATTAAAAACGTAATTTAAAAAGATTTTTTCCGAAATTTTTGAAACAGTAGTTTTTTCAAAGTTTTTTGTTCAAAATTTTGAAAGGTGCTCCATTGATGATTGGAGTAGTTTTTTACGGTTTTAATACATTTTTCACATCAGAAACTAAAAAAATCATGTTAAAATTCGAAGAAACTTCAATTATCTATTATTAGGATGCATTTGTTGAACACTATCATTTGAGTTGTGGTTTTTTGAAAGTCTTGTTACGATCCAGGAACTACATTTTGATTTTCGAAAATTAATTCTCGAGTTTTTTGAAACAGAAAAAATAGTTTCATTGATAATGTGACCTCGTTCAAGAGGAGAAAATTACCGATTAACCATTTTTTATGGAGCAGAGAACATCGAAAAGTAGGAAATCAGTTCTGTTTTTGAAACAGAAAAAATTTTTAGAAGAAAATCTGTTGTGTAGAATTGAAAAATTTTACTCTTGATATTAAGCTAAGCAAATGTTGTAAGCAGTCAAATTCAATGGTACATCACGAGAAAACAGTTAAAATTTAATTTTCTGAAAAAATATCAATTTTCGTGAATTTTTCTGTTTCATAGCACCATAAATTGTTCTGAAGAATCGGAATTCTGTGATATATGTCGTTGATTTACTAATAATATAATAGGAGACGAGTTATTCCGTTTTATGAAAATTTATTTTCTGATATATGTATTTAAAACAGTTTTTTTTTCAAATTAGTTTTGGTGAAAAGAAATCTAATAATACATTGTAATTAACACTTGGAATAAGTCTCACACTTCTTTCACGATAAAAATCAAATTGAATTCAAATAACGCGCGTTTTCTAAACACATTCATTTGAATTAGGGTGTTTCAAAATCTTTGTTACACTACTGTTTTTTGATTTTCGAAAACAATTTTGGTTTTTTTTTGAAACGGCAAAAATAGTTGTTAGAATATTGAATTTCGGTGAAAAAATTACCAGAAAATCTTTTTTTCGGAAACTAACACTCTCAATATTCCGATTGGATTCGGACCATGAAATTGAGAACATTGAAAAACAGGAAACCACTACAATTTTTGAAACAGACGAAAAATTCGGGGAATGATTTTCATGTGTAAAACTCCAAAATTCTACGTTAGATACTCAGCCAAGAAAATGTAAGCAGCTAAATTCCATTTTTTTCAATTAAGAAACACATAACTAATATGTCTAACTAGTTTTGCTGTTTCAAATTTTAAAAATTTTAAAATCTTAGAATTAACCCTTATTATTCCATACCATATTTTCTTATCATTTCAAACAAATAATTTAATTAGAAAACACGGCTCTGTATCATTTCAAAATGAACAAATTTCGAAAAATTCACGAAAGAAATTCTTTGAATAATTCTCGAAAAGACACACCAATTTATTCCAAAAGTTTTAAGTTTTAAACAAACCTTCCGAAAAAAGTGTTACAGGAAACGTTGGCGGCGCTGTGCCAATATCTGCAATTCTTCTGAACAACAAAGGATGGTATGATCATGAAATAGTCAAATCTCAACCATTCAATTTGCCTTTGGAACGATTTAAGATCAAGCCAAGTGAGTTTTAATGGTTACTGATAATTATTTTCAAAAACGTTTTGGATCACTTCCAATAAGGGGCGGAGCGTACTGAACACTTTATCTGGTTCCGTCAAAGGTAAAGGTTTTTAAGTTGTTCACCTCACTATAACTGTGAATAAGTTCAATTCGAAAGAAACAAAACATTGGTGAAACTGTAAAAAATGTTTGCTTTAAACAAAAATGCAAAAATTAGCTTGAGCAAAGTGTTTCATTCAAAAAAAATTCACGATAGAGCGTCGTCCGAGAATCAGAATCTTTTCGTCTTCCCTAAAACCTTTGTATCTTGCTTAGTATTGAAGATATCAAAAAACAGCCAACTACAAAGTTGCTCAGCTTAAAATTTTACATATTTTGTTAGTTGGCAATTTTTTAGTTCCGTAAACCCAAACCGAGTTATGATATTTTTGAAAGGGTATTCGGGAAGACCTGAACAATTTCCAATCGAGAAAAATTTAAAGCGGAAATACTAAAACAGTAAAAATTTTAGAAAAAATGTATTTTCTGGACAAAAATGAGCGGAGCCTAATTATTTTCCAATACAATCTAATTGAAATTGAAGCTAGAAAAATAAATGTTCACTGTTTCGAGAAACGAATATTCGAAAATAATGGAAATTTAAAAATGATATCGCAGGTTCATTACGCAACATAGTGAAATTGGATAAAAAAAATTTTTTCGTTCGATAGAGCGCACTTGCATACTCTTTTTTATTTTCCAGACGAAGACATTTTATTCCGTATCGTAAATGGAGGAGTCGCACAAGAATTGATGTTATACGTCGAAGGACACCCAATGACAGTTGTCGCAGCCGATGGTGATGAAGTTGTTCCAATGCAGGTTCGTTCAGAAAATATATTCGGTTTCAAATTTTTTTTCGAAGAAACTCATCATCTTTTGAATTATTTATTTAATGATCAATTCTGAAAAAGTAACCGACATTTTTCAATATTAGCCGGTAATTTTGAGTTGAAACATCATTTTCACTCTAAATATGCACCGTTTTCTTGCAAATTTTTCGTACAAATTATCATATGTCTTATTGATATATTTTCTTGATTCATCAGAGACTTTAATGAATGAAACGGTATTTTCTCTTCCGAAGGTTTTGGAAAACTAGGTAGAAATTATTATTTTCAGTAATTTTTTTAATTAATTTATCGGTAAAAACACTAATTTTTTTTTCTTCTTACAGTTCAAGGTTTGCAATTTTCTTGAATCTATTTAGAAATTAACCGAACATACATAGTATCGGTAAATGCCACTGTTTTAAAACCCAAATTGCTGTGTTTTGTGAATTTTCATGAAACTTTACCAGTGAAACAGCGCTTTTTCTCTAGAAAGTGACTTTTCTATCGGTAAAAGTTAATTTATATCAACTTAGCCGCGTATTTTAATTATATAACTCAGTTGTTATTTCTCTAGGTTTATTAAAATATTATCTGGAGAAAGACAACTTATTAATTGTTAATATTCATCTTTTTCTCTCATATTTGCATTGAAACGGTCAAGTTTTTCTATCAAATTCGGTAAAAACGATAAGGAAATGAAAATATTATTGAGGGGCTTTTTGACTGATAATTAACTCTCCACACCTCCAGTAACACTAATACAATGTATTACTTCTTGAAACTGTAAATTTTTTTTTTCGGCACGAAAAAATCTGAGAATATCGGTGTGTTTTGTTAATTTTTATGAAAATGTACTGTTTAAACAGCATTTTTTTGCTAGGGAAGTAGAAATTTGGCGAATATATTACCGATAACAGTCACTTTCTTATTTTTGAAAATTTTCACCACAAAAATGACAAATTTAAACTTTTTCCGAAAAAAAATTCTGAACATTGTTTTTTGAAAAAATAAAACAAACTCAGCTGTTTCCTGTTCCAGGTGGATCGCCTTATCATTTTCCCCGGAGAAAGATACGATATTCTGATCAAAGGGTTGGCCACGCCCACAAAGCTCAGCTACCGTATTCAAGTGGAGACAGTTCAACGATACTTTTTCGATTGGACTGAAATTCCAATTGTCTATGGATTCGGATTCATTGAATATGAGCAAGATGGGTTGAAAGAGGATAAGACCACACGTGAGTTGAAGGAAACTTTGAAAATAGGAAAAAAAATTTTCGGTTTCGAAATTATTTTTTTTATAATCAGTGATTCTGAAAATGTAGTTTCACATAGGTAAGTACAAAAAACTTGAAAAAAAACGATTCCAGCGAACCTGATGCATCCGGAATGTACTCAAGACAAAAAATGTACCGTACTCAACTGTCCATTCCAAAAATGGACTGCCCAACCGAATTTCACTTGTATCGCCTATGATAACCTCCAGAATCCGTTCCCCGATCAAATTGAAAAGGAGATTCTACAGGCGTCCGCTTTTAATGGAGGATTTGAGGTTTGTTTATTTTTGTTGTTGAAAATGTGAAGGAATTTGAACAGAATTTTTTTTCTGTTTCAAATTTTTAGGAAATTTTTGAAACTGGAAAATTTTTCACTCTTTTAATGTTCCATATTCACTCATTTTGATAACGTTTCCATGATAAACGTTTAACGTTTTTTTTCTTTTTACAACTCTGCTTTTTTCTATTTATTGTGTTGTGAAAAACGAAAGAATAGTGTAAAGGAATAGTAGCGAAAGAGAGTTTTCACCGTGACAATCAAATATCATTAGCAATTGCTCATAATTAAACTGTTCTGAAGTTTCCAACAATATGTCTCAATAACACAAAGATGTTGGAAAATGTTGAAACCGTAGAGTTTCGAATTTTTCGAAAAAAAATTCAAAAACTTATTCTCTTCTTTTTTCAAAATTTCAATAGATTGATTTAAAAATTATTTTAATTCGAAAATCAAATTTTAAAAATGAAAATCTGATCAGAATGACTAGAGAACTCGAGTTTTCTAAAAAAAACTTGAAAATTACGGTTTCAAAAATCCTGTTTCATAAGAATCATCGTTTGATTTGGTAGTTGCAGATTTCTATCTTTTTTATATGATTTATCTATCGTGAAATAAAGTTGTGTTAATTTTTTCAATGTTACAAAAGATAAATTTCAATTTTTTTTCTAAAAATGTATTTTTAGTACCAAGTTGCTAATATCATTCAAAAAACCTAATTCATTTTCTTACAGGAGCACTTCATAAACATGCATCACGACTCTCAAATGGACCAATATTTATTCCAATTTCCATGGGGTATTCCATATTATCATAAGGATGACATGTCATCCATTTCTACAGTAAGTTCTCTTTTCTTGTTTTGGAAACTAACTTTTTCAGAAAAAAAACTTTTTTATAACTAAAAGCTAGAATTTTAGAAAAAAAAATTCAAAATCGAGCGCCTGATCATATTTTTCATAACATCAAAACGATCAAATTTTGATCGAAAATAAAATTTATTACTGTAACAAAAAATAGTAAATTTTCCAAATTTTGTTCCGAAACAATCCAATTTCACGAAACAGTAAAATCTACAGTAACCAACAGTGGACCGTTCAATTTTAAAGTTGATACTGAGCCAAGCGAATGTAAGCAGCCAATTTTAGTACGCAACTACTGAAAATTTTTTGACTTTGGTCATCAAAAATAACAACAAAATGAAAAGGAATACCGTTTCTTTGAGACAGCAATTTTCTGGTTAATAGATAAAAGTAGTTCGTAAGCTTATTCTCAACAAAAATTGTCTGAGAATCGTAGAAATTACTGTTTCAGAAACATATTTCTTCAAAACAATTCGATAAAAATGTGTTCCTCTATGTAAACATTGATTTCGAATTTCAAGATTAAAAAAGAGGAAGGTAGAAGTGTAATAACTTTCCGAAATGCAGATTTTATAATATATTTTTGGAAGATTTCTCTTTGTGAACTAAAAAGGCGGAGATTTGATTACGAAAAATTTTTTAAGCACAGTAATCCAAGTTTCCTTTTAAATTGCACATTTTGCGGAGGGGCAATACAGTTTTTCAAATTATTTCGAGAAAATATATTTCATGATACAGTAATTTTTACAAAATCAAACCCATTGATAGTTTTTACAGTCTAAAATTAAAAAAAAATGCCGGTTTCAAGGGTACTGTAGAATAGTTGATGTGGGGTTTATATCTTCGTTTTTATTTGTTTTATAGCTCACCAATAGTCGAGTAAACACGTCCTAAAACTATTCTAATCTAAGTTGGAAATAAGAGAAATGTACAAATTTGGAAAAAAAACAGTTTCCAGGAAACAGTAAACACAGAAAATAATTCTGATAGCTATTGATAACATAGTTAAATGCTAACATTAAAAATCATATTAAACCCCTGAGAAAGGTTGCCTATGATGCTTTGAGGTTTAAAATTTCTGGTCCTATTTGAGAAACTAATTTTTCAGTTCAAAAATTAGTTATTAAGAGTTTGTTATAACTAGAAAAATTAAGTCTATCAGGATGTTTTTATTTCAAGAACAGTCTTGGAACTGTAATTTTATGCAAAAATTAAATTGTTTTAACAAGTTGACTTTTTGCAGAAGTGCTTTTCTTTTTCGAATTATGATTATTTCTTACTCTTAATCAATAGTTCTTTCCGGAATAATCACTATCCTTGAAACTGTTAGAACAGAATATTGGGAATGAAAATAATTTCACTACGAGAGAAGTCTATATTGTTTCCAAAACTGTGAATTTTTTTTAAAAATTCGGAAATTCTCAAAGTAAATTTTTTTGAAATTATTTAGAGAAAATTGATTTCATGAAACAGTAATTTCATTTTTCTTCATTCGTCCGGAATTTTTCCAATCCGAGAAAAATAGCTACAGAATACATACCTGAAAATTCAACCATTGAAAGTTTATAAAATTTTTTAGCTTTTTCTTCGATTTTACAAATTGTAGTAATTAGTTTTAATGATTTTTCGAAGAATTTTTCGATTAAAAAAATCAGTAAAATACAATATTTTTATAATAGAAGAAATTTGGAAGTAGCTATTGAAAATTCAAAAAAAAATCCCGTTACAAGAATTGGTTCACTAAGCTTTCATATTTCTTTTTTTGCATACAAATATACGAGGGATAGTACTGTAAAATTTTTATGCCGAAAGTTTACAGTATCCTTGAAACAGTATTATTTCTGAATTTCAGAAAATAAAAAAATTTCGGTTACTGACTTTTTTGGAAATGTTTTTGAAAAAATCATTTTCGATATTTTTAGAAACACTATGTTTGAAAAAAACTTTCTTACTGACTTTTTATGCTTACATTCAGAAAAACCAAAAAACGTTGAGCCCCAATACCATTTACAGTATCCCTGTAACATTAATCTTATATTTTTGAAAATAAAAAAGTTCTGTTTCTAAAATTCTTCAAATACCTCAATGCTTCACCGTTTTTGATTCTTTTCTACCCAACGTCGAATAAAAAAATTCTAAATCTCGTAGAGGAGAATTGTCAGTAAAACAAGTTAACCCTCAAAAACAGTATCCTTGAAACCGTATTTTTTCTAAAAACAATATATTTTTATAGGCATGCAAAGACACAGTATGTTACGGTCACCCGGAATCGGATCTCGACACGACATGCAGATGTTTCTATAATTTGGAGCATAAACTGAATAATATCGTTCAGATAACCCTTTATAATATGGGTTTGGGCGGAGCAATGGGAACAGGTTACGCCCATCCATTCCATCTTCACGGACACCATTTCTATGTGATGAAAGTTGGTTGGCCAACGTATAATGAGACTGGATTCATTGATCAAATGAATCCGGATATTGATTGTGATGGTCCGAAAGTCAGTTGTAATGGAAAGAAATGGAGGAATTCGACGTGGTTGGGAGGGGCGTTGGAGGGAATGAATACGAAGAATCCGACGAAAAGAGACACGATTACGTTACCTGTCGGAGGATATATTACTATTAGGTGAGCACTATTATTGTGGTTTTTGTAATGGAATAATTTATTTATGGTTTTTTTCTAGTGATTTTGAGAAACTGAAATTTTGAATTTCCGTCGTTTCAAATTTCCAGTTTCAATTTTCTTGGATAACTCGAAATTTATTTTTTTTCTGTTTTAGCATTTGGGAAGTAAAGTTTATTTTTTTTATAATTTAAATTTTTAGTAAGTTTCATTTTTTGAAAAATTTTTATTTAAGATTTTTTCTAAATTTAAATTCTGGCCAGAAAATATTTCATCAAGCGACTAGGAATAGTTGATGCATAGATACAGTACTCTGTAACGTTATTTATATTCAAAAAGATTGAAAAAAATCCAAACTTTTAGTGCAAAAAAGAAATTCTGAATCTCCATTTTTTCAAAATTAGAATCACTGTAACTATCGTAATTTGAAAACGCTCTGCGTACTGTAGGAATATGAAAATAGAACGATTTTGAAACTATTTCGGTTTGAATCCACTCAATTTCAAAAAATTGTAGCAAATCTTTACTGTTTCGAATTCGTTTATTTAGAAATATTTAAGCGCCTGTCATAATAACTTCTGGAAAAATTGGAATTTATAACATTCGAAACAGTAATTATCTGCAAAATAATCTATTCTCGTGAAAATTGTTAAATCAAATGAATCTACAAGAACTTAAATAATTTTCATCGAAATTCTTTATCAACGATGGATGTATTTTATTTCAATTCAAAGACATTATTGTCTTTGAAAAGTTAAGTTTCAATTTCGAATACTTTGAAACACAAACTTTTTTTAGTTTCTTGATTCAACAAGAATTTCCCGTTAATATTTGAAAATTTGATATCCCGCTAGTTTTTAAAACTTTCAATGATCATTGTGAAGTAAAAGGGGCGGAGCTTAGATTATGAAGTCATTTGAAAAAATCCGCACATACATCATATGCAAATCAATTTATTTTTTTATACTGTATATTTTTTCTCGGTTTCTAAAGATAATCTGAAACTGATCTATTTTATTATTGCAGTAAATAGTATCTATCATTGTCATATTTTGATAGCATAAGTAGATAAATCTGATTAATAATGATTCAGTGGGTAAAAAGTTTCAATTTCAATTTTAACATATTTCGAAACAGTAAAAATTATTATTTTTTCTTAATTGAACCCAAATGATCGTTAAATGTTCGTTATTCCATCAGTCACCAAAAATATCCGATCATTCGAAAAAAATACATTTTCTGTTGTAACAGCGAATTTATTTTTTGAACATTAGAAAAACTATTATTTTCAGATTCCGTGCTGTCAATCCTGGTTGGTGGTTTGCTCACTGTCATTTGGAACTTCATTTGATGGGCGGTACAGGATACGCATACAGGGTACGGTAGCTACAGTAATCAGATTCTATGAACAAGTAATAGATTCTATGAACATTAGAAAAAATACTGTTTCAAAATTTTGAAATATCCGAAATTCAGAGTAACCATATTAGTAACGCCGCAAGAATTGTAACTACAGTAATCCAAAATAGGTAATTCTTGGCTACAGTACTCCTGATTGCAGGTAGGAGAACACAATGAAATCTACATGCCACCGGACAATTTTCCAAAGGATTGTGGAGTGTTCAAAGTGAATAAACTACCCGAATTGAGACTTCCAACTGATAGTTCTACAGTATTCCCTTCATTCACTTTCTTCACTATTTGTATTCTTCTTTTCATTGATCGCTTCTTTTAGCTCTAATTTTTTTGAATTTTTGATATTTGATCTATGCAATTTTTCTATATTCAAATGAATTTTAATTATACTCGAGTTTCCGAATTATTAGTGTTTATACAGTATATAGTATAAAGTATGCGGTTATTCACAAAAAAAGGTTCTAGAAAATAGCATAAATTTCAAAAAATTGCCTACCACTGTATTGTAGTGAAACTGTAACTTTTTTGAATTTCAGAATTTTCAGACTTATTTTGAAATTACAATTACTGTAGAAAATAAGAATACAATTTTTTTAAGGGGCGGAGCCTCAAAAAAATGTTCCGTTCCAAAACCTTTGTAAAATTATCATTTCTTTAATGATCATTGCTCATTATTTGCAACATTGGTAATCATAGTACAGTTAACTAATATTTAAAAGGTTTAATCTAACACAGTTTTCAAAATTCTAAAAGTCATGTTCCGTAGCATAAAAGGGGCGGAGTTCAATTTCGATTTTTCGAAGAATTGGGAGATAAATGTGAAAAATACGAAATTAGCTGCGAAAAAAATATGGACGCATTAAAAAGTAACCGATTACTGTAGCACTATTTCTAATTGAAACTGTAATTTTTCGAAATTGCAGTATTATTCTAAACTTACTAACACTGTAGAAAACAATAATACAATTTTACAATAAGAGGCGGAACCGATAATTTTTAAAAAAAAAATATCTCGGAAATTGAAAACAATCAAGTTTTTTTCATGTTTCAAAATGTTTAAAAAAATTTCGATGTTCATATCTTACTTGTTTTGTCTTTCTTAAGATTTCATAAGCTTAAAAATCATGTTTCATAACTAAATGTGGCGGATCCTAGTTAAAAACTAGTTTTCTGACGATTTTCGAGAACTTCGACCAAAGGAATTAGACCAATTAAAAAATAACCGATTACTGTAGCATCATTTTCAAATGAAACTGTAATTCTTCTGAATTCCTGAATTTTTCCAAAACAAAATTACTGTAGAAATTGAGAACTTTTGGAAGGTGCGGGGGAGGGGTTTAGAAAACAAATTCTGTTTCAAAAATCTTGTAAAATTAAATTGTTTGATTAATAGTCGTTACACTGCAGAATGCGCACAGTACTAACAGTAAGAAATAATGGGAAAGTTGGTGTGCAAAAACAAGAAAAACAGAATGAAATAGAGGCGGAGCCTAGTTAAAAATTAGTTTCGTGACAATTTTGAGAATTTCGATAAAGTAAATTGTGATTAAAAAATAAAAGATTACTGTAGTACCTTATTCAGGTGAAACTGCAATTTTTCTGAATTTTTGAGTTATCTCGAAAACCCCATTACTTTCTTCATAAAGGGCGGGGTCTAGAAAAAATTTCTGTTTCAAAAATCTTGTAAAATTGTATTTTCTGATAATAGTCATTGTTCCACACGTTGGGTATTGTGCGACGAACAGTAATTTTATTAGGGTTCCCGAACATTATTTCTTAATTGATCTACCGTAACAAAAAAGGAGCGGAGCTTAAATTTTAATTGTTCTAGGACTGGGCGACCAAAGTCGGAGAAGTATCATGGATGCAATTGGAAGATAAGACAATGAAATGGATGTATGGATACGATGATTTAATCGAGTGTTGGAAGCCAACTAAGATTTCTGATGGAAGTATACATTTGCACGTGAATTGAAATTTTAATGCTTGAAATTTTTTTTTGAAATTTCTGAAACGGTAGTTTTTTCAAACCTTTTTGCTCGAATGGTCTTGAAAAGCGTTTTATTGATAATCAGACTAGGATTTCATAGTTTCTCACGTTTTGAAACATTTTATAGCTGTATGAAAAGGACTTGTTTGAACTACACTGACAGCAACTTTTCTCATCTGAGAATATATATTGAACATTTTTTGAAACAGTCGTTTTCTTCGGATTAGTTGAAGAAAAATGAAACATTGTGATCAACACTTGGAACAAGTTGCGAATTTTGGGATTATAAAAAATTCATATTATAAAAAATTCAGACTCGTAAAACTGAAAATTTCTTATTTTTTTTGAGAAAAAAAACTAATTTCACTGTTTTAAAACTATTGTTTGATAAGAAAAATTTGAAAAAAAATAATACAAGAGAGTCATTAAAAAAATTGCTTTGCGGTGTACAAACTGTTTCAAATGACATTAACAATAAGGGCGAAGCTTCAATTTTAAAAAAAAGTCTGAAAACACTGTACGCAGGTTTAATTGGTTTGGGAATATCATAAAGTTAAAAATTCAAGCTTCTATAAGTGCCATCATAAAAGTTTTCTTTGAGACTCGCAAAAGCAAAAACGAAAATTGGATTTAGCCAGAAAAATTACGGTTTCAGTGAAACAGAAAGTTTTTTCAAAAATGTTTACACTGTTTCGTAACTGCACATCACACGATCAAATTGCTCACTGTAAAACAATTAATAACTTACAATGTTCTTCCGACATATTGTGAGGTGTGTTTATCAAAACTTTCTCTAACGGTTCTGGCTAAGTTAAGTTCAGGGTTCATCATCAATCGAAACTCACATTCCATCGAGAAAAATTACTGTTTCTGTGAGACGGCAATTTTTTCCTGATTAAAAAAGTTTGTTCTCAGGGTGCTTTGTAACACTACATTTTGAAAATTAGTGTGTTTTGAAATAGATATTGAAGGGTCAAACATAAAAGTAATGATTCAAATAACAAATTAAAAATCTGAAATTATCCCCCGAAACCGAAAAATTTTCCTATTCAATTTAGTTTTTTCTCTTTGAAACTTGTCTAAGAAATCACATTGTGTGACCACTTTTTGAATTTTTTCCGTAAAAAATTTACTGTTTTTCTGAAACCGAAAATTACTGGTCTAAATCCGATTTTCATTATTCTTCAAATGTGCGGTCGGCATTCATGGCAGTCTATTTTTTATTGTATAGCATGTAGTCATTCAAGATTTTAAAAAATCGCCCACAAATTTTGATGTTTTTTAAAACTTGACTCCGCCGACTTTTCTTTTAAAAACTATTTTCTCCGAAACAATGACAAGAAAAAAGTGGGCGGAGCTTAATTTTTAATTGAACGTCAAAGTTTTGGGGGGATGTTCTCGAACTCAAAAAGAAATGCTTTTCAAATTGCCTGTAAGCTTTATCAAAAAAAGGTAAAATGTCAATTTTGACAAATTTCGTTGAAACAGTGAAAACTATTTTTTCTCTTTATTGTTTTTTCAAACTATTTCAGTTAACTATCATATTAGGTTGAGTCAAAAGTTTTGACGCAAATTTTTGATTTGTTCCAGGAACTTGAAAATGATTTTTCGAGTTGCTAAAATCTTATCACATGATAGTATGTTACAAGCGCTTTTGCCATAAATAGTGAGGGCTCACAACTCTTCTTATGAGACAATTACCACACTCATAATCGAATGATAACTTTTGGTCACTTTGTGTTAAAGATCACTAAAAGACTGAAGATATTCCAAAACAATTTTTCATACTTTCTTTATACAGACAGAGTGTCTAAAAAGTTATCCCACAACATGTTAATGTCTCCAGGCTTTTGGTTCTGGAGATACGAATTCACTTCATAATTGCATATAATCACTAAAAACTCAAACAAATGCTGCTGAAACTTTTTCAATCGACTTTCACGGTTCAAATTGAAGTGAATTGGTCTCAAAGTCAAAAGTTTCCAAACACTAAACAGAAGAAATAAAAAAATCATAAAATTTTTTCGCGGTCTCCAGACTAACTTTTCAGACTTTTTCTTCTGTAGGCTCGAGGATTTAAAGTAGGAATTTTTCTCTGATTCTGGTTATATTTAAGACAATGCGGAACCTAACCATCGCTGAACCCAAGGACTAATGAGTCATGAACTCGAAATCCAGATCGATGTTTTGGCTGAACCAAAAAATGGTCATTCGAACTTCTCTGTACGTAACTGCTCAAGGTTTAGGTTTCCGACACTGAAAATCTAATGGTTAATTAAACTAATATTGGAGGTCATTTCCAAGTTTTTATTATATTTTGATAATGTATATGAATGAAGTTATAGCAACTTTTTTGAAGTTGCATTTTTGCGTCAAAACTTTCGACTCAACCTAATAGTTCCGTTATTGACGAAAACATCAAAAATTATTTAATGAACTCGCTTTGAAACAGTATTTTTACAGTTAAAATGTGTTATTTTTTTGTAATTTTTGGCAAATTGATAGTGTTGTAGTCTTTTCATTGATGATTTATCGGAGAAAAATTAAAATTGTAAGCCACAAGAAAAAAAATATTCATAAGTCCACCACACAATATATACAATGTATTGGAAACAAATCAATAATTTCATTTTTTTTCAAATTGAAAATGTCTTTCAAAACAGAAAAATTCATTAATTCGCTGTTCAAACGTGAGTAATGCAAATTTTCAATTCTCCGTATACAGCTTAAGTATTGACGGAGACGGCTTTCATAAATTTTAATCCCTCGTTTTGAAACGGTATTTTTTACGGATTAAATTATTTTTTTCACAACTTTAAGCTGATTAATCGTGTTTTTTCTGATGATTTATCAACAAAAATCAAGTTCATAAGAAATTTTGGATTGTCCACATTTTTTCCACGGAAAAAAACTATTTTTTATCAGTAAAACATTAAAAATTTTGAGAAAAGTTCAAAACCGAGCAAAAACAGTAAATTTAAAAAAATTTCGTTTCGAAACACTAACAACTTACTGACAACCGGTCGAGTTTTTTCTTTCTCATCAACTCGGTCGTCCAACTCGGCTAAATTTGAATTTCATGGAACAGTAAAAAAAGTAAGAATGAGCAATGAGATTTTAAAAAATCATTAAATTTTAAAGTTAATAATCACCCAAAGCCACTACTAACATGTTTTTCAAATTGGTCATGAATCCAATGACAAGATATCGACACTAATTTCCATCGAAAAAAATTACTGTTTCCTCGAAACTGTATCTTTTTTCGGTTGACAGAAAAAGTGTTGCTTCCATTAACAACCGTGACGTATTTTCTAACGTTTTCTTTCAAACTCAAGTGTGTTTTGAAATAGTTCTACTGATATTGATCAGAAAAGTAAAGATTCAAGTAATAAATAAAAAATTCTACATTTTCCTCGAAACCGGAATTTTTCTGTTTCATGATTGATTTTTGTATCTCCACACTATTCATCGTCACTGAAATGGGAAATAATCTAGCTCGTTTCAATGACTTTTCCAGCAACTTTTGAAAAAAAACTTATTTTTGGATAGTCAAAAACAAAAAAGTCTTTCAATAGTTTTACTGTTTCAAACTCACCTTTCGTATGATTTTGGTATATAGTTTTACTGTTTCGAGTAAAAATGTCAATTTTCTAAATATAACCAGAAAAAGGCACATAAGTTTTCCAGAAAGTATAATTTTTTGATTTTTTTTTTGCAATTATTTGGTTTCACAAAACAGCAGATTCAGTTTATGAAAAACGAAAAATGTAATTTGAAACATGAAATTTCAAATTATTCATTAATTTACTGTTTCAATTTCAATGAAGCATACTTTCAAGGTTTGTATAGTAGTGAGAACATTGAATGCATCATTCACATATTCCATGAATCGGTTTTGAAACATATTATTCACAGTTTGAACTCCATTGCAACAACATTTTTTAACAATTATAATTATTGGTTAAAATTAAAAATGAACTTGAAAAATTTTCAGTTTCGAATTAGTTTGTTCAAAATTTTAAAATTTTTCTGCTGTTTTCATGATTATTCTTCTTTTCATCGATAATTCATCGGAAAAAATTAAATTCTCACAGTTTTTCTAAAGTTTTCACCGGTATATTATCGGTGAAATAGTTTGGCTTCCCCGTCTATTTTTATTAGTGTCAGCGGCAATTGATTTCTCATTCTTTTAAAGAAAATTATCCCGTTTCTTAGAATGCTTATACAATATTCACATCTAATACACAGTAATTTTGGAACTGTTCCAACATTTTCGATTTTGAAATTACCTAGGATTTCAAAAACATTTCTGTCTCAAATTTTTCTTATGGAACAAGGCGTTCATCAGTTATCATTATGTAATCGCATGGTTGAGTTGCAGATTGATTGAATGGAAAGTTGAAAGTGTCATTTTAAAAAAATTCGGAATGTTATTATTCCCTAGTTACACTCGAAAATGCACATATTTAATGCTAGTAAACAAATTGACTACAGCTGTTTTCAAAATTTTCTTGATTTCATTTTTGAAACAGCATTTTTTAATGATAGAATTTCCAGTTTTTACAGTTTTTAGGTGATTATTCGTGCTTTCATCAATAATAATTTATCAAAAGGAATCTAATTGGTAAAATTTTGAATGTCTTCTACGGTAATTTTCCGAAAGAAAAACTGATCATCAATACTCTATTGGCGGAGTATCGATTCGTATTTCGAATTATGAGCATCCTATAATACTCGAAACAGAAATAAAAACTATAGAAAAAATTTCTATCACCGTAACTGTCAAGCATCAATTACATTGCTGATTCCAAGATTTCGGTATTCTTCAGTTTTTGAAATAGTAAAAAAACGAAATAATTTTATAGGTAATGGTGTTGGGCAAAAAAATTATGTTTCTAATTAGTTGTTTAAAATGTAAATGACTCGCAGATTGTTTTCGATAGCTCTTTCGTTATTTGATTGTAAGAAAAACCAAAAATGTTATTCGAGAAATTTTTAACGGAGACAATTTCGAATAATTCAATAATTTGTTGCTAACACTCAAAAACTGCATATTAATAAAGTTCATGAAGGGAAATTTTTACAGAAAACAGTATTTGTTTTATCGAGCGCCTGAATATATTCCTCTAACTGCTTAAATATCAAACGTTGAGAAAAAATAAATTTTTTTTCTGTATCGAGAAACAGTGAATTTTTTAAAATTTCGTCTCGAAACAATGGTATGCTCAAAAAATGGAATATCTTCACATTTAATACTCAGCCAGCTAAACATGAACAGACTACTGTAACACAATAACTTTAATGTCACACTGTAACACAATAAACGATATCACATGATTCACAATTTTTTAAAATATGGTACGGCATCAAGTTCGTTTATTAAAAGTGCCTCCAAAGATTCCGGAAATCCGAATTTCGTGAAACAGTGAATGATATTTGCGAAAACGTGAGTGTGAAAAAAACAAACCAGGCGAACGGGCGAAAGTGTGAAAGTGCTAAATTGCGAAAGTGCGAAATTCCGTGATAACCTTTTTGGTCCATCGAAAATTTCGTGGCTTTTTCTTAAAAAATTATTTTTCTCTGATTAATTTCACGTTGAATTCTTTTTTATAATATTTTTTGGATAACAGAAGGCCATGGGAGCCAAACTATTGCATCTTCTGTGTTTTCAGAAGCAGAATTCAGAATACAGTAGTTTCGCACTTTCGCCCTCATTGAAATTTCCTTTTTGGCACTTCGCACTTTCGGAATTTTCACGTAAAGCACTTTCGCACTACTGTTTTTATCAAAGTGTGAAATCTTGAAACTTCCATTTCTGAAAAAAACACACTTTCGCCCGCGGACTCCGTTTTAACCAGCCTACCCCTAACGTTTTTTTTCGAACTTTAGATTTTTTGAAATAGTTTTTGCAATGCTAATCGAAAGTGTAACAGTTAAAAAATGAAAAAAAGTTCTAAATTATCCCCGAAACAGGATTTTTTCTGTTACATAATTGATTCTTGTATCTCCAAACATCGTTACTGACTCAGGTAACGTATAATTTCAGAACAACTTGAAAAAATATAGTGCTCAATTCAACAATGAGGAATAGACTGCTTACATTCGATTGGCTGAGCATTAAAAAAAAGTGTTTTTCTTAACTCATGAAATAATCCAAGTGTCAATTGAGCGAATTTGGGATGAGTTTGATAGTCAGCCAACCGAATTCAAACAACCAAAATTAACTATTATATTTTGAATTAATGTTCTTTTCTGTTTCAGAAAAATATAGTACACATCTATAAATGATTGTTAATTGATGAGAGATTGGAAATGAGAGATTGGTCATTTGAAACATCGGCAGACATTTGGCATCGAATATTTTTTATCATCGGGAAAAATTACTGTTTCTTTGGAACGTGAATTTTTTTTTGAAGCGAAATTCAATTATTCATCTGACAAGGAACTACAGTATCCCCGGAACCGAAAAATTTTTCAATTTTTTACATCTTTTACTCTTGGAAATCGTCGATAGCGTATTGTAGAATATATTTACTGTTTCATGAAACACATTTTTTCAAAATAACTGCAAGAAATGTGTTGCGTCACAATGTATACAAGGAAGCAGAACTAATTGCTTACATTTAAATGGCTGAGTATCAAATGTCGAAAATCTTATTGAAATTTAGTGTGTTTAAATAAGAAAGTTTAAAAATTCTGGATATTTTAAGTTTGATACTGATTCAACCAAATGTAAAAAGCCAAAATATCGAGTGTTCTGCGATTTGTAGGCTTTTTTTCAGAAACAGTCGTGAATGAGAACTTCTCTTAACTTTTATCAGAATTTTCACTGTTTCATTGAAACCGTAATTTCCTGAATGAATCATATTTGATTGATGTACACAATTCTATTTGACTCGTTATATACTCCAGTTTGTTAACGGTACCTGTGGAAGTTGAAATTTATCCGAAAAGGAATTGAACGTGGAATAAAAACTATAATTAATTATAATTACGGTAGAATCTTCCTTTTTTCATTTCGACGTGTAATGGAAGATTTTCCGAAAGTGAATCAGTTCAACTTTCTGAAATACGCAAGAAAAAATGAAAATGAGAAAATTACCGGAGTTCTTACCCGTCGTTTCCCAAAATTGAACAGATTCAACTTTCGGAACTTTATGTTTCAATCGAAATTTCTTTTGTTTGTTGCGAAAAATGTATTCAATTGTCTCTAACTATTTTCATATTCTTCAGAAATGCAGGGAAATATCCGGATTTTTTTTTGTCAGGTTTTAATCACTGTTTTTTTGTTCAAGACAAAGGTGATGATCTTATCTGTTCCAGAAATACAATAGAATTGAGATATAATGATAGATAACTGATACTAATCTGGTATACTTATGGATACTCTGGGTTATTTACAACTGCAATTAGTTTCCTCATCATTAGTATCCCCCATCTGCACCATCTAGTGCAGGATGACAAAGGTCGCGTGGGCGGAGCTTAATAGTCATCATTTCTTTCTCTGCGTCTCTTTATCTCTCTTCCCTTCATTTTTCCCCTTCTCTCATCATTCCTATTCAAATGTCGACCTCCTGAATGGCGACATCTTCTTGATTTTTTCTAATTCTCTATTCTTTTTCTAACTCAAATGTTCCTTGTGCATAGGCGACATGTTAACTGATTTTTCTGAACTACTGTACTATTATTATAAACTTAAAAAAACTCAGTTTTGCAGGAACCGATTCACTTCTTGAGAAATCCACTGCGTCTTCATTTCTCACACCATTCTTGTCGGTTATCCGGAAGAACAACAAACCATGGTGAATTGCAAATGGAAAAAAAAGAACAAGCCCTTAATCGAAAGTATTCTAACATGAATTTCACTTCGTAATGCTCTTGTTCCAAATGGTTCAAAGAAATGATAACCGATAATTTTCTTATTTTTGAGAGTCTGTATGCTATTTTTTTTTTGAGTTTTTTTGTGGTAAATAAAATTTTTTTAAATCTTTTTTTCTTTCTTTAAAAAATTACAGGTTTATTCCTTTAGACAGGGACAACGATCATATTTTTCTTAGGAACACTTTCGAGAACTCCGGTTTGAAACCTACCGTACTCCCTCTTTCTTCAAATTAATCTTTCCAGTATATATAGGGAACAAATCAATAATTAAAATTTAAAGAAAGTTGAAAGTGTTTTTCGAAACAGAAAATTGCATAAACTTGACGCTTAAACTTGAGAAATGCAAATTTGCAATGCCCAGAATGCAAATCTAACTCCCGCCATGGTTCAATATTCGAAAAGTCGGAACAACTATCTTGACGCATGCGAGAATAAGCTGATCGCTGTGCTCCCAATTTGCACTCTGAATGTTTCCGCCTATTTTCCTACCGTAACCCATCTATAAGTACCCTACCAAGTGATCAGTAATTTCACAACGTGAACTTTTTGAAATGCTCTATGTTCGAAACAGGAAATTTTAAAAAATACCATTTCGAAAGGCTGAATCGGAAACGAGTGAGTTGAGAGGTCCTAATGTTTTTTTGACCGACGTTACAATTATACGATTAAAAATATTATAAAATTGGAGAAAAATACAGTTTCCGAGAAACAATAAATAATCTCAATACTGTATCGCTGAAACCGTTTACTGAAAATTTTCTGGTAGGAACATGTGCTTCATAGCGATTCCATATTTTTACTGTTTCTGAAACTGTTAGTTTCGAAAAGTTGAAAAGTTCTTTTTTTAAACTTTCTTCAGATGAATAATGCTTTCGGATTGATTTTCAATGTATGTTTTTTCTACTAGAGTGGAAGAGAATACATTGTTTTGTTTGAAGAAGTGATCATAATACAGTGTTTCTGGAACCGTGAATATAAAAGGAGCTTCTGAGTTTCCGAAAAAAAATTCTGTTATTAAAATGTTTTAAAATTGTAAGATCTTTACAACTGTATTCAACTTAATCTAAGAAACCCTACACATACCTTGAAACTGTAATTTTGGAAGAAAAAAGTATTTTCTTCGATTTTCACAATATCATTCTTATATATAAAATCCGTGAGGACGATGTCTGTCTGTTTGTTCGCACTCCCTGAAAAATTTTAAAGAGAAGTGACACAGGGCAAAACCGAACCCGCGACCCCCCGGGCGGAATACAAACACACAACCGACTGCGCTACGCTGCCTCCGGAAAAACGGTGTGCGTTTGCCATACAAATGTTGGCGTGAACCTTTATAAAGTCATGCTAAATTCAAGCTTATTCAAGAATTCTTATGAACCTTTATAAATACATATGTTGACACTTTCGGGAGGAAAGTCATTAGTAATCGGTCTTTTCAGTTCAAAATGGTTATCTTTGGGCGCTCGTAGCGAAGTGGGGAATGGGGGTATTGGTCTAAATTTTTTAAAGCGGTTAGTTAATAGCTACAGTACCGGACAAAAATATATCACCTTTGGCGTTTTTTAGTTCAAAATGGTCAACTTCATTGCTGGAACTGCATTTCTTTAGTTGACTACTTTTTTCTAAATCCATTTCTGAGAGATACACGGCTCTTCAAAGCAAAACTTACCAAAATTTCGTGAACTTCAGCGCAGAATATCACATTTTACCACATTTTTAACTTCGACGAGCCGTGTAGCTCTCAGAAATGTTTTTAGAAAAAAGTTGTCAACTAAAGAAATGCAGTTCCAGCAATGAAGAAACCGCCCTGAAAAATTTAGAGCAATCCCATTTTTCACCTCTCTGTTATGAATCTCCGAAGTTGACCATTTTGAACTAAAAAACGCCAAAGGTGATATATTTTTGTCCGGTACTGTAGCTATTAACTAACCGCTTTAAAAAATTCAGACCAACACCCCCATTCCCCACTTCGCTACGAGCGCCCAAAGATGACCATTTTGAACTGAAAAGACCGATTATTAAAGGAGGACTGCAGTCAAGTTCAATAATTAAAAAAAAGATGTAGTTTTGAATCCTGAATACTTTTTCTGATGACAACTTTCTTTGAAAATGACTCAAAAACCGGCATGAAATCAGAAGATTTGATAATTATGGAAGATTTTTGAAGTTTTTACAACTTCGGTCACGGGGTTGTGGACCGCTCGAGTGGCTATTTTCCTTTTTTTCTTAGAAGTTTTATGCTTTGATCAAATGTATTCTCTTATATCAGACTGAACACTTCAAAAAAAGAAGGAAAATAGCCACTCGAGCGTTCCAAACCCCCGTGGCCGAAGTTGCAAAAACTCTTCCATAATTATCAAATTTTCTCATTTCCTGCCGGTTTTTGAGTCATTTTCAGAGAAAGTTGTCAACAGAAAAAGTGTTCAGAATTCAAAACTACATCTAATGACAAATTATTGAACTCCACTGCAGTCCTCCTTTAATACCTTTGTGACCAGCTCGACAAAACTTATATAGATCGATAGAGAATTTGTTCGCGATGATGCCCGTCTTTTCAGCTTTCCAAAATTATTACTTTGAAAACATCTAGAGCTGTTTTCGTCAATCAACTTTATCGGGCACCACGTGAACAAATTCAGGTATCTTTCTGGGCACTGTTGGCTCCGATAGTGTAAATTAACCATAGCGTAAATTTAAGTTTTCTGTTTTCATATAAACTGTTTTTTGAATGAAAACTACCAAAGATCGAATATATTCGTTCATAAAGGTTCTTAGCCTCTTTTATATTCTTTTTCAACACAGTTTAGCGTAACTCGTAAGTTCTGCTTTATGCATGGCCCTCTGCCGAAGGCCAAGACTGAAAGGCGGCGAAGCCGGCATTTCAGGCTTGTTGGAATATATTTTTTCTCATCGGGTTTTTCAAACCATGATGAATCGTTCCCACTTACACAATTTTTACAATACAACATTTCTGGAACATTAAATTTATAAAAAACTTTTTCAATTCAAAATAGCTTCGATTTACAGAACTGACAGTATCTTGAAACGGCACATATATGTAGAGCTACATCTGGAAGTAAATGAATATACAAAACTCAAATATAATACAGAACACTTTTGAAGCTGTTAAAAATTTTTTGAAAATTATCTAAAATTTCAAAAAGAAAAGCTTTCTGTTTCAAAATCATCTTCTAGAACTAGATGTTTATTTAGTTTTCATTGTGCATCGGTTAGTTGTAAGATTGAATGAATTGAAAGCTGAAAGTGTCATTTAAAACAGAAAATTTCACATTTTTCATTAATCTGCTGCCGAAAATTAAAAATGTGCATGTTTCAACGTTCACGAACCAAATATTGAAAAACTGCTTTCAAAAACGTTCATATTATATTATTTCTGAAACAGCATTTTCTTACCAATGGATTTTTCATTTTTCACAACTTTCAGGTAAAATTCCGCGTTTCCATTAACAAATTCATCAAAGAAAATCTAATTTGTAAAGTTTTAAAATTTTTCACCGGTAAATGTATAAAAGATAATATAAAACTCTGATTTCTGTTTTTGGAAATATTTATGGCAGGTCAATGCATGCTTCAAATGCTAGGTATCCTATGTAATACTTGAAACAGTAAAAAACTGTAGAAAAATTGTTTTGTTTCACAATGTCCACCATTTATCTATCAGTAACGTTCTCAAATTTTGGGAAGTCTTCAGTTTTTGAAACACTAAAAAAATTTTTGTCGGCTAAATTAATTTTCGACAAATCGTTATGCTAAGAACTATTTCTAAAGAAAAGAAAACACTGAAGAATATCGAATTATCGTTTGATATTATGCTGACCAAAAAATAATGTTTCGATATGATTATTTGAAATTTGAAAGACTTGCTCATCGTTTTCATAAGATCTTTTGTCATTTAAATCGATATTCTGTTTAAACGTACAAAACTAAATTCAAAAGATGTAAACTCCCCCAGTATCAATTGAAATAAACTGCTTTCGGAATTTTTGAAAATTTTTTTTGAAACAGTTATTTTTTTATCAGTTGACTGTGATTTCTCGCATTGGTAATTCCCATTATTTTACTGATAATTTATCGAATTATCTAGTTTGGAAATGTTTTCCCCAGCAAATTTATTGAGAAGATGAGAGAAAAACTCTGATTTCTGGTATCAATATCAATTGAAGCACCAATTTGTGTCTGGAATTCTCGGAATTCCATTGTTTTTGAAACAGTAAAGTTTGATTTTCGAAAAAAAAATTGAAAAATTAGTTAAAAAAAAGAAAAATCATTGACAAAGAACGGAGTTTTTCTGAATCTGCTCTTCCGATGGTTGTTTTGTTGAACGAAGTCGCAGGTCAATTTTAAAATGAATTAGTGATTAAAATTTTTCTGTTTCCGAGACCCCACAAGTTTTTATGTTTTACTTATGAAAACTATTATGTTAATCCAAGTGGTATTAATTTTTGAGATTGAAACTGAAATTATTTTTCAAAAATTGTTTCAATCAACAAAATCCCTGTTTCAAGAAAATGATTTTGAATTCTTTCGGAGCAACAATTTAATATTCTACGAATTCGTGTACTTCCTCAACATTCAGTGTTCCTAATCTGAAAAAAGATCTACGAGCAGTTCTGGTATTCCTCTGTGAATTGGTTACTGTGGAATTGAAAATTTTAGAGGTCGAAAATATATTTTTTCCGAAACCTTTTCGATCTTTTGGAACTACAACTGGGTTTCTAATTCCGTTTTAGTGACAAATGTTTAATAACTCTTTCTTTGAAACAGTACTTTCTTTGATTGTCAAATCATTTTTGCATTCTCTTGTTAGCAATTATTTGATTATCAATCGGCAAATTAAAGGAGGACTGAACTGGAATTCAATTATTTGGAATTAGATGTAGTTTTAAATTCTGAACTCTTTTTTTGTTTACAGTGTGTTAAAAAAATAAAAAACTGGGACCAATCTCAAAATTTGTTTGATCAAGTCGCCAGTTAATCTGAATACACATCTGCTAGATTACCAGTACTGTCTCGTCCTTTGAAGTTTACAGATTCCTTAATACTTGAAACATTAAAAAATAGCTTCACAGGGGCTTTTGGTGGTTTTCATACAGTTTCTGGAAGTTATTATTACATCAATTGAAAGTTATTTTCCAAATCTGTTCTGAGAGTTTTTTTCTGAATTATAATACAAAAATTACTGTTTCGAAATAATAACCTCAACTGTTCAGATATAGTTGATTAATAGTATCGGACTTTTTCAAACTATCATCGGGCAAACTTCTATAGATATACCTCCCCTCAACTCATAGCCTCATTATCTTGTGTGTGTATTTTTTCCCGTTTTTTTCAAATTAGTTTCAAATAAAAAACTTTATTCGTTTATACAACAACACACATATCGAACACATCGAACACACCGAACAAAGATAATGTCACTTGAAACAGAAACCTTTATTCAAATAAATTCACTGATTTCAGAATTTCAAAATATATTTTTTTCTGAAAAATAAATATGGTCAATAGAAAAATAATCTGAAAATATTTTATTTGTTACGAATTTTTTTTTCGTACAAAAAGTACTGTTTCGATGAAACAGTTTCAAAAACTCAAAGTTTTGTTGAATACTATCAGCCGTTTACCAAACATAGCCAAAACTGAAAATTAGTCAAATGAGCAACGCGTTATTGATGAAATTTTGGTAAACTAGCGGAAACCGCTCTAATATCGGAATTTTCATCGTTTTCTCAGTTTTTTTTTAGTTCAAATTCTAGTTTTCATTGATTTTTTCGGTGGTTTTTTCTTCCTATGTTGGTCTTGAGACATTCTTACAAAGTTTAAGTTATCCAGAGGCATTTCTAGAGAAAAACATCGAGAAAAATCGAAAAACTTTCAGAAAAACTAATTTCAAAAATCATATTTTACGAAATTAAAACCGAGTTTCGAAAATGTTCAAAAAATTTCTGTTTCGACAAACATTGTTAAATTATCAAGGTTTTCTCAATTTTATTATTACTCGCTGTTGACTAATTTAACTATTAAAGAAAAATTTTAAAAAATTTTCTAATTTTTATAAAAATGTCTTCAAAAAGTACATCTTAGGGATCTTGTTTTTTTAAATTGCAGTTTCAAAAAATAATTCCAAGAATTTTCGAAAAAATATTTGGGTGATTTTAATCTGCCCGATTCCTGTAATATTATTCACTTCTAAAAATTATAAATGTTTTCAAAGTTCAGAATCCGTCGTTTTTTTTACATCATGCCGCAATTCCATTGCCAATTATATAATTTTGGAAATTTTATTTTTTTTCTGAAACAGAAGAAAAAACAAAATGTTGGCCATAATTAAATTTTTTCAAGTATTTGGAAAAGAAGGAGAAAATCACTGGAATTGAGAGAAGAAATCACTGACGAAGATCGGATTTTCTTTTGAATTTACTCTTTCGGTGGTTGTTACGCATGTATTGAACTAAGTCGCTGGTTAATCTGAATATGAATCATGAATGAAATATTTTACTGTTTCGGGAAAAAATTTTTGTTTGGGAAAATAATTGTTGCACTGTTATTTCTATTTCATCGTTTATTTGTTTTTCAGAAACGACTAGAAAGCACTTCAAAAGAGAACTTACTTAAAATTTCCAATTTTATCTTTCAAAATCACAAAAAATTTACTATTTCAAAAAATATACAGTTCTGAATTTCGAAGTTCTTGAATATTGCGTAAGAAGGAACGTATCCAAGAATAAAGTTCCTTTTTTTTAAAGAGATTCAACATCTCGCGTTTTTGGTTTTTCTGATTTCCATTTCTCACACTTTTTTGTAAGAAAATTTCGACAAGAATTGAAACGGAAAATGTTCCCTTTCAAATTAATCTTTCAAAGCAATGCAGATTTTGCATTTTATAGAAAAAATGCCATGAAAAACATTTTTGAAAAATTAATTTGTTTGCGACACGAACAACTGAAAGGGTAAAGCACATAAGTGTCCTAATAAAAGGAAGGAACGAAGAAATGTAGAGTAAAAAGTTGTGAAACAGAAAAGTTGATTTTCTCGCTTTTTGAAGGTATACGAAATAACAGAACGTAGTATGGAGAAAAATAGAAAAAAATTCTACGAAACAGAAATTTTTCCTGAGAAAAATAAATCCGTTTCGTAAAAATTGTTTCAAATCAGTTGAATAACATTCCTCGCTTCACTTGTTTGAGATTGTAAAATGAGTGTTCGAACTGAGTCTCGAATGAAAAAAAATGCAAATGCGCTCTGTTGAACTATACTTTTTTAGAAAATCAAATGAATGTTTGTGATTGGAAAAACTTATTAACTAAAACTATCATTCTTTAATTTGTAAAAGTTCTCTGAAACTGAATATTCTGAAAAATGATATTACTGTTTCAAAACATGTCAAAATAAAGGAGTCGTCGGAATATTGCTCAATAAATTCGTTTATTCAAGTAAGAAGAAACAGCAAGAAACAAGAAGACACGCAGCTTTGAAGTGTATAACGTTTGATACTCAGCCAACAAAGATTTAGCAGCCAAATTAAGATTACAGATGCGAGTTTTTACCTAGTTTCAGTTATGACCAATGATTTTCAGAGTTCAAAACTAAAACAGAAAGGATTATATTTTCTGTTTCAACTCAAAAGATCGAGAAATTAAAAAAAAAAAATTTTTTTAATGTTGTTTTCAGTTCTCTTTACTTTTTTGAAGCATTAATCCATCTCTTATATGTTGGCCCTCTCTCAAAATTACAAAAGTTTTATACGAATATCAAAACTTCAACATCGATTTATTTTTTGAAAAAAGTATTTTGACCGATCTTTGCAACAGTGAATTTTAAAATACATTTAATTCACTGTTTTCAGTGGACAGTTTAAAGAACACAAGCTCAATAAACAGTGATTGATCAAAATAAACAGTGATCAAAATTATGGCTCATCCTCTTCGAAAAAAAAATATTCGAGTTGTATTTTAGCAGAGAACATCGAGTTTTTTTTCTGTTTCAATTCGGAAAGTAACAAATTCAAATTGAATCCTTACTAGTTGTTGATTTATTCCCAGTCTCAGTGCAAATCTGTTTTTCGAGAAATACGATAATTTGCTACTGTGTTCATTTATCATTATTTTAATATCTTTTTCCTGTTTTTTTTTTTAATTTTTCCATGGCTATTCTGTTTCAATCGGATTTTCCATCCTTCACAGGTAAAATCAAACATGTGTAGGAAAAAAATTCCACAAAACAATTTTCACTGTTCCGAATTAACTTATTCAACGAAAGATTTTTTTTTAGATAATCAATCGGTCAGCTATTAGGATAAATTATTTTTCAAGTTCCAAAAAGTTTCTGTTTCTCGAAATAAAATAGCCAAAACTTCGGGGTATGGCTTATTATGCGAAAATGATCAACTGAATTCAGAATAATTATTTGAGTGTGATTATGAATTTTTTGAATAAGTCCCAGCGAAAAAATGAAAAACTCCAAATTTTCTCCGGTTTCAAGTCGAAAGTGTAATGAAAATTAAATCGGATCCCCAATATGTGGCCTATATATTCACTGGTTAGCTACTTTTCAAATTAAAAAAATATTTCATTGTCAATATTAAATCTTCAAAAAATAAATATCGAAAAGAGATTTGCGAAAAAGGAGACAAACCGCTGAATGGAAAAATAAATCATTGACGAAGATATGTCGGGAGCTTTGGAAACAGCACTTTTAATCCAGTAAAACACCGAAATTAAGGATTCGTGTATTGGGGTCATAAGAGAATAAAGCGGTGACTCCATCATCCCTCCGAAGACGTTTTCCTGGTGACAGTCGATACATTTCTCCGGTGTAACTGAAAATGGGCTTTTCGCTAATCAGGATTTCAAATTTCAATTCCTTACCTTTTATAGTTGACTTCCTCTGTTGTATCCGATATTCTGTGTTCAATTTCTCTAAAAACCGACAATTCTTTGTATGATTTCATTCGGATCGATAGAAATTTCAAACCATCGATACGGTGTTCCAACCAATAATTGAAGATCTTATTTAAACTGTTTGATAAGAGTCCGGACTCATCAAAAATCACTTCTCTACTCTTTTTTGCTACTTTAAGAACGTCTCCTGATCGAGCGAAGTGTGCCCTTTCTATTCGAATATATTCATAGTCTCTGATGAGAGTGAAATCGTAACCTTTCGGAAGACGGGTGCGTAATTGCAAACCGCCCGTTTTGGTTGATTTTTCCTGCTCATATTCAACTAAATCCCAATAACCGATGAATTCCTCACCACCGGCATATGTCATTCGAAGGGGTGCATTATACTTAAACTTCATTGTATAAGGATTGTTGCAATACAATGTGTCGATTGTATTTCGGAATAGGTCAGTAATGTGTACGAGAACGAGAATACATCCATCCATCTGAAAGAATTCATGTTTCTCAGAATATCTTCTTAATTCGGTCGTCTTTTTATTTCTGTTCCCAAAAACTAAAAAAAAGAATTTTGTTCAAAGTCCATCAATATCATAATCAAATCGAGTTTGGGGGTCCTTTCAGAAAAATTGGGGCCCTTTCGCTAGGCCTGATAGAACCAGAAAAAAATAGAGGTCTCTTCAATCTGTTAAAAAAATAGGTCACAAACCTCCCCTCACAAACTTCGAAAAATTTTCGAAAAAATTTCGAAATATTTTTCAAAAGATTTCTCGAAAAATTATTCGAAAATAAATCGAGAGCTTTTCGAAAAAATTTTCTCGGGAATTTTTCGAAAATTCTTCGAAAAATCTTTCAAGACTTATTCAAAAAATTTTCAGAAAATTCACGAGAAAAATTCTTCAAATATTTTTCGAATAATTTCTCGTGAAAATATTTTTCGAACACGTCATTTTTCGAAAAATTCTCGAAAAATGACCAAAAAAAATTTTTGAATATTGAAAATCTTTTTTCAAAAAACCAAAAAAAGAAAGTCAGACGACGCCACGTGGACACGTATGACGCAATTCACACGTTGTTTCTTCTTTTTATTTTTCGAAAAATTTCGAAAAACTTCGAAAAACTTCTGAAAAATTTCGAAAAATCTCTAATAACCATTATTTCTAAAAAAAACATACCCATTCACGGTCATTATTGCTGATCAATGCATAATGATCGTCATACTTGCTGATTTTGACTTTCTTTTCTTCATATCCTTTCATACTCACTATCTCGGATTGTCTTTCATTGGATAAGAATTTTTCTATAATTTTTTGCATATTTTTCGAATAATTTCTCATGAAATTATTTTTCGATTGTCGAACACTCATCATAGGTACATGTTTTCCTTTTTCTCCAATAAATCCGAATTTCATTACATCATTCTCTTTTGTATCCAAATACAATGGATATCGAATTGATTTTTTCATGTGGCACCTGACAATGTCTCTTGTTTTTGGAGAACATAATGAGAGATTGAATCTGAAAAAAAAGAGAGAATTTAGAACAGAAAAAGAAGATTAACTTACATTTCATTCAATTCCAGATGAATCAATATCTCATCGAAAACGACGTCTGTCACTTTTAAAAGTGGAAATATGGTGGTCATTGTAGTAGAATGGAGAGAGAGAGAGAGAGAGAGAGAGAGAGAGAGAGATGTGTGACACTATAAAAAAAATGAAAGAATAAGAGAGACAACGAGGGGCTGTGAACATGAAATAGGAGGAGCGAATGAGAGGTCGGAGCATCGTAGTCCATCTAGTTTTAGTGGGGGTACTGTAATGCCGCAGAAACCCAAAAAATCTATAATAGAGAGTCATTGAACAAGAAAATGTGAGATATTAATTCTAAAATGGAATATCAAGGAAGAAAATTCCACAAAAAAATTTTCACTGTTTCGAATCAACTTTTTCAAAAAAATTTTTGCTAGAAATCAATCGTTTAATTGTATTCTAGTATTATGCAATAAAAATCGTTTTTTAAATTCCAAAAAATTTCTTCTGTTTCTCGAAACGAAAAATTAAAAAAAAGAACTTTTTTCCGATTTCAAGTCGTAAATGTAATAAAAATTGAATCGGATCCCCAATTTGTGCCGTATAATCACTGCTTACTGAAAAATGCTGTTTCAAAAATTATGTTTAATAAAAACTAAATATTTTATTGCCAAAATTAAAATTTCGATTAATAAATAATTAATGAAAAGAATATTTGAAAAAAGGAGAAAAATCACTGGAATTGAGAGAAAAAATCACTGACGAAGATCGGATTTTCTTTTGAATTTACTCTTTCGATGGTTGTTACGCATGTGTTGAACCAAGTCGCCGGTTAATCTGAATATAAATTATTTTACTGTTTTTGACAGTTGGCTTGTTCTTTTTTTCTTGAAAATTATTTATTACAAGGTTGATACTTTACGCATTATCTGAAAAGTTTTTAGTTTTTTTCAAAATTTTAAATTCAAATTCAAGCTTTTTTCTCCTCATTTTTTGTAGCAAAAAGATGTGTGTAGTTTAGTTTTTCAAACTTCTACAAAGGTTTTTTTTATGAATTTCGTGAAAAAATTTTCAACTTTATCATTCAAAATCACAAAAAATTTACTATTTCAGAAAAAATACATTTCCGAAGTTTGAAGTTTTTTTCTAATTCGCTGTTAGATGACAAGAATTTTCTAGAAAATCTAAAGTTCGGTAGAAAATAATATTTTCAAAAAATTTCATTTTCTTCAAAGAGATTTAACATTCCTTGTTTTCGGTGTTTCTGATATTATCTTAAATCGGTCTGCACTTCCCGTAAGAAAATTATTAATTTTGTCAAAAAATACGTAGTGACCGCCCGTAAAAAAAAGTATCGGAATTTAGTTTTCAATTAATTTTTTTTCAAAATTAAAAAAAAAATTACGAAATTTTCCGAAAAATTACTGTTTCGATAAAAATGTTCAAATCATCGAAATTTCTTTACATGTTAGATGTTATCAAGATACGTCGTTTTCCCATACACTTTCAAAAATCATTTCTTTGCTCACCTAAAAACAGATCCACAAACAGCGCAACAGTTCTCATTGACCAAAGAACTCCCCAATGCAGTAGCTACAATCGGATTGGTTACTGTAGCCGCTGGGACTTTCGGAAGTGTCGGAATAGGTGCAGTGGGCGTGGCTAAAAGGGGCTGAGCCTGTGGAGGTGCCACGTGGCAGAGAGTGGAGATGAATTGGCGGCGTGCCAACTCCTCCATTTGACGTTGTTGTTGGAGGCGGAGCATTAGAGGAGCCAATTGGAGATAGTTCTGGAATTAAAGGGGTAAGAGAGAAAAAAAAGAAGTTTTGAGAGAAGGATAGTTAGCAAAATGTTTTCAAATGTTTTCAATTTTGAAAAATGTTTTGGTGAAACCGGAATTTTTTTTTGAAAATTTGATTTTTGTTTTCAAAATCGTTCAACAGCGACCAAATTTTTTGGATAGATTTAAAGGAGTATTTTAAAGATTTTTACTTGATTTCAGTTAATTCCACCAGTGGAATCTGAAGAAAATTTGAATGAAAACACAATTTAGTGATGAATTTCATAAATAGAACTGAAGAATAGAATAAGCTTTTACAGTAGTTTGAAACAGTAGTTTTTAAACGTTTTTTATAAGACATACGGAAAAATTTTTTCAACCAATTTTTCAAGTTTTTTCAGCTAAAAATGTCAAAATGACTTTTTCTCAAACTATGTCCCAAAAATTTTCGTCTAACCAGCCTGGAATGAATACCTTTTTTGGAGAAAAAATTCGAGTCATTATTGTTTGAAACAGTATTTTTCTGCAAATAAAATGTGTTTTTCAATAAAGTATGTAATTCGAAAAACAGTGGCAGTAAACATTGTAGAATAAGAAAAAGTTTCAGGATGTGAAGATTTTGAAACAGAAAAATATTTGCTTCGATCAAACCAGAAAAGAATTATTCTAGACTCGATATTTTCTTCTCATAAGCCAACGTAAAATAACTAATTTTACTCATTATCAGAGGAGAAACTTCAGAAAAAATGGAGAAATTCTATCGATAGACACATTAAATTTTAAAAAAAGTTTTGAAACAGTAAAAGTAGTCCAGAAAAAAAACCAAACCTGAAAAACTTCGGGAAACTGAAATTGCGTATTCTTAGTACAATCCAATGGTTTCTGATCATCTGGAGACTCTTCATCCTGAGTTCTCAAGTTGTTTCGTTGATCATCAGTCTCTTGATTTTCAGATAATTCCGAGACGGCCGGATTCCAGATCCGGAACTTTTTTGCGACGGGACCGTCGGTCATTTCTTCGGTTTCAATGATCTGAAAGGGAAAATGGGCTAAGCGTATTAATAAAACAAGGAACGAAGAAATAAAGAGTAAAAAGTTTTGAAACAGAGAATTTTTTTTGATTTTCGACGTAGGAAAGTATTTGTGAATGGCGTAAAAGAAATACGTAGCAGAAAAATAGATTTCACGAAACAGGAATTATCTTCACGAGAAAAAAATTCTGTTTCATGAAAATCAGTTCAAGTCAGTTGAATATTATTCCTTGCTAACCTATTCAACATGTTTGGAAATAAGTAAATGCTCATATATATGCTTTGATACTCAGTCAACCACAAAATGACTATCGGGATTCAAAATTGAAGCAGAAAATATTTTTTATTTTTTTTCTGTTTCAGTTCGAAACATTAAAATATTCAAAAGCCGGTTAATTGTTACGTTGGCTGATGAAGTAAGATTTCTTGCGCGAAAAGATGAATACTGTTTTCATTTATCCTTATTCTGAAATTTTACATTCTTTGATCCGTTTCTCCTAGTTGAAACTAAATTTCACTATTCCAAACTTTCATATCAAGTTTCATGCAAAATTCATATACAATATCGATTTTTTGTTCAGAACAAACAACTTTGAAACTTTGAAACAGAAAAATTTAGAATCGAACTTGTTTCTTGTTTCCAGGGGAAACCTTGAAAAATACAAACTCAAAAAGCAGTGATCATAGTCAAACGAAAAATTGTTCCGAAAACAATTATCACTGTTTCAAATAGATTCCTTCTCAATAGGTTTTTGGAAATCGATTGTTTGATATCACCGACAAAAATTTTTTTAGAGTTCTCAAAACTTTCTGTTTCTCGATAGGGAACAATCGAAACGTTGTAATGTGGCTTATTCGTCGAAAAAAGTTTGGCAAACTAAAGTCAAAAAATTCAAAACACCAATAGTGATAAAACACGAGAAACTACAGTTATCAAGCAATGTTGGAAAAAAATCAACACTGTTTCAAATTTTTGTTTTCCAAAATAAAAAATTCAAAGCGCTAGGAAAGGGTTTATTATCGTACTCCGCGACAAAAAAATTCTTAAATTTTACATACACAAGGCACTGGTTCAATCATTTCATATTTAAAATTCAGTCAGCGAATCAAAATAAAAGCAGAGAACATTACATTTTTTTGCTGTTTCAATTCGAAAAAGTAATAGGTTCAAGGAGAACCTTATACTTTATAGATGCACCCTGTTCAATGATATTCTTCGAACGATACGATGAACTGATACTGTTTTTTTAATCAATTTTTTTTAAAAAAATATTTTTTTTTTAATTCACCATTCTCATACTTAAAAATATTGAGGTCAAATCGGAATTTCAAATTTCAAATGTTTTAAGGTAAAAATTGAAATGGAAAAATTTCTAATCAAAATTTCTTACTGTTTCCGGCGGAAAGTTAAAATACACAAGTTCAAACGATAGTGATCAAAGCACGTTTCAAGCAAATGTACAATTTCAATATTGTCGTTGTTTCGATTAAACTTCTTCAACAAAAAAAAATTTGGAAAACTGATCTTTCACTTGTTGGAAACGACATAATTTTTTTCATTAAAAAAGTTTCTGTTCTTCAGAAATAAAAAAAAATCGAAACGTCGAGAAATGACTAATTCCTCAGATCTTTCATCATTGAAGAACTCGAATTTTTAAATAGAGTCAGCGAAAAAAGTCCGAATTTTTTTTCGGTTTCAGTTTGAAAGTACAATAAAATTCAAATGTGATCCTCAATGAATTTGGAAAGAACTCCAAACTCTTTAAAAATATTTTATTATACATTCTACATTTATATTCATTTTTTTAGAATTTCTACAATGAAATAACTTTGAGTTCTAAAAGTTCACTTTTCTAGAAAAAAAATTCTGTTTCTCCTAATCCCTATTCTACTACAGTTTTCTTTGTTTTCAGTGTGTTTTCCTTCAATTGTACACTGTTTCCAGTAAAACGTTTAGAAGATATAAATTCAATGGGTAGTACTTCAAATCGGAATGATATAGGAAAAGAAATCACTATTTCAAATTTATTTCTCTAAACAACCGTATTAGACAAATCGGTATTCAAAATTTGAAACAATTTCAGAAAAAAACTTTCTGTTTTGTTTTTATTTTCTTACAGTAACCTTATTAGCTTATATCAATTCTTCAATCATCAAAAAAGGTTCCCCTACAGTATTCCCCTAGTGGTCAGAAAATCATCAGAACAATGCAAAAAGATCCAGATTGCTGACACCGGCTGGTAGCAATAAAGATGCGGGGTGTCTCCGTGTTAATGGAGGTAGAAGAAGGGAAAGAAAAGGGAAAATTCAAATGAAGATGGACGATAAATTAACATAAATTGTGTATGTCTGTGTGTATGTGTGTCCCGCCCATGTTTTCGTTGAATGATGAATGAAAGGTACAGTAATCCAATACGACACTTGCCATATTTTCAGATTCTTTTAGTTAGAAATGAATCTAAGATGTGCTATTTGGTTCAAAAAACGGGAAATGATAATAACTTCTGCAAAGCATTAGGTATGAAACAGATATTTTTGATATTTTCAAACAATATTTTCCGGTTTAAATTAACGTTGGAAAATTTTAAATTAATTAGAGATGATGAGAAATATTAGGATGATCAGGCAAAAATAAATTGAATTAACGAAGAAATATTATTTTTTCTGTAAATGACAGTTAGCTCTCTATATTTTCATACAGTAGTATTCCACTCGAGACATACCCAATGAAAGAAAAACAAAGTCAAGTTTGGAGAAAATTTTTTGGAACAGAAAATTTTTTTGAACACTTTTTCAAGTTTATGCAGCAATTATGACTTCCGACAAACTGCTTCTAAATTTACTTTTCTAGATTCACTAGTATTATAAAAGTCAAAAATTTATTCAAAATATTTTTTCACAGTTAAATTTACCGGTGAAGAATTTGATTTTAAGCAAAAACATTTTTTTGTGAAAAATCAGATCGACTGAACGAAAAATGAACTTTTACAGATAAAAAAATCGATGAAATCGCAAATAAATTTTTAGAAAATGGATTTGATGAGTAATATTTCAAAATGCAGTTTCCATTTGTTGGACATACGCAATTACCAAAATATTTGAGTTCAAATTGAACAATTCGATTTGAAACAGAGAACTTTTTTGTTATAAACGAAATATGGAAAATTTTGCGAATCTTTATCTATTTTTTGTAACAGTAAATTTATCGGGAAATTCAGTGGAAAAATGTGGAGATCCAAGATTTGAAAAAAAAACATTTTACTGTTACAAAGGTGCTTGTTAATACCTGAACACCTGAAGAAAGTGTTCCTTCATCGCTGTCTTGATGAAATTTGTCAAAAAACCTGTTTCAGTTCGATTTTCACAATTAACTTAAATATTGTTGCCAATTCTAATTAAGCACTCATTCTGTTAAACGAAAAATTAAATAAATTTTTTAGAAACCGTATTTTTTATTTTGGCGGCAAATTTGAATAATTTCAAATTTCAAAATTACTGTTTCTATTATTTTCAAAATAATATTTCACAAAAAACTTTCATTGAATGTTGTGTCTTTACACAATAAGTCGGTAAAACGTTAAGAAATTCTCTAAGCCACGCCCCCTTGTTTTCAGAAATATTTTGTTCCCCAATTCTTGCTATTACGTCAGCAGTGGTAATAATCCAGAAGCAACAGAGTGACTAAGATATTCGTATTTTCCGGGAATTCTACGGTACTCTATTAATATTTATGATTTTGGGGAATGCTGATTTTAAGATGTTATGGTGGAAAATGAGATGAAAGAGAAGATATAGAATAATAATAATAATAAGAGAGAAAATAATGGGATTCAATAGGGAAAGCAACGGAGAAATGATAATTAGGGGTAAAGGGGGGATGAATATGCACACATTTACACAAGGAGGAAAGAAGATATGGTTATGATAATGATTTGGTAGTCTCAAAAGTAAAGCATATAAACAGAGTTTCACGTAAAACAATGAATATTGAGGATGTGATAATCACTAGAATTTTGAAAATCGTGAAACAGAAAAAAAACTGAAATTTCAAAAATTTAAACAACTTTTCTGCTTCACTAAATTTTGCTTTTCGTTTTGAAATAACTACTGTAATTTTCAAAAAATATCATTTTTCAGTGCAAAAACTTTTTTCTAGAAATTATATTCATAAAACTTGGCATTAGATGTAGTTTTGAATTCTGAACACTTTTTCTGACAACTTTCTCTGAAAATGCATCTAAATGCTTCAAAAATCGACTTGAAATAGGAGAATGTATTTGATAAAAACAAAGAACTTGAAAAAAAGCAAATGCAGTGTTCACGAACTTTTTTTCCAATTTTCCAGAAAATGTTATTATCAATCAATTATGAACAGCTAGAATCATTTAAGAAAAAATTCAGACACTGTCTAAAAATCCGTGAAACAGAATTTTTTCTGGAAAATTCACAAATTGAAAATTACTGTTTCGATAACGACCTGAAATTATTCATGAAAATGTTCGTTATTTAGATCATATTTTTTTAGAAAATTCTAAAACAAGCTCCTCAACTTGTTAAAAAACAGAAGTTTCACAGTTTCAAAACTACGGTAAACGAGATTTTGCGAAATTTAATAGCAATGCGAAATTCAGTCGATTTAACTATATAGAAATTGAAAATTTTTACTGTTTTGCCAAGATATTCTCTCAAAAATTCAATTTTTTCAAATATTATGTTCTTAACTACTGCTAATATATCAAATTTGAAAAAATATTTCTACTGTTTCAAAAAAAACTAGTTTTCTAAAGTCCGAGGATGAGGTACGGTTCTTGAAATTCTATCTTCTACGTTTCGAAAAAAGTGTTTCAAGAAAAAACGGAAGACAAGTTTTTCAATTTCAACGTTAATGATTTTACAGAAGTGTGAAAAAGTGGACTAAGAAAATTTTTAAAATCATTTTTCGAAATTTCTGCTCAATTAACAACAATAATGTATTCATTTTACGTTCACGCCATAGAATTGGAATTATTGAATAAAAAGAAACTCATGAAAAAAGATAAACGAAACAGAAAAAATTATTCTAACAAAATTATTTTTAATCAATGATTTGATCATACTCAGTCAAGAAAACTGCGAAATTTCACTCTGGTCGTTCCTATTGAAGAGAAAACTTCACCGTTAGACCTCACTGTCAAAGTGTAACTCACTGTTTCAAACAAAAAAAAATACAATTTTTCACTCATGCTTAGTGTTTTTACGGCTGTTTGTAAATTATCAAAAATGTTTCCGAAGAGTATAACTTTTCATAATATATTAAAATTAGAAAACAGAATTTTCGGACAAAAAAATTATTTTCAAGGTTTCAAAAATAATGAATGAAGTCTTCTTTTGCAATAATTACAAAAATGTCGTACGCAGTATACTGTTAAACTTTTGATAAATACTTTGAAGAAATTGTGCAGTTAGCAGTTCTCACCAAAAAATTGTTGAAATTGGAACAGATTTCAAAGTTTCTCGAAGTTTTTTCGATTTTCATAAAACTTTTATGCGTGTGGCAGAATGTCACTGGTTACGAAAAAAATTGAAACAACAATGAGAGACTCGTGAAACAGAAATTTATTCTAGAATTTTCGAATTTCGAAAAAAAATCACTGTTTCAAAGAGAATCCTGAAATTATTCATGACAGAAGAAGCTTGATATCGCGAGTATTTCAAACGCTGTGATTTTTTCTTGATGAAGGTTTCAAAATGAATGAAAAGTTATTTTTAAGTTTTACTGTTTCAAAACTACGATAAATGAGATCTTTCAAAATTTAGTATCACTCAAGATTGAACTTTCTTTGAAAAAACTAAATTTTTTTCACTGTTTCAAATGAAAATTCTCTTAAAAGTTAAATGTTGAATTTGATTATAGAAGCTTGCTTTTTTAATTTTTAAAAACTTGTTTTCGCTTTTTTGAAATCAATTTCTCGATCACTTTTTTCACCATTTCAAAAACAGAAGATTATGTTCCACTTTTATTGTACTACCACTTTTTCATCTTCCATGAATTCTGTTTTAGTAGATACATAATTTAATTTTAAACCTAAAAATAACTACATATTCTCCAAAAGACAGATCCCTTCATACTCACATTATTCCTCAAATAAGATGTCTCTCATCTTGCACCACCTCCCCCTAATCCCTCTCCTCTACCTTCTGTCCACTCAATTGAAATTACACCCCTCTTATAAATGTGTCATATTCATTCATAATGGGTTACTTATTAAAGGTTACGTAACCTCTCTCAACGTAAAAAGTGTGTTTTCCTAGCAAAATACGAGGTTTTTCTAGAATTTTCATCTGAAATAGAATGGGTATTCGGATTAATTATTGTTTTTTTTCATAGATTGCAAAACTTTTTGAAACAGAAATTTTTTTTAATCAATGGAAGGAGGTATTTAAACAATAAATAAACGATAAACAACGATAATAACAATGGATTTCCCGAAACGAATTAGTAAAAAATACAGTTTCAATAGTGAACTACCGGTAAAAAAGAACTTCAAAAAATATTATGAACGACAAAAATGCGCTTAAAATGCTATTTTACCAATGAAAACCGAACAAAAACTCATATTTGTGATCGAAATTCGGGTGAAACTTTAATATTTTTGAATTCCCAGATTTCAAAGGAAAAGTGATTCTGAGGTAATTTTTCAATGTTTTTTTCGATTCCAAAATTTCGGAACAGAAAGTACAACTTCAAACAGAATCAACGTAAAACTAGAAAAACAGTGTGAAACAGTGAAAATGTTGCCCTTACAAGGAAGTCAAAGAGGTAATAATGTATACAATAAGATGGATGACAGATGGTCATCGGGGATTAAGAGGATTTCAGGAAATTGCGTTTCCACTAGTAAATTTTAGACAATGTTTCAGAGAATATTTTCTTGAAACCGTTAAGTTTTGGTCAGGATTACTGTACGAGGATAAGGTCTAAACTTATTTGTCAGAACGGTCCAAAGAAATAGTTTTCAGGAATGATTCAAATGAGTTTTTCAGGGAAGAACTGGTAAATAATATCAAAGTAAAGAAAGACAAGTGACCAATGAAATAAATACAATTTATCTTCGTTTTCCGTTTTTAGAAACGGTTAAAAAAATTTTGTAAAGCAAAATTTTTTCTCTTGAAACAGAAATATTTTGAAAAATTTAGAAAAAAGTTGCATCACTTTGACCATTTTAGAAAACACTCGCCCTATAAAACGGTTTTTCATGAAACAGGAAACATCTTTTGAAAAAAGACTCTTGTTTAGAGTATTCTAAGGCTACCGAAAGACTTCCAACTGTGAGAAGGAGGTGTCAAATGACATCTCTTTTCAATTATCCTCCTTCCTTTATAATTAGATATCCATAACATTTGATACCTTCTTCTACAGTAATCCCCTCTTCTAATTGAAAATGTTGAAAAAGAGAACGGATTTTCTTCGAAACAAAAAAAAAGGCGGTTGGAAAATGAATTGAAAAAGAAAAAGGCGCCGCTTTTTGATTGGCGTTGTCCCTGTTGAAGACGTCAAAAGATGTGTGTCTCTCCAGAGAATTTGAACACACTTTCTTATGGGTTTTTGGGGGAGGGGGGAGAAAAAGAGGGGGGAGGGTGTTAGTTATTAGAATTGACAAGCAGAAGAACAAGAAGAAAAGGAGGATGTAATTTTTTTTCGAAAAAAAAATTTCCTCTTTGAAGCGGTTGAATTAAAAAGTTCCCAAAAAAATTTTTGAATGCAATTTTCTTGGAACAGTGAAAATTTTATTCGATTTGAAAGGAGCACCCACAAAATTTCAAAAACGGATTAAATTTAATGAAAATTTAGTCATAATTTTCTTTACATGAATTCCGTTGTTCAAAAAAAAGTGGGCGTGGCTTAAGAATTTATTAAATTTGAATGAAAATGAGAAATTTCGAGCAATTTTGTTAAACGGCATCATCAGACTGAATGAGACCCTCTAAATTTTTCATCCAATAAAAATTACTTTGAAACAGAAACTATTTTTAAAAATAGTATAGGCTCCGCCCCTTTTTCATCGTTTCTAATCGCTAAATTAATCATTCCTCGCTTGAATTTCATTTTCAGACACGCTTAGAGACATAAAACTATCAAAACGGCTTTAAAAAAGGCGATGCTTAATGATTTCAAAGTAAACCAGCCTAAAAAGGGACTCTTCATATCGAAAACTGTAAAGGCTTGAGAATTATTAGTTTTTCTGTTGAAACAAAACGAAAATTTTGAATTTTTTCAAAAAGTCTGTGTTTTACACATCGGAAAAGAAAAAATCGAAAGAAATCAGAAGAACATTTGAAACAGAATTTTCGGTTTCAAGGTGAAATTTGATAATTTTCTCAAAGTAATATTCTGTGGGAATTCGACGAACAAAAAGTATTTTTTGAATGCAAAAGTTAAATTTAAAAAATTTTTTTCAGGAAAACATAAAAATGTAATAAAGATTGAATTGTTATAATCTTTAAAACAATCTTTTTAAGAACGGAAATGCGAGAAAACACAGTAATACATTAAACTTTCGGCTTGAAACAGTAGAAAATGATATAATCAGTAGGAAAAGAAGAGGGGGAAGGCGGGAGGATCAAAGAGAATGATGGAGGAGGGGGAGAGGGGGCGGAGCCTAATTGAATGAATAGGGAGGACACATGTTCCTTTGAATAAATATGGAAAGTCGGACAACAAAGAATGAGACTTTTGAGATCAAAAGTGGAACAATTATTTTTGAAACGGGATTTTTTTCAAAATTAAAAATAGAACGTTCAAATCTTTTTCCTTTAACTTTCACTAAAATTACTAGAAAAAGTTAATTTTTTTGTGTTTCTAACGATGCAAAAAAAAAATAGAGCACAGTTGCATATTTACTATTAATCTTAAGCTGTTAGATTACAGAACGATATTGAGTTGCTACGCAGTTAGTTTTGCTTCACAATATTTCCCTTTCAAACGATTAAAAAACGCCAACCAACAAATCAAATGTAACTCGAGAATTCTATAACATTTTGAAACACTAAAAACTGTTTTGTTTCAACTAGAGTTTCACACTTTTTACAAGTAGCCTGAATAAATTTAAGAAAACAAAAACTTTTAATTGCAACAACAAATGTGCACAAAGTTTCTCTGAAAATTTTCTGTGTACCATTAAAATTGTGTGGAAAGGTGCATCCTTACTATAGCAATCTATTTTTGGTGGATTCCTAGTTGAAACAGTATGTTTTTTAAGGAAAGGTAGAAGTTTTTCAAAAAAAAAACGGTTTCTTGTTGCGATCTTAAAAGAAAAGTGTATATAATATCAATGAATTATAAATTCCGAGTACTGTAGGTTCTCATTGAATGAGGAAGAAGACATATGTTCCCTTAAGTGGTTAATATTCTGTTGAATGAATCAGATTGATGTTAATTTAAATAGAGTATTGGAAACAATTTTTTTGAGATAGGAATGTCTTTAATAAATATTATTTCTATCATTTGATATTTAATTTTTTCATTTAATTTTCACTAATTTAACACAATGAATGAGACGTTTTGTTAACCAAAAATCCAAAGAATGTCTAAAATTAGACCCCGATTCCTAAAAATTCAATTTAAAAAAGCTGATAGAATTCAAACACATGTTTAATTTCTTCACCACTCATTGTGCTTTCTAATAGTTTTTGATGCTTTCAACTAACAACGACCGAGCTATAATAGAGAAAGAATATGAAAGTCTACAGAATTCGAAACCGAAGTTTTTTTACTGTTTCAAAGTACGTATTTTAAATAACGAAATCGAAAAAAAAAACGCTAACAATAAGAAAACACTTTCCTCAAAATGTTCTCTGTACCGATTAAATTCGAAGTAAGAGATAGCAACCTTTAAAAAAATTCTTCCTTTTTTTTTAAATCCTCACAATCAGAAAAAAAAACATAAGAAAACATTTGCATGTATGAATCGTATGAGAACTGTACCTTCAAATCATACCGAGTAATGTGAATTTGCTGGAACAGTAATTTTTCTCGATCATTCGAAAGAAAAAAAGCTTCTGTTTCATCAAAAACTGAAATAATTGAAAAAACACACTAAGTTGGTTCAATGTTCGAAATTGGTGGCTATCTTGGGAAATTCTAATTGAAACAGTTAAATTTACAAATTTTAATCAATTCCAAACTTTTTCTTATAATTCTCTGTTTCAAATAAGTTATCAAACATTAAAGTAAATCTACAGGGTGGCTAATAATTAGTGTTACCCGTTTTTAGTGCTATAACTTTTTTGGAAATCATTCAAATCGCACAAGATTTGGCCAAAAGTTTATTGAAACTATTCGAAAAAAGAATTTCAAAAAACTTTTTGATTATTGCGTTTTGCGTTTTGGTGACAGTTCGAAGTATCTTCGGTAAATGTTCGCTTCGGCACGCAGATATGTCCATGGTACTCTCGTAGGTAAAATTCAGTACTCGGAAGAGAATAATCCCGGGTAAAATAGTATAAATAATACCAAGAGATGTTCTATTTTCTGTTAGAATAAAAAAAGTAGGAACAAAAGTTCTCATCCCGCTCCAGAGATGATGTTTTTGCAAATTGTAGGATTTTGCATGTTTTTGTGAACCATTGTGTCAAAATGGATCAGGAACGGAGCGTTTCCAAACAAAAACGTAGCTGTACACCCAAAAAAACTATTAAAATAGTTATTAGGCTTACCCAACTTATTCCGTTCCATCCTAGCACACAAATTCACTTTAGGCAGATAAAAACTGAATTTCTGCAACATACATCACCTTCAAAACGACTTTCTGGTTTCGTGGATTTGAATCCATTTTATTATTTTTTTGTAGGGTTTTTGACCCATGCGGTCCCCTTCTGAATTATCATAAATTCAACTTTATCCAGTCATCTCTGATCATAGCAGGCGCTGGCATCGATAAAAATACCTGCGTGCCGAAGCGAACATTTACCGATGATACTTCGAACTGTCACCAAAACCCAAAACGTAATAATCAAAAAGTTGTTCCAAATTCATCTTCCTAATAGTTTCAATGAACATTTGGCCAAATCATGTGCCATTTGAATGATTTCTAAAAAAGTTATAACACTAAAAACGGGTAACACTAATTATTAGCCACCCTGTAATTTATCAATTTCAAACGGACAATTGTTTCATTCCATAATGATAGTTTTTGAAGATGAATTCAAAAGTAATATAATAACTTTGAATATCAAGTACAGACTTAATTTTTCAAAATTTGATACAGTAAAATTTTGGGAAAAATGATCTCTAAATTTTCTGTTTCAAACAAATCGATAGAATCGGATAGATGAATACGCTGATCAATTATTGATAGCTAGAGTTTTTGGAGAGCTGATCTATTGAAATTGAGGTTTTTTGAATGAACTAGAACCCTAAATGTAGCAAAGAGAAACGATAATTCATTACTGGATAACTGAGATGGCAATTTTGAAAAGGGGATTTTTCAGAAAAGAAAGAATAATTCAATGAAAAATAAATTGTTCTACACACTTTGAAACAAGTATGTGATGAATAATGATGTATCATAGTAATCCACTGAATCTTTGGTTTGAAACAGTAGAAAATGATAGAGTCAGTAGGGAAAGAAGAGGGGGAGGCGGAGAGGATCAAAGAGGAAAATGGAGGGGGAGAGGGGGCGGAGCCTGATTGAATGAATAAGGAGAACACATGTTCCTTTGAATAAATATGGAGAAAAAGTATTGGCTACGATAGTATTGAGTTTCTTGAAATAAAATGGTGAGAAGATTATTTTTTGAAACAGAAACTTGTTTCAAAAAAAAAGATCTCACCTTGAAATTCTAGATTTTCAATGATCCAAAGAACCGAGAAATAATCAAGATTAGAGCCTGGTTTTTACAAATCACACTCAAAGAAGCCCATTGATATCAGGAAGAAGTTCAGTCGAGTTGACACGCAGTTAATTGTACTTCTCAATAACTATTGATGCTTTCAAACTGAATTAAAATGAAGAGAACTACTACCAAATAAGACTGGTTTCGGGAATTTTATAAGATTTAAAACAGGAAAAAACCTATTTTTTTCATAATTTCACAAACTTTATAAAAAAGAAATTAGGATCGAAAAGCACCCCGAGTACTGTAGATTTAATGGAACAGAAATTTTTGAACACCCAAAAAGAAAATAAAATATCTGTCTCATCAAAAATTAGCTTGAACTGAAACAACTAGTTTTCGTTTGTTCGAATTCTGGCAATAGACCGAAATCTTTGAAAATTCGTTGGAACAGCTAAAATTTTCGAAATTTTGATAAACTCCGAAAAAATTTTTTAGATTTTCTGTTTCGAACAAGAAGCAAGCTGATCACTGGGAAAACTGATGGATGCGTCATAAATTGTAAGCAAGAAACGGAGCAATGTGAAAAAATTCGAAAACTTTGTCTTTGAAAACATTTGAAACTGAACAATTCTCAGAAATTTCGATAAATTGCTGAAAAAAATTTTATAACTTTCTGTTTCAAACAAGTTGTCTAAAAAAAGGAATAGAATAATCGATTCAAGAGAAAAATGAGGATACTGTAGATTCAGTGAAACTGTAGTTTTAATAGAAATTTTGACTAATTTTACTGTTTCAACCGTATTCTTATTGTTTTTTCAATGGATTTGAGAGTGATCCGAGACTATTCTAACAGCTTCAAAGTTGAATACTTCTATTTTTAGAAGTATGTGATTATTTTCATTTATTTGGAGTTTATGATGAGTTTATCTACCAAACTGACTAGTGAATCAAAGTAAACGAGATTATTGCAGATTTGAAACGGAAAATTTTTTTCTTGGAAATTTCGAAAAATTTTACTGTTTCAACTCTTGTTTTCGAGTGAATTGGACTAATTGGTTAATTTTCGTATTGCCTTAAAAACTGGAAACTTTCATTTTCGATAAAATTGATAAAGTGAAATTCTCAAAGTTTCGACTTGAGAAATTTTTTAAAAAAAGTTATTTTTTTCAATGAAAATTACTAAAAGATTGAACAAGTTTAATTGGGGAAAATCCAGTATACTGTAGATTTAGTGAAACAGTAGTTTTTTTTAATTTTTTAAAAATTTCTCTGTTTCAACTAAGATCTTTGTCCGGGAGCTGAATGAATCATTTTGATGAGTAAAACTGAAGAATCTCATAATGATTTTCAAAAAGTGATACAGAAATAACTTTCAAAAATTAGATAAACTCCATAAAACAAAATTTAAAAAGGAAATATTTTCTGTTTGAAACAAACCCTATGGAATAATCGAGTTTGGTTAGAAAAAACCAAAGCTACTGTAATTTCAGTAAAACAGTAGTTTTTTTTTGAAAATTCAGAAATTTCTCACTGTTTCAGTTGAAGTCCAACCAATTTTATCAACGTAATTGGAGAATTGATCTGATCGTTTCATCATCAAATATTGAAAAAATTCAAAAAAGGCATTGTACAAAAAATATAAAGTGGAATACACGCAAATTCATTAAGAAATATTTTGTATTCCAAAATGATAGGGTTGAACATGAACAATACTCTTCTTTCTCTCTCTCTCTCTCTCTCTCTCTCTCTCTCTCTCTCTCTCTCTCTTTCTTTCCCCACCGTATGCCTCCTACTTAATTCATCTATTCTTCTATTCAATAGAAAGAGAGCACCCACCCATTATTATTATTATTTAGGAGGAGGGAAGATGGGTAATTAATAATAAGCTCATCCTTCTTTTCTCTTGACTTCTTATTGAATAGAAGATAGCCTAATCGGTCCCCAGAGCACTTCGAATCACAAGATGGAATTCTTTTTGATCCAAGATAAAGAGAAAGAAATGAAATTTGGAATTTCAATAGGGCTTAAAGGGTAATAAGGGTTGAATAAAAGAATTTTATATGGAATCAAAAATGAGATCAATGAAAACGTTTATGAAGTTCTGATGAAACAGAGAAATATGTATAGGAAATAATCAGTTTTCCTACTTTTTTGGTATTATTTTTTCTGTCTGTGAAGAACTCTATTAACATTGAAGAGCATTGCAGACTATCATTCCGGTTAAGAGTGGAGAAAAAATTTCAGAATAATTTTCACTGTTTCAAGAAATTTTAAACTTTCCCCGGAAATACTTTCAAGCTGTTAACGGATTAAAAAATACGCATTTTTTCATTCAGTTTCTCTTTTTTATCCGGTTTAATTATTGCTACTCCCACACAAAAACTTTCAATTCGAGATACTGTCTATTTAATTGGGATTTCAATTGTTGAACCAAACAGTTTGTAAAACTGATCGTTTCATAGATAAATAAAAATTGAAACAGAAAGTCTTCACTGTTCTAAATTAAAATTTAAAATTTCATGTTGATCTCATCTCAGTAATGATAGGCTCACAGTTCCGCTTTTTCTGAAATTTTTTAAAATTGGCTATATCAGACTGTTTTTAGTTTTTACTGGAAAAAGTTCAGAAAAATATCGTTTCACTATAAGACGTTGTCAGAAGAGCACTCTTGATAATTATAGTAGCCGCGAAAAACATTCATCATTTTTCATCAGGAACAGTTGATATCACATAACTTTTTGAAACGGAATTTTTTTGTTAATTCAAGAAAAACAATTTCAGTTTCTTGATATAAATATAATGAAATTCCAAAACTTCAATTTTCGATGGTTCAGGTTGATGTACGTTGAGAGTTAAAAAATGGCAGTTCTTTTTATGTTTCATGGAATTTTTTTTAGAACTCTGGATTAAAATTTTTCATTTTGAAGTTATTTGAAATCGTTCTAAAGCTTTGTTAATTACTAATTTAAAATGTGAGAACCATACTAAGCAAAGATTTCATTAGAAATCTACCGATAGTTCGAAGATTTTGAAAGAGTAATGTATTACTCAGTGAGTAGTACTCACGTAAATTTAGTTAATAATAAAACAGTGGGCGGAGCTTAAAATCTGTGCAAATTTTTGAACGGTTTTTTGAGTTCAACAAAGATTCAAAATGATTCTCTCGAAATTTTTCATCCAAATAATTTACTTTGAAACAGCAAAAAACAATTTAAGCTCCGCCCCTTTGTGATATTTTATCGTTTCTGGTCGCAAAATCTTCGTTTTTTCGCTTGAATATCATTTTCAAAAAAACTCCCTAAAGGATTGAGTAACTGAAAAAAAACGGATCCTTATTATTTCGAGGAAAAAAATTTGTTTTTCTTAAATTTTTTCGAAATTGGAAGTTTACAAGCATCGAAAAATGGAAAACAGAAAAATATTTGAAGAAAATAAGAAACAGGAAAATTTTGCAAACACATTTTATCCATTTTTCGAAATAAATCATTGTTTCAAAAATCCTCAACTTTCGATTTTTTTTTCGAAATCTGATGCAATAACTTCTCTTGCTATATAAAGTGCACTTAAAGTTTGTGGACTTTATTTTTAAATGAGCTCCTCCCCTTTCAGATCACAAAAAAGATTCTATCAAAAACCTGCATTTCAGACATTCATTTCACTCAATTTTTTCTATATTTTATCCTAAAATACAAAAAAAGCACTACGAAAATAATTTTTTATCATTTGCTGAAAGAGGCGAAGCTTAGATTGTGAAAAATCGAACTGTATTCAATTCAATGAAATTATTCCAAAGGATTTCCGTTTGACACTCATCATCTCCTCCCTAAACGACTAATGGAACAACATGGAAAGGCGGCAAAGATGAAAAGAAGGAGCGGTGTCATCAAAAAGAGGGTGATTGTTATTTATATGTATACTTATGGGGAAGAAAACAGATTAAAAGGGAAAGAGTAGCCGAAATGGGTTGAAAAAGGGATAGTTCAATTGAAAATAATCAAAATTTTGAAAAAAAAGTACTGTTTCATTAAAAATATTTGTCTATTGAAACCAAGTTTTCTTAGTATTTTTAATTCGTCATTGAGTAAAATATAAGTAACCAAACTTGTATTTCACTGTGAAAATGCGTTGTTTTTAGAATATTTCCTACTGTTTCTAATTTCTTTTATTTTGGCATTGAGTTTTTTGAATTATTATCCAAATGAAAATGAATTATCGAAAGGTGAATTGTGAAAAAATGAGATTCCGTTGAAGAACACTCATTTTTTGTTTTAGGCTTTTTCAAAAAAAAAAGAGGAAGTTCGAAAATTTTCAGTTTCACTAATAAAACTGAAAAAATCCTACTAAAATATAATATTGAATTGGCTACGGAGATGAAAACACAAACCACCGTTTGAAAGCCATATGATGATAAACTAATGTTTCACCTTCTTCATCCAAATCTATCATTTCTTTGAAAATTTTTTACTGTTTCAAAATTCCACAGCCTCAATATTATGTTTCTTCTATTATTTTTCTTCCAGATATTTGTTGTCTCTTTTTAAAGTGTGTTTTTCGGATAATTGGTTTTCAGTCAGCAAAGCAAAACAAATAGTTTTAAAGGAGGACTGAAGTTGATTTCAATATTTTGTATATAGATGTAGTTTCTTATTCTGAACACTTTTTCTGCTGACAACTTTCTCTGAAAATGCCTCTAAATGCCTTAAAAACCGACTTGAAATGCGAACATTTGATTATTATGGAAGAGTTTTTTGCAACTTCGGCCACGGGGTTTTGGACAGCTCCAGTGGCTATTTTTATTTTTTCTTTGATTTTTTATATTCTTATTGAATATATCTTCTAATTAATTTCGACAAAATGAGAAAAATAGCGACTGGGGTGTCTCAAAACCCCGTGGCCGAAGTTGCGAAAAACTCTTCCATAATAATCAAATTTTTGCATTTCAAGTCGGTTTTTGAGGCATTTAGAGGCATTTTCAAAGAAAGTTGTCAACAGAAAAAGTGTTCAGAATAAAAAACTACATCTATATACAAAATATTGAAATCAACTTCAGTCCTCCTTTAAAGGAGGACTGCAGTCATTGTCGACTCAAAAAAATTCCCATGTAATTCGCCCTGAAAAATCTCATTCTGCCCTTAATTTTTCATGAAATTTCCTGTAAAATGCTCCAGCTGCGAGCAAGCCGAGAAACTTATGATTATGGTGGAAGAGTTTTTACAACTCGGCCACGGGGGTTTTGGCACACCCTGGCGGCTTTTTTCGTTCTTTTTTTCGAAGTTTCAGTTTGTTAATGAGAAGATATATTCAATACAAATATAAAACTTTAAAAAAAGAACGAAAATAGCGACTGGGGTGTCCCAAAACCCCGTAAAATTTCATGAAAAATTAAGGGCAGAATGAGATTTTTCAGGACGAATTACATGGGAATTTTTTTGAGTCGAAAATGACTGCAGTCCTCCTTTAATGTAGCACGTTTCCCTGTGTATCTTGAAAACTTTCAGAAAAAAATGTAAAAATTTCAAAATTTTTCTGTTTCACAGTTCCGGCATGTTTTCGTTCTTTCTTTTGATAATAATTTTTGTTCAGCAGACTATACTTCCGAAAACATAATAATTTCTCCGAGAGTTCAAATTTTCTCTGTTTCACTAGAAAATCATATTTCACTGTTTTTGAGTGATTTTTGATCACGAATGTTCATCGTTTCGCAGAATAAAATTTCATAATTAGGATTCATCTGTTTTTTGAGTACCTACAGTGATTCATTGTTTTCTTCGACTGTTGAAAAAAAGATGATATAGTTTTGAAAGTTCAATAATTTTAGAGAAAATCCTGTTTCATTAGACAGCATTTTTAATTTGGTGTGTAAAGCGAACATTTCATCTTCACGATTAAAACCCTTATGTTTCTAGACATTCTTCACTGTTTCAAAAATATCCTTCTCAATTTTTAAAGTTTTTATCAGTTAATTTTCATCAGACAGTCTAATCAATTTTCAAAAACTTTCTGTTTCAGATTTTCCCCGTCTACATTCAAATCAACAAATGTTAATTCCTGTTATCTTCTTTTCGGTAATTTTCGATTTTTAGTTTTTTCAAACTGATGATAAACCTGTTCAGTTAACTAAATGCGAGTAGTCAAAGGTCGAGGTTTCGTTGAAGAACAGTTCAATTTTCAAAAAAAAAATTGTTTAACTTTCGTTCAACTTTTCACGATACTCACCTATTGAACGTGAAATTGACTTGAACCAAATCGAAGCCGTCTATAATTAAATTTTTCTGTTTCAACAAGGCTCACTAAACTGTCTGTATATATTGTCCAACCATTCTCTATGTCTATTGAAATATTAGGTCAAGCCAAAAGTTTTGCATCACTTTTTGTTTTCTCGTCATAAAACTTCTGCAAAGCTCTTGGAACAAGTCACGTTTGAGAATCATAGAGGTTTGCATGTGGACTATATTTCTACAAATTTTGGGCTTAATGGCGCTTTTGAGCAGCAAACTAGTCCAACTTTGCCAAGATACCCCTATTTTCTACATTTGGCGTCTGAACTCCGGAATCAGGGGGTTTCACGCACTGAGGTCTATGATAATAGTTAGCAAACAGGGTCCACTTCTCATCCTCAGTGATCATTCGAAGAAGTCTTGTTGTCATTCTCCAACATGTCAAAAATGATCATGGAGCCTCTGTAGTTGGACGGTCGACAAATCACATTGGTACGGAAGTTGGAGTTTTGCAGGAGAACAAGAAACCGCGGAGTCAATCCATTGGCATATTATAATAGTACTTGAGTCTATTTACAAGATTTTTAATTAGTAGTTAACGGTCCTCTTCAATCAGTGTAACTAAATTGTCATGATAAAACACCTAATTTGGAAAATTCATTCAATTCTAGTTCTCTATTCTGAAGCTTTCAGAACAAACGGATTGTTATTTCTTTATTAACAGTGTTGGGACCCTACAATAGACTAATGTGAGCCTCGGTTTGTGCTGCCATAGAGTCAATACGGGATTCACTCAAAAATACCAATCAGAATTGTCATTGGCAAAGTTGACCTAGTTCGCTGCACAAAAGCGCCATCGAGCCGAGATTTTGTATGATTGTAGCCCACATGTATACCCGTATTTACCCCAAACATGACTTGCTTTAGGAACTCCCCTGGAGTTTTACGAAAAAAAAACAGAAAGTGATGCAAAACTTTTGGCTTGACCTAATAGAAACTTGTAGATACTTTATGATTTCCTTCAGAACCGCATTTCTCCATACTTCCGTTATTTGAGTATAAAAAATCGAATTTTTGCATTTTTCAAAAAAAAAATTCCATTTCTCCCGTTTCAAAAGCAGTCGAACTATTCATTGGTTTTTCATCGAACAGTAAGGCGGTGGTCTAAATATTCAAAACTCGAAAATAAAACAAAAAAAAATTTGACAATTCTACTCTTCTAAAAAATAGGTTTTCTCGAAACTTATTAGTGGATACACAGAAATCCCAAAAATTTCGAAAAAATTGATTGAGAAAATCGAAAAAAATAGCTGTTTCAGAACTTTCTGAAATGTTAGGGTTTTTCGAATAAAGGACTGATTCTTCTCTGAATTCAATTCCGAATACTCCTCAGGCTAGTTTTATTGTCCAGTAAGAAACAAAAGACTAGTTATTTGGCTAATTTTGAAAGAGTTGTGAAAAGAATATGAGTACTTGGTATTCCGCATCTTTGACTGCAATCGTAGAATCCCTTAAAGCTTATACACTGAATAAAAAAAGCTTCTTCATTTAACTTTTCCAGTTGAAACAGAATGTTTTAAACCAAAAAATTTCGGTTTCACTCTTATTTCGAAAAATGGTGTCAGTGAGTGTAAGATATTAATAGCTCTTTTTCTGTGAAGCGGTATATTAACTGAATTTCGAGTTGAAGACAGTGGTGAAAAGCATTACAATATAACAACAGTTGAAACGATTCTTTGAGAAAAAAATAGTTTTTTTTTTGAAATAAAGCTTGAAAACCAAGCCTCAACCTGCAAAAATTATTTATTCTCCCAAATTCAAAACAAAAATTGCCTGTTTCAAAAATGTCAAACATTCGATGTGACGTTATCTTTATGATAACGTTATGCTAAAAACTGCCAAATAATCTTTCAGTTCCAAAAAATCAAGTGTTCAAACTACTCCTCCCCAATTACAGTAATCCCTCCTATCGATGGACCAAATAAACTGATTTTGGAATTTCGCTTGTTGTCTGATGAGCAGGTTAGCTATTTTGAGTTCTAGTATTTAAGTATTTCCAAGCTGTTACAAAATCTGCCACCTTCTTCCTTATCAACAAAAATACCGAAAATCAACTAGTTGCAGAAAAAAAGTCAAAATAAACAACCGAAAATAATAAAAAATTCTCTGGAAAGGATTAGTTTTGAAACATATTTTTTAATTAGCAATTTTTTTCCTGGTTTAAAATAATCGAAAAAGCTTTGAAAATAGTAGGCAACATTAGATTGAATCACCGATGAAAATAGGTATTATCAATTTTCCTGAAGTAAATGACAGTTAGCTCTTTACATTTTTGTAGTTCCCAGCGGTAGGACATACAATAAAAGAAAATTAAAGTCCAGTTTGCTGGATTTTTTTTGAAACTGAAACATTTTTCAGTTTATGCTATGACGATAGAAAAATATACAGGCGAATTCTCCCTAAGTTTGTTTTTTATGTGTTAGATTTACTGATAAAAAACTAAAAATATAGTCGAATGATACTTCTACCGTTAAACTTACCGGTAAAAACTTTAATTCCTAACGAAAACGCCTTTTTGAAAAAAAACGTGTTTAGAAAAAAATAATTTTGAATTCAGTACCCCATAGAGTTGGACACACACAATAATCACAAATATTTCAGTCAAGTTCAAAGAATTTTACTTGAAACATAATTTTTTTCGAAATTCAACGATAGATTGTGAAAGTGTCCGAAAGTGCGATCTAATCCCAAAAACTGTTTTCTTGCCTGAAAAACACAAACTTTTGATTCTAATTCTTCGTGAAATTTTTCAAAGTTTCCTATTTCGACTAATGGAAACACTAATGGAAAAGCCACAATTCCGGCAATATAATCAAAATTTTGAACAATTTGCAAATCGGTATTTCTGTTTTGTAACAGTAAATTTATCGGGAAATTTAGTCGAAAATGTCGAGATCCAAGCTTTGAATAACAGTTTTCGAAGAAAAAAAACCAAACTTTATTGTTACGGAGTTGATAGTTGAAGAAGTAGAAACTCTAATGAAAGTTTTATATGAGCTGTTGTTTTTCGTCAAATCAAGTTCTTGTTTCAGATTGTTGATTTCAGTTTCATATTACATTCATTCAAGTTTGTGCAACATGTTAACGAATGATACGGCCAACGAAAAAAGCCACTTATTCTATTGAGAAGAATTGAATTAGTTATTTGAAACAGTGATTTTTAAACTTTCCCCTCTAAATAGTCCGGAATTCTATTTTGTAATTACCGATTCTATTTTTTTCGACGACAATTTTTATAAAAACCCCGTTGGTCGAATGTATACCGCCTACATAACTTCACAAAGGAAAAATTGAGAACGTGATATCCACATAGATTTAAAAATAACGAAACAGTGAAAATTTTGAAGTTTCAATAAAATTATCAAAACTTTTCGGCTTCACTAAATTATTTTTTTAGTTTTGAGATAACTACTGTAATATTTTATTAAAAGCCTTTTTTCAGAGAAGCTTCTCATTTTTAGAACTGCTCTATTCGTAAAACTTGAATAAAATTTGATATAGAAAACAAAACTTTTACAGTTTTAAAACTACGATAAACGAAACGTTTTGAGAAATCTCAATGCTATGTAATCTTGGTAACTTTCAAATTAAGTCGATTAAACTGTAAAGAACTGTTTTAAAATTCGATCAGTTCTTTCTATTCACAAATGGATCAAATTACAGAGTTTCAGCTAAAAAGTTTTAAAAAATAGGGATTCCCCAAACTAAAAACTGTTAAATTTTGAAAATTATCAGTTTCCTGATGAAGCAGAAACAAATTTCGAAATTTTTTGAATTTTCTTTATAATTCGAGTCTTGAGCAGATTGAAAAATGAGCAACTGAGAGAAATTTGAAGAAAATTTGAAACAGAACATTTTTGACAGCATATTTTTATATGTATTTCGAAAAAAAGCACTGTCTGTTTCAGAACTCCTTAATTCATGAATTTCATTTGCCGCAATTTTTCGATGGATTTGTTTGCCCTGCAGTTGATCTCATCGAAAAGACAGTAGTCGCGTATCAAATTCAGTTGTTGAGGCTTGATTAGCTTCGTTTCAAACATAAAATGTCTCGATTCATGGAAAAACTCAAGTTTTTTACGTTTGATACACAGCGAACAGAATGCTAGCAGTCGAATTTACTTTTGATAGTAGGAATAGAAAGTGGGGTCTAAAAAATACCACAAACCAAAAAATTGGCATCGAGACTTCCACAAAATTTTTGAAACAGAAAAAATTGTTTTTTTTTCAAGGAGATATTTATTTACAAATACTAGGACTGATTAAAAATAATATCCAATTGATGTAGAATCTACATTGTAGATTATGTAAAACAGATATTTTTCAAAACGTTGAAAGATGTATGAGGAAAAAGGTTCGAGTAAGCGTAATAATTTCATTTTCAAACACTACCATTGTAACTGAAAAAGGGCGGAGACTAATCGCTTCATGGTAATAAAACCTGAATAGGGATTTCTCTAACTAAAAACTGTTGAAGATAGAAAATCATCAGTCTTTTTTTGAAACAGAACTTTTTTTCGAAATCTTATGTACATTTTTCTCGTATGTATTAAAGAATGAAAGAGAAATAAGAATAATGCAGACAAGTTGGAATTTTTTTCAGATCAACAAATAAGATTGGCTTCAAGAATTCTACAAAATTTTTGAAACTGAAAAAAATTGTTTTGTGTCGATTTTTGTTTACAAACTGGCACAATTTCGTTATGAACAGTAATTGATTTTTACTAGCCTTGTTTATCCACTAGTTTTTGATGTATTCTAACTGGTATTGATCGAACTAGAGAAATTTTTAAGTTTCAAAAATTCTACAAGATTTGAAACATAAATGTTTTACTGGTTTAAAGTATAGTTAAGTAATAGTTGAGAATAACACCCGATTAATTTCAAATTTTTACGATAATTGTATTTTGAAACGGTTTGTAAATACTTAATCCGATTTCTAATTGTAGAAATGAGAGTACAATAAAATTGAAAAAAAAAACTAATTCAGCACAAAAACATTTCAATATTTAAGCGATTATAAGCGGTAGTATTACAGAAATCTATTTTACATTCAAGAAAACTTATAATTGAAACAGTGAGTTTTTTAAAATAAATAATTGAAGTAAGTTTCTAAAAATATTTATTTCTCTAAATTTTTTTGTACCAATTAACTTCAAAAATGTAGGAAATCATTCCTTTTTTTCCTCGGCAATAAAAACACAGAAGAAAGTATGTATGAACCATATCGAAATATTGACCATCAATACCAAGAACTCTACATTCAAATCATACAAAATACTGTAAATTTGATGAAACAGTAATTTTTTGACTATTCCAAAGAAATATCACTTCTATTTTATCAAAAACCTGAATTAAATGAGAAAAATCAGACTTAGTTCTTATCTTGGCTTCTTTGCAAAATAGGAGAAATTCAATAGAAACAGTAATTTTTGGAAACTTTGATCGATTCCAACCAAATTTTCATAATTTATTGTTCCAAATAGGGCGTAATAATGAATTTTGTCAAGTTGTTCAATACCCAAAATAAATTCAGAGAAGTAGTATTTTTCTTAATTTCCTAATGATAATTTTTTGAAGATGAGTTCAAAAGAAACTGCTTGGAATATCAATTACAGAAAGTTGGTAACTATAATTTTCGAAAAATTTGATACAGTAAAATTTTCAAAATTTCTGTTTCAAACAAGCTGGTTCAATGAGCTAACTCATCCTGATAGATAAACAAGCTGATCAATTCTGTATTGGATGAAGTATAAGAAAACTGAAGATTTAGAGAAATGTTGTTTTTTTTATTTTGCAAAAATTGTTTTTGAATGATTCCCAAATCAAAAGTACAAAAAGTAATTGAAATTCACTTTGAGTAACCAAGATACCAATTTCGAAACGGCGATTTTGTACCTACTGAATATTTAATTTGAAACAGCAGAAAATGATATAATCAGTAGGACAAGAGGAAAAGGCGGTGAGCATTATTTAGAATGTTATAAGAGGGGGTAAGGGGGCGGAGCCTAATTGAATGAATATGGAAAAACCGACAAGAGCAATATTATTGAATTTCTTCGAATACATTTCGGATTTTTTTTGAAACAGGAGTTTTTTTAAAATTAAAACAAACTTTTAAAAACTGAATAATGAAATTTTTATTATTAATTTCACTGATCTTACCTAGTAATTTTAGATTTTTCATGATTCGAAGAATCCGAAAAATGACTTTGATTAAAGCCGGTTCTTATAGATTTCATTCGAATAAGAGCATAGATTTCAGGAGCATGTATAATTGCTATGCAGCTAATTGTACTTTCCATCAAATTCTAATACTTTTTAATCAAATACACTAAAAAGAAGAAACAATAAATAAAAAATAAGGTTTCAAGAATTCCATCAGATTCGAAACAGAAAAATTGTATGTTTCAAAGTTTTAAAAACTTTAGCAGGAACAATGACAAGAGTTGATCATTGATTAAAAAAGCATACCGAACTCTGTGAATTTGATGGAACAGTTCTTTTTGACATTCGAAAAAAATCTGATTTATCGAAAACCTGACTAGACTAATTGTTTGGAGATTGATGATAGGTAGTGGGTAAGATTAGTTGAAACAGCAAAATTTTCGAAATTTTTATGAGAAAATGTTTTTTTTTTTGATTTTCTATTTCGAAAAAGATATTGAGGATACTGTAAATTAAGTGAACCCATAGTTGTTATGGAAATTTTAAAAAAATTTCACTGTTTCAACCAAAATGTTATTGTTTCGTCAATGAATTCGTGGGCTATTGTGACATTCCGAACAGTTTGATAATTGGAAACTTCAATTTTCGGTAATTTGATACAAAAATTGTTTTGAAATTCTTAGATAAAATTTTTAAAATAATTTACTGTTGCACTTCGATAAAGCGACCGAATTGAATCCAAAAAACAAAAGGCTATTGTAGATTTGAAACGGTAGTTTTTTTAGAAAAATTTTGAAAATTTCACTGTTTCAACATTTTCGTTTTTGAATAAATTTTCAAAAAACATTTTTTTAAACACGACAACTGATTGCTGTACTTATTTTTATTATTAAAAAAATTGAAAACTAAATGATACAGTATGATTTTTAAATTTTCGGTGATTTTTGAAAAGATTTTTTGCTTGAAACAAACACGCCATAGTGAGTAAGCGAGTTTGGTTAAGAAAAAACAAGGTTACTGTAAATTTTGTGAAACGGTATTTTTTCTGTAAATATTGAAAAATGTTTCTGTTTCAAATAAATTTCTTGTTTGGGAGCTGATAGATCTAGTTCTGATAATATAAAAGTTGATGAACACCACAGTATAAGAAAAACTTTAAAAAAGATTATCTGTTTCAAAAGAGCCGACAGAAAGATCGACAGAGTCGAGTGTGGAAACAACGAGTGTACTGTAGAATTTTTTCAAATTTTTAAGGAGAAAAAAATTTTGGAAATTTTCCTACTTTTTTCCTGGTGTGAGCATTAGGGTTTTTTTCAAATTTTCAAAAAACATTTTTTTTTGCCTAGAATTTCTCCTATTCTTCTCCGTATATGTTTAATATACATAGTTCTCCAAGAAATGTATGGCGAAGTCGTGTTTTAATGAAGATAGGCCTTCATAGGTGATATACATCACAATGATGAGAGCCCGAATACTGATGATAGGTTCATGTTTTTTTTATTTCATGGGAAGATACTTTTGAAAATCGTACAAAAGTGGTGTTTGAATGGTTTTGGCAAAAAAAATGTTTTTGAAAATTTGAAAAACCCTAATGCTACCAGGAAAAAAATAGGAAAATTTCCAAAATTTTTTTCTCCTTAAAAATTTGGGAATCTCCTGTGACAAGTCAATAAAATATGTTCCTCATTTGGAAAATCATGAAAGATGCTTCTGGAGCCCCAAAAAGGTGCCTGGACAAAGAGCAAAAAATTAAAAAAAAAAAGTTTACCACAGAAGGGGTTCGAACCCTACAGGCTCCTGATAATATTCAAGCTCACAACCCCCTCGGCCATCCAACTGTTGTTTTTCATTGCTTTTGTTTTCATAGTCATTTGAGGGGTCACGTGAAGACGTGATAGTGCAAAATCAACAGGGATCAGCACTGGAATTTCAGGTCGAATTTTCTCGAATTCCAGAAAACCATAGCAGAATTTGAAAACAGTTTTGAGGTCCCCAAAGGGTCCTCTTTCAAACGGTATAGGTCTTGAACCGAAACTCCAGACCCGATTCTGACCATTCCCTAGTTAGTAAAACGGCACTTTTTTTGAAGATTTTCATAAGTTTCACTGTTTCAACCGGGAAGAATTTCGAAACCTACCGTATTTGTTCCAATCAACTATTTATTTCTCAAGCCTTTTGTTTTAAAATATCAGTTTTCAGGAAACCAATTGAGTCAAGTCGACACATTTTTTCTGTTTTTTACATCGGAACGTGCCGGGTCTAAGTACTTGTGCTACAGCATCAAAAGTAAGAAACTTCTGTTTTGCTCAAAATTTGATACAGTAAAAATTTTTTTTAATTCAATGAATAAATTTTCAAAAAGTTAAGAAAAAAGTTCTGTTTCAACTAAAATCGTATTTTTTATGAACAAATCTGCAAGCTGATTCGTCTATTTCATCAAGTATTTAAAAACTCAAAGCACTGGAAAAAAGTTTTTCATGAAAACAATTTTGTTTCAATTCGATTGATCACTGACAATCGACTGGTTGTTTCATAGATAAATGAAACATAAAGCATAAAATTTTCACTGTTTTAAACATAAATAAAAATTCAGTTTTGGTTCATTTTATTGATAAATAATAGTCAACTATGCTTTTTCCACAATCTTTTTAAAGTTCACTGCTGTTTTTTTTGGGTTCTTACGAAAATGCATTTAATTGCCTCATTTCACTATAAGACGTTGTCAAAAGAACATTCTTGTTAATTTTTTTTGTTCGTTGTTCAAGAAAAATAATTCCAGTTTCTGGGAAAATATTTGTATCATACAAATATTTTCCCTTCCCGTAGAATTTTTAGTTCGAAACTCCATTTTTTTAAAAACTTCCACTTTGAAGTACTCTGAAATTGTTCTGAAGCTTCAATAATTCTTAGTTATAGTGTTATCGTTATCAAAATGTTATCAACAATCTACCGATAATTAAGAAATTTTGAAACTATAATTGCTTCGAAACTCTTTCTGTCAGAATTGTTCTCAGAAAAAAAATCTGTTTCAGGCATAACGTATTTGAATTAAGATAACTGTTCATTCACTTACTCAAAATCAGAAGTTTGATCGACTTAAAAAAATCTACCGAAAGTTCTCACATTAATTAAAACTAAAATTTCAAGCTCCGCCCACTTTTTTTCCGACTTTTTCATGTAAAAGTTCACAAAGTGAGCGGAGCTTGGCGGGGCTTGATAAGTTCGAGATAAAAAACATAAACTTGTGTTCCGAATACTGAAAATTGTAGTTCCTCTTTTGAAACATACAAAAGTTCAAAAGTTTGGAGTTTTTTTCAAATTTAGTACTTCGTTACATCGAAAAATAAAAAAAACGGAAGAAAATTGGAAAAAACTTGAAACAGACAATTTTAGACACTTCCGTTTTTATATTTTTCATAATAAATCACTGTTTCATAACTCCTTAACTTTCACACTGTATTCAATTGAATAATACCATTCCAAAAGATTTCAAAAAGAGGGGGATTGTTATTTAAATGTGTACTTATTGGGAAAGAAAACAGTTTAAAAGAAAAAAAGAAGAGGAAGAAAAACGGGAATGATTAGAAAAAGGGATATATCAATACAAAAAAAACAAAAATTTGAATAAAAAAAAATGTTTCATTGCAAATTTTTTTTGGAATCTAGTTTTTTGTTCGTTAAAATCGAAAATTTTTAGAATTTTCTGTTTCACATTTTCAGATCCTACATAAAACTTCTCATTTTTCGTTTTGCATATTGTTATATGTTCAATCAATAGCGTTACCACGTGGCAAGAAATTCATTATCTCAGGGCTCATATGTTTTTTTTGAGTGCTGCGAAAATTTATCATATTTGTTGGCTGCTGGAAAAAAGATAATACAATTTCTTGTACTGAACCAACAAATATTTTTTTCGGTTTCATATTTTTTGGAAATTTTCCGGATTTTGAAATTTTAGGTATTCTGTGTCCGCGATTTTTACATTTTCTGCACCTAAAATTGAACTTTTCTCTGATTTAGCTCGTAATGGATCGTTTGGAACTGTATAGTAAATTTAAGATTTCAAAAATATTTTTCTTTCAACATTTTCTTCCTGTTTCGAGCAACACCAATACATCCAAAATAATTTTCGGATACAGTACTTTTCGGAAAGCACTACTTATTCTAGTTGCCCGGTTCGATGGAAATAAAAAATTTCAAGCGAAAATGTTGGTATTTGAAAAAAAAGCATCGAATTGATATTGCAACAGTTTTCAATTAAATTTTTCTGTTTCAACGGGGAGTTTTCAACTGTTTGATTATTGTCAAACTGCTCCTCCTGGTCCATCTATAAACAAATTTTCTCGGTTTCTTCGATTTCACGAGTTTTTAAGGTTTCAGAATTTTAGATGTTCGGTGCTCTCATCGTCCAACTTTTTTTCTAGTTTTCAAAATCGCACTTGTCTCTTTTCGTACTATGTACATCAAAATGATAAGTTTACGGAAAAGCTAATATCTCAATCACTTCGAGTTTTCAGTAATTCAGGGGCCTTTTCTAAGAAAGTTGTCAACAGAAAAAGTGTTCAGAATTCAAAACTACATCTAACAATACATAATAACTTGATTACAGTTCAGTCCGCAATTAATTAAATTTTCTGTTTCAATATGATTTTCTAAACATGATTATCATTGCCAACCGTTCCATTTTGTTTCGAAAAGTAATTTTTCAGTTTCATCATTTTCGAAAATTTTTCCAAGTGCTGACTTATAAATATTACGTGTACTCGACTTCAGCTACATTTTCCCCCTACTCCTTAACCCCCCCTATTTCTTCTTCTCCTTACTGCTTTCCATATTCGTTAATAATCCATAATGAGACCAATTAGAAGATGACACTCTTCCTTCGTTTTGCTCAAATTCTTCGAATATCTCCCCTTTTTGCTTCTATTTTTACTTATTTATATTCATAAGACACTTCTTTCATCACTATTCTTCACTGTTTCTTCTCGAAATTTCCATTTTTGCAAGGGAAAATGAGAATTTTGTTGATATTCATGGCGATCAACGTTATCGCAGAAGGATTTGGGGTTAGTTTGAATGAAATTTAGTAGAAAAAAATTATGTTTCATAAAATGATTTTTCAAAATTTTTCTAATTTTTAGTGATGCTTTTCTGTAAATGCATTTGGTAACTGGTTAATTTTTTAATACTGTTTGTTCTGAGACAATTATTATAGTGGTACGAAATCATGTACATTCATAGCGGGGAAAGGATTACGGTTTTCAACGAAAATAAAGAACTTGGAAATTAACATAATAATAATAATAATCCTGATTCGCTCAAAGAGATGGTTAATAAATAGATAAAGGAAGAGGAGAATCTTTTTCTCTGCGAATATCAAATTTTTGCATTTTTCGAAAAAAAAAAGTAATTTTTCCCGTTTCAAAAATACTTGAGCTATTCATTGGTTTCAAATGGAACAGTCTCGGTTGCGTTTCAGAATTTGAAAATAAAAATTGGCATCTTCGAAATGAAAAAAACTAAAATTAATGTTGCAATGAGAATTCATGTGTGTTTCTAGAGATGTAGTGATTTGATACACAAAAATCTTGAAAATCCGGAGAGTTGAGAAAATTAGAAAAAAGACCTGTTTCAGAATATTCTGAAATTTCAGGGTTTTTGAATGAAGGCTAATACGCATGTGGCATGTTTTACAATTTAAAAAAACTAATTACTTACCAAATTTTAAGAAATTTGTGCCAAGACAAGGGAATTTCGTAGTTTCACATCTTTGATTGAGTTTTTGACAGAAGTACTGAACAAAAAGAAACTCATTACTTTAGCTTTTCCTACTGAAACAGCAAAAAAATTCGGTTTCACTTAATTTTTTAACAGGACACAATTTAATAACCAGGCAACATCTTCGAAAAATGTTCATTATTCAGAAATTTCAAAAAAAAATACCTGTTTCAAAAATTTAGTGACCTGTGCTCTTTTCAATTACAAAAATTATCTGAAATATTTCAGTTCCAAAAAATCGAGTGTTCAAACTACTCTTCCCCAATTACCGTTATCCCGCCGATTGATGGACCAACTCAACTGATTTTGGATTTTCGTTTGTTGTCTGATGAGCAGGTGAATTTCATCAACTTTCAACGAGAAAAAAGTGTTTTCAGTTGTGTCAAAGTCGACGTAAAATACCGAAATTCAACAAGTTACATATTGGACCAGCGAGTTATATTACGACTTGTGAACAGTGTCCACAGTATGTTTTTTTTTAACTTTTTGGGGGGAAGGTGCACAATGGCGCTCTATTTTATTTTGAAAAACGGAAACAACAAATTGTTAGAAATTCAAGTGTTTTTTCAAAGAGAGATCATCATTTAAAACAATCTTTTTAATTTGAAAAATTTTTCCAAAAAATTTTTTGAAACAGATTTTTTTCTGTTTCGAAAATTTTTTGAAAAATAAGAAAGCGAATTTTGAATCAGTAGAAATAAGTCTGAATCGAATTGATTCTACAACATGACTTTTAAAAATTCTTCATTTTAAACTCTAAATTTCCGCAGAATACTCGAAACGCCGCTGAAATATAATAGGAATTCCCAAATTCGTAATTTAAAAAGAGTTTCCACCGAAAGTCTTGGCTCCGAAATTGTTAGTTCATTTCGGAATTGTACAAATCCCATTTGCAGACATTTTCAATTCCAATGCTAATGTAATGAAGAAACATTGCAATAATCATTAAGCAATATTAGATTTGCGTTGAAACATAGAAATGATGTGTTTTTTCCTAGGAAAAATGTTCCCAGTTTTAAAAATTGCAATATACAGAAGAAAGCTCAAAGGAAATTTACTGACAAGAAAAAAATGATTCAAGATTTAAGAAACTGATGACAACTACGTGACTCAAATTCATCTTACAAAAAAAATGCAAAAAATGAAATTTATATTATATATAAAATTTTAAAATATATTCTGTTTCAAAAATATTTTTCGAATAGATTTGCGATTGTAGAAGCAATCGCTGTGTAAAAAAAATTCCAGATGCTATTTCACATTCCCAATGCAATTCGAACTGCCTATCTCATGGACCATCGAACGTCTCTTCGTAATCACAAAGTCTCAACCACATCACCAATCGGCGACCGATGTTCCAATTCATTGGATTCTTGTTGAGAAACTACCGAATCGAACTGATTTAAGAAACTGTCGAATCTATGTTCCCGGAACGATTCCCCCGATTTCCGACCATTTCCAGATCAAATTTCTCGCCGTTTTCTTTTTTTCCGCTTTCGGTGTCATGCTTTTGGTTCGATGTTTTTGTATTAAATCTCGATGAAGATTCATAAGTTTTTCTTTTTTTCGGTGTTATTTATAGAGGAAAAAAGGACCATCAAAAATTGTTATTTGATTAAAATCTTATTTTGTAAAACAGGGAAATTTTAGACAGACATAAAAATGTAAGACGTAAAAATGAACTGATTTGATTGTATAATCGGGTTTTGCAAAATATTCATATATTCAAAGACATTTTGAATCAGCAAATAAAATTATTGGGAGTTTTCCATAATTGAATATATTTCATTCCATTGTCATGTTTCGAAGTTTATGAAACAGTTATTTTTCCATAGTGCAACATTAAAAAATGTATATTTTTTAGTTAAACCGTTCGAAAGTGACTCGATTCAATATTGCAACGACTTTTTTTCCTTTTTTAGGGGCGCTCTATTGAACACAAAAAACAAGAATCAAGAGTGATCATTTGAATATCTTCATGTCTTTGAGTTAATATCGATAATTGTGAATAAGTTATATTTGTCTTTTGTGAAACAGATAAATTCTGAAATTCTTAATTTAACCATTATATCAGTGAAAATGGGTTTCCGAAAATTATTTTCTGAATAATTTTGAATCAGTAAAAAAGTTCATTGAAAAACTACTGCGCCAATCGAATAGAGTCTGTTTCACTCAAAATAATGAAACTGCAGATTTTTTAGCACGTTTGGAAATGACCTGAAAATACACTGCTCACTTTATTTTGAATGTATATTTTTAAGAATTACAAAATCCCAACTTAATCATTTAAATTTTGAATTCGAAATTATACTTTTCCTTTGTGAAACAGATAAATTCTACAAATTTCGATCTTCGCTCATCTGCTCTCTCTTCTTTTCACATTGCCCTGGACTGGGTATTTGAGGCCCAAAAGAGCCACAGAAACTAGTACGATTAGCAGGCATGAATCAAATTGAAAAACTCGGTATCTTTAATTCGAAGTGAAATGTTTGAGCAACTGTGCTCTACTGGCTAAGAAAAGGAATTTTCATACAAATTAGTGATTGTCATTCAAAAATTTTACTGTTTCATTTATGATTGTATTTTTCAGTGCACCAGCCAAAAAAAATAATTATTGCAGGTTTTTCCGTTCCAATCTGATTGTTTCAACTAGAATGCAAAATTGGATTTGAGGAGAATCAATATTCAATAGTCAAAAATGATATTTGACCAAATTTTCAAAATGATTCCATAGAACTGCTGTTTCACATTTTCATTAGTTGAGACTGATACAAATATTAGCAATTCTTGTGGATCAATAATTGCTGACTAGTTCGAGGATAAAAATTAAGACAGAAACCTCCGAGCAAATAAACTCAACTGTTTCAAAATTTTTCAAACTTCGTAGTTCCTTCTGATTCATCAAATTTGAGATACAACTGCAGAATCGAATTGAGTCCATTTCATTCAATTATCATGTTCTGAAATAAATGAAACAGTAATTTTTTTGTGTCTAACTTGGATTCAAAAATATAAAAACACACGTTTCGGTGATTTGAGGAGAAAAAATATCTATTTCGTTTGACATTTCATTCTGTTTCAAAAACATTTAGTGAGTTTAGATTTCAATTTCAAAAAAGATTACGTTTTTTTGCAAATTTTTAATTTGAAAAAACTTTTTCAATGATATAATGAGACAAAGCAATTTGGTCGAATCGTTTTCGAAAGAATTTTACAAAAATTAGGTGTAAAGTTCAATAATTAGACAGACGATTCTTGGGTATGTTTTCAAATTGAAACTGGAATAGTTATGGGAAAGTTCTTTGGTACTAATCAACAAGATTACATGGATACAGTCATATTAGAGAAAAAACTTGAAACAGAGAATATTTGGAAAGAAAAAAACGTTTACTGTTTCAGCATAAATGTATCACTGTAACATGAATATTGCAGTGTTATGTATCTTGTCTTCCGTTTTATAATGATAAAACTTCAATTCTTTGTTTTCAGAACAGTATTTTTTCATTTAATTGATGAGAAAAAATCTCTGTTTTGATTAGAAACTGTTTTATTTCAGGGCACTGTCTGAACAATAAGATTGTATTCTTCTAGAAATTTTCAAATCAATTTAGCCAAAAACATCTACGATTGAAATTTTTCATAGTCAGGGTAGAAATGTTTTTAGCAAAACAATTAATTATTTTTAAAATTTTTCAGTTAATTCCGGCAACCATGCTTTGTTCGCATGAAACAAAACAAATCTCAAGGTTATTCCGTTGACTCGGATCGCTAAACGCTGATTTTACCCAGAGAGACGCAAAGAAAGTGCAAACGCGCTCAGTCGGTGCAAAATGGCGGCCAACTTATTTTAGGAAGTTTCCCTTTCATTTGTATCAATGTAGCCTACTTTTATTGAGACCTCTTGTGTATAGAGGTCGTTTTTGATTTTTTCTAAATATTTTCTATTATTTATTATTGGATTGCCATCGATTTGGATGCAAAAAAAGTAAGTTCGAAAGAAAACGTCGCATTTTTTCCATGTTTCTAAAATTTCTGAAAAAAGTTCTAGTTTTTTAAAACGATATTCTATTAGATTTTAATCTTAATTTTAATCTTGTTGGGCCTTCTGAAGTCTTTCTTTTACCTGAGCAATAATCTAGATACTCGTCTCAGCGGAAATCTGGAAGCACTTTCTACTTTTATATCTTTAATAGACCATATTTTTCAGCGAACCGGATTCATCAACTCGAAGAAACCGATATTTTTTGTTCTGAAACTCGAGGCGAGCGGAATAAACGCAATCAAGCAGAGGAACAGACCAATGTTTTCCAAAGTGTAAAAGTTCCATCGCGAAAAAAGATAGCGAAACCAGTCTTGATGGTTTTCGAGGTGGACGCCTCCTAGATGTGGATCTGGCAAGACGGAGTGCAGACACATCCGCAAAATCGTTGATAAATTTCTTGGATAATGCGGTAAGCTTTCTTGAAAAAACCTTTTCAAATCTGCTTGCAATCCCCTATTTAAATTCCGAAAAACATTCATAACGTTTCAGTTTACCAACTTCATTATGGATCCCGACGTCCTCTACCTCCAAATCGTCAGTTGGATACTATCCGTAAGTCATTATTAGAAAACCATTGTAACTTTGTTTTTTTCAGAGAAAAAATCTTTTTTTACATGGCTAAAGACTGGAAAAGGTACTCGAGGGAAATGTATTCACTGATGCTTGGTCACTATGCCGTCAAAATGTTAGTTTTAAGGATGATAGATTTGAATTAAAGTGTTTTTTCAGAGATATCAAAGTACAAATAGCTACACCTGAACTGTTTGGTTATCTGGCTTATAATATTAGGTTGATTCATAAGTCCTGACGGATTTCGGTAGTTGAACTTGTTGCGTGTATTTCTCTGTTCAAACTTAGGAGAGACAGCTATGTTTTGCCCCGTGAAAGGTCGAAGCTCCCTTTATTGGAAGCACAATCTTTATCATCCTAGGTTGTCGAAACACAGAGAAATCCCTTCTGGTTCCATCTTCATTTTTTGAAATTTTTCTATGTCTTTTTGTTTTTCTTCGTATATGACGTGGTGTCTATCGAAACGAATTTAAGTTTAGTGGTTATTAACAACGGACAAACACTCTTTAAAATTGTTAGCAATGCCAGGTTTTATCAACTAGAAATAGGGATTTCTCGATGGATTTCCATCCCCATTCCAAAATAAGGATGTCTTCAGAGTTGAGCCTACTGTGAAATGAGATGAAAGGAGATTCATTTCAAATTTTGTGTGAATGATCACGGGTATCTGGTGTATGCATTCGAGTAAAAACCAGGGTTGAAAACATTCACAAATGACAAAAACTCAAAAGATGTCTCTAGCCTTTTTTTTTAATATGCGCAGTTCAGAAACACATAAGACCGCCTGGTTGAATCTGTCTTCTTTATCGATGTATAAATCATTGATCCAAATAACTTTTGGTGGTAATAAATAAGACATGACTGATTCTTATCAGCAAGGTTCTAAGTTAGTCGGCTCAGCCTAGAAGCCATCTGATGTCATTATTCATGAAATTCATGATGTTGTCAGTCTCATGCTCTTCCAGAAAAGTAGTGTACACGGGGTAACAAGGTGATTCTTTTATCATTACGGCCAACATATATACTCGTCAGAACAAGAAATTCAGGAGCCGTGCTCATCTCCATTCTGGAGAAATGTCTGAATTTCATTTGCAGTATGCAAGTGTTTAACGTAACGTCGCAAAACAAGCTGGCAACAAACTTGCTGGATAGGTTTTGACAATCTTTTATGTTTATCGAGCAGTTTACTGTTTGAAGCACTGATCAACAAGTTTCCAATCCCCAGTAAAACGTTTTAGATGAAAAAAAGTTCAACTCAAAAAGTATATCAAAAAAGTAGTGACTTCACATTTTGATTCGCCTCTGTGGGAGTTCTAGTGGGGGAGACATATCTATGGTGCGGCTGCGTTAGGAGACACTTGAGGGTAAACGTGGACAGTATTTGCAATTTAGCCATCAACTCTATGGCAAATTACATGTGAAAATTTTCGACCCGAAAATCCGTCAGGACTTATGAATCAACCTAATACTAATAAATCATTATCTATCTTTATGAATAAAACTATAATTTTTTAATGCATTTATCTGTTTCAAAAAGATTTTTCAAAGCTCATTTTCGATTTTTAAGGAAATTGAGTCTTGAAAACTAAATTTTACAGTGAGACACAATTAATATATATTCAATGAGACAAAATTGTTTTTTGAACGACTTCCACAGAAAATTAGTTGTAAATATAGTCATACGATTCTCGATTAATTTTGAAATTGAAAGTGAATACCTGGTGAGAAAATTTTAAAGGGATAACTTAATAACATGAAGCAAAACGCATATATTTACTGTTTTGGCATAAATGTATCACTTTTATTGTAAGTATTGCAGTGTTACGTAAATTTCCATAATATCACTTTTTCTACTAACATTCGCTCAAAAAACAATCTTCGCTTAACCTTCAATGCTTTGTTCCCATAAAACAAAACAAATCTCAAGGTCATTCCGTTGATTCAAATCCCTAAATATTGCTGATTCTAACAAGAGAGAGACAGAGAAAGTGGGGGAATGCAAACACGCTCAGTCGGTGCAAATTGGCGGGCAACATATTTTAGGCAGTGTCATTTTTATTTCTGTCAATGTAGCCTACTTTTATTGAGATCCCTTGTGAATAGGGGTCGTATTGATTTTTTCCAAATATTCTCTATTATTTATCATTGACTAACTTTTAAATAGACCACTTGTGTATAGAGGTCTTTTTTTGATTTTTTCTAAATATTCCTATTATCTACTATCATCAATTTGGATGAAAAAAGGTAATTTTGAAATAAATGATTCTCAGCTGACATCAGAAATTATGTTTTCAGGAAAAAATAAATCCAACAGAAAGAATTCCCAGAGTCAATCAAAATATTGGCTCAAATGAAGAAAATTGGAGAGGAGGAGGCCAAAGAAGAACTTCTCGGCATTTCGATCAAATGCACTCTCATTGAATCTCACTTGATGCTAAATGGGATGCAAAATGCCGAGAAGTTATTTGAGAACATGAAGTGGCCAAACAAGATGTACCAAAAGAAGGATGATTCTGATGGAAAGGAAGAAATTTGGATGACATCTTGATCTCAGATTCAGATGACGTTAGTTTTTTGAATTTTTTTCCATGTATTCCAAAAATTCCTTTTCAGGAAACTCCCCTTGCCACTGCTCCAATTCCGGAACCACAAGTCGATGTGAATTCCGAAGAGGATCTTCCAGAGAAATAACGGAAGGACTACGAACAACCACTTCCGTTCTCGTCTGCCAAAGAGCTCTTCAAATGGGATAATTTCCATGACATCGAGTATGTTGAAGTCTTCTTCTTTAGAATTTACGAGATTCAATTTTCAGTTATCCTAATTTCAAAAAGAGCTGTTCTTCGACTATCCCAGTTACGATGACATAGAGCTCCATATTCCAGATATGAATACGGTACGTGATTTTGAAAAATTCAAAAAGTAAATCGTTTCTTACAGATTTCAAATTTGGAATCTTCTCTCTTCCGCCGCCGCTTCTCGTCTTGCTCTCAACATCCCAATCTTCATTTCCTTTTTGGCTTCGAATTTATATATTTTTTCTACATTGTATACATAAAAGAGTATAATAAAATATCACTGTTCTAACTCTTTTTTTTTTGGATCCACTTGCACTTGGAGAATGAAATCGAAATTATTGGCGCAAAATCTATTTGGATAGGCAAAGGGGCCGGGAAATGTACCCAATTTAATGGTCTAAAAAGGGCGTAGAGAGGAGGACAATGCAAGAGGATAATAAAAAGTGCACATTTGGGTGATAAAAAAAAGAGCAAAAAAGTGGATGTTAGTGTGCGCAATCGGGGTGATAAAGTTACCGTATTCGTCTGTTAAAGTTAGGTTGTAAAAATTTGTTTTAAAATTTGAAAATAAGTTGTGAAATTTGTATTATCGTTTTATACAAATCGCCCGGAAATTTTGACCTTTTTTTAAATTTTAGGCTTGAATTTCAATTAAAACGTCAAAATTTCCGGACGATTTGTATGAAACGATAATAAGTTCAATTATTAGACAGACGAGTTTTGAATATTTTCAGAATTGACAGTGAGGAAATATTAAAGGGATAGTTTAATAACATTGAATGAAACAAAACACATATGTTTACTGTTGTGGCATAAATGTATCACTTTTAATGTAAGTATTGCAGTGTTACGTAATTCCACGTCACCTTTTTCTACTAACATTCGTTCAAAAAGCAAACTTCGCTTAACCTTCGATGCTTTGTTCCTATGAAACAAAACAAATCTCAAGGTCATTCCGTTGACTCGAATCCCTAAATATTGCTGATTCTAAAAAGAGAGACGAAAAGAAAGTGAAGGGGAGGTGACTATGCAAACGCGCTCAATCGGTGCAAAATGGCGGGCAATTTATTTTAGGCAGTGTCATTTTATTTCTGTCAATGGAGCCTTTTTCTATTGAGACTTCTTGTGTATAGAGGTCTTCTTTGAAGACCCCTTGTGAATAGGGGTCGTATATTGATTTTTTCCAAATATTCTCTATTATATATTATTGACTAACTTTTATATAGACCTCTTGTGCATAGAGGTCTTTTTTTGATTTTTCTGAATATTCTCTATTATTTATTATTGGATTGGATGCAAAAAAAGTGAGTTTGAAATGAAACAAGATGCTATTTTCTATTCCCCATTAGACCAGTCGAAGTTCATGTGCACAGAAGGGCCTTGGGATATAAAGATACCCTCTCCCTTTATTGATGTCTTTTAGTTTTTGGCGGGAAACCACAGTTTTGAATTTTTGTTGCGTTTTTTTTGTCCAGAAAAAAGATTTAGTAAAAAAAATTAAACAAATTAAAATTCTAAAAAAACAGAATATCCAGAATTTCGAGAAAATATTTTTTTACAAGTTTCTTGTTTCCGATTTTAATTTCTCAAATTTTCAGATTAAATGAATAGAAACAACCAACCTGTTCAAATAAAAATGAGACTCGCTCAACTTGACAAGGAAGACGAGAAGCAAAAACGAAGGGACGAGCGGATCGAAAAAGCAAGGAGGATCCAGTTTGTTGGCGGAAGAGGCTCTATGGAGGTAATTTTTTAGAATTTAATTTTTCCGAAATAATCTGAACTTTATTTTCAGTGAGCATTACCGCGAGAAAAATGAATTCTCGGAATCCGTAAAACGACTCGCCGAAATCCGAAGTCTTGATGAAGCCGAAAAGCAACTCCTCGACATTCTAGTTGTTCAGAAGAATGAGGTTCCCAAATCAGAAAAAAGTAAGTGAAGGAGTTCAAAAACTGTTTTTCAAAATGAAAATGTCTACAAATGAGGTTTTGTGGTTGGTTGAAAATGAAATTTAAAATTTAAAAAATGGTAAAAAATGAAAATTTTTCAGGCCTGGCACGAGGAGCAAGACAAGAAGAAAGGTTCTCCGGTTACCCTCGACGAACATGTTCCGGACTCTGATTCTGAAGGGGTTCGTTTTTTTTTTGATTTGGTCAATTTCCAGAACATCGAGTATGTTATTCATCTGGATTTTTTTTTTAATTTTGAAATTCTTTTTCTTCAGTTATCCGAGGTTCAAGGACACTAAAAAAAGAAGAAATAAAAGCCTTCGCCGAACGAGAACTCATAATGGACTATTCGAGTTTCGATGAATTTGGACTTCAAATCCCCGGATTCTCTTACAGTAAGCTTTTTTTGGATAAAGGGACGGGGCTAGAAACGATTTTTTAATGAATAATACAGTTTTTCTAGATTATATTGATGAAAAAAGTTTTTTTTTCCAGATTTTGACACAATGGTGGCGCTGTTCCATACATCCACACCGCTCAACATGGACTGTTCTCGAAAATGAGAATAATTATATGTCTTGAAAAGAAAACGATTGGATTTTTAATGTATTAATTTAATTACGTTAACTTCAATAAATTTTTTCGAAAATCATCAAAAATTTGCTTTATTTACAAATAGATGAATCATGGCTACCGTAACCTTGGAGTCTGATTTAACCATTTCATTATGATGAATAAACAGGGTTATCTTGGAAACAATTCGTTAGAAAAAATTTTTTGAAACAGTGAAAATTGATATTACACAATTTTTTACTGTTTCGGATATCTTACCAAGTACAGTAATCGTTGAGCAAAAAAAGAAGCTAATGTTATTGTGAAGCATCTGTTCATAACAGGTGTTCAAAGTGCTCAACCTACAGTAAATTTGGGGTTTTCCGAAAAATTGTCGAAAAACTCAAATTGTGACATCGTAATGCAAATGAGACAGAAACCTAAAGCGAAAATGTCATCAGTAAGCCCGTTTTTCTTTTCGAGAAAATTCGAAACAGTGGAAATGAGTGTTTCAAAGTTAAGAATTTTTTCCGATACAATATATTTTTGTTACGAAGAAAAAGGTCGGAAAAGCAATTGTTCGGCAAAATATTGTTGTACGAAAAAAATTGCTTTTCGGTCTCAATAATATTGTCTCAATAATTGAACGCACTTTTGTTGTTTCTGAACCTTTTCACTGATAAAGATGACATACATAATAAACGAATAATCTGATTTTTCAGTATACATTTACTGTTTTGTAATATGTTTTGGAGACAGACAGTTCATTGAAACTATTCACTCGTTGTTCATATTACTTTTGAAAGAACGTTTTATAAAAATGTGTCTGTTGATTTTTTTCAGTTGTAATATTATAGTTGAATTATGAGAAATACGATTCTTGAATTTAAAAAAAATGTAAGTGGTTATAGAAGAATTGGACCATATCTTGATAACATTGAATGGATACATTCACATTAGAGAACAACTCGAAACAAATTTTTTTTTTGGAAACAGGAAAAAAATTCCACTGTTCCAGAATAAATGTATCACTTCTAACGTAAGTATTCAGGTGTTTCGCTTTTTTCCTTGTATTATTTTGTAGTTCCATTGATATAAGACTGATTTTAAAGCAATGTTTTCTTTTTGATTGGTATAATAAGACGAATCAAGTTGTCCAAATATTTTTTTAGTTTCATGAAAATCGCTGTTTCAATTAAAAGTTTCTTTCATTTCATGGCACCGCCTGAACGATAGTTCAGATATTTCCTTGTCTTTCGAACAAAAAAATTTTCAAATCGATCTCTAAGAAAAATTTCGATTGGACATATTTCAGGAAATAAACTCCTTCAGCGAAACACTGTAAGGGATATCGTATCCCTTAGGGACCGTATCGGTAATTAGTCTTACTGCTCTAATCAGTACATGTAGTTAAGCGTCTTTACCGGAAGGGAAAAGATGACTCAGAGACTCGGCATCTTTGCCTCTCTATCTCTGCCAACGCTATCTCCTAGCAAAGGGCAGGGAGCAAGGTCCATATCCAACACGGAAGAATTCCTCCCGGGGAATATCTCTAAGTCCTAAGCTTTTCCGTTATCTCTCGATACCGTCCATTATCACAAGTCGGCTCGTCATCCCGGAAGCCAGGAAAGCGACCTCTGCGTCTAGCCGCTCGCCTGTACTCTCTCGCGATCTGACAAGGACAAAGGACGACGGCCCGGATTCGTCATGGATCTCATGCTCTTCCCTCCCACGATCTCCAGGAATTCCGATCTCAACTCCGCCCATTTATCAAGGGGTATAAATACTGTTTCTTTCGCTACGTCGTGGTCAAACCTCTTTACTCGAGCTATATTAATGAAATAAACCTTTGCGACCTCAAATGGTAGCAGCGAGTGTGGTCCGCTTTCTTAAGCGGACCCGTAGGTCCGCCAAGTAGTTAGGATTAGGTTTTTTTTAGTATAGTTCAGTAGAGCGTTTTTTTTTTGTTTTAGATACCGTACAGTGTTTATATGAGAGAGAGAGCCTGGGCAGAGTACCCAGAAGACGCGAGGGACCATGCCGCGTAGTAATAGTGAAAGACCGGCCGGTGAGGTAATTGAGTTGAGCAATAATTATGAGATGAGTAATGAGTAGTTAAGTTAAGTTCATATTGAGAGCCGAGTTAAGTCAATTTGAGAGGTACTGTACAGTGAAGTGGAATTGTCAATAGGTAATTCGAGTATTTAAACTCAGGGCCCACGAGTTTAGCTATTAGGATTCTCCGTACAATGGGACGCGCGCCCCCTAGACAATTAAGTTTAATAAGTTTACATTGAGTGAAAATTGAGCATTACATTTGAGATACAGTTATACTGAGTAGTGGTACGGTAAGCGCTCTTGTAGTAAAGTAAAGTTGTGTTTAGACCAACAAAACAAAGAAACCCCCTCCCCTCTCCAGTTAGAGAGACGGTTGCAATTACTGTGAGTCATAGTTTTTCGCTTCCCTTTTCTTCTTCTCCTTCTCTTCTTCTTTCGCTTCTGTAATGCCGGAGATTTAAAAGCCCAAAGGTAAGTCAAAAGGACTTCCACGGGGACGTACAATGGTGCGGACCCTGGAAGTTCCTAATGAGACTCCCCCTCCCTCTCTTCTGCTGAGAAATCGGCAGCCGGTTCGGATGGGCAAGGTACAATAGTGCCGGGCCCTGAATAACCGGTTCCCTTAGGCTCTTCGAACCAAACCAAAACCCCTCCGGGGAACAGCTCTAACGTCCACCTGGACACCCCAAATGCAGATGCCTTGGGCACCCCACACAACAACGCAACTAAGCTGCAGCGCGTCGACGAAGATTCCACTCCCGTGCCGCCCGCTAAAAAGAACCCGCCACCGCCGCTGAACTTAGCCAACACGCCGATCTTGTCAGGCCCCGCGTTCACCAATTTCAGGTCCACTCCGCCGCATATGACCCCATCTAAGAGCCCAGTTGAGCCAGAGGAGACTGAAACGCCGTCGAGAGTGAAAATAAAGAAGAGAGACCCCAACGCATTCCGACGCCCCTCACGAAAGCTTTGCAACCTTCTGGAGGTCGTTCACGGACCACGGAAACGCCGCGATAGACCAGTTGCCGCCCGAGAGTAAGCACGCAGTATTCCTCACATATCACCGTTTGTGCTAGAGACAAGGCGCAAGAGTTGACCGAGAGAAAAGAGGCCGCGAACAGAAGCGCCAGTTTAGAGGAGATAGTCGAGTACCTGAACGGAACCTTTCAGAATCCTACCAGGAACGAGACGAAGCGCCAGCAGTTCCGACAGTGTTCAAAGAGGCCACACATATAGATTAACGCGTTCAGCGCTCTAGTCAGGAAGCGCTCACAAAGTTCTCACCCGAATAAGTCAAGCGACTACACTCAAGATAAAGCCAAGGAGACCTACATCGACGGACTCACGCCGACCCTGAAATTTCATGTAGAAGGCGAATCTCCGAAGAGCTTCCAGGAGGCGCAGAACGCAGCGATCAATTACGAACTTCTGCTTGTCGAGTTCGCCGCGCCGTGCGGAGTAGCAAAACCCTATACCAGCTAATTTTTTTTTCCCGTATATCAACTAGGAAGCAACCTAATACGCAAGCGCCAGAGCCCACCACGACCGTGAATACCGATCTCAGTAGACCCTGCTTGGATCGTACATCACATTTGGTCAAAACCTCTAGTCCATACATTCGTTTCCCTCACCTCAAGTCCAGAACAAGCTCAATGAATATGCCAGCTCAATGAAGAGACTCCGGTCTCCAACTGTAAACGTCCTCAATTTTTCAGACAGCAAATACTTCACCGCTCAGATCCCTATCAAGGTCAACGGCATCAGCTGTTGGGTCCTGGTCGACACAGGAGCCGGCTTCAGAGTAGCAGCTCAGGACATTGGCCCATTCATCGGTGTTACGCGACTCAACCGACCCACCGTGGACCACTACCTCGGACTCGGTGGCAACGAAGTTGGCATTGCCGGATCAGCTACCCTCAAAATACAGTTCGGATCTTTGCTGGCGTTCCACAGCACAGACTTCACAAATGGACAGTGTTGCCCAGAAGGAGTGAGCAACTACGACTTCATCCTCGGAAACGATTTCCTCTCTCGCTTACCGAAGTTCCTTTTGGACTACATCAACGGATTCTTTGAGATGGTAGACGATAAATGACCACTGTGTATTAGAACTCCGGAAACCCTGTTTCCATCCAGACACGACGTTCACATCTCTAGAGATACAGTAACCCCCACCAGATCCGAGATTTTCGCTAAATGCGTAGTTCCCTCTTTTCGTTCAAACGACCTGGTGCTCCTCTCACAGACTAACACATTTGTAGATCTAGACCTGACAGTAGCCATCCGTTTTCACAAGTAACACCCCACTCATCCTCATCACCAGCCCGACTAACGAGCCCAAGACCCTTTACGCTAACACCACAGTAGCTGACGCCACTGATTTGAAACAGGAAAACGAGTCCCCTTCGGTACCCTACTATCCCTGACAAGAACAGATTACGACAAGTCCCAGCTTCAGCCGGAGACGAGATTGCGAGAGACCCAGAGTTCGATATAGATCTATCCCACGCTAAGGTCACCGAGGAAGAGAAACAAATCTTGAGAGATCTGCTCGACGAGTTTCCCGACACTTTCTCCAGAAACAGCTACGATCTCGGCAGTTCAAAGACCGAACCCGTCCACATCTACACGAATACGGAGGTACCAGTCAAAGCCAGACTTTACAGAGTTCCAAAGAAAAAGAACGGTTCACTGAGAGTTTGTTTAGACTTTAGGAAACTTAACGAGGCAACGATTCCGGATAACTTCCCGTTACCCAGAATTGACGCTATCCTAGAGAAAGTAGGCGGATCCAATTTCTTCTCCAGTCTCGATATGGCTAACGGCTATCTGCAACTTCGACTAGACGCACCGTCTTCGTACAAGTGCGGATTCATAACCGAATCCAAAGTCTACGCTTACACGCATTTGCCTTTCGGTCTGCAGTCAGCAGCCTCCTATTTCCAAACTCTGAGGAAGGTCCGGCAAAGATTCCGGAATTTCAATCCCAAAGCTTCTCCGAAGAAATGCGAGTTCGCTAAAAAGTCCATCACCTTCCTGGGTCACGAGATCAGTAGGGATACCTATTCCCCCGATAGGACTAACTTCATTAAGATTATCGAGTTCCCCACCCCTTCGAACATCAACGTAGTACGACGAGTAGAGTAGTGGGAATGGCTGGTTTCTTCCGGAAATTCATCCCAGGATTTTCAGAAATCGCCGAACCCCTCACTCGCCTCACCAGAAAAGAGAAAAAGCTCGAATGGAACGCAGAGTAGCAAGCCGCTTTCGAGAAACTCCCAACAGCCTTAGCCTCCGAACCCATCCTAGGTTTTCCCGACTACGATAAGCCCTTCCACATCTTCTGCGACGCCAGCGCGGTAGCACAAGGCGCAGCGCTAATGCAAGTTAGGCCCGACAACGAAAAGGATTACTACGCGATAGCATACGCGAGTCGAACTTTATCAGACCCAGAGACGAGATGGCACGCCATCCAAGTCGAAATGGGCGCGATCATTTTCGCACTCCGTCAATTCAGACCCTACGTGTGCCTCTCCAAAATAATCCTTCATTCAGATCACAAGCCTCTCACATTCCTGTTGCAGAAGTCCAAGACCCACGACAACCTTGCCAGATGGTTAATCGAGCTCCAGTGTTACGACATCTCCATCGTATACATTGACGGAAAGAAGAATACCGTGGCCGATTGCCTTTCTCGAGCCCGCGAAAACGAAGACCCCAGCGATCACACGGAACTGAAGGACATCGTCGAGTTCCCAGTATGCATGAAGATCCAGCCACGGTTGAACGCAGCCGGAAAGATGTCAATCGCTCGAAGAAACCGACCCGTCGAAACCCTGAACTTTACGGAAGAACAAGAGAAAGACCCGGACATCCTCATGATCAAAAGGACACTCCAAGGAAGAGCCCCCGTAGACAATCTACCAGCCGCCCTCGCCGCCAGATTTACCATGTGCACCCTAGCAGCCAACGGAACCGTCCTCACGAAACCTCACCCCGAAAGCAATCGAGAAGTACTCTTCGTCCCAAAGCACCTTACCGGACTGGTCTTCGACGCCTTCCACGAAAGTTACCTGTCGGGAGGACACTTCGGCTGGAAGAAAACCGTCGCCAAGATTTCCAGAAGATAATTTTGGCAGTTTATGACCAAAAACAACAACGGCCCAAGGCAACAAGTGCATCCTGAACATTGTCTGTTGGTTCTCCAAGTTCGTAATCGCAGTCCCTATCCCGGACGCCCGATCCGAAACGTCCACTCGTGCCCTGCTGACCGAAGCTGTGCTCAAGTATGGGACAATGAACGAAATCGTGACGAATAACGGAAAGACGTTCACCTCTCAAGCGTTCGACGACTTCGTCAAGATGCTCTCCATCCGAAACCACAAGTCCATCCCGTATTGGTCACGTGGAAACGCAGCAACCGAACGATCGTTCCGAACATTCCACCAACTGACATCCAAGTACGTCAACAAGACACACACCGACTGGGATACGATCCTCCCCGCTCTGACATTTTGCTACAACACCACGGTACACGGCACCACCGGAGAAACCCCCTTCTTCCTAATGCACGGCCGAGACCAAGTATTCTCGATCGACAGGATCATCGACCCAACACCCGCAGACACCACCGACGACGATCCCAAAGCTATCCAGGATTTCCGCCAAGAAATGGTTACCAACCTCCGAAACGCCTGGACCCACGCGAAAGAACAAGCAGACAAAGCAAGAGAGAGCTCCAGCAAGTCTTACGACCAGTCTGTCCGCCCATTCGACATCCAAGTCGGCGACCGAGTCCTCATGAAGAACTACACATCCAAGGTAGGCCTCTCCAGGAAGTTAGTTCTCCCGTGGACCGGACAGTACCGAGTGCTCGAGATCAATCGTCCCGAGGCCCAAGATCCAGGACATAACCAGACCAGAAAAAAAAATCCGAAGAGTTCACCTGGACCAGATCAAGAAATGCATCGAAATCTCTGGTCCCGCCGCGACATCCGCAGAAACTGACCAACCTGTCGAACCCGATCAACCCGCCATGAACCCCGAAGAACCCCTACAGTCCGAACAGTTCCGATACGAACCGAACAGAATCTCAACCCACCACCGACCGCCCAACCCTGATACAACTTACGGAAAAACATCAAACCGCCGGATCGTCTGAAGTCTTAAACGGTAGCTTTTCTTGACCAGGCATGCGAAGTACACTGTGCTTCGAAGCCCCGTCTCGTACTTCTCCCCCCGCGTTCAGTCAACCACGTGTTTCACATAACAAACAAAAAAAAAAAGAACAAGAAAAGAAGGTTTCAAAATACCCACAGCCGAAATCAACTGTAAAACCGCCCAACTTTTTAAAGCAATTTTTTCCCTCTTTCCACTTTTTCCACACCACTCTACCCGTCATCTATCTCTTAAAGCATTAGTTACTTCCACCGACACGCCCTTCGGTCATTACTCACTTAATCGGTACTCACGCCTATCTCTCCACTCCTCTGATAACTCGTAGTAAGCCAGCCTGGTCCGGGCCATGGTTCTGTACGGTGAATCCCACCGCTACGGTTCTAGCCCCGATCTAGCTCGACAACCCCCTCTTTCACACCCACACTTTCTCTTTCCTTCGCCCTTCACTCATCTTCACTTATCTACAACTTCTCTCTATTCTATCCCCTCTTCCAAAATCCTGAAGGATACTCCCCACCCCTCTACTCCTCGTTTCTCCTTCCTCAACTCTCTAACCTCTCTTTCCCTTCATGAACCCCACTCCCCTAACTCCACCGGCCCAGCCAGCAGAAAACTGCTTCAGAAGTCGAGATCCTCAATTAGGCTTATAATCCAAGCCGCCAGAAAACATAAAATACGAATAAAAACACAATAAAACAATAATAATACAAACATCATTTTCAACCCACAACCAAAGAAGCTAAAGTCAGCCACCATGATCTTTGTCAACAGTTTCACAAATAAGATTACCAATTCGGTTTCAGAAAAAAAAAGCAGAACTTCCCTTTCGTTTAGCTTACTTTTTCACAGGACCAGGGTCGGTCCTCAGTAAAGGTGGGAGGTGTAAGGGATATCGTATCCCTTAGGGACCGTATCGGTAATTAGTCTTACTGCTCTAATCAGTACATGTAGTTAAGCGTCTTTACCGGAAGGGAAAAGATGACTCAGAGACTCGGCATCTTTGCCTCTCTATCTCTGCCAACGCTATCTCCTAGCAAAGGGCAGGGAGCAAGGTCCATATCCAACACGGAAGAATTCCTCCCGGGGAATATCTCTAAGTCCTAAGCTTTTCCGTTATCTCTCGATACCGTCCATTATCACAAGTCGGCTCGTCATCCCGGAAGCCAGGAAAGCGACCTCTGCGTCTAGCCGCTTGCCTGTACTCTCTCGCGATCTGACAAGGACAAAGGACGACGGCCCGGATTCGTCATGGATCTCATGCTCTTCCCTCCCACGATCTCCAGGAATTCCGATCTCAACTCCGCCCATTTATCAAGGGGTATAAATACTGTTTCTCTCGCTACGTCGTGGTCAAACCTCTTTACTCGAGCTATATTAATGAAATAAACCTTTGCGACCTCAAATACACTTATATTCTTCAAATTTTCAAGCTTCATTGTTTTCATGTGATACTTGAATTTTCATGTTTTTTATTGAAGAAAATATCATCAAACTGTCATAACTAAAAAAAAAGAAACTGTAATTTTTTTGAATGAGCTCTGAAAGAAGCAAACTCACTTGAAACTTTACCAAATTTTTTTTTGAAAATTTTCGAAACCGTTTTTTTATATTCATTTTAGTGTCAATTTCTACACGATTTGAATAAATTTACTGATCTGAAAAATTTAGAGAAAATCACTATTTCACTGTTTCCAGTTGAATCTAGACAATATCTCAATTACTATTCCTATTGTTGACATATATGCTGGCATAAATACTGTTTTCTTCATAATAAGTTAGAAATAACCTTTTTTATTACTAGAACAAATTAACGAAGTCCAACTGTTTCAGTTTTCGGCGAAACGGAGAAATTTTTTCCAGTTTCAGAAATAAATTTAACTCTTTTTCCAAATTCTGTCAATGTTCTGGCTTGCTTGTTTTGTCACGCTTCGATTGACTTTGCTTCATTTTTTCTGTGATATCCCTTTATTTTCAATCTAGATCCCGTTCGTTCGCTTATATCATAAATTCGCTTACTATTTCGCAGTGTACCGGTGTTGACTAATACAACTACCCATTTCAGAAGTTTTCTCGAGAAATACTAAAACAGTAAATTTTTAAAATTACAAAACTTTACAGTTTTTAGAAATTTGATTTTACGCAAAAAAGTTCTGAAAAGGCAATTATATTCTCCTCTTAGTGAATGGTCAAAAATATTCCGCTTTAAAAAGTACATACATGTTTGCCATTCGTGTACCAGTGAAAATTTTCAAAAACACCACCTGGCATTTCGAAAAAAAATTTCAAAATAACCACCTAGAAATTGAAAAACCGTAAGGAGAAAAAAAGCAAAAAATTTCTGTCATATGTGTTCCTCGAACTGCCCCCCTTCTATCACGAGCAGATTACAGTACGGAAGCGTTGCCACTGCGCTACAGGCGCGAGGGAACGCGCGGCCAGAAGAGTGGGTACAAGAAATTGAGGGTTCGTTGCAAGCTGGCGGAACGGCGGCGGCGGCGGTCGGCCTGTTAGAGAAAAAACAGCGAAACGCGACGAGCACAACTCAGCTCCTAGTGATCCGATTTTTCTAAAATTGGTGGCAGGGTCCCTCAGAGCCATATGATGAAGTCTGTCAAATATCAACTCCCAAAACTCAAAGATCTTTTCACAGTAAAGTTGTGTACTTGCGATTTTTTCAGTGCAAAATCGAGCGTGTACCCCAAAACTACACAACTCTCGTGCGCGGCGAATACTTAACGATTTGTTTTGAAATTTTTTTGGGAGCTACTGATGAAAAAAGACTAAGATTCACCAATTTTCGCGAAATTTGGTTTTTTCGTTCCCTCCGAAATAAACATGCTCATTTTTCGCAAAATGACGAGGTACACAACTATTCTGGAGGTCGACAAAAACATTTTTTGACCAATATTCTCTGATGATTTGTTGAGTGATAAACTCTTTTAACTTTTGGGAGCAAAAAACCTGGAGTTTATCCGTTTTCATGCAAAAATTTTATTAATTTCCGACACAATGCATTCGGCACTGATTCTACAGTAGTCACCAAAGTTTTTGTTCGTTGAGAAATGGATCAAAAGAGGGAATTTAGAAGTTCAGTCACTTATATTGAATTTGAGAGCGTACTCTGACTGATATTCAAATCAAATTTTTTTCGAAAACTATTGAACACACCTCAAAAAAATTTTTTTCACCACCTGGTTTTCTCAGAGTGAAAAACACACGCTGTACCTACACGGTCGCCAACATGTATGTTGATAGTTACGTCAAATATGGCTTCCAAAACGTACAATTAAAACTGTGTATCCAGGAGTAATATTCGAAAATTTTTTAAAACAGTTAAAATTTATTTTTGAAAAATGAAAAATTTCACTGTTTCAAGGAAATCGAATTATCAACAACAAATTTGCAACAGCAATTTCTCCGGTCCATTATTTCTAAAAGGTTTTCGAATCGATAATTTCTAAAGTATGATAGAATATATCTCGCTTCGAAAATACAGTAACTATGAACGAAAACAATTGAGTAATGTTGTGAAGAAAACTTCGCTCTATTAACAAAGGTATGGTATTAAACTACAGTAAAGTCAGTTTGCAAACTTTGGATTGAAATACGGCTTAGCGACAACTTCAAAGAAAACAATATGTAAGTTTTTTTGTAGAAACTGGAAAAGATTTGAAAGTTTCTAAAAATTTAATACAATAATCTAAAAAAACTTGTAGTGGTTTAAAAAAATGTTCGGACAACTCAAAAACCCTGTGTTAAATATTGAATTTCAATTATTTACAAATTGCAAATGCGCTCTATTCCGAAATTGGTGTGAATCACGGCTACTCTTATCTTAAACAGCGTGCGTCTAGAATATTTCAATATTATCGTGTCAGTAAACCAGTTGTTTTTTGGAAACTATTTGAAAAAATTTTGAAACAGTGAAAATCGATTCTTTGAAATTACAAAATTTTACTGTTTCTACAAAATCGAATGTACCGGAAAAAAATTGTAAAAAGCAATCCCAGCTGCTTGAAATATGTATCTCTTAAAGTATAGAAAAAACTATTATCTCTTCATAAAAAGTACAGTAATCGTAGAGCGGAAAAGTGAATAATGTTAATGTCAAGCATCTGTTCATAAGAGAACTCAAAACAACTAATTTACAATAAAGTCGCTGTCCAGAATCAACCAGATTAGCTATGATATTCATGAAAAAGATGAACCTAATTGAAGAAACCGAAATTTTTTTCAATTTTTAAAAAAATGTAGTTTGCTAATCTAATAGATCTTAGAGTGGCACCCGTATTGAGACAACCTTTTGGGTGTTACTGAAATTTTAAAAAAACAAATTATCACAGTGCAAATGCGCTCTATTGACAATTACGTCAAACACGGCTACACAACTTAGTATCAAATCAACGAACCCGTTCTATTCAGATAATTTCGAAACAGTGAAAACTAGTTATTCAACATTTATAACTTTCACTGGTTCAGAAAGTTCATATTTTACATAAGAATCTTGGAAAAACAATTTCTGTGCCAATCATGGATAACTAAAAATTATGACCAAAGATACCTGACTATAAAAAATACAGTAATCCTTGAGAAAATAGTGACGGTATTGTGAAGTATTTTATTCTTGTACATAGATAATAACATCATTGTCATTTCTGAAAAAAACTTTAATCAAACTGAAGAAACAAAAATTGTTTAAAAAAAAGAAAACATCATCTTATGGGCCTATTCAGGGCAGCAAAAAATTAATTGTTTTCCTTTTTTTTCCCTATTCACGCACCGCAAACAAATGCAAAAAATTCGACGTGTTTCGCGATTTTACCGCGACCCCGGGACTAGAATCATGCAAAAAGTCCCCGCTGTGTCGATTTAGAGAGTATACTGTACCGCCCTAGCCACGGTTATTGTTACGGTTATTGCCACAATTTATTTGATTTCGATATTCTTCCAGCTTTTCACTCATTTTTTCAAGTGTTTTTACGGTCAAGATATATATTTTAGTATATTCGTTGAAGATTCTAGCTTGAGTGTCATGTCGGATTCGGAAAAGGAAATTCTTCTTGAAGAAGACGATATGAATCGCGAATTTCTTTCAAAAGACGAGAAGAATTCAAAAAAGCAAACAAAAGTGACGATGAAAGCGAATGTGAAACTGGAAAAGTCGTTGGAAAAACCAAGTGATGATGCTGTTAAGGCTGCACGTGGCAGAAAGGTGGAACCGAAGCTAGGAGCCTCATATCGTGACGTTAGTGAAGTTCTTGCAACAACAAAAAATAGTTCTTTATGTTTCAGTACGATGTCAAGGATGTTCTATATTTTTTGACATTAGTTGAAGAAAGTCCTTCTTTGTGGGATCATTCGATTGACAATTCGCATAGAAAGGAGAATAGAGTTCACTTATTCGATGAGATAGAAGAACTGTGCAAGAAATTCATGAGTCGTGGGAAAGTTCATGGTGAGTATATATTTGGTTGGCAGCATATAGAAAAGATGTCGTTCAGGGCAAGTAGCTGAAGTTCTTTTTAAAGAACTTACCGTCGACTACAACAAGAATTTTTTTCGATCCATAAAAATCAGCAGTTACGACAACGCAAGAAAACTCAGTTGCTCAAAATAAGTGGGCGGAGCCCAATATTTAATAAAATGTGAAAACGCTTTGGGTTATTTTCGAATCGACAGTAGAACAAATTACTGTTGTCCATTTTCGGTTTTTCAGCGAAACAGAGAATATTTTTCAGTTTCAGAAATGAATTTAATTTTTGTTCCAAATTCCGTATTTCAATTCCTTTGCTAGTTCTGTTCCCCGCTTCAATAGATTTTTTTAAATTGATTACAGTAGTTTTGATATCGAAGTTTTTACCAGAACATTTTCTGTTTCAGAAATTTTCCCGATTCCAAATTTAGCTCTCAATTTTTCGTTTGACATTATGAACACAAATTTAATCGCATCTAAATTTTAAAAATTGGAGATTGTGTTCTGTCAAAGTCAATTCTGCCATGAGCAATAAAAATGATATAGTAGGAATAATATTGTTGAATAAAAACAGAACTATTTTTCTTCAAAAAATTGGAAAAAAACATTTTCTTGACTACCGTAATCAGTCTTTCCGAATGAGCACTAACCTGTTGATTAATCTGCGTTCAAATATAAATCTCATTATCAAACATCGCATTCAATTTTACAGTTGTCAAAATATGCATTGTCGAAAAATGCTTTAGAAAAATTCAGTTTCAAATTTTGAAACCGATTTAATTTTTATATTTTGAAATTAAATTGTGACGGATCCACTTGTTTTCCCGTGATTTTTCTATATATATATTTTATTGAAAACAAGAAAAATAGAACCAAATAAAGAGATAATTTTAAACAATGTACCGATACTGTCCGTAATTTAACCAAACTCATATATTTTCGGAGTAGAGAAAATATGGATTTGTCTGTTTCAAAAATGTTCAAGAAGCTTGCGAAGTGATTTATTGGTTACTTTAGCTGGTTTAATGTCTCCTCACAAATGAAAAAAATGAGTACGCGCGCGTCATTGGACACTCGAAAAAAAAATTTCAAGAACCTGAACACCATTTTAATTGAAAATTAGGATTCTCGGGTTTTTGAACATGTAATTTTTTCTGTTTCAAAGTTTTTATTTTTAATTCGATGTAACAGTGCTAATTGGTTAGTTGAAAAACCAACTCCGACAATATGTTTTCTCTTATGTTCAGTGGTCATGCAGCGATATAGTGAATAGAAAAGTGCATCTGAGCTAACTTCACACTTAATTTTAGAAACAGTGAAAATTTTTATGACGATTTTTTCACCTCTCAACTTTAACCTTTTCGGTTTTGAAACGGCAGGTTTTAAACTGTTCCAGTTTTTGAGAAAAATGATTTTTTGGTGTTATCGGTTCAGTAAAATCGCCCAAAAAATGTTATTTGACTCCGCCCACTTTTTTCCGTCACTTGCACTTTCACGTAAATTTATAATAGTTGTTCAGAAAAAGTGGGCGGAGCTTCGATTGATTCCGAACGCGAAAATTTTCGTGCGATTACTTTGCACTGATAATAGAAACATTAATTTTTTCACGGTTAGGGGAAGAAAATAGAATCGGTATGGGGAGTAATTTCATAGTTTTGGAGGAAAATCGAAAAATTTTTGAAACCGTAATTTTTTTAAATTTCCACTTCCGATTGACTAATGATAACTTTTTTCTCAAAATTGATGTAAAAACGTTTTGAAAAATCTGAACTGTCAATCAAACGAAGTCTTTTTTTTAAACATCTGGAGAAAATACTGTAAAAATGAAAGTGTTTGTTTCAAATGTCGACTTACAGTTTTGAAAAAAATGCAGTTTCAATTGAATTAATTTTGAAAAGTGAATTGTTTTTTCTCCATTCTTTCTAGTTTAAGGGTCTCTTTTTGAAACGGTTCTCTAACATTCTGTTCTTTGTTAATTTCCAAACGAATTCCAAGGGTTTCAAACAGTTTCAGAACTTCACAAAAATTTTGATTCGTAATATGTATGATATTATTACTAATATCCTTTTATTTTCAATCTAGATCCCGTTTCTTCGCATTATTTTATGAATTCGCTTCCTATTTCGCAGTCTTCGGCGACCGTTTCGTTTGTCCACCGGATTCACTTGAATTGGGCACTCCTCCAGTGATTTTCCGATATTTGCAAGGGGCCGTGTTACGTGGCATTGATTTCAGAAGACGACACAGGTCGCTAATCTGAAAGAAACTTATGGTAGATGAATTAAGCATCAGTTGAGACAAAAATATTTTCTCAGCAATTGAGAAAACTCTTGCAAATGATCACACAATAAAAATGCGCTCTATTGTGATGAGAGGTCTGGAATGATTAAAACTGAGTATCCAATGAGTTATTTCGAAAATTTTCTGAAACTGTGAAATATAATTTTTTGAAAATACACAATTTTACTGTTTCAACAAAATTGGATTCACCAGAAAAAAATTGGGCTTGAATCAATCATTGAGAGAAAATGTGAGTAGTTTTCTAGTAAAGCAACTTCGCTCTATTGATAAATGTATTCAAATAACCTAAATTTTGTAAATTTGCGTCTCATTGCTATGGGAAATCAGCCTAGTTGTGAGTAGCCTATAATAGTTTGCAAACAATTAATTCGAATTGATGAAACCGGAATTTTTTCTCTGAAAAGCTTTCAAAAAGTCAGCGGTTACCATAACTCGAAAAAATTAGTATCTCAAAATAAGTAGGCGGTGCCTAGTTTTCAATAAAAAGTCAAAACGATTCCAGCAATTTTCATAACAATATAACAAACTACTGTAGTTCAGTTTTGGTTTTTCTGCGAAACAGAGAAAATTTTAAAGTTTCAGAAATTTTTTAACTTTTGTTTTAAATTTCGCATGTCAGTTATTCTATTTGTGCAAAAATTCCGCTTCAATTGACTTATTTCAATCGAGTTACATTAATTTTTAACATCGAAGTTCTTTTTTTTCTGTTTCAGAAATTCTTCTAATTCCATTTTATAATTATCAATTTTCAGTATCGGGTTCGGAATCAAAAATTTAAAAGAACAATTTTCTCTCTGGAAGTGAATTTAGCCATGTACAGTAAGAATGATGAATGGAAAATTATTCACGAATGAAAAAACGTTTTTTCGAAAATTAAAAAAACACGCTTGACTACAGTAATCATGCACTAACCTGTTGATTAATCTGCGTTCGAATATAAATCTCATTATCGAACATTGCATTCGTGATATCATCGATTTTACAGTTATCCAATTCGAATGGGGCAGCCAAATGGGGTGAGAATCGGAAGAATGGAACCTGCATCGAATGACACCATTCACGCGATTGACCAACGTGCACATTGTGAGAACTTGTACACTGAGATGCATTTTTTTTTTTTTTGGGATAACGGTTAAAACAATGGAAAATTGTCAAACAAATTTTCTCTCTGGAAAACAAGAAAAACAGAGCCAGATTAGAAAGTTTCAACCGATTTCTTCGGAAAAAAAATTGAAGGAAGTTATAGTTAATTTAGAAAATAGCGAACAGGTACTCCGTGTGATTGAACGAACCTCAAATATTTTTGAAACAGAGAAAAAAATATTTTTTTCTGTTCCAAAAAGTTCGGAAAGATCGAGAGATGATTATTCAATCACTCAACTGAACGTAGCCGATTCTCACAAAAAAATAAAAGTACGATCACTATTTTGAAACCAAGTTTCTAGACTCAAAGAAGATAAATTGAATTTCGGAAATTCAGATTTCCAAAAAAGGTCACTAAAATTCACTCCGTGTCTATCATTTCAAAAAAAAATCATAATGAAGACATAGAAGCCGTTTAGCAAATCTTGAAAACAGAAAAAAAAATTTTCTAAGGGCGTTCATTAAATTGAAACTTGCCCCCGGAAAAAAAGTTTTAAAAATCCGGAAAAAACTATTTTTTTTAAGCTATTTAGGATACGTGAGTGGTACTAAATTTTCCATTTTGTTTCTGTTTCAAAGTTTTGATTCTTAACTTCATTTATCAGTGCTACTTGATAAAAAACATGTAAGAATCGATACTCACAATAATTTTTCTCAAAAGTTCGTAGTCACAAGGCCATAGCTTGAACAAAAAAAGTGGTTTTGAGCCGAATGTAAACTAAATTTTAGAAACAGTGGAAAATTATATCCCGATTTTTTAATCTCTCAGTTTTGGCCCGTTAGGTTTTGAAACCGCAAGTTTTAAACATTGCCGATTTTCGGAAATTCAGTTTTTTTTGTTGATTTTAGCTTGAAAAAATTAACTATTTCCGATGAAAAAGAGAAGATGAATAGCTGAATAGTTAGTGATGACGCTTCAGAATTCTTTGAAACCGTTATTTCTGAATTTGAGCTTTCCGACTTTTTTAAATTTCATCAAATGCCTGCTATTCTCAAAATATCTGCTGGAAAAGACGGAAATCAGGTCATGAAAAATTCACAAGATTATTCCATATGAATTAACTTAGTTTTGTTTTTTGAGCTACAAAAAACGTTAAGCAGTTATTAAAACAGCGTAAAACCACAGAACCACCGATACTGTCACAAAATGAAAACACTTTTAAAAATTCTACAGCAGTGAATAATTTCGAAATGATCGCTAAAACATCTCCGTTTCAAAATATCTCCTAGTGTATTTTTATTTTTTGACTGAATTTTAATCGTTGACCCGACCCTGTCAGAAAAGTTTCAGATGCAGTTAGAAAATATTTTTAATTTTTAAAAAATTAGATTGACTAACGATAATTTTCTTAAAAGTGACCCAATTTTTGTTTTGAGAGAACTCATCTGTCTATCAAAGAACGTTTTTTTTTTTGAAAAATCTAGAGAAAATTATGGAACAGTGAACTTTTTCATTTTTCAAAGGAATAGTCTAAATGTTGAAAATAGCTTTGATGTAAGGTTGAAACATTTTGAAACAGTATTTTTTTCTAAAAATTTTTTTACCCCAGCAAAATATTCTACAGTATACCTGATACAAAAAGACTGTAATCAAATTCTTCGCATTGGCAAAGACCTCCTTCCAATTTCCAGTGATTCCCGTCAGTCCATTTGTCAAATTGATATCGATTCCGTTGATGGGAGCAGATGGTTCGATGCCAGTTCCAATTGAAATCACACATCCAATCTCATCTGTATTGTTCTTTCCTCGATAATTCTCAATCTTTTTCAATTTTTGAAATTCTGTCATCACCATTATACACGGATTATTACAGAAGATCGCTCCGTCGGCCATTCCGTTGAACGAATGGAAATACACTGGAGCCGCTCTGAATATCATATCAGAATCACTTATTGTGAGAAGCTTTTGGAAAAAATTTTTTTTTGAAACAGTGAGATTTATTGTCCTAATATAAATTATTGTGTCAAACACTTTTCAAAAAACCAAATATAATCCTGTTTCAAAAATGTAAGTAGATTAGTAAAATAGCAGTTTCAACAGTATAGTACGGAGCAAGTTAGTAAAATTTCCTATTTCAAGGTACGAATGAACTGTATTGGGTAGTTCTAATTGTATGAGTTGATTGGTGAAACAGATAAAAAAAATACGAAATTGAAAAAAATTCTGTTTCAACAATTTTAAAAACTAGAAAATGTTTGTCTTTCTTACTTGGTTTGCGATTCCACTTGGGAGACAACCTCCACTTAGAATGTTTCTTTGCGAATGAAACTTGTTTTTTTTAGAATAAAAATTGATTGGTGAAGTAGAAAGAATTATTTGAAAAATCTAGAAGAATATAACTGTTTTAAAAATCTAACAAAACGTTTGTATTTTTTCTGTGATGATTTTTTTGATGAATTATTCAAAAAGAAGCAAAACTGTGTTGAAAGTGTTTTCAAACAGTAAACATTTTAGGAAAAATCTGAATAATCCCAAGAAAAAGTTGAAATTTCGATTGGATGCATTACCGCCTAGAATTGTTTTTTCATTTTCTATTTTACTTCATTTAACTTTTGAAACATATAATTTTGGAAAAAAAAATTGAAAATTATATAGGAACAGATATATTGATAGAATTGCAGTTGCTAGAAAAAAGTGTTTCAAAAAACTTTCAGTTGAGTCAGTGAACGTTTGATACAGTAAAAACCATTTCCCGACTACAGTTTCCCATTTCGAAATAATTCAGATTTTTCAGTATTATTCACTGTTTCATAATTTTTTAGTGACTAATAACCGATACTATTCGATACTGATTCATTACCGTAAAGCACAATACTTTTTTTCTCGAACAAAAAATTATCAGTCATCGTTCGCCAAACCTTATTGAATTGTCAGAAAAATTAAACTTCATTTTTAGTTATTCTTTTTGAAACAGTAAAAATGACAAAGTTCCAAAAAAAAGAATGTTTCAAAAATTTTTCAGGATCATTCTTCTGATTAACACAGATTACTACGGCTGATGAAATGAGGTGTTTTGAAAGTATATTGCATATTAACTGAATTTTTATATCTCTATGAGATCATTTTCTTTGAAACAGTAAACTAAAAAAAACTCACGAAGTGCATCGAATCGCTTTCCAGAGTAGAATTTTATTCGGATTGAAATATCCCAATTGTTCGAATTCTTTCGGATCGATTCGAGGGGCATACGAACGGAAAAGGATGAGTTGTGGAGGGGCTAGGGTCACTTTCGCCGTTGTTACCACTAATCTGGAACAGAAAAATGTTTGTGGCCGAACTTTTGGAAAACCTAGGCCACCATTCGAAAATCTAGGTTATCGAGTTTTTCTTGGTTTTACAGTGGTATTCCGAAGTAAATTAGATAGTGGCCTAACTTTTTTTTGGTGGCCGAACTTTTCGAAACTTTGGCCACCAAATGATTTTGTCACTTTTTAGCATCAAAACTCAATAACTTCTTGATGGCCTAGGTTCCCAAAGTCATGGCCTAACTTTTAAAATGTAGGCCATAGGTTCAAAAAACTCGGTTTTCTCCATTTTCTAGGACATAAAAGTCATTAAACTTCAAAAAAATTCGGTGGCCTAGCTTTTGAAAAATCTCGGCCACCAATTTTTCTTCTCTTTTTTGAACTTTTATACAACCAAAAACCTTGTTGAGTTTCCTGGAGGCCGTGGCCTAACTTTTCCAAAAACCCGGCCACCATGAAAAACCTAGGCCACTGAATGTAAACGGTCATAACTCGCTTATTTCTCGATGTTTTCGAAAAATTCTCGGTGGCCTAAGTTTCTAAGCCCGTGGCCTAACTTTTTTCAAACTTCGGCCACGACTGTAAAAGTTAGGCCACTGAATATAAAACTCTCATAACTCGCTTCGTTTTCAATATTTTCGAAAAATTCTTGGTGGCCTAAGTTCCCCCTATCTTTACTTATGGGCGGTACATTTGGCCATGGCCGTTTTTGCACCCATGACCTCTTGAAGACAAGTCTCGATGCCAGTGGACGAGTGTTTCGGAAACATTTGGGTGTTTCCACCGAAAATTCGTTTTCGAATCACAATATAGATACGAAGAGCGTCCATTAAATCGATTCCTGAAACAGAGAGAATGAAAGTGCGCTCCATTGAGAATTTTCGGATTTTGAGGGTTTTCGCCTGTTTTTTGCAGATTTTTGAGGGTTTAAGGTGTTTTTCGTCTATTTTTCACCTATTTTTAACCCATTCTAGCCCCTTTAACCATTATCCTGTGAGATTTATCAATGGAGCGCACTTGCTTACCGACGCCAATCGAACTGGCCATTATCCCTCCGCAACTTGTTCCGGCGATCCAATGAATTCGATTTCGAAGTGGTTCACCGATTTCTCTTTCGATTGCCATCAGAATCTGGATGAGGAAATAGGCGTGGCCTAGATTTTTCGAAACTTCGGCCATCATGAAAAAGTTAGGCCATCGAGGGAATTAACGTTTTTTGATGAAATTAGGGAAAAATAGGCCGTGGCCTGACTTTTTCAGACTTCGGCCACCATGAAAAAGTTAGGCCACCAAGTGTAAAATGGTCATAACTCGCTTATCTTTTGATCAATTTGAAAAATTCTTGGTGGCTTAGGTTCCCCAGAGTGTGGCCTAACTTTTCCAAAAACTCGGCCACCATGAAAAAATTCGGCCACCACATGTAAAACGGTCAGAACTTCCTCGTTTCTCACCCAAACCGAAAAAGTCTTGGTGGCCTAGGTTCCCCACCCCATGGCCTAAGTTCCCATGGCCTATGTTCCCAAAAAAAAACTCACAGAACACTGTAAAACGACGCGAAGTCCTCCGCCATCGAGACTCAAAATCACTTTATTCTGTTGATTGTTCTCTCCAATTTTCTTCTCAATCAATTGTTTATTGTAGGCCATATGATGACTGTCTACAGTACTTCGAACTGTCGAAAGACTTTGTAAGTCTCGTTTTATACTGGAAAGGGGATACTGTAGTTTGTAGTTTTTGTAGTCTCAAAAAATTCGCGATTCGAAAATTCGAAAAAATTCAAAATTTTTTCAGAAAAATTATTTTTTGAAATCCAAGCCCCGCCCATTTTACGAGTCAATATCACAAGCTCCGCCCACTCATCAGGCCACGCCCCCTTCGTCTCCAAAAAAAATTTGAATTCAAATATTAAAATTTAAACCACATTAAGCCACGCCTTCTTTTACTGGGATTACATGAGGCCCCGCCCACAAAAACATTAGACCACGCCCGTTTTCGAAAATGAGGCTCCGCCCACTTTTTGGTGGAACCGGCTCCGCCCCTAACGCAGTGAAGCCACGCCCCCTCTAAGCCCCGCCTATTTTTCGCCTCGTTTTTCAAAATAAAGCACCGCCCCTTTCCATTCGTCCCGATTTTTTGAAATATAGGCCCCGCCCCCTTTTGAAACCCAAGCCCCGCCCCTTTCTCTCCCGTCCTCATACTTTGGATCCTCAGCCAAATCCACAGGCTGTTTTCCATCGTTATTTTTCGTATTCCAAAGATCCAAATGTGAAGCGTAGACGCAGACAGCACGACAAAGAAGTCGTCGATCTGGAATATTCTGGAATTTAGGGGGCGGGGCTACAGTAATCCAGGATCTGACTTAATTTCGCTGCCAAATGAAGTACCGTATTCCCATTTCGATCTCGAATATCGAATGGTTGATTTCGGATGAACGCCCTGGAAAAGATGATTGGAGGGGGCGGGGCCAGAAAGGGGGCGGAGCTTACGCCACAACTCCATCGATATTGTCATAGGTGATTGCGTGGAAGAGGTCAATGTGTCGTTTATGAATCTCTTGAGCATTAATTTTTTTCAAAACATCGCTGAACATTTTGAAGAAAAGGGGGCGGAGTCAGCCAGCCTATTTATTTTAATAATTATTCAGAAATGGATTTGATATAAGAGTAGGAACAAAGGGGGCGTGGCAATAAATATATAAAACAAGTTCAGTGGGTAATCACGTGCAATTCCAGGGGGCGTGTCAAAGAGAGGGACAGAAAACGCGCTCCATTGAGAAATGATCTCAATGAAGCGCGTTTTGGATACAATGAAATGGGGTAGAATAATCAGGGAAACAATCGGAAAATGCACTCTTTACATACTATTATTAATTATTCAAATGATGAGCAAGTCCTCGGCCAAATCGACAAACACGATTCCCTCTTGATCGACGATATATCGGCTCAGCGAGTTCTCGATCCTCTCCTTTCCATTCCCGTCGATCGTCGTCTTCCTTCTGTACATGAGCATCGTATTCTTTGGATCGACGGGCGGTTGGAAGGCGAGAAGAGCGGCGGCAGGAGACGATCGGAGGGAATCCAGTGATTTGCGAGTAGTAGTGGTGGCCGATTCTTGTTGTGTTGGAGATGCAGGAGGAGGCGGAGCCTTCGTAGTCGGTGGAGACGGTGGAGGAGTCGGAATCTGAAAATTCTCAAGGGTTAGCTTTGCGGAAAACTCGGCCATCATGGGTTTTCTAGGCCAGTGAAAGTGTTCTCATTCAAATTGGGCCCGCCCCCCTCTGGGCCTCGCGCAAGTCAAGCCTCTTCTTAAATCACACACTAGCATTGTTGAATTAGGCCCCGCCCACAAAACCACAAAGGCGCACCCCGTTTTGAAACCGAATCCCCGCTCACATGTTCTTTTTTCGAAAGGACAGACTCCGCCCACGAAAGGAAAGCAGTTAGGTCACGCGCTTCTAAGCTCCGCCCCTTTTTACCATACGCCCCATTCCGTTCCAATGATAAGCCCCGCCCCTTTCTATTCGTTCCCCCTTTTTCAAATCTAACCGCCATTTTCAGAACAGAAATATTCAAATTAAGTCACGCCCATTTTTGAAACAAAGCTCCACCTACATTTGTTGTGGAAAAAACAGGCCCCGCCCACAAACCAATGAAGCCACGCCCCTTTTGAAACCAAAGATCCGCTAACGCTTAACTAGCTCCGCCCCTTTCTAATTCGTTTCAGCTCAGCTCTTTTAAAATCTGGCCTAGGCTTCCGGGGGGCGTGGCCTAACTTTTCCAAAATTTTTTTCGGAGTTTTCCATCGTAAAAATCTTTTTTTTGGCTTTATCCTTCATTTTTAGCACTTTGAATCCCATTTTCCATTCAAAAATGCAAGAAATGATCTTACCTTAACTTCTTCGTACATATCTTCAGTTCCATAAGTGAATGGTCTCAAATGATCGTTCAATCGATCCTGTTCCTCTTTATTCATCGGTACAGTATGTCTCGTTTCGCGGTAGGCATTCGTCGGCGGACGTCTCGACGTACGTGAATTTCTATTATTCTGATGATGATGATGGCTCGATGGAGGCGGTGGGGGAGCATTGAATCCTCCACTTGTTGTCCCATGATATCTTCTATTCTGTTGATTTGTCGATTCTTGATGTTGCTGATGATAATTATTCTGAGGGTAATTCAATGAACGTCCTCGCATCAGCGGATTCGGGCCATTCGGCGATTGGAATAGTGGTGGTGGTGGACCTCCTGGAATGGGAATTTTCTCGATTTTTTACGGGGAAGAGAGCTTTTTGGCTGGAAAAACGAGAAACTAGGCCAAAAACTGGCTATTTTGCTGGAATTTCAGAGGTTTTCGGCAAACTTAACGGTATTTTTCGAGAAAAACATGGAACAATCAGGATTTTTACTCTAAAATTTCGAAAATGAAGAAATTTGGGTTAAAAATATACACTTTTCTTGAAAATTCTAGATTTTTACTGAAAAATCTAGCACTTTCCATAAAAATTCGGCCCTATGAGTCGTTTTCACGCAACTTTTCATGGGAATTCTATTGTTTTTCGAATTTGAAGCGATTTTCACCGCTTTTGACTCAAAATTCTAGGAAATTAGCCGATTTTAGATGATATTTGGGTAAATTCGATCGAAAAAGCCAGATTTTTGGCTTAAAATCTTCTATTTCTCGGAGTTTCGACGTTTTCTTGCGATTTACAAGCCATCTTCCCGAAATAAATGCTCACTTTGTCCACTGGCTCTCGCTGCTCCGCCGAACCCGTTTCGTTGTTGCATCGACGACGTCTCTCGCTCTCCCGATGCTCCTGAAAATTCATTTTTACTCATTTTTATTCAAAAATCTCAATTCTCCATTAAAATTGCGCGATTTTCTTTCCATTTTTCCGGTCAAAAATCATTAAGAATCTTCTTTTTTCCCCCCAAAACCAAAAAATAACTCACCTTGATATACATTCTTCAGACTCGCCGATCCTCCTCTTCCACGTCTCAGGAGACGGCGATGCGTGTTGTTGTTCGCGTCGACGAGGGTCTCTGCAAATAATTCTTTTTTTAGGCCTAAAATTTTATTTTTTCTAAATTATTAATTACCCCGTCGCCACGTGGCCGATCTCGGCGTCTCTCGATACATCCCTTCTTTTCTTCTAAAATTTCACATTTTCGGCGGGAAAATTGCGAAAAGATACGAAAAAGATCAAAAAAATTCGAAGGAAAATTGACGAAAATTCGAGAAAAACGTGGAATTTTCGAAACGACACTATCGGCGTGGCGAGACCCATCGATGGAGAAATTGCGTGCGCCTTTGAATTTTTGGGCGGTTTTGAAAAGATTTTTAGATTTTCTGCAGGATTTTCGGCAATTTTTGCGAAAAAAAATTTGAAAAACATCGCTTGTTCGAAAAAAAATTTTTTAGGGTAAGAACTGCTGAAATTTGGCTTTTCAGCATTTGTTTTCATCAAATTTGATGATTTTCAACAAAAAATCTGCTCGAAACCGCTAAAATTAGGCGAAAAAAGAAAAAAATGATTAATTCCGAGAAAAGAATTTTTGAAAGAAAAAAATTAAAAATTCGAAATCGTGGCGAAACCATTGCAAAAACTCCATTTCAGCCTGCGCCTTTAAAAGAACAGTAGGGCTTTTTTGAATGAAATAACACGAAAATGACATTTTTTCCAGGTTTTGATGATAAAATTGCTGTTTTTTGGTGTTTTCAAAGCACATTTACTTCTAAAAACTCTAAAAGCCAGCAGAAAAATCGCAAGAATAGCGGTTTTTGGCTAAAAAACAATTAAAAAATAAAAATTCACTAGTAAAATGGGAATAAATCGCGCAAAAAATTTTTAAGAGTTTCAAGAAGTCAATTGAATTCCCCCAGCTAACCTTCCTCCTCTTCCCGATCTTTGGACTTCTCAGCGGAAACCGGCCTTGGGCACTGTAGCTCCATGTGCATGACATGGCATCTCGTGCATCCTGGAAGCAGAGATTATTTTTAAAAATTAAAGAATCGATTTAAAGATGTTTTTTGAAAGCAATAGCTCTAAAATTGAAAAAAATGTTTTCGAAAGTTTTCGAAAAATCGATTTTGAAAAAAACTGCTAAAAAAGGAAAAAAATACTCACCGGCTGTGAAGACCGGGCAGTCCATCGATTCATGGACGTCGCCGCATCGCACGCATCCTGAAAAAAAATTGATGTTTCTCGAAAGAAATAAAAATCTCGCTTACCGGGCTCGAAACTCTTCGCTGTGGTGGCCTTTCTCTTTTTTCGTCGTGTTAGTTTATTAGTTGACATTTTACCTGCAAAACAATTGCAGATAATTGGAAAATTAGCGAAAAAACGACTAAAAAGCGAGAAAACCTATGAAAAACCAGAAGAAAACATGACAAAATTCATAAAAATAATGGGAAAAACTCAGAAAAAACAATACGAATTTTGATCTATTGAAAAAAAATTTTCGAAAAAAAATATTTTTTGACCTCAATTTTTTTTGAAAAAATAATTTTGGGTCTAAAATTATTTTTTTGAAACAGAAAACATGTTTAAAACAATTTTTCACCCCGAAAAACTTAAAAACAGTTTAAAATGAGAAAACATGTTAAATCCCAAAAACATGTTTTTCTACCGTACCCCACATTTTCGTGGCGAGACCCAAAATCCCAAAATCGTTCAAAATCATCCAAAACAGGCCGTGTTCATACTCATTCAAACCGTCTTGACCTCCTGATTCCGAAAAAACAGTTCTCGAATTTTTTAAAGCAAAAATAAGAGAGATGCGGTAGAAAAACGAAATTTTCCGTGTCAACGATTTTCAAAAATCTGTAACTTTCTTCATTTTTCTTGTTATTTTGTCATTTTTTGACCAAAATGTAGGGAATTTTTCAGGGTATCCGGGAAAATTCTGTTTTCATTGAGATTCTCAGTTCTGCTATAAAAAAGAGTATATCGATCATTGACTCCTGGTGTGATATTCTGTGGAACACAGAAAATTTTTGAAAAAAATTTATGTTTCAAAACTTTTTATTTCATTTTTTGAACTGAAAATCTGGGATCATGACGAATAAAATCTTCAGAATCTTCAGTGTTCAAAATTCATCAGACACCAAATTCACATTTTTTCACATCAATTTTCTATTTAAATGAACAATTTTATTGATAAAAAATGAAAAAAAAAAGATTTTGAATGTAAATTAAAAAGAGATATAAAACTTGAACTGCAAATGGAAAAATGCTGTTTCAAAGTTTTTGGTTAATGATTTCACCTCCTATTTTTTGTTGTTACTTCGAATTGTGTGAAATGTCATTTCGAAAAATGTTTTCTCGTTCATTCAAATTTAATAAAATTAAATCCTATTCACTTTGTCGAACAACTGAATTCAGCTCCGTATCATTTCAAAATGAAAAAATTTGTAACAGTAAAATTTTGCAACATAAGACGGCTTTAAAACTATAATATGGTTTTTCAAAATTGGTACGGCTAGATAAAACGAGTAGGCCCAAAACAGCAACAGTAACCTGAAGTTTGATGTGCAGGGTTTTTGGCGGCAAAATGTCAATTTCAAATTTTAAGATTTTTTTCTGAATTCTGGTGGAATTGGCGTTTTTTCAATGCGCTTTCGATTATTCTAAGAGTAATAATCAAAAATTACCATAATATCACCGGAATTCGGAAGAAAAAATTTTTTTTGAAATTGAAATTTTGCCGCCAAAAACCCTGCACATCAAACTGCAGGTTACTGTTTCTGTTTTAAGCTTAATCAATTTACGAGCCGTCATGTATCAGTAGAAAATTCGTTATTATAGGAAAATCCCATGTGCAAAACAATAGCAATCGCATCGTCGTCAAAATGTTAAGCTCCGCCCACTTTTTTAAAAAGCTAAATTCAGCTCCGTATCATTATGAATGAAGTGGGAGGAGCTTAACATATTATTACATTTGAATGAACATGAAATGTTTCGCACAATATTTTTAAAAACTGGCCTCAAATTTGAAGAAAAGTTGCTTTTTTGAAACAAATTGAAAAAATCTGCTGTTTCAAAATTTTTGAAGATGTACTGAAGTCATTTTCAATTATTTAACGCAATATTTTTTCTTCACATTTTCCTCCGAATGCATCTTTTGACTGCCTGAAAAGTTGAAATCAGTGTTCTCCTTCACGTCTTATAGGTCTTGAATAATTTACTTTTTTTCGCATATGCGGCTTTCTAAATGTAAATTTCAGAAAAGTGATTTTGTTACGTAGCCAACCTGAAACAGAACAAATGTTTCAAAAACGAACTTTTTTTTGTAAATGTTTTTTTTTGATTTTCTGATTATTTTGTCAGTACAAAGTTCGAAAAACAGTTATGTGGATTCAGAAATTCAGAACCAGCAGAGAGATCCTGGGACAAAAAAAACTCAAAATTCGAAAAAAAAAATTACCGTTTCAAAATATTTTCTGAAATAAAACTTAAAAATCAAAACTTCAGTGTCCGTGTCCATCTACCTGTGAAATAATAATGGGCTTCCAATCCACTTCTGAGAAGAAAGTTACTCGAAAACAACTAAAATTCAGATATAAATTCAATTAGAATTTCAGAGAAAGTCAATTTTAAAGTGATTTCAACCAGTGAATTCTTGGAAAAAGGAAGATGAATACTACTTGATACTACTGAAAAAAACCGCAAAAATTAATTTTTTCATTGGATGGAACGGGAAAAAATTTAAAAATTTTAAGCAAGAAAAAAAATTTCATCGAAGAACAATTTTTTAAAACGTAACCGGAAAAAAATTACTTTTTCAGATTTTCGTCAAAATTAATACAAAAATATATCAAATTATCAGAAAATTATTCAGTTTATCACTTAATCAGTACCTTCCAAGACCCCTATCATTATCCTCCGAGTGCACGCGCGCGGACGGAAAAGGTACCCTCTAATTAAAAGAGTGCCCCCTTCTCGAATCTTCTCCCCACCTCTCTCTCTCTCTCTCTCTCTCTCTCACTCGTCTTCTTCTCCCCCTTCTTCTTCCCCTCTCACTGCGCAAAAGGATCAATATTATGCACAAATGTGCTTTCCTCCTCCCTCTCTCTCGTGTCTCCGATGTCTGCCGTCTCTCACCTTCTCCATACTCTCTCACTCATTGTACATCGTCTTCCGATTACTTCTTCTTCTTCGTATTCTCCTCGGAAACGACCGATGGACGGAAAGAAGGAGGAACAACGACAATTTGGTCCCTTCTATACTTTTTTGCAACCTTTTTTCTTCGGCAGTTTTGGGGTTTTTTAGTTTAGTTTTTGTAGGAATTTAGATGGAAATTGAATTTTTCTAAGGATTTTAATAGTTTTTTGAAGAGATTTAGCGGAAAAACTTGAAAAATATTTTTTAAAAATTATGTTTCACTAGAAAACCATATTTTTCGTAAATTTTTCTGTCAATCTGGCCACATTCCGGACTTTTACCAGGAAAATAACCATTTTCTTTAAATTTATAGCGAAACATGGAAAAAAAAGTACTTTTAGTTAAGAAAATTATGTTTTTCACTATTTTTTTTCGGAATTTTTAAATTTATCATTTAGAATAATTTTTCTATCAGCCGAAATTTATTTTAATCAGTCATTCATTGTGAGAATAGAAAAAACTTAATAATTCGTAAGAAATATCATAGTTTTCTGCATCTTTTTCTTAAGTATTTTGTCGGGAAACCGCAATTTTTGCTTTAAAAAACTTCAAAATTGAGATTTGCTCTTGACTTCGTTCTTTTTTGGAATTTTGAAACTGGTAAAAATTTCTCGAAAAAAATTTCTGTTTTCATCATTTTTGGAATCTAATTTTTTTTCATTTATACCGGTTGCATTTGCTCACTTGAAGTTTCGAACACTATGTTATAAACTAAGAATCATTCATTTTCTCTTTGAATTTATTTTTTCCCGATGAAAAACAATTGATAGAACAATTATTTTCGAATTTCCACTTAGAAGCAAAAGTATGCAAATGAGCTTTGCTGCACCACATTGCGACAGACCAAAAATTGAAAAAAACTTCTGTTTCAAAAAAGTTTTGAAACAGAGTAAATGTGAGATAAATGTTGATTCTCCTCGCATATTCAAATTTTAAATTTTAACAATTTAAAAGTGGGGCAAACGTAAATTTAATTTTTTTTCCCGGTTTCATGTATGTTTTTTCATTCTCAGAATAAAACAATTTAATCCAGTTTCGATATTTTCAAAATTCATCATTCTCTTCAATCACATCGTAATAATTAAACAATTGTGAATTCTTGAAAATATTACAGATCTCAACTACAAATGCACCAAATCCATCTTCCTTGACACCAATTATAGACGAATATAGTATCTACAGTATCCCAAAGAACTCCAGAAATGGTGGAGATAATGAAGAAGTCAACGAAACAGGAAACAGTCAAAGTGAGTATTTATATATGAAAAAATTCAAAAATAAAAAAAATTGATCGTCGGATAAAAAAAGTACAAAAATCTGAAAAAATTCTATTTTCACCTGTTCTCTTTTACTTTTGAAACACGAAATAGTTGTGGAAATCACCTGTTAAAACCACATTTTCAGTCAATGTCTGACTATTTTCTAGCTGAAAAAAGCTTTAAATTTCTGAAAAAACATGGATGAGTGCGTTCAGAATCAGAAAGTAAGCATTTTTTTTCAAACATATTTCAAAAAAGTCGATTTTTTTCGTTGAAAAAAAAAGCATTTATCACGAAACTTACGGAACTAAAAGAACAACAGTGATCGTGACAAAATGATTAATTTGAAACAGAAAAAAATTTAATTTTTGATCTAAGACGTTGTTTTCTAGTTTTTCTTTTTATGATAAAAGTTTTATGAGGTGAAAAAGTTGATGAAACCGGTATTTTGGGAGTTTTCAACAAAGCACACTATTCGAAAATCAAGAAACTTCTGTTTCATGGCTACCTATATTTAGCTTTTGCTTTCATATTCACCATTAACCCATTGACCGTTGAGGAATAATAAAAACTTTCTCTAGAAACATTGATGTATTACTCAGATATTCAAGGAATACATTTCAATTTGAAAAAACCGAAAAACAAATTTCTGTTTCAAAAAGACACTAGCCATTAGAAACTTTTACTATACTATTTGATACCATGCCTTCAGTTGTTCCCGCCCATCCTAACTGATTTCCGTCTATTCGCATCATTTTTCTGTGTGGCTGAGTTATTTAGACAAATCATTATGTTTCGAAAAACATTTCTGTTTCAAAAATTATGTGATTGAAAAGAAAAAATATCAGCTCCAGTCAAAGTGCGGATAGGTGTTAAGACAATCATTGGCGGATACATCACTTTTTTGTCATCGTCTGACTACATTTTCTGAAATTTCTATTTATGCGTTCAGAAACAGAAAGTGAGAATTTTGAGGAAGATTAGTTTTTTGAAAAAAAAGTACAGGAAAACATTTAAAACCAGGAAAATTGAAAGTGATCCTGACAAATGATCAATCCGAAACAGATAAAATTTCAAAAACCCTGAACCTTGAAACAAAAAAAATCATTCTCTTCTTTTCATGCTATCCACAGTATTTCTAGGTGAGAACACTTTTTTGAAAAATAAAAAAAAATTTTCTGTTTCACGGTTTGAGTTCTTTCTTTTTATGCAACATTCGCACTTAATTTTTTCATCATTTTAAATACTGAAAGCCAATTATAAAGTTCTTATTCACGACATTTCGAAAAAACAGATAAACTCAATTATATCAAAGTGACACCAGCTATTCTTCGATACCATTTCTCATATAGCTATTTTCTGCTTTGCTTTTGTTATTCAGAAAACTTAAAAATTCTTGGAAAAACAATTCTGTTTCAAAACAAACCTGATTGAAAAGGCAAACAGATCAGCTTTAGTTAGAACGTAGATACTGGGATGTTAAAACAATCTTTTTTTACTATTTTTCTCATCATCTGACTATTTTCTTGAAATTTCCATGAAAACATAATTATATATGGTTTCTTGATCAGAAAATGGCCTTTCAGCCAGTAACCCTGCAATCAATTGTGAAACTTTTTTTCTGTTTCAATGAATAAGTAAACCAAGCCTTTTTCTATTTTAGTCGATTGCAATCTGTAACTATAGTAGCTTAATGTCAAAAAACACAAACTGATACTAATCAGAATTGCTGTTTTGATATAATTCTTTAGTGGTTTTGAAATATGACAGTTCTCGATAAAAAATTTTTTTTACAAATTCTTCGAACAAAAATTAAAAAATTCTGTTTCAAAAAACATGGAACTAGAAAGACCAAAACATCAGCTTTAGTCAAAGCGCGGTAAGATGACAAAACAATCATAGAGTATCGAATAATACCAAAAGTCTTCGGAAAAGTGTTTGCAAATCAAAACTTTTGATAAGCATTCTGAGAGTTCGGATTTTACGGAATCACTAACCGAGAAACAGAAAAAAATAGTCCGAGAAGAGAAACACAAAACCTAGCTTTAATTTGGTATATAAATATTTTTAAATTGAAATCGAATTGAAAACTTAAAAATGGTATCTAATCCAGGTTTCAAAATAGGGAAATTTCAAAAATCTTCAAAAAATTTCTGTTTTGAAACTTATTCAGTTTCACTCTGTTCAAATGGGTCATTCAGTGACCGGTTTTGAATAATAAAAAACTTATTAAAAAGTTAATATGCTAAATTTCAGGTGATAGTAAGATGTCGACCAATGTCATCACAGGAGATTGCAAATGGACATACAAAGTGAGTCCAGAAGTAACCATAATCAGGGGGTTATACACTGTGAAGTGTTTATTTTTTTCAATAGAAAACTGAAGAGTGTGCTCAGAAACAGTTTTTAAAAAAAATTTTTATGAAATTTCGAGTTTTTAAATCACCTGAATTCAAATCAATCTCTCTGACAGAACCTGAAAAGGAAAAAACCGATGAAATTAAATTTTTAAAAACAGAAAATTCAGGATTTTTCATGATTGCGGTACAAAATAGTTATTTTAAATTATCAATTTTCGTTCACAGATGAAAACATTTCGTTCTAATATCCGCACGAAACAAATTTTCCCCATTGAGAACATTTTTTGAAACATTATTTTTTAAATTTTTTTTCAGAATCGTCCACATGCGTCCCCAACGTGGTCAAATCGAGCTGAAGAATCCGAAAGAGCAGGATGAGCCGACAAAAGATTTCACTTTCGATGCCATTTATGATGATAAGTGAGTTTTTTTATTTTAGAAATATCCAGTGATTGTCAGATATTTCGAGTCAAAATCCAAAATTTTTCGAAACAGAAAAATATTCTTTTCAATAAAAAATCCAAATAGTATAGGTTGATAAAAACTGAGAAATGGGGGCGAAGTTCTGAAATATAGCACTTTTTTCGTTGAAATTTTAGATTTTTCTTTGAAAAAATTGTTCTTTCAATCTATTATAATGAAGTTTTGTGTGACTCAGCTAGGAATGTGCTGATATCGGGAAAAGAAGTAAAAATGCAACAAGAAGTGTCCCCGAATCAGTAAAAAATTTTCGAATGCTGTATGTAAAAAAAAATTAAATGATATTTTTTGAGTGTGAAATCACCGGTTTTTGAAACGGATAGTTTTTTTTGGAAAAATATTTCCAATTTTGGAATATCTTTTTTTGTTCTGACTTGCCCGTTTTGAACACTTTCACTTTGAACTGTTTCTAAATCGTTCTCAAGTTCCAATCGTTGTTAATTGCATCATTTTTTCAATAACCACAACAAAACACCACTGTGAATTGATCGGTAATTACAAAGTTTTGAAACAGTGATTACTTCAATACTTCTTTTTTTTCATTCTGAATATTAAAAAAATCTGTTTCACAGAAACCATTCATTAATACAGAATTATTGTTCTCATACTAACGTTATCAATCCAAAACGCAGTTTTTTTGAAATTTTTCTGAAACTGTTTCAGTTTATTTTCAAATGATATGAATTGTGTCCGATGTTTGCTGACATTTTAAAAATAACATCTAAATCTTCCTCTATAGTTCACAAAGAAAAATAGTTTCTCCATTTAAAATTTGTGTTTCATTTTCAAGAGCGGAAGATACAATTTACGAAGGGTACGCTGAAAAGGAACATGGCATACACGAAATATCGGAATTTTGTCTCCTGTTCATTGGAGTATTTTTGAAACAGTTCATTTTCGAAATTGCGTGAAATTTATTTGTAAGAAAATATACTGTTCTGAAATGTTCGTATCGAAATGAAACGGGCTGTCGGGATAAAAGAACAAAAACATTTCATCAACGGGAACCAATATGCAAACAATAAAAAGTCTGTATTTATATTAATATAAATTACGTGAAACAGTATAAAAATATATTTTCGGAAAAAAAGCGCCAATCTTCTGAGATGCCAAGAAAATCAAGAAAACGGATTTCTGTAGAGAATTATAAAATTTTGAAACATTAAAAAATGCAAATTGAAATTTAACTCCCAGAATTTGACAATGATTGTTCAATTTAAATTTCGTTTTTCTTTTTCTGAAAATTATCATTGAAAAAACATCAAATTTCCTTCAATGCCGGTAGGAAATTGAAAATTGAAATCAAAATTTGAAATTCGAGAAACCTGCACATCAAACTGCAGGTTACGGTTTCTGTTTGAAGCTCAATCAATTTACAAGCCTAACGTTTATCAGTACACGGTTTTTCAACTAAAATTTCCACTCTGAGTAGGGGGATCAACGGAAATTTCGGCTCCGTCTCATTCCGATATGAATATTTTCGAAACAGTAAAATTTTTGAACTTCTGAAAATATTAGTAGTAAATTGTACTGTTTCAAAACAATTCGTATTGAAATGAGACGGAAGGTCAGGTTAATTGTTTCCTTACACGTTAGGAAAAAAATCATTTCGAAATGCTGATTAAAACATTAAAAAAACTGGGGAACCCTTAACACTCAAAAGGAAGAGCACAACAAATTTGAAGTTTCATGTTTTCTTTTCGAAACAGTACTGAAACAAGTTCACAAATCGAAAAAAAACATACATTTCAAGTGAAACACAAAAAATTGTGAAAATCCTAATTTATATTCAAATTCAATCTCGTTCCGATATAGCGCCATTGCTGACACCATCTCTCCCATTATTTAAAAAAAAAATTTTTTTTCGCTGTTTCAAAAAAATCACCTATTCAAATAATCAGAAAGTATTTAATAATATCGCTCGTTCTCTAAAAATAATAAAAACAATTTCAGTTCGACGCAATCAGATCTGTACGAAGAAACGTTTCGGGACCTTGTGGACTCAGTTCTAAACGGTTACAATGCGACAATCTTTGCCTACGGTCAAACGGGAACCGGAAAAACGTACACGATGGAGGGAAAATCGACGGATCCAGAGCAGAGAGGAGTCATTTATAAGTGTATCGATCATATTTTCGAGCATATTAATGCGTCGCATAATCAGGAATATCTAGTTAGAGCCAGTTATCTTGAGATTTATCAGGTACTTTTATTATTTAGGGAAAAATAATTTTTTCTGTTTTAGGAAGAGCTACGAGACCTTTTGGAAGCTGAATCCAACAAGAAGCTGGAGGTGAAAGAACGCCCGGATGGTGGAGTCTATGTTAAGGATCTTACGGTAAAAACTACAGTAATTTTATTTGAAAACAATTTTTTTTTAGTCGAAGCTAACTCGAAGTGTGACAGAGATTCAAGAAGTGATGACAAGAGGAAACGCGCATCGATCTGTGGGGTATGTTGTTTGACAAAAACTATTAAAATCAAAATTTCAAAAAATTGTATAGTTGAAACATAAAAAAGTGAAACAGAAAAAGTTATGGTTTCAAAAAAATTTAATTTCGGAAGCAGCAGTTCTAATATTGTTCAATATTAAACCTAACCAAAGACTGTTTTTCGAAACAGATTTTTTTTGAAAATTTTTGCAAAAAATTGACAGCAAAATTTTTCATTAATTAATTCGAAAACGTTGCTTCATTTGAGTAATCGGAATTCCGAACTTCGCTGAAAATGTGAAAAATCTTACAGTTTCAAACAAAAACTATAAAAAGTGAACTTTAAAACTCATAGAACTATCCTTTCAAATTCCTTCTGTAAACTTTAGAAAATCTTTGAAACCCAATTTTTTTTCGCAATGAACATTTTCTCTGTGCGAAATCACTGTTTCAAGATACTGATACAGTAATTCAAATTTGCCGAAATTTTAATTTTTTTTGCCTTTTCTTCAAAAAATTGCCCTGAAATTTTGTCACCCAATTAAATTTCACGCTCCCTCTTATTTTTGAAAACAATTAATTTTCTGTGGAAACACGTAAAAAAGTAGGCGGAGAAATCGAAACAGAAATGAAAATATCGGTTTCACAAAGTTTTGTTACCAAAAGCCTCAAATTAGATCTTGTTGTTTCATGATGTATTGAAAAAGTAATCACTATTTAAAACAGAACTTACTATTAGCCGAAACTTTTTGAAAGAAAAAACGCAAAAATCGTTAAATTAGTTGATTTTTTTCGTGATTTGTTTGAAAATTGCATTTAAAAGATTGTAATTCTCTCAAAATTTAAAAAATGTTACTGTTTCGAACAAAGATATCAAAAAGTGAAGATTGTGAATATATTGTTAGGGCTCCTTTTAAAAATTGTATCAGTTTTGCCGATTCAGAAAAATACAACCCGATACCGATGAACTATTAAAATTCCTCCATAAAAAATTTCTTCAGAAAGTGTTTGAAACATTATTTTTTTCTCAAAAAGTCCCAGTTTCTTGACACTGACACATCAATTCGGATATCCTAAAATTTAATTCGAACACCGATCGACGCTCAAATAAAATTCAAGCTTTGCCTACTTTTTTCATTGAAATTCCTCTATAACAATAATAACTGTTTCAAAAGAATTTTTGATGAAATTTGAAGGCGAAGGATAATGTTTAATGAACGAACATGTAATCTCAAACAAGTTTTCAAAAACAGTAATTTTTGGGAATGTTGGAAATTCCGTGAAGATCTAACAATTTTCACTGTTTCAAAATACTATCAATCAAAGTTTACAAGGAATTACGAAGTTTCGTAGTTAATAAACACACATTTTCAAAAAATGGAATGCTTCCAAACAATCTTCACTGTTTCAAACATTATTGAATTTTCAGAGAAATTCTGGATTTCTAATTAACCCCTTCTTTCACCGAATATCCAATTGAAATTTTTAAAAAGTTATCAACAAAAATTTAGAAATATTTTTGAAAATATAAAAATCTTCACTGTTTCAAGATACTTTCCTATTGAGTTTTCAAACATGTTTTCATGATGACGACTGTTTCTAAATTCAGTTTCATCAAGTTTGAAGATTTAATAAAATAATATTTCAATCGAATTTTTGGAAAAAAGTTTTCTTTCGAATTTTCGAAAAACAAACTGACAATTTCCACTGTTTCGAACTATTTTAAAATGAATTCACAAAACACTTTGAGTTTGATTGACTTCCCGAGACTTTACCAAATTCACAAAAAAAGATTTGGCAAGCTCCACTTTGGCATAAATTTCCACAATAATAACTGTTTCAAACTGTTTTCTGAACTTCAAGAATATTAGTAATTATCACTGTATACGTAAATTTAATATTTTTATTTGTCGAAAAGCTAATATATTCAACGTTGAAAAACATATTCTCAGCAAGTTTTTAAAAAATAAATTTTTAATGTTTGTTCTCAAAAATCTGAAAATTTTGTAACAGTCTAACAATTTCCACTGTTTCGAAAGATTGTCAAAATTAGTTTTCGGAAAGTTTATGAGATCTTCCATATGTTGAACATCAGAACACAGTTTCATTTAGTTTTTCAAAACAAAGAAGGCGATTCAATTTTGAAAAAGTATTGTTTTCAAAAATTAGAAAATTTCGAGCAAAAATTCTTAAATTCAATTTCAAAAAAAAAAAAAATTACTGTTCCACTATAATTTCTAATAGAAAAAAGAATAAATTATTTGCAATTCATTCACAAACTTCGTTAAACATTACTGTTACTAAAAACTTATACAATAACTCAACTGTCCACTGATTTTGTTTGACTGCCGTTGTAATACCGACGTTCAATTACCGTTTCAAAAAAAAAACGAATTTGATATGATAAAATCATAGAAAAAATTCATTGGTATCACTCGAAAGTTATGAAATCTGTTCTCCATTGTGTTTTCGTAAAAATATTTTTTGAAAGAAAAGAAATCTAACAATTTTCGCTGTTTCAAAATATTTCAATTTCAACTTTTTTCTAGTTTGTTACAATTTTGCTTCTTTTTGAATATCTCATCAGAAATTTATTCTTAAATTCTTAAAAATAAATTGATCTTCGAAAAACTCCACAGTTTCATAATTATTCACAATAATAACTGTTTCAAAGTAATTTTAACAACATTTTTTCAAGAAAAGAATTTTAATAAGTGCGATAGAAAAAAAAATAATTCCAAAGTTTTAATCTTCAGTTTCAAAATACTTGAAATTGAACTAGAAAATTTGAAAGCTAGTTTGCGTTCTCTTACAGAAGGAATATTTTTTAAAAGTTTTAAAACAGAAAATTTTGAAGAAATTTAACAATTATCACTGTTTCTAATCACTAGAAATGGAGTTTAAAAAGGAATTGTTTCTATGTAGTTTCCTCCTCTTTTTCTTGCATTCGAAAGTTGCGAAAAAAATTTAGAAACCTTCGCTGTTTCAAACTATTTGTCTTTTGAATTGAAAACATTTTAATTTTGATGGTCCCCACCTAAAATGTTTCAAATAATCACTGTTTCAAAGTTCTATTTCAATAAAGTTAGAAGAAGTTTTCTTTGATAGAACGTAAATGGAACTTCTAAGAAAAAATTGTAGAACATAATACGTTCCCAATCAAATTTTCGAAAAAATTAATTTTTTTGGTATCAAAACTGAAAAATTCGAAAAAAATTCTTTAAAAAAACTTTCTCAAACTATTTCTTATTAAATTTACACAAAAATTCCGTGTTTGGTGAAACGGGTGGTTTTTATCAAATTTACAAATATATTTATTTCGACAAATTCCATTAATCCAATCAATCACTAATAATACAAAAGTTACTGTTTCAAAATAATTTCGAATAAATTTTCAGAAATGTTCTTACTATTCAACGAACCGATAACGTTGGAAAAATATGTTTTCAATCGAGTTTTTTTTTGAAAAATTTCAAAATCTCAAAATTACTTAACAAATTCCAATTTCCCTTAAAATTTACTGTTTCGATATACAAAAACATTTTTTTGAAAACCAAAATTATCAGTTTCCATCAGACAGCGTACTAAATTTTCAGTCGAACAAACATGAACGAGCACTCATCTCGATCCCATGCCATCTTCATAATCACTGTCGAATGTTCTCGAATCGGGGCGGATGGGGAGAGTCATATCACTGTTGGCCGTTTGAATCTCGTCGATTTAGCCGGTTCAGAACGTCAATCAAAGACCGGGGCGACTGGAGAAAGGTTTAAGGAGGCGACGAAGATCAATTTAAGTTTATCTGCTCTTGGAAATGTGATAAGTGCTTTGGTTGACGCTAAGTCAGCTCACATCCCCTATCGAGACTCAAAACTGACAAGGTTGCTACAGGACTCTCTTGGCGGTAATTCAAAGACAGTTATGGTTGCTTGTATAGGCCCCGCCTCCTATAACTTCGAGGAGACGCTAGGAACGCTAAGGTACGCTAACCGGGCGAAGAATATTAAGAATCAACCGAAGATCAACGAGGATCCAAAGGATGCCCTTCTAAGAGAGTTCCAGGAAGAGATAGAAATGCTTAGGGAGCAGTTGAAGCAAAGAAAATCGAGAAAGGGCGGAGACAGTTATTACGATGAGCAACGGGCGAGATTCGAGGATGAAGTGGAAGCTATTCAGAATGATGATACGATTTTGAAGCAGGAAAAAGAGAAATTGATAAGGGAAATCCAAGAAAAGCACGAGTTATTGGAGAGAGAAAGAGTGGAACAGGCGAGAGTCGCTGATAGAATAGCCAATATTCAAAGTAGATTGATAGTTGGAACGGAAGAAGACGTGGAATCCCGAACGAAAGAACAATATGAGCAATTGGAGACGAAAAGAAAGGAATTGGCTGAACAGAAGCGGAGAGAGAGGGAAATGATGGAAGCATTGGAGAGACAAGAAGAGGATACTGTAGATTTGAAACAGACATTTTCGGATTTAAGGCAGGAAGTCGAGGCGAAGAGTAAAAAGTTGAAGAAGATGATGATCAAGTTGAGACAGGTAAGTGGTATTGAGGGGCGGAGTTTCAAGTCAAAAAAGTTTTTATTATAAAAATATCAATCTTCTGAAATGATTTATTTAAAGGGGCAGAGCTTGTTTCCTTTCAAAATGATAAAATTGTGGCCAGAGCTTGATAATATTCCAGTTTCCAAGAAAAATATTTTTCTTAAAACTCTTAAAATTCGATTCCTTTTTTTTTCAGTACCATTTAAAAAATTAATTTTTTCCGGAATACCGCATCCCATATTTCATCACTTTTGTATTGTTCCAAACGAGAACTTCAGAAAACCTTGAAAGTTAATTTTTTCCAATTGTTACTTAATTTTTGATCCAACAATCAGAGTTATAAACTTTTTTTAAAGAAGAAACATCGAAACAGAAAAAAAATAATTATCTACCATAGTCTGTTGTCGTTGAAAAATTCTAACGATTGATCATTTTTGAACTGAGAGCTTATTGATATAATCATACGAAGTTTATTAATAGATGAATGTTGAAAAAGCAAAAAATTTCCTAATAAACGTTATAATGCTCTGCTTCAAGTGTTCATCCAGTACAAGAAGAAGCATTTTGTACTTAATTTCGCAACAAATGGTATCGAAGTTGAAACAGTCAAAAAATATTTTTTCGAAATACTTTTTTGAAATTTTTGCACAGTCATATGTTTTTCGGGTGATTTCCTTAGAGTTAATCCCACTTTTTTTGCTTTTATTTCTTGCTTTTATCTGAAAACCTAAGAATCCGAAAGCTTCTCCTCTTATTTCCTAGAAATCCATTTTTTGAGACATACATGGTCAACAATCAGAATTATAATCTTTTTCTTAAACGAAAAATTGAAACAGTAGAAAAAAAATTATTCAGTCAGATGTCGTTGAAGTTCAATTTGGGTTTTTCTTCTGTGTAATTCAAAGAAAACGGAACCTCACGGATTCTCAGTTATTCCAACTAGAGTTTTATCAATGTGATTTGACCATTTTGAACACTAAAGGCTTATTGAAACAGCTAAAAAATTTTCGAATGAACGTTAGAATTGTCTGTTTCAATTGTAAAACTAGTATGGTCACATAACTAATTTATATTCCAATTTCCACATTTGACTATTGAAACAGTCAAAAAACTATTTTTTTTTGAAAATATGTTAGAAAAATGGGATGGAGTAATTTAGTTTTAAAAAATCAAAATTTAGGAAACGGAAAAAAGCTTCCTTCCCAAATTTCCATTCAAAACATTGTTTACTGTTTCATCTGATGAAAATATATGCTCCGTTGCTTAAAAAAATACTCAATGTATTCCATGTTTGCTTTGCAGGCTCGAAACGAGGTTCGTGACGTGTCAGACGCATTTTCGGATGAACGACAGACGTTGGATGATACGATATCGGCGATTAGCAAGGAGTTGAAGTTGAAGTGGGTTTTTTGTTATTATTCTGAAATTAAATCATCTTTAAAAGTGAAAAAAGAAGCTTTTTCGTAAAATTCGCTGAAAGGGGCGGAGCTTAGATTAGATGGGGTTTTCAAAAAGTTCGCAAACACCGTATACAGTTTATTCCACCAGATCAAGGGTTTCTGAAAAAATTATTTTACATTGCCGTTACTACTGTAGGATTCTATAAACTTTCGTCATTGATATTGTATAAAACTGGAAATTTTCTAAATGGTACTTGTTAGATACAGTAATCCAGTTTAGTTAGTTTTCCCAATTGCCTGGAATCAAGTGATTCAACTGTTTCTCTCTCTCTCTCTCTCTCTCTCTCTCTCTCTCTTTCTCTCTCAAACACATTCCTCTATCAAACCACTGAATAGATGTAATTTGATACGATTCGCATCGTATTCTGTTTCTCCCTTTCCCTCTTTTTTCTCGATTTCTCACCATCTTATTTGCATGTTACTTCTTTCTTCAAGACATCTTTCTTTGAGAAAAAACATTTTCCCTTTGTAAGCAGTTTGTTTGTTAGAATCACTAAAAAAAACTGAGTTGGGAAAGTTACTTTGGTTTTCGGTGAAACGGTTTTTTTGTTGAAATTTTGGTTTTTTCCTTGGTTTTCCAATTGAACTTACGAAAATAACACAGTTTCACGATAGATAGGGTTTTATCTGAACAATCGTAATCATGATCTCTCCAATGATTGTTGCTTATTAGTACAATGAAACCGAAAAATTTACCATAATGAGAGTACGAACAAAAATTGATTGAAGATTAGTTCAATTCAGATAATTTAACAAAAAGTTGAGAGGGTGGACCAAAAAACGTTTGGTTGGAACTGTATTTTGTCATTCTCAGATAGAAAGGAACTTTTTAAAAAAATTATCTGGTTTGATTCCAATTTCAATAAACTGTAACTCAAAAGGAACTCTTAACATGATTTTTCGTAGAATCGCTTTCAAATTACTTTAGTGAAACGGAAAAAATAATGCCCAAAAGCTTCGTACTCCTTCAGAACCATCTTTCAAAAATGAGATTTATTCGTAAGAGTTAGCTTACTTTGGAAAATGAGCAATGGTTTATCTTCAAGTGGAGTGATCTTGAAAACAAGACAACTCTAGTTACAGACATATTATCATTATCATTTTTAAATGAAACATGAATCTTTTCCAATGATCAGTGGACAATAAAGAAGAAAAATGTTTTTGAAAATATTTTGAAGCACTAATTTTTTTTGGATTTTTCAAATTTTTTTTTAGGACAGATCCCAAACCCAATGAACAACTTTACAATTTTAATTTAATCCTTCATGTTTGAAACCGCAAATCTCAATATTTCCTTTTCTTCCAGACTCCTAATAGTGGAGAACTTCATTCCGCGTGACGTCAGTGAACGAATCAAAGAACGTGTCGAATGGGATGACAACAATTTCATTTGGAATATGGTCTCCACCAGTAATCCCATTAATAATGGAGTTGCTAATCATGGTGAGTGAAAAAATTCTTGAATTGTTGAATTGTGCGAACAAAAAAATGAAGTGGAAAATTTGAAATGGCAAAAAAAGTTTTTTCAGCGAGAAAAAACTCTTCCAGAATGAATTTTAATAAATTTTATTAGGTTCATTTACGAAATCACGTTAAATCTCCAGACTCAGCAATTTATCCCATCTTATTAAAAAAAATGAAAATTTTCTAAAACAGAAATTTTTTTCTAATTTTTTGAAAAGTTTTTTTTAGTAGGCGGAGCTTCATTTTTTAATTCATTCAGATTTCTTTAAAATTGAAAGTTTTCCATCAGTTTTTAGTTATTTTCAAGATTTTTTTGCGATTTTTCATAATTCGTTCAGAATTTTGTATTCGGAAAAAGAGGCGAAGCTTGAAATGCGCAGAAATATCTTTTCGTCATTGGGAAACATTGATTAAGAATGTACATAACAGTAATTGTTTTGTGAAATCTCGAAAACTTGAGAAAAAAAATTAAAAATTGAACGTAATTCCATAATTTAGGAAAAATTAACAATTCCACCATTTCATCATTTTCGAATTTTTCTTGAAACAGAAACTGATGCATTTTCAAAAAAAATTTCACTGTTTCTGAAAATTCTTGTTTCTGGGAAGAGTCTTTTATTCCCATTGAATCTTAAGATTAGCTTTCGGTATTCACATCGACCAAAGGTTTAAACGCTGATAAAAAAGTTCTTGAACATCTGATAAATTTTGAAACAGTTATTTTTTCTGCGGAAAAGTTTTTGAAAGCCATTTGAAGCTAATTTTTAGTTAAATTTTTTGAAAATCCTGGAATTTTAATTAAACCAATTTTTGAAAACGGGAAATTTGTCTATGCGCCTTTAAACGGAATTTCGAAACAATTTTCCAAAAAACTTTTTTTCGCTACTGTATTTTTGTGTTTCAACTAAATGTTTTTTGATCCCAAAATCTGAATTCCATAATCATCACAACTTTTTTCAGCTGAAGTAAACGAAGAAGGCATTCTGACTCGTTCCTCTCTGGCCGATAGCGGAGTCTCAGTGAGCGGTGGGACGACGACGCCGACATCGTCACTGGATAAGAGATTGGTGAGTCTGATAGAGAAATGAGAGAAAAAGAGAGAAGAGCATGCATTTCGAATAACAGATTTTCGATGCCTTATTTTGGAAAATTGTCACAAGACATTTTCTAGAATTTTTTCTAGAGAATCTAGAAAATTGATATCATTATTTGGTTTTTTGGCACAAAATATGTTATTTTTTGAAAATTTTCACTATTTCAAACAACTTTTCAATCTAAAATGTTTCAAGAAGCTATGATATCTTATCTCAATCGTGTGGCGTAATTCCGGAATTTCGTATTTTTTGCTAATGATTACAAGATATCCTTGTAATTTCTGTTCTTATTTAGAATGTAATTTTCGCTTTGCAAAATTGAAAAAATGGAAAAATTCATTTTGTTCTAAAACAATTTTCCGGTTTCAAAAATAATTTTAAATTATTTTGTGTTGACTGAAACTGTTGATTTTTCCATCTTAAAATTTTTAAAAGTCTTTTGGCTTTTTGTTACTATAACGCTTTCTAGCAAGAAAATATTTTTTTTGAAATTTGGTATAGAACAAGTAGAACGTTACTATATATTGTGCTGATCAATTTGATTTTTCATCTCTGAAAAAAAATCCCGGTTTCAAAAAATTTTATTTCTATCTTTTTGCTAGATAAAATTTTTGTTGGTGTAGGTTCTCCAAATCGAATAATTATCTGTTTTTCTCCAATTTTCTGGGCTTGTCATGGTTAAAAACATAGAGCTCAGTTTGAGTTGGTGCATAACATTCATATATGCTACAACAAGTGTTACTCAATAATAATCAATGTTGCTATTAGGTTGATTCATAAGTCCTGACGGATTTTGGTAGTTGAACTTGTAGCGTGTATTTCTCTGTTAAAACTTAAAGGAGACAGCTATGTTTTTGCCCCGTAAAAGGTCAAAGCTCCCTTTATTGGAAGCACAATTGTCATCATTCTAGGTTGTCGGAACACAGAGAAATCTTTTCTGATTCCTCCTTCATTTTTTGAAATTTTTTCATGTCTTTTTGTTTTTCTTCGAATATGACGTGGTGTCTATCGAAACGAATTTTATTTTAGTGGTCATTAACTATGGACAAACACTCTTCAAAATTGTTAGCAATGCCAGGTTTGATCAACTAGAAATAGGGAGTTCTCGAGGGATTTTCATCCCCATTCGAAATTAAGGATGTCTTCAGAGCTGAGCCGACTGTGAAATCAGATAGAGAGAGATCCATTTCAAATTTTGTGTGAATGATCATGGGTATCTGGTGTATGCATTCAAGTAAAAAACCAGGATTGAAAACATTCACCAGTGACAAAACTCAAAAAATGTGCCTCACCCTTTTGTGACTCCACACAATTCCGAAACACGTGAGACCACCTGGTTGAATCTCTCTTCTTTATCGATGCATAAATCATTGATTCGAATAACCTTTGGTGGTAATAAATGAGATATGACTAATTCTTATCAGCAAGGTTCTAAGTTAGTCGGCTCAGCCTAGAAGCCATCTGATGTCATTATTCATGAAATTCATAATGTTTTCAGTCTGATGCTCTTCCAGAAAAGTAGTGTACATGGGGTAACAAGGTAATACTTTTATCATTACGGCCAACATATATACTCGTCAGAACAAGAAATTCAGGAGCCGTGCTCATCTCCATTCTGGAGAAATGTCTGAATTTCATTTGTAGTATGCAAGTGTTCAACATAACGTCGCAAAAAAAGCTGGCAACAAACTTGCTGGATAGGCTTTGACAATCTTTTTATATTTATCAAGCAGTTTACTCTTCGAAGCACTGATTAACAAATTTCCAATCCCCAGTAAAACGTTTCAGATGAAAAAAAGTTCAACTCAAAAAGTATATCAAAAAAGTAGTGACTTCACATTATGATTCTCCTCTGTGGGAGTTTTAGTGGGGAGGCATCTCTATGATGGGGCTGCGTTAGGAGACACTTGAGGGTAAACGTGGACAGTATTTGCAATTTAGCCATCAACTCTATGGCAAGTTACACGTGAAAATTTTCGACCCCAAAATCCGTCAGGACTTATGAATCAACCTAATATTATTTTGAAACACATTTTTTTTGGTGAAAACATTTTCTCTAGTTAAAAAAAAAGCTGCTCTCAATATAAATCTCAATGTTTGTCTGGAAAATAATTAAAACTGGAAAAACCCACTCCTTTTGTTTAAAAAACCTTGAAGTATCAAGCGAAGTGTAGTTTCACCGTTTCAAGAATCTTTTTTTGTGAGCTAAAACTGAAAATTGTTTGGTATTCAAGCTCCTTACTGCAGATAGACAAATTTGTGAACAAAATTTGAATGTTCGAAAAAAATTTTTTTCCTGTTTCAACTATTCTCAACTTGTATAGAATTTCGTATCTAACAATATTGTATCATACTGACTGTGTTTATTCAGGTGGCGACACCGGGATGTCGACGACCGATGTCAATGTGTGAACGAATGTTGGTTGAACGAGCCAGGGATCAGTTCAGTACGCAAAGGAGGCCGCCTATTTCTGGTCAGTTTTTAATAGTATATTATATTTTAAAAATCAAAGCTTAGGCTCCGTCCACTTTTTTAATCTGTATAGAATGTTGGCTGCACTATAGAATTAAAATGGAATTAGATGAAGTAGATTCTTTGAAACATAAATTTTTAATTGAAAAATTCGAACAATTTTTCAACTTTTTCAAAATCATAGAAACAGGAGTTTCGAAATAATGCTTAGTTTCTTGAATGCTTTCGTACAACTGCGCCCGATTTTTCTTACGGTTTTCATTCAATTTTTCACGCTCTTCCCAGTTCCGAAAACCCTCAAAAAACAAAACTATTTTTTACCATGCAAACAAAATTAGAGAATCAAAAAACATTTGGAACCAGAAAAATGTGAAGGTTCTTTAAAACAGCGAAATTTTAAAAAATTTAGCTATAAATTTTTATTTATTTGAAAATTGGTGTTTCTGTTTCAGAAAACTTTAATCCAGCAGTTCCATCCGAAAATAAGTTACTGCTTGTTTTAACAGGGTACCGTAAATTCATACCCGTAAATTTCATGTTGACTGTTTCAAAAGTTTTTCTTAAAGCATTGAAAATTCAATCCTTATTGTTTCCCAATCGTCGAATTTTGTTTCCTGCCAAAAACTCGTTCTTTCATTGTTTCAAAATTTCTCGATGTTTCCCAATTTTCCATTAATCACAGTAATTATATCATCAAATTACAAAGAAATTTTTGAAATATTGCAATTTTGAGTAATTGAGTAATTGAGTGATAGACCAAAAAATTTTTCCAAAAAATTTTGAAACCGGAATTTTGAAATTTTTATAAAAACGGAATAAATTTTATTTTTTTCAAATAAAATAAAGTGTTCTGAAAATTTTTCTGACATTTTGACAGGAAAAGAAAGGAGCAAATCTAATGTCATGCATGTACCGTAATCTGCCCGTATTCTTCTTGAGAAATGGAAAGTATGAGGGGGGGTAGATAAATTTGTCGCAAAAAATTTCAAAAAAAAAATGTGTCCGCAGCAGTTTCTCAGCTCCTATCCAACCGATTCACACCGTTTCTGAACTGATAGATCGGAGAGGTTGGCGGCATGATGCCCGTATTTTTTGATTTTTGAAACTCACATTTGGAAGCTCTCTCACGTTCTGTACTAATTTTCAATTTTGAATTTCTACGTCTCCCGTGATGAACTGATACAAAAAGTGGAGGAAAGCTTCTCTTCACTTTCAAAATATTTCATTTCTAAATTTTTCTTCTCCTTCTTTTCGGAAAGTTATCAGGGTAGATAAAAAATTAAAAAAGGACCCAGTAACAAGGCAACGGGCCGTACTCCCATTCTTCAGGATCTCATAAAAGCTTATGCTGTAGAAGCAGAGCTTGATGCCCTGGACTGGCTTTAGAGCCCGTTGGGGCTCAAAAGCTAGTCAGTTAGTAACTAAATAAAAAATATTTGGTTATCCCAAGAGTGTTTTTAAAGAAAGCCGAGAAGAATGATGAATTTTTGAAACATTGAAATTTTTTGTATTATAAAATGTGATAGAAAACCTAAATCCATTTTTAAAACATATTTGAAAGTGGAATTTAAAATTTTTTCAAATAGGAAATAGCTTTATTTTCAAAGATTAAATAGAGTGCCCTGAAAACTTTTTCTGACCTTTTGACCGAAGCTTTTCATTCAAAGACTTCACTCTATCTCTTCTTTTCTCTCTTCCCAGTTTCTCCGGAAACTAGTCGCTCCGATTTTACGTCTTATCTATGCATTTCTCTCTCTCTCTCTCTCTCTCTCTCTCTCTCTCTCTCTCTCTCTCTCTCTCTCTCTCTCTTTTCCTGTGTGTGCGTACTAGAGACCCGCCAATTGTCACTTTTTTGCTCTTTACTACACATTTTTCTTTTCTTTTCTTCCCTCCTCCCCTCGATTTGTTTGTTTGATTACATTACACTTTGAGAGGTAAATGTTGCCAATTTTTTGGGTTAGAATGGCCTAAAAATGTTTTTGAGACTATTTTTTCTGTTCTGAGCATAGTAGTTACTGAAAGAATCTATTTATCAAGTGATAAACAATGTAAACTATTGTTGAAATAGTTTCTATCACGACAACTGAATTTAACATTTATGCCAATTTTTTTCGAAATTTTCGGAACAGTGAAAAATATTTTTTAATTCGAAATTTCTGAACTCCTGACTAAGGATGAAGTATCAATTGAATAGAAACTAGAAATTTTTGTAGCAGTAAAAAATTTAGAATTTTTCAAATTCCCCCTGATATTACTTTATCCCTGGTATTCCTGATATGAAAAGTGTACACAATTAATGGAAGTTAAAGAAAACCCTGCACTTGTGATATTCTCGAAACAGAATATTTTTCGAATAGAATTTTGTGCACAGAAGCTTTTTTGAAAAAAAAAATTCAGTTTCAAAAATTGATTATCAACACTATATCTTCTTTGTGTAGCTTTCTCGCGCACCTATGTACATCATAGCTTAAATAAAATAACCCCGAAATTTTCTAACTAGTAAGTTCATTAATAATGTATGCTCCGCCCATTTTTACAGTTTCAGTGATTTAGTTTTTTTTCAAATTTCGACAATGAATCCAGTTATTTAGATGTATCGTAAGGACTCATAGTAAAACTTACAAAAATATGAAAATCAAAAAAAAATTTTTGAACACAAACACTTTTTCTGAACAGTTCAATTTTGTTTCTCGAAAAAATTCCTGTCCCAAGAATCGATCAGGAATATTTCTTTTTTTCTGTGTATAGTGGTAGTTTTGAATATTTATTGTCGAAATTGAATGAAAATGTAAGGCCCGCCCATGATTCTCATAAGCTGTTTTTTAAAGTGGGCGGAGCTTAAATTTTAATGGCCACTGTTTGAACCGATAATCGTAATTTTCTAAACATTTTCACAGTTTCACAAATTTAGTTTCAAAAAATTGTTTCAAGCATAGGTTAATATCTGAAATGTATTTTGGTTTTGTACAAAGTCAGTATTAATTTAACTCAACCACCTTTCCTAATATTTCGTAAAGGTCATTTTTTTATTCAGTGAATATCAAGGAGACCACAATAGAGTAATTTCGTTCAACAATGAACTTTAGAAACATCGAATACAATTCCAAATCGGAAAATTTCACATTTTTGGATAATTTTTTCTGTTTTTTCTGTCAGGGGCATTTTCGAAAAATCAGTTGATGCCTCGTTACAGATCAAAAATTACGTATCATCAGATTTTTTACTATAAATAATGGAATCACATTTTGTGAGAAAAAAACGAACAATTTTTCATGCTCATTTTAAAATTTTGCATCGCGGCAAAAGTGCCTGGGATAAAATAGAGTGCATTTGCATCACATTCAGGTGTCGGTATTTTAAAAATTTGCCTGCTACTGTAAAAATTTAAAATTAAATTCCTGCTTCAAAATTGTGATTTCCCCTGTTAATATCCATTGACCAATAATTTGATTGAATGCATTTTGATCCATTTATCAATAAATCTTATGATATTCCAGGAAACGCAGCATTCGTTGAGGCGACAATCCCAGAAGAAACGATTCGATTCTGTGGAGAGAACGTGGTGATCTTCAACGCTTTAGAGAGATATGTTCCAGATGTGACCGACGCCGATCCGTCCACTTTTACGACTATGGTGAGTTGGATTTTAATTTATTGATGAGAAATTAAAAATGTTTAATTTCAAAGAAATTGGACAGAAATTAGATTTTCATAATTCGCAAACGTTTCGAAATCAGCATAAAATGTAATCTTCATGAAACTAGAAAATAACGTTGAAACTGAACAGTTTTTTTTTCGAAATTTGAGATTATGTCTTAAAATCTGGATGATATTGTTCAATGTTTTTGAAATTACGTTGAAGTGAAGTTTTGAAACATACATTTTACTATTTTCAAGTTTACTATTTTATTAAGAATTAGTTTATAATTCTGGTTTTTCATTAGGAATAAAATACATAGTGTCATTGGATTTATTGGATGCTTTACAAAACTAGAACAGTTTGTTGGAACAGAATTTTTTTTTTGAAACAAAAAATTTGAATTTTTCTTAACTAATTCTTTTGTTCTTAAAAAGAGAATATATTGCTTGCTTTTCTTGAAACTATGTTCATATTTATTCATTGAAACATATATATTTTTAATTAATTTTTTTGAGCCGTCGGAAAAAATATGGGGCTATTAACAGACAGGAAAAAGAAAATTGACTCTTTCTTCTATTTTTACTGCTGTTCAACAACCCAGTATTGCTTCTTTTTTTCTGAAATTATAACAGTTCGGAGAAACAGATTTTTCTGCAAAAAAAAATTTCATTTTCAAAAATTTTCATTTTTATCCCGAAGCACATCAAAAATGTATTAGTGAGGCATAAAATTCTTCCGATTTACTGTTTCAAAATCAAAATTTCTTTAGTTGAACTTTTGAAAAAAACACTCCTTGCTTCCTGATGCCTTGCAGACTTATCAATTAGGCTCCGCCCCTTTAACAATTTTTCATTGATAGTTATCGTACCCTCCTCCAACATTTTTTATTTTCAAATATTTGAAATAAATGAAATAGAAGCCAGAATAACCGAAAAAAAGGGCGCGGTCTAAGTGTTCAGTGTGAAATAGTATTTTTTGAAAATGATGAAAACGAAATGTTTTCAGTTTCAAAATGAATATTGACACATATTCATTATCAATTATTAGTACCGTGATTGGAACTTCATTTTCTAAAAGAATTTATTAGGATATTGATGAGCTGATAATTGGAAACACATTCTAATAAACAATGATCCCAGTATGTAGATAGAATAAGTTTTTGAAATAGTAATTTTATTTATGAACTACATTTTTCTGTTTCAAAAAAAAGTTCTGATTATCTCAAATTTCGCCAGAAAATTTTCTTGAGACCAGCTTTTGAAAAATTGTTTCTTCGTTCTCACTATGCAGATTTATCAATTAGGTCCCTTTCTCAATACAGTACCCCTTATCGTTTATGCTCACCTCTCATTTTACATTTCTCACTTTTGTTTCCGAACTTTAAACGAATTACAAAAAACTATTGTAGTTAAGAAAAAGGGCGGTGGAGCCTAAATACAAAAACTAATGTTTTCCAGTTTCAAAATGAACAATTATGCATAATTGTTAGTCCTGATCAATCTTGTGCAATATTTCTTTTTTGAACAATTTTTATTTTGTCTTTTATTTTTCTTGCGACATAATATACAGTGATCCCAGTAGAGCATTACAAGTTGTTCTTGAAACAGTAATATAAAGCTATCAAGTGGGAGAAATTCCTTCTGTTTCTGTAGAAACGTTTCATTATCTCGAACTTTTACTTGAAGTTCAGCTTTTACTGGGCGTTCATTTATATTCTAAGCATTCTATGTAATTTTCCGTATTTGTGAATTTTCAATACAAAAACTAGATTTAAATAGAAATTATAAAAGAAGATTACTAGATTTCTAGATTCTAAAATCTAAATTTAGCTTCTGACTAATCGAAAACCAAGGATTACTCCGAGGAAAAAAAAAGAGGAAGAGGATTTTTTTTGATTTTATGCGTATCACATGCACATCCACTCTTTTCCGCCTCTCGAAGGCAAGAAAATAATTTATTGGCATCGTTAAAATATTCTTTAATCGTACTTATTCATTTATTTTTTTTTCATGAAAAGCTCCAAACTAGAAGTAAAAAAACAATGAAAGAATATTTTTATTATAGAAATTCATTGAAACAGTTTTTTTTGTTCTATGATTGTTTGAAAAAATTCCGCTTTTTTAAGACTTTGAAGTTGAAAAAAGTGGCAGAAAATGTTGTTATAAAAGTGTTTTAAGTGCCATGGACCGTAATTACTGACATTTGTTAGTTTCAGCAGGATAATGATCCATTGTTTTCAAGAACGATACATATTGAATTAAATTTAGTTGAAACAGATTTATTTTTTTCGAATAAAAAATAATAATTCCCTTCAATTTTCAGTCAGAACGCCGTCCATCAATCGAAAATCTGACGATCGACGCGTCGAAGGTTCTCGTGCCAATTCTGAACCAATCGACTACGTCACTCAAGTAAGTTTTCTAATTTTCATTTTTTTCCCGAAAAAATTTATTTTACATTAACGACGTATTATACAAAGTAATTATTTCGGAAAAACAATTCTTTTAATAATTCTCAGAGAAACTGTAAACAGTTTGTCCAATTTTTCGAGGGATTTCACTGTTTCAGACTCCGTTTAAGTAAAGTCTCGTTTCCTTTCAAAAGTTTGGACCGTGTAGAACCCGTTAGAAACTGAATTTTCGAAACATAAGGATTCAATTCAATTTTTAGTTTATACGGACTTTCAAAGCGAATATTTTCTGACCGATGAAAAAGTATTTTTGGGAAAGCATAGATTGTGTTTCGGTTTCAGAGAAACAGAAATTTTTGTGAAATCTAATTTAGCTTCTCCCACTTTTTGCCTACCACTGAAATTTGGTGCCTGGAGTGGCAAAGAAAAATGGGATGAGTAAAGATGTGTAATAATTTTTGATCATAATTTAAGTATGCAAAAATATCTTTACTGTTTCATAAGATTACAAGATAACCCGAAAGTTTTTGGTTCTTATTTTTAGAATCAGGGGTGCTGAAAAATGTAAAAAAAACTTATTAAGAATCAATTATTCACTATTTTTCAACCTAAAATTTGGAGTATTTTATATTCTCTGTTCAAAAATTTTAATAATTCGGAATATTTTGAAAAATTTTGAAAATTTTTTTACGGTTTCAAAAAAAGCTAGGATTAGGAAAAAAATGGTTTTGGGATTACTGATACATTTTAATGAACAACGCTAAAATAGATGAAAACATCAAATTTTGAAAATACTTAAGAAAAAGTGGGCGGAGTCAATATCAGATTTTCGCAGATTTTTTTTTCTTGAAAGTTCGAAGAAAAGTTTCTCCAAGACTTGAAAGAATATCTTCACTGTTTCAATATTTAAACGGAATGCACAAAAAAATTTTGAATTTGTTTCGATCGTGAAAATTTGCTTTTTTTACTGTTTCTAAATTGCTACTTATTTTAGTAAGCTGCGATTTTAACAATTTTTTTTGTTGATTCGAACGCTTGCTTCCTGAAATATATGTTTCTTTTTGAAAACTTTCTGAATTTAAATAAGTTGTGACTTTTGATTCCAATATCAGTGAAAAATTGTTTTTACGGTTTCAGAAATTTAAAAAATAATAAAATGAAAGAACTAAACCGGTTCAGGTATGGATTTCAATTCAGAAAAAAATCAGTCCTCCCAGAAAAAATGTCTTTTTGACTGAATTTTGTGAATTAATGTTTCACAAAATTAAAATGTTTCACATTTCCTACTAAGTCAACCAAATAAGAGGGGCCAGAATCCTTGACGTTGCCTGAGAGCTGAAAATTCTTGAACAACAAAATTTCAAAGAATAATGATTCCAGGAATTCAAAAAACGGGACAGCCCGCAACGACAGTACGACGATGCCGCCGAACAACGGTTCGATGAGGAGGAGTCATTATTGAGAATGATGAATGAGGGAATCGAATATGTTGATTATCTTATTAATGTGAGTTGATGAAAAATGATGGATAGTTAGTTTTTCCAAAAAACAATTATCGGAAGAAATTATATTTAAAAACTCCCGTTTCAACAAAGTGTAATGGGGTCACCAGAAAAATGTTTTGCTGTTTCTACCTTCAAACGCACCAGTATTTGATTTTTAAATTCAAATTCTCTTGGTTGGTCCGAAAACGTCATGATTTGAAAAACAGAAATTATTTTTCATTTCCATTACGTTGAAAGAAGTCTTAATATTGGTAAAAAAATGAGGAATTTCTATAATTTCAATAGTTGGAACAGTATTTTCTAGTTAGAACCTGACTATAAAAATGTGTTTTTTTCACTGTTTCTACAGTAACCTATTCTGGAATCACTTTTTTTACGTTTGCTGCGACTAATATTGGGAAGACCTGGTGAAAAAAGTTCTCCTCATTATATCTGGTTCGCAGCGAAGTTCCAAAACTCTGTCTATATTATGTGCTCGTGAAGAAACAGTAATTATCTTCAATTTTTTGAAAATTTGTGAAAAAAAAACCTTCAAAAAATTTTTCAATTGTTAACAAAGTTTCGCTTCAGTAAAAATTTAAAAAAATAGAAAAAAAGCTAAGTGATACAATGAATTTTGAGACAGAAATTTTACGAATATTGAAAGTAACACAGAAAAACCTAGATAACCTTTCATAATTTCGTGAAAAACACTAGTTTAAAGGCGCAAGTGGCTATAGTAAAAAGTTGTTACGGTATTAAATTCAATTTCCACATTGTGGAAAAGCTTTTCAAAGGGTTTTCCATTTCAGCATCCGTAGGCAGTATCCCGAATATTGTGAGATAAATCAAAAATTTTAAAATTAAATTTTGGGAACAGTAATTTTTTGAAAATTTATGTTTGAAATATTTTTTTACTGTTTCTACTTGGGAATATTTTTTTCTGTTGACATGTAGCCCATAATGCCCAGTCTTCAAATCGAACGTAAGAAAAGTCCAATTTCTTTGATACAAAAAATTTTTTAATAATAAAAATTGCAGTTTCAAGGTTACTATAATTATTCAAATAAAAAGTTACAATTAATGGACATAAGTCAATAACAAAAATTTTTTTTAGAAAACCGAAGAGCTAACGAGAAAATTGAACGAGTCGACGGATTCGGAGGGAATATGCGCTGATATGGGTCGGAATCTGTCATCGGGAAGAGGATCGATGACGTCATCAATTAATAATGATCGGATGTTTTTATCGACAATCACACCGAAACGAACACTTCCTTCACGGATTCCGGCGTTGATGACAAAGAGTTTACACTCTCCAAGGTACGCCTTTTTGAATGAAAAATCAAAAAAAAAAGTAATTTCTAGATCCCAATCAACGCCACGTCAATCTGCATACGGTTCCGGTGAACAGTTGTGTCAGGATTACGGTAGAGGTTATGAGACAAGGCGATACGAAACAGAGATTTTGTTGAGTCGAAGTCAAGAAAGAAGACAACAGAGAGCGAGTAGCTATGATCCAAGGTAAGCACACAGATATATTATCTTACGGCTACTACTATTTATTATTGACTGATATTTGATACGGTAACATTTTTTCAAAAAGTTCAGTAGATTGGGCTCCGCCCATTTTAGTTCAGGTTTTCCTGTATTCATGAACAGAAGTGAACCAAATAGCAAAAATAAAAATTCTGCCTGAAAACGGTACTGTAATGATTTGTCTGCAGTTTTAGAAACTTGCAACAATAATATTGTCGAAAATGAATCGACATTGTTTTCTGAACTAATCTTTGCTATTTTACTATTTTTTGAAACAGGATCTTTTTTCTAGGCCTCGCCCCTTTCATTTTTCTAACCCCTTGTATAGTTTTATTATCAAACATACAAGTTAGTGTAGTTATTGGTACGGGATCCATATTGGGTTTAACTGCGAAGTAAGAGTGAATGAACAAAAAACAAATCCATCAATAGTGTTCTTGGAACAGAAAAAAAATTCCAAAAAAATTATAATAAAACATTTGTATAGTTAAACAACACTTTATGCATTTCAATTTTTTCATAAACCGTGATAAATTTCGAAATTTTTCTAACGGGGTAGCTGAATCGTAGAGATGAACCATAGTCTGCATTCATTTTTCTCGGTGAAATCAGTTCTTTGTTGTCTTTAGTATGTGTCTTCTCCAGAATACGAAAATGTTCAACAGCAGCTGAGATAGTTCCGCTCAAAAGTATCCGGCAACATCCGAATTGTTTGAAACAGTAAAATTTTTGAAAAACTGTTGACAACAAAGCAACCACATATTTTCAAAACCAGTTGTCTTGTACCATGGACTTTTCAGAATGGCCCTTGAAGAAATATTATTTTGAAACGACGAATTTGAGATTTAGATTGTAAAAAATTCGAATTTTGGCGTTTTGAAAGGATATTTTTTGAAATTGCGCGTCGTTTCGAAAAATTGTACTGTTTCGAGTTTGTTAATTCAGAAATTTTTACGAAACTGAATCCGTTGTTCTTTTTTCTTTTTCATTTACCATAAAAACAACCAAGTTTTATTCAACCGTCTAATTCTAGGAAACCAAAATGTAGAATAGTCATGGAACGGCGAAGATTAGGAAAAGTATAGAAACAGCTATTAGGCATTTTGATATCCACAGTAATGATTACAATCCGAATAATCATTCAACATATTCTCATTACTGTAAGAAACTTTGAAACAGAAAAATAGTTTCCAAATAATTTTTCCAACTGAATCAGCTTGAAAGCTTGTTAGAGATGATTCTGTTAATTATTCGACCTCAACTACTAATAATACTGTTTCAAAATAACGAGTTCAATTCTTAGAATTTTAAAACAGCTACTGCATTGGCAATACTTGTTGAATTGTTGAAAAAATGCTAGTAGCTGATAATAATTTTTTGTTCGAAATTTAGACTAATTTTTGAGAACTCATTTTTTTGTGGATCATGAATAATGATAGTCAGTTGATCAACCTATTTAAAATGATCAATTCTTATCTAGGAGCAACTGAAACAGTAATGATCAGAAAAAAGTATCGAAACAACGACTGCACATTTTTCTAAACATTTAGGTAGCCATATTGCCAAGTTGGCGGGAATAATTATTAAATTTTGTACTGACTACTAAAATGAACTTTGAAACAGAAAAAATTGTTTAAACTTCATAAGTATAACATTCTAATATCAATACTGTTCTAAAATTACTGATTCAGTTATTGAAGTTTTCAAACCAGCTTTTTCTTTATTTTGATAAACTGAATCATGATGAATTTATACATCTGAAGCAATAAAAACTCGAAAAAACTCCATTTCCAGATGCCTTCTGGCCCTTCACTCAACTCCAAATCGTCTCTCCGCTTCCGCCTGTACATCCAATAATTTCCTTCCAATGACGTCATCATCAATGCAAAATTCGACGTCTTCATTCTCCCGTCTTCTACCAAAAAGACCCCAATGGATACGAAGTCAACCGACAGTTCAATTAGCCGAATCGACTGTTTCCTTGGAGTTTTTGAATAGAAAAGATGGATTTTATTTGAATTCTGATGAAGATTCTTCTGATTTTGATGAAAAAGAACCAGAAGAAGAAGAAGTTCTTGAGACTCCAAAACGAAGATTGAGACGAATGATGTCATTGAGGAAATTGAAAGAGAGGAATCGAAGGAAATATAGGTAGGCTTCTAGAGGAAATGATTTTAAATATATTTTTCTGTAACAAAAAAATGATTTGAAAATTATAAAAAGTCTACCTGGTTAATGTTCGATTAACAATACCGATATTTATTTTTTGGATTTTGGATACTGTTTCAAAACCATGACATTATTCATTCGCTAACTTGGTTGATGACTGATTACAGTCGGAAAAAATTATATCGTACTTTTTTTAAAATTTTTTTTCTGAAAAAAAACCTGTTTCGAAATTTTCGTTTGAGTTATATGGTTATTGTTTTGATAGTACACTCATTGAAATAGATGAAAAGGTATTTCGAAAAATCTGAAATTCTCTAAGATGCTTCACCATTGACTCCCAAACTTTTTTACTGTTTCGAGACTCCGTTTTCACTAAAAGTAGTTTGAAATTGTGATTTGAGAGGCAAAATACAAATTTTTGCGGTTTCTACTGAAAAATAAATTTCTATATTTTTGAATGAAGCAGTTTCGAGTCTAAATTGACAATTAGATTGAAAAAATATTTTCCCGACAGCTCTTCAGGGTTTCGAAAAAAAATTACAAAAATACTTCGTTGAAAAAAAATTTCTGTTTCAAAAGACTGTTGAACAGAAAAATTTATTTTTGAAAAACATTGTACAGACTTTCTTAAGCTTTTCGAAAGTCAAAAAAATAATTTTCTTTCAGATCCTCTCTCCGACGTCACCAAACAGCCTCATCCCAACCTACAGTAACCCAGAATGAAAACTTGTCCGATTTTCTCAGCGTCTCTTCTCCCTTATTCTATCTCCTCATCGCATTCCTTTTCCGAATTCTCCTTTTCCTCTCCGATAATTTCATTTAGTCGTTGCGGGCATTCCCTTTCTATTTTGAAATTTTAAAAATTTCGAAATTTATTTGAAAATCCGAAAATATCAGTATTACGGTTGTAATTTTTCCCCATTTTTTGCTTTTTTCGATTTGATTAGTGCTATAGTTTAATATTTTTAGATTTCTCAGAATTATTGAGAAGTTATCGAATGAAATTTTTTTTTTTGCAAATAAGTTTTTTTTCTGTTTCAATGGGGATTTTGAGGTGATAGAATAATAATCACTTCGCTACGATTTGTAGTTTCAGATCCTTCCAGCTAATGATTGCAGAAAATCACTATTGAGAGATGTTATTATAATGTTAATGATCTCTGAGAAACATTGAGAGTTGCGAAGAATTTTTGAAAAAGTAAAAAATTGTTTTTTGAAGATTTATATTTTTCTGTTTCATTGGATGTGAAGTTTTGAAAACACGAAGTTTTAAAATTAATTGTAGCAAGTAACTGCAAATAATCACTGTTTCGACGGGTCATCAATGCGCATTGAGAACGTTAAGAATGGTTCCGACTATAAGAGTTGATTCAAAGTACATCATATCAAATTCATTTTCTGATTATGAAAATTATATTTTGTTTTCGAAAGAATAAAAAAATTTAGTTAATTTGCAGATTGGCAGGTCAGGCCCACAATCTATTCATCTCTCCTCACTATCATAATTGTCTTAGACGCCATTCTTACTATATTCGATGTACTTTAAAAAACTCTTCCAAACTGTCTTCTCAATTTTTCACACTTCGCATTGTATCCTGTTGGAACTCGCTTCCAAAAACAATTTTCCCATCCTCAATTTCCGCTATATCTTTCAAATCTAATTTAAACTATATTAATTTATCCCCTTTCCTTATTTTAGACAATTTTACATTTTAACTAATTTAACATATTGATCATATAAGTGGCTTTAAAGTCCTTTTTTCAATAAATATTATTATTATTATGGGATTATCAATAAATCGCATTCTTTTCACAGAATATTAAAGGCGTTTCAATGAGTAGTTCTTGATGGCATTCAAAATTAGATCTGTTCACACGAACGTTAATATCGTTTGTGTTAACTGAGAATAATCAATTCTTTTTTCGAAACAGTATTTTTTCAAAATCATTCTATTCCTTACTGTTTCAGGCAAAAAAGAACCCATTGAAAGCATTTTCACGAATAATTTTGTCCACCTGTCCAGCATTCTGTTGATATAAAACTCCTTAACATATCGTGGAAAACACAGTTACAGGCAGACTAAAACTCATTGAAACGGGAATTGATATAATTTTCAAGCAGAGTTCAGCCGGAATCCTATTATTCATAGCCAAGAATAAAATTGCACTTCCTACGAGGAACCGTATTCCATCGTGAAACTAGCGAGCACTACATATTCAAAGCGGATTCTTAATGTATTTTTAGTACCATACTCGCGCAAAATAACAGAAAAAACTGTTTTCCAGAAGATACAGCACACGTCATTGACATAGGACGATCTCGTTTGATAATAAAAGGAAAGTTGGAAAACAAGAATATCAGTGGTTTTGAAACACGAAAAAAAACTTATTTTAATTAATATTTTTTTCTGTTCCACTGGTACGGTCAATTATAGCAGTGGAGCAAACTGTAATAGACTTAGAAATATTATTTACGACTAATTGAACGATCAAACTCATCCAAATAAATTGATGCAAATTCAACGAAACCGAAAACAATAGTAAATGGTTTTACTGTTTCATTAATATCAAATTCCTCATATTTTTGAACTGGTAATCGGTCAGTAGTAGATTCACCAAAGGATTTCTATTCCCCGCAAAAACAATCTTCTCAGAATTATTTTTTTCAATAACGGGATCATAAAAATATATTGAGAATGTTTAGAACTGTTCGTCTGGGTAAATCTATGATCAGAAAATTGAATTTTTGCACAACACTTGAACTAATGTAAAATTGTTGAAACATTACAAAAATTGTTCTTGAACGTTCTTAAAGAAAAGATTCCTCAAGAATAGGCCCCGCCGCCAAAAACTAGAGAGTTTTGATTTAAGAGTGAAATTTAAAATTCTTTATTTCTAAAAAAATAAATCTGTTTCATTCACGGATTTAAAAATTTTAAATTAATGTGACATTAATAATATCAATTTTTGTTCACTCTAAATGACCAATAGATTCTCGAAACAGAATTTTTATTATTGAAAACCCGTCAAACATTCCAAAATTTGTGAATGATTCCGTATATTCACTGTTTTGGAATCACCCGGCAATGGGGATGAACGCTGAGGGACATTGAGCTGCTCGTATTCAAAAAAAACTCATTTTGAAAACTAATTTTTTTCTGGTTCATCGGTAAAATGAATAATGAAAAGTAATTCGTAATGATAATGTTCGATATCCTGACGGATTCTGGAAACATTAATTTTTGTCATTAGTTGTAGGATATTCCGGTTTCTGCAGCTACGGTGACCCTTTTTCTCATTGTTTTTACAAAAAAATTAAAAGATAACCATTTCTATACAGCCAACAAAATAATTTTCTAATTATCGAAAATGTGTTTTTTTTTGGAACAGTAAAATTGTTTTGTTAACGTGCGGATTACGGTCGCTGGGATTGTCAGCAGAGCGTATTTTTTTTCTAATCTCCGTGTTTTCAGGATCAACAAAACAATATCATCATAAATCTATCTCAGTATCTCAGATAATCAATTATTTTTTAAAACAGTTTTCTGGAAAATTCAATTTTTTTTTAACCAATAACTAACCCGTCTTTGATAACGGTGAGGATAGAAGTTGTAGGCAGACAAAAAGTTTTGAAACAGAAAATGTTATTATTTCCCAGAAAGTTATGAGAAATTTCGGTATTCATGGTCAAGAATACATTTTTACAAAAAACGTAAAACTAGCTAGTATATGGAAAGGTAAGTCAATCAATTCCACATAAGGATTACTGTTGCCGGCAGAGGTTTGTAAAATTTGCGAACAGTCACTGTTTCAACGGAATCATGATAGTTTATTGAGAATGTTCAGAATTGTTTGACTCGATAATTTATTGGGATCTGAACTGATCACATAAACAATTTTTGTTTACACCAAAGAGTGGGAATTTCGTGAACATTGTAAAAGTTTTGAAACACTGAAACAATTATTTCTCTCTTGAAAATTTAAACTTTTCTGTTTCACTGGTACGATGAATTATAAAAATGCATTCTGATGTATTAAGCCATAGTGATTCTCGTGTTTATAATGTTGAAAAGGGTTCCTCGAAAATAGGCCCCAGGGACTAATAAAAAGGATAGCCATTCTTACCGCTTCGCGCACAATTCCATATTTACAGGGTGACAATTAATTATGGGAACAAAGTTTGCTTTGCTGCGAACGCATAACTGTAACCCCGATTGATGATTTTTTGTTTTATTCTCATTTTTGTGAGAGTTTTCTGTTATTTTGGAAAAAATCTCCTCATAGTTTCAATTTTGAAGGCAGTTATGAAGCCGAGTCCGCATAGAGCCACAAATCTCGATTTTTCCCCATAGGTGTGTCGGATGCCGCGTTCGTTAAACGGCTCAAAGTTTGCCGAAATTTGAAAACTAAAGCGTTAAAAAAAAGGTGAAATACTTGAAAAAGTTGGGCGCGGGAGGAAAAAGTCAGTCGATGAAAATCAACTTTGTCAGAAGATCAGGAAGAGGATTAATCGCGAAAATCGCAAATCCATGAGAATACTCTCGACAACGTTGGGAACAAATCGTAAAACTATTCGGAATATTGTAAAGACTTAGCGTAGACTATGCTATTACAAAATCAAAAAGATTCATCTCCTTAATGATCAATCCAAAGTGATTAGGTACAAAAAATCACTGGCCAACCTTCAATGGGCCGCGCCTTGCTTCCCCGCGAGTGGCACCATAACTTGATAACAGTAGCCGCTATCAAAAAAGGCTCAACTGCAATGTTGCTCAGTTTCACAAGGGCTATATTTTATTAGTTGACAACTTTTTGATAGCTGTTATTGCTAGCTAGCCATGAGCGTTTAAAGTTGCGCAACTTTTCAAATTTAGTGGAATTTCAAGCTTTTTTGAGCGTTTAACTCAATTAAGGTAAAAATTTTCAACTATGCAGTTGTCTTAGCTCAATAACATTTTTCCGTGTTGGAGTCACGTATTGGTAGAAGAAATTAAGAATGTTTTGAGGACCTTAAGAAAAAATTGGTTCGAGCTTGGGCCAAAAAACCTCGCGGCCATGACCAACATTTTGCCGGAGCTTCTGAAGGCTGTAAGTTCCCAGAAAGGAGACCAAATCGAGAACATTTTTCAACATTCTCTTCCTAGATATCTAGTTGTTATTCAATAAAAAAATTGTTAAGATATCTCTTGTTTGAAACTTTTTATAACGGGTTGTGTGTGTTCCCATAATTTGTTGTCACCCTGTACAGTATAGAAAAGAAAACTCGACCTGTAATAGACAACTCAACTCAAATCAGTATATTCAAATACATTGAAACTGAAAAAATTGGAAGCAAAACTATTTTTCAGACGTTTTTTTACTGTTTCATCAGTATCAAACTTTCAAAATTTGTCGATCTGTATTTCAATACTCACCTCTGTTTTTCTCATATTTGCTTCTCAACAGCTTTCCAGGAAGAATTGTTGATTATCAAAAATTCGTGGAGCAGAAAATTTTGTCCCGAGAAAAAATATGTTTTTGATCTAGACACTTGAGCAACAAATTTCGAAATTGTCAAAAAAAAATCTGTTGCAACATTTTATTTTATATTGTCGTTTTCATACTTTACCAATGCTGCGAATAGAAAACCACAATGTTTTCGAAAATGTGTAATTTTCCAATGGTTAGACGGTCAAGTAAACGTTTTTTTTTTCAAAATGTCACTGTTCCAACGGAATCATAATTGTTTATTGAGAATGTTTAGAATGATTGTGATTCAGTCTAAGATGGCTTGTTTTTTTTTCTCGATCTCCTTTTCGATCTCCTTAATTTCTGGAAAACTATCAAAAAAAATTTTTTTTATTTTTGTGAAAAAAATTTTTTTTACTGTTTCACTGAAATTTCTGATTATTCATTCAGAGAAAAAAAAACAATATAGCGTTTTCCAAAGTTCGGCTTTACCTCCAAATACCAGTGAAGCGAGTCGCTATGCAGCTAATTATGTCAATCTCAAGTGATTTCCAATAACTTGTTTTCCCGAGATTCGATGAGACTCGGATAAAAGTTGTTTACTGTTTCATCATTATCAAGATTCATTTTTTGATTCGCTGATCCTCATTTCCAATTCTGGTGTATTTTTTTCTACGAAGTATCCACCGCACATTTTAGGCACGTGTTAGTTAACGGCAAATAATTCGAGGGGTACAATGATTCGGGGGTACAACGGGGTACCAATGATTCGGGGGTACCATGTTTATGATTCGGGGGTACTATTACACGAGGGGTACCATATTTCAGGGGTACAATAACAGGGGGGTACCATGACGTTATGATTCGGGGGTACCAATTATAGTATTCGGGGGTACCAAAATTACGATTCGGGGGTACCATAAGTAGGACTTAAAGTTACCAGAAATACAAACAATATCAAGTTGTTCTATCTCAATGTGTCCAATTACTACTGTAAAAAATAGCAAAAACTGTAAATTTGAAGACATATTCATCTTTTAAACAGAAAGTGTAATCGCGGATGAATGCGATTTAATTTGCATGTTTTCATCATATTAATTGTTATTTTTTGTCAATTTAATCTAAATAGAAAACCATCGTATTTCTTTTTGTTGAATACATTAAAACCAAACAGAGTTTCATATCTATGATAACCGCCAAATTTCACGAACCACACCTCTGCTGATCAATGAGGAGTTGAATTGCGGAGAGACAAATGCAAAGAGCAGTGCCAAGAAGAAGAGAGAATAATCTGAGGGCGCAATGGCGAGACCAAACGGCCGCAATGTCTATAAGACAGAAGAGAAAACTAAGTGAACAATTGAATGCTGATTTTATAAATTTGTTTATTGAATAATCAGAAGTTGTGAGAATAATCTATTCAAATAACCGAGTATATCATCTTTCAATTCAAATGAAACTTCGGAGCCGCTTCAACGTAATGAATATCTGCTGAACCATCGGCGTCGAGTAGAGAGATTACACCATAATCAGAGAAAAGGAGAATCGAATGATCGGAATAATTATTAGCAACAAATAGCTTTCAGCAGTCAACGATCAGACCAATATACACATAGAGCCAAGCAAGACGGCAACCTGTAAACAGAATGCAATAAAGATTGATTCAATATTCTTAAACTAACCGGCCAAAAAACGAGTAAAACTCGTCGGATAGCGACAGAAGTGGAGGAAACATTTAAAGTCTGAAATCACTCACCTTTTGATTAGAAATTATGAACATTTTTTCATTCAAATAACCGAGTATTTCATCTTTCAATTCAAATAAAACTTCAGAGCCGCTTCAACGTAATGAATATCGGCTGAACCATCGGCGTCGAGTAGAGAGATTACACCATAATCAGAGAAAAGGAGAATCGAATGATCGGAATAATTATTAGCAACAAATAGCTTTCAGCAGTCAACGATCAGACCAATATACACATAGAGCCAAGCAAGACGGCAACCTGTAAACAGAATGCAATAAAGATTGATTCAATATTCTTAAACTAACCGGCCAAAAAACGAGTAAAACTCGTCGGATAGCGACAGAAGTGGAGGAAACATTTAAAGTCTGAAATCACTCACCTTTTGATTAGAAATTATGAACATTTTTTCATTCAAATAACCGAGTATTTCATCTTTCAATTCAAATAAAACTTCAGAGCCGCTTCAACGTAATGAATATCGGCTGAACCATCGGCGTCGAGTAGAGAGATTACACCATAATCAGAGAAAAGGAGAATCGAATGATCGGAATAATTATTAGCAACAAATAGCTTTCAGCAGTCAGCGATCAGATCAATATACACAGAGAGCTGGGGAACAGTATAAACCTAAAATCACTCACCGTTTGATCCGAAGTTGTGAAAAAGTATTAATTCGAATAACCGAGTAATTCATCTTTTAATTGGAATCTTTTGGAGCCGCTTTAACGTAGAGAGAATTGGCTGGAAATAACGGCGGCGAGCAGAAAGATTATACAATTTGCCAGAGAGAAAGAGAATCGAATTATCGAAAGAATTCTCAGCAATCAATAATTTTCAACAGTCAACGAACGATCAATTTACACGAAGAGCCAAGGGGTGCCTGAAAACAGAATGATATAAAAAGGAGAGAACATATTCAATTTCGAGGAAAAAAACGAGAAAAAAGCAAGAATTTATCAATTTTAGGCCTAAAATAATTATTTTCAACAAAAAACGGAGCATTTTTCCTATAATATTCACGTAATTCAATTAAAACCTCTGAAAATATGAATAAAAGAAGTCAAAATAGGTGAAAACAGAGAGAAATAACACGAGAGCGTCATTTTGCAATTAGTTCTCCCATGCTTTAACATTTGATACTCAGTCAACGGCGCCTGTCGCGGCGAGACCCATTGTGTGGGGGCGATTTACGGTAAGGCTGAAAGTGGGAAGAAAACAGAAATTAACAATATTTAACGGATATTTCCGTTATTTTATAAGGGAAAAAGTAAAATTGTGAAAATAGGTAGAAAGCGTTGTTATTACCGATTGAAAAACAAACATAACAAATTATTTAAAACAAACAGAGCAAATAACTCAAAACGTGAAATCTAGTCTTAATAATTTTGAAAGAAAACTATAAATTTTCAACAGATCATGCCAGTAGAAACTTATTTTTCATGATATTTCAGCTTTTTGGAGGCACAACGTTTCTTTTGTGCGGTTAAAAGCAATTGAGTCCGTGCTTGAATTTAAGTCTTGTGTATGACGCCTTTTTTGTCTTTTGCTGTTCGTGTTGTTTGTGGAGGCAAAGAATTGGCTGAGTCAGTACTCCTATTGAACTCCGGAATACCATTTTTCCACGATATCTGATAAATCATTCAGAAACATATCTATTGAGTATTAAATTCACCTCGTGATTGGATAGTCACTACTTGAATCCAAGTCGACAAATTTGGACGAGTGGCCTGATACACTTATTTCATCGGACATCGATACATTTCCCATTCCGTCGCCATTTTCATTCAAATTTACAGCATCCATAGTGATATCGGTATCCAAATCGTGCACCTGACTTACAGAATCCATTGAAACTCCAATTGATTCATTCCTCTGAAATCCATTAAACGATTGATCATCCGAATCAATGAGTCTTCCATCCAAATTCTCATCCAGTTCCTGATCACTTGATCGAATTTCTTCTTCTACATCGGTGACAGAGCCAGGAATTCGGAACCTGAACAAAAATGCACAATATTCAACCAAAATGTTAATCAACCTTCTAACTGTTCGATCGTCGTTGTTGTGAGAGTGAACCGAATATTTCCTGTTTGGAAAACGACGAGATACTTTTCCATCGTTGGCACTTCTGGAGATTGCTTTCCTCGTCAAATTTCTATGATTTTCCTCTAGTAGTTTGAAGAAAACTTTGCAGTTTTTTTGAGACATGTTGGCGGCAGCAGCCAATCTGTAATATATGTTTAAAACGGACAAAAAAAGTAACTTATTACAAATGGTGGCAAACAGTCGCAGGATGTTTTGTGCAAGTGGAATCAGAGCATTGACCGAACTTTGCATCCACTCGTACAAAACTTTTATTGTCTCTTTCCACAAGAGCCTCGTTCTCGCTAGTAAAAATTACTTTTTTTTTGAAGACATTCTTAATTGAGGACTTTTCGTCGAGACCTGAATTCATCTTCGTTGAAGAAAATAGAATTGAAACAAACTTCTCAAAATGGATCCTGGAATTTCCATCACATGTGGAATTGCAAATTTTTGAATTCCAGCTTTAGAAAGAGAAATTGCTCTTGTTTGAGCAGAAGATGATAACATTGGTTTGAAATCCAAAAAGCGAATCAATCCACTTCCATTCTCTACAATCGATCGACAAATTTCATCCTTCTCTTCTGTAATGCAATAATTTTCTTACTTGGAACACAATGCTCAGTCTTACTGTCAATAAATTCCATGAGTTTTAAACAACACTCCTTCCCATTTGTTTTACGACCGAACTCAATTTTGATTTTTGAGTTGATGCATTCGATACGGTTTGTTGTAACATAATTCAAAAGTATACCCGCATTCAGTCTAGTTTTCAATGAATGTGTGCGAAACAATTCGTTTTTTCTAGACAAAAGCCATTCCATTTTGTGTGACGATAGATTCAACTTTTTAATTTCCTTTTCCATCGATTCCATATTGAAAACGTTGAAGATTCCTCCACGAATCACTTCGCCTTCAACCTGAAACGTTCATGTTATCAAAAAACTTTTTCTGGTAGCTGACTCTTCCAAAAATTGCTTCGATTTCACTTTTTTCAATTTTCGAGTTACGATGGGCATCTTGATAGTTCTGTCTTCGATGAACCATACATCTCAATTTGACAGCCTTTGACATGCACTGAATCTGAAAAGAAAGGATAACAAAGAAAAAATTACAGTTTAGTACATTGGAATATGTAGAAAATGCTTCTTCTCCATCAACAACTAAGGAAGGAATGCTCTTTAACTGTTTTGGGTCTACATCCAAAACGAACTCTCCATACATTTGGAAAACTTGTGATGTGCAAAAGAATGTTTTGTAGTGCTTATCATGAAACCAAGCATTACATGTCTCCACTTTCCACTTCCGATTGTTCTGAAAAAATGCTTCTATTAGAGTTTTGGATCATTAAACTAACACAAATCTCGATAAATCACCAGTAACCACGGTTACAACAAGATCACAGAGATCAAACGTGCTATCGATCTGCATTTGACCGGCCATCTTTGAAATAATTCCGCTATTTATTGAATGAGAATGACTATCTGAAGAACCACTTCCGTTAACAAATTCAGTTGAACATTTTACCCATGAAATCATTCAATTCGGTTTGACTCCAGTTTGAACATGTTTTTAAGGACTTTCTGTACTCCATTACTTCTTCAGACAAGGGCAAGTTTCGAATATAAACACTCAGCATATCAATGTCTATATAAATCAAACCGAAATCTTTTCCTGAAAATTTAAAATGCCATACTCATTCAAATTTCAAAGTCCAACCTTTGGTGAAAATTTCTATACCAGGCTGGCCGCTGAGCTCTGCTAACGACTCAGGAGTTGTGACACAACTTCGACCCCGATTTGTCTTCACAGTGTTAGGTTGGTGCTTTACTTGATTACGAATCTGTTAAAATTCACAATACATGATTATGGCGGCAAAAGTACCTGTCGCTTTGAAACTAATATGTCTTCCTTTTTCAGAAAATCGTAGGCTTTATTAACCGTTCTACCATCTAATGCAGTTTGAATCTTGAGACAGTTGTCAACTGAAATCTATTTTTTCACTTTAATCTAAACCAAATCCTCACGGGTTAATCTCGAACTGATTTTTTTTTTTCATAGTCTACTACTCCATCAGTTGAAACATAAACTTCATAAAAATGTTCTTCGTCGCAGGGGCAATCGTCTGGAAAAAAGCATTTCAGTTAGTTTCAAATATTGGGTACAAAACAGACAATCTTTTGAATTGGTCGTTCACCGGAGACTGAGAAACAGTGTATTTACACTTTTTTCTCCATATTCCACAATCCTAGATCTCGGACGTATTCTGGTCTCTGAAATGAATCCACCGAGTACGAATCTTCCCCAATACTAACTCACCTTTAGATTTTTTCCACCAAATCAAATTATCTGAGAATTTCGAATCGTTTTTGAATTTCGCATATTTACAACAGGCTTGAAAAAACTCAGGTAAAACGAAATCTTCAGGAGACGACGTTGTCAGGCTGAAAACTTAACTCATTTATTTTCGAAGACTAAATCACTACCAATTGTCTACAATCTTTTGATAAACACTTTCTCCAAATGCTTTGAATGGAGGTCCAGTTCTCCAGATGAAATCCCGATCAAGTACTGAAAAATGGTTTTACAAATATTGAGAAATAACTTTTCACCAGGTGAAAAATCCAAAACAGAGACTTCGCCGTAGTCGGTTTCTTCACCAAATTCTGTTGCTTCTGATGACAGAAGCTTTTTTCCATTCTCTTTGGAAGGAAGACCCATGGTTTCCGCGTCACTCTCGTCTTCACTAAACATTTTCTCCTCTCTGAAAAAATCCGAAAAGTACAGCTGCTTTCTTCTGAAAAGCCTTTTCAGCACCACCTTATAATCACTCTACTTATTTTATCCGTTCTCTCTATTAAAATAACGGAAATATCCGTTAAATATTGTTAATTTCCATTTTCTTCCCACTTTCAGCCTTACCGTAAATCGCCCCCACACAATGGGTCTCGCCGCGACAGGCGCCGTTGACTGAGTATCAAATGTTAAAGCATGGGAGAACTAATTGCAAAATGACGCTCTCGTGTTATTTCTCTCTGTTTTCACCTATTTTGACTTTTTATTCATATTTTCAGAGGTTTTAATTGAATTACGTGAATATTATAGGAAAAATGCTCCGTTTTTTGTTGAAAATAATTATTTTAGGCCTAAAATTGATAAATTCTTGCTTTTTTCTCGTTTTTTCCTCGAAATTGAATATGTTCTCTCCTTTTTATATCATTCTGTTTTCAGGCACCCCTGGCTCTTCGTGTAAATTGATCGTTCGTTGACTGTTGAAAATTATTGATTGCTGAGAATTCTTTCGATAATTCGATTCTCTTTCTCTCTGGCAAATTGTATAATCTTTCTGCTCGCCGCCGTTATTTCCAGCCAATTCTCTCTACGTTAAAGCGGCTCCAAAAGATTCCAATTAAAAGATGAATTACTCGGTTATTCGAATTAATACTTTTCACAACTTCGGATCAAACGGTGAGTGATTTTAGGTTTATACTGTTCCCCAGCTCTCTGTGTATATTGATCTGATCGCTGACTGCTGAAAGCTATTTGTTGCTAATAATTATTCCGATCATTCGATTCTCCTTTTCTCTGATTATGGTGTAATCTCTCTACTCGACGCCGATGGTTCAGCCGATATTCATTACGTTGAAGCGGCTCTGAAGTTTTATTTGAATTGAAAGATGAAATACTCGGTTATTTGAATGAAAAAATGTTCATAATTTCTAATCAAAAGGTGAGTGATTTCAGACTTTAAATGTTTCCTCCACTTCTGTCGCTATCCGACGAGTTTTACTCGTTTTTTGGCCGGTTAGTTTAAGAATATTGAATCAATCTTTATTGCATTCTGTTTACAGGTTGCCGTCTTGCTTGGCTCTATGTGTATATTGGTCTGATCGTTGACTGCTGAAAGCTATTTGTTGCTAATAATTATTCCGATCATTCGATTCTCCTTTTCTCTGATTATGGTGTAATCTCTCTACTCGACGCCGATGGTTCAGCAGATATTCATTACGTTGAAGCGGCTCCGAAGTTTCATTTGAATTGAAAGATGATATACTCGGTTATTTGAATAGATTATTCTCACAACTTCTGATTATTCAATAAACAAATTTATAAAATCAGCATTCAATTGTTCACTTAGTTTTCTCTTCTGTCTTATAGACATTGCGGCCGTTTGGTCTCGCCATTGCGCCCTCAGATTATTCTCTCTTCTTCTTGGCACTGCTCTTTGCATTTGTCTCTCCGCAATTCAACTCCTCATTGATCAGCAGAGGTGTGGTTCGTGAAATTTGGCGGTTATCATAGATATGAAACTCTGTTTGGTTTTAATGTATTCAACAAAAAGAAATACGATGGTTTTCTATTTAGATTAAATTGACAAAAAATAACAATTAATATGATGAAAACATGCAAATTAAATCGCATTCATCCGCGATTACACTTTCTGTTTAAAAGATGAATATGTCTTCAAATTTACAGTTTTTGCTATTTTTTACAGTAGTAATTGGACACATTGAGATAGAACAACTTGATATTGTTTGTATTTCTGGTAACTTTAAGTCCTACTTATGGTACCCCCGAATCGTAATTTTGGTACCCCCGAATACTATAATTGGTACCCCCGAATCATAACGTCATGGTACCCCCCTGTTATTGTACCCCTGAAATATGGTACCCCTCGTGTAATAGTACCCCCGAATCATAAACATGGTACCCCCGAATCATTGGTACCCCGTTGTACCCCCGAATCATTGTACCCCTCGAATTATCTGCCCGTGTTAACCGGTGACAGTTTCGAAAATCCTTTAAAAATTTGTCACAGTTTCAAAAATTTCCATTATTCCAACATTTTAATGATTAAGTGATTTGAAACGTTCCAGTTTGAATAGCTATCTTCAGAATTGTCGAAAAATACTGTTTCATCATTTTTAAACTTTAAACTTTTAAACTTAACAGTTAGTCCGTCTGCAATATTTGGCAGGAGTGATTTTAGTTGTTCAAACGTGAGTTTTTTTCAAATAATTAACGGTAAATTTTTGTTCTCATCTCCTTGATTCGTTTTTTTTCTGAAAAATGTTCTGGTTTCTCAAAATTATTGAGTATTGTTCATATATTAGTTATTTTTATTAAGATTCAGCAAGATTTAGAAATTCCGGAGTACTCAAGCTACCGTAATCTTATAGTTAACTGATCTCTAAACAACATGATAGTATTTGGGCAAAATCAACACAATTTTTTTTGATCAAGCAAAATACGAGTTCTGAAACAGTAGTTCGATCTCTCATTTTTTCAAAAAAAAATCAAATGTTTTATGGTATAAGACACAGTTATCAAATTAGAAATTTTTCTGAGCATCGAAAATATATTTTATCTTTGAAATAGTAAAAAGATCAGTCACAGACGCTGTTTTAGGGACCATTATCAAAAGAGCGGATTTTCTTTCCACTCATCTCAAAAATTTGATTAATTACAAATGATCACTATTTCAAAGTTTTCAGTAATATCTATCACGAATGTATTAAATGATTGTGAGTTGGTATTTATTTAAAAACCGAAAACAATAGTTTTAAGAATCAGAAATTTCAATGATGATGATAGTTTTATTGAAAAATAGCGGAAAGAAAGGGGGATCCATTTCTTACTGTTTCAAGAAAAAGATAAAACATCCGATAAATATCTGAAACGGTAGTTTAGAAAAGCTGAAGTGACTATAATTAACATTAATTAACTGAAAAACATTTCATGAGAAAGTTATGAGAAAGTAAATTTTTTCCGTAAATTCAATTTTATTCTGTTTTATGTGATAAATTATAGAAAAGGTTTTGAAATAACCATAATTGCATCATTCACAAACAGGAAAGAATAGAAAACTCACATCAACTTGAAACAAACTCACTCGTTGAAAAAAGTAATTTAAAAGTCAGCGAAACAGAAAAACTTAACTAAATACATTGCCTACAGTACTGGCCAAAAAGGTATTCGCAAACGGTTTTTTGACCATAACTCTATTGAAACATATCGGATTGATCTGAAATTTTTAGACATAGTTTGAAGAGCTGTTTCGTGTATATCAAATAACTAAAACAAAGAAATTTCGAAAAATTTTGAAAAAATCGAAAAAATTGTAAAATGTCAAAAAACCGAAAATGTGTATATTGTCTTCGGAGGTCTCCAGACCATCGGAAAACAGAAACAAACAGTAAGAAGCAATTGAAACTTGTTTAATAGATAGTTAGAAAGTATTTGGCATCATGAACACCCTAAAATCTTTTTTGGTTCGAGTCCAGAAGTGCCTGGATCACAGAGATCTGGATGGATTGTAAGATGGCTTCAAATTGACCGAATTTTACTTGCGAGTTACTTGAAACTTTCTGAAAAAATGCTCCAAGGAGTGTATGAACCGATTTCAGTCATCTGGTTAATTTAGCCAGCTCAGAACAACCAGCTGGCGACGTTGAATCCAAATTTTGATGTCTTTGGTAAGTTGATCGAGACCTTCGGAAGGTGTTCTGGATCCGATTTCACAAAAATTATAGCTTCCAAGTGTCTCATTTTGTTCTCTGAGATGCATTTATGAACCTAGAGATCTATTACAGTCACCATTTGATTCAGCCGTCTTATTCAAAGCTCACAGAACCAGAACAGACCCTCCTCTATGGATGGATGGTTGGAGCTGTTAGGTGGGATCAAAGTGGCATCCGATTGGACGGTGAATTTCATTCATACCGTAATTACTAAACATCTTCAACTGAAATTCATCGTCGAACACGTGATTCAGCCACTCCAGGCGTCCCCAGGACAAGCGAGCATTCTCCTATAGATCTATTATGGTATGGGTGTGGTTCTGTGGGCTTTCAGTAAGACGGCTGAGGTAAGTTTCGACTGTAATAGATTTCTAAGCTGTTCAGTGCATCTCGGAGAACAAAATGAGACATCAGGAAGTTATAATTTTTGTAAAATCGGATCCAGAACACCTTCCGAAGGTCTCGATCAACTTACCAAAGACATCAAAATTTGGATTCAACGCCGCCAGGTGGTTGTTCTGAGCTGGCTAAATTAACCAACTGACTGGAATCGGTTCATACACTCCTTGGAGCATTTTTTCAGAAAGTTTCAAGTAACTCGCAAGTAAAATTCGGTCAATTTGAAGCCATCTTACAATCCATCCAGATCTCTGTGATCCAGGCACTTCTGGACACTATCCAAAAAAGTTTTCAAGGTGTTCATGATGCCAAATACTTTCTAACTATCTATTAAACAAGTTTTAATTGCTTCTTACTGTTTGTTTCTGTTTTCCGATGGTCTGGAGACCTCCGAAGACAATATACACATTTTCGGTTTTTTGACATTTTACAATTTTTTCGATTTTTTCAAAATTTTTCGAAATTTCTTTGTTTTAGTTATTTGATATACACGAAACAGCTCTTCAAACTATGTCTAAAAATTTCAGATCAATCCGATATGTTTCAATAGAGTTATGGTCAAAAAACCGTTTGCGAATACCTTTTTGGCCAGTACTGTAAGTTCTGTTTACTGTTTCATTAGGATAAGGTTTTCCGTTTTTCTTTCAATTATCAGTTGAACGCTTCATTGTCTACCACTGAAACATTGGAGAACAAATCGTACAGTTCCCAAAACTAGATTTCCATGTGTTACAAACATTTTGAAACAGCGAAAATTTTATTTCGACGTTCTCATTCTCTAACATATTCGAATCCATACCAATTACCGTTAACCGATAAAAATAGTATTTTCCAAAGATCTTTTTTTTTCGATGATTCCAATCCATGAAAACTTTTCGACTCAAGTAACGAATTTTCCAAAAAAAATTTCGGTTTCACCAATTTTTTCATACGGTCATTCTGATCCGTTACCGGTAGTGCTCTTATTGTTAGTCTCATAATACGTTACTGAATTTCCAATGTTTATTCAGTGAAAATAAATAGATTTTTCAAAAGTTAACGACTAATGATTTTCGAGACCAGATTGCCCAAAACTGTTGACGTTCAATTAAAATTCAGGACCCATTGTTCTAGCAAAAGTGATAAAGTTTGAGGAGAGTGAATTTTTAATTGAACGTTGAAACATTAATATTTTTATGATAAAAGAATCGAAAAAAATTTTTATTGTTTCAATTAATTTTCATATTTTTTGTTCCAATTTCTAATTCTATTCCTGTTGTTATCGACAGATCAATATTTTCCCGAACGAATTCTAATAAAAAAACTGAAAACTTGCATATTTTTAATCGAAAAAAAAGATTGGAGCATGCGCCTTTAAACAAAAGCTACTGATAATTGATAAAACTATGTTTTTAACAAATAAAACAGATTTTGTGAACAAATTTTCTAATAAATAGCCATTCAACTTCAAAAATGCAAACAATCAATGACAGACAGAATGAATAATTCCCTTATCATCACTTTTCGATTCATTCTCTCCTCTTTGCAAAATGAGTATTGAACTGACTCATCTAACACAACAAACATCACTTTTCCCTATTTTTCTTTCTATTTTTTTCATTTTCCCACCAAATGCTTCCTTCCTAATCGATTATTCCTTTTTAAAAAACAATTCTCGAACATCTAATTTCTGTGGCAAAGTCACAAACTACACGTATAGTATTTACTCACTTGGCACATTTCTTTCTCTGCGTCTCTCTCGTTTCACACACTATTTCTCTCTCCATATTTACTTTTATTGTGTAAATCGAAGACAGGAACTCGATTTTCTTCACTTTTTACTGTTTCAATGGATTTTTGAAGGAGGAAAATGGGGTTTGGAACCGATTTTTTCAGTGTTTCGGATTTTTTTTCGCTTTTTTGGATTTTTTGAAGACAATGTTAATGACTGTTTTCCTTTTGAAGCGAGTATTGCTAATTTTTAAAGAAATATTTTAATGTCGAAAATTGATTTAAACTACTTTTTTTACTGTTTCGAAATTTTTTTCAACAGGTTTCGAAAAATTTGTTAGGTTGTTTGAACGTCTGCCGAAGAATTTTGCTATAAAATTTTTGCCCGCACTCGTATTTTGCTACTTACTTTGAGTATCAAATCTGAAATATCTGTATCTTCAAAACATTATTTTTAATTTTTGGAATCAAAAATTTATTTTTTCAAAAATTGGCAATGCTGTCGTTTTGATAAAATTGTCCGGAAATTTTGATTTTCAAATTGAAATTCAAGTTTCACTCACCTCAAGTAAAACATTTTTGGCCTATTTTTTGCGAATGAATAAAAAAAGTTTTGCTAACATAAAAGTAGAGGATTTGAAACTTTCTTTTTTTAATGTTTCTTTTTTTTCCTTACTTTTTTATTTTCTTTGAAATATTCCGATTTTGATCTCTTTCTTTCACCAAATTCTCAACAGTTTCGTATCAAATTTCAGTCCCTCTAACAGAAAAAACAGTAATGTCGAAACAGTTAATTTTTAATTGAAAACTTTAATTTTTACTGTTTCATAAAATTTACCATTGCGTATAAAAAAGTTATTTTCGATTTTTGCCTGTCTCTGGGAAATTAGATAAAAACCGAAAACAACTATTTTCTTACAAAATAGATTTAAAAATGAAAAAGAAGTTTTTAATTTGTTGGGAGAAACGAAAACCGAGGGGGAGATTTGCGAAAAAAAATCTACAAAACGATTAATCTAGAACATCAGTAAAATCTCATTTTTGATTGAAACAATAATTTTTTTCAGTATTCAAAAATTTAGAAAATGTTGTTAGAGACAGATCAAAATTCAGTCTCGCGGGCAGACAAGTAGAACATTTGAAACGGTTTTTTTGGATGTTTGGCATTAGAGTTTAGTGTTTCTAACAGAAAAAATAAACTCGAAACAGTTAACTTTTTTTTCTGTTTCATCGAATTTACTATTGCGCATGAAAATTTTGTTTTTGATTACGGCGTGGGTTCAATAACTCTATCAAGTCCTTTTTCTTCCTGGTTCAATTTTTTTAGTTTTAGTGTCCAGAATAACCAAAAAATTTCCGTTTCAAGGTTTTTCATATTTTCACAATTTTTGCAAACTAAAACCTGATCACAGTAGAAAATAAAATAAATAGCCAAAAATTTCAACATCTTACCGGAGGCTATCCAAATAATGGAACGCTCAAAACAATTTCTTTATTCAATTTTATTCCACCAAAGCATTGAGATTCAGATCCAATAACGAAGGAAAAAACATTTTGTAACAGTAGATTATTTTCGAGAACATTTTTCTGTTTCATCAAGATTAGGGAACATATCAGGAATATTCAATTCTTGATCGGGTTCGTAATCGATGCAAAATTATTTTTCTCGAGTTTCCGGTTGAATTTGTTAACTTTGAAACCGCAAAATGAAAAAAAAATACAGTTTCAAAATTAGTTTTCTTAAAAAATACTTGGATGTCTCGTTCGATATGCGTTTAGCTCCGTTTCTAAATTCTTTGAACGAATCGAAAATTGGAAAGAAATTTCTGAAATTGAGAAAAATTGAGTATCCCCGAATTTGATTTCATTCGAAGCGTCAATTAAAAGTAATCGACTTATCGAAATTATGTTTCACTGGATACAAAAATAAAAACTTTAAAACAGTGATTTTTTCGAATTACTTTTTTTCTGTTCCACCGAATCTGGAACTGAAAGAATATTGGCAAATAAATATTTTTTTATCTGCAAAATAATTAATCTACTTTTTTTTCAAAATTCTTGGCCGACAGAAAGACACCAATATAACATTTTGAAACAGGGAATTTTTGAATACTTTTTTTGGCTTATCTAGTCGAATTTGAATATTTTTTTTCTTAGTAACCATTTAAAAGCTAACCTTGATACAGTAAATTTCATATTTTTATGTTTCAACGTTTCTAAAATTGGAAGAACACTTTCTTTTTGCTATTCCTCTGTTCCATATCATCAGTTGGGATTGTTCCTTAAAAATAAAATTTTTTTGGAATCTAAAAAATAAAAAAATAAAGATAGGTTGTTTTCAAATCATAGCCTCTACAAGTCGAAATGATTATTCTATCGGTTACAATCTATTACAATTCTGGTCCAACAGTGAGACATCAAAAGAAAAAATTTGTTTTAAATTTCGAAACAGTTAAATTTTTTTGAAAACTTTGAGTTTCTCTGTTTCATCAAATTTACCAATGCGGATAAAAAATTTATATCCGCTGACTCTATAGTAGGCACCACAGCATAATTTTTAAAATCATTTTTTAGAAAAACTTTTGATTGCAATATGTTCCCCTCCCTGATAGAAGTACATTTCCAAAATTTCAGCCAAAAATTTTTTTCCAATCTTGAGTTATGAACGTTTATGTGGAAGACCTCAATGTACTGATTTTCTCCCCAGCGGCGCTAGAAAAAGGCGAAGTGGGCCGAAGAAAGTTCGATCTGGGGACCCGCAAACGAAAAACAAGCGCGCAACCACTCGGCCACGCGAGCGGCGGGCGGCGCCAATCGAGAGGGTGTATAAGAAGCGGGGGCGGTCTCGAGCGCTCCGCCTCATTTTTTATGTTAATTTTTCTGAAAAATTGGATAGAAAAAGTAAAATCAAAAATTTTGGCTACATTAAAATTTTTTTAAATAAAAAGGGGTTTGTTCAGAATTTTGCGTAAAATCCAATGGTGAAAAGAAAACCTGCGAGACAGCCATGCATCATGGCCAAAACTCAAAAAAACGGAAAATTTCCGAAATTCATGTTTTTCAAACGAGTACGAAAGTTACTTAAAAGTTTCCAATCTTTTTGAAATTTGTCATATATATACATGAGACACTTTACTATCATAATAAGTCAAAAAAAGAGTGGGTCGTCGCTGAAAATTTTTTCCAATTTCTTGTGGCACTTTGAATGAAAATTCTGAAATTTGGCTACATTGAAAATTCATTTTTCTTTTAAAATTGGATTTCTCGTGTTAAAAACTATTGGAATCAATCATAAAAACCTGCGAGACAAGCTTTCTTCATGTATTTTTTGGCGCCGATCCGAAACTTTTTCGGTTTTCCATAAATTTTCGGTCTTAGAAATGAAGATAGCCAAAAACTGATAATTCTATTGAATTCTACGCCATCGATTACATAAAGACATTTTTGACATATAACAATTCTCTATTCTCAACCCGCGGTACAGAGCCTCAAAGTTGGCGCATACCGCTGGGGAGAAAAATTTCGACGCCCCGCCCACTTTCATTGCGGTGCCTACTCTATAGTCATATTTCTAGTTGAATTCATTCAGTATCCAAATCTTCGTGAAACGACATTTCAAGATCATAGACCTATTGAAAATATTTTTCACTGACACAAGAATAAAAATTTCGAAACAGAAAATTTTTCGATCCATTTTTTTCTGTTTCACCAAATTTAAAACTGGAATATTTATTACTGAGATTTAATTCATAGCTTCTTTTCTACAGTACCGGACAAAAAGATATCACCTTTGGCGTTTTTTAGTTCAAAATAGTCAACTTTGGAGATTCATAGCAGAGAGGTGAAAAATGGGATTGCTCTAAATTTTTCAGGGCAGTTTCTTCATTGATGGAACTGCATTTCTTTAGTTGACAACTTTTTTCTAAAACCATTCCTGAGAGAAACACGGCTTGTTGAAGAGAACGATGCTGAAAAACATGCTATTTTGCACTGAAATCGACAAAATTTCAGCAATGTTTTCTTCAACGAGCCGTGTTTCTCTCAGGAATGATTTTATTACAAAGTTGTCAACTAAAGAAATGCAGTTCCATCAATGAAGAAACCGCCCTGAAAAATTTAGAGCAATCCCATTTTTCACCTCTCTGCTATGAATCTCCAAAGTTGACTATTTTGAACTAAAAAACGCCAAAGGTGATATCTTTTTGTCCGGTACTGTATTTTCTTTTTCATTATTTTCAAATTTTTGGTTACTAAGTTTCCTTCCTCTTACATTTCGAACCAAAATTGCAATCTGTTTCTAATTTTTGTAACTCGAAACGACATGGTTCTCACTTGCTCATTGAACTCTATATTTTCTCTAGAAACTTGTGCGAATTTGGTCATTTTCTAAACCGATAGTAACTTTGAGAAAAATTAATCTTGCTAGATCAAATTTCATATTTTCTTTTATGTTTCAGCGTTTCCAAATTTGAAAGAATACAGTTTTTGCAATTACTACACCTCCAAAAATCCATTCTTTGTCAGTTAAAAAAAGCTATACATTTTCGCTTCTGTTGGGTACAGTTGAAAATAATACGGGAAGCTGTCATGAAAACTTTATTGTGGTTTTTTTTTTGAAAAATGAGTTTTTGTCAAAATGAAATCACATCAAATATTGGCAAATAATAATTATTTTTTCTACAAGATGATGAATAAATCTACTGAAGTTCTTTTATCAAAATTCTTGAACTACAAAAAGACACCAAAATAAAACTTTTGAAACACTGAACTTTTTGAAAATTTTTTGTTCCTGATTCACCAAATCTGAAACTATATTATAGATTTCAAACATTTTGTTCGTTTTCTGATCTGTTCACCTTGTCCTTTCATCACCCTTTCTCTATTTTCTCATTGATTTTTTTACTTTCTTCGATCAAAAAAATTTTGAATTCTGTTTCATAATTTATCTAACTGGAAACGATTCAATTCTTGTTTGCTTTGATGTACCCACTATGTTTCTAAAAGTAATTCTGAAATTAAATTTCATCACCAAAGTTTTTGTGAATTTTTTCTGTGTATCGAACTGGTCATTATCTAAACCGATAGTAACTATTTTCAAAAGGTAATCTTGATACAGCAAATGGTTTTTTTTTATGTTTCAATGTTTCTAAAATTAAAAGAGTTAAATTTATTTTTGCTACTGCTATCTTTAATATCATTCTTTGAGATTGTTTCTGAAAAAATGAATTTTTCCTCAAATCGAATCAAATCAAAAACTGGCTAATAATTTATAAGATTAAGAAACGTTATTCTTGAATTATTGTCTCTACAAGTCGAGATCAGTGTGTCTTTTCGAGAGCGATTCGAAAAATTTCTCGAAAGATTTATCGAAAAATTATTCGAAAATAATTCGAAATTTTTTCGAAAAAATTTTCTCGTGAAATTATTTTTCGAACACGTCATTTCTCGAGAATTTTTCGAAAAACGGCCAGAAAAAAATTTTGAATTTCAAAAGAAAAAACGAAAAAAAAATTAGGGCGCCGCCACGTGGACACGTATAACGCAATTCACACGTTTTTTCTTACTTTTTATCTTTCGAGAAATTTTCGAAAAACGTGTGATTTTTCGAAAATTTTTCGAGAAATTTTTCGAATAATTTCTCGGAAAATTTCGAAAAATCTCGAAAATTCTCGAAAAATTTTTGAAAAATTTTCGGAAAATTTCTCGAATAATTTCTCGAAAATTTTTCGAAAGGGGCATTTTTCGAGAAATCATTTCTCGAAACGACACACTGGTCGAGATAATGATCTTATCTGTTACAAACTATGGAAATTCTTGACCAACAGAGAGACATCAAAACAAAAATTTTGAAACAGTAATAGTTTCAAAAACTATTTTTTTCTGTTTCACCGATTGTGAAACTAAAATATGTATTCTAAAATTTCATTCGTTTTCCTGTTGTTGTTCATATCATTCTCATTATATCCTTAGTTTCTTTACTGATCCTTGTTATTATTATCTGAATCGTTGGTTGCTATACAAAAATTAATTTTGTTACAGTAATTTTTTTTTTGTTTCAATTTTTTCTAAATTTGAACATCTCATTTTTTTGGTAGTTGTAGTTCGTTTTCAAATTAAAAACAACTTTTTCAGCGAAAAGAAACCTCCGAAATCATGCCAGACGACATACCGAAGCTACCACGTCAACGGGGGAAGAAAAATCAACCGAAAGGTACTGTAGTTGTAGGAAAAAAATTATGTTTCATGGGGAACTTTAATTTGTTTTTTCTATTCAAAAAGCCATTAGTGACACAAGAAAAATGACATTAAAAATTTCACTGTTTCAAATAAAATTGAAGTTTCCGGAACATAATACATTACTGTTGAGTATTTTGTTCTTTTTGTTATTTAACTATGTATTATCATAAAAATAACTGGAAAAAGTTTGAAAACAAAAACATCCATTTCTAGACACTGCATGGAAACAACAGAAGCTTCCGGCACTTCGTCCTCATTACGACATCGCTTCTGCTATTCCTGTTACTTTGCTCATCGGAGTTATCACATTGGCAATGGGAATCGCTCTGTATTTTGGACATATGGGATGTAAGTTAGGCTCCGCCCACTCAACAAGTCAAGCCACGCCCCTTTCTTTCAGCCCTAGAACAAGAAATAGTCTACACAAACTGTGCAGTTCAAAATGGAAGCCAAGTGTCACGACTCATGAGAAATGAAGTTGGAAATCAAACATTTCAATGTTCATATTCAATTGTTTTGGATCAGGATTTTACGGTGAGCAATTCCTTTTTTTGAAAATTAAAAAATCTCTGTTTCAATAACAAAGTGTTAGTGTTAGAAGAAAAACTGTACAATGATAAACTTGGATCTTATACACATTTGAAAAAGTTTTTGAATGGATTTTTTTGTGAAACACTCGCATTAATTATTGAATATAGGAGTTGCTAACGCTAGCATGAATGTTATGAAACAGTGAAAATTTTCAAACTTTTTTTTTCTGTTTTATTGGGAACATAAATCATTCGGGGCAAAATTTTGTGATTCCAAAAATTTCTGTTCAAAAGTGCATCAATTGTTGTTTTGAGCTCCCCGTTTGAATTTCATTCTGTTCCTGAAAACTAAAACAAACCTAATCACTTTTTAAATATTTTTTCTACAATACAATTGAGCCAAGAAACATCAAAGTTCAGTTCCGCTAGCAAAGAAAAGTTATTTTGAAACAGTGAATTTTCTGAAATTGTGATAAATTTCCTGTTTCGTCGATTTTACCGCAAAAAGAATGCATTTTTGTTTTGGTTTAATTCGATTGAAAAAAAATTTGGTTTCAAAGCATTTTCATTTTAATCAATGTGCACAGTTTTTGTCCGAATCTTTGATTAAAAGTTCAAACCAAGAGTTATATGTGAATCCGGAATGTAAATATGCTTGCAGCTTTGAGCTTGGGAACTGATCGCTGAAATGAATTTCTACAGAAATTACTTGAAACAGTTATTTCATTGAAAGTACTGGCTTAAAAGTTTTTTAGCAACTAAATCTAAATAATTGGCTTCAAGCTTCGAAATACAATTCGAGATTCATTAACTATTGAAAACTACATACTAAACCAAAAAGAAAACATTTGGAAACAGTAAATTTTTCGTTTTTGTGAATTTTTTTTAGACTGAATTCACTGTTTCGTGGATTACAGCCAATCCCATTTCTCTTAAATTTGATGTTTCTTCTTCTGATAGTAGTAACCACTATTTGCAAGAAAATTTTCAATATTCGCCAAACATTGATTATATCCAATCGAGCACAAAATTGGCTTTTGTTCTGGGCCATCACAAAAAAATAAAAAAAAATGTAATGTTTCAAACATATTTTATAGTTCTGCATCCTTTTTCTTCTTATTGGTAAATGCATATGAATTGCTTCGAGAAAGAAAATATCACTGTTTCAGTAAAATGAGTTGTTGAGCTCTCTATAAATCTAATACTAATTGTATTCTATTAAAAGTCATCTTTCAGGGCGACGTGAAATTCTCATACGGACTCACCAAATTCTATCAGAATAATCGACTTTATTTCAATTCTCGAAATGATCAACAGTTAAGAGGGAAGATCACAGAAATTGATGGTTGTGATCCATTACAGTATGTCGAAATGAATGGAACTAAAGTTCCAATTGCTCCGTGTGGTTTTGTCGCCAATTCCATGTTCAATGGTGAGGTTTTCAGTTTTGGATTTTTTAAAATTACACTTTCAAGAGAAACATTTCAAAATCTTTCATTTCAAAATCTCGATTCACCGGTTCAAATTTTAAACTTGACCAAAATCACCTTTTTTATTAATACTAAGTTTCAAAATGTGTTATTTATGAATAAAAAAAATGCAGAAATGAGCCACAGAATTAACCAGCATCAAGAGGACGTTGATCAATTAGATTAATTGAATAAAAGATTTTGAAGTTTTAGTGAAACAGTAAAAAATGCTTTTCTTGCAGTTTCCTAATAAAATCAGGGGTTTCCTTTTTTCTAACTTTTAAGAAACGAATAAACTGGTTCACCAAAACGATTCATTGCTTTTCGATGAAACAGTAGAAAATTTCGGCTCTGTATGCTTTAACGGGTTCATAGAGGATAAACGGGTTCATAAATAATAAACGGGTTCATAACGGGTTCATCTGGTATTTAAATCGGGGTAATCGTCAGTTAAACAGTTTAATTTAAACTATCATTATTCAATATTCTTTCACTAGTTTTAGCTTATCTGCGCGCCTGTATTTACACATTTGGGGGCTTTTGGTACGGTTAATCTTAGAGTTTTCTGGATATTCTAAGTTACTCAAAAGACTCAGATCCTCACGGAATATTGATTCGGGAATCCTCAGAATCGAATGTTGTATTAATATTTTAACTGTTCATTATCATTATTTTGTTATCTTCGGACTAAAATAAGAGTTTTACGTTGTTTCTATCACTATAATTTAACAAAACTTGCTATGAACCCGTTTATTATTTAAGAACCCGTTTTCTCTCTATGAACCCGTTAAAGCATACAGAGCCAAAATTTCAAAGAATATTAATTTCACCGATTCAAGAGAACGTTTTTAGAAAAAGCAGAATAAAAATCTGTTTTTCCTGATACTCTGGAATTTCTTTACAAAACGAATTGTGTTCTACCGGAATTTCAATTGAATTTTCAGTGAAAAATAATTTTTCGAAACTTTATTAAAATTGAATTCACTGTTTTGAGAAAATTGTGTAGTTCAATAAGAAAGTGTTGCCATTATTTAAACGCTTCCCAAGCGACCATCGTTTCAAAAAAATTGCCCGGAAGTTATGACGTTTTATTTGATTTAGGATAAAGTTTTAATAAAAACGTCAAAAATTTCTGTAAATGTTTGTTAATTTTTTGTGTAACTGAAATTTTTAAAATTTAAATGAAACGTTTCGAGAAACCTAATTTTGTGGCTTCTGAAGAAATCAGATCAATAAATGTCGAGTTGATTTGACAACATTCTATTATTTTTGTGACAATTTCCAATTTTTTCTTCAAAAAGTTCTTTGATTTACTGGTTCAGGAACTAATTTTTTCAAAAAAAGGGTAAATTCAGTTGATAATTGCATTGCACTCCAGAACTTGGCAAAAGTCTATTTTTTGAAATCTGTTCTGAGGAAAGAAATGTTTTGAAAGATAAAATAATGAACTTTTCTAACGGATTTTTAATTCATTTTCAATGGAACAGAAATTTTTGAAAATTTATTCAAAATTGAATTTATCATAACAAGAAATACATATAGTTTATGAAAAAAGCGAGGTGCAAGAAGATTATATGATAATAACATAATTTATATTCTGAAAAGGTTGAAACATGCAATTATTATTGTTTTAACTATTTTCATACCTAAAAAAATCTATTTAAAGCGTTTTAGTTCAATTAACTTCACATCAGATAGAGATAAAATCTCAACAGGGAAAAAAATTCAATAAAAAATTCCCTATTCCCATATTCTTCATTTCTTCGAAGGATAAATTTTTAAACATTAGAATAATTATAAGTTTCCAGACACATTCCAACTATTCTATCAAAACGGTGTAAACGGTTCAATGGTCCGTGTTCCGTGGACTCCACGTGGCGTACTCGGAGCCACTGAAATGAAAAGAAAGTTCAGAAATCCGATTCGAGTCAATAATCAGACACTTTGTCAAGCTTTTCAGGTCAGTTATTGTCAGTATAAAAGAACTAATTTTCGAAAAAAAATAGTTTTAAGAAATGTATTTTTGAAACCGAATTTATTTGGGATTTTCAATAAAAATCAATGTTTCAGGGCACAACTCAACCACCGTCTTGGAGGTACCCCATATGCCAATTGGGAGTCAACAATACTGATCCGGACGTCGGAATTGGATTCGAGAATATTGATTTTATGGTCTGGATGAAAGTAGCAGCACTTCCGAAATTCAGAAAGCTCTACAGGATTTTGAATAGAGAGGTAGTTCCTTTTTAACCGGAAAATAATATTTTTTGGGGTTTTTAGGTAGACATGTTCAGCAATGGACTACCAAAGGGTACTTATCAGTTGGTTATTGATTACAGTGAGTTCTTTAACTAAATTATCAATAAGTGAATATGTGTAACAAACTTGAACTATATCTAAAAGTTGAAAGAAAACTGGTGAAACAGAAAATAATTTCTGAAATGTTTCTGATTTTTGGTTTCAATTGAAAGAACTTTTATTTGACAAACTATATACTCGATCAACAAAAAATTCTCAGAAAAATATTGAAACAGTGAAAAAATCTTGTTCAGCCATCTGTATTTTTACTAGATATGTCTTGCAGGTGTCGCTTTTTTGTTATTGATCATTAAAATTCGAGTTATGAAATTTTTGGAAAAATTAATTTTTTCTACAACAGAAAAAATTAGATTAGAATATGATATTTGCTCATGTTGAAAAATCCCGGTTACTCTAACGACAGTTTTGTAAACATTAATAACTGTCTAACATCAATACAATTTGGTTCTCGTTTGAAACATTAAAATATTTTCTTCTGAAATTTTAATTTTCTGAAAAAAATTTTGAAATGTAAGCCCCCCGAGTTGGAAAATTGAATCAATGAATTTATCGAAATCAAAAATATTTTACTGTTTTCAAAAAACTGTAAAAAATATTTAAAAATAGAAATAAGTAATAACATTGCGGAATGGTATTGCAGATTACCCAGTGGACATGTATTCCGGCGACAAATCGTTCCTAATCTCCAGTGAAAATTGGGTCGGACCTCGGAATCTGTTCCTTCCGGTCATTTATTTGGTCGTTGGCACTTTCCTTCTTCTCGTCACCATTCTCTTCATTCTGATTTGGTTGAAACAGAGACTTTCCAGAGTTCATCCTACTTAAAGAATTAGTTTTTTGTTGAAAAATTGTAAATTTGTTTATTTTGTCTGGTAGTGTTTGAAAATGATACGGGAATCTGTTTATGCATACTTTGTTGTTATTATTTTTGAGAAAATAAATTTTTTCTGACCTAGAATCCAATAAATGTTTACGCGCTACAAAAGAAATACAATCAGAAGTTTTTTACAGTAATCATGTCTCTTTGAACTAGTTTTCTAGCGAGATTTTCCGAAATTTCAGAATATCCAACAGAGCTACAGTTTTTGAAATTTTTTTAATCCTCAAAGAAAACAAGCTATTGGAACAAATTTTTATCGTTTTGGAAAATTATGTTTTATTCTTGAAACAGTTTTTTTATTATTCAAAAAAAAATTTACTGTTTCCATGAGAAAGTTCAAAAAATCTCTACTCACTGATAGGTAATTTAACGTTTTCCCATAAAAACGAAAAAACCAAAAATATTCGATAACTGAGCGGATCGAACGCATTTCGGAAAAATGAATGAATGAATTTCAATTTTTCTGATCAAGACTCCAACAATTTCTTAGCACTGGAAAATTAAAACACAAAGGTTGAATAACAAACAAAATAGGCTCAATTTACTCAATATGATGGATACTTTTTATTTAGAATCATTTGATTATTCTCGAACCAATCAATTCACTTTGGAGCAGCTTACCAGTTGAACCAGTCGGATCAGTTAATCAGAGTGAAAAGTTTTAGTGTCATAAGAATATTGTGCACTGATAATCCTAATACTGTCACATGATTTTAATCGCATTAGAGGAGAAGCATCGGATTCAAGGTTAACCAACGCTAAAAGGAAAAGCTTTGAAACGGTAAATTTTTCTAAACTTGCTTCTGTTTCATTGGAGTCGTGAACAATAAATTATTCCGGATAATTTGTTGATCTTCAGGTAATTAACTGTTTTGAGCTCCTCGATATATTTGAATTTTGTTCCAAAACAAAAAACCAAAATAGCAGTACTGTTTCAAAGTTTTTTTTAACTTAATTCAAACGAAAGAACATCAAACTTTAGTTCCGTTTTGAAAAATTGAGTTCTTGAAACAATAAATATTTTTTAAACTTTTCAATTTTTTCCCTGTTTCTTCATTGTCGAATTTAGTGCTTTAGTTTGTAAACTCTATCGAACTTACCGTAAAATCTGTAAACATTACTGTTTCAAGTTACTTTTCACTAGAACATTATGTAGAGTTTTGTTTAATTGTAAGAAAAAAATGTGCACAGGTTTGCCAGGTTATCATAAATTGATTACCTAAAAAAGTCTTTTCAAAATCAAAATTCTGTTCATTGAACCAATATTCTATGAAATATGACTCAACAAAAAAAAATTTCGAAAAATTCCCGGTTCACACATTTTTAATTTCTTTAGAAAAAGTTTTCAGACAGTGAAGTTCGGCTTTTTCCATTTTGAACTTTTTTTTGATTCAAGTGAGTTCACCAGCTGAGTTATTAATACGTGCAAATATGGTAACAAACTTGAGTTATTTCTAGAAGTAAAAAACTGATGAAACAGAGAAAAAATTCTAAAGTGTTTCTGTTTATCAGATTCTATCAAAACCACATTTTTCAGTTACAAAGGATTTGTTTTAACTAGTGAAACAGTAAAGTAAAGTGAATTAATGACCATTCTGACTCTTTATATAGTATGAAAGGTAATATTCCAATAATCCAAAAATATTTTTAATAACTTCTGGTAAATGTTGAAACAGGAAATCAAACAAAAAAGAATGTTATTAGAAAATTTGTGAAACAATGAAAAAAAATTCGAAAATTGGAAAGTTATCCGGCTTCACTGAATCCGACTATCTTCTTTTTGGCAACTTTTGAAAAGGTTTTCAAGAAAAAAATAGATAGAAAAACGGAATCTTAATTTGACAACGGGTTACTATTTCATTTGCACACTGAACTGAAACAATAGATTTCATCATCATCATTATTATACGAACCTGAATCAGAAAAAATGATCGAAACTGGAAAATGAAAAAACTCAATACTATGTAGTGCTTGATTTTCAAAACTAAAAGAAATGTCCTGACTTGAAAGAGATTCCAATCCCATTGAAACGAAAGATGATGTTGAATGATTACAGAAGTCTGAAACAGTTATTGACCAAAAAAAAGAAGAGTTTCACAGGAAAATCAAATTTTCTGGTTTGCTTTGAAAAAAAAACATATTTTTCTGTTTCAAGATCACTTTAAAGATGAATTCAGATTTTTTAGTAGCTTCGAGTGCGCTATGGTATTCTATTTTCTTGAAAAAATTTTTCTTAACGAGCAAAAATTGAAAAAAATCCAATAATTTTCTCGAACCTTCGTCAAAACTTGAAAAATTCACGTTTGATACTCAAACAACCAAATGTAAGCAGCCAAAGTTGGAGTTCAACCAAGAATAGGTTACTGACAAGAATTGGTATGACTTACACTCCGGTTGAAACAATAAAAATTGTTATTAACTTTTTTGGAGCGATTTTCTCTAAAAATTTTTCGCGAACGATCAAAATTCAGTATTGCCACAGGGAAGAGCAGAAAAAAATGAAACAGTAAACTTTTTAAAAATGAAAATTGTCTCTGTTTTTTTTTCTCTTACGCACGTGAGAAACAATTACAATAGATTCTCTTATTATCTTTTCTCAACTTGAAACAGTAAAAATTATAACTCCCAAGTTAGAAATTCAATTTTGCACAAAATCGTTTGCTCTTTGAACATCAACATTTTGTGTTAATTATAGTGTGACATTTTTACGGCTAGATTGAAAAAATTGATAAAAATTACGACGTGATTACAGTAGTCTGAAACAGTGAATATAAAAAGAAATAAAAAATAATCTAATTCACTATTTCAAAATAGCCAAAAATACGAGCTTACTTTTTTGACATCATTATTCTAAGTTCCCTGTTTATTTGATGAACGTAGAGACGTTTGATACTCAGCTAACTGAATATAAAATTCTTTCAGCAATGGGTAACTAACAAACATCAATACGATTTCCTTTCCGGTTGAAACAATAAATATAAGTTTTTTTGAAAGTAAAATTTTTAAAATTTCTAAATAATATTTTCTCTAGTAGAAGCTTATTGATCCATCAAAATTGAGTATTTCCATCAGAAGAGTAGAAAAATTGAAAAATTGAGTATATCGATATCAAAAATAATTTTCTGTTTTCAAGACACTGTATAAATGTTTCTAAAATGAAAAACATAATCTTGAGTCTACACGTTTTTAATATTCCGCGACAAATCCTTCCTTATTGACAAAAGAATTGGGTGGGACCTCGGAATCTGTTCCTTCCGGTAATTTATTTGGTCGTCGGCACTTTCCTTCTTCTTGTCACCATTCTTTTCATAATCATGCGCTTTTGTATTCTTTTAGCGAGATTTACAGAAATTGTGGAGAAAATCGCTTCGCCGTTAGGATCAACAGCAATAGTAATGCTTATAAATCTTTTTTTCTTTTTGAAACAGCAAAAATGTTTTTTTTCTAAACTGGTTAAAAAATCACTGTTTCCCTGAAAAATTAAAGAGAAACTTCTACCAAATAATCATTAATACCATAGGTATTTCATCCACAATGAAAACAAAAAAGGTAAAAACATTTGACCACTGAGCGGATCGAACGCCCAACCTTTCTGGAGTCGAACGCGCTACCATTGCGCCAAGCAGTCACGGCGGAGAGAGGCGAAGGAGGGCGTAGAAAAGACGGGGCAGTGGAGCAACAAGAGTATTTGGCAACCAATCGACACGGTTGAGAAACTCTGAAAGTTCATAATCTCGTTGAAACAGTGAACTTTTTAATCAAATTGGGTATTTTAGGCCATTTTCGAAAGAAAATATATTGCCTGTTGTTAATGAAATTTTTTACTGTTTCATCAATTTTCCAGTTTTTTTGTATTTTTCTTCGAACGATCACTACAATATTAACTAGGTGAGGAGGTGATCAGCACTGGTTTGAATATTAAATGCACTCAATGTTTTTATTTGATTTTTTTCTGTTTCAACATTATTGTCTTTTTGATATTATTTTCCTATTACATTGTAGGCCTTCATTTACGAGCAATTAAGTGAAGTATTCTCGATCTCCCCGTTTTTCAGAGGGTATTTTCGAATCCCGATACGTCCCAGAAAGCTGTCAAAGGTTCAGCTGAGCAATCGCGCCACAGCTAACCGATACCATTTCACTGAATTTTCTCTGTTGTCCCAGTATGAAACGAATAAGCTGTTACCTCAAGGGATCAATATTTGTGACAAGATTGGCGTTCTGAAAAGTGGATGAAACAGGAAAAGTACAAAATATTCACATAACAAACAAACTATTCCTTTTAAAGAATGAAAGATTAAAAAAAGAGAAAAACACAGAAACCAGTAAAATGAAAGCATGGAAAGTAATCTGAAAATTAATTTTTATGGATATTTTTGAACATGAAGATTTATTGGGAGCAGGTAAATCTAAGTTGATTAGTAAATGAAGTGAGAAAACAACAGTAATTTTAAACAAAATTTCACTTTACTTTTTTTCTAACTTCGAATTGAATTTATTTTTTGTTATTTTCTTTTCAAATTTTTTTTTGTTTCAACAATATCATATAAATTTTTGAAACTTATTATATTCAATGAGATCGTCAACTTGTTTCCTGTGATTGATCAGATTTTTCTCAAACTGCCGTTTTTTCAGATTTTACTTTTGAAAAGTATAAAAGAATGGAAAATGAAATGTGAATATAAAATACAGACGATCAATGAGGGTGACAATAGTTTGGTTTCGAAAAGTGGCTGAAACAGAAAAAATAAAAGGTTACCGGGATAAATGTATATAAATATGACAATATGTAAACACATCATGTTCTCTAAAGCCCATTGGGAAGATGGTGTTCCTAGTGGAAAATAGAATATGATTGAAACAGGAAAACAATTATTTTTGAAGTGTTTTTCTGTTGGATTGATCCCATAAATTGTACATCAAATATTTAACGTAATAATTGGAAAATCCCAACGAGAAAAAAGGTTTTGAAATGAGAAAAATAGGAAGTGAAACAGGAAATATTGATTTCACTGTGTTTCTAAAATGATTTCAGTTTTTAAAATTATATTTTCGAAAATAAAATTTTCTATCGGAACTTTTTCTTTTATGAAACGGACAATTATGAATTCAAAATCGAATACACCCATCCGGAAAAACAATCCTTTGCTCTTGAAAACAGTGAAATTTTATTTTTTTAACATTTTCGAAAAAAGAAACGCTTTGTGAAAATACTAATTTTTATATTTATTGGACAAGAAGATATTTTGAGACATGTCTTTCCGAAAAATATTCTGCATTAAATCCGGTTTGGCAATATTGGAAATTTTCGGTTGGACAAAAAATATTGTTTTGAAACTGTGATTAAATGTTTCGAAATCGATAAAGTTAAAAATTTCCGAGAATTGGCTGTTGGCTGAGTGTCTAACGCAAATTTACGCAAGTTTCCCAATCAAATTTGCTTTATATTTAGTGAAAAGATTCTTCTGAACACAGAAATATCCCACATTGGATATTTAAAAAATGTAAGAAACTGAATTTCAAAAGGAAGTTGCTGAAAAGAAATTTATAAATGAAAACGCTGTTTCAATAAGAAAATGTGTTTCTTTCTTGTTTTCTTGACAAATTGGTTCGGTATCTTTTTTCAATTTGGATGTTATTGTGCAAATTTTTTCTTTCAATAATAAAATATGTTATTCCGTTTTCGTAACTTTGTTTTTTCTGCCATGTTAAATTCGTTTTTGGGTTGTTACCGTAAAAAATAATTTTGTATGATCCAGAATAACGTGAGTGGAACTTTCAATGTTAACCTTAATTTACGATGATTGTTCTTTTGATAGCACAAATTAATCACAGAAATCAAGAAAGAACTTTTTTGAAATAGGATTAATTTTTCGAAGAATTTTTAATTCGGTTTTTTCAATAAATAAAAATACAGTTTCAAGCGTAAATTCAATAAATTCCGGTCGAAAAATCCAATATTTCCATGTGTTGTAGATTATTTTCGAAAGATAAAAATATTCTGTTTCTTCTTGTTATTAGGTCAAGCCAAAAGTTTTGCATCACTTTTTGTTTTTTCGTCATAAAACTGCGGTATGGTTTCTTAAATAAATCATGTTTGGAGTACATAAGGGTATACATGTGAACTACATTTATACAAAATCTGGGCTCAATGGCGCTTTTGTGCAGCGAATTAGGTCAACTTTGCCAATGACAATTTTGATTGGTATTTTTGAGTGAGTACCGTATTGACTCTATGGCAACACAAACCGAGGCTCACATTAGTCTATTGTAGGGTCCCATTACTGTTAATTAAGCAACAATAATCCGTTTGTTCTGAAAGCTTCAGAATAGAAAACTAGAATTGAATGAATTTTCCAAATTAGGTGTTTTATGAAGACAATTTAGTTACACTGATTGAAGAGGACCCTGAAATACTAATTTAAAATCTTGTAAATAGACTTAAATACTATCATAATATGCCAATGGATTGACTCCGCGGTTTCTTGTTCTCCTGCAAAACTCCAACTTCGGTACCATTGTCATCTGTCGACCGTCCAACTACAGGGGCTCTATGATCACTTTTGACATATTGGAGAATGACAACAAGACTTATTCAAATGATCATTGGGGATGAGAAGTGGACCCTCTATGCTAACTATAATCATAGACCTCAGTGGTTGAAACCCCTGATTCCGGAGTTCAGACGCCAAATGTAGAAAATAGGGGTATCTTGGCAAAGTTGGACTAGTTCGCTGCTCAAAAGCGCCATTGAGCCCAAAATTTGTAGAAATATAGTTCACATGTATACCTTTACGAATCTCAAACGTGACTTGTTTCAAGAGCTTTATAGAGGTTTTATGACGACAAAACAAAAAGTGATGCAAAACTTTTGGCTCGACCTAATATTTACAGTTATCGGAGTTTTCCGAAATTACTGAACAATCAGATTTCTTATCCATTCATTTATTTTTATTCACAAATCCACATTAATTTGAAAATGTTTGATATCAAAGTTTTTAACAACGAAAAACCCATGATTCCCATATTTTTGAATAGTTTCATCATTTATACATTTATTGACAAATCCGCAGCTAAATAAAAAAAGAGCAACAACAAAATGTAATGAAAATTCACAATATAAGTATAGCAATGAGATCACCGGGTAATACATTGAAAGCTGAGCACTGGGAAGTTTGAGAATAAAAGAGAAATGACCAAATGACCAGCAATAGTCAATTGGTCAAGTGAGAGAGAGAGAAGAAAAGGGGGGGGGGAATGATTAGAAATTATTTACAATCATGTGGAATGGTAAAGACTTAAGGAATGTATCAAAACAACCACTGGACATCCTACTAGGCATTTTCATTGCGACACGATTCCATAGGGCTAAATGATTGTGAAGGAATGATTCATGAGGCAGGCCGCGGGCAGAAACAAGATACGGGTATCTAGGAGAGTGACCAGGTTTGAGAAGAGTCGCGAGAGATGGGAAGTGATACTCAATGTTTATAATTTTGAAAAAAGTTTTCAGTATAAGGATAATACGTCTGTGGAGAACTGACTGTAGGTTAAACTGAGAGAGACGGTCAATGTAGGAAGAATAAGTTAAATTACATCTCTGAAACACTCTTCGCGTATATAATCTCAGGGGAGCCTCTAGCTTTTTGGACAGTTCATTGGAAGTTGGATGGAAAACTTCACATCCATATTCTAGCAAAGGATAGTTTCGTTTCTTCTTTCTATTTATTATTTTCAAGAACTTTCAAAGGAGAATCAATCATTTCCATGGAATAGGTTTCAAAACTTCAAAAAATGTTCCCATTTTCTGAATAAAGTTACCGTTTCAAGCCAAAGTTCAAACAAATTTTTAAGAGTTCTATTGTTTCGACAATATTAATGATTTTTTGAGCTATTCTGAAAATTTCTTTGAAACAGGAAATGATTTTCGATTTTTGAAAATGTGTATTTTAAAAAAATGTTCACTGTTTCATTAAAAAAATTTTAAAATCTAAAACTAACTTCGTGTGTTAACCATACTCCTTATGAACCCCGCTTACTCAGAACTCCTCCCACTTGAAAAGTCACAAGTAGGCGGAGTTTCATTTATTAGTTCTCAAGAGAAAAAAGAAAACTGTCTTTCGCGATAGAATAGATAGATGTAAAACAATTAAGGAATATTCATTAGCTTTTCAGGATAGTTTTGAAACTGTACTTGTTTTTGAATTTTTTTCCCAGAAATAGAAGAAATTTTGTGTTTAGACTTGTTTATTCAGCAATTTTTCTGGATGGAAATTGTTTTTTGAACTGTTAAAAAAAGAAGTTCAGCTTCATAGTCAATTCAAAAGAACCCTTGTTCAAAAGCACATAGATTATGGAAGAATCAGTTATAAAACAGTAATAATTGTTTGAATATCACAAGTTTTTCTCCGGTTTCAAACCATTCATCACACATTTGAAATACTTTCGATTCTCGATGTGGAACTGGGTTACGGTAACTACAGAAACCAAAAAATTCTGATACGGCCGGAAGACGGCGAAAAAAAACTGTTTGTTGTGCGTAAAACGAAAAACTATTCGCTTTTGAAATTTTTAAGAATTATGATTAATTGAAACATGATTTATTTCAATTCAAACAAAAATATTAACCAGTTCAGATGTTAACAGAACAAATTTTTAGATAACCAAACTCATGAAAAGATGAGTCCTGAAACTGTAATTATCGTTTGTATGGAATTTTTTTTTGACTTGAAAATTTAATTTGAAATCTACACGATCATTTGTATACACTCAGCCTATTATTTTCTCGACATAACTGGAATCGAGAGTGAAAACTTTGAAACAATGAATTATATTTAAAAAAAAACAAAAAGAGATTCTTACCGTAATCATTTTTTAGGCTGTTTCTTGACGCTTAATCTTTAAAAAATCAAAAAATTAGCATATAGGTGGTTTTTTAGGAAAAATATATGCACGAAAACTGAATTATAGAAAACATATTACTGTTTCAATATTGCATCAATCTTGAAACAGTAATTGGTTTGATATTGGTAGTACTTTGGTCAGAGCAAAAAAATTCAGAAATTCTCTGAATTTTTAGAAAAGTATTGTCTAATCTTCAGGGAAACTACAGTAACCCGAGATACCGTAATCAAACAAAACTCACTTTTTCTCCGGCTACCTTTTCGATTGATCTCTTAATCTGAAAATGATTCGATTCTTGTCCTCGATTTGGCTCCCTTCGAGCTTTTCGGAGACTTTCCAATAGAATGTGCACTTTTTCCATTCGATTTTGTCAAGATTTGGAAAGAGAATCTGTAAGAAGTTCTACCGTAAACTAAAACCAGAAAACCCATTTTGAGAAATAGGATAATCGGTAAGAAAGTTTTTTCGTCGAAAAAGTGGTAGAAATTAGGAATGAAGGACTTATAGAGCAAAAAATATGAAAATCATAGTAATTTGAACATTTTGATGTCAGTTGAATAACAAAAAATTACTGTAAAATGTACAAAAAAGGGAAACAAAATGAAAATATTGGAGGGTTTTGATAGGGAAAATTTGACACAAAAAAAGAAAAGGAATATGGAGAACATTAAAGACCTTGCGAAAACCAAAAAAAATTAATTGAAATTTGAAAGAGTAAAAAATAATTTTCAAAAATTTTGTGTTTCACCAAATATTTCAAAAAATAACTGTGTTGTTAAAAAGTTAATGTGACAGGTCTCCAGCTAGGATATTGCCGGATGAAATTGAAAATAGTTCAAAATATGACTCATCCCGCTCTCTTCAACCACTGAATTGCAATAAGTACAGTTAGAGAAAAAAGCGGAATGAGTCAAATTTCTGATAAATTATTTTAAACCGTGAATAGCATTTTGCTGCTCAGTGTAAAGTTAGGTGTTCTTATAAATAAAGCTATATCATTAGGAATAGCAAGACCGAAAGTTTTCGATGGAACCAAAATATCGCTTTGAACCAGAAGGCGCTGTACCAGAAACCAATTTCGAATTTTAATGAATATTGCCGATTGAAACAGAAAAAAAAACTCACCCCAAATCATACTTTCGTTTATTTATTTATTCCTTCTTTTCTTTTATTCTATCATTTCTCATTTGAATGAGTTCTTGTGTCATTGAAGCATTGTTTTCAAGAAATGCTTTCATGAAAAAAAACGTGATTTCTTCATCCTCACTGAAATTAAGGACTATTTTTGAAAAAAAATTTTTGTTTTGAAATAGTGACAGTTTCAAGTCGAAACTAGTAGAATTTTGTGATTGGATATCAAGCATTGAGGGAACAATATTTACATTTCTTCATGAAAAATTTCCGAAACAGAGATTTTTTGGAATTTTTAACTTTGAAAAAAAATGGCAATTTTCTGTTTCACATGGCAAGTTTTCATCAAATATAGCGTTTCGATTGATTGGTCGATAACACAGTTTTGTAATTAGATTACTGTAGAACATGGATTACTGTGTTGTCGATAGCTTAATCGATGTTCTTGAGGATATCGGTGACTGGATTGAACATGAGACACCATTTGAAAAGTTGAGTCGACTGTTTTTTGAAAAAAGGTTGTGAATGGACATTTCTTCTAGCAAGGTAGTAGTGGAGCACTTCCATAATTCATTGTTTGCAAATTTCGAAACAGTGAAAAATATTTTCTGAAAATTGTGGAAAATTTCAGAAATTATTACTTGATCATACGGCAAAATGCAATCGTTTCTGTGAACTTGTTACCTTTCTCAATTTTTTGTGAATGAACTATAACACAATTACTGCTTCTAAAAATTAAAGAAAAACATTGGAATGTATGAAACTTTATTACCAACTGTTTCTCTGTTTCCTATTCCATCATACAATGAAAATGAAATTGTCTCAAGTGTATTCTCATATAAAAGAAACCGAAAAAATTTCAATGTCAACGCGTTATAATCTCAGGAATTTTTAGGAACGAAAATGAAATTCAGAAAAAACCGGAAAAAGACACTGAACACAGAAAATCTAATATTTTTGATGAATCTTCCGGTAAAAATTATCCGAAAATTGGAAAATATTGCTTTTCTTGGATTCTGAGTTCCAAAACACGTATTCCGTACAGTTTTGGTTCCATAATTTTTCGAATGCAGAAGTTTAAGAGAAGGGGCAAATGTAATCAAAGCATCATTCAATAAAGTTGATTCGAGACTTTGTCAATTATTCTAGAAACAGAGATTTTTCATTTTTCAAAACTTATTCCCATTAAAGTATGTTTGTTAATTGAACTGATCTTCCCCGACACTTTTTTCTTGAATAAATATTATTTGAAACAGTAATTTTTGATTTTTTTTCTTCAAAAAAAATTTTTTTATCGTTTCAACAGTACCATATACACTTTTCTCAATTATATATTTTCATTAAAAATTGCAAACCATTTTTTCTGTTTACTGATCAGGTTGTTCTCAAACTGCCCGTTTTTATAGAATTTGCTTTTTTTTTTTTGAGAAAGCAATGGAACAATGAAAGCTGAAAACAGAAAAAGAAGGAAAACCTTTGGTAAGAGAAAGCACTATTCGACTAACAAAGGTGACAACAGTCTTGGTCTGAAAAGTGGATGAAACAGAAAATGAATGTTTCAAAAAATACAAAATATTCACATAAAAAACGTAAAAAGTTAATTATAGCATTGAAAATCGAGAGGAAAAAAAAAGAAAAATTGAAGGGATCATAAATTCACCGAATATAATTTTTTTGGAAATTTTTAATTACGAAGTCATGTGAAGTCAAAACAGGAAAACTGAATTTGATTTGGAACTAATGAGATGATGTTAAAACAGTATGATTTATACAGGAAAAGCAATAAAAAGTGATTTTTGAAACAGGTTTTAAAAAAATTGTTTTTTCTAGAGCTATTTTTCAAGTTTCTAGGCTTAAAATACTCAAAAACTGTACAAAAGTAGGTTTTTGGGGCAAAAAATGAAGAACACTTTTTAAAAAATTATGAATTGCAAGAGCAGAAACAATTTTCAGAGCGGACAATGAAAATGAAAAAAATGTTGAAACAGAAGAAGACATTTCACTTTTCGTCATCAACATCACTCCCATGAACACTCTCCCATCCATCAGAATCCTCTGATCCCTCTCTCTTCAATTTCTTCTTCGTCTCCTCCAACTCCATTCGAATCTTTCCCATATCATAATTTATCTGAGCAATTTGCATTTTCCATTTCAAATCATTTCCCATTTGTGTATCGATGACTCGAACGAGATTTTGAAAATTTGAAAAAAAATTACGGTTTTGTGAAAATTAGTTTTTTTACAGAATGTAGAAAAAAATATTATTTCATTATTAATCTATTCATTTCTTTTCAAACAGCATTTTTTCTTAAAATCGAGAACTTTTTTTTCAAAATTGTGATTAACAATGAAAAACAAATCTTGGCTCCGCCCACTTTTTTCCAGATCATTTTTATTTTTACCTTATCTCTTCTTTTTTCTATTCTTGTTCTCAGGATCATTGTGACTACCGTACCCCTACCCTTCTCTGTCAGAAGCTTTGGTTTTGTTTTTCATATTGTGGGTAAAACCCTTATATCATTATCGCAAGAAATATTAACTAACAGGACACTGGACAAAATTGAACTTTTTGAAACAGAAAATATTTTTCTGTCATCTGATAACCTTCCCCACAGTAATCCTTCTCTAACTACAGTTTAGGAATCTCATTTTCGGATCCCAATTCAAAAAATTGTTTTCTATTCATAAAAAACGAACAACTGAATTCTAATAATATTCCGAAATAGAAAAATATTTTGAAGCAGAATTTTTTAAATCGAAATATATACATTAATCCATTTCTCCTATTTTACGGTACTGTATTACTTGTTAAAAACTAGGAAAATCTACAGTAATCTACGAAAAATCTTGAAACTCTACAAAAAGAACAAGTACCAAAGAAGTACCAAATTCTGATAAAATATCGAAATACATGAATTTTTTTGAAACGTAATTTTTTTTCCGATTTTTCATTTCTTTTCAATGGCTCAAAAGATTACTGTACACCTGGAAAAAGTACAGTAATCTAGTGATATCAGGTTGAGTCAAAATTATTGTACCACTTTCGAAAAAAATTCAAGTCATGATTTTTTCGTTTCTCCCGAATATCTGTCAGTATATTCTGTATCACAACAATGGACACCCAACTGACAACCGATGTGAAAAAAAAACATGAAGCATTTCGATAGCTTCTCAAAGATTCTAGGCAAAACAGAACATGTGGTACAATAATTTTGACTCAACCTGATAGTTACAGTACGAAAAAATTTTATTATTATAGAATTCTTGATTTTTCAGAATCTTTATTTCCTATTCTTGTTATCAGGATTACTATAACTACCGTACCCCCTTCAACTCACATCATCCTCCTAGTTCACGAAACTTCTCGAGTGACGAGAGATCCCGTCTTACTGTACTCCTCCTCTTCGATCATCCATGGTGCTGGACGGACTTTTGATGGGATATGTTTAATCGGTAAATAGAATATCCGTAAGCTCAGCAAAAAGGGGCGGAGTCTAAGTGCGAAGAAATCGAAAATCGTGAATTGTTTTTATCCACTTTTTCACTTTTTGAATTCACTTTTCTGAAACATAGTTGTTGTTTTCAGAAATACATTGCATGTAGTGTCAGCAAGACAGTAGATTGACCATCTAAAGAATGTTTTTGCAATACTAATCATTTTTCTAAACGGTAGTTTTTTTTTATTGAAAAGTCGTTCAAATTTTACTGTTGTGAGATAAAATGGGTATTTTATATCAACAATAACTGCATTATGCAGATACGGCACCTGTTCGAAATATTATAACTTTTGCTGACTATCCTGATTAAAAGTAAACAGTAGAACCATTGATTTCAGGTAATCCCCGAAAATATAAATTCAATTGGAAACAGTTTTTTTAAAATAAATTAATGACTTACAAAAATGATCGTATGGGTTACAACCGATTAAAAATATTTTTGCAAATTTGGTTTCAATTTTTTCGAAACGGAAGTTTTTTTTCAATTGTTTGTTACCAAATCTCAATAATTATGGTTCAGGGACTTGAAACCGCTTGCATGTCAGTATATAAAAGTTCACTATAAAAAAACCGTATAATTTTAATATTTTTATCTGGAAAACAATAATTTCTTATGAGAAAAATCGGACGATTAAAAACATCTTTTAAAAATTCAGTTTTTCATTTTCTGAAACGGTAAAGTTATGGCTTTTGATTCAAAAATTCAAATTTTTTCCGGAAAATACGGTTCAGAGGCTTGAAACCGCTTGAATACCAATTTTTATTTAAAAAAATTCAATGTTCCAAAAAACACTTTCTCAACAATTTTTGTTTGTTTTTTCTGATATCTCGCCCTTGTGAACGCCCTCGATCCAATTCAGTTTTAAGATGAGCAACCTCTGAATTAATCCATTTTCTCCTTCAGACTCTCCAGCTTTCTCGTGCTCGAGCAGCTTCATTAATTCTTTTCAAGCTCCTCCTCTTTTGCATCAAGGAATACAGATCATCTTGTCCTTGGCTTCACAGCGCTCATGATAACTGAAAATCAGTAGAACATCAATTAAAATGAAAATGATTTTTGAGCAATGTCTGATGTTTTTTGAAACGGTTCACTAAATTTTCGAAAAACATAAAATTTCAGAAAAATAATCACTGTTTCAAATAAAAATTTTTGAGAATCGAAAACAAATTCTCGTGTTAGGTACTTTGTTGTTTTTTTGTCAAGCCCCACCTGTTCGAGTAGTGAAAATTTTAAAACAGTGAATGAGTAAAGGTAGCTACAGAAACCGAAGAATTCTGGAACGGCTGGTGGGCCGAAGAATGGTTTCTTTTTTTTATAGGTGTGAACAGAATGAAAAAGTCGAGAAATTTGGGCAATTGATTACGGTAGTTACGGCATTTCAAAGTGCTGAAAATTGTCACATGGAACTTCCATGCGTATTGATATTTACTAGCATTCTCAAGAATTTAAATTTATTGAAACAGAATTTTTTCTTTTCAAATAGAAATTTCTATCCGGTATCACTACATCAAATCTTTAAAAAATCAAGCTTATGAGAAAAAGTCCTGAAACTGTGATCATTGTTTATACGAAGAACATGTTTGAAAAAAAACAGTTTCAACTAATTTTTGATAATCTAACTTCAAGTTATTTTTGATTTAATCATCTTTATCTCAAAGAGTTTATAAATTTTGAAATCAGTTTTAAAACCTGGATGCTAACACTCAAAAGAAAGCTCCGCCCATTTTTCTACAAAACTTTTCAATAACGTTTAATGACACCTTGTTTTTTTTAGTTCTCACAATAATTTTTCATTTTTTAACACATTCGAAGAAATAAAGGATTTATGATAGTAGAATCCTGCTGATCTAAAAGTTAACTTGAAGGATTGATGATGATCCTAACGTTCATTTGACATAAATGTTATCAAAAGTGGAATTTTGAGACAGTGAAATCTCTGTTCAAAAAATACAGTAAGAGTTTCCTATAGTAATCATTTTCGGAACGGATTTGAAAAATATAAGATTAATAGAAAACATATTACTGTTTCAGCATTTTATCAAGTTTGAAACAGTAATTGATTTGATTTTAATGGAATTTCGTTTAGCTGTTTGTCAAAAAAATAGTATTTGTATTTGTAAAGCAGACATCGACATTTATGAACAATCTGACTACTTCTGAGTATTTGAAACAGTATGTTTAGTAAATTTTTCCGATCTACAGTAATCTCAGATGCTCAAATTGAAAAAAGAACTCACTCTTCCTCCTGTTCTCTTAATCTCAGAATAATTCGATTCTTGTCCTGGATTCGCTCATCTTTGAGTTTTCTGGAGACATTCCAATTTAATATGCATCATTTCCTCCTGGTTAGATGACATTTTGGAAGATAATCTGTATGAAGTTCTATCAAAAAACAGAAAAAACTATTTTGAAAAAGATGATAATCTGTAAAAAACTTTTTTCGTCGAAAAAAGTGATAGAAATTCGAAAGAAGGGATTTATTGACCATAAAAAATGAAAACCATATAAAATTGAACATTTTGGTGTCAGTTGAGATAAAAAAAGATTACTGTACAATGTACAGAAAAAAAGAAAGGAAAATGGAAATCTTAAATAGACACAAAGTCAATACAAATTGAAGAGAAAGCAACATTCAAATATTGTGCCAGAATTGAAGAATAAACTTGAAACAGCAAAAAAATTTCTGTTCCACAAAAAATTTCAAAAAATTATTTTGTTGATGAAAAGGTGATGGGATCTTAGTCAGTGAGTACAGTGAGTTAGAAAAAAAAATGAAGTGAGTCAACTTTAAAAAAATATATATTTGAATCGTGAATAGCATTTGGCAGCTCACAAAAGTTTTTTTCATGAACCATAAGGATTAGCAAGTTCGAAAGTTTTGAAACCAAAATATTGTTTTAAAACAGTAATTGATTGAAAAAAATTGGAGTTTCAGAAAAATATTTCTTTGAGATAGCTGAGTTTTGAACTACAGTTTCAAAAAGCAAAGAAACGTTTCCACAGAACACTTGACTTGCTCTTTGTAAAAAAAAGTATCTCTAATGAAACAGAATTTTTAATAAATTTTTTTTTTCGAACGAAAGAAAAATTATTTTCAAAAACGCCTTCTCTAATTTTTATATGGACGAGGATTCCATATCTTAGTTGTAGGAGTACCCCAGAATTCATCGTCATCATCGTCCAATTCAAGAATCAGCTCCGATGCTTCGGATGGCGTTATGTAGTCCTTGTGCCAATAATTCTCTCCCTCAGAGCTCTTCGGACTACTAGATGACTCTGGAGTCTTCTGGACCTCCGGGACCTTTTCATCTTGCATCAAAACCTCTTTAAGCACTTCGAAAAGCCCTTGCGCAGCGTCCTTTTCCACTTTTTCCGCTGTTTCTTGATATTTCTCTAATTCCGATTTCTTCTGTTTCAACTCGAATTGGAGTAATGATTTATCATTGACCAAATCCCGAATCCCGGCCCATAATTTGCTCATTTCCGCTTTCATCGAAGCAATTTGTTCTTGTTCTGAAGTCTTTGGAATTTCTTCCTTTTCCTCTTCAATCCGAGCCAATTCCTTCTTTTTTTCCTCCAATTCCTCTCTCAAACTCTCATTTTCCATTTCTTGACGACCGATTATCGAATGAAATCTTTCCGATTCAGCATCACGGAGTTCTTCGAGTTCAGCGATTCTTTGATCTTTTTGGTGGAGAATCATCTCGAATTGAGCTTTTTGTTCGTCCGGAGTGTCTCTGTAATTTTTTTTTTGAAAAATTTTTTACTATTTCAAATTTTTCCCAAGAATTTCATTGTTTCTGGATTTACACTCTTTCATCGTGACTCCTCATAATCTGAGCAACTACTATGTATGAAATCATGGCATGAATTGTTTTCTCATAGCTTGGAAACATAAGAGTTCGAGGTAGAAACAGAAAAAGTTTTTTTTTCAAATAACAAATTTTATTCTAATTTTGTTCAACTTAACGTTTGATACTCAGTCAAATACAAAGCAAAACTCAAAAAAAAAACTCAGTTTCAGTCGAAGACAATGGTTGTTTCGTTTATTCCTGCCATGTTTCCTTTAAGTTTTTAATTATTGGGACGCTAAATTCGAAAAAAACATTGAAATGTGGTTGTGCCGGAATAATTTCAATAAAACAATGTCTTTGTCAACTTTTTCTTTCAGATATCCAGAAACATAAAAAAAACTGCACGAAAATTTAGAAATTTTAGGAAAACTATCTAAGAACTTTCTCGGTTTCAGAAAATTCACTTTAAACAATCTTTATTTTCAAAGCATTCCTCCTAGGAGTCTCAGTTCAAAATAGTACCAAAACAAAAAATAAAATGAAAAATTATACACTTTTTTACGGGATTCTGAAGAGATCCAGTTACTACATTTCAATTTTTCTCCGGTTTTATGATTTCATTAAATATATCTGCTAAATTCCAGAAATCAATCTCGAATTAACCGAATATTCATGATTGAAACAGTAAAAAAACTGACCCCAAATCATATGGTCGTTTCTCGTTTTCCTTTTTTTCTCTTATTTTATCATTTCTCATTTGAATGAGTTCTTGTGTCATTGAAGCATTGTTCTCAAGAGACGCTTTGAGAAAGATATCAGTGTATTCTTCATCTTCACTGAAAATTATATTTTTTTGAATCGAAAACATTATTTTTTGTTGAAAACATTACTGTTCAAGTATTTTTTTTGGGATATAAGAGGGATGAAATTTCAAAATTTCTGAATTTGGAGTAAAAGAAAAAATGAAATCAATTTTCTGAGACGAAACAGGAATAATAGACGGTTTTGAATTTTTTAAACTTCTGTGAGTTAAACCGAAAAAGTCATCTTTATTCGTTCGAACATTATTTTCACGATCAGAACAGAATTGTTCCGTGGAACAATTCTGTATTTTCTTAATTATTGTTTGAATTGTAACACGTGTAACTCACGTATTCCATTGTTTTTAAACTTTATTTTATACATTTTTCCCCTTTCACAGAAATGTTCCGTAGAACAATTCTGTTCTGCTCGTATTCACGTAAAAAATAACATAAATTTCACATTCTTTTCGAAATTTGATAAATACTGGAAAAATCACGGAGAAATTAATAAAATTTGATTTGACTTGGGATTGCTGTGAAAATGCACAGAAAAATAAACTATTTTATTTCTTTCACTCGAAAATATGAAATTTTGAAATTTCATCCCTCTTATATGTATCGAATCATCTTTTTTAGAGAGTTCATTGAGAGAATAATTTCTGACATTTCTAATGCAATAAATCCAAAACAGAGATTTTTCAGAATTAGAAAAAAAAATTTCTGTTTCACAAGGAAAGTTTTTATCAAATGAATCGCTTTGATTAATTAGGTTGTAAATCTTTTTTCATACAGCACAAATCTCTAGAATTTTTTGTTGAAATTATGCTGAACATAAAATACAATATTCAAAATTTTGAATTTTTCGAAAAAATTTCAAAAATTGTCCAAACTTCATTTTTAATCTAATTTTTAAAGTTTTTGAATTTTTTTCATAATTTTGTTGAAAAACTTACGTTTTCCGAAGCAACTCATTCAATTTCTCATCGATCGCCTCCAAAATCTTCGTTCTCTCGGATAACGTCGCCATTTTTCAGTTTTTACTTCTGAAAACACATTTGAAAATTATGAAAGATGCAAACCAGTAATAAAATATAAAAGAAGGAAATGTATAAACCTTCTAGTTGAAACAGGAAAAAAAAGAAAATGGAATAAGTTTATCACGAATATTGAAAAACGAGAGATCACTGATAATGAGTATCCGGTAGTTTTGAACAAAAAACCGAATGTATTTGAGATCATTTTAGAGATACGATATGGGTAGTTATGAGATGACTGTCAAACATGGATTACTGTAGTGGCTCGTTTAATCGGTCTTCTTGATGATATCGGTGACTAAATTGAACATGTGATACCATTTGAGAAGTTGAGTCGACTGCTTACTGAAAAGAGGTTGTTAATGATATAATATGGATAGTTTTAATGTCCAATTACTGTTTTTGTGAAACTCGGAAATAGAAAAGCTATTTTTAAAACAGAGAGAAAATCTTCAGTTTTTTATATTCCAACGAAGAAAATCGTTCTGTTTCAGCTAGAATATTATTGAAAAACTACGAAAGATGTTTTTATTCCTGCGCATTACGAAACCGAACAACAAAACTTACCGGTCATAAAAAATACTTTTTAAGAACAAAATATAAAGTTTCCCGGTGCAAGCTTAAAAGAATAAATAATGAATGTTTTTGAATATGTAGAAAATAGAGAAAGAAAAATTTTGAAACAGAAAAACTTTTTTGTTTCGATAAAGGAAATCTGAAAAAACTATACATTAAGCTCTATTGTACTTTTAAGGTAATTCATCAAATAATCGGGTACTTTTATCGATAAAACATAGATTTAATTTCACATTTTCATAGTGAGTTTTTCTAGAAACTTGCGAATTCAGTTCTTGTTTCTATTTTACTATCATAATTTTTTTAAATAAGACGCCTAAAATACTATCTGAATTTGCAAGGTTTTACTCTGATTGTAAATGAAACCGTGATTTTTTTTTGTAATTTTTATCGACTGGTTCGTTTTAATGAAGAGTTACCGAGGAAACTAATTTTGGACAGTGCCCTAATTGTTTTTTTGATAGACTATAAATTTTTCAATCATCTAATCGGTGAACCAATCAAAACAACCGTGAATAACAGGTGGAAAATTTAAAATAACACAAAACGGTAATTTTTCTCTGTTAATTTCATCGGTTCTACAAAAAAAGCCTTTGGTAACATCAAATCTATGATCGAAACTTATTGCACTAATCCTTGTGGTTCAGTAAAATTATTTGTAACAGTAACAAACAGAAACAAAAATATTGGAATTTTCTGTTTCAAAAGTCATTTTGGTACATGTGAAACATTCTTCCCAATTTTTAATGACTGTTTGTAGTCAGCATTCTAATTTTTTTTCGATTCCAAGATGATAGAATCGAGAACAAATTTTCTAGTTACTTCAGTTCAATGCTAAAAAACTTTGAAACCGTAATTTTTCAAAATTTTCAAACTTTAAAAAAAAACTCACTGTTTCCTCATAACTGCAGTCCTTCGATTGTTATTTTCAAATCCATTGCCTCATTTTCCGTGATTGCCCCCCAATCTGTACAAAAATAACTGATTCTTAAAATTTGGGGAAAAAGTAAGAAAGTATCAAATAAGGAAATCCTTCTATAGTTGAAACCGAAAAAAAAGAAAAATTAAGTTTAACTTTATTCGGAGAATAATTAATACTGTTTAACATGATTGAGGGGGGAATCGGAGAGTCATCTACCAATCCTCATCATCCAACTCATAGGCAGCAGCCGGTTGATGGACCTTTGGGACTCCATCGTATCCTCTGACAGTACTGGTTCCCGGGCGGTCATCACGACGAGTAGATGGTTCACGTTCTTCGCGTTGGAATCCAGAGAATCCAGAGAATGGCTTATCGTATCTGGCAACGAAGGCATTGGGTCCATCTCTGTATCTTGGTGGGTAGATGGTGTTCGATCCAGGTTCTCTATTCGGGAATGATGGGAATGATGAGCGGTCGAAACCAGATGAACGGGTTCCGAAAGCCGTTGGGCTTGGAGAGCGTACTCTATAGCGGTCGTTACCCCCAAATGGACGGCTACCGTAACCCGGTGGGCTAGGTGAGCGTGGGAAATCTCTTCTAGCCGGGCTTGGTTTACGGTAGTGGGCGGGGCCTGGCGAGCGTCTAGCACTTGCACGTTCATAGCGATCACTACCAAAGCCTCCGAAGCCTTTGGGTGGTTGACGGAGTCCCGGGCTCTTGGCACGTCTCACCGGACTCGGACGGCCCCCGCGGACTGTCGGAGGACCATCTGGCTTCGGGCCACGCCCCCCTCTCTTCAACTTGGCCTCGAGTTCCTTAATCCGAGCATCACGAACAGAGAGTTGGCTCTTGAGAGAATTGATCTCCTCGTTTTCCGGATTCTGATCCTTCAATTGAGACAATTCAAGTTCCTGACGACCAATGATCATGAAAAGACGCTCTTTCTCCTCTTTCATCTTCTTCTCGAACTCTTCCTTCATTTTTTCCATTTCTTCTTCTTTCTCTTTGATCGTCTCATTTGCCAAATAGAGATCTCCCTTGACAATATCGATTTCGACGCGATTGACAAACTCCTTCAGTTTCTCCTTCAAAGATTCGATTTCACCCGAGAACGAAGAGTTGCGGAGCATTTCTGTCTTCAGTTTCTCTTGGAGCTCCAAAACTCTCTCGCTTTGCGGCCTGGAATGATATTATAGATATCAATTTTCACAGAACAAGTTTATTTCTCATTCAATTTTTTTGAAACAGTGGAAAAAATGAATTTGAAAAAGTTTCTGTTTCAGCTAATTTCGATTGGTTCGGCGGGTTTTTCATGATTCGATGTCTCGAATGATTCTGCTCAAAAATTAAAAATTTTTAGAAGTTTTGCATTATTTTCTTCATTTTGATGTTCTAATTTTCTAAAAACAGAGATTTTTCAAAACAAAAATTTCTGTTTCTGCTGAATTTCAATCAGAGATTTTGAAATTGCTCATCGATGATATGTAGTTTGGTGTACCATTATGAATTTTTGATTAAAAAAAACAATTCTTCGACTAATTTCAAATGATGAAACTTAAAAGTGAGCGGAAACTACTGTAAAGAAGCTGTGAATGGGCTTCAAGGTTAATAATTTTTCTGTTTTACTGGATTTTCAAAAGCTGAAACTTATAACAATAACCAATTCTGAATTGTCGTTATATTATGAAGTAACAAAAAATTTTTGGAAAAAAGTGAAAAAAAAATTATTTTTGAACTTCAAAATTTTCTGTTTCAGCATAATTCAAATGTCTTTGAGGGCTTTCCGTAATTTGATTGTTTCTTAGTGGTGAAATATTTTTTAGAAACTTTTTGTTCTTTTGTTCGCTTTTAATGTTGAAACTTGGAATTGATTGAAAATAGTTGTTTTTCATTAAAATTTTTAAAAAAAGTGTCTGTTTCTGCAAATTTTGAAAGTCTTCGTGGGTTTTTTCCTCCGATTATGTTCGAAAAATTAATTTTTTAAATTTTTTTGGAAATAAATTTCTCATTCTTTCGTTCACTTTTAATGATTGAACTTAAAATTGATTGAAAACACAGATTTTTTTGAAAAAAAAGTGTGTTTCTTCTAATTTTCAATAAAACATTTTAAAATTGGTTATCGTTCTACGGGCTTTCAGGATGGATTTTCGGTCAAAAAAACAATTTTTATAACTGAATTCAACTTCTACAACCTCAAAATATCACCAATCACTGAAATGAAATTTTCAAAAGGGGTTTTCATAGACTTTTGGAAATAGATTTGAAGAAAATGTTTTTTGAACTTCAAAATTTTCTGTTTCAGCTAATTTTGAATTACTTAGTCGGTTTCCATAAGTTGATCCGTCTTCTATCATTTTGTTTTTTCAGAAAATTTGTATTCCTCTGTTCATTTTCAATGAATAAAACGTCAACTAATTCCAAAATAATCCAACCTGAATATGATCACCAATTACTGCAATAAAGCCTATAAATGCCTCATAGCATGATGAATTTTCTGTTTCAGTGAATTCTCAAAAACTGAAACGTATATCGATTAGCAATCATTAGGTGAATTTTTCAACAAATATTTTTTATTCCTTCAAAACTTTCTGTCTGTTTCACCTTATTCCAAATGTCTAAGTTGGTTTTCCAAAATATTGCGAATACTTAATACTTCTACTAAAAATAAAGTTCCTAGAAATGTTTCAGTCGATTTTCAAGATTAAAAAAACGGAAAAAGACTGTTTCTGGTAACTTTCAATGAGTTGCTTCGAAACTTCTCATCAATTTGAAGACCATAGTCGACATAAAACTTCAGAAAAATTAACATTCTCAATGGAAAAAATGTGTAACTAGTTATTTTTCTCATAATAATCTTTCTGTTTCAATCAATTTTAGAAACTTGAACTTTGAATTATTATGCGATGACTAATACGGTAGCTTTGCAAATCAGCAAGAATTTTGAAAACTGAAAATTTATCTGTTTCCACTAATCATTAATGATAGAACCTAGGAAGAAAATACTTAGTTTTAAGTTTTTGTCCGTTTTCGATAAAATGAAATAATTTTTTCCTGTTTCAGTCAATATTTGATGATTGAACCTAATCGTGATCATCACTGACTTCATTGCTGTTGTCGAGCAACAATTTCATAAATTTAAAAATGCCGTTTCAACTAATTTTCTATTCTCAAACATCGAATGATCATTAGTTCCAGAAATGTGTCTATGTAGCCTATATTTGTTCTCTGTTTCAAAAATTCCAACTAAAACTAAAAAGTGAATTTTTTAATTTTGCTACTTCGTCTCTGGAAAAGATTGAAACCGAAGTTAATGGAACATTCAGAAATGAATTTTTCCAAGAAATGAAAATTTTTTTGAAACAGTGACTTTTTATATGAGAATTTTTCAGATATAATCAGAACTATGAACAAAAATAGGCCAACATTTGGTTAACCTGAGGGTTCATGACTACGGCAGAAAGTTTTTTCTGCGTGTTTGAGTGAAAGAACCACAAATATTACAGTTATTACTGTTTCAAGATGATATTTTATTTCCTAATATATGTGTTCACCGTTAAATCGTTTTGAATTTCTTCAGTGTTGAATAAGTAAATTATTTTATATTCCAAAATTCAAATGTTTTGAAACAGATTTTTTTCATTTCGAAACAATAAATTTAAAGGCGGAATTAGTACCGTAGTAACTTTTTCATTTCACTTTTGTAGTTTTGAACAAATTTTAGATTACGGTTTCAAGGCAATTTCTCTATTTTTCAAAATGCATGTTCAACATTACTTCTTTTACTGAGAATAAATATTCGGTTGATCGCTAGATTAATTTTTTTTGAAAAGTTTGAATTTTCGTATTTTTTTCAAATAAAAACTCACTTAGTGTTCAACAAGAAATCCAGTTTGGTGTCAATTCCATCGAGGATCTTATCGAATTTCTCCTGTTCGGAGGAAGACGAAGAAGAACTCATTCTTAAAGCGATTGTTGAGATTCACAAGTGGTTTTGCCTGGAAATTTGGAGAGTTTTTGCAAAATTAAGAGAAATTAACAGAAATGAAAGCAGAAATCACAGAGAAAAAGATATTCAAGAAGGAAAAATGACCTTCTATTAAGGGGAAAAAGGGGGAAAGGGGGGAGGGAAGAGTAAAATATTTATTCACTGAACTGGGTTATTAAAAATACCGAAAAATAGGAGAATCATTGGGATCGACATGGAAGAAAACTGGGCAAATTATGAATTATCATTGGGATCATGGGAAGAGAGAGAAAAATCGGGGTGCGCAGAACATTAGAAGAGAGTTCAATAGAGAAACTACTGTAGTTGGACATCAAATTGATAGACAATGAAACAGAGATAAGATAAATTAGAGATAAGATGAGGTTGCTCATCGAAAGTTGGAAATTTATGTTGAGTAATTGGTTTTTCGATAATAATAATAAGGTTTCCACCTTGTTTTCATGCTAGAAAAGTTTTTCGAAGTTTGAAATTGATAGAAAAATATTACTATATCAAAGAAAATGGTTGTAATTTTTTTTCCGAAAACGTTCAATCGTATATTTCAAATTTGAATTGATTTTTTTTCAAAAATTTTTTCTGAACAGTTTGGACAGAATTATCTAATTTTATGGTGAGAACTAGCTTTCAAAAGAACATTTTGAAACAGTGAAACCAATTATTTGCTTTGAATTATGATAACTTTCGGGCCGCGCCTATTAAATTAGACGAAATGGTTCGGGATTTCTTGTTTTTGGGAAACAGTAAAATTAAATCAACATTTTTTGAAGACTTGTTTGAATTTCAGATTGAAATCAATTATTTTTGACAACTGTAAATTCGAAATACAATAGACAAAAATTAATCTCGAGAGCTTCTTTTCCGAATACATCGTTTTTCTTCGAAACAGTGAAAATTAGTGATTTTGAGATTAAAAATGGGGGAAAATAGTTTGTGTGTATGATATCGACTTAATATGGAAAGAAAACACATTTTTGAAAGAAGAGTGTTTTGAAACAGTTTTTTTTGAAATTTTTTGTGAATTTTGACTCAAAAATGATGAAACTTGAGAAAAACTGAGAATTTCTAATAGTTTTCAGGATTTTTGAACTTTTTCAATAAGATTTTCGGTAAGGAAATAGCGCATTTTTCTTTATTCGACCTGTTTCCATCCATCGGAATTAGTGGATTCCGAGTTGGGAGATGACGATATTTCGATATCCGATCCTTCTGATACTTCCGACTCTTTTTCGGCCTCAACGGCATTGTTCTGCAAATTGGAAAATTTCGTCTAGGCATGCCCACTTCTGGAAAAATTGACAACACCTTCAAAAAATTTTTCTTACATAAATTTATCAGAAAGTTTGAAAAATCTACTTTTCAAAAAATTTCAGTTTCAGACAAATATAACGAATTTTTCAATTTTTCAATGAGGATTCAATTTTGTTGTACAGTCGTTATAATTTCTTAATAATTTTATCGGAAAAAATAGGTAAAATATATCGAAATTGCTTTTTTTTTCAAAAAGACACAAAAGTTCGAAAAACCGACATTTATCGGTAAAAAAATAATGACAATTGATTCATATCCGATATCTTTGAATTTTTTCATTTCATTATTTATTTTTGATATTGAAACAGTGAAAAAAACTTCAAACTTTTAAAATTTCGGTCAAATTGCAGTTCACTAACTTTCGAGTACTGTCTTTCTCAAATTATAACGCCAATAATATAATTTTTATTGAAACTGTGACTTTTTTTCTGATAAGTCGATCAGAAAAAAAACTTCTTGGTTTTTTTAAAGTTTTGTCCTCAGAAAATATTTTTTTAAAATAAAAACTCACCACTTTTCTGCACGCTTTTCTCCACGCTTCTCTCTCCTCTGCTAATCCATCAATCCCCACGGCATCCAACATAAATTTTTCCGCAAGTTCAACTTCTAGAGAAACGAATGGACTATCCGTATTCTGAAAAAGAAAGGTTTTCAAAACTATCAATTAATTGAGCATAATATCTGTGAAAAAGTAAAAAGTTCTAATTTTTTTGAAACAGTGATTGATCTTAAACATCATACTATCCGTGAAGAAGGAAAGCTTCATGGATCAAGTTTTTTCGAAACAGTGAAAGTTTTTTAGAATCATATAAAATACTACGAAATGTTTCTGTTTCATGTTAATTTTAACCGAACGGTGAAATAATATTTATATTATAAAGCTTCTAATTTCGCAATGTTTTTATGATTCTTGTTGACTAAAACCTTGAATTTATTGTTCTGGAACGTTTTTCACGGTTATCGTCATGAACACATGGACGGATTGTTTTGAACCCGATTTTAAAACTAAATCTTAAATTACTGAAACTATAAATTTTTAGGTCTAATATGTGAAAATCGAAAAAAGTGTTGTTTTTGAGAAAAAAAACAGAAATTGCTTTATTTTTCAACAAACGAAGGTTGGAAATTCAATTTGTCTGAATTTAAAACACTAATTGTTCTTATGGAACTGTATATTTTTCGAATTGATAAAGTTCTTAAGTTGAAAATTTGAAGTTTTTTAATAATGTGTTACTATGAATAAAAGAAAAGTTTCGTTTTAGCCATTATTAACTTAAACTTTTCCGATGAAACATCAAAAATTTTCAAAAATTTTCTCAATTAGAGTCAATGATAATACGAAAACTTAGTAATCAGTCGAAATATTTAAAATTAAAAATATTATATTTGAAAGTTAAATCCAAATGAATTAAGCAGACTTGTAAAATTTCGGGCCGGCCCGCCAAGGCCCGAGCCCGGCCCGGGCCGGGCCTGGGCAAAATTCTCAAAGCCCGGCCCGGCCCGGAGGGCCCGGAAGAAAAAATGACCCCTTTTCAACCCAATTTTCCGACCTTTTTTCGGCTAAAAAGTGTTCAAAATGACTTTTTCTCCAACGATATTCCTTAATTTCTCCAACGCGCGTAATTTAAGATCGGAAATCAACAAAAAAAATTTCGGTCAAAAATTCAAAAAATTTCGATTCTGAACTCCCAGTGGAACACCGGGCTCGGGCCGGGCCTTGGAAATTGGCGAAAAAGCCCGGCCCGGCCCGGCCCGTTACAAGTCTGGAATTAAGAAATTTCTTTAGTTTTTAATAAACATTTTAAAAATTGACTGAAACAGTAATCACTAACCGGTTTGTTGGAACTTTGGGGATTTCCCCAAGTCTGCGAAGACATTGAAACCAATTGCTTGGTATCCGGTTTCTTCGACCAACTTGAAGTTTCCTCATTTCCGTCACATTTTGGTATATTTGGAATCTTCGGAATTTCTGTCCTTCTGATGATATTCTCAAAATTTATTTTGTTGAGAGCAGCATCTCTTTGAAGCTTCTCGATATATTCTTGACGAAGAAGAGCTTCATTTCTTATTGGACAATCAACGAAAACGAAGTCTCCCAGTTTCTCCATCAGACTAGCAAATTTCGATTTTTCTTCTGGAAGCGTCTCCGTTTCGATTTTTGTGACTAGAGCTGCACGCTTTGTGGCATTCGATTCGTATCCGGCTTCGCGGAGCTGAAAAATGATAGGTTTAGAAAAATTTTAGAAATTTTTGATTTTTTGGAGATTTTTTTACTGTTTCAGAATCAGCTAAATTATGGGATGAAGGTTTTTAGAAGATTAAAATTTCACAGTTGCCGAAAATTATTTTTTCAATTTTTTTATTTCGTTACTGTTTCAAATTTAGCGGAATTAAAAAGCAAAATAATTTTCTTGTTTCTTCGTCCATTGCCAGATAAATTCTCTGTTTCATGAAAACTATGAAAACAGAATTCTAGTCTTGATTTTTGCTAGTGGTTCTATGATAAATTTTAAATTTATTTCAGTTTCAACAAAAACATTCTCAAAAAAATTATAATTGCTTATATTCAATTCATTTTTCTTGTTTTTTCCAAACAATTTTTTGCCAATGCTTTATGAAACAAAGATATATTACTGTTTCAAAAACTCAGTAAAAAATATGTCAAAAAAGGTGCTTCGTTTTTACGTTGGAAAATACTCAAAAAATTGCAGTTTCATAAATTCAGTGATAGCTTCCCCCTTATTTTTCGTTTATTACGAACATCATAATGGATCGAAAAAAAACCAATAAATTTGTTGATAAATTTAATTTTTCTCGGAAATTTTTTTTCCGGCTTACGGTTACTTGTCGAAATAAAAGCGAAAATAATCGGTGAAGGAAACTTGCTTCTCAGAAAAATTCACTGTTTCTGTTAATTTTAATGACAAACCGTCGGAAAATATTATTTTAATGGTATACAGACAATTTGCACCGCGAAAATCGGAAAATCTTGGGAAAAATACTATTCAAATTCATTTTCAATATCTAAATTACCACTTCGTTGATAATTTTCTGTCTAATCTATCAAATAAGGGTTTTTATAGGTGACTTTTTGAGAATTGAAAAAATTCGCTGTTTCGAAATAATTTTTTTTTCAAACGTTTTGAATTTAAAATTGTTTTCCATATAGTTATTGAAATTTTCCTGAACTCTCACCAAATTGTGCATCATCCCGATTAATTCTTCTTCTCTCTTCAAAACCTTTGCCACCGATTCTTTGGCGTAGATTTCATAATGTCTACTTATTTCTTTCTTATCCATTTTCAATTCTTTGTTTTCCTTCTTCAATTCGGAAATTCTCTTCTTTTGTTCTTCCATTTGAGTTTTGACAGATTTTTGATCGTTTTCGAGTTTTTTGAAACTTTCTTTATGACGATTCGTCATTTCGTTCCAATCCACGAATCTCCTGAAATTGTTTTAATATACTTTTTCGAAAAATTTGTGTTTCAAAATATTTTTTTGAAGTTAACGGAAATTTTTTTTGTTAATTTCATAGCGTTAGTTCGGAAAATATTAATTAAAAATCAGTGCAAACTTTCTTACATTATTTTCCCAGCGGGTTGTTCCCCAAATCCAGTGAATGGTTTCACAGTAACATCGATTCCGTTTGTTGGCGGGGTTTTAGCGATTTTCTTGATAAGACTAGAAGTATCGATTGGCTCTGCGGCTCTAGAAATATACTTTTTTGAGAAATTACTGTTTCCTATTATAATTTTAGCGTTTTGATTTTCGATGAATGAAATTAGTCAACCGTTTTATTTCCTAATATCTGTAATTTTTTTTTCTACAATAAATCTGACATTTTGCTGCTTATTGTTCATGGCTGAGTATTAAACGTTGGGAAAAAGATATTCAAAAAAAGCAATTTCAAAAGTTACGGAATCCAAATTTTGAAAAGTTTTTTGAGCTTTCTTGTTCCAATTATTGTTCTGTCTTCACGCCTGATGAGAAAATTTCTGTTTCAATTTTACTTTATGTTTTGAAACTTCGAACTCGAGTTAATTAATTTTATGAGAATGAGCACTGGACACATTTTCTCAATTCATTATCTATTTCTAACGGAAAATAAGCTTTTAGAGAACATTTTTTCCAGTTTTTTACTACTTTGAAAATAATTTTCTGAAAAAAATTTCCTGTTTCCAGAATGATTTCTAAGTTTCCTTTTCCGTTATTATCTAATACTTCCTCATTCATAGCAAGATTCATAATCACAAATATTTTTATCAAAAGTGACTGTTTCAAAAAATTGAGACTCCCCAGATAATTTTCAGTAGTTTTGTTGAAACGTGTCCAAAAAATTATCCGTTTCAAGAATCTGGATTCACCTCCAAATTATGATTTTCCGATGTTTGAAAGAATCATTGCCTTGAACTTTTTGGATCATTTTTTAGCAAATGTGCTTCGTTGAAACGATGCCTGACTGTACCAAGTATTATAATAGTTTGAGGCTTTTGACTATGATATTTTGATTTACAACCAATAATTTTAAACGTTTTCCTGTATTTTCTTCATAAAATCGACTCACTCAGGTGCCTTGTTCGAGGCTTTCTTCTCATTTTCAGCCTTCAACCACGAGACTTCTTCTTCGAGTTCTTTGATTTTTTGTTTTGCATCGTGGAGTTCCAGTTTGACTTCCCATGGACAATCGACACTGAAAATTTTAGTTTTATTTTCATTATCAGAATTTTTTATCAAGTTCAATCATGAATTTAAGATGAAAAAGTGTGTTTTTCAAACGATTCTCTGGCAGAGCATCATTTCTCATATTTTCGATTTTATGTGATTTATACGATTTTTGTTGTAAATGAGTTTTGCTTGTTCTAATCATTGAAAATCACTGAACTTTTTCAAAAAACCTCTTTTTGTTTAAAATTATGGTGTTTAGTATTATTGTAAAGAGGTCACATTAAGAAAACCTAAAAAAAAACTTTAATTAACTTCTACCGGTGAAACATTAAATAAATTTTGCCTATAACAGATTAGAAAAGTTGTTCAGAATTGCTTTTTGGCAACAAAATGCGTCAACAATTTTATGAATCGTCGAGTTTTTCTCCTAAAAATTGAAAAAACGATAAGATACAAAGAATTTTTTTCTGTTTCAAGTGAATTTATTGCTATAAATAGTTCTAGAAGGCTGATGCGTACCCTTTAATTTAGAAAGACTTACCCAGTTATTCTATCAAAAATTACCCAGTTATTCTATCAAAAATGCGTGTTTTGTTTGAAATTATTATTTTTAACATTTGTTCGTTCTTGTGAAAAAATTGAAAAATAATATTTTTTTACAAAAAAATTTCTGTTTCCAGAGAATATTTTCCTATCACCAAAATGTTTTAAAACTTTGTTAATGTGGTATTGGCACAAAAAACAGAAAAATTTTTTTTGTTGAGTAAAATATCAGCAATTTTTGAATTTTCAAGCCATTTTTTGAGTTAAAGAAAAAACTCACTCCGCTCCCTTTGTCTCAAAAAATTCCTGGGTCTTCTTCTGTAGTGTATTGAATTGTTTCTCTTGATCCTTAATGAATTCCAGTTGGAATTGACGAAAAGTCGTCGGCGGTTGCTTAGATTCATCGGACATGGTTTCTGTAATAAGGGTTACGGTAAGGAGATAAAAATTAACAAGAGAAAAAGATATAAAAAAGGGTTTTAGACCTTATAATGGGGGGAAACGGGAATAAAAATAAGAAAAAAATATTATTAATCGAAAAAAAATATTTACAAAATCCTGAGGTGATTGACAGCAAAAATAACATAGAAAAGAGGGAAAAATGTCTGAGAATGATCAATAAAGCTGCAATTTGATTTTCAAAAAAATGATTTTCAAAAAAAAAATAATTTGACTTTCAAAAATTGAATTTGATTTTCAAAAAAAAAATTTTTACAGTTCCAAAAAACCAGTTGGTTTAATCATCCTGCTCAATTGAGTTGCTCCCACTAAGACGAGACCACGAACTATCACTTCCGGATTCCTCCTCGCTTGGCTGTGATCCCAAACGCAGCTTCACCACAGTCTCATAAACCGATTTCGTCAGCTCCGAATTGTTTCTCTTGATCGCAGCAATTTCCAGTTGGTGTCTGGCCTCCATCTCTTGCATTTGACGACGAGTTGCTTCTAATTCTCTGGATACTTTATGAAAAGCTGCTTTGTTTTGAAAATCCGAAGAATGGGTTTCGAAATGAGCCAATTCTTCTTCAAGATCTCGAATATTCTGGTCTTTTCCCAGTAGAATATTCTCGAAATTTGATTGAACATCTTCGAGTTTTTTGTGTGTTTCCTGGGTTACTGTATCCAAATGAAGCTTCAGGGCTTCGAAAGCAGGACTTTGGAAGGTGGGAACTTTTTTAGAAGAATGACATTGACAAGTGCATCCTTCTGGCATGACACGTGGCGACTGAGGGAGCATCTCAGGGAAATTTTTCTTGAGGAAGCCGAGATAGTCGAAATTCGGAAGATTGCGTCTAGATGAGACATAGCTATCACCGGGGAACATTGCGAAGATGTAGTTGTGGTTGTTAAGAATCGCGAGAAGGTTCTCTCGGAGTTTTCCATTATGATCCCGGACTTCTTTTGGAATGTCTCCATTAATATAGTAATCGAATAGTGTGTCGAATGAAGTGACACCACCACGACGAAGAAGATATGAGTTGAGTTTGTAGACTGCTTCGTAGACATATGGGTGCTGAAATTAGGGAGTTAAGGGCTTAATAAAAGGGGGAATTACCTGTAGAACGATAAATTCGCTTTTTACAACACGGAAGAGATATGTGCGACGCCGGAGGAACTCACGGCGAGTTGTGAAACATTTTCCGACGTAGGCTAGCAGATCCTCGTCTCTTGAGAGTATTGATTCAGGGAGGAAGGTACTGAAAAAAAGATTTTATTCCAACGAAAACATTTTTAGCCCCTTATCATTACGAAATATCCCATTTTGAAACAGTATATTTTTTTCTAGCTACGTATTTAAATATGTTACTAAACTTCGAAACCAGTCCCTTCACAACATGAATTTTTGAAACAGAAATTAGTAATTCCGAACAAAAAACCATTGATTCGGGATTTTAACATGTAAAAAATTAGATTTTAGCATTTCGAAAGGGGTTTTGCAGAATGGGGTATTTCTAAAAGTCACGTTGTGAAAAAAGTTCTAAAATTGTACTGTTTCAATTTCGTTTATTTAGAAAAAATACGAAGCCAGTTTATTCATGTTATGTATGTTAAGTAATTCCATCAAAATTGATTTTTAGCAGTATGTGAAAATTAATATCTGCATAAACTTTATTTTTCAGCAAAAAATCGAGTCTTTTGAAACTTTTTTGGCTTTTCCGAACGTTTTCGATGTAGTTTTTCATCATTTAGCAAGTATTCCACGAATTGCTTATTGAATCATAAGAAAAACTATCAGAAACCATTGAAAATGTAAAAAATCACATTTTAAATTCAATTTTCATAAATTTTATTTTTCAGCAAAAATTAGTCTTTTCAAGTTTTTTTTGAGGTTTCCTTAACAATTTTTAATGTATTTTTTCATCCTTTTTAGCGAGAGAAAATATAAAAATTACTGTTTTTCAAAAAAACTTTGAAGCTCACCTGCTAGTCCCAATTTTCTGTCGTCCTTGGCTGCTGAACAGGTCTAGAAGAGCCGGAATCGCTTTCGTCTCCAGCTTCAACACATAGGAGTCCTTGGCGTTTGGAGGCGTTGTTTGAGAAGATCCCAACATGATTTCGTGGAAATCGGCGAAGAAGCGATCGGAGTTTGGACCAGAAACCGGCTGAACTCGGGTGGCCACATATTGATTTCTTTCGTTGAGAATTGCTTTGTACATGAGAATGAATCCGACACGGAGCACTTTGGTCAAGTCATCGATCTTTTCACCGCGGAAGGTTTGTGGAAAGAAGAAGATTTGTGTTCTGTCTTGGAGAATGATCATTCCTTTTTCCGGTGAGAGCCATTTTATTTTTCCATATCCTCGAATTTCGGTCTTATCCGGTTGTGGGGTTGGGTTCGTTGGCGGAACAGATGGCTCTTCGTTCGGGGTGAGTTCAGCTGGAAAACAATTCTTATAGCAGGTTGCTTTAATTTTTTTCAAAAGAATTATTGCCTACAGTTTTGTTTTGATTTAATTTTCCACTGTTTCAGAAAAAAAATGTTTTATTGGGAGTCAAAATATGATTCCATTGATTTTTTTTTTATCAATGAAAATGGAAGATGGAAGTTTTTGATTTCAAGTTTTGGAACTTTGTTTTGGACTACTGTAATTCGAGTTTCTCCGCTTGGATAATTAGGACTCACTACTCTAGTAAAATTTGTTTCAGTTTCACAAAAACTGTATTCAAAAAATACATAGGTGCCTCAATTGATCACCACCACAGATATAACATGTTCAAACTAACATTGAAAATTTTGCTGCTTACGTTTGGCTGAGTATCAAACGTAAATAATTCGATTTATGTAAGATTAGCTGTATTTTCTAAAAACAAGACTATTAAATCAGGGTCCATTAAGTTTAAGTCAGAATCATTCTGTCTGTTGAAACTTTTTTGAAACAGAGTTAATTTTAAAAAAAAATGAATTTACCCATTAGAGCGACACGTCGCATGGCTCGGTGCACTATATTGGGGGTTAGCTGTGGAAAATGTTCTCGGAGAAAACCCAGGTAATCATAATCCGGAAAGTTGCGTCGAGCAGAGACATACTGATCACCGCAGAACACTGCGAAGAGCCATTTGTTATTATTGAGAAATTTGAGAAGGTCATTGCTGTTTTTAATGCGAATTTCCAGTTGGACTTCTTTATCTTGGCTGTATCTATAGAGGGCATCAAGGGTCATGAAACCGCCTTGACGGAGAAGATAGGAGTTGAGTTTGTAGGCCGCATAGTAGACTACTGAGTGCTGTAATTAACAGAGAGAGTTAGATGAACTACCACAAGAGATTACCTGTAGAAGGACGGTGTCATTATTTAGAAGTTCAAAGAGATGAGAGCGATTATTGAAAAACTTGCGAAGCTTCGGCGGCGAGTTTCCGATGTACTCAAGATCGTCATCTGGGATTCCAGAGGCAATACTGAAAATGCTAAATAAAAGAGAGAGAAACAGCAGAAAGATATACCTTCTAAGATGGATTATTTTTTGATCTTGGCGTTGAAAGATGTCAAGCAGCGCTGTCATTGCTCTTTTCTCGAGCCCCATTGAGTAAATGTCATCGGAGAGTGGCATATCTCCTAGGATATGAATTTCTGGTGAATCCTTGAAAACGATCGGGGCTTGTAGACGATCAACTGGTTCCACTCGGGTGGCTATCCAACCATTTTCCTGATCGTTTCGAATGGCTGTGAACGAGACGATGAAACCGACGCTGAGCACTTTGTTCAGATCTTCGATTGTTCCATCGCCGATGCTCTCTGGATGGAACTCGATAAGGTTTTCAATGTTATTGATTGTTCCCTCTTTCGCCTTTAGCACTAATATTTTTCCGATTCCCGAGATTTCAGTCTCGTCCGGCTGATCGCAAGTGTTCAACGATTGCATAGAACGTTTCATGTTCGGGTTGACGGAAGCTGGAAAATAATTTTTGTAGAACATGTTATTGACTAGGTTACTGTGGTTTCAATGAGCGTTTTGAAACAGGATTACAGGTTTTTCCGGCTACGGTACAGCGTAATCAAACTTCTGATACTAGTCTAGTTTTTCCACTGTTTCAAATTGTTTTGTTTTTCGAAAATTGAAAAATAGTTTGATTTTAGGTATGCGGAAATTTCTAATTCGAAATAAATCCTACCAAACTTTCGTTGTGGATTACTGTAGCTACGGACTTTTTTGGTTTGGATTATAATTTCAGCTTCAGTTCACTAAAGTAACATCTTTATTGCGATTTCACAGAAATGATATGAATCTTTTCGATTGATGTTACAGTAATCTTCATCGTCAAGATCATCATCAAATTTTAGCTACTTACTAGTGAATTGAGAAATTTTGTTTGATTACAAGTTTTCCGAAGACGTGTTCTTAAGTGCATTGTTTGAAAGGATCACTTTGTGTAATCGAAATATTTTTGAAATAGAAAAAACTTTTCTTGAACAATTAGTATTTTCTTAATTTCACTGTTTCAAAAAAGTGACACATTGTTAGCGTTTTAGGAGAAAAAGTAATTATGAATACGTTCGATGTCTATTTCTCACTTTGCTCAAGGTTATTTTCTATTTCTTTGAATTCGGGGGTTTTCATATTCAGATATTCAATGCTTGATTCTATGTTGAGTATATGATCAAAGTCCATTACAAACTGCTCGCAAAAATCAAATTCTCAAATCAAAATCCTTTTGCAACATTAAAAACATTTTCGAAAGCTCTTGAATCAAAATTTATCTGTTTCGAGAATATGACTTGTTGATGTTTTAAAAGACTGAACGATCTTTTGAGTCGTTCAGCTGTGTCCGAAATGAAGATAGTTTTATAAATTGATAGGTAATTTATACCTTTTTCAAACTATTTTTGTTACTTATGGCCCATAAGTTATGGGTCACTTTGTTCAAAAGATAGCACTCTCTCATATTTCATTCAATTTTTTACCATTTCTTTGTTTTTCCTCCAACTTCCGCTTATACATTCTCCTAATGCCTTGTTTCAACTCACTCTTTTGTAGTTCTGGTTGAAGATTCGATGAGAACTCTGAAATATTTATCACTATTATCACTCAAGTAAATAGAGAACTATGAAATAGAGGAAAATTATTTTCGAGACAGTCACTTTGTTCAGTGTTCACTATGATCGAACAAATGCGCTCTTTTTGAGAAATCATTGGGCCCAAAAAATATCGATCTGCCACGTTTGATGTGCAGGTTTGCGGCATCAAACGTTGCAGATTACTGTCACGCGTTTTTTCCTCCATTTATTTTTTAAAAGAGCGCACTTTTTGATATTGAGTTTTCTCGTAGGATGAAATTATTTACAGAATTTTAAATAAATAAATTGAAATTAAATAAATTAGGTTTCAAACAAATTCCGTTTCAAAAAACTTTTTTCAAGTCAACTTTTCAATGTTTTCTAATCACTAATACATGTCTTGTTAGCAATAAAACTGATAGAAAGCTCCGAAACAGAGATTTCGAAAAACTAAATTTCAGTTTCAAAATATCATTTTCCATTCCTAAGATTTTTACCGGTAATCCAGCAATTAATTCTATTTTGAATATAAATTTCCCGGTAGAGTTTGCATTTCCTCAAAAAATGAAAGGTTTACCTTGTTCCGGAGAGGCTGCCATTCCAAAAACTGAGTTGTAGAGTTCATAGTCGTCTTCGGTTTCCAAGGTGAGCCTGTAATTGTGATTTTTTTTTAATTTCCGAAAAGTTCCGTTTCAAAATAACTAAGAACATCAATGAAACAATATAAACTGATGTCATCTTGACCAATTTTTAAACAGAAAAACTTTCTAGAATGATATTTTCTGATAGTGTTTTCTCTTCTATCGGTTATTATATTTGTTCACCCAACACCTAAACCGTTCACAAGAAGTTATCGAAAATTTCAAAAAACAGTAAATTTTTTGAAAATTTACAGTTACAAAATTATTTTTTCTCAAACACTGCGGAAAAACATGGTTGAAAAGCTTGCTACCAACAGTAAATTATCATAAGTTAAACGTCAAGTCCGAATTTTCAATACTTATTAAATCCCCTATTTTCTGTACAGTGAACTAAATTACATTACTGTTTCGAAAAATCTAGTTCCAGAAGCTTTTCACAAATAAATGTAGTGCTAATGTTGCTGACCAACTGCCAAAAACACAAGAAAACTGTGTAAATGTCTGACCTCTATGCCATACCCTGTATTCACGTGACCCCCTCCTCCCTCTTTGGCCCATTTCTCTACTCCCTCTCAATCTATCTACACTATTTCCTCCTCTTCTCGCTTTTCGTCGACCAACGAGGCCTCCAAACACATCTGCGCATCTACTCTCTCTTTTCTTCCACCAGCTGTCTGTGCTGCTCTCTTTTCATATTGCCCTAGTGACCAGACGCCGTTTTCATGAAGAAAATTGATTTTTGTTTATGAGAAACGGCTTCTGAGTGACCATTTTGTAGCTAATTTTCCTCACATTTCTCATTTTATCCTTTAAAAAAATTATTTTCGTTAAAAATCCAAAAAAAATTATATATTTCAGAATGAGTTCAGCTCAAGAAGGAACATCTCTAGATGAGTGGCCATCGATTCATATTTCTAAACTAGAAGCCGGTGAATTTACTGGACGATTAGATGAAAAAACAAATACTTGGATATTCGAGAAAAAACCTGCCGTCGAGGTTATCGAAAATCTTTCCGAGATGACCAAAGAACAACAAATCGAAGAAGCAATGACCAAATTTGAAAGTGTAATCGCCCATCTTGGAATTCCACTTAATAATGTTGGAAAGGACTTTGTCAGCAGACTTGATGAAGTCAAAAGAGTGTATTTTGAGCATAAGAAACAAGATGTCAAAGAGGAAACCCCAGTCGAGGAGCAGGAGATAAAGAGTGAACCGATTTGAGACTAAGTCGAAATTTTTGTTCCTTTTGCTCCCAAAAATTTTAATACATTCCCGTGAATTTAATTTTCTTGTCACTTTTTTAATTAAAATTTCTCTAATAAAAATTCGGAATAAATAATTATTGGTTTTGAAACGTGGAAATATTCAAGAAAGAATTAAGAATATGAGTTTACTAAAAACGATATATTTTTGTGGAACAGTCATTTTTTCGAAATTTCCTACTGTTTTACAAATATCTGTTATTCAGGCACAACACTATACTCTACTGTATTCATAACATCACCTTTAATTTAAATTTTTTTTAAAATCCAGTGTTCTTTTTTCAAAAATACAGTGTCTTCATTAAAAAATTTCTGTTTCATGTCATTTTTTTTTAAAGTTTGACATTTCGCTTAATCACTAGTCAATAGTGAAATAGTTATTTCAGTTTTCTTCAAATCACCTAATCATTTCAAAATACATAGCACTATCAGTCTACTAGAAACGATTTTCTTGTAACAGTAGGTTTTTTTGAAAAAGTTCCAAAATTTCCTACTGTTTCACAAAATTTTTTATGCAATCACAACATTGTCATTCTACTAACTATGCAAAAATTAGAATCAAAACTTCTAAAAAATTCAGTTTCTCCATTAAAAAATCTCTGTTTCATGTCATTTTTCAAAATTTTACGTTCCCCTTAATTATTAATGCATTGTGAAATGCCTATTGGTCGTTTTTTTGAAATTAAATATATGCTTTCACGAGATAAATAGCAATATCAATTTACTAAAAACGATTTATTTTCGTGTAACAGTAGTTTTTTCGAAAAAATTCCGAAATTTCCTACTGTTTCACAAATCTCACATTCTCAATGCCTAAACAATGTTACTTCAATTTCTTCGAAAGTCCAGTTCAAAAAGAAACATACTCATTCAATGTTTCCATCAAACAGTCGATTTCCTTCGGTAGATTCTCAGCATTTTTTAGTTTCTCAATGGCATTCTGAACAGTTTTAGCATAGTCTTCATCAGAATCCATCAGAGTTCGAAGATATCTCAACACAACTGTCGTCTCTTTCAATCTCGCTTCCTTTGTTTGCCCTTGACCCATTATCTAGAAGAAAAGTAGGATTTAATGGGCGGAGTATAAGAAAAAGGGGCGGAGTTCGAAAAAGATACTCAAAAAGGGTGTGAAACCTTCAAAAAATATGAAAAAAATCGACCCGAAGGACCGGAACAAAATTAAATTCTTCATTTGAGGTACAGTAATCCTGAGGGCAGTGAGGTAGAGTTTTGAACAGTAAAATTGAGGTCTAGAAGTGATTTGTTGGCTTTTTACATGAAAATTTGATAGAAAAATAATTTGAAAATGATATTTAATTATGATTCATTGATTTCTTGAATTATCTCGGCGACCGCTTCGAATTTCTCCAGTTTCCTCGTTTTTTCCTCCAATTCTCTGCGAAGGTTCTCGATTTCTCGGACAGCTTCTCTCCGAATTTCATCCACTAATTGAAGGGTTTTCTTGTTTGATTCTGCTACATATTTCTTTACTTCAGAAGGATCGATGGCGATTGTTGGAGGTTTTTGGGGTGTAGAATAGGTTAGAAGTGGGACTGGACCTGAAAAAATAATTTTTTACTGTTTTGATTAATTGTCATGTTGTTTTATGCGTTTATGGGTGAGTATACTAAAGTTTCCAAAATTTCTGCTAGAACTCTGAGAAAAGCTGCAGAATTCGGAATGAAAAAAGTTTTTCGAGAAAAAAGAAGCGTGTCCCTTTGGACAAAATTGTGTAACAGTTCTGCGAAAATAAAATTTTCTGTTTCAGATGACCACCTAGTTTTCGATTTTTTAGTTTTTTAGTAATATCTTATTTCGCCTATATTTCAACAAATTCAATCATAGTGTTCTGTTATTTTTCAAATTAATTTTTTTTCAGGTTTTTCAATCGAAAACTAGTTTTCTATGGCTTGTAAGACTCATATTTCTGTTCAAAATGTTTAATTTGGAGCGATATATAACAAAGAAATTTTAAATTTCAAAGCTTCTGTCGAAAAAATTGTTTCTCGACGGTTTCAAAGAATTTTAGAATACCACGAGCCAAAAGTTCTAGCTGAATTTCAATTTTCTCACACTATCATAAGCTTTTCCAGGGAAAAAAATTTTCTATTTCAAAATAATAGCATTAAAAACGGATGGGAACAAAAAAAGTAATTGTAAATGCATTTTCAATAATTAATATTTGTTCATCGTCCTAAAATAGTTTAACCTTTGATTGAAATCAAGTTTCTACATTTTTCCTTAATGCTATCGAAACAGTGAATTTCATCTCAAAATAGCAAGAACTATGTATAAATTTTCCAAAAAAAATTCTGTTTCATCTGAATACCGATCTGTGGATTGTTTTTTTATTTTTACTTGCACTTTTGATTAAAAAAAGCTTTCGCTAAGAAGTTTTAGGCTATTCAAACTTTCGATTTAATAAACTAACCTTCGAAACTTCGTAGAACAATTGGTTCAATTTTATCCATATCGATTTCTCGTTTCAGCTTCTCCATTTCCGATTCCTCTTCTTCTTCTTTTACTTCTGAAACATAACAATAAACATTTTCAAAAAAGAGATATGGACCTTAATATCAAAGCTCATATTGAAAACTCAACAAGTTTGCATTGAGAAACATAAAAAATGTTTCATTCTTTCCAGAAATCAAAATTTTTGGAGAAAATATTCCATTGTTACGTTTTAATTACTACTATCAGCTTACGATATCTATATACCTATCCTATCAATAAATTCTTATTAGCGCAGTTTTAATTATTTTTGTATGATACCGAAAATTTTTAGCAAAATTCCAAATGAACTACGGTAGGCTAAACATTTTTGAGTTTCAAAATTCCAAAAATAAAGATTTTAAATCATAAATCTTTCTAGATAATAATTATCAAATATTCTCTGAAACCGTACCTTTCTTATTGCTTTTTCCATCTTCCAACTCATCAATCTTTCTCTGCAAATGCTCAATATCTAGATCTTTGTTATATTCCATCATTTCATATTGTTTCTTCATTTCTCGAATCTTATTCTCCAATTGGGCTTCCTTCACTTTTCTATCACTTAATTCGTATTTGGCATGAAGAAGATCAAGACGTAGAATGGCAAGAGCATTCTGTTGTTCGATTTCTGATTCCATTGCGTGAATTTGAGAGCGATTGGTTGGATGTTTGGTTCTTAGGTCATGGAGGCGGGATCTTCTGGAAAATATTGAATTGAATTTTCAAATCTTTGTTATTGACGTTTGATTTTTTGAAACAGTGAGTATTTTTTAGGTTACTGTACTAGAAAACATGTTTCACAGAACCATTAACAAACCCAAATTCTAGTTTTTTTTCAGAAACATTTGAAACGGGAAATTTTTTTTCGAAAAACTGTTATCCTTCATCGACTTGAATTAACTTCCATAAATCACAATAAACGATTTCAGTGTTAGGCTCCGCCCCTTTTCAGCACCCCAAAACTATTTCACATTTCTCACATCATTTATATTTTCAAACTATCTAAAAAATATAATCAACTTTCTAAATTCTTTTCTGTTCCAATGAATTTTCCACTATCTATATATGATCAAGCAAACTAATGATTTGTTATTAGAGCGTTTCTCAATTTTTGATTATTCAATTACTTTTCGTTGTTTTTAGACACAACATTACAAAAATTTTCTTGCTTTTGAAAAATTTAGGTGTGAGCAATGTCAAATTTTTAAATTTTTAAATTTTTTACGGTTTCGAAAACTATGGAAAAGCTTCATGGTGATAAATGTTTCGTTTTTAATGCATCGTGTTCCATTGAAAATTAACTTTCATCACTCAAAATTTTTTCCTATTCAATTTATATTCAACTTAAAATGGAAAAAATTTTTCATATCAAATTCCTCATATTGTTTGTAAAAAAATCCTAGTTGCACAAAGTGTATCAAACATCCCAACCATCAGAAACTCAACATTTTCCTCAGAATTGGAAATTATTGTGAAACAGTGAAAAAAAGCTGAATTCTATTTGAAAGTAATATTTCTGTTTCATCAATATTTTTTTTTTCAATTTTTCAAAGTTTGATGTTTGTGGCATTGTGTCTCTACTCTAAAACAAATTGATTTGAATAGCAAGTTTGTTCTATTTAAAAATTCAATTTTTTCGATGAATTCATCGCTATAATCTGAGAAATTTTTGAGCTGTATTCGAAGATCCTTATCATTTTTTATCGCAATTAGAACTCGCAGTATTTCGAAACGCATTTGAGCTTCAAATCTTGGATTTTGTGAGAAATGGGAACAAAATGATGTTTCGGAACCGAAAAATTCTGGAATTTTTAACGAAAATTGATTTTGGAAATTTCTTTGATGATTTTTAATAATTTCACTGTTTCGAAAATGTTTTGAAGACATTTTTCCGGGAGTTCAACTAATGATAGAGACATACTGATTTCGAAAAACGCTTCTGTTAACTATAAATTTCCCAATAAATGTTTAAACAAGAACGAATCGGTTTGCAACCTTTTTAGCGTTCTTCTTCTATGTAAAAAATTCCCTGTTTCATTGAATGTCACTTGTATTTTTGGGAAAATTCTAAATTTGATGAAACCATATGATTTTGCAATTGGAGAAGAATTTGAATTTGAAAATTTTTGATCGAAAAAATTTGAAAAAAAAATAAAATCTGTTTCACTAGAGTCCCGTTTGGTCCCGATTAAAATTCCTATGTTGAATTGTAGGTACAGACTGTGTCGAATTTTGTTCTTAGTTTTCGATTGAAATTGGAGTAAAATTTGAAATAAAACACTGTTTCATCAACTTAAAATAAATTTATCATATTTTTATATACATTATATTCATCACAATACAACTATTTCCAAAAAAATTATCTCGTAATCTTCGGATAACAGTAAAGTCTATTTTTAATTTTATCTCTTTTGATGATTTATTGTATGAACTCGTTAATTATCTATAAAATCATGAAGTCTTCTAAAATATTTCAAAATCATTTTTGTAACTCAAAAAAAAATTCTGTTCCATCGATTGCTAATTAGTTTTTTGTCAGAATTTCAGATTGTTGCTATCTGATACGAACTTAGTTCTTAATAAAACTATTTTCCCCAACCAAAAACCAACTCACAGTATCTCTAGTGCCGCTTCTCCTCCGTTTATCGCATCTTTTAATCGGTCCATTCCTTCTTCACTGTTTCCCATCATTTTCATATTCCGAATCGCAAATTCGACTTCTTCTGGTGTTCCTTTCATTTTCATTGAACAAAATTTGAATGTAGTCTCCAAAAGATCTCTCACTCTCTTCTCATAAACATCATCTGTTTTTAATCTTTCAATGAATATTTTGAATAGTTGCACGGCTTCATCGTCTTCCAACGGCTTTTTCGATGGTAATTGACCCATGGCCTAGAGAAATGTCTAGAAAAATGGGTTAAAAAGGGGCGGAGCTTAATAAAAGATACGAAGAAGGGTGTTAGACCTTATGAAAGATTATATTAGCATAATAATAATAATAATACCGGGATTTATTGTGAAATCGAAATGAAACAGGAATGTATTGTAAATGAGCAAAAAGTGACCAGAAAAGTAGAAAAAACCGGGAAATTTAAGTTTTACAAGTAAAAAACACACGGAATGAATGATAAATAGAAAATGTTATTTTTCTGGAATGGAAATTGATTTTTAAACATAAAGTTGGTGGATATGAAACTAGGAATGGTCGGGGAGAACATTCGAGCAATAAAAATATTTTTTCTGACATTTTTTTAACGAAAAACCAAAAACAGCGAAAATTAGTAGTTTTTCTCGTATTTTTTCGGAAATTATTTGAATTTAGAATAAAAAATCGGTGACACATTGTAAAACTGGATTTTAGGGAAAAAATAATTTTTTTCTGTAGCAAACTCAAAAATACAAATAGTTGAGTGCATAAAACATGCTCTATTGAAATGTCCGCAATTTTGCGTCGCAGTGTCTGCGGACTTAATTTTTGAAACCGATTTTCAGTTCAAAAATCGAGAAAAAGGTTATTTTCGCTTTGGTTTTAATTTTTTCAGTTCAAAAACTTTTTTAAAACCGAAAAAATTGACTTTTTCGGTGAAAAATATTTTGAAAACTCGATTTTTCCGATGAAAAAATTATAAAAACGAGAAAAACTGAAAACCGCAGGCACCGTGACGCAAAATCGCAGACTCGAATTTGAATCGTCAATGGAGCGCACTTTCTTAACTCAACTTATCTGAATTTTTATTTTAAAATTTCATGTTTCACCGACTTGTTAAAAAAATGTTTTTCTCTAAAATTGATTTCAATTGATATCTTCAATGCAAAAAATTCTGTTTCACCAAAAAACTAAAAACTACCATTTTTTAATTAAATTTTGTTCTTGGAATCGGCAGTCCTCTAAAAAATCACTAATCCTCTTTGTCAGCACTCCCATCAGTCTCATCCCCAATGGGCGTGGCTTTCTCTAAAAGAATGGAATATTTGCATTCCATTTCTTTTTGCCCTCTTTTCAGGGTCTCCATCCAATAATCCAATTGATTCAGATCTTCCGGATGGACTAATTTCTGAATTTCCGATTCGATTCGATGGGTTCGTGCCGCCCGAATAAGCATTTCCACGTGGCTTTTATCGTTTTCGAATTCATCGAAACCGATTAAGCTGAGGAACAAGTCCTCAATCTTGATTTTGTAGTCATCTGTAGTTATCCGAGGCCCTTTTGGATTCGTCTTGATGATCTGATTGAAGATTTTTTGAACGTGGCTAACCGGGATTCCATGGTTAAGAAGGTATCTGGCAGACGGAAGATCCTGGTATTTTAATGCAACCTTTGCCTTAAACTCTTCAATTCTCTGATCAGCCCTTCTATTCCATGAATCAGTCCCTCTAAAGTTTTCACAATCCTTGAATTTGTCCATCACTTTTTCCATCGAAATATTATATTCATCTTGATACCATTCCACTCGATAAAATAGATCAACAAGGATTTCATCCTCTATCAAATCTCGATAATTCCTCCAACCCATCACCGGTTCTTTAGGACGAATCACATGACAATATGACTCACGAATGTGAATATACTTTATTCCGGCTCCTATTAGGTACTTTATTCTGGGCAACGATTGTAGTTTAGCCGAATCAATTGTGGGACCATCCATTTCACAGATGGTTATTTGGGGACCTTCGTCGATTTGTTTACCTGAAAAATTAGAATTTTCTTGGGGAATCGAATAAAAAAAATTACTGTTTCGAAAAATCTTCATGACAAACTTGAATTTTTAGCTTATGATGATGAATAGATTTTTTGAATTTTTCCAAAAAAAAATTATTTCACTGTTTCGATTCTTTGCTAACTGCAACTAACGAAATAGCTATTTGGTGAACAAGCAGTAACTGGTAAAAATTTTTTTGCAATGTATAATAAAAATAAGGAAAATGTCATCATTGTGGTTCACTAGTTCACTAGAGAACTAACTGACAAAAGTGATTTCGATGAAACATACATTTTTTTCTTAATTTCAAAATGGGATCGTTTGAAACTGCTAATAGGTAGATAATAAAATGCTTGAACTTTTCCGAAAATGTAAGTTCAATGAAACTGATTTTTTTTTCGAAAAAGTTCACTGTTTCAAAAAATTTGATCACTAACTGTAACTAACTGTAACTAGTAAGTGTTTTTGAGCATAGTGTTCGTTGCAAAAATCAGTTTTGAAAAATCAGAAATTTCAACATAAATCAAGTTTACCGTATTCCGCTGAAGAATTTAAAAAAAACTATTCTGGTGAAACATACATTATTTTTTATTTTGATGACACATTTTCTCACTGTTAAAATTATGAGATAATTGAAATGTTTAGAAATTTTGAGAATGTAAATTCAATGAAACTGTGTTTTTTTTTCTGAATATTTCACTGTTTTAAAAAATAATGATGACTAATCATATACTGTAGCTGACTGTTTTGAATGCAATTAGCTTTTTTTCAAAAAACAAATATACTTGAATCGTACTCGCTAAAAAATTGAACTAACTGACAAAAGAGATTTCAATGAAACATACATTTTTGAATTTCAAAATGAGATCGTTTGAAGCTGATAACAGGTAGATAATAAAAATGCTTGAACGTTTCCAAAATCTTAAGTTCAATGAAACTGATTTTTTTTTCGAAAAAGTTCACTGTTTCAAAAAATTTGATCACTAACTCTACCAAATGGTTTTTGATGCGCTCATTCAGCGTTTTTTCACAAGTAAATGTTGAAAGTTTGGAAAATCTTGAATCCACTGTATTCCCGCTAGGAAATCGACAAAAACTATTCCGTTGAAACATAATTTTTTTTAGCTTTAAGTTTTCGGCTTTTTTTTGCTCAACCGGGCTTTTTTAATCGGAAAATTGGAAGCAGCTACAGATTGTGGTTCATCGTATTTCATCGTGATATCAACAAAAATCATCTCAATGAAACATAGATTTTTAAAACTTCAAAATTTAATTTTTCAACTTTTATGTAGTAATTTCGTGAATAGAAATATTCGAACTGTTCTAGAAACTTGAATTCTGTAAAACAGAAATTTTTGGAAAGATTTCGTTGTTTCAAAGACTATTCACCACTAACAAATAACAATGTGTTTTTGATATTCACACCTAATGCAGTGATATTTTTAAAAAAAGATTCGGAAAAACAAACATTTTAGAATTTTATCAAAAAAGTACACCGTATATTTAGGCACCGCAATGAAAGTGGGCGGGGCGTCGAAATTTTTCTCCCCAGCGCCCTGTACCAACTTTGAGGCTCTGTACCGCGGGTTGAGAATAGATAATTTTTATATGTTAAAAATGTCAATACGTAATTGATGGCGTAGAATCCAATGGAACTATTAGTTTTCAGCTATCTTTATTCCTTAGACCAAAAATTCATAGAAAACCGAAAAAGTTTTGAATCGGCGCTAAAAAATACTTGAAGAAAGCTTGTCTCGCAGGTTTTTATGATTGATTCGAATAGTTTTTAATACGAGAAATCCGATTTTGAAAGAAAAATAAATTTTTAATGTAGCCAAATTTCAGAATTTTCATTCAAAGTGCCACAAGAAATTGAAAAAAATTTTCAGCCTTGACCCACTCTTTTTTTGACTTATCATGATAGTAAAGTGTCTTATGTATCTGTATGACAAATTTCAAAAAGATTGGAAACTTTTAAGTAATTTTCGTACTCGTTTGAAAAATATGAATTTCGGAAATTTTCCGTTTTTTTGAGTTTTGGCCATGATGCATGGCTGTCTCGCGGGTTTTCTCTTCACCATTGGATTCTACGCAAAATTCTGAACAAACCCCTTTTTATTAAAAAAAAATTTAATGTAGCCAAAATTTTTTATTTTACTTTTTCTACCCGATTTTTCAGAAAAATTGATATAAAAAATGAGGTGGATGGCTCGAGACCGCCCCGTTTCTTATACACCCTCTCGATTGGCGCCGCCCGCCGCCCGCGTGGTCGAGTGGTTGCGCGCTTGTTTTTCGTTCGGCGGTCCCCAGATCGAACTTTCTTCCGCCCACTCCACCTTTTTCCAGCGCCGCTGGGGAGAAAATCAGTACATTGAGGTTTCGCACAAAAACGTTTATAACTCAAGATTGGGAAAAAATTTTTTGCTGAAATTTTGGAAATGTACTTCTATAAGGGAGGGGAACATATTGCAATCAAAAGTTTTTTAAAAAATTGAGTTTGAAAATTATGCTGTGGTGCCTACGTATATTGCTGGAGACTTAACGAAATTGTTTAAAAAAATTTTGATGAAACATTATTTTTTGAAATTAAATTTTTTAAATTTTCATCGTTTGAAAACATTAAGTCTATAAATCAAAAAAATGCCATCAACCGAGTTTCACGGTTCAAAACTATTCCAAAAAAACGAATGACCTAACGATAATAGAAATTTTTGAAATTTTCCGAAAATGTAAGTTCAATGAAACTGAGTTTTTTTTTTGAAAATTTCACTGTTTCAAAAAATGATTAATCAAAAAAAAAAAAAAAAAATATTTCGATGAGCCCTAAATTTTTTAAACTGCAAATTTAATTTTTTAGAACGGTTTTGTAAATTTCTTAAAATTTGCTGGATTTCTGGTTCTACTGTTTCAGAAGTTTGATAAGCTTTAGTATCATACAAAAATCTAAATAGTCGTAGCTATATCAAAAAATTAGTTTGGTTTATTTTTTTCTAAATTAATCGGTGCATCGAAGTCCTAATCAGATGTTTGCATTGTCCCTTTTATGCTAGGAAACTTCTGCAAAACTTGTAAGAAGTTGCAGAACGAGCTTCAAAAATGTTGGTAAAACTATTGTGATATAAGACAGACTAAATTTGAAAATTTTTTTTTCGCGATATAAAAATCATGAAACCAGTGATTTTCTTGTAAATTTCTCACGTGGAAAGATGTTTCGAAGAGAAATTACAGAAGCGGAGTGGCTTTTTTTCTGTAAATTACAAGAAAAACTATGTTTTGAAAATTTCACGTCGCGAAAAAAAAATTTTCAAATTAAGCCTGTCTTATATTATTGAAATTGTTTAAAATTTCGAAAATCAAAAATCCGATGAAACATAACTTTTTTCTCCGAATTCTTCCCAATAAGTTAGATTACAAGTGTCAGCAATGACGCCTTAACGAAAGTGTTTTATTTAATACAATCTTTCACTGTTTCAAAAAAATTTCAAATTCTGTGAATTCAATCATCTTCGATTTTATGACTTTTGTTTTGTAATAACATTATCAATACAAAAAATCGCCCAGAAAATTCGAGATTCATTTGAGCTTACTTGTTATGCTAAAATATTTTCGATAAAAATAATCTTTTTTTTTTTAAATTTCTGAGTTCAACAGCAGGTACAGCGTAAAATTAAATAGACAACTAAAAAACGATTCAGATGAAATAGGAATTTTTTGAAGTCGATCTCCAATTATTTTTCTATTGAATCGGTTATTCAAGGAAAGTTTTTAAAGCATAGTAAAACTACGATTTTTGAGATTCTTGCCTTTGTTTGCATTTTCTTATTTGAATTTTAAAACTTTTCTCAGTACACAGCTTGCTTTTTTCGGAAAACTTAAATTTTTTCTGTTTCAAAAATTTTTATTTTCTGGATATGACATTTGATTTGATTATATTTCGCCCCTCACACTGTTTGTTCTTGTAACTCCACCCACCTTGAGTTGGTTCGCTATCCTGTTTTGCCTTCTCTTTCTCCTTGTTTTCCTTCTTCAAATATTCCAGAACCTTTTCGAATTCTTCATCTGATCCCGTGAATTTTGGTGTTGTCTCTGAAGGAGTATTCTTCAGAATTTCCCGGAATTCTGGCTCTCGATTAGCCCGTTCTTTCATCGATTCGACGACGCTGATGATCTGCGGAAGATCGATTTCTTTCGTCGGTTGTTGACCCATTTCTGGAAGCTACAGTAATTTAAGTGATGAAAATATTCTGTTTCAATAAATTATTTTCTTTTTTGAGTTCAGTTTAAAGTCGATGATCCAGCAAGGGTAAATGGAAAAAACTGTTTTGAATTTTTAGAAAAATTTACCGTATTTCGGAGAGGTTCACTGAAAATCTGTCATACAGAATCAGTCTAGAAACGAGTTTCAAGAGTTAAAACCATTTCTGTTTCAATATTTACTTTTCTCTCATTCATTTGAGTTTAAAATCAATTTTTTCAATAAATAGTAGAAAAATTAACAATTCCTGAAATTCCACAGTAATCCCCGAAGTTTTTTGCAATTTGTCACACGAAATCAGTGTAAACATAGGTTTTAAAAACGAAAACATTTCTGTTTCGAGAATATTTGTTGTTTCATTTGATTGAATTGATTATTAGTGTCTGTTTCCTACTGGGCGCAAAAAAGGCAAAAAATTACCTGTTTTTTCAAGAGTTATTCGTGCTTCATACAATTTCTACAGTAATCCGCAAACTTTTCGTAATTTTTCACACAGTTGGTGTAAAATTAGGCTTCAAAAATCAAATTTTTCTGTTCCATCACAGATTTTGAATTCAATGAAAAAAAAATATTTTTCTGAAACAGAAACTGATTGAATTAATTTCATCAGTGATTTGTGAAAAAACGAATTTCAGGTTGAAGTCCATTAGGGAAATATACGGTCGTCTTAACATTGTACACAAATTTAGTGGGTGTTTAAACCACGTTCCAGTGAAAAATGGAATGTTGTGAAACCATCCAAAATTTTGGTGAAACCGATTTTTTTCTTCGAAAATTGAACATGAAGCTCACATTTTTTGGGTTTTCTACAGACTTCTTTATTTGTTCGAAACGAGTTAGATTTTCAATGGGGAATGTATGTTCATTTCGAAAATGATTGCCAGAACTAACCGGAACTAAACATTTACATTTGAAACAGAAATTTTTTCATCGAATTTTTGAAAAAATTAGGTGTTTTGAAAACTCACTTTTCTGATGTTCCTCACCGGGGAATTTGATGGTAGGAGGTCCAGTTGACTCTGAAAAATTCAAATATAGTATTCAAAGACCTTAGAAAGATATATTTGAAGTTGAGAGATATCAATAAGGTTAGGGTGACCTATCATGTTTAAGATTTTAAAAAGTTGAAAACATCGAAAAAAAAATAACTTTATTTATATCAGAGAATGGTAATTAAAGATGAATATCGAGATTCCGGGAAAGTCTAAATAAAGAAGAGAAGAAACCTTGGAATATACAGTAGTAAAAAGAAAATCAAGATATCAGAAATACATTTTTTACAATTTCAGAAGTCTTTTGAAACAGAAAACAATGATTTATCAATGATACTGGTAAAATAGACGCTAGATATTAAATTCAATTTCAGAGAAGAAAAAAATAATGTTTCAAATTACATTTAAAGCATTGAAAAATGAGGTACACAATAGTTCCAAATCATCAACAAGAGAATTGAGAAGCAGTACAAAAATTGTAAATGTTAAATTTATCTGTTTACATTTGGTTGAGTATCAAATGTAAAATATTGGATTTTGTGGAAAGTTCAGTTTTAGATAGTAACATATAACTAGGAAAACAAAACCAAACTGTGTCGATATTTTTATGAAAAATTTATTTTGGAACAGAAATTTTTTCTAAACTTTTTGTCTTACAGTACTGGCCAAAAAGGTATTCGCAAACGGTTTTTTGATCATAACTCTTCTGAAACATGTCGGATTGATCTGAAATTTTTACACACAGTTTTGAGCGCCTTTTGAAGTTTTGTAAGTAACTGAAAAGAGAAAATTTCGAAAAATTTCGAAAAAAATTGAAGAATTCGTAAAATGTCAAAAAACTGAAAATGTGTATGTTGTCTTATGAGGTCTCCCGAGAACCGGAAAACCAAAACAAAGAGTAAGAAGCAATCAAAACTAGATAAGCACTCAGTTAAAAAGCATTTGTCATCATGAACACTTTGAAATCTTTTCCGGATGGAGTCCAGGAAGGCCTGGAATCCAGGCATCCGGCCTATTCGGAAAATGACTTTGAATTGGCCGAATTCGTTTTCTGAGTTACTCGAAACTGTCTCAAAAGATGCTATAAAGATTGTATAAACATATTTCAATCAGTTGGTTGACTTAGAACACTCAGAACAACTACCTGGCGACGTTGAATCCATATTTTGATGTATTTGGTAAGTTGATCGGGACCTTCGGAAGGTGTTCTGGATCCGATTTTACAAAAATTGTATCTTCAAAGTGTCTCAGTTTGTTCTCAGAGATGTATTCATAGAATTGAAAATCTATTAAAGTCAAGACTTGTTCCATCCGCCGCGTTGAAGGCTCACAAAACTACATCCATTCCATAACAGATCTATAGCAGGAGGTTCACTTATTCTGGGGACGCCAGAAATGGGCGAATCACGTTTTCAATTGAATTTTACTTAAAAATGTTTAGTAAGTACGATATGAAGTAAATTCACCGTCCGGTTGAATACCAATCTGATCCCGGCTACCAGGTCCAAACATCCATCCATGGGAAGGGTCTGTTACGGTGTAGGAGTGGTTTTGAGGGATTTCAACGCGGCGGATGGAACAAGTCTTGACTGTAATAGATTTTCAATTCTATGAATACATCTCTGAGAACAATTTGAGACACTTTGAAGATACAATTTTTGTAAAATCGGATCCAGAACACCTTCCGAAGGTCCCGATCAACTTACCAAATACATCAAAATATGGATTCAACGTCGCCAGGTAGTTGTTCTGAGTGTTCTAAGTCAACCAACTGATTGAAATATGTTTATACAATCTTTATAGCATCTTTTGAGACAGTTTCGAGTAACTCAGAAAACGAATTCGGTCAATTCAAAGTCATTTTCCGAATAGGCCGGATGCCTGGATTCCAGGCCTTCCTGGACTCCATCCGGAAAAGATTTCAAAGTGTTCATGATGACAAATGCTTTTTAACTGAGTGCTTATCTAGTTTTGATTGCTTCTTACTCTTTGTTTTGGTTTTCCGGTTCTCGGGAGACCTCATAAGACAACATACACATTTTCAGTTTTTTGACATTTTACGAATTCTTCAATTTTTTCGAAATTTTTCGAAATTTTCTCTTTTCAGTTACTTACAAAACTTCAAAAGGCGCTCAAAACTGTGTGTAAAAATTTCAGATCAATCCGACATGTTTCAGAAGAGTTATGATCAAAAAACTGTTTGCGAATACCTTTTTGGCCAGTACTGTACATTGAGTATGGTATTGGAAACTCTGTGTGGTCCAAGTTAAGATTTAACTTGATACTTATTGATGACTGTGTTAGCGGTAATTCAGGAATAATAGCAAGAATTCAGTTGTATTTCATTATTTTTAAAAATATTACTTTGAGACAGAAAAAATTGTATCGAGTTGTGAAACAAAAAGGAAAGCTTTCTTAAGTTTTTCTGAGTTTTGGTCCATTCCACCTTTCTACGAATTATCGGGAAAAAAATTGAATTAGCAATGGAAATTCAGTGGAACAGTGAACATTTTTTTCTTCCGATTCCTTCAACGTAAACATTAATAGCTGACATTTTAATCGATTATCTGAAACGGTATCACGGAAATAGCTTGGTACAGTTATTTTGAGTTTTGAGACATTAAAATGACTATATCAAAAAAAAATTCGAGAAATCGAAATAAATTTTGGTGGAACAGTGAAAATAATTTTTTCTATTAGTGCACTGATATATGATCAAAACATGATGAATAACTAAAAGTTGAAATATTGGAATGAAACGGTGAAAAAAATTCGAAAAAATTCACTGTTTCAAAATTTTTCAACGAAATTCAATAGATTTAACATTTTCGTTGACACAATGATTTCCGAAATTTGTTTTTTTTTTAAATTTTTTAGCAGAATTTCCAACAAAAATAACTTTCTCAATAGTTAAATTTCATGGTTCCCGGTATTTAATTTAATTTTTTTCAATTTTACAAAAATAAGAAGATTTGATACAATATATAATAGTTTCAAATTTTTTTCAAAATGAAAATTCTTGGAACAGTAATAATTTTCTGATTTTTTCAATTTTTTTTCAATATTTCTGCAAAAAAACTCATTCGTCTTCCTCTTCTTCCTCTTCTTCGGATTCATTTTCATCGATATCGCTCCACGAACTTCCACTATCGTCATCTGATACAGTATCCACCGTATTCCATTCCTCTTTCATTTTATCCACTATTCCTTCTAAATTCGTGATCATCGATTTCACATTTTCCATTTTCTTATCCAAAGAACTTTCGACTTTTCTCAATTTTTGGGATTCCAATTCCGAAATTCGAAGTTTCAGTGATTGGATAGTATCTTCATCCTTTTTTTCTTTTTCTTGTGCTTGTTCCAAATCTTCTTCGTAATTCTCAATTATCTCTTTCTTTTCTGCCATATACGCCTTCACTTGATTTGTCAATTTCAGAATCAGAGCCTCTTTCGCATCAATTTCTTCTGCATAACATCTCTGAGAAGCTTCCAATGCCTCGATTTCCTCATTTTTTGCTCTCAATTTCTCCAAAGAAATTGATTTGATTGATTCCTCGACATGACACTTCAATTCGGCACCGTATAATGGAAGAGAGGCAATCAGAAGTTTCACTTGATACTTTAATTCGATTGTTTCAGAAGTATTCGATTTCAGAAGAGAGATTTCCGAACGAAGAGCCTGTTCTGATCGTCTGGAAAATCGTGGTATATCCATAGTATTGGAAATTTATTTTTCGAATATTTTTTTAGGAATATTTTGAAATAGTGTATTTTTTTTTAGAAATTACTGCAATTTTCTGTGAGAAACTCTATATTAGAAGTACAGGTATCAGAATTCAGTAAAATTTATGATATTTGTCAGAAATTTAATTTGAAACAGAAAACTTTTTTTTTTGAATTTTTAAAAAGTGCGTTGGAGCGCTTTTTCTGACTCATATATCTATGAGCGGAGAGTGTCTTTTGATGTTATCGAAAGTAAAAGTGATTTTTTTCCAATAATTTTTTAGAGATTAATTTTTTAGAGAATAGTAAAATGGTTTTTCGAAGATCTTTTAAGCATAATCAAATCGCGCTCTCTTTTTGAATTTTACAAAAAACTTTCCACTGAAACAGTGAATATTTCGAATCATACATAAATGGAAATTTGTTCCGATAATTTATGAAAGTTTTCTAAAAAAATTTTTCGAAAAATTTTATGTTTCAAAAATAAAGTTTGGAAAGGTGACGTTGAATTTTTATAATTTTATTATAGTTAAGATTGAGCTTTGAAAAACTTTTGTGAGTTGAAATTTTCATATTTTTTTTATTCTTATTCAGTTGAATAATTTTAAGAACCGCGAGAAACCGGTTCCGTCAGTACCTAAAATGCTTCGACTAAAATTTTCATCAATCGGCCAAAAAGCGTTCAAAATTTTCAATAACGTGCTATTCGAAAATACGGGAATACCTTGAAAAAACGCTTTAAAATTGAAACTTGAAAAAAAGTAGGGCTGTTTTTATTTGGTAACTTGTTCGACGAGAGCTATAGGTAAATCAGAAAATTATAAACTTTTGGAAAAATGAGTGATATTTTATGAAACAGTTTTATTTATATTGAAAAAATTGCTTATTCAAAAATCCTTTTTTTTCCTGGGGAGCACCTTTTTGACCTCTATGGCATTTTTCACAGAAATTTTGTGCATTTTTTCAGCCGTCGTATGCATCAAGTAGTTAAAAAATTTGTTTTTCAAAATATTTTTTGAAACGGAATTTTTTTCCGAAATATCAGTTTTTTTCTGTAGTTTTTTTATGGCTGTTTTGTGAATATTAATTGATTCCAAAAATTGTCAAACTCTCATAAAATATTTTTTTTAGAATCAACCAACATTTTTCGAATCTCCAAAACACTAACTAGTTTTGAGAATTTTTTGAGAATTCATTTTGAAACAGAGAATTTTAGAATTAAAACTGTAGTGAATAACAAAAATTTCAAATATTTTCCGACCAGTATTTTCCAAAAACTCACTGTTTCTCGAGAATTAAATCAAATTCCAATTGAATCGCCTTTTGAATATGCAGATTCAGTCTCTCAATTTCTGATTCCAATTTTGTTCCGTTCAATTCCAATGCCGTTTTCTCTTTTTGCAGCGAATCGATTCTGCAATTTTTACTGTTTCAATGAGCAAGATTTTTTTGTTTTTCATTTTTGAAATTCCAATAATTCAGTAGACGTCAGTTTTTATTGTTATCTAGAAAACCTGAACTACCGTAATCTGAAAAAATTTAAATATCTGTTTCAAAAAAATTTTGTGATTCTCTTTGGAATATCAAACCTGTTATGACATTGGATGGAGAAACGTTTTGAAAATATCTGAGAATTCTAAGAAAAAAATTCCTGTTTCAAATAATTTCATATATTCTTTTAGGAATTGATTCGACATTATTCTTTTAAGTTCTAGAACAAAATCAGCTAATCTCATCTTCGTGGTATTTTCATTAGGGCGCAGTTGCTTTCTTTGAAAGCTTGGAGTTTCAGAAATTCAAAAAAAGCTCAAAAAACCGAAATTAATTTTCTGTTTCAAAAATGTTTCATTTTCAAATCGAATATTGTTCGAATAATAATTGAACCCACGGCGTTTTTAAAAATTCGGAAATTCAAAGTTTCTAGAGAAAAAAACATTCGAAAATTTTTTGCTGCTTCAAAAAAAACATGAAATTTTTTGTATGTTTATTTTTTGATCCCAGCTATTGAAACTTTGCTATATTCACTGTTAATCAGAAAATAGCTATTCTTCCATCATTAAATATATTTTTTTATTGTAAGCTAGTCTGCTATATTATCCATAAGGCACAGTTTCTTTTATCGATAAATTTCGGAAAACCGCACTAAATGTTCTGTTTCAAAAATTTTTTATTTTCTAATTGGAAACTGTTATTATTATTGAGTTTGGAACTATACCCAAACATTATCAATATAAAAAACTCACTGTTCTTTCAATTCAAAGCATTCGGTCTGCAATTTTCGATTTCTCAAATGCATATTTCCCATTTCCACATAGAACCCGTCCAACTGCTCGCCAATATTTTTCTTTCTAAAAATCACTTGACTTTTATTCATTTTCTGGTCCAAATCCTTACTCTGTCTCGAAATAATCGCGTTCATTCTTCAACTTCTCCTTCTCTTTTCTCAACTTCTTATTCTCTTTCACCAGTCGCGAATTGAGTTCTTTTAGTTGAATTTCCAAGTCTGATTCCATTTTCACTGTAATTGAGAATTAGATCCAAAAATCCAAACGTATATAGAGATTACGGTAGAGAATCGAGAAGTGGTTGGGACAGAAAAGTTTTTTAATCGGAGAAAAGCCTTACTACGGTAGTTTCTTGTGAGTTTTCGGAAAAGAGAAAAAGGGGCGGAGCCTAAAAATTTCTGTTTCAAAAACTATGAAATTTCAGAAAGTCGATAACGAAAATTATTTCCTTGATTGATTTGTCATCAAATTTAAATTCAATCGACTACAGTAGCACTATTTTCAATGATGTTTATGAAATGTGAAATAAGGACACTGTAGAAAACTAGAACTTCAAACTCCTGAAAATACCGGAAAAAGCTACAAATAAAATTATAGTTTCACTAAAATATCATTTTCTATGAATTGTAATGTTTCATTAATCTCAGTGCTGTTAAATGAGGCTTTTCACAATAAGACAGAATTTCTTAGTGATAGAACTTCCTACGAATGGAGATTGTTATAGTGATTATAATTAAAACAGTGAAATTGAGATTAGAGGAATTAGATAGTAAAAAGAAACAGTGAAAAACTTGAAAAGAATATATGTGAAATTGTGAATTTCTGCACAATAAAATGAGGTGGAAAGGTGGAACAATTATTTTTAGTGAAACAGAATTTATTTTCAAAATTCTAAGAAGTCATTGAGTTATCAAAGTTTTAAATATAATTCATTCATCCCTGAAAAGGTTTTTTTCAGAACTTTTTTATTTTTCGTGGTCTTTTATCCTCCAATCCCAAATCTTCAATGTTCCAACCATTTATCACTTTTGCTTCATTTCAAGCTATTATTGATGGAAGTTCTATACCACTTTCAATCAGAACTTCGCGAATGAGAACTGTTACGAATCGGAATTTGCTTGAACAATAGGTTATTTTTTATTTATGAAATCCTCAGAATTATTATCTAAAGTCTGAAGCAAGGTGAAAATGAAAAATAGCTGAAACAGTAGAATCTAATAGTTCATATCATTGAAATTGAAAGATAAAACAATAACATGAAAATCATTTTCGAAACTATTTGAAATCACGAAAAAGATTGATTTCAAATTTTAGTAACAGTAAATTTTGATAGAAATTTGACAAGAAAAGAGGAAAGATATGCAAAAATATGCAAATCATCAAAGAACAACTGATGATTCATCAAAAACGAAAATGTTCGTATTTTCGACTAGGCTACAGTACTCAGAGAGCGAAGAAGATAGAGGTAGCCTTTTGAAAGGGTGAGAACCTGATTTTCTGACTATAAGAGAGATTAAAGACGCTAGATTGCTTGACAAGCGTCAAAAAAATTCTACGACGGAGAACCATCATTGAATCAGTAGAGAACTCAGTAGAGAATGTAGAGAACTTTTCGGTGGAATAGAAATTTTTTTCTCGAATTAGGAATTTTGTGTTGTGCGCCTTTAAAGTTTATGATTGAAAATTCACTTTTTTTAAAGATTTCAATTTTTTTAGTTTTCCAAAAAATTCAAAAAATATTCCGTTTCCAAAAATTCCCAAATTCACAGTAATCTTTCAGAAAACATTGGGTGGTATATAAAAACAACTAAGAATTAATGAAATCAGATCTAGAATATTTGAATCGCGCGGTAAAAACGACCAAAGTCCAAGAAAATCGACTTGGCACCGTGCCAAATCCTACAGTACCCTATCATCAACACCATCGTATACCCATGTTTTACTAAAGTTCATTGGTGATTTCAAAAAATACTCAGAATAACATTGAAACAGAAGAAAAACACTATTTTTGAGTGAGAAATTCTAGTATTTACGAATAACAGTACTGAGAAATATTCTAAAACAGTAAAAAATAGTAGTTTCTTTGGAAAAGTATGTTAGAACTACAAGAAAACCCCAAAATTCTATATAAACACCCTCACGAAACAGTAAAAAACCACAAATACTGTGGTATCTTTGTGCAAAACCGCAAAAATAAACACACGTCAACACAGACACACTGTCTCTTTCTCTAGCACTCTCTCACCTCTCTCTCCTCGTTCATAGAGACGAGGAGGATTAGAGAAGGAGACGGCGAATCATGTGGTGTCTTTTTCGTCTTTTTCTCTCGCCTCTCTCCTCTTTTCCCATTGTCTCTCGCTATCTGCTGTGGCAGCCCCTCGGAAGGGCAGCTGAAGGGGCATTCTTTAATCATTGGGTAGAGAAAAAGAGGGTGTTCTGTGGCAGATGAGGAGAAAGGGTCAGAGGGCAGTGTTCTGGACAGATAAAGAGAGAGAGAGAGAGAGAGAGAGAGAGAGAGAGAGAGAGAGAGAGAGAGAAGAATAGATAAATTAAGAAAATTCGATAAGAAACCCTACACGGCTCACATCGAATAAAAAAACGTAGAGATAGAGAACGGATACTAGCGTGACATCAAAAGAGCCCGGAATCGAACTACGGTAGCTTGGAAAAAATTTAAAAATTATTTGAAACATGCCTAATTGTTTTTTTTTATCGAAGAAAGTAAAAAACAAAATTATGGGAAACTCAGAAAGCTGAATTTTTGAAGAAGTAGTCGTCGTAATAGATGAGAATCAATCAGTAAGAACATTTGAAGCTTGTAGAATCAAATGTTTAGGCGAAACAGAATATTTTTCAAAAAAAAGCATTTTGAAAAAAAAATTTGAAAATTTATGACCGGAATTTTTTTCCAACTTCATAAACTACCCAGATCAGAAATACAACACTGAAAAAAAATGTGAAACATAAATTTTTGAGATAAAGTTTTGCTTTTTGACGAAAAACGCGAGAATGAATATTGAACAGAAAAGAAAATTTCCCATCTCTCTATGGAGGATCACCGTGATAAGAATCGAAAACTAAACAAAAAATTTAGGTGAAACTGGAATTTTTCGAAACTCCGACAAACCATGATAAAGAATTTGTGAATTAGGATAATTTTGCATGAAGATGTATAAAAAGTAAGAATGAAAATGGAAAAACCAATGAAACACGAGAACTTCAAGATTACTTTATTTTGAAATCGAAAAAGTTTTTAAGTTTTCGAATAATCTTATTGTCTTTGAAATTGAAAAAAAAATCTAAACTTTTAGGAATACCTTGTCTTGATTTAATCCGTTCAAATTTTTTAAATAAATTAAGAAAACATTTGAAATAATTTTTTATAGCAAAAATTTCAAAATTTTCAACTGTTTCATACTTTTCTTAATTTTCATCTGTTTTAAATTCCAGTTTGTTCTAATCAGTGTTCGTGAACATTTTCTTTTCATCTCCATTCCAGTACTGTATTTATTTTCCGTTTCATTTTATGTTTTCTAGAAAAATCGTTCTTGATAAATCAGTCATTATCTCACACGAAACTGGTCATACAAAGAAACAAAAGATCGGTGTGGTCTCGGGAAATTCTTGGTCTTCGAGTAGTTAATGTAATTTGAATCGCGCAGTAGACTCACGATCAATAACGTCGATTTTAAACCAATAACTTTGTGAAAGCAGTGAAAATGAAAAGAAAATAGATAAAAAATAGTTTTTTACGAGGCTCGACTTGAAAAGTTTCTTTGTTAGCTCTAACATAAGAACAAAATGGGAATTAAAAAAAATTCAAAATGAAAAAAAAAGATCTCTCCGTGAAACAGAGAATTATTCTAGAAAGTTCAGAATTTTCTCTTGGTAAAAATTGTTTTTTTGGAAATTTGTAAAAATTTATTTCGATAGTGTAGGGTTCATTCTCATAGAGATCTCTATTTAAAAAACAATTAAACCGGTCAACTTTCTGAAACTGTGGAATTATTCGAATTCCGACAATTCAGCTAACCAGTGTAACATTAAATTTGTCTGTTTCATTGACCTTACTTGGTTTTTCTCCGAAAATTAAAGTATTCCTCTCGTTCTAACTCCTGTTAAAAATTATTGTTGGTAAAGTTTAAAAATCCAGAATAAAACCTTCAAAATGATCGAAAAAACTATCTATAAATCCGAAATTAAACTATTCAGAGGCTTCTTAACCTTTGGTCTCAACTATAAGCTTAAGTGTAGCTTTACGTGTAGGTAACGCTGCATTCCCCCGTTGCTAGGGATTATCAAGCCCTTTTCAACAAGAAAAAAACATATGAGAGGAGAATAGAAAGAGAGACAGAAAGAGCGATAGAGCTTCCAAATTCGGATTTAATAGTAGTGTTTGAATCCGATAATTATAAGGAAGCCGTATATGTAAAATAAGGATTATGGTAGCTGTTTTGATTGTGGTGAGAAGTGTGCTTTAAAAATGATTGGAAGAAAAAATTTTTTGATGTATGTTTCAAATTTGATAGATTCTCTAATATGATAAACGTTTTATTAATTGACCATAGATTTTTTTGTAAAAAAGTTAACAATATTTCAAATGGGGTCTGTTGGAATTTTTTTTCACTTTCAGTTCTTTCGAAGAAATTTTATAGTGGAAAAGGGACAGCAAACGTTTGACTTTTTCCCACCGATTTACTACAATATGAAACTGGAAAATTTCAAATTCTCTTTTTCTGAGATTTGAAAATTCACTGACAAATTTCTGTTTCACAAATAACTGAGATAATTTTTCTTTTTGTAAAAGTGTTCATATTTTGTTAGTTAAAAATTGTTACCTATCCATTTCTCTAAAATCATACTGTTTTAAAACTTTGATTAACAACTGTTTTTAGTTCTACCATCAACCATGATGTTTCTGATCCCAAAGTCAAGTTAAACTTGAAACAGTAAAACAGTGATGAAAATTTCATATTTTTTGCTCTTTCATATATATCACATCAATCTTATGCAAATTTAAAAGTTTTATTAACGCGAGAAGATACAAATGTATTTTATAATTCAGTGATGATGTATTTTCGTTGAGGCAAATAGTTCCAAATATCTACAGTAACCTATCACGTTTCTTTTCTTTTTTTTTGAATCAGCATTCAACGCCTTTCAGAGGTATTTATTCAAAATCACCGGAAATGTTCGAAATCGAGAACAGCCAACTATTTTTCTAAATTGTACTTGAAAAAAATACTGTTTCACTGAAAACACTGGCCATTCACCTATTTTTCCAGAAACAGTATTTATACCGCTAATTAAAGAAAATAACCAAAAATATAATAGAAATTGAAACCTTGAGAAAGAATAAGTTTTTCAAAAAATTAAAAATTTACTCAAAAAATTTACTGTTTCACAGAACAAAAAATGAGTTTCTCGATGAAAAAAGGGGGTTGTGAGTTAATTTCTCTACTATGGAAAATTCTTTTTTCTATCAGATAAACTCCTTCAGTTGTATATTTTCAAATTTCCAAATTTTAAAATTCATTTCTCTCTGTTTCAAAATTATTTATACTTGGAATCCAATTGTCACTGTAATGCCTGTTGTTGTGGATTTCCAAGCTATTATTCCAAGCTATCTTTTAACTTTAGGGTCGTATGGCATCGTGTAACTGATTTTGAACACACTAATCTGAATAAATTAACATTTTGAAACGGTGAAATGTACAATTTACAGAATAAAAATACAGTTTCGCTAGGAAAATATTAATAATCAAAATTTCAAAAATTAATGCGTTGTCCTGCTGAAAAGTAATCCATTGTTGCAATAATATAGTTTTGTGTATGTCTTTGCGTTGTTTGAAATCCCGAAAGCTTTCCAAATATTCCCTTCAAATTATATAAGTTTAAAGAAGTTTTGTGTAGTTCAAAGTAAGGAAAAAGAGATAATGAATAAAGTTTCTACTTACTACCATCTCAGGGATTACGGTAGGCGTTTTGATCCTATTAATGGGAAAAATAAATAAAAAATTTTCTGTCTCTGAAATGTTTAAAATTATCCATAATAAGGCTTTCATATTACTTCTCTGGCTGTTGGTTGTCTGAGAGTTTTTTCATATTTTCAGTTTTCATTCGATGATGAAAAGTTAATGGTAGTATAGGAAAACAGCAAAAACTCGACTCACGCCTATATATCAAATTGATAAAATATGAAATTAGTTTTTGAAAATACTAAGAGAGAAAATTAATTTTCATCTAAAAAAAGCTGTTCCAACTATGTTCCTTTTTTGAAACCTGTTAATGGAAGTATTGGAATTGGTGAAAATCAAAATTACTTCAATGTTTGTTCCCCTCGATAGGGTAAGTTTTAAAAAATCTTTGATTAAATTCAATCCTCCCAAAAAATTACTGTCTCACAGAACGGAAAATAGATTGTTCGAATTAAAATATTCGTTGGGTCGATTTTCCGTTTTGCTAGGTCGGTTTTTTCATCAAGTAGAGTAAGTTTAAAAATTCAATTTTTTTGCTCCTATAGAGTTTTTTTCGACTGTATTGGAATCGTGCATTCATGGTATAAAGAATGAACTATTAAAAAACTAGTCATCAATCAAATTCAATAAAAGAACCACTGTTTAGAAGCTGCACTGCTTTATTAGACACAATAATAAATTAATGGCAATTGAGCGACATGAATAACAATTATGGCGATATTTATGAACAATGAGCGTGGTTTGCGTCTGCAAAATAATTTTATAATTAATAGTCATAAATCAGTCATTAGTTAAAAAACCGGAATTGACTCAGGTAGAATATATAATAGACACTTTGATAGTCACTTCTTTATTCAAGACTAATATTAGAAAATTTGAAAGACGACCCGGATTACACAATAAGCTTAAAATAGTCAACTATCCTATACCTGACGCCTAGACCTGATTAGTGGGACCTACCTGTTCTAATGCACTTATGGACCTTTGAATGCCCTTGATGAGACCGGATAACTTCTTCCTGACCCTTAAACCTTGTTGTGAAAGTAAATGGGTCCCCATTCTCTTTCCCAACTGAGAAGTAGAACTAAGAAGTTATAACGGAATTCATTGTGGAAGCGAGGAAGGACGTAGCGTGAAATAGTATATCAAGTCGAACATCTCAACGTGGAAAGGTCAAGGAATCGTATAAGAAGAAGGAAAACGTTCATTTTAGGGTTATTCTCGAAGTTAGCGAAGCGACGAAGAACGGATTCCCCGGACACTCTACAGAACCCACGAAGAAGACGAGGCCAGGACAAACGCAGAAGAGGATCCAAAGTCAAGGATCCAGAAGGCGTTGGAGAACTGCGGACACAATGAACTCTCGTGAGAACTTAGTAATAAAGTAGTTTACTGTTATGCCTGTCTCTACCCTTACTATCCAATTCCCGCGCCTCGAGATACTCTAACCCATCGGGGTCAGGGGGTTCTCGCCACATGGTGCATCGACCTTGTTAGCGGCTGTATTCGACAGTCGACAAAGAACCCAGAGGTCGGGATAGGTGGTTCGGGGAGAAAGGGCTCCTAAGCTAAGACAGTAGTAGTGAGCCATAGGGGGGAGTAGTCGTCAACTAACATTCTAGAATTAACTCAACTTAATAATGGGAAAGCAGACTACCTTGTCTGGGGTGCAAGGGGCGTGGCATCCTCTAGCTCTTCTCATTTAAATTAGCCCTATTTGTATATTAATAAGAAGTAGCTGAACCATCAAGTAGAATAGGCTAACCGCCCAGGGATCCCGATCCTCCAACGAAAGGAGGGGAGGGTGAAGTTAATCTTTTGATTGTTCCAGAGACTGAATAGCATCGGCTATCCTTTGGAAAATTAGCTTAGGCTATGATTAGGAATCGTGGTCGACGATTTGTGTAAAAGAAAAAAAGAAGAAAGTGTTGGTACGGGCCACGACGAGCGAAGTTGATTTATGGAGTACGAGTCCAAAAGCGAAATGATGTAATTCTTCGCATCATGGAACTCTGCAACTGGACACTTCATTTCGGCCTACCAGCACAAAAATCACAATTGAGGGTGACATTCGGGTCAATTCGGATTACTTTTTGGATGTATGGGCCCATGATGCAACAAAGAGGAAAAGATGACACCTGATTGTTATCAACTTGGTGCAGCGGAAGGATGGATATATACATTCGCACTAAGTTCCTGATAAGGGGCTCAGAACCAGTCGGAACTCATCGACGACAGATGCAGTGATGATGAGAAGATCTGGATGGGAACAGTCGTGTTGCAGTCGATACATTCAGAAACCGAAACGGTATTCAAAGAGAAGAAAATGAAAATTAATCGAGAAAGTAGAAGGTTCACGTGGCAAATGTGGATTTCCCCAAGATTTGGAATAGGCCAAAAATGGATGACTAGAAGCGTGACCTCATCGAAGAAATATAATAATCGAAAGGTCAAAGTGCAAACTTTGAGGAGAGAATTCAGTTCTCAGTGAAGCATCGAAAGCTGTTCATCAATTTCCATGGCAAAGAAAGAAAAGAAGGGGAAGAAGGGAGGAAGTGGCAGTCGGCCATCCCTCAAAGGGCTGAAATCTTCGGTCACACGAATCTGTACGAAGGCTCGCGAGTGCGCGCAGCACATAGAAGGTGTCATTCGGATGCCGGGAGAACGACTAATGTTGGAGGACCACGCCGCTTACCGGAACGAGATTCTTCAACACTTGGCAGTGCTTCAGGAGCTTCCGGAGTCCATTGAGGATCATATCCAAAGGGATGCTCTGATGTCACAAACGGTGGAGATGGTGGAGATGAATCGTGAGGAGATGAATCGTCATCTGACGGAGCGCGGCTGGGAAGAATTAGTTGAGAAATTGGAACTCATGCTGGAGGGTCCATTGAAAGAGAAAGTTCCGAATACGTCTGCAATCGGCATCGAAAATAGAGAAGTGAACCTCGAGAAGATCGATGAGGGAGCGATGCCTGCGAAAGGCAACCAGAGAAGTGAGGTGTCTTCACCACAGGGTCGCAAGAATCGGATCTCGGGGAATAGCAATGCGAGTGAGTCGCAGGAACATCGGTTCCAATCAGTTTCGACACTGGCGTCGACGGAATTGGCGGAAATGTTGTCCCGACAATTGACGTCGATGCAACAAGTCCAGGAACTTCTTCTGGAGAAAGTGGAGAACTTGCAACGCGACCGGGATATCCATGTGAAGGACACGCAACAGATGAAGAGGGACGTCGCAGAGCTAAAGAATCAATTGACGGAGCAAGTGAGTCAACTCTTTCAAGAAGCCGGAAGAAGATGCAAGGACTCCACGGAAGAAGTGGTTGATCAGAAGAAGACTCAATCGGAGTCTACAGTGCACAAAATTAGAGAGCACACAAGTGAGTCAAAGGACAATCAAGAGTTGCTGAAGAAGAAAGACGAGGCATCGGCCTCTGAATGCGAAGATAAGGAGGATTATTCGGAGAAATCGTCTCCAGTAAGAACAGAGAAGTCGTCTCCAAGAAGTATGGCAAAGTCAACACCTATTTTGGCTACGAATATAGTGAGCAGTATCATGTCATCGATCAAGCCATTCGATGGGGATGGAGAGAACTACATGCTCTTTCGACAGACTTTCGATATATTGGTTCACAAGAATGAAGAGATTCCGACGCCTCTGAAGCAAACACTGCTGATGAGATTGTTGGAAGAAGATGTGCTCAACATGATGAAGACGCCTGCTATTTCAGAAGAGGATTATAGGGTTCTACTCGAGAATCTAGATAGGCAATATGCAAGAGAAGAAGATTCGACTCAACATTACATCGACTTGTTGGATAAGCACACGTTCTCAACATTGGAGTACGATGCAATGGAGAAGAGTTGAATCGATTCTGCACAATTCTGTGCGATTTTCAATATCCCGAAGAATCGTATTTAGATCGAATCCAGATGATCCTGTGCTTATGACCAAGTTTGTGAGGAGGCTTCCGCCGCAAGTAATGTTCTGCCGAGGACGAGGCCACGCCCCTAGGCGAGGCCGCGGACCAAGGAGACTAGTCTTCAGTGTGTGTTTGAGCCTCGCGAGAGGATGGTGAGGCATTAGTGTGCCTAGGGTGACTTCCCCCCCCCTTTTAACCTTATTGTATCTTATTCTCTTATTGTTATGTCTTTGGTGGCCACGAGACACGCCACAACACCTCCCTTTCTTCAACAGAAGTAGTTTGTCTACTGTCCACTTCTTCCACGAATTATCCCGACAGCCGCTGCTCAAGACTCCACAGCTTTCTCCTTGATTGTAACATCTCACAGGCATCGTTGCTCGATCTTGACGTCGTCTCGATCTACCACGCAACAAGCACGTCAGCCAACCTTCCGGTTTTCCTGGCCAGCCTTGGTTTCGGTGTCTCCACCATCCAGCAGCCTTGATGTCGGGATTGCACGATCCACTGTACTTCCACGACCATCCTCGAGTACGTCGATCTTCCCGATCATCACGTGGAAAGGTCAAGGAATCGTATAAGAAGAAGGAAAACGTTCATTTTAGGGTTATTCTCGAAGTTAGCGAAGCGACGAAGAACGGATTCCCCGGACACTCTACAGAACCCACGAAGAAGACGAGGCCAGGACAAACGCAGAAGAGGATCCAAAGTCAAGGATCCAGAAGGCGTTGGAGAACTGCGGACACAATGAACTCTCGTGAGAACTTAGTAATAAAGTAGTTTACTGTTATGCCTGTCTCTACCCTTACTATCCAATTCCCGCGCCTCGAGATACTCTAACCCATCGGGGTCAGGGGGTTCTCGCCACAACCGAAATTGACTCAGGTAGAATATATAATAGACACTTTGATAGTCACTTCTTTATTCAAGACTAATATTAGAAAATTTGAAAGACGACCCGGATTACACAATAAGCTTAAAATAGTCAACTATCCTATACCTGACGCCTAGACCTGATTAGTGGGACCTACCTGTTCTAATGCACTTATGGACCTTTGAATGCCCTTGATGAGACCGGATAACTTCTTCCTGACCCTTAAACCTTCTTGGTTCTTTTCCTTTCCTCTTGACATCGGCTCACTTGACTGCTGCTGAAACAATGTTAGTAAGGTCCCGTATATTATTCTAAAACTAGAACTATAAATCACCTAATGATCTTACTAACATACCTTTCCCAAGGCGTGGTCCATGATGAAAACTGACTAACAAGAGACTCCTTGTACTCGCTGCTACCAATTGGGACCAAAACACCACTTGGAAATCATCTGAGTGCTCTCGCTATCCTTCGCGTCCATACCTGAGTACGGCCTGATCTCTTAACCCCACTGAAGGTGAGCATACAATTTTCATGTCGATGAGAAATCTCTTCGTTGACCAATAATGAGCGCATGACCACAGCGTTGAGATGAAGACACTCTTGTTCGGGATCCTTGAAAATGGTCACCCTAACTTTAACCTCAAAGAGCACTTTGTGTTATTGGCATTCTGGAAATACTAATGGAGGTATTTTAAAAAAATGCAGACTCACTTTTTAGTCCGGATCCCATCGAATTCGGTAACCGGGGGTCCTCAGTCTTATGAGAATGGTCACCCGAATCTCCGCCATAAAACCAATTTTTCGGTAGAAAAAAAACTCCTCCTTTAACTTTTTGTACGAGACCGTACAATTGCATGGGAGAATTTTTTTTTCAAATTGAAGAAACTTCTTCCTTTTATTAAAAACAGTAAGAATAAGTAGAAAAAATCAATATTGACGCCTAGCACACGGCATCCAGGAAAATAGTTGAGAAAAATCAAGAAAGACGGCTATACACAAGTCGTCGGTACAGGCAGAATGAGAACTTTTGGTGGTCAGCAAGCAGTAGCTGAGTCATATCTCTCTTTGTTCTCTCTCTCTCTATCTCTCTTTGTTTGATGTCAAGGGCGTTCTGCTAAAAGTGTAATGATTTTATATTCAAAAAAGTCTGCATCTTTTTTGTACCAATCAATAAAGTAGCCTTTATCAAAAATTAACGTTTAAACAAAGAGAATCAATTGAAAAAAAAATTATTTTTCAGAAAATTACAGTTTCATGAAACTGAAATTTATTTTTTCGACATGAAAAAATTTTGTTTAATTATTACTCTTCTGATATACTAAATTGCAACACGATCATTGCTAAATTCAAAAATTCCATTTTATTATAAAATTTGAATAGAATCTTTTGTTATCAAACTTTAAAAAAACTAATCTTGATCGGGAATTTCTGAAAAAAAAACCGGTTTCATGGAAAAATCTGAAAGAAAAAGATAGCTTCCGAAGAGCTGCCACGATTACAACTATTCCTTGAATTTTTTCTATCACTGAAATTAGAACGAAAAGTTTTAATTATGTACATCTGTTATTTCATTAGAAGGAGAAAATTTCAGTTAATAACAAAACATTTTTCCACTCAAAAAAGTACCGTTTCACGAAACAGAAAACTATTTGTTCGATTTTAATATTTTTATTCCGCATAAAGAAATAGATAGAACTATTTGGACACTTTTTCTGAGATTTTATGTTGTAATCACACTGAGTAACTCAAATATGCAAAAAATTCCGGTTTCCCGGAAAAAGGCGAAAAAAAGGTTTTCTTTAAAACATTTCCGTTTCACACAGCAAAAATTTGTGATCGGAATACATATCGGGAATTTGTTCTATCATTTGTTCGTGACTGAATCCATACAATCATAGCGAAAATTGATTTTTCGAATACTGTTTCTGTTTTTATCATTTGAATCTTTGTTTTTTCAAATCTTATATTTTGAAATCAATACTGAAAAAAGTTATCGAGTGTTTGAAGTGAATTTTTTGAAACATAAGTATTTTTTTCAATGAAAAATTTTTTCTCCGGTTTCAAGTGGTGCCAATCGAAGTTTGTGAATGTCTATTTTGATCTGTTACGATATTTATTTCAGAAACTAAACATACACAATATTAAAAAAATTCATTTTAAAAGTGTGAAAAAAATATCATTTCATCGTCGTCAATATTTGAAACAAAGATTTTTTCGAAACACAAAAGTTTTCAAGTATTCCTGATCTTAAGAGGTTCCGGTAGATTCATAATAACGAAAACTAGATTTTAAAGTAAATTTATTTTAATTTCAACTTATTAAAAGTAAATTTAACTTTACATTTGAAAAGTCAATTTTGAAACAGAAATTTTTCACGTTGCGTTTTCCCAAGAAAAAATGGAGTCGATTGCCATCATCATTTCATCAACATAATCAGAAATCGAAGCTGTCAAGTGTCTTTTGTGAAGCGGGAAATTATTTTTTCGAGTTATACATATTTATTGGAATACTATCACTAAATAAAAATTGAAAAGTTTTCAACCGATTCTTGAAACAGTGAAAGTTATTATTTAAATTTTTGTGCTGCTTTTAGTGTAGCTTGACTAATACTCAATGTTGTCTTGCAAAACTGATACGACTTTCCTACATTAAGGCAACACTTTAAAATTATCAAAGAAAACTAGAATTTATTTTTGAAACAGAAAATTTTCTCTGTTTAGTTTTTTGATACCAGAGCTCAATTGACTAGCTAAGATTGATTTCCTTCATGGACAATACAAAAATACGAAATTCGAAAAAATATGATTATGAAATGAAAATTAATATTGGAGTTTTTTATTTCTTTGAACTTTTCGAAAAAAATGGGTTGGAAATAAATATTATCGGGTTCCCGTGAAATCGTTCCCATGAATTTGAATCTTGTAACGGAGATTTTTTCCAAACAATAATAAATATGGGGATAATTAACAGCGTGATTCGAAAAACAGATCGTTACAACTATTGGAGTGTGTAAAAAAGAGAATAAATTGCTAATTTGAAACATAAATCATTTCAATGAAAAAAAAATTTCGCTTGAAAACATAAAAATTCAGTTTAGAAATATTTGAGCTGGCGAAAGAACCTGTGAACGAATAACTGAAAGTTTGATTCAGTAGTATATCAATTCCCAAAAACAACTCAGAAAAACTACAAGTCTTACTGAAACAGGAAAACAATTCTTAAAACTTTCACTCTTTCAAAAATAGATTTTTTCAATTGTATCCATGGAATTATAGTAGGAATTGAATTTGCCTAAAGTATTCCCCAACCTTTTATCATTTGAATCCTTGTTTTTTTTAATCAGAATTCCAGGAATCATTTTTTTTCCGTTTCAAAAACCTTGATTCATTGATGAGTTATATTGAACTTGCTTTTGTCTTCATATAATAAATAACAGATCAGACTGAACAATGAATCGTCGACAGAAATTTCAACAGAAAAACTTAAATTGAAACAGATTTTTTTCTCAATTTCAGTGAATTTATCAGTATGTTCGACAATCATGTTAAAAAATTGCCGTTTCAAAGAATTTTGTTATGGGAGAAAAATTAACTGTAAAGCTGATTCAAGTCTTCCACGTAAGTTTATCAGAAAACAAGAACGTGTGTCTGTATGCGCCTTTAAATACAGTTTTTGATGTATCACTAGTTGGATTTGTAATAATTTCAATCATACTAATTCTCAGGGATAAAAATTTCTGAAACAGTGAAATGCACAATGACTTTTTTTATTGAGATTAACAAAAAAAGAAGTGAGGTAGACCATTAAAGAGAATAGAACACAGAGATATAGAGGCAGTAAAAATGACAAAAGAAAGTAATTCCTGAGAGAAAAAGGAGAAACGAGAACATGTGAGAGAATAGGTTTCCTGAGAATGAAGGGAGAATATATGAACAGCATTTACATTTCTGTATAGAAAAATATACATGGGGTCACCTTAAAACAGGTGAAAATTGTATGAAACAAAGGGAGAAGAATACAAAAAATACAGTTTCGGTGGGGGGAATTGTAGTTTTTGGGAAATTCAGAGTTTTCCATAGGTTGAGTAAAAAATTTTTAGAATCAAACAAGAACAAATTGCTTCATGTTTTTTTTAATTAAACAATTTTACGAAACAGTAAGTTTTGGGATTCCAAACGAAAAAAACGTTTTTGCTCACAGAACGAAAGAAAAGTATTGTGAAAATTGAAAAAGCAATAAATTGTCAAAATTGAAACAGTGAATTTTTTAAAAAACCATCAAAAAACTAAATTTGACTGAAAAAGTAAGGTAATTTCAAAATTTTCACCGTTTCATTGAATCATGAGTTTTTCAAATTATTTTCGAATTTTTGATACCCAGCACAGAATTAGTTTTCGATACGAAACGGTATTCAAAACTGTCATCATTTTGAGAAAAAGTGAAATTTTTGAAACAGCAAAAAAAATTTTTTTTGAATTTTAAAATAGTTCTCTAACAAAATAACTAATTGGAAATGACTTCGACATACTGAAAATAACTATTTCAAGTTTAAATTTCAAAAAATTTGCAAAAAAACTACCGTTTCAATGAAAAAAAATTATTTCGAAAATATTTTCCAAAATTAATTCCCAAAATGTTTCATTTAGAACTTTGATTATTTGAAGAAAGGCATATTTTTCTACTGAAATTCAGCGATTTTTTAGTTTATAATCGGTTTTTTTTTGGTTTTTACGGGTTCAAAATGTGGAAAAAAGCTAGAGGGGAAATACTAGACTATAGGGCTAAAAAGACGGGATTTTCAATAGAGCTGAGGGTGAAAAAAGGGGAAAATAGATTTTTTGAGGCTAAAAAAGGGAAAAAAGGTTAAATTACCTAGACCAATTGCTGTTTCAAATAGACGATAGTGGCATTCAATTGCTCATTCTCCTGTCTTAATCTCGCCACCTCCTGTGAGTGTTCATTCGCTTCAATGGTTCGAAGATAGTGATTATGATCGACAATGATTCCGATTTGTTGATCCACGACCATCAACTCTTCTTGCATCTGAAGTGGAGTCTTTGTCAATGGATAAGGCATCATTCTTCTCGCACGTCTTTCCTTCCTCTCTTGCGCTTTTTTCTGTTGCTGAGCCTCCATTCCAGAGATGATATTTCGAAGAAGAACAATTTGTTGGTCTTTTGAACGAACTTCTTCTAATAATTGTTCATTTGGCTCTTGTTTCACTTCCACTTTCACTTTCTCCTCTATCGATAATTTCTCCATTCGATCCATCGCTTCCTTCAATTGCTGATTCTCCAATCGAACTCTTTCCATTTGATTTTTCTCTCTTTCCACTTCCAATTGTCTCGTTTTAAGGGTCTCTAATTCTCCTAACAACTTTGAGATTAGTGTTCCATTTGCTGTTCTCTCCTGAACACGACCATCTTTTTCGTTATTCATTTCGATGGTCATATCGAGAATTCTGTTGTCCTGAGCAATAATTCGGTCTTCGAGACGAGCGATCACCTCGCGGAGACGTTGGTTTTCAGATGTGGCTTCTGGTCTGAAAGATAGGGATTTATAAAATTATTTTAATGTTTCTTGATTCTTGGATTTTCGAAATTTTTGAAAATTTTTTATTGGGATTTAATTTTCCATTTGTTTTTTGATGATAATCGGTGCTTTAGTGTAAAACTAGGTAAAACCAGCGCGAAGTAACAGAAGCGAAACCGTATTTTTTTGACTTGAAGGTGAGATTTCTTCAAAAATGTCTCATTTTCTGAATTTTTACATTTTTGAAAAATTTGGAATTACTGCAGAGTTTTGAATCCACTTGAATTCGAAAATACATTTTTGAAAAAAAATTTCTAAGAAATCCTGGAAACGTATTTTACAGTAATTTATTTTTCAAAATCATTTTCAGCAAAAATTTGAATGGATTGCGTATGAAAGCAGAATATAATCACTTTTCAATTGAAAAATGATTCGGTGAAACGGTGAAAAAGTTTTCTGATAAATTTTTTCTTTGAAAAATGGATCAATTGACTCGTCAGCGGTTTTTAGGTATCAGTTTTTGAAGTATTTGATCATTGAAATAGAAATAATTTTTTGAATCAACATTTTTCAGATTTTCACAGCGAATTACGCTTTTTAAGGTTTTTTAGGATCGATGTTATCTAAATCATATTTTCGAAAGAAAATGCTGAGAAAACGAAATCTAACAGCGTTAAAAGAACAAGGTTTCGAGAAAATGACTATTTTCGAATCAGAAAAATATTCTTTTCACTTTTTTCCCAATTGAGCTTGCCGGACGAAAAAATAGATTTTAATGATCGATTATATGTTTTCTGGTGTAAATCTGCTGTTTCAGTGATTTTTTATATTCTAATTCATTAGTAAATAACATTTTTTTCATCAATTCATCGAAAAAGTCAAAACTTTTCCAGCTTTTCTTTTGAACGAATTGATTTTTGTAAAATGCGAAAATTCAATTTTTGTCATTTTTGTCAAATTGAAACTCACCCTTCATCGATAATTTCTCTTGCGTCGACTAAAACCGGCGAATCCTCTCTTTCGGGACTTCCTCTTTGACTCTCCAAATCGTTAGCCGAAAACTGCAAAAAATTCATTTTTAAACCAAAAAATAGGAAATAAATACCTGAACGAAATCCCCGAAATCGGAAACGGATCCAGAGCGTTGGCTAGACATGTCGGGTAGCAATCACTGAAAAATGATAAAGCATTGTGGAAGAACGAGATGATTAAAAGAGAAAGAGATAGTTGAGGAGTTAGGAAAAATTTGAAACAGTGTTTTTTTGGATTTTTCAAGTATTTTGGAGTCAATTAGGGTATAATTCAGAAGAAGGTGAGCGATTCTAATTCCCATCAAAGCGTATTTTAATTCTTCAGCTAAAGTATTATAATATTTATGAAACTGAAATTATTTATATCAAAATATTTTTCAATTTAATTGGAATTTCAAAGTAGATTTATGAGTACAGTTGTCAAATCGAATTTTTAGTGTAAACTCGGGAAAAAAAATCAAAAAAAGGTGAGTTTTAAACACCAAAATGCTTAAATTTTTAACATTTCATTCTAAATTTGAATGATATGTCCGAGATCCTTGAATTGATGATGATCACTGTGAAAAAGTATTCTCACCAGCAATGACTAAAGAATTATAGAAAACATTCCAATTGTTTTGAAACGGTGATCTTTTTCTCGCAGAACCACATAAAACATGCCCTTTGAAAATGTTAGAAAAATTTAAGAATGTTGAAAACGTAATTTTTTTTAATTTTTCAAGGATTCTGATTTCCAGAGATTCCAGTAGCTTGTTCTCAGCTTAGTCTAGATTATTTAACTAAAAATGTAGAATGTCAATTTTGAAACAGAAATTTGCTGAACTTTTCAGAGAGATTGGATTAGTTTGTAATGTGTTGTAAAGGTGTAATCAACAGTACCAGAAATTTAATCTATCAAAAGCTTATTTTGAAGCGGGAAAATATTTATCAGTGTTAAATCCTTAGTGAAAGAATCTGTAAAACAACTTTTGAAACAGTTAAAGTTAGTATCTAAATTTTGTGTTTCTGCTGATTTTCAGTGTAGCTTCATTAACATTGAAAGTGGTATTCTGAATCTAATACAAAAGTATTGCGAGAGGATTAATTCTTGAAACAGTAGTTTTTGTTTAACTTTTCTAGTTACTCAATCCAGATTGACTAATAAACAGATAAGCCTGATTTCAGTCGTAATTTAATTACCACACGAAAAACAAAATCCGAAAAATATAAGTTTGAAACGGAAAATTAATATTAGAATTTTTAATTTTGTTGATTTTCCCAATACACTTCAAATAAATTGTCATTGAGTTATCGTAAAATTGTTCCGATGAATTGTACACAACCTTGAAACCTTGTAGTTTTACTTTAAAAATAAATTTCGGGGCAATTTACAATGAATTCAAAAATTAGTGCCGTACTATCAGATGGTTGAAATAGTGAAAATGAATGTTCCGTTTGAAACCGAAATTAATTTACCAGTTAATGAAAATAATTTCGCTAGAGACAAAACTAATTTAGTTAAGGCGTTAGTTAAGCTGGCGGAATAACCAACTTTGAAAAAATAACTACAATTCTTATCCATGAGTAAATCAGTTCCTAAGAACAACATAAAAATTTCTTAATCTTGACTGAAACAGAAAAAAAAACACAACAAATTCCACTGTTTCAAAAATAAATTTTAAAACTTATTCTTTTACTTCCATTGATACTCGCTCGATGTAGATATTAAAAAATGACATTCTCTAATACCCTACATTTCTATATAAAACAGACTACAAATTTATTAGTGTCGATAACAGTGAGACATCAATCGTTGAAAAAGTGCACTAAAAATACAAAAAATCCGTTTGAAACCGAAAAACTTAGCAATTCGTTGCTTGGCAAACTGCCAAAGGGGCGAAATCAATAGTTTCATCTGTTGTATGTGTCCTCTGAGAGGCCACACACATTGAAAATATTGGAGAGTGCGGGAGGAATGAGAGAAACACGCGCGCGCGTCAACAAAGTATATTGGAAGCTGAGGAAAAGAGAGAGAGAGAGAGAGAGAGAGAGAGAGAGAGAGAGAGAGAGAGAAGACGAACCAAGGCCACCCGCCGCAAGGGGCAAAGTCCACACGCTTTCCCTCTCTTTACACACACAGAGAAAGGACGACGAACGGGCGGGAGGCTGTGCGCGAAAGTGACATCACTTCTTCTATTAGTGCGGAAAGGAACGTCTCTGTGCGGAAAGAAAAGGACAGATGGGGTCAAGGGCCCTTTCCGATAAAAAGTGGAAAAAGAGGGGTTAGGAAGGTGAAAAGTGCCATTGAACAGAGGTTTTTTCGACAGAAATAGAGGAAAAAAAGATGGAAGTTGGATTTTTTAAGCAAAGCAAAAGAAAACAGGAGTTTTTTGACAAAAATAATTTTTTACTGTTCCGAAAAACCTTATTCAGTTTTCAATGCTTGTTACGGAATTAATTCTATCCTCCTAACTACAGGAAAATGAATTTAAAAGAAACAAACAATCAAATTCAATTTCTGAACTTTTTTTCGTAACTTTTAGTTGAATCAGGAATTTTTTAGAAAAAAAAATGTTTTTTAATAAATATTTTTGTAAAAAAATTTCCACTGTTTTGTTGTTTATTCTTGTTGGCAAAAGCAAACTGCTTCACTATAATAAGTTACAGTAACACAATTACAGCAAAGAAAACAATTAGAAGAAACAATTTATTTGCAGCGTTGCAGGATTAAATCCCTATACTAAACTTCTTTTAGCCACTTTTAGTTGAATCAGAAATTTTTTCGAAAAAAATACATTATTTACTGTTACGAAAATTATTTTTCGATTTTTAATAGCTTTAAACCAAATTCTCGATTTTGGAATAGTTGTGAACGCAATAGATTGATCAACATTATGTAGTACACTTTCGTTAGCAACGTTCTGTTGAATCAGAAATTTTTTCAAATTTATCTTACTCGGGAGAACGCCTTAGTAAATACCATTACTAAATTTCTGTTCATGTTTATCTGATGAATCAGAAATTTTTCGTCAGAAAATGGTTTTCTTGAACTAAAAAAAATATTTTCACGGTTTCGCAGTTAATTCTTGAGAGTAAAAACAGGTTGATTTGCTATTATTTTTGATACATTTAATTCATCATTGTCTTTAAAACTTTATACTGACGAGTTCCCTCCGAAAATATAAATTAGGAGAAAGAACTAATTTTATTGTTCAAAAAACTCGGTTTCATTCGTTAACCTACCGGAAATTATTTTCCAATGCAATCGTTTCCTCCAATTGATATCCATTCAAAGAAATCGTTCTAAACTTCCGAAAATTATTTAATTTTTTTCCTCCGCCCACGTTATTCAATATTTCCAAGGCATGCTTTTTTCAAACATTACAAGTGAGAGGTGGAATAATAAGGAAAATACTTTTTAACTGTTTCGGAGATTTTTGAAACAGAAAGAAATTCTTATTTCAATTGTTTCTGCAGTTCTATCAAAATATCGTTGTGTCCAAAATATAAAAAATTGCTGAATTTTTTAGTTGATAATGTTGGGTTAAAAGTGTTTTTCTATTGTTTCGGTCATTCATCTTTTTAATTTCTGAACAATATTTTCAATGTTCGTCCTATTTCCCTAAAACAAAAACTATTCGTTCATGTTTTATATTATTTTCAAATAAGAATACGCCGTAAACGATATTGCTCACTTTTACCGGTAAGTTATAGTTAGGAAGTCATTGCTTACAATTAGACTAATTTTATATTTTTACTGTATCAAAAAAATTTTTTTTGGAAAATTTGAAAACGAGACGATATGTCAGCCGCCGTCTAGAAATTGAATACACAGATTTTTTTACAGATTCACATTTTCTATTATTTGTTTAATTGTTGTGCGCAAGCATTTAAATACACTATTTTTTGACAAAATACTTTATTCATCATTCAGCGATTTACCTGACCTATCTTTTTTCATTCTATATTTCCTTTCTTGCACACTCTTCACAAATTCGTTAGGTTAAAAAGTGTTATCTCAGTTTCAAACTAAACTTTTTCTTTTTTCTGTATCAGAAAACATTTTCACAACCGGAAATGATTCAAGTGATAGATAAATCCTATGAATCGATCAAGTCGAGTAAAAAATTTTGCTGTTTCATATTTAATTTCTGTCACCAAAAACGAGTATAATCCCACTGCGTTGTCTTTCCAATAAATTCATTGAAATCACACGTTTTCATTTTTTTTTACGAAAGACATAAATCAAATTTTCATTCCGTCAGTTACAAGATGAATCGAAATAAATGTTTTTGAAACTTCGAAATTGAAATTACTGTTTCAATTTTTCATTATTACAGAAAACAATAGAAAAGGATAGTGTTGCAGACGACAGATAAATGTGTGCACTTGTCGATTAGATAAAAGTGAAGAAAATTAAAAATTGAAAGAACATATCTATAAATCTACCGATAAGTTTACTAAAAATTCAACGAAATAAAACTTTCTCATGATTTTCTGCTGTCCTTGGATGACCCAACTAGCTCAGTGTAGATTTTTACTAAAAAATAAGTATCTGAAACAGGAGAAACTTTTTCGTTTTTTGACAAGAAGCTCGAAAAAAATCCAATTTTAATGGTGATTCTGGTGGTTTAATTTGAAGTTTAATAACAGTCTCCACAGCCAATCGTACTGTATCACTAGGGTTTAAAAATGATTTGAAATTTCGCTGAAACAGTACATAAACAGACTTTTTCTAACAATAAAAAATATAATTTAAACTACAGGCTTTCTACACAAACCAGCACTGTTCGTTTTTTCGAAAAACTTCTCAACGTTTCGCGAAACAGTAAAAAAAACTTCGTACCACGCATTTCTCACATAACCTCTTTTTTATCCTTTTCGAAAATTTGAACATCAGCTTTTTTATTTTGTGCATGCATTTTTATAAACAATTTTCAACACAAAACACTAAGTTATTGTTTTTCAATCAGCTGAGCCTTAAATCATGATTTCAAACTTTTTTTAAGATTGAAAATAAAATTATTTGTTTCTCTCCTCAGTATTAGCACATGTGTTATTGAATTTAACAATACTTCTGATTCACTAGAAAGAGAAGAAACAGTCTTTTTTTTCATTTTCGATTACTAAGTAACTGAAGTAAGGTAAGCATTATGCGGAAATAGTTCTGATTTCCATTTTGTGTATTGAATAATCATTCTACATTCTCTCTTACTTTTTCACTGATTCTTTGATTACAAAATATAGTTTTCATGATTCCGAAACAGTTTTTTCACTGTTTCAAAAAACTTCTCTACATCCGGATACAGTTTTGCTTTAGTTGTGTAATTTTAAGCTACGCAAGTGATACATTGGACTCAGTCCAATAAAAAACTTCAGTTTCATATTCATTTTTCTTTTTTCCAAGAACGAGTTATTTATAGTTTTAGCTGCTCCTTATTAACATGATGAAAGCAAACAGAGATAAACAGATGGGAAGTGAATTATTTGAAAAATTTTTCAAAAACAATCTTTACTGCTTCGAAGCATTTTGTTATTTTCGGAGATTAAAACAACCTAGATGTTCTTTTTGTAAACGTGTATATCCTTCCGTTAACTAACAGAATCGGAACTTTTTGATTTAAAATTTCGAAAATAAAATTTATTGTTTTCTGAAAAAAATACACTTTGCTCACCACTTTTTTGACATTTTAGATTAAAAGGGTTTCAACTAGAAAATTAAATTCAATAAAAAATTTTGAATTTGATTGCCGTTATTCCAGCTAAGGAAGTTTTGAAAAAAACTCAGAAATTGCGCTTTTTTAAACTCGGAAAATAATTTTTTTATTGTTTCGAAAGTTCAGAACACTTGCATGATGTTGTTCTCTTATTGATAGGTACAGTATGTAAAGGAATTGAATTTCCTAACTCGGAGTGAACCGATGACTGACTGAGAAGTCACCAAATTCTAGACGGAGCTGCAGGGCATCCAAGAAATTGGAATCGAAAGTCGTAAAACAAGTTCAGTCTGAGTTTATGGACAAGAAAAATGGCTGAAACTGAAGATTGTTTTTTCGACATGAAGTTCAATTTATCGAAAAACAAAAAAAAACATTATCATGGTGAAGATTTTACGTTCCTGGTTGGATAACAAGTTCAGTAAACGGTTACAGACAAAGAAAAATGGATGAAACAGAGAAAACTTTTATTTTTTGACATTAAATTCAATTTTCCCAAAAAAATCCATTTATGAATCTGGTTGCGTAATCTGTAGCTTGAGTACAGTATCCTCTACTAATTTCCCATCATTTTTCTTCTTCAATTCCTGTTCCAATCTCTCATTTTCCTTCCTCAAATGCTTCAATTCCCAATATTGTTTCTCCAATTCTTTCTTCTGAAGACGATTTTCGTCCTTTAACGTCTCGATTTTCACAGTTTTCTGCTCCAGTTTCTGCTCTTGATCCCTCATTTTTCGACGGAGATCTTCGATTTCTTCGAGCAAAAGGGAGATGTTTATCGGAGAGATTCTGGAATAGTTTTATGGCCTGCGATACAAATTATTTCGATGGCATGAAACTTTGAACTTTCAAACTTTTGAAACAGTGGTGAATGTGTTTTTCAAGAGAGAAATCAATAACTACTGTATCAGTAGTTCTTGATAAAAATTTAAAATTTAGCTGAAACAGTAAACACATTTTTTGAATACAGATAATTTTTCAAAATTGACAACATTCAACTGTTATGAGCACTGTTAGAATTTTCGGAAATCCTTAGAAAATTCTGCGAAACTGTAAAAAATTTTTTTTAATATGTTAAAAAACCTTCAAATTTAGATTTTCCTCGGAAATCGGGAATATTTAGATTTTTTTCAAAATTTCGGTTGATGAATTTTCAGTTCCAATTTATACGTTTTAAAGCTGTCGACAGCTGAATTACGGAAAAAATTTATACAGAAACCGTTTTTGACTTTTTCCGGCCATTTCAATTTGAAGAAATAGTTGTTATTCATCTAAAATCACGAAGTTACAATAAAATGTCTTTCAGAATAACAATTATCAATAGAGCGCATTTACTTGTACACCTTATTGAAATCCTAAATTTCTACTGTTTCGATGGAATTTTTAACTTTTTTTCGAAAAACCTATACCCGTTACGAAAGTCGGACGTTAAGTAAAAATGCCAAACATTCTCAAATATAATAATTTTTCAAAAAGTAAAAAATATTATTTCCGACTCACTTATTCGACGCACTGCTAAGTCTTCCTCTCGAAGTTTCTTGATCTTCCGGAATCTCTACCTGAAACCAAAAAATATCTGTTTGTCCAGATTTCCACACTCACTTTTTCAAATCCACTGTCATCTGGGGAAACGTTATCCATGTTTCCAATGTTATGGAACTGAAAATTCCAATTACTTTTCAGTTAATTTTGAAATAATGAAACAGAAAAAAATATTCAAACGAGGCACAATTTCTAGAATTTCGATGTAAAAAATGTGGAAAAAGGAGAAAAATAGTGATGAAGAGGTTGAAGAGAGAATTAGAGAAACAAGGAAAAGACTCGTGATGTGCTCTCTAAAAGGAGGTCGCTTTTGAAGAGATAGACAATGAGGAAACGGAGGAATGGAGTATTGGGATAAGTTAATTAAGTAAAGAAACTGAAATAATTCAATTTTTTCGAAGAAAAAAAATTTATTCAGAAAACATTCATTTTGCTTAAATGAAACCAGCTAACCTGACAGCATATAGCACTCAGAAATTCAAAAAAATGAATTTTTTGAAACTGTATTTTTTACATTGAAAAAAACAAATGTGATTGTTTCCATCGGAAAATTAAAAAATTATTTTTTGCTGTTTCAGCAACATTTTCTATCTGAAAACCGGTATTTGCAGATACTTAATAATAGACATGACAAACGTTAAACTCAATCTTACTTTTATTTGAAATTTTTGGGACATTTGTTTCGGAAATATTGAAAATTTAAAAAATGAATTTTTTTCGGTTTCATCATAATTTATTACAGTTTTTAGAGTATATACGTCTTATTAATTTATTGAAAGCTTGGAAAAATGGGAAAAAAGTATATTGAAATTGAAAATTTTCGAGAAGTAAGTCCGACAATCTGCAAATTAACTCCCCGGAATCATTTGAAAATTTTTCTGTTTCACATAAAAAATTTTTAAACTATTTCTAATTTCTTGTATTGAATCTATCAAAAACTTTAGCTAAATTTCATTAATTATTGCTTTCATTACAAAAAAAGCTGATTCTCAAACTTTTTTATAGTTTCAATGAAACATTCAGTCTTGAAAAGTTATTGTTGTAAGTTGTGAATAAGCAATGGCTGATTGCAAATGGAATTTTTCGTTTATGTTCAATATACCGCTTTTGCTTACATTCCCCACTACTTATTTTCAAAAGAAAGTCATGTTTCACCTGAACATTCTATTCTCAATCCAGTTCTTACATTGTTAAGATGATACTTGAATGAGGATCCCATCAGTGTTTTGAACTAGCACTATTATAGCTTCCACATTTTGAGAAATAAGGTTTTGGAACAGTGAAAACTATAGAATTTTTCATGTTTCATGTATAAGATTATTTTTCAAATGAAAATGAATGCCACTAAGCCTGACACCAAAACCTAGTCGCAGTGAATTTTTAAACAAAAAGTGTTGAACTAAACTAAAAATCACTGTTTCATTGAGAAATTTGAATTGAACGTGACTCTGAATGAGCTAATATGTCTCATTGTAATTGATTGTCAATAAGAATAATTTTAGTGCACAGAAATAAGAAAAACTGAAGAAAAATGAAGAAATTAGACGAAGAGTCTATTGAAATTGAACATTTTCAGCTAACTTTCTATCCGATTTCCCAACTTCGGAAAATTTGAAAATCAAGAAAAATGAAATTTTTTCCTGTTTCAGCAGACTCTTGTGTCATGTTCTCATTTTTTACACCATTCAGGAGCATATTGCCCCCATAATGAAAACATCAAAATTTTTAGATAAACGAAAAGTCAAATGCTAGGTTTTTAAAAATAGTTTAATCTGAAAAATACTGAAACTTGAAGTTTCAATAGATTATAAGTCAAGAAATAACTCCGAAAATCTGTAGATTGGAACCCGGAATCAAATGAATAATTCTCCGTTTCATTTGAAAATTTTTAAATTTTTCTCCAATTTTTTGTATTGGTTGTTTCGTTTCAGTAATCTCTCAAAAAGGAACAACCATCATAGTAGATAACACACTCAAATTCTTAATATATTAAAATGTTGATACAGTATTTTTTAAAACTCTGGTGATATTTGTTTTAGATTGTTTAAATCAGAAAAAAAGCTGATTTGAATTCTGTCAAAGGAATAAATGACAGATAACAGGGCTTGAAATATCATTCATTGGTCACCTTTTACAGATCTAGAAGTAAGTCCGAAAATATGAAAACTATTTTACGGAAATGTTGATACAGTAATTTTTTTGAGCATATTTTTTTTATGATTGCTTAATTGAGAATAAAAGGTGATTCTCTATTTTTTCACAGTTTCAATGAAAATTTTTGTCAAAAAATGTATAATCATCATTAATTCCGAAAAGAGTATATTGCAGAACTGGAGTCAATTACGACGTTTGGAAAGCATTTATTAGCGGTCAATCAAGCGCATTTGCTCACACTTTCTATGCGAATCCGCTATAAAAAACAAAAAAATTCAGTTTCAAATGAAGCTTCTGTCATATGCAACACTGTCCCCCTAGTATATCAAATGTTTTCTGGTAAACAAAAAAGCAGACGAAATCTACTTGATCTGACAAGGGAGTTAACTTTGCTCGGGCGTTCGGTAATGAGATCAAAAAAGCTGAAAAAAAACAAAAAAAAAAGAAAAGAAAAATAGTACATAGTGGATTTTGTGGACCCACGGTAGTGGACCCACGGCATATTACTAGACGGGAACTCTACCACTCGGCCACCCCGCTGCCGGCAAATCAACGTCTTTCAAGATAATGAAAACACTGGGCCCGTGAACTAGCGAATTGAGTCCATATTTTGACCCGGATGTTTTCGAGGTTTTCCTCAGTTTTGGAACTTCTAACTATGACTAATCTCTTTAGCCGGGTCAAATGTATCTGTGGTTAAATTTTTAGAAAATTCTGAACGCCCGAGCAAAGTTAACTCCCTTGTGAGAAAGTGTTGAATTTTTGAATTTTAGGGATGAGAGCCTATCAATGAATAAATGTGAAAATCAGAACTGAGAATTAAATAAACAATTTGTCTGTTTCATCTGAAATGCTGTTCAATTATTTTTTATTTCTTCCAATAACTCATCTTCAATGATTTTAAAGAGAACGTGGAAAAAGTCGCAGAAACTCTTTTGAATTTTAATAGAGAAATAACGTGGAGGATGAGAGGATCATCATACGGAATTATACGGAATTATATGTTTTCTCTCTCTTATAGTAAAAAATTTAGATTACGGTGAGGTTCTCAATATTTCGAATTTTTGATACAGTATTTTTTCGGAAATTTTGGTGATAATTTTTTTATAATAGGTTACAAAAGCTTATTCTCAAAATTTTTTTTACAGTTTCAATGAAAAATTCTTGTTGGAAAACCTGAAAAATTGTAATGAAACCATGGTATGGAATATTCTGAACCCCCGAAAATGTTCAAAGCGATGAGAAACTCGAGATTTGGGGGTTCCTATTAGTGTTTTCACATACAATATTATGGTTCCTATACTACTCAAGAAAAAACTATCATATTCTTATTTGAAGAAAAGGAATTTTTTTTGAAACTGTAAAATTCATAAATTTTCTATGTTTCATACATGAATACCAAAAAAGTGTTGAAATTGAACAAAAATCACTGTTTCATCAAATTGAACAGTATGTATTCTGAACTGAATAGAACATTACTCTGGATAAGATATTCACAATATTAATAAACAGTTTTAACAAAAGTAATGATTACAAAAATGAAAAAACTTGATTTTCGGTTGAACTTCTGGACTTTTTAGAAAAATAGTGAAGTTTTGAGGGGAGTCATCAAGTCTCCAATTACCTAATGGAATTGATTTTGAGAACTAAAATGTATTGAAACATACTTTTTTGTTGCAATTTTACTAATCTTCTCAATAAAAAATTGTAATGTTGTAACGTCTGGGCTACGCACAGCGTTCAAAGTGCACAGACTGCACCATGTATAAAACGTAAACTTTTAAAATTAGGTATTCTAAATGTCTTTCCAAGTTTCAATTTTTGTAGTGCACAGAGAAGCAACATTCTGGTTACTCCACTCCAAGAAATGTTTTTTGAAACTGTAATAAATCAAATATTAAATTAAGAGATTTAATGAAAATTATTATAGTGCCAATTGAAACCAAAACCTTGTAACAGTGAGTTTTTCGATGTTTTCATAAAACTTGAAAAAAATAAGTAGAAATTACTGTTTTAGTTCAAGATTTTCATCTGAAGTCAGGTTTATTTGAATTAGTCTAGTCATTCGTGACGAAACATAGTGTGACTAAAGAAAACACTCATTTAATTCTGCAAATTGTCTATTTCGAAGAGTGATTTCAAAACTTCAACATTATTTTGATTTTAAAAAATTAGAAATAGTGAAAATTGAATTTTCCAATGTTTTTTTCGAGCATTTTTATAATATTCTGTAGAGAAAGATTGATTCGTTTGGCTTGGATCATCGAATTCTAGATTTTTATTGGAACTTACTCATACAAAGTTTAAGAAACTGTAAAATCAATTGCTCGAGTCAATTTCAAATTGCCAGTGAACGGAATGCTCTGAGAATGTACTTTGAAAGTCATGTGTAATAGCTGAAACAGACTTCAAATGTTTGGTTTTTCGAAAAAATGGTTGCATAGGATTTTTTGCTGGCAAAGTGGGAAACAACTTAGCATTCATTTCTGAAAATTCGAATGAAAACTTGGAATGCGCCTATTAAAAGTCAATATTTTTATTCAAAACTCAAACACAGCTTTTGAAAATTTTAACATTTTTCTGTTTCTCAAATCATTTGCTCCTATTTCCAGTTTTTACATTGTTAGTATTTCTACATTCGAAACATTCAGTTAATCAACACTTTAAGAATATAGGCTCATTTTTCACCAAGCTCGCTTCATCGAGAGGGGGTGGCCTAAGACGTATATGTTATAAAATGTATCCTAATTTCAAAAAAAACGAAATAAAATTTTGAACGAAAAAAATTACTGTTAAACTTAACTCCTTTTCCAGCTTCTCAATTGTTTGATCCTTTTTGAGGACTACCGATTTTCTGAATGACGAAATTACCACATGTGGAAATTTTTGTTGGGAAAATCGAAATGCTTGATAAAAACAAAGATCCTAATTTGGAGAATGAACACAAATATGTATCAATTACTTATCGAAACAGCGTTTCTTTTTGAAATTTAGGGATGCCGTAATCCAAGAAAATTTTATTTTAGGTTCTGATTTGTGTTTGTCAGGACTAGCAACTATATCATGCTCGCATTTCAAAAAGAATAGTTTTTTAAAAAAACTGTAAAATTCGTAATTTTTTTATGTTTCACGTAGAACTAGAACTACTAAAATGATGATCTGAAATTGATATAAATTTATTTGAAACCTAGGTCTTGTGATAGTGAATTTTAAACGGAAAAGTGTTAAAATTGGCTGAAAATTACAGTTTCATAGATTATAAAATGAGGTGAAAAAAATTGAGAATTAATTAAATTTAGCCAGTGGTACATTTTTTAGAACACAGAAAAAAAATTCTCGGAATTCTGAACTTTTGTATGTTTTAGAAAAACTGATAGAAACAGCTGAATTTCTGAATTTTCTTCAGTTAAGAGTCGTTTGATTTACGTGACTAATCGTTTGTAATTGGTCAAATTGACTTAAGAAAAATAATTGAAACAGCATTTTTTGGAATCTTCTTCATGATTATTAGGTTCTAAAAATGGTCAATCTTTTAAAAATACGTAACAGTATTTCTGGGTCCTAAATTGTCATCGCCCAAACGAAACAGTTATGCTTACTGTATTCCGAGTATTGTTTTTTTCTTGAAACTGTAAAAAAATCTCTATACAAAAACTGAATATTAGTATGAAGTCAGTTGAAACTTAAATCTTGGAACATTGAGTTACATGAATTTGAATTTGAATTTACTGTTTCAGTCAAAGATTTTCAGCTTGAGTTCATTTTACTCAAATCATAAAAATTGACAATGGTGTAACTGAAGAAAACAAAAAAAATTGAAAATTCTGAAGCATTTTTAGCATTTTCTGCCCCCTCTCTTAAACTACGAAAGTATGAGGTCGACATTTTTTGTGTGTGTGTCTGTCTGTGTGTCCGCATGTCCGAAGCAGTTTCTCAGCTCCCACCTGACCGATTTTTATAATTTTTCGACCAGAAGATAGGAAAAGTTCACCACTACTGGCCCGTCTTTTCAGATTTTTCAAATTTGAATTATTAAATTTTTTATGACCATTTTAGTGGTTTTTCAGTACTAATTTTCACCTTCCCAGGGGGAAAGTGGTCGTCTACACGTAAACAATAGTGGACAACGCGAGCCCGTTTCAATGTCGGTCACTGCATTTCTATAGGTCCCCGTCTCTGTTCGCGCGCGCGAGGCGATATGAAAATGGAAAAATGGCTTAGTGGGTTGTTAAAAACAGTAAAAAAAACAGTTCTTGGGAAGAATTTTCCATGATTAGAGTGATTTGAATACAAACAACTCAACACGCGGAACGCGTCTGGCCTGGCCGCCGGAACGAGCGTAGCGAGTGATGGCGGCCAGGCTAGTCTATAATGTTTTAGTTCACAATCCATGCGAAGAAGCATCAGAAATCTTACAACAACTATTTTCACTTATGAACAGAAACTGTAAAGTTTTTTTTCAGTTTGGAGTCATTCGAATTAGGTTTTGAATCATTTGTGATTAGTCAATGGAAGTTTGAGACTGGAATATAATTGAAACAGACTTTTCTTGCAATTTCCTTGCAATTTTGCGATTAAACAGTTGTCTAGTTCAAAAAAGAATTATCATTTTTAAATTGAGTGATCCAAAAGTTTTTCCGTGTTTCACTTTCTCCTCGATTGAATAAAGCAACATTCTGGCTATTGCGTTACAAGAAATGTTATTTTTTTAAACTGTAGAACCTGTATTTTAATAATGAGGGTAATTTATTCAAACCATTTACTGACACGGTAGGCAATCAACCACAATTCTGCCCCCTCTCTTAAATTGGGGTTCTCGAAGTTCGACATTTTTTGTGTGTGTGTTTGTCCGTATGTCGGCAGAGGTTTCTCAGCTCCCACTCGACCGATTTTGATAATTTTTTAATTAAAAGATAGAAAAAGTTGGCCGCATGATGCCCGTCTTTTCAAATTTTAAAAATTTAAACAATATAATTTTATACGGTCATTTAAGTGCTTTTTCAGCACTAATTTCTACTTTCCCAGGAGCAAAGTGGTCGTCTCTCTCTCTCTCTCCAAAATGTTCTCTTGGGAAAATGATGACAAATCATACTACACACTAAAAATTCTTCGAGTTCAGCTGTATTTTAGGAAAATATTTAATTCATGATTAAAGTGATTTGAATACAAAAAGCTCAACACGCGGTACGCGTCTGGCCTGGCCGCCGGAACGAGCGTAGCGAGTGATGGCGGCCAGGCTAGTTATAGAAGGAATAATGAAAAATATCATACCTTCGAAACTTGAATTTTGTAACAGAGAGTTTTTTTTTCTAATGCATAACATTAATTAGAGAAATTACTGTTTCAGTTAGATATTGTCAACTTGAGTTTATTTCACTTGAATTAGTCGGGTAGTGGTACTTGTACAGTCTCACCAAAGAGAACAATAATTTAAAAAATTGTCTATTTTGAAGAAGAAATTCGAATAATCAACATTATTCGTTCAGAAAAGCAGTTGGAAACAGGGAAAATTGAATTTGAAAAACATTTTTTGCAGTTTCATATCATTCAAAAGGTTAACATCGATCCAAATATGCTTTAGTCTAGGTGTTCATTCAATTTCACTCACAAGTCGTTCAAAAAACTATAAATGAGATCATTCACAATTCTTACTTCCAGCGTCATAATAAACGACAGTCTAGTTTAGTTTATTTTTTGAAACAGATTTGAAATATTTCCCTTCCCCTTTCAACTTTTTTTGATAAGTTTTGGAAAAAGTGGGACAATTCGTCGATTGAAATGACTCGTTTAGAAGTGCAGGTCCAAGCGAAAGACAATTCAAAATTAATCTCACCCCATTCGATTTTGTAACAGTGAATTTTAATCAAAAACATTCTTGGAAAAAATTACTGTTTCATTCAGAAATTTCTTTCGAAAACTAATCTAATCTAACAATTCAGATGTTACATAAATTAGTGAAGTTTTGAGCTATTTTTCAGATTAGTTAGCTTTTTTGTAGTATTTGAGTATCATGGAGATTTCACAAAGTAACTTCATTAAACTTTAGAAATGTATTCTGTTTCATGATTAAACTGTAATTGTTTCTTTTAATTTGGAAGCAATCGAGCTTTTTAACATCACTACTTACTAATATTCAATGAAATTTTACTAGAATGTAGTTGAAACAGAACTTTTTTTTTGAAGATTTTCTGATCTTCACGATTATAAATTGCGCAATTCGAACCTTTTTCTTTTGTATAACAATAATAGCAAAATTCTGGATATTACGAGAAATATTTGTTTTGAAACTGTAAAAATTCCACTGCTTTTGAAAAAGAGAAAAGAATGAAACCTAGTATTTGGTTAGTTGTAACTAGAATCTTGGAACAGTAATTTTTCGGAAAGCTATTCATGAAAAACTAGATACTACTGTATACAACAGAATGATTACGGTTCAAGAAGAGACGTGGAAAATATCAGAATTTACTCTTTCCATCTAATTTACTGATTTTCAAATTGAAAAAATCCTGTTTCACCTAAACCGTTTATGTTTGATCCAGTTCTCACATCGTTGTTATAAATCCTCCCATTTTTCATTATAATTTTTCAAATAATTGAAGAGTCAAAATGATAATTCTCTAGAGAAACCTTACCCTATTTCGGTAGGAAAAACGAAATTTTCAGCAAAAAAATATTGTTCCAAAAATCTTGAATATTTTTTCATGAATCGTTGTATTTCAATTAACGGAATCGGCCTAAAACATTTTCAATCATCACAATGTACAAATTTGAATGAAAAATAATTTATTAGTCATCACTTTTTTGATAGAATTCAAGGGAAGAGAGATATTTCGATTTGAAGACAGATAAACAGGGAATTTAAACATTCGGAGCCACGTTCTCTTGATTTTCTTCATCTAGAATCTCTTTTTTTGATCCCGCCATCTTTTCCTTTCCTCTCTTCATTTCATATTCATGAAAGAATATAGTTGTGTTCAGTCCACTGATCTCTCTTCTCATTTCTCTAATCCTCTCATCTCTCTTCTCAATTATTTCTTTCAGCCTCTCGATTTCGTTTTCCTTCGTCTCTCGATGACGAAATTCCGATTGGAGAAGTTTCCCGAGATCATTTCCCACTTCTAAAAGCTCCGTGTTAATTTTTTTGAAACGGGATAACTCCTTTTCCAACTGCTCGATTTTCTGGTCCTTTTCGAGGACAACGGATTTTCTGCAAGACGAAAGTATTACAGATGGAACCTTTTCTGGGAAATTTGAATTAAGCCTAAGAAATAGAGTTAATTAGGAGAAGAAGAACAAATATGGGATAATTATTCATCGAAACAGTGTTTTTTTTTTGAATTTAGAGATACCGTACACCAGGAAATTCTTTGTTTTTGATCTCTACAATAGTATGCTAGAATTAGCAACACTATCATATTTGCATTTTGACAAAAAAAAGTTCTGAAACAATAAAATTTGGATCTCTTTTCCTGTTTCATGTAAAAGACTGAATATTGTTTTCCAACTCGAAATTAATACCCACGGGGGTTTATTTTCCCCCCTCCTGAAATTAAAATTTGAATTGGCGGGCAAGTGCTCTCTCGCGCGAGAGACGCAGAAACCTGCATTCCATAATTTTTTCAGTTATAAAAGTGATGGAATGCAGGTTTCTGCGTCTCTCTCGCGAGAGAGCGCTTGCCCGCCAATTCAAATTTTAATTTCAGGAGGGGGGAAAATAAACCCCCGTGAATACCGAGTAGCTTGAAACTAGTACGTTGTAACAGTGAATTTTAAACAGAAAAGTGTTGAAATCGACTAAAAATTACTGTTTCATTGAGAATTTTGAATTAACATCATATTTAATAAAATATTGAAGGTTTCATCACTCGATAAGATTAATCAGAATAAATTCAAAACACAAGAAATTAAAAACATTTTTTTTGGTTGAAATTTTGAACTTTTCATAATGTCGTAAAGAGAAAAGAGAAAAAATTGTAAAAAATTAGGTTTTAAGGTTTTTCAACTACTGTTAGTTTTTTCATAGTGTTTCGAACATCAAGGTAATCTCACAAAAAGAAAAGAAGACGTGATTAAGTTCAAAAAGTATTCTCAGTTTGATTTATTGAATTCCAGAAACGGTAAAGTGATATTTTTCAGTTTGGACTCGTTTAAACTGGGTGTTTTACTTATTACTCAATAAAATTGACTTTGAGAACTAACACATAGTTGAAAAAGAATTGTTTGTAATTTCATCTTTTTTTTTTCGATTTTCTAAAAAAAATATGAATATTTTTAAATTAAATAATCCGAATGTCTTCCAGGGTTCGAACTATTATATGGCGTGGTAATAACAACATCCTGGTTTCTACATTCCAAAAAACATAAACATTTTTCTTGAAACTGTAAAAGATATTTTAAAGAAATGATTGAAAATTAGTGTAAGGTCAGTTGAAACCAAAATCTTGTAACAGTGAGTTTTTAAAACTATTTTTGAATTTAAAAAATAACTAGAAATTACTGTTTCAGTTCGAGATAGTCAACTGGAGTTTATTTCATTTGTATTACTGGAGAGGCTCCATTAAAGCACTGGGACAGTAAATTTTCAGAAAACTATTCACGAATTTGAAAAACTAGAAATTACTGTATACAACTGAAAAACTAAGGTCCAAGAAGAGAAAAAACGTGGACAATATTGGCTATTACTGGCTAGAAACTAAGAAAAAGCTTGAAATGACAAGAAACCGTCGAGTCATGAAACTTTAAAAAATTACAAGGTGATTATAACTATTGATTTCCTATTCAGAAAAAATTTACACTTTTCCATCGAAACATTAATTTTTTTCAATAATCAAAAAAACTCACGTTTTCTGATGCTCCTCCTTTTCTTTCTCCAATTCCTTCAATATTTCTTCAGATTGTTCTGGAATTGAGTCAAGGACCCATGATGTTTCCATTTCGATAAGTGGTAGTTCTGAAAACAAAAAATATTGGTTAATTATTGATTTTTAAGGTGGGGCAAGGGAGGGGTAAGAACGACTAATGAAGAATGGATGTTCGGGGTGTGTGCAGGTGTTCACCCAATGAGTTATGTTTTCGTGGTGAGACCCGAGATTATGGAGCAGATGGCGTTATACAATGCACAAGGCTGTCTACCGACTAATGGGGTACGTTCACAGGAGTCAACTTGAAAACTGTTATGCTGTACTTATGAAATTAAAGGATACTGTAGAGTTGAAAAATGTTTTTGTCCTAATAGCGGCAGTGGATGACTCAGTGGAGTATTCTTCTCGAAAGCCTTTTTTGAGGACCTCTGGAACAGTTTTTTTTTAATTCAAGATGAAAAAAAAATATTTTGAAAGTACTGTATTTCGAGAACCTGCACAGATAGAGAAAAGTGGTCAACTTTAAACATGTAGAAAATTGAAACAGCTATAACTTTGTAGCTGGCTCATTTTTTAAGGATCTATGGTTCTCGATATATAATTAATTAAAGGACGAGTGTTTGAAGAATTGAAGGTAAAAATATTTAGTTCTAGTGATACAGAAATTTTTTGAAAATTTCCTCATTTTTATAATAGATCTGTATTCAAAACCACTTTATTCTTTTTTGTGCTGCAATGAGTTAATTATAACAGACATTCTGTATTTATAATAGTTTACTCTCTTCTATAATCATTTTTTAACTTCTTCGAAACAGTATTTTTTTCAAAATTGAAAAATATCATTTTACAAGTACAGTATCTCGAGAACCAGTAGAGCTAGAAAAAACAGTAGAAAAAGAACGAAAGATGGATGTGATAATGAGAAAAGACAAGGGATTTTGAATCGAGATGGAACAGTAAAAATAAATGGGAAAAACGGAGAAACAAGTACTATTGAAGAATTGGAGCCAAAAATATTTTTTTTTGGTGAAACAGAAATTTTTTTTTGAAAATTCGGAAATTTCCTTTTTTTTTAGATACGTATTCAAAGCCACGTTTTTCTCTTTTCTTTTGTTTTAATCATTGTAGTCATACAGACTTCATAATAAACTAAATTCTTCGAAAACCATATTTGGAGCTCTCTGAAACAGTTTTCTACTCAAAACCGACACCTTATTTCGTAAGTACCGTATCTTGAGAATTAGTACAGCTAGAAAAAAGTGTTCAACTGTCAAAAATGTAGGAAATTGAATCAGCTATAACTTTGTAGTTGGCTAATTTTTTCTAGGATTCATAGTTCTCGAGATATAAGAGTTCTAAGAAAGGATAAAGTATAATAGGAAATGAAGGAAGGATGAGGTTGATAAAGTAAAATACAGTGTTCGACACTTGAATAGGTACATAATAGTTTCAAAAAGTCAAAATCTGTAACATGATCCACTGAAACAATTTTTTATTTTTGAAAAATTTGAAAACCAATTTTAGAAATTCAAAAATTCTAGATTTTTGACCGCTAATTCATCAGTATCTCAGTATTCAGAATTAATTTTTTATCGTATTTCATTTGATAGAAAAAATTTTTGAAACAGTGAAAAAAAAATTCTGTTTCACCAAAAAATCATCCAATATCTGTGAGGGCTCACTGTACTCCGTCCGTTCATACCCAGGTCAATTGCAAATGGTATCTCTGGGGGTACGGTAGGTGTAAGATGTGCAGGTTGTCTGAAATTGCAGATGGTTTTCTTATTCAGAGAGCAGTGGAGTCATTCTGTCGTTCACCCCCTCGCCCTGTACACACGAACCCCCTCACCCCATCTATAATATTGATTTTCAGACAGAAATGGACATGAGTCACCTTCAATCTCGTGAGGCCCTCATCGATTGGGACCATCAAAGACTCTTTGAGTCAAGAAGAGCTCCAGGGCCTACGGTAGCCGAGTTGCAGGAGCAGTTGGAGGCGGAGAGGAAGGCGCATCGGGAGACGTGAGTTTTGGCCCCTCTAACCCCCTCCAATCTTCTTTTTTTCCAGGAAATTAAAAATGAAGGCGATGGAAGAGGCATGTGAAAGACAAACCGACGAAATGATAAATGAGCAATTCAAACAGTACAACTTGTACCATAAGGAATTGGAGAAGAAGGAGGATGAGGTTAGGGAGATGACGAAGGAAGTGGATCGGTTGAAGGGAATCATCTCGGAATTTTGGGAATTGCTTGAAGAGGAAGAGAAAGGGAGTCAGAAGAAAGCTCAAAAGACTGAAATTAAACGGGTTAGCAGCGCGAGAACCAAATATGTTAAAAAAGTGGAGGACAAAGTCTTCGGCGAGAATAAAGATAGTATTAATAAGGCTTTGGAAGCACTCAATGGATGCCTTGAGATTGCGGGGGGGGGGGGGCAAGATATTCCAAGCAACAATTATGACATGGAAGTGGAGAGAGCAGCGGATAATAGCTGTGACGAAGCAATAAGTAACGATACAGTCGAAAGTGCAGACAAAGACGCCGACAACGCTATGGACCAAGAAGTAAACGAAAAAACAGTCATCAATGATCGGTTCTCTGATATTTGGAACAGATTTTCGAAAGTTGAACGTAGAGAGATGTGCAAAAATGCTAGAGAAGAATTTTTTGTTTAACTCTAGTAATATGAACTTTTAAAATTTTAATAAATTATTTGATTTAAAACTGTATTTTTTAGTGAATTTAAATAGATTGTTGCTGTTTCAAAGTGAAAGTATTATTGTTTGAGGTTGGCATAAAGATAATAACTCCTCAATTGCAAGTGTAGAAGGCGAGATATGAGCTAAAATTTTGAAGGCGCTTAGATTTTATCCACCGTGTTATTTTTTTTTGTTTTTAAATGCATTTATTTTTTCTCTGAATAACCCATTTATTGCTTTTTTCCAATGCGTTTCTTCCCGAAAAAATATTTTTTGTTCGGATTACTGTATTTCAAGGGGCATACTTCACTTCACACCGGGTCTCGGCACGATCCACGTCGACATTTGAACAACACGTGGATTTTTTTATTTTTTGTTTTGTTTTTTCTCAATTTTACTCTGTTTTCCTCTATCAATCAGTAAAAAAAATTTACGCTTCAAAATAGTTATTTTCTGCGTTTTTCAAAAGGGAAACCGCTTTTTTCCCGTGAAAAACGCGAGATTTCCATGACTGTCGATGTTCCAACTTAAAAGCGCAAAAATATTCAATTTTCTAATAAAAAATGCAAGTTTTAGCTATGAAAGCTGCAGAAAAAGTTGTTAAAAATATATTTATTCATGAAATTTTAACAATTTTCCTCTTTTTCCGTCGATTTTCGACTTCTTTTCGAAGTCATGTATCCCGGAGATATATCCCTCGTTAAACTTTATTTCTTATTTATTTGTAAATGCATCAAATGAAAAACATCACTAATTATTTTGAATTTCATATAAAAACCCAAAAAATTCAAAAAAAAAAAAATTTCCCGCTAATTTTCCATTTTCAAAACACCGAATTCCACCTACTTCCCAGTGAAAACTAGAAAAAGCAGGTGCTTTTCTATCGGAATTCAATCATTTAAATTAAATTATGACCCCCTGTGGTGGTCAATTCATTGCCTTCCCTTCCCGGGGGCAAACAAACAAGCCAGAAATCGATAGAGACGACCCGGGAGGAGAAGAGGCATGAGAGAGAGAGAGAGAGAGAGAAGGAGGAAGAGAAGTGTGTCGTGTTGGCCTCCGTCGACGTGTTTTCTCCCGGTTTTCAATCTGATTTTTCACCGATTTTTACGATTTTCCGCTTGGAAAAGTTGGTTTTTGAGTGTTTTCCTTGGAAAAAAGACATTTTCGCTTTGAAAAGCTAGTTTCTTATAGAAGAAACCGGAATTTTCGGTTTATAATCGAGAAAACCATGGTTTTATCACAAAAAATCCGGAAAATTGATGAATTTTACTGAAAAACTCATTTCTTTCTTGTTTTTTCCCGAATAGATGAAAATTTTCTTGTTAAAAATGTTTTAACAAGAAAATTTAATAAAAAAACAAAAATAATAGTGTTTTTCATAGTTTTTCAGCCACACCCGGTTAGAAGATTTTAATTCGATTAGTACGATTCAGCTGATTTTTCTAGCCAGATTTTCATGAAAAAATTAATTTTTATCGTTAAAAACTGATAAATAGCTTATTTTAGCTCAAAACCCCACTGTAGATTGTTCAAAAACATATTTTGATCGAAAATCGTTTTTCCAAGTTGAAATGTCAGGTTTTTCACATTTTTTTCTAGCGTAATAACGGTGAAAATGCAATTTTTATCAAAAAAAAATCCGTTGGAAACGATTTTTTTAAAAAACTTTTCCTTTAAAACCTGTTTTCAAGCTGGAAAAAAAACTTTTTAACCATAAAATTGAATCGCTCAACTCAAAAATCACGTTATTTCATGGCGAAAAATTTTTTTAACGTTGGAAACACATTTTCCGACATTTCTTGGCTGTAACGTGAAAAAACTCCCTAAATTTCAAATTCTAACGTTAAAATCCCCTGTAAAACCGTGAAACTACTCCAAAAACCCCGATTTTCCTCTATAAAACCCTCCGATTCTCGCTTTTCCCCTCATTTCGAAACTTCCTAGGTAACTTCACCAAATGGAGTCATCATCAAATGAGAAATCGATTGAATCATCAACTGCACAAAATAGATCAATCGACGAACGGGTTCATCAACAACTGGTTTATAAGGATAATCGAATAATCGATTTGAATAATGTGATATTGGATAAAGAGCGACAGATTCTTGATTTACAGGTGAGATTTTTGGGGGGAAGGTGTTTAAAATAGCGCTAAAATGCTTAAAAATGCTCTAAAAGGCACAAAAAAGCTATAAAAATCATGAAATTGGTCAAAAATAACCTGAAAACCCTGAAAAATAGCCCAAAAAGACTGTTTCTGGCTTAAAAACCTCCGAAAACCCATAAAAAAGCCCAAAAACCCTATTTCCTCTTCCAGGAACGAGTCCGTGAACACAATGAAGTGGCGACTGTCAAAAATCAGGCAATGCGAATCGTCCAACAGAAATTCGAAGAAATGAATCGAGATAAAAAGGATATGGCAACGGAAACAGAACCAGGACTACTCTCTGCCACGTCATCGATGGCGACGAAGACGGAGAGAAGAGCCAGAAGTTCATCTCCAGGACAAGTCATCTCTAATAGAAGTGAGTTTTTGGGATTGTTTTGATAAAAATGAATAAAAATGTTATAATTTTATAGAAAAAAGGAAGATTTCGTCCAGAAAAAACTAATTTTCCTTTGAAAAGTTGGATTTAATACTGAAATCACGGTTTTCTCAATAGAATCCCCTTTTTTATAGTTTAGTTGGAAATGATCATTTTCAGTTGGAAAAGTAAATTTTTAGGTAAAACCCCATATTTTTTAAATCAAAAGCATGGTTTCTTAATTGAAAATGTCGGTTTTCAGCCGAAGATAATGCTTTTTCTCTTAAAACTCGAATTTTATCCCCGAAACGTTGAATTTCAAGCTAAAAATCACTGATTTTGTCTTCAGACTGCTGCAAAATAAAATTTCACCCGAAAAGAAAAAGTCTGAGGTTTTAAATCGAAATTCTTAATTTTCTCACATTAAACTCCGATTTTACACCCGAAAATTATGGTTTTAAGCAAGAAAAGTCGATTTTTACGCGGAAAACTAGGTTTTCTAGGCTAAAATGCTCTTTTTCAGTCAAAAAATCATGATTTCCAGCCAAATGTTATTGTTTTGACCTCTGAAACTCGAATTTCGGCTCATTTTTTAGCCAAAATCCGATTTTCTAACCTTAAAAATCTCCCCAAACCACTTTTCCTCTTCCAGAATCAATTCCAACGACACCAGGAACATTCTCTCCTCCACCAGTGGATCCGCTCTTTGATCCACACAATAAACTCTCGGGACTCGAAGATATCGACGGAATTCATAAGAAACATCAAAGAAAACGAGTGACTTTTGATTTGAATCCACATCTAGCGTCACGAGGATCTTCTGGTGCCACTTCGACGTCTCATCAGAATTCAGAAGCGATGGAGCACGCGATTCAGGAGATTTCAACGGAAAACGGGCTTCTGAGACAACAATTGATGGAAGTGACGACGAATTTGGAGAAAACGAAAGGGGATTATGAACAGGAGATTGTCCGATTGACGAAAGAGGCGAAAACGGCCGGATTGAAGGCAAAAGTGGCGGCGACGGCAAGAATCAAGGAGTTGGAAGCGGCTCTCGAGGAGATTAACGAGAAATATGAGAATGAGGTGAGTTTTTCCCTTTTTTCAGACCTAAATCCCGTTTTTCTTGCAGAGGGAGCGCCTGGAAGCGGAAGTGGAGACTCTCCGATCGTCCAGAAACTGGGAAATTGAACAGAACGGTCATCTACGGGATCAAGTCTCTCATTTGAAAGAAAAGGCTCATAAACTGACAGAAGAGCTCGATGAATCGGAAAAAGCGAAGAGATCCCTTGATTCGGAAGTGGAAGAATCGAAGAAATTGATGGAATTGATGGTCGATGATCTTTTGCAAGCGGAGCATGCGATTAATTATCATGTCAATCAGAAAACGGCAATATTCGAGGATATCGACCGTTTGAAGGAGGCAATTGTTGCTCAGGATCGATTCATTGAGATTCTCGAAGCGGATATCGTCATTTATGAGCAGCATATTGGATTGTTGAGAGAGAATTTGGGAGCATCGCAGGTACTGTAGATGAATTTTTACCCTAAAGTCACCGTTTTTTACCCAAAATTGACTATTTTTGACCCAAAATCAACTATTTAGAACCCAAAAATCACTATTTTTGACCTAAAAATCACTGTTTTTGGCCTAAAAATCACCATTTTTGACCCGAGATTACGTTGATGGGGATTACTGTAGAATCTGGATTACGGTAGATACAGTAATCTAGAAGAAAAAATATTTATTAGATCGAAAATACCCGTAAAAATCAGAAAATTACAGATCGATCATCGTGCCCTAATCAAATCGAAGGCATTCGAGACGAAACTGTTGGCTTTGGAACGGGAAAAAGAGCAAAGTGACAAGAAATCGAATGGTAAGCGTTTTTTGAAAAAAGGGGCGTGGCTTCTGACAAAAATGGAGTCAGAATGAGGAAAAATGAGGGATTTTGGCTCAAAAAAGTAGAAAAAAATAACCCCGGAAACCCAAAAAAATGACCCAAAAACCCAAATTATGGCAGAATTTTGGCGCTCGAGAGCGTTGTGGATACGGTAGAATCCGTCGAAGACGTTGTCGACATTGCGGGATTACGGTAGGCGGAAAAGCTGGCTGGAAGACCGGTTTTTGTGGACTCGTAGAGGCGATAGTTGTAGCCGAGAGATTGACTTCCACGAGGAAGGATTTGACGCGTTTCGGTACGCTTTACTACCTGGAAATTGGGATTTTTGGGTTGGAATTGCGAAAAATAGCCTACAAACTAGCGAAACCCGCTTTTTTAGCTCTAACAAGGGAGTTTATTTTACTTAGGCGTTCAGAATTTTTTTAAAATTTGACCATAGATACTTTCGACCCTACTTTAGAGATTAGTCATAGTTAGAACCGCCAAAACTGAGGAAAAGCTTGAAAATTTTGAGCTCGAAAATGTGCTCGAATCGGTATTTTGGAGGCCCAGTCTCCTCATTGCCTCCGAAGACTGTATCTCAGCAACAGCGGGGTGGCCCAGTGGTAGAGTGGGCGTCTAGTAATCGAGGGTCTCTGGTTCAAATCTGCCCTCGATCAATTTTTTTTGTTTTTTATTCTGATTCTGGTAAATCCATTCCCAGGCATGCAGGATCCAGTTAAAACGATTTTTTGTTCTTCTGGGTTCAGAAAGAAGCAAAAAAGCAAATTATGACTTTTTTCAAAAAAAAAATTTTTATGATTTCGACTGATGGTGAGACGGTCGACTATTTTTTCCGAAAAAAATTTTTTTGCGAACTTTTTTGATATTTCGAATAAGACTGTGCTTTCATCATAGGAAATTAATCTTTCGAAAAAAAACTGATCCATCTATCATCAGTCGAAATCATAAAAATTTTTTTTTGAAAAAAGTCATAATTTGCTTTTTTGCTTCTTTCTGAACCCAGAAAAACAAAAAAAATCGTTTTAACTGGATCCTGCATGCCTGGGAATAGATTTTCCAGAATCAGAATAAGAAACAAAAAAAATTGATCGAGGGCAGATTTGAACCAGAGACCCTCGATTACTAGACGCCCACTCTACCACTGGGCCACCCCGCTGTTGCTGAGATACAGTCTTCGGAGGTAATGAGGAGACTGGGCCTCCAAAATACCCATTCTAGCACATTTTCGAGCTCAAATTTTTCAAGCTTTTCCTCAGTTTTGGCGGTTCTAACTATGACTAATCTCTAAAGCAGGGTCGAAAGTATCTATGGTCAAATTTTAAGAAAATTCTGAACGCCTAAGTAAAATGAACTCCCTTGTAAAACGGGCCTTTTTGGCTTAAAATAGCTCTAATTTAGTTGGAAATGGCTTAAAATTTGAAAAAGGCTCAAAAAATAGCCAAGTTTTCGATTTTTCTATAGAAAAATGCTCATTTTTTGACAAAAAAACCCTAGAAAATGACTTACATCACACTGACACTGTGTACAATAGTAGGTTTTCCGTCTCAAACAACACCAGAAACCGCACGGAAAACAGAAGATGGCCCAAAGAATTGCTCGCCAACTGTAACGGCCCTGTACTCGTTTCTGATGACAAGCAGGGCATTCGGTAGTTGAAGAAGTAGTAGAGGAGGACATTTTTTACATCTGGAAAGTAGGATTTTTGGAGGAAAATGAGAGATTTTGGGGTTTTCAGCTAGAATTTAGGGGGTTTTCATCGGAATTAGGAGGTTTTCAGTGCATTTTCATGGTTTTTGACTTTTTTTTTAAAGTTTTCCCGGTGAAAAATGACCATTTTTGACCGAAAACTGATTTTTTAGCTTTGAAAAAATATTTTTGGGCTCCTTGGATCACCAAAAATCATTGGGAACGCTCCGAAGTTCATTCTTATCTTATCACTTGAGTTTTAGTGACGTTTTCTGTTGTTATGATGATCACTGATTATCATAATTTGAGAGAGACAGAGATAAGGAGCTCTTTTCCAGAAGTTTCCGATTCGGAAAATTGAACTTTGAACGAGGAAATGGGGGTTTTTTCCTGTAATTTGTGGAAAAAGCTGGATTTTCCCGATTTTCTGGAGGGAATTTGAGTTTTAGACGGGTTTTAATTAAGTTTGGCACATTTTTTGGGTCTAGAAGGACTTATTTAGGAGGAAAATGGGGGTATTTGGGTCAAAATAGGTCTTTTTGGAAGGAAAATGGGATGTTAGCCCTCCAAAATGCATTTTTCTAGACGAAAATAGGGCGGAAAAATATCTTTTTTGAGCTATTTTTAATTAAAAAGACTCACTTGATGATGATGCCACGTGTCGTCTCTCTATCTATCTAAATGAACAGCAGCACTTGTTTGTTCATGTGAAATATAGAGTATTTATTGATGATGGAAGTGGGAATGGTAGGAGGAGGAGGGTGTCAATAATCGATGATGATAGAGGACGCGAGACTAACAAGGGGAAGTTGATTCTGCTGTTGCTGCTGATGCCCTGGCGTTGATGACACTGAACTAACTGGGAGGCAATATATCTTTTTTTCTGTGTATGGGAGAGAGAGAGAGAGAGAGAGAGAAGAGAGGAGAAATATGTGTGACATGTTTTTTGCTTGTTTCGAATTAGATGAAGGCGAAAAAAAGAGGATGAGACGCAGGGATAGAGAAGGAAAATGGGATTTTGAATGGGATGGAAAGGGATCTAGGGTTTGGAATTCATAGAAAAAGGGTTTTCTAGCTCACATATCTAGACTTTTCGATAAAAAATAGTCTTAAAAAGCTTCAGAAAAAGAAATTTCCGTATTTTTTTGCATGGAAATAGGTTTTCTGTGATTTTCTAGAAGTTCTTGATGGAAATATGGGGAGAAACCTTGATTTTTGGCTAGGAAAAGCTCCTGGAAACGTCGATTTCTTCTTGTTTGAATTGCTTTTTTAAAATAGAATTCTCGGATTTTTGGATTTTTTGAATCTAATCTTACGGTATTTAGAACTCTGGAATCTAGAGAATTCAAAAACGAAATTAGAATTAGTACAAGTTGTTCCTCGCCGGTGTTGTTGACAAAAGGGCAAACCCCCCGAGAGAGAGAGAGAGACGACACATGTACTGATGATAAATTGGAGACAAAGAGGAGGGAAAACTGGTTTTCCCTTCTCTATCTCCTCTTTTTGAAAAAAAAAGTGTGTGTCACTTTTCCAAAAATTTATTATTATTTTTTCTCTCTTTTGGAACACCCCACCCACTACAATAGAAAAAAAAGAGAGAGAGAGAGAGATGGATATGAGTCATATGGGAAACACAGATGGGTAATTGGAACTTTTTTTTTGGTTGGAAAAGGGGAAGAAATGGTTTTTTTTGATAGGGAATAGGGGTTTTTGGTCAGAAATAAGGATTTTTTGAAAAAAAAAATAGAGATTTTGAATAAGAAAATAGGGGTTTTTAATAGGAAATAGGGATTTTAATAGAAAATAGGGGGTTTTGATTGCTAAAAACGGGTTTTAGGACTTTTCTCCTCTTTTGGATAGAATTTAGGCGGCTAGACTTAAAACTAGCCTTTTTTTCATATAAAAGAACCTTTTTTACTGGGGAAAATAGATGAAAAGCAGCTGAAATAAGCTTAGAATGTGCAAATCCTAGTGAAAAAAGAGGGAAATGAAAAGAAAGGGGATGAGATTTCGAGATTCGAATTGATAGATGTGGGTGGCCAATTGTCAATAATGAGGGGAGAGAGAAGGAATTAGAAAAAGAGAAATGAGAGAGTCAGCTGGTTTTTTTCAAATGTTTATTGAATAAATGATCAGCAACACACGAAAACACACTCGCCTTCTCTGGAGAGAGAGAGAGAAGAAAGAAAGGAGTTCAGTCTTGTTGACCCTTTGTGGTTTTTGAAGTGTTTTTCTGTATTTTAATGGTGGGAAAATGATGTTCGATAGAAAAATATGAAAATGATTTATGAATCATCTGAAAAGCAGCTAAGCCACGCCCCTTTACCGAAAAAAAAAAAACGAAAAATGGATGGATTCTGACTCAAAAAATAGCGGATTGTAATAAGCCACGCCCATTTCATACGAAAATACCGAAATTATTCTTGGCCACGCCCCTTTTCCAATTTCCTCAAACCCATTTTTCCATTTTCCAGAAGACCGTCTGAAAACGAAGGCTCTCGATAAGAAATGTCGAGTTCTTGTGGAACAAAACGAGCAGCTCATGGCCAGGCTCTGCGAACTGGAGATGTCTTCTTCTTCTCATCAAGGAGCATCAGGATCAGGAGGAGGTGTTGATGAACGACGACTCGCCGACCAAGACGAACGGATTCGACAGATCTCATCGGCATTGGAATCGGAAAGAGACGTCAGTGAGCGGCTGAGAGGGGCGAAAGAGGCACTGGAGAGGGAGTTGATGACGAAAAGAAAACAGGAGGAAGCGAGCAATAGCAGATTCCAAATGGATGTTGAGATGAGTCGAATGGAGGCGCAAAATAGTGAGTTTTTTGAAAAAAAACGCAGAAAATAACCTGATATGCCTCAAAAATGATCTGAACTTCCTTCAAAGTGGCCTAAATGGCCTGGAATTGGTCTAAAAAACCTAAAATTTACCCAAAATAGCTTGAAATTATCCTAAAATAGCCTGAAATTGGCCTTAAATGACCCTAAATCCTGCTAAAATGCCTTAAAAATGGTCTAAAATGACCTAAAATATCTTGAAATTGGCCTAAAATGGCCTGAAATAGGTTAGAAATGACCAAAAATTCCCTGAAAATGCCGGAAAAATGACTTTAAAGCCCAAAAATAAGCTCTAGGAGCCTGGCCAAAGTCCAAATTCCTTTGATTCAATCGCAAAATATGGAGATTGATGCCTTAGAGTTCAAAAACAACCCCCTCCTCCTCCTGCTTTTTCTCTCCTCTCCAGGCTAATCCACGCTTTTTTATCCGTTTCTTTTCTCGAGGAAAGTTCTGGAATTTCTCTTTTTTTGGAGGATAAAAAGGGGATTTTTGGTCGATTTTTCTGGAAAAATGGGATTTTTCTAGCGTTTTTCTTCAAGGACCCGATTTTCAGAAGTGGAAGAGATGTCGGTGGAAGTGGAAGCGGCTCGAAAAAAGGTCTCCGAGGTGATGGCCGAAGTCGAACAACTCCGCGCCACAAATTTCGATCTCCAAATGCACATTGAGACGGCGAAGAGGACGGTGGAAGAGTGGGTTTTCTGATCTCCTTCCATTTCTCCACCTAAATCCTTTCAGACTAGCGGATTCTAACGAGGATCTCGAGAAACAGATTGAAAAGATGGAAGAGGAAGGAGAAGAGAAGGATGAGGATCTGAAACAGAGTACGTGGGATGTGGAGACACTAACCAGACAGAATGAGGCGCTGAGGTGAGCAAGATCCCTGAATCTCGGGCCTAAACGCCCGGAAAGTTGTGATTACAGAGTTGAATTGGATGGCGTTCGACAGGGATTCCATGAGACGAGAGAACTGGCAGAAGAGGTGAAGCAGCTGAAGACAGAGCTCCAGAGACAACAGGAAGTTCATCGTGCTCAGTTTGAAGCGGCATGTGAACGACTGGATAAAGAGGAAGAGGAACCGGAGAGGAAGAGCTCTTTGGAAATCCAACAAGAGCAATATATTCTGGCGTATGAGCAACAGATTGAAGAGATGAAACGGGAGATGGAAGCGATGAAAAGAGAACTGGATCTCAAAACGGGACCGGCACAACGGAAAACCACAGCCGCCCTGGAGCCGCCGAGAATCGAAGAGATTCAGATTCAGCAGATTCAGATGACTATGAGCAGTGTTCCAGAGAGTTCTAGGACTTTGGAAGCAGCTTCCAGGGATCCTGAAGCTCCCCAATCGTCGGAATCGAATTCGGAACTCCAGAAGGCTCACGAGCAACTGAAACAAGAGATCGAGCAGTTGAAGGCGAAGAATGCAGATTTTGCCGAGAAAATGCAGGTTTGTTGGGGAGTTTTAGAGCTAATGGGCCTTTCTGGAAGATTCTGGAGGATTCTGGAGCCTTTTGGAGCCTTCTGGAGCTTTCTGGAGGCTTCTAGAACCGTCCAGACCCCTCCAGACCCCTCTAGACCCCTAATTCCTTTTTTTCCAGCGTCTCGAACTTGAAGCCAACCTATCCGGCGAACTGAACGTCGAACTGGGAAGAGCGATGCTTGAACTCGAAGAGCACAACCAACTCCTCCAGAGAGAGCAAGACACAGTCGAAGCCGAAGATCAGGCGACAGGAAGAGAGCTTGAACTCCACATTCTGATGGTCCAAGAGATGACAGAACAGATTGCCGCGATGCAAGAAAAAATTGATGATCTCTCGCAAAAAGAGAGGATTCAGAAGGAGGAGGTGGAGAAGTGGAAAGTGGAAGGTAAGAAGGGATTACTGTAGTATCTCCTAGAATCTGACTATTCCAGCCAATCGAGCACAACAAGAAGCGAAAGAAGAGAGAGAACGACTCCTTCACAACCTAGCCGAATCGGAAATCGCTAGGAAAGAGGAGTTTGACACGGCCTCCGCTGCTCATGACGCAGAGATTCGAGAGTTTTCGATTCGAATGGAGGACGCCAGAAGAGATATCGCCGATTTGGAGGTTCAGCTTCAGGAGGCGCTCTCGAGGATTACGGTAGTTCCGATGGTCCCGGTTGTTCCGGTTTTCCAGGAAACTGCGATTCTGACAAGAGAACGAGCCTTGGAAGCGGTTCCAGGACCTCAAAAGACGTTGGAAGCGGCTCCAGAAGCTCCAAAAGCTTTAGAATCCACTCCTCCAGCTCCACAGGCTCCAGAATCCACTCCTCCAGCTCCACCAGCTCCACCAGCTCCACCAGCTCCAGAATCCTCTTCAGAACCTTCGGAATCCGTGGAACAAGACGGGATCCTTCACAATCTGACCACCGACATGAACCGACTCATCGAACTGAAAGACGAACTTGAAACGGCCGTCCAAGCCCTAAAAGCAGAGATCTGGAGCCTCAACGGCCAACTGAAAGCTTCCATCCTGGATCGAGAAGCTCTCGAAGACAAGATCACAGAACTGGATGATCTTGTGGAGAAGGAGAAGAAGAAGGCGATCTCCCTAGACGTAGAACTTCAGGAACAAGTGGAAATGACGGAACGGGCGGTCCGAAGAGCTGCGGAAGCGGAGAACGAGTCGAATCAGCGGATGGCAGAGTGTTTGGAGAAGGAGACTAGAAGGTGAGGAAGAAGATTCAGAATTCTGATCCAGAATCCCTTTTTTCAGAGAGGAAATCGAGCAGGCTTATACCCGACTCAACGAATACTATCAACAGCTCCAGGAAGCCTATAACACAGTCTACGCTCAACTGGCACAAGTCTCCGCCTCCACCTCCGAAGCCCCGCCCCTTTTGACGGCGGCCCCAGAAGACCCCGATATCTCGAGAATTCTCGAAGGAATCATGACGATCCTTCTAATCTCGCGGGATCCTCTTATCTCTTCCACAACGAAAGAAAATATGGAAAAAGTTGCACAGAAGTTGAAATCCCTCCTCAAAGAGTATGATGAGAAGGAGAAGGCACTGGAGGAGCAGAAGAGGATTACGGTAGCCCTGGAGAAGAGACTGAAGGAGGCGGAAGAAGCTGGAAGAGGAGGAGTGGATAGTCAGAGAATGGAGCAATTGGAAGGGGAGATTGAATGGAAAGAGGAGGAGTGTGAGGCATTGAAACGAAAGATTCGGGATCTGGAGAAGGCACTGGATGCAGTGGCGGAGAGAGCTGATGAGACGGAAGGTAAGGATTTGATTTGGAAGGGAAAAGAGGGTTACGGTAGGTACAGGAATCCTCAGGAAGCAGGATACTGTAGTAATCAGAGCGAAAGCCGCTGGTTACTGTAGATTAGCGGTTATTGTAGGAAGATTGATTACTGTAGTCTTATCGGTTACCGTATCCTATGGATTACTGTACCTACCGTAACCCTCCCTTTTCTCTCTTCTTCATTTGCCGTGTGCATGTGCATTTTCATCTCTCTAAACTTCTCCCTATCTGTGACACAACCACCACTTCTCTCCTACTGTATCCATCCCCTTCGCCCCGCCCCCTTTTCTCCCTACCGTACTCTTTTTTGCTTCCTTCACACACACAGGCCACTCACAGAGAACCGCTTCAAAAGCCTCATCCACGCCAATCGCAAGGGGCACCAGATTACTGTAGGAAGATTACTGTAGGATTACTGTAGATTTTAGACTTAGAAGTTACTGTAGGATTACTGTAACTGTCCCCCTATCGCCCCTCCCCTTGTCCTTTTTCCTCCTTGGTTCATTCCGTTTTTCAGTTGATTCTATGTGATTTTCTCTCTTTCTCTGACTAATCACTCACTTTTTCTTTTTTTCGATTTCTACCGTAATCCCGTTCAATGTGATTTTGTGGTGATTTTTTGTCCTCTTTTCTATCGGATTTGACTAGAAAATTAGGGGTTTTGAGCGATTTTCGACTGGAAATTTGGATTTTTCAAGTTTTTTGAGCTAGAATTTGTGGTTTTTCAACCCAAAGATCGACTTTTCCGACCGAAAACTGTCTTTCTCGACTTCTAAGGAGCTCAAAATCACCACTTTGTTCTTGTGATTTTTGGATTTTCCATCCTGGATTAGGGTACTGTAGAATCGAGGCTTCCTACAGGATCCTGAATCTACAGGACTCTTGGATTACTGTAGTGTTAGATTAGACTTCCTACTCCTCCCCTCTCCCTTCTCCATCATTATTCCCCGTTTGGTGTCCCTTGTGACTTGAATAGGTGGCCTGGCGTTTGCAGCGGCCGCTGTGAGTCGCCTCTCGACGGAACTCGCCATTTTAGCCGCCCGACTGACGACGCGGCAAGCCGACGTGGATTCCCTATTCCGGACGAACGCCGAATTGGCTCATACGAACGTCCGATTGCAGAATGAGGTGGATGAGATGGAAGAGTGGAAGACGAAGGCCTTGGAGGTGAGATTTTTTGATTTTCTGATGGAAAAATGAGGGTTTGTAGGAAAAAGAGGAGCTGGAGCAGCATGTGAAACAGCTGGAAGAGCAGGTGGCAGAGTTGATGGAGCAACATGAGGTACTGTAGTTTTCTTTGAGATCCCGGATTACTGTACCTTTTCCAGACGCATCTCCAGAAAACCCTACTCCTTCAACAGACATCCACTCCAATTCTGTCATCTGACGCCCATCTGAAGCTAGAAGAAACGGAAAAAGAGGTCCATCGACTCTCGGCCATCGAAAAGACCCTGAACACCCGGATCTTGGCCCTAGAAGATCAGAATCTGGAGCTCGAAGAGAAATATCAGGAGATTGAGGAGGAGATGATGACGGTGAAGGCTGGGAAGGCTGCGGTGAAGGCTGAGAAGGGATGGGATGACTGGGAAGAGAAGGAAGAAGAAAAGGATGATCTTCAGGAGGCGAAAGCAGAGATCGAAAGGCTTATGGATGTGGAACAGGCTCTGACGATGAGAATGGAGATTCTCAGATTGCACAATGAGCAACTGGAGCAGAGGGTCAAGGATTATGAGGAGAAGGTACGTTTTTATCCCAAAAACCCAGGAAATTCCATCATTTTCCCTCTTCCAGGTGATCCCAGCGACTTCTACGGCACCTCCTCCACCTCCAGAAGACACGGAAGACGATTGGGGAGGATGGGGAGAAGAGACTCCAGAAGTCCAGAAGCCTTCTGAAGCTGCGGAATCCTCGAGAAACGACACGGAACTCGAGGAAGCGAAAACCGAGGTCATCAGATTGACACAAATCGAAAAAATACTCAACAATCGAATTCTGGCACTGGAAGATCAGAATCTGGAGTTGGAGGAACGACTTCAGGAGCTGGAAGAGGAATTGGCTCAGAAACCCGCAGAAAAACCCGAAATTCCACAGAAATCTGAAGAGGATAATTGGGGAGGATGGGAAGAAGAGGAAAAGGAGGAAAGGGAGGAAAAAGAGGATTCAGAAGAAGTCAAGAACCTTCAGAAGACTATCTCAGAGCTCCAGGAACGAATAGTTTTCCAAAAAGAGGTGATCGAGAAGGCTGAAGCGGAACTCATTGAGACACAGGATAAGGTAAGGGAAAGAAAGAAAACTGGGCCCGAAAATCCGAGAAAAAGGACTAAAACCCCAGAAAAGGGCCTAAAAAGCTCAGAAAAGGCCTGAAATAATGATAAAAAGTCTGAAAAGCCCTGAAAAAGGTTCAAAACGCTCAGAAAAAGGCCTAAAAAGTCTAGAGAAAGGCCTAAAATCACCTAAATCCGCCCTAAAACTCGATTTTTCCAGTACGACGAGCTCGAAGAAGCCTATCAACAATCCCGGGATTCTCAAAATCCGAATGAAAAACTATTAGAAGAGCTGGAAACTCTGAAATCTCGTGTCGAGGCGGTTGAAAAGGAAAAAGAGGAGAAGCTGGAGGACGTGGAACGGCTGTTCCAGGAGAAGGAGGATTTGAAAGAGATGATCGAGAAGTTTGAGAAGGAAAAGGAGGAGAAGGAGAGGGAAGAGAAGGAAAAGGACGGATGGAATGACGATGGATGGGGAGAGCAGGAAGAGGAGGAGAATCAGGAGCTCCAGAAGCTCCAGGAATCGCATTCGGAACTCGTCCAACGAATCTCTCATTTGGAGACTGAAAATCAACGAATCCAGGCGGAATTCACTGAAAAATCCAAGGATCTTGAATTGAAGAAGGCCGAAATCCAGGCGGAACTTCAGAAGACCCAAAGAAAACTCTCAGAAGTCGAAAAGGAGCTGACGGAGAAGGAGACGTGGAGCGAGGAAGATATGGAGGCGATGAGAGAGACGCAGACACTTCTGGAAATGAAAGTGGACGCATTGCAGACGGAATTGATAAGACTGAAGGAAAGGGAGCAGGATCTTCTGGAAGAGAATGCTTCTCTTGAATCCCGACTTCAGAATCTGCAGTCTGAACTAGAAGAGACGAAGAAACAAGTGGCAGAAGCGTCAGCAGGAGGATGGAATGATGAGAATGCGTGGAATGAGGATCCCGAAGAAAAGGAACTGGAATCGGAGATTTCCCAATTGAAATCCACGATTTCCGACCTCGAATCTCAACTCGCCGCCCTTCAATCAGCTCCAGAAGAAGTGGAAAAATTGAAAAACGAGCTGAAACAAGTCTCAGAACAGAATGGACTCCTCAAAGATTCCGAAGCACGTCTTCTGGATCATGCCGATGATTTTGCACAGCAAATGGACAAGTATAGAAGCGAATGTGACGGATTGAAGAAACGGATCCGAGAGTTGGAGGCTCAGAAGACTGAGGAGAAGGCTAGCAAAGTCGCCAGTGACGAGCTCGTCACGTTGAGGTAGGTTAAGCTAATTTAGGCTTAGAAAAGGCGAAAAACAGGCCTTGCTCAGGCTAAAATAGGCGTTCTTAGGCTTAGAAAAGGCCTTGCTCAGGCTAAAATAAGCCTTGCTCAGGCTGAAATAGGCCTTGCTCAGGCTGAAATAGGCCTTGCTCAGGCTAAAATAGGCCTTGCTCGGGCTAAAATAGGCCTTGCTCAGGCTAAAATAGGTCGTGCTCAGGCTAAAAATATCTCCATTTTTCAGACAACAACTCGCCAATGCTCAACACGAAATCCGTTCCCTTAACTCGACGATCTCGGATCGTGAAGGACAGATTCTGGAGTTGAATCAGAAGATTCTGGAACACACGAAGACGATCGAAGAGCTCCAAACAAAACTGAAGACCCTATCCTCTGCCAAAAGACAGAATCATCCACGTGTCGTCTCCACTTCGTCCAACGTCGTCCCTACAGTATCCCGACCATCGTCTAGGCTATCCACGACTTCTCGCGTGTCGACAACGTCTTCTTTTGTTCCGGAAGCCCATTCGAATCCGATCCAATCGATGGGAAGTGCATTTGATGTTGTTGTTCCGCAGGTATTTGGGATTTTTCTTTTTTCTTCCCTATCCTTTTCTTTTCAGAGTGGAGAGCCGCTTCGTCGACGCAACAAGTAGACTACAGTAATCTCTATACAGTAAACCCTTCCCTCAATTACCATAAGATACTCTTCCCCCAAATACATTCTTGATTTTTTATTTTTTTGGTTTTTCTCTAGAAATTTTTATTTGAATCCCCCTTTTTTGGGTATACTGTAAGCCCCTGAGCCAAATCTAAATTATTTTTTGTTCTTAAATACCGCCCGTGCCTTGAAGTTTTTGGTAGCTAAGGCTTTTCCCCTTTTTTATTAGGGCTAATTTGTTTTTTTTTGTTTTATAGATGAGGGTTCTCCGTTTTTTGTATCTAGAAATGAATGTACGAACAGATTTTTATGTCTCTCTATCTCCGAGTGAGTGTTAATCTGTGAACAATGAATGTTTTATGGAAATTGTTGTTGGGATTTTTAAAATTGAAAAAGTTACTGTTTTAAGAATGTCATTAGCTGAGCTTTATTTGGATTGAAAATATTTCTTTAGGGATTTTGTGGTAAAAAAAAAGATTAAATTATTGTATTGAGTTGGTGCTTTGTCAATCTACCGATTGAAAACATTAATTTTATTTCGATTTTTAGAAATTGATGAAACAGATAATTTTTACTACAAAAAAAGATATTTACTGTAATCAGGACATGCGATGTAATAAAAATGAAATTATTTATTTTTTTTAATACCGAATTTAAAAATGTTCTTGAAACAGTTCTTTAACGTTTCATTTTTGGGGTACTGTAATATATTACATTATTGCTTTTTTCCTTGGTTTTTGAGAAGTTAAAAATTACTGTTTCAAAAATATCATTAGCTGAGCTTTATTTGGATTAAAACTATTGTTAATCCATAAAACACCCCCGGAAAAAGTAGAAATTACTGTGATGAGACGAGAGAATATTCGATTAAAAAAATTAATCATATTTCGATTTTTAAAAATTTATGAAACAGATTTTTTGTTGAACACTTCATTTTTAGGATACTGTAGTATTATCGGTTCAATAAAATCGCCCGGAAAATTCATTTTAAGCTCCGCCCACTTTTTTTGAATGCTGAGTTTTCGTGAAAACAGTGACGGAAAAAAAGTTAGCGGTGCTCTAAAAATGGGCGGAGCTTAATAAACGTGAAATTTTTTGGGTGACTTTATCGAACCGATAATGAAATTATATATTTTTTTTCGATTAAAAATAATTGGTGAAACAGTTCTTTCACGTTTTATTTTAGAGATACTGTAGATTATGCTGATCTTAAAAGTAAGTCGGCTGTGGTCGAAAATGCGACAAGTTCTTCCACGTGAGGTCAGAGGGCGAAAATAAAATTAATACAGTAAGAACTTTTCACTTTTAGTCGTGCGCCTTGAAAGGTTCCTATTGAAAAGCTTAAAGGCGCTAGCTAGGGTTGAGTTCTTACTGTATCAATTTTTATTTCAAGTTTCGACCTCACTCAGAAGTCGGGTTTTTTATCCTGTGTTTTCAGCTTAAAATCGATCTCGGCCAGGATTATTCCACCGTGCAGAAAATCGGCGAGGGATAGTACGGAGCTGTCTACTTGGGCCGGTGCAATGTGACGGACACGAACGTCATTTTGAAATTCTTCTGGCTAGCAGATGCCGTTGCTGAGATCTGAAGAAGTACAAGACAACTGCCGCACGACTTTCGTTCCGGCCGCATGTATCGTTAAGATCGCGTTTGAAATTTTGAACGTGATTGAAGCGATACATGCTCGAAACATTGTTCATAGGGACATCAAACCGGCCAATGTCGTCGTTTCTTTCGATCAATCCGAAGGTCCTCAGTTCAATTTTATTGATTTTGGACAAGCCATCGTTTTGGACGCGAGGATACGACCGCAATGGTCGTGTCGTTGAACAATGTAAGTATGCATCATCCAGAATGTCACAAGGTTTGGTCGCTACCAAGCATTGGGACTCCTGGATGCTGTTTTATACTTTGGCCAAGATCGGAATGAGTGCGGAAGTGTATCCGTTTGATCCCGTGGAGTTGGTGGACTCGATTCGCGAAAGAGCGCGGTTTGAGGAGAAGTCGTCGAGAAGTGTAGGCTTTCCGTATTATATGAATGACATCGCTGCTGCGATCTGCGAATCTTCGAAGCTTCTGGAGCCGAACTACGCGACGATTCGGGAGGCGATCCGAAGCACATATCGTCACTTCAATCCCGAAAAGGAGCGATTGAGATTGGTCATATCGGAAAAAAACGTATGTTTGAGTTTCTTTTTTTTGCTTCGATTGGTAAATTTTCAATTTCAGACCCTATCGGCTCAGTTCATCGTGACTCCTTTTGTTTCGTCATTCGTCATTTGATAATTTCATTTTATAATTTCAGTTGTTAGTTTCTTTTTCAAGAGTATAAGCAAAGTTCTCCAAATATTCATCTTTTTTTTTGAAAAATAAAAATAAAAAAGGAACAGAACTATAGATGGGGAAATAATGCGAACAGATATTTCAGATGAAACAGAGAAAGTTGGTTTTAGAAATTTTATTCCGAGTTCAAGTTTTCAAGTTTATTTTGACCTCAAGCTTTTTTAAATTCTGAATTTATGGGGTTTTGAACAATACATCGAGTAGAAATCGTTGATAAATCTATTATGTCATTCACACTTGTTGATTTCTTATCCATTGAAATCCATTTTTTGTGTCGAAAATAATTATTTTTTATGAAACCGAAATTTTTCGAAAAAGTTGAAATTCACATAGTGGGAACTGCATTTTTGTACTTGCAAATTTTTCTCTAAAATCAGTTTTGAGAGCTGCGCCAGACAAATCATTAAGAAAATGTGCTTTTTCTCAAAATCCTCCCTAAATCCCAAAAACTTCCGGTTTCGAAACAGTTTGCTTATTGACAAAAACAGGATCCATTGATGGGCAAAGTGTTTTTTCCCAAAGACAGTTCTCACTCTCACTCGAAGAAGCAGGTCCCGCCTATAGTTTGGCTGCTTACATCTGGTTGGCTGACAAAAGTAGCAAACGTTCAATATTCCGAAATGTTTTTTTTCTTAGCATACGCAAACCCTACATTGAAGTGGATTATTTCTTTTTATCGTAGATCTCTCAACTCTGAGAAACGGAAAATGTTTGGAAAAAATGTCGTTTTCAAATACAAAATATAATAACGAATAAAAGTGGATTAAAATATTGGGATAGCAAAAACTTCTGAAGCATTATTTGAAATCAGATTGCAGCGGGCATAGTAATTGCAAAAATCCATCCCTTTCAAAATTAATTACTTGAGACTGTCATTTTTTCTCTTAATAGAAACAAGTTCTAACGGAAAATAGCACAATCAATTACCAAAAAAATAAAAAATACATGAAAAAAGTAAAACATCTCGTGAAAACCCCAAAAAATACTGTTTCGGAAAAATGAAATCTTCCGTGACCCTTAGCCTCTTATCAATTCTCTCCACGTTTCTCTGGAAATCTTCTCTTCGAATCAGTTCTCAAAATTGCTCATTTTAATTTGAAAAGAAAAACGTCGATTAGATTGGAAAAACGATGGAAACCAATGGACTACTGTAAGTCATCTTTTTCATGGAAGTTTCGGTTTTCGACGCTCAAGATTCATATCATTTTTGAAAAAAAATCCAAAAGTTGGAGTTTTCATTGAAACAGCAAAAATTTTTGTTTTGATTAGGATATTTCACAATATAACAGAATATCAAAAGATAATTCAGCTTCTGTGATAATGGAATCTATTCGGATGTATTTTTTCAAAAAAATCTTTTGATAAATACAGTAATTTTTTTTTCAAAATATCGAAAATATCCTCATTTAACTGAATTTTTTGTTCGCAAAAATGTCAGTTTTGTGGAACTAAGATTTTCATGAAAACTCTACATTTCAGAAAAACTACCCAAATAACAAGTTTTCGGAAAAAATCCAAAAATTAAAAATTTCGTTGAAACGGTAGAAATTTTCGCTTATTTTATGATATGTTATTGATAATTTTTTTTCTTTCAAAACAAATTTTTGGTAGAAACCGTAATTTTTTTTCTCTTTTCTCCTTTGTCGGAGAAATATTCTAATCCAAAACCCCCTAATTTTCAGAGAAAGTGAAAAATTCCGTCAAACCGTTGCTACCGTATTCCCATCTACAGTAATCCGATCGGAATTATGGATTCCACGTAACTCGAAAAGCGGAAGAAAATCGTGGGAAATTGATATGAAAACGATGAAAATGAGGACATTAATTGATGAGAATGGAGAGATTAAAAGTGAATTATCGATTGATTGGAGTGATGATTTGGAGGAAAAAAAGGAGAATCAGAAGAAGAAAATGACACGTGTCAATGAGAAAAATGGATATATTGAATACAATGGAATTCCGGATTTCATGAAAAGTATGTTCTCTCTCTCTCTCTCTCTCTCTCTCTCTCTCTCTCTCTCTTTCTCTCTCTCTCTCTGTCTCATCCATATTTCCTCTCTCAGAAATTCAATGCGACGGACCGTGTCGACAGTATGTCAATTCTGCTGACGTGGCACAATTCGGATGTGATCACTCAATTTGTCGAAAATGTCGACAATCCACCTACAGTACTTCTCTTTTTGATGGTTAGTTAGAGATGGGGGAATTTCTTGTATTATTATTTTCGAAACTTTCAAAAAAACCATTATGTAGGGGAAACAGGGAAAAAATTGAATTTTATATATTCAAACAGACAAGGAAAAGGAAAAAAATTAATGAATCTCAAAACATGGTAAAAAAGAACATGCGAATAAAATTTTATTTACAATAAAATAATGAAGATTCACAAAAACAGAAAAAAATTCTTTCAGTTTCAATTAAATTTTAATAGGTCTCACATCTCGATTAAAACAATTTGCTTTCATCTCGATTTCTGTTTTCTACAATATATAAAAAAAAATCTTTAAAATTAGATATTTTCCGAAAAATTGAAAATTCACTGTTTCATCTGGTTTGTAAATCAAAAGTAGGTTCTCTGCTTGAATAATTTTTCTAACTGGTTGATAATAGTTATTTTTAAAAAGAAGTGATGCTCCAAGCATTTTTTTCTGAAAAAAAAGTGAGAAAAAGTATGCCGTGAAGCAGAGAAAAATATTTTTCTGAAGAAATTTTTTTGTTTAGAAATGTCGTATTCACAGGGTTTCTTGCAACTGTTTTCAAATTTTCCGGCAAAAAAACGAGAAAAATTCTTGTTTATTATATCAGAAGCCTTCAAAATCCTCCGAGCACTTTTCGAAAAATTGTCATATACGTTCAGAGAGCAACTGAAACAGAACAATTTTTCTTATTTCTTGTTCAACATATATACAAAAATCCTGAAGACACCTGGCTGTTTCAAAACATGTTTCAATTTTTTGTGCGCGACAAATGAAACAATAGCTTCTTCATTTTATCTGAGGTTCCGAAGTTTACGACTTACCAGGAGACAGCTTTAAAGTTATTTTTTCAATGAGTTTTGATAATTTATCACATCTTGACTGTAATATTAAAATAATAATAATACATTTCTCTAACTTTTTTGGAAAAAAATCATTGTTTCCCCTGGTTTGGAAATAAAAATGCAGCTTTGTTACCTTGATGAAAGAATGATTTCTGATTTTGAAAACAAAAGGAAATGAAATTGAGTAGGTGTTAACATTTTGATTGCTACATTCATACGAATTTTTTTCGTTCCTATTCCGAAATTCCAAATTTTCAAAAAAAAATTCAGCGTTTTGCCTGTTTTGTAAGAAAGATTTAGCTTTGTGAATTTATTAGCACATTTGTTATTACTGAAAGTGAAATATGATTATGTTTGACCATTTTCAGCTTGTTTCTCCGGTTAAGGCTGAAGGGTTTTTACCAACAGTCAATTTCTGGTTCAAAAAATAATTAATTTGTTTGAAATAGAGAAAGTTTGAAACTACTGTTTCAATCAGTTTATGAATGCTGAAAGTATTGGCAGTGAATGCTTCACTCTCCATATCAATAACTCGTGAGAAATGGAAACGCGTTCATTTGTTGAGGTCACTGTTTCGTCTTTTTTGCAAGTATTTTATCGTTAAGAAAAAAAGTAGTCTTGACATAGTGGTCGCAAAACTATAATTTATCATTCTAAGTCAAAGTGGACTATTTTGGAATATTTTTCGGATTAATTTTCCAACATCACTTTTCTATCAAAGACTCATTTTCTCTTTGCAAGTGAAACAGAAATATTTTTAGAAACCCCAATAAAAAAACCATAAATTAAAAATACCAGTTTCAAAAAAAATGTTTCAGTTTCGAGTTGTGATTATCGGCACTTTCGTCGGTATCTGATATGCAAAATGAATAACTACAGTGGGAAACTATCTATCTTGTATCCCCCAAGTTGTTTTCTGAAAATTATGTATTATACGTAGCCAAAAATTTGTTCCATTAAATGTTCAGTTTCATTAAATTCATAATGTGGTACACACTGAAACAGCAATATTCGGTTGAATCCTGTCTTCTAGTGGAATAAATTTTTTGCAGTTTCCAGAAATTTCATTTCAGAACTCCATTCTGTTTTCGATTACATTATAGTTTTTCAATAAATCCTGAATTCATCTGGAAATTGAAAAATCTGTGTATTGTGTATTGGTGACAATAATTATACAAAATTCAAATAATTATTCTACTTTTGATTTTCAGTGAAGCGAAAGTTTAAGCAATCAGATATTCCACACTGTTTTCAAAAAGAAACATGTGGATTTTTAATACAGTCTGTTTGTAAAAGTCCTGCACCAAACCGAGATGAATTACATTTTATTTTTCAAGTGTTAATATTATTGACATGTTGGGACAGTATTTTTTTTTGAAATATCTTCGAATATAATTGTTTAACTCTAAAAAATTATCAAATTTTTGGCTATTTTGAACTTTTTTCCATCTAAAAATCTACTTTTCTTTCCAGGATCACCCGGATGTTGCCACGTGGATTGTCTGAAAAAAGCGGCGATCGATGGAATGAAATTCCAATCGGGACGTCGTCTCGATTCGATTCATTCAACTATTTCACTTCTTTCTGTAAGTATTTTCTTATTTGAAGAAGAAAAGGGGGCGGGGCTTATCCATCCAGAAATTCCTATTCAGAATTCGGGACCATGGGAAGTGTTGAATGTGAATATTTGTATTATCAAAAAATGGGGAAACCATGTCTACCGTACCCTTTTGGAATACGAATTCCCATCACAGACACGTGTCGCCGAGTTGTGGAATGTTCTCGATGAGTATAGGTATGGCATTTGGGAGAATATTGGGAATTTTTGAAATATAATTACTGTTTCAAGTATAGGCCTATAGTATCGGATCAGAGTTGAGCGTTTGTTTCGTCTACTATGGCTATTATGACGACTAGATTTAAACTAAGAAAAAAATGACAGCCTTCATTTGATACGGGCACAAATTATTAATTCACAGGCACCTGGGAAAAATTTAAAAACCCGGCAAAACAGAAATATAATTTTCAAAAATTCAAAAATGTTCATTTTTACTGTTCCATGGTGTTATTTCTTTTGCATAATATATAATTACGGAGTTACACCATTTGAAATTATATGATTATATCTATCTCCACATCTCGACATATCGGAGTAACTGTTTTTAATCTCAAGATTTAATGTTTTTTTATGAAACAGCAAGTTTTGAAAAATGTTGAACTGACTGTTTCAAGTTAACTTTCTACAGTAACCCTTCTATCAGACTACAGAAATCCTCTCCTTTACAGACACTGCCTATCCTCGTCGTTTGGTCGTTCGTATTACAGTTGGAAAAAACCGCAATCGTATGAAGATGTTCAACTGATTTCACTGATTGACACGAATCTTCGCTTCTATAATTTGATGGGTTACAAACCATTGTTCGGTGGAAAACTATTCATTTTATGTGTCGTCAGTGATGGAATTCTTGTGGAATAATGAAGAGAAAATGAAGATTATTTGAAGAAAGAAAAGTAATGAATTGGTTTTTCTTCGAATTTCCTATTTTGAAGAGTTAGTAGGAATACTACAACAGAATTGTAATACACTTTTGCAAAAATTAGAAACAGTATTTAGAATTTTTGTTTAGATTATCGAAATTACGGTTTTTGTTTTCAGAGTACTAGATTAATTCGATGAAACCCAGAATAATACTATGTATAACAAAAATGATAAGCCCTGTTTTTAAAAAAATATTTTATGTTTCTAAAAATATTTCAAAAGAAATTTGATTTCGATAGACACTAACAAAGTCATATGCGTCAATTCCTTCAGTTGGAGGTGGGGAAGATTTTGTCATTATATTTTAGAAACTTTCGGGAAGAAACAATCATTTGGGGAAACAGTGAAAATCTAAATTGAACTGTGTGAAACAAACAAGAAAAATAATTTCAGGTAAAAAAAATAGATCAATTTTAAAACATGGTAAAAACAGAATACGCGACCAAAACTATATTTACAATGAAATGATGAAGATTCACAAAAACAGAAAAATAATTATCTCAGATTCATTGCTATTCCAATGGATCTCACAATTTGATTACAGTAATTTCCTTTAACTGCTTCGATTTCGATTTTCTTAAATTACACTGTTTCATTTATTTTATTATTCAAAAGAATGAATTGTAACGGAATTTCAGGGTTTGGGTTTAGCTTGAGATTGACATGTATGAATACCTACAGAATCTGATTTAAAATTGAAACAGTAACTTTTTGGAAATTTCTAAAATCAAAATTACTCAAGAGTATTTGAGCCATACCAAAACCGCTATTTTGAACAATAACATAGCAAAGTTTTGTTTGTTTTTTTTTAAACTAAACTATGTAGATTAGGTCAAAACACACCAATCCATTCCTTTGAAGAAAAATAAGAAAAAATATGAGTTGAAACAGGGAAAAATAGGATTTTCTTATAAAAATGGTTTTTTTTGTAAATTATTGCGTCGCAGAATACTTTTCTCAACTGTTTCTTAGATTTTTTGTGGGCGGAGCCTAATTTTTCTGAATCTTCATATGCATTAACAATAACAAAATGTTGTGAGCTCTGAAAATTTTTTAAAATTGTTGTTTCAATAAAATTTGATAGGTTTACACACCTTGATTCTTAGATTATTGCATCCAATAAGACCCGACCAAAAGTGAGGGAAGTCTTTCTACAGAAACTAGGGATACTAGAAGTAATTCAAAAAAAAAATCTTAATTTTTGATTTGCTATTTCTAATAAATTGTTCAATGAAAATAGGCTTGAGTTTCTTGTTTAATGTTTATATTCTCAACAACTACACCGAAAATTGGAATACGGTGGATAGGTTATAAACAACAATTAAAATTAAGAAAGCATTCCAACCATTCCTTACCAATATAATCTGAAACATGTTTAATTTTCCCCTAAAAGTGAAATATCCAGTTGAGCTGAAGGCTATTTAGGAGAACATCAAATTAGCAAAGTTAAGGTGATAATTGACAATTAGGAAAGTAAGAAACAGAAAATTATCGCAGTTTCAATGAAGTTGCAATAAATGCGATATCTCGATATCTAGATTCCATGATAGTCGATCAAAACTTTAATTCTGATTCTTAAAAAAATTTTTTTGGTATCAGTGAAAATAAAAAATTCGCTTATTTCGCCTCTTTTATAAGTTTCTCACCTTTATAAGAACAAGTATACCCATTTTTCTTTTCGGAAAAAATAACATGAGTGAAACAGAAAACTTTTTCTTTGAGAATGTTTTAGATATGAAATGTATTTATTAAATGTTCAGTTTCAAAAATGCATTTATTGGTTTACTGAAACAGAAATTTTCAATTTTGCGCTTTTTGAATGAAGTACATTATTGCAGTTTTGAAAAATTCAATTTCGAGTCTAATTGCATTTTTGAACTAATCGAAAAATGCAAAAAAACACTGATCATAAAAATTCTTTGTAATGTGTATTTTTCACTATTTCACTTCTATCTGTAAGTGTTTGGAGAAGAAAAGGGGGCGGGGCTTATCCAGAGATATTCCTATTCAGAATTCGGGACCATGGGAAGTGTTGAATGTGAATATTTGTATCATCAAAAAATGGGGAAACCATGTCTACCGTACCCTTTTGGAATACGAATTCCCATCACAGACACGTGTCGCCGAGTTGTGGAATGTTCTCGATGAGTATAGGTATGGCATTTGGGAAAATTGGGAAATTTTGGAAAGAAATTACTGTTTCAAGTATAAGTATATAGTATCGGATCAGAGAAAGAAATTCATTGTCGCAATTTCATTTCGTAAAATTTGCTGTTTCAAAAACAAGACGAAAGAATCGACTATTAGGTAATAGTTTGATCCACAATGGTTTATCTTGTTATGATAGAAAATTTTTCCGGTTTCTTTCTCATGGACCGTATTTTGAATGGTTAATTGAAATTCATTTTCTAAAATATCAACTTTTTCTTGAAAAGTCTGTTGAAGCAGATTATGAGAACTGAGCCAGTATTATTTAAAATATTGTTTGGAAAACCACTATTTTCCGACCACTATAAACTGGTTTTTTTTATTTTGAAGGTTTATTTTTAGTATTTTACAAAATACTATTTCATCGAAACCCCTAGAACATGACAATTTTCGTATTTTCATTCCAATTGCTTTTAGTAAACAAACTTATTTACAAATTGCATCTCAATTAAGAATATTCTAAAATAATATAGTGCACAGCGTCGATTACAATTGTCTATTGGACAGTTGTGATTAGATTAGTTTGAAACAGATATTTTCTCTGGACGGTTCTCGAGAAATATGATTTTAAATTTATTCAAACACTGAATCATTTCAAACCGTTCTGCAAGTAATTTCGAGAAAATAATGTGTTTCAAAGACTATCAATAAGAATTTGAAAAACAGAAATAGTTATTCATGATGCTGCACGATACTTCAATTTTACAGTTTCAAGTTGTGATTTTGTGTATATTAAAAAGATTAAAGTTTGTTTAATGCTGTTTAAGGGTTTCAAATTATAAGTTGCAGAGTTGAAAATAATTAAATTTTACAGTTTCAAATTTTATTTTCCTGTGAATTTGAAACTAGTTGAGACGATGCATCAAATTTTCTACGTTTTAGGAAATTTACAGTTTTATGAAAAGTTGGGATTTATAGATAAACTGACCCAAAAAATTCTGAAAATTTAATGTTTTCTATGAAAGAGAGATTTTCGGAAAACTTTGAGCAGTCTATTTCAAGTTTATTTCCTACAGTAATCCATAATTTTCCAGACACTGCCTATCCTCGTCGTTCGGTCGTTCGTATTACAGTTGGAAAAAACCGCAATCGTATGAAGATGTTCAACTGATTTCACTGATTGACACGAATCTTCGCTTCTATAATTTGATGGGTTACAAACCATTGTCCGGTGGAAAACTCTTCATTTTATGTGTCGTCAGTGATGGGATTCTTGTGGAATAGACAAAAAAGATAATGGGGATTAATGAAAGAGAGTAAAGGGAATAAATTAATAAATTCGACACCTTTTGACTTTTTATAAAAGTGATCGTCGTTTGAACTATTAGATAAAAACTCAAACGGAATTACTGAAAACTTTGAAACAGTTTATCCAAATTGCAGTTTTTTATTCAAAAATTGATATAATTTTGTTTTTAGAGTATTTAGCTGATCCATATGAACACAGAATACTGTATCGGAAACTGATAAGCCCGGACTCTCGAAAATAATTTTCTCTGTTTCAAAAAAATGGTAGAAATATTATTTTTATTTGTTTCGGTGATCCAAAACGGAATCTGGAATCTCTAAAACTTTATAATACTTATGAAACTTGAAACTGACATTTTCTAGTACACCATTTTTTTTTGAAACCTCGTGATAAAAATGTTTCTTTTGAATCCAAACATTCAAAAAATTTTTCAATCTCTAAAATTGAATGAATGGAATTCTGTGGATGGCCATTTCGGATTACCAAAACGATGAAGAATTTTATTTTTTGAATTCTTGGGAACAGAAAAAAATTCATTCTGTGTTGGCAAAAAATAAGTTTCTGTTTCAAAAAATGCTCAGAATATTGTATTTGATGTATTTTATACTGGAGTTCCTCTTATGTATTCTATTGATGACTACGCATTTCAAGTAAATTTTTTCTGTTCCACGAATTCAAAAAATAGATTTTTAATTTTTCAAAGTAATCCGAAGTGTGCATCCGCAGTAATTAATTTGTTCATTTCAATTCCGTCAGAGCATAAAAATTGATACTTTTTGTTCCGGCGCAAGAGGGTGGTGGACCCAGCGCACGGAATATAATACAAGGAAAGAGAGAACAGATATAACCATCATCGTTTATTGATCACGAGGTTCACTAGCCGCTCTGACAGAGACGGGACGATGCTTCGGATGATTCCATAGGTGTGTCGGAGATGTTGTGAAGGTCTTTGGGAGGCAGAAGTTGAGACGTCGGGAGACGATGAAGAGATGTTTTCCTCGAGTAGAATCTCATCGGTTGTCGGAGTCGGCTTCTTATATACCAGAATCTGTGGCCTTTGTCCTGAGGTCGGTCCAAATGTAAAGGTCGGAGGAGCAGCGTGATCGTAGAAGTAATGACGTTGGAAACGTGGCACGATAGATGGTTAAGATTTTATATATTTTCTAGCGTATGTGTACTAGCTTCTAAAGGTCGTGCAGGAAATAGTATTTCTGCCGCGACACTTTTATATAAAATTCAAATTTTCTGAAGCTCGAAATTGGTTGAAAAATTCGATAAACTAGTAAAATTTTTTCTAAACTTAATTTAAAAGTGCAGGATTACTGTAAAATTTCTAATTGTATATATTTTATGGTAACGAGAGATTTGGAACAATGACCAATAAAAAATTTAAAAGAAAAATGAATTTCGGTTTCAGTAAATATTTTTAAATATTCCAATTATTTGTGAAGCTGTTATTTGCACATCTGAAAACAGCTACAGTAATCCATAAATCTCATGGTAGTCGCAGTTTTTCAACAATTTGTTTCTGTTTCTTAATTTTTGTTTTATTATTTTCAATAAACAACAGTAATTGGACTTGATAATCCTGTGGCGATTAAAAAATTATATAGAAAAATTGTTTTCTGGTGCCCGGATCTTGGATTTCCGATGACTATCATGAAAAAATTTTTAGGCATGTGCCTTGCAATTTTTCATTAGATAACCTGTTATTTCGTTGTCAAAATCGTTTCTAAAAGCTTAATTCGCATTAGTGTAGTTTCGTAGGGGGATTTTTAAACTATCAAAATTTCTAAAACTTCCGGTTTCATGAAAATTTATGAAAAAATGTTCATAATTTGTAAAGTGATCCGGATTAAGGTAAATATTTAGAATTAACATGTTACTACCGTAATCCTGAGCATTTTCTAATATTCCATTTTTTTTCTTTCTAATTTTTTAAAATTTGAGATCTGTTATGAAAATTGAAAATTGAAAATTCAGTAGAGACCCATTTTGGATTATTTCAAAGAATATAAATAAAATTTCTACGATTTTTTTGAAACAGAAAAAATTATTTTAAAGACTCTGGGCTTATCAGTTTCCGATACAGTATTCTGGGTATCTATGGATCGATAAAATACTCTAAAAACACTATTCTGTCTATTTTGTCGGAAATTAGAATGCCAAATATTATTCAAAAATATTTGTGTTTCATAGAAAACATCAATGTTCGGAAAATCGGAAAAAAATTATTTTCAAAGATTGGTATGATTTTAGAAACTTCGATTTTTTTTCTTTTTTTTTGAAAACATGAAATTTCAGGTCATAAACAGCATAGATTAAACGGGGCTTAATCTTTTCCATATACACAAAACCACAAATTGAAACTGTAAAATTGCAATACGGGCAACAACATGAATAACTATTTCTGTTTTGTTATTCTCTTTGATAGTTTTTGAAACACATTATTTTTTCTAAATTGTCTCTGGAACGTTATGAAATGATTCAGTGTTCATTTCAATTTGAAATTAAATATCTCGAAAATCTTTCAGAGAAAAAATCTGTTTTGAACTAATCTAATCAAAACTGTCAAACTTAAATATTCATTCGTTTTATTATAAAACGGCAAGTTTTGCATCACAAAAATTGCTTGTAATAAATTCCTAACTATGATCCAAAATTGAAAGCCTATTCTCGAAACAGTAAAATATTTCAAAAATTCCCAAGTTTCCCAAATCCATACCTATACTCATCGAGAACATTCCACAACTCGGCGACACGTGTCTGTGATGGGAATTCGTATTCAGTGATAAATGAATTGTTATCGCAGAAATACATATATGCAAAACAGACGAAACTGTGGATTTTTGATTTTCAGGAAAATAAGAAACGGAAAATTTTTTTCATATGAAAAAATACGGTACCGATGTCAAAAACGGAGATTATTGTTGTAATCTAACAATCAAGATGAGACATTTATTAGGGTATCGTTGAAACTCGAATTTTTACCAATTTTGTTATCGTTGAAGTTTATTATATATTTTTTTATTTAAAAGTCATCTATTTTTGAATTTTTATTGAAGTTTTGTAAAATAGTGTCCTAGCAAAAACCCTATCGATGTGTTAGCCAGTGTGACAACGAATTGAGTTACATTGAAACAGTGATTCATTCCGATTGAAAGTGATTCAATTCTATTAATCACACATCAAGTTTTTCGAGACCCGATAAAAAAACTAGGGAAAATATCTATGACCCGCCTCTGTGAAATTTTTGAAATTTTTGTTTAACTTTCGAAAAAAAAACTTACTGTTTCATTTAAACTTTTGGTGAAAGAAATAGTTAAAAAATATTCATATTTTACACCTTATTATAGAAAAACGACTTTTGATTTGCAAAACAGCAAATTTTTGATTTTCAGGAAAAAAAATTAAATTTTGTTGTAATTTTATCATGATAATGTGATATTCATTAAGATTTAATTAAATTCATCTGTTTTTTAAAATTACATGTTGTTCAATCACTATCATTTTCAGAAAACTGAGCACCATTTTTTTACTGTTTTGAAACAGAAACTTCAACCAAATTGCCAAAACATGTTTTTCAACCAGTTTTTCCAATGTTCTGATTAATATCAATACAGAGGAAGACCCACCAACAATTCCCGTACAAGTGAAAAAGAAGCAAGAAAAATGGAAACAGTGATTTTTGTTTGACGAAAAAATTTCAAATCCTTCACATCTGATAGTCAACTATAGAAATGTGAACAGCTGAATTCTCCTCAAAAACTTCGAATTATACTACATATTTTCTATCTTGTGAATCTTCAGGAGATCAATTTGAATAAGAGAAAGAACAACTATCACATTAATTTGGAACAACAGAAATATTATGTCACATTAATTTGAAACAGAACATTCTTTTTCAAAAAAGTTCACTGTTTTAATGAGGTTCTGAACTTTTTGATTTATTTTTCAAACTGATACAAAGGAACATAAGAAGGAGATTGAAGTCGTGCATATTTTAACAAACATTTCTAAAATTTTCGAAGGGTACTTTAAAAAAAAGGCTTTTGTAATTTTCGAGAAAATTCTACTATTGTAATTTGCATTGTGAACGTATTAAGTTACTAAAATGGAAACATCGTATCTGATAATTCTGAATTTTTTCGGAAAAAAAATTCACTGTTTCAGTGGAATTCAAAACGTTTTGATTCATTTCTAAAATTGATTGAAAGCAGAGTAGACATCAGTAACTTGAAGTCAGCAATTTCGGCTGATGAGAAGATTCTAAAATCTTGATTCAAATGTCCAATTAACTGAATAAACAAGTTCATTTTTGAAGAATTATACAAATTCAGTGAAAGAGTAAAGTTCCAATGTCTTTTCTCACAAAAATTCCTGTTTCGAACGTAGTTGATCAGGAAAACAAAAAAAAGGTGCATTTATTATGGAATTCGCCGGTTGTGAATCCGTGAATTGCAATTTAATTAATATTTAAACAATTTTGTTGCCAAACTTGTCTGCCCTCTCTCTTAAATTGGGGTTCCCGAAAGTCGACATTTTTTGTGTGTCTGTGTGTCTGTGTGTCCAACTGTCCGAAGCAGTTTCTCAGCTCCCACTTGACCGATTTTCATAATTTTTTGCCCAAAAGATAGAATAAGTTGGCCGCATTATGCCCCTCCTTTTAGATTTCGAAAATTTAATCTTTGGAATTTTTTGAGGCCATTTTAGTGGTTTTTCAGTGCTAATTTTCACCTTCCCAGGGGCAAAGTGGTCGTCTACACGTAAACAATAGTGGCCAACGCGAGCCCGTTTCCATGTCGGTCGCTGCATTTCTATACCTCCCCGCCTCTGCTCGCGGGCGCGAGGTCAAAACAAAAATTGAAAAAGGAGTTTTGTGGGATGTTAAAAACGGTTTAGTTTGGTATTTTGAGGGGAATTGATCATGATTAAAGTGATTTGAATACAAAAAGCTCAACACGCGGAACGCGTCTGGCCTGGCCGCCGGAACGAGCGTAGCGAGTGATGGCGGCCAGGCTGGTGTAATTTAGAAAAATTCAGAAAAAAAATAGATTTTCCGGAGAAAGCCCTCAAAATGTTAGAACAAACAAGATAACATCCAATATTTGAAATAGTTCTGGAAATTTGGAAACAGTGAAAGCTGAAAAAAATTAACAGACATGATGAGAAAACAAAGAGCAAATACTGAAAGAAGTGACGAAATGAAGTGAAGAGTGAATGTGCCCATGTTTCAGAAGGGTGTGCAATGACTATCTGTCTGAATTCTAGTGGAGGACACAGAAAATTAGTGTGATGTCACAATAATAATAAAGCATTCATCTAGGTAACCTAGTATTTTGCCTTAACTTAGAACGTTGAAAATGGAATTTTTCTCAAAATACATATGAAGTGGACCAAAATGAAGGTAAATCCATGAAAACAGAAATATTTTATAGAGTCTGAATACATTTTCTCTGTTTCAGGATACAAGAATAGCGAAAAAATGAAAATAGATGGGAGCGTTGTCTCAAACAGGCGATTTTCAAACTTCAACCTTACAATTAGTTCAAGTTTTATTCGAGTTTCTCGGGCATACGAATCACTATTTTCAGTTCGAAGTCATCAGAATACTATGTTCGTGAAACAGAAATTTCAACCAAATTACCAAAGGTTTTTACTGGAAGACCAATATATCATTTATTGCAACGCCGATAACACGTTACTAAAGAAAACACTAAGATAACGGAAACTACAATGAAAATGAGAACAGAAAATACATAGATCCGCTCCAACGTCTGTATAATGGTCGAACTTTTCTCTGACTTCTTCATCATAAATCTGAAAACTATCTCAATAAAATAGAAATTTAATATTAAAAAACTCACAGTTTCTCCACAATTCGGTAAAACACAATATTGAGTTCAGGCGTTTTCGTTTCCGTAGTGATACATATATGTGATTTTACACGAGTGCAGAGAGCTCTTGACAGTAAAGACACCATTTTCAACAAATGGATCTGTGTATTACGACCACGACACAAATACTGAAATCGAAATTTATTCCTTAGGTTGATTGTTAGAAACAAATTCAGTTCACCTTTAATTTTAAATTTGAAACATTAAAATTTCTAATTTATACATCGGTAAAACTCACCAAATGTTTTGTCCATAAAAATTAAATTTAATAATATAGGAAAAAATCAAATTAGAAAAAATCAAAGAAAGACAACTACACACAAGTCGTCTGTAGAGGAAGAATGAAAAAAAGAGATTGTAACTTTTTTCGTCGCGAGAAAATGATGAATCATCACTTTTGCTTGCATTGATGAATGGATTATACCTCAACCATTGTGTTCAATCTCAAAATTGTTCAGCCATATAACTTGAAACAGTGAAAAATAATTTTGAAGGCGCACATGAACCAGAGAATCAAATGAAAAAATTTCATTTGAAGTTTTTGAAACAGAAAAAAGAAAAAAAAGATTTATTATAACTAAGAATTAAAAAAAAATGCAAAAACAGTACCAATACAGCGAAAAAAGGATATTCAAGCGAACAGCTTACTGTATTTTTTGACTACATACTCTTCATAAATCGACAACTGCTTCTCATTTACATTTTTATCCATAAGATCGAAAATAGAAGCATTTAGAGCATCCATCTCCTTTGTGACTTTGCCATTCACACATTTCTCATGAATCATCACCATGATTCTAGTCTTAGAGTCTTCTGAAGCTCCTTGAAGAGCTTCGAGACGAATCGCCGATACTTGTTTGGAAATATTCCGAAGTGCTGAAAAAAACAATAATGAACCGAGAGTAAACAAAAAAAAAGTTCAGTGTACAAAAACCGTGCAACAGTAATCTCCAAAAAATACAGTAATCTTTCAGAAGAGTAATAGATAGATACATACCACAGTGATCCTTAAAATAAGTACAATAATCACTGAATCGTATACGGAACACTCCGAGATTGAACGGGCTATTTTATCCATATCTTCAGATCCATTTGACACTGAGGATCCAGATGGTGTTGCGGATCCAGTAGATGATGATGAAGAAGACTCCGACGAGCAAGTTGATCTAGTTTTGGTCCTCGATGAACGGGATTCTGAGATCTGGCCCTTGCGAACAAGAATCGAGTCCCGGTGGTGAATTGGTTGAGCGTTTTTTATATCCGGAATGCCAAAATTAAAATTCTTTGGTCCGGTTTTCTTGGCAAGGGTCTCCTGAAGGCCGTGGAAGACCTCAACTGCTTCTGGAGTCGCTGGCTGCTCTGGTGTGGTTGGAATTGGAGAAGATGTAGTCCGAATGCCTTGGAAAAATCCTTCGATGTCCTCGATAGAGGTCTCCAGAGCATTGTTAACGCTCCTCGGCTTCGGTGTCGGGGCCACGTTGCTTGGTTCCGAGTGCATGTCATCCAACGCTTGGTCAATTGTTTCATCCAACTGACATTTCTCAAACTTCTCGACCAGTCTCGAGACAGACTTTTTCTTTTGGAGCAGATTAGCATCCTTGAACGCCTTTTTCTCCTGGATGTTTTCGGTTGGTGATGAAAAAAGCATAGCCTCCATTGTCTTAGTATACAGTCCAGCATCACGAACAGCAGACATGATGTGACAGTTGAAGAAAGATTGAAACCTAAAATCGAGATAATTTATAAAAATTATTTGAAACAGAGAAAGAAACGAGAAGAATAAACGAATTTTGAATTTGTGGTCGGAATCCTTGAATTGAAAACAGAAAAAAATATGCAAAAACTGTAGCGGCTGTAAAACTTATTAATGATAATTTTTCTATTTTCCATTTTCAAAGTTGACAACATTTTTCCTTGAGTTATTCAAATCATAACCAATGAAAATAAAACAACTTCAAGTATCAAATGATTTAAGAAACAGTGAACTGAAAACAGAATAATCAAATAGAAACCAACGTAACATCGAGTGTTCAATTAAATTTTCAAGAAAAAAAAAACGGATTTTGAAACAGTGATTTTCAGTTTTTCCGTTTAGAAAAAGACTGTTTCAGGTGTTGTGGAAAAAAATTTCTTGACGAATTGAAAATTACTGACTTGACATGAAACCAAATTTAGAAAAAGACTGTTTAAAATCGTAGATGGTATACTTTCTTGAAGAATTCGAAAAGGAGTATTAGAAAAACGGTGGAAAAAATAAAATTATTTTTTCAAGTTAAACTTGGATTTCGAAGCTAAAAATTAACGTTTCAAACGATATCAAATCATTATAGTTACTGGAATGAAACTATTTTTAACAATTTGTCAGCCTTATGTTAGTTCATATTTTGAAAGACTAGCACAGAGGCGCAATTGGATAATAATAAAGGCTCACGATTCGAAAATGAAAGAAAAATATTTTGAAACAGTAAAGACCGATAATCTAGGGGTGCATGGGTACAGTAACTAATAAGACAAGGCAAACGTAATTCTAGAAAGAAGACGAGGAAAAAAAAGGAGAAGGTGAAGTGACACACCAAATAAAAAAATGAGAGGAGGAGACTCTGCGACCTTCTTCACCCTGTCACGGGGTCACGGTGTACACGTATCTTACAAGTTGGAAGATATTCATGGGAAAGTTGGTGAAACTGTTTTTATGGGAAAATGTAGACTAGACTCTAGAAAATCAACATTTTACAAGTAAAACTAGAGTTTCAGGTATTTTATCAATCAAGTGCTCGAAATTTTCTATTACTGAAATATAATGTTCAATAATCTAGGTGATATGAAAACGAAACAGTAAAAAATTTCAGCGACGAAAATGAGTTATTACGGAGTAAAAATTTTAAATATGAATATTGAGATAACCTTCAAAGCTAGAAATAGTTCTGAAAATTTGGAAACAGTGAAAAATAGAAAAATTAGGAGAAATCATGAGAATATTGGATGTAAATGCAGAAGGAAGTGACCAAATGAGAAGAACGAGTGAAGAGTGACTGTAAGATCTCCTCCAAATGTCCACATAATGACTATCTGTCTGAATTCTAGAAGGACACTCACAGAATAATCAATACACAATCAACTGTAAGGTCAGAGAGATTACTGTGATCTAGTCTAGTTGATACAGTAATCTGCCTTAACTTTTTGAGTATGAATACTTCTTTTTTTTGAAAAATGGCAGTGGAACGCTAATCGAGAATGAATATGCTATGGAATAAAGGTTATTCAATGGAACAGTAATTTTTTTTTGGATTCTGAAAAAAAATTTCTGTTTCAGAATACAATTGAAAATAGCAGAGGAATCAAAGTAGTCAATTTTTGTCCGGTCTCAAATGTCATCAACTGTCATTAAACGAAATGAAGAATTCAAAAAACGATTGTATTTATTTATTCATTTTCTTTTCTCTCTTTCAATAATCTTCATTTTCTCTTCATTATTCCACAAGAATTCCATCACTGACAACACATAAAATGAATAGTTTTCCACCGAACAATGGTTTGTAACCCATCAAATTATAGAAGCGAAGATTCGTGTCAATCAGTGAAATCAGTTGAACATCTTCATACGATTGCGGTTTTTTCCAACTGTAATACGAACGACCAAATGACGAGGATAGGCAGTGTCTGCAAAGAAGAGGATTACTGCAGAAAGATAACTTGAAACAGTCAATTGAAAAATTCCAAAAATCTCTGTTTCATAGAAAACATAAAATTTCGGAAAAGTTTTGATACTCACTATATCATTATTGTTTTTGTAAACTACTGTGAACTGATCAATTTCAAAAAAAATATGTTTCATAAAATATTGAATGTTCTGGTTGATTTCAAGTTATATTTGAATTAAATCCTTCAGATAGTTCAACACTCTATTACTATACAAACGTCAAGGTGTTGAAACTTCTCGGAAGTTTTCCTACAAGAATTAACTTGAAGAAAACTGAAAATTGAGAAAATGTTATGTTCTTTGGGTTTCGAAGAAAAAGTAATTTGTAAACAAAGGTAACACTTTCTAAAAGAAAAAAATACAGTTTCGCCAGAAATAACTTATTGAAATGAAAAAATATGACGAAATTAAGTTGATTGTTTTTTGAAGGATTTTTGATGAATTTTTTTCATTTGATCAGAAAATTGTTTTGGAAGAAAAAACCAGATCTTCCAAAAATTTATATTTCGTTGATATACATACTAAAAGTTAATTTTTATAATTCGAATAGTTAGTTTTATTCTTGAAACAGCAAATTATTCGAATAAAATATTCATTTCTAGTTCTAAACTGATTTTATTTAGTATTTATTGTTCTAGTTTAATTCTAGTCGTCATATTATTTCATATGGGCACAACAAACTCCTAACTTTGATCCAATACTAAAAATTTATACTCGAAACAGTAATTATATTTAAAAATTCCGTAAGCTAGTAGGTTCAGAACAATTCTGCTGATCGTCATTAATTTGAATTCGAAATTCAACTTCAATTTTTGCAACAGTAATATTTTTCTCCCAAATGCCATACCTATACTCATCGAGAACATTCCACAACTCGGCGACACGTGTCTGTGATGGGAATTCGTATTCCAAAAGGGTACGGTAGACATGGTTTCCCCATTTTTTGATGATACAAATATTCACATTCAACACTTCCCATGGTCCCGAATTCTGTAGAAATTTCTCTGGATAAGCTCGGCCCCTTTTCTTCTCCAAAACACTTACAGAAAGAAGTGAAATAGTTGAATGAATCGAATCGAGACGACGTCCCGATTGAAATTTCATTCCATCGATCGCCGCTTTTTTCAAACAATCCACGTGGCAACATCCCGGTGAACCTGGAAAAAAAAGGGTTTTGGATGGGAAAAATATTTTAAAATAGCAAAAAGTTTGGAAATGTTCACTGTTTCACCAAAAATAATTTTTTTCCGAATTTTTCAAAAATAATAGTACGATTCCCCCACTAACCATCAAAAGAGAAGTACTGTAGGTGGATTGTCGACATTTTCGACAAATTGAGTGATGACATCCGAATTGTGCCACGTCAGCAGAATTGACATTCTGTCGACATGGTCCGTCGCATTGAATTTCTGAGAGAGGAAATATGGATGAGACAGAGAGAGAGAGAGAGAGAGAGAGAGAGAGAGAGAAAAAAAAAAAAAAAAAAAAAAAGGGGGGAAACATACTTTTCATGAAATCCGGAATTCCATTGTATTCAATATATCCATTTTTCTCAATGACACGTGTCATTTTCTTCTCCTTCTTTTCCTTTTTTTCCTCCAAATCATCACTCCAATCAATCGATAATTCACTTTTAATCTCTCCATTCTCATCAATTAATGTCCTCATTTTCATCGTTTTCATATCTATTTCCCACGATTTTCTTCCGCTTTTCGAGTTACGTGGAATCCATAATTCCGATGGGATTACTGTAGATGGGAATACGGTAGCAACGGTTTGACGGAATTTTTCACTTTCTCTGAAAATCAGGGGGTTTTGGATTTTGAAAAAAAATTACGGTTTTTGTCAGACGCTTTTTTTGGAAAAAATGATATTGAGTTTAAGATTCTAATTGGTCATTCAAAAAAATATTTTTGGAGTTTTTTTGAAATTTCGAAATATCCTGATCGGAAAAAAAATTCTGCTGTTCCAATAAAAAATTCTAAATTTTTGATTTTCCCAGAAATTAATACTTTTCCTTGAAATGATCGGAAAACCAAAATATCTATGAAAAAGATGACTTACCGTAGTCCATTGGTTTCCATCGTTTTTCCAATCAATTTGACGTTTTCCTTTTCAAATTAAAATGAGCAATTTTGAGAACTGATTTGAGGAGACGATTTCCGGAGGAGTGGGAAGGTCACGTGGAGACTATTTAGAATGGTCACGGAGGAATGGATATTATTTTGAAAATATATTTTTTTTTTGAATTTTTTTATTAAAAAGTGATTAACTGTAATTCTAGCAAACAAATAGTGTTCATTTTTCAATTAGTTCTGGTTATATTTACAGATCTTACTCTAAAATCGAATTAGGACATCGATTATTATAACTTGTTCATAGTCATCAGTATCCTAAATGCATGAAACAGAAATTTTAATTTGATTTTTTTTCAAAAAATAAAGCGAAGGAACCAGTTTGCAAAATTTAAGTATTGCACGTTTAATAACAAAATATGAGAAGCCAAATGTTGCAGAGAAATTTAAAAAATTAATGTTTCAAGAAATTCCCAGAAGTTCAAATTTATTCTAGCGTGCACTACCACACTGTCTGCAAGTGAACATGTCTCTTGTGATTCATGGAAAAATTCCACTGTCATAATTTGCAAACTCGCTATTCATTTATTTATTCTTCAAAGTGAACAGCAAGAAAACTAGTAACATCAAAGACAGGAACAGAACAATTGAGATAACAAAATGGAAATAGTACCTAATAATTCTGAAACGGAATTTTTCGGGAAAAATATTCACTGTTTCAGTGAGTTTTTGAACATTTTGATTAACTTCTGAAATTAATTTGATACAAAATAAACATCAGTAAATTAAAATCAGCAATTTTCACCTGAGATGCTTCTAAAATCTCCAAGGATCTAACGACAAAAGAATGTTACAGAGGCCATATTCCGAACGCACAATAACCAATTACATTTTCAAAAAACATGAGAAATTGTTTGAAAAAGTAATATTTTGATGTTTTTCTTACAATAATTCCTGTTTCAACGTAGTTAATAGAAGCAACCGAACATAGTTTCATTTGTTACGTTGTCCGATTTGATATCGTTAAATTAATATTGAATTTGATATTTGAACAACTTTTTTCTACTACTCGCTATTCAAGATTCTGAAAGAACGGTATCGACTATATCGTAAACATATCAAAAACAAAATTTTTAAATCACTTAAAAGTGATTATTTTAAAATATCATTGAAACAGTCAGTTTGTGCCATGTTTTGAAATGAATAGAGGAAAACTGTTTTCGGAAGCGAGTTAAAGTTTAATGTGCAGCGAAAGAGAATAAAAAAGAATGAAAATGATACGAAAAAGAAGTTTTTTCTTCCAAGTAAATAATCCGATTAATCCTAAATTTTGCACGCGGTAGTCTCCACCCTTCACGAAACTGTAAAAAAAAGAATTAAACTGGCGAGATTCTCTTACCTTTTTTGAATTAGGACTCACCAGTGCCTAGAAATGATTTGAGTCACGGCGGTTTCTTAAATAAGCCTTTTTATGTGGAAGAGCCACTCAAAAACGGAATGTAGAATCAGCATTCTAAATTTTCTGTTTCTGATATCCATTTCCATTGAAACCGGGAACTATTCTATGAAAAATTTTATTACTGAAAAACCCACATTGTACAGTGAGATCTAGTATGAGCATTCTGAATTATAAATATTCCAATGAAACTGAAAATTTCAAACTTATTGAACCATTTGATTTGAAACAGTTAAAAGATTTATCGACAGCCATACGTCGAGGAAACAAAGAAAAACAATTTATCGGATTTATTTGAAGTTTTCGAACCAGGTAAAACTGTTTTTAAAAAACTTATGTTTCAAAATAAATTTAAAAGACATACCAAGAAGTTCCAACCAATCTTGCTATTGGATATTGTATTAGGTAGCTCATAAGTTGAACTTTGTTTCTCATTGACATGCTTATCCATAAGATTGAAAATGGATGCAGTTAGAGCATTTATCCCTTTGGTTTTCTCGTAGATCATCATCATAATGCCGATTGTGGAGTCTAAAAAGTGCTACAGCCAATTCAACGAAAAATTTTTTTGAAGAGCTGAAAATAGATAATGACTCACAAAATGATAAATAGTCAATCTGAAAATATACAGTGTGAAATATCCTCCGAGATACAGTAATTTAAAGCACAATTTTCTTTCAAAAGGTAGAAAAATTTCATGAATTCTACAGTGGTCTTTAAAATTAGTACCGTAATCCCCCATAGTAATGGAAACACCGAATTTAAACAATAAATGTGAATAGAACATTTAGAAACCGATTTTTTCCTAAATTCCCAATTTAAACTCCGCCCACATTTCTTCAAAAACTCTGTGGTTACTGTGAGAGAGTTAATAATAATAATTTTTCGTCATAAATAGTTTGTATCACTCAGGAATCCGCTCATGACTGACTTCTCAAGAACATTTTTCTAACTTAATTTGTACTAGAAAGAGCAAAAAAAATATTCCTGATCTTTGAGTACCAATAGTTAAAGAAACAATGAAAGAGTTAAACAAGGATACCTTGAAAATAAAACTGAATACGCGGACAAAACTGTATTCAATGAAATTTTGAAAAAAAAAGAGTCATGCAACAGTATTTTTTTCGAAACTGGGAAAGTGAGTACTGTAAGTCCAGCGGCTGGGAAGAACAATTTTTTTCAGTGATCGCACTATGGCAGGTTTCAATTTCTGCGGTAGTTGCCACGATGAAACATAAATATCCATTTTATAAACTAACTGTTTCAGGTTTAAAGTAGAAAATCTTCTCAAGTTCTTTTTGAACTAGCATACCGCTTATCAGTCCGCATAATCAGTGTTCCAGTGCCCTTTTTGGGTCAAAAATGAAAAAGTTGAAGAGCGAATTCAAGTTTTATGCACTCTCAAGGATCCTAATGATAGCATCTGAATTTGAGCTATCCTATAAGTTGACATTTTTTTCAAAAGCATTTTTCAGTGGAAATCGGAAAAACTAGGTGAAAAGCTGTAGAAAACAGATGCGAAAATCGAATGCTCATGTGAATTTTCAAGAAAAAAAGAGTGCTTTTGAAACAGAAATTTTTTCAGTTTAGAAAACGGCCTGTTTCAAGTTGGAAATGAAAATAATTCTTGACAAATCAAAAATTACTTGACAAAACTTCTTGAAGAATTAGAAACTACTATTTCGGTTTTCTCGTTATATTTCAACAATTACATGGTAGCAACTAGTGGAAAAAGGAGTATTCATGTATGAAGTATTGGAAAAACGGGGAACTAATTTTCGAAAAATATATTTTTCGAAGCGAACAATCAACGTTTCAAAAGAAATTTAATTAAATTTTGGATTAAAAACATTGTTAAATCGTCAGTTTCTTTTTCGAAAAACGTGAGAAATAAACAACAAAATGACTGATTTTGTTGTTTTTAAATGTAAAATATTTTCAAGTTCATTCTGTTTTATATTTTTTATACAGATTTTTGATTACTGTATTACCAATAGTAAAGTGACAATGTGCGCTTTGATGAAGTAATGAAGCTAAAATCGTTTTTCTGGTGCACGCGGACATTTTCCAAAGTTTTCGAAACAGCAAGAATTGGTATTGAAAAAAATTTAATTATTAATTAGTCAAGAACTTGATATAAAGACACAAAATGTCCATCACATTTATAATTTCTCATCACATTTATAAAACAGATACATCATTCAAATGTGCATAGAAACACGAACTTTTTTCTTAACTTTCAATTAAAAAAATACTGTTTCAAAGAAAAGCGTTATTATAAGTCAGCAAAATGATTACGGTAATTCAATAGCAAAATTTTTCTATTTTTCAAAATGTGTCAGTTATATCACCATCACTATAACATTATGTTCTAAATTTCAGATACTCTAACAATGAAACTGTAAAAAATTTGAGTTTCAAATTTCAATGACGAGATTTTTTTGGTTGGAAACTGAAGAAGGGAAATAGTAATTAATCAGGTCTATTCCGAGTTTAGAAACAATAAAAAATGAAACGGAGATAAATAATTCTGTTGGTTCATCATTTCAATACGAGCGTACCAATCCAAAGTAAAAAATATATTCAAAAGATTTGAAACGGCGAAAATTAAAGTTAAGAGGCAGGATAAGGATATTGGGAGAATGTGCTAGATAAATAGTGATAAGTATTGCTAGTAAGTATAGGTATTGCTGCCACCGATCTTTGGATCTTCAGTTGCTCTCCCATTCCTTGTAAGCCTCCCCTCCAAGAATCCGATCTTATACGAAAACAATTGTTCTCATGTATCATTGGTTTCTAATGTCCATTAGAACTGAAACTGGAAGTTATTTCATTTGAAATAGTCAAAATTTTTTATGGAAACTCGAACTAAAAAAACGAGGAGAATCGGTGATTTGATTTATCTGAAGCTTTTGAAACACTAGAAAAATAAAAAAAAATTTATTAAAACTAGTAATTCAGAACAAATTCAAAAGAAGGTGAAAGTACAAAATCAAGAAAACAGTTTCTTGCTGTATTTGATAACAAGGTATTCTTCATAAGTGGATAGTTGCTTCTCGTGGACATTCTTATCCATCAAATCGAAGATTGATGCAGCCAGAGCATCCATTTCCTTCGTGACTTCTCCGTTGATGCATTTTTGATAAATCGTCATCATTGTGTTTGTCATGGCGTCTCGAGGGGCTCCTTGGAGAGCGTGGAGTCGAATTGAAGAGACTTGTTCGGAAATTTTTCGGAGAGCTGAAAGAAAAGTTGTTACAGAAAAACAATTGGAAAATTAAAGGGAGTGAAAATTCAGAATTTTAAAAAATTCTGAGAAACCGAGTTTTTTTAATTTTTAAATTAATATTCTTCCAAAAACTCACTTTCCAAATCCCATCGATAGTATTTCGGGAAGATTCTGTGAATATCCGCCCGGGCGATCTTCAGGTAAATATCCAGATCTTGGGATCCATTTGACGAGGAGAGCCCAGATGGTGTGGAAGCCGCCGAGGCTCCTGAAGGCGTGGCAGATCCAGTTGATGAAGAGGTAGATGCTTCCGAAGAGCATGTTGATCCGGTTTTAGTTCTGGATTGACGAGTCTCCGACATCTGGCTTTTCCGGATTAGGATAGAATCCCGATGGCGGATCTTCTGAACCTTCGTGCTATCCAAAATGGCAAAATCCAAGGTCTTTGGTCCGGATTTCTTAACGAGGATCGGTGTCTCTTTAAGATCGTGGAAGACTGCTTCTGGAGTTACTGGATCCTCTGGAGTCGTCGGAATAGGGGAAGATGTCTTCCGAATTCCTTGGAAAAAGATATTGATATCTTCCGGGGAAGATTCCGACGTCTTGAAGACGGTTCTTGGCTTGGGAGTCGGAGCCATTTCACTTGGTTCCATTGCCATTTTACCAAACGCTTCCTCGATTGTCTCATCTAGATTACAAGATTCGAATTTCTCCACCAATTTGGAGACGGATTTCTTCTTTTTAAGAAGATCTGCATCATTGAACTTCTTCTTGTCGGTCTGCTCAGATGGAGGCGAGAAGAGCATACTCTCGAGAGTCTGGGCGTAGAGACCAGCGTCAGCGCGGATAGCAGACATATTCAGAAGATAGTTGAGAAATGGTCGAAATCTGAAACCAATAAAATGATTTTTGAACAAAGTTTACAAAAAAGAACATAAAAAGAATAATCCAATAGTTTTTGAATTAGAATGGAAGTGCAAAAAGTACTGTAGTGACTATGAAGCAGATTAATGATAACTTTTTTATATTTTATTTTTAAAGTTGATGTCTTTTTCCAAACAATCTATCATTGAAGAAGAAAGTGCAAAAATTGTTATAGAAACAGTGAATAAAGTTGAATAATTATGTGAAAAGGGGACTATTATTACTGACGAAAGATTATAAGTGATAACAGGTTGAAAATAAAAAATTGTTAATGAAACAGTCATTTTTCTTTTTTTTTATCGAAAAAGTGAACACTTTTAGCATTAGAGTGTCATAGATCAGTTTAAAACTATCATCAAGAACAAGTTTAAAAACTTTAAAAAACTGTGATACTGTAAACTTATGTAACGAATTTCTAAAATACAGTTTCAAAGAATATCCAATGAGATTTTAGAACTCAAACAATAATGTGATTGATTCAGTATTTTTTTAGTTACGCAAAAGACTACCGGGTTGTCGTAAACTGAAGGTAGTGAAACTACGAGCAAAAATACTTTCAGTATTGAACATCAGGAGGACTGCAGTCATTATCGACTCAAAAAAATTCCTATGTAACTCGCCCTGAAAAATCTCATTCTGCCCTTAATTTTTCATGAAGTTTCCTCTAAAATGCTCCAGCTGCGAGCAAGCCGAAAAACTTATGATTATTGTGGAAGAGTTTTTCAACCTCGGCCACGGGGTTTTGGGACGCCCCGGCGGCTATTTTCGTTCTTTTTTCAAAGTTTTATATTTGTATTGAATACATCTTCTCATTTACAAACTGAAAATTCGAAAAAAGAACGAAAATAGCCGCCGGGGCGTCCCAAAACCCCGTGGCCGAGGTTGAAAAACTCTTCCACCATAATCATAAGTTTCTCGGCTTGCTCGCAGCTGGAGCATTTTAGAGGAAATTTCATGAAAAATTAAGGGCAGAATGAGATTTTTCAGGGCGAGTTACATGGGAATTTTTTTGAGTCGAAAATGACTGCAGTTCTCCATTAAAGAACCATAATCAACATATTTTGGGGAAATCAAAAAAACTTCTCGAAACAGTAAAAAACCGATAAGGTATACAGTACCTACTAGGGGAGTGCAGAATAGATTCTAGAAAGAAGGGAAAGACAGAAAAAAGTGAGACACCAAAGGAGAAGAATGTGTGGGGAGAGAATCTGGATCCTTTTATCCGGGTAATCAATGTGGAGTGGCATCTTTAAAAAAATCCGAGGCACTAAAATATTATGTTCAATAATCTAAGTTCTCTGAAATTGAAACAGTAAAAAATTAGTTTCTAAAACGGGATTTTTCAGGTAGAAAAGTAAAAATATAACATTTGCCTGTTGATTTAGCATTGGAAACAGAAAATGATTATTCCGATACTTTACTTATGTGTTTTCAGAAACAGATAACTTTTTAAAATTCCTAATTTAAAAATTACTGTTTCGAAGAAAACACGGCAATAATTGAGAAATAATTCCGTTGATGGGAACAATTGTTCTCGAAAAATATTACGGTAATAGCAATCAACAGCGAAGTTTTTCAATTTTTTGAAAGATGTACGTTCGTCATCTCGACTGTGATATTTTGTTTTGAATTATAGATACTCTGACTATGAAACTGTGAAAAATGTGAGTTTTAAGTTTCAAGAACAAGATATAAGCATAATAAGTCAGTAAATTCCAATTTCACAAACAATGAAAATGAAACAGAGATGAATTATTTAATTGGTTCATCATCACAAAAAGAGCAATCAAACGACTAGATACGACTAGTACCCTCCAAATATAGAAAACATTTTTGAGAATTTCGAAACAGTGGAAATTTGGAAATAAGGAGTCATGATGAGGATATTGGAAGAATAAGAAGAAAGAAAGAAAACCTAGAATGAAGAGACTGCCTTCGGAAATCATCATGATTCAGAAGAGGGGTGCAACGACTGAATTCTAGAAGAGAACACCTAGAAAAATCAATACACACCTCACTGTGACGTCACTCTCCCTATTCATTCGGGTAATCTAGCAGTCTGTAGTCTGTGGAATGGAACGACCGAAAATGGAAAAACCAGAAAATTCCATGAAACAGTATTTTTCTATAAAAGTTTCAAAAAAATTAACCAGTTTCGAAAAAAAATTGCAAGAGCAGAAGAATATGGTGTATTCACTAAAATAATTGTTCCCCAAGCCATGATGATAGAGAATGCTGCAAGATCAATAAGCATCGAGAACTGTGTAATCAAGATATTGGAAGAAATTAGAGGAAGAAAATGTAGAAGGAAGTGACTAAATGACAAAAATGGGTGAAGAGTGACTGTAAGGTGACTGCCCCTTGGTGACTGTGCACGTTTGAGTAGGGGTAGGCCAATGACCAAGAATTCTAGAAAGGGACAGGCTGGAAAATCAATACACACTTAACTGTGACGTCACCTTTTTCTTAATTTATCTAGAACAGGCAATTGACGCAATAAATTAATAAAAATTGAGCAAATTAGGAAAGTTTTTTGAAACAGCAATTTTTGAAAACTCAATGGATCGAAATTTTTCTGCTTCAAAATATCAATTGAAGCTCGCAAAGAAATAAAGATAGCAATTCTTTCATACTTGGGGAAATTATATGAAATTTATTAGATTAGAAAATGGAAAAAGAGAATGTTGTCAGAATTTGTAGCGAATTGTGTTTAACACAATGGAAGTGAATGATTTAGAACTTCATGGTCAATTTGCAACCTCCATAGTTAACAAAGCAACCATAACGAATCTCGCAATACAATCACATTCTATAAATAGATACTTACTTGTTCCTAGAAACAGATTTTTTTTTTCAAATTCCATACTCAAAAATTCCTGTTTTTCAAAGAAAAGGGGACAATAATTGAGAAACATTTGATTAATAGGGGTTTTCAACTGTTTTTATCAAGAAAATATTACGGTAGTGGTGATTAGTTATAGAAAGGGGAGGAAAACTTGGGTGAATCGAAAGGCCATACTATATTCTTAATTTGAAACATTGAAAAACTATCCTAAAACTATTATATTTAATGTGGATATTCTTCCAGTAAATCTACACATTCGAAAAAAGGGGGAATAACGCCTGAAATCTAGAAGACAAAGGGGACACACTAAGAATAATCGATGCACACTTTAGTGTGACGTCACAGGGATTCTCTCAGGTAGCCTAGTATAGTGCCTTCAAACTGACAGTGTTGAGTTTTGAGAAACTTTTTCCATTTTTTGGAATTCATGAATGTTAATACTGGAACAAAATAATAAAAATAGACGGAATAATGGAAATTCCATGAGAAGGCAAATTTTTAAGGGAGTCTTAAAATTTTTTCTGTTTCAAAATTCAAAGGAAGAAAAACGACCGAAGGAAAAAAATCAGTTGTAATCCGGTTATAATTGTAATAACTATTGGGTTTTTGAAATCGGAAAATTTGGAAAAATTTCTGTTTTAGAAAACCATATTATTGGGTTCAATACTTTATTACTAATTCTAACATCAAATACGACAAATCTTTAAAAAAATTTCAACTAGAGAAAAATATGAAAATGAGTCGATTAGTGTTAGAAAAAGGTATTCTTGAACGAAAGACAGATTGAATGAAGGTGTGAGACAGATCTAGAACAAGGACTATAAGAAGGGTAATTAGAAGACAGATACACCAGTAATTAATGCTTGGGATGACATCTGGAGAGCTCTTTGACGTCACACTGAAGTGTATCGATTATTCTGGATGTTCTCTTTGTCTTCAAGAATTCAGACAGATAGTCATTCCACCTCTAATGACTGTCTGGGGCAGTCTCTTCATTCTAATCGTTCTGTTCTCTTTTTTCCAATACTCTCATCATGTCTCCTTATTTCTAATCTTCCACTGTTTTAAAATTCTTGAAAGTACATAGTTTCTACTTTTTCCCTTTGATCCTTCTTCCAACTCATTATTTAAAATCAAGAAACTCATTAATCTTTGAAAATGTTTGATTAGTTTCCAATTCAACTGATAGTTCTAGTATTCAACACTTGTTTTTCACAGTTTCATATCAAAAGTATCGGGAATTTGGAACATAGTAATGTATTCACGTCGGTTTTTCCTGAACATCACAACCACAATTCACAAATATATTTCCCACTTTAAGCTTGTACACAACTCTTTCTGAATTCGGTATAATTAATTTATTATTCTTTCCATTTGAGTAATTCGTTTCCAATTCAACACACCAAAACCCCATCATTTTTACTATTTCATAATCAGAGTATTTCGAATTCAAAGCGTAATACTACAGTAAGTGGAAAATATCCTTTTCTCTGATCTTCTTCCTTTTATATCCCTTTTAGTCGGTTTCCCATGGAAAACCAAAAACCTCTTCCAAGTTGTTAGATTTTTCTCCACGTTGTCTCTCTTAGGGTGTAGAAGATTCACAAGAAGGAAGTCTCTCCCCTACTCATTCTTCTCATTTGATCTCTTTTTTTCTTCCCCTCTTCTTTCTAGAACAACTTCTGCACTCTTCCTACTGTACATCTAGATTATCGGTTTTTTACTGTTTCTAAACCCTTTTCTGATTTTCCTGAATTCTATACTTAATCAATTCATATTGCTTTTTTTGGTTCCGAATGATAACTCGATGATTCTACGAAAAAATTTCGTTTTGAAACATATCTTTTTATACTGTTTCAATTTCGGAGCACCTAGATCATTGAACGGTAGTTTTTATTCCTCATAGATTGTTTGAAGTATCAAAAATTCTATTCCCACCTGTAAATTCTAGTTTAATAGAATTTAGTATACATTCTCCTGTAAAATAGATCTTAGAGTAACTACTTTTCCATGAACAATCTTCCAAGATATTTCTCCACGTTGACTGTCTAGGGTGAAGAAGATTTAAAAGACGGACCCTTAGTCGTTCCCCTACTCACTCTTCTCATTTGGTGTCTCACTTCTTTCTGTGTTCCCCCACTTCCTAGAATCGATTCTGCACTTTCCTACTGTATCTCCTGCTAGATTATCGATTTTTTACTGTTTCGAAACCATTTCTAACTTTTTTTCTAGAAAACTTTCTTCACTCTCCTACTTCTTTCTGTACCCAGGCACCCCTTTGATTATTAATTTTTTACTGTTTTGAAACCTGTTTTTGATTTCTTCAAATTTCAATAACTCCATTTGAGTCGTTTTTTTTCAAACAGTGTGTGCAAGTTTCTGAAAGCATTTTCCTCGTAGTTTCACAATTAAGACCATCTTTCAAAGTGTTTAATTAAATATATGCAGCATATAATCATACATGTTCGCGACCGTGTAGGTACAGCTTGTGTTTTTCACTCTGAGAAAACTAGGTGGTGAAAAATATTTTTTTGAGATGTGTACAATTGTTTTCAAAAAATTTTTCACCCAAAAATCAGTCAAAGCAGGGTCTCAAATTTTAGTAAAATGACTGAACTTCTGAATTCTGTCTTTAGATCCACCGTTCAACGAAGAAAAACTTTGTTGTCTACTGTAGAATCACTGCTGAACGCACTCTGTCGAAAATCATGAAAATTTTTGCATAAAAGTCGATGAATTCTGGTTTTTTTGCTATGAAAAGGTAAAAGAGGTTACAACTCAACAAATTATCAAAGAAAAATTGGCAAAAATGTTTTTAATCGGCCTCCAGAAGAGTTGTGTACCTCGGCATTCTGCGAAAATTGAGAAAATTTATTTCGAAGGGAACGAGTGGACCAAATTTTGCGAAAATTGGTGAATCTTGATTTTTTTTTCATCAGTAGCTCCCAAACAAATTTTCGAAACGATTCGTTAAGTATTCGCTGAGCACGAGAGTTGTGTAGTTTTGGGGGTACACGCTCGATTTTGCACTGAAAAAATTCGCAAGTACACAACTCTACTGTGAAAAGAGCTTTGAGTTTTGAGAGCTGATATTTGACAGACTTCATTATATGGCTCTGGAGGACCCTGCCACCAATTTTTAGAAAAATCGGTTCACTAGGGGCTGAGTTGTGCCCATCGCGTTCCGCTGTTTTTTGCTATAACACAGGCCGACCGCCGCCGCCGCCGTTCCGCCAGCTTGCAACGAACCCTCAATTTTTTGTACCCCCTCAATTGGCCGCGCGTTCCCGCGCGCCTTTGGCGCAGTGGCAACGCTTCCGTACTGTAATCTGCTCGCAATAGATGGGGTCAGTTCGAGGAACACATTTGATAGAAATTTTTGCTTATTTTCTCTTCACAGTTTTTCAATTTCTAGGTGGTTGTTTTGAAATTTTTTTTCGAAAAGCCAGGTGGTGTTTTTGAAAATTTTCTTTGGTACACGAATGGCAAACGTGTATGCATATAATATGCTCTTTTCTTTTCTTTATATCTCTAACTTTCACTGTTTCATAAAAATCTTTTCATTTTAATACCATTTACACAAGTGTTTCGTTGTAAGATGAATATCCAACTTCAAAACTTGCGTTCAAAATTAATTTTTGAGCAGAAAATCGATGAAAATGTCGGAATTGCAACGTAAAGTTTACTTTCTTAGTTTTCTCAAGCGATTACCATGTATATGAATTGCGAGAGAATAGCAGAAGTGATAATATAAAATGAGTGAAACTGAAATTTCAGATTTTTCGATTACTTTTTTTCGTGTTTTTCCACAGGAACAAAAAGTTTTGTATTGAGAAAGAACTTATTTCAAATTTCGATAAATAATAAAAAAATTCAAGTAGATTTCAGAATCCAACATAATCAATTAGTAAAATTTATATTCACAAAAACTCTGTTTCGGGAAAAAATATGAACTGTTCACTTTTTTGACACGAATTATGATTGACACCCCCATCATTTTTTTCACCTATTGACCGCCGCTGTCTTTTATTAAGTATAAAAATTCCTTCTATGTTTCCTAAGTCATTAGCAAAATAACCCAAATTTACTGTTTCAGAAGCATTTCTTTGTTCTTTGAATCGAATTATATTTATTACACTGACCACACTGCTCCCAAATATTATTATCCCGGCTCAAACTACAAGAATTTATATGAAAAGGTAAACTTTTTTTCAAAATTGAAAAGTTTTCTTCATCAACCATTGTTTCTACAACTTTTTCTCCCCCCCCCCTCCCCCTTTGAAAGGTGCCCACAAAAAACCAGTTTCTAACATTTTTTGTCTGTTTCGTTTATATCTTTTAAATTTTCTTAATTCTATTCATTACTGGTCGAAATTTGAATCTCTTTCAGATCTATCGCCTACCCATGTCTACCTTTGCCACCGCCGGATTGTATAGCAACACCCTCGAAAGCATGATGTTTTCCCCGACCGCCGACAAGAGCCAAGAGAAGAAGAGATTCCGAGATGAGGATCTCCTCAAAAAGAACAAGTCAGTTTCTCGCTTGGTGGAGAAATTTGAATGTGGTCAGTTGGATCAAACAATCGATGAGGCTTTGGAGAAAATGTCAATGGAACCAACAGAAGTGCCACCTACTCCAAAGCCACGTACCAAGCTCAGCGCTAAGGCTACTGGCGGAGTTCCAAGAAGCATCGAGGACTTCTATCAAGGAATCCAGAAGACTTCCTCCCCGATTCCCAAAATCCCGGAGCTTCTAGTGACTCCAGAACCCATCAAGGTCATTGAATACCTCCAGGAGACTCCGATTCTCACCAAAAAGTCAGTCCCAAGAGCTCTGAACTCCGAGATCTTGTGCTCTAAACAAGAGAAAATGGAGTTTCTTCGTGTCAACGAGCCGGTGACCACTTCTAAGGCTCTGCCAGTGACCCCTATTCTGAAGGCATCGAAAAAAGTAAACCACGAAATTTTGAACTCCCAACAAGACAAAATGGAGCCCCTTCGTCCTTACTATTCTCCACTTCGATCCCGGGATTCAATTGTCGTGCGACATGAACAAATGAGATCATTCAGGACTGAGCAAGGCTCCACGTGCTCATTGGAATCATCTGGATCCACTGTCTCGACCCCTTCTGAGCCCTCTACGTCCATGGATTACTCAACTGGATCCCCAGCAACCGGCACCAAAGAAATGGATATTTATCATAAGCTGGCTCGGGCACAGATCCACCAGGTCTTCCCGAAATTCTATAATTGGGATGAAGAAAGTGAGTTTTCTGGGGAATGATGAGTCTGATTAACATTCAACTTTCGAATTTATTCCAGTTAGTTCTCAACAATTCACTGAAACCGGGAGTTTTTCAAAAATTAATCGTATGAGTTACTGTAATTTACTGTACCACTTTTTCATAGTATAGGAATACTATGTTTTTTCTGGAATACTGTAAAATTTCCATTATTTTCAGCTCTTCGCACAATCTCGGAGCAGGTCTCCTTAATTAGACTGCAAGCCCTTCAAGAGGCACCACAGGACACCAAAACGAGGACGATGATGACGATTTATCAAAAATGTGTGGATGGGGAAGTAACGAAGGAGATGGATGCTCTGACCGCATCGATATTCGATTTGATGGACTCTCATGTTCATGAGAAACAAATTTCAATTTTCGAAGAATTCATTGTTATGAAGTATAGTAAGAAATTGTATTCATGATTAATTAAAGGTTATTTTTGTATTTTTTTCAAGTTTTCGAATTAATAAATAGTTTTTTTTTATAAATTCTTTTTTTTTACTTTTTCAAATGAATAGAAAGTTATCTTAGTCCCTGCTTTTGACGATCCTATAATAAACTGGTAGGTTTCTAGAGCTTTTGAAAGAAACTATACCCTTTAATGAATCAAATTCTATTTTGAGTCAATTTTTATTGCAGTTTCATTTTCAAAGGATCTAAATTTTTTCGAATTTTACAGAGATAGAGATCAGGAATTGAAATGATAGTTTTTGATTTATCATTATAATTTTCTTTGGAACAGTAATTATTATTTCGTTTTTCCTTTTTTTCAATGCTTCCAGTTTTTTTAATCACCACTGTTTCAAAACATCCAAAAATATTTTCTTTTCTGGATGATTCCTTAATCCGTTTACGTGAATAATAAACCAACTGAATTTGTTTTTTCTCTCCTTCAGTCATTTTCAGTCATTTTCGACTCAAAAAAATTCCTATGTAATTCGCCCTGAAAAATCTTATTCTGCCCTTAATTTTTCATGAAATTTCCTCTAAAATGCTCCAGCTGCGAGCAAGCCGAGAAAGATATGATTATTGTGGAAGAGTTTTTATAACTCGGCCACGGGGTTTTGGGACGCCCCGGCGGCTATTTTCGTTCTTTTTTTGAAGTTTTGGTTTGTTAATGAGAAGATGTATTCAATACAAATATAAAACTTTGAAAAAAGAACGAAAATAGCCGCCGGGACGTCCCAAAACCCCGTGGCCGAGTTTGAAAAACTCTTCCACCATAATCATATCTTCCTCGGCTTGCTCGCAGCTGGAGCATTTTAGAGGAAATTTCATGAAAAATTAAGGGCAGAATGAGATTTTTCAGGGCGAATTACATAGGAATTTTTTTAGTCGAAAATGAGTGCAGTCCTCCTTTAAATTACCACTGTTTCAAAAAATCCAAAAATATTTTCTATTTTAGATGATTCCCTAATCCGTCTAGATGAATTTGAATAACAAACCAACTGAATTTGTTTTTTCTCTGTTTCATTTTGACTTTTTCTAAATTTCAAATTTACTGGCTCATTGTAGTTATTATTTGTTTAAAAATAAAAAATAATTTAAACTCATAAAAATTACGGTTTCTGCGACCAAAAACTATCAGTCCACTTTTTCTCTCAACAATAGCAATATCACCGTTTCATCTCGACTTCAATGGAGCGCCGTTGATCCGTCTATAAATGCCTTGGTTTTGTTTTTCCAAGTCATTAGTTGCTTATCCCTTAATTACTGTTTCAAGAGAATTTTTTTGTTTCTTGAGTTTTGTTTTTTATGATAGGAAGTCTCTGGCTGCCTTCAAAATATCATCGTTTTGCTTAATTAAAAACTGATTTCAAATCCAACAGATTTTTTTTCTGAAAGTTACCTCATTAATCATAGCTTTCACAGCACTTTCACAAATGGGGCAATTTTTAAAATTATCATCGATTCAAAGTTTTCGCGCAAAACCAAAGTTTCTAGTATATTTATTGTACGTACTGTTTTCATTTTTTAAAATTTTTCTCCAGCTTTGGGAAAATATTAGAGAAACAAAAACATTTCACAATTTAGCCTTGCCAAGTAGTTACGCCGTTGAAAATGAAATAATTTTCTATGAATCTTTTTTTTCACTGTTTCAAAACAATCTTTAACACATTGATGACAAAAGTCAAACCGGTGTGTGGGCTTTTTTCGAAGTCTTTTTTTTTGGATTGAAAATGAATGAAACTGTAATATTTGGTTTTTTGACTATTTTTATTTGACTACTATTATTGCCAAAAATGAAATTCGGGCTTAAGAAATCTGGAATCTCTTGAGAAAACTACTGGGTTTTCTTTAGAAACCATAACATTCCATTATTTTCAGCTCCTCTGGAAGTTTCTTTACACTCAACTGGAAGTTTCATAACATTCTCTGTTTCAAATAGTGAAAAATACTCGAAATGTTCAATTTCAGTGATTCTTCTTTATAAATTTGGAGATTTTTAAACTAGATCTTGATTTCGAATATCGGTTTTGAATTTATTGAAATGTTCCCTGTTTCCCAGTCTAATAGAGTTTATTCACTCTTTTACTATCCCGCTTTGTAGAGTTTGTTTCCTGCTGTAGCATATATTTTTCAAAAATTTTCTCAGATCGAACTTTTGAAACATAGTTTTTTTTTCAATTACGAAAATTTTTACCACAGTTATATTGAGAATTCAAATTTTATCATGTTGCCTAATGGATGTTGGTTGACTATTAGAATCCTTAGCATGTTATTGATAGACAATTGAGAGGCGAAAAGAGAAAAGCAATAGGAAGAGATAGAATTTTATTTGAATGATAATTTGACTGTTTTCAGATATATTTTTCTGTTTTCACTAATTATCGTAATTGAAACCTACTTTCAAAAATATTGGATCTATTAAGATATAGTTTTGAAAAACAGGGGATCAAAGAATGAGACTTTCAAAATTTGGAATAAATACTTTAAAAGTGCATGAAAATCAATTGTGCAGAAGAATGAATTTTTCAATTCTAAAAAAATGAATGTTCCGTTTGAAACAGTGACTAATCCTACAATTTTGAAACAGTGAAAAAATACTGTTTCATAAGATAATATCTTGTTTTCAAACGATTTAGTTGGTATTAAAAAGACAACCCTTTATCGTTTTCTTAGCAGAAATATAGTCAGAGGAATAACAAATATTTTCTTTCATCGTGGAGCGAAGAACGTAGTGATATCTGAATTTCTGACAGAATTATTTTTCTTCAGTTTAATTCATTTTTTATTTGCTCAACCTATTTTTAAACACAAACTTTAACCCTTTGATCGATAAATTCATGAATGTTGGCTCCTAATACCGTAATCTTTATTGATCAAAACCTCATAAAACTCATGGAAAACGAATTGATGGAAGGATTTTTAAATTATCGTTTTGTTTTCCTTCAAAACAGTAATATTTAAGCAAAAAATTAGAAAAAAATTATATGTTTTCGAATTCATATAAGTACAGTATCCAATTATCAAATATTTGTTTGTAGTCGGTTATCGAGAGAAACAAAAAGTATCCCTGTGACGTCACAGTGAAGTGTGTATCGATTATTTTTGGTGTTCCTGGTCAGAATTCCAACAGATGCACCCCTACACTCAAACGTGATGATTACATCCTTCTAGTCATTTGGTCTCTTCTTTGTTCTCATTCTCCCAGTATTCTCATCATGTCTCCTTATTTCTGAATATTCACTGTTTCAAAATTCTCAAAAAAATGTTCACTTTCAACTGTCACCCTATTCACAACAATGAAATGATAGCTGATATCACTACAATAGTTAATCAACTGAATCATTTTTCTGTTTCTTCTTAGCCATTTCTGGATTCAAAAAAACTGATGTTCTAATGATTCCTGGGTGGTTCGTTTTCAATTCAACCGTTAAATTTAGTTTCTGACACCAAAAACCCATTATTTTTTTACCATTTCATAGACATAGTATTTAGAATTCAAGGCGTAATACTACAGTTGGTAAAAAACATCTTCTTCCTTAATCTTCATCTTTTTATATCCCTTCTAGTCGGTTTCCCATGGAAAACCAAAAAAATCTTCCAAGTTGTTAGATATTTCTCCACGTTGACTACCCCAGGGGGAGATTCTCGAAAGAGGCGGAGCCTAGGAGTGCACTCTCATTCTGTTGGTGCACCATTCTTTATTCTTTCTTTCTACCTTTCGCCCTTTTTTTACTGTTTCATAGAAAAAATCTTACTATTGATTACTGTACCCAAGCATTTGGTATGCCGAAATTTCTTCCTATCGGGTTCCATTTTCACTTTCTTTCCATTTGTTGTTTAATTTGGTTCGAAGTGTGATTTTGACAAAAATAAAACCAATTTTAAAATTTTGTTTCGATTCAAAAGTTTACTGTTTCAGAAACCAAAAACTAACCGTTCATTTTTTTGGCACAACAATTCAATTGCGAGAAGACACGATTCTTTCTCTTGATTTAAATTCAACGCCTCTGCCTTTTCATAATGAAAAAGATCATTTTGTGTTTCCAAATTATTAGCAACATATCTTTCTAACGATTCATACCAAAACTCCATACCCTACTGTGACCATTTCCTTACTGTTTCAAAAACATTTCTTCTGCCTTTTCATTTCTTTTCTTTAATTCTGGCTCATTTATTGTTCCTATGTTCATTTTTATTTCAGAAGCAACGAATCATGCCTGCAACTTTTGCCAACGCTGGGTTGTACACCATGACCCTCGAGGCAATGCTCCTTTCGCCGGCCGCCGAGAAGAAAGATGAGAAGAAGGCTTTCCAAGATGAGATTCTTCTTAAGAAGACCAAGTCTGTGTCCCGGCTAGTGGAAAAATACGAGACTGGCCAACTGGATGAGACGATTGGAGAGGCATTTGAAAGAATGTCTTTAGAGCCATGCCACGTGGCCCCGACACCTAAGCCAAGGACCAATCAGGATTCAGATGAAATTTCAAGAGGCCTCAAGGAGTTTTATGCTGGAATCCAAAGGACTTCCTCTCCAATTCCAAGAAACCTCGAGGATCCGGTGGCGCCAGAATCTTCTTCCAAAGTCATTCTGGAGACCCCAATTCTGAAGAAGTCGGCACCAAAGCCTCTGAACACCGAGATCCTTGACTCAAAACCAACGAAAATTGAGCCACTGCGCCCGTACTACTCTCCTCTTCGGTCCAACGACTCGATTTTGGTTCGACAGGAGCAAATGAGAGTTAAGAAAGGATCCATCTGCTTATCTTCTAATGACTCGCCCCCATCAGAACCCTCCACGTCATCCAGCCACTCATCTGGATTTTCTCTTTCCAACACCGACGAAATGGAAATGAATATCTACCATAAACTGGCCAGGGCACAGATCCATAACACTTTCCCGAAGTATTATAGTTGGAACACTGAAAGTGAGTTTTTGGGAGAAAAATGGGCGGAGCTTCAATTAAAAACAAGGAGAAAGTCTGAAGTTTTCGAATGTGCACTAAAACTTTGAAAATGCTGTTTATTTTCAAAGTTTCAGTGAAACTGTGAATATTTCTGGAGTTATAGTATATTTTACTTCTGTTACTGGGAGACTTCCGTGTTCGTTCAATTTTTTGATTAAAGGAATACTGTAAAAAGTAATCCTTTTCTATTTTCAGCGCTTCGAACCATATCTGAACATGTCTCATCAATTAGATTGGAAGCCTTGGAAGGAGCCCCAAAAGACTCGAAAACCAGGATTATGATGACAATCTACCAGAAATGTGTGAACGGCAAAGTGACGAAAGAGATGGATGCACTCACCGCAACCATATTCGATTTGATGGACACTAATGTCCACGAGAAGAAAATCTCGGTCTTTGAAGAGTACGTCGTTGCAAAGTACAGTAAGAAATTGTTTTCATGATTTAGTGTTTTCGATTTTTTTTGTATACTTGCCTTTTTCGTAATAATAAATTGGTTTCTTTAAGTAATTTTTTTTCTGTTTCAAGTGAATGCAAATATTTAATTTTAATAGTTTTCTATGCTCACAAACTTAAGGCTGTATATTGATCACAAATATTTCTTGTAAAAAATCATCGAGTAAAACAAAATTTCCTACCTCTTTATTTCTCCTCCCATTTTCAAGACTCGATTCTGCACTTTTTCAAATTGTTTTTTACTGTTCCACAATTCTCGCTAAAATTCCCAATTTTTAAAAATTGATACTGCAATAACAGTATGATGTTGAAGAAAAAAAAAGAAATCTGTGCTCCCCAAGTTATTAGATAACATAACTCGGAATTTCTGTTCTTCCTGGTTTTTCTGAATTATAGAATGTTTATTACCAATCGTGTTCCTTTGAAACCATTCAAACCACAGAGCATAGCATCCCTACACTTAAAATTTTCTGATATATTTTCTGTCTGTTTTGTTTCTACTCTCCAACTTTTTTTTTACTGTTTTAAAAATTAAAAGTAGTTTGAACTTCTCGAAATGTTCATTTTCAACTGCTGTACTATGCTTAGTAACTTGAAACTAGATCTTGTTTCAGAATATCTATTTTGGTTTCACTAAAATTTTTCCCTGTTTCCCAATCTAATAGAGTTTCTTCACTTTTTAAAAACCTTACTATTGGGCTGATTTGAAAAATAATTTTCTTAAAACGATGTGTTGAGTGAATTTTTCTTTCAACTGGGCTTACTTGTTTTCTTTGTAACATGTTTTTATACAAAAATAAAAATTAATTTTTTCCTGTTTCATTATGTTCAGGAATCCAAACATTTTCCTTCTTTTTGTTGCGCCTGTCTTCATGCTTGCTCTCTGAATGTTGAAAAATTCCCTTTTTCGTTGCGAATTCCCGTTGAAATCAGAGGACTTTCATATAAAATATCTGAATCGGATTTTTAAATTAAAATTTGTTGCTGCTAATGAATAGCTTCAATTGGGGTTATATGCTCGGAATTTATTTAGCGTTTCAAGAACATCGAATAAAACTAGATTTTATTTTTTACCCAATCAGTAACATGTCGAGGAGTGTGAAAAATTGATTACAACTCGATTTCAGTGAATTTCGAAATCTCCATATTTTGGCTGACCATTCAAACAACTTCTATAAAAATAAATTAACAGAAAAAAAAAACAAAAACAATTAAATATTCGTGTCGATAAACCTCTCCAACTCTTCCTTTGCCTCCATCAACTCCCTTTTCACCGATTCCAACTCATTTGCCGTTTCTTCTTGTTCTTCTCCCATTTTTCGGACTATCATTTCATAACGTTCCTCCATCTTCTCTAATCTCTTATCCAAATAATCAACTACTCCATTGAGTCTCTTTACTTCTTCTTCAGAGTCGATGAATCTATCGAACAACTCTTCATAATCGTTCTCTTCCTCTACGAGAAGGTTCTTGCTCGTCGTTAGTCGATTCATTTTCATTTCCATCTCCTTCATTCTCCAAGCCAATGTTCTCTCCCTCTCTTCATACCAAGTAGCCATATTTTTCAGACTGTTCTCCATTTTTCTATATCTACCGTAATCCACCTCTGTTTGTGAAATCCTCATTTCGTTGCGAATCGTCTCAATTTCCTTATTATGTTCTTCTTGAGTTTTTTCAAATTTTCTGGAATAAAATGATAAGAATGTCTCGAATCCTATCAAAACTCACTTCTTCTGCTCCTCTATCTTCTTTTCCATTTCATTCTTCAATTCATTTAACGAGACCTCTTCCTTTTTTTCAGCTACCGTAACCTTCCAAACTTCATCCCACTGCCTCTTCAATTCCAATCCCTCTTTTTTCGCCTTCTCCACAGTCTCAGTCAGGTAGTATTTATAATCATACAAAAGTGATTCAGCCTCATCGATCTTTCCTTCTTTTAGAAGTCCCTCCACTTCCAATCGAATTTTTTCATCTTCGACATTCGCTTTTTTCAAGAAATTGACGACTTTTTGGTTAAGAGTCTTGAAAACTTTCAATTGATCCTTATTCATTTCTTTCGGAAAGTCATAGAACTTCTGGTCTGGTTCCCCATAAAATGCTGTTTCGAGAAGAAGAATACTTCGGAGAGACGCTATTTCGATTCTATCTCTGATAGATGAAGCTGCTGCTTCTAGGATTCTGAAATCATAAAATCATGAAAATAAATAGAAATTGAATGAAAAATTAAGTTTCAAGGGGGTATTTTTTTAATTACCTTTCTTCGGAAACTTGATCGAGAGTTTCCTTTTTCTCCAATGCCACCTTGTTCGTCTTCTCGACTATGGCTTTATCAATTGATCGAATTTCCGCATCGTTTGCTTCTTGATCGAGTTTTTCCATTCTACAAGAACAAAATTGATTCTGATAGATTTAGAAGGTTTCAAAGCAATTATGAAACATTTATTATTTATTATTTTTAGAAAAATATGAATTTTTGATAATAAAACTGAAACTTCAATCATTTTGAAACTTTCAAAGTGAATTTGCATTGCAAATCATATTTTTAAATGCTTTTTAAATTGCGGTGAAGCAATTGAATATGAAAGTCGAATTAGTTAGATACAACGGTTGTGGTTTTCGAAAAAAAAAGTATGGTAAGTCATTTTGAAACAGTTAGAAAAAAATTCTGTTTCACAGAAAACGTTCTTATTTTTGAAAAATCTTAACTATTCAGTAGTGCTAAGCTCGATATTGGCAATTTTCATTTTTCAAAACAATTTTCCAAGATTTTCTCAATAAAAATTTGACCAGACAAGTTTGTTCATGTTACTATTGTCAAAATAATAAAGTTCCGACATTGAATCGCCTCAAAAAGGGGCGGGGTTTCTGAGGAAGGCAAACGCAGCGTGCGCACACGTTTTCGCAATATGCGCCGCACGGTTGTTACATTTTCTCTATTTTCCCGAGATTCTTGAGTTTTTCCAAGAAAATCTCTGTTTTTTTCGCATTTTTTCAGTTTTTTGACTTGTAATTCGTTTTCTCAAGGTTTTTTTCTTGTTTTTATCTTATATTCATCCGTTTTTGTGTGGTTTTGACGCATTTCTGACTCTAAAACGAAATTACACGTTATTTGTCTCTTTTATTAAAAAATACATTTATTTTCAGCTCAAGAATCATTTAAAAGGCAACAACCACAAGGAATATTATATGCCATTCGTTTTTATGACGACGATTGCGACGATTGTGAAGCGAATCGCCTGGAAACGAAAATTTAAAATTTAAAAACGTGTTATATCAATCTTACTTGATATTTCTATTGATATTCCTTGTGGTTGTTGCCTTTTAAATGATTCTTGAGCTGAAAATAAATGTATTTTTTAATAAAAGAGACAAATAACGTGTAATTTCGTTTTAGAGTCAGAAATGCGTCAAAACCACACAAAAACGGATGAATATAAGATAAAAACAAGAAAAAAAACCTTGAGAAAACGAATTACAAGTCAAAAAACTGAAAAAATGCGAAAAAAACAGAGATTTTCTTGGAAAAACTCAAGAATCTCGGGAAAATAGAGAAAATGTAACAACCGTGCGGCGCATATTGCGAAAACGTGTGCGCACGCTGCGTTTTCCTTCCTCAGAAACCCCGCCCCTTTTTGAGGCGATTCAATGTCGGAACTTTATTATTTTGACAATAATCGTTACCATTTTCTCTCACTTTGTCAATATTCTCATCATGTCTTCTAATTTCCCTTCTTTACTGTTTCCGAATTCGATAAACATAAATCATTTTTTGATGATCCCAATGGGTTTAATGTTCCTTCTAACCAAGTTGAATTTAGACTATTTTTTGCCGTTTCTTTTTTAGAGCATCTATGTAATTTTTCAAACATGTGGTATGTTGCTACTCCTGTTCTTTGGTAAGATACAAAAAGTTTTATTCCTAAGACAAAAACTTCCATTTCTATCTCTAAGATTTTGAATTGGGTCTTCAAAAAGTGATTTCAAATATATTGATACGGTAGTTTTTCTTCCTAATCCATATTTTTCTTAGGTCTAATTTTGTTTCATAGACTACAGACTCATTTGAGAAATTTATTTTCTGTTTCAAAGCAAGAATATAATTTTAAAACTTGAATTTGACTAATTTTCTCAGGTTATCTGTCGTAATTTCAATCGATTTATTATAGAATGGTTGTTCGATAATCATTATGTTTTTCTTTACAACAGTAATTTTTACCCAAAAATAAAATTTTCCTTTTCTATTATATATACTCATAAAATCTAAATCTAGTTTTCAAAAATAATTACAATAAAAAAATAGTTACAAAAAAATCCAGTCAGAAAAAAAAGAAAAAATCAGGTCAAAAGAAAAGAGAAATAGAGCCGCTGTTAAGTACGAAAAAATGAACTATCGGCGCCATCTATTTGGATAGGCAAAGGGACGGTGCCTGGTACGCGCAGGTACCAAATTTAATGATCTGAAAAGGGCGCGGGGAGACAATAAAATTGCACATCTAGGTGATAAAAAGAGCAAAAGAAGAGGATGGGGTGATAAAAGTACCGTATACGAAAAAAAAGTTTTCGATCCCATTTGACGTCACGTGTTAATCATTTCTAGAATTCAGTCGGATTGTCATTACTAATGATTCCCGGACAATCTAGCCTTTCCTCACTTATTTTTTATCTTTCTTCCAATATCTCCTTCCCAATTTCAAATTTTACACTGTTTCAAAGAACCCTATAATGTGTTCTACTTTTGGATGTTGCTCTAATGTTGAATATAAATGCATTCTGTCAAAAAAACTAATTTTTCTTTTCTGTTTCATCTTGACCCTTTATGAACTAGATATTTGATTCATTAATAATCCTTATGCATTTCTTTCCTAAATTCTATCAAAAAATCTTGTTTTTCACACTGAAACTCCATATTTTTTACAGTTTCATAGCTTTAGGTTTTATAATTCAACACATAATACTACAATGGAAATAACGATTTTTATCCAATTTCTTTTCTTTCTCCTAAAACTTTTTTCCTCTATAAACGAATATATTCTAGTCAGTTTTCCGAGTTGTTAAATATTTCGACTCTCTAGGGTGTTTATCCCAAAAGGGGCGGAGCCTGTACTCTCATTCTCAGAGTGCATCACTTTATATTCTTCCCTTCTACCTTTTTACCTTTTTCACTGTTTCATAGAAAACTTTTCCTCTCTTAATCAAATTTTTTATGATTGCAACCAGACATTTAATAAATCGATAATTGTCTATTTTTACTGTTTCGCAATTCCCTTTGAAATTCTGGTAAAGGAGCTAAAGAAGTGAGTTTCGAACCTTTTTACAAATTTTACTGTTTCTCGAACCAAGAAGTTCTGATCTTGTTGAACTAGAAGTAATAAATTCAGAATAATTTCAAATTTGAAAAATGAACTTTCAAAAATTACTGTTTCGAGAACCGAAAACTAACTGTTCATATTTTTGAAACAACAATATTTTCTTCAAGGTATAATCTAAACGCCGTTTTTTTCTTCATTATCTTTTTTTTCTTCAAAAATTCTTTGGTTTTTAAAATGATTAGTAACTCGTTCTTGAATTACTGTTTCAAAAACATTGCTTTGTTTTTTGAATTTTAATTATAACGGTGAGTGGCATTTTTTTAATACTTCGCTTTGAATTAATTGGTTTTGAATTAAAAAGCTTATATTGTTAGAAAGGTTCCTTATTAATCGTATTGTTTACAGTAACCTCTATGCAATTTTATCACACAAAATCAAAGTTTCCAACATATTTTCTAGGGAAAGTGGGCGGGGCTTAAATTAACGAAGATAGAGTCAAATGTTAAACATCATAGTATTTTGTAGTCTGTACTCAAAATTTCAATGAAACTGTAAATGTTTTGTTGACAGGCTATGTACCTACTCTATTTTTGAGTTTCTGTTTCAGTTATTTTGGAAATAATTTTTCATACATACTGACATACTTTTTCTAGGGCTTTGCGTAATAACGGAACACGTGTTTTCCAGTAGGCTACAAGCCCTCCAGGAAGGACTCCAGAACTCTGAAACCAGGACAATCATAGAAATCTATCAAAAATGCATCTATGGAAACGTTACAAAGAAGATGGGTACCCTAATCGCTTCTATTTTTGATTTGATGAATGAACATGTTGATGAGAAAAAATCATCTATTAATGAAGAATGTTGTCAAATACAGTAGAAAGTTGTTCTTTTGATTGAGCCTTTCTGAATTTGTTTCTCTTGTTTCTACAGGTTGTTCCTTATAATAGACCCTTTTTAATCGTGTTTTTTACTGTTTCAAGAATTATAAATGAGAACAATAACAGAGTTTTTTTTAGTAGAGCTTCTTTATTATCAATAATATGTTCAGTAGATTGAAACTAGATCTTGGGGGGGGGGGTTTTAAATTATTTGAATAATTTTCTGTTTCTCGATCTAATAGAGTTTCCTCACTCTCTGAAACCTGTTGCTTGCTTGGATATCAAAAATAAATTTATTACAACATTACGAGTGAATTCTTCTATCAATTATCCTTACTTGTTCTTTTTATAACAGGTATTTTTTTATATTTGCTCCCGAAAAAAAATTAATTTTTTAACTGTTTCATTTACTTTAGCTAAATTAAATTATTCTCTTTTTCTGTTGGACAAGCATTTTCCTAAATAAATTCTTTTTCAGAATTCAGAGAGCGCTTTGGTTTCAAAATCATAAATCAACTAAGGTGTTATAGAAAAACCGCAATATGGTTTCTTTTCTGAACAAATTTGATTTTGGAAAAAAAACTGTTTCGTTTGGATAATAAAAATAATAGATTTGAGAATATTTTGTTTATCAATTCGTGTGCATTGAAGAAAACAAAAAACAAACCCAATAACATCGTTTTATTGAAATTTTCTGTTTCAGTCTCCTAATATTCTGGAGAAAAAGTATTTTACCAGTAGTCTGGTAACATCTCCATTGACAGCTGTAATCTGACGTCATCTGTTATTCTGTCTGTCCTCCTTATTCTCACCTACTCCAACCTACCTATACATACACCCAAAAGGGTCTTCTTTTCTTCTTATTCTATTGTCATTCCCCCATCTTTTCACCTTTTTCCCGCTTTATTCCCAAAAAAACTCTGAAAAACAAGCACATTTACAGAAAGAAACGAATCTACTGAAGAAATGGCTAAAAATCAAGAGAAACTTCAGAAGGAATTGGAAGAATTGAGGTATTTTGTTTTTTTCAACTAGGACCATAACTTCAACTGAGATAAACATTGAATATTATTCCTGAAACAGGGATATTCACTTTCAAAGTGGAAACGCTAGAAAAAAAACAGTAATTGATTTTAGATTGAAATAAGTTATTTTTTTCATTTTGAAACAGAGATTTTTGTGCTTTTCTTCAAAAAATGTTAAATTTATACTTTTGATTTTTCCAAGTTTTAAAAAAATAAAAGACGAATCTTCAATGTTGTTTTTGATTAAAAATAAATACAAGACGTTTCTGAAACAGCAAATTTTGCTCAAAAAGGAACAGTAACTTTCCCATTTTCAGACTTCAAAACTATCTTCTGAAAGAGGAGTTGACAATCACTCAAAGTGCACTGCTGTATCTGGAGAATGAGAATCGGAAGATGAGGAAACAACTGGAGAAGTCAAAGAAATCAGAGAAACTGATGGATCGCTTCAAAAAATGGTTCAAATCGGTGTTTTAATTGTTTTTTTTTGAACTGTGGCGGAGCAACAAATCATAAAACTCGAGATATACATAGCAGTGTTTTTATCATGAATGTATAAGAAATTTTTAGAAAACAGTGAAAAAATTTTTGTTTAATGATAATTCGTACCATTTTCATACGACCTAACTATTAATGTTGTTATTCGTGCGTACGCTTTCAGTGAACTAACCAATTTATTACTTCTACAATAAAATAAAAATTGTGAAACAGTGTAAACTTTCCAAATTCAATCAATTTCATTGTTCGTTGACTCATAAACTAGGCCTCTCCGGTTTTTTATTTACCGGTTTTTTAATATCAATTTTTTTTGAAACACCTCTAGATCTTAGAGACTACAGTACTCACTTGAAAAGGACAGTTCATATTTTACCAGCATACCGTAATTTACATAAATAAATTCAACTGTTTCAAATCTTTATTCTAGTTTGAAGAGTTTTACATTGATCGTTCTATGCGTAATCTTACCATTCCACACCTCTGATTCATATTCCACTGGAGAAATACTGCTCCAATAATGAAACTAAATACAAATTTCTGTCTATTTCGATGTTTTTCAATATCATAGGTAACAGTTGCTATTTAACAAAAATACATAATTAGTTAATTTGAAACAGTAAGAAAAAATTTCTGTTTCAGAAAAAAAACACTATATTTTCTGTAATAATTGTTGATGCTGCTAGTTTTATCATGCTTCCTTCGGTAAAAATGTCAATCAAGAATTAACCAAATTATAATTGTAATCTCATGAATTGGAAAAATAGTGAAACAGTGAAAATTACTTTTACTTGAATGAAAATATTAATCTTTGTAGAGAATTAGGCTCCGCCCCTTTTCAAAAATATTTTTCACGGATCGTTTTTGCACACCATTTTTTTCATTTTGTTTCCAAACATCCTAATAAATTGGAAAGTGGGCGGAGCTTATTTTGTCAGTACACGGTAGTTAACATAAATAAATTTAACAGTTTCAAAGTGTCATTTTGAATGAACAGTTTTGATCTCATCGTTAATCATTTGTTTTCATTCTGACACTTGTGATTAAATATTCTTATGAATTACTGTTTCATAAAATTTTCCTTGATGTCTGGATTTTTTAGATTGCGTTACATCAACAAAATGGATACCTAAATATATTCGATTTCTTGCATGGGAACATTTTTCACATTTATTTATTTCTTGGTTTCAATTTTAGATACCGAAACTGAAAGTGGGTTGAATAAGAAAATTGAAGAAAAATAATGAAACAGTATTTTTTTTACTATTTCAGAAACTATTAAATATAAACTACATTTTTCGCATTCTTCAGTATATTGAACTGGTGTCCTCCTGAATTAAGAACATCTGTCCCTCATCTCTGCTGACCCCTACCGGAGGTTGACCTTTCATTTTCTGTGAGGACAGATGGCAGGTGCCTCCATTAGACGGCTCTCTTTCCGGGGAACTGTCTTATCGTCTCTGCGTCTCTCCCTCTGTCCATCTCTCCAATCCAAATCCTTTCTAATGAGCATCTGGCCTCTTCATAGAGACCAATGGATTTTCAGAAATACTTTTTTAAAAATTTATATCTGTGCTTTACTGCTTTTTTTGCAAAGCAATAATTTCTCTGGGAATTGCTTTTCCTAGAAAATTTTTTCTTTTTCAAAATTATAATACCATGGCATATATACTGTTTGCATTGATGGATATTCGGAGAATATGTTCACTTGAAACTGAAATATTTGTCTTTTTAATTCACTTATATTCATTTTCCACCTGCAAGTATAATTATGCACTGAATACTTGGCATAAATTCTGATTTTTTTCAAAATTAATTCTTGAAGCCAAAAAATTAAATCACGTTCTAGTTGAAAGGGAATGAGTAATTGATGCAACAGTAATTTTTCCGGAAAATGCTCTTTCTATTCTTTCTATCTCATCTAATTATTTCAATGGAAAATAGTTGGATATGATTTTCAGTTGAAACTGAAATTCTTTCCAATTGAATGATATTTATCTTATTCATTCTGATCTAATTAATTATTTAAGAAGGGCCTAACTTAATAATTAAGAAGAAAACTTGAATATTTTTAAATAATTTTTGGAACAGTAAATCTTCCTTCAAGCGCGGTGGCAGTAAACATATGAAAAAAAAGAAAAGAAATAAGTAGTTTATGTAACAGTAGATTTTGAATTTTTTGAGATTTGTAATTTCAGAATTTTCTTTTGAATGGGTGCGTTTTAACTAACCTCAATGTAATCATATTTCTAATAGAACTTCATTTGAAACAGTAGAATTTTAGTTGTTTAAAGCTCTAAATTACCGATTTCGATCGCACCATGAAAGATCCGACTTTTAACTTCATTGCATTCATAAAACGATTAGCGGAAATTCTGATTTAAAAAAATTAAGTTTGAAACTGAAAAAATCTATCCTAGCAACAAACATTCTGGTAACAGACAATAAACAGTCTATAAAACAAAAATCTTTGGTTTTTTTAAAAACATAAAAAAGAAGAAAATAATTTAACAGTTTTATTGGAATTATAGCCAATGATGATTTTCTCTGAAACTGAAATATTCATTATTTTCTAATCGTTTCTTCTTCTGCTCGTAGTTTTTTATTTTTCTCATATTCCTTTGTGAAAAACGAGGACTTGACAATAAGAGAATATATTCTATTATATATTATATAAATGTAATAGAGAGAAGACATCAAATAATTTAAGAGAGTGTTAAATTGATATTTCATTTGAAACAGAAAACCTTTTTTTGTGGTTTAATTAATCAGCTTGCAACGATCAGTGAATTAATTTAATTTACATCTCAAAATTGATTAACTAGTCTTTGAAACAGTGAATTTAACAAAATTGAAGTGAGAAAGGATTATTCGCAGGTATTGCACTATGTGTGTAAGGTTCTTCCGAAATCTGACAAATTTTGAAACAGTGAACATTGAAAAAAATTTCGAAACCAAAAACTTCGAAATAGAGCGAAAAATTTGACTCCGCCCATTTTTTTCTTAGGATTATCAATGTCAGGAAATGTCGGAAGATAACCGAACAATTTGAAAGTTATATAACCGAAAATGATAAAATCTCCTGATACAGTAATTTTTCTTAATAAATTCAATTTTACCGAAAACTTCAATTATGAAGCCCTTATTAGTTTCCTCTTAATTTCCAGTTTTCCAGATGTACCAAAACAAGTTTCTTCTTGACAGTTTAAAAAATCTCGAATGGAGGTTAGTTTGTCCGGATGTCCTCTTGATAAAAAAAAGTGTTTCAGTGTACAATACCGTATCCGACAACTGGAAGAAAAAGGAATTGAGTTGGGATATAATGCAAATTCTTTGAATGTAACTATAGAAGAAGCTACCGAAGCAAAGGAATCTGAAATTGGGTTAGTGAACAAAATTTTTCCTGTTTCAAAATGTTCAAAATTTGGAAAAAAAAATTTTTGAAATTGTTTTACAATATTTTTTTCAAGATCCGAAGAACCTAATAAACTGGAAACTGAAGATAACGATGACCAAGAATCTACCGATGATCGAATGGATATAGTGGAGTCGAATGAACGGTATGAAAATGAAATGAGACTAGTTTCAAAAAAAATTATTTTCAGAGTCCAATCTTATGATCCGGAGAAGCTTCGAGAAGCCCTTTATAACAGGGATTCAACGATAGAGCTACTGAAATTGGAATTAGAAGCTTGGCGATCAGGAAGATATAGAATCCATGAGGATCCAGAAGAGATTAAGAAGGATGAAGGGGCTCCAGAATCCGAAATCGAACAAAAATCTGGAGGCAATCCCGAAAAAAAGAACCCGAAAGATCAGTTGCTTCTTTGTTTCGCACAATTCATTATTCTTCTCCAAGCGATTTTTATCATTTTGACATACGACCCTTCCATTTCGTTTTCTGAAAATGTTTTTTATGTACCATCGACTCCAGCATTCCGTCCAACTTATATAATTCCAGGAGGAAATTGTCCCTTGATTAACCTAACCGATTGTTATCAAAAGCCATAACCATTGACAAAATCAATTTTCTTTGGAATTTTATGTTTTTTCTGAAACTGTACATATTTTTATATTTTTCATTATTTTGTCTTTGAAAAGTCTGTTTCTTCACTAAAAATCAGTTTTTCTCGGAACAAGTATTCAATAAATGAAGTCTAATCATTTCTTTTATCGCTCGAAAACGCTCGAGAAAATTTTCTAAAAAATTAAAAAATTACGAAACCCGAAAAAAATAATGGCAAAAAAAGTTATTTTACTGTTTCAACAATATAAAAGTTTACGAATTTGTCTATCTGTATTTGATTTGAATTCCTTACTGGGTGTGATGGTTTTTTAATTTTCAATACATTCTCTTATCTAAAATGATACAAAACATTGAAATTTTTCAAATTTTCACGAAATAAAAGTTTTCTCCCGTTTCAAAACTCGTTTTTTTGTGAAATTAAAATTACTTGATCGATTCATCTTGGAACTAAAATTCTCACTGTTATTTTTGTAAAAATGTATATAAATAAGTTATGGACCTGATTGAAATCCAATATTCCCCTGATAAAGAACCGGCTCTCAAACCGACTTTCTTCAATTTGTTTTTTTTCTGTTTCAAAGGTCGTTTAGAGGCATTCTAAATAAATAATTCTAATCGTTTCATGTTTTCAATTACCTTTAAATTTTTTTTTGCAGAATTGATATGTATTGTTTTTCCAATAGAACCTATCAATAGAACCTAACTATATTAATTTAGATGGGGGTGTCTGTTCGGTGCATACAAGTGATGAGACAGTGAACATTTAAAAAATTTTCCAGTTTTATCGAATCAATGTATTGTTTTTTGAATGAATCCGTCTCAATAAGAACAAAGTTTGAAAATAAATGTAATTTTCTCCTAACTTTTACTGTTTCTCTAATACACTGAGAAAATTCGCTCTAGTCACAGATAAATCACATTTTGTTAGATGTGCCTAGTCAGTTTTTCTTTAAAGCATACATCAAACTACAACTATAGGATCAGTGGAAACTAATAAAGTGAGTCAAACCCAAGGGACAAATGAAACAGTAGATATTCAAAAAGTATATCTTCCCATTTGCTTTTTTACCAAAATTCGATTTTTGCTTGCTTTTCAGACCTCCCATTTCAAACAGTATCTTTTTCACGTTGATCTGTACAAAAGTACCACCAGAAATCTCGGCAATATTGAAATTAGTTCAAAAACTGCAATATTACTCATTGAAACCGAAAACATTAATTAACATTAATCGGGAAAATACTGTTTCGAAAATGTTTTGAAATGCGGATGAAAGTTAGATGATAATTTATTCCTTAAATAGTGACGAGTCTTATGTTAGATTAGTAAAAAGATATTTCACACCATTTCTGAACTCGCTACCAAAAAAAACTTTTTGCCGTTTCAAAGCCTCAGTGTAACAAAAAAGGATTGTTTCTTTCCTGCTTCGCGCTCGCCATCATTGAAGACAATTCGCACTCGATGAAACCATTGGATGATACGATTAAAAGAGATTCCTGCTCCGCTCATCTTTTCCACTGTCTATTTCCAAACATATTATACGGGTTGAAGTCAGAAAACGTGCCCCAGTGAACCGAATTCATTTCGCTGCTTATAATTTTGCCTGACTATCAAATATACAAACTTTAGGCGTTTGCAGAGATCAAATATAATAAGTATGCACTTTTTTAAACTGTTTTCTCCCAAATGCGCACTTGGGCACCAGCGCAACCCTGACACCCTTTTGAAAACAGTATTTTATAAATTGATCTGTAAAATGATATTTTAGCAAAAATAATGTCAAGATTGGTTCAAAAACTGTGATATTATTCATTGAAACAGAAAATCAAAAAACATCAATCATTTTTTACAAAAAAAAACTCTACCTTTTTCAAAATTTTTCGAAGCTCGGAAGAGAGTTCCATTATTCACTATCGATCTGGCAAATTTGGTTTGGTAGAAAATTTGAAAGTTTCCCAAGAGACAAGAGTTGTTTAGACAATATCTAAAAATTCAGATGAAATGGGCGGAGCTTAATTCAAAACACGGTCTGTTAAAGAAACATATTTGGAACTAGTTGTTACGCCTGGAAAATGATAAAAAATTGTTCCTTCTGTTTCAAAAATTCATTGAAACAGAAATAGTTTGTGTGTTTCTGCTTTTCCTATCTTTTAAATTATAGGACGATAGTGAACACCCAAAAAAACCATTTCTCAGAAAAAATCTTTGAATAAAGAGATTCAGTGATTGGATTTAATATTTCAGAATCCATAATTGAAAATGTTATCTCAAGATGGATAAGGAGAAAGAGACAGATGGGGAGGTACGTCAGTTTTCAGAGCGTTAACCAACCGACAAAAACAGTTTTTAGGATAGATGAAACCGTGATGAAAATTTATACTCTAGTTTTGTTGATATTAACACAGAGTTGTATAATTTGAGTACAAAACCATCTAAACACGAAATTTTTCGAAATTTTGAGCTTTCCCGAAACAGTAAATTTTGATTTGAAGGGGCAAACTTCTTTTCAGTCAACACTTACCATATTTAAATGAAAATATACATCTTCATATCAACAATAACGAAAAGAAAAGAAAATAACAATAATAATTTATTTTCGACACTAAAAATTAGTTTTTAAAAATCATGAAAAATGAATAATGTTTCATTGGGAACTCAATCTGTGGTCATTTTTATTAGTTTTATTGATGTTGTTCATAAAATGGAAAAAAAACAAGTTTCAAAATGTGTGACATCTATAAGGCAGTTTATATTGTATCGTTTAGAATTTTTCCTACTTTTTTGTTCCCCTGAAACAGTATGAAAAAGGTGTTTGTTTATCTAGAATGATTGACTAAAAATCGGTTTCTCTCGAAACAGAATAATTTTTTCAATTGTTTTCCGAAAATATTAGAAAATGTCTATTCGATATTTCTTGTTATAAACTTACTTTCAAACTAAAAAAGTCAAAACTTTCGAAAATTTCTTGAAAACAAATGTTTCCCCGTTTCAAAAACTTTTTTATGTTCGGAAACTTTATCCTTCAAACAGTATTTGGGTGTTTTTCCATAAAAAACAATAGATGTACCTCCAAACATTTATTTTTAGGAAACTGAATAAATTTTTTAATTTCGATCTATTCCAACATCGTTCTGCGTTCTCTAAAAAAGTTTCACAAATTTTCAGAAACAGAAAATTTTTTTCAACATTTTTTTTACGAAATTACATTCTTTTTATTCTAACAAATTGAAAACTTTGGAATATTCTTGAAAAAATGTTTTTCTCCGTTTCCATATATTTTGATAATTTTGTGGAAATTGAATATTTGATTGTCCGTGCTTTATAGTTTGAAAAATCATTATTTAGAAAATTTTTTTTTCTTCAGAATTACTAGTGTATTTTATTCTTTCTATGAATACATTTTCACAAAGAACCATTCTACTAACTCAAATCAGATGAATTTTCTCAAAACTTTTACTGTTCCTTCAATAATCTAAAAAGAAAACGCCATGGCTACTACAGTATTAAACCGATTATCGGAACGAATAATTGTGTTTTCAGAAAAAATTTGTTCAAAATTTGTTGAAATTTTAATAATTCATTTTTTGAATCTTGTGAATCCTGTAGAAAATGTGCGAGTTCCGCGAAACTACAGTAATCTGGGTACTTTCAAAAAACTATTTATTTGGAAGAAATGGGCGGAGCATAAAAACACTTTGGTTTAGTGAAAAAAGAAGTTATGCGGTTTCGAAGTTCAACCACTACTTGTAATAATCAAAGGATATTTTCACAGTTCCAAAGACTCATTGAAACAGAAAAAGTTTTTGTTTTCTGCTTCCTTTTTTGTATTCATTTCAAGTATTGTAGAGTAATTTACTACTTTCTTTTTACATGGGTTTTAAAAACTGATTCAAATTCAATAGTCTATATATTTTTTGTCATTTTTTAAAAATAAATCACTATTTTCAAATATGTTTTCTGATAAAAATGATAAAGTTCAATGTTTCTCCAATACAGTAAGTGAAGTCCCTTCGATGTTTTATCAATTTCCTTCTACCGAATTGAGTCAGTTGAATTAAATATTCAATTACCAAGGAAAGCACAGTATTCTTCATAAATAGCAATGATTTTTAAAAATAATGTTTCAAAAATGTTTGGAATTTCCAAGAAAATGTTTTTTAAATCCAGTGACCATAGCAATATACGTCATACTTCCACAGAATTTTTTTTATAGAGTAAAGAAGCAGAGTCTAATTTAAAACATTTTGGATAAGTGACAACTCTCTTTCGGATCCATCGATTTACTCTAATAATAAAAAAAAAACGATCTCTCTGTTTCAAAAATTCATTGAAACAGAAAAAGTTTGTGTTTTCTGCTTTTTGTCTATCATCCGGTTGATTCGACAATTCACTTCCTTCTCATTCAATGAGACCATTGGATGACACGATTAGAAGAATGATAAGATCAGAATTAACGTCATCTCTTGTGTTTCAAGTTTAAGAACTGACGAGGAAAGAACAAAGAACTTTCTGTCTTTCTGACTTTTAACCAACAGTTTCTGACTTTAAACTGTCTTTTTATCATCTTATGATCAGTGAACGTAACAAATTCATTTTTTATCAGTAAATTTGCTTGAAAATCGTAATTATTCTTATAAAAATAATTTCGTTTATATTTTACCTGTAGAATTCACAAATTTTTGCAATAATTTCTTTTAATAGTCTAGTTTAGTGTAAATTCACCAATGTGTAGAAGAAATTAATTCAATTTTTTTCTGTTTCAGTTCACTGATTTATTTTTATTCATTAATTTGATAGACATTAAAAGTTCAAGATATATCTCAAAATAATGGAAAGTTAGCAATTAACCAATACTTTTTTCCCAGAAATTAGACAAAAAATATCGAAAATCTCAAGAAATCGTTTTCTAAAATCAATTTATTTGAAAGTTAACAGAACATTTATCTAATTTTCAAAAAAAAATTCTGTTCCACTACTAATATTTATCAAGACCTTTCAAAAACTGATTATTGGAAAGAACGATTACACCTCTGAAGAATGTAAAATGAACAACACACGGAGAAAAAAAATGAACACAACAAAAAATATCATCAAAATTAACAAGTAAGATTAAAACGTTAAATTTTAAGAAAAGCTAACGTGATAATTATTTTCATGTGAACATTTGAAAATTTGTGAAGCAGTGGAAAATATGAAATTTATTCTGGTATCAGTTACTGTTGATTTAAAAAATTCACCCCGAAGTTTTGAATTTCTATTAAAAATCAGGCTCCGCCTCTTTTTCTTACAGTTTTTTCTTCGTATTTTACTCTCAATATCACTTTTTGTACCATTTCGTTGTTTATGAAAGAATCATTCAATGGTACAGTCCAAATCAGACGCTATTTTGCTGGAACAGTGAATTTAATTTCAAAATTTATTTCTACAGTAATCACAAGTTTTGTCCATATTTTAAAAAGCAGCTCATCGAATACGAACGGAGCACCTATCTGCGGCAAAAATTGTTTCCATGTTTTCGAAATTCATGAAACATTAAACTTTTCAGACAATAAATACTGTTTCAGTCTGAAGGGTTACCGTAATGTTATAACTGTTTTCGTTGGTTCATAGCTACATATTTTACAGTTTTTCTACTGTAAAACTCAAATTCCGAGAACAAAATACATTTATTTTTCTATGATGACCTTCGATTTTATTTGATAAACCGAGAAAACCTTGAAAACAGTCTCATCAATCACTCGTCTCTCTCTCTCTCTCTCTCTCTCTCTCTCTCTCTCTCTCTCTCTCTCTCTCTCTCTCTCTCTCTCTCTCTCTCTCTCTCTCCTCCCACTTTTTCAACTGTTTCATCGGGAATCCTTTTCCCCATTTCTTCTTGTCTCTCGGAAGGTTTCATAACTTGATTTCCTTCGTTTTTCTTCTGTTTTGTGACCGAAAATTTGATGAAAGAAGAGACATCAAAACATTTTACTTTACTTTTTAAACTATACAGAAGTAAAATGTGTATTCCTCGGGGGCAAAAAGGAAAAATAATATTTTCTTGGGAATCATTTTTCTAAATCTAAATTAAATGATTATACTAAATTGTTTAGTTTTCTTTTTGTAAACGTTTTCAATTGGAAACAGTAATTTCAAGTTACTTGTTCTAAAAAACTAACAACTTCTTCTGTTTCAAATTTATCAGAAGTTCTGTAAATAATTTTTATTGAATTCCAATTTTAAGAAACGACTCTAACTTAACCGTTTGAATAATTTTTTATTTCGCTTTATCGGTGACTTCAAATCAAAAAAAAAATTCAAAAAATACTGTTTCACTCATATTCTTCAGTAAATCTTAAAAATCACCGATCAATATTGTAAGTCATTATTTGAAAACGTTTTTGTTTTCTTTTTTGTAATTATACCGGTAAATTATACCGGTAAAATACTAATTGAAAGTTTTTTACCCGGAAAAACGAGTGAATTAGGAATAATTTACAGCTTGAAAACAAAATTTCTACCAGTTTTTTAGATAAATAATTACGTTGAAACAGAAATTTTATCTGCATAGAAAACTGATCGGATGAATATAAAAAGTAATTATTCTAGATTTACATGTTCAATTTTGCGAATTAGAACATTTCGCTGTAAGATTTTGCTGTTAAGAGTTCAATCTGCTCATTTTGATCACATCAGTGAACAGTGCGATTCCCAAATCAATGCTTTCAATCGCTGACGGAAATAATAACCTTTTAGAGTGAAACAGTGAAATTTGTGTTTTTAAATTAGATTTCTCTGAAAAAACCGCTTTCAAAATTATCAAAAATCTAAATATTCGAATTTTTATGGTTTATACTATGGTGAGCCAAACTTGTTAAATTTATTACAGCTTTACTTTCAGAAAAAAAACAATTGGCGGGATGAAAACTTAGTGGCAGCATCTTTGCCCAGTGTGTAGTCACCCAATAAACGATAGCTGGTTCAGAAGTTTTCTTTTTGAAACGTACTTAATATTTTGAGAATCGGTTGATTTTCCGTTGAACCTTTAGTCTCTTTCTAAATCTGAACGCTAGTATGATCATTCTCACTTTTTATAAAATATTAGTGAAACAGTGAAAAAATTTTAAAGTTTTTAGAAAAGCTCACAACAACTATTTTTTTTCAAAATACATATCTAAAACGAAAAATTAAAATTTTGAATTAGAAAAAAATTCTAAATTTTTCTGTTTCACCAGTAAACGTTCCACTTTTATATATTCGATTCATCAGTAATTGATATCAACGTTTAAGAACAATACCTCCCCTCAAAACTAATATTAGGTCAAGTCGAAAGTTTTGCATCACCTTTTGTTTTTTTGTCATAAAACTTCAGTGAAGTTTCTAAAACAAGTCATGTTCAGGGTACGTTAGGGTATGAATGTGGGCTACATTTATACAAAATCTGGGCTCAACCGCGCTTTGGGGGAGCGAAATGGTTCAATTTTTTCAATGACAATTCTAATTGGTATTTTTGAGTGAATCCCGTATTGACTCTATGGCAACACAAACCGAGGCCCAAATTAGTCTATTATAGGGTCCCATCACTGTTAATGAAGTAACAATAATCCGTTTGTACCGAAAGTTCCAGAATAGAGAACTAGAATTGAACTAATTTTCCAATTTAGGTGTTTTATGAAGACAATTCAGTTTTACTAGTTGGAAAAGAACTTGAACTACTTAGCAAAAATCTTGTAAATAGACTCAAGTACTATCATAATATGCCAATGGATTGGCTCCGCTGTTTCTCGTTCTCCTGCAAAATTCCAACTTCGGTACCCTTGTGATCTGTCGGCCTCCCAACTACAGGGGCTCCATGATCATTTTTGGCATACTGAAGAATTATTGCAAGGTCTCTCAAAATGATCACTGGGGATGAGAAGTGGACCATCTATGCTAACTATAATCATAGCCATCAGTGGTTGAAACTCCCTGATTCCGGAGTTCAAACACCAGAAGTAGAAAATAGGGGTACTTTGGCTAAGTTGGACTAGTTAGTTGCTTAAAAGCGCCATTGAGCCCAGATTTCGTATAAATGTAGCCCACATTCATACCCTTACGTTCCCTGAACATGACTTGTTTTAGAAACTTCACTGAAGTTTTATGACTAAAAAACAAAAGGTGATGCAAAACTTTCGACTTGACCTAATAATTAGACGAAGAAGCGGAGATGACTTACTACTCAATGCGTCATCTCTGTGTGTCTGTCTTCTTCTATTTGTCAAATATCTTATTTGTTTTTTTCTTCGAATTGCCAGAATTATCGTTTGATGAAATAGAGAGAGGGAGACAGTATATAAATGATTCCGAGACAAAGGAAATTATGAAACTTTTCTTGGATTTTTTCTGTTTCAATTTTTTATGGTTTAACTGTTTCAAAAAGTTTAATTGTTTGGTATTGTTTTGTTTTTCGCTTTTTTTCTCACATTCATTTTTCCACGACAGCTACGAGTTATTGAATTTCAAAATAAGAAATGGTTGTAAAACAGAAACTTTTTTCTGTAGAATTTCAACTCTAATTTCGTGTTTCACATATAAATCATTAACTAGAACCCAATAAACGAAATTAAAAATTTTTTGAAACAGACAATTTTAATTTTTTTTAGAAAAAAAATATTTCTGTATCAAGTATTATGTTACTTCACTAAATTTAGAAAGAAAAACCGATAATTTAATAACGACCAAAGTTCATAAAACACTCAAGCGATACTAAAACTTTAACAGCTCAACAAATAAATGAATGAAAACGATTGAGTTTAAAACTTAAAATTTAGAAAACAATCGTGAAACTGATAGTTTTTTATCATATCATTTAACATCGCTTGATTACTCAAATCTATACGGAAATTAAGAAATATCTTGTTGATTTATATGAATGACTACTCTTTCAACTTGAATTTTATGAAAAAAAGTGTAAGATAATCGTCAATAGATGAATAACGCACTTTTTGAAAATTTTTTGAAACTGAAGTTATCATCAGTGTGAAAACGCACTAGTTAACTACTCCCAAAATAAGCATTTATTTTGAAAAAGTCATTTTTTTGTACAGTCTAGCTTTACTTATTGTGTTTGAGAACAATACTATTATCTAGAATTAAATTGAAAAATCTCTTAAAACAGAAAATTTTAATTTTTTTTTCAAAAAAAACATCTGTTTCTGCCCTCTCTCTTAAACTGCGAAAGTATGAGGTCGACATTTTTTGTGTGTGTGTGTGTGTGTGTGTGCGTGTGTCCGCATGTCCGAAGCAGTTTCTCAGCTCCCACTTGACCGATTTTCATAATTTTCTGACCAGAAGATAGGAAAAGTTCACCACTACTACTTCCTTTTTTCCGATTTCAAAAATGTGAATTTCTAAATTTTTTATGGTCATTTTAGGGCTTTTTCAGCACACAATTTTCACCTTCCCAGGAGCGAAGTGGTCGTCTCTACACGTAAACAATAGTGGGTAACGCGAGCCCGTTTCCATGTCGGGCGCTACATTTCTATAGGTCCCCACTCCGCTCGCGCGCGCGAGGCGTTTTGAAAATGGAAAAATGGCTTAGTGGGTTGTTAAAAACAGTAAAAATACAGTTTTTTCAATCGAATGGTTCATAATTAAAGTGATTCAAATACAAAAAGCTCAACACGCGGAACGCGTCTGGCCTGGCCGCCGGAACGAGCGTAGCGAGTGATGGCGGTCAGGCTAGTCATTATATTTATTACAATTTTGTTTATAGAACTACTAGTTTGAAATACAAGTTGAACGACTAATTCATTACATTTAAAAATTAAGATTCTTCTGAAACAGAAATTTCTTTTCGAATTTTATAATTTCATGAAAAAAGCAATTTCACAAATGTTTTCTGAAACTACAGTAATCCTCTATGCTATAGAAGATTTTATCGATTACCCTGAAAAAAAATATTACTGTAGCTGGGGAAAAATATTTGTTTTCACTACTGTGTCGAAATTCAATTTGGTCGTTATCAATAACTGAAACTTTTTCCCGTTTCATCCTTATCTTATGTCTATTATTTCAATATTACCGTATTCTTGCCTATCAGAAAAAAAATTGCAGGTACAGTAACCCATCAAAAATGAAGTTCACCCTACTGCTTCTAGCAGTCGTTGTGGCCTACGTTGCCGCTCAAGGTGGGTTTTTAATTGAAATTTTGAATTTAGAAAAGAATTAGAAATCAATGCTAAAATCAATAATAATTTCGTAAAAATTTGAAACAGAAAAAAATTTTTAAATTTTTTTCTGTTTCAAAATATTTTCCCATCCCTCAGGATCCCCCGGTCGACAAGGTATAAGTGGAGATGCTTCAGGTGACCTTTTCGGTGGTTCGGATGCCGGAAGTGGTCTTGGAGGACAAGGTGGATGGGGTGGAAGTGCTTCTGGAGGAGCTGGCAGTGGAGGAGGAGGAAGAGGAGGAGGCGGTGGAAGAGGTGGAGGTCGTGGTGGAGGTCAAGCCGGAGGACAATCCGGAGGCCAAGGCGGTTGGGGAGGATCCCAAGATGGTGGAAGTGGATCCCAAGGAGGATGGGGTGGATCTGGAGGAGGATCTCAAGGCGGAAATCAAGGAGGATGGGGAGGATCTGGAGGAGGATCTCAAGGCGGAAATCAAGGAGGATGGGGAGGAAGCGATTCTGGATCCAATCAGGGAGGTTGGGGAGGACAAGGTGAGTCATTTCTTGACTTTTCTGACCAAGTAATCCTCTGTTTCAGGCGGAAACTCTGGCGGAAATCAAGGAGGATGGGGTGGACAAGGTCAGAATGGAGGAGGAGGAAGAGGAGGACAACAAGGCGGTTGGGGAGGACAGCAAGACGGTGGAGGATCGAATCAAGGAGGATGGGGTGGAAATCAGGGAGGAGGTGGTGGAAGAGGTGGAGGACAAGATGGAGGATGGGGTGGACAACAGGGTGGACAGAACGGTGGAGGACAAGGAGGATGGGGAGGATCCCAAGGAGGTCAAAATGGAGGTGGACAAGGTAAGAAAAATTTTTTTGAATTTAAAATTTATTTAAAAATTTTTGAATACTTTATTTAAAAATTGTCTTTTGATCATCTCAATCACTGTTTCAGGAGGTTGGGGATCGCAGAATGGAGGAGGCGGACGTGGAGGTCAAGGAGGAGGTCAAGGAAGTGGACAATGGGGAGGAAGAGGTGGATGGGGAGGTTTGTGAATATTTTGGGGGAAAAAATACGGTTTCTGGGATGGGTGAAAGCGGGAAGTATATTGGGGTTCTGATTCGAAATTGATCCAGCGCGTCTAACTGAATCCGAAACATCAGCATTTTTGAATACATTTTTCCAATATTTCAAATTTTTCTAAAACAGAAAAATTTAGAGAACTCTAATAATGATAATGAGAATAACTGAAGTTGAAAAAATTGAAATTTCTAAAAGTAACACTGTTTCATTTGAATATATTGTTCATATATTGTTAATTAATTGGAATTTCGTTACTAAATATGTTTTTTCAGTATACAGATTTATTTAAGAGGGACCATCGTTTATGAAAGTTCATTTTGATTGAAATTATTCTAATCAATGGAACTTTTCATCAAAACAAAAAATATTTTAAACTGTTTCATAGAAAGTTAAAATTTCATACATTCATATCAGTTTTAGTCTGATTCCGTTCCTAGTTTCAAAGAATAACAATTTCTGTTTCTTAAAAAAGACCATTTTAAACTTTCATTTTGATTAACAATACCTTGTCAAATCAATGTTTTGACTTGAAAGGCAAATTACTGCATCGTTGCGAAATCAATTTCTAGATATTTAATGGAAAGATAGAATTTTAAAAAACTATTAATTTTAGTGAAACAGTAAATTCAAAAACAAAACTGTTTCATCCTGTATTCAAGATGCGTCTGCTTGTTTTTACTTTGAAGCATGCTACACATAACGTTCATTTTTAAAATATCACCGAAGGAAACTATTCATTTAGAACTAGGGAATTCTTTAAAGCAGAATGAAAAAAGGACGCTATTAGCTCTTTCAAATTGAATAATTGAAAACTATTAAACTTGAAACAGGAATAAATTATAAAGTTTTCATAAAAATGTTCCTGTTTCACTGAAATTCCAAAGTTTTTTAAGGAAATTTATCTAATTAGTGAAGGAGTTTATAGGAAGTGACGGTTGGTGGGGTGGTAGAGGTGATGGTAAGTTTGTGGAATTTAACAAATCTTCGTTTTTTTCCCTCAGTTTCAAATTTCGAGTGAAATAGTTTTTTTTACTAGTTTTCTGTTTCAATCCCCCCTTATTTTTTGATAATTTGATTGAAGTTCAGTAATTTAAAGACATACCCATGAAATATTTTTCTTATTTCAGGATGGGGACGATTCGGACCAGGAGCCCGTTGGGGATGGGGCCGCCCATCTTGGGGTGGATGGGGAAGAGGATGGTAATCGGATTCCCTTGATTTTATAATTTTACTTGGAATTTTTTTACATTTTTGATTAATCCACGTGTATTTTTTCTGTTTTTCAAACAATTTTCTCGATAATTTGATATTTTTTCTGTTTCTAAAAAAATTTTTTTTGAAAATGTTTAGATATGGTTTGTTCAGTGATGAATAACTCAGTATATGAATCTGCGTTCGAGTGGGCTGAGTCTCGACTACTGTAGCCATGCGCCTTTAAAATTGTTTCTTTCTCATAATTTCCCTTTCAAGACTGTCAAACCTTGATCCAATAATTAGTTTCATTAATTTCTAACCCACTTTTTGAACACGATCATTAAACCATAGACCGTCTGAACAGTAAAAAATGGTATTAAGGCTTGCTATTCAATTATTCAATGAAACAGTATAATTTTCGAAATTCGAACAATTTTATTTCAACAAAAAATTTTAGTTTTTTTTGTGTTCCTTGATGTGATAGAATTTGGGACAGTGCAATGAAACAAAGTGCATTTTTTATAGTTGTAATTAATCAGTTGTTGAATTTTTATCAATGTGCACACTCATAATTACATTCAGATATTTTACAAAGCTACAATAGAGCAACATGATCACTTTCAATAGAGCAACATGATCACAGTGAAAACGGAATCATGCACCTTTTTTCTTGGGTTTCTCTGTTTCACATAGTTTTGAGATTTAGTTGTTTCAAAAAGTTTCAGTATAGCTTTTTAAGAATATGTCTTGAAAATTTTTGATAAACTGTTGTTTTAATATTCATCGTCAGAACGATTGTTCAACACTTCAGCATGAGTTGATAACTCTCAAAACTAAAAATTCTTGTGAAACAATAAAACGTTTTTTGTAGAGTTCTAGAGTTGTTAAACATGTATCCAATTCTATTGAGTCGGTAAGAAAGTTTTGAACCACTAACGGGATAACTTTTGAAAATTTGTTCATTCTCACGACCCTAATACGTAGATTCACATCTTCATCAGTAGTTGATATTCCGTTCAAAATTAGGGAAAAGTTTGAAACAGTAATTTTTAATTTTTTTGGAATGAATAATTTCTATATCACTTATGATAGTCAGGTTGATTTAGAAAGCAAAATTGATGGGTGTAGTTTAATTATCGGAGAAAAAAACTTGACTAAAACAATGAATCAATTTTACATAATTTACAACTTTTTGAAATCTAAAATAATAGACACCTAGCGAATGAATGAGATCGTCTACAGAAATTTCGGTATTTTTCCGTCACTATAGCTATCGGTAATTTAATGATCCTATGTTGAACATGTATCCAATTAGATAATCCAACTGATAGTGAGAACATTTCAAATTGGTGAAACAGAAAAAAGTTTCAAAAAAGTAACACAGTTTCGTCACAAATACAACTATTACTGAAGAAAAACTCGATATTATCGATGTTTTAATCACGATTGAAAATAAACCATGATTTGAAATAACTAACTTTAGACATGCCATAAACAAACTGTCATTCAACAAAAAATTCAGTTTTTAAAAAAGTAGCTTTGTGAAATGGTAAATTTTGTAAAATTGGGTTTCCTGTGCCAAACACATAGGACCAACAAAAACACCAATTTTCATTGAATTAAAAGTAAATCGTGAAAACCGATCTTTATTGTTTCATTTGAAATTTGGAATGCTTGCGTCATTTTAGTGAAACAGCTGAAATAATTTTGAAGAATTCAATGAAGGACTACTATTTAATTTCAGATTCAAATTATATGTTTTCATCTGAGGTTTATTCATCTTTTTATTCCGAATGAAATTAAAACCCAGAAAGCATAAAGTTTTAGTGATTCAGTGAATAGAGAGAGAACTGATGACCAAAATTAGTGAAACAGTAAAAAATTTCGAGAAAATTTTTATTTTACTTTTTTTTCAAAATTATTTTACGTCGCTTTCTATTTGTTTGTTGAATTGAAACGTTCGTTTACCGCCTAATGAAAATGAATTATCATTTTCAACTTTTGAAATTAGTGAAACAGTGATAAAATTTCGAGAAAGTTCAAGAAAGTGATACTGTTTCATCAAAAATTCAAATATTTGTTGATTCATTTGAGGTTTATTAAAGCCAGCCATTATAATAAATAGTTTTAAATAAAAGCTCTAAAAATATATTTTTTTTTCTTTTTTTTTTGTTTGAATTCACTTAAAATTCCAGTTTTCAGGGTTTTTCGGTTCAGTCTCTTGGAGAAATATAAGAAACAGTGTATATGCTCAACAATCAAAATGAAGTATCATTTTGAACGAATAAAATTAGTGAAACAGTAATGCAAACAAAATTTTGAAGGAAACAGAAAATGTGAACTCATGTTTTATTCATTCAATTTAGTGTTGTTTATTCTAGCTCTCTATGTATAAAAAACAATCTAAGCCGTCAGATCAGAGAATAATGGAATACGAACTGTTTTGAAATTAAAAACTTTTTGAAACTGGAAGTTTTCGGAAAAAATCAAATTTGACATTAAATTTTTAAAAAATTTCAAATCAAATTACTCGAAATTTTTGTGTGTGAAATGTTTTTGAAAATGTTCCTGTTTCACTGAATTATTTTATAACTCTCCAAGAAAGAAACTTGTTAGATTGATGAATACAGGACCTGCAGGAGGTTACTGGGGTTTTTGTTGTCGACGTGCTGGAACAGGTTCAATTGTCTCTCCCAGGTTGAACTATCAAAAATGATATAATTTAAAACAGTACTAAATTTCAAATTTTTTATTTTAAAAAATTCCTGTTTCACTTATTGATAATTCGATTACGATTCAGTAACCCAACCTAATACAAAGATATTGAAAACTTTAGTGAATTGAGCATTTGCAGTTTCCTGATCTTAATATAGTGGATTTGCCGATCTTCTCGCAATGCCGTAGTGAATAGCATTTCACCAGATGACAGATGTTTTTTCTCGCCATACCTAATTGAGACCATTTCTCTTTTTCACTCCCCAATCCCTTATTTTACTATGAAACAGGAAAAAAACCAAAAGTTTTTTATTTGACAAAATATCATACTGTTTCATTGAAAACTTTACTTATGCTGCTAAGTCCCAGATTTCATTCATTAACTTCATACATTAATTCGAGCCATTTAAAATTGGAAAAAACCACTTTTTCAAAAACATTCTATTGGAACAATGAGAATTTGATTCATTAATAATCTAATGAGAGTTACTAGAATCAGAAATCGATGGTTCGATTGCACAGAAATTGTCCGTTCATCGCTTCCAAATCCGTATCCGCCAGATTAAAAAATGCTCGACTTTTCAAAGAAAAATTCCCAGTTCCAGCAAAAGTTATTCAATTTATTCCAGTAAACTTTATGATCGTCGTGAGAGCAGCATAAGTTATGGAAGTTCAATTAAAAAAATTATCGGCTTTAGTTAGGTGTTTTTTTTTGAAAATTTGGGGTTTTTCATTTCTTCTCAGGGCCAAATTGAAGTTCTCGTTATCTCTTCAGGCTCCGCCCTTTTTTCTTCTAAAGTGGACTAGATGGGTTGCAACCAATCAGAGAGCAATCGTTTGAACAGAAAAAACAGAGTCTAGAATAGTTGAAACTGATAAATTTTTTGAAATGAACTTTGGGCTGACATCTGAAGTGACCGTGATGAAAATCTTGATTATTGATATAGTATTGCAAATAAAACTAATAATGAGAACGTTTTCAATTAGTGAAACAGTAAAATATTTTTGGAACAACAAAGAATTTCATAAAAAAGAAAAACTGCTAAAAAAAAAGAAACACTGTTTCATTGAAAATGCAAATTTGTGTAGAATCACGTGATTTTTATTAGCAAGTTACCACTAATACCCCTTTAAAAAATAGGTCAGAAAGCTTTAATATATTTTCCGACTTTCATTTTGGATTCGAACAAACTGATTGAACAAACACTGGCGTTTATCGTACTCCGATGAATCTAAACTATTATTTTCAATTGGTGAAACAGTAAAAACCTTTGCAAAAATAGAAAAATAATACTGTTTCACCCGGGAATCATTACTCGGAAGCTTTTCAGCTTTCACTTATACTTCTGCTTAGTATAGTAATGAGAATATCAGTCCAGAACGATTTTCATACCATAATCGCTCTATTATTCTCTCACATTCTCCAATCTTTACAATTTTCTATTTCAAAATTTTCTGTTTCAAATAAAAATGAAATTGTTTTTTGAAGACGTTTCGAATGATTTCCAATCTCGTCTGTTTTCGGAAAAGCGACATTGCTTACACTTTTGATCAGAATCAGACGTGAAACCAGTAATTGAAACTTAGTCATCAGTGTTGAGTGGAAAATTTCAAATTCAGAATATCGGAAAATGGAAAACGGAAGGAAGACGGAAGCTTTCTACTCAACACTTTTTATCATACATTGCTCAACGAAAACGTTCAATATCTCAAAGTAGTTCAGTGAAATAGTAAAAAGTTTAAACTTTGTTTTCTGTTAATTTTTCAGAATCATTCAATTTTTTCACAGTTTCACGAACCACACTTCTGATAAAGGTGTATTAGAATAGCAGTCGGCATGATTTTATATACTTTATAAACAAATAGTTTTCCAGTTGAATCAAACCAGGAGCCCGTTGGGGATGGGGCCGCCCATCTTGGGGTGGATGGGGAAGAGGATAGTAATTTGTTCAATTTTCTGTTTCTAAATAAAATTTTTTAAACTTTTTTAAAGCCGGTTTGTTTAGTTATCAAAAAACCGTGTTAAGTTATTTATCTAAAACAATGTTATATCAAATTCTTATAATTTCAATACAATTTCTTTGAAACAGTGGTTTTTTCTAGTTTTTACGATTCCTAGTAATTGAAAACCACAAGGGAACTCTGTAATTTTATTAGAATTCAGATGATCAGAATAAAAAACATGTAGCGAGATTCACAAAACTCCGCCTACTTCCTCAAAACTTTCAGAAAGCTGAACGAGCATAAAATTCTAGCAACAAGTCCTGATTATCAGAAAAATTATTGAAGTTCTCAATGAAACAGTATGAAATTTTTCGAAATGTTGATTTTTTTGGTTTTTTATCTGTTTCAAAATAAATTTTAAAAAATGGGGAAGTTAACAATAGTAGTTCACGAATCAGTTTAACAACAGTAAATCATCAACCGGCATTCCGGACAGTTATAATGAATAGGTCTTATTAGACATTTGAAAAAGCAATTGTATTCTTTTTTCTTATTCGCAATCTGAATCATTGTACACATTTTCGTCGCATAATAAAAGTCTGGTGAAAAAGTATATTTTCGATAATTTTTTTCAAAAAGCTCTGTGTTTCAAACACTTTTAATAGAAACCGCTGAATTGAGGGTTTTCTCGATATGATGCCTAGCTGCGTTCTAATGAAATCTGTTTCAATTAAAATTTAGGAATGAAGAAATTTCTCTGGACGGTTGAAATAGTTGAGAAACAATACAGAAGGATTATCGCTGAAAACATAATTTGAACTTCTCACTGGAAATCAGTGAAACAGTGAAATTTTTCAAAATCATTAAATTTTTTATTTTCACTGCAATGTTTATTTTTACAAAGAGGATTGGGTAGGGTAGTTCAGTTCAAAACTTAAAAAAAAACCATATTACAGTTTCATAAAGAATTTATATGTGGGATAAGCTATTTTTTTTATTATGGTTGTCCGTATCAAACTATTCTCAAAAAAAAAAGTTTTTAAAATCAAGTTCTGTTTTGTTCAAGCTTAATTTTAAAAGTTTTTGCGAATTCGTTGTTAAAATCCATTTTTCTCTGTTTCTTTTTTAGAAATGGCGAGAAAATTATTGTTTATTTTCTTCTGATAATCTTATTCTGATGATGAAATGTTTAATTCCGTTTCAACTATCTCTTGCAAAGATTTTTAGTACCATTACTATAATTGAACGCAGCTGACAATCAAACATTTCTTCCACTAAACTGTATGATCGTCCTTGTTATTAGGTTGGCTAATAAGTTTCCGAAAATTTTTGTCAATTCTTGTGAGATAAATTTCTCGTGTTAAGAGAATGTTATCTGTTCAAATGAGTGATAAAAAGGATTGATAATCCTTCTTCAATACTCCAAAAATTTGGTGATCCTTTTCCTCGAACCGCTCGAGTACTGGAATGCAAAATCTCCATGTACCCTATTTTTGGGTTATGTTTTGCATTGATGTTCTGACCATGAAGAAGTTGTTTTTGGGTTCCAGAAAGTTGAAAATAAGAATGAACATAGCTCTAAACGTACTAAAAATGTAAAAAAGTATCCCTGTCGATTGGCAACAGTTTGGAAATCGTCCCTCAATGAACACAAGGTTTTCATTTTTGGGATGGAAACAAATTTCCATTGTGTATCCGCTACTCCAGGAGATTTTTTTTTCTAATTAATGTAATTAGAAAAAATAGGCAGTAGTTGTTACTGTCATAAAATGTTTGAAACGCTCCTACTGTTCTACTACTCACGAGAAAGCATTATGTAAAACACACCGGTTTTGGCTTGAAATTCAAGTTTGAAAGCATTTTTCGTCAGTTTACTCTGATGGATTCATTTGAAATTTCAACCACAGTTGAAGTAGTGTAATAACTTTCCATCATCAATAAAACATTATCAGGTTTTTGCTTTATTTTTGAGAAGACATTCAGAGAAGATTCTCTTATCAAATCATCAGAATCCCAGAAAAGGTACATTATGAAATAACCTCGTTTTCTCATATTTAGAGGAAACTTCTGAATGTTTTTAATTGCCAGATAGATGACCCTTATTCGTGTTAACAACCCACGAGTAGTTAGAACTGGCTCCATCGCCCAATAGAACAGCACCAAACCGGAATCCCCCACATACAAGGTGCCTGATCTCACGAAGTCAGCTATTCGACATCAATTCAGCCGATCTTTTCTTTGATTTTATCAGCACACTGGTCGTGTTCTTAACGAACATCAACAATTTCCTTTCAAATATCAAAACTTTTTCGGGTTGAAAACGTTGAAACAAAAATGGATAGCTCATTTTCATAGAAGGAGGCTTTGAGAAAGATGCCGTTTTTTCGGAACTGGAGAAGGAAATTATATGAGTTATGAAGCACAAACAGCGGCAGCAAAGTGCCTTCAGATAAGCAAAAAAAATGAATTGAAAAATAAGTTCTACCCCGAGAAATCGGCCACCAAACAAGAACCATCAAAATTTTCGGAAACTTATTAGCCAACCTAACATATAGGCAAATTCATTTTCAAAATTTATCGTCTCTAGTTTGATTTTGTTTCTCGAAAAATTTAGTATTTTTATCTCTTCTAACAATCAAATTAAATTCGTTTCATTGATTTTTCTTCAGGCTCCGCTCATTCTTCTTTTACAATGGACAAAAACAGTGGGAGGCCGTAATAGAGAGCAATCGCTTGGAAAACGGTTCGGAGAATAAGTGAATCGAAGAAAATTGTTAGAAGTGAATCACCATTACATAGGCGACGGATAGTGAGAACGTTCTAAATTTGTGGAACAGCTAAAAATTTCCGAAAAAAGAAAAAATTTCATTTTTTAAAAAAGTGAAAAAAGTAACACTGTTTCATTGAAAGAAAACCGACCTTTTGCAAAAATGAAACTTTTCATCAAAATCAAGAAGGAATGCTGTTTCACCCGGGATTCAAATTGCTTTTTGACTTTTCACTGATGTTTTATACTGGACGAAGTTTCTCTAAAAATACTAAACTGACACTGTACAAATTTCTTACCGTAATCATGCTCCTTTAAAATTATTTTTCAATTCACAGATATTTTTATCTTCGCAATTTTGCATGTAAAACCAATAAAGCCTTATGATTAAAAAATCTCATTTCTCATTTTCCATCTATGATTTCATTGGAACAGCAATTTTCAATTTTCAAGAAATTCTGGAAAAGATAAAAAAGTAAAACTCCGCCCATTTTTTTTCCATTTTCTCGAAGGTGTCACGATTGGAACATAAAGTCTGGAATTCAGGAGCCTTATTCAAGATTTTTCATTCTAATCTCGACTATGAAATTATTTCCAAAAAAGTTCTGTTTCTGATAAAAATGAAATTTTTCTTAAAACACGTTTCAATGATTTCCATCCACGACCGTATTTTCAATAACGACATTGTTCACACTTTTGATCAGAATCTGCCTTGAGAGCAATTGCTGCGATCAGTTCAAAGAGAAAGTTCAATTTCTAAAAGTAATTCGGTGAAACGCTGAATTTTTCAGAATCATTCAATTTTTTACTGTTCTAAGGACCACGCTTCTTAAAAAGGTATATTAGAAAAGCAGTCGGCGAGTATTTAAAAACTTCGATAAATAAAAACTTTTACATTTTCGAAACAAATTTATTCCTTTGATTGGCTGGTTCTTGTGATACGTAGTCATTGAATGATTGAAGAAAAAATTCAAGTTTTTATATTATACGTCAAATGTTTCGGAAAAAATTAAAATTAGGTTTTTTCATTTTTTTTCTCCATGTGAAGCTTCGAAATATACCTACATTCATAATGAAAATTCGGTTTAACAGCAAAAAATTCGAGAATTATCATTCAATGTTCATTTTTTTACTCTTTCGATTATGATCATTTGTAGAATTTTCAGGAAACATTTTTGTTCAACTCTTCACACGAAATTAATGATCTTAACTGGATCAAGTACCATAATCATAGTTTGACGATTTCAGCTATCTGTTACCTAAATTCTTGGTATATTTGATTCCATTGACTAGTTTTGTTACCGAAAGGTCCTACAGTTGCGCGGAGTGCCAGAAACGCGTTTATGAGATTATCTAAGGTTCGTCTGCTATCGTTCAACAAATGAGTGGAAATCGGTAAATTTTCAAAAATAGTCAAAAATCTATTCACTGTTTCAAGAACTTTTTTTTCGAGAAAAATATGAAAAAAGTAGTCCCATATTCTTTTTTGATGTGATATAAGTTAACTCTCTAAAAAAGTACGACTAGCAAAAACTTAATGACTTTTAAATAACATCAAGAACCGCTTTGTTATGATAAAATATTACATAAATGTTTTCTTGCTCTACAAAACATTTTTATTATTCATACATTTGTCTATGATGGAAGCTAAAGCTCCTAAATATGTGTAAGTTTGGTTTGCAAAAAGTTTTATTGAGTAAAAAAGCACAAAAATGATGTGAACAGATTAAAAAGCCATTAATTTGAAATAAATTCGTTTTTTTGGCCAAATGCTTTTTGCTTAATAGTCACATTTTCAAAAAATATAAAAAAGTTCAGATTAGTGAAACATAGAAAAAAAAAATCGACTTCACAACAAAATGTTGAAAAAGACTACACTCATGAAGGCGCTTATTATTTGTTGAAGATAATCATTTGCGCTGCCAGTTTGTAGTTCAACTGATCTGGTGACAATTTTCGACAATCCGACTCTAATATTTCCACAACTCATATACAATTGTTCAATGATGACTCCTTTATAGGCGGGAACATTGTATGTTTCAGTAATCTGAAGAGAAATAGATTATTGTCCAAGAGGACTACACAAGAGACACCTACCGTTTCCTCTTTTGTCATCGCATTCTGTACCATATTCTGAATTTGATGTGCCGAAATCTTTTCGATACTTGTGCCCTGCTCGTAGCCAAATGAGGTTTTGGAAGATACGAATCCGAATTCGAATCCGACTTCAACTCCTACTTCCACTTCTGGAAATAGTTTTTTTTTTAATTTAAAGGAGGAGTATGCTTAAAGCTGAGATTAGAAATAAATTTTTCGAGTAAAAACTGAATATTCTACTAGAATTTACTATATTTCATATATTTTAAAACAAAAAAATTTTTCAAACAAAAAATTACTCCTCCTTTAAATTGTTTCACTCACTTGATAGAAATCCCTCCTTCTCCTCTTGACTAACAGTTCGAGTGTTGCCGGTAGTCTTTGTGAATGAAACTTTTTTCTCATACTGAATAGTAATAGTTCCGGCTCCTTGTCGATTATCGTATTCTGTGAGTCTCTCCAAAAAATACTGTGGAGTACAATGTAGATCTACACGTGGCACACGACAGCATCGAAGATCCACGTTATCCAGCCACCTTTGATCTGCATTTCTATGTGGCTGTGGTGACATAATCTGAGTATTAATTCCACAGACAGCGAATCCTTTTGGACAGAATTGATCGGCGGACCATTCACCCCATGGATGCGAATCTCCTTCCACCCGATGTGTTCTATCCCTTGGTCCATCTGGTGTTCCACAGTAGGCCGCAAAATTAACAGCACCCACATTATCTTTCTGATATGGTTTGTCGGAACGAAGGGTGAAACCAATCATAACCAAGCCTTCCGGACAGAACTTTTCAGTCCTCCACAATCCGTCTGGTCCTTGTCCACTGAATATCCCACGTGACATAATGTATGTTGCTGAAATCGAATTTCACTGTTTCAAATCATTCGGGAAAAAATTTTACGTTCCAAATTTTGGAAAACCTGGTTTTCTTGGCGAAAAATGGTTTCCTCCGTCTAGAGTTTTCAGCAAAAGGGATTACGGTAGAGACAGTAACCAAAAGTTTCAAAAACAGCCCGTGTAAGACGGAATGAGTTTATGCAAAAATACAAAAATTTTGGGCTCTGGTCGGGTATCTTGGACTTAAAAGAAAATTTTGGACTTTGAAAAGAATTTCTTTACCTCTCGGTTTTTGGCACTCTAAAAATTGAATAAATTAATTCTATTGTTTTCAAAAAAAAGTTTCAGAATTTTGTTAAACTGACTCCAATGAAGAGGATTGCAGTAGAGAATAACACTATTTAGTGCAGTGTCGTCCCTATCTCCCATATCTCCTTGCACTTTGAGTCTTGCTGCATAGGCGTACGTTCCATTTGGACACATCTTCCAACCTTGCCAATTTCCGCCGAAGTAATATCTCGGAGAGCTGATATCCACTGTTTCGATAGAGGCAAAAGCAGAGTAGAAAAGAGAGAAGAAATAGAAGAGGATCATTGTCGATACTGTTTTCTTTGCTACTCGGATCATATTTTATACTTATTGAAAGTATACCCCCCCCCCACCCACTCATTAAAAATGTCATACCCCTATGATGATACATTACTGATAACTAGCAGCTAGTCATCTTCAGCATCCGGACATTACTGATAACGTTGTATTCATAGATTCTGCTCCCGACCAACTGATAATGGGAGAATACTCCGCTTTCTGTGTTGTTTTCTCTGTTTGCTTTTTTTAAAATACTTTTTTGAAAATTATTCAATCTTCTGTTCTATATTCAAATGTTTCTGTAATTTTTCGGTATTCTGTACCATGTTCCAAAAAGACAAGGGGAGAAGAGATAGATTCCAAATTTTGCTTTTAATCACTCAATTCGATGTTAAATTCGATGCCAAATAAACAAGAAAGCCCCGTTTTGAAGCTTCATATAATTTATTTTTCAAAGAAATCTTGGCTGGGTTGTAGTATCACCGGCCGAAAAAAATAAAGCCGGCCGAAATATAACCGGCCGAAATAAAGCCGGCCGAAACATTATCACCGGCCGAACGTCGAAATAAGACCGGCCGAAATATCACCGGCCAAAGCCTTGTAGCCGGCCGAATGCTGAAATAAGACCGGCCCAAAATCTGAGTCAATGACTGAAACGTGTATAAAGTAACGGAGACCATCTAGAGTTGTTCAGAATGAAACTAGAAACTCTACTTGATATCATAGCGGCGTTCCATTCATTATTAAATTGAAATCTCAATTAGTTTTATTGAAATTTTTGGGCCGGTCTTATTTTGGAGTTCGGCCGGTGATAATGTTGTGAAACTATTCGGCCGGTGTTATTTCGGCCGGTGTTAATTTTCTTGGCCGGTGATACTACAACCAAGCCGAAATCTTTAACTGTTCTGTATCTTTAACTGTTCTGCTTTGGTGAACAAAAAATATGGAAATTTCCTGTTTAAACTAATCAGTTCACGAAAAAAAATGTTTTTCTGTAGACTTTCAATGATCCAATCAACCTAGAACAATTTTATTTGTTCAGTCCTGGATGAAAACATACATTAGCTTGCGAAAATAAATTTATTAATTTCAACTATAACTGCAACAGTAATTTCTTCAAAATATAAGAAATTATGCAAGAATGAAAGAAAAAATTACATTTTCACAGAAACAAGTACAGTTTTCTAACATATTATTAGGTTGGCAAGTATGAAACCGGAATTTTTGGTGTGAAAACAATTTATTGTAAAAACGGCGATTCAGAATCTTAATCCAAAAGGTATTTACCATTATTATCTATGACCTTTTGTCAACGTTCACGCAAAGAATGAATGCCTCCATTGAAGAACTCGGCGAGTTGTGATGCGAAGTATTAGCGCACCCATTTTTCGACCTCGTCGTGGTTCTTGAAGTGTCTATCGGCGAGCGAGTGTTGCATCGACCGGAATGAATTGAAATCCGATAGAGCAGTATCAGGGCTATATGGCGCATGAGGAAGAACTTCCCAACCCAGCTTTTGGATTTTCTGTGCCGTGATCTTTGCAACATGCGAACGGGGGCTATCATGAAGCAATTTGGTGGAGGTGGTATCCACTCCTTGGCGACCCAGAGCTTCATTGACATGGTCAAGTTGACGTCGATAGAGGTCTGCCGTGACTGTCTGACAAGATTCCAGAAGCCAGAGGTTTCATACTTGCCAACCTAATATTTCTTAATGTATTGAAAGTTATTGCTTCCCAGACAAGTCAACTGCTTCTGGTGACAATTTTGGACAATCCGACCTTGATATCTCCACAACTCATGAACAACTGTTCAATGATGACTCCTTGGTAGGCGGGAACATTGTATGTTTCAGTAACCTGTAAAGAAATATATTATTGTCCAAAAGGACTACACACCTACCGTCTTTTCTTCTGTCATCGCATTCTGTACCATAGTCTGAATTTGATTAGTGGAGATCGTTTCACGGTTAGTGCTGTGTTCGTACCCAACTGAGCCTGTTCCGGTTCCAGTTATTCCTTTGTACGCTCCTTGAGCTGATATTTCTAATCCGGTTGTCACTTCTGGAAACTTTTTTTTTCTGTTTCAAAAATTTTTTTTTGAAAAATTAAATTTTCGAACACCAAAGTGTAAAGTAATTTAAATTGAGTTCATAATCTTACAATGAAACAAATAAAAAATTTCGAAACTCACTAGACAAAACAGCTTCCTTTTCCTCCTTTCCAACAGTTGTTGTGGTTCCAGATGTCTTTGTAAACGAGATTCTCTTCTCATATTGAATAGTAATTGTTCCAGCTCCTTGTCGATTATCGTATTCTGTGAGTCTCTCCAATGAATACTGTGGAGTACATGACAACCCGACACGTGGCCCACGACAGCATCGAAGATCAACGTTGTTCAGTGCCGTGTCATCACCGCCTCCTCGATCCCCTTCAATTTGAGAATTGATTCCACAAACGGCGAATCCTTTTGGACAGAATTGATCGTCAGTCCATTCACCCCATCCAGGAGTATCCCCTTGGAACCAGCTGCTTCTATCCCTTGGTCCATCTAGTGTTCCACAGTATGCCGCAAAGTTATCAGCTGCCACGTCATCCCTTCCATGTTGATCCGGCTCCGAACGAAGGGCGAATCCGATGATGACTTGACCTTCAGGACAGTATTTTATCCCTTTCCACTCTCCCCAATCTCCTTCTCCACTCATTATCCAGTGTTCGTTGTTGTATGATACTGAAAAAAAATTTTGAAAAAAAATTTATTCGCGAAATAATATTTTTTATGTTAAACATTTTAAGCTGAGTATTTTTGTCTTTTGAACTAACCCTCTAGCTTCTTTGTGTCTCGAGATAAACGTGTTTTAAGTTGGAGCGAGAGGGAAGAGACGCAGACAGCGCGACGACTCTGCGTCTCTCTACTCTCTCGCGGCACCCCAAAATATGGGAGAGCGTGTATCTCGAGACGCAGAGAAGCTAGAGGAAAACTTCAAGAGACAAAAATACTCAGCTTAAAATTCTCTACAAGATAAACCCTTGAAAATTTCCAAAATTCAAAATTTTAATTTTCGAAAAAAAATTTTCTAATCAAAACCAACCCCAATTAAGCCTATTGCAATAGAGCGCGACAGCATTCAATCCGGTGTCGTCTCTTCCTCTCTGATCTCCTTCCACTTTGATTTGTGCTCCAAAGGCGAACATTCCATCGGGACATTGCTTCCATCCTCTCCAGTCACCGTATTGGGTGTAACGTGGCGAGTGAATATCTACTGTTTCAGCTGATAGAGGGGTTATAAGAGAGAAGAAATAGAGAAGAAGAAGGATCATTTTTCGTTCTGGCTTTTTGATCTGAGGGGTTTTTATTTTGAAGAAAAGGGGGCGTGGCTTGCTATGTGTAACATTTGAAATGTTGCGAAGCTTTAGAGAAAAGAGAGAGATAGAGAGAGAGAGAGAGAGAGAGAGAGAGAGAGACCCGGAAGGTTCCAAAAACTCACGGATACCTTCAAATGAGTAATTTCTGTCAAAGAAATGATTTTTCGATCCTTGTGTCTTCGTAAACAAATGGGCGGGTACGTGTAATATTTTGAATGTTGCAAAAAGAGAAGGGTCCAAAACTCACGGATACCCTGAGTCATGACCACCACACCAAAAATCAGATCTGTCGAAGAAAATATCTTTTGAAGACTCCGATCTTTGTGTCTTTGTAAACAAGAGGTCCCGATCAAACTAAACTCAATTTCTATCTCTTTTTGAGAAAAAAAGATACTAGAAGAAATCTTTGAAGAACAAAAGGGTTTTGAAACTTGTTTACTGGGTTCTCCTTTGTATGAAAACAAATTTCAGGAACCAAAAACACATCATTACAGGTTCAACACTCAATATAAGCTATTCCATCCAGACTGTCACTACAGTACTGGCCAAAAAGGTATTCGCAAATGGTTTTTTGATCATAACTCTTTTGAAACATATCGGATTGATCTGAAATTTTCAGACATAGTTTGAAGCGCCGTTTCAAGTATATCAAAAAACTAAAACAAAGAAATTTCGAAAAATTTTGAAAAAAATCGAAAAAATTGTAAATTGTCAAAAAACCGAAAATGTGAATATTGTCTTCGGAGGTCTCCACAGAACCGGAAAACAAAAACAAACAGTAAAAAGCAGTTGAAACTTGTTTAATAGATAGTTAAAAAGTATTTGGCATCATGAACACCCTAAAATCTTTTTTGGATAGTATCCAGAAGTGCCTGGATCACAGAGATCTGGATGGACTGTAAGATGGCTTCAATTTGACCGAATTTGACTTCCGAGTTACTTGAAACTGTCTCAAAAAATTCTACAAGAAGTGTATGAACCGATTCCAGTCAGTTGGTTAACTTAGCCAGCTCAGAACAACCAGCTGGCGACGTTGAATCAAATTTTGATGTCTTTGGTAAGTTGATCGAGACCTTCGGAAGGTGTTCTGGATCCGATTTTACAAAAATTATAACTTCCAAGTGTCTCATTTTGTTCTCTGAGATGCATTTATGACCCTAGAAATCAATTACAGTCACCATTTGATTCAGCCGTCCTATTGAAGGCTCACAAAACCACACCCATACCATAATAGATCTATAGGAGAATGCTCGCTTGTCCTGGGGACGCCTGGAGTGGCTGAATCACGTCTTCGACGATGAATTTCAGTTGGAGATGTTTAGTATGTACGGTATAAATGAAATTCACCGTCCAATCGGATGCCACTTTGATCCCATCTAACAGCTCCAAACATCCATCCATGAAGGAGGGTCTGTTCTGGTTCTGTGAGCTTTCAATAAGACGGCTGAATCAAATGGTGACTGTAATAGATTTCTAGGGTCATAAATGCATCTCAGAGAACAAAATGAGACACTTGGAAGTTATAATTTTTGTAAAATCGGATCCAGAACACCTTCCGAAGGTCTCGATCAACTTACCAAAGACATCAAAATTTGGATTCAACGTCGCCAGCTGGTTGTTCTGAGCTGGCTAAGTTAACCAACTGACTGGAATCGGTTCATACACTTCTTGTAGAATCTTTTGAGACAGTTTCAAGTAACTCGGAAGTCAAATTCGGTCAAATTGAAGCCATCTTACAGTCCATCCAGATCTCTGTGATCCAGGCACTTCTGGATACTATCCAAAAAAGATTTTAGGGTGTTCATGATGCCAAATACTTTTTAACTATCTATTAAACAAGTTTCAACTGCTTTTTACTGTTTGTTTTTGTTTTCCGGTTCTGTGGAGACCTCCGAAGACAATATTCACATTTTCGGTTTTTTGACATTTTACAATTTTTTCGATTTTTTTCAAAATTTTTCGAAATTTCATTGTTTTAGTTTTTTGATATACTTGAAACGGCGCTTCAAACTATGTCTGAAAATTTCAGATCAATCCGATATGTTTCAAAAGAGTTATGATCAAAAAACCATTTGCGAATACCTTTTTGGCCAGTACTGTAACTTATTTGCTCCATTGAAAACCTTCTCACTTCCCTTTTGAACCAGAAATTTTTTTTCAAAAAATCACAAAATTACTCTTTCTTACAAAGCTATTAGTTCACTGGCATGTTCATCCCTCGTTATGTAAACTTTTTTGTTTTCTTGGAGAATTTATCAAAATCTTGTCAGGTAAGTTGTTGAGATAAGAATACCACAATGTTTTAACCAATGTAAGAGCTTTGGTGATGATATCGAATGAAACAGAAAATATTTTTTTAAATGTCATTTTACTGGGTCAACAAACAAAATCAACTTTAAGAATCGTCCTTTCAAATGAAAAGTTAGCTGACAAGCGCTTCATCAATGATGGTTACCGCATTTTGTGAACTTCTTCTGATTTTCTGTTTCAAAATTTACAAAAATTTTTTTGCGAAATCGGAATCTGATCATTGTTATTCTTTTTCCATTTCAAAAATACTTTCATTAAACATACAGTGTTTGTGATTGAAAATGAAAAATAGAGAAGCCAAACTGCAGGAATTGAAGATTTTTAAAATCACTGTTTCAAAAATTCAACATTTTTTGAAGTTCTTATTATTGTATAATAGTTGGTCAGTTGGGGATATTCTGAATTTTTTCAACGCTCATTTTTCAAAACGGAAGATAGATGCCAAGCTCTAAATTAATGATAATCTAGACATTCTATGAATTTCCACATTTCGGTTTCGAAATTTTACCGAAAATGTTTCGGCGAAATCGAATTCTGATACATACATGCTGCTTATCAATATGAACAGCTGAACAGAGTTAATCAATTCAGAAAGGCTGTAAGCCGGTTTTATGTCAAATACAATTTTATAATGAATACAATTTTAATTGTTTAAAAATTATAGAATAGACAGAAAAATTAATGTTTCAATATTTTTTTATAAAGTGAAAAATTGAAAAAAATTTTAATTGGTTTGTTTTTTCATGAATTTTTTATCCACGAGTTTGGTATAGACGTCCAATCGATTACTAGTAGAGAACTTTTTTGGAAAAAGAAAAAAACTTTTGTGTAACAGAGATTTTTTTATGGAATGCAAAGTAAATCATTAGACTCCGCCCCTTACGTTTGATTCTTAAGAAGAATTATGAAAACTAGAGAAACGTGGAATATGGTGTCTGAAACTCATAAACAATTGGTAAAAATGTCATTTCCTTGAAAAAATTTCACAGTTTCAGAAAAAGTGTGCAAGAAATGTTCTTCAGCAAATTGTTCAGTTCGATTGTCATGTCGATTTATTTTTTCTATTATTCGAACTTTTGTTTGTACGTTTAATTATGCCCTAACTACTTCCATGTTGGGAAATTTGGAGAGTAAACGATGTAAGGAAAAGAGTAAACGGGGAATATAAAACTTGATTTTTTACGAAATTGTGATACAGTAAATTTTTCTACGGAAATTTCAAAAAAATCAAAAAAAATTCTCACTGTTTCCTCCGGACCCCCAAAAAAATTATTCAAAAACTATCAATGTTATGAAATCTATAACTCTTATTTCAACTAATCAATCAAAATTATAATGTTTCTATTGACATGTGTGTTAAACTAAATGATGTATGTCCACACAGAAATTGAGAACAAGAACAAATTGCACTTGATTTTGTTTCTGAACATTTTTGCTGTTTCTTTATTTTATTCTCAGAATTTGAAATTTTCTAGAAAGTTGTTAATTATTGTGTGATATACTTACTTTATGGTGTATATTCAGATTCCCCGAACTAAAAAATTAAAAAATTATGGGTTTCGCTTCAATTTTTTTCAAAATTCAATTTTTTCTGTTTTAATAATACAAACTCATCCCAAATTTATGAAAACAATAATAGTTCTATCTGTTCTTCTTCCTCAAGACACATAACCGAAGCTTGGTGTCTAAAACGAAAAAAGAAGAGAGACATAATATTAAATGAGAAGGAATATAATTAGATTATCGATATTATTCTCATGTTTTTCTCTTTTTTCTCCATTTTTTGATCATTTTTCTTGTTTTTCGTCTAGTTTTGAGATTTTATAAGAGAAACAATTTTTTTGAATCCATATGGAGCATCAGTGGAAGTGATTTTTGATCAAAGCAGTTGTGATAGCTATTTTGATTGAAACAGGAAAAAAAAACATATTTCTTTATGTTTGACCGAGAAAAAAAATATGAAAACAAATAATTAATCTTTGTATGGTTTTCTAAACAGGCTCCGCCCCCTTTTCGAATTATGTTCTTTCATATTTATTGTTCTTATACCGCTAATTTTCCGTTTCTCACATTAATTTAATTTTCATTTATTTTTTTTTCTGTATTATCCTTATCGCTGTAGTAACCTTACTCTTGAAAATAGCACACTGAGCCTGCTGAACGACTACAGTAATGTTTACACGTAAACCTATAATAATGAAACAGAAACCATTTTTGAAAATGTAGAATGAATAGTAATTGATTCATTTTAACAATTCAGTTTTATTTTGAATAGTTTCAAAACCGGTTGATTTGCCCTGCAATTGGTTTTTTGGGAACAAAAAAACAATCAGAAACAGTATTTATGGAGTCAGAAAGAATTTATATTGAAACAGAAACCTTTTTTCCGTAGAAAATAATGAAAATGGTCAGTTAGCAAACTTTTTTCTTAATTTTCCGAATCGAAAGCATAAAATTCTGTTTCACAACATAGACATTTCCTTACTTCAATTAATTATTCATTCTATAACGCGCTGTCATTACCCCAAAAATGTGATCTCTCGCGAAATTTGAACATTAGGTCCTATAATTTTTTTGAAAAAAAAAAATCATGAAACGGAAATTTTTTTGAAATAAATGTAAATAAAAAGTAACTTTGTTTCACAATTGTCAGAAAGAAACTATACATTATTTCGCGATAATAGGAACATTATAAACACTATCTAGTAATTATTATCTAGTAATTATAGTTAAACTGCTATTTTGAAACAGGGAACATTTTTCTGTATTTTTTTCTGAATACTGTTTCAGAAAAAATTATAACATGATTTATCTCCATTCGTGAGTTCTCAATCCATTTTTCAGAATAATTACGAATTGTTTTTTAATTTTAGAAAAGGTGACATATTTTTGAGCATTGAAGTTAGAACATTACAGATTCAAAAATTCATTGAAACTGCAATTTTTTTCAATCTATTACTTGATTGTAGGAATTAAACTGATGGAATTTCTGTTTCAGAAACGAATATTCTGATATCTTATAAAAGCAACACAATACACAGAGTATCCCGCAAATTTGTAAGGGGTTTTACTGAAACAGGGGATAGGCATGATTCTAATTTTCAAAATGCGGCTATTATCAATCCATCAATAGAATGACTTTAAGATTTTTAGTTATAAAAACATAAATTAACAGTAATTACTTTCGAGAAACTAAAAATGTGAGAAAATAATTTGTACACTTGTAGAATTTGTAGAAAACTGCTATTCACTGCCAGACGCAAAGAAATAGGAATATTGTGAAACAATAAGAAAACGATTTTAGAAAATGAAACCTATTAAGGGCGTTTTCTAGAATTTTCATACAAACCGCTTCTCAAGTTTTCAAGCTCCGCCCCTTTTCAGATCAAAACCCACTATATTGGATTATTATATGTAGATAAAACAAGAATATTTGGCAAAATTCAAACTCTGCACATTTATGAAGAAAGCGAGAAGTACTTACTAACAAGGGTGTAAGATAATAGGAAAATTCATAGAAACAGTTATTTTTCTAGTTTGGGTTAAGCAGAGTTAGGCTAAATTGGGAATCAAACTTATTATTTCAAAATAATTAACGTTTGATACTCGTTCAAATAAATGTAAGCAGTCAAATTTCTTTTTGAGTGGAAAAAAATAATTTTTTCTGTTTCAAAAAAATTCCAATTTCCCAAATTAAAAAAAACACCACTAGATCTCAGAAATGACTAGCATAATAACTTCAGTGTTCTTCTCCTGTGGAAAAATACTTTCTGCCAATTTTTTGGCTCTGCCCCCAATTTTTTCTCCTTTGAACAACAGTCGACTTGCGTTATCAACCGAGATAAAAGATTATTGTAAGATGAAACTGTATTTTTTTCGAAATTGAATTTTTCAACAATTATTCCTTAAAATCATACTTTGAATAATAGAAGGCCATGGGAGCCAAAATATTGCATCCTCTGTGTTTTCATAAGCAGAATTCAAAATACAGTAGTTTCGCACTTATTGAAATTTCCTTTTTCGCACTTTCGGAAATTTCACGTAAAGCACTTTCGCCCTACTGTTTTATCAAAGTGTGAAATTTTGAAATTTTCATTTCTGAAAAAAACACACTTTCGCCCGCGGACTCCGTCTCAACCAGCCTATACTCAACCAAATGTAAGCAACCAAAACTTCGTCTACACAAAGAATACAAAAAAAATTATTAAAAAAATCTATTTGAAAAATATTTCTGTTCCAAAAATGCTAATCGAAGTAAACAAATAATTTGTTTTCAATCATTAAAGGTGATGCGAGTAAAGAGAGGCGGAGTTTATTTTTGATCGCATAAAAAATAAATCTCTCAATGAAAACTAAACTTTTCTCGAAGCTCCGCCCACTTCGTACAATTATTATTGACATTGAAAAGGATGCGAAAAAAAAAGTGGGCGGATCTTAAAAATTAAAAGCGAAAGTTATAAAAAAATGGAAAACTAAATCGAATTTATTTTTACATCTTTCATAATTTTTTTTTCCACTGTTTTCCCCGAAAAGTGGGCGGAGCTACCTGAAAAGTGGGCGTGGTCTAATTTTGGTCCCTCTTTAGACATCTTTCAATTGAGTTCCACCCCCCTCCTCCGAGGTGTCTAAAGGATCTCGAAGGGGCAGAGAGCAACTGTTCCTCTCTTTTTCTCTGTCACCCTCCTCTCTTTTTATACTCTCTCGTCTTATCACAAAAGAGAGAGTGAGAGGGTCTAGAGAAAGAGACAAAGAGAATGACCTATCGAAGTGTAATAGTTGTGGAACACTCAAAGAGAAAGAGAATACCTTGTAGTAAATTTGATGTTTAGGTTCAATTTATGAATATATGAGTTTTTGGATATTAGGTTTTTGAAGGGTTTTGGGGCCGATTTTATGATTTTTTGGGGCATTTTTGAGGGCTATTTTGGGGTTTTTAAAAAATTTGAATAAGGGCTTTTCGCCTATTTTACAGCAAATTTTGGAGGTTTTTTGAAGTTTTTCTGTCATTTTTATGATAATTAGACAATTTTCCGACGTTTTTAATAGAGTTTTTAAAGTTTTTCAGTCAATTTTTAAGGGATTTTCGAACTTTTTGGAATTTCAGTTTTTAAATTTTTTTTCGAAAAAATAATTTCAAATGATTTTAGTGCTGAAGTTTCCTTTCTTCAATTGAAGATTCTTTCTAAATTGAATTAGTTCAATTGAAATTTTGAAGCAGAAAATAATTTTTCTTTCGATATTCAAACATTCAATTGAAGAACTATTTCGCTGTTTTTCATAAAGTTCAAAATCGTTTGGTAACCGAAAGAATCGCTGCCGCTTTGAAAAAATTTACTTCTCGAAGTTCCTATTTCTCAGTTTAATTTACAAAACTTGAAGAAAAAATATTTCAGTTTCTCTGAAAGCATTGTTCAAGTTTTTTTGTGTTCCGAATACAAAATATTAGAATGGGATTTCAAGAACCCCAAAAAACTGTTTATTTTTCGATTTCCTAGATTTTTATTACAAGAAATCGCTTCTGAAAAATCTGTTTAAAAATGTTTTCTAAGTTTTTCAAAATGAAAAAATGCTTTTCATTATTTAAGGTTTCGATCAAGCTATGTGTAATACTATAGATAACAAATATTAATGATTATTTCACAAAGCAACTTTCATTGAAATAGTAATAATTTCTTTAATTCCTTCTCTGTACTCTAAATAATCTTCTAAAACTCAGTTTTCAGCTATTGAATGCAAACCGGACGACATCCTCCACCAGTACCCACTTGTTTCGAATCGATGCGCTTTCCTCGAGGTTAGTTTAATTTTATTGAATTTCAATTTTTTGTGCACAGTTGTTTCTCTTTTTTTTAATTTGCTCTTATCATGTCACCGTATTAACAATTAAAATAATCTCGTCTCGGACTTTTAAACTTTTTGAAATCGCAATTTTCGGTTGTCTTTGAATTTTTTTTTGAGCGTAAGATACGACCATCAAAATATATAAAACACTTGCTAACATTGTCAAGGTTTTGAAACAGAAACTTTTAGAAATATAACTTTTATTAAAACAAAGTCTTGTTTTCAAAAAAGTAGAACATTCCATTAACTGCAAAACAATAATCATGACAATCTAGTGAAATGTGTTAAGGACCCTTGAAACAGTAACTTCCAGCTATCTGAAGTAAATGAAAAAGGCATCAACAATATTATAAAGACTTTAAAAATTATAAAAAAATATTCCGGAAACTGTAGTTTCTAATTTTTTCCGAGTTTATGAAAAATACTGTTTCACAATGAACTTTTTTTAATTTAACCGTTTTCAAAACACTTCTTGCTTGGGAATACTGTTATTATCATGAATGACTTTCTGAGCCTTGTCAATAAGAATATCTGAAGTTTAAAAATAAATCAACATTGAGACTCAATTTTATAATATAAATCAAACATCTTTTTTACCGGAAGAAGTGTGGAAGAAAAATAGTAGATTAATGTTTCATTCCTTCTACTGGTAAATATTGATAGATATAATAACTAATAAATATAGCAGAAGAGAAAACTTTTAAAAGTCTTTTTTAATTAAGGTAACCGTAAAAAACTGACTGAATTTAATTGAATAGTCATTTACCCGTAAGTTTTCATGTGATAGTTAATCCGGAGATATCAATTTATTCATTCCAATCAAATCTGGACATATATTTCATGAAACAGTGATTTTTTAAATTCTAAACCCTTCCTCCGGTTAAAAAACCTTTTTTTTTTCGGATCACTGACTGGTGGATTAAAAGCAATTCATTACTAAACTATTCCAAAAATCTTATGAAACAGAAAAAAAATCAAAAAATTAATTTCTTCTCGGCCAAAAAAATTATTCCTCAATTTATAAACATTCCGTCTCTCATGGCTCATTCAAAAAAAAGGAGAGAAGATTCCAGAAAAGGAGGAAAAATAAACTTTTCTCTCTCTTGATTTTCAACCTCTTCTCCCATATTTTTCTTGAAAAAAGGCTTATTTTCAGTTATTTTCATCAAAATTTTACTGTAAATTCAAATTTTTTTCAACAGAAAAGTGGGCGGAGCTTATTTCTGACTGGTTTTCTGGAACTTTCTTCTTCTCCCTCGAGTTTTTGACACGTATCATGTTTCAACACCTGTCTAGATTCTCTGTTTTTTGAATGAAGTTGGCGAGTAAAATGATATGTTTTTTTCTTACTTTTTAGTTTTTATTTTTGGTTTTCGAACCTGGAAAACGGGAATTTTTAACCATTTGTTCCACCATAAGATGAAATTGAATTAGATTGAGGTTTTCATACTTTTTTTAAACTTTAGTTGAAACAGAACTTTTTTTTGTTTTTTAATCTTTATTTGTGAATGGAATTAATAACTCAAGGGTTTTATTGTTCTAAAAATGTCGCTGAAACAGCAATTTTTCAGTTTTTTTTTGGATGAAAAAGCATTTTTGGACAGTGAAAATGGTGATAATATTGGGGATTTCTGAAACACTTTTTTTTCTTCTGAGCTATCTTTTTTAACGTCTTCAAGTGATTAAAATCAAATCAAAGTATGAGGATCATATTTTCAAATTAAAATTTTAGTGAAATTGATTTGCATTTACTAAAGTACCATTAATGCCAAAATCATTTTTTCAAATTCACAAAAATTCACTGAAACGGCATTTTTTCGAATAGTTTTCCGATGAAAATGCATTTTTCGGTATTCTAACTAATACTAGAATATTAATTAGACTCTGCACTTTTTTCCGAATGAATTCAACAATTTTGTGAACTGAGGATTTGAAAAAAATTGCGAAAAATGGCAAAAAAACGTTGAAAAAACAATACAACTTTTGTAAGCCTAGTTTTATAAACGGATTACCGTAGTTTTTGTGCCAAGTATCTTCTTCCACAGTCAGTAGATTTTTTATCGATATGGAAATAGAAAAGATTAATTAGAATCGGAAAAAAATAATTAATTTCAAATTTTCGATGAAACAGTTTTTTACCCCTTTTTTCTTTCATTCACCCATTTTCTGAACGTCATTCCCTTCTTCCAAAAAAGGAAAAAAGTCAAATAAAACACATAAAATTTGCTCCTCAAAACTCCCCCACCACATAACTGTGTTTGTTGCACTAATGATGGGTACACACGTCGTCGTTCCAAATTGACTTCCTCCTCTTCCCCCTTCTTTTTTCTTCCAAATGACTTCTTGCAAAAAAAGGAATTGTTTACTTTTAATTTTAGATTTCATAATAATGCTTTGTGAAAAAAAAAAGAAAATTTAGAAAAAAATTGAAACTGTAATTTTTTATTTAGAAAAAAATAGGAAAAGAAACTTGGCACAGTTACCTAGAAAATGGGTCCGTCAGATTAGAATTTGTGAAGAAAAACGTTACAGGGAGTTTTTCAAATATTGGCAGCGTGCCAGTTAACTATATGAATTATAACCAGAAACTACATAGATAAATGACCAATTTGCGAATTCCAACATCAAATTGAAAAATTTTCGAAACAGTTTTTTTTTTCGAAAAAATTAAATCCAGGCAACTGAATGAGAATGCTAAAAAATTCGAAACTTGCGATTTTTTGGAACAGTGAATAATTTTTTTTTAATTTGAAAAGTAGAACATCTAATGTTTTATTTAACAGCATTCACAAAAACCAAAATATTAATTTCAAATTCAATGAGAGTTTGATAAAGATATTTTTTAACCTTAAAAAAGCGTAGTTAACATCGAACTACCGATTATCATTGTTTATTATCCAAGAAAGAAGAGTTTGTGAAACAGTAATTTTGTTTAAAATGACAGCTTGATAGGGAAATGAGTTTCTACCGTAGTCAGTGCGCTTTCAAACTAGGTTTTTCTTATATTTCCGGTTTTTTTCAAATTTTTGGTGATTCATGTGGTTTTTTTTCTAAAAAATGAACCATAAAAGTTGAATGAGCATGATATCCTGATATAAAAGAAGACACAACAGCTTCACCAGGAATCAACAATTAATATGTGATTTCGAAACAGAGAAATTAAAAAAAAAAGCAAACTTTTATTTTTCGGTTTCAGTTTTTTATTTTCTGAAAACCGTCTTTTTCCTGTTAATTCATATACGGACTACTGTAGCCAGCATAGAAACTAGATTCCCCTTCGAAAAAGGATTATTACCTTCCATTCATTCTCATCATTCCTTTAATACTAACCATACAGAAAGGGGAGGAGGTCTAATGGAAATGTTCGTTCCGATTCGAAATGAACATCGAATTAGTCCCCCCTTCAAGGGGGATTAGGATCAAAACTGCTTCTCCCCTCTTTACTTTTCGGTTTTTATCCCTCTCTTGTCTTTTTTTGCGAAAAAAAAAGTTTGCAAAATGTTTTTCAAAGTTAATTTTAACTTGAATTTAGACATGTGTCATCCTATTTTAGGCACTTTTTTTTTGAAAAATTGCTGTTTCGAGTTAATCAAAAAAACTTACTGAAAGTTATTTTCATTGCTTTGAACCACGTTTCCATGAAAATGTAATTTTTTTAAAGTTTTCTGTTTCATCTTTCTCTGAGAATAGTCAGAATGAACTCGATAACAGTCTTATATCTCCATATGCACATAAAAATATCCCAAAAAGTTGAAATATTCGATAAACTACTGGTTTCTTTCATTTTATACTGATTTTTGTAGTTTTTAAAATATATTTTCGGTTTCAGCAGCTTTCAAAATTAATTTTTTGGATTTTTAATTGTTTGACTCTCTTCATCTTTTCGTCTCGCCTCAAAATTCATGATTTTCTCGACAGTTTACATATATTCAAAACTAATTAAAATTAACAGGTTACTGTTTCAAAAATCTGGAAAAAAATGATTGAGATTTTCAATTTTTAATTTTTTAAAACGTGTCCCAATTTTTGGATTTGAAATTCTGTTATTTCAACTAGATCTCATGCTACTAAAAACTTTTTAAATTCAATAATTAGACTCCGCCCCTTTCATTTAACTCGATTCCATGCAATGGGGTTATTCCTGATGAAAACTTATTGTATTCTAATGCAAAAAATGCATTTTTCTCATGAATAACCCCGCAAGAACGTAGTTCACAGTGTTCTGATAACTTGAAAAAAACAAATTTCAAAAAATGTTGTTTCTGTTTCACATACATCTTGTATTTGTCAGAAACTGAAATTATACAGTAAATTATGTCAGTAATTATTATCTCCGAAACTGAAAAAATATATTAAAACAAATATTACAACGCTTTTCACTTTTTTTTTCGTTTCAAGGTTTTGATTTCGTTTGTTGTAAAGTAAAGACTACGCTTTCAATAATCTGATAAAAATTGTGAATTTTCCAAATGTCTTAATTGTATTAGTTGATTATAGATCTACTAATCTAGGTAAGTTTACAATAATAGACTTCTTGCGGAAAAAAAAATTAAATTAATTATTAGGCTCCGCCCCTTTTCTTCTTTAAAAGAATAATTGTATTTCCAAACGCCTTCAGAATAAACAACTACAAAATTCTAAAAAATTTTAATGTTTCATGAAATTCTTATAAGAATTCGATTTTCTCGGTACCTTGCTAGTTCTACTCATTTTTACTCGTCAAAAAGAAAAAACTACGGTTTCTGAAATTCAAAAACTGAAAAAAATATGTTTAAAAAATATTAGGGTTGCAGCTTTGGTAATATGTAATTGAGAAAACGTTCGAGAACATTTTTTTTTCAAAAATTCCAAAAATTTGATTCTTTGTTGATTTTTCTCAAAATAATTATTTAAAATCATAGAAAAAATGACTGCTTCAAAGAATTCCCTGAATTTCAAAAAAAAGCACAAATCCACTGCTGCCCTTCGACTTGTTCGTCATAAAAACCATAATTTTGAATTTTTTCAGAATAAAAAAGAATGGACTAGGTTTTGTACTCTTAGGCCAGGATAAGTAACTTCTAGGCCACGTGGTCAGAGAACTAGGCCAAAGGACCTGAAAAAATGTGTTCCCTGTTTCAATAATCCATGTGGAGTACACCTAATTCAACGTCATAAGCATCCAAGTTCTCTCTCTCTCTCTCTCTCTCTCTCTCTCTCTCTCTCTCTTTTCCTTCCAAATGTGTTAATCTGTTTCTTCTCCTCCTTCTTCTTCTTCCCAAATTGACTCTCTCTCTCTCTTTTTCTCTCTAAAGTTGGGACAAAGTCACCGCCCTTCCTCTCTCTTTTTTTTCCGAGAGAGTAGGGACCACTTCGATGTTTGTATGTGTGTCCTTTTTCCTTGGTTTTCTCATTCATTTTTTGGTTAGCCCCCCCCCCTTTTTCTCTGCCCTCTACGGACCCATTTTCCTTATGTTTTTTTTTTTTGGATTTACGAGTTTTTTGGGGAAGGGAAACTTTTGGGGAGTTTTTTGCGGTATCATAGGGAAGGGATAGGTGGTATTGTTTTGGGGATTGTGTTGCTTCGAAATTCATCCCTAATTATTTTTTGAACTGTTTTATAGTATCCGAAATGAACCAAGATTAGGGGAAAATAGCTGCGAAACCTAGAATAACTGGAAACTCAATTTCTTATTTGTAAGAATAATTTTTACCGTTTCATATCACCCTTCACTTCACAAAAAGTTTTTTAAAATATTTCCTTGGTCATATTATGAATTTTTTGAAAAATCATTCCAAAAAAATTTGAAAATTTGTAGTCAGAATCTGGGGGAAATTATTTTTAGCAGGGGTTTTTATCGTCTAAATTATTCAATTTGAAAAAGAATCCACCGAATTTCGAAACGAAGTTCTGAACTAAGATTCATACTTTCAAAATAACCATTTTTGGTAGTCGAAACAGTGAATTTTCGAAAAAAAATTTTCACTGTTTCAACAAATTTTCAATCTTGATAAATTTTTTTTCTCAGAATTCTCCTGTTCGGGATATTGATCACTACGAGAAACTTTGCTTGGAAAGCTATATCGAATAATACTCTGGAAAAATTAAAAACCCCCTCTGACCTTAAGAGAAATTCTTTTTTTACGGTTTCAGGGAAAAAGGAAATCTAAAAGTGTTCAAAGATTTGTGTTGCTTGTAACACCCATGTACGGCAAATAGTTTTCTGTATTGTTGACATTGAAGTCCTGAACTTTTGAGCACATTTATGAGGAATAAGGAAAGATTAGAAAGAGCTTATGAAAATTCAAAATCAATTTTTTATTACCGTTTCAGCACTACCTAGCCTCGTTTTCGAAGTGACACTCAAACATTTCTGATCTAAGGTCTTCTGAAAATTGCAACACTTTTAAAATTAATACTCACTATTCGAAAAATGAATCACGTTTATGGATAAAAACTGGTATTCATTACTTCTAAAAGTTGGGTTACTGAATAGATTTGAAGCTTTTGAAAAAATTTCTAGAAATGGTTGAAAAAAATTTACCGTTTCACTTCTTCCAGTATCCTTTTCAAATTGAATATTTCACAGTTCTTTCTGTAAATTGTACCACTCTCACAATCAAATAAGCATTCGACATCATCATTCCTTGTAATAACTATTAGTTTTTTGTTCATCCCATTAGCACTGGATAGCAGTTTCAAAGTTCCGGATCGGTTCTTCGTGAAAAAATGACTTTTAGATGAATTTTTCAAATATTACTGTTCCAACTGTAATCGGAATAATTCACCCATAGTAAGCTTTAATTCTCGTCTAAAATTCCATAAACATTTACTGTAACAGACAAATATCATTTTAAAAAAGATCGGTAGACGTTGATAAATGTGAGAGAAAAAAAATAGAAAACGATCTGAAATTGATTGAATTTATTTTTCATGAGGTTAATCTATTAGAAAAACTGAGGAAAATTACTGAAACCCAGAAAAAAACTTGAAACCTTTTTTTTCTCACCGGCCACCCATTCCTACTGTTCCAATAACCTTCCAAAATGCCTACTGTTCATCGGGAAAACCGAGTAAAAGTAATTTAGTATGAATAGACCACTGATCCCTGCAACTTTTTCCTCTTTTTTCCTCCTGTTTTAACATTCTTCCCCCTTTTCTCTTCTCGAATATGTTCCCAGAAACATGAATAAAACCCAAAAACATATATTTTTCTGGAGAGTGATGTATATATTTTTTCCGGGTGTTCCTTGTATTTTGGGCAATAATGATTGTTTATTATTCTAGAAAAATGATTTGTGTTTCATGAAGATGATGAAACAGTGAGCTTGTCATATTTTAATAATCATGTATCATTGTGTGGAAATTGACTGCTTATGTTATATGAGTACCAAATGTAAACAGGTGTAATTAGCATTTATTAATTCTCCAATAGAAAAAATGCCAAAACTTCTCGTAAGAGCGATATTGCTGAAGTGAAAAAAAAAATCAATTCAGGAAATTTTATGAAACAGAAAATTTTGGAATTTTTTTCAAATTTTTTTTTGTAATTTTCAAATAATTTTCAGTTTCGGGAATTATCTTCAAGTAGGATTTCTTTTCCCTAGATAGTATTTGACACTAATATACTCCAGTTTCTTTTAGAATTTCGGAGTTATCAAAGTAAGTCAAAAATCTATTTAAGGAACCAAAAATCGGGGCAGACTTCAGAATTATCCAATATTAATCCTAGTAATGATCAGAAACTGCTGAAACAGATTTTTTTTCATAAAATTCAATGTTTCACAATTTGCAAAAATTTGTATTCGGTTATTCTATTTATTACGGCTTTGGCTGGACATTGATTTCAAAAAGTTTTTATTAAAAATAACGTCAAAAATTATGAAAAAAGCTTAACAATAAGTCGAGAAAATGTCAGAATTAGACGCAATAGTATATTTTTTTGGTCCGTGCTGGCTCTGTTCCAAGTTTCAATTTTCGATAAAAGCATACCGGTTTTCAATAATCACCCTTTGAAAATTAAACTTCATAGCATTTTTTCACTTGATTTCCATAATAACAAACAAGAAAAAAATTTCCTGTTTCAATATTTTTGAAACAGTCATTTTTTAAACCTTCCATATTAGAGTTCTTCGCTGCATTTCGAATCAGCTTTTTGAGAAATTTGAATTTTGGGTTCTTTGGATGTTATAAAAACTAAGGAATTAGGAAATTAGGAATAAATTTCTGTTTCACGAAGAAATTTAAACTGTTTTTTTTTTGAGGTTTTTAATTGTCCTGCCAGTTACCTTCCAATCAAAAGTAGGAAATTATTCGAGAATTTTAAGCCTAGTTTCATTGTTGAAAAGGTTTGACTTTCACAGAAATATTTTTTACTGTTTCTTCGAGTTTTATATGGAAAAATTAAAAATTGAATTTTTGATACGTTGTACTGTAAATTTACCTTCACATAAAAATTCAAAGGATATATAAAAAAAATTGTACAAAAAGATCTTTTAATCTATTCGAATATTTTTCTGCATCTACAAAAATAATCTACATAAGAACTGATGAATATAGAAAAAGGATTTTTCCTCTAATTGTTATGAAACATTAAATTCTCTATAATTTCATAGTTGACAGTTCTCTTCTACAGGGTGGCCCATAAGTATAGGACGTTTTTTTGAGAGCTTGCTGGCACGCTGCCAAGAAATATTTTTGAAAAGTTCCCAGATATTATGAAAGCCCAGACACTAAATAATAGTTCCTCAAAAGCATTTCCTTCATTTTGCCTCTTTTCTTAAGTTATGAGTACTTCAATTCATCAACACACCATTTTGACCTTTTTCAAAAGAGTAAGCGCAGGGTCGACTTTGGAAAGCCGCCTGAGATTTCTTAACATGATGTCTGAAACTTAGTTTCTGTGTTTGAAAGGCATCTAGAACACAAGGACATTTGAAAAAGTGAAAGAATTTTGTCTGTAAAGACTCTTCAAACTTGTGGGATGATCAGGAAAATAGTCAGTCGAAAAACTGGAAATCCTTGAATTCGAACGTTTCTGAAGTCAGAATTGACGAGAAACAGTCTAAACAAGTCTTGAAAAGGTTTTTGAAATGAAGAATTACCAGTTCTGTCAAAAACCGTACCTACCCGGCAAATCCGAGACTGCCCGAGTCCAAAAATGCAAGAAAATCTGTCACGACCTCAGGGTGCGCCGCGTATTCAAGAGATTTGGAGTGACAAGACAATTTTCACTTTTAAACTTTTTTCCAATGATCAAAAATGGTAATAATTGTTGTCAAAGAGTGGCAGAGAGTCTTTGAAACGTTTTCTAGCTAATATCATCCATTTCTCACAAAGTGTTTTAGTGTGAGCAAGTGTGACATCAGAGTGTCAAGTTCAAATGGTTTTCATTGATGGTGAGGTGAAAATCAACTCGAATGTCTACCAAAAGTCATTTTGAAATGTTTTTCAACCTTTTCAATCAATTTCAAACTTTTCTGACCAATAAAGCGCTTCCAACTTGATTCCGAGCACAAAAACCAAATTTTCTGGTTTTAACACTCAAATGTCCGGGTAAAGATACCTTGCTATCTGAGCTGCTAGCTCCTCAGGTTCTATGTATTCAAAATAGTTTGAGTTCTACTGAACATTTGTAGAGGAAGATCTTAGGAACATTTATAATCATTTAATAATAGTCTAAAGTTTTCTCCAAACCCAGGACGACTCCAAGTTAGCCCAAACTAGCTGCGGCGCAGGACCGATTTTGTTTTCGGACTCCTGGAGGTCTGGGTCAAAGAATATTCATCCGTTTTCAAAATCACTCTGGGAAATAAAATTTATGTGTATTTTACATCATCCAAAACAATCCCGGTGGCAATTGAAAGGTTTTTCAAAAAATAATGAATACTTCAAAACGTCCTATACTTATGGGCCACCCTGTAGCTCTTCTAGTTCTCGAAATACTCTTATCTTTTAACAAGAGAGAAAAGAGAGCGCAGAGAAACGAGAAAATCCCACGTTATCCCCCTCTTCCAAACCTAATGAATTGCCCTCTTTTCTTCTATAAATCAACTACTCTCCTTTTAAACTTCCGTTTTCTTTGTCTCCCCCTTTTGTCCATTTGTCTTTTGCAAGTGAACCATGTCCTCTTCTTTTCTTTTCTCCGCCTATTTGAACTTTGAATTTATTTAAAATTACTGTTTCAAATTGAAACTTGGTTGTTTTAGACATGACATTTGTTAATTTTGTAGTTTTATATTGAGATTAAATAACTTACTAATCCAAGTAAAAGTTCTACTGTTTCAATAAGGTTTTGTTGTCATTTTCCGATTTTCACTCCTCGTTCGATCAACTCTAAGAATTACTTTCGAATTATTTATTTTCACGGTTTCGAAAATTTGCCGTACTCGGATCCACAGTTTAATTCCATTAGCGAAAAAATTCCCTCATCATTTTTACTTTCAACAAAAATTTATGCTCCGATCATTATTTTGAATATTTAAATCTGACCTTTTTTAAAAGCTGATCATAATTTTTACTGTTTCGAAAATTCACCGTGTTTGGCCTTTATTCATTTGTGTTGGTAGACTCCTTAGTAATATTTCTAAGAAAATACGAACTGTTACCGAATAATCATGATTTTCATTGGTGAAATTGATTATTTGGTTGAGCTTACCGGCTAAATCTATTTTGTTCGTCAAAAAGTGTCTTGAATCATTGAAAATGTTGTCAAAAATTGATTTGTATCGGTTGGAAACAAGTTTTGGTCAAAAATTACACAGTTTTGGTGCACCTGTTAGAAAAAAGCCTGTAAAATTTGATTTTACTGATCATTTTAAAGAAATTCACACGAAGAAAATTTTTAGGAACAGATAACATTTGGTTTTCGATAGAAAATTCATAAAAATGTCTTTCAAAGTAGGAGAACTAAAAAAGTTACAGTTTCAAAAATGTTGTGAAACAGAATTTTTGGTATTGCTTTGTTGACAAATTTGGATAGACAATTGGTTACTTGAATACTAAGCATCAACGTGCATTCTTCATTTTTCAAATCAGAAACCCTTTCGAAAAATGTTTTCGTAGTTGTGGTGAAAAGAACGATTCAAAATTAAAGTAGTATTTTTTCGGAAATGTATTGAAACATTAAATTTAGATATTTTGATTAGAAACAAAAATAATGTTTCACAATTAATTTCTGACGCTCTCCATGAGCTCAGTGTTCCAATATTTTGTTCGGTTTTTTTCTTGCTCATCTTTAGAAAGCTAGTCTGTAAAAACTACAAAACTGTGCAGAATTTACAGAAACAGGAATTTTTATTTGAAAAATTTTTTTTTATTTGAAAAATAAAAAGTCGGTTTCGAAAATCAATTTTAATAGTGTCAGCATTCTCACTTGTCAGTTACTTTCATATTTCCGTCGGAAATGCAGAACTTTTAATCATCGGGAAAACCAAAAAAAAAAGTTTTTACTGATGAATTTTGGGAAAATTTGGAAAAAATAATTTTTACCAATGAAAATTCTTTTTCAAAAAAATAAATTCAATTTTCATCCGTTCATTCCTATCGGTTTTCTCATTCAAAACATATTTTTTATTATGTTTTTCTTCTGTTTCACCCCTATTCCCCCCTCCTCTTCAGTGTTCACCACAATGTTAATGAGCTCCAATTTATCATTCCCCTTCTCCCTTTCTTCCATTTTCTTTCAGCTCTTTTTTCTACGTCATCTTCTCTTTTTCTTTCTTCTTCTTTTTTTAAACCAGAGATTCATTTCTCTATGTGGGAACACACACACACAAATTGACTTGTTTTTCTTTTTTTTTTCTGAAAATCCTATAGAGATCAGTTCATGGAAGAGTGTCCTCTCTTCCTGTTTCCCCCTTCTTTTTCTGACTAAAAGTTTTCAGTTTTCTAGATTTTTTGAGCTGGTTTTGGGTTTTGGGGATACTTTTTCAAAGGAAAACTGCTTAAAATGCGATTTGGAGCTAGGAAAATGTGTTTTTTTTTGTGAAAATTAAGAAATTTTCAAAATTTTGACAATTTTTGAAAGAATTGAAATCAAAATTTATGCAGGTATCAGCATTTAAAAACAGAAGAGAATTCCAAAAACTAAATTTTGAAACAGTAATTTGAATTTTTAAATTTTTTTTCATTTTTTGTTGGGATCTGTGGAGTACTGAAATTTGATGAACTATGAATTTTTCGGTTTTTTTGTGAAACAGATTTTTTTGGAATTTGTAAACACTCCTTTCCTACTTCTCATCTATGTGATTAGGTTACTGTAATAACTGGCAGGTACTGTAGGTTTCCTCATTCTCGTGAAAACCAGATTACAGTATCGAAACCGATGATAGTCAAGAATTAATTTTGAAACATTTTTTTTGGAAAATTTAAAAAAAAAATTTTTAATTTTTCTGTTTCACTAAACTTGTGGAAAAGGTTTTTCAAATTTTGGTTTTTGATTCTTTGATGCGAAAATTATCTTCGTTTGAATCATTGAAAAACTTACAATTTTTCACGTTTGACATTCATTCACATTTTTTGCAATGAACACTGGACAATAAAAATCCGTTTTACTAGTTTTTCGGAACCGAACCCTTTATAATCTTGAAGTGAGCAAAATTTTAACAAATTTAAACTAATAGCTTTTTTCAGCATCTGAGAACAAAAAAGATTCACAAAACTATATTTTGAAACAGTAATGTGTTTTCCAAGGTTTCATTCATTACGGTGTTCGCAATCGAATACTGAGAATTCTAGAAAATAATTCCAGTTTCAACAATTTTTCGGAGCTTAAATTCATTCCCGATTATTGCTATTAGTTTCGAAATATTTTCTTATATCATACTCAGCTGACCATTTTCAAAAGCAACCAACTTTCCTAATTGTGTATATAATGAACAAACTTTGCTAATTTTAGTTTCGAAAATTTTTGAAACTGTATTATGTGTTTTGTAACGGAAACAATTACTATAGTTCGTGGTCGGGTCATGAATCGTTGTGATGGTTCAATATTTTGATCAGTAAACACAAAATTTGAGAACATCGTAATCATATTTATGAAATAGTGAAGTTCTGTGAATAAAAATATCGGTTTCAACGGAATTCAACAATTATTGTTTATTTATTTAGAATTATTCTTTGGTATTTAAAATTACCTATTGGCATTCACATTTACATTTGATTCTCAGCCAACAAAGTGTAAGCAACCAAATTTTACATTTATTGACTTTCATACCCCACGACGAGCAACGAGCGATAAAAAATAAAAAATCACTGTTTCATATTTTCATGAAATAGTAATTGTTTTCAATACATTTCTAATACATAGGTGCGTTTGCAAAAAATTAAAAAACGGCTGATATTTTGTAAGAAAATTACTGTTTCATTGAATTTCCTTCGATTTCTATGATCTTTTATTCTGATTGTGAATTCTAGACAATAACAGCATGTTACGGAATACAAAAACAAATTTCGGAACGTTATATTTTGTTATTTGAAACAGAAACTTTTGTTTTAATGCGCGCTCAGTCGACCATTTGAAACGTAAAACATTAGAAAAATTTGAAAATTGCGAAACAGTATTTTTCGTTTTTTCAAACGGTAATGTGAAAATAGAAAGCGTTCAAAATAATAACCACAATCGTTAAAAACATGCTACTCCCTTTTTTGAAACAGTAAAATTTTGTGCATAAAAATATCAGTTTCAACGGAATTAGACAATTTTTTGTTTCATTTAGAATTATTTTCTTATACTTCAATCACCCATTCGCACTCACTTTCCAACGCCAAATTTTTCATTCTCTACGTTTGATACTCAGTCAACCAAATATAGTAAGCAGCCAAATTTTATATTTGTTAATTTTGACGTACCAATTAATATCAAAATTACAGAATCACTGTTTTAAAAAATTTAAGGACCGGTGAAAGAACAGAAAAATTCATAATTTTCTGAGGCACAAATTTTTCTGAAGCTGTAGGTTTCGTAGTTATTGCTTGAGATTAGTAACCGAAAATGTTGAAAATATGGTAGTCATTTTTTTTGAAACAGTGGAATTCTGTGAATAAAAATATCGGTTTCATCGGAATTAGACAATTTTTTTGTATAATTTAGAATTATTCTCTTATACTTTGAGTTACCCATTCACATTAACATTTCAATTTCTAAATTGTCACGCTCTACGTTTGATACTCAGTCAACCAAATATAGTAAGCAGCCAAATTTTACATTTATTGGCTTTGAGATACCAATCATCAATAAACAAAATCACTGTTTCACCATTTTCATAAAACAGTAATTGTTTTCAGTGATGTAATGAGGGAATTGTATCTAACGTTTGATACTCAGCCAATTTACGCAACCAAGTTTAACAATTTTACAATGGACTAACTGTATTTGTGAAATAACATAGGAATACCAACAAAAAAAATTAAATTTTCTGCTTCACAAAATTTTCTGAAACAGAAATTTTCACAGTTATTGCTACTTTCTTTGTTAACACTGTTGCTCCTACTCTCATAACTTTTCCCAAAAAAAATTCAAAAATTCCAGCTTTTTCTCTTAATCTCCCATTCTAAAACAATATAAAAAGAAACATCGTTCTTCTTTTTTGATTTCTTGAAAACAAAGGGCTTAAATCTAACGAAAAACTAAAAAATGACTGCTCTTTTCGGAAATAGTGTGGGAATTGGAGAGATACAGAGACGCGGGGGAACAGACATCCCATAACTTTTGATTGGATCGTTTTTTGGTTTTCGAGATGCCTCTGAGAGAGAGAGAGAGAGAGAGAGAGAGAGAGAGAGAGAGAGAGAGAGAGAGAGAGAGAGATTGAATGGGATGTAGTAGAAGAGATTAGTAATGTGAAATGGGAGGAGGAACGGAAGTCGCGTAGAACATTTTGTTTTTGAAATTTATTTTCAAAATTCAAAAATCGCGATTTTTAAACTCATGATTTGAATAAGTTCAACCTGCCATCAATCTAAGTTTTCGAGATTTTATACACATAAATTATTTTATAACAGAATTTTTTCAAGTTTTTTTCTGTTTCTATTTTATAAAAGCTATATCTATGTGGACGGGTAGTTTTGATGCAAATGAGCACTATAATTCAGATTCTGTATGATATATCAGTTACTCAAAATCTAACGGTAATATATTATATTTTAAAGTAGGAATCTCAGTTTGCGGATTGTTGAAACAGTCAATTTACAATTTGAAATCAAACAAAATTACTGTTTCAAAAGACTTGAATTAAGTTTTTTGATCGATGCTTCACGTTAGCTTATGCCATTTTTTGCCAGTAATTGGAATTTTTCAGTTTTCGCTTCAAAATTTCGCTCAAATTCAACGTTTCAATACACATTTTTGAGTCAAACAATCACTGTTTCAAAGTTTTCAAAACAAATTTTTTCAACTATTGCATTTTATTGGTGACATTGTATTTGTTGAACAATCAATTTACAGTTTGAAATCAGAAAAAAATTACTGTTTCGAAATTTCGTTAACGAATTTTGTGAAATATTTTTAACAGTATACCTGTATAGTGTGAAAACATTTTTAGATTCACTTTGTTCACATAGTCATAAAGTTCCAATGGGTTTAATTAGGAAATTTCTTACCTGAAAATTCAAGTTTTTCAGATTTTTTCGGCGAGAAATACCTTTTTCGATATGAGTTTGAGGTATTCAAGCCATAAAAAAATGATTCCATTTAAAAATTTAAAAATTGAAGTGTTTTCACCGGAAAAAAGGTGTTTTCCCAGTGAAACCCATTGGAATGCGCTTTCAAATAAATCACTGTTTCTATCATTCTAGGTTTAGTAATAAGATGATTAATATTTCATTAGACTTAATTTTCTTATATGGTTTTTGAATAACTGAAAAAAAAGGATTCTTTCCATTTTTTCGTCATTTTCAACTAGTTTCTCTCTTCAAAATAGCGGTTTTAGACCTATTTTCTTTTTATTTTATTTGTTTAACTAATGTTTAATCAAATAAATTAGTGAAACACTAAGGAAAGAAGCTAAAAAAGAAGAGGGGGCTATCAATTACACTATGTATTCAAAAGGGAAATTAGAGACCTATAAAGGGATTTCTGTTCTTTTTTACTTTTGGGAAGATCAGTTTCGAATTTCATCGTTTCTTCGGCTACTTGGAATTTAAAGTTTTGCTTTTTTGGAAACTAAATTAGTGTTGAAATAGTAAATTTGAAGTTTTTGAAAATTTTTTAACATTTCTGTTTCATAATAATAACGTCAAGTTGTCTTTTCAATAATATAAATGATTTTCCGCATAAGTGTTTGCAAAAAATTATCGTTTTATTTTTCAAATTTTTTTTACCAAAAAAAGCTTCGAAAATTACGTCTAAAAAGTGTTTTTTACTGACTGAATTTACTTGGAATTTTGTTGATTGAATTTGATTTTTTTAAAACAATATTACACCAGGCGTATTAAAGCAATCATAGATTGGAAATTATTTTATCGAAAAATTGAAACGGTTTTTTTAATTCCTGAGAAAAATTAAATCAAACTTTATTCATAGCAAACCGATGTTTAAATTTTTTGTGTAAGTTGTAAAATTCAAATATAGCCTTCATAGCTAGCATTCTTTTATTATGAAAATTATAAAAACCACTGTTTCAAAAATTTTGTGAAACAGAAAATTTACATTTTTTTTCGTTCTTTCCAACAATTTAGAAAAATCAAAGTCCTCCTTGTTTCTTCCTGTTGTTCCTCGCCCGAAAAGTTGCATTTCCCTTGCAAAAAAAGAGGGGAAATTTCGTTTCGGACACCCTGGTACCACTGGTCACTCCCCCTTTTAGGAAGGAAAGAGGGGGGGGGGGGGGGTCTAACACAAAAACAAACAATTCCTGTTTCTTTTTTTCGAAAAAGTTGAGATTTTTTCTTGGAAAGATGCTTTTAGATAAATAATTGAGTTTTTCTAGAGGAATTTGGGATTGGAATTGAAAAACTTCAATCATATTCTCTAGGTAGAGATATAACTACCATATCGACTAGAATATGTAGTAATTAAAAATACACTTTCATTGAAACAGTTTTTTTAAAGTTTCAACAAAAAAAACTGTTTCACTACCGTATTAAAGATAGATCGTTTCAGAGATTATATACTCATTGATAGATTTTTACATATCTTTAAAACGTACTGAGTAACCATTAGGGTGCACAAGGTAAGGCCTTGCACCCCAGGAAAACGCCATAATTTTGAAAATTATTTCCTTCCATATGTGAAAGTCAGAAATTATTCAGAATTCGCAAACTTGACAAAATCGAAATTTTGAAACTGCAAAATGTTTCTTAATTTTTGTTGTTAAGAATGTGTTGAGAACCTCAGTTTGTGTCATAGATGAGTGCTTTTAAAATCCAGTTAGGAAACAGGCGGTGCAATGAGAACTCTTTTTTGATCTACAGCTTGTTTTCAAGACTAGACTAGGGATTTCGATTCTTTTTATCGTTTTTTAGCTCGTCAGCAGATACATTGAAAAATATAAAAGGGAAAACTATTTGAAAATTTGTTGAAACAGTTGTTTATCAAGTAACTGAACTATTGGACAAGATGATCGAGGTTTGGGTAGTCAAAGTTTTGATACTGTAAACAATACTTCGATTTTGGAAAAAAAAGTAGTTAAAGCCAGGAATATCGCTTTTTATTTGATGGAAAAATCGCGCCCTACTCCGCCTGAAAAATCACTATCAAAACTTTGAAATCGCGAAAATTTTAGTTTTTTTCGTTTTCTGGCTTAAAAATAATAAGGGAGAAATTTTGAAATGTTCGATCGAGTAGCACAGTTTTTGCGGTTTCCGAATTAAATTATAGCTTAATCTAACAGTCCTAACCCTGATAATGTCCTATTCAATGAATCTGAATTGAGCAAATTGTAAAATTGGAATTACTGATTTTTGGAAAATATTTTTCTTTTCACTCAGAAAACAGTTCTGAAAGTCGATACAAATTTGAAAACTACGCCATAAATTTGATTGTTTTTGGTCGCACCTAGTTTCGCGCAATGAAAATTGAAGATGCTTAACGTAATGACTCAATTTGATGAAACGGAAAAATTTTTGTATATTTTTCTACCAAAAATTCACTTTTCATGAAGCTTCTTAAATTTTGTTCATCAGAAACCAATGCACCCAACTCAGTATCGACAAGAAATAATCGCTTGAAAATTATTTGAAACATTGATTTTTTTTCAAAATTTCACTGTTTCGAGTTATAATTGGTTTTGATCCAGTATTGGAATTTCTAATGCGGTATCGTTCATTATGTGAGAATCATATCTTTTAAAGACTAATTATGCTCCTTTTTTCAAAATTCAACCCTAAACAGCATAATTTTCTAAATAGTTTCTTCTCCAAACTTTCAAAAATCATTATATTCCACCTGTGGATTTATTTTTGATTTTTATGAAAAAAATCCGAAAAAACGATGTTTTAAATTGCTATGAATCACTTTTGTCCATAGAAGAGTAGGAGCTAAACTCAATAAAAATTCAAAATTCTATGGCTAACCACTAAATTTTTTGAAACAGAAACTTTTAAAGAAAATAAATTTTTTTCAAAATTAAAATTTCCGGTTTCAAAAAATTCCAAAAAATACTTTTTCGACTATTTCAATACTGTTTCTAATCGTAAGCCTTCTCCTTAACTAAAACAACGCTCCAGAAGAAAAAAATTCGAGATTTTTTTTCAAAAATTAAAATTTCCAGTTTCAAAAAATCCCTAAACCCTCATACTTCCTCAATCATTTTAATAACGATCCTCTGGCAAGTTCCTCAACAAAAAAACGCTTCCGAATAGGAAAAAAAAACCAAAATTGCCTGAAATTTATGTCCCGCGAAAAAAAAAGAAAATAAGGAAAGAAAAAACAGAAAATTGACATGAAAATTGGAGCCATTTTTGACGAAAAACGACTGTCTTATGACATTTCTGGTATTTTGGTGATTGGCACGGAATACCAAAAAATCATATTTTAGAAAAAAAATCTGTTTCAAATATTTCTTGTGATAATGTTGATTCGTTACCGACTCATTAGCACTTGTAAAAATTTGAAACTCGGAAAGAAACATTTTTGAAACAGAAATTTTTTTTCGAAATTCAAAAATTTTTTTCCTCGCAAAAACTTTGCATGTATAGGTATGACTCACATCTCTCTCTCTTTCTCACTCACCTTCTCACTCATAAAAGAACAGAAACCATCGGAGGAGCACTCACACAAACAGTTTTTCTCTCTCTTTCTCTCGCCACTCTCTTCATTTTCCTCTCTCTCTCTCTTCATAACTTTCCTCTTTCGATACTCCTCTCGTCATTTGTTGTGTCCATTTCCGACGGTTTTTACTATATTTTTGGATTTTTTTTTGAATTATGTTTTTTTCTGTTTCAAGTAATGTGGATTTAGACTGGATTATAATTCGTTTTCAATGAGTGAGAATAAGAGACTCGAAAAAAAATTTACACACTCAAAGTAAACTGTTTCAAAGAAAACATTTTGAAAGAAATAATTTTGAGTTTATGCTGTTCCAATACTTTCATCTCCACAGAAAATTTTTTTTTCTTCCAAAAATATTTTTTTTGCAGTTCACTGTTTCATTGTTTCCTAGTTACTAATCCTGATCAGTTTGAATATTCCTAGATGGCTTCCACAAACTTAATTCTCTTTCAAATTTCTGCTTGAAATTCAAAATATTATTGATTCTGTGCTGACTAAAAACTGAAAACTTAATTTTGTTGAATATTCAAAAAAAAAGGATTTTTTCACACAAAATTTTCAAAACTTTTCTGTTTCACAAAGTTTTTCTTATTGGTCTCATAAAAAATTATAATTTAGCTTTGATAGACCGTGGGTTTCGGAAATTTCTAGAGCGTTTATTTCACTAAAATTATACCGTTTCAAAGAAAATATTGCATTGGATACTAAATGCTATACACAATTATTCAAATGTTTCAAAAAATAAATTTTTCGCAAAAAAAATTAAGTTTACTGTTTTATTGTTTTCTAGTTACTGATTGTTTTTAACCTGGATGGTTCAAGTTCCACTTCATATCAAAAAATTGTTTTTTTTTCAAATTTCGTTCTTTCCCTGTTTCGAAAAATTTTTTAGTATATTTCACTTCGAAACCAAAACATTGGTAATCGTTTCCCGCTGAACATCTACATTTTTTTGAAAACTCTCTTGAAAAAGTTTCCCAAAATCTCAAACATTTTCTGTTTCCCAAAAATTTGGTTCCTGTCCTTATAATGAAATTTACGATAGATCGATTCTAATTTTTCTTCGAATCAAGCTCCCGCCTTTTTTCTTCCGGTTTCTGTTGCTCTGATCCTCTTGCGCACTGCTGATTTCAAATGACAATGTTTTCAATCACTACCATCTTGGATAATTTTATTTCCAAAAATTCGCTGTTGCACGATGTTCAAAAAAACCAAATCTAAACCGTTATTTTTCAATTGACGGAATTATTTTTTTCCTATACCGTAATCATTTACCAAAAAAAAATTACCATAGTAACTTTAAAAACGGGCGGAGCCTTAGGTAATTGATAGCAACTAGCTGACGAAAAAATTTGAAAATTATAAATTTCAAAAAAAATTTATGTTTGAATGAAAAATGTTCTCGTGTGTTTTTTCAATTAAATCCAATGTTGCATAAATGGTCAGAAAATGTTTTTTAGTTATGTGGACGGAGCCTAATTCAAAATTTAATAATAGCGTAGATTACCTTATAAGGATAGCTGAACAGAAATTTAAAAATTTTTTGCTGTTCCAAGAAAATTGTTAAATTTTGTCATTGGATTGTCGTTAATGGTCCGGTGAAATGTTTTTTTAGGAATACTGTAGTTTTATTTAAAAAATACGATTTTCTCTGAAATTACCAGGGAAAATTACTGTTTCCACAAACTCACTTTAATATCCAATTTTTCATTATGCGTTGCTCTTGACAGAAATTAATGTTACAAATCTCTTTCTGCGTCTCTTCATTCCACTCACTCTCTAACCTCTTTGCTTCCAAATCTTGAAACCTTTATATCTCAAGAACCAGAAGCCCTATCAAAAAGTTGTCAACTACAAAAATATTTCCCATTTAATTTTCTACATTTCTCTAATTGACCATTTCAATCCACCTCCCCTCCTTCAAAAGATACACCTCCTCAAACAATTTCATCAAAGTGAGCGTGGCCTCATCCAGTTTCATGTCACCTTCGGCTAATGGCTAATAATAATAACACATTGAAACTGACCCCTTTTTCTTCTTTTCTCCCAAAAAAAACACCTTTCGTCCTTTGTGTCTGCGTCTCTCTTGGTCTCTATACTCTCTCGTCAGAGGAGAATAGAGGGCACGACCTCGACGGCGACGAAATTTCACACTTTTCTTCCTTTTTCTTTGGATACGGTTTTCTAGAAATTTCCCAGGATTAGAGTTTAGAGATAGAAAGAGAGAGAGAGAGAGCGCAGAGAAGCTAGAGTGTCTGCGTTTTTCTTGCCTTACTTCAAAACCCCATATCTCGAAAACCATAAGAGCTAGAAAAAAGTGGTCAACTACAAAAATGTTCAAAATTTTAAGCTGAGCAACATTGTAGTTGACCACTTTTCTCTAGCTCTTATAGTTCTCGAGATACATTCTGACTTTTCGACAACTGTACTATTTTCTAGTTTCTCGTTTTTCTACTACTATACATAGGACAATTTATGAATTGGAACTAGGCTAGAGAACAGGTTTTTAACTAGAGGGGGGGGGGGAATTGTAGGCTTCAGATAGGTCTAGAATAGGATGAAAATAGGCCTAGGAAAGTGTTTACGACACAAACTGAACTGAAAAATAGACCTAATCAGACCTTAAAAAATTGAAACAAAAATTTTTTCAAAAAAATTTTTTTTTGAATTTTTGACTAATTTAGGACCTAATTGCTAAGTTGGTCTAGTTTTAGGCTTCATAGGCTTTTATAAACTGTTTTAGACCAGTCCAAACTTTTTATAATGTTACGCCTAAAAAAATTTTTTCTTCTGTTTCAGGAATTTTCGCTTTCAACTAGCCTTCTTTGAAACTCTGCTAACTCTATTATATCAATGTTAAGAAAAAAGTTGTCCATTACTATATTGCTCAGCTTAAAATTCTACACATTTTTTGAGTTGACCACTTTTTGATAACTTTTACGGTTCTCGAGTTATATCGCTTCAAATAAAGAAACGTAGACTTTCTCGTTTCTCTGCGCTCTCTTTCTCTCTCTCTCTCTCTCAGCTTATTGCTAACACTAATAATCATCATAATCAGCTGATAACAAATGTCATATTTCACCGTTTTTCCCAAGGTTTTCCGCTTAATTGATCACACTGTCTCCCCCCTCCCAAGCTATTAGAAACACAGAAAAAAGGGAATTCGGGGGGAGGGTGAAAAACGGAAAAAGTATGTCAAACTTTTATCTCTCTCTCTCTCTCTCTCTCTCTCTCTCTCTCTTTCATTTCCCACCGGATGAAACACACGTCTCCTATCCTATCACGCATTTATCATTTCCGTTTTCTTTGACGCCGTGATTTTTTTTTGCTTTCGGACACTTTTTTGGCTGGACGAGATTTTTCAATTTTTGAACTTTGGAATATATTGGATTTTTAGGGCAGTTTGGGGGTTTGAAGGCAGTTTCGATAATAATGACCATATTGATTTTGATAATTTGGTCCAGTTCAATGAAAAAGTTGAAACAGATTTTTTTGTTGAAATTTTTGAAAAAAAAAGTTGTTTTGGAATGTTTGATTATATTTTTTGGTTAGTTTAGGAGCGTTTTGACGTTTTTGATCAAATTCTTTCAAAAAGGACACTAGAAAAAAATAATTGGATTAATTTAATAGAGAGAGTGAAACAGAATTTTTCTTTTCCAAATTTTAAAGAAAAAATCTTTGTTTTTTAGGTTCACCAATTGGCGTACTGTTGGTTCAGATCAGTTTTTGGTTATTTTATGCCTTGAAACCGGAAAAATTTCCAATTTTTTCGAATAACTTGCACTGTTATTCAGAAATAAAAAAGTTGAAATTACTAAATTAAAATAATTTTTTTCCATTTCTGAGGTAAAATATAAACCATTAAAGTTAAGAATCAAATGTTTCTAATCAATACAGTGTATAGCTTAAAACAAGATTTCAAATCACTTTCAAAAAAATAGTGAAAATGAAACGGTAGTTTTTCGTTCAAATATTTTTTTCCTAAACGGTATGGAAAAGTTTTAGGAACAAACTCTTTCATTAGCTAATTTTCAAAAAAATTTCCCTGTTACAGTAATTTTTTGAGTCTGACTGTTGCCGGAGTGTAAGATAAACATGTGTTACTCAAAAAACCCTTTTTTTTAAATATTCCACGATTTCTGTACTCTGTACCCACGAAAAAAAAATTCTGAAATTCTCGAATTTTCTCTCCGATATCAAACTTATCAAAGAGAGAAATCTACGTAAGGAACACCAAATATTTACTTTTTTCTTGTAAAAGAGTCTTGTACTTGACATATAAGAGAGAGAGAGAGAGAGAGAGAGAGAGAGAGAGAGAGAGAGAGAGAGAGAGAGAGAGAGAGAGAGAGAGAAAAGAGTGGGGGTGTGTCAAAGTGATAAAATACGGGAGAAAGAAAGACAAACTTTGCTTTTCGGAGGTTTTTGATAGCTAGCCGCTTGTTTTTTTGGGTGATTTTTTTGGTTTTTCCCGAGTTTTTATTTTCTGCTTAGCCTAAAAGGAGTATAAGTGTGGCAGAACAGCTATGTGATTTGAGATATTTTTTTGAAGCGGTAGTTTTTATTTAGACTCCGCCCACTTTTAACGGCTTAGTACTTGGATTGAAATTGTTGAGAGGCTACTTTTTTTAAAAATCTGTGGAAACAGTAAGAAAATTTTCAAGGAAAACGTTTTCTACCGGAAGTATTAATCAGGATACATGAGTTTTGCAAAATCGAACTTTTGAAACTGTAAAATTTTATTTTTTTTCAATTTTTCTTCACAGTAGATTTGTTTGAATGCTCTTCTTGACGAAATTTTTGCAATTTACGGAATGGCATCAATAACACCGGCTGATTTGTGAAATTTTTTTGAATTTTTCGAAACAGTAAACTTTGAGAATTTTTTCAAAAAACTGAAAATTTCTTCTACTTGATTTAGACGCTAGATTAAGAATTTTGAGTTTTTTTTAAATATTTTCAGTCTCTCAATTCTCTAGAAACTTTATAATTATGAAAACCCCTATTGACTAGCACTGAAATGTTGGAAAGAGCATAAAAAATAAAAAATGAGGTGAAACTGTAATTTTTTGGAGAACAGCGTGAAAGTGGCTGCAATGGCTAATTGTGAAATTTCTTAGAACATAACAGTCGACGAATTAAAAAAGCAGATTTCTTAACATTTATAAAGATGGTTTGAAATAGTAATTTTTGGAAATTTTCATCATTTTTTCATCGACCTTTTTTGACTTTACATAAATTTAGACTTGATTAAAACGCTAGATTAAGGATTTTAAGCTGTTTCATGGGTTAGAAATATAGTTTTCGTTTCTGTTTGTATTTCATTGTTTAAAATTTTCAAAACCATCAGAAACGATTAAATCAAGCCAACTAAAAGGTTGAAAAAAGAATCGAAATTGAAAAATGGATTGAAACAGGAAATTTTTTGAGGAATTTATCAATAAACTTAGTTTTTGGCGTGTATCCATCTGCACTATTAGCTGTACTAATTATTCGGCATATTGAAATTCAGGAGCAGAAACTGTAAGATTTTAATTTTTTTCTATTTTTTGAACATTCCCGATAGTTTTGGATGGAAGCAAATGTGCTCTATGGCTAATTGAGAAAAATCTTTTGATTGCGCAAAACTGACACGAGTTACTAGAAAAATCCAATTTCGTAAAAATTTTAAAAATTTAAAAATTTGTTGAAAATGTAAATTTTTGAAAAAAATTCAAAACGGGTCTAACAGAATCTAATTCATGGTTCAAACACATTTTTTATCTGAAAGAAAAATTTAGGCTCCGCCCACACCTTTTTCTATGAACACTCCTATCTTGCAGTTCATAGTGTGCACTTTACCTAATAGTATTACTGTGAAAAACGAAAAATATGCTTTTTTATATTGAGAAACAGTGAAAAAAATTTTCGAAAATTCAATTTCCTTCAAAGTGGGCGGAGCTTAATCAAAAATAATCAAATTCAAAATATGCAAAATAACCTCCTAACCCCGAGTTTTTCCCCCAACCGGAAATGGAAAAAATTCAAAAATAAAAATATTTTTTCCCATCGTTTCCGATGACTCATATCATTTTTATCTTCCCATTTCACCCCCAAAAAACAGAAATTTCGATATCATCAAGATCATATGTCTCTATTTGCTCTTTGTCTATGTACCTTGTCTCCCCCCATCATTTCTTTCCACTTGACTCCCCATTTTCTTGGTTTTTTGGACTTCTTATCAATCGTTTTCGAGAAAAGAATTAATGTGAATAGATTTGAATTAGGCTCCGCCCACTTGAACTAGAATTCTCAAATTTCTTGCTGTTTCAAAATTTCGAAAAATTAATAATATAGATTAATTCAAATTATTAAGGAAAATTACTGATTCAGAGGTAGTGTTGACTTAAGCTGATGTTAATTCTTTGTAATAAGAATCCAGTTAGCAATGAATGATTATATGCTTGAACTAAACTCTATTCAAAGCCCAAGAACCAGATTATCAGAGAAAAATACAAAAAAAAATTGAATCTTTTCTGATAATCTTCGAAAAATACAAAAAAAAATTGAAAAAAAAAAACTCGAAACATTTTTTTCACTGTTCCAAAAATTTTCTGTAACGTATATATGTTTCACTGGTGCTTCGAGTCGCTGATGTCTTCAATTTCAAATTACAAAAAACATTTTACTGTTTCAAAATTTTCATAATGACTACCTTTGGGCAAAAAGACTAGTTCCGCTGATTGTATAGGTCGAAAAACAGAATAAGTCATTTTCTGGTGAAAAAAATAAAAGTATTTAAAAAACTGTTTCACAATTACTGTAAAAAATTTCGAAAATTCAATTTCACAGTATTATTTATTGAGGCAGACTTTTCTAGTTTTTCAATATTCTTATCCGTTAATATATGGTTTCACCACTTTTTTATGACTTTGCTCCCTTTTTTCTACTATATTTACTGTACTTTCTCAATTTTTTTCAACATTTTTTTCAAACTTTTTTTTTTCTGTTTCAAAAGTACTCGTGAAATTGCTATCTTGTAACACCCGTAATGCCACACTTCCTTAGACTTCTAATTATTTTTTTTCCGAAAAATACATAGAATTTCTGGAATTTTTTGAACTTTCAATCAGAAAATGCAAATTATCTGACAATTACTGTTTCAAAATTCCTATTTATTAACTATCGACTTCCCAAATTGTTAAGTTTTTCATTGTTAGAGTATTCCCTCCATTTCATAGATTACCTTAACTATTCTGTGAAGTCATAAAAAAATAAAGCTTTCTGTTTCAAAATCCGCTCAAAAAACAAAAATTTTTAGAGCATTACTCCATGATCTCTTTTACGATAGAATATTTGGTGAAAATATCAACTAATAAAAAACTGTTCCATATTTTCTATAAAAAACGATTTCATTTAGATTTATCAATTCTCCTTCCAATTCCAATCTTTTATTACTATTAGTTTGTAGTATTTTCGTAATTTTATTCTACAATTCTTCATTAGGGAAAGTCAAAAATTCGAAATTTTTTACCCAAATCTGTAATTTATCGGTAATTACTAATAGTATTGGTTTTCCAGGCAAAACGTTTTTTTTTCACTGTTTCCACATTTCTTACTGAAAAATTATGAACCTTTATATTTGTTGATTTGGATTTAAATTTCTATTTTACCCGATTTCTTTCATTTTACATATTATGTTTCTAATTTTCCGTTTTTATATTTCTATTACAGATCCCCCATCACCTGCCAACTGGTCATCCCCGAATTTTCGAATGTCTTCACTGGTTCAGTTACCTTCTCATCACCCATCTTCATCATTCCCAATGGAAATCGTCGAACCAGGAGGACTGAAAGGGTTTCAGAATGTGCCAGAAGTCGATTTAGAAGGAGGAGTCTTAATGAAAACTGTTGAGGTAAGGTTTCAATCAGAAAACTCAAATATTATTAAAACAAAAAGTTGAAATTTGAAAAATAATATTTTGAAACAGAAAAAAAATTTTAATTTTTTTTCGAAAATTTTTTTTCAAATTTCTGTTTTTTTTTCGAGTTCTACCTCTAAAATTCTTTTAATTCTTTTCTCGCAATGAGTAACCAGAGGAACTTATCAAAAATAAAGTGGGCGAATTCCAATTTGACATTTTCCTACTTTCTTATCACTTTTTTTTCTTCTAGAAAACGTGAATTTCTGATTGAAATGAACAATTTCCGTATTGAATTTCTCCCTTTTTTCAATTCTTTTAATCGGAAGTTTAGAAAATTTCCGTTTTTTCTCTGTTTCAAGATGATCAGAAATTAAAGTATCTAATTTCCTTTTTGCTGGGCTGCCCACAACATCTCTTTGACTTTTTCATCTTGTTTAACTTTTTTAAATGAGTTTTCTACTTGGAAAAAATTGAAAAGGTGTGTGAAAAACGCTCTTTTTATACATTTTTTCCCAGAAAACACCTAAAAAAGAGAACAGAATTAAATTCGTCAAGCTAAAGCCGAACATCATTTCAATATAGCGTCCCTTTCGAAGCCTGGTGGAAATGTTATTGGATTATTGAGATCACTTTTGAAACAGAGAAAAATTTTTTAAAGGTCAAAAATGCAAAAGTAAAAACGTTTTCCGACTCTCTACTTGAAAATTCAAAAATTAAATTTTTTTCACTGTTTCTCTATTTTTTTTCCAAAATTTCTTGTATTAGCTGTTACTGCTTTATCTTCAAATGTATGTGATAAAAAATTCCCGACACTCTCTCAAAAATGATTATTTTCAGGAAGAAGACACAGATCCATCAGACGGTTGTCCTATTCGAGTCATCGAATATCACATTTATTTCCCAGAGACAAAAGACGAATTAATAAAAACAGTGAGGCAGAAAGTGCAGATTAATTGTCGACAAGTAATGCGGAGTGTTCGGATGATTGGTTCTGAGGCAAAGGTTAGTCGGCCTTTTGGTTTTAAAATAGAAATTATGGGCGGGTGGGGGTTATTTTTAGAAAATTTAGATGAATTATTTGGTCTGACTTCTGTGATAATAAATTCATATTGTAGGTTCGCCACCGATTTCATCGAAAAAAGCAATTTTTTTGAAACAATTATGAAACTGTATTTTTTGTTTGATTTTTCTTCTGTTTCATCTGTTTTTACACCACAACTAGTTCAAATTAGCTACTTGAGTGGCTAAAGTTTAGCTTCGGACAAAAATTCAACAAAATTTTAATTTTTCGAAAAAAAAAATTTTTTCCCAAAAACGGAATATTTGTCTTTGAATAAGGTTACTACCGTTTTGACGATATTTGTTGATTATTGAAACGTTTTTTTAATGATTACTGCTTCAAAAAATCTTAAGATAACTGTCATTTTTCATTGTTTGATACCCGGTTGACCAACTGTTAACAATACTTCCAGTAAGGATAAACAAAATATACTGTTTCACTAGAACAATACCGGTATTTTGAAACAGAAATTTTTGATTCTGAACTTAGAGAACAATAAATCAAAAAAATTCCTGTTTCATTTATTAATTTTCAAGTAAGTCACATGATTATTGATACTAGTACACTTTAAGGATCCATTTTTTTAAAATTCTCAACAAATTATGGAAAGCTTATATGAAAAACTATATGAAAACTTATGAAAACTTATGAAAAACTTAAGACAGATAAGTTTTTCATATTTTTCATGAGAATGTAAAAAAATTCTCTGTTTTTAAAGAAAAATATTTTCCGCTCTACGAAAATGTGCTTAATTTGATGATCAAATGCAGATTCATACAAACAATGCTTACTATTAGACAGGATTTCACTTGATTTCTCCGAAATTCTCTCTCTCTCTCTTTCTCTCTCTCTCTCTCTCTCTCTCTCTCTCTCTCTCTCTCTCTCTCTCTCTTTCTCACTCATTCCGACTCCCAATACAAATATATTTGAACAAGCGACTCCCTTTTTTCGAAAAAGCAAAGCACCAGTTCAATTTCTGTGTTAAAAGAGAAGAAGGGAAAGAGCACAAACACATACTTTTCAATACATTTGACACATATTGTCACTCACCGTTTCTACCAAAACTTTCCTTTTCCCTTTGTTTTGTTTCAAAATATCGCTTTTTTCTTGTTTTAAGCATAAAAGTTTGTTTGAGGAAGACTAAAGAATGTTTATGAAGAAGCAGAATCTAAATAATTGAGGGATTTTGTTATAAAATTTTGAAACAGTGATTTTCATTAGCGCAGAAGTAACAAAAATTATCAAGTAATTTCAAATTTTAGCCAAGTGATGACTTTTTTCTCTGAAACAGATTTTTTTGAACCCAGTTTCCGGTAGATTCGCATTTTCTTTGAGTTTCTAAAAAAAAGTTCTCGAAAACAGTTTGAGGATAAGGTGTTATTGGATCAACTCTGTTTTTCACCTTATCCAATTGAAACTTTGAATGTTTTGAAATCAAAAAATAGATGATTGAAACAGAAATTTGAAAAAAAATGATTTCTTGGTCATATTCACTTTTTTCAACTATTTGAGTAGTACTAGTGTAAATCCACGGAACCGATACTAAATCATCTCCAAATCTTCAAAAGATCCATTCGAAACAGCAACTTTTTGGAAATATTTATGTTTCAAATATAGTATTTCTCAAACATCCAATGTTTTCGTAGATTGTTGAGCTGATACCAAATTAGGAATTAAAACTTGAAGCAACATTGCTCTATTATGCCAGAAATTCTAATCTCGTCAAACACCTTGATAAATTGTTTATTTTCTGGTATTCTTCAATCAATGATAGCTTGAAACAGTGAGAATTGTTTTTTTCTGTTAATCTTGGTCCGAGAAAGTTCTTCCACTTTGAAAACACTAAATTAATGCATTGAGAATGTTCCTACCGTAGTCAATGTGCTGTAAAATTATAAGCCAACGTAAGCTGTTAAAATATTAATTTTTACCATCTTTGGAACAACAAATTACTGTTTCACTAGAGAATCATCAATATTTTTAAACAGAAAAACAATCAACATAATTATTGCTTTTTAAAATTGTTGTATAAGGTCAACCGAATGTAACTAGACACTGATAATTATTTATCGTCTCGAGAACAGAAAGAATTTACTATTTCACCAAAAACTCATAAATATTTCAAAATTGGATAGGTCAATTCTTGGTATTTTGTCACTATTTTAAGTGTTTTCATATCGAAAACTATCTTATCAGCAGAATCCATTCGATAGATCACTAATTGAACCACACTGATAAGCTATAAAAGAGTTTACCGAAGACAATAGTTATTTTTCGTGCAATTTTTTAATTAATGATAGTTTGAAACAGTGAAAAAAAGTTTAACAAGTTAATTACGACTTACAATTCCCCGGATAAGTTTTTCCACGTGAAGGCACTAAATTGAAGCAGTAATATTTTTCTACCGTAGTCATTGCAATTTAAAAATTATTTTTTTTGGTTTTCGATATTTTAACGCACCTAAAATCTGAGAAATAATAAACTCCAAAGATCCCATGATTATGGTAAAGAAAATTGGATGAAACTCTTAATTTTATTTATTTATTATAGGTTTTTTTCAAAATTTTCTGAAATGAAACTAAAATAATTTTTTTTAATTCCAACCTCCCCCATTTTCCCACCTCATTCCACCCATCAAAAAAACCCCAAAGCCAATTCATTTCGTATGCACCGAATAAAAAATTGTGTGTGTGTGTGGAGGACACGAGAAAAAAAACGGATAGGGAAATGGGCATTTCACACATTCCAACGGTGTGTGTATGTGAGAAACCATAAAAACGGCTGTAAAACAAGTCTCCTTCTCTTTTTCACGCTTTTCCGGACATTTTGAAATAAAAAAAAACTCAAAAAATGTCTCGACCGCCTGTATTACCTATCACTAAACCACCACTGAACTTGACTATTGGAAATCCGAATTTGAAGAAATTTGTGACGTGGAAAATTGAGAAATCCTCTGTTGGAAGAGGAGAGGTGAGGATTTAGAGGTTTTTTCTGGATTTTTTCAGAATTTTTTCAATTAAAATTGAATTCTATAGTAAATAATCAATGTTCCAGAAATTAAAATATTTTAAATTTTTCTAAACATTTACTGTTTCAAACAAAATTTTGAAATTTGTTTTGTGAAACACCGATCATTACAGTTGCTATTAGTAAAATTCTAAATAAACGACATTGACTTCCTCTGTTTAAAACGTCATTTTTGAGCGAAACAGAATTTTTCAAACAAAGTTACTGTTTCGAAAAAAACGTTTCCTATGGGATCTTTGAAACCCCCTACTGATTGTTTTCGTTCACGCCTAATCCCCTGTTTTTTCTGGTCAAAATGAGTTATTAGTTATTTTGATTGTAAGAAATGTAAAAATGTGAACCAAAACAATAGAAGTGGGCGGAGCCTAATTTCGAAATTAAAAAAAAAAACTGATTCAATGGAAGTATATACTTTGGAAAAAGTTAAGAAAAAGCAATAAGGAGGATACCAGATCATTTTGTTTCTCTGAGAACGAAACGATTCTTAGAACCAAAGGAAACAGAAAACACAGTGAAAATTTTCTAGCGTAGTAATATTTGAACCTCGTCGATAAAAGGAAGCCTAGACCTCTAAGGTTTTGAAACCTCATTTTGGAGTGAAGCTGTAATTTTTTCAAGTTTTTAAAGTTTAAAAAACACATTAGATTCCTGTAGAAACTGAAGTCATGAGCTCTAAATAACTAGAAGTGGGCGGAGCCTAATTATAAAAATTTTCCGTTTCAAAAAGTGTGTTTTATCTTACATTCCGAATTTTCAACATTCTAGATATTGCAGAATGGGGCTTCTAATGTTGAAATAACTAAAAGGGGCGGGGCATAAACTAAATGCTAGTAGTCGATTAAAAATTCCATAACAATTAAAAAAAATAGTATATTGTCTGAAATCCGATATCTATGTATCAGGAATATTTTTTCTCTGTTTCAAAAAATTTCTGGAATATTCGAAGTTAAGGTTTTTGGTGTTGAGATAGCGAGTATTTCCCCTATTTTCCAATTTCCAGGTAACCGAAATCGGTCAACGAATAAGCGGCGATATAAAAGGAATGCGGCCGGTGGAGTTTTCGACGAATTCCAGACAAATATGTTTGGATCATCAGAATCTTCAATTGGATATGAGTGATGAGCAGGTTAGTGGGGTCAACCAAAATTCAGTTCGCATTGTAATTTAACAATTTTGGATTTGTTTTTCTGATTTTTCTGAAACAGTAAATTATTTTTCAGGATCAGAGAATCGCGTTGGCTCTAAATCAGGTTCCCGACACGTTTGCGGCGCTTTTGGATCGCGAACAGGATATGTTTGGTGAGTGCTTTGAAACTTATTCATATTAAGACTGTTTCAAGGTTATTTCAAACGTTTGGTGGGTATTTTAAGCGGTTCTGTCTGTTCTAAATGTGAATCCTACTGGTCATGTATAAATATTAGCAAACCCCGAATTCTGTCATTAACTTATTGAAAATTGTAGAAACTGGTTTTTTATTAGGAAGGTTTTCCAAAATCAACAGTTATGCGTATCAATGAAATTTCAACGTTAAGAAATACACATGGAAAATTGAAACAGCAATTTTTTCTGTTTCCATCAAATTTTTTCTAACTCCAATAATTAATTTTGTTAATTTCACCTCCTTTGAAGATTTTCAGCTTTTCACGGACAATTTTCTTTAACAAGAATAAATTCAGACAATATGTATACTTACAAAAAAAGTATTTTTTTTTTCAAAATTTCGAATAACTTTAGGAACAAAGATACATTCTGAAACGAATAATATTTTCAATTTTTCCAATTTCATGTGGAGAATTGAAACAGGGATTTTTTGTTTCCAAAATTTATGTGATGAATTTTGATTAAGCTTCTTCCATCATGAGTTTCTAACGTAAAACATGGGAATTTCGATTTTTCATACCTCAAAAACTCCGTTGCAAAATTTCGAAAATGATTTCAAAAAGACAATATTCACTGTTTCAACGATTTTGAACATATCTGCTTTTCTTCATGAATTTTTGATATAGGAGTTTTCAATTTTCAAAAAAAATTTTAGACCTTTTCTAGCTATTTTCTTCTTTTTCTCATTATTTCATTTTCAGTTAAACGATTCCCTGGACTATTCGACAAAGTGAAAGCGAAATCAAATGAAGTTCCGTCGACAATTACAGAAGTGATCGAGAATCCGGATGGAAGTAAAACGACACGTGTCAAAAGTCGGAAATCATACAGGTTAGTGGGATTACGGTATTTTTTTACTGTTTCAAAAAATTTAATTTTCATTTTTTCCCCTATTTTCATTATGATTCGAATTCCCGCTTTTTTCCTTTCTCGAAAAAATCATGATCACACCCAAAAAAAGAAGAGAAATAATCCGTTTTTCGGAAAAGAAATCATGCAAATCGACACAGTTTTCTCCTCGATTTTCGAGGATTTGAACACAATTCTCACTTTATTTATGTGTGTTTATTGGAAAAAAATACTTTGGATTCAATAAAAATACGTTATGATAGCTACAGTAACCCATATTTTTTCAGTTCAACGTTCTCCTCTCATCAAACATTTGTGAATGGAGTGAAGCAAATGTCGAAGAGCAAGTTCAGAGCGTTTGTTGAGTATCAGGTAAGCTCCGCCCACTTTTTTGAATCCCTTGTTTTGGAAAAAGAACTTTTGAAAAAGTTATATGAGATTCGACGATCTCAATATTTTAAAGACAATTTTCAAAAATATTTTTTTGAAACAGAAATTTTTTCAATCAATGATAACTTTAATTCTGGAATAGAGATAGTCCATAGTGGAGCAATACTTTCCAAAAGTTGTGGAAAAAATTATTAAATTATAACAGTAATTTTTTTATGAAGTTATTTTCTGTTTCAAAATTTTGATAAAATTTAGTTTACTGAGTTTTTTACCGGTACATTTTTGTTCCGAGAAACGATTTATTTCAAAATTATCGATTTCGGGAAGTTACAAAAAATGGTGGTGATATTAAAAAAATGAAAGTTCTGGTTTTTTTAATGAGAATTCCAATAAAAACCAAACTACAAAGATAAATTTAATTTTGCAAAATAATGATGAGAAGATATCGGTTAAACATTAATTTTCAAAAAAGTAAGATAACATGTGTAACAGTAGTTTTTTAGTGAAATATTTCATTTTACCGAGATAAAAAGGCTAATTTTTTGTTTCAAATTTTATTTTGCTGTCATTGCGGAGGATTAACTGAACTTTGCCTAGGAAAAATTAAAAAAAATATGTGAAACAGTAATTTTTTGTTGAATAACTATTATGTTCTGTTTCAAAATTCCTATGAACTTGATTTCTGATACACTTTCTGATGAATTTTTGGTTTTTTAAATTTCCTACCGGTAAGACGCTAGAAGTATTACAAATCTTATAACAGTTCTGCTTTTCCAAAAAATTCTCTGTTTCTAAATTCTCATAATTTTGACTTCAAGTTACTTTCTACTGTTCTTCTAAACTTTTTTTTGGTCCTAAAATTTCCAGTAGAACTACTAAAAAATTATGAACATTCAGATTATCCAATAGAATGAACAAGAAACTACACAACAAAGATAAATGAAATGTTGAAAAACAAAGATTGACATTATTAAGAGTCGACATTGTTATCGATTACACTTGATTCTCGAATATTATGAAAGAATTATGAGAAACAGTGATTTTTATAAAAAAATAGAGTTCGATTTATCGACTTTTTATAGTTTTTAACAATAAAAAAGGCTCACTCTTACGTTTTTATCTTCAAATTTCCGGTAATCAGCAAGTATAGTATGAACAAACTTTTTGGAAATTAAAAAAAAAATTCTCGAAACAAAATTTTTTTTCTGTTCTGGAATTCAGGCTACAAAACGTAGTGACGTTCCGGAAGTCGTGAAAACCAACCATAAATTGCGGAACAGTAGTTTTTTTCAAAAAAAATTTATTTTTCAAAAATTTTATAAATGTGACTTTAATGTTATTTCTACCGGTAATTCTCAACTTTTCTTTCAAAAATTACCATTATCATGATGATTTCTGAATGTTAACCAGAGCAAACTTCAATTAAGTGATCTAGAAAAAAATCATTAATAAAACATGCAAGAATCAGTAGTGTTTCTCGAAATTTTTCCTGTGAAAATTAGATGTAACGGTAATTTTTGTTTTTCAAACGGTAAAATATTGTTTTGAAATTTTTTTACCGCTAAAACACAAAGGAATTGTTTAAAAAATTTCTCTTTCACTGTTATCGGTAAAAAATTGATTTTGACTGATAAATATTGAATACTCCTTTTGTGTATATTCTGTAATTGAAAAACTGTTCCTGCTTTAAAAAACCGGCTAATGTTTTTATCGCTGATGAATCCCAAATAAAATTTCATTGAAACAGAAAAAATCGTCTCTTTTTTCAGGGCCCAGAAGGCGGATTCCAAGTGAAACTATCGGATAGTGATGATTTATCAGAAGACGAATTAGAAGACGATGACACAAAATCTCAGTCTTGTATCTCTGAAATTGACACTGATTCGGAGATCACCGGAGGATCGACGTCGACGAAATCAGGATTGGATAAGAGATATCAGAAGGCGTGGTACGCTGCAAAAGAATTGGTTGACAGTGAACAGAGATATGTCGAGAAATTGAGACTTTTGGGAGATGTAAGTCCATAAATTTCAAATTCTATTAAAAATTAATTTTTGATTCTAGAAAAAAAATTGATTTGAAACAGAGAAATAATTTTCATTTTTTTTTCTGAAAATGTGGTTTTTTTCAACAATTTTTTTCTGTTTCAAAATTTTTCAAGTACGAAATTCTAAACTGAAAATAGCAATTTCAGACATTCCGAAATCGTTTAATAAAAGAAGAAGTGATCACAAATGACAAAATCACTCGTCTATTGGCCAATATCTCTTCTTTATATCAATTCCATAACACTCATTTTCTACCTCAACTAATGGATTCAATTAGGGAATGGCAGACGACGAAGAGGTTAGTTTAAGCATAGTGAACAAATTTGAGTAGGGTTTGATTACGGGAAATAAAGATAGAATTATTTTGAAACGGTGAATTTTGAAAATTTAGTGTTTCGAGCCTCCAATTTAATACGAAGGTATACTTTTTTCAATGATCTCAGTAAATTTGAATCATTGACAATTTAAAGAATTTTTCATTGTAAATATCACAAACTTGTTGAAAATTGAAAATTGCCGGTAATTTTCATTTTAAATGATAAATTTTCGATTTTAACCGGTGAATCTATCAACAAAATGATTTTTCAAACGGGAAAATGAGAAAATGAGATAGTTTACCGGTAAAAATGAAACTCGTCGCTGATAAATGGGAAACCACTTGTTTTCAAACAATGTTACCTGTAAATTGCATTACTTCGCTAGCCACAAAAATAAAATGTTCTGTTTCAAAAATGATTTTTTCTGCTTTTAAAAAAATTTTTCTGATTCATCGGAAATATAGGGTCTAGCAAGATTTTTAAAAAATATCAGGATGCTGTTAATTTCTATAACAGGTCATATCATTATGTTCAAAGGAAAGCAAGAAAACCAAATATGTCCGAAGTTAGCTATGAAACATTAATTGAATTTTCTCACTGTTTCAATATTTTTTTGAAAAAATCATTCTTTTCATATTTTCTCGTTATCAAAAAAAATTAGGTGTGCGAAACCGGTCAAAAATAGATAGCAGGAAAAAGGGGCGGAGCCTAAGGTTTAAATCGATCAAAAAGACATCTATGTTTCAAATAAAAATTAATTTTTACGGTTTCAAAAAAAATTTTTTTCTGAAATTTTAAAAAATGTTGATGGTACTTTAATATTTTTCTAAAATTTAAATTTTTGGAGGGAAAAAGATTTAAAAACTAGTGCGAAAAGGGGGCGGAGCCTAATTGCTAACTGCTGCAGTAGATCTAATTGAAATAACGAATAATAGTGAAAATTTTTTTAAAATTTTAAAAATGAAAGCTTCGAAAAAATTACTGTTTCAAAAATATTTTTTCCCAGAACTTTTCTGAAAATTTCGATACTATACGTTCAGCCGGTCCAACTGTAACTATTCCAATTTTCAGAATCGCGAACGTGGTCCGAAAACAAGCGCCATTCCTAAAAATGTATTCCGAGTACACGAACAACTACGATCGAGCGTCGAAACTATTCGAGGAGCTGAAAAAGAAGAAAAAGTTTGCCGATGTGGTGAAAGAGATTGAGAAACAGTCAGAATGCGAAGGTCTTCCATTGGGACATCATCTGATATGTCCTGTACAAAGAGTGATGAGATATCAATTACTCCTTCAGGAGTACAAGAAGCATCTTCAACCAGATGATGCGGACTTTGAGGACAGTCGGTTGGCACTGGAATTGGTTCTTCAAGCTGCTGCTCATGCTAATGAGATGATGAAGAAGCTAGTAAGCATTTTTTATACAAAAGAAATAGTAGTAGGTTTGATTGAAAACAAGAAAAAAGTTTTTTTGAAACAGAATTTTTCTTTAGGATCCGCCCCTTTTTCTTAACCCACTCTTTCTCTGATTCTCTATCGAAATTCAAATTTTTTGAAAATCATGCTTGAAAAAAAGCAAAAAAAATAGGCTCCGCCCCTTTTTTAATCAAATTTTGAAATTTTGAATTTCACGAAAAAAAACCGTTTCAATGAAACGATGGACTACAGTTATGAGAGAATGTGTACTTACACATCATTAAATACCACAAGTTTTAAAACTTCACTATTTTTCAAAATATCTAATTAGGCTCCGCCCCTTCCACAAAATCCCGACAATTGGATAGAAATTTAACTTGAAAAATTTTGAAAAATTTTTGAAACACCTAGTTTTTTTTCGAATTTTCAATAATTTTTTTTGCGTTGCATTCAATTGAAATAATTTTTTGCTGACTGAATATAATTGAGCCACGCTTTTTTTCAACTTTTTCAAAAATCTGAGCTTTCCATACAGTATTATATTTTTGAAAATTGACACATTTTATCAATAAGTTACTCAAATTCTCTAAAAACGAAATATCTTCATGAAACAGAAATTATCTCTTGTTCTCATTTTTTTCTCTGTTCCTATTTTCTTTTCAAAGTTATTTTCAAACATCTTGAAAAATACGAGAAACGAAATCAAAAAAAGGATCAGACTATTAAATATTTCAACATCAAACTTTTCAAAGTTGTAGCTTTGAAACAGTGAAAATTATTGCTTATGTATTATTCTACTTGGTTTTTTACAAAAACCTTATATTTTCGTGAAACAGAAAAATTTTAGGCTCCGCCCACTTTTTCTTACGCTTTTGATCAATGGTTTCTGCACACCTAATTCCACATTTCCCGGAAAAAGGTTTTCTTCAAGCATCATTGAATAAAACAAGAAATTACTGTACCAGTGGGCCAATCCTAGAAACTGCAATGTTATTGAGAATTTTGGTATTCGAAAAATTTCAAACTGTAACTTTGAAACAGCAAACATTTTCATTTTCCTAAGTATCAAATCACTGTTTCATGAGAATAATTGATCTGTCATGCTTTCTCAAATTAATGTTTTTACAGTTTTTACGATTATCTCGAGAATAATCGTTTTAATTAAAGTTTACCTGCGAAGCCACTAATAACCCGTTTTCGAAACTTTTTTTTCGATAGTTGGTAATTTAGTAAGACGAGAGCTAAAATATCGATATTTTAAACTGAAACTGTTGAAAATTGTAGCTTTGAAATAGTGAAAAATGTTAATTCAAAAAATAAAATTAAACAACTGTTTCATAAAAGTAATAGTTTTTTCATATTTTCCGGAACGGAAGTGATTCGATTTTTAGGGGTAAAAACCTTTTATCTAGGCTCCGCTCCTTGAAGTTATTTTTAGTTTTAACTTATACAGTATAAGTTATACTTTCTACTAAACTCAATCTCTGAAAGTTTCAAAATTCTGAAATTGGCACTAACTATTACTTCACTTTTTCCGAAAATTAAATAATTTTGTGAAACATATAAATGCAACCGACATTGAGAGATTCGTTATTCGAAAAATTTCAAACTGTGGTTGTGGAACAGTGAAAAACGTAAATCTTCAGCAAACTAAATCAATGTTTCATGAAAGTGATTGATATCTTAAACTTGCTCGGGAAAATGTTAATCCTCTTCTTAAATCTGAAAATAACTGTTTCGATTTAATTCTACTCGCAAATCTACAGGCAACCTGTTAAAACTAGTATTTTCCGGTAGAAAATAGTCGAAATTAACTTTTTCCCATAAAATTATCGGTTTATCCTACTCCACCAGTAGAATTTCATAAGTAAAACATTATATTCCAAGTATCAAGTCGAAATAAATCAAACTCAAATAAAAAACATTTTGAAACTCAAAAATTTTCCTGTTTCATAAAATTCGTCTTAAAATTTGTAATGACATCCAAAAACATTTTCTTAGGACCGTTTCGGAAAAGTGATCGAAGTGCAAGAACAACTGGGCAACTCGATATCCCTTGTCTCCCCTGGAAGAGAGCTCCTTAAATCTGGATCCATTCAGAAGATTTCATCGACTACGGAGAAAACAGAAGAACGATTCATTTTCATGTTCAATGATTTGGTCATTTTGGCAAGTGAACGAAAAATGATCGGAGTGTCAAAGTACAAATTACGGGCGGTTTTCAGTGCGTCTCATATGATGGTTAGTTGTTTTCCAATATTTTTGAATTTGATGAAACACATAATTGAAATAATCATTATAATGCTAAGAAAGTAATTTTCAAAATTTTCTCGAAACAGTGATCATTAGTTTTTGGTCTTGAGTTCCATTTGTTTCAAAGACAACTTAATCACAGAAAACCAATAAATTAGTAGGAAAATTTATTTTTGAACACATTTTCTTGAAACAGTATTTAAAAAAATTACTGTTTTATAATTCACTATAGTTCCGAATTAATTACAGAGCAACATTACCATGATGGAATCGTTCACTGAAAAAAAATACTTTCATTTAAAAAATTATATACTAATTTCCTTAAAAATACAATTAACTTCAAATTGTTAAAACGGACTACAAGAAATACAATGAAATTCGGAATAAGTTTTTATCTAGAGAAGTGTTTTGAAACAGTAATAAGAAACTTAAATTTTCAAATGATTTCTGTTTCTAAGAACATTTCATTTTTCATTAGTTGATTTAAAACCAGTCGTGAGAGTACAAGACAGTAGATGCTTAGTTCCCGAGTTCGAGAAAAATTTTCATTGTTTGAAAATCCTTCAGTTCGAGTTTCAACTATCTATTCAAATCTTGCCTTTTAAAAACTAGGCTACAAGAGAAAAATAATTTGATTGGTATGATATTTTAAAAACTTGGAAATTAAAAAAAACACTGTTTCATAAAATATGTTTTCAATTTGCAAAAACAAAATAAAGTGATCATTCATTTTAATTCTGTTGAAAAAATATGTCACTTGAAAAAAATCGCGGTTTCTTATTATTGCTTTTTAAGAGCAATTTTTTTGAAAATAATGTAGATTTCTTCTAACTTCATTCTATTACACATCCATTATTTTTATATGATTTGAATATACTTTTTTGTGTTTTTTCAAAGGATAAGCAAAAAATAGACATTCATTAAGAATTAGCAATGCAATGAAATATTGAGAAATTGTGAAATCCTCGGATTGAACAAAAATTGGGAAAACATGATTTTCAAAAATGATTCCTGAAACAGTAATTTCTGGAAAACAGCCAAACTTTGAAAAATAAACACAGTTTCATATATAATTTTAGTTTCTACAGACTGATAGCAGAACAATAAAGTAATAACAAAGAGTCCAAAAACAATTGTCTCAAAAGTTTTTCAAAAACCATGTGAACAATTTACTGTAACCATTAATTAATGTTTTTTAAAACGAATTTTTCTAACGGTTGAGACGAATGAACAAAATATTATGAAACAGTAAAAAAAATCCGATTCTTGAGATTATTTCTGTTTCATATAAGCATTCTAATGTTTCCTCATTCCTTTCTGAACAATAATTCAAGGGTTTCTCATTTTTTTACAGAAAAATTTTCTTGTAACTTTAAAAAATGGATTGTATAAAAAAATCCAATCAAACTAAACCTCTATCCCTTTCGTTCATCCCAACCTACCGTAATCTTCAGGTGTGCGAAGGAGACAATCTAGAAAGAGAACACTCATTTTACCTACGAGGATCCGATGGAAATGGTCCCAAAAGATGTGTGGAACTGTTCACTCCAACTCAAAAAGAGAAAAACGAATGGGTCGATGCGATATTTTCGATTATCGATGAAGCCAAACTACACAGTGCCACGTTTACTTCTAGTTCGGTTAGTTTTCACATTTTTTGAAGATAACTTTTTGAAAAGTCAATCGAACATCGATTTCAAAAATAATAATTTCGAAAAATTCTGAAACTGTAAAATTTCAAAAATTTTCACTATTTCAAAGCAATATTGTTTTCTTCCACTGTTTCTCGAAAACCTGTTTTTCCATTAAATAAGTGAAAAAAGATAATTTTCAGAGAAGTTCAATCAGTGAAAACAACAATAACAATTCAATCGAGTCGAAGCACTGTGCTGATTGTGATATTGAATTCGGGTAAGTCGAGGCTCCGCCCACTTTTTACTAGATTATTTTCTGACGTGTTAGTCCCTAAGTATTTTTTTTAATCTTAAGCTCCGCCTCCTTTTTTTAAAATAGATACTCATCTTGTATTGAGTGCGCGAATATATTTATTCCATTACCAAAATTTTTGAAACGGAGAATTTTTTAAAAAATTTTTCTTATTTCAAAAAAACTTTAACAATCTGAATTAGATTTCGATACTATTGGGTCCTCAATCTGACCATCAGGCTCCGCCCACTTACTAAAAAATAATTAGGCCCCGCCCACTAAAATCCTGATCTCTTCATCGTTTTATTAAGGCTCCGCCCACTCAACTTATAAGCCCCGCCCATTTTCAACATAGTGATATACACGAAGGATTGAGAGCGCGAGCACATTTATTTCATTAACAAAATTTTTGAAACGGAAAAATTTTTTTCTGTTTCAAACAAAAATTGATTCAAATTAAGCTTTCAGAATTTTATTCACGATAACAATGATCCCATTAAAGCGCACTTTCCACCTTCTCATCTCTCGAAATATTCAGATTCCTATCCCGTGGCTCAAAATGTGTGAAATGTCACCGTCGCCTATGCAAAAAATGTTTTGGTCGCCATCGAAACGAATCGAAAAAGAACCGAATATGTGATACGTGTACGAAAAATATGGATTTGGAGGGAATTCCGAGGAGTTTCTCGACTCAGAGTAATATTCGAAGGAATATGTTACAGTTACCGGCAAAAGGAACGGGAGTTCTTCATTCAAGTCAGATTAGGGTAAGGGTTACGGTGGTTTTATGATTTTAAAATTATAATATAAAAATCGGTTTAAAATTAGAAAAAACGCAAGAAAAAAAATTACGAAAAAATGTTTTTCGATTTTTTTTTTCAAAAACTAAGATTATATCCAAGTTATTCGAAAATAAAGGAAACTGTTTATATCCGTGATTAAATTGTTGACAAGCGAGACAAAGATAGGTACCTTATTTGAAACGGAATTTTTTTCGTTTTTCGAAACAATTTTTTTTTTGAAATTATTCCGACGAAAATAATTTTCTGTCTCAAAAAATCTATCATTTTCCGAATATCAACTATTTTTTATTCAGAAATGTAGATAAACTCTTACCAAATCTAAAAAAATTTCGACTGTTTCAAAAAAGTTAGATTTTTTGAAAACATTGGGAAGTTTTAATTTGGCCGATTTTTCGCTTCTATATCTTAATTGATGAAAAAAGTCGAAAAAAAAATTTTTTACTCTCCAAAAAAACAAATTTTCCGGGAGAATACTTAAAAAATGCAATATTTTGCATTTTCAATTCTCCCTACTGTGCTACTTATTAAAAAACTTTATAAAGTGAACTACATATAATTATTTTTGCCGAAACAGTGATTTTTTTCTGTTTCATCAGATGTTCGTGTTTTCAACTTGAGGGAACAGTTATAGTTTTTGGCATGAAAATTGAGTTCGCCGTAACTAGAAACAAATAATGGTATAGTTTTGAATTCTGAACAAAAAAAAACAATTTAAAAAACTTGATCTCAGAAACTAAAAAAATTGGATATTTTGCATGTCCGAAGCTTCGCCCAAGTTAAATCTGTATCAAAACTCAAATTGAAAAATTCTGTCATGAAAACTATTAAAATTAATTTCTGAAAAAGTGAATTTTTCTGTTTCTATCAATTTTCCTGATATCGGTTTGAACCCTGAAAGATGCTCATTTCATTAGAGTTTTTTTGAATTACCGCTGAAAAAAGAAAAAGTTAAGAATCTCATTGTGGTACCGTGAAAATTCAACTAACAAAATTTTTTTGAAAAAGTAAATTTCTGCTGTTTCAAAAAACTTTCTTGTTCTCAGCTCAACCAGTTTCTAAGATGAGCTCTTATGTTCATTTTTCCAGTTCCGCGGCTCACTTGGCAAACATTTCGATCGATTCCTGGTGGTTCGAGACGACTTTTGTATGTATACGTATTCGTCAGAGGAGGTAAGAAACTTTAAATCTTGATCAGATTTTAAAAATTAAAAAAAATTTTTTTGAAAAAAAAATTAATGTTTCAAAACCAATTCTTCACTTCGTCAGAATATTGAAAACCTATTAGTTATTAATTGACTAGTGCTTTCTATATTCCCCCTAAAATCCCAAATTCCAGGACACCTGTGCCCTAGCCATGCTCCCTCTCCCCGGATGTGAAGTGAAGATATGCGGAGAGAAATTCACATTTTCCGTTAGAGTCGGCGCTCGTCGAATGTATACAATGACGGCAGAAGACGAACAGACTCAGATGAGATGGCTGGCAATTCTTGATTTAGCAGCCAATAATCATTTGAAGAATCAACGGAATTCTGGATCCGAGCAGTCGGAATAGAAGGGAGGAATTGTACATAAATTAGTGTTTAGGGGGGTCTAGAGGGGTTAAAATTGGGCTTAAAATAGCTTGGAAATGCCTCTAACTATCCAAAAACCATCAATCCGCTCAACAACGATTCGAACAGGTATAAAAAAATAAAAAAGAAACCTGAAACGGAAAAAAAATAATTTTTTAAAAATTTCGATTTTGAGTCTTTTACGGTTTGATTGGTCTGTATTATCGTTTTTCCGACCATTTTCGGGCCTTTTTGACTATTTTTAAGCCCTTTTAAGCCCTCTAAACCTCCCAAACACCCCTTTTTTCCTTTTTTCTCATATTTTGCTCCCTTCTCATCTGAATCCTCTGTTTTCACTCTCCAAAAACACATATCCTTCTACTGTTTCTCTTCTTTTTCTTCTGATTTCATTCGTTTTCTCTCTCTTTGTGTGTCTGTCTACTGATTCTAGTCATTCGATGCTCCGCCCACTTTTTTCGAGAGCTCTGACGTGTCGTGTAATTTTAATTGAATTTTTATCTTGTAAAAATAAACAGTTTTTGAGTTAATTTTTTTTGGAGCTTGATATCAGTTATTACGAATCTACACACGGTAACAGGAAACCGATAACAATTTAGATTACGGTAGATTTTGGAAACTGTAATAGTTTTAAGAACAACAGCGTTTTGTAAAAAAAAATTGTTTTAAAAATTATTTCTGTTACATCAGGTTTTTTTTCTCGGAAAATGTGGATGCGTTCCTGATTTCGGAATGCATCGTGATATCCAAAATTAACAGTGAACAGAAGTTAATGTGGGTTCTAGGTTTTCTAGATTTTGGAATAGTAATTTTTTTTTGAAGTTTGTAATCGAGATACATTTTGGTATGAGAAATAAAATGAGTTCGGAATATTTTAGGTTCCGGAAAATGTAATTTTCAAATTTTTTCTCTGAAAAAAACGTGCAACAATATTGTTTGATAGTTATGTGCCTAAATTATAATACGATAATTTTCGAAAACAGTTTTTTTTCAGAAAATCTGTTTCAAATTTTACAATGCATTCATTGTGGACTATTAACTAAAATACGTCGAAAAATGTAAGCAAAAATGTGAAACAGTAATTTCTTTAAAAAAATTTTTTTTTGGAACATTAAAATATTTCCTATTTCCAAATTCTTATGAATTTAATTCTTGGTTAACATTCTGATGAACTCTTCCATTTATGATGTCCTCTGGAAAAAAGACTTGTCAATTTTGCATTAACAATTAACATTGATGAAATTATAGAAAATGCCGGCGAAAACTATAAAAAAATTTCTACCGCTAGACGCTAGAAGTAGATTTTACACGACAACGATAAATTAAATTGTGCACGAACAATTACAATAATGAACCGATTGAACTGTAATTTTCGAAATTTCAAGGGATCTATGAGAAACTGTAATTTTCATAAAATAGGGTCATTTCATCAACTTTTAATATTTTTCACCGATGAAATAGCTTTTTATCTTTTCAAATTATCACCATCTGTTATCTGAAACTTGGCAATAAAAGACAGATAAACTTAAGAAAAACAGCGGCAACTATAGTATGAGACACGGTTTTTTTTAATTTCAACATAAATTGTTTTCAATATGTTATATATTGAACGCGTGCCGTGAAGTGACCCTCCAAAAACTGTAAAAGCAAATAATAAATTGCAAAACAGTAGTTTTTCGAAACAAAAAAGTTAATTTCTTTTTCAAAATTTCGATGAGTTTGACTCTAATGTAACGTCCGAGAAAAATTAAATTCTACCAAAAAAGTGTTAAATTTCTTTGCTATTAATTTTAACTGACTAGCCTGGCCGCCATCACTCGCTACGCTCGTTCCGGCGGCCAGGCCAGACGCGTTCCGCGTGTTGAGCTTTTTTTATTCAAATCACTTTAATTATGAACTAAATGTTTTCCTAAAATACAGCTGAACTCGAGGAACCGTTAGTATGTAGTATGATTTGTCATCACTTCCCCAAGAGAACATTTTGGAGAGAGACAGACGACCACTTTGCTCCTGGGAAAGTAGAAATTAGTGCTGAAAATGTACTTAAATGACCGTATAAAATTCCATTGTTAACATTTTTTAAATCTGAAAAGACGGGCATCATGCGGCCAACTTTTCCTATCTTTTGGTCAAAGAATTATCAAAATCGGTCAAGTGGTAGCTGAGAAACCGGTGTCCACAAACGAACACACGGACACACAAAAAATGTCACCCCCCATACTTTCGTAGTTTAAGAGAGGGGGCAGACTAGCTTTTGAGCCCTGACGGGCTCAAAAGCCAGTCCAGGGCATTAAGCTCTGCTTCTATGTGCTGAGCTTCATTGAGATCCTGAAGAGTTTCCCGCGCCTGCGGCGCGGGATGGGAGTACGGCCTGCGGCCTTGTTAGTGGGTCCAGGAGTGCCGGCCTATTCGCCCCTCACTCGCTCCGCTCGTTCGGGTCGAATAGGCCTCGTAAGGGAACTTGTATGTAGTCTGGATTTCAATGTCATCATCTTCCCAGGAGGTCAATTGGGGGAGACAGAGAGAGACGACCACCTTCCCAGAGGGACCATTCTCCTGGGAAGGTGCTTAAAAAGCACTATAAAAAGCTTTTACGTTAAAATTTACAAAATCTAAAAAGTCGTGCATCATGCCGTAATCATTCCCCATCTTCTGGTGAAAACACGGTCAAAATCGGTCGAGTAGGAGCTGAGAAAACGCTGCGGACACATTTTTATTACACTTTTTTCGGACATTTTTTGGGGGACATAAGCCCCGCCCTAATTGACATCCCCCATACTTTCCATATTTAAGAAGAAGAGGTTGCAGAATATTTGTTAAAATCTTCGTTGCGCAGGATTACTATAATGGATTGGGAATATAAAATAAAATTTCATCGAAACAGCAAAACAACCTTTATTTTTTCAGGGCCCAGAAGGCGGATTCCAAGTGAAACTATCGGATAGTGATGATTTATCAGAAGACGAATTAGAAGACGATGACACGAAATCTCAGTCTTGTATCTCTGAAATTGACACTGATTCGGAGATCACCGGAGGGTCGACGTCGACGAAATCAGGATTGGATAAGAGATATCAGAAGGCGTGGTACGCTGCAAAAGAATTGGTTGACAGTGAACAGAGATATGTCGAGAAATTGAGACTTTTGGGAGATGTTAGTTGATTCTTGATATTGTAATAATGAAACAATAGTGAATTCTAAAAAAATAAAAATATTATCTGAAACATAGGAAAAAAAATAATTTTCGAAAAAGGAAATATCCTCTATGAATAAAAAATTATAAGAAGATGAAAATTTATTATGTAATTTGAAAAACAGTATATTTCTTTGGAACAGAGGGGTTTTTCAAATAAGATTATCGGCAATAATTTTTGATAGCATCATATAACCAGCAAAAAACATTTTTTGCAGAGTTTTGAATAATTTTTTTGAAACATAAAAAATTCAAAAATCTCTGTTTCGTTGAAGTTATGTTTTATCTTTGGTTCAGATCGATCTTTACTGATTGAAATACTGTTACATCAGAATTTTAAAAGTTTGATTTCAAACATTTCACTGTTCCCAAAAATTTACATAACATATTTATTTTTATACTCCATAATTTTTCGACGAGATTAGGTAAATGCTCACTACTGCAAAAAAGTTGCAAATATGAAAAACCGCTATTTTTAACACAACTACCATAGAATCCGGAACAGATTTGATAAATCTCTGAAAATTAAAATTTCGCAGAGAAACATTAATTTTTTGTAAACATTCTCACGTGTGGATAACACGAAATTAAACTAGCTGAGCAAAATAAAAGAATTTCAAACAATTTCAAATATTCGGTCGCCTTTTACATTCTCTGTGAAAACGTAATTTTCAAATTTTTTCTCGCAAAAATCAGGGTAATCTCTGTATCAAAACTTTTCCATGCACTAAAAGTCGATATGTCGAAGATGGGTATAGGATTACTAGATAGAAAGTTGATTTTCATTAGAAAAATGGCATTTGAAACAGAGAAAAAAAATAGTTTTCAAAAAACGAATTCAAACAAATCCTATAATTGTTTTGAACAGTTTTTTGTGTTTCAAAGGACCAATTAACAAAACGCTCCTTACAAAGAGTATTGGTTGACCTTTTTGCAAGAGTAATTTAAAATTGTTCTGTTTCATTCAAGTTGTATTATATCATGTAATTGCATTTTTCTGTTGGTATTCTTGTAACAATGTGTGAAAAACTACCCAAATATGTTTTCAATTGATATGAAACCGTATTTTTTGTTTTGCATTAAAAAAATTATTATGTTTCATAGGAAAAATAATGTTTCAGTAAAATAGGTTTCTTAATTTTCGAATTGTTTGAATAGTGTCATAATAATTGAAGGAAAAAGTAAGAATGTAACATAACTTTTCAAATCAACAGTAAAAATTTAATCTTCATTTTTTGAAATTATGACTAAGAATGGAAAAACAGTGAAAAAAATAAATTGAAGGGAACGAATATATTTTTTTCTAATAACGAGAACTCAATTGTCAGATACATTCTTAACAAAAATACAAAAGCTCAGCCTTCTTTCAAGTTTTCACGAAAATGTAATTTTTCAATAATTTTTCTGTTTCAAACTTTTTCAAGTACGAAATGTCTAGAATTTAATATTTCCTGTGACTTACTGCGTGTTTTGAATTTTCTTTCTTAATTCTTGATTACGGTTGGAATTCTCGTGATATTTCTGAAAAATTTGGATGTGCTCCTTGCTCCTTATTTACGGTAGGTTTTGAAAACGTTTTTGATTTTATTCTTAGAATTCTGGAAATTCAATGTGTATTCTGAGAATACAAAACACAAAAGTGCATTCTAGATTTTTTTTTGATTTTGGAAACTGTAATTTTTTTTTCAATTTGTGATCCAAGTCAACTTCGGTGGAAACTTTTACAATGTAGCAAGAAAATAAAATGCTTCGGATTTTTCTAGGTTTCAGAAACTGTAACTTTATAATTACTAATAATTGCGTCATCTCCATTATTCGAAAGTTATGTGTCTGGATTACTGTAACTCATGGAAACAGTAATTTTTAAACGAACATAGTTTTTATTTTTTGAATTCATTCCGATAATTCACTCAACAATAAGCTACATCGGATTATAATGCACATCACTGTTATTAGTAATGAGTCGAAATCATCTTGATAGGCTCAGAAAACTTCACTTTTCACTAGCAAGAACACCGTGGAAACTAAATAAGAATCAAGACAAATTATGAAGGTTTTCATTGAAACAGAGATTTTCAGCAGGAAAAGATCATCAAAAAATTATACTTTTGCTAATTTTAAAAAGTTTGTGTGTTGATTACTGTAATTTTTCTTTTCAAGGCTACCGATTTCTACTTTTCTAGACCAAGCTAGGGTGATTTCATCTTGCTATCTTATGGGTCGAGAAGTGAGAATTTTTTCTAACAATCTCTAAAATAAAACTGGTGGAAACATTGATTTTTGGAAGTTCAAAAACAAAAATTACTGTTTCAAAAATATATATTTTGGAAAGTAAACTTCTAGAGGCAGTCCATTTGGCGTCTACCCTTGTCTTCACATTGATATGTTTCACTTAACTAGCAGAGCTTTTTTCTCCACTTCGGGTTTATTTTTTCACTGTTTCAAGATTATGGCAAGTCTCGTGTAACTAATAAAAACAGATCCGATTCAGCACTAATGAAAAAATGGATACTGTTTCATCAGCAAAATTTCATTTTTGAAGAAAACAAAATATTTTGATCATCATAATCATATTGTAGCCATTTCCCTCGAATATTCGTTTTATTTTTGTCAATTTTTGATTTCTAGGCCATCTTTTTTTTCAACCAAAGTGTTTTATTGTGAAATTTAAAAAATTTCTGTTTCAGGATCTTTGTAATTTTAGATCGTGATCTTGGAATATTCAATTCTATAGATTATTCTGACTCTGTGTTGATTGTCATTTAACTTTAAACTGGAGATGCATCTCTCTTTAATAGAATGGCATCGTACCTCTTCTATAGGAGCACATTCTAATATAATGTTGTATTTCTTTTTAAAATTGTACTAGAGCACTTAAAAAAACAGATACAGCGTATATTGTTCAAAAATTCTATGTCTGAATTACAGTAATTTTCAAAAACAGTATTTTTTAGACAGAGAATTTTAGATTTTACTTTTGGAATTTAATAAGATCATGTTCATTACGGAGCAATGAACCGTAATTAATTTGAATTACGGTAGTTCCGGAAAACTGTCTTTTTTAAACTTATTATACTATAGTAACTTGAAAATGGGATAAGTGTCGAAAGAAGATATGAAGTTTTTCATTGAAACAGAGATTTTCAACAGAAATGGTTCTTCGAAAAGTGTGGTTGGATTACGGTAGTCTTTGAAAGTGTATTCTAAGGTAAGCTGTTTGAACTCGAAAATAACACATGCTTTATGGGCTTGCAATAAATGCGGTAAAACGTAAGATAACGGTTGAAAGAGTTTCCGGAAAACTCTGAAACATGAAACTTTTTTAAAAATCAATGTGAAGAAGCTTGTACACAATCAGGAACCAATTTTAATCTGGATTACCGTAGTTTTCGGGAACTGTAGTTTTTTTTTTGGATTTTTTAAAAGTAAAGTAGATTTAGTAAATTGAAATGGAACAGATAGTTTTTCTGAAACAGTGAATAAAGAGAAAAACATAGAATGGTCAAATTAAAATTTCAAGAAAACAGACAAAGTCTTGTGAAAAAAGGGTCATTTGGTTTTTAGGGTACTTTAAGCAGAACATCTGGAATTGGGTATGTGGTAGTAGGAAATTTAATTCAGCTCAAATTAAGGGAGGTTTTCAAAACAGTGAAATTTTTGAAAAAACTTCCCGTCTGTGTATCTTCAAAATTGACTGATCATGACTAACTAGAAAATAGTGAACTTTTTTAAATCGAAAATTTAAAATTTTTCAGGCGGGAATAAAATTATTTCACTCACGCAGTTATGATGTGCAGACAAGTAAAAAGTTATGAAGCAGGGAATTTTTTGAATTTCTAGCTTTCGAAATGGAATACAGAATTTACAGTAATCCCAATACTCAAAGAATTTATGAACATTATTAATAAAATCAGAGAAACCTTTTGAATATTAATTTAAAATGATAAAACATGTTCTAAAGGTTTCAAAATTTAGGTAGTTACAATGAACAAGCAAGAAAAATATGTGAAACAGAAAATTTTTTTTTGTTAGTTCAACAGTTTTCAGAGCAAATTACGGTAATTACAGTGATCCAAATAGAATTTTCAAACTAAATTTATTTTTGGCGGGAATTCGAATTACGTCAATACACACTATTAAAATAGTGATTAAAAGACCACATTGCTGATAACAAAATGTCATTTGTTGTCATTCTTCTATTTTCTATTACACTCTATTATTCAGAACACTTAATACATAATTTTCAGGAAAAAATATACATCAGAAGCACCCAAAAAAAAACTGAAAATTCTGAAATTCTGAAAAAAATTTTAAATTCCTAATAAAAAATGATTTCCAGGATTCAAAGATTGCCTTCCTTCAACTGCAACAACTTTTCTATTTGCTTATTCGAATGATTTGGATTCGGAAATTGTTGTAAACACATTGTCCAATTATTTATATGTGAACAGGATATTCACTAATTTCGCCAATATTCGATTCGATATTCGAAATGAAGAACCGATTCAATACCATACGGTTTTCAGGTTTATTTGCTCAAAATTTATTTTTCTAATGATCAGAAGGTTAAAATGATTGTTCTTGATAAGCTAGACAATGAAATTGAACAAAAGCTAGTCTAAAAATATATTTTTAGCGAAAAATAGTTTTTGAATTTTTTTTTGCCTCCATACTTCGTTCGTCCAGATTAAACAAATTGTAGGACTTTCCAAAGGTTCAAGGAAATAAATTTCCGAAACAGTGAATTCCAACAAAAAAATCAAATTATTACAGTTTCAAGCTTATTTTTGCTCAAATATTAAGAAATTAAAACTCAATTCCAAAATAATAACTACTTTATATTTCAGAGACATGAACGCCTCGATTTATGAACACCTTCCTGATTCGTCTCTCGGATTTCCGACTTCTGATTTTTCCAGTGATATTCTGGAGATTTTAGGGGTAAGTGAATAGTTAGAAACTGATTTTCAGACTATTTCGTAATGAGCTAGCGCGAGAATTGAGAAAAACAAAAAAGTTGGAAGAAGTGGTTATTTTGAAACAGTAAAAAATATTATTTTTTGTAATATTTTTTTATAAATATCAAAAATTCAGCAATAACTCAAAAAAGAATTCTTTTTAAGCTAATTGATGCAAAATTAGTTAGATTGTGGTTTTTTACTAATTAAAGTTTACTGATTCAGAAAATTATATTAATTTTAGCAAGCATAGCTAATCCAGTAACCATTGAATCCGGTTAAGCCAGTAATTGTCAATATATATCTACAGAAAAGTCATATTTTAGCAGAAAAAACCAGTTACGAGAGAATTGAGCAAATAAAAAAAACTGTTTCAAAAGATCCAGGAAACCAGAAAAATCCAAAAAATCTAGTGCATCTAGTGGAAAATCTAGTGAAGTTCAGAAATTCCTATCAAACACCATTGCTCCAATCTGTGGATCCCGAATTCATATTCTCCTTAAACGACTTCCCAACGAGAATTACACTTCGACTCTGATGGATACTCTTCGATTGAATCATGTTTATGTGTCAGTTGTCACTTCGACTACCCCTTCTGGGGGTCTTTATCAACAGACTATGTATGATATTGCAACGAGAACAAATGGAATATGCGTTTTTGAAAGTGACGATTGGATTCATTGGGTAAGCAAAGAATAGAAAGTTCTAGAAAATTCTCATTTTTACAAAAAAACCCATGCGTCACTTTTTTGATAGCCGAAAAGCCCAAAATCTAGGTTTGATCAAGTGGCGCAGAGGGTTACGCTCCTGGTTAAGGGGCAAAGGGGTCGGGTTCGACTCCCACCTAGGCGTATTTTCTTTTGCTTTTTATATAGAGTTTTTGAAAATGTTAAAAATTAAATTCTGGAATGTTTTCAAATTATTGTAGACTTCTCCCTACATCACGCAACTCGATACACCGTATACTATCTACTCTTTAAATGTGGGAGTGGCTGGATCTGGAAACTTTTCTCTACCACCGATTAAATCGCCATGTACCACGTTATTCTGTGATTACTTTCTTCTAATGACAATTCAGGATCATGGTAATTTTAATTTTTTCTGTTTCCAGAAGATTTTTGAATTTAACTCTTTTTGAAATCTGAATTGCTTGGTTGTCAATAGTGCTCTATTGATAGCTTAGAATACTGTAACTTAGCTCTTTGTGTAAATCCTATTAAAATCTATCATTTTACCGTCCATTCTAAATTATTTCAGGACCTTTGGACTCATTTCAAACCGCTAAACTCACCTGGCAAAACATTCCCAACAACAGTTCGGATTCCCTTGATAATAACACAACTTATCTAAAACTTTCAAATGGATCACTTTTCGTGACGACCGCAATGAGTCTGGATGCTAACATGTCATATTCAATGAATCTGGATTACGATTACTCGGATACCCGTTATCAGATTTTGCAAATTCGAGTTTTGGATGTTGTGTAAGAGAAGTCCTATGTTTTCTAATTAATTATGTTTTCCAGACCATTCAACCACTGGCTACCGTATGACTGATTCTTGAACTTTTTGAAATAAATCATTTTCATCGTTTCAGCTAGAAGGGGGCAGAATATAATCATATTTACAACCGAGTAATTTTCATATTTTTCGATGTGTGTTAGGTTTTGTAAGCAAAACTGGAATTTGTTTTCCTATTCACAGTTTAAAAATTTTTTGGAATGCTGAGCAAATTTGAATTTTTGTGTGAACGGGTCAATCAGATTGTAACTGATGATTTAAAACTAACGAGGGAATATTGAGATTTTGAAAAAGTAAAATTTTTTTAAATGCTTGTTTATAGAAAAACTTATATCTAATCCTTAGATTTTGTTAGTAAAAAAACCTTTACAGTTTCAAAATTTTCGTGAACTTTTTTTGGAATATTTCTTAACTAATAATAAATTCAATCGTCTACTGTAAGAACACATCACTGCTAAGAGGTATAGTAATTTGAAAATCCTTGTGTTTTCCTGAATAACGGTTGATCGAAAAATTTAAAAATCATTGATCTTTTGAAAAAGTAACTTTTTTCGGAAATTAGATAATTGCAACATTTCTAGAAGGCTAGAAATCTTGATAACGGATAATCTGACAATTTACTAATTTCATTATTTTGTATGAATCGGGTGTTTTTAACAATATATAAAAATGTTTTTCTAACAAGTAATATTTTCACGGAGTAAAAATTTTTAAGAATAGAAAAAAAGGGTTTACAATAATAAAAAATATTTTTTACTGTTTTAATATTTTCTTAAAAGCAAAAGAAAAACAAGACATCTTAGTATTGGGTGGCTTAAACCTTCATTTTGACTTGACTCTTTTTTCTGCTTGTGACTCCTATCATCATTGGCAGTAATTTGTATGTTCCCTTTCCCTTCTTTTTCCTCTTTTTTGTCTCGGGACATTCGGAAGAGCTTTGCACGCCAATTCTCTTCTTTTTTCTTTTGAGGGTAGATACACTATTTTTGTTAAGGAATCTAAATTTTTGGTTATTCTCCACGTATTGTAATTTTTCTGCAGTTTCACGCTTTCTGGAAAGCTTATAGCATATGAAAACTTCAATTTTTTTAATAAAAAACATTTTGTTACAGGCATTTTTTGAAAATGTATCTGAAAAATTTTTGAATTTGATTTTCAAACATCTACTGTTTCAAAAATCCTTCTAGTTTTTCTCAAATTTCAATATTTCGATGGGTGACACTAGCTACCAAAATAACATGATTTCATAGTTAAAAAAAAAGAAAACTACACAAAAACAGACTTTTTCAATCGCTATAACAGCTTACAATGGCAATAGAGCACCTTGCTTTTAATTGATAGTGAAAGATGTATCTACATAGTTTGCGGATGGTAATAATAACCGAGCAATAAATAAACGAAAACCAAAAAAAATTATCGAAAATTTTCGGAAACAGAAAAATTAAATTTTTCGAAACACTTCGTTGCAACAATTTCCCAAGACAAAATCTGAAACTCATAAAATCTTGAAACATAATTTTTTTAAAAATAAAATTCCCAAAAGACATTTCACAATCTTTTTTCGAAAAAAATTACTGTTACGAAGAATTTTGCATAAGATAATTTTTGATAATTTCACTGTTCCATGGATCTTATCTTTATGAAATCGGCGAGATGCTATAATTTATTAGCCTATAATCTTTCGAACTTTCTGAATTCCAACCGAGATATATCTGCTAGCTTTTTGGTTCGAATTTGGAAACATGATTCCATAAAACTTGATGAAAAAGTGTTTTGAAAAATCAGAAAACTGAAAATTTTTTCAAGTTTCAATTATTTTTATAAGCTAAGAAAAAAAAAGAGAGAAAAAAATAGGCAATCTTCGATGAAGTAGTTGCTTGCATCATCAATTAAGCTCCGCCCCTTTACCCCGGTAGCTTCTACATTCAGTGTCTTGGTCTGACGGTAAATGAAAAACACAAAAAAGAGGCTGGTCGTTAAAAAGTAGCAGGGTTACGCTCTTTATCAAAATTAAAACTGACAGACAAAGAAAAACAATAGTCTTGTGGAACAGTAATCTTTTTTTGAAACTTTAAGATTTCCGAAAATCGAGCAGAATTCTTCCAAAAAAATGTGTTTCAAAAAACAAAAACTTTCAGATTAGGTTGTAATCCAATTCAATTTTACAGTTTCAAGGTATTATTATTTCACATTTGTTATTTTTGTCAGAATAAGAACCATTTACGTTGGTTATCACCGAAATAATGGCTCTGATTTGAAATATGGATTCAAAGAACCTTGAATTTTGAATTACAGATGATACTTAAAATCCAAATTTTTTCTAGAATGAATACGAGAAATCCATTAATTTCTGTGTAAAAAAGGCGGTACCATCATTATAAATTGAAACTAAAAAAGAAGCAATGATTATTTGAAGCAGCAAATTTTTTTATTAAGTTTCTGATTCAAAATGGGTTTATCTACCGTAAAGCGAAAACAGCGAAGTAATGAAGATACAGTAAATTTTTTAACTTATCGGTGATAAAAACAGTTACTGAATGGAATAAGCCTATCCTAATACCTTACAAAGGTCTCTTAATTCCTTATGAATCCAGTGAAACAGTGGTTTATAAAATATGAACCAAAAATAACTTTTTTCATTTTTTTTTCAAGACTTTCTCTTCACTTCTCTTAATATTCGTATGAAACTGCTAATTAACTTTACATAAATTATTGAAAAAGTTAATTGAACAAGAAGATTATTTTTAGAAATGGATACAATCATTTCTGTTTCAAAACTTCAAAATTTTGCGTTTTGAATTTTTCGAACCCCTATTCTGACTCCTTTCTGACTGAGAACAATATTCAGCTCATGGAAACGAATTTTTCAAATAAAAAAAATATTTCTAATTAAAAATTGCAAATTGCGAGATACCATCATTGTGAATGAAAACTAAGAAGGAAGCAATAATTAGTTGAAACATCAATTTTTATTTGAGCTTCTGAATTCAAACGGCTTCTTTACCGTAAGACGGGTGGTGACAGCGAATCAATGAAGATACCGTAATCTTTCGAATTTTTTGGTTATAAAAATTTGATAGATTAACGACTCATTATTAGATCCCGAATTATATACGAAGGTTTTATCGTGCTTTCTCTATCCAATGAAACACAGTTTTATTTTGAAAAAAATCTAAAATAGCCTTGTTGAACGCCTGTTTTAACCGTTTCCCCTCGATGTTCAGACAATTAGTTTTAAATTTCCAATTAATTTCTTGTAAATTATTGAAACAGTAAATTAAACAAGAAGATTGATTTTTAGAATTGGATGATGTAGAAAATCGAAAAACATTTCCGTTTCGAATTTTCAAAATTTGCTTATAAAAATCAAAAATGATGATACTGCAGCGTCTTCATTAAGAAATAAGTTTTTTTTGCACTTTTAGAACCCCTATTTTGACTCCTTTTCCTTCTTCGCTTCTTCCTTTTTCTGCTTGTGACTCCTATCATCATTGGCAGTAATTTGTGTGTTCCCTTTCCCTTCTTTTTCCTCTTTTTTGTCTCGGGACATTCGGAAGAGCTTTGCACACCCATTCTCTTCTTTTTTTCTTCTTTTTTTAGAGGCTAGATGCACTATTTTTGTTAGGAAGTCTTTATAAATTTTCAAATTGTTCATATTTCAAATGTCTACTGTTTCAAAAATCTTTTAATTTTTCGCCAGAGCTAAAATTTTCGATGCGTGTGCGTTTTTCTGGGGGTAAATTCAGTTAGAAAAAAGGTAAAAGTGTTGCTTGTATTGTGAAGCAGAATACGGAAATGCTATTTTCGAAAATTTGGTGAATTCTGATTCAAATATAACGATTTTTTGAATTGTTTAAATATTTGAATGAATGGAAGCTCAGAAATTCAAAAATGGGCGGAGCTTTGGAACAGTGATTTTTTTCGATATTTTAAATTTAAAAAAAAGTATGTTTCAATGGAAAAACATCTGATTTGTTCACAATTCAATTTAGTCTCTCTGTTTCAAAGATTTGTGTTCACAGAAAATTATTCGATACATTTGTTTCTTTCTCTCATTCTTATCAGTGGCTCTGATCAAAAACCCAGACCGTTTAGAAGTCAAATTACCCAAGATTCAAAAAAATTCCACATATCATTGTAAATTGAAACAAAAAAAAAGAATATATTTGTTGAAACTGCAAATTTTTCCATTTTAGTTTCTGATTTTGAATGAACTTATCTACCGTAAGACAAACTTTTAAATTTATCGGTTTCAAAAAATTCATAAATTGCCGATCTACTCATTTCGAATTAAAGGAGGACTGCAGTCATTTTCGACTCAAAAAAATTCCTATGTAATTCGCCCTGAAAAATCTCATTCTGCCCTTGATTTTTCATGAAATTTCCTCTAAAATGCTCCAGCTGCGAGCAAGCCGAGAAAGATATGATTATGGTGGTTTTGGGACGCCCTGGCGGCTATTTTCGTTCTTTTTTCAAAATTTTATATTTGTATTGAATATATCTTCTCAGTAACAAACTTAAACTTCGAGAAAAGAACGAAAATAGCCGCCATCAAAACCCCGTGGCCGAGTTTGAAAAACTCTTCCACCATAATCATAAGTTTCTCGGCTTGCTCGCAGCTGGAGCATTTTAGAGGAAATTTCATGAAAAATTAAGGGCAGAATGAGATTTTTCAGGGCGAATTACATAGGAATTTTTTTGAGTCGATAATGACTGCAGTCCTCCTTTAATCTCCAACAGTTTTATCGTGTTTTCCAATGAAACAGCATTTTTGAGAGAAAACCCTGGAATACATTTTTCATACCTTCGATGTTCTAAATATTTGTTTCAGATTCCAATTAACTTCGTAAATCATTGAAACAGTAAATTGAACAAAAAGATTGTTTTTTAAGAAAATATTATGTTGGAAATAAAATAAACTTCTGTTTCAAATCTTTAAAATGTAAAAACCAAAAATAATGATTCTTCAGTAAGAATACTACCTAACTTTTTTAGCACTTTTAGAACCCCTATTCTGACTCCTTTTCTTTCTTCTCTTTTTTTCTGCTAGTGACTCCTATCATCATTGGCAGTAATTTGTGTGTTCTTTTTCCCTTCTTTTCCCTCTTTTTTTGTCTCGGGGCATTCGGAAGAGCTTTGCACACCCATTCTCTTCTTTTTTCTTATTTTTTTGAGAGGGAAGACGCACTTTTTTTTGTTTAGAAGTCTAGATTTTTTGTTGTTTTCGGTAATTGAATTTTTTTTGCAAATTCAAACATTCCATGGAAAATCTGAATTTAAAAAATTCTGTTTCATGAGTATCATACAATTATCAATATTTCTGAAAATTGTTTATTTTCATATAATTGGAAGAGGTTTCCTGATGATTTGAAATGATGGCTTCCAGTTTTTTCGAGAATCCAAATTTTTGATTTGTTCCTCCAGTGTTTTATTTTCCGGGATATATAAATAAACATTAGTGCGCGAACCGGTGAAAAATACACTTTGAATTAAACCATTTTCACCAGAAAAACAGCTAATTCAGAAGAAAATTTGAGAAATTATTCAAAAACATATTGGTAGAACCTGGCTTCAGCTTAAATTGACATTTTGTACCGGTAAATTCCACCTTAAGGTTTGGACAAACAAAAGCCAATCAATTTATTAACCCAGCAAAAAACATTTTTTAAACTAGATTGTATAATTAGAAAAAGAAATCTCAACATTGCGCGAAAAACGGAACCATTTTCGGGAAACTTTGAAAACAGGAAAATTAAATTTGCTCGGTGGATACTAGCAATGATTCTCCGAAGAAATTGAACATTCATCGATTTTGAAACGGTATTCATTATTTTGATTCAAAATAATTTTTTAAAAACATGACCCTTGTTCCTTTCTTGTCTAGAAGCATTTCGAAAAAACCTCATACGCCCATTATCTTCTTCTTTTTTTTTGAAGAGTAGACCCACTATTTTTGTTGTAAAGTCTGAATATTTATTCTTCAAAATTTGTTACAATTTTTCGAACAAGATTCCAATAAACACTTTTTTTTCGAGATTTCGACTGTTTCAAGTAAATAATTTCTGCTTCATGAACATTTTGTAATTTTCTCGAGAATTCCTGCAAGAGATCCTTTTTTAAAAATTACTGTTTTGAAAGTTGCTTCTCAGTTCTTTAGAGCAAAAAACCTGATTTCAGGTTAAAATGACATATTTCACCGGTGAACATCGAATTATATGTTGAGTAACCTTGCTGTTTTAATAGAAAAAAAAATTAAGCGATGAGATAAATTGACCGAGTAACGGAAACAAGAAACAAGACAGATTCACAAAAATTCAGAAACCGGAAAATTAACAGGTAACAAATAAGAACAATCATTTTCCGAACAAAAACCGGAATTTCAACAAACTTGGAACGGTATTTATATTTTTAAACAGAAACCAGAGAAAAAGAAATTTTCAGAGGGAATTTCATAATTTCTTCATAAAAATTTACTTTTTCAAAGAACTCACCAACAGATAGATTTTGATAATATCTCTATTCCGTGCACGGTTTTGGTACAAGAACGACTTGATGTTATTATAAAATTTCAAATTTTTTGAATTTGACTAATTTTTTTTTGCACTTTTAGAACCCCTATTCTGACTCTTTTTTTCTCTTTTCTTTTTCTGCTTGTGACTCCTATCATCATTGGCAGTAATTTGTGTGTTCCCTTTCCCTTCTTTTTCCTCTTTTTTGTCTCGGGACATTCGGAAGAGCTTTGCACACCCATTCTCTTCTTTTTCTCCTTTTTTAGAGGATAGATACACTATTTTTGTTAGTGGGTCTAAATTTTCTATTGGTTCTTGAAATTTCGTTAACAATTTTTGTGTAAATCGAAACATTTTGGAATCCAGAAGTTCAGTTTAAAAAATTCAAATTCAGTTTCATATACTTTTTGTAATTTTTTTCAATTTTCTTGAAACTATTACGTAAAATTTGAACGAATCATGTACAGTTAGTTAAACCAGTTCAAGTAGCAATTGTACAAGAAAACGACTCCATTTTCGGAAAATTTCGGAAACAGGAAAATTAAATTTAGTTAATGATTAATCATAGCATTGATTTCATAGAATTAAATTGAAAATTCATTCAATTTGGAACGGTATTAATTTTTTAATTTTTAAAAATATTTTCAAATCAAATTTCATAATCTCTTTGGTAAGTAATACTGTTTCAAAAAGCTTTCCAACAGATCTTGATAACTGCTCTAATACTCCGTCGGATGATGATAGAGCCATTAAATTTATTTCCTTCTTTGTTCTCAAAAGATAGATGCACTATTTTCGTTGGAAAGTCTGAATTTTAGTATGAATTCGCTTTTGAGATGAAGTATTTTGCAATTTTACACATTCTGGACTCCAAAAAACTACTATCTTATAAAATTTCGTGTTTTGCAAGAAAATTAATTCTGCTTCATAGTTTCCGGAAAGTATCAGAAATAATTATAAAAATATTGGTAGAATCTAATTCCAAATTGGAATGCCATTTTTCCCTGATAAACTTCCAATTATTATTAGAGCGCTCTTTTTTACCGGTATTAATAAATAGAGCACTGAGATAGTTTGAATAACCAAGTGAAAAACAAAAAATATTCAGAAAAGTTCAGAAACCGGGAAGTTATAATAACACAGCCGAGAAAACCAGAACGATCATTTTCCGAACAAAATACCGTAATTTTGACAAATTTGAAACCGTATTCATTTTTTATTTAAATTTAGAAAATTTTCCAAAAATCAAAATTTTCAGAGCACATTTCATAATGTCTTCGAAAAAATACTGTTTCACAGAATTCTCCGAAAAATATTTTTTGATAATGTACAGTTCCAACGAGTCTCTCTGCTATTTCACTAACAAAATAATCTTTCTAACATTTCGAAGTTCGATTAGAATTTAAACTCCGCCCACTTCTCAAAGTAACTAATTTTTTTTTCAAGCAACTAAATTTGAGCTTCCGACAGAAAAAAAGTTATGGAAGATTAAATTTCAAATGGATGTCAAAATTTTGATCAGATATTTCTGAACCATAATCACGGCGATAAGTAATTCAGTCTTGAAACATTGCAAATTCACAAATAACTTGAAACAGTGTTTTTTCCGAATTCTCGAGAAAAATAATTTTTCAAAATACTGTTTCAAGAAAACTGATAGTTTTTAATAAACTGCATTTCGATGATGTAGAAGTTCTACAAATTCCGGGTTCAAAAACCTTTCATTCAGGCTCCGGCCATTTTTCTTCAGACAGCTCCTTTTATTTTTTCGAAGAAAAGAAGACAGAGTTTACATTTAAAACAATTCGACAAACCGATTCTTATGAGTTTAATGATGAAAGTGAGAATTTTTTTTAACTGTAAAAAATGTTTTCAGTTTCATAACCTCTTTTTGGGAATTTTTGGACACCAGTTCAATCGTTTCCACTTATATGCTACTAAAAAAATGAATTCCGAAAAAACCTTGATTTTTTTAAACAGAAAAAAAATAATTTTTTGGAAAAATTGAGAATTCACTATTTATTTGAAACAGCATTTTATTCATTTAAAAAGTATGCGAAAAACTTTTCTAAAATTTTAAATTTTTTCCTGTTTCAGAAATTTTTTTTATCAATACTGTTATGGAATCATTTTCAATTATTTGCCATAACCAAAAAAAAATTAGGAACACTTATACAACAGAATTTCTATGAACCTCCCGAGTAGAAATCATTTTTGCCTCTCTACCGTAATCCTATGTTCCCTCAAAAGCGTTCTTTTCGCTGCCAGAACAACTAAATTTCTCTGTTACGCCTCTTTCTTCTCCGTTCCCATCTTCTCAATATTTCATGGAGAAGACGACCGAGCGGCCGGGCAGGACGGGGTTTTAAACCTCTCTCTCTCTCTCTCTCTCTCTCTCTATCTCTCTCTCTCCCTCTCTCTCTTTCATTCTCGTGTTGGGGTGTTCGAAAGAAAAAGAAAAAAAAGAGAAGCGACGACCTTCGGAAATGTTGAGATGGCAGCAGCAGCCGCCGGAGGGTGATGTGTTGCAACATTCTTTTTCTTCTGGCATTGAAAAAGAGAAGAGAATAATGTTTGTGGAGGAGAAAAGGAACACTTTGGGGTGGGTCAGGAAACATTTTTTTTCTCTTGAAAGGATACTTTTTTTGAATTTTATTTTTCTATTGAAAATAGTTTAATATAGGTAGAAATAGACATTTAATAACTTATAAAGCTTGAATTTAGGGGTTTTGAGGTGCTAAAAATTACATTTTCAGTTGAGAAAAAGCTTTTTTTCAGAATTTTTGTTGAGATCCAATAGGAATAACCTAATGAGAGTAATAATAAGCAGTTAATTTTAAAAAGCCGAGGTAGATCGAATCCAACTACCCCAAAAGGGATATAAAACTATTCAAAATGTTCTGAAACTGATTTTTTCTGTATCTCAAAATTAATTTTTCCTGTTTCAAAAGATAAGTTTTAACAATCCATTTTATTTCGACCCAGTCACTAGTGATCGGTTTCATTATTCAAAACAATATATTTTCTGTTTTGAAAATTCTAAGCAACCTACCATACTTATATAAGATATTCAATACAAAAGTCCCATTAGATTAAATTATCGGTAACCTACAGTATCCTGAAGCAGTTTCTGGTTAGGGTGAGCAAAAACAAGTGGAGACGCCGGAGCTTATCCAACAGTGATCTTGAATTATTATTGTTTTCCGAAACAGAATTTTTTTTTGTAATCCAAAAATTAAATTTTTTAAACCTGTTTCGAGGCAATATTTTGAAAATGCATTTCATTGTCCTCGGGTACATCACAATGTCTTAATAATTCGGAAAAATTAAATTGAAAAAAAAGTCCGTTTCAAAAATTATAAGCAACCTGCCATACTTATGTATATAAGATAATAAAGCTGCTAGTCAATCTAAATTTCGTTTTTGTTATTGGTAACTAATAGTATCCTGAAACAGCTTCAGATAAAGAGAAAAGAAGAACGTGGAGCTGATCCGAAAGTTTAAAGTTATGAATATTTTCTGGAATTTTCCGGAAAATTTTCTTTAATTCAAAATTGCTATTTTCCAGTTTCAAAGAATTAATTTTTTAGATTCATTTTTATTTTACTCGGTCTGCATTATTGGTCCATTTTTCTAATGATTCAAAAAAATTCCGTTTTAAAAATTCTAAATTCGACCTACCATACTTATGTAAGATAGTAAGGGTTCCTAGTTCAACTGAATTTAGTTATTGACTAACTACAGTATCCTGAGAGCTTCTAATTAGGGCGAGTTGAAGACAGAGCTAGTCCAAAACTCATCTAGAATTATGAATATTTTTTGAAACCGATTTTTTTTCAAATGAAATTTTTTTTCTGTTTCATATTAATTGTTCATAAAATCCTAGTCTAGTATGCTCCGTTCTTAGACCATTACAAAATATTCTTTAAAAAATTTTAAATTTCAAAAATCCCGTTTCAAAAATTCTAATTGACCTACCATACTTATATTCTTAGAAACCAATCATACTGTATATAAGATAGTACGTAACGCACATCCCTTTGTACTAAATTATCGGCTACCTAGAGTATCTTGAAAAAGCTTCTGACTAAGGCGAGTGGAAGTTAAAGCTCATCAAGTAATCATCTAAAATTATCAACTTTTTATGAAATCGATTTTTTTTCAAATAAAAAATTTTCTGAAACTGAATTTTTTTATGTATATTAAAAAATTTTTCTGCTTCAAAATAATAGTTTCAGAAATACCATGCTCCGTTCCTATTTTTGTTAGATTTCAAAAAGTTTCAAAAAAAATTTTTTTAATGATTCCGTTTCAAAAATTCTAAGCAATCTAAAATAAAAATTTAAGACAGTTTAAATCTGAACGTCATTTACACTACAGTAATCCCAGCCTGCTCCTGATCAGAAACTCCTCGTCAGTAGCTAGTGGTCACCTACCGTAACCTGCTGCAAAAAAAAAGAAGTGTCACAATAGATTTTCGTCTCCTTCCGATCCCGCGTCCTCTGTCTTCTCAAAAACCCTTATCATCAGGTCGTGGCGTCTCTTCTCTCGGGCGGCGCCCGTCGTTCGCGCCCCCCTCCTCTAATTTTCATCATTACACACACACATACACACAACAGAATTCCTTATCATTTCTCTCTCTCTCAATTCTTCTTTTTCTTCTCGTTTCGAACATGTTGTTCTTCTTCCGTCTTTTCTCTGCGTCTCCTATATTTTCTATACTCTCTCTCACTCTTCTGCTCCCCCCGTGACCAGAAGAAGACGAGAGCGCCCGTCCGCTGTCGGCGTTTGATGTTCGCTCACTCCTCTTCTCTCTCTCTCTTTTCTAGATTGTGTGTATGTATGTGCTTCGCACTTTTTTCTTGCGGCGCCATTCCGTCCCCCCCCCCTTTTCTCGTCCTTCTCCCCGCCGTCCCCTTCTTCTTCTTCTTTTCTACACACATTGTTTCTAGTTGTTCGCCCTTCTTCTTCTTCCACCACCGCCCCTTCGACCCCCACACACCGCTTTACTCACTTCTTCGCTTTTTCTTTTTGAGTCTCTCTCTCTCTCTCTCTCTCTCTCTCTCTCTCTCTCTCTCTCTCTCTTTATCTCTCTAGGGATGTATCAGATGGACTGTAAGGGTCAGATATGGACTTTGGGGATAGAGGTTGTGGTTTAAGATATCTATGAACGCTTGTTTTGTTGCTCAAGTTAAAATTAGAGATACATAGGGACACTTGATAGTTAGGGTGGTAGTAGAAAAGCTTAGATTAGTGTCAGGTTTTATAAATTCTACTGTTTCATACTATTTCATTATCTATTATGCTAGCGGAGATTAAGGTTACTGCGACTTTTTTTAGTAGGCTCCCTAAATTTCACTGTTTCTCACTATTCTCTTAGCTGGACGTGGCTCACAAGGAAGTTTCGTGCTTACACATTTTTCCAATGTCATCTACACTATCATTATAGTCGTTTTCTGCCCAAAAGCCTGGAACTCTTTTTTAAAAGGATTTTTAAAATTGTGCTGAGAAGCCCGGTTCATTAGAATTTGCCTTAGGCTTATGCCAATTTCTGACCTTCTGGTTCGACTTAATTTTTTTTCCTATTTTTCAAATACTCTTAGCTCTCAGCTTCTCAGAAAATTATTCTAATTCAGGACCGCTCTAGCAGCAAACAGTTTATCAATTTTATATGAACCAAAGTAGTTAAAAATAATGTTTGAAACAAGAAATTTTTTTTTGAAATGACAAGGAATTCAATGAAATACAAATTTCAAAATCAGAAGTTTGGATTCTAGACTAATATCAATTAGCTTGAACAATGAAACCGTATAATTTTTAGATTTTCGGATTTTATTACTCAGAATTATCTAAAAATGTTCTAAAAAAATAGACTCCGCCCCCTTCTCAAACTCCGCCCACTTTCAGATATTTATTTTCGAGTTAAAGCTTAGCATTATCTTTATTGGTGCCTAGGTTTAGAAATAAAAACAACTTCTTGGTTGTGGGCGGAGCTTAAATGAAATCTCAAAATCTATATTTTCAAAGAGTTTTTTTTAGCTCCGTCTCTTTCAATCTGTCAAAAGAAAATATAATTTAATTAGACTGAGACTACAACCAGCTTAACAAATACAAGCTAGATCCGATAAAATATTTTTGAGACAGTAATTTTTTTTGAGATTTTTGGGATTACTGTACTTATGACAGCTTAAAAATTCATTCAGATACGTTTTTATCCCTGAAAATAACTAGATTTTCCAAAAAAATTACTTTTTCAGAGTAGTCAATAACTAAATCTAAATGAGCATCTTGATTATAGCTTCTGTTGACTACCCTCTTATTCTAGAAACCTAAGGCCCCCTGGGGTCCCCTGGGGGTCTGCCTCTGTGAATGAACTCTAGGAGCTCCCCTCTCTCTCTCAATGGTTCCAGTGTTTGTGTGTCTGTCTTCTTCTCGAGGAAAAGAAATGGATCATGAGTCACACTAGTCACCCGACGTCCTCTCTCTCTCTCTCTCTCTCTCTCTTTCTCTCTCTCTCTCTCTCTCTCTCTCTCTCTCTCTCTCTCTCTCTCTCTCATTCCATCTAGCTGTTTTGTTATTTTTGTGTGTGTTCATTCTTCTGGAGACACTCTTCGCCTCGAGAGAGAACCCAAGGACACATCGACTATGTGTGGTCTTTGGCTTCTGAGAGCTAGAGAGATGTTCCATTTTTTTTCTGTTTCAATGCTAGATTCTATAAGATCTACATATTTTAAGAGAGATATTTCGATTACAGATCCAATGAATTCAAAATTAAAAATTAAAAATTAAAAATTAGAAAGCTAAGAAATTTCAGTTTTTCCAAAACATAGCCTGAAATTAATTTCTGTTTTACTGAACCAATTTTGAATAACTTAGGGTCCGTTCAGTGCTTGTTTATTTCGTAGTTTAATTAATCTGATAATGAATTTTAAATTTCACAGCAAAATTATTTCTGTTTCATTGTGACTCTTCCTTACTCTCCTTATTTCTGGCTTCATTAACTGATGAGTTTCATTTGCAGATTCCTTTCAAGATTATATAAAAAAATATTCATCATTTACTAATTTTGGTAGTACTACACTGAAAGTTCCATTCCGAAAACAAATTTTCTTACTGTTCCACTGTCCTTTGTTAAACATCACAGATTCGAAAAAAAACGATATCTATATCTGTTTTAAAACAATTCACATCAATAATACCGTCAATTCAACCTGCTGATTGCCATTCTTGTTTAGGATTACCAAAAACTCATTGAGAAAAAATTTTCATCGGTAAAAAATATTGAAAAAATTATTTTTTACCGTTCCAAAATGAATATTGAACCCCCAAACCCTTGCCTAAACAACCGATCAAGGTTATTACTCCAATTCTTATCTTTCTGAGGGGCCGCCATGCCCTTATATTAAAGTACATCATATCGCCGCGGCGCCAAGAAGAAACCATCTCTGTTTCCAATCTTCTGAAGAGAGACAGTGTTCCGCCCGCCCACTTCTACTATCTCGAAGCATTCTAACCTTGAACCTGTCTCTCTCTCTCTCTCTCTCTCTCTCTTTCTCTCTCTCTCTCTCTCTCTCTCTCTCTCTCTCTCTCTCTCTTTTCGATACATTCGGGCGGTCTCGAATGGCTACTCACTTTTTTTTTCGTCGAGAAGACGGGGGCTTCAGTTCTCTCTCTCTCACTTATCAATTCATTCTTTCCGCCGAATACGTTCCATTTTTGATTGGAGAAAAGGTTTTAGGTAGTTTTTTGCGCCTTTTTAGACGGTTTGGAGGGGTTTTTGGGCCATTTTTAGAGCTTTTAAGGATTTCTATTGGTTTATTAAATTTAGAAAAAATTACTGTTTCAATATATTTCCTAGTTATGATTAGGTAATTTAGGAATCAATTATGTTCTCGTTGTACGTTCTTGTTGACTAATTTGGACTTTTTCAGTGAATTTGAGACGGGTTTTTGGATTTTTAAAGACTTTTTAAAGCTAAATTGAGGCTTTGAAATGTGTTTGAATAATTATTTACGGCTTCTAAAATCAGTCAAATAATTTTTCTTTTTCTTGGAATGTTAGTTGGAACCACGTATGTGGCTTTTATAGGACTGTTTTGGATCATTTTAGGCTTATTTTAGGTCATCTAGAGTCCATTTTAGGCATTTTTGGCTATTTTAGACCTATTTTAAGCTGAGAAAAGCCATTTTTAGGTCTATTTTAATCATATTCTGCCTCTTTCAAGTCTATTTTACACATATTTTATATCTTTCATAACAACTTTTAGACCTATGTTAGACCTTATCAAGGGTCAATTTACACCTTTCAGAACCTATTTTCTGACTATTCTGGGCTATTTTATATCATTTTTAGACATTTGAAGCCTATTTTCAGTCAAATCTTGTTCTTGCTCAGACTAATTTTTGCCTTTTCTCTATTTTTTTTCCCTGTTTCAGACTTTTTCCTATTTTTCTGGGTTCAGCAGACCGCTTTGTTTACCGTTTTTGAGGGCTTTTCACACTTTTCAGTGCTATTTTTCACCTATTTTTGACCTATTTTCCTCTTTTCCAACACAAAAATCTCCCCAATTTCCAGGTCTCAAAATGGAAAATATCCCTCTCGGCTTGCTCGCCGAGCTGCTGAAATCACTACACTACAACGTTCCGAACACAATTTCCGTCGAATCAATCATCGAATCAGAACTCCAAATGAGGATTCTTCTTGCACAGGCTCCGCCCCTTCTCCTTCTTCCGCCAACTCCTACAGTAACCCCACCGAGTGCGCCTACAGTATCTCCGGCGTTGACGGTGGTTTCAGATGTGGCTGGTTCTGAACCAGCGACTGAGGAAGTGGAGACGGCACATGTGCCAAAAGAAGGGACGGAGACAGTGATTGTGGCGGCGAAGAAGGCACGAAGAATACCGGTTTGTCAGTCGAAGGTGAGGGAGTACACAATATTTCTACAAGAAAAGATCAAAAAATTTCAAAAATCCCAAAAAACATTTTTTGAAAAAATCAAAATTTTGATTTTCTAGAATTTCAACATATCATCTTGTTCAAAATTTTAAGCTGAGTATTTTTGTCTCTTGAAGTTTTTCTCTAGCTTCTCTGCGTCTTGAGATACACGCTCTCCAAGATTTTGATGCGCCACGAGAGAGTAGAGAGACGCAGAGTCGGGCGCGCTGTCTGCGTCTCTCTCAATCTTGGAGAGCGTGCATCTCGAGAACTAGAGAAGCTAGAGAATTGCTTCAAGAGAGAAAAATGATCCTGTTGATGAGTTCTATAAGATTCTGAGAGAAAATTCTAAAAATTTCAAAAAAAAAAATTTTTTTAATTTTTAAAAATTCAATTTTCAGACATATTCGGATTGCGAAAAGAAACATTTCCTGGACGTCGCTTACGAGAACAACTGGGGAACTACAGTAGCCGCCAATAAATTCACTCGGATCTGGGGAAAAGGACCGTCGCGGCGAATGTTTTATTGGTGGCGTGAGCAATTCAAGTGAGTTTAGGCTTTCAAGGGATTACGGTATCTTCGATATTCAGAAGAGACCATGATCGTGATAAGAAATCGTTGGCGACGTTGCAAGAGCGAAAAGTCGAGTTGTCATTGGAATTGACGAAATTCTGTCAGAGTGAGGAGAATCTTCGGATAGTCACTCTGGCGGAGAGAGCTAAGCAGTGTTTGGAGCAGTTGGAAATTATCGATGGAGAAATTGAGAGTTTACTGTCAAAAAAGTGAGTTTTAGGTGAAAAATAGGTGGAAAATAGGTGAAAAATAGGTGAAAAATAGGTGAAAAATAGGTGAAAAATAGGTGAAAAATAGGTGAAAAATAGGTGAAAAATAGGCCAAAAATAGACCAAAAAACCTTAATCCAAACCCAAATCCCACATTTCAGACTAAAATCCGTGTGCTCAATTACCGGAGAAAAATGCACCCATGGCGACGGAATTCAAGAGGAAAACCCGATTATTCGGAAGTTCACAACACCATTCATTTGTGATCACTGCAAAATGCCATTCCAGAAAGTGAGTTTGACTGATTCTGACTGTAAAAATGGATTACTGTAACTTCGATTTTTGTCTGGGCAATGGATACTTGGATTCTGATAGCAGATTTGAATTTAGCTCGCCGAGAGCTTTAAAATGAGTATAATCATGACTAGGTTTGGAGCAGTTTAATAATTTTTCATATTTTGGGTCTTACCACGAAAACACATTTTTCACCGTAACTCAGTCAGGTTTGTGAATTTTGACTCAAAGTAAAAATTTAAAGATTCAACAAGCCAAGAGCTTTGAAATGAGTATAATCATGACTAGGTTTGGAGCACTTTGGGTCTCGCCGCGAAAACCACCTACCGTATTTTCGTGGTGAGACCCAAAAATCAAAAAGTGCGCGGAACATAGTCATGATTATACTCGTTTTGAAGCTCTCAGCGAGCTGAACTCGAATATGCTATTAGTTTCTGGGTAGCTAAGTCCTACAGCGAAATCAAAGTTACAGTAATCCGGATTTTCATGGTGAGACCCAAAGTTAACCAAACCTAGTCATGTTTATACTCATTTTGAAGGTCTTGGCTAGCTAAATACGATTATTTAGTTGGTTTCAACGAAACTTTAAATTTGAAAATTTTATTACCGATTTTTATCCTTCCCAAAGCCATTTCATACAGGAAACCACTTGCCTGACCCATCAAATTCTCTGCGAGCCTCGTTGCGTTCAACAATATCAGCTAGCCGACCCTCCAAAACACGCAAAAGCCGATTTGGTTCCAGTCGAAATTAAGCCTGAGCAACCGACATTTGAAGCTTATAACACAGAATTAACCGAGATGGCTGAGCAGCTGATCGCTCGTCTTGCCGCCGAGTGTACCGCCCAAATATAAATCTACAGTAATCCATTGTCGCTAGACTACAGTAGTCCCATTAGTTGTTACCTATGTACCTTTCGCTTTTTTTCTATGTCCCGATTCTATTTTTTTTCCTGTTTCCCAGTGACAATCTCTGCCCCAGGTTATCCTTAGCAATGTATTTGAGCTCTAGTCCAATAGAGCGCATTTGCATGTTTAGAGACTTCTTTTCCTCTGAAATACCATTCCATTATAACTTGCCACCCCCAAAATAGGCTCCTCCCACTTAACCCCCTCCTCTACAGTACTCTTTCCCACAGATTCCTCAATTACCATGTCCAAATGTTCTCTTTTTATTCACTCGTTTTTCTATGCAAAATCATTCAATCGTTAATAAGATGAAATATTATATATGAAGTAATAAAAATTAATTTGTTTATGCAGAAAATTATTTTTTCAGAGGGAGAAAATGGTATAATTAAAAAAGGTTTTTGGATGGGCAAAATTTATTTTTTTGAAACGGAATAATTTTTTTTCAAATGACAAGTTTTTGCGGTAATTTCATAATTTTTTCACTGTTTCTCACTGTTTCAATGTTCAAATCTCTGGGTTTTGGGAATTCTGAACTACTTTTTCATTCACATTATCATTTTTTACCGCTGAAAACATATTTTTTAATAATTTTACCGATGAGTTTATTGAAAAAATAGGATTTACAGTAAGTTTTTTAATTCAGAGAAAATTTTCGAGAGTTGAACGAACCGCTAATAATTTTTAATTTCAAGGAGTTGGGAATTAAAATTTTTGAAACAGAGAAAAGTTTTGAAAATTGGAATTTCTTGAAAAATACAGAACTTCTTGAAAAAACAGGATTTACGGAAATATCTAGTTTAGAAAAAATGTGAAAGAAAAATAAGGGGCTTCAATTAATTAATTTGAAATTTCGAAGGTGAAAAATGAGTTTTTTGAAACCGAAACAGTTTTCGAAAAATCAACAAAAAATACAATTATTGAGTATTCTAATGAGGATATTCATGAGAAAAGCTATTGCATTTTAATCCAAAAAATGCTACTTTTCGCATTAAAATGCACATAAAAGTGACATTTTTGCATTAAAATCAAATAATTTTCTAATAATTAACCCCTATGACTTTTTACTGGTAAAAACTGTGAACCAGTGAAAATAGACATTTTAGTGGTTACATTAAATTTTCTTAAAACAGGAAATATTTTTTTAATACAGAAAGAAACTCACAATCAGAAAGAAATCTCAATTCAACGACATTTGCCGGTAGTTTTATAATTTTTTACAGTTTTTTACTGTTTTAGTGTATAAATCTCTGCGTTCAGCAAATCATAAATTATTTTACACTCATAACTATATTTTACACCGCGCACAATATTTTTTTCTAATTTTAACGACGAGTATTCACGGTATTGCTCTTTTTTTGCATGTCATACCGGACGACAATTAATTTTTAATTTCAAGGAGTGGGAAATTAAGATTTTTGAAACAGAAAAAGTTTCTGGAAATTGGTAATTATGAAAAATACAAAGTTTTCCCCGAAAAACAGGATTGACGGAAATATTTTGCATGCAGAAACTATGACAGGAAAATCAGGCTATTGATTAATAATTTTGAAAAATTCATAGGTTGAAATTGAGTTTTTTTGAAACCGAACTTTTTTTTCGAAAAATTGAATTTTTTGAAAAATTAAAAAATTAACCCGGATTTCCTCACTTTTCACTGGTAAAAAATTATTTCTACTGGTAATTTTGGAAAATAATTCAAAGCACTAATTCTAAAATTATCAAATGAAGAAATAAATAAATTGTGTATGAAAAAAATTGTTTTCTTCAATAAAATTGAGGTAATAAAAATAGACTTTTTGGGTAAGAAATCAAATTTTCATAAAACAGGGAATTTTTTTCGAGTTTTTCACTAGTACATTTATTTCAAAAAGTAGTTTTTACCACTTTATTTGTGCTTTTACCGGTGAAAAATGATTTTTGAGATTTTTATCTGCCACGGAAAAAGTATTGAAGAGTGAACGGAAGCTCAATCAGTTTTTACGCAACCACGTGGAAACCGATAAAAAATTATATTTATTTTGAAACCTCACTAGAAAAAACAACAACAATTTTTTAAGTTCAGAGTGAAGATTTTTTTTAAATAAACAAAATACTACATATTTTGAGACAGCGAAAAAAATACAATAGTTTGTAAAAAAACAGTCGGTTGGCGCCGCCTAACGGCGGCTAACCTCCTGGATTAACTCATGTTGACGAATAGTGTTGGGCTATAACCAAACAAAAATTAAATTTCATTTTTCTTAAATTTTATTAACAAAACAGGCGGGCAAACGAACTCATAACCGGAAAAATGTAAAATTTATAATAATTGAATTGGAAAACTTTTTAAAATCAACGCCCTTACAGTGCTGGACACAAAAGTATTAAATGAGCACTGCAGCGGAATACAATAATTTATGAATAGATGTAGTTTTATTTCTGAATACTTTTTCCGTTGACAAACTTTTTGAAAATGTCTCTAAATGCCTTAAGAACCGACTTGAAATGGGGGGAGATATGATTATCGTGGAAGAGTTTTTCCAACCTCTGCCACGGGGTTTGGACCGCCCCTTTCGCTATTTCTTTTTTTCTTTGTACTTTTATGCTTCAATCAAATGTATTCTTTCATTATCCGACTGAAAACTTCAAAAAGAAAGAAAGAAAATAGCCGGCAGTCCAAAACCCCGTGCCCTAGGTTGCAAAAACTCTTCCACCATAATCAAATCTCCCCCATTTCAAGTCGGTTTTTTAAAGCATTTAGAGGCATTTTCAGAAAAATTTGTCAGCAGAAAAAGTATTCAGAATACATCTTATGACAAATTATTGAATCCCAGTTCAGTCCTCCTTTAATAATCGGGTTTTTCAGTTTGAAATGGTCAACTTTGAGCGTTCGTAGCAAAGTTGGGAATGGTGGTATTGCTCTACATTTTTGAGAGCAGTTAGTTAATAGCTAGATATGCATTTACTCAGTGGAAAACTTTTGGCACTATTGTAGAATGTGGGTCCCTTCAGACTTCATTAAAAAATAGGGATCCCTCATATATTTTTCGATTTTTTTACTAAGCCTGAAGAGACCCTTAATTTTTTGAAGGGACCCCTATTCTTTCCATACAGATTGAAGGGACCCCTATTTTTAAGGGTCTTAAGATGCCTCGCGAAAGGACCCCTATTTTTCTGATGAAGTTTGAAGGGACCCCTATTCTTTTCATGCAGGTTGAAGGAATCCTTATTATTTAAGGGGACCCCTATATTTCGAAAGGACCCCTATTCAGGGGTGGGCGGAATCGGGAATTCTCGGAATTTCGGAATCTCGGAATATTCCGAATTCACAAATTTCGGAATTTCGGAATCTCGGAATATTCCGAGTTCTAAAAGTTCGGAATTCGGAATTTTTCGGAATTTTAAAAATTTTTTAAATCAGCAATAAAAACGAGAGATTTTCTTCTCTACGCTTGCGATGCGCTATGAAAACTCTTTTTTGGTGTTGCTGTCGAAGAATTAGTAAAAAGTAAGAGAAAAACTAGATAAAAAGAATAAAAAAGAAACTTTGTCCGAGGCCCAAAATCGGAATTTCGGAATTCCATTCCGAAATTTTCGCTTCGGAATATTCCGATCGGAATTTCGTTCCGAATTTTTTTCTTCGGAATATTCCGATCGGAATTCCATTCCGAAAATTTTGCCTCGGAATATTCCGATCGGAATTTCGTTCCGAAAAATCTAGAAATTTCGGAATTTTTCGGAATTCCGAATTCCGTTCCGCACACCCCTGACCCCTATTCTACAATAGAGCCAAACTTTCCTCTGAAATCATTTCTTAGAACTACACGGCTTGTTGAGGAAAGATACACGGAAATTTTGTCGATTTCAAAAATAGCATGTTTTTCAACATCTTTCTCTTCACCGAACCGTGTAGCTTTTAGAAATGAGCCTGGAAAAAATTTAGAACATTACCACTTTTCCCCACTTTTGTTACGTACGCCCGAAGTTGACCATTTTGAACTGAAAAGACCGATTATTAATACATTTATGGCCAGCACTGTATATACCCCTTTTCCCCTGCATGTTCTTGAAAAAATCTGTCTATCCAGAAGTTTCCAAAACTTTTGTCTTCTCATTTCGTCATAATGAAGGCTGCGCGTGGGTAGTTCGGATTTCCAAAATTATTACTTTGAAGACATCTAGAGCTGTTATTCGTCAATCAATTTTATCGGGCACCACGTGAACAAATTCAGGGATCTTTCTGGGCACTGTTGGCTCCCATAGTGTGAATTTATCATCCCTTCCTCTAGGAAAATTTGGAAATTTAGAAATGAAATATTTCGGAAACCGAGGGAGGCTTCCCTCCTCTCCTTATCTTAGTTCATCACGGGGCCACGTAAAATTTCAAAATTGAAAAATAGCACTGAAAACGCAGAAAAATGCGCGCAGAAAACTTCAAAGTGCGAATTTCGAAAATTGAAAAAGTCGGGCATCATCTCGGACAAATTCTCTATCGATCTATATAGTTTTCGTCAAAAAACGTTTAAGGGCGGATCCGCTAGGGCTTGCGACCAACAGACACACACACAGACAGACAGATTCTTCTGATTGTTATTAGTAAAGAAATAACGGTTTCATTAAAATGAGATGAGAAAATTAAGGGGTTTGTTAGATTGATATTGAACTGAATTTTTTAAAATGAATTGGTCTAAAAAAGTTAAATAAAAACTACAGTAAGTAAAAGCACATAAATTTACTGTTTTACAACAAAAAAGCATCGAGGGACAACGAGAATGTTGAAGTTTTAGTGGTTTTTATAGTAAGTAAAAACATGGACGAATAAAACTTTTCATTTTTCAAATGTATGCAAAATCATTCGAATACTTAATTGTTAAAGAAGTATATTTTTAAAAAAACATGTTTGTGCAGAGAATTATTCATACAACGAATGCAGAAGAGAGATCAAAATTTAATTTTGGATGTGCAAGTTTAATTTTTTTGAAACTGGATTTTTTTCCGAAAAATACCACTCGTTTTTTACCGGTATCTTTTCAACAAAAATTGTATTTCAACAGTTTTTTTCACGGTTTCACCGTATACATTTCTTTATTGGAGGTAAACATGAAGAGTAATAGGAAAATTATTTGATGTCTTAGAAAATCAATTTTTTGAAACAGAAAAAGTTATTGAAATTGGAATTTCTTGAAAAATACAGTTTTTCTTGAATTTCCAAAATTGAGTTTCCTGACTAGCCACTAGTAGAGAAACATCATTTTTACCGGTAGCTTTGTAGAAAAACTGGATTTCAACATTTTTTACTGTTTCACCGGTAAATTCTTGACGTGTTTCTCATGATTTGTTTGATTCCTTCCCAGAATTTCCTCCAACCGGTATGTTCATTAAAAAAGATTAACTAATCAGTTTATTTGTGTTTTGAAAAATATCCTCTTCCGGTGATAATTAATTTTAGTCAGTTACCGGTTTAGATACGGAAAAATTCATGACGAAATAAGGGCCTATAGCACAATACGTTAAAAATTCGAGACATGAAAATGAAATTTTTTTGAAACAGAAAATGTTTAGAAATTTGGAATTTTTTCCGAAGAAGTTGAAAATCAAACTTACTGAAAAAAATGAGTTTTTACAAATTTTTAAAGGTTTTTTATCGGTAATTTGTTTCGAAAAGTGATTTTCAGTTTAATTCAACAGGTGAGATTTAATTTTTCGAACTTTTTTGATGATAATAGGTCGCTGCAAGTTATGGTTTCGGAGCTACATTACCAATGGTCTACCGGAAATGTTTACTGCTAATTTTTTCCGTGAATTTGCTGTTAAAAAATTATTTTCTGTTACAAATCAACAGAACATGGATTCAAAAATAAACACTTGGTTTCCTCATTCCTTTAGGTGAAAAACTTTTATTTCAAATTTTAGCATTGCGTGAATTGAAATAAAAGATAACTTTTTAATAAAAAAAAGTATGAAACAGGAAATTCATGAGAAAAGATTATATTACATTATCATTATCTAGGATACCTATTAAATTTCGAATTTCAAAAATGGAAACTCAGGATTTTTGCAACAGAAAAGTTTTTGGAAAATACAAAAAAATGCGATTATTAGATTTACGAACTTTTCACTGGTAATAAAAAAGTGCTCGTTTTTTAAAAAAGTTTTCCCTGTTTCATTGTATAAATATTCGTGTTTAGCGAATCATCGATCATTTTCTAGACGATTTTTGTTTCAGCGGAAGAAATTTATAATCAAAAGATGAATTAAAATATTGAAAAATTACTTTTTCGGAACAGAAAAAGTTTTTGAAAAATATAGAATTTTCGGGATGGGATGTGTGCAATTATTGAAATTCTACAGGTAAATATTTTTCAATTTTTTCGTGATTTTGACAAAAAAGACGTTTTAGAGTTTTTCACTGTTTCAGTATACAAGTCTTTGCAGTCAGCAACGTTTTTTTTTACGTACAGGGTGGTCCATAATTACCCGTACACGCTTGGCATTCACTATTTGTGGCATTAGAAGTCAGAATTCAATGAGATTTAACTAAATGTTTATGGAATATGTAGAACAGACTTCTGAGAACATATTTCTTCAAAAAAATACCTATTTACTTTTCATCTTACTGCGTGAGGCAGCCATGATTCCCTGAACACTTCGAAGGCAAGCAACGATATTGACACGCGGGTAGTTTTAAGGAAAACCATTTTTTTCTGTGACTTAAATTCTCTTAAAAAACATAAATTTTTGGACAAAAGTAGCACTTTTCTTGCACTACCAGATTCTCAAGACAGTTTAGTCAAAAAATATCGAACTGGCGACCAATCGGGCTTTCTGCAAACCAATACTATTCCGATTACTCAAAAGTGGGAAAACGCTCATTTTTCGATCAGGAATACTGAGCCGATTCGACATCAGATCTAATTCTTTTTTGTACTGGGGGATTAGCAAAGTCAGATAGATTTTCTATACAACCTGAAAACTGGGTTTTCTTTGCTAACCTTGGCTCAGGAGCCGATCATTTTATTAGAATATTAGCCGCGTGCACGATCGAGTTCCACTGTCGTAGTCTCCGGGTCGTCACGATCGCCAAAAGAGCTTAAGTGAAATAACAACTGGTAATAATTCATTATTAGATATCAGATAATTATGTTGTCAAGTTTCATCGAATTCTGATCATTAGTTTTCCGTGTAGAACACTTTAAACGAGTACGGGTAATTATGGACCACCCTGTAATTTGTTTTTTACCGTGGAAATATTTTTTTCAGTTTTTACAGGGTAAATTTTGGAAAAAACAGGATCTACAGTAATTTTTTGGCCAGAAAAGAATTGAAGAGCAAATGGTAACTCAACCGAACTGAAGTATCACGGCAGCGGAAAAATACAAATTTCAAATGAAATTACTGTAACTTGGCATCTTGCCAATGTAGTAAATAATTCACCGTGAGAAGTTAAGGATAAAAATTCATATTCGTTAGCTGCGATAAAAAGAAAATTATGGCTGAAAGAAGGAAATTATGTAAAATAATAAAATCAGAAGTAAAATCAAAGATAAACCACGAACCAACGAAAACAGGTTTTGAATGTGCAAATTCAATTTTCTTGAAACAGGGTAATTTTTTTCAATACAAATTACAGTATTTACTTTTATCATCCCAGAGAACAAAACAGAGAGCTTAAATTTTAAAATAAACTTTTTTGAAACAGAAAATTTTCGAAAATAGGCATTTTTAGTGAAATACAAGAGAAAAACGTTATTAGTGACTTTCATAACTTTTCACTGATAATAAATTATTTTCCGGTAATTTCAACAAAAAAGTGATTTTCTACAGTTTTTTTCTCTGTTTCAATGTACGAATAAATGTGTTTAGCAAACCATTAGGTACTCGCTGAGTGAATATTAATTCATTTACCAGTGGTAAAACCTTTTTTCTTCTTTTTTTTTTCGTTCATTGAAACAAAAAAAAAGAATTTCATCAGGTTTTCACTGTATAATTTTTTTGTTCAACAACTGATCAACCATTTTTTATATTAATGATGATTCACTACTTGTTTACCGGTGAAACATTTTTTTTCAATTTTTACTTTTTAATTTTTTTGAAAAACAGGAAATATTGAAGTTTTTTGATTCAGATGATTTTTCCCGATAGAAAATGATTTTTGGATCTTTTAACTGGCAATTTATTGCACTGGAAATAAAGCGGAGGTATAGAGAATGAGGAACATATTTTGAAATTTTAGAAAATCATTTTTTGAAACAGAAGTTTTTGAAAAAAACAGAGTTTTTCGGAGGAAAAACACTCAATTGTTGAATTCGTTAAATTTTTACTGGTTATTTCGTAGCGAAAATTGAATTTTGACCGTTTCAACATATAAATTTTGTGCGGTTAGCGAAATATCAGGTTCATTAATGTTGAAAAATGTCATTTTAATTGTGAACAATCATTTTTCATTTTTTCGAAATTTTTGAAAATTACTGTTCTGAAACAGAAAGTTTTCAAAAATCACAGAGCTTTCCAAAAAAACATTTGCAATTATTGAATTTTCCATTTTTCTACCCGTAAAAAACTATTTTTTTCGACAACTTCAAGGAAAAAATTGATTTTCTACACGTTTCACTGTTTTAGTGTACCAATATCATTGTTATTTGGCGCATGCTTATTAATCCTCGATCGTTTCATACCGGAAAAACCTTTTTCATTTTACTGGAGAGTCTAGTGAAAAATGAACAGTAACTGAAAGAACTAAAAAAATAAAATTAATTTGAAGATGCAAAGATGGAAACCAAACTTTTCTTTGAAACAGAAAGTTTTTTGGAAGTAGGAATTTTTGTATTTTTTGAATTATTGAAGCTCTTGAAAAAATGGATCAGTTGTTGTTTTTCTTCTTTGAATATCCAGGAAATCTTAGAAACTGTAGTTTTGTTTATTTTCGTTCGAAAATTCACTGTTACAGAATTATTGCTTCTTCAAACAATGTTTTCTGTATATTTGGTATTTAGAAATTTTGGCTCTGTATGCTTTAACGGGTTCATAGAGCAAAAACGGGTTCTTAAATAATAAACGGGTTCATAAACAATTAATAACAAGTTTTGTTAAATTACCCTGATAGAACCAACGTAAACCCCTTATTTTAGTCCGAAGATGACAAAATAATGATAATGAAAAGTTAAAATATTAATACAACATTTGATTCTGAGGATTCCCGAATCAATATTTTGTAAGGATCTGAGTCTTTTGATTAACTTAGAATATCCAGAAAACTCTAAGATTACCCGTACCAAAAGCCCCTTAACTATGTAAATACAGGCGCGCAGATAAGCTAAAACTAGTGGAAAAATATAGAATAATGATAGTTTAAATTAAACTGTTTTATTGACGATTACCCCGATTTGAATACCATATGAACCCGTTAATTGTCTATGAACCCGTTTATTATTTATGAACCCGTTTATCCTCTATGAACCCGTTTAATCATACAGAGCCGAAAATTTATAGCTGAAAATTATTAGGTTGATTCATAAGTCCTGACGGATTTTCGGGTCGAAAATTTTCACATGTAATTTGCCATAGAGTTGATGGCTAAATTGCAAATACTGTCCACGTTTACCCTCAAGTGTCTCCTAACGCAGCCGCACCATAGATATGTCTCCCCCACTAGAACTCCCACAGAGGCGAATCAAAATGTGAAGTCACTACTTTTTTGATATACTTTTGAGTTGAACTTTTTTTCATCTAAAACGTTTTACTGGGGATTGGAAACTTGTTGATCAGTGCTTCAAACAGTAAACTGCTCGATAAACATAAAAGATTGTCAAAACCTATCCAGCAAGTTTGTTGCCAGCTTGTTTTGCGACGTTACGTTAAACACTTGCATACTGCAAATGAAATTCAGACATTTCTCCAGAATGGAGATGAGCACGGCTCCTGAATTTCTTGTTCTGACGAGTATATATGTTGGCCGTAATGATAAAAGAATCACCTTGTTACCCCGTGTACACTACTTTTCTGGAAGAGCATGAGACTGACAACATCATGAATTTCATGAATAATGACATCAGATGGCTTCTAGGCTGAGCCGACTAACTTAGAACCTTGCTGATAAGAATCAGTCATGTCTTATTTATTACCACCAAAAGTTATTTGGATCAATGATTTATGCATCGATTAAAAAAGCGATTCAACCAGGTGGTCTTCTGTGTTTCTGAACTGCGCGTAGTCAAAAAAAAGGGGAGAGACATCTTTTGAGTTTTTGTCATTTGTGAATGTTTTCAACCCTGGTTTTTTACTCGAATGCATACACCAGATACCCGTGATCATTCACACAAAATTTGAAATGAATCTCTTTTTATCTCATTTCACAGTAGGCTCAACTCTGAAGACATCCTTATTTTGGAATGGGGATGGAAATCCATCGAGAAATCCCTATTTCTAGTTGATAAAACCTGGCATTGCTAACAATTTTAAAGAGTGTTTGTCCGTTGTTAATAACCACTAAACTTAAATTCGTTTCGATAGACACCACGTCATATACGAAGAAAAACAAAAGACATAGAAAAATTTCAAAAAATGAAGATGGAACCAGAAGGGATTTCTCTGTGTTTCGACAACCTAGGATGATAAAGATTGTGCTTCCAATAAAGGGAGCTTCGACCTTTCACGGGGCAAAAACATAGCTGTCTCTCCTAAGTTTGAACAGAGAAATACACGCAACAAGTTCAACTACCGAAATCCGTCAGGACTTATGAATCAACCTAATAATTTTCAAAAAATTTTCAGTTTCGAATAATTTTAAAAAATCTGTTTAGAAATGATAAATTATTTCGTCTCTTCGATGCGGAATTTGCTTGTTCGTCTAAAGTAAGTGGACCAAAGCATTGAACAATCGAATTAGATTCAAATTCTGTTTAGACTAGTTTCTCAAGTTCTTCCAGAATTTAAAAATTTTTTTCAAAAAAAATTTTTTTTCAAGGTTTATAGACAAAACTCTTCTACAACCAATAGTGATACTAGATAAAAACCATCATTAATAATTTCCAGAAGTGATTTTTCGAAATCTCATGAGATCGACTATTTTCAAAAATTAAGTCAATTTTTTTCGGATTCAAAATCATTTAGAATTTTAGTGTTTTTAACAGATAGTTTAATGTAGTAAACCTTCAGCTATTAGTGGAACATCTCGCTTTTTGATTTTCTGCTATGAAGATGATCAACTAATTGTGACCACACTGCAAAAATGTAATGATAACTCAATATATCTGTTTGATCGTTTTTAAGTTTTTTAAAAGAAGAAACATCATTAATATTCAAAACCAGGTTTTTTTAAAAACCCATGGAACCGTTTATTTTTCGAAATTACCTCATTTGTTTCTGTTTCAATGGGTGATTTATTGCAAGTATGATTATCAGAAAATCATTCTGACTATCACCATAAACAATTCAGAAATCCATGAGCTCGATACACTTCAGTCAATCAAATGCAGGCAACCGTTTTGTTAGTTGGAATGGAAAATTGCAATCAAAGCAAATACGATTCGAGAAAATGTCAAAATTGTCTGAAACAGTAATAATAACAATTGAGATGATTTCGTGAAAACTTTCTCTTGATTATGATTAGTCAAAAACGATTTCAGTCTCTGTTCGAAATTATCCATGAAATCCAAGAAACTGTTATTTTTCAAAATTTTCCTCGGAATTCAAAATTTTTTTGCTATCAGAGAAATACTTCATTACTAAATATTTCTATATGTATTCATGAAAGTAAAATGAATTCTCAATACAAAAAAGTTATAAACATCTCTAGCTATCAAAAATGAATAGAAAATTTCTTAGAAACAGTAGTTAAAATTTTTTTGAGTATGCTCAAGGTGCATGATTTAAAAGTAAAATTGAAAAGAGGATGAAAATTTTTTTTTAGGAAATCTGATACTTTTCCAATTGTAAGTTTTTTGATGATTAGACACGTATTTATTGCAAGAAAAGAGTCTCTGAAAATGTTCCAGAAAACTTTTTAAAAACTCTGTTTCAAAACTGTTAGTTGAAACTTTTCTTCGATCAATAGTTACTACTATGTTCGGTATTTTTTATCGGTTGCTCTTAGAGAAGATGCATTATGAGTAATATTCAAAACAAATTCTTCAAAATCTAATGAAACCAATTTTTTTCACGAAAATCGAACCAATTTTTTCGGATTCAAAATTATTTAAAATTTTCGTTTTTTTAAACTTATTCAATTGCATAAAGCTTTAGCTATTAGTAAAACATTAAGCTTTCTGAGGTTTCGCTAAAAAGATAGCCACGATTTTACTCATTGTAGCGATACGGCAAGGATGATTTTGTAGAACATTCAAATGTTATCAGAGGAATATCAGTTAGCGTTGTTAACATATTCAGGAAATCCGAGAAACTGTAAATTTGGTGATTCTTCTTGGATTTTTATATTCTACTGTTACAATAATGGTTCAATAGTGTTTTCAAAAATGTAAATTTGTTACTGAGCAAAATACGAAACATTTTTTGGGAAGTTTCCAGAAATACTGTTTCAAAGTATAATAATATATTTGACCTGTCTTGTAATAGTTGATTTGCTTTCTGCTCTTCTTCAGCAAAATCTCCAAAGAATTGAACTGATGAACTAGCACCACATTCATATATTTAGACTAGATTTTCAAGTTTTTCCAAAATTTTTACATAAAAAGTCTGTTTCAAAATTTCTATTTGAACCTTTCCTAATCAATAGACAATAGTAATTTCATGTATGTAAAAGCAGCTAACTTTTTCCTTTTTTCAATTCAGTTTACTGTTTCATAAAAAAAAGCATTCTCTTCCCTCGCCTCAATTTTTAAAGGAGGACTGCAGTTATTTTCGACTCAAAAAAATTCCTATGTAATTCGCCCTGAAAAATCTTATTCTGCCTTTAATTTTTCATGAAATTCCCTCTAAAATGCTCCAGCTGCGAGCAAGCCGAGAAACTTATGATTATGGTGGAAGAGTTTTTCAAACTCGGCCACGGGGGTTTTGGGACGCCCTGGCGGCTATTTTCCTTTTTTCTTTGAAGTTTTATATTTGTATTGAATATATCTTCTCATTAACAAACTGAAACTTCGAAAAAAGAACGAAAAAAGCCGCCGGGGCGTCCCAAAACCCCGTGGCCGAGGTTGAAAAACTCTTCCACCATAATCATAAGTTTCTCGGCTTGCTCACAGCTGGAGCATTTTAGAGGAAATTTCATGAAAAATTAAGGGCAGAATGAGATTTTTCAGGGCGAATTACATAGGAATTTTTTGAGTCGAAAATGACTGCAGTCCTCCTTTAATGAAAAAATTGTTGTTTCAGTGGAAATGTATAACATTACGTAACTGTTCTGAATAATTTACCGTCCTTATTGTTAGCCTGTTCATAAAATAATTCATCCTTTCTTACCAGTAAATTAAAAAGAATACGGTATCTGTACTTGTTGATTTTCTGTCACTTGTGATTGCATTTAAAATCAACTATAAAAGATTTCAATTTGATAACATATGAAGTGAATCATTTTTTATTATAACTTTTATTTCTGCTTCAGCCAGAATTCAATTTGTTTAGAGAAAACGTTTCCGAGTTCATCCTTCTAATTTTATGTAAAAAAAATACAGTTGGTTTTGTTTTGTTATAAAAAACAATTTTCGAAGTTTCAATTTCCCTTTTGAAAAAGATTGCTCTAATTTCTTAAAACCAGGAAAATAGTTTCTAGAAGAAAAAAACTGTTTTACCGGAACTATAGAATTGTCTCCAAGCTGTCAAAAATTGTTAATGTAAGTGCCGGCCCAAAAAAACTCTTCTTGACTCCATTCTTCTAACATTTCAATTTCCGCAAGAAGGAAAAAAATGGGCGGAGCCAATATTATATAAATTGAGTTTCATTTCTTAGGAAGATTTTATTAATACGTCAGCATTGTTAATCATATCGATTCAAATTTCGCGTAACCTTGAAACAGTGAAAACTATATTTTGAACCAACAATATCAAGTTCGAAAGGTGAAATCAAAACATTACTGTAGCTCTCCTTGGTTGTTGTCTTACGGTAGATTATTGTAAGATAAGCAATCGAAAAAAGTTCGCTGTTTCAAAAAACAATAATTTTTCTTTGCTAATTTTGATTTTCAATGTAACATCTCTGACAGCTGAAAAGATAGAACTAACGAAAGAGGCGGAGCTTATCACTTTCTCTGTATTTTTATTCCTTTTTATTGATTTTTTCCCATATTTCTCATTAAATTCGTTATTTTATTAATTCATTACATCCATGACGGGAACAGAAACAAATAATAGATACAAAACATTAAAAAAGTTGTTTAAAATCAAAGGAAGGTAGACAAACTACAGTAATAAAGGGGCGGAGCATAACTGATTAACAATGAACAGTACACGAAATAAGTAACAGGAACCAAGTAAAATTCTTCAGAAAAATCAAAAATACATATTTCGAAACAGTGAAAAATTTCTGTTCTGAAAAAATACGGTTACATGGAAACGAAATGAGAAAAAAAGAAAATAGAGACAGTAATCCAAAAATAGAATAGATCAAGAAATTCCAAAAAGTACAGTAATCTACTGTTTCACAACATTTAAAAAAATTGAGGGGCAACGAGATATTAATGCCGAAGGTGCAATTGTACGGTAGAAAGCGAAATAATTACGGTTTCAAAGAAAAGAGATGACAACATTGATGAGAACATTAGAATGATCATGCATATATGTTTGCAAACTACAGTAATCCATGAAAAAACGGTTTCACTAGACAACTAACAGAATATGGGGAAAATAAGAGACGTTAGGCTGTTCCAAATGTATCTACAGTAATCCAAAAATACTGTTTCACAGGCAAAATAAATCCATTTGAAGAGAATAATAGAATGTTTGGTACGTTCGAAGAAGCAATCAGTCAAAAGTAGCATCGGATACTAAAGACGAATCTGAAAAATCCAAAATTTTTTTAGTGTTTCGAAAAAAAAATTCTCTCTCAAAAAAAGAATTCCAAAATCACCAACCTCATACTCCAACTGCTTCCCTGATCCTCGATACTCTAACAGGATCCATGTGAGCATTCGGATAACGGGCCAGAAGAAAAATGACAACGGCATCCGGGACATCTTGCCGGATTTCGATCGAACCGACGTTGGGCAAATCCAACTCCAGAATATTCTTCAAGGAGCAGGTAACAGTATCCGAGGGGTCGTACTCCATATAAAATTTTAGCCATGTTCCTCTGTTCTTGAGCCGGAGCTCCTGGTGGGGATTACGCTCCACCAAGAACTGAGCATCAGAATCTAGGGTTATGCCCTTGTGTTGGAGGTAGAGGGCAGCTTGAAGAGCCAGATGCTTCGGGGCTTTTAGCCTGAGGAGGTAGGGGACGAGGGGATAGTTGGAGACTCCGAGGCTAGATGGAAGGGTGATCTCGGAGATAATAAGCTTGGTTCCTGGCTGATTGGGTACTGTAGCCCTATCGAAGATGCTTGGGTCCTCCAATAACCCTTCTAGAAGAGGCATCTGGGCCTGTGGTGGAGGGGTCTGTTGTAGGGTACAGGTCCCATTGAAGGAGGAGATTCCAGGGACCCTTGCCTTGTTTGAGGTGACCATTTCCCCTTGAAAAACTCCATTAGGGGTACCTACAGTAATCCGGGTACCTGGGGGCCAGGAGAAGGCTCCTGGTAGCTGAAGAATTTCCCCATTTCTTCGAGGCTTTTCGATTAGGAAGACTCGGTGGTCAACTCTCTGTTTCTGGGCTTGGAGAGCGGTAAGATCAAGAATGACCCGCGTCTCAAGGCCAGAAGGGGCGTGGTCATATTTCAATAGTGACGGGTTGGCAGTATGGATCCACGACCCCGCCACGTGTACTGGGTAGAAGACGGACCCTCGGTAGATCTCCCCAGGGCGGATATTCAATGGGATATTAATAACCTCCGGACGCCCTCTGACCACCCCCATTCTACTGGCTACCTTTTTAAAATATACGCCCTTCTTGATATTTCTCGATAGAATCGAGAATTTGGTAACGGTAAAAGGGCATCGGGGATTACTGTATTTGAATCCCGGGTACCCGGTACTCCGATATTCGGGGACTATAGCGAGGCCCTTAACCGCCAGGATATCTCCAATGAAGAGCTTCTCGGGGGACTGACCGTATCCCACTAGTTCTGAGGACTCATTGATCTCCACATAATCCATGAGATCTTTGTGACAGGCCACTGCCAACCATACCTCCCCCACCTTTTCGAACACTCGGAAGAGGCCATAGTGTCCAGTGGCCGATGACACAGAGTACCCGAAGCCAGGATGTTTTTGAAGGGCGGGGCCTTTTTTTTCGTCCTTGGCAAAGATCCACGCTTTAAATCGACAAGCGTCTTCTGTCGAATACCTGTCGATTATCTCAGGCAGCCCTTCTCCACCATTTTGGCGCCTGGACTCCCATTCGTCTGAATAGGCGTCACGAAAAGTGTCCAAATGCCCGAAGTAGACTCGACGAGCCTGAAAAAAATTGTTTAAAAATAATTTGAATTACAGTTTCAAAACTTTCAAATCTAGTATCCTAAATGTATTAGGTTTGATGGGAGTCACCCATATTTTGTCTACATTCCAATAATGTTTAGTTACGAAACGCAACGTAGAAAAATCGAAATAGAAAGACCCGAAGCACTATTTTGTATTTGTGCTTTGATTTTAAACTTTTTTGAAATTGTAAATTTTCTAAAAAATTGTTAAGTTTTTTTTAAAGTTTCAATTTTCACCCAAAACGAATTTTGCTGAGGTTTCCACAGTAAAATCTCAATTCCTGAGCTCAGTAGCTTCAAAATGAGCCCCATATTACCTATATTCCGACAATTTTTAGTTCCGACACGCGACGCCGACCGCGACGCACCCGAAAAATAAAAACTGTCGGAACCTAGTGAATATGGGGCTCATTTTAAAGCTAATAGGCTCAGAAATTAGATTCCCATCATGAAAATCATATCAGCATTCATTTTGGGTAAAAATAGCGATTTTCAGAAAATTCAAAATTTTTAGAAAAATTAAAGTTTCAGAAAAATCTCAGAATTAAAGCACAAATACAAAATAGTGCTCTGGGTTTCACCGACTATACTTTGGTGGATTTTCTTTTTTCGATTGTGTCGCGGTCGAAAATGCAAATTATTGAATCATAGGCAATAAGGGGGTTATTCGAGAGCTAGTTTTGCAGCCTAGTTTACAAAATCTAGTCCAGCAAAATAAAAAAGTTCACTGTACCTCTTCCGTCAGCTCTTCGATCTCAATTTCTATCTCCGATTTTTGACGAGGTGGTGTCTGGGATCGATGGGAGGAGCTGAAAATAAACTATTTTAGTCTTAATATTCCGAAAAAGTCATAAAACTAACCTTCTTCCTGAGTACTCCGAGCCTCTTTCTCTTCTGTAGTCGTCTCTGAACTCCTCGTCTGACGAAGAGTATTGGTTCGACATCGGTGACGAACAGCGGCTGAAAAACCGGAATTTCAGTAGTAAAAACGACTCAAAGTAGGTCAAAAGCACCAAATTCATAGTGAAATATGAAAAAAACCGAGTACAGGGATCTAAAACAAGTCCTAAAAACCTACTTGGTGTGGAAGGAGTCACCGAGCCATGATGAGAGTCCGGAGCGATTCGGAGAGCGACGTCGGTTGTATTGGGCAGCTCTGAAAACGGAAATTAACGTGAGAAAGCTCAAAAAATGTTATACATGACGGGTACAAAAATGCTTAAAATTTTTTTCAAAAAAGGCCTATCAGGCTTGAAACAGAAGATTCTAGGCTTTTGAACAGTTATAAGAATTATTAAAATGAGCTTCGTGGGCTTTAAAAAAGCTTGAAAAGGCTTGAAAACTAATTTGAGAAGCAAAAAGCATGCTGAGAATGGATTACTTTTTTTAAAAATAAATACTGTCACTTACCTTCCATCTCTTTCTCCATCGCTATACATTTCCATTGATCTTGGGATTTCAGCAGACATCTGGAAGCAAAACAGCAACATAAATAATTGGAAAAACAGATTACATTAAAATAAAAGAAGTGAAACGGAAAAATAAATTATTTAATAGGCGTCAGATTACTGTAAAAATCAAAAAGTGTTTGTTCCGAAGCCTAGTTTATCGATGAGTTTTTGAAAATTGGCACTCAAACTAATATTTGAAACAGCGGAAAATATTAAGACTTGCTGAATATTACTGTTTCTTAGAATTACTGTAGTTGAGATTAACTTTGCCACTTTTAGTATTGTAAATTTCAAAATATTCCAAAATATTCACAATGAGGCTCGTAAAACATAATAAAACAGCGAGTTTGCATACGATTGGGGAAAGGGGCGGAGTCTGAATTTGATGTTTCAGGAAAATATTCTCTGTTTCTTCCCGATTAAACTTTTGAGTCGATATTTATGTTTGCCAATTCCTCTTTACCGGGCAGTTCAAAATCTCATTACAATAACACCCAACGCACTCGAAAATGAATAAAATTTTCTATTTCACAATTTTATTTTGTAATTTTAAAATTATATCTGAGCGCTATGCTTGCGAAGATAGACTAAAGTTCCTTATTTTTCACAATTTTCATTCTAATCTAGTCTCAAAATAATGGAATCTGGGATTTTTGGTAGTTAAAAACAATCTGAAATACTAGTTTTTTTTGACATTTAGGCCTAGAAATAGAGAGAATTGGGAAATTTCTTTTAGAAGAGTGCATTCAAATATTTTCAAAATGAATATGACATCACAATAAAAAGAATAAGAGAGTCGGTCTGGTGATTAGGTCAGAAAGGAGAAAGGGTGATTCTTACTTTTAATTAATGTCTGTTGACTAGGAGGCAGAGATTTGAATGATTATGGAGAGGGATTGGAGGGTACAAAGACAAGTCGCCCTTTCTGAGGTTGGAAGGAAGAAAGGGGCGGAGCCAAGGGAGCCAAGGGAATGGAAAGTGCATATTGAGTCAATGGAATCTCAAGATTTTTGAGTAGTGATGATATATAATTTAGATTACTGCTTCAAATATTTTTATTATTGAGACCATTGATTGAAAACGAAGTTAAAGTGATTATTTATCCCATATTATTGTATTTAAAAAATTCACTGAATAATAGAATTTTCTGTTTCATAAACACCAAATAACGGTTTTGGTGTGGTTTTATATCAATGCTCCTTGGTTCATCAATGCACTAATAGTGGGCGGAGTCTCTCAAAAAATGGACTGGTCCAATTGTTAAATTTTTTTCTGAGATAGATTAGATGGTTTGTGGGAACTGCAAATTTTTGGAATTTTTCGCTGTTTTAGAAAAAAGTGAGAATAATATGAGTTCTATGCTAGATTACTAAAATTACCTCGAATCCTTGTTTCAAAAAACCTAGAGCAAAAAGGGGCGGAGCTTAGAAACCAATAAAGAGAAGTGTACTTGTTAATCGGAAAAGGGAACCCGTAAATTTTGACTTCTGAAAAAGATTTTGTCTAATTTTTATCATGAAATATGATGATTTTTTTGTTAATCTATGTTTGAAAAAACGAAAACTACTTGATTCGAAACTTTTTCAGAAAAAATTTGAAACAGTAGAAAACTTTTTGAAAATGAAAATTGAAAATCCCTGTTTCAATAGAATTTCAAAGTTTCAATATTGTATTTCGATTTTTTGCTGGTGTCCATTTTCTTATTTCTCTTCTTCTAAAAGTGCATTTTATTTTTTTTCAAAAAAAAAAGACTAATAGTGAAAATAAAGAGAGAGGCGGTGATTAGCTCAGAAATGGGGAAAGAGCGGGTGATTCTTACTTTTAACGAGTTTGCGAGAGAGAGAGAGAGAGAGAGAGAAAGAGAGAGAGAGAGAGAGAGAGAGAGAGAGAGAGAGAGAGAGAGAGAGTGAGAGAGAGAGAGAGAGAGAGAGAGATTTCAATGATTAAAGTAAAGGCGGAGCCAAGGGAGCCGAGGAAATGAAAAGGGCATAATGAGTCAATGAAATCTTGAGAATTTGAGTAGTGATGTGTGTACTTTTGATAACTGTTTCAAAAAGGGAATAATAGGCATGGGAAGGTTTTACTGTCAATTAATGAAGAAAAAGTCCTGAAAAATCAAATTTTCTGTTTCAGATTACCAAATAACGGCATCTGTGTGAACAAAAGATAATGATCCGTCGTAGCGGAACTCACAAAAAATGGGCGGAGTCTCCCGGAACAAGGCTGAGACAAATTGTCAAGCTTTTCTTTGGGATATTTAATATGATATTTTGAAACCGTAATTTTTTTTTAATTTTTGCCGTTTTCGAAAATTGTATTACTTTATTTATTTTACGAGCACATGATACCTGAAAAAAAAGATTGTATTTGAATAAGACGTGTGAAAATGTGAATATAAATTGGTGTCTATGCTAGATTACTGAATCCATTTAATCACACGTGAGGCTAAGAAATTGGAAACTACTTAATTCGAGCTTATTTCAGAAAAAATTGAAATAGTAAAAAAAATTTTAATGCATGTTCAAAAACCCTGTTTCAATAGATTTTCGAAATTTGGAGTTTGTGTTTTGACTCAATGTTAATGTATTTCTACATTATTTTCTTTTTCAAAAATCATTTTCCCTCTAAAAATCAAGAAAAGTGTCTGTTTCAACATTCTCCCTGATATTCCCCAGTTATGTTAATAATTATTGCTCCTGGTGAAGTGCAATAATATTACTCCTGGTTTTGATCGATATTTTCTGAAAGCTAGGCTCAAAAAAGCCTAAATAAGCCAAAAATGGGCTAAAAACCATCGAAAAACAGAAATGATGACAAAACAATGAAAGGAAAAAACGAGAGAAAGGTGAGGAAATATGCACAACAATAACGACCTCGCGCAATTTTATTGATGGAAATGGGAGAGAGAGAGGGAGAGAGACCCAGCAACTGATCTGATTCTATTTTTGAAATTTTCTGTACTTTAGTTGAAACCGTGATTACCATGTACGTACCAGAGTATATTGAGATAGGAGGAGCAATACTTGAAAAATTACAAAAATTAATGTTTCAACTTGAAATAGTGAAATTTATTATTTTGGTTGTTCAATAAGTGAATAGACTCAATTGAAATTCAGAAATACTGTATATAGATGTAGTTTTGAATTCTGAACATTTTTCCGTTAACAACTTTCTCTGAAAATGGGTTAAAATCGACATGGAAACGTGTGGATTGAGGTGGAAGGGTATTTTGCGAGCTTGGCCACGGGGTTTTGGGTGTCCTTTGTCTTTATATTTATATTTTTCTTTGATTAATTTATCACTGAATATATTCTTTCATTATCCAATTTAAAATTTCAATAAAACAGAAAAATAACGATTGGGGTGGTTGAAAATTCCGTGGGTTACAGAGAACTCTCCCACCTCAACCACTTCACGACGGTTTTAAGGCATTTAGAGGCATTTTCAGAGAAAGTTGTCAACAGAAAAAGTGTTCAGAATTCAAAACTACATCTAATTATGTAACTCAGTGTCCATACTCTAATGAATGAACAAAACATTATTTTTTACTATTTCAAATTGAAACATTAAGTTTTGTAATTTTTTTTTAAAAATATTGTTATTACTTCCGATTTCCATCTAATTTTTTCAATGACTACTGTTGTTCTTCTGAAATTTTTGAAAATAAAAAGAATGTTCTTCTAGATCAATCCTCAAGAAAAAAAGAGGCCGTGCTTTTTGTTTTTGCTGAAACATTTTAATTTTGAAATTTTTCTTTTTGCTAGTGTATAGTACTTTAGTGATCAAGCTTATTTTAGAATGGAAATATTAGTTTTTTTCGCACGAAAATACTGTTTCAATTAACAATCCTTTTGAACACTCTCTAATTTAGATTGTTTTTGCCTTGCAATCACAAAGGAAAATAACAAAAGAAATTTGCAGTTTCATGAAAACATCAGAGTTCCTGAGAATTTTGTTGTGATAATCCTGGAAGTTCATAGCTAATTGTAAAACAAAAATTTTCAATAAAAACTAAGGTTAGCTTATCAGAAAATAGTTTGAATATTCAAAAAATGACCTCCGAATACCTTGATTCAGAAAATAAACATACCTCAAGAAATGTTATGCTTCTATCAAGTGACCTTGTTGACGTCTAGGTACCCGGTATTCAAAAAAGGAGACGGCTAGCATAAAAGAAAAATGTAAAGGGTGAGTTTGGGATTACGATATCTGAAATAAACTTTCAAACTGTTGTCCAAAGACACGTATAAATCAAACCAACGGATTCAGAAACAACTTACTTCCTTAAAATACAGTTAGAAACAGATAAATACTTTATTTTTGATTCAAAGCTCCAAAATATTTTCTGTTTCAAATCTTGAGTGATGTTATGCTTTTATCGATTGACTTTATTGAGACTCTTTCAGACGGTGCTCGAAAAAAATAGAGAGTTTTTTAAGGTTTGTATCGTATTACCTTCAGGAAAGAACGTTTGTATGTGGTATCACTAAAAGTAAATGTACATTATGAAACAGTGAAAACTTATAAATTTCAATTATCATTATATGTTGAGTTCTGAAAAACAGCTGGATTGTTTCAAAGATGACTTGGAACCCTAAACTATACAGCTAGAAACATAATTTTTTGGGAAAAATTTCCTAAATTCAGAAAAAAAAATCCTGTTTCAAAGTTTTGTAGAATCAAATCTAATCGATTATGAATGGTTTTAACTTTCTATTAGGGAGAGAAATAAAACAGCTGTTGATTAATACACTGCATTGCCCTAATCCTTTGTAGTTAATCTCAAAGTTAGAAACAGCATGTTTTAAAACCAAAAATCCCGAGTTTTCTATTCAAAAACAAAAAATTTCAAGTTCAAAATCATTTCCCTATCATCAGAAACCAATCACACGAAAAAGCAAAAAAGACAAAAACATTTGACCACTGAGCGGATCGAACGCCCAACCTTTCGATCTGGAGTCGAACGCGCTACCATTGCGCCAAGCAGTCATGTTGGAGACGGGGTGGGAAGGGGTAGAGGAGGCGGCAGAAACGGGGGGAGGGGGCTCGAAGGAGGTTGAATGTGCATAGATAGACAAGTATTGTCCATTGTACTAACCAAAAATGCTTTCGATAAAAACGGAAATTTTAGAATTTTTCAAAAAACTACTGTATTAGAACAAAGTTTCCAGGAGTTTCGATATGATTCGATGAAAAAATTTCGGTTTCAAACTAATCCCAGAAATATTAGCATTACTGTATGATGCAATAAGTCTTTCGCGATTATTGTAGGAAGAATCTTAAAAAATTACAGTTTCCATAAGAAATTGAGTTTTTTTAATGATTAAATGAAAGTAATCAGACAATTCACCTGTATGAGTATCAAATTACAACAACGATTACTTTGAGGGGATAAGGAGCTATTATTTGACATCACTAGTTGTGCACATTTCTGATCATGGTAATCTAATAAAGGTATTTGCTTCGCATAAGAATAATATTTAAATTTTGAAAAAAATTACTGTGTCAGAAAACAATCCACTGAATTTTCGGGATAATTGGGTGATTGGAACGATAATGGTATGTGTTTGTACAAGTATTTAAAAAAATTGATAGAACTTGTGACATCTGAAAGAATATTGGTTGCTCTGATTGCTTTTTACCGAGTTTTTCGAAGAAAAATTGCTCGAAAAGCTAGATTTTAAACATAATCTTTATTAATCTCTAATCATCCAGCAGTAAATACGATATTTCGAATTTGGCTGCTTACATTTAGTTGACGGAGTAATAAACATAAAATCTGATTTTCATAAAATTCGAATCCAAGTAATAAAGGTTTCAGTTTCAACCTGATCTTAGTAAAATTTGTATTACTGTGTAAGGTTGATGAGTCTATTGACCCGATAGTTGTGAGAATACTCTTGAAGTCAAGAAATTACTGTTTCTATTAAAACAGATTATTCTTTCGAAAATTATAAACACGATTTCGGAATAAGATAAACCTTTACAAACAAATGTAAAAAAGATATGATTTTAGTTGGTTACTGTTTCAATTATTTTTCAATTATACTTTGAAAGTATAAAGGATAGTGTTGTCTTGCTTTTCGTATAAAGTAAACATCGTACGGACTTTTTCGAATGACGTGACATAATCTAAGCTTGAGACAATCATTTCACTTTATAATTTCCATTTTTTCATTTTAAAAAGCAAAAAAAAACTATTTTCGAAGAAAGTTAAGTAAAAGGGGCGGAGCTTTTATAATGAGAACGTCTTCAAAAATAGAAGAAAAATAAGAGAAAAAGGAAAACTCTCGTTTGGGAATGTGTACTGATTACTTTTTCAGTCCGCTTTCCAAAGAAACAATTTTCGGTTTCAACATTTCTCAGAAATAATTTTTAAAAAATAATTTATCAATTCACTCATTGTTGCTCATTGTGGAACTATCGGTCTCTCATATCTGGATTCATGCCAATATTCTCCTTTTTTGAATACCGGGTACCTAGACGTAAACAAGGTCACTTGATAGAAGCATAACATTTCTTGAGGTATGTTTATTCTTTGGACACCTGAATCAAGGTATTCGGAGGTCATTTTTTGAATATTCAAACTTGTTTCCTTGCAAACTAACGTTTTTTTTTCGAGAATTTTTTTATTTTGGCGATGAAATTCCGAAGCCCAGATTAACAGAACCAATTTTCGATTTTTTAGAAAAACGTGGTGAAACAGGAAAAAATTGTGTAATTAGAAGGAATACAGTGATTATATAGTTTTGATAAAATCCTTTTTTCAAAGAAATTGAAACGTTTTCAATTAAATAAAATTTTTTAAACTTATCACTGTTTCAATCAAATTCGTAATGATCTCGAGAAAAGTTAGCAAGATATTACTATGTCAGAGATATACAGTAGTAATGATAAGTACTGATAATGATGAAACTAGGATCAATACTATTTTTGAAAGCAAGACATCTATTGATTCGAAACAGTTAAATTTGTTTTTCCAGACCAACCTTTCATTTGACTTACTATTAATAAGTATCTTGATCTGTATCAAAATTACATCCAAGTTTTGAAATGTTACTGTTTCACTAAAGCAACATAATGCTTTCGAAAAAAAAAGAAACTTTGATTTTGATCAGTTTCAACACAAAAATACTCGGTATTAATGAAGATTTACATTCTTCTCTCTCTCTCACTCTCTTTCTCATTCCCACCCATAACATTGCACAAGGTCATGATTGTTGTGCAAATTTCCACACCTTTTTCTCTCGTTTTTCTCCTTCATCTTTTTGTCATCATTTCCTGTTTTTTTGCCCATTTTCGGCCTACGTTTAGGCTTTTTAAGTTTAGTTTTTTAGTATATCGATATAAATACAGAGTAATATTTAACACGACCACTCGAGACAAGTATATTCCCTTAAGGCCTATTTTCACTGCTCTTCACTGTTTCATTCGGAAAAAATTGTCTTACAGCTATTAGAATGATTTGTTTTCAGTTTCGCTTAATTCAGTAATACTGTGTGTAACAGTGAAAAATTTATTCCATGATAGCTACCTATTACAGTAATCCTTCTGGTTGGTTTTTACCTCTCCAAATCTCATCTCCCCCTTCACCTACCAAAATACCTTCATTGGTATAATAATGTCAAAAAGGTTACCATAAAAGTTAATTACGTGGAGATATCACTTTTATACGTGAAGTTTTGTCATCCTAACACCTGGCCTCCTTCCCATTAGCACTCTTCATTACTTTCATTTTCTCTTCCCATTTCTGTACATTTCTGTACCTTTTTCTGTACATACCTTTCATTGATTCTCTCTTTTATTTTCCAATTTCCCAACTGTTTTTTTTTGTTTAGTCAAAAACATAAAGTTTGTAGGATTATAATGACAAGTTCATCTTTAGTATCACATTTCTATGAAACAGTGATAATCAAAAATTCTTACTGTTTCACTGAAAACATCTAAATCCTTTTGAAAATAATAGACTTATTGAGTTTTCACCATGCAGATCACTCTCACTTTTTAAAAAATCTTCCATTGTCAATGAAAAAAATTAATTCTGTAATCACACAGGCTCTGGTTATTTTGAGATATAACTTTTTTGACTGTTTCTACAGTAATCCTATTAATAGTAAATAATAGTAGTGGTAATGACAATGTGTTATTATTAACTGATGAATTACAAAATTAATGAATCAATTTTAAGAAACAGAAATCTAACCTTTTGATTTCTTCGGGAAGGGCGGCTCATTTGTCTTTTTACCCTCCAATCCCTCATCTTAATCATACAAATCTTGCTCTTTTACTCAAACAAACTCGTTAAAAGTTTGAATCACCCTCTTTTTCCCTTTTCTGACCTGATCACTAGACCGCCTCTCTCTTTTTCTTTTTCATCATGGCCTTATATTCCAATGCGCATTTCTCTTTTTTTCTAAACAAATTTCCTATTTTTTGACTTTCTAGAATTAAAATTAAAATAGTATTTTTAAATGTTTTTGACATCCTGAATCTCATAGTTCACTTTTTAATTTAGTGTCGGGAGCCTATTAAATAATATTCATTCTGAAAAATATTTTCAAAAAATTTTGAAACTGTGAATTTTTTTTCATATTTTGGTACGATCAACAAAAACTTTCCCTCTTCCTTTTCGTCCACTTTATATTTCTAGAGGCGGACTCCGCCCTTGTCCCCCTAATTCAATTATAGGCACACATGTCATCGTTAATGAATTAAATTCCGATTTTTCATATTTTCACAACAAAATTTTTGACACGATATTTTTTGTATACAATTTTTATTATTTCCTACTATACATGACTGCTGAGTTTTTTCAAAAAAACATATTGGCATAACTTGAAACAGCGAAATTATGAAAATGGGGTTTTCAAATAGTAATTTTAATTACAGTTTCTAACTTTCTTCATTGAATGTGAGATCAGAGGTTTTGTTTCAGTTATCGGTCGCATTACTAATTTAAAAAATTAATTTGAATCTTTTATAGAGACAGAAGTGTCTTAATTTCACATTTCGAGAAAATGTATCCAAATTATTTTGAGCTTAATTTTTGAATTTTCAAAATAGTTTTGAAACTGTGAAAACATTGTTGACCTTATGAATTGATGAAAATCTATAAAAACAGCTTTAAAAAATTAATTTTGATGCCACAAACCTATTTTTGTTTTCCTCTATCTCCATTTACGCATTTTCTAGGCTAACTCCGCCCCCTTTTCTAGAATAATTTTGAAATCTCAATTTCCCTGTTTTTTATCACTCTTACGAAGGGATTTTTGCATTTCGAATCCTATTGGTTTACGTACAACATGTTCATGAAAACTGAGTGGATTACAGTAATACTCAGAAACAGTAACGCTTTTCCGCTCTATGAGGCTGACTCAGCCCCTTTCCCCTAATAATATGTAAATTTCCCGGTTTCTCTATTTTTATCACCCTTGTCATGCATATTTTAGCATTTTTTGCGATAAAATACAAAGGAGAATCTTCTTATAGAGATAGACTTGACTACAGTAATCCTAAGAAACAGTAATTTTACTTTTTTTCGCTGTTACAAAACTTCGTATTAGTAATTCGGCAAGCCTATGTCCACTGATTAATTGAATTAATAACGTTGAATACTTTCTGAATGAAACAGAATTTTTTTCCGTTACTGTGCCGTTATAATCAAATCCCACAGCTTTTTTTAATGTTCCATTCTGCTTTTTATTTGCAAATGGGTTTTTTAATTAATAATGTCTTTATCTATTCCAGATATGTCTTCACGAATTTTGGATATGAATGAGAATGCTCGAGGAGGAAGGTAGGTGTCCCTACAGTACTCCTTATACTATAGTAATACATTTTAGAAAAGAGAGAAAGCCCACAATGTCCACGTGTCAGAGAGGAGGAGGAAATCAGTGAGTTGGGGGGTTTATTTTAGGTTTTGAAGGGTTTTTGTGGACATTTTTGTGGACATTTTTGTACTTTAACCTTGATTTTTTGCTACTTTTGGCTTGTTCTAACCCATTTCCAGCTTGTTTCTGGTCTGATAGAGGTATCATCTTTCTTAATTTCTTAATTAAGATCAAATCCCATAATTTCAAAAATTACAGCTTCAGGCCTTATTTAGACTTTTTAAAGCCCAACTCTAAGATCAATTTCCGACTTTTCAGGTCCAAATCTAACCGACACGTCCCATCGAATTCGGGCACTCCAGGAGCACCGAGGTCTAGTTCGAGAGGAGGACATCGCACTCGATGGTAGGTTTTTCAAGGCTTCAATAACCAATTCACTCATTTTTAATTTTTCAAATATACTATTTTTCAGTATCTTCCCTCCAATTAAACCAATTCTATATGTAAATTGTGTTATGGAGTCGTCGGATGAAGAGGAAATTAAGTAGGTTTTCAAGAGATTTCATGGTTTTTTGGCCAGGTTTTAGAAGTTTTAGAGCCTTTTTCCGGCTTTTCAAGTGCAATAAAACACGTTTTTAACCAAAAATGTCGGTTTTTCGAAAAAATGTGAAATTTCAAAAAAAATTCGTGTTTCGAAAAATTTCAGGCTTTTCAAGAGTAGTATTTCATTTTAGTTAGGGTTTCAAGCCTCAGTGATTAATTTTTTCATGTTTATTACCATTTTCAGGACCAATACACACTCCAAACAAAAAGTTCCATCGTCCTTGATCACTCCAGAAGAATCTTCTTCCAGTTCGATAGGAGGTGATTCTCCTCGGAGGTAGGGGTTTTCTAGGCCTTTCAGACCCTTTAATACTATTTTTGAACCTCTAAAATTCACTATTTTTCAGTATCTTCGGCCCAATTAAACCGATTGTGTATATCGATCGTATTTTTGAATCGGATGAAGATGAAGAGACAATCAAGTGAGTATTTTGAAAGATTTCAAGGGTTTTGGACGGTTTTGGGGGGTTTCAAGGGTAGGTTTGCATGTTTAGTGCAAAAAAACACGTTTTTAACCAAAAATTTTGGATTTTTCTTAAAAAATTGTATTTTCTTTGAAAAAAATGATTTGTGTTTTGAAAAATCTCAAAAAATCAATTTTTATCAATTAAAGCACTAATATATAGTTGAATTATTGCAATGATCATACCGGTTAAGAAACTGAACCGATGAACCATCGATAAAATTGGCCGAAAAAAATTGAATAAAGCGCGAAAAACATGTGGTCAAGAAATTACTTATGAAACAGAAAAAAAGTGTTGCTTTTTTCAAATTACAGGTATAAATAGTTTTTTTGCCAGTGAAAGTTAGGAAATTCAATGTATTCCCCGGAAAACTCTGTAATTTTTAGGGCCGCGCAGTCCATAAAAGAACTCTCGACTTTGAGTTCAACAGTGCCCCGTCAGATACAGTATCCCATGAAATTCTGTCAGAATGAATTGGAGAAAAAACTGAAAAAATTGGATATTGGGTTAGTTTTGACGCTTTTTTGAATTTTTTAAACTATCAAAAAGCCTAATTCCATCCTCACAATATAATTTTGCAGCAGGAAGAGAACGAAAATCGAAGAAGAGATCGACGAGTTGAAGGAAAATGTGAGTAATTCAGTTTTTGTTGGTGTAGATAGAGGGTTGAGGTTTGGGAACTTTGAAATTTAGATTCCCGAGCTCATTAGCTTTGAAATGAGCCCCATATTGCCTATATTCGTGTGATTTTGAGTTTTGACCGCGACGCAGACCGCGACGCACCCAATTGTTGAAAATATGCCGGAACAGAGTCAAAACGCGGTTTATTTTTCAGCATTCAAGATGCTTCCATTATTTTTGTAATTTCAAGGTCTAGTTTTGAATTTTTTCTGTAACTGTGATTTTTTGAAAAAAATTTGTTTTTTTCCAATAATTTCAAAATTCCCCTAAAATGAGTGCTAATAAGGTTTTCACCACTAGACTAGGCAAAATGGGGCTCATTTTAAAGCTGAAATGTTTTAGAATCCGATTTTAATAGTGAAACACTAATCCAAATTCATTTAGAATAAAATTTGAAAATTTCGAAAAAATAATGTTTCATCAAAAAACCAAAAAACTCAAAAAATTTCAAAAATCAGTTTTGCTATGAGATAAATTCTGATTTTTGAGCCTAAAAGCTTCAAAATAAGCCCCATATTGCCTATATTCCGTCAACTTTCAATATTTTGGGGTGCGTCGCGGTCGGCGTCGCGGTCGAAAATAAAAGTTGGTGGAATATAGGCAATATGGGGCTCATTTTGAAGGTAATAAGCTCAGGAATTCAAATTTCATAGTTTGGAAGCTAGAAATAACCATTTGGAGGAAACAAAGTGATTTTAAAACCTAAAAAAATCTAAAGTTTCAAAAAAATCATTTATTCGAAAATTTTTTGAACCACTGTTCCTAAGAAAAACTCAAATTACAAAGTCTTAAAAAATGAAATTGAACTAACCCCTAATTATCAATTTCGGTTTTAAAAATAATGTGTTATGTGTACTTTTAAAATCTAAAATTCCCATTCCCGAAATAATATTATTCAAAAAAATTATTCAGTTTCAATCCTTATATTTTTCAGGCTCGTGCACTCTATCTGACATCATTGGCAGATCTTCAACAGAATCATCCACAAGCAAATGACTATCTTCATTGGGATATCGAATACCCAGAAGAGCCTATTCTCGGAGGGGCAAAGGAGTTGCTAGAGGGGTATACCCATGAACAAGCTTGTCGATTTTTGGCAATGATGAAAGTATGGGCAACAAGGGAATGGGCGGAGCTTAGAGAATTGGAGGAGGTAAATGGACACTACGCCATGTTCCGAGTCGTCAATTGGAACTACAACACATTTCTTGCGGAATCCTGTCATACCAACCTCCTTAAAGAATGTAAAATCATCAGAATCAATAAAGAAGGTCTTCTCCGAGGAGATCTCATAATGGTCAAGGAGCTCTGTCGGGATCATCATGGTAGATGGGAGGCCAGAAAGATCAAACTCCTAGAAAGAAAAGACGTCGAGAAAGATCAAAAAATCGTCAGAACCAAAAAAATGGTAGCTTTGGCTCTTGGACACGGAGAAATGTGCACAATCGCGGCAAATGAGCTTGCGACGAAAGAAATTGTAAATGGTCATGCCTATTTGGGTGATATTTTCACTCCAGTTCATTTTCCGAGGCAACCATGTTATGGAATGAGGAAACAGCCAAAAGTTCAAATGAGACTTTCTAAAATTAAATAGTTGAACGAAAAAGATCCAGTATTTTTAAAGATTTTTTGAAAAAGTCAAAATTTGAAAAAAAAATTTCCGAAAATTTTTTCTTTAAGTAACATCGATTACGAGTAAAAACTAGCTCTAAAACTGACCATTTCAGATTTCTGAGCTCAGTAGCTTCAAAATGAGCCCCATATTTCCTATATTCCGTCAACTTTGATTTCGACCGCGACGCCGACCGCGACGCACCTGAAATATGAAAATCGTCCGAATATAGGCAATATGGGGCTCATTTCGAAGCTACGGAGCTTGGAAATTTGAATTACGTAATCTCGAGCTCTGGTTCATATGATTTTTTTTCGATTTTCAAAAAAACTTCAGTTTTCACAAAAAAAAGTTTTGCAATTTTTTTCAAAAATAAATCATTCAAAATTATAAAAATCAAACTCCCGAGCTTTCTAGCTTTCAAACGCGTCCCATATTGCCTATAATCCAATTAAAAAATTAATTTTTTGATTGAAAAAAATTTGCAGTTTTTCGAAAAAGTTTTTTTTCAAAACTCAAAATTTGAAAAAAAACTTGGAAATCAATTTTAGACACTATGAAATTCAGATTTCTCAGCTTATTACCTTCAAAATGAGCCCCATATTGCCTATATTTCGTCAACTTACATTTTCCGGACACGCTACGCCGACCGCGACGCACCCGACTTTTTTTGAAATCGTTGGAACATAGGCAATATGGGGCTCATTTTGAAGCTTATAAGCTCAGAAATTCAAATATATCACTTTCTAGTTTTGAAATTCCCGAATTTATGAATTTTTGGTTTTTCACTAAATTCCGGTGTTTCAAAAATTAAAAAAAAAGTTTTTCTGAAAAATTTTATTCATGCTTCCATGTTTATGTGTACGATCTGAAACTATTATTATTGAATTCCTGAGCTTATTATCTTTGAAATGAGCCCCATATTGCCTATATTACGTCACCTTTTATTTTCGACCGCGACGCCGACTGCGACGCACCCGAAAGTTAAAAGTTGTCCGAATATAGGCCATATGGGGCTCATTTCAAAGCTACCAAGCTCGGGAATCTGAATTTTGTAATGAAAACTTATGAAACACTCATTTCGGGTAAAATTTCGAATTTCGAAAAATCCAAAATTTTTGAAAAATTACAGTTACAAAAATTTTTTTTGAAATTACCAAAAATGGTATTAACAATGATACAGCTTGTCAGATGAGCCCAAATTGTTTAGTATCCAACAAAAATTCCGTTTTTCAAAAAAAAACTTTTCTGTTTCAAAATAAATATTTGCAGACACCACCGCTCTTTCCCACCGTCTCCAACATCCGCCCATGGCTGGCAGCAGAACGGTTCAGATACCAATTTTTCAATTTCAACCAATACGGTTATCGACCAACAGACGACTTCATCGAATTCTGTGGTCTCTTGGGGTCCACAGCCTATCGAGTTATTCGAAATGCTAGATCTGATGATGGGGTTTATGAGATGAGAAATGTGCGTCAAATGGGTGATACAGTAACATTCGATGGGGATTGGAACGAAAAGGCGTGGAGAAATCCGACAATTCGTATCGGAGGTCGTCGATACTTCGCAAGAAGCTATCATGAGACATTGAAGATCAAAGTGGCAAGGGGTACCGTAATCCGTCCCCAACTGGTTTGGCAGGACTACCCAGCAAAAGTCGGATGTCTCAAAGAAGGATTTTTCATGGATCTTCCAGATGGATCCAATGGAAAAATCGTCATCAAGGCTATATACGGGGGTCCAAAGATCCCACTCAGCCATTCTGATCTTGATCCACCTCATTGTTACATGGCCAATCTCCTAGACTCCTCCCCGATTACTGTAGCAGAATTCGCATCAGGGAAATCCCGAATTTTAGTGGAAACTGCCTGGAAATTGGCCAAAAAAGATCCATTATCCCAACATCTTCTGATTGTTCAAGACAACTCTGATGCCAATAATCTCGTCCATCACCTTCAAAATACCGGAATAGAAGCTATGAGATACATGTCAGAAGATCGATGGGAGACAATTGGGGAGGAGCTAACGACACAGTTGGATTTCCCGATCCTTTTGAAAAAACTGTTGAGAGAGATTGTCATGGGAACAAGAGAAATCGAAGATATTGTTATTGAGGTAGGTTAGGCTTAAAAAACAGCTGAAAATGAGCTATTAAACAGCGCTAGAATGACTTTGAAATAGCGGAAACGTTACCTAAAAATTGGTCTCAAAACTGAAAAAAAATAATTTTGACGAAAATTTTTTTTTCTAAGAAAATCCTTCTCAAATCACATTTTCAACCTTTTGACCACGATTTCTGAGTTCGCTTGCTTATTAGCTTTAAAATGAGCCCCATATTGCCTATATTCCGTCAACTTTAATTTTTGGGTGCGTCGCGGTCGGCGTCGCGGTCGAATATAAAAAATGCCGGAATATAGGCAATATGGGGCTCCTTTTGAAGCTACAGAGCTCAGAAATCTGAATTTCACAGTTAGAAAACTGATTTTTAAAGATTTTTCGAAGTTTTCGGTTTTTCAACGAAACAGTATTTTTTTGAAATTTTCTAAATTCATCCAAAATGAGTGCAAATCAGCTTTTCACCGAAAAAATCAATTTTTTGAGCTTATTAGCTTTGAAATGAGCTCCATATTGCCTATATTCCGTCAACTTTAATTTTTGGGTGCGTCGCGGTCGGCGTCGCGGTCGAAAATAAAAGTTGACGGAATATAGGCAATATGGGGCTCATTCAAAAGCTACTGAGCTTGGGAATCCGATTTTCAGTGTGACTTATCCTTTTCTAGAGAAAAAAAAAACAAAAAAAAAATTTTTTTTTTTTGAAATTTTTCAAAATTCCAACTTTCCCAACTTTCAGGAGAAACCCCGCAGCAGGGAATTCATAATTTTGATTGCTGCAAAATATTTAATGGAAAAAGAATATCTCCGAATCAAAGAAATGTCAAAAGAGGCTCAATTGATCGTCAAACAAGACACAAAAACTCCAAAACAGCCATTCTCCGAGTATTTGAGAATCTACAATGTTCTCGAGAAGCCGCGGATTATCGTATCGACGACGGATTCTGTTTGGAGATGCCTTATCGTATTGAAATCAGTTCGAAGTGTTCAATTCGATGAAGCTCAGAAGATTCCTCTGTCCTGTTTGATCGAAGTGTGCTCCCTCTTCCCTCATGCTTCATTTGGATTGATGTATAACCTTCATAGTTCAAAGCATCGCATCGAGGAGGAGAGAATGATGGGGAAACTTGCCTATTTCAGTTTTGGGCTACCAGACGCCCCTTAAAGTAGATTTAGAAAAATCATCTCTGATGAGATTTATGATCACAGCTCGCCTATTTTTTCTTAGTTGGAAATCGAACGATAAAATAAAACAATTAACAATTCAAAAATCGAAAAAATTTTTTTTTCATAATATGTAAAACAGTAATTTTTTCCAAGCCATTCCATTGAAACAGAATATTTTTCCCGAGGATTACTGTAGTTTGACTTTCTCCTTATTTAGGCCCCCTTTTTTTGCTCTTATATGTTGTTAATTATGTACAATTTGAAAACTAAGCTCCGCCCATTTTTTTCAATGTCATATTTTTCACTTCCACTTCCGATTTTCACGAAATTCCGAGTTATTAATTGAATTAAAATTAATTTTTCTGTTTCTTCGAATTCCAAATTTTGTTTCTCACAATTTATACTTCATTAGTCTTTCTCTGAGTAACAAAAAATTACTTTTTGAAAAATAAAATTTCTTGGGAATTTAAATTCTAAATGCGGTCAATCTCCTGTTTCCTGATTAAATTTTGATTCTTCCACTATTTTATAGCTACCAGACTTGAATACGGTTTCGATGCAAGTTCCAATAATACAGTAATCATGAATATTACAATATTCGTTGATTACTGTTTCAATTTTCATTTACTTGAATTTCGAGAGCCCGAGAAAGCTAGTGATTATCAGGAATGAAAAGTTTTTCAAATGACGTTTTATACCCTAAGCTCCGCCCATTTTAGTTCTTAAAATCGTTTCTCATTTTAAAATCTGCATTTCGGAAAAAAATGACATTTTATGTTCTAGAAATAATGTTCACTGTTTCTTATCGAGAATTTCACTACCAAAAAATGAACAGAGCATTAAATCTATCTGAGAGAAAAAAAAAAACATGGCTGAGTATCTAAATATTCCGCTGGATTACTGTCTCTAAACCCTAGTGCAATTTTTAATAAGTTTCCGTTTCGACATTTTTCAGAAATATTTTTATATTCTTGTTAAATCAATCCCTGTTTGAAACGAGTTAGCTAAAAAATTTGAACTGTATAATAATAACCTTTCATATTTCATTGCTCATTGAAAATTGTTAATCTTTCAAATTACCAGAGTCGATATACTGATTTATTAACATTTTCAATATTATTATGTTTTTCTTTGGAACAGCAATTTTAAAGCTCAGAAATTTTTTGAACTGACAATTATGCTCCGCTTCTTATTTTCGGTTCAAAAAATTGACTGATTCAATTTTTTAGTATAGCTTTCCAATGTGATGAACTTTCAATGTCAGACAGCTTGGATAATCCGCAGAACCAAAAATGTACGACTTCATACTGAATTTAGCTCGATTCTGCAAAACTTTGAAACAGAAACAACTTTTTTCGATTTTGTGGACAAACAACAAAATTTGTATCAATAAATAGCCTCGATGTTTTTCGAAACAGTTTTTTTCAAAGTTCACAAGTTTTCACTGTTTCACAACTTTTATTTTTTCGATATCAAATTGAACGTTAATGGTTCCGTTCTAATTTTTTTAACCATCTTTTTTGACTACCGGGTACCTAGACGTAAACAAGGTCATTTGATAGAAGCATAACATTTCTTCAGATATATTTATTTTTTGGACACATGTCAAGGTATTCGGAGGTCACTTTTTGAATATTCAAACTTCTTTTTTTTTGTTCCAGCTATAGAAATTGAAATTGAAGAAAATAAATGTTTCAATGGAATTCGCTAATTCAAATCATCACTTTGTCAACTAATTAATAAATATCCCGGAAAAAGCATTTGGTGCTCGGTATTCAATAATTTCATCAGTCGATACTAAATGTCACTATTACATCAGTTTTATTGTACAAAGATGACATTGAACATTTCGATTTGAAACAGGGGTGTGATTTTACGTTTACGGTTTTTACGAATTTTACGGTTATACGGCCCTTTTTCGTAAAATTTCTATTTTACGAATTCGTAAAAAAATTTCCGTAAAATCGTTTTAAAAAGTTAGGTCGAATTTTTGTACTCTGAAGGTAAAATTCGTCTTTTTTTTGAGAAAATCAAACTTTGAGGAAAAATTTCCTATGTTCGAGAGGGTACTTTTTGAAGCAGAAACATATTCTCTCTCTCAAACTTTCGAAATTTCTTAGAAAATTTCAGTAAAAAATTCCTATTGATACTACTAAATTCATATCGAATCAATGTTGTTTCAAATTGCTTCCAAAACCATAATTTTACCTCTTTAAATCAAAAAATCGAATGTTTTAGCCGCTACTGTAGTTGGCATGCGTCTTTATTAATTTTACGAATTTTACGAATTTTACGATTTTACGAGGGTTGATTTCGTAAAATTTTACGTTTTACGAATTTTACGAAAAAAAAATTTTACGCACATCCCTGATTTGAAACAGTGAATGATAGTTCTTTTTAAAAAACCGATAATCTAGGGGGGGGGGGGGGGGGGTTGGGTACTAAAAAATCACTGTTTCATATGAAATGTAAATTATCTTGAAGAAAAATTTAGTTAATTAATCAGCGTGATTTGAAGTCTTCTCTCTCTCTCTCACTCTCTCTCTCTCTCCCTCTCTCTCTCTCTTTCTCTCTCTCTCTCTCTCTCTCTCTCTCTCTCTCTCTCTCTCTCTCTCTCTCTCACCCATTACTTTGCGCGGGGCAGAGTCACTTTTATTATGCACATTTCATTACTTGTTCTCTCACACCGAATACCATTTTGTCATCACACCTTTTCATGAATTCGTTTTTTAGATGTATTTTTACTGTTTTCTACTGTTTCTTCCGGCTCATTTTAAAAGTTTTTTTTGTAACAGATTCATTCGTACATCACAGTAACCGGAAAATTCAACTATTTGCCACATTCATTTAAAATAGAGAAATATTCAAAAATTGTTCTGTCGAGAAATTGCGAATGAAGTTTTGTATGACTTATATGCTATAATTTGAGTTCTTGAAACATGTTTTTGAAAATGTCTTTCTGCAGAAATTTCTGTTTAAGCTATATAGCTTTGAATCATACTTTACTTCGATTCAAATTCAAAAACTTTCACATTATTGAAAAAAAAACAGTTTTAAGACATCACTGTTTCAAATAAATCATAATATTCTAGAAAACATGATCGTGTTACGATTTTGGTTCTAAAATTGATTTTGATACAGAAAAATACAACGGACTACATTAATAAGAGGCTCATCAAGATGGCAGCACATATTAACTTTATTTGAAAAATCAGAAATTCAATATTTCGAGTTGAAACAGTACCTTTCATTTCAAATATTTATATAGAATTATTCGCCCATTCTCAGTGTTTTTTACTGTTTCAGCTGGAGATTTACATCGATAAATATTAACGAAGCATGTTGCGATTACCGAATGTCATTCATTTTGTAAAACTTCTGAAATAGAAATTTTTTCGATGAAGTAAAAGACCCGAACAATTTCTTGACGTATTCAAAAATCTGGATTATCTTTGAAACAGTTTTATTTGAAATTTACAATTTTTCACTGTTTCACAGGAAACTTTAATTTTTTAATTTCAAACTAAACGTTAATAACTCAATTCGATTATGCACTGAATTCCTTATAAATTTTCAAACCCGAACAAAAGCAAGAAAACTGCTTTAGTAAGTGGGGCGGAGTTTATTCGATGATAATTGTGAAACATTAATTAAATTTATTGAAAAATGTAAAACTTAATATTTCTATTTGAAACAGTAAACAATAGTTCTTCTGAACCATTCGTTGGGTGACTTTGAGTATCAAAAGTTCATTTTATTTCCGAATTTCAAGATATTCAGCTAGCAGTCGAATATATGATATAATTTTGAACTTTTTCCTCTTACTTACGCTAAAATCATCTGAACAGTAGATTTTTCATAGAGTTGTGAGAAATCAAAAACTACTGTTTTACCGAAACTTACAAATAATTATCGAAAAAAATGGAGTCGATTGGTTTTCAATATACGCTCCTTTCTCTCTCTCTCTCTCTCTCTCTCTCTCTCTCTCTCTCTCTCTCTCTCTCTCTCTCTCTCTCTCTCTCTCTCTCTCTCTCTCTCTCTCTCTCTCTCTCTCTCTCTCTTGGGTTTTTAGGCCTACTTCCACAGTTTTCTTACGGTTTCATCCGGAAAAAAAATACAGATTTCTTCATCTATAAATTATTGTATTTTCTTTCATGCATTCTTCATTTTATTACATTCCGAAACATTAACTTTTCCTAATTATTTGAAGTTTCGGAAATGTTGATTATTTTTTCTGTTCATAGCCAAGTTCCGCTCATTTTGATTTTAAGCAACTCATATTGTTTTTCCTTCTGATTTCGTATTCTCCAGTAAACAATCATAGAATTCAATCAAAACATCATAGAAATCAACTAAACCATCACAAAATCATTTTTTTTATCACTTTTTCTTCAAAACAGTGAAAATTTCAAGAAATCTGCGGTTTCATCAAAAAACTCTAAATCCTCTGAAAACAAACTTAACGCTTTGTAATGGCTGAACTTTTCAGAGACGCCGCCCTTTTTTATAGTTTTACTACAGCGATATCAAGTTTTGTAATCACTGAGATATACATATGAGATATACATAGACTGATTTATTGAAACAGTATTTAGGATTTTGAAATTTTACAAATATTTATGCTCAAGCTATGAAGCTTAGAATCATACTGTATTTCAATTCAAAACTTTCCAGCTTATTGATAAAAAAACAGTTTTTATATCATCACTGTTTAAATAATTTTATAATCTTCTAGAAATAAATAATCGCTCAATTATCTATATTGATAACACGAAAGCTAGATGCGCCCTTTTTATGTACCAAGTACACGAGTTGAAAGTGAAGAATGTTACGGTAGAAAAACTACAGTATGGGCGGAGTTTAGACCTATGAAATGAGGGAATATAGCAAAATTTGAGCGATAATTCAAAAAATGACTCAAAAATGTCTAGGTCTTGCATTTTTACCCCTGTATCATCTGAAAACCTCGAAACTGAAAAGAGTCAACAAAAAATCACTGTTCCATCAAAAATAAAAATATTTTCAAAAATAATTGAATTGATCAATTTTTTTTCTAGCTGTTTCATATGAAATGTAAATTATCTTGAAAAAAAATTCAGTTGATTAATTTGCATGATTCGAAGTCTTCTCGCTCTCTCTCTCTCACCCGACGCACGGTCACTTTTATTATGCACATTTCCTCACTTTTTCTCCCTAACCACACATCATTTCTTTTTCGGAATTTCCTTGGTTTCGGTGGCCCATTTCCACTGTTTTTCACTGTTTCAGCTGGAAATTTTCATCGATAATTAATTGCCAGGCATGTTGCAGTTTCAACTCTCTCTGCTTTTCAAGGTGCATTTTTTAAATAAAAAAAATACAATTTTTATTGTTTTCCTTTCGCTGAAGTTTAGGCTCCGCCCACTTGTTTTTTTGAATCAATTTTTTTTTCAAAACTACATAGACATTCCTTCATCTGATTATCACTTTATTGATTTGGCATCAACTGTATCATTACATTTTCTAAAACAGAGAAAAATCCAATTGTTGAAAAAATATTATCTGAATCATCTGAAAAACATTTCAGTGTTCACCTAAAAAAAAAGAGAGGAAAATTACTGCGTAACCACATAAAAGTCATAGTACGATATTTTGAAACAGCAAATTAACTTTCTGTATCCCAAAAACGGTTATTTTCTGAAAAGTCAAATTTTCACTCAGCCCACAGTATTCTTAATTACATTAATTCATACCGACTAGCCTGGCCGCCATCACTCGCTACGCTCGTTCCGGCGGCCAGGCCAGACGCGTTCCGCGTGTTGAGCTTTTTGTATTCAAATCACTTTAATGATGAATCATTCGCCTATAAATACCGAACAGAACTTTTTTTAACATCCCACAAAACCCCTTTTTTATTTTCATATCATACGCACGCGCGAGGCAGAGACGGGGACCTATAGAAATGCAGCGCCCGACATCGAAACAGGCTCGCGTTGGCCACTATTGTTTACGTGTAAAGACGACCACTTCGCTCCTGGGAAGGTGAACATTTAGTGCTGAAAAAGCACTAAAATGGCCATAAAAAATTTAGAAATTCACATTTTTGAAATCGGAAAAAAGGGGGTAGTAGTGGTGAACTTTTCCTATCTTCTGGTCAAAAAATTATGAAAATCGGTCAGGTAGGAGCTGAGAAACTGCTTCGGACATGCGGACACACGCACACACACACACAAAAAATGTCGACCTCATACTTTCGCAGTTTAAGAGAGAGGGCAGATTTGGACCGAAGTAGAGAATCTCAATGAAAGTAACCGTTCTATGTTAGACTTCTTTGAAACAGTAATCTAAAGCACTCAAAAAAAGTTTTCTTACTGTTTCATTTTTTTTTCTTAACATAATTTTTAAGGCTGTTCTATCAATTAATAAAATAAACTCCCACAGAAAAAGTAAAAGTTTGCGGGTTGCGTCCTTTGAGTAACAAATTTCTTTCTCTAGTTTCTAGACTCCGCCCCTTTTTGCAATTGAATTTTTCGAAAATAAGCCGTTTAATTTAATAATCTAGCATTGGTTTCAACTTTCTTTTCACATTTTTCTGAAACCGAAAGTTTTTAATTTCAATTTTTTGCTGTTTCACCAATAACATCCAAATCCTTTGAAAAAGCAGTTGACGCTCCAATTAGACGCGGTTTCAAGAGACTTCGCCCATTTTTTATTCATCATCAACGAAGAATTAATTTTTATTCACACATATACTGTCATTTGGTTTTTTGAAACAGAAAATTAATTTTCGCAGGACTCTTTTCTAGTAAGCCAATACTTTTCGACAATTTTGATCTCTACAGTAACCTAGACTACAGAGACTACAGTAATCATTTTCACAATAGCTGAAGTATAAACAATCTTGATCACAGTACCCTTTTCATGCTAATTCATTGAAACAGTAATAAAAATTGCATTTTAGATTAATTTCACTAAATACTCGGAAATTTTGATATTTTATTGACTCACTTTTTTATTCCCTAGGCTCCCTTGGCTCCGCCCCTTTTCCCTCCAACCTCGAAAAGGGCGTCTTGTCTCTGTACCCTCCAATCCCTTTCCATAATCATTCAAATCTCTCTCCCTCCTAAGCAAACAAATTCGTTAAAAGTAAGAATCACCTTCTCTTTTCCCTTTTCTGACCTGGCCACTAGACTTTTCTTTTTCTTTTCATTATGACCTTTTACTTTGTTTCGAAATTATTTGAATGCACTCCTCTCTTCATTTCTAAAGAAATTCCCTATTTTTTAATGTTTAAGCCTAAATTTCCAAAAAAATAGTTTTTCTGATTGTTTTTCTGAAATTACCGGTTTTTTAATTTTTTCTTTCCCAACATTGCCAATTTTTTGAAATTTAACCGTTACGTGTTGAGAAATTATACTGTTTCAAAAATAATTATTTCAGAGTGATACGAAGCCTGAAAATTCTAGATTTCACTATGTTTCAAATTTGTTTACAATAATTTGTAATTTATTGATGAATGAGTATTCTGAAAAATTTTCCGAAAAATTTTGAAACGGTGAATTTTTTTTGAAAACAAATTTTTATTTGGCGCGATTAACATAATACCGGATTCCTCTTTTCTACATTTTATCAGGTTGGCTCCGCCCCTTTTCCCCTAAAAATATGTAAATTTCAGTTTATCACCCCTCTTCTGAATATTTTTGCATTTTTAACCTATAGCTACCATAACACTATCGATAAGGTGACGCGAATAGGCTTTTCTGATGTTGAAATTATTTGAACATTTCTAGCATCGAACAAAAATAGACTTGACTACAGTAATTTTTAGAAACTGTAATCTAAATGTGAAAAATGAATTATTATTTTTTGCTTTTTCAAAGTTAAATTTGATGTCTCATACGATCCACAAATTGATCAACGATAATGCTAAAGATGGAATGTTTTCAGAATGAAACAGCATTTTTTAAAAGAAAAAAATTAGTGTTAAAAATCAAAATTTAATTTATTTGAAGCAGAATTAAGCTTGATAGAGATGATTTATATTGGAAAAGTCCAAATTTTTCAAAATTAAGTTCTTAAAAAAGTTTTTGAGGCTTTATCGTAAAAAATACACGTTCTACTCACTCAACTTGCAATTTCCGGTTACTGTACCTAATATTATCCTTAAAATTTTTTTTTCTGTTTCAATTTCAATTTCTCTTTACCATTGTATTTCAAAAATATATTCTTTTCTTGCTATAATAGTTTTTCAGATATCCTACTACTAAAATCTCCCAACTAAAAATGGAAATGAATGGAAATAGAGGAAGAGGAGGAAGGTAAGTGATGAAATTACTGTATTCTTTTTACTACAGTAATCCATTTTAGAAAAGAGAGAGGAGGAGGAAGACAAGGAAAAGGGGAACAAACGAACAGAAGCCAGTGAGTCTTCATTTTAATTTTTTTCAAACATTCCAGTTTCACTTTCGGCATAAAAGGGTTTAGGTTGTCCTTGGGGCTTGTTTTCATTTTTTCTTGCTTCGTTTTGAGCTTTTCCTGATCGTTTGTTGTCCTTTTCATGCCATTTTTAGTAATTTTCAAGCTTTTCTAGGCTCTATAAGCTTGTTTTAACTTGTATTTTGATATTCTTTGTCACTTTATCAATGTAATTCTGATCTTCTCTGCCCTTTTATTTCTAAAAATCAAGTTTAACATAGATATGGCCTACATTTATATCATTTAAGACCATTTCAATGCCCCACTCCAATTTTTCTTCCATTTTCCAGAACTCACTCCAAGCGACAGGGCCCTTCATCTTCGTCGACTCCTGGATCGTGGTCAAGAGGGGGACGGGTTCATATCAACAGGAGGTTGGTTTTTTTTAATTCTGTTTCAAATCTATTTTCAATTTTGCTAGACTTTTCTCAGTCACTATTAACCACGATATTTCAGAATTTTGGGCCATAATCAACCAATTCAACAATATGTAGATAGAGTTATATCGTCGTCTGACGATGAAGAGGATATCGTCAAGTGAGTTTTTAGGAGATTGTGAGATTATTTTTGGATTTTTAGACAATTTATCAAGTATAATTTTATTTCTAGGAATACCCAATCCCAAGAAGGGCCATCGTCAAGTTCGTCGTCAGCTCGTCCCATAGAAAGAATGTAGGTTTTTAGAGTTTTTCCAGCTATTTTAAGCACTTGAAGGCTGATTTTTATATGTATGACATTCTTATTACGTTTTAATTAGTCTTTTCGACTCCAAAAATTTTTATTTCAGTCCGATTGAACCCCGACACGTTGATCTGGAAGGAAAAATGAAGAATTTGAACATGAGGTGGGATTTTAGGTTTTTGAAAGCCTTTTCTCAATCTATTTTTACGGTTTCAGAGATGCACAATCCAACCAACAATCCACATTCTCTACTTACCTTCACGGAATAAGTTCAAAAGCTCGTCCACATCAGACTCACACGAAGTAAGTGTTTAGGACCCTCTGATTTTATTTCTAGTCTTTGAATTAGGGGTATTCAACCTGTTTTTAGCCTATTTTAGCCGTATTTACACTTTTTTTTGGCATATTTCATAATTTTTCCTGAGATTTCTTAATTAATCTAGCTTTTTCAGGACTTTCCCAGCCAACCGTCACTCTCCTGTCTCCTCGAGCCAACCAGGTCCTTCATCTGCAAGAGCCGATAGCTATTCCAACACAAAGTAGGTGTCTAGCGCCTTTTAATAGAGAATTTTCTGTTTCTTTCAAGTGTTTTGGTTTTAAAATGAAAAAAAAAGAATTTCTAGTCGTTTTTATTACAAAATCTAGAAAATCTCACAGTTATCCTAATCCTTTCTAACAAAACTATATTTCAGGAGGCTCCGCCCATTTCCACCGGTGGTTCCGATTCCGGATGGAATTCTGTCATTGACTGACGATGAGGAGGTTGCTCAAGAAAGACCATTCAGAGAATCCAGCTTAACGAGAACAGAAGAAGAAATCAAGGAGCTGGATGAAAAGGTATGCTTTATTTTTTTATTAGTCTAGATTCTCAAAATGAGCGGGTTGAGCTACGAAAATAAGAAATTTGGATTCCTGAGCTCATCAGCTTCAAACATAAGCAGCATATTGCCTAATCTAGCGCAATGTTCAGTTGTCGGGTGCGTCGCGGTCGGCGTCGCGGTCAAAATTAAAAGTTGACGGGATATTGGAAAAACGGGGCTTTTTTAGAAACTACAGAGCTCTGAAATTTCAATTTGTATACACGAAACAAGAGAGAACGGTTTTTCAGAAAACTCTATTTTTTTAAAACTTTCAAAAAACCGAAATTTTTTGAGAAATCGAAAATTCGAAGAATCTTAAAAATCAAAGATTTTCAGTTAAAATCAGTTCCTTGAGTTTCTAAAACATTTATTAACCTCAGTGAATTGAATATGCGGAAGTGGAAAGGAGAGAAACCGTTTTTCAGAAACATTTTTAAAAAAATAAATTTTCGAGAAACCGGAATTTTTTTTAAAAATCAAAAAAACCGGAAAAGCATGGAGATCGAAAAAAAAAATTATCTTTGAATTCCTGAGCTTATTAGCTTTAAAATGAGCCCCATATTGCCTATATTTCGTCACTTTTTGTTTTTCGGGTCGGCGTCGCGGTCGAAAATGAATGTTGACGGAATATAGGCAATATGGGGCTCATTTGGAAGCTACTGAGCTTTGAAATTTGAATTCAATGCTGGTTTGGGTGGATTCCGAGATCTTTTCCTTAAAAAAATGTGTTTTTCGAAAATTAAATTTTTCAAAATTTTACGATTTCACTAAAAATAAGTATCTAATAGTAAGACATCGAAAATCCATTCTTCCTTTTTTGAACCTGTTTAGTGCGCTGAAAATAATTAATTAGGCAAAACGAAAAATTCCCCTGCTTCACCGCATTTTTTAGGCTCGTCATCTCTACACGACCAGGCTTGAGGATCTTCGGCTCCATCATCGCCAAGCGAGACACTATCCGTCTTGGGACGTCGAAACCTTCAAAGAGCCCATTTTCCATGGGAATGAAGGACTCTTGAACGGTTACACTCACGAGCAAGCCTGTCGTTTCTTGGCAATGATGAGTGTATGGGAGGCCAAGGAACCAGAGGAGATGGAGGGAGTTGAGAGGTTCGAAGACGTCAAAGGACATTTCGCGTTGTATAGGGTCATAAATAAAGAAGGCGGATCCGAAGCCATCCACGAGAATCTTCTGGAAGATATTCGACATATCTCCATTAAAGCAGAGGGATTGATCCGTGGAGATTTGGTAGCAGTCAAGGAGCTCTACCGTACTCCAGATGGGAAATGGGCGGCCCGGAAGATCAAGGTGCTCCAAAGAGAGATTGAGAGGAATCAAAAGTTTATGGAATTGCCGAATGGAAGAGCTGTTGCAATATATAGAGGGCAGCAACTGGTCCTTCAAGGAGAAGCAGCTGGAAACGACGTTTTCATCGGGGACATCTTCACTCCAACCCAGTACTCGAGGCAACCGTGTCGAGGAGCAACGACATTTTTTGAATCTTTGGTAAGATTTTTTCAATCGAACAAAGATAACTTGAGTTAGGAAGTATTTTTTTGAAACAGGAAAAATTTCAAAAATTACAATTTTTCAATTTCGGAAAATAAAATTGTGACATCTGGCCAGGAAACTATGGAAATCAAACTGTTGAGCTTGTTAACTTCGAAATGAGCTTCATATTGCCTATTCCGTCAACTTTCCAATTTCGGACACGCGACGCCGACCGCGACGCACCCCAAAATTAAAAATCATTCTAATATAGGCAATATGGGGCTCATTTTGAAGCTAACAGGTTCAGAAGTGCAAATACAATAGTTCTCAGTTCATATCTTCACGGATTTTGCAATTTTTGGTTTTTGAAAAATTTTCGGTTTTTCGAAAATTTGTATAAAAAATAAAATTTTTTGTAAACTATTTTCTTACGCTTCTGTATTTGTTGACAGTTAATTTTAAAATCAGCTTATTCGCGTTTAATAAACTTATAATTTTGAAAAAGCTCTTTAGAGACTTGCAGAACCAAATTACCATCTGAAAAGCTTTAATTTTTCAAAAAATTCCGGTTTCTCGAAAACTTATTAAAAATTGAATTCTCTAAAGACCATTAATTCTATCCTCCTTTTCTCATAATCATTATCCCACGGTTTCTAGCTTCGAAATGAGCCCCATATTGCCTATATTCCATTAACTTTTATTTTTGACCGCGACGCCGACCGCGACGCACCCGAAAAACAAAAATTGTCGGAATATAGGCAATATGGGGCTCATTTTGAAGCTAGTAACCTCAGAAATCCGATAATCATAGTTTCAAGAGTCAAAAATGTAGTTTGAGTAAAAAGTAAAAAAAAATTGTCAAAAAAAAAACCTAAATTTTCAGACTCCCCCTCTGCTACCAGTTGTCTTCAATATCCGGCCGTGCCCAGAAGCCGAGAAATATATCAAAGAATTCCTCGATGAATCTCGTCAGACTCCGCCCACTGACGCCTTTATCGAGTTCTGTGGCGGAATGGGGTCGGCGGCGTATCGAGCGACAAGGAACGCGAGATCAGATGATGGGATTTATGAGATGAAAAATGTCGTTCGATATAAAACATGTATTCAATTCGAGGGAAACTGGGATCCAAAGTTGTGGGTTGAGCCGAAACTACGTCTGGGGAGAGGGATCCAGGTGATGAGGGCAAAGAACTATGGAAAAAATGGGGAGATTGTGGAAGTCGAAATCCCAGAAGATATTGAAATTGATCCTATGCTCGTATGTCAGTCGAATATGAAAATAGTCGGCTCCCTTCACCCTGGATTCTTCACTAAACTCCCAAATGATTCCAATGGGAAGGCGGTGATCAAAGCTCTCTTCGGGGGTCCCAAGATCCCTCGTCTCGCCGACTGGTACAGTAACCTGAACCCTCCGAGAAGATACTATGCTAGTTTCATGGCCTGTATGCCACTGACAATTGGAGATTTTGTATTAGGAAAGTCCAGAATTCTGGTGAAGGCCGCTTGGGCACTATCCGAAAGAAGTCCATTGACCCAGAACTTGCTCATTGTTCAAAAGCACTCCGATGCTCTCAGTCTTATCAGACACTTTCGGAAGATCCAAGGAGTCCAGAGAGTCGTCAGATATGTCTCTGAACAAAGATGGCAGGCGATGAAAGAGGATGAGAGGACTGAATTCGATTTTCCATTTCTTCTAAGAAAACTTTTGAGAGAAATTGTGGATGGAAAAAGAGAGGTCAAGGATCTCAAGATAGAGGTTAGTCACGAATAAGAAGAAAACAAGATGTGAACACCTGAAAAATTTTCAAATTAATTTTCAATTTTTTCGAAACTTGAATTTTTTGATTTTTTGTGAAAATTTTTTTTTTGATGTTACAAGATTTTTTTTAGAATCCAGTCCGATGCATTTAAAAGATCCAGATCCGTGTTCATGAGGCTACTAGCTTTGAAATGAGCCCCATATTGCCTGAATTCGGACAACTTTTAATTTTCGGGTGCGTCGCGGTCGGCGTCGCGGTCAAAAATAAAAGTTGACGGAATATGGGCACTATGGTGCTCATTTTGAAGCTGATAAGCTCAGGAATCCGATTATCATGTTTTCAAATCGCACATATGATCCTTGTTCAGGGGAGCCGACTATTTTCATATTCGACTGACATACGAGCATAGGATCAATTTCAATATCTTCTGGGATTTCGACTTCCACAATCTCCCCATTTTTTCCATAGTTCTTTGCCCTCATCACCTGGATCCCTCTCCCCAGACGTAGTTTCGGCTCAACCCACAACTTTGGATCCCAGTTTCCCTCGAATTGAATACATGTTTTATATCGAACGACATTTTTCATCTCATAAATCCCATCATCTGATCTCGCGTTCCTTGTCGCTCGATACGCCGCCGACCCCATTCCGCCACAGAACTCGATAAAGGCGTCAGTGGGCGGAGTCTGACGAGATTCATCGAGGAATTCTTTGATATATTTCTCGGCTTCTGGGCACGGCCGGATATTGAAGACAACTGGTAGCAGAGGGGAGTCTGAAAATTTAGGTTTTTTTTGACAATTTTTTTTACTTTTACTCAAACTACATTTTTGACTCTTGAAACTATGATTATCGGATTTCTGAGGTTACTAGCTTCAAAATGAGCCCCATATTGCCTATATTCCGACAATTTTTTTTTTCGGGTGCGTCGCGGTCGGCGTCGCGGTCAAAAATAAAAGTTAATGGAATATAGGCAATATGGGGCTCATTTCGAAGCTAGAAACCGTGGATAATGATTATGAGAAAAGGAGGATAGAATTAATGGTCTTTAGAGAATTCAATTTTTAATAAGTTTTCGAGAAACCGGAATTTTTGAAAAATTAAAGCTTTTCAGATGGTAATTTGGTTCTGCAAGTCTCTAAAGAGCTTTTTCAAAATTATAAGTTTATTAAACGCGAATAAGCTGATTTTAAAATTAACTGTCAACAAATACAGAAGCGTAAGAAAATAGTTTACAAAAATTTTATTTTTTATACAAATTTTCGAAAAACCGAAAATTTTTCAAAACCAAAATTGCAAAATCCGTGAAGATATGAACTGAGAACTATTGTATTTGCACTTCTGAACCTGTTAGCTTCAAAATGAGCCCCATATTGCCTATATTAGAATGATTTTTAATTTTGGGGTGCGTCGCGGTCGGCGTCGCGTGTCCGAAATTGGAAAGTTGACGGAATAGGCAATATGAAGCTCATTTCGAAGTTAACAAGCTCAACAGTTTGATTTCCATAGTTTCCTGGCCAGATGTCACAATTTTATTTTCCGAAATTGAAAAATTGTAATTTTTGAAATTTTTCCTGTTTCAAAAAATACTTCCTAACTCAAGTTATCTTTGTTCGATTGAAAAATCTTACCAAAGATTCAAAAATGTCGTTGCTCCTCGACACGGTTGCCTCGAGTACTGGGTTGGAGTGAAGATGTCCCCGATGAAAACGTCGTTTCCAGCTGCTTCTCCTTGAAGGACCAGTTGCTGCCCTCTATATATTGCAACAGCTCTTCCATTCGGCAATTCCATAAACTTTTGATTCCTCTCAATCTCTCTTTGGAGCACCTTGATCTTCCGGGCCGCCCATTTCCCATCTGGAGTACGGTAGAGCTCCTTGACTGCTACCAAATCTCCACGGATCAATCCCTCTGCTTTAATGGAGATATGTCGAATATCTTCCAGAAGATTCTCGTGGATGGCTTCGGATCCGCCTTCTTTATTTATGACCCTATACAACGCGAAATGTCCTTTGACGTCTTCGAACCTCTCAACTCCCTCCATCTCCTCTGGTTCCTTGGCCTCCCATACACTCATCATTGCCAAGAAACGACAGGCTTGCTCGTGAGTGTAACCGTTCAAGAGTCCTTCATTCCCAAGAAGGTTTATGAATACTTACCTAGAAAATTTTTATTTTCAAAATGCCTTTCAATTACAATGAGCGATTGAATTCGTAGTTCACTGGTTATGAAATGATTGATTAGAAACAGTAAATTGACCTTATGAATTTCAAAAACCTCAACTTGTACTCTGGAAACTGTTTTTGATTTTTACATTATACAAAACAGCTAGATATTTTTTTATTTTTCAATCGAATTTTTACTATCTACCATATTTGCCAGTGAATATTGAATATAAAGACAGCGAACAATCTTCTTGAAACAATGAACATTTTTACAGAGATTGTTCGATTTAGCTATAATAAGCAAAGTAATTCATTAAAAAATTAGAAAAATTAAAAAACATTGAAACAGAACACTTGTTTTAAATCGAAAACTGATTTTCCCTGTTTCAAAGTTAGATTCTCCGAAAGTTTCAACAATCGAAAGCAGTTACTTAGAAATTGATAGCTGACTTGCAACATCTTTTTTTCACAATTAGATATCAAATTTTTCTGTGATTTACGTTTGTTTTTCCTACATTATTCAATCTGATTACTTTACCGTGGCTGAGCTTAGAATTGATTTCATTGAATACATATATGAAGAATATCAAAAATACGTTTGCCTTGTCATTATAAAGTATCTATTAAGAAACAGTGAACTCATTTTCATACTTGTTGTGATAATATTGAATTCCTCCTTCAACAAAATATATATTGTATATACCTTCTTAAAATTTTCCGATTCCTACGACTTTTGATAGAAATTATACGCAACATTCAGAATGAAACCGCATCCAAAAGTTCACTGGTCAGAATAAATCACTTTGGAACACCAATCTTTTTTCTATTAAATTCCATAAAACACTGTTTCAAAAAACCAATTTCATTTTTACATATTATTAAAAGAAACTCTCAGATTTGTTAAGGCAGAACATGAAATTACATCGGTCAAAAAATATAGCCTAGTATACTCGATTTTCAAAAAAAGGTAAATGAATTGCATAGAAAACAAGAAAAACAATGCATCGAGATGTGTAATTAAAAGTAAGTATGATTTTCAGAATTTAATGAAACAGAAAAAATCATGTTTTTGAGACAAATTTGAAAAAGTTGGTTTTTGGTGGAAAAATCGAAAATTCAAAAAATTCTGAAAACCGAAATGGTACTGTAGCCTTTTTTCAAAGAAAAATTCAGATTTTTATTGAAACCTGAATAATTGGGGTATTGTAGAGAACTAAAGCTACTCACAAGAAGCAAAATTAACGGGAGTAAGGGCTAAAGATAGTGAAGGGCTACAGTAATCACGAAATGAAGGGCTACAGTAATCAAAGCTACAGTAATCACGAAAACAGTAAAACAAAGTACCAGAAAATCAAAAAAAAATCCGGTTTCAATAAATTTTCAAGTAAAAACATTTTATTATGAAAAGATTTTATTCAATTTTAATTTATTGTGAAATTAAAAAATTTTCAGTTTCAAAAAATTTCGAAAAAAAATTATATTTTCGAAAATAGATCTCACTTACTCAACGACCACCTTTTTCACTTTTTTTTACAATTGGATATAAAAATTTTCTCTGTTTCCGTTTTTTCCTATGTACCTTATTCCTTCTAAAACATCACCGATAAAGTGAACCGCTTGGAATTCCCCACTATTGATATGTCATCAAAAATACGTTTACTTTGTTATTGTAATTTATCTATTGAGAAACAGTAATTTCATTTTCATACCTGTTAAAATACAAATTAAAGTAGAAAACAAAGATTTCCGAATTTCGAGCATTAAATAGAAAGTTTCTTATATTGTATACGAAAAATTAAATTTCAAAATATACTACTTCTAGAACAGTATTTTTAACCGCTGAAAAATCGGTGTTAAAAGTTTTAACAGATTTGATTAGTTAATTTTTAGTAAAATTCAGATTTCACCGATAAAAAATTGTCAAGGCAACTTGAAACAAGCTGACAAGTTATCAAAATTGAAATGCAATATTGGAACTATTATTAAAGGATATCAAATTTCAAATTTCAATAAAACATGATGATTTCTATTCAACTCTGATTTAAACTGATTGAAATGACGAAATCATCAGAATATTAGATGGCTATCGACATTCCAAATACTTTCTCATAAAATATTGATTTTGAAACTGCTAATGAATATTTGATCAATTTTTTTAGCTGTTTTGTTGAAAAATGTTTTGTGAGCAACTGTAAAATGTCAAATAACTTTAGACGAATGCTAAAATGTTTTTTTATAATTTACCTTTGATTATCCTAGCTAATACCTTTACTCAAAAAGCCAATTTTGAACTACAGATTAGTGTTTTTCTCTGTTTCAAAATTAATTTAAATAATTCGAGCTGATCAAAATGCTTTATTGGAGTTGTATATGAAATCCTATAAAGATAATCAAAAAAAGTATTAAGCAGCGCTTGTAAATACTTTTCTTATAAAATATTCCGTGAGACACAGTAAAATGTCAAATAATTTTAGATGAATGTCAAATATCATTGATTTTTTTTATTATTCTACAGAGTAGGTAGCATTCTTACTCAAAAGGCCAATATCATACATAATATCATACATAAAATGATGGATTTTGAATGGCGAAGTAATCAGAATTATTAAAAACAGTGAAAATTTTTTAAGCAGATTATTTGTTCCTGACAGTTGATATTAATAATTTTTACTCAGATTAACAGAAAAATAGGTATACATTTTGAAAAAGAAATTTTTGTTTCAAACAAAAAATGGATTTTTTCTGTTTCGAAACTTTTCATTTACGTTTGGGGCTATCGAAAAGCGTTGTCATTTTTACTTTTTTAGTTTCAAAATGTTTTTTCCACTGGTAGATATCGTTTTGAAACTTTTTCTGTGATTTTGGAAATTTAACAGATCTTAATATCTATTTCTAAAGTTCCAATTTTCACCAACTACTCAGATTTGCAAATCAAGACCAGTTTACTTCGTTATTGTAACTTATCCAATAAGAAACAGTAATCTTTCTTTTCATAACTGCCAGAATATAGAGATTTGCAAATGTTGATAGAATAATAATTATTAAGAAGATCATAGTCAAATCAGCAAATTTTTTCTTTGCAGCAAGGGGTCTTAGTGATAAAATAATTATTGTTCCAATGGAAGTCGATACCGAATCAGAATCGATTAGTTTTGTAAAAATTAAAAGTGTTTTGAAACAGTAAAAAAATCGCAAAACCTAGAAAAAAAGTCTCTTTCAATTCAAATTCTATTCACCTTCTAACAACTTTATTACAGAATATGAAAAAATACCATTTTTGATATTTGCTTGATCCAACACCTGAAATTTATCAATTTCGACTACAAACAAGCTGCCATAACTATAGTTACCGTAAAACCTCTAAGAGGCTTGCAACCCTGTCACTCAGCTTTAGCTACATTTATCTCAGTTTCCAATAAAATTATTAAAAAGTTAACAAAATATTTTTGTCACTAGAAGGGGAATTTTTTTAAGTGACCATTTTCTAATATCTCTATTGGGAACCGAGATGAATGTAGTCTACTAGAGTTATTACGGTATATGCCTTTTTGAAATTTTTTGATAAAAATAACATTTCCAACATCTTATCGCACCGCATCCAAGAGTTCACTGCACCACATTCAAGAGTTCACTGGTCAAAATATTTTTTTCAAAACAGTATTTTTCTGAAAATTCCAAAAAAAACACTGTTTCAAAGAACCAATTTCATTTTCGCATTGTATTATAGGAAATTTTTAAACTCGCACCAAATGCAATGTCATGAAGGAAAAAAAAGAGGAGAGGAATCACATCGGTAAAGAAATGTAACCTAGAAAAAGGGAGAAATCGGTACAATAGAAAAAAAAACCAAATTATGACTTTGAGAATTGAAAGAAACAGGAAAAAATGTTTGATAAAACTAGGCTCGGCCCCTTTTTGAAAGGGCTTTCAATATTTTGATTGATGAAAAAATGATGAAAAAGGAGGCGGAGCTTAATTTGGAAAAATTGAGATGTGGTAATTTTAAGAAAAGTGACTATTTTTGAAAGGAAGATTCAAAAATTCCAAACACCAAAACTCTACGGATTACTGTATTTTCAAAAAATAATAATTCAGAAGTTCATGAAACTTAAATAATTGGGGGTACTGTAGAAAACAAAAGCTATACACAAAAAGCAAGGGGGGCGGGCCCTAATGAGAGGATTATCATGAGCTACAGTAATCTGAAAAAAATTGAGAGAAAAATATCAGAAAATTGAAAAAAATCCGGTTTCAATCCTATTTCGAAGAAGAAATGGAATGGGGATGTGCTAATGTTATAAAATTCTTAAGAATAAAAAAAATTCAGTTTCAGAAAACCTTCCGAAATAATTTTTTCTACGGAAATATCATTTTGATATTCACAAACATGTCTAAATCATTTTCTTCAATTCGTTTTCACAATATTAGAAAATTGGGGTGTCTTGATCATAAATCTCTTTCGATTCGATCCTTTCGAATTCATTAAAAACCGTTTCATGTCCGAAACTAAGGGTGGAGAGAAGAGGACCCATCGGCGATATATCCACTTGATTTTCCAATGCTCTTGGGCTTCTCATCCATCCGAAGGAGGCATGAGTTAAGAGGGAACATGTTTCGATGAGACAGCTAATAGGGATTCTCTGAGCTTCGTCGAATTGGACACTCCTAATGGATTTAAAAACCTTGAGGCATCTCCAAACGGAGTCCGTCGTCGATATGATAATTCGGGGCTTTTCGAAGACGTTGAATATCTTCAGATATTCAGACAAATCCGGAACTTCGCCCCAATGCTCCTTGACGAGACTCTTCACCTTTTTGGACAAATCCTCTTTTTGAAAACCATCATGTTCGATAAGGAATGTGGCCGAATCATAAATAATTTTGTTTTTGTAGTGGGGCACTCCCTGAAATAAGAACAAAAATTAATTTTTTGATCAGAAATTAATTATTACATATTTTTAAAAATTTCAAAAAAAAAATTTCAAGAAAATTTTTTTTATCAAAATGTTTTTTTTTCAAAAACTTAAATTTGAAAGAAAAACTTCGAAATCAAGTTTCGACACTATTAAATCTGAATTCCTGAGCTTATTAGCTTTGAAATGAGCCCCATATTGCCTATATTCCGTCAACTTTTATTTTCGACCGCCTCGCCGACCGCGACGCACCCGACTTTTTTTGAAATCTTCGGAACATAGGCGATATGGGGCTCATTTTGAAGCTTATAAGCTCAGGAAATCAATTATAATATTTTCTAGTTTGATATTACCGAATTTTGCAATTTTTGGTTTTTCGAAAATTTATAAAAAAAAATAAAATTTTCTGAAAATTTTATTTTTTAAAAAAGAGGATTTGTCCAAAAAGGTGAAGAGTCTCGTCAAGGAGCATTGGGGCGAAGTTCCGGATTTGTCTGAATATCTGAAGATATTCAACGTCTTCGAAAAGCCCCGAATTATCATATCGACGACGGACTCCGTTTGGAGATGCCTCAAGGTTTTTAAATCCATTAGGAGTGTCCAATTCGACGAAGCTCAGAGAATCCCTATTAGCTGTCTCATCGAAACATGTTCCCTCTTAACTCATGCCTCCTTCGGATGGATGAGAAGCCCAAGAGCATTGGAAAATCAAGTGGATATATCGCCGATGGGTCCTCTTCTCTCCACCCTTAGTTTCGGACATGAAACGGTTTTTTTTAATGAATTCGAAAGGATCGAATCGAAAGAGATTTATGATCAAGACACCCCAATTTTCTAATATTGTGAAAACGAATTGAAGAAAATGATTTAGACATGTTTGTGAATATCAAAATGATATTTCCGTAGAAAAAATTATTTCGGAAGGTTTTCTGAAACTGAATTTTTTTTATTCTTAAGAATTTTATAACATTAGCACATCCCCATTCCATTTCTTCTTCGAAATAGGATTGAAACCGGATTTTTTTCAATTTTCTGATATTTTTCTCTCAATTTTTTTCAGATTACTGTAGCTCATGATAATCCTCTCATTAGGGCCCGCCCCCTTGCTTTTTGTGTATAGCTTTTGTTTTCTACAGTACCCCCAATTATTTAAGTTTCATGAACTTCTGAATTATTATTTTTTGAAAATACAGTAATCCGTAGAGTTTTGGTGTTTGGAATTTTTGAATCTTCCTTTCAAAAATAGTCACTTTTCTTAAAATTACCACATCTCAATTTTTCCAAATTAAGCTCCGCCTCCTTTTTCATCATTTTTTCATCAATCAAAATATTGAAAGCCCTTTCAAAAAGGGGCCGAGCCTAGTTTTATCAAACATTTTTTCCTGTTTCTTTCAATTCTCAAAGTCATAATTTGGTTTTTTTTTCTATTGTACCGATTTCTCCCTTTTTCTAGGTTACATTTCTTTACCGATGTGATTCCTCTCCTCTTTTTTTTCCTTCATGACATTGCATTTGGTGCGAGTTTAAAAATTTCCTATAATACAATGCGAAAATGAAATTGGTTCTTTGAAACAGTGTTTTTTTTTGGAATTTTCAGAAAAAAATACTGTTTTGAAAAAAAATATTTTGACCAGTGAACTCTTGAATGTGGTGCAGTGAACTCTTGGATGCGGTGCGATAAGATGTTGGAAATGTTATTTTTATCAAAAAATTTCAAAAAGGCATATACCGTAATAACTCTAGTAGACTACATTCATCTCGGTTCCCAATAGAGATATTAGAAAATGGTCACTTAAAAAAATTCCCCTTCTAGTGACAAAAATATTTTGTTAACTTTTTAATAATTTTATTGGAAACTGAGATAAATGTAGCTAAAGCTGAGTGACAGGGTTGCAAGCCTCTTAGAGGTTTTACGGTAACTATAGTTATGGCAGCTTGTTTGTAGTCGAAATTGATAAATTTCAGGTGTTGGATCAAGCAAATATCAAAAATGGTATTTTTTCATATTCTGTAATAAAGTTGTTAGAAGGTGAATAGAATTTGAATTGAAAGAGACTTTTTTTCTAGGTTTTGCGATTTTTTTACTGTTTCAAAACACTTTTAATTTTTACAAAACTAATCGATTCTGATTCGGTATCGACTTCCATTGGAACAATAATTATTTTATCACTAAGACCCCTTGCTGCAAAGAAAAAATTTGCTGATTTGACTATGATCTTCTTAATAATTATTATTCTATCAACATTTGCAAATCTCTATATTCTGGCAGTTATGAAAAGAAAGATTACTGTTTCTTATTGGATAAGTTACAATAACGAAGTAAACTGGTCTTGATTTGCAAATCTGAGTAGTTGGTGAAAATTGGAACTTTAGAAATAGATATTAAGATCTGTTAAATTTCCAAAATCACAGAAAAAGTTTCAAAACGATATCTACCAGTGGAAAAACATTTTGAAACTAAAAAGTAAAATGACAACGCTTTTCGATAGCCCCAAACGTAAATGAAAAGTTTCGAAACAGAAAAAATCCATTTTTTGTTTGAAACAAAAATTTCTTTTTCAAAATGTATACCTATTTTTCTGTTAATCTGAGTAAAAATTATTAATATCAACTGTCAGGAACAAATAATCTGCTTAAAAAATTTTCACTGTTTTTAATAATTCTGATTACTTCGCCATTCAAAATCCATCATTTTATGTATGATATTATGTATGATATTGGCCTTTTGAGTAAGAATGCTACCTACTCTGTAGAATAATAAAAAAATCAATGATATTTGACATTCATCTAAAATTATTTGACATTTTACTGTGTCTCACGGAATATTTTATAAGAAAAGTATTTACAAGCGCTGCTTAATACTTTTTTTGATTATCTTTATAGGATTTCATATACAACTCCAATAAAGCATTTTGATCAGCTCGAATTATTTAAATTAATTTTGAAACAGAGAAAAACACTAATCTGTAGTTCAAAATTGGCTTTTTGAGTAAAGGTATTAGCTAGGATAATCAAAGGTAAATTATAAAAAACATTTTAGCATTCGTCTAAAGTTATTTGACATTTTACAGTTGCTCACAAAACATTTTTCAACAAAACAGCTAAAAAAATTGATCAAATATTCATTAGCAGTTTCAAAATCAATATTTTATGAGAAAGTATTTGGAATGTCGATAGCCATCTAATATTCTGATGATTTCGTCATTTCAATCAGTTTAAATCAGAGTTGAATAGAAATCATCATGTTTTATTGAAATTTGAAATTTGATATCCTTTAATAATAGTTCCAATATTGCATTTCAATTTTGATAACTTGTCAGCTTGTTTCAAGTTGCCTTGACAATTTTTTATCGGTGAAATCTGAATTTTACTAAAAATTAACTAATCAAATCTGTTAAAACTTTTAACACCGATTTTTCAGCGGTTAAAAATACTGTTCTAGAAGTAGTATATTTTGAAATTTAATTTTTCGTATACAATATAAGAAACTTTCTATTTAATGCTCGAAATTCGGAAATCTTTGTTTTCTACTTTAATTTGTATTTTAACAGGTATGAAAATGAAATTACTGTTTCTCAATAGATAAATTACAATAACAAAGTAAACGTATTTTTGATGACATATCAATAGTGGGGAATTCCAAGCGGTTCACTTTATCGGTGATGTTTTAGAAGGAATAAGGTACATAGGAAAAAACGGAAACAGAGAAAATTTTTATATCCAATTGTAAAAAAAAGTGAAAAAGGTGGTCGTTGAGTAAGTGAGATCTATTTTCGAAAATATAATTTTTTTCGAAATTTTTTGAAACTGAAAATTTTTAATTTCACAATAAATTAAAATTGAATAAAATCTTTTCATAATAAAATGTTTTTACTTGAAAATTTATTGAAACCGGATTTTTTTTTGATTTTCTGGTACTTTGTTTTACTGTTTTCGTGATTACTGTAGCTTTGATTACTGTAGCCCTTCATTTCGTGATTACTGTAGCCCTTCACTATCTTTAGCCCTTACTCCCGTTAATTTTGCTTCTTGTGAGTAGCTTTAGTTCTCTACAATACCCCAATTATTCAGGTTTCAATAAAAATCTGAATTTTTCTTTGAAAAAAGGCTACAGTACCATTTCGGTTTTCAGAATTTTTTGAATTTTCGATTTTTCCACCAAAACCAACTTTTTCAAATTTGTCTCAAAAACATGATTTTTTCTGTTTCATTAAATTCTGAAAATCATACTTACTTTTAATTACACATCTCGATGCATTGTTTTTCTTGTTTTCTATGCAATTCATTTACCTTTTTTTGAAAATCGAGTATACTAGGCTATATTTTTTGACCGATGTAATTTCATGTTCTGCCTTAACAAATCTGAGAGTTTCTTTTAATAATATGTAAAAATGAAATTGGTTTTTTGAAACAGTGTTTTATGGAATTTAATAGAAAAAAGATTGGTGTTCCAAAGTGATTTATTCTGACCAGTGAACTTTTGGATGCGGTTTCATTCTGAATGTTGCGTATAATTTCTATCAAAAAGTCGTAGGAATCGGAAAATTTTAAGAAGGTATATACAATATATATTTTGTTGAAGGAGGAATTCAATATTATCACAACAAGTATGAAAATGAGTTCACTGTTTCTTAATAGATACTTTATAATGACAAGGCAAACGTATTTTTGATATTCTTCATATATGTATTCAATGAAATCAATTCTAAGCTCAGCCACGGTAAAGTAATCAGATTGAATAATGTAGGAAAAACAAACGTAAATCACAGAAAAATTTGATATCTAATTGTGAAAAAAAGATGTTGCAAGTCAGCTATCAATTTCTAAGTAACTGCTTTCGATTGTTGAAACTTTCGGAGAATCTAACTTTGAAACAGGGAAAATCAGTTTTCGATTTAAAACAAGTGTTCTGTTTCAATGTTTTTTTAATTTTTTCTAATTTTTTAATGAATTACTTTGCTTATTATAGCTAAATCGAACAATCTCTGTAAAAATGTTCATTGTTTCAAGAAGATTGTTCGCTGTCTTTTATATTCAATATTCACTGGCAAATATGGTAGATAGTAAAAATTCGATTGAAAAATAAAAAAATATCTAGCTGTTTTGTATAATGTAAAAATCAAAAACAGTTTCCAGAGTACAAGTTGAGGTTTTTGAAATTCATAAGGTCAATTTACTGTTTCTAATCAATCATTTCATAACCAGTGAACTACGAATTCAATCGCTCATTGTAATTGAAAGGCATTTTGAAAATAAAAATTTTCTAGGTAAGTATTCATAAACCTTCTATTATACCAAAACTAATACTTTTTTTGTGATAATCGAAAAAATCAGATTTACTCTTAGGAACAGTAATTTCGAATAACACATAAGAAAAATGCTGTTCTAGAAACAGTTTAGTTTGAAATTTAAATTTCTGCATGCAGTTTGATCTTGTTCCTCTCAGGTGAAAAATAGTTAGCTGCAAGGAAAGAGCGTTGAACTGAACAACTTTTTGATATCTTAAGCGTTCAAAGATGTTTCGAAACAGAAAAATTAAAAAAAAAGGTTTTTAACAGTCAGCCAGTCTTTGCAGTGAATTATTATTTTCTTGGAAAGAGAAAATATCGTCATTAAGCTAATTTTTTTTCAAAATTTTTTCTCAAAACAATGCTTATTGGAACGCTTCTCGATAACCTCCAAACCATGGAACTAAATTTTGAAACAGTGAAAACCAGTTTTCAATAATACAACAAATGTACCTAATGCCATCCAGAAAAAATGAAACACTTAATGCTTTAGTGAACTTCTCTATCTGAGACCCTAAATTTTTAGAATTTTAGCAACAAACAAGCTAATTTTCCAGCTAAAATGTCGAATGATAGGTATAAAACTACCAGGAAGGAGCAATATTCGCCCTTTTCCCCAGTAGAACCGGAAAAAACTGGTAAAACCTTAAACTCGATGTTGAATTGACACTTTCTCACAGGTAAATTACGGATTTTACAGGAAAAATTTTCTGTTTCTTTTAATTTCCAAACTCGGTTTTTACAATGTCACACATTGTTCTACGGTCTATTATTTCCTTTAAATGTGTTTTTCAATCCTTTCTTGTTTTCTAGGCCACTGAATTCCTCTTTTCTAAAAAATCCAAGATGATTTGATTCTGTTATTTCATAGTACTAGACATTACAATCAGTTATCATTGAACCTCCTTTATAAAATTGATTTTTTGAAAGTGTAATTTCAGGAATTTTGAAAAAAAAGATTACTGTTCCAAAAATAAATATTCTGGAATGTAAACTTCTGAATGCGGTCCTTTATGGTGAACACACTTTCTGATTGCATTCATGAGCTTTGGCCCATTGCTTTGTTTTCTTAACTTTTCAAAATTCAATCGGCTAGGGTTAATTGCCAAAACCTATTGAAAATTTAACAAAAGTAAGTTTGAAATGTGTTCTTTAAAACAGTGATTCCTTGGAATTTTTGAATATAAAATTTATATACTGTTTCTGAAAAAATATATGTTGAAGTGTGAACTTTTGGAATGGTTATTAGGAAAATTTCACACATTAATCTTTAATTTATTCCAGGTTTCTGAATTCTTACAGTTTCATATGGCATAAATTTTATTGCTAAAAAATTTGTTAAGGACTCGGTGAAATAAAATTTCTAGTTAATTTAACGCATTGTTATTTGTAAAAAGATTTTATGGTCATTCACCGGTAAGATTTTTCAAAATGAAGTTTGTTATTTGGAACTGTGATTTTTCGAATGTTCTGTAAAAAATCACTGTTTTGAAAATGGTATATTTTGAAAAATGAAAAGATTCGAGGATCTCTCATTTGGGATTAGTCCAAAATCACGTAAGCTTTATCTCATAGGCAAAACAGATTTTCGGGACAGTTTTGAACAATACTTCTGTTTCAAAGTTTTCAAAATTTCAGATCACAACCTGATAAAGTTCATTCTACACATGGTTGTTATATGTGTTGAGAGAAAAAAGGTTGGAGTTGGAGTTAAATATACACTCTTGATAACACCTTTAGCTAACCACAAACGCGAGAAAATTTTTTTAAGCCAGAATGTCTTGGATACTAATAAATAATTTCCGTTTCAACATTCATATCATATTTTTGTGAATCTGTGAATAAATTATTTGCTACATTCGCAATGCATCGATAACCTGCTCCAAAATATTTCACCGTTTCCAAAAATAATGTGATTCAAAATTCTTATTAAAATTGATTATACGCTTAATTGTTTTTCTCATTAATATTGAACGAACTTCTATGGCAGCAGTAATACATTTCAAAAACCCCAAATCATTAAAATTAAATTTGAAACAGGAAAATTTAGTTTTTTGATATCAAATTTATTTTTTTCCGTTTCAAGTTTTCCTCTTTCTTTCTTTATGTATTGCGCGACGATTTGAATTTTCCACTTGAAACTTTAGAAAATTTATTTATTAATACCACTTATTTGTTAAGCTCGTAATTTTCTTGAACAGTCGGAAAAAAGTGGGCGGAGCTTAATTAGTGTGAAATTTTTTTGGTTATTCAGGTGGTCCGGTAATAATTCTTTATAATAATCGTGAGAATCAAATTTGTTTTTTGAAACAGTAATTTCAATTTCTCGAAAAAGTGCTGGTCTAAAAACAGTATAGTTGTAAATTACTGCATCCAGTCTTGTTCATTTTTTAATAAAGGTGGTCAAAGGCCAAAAGAACCATACGGGAAAACAATGCTTCACAATAGCTGAAACGTTCACGGAAAGTTTGAAACAGAACAAAAATTTATAACGAGTAATCTAAATTTTTTCGGTGTCAGCAGTTCAATAATAATTCCTTTGGGAAGAATTGTTTTTAGTTAAGTTGTCTTTTTTCAACATTCTTTTCAATTGATACCGTGATTGTAGTAACGGTTCTCGATGTCCCCCAAACTATCGAAATTAATTTTGAAACAGAAAAAAGTTAGTTTTTCGTGTTTATAATAAATATTTTCTGTTTCAGAACTTATTTCATTCAATCGGCAAAGTGACGAATTATTCATATCATTCTGAGTTGTTTACTTTTGGAAAATTTGAGAAATTTTACTGTTTCAAAAAGGTTTTTTATTTTAGACCGTAACCTTTCAGAATTCCGTTTCTGAAATGGCTATCATGAAGGCTAAATTTCTCAAAAATGGTTTATATAACAATTTACCGGTAATAACTGGTAGGAAATGCTTAATTTACAGGAAAACACTTGAAAACCTGTTTTGCTTCCCGAGTGTGCTAGGAAATACAATTAAATCGGGATTGAAATTTCAGAAAATTTCTCTTTTTCAAAAAAAATTAAATATGAAAACTGTGTCCGAACAAAGCAGAATATGCTTCTTGAAACAGTAATTTAAACTTTCCGAAAAAAATGAAAAAAACAGCGAACAGTTGTTCAAAATTAATCATCCTTTTAACGCTTTTCTATAACCCCCAAACCATTGAAATTAATTTTGAAACAGAAAAAATTAGTTTTTCATATTTGAAAACGTTTTCTGTTTCAAAATTTATTTCATTCAATCTGTAAAGTAATTAATTATTCTTCTTCACTGTCTTTAACGCTCTTCTGGAAATTCGAAAAGTTTTTCTGTTTCAGAAAATTTTTCTGAGACACAGACCGGAAACTTCTGGAATTTCTTCTTATAGCACTATAGAAGCTAATTTTTCTAGACTTTTTTTTCATCTAGACAACATTGGTTACAGAAAAACATTTTTAAAAACAAGTTTTTTCCTGAACTTACCAAACTTAAAACTTGACACCTTTCTAACGGTAAATGACGAATTTTACTAACAGGAACGCTCTGAGACTTCATATATTTCGACGTTTCTCTTTTATTCATGATATAGGAAGACAAAATCTAATTATATCAATGTCTAAAATAAAATCGGTTTGTTGAAAAATTGATTTTTAGAATTTTCAAAAAAAAAAGATTACTGTTCCAAATGTAAACATGTTGGTCGGTGGACACTTTTTATCCTATTCAGGAATGTGGAACCATGTGTGAACTAAATCCTTGTTTTCTTTCTGCCATTTTCAGTTTTAAAGGCATGTTTGATTTAATCGATGTGATATTCTCAATATTCACGCATATCATCATTGTTATTGAAGGATATACTCAAGAAAACACTCGATAATTAAAAAAAACGTCTTCACAAATAAGCATTTCTTTGGAAACAGTGATTCTCTGGATTTTTAATGAAAATGATCACTGTTTCAAAAATTAGCTATTCTTCGACGTTCAATTATTGACCGTTAAAAACTTCAAACATAGCGTTTGTATTTCGAAATGGTGATTTTTGAAATTAATGTGAACAAAATTACTGTTTCAAAAATGATGTATTAGGTTGTCCGGAAAGTCTTTGACACTTTGAGTTTGCATCAACTTTTTGCAACCGTTTATTGACTTTTCTCAATTCTGTTTTTATATGGTTGTAGGGTACCTTCAACACAAATAATATACTAGATCGCATCTCATTCGAACATGATCAAAGCCGAGAAACAGTTTAACGAAGAGCATGCGTTCCGAGATCACTTTTTGCATGCAATTTTTAATGAACCCAAAAGCGGCGAATCTCTTCGAAATTTATCTATTGTAGTAGGCAAAGACTGTGTCTTTCACTCTCCCAGAAAGATTTGATTCTGACGGTTCACGGAAAAAAATTTTGATCAAATCACTCGAAAGTCATAGTTGAGATACCGACGCGGATATCTGGGAAATCTAGACAGAAGATCTGAAGACAACTATGTGTGATAACTTCTCAAGTCTCAAACTCGAAAAATCACATAACTTCAATCACTTCCACTTTGAGGAAACTACTAAGAAATTCTTATACTACAATTTCCTCATTTTAACAAATTTAGTGATAGGAGGTGCAGTTTTCCAGTTTTATCACTGGAATGATTTGACATTGGATCAAAGATTTTTTTGATAGAAATGAGAAGTGGGATCTATATGTATAACATATTATAAACCCAAGTTCATCACGACACACGAACCAGAGAAATTGCACCGAACCGAAAATTTAGTGAATTCGTGACTAGAGCGTACCGCAAAGAGGATAATTTTTGAGGCACTGTTCTCCAATTTTGTGATCATCAATGTCGATGTCTGATATGCCCAGCAAAAAAATTTCGTCTGGTTTCTTCTTCATCTTCATCCGAAAAAAATGAGTTTTAAACTTCTCACATCAACGAAAAACCACATACAAGTTGAACAAGGGGTAAAAAGTTCCAGGATCTTGGAATCGAAATTCTGTTTTTTGAATAATTTTTGCAAAGTCTGATACTCATGGTTTACAATATTTTCCCATCATTTTGAAACCCCTCGGCAGAACCCAGATTCTTCAATTAAGATGATGTTAAAAAGTACTATGATGAGATTGTGCCTTGTAATCCCCGGATTTCAAAGAATACGGAATTGTTTTTTTATGGGTATGTTGGCAAGAAGTCATAGACTCTAATGGCCAATATATCTCTCATTGAACTCCATCCTCTTTGAAGAAATTTTACTTTGAAAAAAAAATCGAAAAGTGTCAAAGACTTTCCGGACAACCTAATACTTCAAAAGGTTAACGGTTATGATGATTTACGGTGGGGTATTTACACGAAAATTCGTAAGTTATACACAAAGACAATATGTTTGTTCGTGAGACATCTGATTTTCCAGACAGTTTTTCCTATAAAAACTTTTTGTTTCGAAGTTTTTCTATGTTAATCTGATAAGAAATTGATCATCCCAAACATTTCTAGGAATTTATTCTAAAAATCGAAAGTAACTGTTTCAGGGTTTTTCAAAATTTATTCCGTTATACCTTTCAACATTTAATACATGAATCATTTCTAGTTTAATTATACTCTTCTTCTTATCTTTTCCCTACCTGTAACCTATGGTATTGTTTATGGCGTCTAATAGTTTTTCATAGTCTTTGAAAATGAAATTGGTATTTTGAAATAGCAAATTTTTGGATTTTTTCAACAAAGAATGTTACTGTTCCACAAATAGTATATATTGATAAGTGAACATCCGGATACAAATCAAGAATTGTTTTTGCGCGTTTTTGTCTTACTAATGACAACAATTTGTGAAACGGAAATTTAGTGAATAAAGGTTTCCGAGTCAATTCCAAATGTTACTGTTTTACCACTAGAACTGAACTGTTTCAAGACTGGAAACAAAGTGTTGAAGAAAATAAATTTAAATTCTTTTCGTAGTTCTTCCTTCCATTTGGTGTTCTAGCAAAAACGAATCTGACTTTTTTTACTGTTTCATTGAAATGACAATAAGCTCACCAGGGTATGGTTCTTTGATGAACGGGGTTAGAAACTTTGAGACTTTCCAAATAATGGTTATATAAGTAATTGTTTTTATATTCTAAAATTGAAAAAAATCGGTTTCAGATTTTTTTTGTTGTTCTAATGAGGGATTGATCAATAATTCAAGTATTTCAGAAAATGTGTTCTGAAAAATAAAATTTTCTGCTGCAGCCTTTTTGTAATTTCATTCTAAATTTCAATGTACTGGTTTTTTTTGAAGTCATTTTAAAATGAGTTTATTTATTCAATAGATTATCAACCAAAAGTTGATTATCTCGCGCTTTACACTTTAACCGGTAAAAAACTGCTAACTTACGACCAAAACAAGGATTTTACTAAAGATTTTACCAAAAATTTCGATAAAAAATAGTCCGGTAAACTATAATTTTCAGTCTTTTAGCGCATTTTTGTTGGCCTCATCACCGATGAATAATTTGAAGAATCAAAATTGTTTCTTGAAACAGTGATTTTTTTAATTTCCAAAAAATATAACACTGTTTCAAAAATGGTGGATTTTGTAATATGACAAATTCAATGATTCTCAAACCAGATGTGATGAGAGTTTATAAGTTACAGTTTGTGAAAAAAAGATTGTAAGAAATCAGATTCTAGACCGTTTTTCCTAAAAATATTTTCTGTTTTGAAGTTTAAAAAATTGAAGAGGACGAACACCCAAACTTTATTAGAGCGTTCAAAAGACTGAGACTAATTAACTTAATTTTTACCGCTAGAAACTATGTATTTTCAATTGAAGATATTCCCGGCCTTTAAATATTTTTGCCGGTAAATTTTGTTCACATTGAATTTTATGAATTTTCACTGGGAAATTCCTAGTATTTCTAACGTTTCCCGGTGAAAATTAAGAAATATTACTGTTCCAAAAATAGTATACTTTTTGATATGAACTGATGTGGTGCTTCTTGATTTTCCCTTCTCATAAATTATATTTCATGAAGACTTATATAAAACATTTCTGTTTCAAAGTTCCTTTTTCGTTAATATAATGAGAAAAAGATCAATCATCCGTTTCGTGGAATAAATTCTTCTATTATAACAAATAAAAATGACTGCTTCAGAAATTTTTAAATTTCATTCCTCAACTTTTCAAGAATCAATAACAATGCTGCCCAAATCAAAAACAAACGTATTCAATAAACTATTCAATAATAAACGAAAAACATGATATCAATTTTCACTACCAAAAAAACAAGCGTGTACTGTATTGTGAAGTCAATTTTAGTTGAATTAGCGGGTTTTATCGGTGAAGGTTGATTTTTATTGAAGATTTACCGGTGAAAAATACCGAAAACTGTAAAAATCAAATTTATATTGTTCAATTCCAATTTTTAAGAAAAATTTCACCAACAGAAAATTGAAAAAACCTGGAAACGGTTTTTTACCGGCAATTTCCCAGTTTAAAAAAAAATAACCGGTAAGAATTGCTTTTTTACCGTTTCATTTGGTAGCTAACTGAAATCTTACCGGTAAATGTTATTCCGAGCAGCCTTCCAATGGTTTTACCGGTTAGTTTCAGCAAAATCTAAGCTATTCTCCCCTCAAATCATCAGAAAATTAATTTACCTAGAAAAAAATGTCTGTTTCCCAATTATCCCAAACATCACTTTCATTTCCATCTCTTCATTCTTCCCCACGAAAACCAAAACTTCATTTACATTCCCTTCTTCTTCATTTTCTTTCCCCATTTTTTTCCAAAATAAATACAATTAACCATTCGTTGTTACCTTGAAACATCTTCCAAAAAAAGCCATCTGATTTGCATAAAACGTGTCCTCTTCTTCTTCTTCTTTCCTGCTGTGATTGTCCCTTTCTGCCCAAATCGCCTCCTCGGTCCATTTGAGACGAGAAATTAGAGAGTATAGAGAACAGAGGAGACGCAGAGAAGATTGGTTTCGATATAAACCAATAGATGAAAAAGTGAAGGACATTTATTATTTTTCATCACATGGGAATATGGAATTTCTTGATTTTCAGATACATTGTGGAGGGTGGAAATTTGAAAACTGAGCAATATGAATATGATATTTGGATTCAGGAGGTTGAGAGCTTTGAAATGAGCCCATATTGCCTGTATTTGGAGGATTTTTGTTTTTCGGGTGCGTCGCGGTCGGCGTCGCGGTCGAAATTGAAATTGACGAAATATAGGAATTATGGGGTTTATTCAGAAGCTGAAAAGCTTGGGAAAAATTTTGAATTTGCGAATCTGGACAGCATGGAAACTTTTATTCAGAAAGCAATTTTTGTAAATTTCGTAAAACAGAAATTTTTTGAAAAATTGAAAGTTTGGAAAATCGTTGAGATCGAAGCTAGGAATTATGAGAGTTGAAATCCTGAGCTTATTAGCTTAAAAATGAGCCCCATATTGCCTATATTCGGACAACTTTTGATTTTTGGGTGCGTCGCGGTCGGCGTCGCGTGTTCGAAAAATGAAAGTTGACGGAATATAGGCAATATGGGGCTTATTTCAAAGCCGATGAGCTCGGAAATTCGATTTTGATAGTGATGAGCCCTGGGGTTGCAAAATTTTCGAAATTGCAGATTTTCAAAAAAAAATTATTTTTTCGCATTTTCAGAATTTCCTCAAAAACGAATCTAGACGGCCGTTAGTACTGAAAAACGGATTCATGAGTTTATTAGTTTCCAAATAAGCCCCATATTGCCTATATTCGGACGATTTTAGTTTTTCGGTTGCGTCGCGGTCAGCGTCGCGTGTCGAAAAAAAAACTGACAGAATATGGGCCAGATGGGGCTCATTTCAAAGCTGACAACTTCCTAAATAATTGAATAACATATTTTCTGGATCATTTCCGGTGTTTCTGAAAAAGTAAAAAATAAATTGAAATTTTTTTTCGAACAAAAAATTTTTTTGCAATTTTTTTTACTCAAAACCAATTCCGTTGTTCTAGCAATACTAGACTAAACAAACTTGTAGTACAATCACGGGACAATACCTCATTTCTTTCCCTTCCCTCCATATTCGTCACCAACCCGTTTCTGCCCCCTCTAAGGATACGGTAGATGATCACAGTGACTCCGCCCCCTTCTCGCCTATAAAACCCCTCGGGAGACGTTTCTAAACAGTTTGCCACCATGATGAAAATGGTGGTCTCCGGATTCGCCGCCTTGTCCGGCTTCGCCATTCTCGCCCTGACTATCTTCGTTCCGCAGATTTATTGGGAGATGAATGAGTTGCAAGTGGAAGTGGTTGGAGTTGTTGAGAGTTTTAAGGTGAGCAACTGGGTTTGTGGCGTTGAGAGCTTTGAAATGAGCCCCATAATGGCTATATTCGGACGATTTTTGTTTTTCGGGTGCGTCGCGGTCGGCGTCGCGTGCCCCGACAATGAAAGTTGACGGAATATAGGCATAATGGGGCTCATTTTGAAGTTGATAAGCTGACGGTTATTGATTCAGCAATTTTAAAGCCCAAAAAATGGTTTTCAAAAAAATTTGAAACATTCAAAAAATACAAAATTTTTTGATTTTTCAAAAAAATTTTTACTTTTTCAAAATTTGTTTATGACGCAAGATATAAAAATTTGAAGTTTATTATCAAATTCCTAAGGTTGTTTGCTTCAAAATGAGCCCCATATTGCCTAGATTCTGACACCTTTTACTTCTTGGCCGCGTCGCGGTCTGCGTCGCGTGTCGAAAATAAAAATTGCTTATTTTCGAATTTTTTTAGGTTTGAAATTGTTTTTAATAAGTTTTTATCGATAAGTTAACTTTTTGAATCGCTAGAATCCAATTTCGAATAATCGATACGCGACGCCGACCGCGACGCGCCTGAAAAATCTAAAATCCTTAAGAATCAACCGAATATAGGCAATATAGGGCTCATTTTAAAGCAGACAAGCTCAGAATTCCGAATCCACACTTAGTTTTACTGTACCTATAACCTATCACAAAATGCTCTCAGGTCGAGACGGATTCCCTTTGGATTGATCTAATGGATGTCCAAATCAAGCACTCAGCTCCATCTCGTCCACTCGAAAATCCACTTTTGAGAAGAGATAAACGATTCGCGAAGCTGCCCGACTGGTGTCAATGTGATTCGGCGCCTCAGTGTCCTCCAGGACCTCCAGGACCACAAGGAGCACCGGGAACACCTGGAAGTGGGTTTTTTTGAATGGTTTCTAGTTTTCTGGTTTTTTTACTGCTAGATTTGGATTTCTGAGCTCATTAGCTTCAAAATGAGCTCCATATTGCCAATATTCCGTCAACCTTAATTTTTCGGACACGCGACGCCGACCGCGACGCACCCGAAAAACAAAATCGTCTGAATATAGGAATTATGGGACTCATTTCGAAGCTAATGACCTCAGGAATACGATTTCATAGCTGCGGAGCCCTGATTTTGCTGATCATTCCAAATATTTGACTTTTCAAATTTTTTTCGAATTTTCAAAAAATTTCAAATTTTGTCAAAATCGGTTTTCTTGCGTTTTAATTGTTAGATTCAGAATTCCAAACTCATTAGCTTTGAAATGAGCCCCATATTGCCTATATTCTGTCAACTTTAATTTTTCGGACACGCGACGCCGACCGCGACGCACCCGAAAAACAAAAGTCGTCTGAATATAGTCAATATGGGGCTCATTTTGAAGCTCTCACAAGGGACGTTACTTTCCATATGCTTTCAGAATTTTCTATAAATTTGACCAGGGATAGTTTAGACCCGTGTATAGAGATCATCGAAGTCTCCATGTGCACAACTCCCGAAAAAGCCCAAAAATTGATGCTCAAAATATGGGCTCAAATCGGCTATTTACAGGCGCAGTCTCCTCTTGACCTCTTTTCTCTATAATTTTCGACTGGCAGTTGGTGTAGTGGTAGAGCGCCTGTATGGTAGCCGACACGATGCAGGTTCGATTCCACGTTTTGCCAATTTTTTTTTGCTTTTTTGTCTGATCACGAAAACACATTTTTTGACTTTCTGAAGCTGATTAGAGATTGATCAATCAACTTATACACTTCAAAATGATAGAAAAAAACAAATTTCTCACTTTTTTCAAAAAAAATTTTCTCAAAATTTTGAAGCCCAGTGACCTTTGATGAAAAATGTTGTCAAAAATTTTTTTTCAACATTTTTTTCCAGTTCAACTTTTCTGGTAACTTTTTTCAGTAAAAAAATATTTTTTCATTTTTTTTTCATCAAAGGTCACTGGGCTTCAAAATTTTGAGAAAATTTTTTTTGAAAAAAGTGAGAAATTTGTTTTTTTCTATCATTTTGAAGTGTATAAGTTGATTGATCAATCTCTAATCAGCTTCAGAAAGTCAAAAAATGTGTTTTCGTGATCAGACAAAAAAGCAAAAAAAATTGGCAAAACGTGGAATCGAACCTGCATCGTGTCGGCTACCATACAGGCGCTCTACCACTACATCAACTGCCAGTCGAAAATTATAGAGAAAAGAGGTCAAGAGGAGACTGCGCCTGTAAATAGCCGATTTGAGCCCATATTTTGAGCATCAATTTTTGGGCTTTTTCGGGAGTTGTGCACATGGAGACTTCGATGATCTCTATACACGGGTCTAAACTATCCCTGGTCAAATTTATAGAAAATTCTGAAAGCATATGGAAAGTAACGTCCCTTGTCAGTCTCAGAAATTCCAATTTCTTATTTTCAGCCCCCGGAGAAGCGGGTCCACGTGGAATGGACAACCCTCACTCATTGGGATCCACCTCCTGCGATCAACAAATCACCGGATGTGTTCAATGTCCTCGGGGACCCCCTGGACCTGCGGGAGCCGTCGGAGATATTGGTCCACGTGGATCAGACGGAGCTCCTGGAGCCCCTGGAATTCCATCTCAGACCCATGGAAAGCCTGGACAACCTGGACCCCCTGGAGATTCGGGAGCCCCTGGTATACCTGGAAAAGACGGAGAACCAGGAAGACCTGGAGCAGATGGACAACGACAAAGAGGTCTTCCAGGACCTCCAGGAGCCCCTGGTGCAGTTGGAAGAAGGGGAATTGATGGAATTCCTGGAGAAAAGGGAAGAGATGGAGAGGCTGGAAGTGAAGGAATCCCTGGAGTCCCTGGACCAAGAGGAGCTCCTGGACAAGATGGAAAAATTGGAGGAAATGGTGGTCCCGGTATTCCTGGTGCGTTTTCTTAGCGTTTTTAGGCATTTTTAAGGCATTTTTTTAGCCTAGGTGAAGATTTTTCAGAAGAAAAAATTATCTGTTTCAGATGACTTTTGATATTTTCGGTCCAATTTTTGAAATTGTTCGAAAATGATTTTACAGTACCGTCCAAAAGGTTGTTGACTTTTTGACACTCGGTCTTCAATTTTTCTCAAGAATGAAGCAGGTTCACCAGAATTTATTGAGAAATTTATTATCAGACCGAGAATATATTTTTTTTTTGAGAAATTTCTGACAAAAATTCTCTGTTTTTGATAGTTATATAGTTTCAAGTTTCTTTTAGAAATATATTACTTCAGCTGTCCCAATAATGTTTTTCCTAGATTTTACTTGATCTAACCTTTTAGGCTTTTTTGACAGTTTTTGAACTTTTTTCAAGATTTAGAGCTTTTAGGGATCAAATTGAGCGAATAGCGTACATTATTTGTCAACTTTTATGGAAAGTCAAAATGCAATGGATTCAAAACATCCGTTTTCACTAGTTTTTTGAAACCGTAAAAATTTGAAAATCGGTGGTCCATCAAAGTCATTAACATTTTTGAGAGTGATTCACAAGCCATAACTAGGCACCGCAATGAAAGTGGGCGGGGCGTCGAAATGTTTCTCCCCAGCGTGGTCCACCAACTTTGAGGCTCTGTAGCGCTGGTTTGGCATAGATAATTTTTCCATATTAAATGTGTCTATATGTAATCGAATGCGTAGAATCCAATGGAAGTATCAGTTTTTTGATAGCTTGAAAAATTTCACCAAAAATTATTGGAAAACCGAGGAAACTTTGAAAAAGTCAACCAAAAGGGATTTCAAAAGTTCGTTTCGCGGCTAATTTTGATAGTTTCTGGCAGTCTTTTATATGAGGATTTCGATTTTTTATGCCGTTTTTCATTTCTGGTTAGCCGAATTTCAGAAATTTTCTTCAAACTAGTGCAAACTGCCATCGAAAATAGAAAAAAAATTTTCAGCGATGACCCCCACTTTTTTTGACTGATTATGAAAGAAATGTGTCTTTCATATAGGGATGACAAGTTTCACAGAAATTGGTTGCCTTTAATTGATTTTTGTACTCCTCCGAAAAATCCTTAGTTTCGAAAGATTCAGTTTTTTTGGATTTTGACAGTGTGGGAAGTTCGTTTCGCTCGATTTCTTTTCACCATTGGATTCTACGCAAAATTTTGAACAAAGTAGTTTTGAAATTATATGATTTCTAGTTAGCCGAAAAAAGTTCTTCCTCTTTTTCTGTGCAATTTTTGTGATAAATTGATATAAAAAACGAGGCGGAGCGCTCGTGGCCGCCCCCGTTTCTTATACACCCTCTCGATTGGCGCCGCCCGCCGCCCGCGTGGTCGAGTGGTTGCGCGCTTGTTTTTCGTTCGGCGGTCCCCAGATCGAACTTTCTTCCGCCCACTTCGCCTTTTTCCAGCGCCGCTGGGGAGAAAATCAGTACATTGAGTTCTGCACAAAAACGTCCATAACTCAAGATTGGAAAAAAATTTTTCAATGAAATTTTGGAAATGTGCTTCTATAAGGGAAGGGAACATATTCCATTAAAAATATTTTGTAAAAATTGACTTTGAAAAATATGCTGTGGTGCCTAGCCATAACTGATACTTTCAGGTTTTCATAAACATTCCAGTCATATTTTTTTCTGTTTCAATTATAATTCATGTGTTTCATTGGCCGAATCATACTGTTAGGCCTGTTCAATATAGATAAATTATTTTTGCAGGACGTGACGGTCAATACTGTCCCTGCCCACCCCGTTCATTCGTCTTGGCTGGCGCTTCCCGTCGTCTTCGTTCTCATGTCTAACAACATCTTTTTTATGTTTCAAAATGAATCATTTGCTCATAAAAAACATATTTATTAGTACATCACTAGCGAAAACAGAAAAATTAATAAAAATGCAATTTCCTTTCTTTTACCAGAATTCCTGGATTATTTGTCACTCGAATCAAGTAGTTTTTTTGTCGTTGAAAACATTTCAAAATGGCGTTTTTGATGGCAGGTATGTTGTTAGTCGAGTGATTTCCACGTCCTGTTTCCAAGGAGATAGCTGTAAGAAAATGGTTGATGAAGGGGAATTTTAGAGTTTTTGACTGGTTTTGAGCTATTTTTGGCTAATTTTCAGCTTATTTAGATCTATTTTCGACCTATTTTTGACCTATTTTAGCTTATTTTCCAATTTTTTGACTAATTTTTTTGAACTGTTTTTCTACCCGTTCTCAGCTTATATTGTTTTTTTCTGTTTCATTTTCCTTATTTCTGTTCTATTTTCTTCCCATTTTCAATCTATATCTTTTTCCCAGAACCCTCAAAAACCCCACTCACATCCATACTTATCGACGTCTTGTCTGAGTCCAAAAACGAATTGAACAGCTCCTCGTTTCGTCATTCCATGTAAATCATAATATTGTTTATTCGTCATCATTCTTCTATTCCAATCGATCACTTTTTGATTGATTTCCGACTCTAAATGGGACTTTTTTGAGGGATCTGTGGCATTTTTGATAGTCTGGAATGAATGGAGGTGTTGAAAGATGGAAAATATGGGAAAAATAGCCAAAAAACCCCTAAACCCATGAAAAACTCACAAAAAGTCGATCAATTTCTTCGAAATGAATTTTCTTAGCATCGAGATATCTTTTACTATAGACTACAGTAGTCTTAAATCGATAATCAGAAGAATTGGATGCCATTTTATTAGAGGAAGAGGTGTAAATGGTTAAACAGAGGAGGTGGTACTGTAGTGTGTGTACGGGAGGGGTATCTATCATATTGGAAGATGAATCTTCACGTTTTGAATGGTTTACGACTGTCTTTCTAATTGTTTTTATTGATTCTCTGGTATTTGTGTCCTTTCGTAGTAGTTTATTGATTTTTTAAATAAAGTAAATTAATTTTCTTTAATTATCTGGTAGCCAGTTTTTGAAACAGTATATCTCAGTTGCTGTAAGAGATACAAAGAAATTGTCAACAACGAAAATATGTAGTTTAACATGAGCAATATTTTATCTGTTGACACTTTTTTGATGTCTTTCTTGCCAATGAAGATATGGTAGTTTAAATCAACAGTACCTTATTAGAAAAAAATTTCTGTTTCAATTCCAGTGTAAGTTTTCCTACACTTTTTTATTACGATTGTAGTGTCGCACTGGTCATTAACGGGTTACAATTGATATGGCAGTTAATCTTTCACTGTGGGTGCACTGTAGAAAAATAGAAAGTCTAAAATTAAGTGTTTACTGTTTCACGATATAAATTTCTGAATTGATTCATAACAATGGCAATTTTTGCTCAAAAGTAAGATGCATTGAAAACAATCAGAATCCACAGAAAAAAGTGATTTTTTTTTTGAAATGATTTTCAAAAACATGGAATTTCCCTCATTTTTAAAATGGTTTTACTGTAAGAAACTACAACTTTTTTCTTTTTAGAAGATTAGTTTTTCTGTTTCAATACTTTCGCGTATGTATCCCCTTTCATTCCTTTTATTCTTGAACTATAGTAATCATATATATTCAGTTAGTTACTGTTTCAACTGAAGTACACACTTTGCAAACCCAAAAAGCTAGTGTTGATATATCTTTTTAGGTTATCCGAATTTTTTCCGTTGCTAACCGATCGTAAATATTTTCCTAATTGAAATAATTCCAATACAAATTCCAATTATATCTTCATGAAATAGACATTTTTGAAGAAATCAGCGCAGAAATTTTAGGAATTCATTTTATTGGAAGGTGAATCTCCACGCGTGTATAAAGTTTAAAAATTTTTTTTGATGCAATTTTCCAGACAGTCTCAATTTCTAATGATCATGCAAAAAAGTGGTCAACTAAGGAAATGTTCAGCTTAACATGATCTCTATTTTATTAGTTGACACTTCTTTTGTATCATCGTGGCCCATGGAGATATGGTAGTTTTAATAAAGTTTTCTAAACATTTCCTGTTTCAATGCTCGTGTAAGTTCTCCCACAGTATTTTGATATAATGTTATCTATTTCAAGCACACACAGTAATCATGCATTTTTTTTCTTAGATTACAGTTCCATATATTGAAGCAATTGGTTCAATCACTAGCAAATCAGTCCTATCTTCGAAATACTATTCTCATGAAACACTAAATTTTTTAATCCAGTTTTACAGGTTGAAGGGAGGACTGTAGGGATACCAAATGAAATCAGCTCGGTTACGGTAAAGGTACGGCAAAAACTGAGTTTTCCTGTTTTACGAAATGAATTTTTACGTTTTCCAATGATCCATATATTCTTTCTCCTATACAGTAGAAAACATTAATTTAGAATGTGAAGCATGGACGAAATAATGAAGCTCCTGATGGTACTGCTGTAGTACTTGGTTGAGTGAAACTGTAAAAATAAAATTTCCTACATTTCAAAATGGTAATTTTGAAAAAAACTGGAATTTTGGTTAGTGATTGAAAAGAGGAACAGAACAATAAAAGAATAGCATTTTTCTTAGAGTAAATTAAATTACAGTAATCATGAAAACAGTGATTTTTTCAAACTTTGATGATAATTTTTTCTGTTTCAATTTTTCATAGATATGTATTCGTTTTTTACTTCAGTCAATTAGTAAATTGCAACAGTATTATAAAAATACAGTAATCATCGATGCTTTATTTCAAATTTGTGAAAACCAATTATTGTGAAGTTCGACTATTATCAAATAAAAAAGACTGTCTATAGTTTTTGGGGAATTTTTTCATAATCTAAGCTCCGGCCCTTTTCAGTTTATTCTTTGTTTTTTTTTGCTATTCGAGACAAAAAAGTGAGCAAATGAAGTGAAACAAATGTCTACAGTAATCCTGAGTCTTTTCATGTTAGTTAGTTACTGTTTCAGCTTCACTTTACTACAAACTTGAACACACGAATAGATAATAATGAAACGACATAATCCATTAAAGTTATTGAATTATTTACACTTTAAATTTTTTTCAAACAATCACAAATTTATTCAATTCTAATCGTTAAAATTCTAAACCACTTTCCAACCCTCTATATAAAAATTTGGAAATTCAAATTTTCTGTTTCTATCATAATATTGAAAAAATACGTTCCTTAACCGAACCATTCGTCAGGATTTGCATTCAAAACAAAATCGAAAAAAAATATTTTAAAATCCCCTGTACTTTCTTTTTGCTTATCCTCTTGTGTACCTCTTATGTATCTATCTGTTCCTTTCCCAACACAATACACAACACACGCGACAACCCTCTCTCTCTCTCAGTGTTAATAATAATCGGGTAGTGGGAGAGAGTCTATCTGTCTTTCTCATCCTCCCGCCCGGGAGGAGCACACTCTGTTTACTCTCACTCATTTCTAAACCAAACTCTTTATTCAATATTCTTAGAGACACAAAGAAAAGTTTCAAAAATTATTTTTTTTCTATGTTCATATTCGTATGATTGTTTGAAATATTTTTAATTGTCAATTCAAAGCTTTTGCGAAACATTAAAAATGTTTAAAGTTTGGATTTCAACGGATGACTAAGGAAGTCCTCTCAAACGTTTACTGAAAGAAGTTTTATGAAACTGTGTTTTTTCTCAATTATTGTTTTTTTTTACGATTAATACTCAGAATATTAGCAGTCAAATTAAAAAATAATTGTGATAATATGAAAGTGTATCGATCAGAGAGTAAAAACTACATTTTATATTAATTATTTTTTGAAACAGTGAATTTTTTTAAATTTTGTAAAAAATAGAATATTGAAGAATCAACATTCCAATTACCGGTAAAAAAATCAGTGAGAAAAAGTGGGCGGAGCTAACATTTATTTTTAAAAAAAAATTTTTTTCGGTAACTTTTTCCGAGTCCGAGTCGTCAACAAAAACTGTTCGCAGAAAAAAAGAAAAGTTTTTTGGTTTTTTCTAATTTCCTAATTTTTCTATTATTGCTTGCCGAACAAGTGTTTTTGATACTTTTGAAAAAAATTATCAAGAAATGGATGTCAAATCAACTGTTTCTTTGACTTCGAAACAGAAAAAAAAATTTTGATTGTCAAATTTTTATTCAAATTTACATTTTTTCGTTATTAAATGCTTGTTTTCCTAAAACCAATTTTTCACATGGAAAAATTCCAATTTTAAGTTTTTCTTCAAAAATTCGAAAAAATGCAAAAAATTAGGCTCCGCCCCTTTTTCATTATTTTTCCATCCGACGAATTCTTTTCCTTTTCTGATAATAATCAAAAATGATACTCACAATGTCTAAATCGAAAACCAGTGAAAATTTTAAATAACTAATTTTTCTGTTACAGTGAAAATGTTTTTAATTCTGAAAATAATTTTTCTTAGTTGTTTCGTTCTTTTGGGAATTTGCAAGAAAAAGAGTGAGAGACGCAAAGAAACTGAAGCAATCTGTCTCAAAATATCTCTGTATGAAATTCGATACTTTGTAGTAGAAATTGTAAAAATAGTGTGGAGGTGGCTCACGGGAAAATATCTGAAGATTTTCTTTTTGATTTTTTGAAAGTTAGGCCAAAAAAGCTCCGCCCACTTTGAAGTTTTGGCTTTTTTTGAAACTTTGTTTTTTATTTGTTAACCTATAAAAATTCACCTAGGATCGCAGCTGTTATATTTTTGTTCAAAATAAAAAATTATGAAAGAGAAAAATAATTTTTAATAATCTTATGTTTCAACAATTTTTGTTCCGAAAAAGTTTCTATTCAGTGATTAAGCCAATTAATTTTTTTTTTCATGATTCTTAGAAAACAGTGAATTAAAAAATTAATTTCCACTCTAAAATCCACTGTTTCAAAATTATTTTACTGTAGAACATGAGGAACGCATATTTCATTTTTTCCATGTCCATCGTTTGTGAAATTTCCACTTTTTGAAGTTTTTATCGGTAAAAAATTTTTGAAAAAGGAAAAAATCGCTATTAAAGAAGAAAATACCAAATTAAGTATTTTTTTTATTCCAGAATCATATTTTTCCGCCGGTAGTATTCAGAGAAATGTCACAGTTTCATAGCAAACTATTCAGATTGTGAAATTTCCATAATTGTTCTTGAATGCTTGAACATTTGAATCATAAATAATTTTTATCATTTTCGAGACGACTTTTAATGAACTATTGAGGATTTCAAATTTTTTATAGTTGTTTTGGAACAGTGTAACTTACTTGTCATTCAATTTAGCGCTCTACCGAACTTTTCACTGCACCAGGTTTGAGTTTCGCTTGGAAAATGACTTGTATTTTCATTTCCTAGTGATGATTCTGAAAAATACACCAGTGAAAGAATTTTTTTTTTAAGTTTACATGTTTCAAAAAAAAATTCAAACGACATGAAAAGTGGTGTTTTTAGTAATTTTTTTCTTCGCTTGGAAATTAATTTTTTGCAAAATTGTCCGATTTCGAAACGCCAATCTAATCAGTTCACAAGTTCATCACAATTATTGCTTATGAAACAGTAAAATTTGGAAAAAAAATTTTGGAAATCGGATATCGATTTCTGAATAATTATAAAACTTTCCGGAAAATCTGATTTTTCAGACCAAAATTGAAAAAAAAATCCCAAAAACATTTCCGAAAAAAACTGTTTCTCAATTTCGCCAAAAATTTGGATTTCTGAGAAATTCCTTTTATTAAAAAAAAATTTTAAAAACTGACTACCATAGAAAGCCGGTTCTGAATTCAGGACGTTTTCAAATTTTTTCCCGGGCCAAAGCTACAAACGTTCATATTTTTTTCAAGTTTTAAGAAAAAATTCAAAAAAAAATTCTGTTTCGTGATTTTTTGAGAAAGGAATTCTGGATTATAAAACATTATTATTGTGTTTACTAGTATACCTATTCACAAATCCTCAACTTCAAACAAATGAAATTATATTTTTTGTTCATTTAAGAGTGCATTAGTCCATTATTTAAAAATTTTGATAATAATTCGAAAAGAAAGCCTGTTCCATAGTTTTTCGAAAATTGATTTCTGTGGGTTCAATTTTATTATTGCCTCTATTAAAGAACATGAAAAAGATTCTATTCCTATCTTAAAAATTGAAAAAAAATCTTTTTGATTTTTCAACAAGATTTTGTTATTTTAGCGCGTTTTTTACTAATTCAAAACACACTTTTGCAAAATAAATTTATGAATCAGGTCATTTTCCAAGTTTTTGAAAAAAAAACCCTGTTTCATAATTTTTCAAAAATGATTTTTTGATTTTGTTGCTGATACGGAGTTGGTACCCATTATGATATAGTTTTTAATCAATTTTTAAGGTTTTTCATCCCATTTTACAAGAATTTGCAGAAAAAAAAACAAAAAAAAACTGTTTTATAATTTTTCGAAGATTAAGTTTTTTGATTTTGTTGATGATACGGAGTTGATACCCATTACAATCTAGTTTTACACAACTTTAAAGGTTTTTCATCCAAATTTCCAAGAATTTGAAGAAAAAAAAAACAAAAAAACTGTTTCATAATTTTTGGAAAATTTACCAATCCTATGTTTTTGTTGGTGGTTCTGGAGAAATATACAAGTTTCCAAAAATTCAAAAAAAAAATTTTTTTCTCAAATTTTTTAATGAGTTTTCAATTTTCACTAGATCTAGCTATTTGGACAGGTTCATATACTTTCCAGACCTATATTTATGCCTATTCCATGCCTAAATTTCCCTTCTCTCTCTCTCTATTCCGAACACAACAATTCAAACCCCGCACTTTTGTTCATTTATCTATCACCACTCATCCCTCCCCAACTCAGATCCCTCCTCTTTTTCTCTACCAACCCTCTCATTTCCCCTCACTCTCTCATTATCACTGATAAAGAGATCGGCGCCCCGCTTTACTACACTCATTCGGACTGTCTGCGTCTCCACCTCTTAACACACTATTTCTCCGCCCTGGAACCCTCATTGGGCTCCCGCGCATGAAGTGCGAGAAGAAGAAGAAAAGGGAGGGGGATGTCAGAGTTCGCGGATCTTTCGAGCACCACTTTTTCTTTTTTTCTCTTATGAGATTAGTCGGAATTTTCTGGAACCCCCCCTTTTTTTGAAATTTTTTGGTTCCTGGTCAAGTATTAGCCATAGGAAACTAGGAATTTTAAACTGAGCAACTTAGTGGTTGATATTAGAAGGTAATTAGGTTGTTCCATAGAACTAATGGAAAAAATAACTATTTTGAAAAAAAACATTTTTGAAACAGAAATTTTTATTGGAGATTCGTGAAAAATGAAAAATAAGTAAAAAATAAGTAGATTTATTATATAGTTTATAAACAGTATTGAAACAGAGAAATTCCTATTTCACCAGCTTGAATATTAAAAGCGAAAGACAATTTGAATTCTGTTTCAGTCAAAATGGAAAATCAAGTGAAAACCTTGAAACACGATCGATTTTTTATAGAATATCTTCAAATTATCCTAGAATAAAATTTTTGTAGGGACTTCACAATCAGAACGTTTAGAAATAGTTTTTCAAAAAGAAATTTTGAAACAGGAAATCTTTGACCAAAATTTTTTTTTGAATTTTACCAGTTTGCGTTATTAAAAACCATTAGACTCACTATAATGCCGTTTGAATTTGACTATAAGATTAAGGGAAAACTATAAAACATGATTATTTAGAACAAATTGGTCTAATAATTTGAAGCATTTTTTTCTAAGCATTTTTTATTTCAAAGTTACTATCAAAGATTTATTGAAAGCCCAGAAATTAGAAAGATTGAAGAAAAATATTGAAACATGATTTTTTGTTTAGAAAAACTTATTGTTCTTATTAAAACCAAAAACTATTGATAGAAATGTTCAATTAGAACCTTACAATTAGAATAAAAAAATTGGAATAAAAACTGAAATTCTTCTTTTGAACTTTTAGTTAACATGGATTTTTAAATAGAGATAATCTGTTAGTTTTGAATATTATTAATATTTGTATAATGAATCAATATAATAATTGAAAACACTGAAACAGAAATGTTTCGAACCAAAGATTATTTTATTTCACAAGAAGAAAATTTTCGCTACCAACTTTGTATCATGGAAATCAAACAATCTTATGTGAATTATTATTGTTTTAATTGTTGTTCTGATCAAAAAGTATCCAGAAACAGAGATTTTTTTTTATTTTTTCGATATTACTCTCAAAACTAATACTTGTGAAAATGGAAATTCTGTAAAATTGAGGATGAAAGAGTAAAAAATATAAATAATCATTTTTAAACTAATCGAACACATTTTTTTAATTCTCAGCTGATAATGTAACTACTATCAAAAAAACTTACTGTTGCTCACCGCCAATGTCAATTTATTTTCCTGATGACTCAACTCCCTCGTTATTATTCCGATAAGAAGGAACATCTGTCAATCAAAAAAACCTTCTCCTCCTAAAATTTTCTGTTTCAAAACCTAAAAATTCAAGTGAGTCACAATGTGACTCCTATTCCTTCTACAGGGTTTCATTCGAAATTCAAAATTTTCAAAAAATGATCTTTTTTGAAAATGTTTAAAATTACATATTGTTGTTGTCTACACAAATCCCCCAGGCTTCCCGCGTAATCTCTCTCTCTCTCTCTCTCTCTCTCTCTCTCACTCATCTCCTCTACCTTTTGTTAGCCGCCCTTGTGTCATCTGTCCCCCTTCAACAATTTGTAGTATTTTCATATTTTTATATAACTATGTAATACACGAAACTGAAGTTCGAACATAATAAAATTGGATTTTATTTCAAAAAAATTATTTTTCGGTGAAACAGTGAAATTTAAAAACAACTTTTACAGTTTCAGAAATTCTCTAAGCAATCAGTTTCTTATAATTTAATTGATCATGGTTCCGGAGTTATTCAAGCGAGAATCTTTTTTCTACAGTAATCTAAGTTTATTTACTACTAAAGTATGGATAACTATTTTTATTTTGAAAAACATTGAAACCGTGGAAAAAATTTTTTTTCGGTAATTAGCGGAAAATGTTAAATATTCATACATCAAACACCAACTATTGAATTTTGACACCTACAGTAATCTTAAAATATCAAAGAAAATAATTAACGTTTCTGGCTTCCTATATAATATTACTGTAGATTTACTGATTATTGATTTTCTCACTCTCACATATTACTTTTAATGGCCGAAATCCTATAATATATGAATTCTTGCAGGTAGTTATGGAACGAGTGACCGTCCGAATGGCTCGTTCGGACCGCCGAACCCCGTGGGGGTTCGGTGTCACCGAAGCACCCGATGGAGCCGTTCTCATTGTTAATGTGAGTTTTTGTTTTTTGTTTTGCCAAATATTAAAATCCAATTATTAATTAAATAGCGGATAATGATGCGGTATCATCATTTCGAGGAAACAGTGAAATTTCGGATTTTTCCAATTAAAATAGAGAAGCTAATCTACCAAAAAACTAAATTTTGGGACTATTCGTTTGCGAAACAGTGATAGTTATGCAATTTTTCAAAAATTCAAAAAAATTTTTTTGGCGAAATATTTATCAAAAGACATATCAAAAGCATAAATGAAAAATCAATTGAAAATTCATCATAGCTCATACCTCATGTTTCATTGAAACAGTGAACTTTTCTTTACTTTAACACACATTAATTCTCAAAAAGCCTTCAAAATTACAAAACATTTACCGTGCAGGTATTCTCACGTCATTATAGCTCATAGCTATTTTACATGTGACTAATTTCATTGAAACAGTGAACTTTTTTATGTGATCATCTTTTTTACACTATCTTTCATTTTCACATCACCCCAAAACTCCTGAAAAGTGGGCGGAGCCTAATTAATAAGATTGTAAACTCCAGGACAGAATTTATTACTGTTTCATCACTAGAACTTATATATTTTTTTAATTCAAAAACTGTTAGCGAGCTCCCTAGTCAAGACTGTCTTGATCTTTAGACTACTGTACATATTCTAGTTTTGTGAAGTCTTTTACAGAAAAGAGCACATGCAAGAATAAGATGAAACAAAAAATCTAACACAAAGAATCTTATCATAGCTCATCCCTATACCACAAGTTAACAATTTCAGTGAAACAGCAAATATTTTTTGATCACCGTTTTTTTTCTCAAAAAGCGCTCAAAAAAATACAAAAAATCCGGCACTGTTCTAGAATAGCGGACCGAAGTGAAAAAATCACGGACCGAAAAATAATAGCGGACCGAAATAAGAATCACGGACCCAAAAAAGTATCACGGACCGAAAAACAGAGTTATATTCAAAAATTGAGGAAGTTTTGTGCAAGACTTGTGATTCAGGTTAGTCTACACTTGTAAATGCCCAACCCACAAGTATAATATAAGTTGAGCTTCATCTATTTCACAAGTCCAGGCCAACCTAAAGTCTTGATAGAACAGTTGTTACCTGCTAAACTTGAAAAATGACATTCGCTTCATCATATTATTAGGTCTGTTCTATAGTTTCTCCCATTTTTGAAAATAAGTTTTTAACCGATGTTTTTTAATCAGTAAGATTGTTTCCAAAAAATTGTTCTTGTTTGAAAGTCCTTATTAGTGGCTACTTATAGTCCTCACCCAAACAACAAATAAAAATAGTTTGAATTGCCTGGATGAAAACAAGAAATTTTTCCAAATTTATGTTTTCTAAGAAGATAGCATGGCTGATAGGAATTTATATTTTACTTAGGTATCTTACTCATCTACATAGACTTGACTGAATAATGTGATTATTGTTGACAAAAAGTGGGTACAGTACACTCACTAATCGTTGAAATAATTTTAGAAAAATTTCATTTTGTAAAGTCGTTAAAAAATAGGAAAACATGTTTGGACTGACCTCAAACTCAAAGGCTGAAGATATACTTCATAACTGACAAAAGGTAAAGACATGATAATCTTGTAGGCTCTGCGTAGCGGCCAATGAAACACAACTTTTCATGACTTTCAGTTAAAATTTGGGTCCGTGGTTTTAATTTCGGTCCGCGATTTTTGACCAACAGACAACTGGGTCCGTGGTTCTGTTTTTCGGTCCGTGACTTTTTTCTCGGTCCGTGATACTTTTTTGGGTCCGTGATTCTTAATTCGGTCCGCTATTATTTTTCGGTCCGTGATTTTTTCACTTCGGTCCGCTATTCTAGAACAGTGCCAAAAATCCTAGGTGAAAAGTGGGCGGAGCCTAATAATTCCATTATGAATCCTAAAAAACTGCATAATTCATTACTGTTTCATCGCGGAAAGATGTAATTTCCAAAACTACGAAAAACCAATTATTACATGGAATCCGTATTTTCAAGTAATTTTCACTGTTTCAAGCCTATTTTTCTAACCAAAATCCTTATTTTTCTTAATCTCCACTCTGATGCGATATAGAAAATGTTAATTAAGACCACAAGGAACATATTGCTCACCTCAATTTCTCTTTTTTCCAATAAACATACACAAACGACTCTCTTGTCTTCTCTAAAAATATCAAGAAACCAGGAGAATTACACTTTTCCTCACCTCAACACACTCTTTTTTTCCTGTTTCTTGTCTCACTAGTACGTTAAGAGGTGATACATCTAAACTTATTACAATTTTGAAAGAGAGAGAGAGAGAAGGAGAAGCTCTCACCCGGAAAAATGGGTGAGAGATGAGTCGTAAATTTAGCTGTTTCAAAGGAACCAAGATTATGAAAAAAACAGGGAAAATATGGGAATCGAGGATTAATGGTTGGGAAGGAATGTTAAGCAACGAACTAGCAATGATCACTGAAATGAAAGGGATGTCATGATATAAATGAAACGGAATTTTTTTAACTTCTCGATTTTGTATATTGTAACAACAAAAGTATGGTTTGGAAATTTTAGACTGATTTTGAGGATTTAGGGAGATAAGATTATCAAAAAACCAGAAAATTTCAAATTTTACTCAGAACGATGAAAAAGGAAATTTTTTCTGTTTCGAAATTCACAAAAAATTAATATAAATAATTATCATCAATGGGATCCACTTCAATTAATATTGGTGAACAAAATGATTATTGAAACAGTAAATTCTTCTTATCTTATGAAATCACTAATATTTGGCTGCTTGGCTAAGCATAAATGAATTATCTGCATTTTTTAAAATTAATTTCAATGATTTTTTTTGTACAACAAAGAAGAACATTAGGGCTCTGAAACGGTGAAGCCTTTCGATTGAAATTTAAAAAATTTCTAGTTTTGAAATTCTAGACTGCTTCTTTAAGTTTTCATGTCAACCCGTCAAGATTACCAAAAAACTTCGAGTTTTAATCAAAAATTTCGAGAAACAAATTTTTCTGTTTCGAAAATCACGAATTGTTACCTCAGCTTCCAATAAACTTAATTTAGCTTTGGTGAACAAAAAGATTATTGAAACAGTAAATTTTTTTAATTCTTTGAAATCACCAATATTTGGCTGCTTGGCTGAGTATCAAACGTTGAATTTTTTCATGATTGAAATCTAGCTTCGAAACTGAAAAAAATAATTTACTAGCAATTTATAGAATCTGTAAGTCAATCACACAAAAAATGACTATTTCACTTTGTTTGATAAAGAATATCAATGAAAACCTTACTTTGATTTATTGGATTTTCACATTTCCTCCGAAAATTAGATTTTTCCCATGAAAAAGGAAACTTTGCTGTTTCAACTAAATCAAAGCTAATTAAGGGCTGTCAGGCAAGCTAAAACAGAAACCCTAGTGAATAGATTAGCAATAATAACCAAAATAAAGGTAATATCATTACAAGAATGAAACGGAATTGTTTATTCTTGTTACTAATTTGTATTTTGAAACGGTAAAAAATTTCGATTGAAATGAAAAAAAATTGACTGATTATCAAATGTTGAATTTTTCGTGATTGAATGAAAAACATTGTTTGATACTCAGCCTACCCTATACATGGAGAAACTTCGATGTTGGCCATGCTTTGAAATTTATGTTAACTTGAAACAGAAAAAATATCTGTTTCACTTCATCCCATTTGAACTAAGAGGCTTTTTTCGATTTCTTAACGTTTTTTTCTTCGATTTTTTCTTCAAAACTATAATCTTGCTCAAAATTGCAATTCTTGCTGAACAGAAAAGCCTAATTGATATTTCAGTTTTGCTTTCAAAAAAATAATTTTTCAAAGTTTAGAAAAAAGAGTAGTTGAATTTTCTCAACTTTTATGAATCCTAGACCAATATCACACACAACTTGTCTATTTGAAGAACAAATTTGAAACAGAAAACACAATTTTCGATAGTTTTATCATTAGATAGTGTAACTATCACTAGTTAGCAGGGAATAGAGTTACTGTAGCTGTGAAACTCCAGGAAAATGATGGTAAACTTTTTTCTTTAATAATCGTGAACTTTGTAACAAAACAAAATTTATAAAACGGGGCTGTTGTTTGAAAATGTGTCTGTTTCACTTTATTCCATGAGGAATATCAGTAAAAAGCGTTTCCTGCTACACGCAGTCTCGGATGAACAACTTTCTCCAAAATTTTCAATTTTTTCGTGAAAAATCTTTTTGATTTAAATGAATCAATGTTCATTAAGGGTTGTCAGGAAAACTGAAACACAAATACTTCCTACCTGTTAGCAATAATAACTAAAATAAAAATAATATTATGATAGAAGGAAACAGAAAATCTTATTATTGTTCCTAAATAGAATAACAGACTATTTTCAATCTGGGTTATCGTTGTTAGTTAAATATTTGAGTTTGGCTGAGTATCAAACGTAAATTATCTTAGTTTTTTGAAAAAAAAACCGTTTCACTTCATACCATCAAAGTACCAGTAAAAATAGTTATTTATTGGTTCAAGAATCCAGTACAGAATTATCCTTCAAATTTTTTCATTCATTATTAAAAACCGTAATTTAGTAGTAAATTTAGATGTTTTAATAGAATCTAGATTAAGAATGAATATGTGTAAAACGCAGAATTAAAGATGAAATAACTATCATTGTCCAACAGGGAATAGAGTTACTGTAATAGTGAAACTGCAGAAAAATTGATTAAACCCCTTTTTTCTCTGATTATTCGGGATTCTGTAATTGAAAAAAATGCAGGAAACAAGGCAGTTGTTCGAAAAATTGACTGTTCCACTTTTTTCCATAAAGAATACCATATTCCATAGGAAATTTTGATGAAGAGGGATCTGATGCTATTATAGACAGAGATGCAATTTTTCTCCAAAATTAGATTTTTCATTGAAAAATGAAACTTTTTTGCTTCAAATGAACAAAAGTTGTTAAAGGGTGGTCAGGAAAGATGAAACACTAATGTGTCTTACCCATTCAGCAATGATAACTAAAATTAAAAAAATATCATGATAAGACGAAACAGAGTTTCTTATTATTATTGTTATTTGACTGTATGGGATTACAAACTATTTTCAAACATGGTATAAGTGCTGCATCCGTGTTTTTTGTATAAATACAACCGCTCATTTATCAAAAAAAAGTTCGAATCTATATCAAAAGTTTGAAAAATAAGTCTTTTTGCTGTTTTAAAATCTATTTTAAATACTGTTTCACTTTATTCTATTGAAGTATCAATGAAAAAAGTTCTTTAATTATCTAGGGATCCAGTATGAAATTATCCTTCAAATGTTTGCATGATTAGGAGAAAATCGTAAATTAGTAGTTAGCTTAGCTGTTCCAAACGAGCCAAAATTAAGAAAACTCGCAGAGAATGTAAGAGAAACACAGAAATCAAAATATAAGTGATGCGATATAGAGTTTCCAAGTAATTATCACTGAAATAATAGTGATGCGATGATATAAATGAAACGGAAATTTATTATTATTATTCCGATTATGTTATTTGTTATAGCAAACGTCTAGTTTCTTTTTTCTTTTGACTGCTTTAGGAGTGTTCCCAGCTATCCCATTAAGATCAATGAAAAATTCAAGTTTCAATCGAAATTTTGAAAAAGGAAAGTTTTTTGCTGTTTCGAAATCTGGGACAACTTATCAGACACAAACTTTCCGGTTGAAAAAGTATGCACATAAAAATGAGAGTAATGAATTTATTTCATTCAACAAAGAGGATAATGAGGGTTTTAAAACAGTAAATGTTTTTGATTAAGATAAAAAAATAATTGTTTGTTGAATAATCAATCGACTGCAGACATTTACTGAAAATCAAATGTGAAAATATTAAATTTTGTTATTGCTAAACAAATCTCAATATTTTTATGATGAAAAGTCCAAACAGGAATTGATGTTTTGACGTCGTCTGCTTTTGAAATTCAAAATTGAAACAGAATATTATTTTCAATTTGCAGTTCAATCACCTTCTCTGGCAACAGCCGTACTATCACTATTTATCCAAAACTGAAGTTACTATGACTATGAAACTGAAAAAATTATGAAAAACTTTTTTCTGAATTTTGTGCAAAGAGCAACAAAAAATTACTGTTTCACTTTTTAACAAAAAATTTCAATGAAAACCGTACCTTGATGCTAAGTATACAGCTCCATAGTTCAGATTTTTTATGAAAACTGCAACTTTCTCTGTTTCGAGTGAACCAAGAGGCACTGTAAAGATGTTAGAAAAAAGAAAGAGAGGCTGAGAGAAAAGCTAGAACAACAGAATTTTTGAATCGATTAGCAATAATAACTAAATTAAAAATAATATCATGATGTGAATGAAACGGAACATTTCTTGTTATTCCAATTTATTTGTTGATCAGAATTTTGATTAAGACATTTTTCTGCTGTTTCGAAATTCGTCAAAGTTAATTTCACACTAAATTGTTGATTGGTACACTTTTTCTATTAGTTTGAAGAGGCAGAATCTGAACTTACAATTGACTACATTTTTCCAACGAAGAAAATAATAGGTTTTCGAAGAAAAATTTTTCGATCAAAACGAACAAGTTATTCTTATAGTTATCTATTTTGAACGATTTCAGTTTAAAAACTCCAGAAATATCACTAATATTCGAATTCTTTAGGCAACAAAAAAACAGGCAACAATTTTTGTTCCGAATATTTAATAATCACCATGAAATAGTATCTCTTCGGTTTTTGTTTTTGGTAATGAAAATGAAATAAAACAAAGGCTTTTTTCAAATTTATCATAGAAAAATTTTTTTCAACGAGACAAATTATCATACGAAGAATTGATATTAAAGGTCGATATGTTAGAGAGGCATAAATGAAACAGAAAGTTTTGTATTCAGATTTAAACAGATTAAAAGAGAAAGTACTATTGTTCAACGAAGATCAGACTTACTCTAGCTGTGGAACTGCAAAAAATAGAGAATTTACTAGAAATATAAGGATCATTAGCCTGTGATGATTCAATTTGTATAGAACAGATAAAATTTACTGTTTCACTTTATTATATCGAGAGTATAAACAAAAAGCCTTTTAATCGGTCTTCCGGAGTCGAATTTGGAATTTCTCTCCAAAATTTAGCTTTTTCCATAAAAATTTCAAATTTTCTTGATTCAAATGAACCATTAAGGGAAGTCAGGAAAGCTAAAATACAAATACTATTAAATCACTTAGCAATAATCACTGAAAAAACAGTATTATCATGATAGAAATGAAACGGAAAATTTTATTATTTTCTGATTTGGATAGAATAACAGACTATTCACGGTATAAGTACTTCTTCTATGTTTTTGAATCCAAGAACGACCTTTTATTTATCAAGAACACTAAGATATTCAAATTTTTTATTTATATCAAATTTTTGAAAAAGATTTCTTTACCTGGACTATTTGTAATAGCGGCATTGCCTTTTCTATTCAACGAAGAGAAAAAGAAGAGTTTGGAAACAGTGAAACTTTTTGATTAAAATAGGAAACAAGTAATTGTTAGTTGAATATTTGGCTGAGCATCAAACGTATAATCTCACTATTTTAAGATTGCTCAACAAAAATTGAAAAAGACTGTTTCACTGTATACCATTAAAGTGTCAATGGAAGTAGTTCTTTAATGTTTTAGAAATTCAGTACGAAGTTGTTCTTCAAAATTTTGCATTTTTCATAGAAAATTCTAAATTAGTAATGAATTTAGCTGTTACAAATTTGCCAAGATTAAGAAAACCTGCAGGGAATGTGTAAGGAATACAGAACTCAGAACGAAGTGATCTTATAGATAGATACCAAACAATGATCACTGAAATAAAATTAATGTCATGATTAAAATGAAACGGAAATTTTTTTATTATTCCGATTCAATATATTGTAACAACATGCGTTTATTAGTCTGCTTTTGTGGTTTTTTCGAAAGAAATCGTTGACGCATCGAGGTTAGCAAAAAAGTTCAAGTTTAATCAAAAATTTGAAAAATAAATTTTATTCCTGTTTCAAATGTGTCAAAAATTCATCTGACACTATTTTGATCATTGAGAATATTCGTAATTTTTGAACCTGGACTTTAACAAATCAGAACTTCACAAATTTAGTTTCTATGGCGAAAATTGCAAACATGTTGCACAAATTGAACTGTAGCCGAAACAAAGTTCTTTTTCAAATTCGTATAGATTTATCTTAACAATAAAGAGATTTTATAAGCATTTGATAATGTAAATTGGAGGAAACTGAAATAAATTTCTGTTCCATTTTATTCTATTAGAATATCAGTAAAAAACGGTCTTATTCTCTTCATTACCAATATTTTTCCAAAACTATGATTTTTAATTGAAAATCGCAGGTTTTGCTGAATCAAAAACGGAATTTTGATTGGATCAAATTTTATTTTTCAAAATTTTAGAAAAACAACTGTTTTTGAACCTCAGAGAAAACCTGATTCGCATTGATGTTGCACGTCGTTTTTTTATAAGAATCATTATTGAAACTGAAATTTTTTCAATCATTTTGAAAATAAAAGCATTATCATTGGTTATCGGAGATCAAAATTACTATATCTGTGAAACTGCAAAAACAGTTACTGGAACGCTTTATTGGATACTGTAGATATTCAAAAAATTTTTGAATATAATCTGTTTCAGTTTATTCTAATGAAATAGAATATTAATGGAAAGCGTTCTTCGATATATCAATTTTATTTTGAGAAAATTTCGTAAACATGAAAAATTCAAGTGAAAAAAAGGAATTTCAAATGAAAATCAACTTTCGAGAACAAAAAACACAGTTTCAAAAGAGAAAGAAATGAAATTGATATTTGACCGCGCTTATTATTTTCAGAAAGCACAATTGTATACTACTACTCACCTGAGATTAGACTTACTAGCTATGAAACTGAAAAAAAAAACTGTTTCACCTAATCATTAAATAATCATTAGAAAATCTGTATTTAGATAAGTCGGTTAGTTTCACAGGTGAATGAACCAAAATATGTACTGTTTCATAGAATATATAACAGCGAAACAAAACTGATAAGATTCAATATCAAACAAAACGGTATTTTTTTCGAAACGGAACATTTTTTCATGTTTCTTATTTTCTACTTGTAAACAAACGTTTAGTTTTTTGAAGTTTTGGACGTTTTTGTGGTTTTGTGGCAAAAATCGCTTTTCAGAGCATCAAAATTACATAAAAACTTTGAGTATTAATCAAAAATGTGAAAAGGAAAATTTTTCCTGTTCAAAATATTTCCAAAATTCATAAGACACTAATTTTTTTATTATAGGACCACATCCGATTTAAATTTGAACTTTGAGAAATGTATGTCTGAGGGTTGTAACCGATAAAAACTATTAATATAAGTATTTTAAGCCTGTAACTACATAAATTGCAAAAAAAGTACTGTTTCAGTCAATCCTATTTCAGTTTGATATTTTAGGAACTAACGATTTGACTGAAAACAAAATGTTCTTTTAAAATTTCAGAAAAAGGAATATTTTAACAGCAGTGAGTTGCATCTTATTTGTTGTTTTGAAAATCACAACTGAAACAGATAATTTATTTCATTCATATAGGAAATCATGTACTACTATCACTGCCTATGAACGTAGAGTTACAATAGCTGTGAAAATGTAAAAGAATTTGATTTTTCTAGTCATTGGATACTGTAGAAATATCATCTGTTTCACTTGATTCCATTAAAATATTAATGACAAGCGTTCTTTGATGTATCACTTTCATGGTAAAAATTTTCTACAACATTAAATTATTTCATGAAAAATGTCAGTAAAAATGAATTGCGAATGAAACACAGACTTTTTCTCACTTTTAGCGAAAAGTACCGTTTCAAACTACAGAAAAAATGAAATTGATGTTTTACATCGTTAACTTGTTCGATAATGACAATTACATTTCTCACCCGAAAGCAAAATTACTATGTATAGCTATGAAACTGGAAAAAAATTGGGTTTGTTGTGATGAAAATTGGAAGAAAAAAACTGTTTCACTTCATTCATTAAATTATCATCAGAGAATCTGTTTCCGTTAAGTCCATTTGTTTGACAGGTGAATCACCCAAAATTTTTACTGTTTCATATAAATGTTAACTGTTCCGTAGTTTGATCACGCTATTTCTTAGTCCTCAATTAGTAGATTAAAAAAACAGTCCATCTTATTCAAAGATTCTCACAATTCAAATGAAACTTTCTTTTTTGTTAATCTAATCGAATTCCAGGTGATCGGCGGAAGTCTGGCAGACCGTGCTGGTCTTCGTAATGGAGATGTCGTCGACAAATTGGAGGATTTGGATAATTTGGATATCAATGCTGTCGATAGACTCCTTGTGACGGCTCACGAGAAGATTGAATTGATTGTTACAAGGTTCGTTTTGTTGGAATACCTTAGAATTGTAGACTTTGGAATAAGAGAATGTTGAAAAGTGAGGAAAAACGGGTTTTAGTAGAAACAGGGATACTTTTTTGGTAAAAAAGGTTTTTTAAAAAAGTTTCCTGGAAAACGGTAAATAAATCTAGGTATCAGCATAGTACTCTCAATAAAGAATATTTTGATTAAAATGAAACATTAATTTTTTCTCTGTTTCAAAATTTTCTTTCTAGATTTCAAAGCTGTTTTGTGTTTATTCGGCGTTGTACTATAAATTACATTTCCATTGAATTCATGTGCTTTCAAACTTGGTTTCTAGAAGTTTTAGTTTCATAATAACCTGAAAATCGCTGTTTTCATATAATAAAAAAATACAAAATTTTACTGTTCCACCATGATATCACTATTTCTCCCTTTTTCGAAATTAGTAATCCTTCATACTGATCTGGCATTTGAAAAAACAATTGATTGACAAAATTAAAATGGAAAAATATTTCTGTAAAAATAGTTTTTTCAAATTTTTTTAAAATCCAGTCCAAAATAAATAATTTTTCTGCAGATTTTTCTAATGAAGTCAAACAAAAAAAAATCTAAGCTCCGCCCCTTTTAGTTCACGTTTCTCAATCTAAAATCTGCATTTATGACTACTATTTTATACTATCTCACTTTCTATTTTCCCCTTTTTTCATTTAAAAAAGCGAAAAAAAAGTATTTTTGAATAATGAACTAAAAGGGGCGGAGCTTAGATCATGAAGAAGTCTACAAACGATGAAGATACTGACCGCGAGTAATTCATAAAAATGCTTTCCCGTAAAGAAATATATCCGTTGAAACAGAAATTTTTTATGAAAAAGTGCACTTTTTTTGAAAAAAAATTTCAGATTTATTATCTTTTCGATAAAACTTACATCAAAGAGCGTTTTCTTTTTGAAATATTCAATTAAAGCTAATAAGAAATGGTAATTTCCACACTTATTGAAGCAATTCTATAATCCAACTCTTAGTAAATACTTCCTGAAACAGAAAAAATGGATTGATATCAACAAAAAATTTCGGTTTCAATATTGATAAAATAAAAAGTGTTGTGAAATCTTTATTGTTAATGCTAATCTTTTTCTTTGTGAATTGTTCTGGATATTCAAGAAATTAGCGGAAAATTTGAAAAACCGACTTTTTAAAAAATTTATCCGATAAAAATGATCTAAAAAACTGAAAACAGTAATGAAATTACAGTAGGAAACTTGAAATGCCAGATCCAAATTTTATATCACAAAAAAACTGTTTCACCATTTTTCTTTCAAAATTCCCAGATTATTTTTTTGTTAAAGGAATCAAAAATTAACACAGATTTCCAAAAAACCAATTTCTAGCTTCTCTGCGCCCTCTCTCTCTCTTTTAGTAAACTAAAGTAGGTTATCCAAAATACAAGTAAACACCTTATGATAATCTCTGCGTCTTCTCCCTAACCTATACTATTTCTACAGTATCTCCTATCTGTTTCTCCCCTTTCAAAAGCTTTCGTTTGAACGTTTAGAAATTTCGAACGAACACCCCGAGAGAAAGAGAAAGAGAGAGAGAGAGAGAGAGAGAGAGAGAGAGAGAGAGAACACACATATACTAAACAGATAAGAATCAGGCCAATCCACCCCCCTTGGAGAGAGAAGGCAACATTCCGAATATATCCCTTTCCCTCTCTTTTCCCTTTATGGATTTGTATAATGAATTTCGAATTTTTGATCGAATACACAATCATTGAAACATACGTCACTTTATACTGTTTTTGGATTTTTTAATCTAGAAAAAACTTTTTTTTGAAAATAAAAATTTCAGTTTCATCTAGATTTATAGACTAGAAGGAGACTCCGTTAAGCATTATGTATGTGTTGAACGTTGAAAAACAATTTTTTCGGTTTCAATAATTTTTGAAGAACTTTTAGTTATTTATAACAGCCGTTTCTCTGTTTATTACTGAAATAGGATTCTTCTGGAAAATGGAGAACCTTGCTTAACAGAATTTTCTTGTTGTAAAATAGTTTCTGTTTCAATAATGTTTATAGATCAGAAAAATTGTCTTCTCTTTTTTCTTCAGAGTTAATTAATCGTGCAATCAGAAAAAATTAATTTTTTTTTTCGGTTTCAATAATTTTTTGATTTTCCTAGTTATTCATAACAATATTATTCTGTACATGACCTCTTTTAAATATCTTTCAATTTCTTAGTGATTTATAACAATATTAGTCCGAAAACTGCATTTTCTTATTTGAAAAAGCAAACTTTTTTGGATCTTTTGAAAAAAATTTCTGTTTCGCCTTGATTTTCCGATTAGACGGAAAAATTGTTAAGCATTGACTTATGTTGAGCATTGATCTTATGAATACAAATACTTATTAATTTTTCCGGTTTCAATAATTTTCGAAGAACTCTTAGTTATTCATAACAGTTGTTTCTCTGTGGATTACAAAATCTGAATCTTTCTAGAAAATGAGTGGGGGGGCTTTTGGTACTTTGTTTAACACAATTTTCTTGTTGAAAAAAAATTCTGTTCCAATAATACTTATCGATTAGCTATGAGTTCACATCATGTTTGAACGTCTGAAAAATCAAGAATATTTTGTTTCAATGTTTTTTGAACAATTTTTAGCTTTCCACAAAAATGGTGCCTCGAATGTTTCACGATTATATTCAAAAAATCTGGACTTTCTCTATTATAGGAAATTAGTCAACGTGGGCTCTCGATAGTTCAGATTTATGTAATAGAATAATAATTTTTTCTACAAAAAATTCTGTTTCATTAATATTTATTGATCAGACAAAAACACAAGACACCGATTAGTGCTGGGTATTTGCAGGGAAAAAACACAAATAATTTTTCTGTTTCAATAATTTTTTGAATGTCGTAGTTATTCTTAATAGTATTGTACCGAAATCCGTTAGTTTTGGAAAATCAAATTTTTTTGGGAAATCCGTCAAAGGGGCCTCATGGAAGTTTGTAATTTTTTAAATAACATTTCTTTCGTAAAAAATGAATTCTGTTTCAAGAATATCTATAGAATAGATGAAAACATAAGACACCGCTGTAAGTTCACATTTAAACTTGAAAAAAAGAGAAAAAAAATTAATTTTTCGGTTTCAACAATTTTTAGATTCTCCTAATTATTTATATCAACGGTGATTTATAGGTTTCATCAAATCATTTGAACAATCAGCTTTTTTTGGAAAATCAGTCGAAGTGGCCTTTTGATAAGTATAAAAAATACTTTTTGTTGAAAAAACAATTATGTTTCGCCTAGAATTCCAGATTAGACGAAGAAATTGTTAAGCATTATCATATAGATTGTATGCTTAAAATTGATAATATTTTCGGTTTCAATTATTCTGAAGAATTCTTTTTCTTCTTTTTTAAAGCAATAGTGAGTTGAATGCTTCATTAAACTATTTAGGAAATCAGGGGCTCGAGATAGTATGTAATTAAAGAAAATACTACTTTTTTGTTGAAAAAAATCTATTTCAATCAAGGAAGACATAAAATGAAGACAATGTAAGTTCACATTTAAACTTGGAAAAAAGAAACAGAAATAATTTTTCGGTTTCAATAATTTTTGAATGTTTTAGTTATTCATAACAATATTGGTCCAAAGATTTTACCATTTAAAAAATCAAACTTTTTTCGAAAAATTTGTCAAAGAGGGATCATAGTTCAGACCGAAACTCTTCTAAGTGTTCATATATACTGTATATACAGTATACATGTTAAACTTCAAAAATGGGTAAATGAGCTTTCGATATTTCGTTCAATACAATTTTCGTTGAGAAATATGATTTATGTTTCAATAATTTTTAAAGCTTCTTATTTATTCATAAAAACGGTTTTCTTAAATTTTCCCAAAATTTGTTGAAAATAGACACCTCTGTGCATTCGCAATTAGGCATGAACAAAATAAAAAAAAATTGTCAGTTTCAATAATTTTTCAATTTCTTAGTTATTCATAACAGTGTTGATCCGTAAATGTCGCTATGGTATTTGAAAATTAGATTTTTTGCAAAAAGAGCTCTTGTGATTTTTCGATTAAATTTTTTATCATAGAAAATCATATCTGTTTCGATTGCATTCATAATCAGATCGAAACATCATTAACACATTAGAACAAATCAAAGAAAACTAAATTTTCGGTTTCAATAATTTGTTGAATTTTTCCATTTTTATTAGTTTTTACTTGGTCAAATGGACGACCTTCCATTGAATTTTCTCACAAAGCTGATTGAAAATTTGGAATTCATCAATTTTATTCCACGTAAAAAGAAATACTTTTAGCAGTTTCAACAGTTTTTTGAATTTTTTATGAGCATTAGTTTTTCGATTGTGTACTGACAAACGTTCTGATTCAATTTTATATCAAATATGAACAGAAAAGCAGTCAAAAACTAATAAAACACAGTTAGAAAATTGAGAATCGCCTAAACAATTTATGAAGAATGGACTCTGCCCAATTTTTGAGAATGTGAAGTTCTCGGAGAGAAAAATTTCCGGTTTCAACAATTTTTTGAATTTTTCTAGAATTAATAGTTATCACTGATATATCCTTATGTAGAAAGACTCGAACATTCATTTTCCGATTTTTCACTAGGTAACACAGTATTTCCGCCGTAAACCCCTTTTCTGAAAGATTACAACAAAAAATCCGGTTTCATCGAAAATTCGAATAGGAAATAGTGGAAAATCCTACAGTCGACGCCTGATCTGAGTGCACATCAGTTTAGAAATACTAAAAAAATTTCCAAAATAGAACTATGAAACACAAAAAAAACTTATTTCAACTTAAATAACCAGACTTGACATCAACTTGAATTTTGATTCAATACATTCTGCTGCATTTAATTCCCAATTTTTCTTCGGTTTCAATGGATTTGTGAATAAAATTAAAATGTCATTTTTCACTTTCATAGCTGATATTATTCATTAGCACGTAACAATTCCATTAAATTTTTTTGACTAACAAGTTAGCATCTGATAAGACATCAGTTAAATAGGAAATTACGTAACTAACTAAAACTATGAAACACAAAAAATTTAGTTTTAAATTTAATTTTATATTCATACTGTATCAGATGCGTCCCTCTAAGCTAAATAACCACTCAGAACAGCTAAGAATCCAATTATCTTTAATTAAAAAACCTCAAGAATTAAGATATCAGTCACTTGCTCAATCACTAAGTTTGTGTTTCTGTTTCCGTTTAATTTAATGAACTGAAACAGTGACTTTTACGGAATTTTCTAGGGATATATTATGAATTGTTAGTGAACAATCATTCTTGAAAATCCGATTTTTTTTTGAAATTCAATTTTTTCAACATTGGCCAGTTTCAAACAGTTCTGAATCATATTTACCATTTGAGAACACAACTTTTTTATACCGATGACTCTTTTTTTCGGAAATTTATTCTCTATCTCTCCTCTTTTTTCCTATTTTCCCACCTATAAATATGGGGTGAAAGTGGACAGGAAGAGAGATTGCTCTCTTCCTTTTCACCCCACACCTGGTTTTTTTCCTTTTTCCTTTTTCTTTTGTTCAACTACAACAAATTTTTATAACACTAAACTGGACCTATCAGGGGGTTACTGTCCGTTGTTACTTGATTCTCAAAATAGTGAGAGTGATGAATAAATTTTGTTAAGTTTTTTTTGAAACAGAAAAAAATTTTAATGTTTCGAAAAAACTTTCGATGGAAATCTTAACTATTGAAACATTGCTAATCTTCAAATATAATTAGTTAAATTCGCTCATCTTTTGGTTTTATTAGTTTACATTTTACGAACCAAGTAAAAGTAAAAACAGACGTTTCAATTTTGATTGAGAGTTTATTAAAACAGAAATTTAAAATTTTTGATTTTGAAAAAAAACCGAAATTCAAAAATAGTTATATTCCTACGAAATTTTGATATTGAAATTTCAATTTTTGATATCCAAGGTTGAACACATTTATCACCGCTTACCAATCAAATAGAAATTTTGAATATTAGTATTCAAATACCAATGAAACAGTAATTTTTCGATTAAAAAACTTTCTGAGAATTTCAAATTTTTACATTTTCTAACAGCAATTGAATATTCGAAAAATAATTAAGCTTTGTTTCATTTAGCCTAGTATGAAAAATTAAATTATCCGGTTTAGTGCGAGATTAGAATATTTAACGATTAGCAAACTGTCAAAACAAAATTCAAGCTCGAATAAGTAGTTCTATTTCATCAAACCGAAATTGAATTTTTGATGAAACAGTATTTTTTAAGGAGGATCCCCTTATTGTATTCTTAGCAAATGTAAATGTAACACTTTTTCCAAATGGATCAGAGAAACAGTAATTTGATGAGAACAAAACCAATTCTTTTATAGTCGAATTTTTTCGAAGAAAATTACTGTTTCTGAATAATTTTTTGATTGTGTTTCAGAATAATCAGACAGTGTGATAGCTTTTTAATCTAAGACTTTGCATTTGATACTCAGCCAATGTAAGCGATCAAATTTTGTTTTAAATTTAGTGGAATTACAAAACGAACAGTAGAAAATTACCTCAACTGATCAGATGAAATTTTTCTTTGAAATAGGAATTTTTAGTTTTGTTGTCACAGTACATTGATAAACTGAACATCAACTCTCGTAGTTTACTTTTTTTCGAAAATCGAAAAAATTTTCTGTTTCCAAGTGGAATTTCAAATGAACTTCAGAACATTCAAACACTTTAGCCTGATTACACAATTGATACTCAGCCAATGTAAGCAACTAATTGTAAATTTGACGCAAAATTTTAGTTTATTTTTTAAAAATTGAAAAAAAGATAACTAATAGAAAATTAACTCCACTGATCAAATATAATTTTCCGTTTAAATAAAAAATAATTTGCATTTAGAAATAATCGGGATATCTGTTCTCGGAGTTTACTTTTTTTCAAAACCGAAACAATTTTTTCTGTTTGAAACTAACATTTTAGTTGCAAAGTCTTTTTTCCAGCAATGTTTCACAGTTTAGATAAAATGTGTAGTTAATTTTTAGACTCCGCCCCTTTTATCCCATTATTTGGAAATTCTTTTTCGTCGATTTTTAAAATCCACAGTATTTCGAACTTGATATTTTTTCTATACCGTCTCTCTCTTAATTCCTCTATATTTCCTATCTATCTTCTCTTTTTCCAGTCATTCAAACCAATAAAAAGGGGGATATGGTGAGAATCACAACGACACCAAGGCCATGGTACAGTAATCAGAAACTCAAAAATTGGAGAAAAAATGTCTCAAACCTGAATCTCTTTTTTTCAGGCAATCATCCGGAGCAGGAGGAACACGTATTTGGCGTCCGGAAGTCACTGAAAACACTGGACCAGGACAAGAACACACACCGTATCGTGTCAATTTGCAGCATTCTAGTGATGTGAGTAATTGAAGGAAAAGGGGCGGGGCTAAGAGAAATATTCAAGAAATAAGAGAACAGTTTTATTAGACTAATTATAATGGGATTTGATGATGAAACAGAAATTTTTTCTTTCGATTTTGTAAAAGTACCGTATGAATATCTGAGGAAATAAGAAGTCAAACCTAAGAAAGACAGAAGTAATATTAAAATGTTCTAACACAAAGTGTAATTTTTTTGAAACAGTGAAATATTTTTCGAGATGTAATTTTAAGTTTTTTTAAAAAAGTTTTTGGATTACTGTACGAAGAACACTCCTACAGTAATCTTCAGAAAGTTCAATAGACCTATGAAGAGCCATTTAAAAACCAATCATCACTATTAAAAAACTATCATTCAAAAATTTTTTTGAAACTTTGGTTTTTATTTCGAAAATTATTTTTAACTGGAACTTTCGAGATGTTATACACCTGGTCGAGCATCGAGAAAATTTTGGAGTACTGTAACACTAAAAATTTCATTTTCATTCTCCGAAAAAAATATTAGGGGAAAAATTTTTGACAAATTTTTGGATTACTGTAATTTAGTGATTTTCTAATTCTAGTGGGTTACTGTAGTTTATTTTCGATACGGTATCATTTTTGAAAATTGTTGTTTCAATAGTTGTCTAATTGAAACTTTCTTTTCATGTTGAACTTCCGTAACGGGTGTATCCTGATACAGTAAAAATTTTTTTAGAAGTTTTTCAGATTACAACAATGTCACTACAGTAACCCAGAAAAAGAAAAAACTCGTCAAAAATTAATTAACCACTACTATTCAAAAACTAACATTTAAAAAATAATTTTTTTGAAACAGTGAAGTTTTTTCGAAAATTATTCTTAACTGGAAATTCCGAAATTGTCCACAGTAATCTGACTAACCTTCGAGAAATTTTTTTGGAGTACTGTAACACTAAAAATGTTATTTTACATCTCTGAAAAATGTTGAGAAAAATTCTATTTTGAAAAAATTTCACATTAATGTAATTTTGATGATTTTATAATTGTGTAGTGGATTACTGTAGTTAGTTTTTGGCACAATAACTATTCAAAAAACATATAGTGCTCGTGAGATGATTTCATTGGAACTTTCCTATTTTGACAAACTGTCAATTATTTTCTGATTCAGCTAAAACTTTTTCTGAAGTTTTTCAGATTACTGTACTAATATCGGAATTCTAGTAAGCCTCTAGAACTAAAAAAAATCCAGTAATAATTCTCACAGTAACCCAAAAATTCAAACTGCAAAAAAACCGTTATATGGATTACTGTATAGAAATGATTCAGTAATGGAAATAATTGTTCAAAACAAAAATTTGAATAAAAAATAATTTTGAAACCGTAAAATTTTTCTACGGATTACTGTAACAATAATAATAGTAAGATCTTGAAAAATCTTGCATCACTATTTCGAAACTATCATTCCAAAAAAAAATACTCTTGAAACAGTGAAAAAAAATTTTGCCCCAATTCCAACTACCGTATTCCAGTCGCGTCCACCACAAGGTTTCAACAATTCCGCTCTTCCATTTGAAACCGATCAACGTGTCAAACACATGCAATACAATTCTCCATTGGGCATTTATTCGGATAAGTCTGCCGCTGAGCAATATGTTCAACAGACTCAAGGACTCGTCGAGAATCAAGGGTAATTCTTTTTGATATAGAAATTGCTCATTTTAACTCATTTATTCGCTTCAAATCCCTAGAAATTAGAATCCACGTTTGGCTCTGTAGGCACGGAAGGCGGCTGTCAAGTTGTCGATGAAAAGGAGCTCTCTTTTGTTACGTGGCAAGTAATCGGCCTGGAAATCAGGATATTTGGGTTCAGGACGCTGAGAGCTTTGAAATGAGCCCCATATTGATATGATTCGAAGGATTTTTAATTTTGGGACACGCGACGCAGACCGCTACGCGTCCAAAAAAAATCACCCGAATCAAGGCAATATGGGGCTCATTTCAAAGCTCTCAGTCTAAGAAATTCAAAAATTAAGTTCATTCTTCCTAACTTTTCACCTACCGTATCAAATCCTCCTGCCTGAGCCTGTTGTCCGGCCTCTTTAGCAGCATCGCTGGCGGCTTTGCAGTCAGCGGGAAGAAGTGGCATGACAAGGGCCTTGATTTGTTTTCCGTACACCTTAGCCAAGTTTTTGACAGCTGTCTTGTCGGCGTCGTCAAGAGACTCGAATTTCGATTTGAGCTGGAAGTGAAAAATTTTTTCAAAAAAATTTTTTTTTGGATTTTTCAAAATTTGAAAATATCATTTTGTAGAGAATTTTAAGCTGAGCATTTTTGTCTCTTGAAATTTTTTTCTAGCTTTTCTGCGTCACGAGATACACGCTCTCTAAAATCGGGAGAGACGCAGACAGCGCGACCGACTCTGCGTCTCTCTACTCTCTCGTGGCGCCCCAGAATCTTGGATAGCGTGTATCTCGAGACGCAGAGAAGCTAGAGAGTTGCTTCAAGAGACAAAATTACTCAGCTTAAAATTTTCTACAAAACGGTGTAATTTTTAACCGATGATCTCAATTTTCAATTTTTTCGAAAATTTCAAATTTTCAAAATTACCTCCTTAGAAAGTTCCTGATGACTTCTGAACAGATTTCCAGCCTCAAAATCGCTAATCACACTGCCAGCCAAGCTCTTAGCATCATCCGACGGCAGGTTCGCCTGAGCGTCAGTCTTCGCGGCGCTGACAATATCCCAGAATTTCTGACGGACATCCGATCCCAAGTTATCCAAAAAAGCGTTTAATTTCGACAGTTTTGTTGCCGAATCATCGGATCCCTCGAGTTCAATTCGAAGGGCTTCACACTCTCCGCCCAATTTGATTTTGTGGAATTCGGCGGAGACGGAGGAGATGAGAAGGGTGGTTAGGATTAGACGGGAGAGCATTCTAATTGGAAAACTATTGTAAAATTCGGAAATCTGAGGCCAAGAGCTTTGAAATGAGCCCCATATTGACTAGTCTAGCTCATTTTTTGTTTTTCGGGTGCGTCGCGGTCGGTGTCGCGGTCGAAATTTAAAGTTGACGGAATATAGACAATATGGGGCTCATTTTAAAGCTAGCAAGCTCAGGAATCCGAATTTCATAATTTTGAAACAGAGTATTTTTCAAAATAATTTTTTTTCCAAAAAAAGTGAAAAAAATCGAAAATTTTTTTTTCACTACCGACACAAAAACTTCTATATATAGTATTCTGTGTGACCGCCCGTTTAGTACCGCCCAAAATCCCCATTCATTAATCCCGGCGGTTAATCCGATTCGATTGTGTCATTTTGACACAAAAATTTATGTTTTTTGATATTTTTTTGAGGGTTTTGAAATGTGACCTGGGGGCAGAGTCTAGGGAAGATCACAAAGTGAATGGAAGTGAAGTTTTTGGATTAAGAGACCAGATTTAAGCTGGTGTACTGAGAAAGTCGTATTTTTGAAAAATTGAGAAAGAGGGTTTGAAACAGTTTTTTTTCAAAATTTTGAAAATCTAAAAATCAATTTTTTCAAAAAATGTGTTTTTTTTAATTTGTTGATACCATCTTGGAGAAAATTTTAAGCTGAACAATTTTGTCTCTTGAAGCAACCCTCTAGCTTTTTGCGTCTTGAGATACACTCTCTCCAAGATTTTGGGTCGCTGCGAGAGAGTAGAGAGACGCAGAGTGGGTCACGCTGTCTGCGTCTCTCTCAAAATTACAGAGCGTGTATTTCGAGACGCAGAGAAGCTAGAGGGTTGCTTCAAAAGATAAAAATGATCAGTTTTTGATTCTCTACAAAGGTTTTTGATTCTCTACAAAGCTGTTTCTGAGGTACCGAATCTCGATTTTCCTAATTTTTTAATTTTTCAAATGTTCTGAAACATCAAATTTTTCGAAAAAAAAAAGGATTTTTTGATGAATAAGCACACATACTGAGAGCACCTACAGTATCTCTTTTCCTACCGTAATCTACAATTCAAATAGAAAATCAAATGTTATCACTGTTTCAAAAATTTTATCACTTCCGATTGAATCCTTCGTTAATACTTTTTGTCTGAAGTCGCATTGCACCTAAAATGATTTCAAATTCTTATTTTTCCCCCGTAATCTCTTTTTTCAAAAAAAAATTATCTCCCGTTTCAAAAATTCATCTTCATTCAGCAACTCTTAAAATCTTCACTATCTCGGTTTGTGAGTCATGAGCTTCTTTTCTTGGTACAGTAATCCTCTTTAATCAAATCTATTGAAAATCTGATTAATTTTCGATTTGAGACCTCGAAAAACAAAATTTTCAAAAAAAAAGCCCAGTTTCACTCCAAATTTCTGTATTTACATAATCAAAGCCTCCTTCGCTAAATAGCTTGATAACGCTGACCATCCTTACTTCAAATTGAAAATAATTTTCTGCTAGTTTCATCTATTTCTTACAAAATCTGATTTTTTTTCCAGAGCCCGTGCCGCAGCCGGACGTCCAGACGAGCCGGCCTATCTCCGAAGTGAGACTCTTCGTTTATTGAAGGAACAAGAGAGTAATGGACACTCTGCAACAACCCTTTCAAATCATCCAAATCCAAGTGGACTTCCCGTTTGTTTCATGTGTACTCGCCCTATTTTGTGAGTTTTTTTCGGGGTTTTAGGGGGTTTCCTCCGAAAATCAAGTATTAAGGCTTTGAAACTATCAAATTCGAATTCCTGAGGTTAAGAGCTTTGAAATGAGCCCCATATTGCCTATTTTCCGTCAACTTTGATTTTCCGGGCACGCGACGCTGACCGCGACGACCCCGAAAAAATTTTGAGCTAGAATAGTCAATATGGTGCTCATTTTGAAGCTAATAAGCGCAGAAATCCAAATTTCAGTGTCAAAAGCTTGCTAGCTCAGTATTTGAATGATTTTCGAAAAATCTGAAAAAAACAAATTTTTTTCGAAAAATTAGAATTTTGAAAAATAACGAAAATCAGGTCTTGAGAGTTTTGGATTTGGATTTCTCGGCTCATAAGCTTCAAAATGAGCCCCATATTGCCTATATTCCTTCAACTTTGATTTTTGGGACACGCGACGCCGACCGCGACGCACCCGAAAAATGAAATTCGAGCTAGAATAGTCAATATGGGGCTCATTTTAAAGCTAACCACCTCCTAAATTCGACCTCCACTTCAAAACCAAACAAAATCTTGATTCCAGGGGAGTAATGGCTCGTGCCGCCGGAAAGAACCTTCACGGAGATTGTCTATCATGTGCCACTTGTGGAAACTCGCTCAGAAATGTTGGACATCATTTCATTGAAGGTACTGTACTAGTTTCATGTTATATTATCATAGGAATATTATTTCAGACAAATTCTACTGTGACATTCACGGTACCCAACGAAAAGCCGGCGGACGCCCGGGTATGGACCCCAATATTTTTGTGTGAGTCATTTAAGAATGTCATTGAAAATGTATTTAAAAATCTCAAATTAATAGGTTTATGAAACGTAAAGATTTTTCGGAATTGTAGTTTAAATCACCATCCAACTCTAGTTTTTCAATGAAATCGGAAAAAAAGTTTTTCTTCTACTAACAACCTCAAATTATACAGATTGTCAGTAAATCATGTTAATCAAGAGTTTTGCTAGCACTTTTCATTAGGCTCCGCCCATTTTTTGTGGACGGAGTCCGTTTTAAAAATGACGTTCTAAGTGATACTTGATTCAACAAGAACAATGCAAAATACTAGAAGACCAAACTTACAAAATACAAGAGAAACAGAAAAAATTCTCTTCAAAAAATGTCGATAAAAATTTTTCCTGTAAACGATATTGGAATAATCAAAATAGATTGGGAATAAGAGTGGACATAATTATTTTTTCGCAATTTTAAATTTTCATTTTTTGGAAAGGTTCATGAGTCCTTAACACATCATTCGTTATTCAATTTTCTCAAAGAAAAATTGATTTTGAAACGGAAATTTTTACTACACCAGATTTTGAAATGCTTAAAAAATATGTGGCCACTCACCAATCGATAAAATGAAATTGAAATACATTTTTGATTTTTATCAAAATTGGAAACAGAATTTTTTTATAGGAATTTCAACTTCCCAGGTTTTTTCGAGGAAAAATTAATAGCGCTAGACAAAAAACCTATTGAAAATTCAAAAATGATCCCCGTTTCATCATCACTTTCAAAAATACTTCGTTTTTCTTTTCGATTATTCTATTGCATTGAAATTCCAAATCAGATCAATCAGATAACTTTTCATTGCAAAAACTGAAATTCTATATTCAGAAAAATTTATATCTGTTTCGAAAAATAGTCATTTGAAGTGAGGAAATCGATAGATGTTTGGTAAGTTTTCATAAAAAACTGTGATTTTTTATAAATTTTTCGGAAACTCGGTTAAAAGGCGGAGTCCAAAAACTCATTTATTTAGTGAAGCAGCACGGATTGAAAGGAATTGGATTGAAAAAGTTACTTTTCCGAGATTGGAAAAAATGTAAAAAAGACTGTAGTTTTTCCATCAATGAAACAGAATTTTTAAAATTAAAGTGAAAAAAAGGTTTTTGATTCCTAAAAAGAAGACTGTAGCAGATTAGAAATGGTGCATCGAATTCCTAACAAAACTGAAACAGATGAATTCAGAAACCTAACTTTTTTGGAACTGTTAATTTTGGTTTTTTTTTCTGGAAATCCCCGTTACATATTGTCTAGTTGTTCTATTTTCTTAAAAAAAAAGTGATTTTGAAACAGGAATTTTTGCTTCACAAACATCTGGAACATTCAAAATGAATGACGGCAACATGGTAAAGAACGAACATAAAATTAAAATATATTTTTGATTTTTTCAAATTTGGAAACAGAGATTTTTTCTTTCAATTATACAATCCTCCTTTTTTGAAAATTATAGTGCTAGACAAAAAAATTGATTATTTTACAATGATTCTCAAAAATATCCCCGTTTCATCATTTACAGACTTGTCGCGAGACGGGCCGGCCCGCGGGCCGGGCCGAAGAAAAAAGTTGTCGGCCCGGCCCGGCCCGCCGGCCCGCAATTGAAAAATTGACCCTTTTTTTCACCCAAATTTTTCAATTTTTTAAACTTTTTTGACTAAATTCCACAGAAAAAGGCTAATCTTGAGTAACGAAACGCATACGGGTTCAAGAAGTCCGAAATAAGCAGTTTTACGTCTTCTTACTTATAAGAAAATAGTTTTTTGTGAAGAGTTTAACCAACCCGGGCCGACGGGCCAAAACGGGCCGGGCCGACGGGCCAGCGGGCTGGGCCGGGCCGGGCCAGGGCCGGGCCGGGCCGGAGAAATTCCCCCACCGGCCCGGCCCGGCCCGGCCCGGCCCGGCCCGCGACAAGTCTGATCATTTATAGATGCACAATCTGATTATTTCATAAAAATTGGCATTCAAAATGCTAGAACCCATTCAGAAAAACACAAAAAGTTGTCATATTTCTATATTGTGGTTCAAAATTATGAAAAAAATTTTATTCGATAAATCCTTTTAAAGAATTCGGGAAATGTTTTAACATGACTGATAACAAACTGCGAGTTCAATCGTAGTGAAGTGAGTCGGAGAAAAGTTTTTCTTCAATGAAACAGAAATTTTTACCATGAAAAAACAATAAGTGAAACAGGAGGATATCAAACATTCCTACGATTGAAAAATGTGAAATAAACTGGAATGTTGTTATCTTATGAAACAGTAAATATCAGAAGTATTGCTTTATTTTGGAACTTTATTACAACAAACAAAAAAAAAGAAACTAAAATCACCAAAAAATCCAATAATAAAAAAATTATGAGTGAAGCAGAAAAAAAAGTTTTAGACAAACCCAAAAAATAAAAGATAAGAAAAAAATTTCCCGATTCAAAAATCATTTTTCGATGAACTATTCCAAATGTTTTTGATTCAATAAATTCTTTTACACTGGCCCATTTGGGAAGATATTGTTCAAAGATACGCGGTTGATAGTAAAAGTGTATGATAGATAGTGATTTGTTTCATTTATTATGTTGAAACAGACATTATTATATAACACTGAATAAAATTCAATTTTTTTGTCTAAACTATTTTTTAAAAAGTAAGAGGAAAAATCAAGCTTATTATCAGATCCAACCAAACATCCCGGGAAAATTTTTTTTGGAAAATAAGTGAAACAGAATTTTAGAGTTTTCGATAAATTTTCTCAAAACTTCAGCCATAGATATGTTTTACATTTGATACTCAGCCAATGTAAGCAGCCAAATTTCACTGTTTCACCGAAAATAAAATAGAATAGTATTTTGGACCGAAATGTTACTACGTCGAATAAAATAGCTGTTTCTAAAGTTTTTTTTTAATTTTTCAAAATTAAGTTGACTTACTTACATTGTATAAACTCCAAAAACCCACTAATTTTCCAGAAAATCGTCTCCAACCGCCGCGCAACCTGTCCCAATCCAAGAGAACAGTCCACGTGCCGCCTATCATCCCCAAATCAATCAATCCACCCGTCCATTGTCTGTTTCTCCGGCACCATCGGCCGGAAGTCGACAAGTCACCACTCATTATCATACTCCAAAGACTCAAGGCATTTTGAGGTATGTACATAGAGAAACATTTGATAGTCAGTCAACATAAGCAGCCAATTGAAAATCACTGGTTCAAAATATTTTTGAGTCAAGTTCAGATTAAGAAATTTTACTAGACTCACTATTGTGAATGATTTTCTCTGTTTCACCGTCCTTTCGAATTGGGTTACGGTAAGAAGGCATAATTAATGACCAAAAAAAGGAGTAATCTTGAAAATGAAAATTTCGGAAAACAATTTTAAGTTTTCACCCTCTAAATAACTATTTTTTAAGCACCGCGAAACAAGATTTATTTCAAAATTAAAATTTTTCAAAATTTATGAAACAGGGATAAATTTCGAAAATTTGAAAATGTCAATGTTTCAAAAATGTTTGATTTTTCCGGATATGACGGTGATTTTGTTATTGATATTTTGAGTAGTAGATTTTAATATAGTTTTTTTTTGGAATTTTTCAAAATTGAAAAATTTTTTTTTTTGAATTTATAGAATCTGAAAATACCATTTCATAGAGAATTTGAAGCTGAGCATTTTTGTCTCTTGAAGTTTTCCTCTAGCTTCTCTGCGTCTCGAGATACACGCTCTCTAAGAATGGGAGAGACGCAGACAGCGCGAATACCCTGCGTCTCTTTACTCTCTCGTGGCGCCCCAAAATCTTGGAGAGCGTGTATCTCATGACGCAAAGAAGCTAGAGTAAAACTTCAAGAGACAAAAATAATCAGTTTACAATTCTCTACAATATGATATTAAAAAATTATGAAAAATCAAAAATTTCAGATTTTCAAAAATTTTTTAAAATTAAAATGTTTCATTTTTTCCTTAAAATTAGAGTGCTCCTAGCTTTCTCATTATTCTATCTAACTTTGTGAACCTATCATCGACAACCTTTTCAGCCCTGGCCAACGTGGTGTCCCAACCGCTGCCTTCGGAGCGGACCTCTCTAAAACCGTATCCTATGGTGGAGGAGTTGGCCCAGGAGGTACTCACTACGATTCCAATCGTCTTTCGCCTTCTCCATTCTCTCAATCATCGAGAACCAATCAACAGGCTCCGCCCCCTGTGCCATCGAATCCACCACCGACTCATGGTTAGTTTATTTTTTAATTTTTGTTTCTGGGACCTAATTTCTTGTTGCTTTGGGTAATTTGTTTTGCAGTTATTTGGATTTTTGGGGTAGATTTTGCGGTAGAAATAGAGGTTTTAGGCAGAAAAATTTTTTGTCATTTTCCGAAAAAAACGGGATTTTTGAAGTTCATAGACACTTTCAGCTTCTCTCATCTTGAAATTCAGGATCCCCGCCCTTTTTTACCACTATCTAGACGGTTTTCAGACAGTTTTTGGAAATTGTGCATTTTGTCGTAAGATGCCTTGGTGTTTGCACACAACCAGAACTACAGTAATCTAAAATCCCTATTTTAAGAGGTAGGGACCCTGAAAATGAGAGCTAGGGGTAATTTTTCGCGCTGATTCCGAATCCAGGCTTAGATTTCTCACTTTCTGAGTTTCAGACCCGAAAAACCAAAAAATCAAAACTACAGTAATCCAAAATCCTTATTTTAAGAGATATAAACATAGGAAAATAGGGTTAGGGGTAGTTTTTGATGCTAATTCCGAATCTGTGATCAGTTTTTTTTTACTTCTTCAAACAACTCCAAAAATCTCTATTTCCACTCAAACAACCCCCAAAATCAAAAAAAATTTCTGTTTCACTAAACCCACATGTCCAGATGTCCAATTGTCCGTCTCCTAACCCAACATTTCAGAGTCCCGGGTACCGGACTCTGTCCGCAGTGCCGTGTCTCCCCGTAGGAGCGGCAAGGTGCCACGTCAGTGGCCACCGGCAGCCGGTCAGAAAACGAATAGATACTGGCAAATCGATCCAGCGGATGCGTTGAAGAAGGAGAAGATTAGCTATGGCGAGGATTTGGCCGCGTTGATTCGAGAGGAGCAGGAGGGGTCCGGGAAACCCAAAAAAGAGGTTGAAATAGATGAAAAAAGACCTGAAAAGCTCGAAAAACCGGTTAAAAAGGTCGAAAATGAGCCGAAAATGACCGAAAAACCGCCCAAAAAAGCGGAAAAAGAGCCCAAAACCCCAAAACGGCCTCGTAGGGCCTCCCAAATAAGCAAGGAACAAGTCCAACAGGCCTTCGAAGAACACCGAAAACGTCAGGAGCCCCCAAAGATCCAAGACGGAATCCATTGGACAGTAATCCACAGTCCCCCGCTGGCTCCGCCCCCTGGGGTCCTTAAACCGATTCCGAGTTACGCGCAGCCGGCAATCTCCAAAACAGCCACCCCTCAACCATTCAAGCCCACCCCTCTACCAAGGTCCCCTCAACACTCACCAATCAGATCCTATATAGTTGGGGGTGATGTGACCACAGTAACCGACCTTCAGACTACCGTAACCCGACAGTATACTACTCTGGCTCCGCCCCCAGATACCATTGATCAGAGTACTTCTCCAATTCCTTCGATTCGGTTGACCAGGCATCGAGAGCCTACAGTATCCTCAGGGACATCACCAATTAAGGTTCTGGAGCCATGGGTTAAGATTCATGAGCCAACTGGGCCAGAGGGGATAGGTGGGCGGAGTCAAGAGGAGCCTAAGGGGCGTGGCTTATATGGGCGGAGTCAAGAGGAACCAAAGAAGACTTGGGAAAAGGGGGAGGAGCCTGAGGGAGACCAAAAGGGGCGTGGCCTAGAGGGACTTGGTCAAAAGGGGCGTGGCCTAGAGGGGCGTGGCCAAGACGGACCCAAGCCCGAGGAGCCTGTTTGGTCGAAGAACAATGGACCTAGAATCAATTTGGAGGGGCGGAGTCTTGAGGGGCGTGGCCTAGAGGGGCGTGGCTTAGATGGGCGTGGCCTAGAAGAATCCGTCCCACTGGAGCCCAAGTCAGACCGGCCTTTATGGGAAAAGCTTAAGGATAGGCCTGAGGTTACATTAGATGGGCGGAGTCTCGAGGGGCGGAGCCTAGAGGGGCGTGGCCTAAGTGGGCGTGGCCTAGATGAGCCGAAGCCTCAGGAGCCTGTTTGGTCAATGCCTAATCTAGAGGAGCCTAAGGTTACCCTAGATGGGCGGAGCCTAGAGGGGCGTGGTCAAGAGGGGCGTGGCCTAAGTGGGCGTGGCTTAGACAACCCCAAGCCTCAGGAACCCGTTTGGTCGAAGCCTAATCTAGAGGGACCAAAGGGACCTGAGGTTGCTTTAGATGGGCGGAGCTTAGAGGGGCGTGGCCTAAGTGGGCGTGGCCTAGAAGACCCTAAGCCAACCCTGGATAGGCCTAAAGCCGATAGACCTATTTGGGAAAAGCCTAGACTAGAGGGCCCAAAGGGTCCTGAGATTAGCCTAGATGGTGGGCGTGGCCAAAGTGGGCGGAGCCTAGAGGGGCGGAGCCTAGAGGGGCGTGGCCTAGAAGACGACTCGAAGCCTTACCACGAGGACCTTGCCCGAATGGACCAAGTCGGGCGGCCCCAACCCTACAAAGACTACAAAACGTCTCTGGCCCCGCCCACTTTACGAAAAGATCCGAAATTCAAAAAAGTGGATTTTTCGAAGACATCACCTACAGTAATCCAATGGAGAGAATCAGCTGATATTGTAGACGAGTCGGATATTTTGACAGAATGTTCGAAAGATGAGGATAGTATCTCTTTTCTCAAAGCAGCCACTTATGATGGTGATGAATCTGAAATGATTGATAACGATATTTCAACTTTTGATATTGAAGAAGAGGAGGAGATTATTCCACAGCAGAAAGGAAGGATTACGGTAGTTGGAAAAGGAACTGGAGAGGCGGAGAAACAGTGGAGGCAACGGGCGATGGAATTGTTGGATGATGATGCGCAGACGGAGAGGGATTTGATGATTGTTGCCGCGTTGAATGAGAGATTGCAAGGTGGGAAGCTGGTTTTTTTTGGATGTAGAATTTAATTTGAAGTTTTTGAAACAGTAAAAAATATTTGAATTTTCGAAAAAAAAACATTTTTTTTTGAATTTTTAAAATCTGAAAATACCATCTTGTAGAAAATTCTAAGCTGAGCAATTTTGTCTCTTGAAGCAACCCTCTAGCTTGTCTGCGTCTCGAGATACACGCTCTCCAAGATTACGGGGCGCCGCGAGAGAGTAGAGAGACGCAGAGACATCGCGCTGTCTGCGTCTCTCTCAGTCATGGAGAGCATGTATTTCGAGACGCAGAGAAGCTAGAGAGATACTTCAAGAAACAAAATTGCTCAGTTTTCAATTTTTTACGAAATCGTGTTTTATAGATTTACAAAATTCCGGTTTCAAAATTCCTTTTTTTTTCGAATGATATGAAATTCACCTTTTGATGATGAGAATGCTGTTGAAAATAGCTTTATTGAGCACTAGAAGACAATTTCCAGTTAAATCAAACTTTTCAAGTAGTCTTTAAGCGTTCCTGAAAATTTGAGAATTTTTAATTTTTTTTGGAAAATGAAAAATCTAAAAATCTGTTTCTCAGAAATCTGAAAATACCATTTTGTAAAGAATTTTATTATGATTGTGATGGACGCTCAAGTAACTGTCTAGCTTCTTTGCGTCTTGAGATAAACGCTCTTCAAGATTAGGGGCGCCGCGAGAGAGTGGAGAGACGCAGGGTCTTCTCGCTGTCTGCGTCTCTCCAAATCTTAGAACGCGTTTATCTTGAGACGCAGAGAAGCTAGAAAAAAACTTCTAGAGACAAAAATGCTCAGATTAAAATTCTATACAACATGGTATATTCAAATTTCAAAAAAAATAAAATTTTAATTTTTCGAAAAATTTTTTTTTGGAAATTAGGAATTGAATCAACCATTTTTTACTTTTAAAAAGTAATTTTTAAATTTTTCTAAGCTTTTTTTGACTAATTTCTAGCTGTTCTTGGCTATTTCTAGCAGTTTTAAGCCATTTTGTAACTATTTTTGGACTATCTCTCTTATATGGACTCTTCTCTCCCTATAGGCCTCCGAGAAATGGAAGACGACGATCGGGTTCGTGCCATCGAATGCATCGCCCGTCATCAAAGTGAACTTGAGCAGACACAAACCCAGCTGAGCACCCTCTTAGAGTCAGCAATAGTATATCTTCAAAATCTTCGTCCAGCTGAGGACCAAGAGACTCCCGAACCGACGAGAGCAGAGGAAAGAGTACAAGAGATTCGGAAAAGGGTCTTGGAGGATTTGGAACAGTTGCCGATACTTGGAGACGGAGGAATGGATGCTCCGCCGCCTCCTCCCGAGAGAAAAGTATTCCCTTTTCAGTCGTATCAACCGAAAATTGAGGAGAGAGCAACGATAGAAAGTCCGGTGACGCACAGGTTTGTTTTTATTTCGATTTTTGAATTTTCAGATTTTTTGAAAAAAACTTTTTTTGGAATTTTGAAATTTTGAAAAAAGCATTTTGTAGAGAATTTTAAGCTGAGCATTTTTGTCTCTTGAAGTTTTTCTCTAGCTTCTCTGCGTCACGAGATACACGCTGTCTAAGATTTTGGGGCGCCGCGAGAGAGGACGCAGAGTCAGGCGCGCTGTCTGCGTCTCTCCGAATCTTGAAAGGCGTGTATCTCGAGAACTAGGAGAGCTAGCGGGTTGCTTCAAGAGACAAAATTGCTCAGCTTAAAATTCTCTACAAAATGGTATTTTCAAATTTTGAAAATTCCAAAAAAAAATTTTTGAAAATTTTGAAAATTTCAAAAATCTCAAAAATTGAAATTTTAAGGGTAACTACCAGTTTTACAGTAATTTTCAATTGTTTTCAGACATTTTCAGATGGTTTAAAGCCTTTTTCAGTCCCAAAAATTTTTATGTTCACTCTATGTCTATATGTCATCTAACCCATGTCCGTTTTTGTTCTCGTTTTAGTTTGCATGATGTGCTTGACGAATTCTACTCGATTCGAAAACCAACTCCTCTAGATTCGGCCGAAGACTCGAGAAACTTTCTGGCCGCCCGTCTCGGACATGCAATGACTCTGGATGAGAGACAAACCGATGGTGGACAACAGGGTGTGGCTTTTTTTTGGCTTTTTGTGTGGTTTTTTGACTTTTTTTACCCTAAAAACCCCCCTAAATCCCTTAATTCAAAGGATCATCATATTCCAAAACGAGTTTCGAACGAACAACGACCGAAAACCGTCCAGTGGATACTGTAGGAGGCGCGAGAGCTGGAGACTTCCGTGGAACCGGACATTTGACAACTACTACTACTCAACAACAGAATGGAGGAAGAGTACCGTATTGTGAGAGTTGTAAGCAACAGATTCGGTGCGTTTTTGGCTTTTTGAATTTAGAAAAAATTTTTTTTAGATTTTGAATTTAGAAAAAAAAATTTTTTTTTGAAAATTTTGAAAATTTAAAGATACGATTTTGTAGAGAATTTTAAGCTGAGCAATTTTGTCTCTTGAAGCAACCCTCTAGCTTTTCTGCGTCTTGAGATACACGCTCTCCAAGATTCCGGGGCGCCGTGAGAGAGTAGAGAGACGCAGTGTCATCGCGCTGTCTGCGTCTCTTCTCTCTCTCATCCCAAAAACGTCGGAAGCATGTAATTTTAGACGCAGATAAGCTAGATAGTTACTTCAACTGACATAAGTACTCAGCTCAAAATTCTCAATACGTTGGTTTTTTAAGAAACAGAAAACATAATTTTTGAAAAATCTGAAAATCCCAAAAAAAATAATGTTTCGAAAGAATTCTAAATTTTCACGCCTGGCTGAAAAAATGATACGCGTTTTTTAATTTTTCTCAAGAATACAGTCGATGAATTGTTACAAAAATTTTTTCAAATTTAAATTTTTTTTCCGTTTCAAAAATAAAGTTTCTTATATACTGTATCATTCAGTCAATTGACTGAGGACAAACCTAAAATTTCATGAACTACATCAAAACTAGATGAAAATTGAAAAAAAAATATTTCAAAAAAACTTTTTTCGAAAATCCAATTTTCTGAAGTTTCAAAATGCCACGTTGTAGAGAATTTTAAGCTGAGCATTTTTGTCTTTAGAAGTTTTTTCTAGCTTCTCTGCGTCTCGAGATACACGCTCTCTAAGATGGAGAGAGACGCAGACAGCGCGACGACTCTGCGTCTCTCTACTCTCTCGTGGCGCCCTTCAAACTTGGAGAGCGTGTATCTCGAGACGCAGAGAAGCTAGAGGGTTGCTTCAAGAGCCAAAAATGCTCAGCTTAAAATTCTCTACAAAATGGTATTTAAAAATGTTAAAAAAGTGAAAAAAAAACTTTTTTCGAAAATCTGAAAATTTTGCTATTTCTGGAAAAAACGACATGTCTTCAAGAATTTTCAGAGATACTTTGAGGCAATTTCTGTTAAATTTGAAACCTTAAAAATTTTACAAAATAACTTCTTATTTCCAGCGGTGCTTTCGTCCTGGCCACCGGAAAATCATGGTGTCCTGAGCACTTTGTCTGTGCCAACTCGTCATGCCGTCGCCGTCTCCTCGAATGCGGATTCGTCGAAGAGGACGGACAGAAATTCTGTGAGACTTGTTTCGAACAACATATTGCTCCGAGATGCGCCAAATGCTCCAAGCCAATCGTCTCGGATTGTCTGAATGCCCTTCAGAAGAAATGGCATCCGACGTGTTTCACGTGTGCCCATTGTCAGAAACCATTCGGAAACAGTGCATTCTATTTGGAACAAGGACTACCGTACTGTGAACAAGACTGGAATGCCCTTTTTACTACCAAATGTGTCAGTTGCCGATATCCAATTGAGGCAGGCGATAGATGGGTCGAGGCGTTGGGAAATGCGTTCCATTCGAATTGCTTCACTTGTGCGGTGAGATTTTTCTTGTTTTCTGAACTTTTTAATTGAGAATGTAGTTTATTTGACTAGAAGAAAAGGATTTCTAGACGCTTTTTTTTAAACAAATTTTCTTTTTGAAATTAAAAAATTTGATTTATTATAATATAGCCCAAAATTTGGTGGAAAATAGTCAAAGAAAAGACCTAGAATAAATTCCAAAAATGACTGTATAAACCTAACAGTTTTTATGAAACCGTATTATTTCTGGAATATTTTGAAATTGAAAAATTTTCAAAAAAATGTTTTTTTGAATTTTGAAAATCTAAACATACCATCTTGTAGAGAATTTCAAGCTGAGCAATTTTGTCTTTTGAAGCAACTCTCTAGCTTCTCTGCGTCTCGAGATACAAGCTCTCAAAGATGGGGAGAGACGCAGACAGCGCGACGGACTCTGCGTCTCTCTACTCTCTCGCGGCGCCCAAAATTTAGAGAGCGTTTATCTCGAGACGCAGAGAAGCTAGAGAAAAATTTCAAGTGACAAAATTGCTCAGCTTGAAATTCTCTACAAAGTGATTCATTTAAATTCTCAAAATTTCAAAAAAAAAAATTTTTTTTTAATCTGAAAAATTCAAAAATTCAAATTTACGGATGTTATCATAGGATGTAGAACAATTTGCAGACAGTTCAAAATTATTTCAAACACAGTTTGAAACGGTCAAATTTTCATCACAAACTTGTTTCACTACAAGCTTGAAAAATGTCCTCAGGTTTCTGAAATTCAAAAATAAAAATACATTTTCAAAAAAATTATAAAATTCAAAATTCATGTAATTTACATATGTTTCTTCTATATAGTCTCCCTGTGAATTTTGCCTAACAAAATCTCTATTTCCAGCGCTGCAACCACAATTTGGAGGGCGAGAGTTTCTTCGCCAAAAACGGACAACCTTTCTGCCGACTTCACGCCTAGACTATTTTTCTACTATTTTGACACTTCAAAACACTCTTCCCACCCCCCACAAAACACCCTGCTTCTATTCTGTTAATCGTCACACTGAATTCTTATTTTTCTCTTATTAATTTCAGTTATTTCTATTATTATCTTATGCTTTTTTTTCAAGAATAAATATTTTTAATAAGAAACTCTTTTTTTGTGTTTTAGAGTGAATTCTGTGTTTTTTTCTACTCATGAAAATACGAAAAACTTGAAAAAATTTTCGGTTTCACGGAAACTACGATTTGTGCACAAACACACAATAGGTATTACGTCTTCGTTTGATGGGGTCTTGGTGTTGACGATTACTGTAGTTTTGAATAATAGCTTCTAGGCATTGGTTTCCTTGTAAAATTAAATGTGTGGGGGTCTTTAATTATGCAATTTGAAAGTAAAAAGCTAGTTTTCTGTTTCAAAAAAAAATCATTTCTTAGAAATTTTATTTTTGTTTACTGTTCAGAAGTTTCTGTTTCAAAAAAGTAATCATTAACCAGAACAGTGTAAAATTAAATAATCAGGGTCTCATTGAAGAAAAAACTAATTATGAAGATTTCAAAAAAAATATATAAAATTTTTGAAATTTTCGGTGAGAAATTCAAAAAAAAAGCGAATAGACAAGAAGGTTATAATAAAAATTTTCAGTTTCACTAAAACTTCAATTCTGCACAAACTCACAAGAGGCGTTATAATCTTAGATGAAATTCAAGTGCTGACGATTACTGTAGTTTAAAAACAGCGTTTAGTAATTATCTTTGAAACGTTTAAAAAATTTTCTGATAAGATTTCACATTTGATGAAACTTATTTTTTGAAAAAAAATTTCAGTTTCAAATTTCATATTAGAATAAGCATTAGAAAAAAAAATTTTCTATTCATTATCTTCGTGTTTTATGTATAATCAATATTCAACTAAAGAATTCATAATTTTCTTTCCGGACTGATATACAGTTGAAAGTAAAAGATTACGTTTTTAGAAGTGGGCCTCGAGAGTATTACGGTTTGATCCACTCTTAAGAAAACGGAAAGACCTCCCATCCGATATAGTTCATATAGTTCAAAAGGTCGTCTTTTGTATATTGTTTGGTTCCTTTGAATGATCTTTTAGGTTGTGGAAGATTATAAATGTTTCAGTGTTTCATCCCTTTCTTCCTGGAAGGTTTAGCAACAATTTGCAGGGGAGATTAGAGAGGTTTAGTTACATAATCAAATTTCTACAGTAACCCTTAACTTTATTTTCGAAAAATAAGTTTATGTAGCACATTTTGCAATTCTGTCCAGAAGATAGGGTAATTTTTCAGTTTTTTACAAGTAACTCTACAATATTTTTCATTTTCTTACTGTTACTAAAGTTTTAGAAACATTTCTACAATAATCTTGTCAATAGTGTCAATTAAAAGTGAAAAGCTAAATTTCTGTTCCAACAGCTTCATTTTTTCAGAACCTATTTTTTTATTTCGGTTGTGTTTTGACTCTTCTCTCCAAAAATTCTGTTTCGAAAAATAATCAATTGAGCAGACATGAAAACATTTTTATTTTTAGTTGTAATCCAACTCTGAATATTTCAAAGATATGAAATTTTCGGAATTTTCGGATGAGAATCAATAGTTTATTCTGACATTTGATCTAAAAAAATTTTCTGGAAGGTTCCGATTTGTTCTAGGATCAATTTTGAAGTTGATTAAATGTTTGTATAGCTGAACTTGTATCTAACTTCTCAAAAATAGACTTTTCTGTTTCAAAACTTATCTTTTTTCGTACGAAAATGTTTTGTAATTGTTAGTTCGTTATGTGTAGTTCATGCATTTAAATCATGCTGTGATAGTGTTTTCAAGACTTGCCTGGTTTTGCCAGTCTAAAAAATCCAAAAAAATATTTGTTCCAATTTATAATTTTTTTTCGTCAAATCCAGAGCAAACAAATTACAAACAACTTGTTTTTTTCAAAAATTTAGAACAAAATTTTTACAGTTTCATAGTTATTATTGTAGAAACTGTTTCACAAGATAGATGATTGTGGTGTTGGATAATTAGGTTAATTTAAAATTCAACCAGTTAATAGAAACGATCGCTTAGGCATATAGAAAATCCCGAAAAAAAACTTTTTTTAAAAATAAAATTTTCAGTTTCACTAAAACTTCGATTTCTGCACAAACTCACCGGAGCTGCTCGTTTTTCATCTCCAGGATGGTCTCAGAAAATGTCAGTGCTGGCCGAAGATTCACAAGTTTTTAATGACTAAAAATAAAAGTTCTTACTGTATATTTCATTTTCGTATCTAGACAGATGAAAAAACTAGTCGGCTCTGGGACCAACATTTTTGAGAGCAGCAAAATAAATATCCCGTACTGAGGATTACTGTAGTTTCGAAAACTAGCGTCTAGACATTGATTCCGACGTGAAACGATTCATCAAACTCGCAAATAACACTAAACTTTTAATGAAACTGTAACTTTTCGAAAAAAAAATTCCGTTTAAAAATTTTCTGTTTTTCATGCACAAAATATAAAAAATTTTATTCATTAGTTATTATACGATTCAAAAAACCAGTGTAAAATCTCTACATTTTAATTTCCTGCCATGTTCTCATTGACCGGGTATCTGAGCTGCCATGGCGATGATACATTCGATAGATGTTAATCGAAGAGTACTTCCTTGTCGCGTAAATGTCCTGCAATTCTTAGTTTTTAGGCCACGCCCACTTTCAAAATCTCACTCACCAAAAATTGTTGTCACATATCAGGGTTACTGAAGTGGTTGCCACACCGAATTCCAAAAAAGAGAGACCATTTTCATTCGCAATTAGACCGGCGATAAGTGTCATATCTCCATCATCGGTCACTCTAAAAACTAAACATTTAGGAAAAAACTAGTAAAAAGGATTACTGTAGTTTCCAATACATTATAATGGGGTTATTGTATAAATGATATGGACCAGGTTACTGTCGCAAACTTGAAACAGTATATTTTGAGAATCGTTTTGACTCGTTTTACATGTGGATTACTGTAGCTGGGTGATACAGAATAGTCATGACTACTTACGAGCAAGTGGCTGTTGCAATTCTTCGACACTCGGTACTGTCGTAAATGTCAGTGGCATTTCCGTCCGAGAATTCGGTGTTCGTCGGGATAAATGGAATTTCTGGGCAGCAATCTGTAATTCTGTAGTCTTTGTAGTTTCTTTGTAGTTTCTGCACCATTGCCAATTTTATATAACAAGAAAAGGGGCGGGGCTTAAAATAGAACATTATACTTTTGGGACTCGGAAGTATAATCCCTTCTTTACTAGATCCTTAGAAAACGGAAAAGATCTCACCGATAGAGTTCAAAAGGTCGAATACGGTATGTCAATAATGATCTTTTGGGTGGCGGAGGATTAGTAATGTTTTTATTTTCATGTTTCATTAGTTATAATAAATTTCGCTAATCTAGACTTTTAATGTTATCAAAAAAATTTCATTCAAATAAATTATTTTTCAAGTATAACGGAGCTTATTGTAGGATATGTCATTTTTCAATGCCAAAACTGCAAATTTTTTAAAAAAAATTTATGGAGGGGGCGGAGCTTAGATCATTTCATCACAAGAAATAGTAACCAATATTATATTTTTTTTGTAGTTTGACTCTTGAAAGCTTAATTATACCGGAATCGTGTTCATAATATTCAAAAGAACAATCTTTCTCCATAGAAACAGTAATTTTTGTGCATTCTGGAAGAAAAAGTTTCTTGCAACAAGAAATTAATCATTTTCAATAACGCATAACCAATTTTCGATGAAATTAGTCCTGAACCTGAAATGGAATTTTAGTCAATTTTAAAAAGGCGTATCAATACTGACAAATTTCCAAAATTTGACAATTAATTTTGACGAAACAGAAATTTTAAGATCAAGTTCCCTCTTGAATTCGCAGACTTTTTTAAAAGAGTTTATCGATATTAATTTAATGAATTCAGAATTCACTAATATAAAGAAAGTAAAAGATTACGTTTTTAGAAGTGGGCCTCTGGAGTATTACGGTTTAATCCCCCTCTAAGAAAACGGAAAAGACCTCCCATCCGATATAGTTCATATTGTTCAAAAGGTCGTGTTTTGTATATTGTTTGGTTCCATCGAATGATCTTTTGGGTGGCAAAGGATTAGCAATGTTTCCAAGAGGTTTTGCAACATTTTGAAGAGTCTTGATTAGGGGTCTGAAGTAGTTTTAATTAAATATACAAGAAATTTTTCGAAAAACATTTTTAATTTTCTGTTTCAAAATTTTTCTATTTTTTATCAAAATTTAGCATTTTATTGTTATTATGTATTTCTCATTATCTGAAAAATTTTTCTTTTGTTTACTTTCAAAAACTTCTGTTTCAGAGGAAATTAACTAATTTTTCCAGGATGAACACAATGATTTTCGATGAAAACTTACTTCAAACTGATTCTGAAGATTTTTGAAACGGCATTTTTTGGAGTTTGGGCATGAATCGTTGGAAAAATGGCACAATACAGTTTTTATGTATCGTATCTTTATTTACAGTAATTTTAACTGACTGAGTGATACTTATAACAATACATCAACAATCAAAATAAAAAAAGATTGCTACAGTAATCTACATCATTCAAAATAGCTAATGAAGATCATAAAACATACTGTATTTCTTCAAACATCATTTTTTGTACAGTAATCCTGGCCCCAAATGTTTACTAATTCTTGAGTAATTGATATAAAGTACTTACTAATACACTAAGACTGTTCGAAAGTTGATACTTTGATGAAACCGAAATTTTTTTATAAGCTCCGCCCCTTTCCAACGACGTCTTTCGACATCAAATCAATGAAAAACAATCTTTTGAGAAAAGTTTGGCAAAACTCCGCCTTTTTTGGATTTTTTTCAGAATTTCTTTTTCACTGTTTCAAATACATTACCTTAGAATGGCTATAAGTTGAAAGCCATTCTAGCTTTGTCATTCTTACTTCATTTATTTATTTCAGTCGAAGGGTATATACCACTTATACATAAAAATTGAACAAATTAGCACAACATACATATGAAAACAAAAAAGAAGAATAAAAATAATTTCAAACTTCTATTTTTCTTGAAAAAAAATACTGTTTCAAATTAACTTTCTTAGTTTATGGAATTTAATTTGTTCTAATGCTTCGTTATATGTATGTCATGTGATATTTTTTCTTATCTTATTTTATAGGCATTATAACTGGCTGAGTCATATCTATAAAATTACATCAAAAATTAATATGAAAAAAGATTGCTACAGTAATCTACAGCATCCAAAATAACTAACCAAGGTTAAAAAAAGTACTGCAGTTTTAAACATGTCTTTGTACAGTAATCCTGATTTGAAAAGTTGTCCGTTTTTGGAGTTTCTTCTGAACTTTTTTCACTGTTTCTAATACATTTATCAAAGAATGACTTTGAATTGAGAAACCTTAATTGACTGTCATTACAATGATTAAAAAGTGCGAAAACGTGAGTATGAAACGATGGTTCTAATGAGCTACCTTGCAATAAATTGGTATTTTATCCAGGAATTAATATCGTTTATGAAACTGAACATTTTATGTTAAAAAGAGTACTATCTTTGAAGCCGAATAAAATAAGAGTAGACTTCTAGTTAAGTCTACAAGCTGGAAAAGCCTCGAATAAACTTAAAACTGAAATTTCAAACACAAAGAATGGTCATTCAGTAAAAAACACCGATTGATGTCAATGAAATTTTATTCGTGTTACAGTAACCTAAGTTATAAGAAATTTGAAATTAAGTTTTTTTATATTGAACAACAACAGATCGAACTAATTTTTTCTGTCAATTTTGAGAAAACACATTTTCAATAAAACAGAAATTTTTCTGAAAAATATTTTTCAGTTTCAAACTATAATATTAGAAAGGAACATTCAAACTGTTACTGCTCCAAAAAAATTGTCCCAAAGTTTTTTTCGTTATACTGCCCACCTAAAACAAACTAAATTTTGTGAAAGTAATGACAGATTACGGTAGTCTAGATTTTTTTTAATCATAGAAATTTATATTGCTTCAGTGTGTATTTTGATTTGTTCAAAAGCAATGGAACAATTGTTTTTTATTCATTTTTAAAGAATACATTTTAATAAAACATTAATTTTTTATCCAATCAATTGGTTTATTCTGATGCAATAAACCACGGTGAGCAGGAATTTTAATAGAAAGGAACAACTCTCTTTTTTAAAAGAAGATTCAGATGAAATATAGATGATAACATTTGTTCTGGATTTTATCCAAAGTTAGTTTTTTCAATGAAACAGAACGCTTTTTTTTTTGAAAGAAAAGGTGCCTGCGCACTTCTGAAGGCTAACAAAAAATTTTTTGTCAATGCGTGCAAAGCTTCACTAACTCCATAAACATATGTTATGAAACAGAAATATTTCTAGAATAGAACTCATTCCAGAACAAATTTCTTGTAAATTCAGATTTTCTATATTTTCGCCACCTTTCATTAATGAGAAATTCCGGAGTAGTTTAGGAAGTAAGTTCCAAAATAATTGATAGGCACCGCTCATTTTTTTTCTGTCTCAAAACATAATATTGTAGAATGGCTTTAAATTGACGAACATTAGCTGTTCAGAAAACATTGATTTCGAAAAAATGCTCTGTATCAATTTCAAAAGCCTGATAAGAAATCTTCATCGAATTAACTTTTTTTCAGTGTTTTCATAATCTAACAAGGGAATCTTTCAAGTCGAGGTTATAATTTGCAAAAACCGTCGATGCAGTCCGAAAGAGCACTATTGAAAACCTAGATAATATTATCATAAAATGGTATTTTATTCAGGAATTGAAATCGTTTATAAAACAGAAGCTTTTCTCTGAAAAAATGAGTACTTAACGGACTTCTGAAGTCAAATAACCTAAAGTTTAGACGTTTAGTTGAATCTACCCTCTGAAAATGCTTCGAAAAGGCTTGAAACTGGAATCTCTGACGCAACGAATGTAAAAAGGTGTTCAATTAACCGTAATAATTTTTCCTGGTTGATGCTTATGACATTGTACTCGTGTTACAGTAATCTAGATTATGAAATTTTGAAAAATAGTGTTTTTTCTGTAGAACGAATGATCGAACTGATTTTTCTGTCAGTTTCGAAAAAATACATTACTAACGAAATAGAATAAAATTTCTGACTCTGCCAACTTTTTCTGATAATTTTTCATTTGAAGGAATTTTTTTCACCGTTTCAAAATATAATATTACTGAAAAAATGGAAATTGAGAATCATTGAGCAGTGTTGATATGATACAGCAAATGAGAAGTTGGAGTTTGAGACCTTTGGCAACTATCAGATTTTTCCGCGTGGATGTCAGTATAAAAAAGTCTCGAATCGTCAGTACTTACCTCAAACTCTCTGTTCGCCTCCCAATGCACCACTCCAAATCCCAGCTCACCATCCGCAAAGGAACATTTCGAAAGGAACACATTTTCAATGAAACATTAATTTTTTTAAAAATAAATATTAGTGTATGGATTTTTCTATAGACCTTGAATAGCTGAATTTTCAGAAAAAAAATGACTCTGACCATTTCGACAGTAACATTTTTCTGAATATTCCCCGAAGTTAATTTTTTCAATGAAACAGAACATTTCTCCAAAATTAGTAGTTTATAGACTTCTGAACAATAAAGGATAATTTTAAAATGGTAATGTGTTCAAAGCTTTACTAATTCCATGAGCATATATTATGAAATAGGAATGTTTCAGAATTAGGCTCTCTAATCTCTTGGAAATTCAGATTTCATATATTTTTATGACACTTTTCATTCAAAAATTCAAAATTCTGAAATATATAGTATAGAAAATTAAAATAGAAAAAATTTTAGGCCATTTTCTTACCGTTTCAAAGTAAAATACTGAAGAATGGTGTTCAATTGTAGAACATTATTTCCGCAATGGATAGAACCAATTAATTGAAATTCACTTTAAAAAAATGAATTTCTCAACTCGAAAGTTCCACAACAATGATAAATTAAGGCAGAAATTACTTTTTTCGAAAGTGAAGCAGAAAATTGATCTCTGTTTTTTTAAAAGCAGTATTTGGGCTTCATGATCATGTTAACATCGAAATTTTTCATTCTGAATTAAAGAAAAAAGTTAATTGAAACCGGAATTTAATTTAAAATTACTGTTATCTAATTTTTATTCAAGCCTTATTATTTTTCAGTTAAAATCGTACTGAATGAACGTCTATATTATGCCAATCTCGAAAAATGTCGGTTACGGCCGAAGATCCGAAAGTTCTTCCACGTGAGGTCGGGGAGCGAAAATAAAATTGGTACAGTAAGAACTTTTCACTTTTTGTCGTGCGCCTTTAAAGCTTTCTATTGAAAACCTTAAAGGCGCATGGGTTATGGTCGAAAGTTCTTACTGTACCAATTTTATTTTCGTGGCCCGACCTCACGTGGAAGAACTTGTCGGATCTTCGGCCGTAACCGACATTTTTCGAGATTGGCATAATACCTAAAAAAAATTATATAGATTACCTAGGACCCGCCCACAATTCAAAAAAATTTGGTAAAGTTGATAAGTTGATTATAAGACTATTTCTGTTCACTACAGTAATCTCAAATTCGAACTTTTAAAGAAGATTTTTATCGCCTGAGTGGAGGAGTTGTTGAACAACTCTGTTTCAAGAATCATTAATTTTTGAAACGGAAAATTAATTTTTTTCAAATTTTTTCCCCAGCCAAACCTATCCTTCTCCCTCTAGATTCTCAAAATGTCTCCAAATCTTTCCTCTAGAGAAAGTGAAACATTGCTAATCCTCCCCTCCGCCAATCAAAAGGTCAGAAGACACCAAGGTGTAGACACTCTTCCATCGACCTTCGATCCCTCCAAGAGAGACTCATGGATATCCTCCTTCTAGGAGAGTAATTAAACGATAATCCGCTCGAGTCCCACTTCTTCCCTTTTCTAATTGTATCCCTTTCTTTTCCCTTTTCCTTTATTTCGAAACTTTCTCATTTTATGGTATTTTCTTCGTTTAAATCCGGAATTTTCGACAAGTTTCTAGGTTCAAATACCTTCAGATAGCTTGAAAATGAAAAATGAAAATTTTTTCTGTTTCCAAAATGTTTCATGTTACATTTGTATGGTACTACATGATCATGTCATTATCGAATAACTGAACCTAAATTTTTTTTTGAAACTGTATTGTTTTTCAGTATTTAGAGGTTAGGATTACTGTAGAATTTCCATTATTCAATGTTTCAAAAATTTATGGTTTCGTTTTTATGAATCTAAAAAACTATTTCGAATGCCGATTTGACTATACTGCAATTATTTAAATTTTTCGATATTTCAGTTTTTTTGATTACTGTAGCAAGCATTTTAAAAGTTTTTTTTTCAAAAAATTAACAAATATTGAAAAAAACTGGATTTTTTTATAGCAAAAAAACTTTGTATGGTAGAGTCAGCCATGTATAATGAGTTACGGTAATAATTATAAAATGTTGATTGAAATTTAGAAACCGTAATTTTTTCCAAATTTACCGGTAACTTACTATAAAAACGACCTTATGCCAGTTTTTTATTTGACATTACAGTTTGCTTAGATTACTGTAGCACATTCTAAAAGAATTTTTCTCCATGAAGAATAAAAAAATGTTTAATTGAAAATTTTTTTTGAAGAAAAAACAGTTTCGTTCATCAAGATGAATCTAAATTAGCTACCGTACTAACTGTGACAAACAAACGAAAACTCAGCTACTGTAATTTTTTCCCAAATTTACCGGTAACTTTTTATATAATTAATATTGTATCAGTTTTTTTCGAAAAAAAATTAAAGGCACTTGACAATGTTTCATTCTTACATTTGTTGTATAGAATCTTGTGTTACTAGAAAAATATTGAAAACTGAAAACTAAAAATCAGTTTTGAAACAGAAAATCATTATATTAGTTTTATTTGGATTACTGTAGAATTTTTTTTCAATGTATCGAAAATTTTTGATTTTTGTTTCTCTAATTCTATGAAGATACCGCATATCCAAATAAAGCAAGTAGTTTTAGTGCTGAAAAACAGTAAAAATTTTCGAATTCTGAGTGCTTTTTGATTACTGTAACAAGCTTCAAAAAACAATTTTTACCAAAATTTGTTTTAAAAAATAATTTTTTTTCGGGTTCAAAAATTTTTCAGATTTGAAAATTTCTCAATTTTTTAATTGTTTTCGAAAGCTCTACGTTTCAAAAGTTGATAATCAAGAAATTTTCTTCTGCTTTTATCACACTCTGGATTAGGAGTTTATACTTATTTTGAGAGTGTTTCCCAGTTTGAACAGCTACGTTTTGTGCGATAACTAGACCACTGAGTAACTGGAACAGTGTTTGAGAATAAATTGTGAAACAGAAAAAAATATTCTGTTTCAAAAATTTCTTTTGCATTTTTAGTTTTCACAGTTTTTCAGTAACACGCGAGTGTGATGAATCCTAATAATTATAATTAATTTATTAGAATTTTCGAACTTTAAAATTTTATCAATTAAATCCCAAGAAAAAATCACTGTACAAAAAAATACGGTTTTTGTAGTTTTTTCTATATCCCAGAAATAAAATATTCTGTTTCAAACAAAACTACAGAAGTTTTTAGCTGTAAACTGTTTTATTGCATCTGTCAAACGGGAACCCTCAAAATTATTTCAAATATTAGCACAATGCCAATTTTTCAAAAAATTTACCGATGAAAATCCAAAAAAATTACTGTATCTGAGTTTTTCAATATTTTTCATATTCCTAACGTCGGCTAATAAAAATTTTGCCCGCACTGAATTTTTTTTCTGTTTCAAAAATTGTTTATTATTTTATGATTATCAAACATTTTCATTTCTGTGTTCGGAATCTAAGAAATGAAATTTTTCTCGTGAGAATTGTATTTTAAATTGAAAACACAGCACTTTTTTGAGGAATTTATAATTACTGTATCTGACTTTCTCTTTGTTTCTCACATTTGCTATGGTAGCCTTAATAGTTGGAACTTTTCTATTTCTGAAAATATTTTTATTTTTTAACTATTACGAATTTTATTGGTAAGGTGAATCTATAGATGTGTACTGTAGACAATTTTCTTTAATTCAGAAAGTTAAAACCAATTCAAAACCTACTGGTTACGGCGGTGCAAATTTTTTAAGAAGTATCTGTTGAATTTTGAAAAAAAATTACCGTATCTAAGTTTTTCTTTTTAAGATTTGGCCCCCACAAAGATTTGGCCCACACTGAATATTTATTCTGTTTCAGAAAAAAGTTTTGGATTCAAAATTATTAGGCACTTTAATTTCGTTCTCTATATTCACTGTAGCAAACATTTTTTGATGAAATATATTTTTCTACTGGCAAAAAAATTTAAAAAAAATGTTTTTCTCCGTTTCAAGTATTTCTATTCTCTTTGAACACTTTACTTCAGGATTACTGTAAAATCAGCAGCAAGATCTCCTAAAAAAATCATATTTTACAGAATTTATCCTTCACTTCTGGATCCTCTCTTCCGCAGAATCCCGTCGATCGGGAATGATTATAGTTAGTTTTCTCTTTTTTTGGTTTCAAAGTACGGTAGTCCTATCAGGAATACTGTAGGTGCCAAAACTCCGCCTACTTTTCAAAAATCTCTGTTTCAAAAAATCCTCTGGTTTTTTAACGGAAATGTTTTGTTCGTTCCAATTCCTTAAGCTCCACCCACTTTTCCCATTTCAGGTCTCATTGCTCATCCTTAGGATGATAGTTCCGTTGGCAGACGGATGTCTTCAGACGATTCCAACCACGACGCCCTCACCAACAGGTACGGTAGGAGGGGTACTGTAGAGGGGTCACTTCATGTTTCACCAACTCTCACTAAGCTCCGCCCACTTTTCTGAAATTCTTGTCCTTTTATTGTATTACTGTACCACCTGCACATCTAATATTCTTGGAAATCTTGGCTCCACCCTTTTTAAGCTCCGCCCCTTTCTAGGCTCCGCCCCTTTTAAAGCGGAGGTAGAAATTATCGCCAAAATGTGAAAAATATGGGGAAAATATGAAAAAGGGGCGTGGCCTACGAACTTAACTCCGCCCAGATTTAGGCTCCGCCCTTTTCAGGCCACGCCCACTTTCAAAAACATCCGAGTTAGAAACTATAAAAAATTTCGGCGAAAAAAATTTTTTTAAAAAGGTGTGGTCTGTCAAGGAAAATTTGACTCTGCCCATATTTTGGCTCCACCCCCTTTGAGCCACGCCCCTTTTTGAAAAAAAGTGGAGCCTAAAATTAACTGCGCCGAAAAAATCAGGAAAAATTCGAAAAAAAACGAAAAAAAGTCAAAAACATGTCCCGGAAAAAGGGGCGTGCTCTGTCAAAAAAGGGCGTGACCTACTAAACTCACTTCACTTGTCTCCACAGGTACCACCACCACTGATCCCACTGCCACCACCGCCACCACAACCACAACCACTGTCGCCCCTACTGGTGAGTAGTAGAGACTACAAATAGACTACAAAAACTACAAAGACTACAAACTACAATATTCCAGATTGCTGTCCGACAGTCCCCCTTATCCTAACAAACAGTGCATTCCCCGATGGAACAGCCACTTTCGCCTACAACAGTGACACGTGTCGAACGACGGCAACAGCCACTTGCTCGTGAGTAAACGCGCTCCATTGCACTTTTTAAAGAGAAGCGCGGGAATTTGAAAATTCGATATGATAGAAAAAATTTTTTTCGATTTTTTTCGAATTTTTTTGAAACTGAATTTTTAAATTTTTTTTTGGGTTGTCAATGGGGCGCACTTGCATTTTTTTCGTTTTTTTTGGTTTTTAACTACCGTACTACTACAGTAACCCGACTACAGTATTTTGACTTCTATGCTATCAGCACTACTTCATAAAAGAATCAAGGTAGTCAAACGATCCCTGAAACAGTAATCTACAGTAATCCTGACATCTGGAACTCAACTACAGTAATCTAATACCTACAGTATCCTCATGGCGGTTCCTACAGTAACCCATATTCTTGAAGAATCTCGAAAAAAATACTGTTTCAAGTAGACTACAGTAATCCCGGCTATAGTAACTCAATATTACCGCTACAAGTATTCTTTGAAGCAGCAGTTACAGTAATTGAAGACAGCTGGATACAGTAATCCTGGCTACAGTACCACCCGAACTCAACTACAGTAATCCTGTGACCTACAGTATCCCAAAATATACTGTTTCTAGTCTCCTACAGTAATCCCGGCTATCCTAACTCAGTATTAGTGCTACTAATAATCTTCCTACAACTACAGTACTTCTCAGATCGACTACAGTAATCGAAGATAGCTGGATACAGTAATCCTAACTACATTACCACCTGAACTCAACTACAGTAACCTACAGTATCCTGGAATGGTTCCTACCCTACTACAATATCTCAAGAAAAACTACTGTTTCAAGTAAACTACAGTAATCCCAGTTATGGTAACCCAACAGTGACTTGACCGGATTGATTGAAAAAGCAGCTACAGTAATCCTACAGTATTCTATTTTTCTTTTTTTTTGTCGTTTTTTCGGCGCGAAATTAATTTTTTTTCTAAATTGAACGAAGAAGATTTTTTTGGATTACGGTAGCAGATTACTGTAACAGTAAAAATGATTTTCAGTTCGACAGACGCTTCTCTTGATCTTTTCGCCGCAATTGTTGGAAATGAAGTCAATTATTTGGAATACGATCAGAATACGGTACAAGCACAATTTGTATGTCAAGATGGATCTTGGTAAGGGTTTTTTTGTTTTTGGGATACAGTAATCTACAGTAGTCTCGACAGAAAAGCTACTAATATTCGAAAGTAATGGAAAATGATCAATAGTTGTTTAGAAACAGAGATTTTTGATTTTTTTTTCAAAAAATGGGTACAGTAACCAATTTTTTTCTTTTACGGTATTCTTATAGTTATGTTTTTGAATTGCCAGATACAATATTGAAACATTAAAAAAATAGAAAGGAAAAAAGTTTTTGAAACAGTGACTTTTTTTTACCAAAAATAGGAAAAAAGTAACTCTAACTCGAATTTTAACTGTAGTTTTACTGTATTGAAACAGTATTTTTTGAAAAAAAGTAAGGCTTTTTTTTTTGAAATTTACTGTTTCAAAAATTTTTTTTTTGCATTTACATTCAGAATTCCTATTATTGTAACAAATTAAAAACACAGTAGGTTACTGTATCTTGGGAATTTAACTACAGTAATGACTTCCTGGATTACTGTAGCATTTTTTTCCAAAAAAAAAAAAGAGAAATTTCTGTTTCAAAAAAGATTTTTTTTGCATTTCCATTCAGAATTCCTATTAACATACATATAATTGCAAAATTGAAAAAAATTGTTTTGAAACAGTAATTTTTGAAAAAGTGTATGAATTCTTACTGTACTTATCCTACAGTAATCATTAAAACTTTCTACAGTGATCTTTTTTTTTCGAATCTAGGAAATAAGTTATGAATTCGGAAATTTGGAGGAAACAAAAAAATTATTTTTTTCGAAACAGTAATTTTTCAAAAATGGGCGGGGCTACAGTAACAGTAACCTAGACTTCGAAATAAGCTACAGTACCCTTCCCCATTAACTACAGTAATCCCCTAAATTCCAGGACGTACACTGCCCAAGGAAGCACTTTGGTTCTAACCACTGTAGAATGTATCCTAACGAATCCACCGACTGGACGATAATTTTTCAATTTTTTTTGAAGCAAGTGCGCTCCACTGAACTGTCTTAATCTAGCGGGAATTTGAATTCCCGCTAGATTTCTCAATAGAGCGAATTTGCATTTTTGTTCAATTTTTTTCGGGTTTTCATTTTTTTTTCTTCGAATAAATATTGCTTTTTCCCATTTTTTTTATTTTCGATGAATTCTCAATGGAGCGCTTTTGCTGACTATGGTCATTTTCAGATCACAAAACCCCGGAGTGGTTCTTTCGGCGGCATGGGTTGTCAACGGAAGTGATACGGATTATTTGGATTTCGGTTTAAATTCGGTTACTGTACAGTTTTTGTGTGATAATACGGTCTGGTAAGTGGGTTTAAATACGCAAATTGTCGTAAAATATAATGTTTTCCAGAAAAATTTTTTTTCGATAGATACAGTACTCTTTTTCAGGACGTACACTGCCGGAGGAAGTACTACTAGTCTTGGCACTGTAGAATGCCGTTTAACTGACCCCGCATAGCAAGTGCGCTCCGCCGAACACGATTTGGCGGGAATTTGAATTTTCAATGATTTTTTCGGGTTTTTTTCATTTTTAAGTGCAATAAATGGATTTTCTGAGATTCAATAAATTACTATATATTGATTCGAAAAAAAATTATTTAGCATTGAGAAAAAATTTTTTTCGTGGTGAGACCTGAAAATTTCCTCGAAAATTTACCTCTGCGCCTTTAAATCTCACAATTTTTATTATCGCGGAAGGATAATGAAAATTTTCTGTTTCAAAAAAATTTCTATTTTAATGCTTAATGGGGATATGTAATAATGGTGAACATCTCACTCCTGAATTTAATTTTCTTTGAAACTGGAATTTTTTTTCAGAAATTTGAGTTTCAGATTACTGTAGAATTATTATTTTTTTTTGATGTTTCAAAAAGTTTTGATTATTGTTTCTGTAACTACAAGACTATTGAAACGTTATCTTCGTTTTTAGTGCTGAATAATTATGATTTTTTGAAATTTCCCAATTTTTCAGTTTGCTTTCTAGATTACTGTACTAAGCAGTTGTCCTAAAAAATTGACAACCTTTAATAAACTACGGTAGAAAATATGAGAAATTGATCAAAACTTCGAAACCGTAATTTTTTTTCGTAAAAACGCAAAAAAAATGTTCATGATGAAATTAAAACGTTATCATGCTTGAAATCAAACGACTGAATCTTTCTTTTCTTGTAACTGTAATTTTTTAAAATTATTTTGAATCTCAGATTACTGCAGAATTTTTTAATGTTTCGAAAAGATTTGATTTTGTTTTCATAAATCTACAAGACTATTGGGATGTTGTTGTTTACTTTTACTGTAATTATTCTGATTTTCGATATTTCAGTCTGTTTAGGTTACTGTAGCAAGCATTTTTTCCCTGAATCAGACAAATTTGGATTCGTGTAGAAATAACAAATGAGCGACGGTAGAAAATATGAGAAAGTGATTAAAACTTTGAAACCGTAATTTTTTCCAAATTTTTACCGGTAAGTTATTGTATAATTGACATTGTTCCAGGTTTTCCTATTTTTTCGAAAAAAAAATTAAAGGCGCGTGACAAATTTTCTTTTTTGGCTGTAAACATAAAGTTGATAACTCAATTCTCTCCGTTCAATAGTAGGCTCCTAGACGTTTCGCACTGCGACGTTTCGCACTCTAGTCTGCATTTGCGCGTGAAAGTGTTTGCACAAAATGTGTCCAACCGTAATTTTTTCTTTTAATTTTCAGTTTTTTTGGTTATTTTTAATAAGAATGGGTGATTCGTAATGTTTCTATGCAAAATGTGGGGAAATCAGGCCATTCTTATTAAAAATGACGAAAAAAAATTAAAAACTAAAAGAAAAAATTACGGTTGGACACATTTTGTGCGAACACTTTCACGCGCAATTGCGGACTAGAGTGCGAAACGTCGCGGTTCGAAGTGTCGCAGTGCGAAACGTCTAGGAGCCCAATAGTACTATAGAAATGCTGGAAATGAAAAGTTAAAAATTCATTTTGAAACAGAAAATTGTTGAATATTCGAATTACTGTAAAAATTTCATTTTTTATGTTTCAGAAAATTTTTATTTTCATTTTTATTTTCCTTGATAATAATATTGCGTTTTGAGAACATTTGGTTTTTGTGCTGAATAACTGTACTTATTAGAAATTTTCAAATTTTCAGTGTTTTCTGATTACTGCAACAAGCATTTAAATACCTTTTTTACCGAATTTTAGTTTAAAAAATTTTTTTCGGTTTCAAAAAAGTTTTCAGATTTGAACTTTTTTGGTTCTACTGCTCGGAAGGATTCTGCCCGGCATTTATTAATTTTGTATTAAGATGTAGTTTTGAACATTCCTTTCTATTTTTTTACTGTTTCTCCAAAAATTTAAGTTTTCCCACTCTATCCCAAAAAATACTATTTCATGTATACTACAGTGTTCTCGGCTAGCATAACTTAACAGTGACTCTTTGAAACAACAACTACAGTAATTCTAAAGTACTTTTTTTTTGGTTTTCTACTTATTTTCTGTCGAGAAAAACATTTTTGGTTCGAAATAGATTTTATGGTTAACTTCATCAGAAAAATTTTTTTTTGGATTACGGTATAGATTACTGTAACAGTAAAATTGACTTTGACGCTTCTCTTGATCTTTTCGCCGCAATCGTCGGAAATGAAGTCAATTATTTGGAATACTATCAGAATACGGTACAAGCACAATTTGTATGTCAAGATGGGTTTGTTTTCGAAATACAGTAATCTACATTAGTCTCGAACAAAAAATACTAATCTTCGGAAGTAATGGAAAATGATATATAGTTTTCTAGAAACAGTGTTATTTTTAGTTTCTTTTTTCCGGAAAAATCTAGCTACAGTAATCAGCTTTTCCTACAGTAATCTTACAATAATGTCTTGCATTTCACCGAAGCGCATAAATATTTGAATTTTTAAATAAAATGCAAAAAAAGTCTTTGAAACAGAAATTTTTCTTTTTTTTTCCTTGTCGAAAGTGCTACAGTAATCCAAGAAATTCACTGTAGTCGGATTTTTTTATACAGTAACCTTCAGTATTTTTTTTGAAATCCTATAGTATCGGAAATTGTTTTGGAAAACATTGAAAAATAAAAAAAAAACTTTTGAAACAGTAATTTTTGAAAAATGGGCGGAGCTAAATTTTTGCTTTTTCCAATTGAAAAACTAGAGTAATTCTATATTAGGAATAATAACTCCAAAACTTTGGGAAAAGAAAAAAAACTTTTTCGAAACAGAAATGTTGCGTTTTTTTTCAAAAGTTTTATTAAAAACTGGTTATTCTCTCTGAAAGAGTCCTACCGTAATCCCTAGAATTTTCTACAGTAGTTTTTTTGAACTTCTACAAGCAGACGTGTAATAACAAATTTTAGAGAAAACGCAGAAAAATTTGTTTTGAAACAGTATTTTTTTAAAGTGTGCAAAACTATTGCTTTAGAACTACAGTAACCAGTTTTCTTACTACAGTAATCCTACAGTACTCGATTTTTTTAATCGACAACAGCCCATTTGAGATCAGGCAATTAGGAGAAAACAGAAATTAAGAAAATTTTGAAACAGAAATTTTTAATTTTTTTTCAGAATTCTTACTGTAGTTATATCCTACAGTTATCTTTAGAATTTTCTACAGTAATATTTTCTTTGAACGCGATTAGCCTTTGCGAACTATGAAATTTGGGAAAAATTTTTAAAAAAAATTTTTGGAAACAGTATTTTTTGCCTCAATGAAGTTTGAATTATTATTCAAGACTATATTCCCACTTGAAATTCTAGAAAAAATCACTAGAAAACCGGAAAATTCAGTTTTAATTCAATTCAAAACTTATTGCTTCCTTCCAAAAATTCCCGCAACGATGCTCCGAAATCCCGCCTCCGCATGGCGTTTAGCACGATTTGAAATTCATTTTTCTTCGAATAAAACTATTTTTCCGCCGTTTTTCGCCGTTTTTCCTCGTATTTCATCGAATTTTTGTGATTTTTAATGAATTTTATTCAAATTTCAGTCAAAAATCGTCGAAAATGACGGTAACTATCTCCACAAACAATGATGTGTCGATGGCGCCGCAGAAAACCGAAACCGAGTCGATGCCGCAAAATTTCTCAGAGACATCGCAACACGCCGATGTTAAATTGACAAAAGTAAGCCGATTTTTAGAGAGAAAAACCGGAAAAATTGAGTTTTAAGAGGGTTTTTTGCTATTTTAACTTATTTTAGGCCTAAATCCCCCATTTTAAGCCTAAAATCACTTGGAAAGTTCAAATTCAGGTTCTATTCACTCGAGAAGACGCCTCCCAGATTCTTCTACTTGGGAAAGGACGTGGAAAATGTGTCGCTTTGTGGGAACAGGCAGAAGGCATCGATCCGTTCCGTATCCTGGCCACGAAGAATTCTGATGTGGATCCCAATGATGCATGGTTCGAATTCTCTTTAATTTTGCTGAAAAAGCGGGAAAAAAGCAGAAAAAACGCATTTTCCCCGAAAAAATTCTGGAAATTCCCTATTTTGCAGGCCAAAAGTGCTAAAATAGCCATTTTCTAGGCTGAAAACCCATTTCCAGGCCGAAAATCTGGATTCTAGCCCATTTTCCAGCCCAAAAACTGGATTCTTCTATAAATATCCCTAATTTCAGTAAATTCCCCGAGAATCGAGTATGTATTGGATATGCAGATGGATCGCTGGCTATTTTCAATACGGATAAAGAGGATTTGGCATTGGTAATGATTTTAGAAGGGAATTGAGGGTTTTGAAACGAAAAAATCGATTTTAACACTGAAGAACCCGGGTTTTTGGCATTTTTGAGGCGAAAAACCAGTTTTTTGGGCAATTTGAGACCAAAAACCAGTTTTTTCCGCGATTTTTCATCAAAAATGACTAATTTTCCATTCAGATGTCTCGGATTCCATCAGTTCATAGTGGATGCGCAACCCGGGCACTCTGCCGTCATGGAGATCGTGTTTTGAGGTATTTTCTTGTCAAACTCCTGGATTTTCCCCTATTTTTCAAATTTCCAGTGCCTCTTCCAATGGATCTCTATCGGAAATCGATGTGGAAACAGGGAAATCTAGGAAGATTTTCTCGGTGAGCCCTTTTTTCTCTTTTTTCTCAAAAATTCCAAAAAAATCTCGGTTTCAAGGTATATTTTAGGGTAGAAAAGAATATTCTGAACGCTCCGATCAATCTTAGGTCAATTTTCAAAATAGCCTTAAAAATACGCAGAAAAATGACTTTCCTTCAGGGCCAAGCAGGAATTCGTTCAATATGCACGACGTTCGGAGAGAGTGTAGTGATGGCCGGCGATTCGAATGGACAGATTACCATTTGGGATCTCAGAGAAGTCACCGATCCTATTGCTGGTGAGTGGGGTTTCTCAGTTCCAGGTTTCTCGAAAATCACCTTCAAATTCCTCGAGAATCATTAACCCAACGATAATCCAAAAAATGCAATCAGAAACGAAAAAAAGTCTGACTTGGAACCAAAAAGCTGCATTTTTAGAAGAAAATTGACCTGAATTTCCAGAAAATGCGCTAAAAATGCTTCAAAATCCAAGTTTATACCTCGAAATTGCTGAAATCTCTAAAGATATTTAAAAAGTCATTTTCCGATTGAAAAAACTGGTTTTTCTCCCGAAATCCCGAAATTCACAGCAAAAAATATATTTTCCAAACGAAAAACGGTATTTTTCTGACAAAACTGACCACAAAACCACTAAAATTCTTAATTTCCGAACAAAAATGGCATTTTTAGGCGACTTAGCCTACAAAATATTAGATGACAAAAAATAACTAAAACTCTTATTTTTTCGACCCATGAACTGCATTTTTGAGCTGTAAATGAAATTTTCCGACTAAAAATAGCCATAACCCTTTCAAAACAAAAAGATCTACAGCCAACCTTTTTTCGACTGAAAAAACTGCATTTTAGGCTCTAAAACCTCAAAAATCCTGGATTTTCTGACAAAACCCGACAACAAACCACTGAAATCCCAAAATCACAAAATCTACAGCCAAAACGCTAAAAAACGTGTTTCTGACTACAAAAACTGCATTTTTAAGCTTCAAAACCTCCAAAATCCCCTGAAAATTTCCCAAAACCTCCAATTTCTTTGCAGCCCAAAAGATCCCTGACCCTATCAAAACGATAATTCCATCAAAAAAAGCCCTGGATGCAGTGACAGCAATGACTTCTCATCCAGCTCAATCAAATCTAATTGCATGTGGAACAGATGATGGAATAGTTGGATTAATCGATGCAAGGAATACTCGAAATGCTCTTCTTACTTCCACTTATCTTATCGCTCGAAAAGGAATCACTCAGGTTCAATTTCATCCGACATGTGCTGATTCTCTTCTTGTTTCTGCAAATGATGGAAGTCTTGTTAGAATCGATGCAAGCAATGTTCCAATGTAAGGGTTTTTTGGCTTTGAGACCCCAAAAATCGGCTTTAGAATGGTCTAAATAGCTGGAATTCGTGAAAATTCCGTTAAAATCGCATAAAAATTACCATTTTTGGCTGAAAACCCCTTGAAAAGCGGTCCAAAACATCAAAAAATGGCTTTTTTAGCTCAAAATGCACTTAAAACCACTTTTCCCACACTTTTTAGCCTATCTAAACCCCTTTTCCATTCCTAAATCCCCATATTTCAGTGCCGCAGGAGCTCCTCGATCAATGAAAGATACAATTTGGTTGGAAGGAGATCTCGTGAATAATCTCCGTTCGGAAACGATTCGTGACGATGGAATTTATCCGATTAACTCATTTGATATCCACGAGGATACGGTAGTCGCCACGTCATCCATCGGAATGGTTTCACTCTTTCAACAATTGAATTTCTTCCCCATTGCAAAGGGGGGACGGTTCTGAATATTTTGATGGATTCTTGAATTCTGATAGATTCCCCTGATCATTTGAAACTAACCAGTTTTTTTCTTTTTTTTTCTGTTTCTTTGTACACGAAAAATCCATTTTCTATGTGAAAATTTGATTATTAACATTTTTCCTTCCCTTACGAACTTTCCCATTTTTTCCTGATTTTCCCTAAATTTTGCTGGATTTCCTGGATTTCATACTGGTTTTTATCACATTTTCTAATTTTTCGCTGTAAAAACCACCTATTTTTTCTGAATTTCCCTGAATTTCCCCGGATTTCCTGAATTTTATACTGGTTTTTTCCCCATTTTTGAATTTTTCGCCGTCAAAGACCCCCTTATTTTGATCACTTTTTTTATTTTTTCCATCATCATCGTCTTCTATTTTCCCGTGATTTGAAATTGACTATTTATTTTATGAATTTTCTGAGAATTCCATATTTTTTTCGGTTTTTCTATGGTTTTTTATTTGCTTGATCATTTGCAAAATGAGTTTATTTATGGTTTTTTCTTCCCTTTTTTCTGCTTTTTCTCCCCATTTCCTATGCCTTGAAACCTTCCAAAAGCTCAGAAAAAATACAGTAGAAATGTTCTACAGTAATCCCGATGCGCCCTTTAAAACCTCTAAAAAACTAGATTGAACGGAAACAGAATGTCTTTCGGAACAAAAAAAATTATGCTTAGAAAAAAAGTGTGATTTTTGAAACAGAAAATACTTTAAAAACTGACTACCGTAGTCATTTTCAAAAGCGCAGTGACTACGGTAGGGAATTGAAATTTGAAATAAAAATTCAGTTTCAGAAACAAGCAAGTTTTGAAAATTGTCTCTAATGTGAATCTTTTGAACTTCCTATTTCCGACATTTTTCTTTTGAACAAAAAATTGCAGTAAAAATTGAATGCCGTAATCTCCTCCCCAACTACTTTAATTTTACATAAAAAATTCGGTTTCACAGAAAATTAAATTGAATGTGAGTATTCCTTTTGGTTTTGTCCCATATATAATATTTCAAAATATTCTGGAATTTTTGATTTTTGAAAAAAAAAGACTTACAGTCAAGACTTTTTACTGTTGTCATTTTTTTAAAGCGTAATGACTACAGTAGAGAAAAGGTGAAATCGCAATTTTTTCAGTTTCACGGAAAATTATTTTTTGGAAATTTTTTTGATGTGAGATGTTGTTCGCAAAAGTAACCAGAAAAATAGAAACTCATCTTTAAAAAACAGTTTTCAGCCCATTTAATGCCAGAAAGTGCAAAAAATTATTCTGTTTCACGAAAAATTAATTCTCGACAATTTAGTTGAATGTGAGTAAACATAAGTTCTTGTTTCATAATTTTCGAAATATTCTGAAAAAATCGAATCGAAAGAAAAAATGCAGTGAAATCTTGCTACTGTAGTCATTTGCGCAGTGAGTACGGTAGGAATATTGAAATTTTGGAAAAATTCGGTTTCATAAAAAAGTGATTTTTTAGAAATTGTTTTCGGTGTTAATGTACCAAGCATTTTTTAAAAAACATTCTGAAAATACTAATTTGGAAACAAGAAACACAGTAAAAACTCTCTACCGTAGTCTCTTCTCCAGCTTTTTTAATTTTACGAAAAAAGTTCGGTTTCACGAAAAGTTATTTTTTAAAAAATAAATTCAATTGACAATTATACAAGTCAGCCTCAAAATATTCCGAATATTCGAAATCACAGTTCAAAAAGCATTCTACCGTAATCCAATGCGCCTCCTAAAGTAGAAATTAAAAAATAAATCTGTTTCACGAAAAATAAATTTTCGGAAATACATTTTAGTTTCGATACCTTCGTGATAGTGAAAAGTTCATCTAAATTTTCAAAAAATTCCGATGACCGTAATCTCAAATTCCATTTTTGAGTGTTCTTTTCTTCCTTTTCCCCGTTTTGTCATGGAAAAAAGAGAAGTGACGAAAGAAAAGTGATAAGAAAGATAGAAAAAGGGAGGTATTGCAATATAAACACAACACAGAGCGGGAGAAGAAGAAGAAAAATGTGTTCTCTGTTTAGAGTGACGCGCTTTTTTTTGCTTCAAATTCCTTCTTTTCCTGGAATTTTAGACAGAAATAGGGTTTTACAGCCAAATATTCAGTTTCAAAGCATTTAAAATCATATTTCCAACTGGAAAATAATGGCTTCCAAGCCGGAAATTAGTTAAAAATGCTTTTGTAATCCTCTCAAAAAATTACAGATTTAGGTCATATTTTGTTCAAAAATAATTTCTTTTTCTAGGATCAGGATGTTGCCCTATGTTGCCCCATTACTGTTTAAAAAGAAGCTTTTGAGATACGTTCAGTGTAAAAAAACCACTTTTCAATTTCAGTCAATTTTTTTGAAATATTTTGAAACGGAAGAATTTTTCTGAAAATTTTATTAGACCCAGAAATCTGATTTTAATACTTTTCCAATGTGTAATTCCAATAAACTTAATTAGACAAATTCTGTTTCATGAATTTCGAAAATTACACAAAAATAATTCCTTCCATTTTTTGTCCTAAATTGTATCCTTACTATCTTCAATTTTTTCTTCATGAAGTGCTATTTCCAAATGCATCAAAAAAGGGCGGAACTTATAGAGAACACCTTTAATCCGATAAAACTATTAAACTTTTTTAAATTTTCGGTTTTCTGAATTCCGGACATTTTCCTGGTAATCTTGTGAAAATAGACCTTTCACTGACAAGATTATCAATCATTTTTTCTCCTCTCTTGCTTTTTTTCTCTTCGAAACAAATATCCAACTAGTCACAAGTCATCTCATAACCGCTAACCGCAAGGGATATCTCTCTCTCTCTCTCTCTCTCTCTCTTCCTTCAAGAAAGAGATAAACATACTACTTGTAAACGATCACTTTTCATCCAACTGATTTTTTTTGAGTTTTCGAGAAAAATAGCAGATTTCTGCTCGATTTTTCGTTTTTTTTTTCGAAATTCCACATGTCTCGGAAAGTTTAAAGGGTTCTGAACACCTGGTGGGGGTTTTTGAGAGAAGATACTTGAGATGGAGGTTGTTGAAACGAACTTTTTGGCACAAACATAGTTTTTTCGAGCTGCTCTTCAGTTTTAGAACGATTTTCTTTAAATCTATGGCTTTGTGAGCTAGGGTTTTTCGTCTAGAAGGTTCCAGAAATATATTAGATTTTCTTCACCTGTGAAATCAGCGACTCTGCGAATTTTCGAAAGGCCTAGAGGCTTTGAAACAGAAGTTTTTATATTGAGACTTTTCGAACCCAAGAAGTTCTGAAAACTCTGGTGTTTCAAATATGTCAACAGAAGCATTCTCAAACCATGACTTTCTGAAGTCAGAAGGCTTTGAAACTGTAAAAGTTTCAAATCCGAGACGTTCCGGAACCATATAACATCTCAAAATAATCCGCTTCCGGTGTCACCCAACTGATCACCAGAAGCTTCTAGAACGCCCAGGATGGTTCAGATCGGCCTAAAAAGACTTGGAAAGGCCTAAAAAGCGTAAAGAAGCTCGAAATCTGGAGTCATAATTTATTGAGTCACTCTCGGACAGTTGACAGGATTGAAATGAGCGGCTCCGCGATTTGTTGGTAGACGCTTTGAAACCGTATTTTTTTAATAGTGACACCAGATTGGAAACCTTCTGAAACTATAACTTTCTGAAGTCAGAAGGCTTTGAAACTGTAAAAGTTTCAAGTCTAAGACGTTGATAAACCAAAGAACATCTTGAGAAAGTCTATTCCCTTCCTCCGTGGTCATCCAACTGATCACCACAAGCTAGATCACCAGAAGCTTCTGGAATGCCCATGAAGGTTCAGATCATCCTAAAAAAAAGCTTGGAAAGGCCTAAAAAGCCTAAAGAAGCTCGAAATCCGGAGTCATAATTTATTGAGTCACTCTCGGACAGTTGACAGGATTGAAATGAGCGGCTCCGCGATTTGTTAGTAGACGTTTTGAAACAGAAGTTTTTTTAATATGAAGATGTTAGATTAGAAACGTTCTAAAACTATGACTATCCAAAGTCAGAAGGCTTTGAAACTGTAAACTTTTGAAATCCAAGACGCTGATAAACATGGAACAGCCTGAGGCTATCAAACTTCCGGTCTATTCCCTCGTCACCCCGCTGACCAATTCGAGAATCAATGTGTTCCGCTTGAAATGACCAATTACACCAGTTAAACTGGTTTTTTCTTCTTCTTCTTCCTCCCCCCAGCTGTTTTTATTGTCGATTTGACAAAAAACCCGCGAGTTTTCTACCCGACACAGCTGGCCCCCTTTGCAGCTGCTCATTCTCCACTTGTTTATAGGACAATTTCGAAACAAGGAATTTCCAGCAAACAATTTGCTGAATAATCCTATCAAAAGGTGGTTTCCACCTCCAGGTGTTGGCATTTGTATGATAAGAGGAGAAGAAGAGAAGTGTGACTTGATTACTCGTGTGTTCTGAACTTTTATAGGCTACGGAAATAGCTTGGAAAAAGAGTTTGTGGCTTCTAATAACTGATTTCGGCTGAAAAAAGGTTTTGATCACTTCGGAAAGCCTTAATCCAGAGCTTGACGCTTCCGGAAAGTTCTAGCCGGATCCTTCTGAGTTTCCAGCTCAAAATATGATTAATATGAGCCTTTAACGTGTTTTGAACCTTTCGAAAAGCCATTAACCTAGTTTTAGTCTAGTGTTGCCTAAACTAGACTTGAAACAGGAAATAAGGCTTAAAATCAGGGTTCATTGGAAATCGGAAAAAAATCCGTATAATCCATCGGAATTCAGTTTGAAAACCTTGAAAAACGGATTTTTGAAAAAAAAAATTTCCGGTTTCAAATGACCTGAAAAAATATTTGAATTGCTTAAAATGCATTCAAAAATATTTCCTTGTTGAATCAAAGCCTGAAGGTTCAGAAATCTCTGAATTTGGACATCCAGACAAACATGTTCTCCTCTGGACATCTTGAGACACTTGTTTCCTCAAATATCCTGAATTTTTCGAAATTCTGCTATTCAAAAAATCATAAAAATACCAGTTTCACTCGAAACTTACTAATTCTGTATTTCTGAAAATGACTATTAAGATCATAAAAAATCTAAGGAGATCTCTGATTCCGCTCTCCTCCTTAAAAAAAGAGAATTCCTTTTTTCTTCCGTTTCATCTCGAAAAAATAGGGAGTTGTTTAGAACCAATTTATCCTCTTCAATTGGTCTTCCTCCTCCTATCTCTTGTGGAATGGCATTCCACATGGAAGAGGAAGAAAAACGACACAAAAAGAAGAAATCACACCTGCTGTGTCGGTTTTCGAGAAGAAATGTATTCTCTGCGTCTCTTCCCTCTCTCCGCTTTTCTCTCCGTCTCTTTTCTCTCTCGTTCTTCTTTCGATGCCCTCTTCCATTTCATCTTTTTTTTGTCATCTTTGACGCCTTGTGGAATTTTCTTTCTTCTTCTTTTTTTCCCACTCATTTCGCACTTTTTGAGCATGAAATTAGCAATGGAGCTGGTGGTGGAAGAGAATGCAAATGCGCTCTGTTGAGAGGCCATGTGGAAGAAGAAAAGGAGAGACTTGTTTACTATTGCCCTATTTTTCATAGAAAACTCTGGAAAAATGGGCTTTTTTTGCTATTTGGATGGCTTTTTGAGGGGAAGAAAGTCTTTTTGGCTAGAATTAACTAGATTTTTGGCTTTGGATTATAATGATGAGCAACAAATTTGGAAAAAGCTGGATTTTGCGGGAAAATAGGCGAAATTCGAGATTTTGATAGTTTTTAATCTGAACTAAAGACATCCTCTTGTTTTTGCTCTGATAATCTAGATGAGTATTTGGAACAGTAGATTTTTTTTTAGGAAAAGTTAGTTGCTCAGCTTAGCTGACTAGCTTTGCTTTAGCGTCATGGTTAGCTAGTCAGCGTTTTTTCTGAATTTCTAGTAACATTTTGCTGTTTCTGTGTTTACCGATAGGTAGTCTCACATCGAATTCGTTGATAGTTTACAGTTCATACGATTTTAAAGAATGAAGACAGAATTCCGGAACTTGGCACAGTGCCAGAAGGGTTCAGATGGTCTTGTTTAGCAGTTTCGTCTGGATAATAGCAGCTGCTCAGCTTAGCTTAGCCTTAGCGTCATGGTTAGCTTGTCAGCTTTTTAACTGAAAATCCCTGTTTCAATGTTCTGAGATAGGATGAACGATTTTGTTGCTAGTCGGTTCCAAATCTGATATAATTAGACAGAATTCCGAAACTTGGCACGGTGCCAGAAGGATTCAGATGGTCTTGCAAGCTGTGATAATAGTTAGCTTGTAGCGTTTTTTAACTGTTTCACTAACTGTTATCAATAAAGCACATTTGCAAAGTCCTTCCGAACCTAACTGATTGTTGTACTATATTTCTCCGGGTTGTATTTGAGTTGTTGCTTATCCCTAAACGCCCTCACACAGTGTTCTTCGTCAAGTGATTACCTCATTTCTCTTCATATATTTCTGTTTACTTTTATGTTGTCCCCCACTGTTTCAAACACAGTATACAGAAAAAAACGACGCTTTTTAATAGGTTTAGAGGTCAAATTAAGCTTAGATTAAGGGTGTTTAGGGTTATTTTAGTTGATTTGAAGTGAAAAATTAGTTATTTTTGGCCTATTTTAACTCAAAATAGCTAAAATAGCAATTTTAAAGCCAAAATTCACATATGTTAAACTTAAATTAAGCTCGATAATCGTAAGCCTCAAAATAACCTTTGTGAAACTGAAAAAAACATCTGTTTCAAATAATATTTTTCCTATTTTGGATCGGAAATCTGATCGTTTTTCGTTTTGTTAGTGATAAATAGGCCTAAAATCAGTCTGAAAGTCGAAAAAAGGCAGCTATTTCAGGTTTTTTTCAACCTATTTTCATCTGTTTCAAGGGTTTTCTTAGACAATTCTATACTTTTCCAATTCGTTTCCCCTAGGAATTTCCATCTGTTCTATTTGCCACGTCATCATTAATCATGTTGTATCAATTTCTATATTTACCCTCTCCCTCTCTCTTCCGTCACAATCGAATACATACTATCACTTACTTCTATTTGTGTACTCTTTCTTTTTTGCAGAAAGCGAAAGAGCCGCCCATCTCTCTGTCTGCTTCTCTGCGTTCTCTTCAATCTCTAAACAAGAGAGAGAGAGAGAGAAACAACGACGAACGATCAGTTTATCCCCATCGACGAACGAGAGCAAACCATTCTACCAATTGCTCGCTTTCTGTCTCCTCAATTCAACACAGTTGGTCACCAAAGAGGTAGGTTTTTGGGGGTTTTTTGCGAAAAAAACTTTAAATGGGCTTCTTGGGACCTTAAAATAGGGTTTCTGTGAAAATCGGGGTTTTGAGGGCAATAATATCCAAGAATCGGCAATTGGAGCCTTGAAAATAGGATTAGAAAATCTTGAAACATGTTTTTTTTTTCTGCTCTTGCTATCAATAAAAAATTGAAATTTTGTGTATGCTACGCCTAATTAATTAGAGATTTTGAGTTCCGAAAAAGGGATGAAGGAATCTTGAAACGGGGTTTTTAGGTCAGGAAAAAGCTATTTTACGCATGAAGATTAGGTTTTTTCAGTGGAATTTTAAGCTTTTAGCAGGCTGAAATTCGCCTTTGGAATGCTAAAATAGGCGAATGGAGCTTTGAAAATAGGCTTCGATAGGTTTAAGGCTCGTTTTTCCAAACAATTTAAATTCGGTCTGTGTATGGCTTACGGACGCATAGAATTAGAGATTTTGAGTTCCGAAAAAGGGCTGATGGAATCTTGAAACAGGCTAATTGTTTTAGCATAAACGTAGGGTTTTCAGTGGAATTTTAAGCTTCTAGTAGACTAAAAATCGCTTTTAGGATCCTAAAAATAGCTTATCAATGTCAAAATCAAGGTTTTCTAGGCTAAAATCGGTAATTCGAGGACCTAATAAATCCATTATCCAAATCATCCCCTTTTCCCTTGCGAAAATCAATTAAAATGTGGAATTTCAGAAATCGAAAAGAGACAAAACACGAAAGACTAATTGAATTAGCCTCGAATTCCTCTCTTCCCTCTGACCAACTAGGACAACGACGATATCCATTCGACACACACAACAAACGACGACATATTCTTCTTCTCTGAATCTATAAATAGACTACAAAGACTACAAAGACTACAGATGGGCATCCTCGATCATCCATCTTCTTCTGGTAAGGGGATTTTTTTGGGTTGGATTATTAGGGGTTTTGGGTTTTTAGGCTAGATTGGAGGGGTTCTGGCTTGAAATAGCTGTTTTAAGCCTATTTTAGGCATGAAAATGAGCTTTTTTGGGTTGCAAATGTAGGTTTTTGGCCTTTCTTGGCTGAAATTAGGCTATTTTGAGATTATTTTTAGCTTCTAATGGCTATTTCCTGTTTTTTCAGGCTTAAATTAGGCTATTTTTGAGTACCAGTTTAGTCGACAGCACTACTGTATTTTTTGCAAAAAATATAAATATATCGAGAATATGAAACGGTCTATCAATCTAATTCTCTAGATTGATGAATGTGATGAATGAATCGAAATGACATGTTATCATTGAATAGGCGCCTCTTTTCTCTCTTTTTTTTCGATCACTTCTTCTTTGTGTATTTTTAACAAGTTTCTCCTTTTCTCCCTGATTGTTCCGTGTGGAGAATAGAAAAGAAGAAGACTTTGATCGTCATGGTTTTTGATTTATTATAGTTTCTATCTCTCTTGATATCTTTTTCTTAACGGGATATTCTAGATAGTTTAGAGGGATTAGAGGGGGATCTATAGGAGTATTTTTGAGTTCAAAAAAATTCTCAATTTTTAAAACGAGTATTCAAGACTAATAACAAAATGTATTCGGAAATCGTTATTCTATCGGAATGTTTTGAAACTGTATTTTTTTTCTGAAAACAAAAAAAATCACTGTTTCATTGGGTTATCAGCACTAGAATTGTTCCTGGATTTCTCCAGTTTCCATGATTTTACCCGTCCGGATCCCAAGTTTACTTGTTCCAAAAATTCGAGGCATTAAGATGGAATTGAATTTCGGAGAAAATTTATTTTTGATTGCATGTTGTGAATTTTGGAGAAAGAAACAGATGAAATTCTGAATATATTCTGCTTCCCGGGTACTGAATTCTTCGAATTCACCAAGTTTTCTTTTAGTCTCAACTGGTTTTTTTCTTGGATTTTTCTCAGTTTCTAGACGATTGGAAGGGGCTGCTAATGAAATATATGTGTATGGAAATCATTTTTCTATCGATAGTTTTTGAAACTGCATTTTTTTTGTAAAAGCAGAAAAAATCACTGTTCCGTTGATCTATCAACACTAGAATTGTTCCTTGATTCCGTCAGTTTCCACTCATTTATCGCTGGCAGATCCCGTCAAATTTTTATTTTCCAATTTCGAGACCTCGAGGGCACTAGCTGAACTAATGGAATTGAATTTTGAAACATTTTTATTTTTGGATGCAAAAATTTTGAGACAGTATTTTTTTCTTTCTACCGGAAAAGCAGATAAATGACTGAATTCCACTCTTCTGATTCTGATTTTCAAAACCCAAACAGCTACAGTAATCTGCCACGTTCAGAATGTCTGTGGTTACCATGAAGTTGGTTCACAAAGAAAAGATTACGGTAGCTAAAAGGCCTAAAATCCAAGCGCATTTCCTTAACCCTTTCCGTTTTCTCCTTTAGGAGCCCCACTTATAGATGAATCTCAAAGCTAATTATTTTTGAATTTTCGCAATATTGTGAAATTGCAAAAATTATTTTTTTGGATCATTTTCGTAGAGTCTCCATTTGAAACTCCAATTCTCTAGGAGGATAGAATCTAGTGTTAATAAGAAGAAGTCCAAAGAACCTCCACACGTTCTGTGATCCTCCGATCCTCTGGATTTGATGATTTTTCTTCTGCAAAAAAGAAAGAAATCCCGGAAAAACAGAGGGAGATTCACGGAACAGCTTTGATTAATGGGAATGGGGGCGTCCTCTCGACGCATTTTTTTATCGAAGGAGAAGATATTTGGATGAGAAGAAGAGATAGGTACACATATATCAATAACACAAGATACACGCAATTTGAGTTTTGGTTTTAAGGGAACAAGGGGGGGGGGGAAAGATGATCAGAAATTATGGTTCATCGGAGGCTTGAAATAGGCTTAAGACAGCCTTGGGAGCCTGAATATTGAGAATTGAGTGACAAAAACACTGGAAAGAAGGGGCCACAACAGTCCTAACAGCAGTTTTATCTGAAGATCCACAGTTTTGAAAATATTTTTGAAACAGTAAAAACTGAAAACTGAAATGAGTTCCCCAACGTATCATAATTATTTTAAAATAATTTTTAAAGTGTCAGAAACAGCAAAAATATGACCTCAATCATAGGCTTCAACCTATAAATCCGCCCCCTAATCACCATTTTTTTTCAGGTAGTCAACCAGGACAACCACGTGGAATGACTTCCTCATCAACGAGTGGGTTCTTGGGAATCGAATGGCGAAAATGGTTTCCACCGGTGACTTCTCGATCATTTCTCTCGCATTATCTCCCTGCATCGGGTGCCATTTCACATACTCTCTACACTGTTCATCTATTCTCACCCAATATTATCTCAAGGTATGACACGACAAATAAGCCACGCCCCTTTCTTCAATTTTCTGTGTTTCAATTTCAAAAAAAGGTTTCTTCAAAAAATAAATGGGCGGAGCCTAATTTCCAAAGCCAAGCCCCTTTTATCTTCAAGCCACGCCCTCTCCATCTAAACCAGGCCATTTTCGATCTAAAATTATCGTTCAATTTTTAAAAAATGGGCGGAGCTAAAAAAATCGACGAAAAGTGGGCGGAGCCTAATTAAGCCACGCCCTTTTTTAGACAATTTTTGTCTGGAAACTTGCTGTAATTTGGCGATTCCACGTGGAAATGACTATGAAGAATAAATTGCTATGGGATTTTCCGAGTCGAAATTTGTGGAATTTTGAAACCGGAAAAAAACTTTTTGTCATTTGCAGCTTGTTCCCAACTGGTGATCTAGCAGTGAGCAACACGATTCTGTTCAATGCGAACGTGGGACTCGGTTTCTACGTGTATTTCAGAAGACATCTTCATCGTGTCAATCCGTGGGAGAGAGTTGAATTCAGGTATGGGATTTGAGAGGGTTGGGGACGGTTTTTCAGGCTATTTTCAGGCCTTTTTAGGCATTTTTAGGCTGTTTTTAAGCAATTTTAGGCCTATTTTAAGCCTTTTTTGGCCATTTTTGACCTCCTACCTACCGTAATCTTTTTTCCAGTGTCCTCTCCTCCACCCTCTTCAATTTCGGAAGTCTCCTCGCGGCAGTCCTTATCAAAGCCCTTTTCCCATCGAAAACGCCCACATGGTTGAAATCTCTGACGGCTACAGTACTCTCTGGATACCTTTTGTCACGTGCCGCCAAATATATGGGATTATTGGATCACAGAGCATCTTCTGGAAGAGGATCCGTTTCGCCGGCTAGAAGGTAGGTACTATTTGTTTTTGTGAAGAAAAGATTCCCCGCATGAAACAGTGATTTTTTCCTAAAGACTGGTTTCTGGTTTTTAGGCTTGGTTTAGGCATTTTCAAGTTCGAAATAGGCTGGTTTAAGGCCTTTCCGAGGCCTTTTTAGACCTATTTTTAGTTTTTCTAGGCTTGAAATAGGCTGGTTTAAGGCCTTTTTAGGCTCTATCGAGGCCTATTTTCGGTTTTTCAGGCCTATGAAGTCTAGTTTGAAGGCCTTGTTTGAAGGCTTTTCGAGGTCTTTCCTTTTCGGATTTTCGGCTGGTTTAGGCCTCTTGTTGGACCTTTTTAGGGTAATTTCAGGCTTTTGAGGCCCTTGTTTAGGCCTTTTCATACTTGTTTGGGGTCCTTTGAGGTTTTTTCAGGACCTTTGCAATTTCAATTTTTAGATTTGTTTAAGGCTCATTTAAGGGCATTTTACGAGTTTTTTGTCAATTTTAGGCCTTTTTTAAGGTTTTTAGGTCATTTTCAGGCCTAGATTTAGGTTTTTCGAAGTTTTCTCACGCCTTTTTCCAGGCTATTTTGAGAATTTGAAGTCTATTTTGAAGGGCTTTTCAAGCCTTCTCCAGCTATTTTCTTAATTTTTAAGGCTTTTTAAGGCCAGTTAAAGGCTTTTTTTGTGAGCCGTTCAAGAGGCCTTATATCGGTTTTATCGAACTTTTAAGGTCACTTTCGAATCTGTTTTTAGACTTCTCGACAGCTTTTTCTGAAACCGGAAATTTTTTCTAGGCTTTCCTAGACTATTTTCTGTCTTCTGCTCCTTATCGTGTGTATATTCTAGCGTGCTGTCTCGCCGACAAACCGCTCTTCCTTCATCCGGCAAGCCGTCTCCTGTAGATGATACAGTGCCAACTTCATCAGAATTGCATTTGGATACTCAGTCATCCTCTTCTCCAATGCCATCATCCATGGAAACACCTCCACAAAGCCAAGAATTCTACTCATCTGCCTTTATGACACCATCGGCCACCGAACACACTGGATCAGAGATGGGAGGGAGTCTCGAAGAGTCTGGAATGCCGACGGATCGTCAAAACTATCGATATCTGCATTCGTACGCCCTGAATATGCTCAGTCAGACCCCACATCGAAAGGAGACGATTCTGAGGAGGACGGTGAAGCAACAGAAGCCATTAGAGATGAGCAAGACGCCCCTCCCTATCAGCTTCGTCACCCCAGACCCATCGCCATCGAAAACGACACTCTACACTCCGCCCCCTTCCCGGTTAGAGGTCCCGAAACGATCCGCCCATCGAAGGACCGCCCGGAAGACTGCCAACGAACGAGACCGCCTGGATGAGTACATTGACGTGGCAATAGGCCACGCCCCCTTGGCTCTTGGAACTTTTGCTCTTGGATGCTGGTACACTGGAACTGTTCCCATGTGGACGACTATTAAATTTATTTTCTCCGCATAATTTTGGCTCTTTTTGGAAGCCACACCCTCTTTTTTGAAAGCCACGCCCCCTTTAAACTATATATTATCCCATTTACCGGTAGAAGATAGTTGGTGACCAAAAGCCTGTGACATTTTCTGAAATAAATGCATTTTTCTCGGTTTTTTTTGGCTTTAAAGGGTCTGATTGCTTAGATTAAGATTGATTTAGACTTTCGGAGCCGGAATTTAGGGGCGAGGTAAGCCTAGAACTTTGAAAAGGGTTTATATCGTTTATTTTCTAGTGACCATTTTCGGAATAGCCAATAGGAAGCACAAAGGGGTTTAAAAGAGAATATGAAACCGAAAAAAATTGAAAAGGGGCTTTTTGGAAAGAGCTGAAAACCTGGAACCCAACAATCCGGTCATTGTACCATCATCCGAATTCTTTCCTGTATATTCTCTATCATTTTCGATTTTTTTCAAACGATTATGGCTTCCAAAATTATGAGGAAAATATTTGATAATTTTGGAAATCAAAATAGCCCAAATGCGACATTAATCTATTATTATAAAAAAATAGTGGAAAGACTCGTTGAAACAGTAAATAAAATTACTTTCAAAAAAATTAATTCGTGTTTCTACTGAAATCGTAATGTCTTGAAAACTTCTAATAATTAATACTCCCGATGTAGTCGAACCCTTAACCAAAACTTCAGAAAATTGTAGAAGAGCCTGAAAATTTGCAAAATTAGAAAAAAACACAGAATTTTTGCCCTAAACAATAGGTCTTCAAAAAGCGTAAAAATATTTCATATAAACTTCCTGAAAATTTCAAAAAATGCCTGAAGCTAGTCCTCAAATGCCTTAAACAAGACCAATAACATCCTCAAAAACCCGAAATTAACCCCGCTAACCAGTCTAGGAAACATGAAAGAAAGGCATCGAATTGCCCTTTAAAAACCCAGAAATCCAAACAAATTCCGAAAATCTACCTGAAAAAGCAGGAAACATGCATTTAAAATCATTTTCTTTGTGAAACCTAAAAATTCCGATGATCAAATACCGAATCCAAAATATATGATTTGATGAAGTTTTGAAATTTCTGTACCAAAATTTTTGTTAATCCTTTTTTGTACTGAAACAGTAAGAAAACTTCCTCTCGAAAAAATATTTGTGTTTCTTCTGAAGTAATAAAGAACACTGTCTAATCAAAAATCACTAGACCGTATAATAGTGCTACCCAAAAAGTCAGGGACAAACCTAGAAAAAGAGTCTGAATTTAAAAATTCAGTGAATTAATCATATGAGCTTGCTAAACACTATAAATTATTATCCAAACCTACAACCTCGACATTAATCCATTATTATCGAAAAAAAGAGAATGTAGCTCGTCGAAACAGTAAACAAGAGTAACTTTCAAAAAATATATTCGTGTTTCTTCTGAAGTCCTAATGTCACGAAAAATTCTAATAATTCAATATATCTAATAGTCCAAATAGAAGTCCTGGTCCAGTCAAAAATGTCTGAAAAAAACCTTGGGTCTCAAAATAACTTGATAAATGAAAAATTAGAATTTTGACCATAATTGCCTTTAATAAAATAGGATTAACCATATGACCTTGTTTCAGAAGCCTAAAAAATCCTACATAAAACCACATTCTAAATAACCCGAGTACTCTAAAAACTCCTTGAAAAAGACTTCATAACATTTTGAAATAGAAAAAATTATGTTTCAAAAAAAGGTTGTGTATTAAAATCGTTGAGTAATGCGTTTTGTACATAAAAATTTCTTGATAATTATCCGAGCCTAGCCATTATACCAATCCATTATTATCAAAGAAAAGAGTAGAAATCCTCGTTGAAACATTAAATAATTTTCATTTCCAAAAAAATTTTCGTGTTTCTACTGAAGTCTTTATGTACTGAAAAAATGTAATAATCAATACTCGGTATGTTATCTTCATAAAATTGTAACGATCTAAAAACTTTTTGAGAAAGCTCTATATCCCCAAAACCTGGTCAAGAATAGCCCTAAAATGCCTTAAACAGGCCTAAAATAACCTTTAAAAACCCTGAATGGAGCCTCTAACCAGTCTAGAGAACCTCCAAGGAAGCCTTCAAAATACCCTTTGAAAATTCAAAAAACTACTTAAATCCACTAAAAAAAGCATTAAAACGGCCTAAAAAATGCCTAAAACCAGCCTAAATTAAGCCTAAACCCCTAACCTCCCCTCTTCCGAAACCAAATTTCCAGACGTCTAAACTTTTAGCCTTCCTCCTCCACCACTCGATTCTCCACTTCCCTCTTCGAATGGCTTCGCCAATCACAATGGAATTCATCTTTGAATCTCTCTTTTTGATACAGTAATCTCTTTGTTTTTATGGTCACTACAGTAATCCTCTAGGCCACGCCCCCTTTAAATCACAATTTCTTCTTTACAAATGATACTCTCTTTTGTCTTTTGGTAGTTTTGAGTCTCTATTTTTGCAATTATTTCTTTGAGGTCTCTCTTTCTTTTTTCATTAATTGTTTATTTGTTCACGTGTTGCTCAGAATAAAAAAGTTTCCCTTTTGGAAATACAGTAATCTAAAAATTTCAACTTTGGAAAAAAAATTTTTTTGCGGTTCCATAAATTTTTTTATTAATTTTCGGTCAGTTCGTACTTTACTAATGGCTTATAACCTCTACAAAAAATAGATTACTGTAGGTACCGTAGCTTAGGGACTACAGTAATCCGCAGGAAAGTTGATTTTAATGAAATTTTTTTTACGGTTTCCAACCTTTGAAAATTTTTCAGTTGTTCAACAATATTTTGATGAGACGAATTTTATACCTTGAGGCTACTGTATAATAACTACAGTAATCCCCGAAAAATTTTTATTTTTCAATTTTTCGCAGTTTCAAAATTTTTTTTTAATTTTTGATTTTTTGAAATATTTTCAATTCTAAAGACGATCCGAAACTAAAAAGATTACTGTAGGTATCATAGGAACTACAGTAATCCGTAAAAACTTTTCATAAAACAAAAAATATTTCTCACTGTTTCAAAAAATTAAGGAGAATTAGTCATTTTCTGAATTCAGTCATTGCGTCAGCTCTTCTTACCATTTCAAAGAATACTGTAGGTACCATAGGACAAGGACTACAGTAATCTCCAAAAATGTTGATTTTTCGAGAAAAAGTTTTCTCTGTTTCTGAATTTTTTGAGTTTTGTAACTTTTGATAGGAAGATCGTCGGATTTTGTTTGCTATTCATTCTGAAGTAATTAGACCCGCTCGCTTCTCTTTTTCTGTCCATTGCGAATTCCCGCCGCCTCGTCTCCAAAAGCTACAGTAATCGCCGGGAAACGGTTTTCACTGTTTCAGAAAATCGTTGAAAATTATTATAGATTTTTATTCAGAATTATTCAGTCCTTTTTTTCTAATCTCGTTACCACAAAATTAACAGATTACTGTGGGTACAGTAGGACAGGGACTACAATAATTCCTAAAAATTTTGGTTTGTCAAAAAAAAAATATTTTCACTGTTTCTGAATTTTCAGAAATTGTTGATATTTTTAAATTATTGATTTAGCTTTTATCGGTTACCCATTACTGTTAAAAATTAAAAATAGAAACTAACGTAACCGCAGCAAAAATTTGATTTCCCAGGAAAAAAGTTTACAATTTCAAAATAGTATATTTAAAATTAGCATTTGAATAAATTGTGATGTTGCATACGTTACACCATTTTTAGAAGATGTTTGTTGATTACTGTATACGGTACCATAACTACAGTAATCACTGAAGATCCTAATTTTGGAGAGAAAAATTTATCACTGTTTCAAATTTTTTTCCAATTTTTGGGGTTTTTGTGACAGTTTGTTTGTAAATACACTCCTACCTGAAAATTTTTTGGAAAGTAATTTTTTACTGTTTCGGAATATTTCTAAATTGTTTCCTGTCTGAGACACCTTGATCGGCATAGTGTGTTGCAATTTCACAGACTACTGTAGGTACCATAAGACAGTGCCTACTTTTCAAATTGCATTTTGAATAATATTATTCCCTGTTTCAAAAATTTAATTTTAAAGCACAAGCACTTGCTGTTTCAATAGCTCGTCACCTTATCTTTCTGGAAATAAACCTACTGTAGATTACTGTAGTTTTTTGAAACACTGTAAATTAAAATTTAAAAAAATTCTGTTTCTAGAAATTGTTTGATTCTCGGAGTATTTATTGTATTTAATTTAGATTAGACTAATATTCAAGCTATGAGGTACTAACTACAGTAACTCAGAGTTTTTCTGGAATTTTTTTTGATTTTTTTGAAAATACTGTTTCAAAAATTTTTTAGAAATGTTATTTTTTAATGTATTATTGTTGAGACGTAATAATCTGACTGCAAGAAAATAATTCTGTAACTACCGTAATCCACAAAATTTTAAGCTTCCAAATAAAAATCACTGTTTCAAAAAATTCAAAACTTCATTCTCAATTTTTCTTGTGATTCTATCCATAACTGTACCTTTCAGATAACTACTTTATCACAAGAAATTACGATACATTCTGGAATACTAAAGCCTACAGTAATCCGGATTTTTTTTTGATTCAGAGATAGAAATTTTTTTTTGCGGTTTCAAAATTGTTTTCTTCAGTTTTCGGTTAGTTCGTACTTTACTAACGGGCTTGTGTCAGTAGGAAAATACATATTACTGTAGATATCATAAGCCAATAGATACAGTAATCTCCAGGAAAGCTTTTTATGAAAAAATATTTTTTTTTCACGGTTTCGAAGTTTATTTTCAAACTTTTTAGTTTTTGAATAACTTTTGATATATTTAGTTTTAGGTCTTTTACCTGCTAGATATTACTGTACAATAACTACAGTAATCCTCAAAAATTTTAGTTTCTCACAAGAGAATATATTTTTCACTGTTCAGGATATATTTTTCACTGTTCCTGATTTTTTAATTTTTTAATTTTTTGAAATAACTTCAATTGGCCCGATAAGGAAATCAAAAGAATACTGTAGATATCTCAGAAGATCATAAAAGAGGAACTACCGTAATCCCGAAAAAAATTTTCAAGAAATTTAAAAAAAAACAGTTTTCCACTGTTTCAAAAAATAATTGAGAATCAGTATTTTTGGAATTTAGTCATTGTGACTAGAATTTGAATTGTCTTCTGTTTTTTTCAGAGAATACTGTCAGTACCATAAGACAAGAACTACAGTAATCAGGAAGTTTTCTTAAAAAATTAATTTTTTTCACTGTTTCATAATTAAGAGACGATTTTCAATTTCAGGATACTACAGTAGTCCATAATCTTTTTTTGGGTGAACGGAAATTAAATTTTTGACTGTTTCATATTTTTCTGAATATTTCGTTTTTTTCCGAAAATAACTTGATGATGTAATTGTTTTGGGGTTTCAAAGTTTATTCTAATTTTTAATTTTTCGAAAAAAAATTATTGGGGTTCCTTGGCTGAAACAAGCAAAATTACTGTCGGTATCATGACAAAGATCTACAGTAATATTGTGTTTACCATGGGACATATATTTCTCCTAGAAATAAGAAATAAAACCAGTTTTTTCATTGTTTCAAAAAATTAGTGAGAATTAGCCGTTTCCAGAATTCAGTAATTCCCTGTGTTTTTCAATCAATTTCAGAGAATACTGTAAGTATCGTAGGAGAAGGACTACAGTAATCCAAATTTTTTTCAATGTTTCATAGCTTTTGGAAAATTTTCAAAATTTTCAAATCTTGTTGGATTCAACAGAAAACTGTAGGTACAGTCAGACAAGGACTATAGTAATCTCCGAAACTTGATTTTTCGAAAAAAAAAATTTTCCCTGTTTCTTAATTTTCAAAAAATTCTGAATTTTTCTGTTTGGCCGTTGACATCTACTTTCCACATCTTACTGTAACAAATTTGAAATAGAAACTACCGTAACCCCTTGATTTTTTTCTGAAAACAATGTTTCCTGTTTCAAAATAGAATTTGAACTCAGCAGTTGTATGAATTGCAATTCTTCCTTTTGTAAAGGGTAACTGTTGATTACTGAATACGGTACTATAACATTGTAGCTACAGTAACCCCCGAAGATTCTAATTTAGAAGAAAAATATTTTTTTACTGTTTCAAATTTTTTAAATGTTCGGATTTTTCGGGGTAGTTTGTTCGACTTCTACTTGGCAATTTTCAAAACTACAGTAGATACTATGAGAGACAAAAACACAGTAATCTAGATTTAAAAAAAAATTATTTTTTTCACTGTTCCAAATAATTAGGAGATAATTCTCGATTTCCCTCAGAAATTAGTGTTAATCTTGTTAATCCTTCTTGATTCATTGGGTTTTTTTCAATGAATACTGTAATTACTATAGGGAAAGGACTACAGTAATCTTGATTTTAAAAATTGACAGATGATTTCCGATTTTCCTAGGAAATTTGCACTTTATTCAAGGATCTACAGTAACCCGAACAAAAATAATTTTTTTGCAGTTTCAAAGTTTGTTTCAAATTTTTTGTTTTTCAAATTGTTTTTGATAAGGACAATTTTCCAATTTCCATTGATGTGTAGAAACTACAGTAATACCGAAATATTAAACAAGAAACGAAATATTTTTTCACTGTTTCGAAAATTATCGAGAAATAGCCGTTTTCAGAATTCAGTAATTTGTCGATTTTCTACCGCAGAGACTACGGCAAGTATGATAAAACAAGGACTACAGTAATCCAGAATTTTGTTTCAATTTTTCAGTTTCCAGAAAATTTTCCATATATTGAAAACCTATTTTATTTCAAAATCAATGAATAATTTAAAACAAGGACTACAGGAGTCCCTGAATAAGGGTTAAAAAATTTTCACAGTTTCTGAATTTTCAGAAAATTCCCAGTTTTTTTTCCTAATTATTTTTTTTTTCCTAATTATTTAATAATTTTCGAGTTTCTGAATCACACATTACTGTAGAAAATTTGAGAGAGCGACTACAGTAATCCCCGAAAATCTTCTCTGGAAAGTACAAAAATCCAAAAAATGGCAGTTGGCAAAAATTTTTTTTTTAGTTTCAAACCTTTTTTAATTTCTGCTCAATTTGTGTTTTATTAATGGATTATCTTGTAAATATGAGATTACTGTAGCTACCATGCGACAGGAACTACAGTAACAAGTTTTTGGAAAATAATTTTTTTCACTTTTTCATATACATTTTTTAAAATTTTCGGTTGACTCGTATCTAATCAACAACTAATCTTTTTTTTGAAAATGAAGATAACTGTAGGAACCACAGGACAGTAGCTACAGTACCCCGAAAAGAAAAAGGTATCATAGAAGAGGAACTACAGTAATCCAAAAAAGTTTCCTATGAAATTAAAAAAAACAATTTTTACTATTTCGGAAAATGAGTGAGAATTAGCCATTTTCAGAATTCAGTAATGCTTCTTGGTTTTCGCCGCTTCTAAAAACACTGTGAGTACCATAGGAGGACTACAGTAATCCAGAATTTTTTTTCAATTTTTCAAAATTTTCAAAAAAGTTCAATTTCCTCCAAATTTCGTTTAAGTTTATATAGGAGTCAACAGATTACTGTAGCTACCGTAAGAGAGGGGCTACAGTAATCCCCAAAATAGGTTACACGAAAAAAGTTTCTCTGTTTCTGAGTTTGCAGAAAATCTGAGATCATAATAACCCTTGATAAAGGGTTGACTTGTACGCAACATATAATACTGTAATAAATGTAAGATAGCGACTACAGTAATACCCGAAACATTTTGTTTTTTGAAAAGAATGTTCACTGTTTCAAAACAGCATTAAATTTATCATTTGTTTCGATTGTAGTTCATCTTTGTGTAATTGTAACTACATACGCTACTATAACATTGTAGCTACAGTAATCCTCGAATATTCTAATTTTGGAAGAAAAACATTTTTTTACTGTTTCTAATATTTTTTTAATTTTTGGATTTTTCGAGACAATTTGTTTTCACGCAATATAGTCTTCAATTCTAAATATTATTGTAGGTACCATGAAAAACACAGCAATCTAGACTTTTTGAAAAAATACTTTTTCCACTGTTTCAAGATTGAGAAATAATTTTTGATTTCCCAGAGATTAATGATAATTTGGTTATTTTCAGACTACTTTTTTGAAATGTATTCAATGAATATTGGATTACGATAAAAGAATACTACCTACAGTAACCCAGAGTTTTTCTCGAAGTTAGAAAGAACTGTTTCAAAAATTTTTTTTCGGATATTTTACTTTTTCAATTCATTTTTGTTGAGAATAGGCAAAATCTGACTGCAGATACAATCAATCTGTAACTACCGTAATCCTCAAAATTTAGCTTTAAAAAAATAAATCACTGTTTCAATTTATTCGAAACTTCATTCTCAACTTTCAATTCTGATCTTTTCGCTTTTACCGTTCCAAAAATTGAAGGCAATTTCTGATTTCCCTCACAGATTAGTCTGCTTCTTTGAAATTCGAGTTATTGTTAACAGTCAGGATACTACAGTAGTCCAGAAACTTTTTCAAAATTGAAATTTTCACTGTCTCATATTTTTCTAAATATTTCGATTTTTCGAAAACAGTTTGATTCAGTTATTTTCTTTTCCCACAAATTACAGTAAGTATCATAGGATAGAGCCTACAGTAATCCACAAAAATTTTAATTTTGGAAGTAAATTTTAACTGTTTCAAATTTTCCAGAAAGTTTTTTTCTCTATTTTTTTCCTGATCAAGCTTTTATCCAAACTTGTTGCTTTAATTGTTCACTTTCACGTTTTGTAGTCTGTGGAGAAGACAAAAATAGGAACTACAGTAATCCAAAATTTTTTTCCGGTTCCAGTTTTTGTTTCAGTTTCTGACATCACCGAAATAATTCAATCTGTCAGAAATCACACCAAAAATCAAACGCTACTGTAGGTAAGACAGTAGCCACAGTAATCCCAAACAAATTTAGTTCTCAAAAATAAAATATATATACCAGATATTTAACTGTTTCGAAAAGTGATCGAAAATAAGTCATTTTCAGAATTCAGTCATTATTTGAGCTAATGGACCAGCCACTTCAGAGAGTTTGTGAGTGCCGTAGAGACTGTAATTGTACTACAGTATCTTTACAGGACTTACAGTAGTCCAGAAGCTTCTTTGTGTAAATAGAAAATTTTTCACTTGTTGCTTTTCTGCTTTTTTCATTTCTTTAAGGTCTCTTTTTTTATTAATCGTTCATTTATTTAAGTGTTGCTCAGAATCAAAAATGTTGCTCGGGTTTGTCTTCGGGAAGTACAGTAATCCAGATTTTTTTTGAAAAATTTTAGAAAAATTTTTTTTGCGGTTTTAAAGTTTTTTCTACATTTTCGGCTGATTCGTACTTTATTACTGGACTTTTTGTATAAGAAAATATGGATTACTGTAGGTACCATAAGTAGCTGTAGTAGCTGCAGTTACCCGGGATTCAAAAAGTTTAAGTTTGGAAAAATATTTTTTTTGCTGTTTCACAGTTCATTTTCAATTTTTTGATTTTCCAAATAACTTTTGATCGAAAGTTTGATGCATGGAGGTTACTGTACGATAACTACAGTAACCCTTGAACATTTTCAATTTCTCAAAAAAAAATTTTTTTTGCCGTTTCAAAGATTTTTTTGAATATTTCATTTTTTGAAGAAAAAATCAATTGGTCGAATGCTGATGAACGAATGTGGGAAGGGAACTACAGTAATCCCGAATAAAATAGTTCTCCGTGAAATAAAAATTAGGTTTTTCACTGTTTCAAAAAATTATTGACAATTTGCCATTTACAGTATTCAGTCATTCATTGCATTTATTATTGAATGTTATTTCAGAGAATACTGTAAGGACAAGGACTACAGTAATCTGAATTTTTTATTAATGATTCAAAGTTTTCAGAAAATGTTCAACTTCTCTTGAGTCTTGTTAGATTTTTTGTCAATGTAAATAGATTACTGTAGTTACCGTAAGACAGGAACAACAGTAATGCCCAAAAAAATGGTTTTCGAAAAAAAATAATTTTCACTGTTTCTAAATTTTCGAAAAATCTTGAGTTTTTTAAGATTCTTGTTTAGCAGTTGATTTTCATATTACTGTAACAAATTTGGAATATAAACTACCGTAACCCCCGGTAAATTTTTTTTTGAAAATAAGGTTCACTGTTACAGAACTGCATTGAAATTGAGCATTTGTATGAATTGTAGTGTCCTCATTACTTTCTAACACTACAACTACAGTAATCCTCGAACATCTTAACGTTGGGAAATTTTTTTTACCGTTCCAATTTCTTTATTTTTGAAATTTTTGGGGCAGTTTGGTGCTATTGCGTTTAGTTCATAATACTACTGTAGATACCATACGTAAAAATACAGTAATCCTGATTTTTAAAAAATTTTTTCACTGTTCCTGAATTTTCAGAAAGCTTTGTTTTTTTTCTATTCTTGTTAGACTTCACACATTAGGAACCATAATAATACTGCTACAGTAACCCCCGAAATTTTAATTTTGGAAAAAAAAAACATCTTTTTACCGTTTCTATATTTTTTATTTTTTGGATTTTCTGGCACTGTTTGGTGCCGCAGCGACTTGTAAAAACCTACGGTAAAACCGGAAGACAAAATACAGTAATCCAGATTTTTTCACTGTTTCAAAATTGAGAGCTAATTTTTGATTCCCCTCACAGAGATTGGCAATTTTTTTGACAGTTATAGATTACTGTAGGCATCATAAGAAAAGGACTTACAGTAATCCAGAAACTTTTCTTGGTGAATATAAGCGGAATTTATCACTGTTTCACATTTTTCGAAAAAAAATTCGGTTATTTCAAGAATTATTGGATTTTGTATATTCTTCCATTTCCCAACAGATTACTGTAATAGCCCTAAGATAGGTAGATTCTACAGTAATCCCCAAAATCATTTAACTCTCGAAAAAAATGTTTACTGTTTCACCGTTTTTCAGAAAGTTTGAGTTACCCTTTGAAGTCTGTTTAAACATAGTTCTGGTTTTTGGAGATTACTGTAGGTACTATAGGACTACAGTAATCTTGAAAATTTTCTTGAAGTTCAATTTTTCACTGTTTCTGAGTGTTTCGAACTCCAAATTATTTTCTGTATATTAATTTTCCCTGTTTCAAAAAATAAGTTTTGAAGCACCAGCTTTTCCATTTGTTCATTACGATGTCATTTCTCGACGTAGAAATAAAATTACTGTTGATTACTGTAGGTACAGTAATATTGAAACACTAAAAGTTAAAATAAATAAACTTTTTTTTCAATGAAAATTATTGGTTTTTGAAGTGATTTATGTATTCAGTAAATATTGGATTATAGTGGAAGGTTAATAATTACCGTAACCCAGAGTTCTTCTCAACATTTCGTTAATTTTTTTCAACTGTTTCACAAATTTTTGAATATATATTTCTTTTTTAATGAGTTATTGGTTAATAGAGAGAATACAAATCTGATTGCAGATACAATTAACCAATAACTACCGTAATCCTCAAATCCTTTGGTTCCCAAAAAATTAATCACTGTTTCAAATCATTCAAAACTTTATTTTCCATTTCCTATTATGATTTTCACCTTAATCAAGATTACTGTAGATACTATAATACAACAGCTACAGTAATCCCCAGTAAAGTTTGAGAAGTTTTTTTCACTGTTTCAAAGTTTATTTACAATTTTTTTAATTTTTGAATAAGTTTTGATAGTGTCATCATTTTACTGTGCAATAACTATAGTAACATTTTCAATTTTTCATATTTTTCATCACTGTTCCCGTTTATTTTAATTTTTAATTTTTGAAAATCTTAATTTGATCGGTTGGGGAAGTTGGAAGAGAACAAAATATTGTAGGTATCATAGAAGAAGACCTACCGTAATCCCGAGAAAATAGTTTTCTATTTTTCCGAACATCATTGATAATTAATTTTTTCAGGAATCATTCATTGTGTTGCTCCTCTATTTTTCCAAAAAAGAATACTGTAAGCAACATAAGACAAGGACTACAGTAATCTGGACTTTTTTCGAAAAAATTAATTTTTTTCACTGTTTCATAATTAAGATATGATTTTCAACTTTCCTCATAGATTAGTGAGTTCGTTGAAAATTCGGAAATTAAACTTTTGACTGTTTCATATTTTTCGGAACATTTCGATTTCTCCAAAAATAGCTTGATACCACTTCTTTTCTAACAGATTACAAGAAGTACCATAGGATAGGGTCTACAGTAATACACAAAGATTTTAATTTTGGAAGTAAATGTTAACTGTTTCAAATTTTCCAGAAAATTTTTCAAATTTTCCAGAAAAAAATAGATTGATGCTGCCACTTGACAGATCCTACAGTAATCCCCAAAATTTTTAGATTCTCGAAACAAATGTTCACTGTTTCAAAGTTTTCCAGAAATATTATATTACCCCTTTGAAGTTAGTTAGAATTTTGTTTCCGTTTTGCTAGATCACTGTAGGTACTATAGAACTACAGGAATCCTGAAAATGTTCATGCATATAACAAAATTTTGTTCACTTTGATAACTTCTTACCTCTTAAAAATCTTGATCCAGTGACTACAGTAGTCCGGTATATTTGAGAAATAAATTTTTCCTTCACTGTTTCTAAACTTACTCTAAGGTTTGTCCTTGCAAATGACTTTTGATCCATCGTCTCTTATACAACTCTACAGACTACTGTAGGTACCATAAGACAGTGCCTAAAGTCATCAAAACTTTTCAATTAATATTTTGAAAAATGTTTTCACCGTTTCAAAAAAGTTTTTTTTCAAGCACTCTGTGGGTGTAATTGCTCATTTCTATATCTTGTTTGTGCAACGAGTCTACTGGAGATTACTGTAGGTAAAATAATCTCAAAACAGTGTTATTTGGAAAAAATTAATTCTGTTTCAGAAAATTGTTTGGTTTTTGAAGTATTTCATGTATTCAATTGGTGTTCTATTAAGTTTTTGTGAAAAGTATGAGATAAAAACTACAGTAAACCAAAATATTTCTCGAAACTTTGTTGAAAATTATTTTTAGCAGTTTCAAAAAAAGACTCAAAAGTGTTGATTGTTCAATTAGTTTTCTGCTTGTTGACGGAATTCTAACCACAATAAATCTGTAACTACCGTAATCCCCATAATTCAAAATCTCTAGATCTCAGAAAAAAAATTACTGTTTCTTTGTTTCCAAATTTCTTTCCCACTTTATCATTTTAAATATTCCTTAATTCACTGGTTGTAATTTAATTGATTACTGTAGGTAAAGTACTTTTGATACGGTAGATCCTGAAGTACTATAGTTTACTGTAATCCACAATGTTAAATAATAATTTTCTTTTAAGTTTATAACTCGGAAAATTCGAATTTCTCAAATAAGGATTACTGTACCTATAAGTTATTTTAAAACTACGTTAACTACAGTAATCTATTGCTTTTCTTGTATACTAGATAAGACTGAAAACAAAAATTTAGAAAAAACTCTTTTTCAAGAATTTTTTGAAACAGATTTTTTCCGAAATAACGATGTTCTAGAATATTTATAGCATTTATTTTGAAAAAATATATCTCAGATTTTTAAAAATTACTGTGGTCAATTAGACGTGGATCGGAACGAATAAGTATCTAAAATTTTCGAAAAAAATTTTTTTATTTTTCTGAAACCGAAAATTTTTTTGAAATAAAATAATTTCCGTAGTATTACTGTTACTACAGTAGGCTACGCTTTCATTTTCTCATGGATTACTGTGTTTGCTTGCCTACATTTGATTATGGCGCTTTATGTTGTCAATAGTTTTTAATCGTAAAAAGATAACTGGCTACTGTAAACAAGGTAGAGAAGTTTGGAAAACGAATACTGCAAAAATATTCGGAATTTTACGAAATTTTGAAAATGAAAAAAATTTTGTTTTTGAAAAATTGAGATATTTTTGGATTACTGTAGCTCTTGTTTCACTGATTTGAAGTGAGAGTAATAAGTAATAATTCATCGGAAATTAAAACTTCCAGAAAAATCGAAACAGTAATTCTTCAATAATTTTAATCATCAGGGATTACTGTACCGGTTGTCGCATGATAACGTAAGTTTTTACGTCATCCAACAAAAAAATCCAAAAAATTCAAAGTCATGAAAAATTTGAAACAAGAAATATTTTTTTCGAAAAGTTGAAACATTTTTGGATTACTGTAGCTAGGGTGGTGTCTTATGGCACCTACTATTTTACTGAAAGTAGTCAGAAACTAATTCTTTCACATATTCAAACATTTTTTGGAACAAAAAATGCTTAGGATTATAAAGTTTTTTTTTATTTATGTACGGTATACAATATAACTGAGATTCGAGTAAAGAAAAACTTTCACTCTGAACAGATGATGATTATTTTGAAACAGTAAAAGAATGAAAATTTGTTGTCTTGTCTAAATTATGATTCATATGGTGTTCTAAAACTTTAAAGATTACTGTAGGTACCATAAGACAGTGTCTACAGTAATCAGGTTTTTTCTTATGATGTTTCGAATAATCATTTTCCCCGTTTCAAAACATTTTTTAAAAGCACTTGCTATTTAGAACGCTCATTATCATACGTTTTTATTATCGCAAAAAGTCTACAGTAGATTACTGCAGGTACAGTAATCTCGTAACACTTCAATTTGGAATAAATTATTTCTGTTTCAGAAAAATGCTAAATTTTTGAAGTGTTTTGTCTATTCAATTGGTATCTGCTGCATGTTGAAAATCATAAGCTACTAACTACAGTAACCTGGATTCTTCTCGAAACTTGAAAATTTTTTAACCGGTTTCAAAAAAATTTAAAAAGTTTAGTTTTTCGGTGAAATATTATTCTTATTTTGTTTCCAGAAGATACAATTTATCTGTAACTACCGTAATCCCCAAAATTAAAAATCATTAGTTTCCAAAAAAGTCACTGTTTATTTTTTTTCGAATTTCATTCCTATCGTATCAATTTCAATACGTCCATTCTGAATTTTTTAAATTTACTGATTACTGTAGTTACCGTATTTGAGGTACGCAAGATCCTGAAATATTATAGTCCACAAAATTAAACAAATCGGGTATAATTTTTTTTCACTGTTTCAAAATTTTATATAAGGGATTACTGTAGTAGTTCACAAGTAATATACCAATCGTAATCAAAGTAATCAGTGAATTTTTTAAGTACAGTAACCTAAATGAACCAAAAATTTTAAAAAATGACACAGTAAACCATGGAAAAAGTTTCACACAGAATTTAAATTTATCAAAAAAAAGATTACTGTACCCAAAAGTTACCAGAAAGCTACGGTAACTAGAATTAATGATGAAAAACTTATTTTTCCAGAAATAAATTTCTGTTTCGGAAATTATTCAAAAAACGTTTTTTTTTCAAAAAGCATTGCACAAGTTGGGCAAGATTCCAGATAAATTCCAGAATATTGTATCTACAGTAATCCTACCAAAAGAATCCAGAAGAAAATTCATAAATAAAAACCAAAAAAAGACACCGTGAAAAAAATAAAAATAACCGAAATCAAAAAAAAAATCGAGAAGAAAAATCCGTTTCAAAAATGAAAAATGACCGTTTTTTGTTCCAAAAATGACATAAAAATGGGGACAGGATTACTGTAGATTCATAGATTCAGATCATTGATCCATTGTCGTTTTGAAGATGGTCACTGGAAGGTTTCGAGTAGTAGATGACACGAGCGATTGTTGAATCATTGCGAAGGATACTGTAATAAGAGGGTTAGGATTACGGTAGGTATTAATTCACTGGAGCAAAGCAGAAAAAAACCTAGATTTCGGATATAAAAATTTTTCGAGAATTTTTTGAAACCGAAATAATTTTTTTTGGAAAAAAGTTCTCCAGGATTACTGTACCTACAGTTAGCTTAAATACAGGAATAGAAGAATTTAAGGTACGGTAGGTACAGTAAGCTAGCGGACTATTAACAAAATTTTTAAAATAAGTTTTTTGTTTGGGAATTTTTTGAAACCGATTTTTTTCTCACTAAAAAAGTTGCTGAGTCCTATTTACAGGATTAAAGAAAATATTTTCCAGGATTACTGTGGTTGAACTTAATTTATATAAACTAATAAATATTTATTTTCAAAACAATTTTAAAAAAAAATATTTTTTGAAACCGGAAAAAATTTTTTTTCAAGTCAAAACAATTTTCCTAGGATTACTGTTCGTACCGTAGGCTAAATTACAGTACTATTTTCTATGGGATTACTGTATATGCTTACTTATTTTCAATTTCGGCTTCTTTCGGTGTCTGAAATAATTTTTTAAATCAAAATAATTTTGCCGGTTACTGTAACAATGTATAAATATCTAGGTTATAGTGTTTTACTACCATATTTCTTTAATTATCTGAAGAATATTTATGAGAGCTATAAAAAATCAAAATATTTACTACGTGCCAATGTTTCCAGTTTTTTGATAGTAGGTTCAATACTCCTACAGTAATCTATATACAGTAGCCCTGATACGGTTCAGAAAAAACAAATGGAACAGTGAAACTATTTGAAGTCTAGATTTTAAAAAAATTGAAATTGAAGTTTTCTGAAAATTGAAAATCGATTGTTCGAACAAAAGTTTCGAGAAATTTCAAAATTTTTCAAATTTTGAAACAGAAAATTAAATTATTTTTGTATTACTGTAACTAATGTGATGTCTTATACGTATTAGTTTTTTTCACTCATTTTCAACTATTGCTATAGTTGCAGAGGAATAATTAACATTTTTGAAGAAATTTTTTCTGAATGATGTGAAACAGAAAAGATTTACAAAGGATAAATTTGCCAGGATTACTGTAGCTATAGTTTTCACAGTACTATTTGTTCAAAATTTATACCACAATTTCAGTTTTTTCGTTGTTGTTGACAGTATAAAAGTTACTGTTGATCACTGTTGATACCTGTATTTTACAGTAGGTAAAAAATGAATAATTCATTTGAGATTGAAATTTTCAGAAAATCGAAACAGTATTTTTTTCGAAATTTTAATCATCGGGGATTACTGTATCTTTTGTCGTGTAGTGGGTTGCCTGCTATGCGGAACAAAAATTCAAAAATGTTCCATAATTCTGAAAATTTTGAAATAGTAAAAAAATATTCCGTAAATTTGTAATATTTTTGGATTACTGTAGGGTATCCTATGGTACCTATCATTCCCAATCACGAAAATAGCCAAACACTAATTGTTTCACACATTCAATCATTTTTTGAAACAGGAAAAAAGATTTTTCACTTTTCCGAGATTACTGTACCTACAGTAGTCTACCGTAACCTACAGTTCCTCCACAATAAACAAGAATGTGAATACTGAGAAGTCAAATTTTATTCCGAACAAGTTTTTGTTTTGAAACAGTGAAAAATAAGGGGTTTTTATTGGTACTGTAGGTATACTATACCATACATAGGTTTCTAGGGACTTACTGTAGTTAGTGCCTAATGGACCGTTGAAAGTATCGAACGAAATGGTTACGAAATGATCAAAATTTCAAAAAAAAATTGAAACAGAACAAAAAACTTTTTCCTGTTTCAAAAATGGTGTTATTGGATTACTGTAACTAGTACAGGTACTGTACTATGGTAGTGTAAACAAATCGATTTTTCCCTTTATGCTACATTGCCGAGGATTGTATAGTTCAGACGTTCCAACAATTCCAATATTCTTGAAACAGAATTTTTTCCCAGTAAAAAAGTGTTTGGTTTGGCTACAATATTTTTTTGGATTACTACTGTGGATACAAGGGAGACTGTCAATTAGCAAGAACTTCTAAACCTGGAAAATTTTTTTTGAAAATTTTGAAACAGACTAAAATATAATTAATTTGACTTTTTTTCTGGATTACTGTAGGTACGGAAATTGTAAATAACGTAACCGGAGATTTTTGAGGATTACTGTAGTTAGTGTATAGTGGTTTTCAAAAAAAACAAGATTAGTTTCAAAAAAATCAAAGTTTCAAAAAAAATTTTTGAAACAGAGCAAAAAATTTTTTTCGCTAAATACTGTAGGCACTATTTTATTTTACTACAGTAATCCTACAATCTTTAATACAATCGAGTTTTTCGAATTGTTTCAACAGTTCGAATTTTCTTGGAACAGAATTTCAGGATTACTGTAGTTACAATAGTTTTGATTTCTACGGTGAGTGTGTTAATTTTTGGTTCATCAATAATTACAAACCTGGAGAAGATTTTTTGAAAATTTTGCAACAGAATTAAAAATAATTGATTTTCAGTTTTTTCTGGGTTACTGTAGCTAAGGAAAATGGACTGCAAGTGAAGAAAATATCGAAAATCACAGAACTTACAGTAATCTACGATGTTTCGAAAGAGCTGAGATATACAGAAAAACTATCGGGAAAAATTTTAATTTAAAAAAAATTCTGAAACCGGAATTTTTTTTGAAATAATAGGCCATGACAATGTGAGGATTACTGTACCTTTGGAAATCTACCGTGAATTAATAAAGTTATAGTTAAACAAACAGTCTCAAAAAATTATCAATTTGAAGAAAAACATTTTTGAAACCGGAAAAATTTTTAAAAATTTTCTTGGACACAAAAACCTTCCGCAGATTACTGTACCTACAGTAACCTCTAACTTACTTTTCAATAGAGAAAAAGAGTCGAATGGTGTTGTCCTGTAGATGCTTACAGTACCTCGCATCGTGTTCCTCAGCAGATCCTGGGCAGGAACAGGAGGCTGTTCGACACGCTTTTGCCACTATTTCTCCGGTTTCAGCGTATCTGGAATACGGTAGGTTGGGGTAGTACGGTAGTTTAGAAAAAATACAGTAAGTGGGATACATTATATTGGGTTACTGTAATAATTTTTTTCGGAAATTTTTTTCTGTTTCGAAATTTTTGTAGTATGTTAGTTGATTTGTTATTTTTTGTTAGGTCTGGTGAATGAGCTTTGAATAGACTTTTACTATAGATTATACAGTACCTACAGTACTTGATTACCGTTATGTTGTAGGTACAGTAACCTTTGAGTTTCTTGGAATTCAAAAAAATTGCAGTTTCCAAAAGTAACTATAAAACTGAATAGGAAGATGTTTTGATTTTGATCCGACGTCAACTACAGTAAGGATAATAACTACAGTAATCCTGAAAAAGAAAGTTTTCAGAGGAAAAACAATTCTAATTTTCAAAAAATCCAAAAAAAAAGAATTTTTTGTTTCACACAAAACTCATAACCAAACCTGAATAGAAATGCGTTATTAATAGTTAAAAATCGTTGAAACGGCATTTTTTGAAAAATGAAATATATTCGGATTACTGTTGCAATTTTTTTACAAACATTTAAAAAAAGTCATTCAGATTTTATTGTTTGAAGAAGTTGTTGTTTCGAACCTTTAGAACAAAAGATTAAATGGCATAGTAACTTTCGAACGGCTTATTTTAAAATCAAGAAAAATGTCTGAAACCCAAAAAATTTCGATTACTGTAAGTCGGTACAGTAATCCTGAAGTATTTTATTCTGTTTCGAAAAATTCTTTAGTTTATTGATCGACTGAGACTCCGTTTCTGGTTATGCTTCAAAGACGGTATTTAGAGATCACTGTTCAGGTACAGTAACCTTATTTTTCTAACAAATTAAAAAAAATTACATTTTCAAAACATTTGTATGAAGCAAAAAAGTAATTGATATTGATCATATTGAAGTTGCTTTAGTTAGTTACAGTATTTTCCTGGGTTACTGTACTTTCAGAAGCACGAAAAAAAAGAAAACATTACGGTTTCCAACCGACTATTCATTCTGATCAAATCTTAAAACAGAGCTCGTTAAATCAAATTAAGATTAGAAAGTTTTTGGATTACTGTAGAAATTTTCAAAATGACTACAGTAATTCTATTTTTCGAAAAACTAAAACATAATTTTTATCATTTGGAAATTCAAAATTGAAAAAGATTACGGGTTATTGTTGTTTCAAAACTTACGGATTACTGTAGCTATAAGAGATTCAAAACCAATATCCAACTTTTTACTTTTCTTTTTGACAACTGTTGAAATAGAATTTTTTCCAAATTTTCAGAATAATTTTTGGATTACTGTACCTACATTGTACCTATTGCTCGACTATCAGAGACTTTGAACGAATTCGTTATTTCGAAAGGTTTTTGAAGCAGAAAAAAAATTAAAGAAAATTCTCTGTTTCAATAGATCCAATATTATTTTCAGCAACAGTAACTTAAAATAAAAATCTGTACAGTAACCATGATTTTTGTCCAGCAAAAGTATTAACAACATCGAAATATTTTTTTTTAATTATTTAGATTTTCTTGAAACACAAATTTTTTGGTTACTGTATCTAAAAAAGTAAGGCTCAAAGAATCTGCAAAGGGTATTACTGTAGCTTCCATAAGCTACAGAAATTCACAGTGAAAACCAAATTCTGTATTCTAGCAGTCAAAATGAAAAAAAAAGTTTTTTTTTTAAATTTCGAAACAGAAATTTTTTGGAAATTCAGAAAGTTTAGAGGTTGCTGTAATTACAGTAACCTTCACCGTAGTATTCCAAGAGATTCTAGTTATATCGGTCGAACCAAAATCGTAACAATTTTGAATAATTTTTACATAATTTTCACATTTTTTTTTGAAACAGTAAATTTTTTTCGAATTTCAGGTTACTGTAGTTTCAAACCCCTCTACAGTACCTCTAAAATCCCTATTTTTCAACCTTTTCATCTCATTTTCCATCCGATTTCGCGGGTGTTCATCCCCATAAATCATTCAATTTTTTCTCCTGCCTTTTCATCTCATTTCCGATTACATATATATTCTGACAGTAGAAAAAGGAAAACGATTGAAATTCGGAGATTTTAATCTTGAAAGGTTCGAAATGTCAATAAATCATCACATTTAACAGAGAGAGAAGATGTTTTTTTTGGCGGACACGATTAAGGACACCTTCTTTTCCTTGACTGAGAGAGGAGTATATGATAATCGGAATTATGGGGTCAGGATTACTGTAGAAATTGCCTGGTTTGAGTGGCTGAGGATCAAATGTGACAGTTAAATTAAGATGTAATCAGAAAATCGAATCCACTTCTGGAACGTATGTCATTAACAACTACGAATCGTGAAATTTTAGATATGTGAACTTGATGAAACAGAATAAATTATTTTCAAGTCTACTAAAGTCATCTTACAGTAATCCTGAATTAAAAAAAAACTGTGTGAATGATCAACGGTACTTAATTTTTTAGTAGTTATAGTATGAAATTAATTATGTTTACTGTTTCAGACATTAATAGGCAACATTCAGTATTGTTTTCTATTAGTCTGTATATGTACGGTATTTACCTTGGGCTGAGTCAAGTGCATGCTATGTGCAGTAATGAATAGCATATAAACATGTGTTAATTTTTTTTTAAACAGGAAAACTTTGAATTTTTTCAAATTTCCATATTACTGTTTCATAGAAGCTTAAAAATCTTATAAGCTATGAAATACGCGATCTAGCTAGAATTGAATTTTTTACTGTTTCGGACATTAATGGGCACTTTCCGTGTTGTTTTCTAGTAGTCTGTTGATATGGGATGGATATTTGTTTAACTGAGTATCAAACGTTTAACAATTTGAGTTAGATTACGAAATGATAATACTTCTATTGGAACCACTGAAAATTTCAAAATTTTTTTGAAACAGTGAAATCTATTCTCAATGTTTTTGTGATTATCTTACAGTAATCCTGAATATTATAAAGAATCATGTTACTTTGAGTATTTCTATCGTGACAAGTGAAGAGGTGTAGTGATGAATAGCATATCAACATGTATTAACTTTTTACTTGAAACAGGAAGTTTTATCAACTATTTCGAATTTCCATATTACTGTTTCATGGAAATTGGAAAATCTTAGAAGCTATAGAGTCTCCGATCGGGGAAATTCAGTCATTAGTTAATTGTTTAGTAGTTATGGCAAGAAGTTAGTTTTGTTTACTGTTTCAGACAATAATGGCCACTGTCAGTGTTGTTTTCTAGTAGTCTGTCGATATGAATAGCACATTTGCTTTGAATTTGTAGTAAATTACGGAATGACAATATCTATAGCAGTTTCTGAAGATTTCGGAAGTTTTTTGGAACAGCAAATCTATTCTCAATGTGGTCATTTTACAGTAATCCTGAAATGCAGAGAATACTGTAACTTTGAAAAGTTTAGACCCGGGTGTAGTGATGAATAGCATATCAATATGTATTAATTTCTTACTTGAAACAGGAAATTTCATCAACTCTTTCCCATACTTCACTGTTTCATGGGAATTTGTATATCTTAGAAGCTGTATAGTCTCCGATAGAGGAAATTCAGTCATGGTTACTGTTTCAGACTTCCACATGTACGTTCAGTGTAGATTCCAGTAGTTTTGATATATTTTTTGAAATAGTGAAAAATTTGGTTCAAAAAAATTAAATGTAGTTTTTTGAGGAGACTAAAAATAATAAAAAATAGTTCCAAGATTAATATCTGACAATATTTCAAAATTTATTTGAGCTATGAACCCGAAGGAAAAATTTCAAACTACAAAAATACAATTTATCAGATTCCTTGATTTTATACACTATTTTCTAAAAAGCTCGTTTTTCGAAAAATAAAATTTTTTTCTGTTTCAGAGAAACTTTTCTAATAATTCGATTGGATTTGAAACAGTTACGTTTTTATATAATAAAGAACCAATAGTTGATCACCGTTATAAGGTTCATTAAGAATATCAAATGAAAATAAAGAGCTGACAAACTGTAGTAGAAGGTACTCAAGAATTTTAAAATTTTCTTTGAAATAGTAAAAATTTTGAAAAAAATACTGTGATGAATGTAGTTTTTTTGCGAGATTTTAACAATGTTTAAACGATTTCTAACAATTTTTTATTTCAAATTCCAGAAAAAAGTCGAAAAATGATTCTCTATTAATGGAGATTATTCAAAAAAACAATTTTTGACTCTTTGCAAATGAGTTCATTGAAAACATGGGAAGGGGTTACTGTAGCAAGAAAAAATGAACGATACAAAAGTGAGGTTTTCAAATGTTCAAAATAATAACGATGAAATTTGATACCGGGAAAATACTTTTTTTTTTGGGAAGATGGGGTACTGTTGGTATAAAACATGGTTTTTGAGATAGTTCAGACAGTACGAAAGGTACATTAGATATTACTGTAGTTGTTATCGCTTTGCAAAATGGTATTAACATTAAGCGGCTTAAACAAAAACTAAAGGATTTTCGAAACAGTGTAATTTTTAGAATATAGTTTTGAAAAATTTGATGGGTGATTCAAACGAAACGAGATGACATTTTGAAACTGTAATCTTTTTTTCGAAATTTTGATTTTAGATTACGGTAAAGGAGTGCTGTAGACACTTTATTACCACTACGAAGAGTACTGTAGGCATTTTTTGGTATAGTGTGCAGCTCACGTAACTTTGATGAAGATTTCAATTGAAAAGAGAGAAGATTTTGAAACAGTGTTTTTCTCGAAAATCAGAAAAAATTCGAGTTTTTCAAATTTTTTTATATATGGTTCTAACTACAGTAACCTGGAATTGCTCATGATTATTGTAATAACAGTAACCTACAGTACCATTCATTACAACTGGCAAATTCATATTAGGGTTTCCGAACGATTATTGATTCTGGAGAGTTTTTGAAACCGTGAATTTTTTTAAAATTTTCTAGATTACGGTACTTATATGTAGTTCCGTCAATAATCGATGTTGAAGCAATATTTTCGGACAGCGCAATTTATGGTAAACTTTGAAACAGAGATTTTTTGGATTTTGAAAATTTTTGGATTACTGTACACGCGGTAGTCTACGGTAGTATCCTACAGTGGCACAACAAAGAAATTTAATGAGTTTTCTGGCACAGTTCCCATATCCAGAAAAACTTGAAACTGTGAAATAACAAAAAAATTTCAAAAAATTTCAAAATTCTATCCGGATTACTGTAGTTTTTCAAATCTTCGGACTTTGGGTTACTGTAGGCATTCTGGCTAGAGTAACACTGAGTTAATTTTAAGAACAATAATGTTTCTTGGAAATCTAAAAAAAAAACAATTTTTTGAAACAGTATTTTTTTTAGAATTTTGGGATTTTCAGGGTAGTTTACCTACAGTATGATTTTCTCAACTAACCTCCTTAACACCTTGCTGACACAACTGTGAGTGATTCCTAATTGCTTGGCAATATGTATCTTCTTCATCCCTTTCTTATAACATTCCACTATTTTCTGTCGATCACATGTCAGAAGCGGACGACCCGAGATATACGGTCTACCGTATCGATTACGAGATGGCACCACGTTTGACACTGAAATTATTGGAAATACAGTAATCTGTAAACATTTTTTTCTGTTTCAAAAAAATTTTGAGAATTTTTCATTTTTGTCATAACTAGTCATAACTTTGTCATAAATGTCGCAAATCTTCAAAAAATGAATTACTGTAGTTAAATTGGTTTGAACACCCAATGAGAATAATGAAAAGTCTAGAAACGGTTTGAAGATAAATTGACGTTGAAACAGAAAAAAAAATTGTGATCGAAATTTTTTTCCGGTAAAGTTACCGGTAAATTAATAAACCTAAAAAACTGAACTCATCTGGAAAATCAAAGTTTCTGGAATTTCCAACGATTGAAATTGCATCAAAATCTTTTTTTCAGCGATAAGCTTCACAAAATAATGTAACAGTGAATTTTGAAATTTTTCTACGATAAAAATATGCTCAAAAGCATTATTTGAAGCTGAAAACAATAAGAATGCTAAAAATAGACTGTAATTTTGTTAGAATTGATTTTAACAGCACTAAAATTAGGAATATCACCGAAAAAATTCTATCGGTAGTTTTTATCAAATGAAGTAACAGTAATTTTTTTCATTTTTTCCGGTTTCACCGTAAAAAGCACTGAAATTTTGCTAGAAATTGAAATTCACCTGTTTCTTTTTCTAACCAACTTCAAAATTAGTTTTCTAATAAAATTAACTGTAAAATTAGATTAATTTTAAAATAAAAAAGATGGAAGGGAAAAATTCTTCTTTTTTCCGATGGATTTTTCCCGATCACCAATTAAAATATGATTTTAACTTCTGGTTTTCAACGAAAATAATAACAGTAATTTTTTTCATTGTTTTTGGAAAATTTGAACGAACATTATTATCGTAATTTGCACACAGATTTAGATCAATTTTTGAAACAGTGAGTTTTTCTCATAGAAAAATTTTTTACCGTTGGTTTTTACCGAATATTTGACTACCAGTAAATTATATCCATTATTTACTAGAGAAAATTCAATTGGTCCATTCAACAAAAACAGCAAGAGAGAATAAGTTACTTCTCAATTTTCTTAATTTTTCACCGGTGAAAATTTAGTTTTTACCTTAAAAATAAATTTCAACTTGCATTTTCCCCCGAAAACTTCAAAAAGTGTTATTAATAGATAAACCTCAGAAGCATAGTCATAATCTAAATACTGATTCTTATCAAAGTTTGAAACAGTGAAATTTTCAAAAAAAAAGTTCAATGGAAGGAAAAACCATTTTCATCGATGAAACGATTAAAATTCTCAGAAGATCAATTTTTTTTAGTAATCAGTCAACGATTAAAAAAGTTTTACACCTGATTTTCAACGAAATTAGTAACAGTAATTTTTTCATCGTTTTATCGCTAGAAAACGTTGTTTTTATTCATTTAACAATGAAAGTAAGTTGAAAATCATTTTTATGATTTTTTACCGGTTAAAATACCGTTTTTTCTGATTGAACTTAATTTTTAACGGAAATTTTCTCACGAAAAACTTGAAAACGACTTTTTTGTCCATCAATCCACCAGTTTATTCCTTCAACTAGAGGGGTAACTAAAAATTCATTTTCAAATCACAGTGTGCTTGATTTTCAAAACAGTAAAAATTATTTTGGAAATTTTGTATCTCAGAAGCGAACTGTTTTTCGATTTAAACTGGATTCTCAAGCAATTTTTCTTGTAACAGTGATTATTTTTTCTTTTTCTTTCAATGTTCAGGTTACTGTATCAACATAACCATAAGTTTTTCCCTACCTATTCAATACCGATATCTATTCATAACAACAGTACACTCACTTTTAATATCCTTATTCTTATCGATACATGACGTGGCAAGTTTTTCGATTTGAAGATCCGGACGCCGAAACGCTTTTGAGAGTTTCTCGAGGGCAGCCAACGATGAACCTATTAAATGTGAGAATTCTTTGAGAAGAAAGGAAGTGGAACATGTTTTTTTGCTGTTTCAACTGTGGTTCAACTTGCTGGAACAGATTTTGATTCCTGGAACAATTATCGAAAATTTGAATTTTGTGTTTTTTTCCATCGGTAAATTTATAAAAAATGTGGAATTTAGTTTTTCGAGTGACTTTACCGGTAAATTTTCGTGGAAAAAATTTTAAAAATCATCAAGATGGATTTTTCTCAGTAGATTTTTCGAAAAAATGGATTTATAAGTGGAGAAATGAATTTTCTGAGGGAATTTACCGGTTTGTATCCAAAAAATAACTGAGAATTCGCTAAAAATGATATTTACGAGGATATCAGATCATGGGAGAAGCTTCTGAAAAATTTAGGAAAATACACTGAAACAGTATTTTTAAAACTGTTTCAAAATCATTTTTTCAATTTTCGGGCCTGTTGCATTCATTATTTGTAAAATCTACAATTGCGGAAAAATTTATCTTTTTTGAATTTTGGAATACTGTTTGTGTATCATTGTTTGTTTTTTTACTGTTTCATATCGGTTTTGAGATGGTTTCAGCTTAGCTAAACTGATTTTAATGTCTAACTTCGAAAAAGTTGAACTTTTTTCTTGAAATTCAATCGAAAAGTGGAAAAAAAAGTTTTTCGAGTGAAATCACCGTTGAATATTCAGAAAAAAGAGCGGGTAATTCTCTAAAATTCATGCGATCGAAGATTGAGCATTGTTTGAAAAAAAAACAAATGGAAGTTAAGAAAAAAAAACCTGAAACAGTATTTTTCACTGTTTCAAAAAATGTTTTTTTTTTCAGATTTTGGAATACTGTGATCCTTTGGTCGGACGAATTGCTCATTCAAAAAAAGTTGATTTTCAGTTTCAAAACGGATTCAAGAAAAATTTCTATGTAGTTTCAAGTGGTTTTTCATCTACTAGTGCTTCAATATATTATATTTCCATTTTTAACATATTGTTTCTTTGCCGAAAAACTTGAATTTCATTTTTTTTCGAGTAGAGAATTAAAAGGAAGAAGGGGAAAATTGAGTTTTTAACGGAATTTATCGGTTCATTTTCAAAAAGATACTGTTAATTCACGAAAATTTATATAGAAAATAAGAGATTGGAATTGTTGGAAAAAAACGAAAAGAAATATTTTCACTGCTTCAAAGTTGTTATTTTGTCTTTTCGAAGAAAAATCAAACGTTTCGCTGTTGATAACGTTTTTTAAATTCACTGTTTCTAAAAATTAACTTTGTAGATTTGGAATACTATATGTAGTGATACATCTTGTCCATGAATATAAACAAAAAATTTTTTTTTCAGTTTCAAAACTGTTTCAAACGAATTTTTCTTGCCATTTTGGGTGATTTCTTGTCTAGTCGTTGCGAGTTATCAAACAGTCTCACCTAATAGCACAAATCTTCTTTTCAATGTCGATTTTCATTAGGAAATTCAAATTTCATTTTTTAAGCGCTAAATTTCAGAAAAATGGGAAGTTAAGAATTTTAAATGGTTGAACTTCAGAATGAATATATTAGATATGGATTATGGGACAAATCTAACAAAAATTAAGGAAAAATCGCTAAAACAGTATTTTTCACTGTTCCAAATAGTTCACTTCCAGTTGTCGAGAGAATATTAGCATGTTACTGTTCCCAAAAAAGGAAATCTACTGTTTCAAAATAGTTCATTAGTTCTTTGAATACTATAATAATTCTGCTTCAGACATGAATGTTAATTAAATAAGAAGAAAAATTTCAGTTTCGAAACTGTTTCAAATGAATCCACTGCTTTTACTTTTAGTTCGCACACAATTTGTAGAGAAAAATGCCAAAAATTCCAATTTTTGGGTTCAAGAAATTTAAAAACCTTGTTTTTAGCTTAAAATGGAGGTTTCCCCGTATATCAGCATCTCTTTGAGTTTTCGAAATTATTTACCGGTAGAAATGTAATTTATGTTCACTTAACGTTGAAAAAAGAGAAAAACGTTTTTTTTTTTTGAATAACACTTCAAAGGGTCTATTCGGTGAAATTACCGGTTGGCTAGAATAATTTTTCACAGGTAAAATTAGAATTTATTCTCAACTCGTTAGAATTAAACTCGCCGGTAGTTTCATGGATACGATACCATCCAATGATTATTCAGTAGTGATTAGGAACTTTCTTTCAATTTTTTGAAACAGAGAAAAATTTTCAAAAATGCTAAGTTTTTAATCTTTCTCTCATTTTTGGTTATGAGTAGCGTAAAGTAAAAAAAAAGTTTTTACTACCCAAAAGAGTAACAGTGAGATTAATTGATGAGTTTACCGGTAAAGTTTTCGTTAAATTTTCTCAATTTATCAAATAAAACAAAATGGACTGTAAAACAAAATTAAATGTAATTTTATCAATAAAACAACTGGTAAAAATGTAAAACTTCTGCAGCTTGTTGAAAAAAATATTTCTTAACACTCTGTTCCGGACAAAATAAAATTCAAGCAAAGAATGTTTCAAAATTTGTATTCCAACTTTTCGAGCGGAAAGTTAGGCTGTTTATCCGAAAGGTCGAAAAAAATTTTTTTAGTTGACTGTAGTGATGGTCTCCGGTGTGCTAGACTGTTCATTATAAAAAAATCATTTCCCGGTTTCGAAAATGTTCCAAACTAAGCCTTCGCTTTTTCTTGTAATGAGAAAGTCTTTGTCATTGAGTAAAAACTCTAGATAGTCAGAATATCCGATGAATTTGCTAAGAATCAGTATTTTGGAAAAAAAATGGAAAAATATTCAGTTTCAAAAATAACTTTAAAAAAAAAACGATTTTCGCAAAAAAAGATGCTTTGAGGCTTCAAACGTCAACTATGTTTCAAATAACCTCAAAAAAAGTCCATTTTAACTCTGAAAATCACTGAAATTCTTAACAGGGACAAAGAAACGAAAGAAATTTAACTGGTAAAACCTATAAATCCATTTTAAAAACCCTATTTCCAGTTCCCAGAATAATAGTGGATACGTTTACAAGAAGTGTATCGACTGTTACAACTAAAACTTTCAATCAAAAAAAATTTCTGAAACATCAATATTTTGTAATTCGAAATTCACTTGTTTTTTAGTCGAAAACAAGTAATTTTAGACAGAAACAAATCTAAAAATCATCAGCAACCTAACAAAACCCAATTTTCAGTAAAAAATCAAAATTTCATTTTTCAACGTCCAAAATCCTATTTTCAAGTTTTAAAAACTTCATTTCCAGCTTTGAAAACCTTATTTCTAACAAAAAATTAGCCAAAAGACCACCAAATAACCATCTAAACCCAATTTTCGGTCAAAAAAAAATTTCCTCCAAAATTCATTTTCTACCTGGAAAACATAATTTTCCACTTCAAAAACCCTATTTTGACCCCAGAAAAAACCCCTCACCTGTATGTCCATTGGCCAATGCTCTCTGTGCTGCATAACTTGTCAAAAGAGCCGAATTTTGAATCAAAAAATTGATAGGAGGGAAAATGGACATGATGTCCGATTAATCAAGCGAAGAGAATGCCCTTTGAATCACCAAACATTAGGCTCCGCCCCCAGATGGTTTTGAACCGAGGCTCCGCCCCCTTTTCTGAAGGAAAAGAGATACGGTAGAAAGGAAAGATGATATCTGTTTGGAACGGAAGCGTGTCGGCGCCGGGGGCTTATCCCTTTGTAGTTAGCCGCCACCGATGTCGAATTGAAAGGGAGGAGAGGTGACAAATGATGATGATTAGGCGTCAGGTGAACAGGAAGAGAGAGGGGAGGAGAAGGTGTAAAAGATAGAAGAAGACACATATAATAATTGATTGGGATCAGATGGGGATGACAAGGGGTGATAAGGAGATTGGAACAGAAATTAAAAGTAATTTTAGAAATATCAAAAACATTGAAATTTTGTATTCGTTATTGATTAAGAATGATGAAACAGGAAAAAAAAATTTTCTGCCTCAAGTTAAAAAATGTTTAGAATTTTGTACTTGTTAGCGATTAACATTGTTTATTTGAATAAATTTACCCGATAATTTTAGCTGCGTCCAGTTTAGTCGACTGAATAATTATCTATAGATAACAGGTGATTGAGATTAAAAGTTTGAAACTGAGAAAAATAATTTTTTTGTCCAGTTAAAAAATTTTTAAATTTTGTACTTGTTAGCGATTAACACTGCCGATTTGAATGAATTCACCCGATAATTTTAGCTCCTGCGACTTCCGTCAAGACACTAATCTATCGACAACCAGGTGATTAAGATTAAAAATTTGAAACAGAAATTTTTTTTCTATTATAGTTTCGAAAAAACCTTTAATTTCATATCAATCAGCATCGTTTGTTTGATGAAAATAATCAAAAACTTTGGCTCCGCCCACTTTTTGTTCAGCCACAGTTCAGCCACAATTCCAACTAGTAAATTCTCTATTCCGCATCGTTTAACATTGTTGAAACAGGAAAAAAAAATCTTTTTTTGAAATTCCGCGAAAAAAAGTTCAATTTCAGTGTTGTTGTCAATTATAATTGCCTTTTCGACGAAAAATTACCAGAGAATTTTGGCTCCGGGCTCGGATTCCTTTTCTTTACTAGTTATTATCAATAGATAACCAAATGATTAAGATAAAGAGTTTGAAACACGATTTTTTTTTGGAAATTAAGCAAAAATATTCAAATTCGGTATTTTTTATCAATTAGAATTACTTATTCAATTGGAATTACCCAAAAATCTAGGCTCCGCCCACTTTTTGTTCAGTCACTATTGTTAGCAATGTGAAGTGAATGATATCTGTCACTGCAGTGGCAGGAAAAGTGGGCGGAGCCTAAAATTGAATTTTCTAAATTTTACTAATATTATAAAACCATTGAGAACTATTTCAGAGGACTTATCTGATTTCCATTTGTTTTTGAAACACTCTTTTTTTTTTGAAAAATTTCAATTTTTTTATTAATTTATAGAATAGTGTTTTTACTGAAAATTGGGGGTTTTTTAAAAATTTTTTGAAATTGTTTGTAATTTTGAATTCGTTATCGATAAACATTGCTAATTTGATTAAAATCACCCTAGAAATTAGGCTCCGCCCACTTTCTGTTTTCCCGCTATCGAACAATGTAAAGCAATTTATTCTGTTGGGGAGCGATGATAGTGACAGAAAGAAAGTGGGCGGAGCCTAGATAAGCATTGCGCTTTGTACAATGGATTCAGCTCGTCGTTTTAATCACTTTGACCGGATTCATAACGATTTCAAAATTTTCGAAATTTTTTTTTCTGTTCCGAGGAAATTGTATAACTAACACTGTTGTATGGTTATGTGGTAGTGAAGTTCGTCTCAATCCAATTTCAACTCGAGTTTCCATTATTTAAAATTTAATTCAAGTTTTTTTTTCCAGAGGGAAGCATAAAGTTAAATGAATGTTAGTAATGCAATTAGTTTTGCAGAATACAGCTTGATAAAAAATTGCCTTCTGTTTCTTCAGTGCGTGAAAAAAAAAGAAAAAAGGGGCGGAGCTTAGTTATGATAATATTTCAAAAGTTCGCAAACACTACACCTCAGTTTTTATAAGTCAATGATAAGTTTGATAATGATAATGATAATGATAATCATGTTGTCAATAAAAAAATAACTATTTTCAAATTTTGTGAAGCAGAGATTATATATTTTCCGGTTTTTGAAGTTTTCAAAAGGTGTTCTCCTGCATTTTCAAACATTTTCACTGTTATTTGTTGAAAATATCATATTCTGTTCTGTTTCCATGATAAAGTTAAGCAATCGTAAATGAGTGAAACGATTTTTTTACCGAAAAACCTAGAAATTTCTAAATTTTTGACATTTAATCTCAAAAACTTATCAATTACACCTTAATGAGCAAATTGTCAAATTACTGAATAATTTTGAAGTTTTTATGAAACAGTAATTTTACTGAAATTCTATTTTTAATCTTGTCCAAGAGGAGTACACGGCTGGAAAACTTTATTTCGCCACTCCTTTCGAAATAAAGAATTTCTCAAAGTTGACTCTTAGTGGGCAGTATTTATTGTTCATACTCAATATTTAATGCTCAGTTATCAAAATTTAAAAAGAGAAAAAAAACTGTTTCACCTTCAAATTTTATATAGTTCATGTGTTCATAATATTCAGTTAAATAGATATATGCATCACGAAAAATCAGCATAAGTATTGATTTCGTTGATTAAAAATAATGTTTCACATATAACATAAAACAGTAATTTTAAATTTTTTGTTACTAGTGTTACGTTTTCTTTAAAACGAAATATGACATGAGAAATGTGGGTATGCAAAAGTGATATTAAAAAGGGGCGGAGCTTCAAAAAATTTACTGTTTCAAAATTCATCAATAAGGTTTATCAGATGTTTTCTTCAGTCCTATGAAAAGAAAAATACAGATCCAAAAAGGGGGCGGAGCCTACGGTTTTTTGAATTTTCAAAACAGTTTGAAAGTGATTAAGGTTCTTAATTGCTAGGCCTAAGAGAGAGACACAAGACACATTATCACTGTTTCAATTGGCGCTTTTCACTGTAATAATGGGTTTTTTGTGTTGCATGATAGTGTATTGTGGCGAAAAAATTTCTGTTTCAAAATTAATTGGTTTTCTGGAAATTACGGTAGCCTACAGTCCACTTGCCGATGCATCTATTTGAAAATCTTTGGTTTCTGGGTTTTCTGGAGAGACACATAAAAGGGGGCGGAGCCTGGAATTTGGAAAAAAAATGTTTCAAAATTTTCTTTCATTTTTTCTCTTATTACTGAAAATCCGTTTCCTTAACTTCATTTAATGGTAACCACAACAATGAGACTACAGTAACCTCGAACTAGAATTTTCGAATTTCAAAATTATTTTCTGTTTCATAGAGCTTGTAATTGATGAAATTCTTTGTTTTACGGTTTGACTTTACTCAAAATTGGAAGTATAAATGCAAAGGCGCTCTACAGAATTGCAAGAAGAAGTGTTTTCCAAATGTGATTGTGGGCGGAGCCTAATTTTTTTTGGGCAAAAAAAGTATTTGATCATTACATTTTTTAGTAATTGAATAATTGAATAATTTTGCACACACACACAATGGCGATTGTATCGAATGGAAAAATTATGAACGGCTTGCATGAATATAATGTAACAGTATTTTTTTTGTAAATTCCTGTTTCAAATTATTTTTTGCATTGAAGGAGAATCAAAACATTTTATTCTTAATCAGTTTTTTCAATCTACAAATGATTTCGGTTTCATTAGAAAAAAAAACGAAATATGCCAAGTAACGGTTAGTAGTCAATCCTGCCTAGAATTGGAAACTGTTTGAAATTTTGTGAAACAGTGGTTTTTTCCAGGAAACTTTGGAAATGATTTTTTAAATTAAATATGATAGAAAATCTGCATTCGGTCTGTTATTTCACTCATCTTTTCTTTTTTCTCATCTTAAAAACCTATTTCTAGACAAGGGACTAAAGGGGGCGGAGCTTAATAATAATACTGTTTCACGAAATTTCAAGACTGCTTGCTTGCTTGCAACGAATAATTTGAAGATGGTAAACGTATCGAAAATTTTGACGTTCTTGTGATTTGACTAAATTTTCAGCTCCGTCTATTTTCTAAAAACTAAATCTAAATGAGAACAATGACGAAAAAAAGTGGGCGGAGCTTGAAAGTTGATTCAATTTTCAAAAAGCGAAAATTCATCGGCGAATAATTTTTGAACCGAAAATAATTATTTGTTTTGGTATTTACCGCCCTCTAATATTTTGGAATTCTACCATGTTGTTTTATTACATATTGGATAACAGTGAACTTTTTTCCCGTTTCTACTTATTTTTTCATCAAAGTTAGGAGAAACTTTGTTGCTTGATGGTTTACAAGGTTGTATTCTTTCAGAAATTTTCAGCATTAAAAAAATTTAATAAGGCCTTGAAAACTGTATATTACAACAGAACAGAAAAATACTGTTTCAAAATTTTCGCACCAAAAAATAAAATTCTCCGTAAATTCAATACCATTTGTGTCTGGAATTTCGAAAAAGGGAATCAGAAATGTGACGGTATCTGGATTGGAAATCTTAAACAATACCAAAATTACCCAGGGAAATTTCTAGCGTTTTTCTGTAGTTTAACGAAACAGTGACATTTTTCTGATAATAGAAAGTCTTCGAAATATTCTTACAAGATTCAAAAAAATTTTAATTGATTAAAAAAATTTCGGTTACGGTAGCTAGGCTTTCAGTAATCTGATCTGAAAGTTCAGTGCCTTTTTGTAAATACATTTTAAAATTAAATAAACTAGTCACGGACTTTTTCGAATGACGTGACATAATTTAAGCTCCGCCCCTTTTAGTTCACGAAAAAAATTGTTTTTCCGTATGAAATCTGCATTTCGAGCAATATACTATCTTGTTTTCATCTGGAAAAGTTGATTCCAAAGAATGAAAGGGGGCGGAGCTTATGATTAAAGTAAAGTCTTACAAAGTTTATTTAATTTCATAATACTGTTTCACATGATAATAAAAAAGTTCTTTTTACGAAAAGAGCCGATCCTAAGCTTCCCGCAGACTGTTTCAAAAATTTTTAACAGAAAATTCATGGTGACTGAACAACAATTTGTCATGTTTGTTATACAGTTTTCATGAAACAGTAAACTATCAAAAAATTTGAAAAAAAACTGTTTCGCATATTGAAATTATAATCTGGGAAATTAGGAATAGACGATACGCAATCGCATGCCGGTGCTAAAAAATATCTGATTTCGGAACTGAAGCATTTCGAATCATAGTATAATCACGATGATTTTAATTTTAAAATTAAAAGTAGCATTTTTCACAAATGTGACTATATAAAATTATAGTTAAAATTTCACCTTGAATGAAAAACGAATAATATTTTTAAAGTTCTTTTTTTGTTATTAATCTTTGAAACAGTAATTATCATTAGTTGATTGAATGAGAGAGAGAAAGAGAGAGAGAGAGGGAGAGAGAGAGAGAGAGAGAGAGAGAGAGAAAGAGAGAGATCATCATCATCAGCGGTACAAATCAAAAAGAAGTGTGAAACTGATTGATTACACTGCTAATCAAGAGTGACAGGTGGTTTTTCATGTTTTGCAACAAATTATTTCTTGATTAAAATTTGAGAAAACTACTGTTTCAAGGGATTTAGAATTTTTGCTATGAATTTTTTCCTGTAGTAAATCGAAAGATATTATGTTATTAGATAAAAGTGGAAAATATAATTTCCAAAATGCAGATTTTAGACTGAGGAGCAATTTTTGTGAACTGAAAAGGTGCGGAGCTTAGATTTTACCACTTCATTTGAATAAGTATCCGACATTGAATAAAATAACAGCATTGTACATGGGGGAGTGAACTCTGATGCCAGATTACTTCAAGCATGGCTACCGTAACCGGAATTTTTTTTTCAGTTCGTATAAATGCTAGTTACAGTAACTACAGCAATCATACAGTACTCAAAACAACTTAAAACTAGACTACTGTATCATCTTTTTCGTTAGTTTTCGTGATTCTTGTAACAATCTGTTGTTTTATCAAAATCAAAGGGCAACCGCTTGTCACTTTCAATTTCTCAATTCATCCATCAGTTTCACACTTCTTTTTGATATGTACCGCTGATGATGATGATGATCTCTCTCTCTCTCTCTCTCTCTCTCTCTCTCTCTCTCTCTCTCTCTCTCTCATATCATCCAATCAACTAATTACTGTTACAAAGATAAAAGACATTGAAATTGAATGAAAAGGGAATTTGATACGTGTTTGAATGAAAGTTCATAGAAAACGTTTGTTGAAAATTCGGATTACTGTATCTACAGTAGTCTCTCATTTTTCATTGATTGAATGAAAATGAGACCAATTTCCTAATAGCTCTAAAAACAATTAAGATAATAAAAACATTAATTTTTGAAACAGATTTTTTTAATTCAGCGGGAAATCAAATTTTTCAAAAAAAAAAAAAAGAGTTTAGCACTCGTTTTTAATTCAAAACTTGAGAAAAATAGTTGATGAAACCACAGAATTTTGCAATTATTGATAAAGTATCTGTTTTTTCCGTCAATAATTACCATTGTACCGCTCCAGGAAGTCAATGTTAAGATATTTCAAAGAAACAGGTTTTTTTTCTCATTTTTTTTTACTATTTCAAATGTGTTCCAAAATCTTCAATAACCCAAATGAAACTCAATAATCAAGGTTTTTTAGGAAAAAAAATTTACAGCTTCGCCATGAAATCGATCATTTTGTAACCATGAAAACAATACGGCCAATAATAATAGAAAGAAAGAGCAGTTTAAACAAAAATAATAATAGATTCACTACACCAAACATTTTTGAAACAGAAAAAATCAAATTTGGGTCAAATTCCGAATTCTTCAAGAAATAAATTACAAACTTATTTCTATTTTACAAAACAGAAAAAATTGTTTGTGAAATCGTAGAACTCAGAAACAGTCTTTTTTATAATGTAAAACAATTCAATTTGAACATTAAGAATTTTCACATGTCATACTCAGCCAACAAAATGTAAGCAGACGAATTTCCATCCCAGATTATTGGAAAAAATCATTGCGATTATCAATTAACGACGGAAACAATGATAATAATTGTTAAAGACAATTAAAAATATGTATAGTTCAAAAGTTTGTTAAACTTAGATGGAACAGTAAAAATAATTAGAAAGTTGAAAATTCAACTGTTTTAAGCAAGAATAAATTGAAAAGCAGTATTCTAATTATCAGTAACGCCCATATTTGTCTATTTCACAGATTTTCATAGCAACGGAATCACTGTAGGATGACTACAGTAGCGAATTCAAATTTTCAGTATGAAACCGAGAAAATTTCAAACATTTCAATTTCAAAAAATTCATATTTTTTCTTAACAAACACATTTTTCCATTAAAGCTCTTGTTGCTAAAACAACTTACAGTATCCAAATTATTTCAAATTTTGAAAGCAAAACGTTCGGAATAATTCAATTTAGGGTGAAAATCGTTTCAGAAACTGCAATTATTTTTGAAAATTCCCTAAAAACTTGTTTTTTCCAATTTTTTACTATTTCGAAAATTCCAAAAATGCTTCAATAACCCAAATGGTATTCGTTCAACCATCATTATATCAATAATTTGGATGCTTACATTAAATTGGCTGATTATTGAATATAAAACAGCTTTTAGTTTAAAGAAAGCAGATTCCTGGTATTCAGTCAACTAAAAGAGAGTAATCAGTTACGACCACTGGAAAAACGTATTGATAGTGCCCATTAATGACTGATACAGTAAAAAATGCACGGGTATTACAATGATCGAAAATGATATACCTCATAAGTTTTTCAAATTTGAAACAGTAAATAAGAAAAATTAAAAATATTCTAAATATGTGTACCGTTTCAGAAATTAGGTAAGGTCTACTCCATATATTATATGTATTGCTTCGTAATCTTTACTAATAACAATCAGAAGATTCCGTGTGTCTGTGTGTGTGTCTGTTGGTCGCAAGCCCTAGCGGATCCGCCCTTAAACTTTTTTTGACAAAACTTATATAGATCGATAGAGAATTTGTCCGAGATGATGCCCGTCTTTTCAGTTTTTTAAAATGTTTACTTTGAAGACATCTAGAGCTGTTTTTCGACAGTATATGTTTTTACATGAAAAGTATAGTGGGCGGCGGAACCCGCGAGAGGTCGGCTGCTGCGCCGAACTACCGCGGCGCAGCCGCAAGGCGGCGTTAGCCGACTGGTTTAATTCATTATTAAATATGAAAAAAATTAATTCGGCTGTCTGGTACTCTGATACTGAACTATTTGAATTGAAGCAGACAAACTTCCATCACGAATTAAAAAAACCTTGAAAGTAACCGTTAAAGACGAAAATAGCAAAGAAATGGAGTGAGTTTCGGACAATTAAAAAATGTTTATAGGTCATAAGCGATTCAAATAATCATGAAACAGTAAATGTTTATATTACTAATTCAAAATTGAATGGTTTCTTGCAGGAGTAAGCTATATATTAGTGTGTAAATGACAGTAAAATTTGATCACTGGATTACTGTAAGATGACTACAGTAGCCAGAATCATTGAAAATAGCCCAGAAATACATGAGAAGTTCCGAAATTGATATAAAATCAACGAATATCCTAGAAACTCAGTTTTTTTTCATAGTCGAATATTTCTTGAAAAAACGTTTTTTTAAAACAAAAATAGTAACTGTCTTGGAATGAAACCGGAAAATTGATATAAGAAATTTGGAGAAAAAAATTATCAGACTTCAAATAAAAAAAAATCACTGTTTCAAAAACTCCATATTTCTTCTTAACCAACATATTTTATTACTCGGATTTGTCTCCATTAACAACAAAATTGCAGTTTTAAATTTTTCGAAACTCAAAACAAAGGACTTAAAATGACTTCTTTTAAATTAAAAATCGCTTCAGAAACTGCTATTATTTTTGAAATTTCCTTAAAAAATCTGTGACACAGTTTTTAAATCAATTTTTCACTATTTCAAAATTATTACACACTCTACAGAAACCCAAATAGTAGTTATCAACTCTATGCTTTCAACTATGCTCAAAATTAATGACTGATACGGTAGACAATGCGGGATGTTTGATCTTATCAAAAATTTAATAGCTTTTCATTGGCTTTTTATATTTGAAACAGTAAATAAATAAATAAAAGTTCTACAAATGATTACTGTTTCAAAAAAAGAAATTTAGCTTCACTCCAATAATGTATATTGCTCCAGAGTTTAATTCATTATCAAATATGAAACAATTCATTTTGATTGTCTATTGCTCTTATACTCTGCCAACTAAATATAAACAGACGAATGCACAAACTATTACTAGGAAAATAAATTGTAAGTTCCTATTACCAAAGGAATAATCCTAGTAACGGTATTCTTTAATTTGGAGTTAGCTTATTATAATCATACGAAACAGTGAATATGCAAACTTTGAGAAAGAAAAAGTTCAACTGTTTCAAGAAAACCTGAACTATAGATTAGTATTCCAGTCATAATTATTACCAATATAACGAAAGAATCACAGTATTTTCTGATTTCAGGATTACTGTAGATTGACTATATTCAAGGAATTCCGAGCAAGAAAAATGAAAATGGAGAGAATTGGAATATCCAAAATTCTCACAGAATCAGCGAATACTTGATCAATAAAATTATTAAAAAATATCTGAACTATAAATTTTTGCAATGAAACCGAAAAATGTGCAAATTTCTAGGAATTAGAAGTCCAAAATTGAAAAAAATCACTATTTCAAAAATTCTATATTTCTTCTGAACAACTACATTTTCCATTGAAACTCCCAAAGACCATATTTAAAAACCCACTTACAGTACTATAAAATCCTCTTGAAATTTCACAAAACAAAACATTAAAAATAACTCAATTCATGAGCAACGAGCAACTTTTCGTCACATAATAAGTGGTTATTCCAACTCAAAAATTGATTAGAAAACTAGATTGAAGGTTGTGTGTGCTGCGCCTTTAATCATTTTATTACGACTAGACTTCATTTTTTTGTGCTTTTTAGAATGTTTTTTTTTGCATTCCGTGCTGTTTTTTTAATTATTAGTGTTTTTGGGTACGGTAGGAGGAGTTTTTGAGTTTTTTGGAGTACTGTAGTTCTTGAGAATTATCTGTTAATCTTAAAAATGAACAAGATTCTTCCAAATAGTGATTTTTAAAATTCTCTGTTCCACTTTAATATAAAATGAATGGGTAGAAAACTATATTGCTCTCATATTGGATTTGTTTTCCTTGACTGACTTATTCATCATTGATTTTAGTTAATTGAAGATGAAATCCTCGGAAAATTTTGAAACAGTTATTTTTTCAGAATATCTGTATTTGGCAACTCCTGTTCAGAATTTTTCGAGTATTGCATAATTCTTGAAACAGATTTTCGATTTCCTGAAAAAATTTTCTGTTTCACTGAAACTGTATAATTTGTATATTGAATAGTTGTTTGTTCCTATATAGTTCCGGCCGTCTTATAATTAGTTATCATTCAAACATATCATCACGTTTTCAAGACTACAAGCTATTTTGAAATATTGTGAAACAGTATTACATATCAAATTAGTTTAAAGGAAAAAAGCCACATTTGATTCGATAATTATCGAAAACTGATTTTGTTGCTCAGAATTAAAATTTTTCAAATTACACAAAGCATGCCCCTTTTTTTCAAAACTTGATGTCACAACAAACAAATCAAATTTTTTATTTAATTTTATATTAAAAAATTGTTTGAAACCGAAAGTTTGAAAAATTATTACTGTTATCCGATATGCATTCAAAGCTTTATATAACAATTATTTAATTTCAGGCTCGATTACAGATTATATACATAGTTTAACCTCATTTTTAGACAAAAAGTTGACTACACAATTTTTTGTTGTTCAATAGAGCGCATTTGCAGAACTTTTTCGATTTGAAATAAAATTGAAACAAAGAACTAAATTAGTTCAAAATTGATACTGTAGTCACATTGTGGTAGTTCAAATTTGTACACTAATGTGATTATCATTGCAAAAAAACACTAATCAAAATATTGAAACAGATTTTATTAAAATTTTCTAAATTATTTTTATTGATAACCAAGCTCCTATAAATCACATAGTTCTCTACTGTAATCTCCTAGGTACAGTAATCTCTACTTCATTCAAACTTGTTGATAGTTTTGAAGTTTTACTGTTTCATCGAACACTGATGAAAATTCTTCATCTTGTTAATAAACGATAAGATATAGACTAGTTCCAGTCTTGTAAAGCATTTTTTTCTAAACCGAAATCTCATCAATTCCGTTAAACTTTTTTAGATGACCCTGAATATACGTTTCCAGACTTCGAACCAGCAATATAATATATATATTTTTTTCAATGTGCAATTCCAAAAATATTAGAAAACTTTCTGTTTCAGGAGTCTTTATGTTTCTTATCAAACTTGAAAATGCTGTTTCAAATAATTTTTGAAATAGCTTGTTATTTCCAAATAAAATATTGCTTTGCTCAACATTGTTACGATAAAAATTTTTTTAGAACTAATATTTTGTTTGAACAGTAAAATGGAAAATCTATTTTCAAATTTTAGACCAATTTTAATTCCGATTCGATTTGTTGGGCTTTTTAACAGCAGAGTATCAAAACTATACAAAATTGTTAATTTGATGTTCAAAACTTTTGAAACAGATTTTTTTTCCAATTCGAAATCAAGTCTTCAAATGGTTTCTATAGAAATTCAGGGTGATTTTAATTACTGCAAAAAAAGTTTATTTTTCTGTTTCAGTTGATTATCATAGGGGATTACTGTGGAACACTATATTGCTTTTTCATTTCTAAAAGTCACATTGCCAATCAAAAATATATAGTTGTTCCTTTGAAATTAACAGTTTTTGAAACGTGTCACTTTAGAAATAGGTGTTAGGAGGAACAGAACACCTATTCAGGGTTTTTCAAATTATGATTTCCGGCTGGAACAGGTTTTTTTTCATTTTTTCGAAAAAATAAACTGTATACTGCATAGTTATTTGTCAAAAGACATCATTTGAAGTAAAATAAGATTCAAATCAAAACCATCAGATTCTGAAAACAACAAATTGTTCTTGACAACTTTGTGAAACAGTATTTTCAAATTTAGAAAACTGCGTTTGCTGACTTTCCATTTCCTAAGTTCCGTCCCTTTCATTCTTAGCTTTTCTTCGCTTTTCAAAATGAATAAGTTGTAAATTTGAACTGAAATAATTGTCCGAAATACAAATTTTACATACTTTGTGAACTAAAAAATTAATTATGACGTCACTGAACGTTTTCGATGGAATTAATTTTTGAAGCCGAGAATTTTTTGCTGTTTCACCAGAAAACAATTTTTCAAAAATTTTTTGAATTTGATTAATTCTTCATCAAATCTCCTTCGTTTTATCAGCTGATTAGTCATTTCATATGTATTATGTACTTGATGTTCTTACCAAAATGAAATTCCATTGATTCTATCGAATTACTCAGATGACGCTGAGAATATGTCAGTTTTGGGTACATGTCATTGGATTACGAACATACTGGATACTCTCTTTTCTGACCTATGAAATTCCATTTTTTCCGAATCAAAATTGTTTTTAATGTTAGAAAAGTCTGTTTCATCAGGTTTTTGATATATTCCAATTAAAAATAGAAAATAATTACTATTTCAATGATTCCTTATTTTCCCTCAACAAACACATTCTCCTGTTGGAACAAAATTGGCTGTAGCGAAATGATGAAGAGCCGAAATTCTGACTCCACTAACATTTTTTTTAGATTTTGGGGATATCGGAAAACATTCTGAACTTTGGATTCGTTTGTTTTTTTTCATATATGATTCCTCACATTTTCCAACTTTTCACCATTTACTTGAGTTTGTTATACAGTTTCCATGAAACAGGAAATGTTTGGAAATAGTTTATCTTGGTAATAAATAGCTGATAGAACTCTTTTGAGTTTATTTTTTAAAGCCCATTTTCTAAAAAAAACTCAGTTAAAAATCAATCACTGTCTTATTAGCAATATGAGATCTATTATTAAATTTAACAACGTTTTGAAACAGAGATTTTTCCGATTTTAATAATTCATTTTAATTATTTGAATGGGAGTTTTATCAATTTCATAGAATTAATAGTAAACAAGAGGCCATGCATAATGGATCCACAAACACCTTAATGAACTCTTTTGGACACAATGAAACTGTAATTTTTTTCCCGTTTCGAAATTTTTTTAAACTAGAGAAATGAGCGGGAATCTCTATTAACCCTGTAATTTTTTTGGATCATATAAGGTTTTAAGTGAAATAAAAAGCTACAAACTATACAAAACAGTTCAACTAGGATTATTGGAAACTGTTGGAACAGAATTTTTCCCTTTTTTCACAGTCCCTTGTCATTTATCAGTAACCCTTTTGAACTTGGTCTCTGCACCTTTAAATGAGGCGTCGATAGATAATAAGACTAATTTTAAATAAAGCTAACTCACTACCATTTTCAGTTTCAACAAGTTTTATTTAAAAATTTTGAAACAGAAAAATCATTTTGACTGTTATATAGTACGTTTTATTGGATTACGAACATCTGAATACCCACTCTTTGCACCCTGAAATCCTAATTTTTCAATGTGTATGACCAACGAAATAAGAATAGAAAAAACTCTGTTTCATTGGTTTCGTCAAAATTTGAAAACTGCAAATAATTTGTTCTACCAAGTAAAATTTAGACAAAAACATGTATACAAAAAAAGTCATCAAAAGTTTTTATTTGCTGAACTGCTTTTAGAAACTATCACTGTTTCAAGGAATTCAGAAAATTTTTTCTTTGGCAATTTTGTTATTCATTCGTATTGTGTATGGAAAAGCTTCTCATTTAACTAATTCGATAGAACTGGACAAGAATGGCTTCTGAAATGACTGATGGAAATTTCTGCCCCCTCTCTTAAACTTCATTCAGTGTTAATGATAAAAACTTTTTATTCAAAATAGTTCGAATTTTTTGAAACTGGAAAATTTTTCGAAAACCAGCGGTGACAGAAAATCAGAAAATTTCTCTTTCACTCTGCTTTGATCTCTAAACTTTCAAATATAGTGGTAATATTTCTAGTGGTGTATTCCAAATATTCAAGATATTTGAAACAGAATTTTTATTTTTTTTTAGCTCCATGTCATTGATTTTTTTATTCTGAACCTATTTTCCAGTTATTTTAGACTATCTCTCGAGTTTTCAAGGCTGAGCACTAACTTACGCAATAAAGATTTTCCAGATTCAACTAAACTTCATGAAATTTTTGAAACAGGACTTTCCGATTTCTTCCACATTTTAGGTAGTTTGGGCTATTTTTCAGCATTTTCAGATCTTTTTATGCTTTTTCAAGCTAATTGTGAGCTTTTCTAAGCCTTTTAAGGCTTTCACAAGCTATTTTTACTCTATTTCACACCTTTTCTCCCCGAAAAACATGCTCCAAAGATCGAACGGTGACTTATTCACTAATGTCATTTACCACTGTTATCTAATAAATTTTTATTGGTTTTTCTTGTTTTTTCTTTCTATTTTCTTCTTTATTTTCATTTCTCTTTTTTGTTTGATCAGAATCTCTTGTGATTTGTTTCCTCGTTTACGAAGTCATAGGTCAAGAACATGGCATTCCTGGAAAATGAGTTTTAGTTTTTTGATTGGATTAAGGGGAAACGTAGTGTAGTTTAAGGGCAAGTTGATTAAAATATGACTAGAATTTTGGAAAACATTTTTTTTCTGATTTAGTCGAGTTAGTTTGGTTTTTTCTTGTTCATATTCAACAGGGTATTAGAACTAAAATCTAGTTCAAATTTTTTTTCTCTTGTATTATAATTGTTGAAACAGTAGGTTTTTCGGAATAATATAAGATAGCAGCAATGAACTTTTTTAAGGGATTACTGTAGACAATGAAGAAAAAATCACTCTATGCTCAATAATTACTTGTTTCGGAAATTTTTGAAACCGGTTTTTTTCCGAAAAAATATTTCGGTTGCTTCAGAATTATATTTTGGTACTGTAACTATCACTAGATTACTATGATTTTAATTTGTATAATTAGGCTATTGAAAAAATTTCAAGCATGATTACTGTAGTTGCTGATGATTCAAAACTTTCAGAGAAATCAGTTTTTTCGAAAAACTGTAGTATACTTAAGAAGAAATAAACTAAACGAGAAAAGTTTGATTTTCAGTAAATTTTGAAAAACGTTGAAACAGTAATTTTTTCTAGGTTTCTTTTGATTGATAAGGATTACTGTAGCTTGAAGTGTACTGTAGAAAATATAACGGTTTCAAAATTTATTCTCACAATCGATTCTAGTATGCTATAAAATTTTCGAAACTTGGCTTTTACTAAAATTTTCTGAAAAAGGCAATGTTTTTTAAAAACTAAAGTATTATAATCTCACCAAATGCTGTTTCTCAAGTCTTCATTATTCCAGCAAGCAGCAATCTTTATCCTAATGGTTATCCATCTTTGAAATTATTGAAACTGATTTTTTCTTTAAGAAAAAATATTTTTATGATGATGGTTTCTTAAAATTATATTAAAGTTGGTAGGATACTGTATTTTGTGCTAAGTGAACTTTTGCAGTGAAAACTACAGGATTGAGAAGTGTTACTGTAGTTATCTACATAAAAGTGGTAACTGTAAAAATGCTGAAAAGCTAAGGTCGGTAAAATAATGGTTTTAACAAGTTTTAACTATTTTCTTAAAAGCTATTGAAACAGTAGTTTTTCTAATCTAATCTAGATTACTGTAGAATTTTTTAAACTTCTCAAGTAACATCTTGAAAATTACAGTAACCCAAAATAACAGTTTTTCAGAGTTCTTCGAAGAGCATTACGGATCACTTTAACTTTGATGTTCATTAGTTTTCAATATTTTTGAAACACATTTTTTTTCGAAAATTACAGAATTCCATGTTTTTTTGGAGCTGTTATCAAACTACTGTATTCTTGGAAAGTACAGTAATCTTTTACGTTACCGAAAGAAGTTTTTCTGTTTCAATAATTGTATTTGAACACAAAATATGTGATACAGATTAATCGTTGCTGTCCAGGTGTACTTCTCAAAAACTACTGTATTTTGTTGTTGAAGAAGAAGTACTGTAGTTTCCAAATTACTGTAGACAACTGTAGTTCCCTAAAGTTCTACAGGGTTATATATTTTCATATTTTTTCAAAATAATTTATCACTTTAGAGTTGATGATAATATGTTAATAACATTTTTGAAACAGATTTTTTCTAGAAAATCTACAGAAACTGTAGCGAAAACTGGGATACTGAATTTTTGCAAAATACAGTAATCTTTTAAGTTTTCGAAATAAAAAATATTTTCTGTTTCAATAATTGTATTTAAACACAGAATGTGTAATGCAGACTTATTATCTACATTAGATAAAATTCTCTCAAAACCTACTTTATTTTGTTAAGAAAGAAGAGTTACTGTAGTTCAGGGTTTACTGTAGACTAATTTGGATAATTCCTAAAAAATTTCCGTTTCACAGTTTTCTTATTCAATTCAATTTTATCAAAATTTAATCTTCTTGCTACAGATTTATCGATTCACAGAAATTACTGCAGTAAACAGAAAAAGAGGATCACTGTAATTTCGCAAATTGGGAGAGAAATACTGTAGGATTACTGTAGAAATGGCTTTTAAAAATTGAAAACAATTCGGTTTCAGCGAGTTATAATTTTTTAAAGAAGTAGTAAAACAGTTAATTATTTGAAAATCCTTCCTTTTTCAAATTTTTCCTTCTTCAAAAAATTTTGAAAGAACTGAAATGTGTTGTAAAAATTAAACTAAAAGTTGTTCTTAAAAACTACAGTACCTTCGAAAAACATTATTTTGAAATTTTAAAGCAAATACGCTACCAAAATTACTTCAGACCAACGATCATATGTTTCTGAAACTTTTGAAACCAATTTTTTTTTCAAATAAAGTTTAGAAATTCATTTTTGGCAATGTAACTCCAACTGGATCACTGTATTTATGCAAAATACAGTAATCCTTATAACTTTCAAAAAAACTTAATTTTTTTTCTGTTGCAATAATTCTTCAGGACTATGTAGAGCAAACTAATCGTTGTTCTGTATTCTTATTTTATTCAAAAAAAGTAATGACCTTATTTTCAAGATTACTGTAGTAGACTACTGTAGATAATTATTTTTGAAAATTTGAAAAAAATTCTGTTCGAATGTTTTTCGAAATTTCATCAGAATTCTTTTTTTTTGTTCTGTTTTTATTATAGTGTTATTTTTATAATACTGTGGCGCCAAAAATAATTAAGGGCCAAGGATTACTGTAGACTGTTCTCAATAATCACAAAATATATGATTACTGTAGATTGATTTTCGAACCCCGAAAAAAATAATTTCTGTTTCAAAATTTTTAAAACTATTTTTGAAAAACTTTTTGCGATATTTCTCGCGATATTCCATAAGGTTTCTATAGGATTACTGTAGTTTGGTCAAAAGTAGAGATTACAGTAGAAACTCCTGTTTTTTTCTGTTTCAAGGTTAATTTTTCCTGATCATGATTATTCTGAAAACAATCAGTTATAGACTGTAGTAACTATTTTTTTTTCTATTTTCAGATGTCAAATGCCACATCCTCTACAGTACCTTCTACCGTACCCCGAGACCATTGGCTGCTAGACACCCTGGCGACAGCAGTTCCAGGGACTATTGGAGTAGTCATAATTGTTTTCAATATAATCGGAAATTTTGGAAATTTCAATTTAATAATTGCCACGTTGCGGAGTAAGAATCTACAGGTATGATAGGACAAAAACTAATAGACTCCGCCCCCTTTTCAGTCAAAACACGGATGGCTACTGGTAATTCTTTGCTCTGAGCACTCCCTTTGCCTTCTCTTCGAATTCATCAACGTCTATTTCGCCCTCTCGGGAGTCCAAATCACCCGTCGCTCATGCCTACTGTACCTGACCCCGTACATTTTCATCAGTTTCCTACAGTCGACCACTTTCATCGCCCTCGCACTGGATGTTCTCATGTCGTTCACTATTGTTAGCCGATATCAGAAATGGCATACGGTACATTACTGTAGTTTTATGGCTTTTGTACCTGGTGTATTGCCAATTGCGTTTTTGACAAGGCTGTGGAGTCAGGTGAGAGGGTTTTTGTGGTTTGTTTGTTCGTATTTTAGTCATATGGGATAATAACAACTAGTAAAGTAGTCATAGACATCAAAATAGTGGAACAGAAATTTTTTTTTCGGGACTTGAACATTTTCTACAGTAGTTTTTTGTCTCTAATGTTTAACATGTTCTGAAAACTACAGTAGTTTTAGAACCTAATTTTTTAGCAAAAAACTCAACCTAAATGACACCATTGGACAGAAAATTAGATTCTGCTAAAATTTTGAAAAAAACTTTGAAACAGAGAATTTTTTGAATTTTTGCAAAACTAGCTTGACTCACAAAAATAAATTTTGAAGCAGAAACAATTATACAGTAATCCTACAGTAGTTTATATGAAGTTTGCACTGATTTAGCTGTATGAGAGGCACTTGACGGGTATTTTACGAATAGTCTGCACGACATAATCTGTATTGATATACAATTATTGAAACAGAAATATATTTTGTTTTTTAACAGCCTCAAAGATTACTGTAGGGACAGTAATCTAGTAACCGGTAGATTTCTAGAAAGGCGAAAATAATTTCAAAGCCGTACCTAAAATGAGTGTCAAAAACAGTAGTCTGAGAAAATTTTAAAAATTTTGAAACATGAATTTTTTTATTGTATAATCTTACTGTTTTTTGGTAAAATTAGCAATCTACAGTAACCCTTTGTTCGGAAACTTTTTGTAACTACAGTAATCTTAATATTGCACGATTCCATTACCAAGGCTTCCATGCAGACGGAAATTCGTCAGTCCGTTTTCGGTCCGCAGCCGCAGTTAGAGCACCTGCGACATTTGTTTCTAATTAATTTCATATAGAATAATTGGTAATTTTAGTTCGTTTTAACGTCAAAAGGCCTATTTTGATGAAATTTCAACTTTTTCAACATCGAAACGAGCTGAAATTGTCAATTATTCAATATAAAATTAATTAATAAGTGATTTATTAACCATAATGCAGCAAACATCTAAATTCTGATGAGATTCCAAAAAAACTTTGAAACAGAAATTTTTTCCTCTAGTTTTCAAAAAAAAACATTTCGGTCGGTAAGTACAGTAATCCTGTTTCTTTAAAAAAAGTCTTTCAGTATGCTATCTCACAGAATGAGTCTCCACTACATAATCGGTATCCATATAAAATTGTTAAAACATGAAAATAGTTATTCTATTATTTTCGAAATATTACTGTAATTTACAAATCACGTGATAGGTACAATTAGTTGAAACAGTGAAATTTATAAAAAAAAATGAATTTTTCAAAAAAATAATTTTCTTTAGTATAGTCAATTTAAATCTATTGTATCGTCTTCTTTATTTAAGCTCCTTGTCCCCTTTTTTCTCTAATCTTCCCCATAATCCAGGTATCCGACGAAATAATATTCCTATGCAATCCTCCTCTATCAATGGACGCAAAAGCAGTCAACATCTGGGGAGGCCTTATCACTTCTGTCAATATTCTCATCTTAATTATTTATGGTTATGTATACTGTTATTCTCATCAGACTAGTAGGATTACTGTAGTGAAGCCCCTAAAACTTGGTTTTTTCAGAAAAACGAACAAAAGATTCTCGATTTGCGGAAAAAATTATGAGATCATTGACTATTCTGGTACTGGTTTTCTGTTTCTCATGGGTTACTTGTATGGGAATGGTCTTTTTGGTAGACTATTTTACACTAGATGAAACTATTATCATGTTGGTTAGAAGTTATGCGGTAAGACTAAAAATTATCTCTTAGACTCCGCCCCTTTCAGGTAATATTCGCAGCCATCTCCTATTCCCAGACCTTCTATGTCTATTTCATTCGATCAGAAATCTATCGAAAAGAATTCAAAAAACAATTATGTTGTGGAAAGGAGGATGGAGGTGTCATTCGGATTGTTTCAATGTCAAGAAGTACCAATAATAATTAGTTTTTTTTACCGGTTTCAAATTATATAATAAGAATGTTTATATTCAGGGATTTTGTTTGGAATCCAGGTCTATTAAAAAACTTCAAAAATCAGAAAATCATGCATTTTTCTGCAAATAATGACATTTGAAGGGATACGCATGAGATTAGCAGAGAACAAAGTGCAAGAAACACTCATTGCTCATTTTTTGGTTTCTTTACACTTATTCTCTTGCTTTTTTGCTAGAATAACCTTTAAAATAGTATAATACTGTTAAAATTAGCTTTGGAAGGTCTAAAATATGGATTATAATTGATTACTGATGTTGATTTTATATTATATGATTTTGTGAAACAGATAATTTGTGCATAGTTTTTTTCAAAATTAGAACAAAAATAATAAGGTTTCTCGCATAAGTTTAATTAAAATCAATTTCAATGAAAATATTCGGTAATTGGATATGACAAAAAAACCAAAAATAGCTTTAAAACCTAGTTTTCTAATCTTTTCCAATCTCAGAAAAATTTATTTGGAAGTTCCACGGAGTAGTTCTGAAAACTCACATCATGAATCCAAAATCAAATTTGGAACTTTATGAAACAGAGTTTTTCAAAAACAGATCTAACATATCAGCTTGAAGTGGTTTTAAATTCACTTGAAATGATCTTATATTTTTAGAATTAATTGTAAAAAATCTGAAATATCTTGATGTATATGTTTTAGAAGAAGTTTTCAGAACGAATACCTCCATAAACAAGTATGTAGAAATCTTACTAGTTAGTATACAAGTATGTTGAAAACTTACTAGATTGTGGAACAGTTTTTTTTTACCTGGAAACTTCATAAAAAATTTTTTCATTTTCTGAAATTGTATATATTTTTTTCGAATCTAGTTAAATCAATCAACGGAATTTTTATGAAACCGTAGAATGAAATGGTGTGATTTGTCGAAATCTTGCGCACAAAGCAAATCGGTCCAAATTTTTTAAAAACGTGTATCCCTGAGAAACTTTTAAAATCACGAAAATCCCAAAAAAGGCTAGAATCGCGTCTTCTCAGGTTTATTATAATAACTTTGATACATCTCACATAATGCTTTTAAACAAAAATTGAATTCAGTTCGGACCTTTTTGAAATCGTTTTTAAAATTTTAATCATCGGGATATTATCTTTAAAGCCCTTTGGACTATCTCCGAAAACTCTAAATACTTTGAAACTTTCATTTTTGAAAAATGTTTGGAAAAAAAATTAAATTTCCATGTTTCAAATTCTTTCAAACAAGTATAACATACCAGAAAGTAGCATTTCTTCATTAACGCCATGAGACTGCCTAAAGATATGTAAAATAGATGAAGAACACATTACTAGAGGTTTTCAAACCTCTTCATCTAATTTTCATATTGAGTACAGCCGAAATACTAATAAACACTGAATAAATTTTCGAAAAATAACACAGTGAAACAGTAATTTTTTTTTCTGAAATTCACAAAATTTATTAGAAACACAAAACAGACCACTGATTTTAAAATTTTACTGTTTCAAAATTTTGAGAAACCGCATTTTTTGTGTTTTTTGTTGCTAGGCCTGATGTCTTCAAAATATTTACAAAAGCTCCAAAATTATCAGGAATTTTCTAAAAAAAATTTTGTTTCGAGTTTTTTTTTTAATTAGTGTTTCATTTTTTTCCTGTGGCCGATGGTAGTCATTTAATCAATCCGTTGAATGGAATTTTTTTAAATCGAAAAAAAAAACAGCTTTTTAGAACAAATACAACTAAATAAAATAGAAAATTTGGTTTTGAAATGTTAGGAATTTTGAAAAATTCCTCTGAAACCCGAAACACCTAAAATACCCAAAAAGGCTCAAGGAAGCTGGAATCACCCAATAATCAATTCTAAAATAATATGAAATTGAAAATTTGATGAAACAGTAATTTTTTCCATAAAATAATGGGTTAGTGCCTCTCAACATCAAATGCTTAAAATCTTACTGTTTTGAAAATTCAGTGAAACAGGATTTAAAAAAGTTATTTAGTTAACTTATAACAGAACGGAAGATTTGAAAAATTTATTTAGATTAGGAAAAGCTGAAAGAACAGAAAGAAAGCCTACGAATAATGAGATCTAAAGCATAATGAAAGTACAAATGTGGTGAAACAGTTTTTTTTAATTTAAAATCATGAGATTTCCTTAAATTCAATGTTAAAAATGGTGTGAAATGTCATTCGAATGCACTTTTTGATGTCTCAAAAGTCTTGTTCATTGAAATTTTACTGTAAATCAGCCTTTATTTGCCTCTCAACATTCAATACTATAACCTTACTGATTCAAAAAACTAGTGAAACAGCATTCTTAAAAATATTTCTGTTTTACGTTCTATTCGCATTGTCGCATTGAAAAAACATATATTCCGAAATAATTTCATTTATATTTTTGACACAAGTTTCACCTGCACTTTTCTATTAATCAACCTTTTGGATTAGTTGACTCATTCTTTTTCTCTATTTAGATTAATTTTATGTTTCTTTTTTTTCCAAAAGGTCGTTTATTTTTAGTTGACTACATTGTCTTCGAAATTTTTCTTTTTGGAATTTTTTTGAGTTTTAAACTTTGAGTTGGTTACTCATTAATAATGGGGTTCAAAGTTATTTCAGTTGAATGAGCATTAGTTTCTTCCTTATGAGTTTAATCAGATCACATCTCTCATGATGTTCTATTCGAATATACAAAATAAATAGCTTTAAAATGGCTAAACAATTAGAAACAGTAAAAAAAATTTCGATGTGAATAAAAATTTTTCAAAATTTTTTCTGTTTCAATTGAAGTGTGAATCAAAAATGGAAGAGTTTTATAGGATTTTCTAGCCTATTTATCATCAGATTACTGAGAAAATGTTTTAAAGTCTTGTTTTTCTAAGATTTGGTAGTTTTAAAAATTTTCTAAACAGTTTTGAAATAGTCTAAAAATGAAAATTTGAAGTTTAGGCCCCGCCTTTTTTTTTTCAAATCCTAATTTTGAATGAACGAATTATAATTGTCAATTTTTAAAAACCTTCTTTTGGTTGCCGGAGTTCAAGTGCGCGCAACGACACTCCGCTATAACGCTGTGTGTATGGTTTAGTAGATACCTGACTGTTCGCTTGGAAGGAGAGTAGTATTGATTTCGTGAGTGGCGTACCCTTCTCCAAATAATGTTTTGGCATTTTTAGCATTCTCGAAGTAATAACATTGGTTAATTTGTTACACTTCCTTCCTTTCTTCGCTTTTTTCTCCGATAAAATATTTTTATCTCAGTTTTTCAGCGATTACTACTTATTATTACTGTATTCTTCGTCTTAGTTGATGATCTTGAGCAAGTTCGACTAAAACCAACGATGTATCGAGAATTTGTGGTGGAAACAAGAATCAGGTACGTGTGAAACAGAGGGTTTTTCTTTTTTTCGAAATTTTTTTACCCAGTGGGAATTTATATTTAAAGGGGATTAAAAAGAGGTCGAAAAGATCAGGCAGAGACCTTTTATAAGGTTATTTCTACTAGTTCAATGGAATCGAACTTTATTATTAATATATTACTGTAATTTTTGTGCTGTCATCGAATTATTTTTATTGTATTCCATCAAATATTAGTGAGAGTTTTGAAATAGTAAAAAATCTCATTTTTTCTTTATTTTTTTGATAATTTAATTTTTTACGTCGTTTGTAAATAGGCTCCGCCCCTTTCTAACACCCAAAAATCAACTGTAAGGAGTTTTTATAGCTAATATATTATTTATGAGAATATGTATTCGAAATTCCGAAAATCCAGGAACAGTGATTTTTTCTGTAATTAGTAACATTCCAATTTTAGTTACAGTATCCAATTGAGCACCTTTTTTCTCACGAATCATTATCATCTTCTAAGTTGTAGACAGTTTTCAGAAATTCTGAAACAGTTACATTTTTTCATTAAATGTAGTAGAAAGAATACAAGTTCGTGTAGCTATTCGAACTTTTCAAATCTTTGAAACAGTAGGAATTTTTTGAAATTAGGCTCCGCCCCCTAACGAGTTTAATTTTAGTAATGAATTTAGAAACATAACTCTAAAATCAAGTACACATCTCATTTTTAGACAGTTTTGTGCAAATTCTGAAATAGTTGAATTTTTTTCAAATACTATAAAATTTAAGCTCCGCCTCCTCTCACCAACCTCATTTTTAAGCAGTTACTAACCATATAGGAACTACTGAAATTTGTTTTTTAATATAATAACATACATTTCTTGAAACAGTATACTTTTTATTGATAAATTTAATTTTTGCCAAAATTCAAGTGGACTCTTCCGACAATCCTATCAAGCTCCGCCTTATTTTTTGTCAATTTTCTGAAAATTCTGAAATAGTTAATTTTTTTCATAAAGTTAGCTTTCTTTCTAGCTAATCTACTGTAATCCCGTTTTCGAGAAACAAGTGCTCATTGATAGGCCCCTACCCTTTTTTGAAACTCGGATTACAGTATAGTTAGATGAAACATCACTTTTTTTGTGTTGTCAACCTAGAAATTGCCACTATTTTCGTCATGAAATTTTCCGAAACCGAAATTTTTATTGAAAATACTGTTTCAGAAACTTTTTGTACAAAAAATGAGTCTAGGAATTATTTGATGTTATCTCTTCATTATTTTCTTGTAATCAGACATTTTCATAAAATGTTTAGTTAACTGTTTGGTCTGCCCTAACTTCTTGTAATCTACCGTAACCGAGAAACTAATGATTTTTCGAGAAATCAGTTCTTTTGTGGAATAGTACTGTAATTTTTGTTTTTCGTTTGAAAAGATACATTTTTTGAAACAATAAAAAATATTTTCGATGAACTATGTAGATGTTTGTTAACAGTATGTTCTACTATCTTCCAGACTCCCCTTAAACTACAGTAACCCATTCTCGATTCACTTACGCTCAGGCGAATTTCACTGAAACAGTGGAAAGATCATCAATTTCCAGATTAGATATTTTTCAAAATATTCAGAAACAGTCAACATTTTTCAATAAAACATTTGTTGAGCTCCGCCCTTTTCAAGCTACCGTAACCTTGCACTTGGTGCAGAAGAAATAATATTAGTTTTGAGTAGCTATTCGAAATTTCACAAAAAATTGAAACAGTAGTCATTTTCGACTTTGGACTCTGTCTTTAAGGAGGATGAGTTATCTGTAAGTTTTTTTAAAAATTATTCAAATAATTTGCAACAAACGTATAGGATTACTGTAGTTGAAAAGCATGATGTGCTATCACACTTTTTAAATGATAATACTGAACTATTTTTTATGCGAAAAGAAGGATAACTATGTATATTACTTTCTGAATCAGAAGATAACTTTTTTTAAATAGCAACAAAAAAGGTTTCATTTTTTCTTGATAATTCTGAAGTTTCCTCTTCTTTTTAAACAACTTTTGATTCGCAGTAACCCTGTTTTCCCATTCGTACGGAAGAATCCAATCAAGCTCCGCTTTTTTAAAATACACCTTAGTGAAAATTCTGGAACAGTTTTTTTTTCAACAAAAAACTATTAAATAGGATTACAAATAGGATTAAATAGGATTGTAGACAATGAATTTTTGGATTACTGTAAGCATAAAAGCGTAATTGTGCTATCAAGCTGTTGGAAAACAATATTGAACTATTCTAGTTTAATCTAGTTTTAGATGAAGACGCAGAACTATAAATCTTTTTTCTATTAGGTTGTTGCAAAAATAATGTCGTTTTTTTTTCAAACACCTATATTTCAGCCCCTAGTTATTCTTTTTTCGAAATCTTTTCTGTTCTATGTACATCTCTATAAGGGCTCAAAAATTCATTTATAAAAATTCCAGTGTTGTCTGAAGAATCTCGCAGAGCGAAGCTTTGAAAAAAGGTGTTTTTGAACCATTTTCTTGTAAAAACTCAAGCTCGGCCGTGAAGCGACCCCGGTAACCAAATATATAAGCAATACATAGGAGTAAGGTGATACTGTTAGAAAAACATCACAACTATGGCTCAAAACTTTCGCACGTGGAGATAAACCTCTTGACAGAAAAATAGTCATTTTCAGTAAACTACTTTCCACAGAAATCAGTTGTTAGAGAGAGCGGTGAATAACCTTTTAACAGCGTTTGAACTTCAATTTTGAACAGTTTTGAAACATCTCTCAAAAACAGAAAAGTCGGAGAAAATAGAAAATTGAGTTGCACTAAAATGGGCTATTCTTCAGAAAATGGAAATTTGTTATCGTTTGTCAGCTCGTCTTTTACGAGGAAAAACGGTTTTGATCTCGATTGAATCTTTATGTAAAATGTCAATAGGGTTTCTGACTATCCTGTAAGCTTTTGGATTTTCGAATTGACAATAATTGTGTGCCTATTTACTTTGGGAAACCGTAAATTCACCGAAAAAGTGTAATGGCTACTTCTGATGGCTGGCTTCCAATTCAAGTTCTTCAAAAAAAGAAAATCTTTTTACAAAAATGTAGTACTGCTCAAAAATTACAAAACAAACACAAAAATGTTAGCTATTCCGCTACAACAGGTCAGCACGAAAGGTTTTCTCTTCCTATATGATGATGCTTTTATATACGTGACAGTCATGGAGGCTTAAAAACGGAACAGATAGAAAGACAAAATTTATAACTATTTCAAATACTTATTTGACTTCTTTTTAATTAATAACCACGTTTCCATATATTTTTATAACTTCTCCGAAAAGAGACAGCTCACCTAAATAACAGTATCAAAAATAGCCTCCCCTTTGTTCTCGATTGCAGAACTTTTAGTTTATACCCGAGGCTAATTTTTTAATTGGTTTTATATTGCCAAAAGTGTGACAATTTGGAAACTTTTTACCCTGATTGATAATCTTTTGTTTCACTCGAGTTGTGCTCTTCCAAAGTTGAGATCAAAAAACGACATTATTTTTGCAACAACCTAATAAATTTGAAGAAAAATGTTCTGAAATAATAGTTTTTTTTGTTTTTGATGAATTTGATGTTTGCATTCATAAATAGGCCCCTCCCCCTTTCTAACATAATATTTCGATTAACAGAAGTTATATGTTTGAAATCTATTCAATTATTACATCGTTCCATTATCTATGTAAATATGTACTTGAAATTCCGTAATGTCCGGAACAGTGATTTATTCTGTGATTAGTCATACAATTAAACCTCGTCTTGTTTTCAGACAGTTTCGAGAATATCCTGAAACTATTAATTATTTTTTCACTCATTGTAAAATTTAGGTCTTCTTTCTAACTTCTCGTGACCTACCGTAACCCCGTTTTTGAGAAACAAGTGATTTTTCCATAGGCGGAATAGTACTGTAGTTTGTGTTTTTTGTTTGAAATAATTCACTTTTTGAAACATTGAAAAACTCTTTTTCGGTACATTACGTAGATGTTTGTTAAAATAGGTTCCGCTATCTTTCTGACTCCTTTTAATCTGAAGTAACGCTTTTTTGATTCAATAACGCTCAGTATATTGAAATTTTATAAAAATAAAGCAGTTCAACGATCATTAATTTTTGAATTAGATATTTTGTCAGTAAATTTCGAAACAGTAAACATTACTTCGAAACAAAATTTCTAAGCTCCGCCCCGTTCTACTTTTACTTATCGTAACCTCGATTTTAATACCATAGAGATAATTTGAAAAGCTGTTCGAAATTTCCTGAAACAGTAGTAATTTTTCGAAATTATACTCCGCCTTCAACGAATCCTTTCTCAGTACTGAGTGAACACACAAGTTTGGAAATAGTAGAACAATAACTTTGAAACAGGCAATTTTTCACAACATGGAAATAGTGTTACTGTAGACAGTTTGGTTTGGTATTCTTGGATTACTGTAATTCAAAAAAAGAAGCGGAAACGTTAATGGGCTGAGCAAAAATTAAATTTTCAGAATTAACTTTTGAAACAGTAATTTTTTTCTTTTTTCCAATAGTTCAATTTTTCTGGGAAAAAAATTACAGTTACAAAATTTTTAGATATTTTGTAGAGTGAAATGATAGCGATGGACTTTGTCTCTGCTCTTTCAATTTTCTACAGTACATTTAAATTATTGAATTTAGTAGGTTGAGTACCAAATATCTAACTATTCTTGTTTTTTAGTTTTGAAAAATGTGAAGTTGTTATTCATACTCAAAAAATTTCACTGTTCCAATTAAAATTGAATTTTAACCTTCATGTCGGATTAGAGTTTCTGTACGCATCTTCGAAAAATCATTATAGTTTCAAAATAAGTTTATAACGTAGATAAAACTTTGTTTGTGTAGATAGACTAGACATCCTTTTTTTGCTTCTTTTCAGAAAAAAAGTTGTGATCACTGTTTCGCACTGTTTTAGTTAAGAAGATGACCATCTTCCAGTACTGCCATATATTCCAGTATTCTAACAATACTCCGAGAAATTTATATTTATGACTTTTTTAAATCGAGATCGAACAATCAATCATTCAATTTATTTTGGTAGGATATATTTTCTGAAATCGTAAAAAACTTTTTCTCTCATTTTTTGATTATGTTTGCATTCATAAATTGGCTCCTCCCCGTCTTTAACTCCTTTTTATCTACAGTAATAGTTTTTTGGTCTCCATAAAAGTTGACACAAATTCCTACAATCTATGGAATTATGTATCTGCTATTTCCAAAAAGTTTCGAAACAGTAATTTTTGTGAATAAAAACTTCAGGCTACGGTATAGGCTCCGCCTCTTCCAAATGTTTTAAAATCAAATTATAAATTAAGCGTTCGTTTTAAGAGTACACATTTTCAGAAATAATATAGAAATAGTGAAAAAATTTTCATACCAAGTTTTTTATTAGCTCCGCCCCTTTCTGACAACGACTTTTTGAAAGAATAATGAACATCGATTCGATTAATCACAAAAATAGCTAATCAAAGTTTCCAAAAAACTTGAAACTGTATTAATTTTTGTAAATAAGTTCCGCAGTCATGTAGTGAAGTGTGCTAAGCGAAGACTAATTTTTCATAATAAATGCTTGAAACAGCATTCAAAAAAAATTTTCACCGGAACTATTCTCGAATTTTCCCGGAAAAGAAAAAAAATACAGTTACACAATATTCTGAACTGGTCTATAATTTGAAATTATATCAATCAACACTTGTTACCCATTTTAATGTCTTTTGAAATTCAATTTTCAGTCTCTACAGTAATCTTGATTCCTTGAACTCAGCTGACTGAGTATCAAATATGGAGTTTTTTTTTTGAATTTTTGATGTAAGAAGTCAATGCAAACTGTATTCTCTATAATATTATATAGCTTTTTTGAAATAGCAAAGCACACTTTTTTATTTCGATATTTTTGTTGTTGGCTAACCCCTCTATTCTACAGTAACCCTTTTTTTTCTAAACCATAGGTTGATCTCATAAAATGTAGCTTCTGTAATATTTATGGAAATGTGAATTCAAAATTTCAAAAATTTGGGAAACAGTAATTTTTTTCTTCTATAGAACAGAATTTTTTTGGCTCCAATTATTTTTGCTACCAGTTTTTCGAATCTTCCGATTGAAGAAACCTGATTACTGTAGAAATCCAGATTAAAATCATCGGATTGACTGTAGTTTGAAAACTTTTCAGAATTTTAAAAAGCTTTTCCCAAAAAAATTAATGTTTCGAAATTTTGGAAAATTTTGTCACTGATTTTAAAATTCACTGCATCGAATGACAATTCACACGTTAAATTCTGACAATTTGTAGTTCTCCTCCAAAAAAATCAATGTTTTCGAAAGTTTTGAAATTTTCGAAACCATATTCTCATAAATGATATCGTTGAGGTCTTATCTTCGATAACAGGAAACAAGGTTACTGTACTTTTGAAGAGTTATAAGTTCATTTCACCTTCCTTACATTCATTCAATAAATCTATTTCATGTGATACTCTTAAATTATATATTTCGAATGAAAAATGAAATAGAAGCTACAGTCGAAATTGCATCGTTTTTTGCTTTTTTCGAATTTCCTTGGATAGATTTTTTGAAATAGTAAGAAAATTTTATCTTTCTTAATATAAAATTGGTTGTAACATTCAAAAACAAGCTCCGCTCTCTTTTCAACTCCCTGTAATCTATAGTAACTTCTATAAGAATGCATCGATTACTTGTGTAATTATGTATTCGAAATTTCAAAAATTTTGGAAACAGTAATCTTGGAAATAAGAATACCGCTCGTGATCATTTTAGCTCCGCCCCTTTTCTAATTTTCTAAATTTTATCGTAACACGAGAAGTATCATTAGTTTCCGTAATAGACACTTTTTAAAGAATTTCTGAAACAGTACTGTTTTTAAACTACAAATCCAAAGATTAGAAACCAATTTTCTACAGTAATCTTTTTCTTTTTGAATGTTTGTGAAACCGAAATGATATTTATTCGATTGGTAATATTTTTATTTGGAAGAAAACTTATTTTTCCAGAGTTTTGAAGCAGATATAGTTAGGACAAAGACGGTCCTCGATACTAGTCGAATAAATTTCTAAAAAAATTTATTTTCTATTTGAAACAGTAATAATATGTAATTGTTTAGTTAGTATTTTTTGACATTGTTATTATCCAAATATCTTCTTTTTTCCCACAGAATAATTGCCTTTTGAACTCTTTCCGTTAGATTTCTGGTCGAATGAAATAGACAAAAAAAGGAGATGGTCGCGAATATTACCTGGAAAAAATAGGCGGAGTCTGAGTGATGGTTTTTTTTCGTATTGAATAATTTCTAACAAATATATAATAATAATTATGTCATTATAAGTGAAATAACTGATTAGAAAACACATTGCCATACAAGTAACCCATGAGAAACTGAAAAAATGTACTAGGATAGTCAGTGATCTTTTCTTCGCAAATCGAGATTTTTTTCAATCTTATAACATTACTTAATATATTATTTGAGATAAGCTTCAATTAAATTTTTATGAGAAACCTTAATCATTCTAAACCCAAATTTTGAAAAGCTATATACTAAAATTATCTGTTTCAAAAAATCTGATTGATAGAAAGTAAACATAATGGTTTAGTGTTTGAGAGAATTAGAGAATAAAACAATTGTTTCTGAAAATTTCTGCAAAAACATAGATTTCATAGAAGTAAATCCGACCAAGTAGTTCTAGACTTGACAATCATAGATTTCTGAAATTTTTGAAACCGATTTTTTTATTTGAAATTTCAAAAATTCTATCTTTTGTCACTAGACTACTGTATTTTGTAAAATACAAAACATCTACTGTATCTTGGTGAGAAAGTAGAGTTACTATAGTTTCAGGATTACTGTAGATTACTGTAGATAGTTTCAAAAAATTTCTGTTTCACAGTAATTTTGAATTTCTATCAAAGACTAGTTTTTTGCTAGAGACGACTTGATGCTGTTGGAAATTTTCTACTTCTTCTGCAATGGAGTCTTCAGTAGATGGTTTCTTATCACGTTAGGCACAAGCCATAGACAGCAAATAGTTTTAGACTTGACAACCATATACTTCCAAAATCTTTGAAACAGGCTTTTCTTGAAAACTCCCAAATTTCAGTATCTCTGGTACTGTTACTATCACTAGATTACTGTATTTCCGCAAAGTACAGTAATCCTTAGAGTTATCGGACGAAAATTTTTTTTAATGTTCCAAAAATTGTTTATGGATACTGAATATGTAGTGAAGACTGATAGTTAATAGATTTTAAAATCGACTACTGTAGTTACAAAAATAGAGATTACTGTAGATTGATTGCCAAAACACTACAATAGGATTACTATAGTTGAACGAATTTTTTGTTTTGAAAAAAAATTCTGTTTCAAAATTTTTATGTCATTCAACACTGATGGGAAGGTGCATTCAATCAAGGATTTGGGTATTTTGGTCAATAATGTGCTAACTGAAGATTACTGTAGTATTATTTCTGTTTCAAAATTTATGTAGCATAAGTTAACCTTTCTAAACAACAATAATATTTTTTATAGCACAAATACAGTAGTTGAATACGGAATATTTTTTTTAAACTGATCTTTATGAACTTTTTATGATCTACTGAAAGGCTACTGTATTAAAAAAAGAATTACTGTAGGTTGGAATTTTGTGAAAAATTCTTTAAAAAATTCTGTTCCAAAGTGTTTTCGAAATTCCAGTAAAATAAAATTTTCGTTTCACTGTAAATCTATTGTACAAACTTACTACGGTTTATCGATCAAGATTACTGTAAGTCTTCATTTTTCAGTTGCGAAAAAAGGAAAGCTATTGGATTACTGTAGGAAATGTTTACAAGTCACAAAAATAATTTTTCTGTTTCAAAATTTGTTGAGTCCTAGTCACCATAACTGCAAATTCTTGGAGTACTGTAGAAGATACTATATCATTTGACATCTGAATACCAGAATATTGGGAATACAACGTATCACAATAATAATAATTTTAGAACGGCTGCATTAGAAAAAAATGAATTTTGCAACAGGAATTTTTTATTCAGCTACAGTAACCTTGTATCATTATGTTTTTGACCAAGATACAGTAATCCTATAATAACTCAATGCCGATTACCTGATTAATCAAATAAACAAAGTTGTCAGAGACATTTAACGAAAATTTTGAAATAGAAATTTATTTTTCTAACTTTAAAAATATTCTACCGTAATCTACGTTCTTGTTGATAATATAAATTTATAGTAATCCTTCAAGTATTTTAAATTTTCAATTATATTTTATAGGAAATACCTACAAAAATCTACCGTAATCCTCTGTTTGCGAAAAATACAGTAGTTTTTTAGTGGTAAACAAAAGTTGTTTATGGATCGTTTTGCACTACAAATTATGTATCCATATACGATTATTGAAACAGAAAATTTTTTTTCAATAGCTTGAAAGGATTACTGTAGTTTGAAAAATACAGAAATCTAGTTATAAGTACAGTATCAAAAAGCAGCGAGGTTTCAGAATTCTCAAAGAAAAAATAAGTTTCAAAATTTCATAAATTAATAATTTTCATGCTCGAATTAATGATTCAGGACTTTCGGTGGAACCTTTGAAAATTTGTATTGGTAGGGTTACTGTAGTTTTGAAAAACAAATATTTCTAACAATGCATTTTCTAAATTTCTAGAAAAAAACGAATTTCTGAGTTATAACCTGAAAACATTTCAAAAAATACTATTTCAAATTTTTTCGATAAAAAATAAAAAAAGCACTCGAACAGTGGAACACTATGCTGATGCGAAATTTCCAATTCAAAATTTACGTGAAAAAACGTAGTCTACAGTAACCCAGAAAACTCGAAAAATATTTTTTCTCTAAAAAAAAAAGTAGTCTCGCAGTGAAAAATTGCTATTTTGTTTGTTTCGATCAGTCTGCGCTATACATTATGTGTTCATATGAGATTGTTGGAACAGAAAAAAACCATTTTTCTCCATAACCTAAAGGATTACTTTAGTTCACAAATTACAGTAGAAAATTCTCGTTTCAATAGGATTTTTAAAGTTTGACTGAAACTGAAAATTTAGTATATAAAGAGCAAACAACCGAAAAATTCCAAAAAATTGACTGAAAAGAAGGGAGCTTGGATATACCGTAATCAGTATGTTTTATTTAATGAATGAAAACGCTAAGAATTGAAATAAAATATTCTCTGTTTCAAAATTTCGGGAAAATCATATTGGGAGGATAATATTTCGGTTCCTAAGTACGCCGGTATTTTTTAAAAAATTTGTCTGGGATTCAGTATTTTTTCAACTAGTTTTTACTGGAAACGTGGTTTCCAAAGATTTTATTTCAACATGTTTCAAGAAATACTTGAAAATATGATTTAAAAATCTCGTGCTATTAGAATTTTCGATAAACGTTACAAGACTTTATTAGAAATGAAACACAGAATTTTTATACTGTTTTCCCAAATTAAAAATTAAAATTATTTATTTTCTTTTATGCTGTTTTATTCCACATCGTTTCGGATTTAAAAGGACTTTGATAGGGTTCTATTTCAAATTTGGAACAAGAAATTACAAAATTTTGGGAAACCAGTGTTCGATAAAATAGTAAACATTATTTGTTAACAAATTACAATATGGCTAGAGGTTACTGTACAACTCTTGAGATTACTGTAGAACTTTATCAGAAAAATGATTAAAATTGACGGTTTCAATAGACTGAATTTAGGTTTCGCCCCTTTTTTGGTAATTTTCGGAAAATGTAATACTCGAATTTTGGCATTGAGGAGAAGAAACATAAGTTTGTAAATTACTTTCCCTTGAAACAGTAAGCTTTAAAATTTTTCATAATTTTCACTGTTTCAAAAGAATTGAAAAAATTAAAAAGAGCAAATCATTGATTTATTTTCGAATATTCTTTAACTGCAAGTACAATGTAGTTTTCCGGTATCTTATGGACCCATTTGCCTTCTTACATCTTGTTGGCTGAGTTTCAAACGTGAATTTTCTGCATTTTTTGATTAGGTAGGTAGTTGATACTCTGTTTCTCGAATTTATCATTGAACGAAAAGGTTACTGTTCCTCTTTTGAGATTACTGTAGAGAATGACTTTGTCTAACAGAAAAATGGTTATTAGCCGAGTGTTTATTAGGTCCCGGCTTTTTTTTCGGTAATATTTTTTTTTAAATAGTACTAGATGACGGACTGATGAAAAAAGCACAATCACCTTACCTATTCTTACTTGAAACAGTAAATTTCGAAATTTTAATATTTTTGAAATACTTATATTTTCTGTTTCAAAAAATTGCTTACATCTTTTTGGCTGAGTATCCAACGTTAATTTTCCTGTATTTTTCAATTAGTAAGGTAAACTGAGTTAATATCCAGTTTTTTGAAATTACTATTCAATTTTTCCTAAAAAATAGTGTTTCATAAAATCCAGATATTTTGTATACCAATTTAATATTAATATATCAAACGCAATTTTAACTGTTCAAAACATTTAAAAATGATCCCTAACCTTTGGGTGTTAGTGTTATCAGTGCTCAACTCATGAAATCATTCCGGAGCGCGTTTGCTGACTTGAAAATTTATTATAGTTCTAACCGGAAAAGTCTATTTTGTTAAACATTTCATAAGCAGATTATAAAATCACATGTGACTGCTAATAAGAACTGATAAAACAGCAATTTTCGTGTAGACTAGACACTGCTTGGTTGCTTACATTGACTGAGTATCAAACTTTGCACAAAATTTTATTCTTTTACGTTCAAACGACAGACTTTTTTTGGCACTTTGAGCGCTTAAATCTTGACTAAAACGCATTTCTGTAGAAAATATGTACTAGAGCGAACTCAGGCTCCTCAAGTTGAATCGATTCATATAAAAATTGATAAAAATTGAAAATGGTCTACTTCACGATTCTCGTATATACATACGTTATTGATGTTCTCAAATCACTATTGATACAGAAAAATTTTTTCTTCTCCTAAAAAAATTATTTTACTGTCACAGGTTAAAAATATGGAAAAATGAATTGAAGAAACCATTAATCTTGTTTCTCATATCTTATTACAATTGGCTGAGTATTTCAGTTTATTTGAATTTTGTTATTATTATTTTTTTTATATAGACTCAATAGGATAATTAGTAAAGTCTCAATGAACTATTCATCACATTTTTATTTTGTAACAGTAAAATTTTTTTGGAAAAAAAGATATTTCACTGTTACAAACTACCAACACGAAAATTAACTAACGAGGAACCATCAGTTTAATGATAATAAATTTTTAGTTGCTTATATTCGGCTGAGTTTCAGACGTAATTACCGTATTATGTCTAATAGACTGGCAAATCAGTTAAGTCTGAATAAGCTGTTCATCACTTTTTATTGTAACAGAAAAATTTTTATTTTTACTGGACAAAAAGTTGTTTTCCTTCAAAAATATTCCAATCTTGTTGAAACAACTATAATTTTAACGACTGGAACCTTTTTTCCCGTCAAAAAAAGTCTACCCACTGTAGTCAAAACCATAAAATGGCATTCCTTATCACCAAAAACCCGGAAAAAACTCCCGGTAATGGGAGTTTTTTCTTGATTTTTTTAGTGATAAGGAATGCATAAATAGACGCCTATTCACATGTTTTGGCATTAAAAATGGTCTCCGCTAATCAAATTTCTCCATTTTTCTTTCAAAAATTTCCAATTTATTGACCGAATGAGATAATATGCGTTTTTCCACTATTTTTTAAACATTTGGCTTGAAACACTGATTTTTTGGGTATCTTGCTAAAAATCTAAATTTCTTATAATTTTCAGAAGAAAAGCGATATCGAGAATGCTGAAGAAAGCAGAATTGTCTGATGGACTACTCGGAACGACTCTTCAATGGGAAGATGTGGAAAATATTGCTAGAGAGGAGGCGAATATCGAAATAAAGTTTGGAGAGAAGAAAGAGATCAAACCGTTGGCCGAGGGAGTGGTGAGTAGCTTTTTCAATATGTTTTAATAGAGATTACGGTAGTTGCACATGAAAAACATACAAAAAAAATACTTTTGAGACTGAAAAATAGTTGCTTCAAGGGAACGATTTCGGATCACAATAGTTAAGTAGTTTTGGTTCTTATCTAATAATAGATACCGTAATTTTTTTCTGAAAATTTCTATTTTTTGAAAAAATACGGTAATCGGGAGAAACAATAGTCGAATTGTTTCATAATTTTTTTCAAAAAATCCTAGAGTCTCCTAATTCAATGGTCAGAATGGTTTTATATCAAACAATTATTGAAAACTAATAGATAAGATCTTCAAATCCAAAAAACTGAAATGTAAAACAAATATGGAAACATCACATTTCATTGAAACTGACTTTTTTAAATGAAATTTTTTCAATTTTTTGAGAAAATTTTGGATCTTTAAAAAAATTGTGTGACTAAATACTAAAAGTCAGAGTCAGTAATCACGTTCCAGTGAAACCGTAAAACTTCTCCGCTCAAATTTAAAATTTAAGCTGAGTAGCAAACCAAGGTGACACTTTTGTCCAGAAAAAACTGTGAAATAGAGTTTTTAGCGAGCTGAAAAATAGTTTTACAGAAAGAGACGTTTTTCTTCAAATTTGTGTCTCATAATTTCTGTGAATGTATTTCTATGTATAAAAATTACTGCTACACACGATGGGTCTATGATTTTCTTCTTAAAACTACAGTATTCATAGAAAGCAGCTGACAAATGTGATTTTAAGAAATAACGGATGAGTAATGTAATCAAAACTCTATTTTTTAATTCACATTTAACTTTACTATACGAAATTCTCAGAATTACTGAAAAAGGCTGATAGGAAGTGGCCTCCCGAATTTTTCTTAAATTTAAATTTTTTCCGAAACTGCAATTTTTTTGTTTTCGAATTTTTTGCATTTGCAAATTTACAAGAAAGAACTCGGATTCGCATTTTATCATAGTTGATTACGTTGAAAAAATTCTGTTTCAAAGTATTCTAAAAATTTATTCTCATTCAGCAATATTCGTTTACAATGATGGAGTTTCCAGTCCTACAGTCACCCTTTCAAAAATAATCAAAATTAGAAATGGTTCATTTTGAACCATTTCTTTTTCAATTCAATGAAGCTCTACAAAAAATTGTTTCTGCTGAGCTACCGTAACCATAAAGCTCTCTAAATTAAAAATTTAAAAATGCTCAAGTTGAATATCAAAGCTTTTCTAAACTTTGCAAAATTCTCAAAAAATTTTGAAACTGGAAAATGGTTTTTCCAATCGTTATTGCGGCTGTATTGAAACTGATTTTTCGAACTTCTATTCAATTATTTCTGGAAACTGTAATTTTTTCTTTATTATACACAAAAAGCTTCGAATATTAAAAAAAGACACTTTACAATACGGTTTATTCAATTTCTCGGATTTGGATATACACCCACTAATCACTATGTTTGAGTAGAATCTATATTTCTAGATCCACTGAAACTGTAATTTTTCTTTGATTATCATGTTTTGAAGCTGTTTTGTATTAAAACACTGTAGAATACTGTACCAAACAGTTGCTATGTTTTAAAATCGCAAAAAAATCTAAATGGATTGGTGCATTTTGAAACGAGTTATAATTTCCAAACATTCTGAAATTGCATTTTTTTTGAAAACATGAAAAAATTTGTTGATAAATTCCGGTTTCAAGATAATCTAGAGAAGATTTTCCTTATACTTCATTGTTTTAACTTTTCCTTGAATTATAGCAATCCCAGTGAAGTAAACAGAAAACAACTATCCCTAAGTTAATTCTATCAGAAATATGATATTCAGTAAGAAGAAAGTGTTTTGAATTCTTTGAAACCGCTTTTTTTTGGAAATTTAAAATTTAAATCAGCTCTGGGACTTTTTGTGGATTACTGTACTTACCGTAATTCGCCAATTGAGTCTCAATTTCATTTTCTACTGCAGCTTACTGTAGCTAGCTCCTTATGATGTATTTATCAGCCTTATGCTATGTCATCAATATATCTTTCAATTAATCCGAATCTCCAAATTTTTCGAAACAGTAGTCTTTTTTTGAAAAACAGGCGGAGATTAGTTGTTTATTAGGAAATTAAGAATACGTGTTTCATAATATTCTGAAAACGTGTCTTAGTTCAGCAAGTTTGCTATTTTCGGCCGACGGTAATTAACTTTTAAAACTACAGTAATCCTGCCAAAACCGAAAAATTTCAAAACGTCAACAAAAATTATAATTTGCAAGAAAATTCACTGATTCAGTCGATTTTAATAGTTTTTCAAACTTTGCAGACCTGATTTGAGCTTGGTTTAGCTGATAACTTTCAAAAAGGTCCTGCTACAAAGGAATTTAGAGGAAAAAATAGTCTGAAGAGCCTGAATGAAGCCTAAAAGCTTAGTCTTGTAAGATTTTGACAAAGAAATTAAATTTTCAACGATGTAATATACGAAGAAACAGGATTTCTGGATTCGATTCAAAGTTTCAAAGGTGTCATGAAACCGGAATTTTTTGTTCAATTAAAAAAACAGTTTATCGTATTAATTCATGTGAATCACTTACTGAAACTTTCTCCAAAATTGAATAGTCGTCGAGAATCCATTGATGCAACTCAAAATTAACCAAGCTTTCCAAAAATTTTGAAACTGTAGTTTTTCTTCTGAAAATGGAAAATGGGGCGGAGCCTATTTTCAAAATTTAATCATTAAAAAAATTCTGTTTCAAAATAATCTAGAAACAATTTTCTTAATTGCATTCAATTGGTGTAACTGTTGACCATAGTAATCCCACTACAGTAACCTGAAAACAACTGAAATCATTGTTTTGTGTTCAACAGCACAAACCTAACAAGATGTGAATTTTTAGTATCTCCTGAAACAGTTTTTTGTGAAAGTCATGAAAACTTCAAAATTGAAATTAACTTTGAGACCTTCTCTGGATTACTGTACTCACCGTAATCCGCTACTGTTGTTTTACTTTAGTCTGAAGAAACATCTGACATTCAAATGCGCATCGATATTTCTTTAAACTAATAGAAAATTCCCTCTTCCTTGAAACTGTAATTTTTTTAATTTTTCTTCAGAAAATTCAAAAAAAATCTGTTTCTAAATACTCTTAAAACTCATCCTCAAGAAGGGTATAATGTTTTCAATCTAGACTGTGTGAAAAGCTACAGTAATCCGACTACAAGAATTTTTATTTCCGAAAATGAAGTCTAGTTTTTTTCATTAATTGAAAGGTGGGCGGAGCTTATTTAACAATTTCCGTTTCAAAAAACTTCTTTGAAAAAAGTCTTTGTCTTAGTGGTTTGCTATTGACAATGTACGAGAACGCGTATCGGCATGTTTTGCATATGTGCTCCTCTGATAAATCGAGTAGGCCTAAAACAGTGACAGTACCCTGCAGTTTGATGTGCAGGTTTTGAGTTTTAATTTCATTGTTTATCTCTCATATTTCGGTGAAATTTACGTTTTTTCGATGATATTTCAAAAATTTTGAGATAAATGAACCCAAATCGTATAGTAACCACCATAATTTTACCGGAATATTAGAGAAAAACAATGAAATTCAAATTCAAAACCTGCACATCAAACTGCAGGTTACTGTGATTGGTTTAGGCCTACTCGATTTATCAGAGGAGCGCATATGCAAAACATACCCATTCGATAATGAAATTTTTAAGGTTTCGAAAACTTTTAAACAATTACCTTGTTTGTACTAAACCATTGTCATTTTCCAAAAATACTTAAAACTTCCAAAGTTTTCGAAGCTGTAATTTTTTTTTCTTCAAATTTGGTTGGTTTTGTGTCACTAAAGGTTACTGTAGTATTACAATGAGAAAATGATGAAGGAATAATAAATAAAGAATACTGTTTCAAAATAATCTCGAGAAAACAATCTTCTAATTGAATATGTTTGATCGGTAGCATTTGTAAGTTACAAAAATCCTACTACAGGGTGGCTGAGAAGTATTGAGACACTTGTTTTTTGTTGTATTTTCAAAAATAGAGGTTCAATATAAGAACCAATGTTATTTTTTCAACAAATGGTAGTAATAGAAAAGATATCAGAAAAGATTTTCGAAGTGTGAGCCTTTGGCCTTGATCCACGCTCTCAAACGAGATGGACAAAAAGAGGCCGTGCGCCGGGGGTAGTCGTCGTCGAGATCCTCCCATTCTTTGAGCAAGGGACCTTCAATGACTCCACTTTTGGGTGAGATGAGCGCCGGAACAGCTTTTTCAGATTTCGAGCCATAGGACGGGGGTCCGATCTTGTTGATGGATAAAATGTTGCTGGCCTAATTGACTAGTGACCCACGGACGTGAAACATCCATCAACACCAACTTTTGGTACACGTCCGAGTTGATTTTCACATTTCTATCAATGAAGACCAACGGAACGTTACCTTTCGACATTGAGCCGGCCCAGTCCATCACCGAATTTGGAAACAACTTGTTATACCCCATAAAATATTTAGGAGACTCTGCTTTATCTTTCGATATCAATTTTCAATGTTTTTGGCAGTTGGGAATTGAAGGCCGCTTCCTCAAAGCATGAGATGCTCTCGACGACGACACCTCCGGCGCACCGGCTTGTTTGAGGCTTTTTTGTCCAGCTTGTTTGAGGGCGTAAATCAAGACCAAAGGCTCAAACTTTGAAAATCTTTTTTGATAACTTTTCTATTACTATCATTTGTTCAAAAAATAAGCTTGGTTCTTTTGTTGTAACTCTATTTTTGAAAATACAGCGAAAAACAAAAAGACACAAGTGTCTCAATACTTTTCAGCCACCCTGTACATTAACCAACGAAATTTTCAATAATTGACGAAAATACGGTTTTAGACAAGTTAATTTAACAACACTTCCAAGTTCAAAAATTCCCTTTCTTTCTCTCAGAAATACCGAAAACCCTTGAATAATCCTATGTGGGACCTTAAAAATCAACTGAAGCCACAGTTCGAACGTTTCTAGAAACAATAACAGAATTTTCAGAATTTCACTGAAGCAGTAATTTTTGTTTTAAATGGAACCTTTATCAAAAACTAAAAATTTCGTGTTTCATGGATTACTGTAACTAATCTTGTATCAGTAGTTGGAGTTAGTTCAATATACTCAGAATCTTCAATTTTTTATTATAAGTTCTGGAAAAGGGGCGGAGCCTAGTTCTTCTCAACTAAAAAAATCTGTTTCAAAATTATCCGGAAATCTATTTTCAAAAGGTATATTGCTTCTGTACGCAAATTCGATAGCCAAAGTTTCATGTTTCGGGGTAAAATTATATTGTCACAATATGCAACTCATTGATTTTTATGCAAAACAGACGGAATTTCCTTAATTATAAAAGACGCAAACTTTTTTTAACAAAAAAATTTGAAAAAGAAGCGCAGTTTGATGGATTTTCATTCAAAAAAAAATCTGTTTCTGAATGATCTAGAAATGTATCTCCGAATAAAAAGTGTGATTCTTGATGGACAACAGAATATTCTCACTCTAAAAAATATGTAATGAAATCGGTTTTTGTTAAAAAATCACTGTTTCAACTAATTTTCCTGGTTTTTTCAAATTATGAGTTGTTGTTATTGCATCCTCTTTGAATCCGAAATGTCTCTAAATGACTGTATAGCAGGGAAATTTTGAAATTATTGAACTATTTTTCTCAAATGCGATAGGTTGCCTAAAATCAATGAGAGTTTCTCCAATTATAACTTTTTGATTTTCAGAAACAGTACTTTTTCTATTTTATAACTAACATTTTTTTATCACTAAAAACTACATGTTTCATGGATTACTTTAATCAATGTTCGCTTTTTTGAAGTTGTTCCTGTATATCCCATACTATCTTCATTGAAATGAACTTCAAATCTGAATACTGATATATATTCAAACTAGTTGAAACTTACAGAACTTTGGAAACTGTATACATTTTTTAATGATTTGAAAAATGGGCGGAGTTGAGGTTGTTTCAAAAATGAAAAATCTGTTTCAAAATAATATAGAAAGTTATCTTTCAAAAAACGATTTGATATACTTCGAATAATGTCGAAAAATGAAATTCCCACTACAATAATCCAAAATGACCGATATTTTTGAAGAAACCGGAAATTTTTTTTTCAATCTACAGATTTGTGGTTAACAAAATATTTGAGTTCAGGAAAAAAAATTAACACATTTTCTGAAACAGTAATTTTTGACACGGTTTATTCAGTTTTATCCAAAACTAAATGTTTCATAGATTACTGTAATTGATGTAGGTTTTTACAAAGATGCTTCGAAGTACGATTCGATAACTGTACACTTCAAAATTTTTCTTCAGTTTTTCAACCTCATTGATGTTCAATCAGCCTAGTCGAAATTTCCGAAACTTTGGGAACTGTAAATATTTTTTAATGTTTTGAAAAAAGGGCGGAGCTCAGGTTGTTTAAGAAATAAAAAATCTGTTTCAAAATGATTCAGAAATTCATCTTAAAAGTATGTGATTTTTAATGAACGATTGAAAAGGAAAAATTCCCTCTACAGTAATCCAAATTTGAAACTTACAAAAATCAACAGAAATAGATATATTAGGTTGATTCATAAGTCCTGACGGATTTCGGTAGTTGAACTTGTTGCGTGTATTTCTCTGTTCAAACTTAAAGGAGACAGCTATGTTTTTGCCCCGTGAAAGGTCGAATCTCCCTTTATTGGAAGCACAATCTTTATCATTCTAGGTTGTCGGAACACAGAGAAATCCCTTCGGGTTCCTCCTTCATTTTTTGAAATTTTTTCATGTCTTTTTGTTTTTCTTCGTATATGACGTGGTGTCTATCGAAACAAATTTTAGTTTAGTGGTCATTAACAACGGACAAACACTCTTTAAAATGGTTAGCAATACCAGGTTTTATCAACTAGAAATAGGGAGTTCTCGATGGATTTCCATCCTCATTCGAAATTAAGGATGTCTTCAGAGTTGAGCCGACTGTGAAATGAGATGAAAAGAGATCCATTTCAAACTTTGTGTGAAAGATCACGGGTATCTGGTGTATGCAATCAAGTAGAAAACCTGGATTGAAAACATTCACCAGTGACAAAAACTCAAAAGATGTGCCTCCCCCTTTTTGTGACTCCACATAATTCCGAAACATGTGAGACCACCAGATTAAATCTTTTCGTTTCTATTGATACATGAATCATTGATCCGATAATTTTTGGTGGTAATACATGGGTAATTAATGATTCTTATGAGCAAGGTTCTAAGTTGGTCGGTTCAGTCTATGAGCCGTTTCATGTCATTTTTCATGAAATTCACCATGTGGTCAGTCTGATGGTTTTCCAGAAAAGTGGAGTACATGGAGTAACAAGGGGATACTGTCAAGATTATGTCCAGTGTCTATCCTTTTCAGAACAGAAAGAAATGCCCCTGTATTCATCACCATTCTTGAGAAATGTCTGAATTTCGTTTGCAGTATGCAAGTTTTCAACATAACGTCGCAAAACAAGCTGGCAACAAACTTGCTGGATAGGCTTTGACAATCTTTTTATATTTATCAAGCAGTTTACAGTTCGAAGCACTGATTAACAAGTTTCCAGTCCCCAGTAAAACGTTTTAGACAAAAAAAGTTCAGCTCAAAAAGTATAATATACTGATATTATCAAAAAAGTAGTGACTTCACATTTTGATTCTCCTCTGAGGGAGTACTAGTGGGGCAGACATATCTATGATGGGGCTACATTAGGAGACACTCGAGGGTAAACGTGGACAGTATTTGCAGTTTAGCCATCAACTCTATGGCAAGTTACACGTGAAATATTTCGACCCGAAAATCCGTCAGGACTTATGAATCAACCTAATAGAACAAAATTACTGTTTCAGCCAATTTTAATCGTACCTTCAAATTGGAAAATCTCATTCTCATGCGCTTTTCTACTAATAAATACTGAATAATCCTAAATAATCCTATAGAGGATACTGAAAATGACCTAAAAAGGCAGAAAACTAGTCTGAAGAGCGTCGATTCAGTCAAAAACCCCCAATTCCGACGAAAAAAACAAAACTTGGAGGAAATAGCCGTTTCAAACTAATTTGATCTGGAAAGCGTTACTGAAATAAATGACGATTCTCATAATTTTTCTGAAGCAGTAATTTTCGTTTTAAATGGAACCTCTTTCGGAAATTGAAAAATTTCATGTTTCATGGATTACTGTAACTGATTTTTGTTTTTCAAAGGGTATTACTTGAAATACTCTAATTTTCCAAAATTTCTTTTGATTCAAAAAGGGGCGGAGCTTGGTTGATTTTAACAAATTAACAAAAAAATCTGTTTCAAGAATGATCTAGAAATCAATTTGTAAGTAGATTAGTACTCCAAGATGCGATTTTGATTCTCGAAATTTTCTGTTTCGTGGGTTTTTGTTAGTGTACTTCCATATTACTGTAGGTTATTATGCATAGACCAGCAATCGAACATTCGATATGTCCATCGATGTTTATTCAAAATAGTTTGAATTTCCTAGACTTTGGAAACTGTAATTTATTCTTGCAATGTTCTATAAAAGGAGCGGAGCTTGGTTTTTTCTGTAAGAGTTTAAAAATATTTCTGTTTCAATATGTTTCCCCAATTTATTTTCAATCCGCATATTGTTGCTTGTTGTCCAGATCCATTTCGTAAAATTTTAAGGAAGCTCAAATATAATCATTGTATTATAAAAATGAATTGCTTGTGAACAGCATTTTGAGATTCGTTCAAAAATTTTTAATTTTTCTGAAACTGTAATTTCTTATCATTCTTTTTTTTTTTATTCAAAACTTCATGAATAGTGTGCTCCCATAGTACTGTAGATTACTGTAGATTACTTGTGGACTGTAACATTACCAAACAAAACCCAAACAGCATGCTAATCGATGTTTATACCCAACAGCCGATAATTCAAAAATTTTGAAACTGTAATTTTTTTTGAGAAATCAAAATTTTGAAAAAACTGAAATATTCTTTTAAAAACAGGGTTTGTCAATAAATTTCGATAGAGAATTAGTTAAAATAGGGTCAATATGACCTTAAAAGCCTAAAAAGGCGTTGAAAAGGGATTTAATAAACATTAGATAACAAAAAAAAAGATTCAATAAAAAAATGTTTCAAAAATGTTCTAAACATATATCTTTTTGAATAGCTACTTGTTGTATGCTTAAAACCAAACCCTACCTACAGTATTCCTACAGCAGTTTAGAGATTTCGAAACAGAAAAACAATTGTCATTAGAAGAAGTTTCTGAGAGAGAAAATCACTGTTTCAGTCAATTTTCATAGGAGTTTCATGTTTCGAAGCTCCATTAAATTCCATTTCTTGTCTTCAAAACACCTAAATCTTGAAGCAGACAGTAACAGAACCAAAAAAAACTCGAAAAGGCAGAATAAATAAGTCTAAAAAAGGTCGATAGAATCCCAAAAGCGTAACTAGAGCCTTGAAAACAATTTTGTGATGCTTCGACAGAAATTATAACAAATTATTTTCAAAACGGAAAAGAGATCAAAACAGGTTTTCTTAATTCACTATTAACTACTGCAGTTTTCTGAAACTGTATTATTATTTTCATTTCTGAGTTAATTCTCACTTTAGAAACGATATTAGGAAAATTAAATTGAAAATCTGTTTCAAATTGGTCCCTAAAAATCAACCTTCAAGTTGAATATTTTGTTTATCCACAAATGGAGAAAAACCCTAAAACTCAAAAAACTAGTCTAAAACGGCTCAATATGACCCCCTGAAAGCCTCAATCAGGCTATGGTGTGTACTTCGGGAACTAGATAATCCTAGAAAGAAAACTGGAATAACAGAATTTTTGTTTTCAACTCGAATATTTTTGAATTTCCTGGAACAGCAGTTTTTTTTTACTTTTTTCATATCTATCATATAAAATTTCATGTTTCATAGATTACTGTAACTGATAATTGATTGGCTTTCGAAGATCCTTCTATGATCCCTTTTGAAGTCTCCGAATTGTTTTCTCCTCTAATATTGCACCACATTATTGATATTTATGTAAAATAGTTAAACCTTCTATAACTTTCGAAACGGTAATGTTTCTCAAAAAAACAGACGGAGCTTAGTTGTTTTTAATAAAATAAAAAAATCTGTTCCTAAATATTTCTAGAAATCAATCTTCCAATAAAAGGTGTGGTTTTCGATAAAAAATCAGAACAACAGTAATCCCACTACAGTAATCCAAATTTTTGAAAATCTACATAAAAGTGGTTTTTTTGATAAAAATTACAGTTTTAGTTAATTTCAATAGCACTTTCCAGTTCAACAATCTAGTTCAATTCAGATAATCCTTAAAATTGAACATCGTAACAGGATTTTATGAAATTCCGACAAAAAATCAAAATTTTTGATAATGTTGAAAATTCCTTCTACTGATTCAAAAATGAACCAGTTATAATTTTTCTGCTTCTCTGAAACAGTTTTTTCTTTGAAAATTACGACTAGATTCGTATCTTTGTTTATCAATGAAAAAAATTATTGTATTTTTCAAATTTATGTACAACTACATTCTAAAAATAATAAAAAGCGTGACAAAGTTGAATATAAGTAGACTATGTAAAACAGAATTTTTATTAGATTTCTCTTGAAATAACCCAATATAAGCTCCGCCCCTTTTTAAAAAGTTAAAAAGTTAAAAAGTTGAAAAATGTTTACTGTTTCTAGAGTTCTTAGAAACTTCGACTATTCAGATATATAAGCAATGTTTGAGATTTTAGTACCCCAGATTTTTATGCGAAATGCTAGAAATTTCTAGTTTCTTTTCCTATATTTAACGTTTAGAAAATGGAGCGGAGCTTTGTTCATATAAAATTTCATGTTTCACGGATTACTGTAACTAATAGGTGGTTTTTGTAAAATCAGCTTGTAAGCATTGTTATGCAACTGTAGACTCCAATTCAATGTCTACAATCAGTAGCGTTTTGTCCATTGATGTTCATTCAAATAGTGTGGAAACCGTAATTTTTTATTTACAAATTTGGAAAAAAAGGGCGGAGCTTCGTAGTTTTTCAAGGAATTCATGAAAAAACCTGTTTCAAATTTTTCTAGAAATCTATCCTCAAATAGTAGATGCCGTTTCCTATACAAAATTGAAACAACAGAACTCCCACTACGATAATCCAAAGTTAAAATTCATGAAAACAGCAAAAAAATTGTCTTTTTGGGAAAAAAATCACTGTTTCAGTTAATTTCAATAGTAACCATGAACGATCTTGTTACTAGTTTTCTCATTTTTTGTGTACTTGTAGACCTCAAAAACTGAAAAACCGTCACAAGAAACGTTTTAACCATTGATTCTGCTCGAAATATTCAGTTTCGGAAACTGTATTTTTTTTTATTTTTGAAAAAAAATTGGAGTTATTTTTAACAAATTCAAAAATAAATCGGTTCCAAAATGCTTTGAAAAAAACTTTGAAATTAATGTACACGACAAAACAGATTCTCCGAATTCATTACAAAGTTTCATTATTCTTTTGAAACTGTGATTCATTCTAATTTTCTTTCAATAATTAAAAAACTTCAATTATTTCATACTAAATTTACGGTTTCATGGATTACTGTAACTAAATTTTGTTTTTTCAAAGTGCTACATTTTCGCATATTTTTTTCGCTATAAACATAAGAGAAGTGACTGAAACAACTATCGGTCTTAGAGCAAAACAGACGAAATTTTTAAAATACTGGAAACTGTAATAGTTTTTCTGGAACGTTTTGAGAAAAGGGGCGGAGCTTTGCAAAATAAATCTGTTCCAAAATGATCTAGAATTCTATTTTCTAATAGAATATACAGTTTCGGATAAAAATCAAAAAATAAATTCTACTACAATAACCATTGTTAGAAGTTCACAACTTTTCTATGTGAAAAAAAGTCCTTGTTTCAGTCCATTTGTATAGTTTATCGAATTTTAAAATTTTTTTGATCATACGGCTGAAATATTTCCAAAAAATGAATTCATTTCAAGTTTCACACCAAAATTTGATTTTTCATCAAAATTTTAATTAATTCAATTAATAATTGACTTTCAAAACCGTTTCTTGAGGTCTACGGGATAGGTTATTGTTAACTGAAACAGAACTATTAGAGCAATTAAGGATTATTCAAAATAGTCGATGTTTTCCGAAATCCTGGAAACGGTAAAAATTTTCTTGAAACACTTTGAAAAGGGACGGAGCTTGATAGTTTTATTTTTGAACTGTTCTAGAAACTACTGTGTATTAATAAGCAATATTAAAATCTTCAAAATTAAGAAAAAATAAATGAGATCCTAAAAAAATCACTGTTTCCTTACACTTCCATGGTATATTCAAACCTAGGAACAACAATTATACGACTTTCAATTTGAAAACTTTTAGATTCTCTGAAACTGTAATTTTTAGCTTTCGAATTTTATTTAAATTCAAATTTCTCTATAACCTTCCAGTTATAAATTAAAATTTCATATTTCATGGATTACTGTAACTTATCTTTCATTCCTCTTCAACAGTGCTATATAGGAGGATAACACATTTTTTTTTCAAAATATTCAAGATTGTTAGACACTCTTTTTGTAACATTTTTGAAAAAGAGGCGGAGCTTGATTGTTTTTCAAAAAATTAGAAAAAAAATCAGTTTCAAAATATTCTCAAAATGAAACTTTGTTTAGCAGTGTGTTAGTGGTATGGCTAATGGATGGTACACTCTTAAAACTACAGTAATCCTATGACTCAATTTCTAAAAAGAGTCCAGAAACCAAAAAAATTACTGTTTTAATGAATTTTCTAATTTTTTTTCAATTTGAGAACCTCATTCAAGAAATCGCCCTATGAGCAACATCATAATGACCATGCAAAGCTGTTTCAAAATTTTCTGAAACCTAAATTTTAGTCAACTTATGTTATTACTAATAATTTTTCGAGAAATGATGTTTCCTGATATTTTGAAACACAAAAATTTATCTCGAAAAAAGAGTTTTGAAGGATTACTGTAGTTAATCTCCTTTTTTCAGTTTTAGGATGTTTAACAAAAATGATGAAATACACAATTTCTTGTGAGAATTTTGAAACAGAAATTTTAAGGATTACTGTAGTTTTTATTTTATTAGGTTTTTTTACGAATAAGAAACCATTTTCAAAAAAAATAGGCAGTTTTAATTTTTTTTTGAAACAGAAAATTTCAGTTTCTAAAAAATACGATATTCTCGAAGATTAAGCTCGAAAATGCTCTAGGATCTTAATCATCATCAAATATTTCTATTGTTTCATGGATTACTGTAATTAATGATTCATTTTCAAAGATGTTGGTCCCTGGCTAGATTACTATAGCCTTCAGAATTATATTTAAGTTTCGAGAAATACCGTCCGACCATTGAATGTCATGCAAAACAGTCGAAATTTCCAAAATCTTGGAAACTGTAAATTTTTCGAGGAAAAGGGGCGGAGCCTAATAACACTGATTTTTTTATTCATTAGAATCATAAAATACCTACCGTAACCCCTCAAAAATATGAAACCTCTTTTTTTTCAGAATAAAAAATTTTTCCTCTGTTTCAAATATCTCTTTTTCTTACAAAGATGTGTATTTTTCGATTTAGCTTTTTGATTCCTAAACCCACCAACATCACTTTAAATTCCAGGGACTCCAATCTCTTCTGGGTGTCGCCCAAGTGGACTGGGCACTAGAAACCGGTGACAAATCACCGTATCCCAGTAAATTCGCATTGAAAATTGGATCACCGGTTGCCTTGCTTCGTGAGTTTTCTCTTTTTGGCTACTGTAGCTCTACAGTAACCCTCTTCCAGAAGCCCTTGAAGCGCAGGCCTCGAAATTGCCGCCAGAAGTTGCAGCCAATGTCTCCGACGAATTCATTCGTTTCTTGCCACCGGTTAGTTTTTTTTAGTTTCTACAGTAGTCTAGGAACTACTGTAGTTTTTAAGATGAAACCTTACAGTGAGTACAGTAATCCGAAAATTTTATTTTTCCGAAAAAAAAATTTTTTATTCGCTGTTTCACAGCTTTCATTAAAACGGAAATTCTCCGAAAATAATGTTAACTATGTCTAAAATACATTAGACAAAATAACTACAGTAATCCTTTAAATTAAATTTTTCGGTTTCAAAGTATTTTCCTTTTTCATTTGAATTAAACTTTTTGGTATACTGCATGCATTTGATAACAGTAAATAATCTATCCAAAAATAGAATATGGTACCCACAATAATCACAGAAATCAATAATTTTTTTCTCGCTGTTTCAAAATTTCAACGAAAATTTAATTTAGTCCTCAATACTAAATAAAATATTTTCGGTTTCAAAAATAAATTTTCAAAATCTATTTTTTTAAACTTTTGTTTGGTTGTAAGATCTCGGAAACTAAGAATCATGAAACAGAAACTACAGTAATCCCAAAAATTGGAATCCTTCAGAACGAAAAATTGTAACTACAGTAATCCAAAATTTTCAAAAAAACTATTTTTTACTGTTTCAAAATTCTTTGTTCAATTTGTAGGATTACATATTCATTCTAATGCAAAAGCTTGGGTACAATCAGACAAAAACTACAGTAATCTCCAGAGAAGCGTTCTTCAAACGATGAGTTATAACTACAGTAACCCATCACTCAAAAAATAGTGTTTGCTGTTTCAAAATTTTCTCTAAAATTCATAGAGAGTTAATCATAAATGAGATTCCACCTTTAGAGAAATTTTATTGAATCCCTGAAATTCTTGAAAAAGAGAAATTTTCGGTTTCACATGAAATAGTTGAAAATTTGTAGTTTTTTGATTACAATCAGATAGAAAAACAGTATAAAAGAGAAACTACAGTAATCCTCTGAACGAAAATGAGAAAAAACCTTATTTTTCTTTCAAAAAACTCATTTCTGTTTCAAATATTTTCTTGAAGTCATGTAAATTTCATCATCAGTTTCTGTAACGCTGAACATGAAAAAAACAAGACTATCTACAGTAATCCTTCGAAAAATTAATTTTTCTTTGATTTTGATAGAATTAATTTTGTATTTCAAAATATCTGGAAAAATATTTGTTCCAATTTTTCTGCCTAGAATGTTTTAATACAGTTCTTCAAGAATTACCTATTGAGTTACCATAGAAGCAATGAGTCTAAAATCACTGTTTAAAATTACCGTAATCCTCCAATTTTAGAATCCTGCAAAAAAATTTCGGTTTCAAACATTTCTTAATTTTTCGGTGAAAATTTTTGGTTAATTTTAGTCATATTGTCGATGTACCATAGGACAGCAACTACAGTAATCTCAAAACACTTTTCTTTTTTGTGAGCAAATACTACAGTAATCAAAAATTTCAAAAAAATTTTTTTTTGCTGTTTCTAAATTTTTTTCTGAATTATAAACTGAATGATTCTGATTAATTCGTGACTTGTACGATTACGGTAATTTAAAAAAAAAACATAATGTAACGATATCTACAAAAACCCATTTTCCAATTGAAAATTTTTTACTGTTTCAAAATATTCCCAATAGTCTTCACAAAATTAAACGCTTATTATCAAAGCTTGATCATTTGACTACAGTAGTTTTCAACAAAACACTCTTCTATAATATTTTTGCAATAAACTACAGTAATCAAAAGAAAAAAAAATTATGCTTCAAATTCAATTTTTAAAATTTTCAGTTAAATTTTTCTCATTTTATTAATGTAACAAAACACAATAACTGCTGTGATTTCCAGAAAAACCCTTTTCTTCAAAAAAAAACTAAAATTTCAGAAACTACAGTAATCCTTGAAACCTATTTTCAAAAGACTACAGTAACCCATTTCACACATGACATTTTTTCTGTTCCATAAATTTTTGTTAAAGTTATTAGGTTCTGTACAGTTTAGTAGAAGCCCAAGAATAAAACCATGATTACAGTAACTTCCAATATAAAATAATTTCTCATTTTTTGAATGAAACTAGTCCTTCAGTACTAATAATCAAAATTTTTTCTGCTGTTTTGATATATTTTGAATTTTTTCGACTGTTGGATGCGTTTTATTACTCCTTCTATTAGCTTTATAACTACAGTAATCCAGATGTCTTCATTTTTCGAATAAAAAATAATCTACAGTAGTCTATTATCTAAAAGTATTTTTTGCTGTTTCATAAATTATTCTTCAGAAAATTTTAAGATGGTGATTTTCATTAACATGAATGATTTTTCTTCCCAATCCACGAAAACATAACTACAATAATCCTCCGAAAAGAGAATTTTTACCATGCTCCATAGCTACAGTAATCAACAAAAACATATTTTACTCTGTTTCAAAATTTTTGGAAATTCGAATTTTTTTTTGAATAAACTCAATTATTGAACTTCAATAAAAATATTTTTAAAACTAATACAATACCCCAAATCCCAAAAAAACCATTTTTTCAGTGTCACAACTCGGAGATCTACTTCTACAAATATATCCAATCACTTCCGAATCCTCCTCTTTCTATCCTCCCAAAATACTATTTCGGAAAAGAAATCAGTCTTCAAAAAGATGGAGAATATTCAAAAGGATGCATTGCCATCGAATTAGTGGAAGAAGTGAAAACTCTCTCTCCTCTCGAAAATTTCAATGATCAACAGATGGAAGAGGTTCTCGATGCGATTGCTCAGTTACAAGTACAGTTTATGGGAATGGAAAAGGATGAGAGAAGAAAGGCCCCTCATCAGGGATTGAGTGGGCTGTATTCTACTTTTAAGGTTAGTTTTAAAGGATTACTGTAGTATCTCATGGTAACTACAGTAATCTATTTGAATAGATGGTGACCATCGAAGTTAAAACCAAATTAAATTTCAAAAAAAAAATTTTGAAACTGGAATTTCTTTTCTTTTCGGAAACTGACTTTTTTAATTTTTTGGATTACTGTAGTATATCATAGTAACTACAGTAATCTGTTCAAAGTGTTGCGATTTCATGAATTATCGAAGTTAAAGCCAAATTAATTTTCAAAAAATTTTTTACTGAAACCGAAAATTTTTTTTTTCAAAAAATGAAATTTTTAACTTTTTGGATTATTGTAGTACCTGGCTTATGATTTTTTCATTTAGCTGTTGAATTTATAGGAAACCAAGTTTTGAATCAGTTTTGTATTTGTTCGTCTTTTGAAACTAGAATTTTTTTCAAAAAAAAAAACAATTTTTTTTTGGTTTTCTGTATGTAGGATTACTGTAGGATTACTGTAGATACTGAGTACTATGGGATGTTGCTTAATAAGATTTTCAAAAAATTCTTCATTTTTTCAAACAAATATTGAAACAGAGATTTTCTTGAAAAATCACATTAGTTAAAAATCAGTATAACGTTTCCGAATTAAAACTGAAAATTGTGGATTACTGTAGTTACTGTCTTATGGTACCTACAGTACAGTTGAGTGACAACAAACAAGAAGATCTATTAAAGTAACTTCATTGATATTCTGGAAAAATTTTGAAACCGTTAAAAAATTTTCAAAAAAAATCTTTCACTTTTTTGGAGGATTACTGTAGTTAATATCCTTTGGTAACTACAGTAGTCTGTTTCTATCATTTCACATTAGAGGTAACCTTTTTTGGAATTAAAAAAAAATTAGTACTCCCAAAATATTGAAAATAGACAGTAATCAGTAGCTTTTTAGAAAAAAATTTGTTTTTTTGGATTACATACTGTAGCTATTATTTCATGTTATCTACAATAATCGTTATTGGAAAAAACTATTGAAACTTGAAAAAAAGTGAATATTCCAGGAAAATAATGAAACAGAATTTGTTTTCAAGAAAAAAAAATCCCGTTTCTAGAGGTTACGGTACCTATGATATCCTAACATGCAATACTTGGTGTCGGATTTCAAATGAGCGAATATCTGAAAAAATTAAAACAGAAAAAAATTAATTTCGAAAAAATTTTCCTAAATTTTGTCACGCTAAATGAAAAATCTTCCAGGACTGGTTCCTTCAACTAAACAACACCCTAATGGCCCATTTCCCTGATCCAGAAATGCAGAAATTGACAGGAGAATTCACAGAAACTCTTCCGGATATAGTGACAGCCGATGAGTTGGATTCAGTCGCCGGACGGATTGGAATCAAAAAAATTCTGGTTCATGGAGACTTGTGGTCGGCTAATATTATGTGGGATAAAGAGGGAAGACTCAAGAAGTTGATCGATTTTCAGGTATGGAGGCACAAAATGAGCAAGTTTTTTTTTCGAAAAAAAATTCTGCTTCATTAAAACATCAGTCATACGAAATTAGTGACGAATGTTATTACTGCTTACAATATCTAACAATAACTGTTTTCAATAAAAAATGTATTCGAAAAATGAGCAATTTTCAAATTTGCATAATTTTTAATTAAATCTAAAAAAACACGAACAAATGCTCCAATTGCAGTGTTTTTCACAAGATACATATAAAACTAAGTAAGATTTTCTTAAATTTTAGTGAAACAGAAAAAAAAATTACCCTAAAAAATAATGTTTCCTTGACACAACAAATTTCAAATTATTCTTACAAAATTAGTAGTAACGGTTCATTTTTTTGTAATTACACTTAAATAGGTCTTTACACATCGCAATTTTTGAAGCCAATATCGTTTCAAATCGAATCCAAAATTATTGTTCAATTCTTTCCGATCTCAATCATAAAGCTTTAACAATATAAAATACACTCTCCGAAATTCGAAAATCGAGTGAAACGGAAAAAAATTTTTTCACAAAGTTTAAAAAAATTACTGTTTCATTGGCGCGACCAGTTCCGAGGTATCTAGATAGAATTAATGCGTTAGGTTGTTGCACATCAAAGGAGGACTAAATGTTGAAAATGCTGAAAATTGTTTTCTGTTGACAATTTTTCTCTGGAGAATGTTCCAATATTGTAACAGTGATTTTTTCAAGAGAACCTTTGGAGAACCGAAGAAATAATTCCTATCCAATCAAAAGATTCTATTACCGTTCTCCAATTCCATAACTCGAGAAACTGAGAAAATATTTTGTGAAATCTAAAAAAAATTCTGTTTCATTGAAACGCCTAACTTTGCTCATCCATATAGAATCAATAAAATAATGTTTTTATTCATGAAGAAGAGGATGCAGAAGTTTTAATTCGACAGGAATGTTTTAACAAAATAGAATACATTATTCATGGTTATAGTAAAACAGAAAAAAAAAATTTTTTTTGAAAAAACTCTGTTTCATTCTGAAACTTAAACTAGAATTATCCATACAGTATCGTTTCTTTCAGCCCTCTCCTTTCAATTTCTCTTTTTCTCTTCCAGATGATCCATTTTGGATTAGCAGCTACCGATTTGGCACGTGTGTTCAACACATGTCTCACCCCTGAAGATCGTCATTTGAACAAGGATCGTTACCTTGAACACTATCACAAACGTCTTGAGGAGTACTGTAAGGGGGCGGAGCTTCCGGTTCCCTTTGATTTGGAACAGGTTGGTTTAGTAGGGATCTTTGTTTGTTTCGGGGAGAAAATTCATCATTTTGTGACTATTTTTGATTTTTTGGTATTTTGAACTACAGTAACCCTTTGGTCATGAAAAATGATCTACAGTAACCAAGAACCTCATTTTCGAATTGTTTCTCTTGTTACCAATAAGTAATCCCGAAAATATTGTAATTCTTGAAAAATAATCTTTGAAACAGAATTTTTAAATTTTTGGAATACTGTACCATAGCTACCGTAAGCCTCCAAACTACCGTAATCCCTATTCCAGCTAACTACCACTTACGACTTGGCCTATCCACGTCTCTCCGCCTATCTTCTTCCGGCATTGACTGCTATTTTGGAGGTGAGATTAGAAGCTACCCTACAGTAACCAAATTTGGATCACTGGGTACTGTAGGGGCCTTAGTGTTAACATAGTTTACTTCTAAAAAAAATCGAAATTAATTTTTTTGAAACAGTGATAAATTTTCAACAAAAATGTTTTTGAATACAATTATGATAGATACAGTAATCAAAACTGAACTTTTTTGAAGCAACCGTAACCTCCTCCTACAGTACCCCTAATAATTTCAGAAAGTGGTAACAATGCCAGATGAGATTCCATCGAAACCCCTTATCCTTGGATCATTTATCGCCAAAGTCAAGGGAATCTATTCGGATATTATTTCTTATCATAACAATCGTCCACAAATTTGAATTATTTTGAAATGGGGGTGAATATGTGATTTTTAGAGTCAGAATAAATGATTTTCTAGTGGAAATGTTAGTTTTGAAATAGTGAATTGATTTTTATTATACTAAATGAATTTATTTTCCATGAACGTGAATATTCTACAGTGCGCGTTATTAACTTAATATAAGTATTTTTTTATTTAATTTTTTTATTATTTCTGACTTTGTTGGGTACTCAGTTTAATCTGTTTGTAACAGTAATAAAATGTTTTTACTGGACAAAGATTTGTTTTTTTTTTCCTTCTGGAATATTCCAATCTTGAGTAAAGTACTGTAAATTTAACGACGAGTGGTCAAAACCATGAAATAGTATTATCTATCACCAAAAAACCCGGAAAAACTTCTAGAGAGAAGGTGAGCATCAAAATAAAGAGACAGAGACAAAAAAGAAATCGATTTGTTGACTGAGGGTGGGGTGAATAGCTTGGTAGAGTCCCGTAAAAAACTATTTTTCACGAAAATTTTCTTACTTTTGGATTACGGTAATTCAAATTTTATGAGACTCTATATTTTATGGGACTCAAAATGTTCCTGTAACAACGTATTGAAATTCAATTTTTTAGCAATAAATTTTTGAAACTGAAATAATATGTGTTTTGAGAAAATAATATATTTTTGGATTGATGTATCCATTATTAGGTAGCACTGTAGTGAAAACTAAAATAATAATCAAATAGATGTTCAAAAAAACTTTGAAACCGAGTTTTTTTCCGAAAAAATCGGAAATTCAAAAAAAAATGCTGAAATAAGAAAAACCAGCCTTAATTTGCTGGTCAGAACTTATTCTCTTGAAAATCATAAAAATCTGAGTAAATGACTTTGACCAGAAGAACTGAGGTATAAAACGACTCAGAAACATCAAATTTCATTGAAACTGACTTTTTTTATTGAAAATTGGTCATTTTGAAAAATTTGAAAAAATTGTTCAAAGCTAACTTACGACTAAATGTCCAAGGTTAGAGTCAGTAATCACGCTACAGTGAAACCGTGAAAACTTTCCGCTCAAAAATTTAAATTTAAGTTGAGTATCAAACTATGATGCCACTTTTTTCCGGGAAAACTGTGAAACAGGGGTTTTTAATCGAATATGTGCTGAAAAAGATAGTTTCACAGAAAATAAATTTCATTTTGTGTTTCATTATTTTTGAAAATATAATACAAATTGTATTGCCCCACTACTTCGGGTTTTAATTTACTTCTCAAAATTACAGTATTCATAGTAAAGTGTCTGACAAATGTAATTTTAAAAATGAAAAATAAAGTAGCAAAAGCATTTCTTAAGCATTTCTAAACTTTTGAAACAGGTAACCAAAAAGTAATTTTTCAAAATTTTATTCAAAATTTGTATTTACTCTCTGAAACTGCAAATAATTCTCTTAACTTAAAATTAGTTATAAAAAAAAATTACAGAAATTCGAAAAAATTTTGAAACGTTGATTTTTTATAAATATTCCTCATTTTTATTAAATTATCATGGCTACTTCATTACATAATCTGTTTCAAAGTTTTCTGAAAACCTAGCTTCATCCAGCAATATTTGCTGGTCAATCTAGTTTTGAAACCCTACAGTAATCCTAAAGAAGTTGGCAAATATTCAAAATCTGCGTTATAAACTAGAAAAAAAAACTGTTTCAAAATTTTTGTATATTCCATGTAACCGGAATTTTTTTCAATCTATATCTTGAACAATGATTTCACTTCATATTCTCCATGTTTTCATAATAAAAGCAAAATAGGGTATTTTTGAAAAATGCTTATATTATGAAATCTTTGGCGCACACCGTAAGCAGTTTTTCAAAAATGACAACAATAATTTTAAAGATATGTGTTTCAAGATTTCTTAAATTTCTATTTAGTAGAGCCCTACAGAATATTGTGCCTGCAGAGCTACCGTAACCCTAAGGATTCTTAAATTCAAACTTCTGTGAAGCTCAAATGATTGCTTTATCAAACTATGTAAAGTCCACAATAAAATTTAAAATCTAAACTGTCCTTTATTACTATCGCGTCTAGAGTGGAATTGATTATTCAATTTTTTGTTTCATGATTCTCTGAAAGTTAAACTACATACGAAAACCTCAGTTTTTAAGTAAGACACAACTATGGTTGGAACAAATTGAATTTTTGTTTTGTTTTGCTGTAGGTTACTGTAGCTAGCATCTTCAAATACATCTGAGAGCCTTCTGCGTATCAGATTTTCTTTATCCAACAGAAAATTACAAACTTTTCGAAACAGTATTTTTTTGAACAGTGGGCGGAGCCTGATTGTTCATTGAGGAAGAAATTAAGAAAATGTGTTTCAAAATTTTCTAAAAATGGGTCTTCATTTAGCAGTGTGTTATTTCTAACGTCCAACAAAAATTGAACTTTAAACCTACAGTAATCCCACCAAAAACCACCATTTTTTCCAAAATCAGCAAGAAAAACAAGTTCGCGAGAAAAAAAATCACTGTTTCAGCCAGTTTTAAAGTTTCTTAAATTTCGAATACTCAATTGGTGGTCCAAATAAGATACCGAAAATTCTGAAAAAAAACCTACAAAAGGAATATAGAAAGATTTTTTGAAAAAGCTAACAATAGTGTGAAAAAGACCGATATGATCCCAAAAGCCTCGAAAAAGAATCTAATGGAATTCTGACGAAGAAATCAGGTTTTTTAAAGAAATAGTGTATATTGAGTATCACGTTTTCTCATTCAAAGTTCCAAGGTTTTCTGTGACTGTAAATTTTGTTTCGATTGAAACAACAATTTTTTTCTCTCAAATTGATTTCAATTTTACCTAATGATACTCTTTTTCTCTCTAAAACACTATAGATGAACACGAATAATCGATGAGGCATCAAATAATCTAAATTTCCGAAAAATTTGAAACTGTAATTTTGAAACATAATTTTTCAGCAAGAAAATCATGAAAAACAGCAAGAAAACCAAGAAAATCAAGTTTTAATTAACTGAAATTAATTTTTTATCATAAAATGAGAGAAAATTACTGAAATATTATAACTTTTTTCTCACAGTTTCAAACTCCTCGAAAAATTGTTCCAAAATCAAATTTGAGATACCACTCAGGTTTTAAAAACTAATTTTGCCAGCTATTTTGATGATTTAGAAGAATATCAACACCGAGGTACAACAGTTTACTAAACTTGAATCGAAATTTAAAAGGTTTTATGAGAAACTGTAAATTTTATTTTGAATTTCGAAAAAAAATTCCTGTTTTCTCGAAATGATTATGCAAATAAAGAAACTTGGAGCGCATCCAAGTCTAACAAGATTTGATTGTCACTTGGCCACACTGCAAACAAGAATTTATGAGCGAAGAATTTAAAACCGGAAGTAATTCCGTCCCCTCTGACAATTTCGAAGAATCCATCGTGAGGGTGATGACTGAAAATCCAAAAAGTATTTCAAGGGTTGTCTGCAATGTCACTTACTCATACACAACCGTCTTCCCATTTCTCCATTCACCATTGAGTCCATCAAACAATTCTGCATCATTCTCTTCAGTCAACTCCAATTGAAGAACCTTTAATCGCGAGCTTCCCCCTTGAATCCAGTGTTTTAAGACTCTATTAATCTCTGCACACGTGAATCGTTTCCCTTTTACCGTAATTTGTATACAATCCAATGTGATTAGATTGTCTACAGTAATCCATGTTCCGTTTAGACACTCGAACGTTTCGAACGCTTTATGCAAGTCTTGAATTTCAAATGGTGTAGAGTGAAGTGCATTCATTCGAACGTACTTTGCTTCGCATTCCATTATTATACTTTTCAATTCTTTTGATTCAAATTTCGAATCGAACGAATTGATGGACACCATTCGAAGAGATCCCTGACGCTGTTGCACCCAATTCATTAATCGAGTTCCCCAATTGGGTTTGATGGCCACTTTCTTCACGTGGATACCGAACAGATTGCTCACATGTTCTATCAGTTCCATTGTTCCGACAATCGGCTCTGCCCAGTATGTTTTGATCGTGGTTTTTCTCTTATTGTGAGTTAAAAAAGTCGGATGTCCATTGACTGTCACTTTCTCTCTCAGGCCGGGATTCATCACGTGTTGAAAACTAGTTAGCTCTTCGTCGCCATCAATTAAAAGAAGAGTAATATTATCGACAACCATTCTGATGTTTTCTGATTTACCACGGAGTGTTTTTATGATAGAAAACGTTCGACGAGAACATAAAGACATTAAAAATCTGAAAAATAGTTTTAAAAAGAATAATCAAAAAAACTCACTGTTCAGTTGTATTCATTCCACGTATAATATTCATTGAGGCAAGTTGTGGAAGTCGAAACAAATCGAACGACATTCTGAAAATATTTGTTTTTTCTAAAATTTATTTGAAACAAGAGAAAAATGTCTCGAGAAAGAAGGGGGGTAAATCAAAAAAAAAAATTAAACATTAGGACACTCAAAGACTCGATTCGTTGTGAGAACGTTCACCTTATGTCTTCTGTACACCATCTACTGACGTAACACAGAAAACGACGTCAGTAATGTATTGACGCCATCCAATGAGTCTGTTCATGATGTTAGAAGAAGACGAATTTTGAAAAAAAACTGTGTTTCCTCGGATTGATTTCAATTTTTGAAATCAATTAAAAAATATGTATATAAATCGATGCAATTTCAAACTAATCGAAATTTTCAATGAAACCGCAGTTTTTTTTTCTGAAAACGTAGAATAAAGCGGAGATATTTTCAAAAATTTGAATTGTAATGAGTTTGCTGTGGTACTTTTTTCGGATTACTGTACCTACCGTAATCCGCTAAATGAGTCCCGTTTCGTTTTACTACGTGGTTATAGCACTCGACGCAACGATATCTCTTTAAATGAACAGAAATTCCACAAATTCTCGAAACTGTATTTTTTGAAGGGCGGAGCTTATTTTGAGCAGTAGAAATAATTCCAGTTTCAAAAAGATCTGGGGAAGAGTCTTTGTTGTAGTAGTGTGCTAACATGTACAAATGTATCCGAAAGCCTATATTAAATTCTTAAAAAGTATCTTGTAACAAAAATAGAACTGAAATGTTCTGATAATGATAAAGCAAAATCGAGTTTGACTTTTTAGAGGCTTTCAAAAATTTTTTTCAGCAATCATTCATTAACTTCACGCAAAAAAAATGTTATTTTCCGAGTTTTTGAAACAGTAATTTTTTGGGAAGAGATTCGAAAAAATAGCAAAACTTCATTGTTTTTTTTCCAAGAATCTTCCAGAAATCTGATTTCAATCAGCATATGGCTGAGTCGCGATACAGCTTGATGATTTTTTTTTACTTTGAAAAAATTGTAGCGATTTTCATAACAGGTATTCCACATTTGTTTCAAAATTTCAGAGATGTTCTGAAACTGTACTTTTTCCACTATTGGAAATTTTTTTTCGAAAAAAAAAGAAATATCGTGTTTCATATATTACTGTAATTAATGTTTGTATTTCCAAGGTGATATGTATTTAGTCAAGCCTGGTATTGAAATGAGAAAACGTTGAACAAATGAAACCACAAAAAAAAGAAACCTGTTTCAAAATAATTTCTAGAAAACAATCTTCCCATTCAATACGTTGGTACTTGCACAATATTTTTGATTGAAAATTTTAAAAATCCTACCACGTTAACCATAAATTGAAATTTCCAGAGGAAAAACCACTGTTTCAGTCAATTTTTATAATATTTTCAAATTAGGAAACCTCGTTTTTCTTAGAGTCACTTTAAAAAGGGAATTCTTCAGATGATCTTGTAGAGAACTCCTGAAGCAACTTGAAAAGGCAGCAACTAGTCTAGATATGGTTTATAGGACTTCAAAAGCCTAAAATTTGAAATTCTGACAAATATAGAAACTTAGGTATACTCCTCAATAAATCATTCCTGAAAAACATTTAAAATATTTCACATTTATTCTGAAACAGGAATTTTTTAATGGAACCTCTTCCAAAAAAAATTCTTGTTTCATGGATTACTGTAACAGATCTTTGTTTTTCAAAGTGTATTATTTATTGTAAAAATCAAAATTCTCAAAACTTTTTCAAAAAATTCTGGAAAAGAGGCAAAGTTTCAGGATTCTTATCTGAAAAAAATCTGTTTCAGAATAATCTAGAAAATTATCTTCCAATAAGAAATGTGATTTGTGTTAAGCATTCGTATTAACAAAATTCTCACTATTAAAAATATAAGTTATGAAATTGGTTTTTGTTTGAAAATTTACTGTTTCATTCGATGTTCCTAGTTTTTTGATATATTGATCGTTGTTACAGGATTTTCTTGACGACTATAATATCTCCAAATTACTGTATAGGAGAATGATCTCGAAAATATTATTTTCAAATACAACAAACTGTCTGGCATCAATAAAAAATTCATCAATTAAAACTTTTTTTGCGACTCTCAGAGACAATTATTTTTGTAGTTTGAAACTAGCTCTGGAGTTTTAATTTTGTATTAAAAACCTTCCTGTTTTGTATATTATTTAAATTAATGTTCATTTTTCTGAAGTTGCTCCTAGATGTGCTTTTAAATCTACCAAAATCTCAAACATTGCTTATATATCTGAAGAGTCGAAGTTTTTAACAACTCTAGGAACTATAAACATTTTTTAACTTTTTGAAAAAGGGGGCGGAGCTTATATTGGGTTATTTTGAGAAAAATCTAATAAAAATTCTGTTTTAAATAGTCTACTTATATTCAACTTAGTCAAATTATTATTGTTTCGAAAATGTGGTTGTACATAAATTTGGAAAAAAACACAATAATTAGACTACAGTAATCCATAATGTCTGGAATTTCGAAGAACTGGATCATTCTTTCCGAAATAAATTTTTCTGGAATCAGAATTTTTGATTTTAACTCAAAAATTACCAATTTCCCTGAAACAGTAATTTTTCCACATGGTTTCTTTAGTTTTGGATTAAAATTACATGTTTCATGGATTACTGTAACTAATGATTTGTTTTATTTGAAGCTGCTTCTAAAACTTTTACTCTAATAGTAAGAGATTACATTTTGAAACTGTAAAAAACAGTAATTTTATGAAAATTTTCAAAAAGGGGCGGAGCTTGAAAGGAATTCAATAAAAAAATCTGTTTCAAAATGATCTAGAAACTCGTTTTCAAAATATGTGATTTTCAATTAAAAATGGGAAAGACAGAACTCTCTCTACAATAATCCAAAGTGGAAATTCACAAAAATTAACAGAAATATTTAGATGTGAAACAAAATTACTGTTTCAGCCAATTTTAATAGTATTTTCAAATAGGAAAATCTAATTCGCGATTTCGTTTCTTGAACACAAAAAGTCCCTGAAAGATCTTATAAGGGACCAAAAATAGAGCTGAAAAGGCAAAAAACTAGTCTAAAGAAGGTCGACTTGACCTTAAAAGCCCAATATTCTGAATTCTTTTTAAGAATTAATATAATCAAGGAAGCATTCCTGCATTTAATGAGAAACATTTCAGAATTTTTCTGAAACAGTAAATTTTGTTTCAAATAGACCCTCTTTCATAAATAAAAAATTTCATGTTTCATGGATTTGATCTTTGTTTTTCAAATGTTACTACATTGTCTTCATTTGGAGTACTCTTTCTTGAAATGATATGATAGAGGGACTAGTTGTTTTCAACAAATTATTTTTAAAAAATCTGTTTTCTGTTTCAAAATGATTCCGAAATCTACTCACATGTATGTAGTACATTGCTCTTCGATTTGTACGTGATTTTCAAAATTTCCTGTTTCGTGGATCATTGTTAGTGTTTTTCCATATTACTGTAGGTTATTCAGTATATAGAACATCAAAAAGTGATCAGCATCATTCAATCCGCACATTGATATTCGAAAAATCGGGAATAGTTCTTGCCAAAAAAAGCAAACTGGATTGTAAGATTTGATCAAAAATTTTATAATTTTTCTGTAACTGTAATTTTTTATCGTCCGATTTTTCAAAATTTCAATAATGTGCTTGCATATAGGTTACCGTAGACTAAAAAAGCAATTGTAAATAATTCGCCCATCAATGTTCATTAAAATTTTCGAAAATTCAAAAATTCTCGAAACTGTAACTTTTTTTTTGAAATATCAAAATTTTGAAAAAAACCGTATTATTATTTCGAAAAATAGGTTTTCTTGATTTATTTTTGAACAAAATTAGTCTAAAAAGGGTCAATATGGCTTTGAGAAGAAACTTTTCAAATATTTGATGACAAAAAAAGGAATTTAATAAAAAATGCTGTTTCACGTACTTTCTAGACACTTTTTCCCAGACAGCTACTTGTTATGAGATTTAATAGGTTCAGTGGTCAGTATTTCTACTACAGTAACCCAAAGTTCAGAAATTTCGGAAACCAAAAAAGCAAAAAATTGTCATTGGAAAAAAGTTTTTGAGAGAGAAAATCCATGTTTCAACCAATTTTCATAGTATTTTCAAGTTTCGAAGTCTCATTGAATCGTGTAATTAAAGCAATAACATCTAAATCTTGAAAAAAAATAGCTGAACCTAAAAATACCCCGCAAAATGCAGAAAATTAATAGAAGATCGAAATTGCCCCAAAAACTTAAATTAATTCTTAAAATATTAATAAAATCTTGTGAAATTCTGACGAAAAAGAGAAAAGATTTTGAAAAATTGAAAAATTCTTTTCAGAAAACACGAGGGGAAAAATAGGTTTTCAAAATCACCAATAACTATTACAGTTCTTCTGAAACTGTATTTTTCTTTGATTTAAAATTTTTCTCACTTTGATATTAAAACTAGCGCTGGAGGTTTTTTAAAATCTGTTTCAGAATGATTTCTAAGAATGAATATTTTAATTAGATAATTTATCGATTTAAAGTCAGAAAACCTTAAAAGAGCTAGAAAAGGTAGAAAACAAATCTAAAATTTTCTTAATAGTCCAGCTCTACGCTTGATTCGAACTTTTGATCCTTTAGGACACATCATTCTGCCCATCGATATTCTTGCGAAATAGTCAAAATTTACAAAACTTTGGGAACTGTAATTTTTTTCAACCCTCGGAAGCTTAGGTGTTTTCAACTTTAAAAAATCTGTTTCAAAGTTATCACAAATGGAAGGTGTGGTTTGAAACCACAGTATTCCTACTGCAGTAGCCCCGAAATTGAAATTCGCTAAAGTAGACAGTTGTTTTTCTGAGAAAAAAATGTACTGTTTAGTATCTTCAAGAAAAATGAGATGAAAGAGGCAGAAATTCAGTCTAAAGAGGGTCGATGTGTTTTCAAGTACCTTGATCAAGCATTGAAGCAGGATTTTGCGAAGCTCTGACAAATAACCGAAATTTTTGAAATTTTGAAACAAATTTAAACTTTTTTTCGAATTACAAATCTATTGGAATATGTTTTGATGTATCATTCAAAAATGAATCAGTTCAAATTTTTCTGTTTCTCTGAAACATGTTTTTCTCTTCAAATAATTCTATTTATTGTTAGACGTGGTACCTTTGTTGTAAGAAAAAAATTGTGTTTCATGGATTAATGAAAATAATGTTTTTTTTTCTTTCAAAGCTCCTCCTAGATTTTGGTGTGCAATTGTAGATTTCAATTCCTGAGGACAATCGAGGTCGACCAGCGTTTTGAACATTGACGTTCACTCAAAATAGACAGATTTGGAAACTGTACTTTTTTCTTAAAAATTTTTGAAAAAGAGGCGGAGCTTAGTTGTTTTTTTTCCTGCAAAGGAATTAAAAAATCTGATTCAAAATGTTCCAAAAATATATTTTCAAAGACAAAATTATGCTTTTGTAATGTATTTGAAAAAACACAATTCCAATACAATAATAATTGTCTTTGTGAAAAAAATTACAGTTTTAGTCAATGTCAATAGTATTTTCAACATTTTATAATTTGTTTCAACAATCGCCAGATTTCATGTTTTCAAAAAACTAAAAATAGCATTGAAACATATTTTTATTTAGATCTAACAGAATATAGAAGTTTTAAAATTCAATTATTTTCCAGCTATATTGTCTGGATCAGGTTCTCTGAATTTATTTTAAAGTTTCATAAATTTATTGAAACTGTAATTCATTGTGATTTTCTTTTGATGATAAAAAAACTTTGATTTTTCATATTAAATTTCCTGTTTCATGGATTACTGTAACTGATTCTTGTTTTTCGAAGTTGCTCGTCTCTTATAATTTGTTGCTATGAACTAAAAATTAGGGATGCACCTGCCTATCGATTTTAATACGAAACAGTCGGAATTCCCGAAATTGTAGAAACTGTAATTTTTTCTCGGAACGTTTTGAAAAAGGGGCGGAGCTTAATTGTCTACAACAAATACAAAAAAATCGGTTTCAAACTATCAAGAAATCTATTACCAAATAAGATACACGGTTTCTACTGGAATATTGTAACAACAGAATTCCCAGTACAATAATCGTAAATATTATTTTCGAAAATTAACAAAAATGATTTTCTATGTGAAAAATTATCACTGTTTCAGTTCATTTGTATAGTTTTTCAAATTTTGAAACTTTGTTTGCACGAGAATTCTCTGAAACGGCTTGAAGTGTTTCTTAATGACTAAATAAGACAGTGAAAAATATTCCAACAAAGATTCGGTACACAACTAACATTTTGAAAAATAGTTCGGCATATACGCCACGATGAAACAGAGTTTTTAAAAATTCATCTTCAGTTTTACACAAATTATCATCTTCTATCAAAAATTCATGTTTTAATGGATTACTGTAATAATTGGCTTTTAAAGACGCTTACAGAGAGGATAGGTTGTGGTCAGGTAGAAAATTTGGCATTAATAATTATTCAAATGAGTCGAAACTTCCGAAAACTTGGAAACTGTAAACATTTTTTCGGAACATTTTGAAAAAGGGGCGGAGCTTGATAATTTTTTTTTCGTTTTGTTATGGAAACTGCTGTGTAAAATGAACCCAAAGTGGAAATCTTCGAAATTAAGAAAAACTAATTAGATCCTGAAAAAATCACTGTTTCTGTTCACTTTCATAATAATTCAAAAGCTATACATTCAACAACTAGGAATCAGGTTTTATGAATCGAATTCGGAAATTTCGAATTTTCTGAAACTGTAATTTTCTTGCTTTCGAACCTTTTTTCATTCAATAATTCTGTAAAACGTTCATTTTCCATATAAAATTAAAATTTCATGTTTCAAAGATCACTGTAATTAATCATTCATTCGTTTTCAACATTACTCCCTTCTTTATTTAAAGAAAATTTCTTGTAAAATACTAGAAATTCTGAAGAAAACTTGGGCACTCTTCTTGAAATATTTTTGAAAAGGGGCGGAGTTTGATGGGGTTTTCAAAGAACTCAAAAAAACCTGTTTCAAAACTTTCTAGAAAAAATCTTTGTTTAGCAGTGTGTTGTTGTTATTTTCCCATACCATTAACCCCTAAAACTACAGTAATCCCGTGACCCAACATCTAAAAGAATCCAAAAATTTGAGAAAAATCACTGTTTCAGTGAATTTCCTAGTAGTTTCAAGATTGAAAACCTTATTGGAATATGGCACAAAGTTTTCCTTTAAAAAATTTTTTTAGACTGCTTCAAATTTTTTTTCTTTTCATACTTCGTGTTTCTGAGAATTACTGTAGTTTCATACAGTAATGTTTAACGTACTTTTCCGTGAGAACAGTTTTGAAACAAAAAATGATACCAATAAGAATTGTTCGAAAAGTGATATCTCAAAAAATTTTGAAACACAAAAATTATTCTATAAAAATGAATAAAACTACCTCTTTGAAGGATTACTGTAGTTAGTCGATTAGTAGTTTCGATTACAGGATGCCTAACAGAAAATGATGAATAAAACGATTTTTCGAGCAAATTTTGAAACAGAAATTTTATTTTCGATAGATTACTGTAGTTTCTATTTTATTTTGGAAAAACACACAAAAAAATTTCCAAAAAACACGGTTTCAATGTTTTTGAAACTGAAAATTCCAGTTTCTTGAAAATAACAAATTCTCGAGAATAACGCTCAAAAATGCTTCACAATCTCAATCCTCATCAAATACCTTCTTTTCTGTTTCATGGATTACTGTAACTAATTAATGATTTTCAAAAATGGTATTATTACATAATAAAATAGTAGATTTCAGAATTATTTTCTAGTTCCAAGATACATCACGCATGGTTCTGTCCATTGATGTTCATTCAGAACGGTCGAAATTTCCAAAAACTTGGAAACTGTAATTTTTGTGGAACATAGGTGGAGCCTAACTATTATGAATTTTTACTTATTATAATCATGCGATACGTGTAGTAACCCCTCAAAAATCAGTAGTTTCTATTTTACGTGACATACATATTATGTAAAAATAGCCTAAATCGAATAATTTGATTTAAAAAAAGATAGTTTCAATATTTTTAAAACAGGAAATTTTAGATTTATAAAAAAATACCAAACTTTAAAAAAAATTTTCGCGGTTTCAAATTTTTTTCCTCTTAAATTAAGTTCAAAGTTCCTGATTTGGATTTCTCTCTTTCGCACTGACTACAGTAATCTTTCTAGATGTAGAACACAGTATATACCAAGAGTAACTACAGTAATCCAGAAGTTTTCTTTTTTTTGCTGTTTCAAAATCTGAAGGAGAATTAATATTTTTATTGTAATTATTTCGACTATTATATAGAATCCCAAATACTATTCACGGTTTAGGTACTAGAGAAAGGTAACTATAGCAATTCACAAAAAACAAATAAAGAAAAATCTGTTCTGTTTCTAAAAATTATTTCAAACTGTCTAGTTTAGAAGTCTTCGCTATGTTTACGATTCAATTGAGTATAAGAAAAATAAGTTTGCTTCATAGGTTACTGTAACAAAAAAATTAAGATTAATTTCAAAAAAATTCTGTTTCAAAATTTTGGATGTACTTTATTTTCTTGAAATTTATTTGTTTTCGATTTTTCAATAATTGGAACCAAGAAACAAATACTATTGTAATCCAGATATCGTAAGTTTCTCACAAGTATCAGAAGATGATTACTATGTACACTAGTGCCATTTCTCCGTTTTTTTTTGTTTTTCAAAACATATTTTTTTATTACTGTTAATACCAAAAACTATTTCCCGATAAGAAATCTCTGTTTCAAACTACCGTAATCCTGAAAAAACTATTTTTCGAAAAAAAATTCTAGGTTTCAAAAATTTTTTTTTCAAATCTTTTTTTTTGAATTTTCGTTTTTTCGTTCGGAGGAGAAGGTTTGGAACTACAGTAATCAATACCTCAATACATTTTTTCTATTCCAAAATTCTTTCTCAAATCCATAGAGTGTGTCAAATAAGATGTGAATTGTGGAAATAATTGTTTGTGTTTCAAAAATTCTTGAAAAACCACTCTCAAAAAATCTGATACTTTTCAAATGAATACCAAACATTTTTCGATTCTTTGCATTGATTTACGTAATACTCAATAGAAGGACGCATTTTTATGTTTCAAACAAATTTTTTTACTGTTTCGGAATTTGGTTTTAATACAAAGTTGGCTGATTTTCATTATTACATAGAATGTGTGTATCACTACAGTAACCTCAAAAAAATAATTTCTCCATTTTTTTTTCTATAACTACAGTAACCAATATCCCATTTGAAAAAATATTTTTTTGCTGTTTCATATGATTCCCAATGTAGGTTTTATATTCTAGTCCAGTGTTAATTGCCTATGACCAATACAGTAAACACTAGCATAAAATTTCCTTTCTTTCTACAATAACCCTGGGCTACAGTAATCAATCCGTTAGAAAAAATTTCTGTTTCAAATTTTTTTCTGAAAATTCCGAGTTGAATTATTTTCATTGCTATCTCGTAAAAAAACCCAACAACCACTGTGATTTCAAGATAAAGTATTCTGTTAAAATAGAAATTGGAACTACCGAAGTTGGAACTAACCAATTTTAAGAACCATCTGGAAAAAAAACTACAGTAACCTATTGAAAATTTTTTTTTCTGTTTCAAAAATTTTTTTGAAGTTTTCAGATTATAAAACGTTCAATCAACCTCGAAGTTGCAGACCATTACTACAGTAGTTTCCGATATAAAATTATTTCCATTTTCTACAGTACCTACAGTAATCAATCATCGAAAAAAAATTTTCTGTTTCAAAACTTTTTTTAAAATAAAAGCTAGAAATACCGTATCAATTCATCAGGAAAAATTTTTTTCTGCTGTTTCAGACTTTTTTTGAATAATTTTAGTGCCAAAAATAATCAGTTCTTCATATTCATTATAAACCAATAACTACAGTAACCTAGGATTTTCTCATTTTTCGAACAGAAACTATAGCTACAGTAATCAATCGAAAAACTTTTTTGCTGTATCACAAAATTATTTTTGAAATTTGAGTTTTTTTGAAAACACTCATTTGTAGATATAACTATTATATACATACTGTGAACGATATTCCACTTTTAAGGTTAATTTTGGGGATTACTGTAATAGTTTAATGGTAACTATCTGAGTTAAAGCCAAGTTGATTTTCAGAATGTTTTGAAACTGCATTTTTTTGAGAACAGAAATTCTTTAATTTTTGGATTACTGTAATTGATGGTACCTTTAGTTCATCCTATTAAATTCCGAGAAGTCAAGTTTTAGATCAATTCTACGATGGTAAATATTTTGAAACCGAAATTTTTTCTCAAATACTGAAAATTGCACTTTTTTATAAAATAACTGTAGATGGATGCATAATATAATTCTGTAAAACTATCAATCGAGAATCAATGATAGAAGAAGGTAAAATTTCGAGAAAATATTGGAACAGAAAATGTTTTCGGAAAATACCAGATATCGATCACCAGAATAGCATTTTTAAATTTCAGGATTACTGTAGTTACTTTTCTCTGTTAGGTTCTGTCAATTTTTTTCTCTTTTTTTTCTCTTCTGCTCTGAAAAATTTTACACTAAAAATTTTTTTGAATTTATGGATCACCCTAATATATGTATAACATCAAATGTTACAGCATTGACTTTTTTCGCAAAAATTTTGAAACCGTAACAAACTTTTTTTTTCTGATACACATAATCTGTTTACTTTTTTCTAGTCTTACTGTAACTGGTGGCTACAGTGGTATATTTTTTTACGGCCGTGCGAACATCAGGTAATTTCTAAAAAAGTAAAATTTTGAAAAAATTTTGAAACATAAATTTTTTTTCAAAAATCACAGTATTCAATAGCCAGAAAATTAGTTTTGAATGAAAATTAAGCAATTCTGGATTACGGTAGCTATTTTCATATGGTACGACTAAGTTTGAACAACCATTATTGTTAACAAATTAAAGTTTTTGGAAAAATTTGTGAAACCGTAAAAAAACATTTTTTACAAAATGTAATTTTTTCTTTTTTTTTGGGATAGTTGAAGCCAACATGAGTATGTTTCCTAATATCGCTATATAAATCAGAAAATTTTGGACAAATATAGGAATTTTTCTTGAAAAATCATAATAACCAGAGTAACTTCTGTGTTCTTTGAACAAATGTGGTTGAAGCCAAGTTGATTTTCAAAGAAAAATTTTCACTTTTTTGTAGGATTACTGTAGTTGGTGGCTACGGTAATAGTTATTGTTCGGAACGGCACTAGTAATCAGGAAATTTCAAAAAAGTCAAATATCGAGAAAACATTGAAACAGGACTTTTTTTTTTTAAATTATAGTGATTGAATAACCGGAATGACCCTTCTGGATTTCAAGATTTCTGTAGTTATGTTTCGATAAAAATCATAGTTCTTAAGGATTACTGTAGTTGTTGTTAAAAAAAACTACAGTAATAATAAAAAACAAAAGGTTACTAGATTTTGAAAAAAATAAGTGAATATTCGAAAAATATTAAAACATATTTTTTTTGAAAAAAAAGAAACAACCTTGTTTTTAGAAATCACGGTAGGTAAATAGTACGGTATGATCAATCAAAAATCTTGAAAAACCAAAATTCCAAAAAAAGTTTTGAAACAGAAAGTTTTTTTCGGAAAAAAACAGTAACCAATACCGTAATTATTTGTCTAGGACTGGATCCTCCAACTAAACAACACCCTAATGGCTCATTTTCCTGATCCAAAAATGCAGAAATTGACAGAAGAATTCGCAGAAACTCTTCCGGATATAGTGACAGCCGATGAGTTGGATTCAGTCGCCGGACGGATTGGAATCAAAAAAATTCTGGTTCATGGAGACTTGTGGTCGGCTAATATTATGTGGGATAAAGAGGGAAGTTGATTGATTTTCAGGTGAGTATACTTTCAGATGAGCAATATTAATTCAGCAATAACAGTAAAACTTAAAATGAGCAATCTTTTTTTTTTGAAACAGGTTTTTTTCGGAGAAAATTTTGTTTAAAGTTCTGTTTCAATGAAACGACTAATTTTAACGGTTTCCATTTTTTGTAATTGCAATTGAATAGCGTTTCGGATAAAGATTTGTCTTAATATGAGCAATTTGTGAGATTACTATCGTTTGAATCCAAATTAAGCAGCATTTTTGTTAACGGCAGTGTTTTAACGAAACAAATGTACTTTTTTGAATTCCAGTGAAACTGAAGAATTTTTTTCAAAAAAATGACTGTTTCATTGACATGACTTGAAATTTTTGTTACTTACCTCTTTGGTAAAAGCAATAACGGCTTTGAGAGTCAGTATGTTTGAAGAACTCAAGAATATAGTCTTCTAAGGCAATTTCCTTGCTGACAACAAGTTTGTAGTAGAAACATATTTCGTTATTACAATCCCGCAATGTTTCAACGAAATAGAACATATTTTCTTAAATTTCAGTGAAACAGAAACAGCTTTTTTGACAAAATTTTTGAAAAATGACTGTTTCAGAGACACGACTAGTTTCGAGTTATCAGAATAGAATTAGTGCAAGTTTAGGTTGGTGAACATCGAAGGAGGACTGTTTTTTGATCAATTCAAATCAATTTATGATACAATATCCTTAAAAATGATCAATGATTTAAAAAATACGCTCTAATGGAGCAACGCGAAAAAAGTTTGTTTTTTCAAGTTTCAATTTTGTAAAAGGGATTTTCACGAGATCTTTGAAAAATTGAACAGGTTAACATAATCAAAATTGATTCTGTATGGATAAAAGTTTGACGATTGAATGAAACAGAACATTTTTTTCCGATTTGTGTGAAAAGAATGTATTCGTTGCAATAAGGGATCAATCAAGGTTCTGAATTTGAAAACTCGAGAAACTGCAGAAATTTTTTTTCGAAATCAAAAAAAATTAGTGTTTCATTGAAACGAATAAATTTTGAATTATCCATACAGAGTTACTCCCTGTCATCCACTGTCATTACACTCAAATAGTACTTCTGGCTATGATTTTCTTTGAAATGTGCAATTCATAAAATCACTTTAGTTTTCAATAGAATCCATGTTTTCTACCGGCAGTGTGTCAAAAAACAAAAACATTTTTTTAAATTCTAGGGAAACAGAAAATTCTTTTTTGCAGAAAATTTGAAAATAAATGACTGTTTCATTGGCATGACCAATTTCAATTTATTTAACTGTTTTAATGTTCTGACAGTGATTTTCTCAAAAAATTGCGTTTTTAATGGCAGATGTAACAATACTTTTTTTCTCGATTCCCACTAAAAACGTTTTCTAGGCAATGAATATAGAATTAGAGATAATAAATTAACCTTCCCCATTTCAATATGTCGAGAAACTGCAAAAAATGTTCGTAAAAATCTATTCGATGTATTGAATACTCGATTTCCAGCAACACCAATTCAGTATAGATAAAAGTTTGATTTCTGAATGAAACAGAACTTTTTTTCGATTTTTATGGAAGAAAATGTTGCCGAGAATACAGAGCAAACAGAGATAGTTGATTAGCATTACCCAATTCGAGACCTCAAGAAACTTAAAAATTTTTCGTAAAAATCCAAAAAAATTCAGTTTCGTTGAAACGACTAAGTTAGAGTTATCCTTACAAAATTAATACACGAAATATACTAATCTTTTCAAGACAACAATTCTTTAAAAAAATAGAATACATTATTTCAGATAGCAAACAGAAAAATTTTTTTTTTGAAAAAAATGACTGTTTCATTGTTACTGATACCAATTTGAAGTGAACCATACAGAATTGGTACGTGAGATTTATAAAAATCAACAGAGCAACACTTTTTTACAGTAAAATTTTAAAAAATCAATGTTTCATTGGCACCACAAATTTTGAGTTATCCATACAGAATTAGTACTTTTCATTGGTGTATAACATTCTTATTGAAATTGGTATGAATGAAATAGAACATTTGTTTGATTTTCACCGAAAAATGTTTCAGTTTCGCAGAAAATTGGAATTTTTCAGTTTTTATTCGTTAAACCGTTCCGAAGTAATCTCTAAGAATTATATAGAAAAAACTAATTTCGCATAGAGATTTTGTTTTTTTTTGGCAATTTTTCTCATGAATTTTCAAAAAATAAGCGAAAATATGTTACAAATTCGGGTTCCAAGACATTGTATCTCAAAAGTCGGTTTGTTGAAATATTACCGTAATGAAAAATGGCACATATTTCATTAAAACAACGTAAAACAGCGATAATTTTCTCACCAGTTATTGTTTTTCTGACCTTTGAGCTTATTTTTTCTCGGTACCCTTTACAGAAACCTAGCCGAAACTTCACAGGGATTCAGGAAACCCCCGGCACAAAATAAGTTGTCAGGGTGATCGCCATATCAGATCTGAAATAAATTAGTTTTCCGAAAATTGGCAAAAAACGAAAATTCTGTGAAACAGGTTTTTTTTCTAAATTCGAAATAATAAGTTCTGTTTCATTCAAACGGCGAATTTCGATTCAGAGTTACCACTGATTCAAGATTAAAAAAACGAGATTTTTTCGAACTTCATTGAAACAGTAACACTTTTGTGTGAAAATCGAAATAATGTATGTTTCAATGAGATCACAAATTTCGAGTTATCCATACAGTTTTAATTGTATACGATAGTCTTTTTTACCAAAAAAGTTGAAGCTTATATTAATTATTGAATCATTGAATCAATAAAAAACTGAGTCTATAAAACATTCCTGAAGCCCGTTTCCTAGTCTAAACTTCAAGTGGGTCAGTAAAATTGCACTAATTAAGTTGTCAGAGCGAAACAGGGTTCTTTTAGCAGATTCCAAGAATTGGATTATAAAATATTCAGAGTTGTGGAAGAAGGGACTTATTTTCCACAATACAATGGCTCTCTAAAACTTATGAGATATCGATTTTGCCCAATATATCTATCATACTAACTCTGTATGAATATCTCGAATTTCGTCGTCTGAATGAAACAGACTTTTTTCTCTCGATTCAAAAAAAACTGCTTCTAAACAAGGACTTTTTTATTATTCATTGTCTCCTTTGGAAAATTTTTCAAGATTTTGTGAAACAGAATTTTTTTGTGAAAATCTGATAAAATTTCTGTTTCAATCATAACCTTTGAGTTAGATATACAAAGTTACTTGTTCTACAAGGGAAATCAAAATAATAAGATCAAGACCGACTTAATGAATATAATCATGATTAGGTTACGATAATTTTGAACTTTTTTGGTCACATTTATTTTCTACAGTAACTCGATCAATTCAAGTTTTGGGCTATAAATAAAGTATGAATTTTTGCTAGACAGAAAATTATTTACTTTTTCTTTTAGTTTTTTTAAACAGTGTTTTCGATCGAAAAATTTTGGTTTTGATGGAACTAGATTAGTGTACTACTTCTGTACAGATACCTCAAAGTATACCGTTCCAATGAAACAGAACTTTTTTTTGATTTTCTCCGGAATATTTCTGTTTCATAGAAAATTCAAAAAATTTAGTATTTCGTCAAGATGTTGTTTTCTATAATTTGTCTGGAAGCACGTGAAAAAAAAACTATTTTGCATAGTATATGCGCCATAGAAAACCTGGAAATTTTCTAATTTTTACACTTTCAATGTATTATCAAGTGTCTGGTTTTGTTAATTGCGCATTATGAAGAGAGCTTGGATTCCATTCTTTCTTTTTATTCCGAACAAGTTGATCTACTATTTATTGCGGAGGAATCAAAAATAATAAAATTTTAATAAAAAATAGGAAATTTCAGTGAAACAGCGATTTTTTTTATAAAAATTGGAAAAAAAAGCCTGTTTCATTTTGACATTGAATTTTGAGTTATTGATAGATAATTAGTGGTTTTCCATTATTTAGATAACTGAAGTAATGAATTTGGAAGAAGAATCCGCCTATATGTATAGAGTGCATTATGTGGGACTTGTGTTTAGACGAGTTTGAGTTGAAATAAAATCGAAATTACTTTAAAATAAAAATAAAAACAAACAAATCCAAAACGACCATTCTTGAAACAGTACAATTTGGCTTCACGTTAAATTTTCGGAGCTACTGTAATTATTAAAACGTGTAGAGGAATTGTACTGTTTCAAAAATATGTTAAGGGTCTATACAATTTTTGTATAGCTTTAATCAGTTTTTGTGCGTTTCTCATCATTTTTCATCCTTCCAGACCAGGTTTTGATACGAAGTCATTGAAAATGATAAAAAGAAAACCTTGAAAATACCAAAAAAGTGTTTCTTATAAGTATTGTGAAAAAAGATTGCTCTTCACATATAGAAGTAATCAGAGGCTATTTATCTCCGTTCTATAATAGGAATGCTGGAGAAACTGCAAGAAATTTTTCGTAAAATCGAAAAAAAAATTATGTTTCATTCACACCTCAAATTTCGAGACTTCCATACAGAATTGGTTATAGGGATTTACCTCATGAACGCTTTCGGTGGCTGTGAAAAAATGTAAGATAATTTCTATTTATGCTTAATAAGTGTTTCCACTATTTTTTTTACGACACGAAAACAATTAAAGTATCGCTTCAATCCAAATTAATACGAAATTCCTGTGAAACAGGGACATTTTTCCGTGAAATTCGGAGAAAAACCTGTTTCATTTTTATATCGAATTTCGAGTTACTCATGAAAAAATAGTGATGACATGAAGAGGGGTTTGAAGATTCTTACAAACGATTTTCTGATGAAAAGTCATTTAAACTGTTCCTATAATTTGAATTTTTCGGATTCTATAAGTATTTTTAGATAATATTGGTATCTTTATTGACAACAATTAAAAATGGAATTATTTTGAAAGAAAAACAGAATAGAATTCAATTTTGTAACATTGATTTTTTAAAAACAGTATGACAAATGAATTTTCACAACGTGAACTAATTCTTTTTTTTTGATTTTCTCGAAAAAAAAATAGTTTCATAGATAATTGAAGATAAGTTCAGAATGCCACATATTCTTGTTCGATTCATCGTATATATCGAATTTTCAATATAGAAACCTGAGAATCTTTTAATTTTTACAGTTTCTATGCATCTCCAAGTGTGTGAATTTGTTAGTGACGCATTGAAATATTAGGTGATTTCTATGCTGAACAAAAGTTTTCTATTATTTATTAGATGTGAAATAAAAGAATAAAGTGTCGCTTATATGTATCAAAAAGAAAACGAAATTTCAATGAAACACGCTTATTATTTAAAAATTGAAAAAAAATGACTGTTTCACTTTGATATGGATTCTCGAGTTATTGATAAAGAATTAGTGAATTCTGTGGTTATTGATTATTGAAATAAAGAATTTGGAAGAGGATTCCGCCCATAGATGAAGTTTATTGTATAAGGACTGTCATTAGACGAATAAATAAAGCTCAAAATTACTTGAATACAAGAAAGAAGACAAACAAATGTTGCTCCGACACATTCCATTCCGATCATTATTGAAACAGTACAATTTTGCTAAACGTGACATTTTCAAAACTACTGTAATTATTGAAACGTGTAGCAAAACTATACTGTTTCAAAAATAGCTGTAAGGAAATGAAAAGGAATCCAAAATAATCGATGAAGTTTGATTATCGAAATTAGTTTTTGTGCACTTCACATTGTTTTAATACCGAAAAACAATTTTTTTGGAATTTTTGAGTATTTTTCAGAGAATATTGGTATGTTAATAGAACACGAAGTGCAATTAAACTTTTTTGAAAAAAACAACATAAGATTTTTTAATTTTGTAACAGTGATTTTTTCTAAATCTATGAAAAATTAAATTGGTACAACTTCTCACCAATTTTGTATGGAAAGCCTGAAGTCTGAAATCTGAATGAATCGGAGCATCGTAAAAGGGAACTTCGAAAGCAGAGATTATTAATTAACGTTTCCTTATTCGAGAACTTGAGAAACCGAAAAAAATTTTTTTGTAATAAAAGAAACAAATATTTCTATTTCATTTATACCACAAGTTTTTAATTATCCAGAATACAGAATTAGTGGTCCTATGTTTTTAAACCCGACTGAACTGAAATGAATTCTCGGTTGATTTCTTGTTTTTACAACACTCGTGAGAACATTATGTTTGCTAATTATTAATAACGAAACAGAGATTGTTTCATTTTTCCATTGTTTATTAGGTCTGTGAGAAACAACCCTTGTTTTGAATTAATATCGGATAAGATTGCAATAATAATGTGTTCAAAACTAATTATTTTCCAGTTTTTATTGAAACAGCAATATTTTTTTCTGCATATTGCGGAAAAACAAATGCTTCATTGAAACGGCAAATTTCGAATCATCCAGACAGAATTACTGAGCTACAAAAAGTACATCTTATAACATTTTCGATCCTGCATAATTTGAAATGTGTGAAAATGCTTTGAACACCTCGCTAGAATTGAAAAGTTTTTTATTCTTGTATTTTTCCGAAATTGTTAAAGAAAAAAAATTGTTAAAGAAGAGAAATTGTTAAAGAAACAAAACCTTTGTATAACTTGAAATTTTTGGAAAAAATGAAACCGGTTTTTTTTTCGATTTTTGCGAAAAAAAATGTTCATAGGGAAAGAAGGCTAATCAGAGACTGTTTATCACCGTTCTATTATTGGACTCGAGAAACAGTGAAAACTATTTCTCTGTTTCATTTATATCACAATTATTGACATATCCATACAGAGTTAGTAAATCTTCACGTGTCGTAAAAACATTCTTAAAAGCATTATGTAGAGAAACAGAGATTGCTTTGCTTTTCCATTGTTTATTGAGTTTCTCAGCAAAAAACCCTTGTTTTGAAATAAAAATTGTTAAGATCGAAACAAAAATCTTTTGATACTCTTTTTTTTTTCAGCAAAGTCATTTGGAAACTTTCACTATTTAGAGCAAGCCTTGAGTAAATTATTATTCACTGCAATAACCGAAGTTCATGCACTTTTTGTGAAACAGACTTTTTTTCGCAATTTTTGGAAAAAAAAAATCTGTTTCATTCAAACCACAAGTTTCGATTCATTCGTATATATTTAATGGTCCATATTTATTTTCTGTTGAAAAAACAATTTCTTTTTTATTGGAAGCAAAAAACATCTGTTAAAACTGTTTTCGTGTAAGAAGAACGAGTAACTTACTGTTTCATTGATAGGGAAATTTTTTATTCATTCAAAATCAGATATTTGAGAACGACAATAACTGGATTGACACTCATTAACGAGATAATAATGGCAATTCTCTTCTTTTTCCACTATATATTGATTTCCTGACAGCAAAAATCGTTGGTTCGTGGTGTGACTGTACCAAAAAATTTTGTTTAAAAAGAAATTTTTTTTGGAGTGGAACATCGGTTTTGAAACTAACTATTCAACAAAAAACCGAAATTTCTTGCAATTTTTGTGAAACAGATTTTTTTTGCAAAATTTGGAAAAAAATAATCTATTTCATTTATAGCACAATCTTGGAGTCATCCATACATACCTAGTATCTCGTTTGTATTGAGCTCTATCTGATTTCGTAACAACCATTCCAATAATTGCATGAACTGACTTGATTTTTTCATTTTCTGGCGTGTTAGCAACATTCTCAAAAAATTTTCTGCCATTAGTACTTATTATGTGAGAATCTGAAATTTGCTGAAATTTTTTTGAAAATGAAAAAACACATTTTTTCTGTGAAAATCGGAAAAAATTGACTGTTTCATTAACAAGTAACAACTTGTTGAATTATCCATGAAAATATAGTGGAACGGTGTTTATAATCAAACAGAACCTTTTATTTCATTTTAACGATTGAAAAAATGAAATTAAAATTTGTTCGAAACTCATTTTTTGTCATTTTTGTGAAACAGACTTTTTTCGCAAGTTTTGCAAAAAATTACTGTTTTAAAAACAAATTGTTTAATCAGAAGCAACAGACATGTCAGTTTTTTTTTCTCAAGATTCATTTGGTATCTTGATTGGTTACTGCAAAATGTATTGAAAGATTGTCATCTATCTGAATAAACTTTTTCTTCAGCGAAACACATCCCTTGAGACACTTTTATTCTGTCAGAACCGAAAAATCTGTCTTTTTCATTCAAACTTGGAGTTATCCATATAGAATTATTGCTTCGCCTGTGTACTTCATCTCAACTTTTCCTAACCAGTGAACTTATTTTTCCAATTTTTTCGTTGATGATTCGATTTCCTCTTGAAAAAGGTATTTAGAGATAACAAAAACATCTCTTGAGACACTTTTTTTTTTGTATAAATCAAAAAAATAATTGACTGTTTCATTGGCACGGAAAACTTTTTATTCATACAGGATGAGTGATTCGCACAAGCTAGGTAATGCGCTGAAATTTAGTTAAGTGACAAAAAATTTTTTCTTTTTCAATTATTTTTTGAGTTTATGAAAGCAGATTACTTTGTCTCGAAGTGACAGTACCCGAAAAATGGTTAGTTTTTCGGCGAGATTACTGAAATTTCTGGTTCTGCTTTTGGGAAAAAAGTGACCTGATAGAGACAATATTACTAAACGAAAAACTAAATTTCTTGCAATTTTTGTGGAACATGAACATTTTTTGTTCACAAAATCGACTAATAATAATTACTGTTCCATGAAAAATGCAAAATTCGAGTTTCATATAGGATTGTCGATCTTGTGTTTGTCGAACTTTTATTGTTACAACAAGACTGAAATAGTTGAGAAACAACGTTTGACTCCGCTTTCTGCTGGAAAATACTTTTTTGAATATTCTCAAAATCAAAGTTTGTAGTTTTTCATCTGATTTCTATCTATTTCTGTATATTCATAACTCAAAAGTCGGTATTTGAATGAAACAGAACTTTTTATTTTCGATTTTCGCAAAAAGGGTGTCACCAAGAAGAATTTTCTGTTTCATAGATCTTGGAAGGCATCTCATTTTCTTGCCAATTCGTTCTTTTAATAACATCGATAACTCGAAAAGCACGCTGAATTATGGTGAAACGATTTTTTCTTGGTTCCGGAGTAAAAACTATTGAAACACTTTTTTTCGTAAAATCCTCCATAAAAATATCTGTTTCATTCAAATGGCAAACTTCATGTTATCCATACCAAATTAATGGTTTAGAATTTATCATTCGCTTTATTCTCTTCTAAATGAGCCACTTTAGATCAGTACAGAAGAAAAAAATGTTTTTTTTTAAAATTCTTCAGTTTCTACTGATCATTTGTGTTTTTGAACAAAACAATAATTGATTTCGAAACCAAGTTTTCAACAAAAACCAAAATTATAGAAAATTTTTATGAAACAGAGACACTTTTTTTTCGAGAACCTCAAAATTTTTCAATTTGAATTTCTTGGACTACGTAAAATAGAAAAAATCGAAATGTCTTGTGAAAAAACTTTTCTTGAAACATTTTTTATTGGTAAAAATCAAAAAAAATCTGTTTCATTCAAATGGCAAGCTTTGATTTATTCATATCGAATTAATGATTCGTCTGAAATCTTTTCTCAAAGAAAAAACATCCTTTGAGACACTTGTCTTTGTAAAAATCGAAAAAATAATTGACTGTTTCATTGGGAGGGAAAACTCTTCATTCATTCAGATATAGTGATTTGTTGAAGGTTGTGGCTTTTTCAAATAGACAAAAAAATCATCAAACTTTCAATTTTTTTAAAATTTTTCTCCACTATTCATTGAATTTCTGAATTGAAGTGACAGTATCCAAACAAATGGTTTTTTTTCGAACTTCATTGATTTTTCCTCTACATTCAAAAAAAACATGATTATGGGCAATAACTATTCAACAAAAACAAAATTTCTGGTATTTTTGTGAAACAGACTTTTTTCTGCAAATTTTGAAAAAAAAACTGTTTCATCGAACCGTAATATTTGAGTTATAGATTTACTCGACCAATTTTCTGGCCGTGAAACACGAAGAATTAAGAATTTTAAAATGTTTCAAAATCTAATATCTTTACTAATAACAATCAGAAGAATCTGTCTGTCTGTGTGTGTGTCTGTTGGTCGCAAGCCCTAGCAGATCCGCCCTTAAACGTTTTTTGACAAAAATTATATAGATCGATAGAGAATTTGTCCGACATGATGCCCGTCTTTTCAGATTTCCAAAATTTTTACTTTGAAGACATCTAGAGCTGTTTTTCGACAGGATATGTTTTTCGTCAATAATACTCGGAAAGTATAGTGGGCGGCGGAACCCGCGAGATGTCGGCTGCTGCGCCAAACTACCGCGGCGCAGCCGTTAGGCGGAGTTAGCCGACTGGTTTTAATTTTAATCTGATGTTTTTTGCTTCTTGTTTATAGCAGGAAACACAGTGATTTTCAAAAATCATGGAAAATTGAAGGAGAAAAAATTCAACCAATACTGTATATTTATAACTCAAAGTTTGGCATTTCGATGAAACAGAACTTTTTAAAAATTTCAATTAAAATTAAAAATATGTTTCAGGAGAAGATTTGTGTTCCATAGTATCTTCATAGGGTATCTTGTTTGTGTAGTTTATTGGTCGTATCAGTAACTGCGATAAGAAAAACAAGGTTTCTGGTATTTATTGTGAAAAACTTTTCTTGAAAAATTTTTTATTTTGTAAAAACCGATAAAAATTACTGTTTCATTCAAACGGTAAGCTTTGAGCTATCTATACAAAGTTTGTTGTTCATTGTTCATCATTCTTTTTCTTCTCATCGAAATGAACATTTTTGCTGATGCTTCAGCGTCTCTCTCTCTCTTTTTTTTGTCTTTCAACTCTAAACTTCTGAACAGAAAACTTAAAAAAAAATTTTTTTTTCAATTCATTCGTTTTCCTGAACATTTGCGCTCTTGAGCAGACTACAAGTTGATTTCGAGAATAGTGATTTAAAAAAGAACAATTTTTTTGTAACTTCTAAAAAACAGAAAAACTTTTTTCGTGAAAATCGAAAATATTTACCTGTTTCATTAAAAACGCAAATTTCAAGTTCTAATAGTAAGTAGAGTTACTTGATCATCTAGCTGTCGTAGGCTTTCGAATTTTCTCAAAATCTAATATTTTAATTTTCATCTGATGTTTTTTTGCTTCTGTTTATAACATGCAACCCAGTGAATTCCAAAAGTATAAAAGAAACAAATCAATCTGTGTATTCAAAACTCAAAGTTTGGTTTTTGAATGAAACAGAACTATTTATTTTCGAGTTTTGAAAAATTGGTGTATCAAAATAAGATTTTTCTGTTTCATAGTAATTGGAAAGAATTTCGTTTTTTATTGATCCTTCGTTAGATTATAACTCTCAGTTATGTCCCCAAAAGCACAATTAAAGATGATACACTGGTTTTTTTTTTGGATTTTGAAGGAAAAAAACTGTTTAATCACATTTCACAAACAAGAAACACCTCTTTTTGATTCCCAAGTATCAGGATTCCTGGTTTTCAATTTTTCCGTCAGAAAAGTGTGTTTAGAATACGTAAAACAGAAAAAAAGAAATTTCTGACAAGAAAATTATCATGAAACAGTTTTTTTTTCGTAAAAACTGAAAAAAAAGTTCTGTTTAAGCGGCAAATTTCGAATTAGTCATGCAAAATTTATTAATCTCAACTTCACATGTCCTTTTTTTGATATCATTTTTTCTTCTAGATAAGTTGTTTCAAGCCTCTATGTGTCTTTTTTTGATGAGTTCCTTTTCCAGATGATCCACTTCGGATTAGCAGCTACCGATTTGGCACGTGTGTTCAACACGTGCCAAAAAAATGATCAGTGATCTTTGTTCCAAAGAAATGTCGTGATGTTTTGACACTTTGAACTACAGTAATCCTTTGTTCTTGGAATCTACAGTAACCAGGAACATTATTTCTGAATTACTTCTCCATTTTCGTAAGTAATCCCAATAATAATATAACTATTTGAAAAAATTTTTGAAACACAAACTTTTGAATTTTTCGGAATGCAGTACCATAGCTACCGTAACCCTTGAAACTACCGTAATCCAGATTCCAGCTAACTTCCACCTACCACTGAAAATCTCAAATTAGACTCTTAAATAAGAATTGTATAAAAAATCACGAATTATACGATCATTTTCCAAACTACCCACAAAATTTTATCTGAAATTTCAGATTTCGCTGAAACAGAAAGATCGCCTGTTTTTGAATTCAGCATGAATTCGAAAAATCAGAAATATCCTGTTTATAAGAAATTTTAGGGTTTTGATGAAAGAGTAATAATTTTGAAAATATCTGGTACGATTTTTTCAAATGTACTTCACTTTATTTTTAACTTTAGAAATGGTTTTCAAAACAGAAATCAATTCAAATAGTATCAAGACTTTGCAAAACACCAAAAAAATCATTTTTGTATAAAAAGTCTGTTTAAAAAATAAAAAATTCTGTTTCATTCACCAACAGAGAGTTGGCTTGATATATTCAAAAGTGATTCATTGATTATTGGTGTTTGTTTGCTTATTGATAGATCTTTTTTTTTCTATCTGTATTCTTAATCATCTTTGATCTTTTCGAACCATGTTTTAATCGAAAGTCTTTGAGCAAAATGTGTAATAAAACTGCATATAAAAAAAAATAATAAAACTTTGCATAACCACATATGGATAACTCATAGTTTGTTCTACTTTTTCTCATAAAAAAATTCTGTTTTTTTTCAAACACCGAAATTAAAAAGATTTAAACGGAATTACTGATTTGTCATCATTTTGTCTGAGTATAGTTAAATTTTTGTGGCAACGTGCAATAAGAGCAGCCTTGTCACAAAAAGCGAAGCGTCTTCCGATTTTCATGAAACAGAAATACTTCTTTAAAATTGATGGAATAAATTGCTCTGTTTCATTCAAGCGCTGAAATAAAAGTAGCCTTCAGGGAATCACTAGTCCATCCATTCTGTGAGACACCAATGAAAGAGAAAAACAGAACTCCTTCTCTGCAGTTGTGTTTCCTAGACACGACGGAAATTCAAATTTTCAGAAAAAAAGTTATGAAAACATGATATTAATTGCTAAAATTCGGAGTTTTTAATGATTTCTCGAATTTTGCCGGAATTCAAATACTCGAATAATTTTCACTGTTCCAAGAAAAATTAATAAATCTAATATTTTCTAGTTTACACGATAACTTACGAACTTACACAAACAAGTCGAAAGTTTCATTTTAAGTCAAAATTTAACGAGAAACTGAAATACAACGCCTAGATAAAAAATTAATCGATAAATATACTTGTTTCCGCGAAACAAGAAAGTCCAGTATTGAAAATATATTTTCCCCGACAATTATTTTTGAGTTTTGATGAAAGTGTAATTGTTTTGAAAAATTGGGTTTTCTATTATCTTCGACATTTTTTCAACCATTTTTCGAGCTTAAGACAATGTAAGTGTCTAACAAACAGAGATTTGACGAAAAAAAAGGATTTCCATATTTTATGAAACAAAAAATTTTGTGAAAATTGAGAAAAAAATGCATGTTTCATTCAGACGTCTTATTTCAAGTAATCTTTACTACTGTAATGTTGTGGGGTTTTTTTTCACCGAAGTCCAAAAACTATTTGAATATGTTGACGTTCCCATCAAGTGAGCTCACAATCAGAACCTTCAAAAAAGCCGATTTTGTCTAAAATTCCAGAGAAATTTTCTGTTTCTGATTACAATATAAGTTCGGACCATCAAGTGAACTGTTATCGTATTGACACATACATAATTGATGAAACAGTATTAAATTAAGGAAAATTAGCTTGGATTTGAGCAAAAAAGATAATTTCAAATCATTCCAACGATTTGAAAGCTTAGTTCTTCCTAACAAAGATGAGTATTTTCAGAAGAAAATAAAAAATATTTCCAGTTTCAAAATTCTCGAAAATTGCGTAGTTTTTGAGAAAGAACTGATAGAATTTTTGATTTATGGGAATTCGAATTCTTCAAACTAATAAGCTAGGCGGTTCAATAAAGATGAAAAATAACAACGAAAAATAAAAATTATGGTTAAAAAGCGGTTTTTTATTTAGATCCGTCGATTTTTCGACAGATACCGAAAAATTCGAAAAATCAAGTATTGTTGGAAAAAAAGTTCACCGTTCCAATAAAAATTAAGAACTGAAAACATATCTTTAAAAAGTATTTGGGTTTCAAATTTTGAACCAATCCATACCATTTATTTTTTTTTAACTCAAAAAAATCTGTTGAACCTTTTTTAATAAGGAAACAAAACAAAATTTCAAAAAACTACCATTATTCAGCTGGAATTTGGTCTCAAGAGCAGAATATTTAGAATCAGCAAGTAGTGTGATCATTCGACATAAATTGTGTTTTGGCGAAAAAAAACAATCTCCATATTTCATGAAACAGAAAAAAACTTTGTGGAAATTGAAAGAAAAGTTCTGTTTCATTCAAACACTAAATTTCAAGGGATCTATACCGACTAATTGTGATCGTATGTTTCAATGCTCTTTTACTCTTTACCAAATTCCAATAACTTATTAAATATGTTGAATTTCCTATCAAAGAAGCTCAAAATATTTGGAAATGTTGAAAAGAGGGTCAATGAAGTTTGATAATATCGATGGAGAGACAAAAAAAATATGGTTTAAGAAGAATAAGAAACGGTTTTTTTCAGATCCAATGATTTTTTACAAAAATCCAGAATATTTCGGAAAATCAATTTTTTTCAAAAATCACTGTTCCATTCATGAAAACATACTTCTGAAAAATATTCAGTATGGAGAAAAAATTTGAATTTCAAATGTCACAATAAACTGATTTCTAGTTAAAACAATGTTTTAGAAACAGAGAATTATTCCAAAATTGTTATTTTCATTCAGAAATTTACTGGAAACTCAAAAATACACTTGAACAAAGTATTACACGAAAACATAACGATTAGATCAATAGCCTTCGGGCTTTCGAGTTTTCTTCTCGAAAAGTTATGAAACCGGGTTATTTAGTGAAAAAATAAAAAAAGGCTTCTCAAAACTTGGCATCTGACAAAATAATGTAACAAAATAAAAAAATTCGAACACTGAAAAATATCTTTCGAAGATATTTCGATGATAATGTAATATTCATTAAACCCACTCTATTTATCTTCGGATAACTCAAAAATCAAGAGAATCTAATATTCTACCTCAGTTCAGAAATTAACACGAAATTTCATAAAAACTACCGTAATCAAGCGAAGATTAGGAGTTTAGTTTAGAAAACAGTATAATCAGAATCAGCAAGATGAGAATTGTTAGAATTCCCACGAAACTAGATTCAAAATTTCAGATTTTGACGAGAACAATAAGGAATCAAGAAATAGTCATCAAGATTTTGATTTTTCTTTTTGGGAATATATGAAACCGGCTTTTTTTAGTGAAACAATAAAATTTCATAGGCGAAAAAATCCCAAAAATTTGGCATCTGGCAAAATAATATTCACTGTTACAATAAAAATTCGAAAACTACGAGAAAATAAGTTTTCGATTTTGTTTTTCCTATATTTTTGAAAAAAAAGTTCACAGTTCCAATAAGAAATCAAAAAACCATTCACTTCCGAACATGTTTCCTATAACAAAAAAGTTCATATAATCCTTCTCTCTTCTCAAATATCATCACGTTTCCATCACACACATAATTCGAATTCAAATTCGAATAAATTTAAATTCCTCCTCTTTTTTCTGTCCTTCCGGGGAAAGGAATAGATACAAAAAGTTGACTTCATTTTCCCCCCAACTGGCTGACAAAAAGGTAACCTTTTTTTAATTTGAAAAAAATTCCTGTTACAGTAACCTGTCATCACAAATCAGAAAGCAATATAGCTGTTAACTGAACTCTTGACATAGTATTAATATTAATTATGCTCTTGATACAGAAAAAATATTCTGATTACTGTATAAAAATTAGATTACTGTAGGTAATTCAAATTACAGTAACCCAGTTCTTAGCAAACTACAGTAATCTCTAAATCGAAAAATTGGAAAAAAATTACCGTTTCATGAAAATTAATTTTTTGAAACAGTAATCTCTGCTTCATTAATAGCAGTTTTAATCTACAGTAATCCTTCAAAACTACAGTAATCCTCGAAATTACAGTAACCCAAATCTCAGAAAACTACAGTAGTCTTGAACCGAAATTATCAAAAAAAAATTTGCCCGTTTCATAAAAATTAATTTTTTGAAACAGTAAACTCTATTCAATGGAAAGTTGTTTGTGCCTACAGTAACCTCTTAACTACAGTAACCCTCCAAACTACAGTAACCCAACTCTAAGCAAACTACAGTAGTCTTGAACCGAAATTATCAAAAAAAAATTTGCCCGTTTCATAAAAATTAATTTTTTGAAACAGTAAACTCTATTCAATGGAAAGTTGTTTGTGCCTACAGTAACCTCTTAACTACAGTAACCCTCCAAACTACAGTAACCCAACTCTAAGCAAACTACAGTAGTCTTGAACCGAAATTATCAAAAAAAAATTTGCCCGTTTCATAAAAATTAATTTTTTCGAAACAGTAATCTCTATTCGATGAATAGTTGGTTGTACCTACAGTAATCCCCAAACTACAGTACCCCAATGGAAAAAGACACTTCCCTCGGCATCATCTGCGCAGTGGTCTCCGCCATCACCTTCGGCTCCACCTATGTCCCCCTAAAATGGTTTCACAAAGGAGATGGTCTCTATTTCCAATGGATTCAATCCATCGGTCAACTGCTGGTAGGGGTTACGGTAGCCCTGACAACAAGCCCCGCCCCCATTCATCCAATTGCAATGTTAAGTGGAATGTTCTATTCTGTTGGTAAGTAAAGTGCTTTGGAACTGTGAAAAAATAATTTTTAGGAAATTCGCTTACCGTATTTATAATGGATGGGATCGGATTAGCAATTGGATATCTTCTATGGAATACTGTCACTTGTGAGTTCTCAAAAGGGCACGGGGCTTACCAATATTTTTTCAATCTGAAAAAAACCTCCGAAAAAGTATTAAAAAGGCTAGTTGTCTATTCAAAAGTGGGCGGAGCTAAAAAGGGGCGTGGTCTAAGCTTGTTCTAGGCCACGCCCCTTTTTGAATTTTGGTTACCTGCTCAGGTAAATCCCTAATTTTAACTAAAAATAATAAGCCACGCCCCTTTTCTGTTCAGGCCCCTAGGCCACGCCTCTTTTGAATTTTTGGATAGGCCACGCCCCTTTCTGAAATAGGCCACGCCCCTTTCTGAAATAAGCCACACCCACTTTCTGAAATAGGCCACGCCCACTTTCTGAAATAGGCCACGCCCACTTTCTGAAATAGGCCACGCCCACTTTCTGAAATAGGCCACACCCCCTTTTTGAAATAGGCTCCGCCCCTTTCTGAAATAGGCCACACCCCTTTTCCCCTCCAAAAAGTTCCTGTTTCAGGTGTGGTTGGATGGGCGGTCACCCGTTTTGGCCTCTTCGCTAACCCGCAACAAACCCCAAAAAGTGACTGGTTGAATATCCTGGGAGTGGTTACTGTATGTGTAGGGTACTGTAGTTTTGAAAGAAAAAATTTCAAAAATTATTGTTTCAGGGGTGCTATATACGCACCGATCAAACATATCCCATCGAAAGTCCGACCAGCGCCATGGATGATCGAAGAGGAGGAGTACAGTAAGACGGGATCTCTTGTCACGAGAGAGGTTTCGTGTACCAGAAGGATGGTGTGAGTGGAAGGTGGTATGGTAGATACAGTAATCCTGATAACAAAAATAGGAAATAAAGATTCTGAAAAATCAAGAATTCTATAATAATAAAATTTTTTCGTACTGTAACTATCAGTACTCGGCTGTCGCCGGCAACTTTTGAGCGGAAGTTTGACAGCTTCTGGGCGAAGGTTCGTCGGATTACGCTTTGGAAGTTCGCTGAAGCCGCCGAAGGTTTGACGAACTTCTGACAAACCTCCGGCAAGAGAAAATAAGCGTCGCCTGCGGCGTCCACTAGACCACACCTGGAACCCTCTATTTTGTAACACCCTCTTATAACTCGAACCCTTTTGCTCCCTGCTGCTGCCCTTACCTATTCCCACATATACCACTCGCGCGCATGACGATAACAGCATCTATGTGTCTTTTGAAGTACAGCATATCATATCGCTTCGTTCAGAACACTACAATGACCATAGCAATACCAGAAGTATCTTCTTATTTCATTGTTTCGAAAATTCTTTTACTTCTTTTCCACAATGAAGAAAATTTAGATCAAAAAACATGAATCGCTGATAAGCTCTGTTTTTCAGTGAAAACAGTAAGGTTTATGACATGGGTTACATATTAACAAGTATCTTTTGCTGTATCTTGTCAATTACAATTTCTTTACTTCAATCACTTGAGTCCTCATTATCATAACGTATAATGTATTTGAAGTTGAAATTCGACTAGTGAATCCACAAGAACAGAAAGCTACTTTTTGCGCAGAAAAAACAGGAGTTCACAGATTTTACAGAAAGTGAGATGTCTCTTGAAAGTTTTCTTTTCAACAAGACAGAAGGCACTTTTTTGAAAAAGTAAATTGCAGAAAAGTAATTATTGTATTGAAAAATTTATTCTTTGATTTCTAAAGCTTTAAAACGCTTCTTGATGAAGCAATTCCTTTTCTCGGAGTCAGAATTTTTAGTACTTTGCCCCTTCACTCAGGCGCTCCCTCATCTTAACTTCCGACCAAATACTGCAAAACTTCAGCCGAAAGTCAGACGAAAAGTTTTCGGCAACAGGAGTTCAAGAACATCTGACCAAAGTCTGACCAAGGTCCGGCCAGAACTAGCCAAACTTCCGACAAGTGTTCGCCGGCCTTGCCAAATCTAACTTGCGCCCAAAAGCTGGCAAAGATCTGGCAAAGATCTGACGATCACCTAAAACTACTCAACTTTCGTCCAAAATTAGCTCGAGATCCGCCCAAAAGCTGTAGACCCCTTAACTTCCGTCCAAAAGTTGCGGCTAGTCAGCCGAGTAGATACATAACTGTACTTTTTCCAGGTGTACAGTAATCTTTTGAGCCATTGAAAAGAAATGAAAAATCGAAGAAAATTTCTGTTTCAAAAAAGTCATGTATTTCAATATTTTATCAGAATTTGGTACTTCTTTGGTACTTGTTCTTTTTGTAGAGTTTTTAGATTTTTCGTAGATTACTGTAGATTTTCCTGATTTTTATCAAATAATACAGTACTATGAAACAGGAAAAGTGGATTACTGTATATATTTTGAGTAAAAAATTTCTGTTTCAAAATATTTTTCTATTTCGAAATATTATTAGAAGTCAGTTGTTCGTTTTTTATGAGTATAAAACTTTTTTTTTGAATTGGAATCCTAAAATGAGATTCCTAAACTGTAGTTAGAACAGGGATTACTGTAGAGAAAGTTTTCGGATGACAGAAAAATAATTTTCTGTTTCAAAAATTTCAATTTTATCAAGTGTCCTGTTAGTAAATATTTCTTTGGTTGAAGATAAAAATGTTCTCTACCTACCTACAATATGAAAGATGGGACAAAAACTAAGCTCCTAACAAAGAACGTTAAGGGGTACGGTAGTTACAATAATCCTGGGAACAAAAATAGAACAAAGAAGAAATAAGATTTTTGAAATTTTGAAAAATTCCAATTTCTATAGAAATACTAATATTTTTTATACTGTAACCATTACTAGATTACTGTAGTTTTGCCGGGTATACAGTAATCTTTCGATAAAATGGAAAAAGTTGAAAAAGAAACTTCTGTTTCAAAATAACTATATATTTCGATATTTTATCAGAAGTAAGTTGTTTGTTCCTTAAGTTTGCCCATGTTCTCTTGAATTACTGTAGGTTTCTACCTATAATAATAATACAATACCATGAAACAGGGAAAATATATTTTTTTCAAGTAAAAATTTTCTGTTTCAAAAATTTTTCAATTTTTTAAAGAATCTTGTTAATACGATACCCCATATTCAATGAAAGATAGAACAAAGTTCTTAACAAAGAGGGATACGGTAGTTACAGTAATCCTATAAAATCCATTCCAGATGCCTCCTCCTAACCATCTTCGTTGGTTTCCTATACGGTAACTTCCTGACCCCTATCAACTACATAATTGCAAATGAACCGGGCGCCCATCCGGATGTCCGTGCATATATTCTATCGTATTGCCTTGGATCGTTTGTCACCTCTACAGTAATCTTTTTGGGTTACTGTATCGCGAAAAAGAATACTCCTTTGGTGAATGCAGAGCTATCGATGCCTTCGATAGTATCAGGGATACTGTATGGGATAGCAGTGACTACGTTCTTTATGGCTAATCAACACTTGGATCAGGTACGGTAGGGATAGGTGAAAAATCGGTGAAAAATCGGTGAAAAATAGGTGAGAAATAGGTTAAAAATCGGTGAAAAATAGGTTAAAAATCGGTGAAAAATTGGTGAAAAAAGGCTGAAAAAGTGTTTTTAACACGTGGATTTTCAACATCTTTTATACCAATTTCCAGGTAATCGCGTACCCAATTCTCTCAAAAGCACCCGGAATAATCGTCAGCCTCTGGGCGATATTCTTGTTCAAAGAGATACAAGGAAAGAGAGATATCATTCAATTGTATATTGGTATAGCCGTCACACTTGTCGGCATCGCCTTCATTTCACTTTCAAAAGTCGAATTTTGAATAAATTATTGGTTTTTTTGGATTTTTTTTTGGGTTTTTTGGGGGATGAGGTATGGATATTCGGAATCAGGGAGGCGAGGCGGTTCAGAAAAGTATAATCATGATTGGGTTTTGTGAGTTTTAGATTTTTCGGATATTCAACTGGCCGTTTTGTGGATCTACAGTAACCTTTATTTAGATTTACTTTTTTTGTAACTGGAGAACACCAATTGGTTCTCAAAAAGTCAAAAAAAGAAAAAAAAAGATTTTGAAACTGAAATTTTTTTTATTACAGTAACCATAATAATGTACACAGATGAGTGATCAAACAACAAACTGAACTACAAACCTTTTTCAATATGTGAAACAGAATTTTTTTTTCGAAATCTACAGTATTTTTCTTGATCAGAAATAGACCACCACAGTAATCTTAAAAATACAGAAAATCTTAAAGAATAATTTTTAATGATTTGTTCAGAAAGTATCAAAAAAAATTTTTGAAACAGATATTTTTATTACGGCGACTCTTTGCTATATATTATCGGTGCTCTAAAAGATACGTATCTCGAAATTTTCGAAAAATGATGGATTATATATCAAAAAATAAGTTCCATTACAAACTATTTCGATAGAGGTGAAACAGAATTTTTTTCTGAATTTACAGACTTTTTTTCTGATTAGAAATAGCACACTACAGTAATCTTCAGTTTTAATAACCAGCACAGAATTTCGAAGAAAAAAGTTGTTTTGAAAATTACAGAAAGCTTGAAGGAAATGACAACCGAAGTTTAATTGTTCATGAATTGTTCAGAAAGTATCAAAAAAATTTTTTGAAACATATATTTTTATCACTGTTTCCACTTAACTAATTATGTATTCACAATGATAAATATAATGTTAATGTTAATCAGCAGCAGAAATGAAAATCAAAGAAAATGTACAGGAACAGAATCTTTAGAAACTTGCGAGACAGAGAATAAGAATCTACAGTAATTTTCTGTTTCAATCATGAAACTACAAAACTTAGAAAATGTTTTTGAAAAGTACAGTAAGACAGAAGAAATAGAGCGGGAAAACAAAAAAAGTCCAATTTTGGATAAATTACTGGTTTTAGGATTTTTTTTTGAGTTTTTTGGGGGATGAGATATAGATATTCTGATCAGGGAGGCAAGACGGTTCAGAAAAGTATATTCGTGAATGGGTTTTTAAAAAAAATATTTATAATACTACTGCTATGTAGATGAATGGCTTTCAAGAGTTCGGATTAAAAAAAGCAATATTTTGAAACGGAAATTTTTTGATACAGTAACCATGAATTAACTACATGTGCAGATGTTCAAAGAAACTACTAGGCCAAAACCACGCCCCTTTCAGATAGGCCACGCCCCTTTTCTCGAAGTTAAGGTGTATAAAGCTTCTATAAACAGAGGAGACTCATTGATAACAAATTTTTTAGAGAATAATTTTTTGAAAGTTTGGAACAGAAATTTTTATAAATTTTATATAAATTTTATATAAATTTTTTACATTTTTTTTTTAAAAAAATCATGAAATTTCAGAACTGGAAAATGATGATGTTTAAAAACTATAGTAGGATTCGCAGTCAATGGAAAAAAAGGAAGAATAATAACTAGTTGTTTAGAAAATCTAGAACAAATTTTGGAAACAGAAATTTTTATTACAGTATCCACTAAACTAATTATGGCTTTACAGGGATCTATATTATATCACATCATTTACAAGCAAAGAATCAAATAACACGTTCAAGAACAGACTTTTCACAAATATGTGAAACAGAAAATTTTGATAAAATTTCACAGTAATTTTCTGTGTTATAACAGTTTACGAATAATCAAACAACAAGGTTCAACTACGAAGTCTATGGATATATGTGAAACAGGAAAAAATACTTAGGAACAGTCTCTTCAGTTATAAATAAAACAGAAAATGTTGAGAAAAATCTACAGTAACCTTTTTCAAATTAAATATAGCGTTATTGAGTGATCCTTACTACCAAAAAGCACGGTTTGAACTAAGAATTCCGAAAATATAAGAGAAATACAGAAAGCAGCAAGTGAATCACATTTACTTGATAATTGGTTATAAATTGTTCAGAAAATATTATGAAATGTTTTGAAACAGAAGTTTTCATCTCGACGGTAATATTTCCATAATGCTAATCAGTGCATAAAATAATACGCAGCCCTAAAAAATAACTCTGAAACAGAAATTTTTATTACAGTACCCACTAAACTTATAGTGTATATACGGTATGATACGCCACTCCATTATCAAGCTATTTTACTATACTTGAGTAATTGAAAAACAAGTTTAAGGATAACGAGTTACGGTATATATGAAATAGAAAATTAAAAAAGAATCTACAGTAATTTTTGTTTGATTAGAACCAGCATCCTACAGTAATCCGTACTGCTTGAAACATTTTCCATTTCATATAAACTACAGTAATCTTCGATGAATACACCTGGATGACTGAAACATGGTACCACGCATTGTTTGAAAATTTGAATTAATTTAATTTTTGAAATTTTTGAAACAGAAAAAAACATTTCTAATTTTCAAATACTCTATTTTTTCTCAATATGCTTAGTTTTAGCTAGAAAAATCCAAATTTCGAAAAAAATTATTATAGTTTGGGAAAATTTTTTTTCTGTTTCACTTAAATTTATATTTTTCGGAATTTTTGAGTTCAAATAATACTATTGTGTGCCGAATTAGTTTCTAGCTATAGCTATATTGTCGAATGAAACAAATTTCGTATGAGATTTATCAGATGACGTTATAATCTAAGCCCCGCCTCTTTTATTTCACAGATAAATGCATTTCGGACAATTATCTCACATTAAATTCCCCATTTTTTCATATGAAAAAGCAAATTTAAACATATTCCATAACTAAAAGGGGCGGAGTTTCATTAAAATATCCGCAAGTTTGATAAAATTTTTTAAAAAATTTCAGTTTCAAAAAAAAATTTTTTTAATCCGACTCCTCGCACAGCATTAAGTTTCCGTTTTGGATATGTGATTTAGGTTACTGTATTTCAAAAAATGCCAAATCTGAAAACTGAACAGTAAGCTTTAGACCGATACATTTGTAAACAAAACTGAAAATTCGAGAGTTACAAAAATAAATTTTGAAACAGATTTTTCAATTTTCGTAATAAAAACAGTAGTGAAAGATTCAAAAAATCTAAAATTAAGTGCAGTAATCCTTAATTCCAATTGTTCTAGTGATCAAAAGCTGAGGTTTGTTACTCTGAACCCTTGTCTCTTTCTGTCTCTCACTCTTAATTCTTTCCTATTACTACTTAACCCCGTAGTGTCATTCCCATCATGAACTCTCTTCTTTTCTTAGAATTACACACATTGCAAAATGAATAGAAAAAAGAAGAAGAAACAAGAATTAATACATTCCAAGAGTATCTTCTAATTGAAAATTAGAAATTCCCATTTTTCTACGGTTTCAAAAAATTTTGAAAAAAAAATCGAAAAATAATTTTTTGTTTCGCTACCCAGTATTATATTCATCTTTATCTTACAGTATCTCTTTTTATTCCTACAGTAATCCAATTTCTTCCATTTTTTTAAATCTCTGTTTCAGATTTTCCACTTTTCAGATTGTGTTGTCCGACATAACTGCTTTTAACTCTTGGTTAGTACATGCTTTTTCCCTCTACAGTAATCCAATCATATATTATTATCTTCCTCTTTTTTGAAAGATCAACTTTTGCAACATATGTATACGAAATTTCTCAATTTCACCTGTCAACCCCCCCCCCCCCTCTTCGACTTCCCATTGACTGAAATGTCAAAGTGACAGAGTGGGTGCAAACGAGGACTACTTTTTAGAGGACTTTTGCACGGAACAACCACCTTTGCATTTTTTTTCAGTTGTTGGAAATTCTCAAAAAATTTCAAAAAATTTTCTTTCAATTTTTTTTCTTCATGTTTTCATATTTATTATGGTCCCATAAAAAAGAAAAATGAAAATAACGTCTCAAAACTATCAGATTCAGAACCCTAAGCACAAATGAGCTCAGAAATCTGAATGAACTAGTTTAAAGACGTGGAATAGAAGTTTTAGTAAAATTATGAGAAAATCTAAATTGTCAAAAAAATGTCTACTTTAAATTAGTCTGAAACCGATTTTTTTTTCTTTTTTTTGTTCTATGGATTTGCGTGGTGGAGCCCTATAGCTCTCGAAAAACTTAAAGATCATAGTTTTCGGAAAATAAAAAAAATGTTCTGAATTTTTTCGAAAAATTTTATGAAATTATAATATTTGAAATTGTGTCTCGGAAATTGTTGTTTTAAAGACTTCTGGCTATTTTCATCGGATTCTTGAGATTGTTAGCTTCAAAATGAGCCCCATATTGCCTATATTCCGTCAACTTTCATTTTTGGGACACGCGACGCCGACCGCGACGCACTCGAAAGATAAAAGTTGACGGAATATAGGCATTATGGGGCTCATTTCAAAGCTAATTTGCTCAGAAATTCAAATTTCATGATGACTACAACAACATCAGAACGACTGTTAGAATAATTGAAAGAATAGAAATATTTTTCTCTTGAAACTGTTTTAATTTTTTCTATTTTTTTCCGGGAATCTGTTTTTTCAAGGCTGCTAACTATTATTTTCTGTTTCCTGATGAAATCTTTGCTCCGCCACCTCTACCCCCTCCCTCCCCTCTCCCTGCCATGACTGCTTGGCGCAATGGTAGCGCGTTCGACTCCAGATCGAAAGGTTGGGCGTTCGATCCGCTCAGTGGTCAAATGTTTTTGCCTTTTTTTCTTTTTTAGGGGAATGGTTTTTGATGATAGGAAGATAGTTTTGAATGTGGAATTTGATGTTTTCGAATGAAAAACTTGGGGTTTTTGATTTTTTCTGTTTCAAGGCTGATCTTACTAATCTCTGGACCTGACGGGTTTTGTTTTGATGGCAGCAGGATTCCTGATGTTAGTAATGGTTATTTGATAGAAAGTTTTCTTTATTTTTTCAGGGAAACAGAAAAAAATTGTTTTGTTGATTTCGGAAAAAAAAATTTTTCCTGTTTCAAAAATAATAAAACTTGATAATCATTATTTATGTGGTTAATCTTATAACTTTCGTACGCTCTCTCGGAAAATCTTGCAGTCATAAGCGCAGGATTACGGTAGAATGTTCAAATTTCAAATTTCGGTCTCTAAAGTCTCAATTTCCGGGTTTTCCCTATACTTCCAGCTGAAAAAACCAATTAAACTATCTTTGAAAAAGAAAAACCGAAGATTGCTCATTATTAATTTCAAAAGGAGGGACTAGACTACATAGTTTTTCGCAAAAATTCTCATTTTAAAGACGGAAAACCAATATTTCTTCCCTTTTATTGACTGTTTTGTGATCCCTTAGGGCATAGATTCCACGTCATCCCCCTTCATGGGGGAACTCATTTGGTATTCATAATAATGATGTTGGTCCACTTTTTTTCTCCTTCTTGGCTCGTCATTTATGACACTTTTATTTATTTATTTTTTGGTTTTGCACGAACATCTAGTTTAGTGAAATTTTTTTTTCTGAAAATTTCAAATTTCCATAGGATCTAGTCTGAGAGCCCGGGAATTTTGAAATTCGGATTATTGAGGTTGTTAGCTTCAAAATGAGCCCCATATTGCCTATATTCCGTCAACTTTCATTTTTTCGGACACGCGACGCCGACCGCGACGCACCCGAAAAATTGAAAGTTGACGTAATATAGGCAATATGGGATTCATTTTGAAGCTAACAATCTCAGGAATCCAATAAGCTTATTCAAAAGTTCTGAAAATATAGATTTCTAGAGAAAAAATGAAAATTGTAAAATTTCAAAAAAATTATTTGTCGCAAAATTCTGAAAAAAAATTGTTTTTTTTTCTAAAAATCTAAAACTATAATATTTTAGTTTTTTGAAAGCTATCATCAGGCTCAAGAACTTACATCCACATCTCAAAAAAACAAAAAAATCGGTTTCAGACTAATTTAAAATATACATTTTTTTGACAATTTTGATCTTTCTCATACAGCATCTCAAACATAATTTTTCCTCTCGATATCACTTTATTCAGATCACTGAGCTTGTTAGCTTCAAAATGAGCCCCATATTGACTATTCTAGCTCAAAATTTGTTTTTCGGGTGCGTAGCGGTCGGCGTCGCGTGTCTCAAAAATGAAAGTTGACGGAATATAGGCAATATTGGGCTCATTTTGAAGCTAACAAGCTCAGAAAATTTAATTTCATAGTTTCAAAGCTTATTTCCCAATTTTCAATGCTAAGATCCCTCGACAAAAAATTTTTTGATTCATTTTCATAAAAAATCCGATCTCCGAATTAAAATTGGATTTTTGAGCTTTTCGTCTCATGACGACTAGAAATACTAAAGAAAATAAAACTATTTGCACCGCCCTTCCGGGTTTTTCATGAGGAGGGCTTATTAGTAGACCCTCATATAGACCTGCTGACCAGAGGAAGAGAGGGATAGGAGACCAACTAAAAATAATTGCTCTTCTTCTTTCTTTTTCTCACTTCAAAACTCTAGTTTTGCTAATTTCCACGTCACTTTTCTTGTTTTCACAGGAAATTTTTTTTCAAAATTTTGAGTTTTTCAGAATTCAGAGAGTTTTGGGTAAAAATCTATAGAAAAAGTACTGTTTCTGAGAAATGGTATTTTTAAATTTATTTCAAAAAATATAGTTTTTTGTTCGTAAAATATTCTTAGCTTGTTAGCTTCAAAATGAGCCCCATATTGCCAATATTCCGACAAGTTTCATTTTTCGGACACGCGACGCCGACCGCGACACACCCGAAAATTTCAAGTTGACAGAATATAGCCAATATGGGGCTCATTTTGAAGTTAATGAGCTCAGAAATCCGATTTTACAAGTTCCAACCTATATAGACTCAATTTTAGAAAAAATTTGAAAGTGGAAAACAAAAATCGAAAAATGACTTTTTTATAAATTTTTCGAAACAAATTTGCGGAGTTTGTCTTAAAATTGAAAGGTTTGGATTCCTGAGTTTTTCAGCTTCAAAATGAGCCCCATATTGCCTACCCTAACTCAATTTTCATTTTTTGGGTGCGTCGCGGTCGGCGTCGCGTGTCCGGAAAATGAAAGTTGACGAATATAGGCAATATGGAGCTCATTTTGAAGTTAAAAACGTCAGGAATCCGAAAAAAATAGTTTGGAGACGTTTTTTCTTCACTTGCCTTTTTTATAAGAGAAGAAGAAATTTAGAAATTAGCAAAAACAATTTCAGAATTGAACAAAAACCTATTTAAAGTGTTTTTCACAATTTTCACAAAAAATGAAACGGAAAAACTTTTTGTTCCCATTTCAAAAATTTAATTTGAACCCAAAATTCTAATTTCTAAACTTCCGATTTCCTTAGTCAGAATCCTTTTTTTCACTAGATGCCTAACTAGTAAGATGATGACTAACAGAGTCTCTATTTTGTATTATTATGATTCAAATATGCATGATTTCATTTCAAAAAGAAAGAAAGAGACAAATAAGAAGATCTCTCCGGAAAGCTTGTTTTCCAGGCTAGCATAGTCATCAGAGTAGAAAATAAATTTTTTGAGAAAGAATAAAAAATACTTTTTTCAAGGAAACTAGAAAATGATAGGCTAACTGGGGAAGGTGGTGCGTAAGTTGAATAACGAAGTCATCATATTTTTAAAAAAATCTAAACAAGGTTTTTTCAGGTTTTTGAAAAAAAATTTGAAAATTAAAAAAAAATTTTTTAATTAAGAAAAAAGATTTTCGAATTTTTCCGAATAAGTTGATGGTTTTTGACTGTAATTACCCAAATTTAAATATTGATTACGGTTTCAAAAACCTTTTATCATTCATTAAGATAATTACATACCGTTTTCAGCATATTCTTTTATACGAAAAATGTTTTTTCAAAATTTTCATTTTTCCGTCATTCTTAACTTTCCTAGACTCAATTTCAGCATTTTTATGTCTTTTTCAGCTATTTTTCAGCATTTCTTGCTTATTTTAAGCCCCTTTTTAACCCTAGACACCCCCCCCCCCCCTTTGGTGACTTCCGACACCCCTCTCTCGAAAACATAAACTATAATTAAATTCCAAGTATATATAATTGAACTATATACTTCTTCCTTCTCTCTCATCATTTTTTCTTTGAAACACCCTCTTTTAAGCTATTTTTGTTTGTCTACCCCCCCCTCCAAAGAAGGTGGGTATAATGGGTCCCTTTTGCTTGACCTTTAGACTCATTTTTTCCTTTTGTTCTATGTGTGTCTTTGTGTAGTTTGAGTTGTATTAGCCTTTCATAAAACTCCTAGCAAATTCCAATTTTACTTCCATTTTTTGGATTTTTCGGAAAATTATTTTTTTTTTGAAAGTTCTGAAAAAAATCTTTTTTTTTTGTAAAATCCTGTAAGAAAATGTAAAGATTCTGCTTCTGAGTGTGAAATTCAAATTTCTCATTACCTCACAAAACCTGATTGCAAAATTTGCTGACCAATTTCAAAAAGTTTTTATTGAAATTTTGAGAATTTTTGAAACATGTTTTTTTTTCAAATTTGAAATTTTCAAAAAAACCTATTCTAGGTGGTTAAACGCTTGTGAATCTAGATTCCCGAGCTCACTAGCTTTCGAATGAGCCCCATATTGCCTATATTCCGTTTTTTTTTCTGGACACGCGACGCCGACCGCGACGCACCTGAAAATCAAAAGTTGACGGAATATAGGAATTATGGAGTTCATTTTGAAGCTTATAACCTCAAAAACTCGAAAAAGCTGTTGGTTCTGAACAATTTAGTGAAAGTTTCCGATTTTTCAGAATTTAAGTAAAACAGTATTTTTTTCGAAATTTCAGTACAACGTTGGTTTTTCATCTAGAATTAGCTCTCTAATACAAGTTTCCGGTCCAAAAATTAGAAAAAAAGTGTAGTTCGTTCTGTAAATAATTGTGGGAAAGGAAGTTTTGGAATGTTATCCGACTAATGAAATATTAATTTGTTATTTGATACTAACATACATTTTTTTTCCATTTTTTCATCTTTCGATAAAATCATCGAACCACGTGGAAATAACAAATTTAGAAACTCATATTTCATGTTTTTATGCAAAAATAACATGAAGTTTTGAAAATTTTCAAAATTTTCGAATTTGGATTTTCGGAATTTGACTGAAATTTTGAAAAATGATTTTTTTTCAAAAATCAGATCATCGTTAAGAACCAATCATTTCTTTGAGTTTCTGAGGTCAGTAGCTTCAAAATGAGCTCTAAAAACACCAAATTCAGATTCCTGAGCTTACTAGCTTTAAAATGAACCCCATATTGCCTATATTCCGTCAACTTTCATTTTTGGGACACGCGACGCCAACCGCGACGCACCCGAAAACATAAAGTTGACGGAATGTAGTCAATATGGGGCTCATTTTGAAGCTACTGACCTCAGGAATTCGAATTTTCTCTTTTTTCAACCTGGATTCTGTTCTGAAAGAGACAAAAAATTAAACAAACTCGGAAGTTTTTCTCGTGAAATTTTTTTTTGTTTTTTTATTGAATTTGAATTTTTTTTAATGTTTCAGAAAATATTTGAGATTATTCGAAAAAAAATAGAGCCACTTAGTATTTTTTGATTCTCCCAATAAATAATAATCAAGTCTTCCATAGAGAACAAAGCGCCACGTCATCAATTCCAAAAAAAAAGTTAGTGATGTGTTCATTTTTTTTGTTTTTCAATCTCTCTCTCTCTCTCTCTCTCTCTCTCTCTCTCTCTCTTTCTCTCTTTCTCCCGGAAAAAGAGATTCAATTACTAATATAATTCTAGAAATAATAGATTTTCGGAAGAAGGGGGGAGAAGGATTCTGAAAATTCTGAAAACTCCGATTCTTGATTCTAGATGAATTTTTTGTGTTTTCTTATTTTCTCATTGTAAGTAGCCCAAAATAATAGCATTTGCTGAGAAAATTCGAGATTTTTGGAGTTTTTATCCCTATAAACCCCTCCAGAGGGAGGAGATCTATGTAGTTAGGCTAACTAGACAAAGTAGCTTTTTTGGAGAGTATTCTTTTTCTTGGAAAATACTAGGAAATCAAAGAATGATCATCGGGTAAAAAGGGATAAGAAAAACTATGACGGGATATTTTTATTTTTGGATTTTTCGGATTATTGAAAAAAATTTTTTTTGGAAAACAATATTTCGGATTTTTTTTGAATTTTCTCTGTTTTTTGTTTTTTCATTAATTTCGTTTATATTTCGAGCTTTTTCCTTCAAAATGAGCCAAAAAACGGGCTGAAGATCTTCATTTTAGGCAAAATTATTGAATTTCGAACATTCCTAAAACTCTATATTTTTGAAACTTCTATATCTTCGCTATTTCAAAAGCTAGCTAAATACATGTAATAACAAAATTGCTCAGCATAAAATTCTCTACATGTCTCTTGAACCATCTTTCTATCTCTTTTCCCCGCAGAGATACAACCCTTCAAAGATAGGCGGCGAGAGAGTGAGAGAACGCAGAGAAGCTAGACTGTCTGCGTCTCCAACCTCACTATTTTTCTTATTTCTGTCAAAACAGTCAAAAAACCAAGTCTCTATCTCTATTTTAAAGAGAATTATGATGTTTCTAAAGTTTAGGAGAGTGGGGAGAGACGCAGACACTCTCGCCTTCTCTGCGCTCTCTCACTCTCTCGCCGCCCATCTTTAAAGGGGTCTATTTCCGCTGGGAGAAGAGATAGAGAGATGGTTTAAGAGACAAAAAGATAGAGAATTTTAAGCTAAGCAACTTTGGCACTTGGCGCATCAGGCTATCTTTAGGAACAGCTGAGATATGAAAGTTTCGAAACTTTGAATTTTTTTTCGAAAAAAAAAGTTTTTGGAAAACCGCCAAAAATTGTCCAAAAGGACTACAAAACGTGGGTTTTCAAATTTGCTTTTCGATTTTTTGATTTCCATCTCAATTCTGATTTCATGATTCAGTCTCTTGAACCCTGGCCTTCTTGAACCTTTCAGAGAGTCCACTAATCCTCCTCTCGGACTACAAATTCAGGCTCCGCCCACTACTATTTTAGTACTAAAACTACGTGGATTACCTGATATACGTCAATCTAATCCGGTTTCTTTGTTCAAGTTTTTTTTTTTAATTTCTATTGAAATAAAAATTCAAAATTGGGTACAGTATACCCTCGTTACTAGAGATTAGGAATAAAAACACAAAGAAATTTTATTCTGAGCAAGTTTTCCAAATTTCCGGTTTGTTTTTAATCAAAAAAATTTCTACTTGGAATCTGATCAATCTCTGACTTTTTTGCATGCCCATTTCTGACATATAAATTGGATTTTTAATGACGTTTCTTTGAGTTTTTTTGCATTAATGATTTAGTTTCAGCTTTTCTATTTTCTTTTTATTCTTGAAAAAGGAAAAATTTTTGTAAAAAAATTTTTTTTCGGAATTTTTCTTCATCATTGCTCTTATATGTAAAAGAGGAGGAAATAGGGTTTTAGATTTGTCAAATTTATATTTCTGAGCTCATTAGCTTCAAAATGAGCTCTAGATCGCCTATATTCCGTCAACTTTAATTTTTCGGGTGCGTCGCGGTCGGCGTCGCGTGTCCCGAAAATAAAAATTGACGGAATATAGGAAATATGGGGCTCATTTTAAAGCCCCTATGCTCAGAATCATGAATTCATGATTTTCAGATCCAAAAAATCGAGTTTCGAAAAAAAGTTTGAAAAATATTTTTTTTTCGTAAAATTTTTTGATGTTTCAAATTTTTTCCAAAAACTCGAGTTTCAAGACTTGAAACTGTTTTTTCTAAATTCCTGAGCTTATCAGCTTCAAAATGAGCCCCATATTGCCCATATTCCGTCAACTTTAAGTTTTGACCTACACGCACGCGACGCCGACCGCGACGCTCCCGAAAAATGAAAATTAAGCTAGGATAGCCAATATGGGGCTCATTTTGAAGCTAATAATCTCAGAATTCCAAATCTCATAGTTTCAAAGCTGAGTTTTCAGTTTCCTTTTTTATAAGGGCAGTTTGAAATCTTGAAAAATCGAAAAAAAATTTTCAAAATTATTTTTTTGGAAATTTACTTTTTTTTCTCTCAAAATAACCTTCTTATTTTTTTTCTAGTCAAAATCACTATCACAACCAGTTTTTCCAGAGAAAAATGACCCCAGAAGAAGAACAATTCGAAGCAGAACGAGACGCGTTCATAAAAGACTGGAAATCCACGTCACAACTACTGTATTATACAGTAATCTGCGTCTCCGTCGTCACTCTTCCCTCACTGATTTTTATGGTTCTAGTGCTAAGAAAATACAAAAAATCCAATTATTATCATTTTTTGTGTTCGATTATGACAGGAAATTTTATTCTACTAGCGACAATCTTCTCAAATGTCATCTCAGAATCAAAAGTCATGTTTTTTGCCGGTAAGCCACGCCCATTTTGTTAAACCACGCCCCTTTATTTCAGGAATTATCCCCGGAGTCGTTGTCTGTAAATTAAGTGCCTTTTTGGTCAACACTTCCTCATTTTTCGTTCATTGGGCATGGGTGGCCATGTATTTACAGGTAAGTGGGCGGAGCCTAAAATGGGCGGAGCTTATTTTAAGGATGCCTATCCTGATTACTACCTACAGTAACCCCTTTTTCAGAGATTTCTCCATGTATTCTTCCCCCTACGGGCACATAGAGCTGGGGATAAAAGCAAGGAGGTCATTGGAATGTGAGTTTGGAATTTTGAATTTATTTTTTCCGGATTTCTGAGCTTGTTAGCTTCAAAATGAGCCCCATAATGCCTAGTCTAGCTCAACTTTCATTTTTCTGGTGCGTCGCGGCCGGCGTCGCGTGTACGGAAAAATGAAAGTTCACGGAATATAGGCAATATGGGGCTCATTTTTAGCTAATGAGCTGGGGAATAAGAATTTAATTTTTTTAGAGTCGTAGAATGCACTTTGAAAAAATTGAAAATTTTCAAAAAAAAATTTTTTTTTGAAATTTTTGAATTTTTTCTCAAATTTTTTAAAAACGTGATTTTTATGTTTATTGATCACTATTTTTGAGATCCTGAAAGTGTTAGCTTTGAAACAAGCCCCATATTGCCTATATTCCGTCAACTTTCATTTTTGACCTAACGACACGCAACGCCGACCGCGACGCGCTCGAAAAATGAATTTCGAGCTAGGATAGGCAATATGGGGCTTATTTTAAAGCTGACAAGCTCAGAAATATGAATTCAGGGTTATCCGAGACGAAAAATCGAGTTTCAAAGAAAAAAAAATAAATTTCAAAAAAAAATTTTTTTCGAAAATTTTTTTGCTGTTTCAAAGTTTTCCCAAAACCAAATTCCCAGCCTTGAAACTATTTCCTTTTCTTTTCTTGAGCTTTTCAGCTTTAAAATGAGCTCCATAGTGCCTATATTCCGTCAACTTTCATTTTTCGGGTGCGTCGCGGTCGGCGTCGCGTGTCCCAAAAATGAAAATTGACGGAATATAGGCAATATGGGGCTCATTTTAAAGCTTTCAGAGTCCTGAATCTGAATATTACCATTTTCAGACTCTTCGCCTTCTCCGTAATCTCCCAATTGTGGACCCCTATCCTTATAACAGAGCTATCCGTCGGGGCAGACGACTCCTCGGGAACCTATTGTGCAGAGGATCCAAGGATTTTTGGAGAAACGACATTGAAATATTTGATTCTTTTCGAATGTCTCATGACCTTCTTCCTTCCATTCGTCCTTACCGTAATCGCCGACTTCTCTGTGTTAATCATGAGAAATCCGTGTACTTCACAAAATGCATTCACTTTGATTTCTGCAGATGAGATTGTTCATCATGAAATGGATGAGAAGAGTCCATTGAAAATTGTCCATAAATCTAAGATTATGGTAAGTTTTTTGAAAAAAATTTTGTTGAGATTTTAAAACCTCTATATCTCCGCTGTTTTCAAAGATAGCCAGGTAGTTCAAGAGACAAAATTGCTCAGCTTAAAATTCTCTACATTTTTGTCTTCTGAACCATCTCTCTATCTCTTCTCCCAGTGGAGATACACCCCTTCAAAGATTGGCGGTGAGAGAGTGAGAGGGCGCAGAGAAGGCGAGAGTGTCTGCGTCTCTCCTCACTCTTCAAAACTTTCAAAACATCATAACTCCCTTTAAAATAGAGATAGAGTCTTGGTTTTTTAGCAGTTTCGATTGGATTTAAAAAATCAACGAAATAGGTAAGAGACGCAGATAGTCTAGCTTCTCTGCGCTCTCTCACTCTCTAGCCACCTATCTTTGAAAGGGTGTATCTCCGCGGGGAGAAGAGATAGAGAAATGGTTTGAGAGACAAAAATGTACAGAATTTTAAGTTGAGCAATTTTGTTTTTAGAAATAACTAAATATCTTTAAAAACAACAGAGATATAGAGGTTTCAAAAACCTAGAGTTTTCAAAATCATTAGTAAATTTTTGAAAAAGGATAACTTTGGCTAAAATAGAGATTTTTGAACCATTTTTAGTTTGTTTTGTAGGAAACTGTCTCGAAATTTGTCTCAAATTAATTTTGAAGACTTCTAAAAATAAAATACCGGTCGAAAATAAAAAAAGAGTCCAGATAACAATTCTGAAAAAAATTTTTTTTGAAAATTCCAAAAAAAATCATTCCAGTTCGATATGCGTCGCCGGAACGAAGCAATCCGCAGATGCCTTCTCCTGGCTACAGTAACCCTCCTTCTTAATCTTCCCAATTATTCTCTCCAACTAATCGACGAATTTTGGCATTTTCGAGAAAGTGAAGATCTTTCGATTCGGAGGAAATTTGTTAGGGTAAGTGGGCGGAGCCTAATGGGAGGATTACTGTATTTTCAGGCGGATGCTATTGTCTATATCATTTATCTTCTTCAATTTCCTGCTGTACCCATTTATATGTACTGCTTGAAAACTGATTTCGATCGGACTAGATCGTAAGTTTTTTTGAAATTATATTTGAAGGGAAAAAGGAATTTTCAGAAAGAAACGGAGTTCCGGAAGACGGTCAACAACACATTCTTTTGTTTGAAATTATTATTTTTTTATAAATAAATTATTTGTTTTTGAAAAATTAAAAATTGAAATAAATTTTTTTTCTAATAAGAGGTCGTTATGAATTGTATCTATATTATTTGACGGGTAAATTGACGGAATAAATGGGAAAAAACTTCATACAAGACAGAGGAAAAGATATGAATGAAAATATACTTTACTCTTATCAGATTCCAGTCATTTGATTGATATTGACATTAACTACAACAGTCAATTGATTCCTATCCAAATACTCTTTTTTCATTTCTTCCCATTTCATGAAATCCTCCGGGCCGTACCCAATTGCGTTTTCATACACATTTTCACCCTCACTAGATTTAGTTTTCCCAGAAGGATGAACTATTTCAATTTGATATGCACATTGAACAGACCACGGAATAGAGGAATTTCTATTACAGTGAAGCCAGACAGCCAAGTCATCGTTTTCATGTTCAATTTCTACGAACCTAAAGTGATTAATTATGAATGATTTCAAGAAAAGAATACTTTACCAAGGTAAATTGAAATGATATTCCATTGGACTTTTTTTCTGTTCTCCCTTATCCATTCTTGAAACATTAGTGAAGATATGTTTCAGAGTGAACTTTCTCGGTGGACTCTGCAAATTTAATGATACGGGAATTTCTAGGATTTTGAAGGGGCCGAAAGAATTACAGTTCTGTGCGGTTCCAAACAAACATGTTATATCATATTATAATTCATAATATAATAAAGAATCATTTTCAAATTTATTTGTTTTTGAGTGAAATCGACTGAAAGTGAAAAAATTTTGTCATATATATATATGAATATTGAGAAGAAACTTCTAAATCTGTCAAAAAATTTGATGAAAGAGAATCCTTGTCAAAATTCTACTTGATTATTGTATATCCGGTCACCACGTAGAAAAAGTTACGTAAAAATATATTTATTAAATCAAGTTTTCAAATTTGACAAAAAAAAACACAGACTTTATTCTGGCAATAAACATGAAGTAATAAATTGACAGAAAAAACCAGGAGTATATTATGGCAATTTTAACGGTTTCTTGACTGCTTGGCTTGGATGAGATGAGTGGAAAGTTTCTTAGTCGTCGTGTGTGCACGACAATCTTTTTCTCTTCTGCATTCAGTTGTTTCGTCCGCGTCGACTGTTCTGATCTTGTTGATTAATTGGAAAACAATCATGAAGAAAAAAGTTATTTTTGAAGATTACATTCCAGGAATTGCCTATTTCTTGTCAAACTTTGAAAAAGTTATTGTCCTTTGTGGCACTATTTTTTGTTTGGGGAGGCGGCATATCTGAAAAGTCATATTTTCAACACAGGAATTAGCATTTAAAATTAGTTTTCCGTTTATCTTAAATTATATAACTCATAACTACCATTGAAGACGCTCATACTCACCTTTTCATCGTAAACTAGAGTAGAGATTTCGACAGATTTTACACGAGGAATCATGAAAAAACTGATGAAAACATAATAAAGTCAGAAAGAACGTGAACTAATTCACGGGAATATTATCCAATTTCACTATTTCTCTTGATTCCTCGTGTAAAATCTGTCGAAATCTCTACTCTAGTTTACGATGAAAAGGTGAGTATGAGCGTCTTCAATGGTAGTTATGAGTTATATAATTTAAGATAAACGGAAAACTAATTTTAAATGCTAATTCCTGTGTTGAAAATATGACTTTTCAGATATGCCGCCTCCCCAAACAAAAAATAGTGCCACAAAGGACAATAACTTTTTCAAAGTTTGACAAGAAATAGGCAATTCCTGGAATGTAATCTTCAAAAATAACTTTTTTCTTCATGATTGTTTTCCAATTAATCAACAAGATCAGAACAGTCGACGCGGACGAAACAACTGAATGCAGAAGAGAAAAAGATTGTCGTGCACACACGACGACTAAGAAACTTTCCACTCATCTCATCCAAGCCAAGCAGTCAAGAAACCGTTAAAATTGCCATAATATACTCCTGGTTTTTTCTGTCAATTTATTACTTCATGTTTATTGCCAGAATAAAGTCTGTGTTTTTTTTTGTCAAATTTGAAAACTTGATTTAATAAATATATTTTTACGTAACTTTTTCTACGTGGTGACCGATTGAAAAGGGCTTGTAACACGTGGTTCATAGCTAGAATTGCTGAATAAAATGTTCTTCCTATTTTAAAAATTGGGTAAAAATTATGATAATTTAAATGAAACATAAAATCTTGTCATTTTTGAAGTTTCTTGACAAGTATATCACGAAACATTAAAATTTCAGATGTCTCTGAAGATTGACAAAATTTCTTCACTTTCAGTCGGTTTCACTCAAAAACAAAAAAATTTGAAAATGATTCTTTCTTATATGGATAAACTACATTACGAGAAAAAAATGAACATTTAAGTTTCTACTCACCAGGGAAGGTTGTAAGCAGATTCCAGTCATTTGATTGATATTGACATTAACTACAACAGTCAATTGATCCCCATCCAAATACTCCCTCTTCATCTCTTCCCATTTCATAAAGGACCAGCCGTTCCCCTGCGGCGTATCGAAAACATCATCTTTCTCTCGAGCCTTAGTTTTCCCAGAAGGATGAACTATTTCAACTTGAAATGCACATTGAACAGACCACGGAATGTTGGAATTTTTATAACAGTGGAGAAAAACAGCCAAGTCATCGTTTCGATGTTCAATTACCACGTTCCTAAATTTAATAATTATTACTGATTTAAAAATAAAGAACACTTTACCAAGGTAAATTGAAATGATATTCCATTGGACTTTTTTTCTGTTCTCCCTTATCCATTCTTGAAACATTATTGAAAGTATGTTTCAGAGAGAACTTTCTCGGTGGACTCTGCAAACTAAACGATACTGAATTTATAGTCTCTTGTGGAGAAAGAGTTATAGTTCAGTATGGGTTAGCTTCTTTCTTGGTGGATGAAATAGTCCTAAGCAGCAAAACAGAACTCGCTACGATCATCTCGGAACCCATGCCAGAGGCGTGTCGCGTGATGAGCTTTCCGAATTCATAAAAACTTTTATGGTGGCCTCTTTTTTGTGTTTATTTTGATAGGTAGCGCGTAACAATGTCAACGGTCCGAATTTTTTTTCACTGTTGGTACACGTAAAATTTCAAAACTGGAAAAGGCAGGCATTATCGAACAGATTTACTGAATTATAAAAAAACCAGTCGGTTGGCGCCGCCTAACGGCGGCTAACCTCCTGGTTTAGCTCATGTTGGCGAATATTCTTGGTCTATAACTAAACAAAAATTTCATTTTTCTCAAATTTTATTAACAAAACATGCGGGCAAACAATTGAACCCATAACTGAAAAAATTTATAGTTGAAAAACTTTTAAAAATGGACGCTCTTACAGTGCTGGACACAAAAGTATTGAAAGAGGACTGCAGTGAAGTTCAATAATTTGTATATACATGTAGTTTTGAATTCTAAACATTGTTTCTCTTGATGACTTTCTCTAAAAATGCCTCTAAATGCCTTAAAAACTGGTTTGAAATGGGGGAGATATGATTATGGTTCTTGCAATTTCGGCCACGGGATTTTTGGACCGTTCGAGTGGCTATTTTCTTTCTTTCTATGCTTCAATCAAATGTATCTCTCTCTCTCTCATTATCAGACTGAAAACTTTTAAAAAAGAAGGATTATCAGACTGAAAACTTTTAAAAAAGAAAGAGCCACTCGAGCGGTCGAAAACCCTGTGGCCGAGATTGCAAAAACTTCCACCATAACCATCTCTCCTTCGTTTCATGGCAATTTTTAAGGTATTTAGAGGCATTTTCAGAGAAAGGTGTCAATAGAAAAAGTGTTCAGAATTCAAAACTACATCTATTTTCAAATTATTGAACTCCACTGCCTTCTTTATTAATCGGTATTTTCGGCTCCGCATCATTTTGCTATACGTTTAAATAATTTCAGTACTTTCGAAAATAGCACTTGTAGCAAAATTGTACAGTTTCGAAATTGTTTGTAGCGTAATGATGCGGAGCCTTATTTTCAGTTTGAAATGGTCAACTTTGGGCATTTGTAGCAAAGTGGGGAGAAGTAGTATTTTTCTAAATTTTTCAGGGCGGTTAGTTAATAGCTAGATCTGCATTTACTTAGTGGAAAAACGTTTCTCTAAAATCATTTCTAAAAGCTACACATTTGGTTGAAGAGGAAGATGTTGAAAAACATGCTATTTTGCACGGAAATCGACAAAATTTCAGTGTATCTTTCTTCAACGACCCGTTTAGCTCTAAGAAATAATTCTAGAAAGAGAAAAGGTTTCCACTAAGTAAATTCAGATTCAGCTATCAACTTACCGGCCTCCAAAATTTAGAAAAATACCACTTTTCCCCCCTTTGCTACGAACTCCCAAAGATGACCATTTTGATCTGAAAATACCGATTATTAAAACCTTTATGGCCAGCACTGTGTATATACCTCTTTTCTAGAAGAAATCGGCTGCACACCACGTGAACAAATTCTTTCTTTTGGCTCCCATAGTGTAAATTCATCATCCCTTTCTCAAGGGCAGTTTGAAAATTTAGAAATGAAAAAATTTGATAACCAAAAGAAGCTTCCCTCCTCTCCTTATCTTAGTTGATCACGGGGCCACGTAAAATTTCAAAATTGAAAAATAGCACTGAAAACGCAGAAAAATGCGCGCAGAAAACTTCAAAATGCGAATTTCGAAAATCGAAAAAGTCGGGCATCATCTCAGACAAATTCTCTATCGATCTATATAAGTTTTGTCAAAAAACGTTTAAGGGCGGATCCGCTAGGGCTTGCGACCAACAGACACACACACAGACACACAGATTCTTCTGATTGTTATTAGTAAAGAAAAGATACTCTTTACTTAAAAAAAACCCCTTACTCACCAGGGAAGGTTGTAAGCAGATTCCTGTTATTTCATTGATAGTGACATTAACTACAACAGTCAATTGATCCTCATTTAAATACTCTTTCTTCATCTCTTCCCATTTCATAAAGGACCAGCCGTTCCCCTGCGGCGTATCGAAAACATCATCTTTCTCTCGAGCCTTAGTTTTCCCAGAAGGATGAACTATTTCAACTTGAAATGCACATTGAACAGACCACGGAATGTCGGATTTTCTTTCACAGTAGAGAAAAACAGCCAAATGATCGTTTTGATGTTCAATTTCTACGAACCTAAAATGATTTATTATGATTGAAAGATAGAAAACACTTTACCAAGGAACATTGTAATGATATTCCGTTGGACTTTTTTCCCATTCTCCTTTATCCATTTTCGAAATATTATTGAAAGTATGTTTCAAAGTAAACTTTTTCGGCGCATCTGAATCCTGCAAAACTAGAAACCTTAGCTAATAATTAGCAATCTGATTGCTAGATAAAATATGAGAAACTGCATGTAGTCTGAATACTCACTCAACTTCTCTATTTCTAGAATAATAGGTTGATATATCTGATCATCATGTTCCTGAGTTCAGTTTATTTCATACTTGCGATGGGTCGTGCGCTACTTCCAAAAATTTAGTGGCCGACTCGGCATTTTGTGTCCGGATTTACTACTGAGCATATCAAAATTTCAGACGAATTCTTTTTTTTTTGTGACCTTTCAACTTAAAACCAGTATTTCTATTGTTTTAGAGTTAAAACGCATTAGAAAACTAAAACTTAATCAAATTTCGAAAAAAAATCAAAAATATTATAATTGTAATTTACTTCAAGAAATACCGTTTTTCAAAGAGTATAGAGTTTGTGGTCAAATACAATAGTTTCTTTCGTTGCTTGGTTACTCAAAAATCGGAAAATTTTTTTGTCATTGCGGGCACAACCGGACCGGTTTTTTACAAGTATGGTTTTATTATCGTATCTTGTTTTTAATACTTACAGTCGCATGCGATTCCGATGTTTCTAATTCCTTCAACTTTCATTGTAATTCGTCAATAGAAGGTTTCTAGAATAATATATTAATAAAATGATATAATGAGAACATACCTGAAACATTTTCACTCCTGCATCAGCCAATTTTTGTCGAAATTCGTCTTTCCAATCCATTTTCTCTCGTTTTCACTGGAGAATATGGAAGAAATGAATAGTTGTTATCTATTGACTGTTTAAATACTCTCCCATCATGCACCGCCCGTTTTCTCTCTTATCTTTATAATCAATTCTTCTTCTTCCTCACTCTTAAATTTCTTCTTCCTCACTCCCAAATGAGAATTCCAAAAACACTTTCAGATATTCAAAATGAGACTCCTTCCGAAGCTGGAACCGTCAGAAATTCAATAAACTAGCATATGGTTCAAGTTTCTGGGAAGTTTGGAAAGGAGAATAATCACAACATTCCGGACTATAATTATGGAGTCGAGAAACGAATTGGCGCTGAAAAAGTTTTCTCTGAAGTACTAATATTTTGAGAATGAGTGAGGGAGACGGAGTCTCATAAAATATCATTCCAATGTACCTTGGTAACATATCCTTTTTTTTTAATTATTGATATTTTCAGTCCCATGTGAAACTTTTACTCATTCATTCAGTAAATTTATTTTTATAGTCCACGGTGCACAGGAAAATTGGGAATCAAGCTAGACCAGGAAATATAGCGTTTATCTTGATACTACTGATAGTGAGCTTAAGGATGTAAATATCACCTTCACTATGATAGTTTTTTTTTTTGCATCTCTGAGCTTATTACCTGTAGAATGATCCTCATATTGAATATCCAAAAGTATTTTCGGGGTTTGATTTAATGGGGTCATAACTTATGCAGCAAATTTTTTATTGCATTTGAATGATTAAAATGCCATTTTAATGTTATTCACGAATGCATTTTAATGCAAAAAAATGCATTTTAATTCAGTACTGTGATGAATTAAAATGCAATTCGGTGTCAAATATCGTCACTGAAAAAGTCTGTGCGCCTTTAACGATTTACGAGGTTCTGAATTTTTTAAGAAAAGTTCTCTTCATTACTCTTTTATAGCTGAAAAATATTTTTTGATCAAATTAATTTTCTTTTTTTCCACAAATATCAATTTTTCGCCCAGGAGTGAGCTTTTCTTTAAAAATTCAAAGCCTCGTAAATCGTTAAAGGCGCACAGACTTTTTCAGTGACGATATTTGACACCGAATTGCATTTTAATTCATCACAGTACTGAATTAAAATGCATTTTTTTTGCATTAAAATGCATTCGTGAATAACATTAAAATGGCATTTTAATCATTAAAATGCAATAAAAAATTTGCTGCATAACCCCATAAGAGTGAGAAAGAAAAAATTAAGAGTGAGGAATATAATGAGGAAGAAGAATCATTGATCGTTTCTGATGAATCAAAAATAAAGATGAGAAAGAAAAGGGGCGGAGCTTCGAGAAAGTATTTAATCCTTCCTATTTTTGAAGAATTATTACAACATTCCAATCTAACCCATTTCAAAGCTACTAAGCTCAGGGTTGTTGTAAACTATGTATTTTTTCTGATGGATTCCAACGAAACTACTTTATTCATCATTTAATGAACTCGTTATCTAATAACTTCTAAGAATGAGGAAGAAAGTGAGGAAGAAGAATCGTCTATCATTTGTAATGAAACAAATGGGAAAGATAAGGAAGAAAATGGGCGGAGAGAGAGTATTTAAACACTCTATAGATAACATTTATTCATTTCTTCATATTCTCCAGTGAAAACCGAGAGAAAATGGATTGGAAAGACGATTTCAAACAGAAATTGGCTGATGCAGGAGTGAAAATGTTTCAGGTATGTTCTTATAATATCATTTTATTAATATATTATTTTAGAAACCTTTTAGGAGTTACAATCTAAGTTGAAGGAATTGGAGAAAATGGAAGTCCAATCGACAGTAAGTATTTAGATTATAAAACAAAACTCAACTAGTCTTTGGAAACATTAAAAGGCCTATTCCAGAAGTCTCCTCTTGATGAATTACAATCTATGGCAAAAGAATTGGAGTCATTGAAAACCCAAGTGAGTATTTATTAATTGGAGTTGCTTTAGTTAGTTATTATAGTTTTATAGATAAATTTCCACAGTTTTTTCAGAATCCAGATGCGCCCAAAGAGTTCACTTTAAAACAAACTTTCACTGATGTTTCAAAAATGAGTGAGGGGGAAAACATAAGCAGTTTAATTGAATACCATTACAATATACCTTGGTAAAAATTTTTTGAAATGATTCATAATTAATCACTCTAGGGCCGTAGGATTTGAGAATTGGAATGATTACTTGGAAGTTTGGCTCTTGTGTAGAGAAGAAACCGACATTCCGTGGTCTGTTCAATGTTCACTTCAAGTTGAGATAATTCATCCGTCTGGGAAAACTATATCTGTAGAGGGCGAACACGTTTTTGAATCGAACTCTAGATTGAAGAGCATTTCGGATATTATGAAATGGGAAGAAATGATGAAAGAGTATTTGGATGGGGATCAATTGACTGTTCTAGTCAATGTCACTATCAATAAAATGACTGAAATCTCATAAATCTTTATCTTTATCTTTTTTTAAATACGTTTCTTGTACGTGTGAAGTTTTTTCAATAAAACTATTTCAATCTGTTGAAGTATAAAAAATTGACTTTCATTTTTTGATGTTTTTCGGTTCTGAAGTCTTAAATAAGCAATATGAAAGCTTAAGAGCTCAAGAAATCAAAAATTTAAAGATTAAGACAGAAATTTTTTTTTAAGTCAGTTAAAAATCGTCTCCACTACTCAAATCGCTTTTATTATCATCGTGTCTCTGATTGATTCCAATCATCAAATCGTTATCCACTTCATCATCCACACTCTCTGTTCTTCTCTTCGGTATCTCCTCCATTCTCATTATTTCATCGTCTTCATCCTCTTCGTCTTCTTCATCTGAATCCGCACCGCCCATCATGTTACCGTATACCTTTCGAACGGCTGCAAATTCATTTTTAGGGGATATAAAGCTGATTTTTAGATTCCTGAGGTTCATTGCGAAGCTGCTGAGCTCGGAAAGAAGATTTCAAGGTTTTTAGAATCGTAGAATGAAATTTGAAAAAATTAAAAATTTTCAAAAAAAAATTTTTTGAACAATTTTTCGAAATTTTTTTCATTTTTCAAAAATTTGATTTTTATGTTTGGTGACTACTATTATTGAGTTCCTGAGCTTTTAAGCTTCAATATGAGTCCCACATCGCTTATATTCCGATAACTTTTATTTTTGGGACACGCGACGCCGACCGCGACGCCACGGCAATTCTTTAAATACCGAATTTAAATTTTTTGTTTCGCGCTAAAATTATTTTCTAAGATACGCATGCGCCTACAGTAATCATTGCGTTGCGACTCACGTAATGCTTTAATGGATACGTAGCCAAATATAGCCCCGCCCCCTCGCTTATTTTTCGTTGAAAATCACGATTTTTCAGTCGATTTTTCACTAAAATCGATGGAATTATATTGTTTGAGGGATTAGCAAGCTGAATAGCTCAAAATACGAACAAAATTTCAATAAAATTTTTAGATTTGGCATCATGCCAAGAGTGGTTCAATAGAGCGCTTTTGCATTTCACTCAAGTGTCGGTATTTAAAGATTTGCCGTGCGACGCACCCAAAAAAAAAGTGTCGGAATATAGGCAATATGGGGCTCATTTTGAAGCTAGCAGGCTCAGGAAACAGAAAACAATAGTCGCGAGTCTTGAAATAATCGATTTCCGGAGAAAAATTTGAAAATTAATATTTTTCAAAAAAAAAAATTTTTCTCGCAATCCTGAAAAAAATCAAGTTCAAATTGATCTGAAATTGTAATATTCGCATTCCTGGCTTCCTGAGCTTTAAAATGAGCCTCACATTGCTTAGGTTTGCTCGAATTTAAATTTTCGACACGCGACGCCGACCGCGACGCACCCCAAAAAATAAAGTGTCGAAATATAAGCAATATGGGGCTCATTTTGAAAGCTAACAAGCTCGGAAATCTGAATTTCTTTGTTTCAAAGCCTCTGGTCTACTGTAGGTTACTGTAGCACTTACACTGTCGCCTATCAACCAACGGAGCATCACCATCGTCATCAGTTAGACCAATCCTGGAAAAATAATTTTGTAGTAGGATTTAGATGGGGTACTGTAGTTTTCAAAAAACTCACGCATCCTTCTTCTCCTGCTCCAAACGCATTTTCTCCACAGCCAATCTCATCGCCTTCTCCAATTCTTCTTGTCTCTGACGATCGGATCTTGCCAAATCATCATGAACCTTTTTCAGATATGTTAGATTTCGAAAGTTCAATACATACACCTGTCATAATTTCAATTTTCTTTTTGTTTTTCTAGAATCCCAAATACCTCATAAATCTTCCGAAGACGTTCCTCATACCTTTCGTATTCATCCATATATTGTGGACGGAACGACTAAAAATGATATATTTTTTGGATTACTGTAGAATTTTTACCTGTAACTTTGCATATCTCTTCTGCAATTGCTCATATTCCCTCTTCTTTCGATCGATTTTCTCATCGAGTTCCGCTTCGTCACTTGCCACGTTGTTTAGTTTGTTCTGGAAGATTACGGTATTTTAATCAAAATATAGAAGGAACAAGGATTTTTAAGAATTATCAATACATTTATATTAATTTAGAAAAAAAAATTAAAATTTTTTAGCTATAAATATAGATTCTCAAATTTCTGACATCGTCAGTTTCAAAATAAACCCCAAATTTAATATCCAATAGTATTTTGAAGGGTTCTCATTTAAGAGTGAGCAAGAAAAAATTAAGAGTGAGGAAGAAAGTGAGAAAGAAGAATCATTGGTCTTTCCCAACGATTCAAAAATAAAGATGAGGAAGGAAAAGGGGCGGGGCTTCGTGAGAGTTTTTTCTATTGACTGAGAATACCAATTCTTTGGAAATGCAGTGGAAAAACGAATTTCGACAGGAATTTGCTGATCAGGTATGTTTTTATAATATCATTTTATTAATATATTATTTTAGAACGCTTCTTTCAATGAATTACAAGATATGGCAAAGGAATTGAACAAATTGGAAGCTCAAGTGAGTATTTAGATTAGCTAATGGGGTTAATTATGAAAAAATATCTCACTTTCTTATTAGTACTGGTTTTTACTCTATTGAAACTCATCATTTGTATTGTATTTTGTTTTTCGATATATCTCACGATTAAAAATCGTATCTAATAAATGAAATAAAATAAATATAAATAGAAAAATACATTTCAATTCAGTAAAATATCAATTTAAAATAAAAGTTGGTGTTGGTATCGAGTTGGTATCGATAAATTCTGTATTTTCTTATAAATACACCTCATTCTTCATAGGAAGTGCCAGGATTTGGCTAGAAAAACAATTTTTTATGAAAAATATTATTGAATCTTTTATTTTAAACAAATCTAAGTTTTCTCGCTGGAAAATTAGAAGTCAGTGAGTTTTCGATATTTGACACCGATTTTTATTTTTAATTGAAATGTTGAATTTTTCAAATTCAAATTAATTTTTCCATGAATAACCAAATATAAAGTTGCTCAGATTTAACTTCAAGCTGAAATTTAAAAAATAAGACTAATTGATTAATATAAAAACTATTGGCAGGAAGCAAGAACACAATTGATTCAAAGGGAGAAGGAAAATGAAGAAGATGAGGAGAATAAAACAGAAGAAGGCCTGAAAAAGGAGTTGGCCGAATCTAAAAAAGAAATTGAGAGACTAAAGAAGAAGGTTCTGGAAGAAAAAGAAAAGAAAAAGGAAGATGAAGATTTATTAGAGAAGTTGGCTGATTCTGAAGATGAGGTTACAAGATTGAATGGGTTGATAGACCATTTGAACAAGAGATTGGAGACAATGACTGACAGTTTTGAGAAAATGACAAGGGAAATGGCCGAGAGACAGAAGGAGACTGAAAATGAGTTGGAAGGAGTGAAGAAGGAGTTGAAGGAAACAAAAGAGGAGTTGGAGAGGATCTATGAAGATTCTGATATGTCGAGTTTTGATCAGTTGGAAGAAGAATACGATTAATTATCTTTTTTTATGATTTTTAAAGTTTTTTTTTTACTTTTTTGATGGTAATAAATTTTTTTTTTAATTTTCTCAAATTTCAATCTTTCTGTTAATACAGTGCTGGTCATGATGATTTCGCACAAATAAGACCACATTTGAGTGTTTGTCTAACAACATTTTAACTTCGAAAAAAGAACGAAAAAAACCGCCAGGGCGTCCCAAAACCCCGTGGCCGAGGTTGAAAAACTCTTCCGCCATAATCATAAGTTTCTCGGCTTGCTCGCAGCTGGAGCATTTTAGAGGAAATTTCATGAAAAATTAAGGGCAGAATGAGATTCTTCAGGGCGAATTACATGGGAATTTTTTTGAGTCGAGAATGACTGCAGTCCTCCTTTAAGAGTGAGGAGGAAGAAGCATTAATTATAAAGATAAGGGAAAATACGAGCGGTGCATGGTGAGAGAGTATTTAAACACTCTATAGATAACAACTCTTCATTTTTCCATATTCTCCAGTGAAAACGAGAAAAAATGGATTGGAAAGACGAATTTCGACAGAAATTGGCTGATGCAGGAGTGAAAATGTTTCAGGTATGTTCTTATAATAATAATTAATTAATATATTATTTTAGAAACCTTCTCTCGAAGAATTACAATCTATGTTAAAGGAATTGAAGGAAATAGTTAGTTATTAGTCAAATTGGTAATCTTCCATAGTTTTTGCAGAATCAAAAAAAGTTCACTCTGAAACATACCTTCACGAATGTTTCAAGAATGGATGAGGGAGAATGGAAAAGTAGTCTCATTGAATATCATTACAATGTACCTTGGTGAAGTGTTTTTCATCTTGAAACAATTCATAATTAATCACTTTAGGGTCGTGAAAATTAAGCATTATCAAAACGATCACTTGGGTGCTTGGCTCTACTGTGAAAGATATTCCGACACTCCGTGGTCTGTTCAATGTGCATTTCAAATTGAAATAGTTCATCCTTCTGGGAAGAGTGAATCTCATGAGTTAGAACATGTTTTCAACAATTATAAGTCATTAAAGGGCTTTTCGGAGTTTATGGAATGGGAAGAGATGAGGAGAGAGTATTTGGTTGGGGATCAATTGACTGTTGTAGTCAATGTTACTATCAATCAAATAACAGGAATCTGTATAGATTCTTGTTTACAATCTTCAACGGTGAGTTGGGGTCAAACCCTATCGTGAGGGGAGTATTTGCTTTTGTTAGACTGTTGGTAATTCTGTTTCGAATCATTTAATTATTGCGATGGACAAGTGAAAACTTTTTCTTCACAGAAAACCCAGCAGTTCCGTATCATTAAATTTGCAGAGTCCACCGAAACAGTTCTCTCTGAGACATACTTTCACTTATGTTTCAAAAATGGATAAGGGAGAAAAGAAAAAAAGTCCAATAGAATACAATTTCACTGTACCTTGGTAAAGTGTTCTTTACCTTTTAAAGGAGGACTGAAGTTGATTTCAATATTTTGTATATAGATGTAGTTTCTCATTCTGAACACTTTTTCTGTTGACAACTTTCTCTGAAAATGCCTCTAAATGCCTTAAAAACCGACTTGAAATGCAAACATTTGATTATTATGGAAGAGTTTTTTCCAACTTCGGCCACGGGGTTTTTGACCGCCCCAGTGGCTATTTTTATTTTTTCTTTGAATTTTTATATTCTTATTGAATATATCTTTTCATTAATTTTGACAAAATGAGAAAAATAGCGACTGGGGTGTCCCAAAACCCCGTGGCCGAAGTTGCAAAAAACTCTTCCATAATAATCAAATGTTCGCCTTTCAAGCCGGTTTTTAAGGCATTTAGAGGCATTTTCAGAAAAAGTTGTCAACAGAAAAAGTGTTCAGAATTCAAAACTACATCTATATACAAAATATTGAAATCAACTTCAGTCCTCCTTTAATTGTTGATAATACATCACTTTAGGTTCGTAGAAATTGAACATAAAAACGACCACTTGGATGTTTGGCTCTACTGATTACTACATTCCGTGGTCTGTTCAGTGTGCAATTCAAAGTGAGATAGTTAATCATTCTGGGAAAACTAAATCTGAAGAGAAGGAAATGGTTTTCAAAACGAACCATGTGTTCACCTTTTTGGGAGACTTGGGATGGGAAAAGATGAAGAAAGAATATTTGGATGGGGATCAATTGACTGTTGTAGTCAATGTCATCATCAATGAAATTACTGGAATCTGATGATTGATAATCTCTGTTTTTTTTCTCAATTATTCCAATAATGATAATTCAATTTCTGGTACTGTTTATGGTAATTTTTTGTCTCTACTTTCTATTAAAAGTTTCTTTTTTTCGAAAGCTATGTTTTTTTCTAAGTTCAACCTTTTTAAATATCACCAAAAGCTGCTTTTTCCCATTCTCAAGCACATTTTTGATATCCTGAGATTAGTAGCTTTAAAATGAGCTCCATATTGCCTATATTCCGACATTTTTCATTTTTGGGACACGCGACGCCGACCGCGACGCACCCGAAAAACAAGAGTTGTCCGAATATAGGCAATGTGGGGCTCATTTTGAAGCTCTCAACATCCCAAACCCTAATCCAATACTCACCGAAATCAATTCCGCCTCCTGGGCAATTCCCTGGACAGTTGCCTGTAGAACCCTTTCCGCTTCTTGTAACGGAATAGCCCTTGCAGCTGCTCTTTCGTGTTGATTCGAAATAAATTCTTGTTTTGAGAGAAGTTCACTCAAAAGAGCCCCTGTTTCGGGTAATTGGGCTGATAATTGACGAGTGATTCGGACTTCTTGCATCTATAAAAAAACATTAGGATTACTGTAGAGGGTACGGTACCTTCGAAGACAATTTGTTTTTCACTTGATTCCATTTTGGAGTTGAATCCAAATTCGAATCGTCTGACTTTGCCAAATACAGTATTTTTAGAGCTGGAAGAAGCTCCTGGGCAGCGTGACCGTCGGCCTGGAACAAGCAAAGGTTTGAAAATAGATGGGAAAGGGGGATTGAAACATTGAAATTCAGATTCCTGAGTTTACTAGCTTCAAAATAAGCCCCATAATGCCTATATTCGGTCAACTTTCATTTTTGGGTGCGTCGCGGTCGGCGTCGCGTGTCCGAAAAATGAAAGTTGACGGGATATAGGCAATATGGGGCTCGTTTTGAAGCTAGTGAGCTCAGGAACACGGAGAACATAATTGAAAACCTTGAAAATGAGATTTTTGATGAAATTTGAATTTTCAAAACTTTTCAGAAATTTTTTTCTCTATTTCTTTTCGGAAATTGAACAAAAAATGATGGAATAAAAACAACATAGGGTTCATTTTCAAGCTTCAAACTTTAGAAATCCAAAAACTACAGTTAGGAGTCTTGAGAACAACATTTTCAGTGAAATTTGAATTTTCTGAATTTTCAAAATTTTTCCAAAAATTTTTTTCTTCAATTTTTATTCGGAAATTAGTTTTTTTGACTGAAAACTGTCAGAATTGTGACCCTGACACCGAGAGCTTCAAAATGAGCCCCATATTGCCTATATTCCGTCAACTTTCATTTTCCGGACACGCGACGCCGACCGCGACGCACCCGAAATTCAAAAGCCAACGGAATATAGTCAATATGAGGCTCATTTTGAAGCTGACGATGTCAGAAATTCAAATAAAATAGTTTCAGATCGATTTGAACACGAATTTTCAGAATATTAATTTTAAAAAATTTTTCGAAAAAAAATTTTTTTAAATTTTTTTTTCACCGGAAAACGATGATTTCAAGCTTCGTAACTATCATTTTCTGTCTTCTGAACTCAGTAGCTTCAAAATGAGCCCCATATCGCCTATATTCCGTCAGTTTTGAATTTTGACCTCAGCACGCGACGCCGACCGCGACGCACCCAAAAAACAAAAATCGTCCGAATATAGGCAATATTGGGCTCATTTTAAAGCTAACAACCTCAGAAATCTCAATTTCATAGTTTCAAAACCCCAGGATTAGTGTATCTCAAACCTGATACAACTTCTTCGGGTTCATTTTGATTCGGGAGTTCTGAAGCATCAAAAGGACAGCGTTTTTGATGAAATTAACTCTATCCGCTTCTGCTTGAATCATCTGAGCATCTAGAGCGGCATCCGGTTCAAATCTGAAGTACAGTATACCTACAGTAATCCTTCTACAGTAACCCCCCTACTTCTTGACTATCCACTCGAGAAGTTCGGCCACCAATTGGAAGTTCGGAGTTCGGAAGTTCTCAATTGACATCAGACGGGGATAGCGAAGAGTGCGCGTCATTTCGCATAGATCTGGAAGAGAAATTGAGTTTTTGGGTTTCTAGGCCACGTAGGGGAAAGTTAGGCCACCAGGTAAAAGTCGGTTTTTTGGGTGGAATAATAATTTTAGATAGGTTTTAGGGGGTTTATAATTTCAAAAATAGTGTCAGGGACTAGTTTTGAGTAAATTTGGGTTTCTAGGTCATGGAAAAAAAGTTAGGCCACCAAGAAAAATATAGTTTTTCGGCTGGAAAATAATTTTTAGATAGGGTTTAGTTGTCTTCTTAGACTAAAAATAATTTCAGGGACCAGTTTCTACTATATTGGACATTCTAGGCCATTAAAATTGCAAAGCTCTTCCACCAAAATGAAAAAGTCTCGGAAATCGATTTTTCTCCGGATTTTTTTGGTTTTTGTTGGTTTTTATTGATTTTCAACGGATTTCCACGTGTTTTCCACTATTTCCATCATCAAAAATGCCTATTTTCAACAGAAAACACATATTTTTCGCCTATTTTCTCAATTTTTCCGGTCAAAAATGGATAAAAACTCACTTCTCAGCTCACGAAACGACATTTTCCACCTGAAATTCAGTATTCTGCCTCTCTTTTCCTCTTTTCTCGACGGCTTTCCACTGTTCCCATGGAAACTGCTCAGCGCAAAGCGGCTACGATCGACAAGCGCCGCCTCTTCGCCCTCTTGTGCATTGCCCGCAAACACCGTCACGTCGGAATGCAGACCAAGTGAAGAGGCATCGCCCGCCTATATTTTCTCACTTTATTTGCGCTTCTTCTTCCGTTTTTCATCGATTTTCACTGAGAAACGCGGATTTTTGTGTAGAATTTTGAGTTTTTTAAGGTTTTTAGATAGAAAAAGCGTATTTTGCTGTCCTAAATCTATGAAAAATGGATTTTCAAAATAAAAAATTAAATTTTGCTTTTTTTTCGCTAGTTTTCGATGGAAAAAGCGATTTTTCGTTGGAAATAGTTGAATTAAAAATTAAGAAAGCTGAAGGAATATAGGAAAAGCGAGAAAAAAGCGAAATAAAAAAAAAGAAATTTATTTGAAAATTTTTTTATTTCAATTTTCATCATTTTTGATATTTTCTTCTTTCAGGAAACTCAAAAATAAGCAGAAATCATCAAAATGAATCCAATAAAAATATTTTTATGCCAAATATTTAAAAAAAATTTCGGTTTTTTCCGAAAATTTTCATTTTTCCAATAAAAATAAGTTTTTTCTACTCAAGACTCACCTCAATTCTCTCGAAAAACTCCAGGAAAAATCTCGTTCTCCCCCTCTAAACCTTCGAAAACCCCTATTTTTCCCTATTTACCCTCCAAAATCCCTTATCTTCCAGGTAATTCCCGGTCAATCAATGGCTCTGAGAAAGTGCGGAAATCTGTTCGCCGCCCGTCTGGCTGCCAATTCTGCCCGATCGGCTTCCAGTAAGTTTATTCGGAAATGATGAAATTCCGCCAAAAAACCCGAAAAAATCCGAAAAATCCGAAGAAAATCCCATTTTCCATTAAAAATTCTGAATTTTCGGTCTACAACCCGGATTTTGGGCTTAAACACCTGGTTTCTGATAGTGAAAAATTTGAAAAAAGCTAGAAAACCCCCATATTTTCTCCTAAAACCGGGTATTTTGAGCTAAAAATCAATTTTTCCGCCACAAAACCCAAAATCCCCCTCAAAATTGCAGCGATGACAGTCCGTGACGCTCTGAATCAGGCGATGGACGAGGAAATCAAGCGAGACGATCGAGTATTCCTTCTGGGAGAAGAGGTCGCCCAATACGACGGAGCCTATAAGATTTCGAAGGGATTGTGGAAGAAGCACGGAGATAAGAGGATCATCGACACCCCTATCACTGAAATGGGATTCGCTGGTAGGGATTCTAGCTGAAAATCTGGAAAAAACGGGTTTTGTAAACCCAAAAAAAATGATTTTCTGACTAGAAATCCTTAGGAAACGAGGTTTTTGACCCCGAAAACCCAAAAAAAGCGGTTTTCCAGTCGAAAATCCATTTTTCCGGATAAAAATCCTCCCAATTCAGGAATCGCTGTCGGCGCGGCGTTCGCTGGTCTCCGTCCGATTTGCGAGTTCATGACGTTCAACTTCTCAATGCAGGCCATCGATCAGATTATTAATTCGGCTGCCAAGACGTATTATATGTCGGCTGGAAGGGTAAGACCATCTTTGGAGGCTTATTGCTCAGTTTGAAAGGCTCTGGGACGTTTTTTAGGGGGTTCTAGGCTCAAAATGCCACGGAATTCCGTCCAGAAGCATGTTTTACTAGTCTAGATGACCTTTCTAATGGAATTCATATGACATTCACATGATACGATCTCTCTCACGCCATGTGGCTGATAAGAGAAAAGGAGAAAAAGAATGATCTGATGGAAACTTCTCGGAACACATTGTGATCTGTGAATTTGCAAAAAAAAGTTGATTGGTCTATAAAGGAAGATTGTTCTGAGGGTTAACTGGAGGGGATCTACAGTAATCCTTGATCCATAGGGTAGATACAGTAGTCTAGAATCAACAAGATCCTTCTACAGTAGTCCTGAGGTCTTCCTACAGTACCCCTCTAGGCACCGCAGCGTTCCTAACCCTCTCATTCTTCCAGGTCCCCGTCCCAATCGTATTCCGTGGACCAAACGGAGCCGCCGCCGGAGTCGCCGCCCAACACTCTCAAGACTACTCTGCGTGGTATGCTCACTGTCCCGGACTGAAGGTTCTCTCTCCATACAGTGCTGAAGACGCCAAAGGACTCTTGAAGGCCGCTATTCGGGATGATAATCCGGGTATGTAACTGGATTTCCAGGGGAAAATCCTCAAATCTGCAACCTTCTTCCTTAAATATGGAAAGTATAGCGCAATACATTTTGTCGACGTGGCATGTCAAACAAAAGCGTGGACAAAAAAACGTGTTTATTTGTGTCGGCACGGGTTTCTCAGCTCCTACTCGACAGTTTTTTTTCGTTTTTTCACCATTCGATAGGAAATTTATTCTATATGATGCCCCTATTTTTTATTTTTTGATTAGAGAATTTTGAGCCGAGTTGTGTGCATTCTACGAAAGTGCACCTCATTTTCGGAGGGGGAGAGAGGCGCGCCGAAATAGGCCTTCTTTGGGCGCTTGTTACTCGGCTCCTACCTGACCGTTTTTAATAATTCTTTTTTATCCATTAGATAAATTGCTCATAAGTCATATTATATAGTTTTTACCATTGATTTATGTGAAAATAATTTTTATATTTGTGGTGGGGAAAAGTGTGTGTTTTTTTATTTTTGAAAAGTTTTTCGCTTCTGTGGTGACTCTAATTTCTTCAAATCTATGAATATGTGGATAAAATCCGATAGAGAAAAAAATTCTGCGTCGACTGATATAAGATTTAGCCAAACTTTAGTTCAAAAATTTTTCAGGAAACGGGAAAAACGTGATTTTTTGAGGTTTCTTGCGTCTCCTGAAAAATTTTTGAACTGAAATTTTTTTGATTTGATACTCAAATTACTTCATTTTTGAAAACAAAAAGGGAAACAAAATTTCAGCTTGATCGGAAAAATTTGAACCGAGTTATGACAAAAAGTTCATTTTTAGGCAAAATTAAATAAACTAAATTTTTTGTTTCGCATTGTTTTGCAGATTTCTTTATACGAATCGATAGAGTTTTGTTCGCTGATTACAATGATATATAATTTGATATAGTTTTGTCGCGAAATCCGGGCGAAAATTGGGGGCAAAGTTTCAGAGCAGGCTCCGCCCCCTTTTATTACTGCGTGCGCGAAGCGCACCTCTGTCACGAGGTCTATTCGCCCCGAACGAGCGAAGCGAGTGAGGGGCGGATAGACCGGCACTCCTGGAAATCCCCTAACATCCCCCGGAAGCTATCCTCTGATCTCGGGCCGAAGGCCCGATTAGGAGCTCATTGAAGCTTTACCTATAGAAGCAGAGCTTAATTCTAAATACGAGGCCTGTTCGACCCGAACGAGCGGAGCGAGCGAGGGGCGGACAGGCCGGCCTCCCTACTCCCACTAACAAGGCCGCAGGCCGTACTCCGATCCCGCGCCGCAGGCACGGGTTACTCTTTAGGATCTCATTGAAGCTTAAAGCATAGAAGCAGAGCTTAATGCTCGATACGAGGCCTGTTCGCCCCGAACGAGCGGAGCGAGTGAGGGGCGGACAGGCCGGCCCGCCTACACCCACTAACAGCGCGTGGCATAGCCACGCCTAGCTTTTGAGCCCGTTAGGGCTCAAAAGCTAGTCTGCCCTCTCTCTTAAACTGCGAAAGTATGAGGTCGACATTTTTTGTGTGTCCGTGTGTGTGTGTGACCGCATGTCCGAAGCAGTTTCTCAGCTCCCACCTGACCGATTTTCATACTTTTTTGACTAAAAGATAGGAAAAGTTCACCACTACTTGCCCCTCTTTTCCGATTTTCAAAATTTAATCTTTTAAATTTTCTACGGTCATTTTAGTGGTTTTTCAGTACTAATTCTCACCTTCCCAGGGGGAAAGTGGTCGTCTACACGTAAACAATAGTGGCCAACGCGAGCCCGTTTCGATGTCGGGCGCTGCATTTCTATACCTCCCCGCCTCTGCTCGCGCGCGCGAGGCGACATGAAAATGGAAAAATGGCTTAGTGGGTTATTAAAAACAGTAAAAAAAACAGTTTTTTGGAAGAATTGTTCATAATTAAAGTGATTTGAATAAAAAAAGCTCAACACGCGGAACGCGTCTGGCCTGGCCGCCGGAACGAGCGGAGCGAGTGATGGCGGTCAGGCTAGTTCCATTGAAAAAGCCTCATTTTCGTCAAATTCGGCTCCAAAGTCCCACTTTTTTGTGAAAATCAAGAATTTTACCTTTGAAATATGGGTTTTCCGCCTTAAAATTGACGATTTCAGCTCCAGAACCCCCATTTTTCCTCTAAAAAACCAGGATAACCTCCCCTTTTTCAGTGGTATTCCTCGAAAACGAGATTCTCTACGGACAATCGTTCCCAGTCTCCGACGAGGTCCTTTCCGATGAATTCGTTGTCCCAATCGGAAAAGCGAAAATCGAGAGACAAGGAGACCACGTGACAATTGTCTCCTACTCCAGAGGAGTGGAATTCGCACTGGAAGCTGCTAAACAACTAGAATCCATTGGAGTATCTGCAGAAGTTGTCAATCTTCGATCCCTTCGTCCATTCGATTTCGAAACGATTCGTCAATCGGTCCACAAAACGCATCATTTGGTTTCTGTTGAGACTGGATGGCCATTCGCCGGAATTGGAGCGGAGATTGCTGCTCAGGTTATGGAGAGCGATGTTTTTGATCAATTGGATGCGCCGCTTTTGAGGTGAGCAATTAGGAGATGTGCATAGGGAAGATGGAAAACTCGATTTTTGAGTTGGAAAACTCTATTTTTCAGCTAAACAGTCTATTTTCCAGTCGGAAAACTCCATTTTTCAGTTTAAAATCTCTATTTTCCAACCGAAAAACTTGACTTTCCAACTGAAAATTTCTGTTTTCCAGCCCTATTTTCCGGTCGAAAAACCCGGATTTTCTGCAAAAAAATTTGACTTTCCAACTGAAAATCCCTATTTTCCAGCTTAAAAAAACTCTATTTTGCAACAGAAAATTCCTATTTTTTGACTAAAAAACTCGATTTTCCACCAAAAAATCCCTATTTTCCTGCTAAAAATCCCTATTTTCCAGTCAAAAATCCTTATTACCCAACCAAAAATCCCCTTTTTCCAGCTAAAAATCCCTATTTTCCAGTCAAAAAAACCGGATTTTCACATAAAAATCCCTACTTTCCATAAGAAAAACCCGGATTTTCCAGCTAAAAATCCCCATTTTTGAGCTAAAAATCTCGATTTTCTATCTGAAAATCTCTATTTTCTAGCTAAAAACCTAAAAATCTCTAAGCACCGCCCCCTTGCTCATCCCTAAATCCCTTTCCTTCCAGAGTGACCGGAGTGGACGTTCCAATGCCATATGCTCACACTTTGGAGCAAGCGGCTCTTCCGACAGCCGAACACGTGGTGAAAGCGGTGAAGAAGAGTCTGAACATCGCCTAAGGAGAGGCTCCGCCCCTTTTTCCCTATAGGCCACGCCCCTTTTTTGTCTCATTTTGATCCATAATTCGTTCTCTTTTCGATTTTCTATGACTTCCCGATGCCCTCCTTCTTCTTTTTTCTAGAGCTTAGATTTCATTTTTAGGCACGGTTTAATAGGCTCCGCCCCTTTTCTCTGGCCACGCCCCTTTTTGATTTAGATTATTGTAGAGTTGAAACGAGTATCTATATATAAAAATCGTTTTTTGAAAAACAAGCCACGCCCCTTTTCCGCATCCCCTCTTTTCGGAGGAATATGCGCTTTTTGAATGGCGGATAGGTACTCCCTTTTGCTCCGAGAATTCCTCCTTTTCCCTCTTTTTTTGGAGGAATCTTTGACGGAGACTCTTCCCCTCTCTTCCCCTTTTCCCTTCTTGTTCGCCGCCGCGTTCCAGCTACTTCATTCTTCATGCAAATTTGACGTGTTTTTTCATTTTTTTTTCACTTTTTCTCGTTTTTCACTGCGTTTTTAGTTCTATTTTTGGGAGGTTTTTACGGGAACTTTTTACTCTCTTTTTTTTCTGTATTTTTGGGGGTTTTGGGAGTTTTTTGAGGGTTTTTCAGGGTTTCGGGGGATTCTTTGAGGTTTTTGAGGGTTTTTGAGGTTTTTTGGGAGTTTTTTGTACTTATTTTGAAGGGTTTGGGGGATTTTTTGAGAATTTTTGGGAGTTTTTATACCTAAGTATCTCCCTATCATTGACGCCATTTTTTTGGGGATTTTGGGCTTTTCCGAAATATTTTGACGGAACGAAATTTTTGGAAGGGCTAAAGAAGATCTATTTTTGAAGAGGTGGTGGTGCCTTATACTGAAGAAAAGGAGGAGGGGACCAGAACCCACCTCTCCACTTGAAGAAGTTCATTCTTTTCTTTTTTTTTTTGATTCAAGGGAGCACATTGAAATTTCGCTTTGGTTTTTGGTGTCGGTCAGAAATGAAAAGAGGTTTTTTTAGGAGAAACTATATTTAAAGGGGGATAGAAAAAATTCAAAGTAACTAACCAGTCGAAGCTCCGCCCATTTTAGGCCCCGCCCTTTTTCAATATTAATGTAAACTTTTTTCAATAAGCTCCGCCCCTTTCTAGCTTTAAAATCGCCATTTTTGTGTTTCATATTGTAATTTTTTGCAAAAAGGCTCCGCCCTTCTTTCCTAGTGATGCCTAGGCTCCGCCTCTTTTTTGATACTAAATTATGGTTTAACTTCTTTTTTTCGATAGGCTCCGCCCCTCTGAAAAAATTGTTCCGAAGTTTTCTAGTTTACAAATAATTTTCCTCCGAAGCAATTTTTTTGTTTCCGAATCAGTGACTCTCCCTCCGAAATTTTCGGAATTTGTGTCCTCCCCCTCTTCATCATTTTTTTCCCGATTTTCGGGAAGAAAAGATTCTCGGAATGAATTAGAGAGTTTGTTTCCACTTCACTTCAGCTTTTTTTTGATTGTGATGAAATTAAGAACACGAATCCCCAATTTAATAATGGGCGGTTTTTAGAATTTATTGAAACTAAAAAATTTCAAAATCAGAAGAGATTTTTTCTGTTTCAAAACCTGATAGACTTCTAAAAGGCGTCCATTCCTTGATTTTGCGGTTCTTGTTTTTTCGAAACGGATAAGATTTTATTTTCAGTGAAATATTGCAACAAATATCATGAACTGAGCATTTATTAACCAGCACTTCTAGAAACGAATGAATGTTGAAACAGCGATTTTTTTAACACCGAAAATTCTCTTAACGAGTTTTAGAAACAGTTGGATTTTTCTGGACTTTTTTTTAAATAGAGGAATTTCGGAAATTATATTGAAAACCTTAATTGTCGATGGCTGCGGGACTTCTGAAAGGCTGAATACCAAGACAATTTACTAGATTTTAGGGTGAATTCAATATTCAATATGACAGTCTTGAAACTGAAAAATTTTTGAAAAAACTATTTTTTTTTGAAATGAACACATATTTATGTTTCCGTTTCAAATCCTTTCAGACTTCAGACGGGCAAAAACACATAAGTTTGGAATTTTTTTCGAAAGTAGATTAGATTTTCGCGTTTTCTCAAACATACAGTAACCCTGGCGCAAGTGATAATGTTAATTTCAGAGAGGGAACTTTAGTCAGGGTTTTTAGTTTCGAACCGGAGATTTTGACGTTTTAATTGAAATTCAAGCCTAAATTAAATGAAACGTGAAGATTTTCGGGAAATTTGTTTGAAATGGTAAGAGAATATTTAACATTGATTACCCAGTACTTCTAGAAATGATAAAATATTGAAACAGAAATTATTTTTTGATATTGAACATTTTCTAAACGATTATTAGAGACCTGGACTCTTTTTAACCACCCGGAATCTCCGAATTCCTCTAATATAGTGATCTCCCCCCTTTCGAGCCCTCCGTTCCTCTTTTTTTCTCGTCAAAACACACAAAAAATGGGGAGGAGGGAGAAGAAGGTATCTTAGAAGTGCCAGAGTTGACGATGTCTTTTCAGAAGACATATTAACGTCTTCTTCTTCTTCTTCTTCCAGAAGAAAGGAAGTTATGGAGAAGGAAAAGGGATACACACTTTAAAATGAAGTGTGTATCCCCCCGTATGCTTCAGAAAGTGGTGGATGAAAAAGCATTCTTGGAATTTAGAATTTATTTTGAATTTTAATTTTTTTGTGGTCTAGGGTTACTGTAGCTTTTTCTTCTAGTCAGTATAGTATGAGAACTAGAAAAATTCTATGAGAAAAATAGGATTTTGCAAAAATTATATTTTTTTGAAAATTTAATTAGCACGTCTACCTAGCTTCTAATTATTGTTTTTCGGCATTTTTCACCAGGAATCTGCAGATTTTTTAATTTTTCCTTTGTTATTTTGGTGTAGGCTTTAGCCGATGGGACTACTGTAGATGGAAGTGCGGAACAAAATTCCAAAAATTTTCTGTTTCAGGTAAAATTAATTATTTCTATCTTTCTCTTGTTTCTCACTATTTCTTTCACTAATTAGACAAAAATAAAGGTTTGATAACAGAAAATAGGCGAAAGGAACACAAAGTTCTGAGATTTGACTTTAAGAGTTGTAGAATTTCCGATATCACCCATCCCTACTACTGTAGCTATATAGAGACTTCCGAAATTAATTTTTTCTGAATTTAATTACAAAACTAGTTATCTAAACCATTATCAGTACCCTTAACTTCTGAGTTCGTTGAGATTAATTCGGTTGTTTTTTGATTTTTTATCGAAAAGCAAAAAAAAACACTGTTTCAAATTTATTTGATTACTGTAGAAAATCCCTAATTTCTACTTCATCGTATTTTATTTTTGATTTTCGTTGCTTCCAAAATGTCGGGAGAAAAATGAATTATCGAATCATAATTATCTTTTTCTCCTCCTCCTTCAAGTTTTTCTTGTTTTATGACTATTCCTGGATTACTGTTGTTTTATTTCTTTTTTTTCAATTTCCTCAATTATCCTAGATTTTCTTTTTTATTGCTGTAGTTAAGATTTTTTCCTGATCTAAACCCGATCGAAGCGATTCTTCAAAACCATGTTAGTTTTTTTCATTGGTCAATGAAACACAAATAATTTGTCCGAAGGGATTAGAAAAATTATTGTCCACAATTAGAGTGGATTACTCTGAATAACGGGATCAGCTAGAAAAAAACCAAAAAACTAAGAATTTTTGGAAAAATATGATTTTTCGAAAAAAAAATTTTGTCCACGCGGAGTGCACGGGTACTCGAAAATTGAAAATCAACGTAACCTAGTCATGATTATACTCATTCGAACCGTCTTGACATCCTGATTCCGAATATCTTATTCTCAAATCGAAAATCTCAAATTTGACCGGGTTACGGTAGTTTTTCTGAAAGAAAATTTTTTTCAGTTTCAAAAAAAATTGGATTTTTTTATTTTTGATTTTCGAGAATTCGGATGTTGCTACATTTAAACTGTACTTTTTTAAACAAATTTACGAGAAAACTTATACAAAAAGACATATCAAAACCAAAAAAATGTACAGTTTCTATCAAATCCTAAAAGAAATTTCCCAAAAAGAAATAATATTCCCATACAACAACCCCTTTTTATTTGTTTTCTAATAGTCTAGGTTAACAAAAAAAAGAAAAACTAGACCAACATTAATTCCAAATTCATTTTCAATTATATTCACCCACATCAAAGAATTAATGATCATAGGGGGGAACACATAGAGAAAAACACACGAATTTTTTGAAATTTCTGGAATTTTGGCGCATTTTAAGCCTCTTTTCGATTTTGAAAGGACTTTTTATTTTAAAATAGGAAGTCTTGTGTACTCCTCTTGGAGAAGAGGAACATTATGAAACAATGACGTGTGTATATTAAACAGAAGACATGTTCTTCTATTCGAGATTGTTCATCTGGAAAAAATATGAATGTTGACTAATGCACATTCATTTTGATAGAAGTTCCCGGGTCTAGATTTATAAGAGGTTTTTTTTGGAGTTTGACTTTTTTTAGGATTAAATGGAACTTTAGGTTTAGTAATTGAAAAAATAATTGGTACGATTAAATTGAAAATTAATTTTTTTTTCTTTGGATTTTCTTGAAACGGTGAATTTTAATTTTCAAATGTTGTCATAAGTTGCTTCAATTTCGTATTGAAAAATATTGTTTGAACCATGAAAAGCTAACTTGATTACCCTTTCAAACACAGCATCAGAAAACAAAAAGTTCTGAAAATGCTTCAATATTTTCTGAAACCAAAAAAAAAATTTTTTTCAGAAAATCTACCGTAACTTGGTTACTTTTGAGATTTGTGACTTGAAAATAGTATATTCAGAATCAGGGTGTCAAGACGGTTTGAATGAGTATAAACATCACCGGATTCCATGTAATTTCGATTTTGGGGCCCGTGTACTCCTCGTGGACAAAAATTTCATTTTTTCGAAAATTAGTTTTGTTTTGGATTTTTGAATTTTTGAGCATTCAGTCCTACTGTAGACACCTTTCAAGGCCCTATAACTAAATATAGAGAAGAGATACGGAAAAGTAGTCAACTTACAAGTTGTTCAATTTATTATGAGCAATATTTTATTAGTTGACTCATTTTTTATATTTCTTTCGGGAACCGAAAAATAAGAATTATTGCGTACTTAAGATTAATGAATTTATGTTTCGAAACTTCATTTTTTGGTTTTTCATTGAAACAGTAAAATTCAAATTATTGCGACACGTTTTAAAAATTTGTTAGTTTCCTGTGTACTCCCCTAGGATAACTTTTTTCGAATTCTTCGCTGAATTTTTCAAAAAAAAAACAACTGCTTGTACCAGTAAAACTACCGTAATCGAGTCAGTTTTGAGATTTTTGATTTGAAAATGATATTTTTAAAATCAGGGAGTCAAAACGGTTCAAATGAGTATAATCATGACTGGGTTCCGTCAATTTTGAATTTTGGGGCCCGTGTACTCCTCGTGGACAAAATTTTTTTTTTAATTTTGAATGTTTCTGTTTCTAATTAGATGGAATATGAGGTCTTAATGCTTTTTTGTACTTCTTTCGGATTATTGTTCCACCGAAAAACTAATTTCAAAAAACGTTTTTTCAAAATTTTTTTTCGAATTTTTCAAAAATTTATCCCCAATTCCTAGTAATATCTTCATTATTGGGGTATTATTCTAGACTAGACACCAGTAATATATGTTCCTTAAATCCCCCCTCATTGTTGATCCATTCATTTCATTCTCATTGTTCTTCAAACAACAACTATTCCTTTTTTTGGATTCTCTTTTTTCTGGAAAAATTTCAAAAAACTCTACTTTTCTATTCAATGTGCAAAGAGATCATTAGTCATCTGATTAAAAATGTAGTAAAAAATCAAAAATCAAAAAATTCTGAAATTCTTTTAATTTTTTTGAAACTGAAAAAAAAAATTTCAGAAAAACTACCGTAGCCCGGTTAGTTTTTGGTTTAGAGTCTTGAAAATGATATATTCAGAATTAGCAAGTTGAGACGGTTTAAATGAGTATAATCATGACTAGGTTACGGTAATTTTCAATTTTTTAAATTTTGGGTCCCACCACGAAAACACATTTTCTACCGTAACTTGGCTAGTTCTTGTCCAAACTCAAAAATTTTTCGATATCCAGAATAAGCATGTTGAGTCGGTTTGAATGAGTATGATCATGACTAAACTACAATAATTTCCTATTTTCGAGTCCCCGTGTACTCCTCGTGGACAAAAAAAATTTTTTTCCAAAAATTCTTAGTTTTTTGGTCTTTTTTCTTGGCTAATTCCGTTATTCAAAGTAATCCTGTCTAATTTATCAGTAGGGGGTTTTCAAGTACTCATCCCCCTCGTAAGTACCACACATTTATCATTCCTCCACTTTTCTTCTTCAACTTTTCCGAGGAGGAGGAAGAAGCACTTCAGAATTCTTATTTTCTTGGGTATTTTGAGGAAGTTTTTATAATGAGTCATAAGGTTGGAATTGATTTTTTCTTCTTATGCAGATTACTGTAGTCTTGATTTACTCTTGATTTACATTTTCTATCGATCTAATTTTTTCTTCTGATTTTTATCGGACAATCGACTGCAAGAAAGCTTTAGAACCTTTTATCTATTTTAGAAACAGAACAAATTTAAAAATTTGAAAAAAAAAATTTTTTTTGAAAAAATGAACTTTTTGTCCACGCGGAGTACACGGACCCGAAAATCGAAACATTTTGGAACCCAATCATGATTATACTCATTCAAACCGTCTTTACTTCTTGATTTCAAATATTTAATTATTTTTGAGTTTAGTCGAAAACTAGCCGAGTTACGGTAGAAAATGTATTTTCTAGGTGAGACCCAATTTGAGAAAATTGAAAATAACCGTAACCTAGTCATGATTATACTCATTCGAACCGCCTTGACCTGCTGATTCCGAATATATTCTTTTCAAGTCAAGTATTTTAAAACTGACTGCTTTACGGTACTTTTTCTCGAAAAAAATTTTCCATCTCAGAAAAAATTAAAGAATTTTCTGTTTTCTGATTCTGGAGTACTAGTCTCGATTGATTTTGATGTCATATAGAAGCCGTATTTTTTCAAATGAATTCACGAGTAACTATAAACCAACAGTTAAAAATTAATTTTTGAAAAAAATGAAATTTTTGTCCACGAGGAGTACACGGACCCGAAAATTGAGAACTCTCGGAATCTAGTCATGATTATATTCATTTGAACCGTCTTAACTTCCTGATTTCAAATATATTATTTTCTAGTCGAAAAACTCAAAACTAGCAGGGTTACGGTAGTGTTTCTGGAAAAGAATTTCAAAAATTAATGATAACCATTGATTGGTTCCCAAAAAGGATTTTAAAAGTGTCAACTATCAAAATGTTGCTCATAATTAACCAATTTGACCACTTTTTTCTATCTCTTCTCTGAATTCAAAAAGGTGTCTACAGTATGACTAAATGTGTTTTGAACGTACTTTGGAACTCTTTCTCTTCATATTTTAGTCATGAGCAATACTCTTTTTTATGAATAGCAGCAATTAAACTATTTCCCATGACTCCCTCCCTCCTCTTCAATATGTGCCTGAAGTTAGATCTATTCATTTTGAACTCCTGAGAATATTTTTTGATTACGTAGAAAATTTTCTTATGTCTGATACTATTATTCTAATATCTTAAATTTTGGAATATTTTTGAAATTATAACTTTTTTGAAAAAGTAAAAAATATTTCAAAAATTACTAGTTTTCGGGTCTCATCACGAAGTTACATTTTCTACCGTAACCCGGTTAGTTTTGAGATTTCTATCTCAAAAATGCTATATTCAGAATCAGGGAATCAAGACGGTTCGAATGAGTATAATCATGACTAGGTTACTGTAATTTTGAATTTTTCGAATTTTTTGGCCCCACCAAGGAGAAAAAAAATTGTTCAGTTTGTTATGAGCAATATTGAATTAATTGACACCATTTTGATAATTCTATTTTACTCAAGACATTCCTGGATTAATGGTTTTGGGTCGAAATATTTTTTTGGTTTTTTCACTGAAACAGCAAATTTATTATCATTGTGATTTTCAAATTTTTTTTCAGAAAAAGTACCGTAGCCTACTGTAACTTTGTCAATTTCAGTTTTTTTGAATCAAAATCATAGACACACACATCAAAAAATCAAAAATTCTTCAAACCTTTTACTTTTTTTCTGAAACTGAAAAATATTTCTTCTAGAAAAATTATCGTAACCCGGTCAGTTTCGAAGTTCAAGGATTGGAAATTATATATACGAAATCAGCAAGGCAAGACGGTTTGAATGAGTATAATCATGACTAGGTTCCAAGAGATTTCAATTTTCTGGTTCTCGTGTACTCCTCTCGGACAAAAATTACATTTTCTAAAAATAATCCATTTTTTCTGAAACTGGAAAAAAATTATTTTCAGAAAAAGTACCGTAACTCGGTTAGTTTTGAGATTTTCGACTTGAACATTATATATTTGAAATCAAGAGGTCAAGACAGTTCGAATGAGTATAATCATGACTAAATTACGGTCATTTTCAATTTTCGGGTCCGTGTACTCCGCGTGGACAAAATTTTTTTTTGGAAAATCAGATTTTCTCCAAAATTATCGGTTTTTTCTTGTTTTTCTTTGTTTCTAGTTTTTATTCGTCTCCATTATCTATGATCTGGCACAAAAACGGCTTTTTCCAAAAAAATTAATTTTTTTCTGTTCCATTTTTTCATAATATATCATTGTATATTTCTATCAAACAATACTTCGGTAAAAAAGGAAATAACTTAATTTCCCTATTACGTCATCAAAATTCCAACTGTCAAAAGTTCAAAGTATATATGTAACTTTTAAGTTTTCCCACCCAAAATCCTCTTTTTCGGAAGTTTCTAGACCCCCACCGGGAAATCGGGTCCTTCTTTAGACCACTCCTTGTTTCTTCACGTGCCTTCTTTTGGAAGTTTCGGAAGAAGGGGTTGGAGATAATCCACATGGGAAACAGCACTTCTTCCTCTTCGTTTTCCACCTCTAAACATTCAAAATCCTTCCCTTTTCCCTCTTTTTTCCAGAAAAATCCATATTTCTAGCATACTCCTAGTCAGGTCAATTTTTCTAGGCTCCGCCCATTTTTTTTGAAAAAAACAATTTGTGTTTCGATTCATCTTTATATGTCTTTGTTAGTATCATTCCAATTGTTTTTCCATTTTTCCCCATAAATTTTAAGCTCCGCCCCCTTTTTTGTAGTTGAATACCCTTAAATTTGTGTTTGAAGGCATCCTTCCTTCTTCCTTGAGTTCTAAATAGAAAATTATTTTTAAGCTCCGCCCTTTTTTTTAAGAACTAAATTACATAGATTCACCTGATATCTAATTTTTCCTCTTTTTTAAATAAGTTTTTCCATAAAATTTAAGCCCCGCCCCTTTTTTAAATATAGTTCAAGTTCTTATACATTTGTGAACATCCTCTCTTCTTCCTTGGATTCTAGAAAATTATTTCTAAGCTCCGCCCCTTTTTTTATATCATGATCCTTGACTTCATATTAATTGTATGTGTTTTGAACGGAAATTATTAAGCCACGCCCCTTTTCTCGACTAAACAAAAGATCACTCGTTTAGCTCTTACCTACCTAGACACATGTAGTTTCATTGTTCGTTCCTTTCTCTCTCTCTCTCTCTCTCAAGAAAAAAAAACAGACAAACACACACAATGAAATAAAACATTCGAAAGAATGCACACACATAAAAGTGGTCCCCCCCTCTCTCCCTCTACTACCTGAGAAGACAGACTAAAAGAGAGAGAGAAGGCATTCCCTTTTTTATGATCGGCCACTCTCTCTTTCTCTAGTTTTTTTTTTTGAAAATTGTTTAGAAGAAAAAAAGAATTTTAAAAAGAACCAAGATTTGGGTCAAAGTTCAAAGAAATTCAAAAAATTTTGGTTTTTAGTGAAATTTTGAATTTTCAAATTTTGACTGATAGGTTGGTTTTAGAGGGTTTTCCTTTTATTACGGTCACAAGTCGAAGCAATTTTCCAAATTTTTTGGACCATATAGACTATTTTTAGAAACAGTTTTTTTGTTGAATATTTTGATTTTTAGCAAAAATTTAAGATTTTCAGTTTTGGCCTGGAAACGGATTTTTAGAGGGTTTCAACAATAATTTGGAACTTATAATAGAGAATCCGGAATTTTGACCCCCATATTGCCTAGATTCTGAAACAGCGAAATTTTCGGAAATTTTCATTTTTTGCCAAAATATGAAATTTCCAATTCTGGCTTAAAACCTGATTTTCTGGCATTTTCATGAATTTATTAGAATTTTCCATGAAAGATCCGAAATTTTGAACCCCTTATTGACTATATTTCAGAAAATTTGAATTTTCGAAATTTTTTTTTTGCCAAAATCTAAAACTTCCGAAAATTCAAGCCAAAAACCTGATTTTCTGGGCTTTCCATTAACACATACCAATTCTCCATGTGATTTCTAAAATTTTGAGCCCCTAATTGACTATATTCCGAGCACTTTTTTAAATTCCAAGAGCCGCTTGAAAGGTAATCCGACACCTGTTCTTCTCTTTTTTTTTCTGCAAATATCTATCTTTTTTTTCTGTTTCGCACTATCATCCTTTCCTCTTCTTTCTTTTTACTCATAACAATGTTTTAAGCATATCAGTTTACCCCCCGGATTTTTTTTTGAAAAAATCGAAAATTCCAAAAATTTTCGAAATCCACGTGGCAAATTGAAATTTTTGGTATTTTGTTGCAGGCTAAAAAAATAGTTTTGAACTGAGCGAAATTGAAGCGCAAATAAAAACGATTAGAACTTCTCGAAAATTAGAAAAACTAATTATTTTTTCGAAACAATCGAAGATTCCACAAATTTGCAAAATCCACGTGGCAAATCTGCCCCCTCTCTTAAACTACGAAAGTATGGGGGGTGACATTTTTTGTGCGTCTGTGTGTGTGTCCGTCTGTCCACACCTGTAGCTCGGCTTTCACTCAACCGATTTTCATAAATCTTTGACCAAAAGATAGGAAATGGTGGCCGCATGATGCCCGTCTCAGATTTTGAAAATTTAAATTTTGAAATTTTTTATGATCATTTTAGTGATATTTTAGGCAGAAGTGGGCGTGTCCTTTTACACGCTTTCTACGCTGGCCCGCGGAACCCGCGAGGCGTCGGCTGCTGCATTTCTATACCTGCCCGCCTTTGCTCGCGCGCGCGAGGCCGAAAACGAAAATGAAAAAGGGGTTTAGTGGGGTATTGAAAACAGTTCAGAGCAGTATTTTTTTTTAGAGATTGTTCATGATTAAAGTGATTTGAATACAAAAAGCTCAACACGCGGAACGCGTCTGGCCTGGCCGCCGGAACGAGCGTAGCGAGTGATGGCGGCCAGGCTAGTCCACTGTTCGAAAATTCCAGAAAATTTTTTCCACGTGGCAAAAAAAAAGAAAAAAAACGAATCAAATTAAAATATTTTTATTAAAAAAAAAAACAAAAGGTTCGGTGCCACGTGTCAAGTGCTTTAGAAGCCAACAGAGAATCCAGAGAAGCATTCGAAAACCCATTGATCCCTCTTTGTGTGGAGCGAAAGGAGTTGGGTGAGGAGGAGGGACATTTTTTTTGAATTCTGAAAACTAGATATAGAATATTCTAGAAAAAAGCTTATAAAAAACTCACATTATCCAAATTTTCTCATCGATAGCGTTTTGTTTTCATTACAACCATTTTTTTCTCCGGTGGAGGCGACGGCGTAGAGACAGAAAAATCGGAACTGATTTCGACTCTGATCGGCGGTCGCCTGAGATGCTCCAATCCACGTTTCTAGGGCACCTGGTCACTTTTTTTCGTACAAAAAAATAGGAAGGTCACTTTTAATTAATTTTTGAAAAAATTTGCCACGTGGATTTTTTGAATTTTAATTTTTCAAAAATCCGCGGAGAAAATTCGAATTTTTTTCGTTTTCGCAAAAAAACGGGGTATTTTATCGTCTGAAATTGACAATGAGCTACTTGAAAACTTTTTCAATAAAATACAATAGTAAGTCTTTTTATTCAATTTTCGTCGATGACAAAAATTGAGATTTGAAAAAAATTTTTTTTTGAAAGATTCTGAGAAACGGAAATAAAGATATCTGGCTCTGAAATTAGCAGATTCCAATTGCGGAGCTTGTTAGCTTCAAAATGAGCCCCATATTGGCTATATTCCGTCAACTTTAATTTTTCGGTTGCGTCGCGGTTGGCGTCGCGTGTCGTAAAAAACTGGTGAAAAACTTCAGAATACCTAGATTTTTCTGAATATTCCCAGATATTTCTTTCATATTTTCTATGGTGTCTAGACAACTTTTCTTTCATTTTTTACTATTCATTGTAACAAAAAAAGTGAGGGTGGAAGGGGGGCTACCTACTTCCGGTCAACCTTTTGACCCCCACCTTCGCTTCCTCTTCCATAATATCCGATATATGAAGAAATTTCATAATCTGAGCAATAAAACTTGTTTTTTGTTGAAATATTTGGAATTTCAAAATAAGTCAAAATTTCGAAAAAAAATTTTTTTTGAAAATTTTTCGAAATTTTTCCAAAATTTTTTTTTCGAAAATGAACTGTTTTCTATATTTTCTAGCTACAGTACCCCTATTCCAGTCAATTCAAGCTTTATTTACCCTCCTTTTTCCTCTTTTTTCAAGTTTTCACCCACAAAACCTTGCTTCTTTAAAATTAGGCCACGCCCCCTTTTTCCAGATTTTTCTTGTACTTGTACGAGTATCTAAAGTGCATTTTCTGTCTTCTGTTTCTTCTTCTCCTAACCAGAAGAACACTGATCTCCGTCCTTCTTTTCCCACCAGATATCACATTTCGAGTGGGATGATGCATAGGTACTCCTCCCCCTCTCTCTTACGTATATATCAAGTACTCTTACAACTTAAGAGAGAAGGAACCATCTAGAAAAAAGAATAGAATCTCAAAATCGGGATTCCTTCTTTTTTCTAAAAAATATTTTTTGAATTTTTGAAAAAAAATTTTTTTTTGGAAAAATCTGGAATTCTGAAAAAAATCGAGGAATCTGCTCCCGATTTTATGAGATTCAGCTTCTTGAGTTGATAGCTTCAAAATGAGCCCCACGTTGCCTATATTCCGTTACCTTTGAGTTTTGACCTACCACACGCGACGCCGACCGCGACGCACTTAAAAATCAAAGCTGACGGAATATAGGCAATATGGGCTCATTTTGAAGCTAGTGAGCTCAGAAATTCAAATTTCATAGTTTCAAAGCTATAAAACCAGTTATTTTCCAATGTTTGAATTTTTCAAAAAAAAAATTTTTTTTCAAAATCTTTCTCAATAATTTTTTTTTTCATTTTTCAAAATTTAAATTTCTGATTTATTTAATTTTGCGATTTTGAAGCTAATAAATAGAAAAAAACCTCAAAAATCCACAGTTCTTAACTAAAAAAGTTCAGAAAATCTTGCTAATCTTACTAACCCAACACCCTCATCCATTCTTCTTGTTAGTTCGACAAACATCAGAGATCCTCTTCCAAACAATGGATCAAGCACATTTCGTCATCGTCTCCTCTATTTTTATAAAAAGAAGAAGAACACATTTCTCTCTTTTTTCTCTTCTACAAAGAGGAATTCGAATGTAAATCTAGTTATGACACACCATCGAAAAGAAGAATGTGCTCTTTTGACCCCCTTTTCTCACCTTTTTTCATGGTTTTCTTGGATAAATATGAAAAAATAAGATAGTATTTTCAGAAAATATGAAATCTCGAGTCAACCACCTTGAAAACGGTATAAAATTTATGATCGAGTGAAAAATGGATTTTTCGAAACAGTAAAATTTTTTCAAATTTTTCGAAAATTCTAAAACTTTTGAAAACGTGAGAATGTGGCTTTAAAATTAAAAAATTTGAATTTCTGAGCTTATTAGATTCAAAATAAGCCCCATATTGCCTATATTCGGACGATTTTTGTTTTTCGGGTGCGTCGCGGTCGGATTCGCGTGTCCTAAAAATTATAGGCAATATGGGGCTCATTTTGAAGCTAATGAGCTCATGAATAATGAATTCAGACATATCAAAGCGTAAAAACCAATTTTGAGAAGAAATTCAAACAAAAATTTTCAGGAAAATTTTGAATTTTCAAATTTTTTTCCAAAATTGATTTTTAGATTTTAATTCTTTTCAATTCATGATTCCCACTTTATTACCTTTGAAATGAACTCTATATTGCCTATATTCCGACAATTTTTGTTTTTCGGGTGCGTCGCGGTCGGCGTCGCGTGTCCCAAAAATGAAAGTTGTCGGAATATAGGCAATATGGAGCTCATTTTGAAGCTAGTGAGCTCAGAAATTTAAAATTGATTGTTCCTAAGCCAGATTTCAGAACGTTTTTCTCAAAATTCTAGGTTTTTCAAAAAAAAATTTCGAAAATTAGCAAAAAAATTTTTTTCCAAATTTCTGCTATTTTCTAACTTTTCCTACTGTCCACTCTCTCTCTCTCTTCTTGCAACCAACAATCTAGACAAATATAACTACAAAAAACCCTCCCCCAATCTAATTAGGTAGAATGCAAAATCCCCTCTCTTCTGGGAGTTCCGGATCCTTTTTCCTCCTCTCTCTCTTCCACAAAAAAGCAGATGGAAAAAAACAACATGTTCGTCTGAAATAAATCCGTGTCTCTTTTTCCGGATTTTTCTTCCAGAAATTTCCAAAAAAATTTTTTTTCAGAATGTATTTTCTTCAATTATTATCAGTGTTAATATCGATGAAAGTGGGACATGTCAGATCGTCTCGATTATTACAACACAATCATTATAATGATGATGGTTATATCAAAGGTAGGGAGGAAATTGAAATTTTGAGCCTTGTTTTTCAAAATAAAAAAAAAATTTTTCGGAAAATTTGACAATTTTTTTCTGAAAATAGGTTTTTAGAAGAAAAATTCTCAAATTTTAAGTCTGACACTACGAAATTCAAATTTCTGAGCTCGCTAGCTTCAAAATAAGCTCAATATTGCTCATATTCCGTCCACTTTTATTTTTGACCTACCAGCACGCGACGCCGACCGCAACGCACCCGAAAAATGGAATTTGTCGGAATATAGGAAATATGGAGCTCATTTTGAAGCCATTGATCTCAAAAACATAAATTCAAACCTCTAAAACCAAGAAAATAAACATTTTTCCATTTTTTTTTTTTAGTTTTCGAGTTTTCCATTTTTTTTTTTTTTTTTTACGCCGACCGCGACCACCCGAAAAATGAAAGTTGAGCAAACCTAAGCAATATGGGTAGGCACCACAGCATAATTTTTAAAATCACTTTTTAGAAAAACTTTTGATTGCAATATGTTCCCCTCCCTTATAGAAGTACATTTCCAAAATTTCAGCCAAAAATTTCTTTCCAATCTTGAGTTATGAACGTTTATGTGGAAGACCTCAATGTACTGATTTTCTCCCCAGCGGCGCTAGAAAAAGGCGAAGTGGGCCGAAGAAAGTTCAATCTGGGGACCCGCAAACGAAAAACAAGCGCGCAACCACTCGACCACGCGGGCGGCGGGCGGCGCCAATCGAGAGGGTGTATAAGAAGCGGGGGCGGTCTCGAGCGCTCCGCCTCATTTTTTATGTTAATTTTTCTGAAAAGTTGGATAGAAAAAGTAAAATAAAAAATTTTGGCTACATTAAAATTTTTTTAAATAAAAAGGGGTTTGTTCAGAATTTTGCGTAGAATCCAATGGTGAAAAGAAAACCTGCGAGACAGCCATGCATCATGGCCAAAACTCAAAAAAACGAAAAATTTCCGAAGTTTATATTTTTCAAACGAGTACGAAAATTACTTAAAAGCTTCCAATCTTTTTGAAATTTGTCATGTATATACATAAGACACTTTACTATCATAATAAGTCAAAAAAAGAGTGGGTCGTCGCTGAAAATTTTTTTCAATTTCTTGTGGCACTTTGAATGAAAATTCTGAAATTTGGCTACATTGAAAATTCATTTTTCTTCCAAAATCGGATTTCTCGTGTTAAAAACTATTGGAATCAATCATAAAAACCTGCGAGACAAGCTTTCTTCATGTGTTTTTTGGCGCCGATCCGAAACTTTTTCGGTTTTCCATAAATTTTCGGTCTTAGAAATGAAGATAACCAAAAACTGATTATTCCATTGAATTCTACGCCATCGATTACATAAAGACATTTTTGACATATAACAATTCTCTATTCTCAACCCGCGGTACAGAGCCTCAAAGTTGGTGCATACCGCTGGGGAGAAAAATTTCGACGCCCCGCCCACTTTCATTGCGGTGCCTAAATATGGGGTTCATTTTGAAGCTGATAAGCTCAGAAATTTAAAAATCGTATTGAAAACAGTCCTCATTCCTTTTCATAGAGAAAAAAAAGAAAAAATTGAAAAAAAATTTATGTCGAGAAAAATTTTTTTCGAAAATTAAAAATTTCCAGCAGAACCGACACATCTAATCGAAACCATTCAAAGACGATATGACAAACGAGTAAGGCCATTTGCAGAAACAAATCGTCCAGTGATAGTCCATATGACTATCGTTTTGGGCATTCTGACAGAAGTGGTAGGTGGATTTTGGGGTATCTAAACCTCCAAAATCTCTATTTTTCAGAGAGAGAATCAACAAGTGGCCTCTTTCGTCATATCTCATGTTCAGAAATGGAAGGATCCGAAATTGGCATGGAATCCGGCGGATCATTCCGGGTTGACCCAAGTGGTCATGCCAAGAAGTCTAGTTTGGGTCCCCAAACTTTTTATTTATAATAGGTGGGTACTGTAGGTACTAAATCGGTATTCTGGAGATGGAAAAGGACTTTTAGGAAAATTTTGAAAAAGTTAAAAACAATTTATTTTTCCAAAAATTTTGAAAAAAAATTTTTTTTTGAAAATTTTTGAAAATTCTGGAAAACTTCAAGAACTGATAATCCGGCTCTCAAACTAATAAATTCGAATTTTCGACCTTGTTAGCTTCAAAATGAGCCCCAATTTGCCTATATTCCGTCAACTTTTATTTTTGGGGCGCGTCGCGGTCGGCGTCGCGTGTCCGAAAAATGAAAGTTGACGGAATATAGGCAATATGGGGTTCATTTCGACGCTGACAAGCTCAGAAATCTGTAAATTTTTATATCTAGGCTCTAAGTTCAATTTTCGAAAAAAAATAATTTGGAAATATTAAAAAAAAAAGTTTTCCAAAAAAAAAGCAAAATTTCAGTATGGACACAAAAGACATGCTGACAGATGATAGATACGATGTCCGAATTCAACACACAGGACACGTGAAAGTGAATTCTCCACAATTCGTGAGCACTTTGTGTCGAATAAACATCGATTTGTTCCCATTTGACACCCAATTCTGTGCAATCGCTCTGGCGAGTCCCCTGTTGTCTGTAGAGGAAATGGATGTAAATGCAACGCAGCCACCTGTGGATTCATATTTTTCAGTAAGTTTTTGAGATTTTTTAAGTAAAAAGTGAAAAAAATTTAAAAAATAGCGGGTAGGTCAAAACTCAAAGTTGACGGAATCTGGGCAATTTGGGGCTCATTTGAAAGCTAGTGAGCTCAGGAATTCAATTTTCATAGTTACAGAATCTTTATTTTCTCAGAAATCCGAAAAAAAAAACTTTTTTTCAAAAAATTTTCAGAAAATTTTTTTTCCGAATTTCCCAAACTTCTAAAATTGCATCATAAACCCGTCTAACGTAACACCCATACACTTTTTCAATTCCAAGAAGAAACCTCCCTAGAAACACTTCAGAATTTCTCTAGAACTTTCTCTCTGACAAGTAGACACTTGACTAGTTTACAGCCTACACATTCTGAACGTTTTTGGACCGGGTTTTCGGGTTGAAGAGTGGCATTTTTGAAGAAAAAAAGGAGGGAGAATTCAAAAATCGATATTAGAATAGAAAAGATTCTTTTAGGAAATTTCGAAAAATAATGAAATTTTTGAAAAATATTCGAAAAAAAAATTATTTTTGGAATTTCTGAAAAAAAAAAACTAAAAAAGCTCCGATTTTCTATTTAATAGTACTCTATTTAATATAGTTAGGTCGTTAGCTTCAAAATCAGCCCCATATTGCCTATATTCCGACAAATTTCATTTTTGGGACACGCGACGCCGACCGCGCCGCACCCGAAAAATGAAAGTTGACGGAATATAGGCAATATGGGGCTGATTTCAAAGCTAACAAGTTCAGAAATGCAATTTCATATTTTTCGGGCGCTATTCTTCGATTTGGAGAGAAAAATTCCGGAAAATTTTTTTATCATTAAAATACTCAAATTCAAGAAAAAATTCCAGGGAAACGCCGAATGGCAAGTGATGAATGTGACCGTAAAACAAATGAAATTCATGGAAGAGGGAGAATATCGAGCAGAAGTTCACTACATCCTCCATCTGAATCGTCGACCAACATATTACATTACAGTAATCGTAGTGCCAACTTTTTTGATTTCGGCGCTCTCTATTCTCGGTATTTTTTCTCCTGGATCAAATGACGGACCACGGAATGAAAAAGTGTCTCTGGGACTTGGTAGTCTGTTGGCCATGACCGTACTCTTGGATATTGTGGCCGGGGCAATGCCTAAATCCGATGCCATTCCTCTTCTTGGCTACTATATCATGCTAGTCATCCTCCTTTGTGCAATTGGAGTCGCCGTTTCCATGGCAATGCTCTCAATGTCCAGATCCTGTATTCAGACATCGAAAATGCCACCTCCACACTATTATCGACTTCTTTTTTTGAATGTTTGTCGTGTTGTTAAACAGAATAATGGGGTTAATGGAGTGCCAATGAACGAGAAACCAACCACTATTACGTAAGATTTTTTTATTTTTGGGAAATTAAAAAAAATTTTTTTTTGAAAAATTTTCGAAAAACTTTTTTTAAAATTTTTTTTGTGAAATCCTGAGAAAACATTCGTTTAGAGAGAAGAGAGAAAACCATCTAAAAGATGAGATCTCAAAAATGGCGATTTCTTCTTTTTTGTCGAAAAAACATTTTTTTGAATTTTTGCTTTTTTTTGGAAACTTTGAAATTCAGAAGAAAAAACCAAAGCATATGTTTCTGGAATTATGAGATTCAAATTCCTGAGCTCATCAGCTTCAAAGTGAGCCCCATATTGCCTATATTCCATCAACTTTCATTTTTGGGTGCGTCGCGGTCGGCGTCGCGTGTCCGAATTTTAAAACTTGACGGAATATAGGCGATGTGGGGCTATTTTTGAAGCTTACAAGATGAGAAAAACAAATTCAGACATATCGAAGCCTGAAAATCAATTTTGAAAAAAATTTGAAAAAAAAATTTTTTTCGAAAATTTGTGAATTTTCAAATTTTTTTCAAAATTGATTTTCAAGCTTTGATATGTCTGAATTTAATTTCCTGAGCTCATTAGAGTTGAAATGAGCCCTATATTGCCTATATTCCGTCAACTTTAATTTTTTCGGACACGCGATGCCGACCGCGGCGCACCCCAAAAAATCCAAAATTGAGCCAGGAGTCAATATGGAGCTCATTTTAAAGCTCTCATCCTTCACAGTTCGAATTCCACATTTTCAGACCTCGATTCCCTGATCTGATATCAATCTACAACCAACTCATCGAGGTGGCCAGAGCCCAGAGAACCTATCGGGAAAGAATAGAGAAACAGAAATGGCAGCATCGGGTGAGTTGTTTTTCTCTAGATTTCTGTGATATAGGGGTAGTTACTTAAATTCCAGGAAAAACTTATAAAAATTTAGAAAAAATTTTTTTTTGAAAATTTTGAATTTTTTCAATTTTCCAATTTTCCAGGTAGAAATCGAATGGAACAAGATATTCGCTCGTGTCGATTTCTTTTTCCTCTTCCTTTTCGAAATGTTCAATGTTCTGGTCTTGGTTCTATTCCTTCGATACGCTTTCCTTCCGGTTCCCCCACTTCCAGAGAATTTCTCTATCTAAAGGATTACTGTACATTATTCGACTACCGGTTTCACACATCTCCATTGTTTCTTTTTGAATTTTGCGGGTTTTGATTTTTAAAAAATTTGAAAAAAATTTTTTTTCGAAATTTTTATTTTTTTTTGCTTGGATACAGTAATCTCTAAAAAAGCATTGTGGCAATATCGGCTGGATGAATTCGAAAGGGGCGTGGCCGATGAGGAGTATTGATTTGTTGTGGAAGAAGAAGAGTACGTTGGATAGGCGGCGGCTGGAGCTGATTGGGAGTACTGTGGAGTGTAGGAGGAGGTGGCTGGAATATTGGTCTGCTAGACTACAAACTACAATACTTTGCATACCAAAAAAGTTTTTTTGGAAGATTTGAGATTTTTGTAATTTTGGTCTGCGAAAGACTACAAACTATACCGGTCTCAACTGTGGTATCCTTAACTACAAACTACAAAACCTGTCAGCAGACCAACTGAGAGCAGACCAAGTTAAGAAACATAGGTTTGCCAGACTACAAAGACTACACTTTTACATACCAAGATCGAAAAGTGTAGTTTGTAGTCTAGCATACCATGCTTCTGCGATAATGTCAAAAAATCGGAATTTCGCGAAAATAGCTCATTGGTATGCCAGACTACAAAAACTACAAAATTCAATTTTGCATACCAAAATCCATTTTTGGCTTAAAAAGCCCTTTTTCGAGTGAAAAACGCATTTTCACGCTTTTTCCACGTAAGTTAGTCTATTGGTATGCCAGACTACAAAGACTACACTTTTTGGGTCTGCTTCGTAGTTTATTGCCAGACTACAAAAACTAAAACTTCTCATTTTGCATACCAATACTCAAAAAACCCCATTTTTTCACCATTTTCATCACATAACCTACCTGGACTGCCAGCTACCGTATTCTTCGAGTTATAAAAATCAAGAGAATTCGAAGATTTCGATGTCGTCGATGAATTGAACATTTTTTTGGAATTTCTGGAACTCAATCACCTTTTATACTGGTTGTTTGCGGGGGTTGAAGGGAGACCATTTGGGGGCTCATTTTCAGTCTAATATTTGTTTTTTCTTTTGAGAAAACAAGGAAAAACATGGAAAAATAAAGAAAATGTTGCACTTTTTTCTCCTTCCATTTCCTTTTATATTCTCCTTCTTCTTGTTTGTTGTCCGAATTGCCTCCCCTATCGTAATCGGAATCAGCAGCCAGCAAAATATTGCGAAATTCGGGGTTCTTCTCCTGATGCAATTTGCACAGTGACGGGAGAGTCTTTGTCCATTGCTCCGAGACGGCTCTCTGTTTATCTGGAAAGTGAGTCAGCGAAAAAACGTGCGAGTTTTTGCCAACAAACTATAATTTATTACATGGAAAAGAGAGAGAAAAAAACACGTGGCGATATAAAACAAAAAAAAACGACGAAGAAGAGAGTTTAGAATGGAGACGAAACTAGTCGAGAAGTGTCCTGACGATTGCCTTATTCCTTTCCAAGGGCACGCTCCTCGGCTTCGATCTCCGAAATGCGCTTCTGATGGCGTTCGAGAACCTGGAAAAATTGAATTTAGTAAGAAAAAGGGGTATTTTGGGTTACAAATAGCTATTCTAGGGGCTAGACAGGTTTTTTCGGGTACGCCAGGCTACAAAATACGATTTGAGCGAGTGAGAACTAAACTTGGTATGCTTGGCTACAAACTACAAAACCTGGCAGACCAAAAGTCACCTTTTTTTACTAAAGTAGGTCTGCTTAACTACAAACTACAATTCGAGCAGACTAAAAACTGCCACTCCGAGCTCACGGAAAAAGAAATGGGTATGCTTGGCTACAAACTACAAAACCTGGCAGATCAATAGCCGCGATCTCAAGAAAATAGGTCTGCTAGACTACAAACTACAAAATTGAGCAGACCAAAAATCAGTTTTTTCTCAAAAAGAGCGTCTTCTCCCTCCGCACCTTCTGATGATTCTCCAATTGATTCTTATGATGATCGACCTCCTGCTGAATGTGCTCACGGAGCTCCTGAAGTTGAGCCTTCTGCTTCTTGTAGAAGTACTCGTCCTCGCGAGCGGCCTCCATCTTTCCGAACGCGCCTCCAGCATCGCGAATCGATCCACCGCTGCCACCACCGCGTCCGGCACCGTCTCCGTGTCCTCCGGTGGAGAAGCGAGCGACGACTCCGCTCAAACGGCTTGCGGCTCTTGAAACGCTGAGCATTCTGAAAGAAATGGGGCGTTTTTAAAGGAAAAGCGAGAAAATTAAAGAGAACGCGGAAATCTTCGAAAAGTAAAGTCTTTGATGGAAAAATAAGATTTTGGATCGAAAAATACAGGAATTCCCCAAGAAAACCATCAAAAAATCCAAATCCAGCCACCATTTTATAGCTAAAAACCACCATGAAAATCGCAAAAATACGTGACAAACAAAATCGTAAACAACATTCCAAAAACCACGTGATTTATCGATTTTTCAAACAAAATAAGACTGAAAACCAATAAAATCTCAATTTTCCGATAAAAATGAGCAATTTTCGGAAGTTTTCAGAACAAAATCCAAGAAGAAAGCGGAGAAACAAGCACCGAAAATGGGCAACAAAACATGCGCGATGCCAATTTGTGTGCATTCTCGCGTCACGGTGTCTGCGGACTCGTGCACCGAAGTTTACGACAAATGGGTTTTTAAGCGGTTTTTGATGGAAATAAAGCGAAAAACAGGGGATTTCACGGTTTTTGAGTGAGGAAATGGGTTTAGAAGCCTGAAATTGATATTTGAGGGAGAAAATCTCTCCGAATACTCGATTTTTAGGAAGAAAATTGAGGTTTTCAAGTTTTTGCTTTTTCTTGATTTTTCTAGGGTTTTCTAGTGCTTTTGGGCGGTTTTAGCTGAAAATTAAAGATAAAATTAATGTTTTCAAGCAGTTTCTAACTGGAAATCAAAGAAAAACATAAGAAAATAAAGGCTTTCATCTGGAAAAATATTTTTCAAATTAAAACTCAATTATCTGGATTTTTGAGTAACTTCCACATATTTAAAATGCAATAAACGACTTATTATCTGAGAAAAAAACCTTGAAAAAACCAAAAAATCAACTCAAAACAAAAAAGTAGTGAAAATTGATTATTGGTCTGCTAGACTACAAACTACATTTCCAGCATACCCAGGCGGTTTTCAAGATGGGTCTGCAAGACTACAAACTACACGCGCACCCAAATTCGCAGACCTTCTTCCTGAACTCTGATTTCTTCTTCTCTCTCTCTCTCTCTTTCTCTCTCTCTCTCTCTCTCTCTCATTGTCCATCCGATGACCGAAAACCCATTTTTCCCCCCATTCTCCCTTCTCAAAACATGTGATCGTCGAGAAAGAGAGAGAGAGAGAGAAGAAGCCAAAGAGAGATCACATGACAAGAGAGATGCAGACGTCTAGACGTCGGAAGAGAGAGAAGAGACGCCGAGAATCGATTCATGTCTCTCTGACGTTTTCAGCCGAAAAATATGAATAATTTCTTTTTTTTAGAGCAGAACATCCTCTTTTCGAGGTCTGCTTGTAGTTTGTAGTTTGTAGTCTAGCATACCAATATGCGAAAACTCCTATTTTGGCATTAAAATCACAGAAACCCGACTTTTTGGCTTCAAAATGAGCAATTTCGAGTTTTGGTATGCCAGACTACAAACTACAAGCAGACCTTAATAGTGTAGTTTTTGTAGTCTAGCATACCAACCAGCTAATTTCGTTTTAAAATGACTTTATCGCTACAGGCATGCTAGACTACAAAAACTACACTTTTCGGGTCTGCTTGAAGTTCGTAGTCTAGCATTTCAAAATGCGTTTTTCGTCGATTTTCAACTAAAAACCCAGAATTTTAGCATTAAAAAAGTGTTTTCAGCTAGTCATACAACGTGGAAATGGGAAGAAAATTCGCCGGAGTCACTGGTAACCTTCAAAAATTTTTAAATCAAGAACAAAAAAATGTTTTAGGCGGTCGAGGCGAATTGTACGGTTGCCGGGTGTGTCTGACGTATATCACTTGTCATGAGGAGCTGACAAGCACTGCTTTTAGTGGTATGCTACACTACAAACTACAGAAAAACTAATTTTTTTGATGAAAAACAAAGAAAACCGGGATTTTGAAAAAAATGGTCTGCCAGACTACAAACTACAATTTTGAGATTGCAGACAACTTTTTTGAAAATTGATTTTTTTTTTTGGAATTTTGAAATTTTTTTCAGGAAAAGAGGGTTTAAAAATGGGTCTGCTAGACTACAAAAGCTACAAAAACTACAGTTTTCAGGAGGAACCGGTCCTGCCACTCTGTTCGCCCATGCGTGGAACATAACCCACGGAGAGCTTGGAAGAAGGGAAATGACGACAGGATTGCACATTGTTAGAGACGTTTTTTGTAGTGTTTGTAAGGTATGCAAGGCTACAAAAACTACAAAAAAGCAGACCACTTTTCAAAAAAAAAAACGTTTGGCGGAAAATTAATTTTTTTGCTGAAAAACTCATTTTTTCAGAGTTTTTCAAATGTTTTTAAAATAATAATGGGTCTGCTAGACTACAAAAACTACAAAAAAGCCTCCCAATTTCAGAAAAAACTCGGCTGGATGTACGAAATGGCTCTTGTCAAATCGCAAGAATATAAAGAGGGACAAGTGATTCTGGAGAATGCGAACATGATTAAAATATCGAATGAAATCCGGGATCCAATCGGAGAACAGTATGGGTCTGCTAGACTACAAAGACTACAAAACTGAATTTTCAGAGTCACTCGACCGGCGTCGCCGAATATCGAAGTGACGCCACGTCGCCGAACGTCTTCTGAGAACACGAATCGATCAAATAACTCAGAATCTGGATCTTCTTCAGCTTCTTCCTCGTCGGATTTCCAGAAATATTAATTAAAAAAGGAAAATTCGAGTTTTTCGGCGGAAACTCTAGAAATAGTTGAAAAAGAGCGGGAAACAACTGAAAATCTTTCTCAAAAACGTTTTCTTGTAAATTTCTAGCTCTAAAATGCCCCAAAAACCTTAGAAAACCCGAAAAAATCCATCAAAAAACTCGAAAAATTGAAATGGAAGAGGTGGCCTAGGTTTTCGAAGCAAAGAGAAAACTAGTCCCCCGCTTGTTTTTCACCGAGCTGCCGGGTTTTTTGTCCGTTTTCTGGCGTTTTTTCTGTTTTTTTATAGTTTTTCGCGATGAAAAATTGAAAAATAAGCTTTGAATTAGCTATATTCACTCAAAAAACATAGAAAAATCGCTAAAAATCAGGAAAAAATGAGGAAAACCGATTTTTTCCAATTTTTCGAACAAAATCCATGTTTTTCCGAAGAAAATTGCAATTTTCTTGTCATAAAACTAAGAACAACGCCGCAAAAACCTGAATGAATAAGAAAACGTTGAAAAAATCAATTCAAACTCCGAAAAAAATCAAAAATTTAATTTTTAAATTTTTTTTGCGCAAAAGCCAAATTTTTTCTCATTTGTTGCGGAAAAAGGTAATTTTTGCTTCAGAAAAACCGGAAAACCAGTTTTAAACCACTTATACAGTTACAAAATTCCTCAAAACCGTTGAAGACTCAGAAAAAATGAATCCAAAATTTTTCGCCAGAAATCGAATTTTCAAATATAAAAAATACGATTATAGCCTGAAAAACCCCTGAAAAACCGCTAAAACGACTCGATTTTATCGAAAAAATCAGCTAAAATCGCATAAAAACCAAAAAATAAAGTTTCCGCCAAACAAAAAAACTCGAGTTTCCCGCTAAAACCTCTCCCATGTTCCCATTTTTCTATCATTTCCAACCCAAAAACCCCTAGTTTGGTTCTCTAGAACCCTCAAATCACCCTGTAAATTCCGATTCATCCCCCGCCGACTAGCTGTCCCCAAAAACTAGCCATTTTCTGTATATTTTCCCTTTTTTTCCTTCAAAATGTACATTTTCCCCTCTCCGAGTACCTCAAAACAACTTTCCCCCGCTTTTCCGTGTCTTTTTCCATTTTTTTCCATTTTTTCAAATTCAAAATCCCAGTCAATTTCCAATTTTTCCCCCGTTTCTTTCTATTAAAATCGCTATTTTTCTTATTCAGAATCCGTTTTTTGCCTCTTGAAATCGGTTTTCCACACCGAATATCTATTTTATCCATTCTTTCTGATTTTATTCAATATCCGATTTCAGTAATGGGTCTAAAGTTCTTCGAGAACAATGGCGGCCAGAAAATGTTCTATTGTGCCGTTTGTCATATTTATCTTGCTGATAAGGCCGCCCTTGTTTCTACTAGCTTCACAGGTAAGCGTTGTTTAAAATTCAAGGCGAAAAATCACTGTTTTCCGAGCGAAAAATCTAAAAAAGCAGAAAAAATGCAGATTTTGGGTCTGCCAGACTACAAAAACTACAAAAACGCATACCCACATCCATATTTCCAGGAGTAACGGGACAAGCATACCTGTTCAGTCGGGCGGCGAATCTAGTACACGGAGAGATGGCACAAAGACAAATGATGACAGGACACCATTTCGTTCGTGACGTTTATTGTGGATCATGTAATGAACATTTGGGATGGATGTATGAAAAGGCACCGGAGGATAAGGAGAAGTATAAAGAAGGTTTGTAGTTTTTGTAGTCTAGCATACCATTTTGCGAAAAAAAAAATTTTTGTAAGAAGATTTGGTATGCCAATTTTGTAGTTTGTAGTGTGGCATATTATTAGTCGAAAAAATAGGTTTTTGACAAAAAAATTACCGAAAAACATTTTTTTCGGTATGGCAACTTTGTAGTTTGTAGTCAAGCATACCCAATTCCAGGATCCGTAATTCTCGAGCGTCTCCACATAATCGAATCCGAAGGAATCACAAAAGCATCTCAAATGGATCGTCGAGCCCAACCACGACAACCGCCACGTCGCCAAGCGATGCTAGCAGAACTGGAGAGAATAAACCAGGAAAATCCACGTCCAGTCGACAGAAGACGTCAGCTGATCCACGTATTCCGACGGCAACATCTTCTGGATATACCGTACTTCATGACGGTCAACAACGAGATTCCACAGATCAGAATTCACGACGAAGAGGGATTGATAGCGATTCTGGGGGATCGAACGATGGAAGTGTTCAGAAGAACACTCAGAAGATTCAATTTGGCCATTACGAGATGTATTGAAAGGAATAATAATCGAGAGTTGGAGGATATGGGATTCAGACCAGATCTTGCGAGGAACTACAGAGAACTACAGGCGGTATGCTTTTCGTTTTGTAGTTTGGAGTCTGGCAGACCAAGAAAAATTGAGAAAAACTTTTAAACACATCCAAAAAAGCGAAAATAAACGTTTTGGTATGCAAGCGATTTTTTGTAGTTTGTAGTCTGCCAGACCAAAACTTTATAGAATCGCAATCGAGCTGTTGGTATGCTTTTTCTGTAGTTTGTAGTCATGCATACCATCCGAAATCGAACTTGCGCTGTTGGTATGCTATTTTTGTAGTTTGTAGGATACCTATGAGCTATTTTTGTTCTGAAATGACTTTATAGCTGCATGGTATGGTAGACTACAAAAACTACACTTTTTGGATCTGCTTGTAAATTGTAGTGAAGCATACCAAAACGCGTTTTTCGTCGATTTTTGGCTAAAAAACTCCGAAAATCAGTACAAAAAAATGGTCTGCTAGTACTTGTAGTTTGTAGTCAATCATACCAATCTCTCTATTCTTTCAGCTAATGGACGGCGAACCGTATCAACCGACAGCCCATGCCGACCGTGCACTCATCGATCTCTTCCAACGAATGCAACAGGAACGTGACCGTATCCGTGTCCAGGAAATGGAGGCCGCCCGTCATCCTCCTCCCCAAATGGATCGAAATGAAGCACGAAGAGAGTTCATTCGAGCCCATCGTCGCCGTGCAGCAGCACAAGAGGAAGCTCAACCGCCGAGGGACCCGGATCAACCGCCACGTGGCGGAATGGCGGCGATGGCCGCAATGATGGACGATCAGGAGCTGGATCTGATGATTCGGCAGCGAATGGAAGAGTTTCGGGTCAATGTCGCTGATCCGGCAGTCATTCCGGCCTTCCTTCAAGAGCAGAATCGACGGATTCAGCAGTGGGAGAATATGGTTGGAGTTGAAGATGATGATGATGAGGAGGTCGATGTCGTTGTTAATTAACTCAGAAAATCCCTCTTTTGCCATTTTTCCCCTTATTTTATGTCCCACAGCTTTAAATCTTGTCTTGGGGATGCTAGACTACAAAAACTACAAACTTGGCCACGAGCCGAAAAAACTTTTTTCTTATTTGGGATTCGATAATTGAACCACAAACAAAAACAAAAACCTCCATTTTTCACTCAGAATCTTAGTTTTTAGCCCGAAATTCTACTTTCCCCCAGTAATTTATGCCTAAAACCCTTTTTATGCCCAAAAACCCAGCTTTAAACCCCTATTTTTCACCCCTTGGGTCTGCCAGACTACAAGTGGTATGCAAAACCACAAACTAAATTTTCACCTGGGAGCCAAAAAAATGTTTTCCTACTTTGGTCTGCAAGACTACAAAAACTACAATTTCTAGTTTTCCACTAAAACCCCATTTTCCCCCGAAAATCCACCGTTTTCTCGTATTAAAACACATTTTTCCTATAATTTATGCCCAGAAATCAGCTTTAAATCCCCTTTTTCTAATAGAAAACTACGCTTTCCAACTCAAAAATACCTTTTTTTTCAAAAAATAATTTTCGGTCTGGACTACAAAAACTACAACTCCCTCCCTGTACTATTTCTCCTGTATTATTGGTTTTCCTCATTTTCCATGTATATTTGATCCCGATGCTGTTTTTTTGGCTCCGCCCCCACTGCATTTATTTATTTTTTCGTCTTCTTAGTCTCCTTTTTCCCGGTTTTTTCGATTTTTCTGGATTTTCCTCGATTTTCCCCCAAAAAATCCCATTTATTGCACCCATTTGTCATCGATTTTCACATATTTATTTGACTAATTTCCAGCTTTTTTTGTAGATTTTTAGATGCCAAAATGTCTTTTTTTTTGAAATTTGTTTTTTATCGATTATTTCGCAATCGTTTTTGACGAGATTTATCTACTGATTTTTCCTTTTCTTCCAGATTTTTATCCCATTTTTGCAGACCAAAATGACAATTCTACCAGTGAAAAAGAAGCGAGAGAAAGAATCGGGTCAACGGGCGTCTAGTTTAGCGAATAGGTGAGGATTTTATCGAAAAATTAAATTTTCTAGAAAAAAAAATAATTTTTAAAACCTGAAAAACAAGTCCTTTTCGAAAAAAAATAACCCAAAAATTGAATTTTGAACAAACCCTGTGGTATGCCACTATTTTGTAGTTTGTAGTCTAGCATACCAATTTCCAGTTCATCGGACCCGAATCGCCAATCGACCAGTTCCTCCTCCTCCGGACCGTCGTCGTCCTCCAGCAGTGCTCCGAAGAGAAGTCGACCCGCCGCCGCCGATGAACCGGGACCGTCGAGCAAGCGATGTAAGTATCCAGATCTCAACTCTGTTCCCCTCACTACTCCCCACTAGCTCCAGATCTCCTTCCCCCTGCCGCTCCGATTCTGTCGCCACGTGGATCTGGATCGTCGTCGAATCAGGGTCCCGCCGAGAGAGACTCGCCGCCGCGTCGAAACAATTCGGACGACGAGTACGAGGAGCGAGAGGTTCGAGATGATTTGGTAAGTGGTATGCCCGGCTACAAACTACAAGGAGGGCTAGAAGGCGAGAGAAAGAGAGAGGTGGTCTGCTAGGCTACAAACTACGCGCGCTTCATATAGCAGTTGGTATGCTAGGCTACAAACTACAACCTGCGAGCTAGTTAGGTGGGCTGCAAGCTTAGTTAGCTCTGCTTGATTACAAACTACACGCGCATATCAACCGCGCCCTTCTCCCCCCACTGGTCTGCCCCACTACAAACTACAACCCTGTTCCAAAGTTTCAGCGAGAAACGCAATTCGCCGAAGCCCTTGGCCGTCGCGGACTCGTCATCAAAGAGATGGTTGGAGACGGCGCTTGCATGTTCCGTGCAATCGCCGAACAAATCTACGGTGACCAGGAGATGCACGGAGAGATCAGAAACCTCTGTATGAACTATATGGCCAACAATCAGGATCATTTCCGGGCGTTTATCACCGAAGACTACGATGCCTATATTCAAAGGAAACGGAATCCCAATGTACACGGGAATCATGTCGAGTTGCAGGCCATTTCGGAGATGTTCGCACGTCCTGTCGAGGTTTATCAGTATAATGATGGTGAGTTGGTATGCTAGCTTTGTAGTTTGTAGTTTGGCAGACCGTCGGAGAAGACTCTGGTGGTCTGCTTTCTAAGTTTGTAGTTTGTAGTCAAGCAGACCGTCAAAGAAGCGCGGGCGGTCTGCTGACTGGTTTTGTAGTCTGTAGCCGGGCAGACTGTCGGAGAAGACTCTGGTGGTCTGCTGTCTTGGTTTGTAGTTTGTAGCCTAGCATACCAATCTCCTCTATTTCAGAACCAATAAACGTGCTTCTTCCTCGCGAAGATCCGACAGCGGATCCGCCGGCCGACGGAGCGCCACCTGCCAATCCTCCAGCCGCCCAAAACGAACAGAATCCGCCGTTCCGACTCAGTTATCATCGTGCAGTCCACTATAATGCCAGTAAGTGTAGTTTGTAGCCAAGCGTACCCATTCCCCCACTTTCAGTTCTCGCCCCAAACGTTCCGACAATCGGAGTGGGTCTCGGACTCCCCGGAATGGTCCCTGGAGCCGCCGATAAGGATCTTTTGACGAAGGCGTTGGCGAAATCGGAATTGGAACATATTGAGGAGACGATGCTCCAGGATAAAATCGATTTGACAGACTATCAAAGGACACAGGCGGATCTCGAAGATCAAATTGCCCGAGAATCTCTTATGACCTATCTGAATGATCTCGAAAAGGCGAGAGGAGAACAAGCGGGACCTTCAGAACCATCCACGTCATCAGCCACAGCGCCATCTGGGTCAGCTGCGCCGCCAGTGGAGCCACGAGGAGGGCTCTATGAAGAGCTTCTGGCTGCCCAGAGCTTGGGTATGCTTTTTTGGGGATGCGGGGCTTTTTGTAGTTTGTAGTCTAGCAGACCATTTTTGGAATTTCAACCCAAAAATGTATTTTTTGCCATAAAAAAATTATTTTCAACAAAAAAAATTTTGTAGTCTAGGCATACCACCGCTCTCTCTAGTTCCAGAATGGGATCCGTACACCGATGACGTGGCAATCGCCGAAGCGCTTCTCGTCAGTCAACAGGACTTCCTCTCTCAACAACAGAATAAACCGGGACCATCGTCTGATGAGGGACCCAGTTCCAGTGGATAGATCCTCCCTCTCTTTTCTCTTCTTTTTCTATGTATATTGTCTTATTTTCATACCATTATTCACAATCTCTTTGAAAAAACCTCCTTTTCTCCCTTTTCTCTGTGCCTTTTCTCAATTCGAAACCGCCTTTCTACGCTTTTTCACTTATTGTTCGTTATTCTTCCTCCTTTTATTTCGATTATTTTCTACCTTATTTTCCGTTTGCAATGGTGCCAAATCGAACTATTTAGTTGTTTCTCTTATGTTTGTTATTATGAATAAATGAATGGCACGATTCAGTCTTTTTCTTTTGATTATAAATTTTTAACGCAAAAAACTGGAGATTTAGCGGAAAAATGGAGAGAAAAGCGTCGAAAAAACAAAAAGTTGAAGAAAAGTTAGCTATCGCGGAGAGACCCAATGGAAGAAGTTTTGGTATGCGCCTTTAATTTTTTTCTTTGCTTTCGAGCTTTAAGCTAGCTTTCCGATTTTTGTGAGTAAAAAAAGTTTTTCGGCTTTAAAATGAGATAGATTGAGTGAAAATAAGAATTTTCTACTAATTGTGGTATGAAAGTTCATTATTTGACGCAAAAACCTTGAAAATTCCAAAAAAAGAAGAGTTTCGCGGCGAGACCCGATGAAGAACTTTTTAAATTGCGCCTTTGAATTAACTTTTATTTTCTGCATTTTCCGAGTTTTTCTCTCATTTTTTCTGATTAAAATAGGATTTTCGGCTCAAAAACTGTCGGAAAATCAGTTCTACATTGAAAAATCGTATTTATGCGCTCGAAAATTTTAATTTTCGCGCCGGCGCGCCACTTCCAACCGATCAACAGCGCCCCATTAAAAATCTCACCTTTTTCTTCTTTCTTCGCATTTTTTCCGGGGTTTTCCGGGTTTTTCGCAATTTTTGACGTAAAATCGAATTTCCAGAGCGATGGAAAACAAATCGGAAACCCTTCGACTGTTCCAATCGACTCCTTCAAAGGATACAACGGTAAAAAATCGAAAAATATCAGAATTTCAAACATTTTTCCAGAAAGTCGAAGAAGATGCATCGGAGACACAGACAAGCATCGGAACGTGGCCACCGACGGTTTGAGAAAATTCGAATTTCCGAGAAAACAAAAAAAAATTTCAGCTCGGATCCGATATGGAATTCATTGTGAATTGTGCTTTCGATGGAAGTTCACTCGGGAAAAAGAGTTTTCAGTACTTGTGGAGAAACACAATCAAGTGGTATGCAAATAGTGTAGTTTGTAGTCTGGCAGACCATCGAAAAATTGGAAAAAATCATTGAAAATGGAGTTTTCAAAATTTGGGTATGCTAGACTACAAAATACAAAAATTGTAGTTTGTAGTCTATCATACCAAAGCTTTTCGGAAAAAAGCATACCAAAGCTTTTTAGGTCTGCCAAACTACAAACTACAATTTTCAAAGAAAAATTTTCTGAAAAATCAGCTTTTTTGATCGAAAAAACAAAACAGACAAATTCGGGTATGCTAGACTATAAACTACAAAGTCTATAAATTTTTGTAGTTTGTAGTCTAGCATACCCAAATTTTGTCAAAATAGTCGTTAAAAACTTGAAAAAACAAAATTTTTTTTTGATTTTTCGAGTTTTTGAAAACAATGTAGTGTAGCATACCAGAATTATGTAGTTTTTGTAGTCTAGCATACCATTTTCCAGGAAATTCGAATTCTACAAAAACGGTCATAACGTGGGCCTCCGAATCCACTGTAACCGTCGGAACAAGAGTCGTCTCTGGAAATGCCACGTGTCAATCCATCGTCAAATCCTTTGCCCAACACCCTTCCGACCGCCCGTCGACTACAAAAACTACACTTTCGATGCAGACCATCCGACCGAAGAGTTTCCAAACATTGCCAGTACTCTCGTTCTTTCGGAATTCGCATTCCACGTCATCGTCAAAAGTGTCTCCGGAATCCCACTGAAACCGACAATCGACTTCTCGAAACCCATTGAAAATGTGTTGGATGCATGCCTGCTGATTGAGGGAAAGAAAGTTTACGTCGGAAAATCGGTTCGTTTTCGCCACTTTTTTGAAGAAAAATTGAAAAAAAAGCATTTTGGTATGCTAGACTACAAAAACTACAATTTTTGATATTTTGGTCTGCTAGACTAGAAAAGCAGACCATTCCTTTGTAGTTTATAGCCTAGCAGATCGTTTTAGGTGATTTTTCAGCTTTCGGTATACTCGGATTGTAGTTTGTAGCCTTTTTAGAACTTTGGGTCTGCAAACGAAAATTGTAGTTTGTAGTCTAGCATACCAACATTTCAAGTGTCGTCAAAAAAATTTTCCTTGAATGATATTTGGTCTGCTAGACTACAAACTACAGAATTGAATTTTTGTAGTTTGTAGTCTAGCATACCCAAGCTGTAAAACGCTCTAAATTGACAGAAAAAACACCAAATTTTCGGAAATCGTTGTTTGTAGCCAAGCATACCAGAATCTCCAAAAGTGTAGTTTTTGTAGTCTAGCAGACCCAAATTCTCAATTTTCGATTTTTAACAAAAAAATGTTTTTAAAAAAATTGAAATTTCTTAAAAATTTAGTTTGTAGTCTAGCATACCAAAAATTTCAAATTCGTTAAAAATGGCCAGAACATGGCAAAAACTGAATTTTTTCCATTTTTCAGCACCTGGCAATGTTCTCTCCATTCTTCCGGTCTCTCTTCTTCTCTGAATTCCTGGAAAGAAGTCTGGAAGAGATTCCAATCACTGGAGAAGACGTCAAATACGAAGAATTCCTCCAATTTCTCTCGTTTCTCTATCCATTCAACGCCTCAATTGATTCTTCCAATGTCGATTTTCTTCTGAAGTATTCCGATCGATTTGATATCCCATTTCTCATGGAAAAGTGTGAGAAATGGTTGATTTCAAGAGAAGAAGAGGAGGATAAGGCTCATTTAATGCTTCTGGCGGAGAGATTTCATCTTTCGACACTTCAGAATCATTGTCTGATGAATCTGAAGACATCGGATGAGATTCAGAAACTATCGAAGAGCCGGGACTACGTGGAATTGAGTGATTCGTCGAAAACGGCACTTTTTAATAGAATGTTAGAGATTATGAATGAGATGAGCAACACGGAAGCTCAGGGAAGAGAGGAAGACGAGGAATCTGTCTATAGTGAAGATAGTGAATTCGAACGGCTTGAAAATTCGAGGAATCGAGCACCCAAACGGATTCCAGGTAGTAACAGGTTCAATTTTCGTTTCATCTCAGACGATAGTGATGAGGAAGAGGAAGAAGAGGAGGAAAATGAGGAGGTCATTGTTGTCGATTGATTTATCCCCCTTTTTCCCCGTTTTTCTCCCGTTTTCCCCACTTTTTTTTGTATTTTATAGGGTTTTGGGCTATTTCCGATTTTCATAACTTGTTCGAGGTTTTTGGGTTTTTTCCGGCATTTTAGAGCTTTTTTGGTGCGTTTCCCGCTATTTTACAGCTTTCTAGAACCTTTTCCGAGGTTTTCTGACCGTTCTAACCCCTTTTTTCGTTTCCCCCACACCTTTCTATGTCTATTAGCTTGTTTTTTGAGGTTTCTAGAAGATTTTTGAATTTTTGGTATGCTTGACTACAAACTACATTTTTCTATTTCGGTATGCTTTTTTTTCTCGAAAATGTCGTGTTTTATAGGTTTTTATTGCTTTTCTGCTTTTTTGAATAGCCAGAAATTGTGAATTGGTATGCTTGGCTACAAACTAGATTTTTTTAGCAGACCACTTGTTTTATATTTTTGATTGCATCCCCTTGAACTCTGTATATTGTGTCCCTCTTTCTCTTATTGGTATGCTCTCTCACTTGACTACAAAAACTACAGACTAGGGCAGATTATTTTTTTGTTCTGGAATGTCATGTTTTATTATAACCACCCCGCCATTTGTTATCATTTTGAAAAATTGAAAAATACAGTATTTATATTGGGGACTTTTTTTTTTCTTCTTAGTTTTCATTAGAATATCGGTTTCAGTTCACCAGTCTTTTTATTTTCGATCATTTTCCGATTTTCGCGATTTTTCGAAGTTTTTATTCAAAAAATTCAAAAAAAAATTTTTGACCGGATTCGATATTTAACTTGAGTTTTCCCCGTTTTCACCGTATTTCACACTAAAAAACTAAAATTTCACATGAAAAATCACCGTTTTACGACCAAAATGTGAAGTTGGTATGCTAGACTACAAACTACAGCGCGTGAGCATACCAAAATGATTTTTTTTCCATTTTTAAAACATTTGTATTGTTTTTTAATGATCGATTTCGCTTATTTTATTGTTTTCAACTAAAAAATCTTTCTTTAATCAATTTCAATACAAAAACTAGCCGAAAAAATATTTTTCAGCCATTTTCAAGTTAAAAATATTTTCTAGCGATTTTTAGACGAAAATTAATTCAAAAATCGATTTTTACATCCAATTTTCCCTCTCCGCAGGCTTAAAACCTAGTCTCCCGATGGTTTTCCGTATATTTTATCAAAGTTTCTCTGCGTCTCCAGCCCACCGCCACACTATTTCCTCTCCGTGGCCGCCAACAAACTCGCTCCACCGCACTCTCCGCTGGTCTCGGGTCGGTCGATGTTCGATTTTTGGCCACTAGTTTCGCCTTCCGCAGGCCATTTTTTCTGCTTTCTCGACTCTCCGCTCTTTTTTCAGTCTCTCTTCGTACTGTTTTAAGGTTCGAAATGGAGTTTTTGAAGAGTTTTCGACCTAAAATCGATATTTTTCATACTTTTTTCGAGGGATTTGGATTTTTCATTGCGAAATTCGTGAAAATTAGGATTTTTCTATGTTGATACGTGGATTTTGAGCTTGGAAAAATTTGATTTTGAGCCCGGAAATCGAATTTTTGGATTTTTGGTATGCCAGCGAAAATTGTAGTTTGTAGTCTGGCAGACCATAGGGATTTTTCGCCGTTTTGAAATTCTGGGATTTCTGCGTCGATATACGGTTTTTTAAGTAAAAAATTTATTTTTGAGCCCAGAGAGTCGATTTTTGGGTCTGCAACATTTTGTAGTTTGTAGTCTGGCATACCCAAAATATTTTCGATGCAAAACTCACAAAAATGAAGGTTTTAAGACCAAAAAACTCAAATTTCGAAATTTTAGGTATGCAAACGAGAATTGTAGTTTGTAGTCCAGCAGACCCATCTCCTCGTTTTCTTTATTTTTGCTCATTTTTTCACTCATTTCTCCTTATTTTTTAATTATTTTTTGCAGAATGAGGGTACTTTTCACCGTCATCTCGTTGTTCGTCGTCGCCAGTCACGCCTACGATGCGGTCCTCTTCTCGAATCAACGAGAAATTGGGTATGAATAGAGGATTTTTGACTTGAATCATTGATTTTATACAGAGGAATCGCCGCTGAGCAGCTCGTCAAAGGATCCACACCCGAAGAGCCGATCGTCTTTATTGTGAACCCGGATTTCACTCTTGGTAAGGGAAAAAAGCCGAAAAAATGGGTTTTCAGGCCTAAAAACCCCCGAAAATGCAGTTTTTGGACCTTAAAATCGCCTTTTAATGCCATTTTTAGCCCAAAAACCCACTTTTCCGTCTTTTTCCACCCCCAAAACCCTTTTTTCAGGACAATTCTCTGTGGAAGCAAACGCCTACTCATCGGAACCCACCACCGACTTTTTGGCCAAGTCCGTCAAAAATAGCAACTACCATGAGTCACAGTACTTCCCACATCCATTGGAGGTATGAATTTGAAAGAAAAATAGAGGAAAAATGAGGAAAAACCAAGAAAAACGGCAAAAAATGAGGGATTGCGGATATTGGTCTGCTAGACTACAAACTACAAATTTTGGCTAGCGGACCAATTTTCGAGTTTGCCTCGTTTTTCAAGTTTTTTTCCAATTTTCGAATTTTTTTTCGAGTTTTTGAAAAATAAAAAATCAGACTTGTCACGGGCCGGGCCGGGCCGGGCCGGGCTTTTTCCCGAATTTCCAAGGCCCGGCCCGGCCCGGCCCGGCCGGCCGAGCCCGGCCGAGCCGGCCCGGCCCGGTGGGCCCGGTGTTCTACAGGGAGTTCAGAATCGAAAATTTTGAATTTTTGACCCAAATTTTTTTTGTTGATTTCCTATCTTAAATTGCGCGCATTGGCAAAAGTTTAGAATATCGTTAGAGAAAAAGTCATTTTGAACACTTTTTAGCCAAAAAAAGGTCGAAAAATTGGCTCGAAAAGGGGTCATTTTTTCTTCCGAGCCCTCCGGGCCGGGCCGGGCCTTAAGAATTTTGCCCAAGCCCGGCCCGGCCCGGCCCGGCCCGAGCCCGGCCCGGGCCCGGGCCCAAATTTTACAAGTCTGTAAAAAATGAATAACGGTTCTTATTTGGTCTGCTAGACTACAGAAACTACACATATCTGAACTAGCAGACCAATTTCAATATTTTTTATGCTTTTATCCAATTTTCAATTTTTTCGACAATTTCGAAAACTTAAAAAAAGTAGAATTCCTCTAAAATTGCTTTTAATTATAGCTCCAAGAGAAATTGGTCTGCTAGACTACAAAAACTACAAAATTCGAGCTGTCAGACCAATTTTCGGATTTTGACAAAAATTAATTTTTTCAAGTTTTTGACGGGTTTTCGGGCCTAAAAAAAAATTGTCTAGTTGTCTATGGCTCTTAATATTAAAAACTTGACTTCCAAGCCATCAAAACCTTTCAAAAACATTTTTCCAGGCCAATATTCAAAAAAACCCAATTTTCCAGGCAAAAATTAAAAAACTCCATTTTTTCAGGCCACTTCCGCCCAAGTGATCACCTCAGCGGATCAATTCAAATCAGGCGCCTCAATCTACATCATCGCCGGCGAAGAATGGACATCAATGGAACAACTCTCCGAGGCGATCATCTCCAAAATCGACAATTCTATTGGAATAATCACAGCAACCGATGGTGTCTCTCATGCTAAAACGAATCGAGTGAAGAGAGTGGCCACAGATGAAATGGACGCTGCTAGTGGATCAACTTCTGGAGGATCAGCCACCGGAAACATTCCATTCCCATTGATTCTTCCTCCATACAACAACACCCAATTCAATATTGCTCCAGACAACAAACAATCGTGTCTATTCTACCTCGAAGGTGTTTCCGTCGTTCTCCAACAAAGAAATGACAAAACTTTGGCCTACGCTTCTGTCTTGATCCCGGGAACCAATCTGACATATGGATATGCCAATGGAGACGTTTCTTGTCAAAATGGAACAATTGGAGAGTTCCTATTCCGTTTGAGACTTCAATTGAACACTGATGTCACTGGAAAACAGGGAAATAATCCAGGATTCTCGATCAAATCAGGCGAATTCATTGATATCTCGCTGAATATCACTGGCGATTTATTCGGATACTGGCAATTGACTGGAGCCACCGCCAACACGTTGGCAGTCAGTGGACTTGGCAATTTTAAGGTATGCTATAGACTAGATAGGTGGTCTGCTAGACTACAAACTACAAAATGAGAGCATACCGAAAATAGAAAGTGATTCTGAAGTCAGCGAGTAAAAGTTTTTTTCGAAATCGGTCTGCTAGACTGCAAACTACAACTTTTGAGTGTTGGTCTGTTAGACTACAAACTACAAAGTTTTTTTTGGAATCAAAAAGAATAAAAAAGATGGAATATATTGTTTTTGAGCTTTTCTAGGCATTTTTGATATTTAGGTCTGCTAGACTACAAACTACTAAGAAGTGGTCTGCTGGAATTGTAGTTTGTAGTCTTTTTAGAATTTGGGTATGCAAACGAAAATTGTAGTTTGTAGTCTAGCATACCGATTTTTCTGAAATCGTTAAAAACTGTAATTTTCGAAGTTTTGCGCTAAATCAAAATTGGTCTGCTAGACTACAAACTACAAAAGAGTGGTCTGCAGAACTTTGTAGTTTGTAGTTTAGCAGACCATCATTTCGGAAAAAGTTGGCTTTTCAATTTCCGCCAAAATTAAATAGTCTACTGAAAAGGTGTAGTTTGTAGTCTAGCAGACCCAAAACTCGATTTTCGCCTAAAAATAGATTTTTTCTTCCAAAAACCACATTTTAAATTGCAGAGTGGCTCATCAGCAGGACAAACGATCGGCGAAGACGGAACCCGTTACTCAAAGATCAACTCGGTGGCCGGATGGGCCCTCGCATGCGGTCAAACCCAAGCGATCTTCTTCCCAACTGAAGACCCGAATGTCCAAATCGGAGTGGCCCTTGTGAACACTCAAATTCAGACATTCAACGTCCAAAACGTTCCAGCATGGCTCAAAGCCCCCCATTTCACCCTTCAAACAGAAGATTGTCAAGGAACGTTCTCCGCCGGATCTTGGATGGGAATCGTGTCGGCTCTTGTGTTGATTGCCGGTCTTTTATTCGGATACGTGATGCTTCAGTCGGTTCAGACGATGGATCGATTCGATGATCCAAAACAGAAGCAGATTGTCATTAATGTTAGAGAATAGAGCGTTTTTTGACTCTTTTTTTGAGTTTTCCGAGGTTTTTTAACCCTGGAAACCTGTTAGCCACGCCCCTTTTCCATCTAGCCACGCTCCTTTTCCCCATCTAGTTCCTTTCCTAAGGGTATCTTCTCTGTCTCCTTCTCCTCATCACGAATTTCCTTTTTTCTATTGTTTCTAGAACATTCCACAGTTACCTGAGCCTACGGTGACGTTTTTTTTCACTTTTCCCCCTGACTCCGCCCCTTTTTTGACCTATCCGCCCCCATCCTTAATTGCTCCTGAAAATCATTATTTACAAGACAATATTTTTTTTGTTGATTTCCTTCTTTTTTTCCTTTTTTCTCTATGCTATGAACTAGATTTTCCATTCCCAGTTAAATGTAAATAAAATTATAAGAAATAGAAAAAATATACTTTTTTTCCCAGGAAATTTGGGTTTTTCAGGCTTTTTAGGAGTTTGGTATGCCTTTTTTGTAGTTTTTGTAGTCTAGCAGACCTAAAAATGGAAATGGTATGCAAATGGGTTTTTATAGTTTTTGTAGTCTGAAAATTGGGTTTTAAGGATTTGGGTATGCGTTTTTGTAGTCTTTGTAGTCTAGAATACCAATGTGGTATGCAGATTAATTTGTAGTTTGTAGTCTGGCAGACCTTAAAATGGAAGTGGTATGCAAACGAGGTTTTGTAGTTTGTAGTCTGGAGTTCCGGTATGCTTTTCTTGTAGTTTTTGTAGTCTAGCAGACCGATGAGATTGTAGTTTGTAGCCTTGCAGACCAAAATCTTTTATTTCAAAAATCAGAAAAAAAAATGATATTAATAATAGTTACTGCGATCGACGGTCGCTTTCTTTTGTGGTTGATTGTCACCTTCAATGACTATCTGAAAATGGTATGCTTGACTACAAAGACTACAAACTACAAATTTCAAAAACTTACAATTTCACCACGTGGACCAACGTGAACATTGGGGTTATTCTGAAATTATGAAGACTACAAAGACTACAGAATTAGCAGACCAAAATGGTATGCTAGACTACAAACTACAGATTGGAAACTTACGAATGGATGACGTGTAAAGCGTTTGTAGGGATGGTTCTGAAAATATGGGGACTACAGTGACTACATGTTAGCAGAATAAGGTATGCTTGACTACAAACTACAGAAAAAGGTAGCATACCAAATGAGAGATTAATGGTATGCTAGACTACAAAGACTACACATTCGGGGGGTACTGCATACCACTTACCTTTGGCGTTCCGTTTTGGGCGTTCTGAAAAAAATAGATGACTACAAAGACTACAAATTTGCAGACCATTTGAAAATATGGTATGCTAGACTACAAAGACTACAAAAAAGAAAAGAACTCACAACAGCAATAGAGAAAATGGCGAAAAAGAAGAGAAGAATGGGGAAGAAATTCATTTTTCTTTGGATCACAATACCCTCATGGTAATCCTTTTTATACCCCTTTTCCCTTCCGGAAACAGTTTTTTAACATCACATGGGTACTACGTGCAAAAGCTTTATGGGTTCTTGTGTACTCCTCTCGGACAAATGCAACTTTTCTAGAGTTTTGCACGGAACAATTAAACTACAGTAATCTCGTCGTTGGATACTAAAATCGAGGTTCTAGATGTATAAAAAGAGAAGAAAAAGGTATTGTGATCCAAAGAAAAATGAATTTCTTCCCCATTCTTCTCTTCTTTTTCGCCATTTTCTCTATTGCCGTTGTGAGTTCTCTTCTTTTTGTAGTTTTTGTAGTCTAGCAGACCATATTTCCCATTGGTCTGCATTTTTGTAATCTTTGTAGTCAAGCAGACCTATTTTTTCGTATTTTCAGGCTTCTCCTCCTCAAATAAAAAAGAAAGTGAGTGAAATACAGTAATCCGAAGTTCTTATTATCTATACTTTCAGGGGCCATTCAAATACGGAGCAAAAGATGTAACTGACGTTGTAGTCTTTGTAGTCTAGCATACCAATTTCAGGTAATCATCGCTTATCCAACAGAAGGATTCAAGAAAATATTGAGAGAACGAAAGGCAAACTATAAACCAATAGAATTCTCTCGTCATTGATAATTTTATGAGATTTTTAAATAAATGAATAATTTTTCAACTTTCTTTTTTCAATAACAAATATCTCGATTCCTGAAAAAATACAAAGAAAGTATCAACTAATAAAATATTTGTCTTGACATGAGCAATATTTTAGTAATTGATAAATTTTTGATAGCTGTCCTAGAAACCGAGATATTCTTATTTGAACTTGATCAAAAAAAAATTTTTCCAGAAATTCACGGTTTTTCGAGGATTTCTTGGTTCAAGTGATAGCTATCAAAAAGTTGTCAACTAATAAAATATTGCTCATGTTTAGATGAATATTTTGTTAGTTGACAATTTTTTTTATCTCTCATGAGAGCCGAGATAAGACTAGTTTTGCAACATTGAATTTTCAGAAGCAGGTTGTTGATGACAATGTTCTACAGTAATCCTTTCTGATTGAATCCAAAAAAAATCATTTTTGATAACATAAAAGGATGAAAAAAAAATTTGGTATGCACGACTACAAACTACAAGATTAGTCGGAGCTTAAATTTTCAATTTTTTAAAATTTCAATTTTTTAGATTTTTGGTTCTCGTGTACTCCTCTCGGACAAAATGTGTTACTTTCGTTTTTCTTGAATTTTCTTGCAACTTTTCCGGATTTTTGCACGGAACGATTAAACTTATATCACATGTGTACCCATATAAACATCAAGAACTATAAAGGGGGTATAAAAGGGTTATCAGGAGGGTATTCTGATCCAAAGAAAAATGAATTTCTTCCCCATTATTCTCTTCTTTTTCGCCATTTTCTCTATTTTTCGCCATTTTCTGCCGTTGTGAGTTCTCTCTTCTTTTTTGTAGTCTTTGTAGTCTAGCAGACCATATTTTCACTTGGTCTGCATTTTTGTAGTCTTTGTAGTCATCTATCTATTTTTCAGAACGCTCAAAACGGAACGCCAAAGGTAAGTGGTATGCTCTACACCCGGGAATTGTAGTCTTTGTAGTCTAGCATACCATGTAGTCTCTGGTCTCTCATTTGGTATGCTAGTGTTTTCTGTAGTTTGTAGTGAAGCAGACCACTGTAATTTTGTAGTCTTTGTAGTCATCTATTTTTTTTTCAGAATGTCCCAGACGGAAGGTCAAAGGTGAGTGTCTGAAAGTGTAGTTTTTGTAGTCTAGCATACCATGGTTGGTATGCTAGGGTGTCATGTAGTTTGTAGTGTAGTTTTTGTAGTCTCTCTATATAATTTCATATTTTCAGATTCACTCCAGAAAGAGAATAATGTCAAGTGATGAATCAGCACCTGTAAGTGGAATTGTAGTCTTTGTAGTCTCAGCATACCATTTTCAGAGATACCACCGCCTCTTTCCTCTTATCAGAGACCGCTCACACCACGATCCAAATGTCCGTGCATTTGACAAAAAAAGTTAATCACACGGATGGAAATTGAAAATTCTGATATTTTTCAAAATGAACATTGATAATTAGAAATGTGTTAATTTCCACGGAAAAAATGAAAAAATAGCGGAAAAATAACAAAAATTTCAAAAAAAAAAATTGGAAAATCGAAAAAAAATTTTTGTCCGAGAGGAGTACACGGACCTAAATTTTTTTAATCAGTACCTAGCCATGATTATACTCATTTGAACCGCCTTGACGCGCTAATTTCAATTATAAATGTTTCAAACTATGAATTTCAAAACTGACTAGGTTACGGTAGTTTTTCTGAAAAAAAATTTTGAAAAAAATTTCAAAATTTCAAAATTCATTTTTCTAGTGTTTCCATAATTCTAACATTATTATTAAAAAAAAAAGATCAAGAAGTCACATGTGACTGATTAAATTCACTTGTTTTTCCAGGAGGCTTAATATAGACTAAAAATGTGTGTTTTCCGGAAATTTATTAAATTAAATGGAAATTGAACACTTTCTGGATATTATTAGGAAGAAAATACAATATTTTTGGCTAAAATCAACGATTTTTAAGTTTTCGAAAAAAATTGAAAAAAAAAATTTTCTTGAATAAAAGTTTAAAAAAATTTCAGATTTGAAAAAATTGTAAAATTTCAGAATCGATTTTTAGATCTTTTGAGTGTTGAATTGAAGTTCCAGCTAGATTTTGATGAATGTTAAGCCTAAGACGATCATATTCGGAGAGTTTATGAAATTTCCAATATTTTGAAATTTCAGACAAAAATCTGAAATTTTTAAATTTTAGGGATTTTAAATTTTATTCATGAGATCATACGTTTAGCAATAGTTTATAACGTTAGTCTAAAATAAGATTGAATTGGAACAGTAAATTTTTAAAACTTTTTTCGAACTTCCCCTTCTTCCCTCCGAATTCCCCGAATCAAAAGCTCAAAAACCCAAAAATTCTATGATTTCCTTCCCAAAAAATTCAATTAATCTGTCTCTTTTCCTCGTCATAAACAAAATGAGTGGTCAACTAACCTACACTCACCTCCCCCCTCCCCCCCCTTTTCCACCTCCGATTCTCGAAAATGGGTTCATAATTTGATTCTCTTGATTTATTAGTTTTCATCTAGACACTCAACGGCACCTACGTTTCTTATCTCCCCCCCCCCTTTTTTTCGAGTTTCCAGAAGTTTCTAGGGATAAATTAATTTGTTTCTATAATAATTTTCGGATATTTTTCATTTTTCCAGAATATTCAAACAAATTGAATTTCCAAATTTCTATTCAAAACATGTGTGACACATCACTATTTAGCTGTTAATTACGGTATGATGAGAGATTCATTCTAGCGGAAAAAATTTTTTTTTGAAAAACAATTTTTTTTTCAGAACTATTTTTTCTGATTTTCCAATTCTAAAGTTCTGCCCTGAATCTCTATTCAAAATCGTTTTTACATTCATATTAACCATTAAAAATTCAAAATTTTGAGTCCAACCTATTTTTGAGAAAATGTCCGAATGGCTCAACTGGGTAAGGTCCTGTGCTTCCGGAGAGAAGCCACGGGTTCGGATCCCACTACTTCCCATTTTTTTGCCTTTTTGTTCTGAGCGAGGCTTTAAAGCTCTGAATCCTGGAAATTAAAGAAAAATTGGTTCTAGCTTCTCTGCGCTCTCTTTTTCTCGCTCCTGGATCTTTGAAAGCCTGTAACTTCCTTCAAAATAGAGATATCGAGTTGATTTTTTTGCTATTTTGTAGAGAATTATATGGGCTACAGAATGATTGAAAAATCTAAAAAAAATTTCAAAACTCACAAATTTTCTAGAAACTATAATAAAACCTGAAATTTGAGTTTTTTTTTTCAAAATTTTCTAAAATATCAAGAAACATAGTTTTTCCGGAATTTTAAGAGAAAATATATCTAGAGAATGTTTTTCTGACTTAGGAATCCTGTTCGAATTTAGAAAATGACCCTTCCAAGACTATTCTGGACCCCTTCAGGCCTCCCCCATCCCTCTATTCTGATCGAATGAATTTCCGGTCGGAAATTGAATTCTGTAATAGGGGGAAAATGCTTTGTATATAAATGACACACTGAATCAAATTTAGTTCGTTATATTTTTGGGGTTTCCAAACCGGGTAAATAATATATATTTTTTGTTTATAGGTTAAGAACTCGTGTCATTTCTTTCCGATTAAGGTATCCTGAAATAGACCAAAAAGGCTCTCCTGGAAAGTTATCGAGGTAGATGAAGGAACACCTGAACACCGATTTGAGATCAGAAAATCAGTTTTTCTTCTCAAAAATTTTTTGAAAAACTAGGTTTATCGATGTTTTCAAAAATTTTGAAAAAATTCGGATTTCAGGTTTTATTATAAAATTCGGATTTTCTGCGTATTACAAAATTAGCAAACAGTTTATATACCATCTTGTAGCCCTTAAAATGTTCTACAAAATGACAAAAAATTCAATTTTCTATCTCTATTTTGAACAAAGTTACAGGCTTTCAAAAATCCAGGAGAGAGAAAAAGAGAGCGCAGAGAAGCTAGAATCACTTTTCCCTCAATTCCCACGATTCGGAGCTTCATACCCTTGCTCAGAACAAAAAAGCAAAAAGAATGGAGAGTAGGTGGATCCGAACCTGGGTGTCTCACCTGGAGTCCAAGACCCTACCCAGTTGAGCCAACCGGACATTTTCCCAAAAATAGGTCAGGCTCAAAATTTCGGACTTTTCATGGGGAATATAAATATTTCAATGGTTTTGAATGGAATTCTAGTTTACCGGATACTTCGGCTGAAAAAAAATTAGGAAAAAATGAAAATAATTTTTTTCCAATTTTTCAGAAAAATTAGAGAAATTTTTTTTTCAGAAAATTACTAATTTCGAGAAATGAGTTTCTTTTAGAATAAGTTGAGTACCATCTTTGGTGATGTGTCACACATGTTTTCCTTATTTTTTCTACCCAAATTATTTTTGTACCCATTTCCCTCTCATTCGTCATATATTTTTTGATTTTGTTCCTTTTTTTCGTTTTTCTTGCTCATTATAATTTTTCTTTGTTTCTTAGAAAAAAAATCTTCAAAAAAACAAAGGTTTTTTGAAGCAGAATGACCATAGGGGTACATTTCACCTGTCGAACCCCGGGACAACCTTTTTTTCCTTTGTCGTCTACGAATTTGAATTACGTCAGGTTTATTATTATTATTTTGGTAAGGATTTTCTATGTATTTAAGTTCGAAAAAACTTGAAATTGAAAAAAACATGATTTTCGAAGAAAAAAAAATTTTGTCCGAGAGGAGTACAAAAACCCCCAAAAACAAAATTTCTGGGAACCTAGGCATGATTATACTCATTTGAACCGTCTTGACGAGCTGATTCCAAAAATACTATTCATATATCCTAAATCTCGAAATTGCTCGGGTTACGGTAGTTTTTCTGATAAAAAAAAATGACGAAAAAAACTTTTCTCAAAATTTTTTTTTTCAAATTTTTTTCATTTTTTCCCCTTTCTAAAAATAAATCTAGAAAATCAAATATCCAGGGTTATCCATCGTACAACAACTCCTTCCATTCACTTCCGGCTCTCTCTTAAATTGTCTAGAATTCGTATACTTATTCCTGATTGATTGATTTAGTCTCGGTCACTTTTTGACTCCCAGCTGTCCCTTCAGACACTTTTTGAATATTTTTCACTTGGTTTTTCATAAGAGAACATTGATGTTTATTCTGAAATCAAAAGGAAATTTTGAAATTCTGAAAATTCCAAAAAAAAAATTTTTTTGAAAATTTTGAAAACTCACAAAAATGTTATAAAAAACTAGATTTTTCCAAAGTTTCAAGACAATATATCTTTGCTCAGAATAACATAACAATGGTTTGGGATAGCATTTCAGCTTGTCAAATTCCATAAAAACTAAAAAAATAGTTCCAAAATCCTTACCCCAAAAATCCCATATTTCCAGCTGTTTTGCTTCCGACTAACATTGACTTTCTGATTTCTCTCTATTGTTTTTGTATAATCTGTTCCACTAAACATCACTTATGATCAATTTCTCTCTCTCAGGAATCATGTTTTTGTTTGTGATTTTAGAAGAAGTTGGCTCCAGAATTCAGGAGTGATGGACAGGTGGAAAGGAGACATTTGGAGTTTAAAGTTGAGATTTTCAGCTTTAGTTAAGAAAAAACTGACGTCAATCATTTCGATAACTAACAACTGAGCAACCGGGTTGTGAGCTGAAAACTTTTTTATCGAAAAAAATTTTGGAAAAAATTTTGGAAACAATTTTTCTATTATAATTTTCGAAATTTTTTCTGAAACTCCGAAAAAATCAAATTTTCATTCGGAATAATTATCACTTTCATGATCCTATAAAAATGCGAAATTTAGAGCTTCATTTTGGCCTATTTTGGAGAAAGTGTCCGAATGGCTCAACTGGGTAGGGTCCCGGACTTCAGGAGGGACCCGCGGGTTCGGATCCCACTACTCCCCATTCTTTTTGCCTTTTTATTCTGAGCAAAGATATGGGGTCCAGAGTCTTTAGGAAGTTTCAAAATCAATTTTTTCTTATTTTCTGAAATAAAAAACTAAAATTTCGAGAAAAAAATTTTTTTGAAAGTTTCAGAATTTCATAATTTCCTAATTTTTTCCTTTCATTCTAAAAAAGTCCTGTGTTTTGTTTCCCTCATTTTGCAACTAGAAACCATATTCCCACGCCTTCACTCGTGATTTTCTTCGAAAGAGAGATTAGTGACCAATGTCTAGGACATCCGGATGTAAAGATCAACTTTCTCAGGGTAATCTAATAAACCCCCAATTGATCTTGTCACCTTCCTCTCTCTCTCTCTCTCTCTCTCTCTTTTCGGAGAAGTTGTTTTTGATCAATCATTTTTTCCTATTGGAATATCAATTATCCTAAATTGTTTATTCCAATGTTTGGTCTCTTTATGGGAAGGAAATTAATGATTTATGGTTCCTTTTCATTATAAAATTTGTGGGTTTCCCTAGGAAAAAAAACATTTTAGTTTACTCTATCAAGGTTCCAATAATGGCGACCAAGGTAAGATATTTTGTGATTAGTTGAAAAACCTATGTTAACAAGACTTGTGGAAAATGATTCGAGAGTTTAGTTCTTATTTTATCAAATTCTAAGTTTTTCTGAATTTTAGGTAATTTTCAGATAAAATTTGATAATTTGAAAAATTACGAAAAATTAGAAATTTTCCGAAAATGCGAAATTTTTGTTTCTGGTAAAAATTAGAGGTTCAAAAGTGTAATTTCCGTTCTATTCATTGACTTGTGAGTTTTTAGCTTTATAATTACTGTATTTTGAATTAGTGAAAAATAGGAATTTTTGGAACTTCAAGTAAAAATTTTAATTTTATAATTTTTTGTGATTATTATGCTATTTGTTCCAAATTCGGAATCCTGGTGACTTTTTACAAGTTTTGAGCCTTTAATTGACTATATCAGACAACAGTGTAAATTTAAAAAATTCTCAAAAATAAAATTTCAAAAAAAGTTCCAATTAAAAAAATTTGTTTTCCAAATTTAGTCTCGCAAACCCCCGCAACTGAACTTTTTGATTTTTTCTTGAGCTCTATTAATAATTTCTCCCCCTTTTACCTTATCCAGACTACATTCAGAAAATTCTGAATTCTCAATTCAGAAAAAAGTCACCTGACACGCGGGGGGTTCCCACGATGTCAGAAGGACAAGTTGGTCATGGGAATCCAAGAGATCAGTTCAATTTCTTTTTCTCGACTTGTTTCTTGCTAACATTAAGAATATTTTTCGACTAAAAATTTTTTTCAAAATTAAAAAAAATCCTAAAATCCCGAAATTTCCAGAATCCCCCAAATATGTCGTTTGCCGCCAATATGTATTTGTATTTAGCAGAAGGTACGGTAGTTTCTAAAAAATTTCAAAAAATGCAACAAAAAAAATTTTCTTCCAGGTGTTGTAATATGCGTCACTAATATGACTCTTCTGTGGTGTATTCTATCGGATGGACGGAATCGAAAACGAAGAGAATTCTTGTTGGTGGCTGCTCAATCTGTGACTGATATCTTCTATGGGGTTGCTTTTATGCTCATTGCTAACCTCCGATTAGGCCTTTTTTATGAGAATAAATGTGAGTGGGAGGGGCAGGGGAATTGTAAACGGTTACAGTAATCCTTGAATGGCTACGATATTCTTGCTCAGCTCACCGAGAGCTTTCAGAAAAGTACCCACACGCCATGATTCTGTAAAAAAATTTTTTTTCGAAATTTTGAAAAAAATTTTTTTGGGTCTCACCACGAATTTTTTTTTATTTTTGTTTTTCTTGATTTCTGATGATGGATTATTGCTCAGCTCACCGAGAGCTTTCAGAAAAGTACCCACAAGCCTATATTCTGAGCAATTTTCGATTTTGGGTCTCGCCACGACTTTAAAGGCGCATAGGGGGATCAAAATTGAAAGTGATCGGAATATAGGCTTGTGGGTACTTTTCTGAAAGCTCTCAGTGAGCTGAAGATCATTGTGACACTAGTTTCAGTTGAAAATTGATTTTGAGAAAAATTCTTCTGGCGAAAAAATTTGTTTCTCAAAAAAATTTTTTTTCTCAAAAAAATTTTTTTCTGAATTTTTCTGAATATTTTTGATTACAGTAACCGAAACGGTGCCAACATCCGCTTGCGCCTTTATTCCTGCTCTATGGCTTCACAATATGGCCACCCCCTTACTCGGCCTCCTCCCCTTCACCACCTCCATCAACTTCCTTGTATGCTCAGTAGCTCCGTTATGGTATATGAGAGCGACTCATTTGTACACGTTTTTCTTGTTGTCAGGTGGGTACTGTAGCTTAAACTTAATAGAAAATGAAGGATTTCCCAAATTTCAAAAAAAAATTTTTTTGAAATTTTTCCGAAAAAATTTTTTTTTGAAAAATTTTTTTATATTAAAACTAAAAATATTACAGCCCCGTTAACCATCGCAATGTTTCTAACCTCTCTCAATGCTCTATTGCTCATTGGAAACGAGTCACAAATAGCTATCATTTGTATAGCAGCCAATGGAGCCGCCCATCATTTCATCTACCACATCATGCTATTCTTCCGAATCATTGCTAATTTGGCGTCAGCAGTCATTTACTTAATTATCATACTGTACCTAAAAAAGGTTAGACTCCGCCCCTTTTCCTAAATTTCGAGAAAAATGAATTTCAGAGTCAAGGAGGAACCCTCAAGGATCTTAGTCCTCAACAACTAAAAATGCATCGGAATGCAAAAATAACTCTTGGTTTGGTGACGACGAATTCAATGATTTTGCTTCTTTTCCCCGATATTTTACTATTTGCGAATCCATTTAACATCACCAAATATTATTCGACACCACTTTATTCAATGACACTCAGCAAGGTAGGCTTAAAAATGGTTGGGAGGGTCCCTGGGGGGTTGGGACAGGAAATAGGGTCAGAATGAGAAGGCAAGAATATTTTTTATAGGAGAACATGGATATGTGAAATGATTTTGTCTAAAATTCGAAGAATAAAATTTCCTAATTTTTTACTGAAAATTCAAAAATTCAAAATTTTCAAAATTTCATTTTTTTTTCCGAATATAGCCAATATGGGGCTCAAATTTTACCAAATTTACTAACAAATTAGAATGCAACACTTAAAATGACTGAAAATTTGATTTTAGGTTGAATTTGAAAATTTCAAATTTTTCCGAAAAATCTGAAAATTTTTTTTCATCATATTTTTTCGAAAAAAAAATTTTTTTTTATTTTTTCGAAACTTGTTTTTACAACTAATACTGTATCTTGTAGCCCTCAAAGTTCTCTACAAAAAGCCAAAAAACACTCGATATCTTTATTTTGAAGGAAGTTACAACCTTTCAAAGACCCAGGAGAGAAAAAAAGAGAGCGCAGAGAAGCTAGAATCACTTTTTCCTCAATTTTCAGGCTTCCGAACTCTATATTCTTGCTCAGAACAAAAAGGCAAAAAGAATGAAGAGTAGTGGGATCCGAACCTGGGTGTCTCTCCTGAAGTTCGGGACCATACCCAGTTGAGCCATTCGGACAAAAACAGATTGCGCTCAAAATTTCGTTTTTTATGGGGAATATGAGTATGTAGATGGTTTTGAATAGAAATCTAGTTCACCGGATACTTCGGAAGAAAATTAGAAAAAAATGAAAAAAAAATGAAAAAAAATTTTCTCGAAAAAAAATTGAAAAAAATAATTTTTTCTTGCAGACAATGATAAACTTCATGATCTACATGATTCGTTATCGTGAACTCCGTAACATAATCTTGTTAAAAGTGATCGGATGCCTCCCGAAGAAATGGGCAATCCCTCTGGCGATGCGTCTTCGAAGTACAAATGAGGCGTCGAACGCTCCCAAAGGTACATTCGCCACCCGATCGTCGATTGGAACGGATCGAATGCGTGAAGGTGTGCATTTTCTACAGTAATCCAAGAATCTTTTGATTTTCAGGATCCGTTGACCAGAAGCGACGGGCCAGTTCCATCGTGGCACTTAACAAATCTCGGGTTTTGCCTACAGTACCCACCGATCCTTATCATCTTCCACCTCTACGCCGTGAATAATTATAGTTTTTTTTTGTTTTTATTACTGTATCTAAAATAAAAATTGGCCCAAAAAATGTAGCCAAAAAAATTAATTTTTCTAAAAATTGGGTCCCGCCACGAAAACATGAAAACACAATTTCTACCGTAACCCAGTGAGTTTTGAGAATTGCAAGATGAAAATAATATATTTGGAATCAACAAGTCAAGACGGTTTGAATGAGTATAATCATGACTGAGTTCCAGAAAATTTTAATTTTCGGTCCCGTGTACTCCTCTCGGACAAAAATTTTTTTTCGTTTTTTTTTCATTTTTTTTCTCTGGAAAAACATCAGAAGTCAACAATATTCATTTCGAAAAAAAAATCAACGATTGAAAAATTTTCCATAGTAGCTTGGCCGTTGGGGTGGTCCGGTACCAATGATTATCTGAAAATGGTATGCTTGACTACAAAGACTACAATTGAATCACTTACTCCTCCTCCACCTCCGTAGTTAGCATTCTGAAATTAATAGATGACTACAAAGACTATAGAAAGATAGTTGTGCTTGACTACAAAGATTACATAGCGATAGGCTCAAAATGAAAATATGGTATGCTAGACTACAAAGACTACAAAAAAGAAGAGAGAACTCACAACGGCAATAGAGAAAATGGCGAAAAAGAAGAGAAGAATGGGGAAGAAATTCATTTTTCTTTGGATCACAATACCCTCTTGGTAACCCTTTTATACCCCCCTTTTCTCTTCCGGAAACAGTTTTTTCGATGTGTTTACATCACATGGGTTGTTTAATAGTTCCGTGCAAAAATCTAGGAAAAGTTGCAATAAATCAGGTGTACTCGATTGTAAACTACACAGTAAAAACTACCAGATGCTGGGATAGTGAGAGAAAACTCAATAAAAGAACTGTGTTGACTTTCTGATTTAAAATATATCATTTTTAGGTAGAGATAATTTCAAATCTAACCGGGTTACGGTCGGTTTTTAGGAAGACTCTTGTTCCGAAAGAATGAATCATTTTCTCAGTATTCTGATTTTATCAGAAAACAGAAAAATCAAGAAATATCAAAAAAAAAGAGGGATAAAAAAATTTCATCTGACTTTTATTGAAGAATACTGTGAAAATAACCATTTCTAGGAATTATAAATTATAATTTATAATAGAACCCAATAATGGCCATTTTCCGATAAAAAATTCAGTATTTCAACCCCAAATCCCACCCATTTTTGCTTTATTTTCAAGTTTTCTCCCTTTATTTTTCCCGTGGAATCTAAAAATAGCCCTTTTTCCAGTTTCCGCAACTTTTCCTGCAAAATTTATTATTTTGCACGGAACGTGCACCCATAAAACATTTTCCGAACGGGGTATAAAAAGGTTACCAGGAGGGTATTCTGATCCAAAAAAAATGAATTTCTTCCCCATTCTTCTCTTCTTTTTTGCCATTTTCTCCATTGCCGTTGTGAGTTCTCTTCTTTTTTGTAGTTTTTGTAGTCTAGCATACCATATTTTCAATTGGTCTGCATTTTTGTAGTCTTTGTAGTCTAGCATACCTAGCTTTTTATAGTTTATTTGGAGTCATCTGTATATTTTCAGAATGCTCAACATCACAGAAACCGCTGGGTAAGTGGTATGCAGTAATGTGTGGTCTTTGCAGCTTGTAGTTAAGCAGACCTACTGATCTGTAGTCTTTGTAGTTTAGCATACCAAATTCAGGTACCCCTTCCCCATGGAACTCCTGGAACTCCAGAGCCTACCACTACGGAAATGTCTGAAGAGGCAATCAAGGAATGGTTGAAGAAGAGAAAAGTTTGTAGTTTTTGTAGTCTTTGTAGTCTGTTTAGTTATACTTTCAGATAGCCCGTTTGAGTCGTGGAACTCGTGCCTATATTCATCACACGCGCAAGCCTAGACTCCATCCTCCACATAAGCGACGCCACAACAACGAAGACGATTGAGAAAATAAATATGTTCAGAAAAGTAGAAATATCTCGATTCAAAAACAAGATAGAAAGAAAGTGTAAACTGATAAAATGTTTGTCTTAACATGAGCAATATTTCATAAGTTGACAGCTTTTTGATAGCTATCCTAGTAACGGAGATATTCCTACTTGAAGTTAGCTAAAAAAAATTTTTTGAAAAATTTTTCAAACATTTTCAAAAAAAATTTTTCAAATAATGAAAAAAAGTATAAAATTTGATTAAAACAGTTTATTGGGATCAAAATCTAAAAAAACATCAAAATTTTGGATTTTTTTGAATTTTTTCAAATCATCAAAAAAGGTCTGGAATTCAATTGAAACAGTTATTGGGTAAAAATATCAGGAAAAATTTGAAAAAAAAAACATTTAAAAATTAGAAAAAGCAGGAAAAAACCAAGAAAAGGAACAAAAAAAGTGATCAACAATCCGCAATTCTTAGAATTCCTCCTCTTCCTCCTGCTCCAAGATATCGAAACTGGATTCATTGTCATCCGATTCATTTATCAACTCCTCCTCTTTCTCAATCAATACAGATCCTTCTTTCTTCTTGGACACTTCCTTTGATCCCTTTGTCTTCTTCTTCTTCTTCTCTTCCTTCTTCTTCTCTTCCTTTGTCTTCTTCTTCTCCTTCAACTGCTCCATCATCTGATTATTGGCCTCCATCAAATGAATCATTTGAATTCTGGCCACTCTCTCTGCTCTTCTCATCTCTTTCAACTCCTCATTCAATCGTTTCACCTCTTCTTCCAATTCCTTTTTCGCCTTCCGTTCCTCCGATATCTCTGCCGACTGTGACATCAGATGTTTGACTAGTGGAGTCACTTGATTGCATGCCTCATCCAAAAATTCCATATTAGGGATGGATTTTGGTGTCTTTCTGACCTTGTTAGTCTGGTTCTGAACAACAGTACTCTCCTTCTTAACCTTGAATGCCTTCTCAAGGATATCCAGTGTACGGTCCGATGGTTGAGCATTCTTTTGAACGAAAAGGGCAGCTTTTTGGGTCTCAGACATGATTTGGGTGGATTTTATATCTGAAAATATACTGAAATTTAAATTTATGAAAAAAATTGATTGAAAATTATTTAAAAAATTGATTAAGGAAAAACGTATATTTCCCTAAAAACCTTTATATCTAAATTCCCTAAAGAGATATCAAAAAATGGTCAATTAACAAATTGCTCAACATAAAAAACTACATATTTTGTTAGTTGGACAATTTTTTGTATCGATTCAAAAAAAGAAGTTATAGGGGTTTGAAGATCAATAACCAAAAGGGAGACAAGACAGAAATGCAGAATGAATGACTGGAAGATGGATAGTCTGCACTCATCTATAAGCCACGCCCCTTTTACGCTCGATGGGACAATGGAATTGGAGGGAAGGTTCTAGAAGAATACCAACTTGGAAGATATACAGTGTCGGCCAAAAATATATGAAAAAAGGGCCTTTTCAGTTCAAAATGGTCAACTTTGGGCGTTCGTAGCTAAGTGGGGAAAAGTGGTATTGTTCTGAATTTTTCAGGGCAGTTAGTTGATAGCTGGATTTGCATTTTCTTAGTAGAAAACTTTTATCTAAAATCATTTCTAAAAGTTATACTGCTTGTTAAAGAGAACTTCCCTGAAATTTTGTCGATTTCAGTGCAAAATAGCATGTTTTTCAACATCTTTCTCTTTAGCAAGCCGTATAACTTTTAGAAATGATTTTAGAGAAAAGTTTTCTACTAAGAAAATGCAAATCCATCTATCAACTAACAGCCCTGAAAAATTCAGAACAATACCACTTTTCCCCACTTAGCTACGAACGCCCAAAGTTGACCATTTTGAACTGAAAAGGCCCTTTTTTCATATATTTTTGGCCGACACTGTAGCAAATGAGAAGACAAGAAAACTGAGATTACCAGAATCCTATAAGAGAAGATTATAGAAGGCAACCAACTTGGAAGATATTGGAGGATATATTGGAAGATAAAAATGTTCTAGAATAATACAAAAAATAACTCTAAACATAATTTTCTTGTTGAATTCTAGACTGTTTCAGTACTTTGTTATAATGTTGGACCTATTTGAAATTCTGATAACATCCAGATTTTAGGTGTCTTATGATTTTTAGAATTCCAGTAGTTATTTATGGACTTTGCACTAATTTATATTGAAGTTGTCATGAAAAATATAAAATTTAGAGCCCCTTAGTGAGCATGAGGTTCTGAAGCTTCCAAGCTGAGGAGTCTAGCTTCTCTGCGCTCTCTTTTTCTCTCTCCTAGATCTTTGAAATCCTGTAACTCTTTTTAAAATATAGATAAGGAGTTGATTTTTTTGCCATTTTGTAGAGAATTTCAAGGGCTAGAAGATGATATATATATATACTGTACGTTAATTTCAAAATTCGCAAAAATTTAAATTTCTATAATAAAACCTGAAATCCGAGTTTTTTTTTTGAAAAAAGAGATTTTTTGAAAATATCGAGAAAGCTAGTTATTTTGAAATTTTTCGCAGAATTTTTAAAAGTTTTCATACCATTTTGTAGGGAATTCGAAGAGCTACAAGATGAGCTAGGCCTCTAAAATTGAGTTCAGAAAATAGCTCAGATTCTGAAAATTATAAAAGAGCCAAAATTTTTTGGGATTTTCAAGATGAAATATTCAGAAAAATGTAGAAAATAACACTTTATCAATCAAAAAACCTTTTTTTCAAAAACAAATAAAAAGGAAAAAAATACCGAAAAAAGAATTATTCGTCATCAGTTTCCCATTCTACCTCCTCCTCTGGCTCAATGTATCTTTCCTTCTTATCCATACTACAAACATCCAAATGGGATAGATCAACGTCCTTCATCATCTCCTGTCTCTTTAATTTCTCAATCTGCTTCTTTATTTCCTTTTTCTCCTCTTCCACCTTCTCCAAAACTCTTCTCCAATGATTCTCGTGGTTGATCAGACGAAGTTCAGCCTGTCTTTTCTCCTCCTCCATCTTCTCCTCTAGGAGCCTCTCGTTTCTATAAGCTGCCTCAAGAGCTGCTTTCAATTGATCGATTTCTATTTTGTTCTGATTTTTTGGTGGAATCTCAGATCGAAGCTTCTCAACCTCTTTTTTTAATTCTACATTCTCCATATAGACCTTTGAAAATTCTATCTGAAGATTTTGGTATTGGGTGCTATGGGTTTTTAGGTCCTCTAGGCTCTTGGTGAATTGTTCAACCAGATGGGCCATGGTACCTGGAAAATCAATAAGGTGGTCAGGGGGTAAGGGTGTAGGGGTAGGGGTTGATGGTACGGGGTAGTAAGAAGAGGTTATTAGATGGTACGGGGTAGGAAGGGGACTGGAGAGGGTAAAGAACACATAGAGGCCCCTGTCAGGGACAGAATAGGATAGATAGATAGAGGTTAAAAGAATTTTGGATAAGAATTTTTCCCAATTTTTTTCCAATTTTTTTCCAATTTTTTTTTTCCAATTTTTCTTTAAGTTTTAGTTATAAAGGTAAAACTATTTGAAATTCTGTAAGCACTCAGATTTAGAGTTATTTAATGTCTTTACATAAGACTAAGATTTACAGTATCCGACGGAAATTTATAATTTCAGTGAAGTCTCAAAATTTATGATTTTTCGGAAAAATTAATTTTTTTGGAATTTTCAAACTTTTGAAAATTGAAAAATATAGTCGAAATGGAGCTCAAAATTTTAGAAATTTTATCAGAAAAACAAAAAAAACACTCTGAACTTCCTGAAATTCGATTTTCGTACATGTATCAAAAATTTAGATTTTTCGAAATTTTCTGAATTTTTAAAATTTTCAAAAATTCCATTAAAACTTTTCCCTGTTATGTTTCTAAATCCTATGAAGCGTAACACAATTTTTTTTTCGAAGCTCCACTCAACAAAAAAGGGAAAAATATCCAATAAAGATTCAAAAACGCATCCAAGATGGTCCATATTCAAATGAGGTCCTCTTGGTGACCCTATCGATTGACCCCTCACACACTGTGCATATGGTCCTCTCTGTCTTATTCATCGTCTGAGTCTCTTAATCCTTAGCCAAGACCACCATGGTCCCGTTAGTGTCCCTCCTGCATACCATTTTATTGGTTTTTTCTTCTTTACACTGGTTTTCTGTGAATTTTTGAGTTTAGAAGTAAGATTCTTACTGTATTTTTCTTTGTGCTTTTTTGATTCAGAAATAGGGTTCTTACTGTATTTTTTTAAACTTTGAAACTTTTTACAGAATGTCTTCAACTACTACTGAGAACGTCAAAGTCACCGAATCAGAGGAATACAAGAAGCTGAAGGATGAGTTGGAACAGACGTTAGTTGAATTTTTTTTTATAGGATGTATACGCTTTGAAAAGAGAGCAGAAGTAGGTTTTAATGGAAATTTTGAATTCTTGAAAAATTTGAAAAATTAAAAAATTTCGAGTTTTTCGAAAAATCTAAAGTTTTCAGAATTTACTGAAAATAGAATTTCAGAGGGTTTTGAGCGTTGTTTCTGAATTTTTGATGAAATTTCTGAAATTTTGAGCCCCACATTACTTATATTTCACAAAAATTGAAAATTGAAAAATTCTCGAATTTTTCGAAAAATCCCAATTTTTGAGATTTTACTGAAAATCGAATTTCTGGAGGTTTTTAGTGTTATTTTTGTTTTTTTGATAAAATTTCTAAAATTTTGAGCCCCATATCGACTATTTGCTGAAAAATTAAAAATTTTGAAATTTTTCGAAAAATCACAATTTTCGATATTTTTATGAAAATCTTATTCCAGTATGTTCAGAGTGATATTTTTAAATTTTCGATGGAAATTTTATAGTTTTGAGCCCCATATTACCTATATTTCTCAATTTTTAAAAATTTGAAAATTCCAAAAAAAAATTAATTTTTTCGAAAAATTTTAAATTTTGAGATTTCACTAAAATCTAATTTTAGTATGTTTCTAGTATTATTTCTGAATTTTTGGCATAATTTTTCGAATTTTGAGCCCCATTTTACCTATATTTTTAAAAAACTAAAATTTTGAAAAATTTAGAATTTTTGGAAAAATCACAATTTTTTGAGATTTCTTTAAAAATCGAATTCCTGAATGTTTTGATTATTTTTTTGAATTTTTCCAGAAAAAGACTCCTTCAATTCGCTACAATGAGACTGACAAAATGCCAAAAACAAAACCAAACCCTGCAAAGACCCGTAGTTGAATCGACCGGCGAGCTATCTCAAACCAATCGACTCAAAGAACTGCAGACAAAATACATGACAAGTTTCATGAAGTGTAAGGATTTGGAGTTGAAGAACGAGGAACTCAAGGATAGACTCTGTATAAGTGAATCGAAATTTGTGGAGATGCAGAAGGTTTATCGGAGAATGAATAATGAGAACAAACAAGGTAATTTTTCTCCACATTTGCTATATTTTCCAAATTGGTACATTTCAAAATTCTGAAACAATTTTTTTCCAAATTTTAAACACAAAAATACACAATTCAACGTAGAATTTTACGCTGAGCAACTTTTTCTCTTGACATTTGTCACCAAAATCTACGGTAGCCGAGTTATGGTCGATTTTAGATTTGACGCCAAAAAATTCTTATCTAGAAGAGCGTAAAAGGGGCGTGGCTTATAGATGAGTGCAGACTATCCATCTTCTAGTCATTCATTCTGCATTTCTGTCTTGTCTCCCTTTTCTTGTTTAGTTATTGATCTTCAAACCCCTATAACTTCTTTCTTTGAATCGATACAAAGAAGTGACCAATTAACAAAATATGTAGTTTTTATGCTGAGCAATATGTTAGTTGACTACTTTTTAATATCTTTTTAGGGAATTTAGATAGAAGGGTTTTTAGAAGAATATGCTTTTTTTCTTAATTAGTTTTATAAATTAATCAATTTTTAAATCAATTTTTAATCAATTTTTTAGTCAATTTTTGAACAATTTTTGACCAATTTTTTTTATAAATCTAAATATCTATAAATTTCCAGATAAAGAATCTACCGAAATCATGTCGGAGACCCAAAAAGCTGCCCTTTTCGTTCAAAAGAATGCTCAACCATCGGACCGTACTCTGGATATTCTTGAGAAGGCATTCAAAGTGAAGAGGGAGAGTACTGTAGTCCAAAAGATCCCAGAAAACGAATTTTTGGATATGGCAATCGATAAAGCGACTACAGTAATCAGAGAAATGATGGCACAATCGGCAGAGATATCGGAGGAACGGAAGGCGAAGAAGGAATTGGAAGAAGAGGTGAAACGATTGAATGAGGAGTTGAAAGAGATGAGAAGAGCAGAAAGAGTGGCCAGAATTCAAATGATTCATTTGATGGAGGCCAATAATCAGATGATGGAGCAGTTGAAGGAGAAGAAGAAGACAAAGGAAGAGAAGAAGAAGGAAGAGAAGAAGAAGAAGAAGACAAAGGGATCAAAGGAAGTGTCCAAGAAGAAAGAAGAATCTGTACTGATTAAGAAAGAGGAGGAGTCAATGAACGATTCGGATGACACTGGATCAAGTTTCGATATCGTGGAGCAGGAGGATGAGGAGGAAATTTGAGAATTGCGGATTTTCTGAATTGTTGCTGACATTTTGTACTTTTTTTTGTTTTTTACTCCAATCTTTTTTTTATTTTTTCAATGTAATTTCGAATTTCCCTGATTTTTAAAACCTTAATGAATTGTTTTATTATAATTAAATTCCAGAATTTTTTTGATGATTTGAAAAAGTACGAAAAAATTGAAAATTTCAATAAATCATGCATTTTTCGATTTTTGATCAAAAATGAAGGTTCAGAGTGTTTTAAGAAGAATCCCGATTGGATTTGATGAGTTTTGAGCCTAATATTGACTATATTCTGAAATATTGGAAAAAAAGCAAAATTCGGATTTTCTGAAATTTCAACTATAATCTGAAAGTCCAAGTTTTGCCTGCAAATTGTATTTTTGCAAGATCTAGGGGTCATTTTCATATTTCTGGATAAATTCGATGACCCCCATAACGACTATATTTGAGAGTTTTAAAATTTAAGAAAAATTGATGACATTTTCAGAATTTTTTGTTTTCATAGACTATTTTGAATGACGATTTGTTTATAAATGATTCACAATTTGATTCTTTTTTTCCCTTCCTTCCCTTCCCGCTGAATCACTGCGTGGCACTGTCTGTTTATCTGGCGTCTCTCTTTTTTCTCTCTTTTTTTTCCTACCAGCCAACAAAATCATTTCTCATTCAAGACCCTGAGTGCATAGGGTCTCTCTCTTGATTATTTCGAAATTTCTTCTTTATTATGGCCTTTATCAAAAAAGGATTTGAAAAATAAATAAAATGTGAGTTTTTCTCTTCTTCACTTGTTTTAAGTGCTTGATTACAGTCACCTGGCGACTTGGTCTCTAAAATGGCTATTGAATTAAATGTCAAGTGAGTTTTCAAATATTTTGTAACTTATATAAAGCTCTATAATTCAGAATGCAAGAATCCCCGAGAGAGAGAGGCTCCTTGACACAATTGTTTAATGAAGGTTCAATCCATTCACTGTCCCATGGTATGCCCCCGCCCTTTTCGTTCATCGAAGCGTCTTTTTTATAATTTTAAGACCTGATTTTGTATTTTATGCGCAATAAAAAATTACATTTTAAAGTATCTTAGCATTTTTGAAAATTATGTTTGAGAAAAAACAAGGGAAATCAAGAAATCAAATAAAGTGAATCATAGGCTGAATCATTTCCACACAAAAACATTTATCAAGATTATTTTCAAGGGCCTAGTGCTCGGATATTCGGGTTCCGATCCTTTTGAAAACTTTTGGAAACATTTTTTTGGAAAACCGAAGAGGAGAGGGTCAATCACGGGTGTTCAATGGGATTTGATAAGATTTGAACCCAACTTTTTCCTGATAATTTCGAAATGTAAGGCATCGAATTGTCTGCTTTCCAAGAGAAAACTTCTTTTCAGAAAATTGGTTTTTTCTTTTTTACAGTTATGGTCATATTTCCTATAGCATAGACCTTGAATGTTTTTCTATTCTTTATTTAGTCTGTGCCACCTGCGAAGAGATGTCGGGATCTTTGTCCTCTGGGAATACGTGGGCGGAGCTAATGTTCGTGGTGAGACCCAACATTCGATGATGTCTCCCCTACCCAGTCATTCTGCCCACACCATTTTCTATTTACCCACTTTCTCTGTCATACTACTGCATTCATTCGTTTCCTCTCTACCCAGTACCCTCCTTCCCCCTGTAATATAGTTTTTTGCAGAATGTTCTATCAACAAGCAATCAATACACTTGACTTGATCGACAATGTCATAAAAAAATCGATAGAAAGCGTCACCGAAGAGGGGAGCAAGAAATGCTCATCTGAGGTGGCGGAGAAACTGGAAGTGTCGAGAAAGGAGACTCATGAACAGCTCTCAAAGAGTTACCTTAGCTATTCGAAGGAAATTCGTTTGTGTGGACCTCCTAGCACGATGAACCTTATTACTCATCAATATGCACAAAGCTGTATGGACCTCAACAGCAAGTTCGTAATGGTTGCGGCGAAGATGCTGGGAGATATTGAGAAGAAGGAAGAGTTTGAGCAACTGAAAATTGAGATTTCGGCTTTGAAGGTGGAGAAGAAAGAACAATTGAGGGAAAATGAGCAACTAAGGGATCAGATTCGAGTAAAGGACGTTGAGGAACAGAAAAATATTACCTTGATGGAAAAATTGAATGAAGAGAACCGAAATCTGCACAAGTGGTTGACAACGGCTCTGGAGAACTCGAAAACATTAGGTGCCGTGGTGGAAGACGGAAATCGAAGGGTTAAAGAGAAAGAGGAGAGGATTAAGGAGTTGGAGAATCGGAAAACTGAGCAATTGGAACGGAAGAATGAGGAATTGGCTAAAAAGGATGAGAAGATAAAGGAATTGAAGGAATGGAGTGACCAGGCAACTGAAAGAATTGAGACTTTGGAAAAGAAGGAAGAGGAATTGAACAAGATGATTGAGGAGTCAAAGGAGAAGGATGTCTCTAAGATTGAGGAATTGAATAAGGAACTGACCAGATTGAAAGATGAAATGGCACTTAAGGAGTTGGAAAATAGAAAGATTTTGGCTGGAAGAGATGAGAAATTGGATTGGAAGGATAAGGAAATGGAGAAATTAAGAAAGACGATTGCCTATTATGAAAGGGAATCTGATGAGTGGAAGGAGAAGGAATCGGATTTACTTCGAGGTCTGGGAACAATCAAGAAGATGATTCTGGAAGGAGAAGAAGACAGAAAGATGAAAGATGGATTACTAACTAACTTAGTAAAGGAGCTAGCCGAATCTAAAGAGAAATTGAAGAGATTGCATGGAGCTTTGGTCAGTTCTAAACAGAAATTAGAAGAGATGAGTGGCCGTTCTGATAACAGTGGATTTGTCGAGTTGAATGAGTCGAAGGAAAATATGGATAAGATCAGGGAGGAGATAGAAAAGAATTGCAGAGAATCAAGTTTTGATCACTTGGAGGAACAAGACGAATAATTATTTTGAATCCACATGTTAAATTTTTGTTTAATAACATTTTTTGGTGGTGCTCATGATACCTACTTTCGATTTTTTTTATTTCGATAAATTATTTATGTACAACAAGATTCTCTCTGACAGAAGGAACAGCCTCTTTTAAATCTCTTCTAATTTTTTTTTACATTTGACTTTTTTTTGAATGACTTGATGTGGCTTTTATGTTAATAAATGATATTATATGATTTTTTGGTATTTTGAAGATTTTTTGAGAATCTGATAATTTGAGAAGGACGGAAGCTCAAGTTTATTTGAGTTTCAAATGAGATGTTGGATTTATGAAAGGCATCGATGAAGTATTGAAGATAAAATTCAAAAAATATGACTTTTTCTGACCTAGATTCTGCTATTCAAGAAATTTCGAGATACAGTCCTATTTCCTAAAGAATCTAGATAGTTTAGCTCTTATTAGTTTCATATTCCATGTTTCACCTGTCGTCGCTCTTGGAATGTTAGGATCTTAAAGATAGGATCTTTTCCTTTCATCTCGGGGGGTTCTATAATTGTATCCCAGGGGTCACCTGCTAGTTCTTGTTATCTTTTCCCTTCTCCTCGGGGGAATACATGGGCGGAGCTAGTATTCGTGGTGAGACCCATTGGTTGACTACATGGTGTCTCTTTTACTCAGTCCCTCATTCGTTACACCTCGTAACCCCCTCACAACTCAGTCTCTCCTTTAATACTAGTGACCCCCTCTCATTTAGCCTACATCTTTTCCTTCTATCCAGTTACCCTTATCCTATAATTCTTGCAGAATGAAAGCAATTGCTCAAGCAACCTACGACAAGATCCTTTGGATTCATAAATTTATGAATGAATCAATCGATAACATGAATAAAACGGTGAAAGAAAGTGCATCAGCCGAGAAAGCAAAAGAACTAGAAGTTGTGGAGGTCAAGAAAGAACTGAACGACAAGTATATGGCTATATTAGTAGCAATTGACTACTTATCCAATAAACCGAATGAGCCGGCGACTTTTTTTTTGTTCAACCATCTAGTTTGTATGTATATGACAGGAAGCGCCAAACTATGCAACAAATTTCACGATGATGGCAAACAAATGCTAGGAGACAGTGAGAATACGAAATTAGATGATATTTGTGAAAAGACGGCCGAAGCAATTGACAAGTTAGATGAAGAAACTGACGAAACGAAATTGGAAGAAGAATATGAGAAGAAGTTGAAGGAGATTCATTTGAAGATGTCAAAGGAGGAGAAAAAAGAGAAAGAAGACGAGGTTGAAAAACTAAGAATCGAGATGTTGGCTTTGAAAATTGAAATGAAAGAGGTTGCTGATGCACAGACGAAAAGGGAGATTCAGGATTTGAAAATGTTAGTTTTTTAACATAATGGTTGAACATAGGGAAAAAATGAATCTTCTGACGATCATTAGATTGAAACGATAAATCTCGCCACACATTATTCCTACTCAATGTTTTGTAAACTTGTTGTGAATCGAGTTACTCGTAAAAAAGTAGCCCACATTTACTTACCGTAAAACCTGTAATTGTCTTGCACCCCCGTTATTTAACTTCAGCAACATGTATCTCGGTTCCCAATAGAGATAATGAAAAGTTGCTAACTAATGAATTGCTCAGCCAAGTCTTAACTACACTTTATTAGTTGATCACTTTTCGATACCTTCATTGGAAACAGAAATAAATGTTGTTAAAACTATGTCACAGGTTATCCTAAGTTGACATATAATATCTTCATCACAATCCAAGATTCTAATTATTTATGTTCCAGGAAATTAAATCAAAGTGAAAAAAGAATCGAAGAACTTACAAAACAAAAAGAAGAAAAATTGAGCGAACAGTTAAGAAAAGAAATCCGAATCAATAATCTAGAAGATCAGAGAGCCCTAATCGAACAGCTAAAAGAAGAGAACCGTAATCTGCAAAAGAATCTGACAGTGTCTCTGGAGAACTCGAAGACGTTGGGTTCCTTGGTTGAAGACGGTAATCGAAGGGTCAAAGAGAAAGAAGAGATGATTAAGGATCTGGAGAGCCGGAAAAATGAGGAATTGGCTGGAAAAGATGAGCAACTGAAATGGAAGGATGAGGATCTGGCTGAAAGAGATGAAATTTTGAACCTGAAGGAAGAGGAAATTGAGAAATTACAAAAAACGATTGCTTATTATGAAAGGGAATCTGATGAGTGGAAGGAGAAGGAATCGGAATTGATTCGGAGTATGAAGGAAAAAGATGAGAAGGTGGAGAGACTGATGAGAAAAATAAAGAGAGGAGAAGAAGAAATGGAGACGAATGTAAATTATTATCAAAAGAAACTAGCCGATTCTGAAGAGGAAGTGAAGAGATTGAATGGAGTTGTAGACCATTTTAACGAGAAAATGAAGAAGGATAGTGCCATGTATGAAGAAACAATCCGGGAACTTTTCAAGATAAAAATTGAAATGGAAAAAGAGTTGAAGGGGGTTAAGAAGGAGTTGAAGGAAGCGAAGGGAGCGTTGGAGAAGATGGCAGATTGCTCAAAGAAAATGACAAGGGAAATGGCCGAGAGACAGAAGGAGACTGAAAATGAGCTGGAAAAGGTGAAGAAGGAGTTGAAGGAAGCAAAAGAGGAGTTGGAACAGATTTATGAGGAATCCGATGACTCAAGTTTCGATCAACTCAATGAACAGGACGACGAATACTTTTCTTCATAAGTGTTTATATATGTTAAATAATTTTTTTGAAGGGTAATAAAATGTTTTCAATTGTTTTAAAGTGGTTTAACATAAGAAAAATACTGAAAATAGAAAAAAATATTGGAAAAAACTGAAAATAGAGTTTCTAGATGTTTCTCGGGTCATTTCTGGATTTTTGATGGGATCCGATTAGTTTTGAGCTTCAGAATTTCCAGTAGAAGCCTGAAATATTGGGTAAAGCAATAGGAATATCAATTTTATGTGAAATATATTTTTCCAGATGCTTCAGGAGGTTATTTCCAGGTTTTTAATGGGATTTTATGGATTTTGATATTGACAATTTGAATATGAAGTTTTAGATATTCGACATTTTCCATACTGTTATCCGTGACATTCAGTCCTATCTCCTAAAGAATCTAGATCGTTTAGCTCTCATTAGTCTCATATTCCATGTCTCACCTGCCGTCGCTCTTGGGATATTAGGATCTTATAGATAGCATCTCTCTCTTTCATTTCCGGGGGTCTCTATAATTACTCCTGTATCCGAGGTGCCACCTGCTAGCTCTTGGGATTACTACATATAGATAGGATCTTTTTTCCTTCCCCTCGAGGAATACACGGGCGGAGCTAGTTTTCGTGGTGAGGCCCATTGGTTGACTACATGGTGTCTTCTACCCAGTCCCTCATTCTACATCGTTTTCCTCTATCCAGTTACCTCGCTACCTTTCTCTATCCTATAATTCTTGCAGAATGGAAGCGATTTCTCAAAGAGTCTATGACAGGATCCGTTCGATTCACGAGTTTATGAACGAATCAATTGATAAAATGAGCAAAGCCGTAAACGAAAGTGTACCAGCCGAGAAGGCAGATGAAAATAGCTTTTTGGAAGTCAAGAAAGATCTTAAAAATTTGCATACGCTTGCATTAGTAGCATTCGACTTCTTGTCGAAGGAACATGATGAGCAGACGACTTCTATCTTGATCGACCGTATGATATGTTCGTATATGAAAGCAAGTGCCAAACTATGCAGCGAGTTCCAAGATGATGGTATTGAGATGATAGGAGAAAATGGAAATGAAAAGTTTGAGGATATTTTTGAAAAGGAGACAGAAGTAGTTGGAAAGTTCGTTGAAGAAACTGGCGAACTGAAAATGGAAGAAAAATGTGAGAAGAAGTTAAAGGAGATTGACTCGAGGATGTCGAGAGAAGTTGATGAGAAGGAATCTAATGAAGAGAAAAAGGAAGAGGAATCTACGAAGGAGTCGATTGTAAAAGAAGATGAGGTTGAGAAACTACGAATCGAGATGTCGTCTTTGAAGACTGAAATGAAGGAGGTTGCTGATGCAAAAACGAGAAAGGAGGTTCAGGATTTGAGAATGTTAGTTTTTAGAATGATGGTTTAACATAAGGAAAACATAGGTAGCCTAACAAAAATAATAAACTTTGTCAGAAAAAAATTAACATTTTGATTATGAAATCATAACAAACTCAGGTCAACTAACAAAATGAACAATATTACTTGACACAGCTGATATATTGGGAACAAATAATATTTTACTTTCTATTTCAGGAAACTAGATCAAAGTGAAAGAAAAATCGAAGAGCTTACGAAACAAAAGGATGAAAGATTGATCGAACAGTTAAAGGAAGAGATCCGAATCAATAATCTAGAAGAACTGAGAGCCAAAGATGCATTAATCGAACAGCTAAAAGAAGAGAACCGTAATCTGCAAAAGAATCTGACAGTGTCTCTGGAGAACTCAAAGACGTTGGGTTCCTTGGTTGAAGACGGAAATCGGAAGATTGGAGAGAAAGAGGAAATGATTAGGGATCTGGAGAATCGGAAAAATGAGGAATTGGCTGGAAAAGATGAGAAGATAAAGGAATGGGAAGAATGGAGTGAGCAAGCAACTGAAAGAATTGAGGAATTGGAGCAGTCCAAAAAGGAATTGATAGAAGCGATTGATCAGTGTGAGAAAGAAATAAGGAAGTGGGAGAGAGAATGTAGTGACGAATGGACCCAGAGGGTTCTTGAAATAACATCGCAATACCATCAAATCGAAGATTTGAGAGCGTGAGTTTTGATACTTAGATTTTATGCTTATTATTGGTTTTTCAGAAGCTTTATATCACTTCAAAAAGAATATGATAAGAGAGAAGAGGAAATGAAGTTAGAGAGGGCTGAATGGGCTGAGAAAGAATCAGAATTGATTCAGAGAATGGAGGAGATGGAGGAGGAGATGGCGAGACTCAGAGAGAAGGTTCCAGAAGAGAATAAGATGGAAAAAGAGGGTTTAGAAGAGGAGTCGTCGGAAGAAATAAAGGAGGAGGGCGATTTTGAGGCGGTTAACGATGGAATGGAATCCGATGACTCGAGTTTCGATCATCTGGATGATCAAGACGACTAAATTCTTCTGTTTCCACTTTTTAATGTTCGTTTTATGTTTTTTTTGGTGGTATTAAACATATTTATTCGAATCTATAGATTCTAAAGTTCTGTTAAAAATTAGGAGGATCAAGAAGAACTGAAATTTTCGGATTTAGGTGAAAACCAAGTTTCTATATGTTCTAGGTGTCATTTTCGGGTTTTCGATTGCTATTTTCTGCTTTTTTCCTAATCTGTAACCTCCTACATTTTTAGTTTTTGTCATATTTCATTTAAAATCTACTCAAAGTAGTGTTTTATGTATTTTGGCAAGCCTCATCGAATTCTGACTTCAACTATCCCGCATTGGAGACATTTGACAAGTCTGGATAATTAAGCACCACGTTCTAGATTTTAAAAGGTGTTTTCCCAGGTTTTCAATGGATTTTTATGAGCTTGGAGCCCCATATTTACTATTTTCTTATATTTTTCCAAACGAAAGTCGTCAGTATTCCCTCAAAATTTTTAGTTGTAGTCAGGCTTGCTCGGAATCGGAAAATCAGAATTTCCGTTTTTCAGACATTTTTCGAAAAAAATTTCCGTCGGAAAATTTTCCGAAATTTGTTTTTTTTTCGGAAATTTTTTTTGGAATTTTCGGAAAAAAATCGGAAAATACAGTGATGGCAAAGAAAATTTAAAGGCGTATGTCTCAAACTTTTTGTTTTTTCTCTTTTTTCCATATTTCCGGCTTCACGATTTGTGTCAAAAATTGAAAAATAAATTTGAAAATTGGAAAATATTCGAACTCTTGTTGTTTTTAATCGATTTTTATTGTTTTTGATGTTATTTTGCCGAAAAAATTAATTTTCCGACTTTTTCCGAAATTTTCCGACTTTTCTGAAAATTTTTTTTCGGAAAACTGTCATTTTCCGATTTTCCGAAAAGTCAATTTCGAGCAAGCCTGGTTGCGGTCATATTTCCTACATAATCTATTCAAGATCGTATTATTGTCACCTGCCAGCTCTTGGGATAACTACATTTAGATAGGGTTAATAATGTCCCCTCGGGGGAATACATGGGCGGAGCTAGTGGTCGTGGTGAGACCCAGCAGTCCACATGGGGTATTTACCTAGCCATTCATTCATTTCCCCTCTATCCAATACCCTCCTTCCCCCTGTAATAATATTCACTAAAAACTACGAATTCATTTTCAGAATTAAAAATTTTGAAATTTGATTTTTCTTATATCATCGAATTCTTGCAGAATGACGTTACAACAAGCAATCACCAGACTTGACTCGATCAATAGTGTCATCGACGACTCTATCAATGACATTTACAGAGAAGTAACCAAGAAAGCGTCATCTGATATGGCACAGAAACTGGAAGCTTTGAGAAAAGAAACTTTTGAACAGCTCTCGAAATATTGGCTTCAAACTTGGGAAAAAATTCACGAACCTTCTTGCGTGATCAACACTACCATTTATATACATGCAAAAAGTTGTATGGCACTCAACAATAAATTTGTAATGGCTGCTGCTAAGATTTTGGGAGATATTGAGAAGAAGGAAAATCAGAAAGAGTTTGTTCAACTGAAAATGGAGATTTCGGCTTTGAAGAGTGGAATGAAGGAGGATGCCTGGAAAAAGGAGATTCAGGATTTGAAAATGTAGGTTTTTAAAAAAGTTTAAAGGAGGACTGAAGTGGAGTTCAATAATTTGAAATTAGATGTAGTTTCTCATTCTAAACACTTTTTCTGTTGACAACTTTCTCTGAAAATGCCTCAAAATGCCTCAAAAACCGCTTTGAAAATGTCGAGGTGATTATGGTGGAAGAGTTTTTGAAACCTCGGCCACGGGGTTTTAGGACGCCCCAATCGCTATTTTTCTCATTTTTTTGAAGAAGATATCATTCTTATATATAAAATCCGTGAGGACGATGTTTGTCTGTTTGTTCGCACTCCCTGAATGTGAGGCAAGTTCACGTTTCGAAGAATATATATGGCTTGTATTCAATAAAAATCTAAAACTTCAAAGAAAAATCAAAAATAGTCACAGCGGCGTCAAAACCCCGTGGCCGAAGTTACAAAAACTCTTCCATAATAATCAAATGTTTGTATTTCAAGTCGATTTTAAAGGCATTTAGAGGCATTTTCAGAGAAAGTTGTCAACAGAAAAAATGTTCAGAATTTCAAACTACACCTATATACAAAATATTGAGTTTCAGTTCAGTCCTGTGGATTTTCTGCCGATTAACAGGTTGAAATAATAGAAGTCAGATCATTTTCAAGATTACTAGGGAACCTTATAAGGTGGAACTTAGATATGAGACTTATACCGATAGATACCTGATACTCAATCAATTCTCTGTTTTTCATGAATCGTCAATATGGCCGAAAAAATTGAATTTTTCTTCATGTTTAGTACTAAATTGTCTCATTTTTGAGAAATCATAACTCTGGAACGTTTTTAGACGGTCAAACTTTGTCAGAGGGCTCTTGTTGAGTATTCCAACAAATAATGGAAGTTTGAAGAAAAATAACATTTTTCCAAAATTTCCATGGTAACCAGATTTGACTTCAAGATATTTGTTCCAGGACTCTCGAATCCTTGAAACATCACAATGAAGAGAAAATTGAAGAGAATAAAAAGGAATTGATCGAACAGTTAAAGGAAGAGATCCGAATCAAGAATCTAGAAGAACAGAGAGCCCTAATCGAACAGTTAAAGGAAGAGATCCGTAATCTGCACAGCTATCTGGCAGTGTCTCTGGAGAACTCAAAGACGTTGGGTGCCTTGGTTGAAGACGGAAATCGAAGAGTTGTGGAGAAAGAGGAGAGGATTAAGGAATGGGAGGAATGGAGTGAGGAAACAATTGAGACATTGGAACGGAAGGAACAGGAATTCGAAGGAATGGTTGCTAGGTATGAGAGGGAATCAAAAGAGGAATTGAATAAGGAACTGACCAGAATGAAAAATGAAATGGTATTTAAGGATGCGCAACTCGAAGATTGGAGAATGTGAGTTTTGATACTAAATAAAGGCATTTTATTATTTTATTTCAGAATCTTGGAATCAGTTGAAGAAAAGCACGAACAAGAGATGATGACTCTTCAAACAAGAATGAATAACTCGTATTCCTGTAGGGATAATCAAAGAGAAATAGAAATGGCAGTGGAAAGAGCTGAATGGGGTCAGAAAGAGCTGGAATTGATAAAGGGAATCGAGGAGAAAAATAAGGAGGTAGAGAAGCTGAAGAAGGACTTGGAAAAGAAGATAGAGATAGAAGAAGCTTTAAGAAATGAGGAAGGATATTTCAAGAAAAAGTTACAAAAAATGAGAATGGAACATGAGGCATTTCGAAATTGGTTGGAAAAACTGGAACCAGAGTTGAAGGAGTCGCCGGAGGATCAGAATCAATTGAATGAAGACAGGGAGGAAGAGGAATTCAACGAGGAGCCTTTGAACCAAGTATTTAATACTGTGTGCGACTTTTCTTCTTGCTTTGCTGATGTTGGATCGATTAAGGAACTTTCTATGAACTCCGAAGACAGCAGTTTTGATCAACTGGATGATCAAGACGATTAATTCTGTTGTCTCCACTTTTTTATGTCTATTTTTTTTACTTTTTTGGTGGAAATAAAGATATTTTGTCAAATCTAGAGTTCCTCAAGTACTGAGAAAACATTAGAGGATACAGAAGAGCTGAAATTTTTGGATTCACCTGGAAACCAATTTCCTAGATTTTTTAGGTGCATTTCCAGGTTTTGAGCCCTATAGTCATAATATTCGCCTTTTTTAACCTACTTATGTCATTTAAATATTTTTGTTCGTGGTTCAACCCAGTCATTCATTTGCTTCCGAAAATACACTTAAATTTAAGTATATTTTGGTGTAATTTCTGAATTTCCACTTCATTCAACTGGAAATTTAGAAATTTCTGAAAATACACTTAATATTAAGTATATTTTGGTATAATTTCTGAATTTCCACTTCGTTAAACTGGAAATTCATAAATTTTAAAAATATCCAGTACAGTTATCCAGTTTATAAAGTACATTTTCTCTCTGTTGAAACTTTGGTTTTCGCGAATACGGTAATCACCCCGATACAGCACATTCTTCTACGTTCTCTCTTTTTAATCACCAAAATGCGAACTTTTATCATCCATTTGCACTTCTATTGTCCTCCCCTTTCTCCGCGCCCTTTTTAAACCATTAATTTGGGTACCTACCCCTTTGCCTATTCAAATAGATAGCGCCACTCGCTTCATTCGTTCTCCTTCACACATACCTCCATTTTTCTTTGCTCCATGTTCTCTTTGGCTGACCTAAAAACCTGTAACTCAATACCATTTTTCATACCATTCAATTTTCCAAACTTGAAGTCTTTTTACGTAAAGTGAACAAATTAAGGGATTCTAGGAGAACTAAAATAATTGGATTTAGCGGGAAACCTTGTTTCTGAATGTTTTAGGTGTTATTGCCGGGTTTCTGATAGGATTTGATAAGATTAGAACTTAATTTTTCTCTGATAATTTTGAAAATTCACGAAAATAATAAGGCTTCGAATTATCTGATTTCCAAAAAATACATTATTTCAGAAATCATGTTATTTCCTAAATTTAGAGTTGTATCCATATTTCCTATAGCATAGAACCTTGAATATTCAATTCTTTATTTAGTCTCATATTCCATCTGTACCACCAGAGATTTTGTAGACGAGATCTCGTGGGAATACATGGGCGGAGCTAGTGTTCGTGGTGAGACCCAACAGTCGATGGTGTCTCTCCTACCCAGTCATTCAGTCCACACCATTTTCTATTCACCTCCTTTCCCTTTTCCCCCTCTACCCAGTACCCTCCTTCCCCTGTAATATCATCGAATTCTTGCAGAATGGCCTTACAACAAGCAATCAATAAACTTGACTTGATCGACAGTGTCATAAAAAGATCGATAGATAGCGTCAGCGAAGAGGTGAGCAAGAAATGCTCATCTGACATGACGGAAAAACTGGAAGTGTCGAGAAAGGAGACTCGTGAACAGCTCTCAAAGTATTACTCTTACTATTCGAAGGGAATTCATTCGTGTGGAACTCCTAGTATGATGAACTCTATCATTCATCAATATACACGAGATTGTATGACACTCAACAACAAGTTTGTAATGGATTCTGCAAAGATTTTGGGAGATATTGAGAAGAAGGAAGAGATTGATCAACTGAAAATGGAGATTTCGACTTTGAAGATGGAGAAGGAAGAAAAATTGAAGGAAAATGAGCAACTAAGGGATCAGATCCGAGTCAAGGACGTTGAGGAACAGAAAAATATCACCTTAATGGAAAAATTGAATGAAGAAAACCGTAATCTGCACAAGTGGTTGGCAACGACTCTGGAGAACACGAAGAAGTTGGGTGCCTTGGTTGAAGATGGAAATCGGAAGAAAGAGGAGATGATTAAGGATCTGGAAAATCGGAAAAATGAGGAATTGGCTGAAAAAGAAGAGAAAATTAAGGAATTGGAGGAAAAGGAGCGACTAGAGAAGAAATCTGGTGAAAAGGAAGAAAAAATGATCGAGCAGTTAAGAAAAGAGATCCGAATCAAAAATCTAGAAGAACAGAGAGCCAAAGATGCCCTAATCGAACAACTAAAAGAAGAGAACCGTAACCTACAAAAGAATCTGACAGTGTCTCTGGAGAACTCCAAAACGTTGGGTTCCTTGGTTGAAGACGGAAATCGAAGAATTACGGAAAAAGAGAAAAAATCGAGGAATTGGAGGAATATAATGAGGAGGAAGATGAAAGAATTGAGGAATTGGAAGCTTTAAAAGAGACGGTTGCTAGGTATGAAAGGGAAAATGTCTCCAAGATTGAGGAATTGAACAAGGAAGTGACCAGGATGAAAAAAGAGATGGCAATTAAGGACGAGCAAGTTGAAAAATGGGAATTGTAAGTTTTGATACTAGATTAGGGGTATTTTATTATTGTCATTCAAAATCTTGCTAAGTTACGGTTTCATTACGGTTAATGTATTCCAGAAAATTCGAATCAGCTGAAAAAAAGCTAAAAAAGGAAATAATGAAGAACGCAATGGAAAGAGCTGTATGGGAAATGAAAAAATCGGATTTGATTCGAAAAATGGAGGAGATGCAGGAAGAGATGAAGAGAGTGAGGCAGAATGCCATTGAAAATATGCTGAAGAAGAGTTTACAAGTGGGGACAGCTGAAAGGAAGAAATTAGAATCCGAAGATTCGAAATCGTAAGTTTTGATACCAGATCAAATCGATATATTATCAATATTCTTCAGAAAAATGGAATCAATTCAAGAAGCGCCAAAAAAGAAGCCGTTTCGAACAGCGAGGATGTCGACTGGAAGTAGACCTGTTCTAATGACAATGGATAAGCCTGAGAGACGGCAGACAAGATCGGAAGCTAAAATTGGGTTGAATGGAGAGACTACGGAATTAATTCAAAAAGGAACAGAGGAAAATGGGAAGAAGATGGAGATGCGTGAGGAGACAAAAAAGGAACTGGACAATATCATAAAACCTCAATTTGTGTTTAATGGAGAGAACTGGACTATCACACTATGAAGCGATCAACTGGACAATTGTTTTATTTTCACAAATTTTTTATGTTTATGACTTTTTTGGTGGTAATAAAGGTACATATTTATTTTAATCTAGAGGTTTTAAAGTATTTTGGGAAAATTGGGAGGTTTCAGAGGAACTGAATTTTTTGGAATTAGCTGAACACCAAGTTTCTATATGTTTTAGGTATCATTTTTGGGTTTTGAGCCCTTAATTTACTAAATCTGACATATTTAAACAGACTTATTTTATTTGAATTATTTTTCCACCAAAATTCCGAACTAAAACCTCGTTATATTGGATCTTAACATCTGAACACCAGAGTTGTATGGAATATACATTACAGATTCCATATTCCATTTTTTTCATTCAATATTTCATTTGGAAAATTTTATTCCATATTTCAAATTCCATTCCAGGGCAAAATTTCATATTTTATCTGGAATTTAAAGGAGGACTGCAGTCATTTTCGACTCAAAAAAATTCCTATGTAATTCGCCCTGAAAAATCTTATTCTGCCTTTAATTTTTCATGAAATTTCCTCTAAAATGCTCCAGCTGCGAGCAAACCGAGAAAGATATGATTATGGTGGAAGAGTTTTTCAACCTCCTGGCGGCTATTTTCGTTCTTTTTTCAAATTTTTATATTTGTATTGAATATATCTTTTCATTAACAAACTGAAGGCAGAATTAGATTTTTCAGGGCGAATTACATAGGAATTTTTTTGAGTCGAAAATGACTGCAGCCCTCCTTTAAATTTTAAGAATTTTCAAAAAATCATTTGAAAAATCGCGAATTTTGTAGAAATTTTCGATTTTTTTCGAAAATTGCGAGTTTATTCCATATTCCATATTCCAGATTTTTTTTCAGTCCATATTCCATTTGGGAAATTTTATTCCATATTCCAGATTCCATTCCGAAAAATTTTCGAAAACGTGTGATTTTTCGAAAATTATTCGAGAAATCCTTCGAAAAATTTTTCGAAAATTTTTGCAAGTACGGTACCTTTATCACCCCGATAGCGCACATTAAATCCTCTCCTTTTGCTCTTTCATCATCCATTTGCACATCTATTGTTCTCTCCGCGCCCTCTTCCAAACCATCAAACGGGGGTACCTGCCAGAGTTGTGTGGAATGAAAATTTCCAGTTCTGGAATTTGGAATTTGGAATTTGGACAAAATTTTTCCAAATGGAATTTGGAATTTGGAATTTGGACAAAAAAATTTTTTATGGAATTTGGAATCTGGAATTTGGACAAAAAAAAACATGGAATTTGGAATTTGGACAAAAAAATTTTTTATGGAATTTGGAATCTGGAATTTGGACAAAAAAAAACATGGAATTTGGAATTTGGAATATGGAATTTGGATTCCATACAACTCTGGTACCTGCCCGTACCAGGCCTCTTTGCCTATCCAAATAGCGCCATTCTTTTTTCTTTCTTCTTCATACCTACCTCCATTTTTTTCTCCATGATCTTTTTGTTTTTTTTAAACCTTTAATTATTTTTTTTAACCTTTTAATCAATATAATCTTTAATACCATTCAATTTTTCCAGAATGGAAGCAATCAAGAAGAAGGAGGAATCGATAATGAAAAAAGAGGATTCCAAGCCTGAGCAACAGAAAATCGAGGCTTTAGAGAATGAGCTGAAGGAGGATGGGACTAAGAAGATGTTAGTTCTCTAAAAATTAGTTATTAGTCTAAAAATTAAAAAAAATTAGTCTAAAAATTAGAAATTTGAATTAATATTATTTTTTGACGCATTGTCACTATTGAGAATCAATACAGTATTCATATTAATCTGTTCCAGGACACTCGAATCGGTGACACATCAAAATGAGGAGAAAATTGAAAATAAACAAGAAGAATTGACTGAACAGATGAAGAAAAATAACCTTGAAGAACAGAAAGCGAGAAAGGAACTTCTCGAAGAAATGAAAGAAGAATGTCGTATTCTGCGTCAACAAAAAGAGGAATTGATTGAGAAAATAGAGGAAAAGAAACTGGAGGTTAAGAGATTGACGGACTTGATAGAGACACTGAACGCTGAACTAAAGCTCCAAAGAATTAGAAAGTTGATAATCGAATGGCTCAATCAGCAAAACAATTAATTTCTGTGTTGTTTCCACGTTTTTTATGTCTTTCGACTTTTTTGGTGGTAATAAAGGTATTAGCTGGAAACCAATTTTCTAGATGTTCTAAGTGTCATTTTCGGGTCCCAAGCCCCATATTTACTGTCTTCTGAAAGATTTCTCATATTATATATCAACTTGATTTTTTCCAATTATTCATTTCCTTATACATGGGCGGAGCTAATCCTCGTAGTGAGACCCATGTGCCCAATCATTCATTTGCTTCCCTTCTATCTAGTATCTCTTCTCTCTCTCTTTCTCTGCCAAAAACTTTGTGGTTTCGCGAGTACGGTACCTTTATCACCCCGATAGCGCACATAAAATCCTCTCCTTTTGCTCTTCACCATCCAAATGCAATCTTTTATTATCCATTTGCACATCCATTGTTCTCCCTGCGCCCTTTTTCAAACCATTAAACTGGGTACCTGCCCGTACCAGGCCTCTTTGCCTATCCAAATAGCGTCATTCTTTCTCTCTCACACCTACCATTGGCTCTATTTCTTTTTCCTCTACTTTTTTTCTTTCTTCCTAAACTTATACCTCCTTTCTCCTTTTTCTACCACTCAAGTTGAAAATCGTCTTCTACTATACCATTTTTCCAGGTATGGAAGAAATCAATAAGAAGGAGGAATGGATTGGAAATAAAGAGATTTCTAAGAGTGAGCAATTGACAAACGAGATAGTTGCTTCGATGAAAAAGTTGGAGGATTCTGTTGAGGCAATGAGAAAGAGGAGTCACGATTTGACAGTGTTAGTTTACTGAAAATTGGTTTAACGTAGGAAAAATTGGCTAGGATTCAAGGATTATTAGCGAGATTTATTTTCGGTGCATAGTTTTTTTTAATGAGCGTAATAAAATATACGTATATAGACTTATCTCGGTCCGCGGTGAACGGGAAAAGTAGTCAAACTTCAAATTAATATAATTTAGAACAAACGATATATTGATCTGTTCCAGGAGTCTCGAATCGGGCGAACAACAAAATGATGAGAAAGCTAAAAAGAAGAAATTGTTTGAGCAGTCAAAGGAGGAGACGATTGAGAAAAAAGAGGGTTCTCTGCTTGAGCAACTCAAAAACGGTATTTTGGCTTTAAAGAAACAACTGGAGGAGATGGATGCAATGAGAAAGAGGCGTCAAGAATTGACAGTGTTAGTTTTTTGAAAATTGGTTTAGATAAAGCTGTCCATTTGTAAGAAAATCTGTCTGCACGGAAGCATTAGAGCAAGCTAAAAATTTTCTGAAGATCAAGAGGTTGAAATAAATAGATAAATCGAGAGCATTTTCGTAAAAAAATTCCGTAAAATCGTTAAAAAAAGTTAGGTCGAATATTGGTACTCTGAAGGTAAAATTCGTCTTTTTTTGAGAAAATCAAACTTTGAGGAACAATTTCCAATGTTCGAGAGGGTCCTTTTTGAAGCAGAAACATATTCTCTTTCTCAAACTTTCGAAATTTTTTAGGAAATTTTGGTGAAAAATTCCTATTGATGCTACTCAATTCATATCGAATCCATGTTGTTTCAAATTGCTCCCAAAACCATAATTTTACTTCTTCGCTTCAAAAAAAACGAATATTTTAGCCGCTACTGTAGTTGGCATGCGTCTTCATTAATTTTACGAAATTTACGATTTTACGAGGGTTGATTTCGTAAAGTTTTACGTTTTACGAATTTTACAAAAAAACTTTTTTACGCACATCCCTGGTCCGCATCAAACAGGAAAAGTAGTTATAATTCAAATTAATATTATTTTGAACCAATTCATATAAACCTATTCCAGGACACCCGAACCGGTTAAACAAGACAATGAAGAGAAAACTGATGAACCTAAGAATCAAGAAGAATCGACTGAGCTGTCAAAAAACGAAGATAAGGGTGAAGAGAAAGCTGATAAGAAGCAAGAAGAATTGACTGATCAATCAAAGGAAGCAAATCTTGAAGAAGAAGAAGAAGAAGAAGAAGACGTCGAACAACTCACAGACGAAGAGTTGAAAGAAGAAGTCTTTGGGCTGCTTCAACAAAGATCGGAATGTATTCAGAGAATGAATGAGATCGAGGTGGAGATTAGAATCATGAAGGAAGTGTTAGAGATATTGGGCTAGAGTTGAATTGAAGAATTGGGTTAACTCAAGCTACAAATAAATTAATTTCCTGTGTTGTTTTCACATTTTTTATGTCTTTTTAATGATTTTTTGGTAAAAATAAAGATATTTGGGAGAAGCTAGAGGTTCTAAAGTACTATGGAAAGATCAGGAGGTTTCAGAGGAACTGAAATCAGCCAAAAACCAAGTTTCTAGATGTTTTAGGTGTCATTTTGGGGGTTTTCTATGGGATTTAGTTAAGTTTTGAGCCTTATTTTGACTGAAATTTTGTTCATATTGGCTATATTTAAGAGCAGAACTATTTTCTGATAGTTTTGGAATTTCAGAATGAATTGGATTTTTAGTTAGAAACCCGTTTCGGAATGTCCGGAAGCTTTAAGTGCAATAAGATATATTATATTATACAATTTCACATTTTTGTCCATAACTCAAGTTGTAGGAATTGGATCTATATGAAAATTTAACAAGATGTTCAGAACGATTTTTTTAACAACTAAAAAATTAAATTTCGAAAATATTAAATCGAAAAATTCCCAAAATGTCAAAAAATTGTGTATATTGTCTTCTGAAGTGTCCAAAAAACCGAAAAACAAAAACAAACAGTAAGAAGCAATTAAAATTAATTTTAGGTTAGTTAGAAAGAATTTTTACTGTCTAAAATGTAACTGTATTCAGACAACCTTTCATTTTTTGAAATTTCAAGTCGAAATTTTTTTTTTAATTGGTTCATTTTCAAAATTCGAAAAACTTGAAGAATAAATCTAAATCTGGGCTCTAAACATTCCCAAACCCTTTCTCCCCTATCATCTACATTATCCTCGTGGGAATACATGGGCGGAGCTAGTGTACGTGATGAGACCCATTGGATGACTAGATGGTGTCTCACCTACCCAGTCATTCATTCTGCACCTTTTTCCCTTTCCCAGGCACATTCTTTCCCTCTTCTCTTCCACTTACCTCCTTCCCTCATCCTACTATCTTTCAGAAAATGCAAACCATCGCAGCCTACGAGAAAATCGAATCGATTGGCATCCCAATCCACGAATCGATCGAGACCCTAAGCCGGAAGGTCTACGAGAAGGTCTCCCCTGAAATATCGGAGAACCTGAGTGACCTAAAGATCAAAACTCTCAATAAACTCTCACATTATCGAGTCGAATACACGAGAGAAATCGATTTTGTGTTGGACGGACAACAGGGACCGACGTCTTCTATCTTGATTGACTATCATCTTCGTTCCTATATGATTGAGACTGCGAGTCTGTGCAACGATTTTGTAGATGTTGGTTTGGCGATGTTGGGAGATATTGAGAAGGAGAAGGAAGATAAGGTTGAGCAAGCAAAAAACGAGATGTCGGATTTGATGAAAGAGCTGAAGGCACTGAAAAAGTTAGTTTACTTTTTGAAGATTTTTTTTGTAGACCTCCTTTATACAGTACCACTCAAAAGTATATCAACTTTTGGTTTTTCACTCTAACTCCTCTGAATCTTATCGGTTTGGTCTGAAATTTCGAAACAAAATTACTCAAATTTTTTATTTTTTATTCAAAATTCAAAACCCTTCAAATTTTTAAAAAATTGAAAAAATTGAGCTACACCCCTCAGTTTCTCATTTTAGACATTAGAGTTTCATCTTTTTAGCGACCCAGTCTCAATAAACCATGGCTAAACATAATTCTAGTTTTTCTTTTGTTTAGAAGGTTGTTCTAATAATTACTGTAGACCTAATTTTGGTCTTTGGAAGGTACATATACCGTAAAAGTTGTTGCCACCTTCTCTTTAAACTTTAACAGCAAATATCTCGGTTCTCAGTAAAGATAATCAAAAGTTGTCAACTAACCAAATATTGCTCATATTAATATAAACATTTTCATAATTAATTATTTTTTAATATCTCTATCGAGAACCGAGATATCTGCTGTTAAAATTAAGCTACAGGAAAGCAAAACATGTTCTACGGTGCATCTAATGTTAGCTACATTCATCTTGGTTCACAAAAAATGATCAACTAACATATTGTATTGAAAATTAACTTGTTTTTGATACTGTATATCTAGATTAATGTAGAAAAATCCAAAAAATAAAAAATTTCACAATATTCTGATTCAGGACACTGGGACAGGCAACACTTCAAAATGAAGAGCTCAACGAATGTGTTGAGATCTTGGATAAGAAGAAAAAAACGGTAGAAACGGAAGTGATTGCTCAGGAGAAGGAGAAGATGGATGAATTGAAGAATGAAATGGAAAAAACGACCCAAGAACTTGAAGAATGGAAAAAGTGAGCTTATTCCCAGATTCCAAATTCCATTTTGAACAGTAAAAAATTCCAAATTCCATGTAAAATCGAGAAATTTTTTTGAAAAAACCCCTCTAAAAATACAATAATTTTGTCGGAAATTTCGATTTTTTCAAATTTTTTCAAAAATCGCTAGATTTTGTCCAAATTTCAGGTTTTTTTCTGTCCAAATTCCAGATTCCATAAAATTTTTTGTCCAAATTCCAGAAATTTTCATTCCATACAACTCTTCACTGAAAATTCATAATTTTGTTTCAGAAAATTCGAATTATCCCAAGAAGAGCACAAAAATCAGATAATCATGTATCAACAATGGGTCAATAGTGCATATGCTGTTAATATGAGTGATCTGGATACGGGATTGGGGAAGACTGAATGGGATGAGAGCGCTTTGGAATTGAAAAGGTGTCTGGAGAAGAATGATGTGGATTTGGAGGCATTAAAAGATATAATTAAAGAGGTCAAGATGAAGAAGCAAGAAAAACCGACGGTTTTTCGAATCGTGAACTCATTTAATATCGATGTCCCGAAACCCCAGAGCCTTACGGATGGATTATTCTTGAGACTAGCAGATGGATTCTCTGATTATGAGGAAAAGGCCCAGGAAATCCCCGAGAAACAGAAGGAGACGGATAAGTCGAATGAAGCTAAGGAATCTGACGTACCACCACATGTGAAGAATTTTACAAGAACTTTAATGGGTATTTTCAACAAAGGAGAAGGATCTGATGACTCGAGTTTCGAGCGACTGGAGGATCACGACTACTGCTAATTATTTTTTTCCTCTCCACTTTTTTATGTCTCTGACTTTTTTGGTGGTAATAAATGATTTAATTGATAAGTAGAGAAGAAAAATATGTTTTTGAATCTGATATATCTGGAATATAGAAACTCGCAAAATATCGGAGAATGTGGCCTGTTTTAGGGAATTTGATATTCATATTGGTAGAATTATAGCTCTATGTATATTGCCTCCATTTGCAATTTTCGAATGATTTTGTCCATTCTGAAAACTTCTATATCAAAAAACCTTTTTTGTTCCCAGTAGTTTCCAGAATTTAGGTGATGTGGAACTTATGGTTGATCTAATTCCACAATAACGATCAATAACGATAAAAATGACGATTATAACAGCCAAGGTTTGGTTTTCAGTAATTTCCAAAATTTTTTAAATATAAACTGTATAGGGAATTTTTAAAATATACCCAATATAGAGCTCGTAAATTGCTAATAGTAAGTGTTCATAAAAAAAGACTGAACATGAAATTCAAATTACTTGATAACTATATTCTCATCAAAACTTTATTTTTTAGACCCTTATTGGGATACCGGTTAATTAGACTCTGCTTCTGGGGGGCTCAGGTCTCACTGAATTCTATCAGGAAAAAAAACATTTTTTTTATAAAAAATCGTCATGATTTAACAGGCTTGAAAAAACTGAACGGGTTGACACATATGTAGTCTCAAAAATTATGTTTTTGACTGAAATTTTTAAAAAATTCGAAATTTCCAAATATTTGTAGTAATACAGAGTTTTAATCTCACTAAATACTGCGAGATTTCATATGAATTCTAAGCAACTTTTTCCAAAAAATTAATAACAATTTCAAAAACTTAAAACCATTTATTACCACCAAAAAATTCAAAGACATGAAAAATGTTTTTAAAAAAGCATTATTTTTCTCCATTCAAAAATCCAAACTCGATTCATCTGAATCTACCTCGTACTTCTCCAACTGTTCCTTTGCTTCCTTCAACTCCTTCTGCACTTTCTTCAAATCATTTAGAGTCGCCTCTTGTACTTCATTCAACAACCTGATCAATTCGCCATATTCTGCTTCCATCTTCTTTTTCTCTTCAGTTCCCGCCTTCTCTACTCTCAGAATCTCTAATTCCCTTTCATTTCCTGTCGAGTTTCTTGAATTATCCAAAGTCATTGATAGATATTTGTGCAGATTACGGTTCTCTTCTTTTAGTTGTTCGATTAAGGCGTCCTTTTTTCCAGAATCAAGGGTCCTGAAACATAAATATAGGTCTACAGTAATAAAAAAGCCTAAACTTACATTTTCAAATCCATTATCTCTTTTCTTGTTTCCACTTTCAGATTCTTCATCTCCTCTTTCAGCTCGCTCAACTCGTCTTCCTTATCATCCTCCGGAACCATCTCGGTAAGCCCCTTTATCTCCCAATCCTTCATATCAATTTTCCAATTCAACTCCACCATTTTCCAATCCTTCCGCGTCAATTCCTCATCTCTTTCGGCTAACTTCGCTTCCAATTCTCTGATCCTCTCTTTATCCTCATCTGCCTCTTTTTTAAGAGTCGCCATTTCTTTTTGGTGATCTTCTTGGGCTGATTTGAATTTTCTGAAACAAAATTTTTGAATTTTCAGTAGAGTTGTATGGAATGAAAATTTCAAATGTGGAATTTGGACAAAATTTTTCCAAATGGAATTTTGAAATTAAACAAAATTTTTTTGTGGAATTTGGAATCTGGAATTTGGACAAAAAATTTCGAATCTAAAATTTGGACAAAATCTAGAAGTTTTCGAAAAAAATTTCTCGATTTTAAATGGAATTTGGAATTTTTTTACAGTTCAAAAAGGAATTAGGAATATGAAAATTGAAATAAAATTTCAAATCTGGAATTTGGACAAAATTTGTTGTGGAATTTGGAAAAAAATCTGGAATATGGAATTGGGACAAAAATCTAGCGATTTTTGAAAAATGTTTTTAATACGACATTTTGATGAAATTATTGTATTTTAGAGGGGTTTTTACAAAAAAATGTCTCGATTTTACACGGAATTTGGAATTTTTTCAATGTTCAAAATGGAATTTGGATTTTGGAATAAAATTTCAAATCTGGAATTTGTACGAAAATTTTTCTATGGAATCTGGAATTTGGACAGAGAAAAACCTGGAATATGGAATCTGGACAAAAACTAGCGATTTTTGGAAAAATTTGAAAAAAATCAAAATTTTCGTTGAAACTATTGTATTTTTAGAGGGGTTTTTTCAAAAAAAATTTTTCTCGATTTTATATGGAATATTGGAATTTTTTACTGTTCAAATTGGAATTTGGACAGAAAAAACCTGGAATTTGGTCGAAATCTAGCGGTTTTTTTTGATTAGATCGATTTTGATGAATTTAATGTATTTTTAGAGGGGTTTTTTCAAAAAAAAATTTCTCGATTTTACATGGAATTTGGATTTTTTTTACTGTTCAAAATGGAATTTGTAATAAAATTTCAAATCTGGAATTTTGAAAAAAATTTTTTAAAATGAAATTTGGACAAAAAAAATTTTAATGGAATTTGGACAGAGAAAACCTGGAAATGGGGGCAAAATCTAGCGGTTTTTGAGAAAAATTTGAAAAAATTCGAAATTTTCGACGAAATACTAATCAAAACTCACTCTTTCAATTCCTGGAGCTCTCGATTCTTCATCTCCATTTCCTCCTTCATAACATCTGTCATAGTCTTCCAACTCATATCCTCCCTCTTCTCAACTATCTCCTTCTCTTCAGCTACCGTATCCTTCTCCCCACTTTTTCCTAACCCTTCCATGACATCCGACGCTGTCTTCTCTGCCATCCCTACAATTCTCTCCAAAGACTGATACAAATCAAGCATTACTAGTTCAATTTCATCAACCCTTCTCTCTTTCACAAGTCTCTCCACCTTCACCCGAGCCTTCTGACCTTCGACTTCTGCCATATTACCGTAGTAGATGACCCAGTCATCGATGGCAAAGCAATCGGTGGGAACAGGACTCCCGAACGCTTTGTACACAGATAAATTCGTTTGAACAACGGCCTGGTTGATTCGATTATTGACGGATACTTGAATAATTGAACGCTCAGAAGCAGTTGCCATGATTTGAAAGCGGAGAAATTTGTTTTCTGGAAATTATTATTTTAAATTAATAATGAATGGAAAATAAAGAAGTGGTAGAATGAGATAGCAATATTTTAAGTTAATATTGAATTTATTAGAGAATAAAGAAGGGGTAGAATGAGATAGCAATAAGGAGAGTTCTTAGGTTGTTCTTAGCAAGAAACATCTAAAAACTGAGTTAGAAAATCGATTTGGAGTTAATAAAGAGCTTCTAATTATAAGAAAAGACCAGAAAATAATCAAAAGGGCCTCTAACATACATATACATTCACTGGGCTGAAAATCAATGAGAAAGGGGTTAGAGGAGGTAGGGAGAGGGCTGAGAACAGAATGAATGAGAGGTGAATGAGTCTCGACTGCGCACAGTACTACTCCTAAGCACCGCCCATGTCTTCCCCCGAGGGGGGAGTACAGACGACAGACTGAAAGAGGGGATGGTGTCGACTGGATTGTTCGGTAGAGCAAGGTCTGCACTCCTATTGATTTATGAACCGCCCTAGAATACCGTCAGCATGGAAAATATTCTGAAAAAAATTTGGAAAAACTTGAATTTTTGGTGTTTAACAAAAAAGCAACAATTTTATATTGAAAAGCTTAAATTTCAGAATTTAAACAAAAGTTGACTTCATATTTTTCACAGTTATATTCTACATTAATATTCTATATGGTATATAGACTAGATTATTATCAATACAAGGCTCAAACTTCACATTAATCTATTAGAAACCAAAAAAAAACCTCAGAAAAATTAAACTTCATATAAAATCTCAAAAACATAGGAGTTTCTGACTGAAAATTCAATTTTCACGAAAGTCTCGAATTACTTCAAATTTAGTAGATATGGGGCTCAAATCTCATCAAATTTCAAGAATAAGCTGATTGTAATACTCGGAGTACCTCAGTTTTTGTCGGAACTTCAAAAAAATAGGAAATCTTTCTGAAAATTTTGAATGTTCAGACTATGTATATATTTTGAATGTTCAGACTTTGTATCAAAAGAAAAAAATCAAAATTCAAAGAAACGAAATTTATTATATAATCAATTATTACCACCAAAACAGTCAACAACACATAAAAAAATTCGGGAAAAACAATTAATCCTCATGTTCCTCCAATTGATCGAAGCTTGAGTCACCAGATTCCTCTTCCTTGCTTCTCTCCTTCTTAGCTTCCTCCAACTCCTTCTTCACCCCAACCAACTCATTCTCCACCTCCTTCTGTTTCTCAGCCATTTCCCGGAAAATATTCTCAAAACACTCTTCCATCACCTCCATTCTCGCAAGCACTCTTTTCACCTCCTCTTCAGAATTGACTAATTCATCTCTCAATCCTTTTTCTATCTGTCTCTTCTTCTTTTCATCCTTCACATGGAATGCTTGGAATTCTTGAAGGTTCCTGGACAGCCTCTTTTTCTCCTCATCCTTCTTCTCCATTCTCCAAATTAATTCCGATTCTTTTTTATACCATTCTTCGGATTCTTTCTTTAATTCCTTTAATTGCTCATCTTTATCAGCTAACTCTATTTCCATCTCGTTTATTCTCTCTTCATATAAATATAGTTCATCCTCTTTTTTGGATTCTTCTTGAACTTTTTCGATTTTTCTGGAAAAATAATTTTATTTGTGGTTCCAAAACATTTTCGGCTCTGGTCGGGAATTTTGGATTTTGAAATAATTTTTTTTTCAATTTTGGATTTTGAATTTTGAGATTATGCTAAATACTATAAAATTACTTTTAAAATCCAAAATTTATTTTAAAATCCAAAATTATTCTTAAAATTCAAAATTATTCTTAAAATCCAAAATTATTCTTAAAATCCAAAATTATTCTTAAAATTCAAAATTATTCTTAAAATCCAAAATTATTCTTAAAATCCAAAATTATTCTTAAAATCCAAAATTATTCTTAAAATCCAAAATTATTCTTAAAATTCAAAATTATTCTTAAAATCCAAAATTATTCTTAAAATCCAAAATTATTCTTAAAATCCAAAATTTTCTTTAAAATCCAAAATTTTCTTTAAAATCCAAAATTTATTTTAAAATCCAAAATTTATTTTAAAATTCAAAATTTATTTTGAAATCCAAAATATATTTTAAAATCCAAAATTATTCTTATAATCCAAAATTCCCGACCAGAGTCACATTTCTATATCAAAACTCACTTATTCAACTCCTGGAACATATCTTGCATCTTATTTTCCATTTCAACCTTCATTTTTGTCATTTTAAGCGTCAGATCCTCTATTTTGTCGCTGTTCTCGGCTTCCTTTCTATCCTCAACTGCTTTCATACCCTCATCAAACCGTTTCTTCATCTCCATTCCCTCCTCTCTCGCCTTTTCCACAATTCCAAACAGAAAATAATGAAAATCAAAGAGAACCAAATCGATTTCAAACGCCTTCCCCTCATTCGACATTTTCTCCACCTTCGCTTTAGTCTTCAAACCTTCAGCCTTTACAATATCCTCCAATTCGGAAATTCGTTTCCGAATATCCATGAGAACCTCGGAATCTTGTCTCAGATCACTCGGATAGAATCTTTGGCTATGTTCCCCTCGGAAAGCCTTTGCCACGAAGAAGATAGTTCGATACAAGGCGTATGTTATCGTGTTGTTGCTAGAACGAACTAAGTGCGCTGGGGTAGATGACATGGTTTTGAGATTGCTTCTGAAATTTTATTATTATTATCGGTAGAATGCATGTATCATGTAAAAGGTTGGAAAAAGTAAATAACAGAATGTCAAGAAGAAAATACTATGATTGTTTAGGCTAATAATGGGTTTTAATTATAGAAAAAATTAATAAAAATAAAAGAACAGGGCTGAAAATCAATGAAAAAGGAATATAACCTGCATATACAAGCAAGAGGATATATAGAAAAGGAAAGAAGGAAGAGAAGGGCTGAAAATCAATGAAGAAGAGAAGAAGAGGATGTACATATAGAGAAGAGAAGGGCTGAAAACAGAATGAATGAGTGAGTGAATGAGTCTTGAGTGCACACAGTACCCCCAAGCCCTGCCCATGTCTTCCCCCGAGGTAAGTACAGATGACAGACTGAAAGGGAGGATGGTCTTGACTGGAATGTTCGATAGAGCATTCTGCTCCCCTATTGATCCATGACACTAAAACAATCCTAGAAGACTGAGGACGCTCGAGGACCACTGGGGAAGATGATGAGCCAAGTACGCTTGGACAATCTTAGAATACTGCAAAAATGAAAATGGTTGTTCAGTAGAGCAAAACTACTATTTGGCATCCTGAAGCAAATGGTCTTTGAAAAACTAGCGCAAAAATTTTTTTGCGAGTGACTTTGTGAACTTTGCGACTTTGCGAGTGAATGATAAAAACGAAAAGTTATATTTACAAAACAATTTTAAAATTGATCTCACAAATTTTTTACTGTACTATTCATTCTTTAAAAACATAGAATAATTTATAAATTGAATAATGTGTGAAAGTGTTATAAAACACCATTTTGTTCTGAAATTTTAGGTTTCTTTGCATTTTGATGACTGAAAATTATTTTTGTAAAACCATTTTTTATCAGTCGGGTGGAAACGTGAAATTCTCGCAAGTTTATTTACTTTTCAAACAGCCGCTCATAAGTCACTAAGGTTTTGAGAAAAAAGTTCAGTAGCCTTATTCTTTATTCTTAAGTTAGCCGTTGTATTTCTTTTTTATTTTGTAGCCATTATTGTAGATAGAGATTCTCAGAAAAAATTGTATTCAAGAAAAATTGTTTATTCAAACCAAAAACAAAACAATTAATTAAAATTCAAAAAAGGTAAGACAAGAAATTCATTCATCTTCATCCTCCAATTGATCGAAACTCTCCATGTCCAATTCATCATCCTCATAAATATCTGGCAACTCATCTGTCGCTTCCTTCAACTCTTCCTTCTTCTTCTTCTCGCCCAACTCCTTGGTCAATTTCTCAAGATTCTCAGTCAACGTCTCCACTATCTTCTTGAAACCGTCAATGGAACAATTCAAATCATAGACTTCCTCTTCAGCACTATCCAATTTCATCATCAAATTCTCATCTTCCATATTCCTCTCTTCTGCTTCCTCGAGCAACTCCTTCAGTCTCTTCGCATATTCATCCGTATATTCGATTCTTTGATTAAATTGGAATTCCTTCAGATTCCACTCCTCTGTATCTGTTTTATGCCGATGTACGGATTTCAATAATTCATATTGGGTATCGAGGAATTTCTTCATCCATTTTTCTACCGACTCCTTCTTCTCTTTCTCTTCAAGAATCAGCTTCTGATCCATTTCCCGGATCAAGCCTGACAGTCTCTTAATCTCCTCATCCTTCTCCTTCAACATCCGATTCGATTCCGATTGCTTTGTCTTATACCGATCAATTGTGCTGAACAATCTCTCCAATTTCTCATCTTTCTCAGCTAGTTCCTCTTCCAGCTCTTTTATTCTACAGTAATCTTCCTTCCCATCATACTGTTCTTTCAATCGAATTCCCTCCTTCTTCGCCTTCTCCACTATTCCAAACAGATTCTGATTGAAATCATACAAAACTGAGTTCACTTGAGCAGTCTTTCCCTCCTTCGTAAGCCTCTCCAGAGTCTTTTGAGTCCGATCTCCTTCGTTTTTCGCCAATCCTTCATAGAAACTGACAGCACAAGAAATATTCAGTGAAAGGGATTGATCTTGGATCTCATCCGGATAAAATGGATCTGATGGGGCTCCTCGGATCCCTGATTCGATGGAGAATAGAGTTTGGTCGATGGCGTATTTGACTGTATCGTCGCTTGAAAGGACAATGTATACTGGTTCAGTTGACATTGTTCTGGAATGAGTAAGGTTAAGAAAATATTGTCTGGTTCAAAAGAAAAGAGGTTCAGAAGGTACTGTTTGATCAAGAAGGAAAAGACAATAGACATTGGATTAAAAAACAATAGTGGAAAGATATGTAGAGTTTTTGAAAATATGATTGATTATCATTCTAATAGCTGAATAATGAACATTGATGGAAGTTGAGGAGAAAAAGATGATGGGTCGAAAAGGATAGATCAAAAAGCTAAATTGATTCGGATTACTGATGGTTTTTAGTTATAATAATGCTAGACTGGCAAGAATCTACATACTAATAATTAGGATAATGAAAATCAATGAAGGTAGGAGAATGGGGATCTATAGAGAAGGGAAAAGAGGGGTAAGGAGGGCTGAAAATTAATGAGAAGGAAGGGATAGAGAAGAGAGGGCTGAAAACATGATGAATGAATGAATGAGTATTGAGTGTACAAAGTACCCCCAACCCACGCCCATGTCTTCCCCAGAGGGAAGTACAGACTGAAAGAGAGGGTCTTGACTGGAATGTTCGATAGAGCGTTCTGCACTCCTATTGATTAATGAGAACCGTCCTAGAAAATTGTCAATACAAAATTACGTCTAGTTTGAGAAAACTACAATATCAGATCTACATAACTTGTAATAAAAAATCCCGAAATCTTTTGGTGTTGACTGAAAATGTGAAATTTTTGAAAATCTTCAAGAACACCGAAAATAGTCATCATAGTGGCTCAAATCTAATTAAATTAGTAAAAAAAACTTACTATCTATACAAATAACCTGGAATAACTCCGCTTATGTTAAAACTTTACAATTTCTAAATGTTTAGATTACATAATAACTATTACGCTTGAAATTTCGTCATAAGATAGTAAATTGCGTCAGGTTAATAAATGTTTATAGTTTTGAAAAAAAACTAAAAACTAATAGAAATCTATAAGAAAGGCTAAAAGTCAATAAAGTTAGAAGAAAAAGAACCTATGTATTAACTAAAATGATGAAAATCAATAAAGGTAGGAAGAAGGCGATCTATAGAGAAGGAGAAAGAGGGGGAGAGAAGGGCTGAAAATCAATGAAGACAGGGGAGAAGGGGATAGAGAAGGAAGGGAGAGGGCTGAAAACAGAATGAATGAGAGGTAAATGAGTGAATGAGTCTTGAGTGCACACAGTACCCCCAAGCCACGCCCATGTCTTCCCAGAGGGGAGTACAGACAGAAAGAGGAGGGTCTCGACTGGAATGTTCGATAGAGCGAGACCGTTCTGCACCACCGACTATTGATTTACAAGAGAAACTAGTTATACTGAAACAGATCCTAAAACAACATATAAAAATAAATTTCGAATGAGGCTATATTTTTTGTGAAATTGAATGAGGAGTCTAAAAAAGAGATGATTTGAGTTTACGAAAAATTCTGAAATTTTGATTATAGATGGGAATTGTTTTTTAAATATTTCGAGATCCACAATTGTCTTAATTCTGTGATTTGATGCTCTTATTGACTATATCATGAGAAATCTGAATTTTCCGAAAATCTTTCAAATACTCGAAAGTTTTTTTCATAATCGGAAAATGAAAATTGTTTTTAGAAAGTATTAATTATACAATTCTTTATTACCACCAAAAAAGTCGAAGAAAAAAAAAGAAAATTTTGAGTGTGAAAAAGTTATAACTCGGGGGATCAAAACATTCATTTAAAACCATCAAAAAGAAAAACAAGAGAAAAAAATTAAAAGAAATAGGCAAATTCCTCTTCCGGATCCATACTCTTCAACGCATCCTTGACTTCCTTCAACTCCATCTTCACTCTTCCCAACTCATAATCCGTCTCCCGTTGTTTCCCACCCATTTCCCATTCCTTTTCCTTCCATTCCTTTGCCTCTTTTTCATGCAATTCGACCGTGTTTTTCAACAAATTCTCAGATTTCACTAACTTCTTTCTCAATTCTTCTACTCTTCTTATCACTTCCCAATCCTCCTTGTAGATTTTGTTGATAGTGTAGTTGAGTTTGGTTACCTCCGCAGATTTCTCTTCCAGTTTATAAACCAGTTTCCCTTCGTTTTTCTTATACCATTCAATTTTATTCTTTAATCTCTCCAATTGCACATCTTGATCGGCTAATTCGTTTTCCATTTCGTCGATTTTGTTTAGATATTCTTCCTTTTCAGAATTCTCCTTTCTATCTTCATTATTTTGAGTCTTTTTCACTTCTTCTTGAGCTGATTCGAATTTTCTGGAAAAAACATTGTCTTTAGTCTATATTAGCGGTTCCAGAACACTTCTAGCCCCTAATCCTATATCTAAACTCACATTTTCATGTCTTGGAACATTTCTTCCATCTTCTTCTCCATTTCAGCTTTCATTGTTGTCATCATACTCTCCCAATCGCTCATTTGATCACTGGAAACTTCCTTTTTAGCCACCTCCTCTTCCAGTCCTTTTATTCTACAGTAATCTTGATCGTCCGCCTCTTTTTTAGCCTCATACTGTTTCTTCAACCAAATTCCCTCTTTCTTCGCATTCTCCGCTATTTTAAACAGAGACTGATTGAAATTATACAGAACTGAGTTGATATCACCTTCCTTTACAGCCTTCTTGACCTTCTCACCCTCGTAATTCGCCAACTCTTCATAGATACCGACAGCGAAACGAACGTCGCGTGATAGCTGGCGATTTTCATTTAGATTAGGATAAAATGGGTGGTTTGGTTCCCCCTGGATAGCCTTTTCAATGGAGAGCTTTGTTTGATTGATGGCATATTTTATGTTGCTTGAAAGATCAAGGTACACTGGAGAAGTTGACATTGTTCTGGAATGAAGAAGGTAATTATTTTATCAAAATGGAGAAGAATGGTAGAGAAATCAATAAAAATAGAAAGAAGGGGGATAGAGGGCTGAAAACAGTATGAATGAGTGGGTGAATGAGTAAATGAGAAGGAAGGGAGAGAAGGGAGGAATAGGGCTGAAAACAGAATGAATGAGTCTTGAGTGCACACAGTACTCCTAACCCCTGCCCATGTCTTCCCCCGAGAGCAGTACATGCTGAAATGCAAGATGGTGTCTGAACTAGATGATTCTGCAAGAGAAGACTGTCAAGACAGAATTTTCACATTTCTTTCTGCGGGTGAAATATGTAATTAGGCTTCCCGCCCATGTCTTCCCCCGAAGGGAAGGCAGACTGAAAAGAAGGATGGTCTCGACTGGAATGCTGGGTAGAACGAGACTTTTCTGCACTGTCTATATAGATTATTGATTCAAAAGGGAAACTTGTAAAACTGAAACTGATGCTGAAGTAACAAATTGAAAAAATATAGATTACCAGCGAATTTCAGAATATGTATTCAAACTTTGCTTAAAAAATTTATTTGAAGATTCGAATCTATTTTAATTTTGAACATTGATCAGATTTGTGCCCCACATTGATTGTTTTTTGATAATTTTGAATGTTTTAACACATTTCGATTTCAGCAAAAAATTCAAAAAACACTGTTGGAACTCATTTATTACCATAAAAGAAAGAAAAATAAAAAAGGAATGCGTAGAAATTAGCAGTGTCGTATTCCTCTTTCTCCTTGAACTTTTTCAACTCATTTTCCGTTTCCTTTTGTTTCTCGGCCATTTCCCTAGTTGTTTTCTCTAGTTTCTTGTTCAAATCATCCACAACTCCATTCAGTCTCTTTACTTCCTTTTCAGACTTCTCTAGTAAATCTTCCTCTTCCATTCTCTTCTTTTCTGCTTTCAGAACCTTCTTTTTCAGTTTAGAATTGGCCAACTCCTTTCTCAAATCTTTAGCTTTCTTCCCTTTCCTTCCAAAGTGATTCTTCTGGATCAATTTGGCGTTTACGTTCATTAGTCTATTCACCTCTTTATCCTTCTCCTGGATTGTTTGGACCAATTCCGATTCTTTTGTTTTATACTGAGCAATCGAATCTTTCAATACCTTCACATCTTTTCCACTGGATTCCATTTCTTTTTCGTTGAGTTCAACTTCATTTTCTTCAAGAGAATTCTTCATCGCCTCTCTTCTACAGTAATCTTGATTATCTGCATGTTCACTTTCATTCGGGTTGAATGGTTGACCAGATGACCCTAGGATCGCCTCTAAGGTTCGTTTAACGACGTATTTCACACTGCTTGATAGAACAAGATACACTGCATCAGTTGACATTATTCTGAAATGAAGAGTTTTTTGATCGGATTTGAAGTTTCTAGAAAATGGGCCTCATTAAGAAAAGACAAAAACCACGATATCTTTGCCAATTGTCAGTTTTGAGTTATAAAAACTATATATTTGGAATCAAGGCGTTTAGGAGGTTCAGAAAAATATAAACTAGGCTGGGTTTCGAAGTATTCAAAATTTTGAAAAATCCGAGTTTTCATAAAATTACTAGGTTCAGAGATAGATTTAAAACTGGGTTGATAAGACTTGATAATGGTTTCTAATTATAGAAGAAGCCTGAAAACCAACAGAAATAAGAGACAACGGCTGAAAATCAATAAAGGACAGAAAGGGCTGAAAACATAATGAATGAGTCTTGAGTGCACAGTACTCCCTTACCCCGCCCATGTCTTCCTCTGAGGAAAGTAAAGACTGAAATAGAGGGTCTCGACTGGATTCTACGGTTTTTTTTTTGCATTTTTATGGATCCATATGAAGCATTTCTGAAATTTCTAAAAAAAACACTATTTTTCAAAAATTCCAATTTTTTCAGTATCAAAAATGAAATATTCGCCTAATACCCTTCTTTTTTACCACTCAGGGTCCTCTTTTTAAGATTTCTGACTACCAGAAAAACGAGAACTATATCATTTGGTACCTGAAACCAGCTTTATATATATACAATCCTTTATTACCACCAAAAAAGTCAAAGACATAAAAAATGTGGAAACAAAAGATACTTAGTTGTCCTCGAGAAGATCGAAACTGGAGCCTTCAGAATCCTTGGAATCTATGGAAGCATTGTCTTCATCCCCAGAATCCAACTCCAAATCCTCCAACTTCTGAATCGTCTCCTTCTCTTCCTCCTTACTCTTCTTCTCATCCACCTCCACCAACAAATCCTCCACTTCCAGAGTCCTTTTCTTCGATTTCTCCTCAAGCTCCGCCTCCTTGACCTTAATCTGAGACTCTCTGACCATCAACTCGGCGTCCTTCTCCACAACCCATTTCCTTAATCCATTCGTCAACTCTTCTTGAACCCGAAACTTTGCTTTTTCCTCCGCAACCTCTTCCTCTTTAGCCTTCAGAAGTTCCCGAAGTCTCTCGATCTCCGAATCCTTCTCCTCTAGCTTGGATTCATTTGTTTTTGAATAATTCTGTCTCTCCCAATACTTTTTCATTATATCAGCTGTTTTGGCCATGGTCTCCTCATTTGCTCTCCGTGACTCCTCCATCCATTCAGGCAATATTTTGAGTAAATCAGAGAATTCTGGACTGTGAAGTCTACAAAAATATTTTCAAAAAAATCGGTTATAATCAATGATTACTCAAATAACTAGTGAAAATAATTGTTAAAATTCAATTTCTTTGATAAAAATGAAAGTACAGTACCTCTCCTTAAGCTTTTGCTTAGTCTCATCAGATATATTAGCAAAGAAATTGTCGTTCACTTCCCATGTCTTTCCTGTACATTCTGTATGCATTTTGGAATATTCGGCAAAACTGAGTCTTGGGGCTCTGAAAATAATGTTTTCGATAAATAAATTCGATATTTTAAATATATGTAGCCAGATTAAGATCTCTTTTTTATCAAAAATCTAAGTCCACACGGAATTCGAACTTTTGAAAACCATATTGACTACCGTAAAACCCGTTATTCAACTTTAGCGACTTGTATCTTGGTTCTCAATGAATAAAATAGAAAATAGTCAACTAATGAATTATTTCTATTAATATGAGCAACATTTTGTTAGTTGATCACTTTTTGATATTTTCATTGGGAACAAAGATAAATGCTGTTAAAACTAGGTGTTACTGTATATTCAAAATTCCAAAAATGTTGGAATACTGTCAATATGGAGCTAAAACTCCTGATTTTTGTGAAAAATACAATGAAAATGTCATAAAAAAGTCATTTTCATCTAGATTTTGAAATTTCAGAATTTTGGATTCTTTCAAATTTTTCAAATATAGTGAATATGAGGCTTTTGGAAATGTTACAAGAATTCTGAATTTGTCATCTAAAATAGTTTCAAACCTCAATCAGACTTCATTTGAAATTTCGAAAGTTTTATAAATTTCGAGTTTTATCCAAAATTCTGAAATTTCAAACTATGACTGAAAATGACATTTTCAAGGTTTTTGACTATTTAGTTTCTATTTTTCATGGAAAATCTTAAGTTTTGAGCCAAATATTTTGAATTTAAAAGTTAATTACCCAGGTTTCCGTTCCTTCATCCGATTGAGTGAAGCTGTCAAGTAGCCAACCAATTTGTCGATTTCCTCCTTTACCACTTTAGAATCGGTTTTGACGGAACTGAAGGAAGTTCTGAATAGAAAATGATTCTTATCATGTCTTAATTAATATAAACATTACTTAGAAGCCAATTGAGTACACATTTCATTCAGTGCCTTCTTGAAATCTTCTTCCCTCTTTGACCCTTCTTTCATTTCTGTCATCATATTATTAGACATTTTCATTGATCTTTCTGTGAATTCAGAATAGGCTTTGATGAAACCAGGCGATTTGATATCGAATAGGCTGGAAATATTTTTAATTTTTAATTTTTATAAAAAGCAATATTTAAAATACTAAATAATACTTATTAGTTTATTATACGATGGAACCTTGGTAATTGTATTCACTACTTTTCTAGTTTTTCTGGGCTTTCAGCTATTTTCATTAGCAAATTCAAAATCCTTACTAAAATCCCAGAATTTTGAGACCCTAATTGACCATATTTGACATTTTGCAAAATTGCAAAATTTTCGATTTTCACCCGAAATTCTGAAATTTCCAACTTTGACTAAAAATGACATTTTCAGGACTTTTGACTCATAAATTTAAATTTTCTATAAAAATTCTGAAGTTTTGAGCCCCATATTGACTATATTCGGGTAATTTTGAAACTTCGAAAAATAGTGGATATTTAGAAAAAAATCTGAAATTTTAGAAAAATGACTAATGAGCAATATGATACTGAAAAACTGCTAGAATATGTACCTATAGTCTGGAATTCCTCCCTGAGCAATAATAGCACGCATCTCATCCACTTTCTTTTTGTATTCTTCGTCCTGCATCTTCACCGTGTCCTTTTCCAGATCTGCCAACAAATCCTCATTCAATTTCCGAGAATTTTCCATGTAATCAGAATGAGCTTTCGAGAAATTAGGCATTGTGTTTGTGAATGTTCTGGAAATTAGTTTATAATTTAAATAAATAAATTATCTCAAAAATTGGTTTTTTCTTCTTAAAATGAAAAATTCTAAAACCCAAAAACTCTAGAATACGGTCAATATGGGGCTCAAAACTTCAGATTTCCCATGAAAAATGCGGATTCAATAATTAAAAATCATAGAAATGACATTTTCCGTTGAAGTTTGAAATTTCAGAATTTTGGATGAAAATTAAAATTTTTGAAATTTTCAAAAATTAGATATAGTCAACAGATTCAGATTCAACCTAGATTAAAAGTTTTTTAGTTAGCGAATCTAGATTCTACACTAAATTTCTAGAACTTTGAGCTTCTTTGAACTATATTCAAAATTTTCGATTTTTCAAAATGTTCATAATTTTCAATATTCACCCAAAAAATCTGAAATTTCAAACTTTGGTTGAAAATGACATTTTTGAGATTTCTAACTAATATTTCCGTGTTTCACATAAAAATTCTGAAATTTTGAGCCCCATTTCGACTATATTCTGACATTTTTGAAAAATTTTGATTTCCAGAAAATTTTTTGAAAATTTTTGAAAATTTACAATTTGACTAAAAACTAAATTTCTGGCTGTCATAATTATTGTCATAGGCCAAAAGTGCTATATATCTGCAGGAAAAACGTTAAAAACCGTACCCAGAAGGATTCGTTCTCTGAGCAACTAGACGAGCTGTCAACTGAGTTCCTAACTGAGCAGACATCATCATTGCAGCGTGCTGGCTCTTATTTAGCTCATCCATGTTCGTCATTCTCTGCTCGTTGGAATTTGGCGTATTTTCCAGAAGTTTACAAATATCGAAGGAATTGGAAGGTGTTCTGAAAGCGTTTTTTTTTGAATTAGGTACTATTTTTTAAGTATAATATAAGGAAAACTACAGTAACCTAATAGAGGTTTCATGTTATGTATTACCTGTCACCAGTCTTCTCAGCCTGTTTAGCAGTCTTCTTCTCTCCGAATTTCTTAAACAACTCCATAGTGGGTCTCAAGATCTCGTTCTCCATTCTCGACATTTTCATTTGTAATTCACGGACCGTATTGCGAACAGTAGCCATTCTGAAATGAAATGTATTGATTAAATTGGGGAAATTGATTAAATAGTGAGAAAAATGGATTTAAATGTAGAAAATTAGTTCAAATTCGTCTGAATGCAATATAAAGGTCTTATTTGCCGATAAACTCAAATTTTCACTAACAACTTACTTTTTTTTTTACAAAACCTAGCTGGAAAACCCATAATTTTATACACTTAGTCATGAAAACAATTTTTTAACGGTAAGTCTGAAAATCACCTGTCACCAGTCTTCTGAGTCCGTTTAGCAGTCTTCTTCTTTCTGTTTTTGATCTTTTCAAGCTGCTCTGGACTGGTTTTCGACGTCTCGCTTTCCTGTTTTGCCGTTTCCATATTTATTCCAGTTACTTTATTGAGATCGGTGTCCATTCTGAGAGAAAATGTATTGGTTTTCACGGAAATTGGGGTTATGACGGGAAAATTGAGTTGAAAATCGAAAAAAATGAATAAAAAAGGAGAAAATTGGTTTCAGAAAATTAAAAAAAAATGAAATTTCAAAATTTCGGTTCTAATAAAAAAAAGCATTGGAATTCATTTAAACGCACTGAATAAATACAGTTTGGTGTGAAAAATACCGATTAGCTTTTAAATTTCAACTGAAAACTTTTTTTCTTCACAAAATCTAGCTCAAAAACCCATAATTTAATACATATAGTCAATGAAACAATTAAATTCACTCTAATCTAATTTTCATTCAAGATAAGGAAGGAGAAACAACATAATAAACAATGGCAATACTCAAAAATCAATATGTATTGTCAACGGGGGGACAAATATGCATACTCTCTCGTAGCCTGTTTCTGTCTGTGAATGGGTCCTACCACGAAAAGAGACGGAGAGTAGTCGCCTACGCAATAATGCTATCGGTGTAACAATAGGTAGAATATGAAACTAGTGGAGATAGAAAACACTATGAATATATTTGAAAATTTGAAAATGTGAAATTTTCAATTCAAATGAGAAATTTGAATTTTTTTTGAATTTTAATTCGGTTTGAATAAATTGTAGTTATAATTATAAATATAGATTTGTCTGAGGAAAACGAGAACTACATATATTATTTGGTACCCTAATACTCAGAAAGGTAAAATAAATCTATCCCAAGAAAAAAATAGTCTTGAAACTTAGCCAACAAGAACTGATATTTACAATCCTTTATTATCACCAAAAAAGTCAAAGACATAAAAAATGTGAAAATAAAAGATACTTAGTGATCCTCAAGAAGATCGAATTCTTCCTCATCCCCATTTTCAGAATCCAATTCCAAATCCTCCAACTTCTGAATCGTCTCCTTCTCTTCCTCCTTACTCTTCTTCTCATCCACCTCCTCCAACCAATCCTCCACTTCCAGAGTCCTCTTCTTCGATTTCTCCTCAAGCTCCGCCTCCTTGACCTTAATCTGAGACTCTCTGACCATCAACTCGGCGTCCTTCTCCACAACCCATTTCCTTAATCCATTCGTCAACTCTTCTTGAACCCGAAACTTTGCTTTTTCCTCCGCAACCTCTTCTTCTTTAGCCTTCAGAAGTGACCGAAGTCTCTCGATCTCCGAATCTTTCTCCTCCATGGAAGCTTCATTTGAAGTCTTCGAATAATTCTGATTCTCCCAATACTTCTTCATTATATCAGCTGTCTGGGTCATCATCTCCTCATCTTTCTTGGATTCGTCGCTTTTCTTGCTCAGGCTTGCCACCGCATCTATTAATATCTCTGCCACCATACTATCTGTTGTCATTTTTGTCGAATTTTTCGTAAATTCTTTGGAAAAACCGGGTGAATTGATATCGAACATGCTGAAAATTATTTTTGAGATAGTAATATTCGAAACATCATCAATTAATTGATATTCAACTTAAACTTTGAATATTTGTATCAAATACTTCACGTTTTTGAATTTTTCGCTAAGGTTTCAGCTGTTTTGGCTTGCAAATCATTTTTTTTCTTAAATTTTCCAGAATTCTGAGCCCCATATATTTGTGATTTTTAACTATATTTGAAATTTTGAAATTTTTCATAATTTTCAAAATTTTCAACCAAAATCCTGAAATCTCTTATCTCGCTGAAAATGACATTTTTAACTAACATAATAGAATATTATTCTTGTTCTACATGAAAATTCTAGAACTTTGAGCCCCATATTAACTATATTTGAGATTTTAAAATTTTTCATAATTTTTGATTTACATCCAAATTTCTGAAATTTCAAAAATCAGACAATAACGACATTTTTAGGGGTGGAAACATTAGCTATCATTATATGAATAATTATAAACTAATAAAACATAATTTTTGAAATATGTACCTGTAGTCAGGAAGTTGCCCCTGAGCAAGATTAGCACGCATCTCAACCAATTTATTCTTGAAAGCGAAAAATTTTTCGTTCAAATTTTCCATTGGTTCAGAATCAGTTTTGAGAGAATCGAAGGCTTCGGAGGAAGTTCTGAATAAAAAATGCTCTAATAGAAAAGCCTCTAGCCAATAGAAACGGTACCTGTGATCATTCTGAGATAGTTTTCCACTCATCGCATCCATTATTTCTCTAAACGTATCGTCTCCTTTCCACATTCTGTTCCTTGCCAACAGACCACTCGTCATTCTCATCGATCTTTTTATGAATTCGATATAGGCATTGTAAAAACCAGGTGAATTCATATCGAACATGCTGGAAATTATTTTTTTGGGATAGTTTGATAGAAAATGTTTTTTTCAAATAAAAAAATTATTTTTTTCATTTCATAAAATTATAATAGAAATATAATAGAAATTGTCATAATTTTCAATTTTTTTTCTCCAAAATCTGAAGTCTGAAGCATATTGACTATATTCAGGAGATTTTAGAATTTAAAAAATTTTGATTTTCAGAAAATTTTCAAAAAATCGGGAAATTCAAAAAATGACTAATTTCTAGATGAAATGGAAACTAACAAAATATAATTGTTAGAATATGTACCTGTAGTCTGGCAATCCTCCCTGAGCAATATTAGCACGGAACTCATCCACTTTCTTTCTGTATTCTTCGTCCTGCATCTTCTCCGAGTCTTTTTCCAGATCTGCCAACAAATCCTCATTCAATTTTCGGGAATTTTCCATATATTCAGAACGGGCTTCGGAGAAATCAGGCTTTGTGAGTATTCTAAACATTATTTTCTTATGATTAATAATTTATCTCAAAAATTGTTTTTATTCTGAAAATTATCATTTTTTAAAAATCTAAAAATGCAAGAAAACGGTCGAAATGAGGCTCAAAATTTTTATTTTTTGTGAAAACACGCGTTTAATAGTTAAAACCCCTAAAAATGCCATTTTCACTCATAGTTGGAAATTTCAAAATTTTGGATGAAACTCAAAATTTATGAAATTTCCAAAATCTGGATGAAAATGACATTTTCAAGACTTTTGTTTATCAGATTCGTATTTTCCTTAAAAAATCAGTAGGATTTAGGTTCAAAATGATTCAAAGTTGTTTTTATTATTAGCAAATTTAGATTTTATACAGAATTTCCAAAATATTGACTATATTCGAAAATTGGAAATTTTTATAATTTTCAATTTTCACCCAAAAATCTGAAATTTTAAATTCGACTGAAAATGACATTTTCAAAGAAGTTTAACTATTAAAATTGTATTTTTCAAAGTAAAATCCAAAGATTTGAGCCCCATGATGACTATATTCGAAAATCAGAAATTTTCATAATTTTCAATTTTCATCCAAAATCCTGAATTTTCAAAATCTAGATGAAAATGACATTTCCATGAATTTTGCTTTTTAAATTCGTATTTTTCACAAAAAATCTGGAGTTTTGAGCCCTATATTGACCGTATTCTGACATTTTTGGAATTTTGAAAAATTTTAGATTTTCAGAAAAAAAATTGAAATTTTCAAATTTGGCAGATTTTCGAAAAAAATTTTTTTTTAATTTGGCAGATTGTTGTTTGTTATAAGCCGAGATTGCCTAATTCCAGCTAGAAAAAACAATGAAAACCGTACCCAGTGGCATACCGATTCTTTCTCCGAGCAGCAAGGCGAGCTGTCAACTGAGATGACACTTGAGCATCCCTCATCATTGCAGTGTTTTGATTTTTATTAAGCTCCTCCATGCTTGTTATCTTCTGCTCGTTGGATTTTTGCGTATTTTCCAGACGTTCGGATTTAGGAGAAGATTGAGCTGTTAAGGGAGTTGACAACTGAGCAGCCATGGAAGCGTTTTGATTTTTGTTCATCTCCTTTCTACTTTCTCTAACCCTCGCCATCATCTCCGAATAGGATTTGACCAGATATTCCGGAAATATAGAATCAAAAGAATAAGGGGATTCGGCTTGGAAAAGAGTTCTGAAAGTATTATAGTTTTGAAAGTTAATAGGTAGCTATGGTGAAAACTACAGTAATCTGGCTGGTTTTTTGAAATTCAAATGTATCATTTTTGGATTCAGCTCGACGAGAGCTTCGAAATGAGTATAATCATGACCAGGTTGTGATTATTTGATTAAACCTCTAATAGACTTTGTTGCTCAACATTAACGCCATTTATCTCTGTTCCCAATCAAGATATTAAAAAGTGGTCAACGAACAAAATGTTGCTCACTTTGATTGAAACATTTTATTAGTTGACCACTTTCTAGCATCTCTATTAGAAATCGAGATAAATGCTGTTAAATCTAATACAGGTTTTTTCGTTATTTTTTTCGATTTTTTCGGTTTTTCGGTTTTCGGATTACCTGTCACAAGTCTTCTGGATCCGTTCAGCAGTATTTTTTTCTCGGTTTTCAAGTTTTTCAAGTATGCTTAAACTGGTTTTGAAGATGTCATGTCCCATTTTTGCCATGTGTAATTCAGGCATTGTATTGAGATCGGGGTCCATTCTGGAAAACATAAAAATAGAAGTTATAGCGGAAAAATTGAATAAATTAGAGAAAAAAGAAAATTTAGCTGCAAAAATGGCTTTAAATCAAGGATGTGCGTAAAATTTTTTTTCGTAAAATTCGTAAAACGTAAAATTTTACGAAATCAACCCTCGTAAAATCGTAAAATTCTTAAAGTTCCCAAAATCAATGAAGACGCATGCCCACTACAGTACCAGCTAAAATATTCGATTTTTTTGAATTAAGGAGGTAAAGATATGATTTTGGGAGAAATTGCAAACAACATTGACTAGATACGAATTGAGTAGCATCAATAGAAATTTTTCACCGAAATTTTCTAAAAATTTCGAAAGTTTGAGAGAGAGAGTATGTTTCTGCTTCAAAAAGTACCCTCTCAAACTAAGGAAATTTTTCCTCAAAGTTTGATTTTCTCAAAAAAAGACGAATTTTATATTCAGAGTACCAAAATTCGACTCAACTTTTTTTTACGATTTTACGGAGATTTTTTTTTACGAAAAACGGCCGTAAAACCGTAAAATTCGTAAAAACCGTACACACCCCTGCTTTAAATGCAAAAAATCAAAAGTTATCCGTATTCCAATTTTCGAAAATCTTTGTTTTTACCCAAAACGCTCAGATTTTGTTGGAAATTCGATAAATAAAGTCATAAAAACACTCTAATCTAAGCTTAATTCAAATAAAAAGAGAAGAAACGACCGGAAAACTCAGAAATCAATACATTGTCCGAGGGGACCGTGCTTGTACGAAAGCGCGCGCCCTCACGTGGTCTGTCTGTTTTCGAACACTCGGCGGGTCCCGCCACGAAAAGACACGGAGAGTGTTCTCTTTCCCACATATTTTTTATTCAATAAGTAGAATAATGGATTTTGAGACTCGAGTTGAGAAAAAATATTCTGTTTTTTAAAGGATATTATTCTCCGGTACCTTATTATACTGGTAAAATATGAAATTACTAGAGCTTTTCTGATATTTACAATCTTTTATTATCACCAAAAAAGTCGAAGACATAAAAAATGTGAAAATAAAAGATGATTAGTGGTCCTCAAGAAGATCGTACTCTTCAGAATCCACATCTTCTTCCTCATTTTCAGAATCTAATTCCAAATCCTCCAACTTCTGAATCGTCTCCTTCTCTTCCTCCTTACTCTTCTTCTCATCCACCTCCTCCAACCAATCCTCCACTTCCAGAGTCCTCTTCTTCGATTTCTCCTCAAGCTCCGCCTCCTTGACCTTAATCTGAGACTCTCTGACCATCAACTCGGCGTCCTTCTCCACAACCCATTTCCTTAATCCATTCGTCAACTCTTCTTGAACCCGAAACTTTGCTTTTTCCTCCGCAACCTCTTCCTCTTTAGCCTTCAGAAGTGACCGAAGTCTCTCGATCTCCGAATCCTTCTCATCTACCTTTTGGGCTGATTCAGGTGTCTTTGGAGTCTTCGAATAATTCTGATTCTTCCAATACTTTTTCATTATATCAGCTGTCTCTATCATCATCTCCTCATTCGATCTCCGTGACTCTCTCATCCATTCAGGCAATATTTTGAGTAAGTCAGATAAATCTCCATTGCTCATTCTAAAAATATAAAGTTTGAGGGTCATTCATGAAGGTTTTGTCCTTTTCTATTGATAAAGCCATTACTATTATCGTTTCCCCGGAAATTTTGACGTTTTATTTAATTTAGGCTTGAATTTCATATAAAACGTCAAAATTTTCGGGCGAATTGTATAAAACGATAATCTCTACTTTTTCATAAACTAACTAAAAAATATATGCTTTTTAAAATATTATTGCTTTAGTTTTTTAAAAAATTGACATATTTTGAGCATTTTTTTCTCCAAAGTTAATTATTTAGTGTATAATGAGTACCCTAATGGCGATAGTTAGTATAAACGGTACCTATGATCAGGATATTTCCCATTCTGAGCCAATTTAGCACACATATCATCCACTTCCTTCCCGGACTTCATGTCTTCTTCCATCTTCTTCACCCAATCTTTTGTCGTCTCTTTGAACATCTCAACCATAAATTTCATCGATCTTGTCGTATGTTCAGTCCATGCTTTTTTAATAGCTGGTGATTTGATTTTGGACATGCTGAAAATTTTTATGGTTTAAACATGAGCAATCCATGGTCAATACCTCATTGTGATCCAGAAAAATTGTCCATATTTAGAATAATTAGCACGCATCTCATTAACTTCCTTCTTGTACACTTCGTCCTGCATCTTCTCCGCATCGTTTCCTAATTTTTCTAGAAACTCCTCATCCCTTTTTTGCGATTTTTCCAAAAATCCAGAATAGGCTTTAGAATTATCGGGGAAGTTGCATTTGAATATTCTGAAAATTATTTTTGATTGTTAACAAGTGAAAAAAATTTTTTTATTGAAAAAACATTTTTCTGAAAAAAAAACATGAGAATTTTTGATTTTTTTTGACACCGGAATCGTTTCCAGCTCGTTGACAGCTTTCAGAAAAGTACCCACAAGCCTATATTCTCAGCAATATCAAATTTCGGGCTTTATGCGCCTTTAAAGTCGTGCCGTGACCCAAAATCGAAAATTGCTCAGAACATAGGCTTGTTTATGCTTTTCTGAAAGCGCTCGGCGAGCTGAACACGATCCCGTCAAGAAAAATCGGAAATTCGCAAATCTGAGCATTTTCGTGGCGAGACCCGAAAATTTATTTTTTGACCCAAATTCGAAACTTTGAAAATTTTTCCAGTTAATAGAAAAAGTACCTGTAAGTAGATTGTTTTGCATTCTGAGATGCTTCGGCTCCCTTTCTAGCCTCATCGTCTTCCTTCAGCTGCATCTCCGAATCTCTAGCCAACTCTGCCAACACACCATTAAGCAATATCAGTGATCTTCTTGTATATGCAGAATAGGCTTTGGTAAAACCAGGAGATTTGGTTTTGAACATGCTGGAAATTATATTGAAACATGAGCAATATTTCTATTATTATTCATAAACCAATAATTATTAAAGTATGTACCTGAAATTAAAAGAGTGTTCATCCTGAGCAAACTTGGCACGCAACTCATCTACGTTCTTCTTGTATTCTTCGTCCTGCATCTCGTTCGCATTTTTTTCCAACACTTTCAGAAATTTTTCATTCAATTTCCGCAAGTTTTCATTATATTTAGAAGAGATAGTAGAACAATCGAGGGAACTGCTTTTTTGAGTTCTGAAAATTATATTTTTTCTATTGATAAGAAAAAATCTATTAAATTAAGTTCAGAATGATTTAAAATATTATAAATACTATAGAAAACAACAATATTTTCAATAATTAAAATATTTTGAAAATTTCATAATTTTCAATTTTTTCCAAAATTATGAAATTTATAAATTTCAATGAAAATGAAAATTTTGACACTTTTGACTATTAAATTCGTGTTTTCTACAAAAAATCCGGAGTTTTGAGCCCCATTTTGACTACATTCTGACATTTTTGGATTTTTGAAAAATTTTGATTTTTAGAAAAAATTAGAACATTTCATAATTTTTGATTTTTTCCCAAATTATGAAATTTCAAATTTTCACTAAAAATGACTTTTTTGACACTTTTGACTATTAAATTAATATTTTCTACAAAAAATCCGGAATTTTGAGTCCCATATTGACCGTATTCTGACATTTTTGGATTTTTGAAATTTTTGATTTTCAGAAAAAATTAGAAAATTTCAAAATTTCACTGAAAACAAAACTTCTGTATTTCGTTATGGATATAAACTGAAGTTGCTAATTTCCAACTAAAAAACAGTACCCAGTAGGAAAATCCTTGATCTGACCAATTAAACGAGCTGCCTGATTTCCTAGCTGACAATTCAACTTTGCCAAAGCGTTGGTTTTCTCCTCAAGTTCTCTTGTCGTTTTATCCGTGCTCGTCATTCTTTCTTGAAGGAGTCTCAGTCTTTCTTTCAGAAGATCAGATGTGGCTCTGATAGTTGAATCGGAGGGTTCGGATGGAGTTCTGAAAATGTTTTTTTTTATTTGTGATACAGGAAATTCATGTTGATAGGAAGCTTCCTTTTGAATGGTTTTATATAAAGATTACCTGTCAGTGGTCTTCTGAGTCCGTTTAGCAATCTTCTTCTCTCTATTTTCGATCTTCTCAATTGCCTCCATATATGTATCAAAATCGACGTCCATTCTGGAAAACATTGGGGTTTAGGCGGAGAATATGAACTGAAGGAAGCAAAAATATCAATGCAGAAAATGCAAAAAAAGCTAGAATTTGGTGTCAATTATGCCTATGCGCCTTTAAATTGCCCCTGCAAAACTTATTTTCTTCACAAAATCCCTAGATTTGCAAAAAAAAGGCTGAAAATTGAATTTAAATGCAAAAAATGCATTCGAATGCAGAAAACGATACAGTTTGCTAATAATTGTTCCCACTATAAGCTCATTTTCTTCACAAAATGTTTAGATTTGACTAGGAAAACCAAAATTTAATACATATACTCAATGAAACTGATCAAATCGTATTTTAGACTGAAAAAATGAGCCATCCATGAGCAGAAACGACCTAAGGAACAATGGAATTACTCAAAAATCAATATGCTGTCCGCCGGAGGACGCGCGTGGTCTCCTTCTGAACACTCAATGGGTCCTGCCACGAAAAGAGACGAGTCCTACGCAATTTCTTATCGGGGATGCGAGAACAAGTGGTTATAAGACTTAAGGATAGATACAGTACCCAGCCAACATACTGGTAAAATATAATATTTTAGAGCAACCTGATATATACAATCTTTTATTATATCACCATAAAAGTCAAAGATATACAAAAAATATTGGAATAAAAGATAATTAGTGATTCTCGAGAAGATCGTAGTCTTCAGAATCCACATCTTCTTCCTCCTCCCCATTTTCAGAATCCAATTCCAAATCCTCCAACTTCTGAATCGTCTCCTTCTCTTCCTCCTTACTCTTCTTCTCATCCACCTCCTCCAACCAATCCTCCACTTCCAGAGTCCTCTTCTTCGATTTCTCCTCAAGCTCCGCCTCCTTGACCTTAATCTGAGACTCTCTGACCATCAACTCGGCGTCCTTCTCCACAACCCATTTCCTTAATCCATTCGTCAACTCTTCTTGAACCCGAAACTTTGCTTTTTCCTCCGCAACCTCTTCCTCTTTAGCCTTCAGAAGTTCCCGAAGTCTCTCGATCTCCGAATCCTTCTCATTTTTAGTAGATTCATTTGGAGTATTCGAATAATTCTGATTCTTCCAATACTTCTTCATTATATCAGCTGTCTCTATCATCATCTCCTCGTTTGATCTCCGTGACTCTCTCATCCATTCAGGCAATATTTTCAGTAAATCGGATAATTCTTCTTTGCTCATTCTAAAAAATAGAATTATCACTCATAAATCTAGCCAAAAGTACCTGTGATCAGGATATTTTCCATTCTTAGCCAATTTAGCCAACATTGCATCCACCTGCTTCCCGAGTTCATCGTTATCCTCTTTTTCCAACCTTACCTTCACGATTCCTCCCGAAATTTCTCCATAGGATTTCCTAGAACCACAAATGGGAGTTCGCCCATCCTGAGCAAATAAAGCACGCATCTCCTTCAATTCCTTCTTGTATTCTTCGTCCTTCCTATTTTCTGCATCCAATTCCAGTGCTTCTAACAATGCCTCATTCAATTCCCGTATACTATCCGCATTTTTAGATTTGGAATTGGGAATATTGGGTGAGTTGCTTTGGGAAACGCTGAAAATTGTTTTCGATTTATAAGTTATGAAAAATAGTGGTTTTTTTTCTGGAAATCAACATTTTTCGAAAATCCAAAAATGTCAGAATACGGTAATAATGGGTCGTAAAACCCCGAATTTTTCATGAAAAATACAAATTTAACAGTTAAAAATCTTAAAATGTCATTCTCGTGAATAAATTGAAAATTCAGAATTTTTGTATGAAAATCGAATATTATGAAAATTTCAAATGTACTTTTTAGGTTCAAATGGAATGTAATACTGTTCAAAATAACAAATCCAAAATCTACATAAAATTTCCAATATTTTAAACCCCATATTGACTATATTTGAAGTTTTGAAAATTTTCATAATTTTTAGTTTTCATCCAAAATTCTGAAATTTTAAAATTTTACTAAAAATCACATTTTTACAACTTTTGACTATTAATTTCGTATTTTCCATTAAAAATCCGAAATTTTGAGCCCCATATTGACCGTATTCTGACATTAGTGGATTTTTGAAAATTTTTGATTTCTAGAAAATTTCTGAAAATTTCAGAGTTGACTAAATAAATATTTTTGTTGTTGTTAAGTGCCAAATTCACTAATTTTCACTCAAAATACTTAACAAACAGTACCTGGTTTTCGGAGGAAGGTTGATATTAGCAACTAGTCGAGATGTCTGATCTGTCATCTGTGTAATCGACATCAGCACAGCTTTTTGTTGTTTTCCAAGCTCGTCCAGTTGTTTTTCCAGGTTTGACACTCGTTCATTTTGACATTTCAGCTTTTCCATTAGTTCTGATTTGGATTTGGAAGATTTTCTGAAAGAGTTTTTAAAATTAATAAAAATCAAGTTTGATACGAAAACTACAGTAACCTGGCTGGCTTCTGCTTTTGATAAAATCATAAAAACTTTCAAATCAGTATAATAATAACTAGGTTTGGATCTGTGTGGAGCAGTGTCTGATTATTCAGTTAATCTGCTCAACTTTATTATCGTTTCATACAAATCACCAGGAAATTTTCACGTTTTTTTGAAAATTTACTCTTGAATTTCAATTTAAACGTCAAAATGTTGATTACAGTAGCCTCGAATGCAAGTTTAATAAATTTCTACGGTATTTTAGAAAATTAATAATTACCTGTCAGTGGTCTTCTGAGTCCGTTTAGCAATCTTCTTCTCTCTATTTTCGATCTTCTCAATTGCCTCCACATATGTATCAAAATCGACGTCCATTCTGGAAAACATTGGGGTTTAGGCGGAGAATATGAACTGAAGAGCTTAAAAAATGAGAAAATTGAATTTAGATGCAAAAAATGCATTCGAATGCAGAAAACGATACAGTTTGCTATTTTTTATTTAATTGTTTCCACTATAAGCTCATTTTCTTCACAGAATCCTTAGATTTGACTAGAAAAACTATAATTTAATACATGTACTGATAAAATCCCATTCAAATCGTATTTTAGACAAAGAAAATGAGCTATCCAGGAGCAAAAACAGCCTAATTGAACAATGGCATTACTCAAAAATCAATATGCTGTCCGTCGGGGACGCGCATTCTCACGTGGTCTCCTTCTGAACACTCAATGGGTCCTGCCACGAAAAGAGACGCAGAGGGAGGTCTCCTGCCCACGCATTTTTATTGGTGACGTTGCATAAAATAAGAGAGAGAAAAGGAAAATCAGGGTTTTTTGAATTTTTGGAGTCGAGAGTCAAAATTCAGAAAAAAAACTAGGCATTCACGAAAAAAATTTCATTTCAAAACATTGGCTCAATTATTATCATCGAAAAAGAGAGAAAATTCAAATTTAAAAAAACAAAGAATTAGTCGTCTTTGTCTTCAAGAAGGTCAAAACTTGTCTCGGAGTCTTCGGAATCCTGGTTTTCAGAATCCTCCACTTCAGCTTCCCCCAACTTCTTCAACTGCCTGATCTGCTCATCCATCTCAGCAAACTCCAATCTTTTGGCTTTCAACTCTTTTGTCCTTGAAATTATATCAGCTATCCCCTTTCTATTGATCAACTTCTCCTTCTCCTCCTCCTCTTCCTTATCCTCCAGAAGCATCTTCAACATCTCGATCTCCTCGTTTTTCTGCTGAATCTCCCAATCCTTCTCCGCAATTATCCGCATCGCCTCCTCTATCACATCCTCTTTTTCAGCCAACTTATGGGTCAATTCATTGTTTTTCTCTAGTATGAAACTATTTTTATTGGCATAGGCCTCCATCCAGACTATCATTCTTTCAGCCGAATCTTTTTTCGAGCCGGTTAACGTTTTGCATAGGGTTTTCATTTGAGCAAGTTGTTCTTGAAGGGTTGCCATTCTAAAAATTATAAAGAATTGATTATTTTATATGAAATCAAGGTTTAATTGATTTAAAGATGATGATTATTAAATGAGCAGTCATTAATTTTGCCAAAAACATTTTTATATCAATTTAAAATAAACATACGTAATGAAAAAGTCAATAAAAAAATAATACCACTACGATCAAGGTTTTTTTTTTTTAAAAATTAATAATTTTATGATTTAATTGCTATAAATATGATTTCTGCAGCTAAATCTAATTTTCAGTGAATTTCTGGACATTATAAAGGCGCTTAGAGGCATATTTTACACTTGTTTTTCATATCAAAATGCATTTTTCAACCTTTAAATGTAATTTTCATTGCAAAAAAACAAAAAATTTGAATGAAAAGGCTACGAATGAAATAAATAAGTCATTGAAAAGGTGAGCATGGAGAGATACACAGAGAAATGCAAGGGCATTACTCAAAAATCAATACACGTTGTCGGGGTGGTCTTGAGGCCTCCCACGCATTGTTTTATTGGGAAGAATAAGAGAGAGCGGGTAAGGAGACGTCATCTCTCTCTCTCTCTCTTTCTCTTCTTCTCTAATTCAAATATTACAAGGTGATAATTTAGACTATAATGTACTGAAATTTTTTTTTTTTGAAATTTTAGATTTTTGAAAAAAAAACTTTGAGATATCCAAAATTCAAGTTTATTATCATAAAAAATTCATTTTTACAAAACAAAAACAGAAAATTAGTCGTCTTTGTCCTCGAGAAGGTCAAAACTGGTCTCGGAGTCTTCGGAATCTTCCTCTCCTTCAGAATCCTCAACCGTGTCCCCCAACTTCTTCAGCTCCCTGATCTGCTCATCCATCTCAGCAAACTCCATTCTTTTGGCTTTGTTAGCTTTGATCCTTGACATCAAATCAGCTATCCCATTTCTATCGATCAATTTCTCCTTTTCCTTCTTCTCTTCCTTAGCCTCCAAATCCTTCTGAAGCCTCTCATTCTCCTCCTTCATCTCCTGAATCTCCCAATCCTTCTCGGCAATGATCCGCATCTTCTCATCTATCATATCATCCTTCTCAGCCAACTGGATAGTCAGATCCTTGTCTATTTTCATAATGGCAGCAGCCTCTTTTAATTTTTCCTCATTCTTCGAATCTCCAGTAGTCTCTTCATCAGCTAGATCCTCATCTTCCAGTTTCAGAATCGACTCCTCAAAATCTTCCTCCTCATCCTCGTAATCGTCATCCTCGTCTTCCCATTCTTCCGAATCCTCCTCTTCATCATCCTCGTCTTCAGAATCCTCATCCTCTGAATCTACAGTATCCTCCTCCTCTTCCAGATCCTGATCCTCTTGTTTCAACATCATCTCCTTAAAGTTATCCTCCCTGCCTTTCAATTCCAATACAAAATCCTTCTCCTCATCCTCAAAATCTTCATCTTCTTCAGAATCCTCTGATTCTACAGTATCCTCTTCATTCTTCACCTTCAAAAGCGCCCGAAGCTTTCTAATCTCGTCATCTTTCTCCTGAATCTCTCTTTTCTGATTGGCCATTATCCTAGCTCCATCCAGGATCAACTCCGCTGCCTCCTTCAACTGCTGTGTCTCATCAGCTAACTGAATCGTCAGTTCTGCGTTCTTCTTTTGTAAATCCTTTATAATTTTCCGGATTAGTGTCGATTCTTCCATCAAGCGATTAAAACTCGACATTTTGATTCTGAAAAATAAAAAGTTAACAAGGTGAATATGATTGTTAAAATGATAATAGGACGAATAGGAGAAAGTGAAGGATTATTAATAAAATAATTAGATAGACAGTAGTTATAAAGATGCGTCAAAACTAAGAAGGACCTAGAAAAATAGATCAATTTGAATTAAAAAATGGTTTCTAATTTTTAAAGAAGAACTGAACTCCCAAAAAAATAGAGAAAAAGGCTGAAAATCAATAAAAATAAAAAGACAAGGACCAATATACATATTAACTAAATTAATGAAAATCAATAACGAAGTGGGTATAAAGTGAAATAAAATGAGAATGAAGAGGGCATATAGAGAAGGGAAGGGCTGAAAACAGAATGAATGAGCGAGTTAATGAGTGAATGAGTCTTGAGAGTGCACACTGTACCCCCCAAGCCCCGCCCATGTATTCCCCCGAGGGAAGTACAGACTGAAAGGGAGGAGGGTCTCGACTGGAATGTTCGGTAGAGCAAAGTCTGCACTCATATTGATTCATTACGAACACTAGAAGAACCCCTTAAGAGGATGGTCCAGGAAAGATGAAATCAAAGGAGGTTCTCTAAAAATTCTAGACTAAAAATTATAGTGAGTCCCCCCTAAACGATGAATTTCTTGTTCATAACGAAATTCTAGATGAAGGTTTGCATTATTTGCAACCCATCAGGACCTCAAATTACAAACGATAATTTCTTACGGAAGTTTTTGGGAATCATAAAAATAAATATCCATAATTTATTGATGGATTTAAAATTTGATTAATTTAGCCAATGGTAAGTGTCTGAGTACCGGAAAAACAGGTTGATAGGCTTCGAAAGTTATATTTAATCGAAACTAGCGAAGAAAGCCAAGATGCTTTATAATAATCAGAAAGTCTGTAATTTGACCACCAAAAAAAGCGTCTTTCTCTGTTGAAAGTTCGAAATTCAATTGAAAAACTTTATTTTAACATAAAGAAACGAAAAAATTGATCATAGAGAAAATTGTTCAAAGGACGAAAAAAAAAAACAAAAGAATTCAGTTTGTGGACAATAATGATATTTTTAGATGAGATTAATGATCGGATTACGGCGGTGTTGGTGCATCATTAGAAGTTCTTTCCCGTTCTGCAAGTTTCTGATGAATGTTCATACAGAATGGAACTGGACAAGTGTCCATTGTACAGTGTTTGGCATGATAACAGCAAAGAGAAATGAGTTGCTTGCAAACTGGACAAGTTCTATCTATCCTCTTCTTACACAACTTTGTATGATTAACTACACGCTTCATTCTTGGACATCCCATTCGCCGACAATTTGGATCACGGCATTGACAAGCGTGAGCAAGGGATACAATACATCTCTGGATATCTTCGAGGCGAGTTTCACTTGCTGGTCCATCACTGATCGTAGATTTGGGTTTCTCGTGTTGAACAAGTGGTTTGGAGGGTTGATTGTTCTGTTGAACTTGATCAGATGGTTCAGAATTTGTTGACGGTTTTTCGTTTGTGATAATTATTTGTTGTCCACCCATCGAAGCGTCATCCGCTCTCTCGGAATTCTCATCTTTCTTCTCGGATTCGGAGTTTTCGGAATCCTGATCCTTCGACTCATCCTTTTCCTCGGAATCCTCATTTTCTTTCTTGGATCCGGAGTCTTCTTTCTTAGAATTCTCATTCTTAGTTTCTTCCTTATCTTCAGTTGTTCCTTCTTCTTCTAGATCCTTTTTTTCCAGTTTTAGAATCGATTCCTTAAGACCTTCATCTTCCTCATCTTCTTCTCCTTTAAAACCATCCTCTTCAGAATCGTCTTCCTCCTTCTCCTCTTTCTGAAAGTCGTCTTCCTCGTTTTCCATCTCTTTTTCAGATTCTCCATCCTCCAATTCCATATCCTCTAGTCTCAAAACGGTATCCTCAACATCTTCATCTTCCTTCACGTATTCCCATTCCACAGAATCCTCCTCCTCATCATCTTCAGAACCCTCTGACTCTACAGTATCCTTCTCTTTCCTAATCCGCGCAATCTCTTCATCCTTAACCTTCAAAAGCGCCCGAAGCTTTTCAATCTCATCATCCTTCTCCCGAATCTCCACTCTCAGCTTGCTGATTATCCTAGCTCCCTTCATTATTATCTCCACCCCCTCGGCTATCTGTTCTTTTTCCTTAGCCAATTGGGTAGTAAGCTCCGCGTTCTTCTTCTCTAAATTCAAATTAGTTGTTTGAATTATTCCTAGCTCAGTTATCCATTCGTCAAATGTCATTTTTGGTTTGCCTGGTGTTTCTGATTCAGTAGAAGCATTGTTGTCTTGGTGAGTCGACATTCTGAAAAATAAAAAGTTAGTGAGTTATTGTTATTAGAAGAATAATGGAAGAAAAAGATTGTTAATCTAGTAGTTAATGAGAGACTATTCATGAACTTTAATTGCAACTGATTGTAAGAAGTAATGGGTCTAAAAGAATAGATAAAAATTAATTTGAGTAGAAAAATGATTTTCAATTATGAAAAAAGGACTAAAAACCTATTCCAATGAAAGGAAGGGCCAGAAAGTAAAAAAAATAGCTAGGATGATGAAAATCGATATAAAAAAGGGTATATAGAGAATGGAAAAGAGGGTAGAAAAAGGCTGGAAATCAATGAGAATGAAGGCTGAAAACATAATGAATGAGTCTTGAGTGCACACAGTACTCCCAAGCCCCGCCCATGGATTCCTCCGAGGTAAGTACAGATGACAGACTGTGAGGGAGGATGGTCTCGACTGGAATGTTCGGTAGAGCGACTCCTATTGATCCATTACCAAGCAATCTTTTTATATTTAGAGAAGAGGATCCCCAGATCCCGAACATCGAAGCTCAAAAAAAATTGTTTTTGAAACTCCAGACTTTATCGAAAATCGAAAACATACAAAATTTACATTGCAATCAGTTTATTAATTTAAAAAAAGCTTTCAAGAAACAAAAAAAAAGAAATATTCAAAAAAAAAAATCAAAAACAAAATTTTTCCAAAAAAAAATCATCTCTGTCCTCGAGAAAATCAAAACTCGACTTGAAGTCTTCGTCTTCCCTTTCTTCAGATTTGTCTTCTTCACAAATCCAGATCCTCCAAGCTTCGGAAAGCTCCCAAATCTCCAATATCTTCCTTCTTTGCTTTGGAATTCGAGTTCTTGAGAATCCCTTCAATTCGCTTCATATCCTCTGCCACTATCTTATTCTTCAACTCTTCCCTTGTCTTCTCCTCCTGATCCAAAAGCCTTCGGAGTCTCATGATCTCCTGCTTCTTGTCCTCATCATTCTCGTCAAATCGCTCAAACAGCTCTTCTATCAACTTCTCCTTCCTAATCTGAGCATATCGAATGGTCTCCAAACAGGCGATCAGTCTTCTAATCGTCTTCGTTTCGCGAATTTCCTCGGAAACGGATTCAATGGTGTCTTGGTATTTCGTAAGCATTCTGCAATCACAATTATTAGGTCAGAACAAAAGTTTTGCAGCACCTTTTGTTTTTTGCTCATAAAACTACGGAGAAGTTCCTAAAACACTACAGCTTGCGGGTATATGAGGATATGTGTATGGACTAGATTTATACAAAATCTGGACTCCATGGCGCTTCTGGGCAGCAAGCCAGTTCAACTTTGCCAAAGTATCCTTATTTTTCACTTTTGGCGTCTTAACTCCAGATTCGGAGAATTTCAGTCACTGAGATCTATGATCATGGTTAACATAGAAGGTCCACTACTCATTCCCTAAGATCAATTCGGGAAGTTCTGTTGTCCTTCTTCAGTATGACAAGAAGAAAGTTGCAACCTCCTATCTTCCCTGTATGTTTGAGACTGCCTCATCGATGTGGTGTCCAAGTTTGGATTTTGCCGGAGAACAAGAATCTATGGAGTTGGTTCTTTGGCATATTATGATAGTACTTGAACCTCTTCATAAGATATTCAATCAACTGATTGGGATCCTCTTCCACCAGTGTAACTATATCGTCTCCAGAAATACCTTCTGACATCTATTATGAAAAAATCATTGAATTCTAGTTCTCTATTTTGGAACTCAAGGATCAAACAAATACATGTTGCTTGATTATCACCGATGGGACCCTACAATAGATAAGTTTGAGCCTCAGTTTGTGTTGTTGCAGAGCCAATACAGAAATTGCACAAATTTACCAATTGGAGTTACCATTAATAAAGCTGAACTGGCTTGTTGCTCAGAAGCGCCATGGAGTCCAGATTTTGTATAAATCTAGTCCATAAACATACCCTCATATACCCCCAACATGAAGTGTCTTAGGAACTCACCCGTAGTTTTATGAACGAAAAACGAAAAGTGCTGCAAAACTTTTGTTACAACCTAATATTAGTTGATGGGGAAAGTATTTATTAGATACGATTGGTTATTAACGAATTAGGTAATCAGACACCATTTTTAGACATTGATCAAAGGCAAGAAGAGAAAAAATTGGTTCAGAAGGATAGATCAATGAACTAAGTCAATATTGCTATATGAATAACAAAAATTGACTAAAAACTAATAGAAACAGAAAAGAAAGGCTGAAAATCAATAAAGATAGAAAGGAGGGGGTAGAAAAAAGAGACAGAGGGCTGAAAACAGAATGAATGAGAGGTGAATGAGTGAATGAGCCATGTCTTCCCTCGAGAAGAGTACTGACTGAAAGGGATAATGGTCTCGACTGGAATGTTCGATAGAGCGAGGTCTGCACTCTTATTGATTGAAGAACTAGTCGATGTGAGGACACATTGGATCATAACATTACAATGTTTGAAAAATTCTTCATTCCTAATCAATTGGTAAACTTAGAATGCGCGGATCCCGTTTACCGTTAATTCTATCAGAAAACTATTAACTAACAAAAAATTCAACTTAAAATGAGCAATATTTCATTTGTTAACACTTTTTTGATAACGTTACTGGGAAGGGAGTTACGCTTTCTTTGAAAGTTATAGAAGGTTATATTTTTCGAAACTAGTCAAAATGCTATTTAAAAAATAAAAAAATCCGCTTCTTTTGTATTGAAAGTCTAAAACTCAATATTCAAAAAACTTTATTTAAAAATAGAGAAAAATGTTCAAAGAACAAAAAAACGGAAAATTAACGATCTTTGAGCAAAATAAAACCACAAAGTAAACGAACACGATCCAGATACAGGACCATTTTATGAGCCAGATGTTCCACTCATTCCAGACTTGGAGCTTCATTTGAAGTCATATTAGGGGCTGGTCCTCCTCCAAAATCAGATTGAAGCCCTTCTATTCTTCTTCTCATCATCATATCCACTCTTCTTTGTTGTGATCTCTTCTGTTCTTCGAGTTTCTGACGAATATTCATACAAAATGGAACTGGACAAGTGTCCATTGTACAGTGTTTGGCATGATAAGTGCAAAGAGCAATGAGTTGCTTGCAAACTGGACAAGTTCCATTTATCCTCTTCTTACACAGTTTTGTATGCTGAATAATACGCTTCATCTTTGGACACTCCATTCGCCGACAATTCGGATCAAGGCATTGAGAGGAGTGACCCAGAACTACAGTACATTTCTGGATACTTTCGAACCGACTTGCTGGAACGTCATTGATCGAAGATTTGAGTTTCTCTTGTGGATGTTGAACAAGTGGTTTGGAGGGTTGATTGATTTTTTGAACAGATGGTTCAGAATTTGGTTCTTCGTTCGTCATGATCCATTTATGTGGATCATTGGGATCTTGTTGGAAGGAAAGGTTTCCCAATCTAATTATCGGTTGTCCCTTGTATTCCGTCTCTTCTTCAGATTCCTTATCTTCTAGTTTCACAACCGTTTCCTCTAATTCTTCTTTTATTATCTTCCCTTTTTCCTCCTTAGTTAACTGGTTGTCTTGGTAAGTCGACATTCTGTAAAATTAGTAATGTATTATAGATATGGTTTCCAGAAGAATGATTAAAATTAAAGAATGATTGATTATTAATAAAGTAGTTGAACCTAGCAAATATATAGGATGATGAAAATCAATAAAGAGAGGAAGAGGGATAAAAAAAGAAATAATGAGGAGTGAATGGGTCTTGACTGCACACAGTGAATGAGCTATGTCTCTCCCAGAGGGGAGTACAGACTGAAAGAAAAGAGGGTCTCGACTGGAATGTTCGGTAGAGCAGACTGTACACTTGTATTGATTAAAGAATTGGTCAATGTGAAGACAAATTGGATCATAATATAAGACTGGCTAAAGTTGAAATTTTTTTTTCGCGATATAAAAATCGTGAAACCAGTGATTTTCTTGTAAATTTCTCACGTGGAGAGCTTTTTTGAAGAGAAATTACAGAAGCGGAGTGGCTTTTTTCTGTAAATTACAATAAAAACTATTTTTGAAGGTTTCACGTCACGAAAAAAAAATTTTCAAATTCGGTCTGTCTTATATTACAAATTTCTATGATTCTTTATTCCGAATCAACTGGTAAAGTTAGAATGCGCAAATCTCGCTTACCGTTAACGCTATCAGAAAACTTTCAATTAACAAAATGATCAACTTAAAATGAGCAATATTTCATTTGTTTACACTTTTTTGATAACGTTACTGGGAATGGAGTTGGGAGCGCTCAAAGTCGAATCATCGAAAGTCAATAGAGAATTTTTTTCTATTGAAAGTCTATAATTCAATAAAATATTTTTATTTAAGCATAGAGAAAATTGTTCAAAGATATACATATTTCACAGATTAATGGGCTTTTAGAGCGATTCCTGAGTGATTGTACATGATAGAAGACTGACGAATGTGAATAAAAATTATATTCTTAGATCGGAATTCGCAAAAAAAGTCGTGAACCAGAATCACATAATAAAATTTTGTCCGTAATAAATTATGATGGTGGGATTAATAATTAAATTATGAGGGTGTTGGCGCATTATTTGTAGCTCTCTTCTTCTCCGCTAGCTTCTGACGAATGTCCTTACAAAATGGAACTGAGCAAATGTCCATTGAACATTCTTTGGCATGATAACAGCAAAGAGCAACGAGTTGCTTGCAAACTGGACAAGTTCCATCTTTCCTCTTCTTACAGATCCACGTATGATTAACAACACGCTTCATTTTATGACAAGTAAGTGGTGGGCAATTTGCATCACGGCATTGACAAGCGTGTAAAAGATTTGCAACACATCTCTGGATACTTTCGTAGCGAGTTCCAGCTTCGGATTCCTTATCCTCCAAATCCAAATCCTCTAGTTTCATAACCGTATCCTCATATTCTTCATCAGTGTGGTTTTGGTGAGTCGACATTCTGAAAAATAATATTTGATTATCAAAAAAAAATTAAAAGTTTTTTATCAATATAGTAGTTAATTAGACATTGTTTATCAAAACTAAGAAGTAATGGGTATAGAAGGATAGATAAAAATCAATTTGAACAAAAAATAGTTTCTAATTGTTCAAAAAAACCAATATTATTGAAAAAGAAAGGTAGAAAGTCGATAAAGAAGGGGTAGAGAAGGAAGGAGGAATGTGTCCTCACTGTAAACAACACTGGTTCGTTCGGCCACCGGCCGTGTACTCCTCTCGGACAACTACATATTATTCGCAAAGTGGGGCTTTGTGTCGATTTTTTTGGTTTTTTGCCATTTTTAAAATTTTTTTCTTAAGAAATAAGCCTGTAGATTTTTTCAGAATATATTCTTAGTTATTTTCAACTTTTAAATTCAAAATTTTCGATTTGTGTGATATATTTCCCGGATTTTTTTGTATTTCTTCAGTTTTTTCGATGTTTTTCGCAATTTAAAGGTTGAACCAGAATGAGATTATTTCCCGAAAAATTTTAGAAAGCTCATTTTCTGATAAAAAATTGACAAATTAGGGCAAAATACCAAAAAAATCGGCATAAAGCCTCAATTTGCAAAAATAGTGTAAAACGAAAAATAGTCTAAATATTCCGAATCAACTGGTAAACTTAGATTGTGCCTATCTCACTTACCGCTAACACTATCAAAAAACTATCAATTAACAAAATGCTAAACTTAAAATGAGCAATATTTCAGTTCTTATCATTTTTTGGAAAACGTTACTGGGAATGGAGTTAGGCGCGCTCAAAGTTGAAACATCGAAATTTATTTTACTTTAAAAATTATCCTTTCTTCTGTTGAAAGTGAAAAACTTCATTTGAACATAGAACAGTTGTCAAAATATATTGGAGAATAAAATAATTTAATGATGTTAGGGGTCAATTAGCAATTAATTATCAAATTGGCCACCTCTCGGTTGATTTCCATTTGGCGCTATTGATGTTGTTGTTGTTGTGGATTCTGCATTTGAGGAGCCGGTCCTTGAAAAGGCCCATTCGTGTAAAGCTCTCTTCCGTGTGCCTGTAATGGATGATTCAAAATGAGAATGGAGACAAAATAATGGTGATTTAATTTCTATTAAACATAGGCACTAAGTTAATCAACATAGATGCGAACCTAATGAAAAGGGCCCAAACAGAACACTTGGTTAACCAAATGTTAATATTCACTCACCCGAAGCCAAGCATGAAACAAAGATGGGTTCCTTTTGAGATCGGAGAACACCAATTCCCGTTCTTGATTCGTTTTTGCTGCTCTCAATCGCGCATCAATCTGGATTATTTGAGGTTGTAGCGTTTTGTTAATTTGCATTTGCTCTTGCTGTCTATGTTGCATATTCATTATATTGTTCATGTCTTGATTTCTGAAAATAAGTGTTAATAATCAGTGTACGCCTCTTACATACCTGTATTGGGGCCCTGGTACCATTCCTGGCATTGCTGGACGCCCTGGTTGCTGAGGGAGTTGGCCAGGCTGACCGAGCTGTTGTGGTTGACTTGGGTTCATTCCTTCAAGATGTTTTGTTGTCCTTTCCTGGTCCTCCTTGTTAAAGAAAGACTGAAAACCAATATTAATGGGAAAAAATGGCGTGTGAATGAATAAATAGTCTAGAAAAGCCCAAAAAATTTCAAATCAGTCCAAAAAAATTAAGTTGAAAATTTGAAAATTTTTGAATTTTCAGAAAAAATCTGAAATTTTCAGAATTCGTTGAAAACTCAGTTTTCAGATGTTTTAAGTATCACGATTTGGTTAGTTACTAGATTTGGTAAGTTTTGAGCTCCATATTGACTATATTTGGACAAATTTTGAGTTTTTGAAAATTTTGAATTTTCAGAAAAATTCAGAATTTACCAAGAATCGAGTGCAAGAATGAAATTGGGGTAAAATAATTAAGAATAGACAACAGAATATTTGTGAGCGATTCCTGAGCGGTTGTAGATGATAAGACTGACTGAAGAATTCAATTTGTGAACAAAAATGATATTTATTTTAAGGGAGAAATTCACAAAAATACAATTAGAATCATTAACAAGGTAACAATGACCAGTACAGAAAAAAAACATGAGAAAAAAATTAATTGGGAGATTTAACAGTAATAAAGAGAAATCGAAACGAGAGAGATGAAGGGAAGGAAAGGTGAATTGAAAAAAGGCACATAAGAATGGAAAAAAAAACAATTTGAAAGTGTTAGGCAGCACAATTTTTGGTTAAAGAATGGGGTTTAGTCATCAAAATAGCCAAAAGTATTTCTCGATTGATTGCAGTTTGGCGTGCTAGCAAAGTTGGAATCTCCCATACCTCCAGCCTGTTGCTCCATCTGTTGTGGTTGTTGTATTTGCTGTAGTCGTTGTAAATGCAGTTGTTGCATCTGTCGTTGTAGTTGCAAATGCTGTTGCTCATATTGCTGTTGTTGTTGAAATTTCTGTTGTTGTGGATTCTGCAGTTGAGGAGCCGGTGCTTGGGCAATCATATTCGAGTTTTGCCCATTTCCGTGAATCTGTAATGGATGATCCCAAATGAAGAGGAAACGAAGGCGATAAAATTTCTATTAAGCATAGACACTAAGTGAATCATTAGGAATTTATTCTAATTGAAAATGTCAGAAAAAAAGTTAACCAAATTTTAATATTCACTCACCCGAAGCCATTCATGGAACAAAGGTGGGTTCTTTTTGAGATCGTAGAACACCAATTCCCGTTCTTGATTCGTTTTTGCTGCTCTCAATCGCTCATTTATCTTGGTTATTTGTTGTTCTACCGTTGGTTGCAGATTCATCTTATTGTATTTTTCTTGATTTCTGAAATTATGAAAAACATTAGAATGTTTAGGAGAAGGTTTGAAAAAGGCTAAAAAAGTTCAAAAAGGTGCCTAAAATTTTTAAAGTAGTCCAAAAAAGTGAAAATTAAAATTTTCAAAAAGTTTGAATTTTCAGTCAAAATCCGAAATTTCCAGAATTTACTGGTAATCCAGTTTTTAAAGGTTTTAGGCATTATATCAGGCTAAGTTTCTAAGTTTGGCTATATTTGAACGATTTTAAAATTTTCGAAAATTTTGTTTTTCAGACTAATTGTAAATTCGAAATTTTCCGATATGAGTGAATACTAAGTTTTCAGGTGTTTCAAGTATCCCAAATGGGTTAGTTACTTGATTTGATGAGTTTTGAGCCCCATATTGACTATATTTGGACAATTTTTAAATTTTCAAAAAAATAAATTTTTTTCGAAATTTTTAGAAACCCGTGAAAACTCAGTTTTTAGGTGTTTCAGGTATCACAGTTCAGCTAGTTACTTGATTTGGTGAGTTTTGAGCCCCATATTGACTACATTTGAACACATTTGAAAATTTCAAAAATTTTGAATTTTCAAAATATCCAAATTTTCCGAATTTACCAAAACTCGATTGTGAGTTAAGCCGCTTGTTTAAATGTTAAAACCCAGTTCATGATACCTAAACCAAGCTAAGAACCCCTGAAAACTCACTCTTTGAGAACATCTCTTTCCATTTCGGCCGACTCGGCTCTGCCCGTCAAGACATCTATATACTGAGCCGACTTCGAAATCTCTTTACTGAACTCCAAGTTCTCACATTTCAATTCCTCGTTCTCCTCCGTCAATTTCGAATTCTTTCGACACATTTTACATCTGACTCTTTTCAATCTCCGAATCTCTTCCTGATCATCGACACGGAGAGCCTCGAGTCTATTCAGATCCTCGTTCAACTCCCAAACCCTCCCTTCAGCCTCCACTTTTTGTTTTTCAATTTGTTCTCCAACCTGCTTCATATCTATTTTGAGGGTGGTAAAGGCATCCAAAGTCTTTTTGGCAGTTTCCATGAATTCCCCAAGTGCTTTTTTCTGATCAGCAATCAGTGTCACCATCTTTTTCCTGCAAAATCAGAATTCAGAAAAAAATATATATGTATATTAAATAAGTCAAGAATGACCCAAAAATAGGGTTAAATAGGCTAAAATAGCTCCCAAACCCAAAAAAACTCACTTTTCCTCCTCTTCAGCCTCCTTTTTCATCTTCTCCGCCTTCTCTTCCTCCTCTTTCTTCATTTTCTCCTCCGCCTCCTCCTTATCCAAATGTTTCATCAGATCTCCATACGAATCTCGGAAAAAGATCATCATCGTATGAGCCATAGTCTCAAGACATCCTATTCCACTTCCCAGAGACCGTTGACTACGAATATTGGCGAGATGGAGGTTGATGGAGTCGACTGCAAGGTCCATTTCCGCTTGGACGACGAGGTTTCGGCTACCGTAGGCACACGCTTTGTTAAGACGGGTGGAGGTGTCGATGAGTTTGTCGAGATATGGAGTTGAGGACATTTTCTGGAAATAGTAGGTCAAATATAGGTGAAAAATAGGTGAAAAATAGGTGAAAAATGGTGAAAAATAGGTGAAAAATAGGTGAAAAATGGTGAAAAATAGGTGGAAAATAGGTGAAAAATGGTGAAAAATAGGTGAAAAATAGGTTTAAATGGGTTAAGAATAGGTGAAGGATAGGTTAAGGATATATATTAGTCTGAAATTAGTCAAATTTAGGCCTAAAAAGGTCAAAATAGATCTAGAGCCCCAGATAATCACTAAAATTCTAAGATCAGGTATGAAACAAATCCCAACTAGGTCAGGGCTGGACAACTATAAACTAGAGCGCACTAGATCGCTATTATGAGTAGAAAAGATATAGAAAAATCGAAAAGGGGCTAGAAAGCAGAGGTAGTACTCAAAAATCAATGAGAGTGGTCCGTTGGGGGAGAGGGAGAGGTAAATGACTGATGACGCAAGGTAAATGACTACACACACTGCACCTAGACCTTTTTGAACACTATTTGGGTCTTGCCACGAAAAGGCCGATGAGCGGGAGGATGACCCCTGTGAAGGAATGAGAGGGGGGTCCTCGAGAAAGTGACTGCTATGGTCTATAGGGAGAACAGAAAAAACAAGAAGGTAGGGGTACATACCAAGAGAGGAGGAACAAGAGAGACCTCTCCTCTCCATTTCTTAGAACAGCATATATATGACGTCACATTGTATTCTTTTGGGAAGGAAGACGAGGCTAAGGACCCCCTGGAACCAATATGATAGGCTCATACACATTTTAAACTTTTTTTCTATTATTATGTTTCTATCACGATTTTTTTCGCAGCCGTTGTCAATACGTTAATATATAAACATTTGCACAATTGAACAATTTTCTTATGATTAAAACATCACATTTATACAAAATTGTAATCTAGAAAAGTACAGTTAGTTGAATCGCTTAAAAATAAAATCAAGATTTTCTAGATTTTATTATTATCTTCAATTTTCATCTAATACTTTAATTATGCTGAAACCACAAATCAATGAAACTTCGACAAAATTTTTGAACTTGGCTCAAAACCTATCATTGCTTGATTCAATCTTGAATTTCACAAAACTGGAGGGTAATGTAACTAGAACAAACTGTAAACAACCAAAAAACAATTTATTAATTTCCAAAACAAATTTTAAACAGGTGGAAAAGGAAAAGAAAATGGGTGTTATTACGAGAATGATTTGTTTGGAGAAGAGGGGAGGGTTATTCAACAAATAGATAGTTCGAATTTGAAAGAGCGTGGGGGAGTTTCAAAAAAAAAAGGAGAAAAAGGATTCTGTTGGGGCTAATCATTCTTTCCAACTTGAACAGACGGTTCTACGTTCATGAAGATCCATTTCTGTGGATCATTGGGATCTTGTTGGAACCAAAGGTTTCCCATTCTAATTCTCGGTTGTTCACCCATTCCTTCAATGGAACTTGTTTCATTCGACGCTCCTCCGGAATTCTGGTGCATTCGATTGTCATCATTGAGTCGATCTCTTTCCTCTTCACACTTTTGCAATTGATTTCCCATTTTTCCGTTGTGATCCTTCAGACTTCTGAAAAATATGAAATTTCTAGAATCAGGCTTTGAAAGGGCTAGAAAGATTGGAATAGTTCAAAAAAGGCATAAGATCAATAAACCAGTCCAAAAGAAAGAGAAAATTTGAAAATTTAAAAATTTTAAATTTTCAGAAAAAACATTTTTTCTAAATTTTTAGAATTCAGTGATAACTCAGTTTTTAGGTGTTTCCGGTATCCCGGCTAAGCTAGTGACTTGATTTGTTAAATTTTGAACCCCAAATTGATAATTTTTGGACTAATTTAAAATTTTCAAAATTTTTGAATTTCCGGGAAAAAGTTTAAATATTCAGATATAGGCGAAAACTAAGTTTTCAGGAGTTTTATGTATCACGGTTGAGCTAGTTACTAAATTTTCTAAGTTTTGAGCCCCATAATGACTACCTTTCGATAACTTTTTACCTTTCAAAATTTTCAAAAATTTTGAATTTTCGAAAAAGTCCGAAATTTTTTGAATTTTTTGAGAAAAAATTTAATTTTTACAAGAGGACAAAAGTTCATTCTTTCTAAATTCCTCCCAAATGGATAGCCTTATCTATGTAAAACCAATGTTTTCAAAAAAACTAACACTCTCAAATCGTTCATTTCATTCTTCAAAGCTAACGTCTCGTTGTTCGGTTGCTCAAGCTCAGAATCCTCTGTTTCCTCAATCGATTTCTTCTTGACTTCTTTCATTCTGGAAAAAATTGAGTGCTATAATTAGGCACCGCAATGAAAGTGGGCGGGGCGTCGAAATTTTTCTCCCCAGCGCACCTCGCTAACTTTGAGGCTCTGTACCGCGGACTGGGGATAGATGATTGACATATAATTAATATGTCTTTATGTAATCAAATGCGTAGAATCCAATGGAATAACCAGTTTTTTGATATCTCGCAAAATTTCAACGAAAATCGATAGGAAACTGATGAAAATAGGGGTATGGTCCGACACAGTCGGTCAAAAATGGTAATTAAAAGTCGAAGTCGCTACTTTTTTTGATGGATTCTGATAGCTTCTGACATGAGGAAATGAATTTTGAAGGTTTAATAAATTTTCGTGTTACCCGAATATCAGAATATTCGGTCAAACTGGCATCAAAAATAGAAAAAAAATTTCAGCGATGACCCCTACTTTTCTTAACTGAAAATGATAGATATAAGTCTTATGTACACGACTGACAATTTTTAGAAAGATTGGTAAATTTTAAGTAGTTTTCTTGCTTATCCGAAAAAGTCCTTATTTCCAAGAAATTTAGTTTTTCCGATTTTAGACAGTGATGCAGGTCGAAGTCGCAGGTTTTCTTTTCATCATTGGATTCTACGCAAAATTTCGCACAGCCCTCTTTTTGAGAAAAGAAAATCCGTGTTACCCGAAAAAAGTTTTTTCTCTTTTTCTGTGAAAATTTTGTGATAAATTGATATAAAAAATGAGGCGGAGCGCTCGAGACCGCCCCCATTTCTTGTACACCATCTCGATTGGCGCCGCCCGCTGCCCGCGTGGTCGAGTGGTTGCGCGCTTGTTTTTCGTTCGGTGGTCCCCAGATCGAACTTCCTTCCGCCCACTTCGCCTTTTTCCAGCGCCGCTGGGGAGAAAATCAGTACATTGAGGTCTTCCACAAAAACATCTATAACTTGAGATTGGAAGAAAATTTTTCGCTGAAATTTTGGAAATGGACTTCTATAAGGGAGGTGAACATATTCCAATAGAAATATTTTAGAAAAATTGACTTTAAAAAATATGCTGTGGTGCCTAGCTATAATAGAAGACAACTTCAAAATTGGGGGATTAAAGAAAGAAAGAAGAAAAAATATAGGTTTCGGCCAAAAAAAGAGAAATGGTGCCAATGGTAGGTGTGAAAGAAAAAGAATGGCGCTATTTGGATAGGCAAAAAGGCGGACAAGTACCCCAGTTTAATGGTTTGTAAGAGGACAGAACAATGGATAATAAAAGTTTACATTTGAATAGTGATAAAAAGGCAAAAGGAAAGGATTTAATGGGCGTTATCGGTATATGTCTGAATATTATAACAGGGTACTGTAATAAAGCAAATTAAAATAAAAACCATTTATTGAATTCCAAAAAAAGTGGAAAAAACACAAAAAACCACCAAAACAGTTCAATTAACGATAATAAATCTCATATTCAGCATCGTCCAACTTCTTCTTCAATGTCACTTTCTCTTCCTCCAACTGCTTAATTTTCTCATCTTTTGCAAACGAACTTTGCCTTTCTTGATGCAGTAAAGTGTTGAGTGCCATAAATGTACCCTCATGTCTTACTTTTTCCTCTCTATATTTGTGTAGTTGATTTTCGAAGTTTTTGTTGACATCCATGAGAACTTCAATTGTACTGAAAAATGTGGAATGTTTAGGAGAAGGTTTAGAAAGTGCTGGAAATGTTTGAATAGACCTAAAAACCCCTAAAACCCATCAATCAGCCCAAAAAGGGATTTTTCCAAAATATTGACATTTTTGAAGAAATTCGAAGATTAAGGATGTTGTTAAAAACCGAACTATCTGGTGTTTTCAACAGAATAAACGTTTTAGTTATAAGATTTGGTGAGTTTTGAGTTCCATATTGACTACATTTAAACAAATTTGAAATTTTTCAAATTTTCAAATTTTTCGAAAAAAATTCGAAATTTTCAGATATGAGGGAATACTACGTTTTTCGGTGTTTTAAGTGTCACTAATGGGTTAGTTACAAGATTTGATGAGTTTTGAGCCCCATATTGACTATTTTTAGACGAATTTTGAGTTTTCGAAAATTTTGAATTTTTTGAAAAAAATCTGAAGTTTTAAGATTTTGCTGCAACCTAATTTTTGGCTGTTTTAAGTAGCACTATTGGGTTAGTTATCTGATTTGATGAGTTTTGAGCCCCATATTGACTACATTTGAACCAATTTGAAAATTTTGAAAATTTCGAATTTTCATAAAAAATCTGAAATTTAAAGATTTTGCTGAAACCTAGCTATTGGGTGTTTTAAGTGTCACGACTGAGTTAGTTACTAGATTTGCTGAGTTTTGAGCCGCATATTGACTACATTTGAACCAGATTGAAAATTTTGAATTTTCAGAAAAAATCCGAAATTTTCAGATATGAGTGAATACTAAGTTTTTCGATGTTTCAATTGTTATGAATGAGTTGGTTACTCGATTTGGTGAGTTTTGAGCCCCATATTGACTACATTTAAACGAATTTGAAAATTTCGAAAATTTCGAAAAAAATTTAGAAAATTTAATTTTTTGTGAAAATCAAAAATTTTTATCTAAAGCAGTCTTTAAAGTTTCAAAAACTCACCCTTTAAGCACCTTCACCTCAGCCATAGCTTTCTCGGATGTGGTCTTCGTCGTCTTCAACTCATCCTCCAACCTAGTCGATTTCTCAACCTTCTCCTTCAATTCCTCGTTCTCCTCCGTCAATTTCGAATTCTTTCGACACAATTTACATCTGACTCTTTTCAGTCTCCGAATCTCTTCTTGATCATCGGCACGGAGGGATTGGAGTCTGGTCTCCATCGATTCTTCAGCTTTTTTCGTTTTCTCATCTTCCAAAGTATCTAGATGATTTGAGGTGAATGCAGCCAGTGCTAATGTCTGTTTCCTGAAAAAATACACCGTTTCAAAAATAGAAAAAATAACTAACCTTCTGTCTTCTTCATCCTCCTTTCTCTTCTTCTCCACCTCCTCCTCCTTATCCAAGAGAGCCGCCAATTCTTGAAACTCAAGTTGAAAGTAGCCTACGAACCTATAAGCTTCCCACTCTAGAGTGTCGGTATCATGACCAAAAGTGTCCCGCTGACTACGAAGGTTGCGGAGATACGCATTGATACTATGAACAGCTCTTTCCAGTTCTCGGGTGACGAGAGGGTTGGAGCTACCATAGACGGACGCCTTGTTAAGACGCATGGAGATTTCGAAGAGTTTGTCAAGGTTCGGGGTCAAAGACATTTTCTGGAAATAGGTGAAAAATCGGTGAAAAATAGGTGAAAAATAGGTCAGAAAAAGGCCTAGAAAAAAAAGGCATAGAAAATTCGAAAAGAGGCTAAAAAACAACGGGCAGTGCTGAAAAATCAATGAAAGTGGTTCATGGGCAGTCCAAGGGTGAATGAGGTGAATGGCTACAGACACCCCATCTGTATCCATCTGAACACGAGTTGGGTCTCACCACGAAAAGGCGGTTGACTGACTGAGAGGGAAGATGGTTCGGACTGGATGGTGGCCTCTGACTATGAACCGACAGTGCTGAGACAGAGAAAGAGGCCGGGTACAGACTATAAGAGGGATCTTCTGGAGACTGAAAGACCCCTAGGTCTGTCTATGACGTCACGAAATCTTCTGGAGAGGACAATGACCCCTCTCTAATAGAACAAGGAAAACAAGATAGTTTTTCTAGATAGACATGTGACTTAACATGCAACATGCACAGAATATTTTTTTATTGATAAGAAATTGGCTCCCGGACATCGAGCTTGTTGTGGTTTTGAAATTTTGAGCTGCGGGATTTCGGGAAAAAAAACCACCTAAAAATGCTTTAACGATTAACAATAATAAATCTGGTATTCAGCATCGAAGCGATTGATTTAGTCGATTTTTAGATACTTTGGATATTTGGATGCCTTATAGTCCATGGCCAGGGCTCTTGTTTCTTTTTGTAAGTTATCTGGTCAATTTCCAGGTTTCTGACAGTATTTGCATCGCCTGATTGTTTCTAACGGTTTTTCAGGATTGTCGTAAGATCGGGCATGGTGGGTGACGTACGAAAGTGAATTTTTTCAGTTTCAAAACTTCATTTCATAATAAAAGTAAAAGTTCCAAAAAGATTGGGGTCAAAATGTTGAAAAATGAAGAAAAAAATGAACAAACCAGGGAGAATTCAAAAAAGAAACGCATTTGTTTGAATAGAAGGGGAGGAATGATCATTGGATTTTTAACAAATTTTTAAAAATTGAAAATGTGTGGGGGAGTTTCAAAAAGAAGGAGAAAAGGATATGAATAATGATTCAGGGGGAATGCTTGTTTAAAAGAAAATGGGAGGAAGAGAGAAGATTTTCGAAATTTTCAGAATAGTAAGATCAGGAGACGACGGATATAAGAAAGAGAGGTACGCTTGGGCAAGTTGGTTTATTCTTCATCCTGTCGTCATTTATTTTTTGTAATCTGGTTGTTCTTTATAAGCTTGAACAGACGGTTCAGAATTCGTTGTCGGTCCTTCGTTCACAATAATCCATTTACCTGGATTATTGGGATGTGGTTGGAAGAGGAGTCTTTCAGCTGGTGCAATCGGATATCTTTGAATCGGCTCTTCCTCAGACTTCTTAATTCTCTCATCTTTCATCTTCAATTCACATTCATCCCACTTGACCATATCTCTAAGTGTCACCAGTTCATTCTTGAGTCTATCTCTTTCCGCTTGATAGTTTTTCAGTTTGTTTTCCATTCTTATGCCGTAATCCCTCAGAAATTCATTACTTCTGAAAAATATGAAATTTTTAGAATAGGATTTCGAAAGGGCTAGAAGAAAGATTAGGATAGTTCAAAAAAGCTCTAAAACTCTTAAAACAGTCCAAAAAATCGAGAATGGAAATTTCCGAAAATTTTGAATTTTCAGAAAAAAAAACGAAATTTTTAGAATTTAGTGAAAACTCAGTTTTTAGGTGTTTCGAGTGTTAAGAAGGAGTTAGATACTTGATTTGGTGAGTTTTGAGCCCCATATTGCCTATATTTAGACACATTTTAAATATTCGAAAAATTTGAATTTTTAGAAAAAAATTTATTTTTCGAAATTTTTAGAAACCCGTGAAAACTCAGTTTTTAGGTGTTTCAGATATCACTGTTGAGCTAGTTACTAGATCTGCTGAGTTTTGAACCCCATATTGACTATATTTAGACAAATTTTGAATTTTCAGAAAAAAATCCGAAATTTTCAGATATGAGTGAATACTAAGTTTTCAGGTGTTTTAAGTGTTACGAATGAGTTAGTCACTAACATTGATAAGTTTTGCGCCCCATATTGACTATATTCAGACGAATTTGAAATTTTCAAAAATTTTGAATTTTAAGAGAAAATCTGAAATTTTCAGATATGAGTGAATACTAAGTTTTTAGGTGTTTTAAGTGTCCCGATTAGGTTAGTTACTTAATTTGATGAGTTTTGAGCCCCATATTGAGTATACTTAGACAAATTTTTAAATTTAAGAATTTTTGAATTTTTAAAAAAATCCGAAATTTTCAGAAATGAGTGAATACTAAGTTTCTAGGTGTTTTGTGTGTTACGAATGAGTTAGTCACTGAAATTGATAAGTTTTGAGCCCCATATTGACTATATTTAGACGAATTTTGAATTTTCAAAGTTTTTTTAATTTTGAAAAAAATCAGAAAATTTCGATTTTTGTAAAAATTAAAAATTCCTAATTATTCCGGTGAGAAAGCTTTGAAGCCTTCGAAAATCCCACAAAAACTCACTCTTTGAGCATATGTTGCTGCGTCGTGGCCTCCTGACACTTGGCCAACAACTCAGCATTCATTTTCAACGACCCAAACTGTTTACTGAATTCATCCACCTTCTTCGCCTCTTTTAATTCCCTGTTCTGCTTCGTCAATTTCAAATTCTTTCGACACATTTTACACCTGACTCTTTTCAATCTCCGAATCTCTCCCTTATCCTCGATACGGAGGGCTTGGAGTCTGGTCTCGATCGATTCTTCATCCTCCTTCTTTTCCAGGTCCTCGCCCATATCTTTTTTAAATTCGTCGAGAATCAACAATCCTCCGAACACAAGTCGAAACAAGCTTATGGAGCAATTAGCTCTCCACTCTAACCAAGCAATATCATTACGGGACGACCTCTCACTACGAATGAAGTCGAGCTCCTTGTTGATGATTTCAGTTGCTCTTTCGAGTTTTTGTGTGAGGGAATTGGAGCAGCCGTAGATAGACGCTTTGGTGAGAAGAACGGAGATTTCGAAGAGTTGATCGAGGTTCGGGGTCAACGACATTTTCTGGAAATAGGTAAGGGATAGGTGAAGGAATGAAAAATAGGTGAAAAATAGGTGAAAATAGGTGAAAAATCGGTGAAAAATAGGTGAAAAATAGGTGAAAAATCGGTGAAAAATAGGTGAAAATAGGTGAAAAATCGGTGAAAAATAGGTGAAAATAATATGTAGATGAAGGATTAAAAAAAAATAGGTATGTATAGTAAGACAAGCTTAGAATAGTTCCTAGCTAGCTCTAAATGAGGTATAAAATAAATCTGAAAATCCCAAATAGGACTCAAATATTCCTCAACTAGGCAGGGTTGGACTACTATAGAGCTATAGGGCTCACTAAATCAATATTGTTAAAAGAAGGGGTATAGAAAAGTCGATAAGGGTCTAGAAACCAAGGACAGTGCTAAATACAGTAGAAAATCAATAAGAGAGGTCCGTGGACCATCGAAGGGTGAATGAAGGGAATGACTACCGACACCCCATCTGTATCCATCTGAACACGTATTGGGTCTCGCCACGAAAAAGGGGTTGACTGACCTATGGAGAGTTCGGACCAAGAGAGAAAGAGGCGGATTACAGACAATAATTGGGATCTTCTTGAGGCTGGAAGACCTCCTTCTAGAACTGTCTATGACGTCACACTGTGCTCGATTGGTGAAGAAGAGGATAATGACATCAGCTCTTTCTAATTGTAAGAATGAGGTTTGGAAATAAAATATGACATCCATTATCTAGTTCGATATTTGAATTAACATAAAATATTCACAAAATAATTTTTTATTGATGAAAATTTGGGTTTCGGACATTTAGTAACCCTAGCTTGTTCGAGTTTCAAAATGTTGGGTAGGGGAATGTCCAGGAGCCAAAAAGTTGAATTTTGTAGTGAAAAATCGAATATTACTATCATTTTGATACTATTGAGAACTATATACCATATTTCTAGACGAATTAGAATTTTCTGAATTTTCATTTTTAAAGTCAAATTTTGAACTTTTTCGAAATCACTGAAAACCAATGTTAAAAATTTTTTAGCGTAATATTCAGATTTTTCTATCTATTTAACAATGTATAAGCCCCAAAACTAACAATTTTGAAGAGAAAATCAAATTTTCCTAATTTCGGTACATTTATTTTCTTGATCCTGAATATCACAATTTTTGAGGGAACTGTAACTGGAATAAATTAACATAGCAACAATTTATTAAATTCCAAAAAAAGGGGAAAAAACTCAAAAAAACCACGCCAAACAGTTAAATTAACGGTAATAAATCTCATATTCAGCATCGTCCAACTTCTTCTTCAATGCCACTTTCTCTTCCTCCAACTGCTTGATTTTCTCATCTTTCATTTTCGATTGACATTCATCCCATTCGACCATATCTCTAAGCGTCAACAGTTCATCTTCGAGTCTATCTCTTTCCTCTTGACACGTCTTTAGTTGATTTCCGATTTTGTTGTTATGATTCTTGAGAAATTCGTTCCGACTGAAAAATATGGAATTTTTAGGATAAGATTTGAAAAAGGACTAGAAAAATTTGAATAATTCAAAAAGCGCACTGAAATCCTTAAATCAGTCCAAAAAAGAGAAAATTGAACTTTTCAAAAATTTTGAATTTTCAGAAAAAATCGAATTTTTTTAGAATTCCCTGGTAATCCAATTTTCAAAGGTTTCAAGCATGACAATTAGCTTAGTTACTAGATTTGATGAGTTTTGAGCCCCATATTGACTATATTTAGACGATTTTTGAGTTTTCGAAAATTTTGAATTTTCAAAAAAAATTTGTGGAAAAAAATCTGAAATTTCAAGATTTTGTTGAAAACCTAGTTTTCAGGTATTTCAGGTATTGCCAATGAGTTGATTAAGTATTTTGGTGAGTTTTGAGCCCCATATTGACTATATTTAGACAAATTTGAAATTTTCGAAATTTTGAATTTTTTGAAAAAATCGTAAATTTCAGAATTTACTAGTAACTCATTTTTTGAAGGTTTTAAGCTTCCTGATTAGAAAAGTGTCACAATTGGCTTAGTTACAAAATTTGACAAATTTTGAGCCCCATATTGACTATATTTGGACCAATTTGAAAATTTCGAGAAAATTGAGTTTTTTGAAAAAAATCTGAAAATTCAGGATTTTGCTGAAAACGTAGTTTTCAGGTGTTTCAAGTAGCACTATTGTGTGAGTTGATTGATTTAGTGAGTTCTGAGCCCCATATTGACTATATTTGGACAAATTTTAAAATTTCAAAAAATTTGAATTTTCAAGAAAAAAAAAGAAAATTTTCAATTTTTAAAAAATTGAATCCGTATTGACTATGTATAATGTTCCAAAATTGACTATAATGTTCCAAAACTTGTTCCAAAAATTAAAATCCACCTCAAAAGTTTAACATGAACCCACTTTTTGAGCATCTGCTGCTCCGCCATGGCCGCCTGACACTTGGCCACCAACTCAGCATTCATTTGTAACGACCCGAACTGTTTACTGACTTCATCCACCTTCTTCGCCTTTTTTAATTCCCAGTTCTCCTTTGTCAATTCCTCGTTTTCCTTCGTCAATTTCGAATTCTTTCGAGACAATCTACATCTGGCTCTTTTCAGTCTCCGAATCTCTTCCTGGTAATCGGCACGGATGACCTCATGTCTAGTCTCTTCAGACTCTTCAGGCTTCTTTCTAAGTACTTCTGTGATTTCACCCAACTCCTTTTGGACAGTTGAAAACATCTCTAAAAGTTTCGTAGAGAGGGTTATAAGACACGAAGTGAGTTCTGGATCGTTTGAGATAGTTTTTTCTGGTTTAGCAACCATCTTTCTGCAAAAATTTTTTAAAATACGTAGAAAATAAGCCAAAAATATATCACCTTTCTTCCTCTTCAGCCTTCTTCTCCGCCTCCTCCTCCTTATCAAAAATCACCGTCATGTCTTTAAACATATGTCGAAAGAAGCTCAAGGCCGTACGAGCTTGTAGCTCCAGACAGTCGGCATCTTTACCCATTGCCCGTTGACAACGAACGTCAAAGAGATGCTCGTTGATACTACAAATAGCCCTTTCGAGTTGTCTCATCAGAAGTGGGTGGGAGCTACCGTAGACGGACGCTTTGTTAAGACGCATGGAGATGTCGAAGAGTTTGTCGAGGTACGGAGTTGAGGACATTTTCTGAAAATAGGTAAGGGTTAGGTGAAAAATAGGTGAAAAATAGGTGAAAAATAGGTGAAAAATAGGTGGAAAATAGGTGAAAAATCGGTGAACAATCGGTGAAAAATAGGCGAAAAATAGGTGAAAAATAGGTGAAAAATAGGTGAAAAATAGGTGAAAAATAGGTCTAAAGTACTAAAAAATCAATAAAGTGGTCCTGTCGGGGGTAAATGACTACACACCCCCATCTCACCCCATTTGAACACTATCTTGGTCCCGTCACGAAAAGGCCGGGAGGATGGTGACCCCTTGTGAAGGAATGCGGGAGAGGGGTCTGGTTAGGGCCGACAGCAAGGGAGGGTACGGACCATGTCTGTTGATGACGTCACCATCTCTTCTGCCCATCTGCTTGCCAAGAGGTCACCCCAAGGCATTCGTGGTGAGACCCGATGGTCCCTCTTTGCCTCTAGACCATTGCATTCTCCTCGCAGTCCCTTTCTCATTCTCTTGCCCCTCCCTTCTAAAAGATCTTTGTCTAGGTCTATGGTCACCGTCTCTTACCCCATTTTTATTAATTTTTGGACCATTCTTAGCCTAAAAACTTTTTCTTTAGCCTATTTTTTTTGATATAACAATGATATTCTATGAAAAATTATCTACTTAGCAATTTCCTTTTTTTCTAGGTTAATTTAAGCCACCCTTTTTCATCCTGATTAGTTAGGTATAACAGTTTTTAGCTATGTTTTAGCTTGAGCCTGATTTTAGCCTGGTCTTAGCCCAATTTTAGCTGTTTTAGACCTATTTTTCACCTATCCTTCACCTTTTTTAAACCTATTTTTCACCGATTTTTCACCTATTTTTCACCTATTTTTCACCTATTTTTCACCTATTTTTTAACTATTTTTCATCGCTTTTTCATCGCTTTTTCACCTATTTTTCACTTTACCCAACATATTATTTTTCAGAATCATGATTACGTACATCACCGCTCTCGAATGGGCTCTCCGTCGTGTCCAGGAGCAGCGAATCACCGACTCAGACCTCATTCAACCGGTCGCCGAAGCTGAATCTCTCGTTACCGGCCTGTTCTTCAATCCAGAAGACTACACTCGGGCCGAGAGCCTATTTCAACAAATCTTACCGTATCTCCATCAGGATACCGCTGAAAAGGAGATCCTGGGTATGCTGAATGACCATGCGAGAGATTTGAAAGATGAGGTTCGGATAATGACGAAGAGATATGAGAAATGTCAGGAGACCCTGGTGGCGAGGGAGAAGGAGGCAATGGAGGCGGCTGTGGAGAACGAGGAATTGAAGGATCGATTGAAGGCACTGGATGAGGATAATATTGAGATGAAGACGAAGAATGGAGAGTTGAAGGATAGGCTCAGGGCCTTGGATAAAGATAACCTGGATTTGAATTCGAAAAATCGGAAATTGAGGAGTCAAACGGAGTCACTGGAAAAGGATATTGAGGAGCTGAAAAAAGAGAATCAGGAGCTGAGCAACAAAAACAAGGATCTGAAGGAGCTAGACGCCGAGAATGAGAAGCTAGAAAATCAGCTTAAGACCCTAATCAAAGAAAAAGATGAGTTGAAATCGGAGCTAGAAGGAATGAGAGAGACATGGAAGGTATCCGGGACTCTTATGAATACGATGATCGGGGAGGCGAGTGATTTGAAAAAAGAGATCAAGCAGTTGGAAGATGAGAAGAAAAAAGCAGGGGCGTTGAAATTGACTCAGGAGGTGGAAAGGTGAGTTTTTGTATGTGGAAGGTGTGAAGCAAAATTTTGAATTTTTCGAATTTTCTGAAAAAAAATTGAAACTTTCAAAATCTTGGTTCTAAAAATATCGAAATATTGGATTTATTGGGTCCAGCCATTTTTACCGTAACTCGGTTAGTTTTCTAGTTATCGCTCTGAAAATTGAAAATTTGGAATCAGGAAGTTCCCAGCTTTCAAATGAGTATAATCATGCCTAGGTACCCAAAAACTCATTTTTTGGGCTCGGCGAGCCGGGTTTTCTGGGCTCACGGAGCGGAATCTGAGCTCCAAACTCATCTATTCATTTTCTAAGCTAGTTTTTCAGAATCAGCGCATTCTTAGCTTTTAAATGAGTATAATCATGCCCGGGTTCCGAGAAACTTATTTTTGGGCTCCGCGAGCCGGGTTTTCTGAGCTCACGGAGCAGAATTTGAGCTCCAAACTCATTTTTAAGACTTCTAAGCTAGTTTTTCAGAATCAGCAAGTTGTTAGCTTTCAAATAAGTATAATCATGACTAGGTTCTGAAAATGTCGAAATTTGGGTTTATTGGAGCTCACCATTTTCTAATTTTTTTTACCATAACTTGGTCAGTTTCATAGATATCGCTCTGATATATAGGAATTTGGAACCAGCGTGTTCTCAGCTTTGAAATGAGTATAATCATGCCTAGGTTCCGAGAAATTTATTTTTGGGCTCCGCGAGCCGGGCTCACGGAGCCCAAAAATAATTTTCAAGAAACCTAGGCATGATTATACTCATTTGAAAGCTGATAACCCGCTGAAACCGAAAAAATAGGTCTCGACTCAAAAAAATGAGTCTGGACTCGGATTCTGCACCAAAAGCCCGGGGATTCAGGCTCCAGGAGCACATTTTTGAAATAAAAAAAAATTTTTTCAAAATTATAAAAAAAATTTTTAAACTAAAATTTCAAAACCTGAAAATTGAAGAATTCTGAATAGTCCAACTCCAAATCACCCATTTCCAGACAACGCGCTGCTCAACGTAACATAGCTCTCGAATTGAAAAAGCACCTGGAAGATGTGATCGAAGAGCAAAACAAAGATAAGGCTGAACTGGATGAGTCCCGTGAGGTGATAGAGAATATGAAAAAGACGATGGAGAAGATGAACAACGAAAATAATAAACTAGTTGGGGAGATGAAGAGGATTAGAGAGGCAGCTGAAGACTTGGCTAGCTCGTAAGGATTTTTTGGGGGATACTGTAGAAATTATTATTTTTTTTTAGACAACGCCAATCAGCCCAGGACACTATGCTAGAGCTCTCCCAACATAATTCTCAATTAGAATCAGCTAATGAGACGATCGAATGCCTTAGGTTGTCTCTTGAGAAATGCGAAACGGAAAGAGATCAATTGAAAAAAGCGGCCACAATTCAGGAGAATAAATTCACATTTCGGTTGGCTGAAGAGACTAAAAAAGTCTCGTTAGAGCGTCGTATCATGGATGAGATGTTGACCATGGCAACTGCTGAGACTAAGAATCTTTCCGGTAGTGACATCAAAATTCTAGAGAGAGTTGCAAGAAATAGTGTGATGTGGAGGGATAGAAATGAGATGGAGGAGGATGCTTGATATATAAATCTGTTAATGTGAACACTTTTGTAATGAATTTTGTTTAATAAATGATCTTTCTTATGTTCGTACGTATTATCGAAGAAAGTATGTTATACAGTGCCGGCCATAAATATATGAAAAATCGGGCTTTTCAGTTCAAAATGGTCAACTTTGGGCGTTCGTAGCAAAGTGGGGAAAAGTGGTATTGTTCTGAATTTATTGAGGCAGTTAGTTAATAGCTGGATTTGCATTTTGTTAGTTGAAAACTTTTTTCTAAAACCAATTTTTAAAGCTACACGGCTCGTTGAAGAAAAACTCCCTGAAATTTTGTCAATTTCAGTGCAAAATAGCATGTGTTTCAACATCTTTCTTTTCAATGAGCCGTGTAGCTTTTAGAAATGGTTTTAGAGAAAAGTTTTCTATTAAGAAAATGAAAATCTAGCTATCAACTAACCACCCTAAAAAATTTAGAACAGTATCACTTTTCCCCACTTTGCTACAAACGCCCAAAGTTGACCATTTCGAACTGAAAAAGCCGATTTTTCATATATTTTTGGTCTGCACTGTAGGTCTCCTATTACCAGTAAGGTATTACCAAACATTCCGAATAAAAACTTTATTATCAACATCATATAAACATCATTAGCAAATAAATAAAACAAAACAATTAAATACAAATTAAATTATTTAGAGATGACTTCCTCCGAGAGTTGTTTCAGAGCCTTTCCGATTTCGACGAGTTGAACTCGCTGCTTTTTGAATTTCTCGTTCATTTCCGACCATTTTTCGGTTCTGAAAAAAATAATTGGTTGTCTATCAGATACGGTAACTACTGGGTATTCTTATTTAGCAGCTTCTTGATCTGCTATGTTAATCATGCTAAGTCTACTAAATTGAGTATTTTTCTTATGCTTTAAAAAAAGGCCTGCTTAAAAATATAGGTCTATTCATTTTTTGTTCCAACTAACCCTGTCTCATGCTTAATCAACTTGAACTCCATCTCCCGAATAGTCTGGGCACTAGACTCGCGAACCTCATCTAGTTCTTCTCTCAACTCCTGATTCTCTCTTCCCTTTCTCTCAACCATCTCATCAGCCACTTTCATCTGATCCCTTATCTTTTCAACTTCCTGATCCAAAAATGTCAATTCTTTTGCATGATTTGCCTCTTCTTTCCGACGAAGCTCCTGGAGCTCATCGTTTTGAGCCTTGGCAAACTTCAGGTCGGCTTTCAAAGCATCATTCTCATTTTGAAGGGCAGTGATCTTTTGGATAGCTGTTGGATGGTCTTTACAAGACTCTAGGAACCCAATAGCCGTTTTGATTCCTCTGAAAACCGGTAAAATTAGAATTAAAGGTGGACTGAAGTGGAATTTGATAATTTGTATATAGATATAGTTTTTCATTCTGAAAATTTTTTCTGGAAGAGTTTTTGAAACCTCGGCCACGGGGTTTTGAACCACCCCTGTGGCTATTTTCCCTTTTTCTTCGAAGTTTTATGTTTTTATTGAATATATCTTCTCATTGATTCCGACAAAATGAGAAAAATAGTGACTGGGGCGTCCTAAAACCCTGTGGCCGAAGTTGCAAAAACTCTTCCATAATAATTTGCATTTCAAGTCGGTTTTCAAGGCATTTAGAGGCATTTTCAGAGAAAGTTGTCAACAGAAAAAGTGTTCAGAATGAAAAACTACATCTATATACAAATTATTCCACTTCAGTCCTCCTTTAAGATCCCTTTTTTATCAAAACTCACATGCACATCTCATCCAAGATCCCTTGAAGCCTAACTGGCTCCTTATTTGCCTCCTCCAACTTCTTTTCCAACCTCTCCGTCTCCTTTTTCCTCTCAATCGAATCCTCATTCATCCGTTGAGTCGCCGCTTTGAACATCTCCTTCATATCGGCTATTTCGGCCTTCAGGATCTTATTTTCAGCACCCAACTCTTTTTTATCCTGGTAATCGGTATTCGGTTGGAATCGAGAGAGAAGTGCAACCTGGGCACACAGTTGTTTGATGTTGTCAGTGTTGATTTGGATTGAACGGCTCAATCTGGAATAGAATAGGTGAAAAATCGGTGAAAAATAGGCTCAAAATAGGCTTAAATTTACCTGATACGCTTAAAATATGTAGGTATAAAATGGTTTTATCAAAAATTCAAATTATCGACTATTTTAGTTTGGATTAGGGTTTTTGAAAATTTTAAAGCATTTTTAGAGCATTTTTCAATTTTTTGAAGCTGTTACAGGCTAAAAATATGTTGAAAAAGCTTAAAAATACCTAATTGACCTGAAAATTACGAAAAATGGGCTTTCCAAATTTTCATTTTTTTTTACTTTTTTAGTTTGGATTAAGGTTTTTTGAGGTCATTTTTGGCATTTTCAGGCATTTTCAAGGCATTTGAATGTCAAAAATAGGCTTGAAACGCTTAAAAAAGACTATGATTTGCCTAAAATCGAGCAGAAATGAGTTTTCCAAATTTTCAATTTTTCGACTATTTTATACCGAATTTAAGCTTTTGGTCAGGGATAGGTAAATGATTGGTGAAAAAATGGTGAAAAATTGGTGAAAAATTGGTGAAAAATCGGTTAAAAACTGGTGAAAAATGGGTGAAAAATAGGTTTAAAATAGGTCAACTAACCTCTCGTTTTCATCCTCCTCATCGGATTCCTCTTCCTCTTCCTCGTCCTCCTCATCTTCTCCTTCCGAATCCTCTTCACCTTCACAATCTTCCTCATCCTCATATTCCTCTTCATCCTCCTCCCCTTCATCAGAATCCTCCTCCCCTTCCTTTTCATTCAAACCTAATTCATACTTGGTCTCTCCCAAATTGAGCATTGGAAAAACGCTGACATTTCCAACTCGAGGCTTATTTTCGGTGGTCGATTGTTCGGAATATGCTGCGTTTAAGGCAGCCTGCAGTTTTTGATAGTTTTCCATGTTCATGATTTCTGAAAATTTGATAGGTGAAAAATTGACGAAAAATAGACGAAAAATTGACGAAAAATTGATGAAAAACTGACGAAAAATTGACGAAAAATTGACGAAAAATTGACGAAAAGCAGACGAAAAATCGGTGAAAAATCGGCGAAAAATCGGTGAAAAATCGGCGAAAAATCCGTGAAAAATCGGTGAAAAATAGACGAAAAATAGACGAAAAATTGGTGAAAAATCGGTGAAAAATCGGTGAAAAATAGGTGAAAAATCGGTGAAAAATCGGTGAAAAATTGACGAAAAATAAGCTTATTTTAGACCTGATTAAGGTTTACAAAAGCCTTTCTAGGTCAAAAAAAGGGTCCAAAACCCCCTGGTAACCCCTAAAAATCAATAGAAGGTCCCCAAGGAGGCAACGGGGGAGGATAGAAAGAAGGACTGTGTATGAGTGACCCCTCTCCTTTCTTCCACATCATCCTATCGGGTCCCGCCACGAAGACGCCCCTGCCCTCTCGAGGGGTCAATTGGCAACGGGGGTGAGATAGAGGTCCTCTCGGTTGATCAAAGGGGAGACTGGGTCCAAAGGTCGCAAGGGTAGATCTAGATAATGATGGAAGAGACGGTTGGACTGGAAAGGACGCATTTTTTGAGTTCTTTTTGGCAAGAAATAGTCTTAGAAAGGCCTAAAATGACCTAAAAATGCCTAACATCTGCCTGAAAATTCCTGAAAATGCCAAAAATGACCTCAAAAACCCTAATCAGGACTAAAAAAATAAAAAATTTTAAAATTTGGAAAACTCATTTCTGCTCATTTTTACGTCAAATTGAACCGAAAAATGCGTGAAAAAGAACTAAAATGTTTTAAAAAGGCCTGAAAATGCCAAAAAGACCTCAAAAACCCGATAATCCGAACAGAAAAAAAAGAAAAATGTGAAATTTTAGAAAACTCTTTTTTGCCATTTTTACGCCAATAAGAGGCTGAAATTAACCAAAAAATGCATGAAAAAATACCTAAAAAACGTTTTAAAAGTCCTGAAAATGTCTAAAACAGCCTCTAAAAGTCTAAATTCGGTATAAAATAATCAACAATTTGAAAATTTGAAAAACTTTTTCCAGCTCATTTTTAGGCCAATTTGGGTACTTTTTGACCGTTTAAAGTCCATTTTAAACCTTCAAATGCTTTAAAATTGTCTGAAAATGGCTGAAATAATTTCAAAAATCTTTAATCTGGACTAATATAGTCAAAAAATTGGAAATTTGGACAAATCATTTTTTTAGGCGTTTCAAACTTATTATTATGTTATTTTTCGGCAATTTTAATTTATCATGATTATTTTTAGAGCATTTCTTCATCTTTTTTGCTATTTTAAACGCTTTTATTATATAGATTCAACTATTCTAGCTCCAAAATGTACATGTTTCAAATTCAATCAATTTCATTTTATTATTCAACAAAAAACCCGATAATAAAAAATCATTTTAGGTATTTTTCTTCAACAAATCATTCAATCAATCTATAATCATCTGAAATGGTTTCTTCCCTTCCTCTTCTCTTCTTTTAGCATAAGCCGGTTGACCTGGGAACGGAGAGACAGTTGTCATCAATGGAGGTTGTCCATCGAATTGTGGATAAGAGGATACCAAGTCAAGGGAGGCTGGAGCGGTTGGGAAGGCGTTCATTTTGAATGGCTGAAATAAGAAATGGTATTTTAGGTATTTAAAATTTTAAAAAATTTCAAAAAAGTGAAAAATAGGCCTAAAAACGGAGTTTATCTTCAGAAATACCCTTTAAAATCCGATGTCTAGGATATTCAAAAATAAATCACAATAGTGGTCGTCTAAAAATAATTTAATTTCTGAAAATAAACCCGAAAAACCAAAGATTAGGGCTCGAAACCTTCAAAAAGAGTCTAAAATACCTCTAAAACAGGCCTTAACCTATTCTCAGCGTCTCCACTACTATCCAATCTCTTTTGGTTGCTATAGAGACGACCAAGGGTCTCGAAACGACATTGAGATACGGGCGATTCATTAGAGTACAAATGAATTTAGGCCACATTATTTCTTTCGTTATGACACCTGTCAATGGGTCGTGGGGTCACCAATTAGCACCCCCATATATCTTTTCTCTCATCTTAGTCTCTGTCTGCTATTCGAATAGGGAAGGTTATGGGAAGGATAGGAATCGATATAGACTGTAAAATATAGGCTTCTGAAAGTAGAAAGATCCCAAAAAAATTTGTGAAAAAATCGAAAAAAAAATTTTTGTGAAAAAATTCGAAAAAAATTTTTTTTGTGAAAATTTTCGAAAAAATTTAAAATCTCAAATTTTTCGAGATTCTAATCCTAAATTTTTTCCGTAGCCTAGTTAGTACCCACAAAAAATTTCAAAGCTACATCCCCCCTCTAAGCTGAGATACAACGATTCCAAGTTGAAAGGCGCGCGGCGCGGTCGCGTCGCGGTTTTCTAAAATTGCGGAGAGTTGGCCGATTGGAATGAAAATTGATTTCTAGACTAAACTTAACATTCTGAGTTTTTCTAAATAATTTTCAGATTGAAATTCCAGAAATTAAAAATTTAATTTTTCAAAAAATTTCAAAATTCCAAAATTTTTATTTTTTCAAAAAAAAAAATCGATCTAGGATTACTGTAATTCCTATATTTTTATTCAAATTGAGGAATTTTTTCGATACCTAAACCGCTTTTTAGGCTGTTTCCATCATTTTTCAGCCCTTTTCCCATTTTTTAGGCTATCCCAAGGCTAATTTGAACCTCTCAAAAGTGCAATCTAATTCCACTAATTTTCAAATTATTTTCGAACACAAAGGTCTCTCTATCAATTCAAAAAGGTCTCCTCCTACTGCCTGCCTAATGTTCTTTCCTTCTTCTCTCTCTCCGTCTCTCTCTCTCTCTCTCTCTCTCTCCCCTCTGCCCACCAACAACCCCTCACCGTCTGCCCTATCTACTTTCTCTAGGCTCTTTCTCGCCTCGTTTGAATACGCACATGCTTTACTGGTATGCGAGGCGAGCGCGCGCACTCTTCTCTCTCTCTCTCTCTCTCTCTCTCTCTCTCTCTCTCCTCTTGTTTGACCAGTGCCCTCTTGTTTTTGAGAGTCAACTGGTCATTTGGAGGTGTTTTTTTGGATTTTTTTTCTACAATTTATAATTTTTTTTTTGTGATGACTAACCTAGAATAGACTATTTACAGTCGCTTGGAACCGTCTAACCGTGAGCAATGAGTGGAAAAAATCAACGCAAGGCTGGTGGTCCACCACAAAAGGACATCAACGTCGAGTTGGCCCGCTGGAAGAAGTGGCTTGAGGAGGTTAGCTTGCCGTTTTTATAAATTCAATTAACCTGAGCATTATTGGTCAAAAGTTCGTAAAAAACTGGTCTAAATTTGTGAAAACCTGGTCTAAAATTTGTGAAAAATTGGTCAAAAATTTGTGAAAAATTGGTCAAAAAAATTTTTTTTTCAAAAGTAAAAGAAGCCTAGAAAAAAGCTAATAAAAGTTCAGATAAGGTCCTAAAATAGCTCCTACCCTTAAAACTACCTTAAAATAGCCTAAAATAGCCTAAAAATTCTTAAAAAAGGGCCTGACAAGCCTAAAAAGGCCTAAAAAAGCCTAAAAACCCCAAACACACCCCCTTTTTCCAGGCAGGAAAGTCTCCAATCTCTCCGATCCACGTGGAGGAACTCGAGAAGCGCTTCAGAATCGCCGACTCGCCAGATGCCAATCTCACCAAGAAGATCGCCAATCAAATTGGCGTCGACGTTCGTCTCGTTCAGTACTGGTTCTCACATCAGCGTGCTCTTCACGTAAGTTTTTATTTAGGAGTGGAAAATATGTCTTGAGGGGTTAATATAGGCCTAAAATGATTGGAAATGCTTTAATTGAACCGAAAAATGCGTTAAAAAACCTGAAAAGCCTAATAAAAGTTTGAAAATGCCTGAAAATGTCTGAAATAATTTCTGAAAGCCTAAATTCTGTCAAAAATAGTAAAAAATTTGAAATTTTGGAAAATCCATTCTAGGTCTTAATTAGGCCAGTTTTACAATTTTTAAGGTGTTTTTTGCCGATTTTTGACTTTCAAACGCCTTGAAAATGCCAAAAATGACTTCTAAAACCTTAATCCGGAGGAAAATAGTCAAAAAATTGAAAATTTGAAAAACCCATTCTATAATAAGTCATTTTTAGGCCAATTTATGTATTTTTGAGGCATTTTTGGCTTGATTTCTACCTTCGAGTGCTTCAAAAAAGTTTTAAAATGGCTAAAATAACCTCCAAAAACATCAATCCAAATTGAAATAGTCAAAAAAATTAAAATTTGGAAAACCCATTTTTAGAGAGATTTTGGGCGAACTTAGGTATTTTTAATTGTTTTAAGTCTGTTTAAAGCTTATTCTTGGTTTTTAAATGCAGAAAAAAGCTAGAAAGGCCGAATACGACCTAAAAACCATAATTCTGTTCAAAAAATGCCGAAAATTGAATTTTTGGAAAACCCATTTTATGTCAATTTTTGGTCAATTTTTAGATATTTTTAAGCGTTTTAGCCTATTTTAGGCCTATAAATGCTTTTAAAAAATCCAAAACATTGCTCGAAAATGCCAAAAATAACCTCAAAAACTTTAATCCGGACTAAAAAACCATTTTCTTCCAGAACATCTCCGAGTTCGAGGAGTCATCGACGCTCGACATGTTGGCCGAAGGGGAAGAGGACACAAACAACTCCTTGAATTTGGACGACGACGAGGAGGAGGACGAGAAGCCAAAGAAGCGCTAGGACGTTTCAACGATCTCTTAAAATCTATCTTTTCGTGTCTTTCCGATGATCCTCTTCTCTCTCCCCCTGTTAAATAAACGTCTTTTTTAAATTTGAATCTCAATTTTATGTTTTTCTCCTAGAATTTATTTATCAATATATTTATTCTTCAAGTTAAAAAAAAGAGAACATATTGAAGGGGTAGGGTGATAAACAACAGAAGCATCCCAAAAAAATTGTATAAAATAAATTCAAAATATGAAAATCAATGTCTTCTGCCCTGTTTCTTGCCTCTTGTGGGGGCCTGGTCGGCTGTGAGAAGTCGAATAGACCGACGGGCCTCCTCCAAATCGGCCTCGAGGAGTTCGATCGTGGTATGAGCTTCATACAACTTAGCTCTCTGAGCTTCGGACTGAGCTTCAAGCTCTTCAATTCTCTCATTCTTGGTATTAAGGTCCTCAGACAGTTCTTTTTTGTCAGCTCTGAGTTCCAAGACTTTTTTGATGAGCTTATCATCCACCAGCATCTTGATAATGGTCTTCAACTTCTTGATTTCGGCTTTTCGCTCTTTATCTTTTTCTTTTGCAGCTTCCAAATCTTCTTTCAAATTCTCCAGTTCCTCATCCTTTTTTTTCATCTCGACCGAGCATTCTTGTAGTGATTTGATAAGTGAGGAAACCAAGTTCTGCAAAACAAATAGGTAAAGGACTTGTTACTTTTTAAAAATCACTTACCGACATGATTTCAAGTTGTCTTGGAGTTTCAGGAGATGGCGGCAGAGATGGACGGATTCTGAAATGGTATATTTTGATACAGCATTTAAAAAAATAAAATATTTTTTAAAATTTTCCAAATGCGATTCTAAATTAACAACCGGTCTAATAATCATTGCTTGAGAACTTTTAGAGAATAAAGTTCTGATCTACTGATTTCAAATATACTTTTTTCATAGTCCAAAACCCGAAGCAAACTGAGATGCAGTACTCTTTTTGTTCTCGTGGATCATTATTTGTGGTGGAACCCAAAATAAAACATTTTTCCTAATAATATTTTTTGTAAGATTTTTTCAGATAAAAAATTTTTTGAAATATGAATTTTTGACTAATATTGATTTTGAATGAAAACTTACAGCTCGAATTGCTGGATGTCTCCAGAAGAGGAGTTGTTGAATGGATCGAGAGACGACGGATGGATTCTGAAATGATTTCAATATAGTTTTGATATGATACAGTTCTAAAATGACTTCAAAAAAACCTCATATAAATATACAACTAATTTATTATAATAATGCTCAAAAACTGCGTACAATTTTCCGGGTATTTGAAAAGTTAGGCTCCGCCCCTTTAAGTTACCTTTAAACGCATTTTCCGGAAATAGCTTTTTTCGGTCTCTAAAGTGAAAAAATTAGGAAATACATATAATATAAAATTGAAAATCGGCTGAAATGCAAATACCTTTGTAGATTCTAATTTTTTCAATACGATTTTTAAAAAAACTAAAAGGGGCGGAGCCTAATATTTTGAAATTTACGAAAACACTGTTCATTTGAGAAAAAAAGCCTTCAAAAAACGTCATCAAACTTGAAACTAACAATTTTTGGAAAAGTTCTAAAATGACCTTTAAAAACTTACAGATGAAATAATGCAATATGTTTGAGGATGAAAGTAGCTGAGTACGTCGAGAGATGAGTTCTGAAATTATAAATATATAAATATCAAATTAGCAGAAATGTATTCCGACAAAAAAATTCGAAAATCGCTTTTGGTGGATGGATGAGGGAGAGAGAAAGAGACGCAGCGAATCTCCATTATCCTTATTGTCTCTCTAATCTCATGACATTGTGTTAGGGGGAAAGGTTGTGATGCAAAGGGGGGACGAGCCAAAGGTGCGCGCTCCCCTGGATTCGTACGCAAATAGTGGGGACGAAGGGCCTAAAATTGGAAATTTCAAAATTACAGTAATCTAGTCATGATTATACTCATTTGAAAGCTCTCAACGAGCTGAGTTTGAATAACGCAGTTTCAGAATTGCGAGAGTTTGAAAAAAGCTGAAAATTCGGAAAATCTGAAAAAAAAATTTTTGTTCACAAAAATTTTTTTATTCGAAAAGTACAATTTTAATATGGGAAAAAAAGGAAAAGCATATGAAATTCACAATTAAAAATGACAGTTTTTGAGAAAGAAGACGTTTTTCCAGTGATTAAATTTAGTTCTGATGCCTCTTGAGTACTCTTGCGTCCAATTTCTATCTCATTTTTGGATTTTCGGGTCTCTCCACGAAAACTGAAAAACAACCGTAACTCGGTTAATTTTGAGTTTTTCGTCCTGAAAATAGTATATTAGAAACCAGCAAGCTAAGACGGTTCCAATGAGTATAATCATGACTAGGTTTGAAGAAGTCTAGATTTTACGTGCACTTCTCCTGAACAAAATGAGTTTTTCCACTATAACTTGCCTGATTTCGAGATTTTCGTCCTTAAAATTGTATATCTGGAATCAGCTCGTCAAGACGGTTCAAATGAATATAACCATGACTAGGTTTGAAGAACTTCAGATTTTTCGTGTACTCCTTTCGGACAAAATGAGTTTTTTGACTGTAACTCGGTTAATTTTGAGTTTTTTATATTAAAACAAATATATTCGGAATAAGCGCGTTAAGACGGTTCTAATGATAATAATCATGACCAGGTTTCTAGAAATTTTTTGATTTCGGGTGGTCCCACCCTGTTAACTTTCCTCTGGGAAGAGAGGGGGTCATAAAATAGTGGGTCTTGGGGCGATATTCAATAGAATGGCGGGTTCGACATGCACTCCGAGAGATACAATTCTGTCTGTGTCTCGTACTCTCTCTCTCTCTTTTTAATATATCGATTTTGTTCCTTTTGGATCTCTGAGAACTGTGTTTTTTACTTGTTTTTTGTATTTTTCAAACGTTTCAAACTTGTTTTCACTATAATTGAATAATTTCAGAACACATCTCTCGAACTTGTCAACTATTACCACCTCTTCCAAGATTTCAAACCAGTTTTTTGAACTTTTTCGTGAGTTTTTCTGATATTTGTAGACAATTTGGTAGTAGTTTGCAATTTTTCACTCTACAACTATCAAAACCATATCAGAATCCGTCCATCGTCTCTCGATCCATTCGACAACTCCGCTTCTGAAGGAAACAAGCAATTCTAGCTGTACGTTTTTTGCAATATCAATCTTGGTCGAAAAATTCATAATTTCTGCATTTCCTAAAAATTAATTGATCTTGGGTCCTACCACGAAAAACAAAAAAGTACCGTATCTCGGTAATTTTTAGGAGTTACCCTTTGAAAAAAATAGATTTGGAATCGGCAGATCATGGCGGTTCAAATGAGTATAATCTTGAATAGGTTACAATAATTTTTGAAATTTGGGTCCCGCCATGAAAATTGAAAAACTACCGTATCTCGATTAAATTTGAGATTTAGGTTCTGAAAAAATATACTTGAATACACAAAATCAAGGCGGTTCAAATGAGCAATCGTGACTAGGTTACGGTAACTTTTGAATTTCCGGTCCTGTATCAGAAAATTCCGTTAGTTTTGAGGTCTCACTATTTTGATATGCCTTTTTTGTCTCTGAAAAAAGTTTTCCCGCATTTTTTGAACCTAAAAATTCTCAAACTATGCTATTTCAAAATAATTATCAAATCATTTCAGAATCCATCCTTCGAGCTACTCTAGAACTCCATTCCAAGACGTCTTGAGAACAAATCTGTAAGTTTTTCAGTTTATATAATATCAGTTAAGAATTATTTGTCTTCTTATTTTTCTATTTTTGATAGCTATCAGACCTAAATTAGCAGCAAAGATCCAACTGATCCCCTCAAAAACAATCCTTTTTTGCAGAAAATGAGTTCAACTCTGGAATTGAGTCTGATTGCGTCATGTCGAGATCTAGGAGAGGATGTAGAGAAAAAGGATCGAGAACTGAAAGAATTAAAACAAGAATTGGAAGCGGCCAATGGGAAAAACAAAGAGAGAAAGGCCAAAAATAAGAAGTTGAGGGCCCGAATCAAAGATTTGGAGGAGACGATGAGTTTGCCGGAAGGAGAGAAGCTTCGAGAGCTGGAAACCAAGATAGAGGAGTTGGAAGCAGCTAAAATTGAAGCCGTGGGGGATCTGGAAGCTAAGAACGAGAGGATTAAAGATCTAGAAGCTCAATTAGATACCGCTATCGAAGCCCTGACAGTCGACCTGGAAGCCATGAGAGCCCAAGCAGCTAAGGACGCTGAAGATCAGTCAAGAAAGCTGGCGGAAGCCCAGGAATCTGCTCAAAAAGACCTCGATGCCTTGGAAAAGGAAGCCATGGAGTATCTGAAAGCTCAAAAAGCGCATTTCGAGGAAGCCATGGACGCTCAGGCAAAGGAGCTAGCATCTTTGAGGTCGGCAGCTGGTGAAGTGGAGCTTCTGGAGTTGAAATCCAAGGTTGAGGAGCTTGAAGCAGCTAGGAAGGAGGCTCTGGTGGCTCTGGAAGTCAAAATTGAGGCTATCAAAGACCTAGAAGCTAAATCCGAAGCCCAGAGAGTCCAGTTTGAGGAAGAAATGGCTAGCAAGCTCGAGGCCATTAAGACGGAGGCTATGGAGGATCTGGAAGCTAAGAATAAGGATCTGGAGACTCAGGAGGAGGCAATTAAGGCTCTGGAAGGTCAGTTGGAGGCCCAAAAGGAGAAAATTGAGAATCTGGAGGCTCAGTTGGAAGATCAGAGAACTCAGTTTGAAGCCAATCTCGAAGCCATCAAAACCGAGGCTATGGAGGATCTGGAAGCCAAAAATACGACGATTGAGGCCCAAAATGAGACGATTAAGGCTCTGAACGCCCAGTTGGAAGCCCAGAAAGTCCAGTTTGAAGAAACCATGGCCACCAAGCTGGAAGCCATCAAAACCGAAGCTCTGGAGGATCTGAAAGCTAAGAATCAGACGATTGAGGCTCTGGAGGCTCAGTTGGAAGCCCAGAAAGAGACAATTAAGAATCTGGAAGCCCAGAGGACCCAGTTCGAAGAAACCATGGCTACCAAGCTCGAAGCAGCTAAAACCGATGCTCTGGAGGATCTGGAAGCAAAAAATAAGGCTATCAAATTCCTAGAAGCCAAGTCCGAAGAGGCCCAGAAGCTAGCCCAATCTACTATCACTGATCTAGAAGCCGCTGTAAAAAACCAAGAGACTTTGAAATTGCAACTAACAGAAAAAATTCAAGAGCAAAAAACCGAGACTTCCAAAATGGTTCAGGCCAAGAATGAAGCGATAAAAGCTCTCGAAGCTCAATGCGAAAATCAGATAGCCATGAACATCGAGCTGAACGCCGGCAAAATGGAGGCTAGAGATGAGCTGGAGGAGAAAATGAAGAAGATTAAGGACCTGGAAGCTAGGGCAGAGGAAGCCCAAGCTACTATCGAAGCCCAGGCCGGTGATTTGAGGGCCACAGTGCTGAAGCTCACAGAAGCTCGGGAAGCTCTCTCTGAGAAGCCTATAGAGTCTTCCCAAGCCTCCGACGCTATGGCCCAGAAGATCAAGGACCTGGAGGCGATGCTCCGATCCAGCAACCAAGGATCCTGCGAGATCGCGAGACTATCGGGAGCCCTAGAAGCCACAAAAAATCAGCTGGGCATCAAAATGAAGGAACTAGTGGAAGTGAGAACGAAGGCTGTCGAATTCGAGAAAACATTGGCTCAGATGCAAAAAATTTCTTCGAGAAAGATTCAGGAGCTCAATGCCCTTGCTGATTATAAAGAAATCGAGAAGAATCGGCTTCAACTAGCTCTGGATGCCGCTGAAGAAAGGAGAAATGATAATAAGGGGATTTTGATTCTAGAGAAGAAGATGACGGAGACCAAGTATGCACTGGATAAGGCTGAGGGGGTGATTAAGGGTCTGGAGGCTCATATCAAGGATCAGGAGGCTAAGCTGGAAGCTCTAGAAGCCAAAAATGAAGAGATCGACTGGGATGATCAAACCACTAGCTATTCGGAAGTTTCGGATCAGGGTTCTAGCCAAGCCCAGGACCCCAGGAGCCCTCCTATGGTAGCTAAAGGCCCTCAGAAGCTTCTGAACCTTCTGGCTCCTGCTCAGGCTACTAGCCAAGGTCCAAAATCAGCTCGGGACGCTAGCCAACCTCAAAATAACGTTCCTACCTCCATCCAGCCACTCCCCGCCCCCGAACTAGGTTTCGAATACGAAAATGCGGTGCTCAAGAGGGATCTAGCGGCGGCGGAGCTCACCTGTAGACTAAAAATCGAAGCGGTCAAAAAGGAATACGATCAGAAGCTTCGGCAGCAGAAAAACTTTTACAAAACTCTGATAAATGATAAAAATACATTCGAAAAGGCACTGGCGGATAGGAATGTCTATATACAGAAGCTGGTCGATGAGCGAGAAGGGATGATTGCTCAGGCTAAGAGGCTGACTGAAGAAGTGGAGATTTTGAAGCAGAGGCTACAGAAAAGAGGTCAGCCGGAACCCCAAACCCTTACCTTTCAATCTTGCCATATTCAAAAAGGGGCGGAGCTTGCTGCAGTTCGAAAAGAGTTTCAAGAGGAAGTTCAGAGGCTAACTGAAGCCCTGGAGACGGAAATCGGAAAGAAGAATAACCTGGAGAAGATTCTAGAAGCTGCAAAAGATGAAGTTCCTGGAGGAGAAGCTCTGGTCACCCAGATCCTTACCCTTCAAGCGGCCCTTGACCAAAAAGGGGCGGAGCTTAAAGAGATTCGAAAAAAAGTTGAATACGTGGAGAACAAAAAAGAGGAAATTAGAAGGGAATGCGGATTCAAGGTTTTGGCACTGGATCAGAAGAATAAAGAACTTCGGGAGAGGATCCAGGAGCTGAAGAAGCCCCAGGTGCTCAGGAATCGGGAGAAGAGAGCGTCGGAGGATAAGAAAGAGGACGCGAAGAGGAGAAAAGATTTGATTATTGTTTTATTTATAATAGAAATAAATTATTTTTTAGTAAAAAAAATTTTTCTTCATTTTTCTCAGGTTTTTGCCTTTATATTTTGAAATTTTTTTTGGTTTTTCAATTTTTTTTTAGATTTTGAAATTTGAATTAGTTGGTTTTCGAGCCTCGAAAAATTCCTAAAGCCTTGCAACTAGAAAATTCAAGTTCAGCGCGTTGAGAGCTTTCAAATGAGTATAATCATGACTAGGTTACGGTATTTTCGATTTTTTTCAAATTTGGGTCCCACCACGCTAACACATTTTCTACCGTAACTCGGTCAGTTTTGTAGGTAGTGTTAGAAAAATTAGATATTTGAAATCAGCAAATTGAGACGGTTCACATGAGTATAACCATGACTAGGTTTGAAATTTTGGGATTTTCGGGTCCCGCCACGAAAGTTGAGAAACTACCGTGACTCGGTTATTTTTGAGTTTTATGTCCTGAAAATGGTATTTTTGAAATCAAGAAATTGATGCGGTTCGAATGAGCATAATCATGATCAGGTTACGGTAACTTTGATATTTTTGGATTTAGGTCATTTTTTAGTTTTTTGACGTACAAAAGATATATTCAGAATCAGTAAATTTCGTGGGTTGAAATGTGTCTAATCTTGACTAAATTCTCAAAAATTTCTGATTTTTGATCACCGCGAAAAACGAAAAACTACCGTAACACGCTTAAATTTCAGTTTTTTTTCTCGGACAAAATTTTTTTTGACTGTAACCTTGTGATTATTGTGATTTTTATTCTAAAAACTATATATCTACATTCAGCTAGTCAAGGCCTTTCAAATGAGTATAATCATGAATAGATTATATCCCATTAGTTGTCATTAGTCATTCTGTGTGTAGATGTGCGTGGGGTGTATGTTGCGTACATGGGTGTGGGGATGCCAGTGACCTCTTGCTCATTCTATCTGCAGACTGTCTTTCCGTTTCTCGAACCATCTTTCTTTATCGTTTTTCTCCCTTGCCCTATAGAAAAATGTAAAAAAAAATCATTTTTTCAGATTACATCTCTTCAGCGACTGCTTTTATAACTCCAAAAACGTCTTGAGGACATATTTGTGAGTGTTTTTCACAACTATTTTTATTAAATTACAAATAAATTGTTTCAGAATCCGTCTCTGTCTTCCCGGTCAATCAACGACTCCTTTTTTGAAAAAGACGTTTTGAAGGCCTATCTGTAAGTGTTTTGATAATTATAGGCAGTTAGAAAATTATAGTTTTAGACTATTTCTTAAGCTAAATTATAAAAAAACATTTTGGATCTCATATAGTCAAACTAGGCCCTCTCAAAAATAAATCATTTCAGAATCCATCTGTTGCTCATCCTAGAACTCCATTCAAGGACTTCTTGACAAATCGGTAAGTCTTAACAGCTAATTTTAATTTCGGGAACCAAAATTCCCAATTTTGAACCTATTGAAACCAATTTTTTTTCAGAAAATGAGTTCAACTCTGGAATTGAGTCTGATTGCGTCATGTCGAGATCTAGGAGAGGATGTAGAAAAAAAGGATCGAGAACTGAAGGCGATACAAAAAGAATTGGAAGCGGCCAATGGGAAAAACAAAGAGAGAAAGGCCAAAAATAAGAAGTTGAGGGCTCGGATTAAAGATTTGGAGGAGACGATGAGTTTGCCGGAAGGAGAGAAGCTTCGAGAGCTGGAAACCAAGATAGAGGAGTTGGAAGCAGCTAAAATTGAAGCCGTGGGGGATCTGGAAGCTAAGAACGAGAGGATTAAAGATCTAGAAGCTCAATTAGATACCGCTATCGAAGCCCTGACAGTCGACCTGGAAGCCACAAAGGCTCAGGACGCTGAAGATCAGTCAAAAATGCTCGCAGAAGCTTTGGAATCTGCTCAGAAAGACCTGGAGGCCTCGAAAAAGGAAGCAGAGGTTCTGAAGACGCATTTCGAGAAAGCCATGGACGCTCAGGCTAAGGAGCTAGCTGCTTTGAGGTCGGCAGCTGAAGAGGAGCTCCAGGAGTTGAAAGCCAAGGTTGAGGAGCTTGAAGCAGCTAGGAAGGAGGCTCTGGAAGCCAAGACTATGGCTATGGAAGCTAAATCCAAAGCCTTAAAGGATCTAGAAGCTCAGTTCGAGGCCCAGAGAGCCGAATTGGATGAGGTTCGCACAGCCGAGCTGAACAAACTCAAAACTGCTAGTGCGGCTAAGGATAACACGATTAAGATGCTAGAAGTTCAATTAGATACCGCTATCGAAGCGCTGACAGTCGACCTGGAAGCCACGAAGGCTCAAGCTGTTAAGGAAGCTGAAGATCAGCTTGCGGAAGCTCTGGAATCTGCTCAGAAAGATCTGGAGGCCTCGAAAAAGGAAGCCAAGGAGCTCTTGGAAGCTCAAAAATCGGAGTTCGAGGAAGCCAAGGCAGCTTGGGAGTCCGAAGCTACCTCTAGAGCCCAGGAGCTAGCTGCTAGTGAGAAAAAATTGCTAGAAGGTATCATATTAGTGGCTTTAAAGTTATTTATCAATAAATATTATTATAGAAGTGCTGGAAAAGCTGAAGGCGGAGGGTGAAGCTAAGATTCGGGACCTGGAATCCGAGCTATCAGCTAAAAACCGATATCTAGAAGTTGCTCAGGCTAAAATCGAGAATCAGGACCTCAAGATTAGGGAGCAGGCAGCTGAGTTGGAGGCTCTAAACTCCAAGTTGGAGGCCTCAGAAGCACATGATACCGTAGATCTACAGTACTACCAAGACGAAGGATGCTTAGAGGAGCCACAGTACGATCAGGGTCCCAGGCAACCTGACCTAGACGAAGAAGCCCCTGGACCTAGTCAGGAGCTCAGTCAACCCCTGGGGCCTGAGCAATGCCAACCTCAAGATGCTCTGGGACCAAGCCAGGAGCCCAGCCAAGCCCTGGAGGGTCCGGCTCAGGACCCAGAAGTTTCCAGGCTTCTAGCTGAGATCGCTGATCTCAAAGACGCCTTAGCAGCTGCCGGAGTCCGATACGCTCAGCTCCAACAGAAATCTGCAAAAGAATTAGAAGATCTCAAGAAAGACAACCTCATATGCTTCCAGAACTTCCAAGCTAGCAAGGCCCAACATCGAGAAGACATCGTCCGGGCTCTCAACCCAGAATTTTCTAGGCTTCTATCCGAGAACGCCGACCTCAAAGACGCCCTAGCAGCTGCCAATGCTCGATACACTGATCTCCAACTGAAAACCTCCAAAGACCTCGAAGATCTCAAAAAAGACAACCTCACATGTTTCCAGAACCTTCAAATTACAAAGACCCAACATCGAGAAGACGTCCAGAAGGCCCAAGAAGAAATTGCTCAGCTCAAAAAAGAGATATTCCAAATGAAAAGAAAGCATAAAACAGAGATGTCGGTGTTGAAATATAGTTGTGAGCAACGGGTGATTCAGAAGGAGAAGGATATGGAGATGGAGATGGAGAGGAGGAAGGAGCGACAGGATAAGCGAGAAGATTTTATGTTAGGAGGATTGAGAGATGAGAATAAGGGATTGAAGGAGAAGCTGGAAGCAGTTGAAAAAAGGATTTTAGCTCAAGGAGCAGGATCCGAGGCTCAATCAGAAGCCCAAAAAACCCTAGAATCCCAAATCCTTACCCTCCAAACCACCCTTGACCAAAAAGAGGCGGAGCTTGCGGAAATCCGAGAGAAACTTGAAGAAACGAAAAAAGAAGTTGAATACGAGGAAAACAAAAAAGACGAATATAGAAAGACCCATATATTCAAGATTTTGGCACTGGAGCAGAAGAATAAAGAACTTCGGGAGAGGATCCAGGAGCTGAAGAAGCCCCAGGTGCTCAGGAATCGGGAGAAGAGAGCGTCGGAGGATAAGAAAGAGGAGGCGAAGAGGAGAAAGATTTGATTATTTGTTTTATTTGGAGAATGAATTATTTTTTAGAAGAAAAAAAATTTTCCTTGGTTTTTTTTCAGATTTTCAGGTTTTGAAATTGGAATTTTCTGGATTTTCAGCTTCGAGAAAATTCTAGAAGCTTTGAAACTGCAAAATTCAAGTTCAGTGCGTCTAGAGCTTTCAAATGAGTATAATCATGACTGGGTTACGGTAATTTTGAGATTTTTGGATTTTTGGGTCTCGCCACGAAAACACTTTTTCTAGTCTAACTCTCTCAGTTTTGTAGGTAGCGTTATGAAAAATAAAAATTTGGAATCAGTACGTTAAGACGGCTCAAATGAGTAGTATAATCATGGCTAGGTTACGGTAATTTTGAGATTTTTTTTTGGGTCCCGCCACGAAAATCGAAAAACTACCACATCTGGGGAAATTTCAAATTTTTTGATCTGAAACTGAATCCATCAGATTAAGCTAGTTAAGACCTTTCAAATGAGTTCAATCATGACTAGGTTACGGTAATTTTGAAAAATTTCGCACTTTGGCCCCGCTACAAAAAATTTGAAAACTTTTAACTTGATTATTTTCGAGCGTTCCCTCTTGAAAACGCTATATTTGTAATCAGCAAATTAAGCCGGTTTGAATGAGTATAATCATGACCAGCTTTCAAAAAGTTTGATATTTTAAGATTTTTTGGCTACTACGAAAATACCTTTTCTACCATAACTCGATCAATTTTGTATTTTTTGACTAGAAACTGAAAAATTTGAATTCAGCTGGTCAAGATCTTTCAATTGAGTAGAATAATGACTAGGGTTGGGAAAAAGTGAAATATTCGGATTTTGGGTCCCGTCACGAAAATACATTTTCTACCGTAACTCGGCTAGTTTTTGTCCAAACTCGAAAAATTTTTGATATTCGGGTGCAGCAAGTCAAGACGGTTTAAATGACTGACTAGGTTACTGTAACTTTCGAAATTCCGATTTTAGGCCTACCCCCTTTTTCCTCCCCCATTTGCGTACGCATCTAGGGGAGCGCGCACCTTTGGCTCGTCCCGTTGCATCATAACTTCTACACCTAACACGATATCATAAGAGAGACAATACGGAAGACGGAGACGACCGTTCCTCTGCGTCTCTCTCCCATATTCTCTCTTTTCATTTTCGAAAAGGCCACGTTCATTTTTTCTCTTTCCTCTTCTTCAATTTCTCTTTTTTTCCCTTTTCCTTTTTCTTTTTTTCTTATTTTTTTAATAAATTTCTTATTTTTCAGGTAATTTTCGTTTCGAAATGTATCGTAATAACCCGAATCCGCCGAATAGAAATGCCGGAGGCCAGAGAAATCCAAATGGGTAAGTTTTCATTCGAAATTCTTAATTAAATGGGATAAAAAATTTTTCGTGACCGAAATTAAAAACTCAAGACTTTTTTTATATTTTTAACCGTAAAGTCACTTTTTAAAATAACATTTTAGAGCAAAATTTTTGAAAAAAAAAATTATGGCCTAGTTTTCCCCGCCATGGCCTGGAAATCAGATTCTAGTCCGCGAGACTTGATTTGTTGAATTCAGCTTGTCGAGACCTTTCGGATGAGTATAATCATGACTGGGTTTTGAAATTTTTGCATTTCGGGTCCCACCACGAAAATTGAAAAACTACCGTATCTCGGCCAGTTTTGAAATTTGTGCTTTGAAAAAAATATATTTGAAATCAGAAAATTAAGGCAGGCGGTTCGAATGAGTATAATCATGACTAGGTTTGAAGAATTTTGAAATTTTTGCAGCTCGGGTCCCATCACGAAAATTGAAAAACTACCGTATCTCAATCAATTTTCAGTTTTACGTTCTAGAAATAAGATATTTAAAATCAGAAGATTTAGGCGGTTCAAATGAGTACAATCATGATTAGGTTTGAAAAATTTTGAAAATTTTGCTATTTGGGTCCTACCACGAAATTCGAAAAACTACCGTAATGGGGTCCGAAATGATTAGAACCTAGTCATGATTATACTCATTTGAAAGCTCTTGACTAACTGAGTTCAAAAAAAGCAATAGTGTTAGAGAATAGCAAAAAATAAATTACAAAATGTACCAATTATCAATTTTCAGTGACCGCAGTTCGAGCCCCCTGGAAAGTCTCGATGATATTATAAGAGTTTTTTGGAAACAAGAGTGAGTTTTAAGACTTTTTAAACATGCTTAAAAAATCATATTTTCAGTAAAGAAGAAAACGAGAGGCTCAAGGAGCAATTAAAGGAGGCTAAGGAGACAATTGAGTCGCTCACCAACCAAGTATCGATTCTCTGCGGGCAACTTTCCGCCCAAGGGTTGATGACAAAGGATGTTGCTCAGGATATAATGATGCGATCTGTTACGAGAGCCTCTGCAACTTTGAGATTGATCGGAAAAGAGGAGGAACAAGTTGAAGACCCCAAGGAAGTTGCTTGCCTCACAGGCACTACTGTCAAGAGAGATGGGCAAGATGCCGGCCAAGCTGCTCGACAAGACTTCAAGGAAGTTTTCGATGCCTGTCTCACAGGAAATACTGTCAAGAGAGATATGCAAGATGTCAACTCATCTGGCAAATAATTTTTGTTTGTTTTGTTAAAACTCTCGATTTAATGAATTCATTTGTTCCAGAACACTTTCGGACTCAAAATCGAAAATTTTCTGAAACGGTAAATTTTTAGTTTTTTTCAAAAATTTCCTAGAATCTAGTCATGATTATACTCATTCAAACCGGCTTAATTTTCTAAAACCAAATATAAAAGTTTTGGGTCGCAATTTTCAAAATTGACAGAGTTACGGTAGAAAATGTATTTTGTGGTGGGACCAAAATTTGGAATTTTTCAAAAATACCGTAACCCAGTCATGATTATGCTCATTCAAACCGGCTTAGTTCTCTGATTCCAAATATATTTTTTTCATGTCCTAATTCCCAAAACTAACCGAGTTACGGTAATTTTTCTAATTTCGTGGTGAGACCCAAAAATGAAAAATTTAAAAATTACCGTAACCCAGTCATGATTATATTCATTCAAACCGACTCAGTTTCCTGATTCCAAATATATTTATTTCATGGTTCAACTCTCGAAACTAAGCGAGTTACGGTAGTTTCTCTATCTTCGTGTCGAGACCCAAAATCCCTAATTTTGAAAATTACCGTAACCTAGTCATGATTATATTCATTCAAACCGTCTCATCCTCCTGAATTTAAATCCGATCAAAAAATCATATAAATATTTATTTCCAAAAAAAAATTCCAAAAAAATGCGACATATAAAAGACACGGAAGTGCAAGAAAGAAAGAAGGGTTACACATTTTCAATTTAAAATATAAAAATCAAAGAAGAATTCGGGATTTCTGGGTGTGCCATGGGATTCTGGGAAAAAGGGAAAAAGTGAGATTTCAGAAAAAAAAAAACAAAAAATAAGTGAAGATATGGAAAAATTAGAAAATTCTAGGCCTAATTTAGGCGTTTCTAGGTCTTTTTAAGGCCATTTTTGGGTTGGGATCAAGCCCAAATTCCATCTGCATCGTCGTCATGCTGCTGGGGTGGTTGCTGGGGCATTCCGATGTTTCCGGGGATGATTGGGGCGGGAAGGGGGGCCCCTGGGATGACACTGGCCATCGCGTTCATTGAGATGGTGGGATCCGGGTGGGCGACCAGGGCGCGTCTGAAAATAGCATTTTTGGATTCAGGAGACCGAGAGCTTTGAAATGAGTATAATCATGGCTGGGTTTTGAAAAAAAAATTTTTTTGGAATTTTTGGGTCCCTCCACGAAAATTACCACAGTAATCCTGAAATTGAATATTCCATTGTTTCTAGCTTGTCGAGAGCTTTCAGAAAAGTACCCACAAGCCTAGGTTTGGAGCACTTTGGTTTTTTCGGGTCCCGCCACGAAAACCAACTACCGTATTTTCGTGGCGGGACCCGAAAAACCAAAAATGGTCCGAACCTAGGCTTGTGGGTACTTTTCTGAAAGCTCTCGGCGAGACAGAAATAATGGAATACATTATTTCGGGGTTACTGTACCTATTTTCGTGGCGGGACCCGTTTTCTTAGCTTACCTCTCATTTTCCTGCTTCAACTTCCTTATCAACGCGTCCTTATGCCTCCGAATCGTCTCTATCTCGTCTCGGGGACCTCTAGACTTCTCGAGAAGGGCTAGATGAGTGTCTTTCTCAGAAATTGCGGCTAGAAGGGCTTCTTGTCTGAAATTAGGTTTGGTTTGATGGGGAATCCTAGAGGGAAGACTTACTTTAACTGGAAAAGTTGCTCCAAATGTTGTCGTCTTTCTGTTTCGATTGCTCTGATTATCTGATCTCGATCACCGGATTCCGATAGGTTTTGCTTCGTTCGACGCAAATCGGTTATCTGGAAAAAAAAATTAATTTTTGAAATTTCGAAAATTTTTTTTTAATTTTTAATTCTACAGTAATTGCAAAATAAACTTCAAATTCAGATTCAGGCAGTCGAGACAGTTCAAATGAGTATAATCATGACTAGGTTCCAAGCAAATTTGATTTTTTGGGTCCCGACACGAAATTACGGTAATTCAGATTTTTGTGGCGGGACCTTAAAAATCAAATTTGTCGGAATCTAGTCATGATTATACTCATTCGAACCGGCTCAACACACTGATTGCGAAAACGCCAGTATCAGATGGAACATCTCGGAGCTAAACGAGTTACGGTACTTTTTCTGATTTTCCTGGAGGAACCAAAAATACGAAAATTTTCAAAATTACCATAACCCAGTCATTACTATACTCATTCAAACCGTCTTAATCTCCTGATTCTAAAAGTAGTATTTTTGTAGGCTAAAACCTAAAACTAACCGAGTTACGGTAGTTTTTCTAATTTCGTGGTGAGACCAAAAATTCAAAATTCTCAAAATTACCCTAACCTAGTCATGATTATACTCATTCAAACCGCCTTAACCTTTTAATTCTAAAAATATCACTTTCGTAGACTAAAACCCAGAACTAACCGAGTTACGGTAGAAAATATGTTTTCGTGGTAAGACCCAAAATCGAAAATTTTCAAAATGATCGTAACCTAGTCATGATTATACTCATTTGAAAGCTCTCGTCAAGATGAATTCAATGCGCTATGTCTCGAAGACCGTAAACCAATCTCCAAAGAAAAAACCCCTACCTCCTTCCGCGCCTCATTCAACTGCGACGATACTTGTTGTAGATGATGTTTCTGCTGCGACAAATGAACTTCCCGTTCCGCCGTAATCGAAACAGACTCCCTGAGAGCCTCTTCCAGCTCCTCAACCCTCTTATGAAGATTCGTCTGCCCCCCTGTCTTGGGTACAGTAATCACCGTCTTCTCGCTAGCCTTACATTGAGCCGTCAAAGTCAAATTCTCTTTTTCCAGAGCTTTCACCATTTTTAGCAGCTTCTCGACTTCAGATCTCGCTCCTTCTACATCTTTTCTTAGTTCATCTGTCCCTTTATCAACCATCGCTTCCTCAAGCCTTTTCTTAGCAGCCCCTAGGTCTCGATTCATATCTCCGATCTTTTCGTTTTGTGATTCTAGAAGAATATCCCGATCGGATAGCTCTTTTTGCAGGTTCTCGATATTGGATTTCAGTTGAACCATCTCATTCTGATAAGACTTCTGTTGCTCCAACTGCTCTTTCTCAGCCGCCCTCCTCACTTGATCCACATGCTCTTGAAGCCTAAGCCTCTCCCTTTCACCTTGCTCAATTCTCTCCGTCATTTCTCGTTCCTTAACCACATCTGGATGACTAAGAAGTCGAATCTTGGCTCTATCTAGTTCCTGCTCCTTCTCTCTTACAGTAGTCTCAAGGGCATCGATCCTTCCGATCAACTGGGAGGATTTCATCTCAGTTTGTCGGATTAGTTCAGTTTTATCCGCTACATCGCCTCGGGCTCCGGATAACTCCCTCTCTAGTACAGTAATCCTTTCATCCTTCGCCTCCAACTGCTTATTCTTACTATCCAACTTGCTCCTCAACGCATCAACATCCCCCTGGAGCAACGTATTATGCTGCTCTCGATTCGTCAGCTGATCCTTCAGCAATCCGACGTGGCCACGCATCTCGTTAGCCGCTTCTTCGGCTGTCTGCATCCTTTTCTGGCACCCAAGCAACTCCCTTTTCCTTTCCTCCAATTCCACTTCACTCCGATCCATTTTCATCCGGAGGGTGCTCATCTCATGGCCAGATAGGTTCTTATCAGTGAAATCTCTCGGCTGATTCGATCTTCCGATCCTTTGACGCATCAACTCCTCCTCTAACTCCACTATCCTCGCCTGCTTCTCGTCTATCCGTCTCAACGCGTTTTCAATAGCCTGTCGGCCACTCGGATCCTGACTAGCCATGATCGCCTGCGTCTCTTTGGTCGTTAGCAGGTCTTGAAGCCTCATGATAGTGTCTTCAAGCTCCCGAACCCTTCCATCCATTCCACCGGACCCTGTTTCGAGGGCGGTAGTGAGTTGCCGGATCCGTTCGTCTCGCTCGCGGAGCTCCATTCGGAGTTGGAGGGCTGAAAAGAGGGTTTTGAGATCTAGCTCTATTATTTTTGTTTCTAGCTTGAAATAAATGTCACCATTGTTTTCAACTCGCCGAGACGGTTCAGAAAAGTACCCACAAGGCTATGTTTTAAAAAATTTGGATTTTTTTTTTGAAAATCCCAAAATTTCAATTTTTGGGTCTTACCACGAATTCCCTAATTTTTTGGATTTTTGGATTTTCGAAATAAGCGTCAGGTTCAGTTTGCTGAGAGCTTTCAGATGATTACCCACAAGCCTATATTCTGAGCAATTTTTGATTTTGGGTCCCGCCACGAAAATACGGTATTTCAAATTTTTGAATTTCGTGGCGAGACCCAAAGAGATCGGAATATAGGCTTGTGAGTAATTTTCTAAAAACTCTTGACGAGCTGAGAACAATCCTGGCAACAAAAAATCGAAACTAAATTTTTTTCGAAAATTCGAAAATTTTTGAAAATTGGGTCCCGACACGAAAACCTCAAAATTCAAGATTTTTGCAATTTTGATGTCGGATTTAGCTACAGCTCACCGAGAGCTTTCAGAAAAATACCCACAAGTCTATATTCTGAGCAATTTTCATTTTTGGGTCTCGCCGCGGCTTTAAAGGCGCATAAAGGCTCAAAATTTAGGTTAGCGGAATATAGGCTTGTGGGTACTTTTTTGAAAGCTCTCAAAGAGCTGACAAAGATTTTGACAGCAGAAAACCTTGAAAAATGTTTTTTTTTTCGAAAATCCCAAAATTTTGAAAATTCGGACCTCAAATCCAATTTTCCAAAAAAAAATTTTTTTCCACTACTCAAAAATAACAAATAATTACCTTCATTGGAACCCATACCGTAATCGTTGCCACTTCCTGCCCCCGACTGCACCATCCTCTCCAAATGAGCGATCCGATTGGCTTCGTCACGACGCATTTGTCGCTCTCTCTGAAATTGGCTCAGTTACCGTAATCCCGTAGTCGCTAGAAAAAAAATTTTACTACTAAAATGTTTGACTTGGAATTCTAAACAACTATGCAGTTGGAAGTTTTGCTCTAGCTAGTACGGTAGCCGAGACACAGCTGGTTTTCTTTGCGCTCTCTCACTCTCTCGTCTCAAAAAGCTAACTCGGCTTAAAATGAACCTTTTCACACCATTTTTTCACCATTTTGAAGCTTAAAAAATGCTCTTCAAAGCCAACTACTCACCTTCAACTCAGGACTCCAAAAAGTCTTAATACTGTTCATCGTCTGATTCAACTTCTCCATTATCGTATCATATTCGACCTTCAGCTGCTCATACTCCCTCGCCAGACCGCCCGTACTCATTCTCGACATTCCCGGTTGCATCATATCGTAATCCTGGTTGGCTGACGTGGCTGCCATGCTGGAATTAGGGGAAATGAAATTTAGGGGGTACTGTAGGTCTCTTAAGGGGTACTGTAGGTCCCAGATTTTTAGGGTCGGGAATTTTTTTTGAGTTTTTCTGCTCAAAGAACTTCTCAAAAGCTACCCGTCCATTTTTGATGGAACGCTTCAATTCTTATATTATACTCCCCAGGGGGACCCCTCTAGACCCCTCTAAACACCCCCAGAACCCAAAAAATGCTTAAAAAATACCAAAAAGTACCCAAAAAAAGGCCCAAAAGCCCTGAATTCCTGGTTGAAAAAGAGAGAAATGGGCATCCCGGCTACCCCACCAAATTGTTTCTCTAATTGTGTCGCCCCCCACCCAAATAACATTAGGCCACCCTCTCCCCTCTCTTCCTCTACTAGAGAAACCACACATTGGTCACTTTGCTAGGCTTTGGGGGAGGCTGAGAAGTGTGAAATTTGAATTTCTGAGGTTGCTGGCTTTGAAATGAGCCCAATATTGCCTATATTTCAATAACTCGATTTTTGGACCGCGACGCAGACCGCGACGCGTCCGAAAAATAAAAGTTGACGGAGTATAAGCAATATGGGGCTCATTTCAAAGCTAGTGAGCTCAGGAATACGTTTTTGACTGTTTCCAAATGAGAAAATGAATTTGGGAGAAATTTGGAAATTTTTGACAATTTTTAAAAATTATGAAAATTTAATTTTTTTTCAATTTTTCGCTAGAAACTTAATATCAAGGCTGGAGACTATGTTCTTGAGGTTCCTGATGTTGTCAGCTTCAAAATGAGCTTCATATTGCCCATATTCCATCAAATTTTAATTTTCGGGTGCGTAGCGGTCGGCGTCGCGTGCGGATAGGTCAAAAATCAAAATTGACGGAATATAAGCAATATGGAGCTCATTTTGAAGCTAGCAAACTCAGGAAGGCGTTTTTGATCTTTTCCGAGTTCAAAAATGATTTTTGGAAAAATTAGGAATTTTTTCAAATTTTCGGGAAAACTATGAAAATTTTGAAAATTTTGAAATTTGGAGGAATATAGGCAATATAGGGCTCATTTTGAAACTGCTAATTTCAGGAATTCAAATATCATAGTTTCGGACCATTTTTCTGTGGTTTCATAATTTTATACCCAAAAAATCTACCTATTATGTTGCCAGAACGCATTCTGAGTCGGAATCGGATTCGAAAGTGTCATTGAGTTGCCTCGTTGAAATGGGTATCCTTGTTGTTGTTGATGAACAGGATGAGGATGAGAAGTGGAGATTTCCAGTGGTAGATACGATGGTTGATGGATCGGTTTGCCGGTGGTACCCACCGGCTGCATCAGATCGTAGTCTAGAGAGTCTTTGTAGGCGTCAAGGACTCCCAAACCGTCCATCGAGCGGTGTTGTCTGGAAATTTGAGATGAATTTGGGTTTTCTAGCGATTTTGAAACAAATTTCGAAAAAAAAAATTTTTTTCAGGGAAAAAAATTATGACCTAACTTTCCCCTCCCATGGCCTAGGTTTTGATTTCTAGGCCACGAGACCTAGCCCATTGAACTCAGCTCGTCAAGACCTTTCAAATGAGTATAATCATGACTAGGTTACGGTAGTTTTGAATTTTTTCGAAATTTGGGTCTCGCCACGAAAACAGAAAAACTACCGTATCTCAGCCAATTTTGGGATTGTCAACTCGCAAAAAATATTTTTGAAATCAGCGTGTCAAGCCGGTTTGAATGAGTATAATCATGACTAGGTTTTGACTACTTTGGGTCCCGCCACGAAAATACGGTAATTCGTAAATTCTTGATTTCGTGGCGGGACCCGAAGTTAATGGAACCCAGGCTTGTGGGTACTTTTCTGAAAGCTCTCGGTGAGCTGAACCCAAATCTTATGTTATTTTTGAGATTCCGGGTCCCGCCACGACTTTAAAGGCGCATAACTAACTCAAAATTCGAAATCATCAGAACCATGGCTTGTGGGTACTTTTCTGAACCGGAAAAGCGTCCTGAACCCAATTTTTGTAGTTTCGTGGCCTAATTTTGGGTTTGTAGGCCATCTCCCTTACCTTTGCAATGTTCTCCTTGAGGTGGCTGCAATCGATGGAACCGATGGATATCCCATCGCATTTCTTCCAGTCGAATTCATCACTGAAGTCCGACTACTGTAGGGGGCGGGGCCTAAAAGATTTTTTTTGAATTGAAAAATTATAGTTTGTAGTTTGTAGTCTACCTGGTGCCATATCTGGATAGTTAGATGGACCCGGCACGTGATCACCGTAGTTGGGCCATTCGCCACCGTTACCGTACCACGCGCCTCCGCCACCGCCTCGATCCAGCTTTTATCTGCAAAGATACTGATGATTTAGAGAGATTTAGAGGGATTTGGAGGGGTTTAGAGGGGTTTCAATGACGAAAAAAAAAATGAAAGATCAAGGAAAATCAGCTTGGAAATTCAAGAATAGACTTTTGGAACTTTTAAAATCGGATTCAAGGCGCCGAGAGCTTTCAGAAAAGTACCCACAAGCCCTTACTCTGAGCAATTTTCTTTTTTGACTGACCTATGCGCCTTTAAAGTCGTGGCGGGACCCGGGATCCGAAAGTTAATACAAAAATTGGAGCCAGCTTGTCGAGAGCTTCTAGAAAAGTACCCACAAGCCTAGGTTCCTACGAATGTTTATTTTTTGGGTCCCGCCACGAAAATACGGTAGTTCGAAATGTTTTGAATTTCGTGGCGGGACCCAAAATGTTCCAAACCTAGTCATGATTATACTTATTTGAACCGGCTTAACACACTGATTCCAAAAATATTTTTCGCAAGTCAAAAATTCTAAAATCGATTGAGTTACCGTAGAAAATGTGTTTTCGTGGTGGGACCCAAAACTCAAAAAAAATCAAAATGACCGTAACCTAGTCATGATTATACTCATTTGAAAGGTCTTGAAGAGCTGAATTCATTGGGATAGGTTTCATGGCCTAAAAATCGAAACCTGGGCCATGGTTGGAGAAAGTTAGGCCTTAATTTTTTTTTCTTCCAATTTTCACGAAAAACGTTGAAAATGGGTTCTAAAAATTGGAAATTGAGTTCCAAGAAATGAAAAAATTTAAAAAAAACCTCAAAAATATGATTTCAAGCCAAGAAATAGTTATTTTCCGTCAAAATTAACACCTTTTCGTAAAAAAATATTGAAAAATATGTCGTTTCCCTCCTAAAATCAAAGGATTTCTATCAAATTTCTCACCAAAATTCCAAAAAAAAGCTTCAAAAACCCCGAAAAACTCTCAAAAATCGCGTCAAAAAGTCAAAAAATCGAAAAGACACAGCCGGAAACACCAAAATGCTCTCTTCTTTTTCTTCTTCTCTGTGGAAGGGGGGAGGGAGGCTTGTGCGTATAGAACGGCCGCGCGCGCGCAAAGAGCCAAAAGGAGAGAGAGAATGAAAGAGAGACGCAGATAGTTAGACAAAGAGAAGTGGAGGGAGAGAGAGAGAGAAGGAGGCCAAAGGAGGAGGACGGATGAAGAAGGGGGGATAAGGAAGGAGGAGGGGAAGGACTGTAGGAATTATATGGTGATTTTCTCTTTTTCTTTATTTTTTGGACCCTTTACCTTGAAAAATCCCCCGAAAAAAAATTCTGGCCTGACTTTCCCCACCCATGGCCTAGAAACCCTTTACTCGGCTATGAAACCCAGCCCATTGAATTCAGCTCGCTGAGAGCTTTCAAATGAGTATAATCATGACTAGGTTACGATCACTTTGGGTCCCGCCACGAAAACCCTAAATTTCGAATTATCGTATTTTCGTGGTGGGACCCGAAAAATCAAAAGTGATCGGAACCAGGTCATGAATATACTCATTCGAACCGTACTAACTTCCTAATTCCGAATATATAAGTGTTGGGTCGATAATTGCAAAATTGGATGAGATACGGTAGAAAATGCATTTTCGTGGTGAGACCCAAAATCCAAAAAAAATCAAAATGATCGTAACCTACTCATGATTATACTCATTTGAAAGCTCTCAACGAGCTGAACCTGATGGGCTAAGTTTTGTGATCTAGAAATCGGAACCTAGGCCATCGGTGTAAAAAGTTAGGCCATAATTTTTTTTTTGAAAACTTTTTTTTTAATTTTTATGATTTTTTTTAAAATTTTCCCAGTCTTTTTTGGAATAAAAATGGAGGTGTAGATGATGAAAAGTCTAAAATCCAGAAAATATCTAAAAACAATTTTTTTGAATATTTTCAAAAATTCAGAAAAACGTTTAAAAAATTTTTTTCAGAAAAATAACTTGCAAATGGTTAGTCTTTATAAAAAAACTGTCTTTTCGATCCTGAAAACATATCTTTTCTCTGTCTGTTTTCACAGAAAAAAGAAAAAATAGAGGATATCGAAATGGGTGGAAATGAGACGGAAAGAATGAGAACGGCTAGGCAGCAGAAGGGGGCATGAAAACAAGGGGAAAGATCAGAGGACGATAGAGAGAGAGAGAGAGAGAGAGAGAGAGAGAGAGAGATTGTCTTCTTCTTCTCAAGGTGACCCCCCTCTACCACCCATGCAAGACCCCCCTTTGGTGTGTTTACACACCAAACCAAATTGCTGGGTCTTCTCGATAGCTGGACATGACTTTTTCTCTTCAACGCTTTTTGGTTGTTTTTGGGGTCTAGTTAAGAACTTTTTTTTATTTTTCAAAAAAAGCCATTTGGAGAACATGATTTTTCTACAAAAATTATTTTTCGATCAAAAAAAATTTTTTTTTGGATTTTCAAAAATTTTCGAAAATTGAAAATTGTCCACGGATGATAGAATTAGATAAAATTTCTTGATTTTTTAGTATATTCCACTTTTTTATCAAGTTATTATGGGTTTTTTTTCTATTTTTTTTGAAAAAAATTATTTTTCATGAAAAATTTTTTTTACATTTTCAAAAAAATTTTCGAAAATTGAAAATTGTCCACGGATGATAGAATTAGATGAAAATCCTTAATTTTCTAGTAAATTTCATTTTTTAAAATTATTGTTATGACAGTTTTTTCTTTTGTTCTAGAAAAACTATTTTTTGATTGTAAAATTTTTTCTGGATTTTTAAATAAATTTCAAAAAATTAAAAAGTGTCCGCGATTAGTAAAATAAGATGAAAAACCTCAATTTTCTAGTAAATTCCGTTTTTTTGCAGTTTTTTCTATATTAAAAAAAATTGTGTTTTTGTGAACACTTGATCGATCATCTTCATCACACAAATCACAATGATGAGAAAAAAAGTGAAGAAAAAAAGAGAAAAAGGGATAGAAACTGTACGAAATGAGGAAAGTGACGGGGAGGGAGAAGAAAACAATTAGACAGTGGGAGAAAAGGGGGAACAAAAGAAACGAACAAGAAGAAATTGATGACTTTTTGAGTGAAACAAAGGAATGAGGTAGCAGGGGATTTTTCGAAATTTGAATTTTCGGGAAATAATTTTTTCGATCAAAAAATTGAAATTTAGTTTTAAAAAAATTTCGAAAACACACAGACTTTTAAATTTTTTAAATTAATTCGTTGAAGTAGTTAACTTAGTTATTTCTTAAGTTTAAAAATTTTGAAAAAATCCAAAAATAGTGCTGAAAATAGTATTTCATTAAAAAACACAGAAATTTTCTGATTCGGGTTTGTTGTCATGCAAAGTTAAATGCATTGCAAATTTTATTAAACATTCCAAAAATAAACTGTAATTGTTGAAGGAAATAGTTTTATTAAAATTCTAATAAATGTTAAAATTTCAAAATTTCCTGGAATTTTTTGAAAAAAAAATATTCGATAACAAAATGGACCTTTTTTGGAAAATTCTTCAAAACTGATTTTTAAAAAAAAATTATCTTATAAAAAGTAGTTTATTTTATATTTAACTTTATAAAATGCTTGCTAACGCTTACTTTTTTGAAAAAATTCTATTCGATAAAATTCTAATAAAAATCTGGGCACTATTTCGTTAAATCATCAAAAAACTATTTTTAATCACCAAACTTCAATAAAATTAAATTTTCGCTTTATTTATTTTTTTATAAGCTATGAGCAACATGTTATATTGAATTATATAGAAAATCTTAAAAATCTGAAAAAATAATTTTTTTTAGTTTTCAAAAAATCCTTGCTCTCCCAAAAAATCTCATTACGGGTCGGGGGTAAAAGGAGGGGAGGGAGGTAAAACTAAAAGAAGAAAGAAAAGAAACCTCAATAATATAAAAGTAGTGTATGTATGTGGGGGGAAGCTCTTGGAAAAGGGGCCCTTTTCGGGGGGAAGGTCCATAGTACTACATTGAGAGAAGAAGAGGAGGAAGCTGAAGAGAATGAGAGAGAGAGAGAGAGAGAGAGAGAGAGAGAGAGAGAGAGAGAGAGATGTGTGCTTCGAGTGCGCGAAGCCATTTGGCTTTGCGCCAAGAGAGAGAGAGAAAGAGACGCAGAGGTCATTTATCATAAACCAGTGAAATAAAGCTACCGTATCTCGGCTACCGTAACCGCTAGAAAAAAATTGTCAACTACAACAATAATCCTTTTTTAATTCTGAGCAACTTTCTAGTTAACAGCTACCTGCTAGCTGTTACGGTAGCCGAGTTACAGCTAGTTTTTCTCTGCGCTCTCTCACTCTCTCACCTCTAACTTTGGAATATCGTATCTCTGGCTAGAATTGAGGTTTTTAGACCGTTTTTAACCTATTTTCCAGTTAAAATTAAGCTTTTCAAAGCAAAATAGGCTGCTCCGCCCACTTAGCCACAAATAGGCTCCGCCCACCTAGCTGAGAGCTCATCACGTTGAAATTAGTACTCAAATGGGGAGGGGGTGAGAAGGGCAGGATATCTTCTTCTTCTTCTTCTCCAATTTCTGAAGAATGAGAAAATGAAGACGTGAAGCGAGTAAGAAAGAAAGAAGGGTGTGGCCCCACTCCTTCACGCGTAAAAATAATGAAAACGATACCCATCCCCCCTTATTTACGGGGGGAGTGAGTAGGGAGGAGGGGAACTGGAAATTTGTGGGGAAATGGGTGAAAAATAGGTTAAAAATGGGTTAAAACCTTAGAAAAGCCACTAAAAACTATGATTTTCCATAAAAATTCGAATATAAACGAAAAAAAAATTTTTTTGTAAATCGACCCCTAAACATAAATTATATAGGAAAAATGGCTTGGAATAGGCTGAAATAAATTTAAAAACAAGCTAAAATAACCCGAAAAACTCAAAAAACCCCTTCAAAAACAATCATTTTCACAGAAAAAATTCGAAAAAACGAAAAGTTAATTTTCTCGTAAATCGACACTAACCTCCGTAAATCGACATGAACCATATTCGAACAAAGGCTAAAATAGGTCAGAAATAGGCCAAAAATAGGTCAGAAAAAAGCTAAAAATCACTGAAAATCCCTCAAAAAAGCTCAAAATCACGATTTTCCGAGAAAGAAGCTGAAAAATAAAATTATCGTAAATCTACCCCGTAAATCGACACGAACCCTATTAGTAAAAACGCCATAAATAAGTCAAAACTAGGCTGAAAATAGGTCTAAAAGAGCCTGAAATCCTTGGAAACCTCTTAAAATTACATATTTCCTAGAAAAAATTCGAAAAAAGAACGAAAAAAAGACCGCGTAAATATACCCCGTACATCGACACGAACCTAATTAAAAATTTAGTTGAAAATAAGGCAAAAATAGGCCTACAACAAGCTAAAAATAGCTGTAAACCCTCAAAAACCTACGAATATGCATATTTCCAAGAAAAAATTTGAAAAAACTGAGAAAAAAATTCCTCGTAAATCTAACCCGTAAATCGACACCAAAGAGAAAGAGAGAGAGAGAGAGAGAGAGAGAGAAAGAAAGAGAGAGAGAGAGAAAGACGCAGACACTTCCAAATGTTGCTGAAGACAAAATTGAAATTGCATGAGAGAAAGGAGAGTGTCAAGACCAATTTGAATACTAATTTAGTGCCCTTCTCCTCTCCCCTTTTGGTCTACTCTCCTACACTTTATGCCGATTTACGGGGGATGGATTATAAATTTTTTTTCATTTTTATACGTCAGAACTCTTTATTTAGAACAATAAATTAGGCTTTATCATCAGCAAAAGACGATTTCCCAGCTGCGAACAGTTTCTTTAGGAAATCCGCCATAAGTTTTCCCATTTCGGAGAACATATTGGATGATGGGGGAACTGGAGTTGCCCCATCGGCAAGGGTTACACGTTTTTGTTGCTGAAATATGAAAATTCGGAATCAGCAAGTCAAGACCTTTCAAATGAATATAATCATGACTCGGGTTTCGAATATGGCCTGACGTTCTCTGCTCATTGCCTAGGATTCCATTTCTAGGCCACAAGACTTAGCGCATTAAGTTCAGCTCGTTGAGAGCTTTAAAATGAGTATAATCATGACTAGGTTACGATAAATTTGGTTTTTTCGAAAAATTGGGTCTCGCCACGAAAATACATTTTCTACCGTAACTCGCTTAATTTTGGGATTTGTTTTCTGAAAATAATATTTTTGGATAGAGCGCGTTTAGCCGGTTTGAATGACTATAATCATAACTAGGTTCCAATCACTTTTGATTTTTTGGGTCTCGCCACGAAAATACGGTAATTCGAAATTTTCCGTTTTCGTGGCGGGACCCGAAAAATGAAAATTGCTTGGAACCTAGTCATGATTATACTCATTTGAAAGCTCTCGGTGAGCTCAATTTATCCCTGATAATGAAAAACTCTAGAAAATAATTTTTGATAGGAAAATCTAAAAAAATTCGGAAAAAAATAAAAAAAAATTTTTTTGGATCCCGTCACGAGATTACGGTACTTAATTTTTTTTTCTTAGATATTCATGCTCAGATTGATATTGAGCTAGTTCTCATCTAATATTTCAGAAAACCTCACCGGAATATCCTTCTGTGCTCCTGGTGCCTTGGATGGTAATGGTGCGGAACGAGTGGTACGCTTGACAACGTCCTGGAACAGAGCTACAGTAACCCAACCGAAAATATTTTCATTGAGTTCAACTCGCCGAGAGCTTTCAGAAAAGTACCCACAAGCCTAGGTTTGAAGCACTTTGGGTTTTTCAGGTCCCGCCACGAAAATACGGTAGTTCTTGAATTTCGTGGCGAGACCCAAAGTGATCAGAACCTAGTCATGATTATACTCATTTGAAAGCTCTCGGCGAGCTAAACACGAATCTTACCTTGACATCACCCAAAACCTGTCCTGGAGCCTTGGATGGTAGAGGTGCCGAACGAGTGGTACGCTTCACAGCGTCTTGGAGGAACTGAAAATGATTTTTTGTCAAATAAATGTTTTTTTTAAATTTAGGAAGTCGAGAGCTTTCAGAAAAGTACCCACAAGCCTATGCTCTGAGCATTTTGGGTCCCACCACGAAAATACGGTAGCTTCAGTTTTCGAATTTCGTGGCGAGACCCAAATTGCTCTAAACCTAGGCTTGTGGGTACTTTTCTGAAAGCTCTTGACGAGATGAACTCAATGGAATAGGTCTCTAGGATTCTTACATGTTTTCTGGCATCAACCACAACGATGAAAGCCACCAAGGCGAGAAGAACAAGAGAGAGTTTCATGTTTGCAGAACTGACTTTTAGGGGACTTGGGAGAGTTTTTATAGTAGGTTTTGGGGGTTCATAGGTTTTATGAAAAGGCGTAAACTATGAGAAAGTTCCTGGTTGATTGGTTTTTTGGTGTTTGAAGTTTTTTGAAAAAAAAACTAAATCTAAAAAATATCAGATTTTTCAAAAAAATGGTCGAAAATCACTCAGAAATCATTAAAAACCATTTATTATAAGCAAAAAAAAATTTTTTAAGACGTAAAAGAGATGAAACAGGAAAAATTAAATTATTCGTCGTCCAACTGATCAAAACTCGAGTCTTCTTCGGAATCATCCTCTTGAATCCTCTCCAACTCCTCCTTGGCTTCCTTCAATTGGCTCTTCACTCTTTCCAACTCATTTTCAGTCTCCTTTTGTCTCTCTGCCATTTCCAGGGTTATTTTCTCAGAAGATTCACACATTTCCTCCAATCTCTTGTTCAATGCCTCCACAATTCCATTCAATCTCTTCACTTCCTCTTCAGAATCTGCCAACTTCTCAAGTGAATCTTCTGCTTTCTCAATCAGTTCCATTCTCATTTGCTCACCATGCTTCATTTCCATATGTTTTCTTTTCTCTGTCTTCTCCGACCAATTAATCCAATCTATTTGATTCTCTCTCATTCTCCGGTACAGTTCCTGTTCCTTCACCTTCCACTCCCTTGATTCCTTTTCATATCGAGCCACCGTCTCTCGAGATTCCTTCAATTGCTCATCTCTTTCAGCTAACTCCTTTTTCAGTCTACAGTAATCCTGATCTTCTTTTCGAGATGTTTTGATTTCCTTTCGAATCTTTTCCATCTCTTTTTTGTGTTTTTCTTCAATTGATTCAAGTTTTCTAAAAAAATGAGATATTGGTAACAAAGCTATAGTCCTAAAACTCACTTATTAAATTCTTGGACAATTTCTTCCTACATAACAGTCATCATAGCCTTCAATTCATTCATTTGCTTGGTTGTTACCTTCTTTTCATCAATTTTCTTCTCTTTTTCAGCTTCATTCTCCTTTTCTACCGTAATCTTCTCCTCCCCTATTTCATCCCATTTTCTCTTCCATTCCAATCCCTCCTTCTTCGCCTTCTCCACAAACTCAAACAAAAATTGTTGATACTCAAATAAAATTGGTTCAACATTAGCCTCCGGATCATCTTTCATAATATTCTCCACCTGCTCCCGAGTTTTCCATTCTTCAACCATCATTATCTCTTCATAATCTTTGTCTCGTTGACGAAGTGTCTCATAAATGTTTGATCGATTCTTACTCATATCTTTCAAAGGGTAGAATGGTTTGCCGAAATCCCCTTGGAGAGCTGTTTCCAAAGAAAGAAGCGTTCGCACCGACGCGTATTGAATTCTTGCTCTAATAGGAACCATGTATTCCTTTTCCTCTTTCTTCTTCTCACTTTCCGTCAACATCTTCAAACCAGCATCATAAAACTTGTTGCAAAGAATCACAGTTTCCTTTGAATATAAACGAATAGCATCATCGATCGATTTCCCCTCTCGCAACGCCTTGTCGACTGCTTTTGTAACTGCGCCCCTCTTGATGAAGATCTGATGGAGAGTCTCAATCTTCATCTCATTCAGCCGATTTGCCGTACCGGCTGATGCCTTCTGGCACACTTTCATAGTCATCTTCTCCATTGATCCGGTTACGAGTTGGTCGATATAACAGATTCTGACATCAGCTTCTTCCTGTGCACTGGTTTTCTCCATTCTGCAAAATAAATCATATAATCCAGACCTCTTCTAGAGTGATACAGCCAAAGAATGCCTAAACTAACCTTCTCAAAAGGGGAATCTCTTTTCTCATGGCCTCTTGCTCAGTTTTCCACTCTTCTGTTTTAGATTTCCCATCAATCTTTGCCACCATCTTTTCGATAACCGATTTGACATTTCTGCATAGTCTATCAATTCCTAGAACATTCAAACCTAAGGCATTGTTGATCGAAGGAGAAGATTTTTCCTCTTTTTGTGACTTCTTGTCCAAGATTCTCGACAGCTCTCCCATATCGATTAGGAGCTGGTTGAAAGTCTCAATCTTCAACTCGCAAAGCTGATTCGCCATTTCGACTGACCCTTTCTCGTACACATATCTGCTTAATGGCTCCATTGATTTGAATATGACGTTTCGATCGATAATTCCTTTCTGAAAGAATATTACTCTGGAGAGAGGAACAAGGGTGAGGGGTGAGAAAAGAGAGGGACTGGATAGAAGGGAAGAACGATGCAGAATGAATGACTGGGTAGGAGAGACACCATCTAGTCAACTAATGGGTCTCACCACGAACACTAGCTCCGCCCATGTATTCCCCCGAGGGGAAGACAGGTATGGGTTATCGCAGATGTGGTAGGTGTCATGAGAACCAGTCTTGTCAGCGCAAGACAGTTGTCTATACAGTGGCGGCCATAAATGTATTAATAATCGGTCTTTTCAGTTCAAAATGGTCAAGTTTAGGTGTTTGTAGCAAAGTGGTATTGTTCTGAATTTTTCAGGGAAGTTAGTTGATAGCTGGATTTGCATTTTGTTAGTGGAAAACTTTTCTCTGAAATTATTTCTAAGAGCTACACGGTTCGTTGAAGGAAACTTCCCTGAAATTTTGTAGATTTCAGTGCAAAATAGCTTGTTTTTCAACATCCATCTCTTCAACGAGCAGTGTAGCTTTTAGAAATGATTCTAGAGAAAAGTTGTCAACTAACAAAATGCAAATCCAGATATTAACTGACTGCCCTGAAAAATTTAGACTAATACCACGTTTCCCCACTTTGCTACGAACGCCCAAAGTTGATCATTTTGAATTGAAAAAAACCGATTATCAATACATTTATGGCTAGCACTGTATGTATTTTTGAGAGCTGGTAGGTGGCAAATGGAATAAGATGCCGGGCCGGCTGACAACTCTGATTCTATCCATAGTTAATTTTCCTCAGAATAAATCAATTAATATCCAGTGTCAAAATCAAACTTTTGAAATATCAATTTACATAGCACGGAAGAACTATGACAGCTGAACATGTCGATTACTGAACGCAAAATTAGAATTTCTTTAAATTCATGTGCTCACTAGCTTCAAAATGAGCTTTATATTTTGTCAACTTTGAGTTCTAGGGTCAGACGAGGATTTTTCAGCTAAATCCAAAATTTTTTTTTAAATACTCAGAAAACAATAAAAACCATTTATTACCAACAAAAACGTTCAGAAAAGACATGAAAAAAAAGAAAATGAATTAGTTATCCGAATCGTCCAATTGATCGAAACTTGAGTCTCCGGAATCCTCCTGCATCCTGTCCAACTCTTCCTTGGCTTCCTTCATTTGGCTCTTCACATCTTCCAATTCTATTTCAGTCTCCTTCTGCTTTTTTGTCATTTCTAGGGTCATTTTCTCAGAAGATTCACACATTTCCTCCAATGTCTTGTTCAATGCCTCCACAATTCCATTCAATCTCTTCACTTCCTCTTCAGAATCTGCCAACTTCTCTAGTGAATCTTCTGCTTCCAACACTTTCTTCGTCAGTTCCATTCTCATTTTCTCATCATCCTTTATCGCCTTCTTTTTCATTTCCTCCATTTTCTTTGACAGTTTCAATAACTCCAATTCATTCTTTCCCATTCTCTCGAACTGTTCCTGTTCCTTCACTTTCCACTCCCTTGATTCCTCTTTATATCGAGCAATCGTCTCTCGAGATTCCTTCAATTGACCATCTCTTTCAGCTAACTTCATTTTCAGTCTACAGTAATCCTGATCTTCTTTTCGAGATGATTTGGTTTCTTTTCGAATCTCTTCTAGCCCTTTGTTGTGCTCTTCCATTGCTACATCCAAATCCTTCTTCACTTCTTCCAACTCATTCTCAGTCTCCTCTTGTCTCTTGTTCAATGACTCTACAACTCCATTCAGTCTTTTTATTTCCTCATTTTTTCCAGCCAAACTCTGTTCCAGTCTACAGTAATCTTGACTAGAAGTCTTTTGAACTTTTTCAATCTCTTTTTTGTGTCTTTCTTCAGCTGATTCGAATTTTCTGAAAACCCGAGATTTTGGAAGTTCCTTATTAATAAAACTCACTTATTGAATTCCTGGAACATATCTTCCTTCATGACAGTCAGCATAGTCTTCAATTCATCTATTTGCTTAGCTAATACCTTCTCTTCCGTCACCTTCCCCTTCTCTACCTTCAATTCATTCTTACTCGATACCTCTTCCTTTTTCACCAAAATCGTCTTTTCTTTTTCCGTTTCCTTTTCTACCGTAACCTTCTCTTTTATTTCAGCTTCCGCCTCCACTGGAGCCTCATCCCACTCCTTTTTCCATTCCAATCCCTCCTTCTTCGCCTTCTCCACGAGTTCAACCAAGAATTGTTGATACTCAAATAAAATTGGTTCAACATTAGCCTTTGGAACATCTTTCAAAAGTTTCTCCACCTTTTCCCAAGTTTTCAGATCTTTGGCTATCATCATCCCTTGATACTTTCCGACTTGTAAACGAATGTCGTCCTTATAAATGTTCCATTGATTCTTACTCATTTCTTTCGAGAGGTAGAACGGTTGATCAGGTTCCCCATGGAATGCTGCTTCTACAGAAAGAAGCGCTCGCACAAACGCATATTGAGTTCTTGCTCTAATAGAAAGCATAAAAACCTTTTCTTCCTTCTTTTTCTCCTCAAATTCTGTCAACATCTTCGAACCAGCATCCAAAAACTTATTGCAAAGTATCGTAGTTTCATTTGAATATGAACTAATTGCATCATCGATCGATTTCCCCTCTCGCAACGCCTTGTCGACACCTCTTGTCACTGCGTCCCTCTTGCTTATAATCTGATTAATAGTCTGGATCTTCATGTTGCTAAGCTCCCTCGCCTTATTGGATGGTGCCTTCTCACACACTTTTCTGATCATCTTCTCCATTGATCCGGTTACGAGTTGGTCGATAGAACAGATTTTGACATCAGCTTCTTCCTGGGCACTGGTTTTTTCTAGCCTGCAAAACATCATGTATTCTTTAATATGTAGACCTCTTCGAAAAACGGTTAAGCTTAAGAAATACCTATTTTTCTCAACTAACCTTTTCAAACCCGGAATCCTTCTTCTCGGTGCCTCTTCCTTAATCTTCTACTCGTCTCCCTTCGATTTCCCATCAATCCCTGGTAACATCTTTCCGATAACCGCTTTGACATTGCTGTACAGTCGATCCATTTCTAGAACATGCAAACCAAAAGCTTTGCTGTCATAAAAAATAGATTTTCCATCTTCTCGCGCTGCCTTATCGACAAGTCTCGTCAGTTCTCCCCTATTTATCAGGATCTGGTTGAAAGTCTCAATCTTCAGGTCGCATAGTTGATTCGCTATCTCGACTGACCCTGTCGCGTACACATATCTGCTCAAAGTCTCCATTGTTTTGAATATGAAGTTTTTCTTCAATCAATAATTCCTTTCTGAAAGAATATTACTCTGAAGAAAGGAACAAGGGTGAGAGATGAAAAAAGAGAGGGTCTGGATAGAAGGGGAAAACGGTGCAGAATGAATGACTGGGTAGGGGAGACACCATGTAGTCGACTAATGGGTCTCACCACGAACACTAGCTCCGCCCATGTATTCCCTGAAGGGAAGACAGCTATGGGTTATCTATCGCAGGTGTGGTAGGTGTCATGAGAACCAGTCTGTGCAGGACAGTTGTCTATATGTAGTAATTCTGACAGCAGGCAGGTGGCAAATGGAATACTAGGCCGGGCTGGCCGGCCGCTTGACAGTTTTGGTTTTATCCATAGTTCATTCTCATCAGAATAAATCAGTTCGAATCCAGTGTCAAAATCAAACTTTCGAAATATCAATGCTTATAGCACGAAAGAACTAGAACAGTTGAACTTGTCGACTACCGATGTCGCGGCGTGCCATTAGGGGGAGTCGGCGGACCCCACACACCGGCGAACTGAGAGTAAGGAGAACTGAGCAAGAGCGTAAATTACGCTGTAGTTGGAAGGACTCTGAATAGAAGAAGCACGGAATAACACGAACACAGTTTTAGAGTAAAAAAGGGTTTATTTTAGGTAAGAAAGGTATTATAAAATGTGGTTAAAAAGGTGGTTCAAAAGTGTATTTATATTTTATGCCAAAAGTAGAGAAAGGGTCCAAGGAAAAGCCTCCGTATGAGGGTGCGTAAAAACCTTGGGGAGCGACGAGCGTTCCGGAGAGAGGGAGTGGTCCACAAGTATTTCCAAGCGTAGCGAGGAACGAGCTTGATTTACGTCCACGAGTAGAGTGCGAGAACCTTTATTCGACGGCGCTGCGTCCCAAGCGTAAAGGGCGCCTGTTAAAGCATCCTAAACTGTACGCATGCTTGGGGAAGCGTCTATGACTCAAGGATTCTCTACCTCAATAGCCAATAAACCCATCAGCAACAGGCTTCAGGGACTTACAATTGGGGAATATAAAAGTGTAGGTCCTCAGACGAACAATCGACTGAATTTATGGGGACTGCAAAGGGCCCACATCAACAATTGCGTGTGTGCCCCGAGGGGTACACACGCAGTGCGATGGAGCGCGCTTTAACAGCGTTGCCCGCGCATTCAAACGCTATTTTACGGAATTAAAGGAAAAGGGGAAATATGAAGAGGGAGATGCCCCTAGTTTTGAGGGCAAAACCACAGCGGGGCATCTAGCGATGCTGGTTGCTGGGCACCTTCTCTACAGGAAGGGGATTCCGGCAACAACCGATATGAAACTCAAAATCAGCATTTCGAGTTTATTTTTGAACTCATGTGCTCACTAGCTTCAAAATGAGCCCTTCATTTATTACTAACTATTTTCTAATCACTTTGACTTTTCACAAGATCACAAAGCATATTATGAAAAATCATCGAAAATCATTTATTGTCAACAAAAATCATTCAAAAGATAAAACAAAAATTATTTATTATTCGTAATGATCATCCAACTGATCGAAACTTGAGTCTTCAGAATCCTCCTGCATCTTCTCCAACTCTTCTGTAGCCTCCTTTAATTCCCTCTTCACTCCTTTTAACTCAAACTCAGTCTTCTTTTGTTTCTCGGCCATTTCCATGGTCATCGCCTCCAATTTCTTGTTCAATGACTCCACAACTACAGTTAGTCTCTTCATTTCCTCATTTTTTTCGGCTTCCAGTCTACAGTAATCCTTCTGAACCTCTTCTATCTCTTTTTTGTGCTCTTCATGTGCTGATTCGAGTTTTCTGAAAATGGAATATTGGTTTTGGAAATATTTTTTTCAAACTCACTTATTAAATTCTTGCAACAGATCTTCTTTCATAACAGTCATCATATTCTTCAATTCATCTGTACTTGGAACCTTCTCCTTCTTTTCAGCTTCCTCTTCTACCGTAACCTTCTCTTTCTTCTCTTCTTCTTTTTCTACCGTAACCTTCTCCTTTTTCTCTGCTTCCTCTTCTACCGTAACCTTCTTCTCTGCTTCCTTTTCTACCAGATCATTCTGTTTGACCACTCCCTTCACAGCCTTCCATGCCTTCTTATTAATTTTAAACAATCGCTCTTGTAAATCAACTAGCTCCTTTTCAACATCAGCATTCGGGTCCTCCTTCAAAATCTTATCCACCCTTTCTATTTCGGCTCTCTTTTTCTGCTTATAAGGCTCCATTTGTTGTCGAATTATCTCGTCAAGGTTCCGATCATCTTTCCTCCTTTCCTCCTTAAATCCAGCCAACATCTCTGTCCCAACATTCATCAGCTTGTCCAAAAGTACCGTAGTCTCGGCTGAATACCAACTAACAGCATTACAGTACACTCCCTCTACCAATCCCTTGTCGACTGCCCTTGTCGCTTCGGCTCTTTTAATTAGGATCTCATTGAGGGTCTGGATCTTCATGTCACTGAACAGTTTCGCTGAGTCGATTGGCGCTTTTTTGAACATTTTCCTGGTCATTCTCTCCAATGACTTGGTTATATTCTTGTCAATGGAGCAGAGCCTGGCATCAGCTGCCTTCTGACCGTAGGTTTTTTCCATTCTGCAAGAAATTAAGTGGTCCAGGGCTCTTTTAAAATTTTAAATAGCTTCAAAAATCATTTCAATCTAATTTTCGAGATACCCCTCTAAACTAACCTCCACAAATCAGGAATCGCTGCCTCTTGCTCAGTCTTCCTCTCCTTTATTTCACCATCAATTTCCGTCAACATCTTTTTGATAACCTCCATTACATTATTGCATAGTCTCAGTACTTCCTCTCTATACAATTCAATTGCCTTTTCGATCGAAGGGTCCCTTTCCGCCATCACTCTCGCCAGCTCTCCTCTATTCTTCAGAATCTCGTTGAACGCCTCGCTTTTCGCCTTGCTCAGCTCTTTTCCCATCTCGGATGACGCCTTCTCATACACATATCTACTCAAAATCTCCATTGGCTTAACGACAAACTCATCGATCATTTGGATTCTCATGGCGGAGAACTCTTGGATCGACATATCGATTCTGGAAGAATATTACTGTGGAGAGGGGAAGAAGCTCCGCCCATGTATTCCTCCGAGGGGAAGACAGATAACTATCGCGGGTGTGTGGCAGGTGACATGACATCCAGTCTTGCCAGCTCAGGAACACTGAAAACGTGGTTTGCACAGATGAGTTTTGACATTCAGATCGTTTTGCTGGATTTTTCGGTAAAATTTTATCCGTTTATGACCTCTGGATAATATTCTTCAAATTCCAACATAGGCCTAGATCCGAAAGTGGCATCACATCCTGTAGGTATCTCTCCATAATCTCGCCTCTCACCGCCCGCTATTCTTTTTTTTTTTGTTTTCTTTTCACAATTTTTATTTTAGTTACCCCTTTGCTTGCCTGTATTTCTGACAAGTGTCATCTCTGTTCCCTGATTTTTTGTATTCAGAATTCGCTGATTCTGAATTTATTGTTGCTTTTTTGTGATAAAATCCAAAAATAGTCCTTCTCGTCGTCAAAAACTCCTCTTTTTTCCAGAATGTTCAACTCATTCAGTGCCGCCGCCAGCCGTCGTTTGAACACTGTCGCCGCTCGCCTCTTCTCCACTGACGGGAGTTCGAAGGTATGTAGTTTAGTGAACCCGAAAAATTTTAAGTTTTGATTTTTTCTCATAAACCAACACATAATTTTTCATTTTTAATTCAATATTTGTGATTCCGAGGTTAGGAGCTTTTAAATGAGCCCCATATTGCTTATATTACGTCAGTTTTTGTTTTTTCGGGGGCGTCGCGGTCGGCGTCGCGGTCGGCGTCGCGTACGGGTAGGTCAGAACTCAAAGTTGACGGAATATAGGCAATATAGGGCTTCTTTTGAAGCTTATAAGCTCAGAAATCTAATTCTGGCAGTTTCAAAGTCCAAAAATTGAGTTTTGAAAATTTGAGAATTTTTCAAAAAACCTCAAAATTTTATTTTTCGTCAGAATTTTGATTTCAGCCACGGAAACTAGATTTATTGAATTTCTGAGCTCACTAGCTTCAAAATGAGCCCCACATTGCCTATATACCATAAGGTTTAATTTTTCGGGCGCGTCGCGGTCCGCTGGTAGGTCAAAACTCAAAATTAACGGAATATAGGCAATATGTGGCTTATTTTGAAGCTAATAAGCTTAAGAATTTGAAAATTGAGTTTAAAAATACTAAAAAAACGTTTCCAGAGCACTCCATACGATGCAATGTGGCAGGCGCATCTCGCTGTCCCATTGAGACACTTTGATGCTATCATAGACGATATCGGTGATGAGCAATATGCTTCGGTAGGATTCTCTAACTAAACTATCTATTCCTTATTAATTTCCAGCTCGGATCCAATTATAAGAAACAAAATCTCAGCCCAGCCATTTTCCCGTCTCCCGCGTTCCCAGTATCCGGCAGTGTTTTCAGCTCAAACCGCAGATTGATGGTTCCACTGGTCTGCCAGATGAAAGGTGTAGTTTGTAGTCTAGCAGACCATAATACTTATTTTCAGACAAACCAAGATACATTTGGTTCATGTTGCACACCCGTTCTCCCTACACTTGCATTAGTCTGAAGACAGTTGAGGCTCTGTTGGGTACACGGGACACCGATCAGCGCATTTTTGATTTGAGAATTCAGGTATTTTAGACTATTCAGACATTATTTTAAGATGAGCAATTTTGTTTCAGGATGAATCGATCGAGATCCAATGCCACGTGTCGAGAGCCAACTACCAACATGTCAATATTCTTGGTATGGATGCACTGAAGAAATTGAATCTGTCATTCCCCATCTTTTGGCAGAAAAACGAGTGGAACTTCGTAGAAATTAATTTTCCTGTAGATTCCTATGCCTTTTCTTATTAAAAGTGCCTTTTTCTGATATTTTATCACTTCTTTTATTTTTTTGTTATTTATATATGAGAATACATAAACAAGCTTCTGTCAAAAATTGATTTTGCTATATTTAAAGGTCACCAAATTTTCAAAATTATACAGTTTTTTAGATAATAGTCCAAAAGAGATTGAGCATTCTGCATTCTGAAAAGAGTTTTTTACACCGTAAGAGCGGAGTGTCGTCGCGAGTAGTCGCCTCGGGGGAAGACATGGGCGGAGTTCGTGGTGAGACCCATCGGATGACTAGATGGTGTCTCCCAGTCATTTATTCTGTATTGTACTACCCAGTTACCCCACTTATCTCTCTCTCTCTCTCTCTCTCTCTCTCTCTCTCTCTCTCTCTCTCTCTCTCTCTCTCTATTTCTTTTTCCTCTTCATAATAATATTCTTGCAGAATGGAAGCTGAAAAATCATCCTACGACAGAATCGTCGAAATCGATCGATTCCACTCCAAAACAATAATGGATATGAAAGAGATTGACAAGAAGTTGTCACCTGATCAAGCAAAGAAGCTAAACTTCATGAAAACTCAATCCATCACTCAACTTCTAAACAGAAGGATCGAAGTGACAGAAGACGTTCATAAAGCGGAGAAAGAAGAGAAAGAGCCAAAGGAATCCGTCGACAGAGCGATAGAATCGTATGAGAGAACGGCTAGAAGACTGTGCAGTATACTAGTGGATGCTGGCTCAAAAATGTTAGCTGAAGTTGAGAGGAACGCGAAGAAAGAGATTCTAAAAGACATCAAACCATTTCCGAAAGATGATAGAATTGAAGAACTGGAAATGGAATTAGCTGAAAGAGATGAGCAATTAAAGGAATCTCAAAAGACGGTTGCTCAGTATGAAAAGGAATCAAAGGAGTGGAAAGTGAAGGAACAGGAACAGTTCCAGAGAATGGAGAAGAATGAATTGGAGTTGTTGAAACTGTCAAAGAAAATGGATGAAATGAAAAAGAAGGCGATGAAGGATGATGAGAAAATGAGAATGGAACTGACGAAGAAAGTGTTGGAAGCAGAAGATTCACTAGAGAAGTTGGCAGATTCTGAAGAGGAAGTGAAGAGATTGAAAGGAATTGTGAAGGCATTGAATAAGACATTGGAGGAAATGTGGGAATCTTCTGAGAAAATGACCATGGAAATGGCAGAGAAACAAAAGGAGACTGAAAATGAGTTGGAAGGAGTGAAGAAGGAATTGAGGGATGCTAAGGAAGAGTTGGAGAGGATTTATAAGGAGGATTCCGGAGAAGACTCAAGCTTCGATCACGTGGATGACTCGGATAACTAATTCGTTTTTTTCCCTTGTTTCTATGGATTTTAATTATTTTTCTGTTGATAATAAATGGGTTTTAATGTTTTCTGGTTATTTTTAAACATTTTAAATTTTCCAAAAATCGGAATATAAACATGGTAATAAAGAACCTTTAGCTCAGAAAATCGCAACTGAGAACTCAAAATTGACGGATTTCAGGTAATTTATGGTTCATTTCAAAGCTCAGAAGCTCAAAATGACAGTTTCCGGTTCAAGAATGGAAATCTAGGTTGATTATTTCTTATTAGCTGCATATTCCATGTCTCACCTGCCTACCATGGGATATTAGGATTTATCTCTTCCCTTTTGGGTGACGCCCTCTAATTAGTCTCGTATTCCATATGCCACCTGCCAGGGATTACTATATATAGATAGAATCTTTCCCTTTCCCCTCGGAGGATTATAGAGGCGGAGCTAGTGTTCGTGGTAAGATCCATTGGATGGCTAGACGACCTCCCTTACCCAGTCTCTCATTCATTTGTTCTCCTTATCCCCAGTAACCTTTTTTCCTTGTAAAATAATTCTATTATTTTTCAGAAAGTCATTTATCGACTACCTCATAACCAAAACAATGGAGACTCTAAGCAGATATCTGTACGCAACAGGACCCATCGAAATGGCGAATCAGCTGTGCGAGATGAAGATTGAGAGAGACAACCAGCTCCTGTTCAAAAGGGGTGAACTGACAAGAGTTGTGGACGAACGAACGCGAGAAAAAGGAAAACCTTTTCCTCCGATCAACTGTATTATTTATGTACTAGAAGCTGATATACAATACAGCAATTTCATAAAGTTTATCGGAAAAATGATTGATGGGAAATATAAGGAAGAAGAGTGGAAGAAAGAGGGCACGGAACAAGAGGTTTCGGATTTTTGGAAGTAAGTTCAGGCATTTCTTCAATTTAAACACTTTGAAAGAGGTCTGAAATACATGATTTTTTTTTGCAGGCTAGAAAAAACCAGTGCCCAGGAAGCAGCTGATGTCAGACTCTGTTCTATCGACCAACTCCTAACAAAATCAATCCAGGAGCAGAATAGAAAAGTGTGTGAGAAGGTACCAGCTGAAAAGGCGTCTCAGATAATCCGCATGAAGATCGATACTATCAGTAAGATCATAATCAAAAGGGCTGAAGTGACGAAAGCAGTCGACAAGGCGTTGCGAGAAGGGAAGTCGGTCGATGATGCAATTGGTTCATATTCAAATGAAACTACGATACTTTGCAATACATTCTTGGATGCTGCTTCAAAGATGTTGAAAGAAAGTGGGAAGAGGAAGAAGGAAGAGTATTTCATGGTTCCTATCAGAGCTAGAACTCAATATGCGTTTGTGCGAGCTCTTCTTTCTGTAGAAGCAGCATTCCATGGGGAACTTGACCAACCATTCTACCCTCAAAAAGAAATTAGTAAAAATCAACTATTCATTTATAAGGACGTTCGTGGACGAGTCGGAGATTATGAAAAGATGATGAGAGTCGAAGATCGGAAAACTCGGAAGCAGGTGGAGAAACTCCTAAGAGATGATCCAAAGGCTAGGGTCGAACCACTTTTGTTCGAGTATCAACAATTCTTGTTTGAACTCGTGGAGAAGGCGAAGAAGGAGGGATTGGAATGGAAGAATAAGTGGGATGATGCTGCGCTGAAGAAGGAAGCTGAAATCAAAGAGAAGGTTACGGTAGAAAAGGAGAAAGAAGGTGAAAAAGAGGAGAAGGCTTTGGAGAAGAAGGAAGAAGTGTTGAGTAAGGATGAAATGAAGGTGGAAAATGAGAAGGTCATGGAAGAGGAGGTACCAACCAAGCAAATAGCAGAATTGAAGAGTATGATGACTGTTATGAAGGAAGAGATGTTACAAGAATTTAATAAGTGAGTTTTAATAAAGATCTTCCAAGTCCAATTTTTTTTTCAGAAAACTCGAATCAACACAAGAAAAGCACGAAAAAGAGATAGAAGAGATTCAGAAGGATTACTGTAGACTGGAAAAGGAATCAGCTGAAAGAAATGAGGAAGTGAAGAGACTAACTGCAGTTGTGGAGTCATTGAACAAGAAATTGGAGGCGATGACCATGGAAATGGCAGAGAAACAGAAGGAGACTGAAAATGAGTTGGAAGGAGTGAAAAAGGAGTTGAAGGAAGTCAAGGAGGATTTGGAGAAGATTAATGAAGAGGATTCAGAAGAAGACTCGAGTTTTGATCAACTGGACGATTCGGATAACTGATTCTTTTTTTTTATTCTTTGATAATGAATTGGTTTTTATGTTATTATGTTATTTTGGTATTTTTAAACAAATTTATTTTAGTTTTAAGAAGAATCAAAATATAAGCAATATGAGGCTAGAAAAAACGGATTTAGCTGAAATGACCAGCTAATTAGCACAGTTGACTGAATTCAAGCAATTTTTGGCTCATTCGACAAATCGAACTCTTGAAAACAGAGTTGGTTCTACTACCGTGTTCAGTGACGCCGAAATCGAGGGCGCTTGCCCCTCGTTTACAGGAGCGTTGTGAAATGTCCTGCGTGTCTCTCGCAGCAAAAATGAGACTACTGTAATTTTTTAAATCGGCACTGTTATTTTTCGTCGTTTTTTTGCTACAAATAGGCGTTTTTCTTCAATTTTCGTTGAATAATCAGATAGATATTGACTTTTTTCAACTGAAAATGAAGAAAAACGACTATTTGATGCAGAAAAACTAGTTAAATTAAATTAATTAGAATTTCGCTTCGAGACCCAAGAGTGACATTTCACGATTTCATTTTTTAAGGCGTGTTGAGCACGGGTCGCACCATCTCTGCTTGAAAATATGATTCTCACAGTTTTCATGTTCAAGGATATACATATGAAATTGATTGTATTTTTAAAATAAGAACCTCATTTTTGATAGAAAGTTAATTTCAACTTTGCAGACCATGAAAAATAACGGATTTTATGCAAAATGAAGCTTATTTTGAAGCTTCATATTCCATGTCTCACTTGGCAACAGGTTATTAGGATCTTTCCTTTTCATCTCGGGGGTTTCTATAATTAGTCTCGTATCCAAGGTGCCACCTGCCAGGGATTACTACATATAGATAGGATCTCCCCTCTGGGAATACATGGGCGGAGCTAGTATTCGTGGTGAGACCCGTTCGATGACGTGTCTCCCCTACCCAGTCATTCATTATTTGTTCTCCCTTTACCCAGTCACCCCCTTTTTCCCTATAATACCACTGAATTGTTTCAGAAAATCGATTAAAGAGAATCCGATCGACTACGTCATAACTAAAACAATGGAGTCATTGAGCAGATATGTGTACGAGAAAGGGCCAATCGAAATGGCGAATCAGTTGTGCGAGTTGAAGATTGAGACTTTCAACCAGATCCTAATCAATAGGGGAGAGCTGGCGAGAATTATGGACAAGGAGGCACGAGAAGAGGGAAAATCTTATCCTCCGATCAGCAAATCTATCAGGTTAACTTATCAAGAAGCTGATAGACTATGTCGGAATGTTGTAGCGGTTATTGGGAAGATGTTACCAGGGATTGATGGGAAATCTAAGGAAGAAGAGTGGAAGACTGAGGAAAAGGCACCTAGAAAAGAGATTCCGGGTTTCAGAAGGTTAGTTTAGGCATTTCTTGAATTTTAATGTGTTCTGAATTTAATTTGTTTTCTTGATTTTTTGAAAGAGGTCTGGAACACATTATTTCTTGCAGAATGGATAAAACCAGTGCCCAGGAAGCTGCTGATGTCAGAATCTGTTCTATTGACAAAGTCGTAACCGAAACAATGGAGAAGATGACCAAGGAAGTGTGCCAAAATGCATCAGCCGGTATGGCAAATCGGCTGTATCGCATTAAATTGCAGACTTTCAATGAGATCCTTAACAAGAGGGTCGAAGGAACGAAGGCAATCGACAAAGCGTTGCGAGAGGGGAGGTCAATCGATGATGCTATTATTTCATATTCGAACGAATCTATGATACTTCTGCACAAGTTCTTGGATGCTTGTTACAAGATGTTGGAAGAAAGTGAGGAGAAGAAGGAGGAAATGGTTCCTATCAGAGCTAGAACTCAATACGCTTCGATTCGAGCGCTTCTATCTGTAGAAACAGCATTCCATGGGGAACTTGACCAACCGTTCTACCTCTCAAAAGAAATGAATAAGAATCAATGGCATATTTATAAGGACGACATTCGTATACAAGTCGGAAAGTATGAAATGATGATTCTTGTCGAAAATGTGAAAACGTGGAAGCAAGTGGAGAAACTCCTAAAAGATGATCCGAAGGCTAATGTTGAACCAATTTTATTCGAGTATCAACAATTTTTGTTTGGAATGGTGGAAAAGGCGAAGAAAGAGGGATTGGACTGGAAAAAGAAGTTTGATGATGCTGCGGTGAAGAAGGTACCTGAAATAAAGGAGACGGTTACGGTAGAAAAGGAGAATGAACCTGAAAAAGAGAAGAATATTCTGGAGAAGAAGGAAGAGGTGCCGAGTAAGAATGAATTGAAGGTGGAGAAGGAGAAGGTATCAACCAATCAAATAGCTGAATTGAAGAGTATGATGAATGTTATGAAAGAAGAGATGTTACAAGAATTCAATAAGTGAGTTTTAATGAGGAACCTGCAAAACCTAATCTCGTTTTTTTTCAGAAAATTCGAATCGGCGCAAGAAGATCATAAAAAAGATATAGAAGAGGTTCAAAAAGGTTACTGTAGACTGGAAAATGAGTTGAAGGAAGTCAAGGAAGAGCACAAAAAAGAAATAGAAGAGATTCGGAATGAGATCCAAACATCTTCGAAAGATGATAGAATTAAAGAACTGGAAATGAAGTTAGCTGAAAGAGATGGACAATTGACGAAATTCCAAGAGATGATCGAACGATATAAAAAGGAATCAGCGGTATGGAAGGTGAAGGAACAGGAACTGTACCGGAGACTGAGAGAGAATCAAATAGATTGGATTGATATGTCGGAGAAAACAGAGAAAATAAAACAAATGGCAATGGAGCATGATGAGAAAATGAGAATGGAACTGACGAAGAAAGTGTTGGAAGCAGAGGATTCACATGAGAAGTTGGCAGATTCTGAAGAGGAAGTGAAGAGATTGAATGAAATTGTGGAGGCATTGAACAAGAAACTGGAGGAAATTTGTGAATCTTCTGAGAAAATGACCCTGGAAATGGCAAAGAAACAAAGGGAGACTGAAAATGAGTTGGAAGAAGTGAAGAAAGAGTTGAAGGAAACCAAGGAGGAGTTGGAGAGGATTCAAGAGGAGGATTCCGAAGAAGACTCAAGCTTCGATCAGTTGGATGACGAATAATTATCTTTTTTGCTTCTCTTATCAATGTTGTTAATAATAAATGGTTTTCAATGATTAATGAATTTTGGAAACATTTTTAATTTTGTAAAAAATCAGAACACTTTTGGATTTAGCTGAAAAAAGACTTAGTACCTGCCGTCCAAACATTTTCTTGAATTTTCGATCTGAAAATTAAAAAAAAACAGAAAACTGGCAGTTCCATTGGATTCTACGAAGTCGATTACATCAAGAACAAAATTTGAAACTGTTTCGAACAACAAAAAAAAACCAGAATCGCATTTTCATTAGAAACGTAATTTCAACTGTGCAACTCAGTGTTGCTGAGCTAATCAATTCAAAAATGAACCCCATATTGCCTATATCCCGACATCTTTGTGTTTCGATACGCTACGCCGACCGTGAAGAACCTGAAATTTAAAAATTGTATAATATGAACATAGGTAAAATTGGGCTCATTTTGAATCTAGTGAGCTAGTCACAAATCAAGGAGATTCTAATTGGTTTCGTATTCCATGTCTGCCAACTCTCGGGTTTACATAAAGATAGGATCTTTTTCCTTCTGCTCGGGGGAATACATGGGCGGAGCTAGTGTTCGTGGTGAGACCCATTGGCAGACTAGACGGTGTCTCCCCTACTCAGTCATTCATTCGTTTGTTCTCCCTTCCATCCCGTCACCCCCTTTTTCCTTGCAATACCATCGAATCCTTTTTCAGAAAATCGATTGAAGAGAAATCCAGTTAATCGACGACGTCGTAACCAAAACAATGGAATTTTTGAGCAGATATGTGTACGAGACAGGGTCAGTCGAAATGGCTAATCAACTGAGCGAGATGAAGATTGACACGCTCAACCAGCTCTCAATCGATACTGGTGAACTGGCTAGAGTTGCCGATGAGGCGGAACGAGAAGATGGAGAACCTTTTTCTTATGGCAGCAAAGATTATGGTTTGTATCTTCTAGGAACTGACAGACTATGCAGAAATGTCAAGGAAATTATCGGAAAGATGATTGATGGGAAATCGAAGGAAGGAGAGTGGAAGACTCTGAAAGACGCCATGAGAAATGGGATTCCGGGTTTGAGAAGGTTAGTTTAGGCATTTCTTAGACCTTACCACTTTAAGAAGAGCTCTCGATTACATGATTTCTTGCAGAATGGAAAAAACTATCGCCCAGGAAGCTGCTGATGTCAGAATCTGTTTTATCGATCAACATCTATCTAGATCAATGGAGGAGATGATTAGAACAGTGTGCGAGAAAGCGCCAGATATGGCAAGGGAGCTTAGCAACATGAAAATTGAAATTTCGAATCAGATCTTAAACAAGAGGGACGAAGTGACGAAGGCAGTCGACAAGGCATTGCGAGAGGGGAAGTCAATCTACGAAGCCCTTTGTATATATTCAAATGAAACTACGATACTTTTAAAAACGCTAATGGATGCTGGTTCAGAGATGTTGGCAGAAAGTGAAAAGAAGAAGGAAGAGAGTTTCATGATTCCTATCAGAGCAAGATTTCAGTACGCGACGGTGCGAACACTTATTTCTTTGGAAGCAGCATTTCGAGGGGAACTAGACAAACCATTCTACCTTCCGAAAGATATGAGTGCAAATCGATGTACTATTTATAAGGACATTCGTTCACGAGTCGGAAAGTATCAAGGGATGATGATAGTCGAAGATCTGAAAACTTGGGAAAATGTGGAGAAACTTCTAAAAGATGATCCGAAGGCTAATGTTGAACCACTTTTATTTGAATACCAACAATTCTTGTTTGAACTTATGGAGAAGGCAAAGAAGGAGGGATTGGAATGGAAGAAAAAGTTCGATGAGGCTGCGGTGAAGAAGGAACCTGAAATAAAAGAGAAGGTTATGGTAGAAAAGAAAAAGGAAGCTGAAAAAGAGGAGGAGACTTTGGTGAAGAAGGAAGAGGTATCGAGTAAGGATGAATTGAAGGTGAAGAAAGAGAAGGTCACGGAAGAGAAGGTATCAGTTAAGCAAATGGATGAATTGAAGAATATGCTGACTGTTATGAAGGAAGAGATTGTCCAAGAATTCAATAAGTGAGTTTCAATGAGGAACTTCCAAAACAATCAAGTTTTTTTCAGAAAATTTGAATCAGCTGAAGAAAGACACAGAAAAGAGATAAAGAAGTTGGCTGATTCTGAAGAGGAAGTGAAGAGACTGAACGGAGTTGTCGACTCATTGAATAAGAGACAAAAAGAGACTGAAAATGAGTTGGAAGGAGTGAAGAAGGAACTGAAGGAAGCCAAGGAGGAGTTGGAGAAGATGCAGGAGGATTCCGGAGACTCAAGTTTTGATCAATTGGACGATTCCGACAACTAATTCATGTTCTTTTCTCTTTCTTCTTTAATTACTTTCTGTTGATAATGAATGATTTGCAATGCATTCTGAGCAGCTTTGAAACATTTGATTTTTATGAAATGCACTTTTTGGCTAATTTCGAAAAACTCAAAGGTCGAGAAATCGAGAAACTTAATTTCCACTGTCCAACACACGGTTTTAGTGTTCCTGGCTCTTTAGCTCAGTTATGAACCCCTTATTTTCTATACTCCGACAAAATTTGTTCTGACGAGCGACTCCAACCGGGACTTACACGAAATTTGAAAAATAACGAAATGTATGCAATATTGGGCTCATTTTGAAGCTAGTGTGACTGCCTACGTTTCTACTTTGTGACATTTTGAGGTTCAGTCATATTTCATAAAGGATCTAGATCGTATAGCTCTCTTAAGTTTCATTTTCCATCTCTCACCTGTCGTCGCTCTTGGGGTGTTAAGATCTTATAGATAGGATCTTTTCTCTTCTCCTTGGGGGAATACACGGGCGGAGCTAGTGTTCGCGGTGAGACCCATTGGTCGACTACATGGTGTCTCTCCTACCCAGTCATTCATTCTGTATTGTTTGCCCTTCTATCCACTTACCCCCTCTCTTTTGTTCTCTTTTTCACAGTTAGATTGTTTCAGAAAGAAATTATCGATTGAAGAGAATCGTCATATTCGAAACAATGGAGTCTTTGTGCAGATATCTATACGAGAAAGGGTCAGTCGAGATGGCGAATCAGCTGTGCGAGTTGAAGAGTGACGTTTTCAATCAGATCCTATTCAATAGAGGAGAACTGGTGAGATTCTTGGACAAGGAGGCACGAAAAGAGGGAAAATCTGACAATGCCTTTGGTTTGTGTGTACTAGAAACTGATAGGCTACTCGCCAATGTCATAGCGGTTATCGGGAAGATGTTGGAAAGGATTGATGAAAAATCTGGGGAAGAAAAGTGGAAAGCTCAGAAAGACGCCATGAGAAAAGGGATTCCGGGTTTCGGAAGGTAAGTTTAGGCATTTCTTGAACCTAGCCACTTTCAGAAAAGGTCTGGAATACATAGTTTCTTGCAGAATGGAAAAAACTAGCGCCCAGGAAGCAGCTGATGTCAGAATCTGTTCTATTGACGATCACCTAACCAAATCAATGGAGGCGATGATTAGAACAGTGGGCGAGACGGCACCAGTCGAAAAGGCGAGAGAGCTGGCCTGCATGAAGATCCAGACTTTTAATCAGATCTTAAGCAAGAGGGCCGACGTGACAAGAGGAGTCGACAAAGCGTTGCGAGAGGGGAAGTCGATCAACGATGCAATTAGTTCATATTCAGAAGAAACTACGATACTTCTGAATGAGCTTATGGACGCTGGTTCGAAGATTTTGACTGAAAGTGGGGAGAAGAAGAAGGAAGAAATGGAATTCATGATTCCAATAAGAACAAAAACTCAATACGCGTCGGTGCGAACACTTCTTTGTGTGCAAGAAGCATTACATGGGGAACTAGACAAACCATTCTACCTTCCGAAAGATATGAGTGCGAATCGATCGAACATTTATCAAGGAATTCGTTTACGAGTCGGGAAGTATCAAGGGATGATGATGGTCGAAGAACGGAAAACTTGGAAACAGACGGAGAAACTCCTAGGAGATGATGCGAAGGCTAATGTTGAACCACTTCTGTTTGAGTATCAAAAATTTTTGTTTGAACTTGTGGAAAAGGCGAAAAAGGAGGGATTGGAATGGAAGAGAAAATGGGATGAAGTGGAAACAGAAAAGATTACGGTAAAGAAGGAAAATGTATCGACTAGTGATGAATTGAGAGAAGATGATGAAAAGGATACAAAAGAGAAGGAGAAGGTAGATGAAAAAGAGGAGAAGAATGAGGAAAAGAAGGTAACAACCAAGCAAATTGAAGAATTGAAGTGTATGATGACTGTTATGAAAGAAGAGATGTTACAAGAATTGAATAAGTGAGTTTTATTTATTGAGGAAGAAACCAATATTTCGATTTCAGAAAACTGGAATCAGCGCAAGAAAAGCACAAAAAAGAAATAGAAGAGGTTCAGAAGGATTACTGTAGACTGGAAAATGAGTTGGAAGAGGTGAAGAAGGAATTGAAGGAAGACAGAGTAAAGCACGAAAAAGAAATTGAGGAGGGTCGAAAGAATTTTAATCAGGATTACTGTAGACTGGAACAGGGATTGGATGAGAGAAATGAGGAAGTGAAAAGGTTGAATGGAGTTGTGGAGTCATTGAATAAGAAACAAGAGGAGACTGAAAATGAGTTGGAAGAAGTCAAGAAAGACCACAAAAAGGAGATAGAAGAGATTCGAAAAGAGATCCAAACATCTTCGAAAGATGCTAGAATTAAAGAACTGGAAATGGAATTAGCTGAAAGAGATGGACAATTGAAGGAATCTCGAGAGACGGTTGCTCGATATGAAAAGGAATCAAGGGAGTGGAAGTTGAAAGAACAGGAACAGTTTGAGAGAATGGGAAAGAATGAATTGGAGTTGTTGAAACTGTCGAAGATAAATGAGGAAATGAAAAAGAAAAAGATAAAGGATGATGAGAAAATGAGAATGGAACTGACGAAGAAAGTGTTGGAAGCAGAAGATTCACTTGAGAAGTTGGCCGATTCTGAAGAGGAAGTGAAAAGACTGAATGAAATTGTGGAGTCATTGAATAAGAGATTGGAGGAAATGTGTGAATCTTCTGAATCTTATGAGAAAATGACCCTAGAAATTGCCAAGAAACAAAATAAGACTGAAAAGGAGTTGGAAGATGTGAAGAAGGAGTTGAAGGAAGCCAGGGAGGAGTTGGAGAGGATGAAGGAGAACTCCGGAGATGACTCAAGTTTCGATCAATTGGACGACTCGGATAACTAATTTTTTTTTGCTTCCCTTCTTTCTTTTTTTCAATATAATATATTACTGGTATTATCATAAATGATTCTCAATAATTCCATACTGTTATGAAAACATTTTCAATATTGTGAAAAAATAAAAATCGTCCGAATGAATAGGGTTATTTTGGAGCTCTCATGCTCAGAATCACTAGAAATCATGGTTCATTGAAACCGAAAAAGAGATTTCTACATTTTATTGTTCTTTGAATATGGCAAGAACGATTATTGACAAAAGCTTGTTTATGTACTCTCATATAAATAACAAAAAATAGAAGATAATAGACCAAAATCTGATAAAATTTCAAAAGAAGTACTTTTTTGGTTAAGAATGAGAAACTAAAACTAGATAATAATGGAAACGAAATCTCAAAAAACCAAGTCAGTCCACGGGATAGGTGTCATGTCACCTGCCACACGGATCAATATCTGACTTCGCCTCGGGGAAGACATGGGCAGAGCTAGTCTAGATGGTGTCACCCTTAGCTGGATGTCACCTGCCACACACCTGCGATAGTAAATATATGTCTTCGAGGGAATACATGGGTGGAGCTAATGTTGGTATATAACTAGATGGTGTCACCCTTACCCAGTCATTCATTCTGCATCCTTGCCCTCCTTCCCCTCTTACAATAATATTCTTTCAGAATGGAATTGTCTATGGAAGAATTCGCCGCTGTTCGAATCCGATTGATGGACGACATTTTAACAAAACCAATGGAATCTCTGAGCAGAGATGTTTACGAGAAGGCGCCATCCGAGATGGCGAAAGAGCTGGCCAAGATAAAGTGTAAGGCTTTTAACCAGATCCTGAGAAATAGGGGAGAACTGGCAAGAATTATCGATAAGGCGGCAAGGGAAGAAGAAAAACCCTATCCTTCGGTTGAAAAAGCTATCAAGCTGTATATCCAAGAAACTAATAGACTATGTGGCAATGTGATGACCGTTATCTCCAAGATGTCGGCAGAAATTGATGGGAGATCTAAGGAGGAAAAGGCCAAGCAAGAAGAGATTCCTGATTTATGGAGGTAAGCGTATTTAGAAGAGCTCTGAAATATATTTTTTCTTGCAGAATGAAGAAAACCAGTGCCCAGAAAGCAGCTGATCTCAAAATCCATTCCATTGACAAGCGACTAACCAAGTCAATGGAGAAAGTGACCAGGAAATTGTGCGAGAAGGCTCCAGTCGATATAGCAAAAGAGATGAGCGATATGAAAATCACTACTTTCAATCAGATCCTGATAAAAAGGGCGGAAGTGACGAGAGCAGTCGACAAGGCATTGGGAGAGGGGAATTCGGTAGAAGATGCTATTGATGGGTATGAACGAGAAGCTAGAGCTCTATGCAAGAAATTCGTGGATATTGGTAAAGATATGTGGGCTGAAATTGAGGAAGAACGCTTTCAATGGTTGTTAGACCATCTGGAAGAAATGAGTGAGCAAATGCGAAACGATTTTGAGATCATGGATCAATATTCTGATAATTACAAAGAGACGGGAAGAGTCGAAACGGAGAAGACTCGGGAGAAGGTGGAGAAACTGCTAGAGGAGGATCCGGAGGCTGATGTTGAACCGATTGTTCTCGAGTTTCAGCAGTTTATGTTTGAACTTAGGGAGATAGCGGTGAAAACAAATATGGGAGTGCCTGTTGTGGAGAAGAAGGAAGGGAAAAGAGGATGTGATCAGGTTACGGTAGAAGAATATGAAAAGAAAGAGGAAGTTATGGTAGAAGAAGCAGCTGAAAAGGAGGAGATTAGAGAAAAGAAGGCAGATAAGAAGAAGGAGGAGGTTACTGTAGAAAAGGAAGCTGAAAAGAAGGAGAAGACTGAGGTTGAGAAAAATAGGGATACGGTAGAGAAGGTATTGAGCAAGGACGAATTGAAGAAAATGATGACTGTTATGAAGGAAGAGATTGTCCAAGAATTTAATAAGTGAGTTTTAAGGAAATAATTCCAATACCAATATTTCATTTTCAGAAAATTCAAATCAGCACAAGAAAATCACAAAAAAGAGATAGAAAAGGTTCAGAAGGATTACTGTAGACTGGAAGCCGAAAGAAATGAGGAAGTGAAGAAACTAACTGTAGTTGTGGAGTCGTTGAACAAGAAACTGGAGGCGATGACCCTGGAAATGGCTGAGAAACAAAAAGAGACTGAAGATGAGTTGAAAGGAGTGAAGAGGGAATTGAAGGAAGCCAGGGAGGAGTTGGAGAGAATGCAGGAGGATTCTGGAGAAGACTCCAGTTTTGATCAATTGGATGATCAAGACGAATAATACTCTTTGTTTCCCTTTTTCTTTTTTATATTGATTTTTTGATGGTAATAAATGGTTATCAATGATTTCAGAGTATTTTGAGAGCATTTTTAGTTTTGTGAAAAATTAATTGAAATTTAGGCAACATGGGGGTTATTTTAAAGCAAATGACTTCAATAGTTCAAATATAAACTCTATTCGCGAAATTTTGAGATTGGTTTTTGAGGGAAAGATTTCAGGTTAATTAACAAAATGGACAACTTCTCGTTGATCTCTATGCATTCACACTAATTTCAAAGCCGCAGAAATTGTGTTCTTATTGATTGTGGAGGTCTATCCGATAAAGGGGTCCTCACTAGAAGAAACTGACGATGGTTCAGTGGTTGAGCAATAAAACGTTGATGTGAAAAAAACATTCAAAAAGAATTCTGGAACCGTTTTATGCTTTCCAAAAAGGTTTTCATTGATTCCAGAGTATTTTGAATGCATTTTTAGTTTTATGAATTATGAAATTTATTAGAAAAATCAAAAGTATTTCATTTCCTCCTTATCCACTTTCAAATCTGAATTTCTGCAACATATTCAAAAAGATCCACTGGTTTCCTGGTATTAGAACCCACTGTGTTTTTTTGCACGGTTATTGACCAATAAGTTCCTCAACCCCACCTAATCCAGTCATCTCTAATCATAATATGCGCTAGCACAGATGGACATTTATCGAAGTCAGTCAATATAAACTTTGAACTTGAGTCTTGAAACGCCTAACACCTAGGCCTGACATCATAAATCAATATTCTATGGTTATCTGTCTTCCTAATTACCCAATTATACACAGTGGGTACACCGTAACAGCGGAGCGTCGTTGTGCGCGCACCTTTATCGCCTCTAGGAAGACATGGGCGGAGTTCGTGGTGAGACCCATCTTTCAGACTATATGGTGTCTTCTTCACCCAGTCATTCATTCTGCATATCTTTTCCCCTTTCAGTCCTCTCCTTCCCCCCTCTATAGATCCCTCCTTCCCTTCCCCTTCTATCGATCCCCCTCTTCATAATAATATTCTTTCAGAATGAACACTGAAAAAGCCGATTGCCAAATCGCCTCTGACAGAATCGGGGAGGTCGAGCAACTCTACAGTAAGACAGTCAGAAGCATGAAAGAAGTGGTCGAGAAGCTGTCACCTGAGACGGCGAAAAGGCTGTGCTACATGGAGGCTCAAACTATTGGTCAGCTTCTAAGCAGAAGGGCCGAAGTGATGGAGGATGTTGAGGAAGCGTTGAAATTGGAGGAAGAAGAGCGTCAGGAATCGATTGACAGAGCGATTGATTCGTATGAACGAACAGCTAGGAGATTGTGCAACAGGCTAGTGGATGCTGGTTCGAGAATGTTGGCTGAGGATAAGAAGAAGGGGAAAAAGATGACGGAAAAAAAGGTATCAAATAAAGAAATGGATGATTTGAAGACTATGCTAACTGCTATGAAGAAAGAAATTGTTCAAGAATTGAATAAGTAAGTTAAAATGAGCGATTTTTAAGCCTAATCTTGTTTTTTTCCAGAAAAATCGAATCGGCTGAGGAAAGGCACAAAAAAGAGATGGAAGAGATTCGAAAGGAAATCAACAAGTCTCCAGAAGATAAAGAACTGGAACTGAAATTAGCTGAAAGAGAGCAATTAAAGGAATCCCAAAAGAGAATTGCTCAGTATGAAAAGGAATTAAGAGAATGGAAGTTGGAGGAGCAGTCCCGAAAAATGCAAAAACATGAGCTGGAGTTGTTGGAAAATGGATTAGCTGAACGAAATGAGGAAGTGAAGAGACTGAATGAAGTTGTGAATTCATTGAACAAAACGATGAAGACTGTGACTAGAGAAATGGCAGAGAAACAGAAGGAGACTGAAAATGAGTTGGAAGGAGTGAAGAAGGAACTGAAGGAAGCCAAGGAGGAGTTGGAGAAGATACAGGAGGATTCTGAAGACTCGAGTTTTGATCAGTTGGATGATTCGGATAACTGAATAATTTTCTTTTCTTTCATTTTTTTATAATGTTTTTAATGGTTTCTAATTTTTTCAAAATTTTGAGTTTCATAAATCCTGAAAAGTTTTTGATTTTTCTGGAAAATCACCGAAATTCATTTTTTTAATGTCTTTTTAATAAATTTTTTTGAGTATTTTGGAAAATAATCTTCTGAAAACCAGTAAAAGCCTATAAATTTAGTAAGAAACCCTTTTTTAAATTCGAATTCTCCCCAATGTTCTAGATTACAGTAAGAGAGGTTCAGAGCAAAATTTCTGAAATTCCAGGAAAGCTTAGCAAAATTTGAATACATATTCTGAAAGCCCTTAATTAAAGCTATCCAATCATATATTTTTTATACGGAAACTCCAACTTATCCTAGTAGAAATACCATTTTCCTATATGTTAGAGCGATTTTCACTCTGAGGGAACCAATTTATTTATTCTAAAAAAATGAAAAAACTTTTTTTGAAACAAATATTTATTATCGAATAAGCAACATTTCAAATCTTGTCAAGCTTAAACTGTCCCCTTTTCCATGGGACATTGAAAATTGACACGTTTAACTGTTCCAGTGCATCGGTGCCAAGAATATTGACATGTCGGAAGTTGGATTTTGACACTTGGCATTGGATTTTAGTTGATTTTTCCTGAAAACTAAGGAATTATAAAGATTAGGATACACAAATACCTGAATATGAAGGTTAAAAACTCGCTGATCGGTATCCCTGGTACCAATAAGAGCCTCTACTGTCTTCAGGCTAATACAAGTGTAGGGAGCACCGGTGTCCACTAGGAACCATATGTTAATTGGTTGGGAGTCAGGTTTTTCTAAAAAAAATGGTCTGCCTAGACTACAAACTACACTCACCTATCAATTGGCAGACCAGCGGAACCATGAATCGATTTGAGTGATGAATCGTCCCGGCCACTGGGAAAGCTGGCGATGGGAAAGAATTGGCTGGACTGAGATTTTCTATCTCATAATAATATGCAAGCTGAAAATGCTTTTGAACATTTTTTTCAAATTTAAACCCATACCGAATTATAATCCTCATTGCCTATATCCGGCATTGCAACATCATAGTCTTTGTAAGGAACGGCGAGATAGGCCTGCCATTTTTCATCGTAGGGAGTTCTCTGAAAACTAATTTTTGCAAAATTCATAATTAAATAGAGCCTGAAAAGATAATTCAATTCATTTAATCAAATTGAGCCCTAGACTATATTTCCTAACAAGTTGTAAGAAATGGTTTTTTTTCGAATATCCAAAAAATGTCGAAAATTTCAAAATATTCATTTTTTTTCGAAATTCAAAATTTCCTTTAAAAAACCGGATTTCTTCATATTTCAGGCTGTTTTTCCAGAATACTGAGCTTATTAGCTTCAAAATGAGCCCCATATTGCCTATATTCCGTCATCTTTAAAATTTGGGACACGTGACGCCGACCGCGACGCACCCGAAAATGAAAGTTGAAGGAACATAGGCAATATAGGGCTCATTTTGAAGCTAATAAGTTCAGAAACGTGTTTCTGATAAGATTTAGTATCGAAAATCTGATTTTTTCAAAATTTCGAATTTTCGAGGAATTTCGAGAAATCAAAAAATCTTTTTTGTCAGAATTTTGATTTCAGCTATGGGGATTAGGTTTACTGAGTTTTTGAGGTTCTAAGCGTCAGAATAAGCCCCATTTTGCCTATATTCCGTCACCTTTCATTTTTCGGACACGCGACACCGACCGCGACGCATCCGAAAAATAAAAATTGACGAAATATAGGCAATATGGGGCTTATTTTAAAGCTAACAAGCTCAGGATCATAGGAACAAGTTCAAAAAAGAGAATTGGAACTTGGTTTTTGAAAAAATAGACTTTTTGTAATTTTCAAAGTATGCTAGACTACAAAACATACCATCGGAAGGTTCTCAATTTGGTTCATAAGTCCATCCACCTCCGTTTTCATTGCCTCTAATTGCTTCCGAAGCCCTTCAAGCTGATCCTTGTGCTTCTTGTCGAAATCCGCGAAAGCGCTTCTATTTGAGGCAAAGCGAGCGACGTTGTGGCGTGTGACTCTGAATAAGCTGAGCATTCTGAAAAAAGAGCAATTTTAGGGGAAAAATGGGCAAAAGAGGCCGAAAAAGCACCCAAAATGTAAGGAAATGATGCAAATGAGGTGTCTATCGATTGTTTTTTGAATGTTAGTGCACCAATGGGGTCTCACCACGAACTGTATTCCCCGAGGCGACTATATCCAACGACAGTCCGTTCTTACGTCGTGCACACTGTATAATTTTCAAAAAAAAGTCGACAGGTACCTCATTTTCTATTCTTTTTTTTTCGAATCATAATCTTCCTTTTTAGCCATTCTTTTTCAGAATGCTCAGCTTAATCAGAGCCTCACGCTATAGCGTCGTTCGCCTCTCCTCCACTGGAGCGTTCGAGGAGTTCGACAAGAAGCATAGAGAACAACTGATAGGGCTTAGCAAGAAGGTTGAGACAATGAAACATGACGTGCGTGAACTCATCACTTATATGGAGAATCGACCAAAGGTATGTGGTTTCAAGTTTGTAGTCTAGCATAATCGAATACCTAAAAAAAAATAATTTTTTTTTGAAGAATGTTTTTTCCAAAATTTTGAAAACCAAGCCGAATTCTCTCATTTTGAGTCCATTTCTGAATTTTTGAGGTTATTAGCTTCAAAATAAGCCCCATATTGCCTTTATTCTGTCAACTTTCATTTTTCGGGTGCGTCGCGGTCTGCGTCGCGTGTCCCAAAAATCAAGATTGACGGAATATAGGCAATATGGGGCTCATTTTGAAGCTGGTGAGCTCAGAAATTCAAATAGCCTAGTCTGCATAGCTGAAATCAAGATCCTAACGAAAAATTGAATTTTGACTTTTTTTCGAAAATTTTGAAAAAATTCCTGACTTCTTAAAAATTTCAACTTTCAGCCTCGAAATTTTTATAATCAGATTCCTGAGCTTATTAGCTTCAAAATGAGCCCCATTTTGGCTATATTCCGTCACTTTTTATTTTTCGGGCACGCGACGCCGACCGCGACGCACCCGAAACCTCAAAGTTGTCAGATTATAGGCAATATGGAGCTCATTTTAAAGCGAGCAAGCTCAGGAATCTCGATATAAACCTTGAAAACGTTGGAATTCAGGTTTTTTCTCGAAAAAATTGGTTTCCAAAATTTTTGGAAAAAAATTTTCGAACAAAATGTTTCTAATTTTTTTTATTCGAAAAATCCAAAAAAATCAGAAATTCAAAAAAAGAGCTTCTGACAGATCGAAACTTTGCAGAGAACAACATGGGACGATAAATATGGAGTGTATTACAATTGGGTTCTCTACAGAGACTTTGATATGACAATACCGGATATTAACGATGAACAACTATTTTCGGTACGTTATAATTTTTCAAAACATAGGCTAAAAATAATTGTTTACAGCTTGGCCAATCAGCTGGGACTCCCCACCTGAGCCCAGCCACTTTCCCATCCCCAGCTTTCCCAGTACCCGGTAGTGTTATAGGCTCAAAACGACGATTAATGGTTCCGTTGGTCTGCCAGATGGATTGTGAGTGTGTAGTTTGTAGTCTATGCAGACCAGTTATATTTTCAGACAATACAGGTTCAGAACCAATAAACATTTGGTTCCTAGTGAACACAGGGTCTCCACACACTTGCCTTAGCCTAAAGTCAGTAGAGGCTCTGTATACTGATAAGAAGGTATTCAAGGAGCGGTATAGTGGTCCCGGTACAGAAAATAACTATTTGTATTTGAGGATTCAGGTATCTAGAACATATTGAATAATAATAATTGGAATCAATTTAGGATCCATCCCTTGTGATCGAAGGCCACGTGTCAAAATCCAATTTCCAACATGTAAATATTCTAGGCGCCGATGCACTGGAGAAGTTGAAATTGTCAGTTTTAGTTGATTGGAAGAACAACAAAGTCAAGTTGGATAGACTTCGAAGCTAGTTTTCTATGCTGGGGACTTTTTGGTGGTATTTATCCTTCTCATGTCCTTTTTTCAGTAATTTTTGATAAAATCATTTTTTCCTTGTTATGAATAAATGCATTTCGGATAGTTTGAAGTCTAACAAACCCTGTTTTTTTACATAAAAACTTTCGTACACAATAAAAACCACAATAATTCGGGAAACTGATGGAAACATTTTTTTTTGCAAAAAATTTTTTTTTTGAGATTTTTAAAAATTCTGAAAATCAATTTGAAGAAGTTTTCTGACCTTGAAATCTTGTTTTTTGGACTCATGAGCTCCATAGCTTTAAAATGAGCCCCATATTCCCTATATTCCGCGAGCTTTGATTTTTCGGGTGCGTCGCGGTCGGCGTCGCGTGCGGGTAGGTCAAAACCAAAAGTTGACCGAATATAGGCAATATGGGGCTCATTTTGAAGCTGATTGGCTTAGGAATTTAGTTTTAACTTTTTCCAGGTATAAAATGAGTTTTTAAATTTTTTGAGACTCAAAAAAAATTTTAAAATTTTAATTTTTTTTTATCAAAATTCAATTTTAGCCGTGGAAAGTGAGCTTTTTGGATTTCTTTAAAAACTCTGAATTTGAATTTAAACATTATCTTTTTAAAATTTAGTTTTCGTTGATATCCTCGACAACTCTCTCTTTCTTCCACAAAGTTGTCTCCGAAATTCTCTCCGATAGATTTCGGATCGAAAATAGTACACATAAAAGGTTTGGGAATAGGCGATGACACCGAAAATTACCTGAAAACCCTTAGATTTAAATTGAACTACCGTAATCTCTTACCGCGTAGCTTCTGGCCAAGGTGATGACTAATTGATTAGAGGTAAGGCGACCACAAAGGAATACCATAGCCATACAGGTGACCCATGAGAAACAGAATACCAGAACCAAAATTGTCAGAGATCGAATTATTTTCTCTGTGTAACGACTTCGACGAGTTGTTTTTTCTGAAAAAACAATTTTCCAAAAAAAATTTTTTTTCCAATTTTGAGTCCCGAAACGAAAATCGCTACAGTAACTCGGAAACCCTGTATCCCATTGTTCCTAGCTCGTCGAGAGCTTTCAGAAAAGTACCCACAAGCCTAGGTTTGGAGCACTTTGGGTTTTTCAGGTCCCGCCACGAAAATACGGTAGTGGGTTTTCGTGGCGGGACCCAAAGTGCTCCAAACCTAGGCTTGTGGATACTTTTCTGAAAGCTCTCGGCGAGCTAAAAACAATAAGCTACACAGTTTTGAGATTACTGTAGCGGTTTTCGTGTTAGGACCCAAAATGGTGAAAATTTGAGATTTTTTGGGTTTTTAAAGCCAAAAACTTACCAATTCCCCTGGAAACCCAGAAAACATATGCATAAACCACAAGAATCATCAAATTAACCCCCGTCGTAAATCCACCCCATACATCTACAGTAATCGAGTCCATCGCCAACGGAGGATTACACAGAAACACGATTTCTTCGGTGACCCGACTCCAAAGAACTACCATAAACCCGATGGGAAATATCACCGGAGTCACCGACAATAAGATACAGTAATCCCGGACCGCCCATCTCTGATACTGTAGGGGCCAGGTGAGTGAGAGGAGGACGTCGATGGCCAATGTCATGAAAGTGATGGATTGCATGAAACTGATACATATATAGGGAGATAATAAGAATAAGCAAGATTTACGGGAGATTTGAATTCCTGGAAATTGATAAGCAATGGGGCGCACTTGGGTAATTTTTTTTGGTTTTCTCCGATACAAAATTTTTTTTTTTAATTTTTTTAATTTTTCGCCATTCAAAAAGTAAGACAAATTTTTTTATCTGTGGTTTTAACAGTAGAAAATAAATTACAACAAAAATTCAAAAAAAACTTTTTTTGAATTTTTCTCCTAAAATTTCCGAATTTGCAAGAAAAATCTATCGCTAAAACAAAAAAGCTTAGATTCGAGTTCCTGAGCTCACTGGCTTCAAAATGAGCCCCATATTGCCCATATTCCGTCAACTTTTGATTTTTCGGGTGCGTCGCGGTCGGCGTCGCGTGTCCCAAAAATGAAAGTTAACGGAATATAGGCAATATGGGGCTCATTTTAAAGCTGGTGAGCTCAGAAAATTAAAAAATAAGCTTCAAAAATAAGAATCCAGGTTTTTCGGAAAAAAATGTCAAAAAAATTTTTAATTAAAAAAAATCTGGAAATGTTTTTTTTCGAAAACAATTTTTCCTAAATTTTCTCCGGTTAAAAATAATTTAATAAAACTACCGTAACCCACCTGTCAATGCAAAATACACATTAATGAACTCAAAAAGAAGACACATCGAGTGCTCCGAGCACAAAATCACCAGAAGCCATCCGTGTTTCGTCTGAAGACTCTTCCGACGACACGTGGCATAAATCACATTTACATTTCCAAATTGACCGATTAAATTGAAGAAAATGATTACGGTAGCAATGGTTTGCGGCACGTAATCCGTCAGTTTTTGAAGAATCCAGTCCATTGGAAAAAAAAAATTTCCGAGAAAAAAAGGGAAAAACTAGACAGGTGGCGTTGTTTTTGTGTTCCTGTGGTTATTACCTTATTAAAAAAGAATGGGGGCAAAAATCAGGTGTCAAGTCACTCACAAGAAGGAGCAGTCACATGGAGCAGAATAACAACCCCCATTATTACTATGTAAAGTAGTTCAAATAGCTGAAAAATGCCTGAAAAATAGGGCAGATTGAAGGAAAACACGCTTAATCGAACAAAAAAGCATGTGAATGAATAAAGTGCAAAAAAGTTTTTTTACATTTTAGGTCCCACCACGAATACCGCTACAGTAAACTAAAAACCCTATATTTTATTGTTTTCAGCTTGCCGAGAGCTTTCAGAAAAGTACCCACAAGCCTATATTCCGAGCACTTTAGGTTTTCCAGGTCCCGCCACGAAAATACGGTAGTTGGTTTTCGTGGCGGGACCCAAGGGGCTGCGAACCTAGGCTTGTGGGTACTTTTCTGAAAGCTCTCGGCAAGCTAGAAACAATGCAATATGAAATGTTAAGATTACTGTACCCATTTTCGTGTCAAGACCCAAAATTAAAAATAAATTTTCAAAAAATTCGAAATTTCAAAATTTCAAAAACCAAGTTGTTTCGTTGGTCAACCAACTATATTCTAAACTTGAAAACACTATTTTCACGATCATCGAACCGGAAAATGTCTTGTAATCCTCTTAAGTTCCGTCCCCCACCTGAGAAAAAATCTGAGAAAAAAATGTCGAAAAAAATTTTTTTTATCCGGAAATTTTGGGAATACTGTAGTTTATAGAAAATGGTTTAGAACAAAAATCGCGTTTCTCTGCGTCTCCTACTCTCTCTCTTCTTTCCAAAACTACTGAACACAACCACTTTAATTTGTTCTCCTCCTTCCCCCCTCTCAAACTAATTCAATTAAGGTTAGACTACCTGCGCCTTTAATCAATTGGTTCATTTCCTTTTCTAACCTTTCACAAATTTACTTTGACCATAGTTTCAACCCTCCAAAGTTATTTTTTTCGCTATTTCGCTTCAAATTTCTCCTTTTTGGCCTAAATTTGATTTCAAACCCTTATAACTCAATTTTGGCTAGAGCTATCAAAAAAGTGTCAACTAGTAAAATATTGCTCATTTTAAAACAAACATTTTATTAGTTGACAACTTTTTTTCATCTTTACCCGGAATGGAGATACAGTAGTTTTAAAACTCACTAATTCCATAGAAATTTTTTTTCAAAAAAAATTGAAAAAAATTGTGGGCGGAGCCTAGAACCAATTTTCTCGAATTTTTTTTCTAGTTAATAGACTAGACACCACCCTTTCTAATCCTTCCAAAATTGTTGGTAACCTTCGATCAGAAGAAGAGGGCTATTATCGACTTAATTCCACTTCGAGGTTCCTCATTTTTCTGTCTTACTTCTCGTGTTTTTCTAGTCGGAAAGCACTTGTTCTATTACAATCACCCAAAATTCACCCAAAATAGTCAAAAATATCTAATTTCTGAAAAAATTTTCTCAAAATTTGAAAAAAAAGTTTTTAAGAAAAAATTATCAAATTTTCAAATTTCCCCGGAAGTTCAAAAAAAATTGGCCGAAATACATATTTTTCAGCTTAATTTTGGATTCCTGAGCTCGCTAGCTTTAAAACGAGCCCCATATTGCCTATATTCCGTCACTTTTAATTTTCGGGACACGCGACGCGACCGCGCCGCACGGCTCGACATTGGACGTTTGCTCTAAATTGACGGAATATAGACAATATGGGGCTCATTTCAAAGCTAGTGAGCTCAGAAATCCAAAAAACTTACTTTCCAGAGCTGAAATTGCGATTCTGATGAAAAATAATTTTTTGAAATTTAGAAAAATTTTTTTAACCGAAAAAATTTCCAAACTTCATTATTAGTACTGGAAACTGGTCATTTTGAATTCCTGAGCTTATTAGCTTCAAAATGAGCCCTATATTGCTTATATTCCGTCAACTTTTAATTTTAGGATGCGTCGCGGTCGGCGTCGCGTGTCCCAAAATTCAAAACTGAGCAAACCTAATATGGAGCTCATTTCAAAGCTCTCAACCTCCCAAATCCAAAAAACCAAGACCCCTCTCTCCAATCTTTGGTAGAGGTCACCATAGTGTACTTCTAATCCCTAAACGACAAAGGGGCGGGGCCTAAATCGTCCGCGCATCATTAACGACGTTGTCGTGTCGTCCTCTAAACACGTCTTCTTACGAAAACAAACGATTTGGCATGATTCCAAGTCTCTTCTTATCACCCTATCTCTCTTTCTTCAACATATATTCTGACATCACTTTTTGAACCTAACTAAGTTTGTCCGGATGTCCGCGTTTAGTCACCAGTTCACCGAAAACCTATCTAGCAAACGTTTATATAAGAAATCTGAGGTTTTCCAAAAAAAAATATTTTTTGATTTGTCATGATAGTCAATATGGCCTATTTGTAAGTGTATTTCCCATTTTTCCTCTATAAAAAATATTTTGCGCTACTTGAAACTTTTATTTTTGAATTCCAGAGCTTACTGGCTTTCAAATGAGCCCTATATTGCCTATATTCCGTCAAGTTTGAGTTTTGACCTACCCGCACGCGACGCAGACCGCGACGCACCCGAAAAATGAAAGTTGACGGAATATAGACAATATGGGGCTCATTTTGAAGCTAGCAAGCTCAGGAATCTGAATTTAATACTCTCCAATCTTTATTTTTTGGTTTCAGAGAAAACATGGTGTCAGCCTCAGTACTACAGTACATTTTGGCATTTGCAATGTTTGTGGTGACGGCTGTTATCGGAATTGTACCACTATTTGTGAGTTTTTATCTCTAAACTATTCAAAAAAAGGGTTTCAGATCGTTCGGGTTATGAAACGGAGTCAAAACGAGAATGAGCAAGGGTATTTGTCATATCTGACCTGTTTCGCAGGTGGCGTCTTCCTTGCCACATGTTTCCTGGACATTATTCCGCATATTAAGTGAGTTTTTGGGGTTTCTGGGGTTGAGAGCTTTGAAATGAGCTCCATATTGCCTAGATTTGATTGAGTTTGGTTTTTGGGTGCGTCGCGGTCGGCGTCGCGGTCGTAGTTAAAAGTTGACGGAATATAGGCAATATGAGGCTCGCTTTGAAGCTAACGAGTTCAGGAATTTAGAAAAAATAATTTCAACACGGAAAATTCGGTTTTGAAATTTTTTCTGAAAAATATTTTTTTCAAAATTTTGAAAATTCTGAAAATCCTTCAAACTTGGTTATTTGACTTTGAAACTATGTTTTCGAGTTCCTGAGCTTACCAGCTTCAAAATGAGCCCCATATTGCCTAGGTTTGCTCAAAACCAGTTTTCCCCTATGTCGGGCCACGCGGCGCGGTCGGCGTCGCGGTCGTAGTTAAAAGTTGACGGAATATAGGCAATATGAGGCTCGCTTTGAAGCTAACGAGTTCAGGAATTTAGAAAAAATAATTTCAACACGGAAAATTCGGTTTTGAAATTTTTTTCTGAAAAATATTTTTTTTCAAAATTTTTGAAAATTCTGAAAATCCTTCAAACTTGGTTATTTGACTTTGAAACTATGTTTTTCGAGTTCCTGAGCTTACCAGCTTCAAAATGAGCCCCATATTGCCTAGGTTTGCTCAAAAACCAGTTTTCCCCTATGTCGGGCCACGCGGCGCGGTCGGCGTCGCGGTCGTAGTTAAAAGTTGACGGAATATAGGCAATATGAGGCTCGCTTTGAAGCTAACGAGTTCAGGAATTTAGAAAAAATAATTTCAACACGGAAAATTCGGTTTTGAAATTTTTTTTCTGAAAAATTTTTTTCAAAATTTTTGAAAATTCTGAAAATCCTTCAAACTTGGTTATTTGACTTTGAAACTATGTTTTTCGAGTTCCTGAGCTTACTAGCTTCAAAATGAGCCCCATATTGCCTAGGTTTGCTCAAAAACCAGTTTTCCCCTATGTCGGGCCACGCGGCGCGGTCGGCGTCGCGGTCGAAGTTGAAAGTTGACGGAATATAGGCAATATGGGGCTCATTTTGAAGCTAATAACCTCAGAAACCCGGGAAATAGTTTCTCAAACGTAGAAAATCAATTTTCAGCGAGGGCTACGAAGAATTAATGGAGGTCTACCAACTCAATTGGCACTTTGCCTATCCCCAATTCATCACATGTTGCGGATTCTTTTTCATTTATTTCATCGAGGAGTTTACCACTTTTGTAGGAGGTTTTCTCTAAATTATTATGAAAAACTAGGGTTCCAGGTATTCGGTGCGGGTCAAGGACACGGTCACTCCCACTCCATTAGGAGTAATCGAGTGGGACAGGACACTTTGAGTCCGGGAATGCCTAAAGAGAGAAAAGGAAGTGTTAATATTACTAAGTGAGTTTTTTAAGGCTGAGCAAGAAAAAAATTTTTTTTTTCAAAAAAAAATTTCAGTCTCCGAATGGAGGAGGCCTCCACTTGGGTGGTATCTGATGAGAAGTCGAATATTCTGAAATCTCTCACTTTTGCCGTCGCTATGTCCTTCCATTCCCTCCTAGAAGGTTTTGCTTTGGGAGTTCAAGATACCACTGGAAGGATCTACGCACTGTTCTTCTCGTTGCTCCTGCACAAAGGTGTTGAGGCGTTTTCAGTTGGACTTCAGATTTCAATGGCTAACTCGAATAAGGTTAGTCTGGGGTGAAAATGAATACTGTAATTGGATTTAGGAAGCCGAGAGGGTTAAGAAAAATATAAACACGCCTAGGTTCCGAGCAATTTGGGTCCTACCACGAAAACGGCTACAGTAACCCTGAAACTATGTAGCCCATTGTTCTTAGCTCGTCGAGAGCTTTCAGAAAAGTACCCACAAGCCTAGGTTCCGACAACTTTGGGTTTTTTGGGTCCCGCCACGAAAATACGGTACTTGGTTTTCGTGGCGGGACCTGAAAAATCATAAGTTGTCGGAACCTGGGCTTGTGGGTACTTTTCTGAAAGCTCTCGGCGAGCTAGGAATAGTGAGCTACTTATTTGGAGACTACTGTAACTGTATTCGTTTTAACACCCAAAATTCAAAAAAAAAATTTTTTTTCGAAAATTTTTTTCATTTTTCCAGGTGAAAACCGTACTCGCCACTATCCTAATCTACAGTCTCATGGCACCACTTGGCTCAATAATGGGATCAATTCTCCAGAACTCTGAAACCAATATATTCAAAGACTGCGCGATCCTTTTCCTCGAATCCCTAGCAGCTGGCACCTTCATCTATGTGACTTTCATTGAGATAATGGCATCGGAGAAGAGTAATGAGTTCAATCATCTGAAACAGTTACTGTGGATTATAATCGGATTTTCTCTGGTCACTCTCATGCAGATTTTCTTCGGACATGAACATTCACATGAGGGACACGGAGGACATGAGGCTGCTAATGGTACTCATCATCATCATCATGGATAACCCCCTTCTTCTTTTTTTTGCTTGGATTTTAATTTTTTGATGCTTTAAAATTTTTTTTTAGTTGTGGCAATAAACTTTCTGCTGAAAAAAAAAATGAAAAAAGGGTCCTAAAACGAATACCGTTACAGTAACCTTAAAATTTTATATTGCATTGTTTCTAGCTTCTCGAGAGCTTTCAGAAAACTACCCACAAGCCTAGGTTTGGAGCTCTTTGGATTTTCTGGGTCCCGCCACGAAATTACGGTAGTCCGAAATTTTTCGATTTTCGTGGTGAGACCCAAAGTTCTCCAAACCTATGCTCGTTGGTACTTTTCTGAAAGCTCTCGGCGAGCCTGAAACTATGGCGTATTTTATTTCCCAGAATTCTGACGTTTTCAGAATTCAGAAGACGTCAAAATCTGAAATTAATTAAAAATAAGCGGGTATCAAATCATCGGGAATTGCATGGGAAACTCTATAAAAATATTGCTTTCGTCATATTCCCAAGTTTTCCTCAGAAAACCAGCTAAAATAATTTTCTTCGCCCATTTTCGTAGATTTTTATTCAATAAAATAGATTTTCTTCTATGTATTTATTTTTAATTATTCAATTTTATTATTTTCAGCTTTTCCCCATTTTATTTCATCAATTTTCAGATTTTTCCCTCTATTTTCCACTTCTCCCTCCTCCACGATTAAAGGCGCACCGACTTTCCACTTCCGCGGGTCTCGCCACGCTTCTCTCGACTCTCTTCTTTCCGCACACTCTCTCACCCCCATTTCGCCGCTATTCGTTTGCCGAATTCAAACGTCGTTTCTCTTCCAGTTTTCGCGCGTTTTTCATCAAAAAAGTGAGAAAATCGTGGAAAATAGTTGAAAAATCGAATCCGGAACTGTCGAAAACCCCCGGAAAGTGGGTTTTCGGTCGAGAAATGGGGAAAAATTGGGAGAAGCCTGAAGATTTCGAAATTTTTCGATTTTTTCGTTCGCCGCGACGGGGAAAACTGGTTTTAGCGATTGGAAAAGCGTGATTTTTGATAGGAAAATGCGTTATTTGATGGGAAATTTGAGGTTTTTGAGTGGAAATTAGTGTTTTTTCAGGAAAAATTAGATTTTGATTGAAAATAGGGTTTTTAGGTGAGAAAACTCGATTTTCTTGGATTTTTAAGCGAAAAATAGCAAGAAAAAGCGTTTTTTAATGAGAATTTAGTGGTTTTTGATAGAAAAATCATGATTTCCAGCGAAAAATGCAGAATTTTATGTAATTTTAGGGTTTTTTGGATTTTTTCGTTGTTTTCTCTTCGAAATCTCTTTTTCCCGCTTCGTTAACCCCATATTTGATTCCAGACCAATCGCCGACGAAGAGAGCACATAGACGGGTAAAAGAGTGCGGAAAAAACTAAAAATACACAGAAAAGGTTAGTTTTTTGTCGAAAACCCCCATTTTCCACGTGGAAACCTCGTTTTTTAACTAAAAACCTCTTTTTCGCCGAAAAAAAGTTATTTTTGAAGCCAAAAATCTTATTTTCCAGATTCTGAACCTATTGCTCACCCTAAAAATTATATTTCAGATGGCTCTCGTCGGAGTGGACTTTCAGGCGCCACTGCGTACCGTCTGTCGTGTCCAATTCGGAATTCTTGGTCCAGAGGAAATTGTGAGTCTTTTTTCCTCCTCCCCTCATCCTTATGATTAATTTCAGAAGCGTATGAGTGTGGCGCACGTCGAATTTCCAGAAGTGTATGAGAATGGAAAGCCGAAGTTGGGAGGATTGATGGATCCACGACAAGGAGTCATTGATAGGCGTGGAAGGTGAGATTTGGATTCAGAATCCTCCGGAATCCTCCAGGATCCATTAGAATCCCCCAGATTCTCCAGATTCCATAGAATCCTCTTCAGAATACTCCAGAATTCATAGAATCCGTGTTAAAATCCGTTTAAATCTATAGAATCCTCATTTTCTTCGTTAGAATTCTTCAAAATCCTCCAGAATCTTCATCAGACTGCTCGAGATTCCATAGAATCCTTCAGATTCCCCCAGAATTCTTGAATTTTCCATCAGTATCCTTCAAAATCCCCTCGAATCCATGAAATCCTCATCAGAATATCTGAGATCCTCATCAGAATCCCCCTAGAATCCTCGATTTCCCACGATCCTCCTCCACCCCAAAAATCCCTAATCCTCCCAATTCTTCCAGATGCATGACATGCGCCGGCAACCTCACCGACTGTCCCGGCCATTTCGCTCATTTGGAGCTGGCGAAACCCGTCTTCCACATCGGATTCCTCACAAAAACGCTCAAAATACTTCGCTGCGTCTGCTTCTACTGCGGACGTCTTCTCATCGACAAATCCAACCCACGAGTCCAGGAGATCCTGAAGAAGACGTCTGGGAATCCGAAGAAGCGTCTAACTCTGATCTACGACCTCTGCAAATCAAAATCAGTGTGCGAGGGTGCAGCGGAGAAGGAGGATGGTCTTCCAGACGATCCAGATGATCCGATGAACGATGCGAAGAAGATCCCGGCTGGATGTGGAAGATATCAGCCTTCATATCGTCGCGTCGGCATCGATATCAATGCAGAATGGAAGAAGAACGTCAACGAGGATACTCAGGAGCGGAAGATCATGTTGACAGCTGAACGAGTCCTGGAGGTCTTCAAACAAATCACAGATGAGGATATTCTAGTCATCGGAATGGATCCACAATTCGCCCGTCCCGAATGGATGATTTGTACCGTACTACCAGTCCCTCCCCTTGCCGTTCGTCCAGCCGTCGTCACCTTTGGATCAGCCAAAAACCAGGATGATCTGACCCATAAGCTATCCGACATCATCAAGACGAACCAGCAACTTCAGAGGAACGAAGCCAATGGAGCGGCTGCCCACGTCCTCACAGATGACGTCAGACTTCTACAGTACCACGTGGCAACTTTGGTAGACAACTGTATCCCTGGTCTTCCAACGGCCACCCAGAAAGGAGGACGCCCTCTGAAATCCATCAAACAGAGACTGAAAGGAAAAGAAGGCCGGATCCGTGGAAATCTGATGGGAAAACGTGTGGATTTCTCTGCGAGAACTGTCATCACAGCCGATCCCAACCTCCCCATCGATACTGTAGGCGTCCCCAGAACTATTGCTCAGAATCTGACGTTCCCCGAAATTGTCACGCCATTCAACGTCGATAAACTCCAGGAGCTCGTAAATCGAGGAGATACACAATACCCGGGAGCCAAATACATTATCCGAGAGAATGGAGCCCGTGTGGATCTCCGATATCATCCGAGAGCCGCCGATCTTCATCTTCAACCGGGATATCGGGTAGAGAGACATATGAAAGATGGGGATATCATCGTATTCAATCGACAACCGACACTCCATAAGATGTCTATGATGGGACATAGAGTCAAAATCCTACCGTGGTCCACTTTCCGAATGAATTTGTCTGTCACATCGCCGTATAATGCGGATTTCGATGGAGATGAGATGAATTTGCATTTGCCGCAAAGTTTGGAGACGAGAGCCGAGATTGAGGAGATCGCAATGGTACCGAGGTAGGATTTTTGGCTTAAAAATGGGGATTTTGACCAGAAAATTGAGTTTTTGAGCTATTTCTGAGCTAAAAATGGGATTTCTGGCCTGAAAAACGGGTTTTTGACCTATTTTCAATAGAAAAATGGGGGGTTTTGACGTTAAAAATCGGTCTCTAGGCCCTTTTATCTTCTCCTTTCCTCCTCCTCATCTCCAAAATTTCTTCTTCCATAGTGCGGAGATAGGGCCTTTGGCCTTGGAAAAGGAGGTTTTTTAGGGTTGAAAACGGGGTTTTGAGCTATTTTCGACTAGAAAAGGGGATTTTTGACATGAAAATAGGTTTCTAGGCCCCAAAATGATCCCTGCCTCCTCCCCAAAATCTCCTTTCTTCCAGACAACTCATCACGCCACAAGCCAACAAACCCGTCATGGGAATTGTCCAGGACACCCTCTGTGCCGTCAGAATGATGACAAAAAGAGATATATTCATCGACTGGTCATTCATGATGGATCTTCTCATGTATCTCCCAACATGGGACGGAAAAGTCCCCCAACCGGCGATCCTCAAACCGAAACCCCTTTGGACAGGAAAACAAGTCTTCTCTCTGATCATCCCAGGAAATGTGAATGTCCTCCGAACCCACAGTACTCATCCGGATTCAGAAGACTCGGGACCCTATAAATGGATATCGCCAGGAGACACCAAGGTTCTTATCGAGCACGGAGAACTGTTATCTGGAATCGTTTGCTCCAAGACAGTCGGAAAATCGGCTGGAAACTTGCTCCACGTCGTCGCTTTGGAACTTGGACATGAAATCGCCGCCAACTTCTATTCCCATATTCAGACTGTCATCAATGCGTGGCTTTTGAGAGAAGGACACACTATTGGAATTGGAGATACTATTGCCGATCAGGCGACTTATTTGGATATTCAGGTAGGCGGTTTTTTTCTTTTTTCCTAGGCTGGATTCCTATTTTCCTTCCTCTTCCCTTTTTTCCGCCTCTAAATCCCCCTCCCTTCCCTTCCTCTCCCAATCCCTTCTTCTTCCAGAACACAATCCGAAAAGCCAAGCAAGACGTGGTCGACGTCATCGAAAAAGCTCACAACGATGATCTGGAGCCAACGCCTGGAAACACTCTCCGTCAAACCTTCGAGAACAAAGTCAATCAGATTCTCAACGACGCTCGTGATCGAACAGGATCCTCCGCTCAGAAGTCCCTTTCCGAATTCAATAATTTCAAATCGATGGTCGTATCCGGTTCGAAAGGATCCAAAATCAACATCTCTCAAGTCATCGCGTGTGTCGGACAACAAAACGTCGAAGGAAAGCGTATCCCGTTCGGATTCCGTCACCGTACTCTTCCCCATTTCATCAAAGACGACTACGGACCGGAATCCAAGGGATTCGTCGAGAATTCCTATCTCGCCGGTCTGACGCCTTCAGAATTCTTCTTCCACGCAATGGGAGGAAGAGAAGGATTGATTGATACGGCTGTGAAGACTGCCGAAACGGGATACATTCAACGTCGTCTGATTAAGGCTATGGAGAGCGTCATGGTGAATTATGATGGAACAGTGAGGAATTCGTTGGCTCAGATGGTTCAGTTGAGATATGGAGAGGATGGGCTGGATGGAATGTGGGTTGAGAATCAGAATATGCCGACGATGAAGCCGAATAATGCAGTGTTTGAGAGAGATTTTAGGGTGAGTATTTTTTTTGGGGGATTCTAAGTGGAATTCGGAGATTCTGGTAGATTTTCTCGAATCCTGGAGGTCTTCTGAAGGAATGCTGGGATTCTGGAGCCTCTAGGAAGCTTTCTGATCCTTTTGGGTTCCTCCTAACCTGGAGGATTTCCCAGGATTCTGGAGGATTTTGCAGGATCCTGGAGAATTTCCCAGGGTTCTGGAGCTTTTCCTAAGATTCTGGAGCTTTTTCTAGAATTCTAAGAGAATCCTAAAATTCTGAATACTCCAGACTAGTTTCTGACCTCGCTGGGATCCTCTCTTCCCTTGAATTCCACCCTAACCTCCCCATTCTTCCAGATGGACCTAACCGACAACCACTTCCTCCGCAAAAACTACTCAGAAGACGTCGTCCGCGAGATCCAAGAATCCACCGACGGAATCTCGCTCGTCGAATCCGAATGGTCGCAACTGGAAGAGGATCGTCGCCTTCTTCGAAAGATCTTCCCACGTGGAGACGCCAAAATCGTCCTCCCCTGCAATCTCCAACGTCTCATCTGGAATGCCCAAAAGATCTTCAAAGTGGATCTCCGTAAACCGGTGAATCTCTCCCCACTCCACGTCATCAACGGAGTCCGTGACCTATCGAAAAAGCTGATCATCGTCTCAGGAAACGACGAGATTTCGAAGCAAGCCCAATATAATGCGACTCTTCTGATGAACATCCTCCTCAGATCCACTCTCTGTACGAAGAAGATGTGCACGTCGGCAAAACTGAATACGGAGGCGTTCGATTGGCTTCTAGGAGAGATTGAGACCCGATTCCAACAGGCCATTGCTCAGCCTGGAGAAATGGTAGGAGCGTTGGCTGCTCAGTCTCTCGGAGAGCCTGCCACTCAAATGACGTTGAACACTTTCCATTATGCTGGAGTATCCGCCAAGAACGTAACCCTTGGAGTTCCGCGTCTAAAGGAGATTATCAATGTATCGAAACAACTGAAAACTCCGTCACTGACCGTATTCTTAACTGGAGCCGCTGCCAAGGATCCCGAGAAGGCTAAGGATGTGCTCTGTAAGCTGGAGCACACGACACTGAAGAAGGTGACGTGTAACACCGCGATCTACTACGATCCGGATCCGAAGAACACGGTGATCGCCGAAGACGAGGAGTGGGTATCGATTTTCTACGAAATGCCGGATCACGATATCTCGAGGACCTCTCCATGGCTTCTCAGAATCGAATTGGATAGGAAGAGAATGGTGGATAAGAAGCTGACGATGGAAATGATAGCCGATCGAATTCATGGAGGATTTGGAAACGATGTGCACACGATTTATACGGATGACAACGCCGAGAAGCTCGTCTTCCGACTCCGAATCGCTGGGGAGGATAAGGGAGGAGAGGGGCAGGAGGAGCAGGTGGATAAGATGGAGGACGACGTTTTCTTGCGATGCATCGAAGCGAATATGCTCTCGGATCTCACGCTCCAGGGTATCCCGGCAATCTCGAAGGTCTACATGAATCAGCCGAATACGGATGACAAGAAGCGGATTATTATCACACCGGAAGGTGGATTCAAGGCGGTTGCTGATTGGATTCTGGAGACTGATGGAACGGCGTTGCTCAGAGTTCTTTCTGAACGACAGATTGATCCGGTTCGAACGACTTCCAACGACATCTGCGAGATCTTTGAGGTTCTCGGAATCGAGGCGGTTCGGAAGGCGATTGAGAGAGAAATGGATAATGTCATCTCGTTCGACGGATCCTATGTCAACTACAGGCATTTGGCCCTTCTTTGTGATGTGATGACGGCCAAGGGACATCTCATGGCAATCACCCGTCATGGAATCAATCGTCAAGAGGTAGGAGCCTTAATGAGGTGCTCTTTCGAAGAAACTGTGGATATTTTGATGGAAGCCTCCGTGCATGCGGAAGTAGACCCTGTCAAGGGTGTCTCGGAGAATATCATGCTCGGACAGCTAGCCAGATGCGGAACCGGATGCTTCGATCTCGTCCTGGACGTCGAAAAGTGCAAATATGGAATGGAGATCCCACAGAACGTCGTCATGGGAGCCGGATTCTACGGAAATTTCGCTGGATCCCCATCTCGAGAGTTCTCTCCAGCTCATTCCCCATGGAATTCTGGAGTCACCCCATCGTATGGAGGAGCCGCATGGTCCCCGGCCGCCGGTGGAATGTCCCCATCCGCTGGATTCTCCCCGGCAGGAAATATGGATGGAGGAGCCTCCCCGTTCAACGAAGGGGCGTGGTCTCCTTCCTCTCCAGGGGATCCACTAGGAGCCCTCTCCCCAAGAACCCCGTCCTACCCTGGAATGTCCCCAGGAGCCTATTCTCCAACATCCCCACAATTCTCGATGACATCGCCGCACTATTCACCAACGTCGCCGAGCTATTCGCCGACTTCCCCGGCAGCAGGACAGTCGCCAGTCTCCCCGAGTTATTCGCCGACGTCGCCGAGCTACTCCCCTACGAGTCCCAGCTATTCGCCCACCAGCCCTAGCTACTCGCCAACGTCACCGAGCTACTCGCCGACGTCTCCAAGCTATTCGCCGACATCGCCGAGCTACTCTCCAACAAGCCCATCATACTCACCGACGTCGCCAAGCTACAGTCCATCCAGTCCGAGATATTCGCCGACGAGTCCGACGTATAGTCCAACGAGCCCAACGTGAGTCTTTTTTCTTTGAAAAATCGAGATCCTGGGATGAAAACCCGGGATTCTAGCCTAAAAAACGCAGGATTCTGGCCTAGAAAACCCTGGATCTAGGTCTAAAAAAGCAGAATTCCGGTCCAAAATCCTGGATTCTGGCTTAGAAACTTAGATTTTGGCTTATAAAGGCAGGATCCTGGCCTTAAAAACCCTAAAATCCTGGTTTCTGGCTAGAAAACCCGGGATCTTCGCCTTAAAAACCCAGGATCCTGGCCTGAAAACCTCGGAATTCTGGCTTGAAAATCCAGGATCCTGGCTTGAAAATCCTGGATCCTGGCCTAGAAATCCTGGATCCTAGCCTTAAATTACCGGGATCCTAACCTAAAAAAAACCCCAAGATTCCTAGCCTAAAAACCCGGGATCCATGACGATTCCTCATCCCCGATCCTCTGTATTCCACCTCTTTCATTCCCTCTCTGTTCCAGGTACTCTCCACAATCGCCGAACTACTCTCCGACGTCTCCAACGTATTCGCCGACGTCGCCCAGCTACGAGGGATACTCGCCATCGTCTCCAAAATACTCGCCGTCATCGCCGACGTATTCGCCGACGTCGCCGAGCTATTCGCCAACGTCGCCACAGTACTCACCAACGTCGCCGCAATATAGTCCAAGTTCGCCGACGGTAAGGATTCTAGGGGGGTTTTAGGGGGTTCTATAACGTCCCAGAAGGTTCTGGAGTGTCCCAGATGGTTCTAGAACGTCCCAGATAGTTCTAGAATGATCAGGAATTCTGGAACGTCTTCAGGGCTCTAGAAAGTTCTGAAATGACCGGCCCCTCCCCAAAAAACTACCGTAATCCTCATCTATTTTTTTCTAGTACACACCATCGAGTCCATCGTACAATCCGACATCGCCACGTGCATTCGGCTCTCCACAATACTCGCCGACGTCCCCCACGTACTCTCCGACCTCTCCAAGCTATACACCGTCGTCACCGCAGTACTCGCCAACGTCGCCGACCTACACACCAAGTCCAGCTGATCAACCGGGAGGAGCAGGAGGCTCTTCGGCTCAGGTAATCCTTATCTTTTGATTTGCCGCCTGAAATTGCTCTTTTTTATCTAAGATCCTGGATTTACACCTAGAATCCTACCAGAATTATATTTCTCCCATCTTGGATCCATTTTTTCTCCCAAGAATCCTCAAAAATATACATTTTCTTCCAAGTTTTTTGTCCAGAATCGTTCAGAATCCAGGATTTTCCAGCTGGAATCCATCTAGAATTCCATTTTTTTCTCAGAATCCATAAAATCCCTGTTTTTCCACCAAGGATCCTCCTAATCCTCCTAATTCCAAATTTCCAGCAATACTCTCCATCATCACCAACGTATTCTCCATCGTCACCAGCCTATTCACCGGCATCGCCGTCCTACAGTCCAAGTTCGCCGACATACGATGGAAATTAATTCTCTTTTTATAACTTATCCCATTTTCTTCCTCCTCTTCCCCTTTTTTCTTCAAAATTTTTTAATCAATCAAACTCTGTTCCATTTTTCTTCGAATTTTGGTATTCCCCCTCATCCCTGGATAATTCAGAATCCTCTCTGATTCAGAAGCTCCTCCCCTTTTTTGTCTTCTTTTTCTTCTTCGAAATCTGAATTTCTCCCCCAATGAATCATAATCTATGAGTGTCTAGACCCCTCTCTTCCCCTTTTTCAGAAAGTGTAGACCATTTACCAGTTTCTTATCCAGTCGAATGATCTCTCCCTCTTTCTCTCTCTCTCTCTCTCTCTCTCTCTCTTTCTCTCTCTCTCTCTTCCGATGACGCAAAAGGATTCAGAAGAGGAGGAGAAGTCATGTTATGACAACCAATTACGTAATCTATCTTTGAAAGAAGAAGAAGAAGCAATAATAACAAATGGAAGAAGAGATGGAACAGGGAGATTAGGAAGGAAGAGAAGACTGGAAGAGGCCTGAAAGAGCTTGAAAAAGGAGAAATGGTCGGAAGAGAGATCGAACTGGAGACCCTAGGGACCACCTGAACGAAAACCAAGCGCGCAACCCACTAGGCCATACGGACACAGGGTGGTCCCGCCGAGAAGAGGTATAAGAAGCCAAGAACAGCCCGAAAAAAACAAAGTTAACCGGAGAGGGTTCGAACCCGGGACCACTGGAACGAAAAGCAGGCGCGCAACCCACTAGGCCACGCGTGCAATTCAATCTGTCGGTCTATAGGGGGTATAAGAAGCCGGGGGCGGCCTCAAAAAGCCTGAAAAAAACGAAACAGTCCGAGGAGAGTTCGAACCGAGACACTAGGGACCACCGGAACGAAAAGGGAACGCGTAGACCACTCGGCCACGCGCGCGACACCTTTTAGCTGCCGAGTGGGGCTATAAGAACGCGGGGGCGCGCGCTCCTTTCCATTTTCCTATCAGTTTATCACATAAATTGCTCATACAAAAAAGAAACGTATAGTTTGGACTCTAATTTCAAAAAATAAAAGGGATTTTAGCGTAACATTCCAAACCGTTTCGAACAGACAGTGCCTTCCAAAATAGAGGAAAAGGTGTTTGAACCGGTCATCATCTTCTATTCCTTATTATTCTAATTCAATGTTAATTAGACACACTTGTCTATATTATGGAAGAGAGAGAGAGAGAGAGAGAGAGAGAGAAGAACAAAACAAGCACGGATTCGATCTAGAAAGGGGGAGGACACTTAACATCCCCATCCGAAGAGGGGGGGGGGTGCTAATTGCTTCTCGTAACTAGTTTCTGTCTTCTCTGCGTCTCTCGATCTCTCGTTCCTACTGTATTTAAAGGGACATATGGGGTCTGAAAGGAATCTTCTTCTGACTACGATCATAATGGAGGTCCAGGAAATTAAGAATCGGGTTAGTTTGTAGTCTTTGTAGTTTTTTGTAGTTTTTGTAGTCTTTGTAGTCTATCCTCTATTTTTCCAGATGAAAGCCTATAGGTTCGTCGCCTATTCTGCTGTCGCCTTCTCAGTGGTAGCTGTTATTTCGGTTTGTAGTCTTTGTAGTCAACTTGTAGTATTTGTAGTCTCGGAGATTTCAGGTATGCGTCACCCTTCCAATGGTCTACAGTTATGTCCACCACGTCAAGAGAACCATGCAGAACGAGATTGTCTATTGCAGGGTAAGTGGCCTGGAACTTTCTTGTCAAAATTTTTTTTCGAAATTTTCCTCCAAAATAATTTTTTCGAGTAAAAACCATTAGTTTTGTGTTAGTCACGCTGAGAGCTTCAGAATGAGCCCTATATTGACTATATTCCGACAACTTTTCATTTTTCGGGTGCGTCGCGGTCGGCGTTGCGTGCGGGTAGGTCAAAACTCAAAGTTGACGGAATATAGGCAATATGGAGCTCATTTTAAAGCTGACAAGCTCGAAAGTTCAAATATGCCAGTTTCCAATACGAAAAATCAAAGTTGAAAAAAAGAAAAAATTTTCAAAAAAAATTTTTTTTTTCCGAAAATTCGAAATTTTCAAAAATGTTTCGTTTTTTTTAGACCTTCAAAAACTTTAAAATCTTTCAGCAACCTCCTATTTCTCTCCGGAAAGCCCTAAAAAAAGATTTGAAAAATATTCCAATATTTAAATTTTTTTTGGTTTTTCCTATTTTTCAAAAAATTTTCCAAAACTTTTTAGACCTCAAAAACCCTTAAATCTCTAATTAACCCCTCAAGTACTTTTCCCCAACCTAATAAACCTTCAAAAACCCTCCAAAACCCCTTTGAACCTCAAAATCGAAATTTTTTAGTTTTTCAAATTTCAAAAAATTTCAAAAACTTTTCAACTCTCAAAAATGCGCTAAAATCCTTAAGGAACCTCTAATCTTTCTTCCCAAAACCTCTAAAACCTTCAAAAAACCTCCCGAAAAAACCCCAATACCCCCAACAACCCCTAAACTTTCCAGGGCTCCGCTATTTTTCAACAATTTTTCAAAATTTTTTTTAAATCGCAAAAATACGCAAAAATCCTTAAGGAACCCCTATTTTTTCCCGAAAACCCCCAACCCCCTCTAAACTCCCTAAAACCCTTAAATTTTCCAGGGCTCCGCCAAAGACATCTGGTCAGAAGTTCGTACCCTTAAAACCGCCTTGGAACCCATTCAAAACAGGACAGCTCGTCAGGCGTACGCAGACGCCGCCGTTCATGGGGGCGGAGCCGGCGGGGGGAACTGCGAGGCTTGCTGCCTCCCAGGACCCGCTGGGCCTTCTGGGGCTCCGGGTAACCCGGGTAGGCCAGGGAAACCAGGAGCCCCTGGGCTTCCTGGTAACCCAGGAAAACCCCCTGTTCAGCCATGTGAGCCCATTACCCCACCTCCATGTAAACCCTGCCCAGAAGGCCCTGCAGGGCCCCCAGGGCCTCCAGGACCCCCTGGAGACGCTGGAACCAATGGGGCTCCAGGGGCACCTGGAGGAGAGGCTCCTCCAGGGGAACCCGGACCAAAAGGACCACCAGGACCCCCTGGAGCTCCCGGAGCTCCAGGAGAACCTGGAAGACCTGGAGACGATGCACCAAGTGAGCCCCTTATCCCAGGAGAACCTGGACCAGCTGGGCCACCTGGACCCCCTGGACCTGCTGGACCAGATGGACAACCAGGATCACCTGGAGGCCCAGGTACCCCTGGACCAAAAGGACCACCCGGGAATCCGGGAACCCCTGGAGCCGATGGAAAACCCGGAGCACCTGGACCCGCTGGACCCGCTGGAGCGAAAGGGGAGAAGGGAATTTGTCCAAAGTATTGCGCCATCGATGGAGGAGTCTTTTTCGAGGATGGAACAAGGAGATAATTTATTTATTTATGATCTGGTTTATAAACGATTCAGCTTTATGTTGGTTTTCAAAATTGTTTTTCAAAAAAAAAATTGTTCTTAGAAAATTGATGAAAAGACCTTTTTATCAAAATTTTCAAATTTCGAAAAGAAGACTTTTTCTTAAATTTTAAGGACGAATAGACGGTCTAGAATGAATTTCCATTGGATTCCAACCTTTTTCTCTGATTTCCACCGATTTCCAGCCTTTTCATAATTTTCCCGAAAATTGATAAAAAGGCCTTTTTATCTAAAAATTTCGCGATTTCGCCTATTTGTTATTTATGATCATCATAAAGTTTTGAGCTTTAAATCTGAGCAATTTTTTAAATTCCAAGGGGTTTTAAAATCGCCAAAACGCCCCTAAACCTTCAAAATAGCCCAAAAAATCCCCCGCAAACCAGGAAAAACGGGGAAAAAAACGAAAAAAAAACGGAAAAACGAAAAAAAAACGGAAAAAAACGGAAAAAGGGAAAAAATCGCAAAAAAAGATCAAATAGGCCCCAAAACCTAAAAAAAATCCAAAAAGAAAAGCGCTGGAGTTGAGAAAATATTAATTGAATTAAAAATTCGCCAAAAAATAATTATGAGAGAGCGGAGAGAGAAATAAACATTAAAACGTATTGGAAGAAAGGGGCGGAGCCAGGAGAATTCAGAATTTCAGAGAGTGAGAGAGAAGAGATAGATTGAGGAACTGGGATGATGGTATTACAGTAAGATCAGAGAGAGAGAGGGGTGGAGATTAAGAAAAAGGGAAAAATGGGGAGGGGTTGGAAAACAGGCGAAGGATAGGCGAAAAATTGGCGAAAAAAAGGCCAATTTTCAGGCTTAAAATAGGCCTTTTAGGCTTGAAATAGGCTTTTTAAGCTCAATTTTTTGGTGAAAAAGGTCATTTTTAGGCCTGAGCAAGCCTAAATTCGAATCGAAATAGGCCTAAAATAGGCTTTTTAGGCTGGTTTTAGGCCTGATTAGGAGAATTTCCAGGCTAAATCTAACTAATTTAGGCTGTTTTAGGCCTTTTTTAGATCATTTTAGGCCTTTTTAGACTATTTCAGGCCTTTTTAAGACTAGTTTACGCCTTTTTAGGCTAATTTTTAGGCCTTTTCACATCAAAAATAGGCCGTTTTCGAGAGTTTTTAATGCTAAATATGCATTTTTTGTCTATTTTTCACCTATTTTTCTCCTATCCCTTCCCCAATCCCCTCTCTAAAGTCCCAATCTCTGTGTCAAATGTGGCTTATTCTTCCTGACGAAATTCTCAATCGTCTCCCACATTTGCGAGAATCTCGCCTTATCCATATGTCGTTTCGTCGCCGATACGGGTATCTTGTGAACACTCCATTGCATCACTTGAGCACACGGCTTGTCGGAATCGAAATGGAAATGGAATGCGGGAATATGGGTGAAGATATCCGTCGGATTTCCTCCCCATTTCCATCCTTTGAATTGCCACGCGGCTCCTTGGACGAATACGGCGATCACACGGTCCCAATCGTCGTTTGCGAGTTTTTCGGCGTTGTCAATGACTCGGATATTGTCTGGAAGATGGAAAAGGTTGCGGATTTCGGGATTGGGGAGGTCAATAAAGGGTGTGAGGGCCTAGAAAGGCCTAAACCCAGCCTGAGAATGGCCTAAAAAGGCAGTAAATGGCCTGAAACCAGCCTAAAAACCCCTGGAAAGTCCGAAAATAGCCTGAAAATGGTCCATTCTAGAGGTTTTCGGGCGATCTAGGCCTAATTTAGGTCGATTTTGAGGCTTTTCAGGCCTTTTTGAAACCTTTCTGAAGCCTTTTTGAAGCTGCTCAGTCTTATTTCCAGCCCTAGGAAGGCCTAGAAAGGCCTAAAATGGCCTAGAATCAGCCTAAAACCCCCTGAACATGCTCTTTTCAAGGGGATTTTACCCAGGCCTGTTTTAGGTCAAACTTTAAGGTTTTCAAGGCCTGTCTGAGGCTTTTCCAAAAAAATCCGGAGTTGCTCAGGCTTATTTTCAGCCCTAGGAAGGCCTGGAAATGGCCTGAAACTGGCCTAAAAACTCCTGAACCTGTCCTTATCTAGGGGGTTTTCAGCCATCCTATATCAGGTTAATTCTTAGGCTTTTCAGGCCTTTCTGAGGCCTTTCCGAAGTTGCTCAGTCTTATTTTAAGACTTGAGAAGGCCTAAAAATTGCCTGAAACCAGCCTAAAAAGCCTGAATATGCCCTTTTTCAGGGGTTTTAAGCCATTCTAGACCCATATTAGGCCGATTTTTAGGCTTTTCAGGCCTGTCTAAGGGCTTTCTGAGACCTCTCCCAAATTGCTCAGACTAATTTCCCCCTCTCCAAAAAAACTCACAAGTAACACCATTCTTCTGTCGCTGAATCGCCAGATCCGTCGGCTTCTTATTCGTCTCCTTCCGTCTCTGATCGACAGGAACGAATCCCAAATTCTGAAGAATATCTCGGGCGTTGTACAAATTGATCATTGTGTTCATTGCCGACGGAACGATGATGATTGGGGAACGGGATGCTCGTTTTCCATTTGATGATGTTGAGAGGGAAGAGGAGGTTGGCTTGGGGGCTCCTGGACGGATCGTGGAGGAGGGTGGAGCCATCGATGGGCGTGGCGCTTCTGGGGCTTCTGGAAAGAAGAAGAGAAGGATTAGAGATTGGGGAGGTGGAAAGGGCTGAAAAAAGAGCCTGAAATAGGCCTAAAAAGGGCTTAGAAGGGCCTAGAAAGGCCTAGAAATCCCATAAGACGGAATTTTTTTGGTTTTTCGAGACTAAATCCCGGGTTTTCCGTCCTAATTCGCTTCTGGGAAACCTCAGAAGCTTGAAATAAGCCTGTGCAAGCCCAAAAATAGCCTAAAATTGCTCATTTTTCCGGGATTTCAGCTTGAAAATAGCCTCTAGGAGCCTTTAAACCCCCAAAACCTTACTCGGTGCAGTCGGATGTCCTTGTTTGAGTGTACTGAGATTACTTCCGATGAACGATCCTTCCGTCTGGATTTCTTTTGTCTTCTCCTGCAAAAAAAGGGATTAGTTTAAGCCTGAGCAAGGCGCTAATTTCAGTCGGAAAAGTCATTATTGCTCAGTTTTAGTCGGGTTTTCCGGCTTTTTAGGTGGTTTCTGAGGTATTTTAACATGAGCAATGTCATTTTTCTGGAGTTTCTCAAGATTTCAAGCAAAACTAACATGAGCAAAGGCCTCCTGAGCGTATCTGGAGTATCCGTGTCTCTGTTGTCCTTCTCCTGCTCTGGCTGCTGACGATGCATGAACTGCTGCCACCTTCTCCTTCTTCTCATTCAGATCCCATTGTCTTTGGGCTGAGGCGATGACTTCCAAGACATTTGTCAGATCTCTCACTCCCAACATCACATTCTCTCGTGTCTTGTGGATACGTGTCTTTGGAAGAGAAGCCGATGTCAGAGTGGATAGGGATTCACTGGAAATGTGATTTTGAGGTGGAAAGTAGGTCTTTCTTGGTGAAAAAGAGGATTTTCAGTAGGAAAACTACGTCTTTTTCATTAAAAATGCATTTTTCAGCCAGAAATAGTCAGTTATCGGCTAGATAGCTCATTCTTTCATTTGAAAATGGGGTTTTTTCGGTGAAAAAAACCGATTTTCAAATGGAAAACTAGTACTCCGGTTTTATCATGTGAAACTGGATTTTTCAGTCCAAAACAGCCAATTTTCAAATGAAAAACCTCTTTTTAAGTTGAAAATCGGCTTTTTCTAGTCAAAAGAAAGGTTTTGGTCCGAAAAAACTCGTTTTTCCGCCAAAAAAAACCATATTTTCCTGTTCAAAAATGCATTTCTCAAGTCAGAATTCGATTTTTCATGTGAAAATAGGTGGAAAACTAGGTTTCTTCTAATAAAATGAATCTTTTAATGGCCAATTTTTAAGCTGAAAAATCGGGGTTTTTCCAGTCAAAAAAATAATTTTTAACAAGAAGCCCCCGATTTTCGCTCTAAAATCCAATTATTTCAGTCAAAAAAACATTTTTCGCTTAAAAAAACTATATCTTCCAATTAAAAAAGGTTTTTTCGGTCAAAAATCCTAAAAAAAACCCTTTTCCCTCAAATCCCCTCAAATCCTCACTCAATATTAACAATTCCCTTCTCAAGATTCTTCTGTCTCTTCCTTCTCATCTCAACAATCCGATCCTTCGTCAAACTTCCATTCAATGCTCGAATCTCTGTCTCTTTCTTCTTCTGCTGAGCAACAGCTTCTTCTTTCTTCTGTTGATCTCCTCCTCCAGAAGAAGAAGAATCTATTTGTGGTCCAGCAGTAGTCTCCAATTTGATCCGTTTTGCATCTGGTTCCGTTGCTGACTTCTCGAGAAGTTTCTTCAGGGAGATAGAGGTTTCTTTTTGGAGAAGTGATGGCATTTCGATACGATCTCCTTCCAGGAAGCTCTGCACGCTCTTTCTGAAAGGAAAATCAAGGGTCTTTGATGGAAAATAGCAGTTTTTTCGGGTTTTTTCACCTATTTTTAGAATAAAATATAGCTGTTTTCCATGGTTTTTAGGCTTAAAATGAGGTTTTTGAGCCAATTTTCGCTCCAAAACCATATTTTTCAAGTTAAAACCTCACCTATCGATACGAGTAACTGGAAGAACATTATGGGCGGCCGCCTCCTTCACATAGACTCCATGATTCTCGTCTTTGAATTTCAAAAAGAGAAGAAGTGACTCCAAACTGTAGCAGGCGTCTGATTTACTGTAGACTTGAAGAGAAGTCAGCGCTCCTCTTTTGAATGCGTAGTCGCCGAACGCAATGTACTCCTGACCGTCCTGCAAGAGAAAATTGTTGAATTTTGGAAAAAAAAATTGAGGGTTTTTCATAAAAAATAAGCTCGGAAATTTGGAAAAATCGATTATTTGCTAGCAAAATGGGGGTTTTCGTCTTGAAAATCGGGTTTTGCTTAAGAATGGCGAAAAGTCCCGGAAAAACGGTATTAGGGCTGGAAAATCGGTTTATAATGCTTATTTAATGCTAAAAACTCTTTTTTTCAAAGTATTTCGGGTATTTTGAATTAAAAAGAAAAAAAATATTTTTCGTAAAGTTTTAATTTTCGCCGGAACTTGAATTTTCGGCGCTTTTTATTGGCAAAATAATAATTTTAAGGGTGAAAAACAGCTTTTCCAGCCTATTTTCCACCTACTTCCCTATTTTTTGCGCGAAAATGCGATGAAAATGGATTTTCTTTGAAAAAAATTTTTTTCTCGCTAAATTCCCGATTTTTTTCTATTTTTTCCAGCTGAATTATTTAATTTTAATTATTTTCCGACTATTTTCCTGCTATTTACTATCTTTTCTCTTCAAAAAACTATTGAAAACCACTGAAAACCCAGAAAATCGGTTAAATACTTACAACAGTGACTTCTGTGAGTGGGTAGTCGTCGGGTCGTTGAACGTATTTTTGTAGAGCTTCTGACGGATCCATTCTGCTGAAAAAATGCAAAAAAATTGATGAAAAACGATGAAAAACGGTTGAAAATGAGGGGAGAAATGGGGAAATGGAAATAAATAATGGTGGAAGAGAAATTGGGCGATGGGGGTTTCTAGGCCACGCGGCCGCGAGAGAAATGCGCGCGTAGTTTGAATTTTGAAAATGAGGGTTTTGCGTTTTTCTTTAATTTTCTTTGTTTTCCGCCGATTTTTTTGCATTTTCCCCTAAAAAAATGAAAAAAGAGACAAAAAGAAATGTAAATAGATAAAAGCGCGCAGAAACGGACCATTCATTGATTTTTGAGACACCGAAAAGAGTGCGCACACCATTCTAGCCCTTTTAGGGGGTAAAATGACGCATTATGACATGTTTTCAGCCCTTATTAGTCATTTGCAAACTCAGAAATTTAATAATAGTCAGTGCACAGCATAAATTCATAGTTTTTTGCAAAAAATTTGAAAACTGAGAATTTTTGATTTTTTTTCTATTTTTCTGCCCAAAACCTACTTTTTTGTCTCAAAAGTGTCAGAATCAGATTGCTGAGCTTACTGGCTTTAAAATGAGCCCCACATTGCTTATATTCCAACGACTTTCAATTTTTCGAAAAAATTAATTTTCCCGAAAAATTTTTTTGCTATTTTCAAAAAAAATTCTTATCAATATTTTCATTCAAAAAACAAGATGTTATCAGGAAGGATAATGAAAATAAAAGAAAAAGGTTTTGTGGTTTTCTCGGGGATCATATGTACATAAATTACACAAAAAGTTCAAAAAAGTGGGCGGAGTCAACGGGATAAGCGCCTATTTGTGAATTTAAAGAGGGCGGGGCCAGGAGGAGGAGAAGATCAAGAAACCGCAAAAAGAGAAAGAAAAATCGTGTGAAAAAGGGATATATATAAAAGAAGGACGGGTTACCAAGTGAAAACACAAATATTTATATATCGAATCGAGCCAGGAGGAGGTGGGCGGAGTCAGGAAGAAAAATAGTGGGCGGAGCAATCGGCATTTTATTTTGGAGGGGGCGTGGCCTAAAACGGAAATCCTAAAAGGGTTATACCCGCCGATACACAATTTGTTGAAGGGTACTGTAGGGGCAAATTCAGAGGATCGGATGGTTGGATGGGGGTTAGGAATTAGGGATGGAATTTTATGGGAAATGATTTCTGACTGCCTAGATATCCTTGAAAACCAAGAAAAAATCTTATTTTCAAAATTTGAAATTTTTGATAAAAAGGCCTTTTTATCAATTTCTGGGAAAATTATGAAAAGGCTGGAAATTTATGGAAAATCAAGGAAAAGGTTGGAATTTTATGGAATACGATTTTAGACTGCCTATTCTTTCTTAAAATTTGAGAAAAAGTCTTCTTTTCAAAATTTGAAAATTTTGAGAAAAAGGCCTTTTCATCAATTTTCTGAAAATTGAAGAAAAGGCTAGAAATCGGATCAAAAACTGTAAAAAAGGCAGAAAAGGTAGGAAAATAATTTTAGACAGCCTAATCTTTCTTAATTCTCACAAAAATACCTTTTCATCAAAATTCGAAAATTTCGATAAAAAGGCCTTTTCATCAATTTTTTCAAAATTCGAAATAAGACTTGATATTAGGTCAAAAGTTGCAAATAGGCCGAAATAAGAAGAAAAGAAGGCCTAGACAGCCTTAATTTGCTTATTTTTCCAAAAAAATCCTTTTTATCAAAATCCGAAAATTTCGATAAAAAGGCCTTTTCTCCCTAATCCTAACCCAAATTTCAAAAAAAGAGAAGAAAAACGGTAAATTGCCTAATCGAGACGCAGAAAAAGTGGGGAACCGTACAGGGCAAATGGGTTGTGTTTAAAAAGAAAAAGGGGGCGGGGCCAAATATACATTAAAATGAAAAAGGGGGCGGGGTCAAATATACAATTTGGACGATTCTAGAAAAGGTGCCGGGGGAATCCGGGGCCAGTGTCCTTTTTATCGAAATTTAATTTTCGGTGACTAATTGAAAAAAGTTTAAGACAAAAATAAGAAAAGAAAAAGAAAAAAGGAAAAAATTGTTTTAGAGCACCGAAAACAATGGGTTTCGATTAAATGGAAAACAAAAAATAACTACCGTACTCCCTGAGCTTCTAGAAAAAATGACCAGTTTTGGGGGGGTGAACGGGAAGGGGAAGGTGGGGATTTGAGGTGATGTTGGAGTGATCACAATTGGATTGATAGAATATGAGTAAGAGGCGGGGCTTATGTACAAAATTAAGAAAAAGGAATACCAAAGAAAAAAATTATAAGGAAAAAAAATTTAAGGAAAAAATAATTTTAAGAAAAAAAAATTTTTTTCTTTATAAAAAATTTTTTCCTTAAAAATAATTTTAAGAAAAAAAAAGAAAAGAAAAAGAAAGTTTAAGAGAAATCCATGTGATAGTGACCAGAGTTTTGTTGTGGGTTAATTGGGTCAGGGGAGAAGCCCGAAGCGTCCCAATGGATGTCTGGCGACATTTGTGAGCTGTGGAAGTGTGGCGATGGATGAGCGCCGGCTGACGAGATGAGTGGATCGCCGTTCATCATTGGCTGAAAAACTGGGAATTTTGGAATAGGGGAAAAAAGAAAAAAAATTGAAAAAAAAATTTTTTCGAAATTTTTTTTCGAAATGAAGTCTACAGTAATCCAGCATCCTCGAAACAATTTTTTTTAGATTCAGCTAGTTGAGAGCTTTCGAAAGAGTATAATCATGACTAGGTTACGGTAATTTTCAATTTTTGATTTTGGGTCCCACCACGAAAATACATTTTCTATCGTAACTCGGTTAATTTTTGGTTTTAGTGTATGAGAAGGGTAGATTCAGAATCAAGAGGTTAAGCCGGTTTGAATGAATATAACCATAGCTAGGTTTCATTTATTTTGAAATTTTGAAAAAATATGATAAGACAAAATTTTGAGAAAAAAATTTTTTTTTCAAATTTTTTCAAATTCGAATTGGAATCTTCAAGGATGCCAAAACTCACATTAAGATCATCCATCATCAGATCGTTAAACGCGTTACCGGCACCGGGCAGCTTCCACGAAGTCGGGCCACTCGTCCCTAGAATTCAACAATAGGCTCCAGAAAACCACGTGCAAACGTTGAAATGGGCTCACTGTAATCCGGCGGACTAGCCGATCCAACTGAGAAGAAGCTGTCCGATGGCGCGGAGTTGTTCATGAAGCTGTTCTGGCGCGAGTCGTTGGGCGAGGTGATCTGCATCGCCGCCGTGTTATTCGTCACTTCCGATAGGAACCCCGACGTTGACTGCAATTATTTTCAGGTTTAGGAGGTCGTAATTAGTATGTTAAACTCAAAATTTCGCTCAAAACCAAAAATTTTAACTTTGAAGGTAAGGCAATAGAGTTAGAGCCTTATATTCGAAATATTAGAAAAAGGAAAGAAGGCTTGAAAAAAGAAAAAAGAAGACTTTTTGAAACGATTTTCTGGTTAGATTAGACTCAAATTACCCTTTTTAGACAAATTTGAGTCTTATATCAAATTTTCGAAAAATTGGTAAAAAGGCCTTTTTTTCGAAATTTTTGAATTTTTAATAAAAGGATTTTTTGAGAAGTTTAAAGTTTCTAGAGGTGCTGGAAAAACTATTTCATCAATTACCAGTCATTTACTCACTTTCCAGTCCATTTCTAGCTTTTTCCTCAATTTCCAGAAAATTGATGAAAAGGCCTTTTTATCGAAATTTTCAAAATTTGAAAATAAGACTTTTTCATGAATTTCAAAGATAAATAAGCAGTCTAGACTGTAATTTCAATTATTTCCTGTCTTTTTCACCTGTTTTCAGCCTTTTATTCATTTTTCGAAAATTGATGAAAAGGCCTTTTTATCGAAAATTTTTAAGTTTTGAAAAGAAGACTTTTTTGGAGTCAAAAGTCTTTTTCAAGCTATTTTTAATTGTTTTGAGTGTATTAAAATAATTTCTCTCGTTAGATAAGAAATGAAACTAACCACAAAAGATCCGGTCGGTGTGTGATTTGGTGGCGACTCGTCAATCTCCTGCTTAATCGGTCGCTCGATAAATTTTGGGATTGGTGGCAAGTGGCTGGGCGGGACTTGGACTCCCTGTCTGGCGAGCATCTCCTCTAACTCTTTTACTCGATCCGCATATTTTTGTGCCGTGTTCTCCAATGATTTCTGTTGTTGCTGATGCTTAAGTGCGTGTTCACGATCCTTTTGAAGGACTCGAATGTAGTCACAAGAGGCTTTGAGAATTGTTCCCTTATTTAGTTTCATGTCTCTGGAAAAAAGAAGGTAAGGAAAATTTAAAAAAAGGAAAAAAGTTTAAGAAAGAAGAAACTTACTCTGATGTGTTTTTTGGTAACATTTGACCAAGCTCCTTGATTCTGTCATTGATGTTGTATCGTCGGCGGCGTTCAACTGGAATAATTGAGTTTAAGGCCTTTTCTTCAATTTTTGGGAAAATATTAAAAAGGATTTTTTTGTTGGAAAAAAAGAAATTAGAGAGTAAGGAAAATAAAAAAAGACATTTCAAAAAGGCAAAAATAGTATTTTTCTTAAAGTTTTTGGTCTTTTCATCAAAATTTCAAAATTGAGTTTAAGGCTCTAAAAAGTTTCAAAAATTATGAAATTGAGAAAAAGAGGATAAAAATGCATTTTGGATGATTTCAGCTTCTTTTTAGCCAATTTCAGCTCTTTTTATCGAAATTCACAAAAATTAGTTTAAGGCTCTAAAACACTCCAAAAGTTCTGAAAAATTGAATAAGAGGATAAAAAGACGTGTTCGATGATTTTCACTTCCTATTATATCATTTTAGGCGTTTTCATCAAAATTTCAAAATTTTGATGAAAAGAAGAAAATATAAGAAAAAGAAACTCACTCATATTATGAATATCCTTCTTCCTACGATCCCTGTAATAATCTTCTGGATCTCCGTTACTTCCGCCACCGGAACCGCTTCCACCGCTATTCGACACCGCTCCGATCATCTTCTCAATGTCGATGGAACTTGTCGGCGCCGAACTTGACACCACCTGAACATTTGAAAAAATAGTAAAAGAGAAAAAGAGACATTTTTGATGGAAAGTGATAGGATCTTTGACAACTGGTTTTCTTTCTTCTTCTTCTTATTTCAATTTAAAGGCGCACGGTCATCTTTATCTTTTCGACCATCACCCTTTTGATAGACTCTCACACTAATGTGTGACTATTTATAGATAACGGTTTGTTCTATTTGTATTTTGGTATTTTCTGGGTTTTTTTTCTTTTTTTTCCTAGAATTTGGTGTTTTATTCAATTTTTTTCAGAATTGATGGAAAGGGATATTTTTGAGGGAAAAGAGTAGATTTAAGAGAAAAAATAGGTTTTAAGCAAAAAAATTATGTTTTAGGCTTCTTTTAATTAATTTCTGTCCTTTTACATATTTTTTCAAATTTAATGAAAAGGAATATTTTTAAGGAAAAGAAAAGATTCTAAGAAGAAAAAATAGGTTTTCAACTTTGAATTTGTGTTTGGACTCCTTTTCCTCAAAATGAGTCCTTTTACACATTTTTGCCGAATTGATGAAAAGGAATATTTTTAAGGAAAAGAAAGTATTTTGAAAAGGAAAAATAGGTTTTCAATTGTTTTATATCTCTTAAATCCCTTTTCACCAAGATAAGTCCTTTTACACATTCTTCCCAAATTCATAAAAAGGTATTTATTTAATAAAAAATAGACAAACCTGTCTAAAATTATTTGACATCGCACTGGGAATTGTGATTGGGCTTCCAGAGTGTCCTGAACCGGCACGGCTACTGGCTCCAGGGATTGGTCTGGCCATTGACATTGTCTTTTCTCCTCCGATTGTCATCTGAAATTCTTTTTTCCCAGAATCCAAAAAATAAAAAAGAAGGAAAGAATCAGGTGTTAACTAGCAAAAAAAGAAGGACAAGGTTAGGAGATCATCTAACTAACCGGTCGAGTGGCACCTGATCTTCGCTGCTGATCCTCCTCTTCCATTCCCATCAGCTCGTCGATTATCAGGTCGTCGAGCTGGAACCGGGGACCACTTTTTGGGGGTTAATCATGGGGGATTTTGGTTAGGAATTGTGGGTTAGAAGCTTCTATTAAACAAGCATCAATATTTTCTGAAGAAAAATCTGGTCTAGAAGCCTTCTACTCAAGTTTCAAAAATTTCGATAAAAAGGCCTTTTCATCAATTTTCGGAGTTTTTGTTAAAAGGCGTTATTAGTGACCAAAAGTCCTTATCTAGTTCAGAAAATTTTCTAGAAACCTTAACAAGCCTTAAAATTGTCGAAAAATCCTTATTCTCAAAGTTTCAAAAATTCGATAAAAAGGCCTTTTTATCAATTTTCAGAAATTTTGATATAAGACTGTAGCTGTTTTAGAAAATCAGTTTGAGATCTAAATTGACTCTTTCAAGACCCCAAACTAATAATTAGCGGTCAAAAATTGTTTTTTCTCTAAATTTCAAAATTTCGATAAAAAGGCCTTTTCATCAATTTTGAAAATTTTTGATATAAGGCCAGAACTTTTTTTAAAATTAATTTCTTGGCCTAATTTAATATTTAGAATTTGTTTCAAGGTCTTTTTATCCATCTTGAATAGTTAAAATTCTTTTTATCAAAAATCCCAAATTTCGATGAAAAGGCCTTTTTTTCCAAAATAATTTTAAGAGCGTAGAACATTCAGAACCTTCTTGTTAACATAACCCTGGACACAAATTAACACAAAAACCAATTAGAAACCATAAAAAAGGCTAACCTCTGATCCGAAAACACTTCCATGACCACCGGGGGTGGGGCTTTCGCCGAATCTGTGAATTTTATCGTTTCCATCGTCCTGAGGGGATCCACGTGGCTGTAAATAACAAGGTAAGGGAAATAAAATAAAAAATGTTGAAATATTTTTCTAGAACCTTTCTGACAGAGTACGGTCCACTAATTCTTTTGGAAATTTTGGCTGATGGTGGACTAGGCGATTTGCTCGAACTGTTGCTCATCGACGATACATAGGAGAAGAGTCGACGATCGTCGGCTGATGGACTCCATCGAGGATTAGTGGGTGCTGATACAAGACGTCGTCTAGATGGAATAGCTCTCGCCCGGGTGGCAGACGACGGACGGCCGACTAGTGAGGCGAGCGTCTCGTTTGAAATGTCGAGATGGTCATCGTCATCGGCCATGTTTCAGGGGAAGGTGGGACTACGTGCTAAGAGGTATCTTTTGGAAGTCTGAAGATGGAAAAGAGCTTAAAAATTGAATGAAAGAGAGCAAAGATCACGATAAAAGATAAGAAAGTGACATTTATAATACCTATAATTTGTTATCAGGGCTGAATGAAATTTTGAGAAAAGTATGTCAATATGGGGCTCTAAACTTTGGATTTTATGAGTTAGGAAGGTGTATGATAGTTTAAAATTCTAATTTTGAAAATAGGGGGTCAAGATTAAATTTTCGGAATTTTTCAGAATTTTTGAGATTTTCGAAATTTCAAATTTTGAGAAAAGTGTGCCAATATGGGGCTCGAAACTTTGGATTTTGAGTGAATAAAAAGAATTCGGTGGTTAGAAACCTTGAAAGTTACTGTAGGGGTCAAAACTAAAAAATAAAAAATTTCGGAATTTTCAAAAATTTTGAAAATTGAGAATTCGCTTAAATTATAGTAATATGGGGTTCTAAGCTTTGGATTTTGAGTTATTGAGAAGAATTTGGTAGTTAGGAACCTTGAAAATTACTGTAGATGGTCGAAACTAAAAAATTGAAATTTTTCGAATTTTCCAAAAATTTCGAAAATTCCAAAAAATTATTTTTTTTTAAATATGTCAATATGGGGCTCTAAATTTTGGATTTTTTGTCGAAAAGACGGTTTTGACGGCCAGGAACCTTTTAAATTACTGCAAATGGTCGAAACTAAAAAATTGAAAATTTTCGATTTTTTCACAAATTTCGAAAATTTCAAAAAAATTTCAATTTGGGACTCTAAACTTCGGATTTTCTATAATCAAACTGTTTCGGAAGCCCCCTTAACCATCTATCCAGTCAAAACCATAGAAATGTAGTCAAGAAAAAAGGAGCATCTGTCTTCCTACTAACTAACACGTCTCGATTACTAATTACGGGGTTTTGAAACATATGGCATTGAAAATAAGAAGAAAAAGCAAGAGAATGATCAAAAAGAATCAATTGGATGGTGGATGGGAAGAGGGGGGGGGGGGGGGGGCATAGAGAGAGAACCCAATGGAAAACTGGGAAGAAGAGGAGAAGAAGACTACTGGGGGCAAAAGATGCAACACCACACACAGAAAAGAGGAAAAATGACGGAGGAAAGAGAGAAATACTGTACTTTTTGGAGAGACGGAGAGAAAAAGAGTACTCTCTTCTCTTCTCTCTGGATCGGCAGAAAGAGGGAAAGAGACGCAGGATGACATCGTTTTTTTTTTTTTTTCTATTTGAAAAAAAGGGAAAAAAAGAAGAAGAAAAAAAAAAAAGGAGAAATTTCTAGAAAAAGTCTTGAAAAAGAAGAAGAAGACGGAGAAGAGGGAAAAGAAAAAAACAAGATGGTAATTACGAAGATGGATGAAGAGAGCCACCAGAGAGTCAGAAAGATCAAAGATTAGATCTTCTTTCGAGAACAAGTCTCTTACTCACTTTTCTCTTTTCTCTTGAATTTTAGATCTGAAAAGAGAAAAGGGGGATTTTTGGTTTTTGAGCTTGGAAATTGGTTAAAAGGCTTGTTCTTCTGATTTTTTCTTTTTATTAAAATTTAGGAAAATTGATGAAAAGGCCTTTTTATCGAAATTTCAGAAAATGTGTATAAGGCCTGAAATGAGTTAGAAATGATTTTTAGAATACTCAAAATCATTTTTTAGTTCAAAATATTATTTGCAAACAGTTTCCAGGTCTTCTTCTCAAATTTTTGAAAATTGATGAAAAGGCCTTTTTATCGAAATTTTTGAAAACTGTGTATAAGGCTAGAAATGACTTGGAATAATTTCTAGATTTTTCCAAAACCATTTCCTCTATTTAAAAATTTATTTTGACAGTTTCCAGGTCTTCTTTTCAATTTTTAGAAAATCGAAGAAAAGGCCTTTTTATCGAAATTCGAAAAATTGATGAAAAAGCCTTCTAATCTAAATTAAGACGGTAAGGAGAAAGAAGACTATTCAAACAGGATAAGGTCTCTTATTCTCGCCCTCCTGCGACCCCGAGACGAGCCTATTTGCCCCCTCTCCAGACCCCTCATAACTCATTGTCGTAGTAGTAGTACATAGTTGTATGCTCTTCTATATCTCTTTTTGAGAAAAATAAGAGAAAAAGAGGAAAACAAGAAGAGAAGAAGGTCTTATATAGTATTTATGAAATGTTGAGTGAAAGGTTCAGAGGTCATGTATCATAATAGAAAGCGAACAACAGGTGTGTAGAAGGGGCTAACTAGCTGACAGACGGTCGGAAAGCCAGCGGGAGGGCAGATGGACCCTTTTATTGGTTGAGAATGCCTTTTTCTTTTTTCTTGTCGATGTCTTTTGTCAGTTTTTGACATTGAAAATAAGAAAAATGTCAAAAATCAAAAATTTCAAATTTCGATGAAAAGGCCTTTTTATCAAAATTTTCTGATTTTGATGAAAAGAGATTTCTGAGAAGAAGAACGCCATATAAGCCAATAAGAAGTTATTCTAAGTATTTTGAAGTGTTTCAGATCAAGCTAGCGCCTTATACTCAAATTTTGAAATTTTGATGAAAAGGCCTTTTCATCGAAATTTTTAAGTTTGATGAAAAGAGATTTTAATGAGGAAATGAAGGATGTCGGGGATATTAGTACTTTTATGAATTTTTTGAAGCGGAAAATGAAACTTCTAGAGTCCTATGGTTTGATTTTTGAATTTTGATAGAAAGGCCTTTTACTCAAAAATTTCAAGTTTTGATAAAAAGAGCTTTTTTGTTATAAAAAGCTAGAATAAGATGTTTCGAGTATTTTAAAACCAATTACAGTGTTTTAAATAAGTTTCAGGCTAAGTTAAAGCCTTATGTCAATTTTCGGAAATTTCGACAAAAAGGCCTTTTTATCAAAATTTTCAAGTTTTGATAAAAAGAGATTTTTTGTTATAAGAAGCTAGAATAAGAGGTTTTGAGTATTTTGGAAATATTTTGACACCCTAAAATAACTTTAAGAGGTCTTATATTTCGATATCTATACAAACCGTGAAACTCGAAACATAAACAAATCGATTTCGTAAAATCGAATTGCGACCAATATATTTAGCGCAAGAGAGAGAGAGAGAGAGAGAGAATGTTTATTATGTGTTTTGTCTCCTTCGTCGTCCGTTGAATAAAAGAAGAAGAAGGACAAAAAGCACATATATACCTATTCCTTTTACAAAATAGAAAAGAAGGAAAAGAAGGGGGGAAGATAGTCTTCCAGCCGTGTCTTCTTCTTTTTCTCCTAGGAAATGGATGGCAGATTGGGAAAAGGAAAAGAAGAAGAAGAAACAGGTTGAAAGAAGAAGAAGGAATGGATGGATGTAACAAAGAAGAAAGTGGCATAGTGTCTCTCTGCCCCCCCACCAATTTTCCGAAAAAGAGAGTTTTATTACACTTTGATATGTCTCATAAAAGTCTTGGGATGGAAGGAAGAAGAAGACCATTTAGATCTATGGTTTTTGGGAACGGTTTCAATTTATTTTTGCGTAAAATTAAGCAAAGCAAAGCCTGAAATTAATTTAAAAATACTTAAAACACCTTAACTTAGCTTTTCACAACAAGAAATCTCTTTTTATCAAAACTTGAAAATTTTGAGAAAAAGGCCTTTTTATTGAAATTTAGGAAAACTAATATAAGGCAGTTTAATAAGTCTAAAAGTAAATTCTGGGTCTAGAAATTGTTTTAAAATACATAAAACACCTTAATCTAGCATTTTTCTACAGAAATTCTCTTTTCACCAAAATTCGAAAATTTCGATGAAAAGGCCTTTTTATCGAAATTTCCGAAATTTCATAAAAAGACATTTTTAGGGATTTTAAGCCATATCGAGGCTTTTTCTACAGTTTTCCGCTGTTCCTACACCAGAAAAAATTTTCCGACATGCCTTTCATCAACATAAAAGCCTTCTCTCCATCAAAACCAAAAGAACATCATCATCACGCAATGTCGCATATCCAGAGAATATAATTGAATGGAAAGAAGAGGGGGCTATGCCTGCCCGCTTCCTCATCATAACAAAAGACATAACTATCGAATGGATATCGATTTTCGGTGGTGACTATTGTCTATTTGTTTGTTCGTGTGTTTCCGGTGAGCGAAAGGGGGAAGCGCTGATCTTTTGAACCGATAATTCGTTGGTGGAACTGTGAAGCTTAGTAAAAGAGTTCTATTTTTATCTATTAGGTTGGCAAGTAATTTTCCGAAAATTTTGTGGAGTCCTGTTTGGTGACCAATTTCTCGGCGATGAAATTATATTTCAAATTTCTTTTTGGTTTATCAAAGGGCCCATTGCATCCACTGTTTGCAACTCAAAAGACCAACAATCTCCTACTCTAGTTTCAATGAAACGCCGCCTGTCGCGTTGCCTCTTTCTTTGAAAATAAGCCATCCTTTTTTGTTTCAACTTTTCCAACCAGAAAAGTTCCAGATATTCGAAAGAAAATCACTGGTATATGTGAAAAACACTTCCAGCAAGCTATTAAAATTAAAAATAGGATCGACGGAATCGATGTCGAAGAGCTCAGTTCGCGAAATCAGAAATGTGGTATGACGTTAATATGTGTTTGGTGTAGTTCCATTGAGAGACGGATCTATTTCTAACTACTTGTAGGTTGTTAACACAACTATGGGTCACCTATCTGGCAACTAAAAACAATAAAAAGCCTCTTCTCAATATGAGAAAACTAGGTTGTTTCCTGATGTACCATTCCAGGAGTTCTGATGAATTGATTAGACAATATTTTCTTAATGTTTTCTCGAAAATTAAACAAAAAACTTAGATCTTATTTCTGGTAATAGGAAGTAAATACGCTACTTTAACTATGGTAAAAATTTCAAATGAATTCATCAGAGTAAACTGGCGAAAAATGTCTTCAAACTCGAATTTTAGGCAAAAAACGGTATGCAATATATAATGCTCTCTCGTGAGTAGTTGGAAAGCAGTAGCTTTTCAAATTTTTTATGACAGTAACAAATGATGTTTATACTTTCCAACGATAATCAATACAAATGAAAATCTTCTGGAGTGACGGATACACAATGAGAATTCGTTTCCATCCCAAAAATGGCAAACCGCAGGTTCATTGGGAGACAAATTCCGAACTGTTGTCAATTGACAGGGCCATTTTTTTGAATGTACTGGACATATAAGGCTATGGTAATTCTGATTAACATCTTTTTGGAGCCCGCCAACGAGTTCTTCCTGACAAGAACTTCAATTCAAAACATAACCCAAAATTGGGTACATAGAAACTTGGCGTTCCAGTATTCGACCTGTTCAAGGAATAGATTCACCGATTTGATGGAGTATTGAGGGAGAACTATCAATGTTTTATAGCCCACATTTGAATGGATTACATTCCTTTAACACGAGAAATTCATCTCGAAAATATTGACAAAAATTTTCGGAAAATTACTTGCCAACCTAATAATTCCAGAATTTTTAATGAAAAGTCCTATTTATCGAAATGTCTTAAAATGAATATAAGGCTTGAAATCGGTCTGAAACATTTTCCGCGATTCAAAATTAGTATTAGGATATTCAAAACACTTTAATTTAGCTTTTTACGACAAAAAATCTCTTTTTATCAAAATTACAAATTTTCGAAAAAAAAGGCCTTTTTATCAAAAATTTCAAGTTTTGATAAAAAGAGATTTTTTGTTGTAAAAGGCTAGATTAAGATATTTTCAGTATTTTAAAATTAATTTCAGACTCTGAAAAATGCTTTATACCAATTTCAAGCCTTATATTTATTTTCGGAAATTTCGATGAAAAGGCCTTTTCATCGAAAATCGGTCGACCAAAGGCCAGTAAAAGCTATAAAAATAATTTATGGACTGCAGAATCATCCCATTTTCTTACTCATTAAATTGAAATGACTCCTTTTCGTCGAAAGACAAAGAAGAAGAAGACAATGGGTGTCTGTGTGTCCGGAACCAAATTATGTATGCGACGATGCGGTAACTCATTATGATATGCAAATAGAGACTACTATTTGACCTGAGAGGCAGGTCTGACGATTTCGGTGAAAAGGAATGATTTTAAGAGAAAAGGGAATTTTGATGAAAAGGAAAAATGATAAGAATGATCTTCCGATCTACTTTTATCCTTCTTATCCTAACTTCTTATTTCGAAAGTAAAAGAAGAAGTGGGTGTAATAAGAAGAAGAAGATGAAAACAAGATAATATCTAGAAATGATTTTAGATTTACAAAGATAAGTCACAGATAGTTTGGTTTGAATATTTTCAACATTTGCGAAAGAAGAAGAAAAGATACTCTCTTGCACTAAAAGGACGCCGATGACTGGTCTCTTGGTCGGAAAGCATCAAAGTACAGAATGAGAACAACAAATGGGGAGGGGGAGAGATATTGAAGGAAAAGGGGAAACAATTTTAAGGAAATGTCTTTTCATATTTTCGGAGACACTTTTTGTTCGAAAAAGAAGAAGAGGGACTTCGAAAAAGGTTTTCTAAACGCAGAACCACTTATTTGGCCAATTTGCAGCCTTATATTCAATTTTCAGAAAATTGATAAAAAGGCCTTTTTATCAAAATTTGGAAATTTAAAAAGAAGGGATTTTGAAGAAAAATGAGTTGCCAGAAGTTGTTTTTAACAAATTTCTACTGATCACTACTATTTAGACTTAATTATAGCCTTAAACTCAAATTTCGAAAAATTGAGAAAAAGGCCTTTTCCTTGAAATTTTTCAAAATTGAAAATAAGAGATTTCAAGTAAGAAAACAGCTTTATAGGCGATTTTAAGGAATTTTGCGTCAAATCTGATCACGATATTGGATACTAGAACAAATTAGAAGCCTTGAACTCAAATCCGAAATTTCGATGAAAAGGCCTTTTTATCAAAATTTTCAAAAACTGAAAAAAAGAGATTTTATGTTAGAAAAAGGGTCTTTAAGGTATTTCGAATCAAGCGATCTCAGAAAAAGGACTTCCTAGCTCCGCAGATGTTTTTGATTTCCTTCTTTTTCTTCTTATTCCAAACCGATACTAAACAAACAAGAAGGAGGGGATAAACAAAAACAAAATGTATGGGAGGCCCCCCTTGAAAAAGCTGCGTCAATAGACCTTCCACCCCCTAGCACCGCCTTGTCTATCTCCCACAGAGAGTGTTTATTTGAATCTGGCGCGCCTTTTTGAACCAAAGATTAGAAAATGATGTGTTTACTGAACATCTTATCGATTGATCTTTGAAATTGAGGGGAAAAGGAGGGAAGGAGGAAAGGAATAAAAAATTTGGTTTTTTGGACGGAAAATAAGAATAAGAAATAGGAAACCTAGACCAAGTTTAACCAAAAAGTTCAAGAAAAATGAAAAAGAAGAAACTAAATTGTTTCAAACTCAAAAAAATAAGAAAAAAGAGCCTGAATTATTTTTTTTTGAAAAAAAGGTAAGAAAAAGAAAACCTAGACCAAGTTGAACCAAAAAATTCTAAAATTGTTATGAACCAAAAAATAAGAAAAAAGAGCCTAAACCATTTTTTTGAAAAAAAAATGATAAGAAAAAGAATACCTAGACCAAGTTGAACCAAAATAATAAAAAAAGAAGGAAAAAAACTTTTTGAACTCATTTTGACCAAAATATGAAAGAAGAATAAGAAAAAGAGTACCTAGATCATTTTTGAAAATAATTATAAGAAAAAAGATACCTAGACCAAGTTGAACCAAAAAAGTGAAAAAGAAGGTAGTTAGACCATTTTAGAACCTAAAATTAGAAAAAGGAGTCTAGACCATATTTTCGAAAAAATTATAAGAAAAAGAGTACCTAGACCAAGTTGAATCAGAAAAATAAAAAAGAAGAAAAAAAAGTTCTAATACTCATTTGACCAGAAAAATAATGAGGAAAAGAGTACCTAGACCAAATATAAAAATTTCGTTAAAAAAAAGGAAAAAGGAGTCATTCATTGAACCGGAAATATGATAATTTGAAAATACATAGAGCCTAGGAGCGAGTTGTTTACAACTTTGGGTTTTTCGAAATATTTGTTTGAGAGTGTGCAGTGTGTCTGTCTCTGTGGTACTGGCCTGATTGATGATAAACTTTTTTCCCCCCGTCCTGCTGAAGGCGAGTGAGTGAGCAAAACGAGAGACCTTCTAGGCCATAAAAACGGGAGGAAAGGGGGAGATTTATGGTGATCTGTGACGCGTGTATGTTGCCGAAATAGGAGGTATCAGGGATTAAGAGAGACCTCTTTTTCTCTTTTTACTCAAGAGTTTTTGAGAAAAAGAGAGACTTTTTGATATGTCGGAAAAGCTTAAAAGAGAATAGCCGATTTTCGATGAAAAGGCCTTATTTTCCATTTCAGAAAATTATGAAAAGAAGAGTAAATAATTGAACAATAAATTTGAGAGCAGTTAGAAACATTGAAAAAACACTTAAATCAGGAAATCACATCCTTCAAATGATTTTAAGGCCTTAAACTTATTTTTGAAATTTTGATAAAAAGGCCTTTTTTTTCAATTTTCGAAAACGTAAAAAAGAAAAAAGTGTAAAAAAAAATTTCAAATCAACTTAGCCATCCTTAAAAATAATTTACGGCCTTTTTATCAATTTTCGAAATTTTGAGAGTAAGGAAAAATTTTGAGAAGAAAAAAATAACGAAAATCGATTTGACAAAAAATCATCATTTTTTCTTCTTTTCTCTCAATTTCGTAATTTCGACGAAAAGAAAAAAGTTTAAGACAATTCTCTTCTTTTCTATTTTCCTCACGCTTGAATTTCAAAATATCAATAAAAACTATTCTGTGTCTAAAAAACTAAAAAACATTCAAAGTTTGCGATCAAAGACTCCTCTTCTCTCCATCATTCGAAAAAATAAAAGAAGAGAAAAGAGAAAGAGAACTGTATGATATAGACAGGTCTATGTGTTCTAGTCGTCCCGGGAAGCGAAGGCAAAAAGTAAACAGAATGTTTTGTGCGTGTAGCGGGGAGGAGAACTTTCCATCTTTTCTCTAACAATATGTCTCAAATTGGCACACCTTTTTCCTTTTGGAAGAAAAAAAAGGGAAGGAAGGTCTTTTCATAGAAATTTAGGAGAATAGGAAAAGAAGAAGGAAAAACAGAAAAAGGAAGCTGAATAACATATTTCAGGTGCCTTTTTGTTTTTTTTTGAAGATATTTTTTATTTGAAATTTTGAAAATAAGGCCTTTTACACATTTTAAATATTTTGAGTTTAAGGCTCTAAAACAAATTATAAGAAGTGTTGGGCTTGGAAAACATGGTTTTAGAGTTCAAAAACAACGTTTCGAGGAATTTTCGGCAATTTCCAGTCTTTTCATCAAAATTTCGAAAATTGAGTTTAAGGCTCTAAAAATTATTTCAAGTAGAGTTAGGCTTGGAAAATAATTGTTAAGGCTTTAAAAATTATTTTAAGGCATTCTAGACTATTTCGAGCCTTTTCGTCAAAATTTCGAAAATTGAGTATAAGGCCTTTTTCACATTTTCTAAATTTTGAGTTTAAGGCTCTAAAGTTTGTTTTCAAAAAAGTTAAAACCAAAAACTAATATAAATAATTTTAAAAAACTGGTTTCCGTTCTTTTCTTTTTATCTCTGGGCCTTAAACTCAAAACTTCAAGAAATAAGTTTAAGGCTCTAAAATAAATTTTAAGGGAATTTAAGGCTGGATAAATGTTTTTAGGGTTTTCTCAACTTGTATAACCTCTTTTCATCCTATTTCGGGCGGATTTTTGAAAATGTGTAAAAGGCCTTACTCACATTTCCATCTGACTAATCTCCTCCACCTACACCGTAGTTATCCTAATTTTTGGTCAAGCTCTGATATTTCCCCTTTTTCTTTTTTCTTCTTCTTCCTTCCCCCCAACCAAAAATATGAAACCGCCAATGATCAGTTGACTCTCTCGCCTTACCAATACTCTCTCCTCGGCGGGCTGTCTGGCGCCGTGCCAATAGACTAGGAGAGAGTATGAAGGGCTGGAGAGACTCAGAGAGTTCGGTTTTTTGGCACTCGGCCAGGTAAACAAACACACTCTTTTTCACTTTTTGTGAAAAAAAAGTAAAAGAAGAGGTTCGTCACTCGATCAGCTGACTTGTAGAGTCTTATCATGTTCGGAAATATATATATGGTCAGATTCTTCTTTGATCGATTTGAATGAAAAGAAAAAGGAGGACAGAAAATGAAAAAAAGGGATCGAAAGATGAAAATGATCTTTTTCTACTCGTATTTTGGTCTAAAAAATTTTTTCTCGAAAAATTGAAAATTTGAGAATAAGGCCTTTTTTTACTTTTTTCGAAAAATTGATAATAAGGCTCTAATAATTAATTTAAGAAGAGCTAGTGTTGAAAACAGATTTTATAAGTTTTAAAATTTTGATTCCAGTGATTTAGAGTTGTTTTTGGCCTTTTCATCAAAATTTCTAAAATTGATAATAAGACCTCCTTTTTCACATTTTCGAAAAATTGAGTTTAAGGCTCTGAATTTTTTTTCAAGCTGAATTATACTAAGAAAACAATATTCAAGGCCTCCCCAGCCTATTCTAAGCCATCCCAGACCATTTCCAGCCTTTTCATCGAAATCCCAAAAATTGATAAAAAGACCTCCTTTTTCTCAATTTCAAAATCTAAACTTTTCTGTAAAACAAAAAGGTCAAAAGATCGAATCCCCTCAAACAGTACTATTTCAAAAAAAAAAACAGAACAAGGACATCCTAATTGTTCCCCTCTCATCAACTGTGGACAGATGTTGGACTTGTTTACAGAAAGGATGACGTTTCGTCTTTTTCTTCTTCTTCTTCACCTCATTTTTTGATACCGTTGTTTTTATGATTTTGTTGATTGTTTTCTGGTGTTTGGTCATTTCGCGATTTCGAACCGAATGAATGGGTTTTGGTTGATCGGAACACAATTTCTCTCGTTTTTTTCATTTCTTCATTGAATGAAAATATGAAAAGGGCGGGGTTTGATTCAGAAATGAGTAAGAGACTGAAAAACAAGAGGAAAAGACTTGGAAATTGTGCAAAAGCTGAGAATGACTCGAAAAAAATGGTTTTCTTAAAATTTTGAAAAATGTGAAAAAGAAGGTCTTTTACACTTTTTTCCGAAAACCGCTCTTACTAGTCCTAAAATGATTTTGAGGCTGATAAAATCTGATTAAAGACTTTGGAAACACCGGAAACCCCTTAAATCATTAGAAAACCTCTTTTCATCAAAATCCTCAAAAAATGTGAAAAAAGGCCTTTTTCACTTTATTCCAAATTTTGAATGAAAGAGTCTAACTTAGTTAAAAATGGTTTTTAGGGTTTAAAAACTTGCTGAATAGCAAAAAGACCTTCTTCTAAACCCTAAATCATCCGAAAATCTCTTCTTATCAATTTCCTCAAAAAATAGAAAAAGAGGTCTTTTTGACTTTTTCCTAAAAAATGTGTATAAGACTCTAAACAATTTTCAAATCATTTTCTGACTTTTTTTAAGCTTCCGAACATTCTAATCATCCATCAATCTTCCAACAATCTCTTTTCACCAAAAAGGCCTTTTTCACATTTTTCGAAAAAAAGACGAAAAAAACACTTAAAATAGTACAATGTACTTTAACGATACGACAGTCCCTCTCTTTATTTTCTAATTGCTTTGTCAAAGTTCACCAGACGAAAACATCTCCCTCTCCCAGTACCATAGACCAAAAACACGTCATCGTCCTCTCTCTCTTGAGTAGAAAAGAAAAAGAAGAAGAGCGTATCAAAACAAGAGACAATAAGAGTCAGACGAACACCACGTGCGGCGACCGACCGAAGGGGCCTACGTGACGATCGCAACAATTTTTTTGCTTCATGGGAGGGGTGTGTGATACCACCGGGTGGAAGGGGGAAGAAGGAACGGGGAAATTGAAAAGTGCATGAAAACAAAAACTACAAATACTACAAAATAAGAAAAAATATAGTTTGAAAGGGAAAAAACTTGAAAATTAATTTTTCGGAATTTTTCGAAATTTCAAATTCCTTCAAAATATGTCAATATGGGGCTCTAAACTTCGGATTTTCGATGGAAAATCTGATTCTCATAGTTAGAACCCTCCAATCTTACTGTAGATGGTCGAACCGTACTCTGTCAGAACCTTTTTCACCCTGAAAACCATCCTTACCTGCTGAATACTTCCAAAAAGCATCTGATGTGTCTGTTGAATTTTGCGTGGACTTGCCATCGGATTACTGTTGCCACCGAAATAGCTTTGTGCTGGCGCCGAACCGAACGGCGTCGCTCCTGCCGACGCCATTGATCGCTGCGCAATTGGTATCAGATTTCCCGTCTCGCGACGTTGTTCCATCTGAAATTAGGAAATAAATTATGATCTAGGAACTTTTAAATTGCCTCAAATATCTTCTAAAATCCTTAAAACCCTAAAAACATTTTTTCTGCATTTTCTTGAATTTCGGAATTTTTGTCTATTTCTTCTTTTTATCAAGTCTTCTACACATTTTTCAAAAATTCTAAAAGGGACCCAATCCTAGTCTAAAAATAATTATAAGACCTATTTACATATAAGAAAATCTTGAAACTTTTAAAATCATTCTTTTTAACGGTCAAAAATCCTTTTTATCATTTTTACTTCCTTTTCATCAATTTTCGAAAATTTTGATAAAAGGTCGAAACTATGATTTTAAGATTAGAATTAAAGAAAAAGAGGTTTTTTCTTCATATACAATCTTCTTTCTCTAATTTCAAGAAAAAATGATAAGGAATCTCAAAAAAATAAATAGACCTTATTTTTGAAAAAAAGGAGATTTTGAGAATTCTAACCAGTATTTCAAGCATTTTCACGTTTAAACTGAAAAATTAGGGAAAGTTTCATCTTTTGATTCAAATTTCTTAAAAATGATGAAAAGGCGTCTTTTACACATTTTGAAGATTTTGAGTTTAAGGCTCTAAACCTTATTTTAAAAAGAGAAAGACATGGTAAATAATGTTGAGGGCTTTCAAACACCATTCTTAGTAATTTCAGAACATTTTCAGCCTTATCACCAAAATTCTCAAAATTGAGTATAAGGCCTCTTACACTTTTTCTTAAACTCAAAATTTTTTCTAATTGATAACGAAAAATTAGAAAATATAAAGAAGTCCAAAAAATAGGGAAAAAAGAACTTTCGGAATCAGGGATCAAACTCTCCGATCATTGATGTACTAGGTGCTCATTGGCTCATGGGAAAGAAGGGGCGAAAAGGAACACAAAACTATTGTTTACTACTATTTTGGCGACGGGGAGAAGCAGATGGAAAAAGAGAGACTTGGCTTTGTGCCAAAAAAGTTTGTTTTTCTAGATTCATCTAGAAAATTGGCGCCTTTGTAGTGGTCGATTATAAGGAAAGGTTATGGTTTTTGGAATCTTGAAGAAGGTCTTTTTCTCAAAAATGTTTTCTTTTCATCGAAAATTTGGAATTGAGAAAAAAGGGAGAGGTTTGATTTTAAGATAAGTCTTTTTGAACCTAAATTTAAGTTTTTTTTCTCCAAAAATTGAAAATGTGAGTAAGGCATTTTACAATTTTTTAAAAAATGACGAAAAGAGATTTGAAATAATAAAAAGAGAGATTAGACTTCAAAAATGATTTTTTAGAAAGGAGACACCTAAAACTAAAATTTGAATCAAATTACAGCCTTAAACTCAAAATTAAGAAATTTAGATAAGAAGAGGTTAAAGATAAGAAAAGGCACCGTAAGGCTTAAAAGACAATTTATGGGTCAATAGACTCTAAAAAATGGATATTAAACTAAATTACAGCGTTTTGAACAATTTTTGAAATTTCGATGAAAAGGCCTTTTTTATCAAAATTTTCAAGTTCTGAAAAAAAGAGATTTTATTAGGTAATTAATTATTTTAGGAGGTTTTGAAGCGTATTTAGATAAAACTGAACCTAAAAATGAAGAAAAGACTGAGAAACAGCCTTATATTCAAAATTCGAATTTTTAAGAAAAGGAAAAAAAGAGACTTGGCAATGGGCCAACCAGTTTCATTGCCTTCTCCTACTGTCATTTGTCTTATCTGTGTCGTCTTCTTCTTTCTATTGTCCCCCCTCTTCTTCTTCTTATCTTATCCTCGGGTTACTTGATAAATTATCATTGATCCAGGGGGGCCGAGAGTGGATAAAAAGAGAAAGAAGAAGAAAAAGAGAGTCAGTTGGTGTTTCTTTTTCTCGAAATCGTTTTCTCAAAAGCTCCAACTTCACATTAAGAATCCAAAAAGAAAATTTTAAGAAGGTACAGTAATCTAACCCGATTATTGGTAAACAGTGATTAGACTCCAAAGAACACCGAAAATTGAACTTCATAAAATTCAAATTTTCGCGCCAAAAAATCGATTGAGGTCAAATGATCGGTCAATCGACGTGGGATGCTTATCAACAAAGAGAAAGTGACAAAAGTTTAAGGGTTGACAATTAATTGGAAACGATAAAAAGAGATTTTAGGGGGGAAGAAGAAAAGTTTAAAGTTTTTGAAATTTATTGGATTTATGAAAAGAAGAAAGAGAAGAAAAATTCATTGAAAAATTCCTTTTTATCAAAATTTCGAAATTTTGAATAAAAGACCATTTCTTAGTCTTTTATCATTCTTTCGGTCTATTTTTTTCTGGAGACCGTTTATAACGTTTTGGAATAAATTTTACTTCTTAAAATATCTTCTTCTCAAAATTTGAAAAATTGATGAAAAGGCCTTTTCATCGAAATTTTCGAAATTAAGAGTAAGGACTAGAATTGGAAAGAAGGAATAGGAATTATGGTTTTTCTTTTTTTTTTCATTCAATTCAAGTTTAAAAATCTTGAAAATCAAGAAAAATCTCTTTTCTTCAATTTACCAGAAATGTGTAAAAGGACCTAACGTGAATTTTAGAAGACATTTAATTAAGAAATTAGTCTTTTTAATTGTTTAAAAGGTTTAAAAACCTAGATCATCTAAAAAAATTCTCTATTCCAAAAATTTTGGAAAAAAGTTTAAGGACCCTAAAATAATAAAAAGGGCTTTTTGTGGATCTAAATGAAGATTTTGGATTTTTAGTTATGTTTAAGAAATCTAGAAGCCTAGGCAAATCTAACTATTTAGGAAAAAGTCTTCTTTCATAAAAATTTTTGAAAAAGTTTAAGGACCCAAAAATGAAATAAGAAAAAGAAATTTTTTGGATTTTCCCTAATTCCTTACAGGTTTTCCGGATCCAATGCCACCTCCGAACGAAAACCTGGAGGCGTTCGGCTGATAGGGTTCATCTTCATAGAACTGTTGTTGTCCAGACTGTCTCGGGTTATTATTATTGGTGGGTAGGCCGAGGCCTCCGCCACCCGGCGAATTCAGTCCGCGAATCATTTCGCGTAAATCACACGTGTTTTTTTGAAATCAATCAATATATCTAAATATCGATTTTCGAAATTTTTGGAAAAAAATGAAAAAGAAGAAGAAGAAAAGAAGAAAAGGAAGGAAAAAGGGGGGGGGGTTTGAAAAAATGGACAGAGGCGCCAAGGGCGCCCGAGCGGGAAGGGAGGAGGGGAGGGAAGAGAGAAAAGTGATCGGTGGATGGGGGAGACGGGAAGAGAGAGAGATAGAGATAGAGAGAGAGTCGAGAGATAACATACACCAGACAATGTGACATATCAAGAGGTCGTGGGGTCCTCCTCCTCTCGTTTCATTTACTCTTTACCACTGATCGAGATAGGGCGCCCAGAGGAGGAGCGAGAGAGTGTTGATTGGCGAGAGGGTCGATAGACAGTTAGAGTGGACACACGGGCCGATTTTGCCTTCAAACTACCGATGAAAGGAGAAGAAGAAGAAGAAGAAGAAAAGGTTGAAAAATTAAATACTGTCTAAGAAGAAGGGGTTGGACACAGGTTGTAGTCATTTACGCAGTTTTTCAAAAAGTCTTATAATTTTGTCTTACTCACTTTTTTGAATTTTGATGAAAAGACCTAGAAATGTAAAAGAAGCCCTTTTATAATTGTCTTACTTACTTTTTTTTGATTTTTGAGAATAGAATAAAGCTATTTGGATCTAGGTTTGTGACCTTCTAAAATCGTTTTTTGACTCAAAAACTCCTTTTTATCAAAATTTCAAAAAATGTGAGTAAGGACCTCTTTTCTTCAATTTTTCGAAAATGTGTAAAAGGACCTAACATAAATTGTAAAAGACAAATATTTAAGAAAATTGCCTTTTTGACAAGTAAAAGTGATCTAGAAGCCTAACCCATCTAAAATTCTTTTTTTCTATATTTTCAGAATAATTTTAAGGCCTTACCATTTTTTTTTAAAATTTTGATGAAAAGACCAAAAAACGAATAAGGCAAAATCTTTCGATAAAAAGAAAAAAGAGGTCCGAAACTACAGTAATCCCGCCAGTTGGATCAAAAGTGGGCGGAGCCTAGAAGCTTCCGGAACCCATTCGATTAGTCAGAAATATCGAAAAGTGGGCGGAGCTTAATCGTTGTTTACGGAATTCTAAAAATAGAAATTGGTCAAATTCCTTGTAGATAGTTCGAGAAAGTATTACGAAATATCAGGTAAGACTACAAACTACAAACTATAAACTACAAACTACAAACTACAAAAACTACAAATGACTATAAAAACCCAAAAAAACTACAAACTATAATTTTTTACAAATGATTAAAAGGAATTAGAAAAAGAAAAAAAAGAGAAGAAGAGACTACAAACTACAAAAATCCAGATTTTTAAAGAATGACGTGATTCTAAATATTATATGGAATGAAAATATTGATCGGGACCTTGGTCAGTGTCAAAAATGACACCGATGGTAATTAATGCATCAAAGATCAGAAGAAATAAGAAAAAGAAGGAAGAAAAGGAATAGATAGACAGAACAATAACAACAGACTGTATTCGGGAAGGCGTGGGTGGGGTTGAAAAGAGGAGGAAAAGACAGAGATCAGAATGATTTTTTGAGTGAGGGAGAAGCTTTTTATTATTTTTGGGAATTTTGAGAGAGAGAAAAGAAGAAAAGGTCTTTTTTGTGAAAATGATAAAAAGGATGGGAGTTGATAATATGCAGTAAAAAATGTCTAAATTAAGTTTAAAAATGGTCTAAAAGTCATTAAAATTTCTAAAAATGACTTTTTTCAGATTTTCAAAAAATTGATGAAAAGGCCTTTTTATCCGAATTTCAAAATTTGAGTAGAAGGTTCGAAAAAAGTGTAGAAGAGTTTTTTTAGGCTTTCATCAGATATCAGGTACTTTTTTTTCATATAATCATAAAAAATGCCTTTTTCTTGAGTTCGAAGAATTGATGGAAAGGCCTTATATTCAAGAAAATTGAAAATTGAAAAGAAGCCTAGAAAACGGTATTTTAAAGTTTTACTGTAGTTTTTAATAACTATCTCACTCAAAAAATTTTCAGAAACCTTTTTCTCCCAAAAATCGAAAAATGATGAAAAGGCCTTTTTATCGAAATTTCAAATTTGATGAAAAGACAAAATTTAGGCCTAATTAAATTTTTTTTCTTTCAAAAAATTCAAAAATCAAAAAAATTTAAAGAGAAACGTACCAGGTACCCCACATGTACCTTATACCCAAAATACCCAGACTCAACACAAGTCGAGAGTTCAGACAAAGATCAACATGATTCGAGATGAGTGGAAAATACAAAAATAGGAGAAAAAGAAGGAATTTCGAAAAAATATTCAAAAAATGAGAAGAAAGAGTCGGTATGAAATGTTTAGATGGCAATACAGGTCTCCTTTTTACTGATAAGCACCTAAACAAAAGAGGCGCCCGCCGCATTCGGTAATTAGAATTTGTGGTGGGGGAGGGTTTTGATTATGAAAAGAAGGAAAGGAAGTTTCGAAACTATAAATTGATAGTTATATTTTGAGAATCGGAAAAATCGAAAATTTTCAAAAATTGTGAAAAAGGGGAAATTAAAAAATTAAAAAAGACTTTTTCTCATCGAGAAAAGATATTTGAGGGTTCGGCGACTCTCGAAAGTAAAATAAGACCCTAAATTAATTTTTAGACCAAGTTCCGGTCTTATATTCGAAATTTGAAATTTCGATAAAAAGGAGGTCTTACTCTCAATTTCTGAAAATTCTTATTCTAGACCTTGTCTATCATTTTTAGGTATCTTAGAGTTTTTAAAGCCGTTTCTAAAACATTGTAGTGCTAAAATTGAGTTTTAGACCAAGTTAAGGCCTTATATTCAAAATTCGAAATTTCGATAAAAAGAGGTCTTACTCGCAATTTTTTTGAGCTTTTTATAAAAATTGATATAAAAAAGAAAATAATATCACTTATTACTTCTCTCATCGGCTACTGCCCTATTTTCCTCTTCGCCCAACACCCTTCCTCTAATCACTTTGTCAACAACGCCTCCCATTTAAACTGAGTAACGAAATTTTTTGGATCGGCGCCAGATTGGTTAGATATACAAGAAAAAGGCAAATATCAGAAAATTCTGGAGTTTTGGTGAAGTTTGAATATAGGAAAAGGGTTTTTTTTTTGAAATTTCGATAAAAAGGCCGTTTATTCGAAAATTTTGGATTTTGATAAAAAGGATTTATCTTGAATAAAAAAGAAAATCAAGGAGTTTGGAAATGAATAAGAACCTATGTGAAACTCTAAAAGTGTTTTGGACAAGGTTACGGTCTTATATTCAATTTTCGAAATTTTTGATAAAAAGGCCTTTTCAGCGAAAATTTTCAATTTTGATGAAAAAGGCTTATTTTATAGAAAAAACAAATTTAGGGGTTCTAGAAATATTTTACAGTTTTCTCAGACCTTTTCTCATATTCTAGACCAAAATACAGCCTTTTACTCATTTTTCGAATTTTGAGAGTAAGACCCTTCTTCTCCAAAACTTCTTCTTTTTGTTTTTCCCGATTTTTCTGTATGTTTCTCGGATCAAATGAAACTCATTCAATCTAATTAGATTTCCCTTCTTCTTCTTTTCTCATTTTCAAGATTTAGAGAAGAAGAAGGAAAAGAAGAAAAGAAGAAGTGAGCTAAGCAAAGATTAATCAAAAGAAGAACTTTGTGGATAAACAAAATGGATTATTCATCATTTTTCTGAAAAGAATAAAAAAGGGATTGATCTTCAAAAATGCTAGTAAGACATTTGTGAAACAGGTGTAATTTAATAATTTCGGAATTTATTTAATAAAAAGAACTTTTCATAAGAAGGAAGTCGCCGGAAAAATAAAAAAGAAGTAGGACATGGTCAAAAATCAAAAAAGAAGATGATAAGCTCGATTTCAGCCCCCATTAGGATTTAAAACACCTGGAAAACATGAAAAAAGGAAGAAGAAAAAAAAATAAAGTGAAAAAAGCCTTATATTCAAAAATCCGAAATTTCGTTGAAAAGGCCTTTTTCTTCTTTTCAGAATCTTTTTATCATGATTTAAAAAATACCGTAATCTAGATCTTATACCCAATTTCTAGTCAACAAAAACATTCTTCTATTCAAAATTCGAAAACATTGATAAAAAGGCTTTTTCTTCTTTTCAAATGCAAAATTTCGAGTAGAAGGCCTTTTTCTTCTTTTCAAAATGTTCCTTTTCTCACAAACTCAAGAATTCCATGAAAAGAAAAATGTATTGCTTATATGATAACCATCTCTTTTTATTGAAAAAGGGTATCAAAATGAAGGTGACTGTCCACACACATATAAGAAAAGAAGAAGAAGAAGAAGAAGAAGAAGAAAAGATAACAAACGACACATTCGGAGAGGGAGAGAGACGATTCAAGGCCGACTACTGTACCCTCTAACTGAAAACCGATGATGGATAGGTGTCTTCTTCTTCTTTTTGCGCCATTCGATTAGGAAGAGATGAAAGAATTCCGAGATACTATGAGGATAGGTACCGTAATCTTGTCTAAATTTAGAATTTTTTAAAATTAGAAAGTGGTTTTCAAAATCTGAAAAAAGAAGACTAAAAACCGGTTTAAAAGTCTAAAATTAAAATTTTCGAAATTCCTTAATTTTGAGAAAAAGACCTCCTTTTCATCAAAATTTCAAAATCTAAAAAAAGACTTTAAAACTTGTGTTTTGAGTTTAGCTGAGGTTAAGAATGTACACAAGACTTTTGAAAACCCCTAAAATGTCTTTTCTTCTTCAAAAATCCCTTTTTATCAAATTTTCAAAAATTGAATATAAGACCATAAATTCATGTTTTGGGTTGTTTTAAGCATGATTTCATTCTTAGAAACTTTTAAACCCCTAAAAATGCCTTTTCTTCTTCAAAAATCCCTTTTTATCAAATTTTCAAAAATTTAATATAAGACCATAAAATTGTTTTTTAGGTTGCTCTAGGCATGAAAATGATTTTAGAAATTTTTAAACCTCCTCAAATGTCTTTTCTTCTTCAAAAATCCCTTTTTATCAAAATTCCAAAATTTCGACAAAAAGGCCTTTTTCCAAAAACTGGCAACCCTAACCAATTTTTTTCATTTTTTCCCCAGTTTTTTCTCAGTTTCCTCTACCCCCAAACAAACAAAACAATGACGTTTTGGTAACATCTCTCTGATTTCCGCAGAAAGAAGAAGGAAAAGAAGAAGAAGGATTAGTTCGGTTGCACTTTTTCTGTCTTGCAATAACAGCGGCACAAAAGTACACGGTTCATTCTTTGCAAGCGATAGAGAGTGCAAACTCCACGAATCGAGAGATCAAACAGAGGAGGGGTTTGATTTCCATAAATTCCTTTAATTCAATTTTTTCGGAATTTTGATAAGAAGAGATTTTGTAGTGGTCTAGGGCACATTGAGGTAGTCTAAGACTATTCAGATTTAGTACTTGACTAGAAATGAATTTTAGACTTAGTTCCAATCTTATATTCAAATTTTGAAATTTTGATGAAAAGGCCTTATCTACCAAATTTTGGAAACTTGATGAAAAGAGATTTTTAGAACATAAAAAAGGTAATTAAGTGTTCGAACCTATTTTTTGGGTTTGAAACAAAAAATAACATTCAACTACAGTCTTTCATTCAAAGTTTGAAATTTTGATGAAAAGGAGCTCTTACTCTCAAAATCTCGAAATTTGAGTAGAAGGCAGTTAAAGTGAGTTTTAGAAATCTCTTTGGTTTTGAAACAATTTTCCTCGTTTCTCATGCTTAATTTGAGTTTTAGACCCAGTTAGGGTCTTATATTCAAAATTCCGAAATTTTGATAAAAAGAGATTTTCAAACTGTTTTGAACATTTTAGACCTTCTAAAGTAGGTTGATATTAATTTCAGACCTTATACTCAATTTTAAACCATGTTAAAGTCTTATAATCAAAATCAGAAATTTTGATAAAAAGAGATTTTGACAAAAAAGAAAAAAAAGATTTTTTAGCCCTTAACAAAGTGCCAAAAGCCAAAAACCTATTCCTTCATTTCCCACGAGTCCATCGGCCCATTTTCCCACCGTTGTTGCCAACAAGTGTATAAGCGACCAAGATCCTTTTTTCTTCTAGGAATAAGAAGTGTAAAACACCAAAAACTTGAGAACTTGTGGGAAAAATGAATTTGGAAACTGTTGCAAAAGAAGGAAAAAAGCCGATAAGGATTTGCAAAAAGGACGATTCTGTGATAAGAGATTCGAGATGGTCAGAATGAGATAAAATTGGTTTTAGAGGGGTGGAAAAGGCTTATCTAGACCAACGAATCAGTCCGTCCGCGAAGAATTCGGGTTTAAATTGCTTCAAAAACCTTGAAAAAAGGGGAAAAGTCTTTTCTTCGAAAAATTTTGAAGAAAAGGCCTTAAACTTATTTCAAGGAATGCCTATAAAAAGGCTGGAAATACCTAGAAAAGCCTGGAACCAGTTCAAAAAGCTATTAAATTAATATTTAATCGTCTTGAATGAATTTTTCAGTTTAATTTAAGTTTTGAATATAAGACCTGAAAATTTTAAGAAAAAGAGCCTTAAAATTATTTTTCTTTTTTTTCTTCAAAAAAAGGACTAGAAAAAACCTTAAATAATTTCAAAAAACCTTAAATCAATTTTCAAAAGTCTAAAACTCAATTTTCCCAAAAATTCTAATTTCGATGTTAAGACCTAGACTAGATTTCGGAAATGTCTAGAAACGTGAGAAAAAAGCCAGGAAAACTTTGAAAAAGTTCAAAAAAGTTTAAGGATAAAAATGGATAGAATAAAGTGTCTTTTTATCAACTTTTTGAACTTCGAGTAGAAGGCCTTAAACTTAATTCCCAAAAATTTATGAAAAAGAGCCTAAAAACCTTAAAATTGTTAGAATAACGTTAAAGTGGCGTTAAACTAACTCCAGAGTCCCTAAAATTTTTTCTAATCTTTATTCTGAAATTTTGAATAAAAGGGCTTAAACACATTTTCAAAAATATATAGAAGAAGGTCTAAAAAGATTGTAAAACCCCTAAAATCGAATTAACTAAGCCGTAAACTTATCTTGAACTGGGAAAAGACCACTTTCCAGTGACATTTTTTCTTATCATTAATTCTCAAAATTTGAATAAAAGGCCTCAAAAGACGAAAATTGAAGAAAAGACTTCTCAAAATGTGTAAAAGGGTCTATCAAGCTAGAAATACCTTAATATAAGTGTTAAAAGCCTAAATAAGTCTTAAACCAAGTGTCAAATGCTTAAAAATAAATCTAAGAAGCCAAAAATCAGTTCGAAATCTAGACGAACACAAATATTCCCTTCTCGCCGACTATATACCTAATTGTAGCTTGTTCAGTGACATGAAACCTACAATTTCATTTCTCAAACTCCTTTTTTAAGAAAAACATTGATGAAAAATAATAGAGACTACAAACTACAAAAAGAAGAGATTGGTCTGCAGGAGAAAAAGTGGGAAAAAGAGTCAAAAAGTCGTGGCAGAATCGTTTATGAATTGCCAACCAAAACGTTTTCGCAATTGAAAAAGATAGCAAACGAGAGATAGGTGTTTGTGTGTGTGTCGGTTGGTTGGTTGATGGGGTCTCTCCCTCCCTCTCTCACTGTTTACAAACAATTTTTTGATGCGCTTGTGGTGTGCACGGTTTGTTTTAGTGTGTTAGAGCAGAGGGAAACGCAAAATTTGAGCCAATTTTGAATTTTAGAACTCTTCTTTTCTTTTTTTTCGAAATTCTAAAAAGAAGATTATTCAAAGGGGTTCTGGGTGAATTCAAGGTTAGAAATGTGTTTTAGAATCTTAAAACCCCCTTAAAAACTATATTTCAGAAGAAAAGGCCTTTTATCCAAATTTTTTAATTTTGATGAAAAGAGCCCTTTTACTCGAAATTCCAAAAAAATTAAAAGGAAGCTACTAAAAAGCGTGCTAGCTCAATACACATCAGGAAATGCGTTTTAGAATCTGAAAAACCTGAAGTCTGTTCTTTTGTTCAATAACTCCTTTTTATCAAATTCCAAAAATTTTGAATATAAGGCTTTTATTCATGAATATGAAAACGATTTTGACTGAAAATGATGAAAAGACATTTTATCTTCCTCCAAAAGGTCTAGAAACTCTAAAAACACCTTTTCACAAATTTTAAAAATTTCGATGAAAAGGCTTTTCCCTCAATTTTCAAAAATTTGAAAAGAAGACCGGATTAGGTATAAGACCAAACTGCGAGCCCTTTATCTTTGAAAATCAGTCTGGGGAAGCCTTAAAATAGTAACAAAGTATTGAATTCAAATTTCGATAGTAAGACCATCCTTTTCATCAATTTTCGAAATTTCGAATATAAGACTGAGAGTGCTTCTAAAATGAATTTTAAGGTTTTCAAAAGCTTACAGACTATTTCAACTACCAGAATATACCTTTTTCTCACAAAGAATCTCTTTTTCTTGATTTCTTTGAATTTCGATAAAAAGGCCTTTTCATCAATTTTCGAAAGTTTGAATATAAGGCCGGAATTTAGTTTGAAACTCATTTTGAAGCCTGAAAAAGAGGTTTCAAATTAATTTTAGACCAAATAACCTTCATTTCCCTTTCAAACTCATAGTATTCTGCCCTCTATCTCAGATTAGGAGTCATCTAATCCCCCTCCTTCCTTTTGAAAACAAAATATTATACATTTTTGATCGCGAAAAAGTTCATTCGACGGCCTAATTAGTTTGGTTCACAGATTTCCGAGTTAGAGAGGAAGGTGTCAACAACCTATATAGCACTCTAATCCTTTTCTCGGTCATCTAATCCTCTACGGACGACGAAGGAGAAGCTCCAAAAATCATTATTTTGAAAGGGGAACGTTCAGAAACTTTTTTAGGAAAAAAAAAGATTTCAAAAATCAAAAAATCAAGAAGAAGAAAGGAAGCGTGACGCAAAAGAGAAGATGACTTTTAAAAAGGTGACACTATATTCCAAAAAATTTGAAAAAAAAAGAAAAGACCTTGAAAAGTGAGTAAGAACGAGAAAAAGAAGGAAAAGACAGAAACTGGCTGGCACCGTTTTAGAGTAGTCCAGAATACGGTAGAAATCTCTAAAAATTCTAAAAAATGAGAAAAATCAAAAGTTTCCAAAATGTGTAAAAGACCTAGAAACAGAAAAAAAGATAAGACCCAGACAAGAAGGAAAAGCGTGGAAACTTTCTAGTTTGATTGGAAACAGCAATATAACTACAAAAGAAGTCCAAAAACTCCAAAAAACTCAGAAAGTCTCATGATTCCAGAAATGTGTAAAAGACCTGAAACGGAAAAGTAATGATAAGACCTAGAAGAAGAGAAGAAGACTGGGAACACATGAATAAAGTTGGAAAAAGCAATAAGAGGTCCAAAGGAAGTCCAAAAACTCAAAAAAACCAGAAAGTCCTAGAATTCGTGAAATGTGTAAAAGACCCATTTAACACAAAAAATGAAAAGACTTTAAAAATTAGGAAAAACCTCAAAACTCTCAATTAAAGTTCAAAATAACATTTAAAAGTCCAAAAGAAGTTGAAAACATGGAAAGCTGCAAAATATCTCAAAATTTTTGAAAAGTGTAAAAGACCTGAATTAATTTTAAGAGCTAGAAACCAAGAAAAAGGCTGGAAACCTCGGATTAAGGTTGAAAACAGTACGGCCAGGTCCTAAAGATCTACAAAACACAAAGTCCTTCAAGAAATTGAGTAGTTTTAGAAATGTGTAAAAGACTTAGTGGAGTCAAAAAATTGTAAAAGACCATATTCTTGTTTATCTTTCTTTTTTCATCATCTAAGGTATTTTTTCGATGAAAAGAGCCCCTCTTTTGCCCTTTAACCCTATTTCCCTGTAAAAAAACCCTTCCCTTACCCACTTTTGCCCTTTTAATCACATACCTGATGTTGTTCTAGCCACGAGGCGGCCATCATCTGCGCGTTTCGCAAGTTGTTGCTCCAATAAATCTTTCGTCTTCTTCTAATCTAATAACTCGAAGAAACAAAAAAAATTCCTTTTTTTCAGTCGTCTGCGTCGAGGGCAAATAAGAAGAAGAAGAAAAAGAAGAAGAAGAAGGGCAAGAAGACGTTGTGTGTCGCAAAAAAAAGAGGGGGAGACTGCTCTGTGGTGGGCGGAGTCTATGTTGCTGGAGCCAAGGGGGGGGGGGGTTGGCTTCAAGCCAAGTTTCTTTTTTTTTGTGTGTGCTAGAGGTGGGTGTGTCTGCGTCTCTTCCAACTGTGTTCTTCGAGCTCTTTCTAGAAAAAAGAGAGAGAGAAAGAGCTCCTCCTTTTCGGGATGAAGCAGAGAAAAGATGACTGGTCTTCTCTCTCTCTCTCTCTCTCTCTCTCTCTCTCTCTCTCTCATCTTTCTCTCTCTCGCCTGCTCCTGCTCCTGGGGAGCAGCCAGCAGCAACACCCCAGCAGCCGAAATGAGTTTTTTAGCGGCCCCTCTCTCGGAAAGGGCAATAATGAGTCATCCTTGGATTTTATTTTGCAGAAACCTTATCTTTTGAATTAAAGACGAGACTACAAACTACAAGGTTTGTTGACCATACATATGAGATTGAATTAGTTATTTGAACCTTGAAAACTAACTTCTAGTCTTATATTCAATTTTTTTGGAAATTGATGAAAAGGCCTTTTCATCGAAATTTTGGGAATTTGAGAAGAAGAGATTATTTATAGGAAAACTGTTTTTTTAACATTTTCAATAGTTTTACAGTATTTCCATGCTTGAAATTATTTTTTAGAAGCAATTCCCGTCTTATATTCAAATTTTTGAAAATTGATGAAAAGGCCTTTTTATCGAAAATTTTCAAATTACTAAAATGATTAGTTCTCAACCTAAAATGGTGTTCAGGGGTTCTGAAAAAAACATTTAGACCCCCACAAAACTGATTTTGACCCAGTTAGGACCTTCTACTCAAAATTGATAAAAAGGCCTTTTCATCGAAATTTCGAGAATCTTCATAAGAAGGAATTTTTGAGCAAATTACGGTATTTAAAATAGTTTAAAGTATTTTAAACTCTTTTCCATTGTTTCATTAACCCCAGACACCTATTTATTGTCTCATATTCATTATCTGAAACTTTGATGAAAAAGACCCTTATATTCAAAATTTGAGATTTTTGACTTTTATGTTGAAATTTCGAAAAAAAACTACAAACTACAATTTGATTGTTTCTCTCTGCACTCTCTCGATCTCTAATGAACAAGTAGGCGTTGGACGGGTCATCGAACCGAATCGAACAGAGTGGGGTATCCAAATCACATTAATGACGTAAAACAAATGAAGAAAAGGAGGAAAACGGGGTTCAAACATTCAAGAAATGTTGAAAAGAATTTATGATAGGAATAATTAGCATGAATTTCAGATGATAGAAGGCAATTGGAATATATGGCAAAAATGTGAAAAGAGAGATGAAAAAAAAAGAAAAGACATTTTTCACGAAATTATTGGTTATAATTGCCTCAAATTAAGTTTAAGGTCTTGTTTTAGCTCTAAATTGATTGTTAGTCCAAATCTCGGCCTTATATTCAAAAAATTGAAAATTGATGAAAAGGCCTTTTTATCGAAATTCGGAAAACTTTGAAAAGAGCAATAAGCTGACGGGAACATATCTGTAGAATGGAGAGTTGGTTTCGTAGACGCAGGACAATTAATTTTGACTCAGTTAGCAGCTTTTACTGAAAATTTCGAAAAAAAATGATAAAAAGGCCTTTTCTTCAATTTTTTGAAGTTTAATGAGAAGGGATTTTTGGGCGAGTCAAAGTGTTTTCGGATGTTTTAAAATTCTAGAACACATTTTCAGACGTGAATAGACCTGGATCTTCAATCTAAAGTCTTAATTTTAATCTTAAGGATTTCGAATATAAGGCCTTTTCTTCAATTTTTCTTCAATTTGACAAAAAGGAATTTTTGAGCGAGTCAGAGTGTTTCAGGATGTTTTAAAGTTCTAGAACACATTTTCAGACATGAATCGACTTTTTTCTTTAATCTTAAGTCTTCTCTTTAATTTTAGGGATTTCGAATAAAAGGCCTTTTTTTCAATTTTTCTTCAATATGACAAAAAGGGATTTTTGACCGAATTGCGGTGTTTTAAGATGTTTCAAGGTATCAACACACATTTCCAGACATAAATCACCTAATTCCTTGATGTTTCGTCTTCTTTTCAATATTCTGGAAATTCGAATAAAAGGACTTTTTAATCCAAAAAACCAAGATTTTTCGTATGGGATCGGATTAAAAACCGATCCCATAGTTCACACATCCTTTTTCATTTCCTATTCATTCTTTTCCGTATCCCGACGATGCAAACTTCGAAAAGTGTTACATCAGAAAGAGATTATCCAGGAGAAAAGAGAGAGAGAGAGAGAGCAGTGACGAATGCACGAACGAACAAATAATAATAAGAGGGATTATTGTTTCTGGATTTCCGAGAACTTCATAGACTAGAAAATTGTGGATTGATCTCAAATCCCAAGGGGGTAAACAAATAGTTACTTATGAAAAACCCTTCAATTTTTTGGAAAAAAAAGAAAAAGGAAAGTTAGAAAAAAATTAAAAAAGAAAATAAATGATAAGTAGAAAAAGGAATTTGGAAAAGAAGGAATATATTTAAGGATGAAGGAAATGAGATAAAAAGAAAAAATTTTAGGAAAAGAGAAAAAACCGAAAAGAAGAGAATTATAAGAAAAATGAAGAAAAGGAAAAAAATCTGAGGAAAAGAAAAAATAGTAAGGAAAAAAGACAATTTTCGATTATAAGGAATAGTAATTTGGAAAAAGAGATAAGGTTCAAGGGAAAAGAAGAAAAAAGGTTAGGAAAGAAGTTTTTGATAAAAAGGAATAATTGTAAGAAAGAAAATTGAAAAAGAAAATTTCAGATAAAAAGGAAATTTTAGATAAAAAGAAAATTTTAAATAAAAAGGAAATTTTAGATAAAAAGGAAATTTTCGATAAAAAGGAAAAAATATAAAAAGAAGATAACTTCAAGAAAAAATGAAAAAGGACAAAATTTAAGAAAAGAAGGAAAAAATACATTTCTGCTAAAAACTATAAATAATAAGAAAAAGTACTCTAATTTCTACTTCCTCTATTCTTACCCTTTTTATATGTAACTACAATCTAATAATAAGAATAAGTGTTCTTCTTGTCCTAAAACCACGTGTGTTAGGGCAAACATGATAAAAACAAAAAAAAGGGGCGGGGCCTAAAAACTACCTAGACCTTTGACGTCTCAGTTCTTGATCCGGATATCCGATTTCCGTCGGAAATTGAACTTTTTAAGAGGTTTCGAATTTCAACGACCCCCTTTGGTTTAAGGGTTTAGGCCTATATTAGACCATTTTTAGGCCCTTTTTAGGCACTTTTAAGGCCCTTTAAGGCACTTTTCAGATCCTTTTCAAGCCCTTTTTCTATATTTTTGAATGGAAAAGTGATAAACAAGATTATCGAGACAAACAAGAAACCTCTATTTGTTGTGGTTTGCCTTTTGGAAAAGGGGAGGAAATGGGGTGGATGATATCGAAAACAACACACATACACAAACGGAAATGAAAAAGTGAAGAGGATGGGGAGAGAGAACAGGAGCAAAGTACAATGTTATTGTTTTTGTTGTTGGATATGTTAATTGAACTTTTGGGAAATGTTAGGGATTTCGAAATTTTTTTTTTGATTTTTTGAACTCAATTTCTAAATTTTTGTTTTCAGGTTTTAAGATTGGGCTAGTTGGATTTAGGACGTTGAGAGCTTTCAGAAAAGTACCCACAAGCCCCTATTTTGCTAAATTTCATTTTTGACCTGCTATGCGCCTTTAAGGTAGGGTTAAGACACAAAATCGAAAATTGAGAGAAATATAGGCTTGTGGGTACTTTTCTGAAAGCTCTCGGCGAGCTGGGTTCAAATATGAGAAAAAATCAGATTTGAAGCAAAATTGGTCGGGTTACGGTAGAAAATGTGCTTTCGTGGTGAGACCCAAAAACTCAAATTTTCCAATTTATCCTAACCTGGTCATGATTATACGCATTGAAACCGTCTTGACTTGCTGATTCTGAAAATAATAATTTTGAAACCTAACACCGAAAACTGACAAAGATACGGTAGTAAAGGTGTTTTCGTGGTGGGACCCAAAATCAAAAATTGCTGAGAATATAGGCATGTGGGTACTTTTCTGAAAGCTCTCGGCGACTTTAATCTGATTCTTGATGTTAAAGAACGCTTTAATTCAGAAACTCCGATTAAGAAAGAAAAATAATTTATTTTCGGAAAAAAATTTTGAAGAAAATTTTTTTTACATTTTTTTTCTTCGATTATATTTTTCAAATTACAAAAAAATAGGTTAATTAAGACAATCAGTGGTGGTTCCAGTGTACTTGTTGGCCAAATTGAGTGTTCCAATATCATAGGTTCTCTCTGGCACATTGCCCCAGGTGATATAGTCATCCGGAATAGTGATTCCGAATTTTTTATAGCACAATCCCATATAGTTACATTTATGATAGACGTTCACTTTCGGATCGATTGTCGAGATTTCGCGTTTTCTACCGGTCACCGTGAATATTCCGTTGACATCGGTATAGACTTCGGCCATTTTTCTGTCGAGGACTGGAAATGGTACTGTAACTCCTCAGGGTTTGATCAAAGGCATTTAACTTTTGCATTTTCAGAATCAGCGCGTAGAATCGGTTCAGAACAGTATCATCTTAACTAGGTTACGACAATTTTGAATTTTCGGTGTTTTGGACTAGCCTCAAAAACAAAAACTACCGTAACTCGGTCAATTTTCAAATTCTCGGCTTGAAAATAATAAAATCGGATTTAGCAAATTTACGCGGTCAAAAAATATAATTATGACTATGTTTGGACAACAATTTTGAAAATTTTGAGTTTTTTGGTCCTATCACGAAAACTCATTTTCTACCGTAACCCGGTCAGTTTTGATCCAAATTCACTCTTCTTTGTATTTTTAGATTCAGCGCGTTCAGAGCTTTCAGAAAATTACTCACAAGCCCCTATTCCGCTGATTTTAATTTTTGACCCTCTATGCGCCTTTAAAGTCGTGCCAAGACCCAAAAGTGACAATTGAAAGCAATATAGGCTTGTGGGTACTTTTTTGAAAGCTCTCGGGGAGCTGAATTTGAATCTAAAAAGAATAATGATTTTCGGGCAATATTGGTTGGGTTACGGTAGTAAATGTATTTTCGCAGTGGGACCCAAATCCAAATATTTTTGATATTTCAGAATATATGGTTGTGGGTACTTTTCTGAACCGGAATGACTTGGTGGTTTTGAATTTCACAGAGAAAAATTCTGAAAATCTGATATTTTCGTGGTAAGATCCAAAAACCAAAAATTTCAATTTTTCAAAAAATGATTTTTTTTTCAAACCGCGATATCTCACCGTCAGTTATAGCTATCAAAAAGCTGTCAACTAATAAAATGTGTAGTTTTTGATGCTCTACAACGTCTTTGTCATAAACTTTCCGGTATCGCTAATTTTAACCCTCAAAAAACTCCCTAAATCCCCCATAAAACCCCAAAAACTCACAAAATTCTTTCTCATACATCTTAACCTTGACTCCAGCCGCCGGTCGTCCATCGCAGATGAGCCGTCCGCTAACAGAGACACTTTGAAGACGTCCAACACCCAATAATCCATTGACACAGCAACAGAGGACTACTGTAGCAAAGAGTAGTTGCATTGGAAGGTACTGCATCTATAAACTCATCATTCATAAGGGTCAACGGGGCGTGGCCTAGATTAGATAAGATATGAATCTTGATAAAAACCGTATTCTTTTGTAGTTTAAAAGTGTTTTTCGCCGAAAAAATCGGCGAATGTCATGTACCTTGTATGGGGTTATATAGGTAGTACCCTTACCTATTTGCATAATCCGAAAGTGATGACTAACACCCGAAAATTGTTGGAATTCGCCGAATTTATTGATTTTGGAACAGAAAACAATCATTTTAAATAAAAAAATGAAAAAAAATTCAGATGGATCAATCCGAGTGATTCTGACAAAAGTATGTTCTGAAAATACCTATCATTATTTTAAAACCGGGATTGCTCATGTTTAGGTAAAAGGTAACAACAAACGGTTGACTATGAAATTGCTCAGCGTAAAAAACTACGTATTTTGTTAATTGAGACTTTTTTGATAGCTGTAACCGCTACTGAGATATTGTGGTTTCAAAACAGTGATTTTTAAGAAATTTGAAAATTTTGGTTTTTGGGTCTAATCACGAAAATTTTGGGTTTTACCAGTATTTGAGTGGGACATTCAAAATCAAGAGGCCAAGACGGTTCAGAAAAGTACCTACAAGCTGTACTTTTGAAGAAAAATTTTTTTTAAGAAAAAAAATCTAAAATTTTTGGTTTTTGGGTCCCACCACGAAAATACAAAACGTACCGTATCTCAGCGAATCCTGATTTAAAATCAATTTTCTCTGCATTTTCAATTTCAGCTAGTTGAGAGCTTTCAGAAAAGTACCCACAAGCCTAAATCCCTAGCACTTTCTTTTTCGACCCCTATGCGCCTTTAAAGTCGTCGGAAGACCCAAAGTTATCGGAACCTAGTCATGATTATACTCATTTCAAAGCTCTCGACGAGCTGAATCCGAAGAAAGAATTTTCCATGGCCTAGAACAAATTTCTAAGCCATCAACCCCCTTCGAATAAGTGACACCTGCCAAGAAGTCTTCTCATTTCCATTTCCATCACCAAAAGTCCAATTCATCACTTTTTGATTCCCTTTTTTGTTTCCATTTTTCTCGTCCTTTCTTCTTCTTTTTTCCAATTTCTACCAGTCCTCTAATGGGGTATCCAGCTGTGTGGCCAAGGCTAGTTCTGTCATCTCCCCTTCTAAGCTTCTTCTGTGACCAAAAGAAAAAAGAGAAACTGTAGAAAAGAATAGAAATATTGCTTCTTTTGAACACTTTTGAATGAATACACACAAACACAACAAGTTTATGTTTAGAAAAAGGAACAACTTTTTTTTCGAAATGGGAAAATATGCGATGGGAATATAATCCGGAATAGATTTTCAGGTTTGCTTACTAATTTTTATAAATTTAGGACGTTGAGAGCTTTCAGAAAAGTACCCACAAGCTTATATTCTGAGCAATTTTCGATTTCGGGTCTCGCCACGACTTTAAAGGCGCATAGACTCCGAATTTAAAAATTGCTCATATTATAGGCTTGTGGGTACTTTTCTGAAAGCTCTCGACTAGCTGAAACTAAAAACGCAAAAAGAAATAAATTTTAATCTAAACTGACCGGGTTACTGTAACTTTTGTATTTTCAATGCGAGACCCTAAACCTCAAATTTTCAAAATTACCGTAACCTAGTCATGATTATACTCATTTGAACCGGCTTAATTTGCTGATTTCAAAAATATAATTTTCAATGCCAAAATCCTGAAATTGATTGGGTTACGGTAGTTTTTGTATATTCAGGTTTTCCGGTCGAGACCCAAAAATCTGAAATTTTGGAATATGGGCTTGTGGGTACTTTTCTAAACGCTCTTGATCTCCTAAATCTGAAAATCTAAATAAAAATCAATTTGCATCCCAATTCCCCGGGTTACTGTAGTTTCAGCGAGGGGCCAAATCTGAAAATTCCGAAAAACCTGAAATTGCTCAGAATATAGGCTTGTGGGTATTTTTCTGAAAGCTCTTAATTTTTTAAGTTTGAAAATTTCAAAAAAATCCTAAAAACCAAAAATTATCGTGGCGGGACCCAAAAACCTAAAATTTCAAGTTTCTAAAAAACCACTTTTTTCAAACGATGATATCTCAACAGTGGTGAACGCTATCAAATAAGTGTCAACTAACAAAATTCATAGTTTTTTATGCTGAGCAACTTCATAATTGATTATTTTTTGGTATCTCTGATCTAAAAATGAGCAATCTGGGTTTTAAAAAGGTATACCTAGATTTCAGAGGAGCTATTTTTTCAAGAAATTCCACCTTAATTTTCTTCCAGGATTTAAGATCTCCATGTAGGCTTTTCTTACGGTTTCCCACCATCATTAGCATTTATGATAATATCCTAAACCTGTCCTATATCTACAGTACACATAGCCCTGACTAATCACCTCTTGTCCCCCCCCCCCCCCCGTATCCAAATTGCTTTCTCTCTCTCTCTCTCTCTCTCTCTCTCTCTCTCTCTCTCTCTCTCTCTCTCTCTCTCTCATCTCATTGAATATACACATCGGAAAGGACGTTTTGCCGGTGGCGCCCAAAAAGTGGGCGGAGCCTATTTTAGTATAAAAGGCCGAGGAATGAACACTTCAAACCACTTCTCCTTCTCATTCTACTACAATGGATTTGGAGACACGCATCAAAGCGTATCGGTTCGTCGCCTATTCGGCTGTAGCCTTCTCAGTGGTTGCTGTCATCTCGGTATGGTTTTGACTTTAAGAAAAAAAAATTTTTGAAATGTTTTTTCGAAAATTTTTTTTTTCGAAATTTTCAGTTTTTGCCTGGAAATATGTATCAAATTAGGTTTTTAAAGTTTTTCATTGCCAAATTCGTGATCAGCACATTAAGTCGGTTCAGAAAAGTACCCACAAGCCCCTATTCTGTAAATTTTTGATTTTGGGTCTCACCACGAAAATGCATTTTTTAACGTAACCCGGTCAATTTCAGGGCTATCATTTTGAAAATGTTGTTTTTAGAATCTGCAAATTAAGCCGGTTCAAATGAGTATAATCACAACTAGGTTTCCAAAGAATTTGATTTTTCGCGTTTTTGGGTCTCACCACGAAAATAGAAAAGCTACCGTAACCCGGTCAGTTTTTGCTCGAACTCAGCTTGCCAAGGGCTTTCAGAAAAATACCCACAAGCCTATATTCCGCGTAATTTTCAATTTTGGGTCTCGCCACGACTTTAAAGGCGCATAGTAGCCCAAAAATGAAATTGAAGGGAATATAGGCTTGTGGGTACTTTTCTGAAAGCTCTCGGCGAACTAAACACAAATCCAGGCTCGAAACCCCGAAATTTTCTAGTTTGAGGGAGAAACCCTGCAAGTCTGAAAATTTCAAAAATTCAGAATTTTGAAAAAAAAAATGTTTTTTTCGAAAAACATAGTTTATAGGTACTTTTCTGAATGCTCTCGGCAAGCTGAACAACAATTCGGGCTTAAAACCTTAAAATTTTGAAGTTTGAGTTACCAAAATCCAAGAAAAGTTCAAAAAACTTCAATAATTTCGAAAAAAAACTTCAAAAATTTCAAAAACCCGCCAATTCCAGGTATGCGTAACCCTGCCGATGGTCTACAACTACGTGCACCACGTGAAACGCACAATGCACAACGAGATAACCTTCTGTAAAGGGTCCGCCAAGGACATCTGGAATGAGGTGCACGCCCTCAAATCTCTCCCGAACAGCAACAGAACCGCCCGTCAAGCCTACAACGACGCAGCAGTACAAGGGGGCGGAGCCCAATCCGGATCCTGTGAATCCTGTTGTCTCCCCGGACCTCCAGGCCCAGCTGGAACCCCAGGAAAACCAGGAAGACCAGGAAAACCCGGAGCCCCAGGACTCCCGGGTAACCCAGGTCGTCCACCTCAGCAACCATGCGAGCCCATTACCCCACCTCCATGCAAACCATGCCCACAAGGACCTCCAGGCCCACCGGGACCACCTGGACCACCAGGAGACTCCGGAGAACCAGGATCCCCAGGACTTCCAGGACAGGACGCTGCACCAGGAGAACCAGGACCAAAGGGACCACCAGGACCACCAGGAGCCCCTGGAGCTCCGGGAACTCCGGGAGAGCCGGGGGTACCGGCTCAGTCGGAACCTCTTATCCCAGGAGAGCCAGGGCCACCAGGAGAGCCAGGACCACAAGGACCACCAGGACCACCAGGACAGCCAGGAGCCGATGGATCACCAGGTAGGGTAGGGGTTAAGGGGCTCAAATTTTAGAAAATTGATAAAAAGGTCTTTTTGTCTAAAATTTCAAATTTTGAAAAGAAGACTTTTTCTTAAATTTCAAGGATGGATAGACAGCCTGGAATAGGTTTCTATTGAATTCTTACGTTTTTCTCTGATTTCCACCAATTTCCAGTCTTTTCATAATTTCCCCGAAAATTGTTGAAAAGGCCTTTTTGTCAAAATTTTCAAATTTCGAAAAGAAGCCTTTTTTGAGGGAGATAAGGTTCTATGGGTCTTAGTTTCATCTTAATTTAGCTTTTTTGCAACTGTTGGCTCAATAACAAGTCTTATCCTCAATTTTTAGAAAATTGATAAAAAGGCCTTTTTATCAAATTTTTCAAATTTTGAAAAGAAGACTGTTTCTGAAATTTTAAGGACGAAGAAACGGTTTTAAATGAATTTCCATGGAATTCCAGACTTTTCCTCCAATTTCGACCGATTTTCAGCCTTTTCATAATTTTTCCGAAAATTGAGAAAAAGGCCTTTTTATCAAAATTTTCAAATTTCGAAAAGAAGACTTTCTCTCGGATTTTCCTTGGATTTGGAACCAAATTTTACTCTTTCAGGACAACCAGGACCAAAAGGACCCAACGGACCAGACGGACAACCGGGAGCCGACGGAAACCCCGGAGCGCCTGGACCAGCTGGGCCACCAGGATCCCCAGGAGAACGCGGTATCTGCCCCAAGTATTGCGCCATCGATGGAGGAGTCTTCTTCGAGGATGGAACTCGTCGTTAGTGTCATTCTTGGTTTTTTGTACCGGAAATAAAGAATTTTTCAATCATCAGAAATGCGTTTTATTCAAAGTTTTTGAAAAAAGGGTCTCGCCACGAAAATACATTTTCTACCGTATCTCGAATAGTTTTGTTGTAAAATCGATTTTAGTTATATTTTTGAGCTCAGCAAGCCAAGAGCTTTCAGAAAAGTACACACAAACCTATATTCCTTCAACTTTCATTTTGACCCCTCCTATGCGCCTTTAAAATCGCGGTGAGACCCAAAATTGGAAATTGCTTGGAATATAGGCATGATTATACTCATTTAAACCGTCTTGACGAGCTGATTCCGAAAATCTGAATTTCGAGACCTAAAAAGCAAAACTAATCAGGTTACGGTAGAAAATGTATTTTCGTGGCAAGACCCAAAATTCAAAACTACCGTAACCTAGTCATGATTATACTTTTCTGAATCGGCTTGACTAGCTGATTCCGAATACAATGATCATTAGAACAACTTTTTTCGCCGAAAAGACATATGTAATCCATTGAAAAGAGAGAAAGAAGTCTCAAGTACTTTTCTTCGGAATCCGATTGAAAGAAGGAGGCTGGCGTCATATTCGGAATTGCGTCTTTTCTTTTTTTGATGCGAAGGAAAACCGGACGGACAGGGCAATTATTCCGTATATGAAACCACACATCGAAGAAGGCGAAAGTGAGGAGGGATGTTGGCAGGGGGAACGATCTTTTTGGAACTGGGGGACTTGGGATTACTGTAGTTGGGGGGAGGGGGTACTGTATTTTCTTAAAAAGTTATTTGGATTACTGTAGTTGGCCTAGGTTTCTGGAGTTTTTATGGGTGTACTGTAGTCACTCCTTTTTTGAGGGTACTATACCTAGGTTAAGTTGAACAAATAGTATATTGATAGTTTAACCTAGTTACTACAGTATACCCTTTTTTCTCTGACTCACTTTATTTTTTCTTGACGACATGTTTGCCCAACACACCTCTCAACCACTTGAAATTATTTTTTACAACTTTTTTCCCATTTTTCGGAACGAAAATTGGGAGAAAGGTCATTGAAAAAGACACCAATTACTTTTGATGCCAATGAAAATTGACAGAACTATGTGGAAAATTGAAATTTTTGAAAAAAAATTTTTTTTTCTAAATTTTTGAATTTTTCCGGGACCCGAAATTTTACCGTAACCCGGTTAGTTTTGATCCAAAACTAATTTTATTCACATTTTCAGATTTTGCTTGATGACAGCTTTCACAAAAGTACCCACAAGCCTATATTCTGAGCAATTTTCGATTTTGACCCCTATGCGCCTTTAATTTCGCTTCAAAACCTAAAATTGAAAATTTTGCGGAATATAAGCTTGTGGGTACTTTTCTGAAAGCTCTTGGTAAGCTGAGTTTGGGAACGCAAAGAAAATGGAGTTCAGATCAAAACTGACCGAGTTACGGTAGAAAATGCATTTTCGTGGGGAGACCCAAATACCGAAAATTTCAAAATTACAGTATCCTAGTCATGATCACCTTCATTCGAACCGCAAATTTTTGCTAATTCTAAATATACTATTATCAGATCGAAAATCTCAAAACTGACTGAGTTACGGTAAAAAAATGGATTTTCGTGGCGGGACCGAAAATTTAAAAATTTACAGAATACATGCTTGTGGGTACTTTTCTGAACCGGCTTAACAAGCTGATCACGAATATTTAAATTTCAGAGAGTTCGGATGAAAATTACAAAAGTTATGGTAGAAAATGCATTTTCGTGGTGGGACCCACAATTCAAAACTACCGTGTTTAGGTTACGGTAAAAATGCATACCGAAAATTTAAAATCTTCACACAACTATTCTATCATGTTTTTTGAGATGATTTCATTTTTATATTCCTAACGTTTATTTGCACTCAAAATGATGTAGATAAGAACCCATGTTTAATTGTTCGATGACTAGACTTAAAATTTTCACCATTTCAAAAAAAACCTTATCAAGAGGCAACTTTAGATATCAATGTTTGTCAAACGCCATTCTTTCACCTTTCCGTGTTGAATCATTCCCGTTTTCCATGACCAAACTGTTACTTTTTGTTCTCATTTCCCTTGGAGCAATAAATGCTATCCCACAAGTCCTTAAACTAACACTATTCACAAATTCCGTTAACTCTATGGTTAATGGGGTTGAGGTAACCCTATATTTATATGCTGCTCACTTTATATTTTTTTAGGATGGCTCTAGACTCTATTTAGCATCCGGTGATGATAATAAATACTTGAAAAATATCAATGTGACATCAGGATCCACCTGGATTACCCTGGATCAGTTAAATGACTTTAACGATGATGGAACTCCGAAATTCTTGACTATAGATGGATTTCTAACTATCACAACTAGCAATGAGGATACTGTAACTGGTAGTCTCACTGGATATCTCTATCTCCCCACCAGGGAACAAGCCAAAGACCCTGATTTCTCTGTGTATGTAATAAAGACGTCTCATACAGTAAGCACGGCGGCTATGAAGTCGACAGTTGTCATACTGAATACTGGAATAACTCGAAAAACTTCGCTAGTCACTGGGATCAATCAGTCTCCGAACACTAACATCTATTTTCAATGGGGAATCCCACCGGTCGACTGGCATGATGTCACTAACAACACATTCTTCCGAAATGAAATTGTGCTGAAGAATGGGACATATGAAACCAAATAGTTGAGTTGATAACCAATTTAGTTTTGTATCCTAAACATTTTTTTATTTGACAACTTTCTCTGAAAATGCCTCTGAATGCCTTAAAACCGACAAAAGGCCTTTTTATCAAAATTTTCAAAAAGAAGGCTTTTATTTGAATTTTAAGGATAAATAGGCAGTCTGAAATCAATCTTCATAAAATTCCAACCTTTTTCTCTGATTTCCACCGATTTTCAGCCTTTTCATTATTTTCTCGAAAATTGATAAAAAGGTCTTTTTACCTAAAATTTCAAATTTTGAAAATAAGGCTTTTTCTTAAACTTTAAGGACAAATAAACGGTCTAAAATGAATTTCCATCAAATTCCGACCTTTTCCTCTGATTTCCACCAATTTCCAGTCTTTTCATAATTTTCCCGAAAATTGATGAAAAGGCCTTTTTATCAACTTTTGGAAAAATTATGAGAAGGCTGGAAATTGGCGGAAATCAAAGGAAGAGGTTGGAATTCAATAGAAATTCATTCTAGGCTGTCTATTTGTCCTTAAAAATTAAGAAAAAGTCTTTTTTCAAATTTTGATAAAAAAGCCTTTTAATCAATTTTGCCGGTTTTAGGGAAATTAGAGTCATTTTCAAAGAATGTTGTCAACAGCAAAAATGTTTAGAATAAAAAATTACATCTACTAACATATATTTTCCAGCTTCTTCGATCACGTAGAGCCTCTTCAAGTGACTCTTGATTACTGGTACTTTACTGTAATGGGTCCGGTCAACATGAATCTAGAGAATAAACTAGTGAATAGCGAGAACTACACAACTACATCGGCAAGCACCACTGGTATTATAATGAACAATTTCCGTTTCACTGAGCATGTGGTGAACTTCATCCCAGACAATACTCGGACAGGGACAGCTGGAGCCTTTGTAAGCCTTAACATGTCCCTCATGGTATTTAATCGATTCCAGGTATCCGCTTACGTCAACAATGATTATCTCGGAATCTTTTTGCAATACCAGAGTGGACTGGTAAAAGATGAATTGAATTGCTCTTCTGAAACAGGGACTTATTTCTTCTCGGATGCCCAAGCCAAAATGCTGACCGTAGTCACCGGGTCCGCATACCCCGGAGACTTTTATATACAATATTTTACGTTTCCTGGGGATCTTTTGCCGATCACTTCTACACCCTCTACCCTGGCACCAACACCAACTACGGTACCCACGACTTCAGTTGTCTCAACTTCCACGGTTCAGACTTCCACAAAGAGATCAGTTCAGAGAATGGGAATTGAATTGTTTGCTTTGTTTTTTATTGTTATGATGTTATAAATATTTGTATCCTTGCCTCTAGCCTACAGTATACCGCTTTTCCAGAAGAAGAGATAGGCTAAAATAATTTTTTATCTCTTTTTCATCTGAATGAATTGGAAAAGACATAATTATGGTCGATGCCAATGAAAATAAACAGAAAGAGCTATTTTTAAAAAATTAAAATTTTTGAAAAAAATTTTTTTTTTCCATTTTTTGAATTTTCTGATCCCAAAAATCTACCGTAATCCGGTAAGTTTTGATCCAAACACAATTTTTTTTTGCATATTCAAACTCAGCTTGCCGAGAGCTTTCAGAAAAGTACCCACAAGCCTATACTCCGATCATTTTCATTTCTGACCCCTATGCGCCTTTAAAGTCGCTTCGAGACCCAAAATCGAAAATTGCGCGGAATATAGGCTTGTGGGTAATCATCTGAAAGCTCTTGGCGAGCTGAGTTCAAAAATGCCAAGAAAATCAAGTTTGCCTCAAAATTCACTAGGTTACGGTATGTTCGTGGTGAGACCCAAAAACCCGAAAATTGAAATTTTTTGAAACCTAGTCATGATTATACTTATTCGAACCGGCTTAACTTGCTGATTCTGAAAACCTGTGTTAAAGGGCGTGAAATCTAAAACCAACCGAGTTACGGTAGAAAATGCGTTGGGACCCAAAATCAAAAAATCTAGAATTTTTCGAACCCAATGCGAAAATCAGAAAACTGGCCGGGTTATGGTAGTTTTCCTTTTTCAGAAATTTTCAGAAAAAACTTTTCCGGTTGAAAAAAGGGCATACTGTAGAGACCAGAGACTTCTGTCTTGGCACTGTACCTAGCTAGGTTACTATCCCAGAGTAACTGGTCATTACTGTAATATTCTGGCAGTAACCTAGATAAGTACAGTATCCAGTTTGGCTCTAGTCTACCATTTTTCCAGGAGGGCAGATAGGCTAAGAAAATCTCAAATCGATTCGCATATCCCTCTTATCTCTCCTCCCCCTTCCCCCCGTTCCGTATCTTCTCTGTCGAAAATGGAAAGGAGGCGAATCACACACACGCCCTTCTCCCCCCTCTCCCACTGCGAAAAACTTGCAAAGGGGCAACCTTTCGATGGCGGCACCCGGTTCGGATCGGATAAGCTCTACGGGTCTTTCGAGGGGTATATAAGTCCCCCTTTGAGGGTTGGATAGGTAGTCAGCCACTCGCCATGGACATTGACACTAAAATCAAGGCCTATCGCTTCGTCGCCTACTCGGCCGTCGTCTTCTCCGTCATCGCCGTCCTTTCGGTAAGCGCATTTTTTGAGTTTGAAAAACATTTTTTGAAAAAAAATTTTCAAAAAAAATTCAAAAAAATTTTCAGAAATTTTTTCATTTTCGAAATTCAAATTCCCGCTCAAACTATCCAAAACTAATTTTTATTGCTTTATTCTTGCTCAGCTCGCCGAGAGCTTTCAAAAAAGTACCCACAAGCCTATATTTTGAAAACTTTCATTTTTGGCCCCGCCCCCTCCCCCTGCCTACCGTAACCCTTCATCCAAAAATTTTTTCTTCTCCATTTTCGAGCTCAGCTCGCTGAAAGCTTTCAAAAAAGTACCCACAAGCCTATATTCTGAGCAATTTTCGATTTTGGGTCTTGCCACGACTTTAAAGGCGCAGGTAGGTCAAAAATCAAGGTGCTCGGAACCCGGCTTGTGGGTACTTTTCTGAAAGCTCTTGACGAGCTGAGCAAGATTCCGGGGTCCAAATCCGTGGCAAAAGACATCCGAAGCGGAAAAAATCGGATTTCTGGATTTTCCTGACGAAAAACCCAATTTCTAGGTATGCATCACCCTTCCAATCGTGTACAACTACGTGCACACCGTTCGCCGTCAACTCCACAATGAAGCCTTGACGTGCAAGGGATCGATGAAGGACGTTTGGGCCGACGTGCACCATCTCCGCGCCGACTCCGCCTCCTCTAACCGTACCGCCCGTGCCGTCCGTTACGGTCGTGACGACGCCGCCGCCGCCGGAGGACCAAACTTCGACTCGGGATGCGAGGGATGCTGCCAACCAGGACCCCAAGGAGCTCCAGGAGCCCCCGGAAAGCCAGGACGTCCAGGAAAGCCAGGAGCACCAGGATTCCCAGGAAATCCAGGAAAGGCGCCACAGAAGCCGTGCGAGGAGGTCACTCCACCACCATGCAAACCATGCCCACAAGGACCACCAGGAGCCCCAGGACTTCCAGGAGATCAGGGAGACAAGGGAGAGGCCGGTGCTCCAGGACAACCGGGATCCGACGCCGCTCCAGGAGAGCAAGGACCAAAGGGACCAAATGGAGCACCAGGAAAGCCCGGAGCACCAGGAGCCCCTGGAGACGAGGGATTGCCGGCTGTTTGTGAGCCAGTGCAGAAGGGAGAGCCAGGACAGACCGGAGAGCCGGGACCAGTTGGACCACCAGGACCATCTGGACAACCAGGAAACGATGGAACTCCAGGTAAGAGAGGGATACTGTAGGGGGTCTACGGTAGTCTAGCCTCTAGGCTTTAGATTAAGAGCCCAGGTGTCCAGACCTCAATTTTTAGAAAATTGATAAAAAGGCCTTTTTATCAAAATTTTCAAATTTTGAAAAGAAGACTTTTTCTTAAACATTAAGGACTAATAGACAGTCTAAAATAAATTTCCATTGAATTGCAACCTTTTCCTCTGATTTTCATAAAATTCCAGTCTTTTCATAATTTTTCCGAAATTTGATGAAAAGGCCTTTTGTTTCTAAAATTTCAAGTTATGAAAATAAGGCTTTTTCTTAAATATTAAGAACGATTAGACAGTTTAGATTAGGTTTCCATTAAATTCCAACCTTTTCCTCTGATTTCCACAAAATTCCAGCCTTTTCATAATTTTTCCGAAAATTGATGAAAAGGCCTTTTCATCAAAATTTTCAAGTTTTGAAAAGAAGACTTTTTCTTAAATTTCATGGGCTAATAGACAGTCTAGAACAAATTTTAATTGAATTCCAAATTTTTCCTTTAATTTCCGCCGATTTCCAGTCTTTTCATAATTTTTCCGAGAATTGATAAAAAGGCCTTTTTATCAAAAATTTCAAATTTTGAAAAGAAGAGTTTTTCTTAAATTTTAAGGACGAAAAAACAATACCTATTTTTCCAGGACAACCGGGACCAAAGGGACCACCAGGACCAGACGGAAAGCCGGGAGCCGACGGAAATCCAGGACAACCGGGACCAGTCGGACCACCAGGAACCCCAGGAGAGCGCGGTATCTGCCCCAAGTATTGCGCCATCGACGGCGGAATTTTCTTCGAGGACGGAACTCGTCGTTAAGCGGAAAGCCTTTAATTTATTCGTGTACTACTACTTTTTCGACAATAAACAATACTTTGAACGGAGTTTTTTGGCTTTTTTACTAGTTTTAAAGTGCAAAAAGATAGGCTTAGGCACAAAATTGGTCATTTTACTCCAGAAACCGCAGTTTTAAGTCAAAAAGAATATTTTCCCTCAATAACCCTATTCTAACCGAGAAATTACACTTTCTAGACTCTTATTAGGCTTGAAAGCGCTACTTTTGGCCTCCGAGCGCCGAAAACTCGCTAAAAACTGGATAAGCTAGCCGAATCGTCGCGCAAAATGAAAATCAACGGAAATTGAAAGTTTCAGGCAATTTTTTCAGTTTTTCTGCGATGAATCGAGTTTTTTGAAGGGGAAAATTGGAGGAATTTGGGGAAACAAGGGAAAAAGGGGATTTTTTTGGAAAAAAAGTTTTTTTTGGGAATTTCAGTTAATTTTTAGGGTTTTTAAAGGTTTTTCTGGGATTTATAGCGGTTTTCCCGTTTTTTGAATGTTAAATACTTCCTTTCGCTGCTTTTCACTAGTTAAAAACTTTTTTTTGCGAGAAAAAACGAAAAACTCGAGAAATCGCTAAAAATTCAAATCTTGAAGTGAATTTTCGCGTTTTTCAGCTCTTTTCAGCAATTTTGAATGCGATTTCAAATGTATCTCTCGCTTTTACCACGATTTCTATAGAAAATCCATTATTTCTCAACAAAAAATCGAAAATCGCGGGTAAACGCATTTTTCTGGCAAATTTCAATGAAACTAAGGTTTTTAAACTCATTTTTTCAATTTTTCTATTGTTTTTTCATCATTTTCGCCTCCAAAAACCTTTTTTTCGTCATTTTCTGGCTTGAAAACCCCGAAAAAAGTGAAAAATCTTTAAAGGCGCATGCAATTTCGCGGTTGGGTCTCGCCGCGAAACGCACGCGACGCGTCATTTTCGACCGCGCCGCCGCCCAATTATTATTTTTCGCAATTTTCCCCAGAGAGCATTTCTCGACCGTTTTTCGCCCGAAAAGGTATGTTTTTTTGATGTTTTGCGCTGTTATATCGATTTATTGGGATATTTATATGCTGTTCAAGTAGTTTTAGTCGTTAATTTCGTCCGAAAACCCCTAAAAAATGGTAATTTTAGACTCATACTCCTACTATTTCAGTGATCAATCAACTCTATCTGCCCTCTGAGTGAAAAGAGAGCGTGTATTAGACAGAAAGAATATTCTATCGAAGTTAGGTAGCTTATTGCTCACAACTAGCCACTGTCTGTGTCACATTCGTAAGCTAAGCTAGCCAATTCTACGACCATCAACTACTACTAAGTGAAACTCTAGAGAATCATGACGGACGTCGATATCAAGTCTGAGGTTACGTTTTATTATTATAATCATCGTTTTTTATTCTATTTAGGTTGTTAGGCGACTTAGTGCCGCGAGTTTTCAGCCCGTTTTAACCTCCTATTCAGTTTCAGAATGGTCAAGGCGACGCTAACCTCGAGCCGGAGAACCTGCGCAAGATATTTGTCGGAGGACTCACGTCGAACACCACCGATGAGCTGATGCGCGAGTTCTACTCGCAATTCGGCGAGATCACCGATATCATTGTGATGAGAGATCCGACGACAAAGCGATCCCGAGGATTCGGATTCGTCACGTTCACCGCCAAGACCGAGGTGGACGCGGCGATGAAGCAACGTCCGCATGTCATCGACGGAAAGACGGTGGATCCGAAGCGCGCGGTGCCACGCGACGACAAGAACCGATCCGAGTCGAACGTCTCGACGAAGCGACTCTACGTGAGCGGCGTCCGCGAGGATCACAGCGAGGAGATGCTCACCGAGTACTTCTCCAAGTACGGAACCGTCACCAAATCCGAAATCATCCTCGACAAGGCCACCCAGAAGCCACGCGGCTTTGGATTCGTCACCTTCGACGATCACGACTCTGTGGATCAGTGTGTTCTTCAGAAGTCGCATATGGTGAACGGACATCGATGTGATGTGCGGAAGGGACTTTCCAAGGACGAGATGAGCAAGGCGCAGATGAATCGCGATCGTGAATCACGTGGAGGACGCACCCGCGACGGCCAACGCGGCGGTTACAACGGCGGTGGCGGCGGATGGGGAGGACCAGGAGCTCAGCGTGGAGGACCCGGTGGATGGGGAGGTCCAGGTGGCGGACAAGGTGGTTATGGTGGAGGTAAGCAAGATTCTGAACGCTTTTGAATCTAAAAATTCGATTTTTCAGACTACGGAAACGGCTGGGGACAGCAAGGAGGCGGCCAAGGCGGTTGGGGAGGTCCACAACAGCAACAAGGCGGCTGGGGAGGCCCACAACAAGGCGGATGGGGTGGCCAGCAGCAGCATGGCGGCTGGGGAGCACCACAACAACAAGGCGGCGGTGGCCAGCAGCAAGGAGGCTGGGGAGCTCAGCCACAACAGCAAGGCGGATGGGGAGGTCAGACCGGTGCGCAGCAGTGGGCTCACGCTCAAGGAGGAAACCGAAACTATTAATCTCTCTCATGAGGTCTTTCCCTCTCTCATACTGTATCCTTTACGATCCTCTCTGTCATCTGTTATCTCATTTTGCTTCTGTTTTCCCCTCCTTAACAGATTTTTATCAATGTTAATTTTGTGTCTCTCTTTAATTATTTATTACTCTCTTTAATCCCAAACCCCTATCACTCTGTTAATTTCTACTGTTAAGAAATAATGAAATGCAGAGTTTGTTCCATCGAAAAGATGTGCCGCCCCTCCACATTTCTTAATATATTTATAATCAAAAGTCTGTTTCTTCGTGACACTATTTGTTTTCTCTTTTCCTCCTTTTATTCCCATAATAATAAATATGCGCCACTATCTCTCTCTCCCCTGCACATCTGAAAGAAATTCCAGATGTCCGGCGTGTTTGGAGTGATTGTCGCCGGTCGAACACCGATCGAAGTAGTGCCCGTATCGAATACGGAGTTCACTTGCGAGATAGTGAACGCCGATGCAATCAACCACGTGGTGGTCTTCCTAACGGGTGCCGAACCGTTTCCCGACGGGATCGGAGGATCCGTCTACATTCGATGGCCGACACAGGACGGCGGCAATTGGCACTATTTGGGATTCATTTGCAATCAGAAGCCGAGTGCCATTTTTAAAGTTGCTCAGGTTTGAATTTTAGGGGTTTTTCAAGCTGAAAACTAGGTTTTTAGACTACAGTGCGTTGCATAATTATAGGGCCACCCTAATCTTTCGGTCTGACGCTGTTCTGAGCGGTTTTTCTTAAATACTGTTATCAAAATCAAATTCAGCACAAAAAGTTACATATGTGTGAGCATTTTGGGATTGATATCTCAAAAATGAGCCTCATAGTGATCAGAAGTCTGAAAAAACTCCTTCTGCAACCGTTGCATAATTATAGGGCCACCCACCGAATTATGAAGAAAGCGTGCGTTTCTAAATAAATATGTTATGAAATACGGATAATAAGTCTCTAGGAGTATTATATAGAATTTTCAATCTATTCCGGTAATTTTCAACTACGCCACGTGGCTGACTCCCATTAATTACGGAAGAAGTAGAAATTCATGGTTTGAGGGCTTCTGAATGTACTAACCGGCCAATATATGTTTTCTAAAAGCGTTGAAAAACCTATCTAGATAAGTTTGTCAAAAATTTGATTCATTTCAGTAACTTTGGGTAGTCCTCGGACGAGCTGAAACTCAGTTTCACAGGAATTAGGCATTAGTTCACTGAATTGGAGTAGAATTGAGAGCTGAATTGGCATCGCACGAGGACCAAATCTTACACTCAGCTAATAAAATGTCAGAAAAACACTCATGCAACATTGAAAAGTTACTTGGAAATCTTCGCAGTAACACACAAACGTAAAGACTTCGCAGAACTTAGCCAATCCATTGACACCATTGAAAACTCAGGTTTTGTATGACACAGAAGTGATTAAAAGCTTCAGTTGATGTTCTTTTGGGATGGTTTCGAACTAAAAGGGTTAATTAAGACAATTACAACATACGAATATGCTTCAGGCATAATCTGATAACAAATAAACATACTCTCTTCAGATGGTACTTTGATGTTTGAAACTTAGTTCTGTAACAATGCTTCACATCTACTTCGAGGTAAACTCAAGTGACATTTGAAAGTAGCAGAAGTGTTTTTCTGATAATTTATTAGCTGACTACAAGATTTGGACCTCGTGCGATGCCAATTCAGCTCTCAATTCTACTCCAATTCAGTCAACTAAAGCCTAATTCCTGTGAAACTGAGTTTCAGCTCGTCCGAGGACTACCCAAAGTTACTGAAATGATGCAAATATTTGACAAACTTATCTAGATAGGTTTTTCAACGCTTTTAGAAAACATATATTGGCCGGTTAGTACATTCAGAAGCCCTCAAACCATGAATTTCTACTTCTTCCATAATTAATGGGAGTCAGCCACGTGGCGTAGTTGAAAATTACCGGAATAGATTGAAAATTCTATATAATACTCCTAGAGACTTATTATCCGTATTTCATAACATATTTATTTAGAAACGCACGCTTTCTTCATAATTCGGTGGGTGGCCCTATAATTATGCAACGGTTGCAGAAGGAGTTTTTTCAGACTTCTGATCACTATGAGGCTCATTTTTGAGATATCAATCCCAAACTGCTCACACATATGTAACTTTTTGTGCTGAATTTGATTTTGATAACAGTATTTAAGAAAAACCGCTCAGAACAGCGTCAGACCGAAAGATTAGGGTGGCCCTATAATTATGCAATGCACTGTAGAAATGGGTTTTTAGACCCCAAAAACCCTATTTTTAAGCCTAAAAACTCATTTTTGACCCCCAAAAACCCCTTTTTAATCTCCAGTTACACAAATCCGATGCCTCACATAGTAATGTATTCGGAACGAGTGGCGAACAACAAATGCAACTATTCTCCAACGGATCCGCTCAAATTGGAATCAATGCCGAGAGTTTGTCGATTATCGAAGGGAGACAAGCGGCGGATGGGACGCAGGCTAGTCAACAGGTAATAATGCTTTGATATCGGTCAAAATAGATGGAAAACTGCTCAGAAACGTCTAAAAAGCCCTAAACTAGGCCCTAAATATTCAGAAATAGCAAAAAGTGTTTTAAAAAGCCCTAAAGGAGGCCAAAAAAGCTAGAAATAAGTTCAAAAATGCCGAAAACGTATGAAAAGGGTCAAAAGCTCTCAAGAATAGGCATGAAACCGCTAAAAACAGCCGAAAAATGGTCTAAAATAGCTTTAAAAATGCATTTCCACGATTTTGCCAGTTTTCGATCTACAAACGCCTGTTAAAACAGTTTCTAGCCATTTCTTATGCTTTTAAATCATTTTTAAGGGTTTTGGACTGAAAATAGGTTAAAAACGCTCAAAAATAGCACGAAAACTATAAAAAAAAAGAGCCGAATGCGCGCCAAAAATGTCTGAAATAGCTGAAAAGTGTTTGAATATCCGAAAATCGTCTGAAAACAGCTAAAAATAGCACAGAAAATACAAAAATAGCTAAAAAAAAACGCTGAGAAACTGGCTGAAATAGCTTGAAAATTCTTGAAAACGCTTGAAAACGCTTGAAAAAACAGCCATTTTTGAGTAAAAGCTCATCGCTACGTTTTTGTGCATTTTTTTCCTATTTCTTAACGCTTAGCCGAAAAAAGACTCAAAATGGCCAGAAAAAGCTGAGAAAAAGATACAGTAGCTCAAAACCACCTAGAAACGCCGGACATTGCCTAAATTAGCTGCTATAGGCTCACAATTTTTTTTAAATAGCAGCTCAAATTAATTTTAGACGAATTCTTCGGTTTAGGTTATTTTTAAAGCTATAATGGCTCTGTTTTGGCACTTTCTAGGCTCTTTTTGACCTTTTCTAACCCATTTTCCTTCCTTTTCCATTTTTTGCAAACCGTGAAATCTGATGAAATCCATATCCTCCTCCTCCCCTTCTTTTCCATATCCTCCTCCCTATATTTCCCCGCAAAAAGTAATAAATCATCAACTACATCTTGCAGTCGACACTGGTGGAGTTTGCCGACAAGATGATACGAAATCTCATCAACCACACCGAATCATTCACTGTTCGACTGCCGAATCCACAACAAGGCGGTAAGAGGACTTTTTTCGTTAAAAACCTCGATTTTCAATTGGAAAAAGCAATTTTTAGCCGGAAAATCCTAATTTTCATCAAGGAAAACCTATTTTCCGAGAAATTCAGGTGTTTTCCATCAGAAAAACGATTGTTCAACTAGAAAAGTGAATTTTAAGCCAAAAATCTCACTTTTTCATCTATTTTCAAGGCATTTTCCGCATTTTCGAGCCTTGAAATGTCAAATTTCAGTTTTTTCATTAAAAAAAGCTCATTTAAAAGTAATTTTTAAGCCAAAAACTCCCTAGTTTCTTCTCCTATCTTCCAAAAACTACCGTATCCCTCTCTTTTTCTTCATTTACCGTATCCTTCAACCTTCTTCTCTTCCAGGCGCTTCCCAAGAATACATTCCCCAATCGGCATTCCAATCGTGGTACAATTCGTTCTCTCGCCGCTTCCAGGCGAATCCCTACTTCTGGAGGGCATTGAACAATTCTTGATCCTTCTTCCTCTTACTCCTCCTGGTATTCTGAATATTCTGAATATTCCGCTTCTTCCTCCTGGAATTCTGAAAAAAATCCTGAGAAATGAGGTAAATATGTTTGTTTTGTGTAAATTTTGATTTTGAGTTTTTTAATGTTCCCTTCATTTTGTTCATAACTCTACCTTTCCCTGATTGTCTCCTCCCCCTTCCTCATAATAATAAATGTAAATTTTTTTTAAATTAATTAATTTTTTTCTGATTTTGGACAAGTTGACAACTTGAGTTTGATACATTTGATTCTCTTTTTTTCTTTTTTTCCCATTGTTTCCTGGGGTTTTTCGTTTTTTTGTCTAACAATTTTCGACGAAAAAATAAGGGTTTTTCGGGTTTTCAACATAGTTTTTATCTCGGAAAATCCATTTCCATCGATAAAAACACTCCGAAATCATCTATGATGCGAGTGCGCTCCATCGAACTTCCTCTTGCAAACTTGAAAATTTTGAATTTTTTTTTCATTTTTTTTTCTTTTTCCCACACTTATTGCATTTTCCATTGAATTCCCTCATTCTTCTGTCTTCTTCCATTGAACTGTCCGCTAAAACTAGAATTACGTGACAAATCGCGCTCCACTGATAACCTCTCTAAATTCGGTATGTTTGTGTTATCAGTTTAAGAGGGTGATAAAAGCAAAGTGCACTTTGCTGTCTCATTTTCTACCCTCCCCTCCTTCATTGTAGAACTTACAAATTCTGATGATTTTGCAATTTATTCACTTTTATTTTCGACTTTGTTTGTAGCTCAAAAACTGTTAGCTCCGACCACTTTTATAGTAGGCTCCGCCCCTTTAGACTAGGCCCCGCCCACTTATTAAATGAATTGTTTACTTTGAAGTGTGTTTTTTGCATACATTTGGACGTTCTTGAATTTTTCGAAAAAAAGATTTTGGCTCCGCCCACTTTTGAATAGGCTCCGCCCATTCCGGGAAAAAATTCTGTAGCTTGAAGTGTCCTTTTTGCATCATTTCCTTGGTTTTTCTTCGTTTTTCGACAACAAAAAACCATTTTTGCCTCCGCCCATTTTCTATATTTTAAAAAGGCTCCACCTCCCACTGTAAACTCAAAATAAGCTCCGCCCATTCCTCCCAAAAAAAAGAGAATTTTAGGCCAGAAGCCTTTTTTTCTTTTAATTTCCATCTTTTTCCTCCCGTCTCTCTTCCCTTCTTCTCTCTATTTCTCTTCCACCTCCTAACCTCTCTTTTCTTTTCTTACGACGTCTTCTATGGTGGTCTGACGTCTTCGCCTCTTTTTTTCTAATTCCTTTCTTCTGTGTCTTTCTAGAATTTTAGGCCTAAAAATGTTTCAAATACGCTTGAAATTTGCTAAAACGGTCAAAATTTCGACATAGATTGGGGTTTTTAAAGAAAACTTGGTTATGATAGAATTTATGTACAGTAATCTAGAGAAATAAAAGTTTAGTACCCTAGAAACCCCGAAAATGGCCTAAAAGGTCTGAAAATAGACTAAACATAGCTCTAAAAAGTTTAATAATAGCCTAGAATCAATTAAAAATACAGCTTGAACAACATTATTAATGAATTCCTAGAATAATTTTTAAAAATTACTCTTTTCCATATTCCCCTGCAAACCCCTCCAAACCCCGCCTAAAAATCTGAAAAATAATGGCAAAAATAGGGGGGAAAAGGAAGTGTTATTTCCTCCCCCTTCCACTAGTTAAGTGTCATGTTTACATCGTTCATTCGTGATTTTTGTGTTTTCATTATTTTCAGTTCCCCTTTTTGCCCCTAGACTCCCTCTAGACCCCCCCCCCCCCTAGACAGGGAAGCCTGAACTTGGTGTCTGTAGGATATCAAAATAGCATTTATCTATTACTGTAGTCTACTTTCATTATTCGAAAACATTAGAAATACTATCAGCAAAAATTCCAGCAAAAACTGTCAGGAATTAACAGTTTTCTTGGTATTCAACACTGTTGTTGTTGATTTCAGATTTTTTCCTTTTTTTTTAACCTAAATAGATTCGAAAAAATAAATATCTAGGTTTAAAAACAATTGCTGATCTATTTATATCCATTTTTATATATATAATAGATCAAGTTGAAAGAATAATGACGGAATTTGCAAAAAAAAGTTTTTTCATTGACAAAAAAACCATTCTGAAATCAACAATAGTGTTTACTGATAGTTCTGTGTTGCATGAACAGTGTTGATCTAGTTTTAATTTTGTTTAGAAAATATTTTCGGCCTTCTTTTTTTTAGTACTGAAATTAGTTCGCATCTGTTCTAAGTCCCCAACACTTTTTTCAAAGTGATGAACTGAAGCACTAGACTCCTTGGAACTTTTTTCTTCATTTCTTCGTCGTATCTAGACCAGATTTCCGAAATTCCAGAAATTTCTGTCAAAAATAAACTGAAATTTCCGGAGAAAAAAAAATCACTGACCTATCAATGTGTTCCGGGCGTTTATTATAAGCCGATAGAAAAGTTAGAGAATCCTCTTAACCCCAGGATTATAGCCACAGTTTTTATGGGGGAAAATTCTAGAATTTTGAACTTTCGAATTCTGAAAACTAATATTTCCCTCTTTTCAAAATCGAAACCAAGTCCTCGAGTGGAGTCTACAGTAACTCTAAACTTTTTGTACTCAACTTTCTATCCCTTTTTTTTCAATTCTTCTCTCCTAACTAACCCCCCTTCAACTAACAAATGATGATAAATAGTGTCTCAAGGACCTCTTTTTTCAAAAAAAAAACTTTTTTTTCGGGGAAAAAAATGAAAAAAGAAGAAGAGAAGAAAAAGGTTCAAAGCTCGAAAGAAAAACTGATTTCTGAACGTGTTTTCCACTTATTTACAGTCCGTTAGAACAAATACGGGATGTTTGATCGAATACCATGTGGTTTTTCGTATTTTTAACAGTGAAGGAGGGTTTAGAACACATTTATTTGTAGTCGGTACAGTAATAGAGTTAGGTAAGGGGTTAGCTATATACAGTACCTCTTCGAAGATTTTTTTTGTCGACATCTTTGAAAAAGGGTCTAACCTCCAATTCCTGGGGTCCCCTATCTCTTAAAATAAGAATTTCCGGGGGATTACTGTAGTCTGGATTGTGTGCAAACACCTCTACGACAAAATGCACAATTTCCAAAAATCGTCTGAAAACCGTCTGGATAGGGGTAAAAGGGGGCGGAGATGCCGAATTTCAGGGTGAGAGGGGCTGGGAACGAATGAGAAGACCGGTTTTTGTAAAAAAGATTTTTTTTTTTTGAAATTCGGAATTCTGCATCCTTAGTTGGAAAGTCCTAGATGATTCGAAATCCCTTATTTAACGGGAATTCTAAAAAATTCTGACTCCTCCAGAATTCCTAAAATCCCTAAAACTCTCCGAATTTCGAAATTTCGAAAAAGTCGGAAATTTTTGCTTTTTCGGCGTTCCCTCTCCATTTTTCCCGAAAAATGAGTGTTGGTGTTTTTTGCTCTTCTCCGTCTCAATCCGCTGAGCAAGCACATGCGGCTCTCGTTTCTCTGTCGTCTCTCTCTCTCTCTCTCTGCTGCCTGCTCCCATCCGCCTCGCCCCGCCGGGCCAGGCGACGGAGCACAAAAAGAGACAGAGAGAAAGGAGCAACCGGAGACATTTTTCAAAAAAGAAGAGAGTTTCTTCTTCTTCTCTTTTTTTTCGTCTTTTTTCGGATGGGCCTTAATTTTTTTTTTCGAAATAATTTTTTTGCAATTTTTTATTTTGTCATCACGAAAATCCTTGTAATTTAGCAATTTTAATATAGAAAATTCCATTTTTCTATAAAAAATCGAAAAAAATTAGGCCACGCCCCTTTGTCACCAGTTTTGGAGTTCTGGGTTTTGAACCCAATTTACCACTAATGTTAGTACCTGCAAATTCGAAACTATTTACCACTAATTTTAATTCGATTAGTTAGCAAAGCGAAGAGAGGACGAAATTTGATACCGAATTGGCCACGCCCACTTTTTCTTTTTCTTGAGAGAGGTGTTTGTGCCTTGGTATTCTGTCTTCTTGGCATTGAAAAAGGGGTTTTTGGGGAGTATTCTAGGTAGATTATAATGGATTTTAAGGGATTTTTTAATTTTATAGGCTTGTTTTCATCTGAATATCGAGGTTTTTGGGTCATTTTTAGTGGGAATAGGGGGTTTTCAGGCTTGTTAGAAAGCTTTTTAGGTATTTTTGGACCCATATAACGCTCTGAAATTCGGTAGAAAAGGAGTTTTTGAAGTTTTCAAAATACCCTTTCAAATCTGATTTTCTGGATTTTTGTGACGTTCTTGGACGTTTCAACCCCATTTTTGAGCTTTCCGTAGGCCTGCTTTAGGCCTTTTCTAGATCCTAGAGAGCTATTTTTGAGTCTTGACGAAATTCCCGAAATCCTAGGTTGATTCTGGATTTTCAGTCAATTTTAGGCATGTTTCTAGGTCTTTTAGACAATTTTTCCAGGCCTTTCTAGGCCTTTCTATGCCTATCGAACCCAATAAAAAACCATCCGTTCGTTTTCCGCGATCCGATTTTTCCGTCCGCTCCTCCAACTTTTTGCTCTTCCACTCCCACTCCTCCACTCCTGCAATTGTTTGCACTGGCCTACTCATCTTGCTCCTCTAGCTCTCTCTCTCTCTCTCTCTTTCTCAGGAGCCACTCTCTTTACACTAATCGTCACTTTTCACCTGACTCTACTACCACTATTTTAAATTCCCACAGGAGGGTACAGTAAGATTTAAAGAAAAGAGAGAGAGAGAGGGCACAGAATTTTGTGTCCCGGAGTGTGTCTGATGAAATGTCATCTAGCAACGCATGCTCAGTTGTCAAGAGAAAAGGGATTTATGAATTATCATCATTTTTCAAAGTTCAACTGATAGATCAGATGGAGCAGAGTTGTTCTGGTTTTGGTCTTTATTATGAGCTTTGGTTTAGAGTTCTAGAGCATTTTTGAGTCGGATTTTTTGAAAATTAGGTAGTTTAGAGCTGGTTAGTATCATAATACAGTAATCTAGACTGCTATTGCTTAGATTATTGTATGTAAGCTTTGATAAGCTAGGTCTAAAGTTGGTTCTGATGGCTTTTTGGAGCCGGATTTTTCTGGATAATAGGCAGTTTAACAAGGCTACTATAATCTAGACGGCTAGATTACTGTATGTGAGCTTCAATTAGTTAGGTCTAGCTAATCTAGTGTTACTAGCTGTGTAGCTAATCTAGAGCTAGTTACTGTAACATAGCGGTAGCTTGGCTTCCCCTAATTCCGGCTTCGCTCTTTGGTCTAAATTTCTGTTTTCGAATAACAAAGGTGTGTGTGTGTGTGTTCCGTTGCTCATTTTAATATCAACAAGAACCAGCTAGCAATATCTAGGTGTTTAGAATTAGTCATTTAAAAACCAGTAGTCTAGATTACTTTATTAAATGCCGTACTTGTTGGTAATACAGTAATCTAGACTGGTTTTTTAGACTAATTCGACCTGGATATTTCTAACTAGCTTTTGTTGATAATAAAAACCAGAGAATGAGCAACGGAACACACACACACCTTTGTTATTCGAAAACAGAAAGACCAAAGAGCGAAGCCGGAATTAAGGAAGCCAAGGTACCTACTAACATATGTTACAGTAACTAGCTTCAGATTAGCTACACAGTTAAGCATGCTAGATTAGCTCGACCTAGCTTACATACAGTAATCTAGTCGTCTAGATTACTGTAGAACTACCTAGTTTCTAAAAAATCCGGCTCGAAAACCAAAAATGCCTCCAGAACTTCAAGCTAAAATTTGATCTAGCGAGTAAACTTTAGACCTAGCTTATGGTGGCTTAGATACAGTAATCTAGACGATAAGATACAGTAATCTAGATACAGTAACCTTAATTCAGTTACAGTAATCTAGACTCAGTAAAAACTTAAAAGTCGACGAAAAAATAAAATAATAGCTGTGACCATGTACTACTTGTAGTTTCTAGTTTCTAGTAGATAACACCTCCTCCCCTTGCTTTCTGCCCCTATGACTAAAAGTGTAACTGCCTTTTATTCCTTCTTCTTTTACGACTATATACCAGATAGTTTTCCCTCCTTTTCCTCCTCCATCTACAGTATTTCTTCCTCTCCTACTGAATCTACAGTATCGATTCTGCTGAGAAGGGCGATCACACTCTGCTTTTTGCAATGAGGGACACTTTTCGACACGTTATGACGTCATTTTAGTCATCATCACGTTATCAGTTGCAAAGCCACGCCCCTTTAAATGACTTTACCGCAAATTTTTTGCTCTGAAACCACGCCCCCTAAACGTGAGTTTTTTGCAGAAGCTCCGCCCCTTCGGAGAAAAAGAAGAAGAAAAGGAACTTTTTGAGCCGAATCGCCAAAAAAGTTCGTATGCATACTGGGTGTTGTACGACGAAATTCGACACGCAGGTCCTTGTTATAGGTACGTCATGGCAAAAAAGGTGTCGGGTTACTGTAGTTTGGTCTTTTTTGGGAAAGGGTTTAGGGGGTTTAGAGATTACTGTAGTTGGAAGGGTTTTTGGAAGGGGGTTGGGGAATCGGGTGATTGGGATTACTGTAGGCTGGATAGCTGGGTTACTGTAGGTAGGATAGTGGGGTTACGGTAGCTTTAGGATAGCAGGATTACTGTAGCTAGAAGGTAGCTGAGACTTTGTCGAAACGGTTTGGTCAGGATTAAAGGTTACTGTAGCTTGATGACAGGATTACTGTACCTCGGGTATTACTGTAGTTAGATCTAGCCAGGTTACTGTTGTTTGGCTGGCCTGGTACAAATCAAAGAGGTTCCTGTAACTGGTTTTTTTTTTGAAAATACCTGTAATTTGGTAGCAAGTCTCCAGTAATAGATGGTCCCGGATTACTGTAGCTTTAGGTTAAAGGGTTACTGTAGCTGGGATCTAGGTGTTGAGCCCACAGAGAAAGGATCATAGAACCCCCAATCGAAAGTGGTAAATAAAAATGAGCAGCTGACTCTGTGACCCCCTGACCCATTCGAAATGACCAACAGGCGTGGGTGCTCATAAAAAATAGAGAGAGGGAGCGAGAGAGAGAACGCAGAGAAATCGGCTTCTGGCTACAGTATCTAGCTGGGTACAGTATCCCCAGTAGCTACAGTAATCCTGTTCTAGGTACAGTAATACCGATCTAGATGAATTCTGTAGCTTTAAGCTAATATAGCCTTACCCTATCTATCTACCTACAGTACCCAGGGGAACTATATAAATACAGTATACCCAACTACCGTATTCCAGGAAATGGTCCGGCCGGCATCGCCCTTTCGGCATTCCTCTCCGGAATGCATCCGTTCTACGATGTGAAACATCCACACGAGAATGTGACAGTACATGAGAGACTACTCGAGAATCACGATTTTTCACTCATTGATCAGGTGGGTTTTTAGGCCCTTTTTAGGCCTTTTAGGCTTGTTTTAGGCCCTTTTCTAGGCTTTTTGCATAGATTTTTCGATGTCGAAAAAAAATTTTTTTTTCATTTTTTTTTTTTGCTTTTCGGTGGTTTTTAGGCCTTTTGATGCTTATTTTAGGCTCTTTTAGGCCCTTTTAGGCCTATTTTAGGCTTTTTAGGCCTATTTTTAGCATGTTCCGCTGATCTTCCACCTCTTCTTTGAATCTCTTTCTTAAACTATTCTGATCTCACCACATCATCATTGCTTCTTTGGAGAACTTCTCTCACACAAAGACGCAGCATCAAAAATGCTGACAAATAGGGGAGAGAGAGTAGAGAGACGCAGACAAGAGAGAGGGAGAGAGAGATGAACTATGGGTACATACACTCACTGGTTGTTGATGCTCTCTCTCTCTCTCTCTTTTGCGCGCTTTTTTCTCCACTTTTTTTGAGAAAAAACGAAGGGATTTTGGAGAAAAAGTTGAAAAAGCGAAAAAAAATTCGTCCGAGAGGAGTACACGGGGACACGAAAATTGAAATTTTGGAGAATCTGGTCGTGATCATAGTCATCCGAGCCGTCTCGACTTGCTGATTCTAAATATATCATTTTCAAGCAGAAATTGTTAAAACTGGCCGGGTTACGGTAGAAAATGTATTTTCGTGACGGGACCCAAAATTCGAAAAATTCAAAATTATCAGATCCTGGTCATGAGTATACTCATTCAAACCGTCTTGACTCTCTGATTTCGAATATACTATTTTCAAGACCATAATCCCAAAACTGACCGGGTTACGGTAGTTCCCATTTTTTATAAATTTTGAAAAATCGAAAAAAAAATTTTTCAGTTTTTTAGGGCTAAAACAATGATTTCTAGACTAATTGCTTACCGGAAACTACTCTAGTTGTTTTCAATGACCTCCCCCTTACTACCTCACAAGACCATTCTTTGATCAAGGACATCACTTTGTTAACACACATCAGTTACATGTTCCCGAATGTGTTGATCGATATGATCTTCTTGTGAGGAGAAGGGAAGGGAAGGATGAGGAAGGGTACATAGAATCAGGATAAGGAAAAAGGATAACATGAGAATATCACGAGACGACTTTCCTTCCGAATAAGGAAGAAGAAAATCTTGTGATTACCGAGATTCCTTAGTATCCATCTTCTTGCTGATGATAGAAAAACAAATAGTCACGCTCGGAAGATTTTGTTCTTTGTAGGTTCCTCATAGTTGGAATTAAAGGGAAGGGACCTATTGATGAAGATGTTTCAGTATATACAAAGATTACTGTTACTGTGTTCCAAAATCTGTAAGGTACCGTAACCCCGATCTTTTTTAGGATTTTTGGAATAAAAATGAGAGATTAGGAATCAGCAAGTCAAAACGATTCGAATGAGTATAATCTTGACTAGGTTACTGTAAATTTACATTTTTCGGGATTTAGGGTCCCGACACGAAAAAATCAAAAAATTTGAAAAACTGAAAATTTCTGATTTTTCATAGCAGATTCTTAAACAGCTCATCGCAAGCTTTAAAATGAGTATAATCATGACTAGGTTACAGTAACTTGAATTTTTATGATTTTGGGTCCCACCACGAAAATACATTTTTTACCATAACTCAGCTAGTTTCGATCCAAACTCGAAAATTTTTCGATTTTCAAAATCAGCAAGTCTAGACGGTTCGAATGATTATGATCATGACTGGGTTACTGTAATATCAATTTCTTTGAAAATTATGAAATTTCAGAATTTTAGTGAAAATTGAAATTTTTCGAAAATTTCCAAAATTTTTAAAATGCTTTAAAACATTAAAAACTTTAAATATTGACACTAACGATGCAAAATTTATCTGAATACCGTACTTTCTTCTTCCAGGACCTCTCCTGGTCAACCAACCTAACCGAACTCTCCCAATCGGGTCGCCCTCTCTCCGTCCTCTACGACATGCTTGTTCGCCCTGGCGCCGATACAGGAGCCGACTCCCCTGGATGCCTCCAATGGGAAATGGATCGTCGGAAAGAGATTCCTCATATGGTGATAGGAGAGACGAAGATTGGTGGCAGTTGGAATGAATACGATCCAGAGATGCTTACCGTATCCTTCAGCGATTGGATGGATATGCCTGGATTGACAATGGAACAGTGGTTGGGGGGCCGCCCGTTGGTCAAACGTCTCCCATCAATGGCAATTGCCACGTATCTGAAAAAATATGTGGAAAAGTTGGGACTTCGAAAGAAATTCCATCAATTCTTTGGGGTGACGTCGATTCGAAAGGTTGGAGACGTTTGGATCACTGAAGGAAAGAGGTCAACGGATGGAAGACACTTTAGGATCAGATCCAAACAAGTGGTGGTCGCTTGTGGAAAGACTAGTCCAAGGAAACTTGAGGTATGGGTTTCTACAGTAATCCTAGGGGGTTCACGGCTAGCAGAATCGAAATCAGCAAGTCAAGTCAGTTCAGAAAAATACCCAAAAGTCATATTTTCTGGAAAATTTTTTTTTTTTGAATATTTCGAAAAATTCTGAATTTCAAATTCCAAAAAATGTTCATTTTCGCTCCCCTTTGATTTTTCCGGGTTCTAACCCCGATATTCGGAATCGGCAAGCCAAGCTGGTTCAGAAAAGTACCCACAAGCATATATTCTGAGCAATTTTTGATTTTTGGGTCCCGCCACGAAAATACGGTATTTCGGGTTTTCGTGGCGAGACCCAATGAGCTCGGAACCTAGGCTTGTGGGTACTTTTCTGAAAGCTCTCAGCGAGATAGAAACAGTGGAATATAGGGATTTCGGATTACTGTAGCAGTTTTCGTGGTGGGACTCAAAAAAAATTTTTATCGAAAAATTTTTTTTTGAATTAAAAAAAAATCATATTCCCAGCTTCCAAACGAAGAGCACTGCAACATTGTCTACGACGTCCGGACTCTGAAAGAACGGCTAGACTCAACGAAAAAAACGGTCATCGACGAGGAATATGATACACCGTAAGCCACGCCCCCTAGGATTACTGTAGTTTTATTTCTTTTTTCAGAAGCACATCCACATCAGCCCCGGTAATTGTCGTCGGAGATGGTGTCTCGTCGGTGGACTGTGTCCGGCACTGCCTGGAACGAGATATTCCAGTAGTACATGTGATTAGAAGGACGTTAAGGGAGTTGAGAAGTGAGTAAAGAATGAATATTCTGAATTTCAAAAAGAAGACGAAAAGCCAAACATTTTAGTCTAGAAACCATCGAAAAACATAAAAAACTAACAAAGTTACGGTATTTTGAATTTTTCAAAATTTTCAAAAATCCAAAATTTCAGAAAAACTAGCGTAACCCGGTCAATTTTCAGTTTTCCGGTTTGAAATTAAAATACGTAGAATTAGCAAGTTAAGACGGTTTGAATGAGTATAATCATGACTAGGTTACGGTATTTTGGAGTTTTCGGGTCCGTGAACTCCTCTCGGACAAAAATTTCATTTTTTTTTCGAATTTTTGTCGGAATATAGGCAATATGGGGCTCAAAGTTTCGGGAATTTTATGGTGAACATGAATATCGCAATTAAAAAGATAGAAAATCTTATTTTTGAAAAAATTCTGAAATTTCAAAATTTGACAAAAATCGGTTTTTTTTTTTTGAAAATTCAAGATTATTGAAAATTTTGAAAATATTCTCGATATAGTGCCCAAGAATCAGGAAATGATAAACAAAAGCTAAATAGCATATATAAAACTCTAAATAATTGCGATTTTAGTAGAAAATAAAATTTTCAGAATTTGAAGGAAAATTGTAAAATTTTTGAAAATCAGAATATAGTCAATATGGGGCTCAAAAATCAGGAAATTACACAAGAAACACGGATTCAGTATCCTAAAATCGTAAAAACCTCATTTTCAGAAAGATTTTGAAATTTTCAAAAAATTCCAAAAAAAAAAAATTTTTTCCGAAATTTTCCAAAATCAAAAAAATTTTCAAAGCCGTCTGAATTTCGAAAAAAAACCTCCAACCTTCTTCCTCCATCGATTTTTAGAATCCAATCACTTTTTTTCAGACGTGATGCTCTCCCGCCTCTCCCCCATCCACTATTCCGAGTACACCGACATCTACCGTATGATGATCGGACGCTCCGCCCACAAGAACTATCAACGTATTCTTGACGCAAACGTGTCGTCCGTCTCAAAATGCCACGTGGAAATCACCACTTCCGGGCATGAAATCATTGAAATGCCCTATTCGACAGTAGCAGTGTGTATAGGCAGAGAATCGAATTTCTCTCAATCCTTCGACTCCGCCCACTCGTTCCTCGACTACCGTAGTCAACAAGACGATACGGTATTCGCTGTGGGAGCCTACGCCGGAGACCATTTCGTCAGATTCCTGGTTGGCGGATGTCTACGAGTCGCCCAACATATCATGGGACAACACTGTAATAATAACAATGAGACGAAAATTCGTGTTTGAGAGAGAGAGGAAATTGGGGGTTTTAAAGGGTTCTGAAAGTTAAAATAGGCCTAGAATAGCCAAAAAGGATTTTTGGGAATTTTCAAAAATTCCAAATTTTTTAAAATTTTTTGAAATTTTTGAAAATTTTTTGAAATTTTGAAAATTTTTTGAAATTTTGAAAATTTTGAAAAATCGAAATAAAACCTAAAAAATGAGTTTATTGTTTTTTTGAGTTTCTAGAATTTCCTAAGGCTTTTAGCTGGCCTAAAAATCGAATTTGGGCCTGAAAAGCCTAAGATAGGCCAAAAATAGATCAAAAATAGGCCAATTTTTTTCGATTTTTTTAAAAGTTTTAACGAATTTTTAGGGGTTTTTAGGCGTTTTAAGGTCTTAAAAGAGACTTAGAAGACTGAATTCAGGCCTTGAATAGCCTAAAATGAGCCTAAAATAGGCCTGAAAAGCCTTAAATTGAAACTTTGGAAATTCGGGGTTTTCCCTCATTTTGAGCCTATTTTAGGGTTATTTTCCATCTTAAAAGCCCCTTTACAAGCTTAAATAGGCCTGAATTTAGCCTAGACATGCCTTTAAAATAGGCCTATAAGGCCTGAAAAGCCTAAAAATCAAACCTTGACTTTTTCGAATTTAATTCGGGATTTTTGGTTTTTTAATGATTTTTAGGCTTTTTCTAAGCTTTTCAGGCCCTTCTGACTAGCCTGAAAACCCTAAAAATCTTAAAATTCGAATCTAGGCCTATCCAATTTTCAGAACCCAAAACCCCCGATTTTCTCGATTTTTGGACCATAAAATACCATTTTTCTCACTTTCTATTGCTTTTTCTTTTGTTTTCCCGCTGTGAAATTTATGAATTTAGCAGGTCTACATTGTTACTTTTTCTAATCTCTAAGCCCCCCCCCTTTTCTCTATCTGGTCTATATATTTATATTGGTTTGTTCATTTGATGATGATTATGTGTATTTCCCCGCCCCGCCCCCTTTTTTCTTTGAAATCTTGTTTTCTGCCCCCTACCGTTTCCCCCCAGAACCTTCTATGTGTATCTATACAGTACTCTCCTTTTTTTCGAGCTTGATTTGACAAGAAAGAAGTGAAATGAACAATTATTTATTACTTTCGACTCTTCAAAGAATATTATACAATCAGAATAGGAAAAATATGGTTAGATGAATAATTTAAGCCAAGAACCACCGAAAATTGTAGAAAACTAGCAAAGTCATGAAATTTAAAAAATTTTCGAAAATTTGGCAGATCAGAAAAACTACCGTAACCCGGTCAACTTTTGAATTTTCGCGTCAAAAATAATTTATTTGAAATCAGGGAGTCAAGCCGGTTCAAATGAATATAATCATGACCAGGTTACGGTAATTTTGAATTTTCGGGTCCGTGTACTCCTCTCGGACAAAAATTCTTTTTTTCGAATTTTATCCGAATATAGTCAATATGGGGCTCAAAACTTTGGAAATTTGATGAAAAACTTGAATATCATAATAAGAAAGCTAGGAAAACTCATTTTCAGTCAAAGCTCAACATTTCAAATTTTGAGTGAAAATCGAAATTTTTCGCAAAATTTCAAAATTTTCCAAATTTTTTCAAAACGTTTAAATTCACATAAATAAATACTAAAAAGTGTTCCAGAGTGCAACGTGGCCCTTCTAGTAACATTTTCTTGCAATAAACCATCAATACGTTTGTAGTTCAACATAAACAACCTACCCCTCCTCTGGATACCCTTCCGGTTCCGGAAGAATCGGAGTTTTATTGTTTTCTACAGTATAAAAGTGTTATTTTCTTTCTATTCTTTCCAATTATTTCAAACAATAAGAAGAAATGATTTACAAGTCGATTCTAATTATTCTCGTTCTATTCGTTGTTGCTGCGGTTTCAGAGGAGGAGTGGAAATTGGATAAAGGTGAGTTTTTTAGCAGTTATTTTTAGTTTTTTTGGATTATTCGTTCAATTTAGTATGTTTTGAACCTCATTTACACTATATTCGGAATAAATTGAAATTTTCGAAATTTTCGAAAAAAAATATTTTTTCGTGATGGGACTTGGAATCCGAAAAATTCAAAATTACCGTAACCTAGTCATGATTATACTCATTTGAACCGGCTTGGTTTGCTGACTTTGAACATACTATTTTCATAGCCTAACTCGCAAAATTGAGCACGTTACGGTAGTTTTCCTAAAAATGTATATTTTCGAAATTTTTAAGTTTTCATAACTTTGTTAGTTTTTGATCTTTTTCAATCATTTTTGGCCTAAAATTGTAGAAAAATTTTTCAGAAAATCAAGAGACAATAGAAAAACTCAATTCTTTCGGAATGAGAAAAGTTTTCACGAATCGATTGAAAGCCATACTCAAAAAATACGACCTTGCCATCAAGAAAGCTAAGACTCCGGAGGAAACGACGAAAGCAAAGGACGGAATTGATCGTGATTTCAGTGAATGGCGCGAGAGACTGTCCCCTCAGCAACAAGCAATCTATCATGAATACCTTGTGAGTATTGGTGTCGAGAAGCCGACGGCAGAGGAGGAGGAGGCGGGTAAAGTGGATAAAGGTTTGAGCTTTTTATTAGCAGATTTAATTAATTTTTTCGGAGATTATTCTTCCAAGTTTGTAGATTTAAAGCCCGATTTTGACAGAATTTGGGTGCAATTAAAATTTTTGAAAATCCCTTTAAAAAATTTATTTTCGTAGTGGAACCGAAAATTCGAAAAATTGAAAATTACCGTAACCTTATAATGATTATATTCATTGAAACCGCCTTGATTTGCTGATTCCAAAAATGCTATTTTCATAGCCGTAAACTAAAAATTGACCGAGTTACAGTAGTTTTTCTGAAATTTGAAATTTTCGAAATTTTCGAAAAAAAATATTTTTTTGTGTTGAGATCTAAAATTCGAAAAATTAAAATCTACCGTAACCTGTTCATGATTATACTCATTCGAACCGGCCTGATTTGCTGATTTCAAAAATACTGAATTCATACTCCAAAACTCAAAATTGACCGGGTTACGGTAGAAAATGACTTTTCGTGGTGAGACCTAAAATTTGAAAAATTCAAATCTTTTGTATTCTAGTCAAGATTATACTTATTCGAACCGGCTTGACTTGCTGATTCTGAATATATACATTTCGAAACCCAAAACTCAAATTGGACCGGGTTACGGTAGAAAATGTGTTTTCGTGGTGTGACCCAAAATTTGAAAAATTCAAAATTACCGTAACCTAATCATGATTATATTTTTTCAAACCGGCTTGACTTGCTGATTCCAGAAATACTATTTTCAAACCTCAAAACTCAAAATTGACCGGGTTACGGTAGTTTTTCTGAAAATTCAAAATTTCGAAAATTTCAAAATCCCATAACTTTTCTAGTTTTTCATATTTTTCGGTGGTTCTTGGCCCAAGATAAAGATAATAAATTTCAGCAAGTCTTGAAAAATTGGCGAAGCTCAGTTCTCTTGGAATGAAAAAAGAGCTCACGGATCAATTGGAGGCCTTATACAAGAATTACGTTGTTGACATCAGAAGAGCTAAACTTAAGGGTGGAGATGCAGAGTTCAGAACAATCGTAAAGTTTACTGATGATATGGACAACTGGTTAGAGAAAATGGACCCGGAACAACGAGAAATCTATTATAAAGTGGACCCTAAAAGGCGAGCATTGGATGAGAAAAGAAAAGCAGCGGAGAAAAAAGTGGCTGAGAAGAAGCATTGATTATGTTGTTAATGAATTATTTATGTTTCTTACTGTTTGTACCAACTAAAACAATAATTTTGAGCCAAAAATCATATAAAAATATAAAAAACTAACAAAGTTACAGATGTTTCAAAAAATTTGACAATTGTAGTTCAGAAAAACTACCGTAACCCGGTTAGTTTTCGAATTCTCGGTTTGAAACTAATATATTTAAAATCAGCAAGTCAAGACGGTTCAAACGAATATAATTATGACTAGGTTCCGAGAAAATTGAATTTCCCGTTCCGTGTACTCCTGGATGAAAATTCATTTTTTTCGAATTTTATCCGAACATAGTCAATATGGGGCTCAAAACTCCGGAAATTGGATGAAAAACTCAAATATCACAATTAGAAAGGTAGGAAAATCCATTTTTAGTCAGAACCCAAAACTTCAAATTTTTTACTAAAAATCGAAATTTTTTGAAAATTTTCAAAATTTTCCAAAACATCCTAAAACGTTCAAAACTTCAAAATAGGTACTAAAAACGTTTCTAAGTGCAAACGAACCCATCTAGCAACATTTTCTTGCAATAAACCATCTCCACTTTTGTAGTTCAACATAAACAACCTACCCCTCCTCCGGATACCCCTTCGCTTCCGGGAGAATCGGAGTTTTATTGTTTTCTACAGTATAAAAGTGTTATTTTCTTTTCTATTCTCTCCAATCATTTCAAAAAACAAGAAGAAATGATTTATAAATCAATTCTAGTTATTCTCGTTTTATTCGTTGTTGCTGTTGTTTCAGAGGAGGAGGAGGACTTTAAATTGGATAAAGGTTCGAGTTTTATTCAGTTTTTTTGAACTACCAGTTAAATTCAATAAATTTAGAACCCGTTTTGACTATATATCTGACAAAATTTGAAATTCCTAAAAATTTCGATTTTCAGTCAAAACAGTCAAAATTCAAAAATTTTCAAGTATAACTGAAAATGTTTTTTTTTAATAATTTTACTATGTTTCATAATTTTCTTACACAATTTCAACAATTTTGAGCCCCATATTACCTATATTTCACATAAATTAAAATTTCGGAAATTTTCAGTTTTCAGCCAAAATTTGAAATTTTTAAATTTGGCTTAAAATAACTTTTACCATGGTTCATTATTATGATATTATCCACAAAGCACGGACCCGATTGTCTAAAATTAACGGAACATAGTCATGATTATACTCAATTGAACCGTCTTGACTTGCTCATTCTAAATATTTTAGTGTCAACTCAAGAAACCTGAAAGTCACTGGGTTACGGTAGTTTTAAATTCATTTCAGAAGAGCTGTCGGCTTTGGAAGCAATGCAATCTCTTGGAATGAGAAGAGTGTTTACGAATCGATTCAAAGCCATAATGAAAAAATACGGCCTTGCTCTCAAAAAAGCTAAAACTCCAGAAGAGAAGACGAAAGCAAACAACATACTTGGTCTTTATATAAGAGAATGGTACGACAGACTGTCCGCTGAGCAACAAGAAATTTATCATAAATACCTTGTGAGCGTTGGCGCAGAGGAACCACCATCAACGACTAAGAAACCAGTAGTGAGGAAATGGGCTCCGATAAAAGCAGTTGAGAAGAAAGCTGCTGTTTCAGATGAGGAGTGGACCGTGGATAAAGGTTTGAGTTTTTCTTAGCAGTTTTAATTAGTTTTTCTAGATTTGTCATCCATACCAGTGGATTTGAGGCCCAATTTTAACCAAATTCGGTTGATATTAAAATTTTGAAAAAATTTTTTCAGTTTTTTTTCGGCCCAGAACAAAAAATCCGAAAAATAAAAATTACCGTAACCTATTCATGATTATACTCATTCAAACCGGCTTGATTTGCTGATTTTGAACATATAATTTTCAATAGTTAATTCTCAAAATTGACGGGGTTACGGTAGAAAATGACTTTTCGTGGTGGGACCCAAAGTTTGAAAAATTCAAAATTACCGTAACCTAGTGATGAATATTTTGTTCCAAACGTCTTGATTTGCTGATTCTAAATATATAATTTTCAAGGCTTGAATCTCAAAACTGACAAGGTTACGGTGGAAAATGTATTTTCGTGGTGGGACCCAAACTTTGAAAAATTAAAAATCACCGTAACCTAGGCATGATTATACTCATTCGAACCGGCTTGACTTGCTGATTTTAAAAATACTATTTTCACATTTCAAAACTCAAAATTGACCTGGTTACGGTAGTTTTTCTAAAAGTTTAAATTTTTGAAATTTTCAAAATCTCATAACTTTGCTAGTTTTTCATATTTTTCGGTGGTTCTTGGCCCAAGATAAAGATAAAAAATTTCAGAAGACCTTAAAAAACTGGAGAAGCTCACTTCTCTTGGAATGAGAAAAGTGTACACGGATCAATTGAAAGCCTTATACAAAAAATACGATCTTGCCATGAAGAAAGCTAAGAATTATAATGAAGAGCAAACAGCAGTATGGAAATACGTTCACGATATGGATGACTGGTTGGCAAAAATGCCTGTCGATCAACGAGCAATCTACTATACAGTAGACCCTGATATGCAACCATGGAATGAGAGAACAACGACTGGGAAACCAGAAGTGAAGAAGGCGGCTCCAGTTGATAAGAAGCATTGATTATGTTGTTAATAAAAATATTATTGTTTCTTCGCAAAAAAACACAAAATAATTCGAAAAGTTGGAGAATATCAGAAAACTAAAAAATTTACAAAAAAATTGAAAAAACACATTTCCGAGAAACTACGGTAACCGAGGAGAACACGGACCCCGAAATTCAAAATCTTTTGGAACCTAGTCATGACTATATTCATTTGAACCGTCATAATTTGCTGATTGTGAATATATTAGTTTCTAAGCAAAGTTCTCAAAACTGACCGGGTTACGGTAGTTTTCCTGAAATGCATTTTTTTAAAATTTTTGAAACATCTTTAACTATGTATGTTAGTTTTTCATACTTTCCGATACTTTTTGACTCCAAATTATTGTTTTGATTGGGAAAAAAACTAAGTAACAGTAATATTTTTATTAATAACATAATCAATGCTTCTTTTCAACTACTTTCTTTGGAACCACTTTCTTCACTTCCGGTTTCCCAGTCGTTGTTCTCTCATTCCATGGTTGCATATCAGGGTTCATCGTATAAAAGATTGCTCGTTGATCGACAGGCATTCTTCTCAACCAGTCTCTCAAATCATCCAGGTATTGGTCTTCCAGTTTCGCCTTCTCATATTCAATTCTAGCTTTCTTGATGCCAAGATCGTATTTCTTGTACACCGCTTTCAGTCGATTCGTGTACACTTTTCTCATTCCTAGGGAATTGAGCTTTTCCAGTTTTTCAGTGTCTTCTGGAATTAATTATCTAGTTTTTAGGCCAAAAATGATTGAAAAATATTGAAAATTAGCAAAGTTATAGGAATTTGAAAATTTCAAAAATTTTGAAATTTTAGAAAAACTACCGTAACTAAGTCAATTTTGGGTTTTGGGATACGGCAACATTATATTCAGAGCCAGCAAGTCAAGGCGGTTCAAATGAGTATAATCATGACTAGGTTACTATCATTTTGAAAAATTGAAAAATTTTGAATTTTCGATTTTTTTTACCAAAAGTCGAAATTTTTTGAAATTTCCATTTTTGTCGAATATACTTAAAATGAGACTCAAAATTCATCAATTGAGCGCATTATTCAAAAAAAAACTATGATTAACCACTAAAAAACTCACCTTTATCCAATTTCCACTCATCCTCTGACACAGCAGAAACAACGAATAGAACGAGAATAACTAGAATCGATTTGTAAATCATTTCTTCTTATTTTTTGAAATGATTGAAGAGAAAAGAAAGAAAATAACACTTTTATACTGTAGAAAACAATAAAACTCCGATTCTTCCGGAAGCGAAGGGGTATCCAGAGGAGGGTAGGTTGTTTATGTTGAACTACAAACGTGTTGATGGTTTATTGCAAGAAAATGTTGCTAGAAGGTTCAGTTTGCACTCTGGAACACTTTTTAGTATCTATTTTTAAAGTTTTGAACGTTTTTGGATAGTTTGGGAAATTTTGAAAAATTTCAAAAAATTTCAATTTTTAGTCAAATTCTGAAAATTTGGGTTCTGACTCAAAATGACGTTTTCTATCATTTTAACTGTGATATTCAAGTCTTCCATCAAATTTCCGGAGTTTTGAGCCCCATATTGACTATATTTGACAAAAATTAAAATTTGGGGAATTTTCAGTTTTCAGTCAAAATATGAATTTTTCAGGTTTGGCTCAAAATGACTTTTTCTTTGGTTCTCGTTATCATAATGATGTTTTCCACATAATTTCCGAAGCTTTAATCCCCATATTGACTATTTTTGAAAAGAATTAAAATTTGTGAAATTTTCAATTTTAGTTCAAAATTTTAGTTCAAAAAAAAATTCAAAATTGTCAGAAAAAAATAATTTCAAAAAATTTATCGAAAATTTAAAAATCCAAGGAAAAAAAAACTGCATCGTTGTTGAAAATGGGATATGAGGTACGGTATTTACACGATTCGATTGAAATAAAAATAAAAAATTGTGAGAAGTGGATCTTGCAAGCAAAATCGGAAAGAAGGAGCAAGATGGGGGAGGGACAGGGAAGTTCGAAAAAAAAATTTCGATAAAAATAAATTAAAAATCAATAAATAAATAAATATTCCGTGTCGATTGGGACCCGTAAAACTGGTTGCAGTAATCAGAAAAAAGAGTCTACTCATCGTTATTCGATGGCTGATACATATGCTGTTGGGCCTGCCTCATTCGAATATCGTATTTGTGTTGCTCGATGGCACGGCTCATCGTCTGACCCATCGAGGTTACTGTAGACGTTGTCGGCCGTCTTTCCGAACCATTTCCAAGCATCTCACGCGATTTCGTCTCGTACACGTCGTCATCTTCGTAGTAGTAGCCGAATGCTCGTGGTGGCTCGCCTGGAAAATTATTTTAGCATGAGAAAATAATTGTTTGAGCGTTAAAACTGTGAGATTAGGCATTCTGAGCTTGTTAGATTCAAAATGAGCCACATATTGCCTAGTCTAGCTTAAAAAGCGGTATTTTCACATGTCGGGCCATGCGGCGCGGTCGGCGTCGCGGTCAAAACTAAAAGTTGTCGGAATGTAGGTAACATGGGGCTCATTTTGAAGCTAGTAAGCTCAGAATTTTGAATTTGATAGTTTCAAAGCAGAAAAATGGGTTTTATCAGAAAAAATTTTTTTTTTTTTTTTGAAAATTCTGATTTTTTCAGAATTTTTTTTTGAAAACATTGTTTAACGTTGTCAGAAAACTATTTTTAAAGTTTTGAAAATGCTGAAAAGTCTTATTTTAAACCTCCAAGAACTCATTTTTTCAAAAATAAAAATTTCTGAAAAAACTGAAATTTCCGAAATTTTTTTCATAATCCGGGTTTTTCTACCGTAACCTCGGACTGATTGCTCTGAAATTAACAAATTTAGAATCTGCAAGTCAAGGCGGTTCAAATGAGTATATATTGATTGAGTTACGGTAATTTTGAATTTTTCGGTATTTGGTCCAACCACGAAAGCACGTTTTCTACCGTAACCCTGTCAGTTTTGAGATTTTGGTTTCGAAAATTACATATTTGAAACCAGCAAAACAAGACGGTTCAAAAAAGTGTAATCATGACTAGGTTCCAAAAAATTTTTTGTTTTCGGGTCCGTGTACTCCTCTCGGACAAAAAATCATTTTTTCGAATTTTTGTCGGAATATAGTCAATATGGGGCTCATTTTGCAGCTTAGAAGCTCGGAAATTGTTATTCAGTAGTTTCAAAGTCCGAAAATGGGTTTTAATCGGGAAAAATAATTTTAATCGAAAAAAATATTTTTCAAAACTCTAAAAAATTCAAAATTTTCGAAAATTTGGAAAAACTCAAATTTTTTCAAAAAAATTTTTTTGTCACACATCTTGTGAAGCTCTGAAAAATATGTTCTAAGCTCAGTTTAGTGCTCATTATTCTTGATTTGAAGCCCAAAAACTAAAAAAAAACTCACAAACAGGCGGTGATCCATAAAGAATATTATTAGCCGTTGGTGAGAGATCTGCGAACGTCGACGATTTCTCATTCGTCTCCTGAACCCTATTGAATCTAAACGATATCATAAAAATGATGATGGCGATGATGATAGTGATAATGACGGCGCCAAATATCATCGTAATGATCCAAATTTTCGAGTTCGAGGTCTGGAACCGTAATTCGCATCGATCGCCACTAAAATGTTGTTTGCAAATGCATTCCACATTTCCAATATTATTCTTTTTGCATATTCCATCATTCAAACAGTAATCATTACAAGCATCCGTGCAATGGGTACCGTTTCCACGGTATCCCGGTTTGCATCGACATTCGTAACTCGGAATATCGTTTTCATCTGGCAAATCGATACAATTCGCGTGCCATGAGCAATTATATTCTCCTGTTGCACATTGATTTGTGGAATAACATTGAGATTCGGCGGTAGCTCCCGGGGCGGCTGTTGTATGGTCTGGGGGACATAGTTTACACGTGGACTCTTGTTCTTCGTTTTGGAATGTTCCTCGAGGACAAAATTGACAGTTCTTTCTGGAAAAATTGGAAAAATAGTCATGGAAAATAACATGGATTTTTTTTTGGAAATTTGAAAAAAAATTTTTTTTGAAAAATTTCGAAAAATTTTGAAAAATCAAAATTTCTGAAAAACTACCGTAACCCAGTCAATCTTGTAATTTAGGTTTTAGAAGTGATATTTTCAAAATCAGCAAGTTAGGACGGTTCAAATGAGTATAATCATGACTAAGTCATTTTGAATTTTTCGGTTTTGGGTCCCACCACGGAAATACATTCTTCACCGTAACTTAATCAATTTTCAGTTTTGATTAATGAAAAAAATATATTCAAAATCAGCAATTTAAGATGGTTTAAATGAGTATAATCAAAACCAACTTACGGTAATTTTTAATTTTTCGGTTTTTGGGTCTCACCACGAAAATACATTTTCTACTGTAACTCGGTTAATTTTGAGTTTTGGGTACTGATATGTATATGTTTGGAATCAGCAATTAAACACGGTTAATAATAATCATGACTAGAATACAAAAATTTTATATTTTTCGGATTTTGGGTCCCACCACGAAAATACATTTTCTACCGTATCTCGGTAAGTTTTGAGTTTCGGGTCTCGACATTTATATTTTCGAAATCAGCAAATTATGCCGGTTCAAATGAGTATAATCATGACTGGGTTACGGTATTTGAAAAGTTTTGAAAAAATGAAAACTAACGTTTCCTTGACTAAAAACTGTCCGGGTTTGCATTTTGGAGTGTTACACTGTTCTCTTCTCGTCGACATCGTGGATTCGGTAGTAGTTCCAGGTGGACAAGTAACACATTTCTTATTCTCCCCTCTTGATCGATAGGTTCCCACTTGGCACGGTTGACAGATTCCGGCTGCCGAGAGTTGCTCGCCGTCTGGAAAAATAATAGTTTTTGGATGGGAAATAGTCGAAAAAAGTACTAAAAAGGCTCGGAAATATCTTGAAATTGCCTAAAATCGGTTTGAATAGGCTTTAGCAAGCATTTTTGAAATTTTTGGAAATTTCGAAAAATTTTCAAAAAAAAATATTTTTTTTCCAAATTCTGACTCAAACTCATTTTTCTAGTTATTAAAGTAGTATATTAGGATTTCTGAGCTCACTAGCTTCAAAATGAGCCCCATATTACCTAGGCTAGCTCAAAAACCAATTTGTTCCTATGTCGGGCCGCGCGGCGCGGTCGCGTCGCGGTCAAAAATCAAAGTTGCCGGAATATAGGCAATATGGGGCTCATTTTAAAGCTAATGAGCTCAGAAATTTGAAGTCACTAGTTTCGGAGCGCTATATTCAATTTCGAGGGAAAAAAATTTCAAAATTGAAAAAAAAAATTTCGAAAAAAAATTTCAAAAAATCAAAAACAATTGCTCACCCGGACACTCATCCCTGCACTCATCCTCGCTTGTCGCAAACTCTGACAATGTCGTCTTCCCAATTCCACACGGAATACACTCAAAAGATCCGGAACTCGGTTGATAATACCCATAGCCACAGGTGATGCATCCACTGGAAAGGGCGTCATATTGGTGTCCGGGAGGACAATTATCTTTGCATTCTCCTTCGGAAATTGATCCCTCGATGGCTGTTATCTGTCCCGGAGAACATTTGAAGCATTCGGTACGGGCGGTCAGTGGTTGGTATTCTCCGATTGGGCAGAGTTCGCATTCACCGGTAGCAGATGAGTGATAGGTTCCAGGGGCACAGGGCACTGGAATAAAGTTTTTGCGTTTTGAAATGATTAAATTCAATTTCCTCAGCTTTTTAGCTTCATAATGAGCCCCATATTGCTTATATTCCGTCATCTTTTGTTTTTCGGGTGCGTCGCGGTCGGCGTCGCGTGTCCCAAAAATTAAAGTTGACAGAATATATAGGCAACATGGAGCTCATTTCAAAGCTAAGGACTTCAGAAATTTGTTTAGAATAGTTTGAAACTAGGAAAATAAAATTTAAGTGGAACTTCGAATTTTTGAAAAATATGTAAAAAAAATTTTTTTTTTGAAAATTTTGTTTTTGCTTAGAAAATCGAGTCTCTAGGCATTCGAATTGTGGGAATCGAGTTCTTGAGCTTACTAGCTCCAAAATGAGCCCCATATTGGCTATATTCCGTCACTTTTAATTTTCGGGACACGCGACGCCGACCGCGACGCACCCGAAAAACAAAAATCAAGCTAGACATTTGGGCTTATTTCGAAGCTTAAAACTTAGGGAATCTCAATCCAGTGTTTTCATGACTCTAAAATGATTTTCATAAAAATTACAAAATTTTGAAATTTTTTCGAAAAATTAAAATTTTCTGAAAACTTCGATTTTCTTTTAAACCACTTTCAAACGCTTCAAAACTAATTTTTCTGAACTCCTGAAGCAGATAACTTCAAAATGAGCTCCATATTACCCAGGTTTACTCAAAAACCCTAGATTCTGTATGTCGGGCTGTGCGGCGCGGTCAGCGTCGCGGTCAAAAATGGAAGTTGACGGAATATAGGCAATATGGGGCTCATTTTGAAGCTAGTGAGCTCAAAAATATGAATTTGATAGTTTCAAAGATTGAAAACCAGTTTTGAGCAAAAAAAGCAATTTTGGAAAATTTTTTTTCGATTTTTTGAAAAATTTTCGAAAAATTTGAAATTTCAAATTTTTCCCTAGCTGTCTTATTTCTTATTTTCTGACTGTTCCACTCACCACAAAGATCCCTTACAACAACTTGTCCAGCCTGACACAAATACTCTTCCTGTATCCTCAACGAACCCACATCCGGCCTTCCATTCGGCAGAACTTTCTCGAAATTCAGCACTCCAGAAACGATTTCATTGTGAAGAGCCTCTCTAATAGAGGTCTCCGTACCCGTCGCCGGATCCGTCAGCATTCTTCTTTTCACCGGAATCTCGATCTCCACTCCGAACGACGATGCCAACACTGATTCCGATCGGCGTCGGCGAAGACGGTTCTCTGGGAGCTTAGCGCCACCGCATTCCACCCGGACTTGTGTTCCAACGCAGCCGGATGTGTCGCTGAAAATAAAATTTGAAATTTCGAAAAAAAAAATTTTCAAAATTTGAAAAAAAATTTTTTCTTACGTCAGACTACACATTTTCCATTTGCTGTCAATGGCATTGATTGTTTGAAGAACTTTTTGAGTGAACGCCTCTTTTGATGACTCTGTGCATGCTGGAGAGCTTGCATAGATGATTCGGACGATGACCACTTTGGTAGCAGGGACGTGTCTGGAAAATTTTTTAAAATTTTTTTTAATTTTCCGCTTAAATATTGATCTTTAGAGCATTGAAACTTGTTTAGAACGTTTTTTAAAATTGTTAGCTTCAAAATGAGCCCCACATTGCCTATTTTCCGTTAAATTTTAATTTTCGGGTGCGTCGCGGTCGGCGTCGCGAGTCCCAAAAATGAAAGTTGACGGAATATAGGCAATATGGGGCTCATTTTGAAGTTCGTGAGCTCAGAAAATTCATTATGGCATTTTTTAAAGTAGAAAATTGAATTTGAGTCAGAATTTGAAAAAAAAACATAATTTTTGAAAATTTTTAAAATTTTCGAATTTTCCAAAAATTCCAAAAATACTCCCGAGAGACTATTTGGAGATATTTCAGGTTACTTCAAGCTATTTTTGAGCCATTTGACATTTTCTTTGACTAATTCCGATCCATATTTAAAAATTCAAAAATTCGGAAAAAAAATTATTTTTTCAAAAATTCAAAAATTTGATTAAAACTCGATTTTCTGGCCTTAAAACTATTGAAATCAAGTTTCTGAGCTCGTTAGCTTTGAAATGAACCCCATATTGCCTATATTCCGTTAACTTTTATTTTTGGGACACGCGACGCCGACCGCGACGCACCAAAATCAAAAGTCGTCAGAATATAGGCAATATGGGGCTCATTTCAAAGCTAGCAAGCTCAGAAAGCTAAATTCACTAGTTGCAAGCCGCCAAAATCAATTTTGGGTTAGAAAAATTGATTTCCAAAAAATTATTTTTTGAAAAAATTAAAATTTTCGGAAAAAAATTTTTAAGAAATTTTTCAAACTAAATAAGCAAAAAAACTCACTTGGTACACTGTGGATATCTAAAAGCTTGCTGACTCGCATTCGGTTTCCATTTTCCATCCGCTGCACACGTGTAGAACACCGCCGGCGCCCGGGGGAACTCGAATCCCTCTCGGCATTCAATAGAGCACGCTTTGTACTTCAACTGGGGTCCCCATGACTCGCAAGACTGTAATCCGTTGACCGGATCAGCGGCATCGGCACACGATTCTCTTCCGACTCGAATTTTGAAGTGACATTGGGCTTGGGCGGTCGAATTGTCTGTGGCGACGTAGAGGACGTCATGCTCACCCCAGGTGAACATTTGTCCTTGTTTCAAATTTTTTTCCACTTTTTCAATCGAATTAGATGACAGGAAGCTAGGCTCCGCCCAGCTCACATTTGTTTCCCTGGCCTGTGAGGTTATCCACATGTCTTGGGGGCAATCCTCGACGATGATCGGTCGATTTACCGTAACCCGCTCCTCGATGCCACAGCTAGACTTTTGGGACCTCTCCACTCGTCCTTGGATCTTACTGTAGCCCTCGAACCTGACCAGCAACCCCTTGAAAATCTCCTCAGATCTCTGGCAGGCCTGAACCATGAGTGGGACCTCCTCTTCGAAGTCTATCACTCGATTCCAGACCCCCACTCGGGTAAGGCTACCGGTGAACGCCGGGGGGTCCCTGGCCCCTAGGGTAATGCCTGCCTGCACATCTAACTGCCGTCCGGTACCGTAACCCTGGGCGGAGTAGGTTCTCAATGAGTTCAGGATGACAGAGTAGGCGCCAGTTTTCGAGTGCCACGTCACAAGGACGTGATTCCACTTCCCAGTGGCTACCGTAATCGGCACTTCTATTGGGGGGAGGTCAGGGAACAGGCTGAGTTTTACTTGAGCCCCAGATACAGTAGCCAGGGGCTCAGAGGGGTCCTGGAATGGATGGAGACGGAAAAACTCAGATGGGCGGTCCCCTTTGACCCATAACCCGAAGCTCAAGGCTGATGACTCGATTCGGAAGGGTGCATAGAGGGAGGCGGAGCCTGGCCTAAAAGGGTCCGGGTACTGTAGATCGTAATTCGTGTTGATTTGCTTGTCACAGAAAGTTCCAGTCAGGTTAAAGGGACAGAGGCAAATATGGCCACCAAGTTGGTCTAGACACGTGGCACCTGCTGGGCAGCGTGCCTGGGCGCACTCATCGATCTTGACATCACAGCTAGGGCCTTGGTACCCTGGAGCGCATTTGCATTTTCCCTCCTTGCAGGTACCCTTACAGTATCCACATCCATTGTCTTTGAATTGGCATCCTTCCCCGGTGAACCCTTTCGGGCAGGCACACTCTAGGTGGCTACCGAAGTCCCCACACTCTCCACCATTATGACAAGGGGTACCTAGGCAACGGTTAGGGGCCGATTCACAGTTTTTCCCGCTAACCCCCGGGGGACATACACAAAAATAGTCGCCGGGTAGCCCTACACAATGGCCGTTATTCCGACAAGGTTTAGCCGCACATGACCCATTGTCCAGGTCACATCGAGGCCCCGCCCATCCTGGAGGGCAAAGGCATTTGAAGGTGGCACCCGTGTCTACGCATTGAGCGTCGTTATGGCAAGGGGTGTCGGCGCATTGGTCGAGTTTAAGGGAGCATGTTGGTCCTTGGTAGCCTGGTTTGCAGATACAGTAAGACTCGGCGATGCCGTCACGACAGGACTCGGTGCCAGGGGGGTGACACGTGGCGTCTTGGCACTCGTCAATATTCTGCTCGCAATGAACGCCATCGAAGCCTAGGGGACAAGCACAATGATAGGTTGGACCCATGTTGGTACACGTGGAATTATGAAGGCAGGGGGAGGAGGCACAGTGATCCTTCAGATGTTGACAATGAACTCCCTCGTATCCATCGGCACACTCGCATTTGTATCCAGCTATCTCATCGTGACACTTGGCGTCGTTCTGGCATGGGGAGGGGGAGCAGTCGTCGATGTTCACGTCACAGTTGGCCCCCGTCCATCCTGGATGACAAAGGCATTCCTGGGAGAAGAGCTTGTCGATGCAAAGGCCATGGAGACAAGGGGAAGAGGCACATAGGTTGTCTGGAATGGAAATATTTATCTCTTCTTATCGAAAAAAATCTCTTTTTACCGAAAATTCTAAATTTTTGAATTTAAGACTATAACTTAGCCTAAAAACAATTTCATGATCTACATAAAAATGCTTTCAAACCGTCTTTCAGGCTTCCAGAAACATTTTAAAAACAAAAAATCTCAAAAAAATTGAGTTTCAAGAAAAAAGTGCCTTTTTTAAAAAATATCTCTTTTTATCGAAAATTCTGAATTTTGAATTTAAGACTATAACTCAGTCTAAAACCTGTTCTATCATCAAAAAATGTTTATAAACCTTGATTTAGCCTTCCAGGAACATTTTAATAACGAAAAACCTCTTTTCATCAAAATTTTTGAAATTTCGTAAAAGACAATTGTTTAGGAGAAAAGACAAGTTTCGAAGGAAAACGGTTGAGAGATAGTTTTTAGAGATGAAAATGAGTATTTTACAATAAAAGTAAAGAAAAACTAAAGAAAAATTGAGTTTCAAGAAAAATGTGCCTTTAAAAAAAATCTCTTTTTATCAAAAATTCTAAATTCTAATATAAGGCCATATCTCATCCTAATTTTCATTCTAGGACCTAAAAACTATTATAACAAATTTTTTGACCACTAAAACCCTTTTAAATAACGAAAAATTTATTTTTATCAATTTCCCTAAAATTGAATAAAAGACATAATTTTAAGAGAAAAGACAAATTTTTTAAGACGGTAAAAAACGTTTAAATTTTCCTAAGTTTAGAAAAATCATTTCCTCATTTCTCTGTAAAAATCAGACTACAGTAGTCCCTCAAAAATATTGCTCACCTTTAATATGACACCTCTTTCCACTGAATCCAGTCGGACATTCACATTTGTAGTCGTTGATCAAATCGACGCAAGTGGCGTTGAGAGCACACGGAGAGTCGGCGCAGTCATCTGGAAATTGTTTTTTCAGAGGTGAAGGGTACTGTAGGTTGAAATTTCTAAATTTTTCGAAAAATTTTTTTTTCGAAATTTCATAATTTTCAAAAATTTTAGTGATTTCATAATTTCCTCAAATTACTTCAGTTCATAGTACACCTGACTCTTATCAATAGGAACAACTCAAAAACATGTTTTCGAATAGTGCTCCTCGTCATTTTTCATCATTGCTCACCCTTAAAATTGCTCCTTTTACTCAATTTCTTCCTTTTTTTCAGTACACACCAAAATTACTGTAGTCTGGAGGCTACTGTGCCTGATCAAAACTCGTTTTTTTCATTTCTTTCCAAATGGTATTGACCTCAAGGTCTTCTTTTTTTGTGTTGTTTTGGCCTTTGAAAAGAGGGAGGTATTGGTATTGAGAGGAGGGAAATTAGAGAAAACAGGTGGCGTGAGTGTGTGTGTGTGTGTGTCGAACATCAAAAAAGTCACCCTTTTCTCTCTTTTTCGCAATTTTTTTTGATTAGTTTCGAAAAAAAAAATTTGTTTGGTCTTAAAAATTGTCTTTTCTTCAATTTTAGGAGAATTGATGAAAAGAGATTTTTTGTGATTAAAATGGATTTTGAGGCTTCAAAAAGCTATTGAAATAGTTTTCAAGCCTAGAGATGGGTTATGGACTGAAATATAGTCTTATATTCCAAATCTTCAGATTTTGATTAAAAGAGATTTTGAATAGGAAAAGAAGATAATTTTTTTCTGGAAGTTAATTTGAATTTGAATTCTTACTCTTTTTTGATTGTTTAAAACCTATTTTTTTCTTATAAAAATTTCGTTTTTTTGTTAAAATTTTGTTCTTTTCTCTCAAAATTATGTCTTTTCTTCAATTTTGAAAACTTTGATGAAAAGAACTTTTTCATGAGTAAGAATCTATTTTTCTATTCTAACATTTGAATGATGAATTCCAAACCTTTTTACCTTATCAAAATCTTCCTTATACCCAATTCCCAACCATAAATCTCTTTTCTTCAAAAATTCGAAATTTTGATTATAAGAATATATCTCGGTCTAAAACTCTTTTTTCGACCTAGAATCTACTCGCATACCCTTTTCAAGCCTTAAAAACTATTCTGTCCAGAAAAAATCTCTTTTCATCAAAATTTCGAAAATTGAGTAAAAGAAAATATTTTAAGGGAAATCCTATTTTTTTGTTCGAAAACTCTTGTAATATTTAATTTGAGCCTTTTCACGTATTTTTGCCTCAAAAAATCTCTTTTCATCGAAATTTCGAACTTTGATGAAAATACATATTTTTAAGAGAAAAGAAGTTTTTTCAAGAAAAACTTTTTTTTTCTTTTTAAATGAAATTTTTTTTATAAATGTCTAAAATATATTTTTCTTGCCCTTTTCTTCTTTTTCCCTTCTAATTCCTTTTTATCTTCTTCTTCTTCTTCTTCTTCTTCCAATCATATCCCTTTTTTGCAGTGTAACGAAGGCGAAAAAAGGAAAAAAGGAGAGAGGAGGAGATTGTCAAGAGCAAGTGGTTGGTCATGGCTCTTCTAAATAACCCGACGTCTTCTTCTTCTTCTTCTTCTCCTCAGCCAACAAATAGAGAAAAAGAGAGAAAAAGAGGAAAAGAAGAGGCCAACGGCGGCTCATTTCTATCGATTCTCGGTGGTTGCTCACACAAAATGCTGCTCTGCTGTTGTTGGCCGCTGGGAAAATGTGCAAAGGTAAGGATTTTTGAAAAAGTTTAAGACAATTGTATAAGGAGTCCAAAATTATAAAAAGACAATTTTTTAAGGGCAAAAAAAAATTTTTTTTCGATTTTTTTGGTTTTCGGTAAATAGGCCTTTTCATTTGTATACGACTCAAGTATTTGCCTTCCTCTTTCCCATCAAAAAAATTTTTTTTGACATTTTCCGTCAACCATGTATCTACAAATGGTGCGTATTCAGGTGTTGGCATGTTTCGATTTCATGATTGTCCTTTTCTTCTTCTACAAATCATTCATCCTATTCATGGAGACCATCAATGACTTGTAAGCCACGCCCACAATCTAGATTTCAAAAAAACCCAAAAATTTCAGGCACTGGACCACCATCGTCTCATTCATCTTCTTCACCGGATTTCTCATTTGCCAGGCTCTTGGATTCATTTTTATTTGCCTGGCGGCAAAGAAAAAAATTGCTAGATACTGTCTACCACGGTAGGTAGAGCCACAAGAAATTTCAGGGTGATCGGAGCACTTTAATTTTTTCGGGGTGCGTCGCGGTCGCGTCGCGGCTCTCAAATTTTCTATCATCGAATTAGGCTAAGCCCCTTTAGTATGTTAAAAAAATTTCAGAACAATTGGGTTATTTTGAGCCGAGTTACAAGGGTTTGAAATTTCGACCGCGACGCGACCGCGCCGCGCGGCCCGGATTTAAAATCGCTGTAACTTGGTTAAAAATGGCGCTAGAGGGCTGAAATTTTTATAGTAGTCTCAGGGAGCTATCCTTATTTATCATGAAGTTTTGGAATTTTTCTCAGAAAATTTTTTTTTCAACTTTTCAAAAAAATTTTTTTCATATTTTTTCAAAAAAAATTTTTTTTAATTTTTTTCCGAATCAAAAAAAAATAAATTTCAGACTCGTGCTGATCGCCGGGCTAACCGTATGCTCCCTCATTGTGCTCATCTTCATGATCACCTATTTCGCCGGCTCCGCCCAATCGGTCAACAATTTCCTTTTCCGTGTCTACGAGTACTTTTTCGGCGAAACGCTTACCGATGCGGATCGAGTGGAACTCAAACACGAGTTACGGTATTATGGAGCGGCGTTTTTCGTCCTGGCCATCTTGTTTTTTATTTACAAGTGAGTTTTTTTTTTGGATTTTGGTCATTGGTGCCTAGGAAAGCGTCGCGGCTCAAAGTTCTCCTAGGGTCCCGAATTTTCTATGGCAAACTAAGCTGAGCAACCTGAGTCTATTGTGAAAATATCAAAAAACTAGCACTATTTTCAGCCGATTTACAGTGATTTGAAATTCGGGCCGCGCGGCGCGGTCGCGTCGCGGTCAGAACTTTGAGAGCTTGTAACTCGGTTTGAAATGGTTCAATCAAGCTGAAATTTTTTGTGTAGACTAAAAAACTAATTCCTAATCTGCCACCAAAATTTCAACATTTTTGGATCACTTTGAAATTTTTCGAACCGCGACGCGACCGCAACGCATCTCCCTCATTTCTTAAAATAAATCTAGAAATTAAGAAAAGCCTTTTAAAAATACAGTCTAAAAAATTCAAGGCTCTAGCGTCATTTTCCGCTAAGTTACAGCTAATTCAAAATTTGGGCCACGCGGCGCGGTCGCGTCGCGGTCGCGTCGCGGTCGCGTCGCGGTCAAAATTTAAAATCCTCGTAATTCAGCTCTAAGTAGTTCAAACGACCTGAAATTTTGTGGGTAGACTAGGGAGGCTTAGTTGATTTTGCAGAAAAATTTTTGGAGCCGCGACGCGACCGCGACGCACCCTTACTTCCTAACTAGGCTCAAAGTTGGCCTAGGGCTCTGAAACTTTTTTAGCTATTTAACAAAATTTTCAGCGTCATCACCCTATGGCTAACCATCAAATTCAAACAATCACTCAACGAGTTCGAACCAGTGCCCACCGAACCGACGGCCCCTCAACTAGCTCATAATCCGGCGTACGCTGAGCCGCCACTCAAATCCTACCCGAATATGGCTTAATTTTCGGTCCTCATGTCTTCTAATTTATTTTTCTTTCACTGTCTAGATCTCTTTTCTCTCTCGCCTTTTCTTCATTTTTCCTTCCCGAAAAAAAAATCCAAAAAATCTCAAGGGACCCATTTTTTGTGTGCCCTCCTCTCTCTCATTTATAAATAAACAACGATGTGTATATATGTTTCTGGACAAAAAAAGAGGGGAAAAGGGGGCGGAGCTTAGAAAAAAGAAAAAGAAGAAGAGGATACAAATTGAGTTAGGCTTAGCTTAGCTCTAGCTCCCCTCCAAATGGGTTTTTCCTCTCTTAAAAATGGAAAGAAGAGGGGGGATTAGAGGAGAATGGCTTCTCCTTCTCATCAGGGGGAGGATTTGGGTTTTGGACGGGATATTAGGGGTGTAAAACATGTTTTTTAGGTCGAAAACGGAAAAACTACCCGAAAATCTTTAAAAACTGGAGGAAAACAGTTAAAAACTACTAAAAATGAAAAATTGAAATTTTGGATTTTTCAAAAAAAAAATTTTTCCTGCGAATCGAAAATATTTTGCAGAATAAAACCAGGCTACCGTACTATTGACTAAATTAGAAAGACAACTCCAAGAATTTCAGAAAAAATAGTCGAAAACCTCCAAAAATCATCAAAAAATGAGGAAAAACTGACAATTTTCAAAATTTTCGGAAAAAAAATACTTTTGTTGCTTTTTTTCGAAATTTTTTGAGAAAACTACCGTAATCTCTCTTCATCTGATTAAATCTACTTGAAAACCCTCGAAAATCTCGAAAAGAAACATCTCAAAACCATCGAAAATCACTAAAAATCGTTTTTTTTCAGAATTATCAACAAAAAAATATTTTTCCAAAATAAAATTTTTTTCGGAAAAAAATATTTTCTAGAAATTTTTAGAGCTACCGTACTGATCCATCTAAGAAAACATATAAAATTTCGAAAAGCAAATCATCGAAACCCCGATTTTTGAATTTCCAAAATTTTTCAAAAAAAAATTTTCCCAAAAAAAATCCTCCCACTCCTCCAAAAACTACCGTAACCCACCGATATTCTTATCACACGTCGGTCCTTCCCATCCGGGTACACATTGACACTTGAACCTTCCCAACTTCTCTCCAATACATCTGGCACCGTTTCGGCACGGATTGTTCGTCGAGCAGATATCTGTGATCTCCTCGCATTTTGGTCCGGCGAATCCGGTTCTGAAAATTGTTGATAAGGAGAAAAAAAGGCCAGGACATCCCAGAAAAAATTTAAAACTTTTAGGATCACTAGTCACTAAGTTATAAGCCCTCAAAAATTCGTGGGGGTGCGTCGCGGTCGCGTCGCGGCTCCCAAAAACTTTTTTCAAATAGGACTAAGCAAGCTCAGTCTACTCCAAAAATTTCAAAGCTCTAGCACCATTTTAAGCGGAGTTACAGCAATTTGAAATTTCGGGCCGCGCGGCGCGGTCGCGTCGCGGTCAAAATTTAAAACGCGCGTAACTCTGCTCAAAGTGGTCCAATTGAGCTGAAATTTTTGGAGTAGATTAAAGAGGCTTAGGGTGATCAGATCTGAAAGTTTGGGAGCCGCGACGCGACCGCGACGCACCGCCAGTTTTCGGGGTATAACTCGAGTTAGAGTGGACTTAGGGTTCTGAAATTTTCAGGGTAGACTAAGAAAATTAAGCCTAATCAAATGGTTTATTTTGGAAAAACTAGATTGCTCAGCTTAATTACCTGCACAGACAAGTAGTCGACTTGGGTCCGGGTAAATCATGACAAACTCCTCCATTCGGGCAGCTGACCCCGACACATTCATCAGTTTCAAACTGGCATCTGGCACCAGTGAACATCTTGGGGCACGTGCATTTGTAAGTAGTCCCAACTTGTTCACATTTCCCTCCGTTGAAGCATGGCTGGGTGGCACACACGTCTTCGAGGGTCTCGCAACGATCTCCAACATACCCGGGTTTACAGTGGCATTGAGCCCTGTGCATGAAAACTGAGCATTCGGCCTGGTTTTCACACATTTTCGCTTGGCAATCAATTGGGAAGCAAGAGGTCTCTGAGGTCTCTCCGGTTCCCTGGGTAGCCGTCTGATTGGAGCATTCGATGCAACTCTGCTGGCCAACAGTGGATTGGTAGAAATTGATTGGGCAGGCTGAGCAAGGTTCGAGGCCAGAATTACTGTAGCTACCCGGACGACACGCCTGACGACATTCGCCAGCACTAGAAGCCCCCAATTTAGCGGTATAGGCACCCGAAGGGCAGGCCTCACACTCACGGAACCCTCCGACAGGGGAGGGTCCGGAGAACGTGTGTCTCGGGCAGAGTTGGCAAGGGATCAGGCCAGTGGTACTGTACATACCGTAACCACATGTTGCACGACACGATCCGAGGGATTGGGAACCTTCGTCAAGGGTATGGGTTCCGTCGGGACACGGTTTGCAAGAGGTCTCTCCCGAATCGTCTTGATAGGAGCCACGTGGACAAAGTTGACAGGTGTTGTTCACGTTTACGGAGCCAGCTGGGCAGGCCACTGGAAAATTTTTTTAAAGATTTGGTTGAGTGGAAAAATATAAATTTTTTCGAAATTTTAAAAAGTTTGATCGAAAATTCAAATTTTTCAAAAATTCGGAAAAATATTTTTTTTCTAAAACTTTTGGCATTTTACTTCATATTATAGTCCTTATTTTTCTCTACAAAATCCCAAAAACCCAACTCAAAAATCTCTATTCTAAGCCGAGTTACAGCATTTCAAAGTTAGAGGCGAGAGAGTGGGAGAGTGCAGAGAAGCTAGAAACTCTAGATTTCTAATTAGTTTTGTAGCCCTTTTAATTTACTACCAAATAGTCAAAACCCGGGCTCAAAACCTCTTTTTTAAAAGGAGATACACCATTTTAAAATTCCTAGCTTCTCTGCGCTCTCTCTCACTCTCGCCGACGTCTGTAACTCGGTGGGGAATAGAGGTAGAGGAAAGTTCAAGAGAGAGAAATGTGCAGAATTTTAGAATACGGTAGAAAAAATTTCAAAAATCTAAAAAAAAAATTTTTTCGAAATTTTGAAAAAAATTTTCTGAAAAATTCAAAAAAATTTTTTGATCTTTCAAGAAAATTTTTTTTCTTGAATTTTAATATCATATCGTATCCCTTAATTTTATCTGCAGTATACAGAAAAAACCAGGTTAAAACTTCTATTTTAAAGGGAGTTACAGCCGTCTGAAGTCGGAGGCGAGAGAGTGAGAGAGCGCAGAGAAGCGAGAAACTTTAAAATGAGCGTATCTCCCTTTAAAATAGAGGTTTCTACCTCGTTTTTTTGCCATTTCGTAGAGAATCGGAGGGAATACAACGCTGAGCAAGTAGCTAAGACTTTCTAGCTTCTCTGCACTCTCTCACTCTCTCACCACTATCTTAAAATTGGCGTATCTTTCTTTGAAATAGAGCTTTTGAGTCAGTTTTTTGACCGTTTTGCAGGAAATTTTTGGGACTACTAGTCTAGCCAATCTGTTAAAATTTTCTAGCTTCTCTGCACTCTCTCTCTCTCTCTAACTCACTGCATTCGGGTAGTCTATCCTTTGCCTCCTGCCTCAACACCTCTCCATTTCCACAAGCGAATCCTTGAACGACACTCGACGCCTTTGCCTGAATACTCGGACATCCGGCTGATTGAGAAGCAATTGCGTCTCCGGATAAACTGAGCAACGCCTGGATCGGTTGATTGGCTCCCGGGATGTTCAAATCGAAGATGGTTCGGAGAGTTAGGCCACATAAGTCATAGAAGACGGATTGTTGTTCAGTTGGGAGAACTTGGATCGTATAGTTTCCGGTTAGCTGGAACCAAGTTTTCAGATTTTTCTCAGATTTTTCGAAAAATTTTTGAACCCAAAAAACCGTTATTTTTTTTCTTCAAACTACCGTAACTCAATCAATTTTCATTTTACCAACTCGAAAATAGTATTTTCGGAATTAGCAACGCAAGAGGGTTCAAATAAGTATAATCATGACTGAGCTACGGTAATTTTGAATTATTCCAATTTTGGGTCCCACCACGAAAACACATTTTCTACCGTAATTCGGCCAATTTCAAGATTTTCGCTTCGACAACAATATTTTTAGAACCAGCAAGTTAAGACGGTTCGAATGAGTATAATCATGACTAGGTTACAAAAAATTTCAGTTTTGGGTCCGACCGCGACTTTAAAGGCGCATAGGTGGCTGAAATTCAAAATGATTGTAGCCTAGTCATGATTATACTCATTCGAACCGGCTTAACTTGCTGATTTTTAATATCTAATTTTCCGGTCAAAAATCTGAAAATTGACCCGGTTACGGTAGAAAATGCATTTTCGTGGTGAGACCGAAATTTCGAAAAAATTCAAAATTATCGTAACCTAGTCATGATTATACTCAAATGAAAGATCTTGGCGAGCTAAATCCAAATTTTAATGTTTCAAAAATTTTGGGCCAAAAACTGGCTGGGTTACGGTAGTTTGAAAATTCAAAAAATACTTAGTGGTCATGTAGAAACCTGGTTTTAGGTTTAAAAATTACAGTTTTTAACACTGTTTTAACAGTTTAAACTGATTCCCAAAAAAATAGAAAAAAAGGCTCCTACCTGCCCATTCAAATTACTGAAATCCAGTTTCAACAGCCTGACAAAGACCTCCACTGACGATGAGCATCTTGCACTGAGCACCTTATCCAAATTGTCGAATTCCTTGGCTGCCAACTCAGCATACCCTTTCAGACAATGATCGGGAACTGGGGAGGAAACCGGGTAGGTGATCCCAACGTTCACATGGAAGCCTGCCGGGTCCTTGGGGATGGGCACACACGCCGGAGCATTATTCCTCGGCGACCATCTTCCATCTTTACACACAAAGTTCTGAGTGATTTGCTCAGGGTCCACGAACCGATAGCCTTGGGTACAGTAGACACTGCACACCACAGCACCGTCTTCGTGAACACAGTTTTTGACGATCTGGTTCGAGGAGGCAAGGGAAGCAGGGGAGCAGGCCTCTGCTGAAAATTTTCTTATGCTAGTTAGACGTCGCTAAGCCTAGCAAAAAAGCCAGCAAAAAAAATTTCAGAGCGATAGGACCACTTTGAACAGAGATACAGGGCTCGGAAACCCAAGCGTAGCGGTCGCGTCGCGGCTCCCAAAATTTTTTTCCACATAGACCCGAGCCTGCTTAATCCCCTCAAAAAATTTCAAGTCGATTGAACCACTTTTAGCGGAGTTACGCGAGTTTTAAATTCTGACCGCGACGCGACCGCGCCGCGCGGCCGAAATTTGAAATTGCTTTAACTTTGCTGAAAATGGGTTTACAACTTTGAAATGTTTTGTGTAGACTGACCAACTGCTCCTTGGTCTGCCCACAAAATTTCAGAAGTTTTGGATAAGTTTAAAAATTTTGGAATTTCGAACCGCGACGCGACCGCAACGCGTGGGTATTTGAAAGCATTACAGTAAAATAAGACTAATTTAAAAAGTTTGTCTGAAAAATTTCAAGCGTCTAGGACCATTTTCAACCGAGTTACAGCAAGTTCAATTTTCGACCGCGCGGCGCGGTCGCGTCGCGGTCGAAATTTAAAATGCGCGTAACTCGGCTCAAAGTGGTCCAATCGAGCTGAAATTTTCAGGGTAGATCTAAAAGGCTTAGCTTGAATAGAGAAAAAATTTTGAGAGCTGCGACGCGACCGCGACGCAACCGCGCCGCACCCCAGAACTGAAACTCCTCTCAGAGTGGACCTATCGCTACAATTTTTTTTCCCATGACTTCACTTACGCGCATAAGCCACTTGGAACTTGCAACTATTCCGATTTCCATTCTCATCTTCAGCCTGGGCAGTGACCTCCACAAAGTCTCCGACCTTCAGAGTGGCTTCCGTCGGAGAGAATGTGACCTCCGAGACATTCGACGTGTCATGAAGTACCAAATCTACCGTAGTCATATCGAATACCAAGTGTTTAGTCGAGTTTCCAACTGGAATCGTGTAGGAGTCTGGACACTTCATCACAGGGGGTTGGGTGTCTGGTATCCGGATTTTCAGAATGCAGACTGCCGTGTTTCCAGCAGAATCATAGGCGGTGTAGGTGACGTCCATGTCGGCGGTGATCATTAAGCCACTTCGCATTCCGACAGGCTCGATTTGGGTGTAAGCAATCTGGAAAAAAATTTTGAATTTTTTGAGAAAAAAATTTTTCTGAAATTTTCGAAAAATTTTTTTTTTTGATTTTCCAAAACTTGTTTTTTACCGTAATTTCCTAAAAATTCTGCACATTTTTCTCTCTTGAAGCTTTTTTCTATCTCTATTCCCAACTGAGTTACAGGCCTCGGCGAGAGAGTGAGAGAGCGCAGAGAAGCTAGAAACTCTAAAATGGGCGTATCTTCCTTCAAAATTGAGATTTAGAGCCAGGGTTTTGACTATTTTGTATCGAATCAAAGGGACTACAAGGCTGACTAAAAATCTAGAGTTTCTAGCTGAAATTCTAAAAAAATTTTTCATTTTTTTTTCAATTTTTCCAAAAAAAATTTTTTTTGTTCGAAATTATTTTTCAAATTTTATACCAGCGTGTAGTCTTTATTTTTCTCTACAGTATGCAAGAAAATGAGTAAAAACCCTTTCTATTAAAAGAAGTTACAGCCGTTTGAAGTCGGGAAGCGAGAGAGTGAGAGAGCGCAGAGAAGCGAGAAACTTAAAAATGGTCGTAACTCGCTTTGAAATAGAGGTTTCGAGTCTGGGTTTTGATCATTTCGTAGAGAATCAGAGGGACTACAAGGCTGAGCATGAAACTAAAATTTTCTAGCTTCTCTGCACTCTCTGCACTCTCTCTCACTCTCTCACCTCTACCTTAAAACGGGCATATCTCCCTTTAAGATAGTGCTTTTCAGGTCGTTTTTTTACCATTTTGTTGGGAATTTCAGGGACTTTAAAATTGTCTAGCTTCTCTGCACTCTCTCACTATCTCATCATCCCTCTATTTCAGGGTCTCTAGGGCCTCTATCAGCCTTTTTGTCCACTTAAAACCCGCTTACCTTCCCACTATTATCACTGGCAACGGGTTCCTCGTATTCCACGGCCTTCAACTGTCCATTTTCATCAACCTTCGCATAAATCTCGCTTTCCGGACAATTCTCAAACTTCGGAGGTTCCATATCAACACACTGGGGCACCGAACCATTCCACCCAATCTGCAGATGACTATCCACCTCATGGGCGGCGAAAACCGGAGCCACACATCCCATTAAATCGAATTTCATACACGGATTTCCCTCGTATTCTGTGACACCGAACAGAATATATCTTGCTCGGAGGGAGAACTTCAAATCGAAATGATGCATTGCGTTGTGGTTACCGGCTGGCGATTCGAATTCCACTGGATACGGTTCGTATTTATTTTGGTTTTGGGTCTTGTAGAATAATTGGAATTTGGTGACGTGTCCCTTTAAATGACCACTTCCGGCGACACCGGCGATTCGAAGAGTGGTAAGGGTGTAGACTCTGGAAATAGCCGGGATTTTTGAGAAAATCGAAGAGATTTCAGATAATTCGGGGTGAAAATCAAAGAAATAAGGGTCATATATAGTTAATCTAGGGTCCCTTTAAAAAGGCAAAAGGATTCCACCCCAGCGGGGTTTGAACCCGTGACCTTGTGAATTCCGGATGGGCGTGGTAGCCACTAGGCCATGAGGGACCAAATTTTGAATCTAGGCAATATGGGGCTCAAAATTTCGGATTTTTTGTCTAGACTCTGGATTTCTATGAGAAAACCGCGAATAGACAATTTTTGAAACTGGAAATTTTGAAATTTTTCGAATATTCAGATTTTTTGAAAAAATTTTTTTTTCAAAACGTATCAATATGGGACTTAAATTTTCCGGATTTTGAACGTAGATCCCAAATTTCCACAAGAAAACCACTACGAATCGATAGTTTTCCAGAAATTGAATTTTCAGAAGAATTGAAAAATTTTTAAAATTTTCGAAAATTTTCAAATTCGTTTTTTCTCTCAAAACCATTATCACATTCATGATCAGCTTGGTTTCACGGTTCAAAAAAGTACCCACAAGCCTATATTCTGAGCAATTTTCCATTTCGGGTCTCGCCACGACTTTAAAGGCGCATAGACCCGAAAGTGGTCGGAATATAGGCTTGTGGGTACTTTTCTGAAAGCTCTTGGTGAGCTGAATACGAATCCGGAGTCAAAGTTCAAAAAATTTTAAGTTTAGAAGGAGAAACTTATAATTTTGAAAAAAATTTCGGAAAAAAATTTTTCTTTGGAATATAGGATTGTGGGTAGTTTTCTGAAAGCTCTCAGCTTCCTGAATTTAACGAACTAGGTTTGAAAAGCCCCAGAGTACCGTATCCCGAAATTTCAAAAATTCAAAAAAATTTCAAAATTTTCGAAAAAAAAAATTTTTCAAAATTCCGAGAAAAAAATTAATTTTTTGAATTTATGTGATTTTCTGAAAGCTCTCTCTATATAAACCCCGCCCACCTTTGCAAATCCACACTCAAAAAGATGAAATCCTCTTTCGCTCCACACCATCCAGACGATCCCATCCTAGCGTGATGGGGTTCATAACCCAAGTTGGTAGAATCAGAGTTATCAGAGAAAGCGCCATCCGGAACGAATCCCGAAACAATTCCAACATCTTCGGAGAGAACACAAGAGGCGCCAAGGGTGCATTGAAGGGTATCCGATGGGAATGGGACATATCCGGCACGTTTACACGAGAACCTGGCTAGTGCTCCCTCTTCCACAGATTCCAGATCCACCTGTCCATCATACGGATACCCGGGATCCACACAAACCGGTCCCTCGCATCGAAGATCCCCCAAATCCCACGTGGCATCCGATTGACACTTGATCCTCTGATCCCCGGCCGATGACCTCCCGACTACGGTATACGGTTGTCGACATGTGAACTCTAGGGTCGATCCGGATTTCCTATCAAGTGTATCTCCCACGTAGACAGCCCCTGGCATTGTCGGTGGGGCGGGGCACTCAATATAAGGGCACTCGGGGGCGGGGCCTGATAGCCAGTAGTCCCTGCCGTCTTCCTGAGGATCAAAGATACATTGACGGTAACTGGAAAGTGAGGAGGCGTGGCCTGGACGATTTGGGAGGGTGCAGGAGATGGTGACGTTTTGGCCGAAGGAAATGGTAGAGTTGTTAGGGGTCACTGATAACCCGTCAAGCTTGGTGGTGGCTTCGATTCCCTGGCACGTGGCGGCTGCAAAAAATGTTTTAATTATTTTATTACCAATAAATTTCTCATATTAAATATAGTCTACCCTCAAAATTTCAAAAAATTCGGATAGCCCTGAGCCATGTTACCAAAATGAGCCGCGACGCGACCGCGACGCAGCGCTTCGAAAATATTTTTACCGGAGAACCTGTTGGCTAATTGGTTTACTGCAGAAATTTCAGCCAAATTGGCCTACTGGTAGCAGAGTTACATCGCTTTCAAATTTCGACTGCGCGACGCGGTCGCGTCGCGGTCGCGTCGCGGTCGAAACTTAAAGCGATCATAACTCGGCTCCCAGTAGGCCGAACAAGCTGAAATTTTTACAGTAAACTTGCCTAAAGCTCTCTAAACTATGGTAGAAATTTCAGGTTAGTCGCACGTTGCGGTCGCGTCGCGGTTTCGAGAAATCAAAAGTTGTCCGATCTTTCCAAAAATTTTGTTGTAGAATTTACGGTAGTTTGTATGCTAAATGCCAAAATTTTTGGGAAAATTGGACGATTTCAAGCTGAGTTATGGAAGTTTCAAAATTTGAGCCGCGACGCGACCGCGTCGCGCGGGCGAAACTTCAAACGCTTATAACTCGGCTCCCACCAGGCCAATTTAGCTGAGATTTTCACGGTATGCTTGTCAAAAATTTTTTAATTCGCTCAACAAGAATTTTGAACTCCCGACCGCGACGCGACCGCAACGCAGCTCACTTCAATTTGCTCTATCTCTGCTTAAAGTTAACCAATCGCTTTGAAATTTCTACAGTAGGCTATTGACTTATTTTTGAACCAGTTCTGTAATCCCACAGTAACCCATCACTTACGCAAACAGAAAGGCTCGGTTCCATTCCAAGTGCCATCAGCCAGGCACTGAATGTAGTCTGGACCCATCATCTGATAACCGAAGTCACATTGGAATTGCACAACCATCGGATACTCGAATCTCTTCGCCGTCGACAGAAGTTTCCCGTTTTCAGGTGATCCAATATCTTGACATTGTCGTGGAACACATGATTTTTCGAACCGGATGAAGTCGTTCTCATTGTATCCGGTCTCCCCTTGGGATACATTTACTCCAGATTGACCATTTTCTATGAAGAGATCGTATCCGCTTCGACAAGAGCACTGGGATTGGGAAATTAGGTCGATTTTGAGGGAATTTAAAAATTTGAACGCGCGTCGCGGTTGCGTCGCGGCTTCGAAAATATTTGAAAAGGTTAAGCTAAGCATCCCAAGTATACTGTGAAAATTTCAGCTCAATTGGACCTTTTTGAGCGAAGTTACAAGCGTTTTAAATTTTGACCGCGTTGCGCGGTCGAAAATTTGAAATCGCTGTAACTCCGCTGAAAATGGTCCTAGAGCTCTGAAATTTTTACAGTAGACCAAGAACGCTTAGCTCAATTCAAGAAAAATATTTTGAGAGCCGCGACGCGACCGCGACGCTTCCAAAATAGTTTTTGAGCTAGCGACATGAAAATTTCAGTGTGAGCGGGAAATAATACTTTTGATCTATTTTCAAATTTTCAGCGCTTTAGGACTATTTTGAGTCGAGTTACAAGGCCTTGAAGTTCTGACCGCGACGCGACCGCGACGCGCGGTGGAAAATTTAAAATTGCTGTAACTCAGATTAAAATGGCGCTAGAGTGCTGAAATTTTTACAGTAATCTCCAGGAAGCTATCTTGATTTACAATTAATTTTTTGAGGTTCTTCTTCCGAAAAAATTTTTTCTTCAATTTTTCAAAAAATTAAAAAAATTGCTCACCTTAAAACCGCCTTGCGTATTAATACACAAATGATCGCAATGTCCATTATTCTTCAGACATTCGTTCACATCGGCACACGACGTTCTTTGACATCCCAACGCCTCGATTTCGACACACGGAGACCCATCGACTCCGACTGCTTCCACTTCAAGAACCTGAACCTCAATGGCCATCGGCAGTGAGGCCACGCCCTCTTCGTCCACTTGGAATATCGATTGATTGTCGATCATTAGCTTTTTCCTGGGGTTTTTATCGGTATCCGAATATTTTACACTGATCTTTGAGATTTTTCCGTTTCGGGAATTTGAGAAGCTGAAAAAAAATTTTGAAAAAATTTTTTGAAAATTTTTTAAAAAAAAAATCCAAAAAACTCACCGTATCTGCTCTACAATCATCGGAATTGAAAATTTAATGACCCTGACATTTTTCGGCTCCAAACACCACTCACTGGCCCCTTCGATTGGTTGAGCCTCCAGGCACACTACAAAAAAATGTTTTTAGCTACCGTAACCCTCTACCGTAACCCACTTAGCTGTGGCTGATAGCCTTTTAGGCATTGACACATGTAGGATCCGGGGAGATTAACACATTCTGTCCCAAGAGATTGACATTGACTGGCTCCCGATGAGCACTCATCGATATCAATGCAAGTGGGGGTCGAGGAGACCGTTTGGTTCGCCAGGCATCGGATCTGAAAAAAATTCTTGAGTTTTTTTGTTATAATCAAAATTGCCGTATTTTATTTACTGTACTCCTGAAATTTCAGAAATATTTGACAGTCCGGAGTCGAGTTACAAAAACTGAGCCGCGACGCGACCGCGACGCACCGTCTCGTACTTTACCAAAATTTCATTAGCGCCTTCCCGAAAGCTCCCAAGTATACTTTAAAAATTTCAGAGCTCTAGGACCATTTTGAACCGAGTTATGAAGCTTTTAATTTCTGACCGCGACGCGACCGCGCCGCGCGGTCGAAAATTTGAAATCGCTGTAACTCTGCTCAAAGTGGTCCTAGAGAGCTGAAACTTTCACAAAAATTTTTTAGAAACTATTTAAACCTGCTCCGAAAATTTCGAGTCACCACGCGTTGCGGTCGCGTCGCGGTTCGAAAAATTTCAAAGTGGTCTGAATCGTCTCAAATTTTTCTCAAAAGTTGAGTGGTTAGCGTTAATAATTTTGTGAAAATTTCGAGCTGCTAGACCTGTTTCTAGCCGAGTTACGGCGCTTTCAAATCTCGACCGCGCGACGCGGTCGCGTCGCGGCTCAAAATTAAAAGCGCTGTATCTCGGCTCAAAATGGGTCTATCTTTCTGAAATTTCTAGGCCAGACTAAACAAATTACAGGCTTCCAGATGATATAAAATTTAAAAACCGCGACGCGACCGCGACGCACGCCTCTGAATTCAAATCGCTATAACTCGGCTTAAAATAGTCCGATCTTTCTGTAATTTTTAGGCTAGACTAAGTGGACCGAGGGCTGTTCTTTAAATTGTTTTGGAACAATTTTCGAGAAAAAAAATTTTTTTGAAAAACAAATTACCTCTTCCGGTCCATCAATAGTGAATCCGGGATTGCAGACGACTCGAGCGACATCTCCGAATAAAAACCTGTCGGGCACCTCGATCTTAGCGTTAGGGACTTCTGGCAAGTGGGTGCACGCTACTTCTGAACAAAAAAAATTTTTTCTACTCAAAAAAAATCTGCCTACTTGTACAATTCGGTTGTTTCGATGACCATGTACCATCGGATTTACAAAGAAGACTCTCGACTCCCTCCCGACGGTATCCAGAGTGACAATCAAATCGGAACACACTACCGTAACCCGTCCCATCTCCAAACTCCAGCCTCCGATCGCCATTTGTCAGTTGGGCAAGCGGTGGGCACGTTGCCGCTTTACACGGCGGCGGTTGACCCCATTTTCCGAGCTCTCCACAGTAAACCGTCTCGATTTCTTTTTCGGAAGCAAAATAAAACCCTTTGTGGCAAGAGTATTTGACTTGACCGCCGAACGACACGTTGGTGGCTGATTCCACATAGCCATTAGCGATTTGAGGAACTGCGCCGCAGTAGATGGCTGGAAATTTTGTTCGAAATTGATTTTCAGCTTTTCAGACTATTAGATTTTGGCTTTTTACAGTGAGAGCTTCAAAATGAGCCCCATATTGCCTATATTCCATCAAATTTGATTTTTCGGGTGCGTCGCGGTCGGCGTCGCGTGTCCGAAAAATAAAAGTTGACGAAATATAGGCAATATGAGGCTCATTTCAAAGCTAGTGAGCTCAGGAGTCTTGAAAACGCATTTATAATTTTAAAAAATCAATTTTGATTTTTTTTTCGAAAAATTTAAAAATTTAAAAATTTTGAGTTTCTGATTTTTTTTTCCTCCAAAAATAGATTTTTGGTTTTTAAAACTATTAAATTCGGGTTCCTGACTGTAAGAGCTTCAAAACGAGCCCCATATTGCCTATATTCCGTCAACTTTGATTTTCGACCGCGACGCGACCGCGCTGCGCGGCTCGACATACAGAAAAAGTGGTTTTAGAGCGAATCTAGGCAATATGGAGCTCATTTTGAAGCTCTAACTCTCAGAAACTCAAATTTTCTATCTCGGACCTAACACGCGACGCACGACCGCGACGCATCCCCTCCAAGTGGTGCTAAACTCACGTTGACAAGTAGAAATATGATTTTGCGACCATTTTCCTCCAGTCAGACACTCCACTGTCTTCGATAGTCCTTCTCCGGAAGCGAATTCGAATCCGATTGGACAGGATACAGTAACCTTGGTGTTGACGGATCGTTGTTTGGTGGAAAGGGTGACCATTGGCACCGATGGGAATGCCGGGCAGTCTGGAAATGTGAATTTTGTTATGGTTGAGATGAAAAAGGGTACTGAGAAAGAAAATTCCAGAGCTATCGAAAAAGGCGTCAAGTATCTAGAAATGCGTCAAGTATCCAGAAATACGTCAAATATCCAGAAATGCGTCAAGTATCTAGAAATGCGTCAAATGTCCTGAAACGCGTCAAATATCCAGAAACGCGTCAAGTATGCAGAAATGCGTCAGGTATCCAGAAATGCGTCAGGTATCCAGAAATGCGTCAAGTATCCGAAAACGCGTCTGATATCCTAAAACGCGTCAATAAACGTATCGAAATCAAAATAAGGTAACTGACGCAGTTTTAGATACTTGACGCGTTTCTGGACAACTGATGCGTTTTCAGATATGTGACGCATTTCTGGATACTTGGCGCGTTTTTTGATATCTAGCGCTTTTCTGGATGCCTGGCGCGTTTTTGGATACTTGACGCATTTCCGGATACTTGGCGCGTTTTTTGATATTTAGCGCGTTTTTGGATATATGGCGCGTTTTTAGATATTTGACGCAATTTCGGATACTTGACGCGTTTTTGGGTGCCTGGCGCATTTTTTGATTCCTGAAAAACTTGAGGAGAAATTAAAAACGCTTACCAATAGAATAACTGAAATTGAATCCCATCGCTTGCCGAGATGCACTTGATTTGAAGACGACTTGAAGTCGATTGGCATCCGAATCAATCTGCTTCTCAGGTTTCTTACTGTACCCCTCTCCCTCATGAAGTGCCTTCCCTTTCATCGAATTCTCGAAGATTCTTACAGTATCATCATCAGCCAAATCGAATCGATTAGCGATTAGACTAAGACTACGGTCATTTTGCTCATTTTCAATTGTATAGGTACACATCAAATCATTCGGATATTCAGTGGAAAGGTATCCTGGAGAGATAATCTCTCCGAAAGACTCGGTTACAGTAAGATCACAGCCACGTTTATAGGAAATCGAGAATCCACGAGAATTGGAAATCGTTCGTGTCATCATGTAGATGTATACGGTATTTGAGGATGATGTCATGTATTTTTTGGTAGTCAGGTTACCAGAGAACGAGGCGAGTACGGTAGCTGACGGGGTGGCGCCATTGTACACAATCAACTGGTCTTCGGAGCCCAGAGAGAAGTCGTCGAACTGAAAGAATGGAAAAATTAGGGGGGAAATGGAAAAAAATTAAATTTTGAAGAAAAAAAATTTTTGTCCGAGAGGAGTACACAGAACCGAAATTCAAAATTTCTTGGAACCTAGCCATGATTATACTCATTTGAACCGTCTTAACTTGCTTATTATAAAAATACTAATTTCAAGTCGATAAACAAAAAACTAACCGGGTTACGGTAGTTTTAAATTTCAAAAATTTCAAATTTTTTCAAAATTCCTTATCTTTGTTAGTTTTCAATATTTTCGATGATTTTTAGCTCAAAATAACCGTAATTTAGCGTATTTCAGGTTAATAAACATTTTTGGCCTCAGAAATTAGTCAAAAATCGAAAAATCCTACTGTACTCCAGGTTCCCATCCCCCAAAAAAATTGCAAAACTTCAAAAACGCCGACTTATGAGAACAATCGACAGTTCCCATTTCCTAGTATGGGAATCAAAATTTTCTAGTTTTTTTCAGCATAAAAAGGCCTAGAATCTTCTATTCCCTTCATTCTTCCAACCATGCTCCTTCTCCTCCTAACCCTCCTAGCTATGGCCACCGCCGACCCAGTCAAGGTCCATTTTGGGGTCACATGTCAACCGGATGAGCCCGAAGTGAAACTCGGTACCTGGTGTGGTACCGTAACCATTTTCGAGGAGGATACCATGTTAGTTTTTTCGATTTTGATCAGAAAATTTTTTTTGGAAATTTGAAAAAAAAATTTTTTTTGAATTTTTTGGGTTACTGAGCATTACTGGGTTACGGTAGAGGAATCAAAACACTCTAACAACTAAAGTAATCCATCCAAAAATCCGAAAATATTCCAGCTCAGCCCACGACATTCTTCAAACCGAGCACTTCTGCACTACCTCTGAGAATAAGACCCTGGATTTCGATCTCTCCCCGGGAGGGGATACCTCTACGGTAATTTTCATTAGGAAAATAGGATTTCTGAGGTTGCTAGCTTTGAAATGAGCCCCATATTGCCTATATTCCGTCAATTTAGAGCAGACTTCCAATGTCGAGCCGTGCGGCGCGGTCGCGTCGCGGTCGGAAAAGAAAGTTGACGGAATATAGGCAATATGGGGCTCATATTGAAGCTAGAAAGCTCAAAAATTTAAATTTGTTAGTTTCAGAACTTGAAAATCGATTTTGGGAAAAATTCTGAAAAATTCGAAAAAAAAATTTTTTATAAAAAATTAATTTTCTTTCAAAACTTGATTTTTCGGCTTTAAAAGTATTGAAATCAACTATCTAAGCTTGCTAGCTCCAAAATGAGCTCCATATTGCCTATATTCCGTCACCATAGCGCATGCTTCCAATGTCGAGCCGTGCGTCGCGGTCCGGGTCGCGGTCGAAAACCAAAGTTGACGGAATATAGGCAATATGGGGCTCATTTTAAAGCTCTCAACCTGCTAAATCTTAATATTTTAACCTCAAAATCCCAAAACCAATTTCCAAAAATTTCAGAGCTACGAAATCTCCTACACGTTCTCCCACAACTGCACTATTGATAGTCTTGACAGATGCATTACCCCGAGACACCCAAAGGATGTCAGTGTGTTCGGAGAGTAAGCTACAGTAATCTTTTTCGACTACAGTAACCCTGAAAATTTCAGGCAACACGTGGAATTCCACCTGGATGCTTATCAATACGGAGAAGCCCGCGTTTGCAGAGATCCAAATCACAAATTGTTGAATACACGGGTGACATCCTAATTTTCGATTGAATAAAGCTTTTTTGACCCGAAAATTGAAAATGGGCGGAACTTAGTCGTGATTATACTCATTCAAACCGTTTTAATACACTGAATTCAAAAAACAATGTTTCACAACGCTAGAATCAAAACTGATTGAGTTACGGTAGAAAAGAACTCGAATTTTTTTTTCGAAAAAAATTGAGAGTATGTCTCAAAATATCTCAAAAATAGAGAAAACTTAAAGTTTTGATTGTTAAAATCAGATTTCTAAGCTTGTTAGCTTCAAAATGAGCCCCATATTGCCTTTAATTCGTCAACTTACAACTTTTGTTGTTCGGGTGAAAATGAGCCCGATATTGACTATATTCCGTTAACTTTTATTTTTTGGGACACGCGACGCCGACCGCGACGCACCCGAAATAGGGCTCAATTTAAAACTAACAACCTCCTGAGGCTTAATTTCCCATTCCCAAACGTGAAAAAATCAATTTCTGAGAAAAAAGACCCACCACAAGAGATATGACTTGTCCGGGTGTGGTCTCCACACTCCACACACACTCCGCCCCATTAGCAAACGTTTTCGGGTATCCGGGAGAGGTGAAAGATTGAACATAAGCCTGAGCAGTGTGGTGTCCTCCACATGTGAACGGCACAGCACGCCATTTCAACTGCCATCCACGAGAGTTCGTTTGGGAGTCGGTACGGAATTGGACGATCATCATGTTGGTGGATGAGGTGATGGTTTGGATAGTGTCCAGAGAACCAGATAGGCGTTTTATAACTGCAATAAAAAATTTTTTGAATTGATAGCGCTTTTTGAGTTAGAGCCATTTCAAAAGCGGTGCGTCGCGGTCGCGTCGCGGTCCCAAAATTTTGAAATGAAACCCAGCAGATAGCAGCTGATAATCTTAGTACACTCCGAAAATTTCAGAGCTCTAGCTAACCTGGAAACCGAGATACATCGCTTTAAAAAATCGAACCGCGACGCGACCGCGTCGCGCGGCCCAAAATTCAAACCGCTGTAACTCCGCTCAAAACAGGCCTACAGCTCTGAAATTTCTTGAATAGACCTTTGGCAAGCCCCCCAACTGCCGTTAAAAATTCAAAATGATCCGAGCAAAAAAAAAATCAGGTGCGTCGCGGTTGCGTCGCGGCTCCAAAATTTTTATTTTTTTTCTATGACAGATCAAGTCAAGCCTCCTGAGTCTATCCTGAAATTTTCAGCTCGATTGGACCATTTCTAGCGGAGTTATGAGAGTTTGAAAATCGAGCCGCGACGCGACCGCGTCGCGCGGTCGAAATTTCAAATCGCTGTAACTCCGCTCAAAATGGTCCTAGAAGGCTCAAATTTCCTGGAGAGACTCCCTAGATGGATTTTCAGCGGCTCGTATAAATTTTGAGAAAAAACCGCGACGCATCGCTAAAAATTAAAATCGCTATAACTTGGTTCAAAATAGTCCAGGGGCTCCCGGATTTTAAAATTAAGGCCCTACCTGTTGTGCTATTCTCGGCTGGTCCACCATCAAGCACTGTCAACACATCAAAATCGGGTTCGGTTTCGAAATGCTCTATCGTCAGTTCGATTCTCGAATTGATCGGTCCTTCCAACACATGCCGACAGTTCAGATTAGGGTCATAGCTATTCGGATAGTTGACAGATGACAACACCCCACTCTCCCCCTTCTCATAGGTTCTACAATTTGGTTGAAAAGCCGTCGGACAGTTTGTTTCATCACTTCCATCATCACAATCATTATGTCCGTTACATTTTTTGGATTCGGAGATACAGGATCCAGAAGAACAGAAATACGATCCCTGGACACAGGCGGCACGTTCACAGACGAATCTTCTCAAGAGATTACATGTTTCTAACCTCCATTCCAAGTCCTTTCTTTCTACTTTTCCCAAGGCACATGTGCCGTTCAGGAAGTTTGGTTGGTCTTGACGCCAGAATCCGACATATCGACTTGTTGGGGTTCCATCGGACCACAGGTAGGGCTCATCGTCGTCCAGGACCTGGAAATATATGTTAATATAGGCAAAATGGGGCTCATTTTTAAGGTAGTTAGCTTACAAATTGGATTTTGATAGTTTTAATGCAAAAAATCAAGTTTTGGTTGAAAATTAATTTTTTGAAAAAATATTTTTTTTCGAATTTTCAAATTTTTTTGGATTTTGTCGGAAGTCTGGTTCGAAATTATCAAATTTAAATTCCTGACAGTCAGACCTTCAAAATGAGCCCCATATTGCCTATATTCCGTCAACTTTTATTTTTCGGGTGCGTCGCGGTCGGCGTCGCGTGTCCCAAAAATGAAAATTGACGGAATATAGGCAATATGAGGCTCGTTTTAAAGCAAATGAGCTCAGGAATCTGAATAAGATAGTTTTGAAGAAGAAAAATTGAGTTTTATTTGAATTTTGAATTTTTGAAAAAAAAATTTTTTTCGAAATTTTTAATTTTTCAGAATTTTATCAGGAATTTAGTTTTACATTATTAAACTAACAAATTTGAACTCCTGAGCTCACTAGCTTCAAAATAAGCCCCATATTGCCTATATTCCGTCATTTAAGAGCGGACCTCCAATGTCGACCCATGCGACGCGGTCGGCGTCGCGGTCAAAAATTAAAGTGGAATATAGGCATTATGGGGCTCATTTTGAAGCTGAGAAGCTCAGAAATTCAAAAGCTTGGTGAGAATCCTCAGGAAATGATTTCCAAGCGAAATTTTTAAAAAATTCAAAAAAAAATTTTTTTTGATAAAATTAAAATTTTTTACATTTTTATAAAAATTATTTTTGCTTTTAGAAAATAGTAAATTCAATTTCCCAAGATCACTAGCTTTGAAATGAGCCCCATATTACCTATATTCCTTCAACGTTTATTTTTCGAACACGCGACGCCGACCGCGACGCACCCGAAATCTCAAAATCGAGCTAGACTAGTCAATATAGGGCTCATTTTGAAGCTAGCAGTCTCTTAAATCCAAATATCTTACTTTCACCCACCTCAACCGTCAATCCAATCCAATATTCCTTAATTTCCGTGGGCTTTCCTGGTTTCGACAGTAACCCGGCGATAAACTGGTTTTCGGAATCGGTTTGAATCTTGGCCAACGTCGATCCGTATCTCTGACACGTCGTCAGGGCAAACGGCCAACTTTGATGGATATTGAACGGGAGATAGCATTTAGTGCCAAGACGGATCCAGTCATCCGGACATTTCAACTCAACATCGGATAGCTGGGCCTCAGGGGTCTTTGATAGGGTTACGGTAGGCTGGAAATTGTCAGGTACAGTAAGAAAAAGCAAGGTTGATTACCTCTATCAAAAAAGCCAATAGCAAAATGACGACTTCTGGCAGAAGTCGTCGCTTCCGACATCTTCCATTCTGTTTCATAGTACGGTGTCGGAATAATTACTGTAGATGGTACCCCCTTTATTTCTGCAAGAAAAAAGATTTTAAGATAATCATTTTTTGAAGAAAAAATGAAATTTGACGGTCAAAAAATTTTTACTACGAAAAAAAAATATTGAAAACTGACAAAATTATGTAATTTTGAAGTTTTTTGGATTTCCTATAACTACCGTAACCCGAATAGTTTTGAGAATTTTGTCTCGAAAATGATATATTCAGAATCAGGAAGTTAAGCCGGTTTAAATGAGTATAATCATGACTTGGTTGCAATAATTTTGAAATTTTGGAATTTTCGGCCGAGAGGAGTACAGGAAAACTCGAAAATTGAAAACTACCGTAACCTGGTCATGATTATATTTATTTGAACCGTCTTGACTTGCTAAAGCTAAATATATTATTTTCAATTCAAAATTTCGAAAAGTGACGGGGTTACGGTAGTTTTTAGATAAGGAATTTTTCGGAAATTTGAAAAATTCGGAAAAAAAAATTTTAAATCATTTTTTTTTGCATCATCTTAATTTAAAAATAAAAATAAACAAGAAAACGTGTTATACATAGTTTGTGATTCAAAATTCACAACACAGTTTACTAAACATGTAGTAGAATAGTTAGTTACTCGTATCATAACGTTCGATCTCGTTTCGTTTGTGGTTTTGTGGAAAGGGGGAAAGAGAGAGAGAGAGAGAGAGAGAGAGAGAGAGAGAGAGAGAGAGACAGTCAATTAAGTTTATGTTTATAATCTTGATTTTTCCTTTTACTACTTTCGAAGGAAGCAAAAATTAAAAAAAAAATAAATTTTTTTAATTATCAATTATTTTTAATTGCTTATAACTAAACCGAAATAAATTCTATTATGGTTTTCATTGTTTTAATCGATCAAACCTGCTTTAACCTTTATTTGAATAGAAAATTTTAAATTATCTGAGTATTTTGAGCCAAGTAACAGCTAATTTACAAAAGGATACCCTCGATTTTTCAGTTTTCTCGGGTTGCTCATGTTTAACGGGTTCTAACTCGGCTCAAAATATATCTTTTTAGTTTATTCTTTTTTTATTTGATAGAAAAATTATTCGAAAAAAATAGCTTGTTCAATTTTCCAATCAGAATTCCAAAAAATGAGCAATTTTTTTGTCAAAAATAGTAAAGTGCATTTTTTTTATTTTTTCAAAAAACTAAAATTTTGAGAAAAAATATCTAAAAGCTAAAATTTCGAAAATTGGAAAGTTAGAGTACGGTAACTGGAAAACCTATAAAACTGATATTCAAAAATAGAAAAAAACTTCAAAATCAAGGATTACGGTAGTCAAAGAGTCAAAACAACCCGGATTTCAGAATAATGACATAGAAAATGAAAATTTTTAATATCAAAAGATTCCGACTACTACAGTAATCCCCAAACTCCCTAAAACCGTTCAAAAAGATGTACTATACAAATCACCAAATTTCGGTCATTCTTCATTCTTCACAGATACAAGTGGCTCTTCCGCCCTTTTCTCCCCCCTGCTCCTTCATTTCTATCATTATTATGAGTGAGAAAGAGAAAGAGAGAGAGAGAAATGTCGAAAAGTGATAATACAAACAATGAGTGACCTTCTACCCCCTTTCGTAACTTCCGCCTTTTGGGAGGAGGGTCTGCAGACTAGGTGGTATCTAGGATCTGCGCTAAAAATGCTCCTATCTTGTTCATCTCAAGAGCTATCGAAAAAAAGTCAACTGGTATCTTGCTCAAAATAAAAAGCTCTATATTTTGTTAGTTGACTATTTTTTGATAGCGGTTATAGTAAGCGAGATACAGTCATTTTAATGTTTAAAAAGTATGGTTTTTTAAAACTACCGTATCTTGCTCATCTTTAAAGTTATCAAAAAGTAGTCAACTAGCAAATTGCTTAGCTCAAAAAGGTCTACATTTTGGTAGTTGACAATGCCTTGATAGTGGTTAGAGTAAGCGAGATACGGTAGCTATAATGGTGAAAAAGTAAGGTTCACTAAAATTATTGTATCTTGCTCATTTTAAAAGCTATCAAAAATTGTAAATTAGTATCTTACTCAGCTTAAAAAATTCTACATGTTGTTAGTTAGTTACTTTTGGATAGCGGTTACGATAAGCGAGATACGGTAGTTTTAAAATTAAAAAAATGGTAAAAATGAGGATTTTTTTAAATAACCGTATCTGGCTCATCTCAAAAGTCATCAAAAAGTAGTCAACTAGTAACTTGCTCTGCTTTAAAAATAACTTAACAAAAATCTAGTCATCAGTTTATAGCTAACCAAATAAAAAAGTTATCCATCATAAAAATGTCAAAAAATTCCGAAAAAGCGAAAAACACCTATCTAAAGTTGAACTAAGGATACTGTAATGACTTCCCACTAAACTACAGTAATCCAAAAAATAAAAAAATATATATATTGTAATGATTTTCTAATAAACTACAGTAATCCAAGGAACCCCAGGAACCCATAAAAACCCAAAAAAACCCCCGAAATGTGGCATAATTCCGGGGTGGGAGGGGGGAGGGGAGTAAATAGGTCAAACATAATGTATATACACTTTTGGCTCTTTTGGCTCCCGCCGCCGCCCGGCCGCCAGGAGGAAAATACATGTTCTTCTATTCCGAAGAGAGAGAGAGAGAGAGAGAGAGAGAGAGAGAGAAATTCGAAAACTCTTGAATTGTTCTTCTTTCGGCTGGCTATGTAGAAAGAGAGAGAAATCAGAGAGAGGCCGGGAGGGGTCACTTATGGTTCATATAAATTGGGTAAATAGAGAGAGAGAGAGAGACTGTAGAGGAAGAGAGAGAGAGAAGGCTTCTTCTGGTTCACATAGCTCTGACCTCCTTCTTTTTCTTTTTCTCCTGCTGCTGCTCATTATTAAAAGAGAGAGAGAGAGAGAGAGAGAGAGAGAGAGAGAGAGAGAGAGGGAGAAAGAAGGACATGCTCATACACAAATAGGTAGGTGAGAGGATGGGTAGGTAGGAAAAGATGGTCCTTATAATTTATGAAAATGGTTTTTTTTTTCGAAAAAAGAAAAAAAGAGATGGAAAATAAAAAAATAGAAAGAAAAAGGAGAAAACTAGAACAAAAGAGGTAATTTTAGGGATGAGCAAGATGAGATATGAATGAATTAGGTGATCTCCAAAAAATAGGTGGAAAAAGGACAAAGTTTTGAAAAAAAAATGGAAAAAAGAAGGAAAAGAGAAAAATCTGAAAAAAAAGAGGTAAATTTAAGCATGAGCAAGATGAAATTAGAAAGAATTAGGTAATCTTTAAAAAAAAGAGAAAAAAATAGCCTGGTTTTGAAAAATAGGGCTTTTCTAGAGGGAAAAGGAATTTTAAGGCTAGAAAATAATGTTCTTAGGGGTAAAAATAGGTTTTGGAACCCCAAAAGGTCATTTTTTGATAAAAAAAAAGGACACTTAAAATAGGTAAAAAACCCATTTTATGGTGTAAAATAGGGAAAATAACCATATTAGGAACTCTTATTTATGAACTTTTTATCTAATTTGATTTAATTTTCTACATTTCATCAAAAACAAACCTAAAACCGTCATTCTTCTTCTAAAATCCAAAAAAGGAGGCCCCCTGAGTGTGCTCTCTTACAACGCCTAGATCAACAAAAGAAGGAGCATCTCTCTCAATCTTAATCAAATATGGGAGGAGGACGAAGACAAAAAAGGAGAAGAGATCAATGGAACAATAAATAATGACTCAATGATTGGGAAATTAGGCGATATTGAAGAATGCGAGAATTTTGGAAAAAAAGAAAATTTTTGAAATTTCAAAAACTACCGTAATCTGGTCAGTTTGGAGATTTTCGAATTGAAAATAGAATATTCGAAATTAGGGGGTCAAGACGGTTCGAACGAGTATAATCATAACTAGGTTTCGAGAAATTTTGATTTTTTCGAATTTTGGGTCTCACACCACGAAATTACATTTTCTACCGTAATTTGGTTAATTTTGAGATTTGAGCTCTGAAATTATAATATTTGAAATCAGAAAATCAAAACGGTTCGAATGAGTATAATCATGGCTTGGTTTCGATCATTTTCGATTATCGTGTACTCCTCTCGGACAAAATTATTTTCCTAAGAATTTATTTGTTCTTGAGTTATAATTACCATATTATGGAAAGAAAAAAGCACATTCTTTTTAAAAACCTGAAATTCTGATAATTTCAGGAAAAAAATGAAAACTCGAAAATTTATATGTTCGTTTACCGCAGACATTCATTCAAATTTCAGAAAAAAAATTATATCCGAAAAAAAATTTTTCTGAATATTATCAAATAAAACTATTTAGGTACTAAAAACTCAAAAATCTGTTGATGAGGGTACTGTAGATCACTTTAACCTTATTCAAGGGAACGTAAGCAAGACACTATTCTGGTAATAAAACATATATAATGATAAATCCGAAAAAAAAAATTTAAACAAATAGGTTTTACTGTACTTTAAAAACCATTGTAAGACAACCAAAAAATCAAGTTTTTTTCAATTTTTTAATAGAGAAGGTAGAAAAAAAAATTTAAAAGCCACAAAAAAAATAAACAAACTTTACAAATTGGGAATGTAGCTACCAAGAAACTGTATCTCTATATACCGTAACCCGAAAAAAACCACAATTTTCATACTAAACTTAATTTCCACATTCCTCTAGTCAAACTAACATACTATAAAAATGAAAAAATTGTAAATGCCACAAAGTAATAAAAAAGTTAACAAAATAGTATCATAAATCCCAAGAAATCCTATTTCTAGATACCGTAACCCAAAAAACCGCTATTTTCATGTGTTAAATTTCCACATTCCTATAGTCACAAACTAACATACTATACAACAAATGGGGGGGGGGGTATATTCGATATCACTAAGTCTTAATTGTACAATCAGAAAAGAGTAAAGAGAGAGAGAGAGAGTGTGTTGACATGTTGGGGCGGTGCGGGGGGACGACGCGCGGAAAGATCTCCGCCTAGTGATAAACTTTCTTCGAAATCGTTTTGAGAGAGAGAGAGAGACAAGAGAGTTGGTAAACAATCAGTCTCCTTCTAAGGAACTAAGGGACAATCATAGACAATGAGGATTAGAATTGAGAGACACGAGGAGCATATAGGTTAGGAAGAGGAGGATCAAGTTTTAGGAATTGAAATGGATGGAGGAGGACAAAGAATTACGGGAATGCTGATTGTTTCTAGGATGTTTCTAGCTTGGTGAGCAAGTTTTTTGTCTATATTTTCAATTTCTAGTGTTCATTTTCATATAATACATAATATATTAATGTCAAAAATTAGATATTTTGAAAAATTTGCAAACTTTTGAAATTTAGCATCTCTCATATTAACAATTTTGAAAATACATATAGTGATAATATTATATGGTATATTACCTACTTTTTGTTTTGAAAAGCGTTTTTTTAAGAATTGGATTAAGGAATAGTTTTTTCTTTTTTCTTTTGTTAGATATAATTTAAAACTTGAAGAAAATGAGGAAAATACAGAATTTCGAGAAAATTAATTTTTTGTCCGAGAGGAGTACACTGGAATTCAAAAGTTCCGGAAACCTAGTCATGATTATACTCATTCGAACCGTCTTGACTTGCTGATTTCAAATATATTATTTTCAATTCAAAAATTCGAAAACTGACCGGGTTACGGTAGTTCTTCTGACATTTTTCGTCAAAAATTTGTAACATTGCTGGTTTTTGGGTCAAAATAACGCTTCACTTAATCAAAAAAAAATTTGAATTTTTGTAATAACAAATCACTGAAATTCAAAGATAAAAAATATAACTGTGAAAAAAATATTTATTTTCTTGAACTTTTCGTATTTTTTTCCCAAATTCAGGAAGCACCTCAATATAATCAAACAAGTCAATTATGACACTTGAAATTAAAAATACAGGATTACGGTAAGATTAAAATACTAAACTAAAAAAAATTATTTTGATTCAAAAACTATCGAAAAATCTACAAAACTAGCAAACTCACAAATTTTGGAAAAAAAATGTTTTAAAAAACTACCGTAACCCGGTCAGATTTGATCTTTTTGTTCTGAAAATATGATATTTCAAATCAAGGAAGGTTCGAACCGAAAATTCGAAAAAATTCAAAATTCCAAAAATAAAGGAACATCAAAACAGATACATACATAGTAATCCTTTTCTCTCTCTTTCTCTTCTCATATAAAACCCCAATTATGCCAAATATTCTTCTTCTTCTTCCGACTAATAATCAAGGAAAAATCCGTCTTTTCTGGTAGTGGGATGGCGGAAGAAGGATAAGGAAGAGAGAAAAAGGGGGAAGAACAGTACAATTATGACAATACCAAAAGGAAGGATTTGGTATTGAAAGAGAGAGAGAGAGAGAGAGAGAGAGAGAGAGAGAAGAACCGGGAATTCTCTTGCGCATATCAACTCCTCATTTATCTTCTTTTTCTGGATACTATGATATAACTCGTTTCTTCTTTTTCTTATCTTCTTTCTTTCTTATACACTACTTACTATCTCTAGAGAGAGGGAAGGACTACCAGTGATAATAAGGGGGATTCCAAATAAAAAAATTTTTTAGGGGCTTACAGTTCATTTTGAACAGTAAAATGTTCAGAACGTAATATTTTTTGAATGATTTAACGTAATACAGTTTTTAAGTTTTCAAAAATATCATATAAGAAGCAATCATTTTCAAATCTTTTTGTTTTCAAGTTGAAATGCCATAAATTGAGAAAATCCTGTCAATTTTGCCAGATAAACAGGATGCAACTAAATTGATAACAAAAAAGACAGATTCCGGGAATCATTACGCCTATACGTTCTAATCTTGGTAATTCGTAACAAGTTTTCCAAAAAACGATGGCGCCTGAAAAAAAGATCATAATCTGTCAGAGAAAAACCAAAGAAACTTTTTTGTCTATCTGTACTTGTTCTTTACAGCCCCAAATCAAACGGTCACCACGTAAAAAACAATAAATTTATTTATTGAAGAAATTTATTAAAATTGACAGAATTGACACTGTACTTTTTCTGACAATACACGTGAAAAATGAGAGAATATCAAAATTGACAGAAGAAATACAGGATTATTATTGGCAAAAGCGCAGTCTTTCCACTGAAACTCGTTGTTTCAAACAGTTGAATCCGTTGAATCCGTTGATTTTGAAGTTTGCTATTGATGATTTCCGCCTTTGTGGTTGAACTGGGGGATAGATTCTATCTGAATTAGTTACACTTTCATGCAATTGTATAAGTTTAAGTAAACTTGGATGAGTGAAAATCATGTTCAGAAAATCCTATTCTAAATCTCTCACCTTCATAATTATCACTTTGAAATTTGAAACCCGACGAACAGTTTGAAACAACAATAAAAATTTTATCCACGTGAAATCCTGTTTTTTCTCAAATAAAACCACGTAAAAATATTTTTATTTCTCTGCACTTATTTGGGAAAATTTTGTCAAAATGATAATTATGAAGGTGAGAGATTTAGAATAGGATTTTCTGAACATGATTTTCACTCATCCAAGTTTACTTAAACTTATACAATTGCATGAAAGTGTAACTAATTCAGATAGAATCTATCCCCCAGTTCAACCACAAAGGCGGAAATCATCAATAGCAAACTTCAAAATCAACGGATTCAACGGATTCAACTGTTTGAAACAACGAGTTTCAGTGGAAAGACTGCGCTTTTGCCAATAATAATCCTGTATTTCTTCTGTCAATTTTGATATTCTCTCATTTTTCACGTGTATTGTCAGAAAAAGTACAGTGTCAATTCTGTCAATTTTAATAAATTTCTTCAATAAATAAAGTTATTGTTTTTTACGTGGTGACCGTTTGATTTGGATGGGGTGAATTAGCCCAAAAAAAATTTATGCCACGTTTTCAACATTTTTTCTCATCTTCAAACTAAAAACGTGAGAAGAGAAATACTGTGAATAAATAATATGAAATTAGCATATTGTCTATAAATTTTTGTCATTTTGGATCGTTTTTTGTCGAGAAAAGCTACCGAAGTGAGAAAATAATTGTTTCTGACAACTTGACAGGAATTTCTCAATTTATGGCATTTCAACTCGAAAACAAAAAGATTTGAAAATGATTGCTTCTTATATACTTAAGTTATGATTATATTCATTCGAACTGTCCAAGCTTGCTGATTTCAAAAATCAAAAAATTTTCAAGTTTGGATCAAAAACAACCGAGATACGGTAAAAAAATATTTTCATGATGAGACCAAAAATCGAAAATTTTCAAAATTATCGTAACCTAGTCATGATTATACTCATTTGAACCGTCTTGACTTTCTGATTCTAAATCTATTATTGTTAACAAAAAAATTTGAAAAATGGCCAAGTTACGGTAGTTTTTTGAAAAAATCAGAAAAGTACTGTATTTCTATTAATTTTTTAATTTTTTTCGTGTTTTGGCTAGAAACCATCGCAATACGCTTAAACTGACCGTGGAAAAATGAAGTGGATGACTGTCGATGCCGAATGAAGGGATAACGCCACGTCATCCGAATTCAAAATCGAACTGCCTGAAAATGAGTTGAAAATAAAAAATTTACATATTTTCATCATTTATTGCTCAGTTTTAACTAAAAATCAACAGGAAAATGAAGGAAAATCAATAAAACAAAAAAATAACAAGAAAATGTATCCTCCATGCAGAACGGTGAGCTATTCACCATACCAGGGCAGCGGAAGAACGGAGTGTCGTTGTTGCAGACTAGCCGATACAGTCACCTTCCTCGTCGATTTTTAGCATGATAACAATGACCTGAAACACTAAAAAATTAAAAAAAAAATCGAAATTCTAGAAAATGATAAAAAAAAATTTTTTTCGTGGTGAGACCAAAAATTCGAAAAAATTTAAAATTACCGTAATCTAGTCATGATTGTATTCATTCGAACCGTATTGACTCGCTGATTCCAAAAATATCATTTTCAAAACCAAAATTCAAAAATTGGCCGGGTTACGGTAGTTTTCACAAAATTAAATTTTTCGAAATTTTCAAAATTTTCAAAAAAAAATTTTTTTCGAAATTTTCAGAACTTCTCAATTTCCCTCCAATTCCAGTTATTTTCAGATAAATCCGATCAAAAAACCAAAGGGGAAAAAATCAAAGAAAGAGAAAATGTACCCGATACGCTCCACCGTGTTCTTATTCCACATGAAGCTACCAGAGAGCTCATCTGGATCATATGGAACCCCTCCCCTAGTACAAAGATGTGTCTGTGTATTACTAAAAGGGGTAAATATTTTTGTTTCGTTAAAAGCCGTCGAAATCTCAGAAAATATGATTTTTAGGGTCTTGAACATCATATGTGATGATGCTAATCTTATATCATAATCTCAAAGTAAGAAGATGAGATTTTGCTTTTTCTATCTATTTTGGATAGGGAAAGGTTTATTTTCATTTTAATTTTTTTGGAGCCTTAAAATTTTTGAAAAAGCAAAACAATTTTTTTTGGAAATTTTGAAAAATTGAAAAATTCGAATTTTTGGAAAAACTACTAACCCAGTTAGTTTTCAGATTTTGATCTTGAAAATGATATATTCGGATTCAGCTAGTCAGGATGGTTCAAATGAGTATAATCATGACTAGGTTACTGTACTTTTCTATTTTCGATTTTTGTGTACTCCTCTCGGACAATTTGTTTGATATTTTTGAAAATAATTTATGATTTTGTTTTATTCTAGTTGTTGTTTATGATTTCAGACTTTCAGACCCAGTTAATCCAGCTGATTTCCAAATAGAATTAGTTGAAATTATGAAAATTCCAAAATTGTCCGAGAGGAGTACACGAAAACATGAAAATCAAAAATTTATCGGAACCTAGTCATGATTATACTCAATTGAACGGGCTCAACATGCTGGTTCTGAAAATATTAGTTTATATAAAAAAATGTGAAAATTAACTGGATTACGGTAGTTTCAAAATTTTCAAAAAATACGTGGTGGTAACCAAAACTGATCATTATTTGAAACCTAGTCATGATTATACTCATTTTAAAGCTCTTGACTTGCTCATTCCAAAAATATCAAAATGAAACCTTGAAACACAAAATCAACCGAGTTACGATAGAAAATGTATTTTCGTGGTGGGACCCAAAATTCGAAAATATCAAAATTATCGTAACCCAATCATGATTATATTCATTTGAACCATCTTGACTTGCTGATTTTAGATACATCATTTTCAAAACAAAAAACCGAAATTTTACAGGGTTACGGTAGTTTGAAAAAATTTAAATACCGAAAATTTTGAATTTTCAAAATTTTTCAAAAAAATTTTTTCTTAAGTTTTTCTCTAATTTCAATTATTAGATGCAATTTTTCATATTTGAGTTCACATAATCAGTGTACTCCTCTCAAACAAAAAAAATTTGCTACTAACATCTCTGCACCTAATATATGCGTATGTTATAAATATGAATCCTTATCTCTCCCTTTTCGTCATTTCCCCTCTTTTGCCACTCTTCCAAACGCTCTTAAACCAACACATCGCGTTTGTACTCTAGCCATTTGTCTTTTTCTCTAACCACCCTCCACTCTCCGAATACTCTCTCACCTCACCTCCCCCCAATGAATTGATTGCTAGAGTGTAGCCATTGCCATTCTTTTTTTTTGCTTTTTTTATTATAATTAATTAGAAAAATAGTTTTTAAAATCATTTTTTATATTATTTTAGAACAATGAAATGTGCAATTTGTGACTCGGTGGCGTTGTCCTTACATTTTGGAGCACCTAGTTGTAAGGTAAGATAGCATATATAAGGAAGATGAAATGAGGAACATTTAAGGAATAGGTTTATTTGGGGGAAATAATGAAAAATTGCGATGAAATTCAATAAAAAAATTTGAAAAATTAATTTTCTAAAAAAAAATTTTTTTGTCTATTTTTTTTTTTGAAATTTTTCAAATACTAGGAGACTTTGAAAAAGGGGAATATTTTATCTTGATAAGTAAAGGATACAAAATAAAGATTTATTTAAGTCAAAAACCAACAAAAACCATTGAAAACTAACAAAGTTACGGAATTTTGAAATTTTCAATTTTTGAATATTCAGAAAAATTACCGTAACCCAGTAAATTTTCAGATTTTTGTTTTGAAAATAATATTTTTGAACTTATCAAGTTAAGACGGTTCAAATGAGTATAATCATGACTAGGTCACGGTAATTTTCAATTTTCGGTTCTCCGTGTACTCCTCTCGGACAAAATTCGAAAAAATTCGAAAATGACCGTAACCTAGTCATTATTATAACCATTTGAACCGCCTTGACTTGCTAATTTCAAAAATTTTAAATTCGAGACTGAAATCTAAAATCTGACCGGGTTACGGTAGTTTTCCTGACATCGAAAATCTGGAACTTTGCATTTTTTCGATTTTTCGCTGGTTTTGCCTTATAACAATGCTCAGAGAGGCTAGATTGACAAAGAAACAAAATTGAATAATCATCATGATAAAAAATTTTAGATTACAAAAAAAATCTGAAAATTTGAAAAAATAATTTGAAAAAATTTTTTCGGATTTTTTTTCAAAATTTTTTTTTTTTTCTAAAATCCATAACTTCTAAATTCAGCAACCTATTACCGTATCCCTATATCCTCCGAAATTCCAGGCATGCGCGGCATTTTTCCGTCGAACTGTCGCCCTCGATATCACTTATGACTGTATCTCTGGTGCCAACGATTGTGAGGTTAATTGTGGTAAGTTAAGGGGGTTTCTAGGTCATAATAAAGAATTCTAAGCCACAATTGAACCATATAAACAAAAAAATCCAAAAAAAATTTTTTTTTGCAGAACGACGAATGTCATGTAAAAAGTGTCGATATCAAAAATGCATTGATAATAACATGCAAAGATACTGTAAGGATTACTGTAGAGACTAAAAAAATAAAGAAAATGAGAAAAATTGCAGTAGTTCAATCGAAACGCGGCCGACCAGACACATCAACCACAGCCGAGGTGAGCGTTGGCTAGACTCGAGTCTCCCACAGGCTCCGCCCCTTTTTTTGCAAGGGGTCTTAGCTTAGTTATTCTATCTTCTTTCTCACTTCTTTTTTGTTTGACTAACCACAAAAATATGAATTTCATGTTTTCTGATATTCTTAGAATTGGGAGAATGGTAAGTTTATGTGGACACCTCACGGATAAAGAGGATTTTTCTACCGTAACTTTGTGAATTTTGATTTTTGCGATTAGAAAATAGTATATTTGAAATCAGCAAGTTAAGACGGTTTGAATGAGTGTAATCATGACCAGGTTACGGTGATTTCGAAAAAAAACAATTTTGGAAAAACATCGAAACAGCTTTTTTTCAAATTTTTTTTCAAAATTTTTTATTTTTTCGTAATTTAACACCTTTTTTCATGATTATTAGTCAATTTGATTTTTGAAATCACCGCGGAGAGTAATTTTGAGCTAAAAACCACTAAAAAATCTTTAAAAAATGAGCGAAGTTACAGATTTTTGATAAAAAATTTCCGGAAAAACTACCGTAACCCGGCCAGATTCAGAATATTTGCTTCAAAAATAGTATTTTCGTGTTCAGCATACTAAGCCGGTTCGAATGAGTTTAATCATGACTAGGGTACGATGAAAATATAATTTGTTGGTTTTTTCGAAAATTTCGAATTTTCCGAAATTTTGAAAAATTTTAGAAATGACTGGAAATTTGAAATTTGAACGTTCATACTGTCATTGCTGAATTTTTCGCACAATTTCCAGAAATTTGAGCCCCATATTGACCATATTCCGATAAATTTCGAAAAAATGAATTTTCGTCCGAGAGGACTACACGAAAACCCGAAAATTTGAAAATTACCGTAACCTAGTCATTATTATACTCATTTAAACCGTCTCAACTCCCTGATTTTGAATATATTATTTTCAAGACCAAAATTCAAAAACTAACCGGGTTACGGTAGTTTTTCTGAAATTCAGAAACTGAAATTTTCAGAATTCCATAACCTTGTTAGTTTTCAAGATTTTTTGATGATTCTAAGCTAGGAAAATAGGAAAAAGTTTTATTAATAATTTAAAAAATTTCAAACTACAGTAATCATATTCAGGACTCTTCTCCCTCCTCTCCATCATTCACCTCCTCAACACCGTCCACCAGTTCGGCTCCTCCTCTGACATCTCCGATACAAATCGATGAAATTCAAAAAATGAATGATCATTTCTTTAAAATGGACTCAAATTTGAATAAAAGTAGACGAATGGCGTTTACTAATTCAAGGCTTTTGGATATATTCTCTGGAATGTGTAAAATGGTAAGTGATGGATTTTGGAGAGGGAAAAGTACCGTAATCCAAGTGGAAACTCAGATTTTTGAAGTTTGAATACGAAATGTAGAATCAGCAAAGTAAGACACTTTGAATGAGTATAATCATGACTTGGTTACGGTAATTTTGAAAATTTCGAATTTTTGTCCGAGAGAAGTACACAAAATTCGAAAATTGAAATTTACCGTAACCTAGTCGAGATTATACTTTTTTGAACCGTCCTGACGAGCTAATTTTAAATATATTATTCTTGAAGCTTGAAACTCGAATTTAGTTAAGTTACGGTAGTTTGAAGGATTACGGTATGTTAAAGGATAATGCAATTTCAGGTTTTGACTGAAAATTGCATTTTCTATATTTTTAACTAACAGAATTGTTTTTTTCATGACAGTTCTGAATTTTCAACACCCAAAATCACTATTTTCGATAAAATTTGAATTTTTTGATTTTTTCGAAAATTTCGATTTTTCTAAAATTTTGATAAATTTCATAATAGACTTCCATTTCGATTTTTAGACGTTCTAACTGTTTTTTTTTAATTTTCCACATGATTTCCAAAATTTTGAGCCCCATATCGACTATATTCCGATAAAATTCAAAAAAATGAAATTTTGTCCGAGAGGAGTACACGATGTCGAAAAATTGAAAATTGCGGTAACCTAGTCATGATTATACTCATTCAAACCGTCTTGACTCCTTGATTCTGAATATGTTATTATCGAATCCCAATTCCTAAAATCTACCGGGTTACGGTAGTTTTTCTGAAAATTAAAAAATCGAAAATTTCAAAATTCTGTAAGTTTGTTAGTTTTCAATATTTTTCCACCGTTCTTGTCTCAAGAATACCGTAACCTTTCCAGCCATTCGAAAAACACCAACTCCAACCATTCGACTTCCGAACATATCGAGGCTATCAAAAACAAGAGTACGTAATGTTATTCAACTACGCCAACACTCTACCCGGATTTCAAGACCTGTCGAACGCGAGTCAGAATTTTTTGTTTCGAATTGCTTGTGGTGTGGATTTTGTGATCAGCTCTTCGTATTACACGAATTGTATTGGAACAGAGAGCAAACTGTTGATCAATCAAGATGGGACATATATTCAGATGATGCCTTTGCCTCTATTAGGGGATGAACCCGGAACTGAATTGATGTTCACGAAGAAAGAAGAGTTGGAGAAGTATAAAAATATTATTAAGGTTAGTTTGAACAAAATAAATTAATTTTTGAAAAAATTGAAAAAAAAAATCTTTTTTCGAAAAATTTTGAAGTTTTGAAAATTCTGAAAATTCTGAATTTTGAGATTCCGTCTCAAAACTAATTAGATTTGCTTCGAAATTTGAAGATTCAGATATAGCTCGTCAAAAGCTTTAAAAAAAGTATAATCATGACTAGGTTACGGTAATTTTGAGTTTTTGGGTCTCACCACGAAAACACATTTTCTACCGTAACCCAGCCAATTTTGAGATTCTAGTTTTGACAACTAGCCTGACCGCCATCACTCGCTCCGCTCGTTCCGGCGGCCAGGCCAGACGCGTTCCGCGTGTTGAGCTTTTTGTATTCAAATCACTTTAATCATGAACCATTCTCTTGAAAATACCAAACTGAACTTTTTTAACAACCCACAAAACCCCTTTTTTATTTTCATATCGCCTCGCGCGCGCGAGCAGAGGCGGGGAAGTATAGAAATGCAGCGCCCGACATCGAAACGGGCTCGCGTTGGCCACTATTGTTTACGTGTAGAGACGACCACTTTGCTTCTGGGAAGATGAAAATTTAATACTGAAAAACCACTAAAATGGCCGTAGAAAATTCCAAAGATTAAATTTTCAAAATCGGAAAAGACGGGCAAGTAGTAGTGAACTTTTCCTATCTTTTGGTCAAAAAATTATCAAAATCGGTCGAGAGGAAGCTGAGAAACTGCTTCCGACATGCGGACACACACACACACACGCACAAAAAATGTCGGCCTCATACTTTCGTAGTTTAAGAGAGAGGGCAGATAAGATATTTGGATTCAAAACGTCAAGGCGGTTTGAATGAGTATAATCACGACTAGGTTACGGTAACTTTCAATTTTCGGGTTTCGTGTAGTCCTGTCGGACAAAAACCGGAAAATTGAAAACTACCGTAACCCAGTAATGATTATACTCATTTAAACCCTCTTAATTTGCTAATTCCAAATATATTGTTTCCAGAACGTGAGTTTTAAAATTGACCAAGTTACGGTAGAAAATTTTTTTCATGGTGAGACCCTAATTCCAAAAAACTCAAATTACCGTAACCTAGTCATGATTATACTCATTCAAACCGTCTTGACGCGTTGATTCCGAATATATTATTTTCAAAAGGAAAGACTCAAAACTGACCGGATAACGGTAGTTTTTCTCGATTCAAAAATTCTTAAAATTCGAAAATTTCTAAAAAAAAATTGTTTTCAAATTCATGTAATTTTTTAAAGTATTGATATCATTCTACTTTTTCAATCCATTTTTGCTATTAATCTTGATTTCCAGCCACGAGTAAAATCCTGGATTGAGTTCATGCCCCTCTACGAAGCCCTTCACCCATCCTTCGAAGAGAATTGCATTCTGAAAGCGCTTTGTTGCTGGCAAACCGCCCATTTTAATCTACAAGAGTGTGATAAGGATACTGTAAGAAAACAGAAATCACTTTTGACCCAATGTCTTCTGAAATTGTGTACCGACACATTTGGAGACGTCGAAGGGCCGGTCAGGGCTGGAAATATCATTCTGTTTTCTTCTTCGATTTGTGTGAGTTTGGTGGTTACTGTAGGATTACTGTAGTCGCCAGGATTACGGTAGTTTTTTCCAATTTTTTTTATCTTGCAGTCAGAAGTGATGGAACTCGTCAACTCTCTTATCATCATGTCGTTCTTCGAAATAATGGATGGCGATCCGTTGATCAATGAGATTCTCAGTACTACTACCTTGTTTTCATAGAATAAACTGTTTTTGTTGACTTTGGAGTACGGTAGTTCGATTTCGAAAAAAAAAATTTTTTTCGAAAAAATTTGAAAAAAAATTTTTGAATTTTTTAAAAATTTTTTTCGAAAAGCAGGATACGGTCTTGGAAACTACGATATTCAGATTTTTGAGCTCACTAGCTCTAAAAGAAGCCCCATATTGCCTATATTCCGTCAACTTTTTTGGGTGCGTCGCGGTCGGCGTCGCGTGTCCCAAAAATAAAAGTTGACGGAATATAGGCAATATGGGGCTCATTTCAAAGCTAATGAGCTCAGGAATTCGAATTTCGCAGTTTCCAAAAGGAATTTTAAAGAATTTTGGAAGAAGTAGAAAATCTGAAAAAAAAAATTTTCTCGAAACCTGTTTCGAAAAATTTTTTTTGTTTTTCTATTTTTTTTTCTGTGTTTGGGTACGTATCTGGGTACTTGATTAGTAATACTACAGACAACCAATTTCTGTTTTCGAATTTTTTTCGTAGTCTGTGGGCTTTTCGTTCTCCGATATAATACATACTACAAGTAATAACACAAACCACAATGGAAGCCCAAAAATGAAAAGTTACCGTAAATAAGTCAAGAATGTACTCATTCGAATTGTTTTGAATTGCTAATTCTAAATATATCCTTTTCAGAGCCTAAAATCAAAAACTAAGTGAGTTACTGTAGAAAATGTATTTTCGTGGTGGGACCCAATATTTGAAAAATTCAGAAAATTTCAAAATTACTGTAACCTAGTCAAAATTATACTCATTCATACCGCCTTGTATTGCTGATTTTGAATATACTATTTCCGAATCCCGAATCTCAAATATAACCGAGTTACGGTAATTTTCCTGAAAATTCAAAAATTTTTGAAAATTTTATAATATTAAAAAAAAATATTTTTCGGTATTTGGAATATTGATATATGAATTAGAAAAATAATATATACTGAATATATCGCAAAAATGATTTCAACAGAATAAAAAATAATTATTTTTTTGAATTCTCCGTAGTCGAATCGGTAACCGATGCATCAGGGCTCATCAGGAATTTCACTTGCGCTAAAAAACCATTACAGTATACCCCTACAGTATCCCTCAAACAACCTCTGATAAGTTTACGGTATTCAGTGACAATAACCATAAAAGCAATGGAATCAATTGGTGGATATAAACTGAACAGAGAGCATAGCCATCCAGTCTGAAGACTAATCTCAATTCGAAATATCGGAGAGATAAGGGGTCCCAGAAGAATCGGACCAGCTGGAAGAACGAAAAGAAAAGTGGGGGCAAGGGTCTGAACGACCAGGGCCCTGAAAAGTTGCTTCTGAAGACGTTGATAGGTCTTCGAGAAGCCCTCCAACTTCTTTTTCATATGGAAATGGGTCTTCAGACCGAAGAAAATGATGACCAGGTAGTGGAGACCGATGACACTGACTCCTTGGATGAGAAAAAGAGAGGTTATTCCAGCGAAGTGTTTCGTCGTTATTCTGGAAGCTTTTTGAAGAAAATTGAAAAAAAATTTTTTCATATTTTTTCCGAAATTTTTTCCAAAATTTTTTCATATATTTTTTTCAATTCAAACTCGATTTTTCGGTCTTCTAACTATTGAAAATGAATGACTGATATCAATAGCTTCAAAATAAGCCCCATATTGCCTATATTCCGTTGACTTTAATTTTTGGGACACGCGACGCCGACCGCGACGCACTCAAAAGTTGAAAACTAACGTAATATAAGCAATATGGGGCTTATTTTAAAGCTATCAAGCTCAGAAATTATTATTGACTAGTCTCATAACCGTAAACTCGATTTAGGATGAAATTCTGAAAAAATCAAAATTTCGAAAAAAATTTTTTTTCAAAAATTTGATTTTTAATAAACATTTGGTATTCCGGCTCTGAAAACATTGAAATCGAATTTCTCAGCTCGTCAGCTTCAAAATGAGCTCCATATTGGCTATATTCCTACAATTTTTGTTTTTCCGGTGCGTCGCGGTCGGCGTCGCGTGTCCCAAAAATCAAAATTGACGGAATATAGGCAATACGGAGCTCATTTTGAAGCTAACAAGCTGAGGAAATTGAATTTTTAAAACGCGGAGCCAGATTTTCGTTTTATTTTTCAGATTTCCAAATTTTTCAAAAAAAATTTTCTTTTCAAAAATTCAACAAAAAAATTTAAAAATCAACAAAAATTAAAAATCAACAAAAAATTTTTCTTAAGCAGCAAAGCGCGATTTTATATCCTAGAGTCAAACCCCCGTGCTTGTACGAAAATTCAAATATTTCACGCCGATTTTCAAAAAAAAATTTGGAATTTTTAAAATTCAAAATCCACGTGAAAAAAAATTATTAAAGTGACCTTCCTATTTTTAATCAAAACATGACCGGGTGCCCTAAAAACGTGGATTTGAGCTTCCCGGGCGGCTCTCCGATCAGATTCAAAATCAGTTCCAATTTTCTGTCTCTCCGACTATGCCGCCTCCGGTTAAGAAATGGTTGTAATTAAAACGGAGCGATGAAAATTTCGATAATGTGAGTTTTTTCAGATTATTTCAGAATATTCTATCTCAAATTTTCAGCTATCTTAACATGAAAAACATCAAAATATTATGGTGATGCTCCTCTCTCAACTCAACTCGTTCATAATGGTTCCTCTGCCTTCTAATGGACTTGACACGTGGCATCGATTTTTTTTCCTTTTTTTAGTGAATAAAAATATTTTAATTTAACTCGTTTTTGATTTGCCACGTGGATTTTCAAAATTTTTTAAGTTTCCTAGATTTTTTTGGGACACGCGACGCCGACCGCGACGCCGACCGCGACGCACCAAAAATGAAAGTTGACTGAATATAGGCAATATGACGCTCATTTTAAAGCAAATAAACTCAGAAACTTGATTCAATCAGTTTTGAAGCCAAAAAATCAAGTTTCAGTTAAATTTTGGATTTTTGAAAAAAAAATTTTTTTTGAAATTTTTAATTTTTCAGAATTTCACCCGCAGTTCAGTTTTGGATCATAAAACATCCAAATTCAAATTCCTGAGCTCACTAGCTTCAAATTGAGCCCCATATTTTGAGCCTCACTATGAGAAACAGTATCCTCAGCTTATTAGCTTTGAAATGAGCCCATATTGTCTATATTCCGTCCACTCTCATTTTTGGGACACGCGACGCCGACCGCGACGCACTCGAAAAATAAAAGTTGACGGAATATAGGCAATATGGGGCTCATTTTGAAGCTAGCAAGCTTAGAAAACCAAATTGACTAGTCTCGAAAACAGGAAATTAGTTTTCATGCAAAAAAAATTGAAAAATGAAAAAAAAATTAAAAACTTTGAAAAAAAAAAAGAAAATTTTTTAAAAGTTAGCCACACTGCCACGAAAATTACAGTAACTCACAAACGAAACGATGACGAATCTCGGGACCTCTTCGATAGCCATCTCATAACCTTCCAACATCGCTTCCCTAAACGTTTTTCCCATCAAAACCAAAAAAAAGGGTCCTTACCTAACATAATCATCAGAAAACTTATCCGGCATACAATAAATATAAAACGATGTACAGTAAATGGCGCCAGGAATCAGGGAGTACGGTAGCCAGATCAGAATCCCTTTTCCATCGAACTTAGCGGCGAAATTCGGATGGAATAGAGTGACGTATCGATAGATGAATTGGATGGCAAGGAAGGCTACGATAGCCTCATAGATCCCGGCGTAAAATGCGATGGCAAATTGGAAAAATGATTGGGATGAGGTATTTAATGAGAAATAGACAAGAGCATTGTTGTAATTATGCATGAACGGTCTGGCGATGAGTTCCCATCCGGAGAAAAAAATTCCGGTGGAGGCGAAAGTGATGACCATTAGTTTATAGGTCCCTGTGATCTTTTTGACATGGACTACGGTCAAAAGGATAAGAAATAGGTTGGAGACAAGGCCAGCACAGAATCCGATCTTTGTGAAGATTGTCGAGTAGTCAAAGTAGCGTTTCATTGCTGACAATAAGAAAAAAGCTGCTCAGACGACGTAAGTTGGCTTCAAATGATAGGAGAATGAGGAACTACCATAAGCCGGAAGGCTGTTAATTAAGAAAAAAGACGTTTTCTCATTTCCTTTTATTCTTGTTTTCGTCTTAATTTTTATTTTGTATTCATGTGTGTCTCTTATTAATTGTAGTATGTGGGCTCTTAGGCGAAAACACACAGGCTCGAAGCAGACATCACTTACTGTGGAGTTAGTCATCCGGTTCATGGATAATCAGAAAAACTACCGTAACCCGGTTAGTTTTGAGTTTAAAGGTTCGAAACAATGAAATTTGGAATCAGGGAGTCAAGACGGTTAAAATGAGTATAATCATGACTAGGTTACGTTGATTTCGTATTTTTTTTGAAATTTTGGGTCCCATCAAGAAAATACATTTTCTACCGTAACTCATTTAGTTTTTTGTTTCAGGCCATAAAAAGTATATATTTAGAATCAGGGAGTCAAGACAATTCGTATGAGTATAATCTTGACTTATTTACTATAACTTTCAATTTTTGGGCTTCAATTGTGGTTTGTGTTATTACTTGTAGTCTTCTGTGTTATAGCGGAGAACGAAAAGCCCACAGACTACAAAAAAAATTCGAAAACAGAAATTGGTTGTCTGTAGTATTAGTAATCAAGTACCCAGATACGTACCCAGATCCAGAAAAAAATAGAGAAATTGAAAAAAAAAAACAAAAAAAAACAAAAAAAATCTAACTTTTTCGAAAAAACGGAATTTTCAGAAAAACTACCGTAACCCGGTTAGAGTCTAGTTTTGAGATTTGAAAATACTTTATTCAGGTTTAGCGCATCAATGCGGTTTGAATACGTATAATCATGACTAGGTTACCGTAATTTTGAATTTTTCATAATTTGGGTCCCACCAAGAAAATACATTTTCTACCGTAACCCGGCCAATTTCAAGTTTTCGGTTCTTAAAATAGCATTTTCAGAACCAGCATGTCAAGACGGTTTAAATGAGTATAATCATGACTAGGTTACGGTACCTTTGAATTTTCTCGTGTACTCCTATCGGACAAAAACTTATTTCCACCGTAACTCGACTATTTTTTGAAATTCTTGGGATAAAATTATATATTCAGAATTAGAAAATTAAGACGGTTCTAATAAGCTTATTTTTGGGAATGTATCTCAATTTTGAGTTTTTGACCTACTTGGCGCCAAAACAAAAAACCATACTTACCGTACCAAAAACTAGCGTGAAGTGTGAAAATATTGCGGAGGAGATTGCTACGAATTAATTATTGATTTTCGAAGCAATGGCCTACGCAACATTCTCAATCTGTCAAGTAGAGAGCCTAGAAATGAAACCTGGGGTGCCCTAATATGGGGAAAAGTGGGCGGAGCCTAAATGGTATTTACACCCAAACCTATGTATTACACTTTGCAATTCAACGACAAAGAGGAGGAAAGTGAACAAATAAAGAGAGTTTAAGGAATAATGTTTGTTGTCAATCCTTCCCATGTTGACACACTATTCGCACCTTTTAGGGGGGTTTTAAAGGGGGGAGGGGGTACCCTTTTAAGGCTTTGTTATTGTTCCCGGCAAAGACTATTTCATAAGAACACATTATTATAGCAAAAAATTTCAAGAAATTCGGACGGTTCTAACAGGTTTTAGAGCCAATTATGCAAATGCGCTCTAGTGAACTAGCGTTTTGGATAATGGGATTGCCTTGAAAAAAGTTTGGAAACCTTTAGAATAGTGCGAGAAATCATTTCTGAGGTTTTCAGAAAAATTGGATTATTTTTTATTTTTTTAGTAAGTGCGCTCCATCGAACTTTCGTTGTAACTTGACTTTAAATTATTTTTTACGTTTTAGAAAAATTTAGGAAACATTGAAATTGCTACTGGGAAACAATGTGTAAAATTTGGAGTCGATTGGAGCATTTTCAGGTTTAGTGTGCAAATGCGGCTCTTGGAAGTTTCAGAAAATGCTTAAAACAGTACCAGAAACCACTTATAAAAGTTTCAGATCAATTGGAGCATTTCTGATTTTTTCAGTAAGTGCGCTCCACTGAACTACTGCTATAACTCAGTCCAGGATTAACTAAACTTGATGAAAATATCAGATCAAGCTTCCAGAAAATCCAGAGCCTCCCACAAAAAATTTCAGCGCGATTGGAGCATTTTTGGTTTTTCGGTGCAAATGCGCTCAAGCGAACTTTTGCGAGAAACGCTCGGATAGAGCTGAATATGTCAGAACGATCTCCCCTAAACTTCAAAACGTTCCACAAAAAATTTCAGAACAATTGGAGCATTTTCAGGTTTAGTCAGTAACTGCGCTCCACTGAACTATCCCTATAACTCCGCTTAAACTTGTCAGAAAGAGCCAGAATTTTTTGGGTATGTTTTTCAAGGGCTCTGAAGTTTTTCTAGATAGTTTCTGACAGCAGTTTTTCTCAAGGAACAAAAAGTTCAATATCGAGAAATGTTTATTAAAACTATACAGTAGTAATTAAAAATTGAAAAGAGAAGCGAAGAATCCCTTTGGTGGGGCACCGGTTGGTGGTGGTCCAGTTGGTGGTGGTCCAGTTGGTGGGGATCCTGGTGGTGGTGGAGGTGGGCTACCTGGGGCTCCAGAAGGTCTTGGTGGTGGGGATCCAGTTGGAGGAGCTCCAGATGGTGGTGGAGGTGGTGGGGATCCTGGGGCTTGTCTCTTTCCTCTGACAGGTGGGGATCCTGGGGCTCCGGTTGGGGGTGGTCCACTTGGTGGGGCCCCGGATGGTGGTGGTGGAGGAGATCCAGGGGCTCCTGATGGTCTTGGTGGTGGGGATCCAGTTGGTGGGGCTCCAGAAGGTGGTGGAGGTGGAGATCCGGCTCCTGGTGGTGGTGGTGGACCTCCAGAAGGTGGTGGTGGTGGGCTACCCGGGGCTCCAGAAGGTCTTGGAGGTGGGGATCCAGTTGGTGGGGCTCCTGGACCACCGGAAGGTGGTGGAGGTGGAGATCCGGTTGGTGGTGGTCCACTTGGTGGGGCTCCAGATGGTGGTGGTGGTGGGGATCCTGGTGGTCCTGATGGTCTTGGTGGTGGACTACCTGGAGCTTGTCTCTTTCCTCTGACAGGTGGGGATCCGGTTGGTGGGGCTCCTGGGGCTCCAGAGGCTCCGGATGGTGGTGGTGGTGGAGGGGATCCTGGGGCTCCGGTTCCTGGTGGAGGTGGTGGAGGGGATCCTGGGGCTCCGGTTGGTTGTGGAGGTGGGCTTCCTGAAGCTCCTGATGGTGGTGGAGGTGGTGGAGAACCTCCAACTGGTGGTGATCCTCCGACCTGTCTCTTCTCTCTCAATGGTCTTCCAGTTGGTGGACTACCAGTCGGTGGGGATCCTCTTGGTGGTCCTGGACGTCCGGTTGGTGGGCTACCAGTTGGTGGTGATCCGGTCGGACGATCTCCATGTGGACGACCCTCTGGAACCTGACGCTTTCCGAGGAAATGTCCCGATGTCACTTGTCCTCCGAATCCTCCGTTCTGAAGAAAAATAGTTAGCTACAGTATCCTCGCTAGGTTACGGTACCTGTCCTTGTCCTCCGAAGCCTCCTTGTTGCCCTTGTCCCTGGTTTCCGCCTTGTTGTCCTTGACCTCCGAATCCTCCATTCTGAAAAGTATTTTTTAGCTACAGTACCCCTTAGAAACAATTTCAGAGCAAAAAATGCAAGTGCGCTCTACCGAACTATCTCTAAAAATGCTCCAAAGTGGCTAGAAATTATCAAAAAATGCTAAAAACAGTACAAAAAACTGTCCCTGAAAATTTCAAAGCAATTCGAGCATTTTTAATTTTTTGATGCAAGTGCGCTCTACTGAACTATCACTATAACTCGGCCCAGGATGGTCTAAACTGGATGGGAATTTCAGATCAAGCTTTATTAGACTCTGGGACTACACCCACAAAATTTCAGATTATTTGGGGCATTTTGAAATTTTTGAGGAAAGTGCGCTCCACTGAACTATTGCTATAACTCAGCCCAGGATGATGCAAACTTGATGAAATTTCTAGACAAAGCTTTGTTAGGCGCTAGGACTACCTCCAAAAATTTTCAGAGCGTTTGGAGCATTTTTAGGTTTAGTCAGTAAGTGCGCTCTACCGAACTATCCTTATAACTCAGTCCAGGATGGTCCTAACTGAATGAAACTTTCAGCAAATGCTCTGTTAAACTTCAAAACTTTTTCCAAAACTTTTCAGACTACAGTACCCCTCTCCTAGATTACGGTACCCCTCCTACCTGTCCTCCCTGTTGTCCTCCGAAACCTCGTTGTTGACCTTGGTTTCCTTGGTTTCCTCCTTGTTGACCTCCGAATCCTCCATTCTAAAAAATAATTTTTGTAACTACAGTACCCCAGGATTACTGTACCTGTCCTCCTTGTTGTCCTCCGAAACCTCCTTGGTTACCTCCTTGTTGTGGGGCACCGGAAAATCCACCGAATGGTGGTGGGGATCCGTTCTGAAAATTGGTTTGGGTTACTGTAGCTACGGGATTACTGTACCCCAGATTACTGTAGCTCCCCAAAAACCAACCTGTCCAAATCCTCCTTGGTTTCCTCCCTGCTGTGGGGCTCCTGAGAATCCGAATGGTGGTGGGGATCCATTCTGAAATTGGGTTACTGTAGTTCTGAGATTACGGTAGTCTAGGTTACTGTAGGGATACGGTACCCAAGATTACTGTAGGTCAAAAAAACCAACCTGTCCTCCGAAACCTCCTTGGTTTCCTCCTTGTTGTGGGGCTCCAGAGAATCCGAATGGTGGTGGGGAACCGTTCTAAAAGATTACTGTTGGTTACGGTAGCCTGGGTTACTGTACCTGTCCTCCTTGTGGTGGGGCACCGGAAACTCCGAACTGGTTGTTATTTTCGCCGAAGCCTCCTTGCTGACCGCCGAAACCGCCCTAAAACCAGATTTTGAAGCGAAAAATGCAAGTATGCTCTACCGAAATATTGTAGCTCGGTTTAAAATTATTCTGGGCTCTTGAAAATATCAGAAAATGCTTAAAATAATAATAGAAATTATTCCTAAAATTTTCAGAGCAATTGGAGCATTTTTGATTTTTCGGTGCAAATGCGCTCCACCGAACTTTTGGTGCAACTCGGTTCAAAATTATTTCCGGGTTTAGAAAAATATTGAAAAATATTAAGATGGCTTCTGGAAAGCAGTATGTTGAAATTGGAATCAATTGGAGCATTTTGAGGTTCAGTCAGTAAATGCGCCCCGCTGAACTAATACCGTAACTCAGTTCTGGATGGTCAAATCATGCCGAAAATTTTAGGATGAGCTCTATCACGTTTTAGATCTGTCTCCAAAAAATTTCAGAGCGATTGGAGCACTTTCAGGTTAAGTCAGCAAATGCGCCCTACTGAACTAATACAGTAAATCAGTTCTGGATGGTCCATTCTGGACAAAAACTCTAGGATGAGCTTTTTGACGCTTCGTGACTATCCCCAGAAAATTTCAGAATTATTGGACCATTTTTAGGCTTGGTCAGTAAGTGCGCTCCACTGAACTATCTTCATAACTTAGCCTAAACTAGTTGGATTAAGCCAAAATTTCTCAGCAAGATAGAGTACGGTAAAATAAATTGAAAAAAAAATTTTTCAAGTGACTAACCTGTTGTTGGGCTATACCTGTGGCTACTGTAGCCAGAAGAACAAAAATAAATTTGGCCATTCTGGAAAATGATACATTCACCTTTGCCCCAAGGGGTCTTATATACCCCCGCACAAAAGTTTTGATGCTGAATTTTGGCTCCGCCCACTTTTAGTCATCCCATGTTTAGACAGGCCTCTCTACATCTGTCTCAAATAGGGGGGAAGAGTCTGGAAATGTTTGTATTGGGATGGATGGATGAGAGAGAGAGAGAGAGAGAGAGAGAGAGAGAGAGAGAGAGAGATGTTTATCGAAACAAGGATACCCCCCACGCGCGTGACAGATTTAGAGAACGATCAGATGTGAGCTGAGGAGATGATCACAAACATTTTTTTGATTCTGAAGTTGTTATTTTGGGGGACAACTTCCGGTTGAAATTGTTGTTATGAGTCATGGAAATAGCTTAAAATATTATTGAAGATCAGTCCTAAAAGTTTGGGAGCGATTGGAGCATTTTTGGTTTTTCGATGCAAATGCGCTCTACTGGACTTTGGTCATAACTCGGTTCGAAGCTTTTCGAGACTTCTAAAATTTGCAGAAAATGCTTAAAATGGTGCCAGAGAGCACCACCAGAAACTTCAGTGCAATTGGAGCAGTTTCAATTTTTCGATGCAAATGCGCTCTGTTGGACTTTGGTCATTACTCGGTCCGAAATTGTTTAAAACGTCTAAAAATTCCAGAAAACCCTAAATTAAGGTTACGGATTAATCCCCAAATTTTTCAGGTCAATTGGAGCAATTTCAGGTTTTCGATGCAAGTGTGCTCCACCGAACTTCTGCTGTAAACCCGTTGTTTTTCATGTTTCATCAAAAAAAAAGTTTTTATCAAAGTTCGCGAACATTTTTTTGTGTTCTCTTTTTCCCAGTATATGTAAATATCATGTCTTTCAATATAACAACATGCAAAATGATCTAGAACATTTTCTGAAACAGCGTGAACCTTTATTATTAGAACATACTATACAGAAAATTCAAAAACGTCATCTGGATAGCGGCAATGAGTGGAAATGGTGGAAATACATGGTTCCAGCATCCAAATGTACCTGAAAGTGTGTTTTTGAAAGAAAAAGAAATTGTTGAGTCTGCAAATGCGCTCCAGTGAACTTTTGCTATATCTTGGTTCAAAATTGTTGAAACTGTCTGAAATTTTTATAAAATGCTAAAAACAGTACCAAAAACCACTCCTAAAAATTTAAAAGCAATTGGCGCATGTTTGATTTTTTGGTATGCCAGTGTGCTCTACCGGACTTCTGTCATAACTTTGTTCAAATTTATTGAAATACGATGAAATTCACAGGAGATATTAAAAATTTCTTGAACAACTTTTCCAACAAAATTCGTTTCAATTGGAGCAATTTTCAACTTTAGTATGCAAGCGCGCTCTACCGAAAAACTGCCGAAAATATTCCAAAATTGCTGGAAATTTTTTTCCAATAATTAAGGGCTATTCTTTAATTTTCTGAATTACTTTGAGCTATTTTCAAGGTTTCAATATGCAACTACGCTCTAGCGAACTATTGTTAAAAATGATTTTCTGCAAACTTCGAGCAAAGCACATAGAAAATATTCGTTCGATGCTCTCTGTGCAAAACTCAAGGAGCGGGGGGCTATTTGGTCAGCTGATAGCACCCACCACTCAGTTTCTCCCTGATATTTCCCGTAGGTGTAGTATTTAGTGCATTTTCGGTTCGATGATGGATTCTTGTTCAGGACCTGAAAAGAAGAACATTGAAAAAAACTTTTTTTAATTTTTTGTGGACTCACATGAACTTCAAAATCCTTCGGACATCGGATAGGACAAGCCAGACGCAATTTCGGGTTACTGTCACTGGGTTCCCGGCGACAGATGATTTTCAAATCGAGGTTTTGTAGTTTGGAGTCGGGGGCTGAGAGGGTGCATTGATCCACACCATTTTCAGACTGACAGGTTAGGGTTCGATTTTCTGGAAATTTATTTTTCAGCTGAAAAACTGAGTTCTTAAAAATTTCAGAGCAATTGGAGCAATTTTGGTTTTTCGATGCAAATGCGCTCTATTGGACTTTTGCTATACGTTGGCTCAAAGTGGTTTAAAGTGGCTGGAAATTTCAGAAATTGCTAAATATAGTATAAAAGTGAAGCATAAAAAATTCAGATCGTTTGGAGCATTTCTTGTTTTTTGATGCAAGTGCGCTCTTTTGGACTTTTGCTTGAACTTGGCTCAAAATGCTTTAAAATGATTAAAATTTTCAGAAAATGCTAAAAATAATATAAGAAACCTTTCCTGAAATTTCAGAGCGATTGAAGCGATTTTGATTTTTCGATGCAAATGCGCTCTAATTGACTTTCACCGTAACATAATTCAAAATAACTGAAAACTTCAAAAAAAATTATTTTCAGTTAAAAAGTAACCTACCGTATCGAAAAGCGGCTTCAGAGAAGTTCACAAGAATGAATAAAATAGTCCAAATGAAAATCATGCTGATCTTATTATTATAGAGGACAATAATGGATTATGATAATAACATTATCATATTGTTCAATATGAACAGGAAACGGGTTTCTACATGATAAAGAACTGACGTTTATTATTTATTCGAGAAAATATATATCTTGATAGAGCGTATTTCCTAGTTAAAGCAAAAGTCCAATAGAGCGCACTTGCACCCAAAAATTCAAAAATGCTCTAATCGCTTTGAAACTTTCAGGGACAGTTTTTAGTATTGTTTTTAGCATTTTTTCAGATTTTTAGTGATTTCGGAGCATTTTCAGCAATAGTTCGGTAGAGCGCACTTGCATTTTTTGCTCTAAAATTGTCTCTGACCTATTCCTGACCCATACAGATTTTTTCCACAGATTTTTTTTCTTCGCTTTTCCCTCTCTATGTTTACATATATCCACCACTTGTAATTGTCTATGTCTATGTGTGTGTGTGTGAAGTACACTATTCGGACATACTGTACAGTGAAGAAGAAGAACAGAGACGAAGGAAGAGCAAATACAAGACGGGTGAGAAACAACAACATTTCATTTCTACAATTCTTACGATTCTTCTCAGATGGATTTTTTTCTTAAGGAATTCGAGTTTTTTGTTACGGTAAAGTACATATTGAAATTTCGAAAAATCCAAAAAATTTAATTTTTCCGTAAAAAATTTTTTTTTGGTTTCCAATTGCTTTTTGATTTATTTTCATTATTTCTCATCCCTGAATCAATTTCCAATCTCTCTGGAGTCTTATTAAACTAAGGAACTCTTTCTTCTCTTCCCACCCTGATTGACGGAGACTCATTTATCTTCTCGCCTTTCTTCCAGGAGGATGAACGACAACTGTTCCTTTTGTCTTTTGATTCTTTCTTTCTTTCTATATTCCTCTTTTTTCTTTTCTATTTTTATTCAGCTTGAAATTTTTTTCGAATTTTTTTCTCTTCCTATTTTCTTATAATTTCATTCCTAGACCTTTTTTTATTTTTGTTTACAGTTAAACCTCTAAGTTGCTCAACTTTAACGGCATTTATCTTTGTTTCCAATGGAGATATTAAAAAGTGCTCAACTAACAAAATGTTTATTTTAATGTGAGCAACAATTTCTTAGTTGACCATTTTTTAATATCTTCAGCGGGAACCGAGATAAATGCTGTTAAAGATGAGCAACCAAGTCTATTGATGAGAAATCTTTTTTTAAAGATTCCTTAACAATTTTTTTGCATTTATATTATTATGCTTATTACAAGCTCTTCCTTATAATTTCTATAATAATGAATCTTTTTAGTCAGTTTCTCTTTTTTCATAATTTTGCTTCTATATCGATTATTATGAATTTTAAAATTCTCACTATATTTTCGAATTTTTTATTTTTTTCTGTCATCATAGAAATTGAAAAAAATATAAGGAAAGAAATTACTGTAGATAATGATTACAAGAGAAGAATAGTTTCAACTATCCTAATTTCCCCTCATTTTCTTTCTCTTCCCTCTCTCCTCCCTACCTTTCCCCCTTCTACCGGATAATAATTATTGTCCTTCTTCTTCTCCTCCCGGTTATTAAAAGAATCATCATCTTCTTCTTCTCCTAGAAGACGATGACAGAAGAAGAGAATAGAAATTAGAAGAAGAAGGGATACCTGTCTTCACAATTCCAAGAGACACGGTTCCGCCGCATTTAGTAGGAAAATGGGATTTCTCATTGTTTTGTTTAGCTTCATGGGATAGTTTTGGGCTAGATGTTAAGCTAACAGGAGGGTTTAATGGATTTTAGCATAGAAAATAGTAGAATGTCATGAAAGAATTTTGCTCTCACTTACTATTAGAAATAAGAAAATTATATTAACATCATATTTATATTCCATTTTTCAATTTTTTCCTCCTAACTTTGCTTTTTTCCTTTTTTTTAGTTTTCGAAAAATCTTTTCTAGTTGTCTTAAATGTTTTGCTCTTTATTTATTCTTTTCATAACCTTTACTTTTATAACCATTGACTGTCCTTAAATACCGTAAAATTTCTAATTGGTCTGGTTGCTCAACTTTAACAGCATTTATCTCGGTTTATAATACAGATATTGAAAATTGGTCAACTAACAAAATGTTTCTCTTAATATGAGCAACATTTTGTTAGTTGACCACTTTTCAATATCTCTATTGGGAACAGAGACAAATGCTGCTGAAGTTAAGTGACCTACAGTAGTAGTTCTTTTTTCAATTTTTCTGTTTATCACTTTTTTCGACTGTTATTCCTAATGATTTAGCTGTCTTTTTTTCCTTTTTTCATTAAAATGTAGTATGCATCCTTTTTTTTTTATACATATTTCTTCTTCTAAGCCTTTTTTTATTTACAATAATCTCTAATCTATTTTTTTCCTTTTTTTATTCTCTAGAAATTTTTTTCTTTTTTTTTTATTCTCTAGAATTTTTTCCATTTTTCCCATAATTTCCGGAATTCCTATAGAATCCCATCTGAATTTCCATCCTCTTTTCCTTTTTTTTCCGAAAGAATTTCAAAAAGAAAAGGAAGAAAGAATGATAAAATATCAATATACCCACATTTCCTTCCTTATCATCCCTCCCTCCATCCCGAAAACTAAAAGAAGAGACCGAGAAACAAAAAGAAAATATTTTTGTTCTTTTTCAATATTATGTGTGTGACTCTTGACGTTTCCTCCTTTTTTTTCAGTTCTTCCGCCTTTTTCTTCTTCTTATATACTTTTTGATTTGAACGGAAAAAAGGAAAAGAAAAAATTACGAAATTTTTTTTTCGAAAAATTTTCAAAATTTGCATTGAAAATGTGTCAAACTTACTGTAATAATGGGTTGGTCACAAAATCTATGACCACGATCCCTCCCCTTATGACCAGGAACCCTCTTTTTACTCCAATCTTCCCCGGAGAAATCATAAAACGGGCACACACACATACACATACACATAAACCCCTCTTTTCGCGGGGGGTATTCACATTTATTATTGATCTGTTCAACACTCACTTTCCACGTCTTTTTCTCTTTTTATTCTAGTATCAGTTTTGTGCGAGGTTTTGGTTCTAGAAATTTCAATTTTTTTTAAATTTTGGGAAGGAAATTTTTTCAGGGGTTTTTTTTCTGACATTTTTCTGCTTTCAGAGGGTTTCCTTATGATTTTTAGTGGTTTCTGGACTCTAGAAAAAAGTTTCCATGTTCCTTCTTATCATTTACATAATTGAAAGTTAATTTTAAAAACTAGAATTAAAAAAGTTTTTTCGCAAAAAATATTTTTATCCTTGTTTTGACTTTTTTTTAGATTAAAAGGAGTTTTAGAGGTCTAAAACAGCAGAATGAGAAATTTTTCTCTGTTTTTTCATTTCTTTTATTTTAGTTTTAAACCAGTTTGTACAAAAATTGAAAAATAAACTTTTTTCGGATTTTTTTTCAGAATTCAGATAATTTCTAGTGTTGTTTTTGACACCAAATTGAGTACCTTACATTTTTATCCATATTCCACAATTTTGAACACTAATTTTTATCCAGAAACTAAAAAATTTCGAAAATTTTTTTATTTTCAATTTTCGAAAAAAAAAAAATTTTGTCAATTTTTTGAAAAACTGTACTTTTGCTAAATTTCAGCGCTGATTTCTTCAAATCAGCCCCTTCCACCCAAAAACTTCTAATTCTCCGCCCCCTTTTACCCCTATCCAGACGGTTTTCAGACGATTTTTGGAAATTGTGCATTTTGTCGTAGAGGTGTTTGCACACAATCCAAACTACAGTAATCCCCCCGGAAATCCTTATTTTAAGAGATAGGGGCCCCCAGGAATTAGGGTTTCCACCAATTTCCGATGCGAATTTCAAATCTGGTGACGGATTTTCGGGGTTCTTGAGAAAAATTTTTGAAAAAAATTTTTTTTTTGAAAAATTCAAAAAAAGAAACGTGTAATCCTCTCGGAGGACTACACGTGTCAACAACCATCGACCACTCTGTTGACCATCATGTGTTTATCCGGAAGAGAGAGTCGTTCCCGTCGAACTTATTTCTTATTCATTTGACATCTTCTTTCTCTTTTTTTATTTTTAGTCGACTATCCCTCCCCACCCTCACCTCTACCCCTTTTTTCATTTTTTTCTAGTTTGAATCATTTTTTTTGGAGATTTGAGGGGTAGAAATGGTGCTTGAGATAACCAGAAAATTTTCTAGATCCTTTTTTAAACCTAGTTTTTTGTTTAATTCGAAAATTTGAATTTTAGAGGAAAAAATTTTCAAAAAAAATTTTTTTTTGAAAATTTGTTCCCAAGTTGCTCAGTTTCAGAGCAAAACCACTGAAAAAGTTTTTTTTTGAATTCAGCTTGTCAAGAGCTTTGAAATGAGTATAATCATGAGTAGGTTATCATAATTTTGAATTTTTTGAATTTTTGGGTCCTACCATGAAAATGCATTTTTTACCGTAACTCGGTCAATTTTGAGTTTTCAACATCGAGAACAGTATATTTAGAATTAGCAAGTCAAAACGGTTCGAATGAGTATAATCATGACAAGGTACGGCCTATTTTAGGTTTTCCAAAAATTTTGTTCGAGAGTAGTACACAAAAAAACCGAAAATTGAAAATTACCGTAACCTAGTCAAGATTATACTCTTTCAAACCGTCTTGACTTCCTGATTCCAAAAATATTACTTTCAGAGCCAAAAACTCAAAACTGGCCGGATTACGGTAGTTTTACACACCTCTATTACCTTGATTCACTGAAAATGTCAAGAAAAAAATTTTTTTGGCATTTTTAGAAAAAAAAAATAAAGTAAAAGAATGTTATTTATCACTTTGAGGAAAAGAAGAAAATAATGTGGTTGAGAAGCCGAGAAGAGCTGCTCTATTCTTCATGCCATTCAAATGGAAATAATAGGGTACTAGAAGGGAGAGTCAGCTTTCTAGAAGAGAGAGAGAGAGAGAGAGAGAGAGAGAGAGAGAAGGAAGAGAAGCCATATGTTTTCGATGAAATCCCGTTGAGAACTGCTTATTTTTTGACTTTTGCGGGAAAAAATGGGAAAAAATTTTTTCGAAAATTTTTTTTCGATTATGGTTATTAGAGCTACCGTAATCCACAAAAATCTATGTTTTTGGTTAAGGAAACTTGGATTTTTGGAATCAGCTAATTAAGCGGGTTAAAATGAGTATAATCATGACTAGGTTACGGTAGTTTTGAATTTTTCGAATTTTGGGTCTCATCACGAAAACACATTTTCTACCGTAACTCGGTTGATTTTGAGTTTTGGGATTTTAAAACAATATATTTGGAATCAGCTAGTCAAGTCGGTTGAAATGAGTATAATCATGACTAGGTTACAAAAATGTTGAAAATTTTCAATTTTGGGTCTCACCACGAAAATGCATTTTCTACCGTAACTCGGTTGATTTTGAGTTTTGGGATTTTAAAACAATATATTTGGAATCAGCTAGTCAAGTCGGTTGAAATGAGTATAATCATGACTAGGTTACAAAAATTTTGAAAATTTTCAATTTTGGGTCTCACCACGAAAATGCATTTTCTACCGTATCTCGGTTAGTTTTGAGATTTAAGCTTGGAAAAATATATTATATTTTCACGAGGACGTGAGCCATCGCTTAAAGGCGCAAGAACAAATGTTCTCAGGCTCCTGCAACGAAAAATAATTTTTTATCACTGGAAAAAATTATTTACGTGGTGAGACCAAAAGTTTTCAATGGTAATTAATTTTTTTCAGTGATAAAAAATTATTTTTCGTTGCAGGAGCCTGAGAACATTTGTTCTTGCGCCTTTAAGCGATGGCTCACGTCCTCGTGGAAAGATAATATATCCAGAATCAGCAATTTAAGTCGGTTTGAATGATTATAATCATGACTAAGTTACGGTAATTTTGAATTTTTCAAAATTTCGGGTCCCGTGTACTCCTCGTGGACAAAAATTTTTTTTTCGTCGAAATTTGTTTTAACTTGTTTCTAACCTTTTTTAAAATTAACTCTAGCTCTTAGAAAAATATCCCCAAGCACATATCCCCATAAATTTCAGATTTCGGGTTTCGCCACGACTTTAAAGGCGCATAGGTAGGTCAAAATTAAAATTGATAGGAATATAGGCTTGTGGGTACTTTTCTGAACCGGAAAAACAAGCTGAATCCAAATTTTGATACGGCGTAAAGTAATTTTCAAGTTCCAGATTCCTAGAACTCAAAATATGTTTTCCAACCAATTGTTTTTCTAATATGTGTTGTTGTAAGTCCACTCATTTTCTAACACCTCGGCAACAACACTCTGTCTGCGTCTCTCAGTCTACTAACACTCTCTTTTTAAATGAGTAGCATAGAATTATCGGTTAATCTGCATTTCCCCTCCTCCTCTTCCGACGGCCAGTTCTTCTCCCCCACCCCGTTACATATATATGTTTACATATATATGAAAATGAAAACGACGGTGTTGAACAAAAGTTTTAAAGGGAGAAGAGAGAGAGAGAGAGAGAGAGAGAGAGAGAGAGAGAGAGAGTTTCAAATATTTGTTCATGACATTTTTTTTTTGGTTTTCAGAAGTAACCTAAGCCCCCCGGGGGGAGGGGGAAGGTTTTGGGGTTTAGGTTCCCTGACTCTCCTAGTAGGTCTTTTTCTTTTTTATCAATCCCTTTCTTTCTATTTTTTATCTTTTTTCCTCACCTTTTCTTCCATTTTCCAGGTTTTTCCCCTCTTTCTTGCCTTTTTTCTCCTTATTTTCTTGTTTTCTTCCTTTTTTTATCACTTTGATTTTCTGAAATTTCCCTCATTTTTCCTAGATTCCTTTTTAAATTTTTTTCCGTCAGTTTTAAGGCCCAAAAATTCAAAAAAAAATTTTTCGAAATTTTTTCTCGGAAAAATTCTCAAATTGCTCAGTTTAAGCCTAATCCTCACTAAATAAATATTTTCGGACTCAGCAAGTCAAGAGCTTTAAAATAAGTATAATCATGACTAGGTTACGGTAATTTTGAATTTTTCGATTTTGGGTCCCACCACGAAATTACATTTTCTACCGTAACTTGGTCAGTTTTGAGATTCCGGCTCCGCAAATAACATATTTGAAATTAGCAAGTCAAGACAATTCAAATGAGTATAATCTTGCCTAGATTCCACAAACTTTCAAATTTCGGGTATCGTGTACTCCTCTCGGACAAAAAATTTTTTTTTCTTCAAATTTTCTTTTTTTTTCTTTTTTTCCTCTTTCGTATCACTAAATTTTCAATTTCAGATTCATCTAAACTATGCGGGACCCTCTCCTTCTCCTCCTACTAACCATTCCTACAGTACTCTCCGACTACTGTGGTGAGCACAAGGTGCCCTTTGGAATGGAGGTTCACAAGAACGGAAACGTCAATATTCTCTGTTCGAGACCAAATTGTCACGAGAAAAAATATGCGGTACAGTAATCCCTATCCAACCTACAGTAACCCCCCTGATTTTCAGGAATGTCCAGAAAGAGCGACTGCCACGTCATGCCCGTCGAATTCGTCGTGGGTGGGCGGAGTCACACAGCATGCCGACGGTGGATTACGGTTGATGTGTTGTGAATACGATCTTCTTCCGATTTATTCGACGGTACAGTATGAAAAGGTGAGCGATTTTTTTTAATTTCGAAAAAAATTGCATTTTCGAAAATTTTTGAATTTTCAAAAAACTCAAAATTTCTGGGTTTTTCCGTATTTAAAATTGAAAACTAATGTCAAATTCGAATTTAGCGCCAAAAACTACCCCTAGACACTTTTTTCTAGGCCCCTAACTCTCAAAATAAAAATTTGGATTACTGTAGTTTGGATTGTGTGCAAACACCTCTACGACAAAATGCACAATTTCCAAAAATTGTCTGGAAACCGTCTGGATAGGGGTAAAGGGGCGGAGATGCCGAATTTTAGGATGGGAGGGGCTGAAAATGGGCGTGGCTTCCTGAAATTTCAGAAAAATCCAGGAATTTCCGATTTTTTTGAAAAAATTTAAAAAATTTTTTTGCAAAATTAAAATTTTTTTTGAATTTTTCCGAATAAAAAAAGCAAACCAAAATTATATTTGCAGTTAACCATCCGTCCCGGAGAATATTTCGAAGGCGACGAACAAATGGACGGGGATACGGTAACCGCTTTCGACCTGATCGGAAACATCGACCAAGTGACGGATTCGAATGGAAACTACTCTTATAATCTGTTGATCTATCGATATCATTGTGGAAATATTCCGGATACCCCACCGGCGTGGTATATGAAAAAACAGTGGCCGTATTGGGAATAATTTATTTTAGTTTGGGTTTTTTGAAAAATTATTTTTTTTTTGGCGGGTGCTCTTCCGGGTTTACCCTTTTCTATTTGGTTGCCTTAATTTTATTGTGAAAATTTGAATTTAGAAAGAAATGAATTTTTAAATAACAATTTTTTTTCAGAACACAATTTTCAGGAATTTTGAAATTTGCGAAAAAAAATTTTATTTCATATTTTCCGAAAATTCTGAAATTCCGGAATTTTTTGGAAATTTCTGGTGGCCACGCCTATTTTCAGCCCTCCCCACGCTGAAATTCAGATTCTCCGCCCCCTTTTACCCCTATCCAGACGGTTTTCAGACGATTTTTGGAAATTGTGCATTTTGTCGTAGAGGTGTTTGCACACAATTCAAACTACAGTGATCCCCCGGAAATCCTTATTTTAAGAGAAAGGGGCCTAGGAAAAAGTGGTTCGGGGTAATTTTTGACGCTGATACCGAATCTAATGTCAGATTTTAGAGATTCTGAAGTTTCGGGGGAGAAAATTTAGTTTTCTGCGGAATTTCAGTTTCATTTTCTTCTCAATAGGAATTTTTCGTCAAAAAAACAAATCTTTCTGAAATTCAAAAAACGTGAATAAAATAACCGGGTAACCCTATTTCATTGCCTATAAAAGAAAGAGGTTTCCCCCTCAGACCCTTATTCCACAATCAATTTTCGACTATTGGAAAAAGAAGAATCGAAGAATGAAGGTGCTTCTGGTACTCTTCTTCATCTTGTCCTGTGCAATGGCTACGCGTGTCAAGAGGGAAATTATTACGGAAAAGGAAAAACAGGAGACAGTTGAAATGGCCAACCAAATCCGGGGACGCCTAGCTGTACAAAAAAACGTTGCTAATGTGAATAAGCTGGTAAGAAGGAGACTACAGTAATCCTTGACTAACTCCAGTTTCAGGTCTACAGCGACAATGTGAAGTTTCCGGATAGGTGTGAATATCATGTCCCAGACAATGTGGTACGCCTCCACAAACGAATTCTTTGGGAAGTGGTTGATTCAATATACAAAGCCTCGCCATACGATCAATTCTTCATAATGACGCATCAAACTGCGCTCAATTGTTTCAATCCGAAACAGAAATTCATTGGATGTAAGATGATGGAGTGCCAAGTCGGTGATAAGAAAGGGGAGATCGCCAATTGTATCTGTGGACCGGAACTCGCGTTCCAGGAGTCGGATATTGTGACAGGAAAGCCCGGATTTAAGTGTCCTGGAACAGTTGAAGATGGATTATGTGTTGGTGGTGGATCATCTGGTGGAAGTAGTGGAAGTGGTAGCAACGAGGGTGGCTCCTCCTCTTCCATCTTCTCCATTGGAACTCTTCTTCTTCTGGCCATCTTCTACTTGATCTTCTAAGAACTACTCGTGTATTCCTTGTCAATAAAATGAAATTCTAGAAATTTCCTGAAAATTTCCGAAATTTTATTTTTCAGAATTATGAAAATTTTTAAAAAATTTTAAATTTTCCAAGGATTTTCAGCTTCTCCCACCTTGAAATTCGGTGTTTTAAAATTTCCAGAAAAAATTCGAAAAAATTTTGAAATTTTTTTTCAAAATTCCAAAATTTTCATTTTCAGAATTCCACTTTTTTTTCAAAATTCAAATCTTCCGCTCATTTCCAACCTTTTTCACCTTGGAATTCGTATTCTCCGCCCCCTTTTACCCCTATCCAGACGGTTTTCAGACGATTTTTGGAAATTGTGCATTTTGTCGTAGAGGTGTTTGCACACAATCCAAACTACAGTAATCCCCCGGAAATCCTTATTTTAAGAGATACGGGACCCCAGGAGTTACGGATTCGACCAGTTTTTGTCAAGGATTTTGAATCTGATGTCAGATTTCGAGGATTTTGAGTTTCAAACTTCGAAAAATTTTTTTTTGAAATTTCCGGAAAATTAAAAAAAATATTCCCGTGAAAAAATATTTTCACGCTCTAAATCCCTCGAATAAATTCATTTCTAAATAAACCACTGTCAAAAGAACAAAAGAAAATGAGTTCGAATGGAAACAAAAAAGAATTATCGATGAATCCGCAGCGGAAGCGATGGGAACAGTTGAAGAAGAGGAGGGAGCACGATGAGATGCTCCGCGAGCAGCAGTTGTGAGTTCTTGATAAGGGTAACAGATGGAAAATTTGAAATCAGCGTAGAAAGTAACCCTTTATCCGGTTTAGTAGCTTTTTACCTATCAAAACAGAGAATTACAGTAATCTTGGAGTTTTTTTTAGTTCTTTCTAGATTTTCTCCCTCAAAACTTGAAAATTTCAAAAATCTGACTTCAGATTCGAGTTCAGCACCGAAAAATACCCCTACGACCATTTTCTAGGCTCCCATCTCTTAAAATAAGGATTTCCGGGGATTACTGTAGTTTGGATTGTGTGCAAACACCTCTACGACAAAATGCACAATTTCCAAAAATCGTCTGAAAACCGTCTGGATAGGGGTAAAAGGAGGCGGAGATGCCGAATTTCTGAGTGGGAAAAGCCGAAAATCAACGGAAAAGTCAGAAATTTCAAAAAATTCCAAAAAAAAATTTTTTATTTCCAAAAATTTCGGAATTTGTGGCCTCCCCAAAATAATGATTTTTCAGGGCTCATAACAGTAAAACGAAGAAAAAGATGTCAAAAGAGGTGTCGGGAGGGTCGAGTGACCCAAAAGCCAGTGCAGAAATGGTTGATTATGAGTAAGATTCAATTTTTATATCCAGAAATAAAAAAAAAAATTTTTAGGTATTCGGTGGAAGAGGATTTCGAGGACGACGAATTCAAGGCCACAAAAAATGAGACGATTCGAAAATTGTTAATCTACAGTAAGAAACTCGAGAAATCAGTGAAATTGGCGAAAGAGAACGAGAAAAAGTTGGGCACCCTGCTGGAGTCACTGGTCCTTTGGTTTGATAGATATGAGAGAATGCTGGATGATTTGGATGATCAAGTTGGTATTTATGATCAGAAGAGACAAACTGTCGTCGATAATTTGATTGATAATGTGAGTTTTCATATTTTTCTAAAAATTTTGAAAAAGTTTTTTTTTGGAACATTTTTGGAATTTCCGGAGGCCCCGCCCATTTTCAGCTGCTCCCACCTTGAAATTCGGCATCTCCGCCCCCTTTTACCCCTGTCCAGACGGTTTTCAGACGATTTTTGGAAATTGTGCATTTTGTCGTAGAGGTGTTTGCACACAATCCAAACTACAGTAATCCCCCCGAAATCCTTATTTTAAGAGATTGGGGCCTAGAAACAGTATCCGGGGGTAGTTTTTTGCGCTGAGTTTGAATATGACATTTATTTTAAGCCTCCGAATTAGGAAAATTCCAAAATTTGAAAAAATTGACAAAAAATTTTTTTTTTTCAAAGTTTTGAAAATTTCCAGAAATTTTGAAAAAATTTTTTAGCTGATATAGTGTCTTTTTACCTAATTTTAGCTCATTTTTTCTTGCTGGCTCTAAATTTCCAAGCAAAAATCCCATTTTCTCATTGAAAAAATCCCAATTCCAGGTCCATCCCCTCTGTGATCGATGGCGATCGGCTCAGAAGACAATGGCCAGTGTCAAAATCTCGGGACCTCTTCCCACTGCCGGTGTCTTTACTAATCTTGCTCATTACGGGATTACTGTACTCCGACAGGTACTTTTCTACATGGCATACTGTAGAGATTTGATTCCGAGACGAGTGTTGATCACTCCACCGACATCCGATTCACCGAGAACCACGAATTCGTTGATTTCGTTGGATTTGAAGTAAATATTTATTTTTCCTACTGTATATAATAAATTGTTTTATTAATTATCAGTTTTTCAGTTTTTTTTCTTCTTCAAAAATTAAGAAGTTCCCAAATCCGACTCAAGATTCGAAATCCTCGACAAAAACTGGTGTGAACCCCAATTCCTGGGGGTCCCGTATCTCTTAAAATAAGGATTTCCGGGGGGATTACTGTAGTTTGGATTGTGTGCAAACACCTCTACGACAAAATGCACAATTTCCAAAAATCGTCTGAAAACCGTCTGGATAGGGGTAAAAGGGGGCGGAGATGCCGAATTTGATAGTGAGAGGACCTAAAAATAGCTGAAAACTTGAGATTTTCAGGTTTTCTCAAAAATTCTAAAAAAAAATTTTTCTCAATTTTCTGAAATTTCTTATTTTTCCTACAATAATGATTCTGTAACAACTTGCCTTACCTATTACTCAACAAATAAAAGCACTTTTAACTGTCACCAAGATGAAGGAAAAAAGTTTCGAATTTTTGTAAAAATTAATTTTCGAAATTTACGATTTTTCTAAAAATTTTTAAATTTTTTCAAAAATTCCAAAAATCATTTTTAGTGTCTTTTTTTCTAGTTTTAACCCATTTTCAAGTCATTTCCCCCAACCAAAATAATCTACAGTAATCCAAAGTGTATAGATCAGGGACCCTCTCGACTCTCCAAACGTCATCCATTTGTTGATTGAAGATGTCTGGCCCTTCTTTTTCCCCTCATGACTCTTCTTCTGTTCATCTGTTTCTCTTCTTCAGTCAGAAGAGACATAAAAATAAGCCCCTCACCCCAAAAACCATAAAAGTTTCTCGAGAAGAGGTGCCGTAAAAGAGGGGCCTCCACATGTCGGAGGACAGATTTTCCTTCCAACTCAAAAATTTTTCTTTTTTCTTTCCGAAGGAAATTTTTGATATTCGATACTTGTCACGAGAGTATAAAACTATTGAAATTCTTCCGAAAAGAGACGAAAAACCGAAAAATGGCATCCCTAGAGGGTTTTTCGGATGGGAACGTGTACTCGCCTTTCTTTTTCTAGCTTTTTTGAGGCTTATGCTATTCATAAATTCTTCTTCTGGAATGGCGTTTGGTCTTTCCGGTTTCTATTATAGAACTTTTGGTATTTTCAGAATTTTTGAATTTCTTTGAAATTTTTTTTTGAATTTTCGGAGTTTTTTAAAATTAAAAAAAAATTCCAGAACTTTTCAAAAATTTGATGAAGCCACGCCCATTTTCAGACGCTTTCATAGTGATTCGAATTCTCCGCCCCCTTTTACCCCTATCCAGACGGTTTTCAGACGATTTTTGGAAATTGTGCATTTTGTCGTAGAGGTGTTTGCACACAATCCAAACTACAGTAATCCCACGGAAATCCTTATTTTAAGAGATAGGGACCCCCAAGAAATGGGTTTAGACCAATATTCGTCAAGCATTCCGAATTTAGAATCAGGTTTTAGAGATTCTGAAGTTTTGGGGAAGAAATTTCAGAATTTTTGAAAAAAAAATTTTTTTTCGGAAAATTCAAAAAAAAAATGAAATGGGCGGAAATCTTAGAAAATGGCGGAAAATGGAATGACAGGCCAAATTTTTGGGAGATGTCGTGAAAAATTAATTTTTCGACTTTTCGAAACAATTTTTATCTTTAAATTCTGTTATCTAAATTCCGTAACATCACAATTGCCCATTCTTCCATAATACGTGCATTTCCAATCATAATTTCGTTTATTCCAAAAAGAGTCATGGAGATTAAATCGAGGGGCTTTCTTTGCCCTCCTCCTCCTTTTCTTGTTCTTTCGAAAAACACGATTTATAGCTGTACACACACTCTATTTGATTGTGTATACATACTATTAACCTTTTGCTTAGAATAGAGAAAACAAAAAGAATTTATAGGTTTTGGTTTTTTGATTCCGAAAAAAATTTATTTTCTTGATTTTTTAGATTTTTTGGTATTTTTTCACAGCGAATTTTTACGCTCCAATTATTTAAAATTTTGATTCAGCTCGTCAAAAGCTTTCAGAAAAGTACCCACAAGCCTATATTCCTTTCATTTTTAATTTTGACCCCTATGCGCCTTTAAAGTCGTGCTAAAACCCAAAATCAAAAATCAGCGGAACCTGGTCATGATTATACTCATTTAAACCATCTTGACACGCTGAATCCAAAAAACAAAAAATGTTTGAGATTGGACAAAAATTGCCAAAGATACGGTAGAAAATGTGTTTTCGTGATGAGACCCAAAATTTGAAAAATCTCAAAATTACCGTAACCTACTCAAGATTATACTCATCCTGACCGTATAAACTCGCTGATTTCAAAAGTTAGAATTCCACGCCGACATTTTCAAAACTAGCTAAGTTACGGTAGAAATTGTTTTTTTCGTGGCAGGACCCAAAATTCCGAAAAATCGAAAATTGCTCAGAATATAGGCGTGTGGGTACTTTTCTGAAAGCTCTCGGCAAGCTGAATCCGATTTTTCAATTTGTTTCACTCAGTTTTCAGTATTTTTAACAAAAAATATGGAGTTCAAAAAAAAAATTGAAAACCTACTGTAATAAGTTATTGCAGAAAAAAAAGCAAATGTTGGAATCTCCGGACTCTCCAGTAGTCGTCTGGTCCCGTCCACCATCTCTCCGATCCCTCCGAACAGGAAAACGAGTAGTCCCTGGACAGTATGTCCTAGATGAACCGGATACTCTCTGTGTTCTACCGTCTTCGATGAGATTAGTCTGTTGTCTGCTCACTCTTCTTTTGATATGCTCTCTCATCGCAGCCATTTTGAATAGTCTTCAAGGGAGTTCGAATGGTTCTGTCAGTTACTGTAAGCGACCCGAGGAACCGTTTCGGCCGAGTATACTGTAAGTGTTGATTCGGATTACTGTAGAGTTTTTTTATTTTGAATAAAAATATTTAAAAAAAAAAAAATTTGAAAAAAATTTTTTTTGAAAAATTTTTTCTACCGTAACCCGCCCAAAAATACAGTAATTTCTTTGAAATCTAATTTTTTAGAATCAGCAAGTTGAGAGCTTTCGAAAAATACCCACAAGCCTATATTCTGAACAATTTTCAATTTTGGGTCCCACCACGAAAATACATTTTCTACCGTAACTTTCCTGATTTCCACACAAACTCGAAAATTTTTTGATTTTTGGATTCAGCACATCAAGCCGGTTCGAATGAGTATAATCATTACTAAGTCACGGTAATTTTTGATTTTGGGTCTCCCTACGACTTTAAAGGCGCATAGAGGGTCAAAAATGAAAATGAAAGGAATATAGGCTTGTGGGTACTCATTTCAAAGCTCTTGACTCCCTGATTTTGAAGAAACTATTTTTGGAACTATCCGCCTTGATTTCGCCGGGTTACGGTAGTTTTTAGTCATGGCGAGACCCAAAATCGGAAATTGCTCAGAATATAGGCTTGTGGGTACTTTTTTGAAAGCTCGTGACTAGCTAAGTCTAAATCTAGCAATATTTCCAAAGAAAAACTTTTTTTTGTCCAGATGTCCTCGAGAATCAATGTTCTTCTTCTACAAATGCTGTCCATCGAGTGTGAATCCCGAGAAAAATGAGTGTTGCGCGAAAATTCGAATCTGGTTACTGTAAGTGTCCTAGATTACTGTAGCCAAGTTTTTAATTACGGTTTCCAGGTTGGCAATAGTGTGTGTGGTTCTTTCCTGTCTCCTGGGCATCTTCTACTCAATGTTCCGATATTTCTGTCGTCATTGTCATCTATCGGCGTGGAAACCGACTAGATTACGGTCACATGTTTGAAAAAATACTGTTTTTTATTCCCACAAAAAATATATTATCTACGTGTTCAACATATTTCTTTTTTTTCTACTTTTTGAATGAATGATTGTGAACTTTTGATAGTATTTTTTATTTCATTTTTTTAATTTTTTAAATTTTTCGGAATCTCTCGGTACCGGAAACTGAAATTGACTGTCATTTTCAACTTCAACGCCAAAAACTACCCCCGGACACTTTTTTCTAGGCCCCTATCTCTTAAAATAAGGATTTCCCCGGGGATTACTGTAGTTTGGATAGTGTGCAAACACCTCTACGACAAAATGCACAATTTCCAAAAATCGTCTGAAAACCGTCTGGATAGGGGTAAAAGGGGTCGGAGATGCCGAATTTGGGGTTGCCAGGTGCTAAAAATGTATGAGAAGACGAGGTTTTTTCGAAAACATTCTTAGATTTTCGAAAAAAGTATTTATTGGAATTTTTTGAATTGGAATGTATAATACTAAAAAAATATTTGTTCGAATCAAGTTGACCATGAAAATTGTGTTTCTTGCTACCCTTAAACGTTCAAAAAACTCAAAAGCAATAATAAAACCTTCCGTTTAACTTTTCCTGTATTCGGTATCATAAAAATTATTGCCCCCTTCTCTTCATCCTTTCAACCGGAAACCCCCCAGAAGCCTCCAACACTTCAAAAAATGCGTCTTCTTCTATTTATTTTTCTGATAATTCTCGCTTTTGAACCAGTTTTCGGGAAGCAAAAGTTTATGAGAAAATGTAAAAGTGAGTCTAAATTAATTTTTTTTTTCAGTTTCTAAAAAGAACAATTTTTCAGGAACAACTACTTTTGCTGATATTGTCAAAAAGAAAATGGAGAGTAATGGTAGGTCAACCATCAAGCTTAATTTTTGAATTTTCAGAATTTTCCAAAATTTCAAAATTTTCAAAAAAAAATTTTCAAATTTTTTTAAAAATCTGAATTTCTTGGAACTTTCAGTCTTTGCCACCTTGAAATTCTGAATCTCCGCCCCCTTTTACCCCTATCCAGACGGTTTTCAGACGATTTTTGGAAATTGTGCATTTTGTCGTAGAGGTGTTTGCACACAATCCAAACTACAGTAATCCCCCCCGGATATCCTTAATTTAAGAGATAGGGGACCCCAGGAATTAGGGTTTAGATCAGTTTTTGTCAAAGATTTCGAATTTGTGGTTGGATTTTAGGAATTTTCAGTTTTAGGTACCGTAATTCCACTTTAAAGGCGCAGAGGGGTCAAAAATAAAAGTGATTGGAATATAGGCTTGTGGGTATTTTTCTGAAAGCTCTCGACACCCTGGTTGTGAAAAAAATATTTTTAACTGGGTCGGAGTTAGGCCACGCCCATAAAAATCGTCTAGAATTTACTAGGTTTTTGGAATTATAAAAATCTGACTTGATTTTTTGATTTTCTCGGATTTTAAAGATAATTTTCTTTTTATAGGATGCTCAAAAAACGTGTGGTTAGGAATGGATCGTGCTTCGAAGTGTCCTCAGCTCAATGGAGCCGTCGTTCCGGAGATCTTAGCTATGAATGCCACTACCATCGTGGAAACTCCTGTTCAACCAAGACTTTTTGGCCGGAGAGGGGTTTACAATGCGAATTGTGAATTTATGGTTAGTTTTTTTGAACTCAGGGATAGAAGAGCTTTCAGAAAAGTACCCATAAGCCTAGGTTCCAAGCAGTTTCAATGCTATGCGCCTTTAAAATTTAGGTTCACAATTTTCTACCGTAACTCGATTGATTTAAAGTTTTATAGTTTGAAATTAACATTTTTAGAATCAGCAAGTCAAGCCGGTTCACATGAGTATAAGCATGACTAGGTTACGGTAACTTTGAATTTCGTAGGATTACTGTAGCTCCAGAATTACCTGAAAATTCAAATCTACCGTAACCTAGTCATGATTATACTCATTTGAACCGCCTCAACTTCCTAAATCCGAATTCCACGTCTATTTTCCAGGTAATCGTCGTTAAACGCAAGGGATGCACCCTTCTTGACACCGACAGCATCGAATTCGAGTGTCAGGACAACACTATTTTCTATAAGGGACACGAAGTGACCAGTTATGTGTGTGCTTTGAGTGTCTTCCCCGAGTTTGAAATGGTTATGTAATCTTGAATAAAGTTGAGTTAAATCGTCTTCAAATTACAGTAATCTTTGAAAAAAAATTTTTTTTTGAATTTTTGTTCTAAAATCTACCGTAATCCGGTGATATTCTACTCAATTCAAAATCTGATTGCAGATTTGAAATAAGGAGAACAAGAGCTTTCAAATGAGTATAATCATGACTGGGTTCCAATGATTTTCAATTTCAGCCTATATTATGCGCCTTTTGAAAAACTACAGTATCTTGACCTACAGTAATCTATGCCGCATGAAATTTTACCCACTGGATCCAGTTAGTTGAGAGCTTTCAAAAAAGTACCCACAAGCCTATATTCTGCGCAATTTCGCATTTTGGGTCTATGCGCCTTTAAAGTCGTGGTGAGACCCAAAATTAAAAAAAATGGTCAGAATTGGGTCATGATCATATTCATCTAAACCGCCTTGATTTGCTAAATCTAGAAATCAAAAAATTTTCGAGTTTCGACAAAATTTGGCCGAGATACGATAGAAAATGTTATTTCGTGGTAGGACCCAATTTCGACAAAAATCAAAATTACCGTAATCTAGTCATGGTTATACTCATTTTGACCGTTTCAAAGAGCTGAATCTGAATATCATATTCAATTTCCTTGAAATTCATTCTCGATTCAAAAAAAAATGAAAAATTGGTTTCAACGTGTTCAACATGCATTCATTCATCCCAAATAAAAATAAATTATAGTTTTTTTTTGAAAAAATAAAAATAAATTCGAATTAAAATCTTGACAATCGAAGAAGAGGACGCAGATTCTCAACATTAATCATAAGGGAGGGGGGCGATGGGAGGGCCTTTTTGACTGGGGGTCCGGTGACGAGATTAACGACGAAACGAATTGAGATTGTCGGTGGCCGCCGTGTCGAACATGCATTGGACTGGTGAGAAGAAGCAGTTACGGTCGAGTTTCGGCGATCGAGACGAGACGATCGGGTCTTTTGAGCCGCCGTGCTGGGCGCGCCTGGAAATTTTTTTTTGACTTTTTTGAAATTCCCAAGTTTCTCAGTTTTTGTCCGGCATTTTTGAAACTGTTATTTTCGAATTCAGCGGGTCAAGAGCTTTGAAATGAGTATAATCATGACTAGGTTACGATAATTTTGACTTTGGGTCCCACCACGAAAACACATTTTCTACCGTATCTTTGGCAATTGTTGTTCAAACCCAAAGCTTTTTTGATCTTTCAATTAAGCAAGTCAAGACGGTTTGAATGAATATAATTATGACCATCTTCCCCGATATTTTTGATTTTGGGTCTCACCGCTATTTTTAAAGGCGCATACGGGGTCAAAAATGAAAATTGCTCAGAATATAGGCTTGTGGGTACTTTTTTGAAAGCTCTCAATTAGCTGAATCTAAATATCCTACTCTCAATGAGCTTGGATTAAAGGTGGTCAAGACTACTGTAGCTGCAGAATCTTTAAAGGCGCATAGAGGACTAAAACTCGAAATTATCAGAACCTAGTCATGATTATACTCATTCGAACCGTATTAACAAGCTGAGTTTGAATTTTGTAGTTTCAGAAAGTGAAAACCATTTTCCGATTAGAAAAATTGAAAAAAAGAGAAAAATTTCAAAAAAAAATTCAAAAATTTTTTTTTCGAAAACCGGTCATGATTATATTTTTCTGAAAGCTCTTAACTTTCTGAACCTTAATCTGAACACAAACTCACATCAACCACTCATAATAACTGTTTCCACTGAGTGTCGGAAGTCGTCGTTGAGCGTCGGCCACCTCGATGGAGGAGGAGATGAGAAGAAGGAATGCAAGGAAGAATTGGATGCTCATTTTGGATGAAACAGATGATGAAACAATACAGAATACACTTGGGATTACCTGAAAATAGAAGAAGGAATCGAAAATAGGAGGATTAAGGGGTGGAGCCCTGGAGCAGTGAAGCCACCACGGAAGAAAAAAGAGACCAGTGGAACAAGAAAAATTTTTCTGGGAGCAGGGAAACAAAAATTCTGGTTGCTGATCCTTAATCCAGAGTTTCTAGATCATAATGTACATAAAATTCAAATTTTCGAAATTTTCAAAAAAATTTTTTTTCAAATTTTTTGGTAAAATCTGAATTTCCAGATTTTCCAGCATTTTTCATAGTGATATTCTAATTTCCGCCCCCTTTTACCCCTATCCAGACGGTTTTCAGACGATTTTTGGAAATTGTGCATTTTGTCGTAGAGGTGTCAATCCAAACTACAGTAATCCCCCGGAAATCCTTATTTTAAGAGATAGGGGACCCCAGAAATTGGGGTTTACACCAGTTTTTGTCAAGGATTTCGAATCTGGGGTCAGATTTTAGGAATTCTGAAGTTTTCGGGGAGAAGTGTGAGAAAAATTCTGAAAATCAGACGAAAATCAGTAAATTATAATTTTTAGAGATGAGAGCCCAGAAAATTGGTTTAGGGGTAGTTTTTGATGCTGAATCCAAGAATAAAAATAGTTTTGTGACCAAATAAATGGAAAAATCTGAAATTTCCGATATTTTAAAAATTCAGAAAAAAAAGTTTGCCCAAAAGTTAAAAAAATCTAAAAAATACCGTAATTCTAAAGGAAAACAAGTGAATAATATATTTTGCTTATAATTAGTAAATGAGAATTTAAATATTTTTTGGATTTTTAGATGGAACAGGGTTCTCAAGACATTATTCTTCTATCATGAATGACTTTCAATCATTCAAAATGATTATTTTGAAATTTACAAAAAAAAATTTTTTTTCAGAATTTTCGAAAAGAAAATTTTTTCAAAAAATTCCACATATTCTTCTGGGAACTATTCAGGAGAACAAAAAATAGACGTCAGATGACGCTTGAAAACTAAGAGGAAGTCTCATCATATTCAATTATCCTCCTCCTCCCTTTAAACTATTAAGGACTATATAGATAGATAATTGCACACACGAATGAGAAATAATAATTGAAGAAGTATTATATATTTTTAATTGATATGGGGCAGAGAGAGAAATAGAAGATGTATGACCTTTTATCTTATTTTTTAGATCATAAAAACAGTTTTTATGGTTTTTGATTACTGTAGTTTGGTCGGATTTTAGAGATTTTGCAGGAAAAGTTAATGTAAGACAACAAAAACAACGAAAACTTATTTAACCATTCTTGAAGCTGCAAACTATGTATATTAACTATAAACTACAAGAAAATACATTTAAAATTCAAATTTTTAAATTTCGAAAAAAATCAAATTTTCTGAAATTCGAAGTTTCCGGACTTCTCTCAAATAGAAAACTGATGCCAAATTCGAATTCAGCGCCAAAAACTACTCCCGGAGACTTTTTCCCAGGCCCCTATCTCTTAAAATAAGGATTTCCGGGGGATTACTGTAGTTTGGATTGTGTGCAAACACCTCTACGACAAAATGCACAATTTCCAAAAATCGTCTGAAAACCGTCTGGATAGGGGTAAAAGGGGGCGGAGATGCCGAATTTCAAGGTTAGAAAGTCTGAAAATAGGCGGAAATACCGATTTCCTGGAAAAAAATTAAAAAAAATTTTTTTTCATTTTTTTTCAAAAATTAAAAAGTCGATTATACAGAAGAATCAAGGTTATTGTCAGTTAAGTACAGTAATCACATTATTCAATCCAGCTAAGAAAAAATCCTTTCCATGATTTTCAAAAAAAAATGAAAAAAAATGTTTTACGAAATTTTTTTCAAATCACAAATTCAAAATCTACCGTAATCCTTAATCCCAACACCGTCATGCTACAATAATACAAAAAATGGGGTTCAGAAGTTTCGAAAAAAATCGTAGTCGTCATGTGACAAGCAAAAAAAAAATCAAAAATCAAATTTTTTTCAACAAGACAAAAAATACTCAATTCCTCTTCTTAAAAGTCAAAAATAGGCTCCGCCCCTTTTCGAGTTCCGAAGCCACGCCCCTCTCTAACCACCCACGTATCTGAAAATTACTTGAGATTTTCAGATTATGTACTCGAAGGTGGTCTTGAAAAGTGGAATAATAACAAACAGACGTCTCTCTCTCTCTCTCTCTCTCTCTCTCTCTCTCTCTCTCTCTCTCTCTCTCTCTCTCTCTTTCAGACATCTGAAATAAGGAGAACAACACACAGACTTAATTATTTATGATTCGACAGAGACCAAGGGAAAGCAGATATGATTAGTAGTACTTTTTCTATTGTGAGAAGGTTCATAGAAGTTATTGTTTGTGTTTAGAGATGTGTCGGGGAGACTATTTTGAGTAAAAAATGATTATTTTATAATATTATAAAGCTAAAAATGGTTTTTTGTTTTCATAGACTAAAAAACAACTAAAATAGACTAAAAAAAGGACTAAAAAGGTTCAAAAAAGGTAAAATGTATATAAAGTTCATTATGTGAACAGAAGGTTAAGATAAATTTTATTATGTATTTATGGAAACGTTTTTTTATTACGTCACATTTGAAATTGAATTTACTCTTAAAAGAGAAATAAATTTAACTCGATTTTCGAAAAGAGAAGTTCAAATATTTATACTTTTTTAAAATTATGATTTTCGAATAAAAAAATTAAAAAAATTTTTTTTGGAGTTTTGGGTTTTTAGAAGAATTTAGACTGAGATCATTGAGATTAGCTAGGCGGAGTCTAAAAGGGGCGGAACTTGTGGTTTTTGTAGGAATAGGAATCGCAGCGGGATATCTAGGTACAAACAGAATTTTATATTCTTTTTTCCTCGAGTCTAGCGATAATCTGGAGATATCTTGGATTACTGTAGATATGAAATTTCTCGATTTTTGAGTTCATTTTTGAGTTTTGGGCTTTAAAAAGAGGATGATTGGATTCAGGAGATCAAGGCGGTTCGATAAAATTGGATTAAAACTACAGTAGTACTTTCTAGAGAGTACTTTAGGACTATAATTTAGATCTACTTGTTGAACAACTTCCGGAATTCACAAATGGAAAAAAAACTTTTTTCTAATTTTTGTCACGATACTGAGAACTGTTCATTAGGTTTATTCTAAACAATTATTTTTTGAAGTCTGTGACACTTAAAACACTAATTATTGAATTCAGATAGTTGAGAGCTTTCAGAAAAGTACCCACAAGCCTATATTCCAACCAATTTCCGATTTCGGGTGCTATGTGCCTTTAAAGTCGTCTAGACTTAAAATTAAAAATTACTCAGAATATAGTCAAGATTATACTCATTCAAACCGTCTTAGGTTGCTGACTTAAAAAAATCTAAAATTTTCCGAGTTTGGACAAAAACTAACCGAGTTACGGTAGAAAATGTGTTTTCGTGGTGGGATCCAAAAATCAAAATTGACGGAACCTAGTCATGATTATGCTCATTCGAACCGGCTTAACCTCCTGAATCCAGAAATACTCTTTTCATAGCCCAAAGCTCAAAAATAAACTCAAAAATCATGAAATTCCATATCTACAGTAATCCTCCAGATTAAGGCCAGACTGGAAGAAAAATCCGAGTAGAAATTCCTCTTTCTACCAAGATATCCAGCTGCGATTCCTATCCCTACAAAAAACCAAGAAGCTCCGCCCCTTTTTTCTGAAAAGTAAGCTCCGCCCCTTTAATCCCAGTGATCTCCGTCCAAAATCTAAAACCTTCAAAAACCCAAAAAAATCCAAAAAAAATTTTTTTTTCGTGAAAATCATATTTATGTATGTAATAAATCTCACTAATCAAGATAGAGAGAGAAAGAAAAAAGCAAAACGAAAGAGAGAGAGAGAGACAATTTTCAAATAAAGAGGGAGAGAGAGAGAGATGGGGGAGAAGGGGGTGTATATTTATATACAAAACAAAAAAAAATAAAACTACCGTAATCTTTAAAGGGAGAGACAGAGAGAGAGTGACATTTTCTGGTTGAAGAAAGCGGAGAAAACGAAACGAAAAACAATTATTTTTTGTTGATGGGAGGTCTAAAATTCGATTTTTCGGGCTGAAAAAAGGGCCTAGAAAGGCTTAAAAGGCCTGACAAAGCCTAATTTTAGGCCTAAAAAGCCTAAATTTAAGCCTAAAACTTCAAAAAGGTTCAAAAATAGGTTAAAAATAGCTAAAATAATTTTTACAAGAAGCCCTGAAAAAAGGCCTAAAAAGCCTATTTTCAAGCCTAAAAAGGCCTATAACCTTTAATTTCCATCAAAAAACCGAATAATAACTTCCCAAAACTTCAAAAAAAGCTCAAAAAAGAAGGCAGACATGATTTATGCATTGGATCCAGAAGCCCCATCCATTCGATCGTCTCCATCCACTCCTCCATTGATCTCCTCGGCGTCGACGTCGTCTTTCAGCACTGCGTCGCCCTCATTCTCACCGAAATTCAACCAGGACTGCAAAAAAATATGTTATTAAAATATGGGGGAAAAAATATGGGGAAAGGGCCTAAAACCCAGCCCAGAAAGCCTACCAGAAGGCCTGAAATGTATTGAGAGCCTGAAAAGCCTAAATCGACTAGAAAAAGCGCCCTATACTTAGCATGAGCAACTTTTTTTGAATGCCGTAAACACGTCTGAATCAGCGTAAATCAAGCCTGAAAAGGCTTATGTTCAGCCTGAAAAGGTCTCAAACAGCCTAAAAATACCTCAACCGTGCCTAGAAATGCTTCTAAATATGGCCCAGAAAGCCCGTTTTTATGCCATTTCTGTCTAATTTTCGAGACAAAATAGGCTATTCAAGCCCAAATTTAGGCTGGTAAAGCCTTTTTAGGCCCGTTTTTCCCTCATTTTAAAGCCCGTTCTCATAAAATTAGAGCTTTTACTAGCTATTTCAAGTCATTTTTCCCAATTTCCAAGTCTCCTTAAAGCGATCCAGAATCAAAAATCTCGTGTTTCTCTCTCCTAATTCGTCCTCCTTCTCCTCATCCTCCTCCTTCAAAAAAAAAGAAAAATTGTTGTTTTCCAATACAAAATCTCTTTCTCACATTAATTTCGCCCACAAAAATCGTAGTCGTCGTCGGTCGGTCGTTCAGTTCAACACTAGTAGTACATTTATTTCCGTTCGGTCACAACGAACCCCCTCTTCTCCTCCTTCCCTTTCGACACTTCATTAACCATTGATGATGGGACATTATTATACTATTTTTGGAGGGGGAAGCGCTAGAAAAGAGAGAGAGAGAGAGAGAGAGAGAGAGAAAAGAGTGGTCAGGAGCAGGATAAATTAGGACCTATTTGGAAATTGGGGGGAAGACTGAAAGACCCCTGAAGAAACCTATTTTTAGGCTTTTTCAGGCCATTCAGACCCGTTTCAAGCGCCTAAAAAGGCCTGTAAAACCTAAGATTCAACTAAAAAACGAAAAAAAACTAATTTTTAGGGACCATTTCAGGCTTTTAGGCCAGCTTCTTAGGCCTATTCAGGTCGTCCAGGCCCGTTTCAAGGCCTGCAAAAACATTGAAAAGGCTTCAAAAATGGGTTTAAGGCTGGTTTCAGGCCTATGTCGATTTTTTAGGACTATGTTGATTTCGGCTCATTTCAAGCTTATTTTTAGGCTTCTCAGGCCGTTTTCAGGCTTATTTTAGGATTTCGAAGCTAATTTCAGGCTCTTTTAGGCTATTAAGGCCCATTTTTCCGCCTAAACCCAAGGTCTCTCTTACCTACCTGTTCGACAATTTGCTGAACCCGTTTCTCGTATTCTCGTCGATTCTCCTGATACAGTTGGGCGGCAAGAGAGTTGGCCGGCGAATTCGGATTCGGTTCGTCGAGAAGCGATTGGATTGATGTCAGAATTGCAGCGACGTCATATGTTGGAGACCATCGATTCTGGAAATTTGAAGGATATTAAGCCGGTTTTAGGCTTTTCGAGCAGTTTTAGGCCTATTTTAAGGCTTTCCAGGCCTATTTTCGACTATTTTGGGCCGATTTTGGGTCATTTCCGGGGGGTTTTTCACATTTTAAAAGCTTTTAGGCATTTTTCAAGCCCATTTCCTCTATTCTCACCTGCAGAATATCCAAACAAATCGAACCGTCGGCATAGACATTCGGATGGAACATTTTCGAAATGAATTTGACTGTCGGCGGTTTATTCGGATACTCTTCTGTGAATTCCAACGATAATTTGAATGTTCCGTCTTCGAATGGAGTCTCTTGAGGGCCGAAGATTATCGCCTCCCATGCCAGAATGTTGTCTTCCGTTGGGGCGCCAGAGACTCCTGCTGGTGGATCTTCCTGCAAATTTAGGTTGGTTAATAGGCTTTTCTAGGCCTGTAAACCCTATTTTTGAGCCAAAAAAAGCTCGATTTCAAGTCAGAAAACCCGTTTTTAGCCAAAAGGCCCATTAAAACCCAATTTTTCGGCTAAAAACCCCTAAAAACCGCCATTTTCCCTAAAAATCCCTGGATACCTGAAGTTTCTTGAAGTCTCTCATCAGACGTCGGCGCGATGGAGTCGTCATATTGATATCCTAGTTCTGCAAATCATGTTTTTTGAGGGAAAATTCGAAGGGAAAGGAAAATCAAACAAAATAAAAGAAGAGAGGAATTTCAGCGATTCGGAAAACGCATTTTGGGGGAAAAATGAAAAAAATGGGGGAAAAAAGGAAAAAAAAGTTCATTTTTTAATGAAAAACTGAAGAAATATGGGGAATTCAAAAATCCAATCAATGATGATTAATCGAATTTTCGAGAATGGCGCCAAATTGAACGAGTTCATCGATTTCCGTCGTGTCCACTTGCCAATGAGCCTGAAATATCAAGGTAATTGAAGATTTTGCCGGCTTTTAAGCGAAAAATGAGGGAAATTTAAGATTTTTTATGATTCAAGCTAAAAATCTCGGAAATTCTTCAGTTTCTTGGGGGAAAAATCTAAAACTTCTGGAAAAAACAGTTTTGGCATGAGCAACTGCTCATTTTAGCCAATTTACAGGTGAAAAACTCAATTTCTAGTCAGTTTTGCCTGTTTTAAACCATTTTTCAGCTATTTTCAGTCTTCTTCGGTTCATTTCTGGCTATTTTCGACTATTTTTCCATTTTTTCAGTCCTTCTTGACCTAATCGAAGAAAAAGCCAAACCTTTTTGCGTATCTCATCGAATCTGTGTATCCTCGATAGAATATCCATCAACCTTTGTCCATTCGTCTTCCTCTTCATTTCAACTCTTTCGACGAGTTCTCGCATTTCTGGCTCTTCTTCTATCATCATTAATTCTCCATTTACTCTGAAAATAATGAACTTTATGCCGGGAAAACGCATTTTGCAGTCTGATCGATGCAGAAAATACCAAAATTCTCGAGAAATTCAAAAACCCGGCATTTTTCTTCGCTTTCAGCTAGAAAATCTTCAAAAAGACTCACACTTCGACCTCCTCTCCAACCATCTCTCCATTCGGTAGTTTTCCATTGCCAATCGGGTGTTCAATCTACAAAATTGGATTTAAAATGTCAGAAAATCAGGAATTCAGCGGTTTTTAATGCTAAAAAGGTGAAAAAAGGGCTTAAAAATTACATTTTTCTCCATTTTCGGATTAAAAACCTTCATTTTTAAGCCATTCAGCCGGAAAAAAGGGGCGTGGCCTTCGAAATTCAGGAAGAAAAAAGACTCACAAAAGTGGGAACAGTGGAATTTCGATACGAGTAAGAAACCACAGCGAGATCCTTGTTCACCAATTGATTAGCAATTTCCGGAGGGCATGAGGGAAGGATCTTCAGGAGATAAATCTTTCGAACGAATCCGAATGACGAACTGTATTTCTGGCCATTGTATCGACGACATATTACCTGAAAATATAGGGAAATGAGATGGGTTTTCGACTAGAAACTTAGAAATTCGGGTAAAAAACCACATTTTGGACTGAAAAACGGGGTTATTTTTATATTTGGAGCACTAAAAACGTCATTTCAATCGGGAATTCGAAAGACTGCCAAAAATAAAGAAATTCCAAGAGAAATTCGGTTTTCACAATGATTTTGAACGGGAAAATACATTTTGGCATTTTTGCGCAAAAAAGGGGGTTTTTTTCAAGCTTAAAAGCCGAAAATGCCTTACTTCCGGTCGAAAAACCTAAATTTCAGTGGAAAAAACCGCAATTTCCACATATTTTGGTATCTGGAGAAGAAAAAATCTATTTTCACTGCCACCTCCAATAATAAAATCAGGTTGTTCTAAAAAGATAGAGGAAGAGAGGGAGAGAGAAAAAGAAATCCCGTGACCTTCTTTTCTCTCAATATGAAAATAGAAAAATGGAGAGAGAGAAAAAATCAATTTGAAAAAAAGATCGAGAGAGAAATCAGCTGTTCTCTTCTCTTCTTTCATCCCCTTTTCATTTAGAGAGAGTCAGGTGTTTATCATATCTTTCATTTTTCTTCGAAAGTGTGGATCCCCTCCTATTTTTTAAAAATCGACGGACGAACGATGGCGGTGGTGGAACAAAAAAAAAGACAAAAATAACAAAAAGTGGGCGTGGCCCATCTCACGTGAATTACACGGTCTTTCAGAAGAAAGGGGCGTGGCCTATTTTTTGTCTTTTGTAGAGGATTTTTACCGGTTCTCGCTAGTTTATTATATTTTTCAGAAAAAGTGGGCGTGACCGCCTTTTCCATACCTGTATATCACTGTTTGCACCGCTGCAATTCCATGGAGTCCTTTCGATGTTCCATATTCCGATCTCTTCCCCATTTTCCTTCTGTGGATGAGTAGGAGGAGGAGGATAGGTAATCCGATAGAATCTTCCACTTCCCGACGGCCGTTGCCATTCATTTCCATCTACGAACAGGGCACGTGGTCCTCCGCATTCTTCGACGTGGAGGACGAATGAAATGCACTCTTCCACGTGTTGGGGTACCGATTTTCCATAGCTGAAAGAAAGGAAAATAGGGATGATGCGGATTCTGATGATCGGAATCGGTCAAAAATAGGCTAAAAATAGGTAAAACATGGTGTCGTAGCCGGGAATTCAGGTTTCAGAGGTAGAAAAGTGGGTTCTGGGGGTCAGAAAAGTGGAATTCTACTGGAAAATCGAGATTCTAGAGGTAAAAGGTGGGATTTAGAACAGAAAATGGAGAAAAAGCGGATTTTTGGGCCGGGAATGAGGTTTTTGGAACGGAAATTCGGATTTTTAGAGTAAAAAACAGGGATTTCGAGGATGACAGTGACTCAGATGACCTGACAATCAGGAAAAACAAGGTTTTTGAGGATCGAAACGAGTCAAAATGGCAGAAAATTATGGAAAAAGGGATTTCCAGGTAGAAATTCGGATTCCAGAAGTCTTCGCTTAAGAAAAACAAGGCTTGCTCATCCTTAAAAACTCAAAAATTCCTGTTTTTCCTGAATATTTCATTAATTTTTTCTCCGTTTTTTAATCCAGCGAAATGAAAAATCCAATTGAAAGCGGTGGCTCTTCATATCTTCCAATTTAAAAAAAAAGAGAGATAGATGGATGAAAAATGGATGAAAAAAGGGGGATTAGTGGGTCTCTTTCAAAAAAAAGTAATATTTTCTGTTGGATAGGGGGAAAAAAGGGAGGAGGAGGAATGAAGGAGTAGGAGTACATCTATTTCATAATCCCCTCCAACACCAATGCAAGAGTCTCTCTATTTCATCATCTTGCGTAAGTTTCTTCTAGAATATGACCCTTTTTGGAGGAAGAAGAAGAAAGGAAGTGAGGAATCCCTGGATATGGATTTCTAGAGGAAGAAAGAATTCCAGAGAAAAGACGAAAGGAGGAAGATAGAGATTTTTGACAGGATTCAGATTTTTCGGATCAACTGGAGCTTTTTCGGGATTTAGAAGTCAGAATTCCTTTCAAAAAGGGCCTTCTGAACTCCTCAAGCTCTCGAATTTCTCTAAAAAACTCCTGTTTCTTTTTTCATTTCTCAAATATTATTGATCATCTAATGTAAACACACACACATTTCATTCGGAAGAACCAGGGAAAGAACCAAGCGAAGAGAGAGGAAGAGAAGGAAAAGAGAAAAGAGAGTTGTTTATAATCTTTAAAAGTTTCCTTCCCTATCACACTCTTCTTCGTCTTCCCTGATTGATCATTAAAAATGATGATCAATTTGTGAACAGAACTTCGAAAAAAAAACAGAGAAAAATAGCTAGAATTCCAGAGATTCCATCCAAAAATCCCGGTTTTCAGTCAAAAATAACAGAAAATCCAGAATTTCCAGCTCAATTCCATCATTTCGAGTAATTTCTAGCTTAATCATCAGCTGAGGAAGGACATCTAGGCCAAATCAAAACCCAAAAAAGCGATTCGAAAACGGAATTCTTGGATTTCCATTGAAAATCTGAAGATTTCCGGTGACAAATCGATAGATTCAAGGAGAAAACGTTGGGGATTTCTAAGAAAAACGGATTTTCCAGGCTAAAAACTATCATTTTTAGCCTCCTTCATCGATTTATAAACGTTTCGAGCCAAGAATCAACTGAAAAAAAAGCAAAATCACCTGAAAATCAGCCGTTTCACGTGATTTTCAAGTGGTAAGCCTACTACTAGTCTCTATTGAAAAAAAAAGAGAGAGAGAGAGAGAGAGAGAAAGAGGATTAAGAGGGTGTGTGTGTAAAGTGGAATTCGGAAAGAATTCCGAGTCAACGAGTCACTCACACACATGTGTTATTGTTATGATATGAGGATTGAAAAAATAGGATCTAGAAGAAGAAGAGAAGAAGGGTAAAGGTTATCCAGCATACCCAAATACCTCAGAAATCATTCAAAAATGCTCAAAATGCTCAGAATTCTGTAGAAAAACTAGCAGAAATCGAGAAAATGGAGAGAAACGCGTCCAAACAAGGTCTGAATATGCCTACATGACGTCCGACCAATCACGACGGAAAAAAGCGACTAAAAACCTCCAGATCCTTTCAAAATCACTCGGGTCCTTCAAAAAATTTCAAAACCAAGCTAAAACTATTCTGAAGAGTCCTAAAACTTCCAAATAATTCCTCAGGATCTTTCAAAACTCTGTCAGGACCGCCCTTATCCTTGAACCAGGCTTCAGTGGATTACTGTAGCTAGGTGATCAGATACAGTACCCCTTAGCGGAGCTAGTCCAGCCTAGCTAACAAAACAAGACACTGTTTTGATGGCTAGACTAGAGAAAGTCCTCTTTATGTGCTGATTGTGATTGTGATCACAGTCAATAGACACTCGAAAAGATCTCTCTCTCTTTCTCTCTCTCTCTCTCTCTCTTTCACCAATCGGCGAAAAAAGAGAGAGAGCGAGCCCCACCCTTCTGATTCCCCTAAGAAGTCAGGTGATCCGGGGGAGCCGAGGAGGGAGCCGAGGAGCAGGAGCAGGAGCAGGACTCGCGATCAGATGTCTCTCTCTCTCTCTCTCTCTCTTATTGTTTTAGAGCTGTGTAGAGTGGTCAGGGGGGATTCTCAAAAAATCACGTTCCTTCTCGAATCATTTTTCCAAGGGATTTTTCAAGATTTCAGGAGGAATCTTTTGGGTAGGTCCATGATGCCGGAAACTATGGAAGAGGAGAAGGTCTGAAAGGTTTCAGAAGGTTCCAGAAGGTTCTGAGAGGACCCAGGAGGCTCCAGAAAGCTCTAGAACACTCCAGAATGCTCCAGAAAGTCATAGAAATCTTAAAAATTCTCCAGATGACTCCAGAAAATTCTAGAACGCTCAAAAAGGCTCCAGGAAGATTCGAAAGACTCTACGAAACTCCAAAACTCTCTAAAAGGCTCCGAAGCGTTCTAAACCGCTCCAGAATACTGCCAGAAGTCTTCATCCAAGACGACCAGGAACTTCAGAAGTCAGTCGAAGCTACATAGGAGGGCGAAAGAAGATAGGGGAGGAAGTCCCATCGCGTGTGTGAGCTCTCTTCTCTTCTCTCTTACTTCCGTTTTGAAGAGAGAGAGACTTTTTCTTCCCTACTTAATGAGGAACGAGAAAAAAAATGATGGAGTTTCCTTTCTCCAGAATGTCAATTTTCCATATCTATCCATCAACGATATGTCAATTTCCAAGAAGCGTCTTATCTATTATAGCAGTCTAAAGTTCAATGGAATTCCAGGATCTCTTCAGAATTCCTCTTCTAGGAAAATCTTCAGATTTCTTTTTCCGGAAGAGGCCAGAAGGTGGGGTCTTCAGAATTTCCGCTTCAAAATCTTCGGAATCCAATTAAAAATCTTCAAAAACCACTAGAATTTGGCAGAATCTTCGAAATCCGGTCAGAATTCCTTCAGAATCATCAGAATTCCTTCAGAATCGCTCCTAGAACCATCAAAATCATCAGAATCTCTCCAGAATTCCTTTAAAATATCAAATTCCTCCAGAACTTGGTCGTTCGTTGTGTGCATACCTTCTTGATTCCATGCCCAGCGCCATCTGGGTAACCCAATCCATCATTCTTCTCTTTCTCTTCTGACGTCATCTATTTTTCATCTCCTCTCTCTCTCTCTCTCTCTCTCTCTCTCTCTTTTTTGTCGTTCCAATGAATCGAGAGAAAAAAAAGAGAAAAAACACAAAAAATGTTCTTTGTGGATGGATGGGGATGGAAGAGGGGAGAGGGTCCCGGAGAAGAATGGAACGAGAAGAGAAGGGGAGCAGCTGCTCCTCTTCCCTTTTTTTTCTTCGAAGAAAGAAAGACGATTCTTTCGTGTTGTGACGAAACATTTTCTGGGGAAGAGGAAGAGGAGGAGGAAGATGACCTTTTCTTCAAAGAAAAAAGGGGATTTTTCAGCTATAAAACCTATTTTTAGTCTGAAAACTGACGGAAATCAAGGTTTTCAAGAAGAATTTCAGAGGATTTCAAAGGATTTCCGGGGAAAAAACCGATTTTCCTGAGAAAAAAAGGTAATTTCCAATTTTTTAGGATGGAATATCGAGTTTTTCAGACACTTTCCAATGAAAAAAATCTGGATTTTCTCCATAAATTCGAAGAAAAAAACAGATTTTTCGAGAAAAATAACTCTATTCAAACGGAAAATCGAGTATTTCACAATCCGTGAACGTTCCAAAGAAAACTATGAAAAACCACCCAATTCCATTCAAAAAACCTCAAAAAACTTGAATTTTCCACAAGAAAACCATTCAAAACGTTTCAAACTCGTCGAAATCTTACAGAAAAGGGGGATCTAAAAGAAAAACTGTGACAAATCCTCATAGGTAGCCTACAAAGCTTCAAGAACAACCTCTGAATCCAGTCCAAAACCGGGAATTCCATATGAAAACCCTCAAAAATGAGTTAAAAATCAAAAATCCCTCTCGAAAAGTCAAATATTCAAACCGGAAAACGCCACGACCTCGAAATTCGAAATCCGGAATAGAAAAAGACGTAACCGGTTAGAAACCCTATCAAAAATCATCAAAAAACTCCAGAAACTTCTAGGAACCATCAGAAGACTACAAGGGACCCCAAAAAACCATCAGAACCTTATAAAAACCCTCAATAACTCTCGAAAAGTCTAAAAATCCAGACTAAAACCCTGAATTCCGTCTAAAAACCATCAGAAACCTCTCAGACCCATTCAAAACTCTCAACAAGTCCAAAAATACAGCCAAAAACACTAAATTCTGCCGAAAAACCGTCAGAAAATGCCAGAAAACTTCAAAAAACCCTCTAAAAACCTCCAAAAGTCCTATAAAAATTCTCTAAAACCCCAAAAAACTGCGGGTTAGTGGAAGGGGATGAAAATTGGGGGAATGTGTAGAAAGAAAGACCAAAAAAAATGGTGGTGGTGGTTGGGGTAGAAATAGAAATAGCTTGAGGAGGAGGAGGAGGAGAAGGATAGGGAGGAAGAGGAGACAGTGGGGAAATGGAAGAGAGTGTCTCTCTCTCTCCCGGAGGGCGACTGATGAAGCAAATGGAAAGAGAGAGAGGAGTGATAGAGAGTATAGGGAACGAAGAGAGAGAGAGAGGGTGGCCTGTGAATGAGAGAGAAAGAGAGAGAGAGAGAGAGAGAGAGAGAGAGAGAGAGAGAGAGAAGAGTCACTCCGCTCCCCTTATTGGCCGTCGTCTGTGATTAGAGATAGGAGACGCAGCGGCTGGCAGGGGATCAATGTGTGTGTGAGAGAGAGAGAGAGAGAGAGAGAGAGAGAGAGAGAGAGAGAGAGACGGTGGCCCTAGAGAAATAGAAGATCTCTCTCTATTTTTGCACTATGACGTGGCGCCCCTCGGCTGCCCAGAAAGACAGAAACAGACAGAATGGCGGAAAAACAAGTATGAGTCATATCGGGGTGCTTTCTTACCTAGGTTTTATAGTCATTTCTAGCGATTTCTAGAACATTCTACATACTTTTCGGGGATTTTAAGCCCACTTTCCCTCTATTTCAGGCGTCGAAAATTCAATTTCCCCTTATTTTGGCTTGTTGCTCATTTTTAATAGCCCATTTTGTTATATTGGCTATTCCAAAGCTATTTTCCACTAGATTCCACGGATTTTTTTCATTTTTTCACTATCAATAGGGGTTTTCTCTGGTTTTTCGAGCTTTTAGTAGTCGTCTACCCCCTAAAACACTTGTTCCCTCCCCAAAACGAACCCATTAAACTTGTCGGGCGACAATAAAATCCCGGTTGCCGTACTAAAATCGCACGCGTGTCTTGCAAGAATCGGCACCTGATCATCCGGATTCGAACACTTTTTCCATGTCATTTGATCTTGGAGGGCTTGGATCTTATCTCCATGGGAAGTAGGGGAAGAGGAGGAATCGTCTTCTTCATATACTGTCAATGGATGGGGTTGTCCCATCCATTCATAGCTAATCACCACATACGACATCATGTGCTCGTCTTTGTCGAATCCTGGAAGAGGAGATTGGGGGTGGAATCGGTCATTTTATCCAGACTAATGCTCTTTTAGATCCAAAATCCCATTTTCAGATCAAATTTCGATCAAGATAAAGCCTTTTTAGGCCTAAAATTCCATTTTAAAAAAATCGGTTTTTAGACCGATTTTTTTTTTTAGAAAACTCAATTATTTTCGGCCGAAATCGAATTTGCTGGTTAAAATGAGCCTAGACACCCGATTTTGGCCGATTTTCGGTTAGAAAACTCAGTTTTGCACTCAAAATCATCAGATTTTCTGTTCAAAACTCGATTTCAGACCAAATAAAATGGATTTTTAGCGAAAAAATCGAGGTTTCGGAGCTAAATGAGTGATTTTTATAGGAAAATGCTAGTTTTTAGCTATAAAAGTGGATTTCTAGCAGAAAAAAGGGGAAGAAAAAGGCTCACCAGTATAAATTTTCCGAAGGAAATCGCCGCGACTATCGGTTCCCGGATGGATGAACTGCTCGCAAACGATCTGGAAAAATGAATTTTTCTTGAAAAAAGGCCAAAAAATCCTCAGAAAGGCCTGAAAATCCCAAAATAGCTCCAAATGTTTAAAAATTCGAGGCTAAAAACCCTGGAAATACTTGAAAAATCGGGTAAATCCAGCCTAAAATTCCATTTAAAAAGGGGCTTAAAAATGGTCACAAAGACTCTAAAAATACCCTAAAAAACCGAAAAAAGCCCTAAAAATGCTCAAAAAACGATAAAAATGCCCCTAAATTCCAAAAAAGTCCCAAAAACTCCCTAAAATCCAAGATTCCACCCAAAACCCCTCTTGCTCACCTTTAAATTATGATCATTCTTCTGTGTCATCTGAGGTCTCTGTCTCTCTCCTCCGACAATATATTTCCTTACAAACATCTGAGCAGATTGCCACGTTCCCAATCCATCATTACATATCTCTTCCTTCCTTCTCCCTACAGTATCCCCCATTTGACAGATGAATGTTCCAGTATTCGTGAACTCCTGTGGAATCGTTCCATCCGAACAGATCTTTTCAATCCCCGACGCTTCTGATGAGATAATCGATACGACGTCCTTCAGAGAGATTGCCGTATCCGAATAGATTGGCCAGTCGTAGTGCATTCCGGTTCCATCTTTTCGAACAAATACTCGGAATGTTTTCGATGTGGAAGGTTCTGGAAAAAGGGGCGGAGTTTATGGAGGATCCAGGAAAAGGGGTGGGGCTTAGAAAAGGGGCGGGGCTTATGGAGTTTTTGAAGAAGGGGCGGAGTTTAGGGAGGTTCTGGAAAAAAGAGGCGGAGCTTATGGAGGATCTGGAAGATGGGCGGGATCTATGGAATGAGCCGAAAGGGGCGGAGCCTAGGGAGGATCTGGAAAAAGGGGCGGAGCTCAGAATGAATATCGCACAAGGGTGGAGCTTAGAAGGGATCTGGGAAAAGAGGGTGGAGCCTAGAGGAAGGGGGCGGAGCCTATGGAGGATCTGGAAAGGGGCGGAGCTTATGGAAGATGCTGAAAAGGGGGCGGAGCGCAAAATGAATCTGGGGCGGAGCCTAGAACAGGATCTGGAAACGTGGGCGGAGCCTTAGAATGATTATGGAAAAGGGGCAGGACCTAGAATGGATCAGGAAAAGGGGCGGAGCTTAGGGAAGATCTGGAAGAGAGGCTGGTTTAAAAACGGGATTCGGAGAAGGGGGCGGAGCCAAGTTTCCGGGTAAAAAAAATGAAAATTTGGGCAGAGGTTCCCCGTCAAAGTGACAAATGCGCTCTATTGATAATTCGAAGGGATAGGGCCAAAATATCCAAAACCCTCAGAATTGTTATAGAAAGCATTAGTCACACGGATTTTGAATCAATGATCATCCACGCTTCATTGATAAACCTTCCCGGGAAGCGATTCTAATGGAGCGCGTTAGCTAACTAACAAGGGAACCTTTTAAGTCGGTAATGGAACCGTGAAAAACCACCTATACAGGTCGAAAGAGGATGTTTGAAAACCTATATTTTCGTTTTCAAAAGTTGCTTACGAGACCTGGAAAGTGGTGAACTTTGAGCTCGAAGTTTGCACTTCTTAACCATATAAAAATGCATTCCGACACCTCGAGCCACGCCCCCGCCGCCCGCCGCCATGTCATCCCCCGCGACACTAATAAAAAATGTACCCGCGTGGCGCAGGGGTAGGCGTCTAGGTTGGTGTGAAAATGCTTTTTGGTTCAACCCCCGTTCGATGGTTTTTCTTTTGCTTTTTATTTGGAGTCTGGAAAGTTGCGTTTTTGACAAATGGAAGCACTTTCTCTGTTGTTTTTTACTTTTTGCTTTAAAATGTTCAGTTTCAGTTTTTCGAAAAAAATTTGATTCTTGGGTGATCAATGTGGTACAAAATTGAATAGGCATTTTTAAAATTGATCTAATCCAAGCTTCTTGATGTTTCAAATATATCAGGACTCAAAAAATTATCCTATTCCAGTCCAAGTGACGAAGAATCAAATTTTTTTCGAAAAACTGAAACTGAACATTTTAAAGCAAAAAGTAAAAAACAACAGAGAAAGTGCTTCCATTTGTCAAAAACGCAACTTTCCAGACTCCAAATAAAAAGCAAAAGAAAAACCATCGAACGGGGGTTGAACCAAAAAGCATTTTCACACCAACCTAGACGCCTACCCCTGCGCCACGCGGGTACATTTTTTATTAGTGTCGCGGGGGATGACATGGCGGCGGGCGGCGGGGGCGTGGCTCGAGGTGTCGGAATGCATTTTTATATGGTTAAGAAGTGCAAACTTCGAGCTCAAAGTTCACCACTTTCCAGGTCTCGTAAGCAACTTTTGAAAACGGAAATATAGGTTTTCAAACATCCTCTTTCGACCTGTATAGGTGGTTTTTCACGGTTCCATTACCGACTTAAAAGGTTCCCTTGTAAGCTGGAATTCTTTTTTTTCGGCTTTTTTGAGCCAGAAAAATCTAGAATCGTACCTCCATGCTCATCCATGATCTCTGGATCCGAATCCTCCTCTTCCACATCTTCCTGATCCTCTTCTCCTTCATCATCCTCAAAAGTATCGAATTGTTGATACGATTTGATTCGTTTCGCTTCTCTTGGTGGTTGTCGTTTCGGAATTCGAATTACTCTGAATAATGAATTTTTTTGGGGAGGAGGTGGAATCGGGGGTAGTGGAATTCCACGTTTTTAATCAGAAATTTCGGATTTCTGTTGGATTTTGAGGATTTTAAAAGGGAAATTGGCTTGAAATCCCTTTAAAATGCTCGGAATTTGCTAAAAAATTCAAAAAATCCAGGATTCTGAATCCAGAAGACGTCAGGATCCAAAATTCTCGGAAACTAGGCAAAATGGGTATCAAATCAACGGAAATTTTGCGTTTTCCACTATTCCAGGGGTGAAAACCTCGCTTTTCCGGCTAAAAACCTATCAAAAATCATGAAAAACTCACTCTCCCTTCCGTTTTCGGCCTGATCGCTTAGGGACTCTTCTTGGCTTCTGTCGGGATAACGGAACTCGTTCCAGAGGGTTCGCCCATACTCCTGCCTGTCAAATTCATGATTCAAAGGCAGAATAATTGATTCATGGGGTTTTTAATCTGAGCAATTGGGGTTTCTAGCTCAAAAATAGAAGAAAACCGAGTTTTTTGACAGAAAAATTATTTTTGGTCGAAAAACCTCTTTTTCACAGGTTTTTCGCATTAAAATTGTGATTTTAGGCTCATTTTCTCTGTTCTTAACATATTTTATCCCTTACTTCACCGGCGGTGACCTCCTCCGGATCCTCCTCCTCGCCAATATCGAAATGGTCGAGTTCTTCTATAAAAACTTCGGAATTGTTACGAAATCTTTGATTTTTGAGCGGAACTTACGAATATTATCAATATCGTAATCGAAATCGCCGCCTTCGATGAGAGTTTCGACGCGAACCGACATTTTTTGAACCTGAATCGGAAAAATGAACTTTTTAGCGGGATATTCAGTGGGAAGCAGTTTTCGAACGGTTTAGAATGCAATTTCCAACATTTTTTCAACAGAAAATTGCAGAAAAACAACCAAAATCGGCTTCAAATTAAAAAAATAAATTATTCTGTGCATTCTGACGTGACGGTGTTTGCACAGTGTGCATTAGACTTGACGACAAGTAAATATTTACCAATTCTGTGGAATGTTTCAGCGATAAAAGTGGTTTTATGGTGTTTAAAACAGCGAAAAACTTTGAAAACAAGTGTTTCTGATAAAAATCAAATAATTTTAAATCAAAAACCAAAAAAAAATAATGAGAAAATCGCCAAAAACCTTGGTTTTCGAGATTCCTATTTTTATCATAGAAAAAATTAATTTACACTCATTTCTTCTTGTTTTTAATTCTTCAATTATTGGAAGCCAACCAGAAATACTAAATAAAAATTGTTTAAAATATTAATTTTAAAAAAATATTTTTTTTCACAAAAAATTTTCAAATAATCAATATTTCCTTCCGCTAACAACCTTTCGACTTCTATTCTTTCAAACACATCCAACAGTTCAGAAATGACTATTGCATCAGCAATTTGTCATCACTTTCTTCCGATAAACGTCATTTCTCTGCGTCTCTCTCTCTCAGCCATCTTTATAAATACTCAGTTCAGTTGTTGTTTACATCATTTTCTCTCTTCTCAAATCGATTTTCCTCTTCATAACACTTAAAAATTGCTTTCATCTACTCAAAACCATTCTTAAAACAGTCCTAAAATAGTTTAAAACCAACTTTTTTATTAAAAACCACCCTTAACTAGCTCAAACACTACTTCCCACTAATCATGGTCAGTAATCGCGCCCCATAGCGAAATCCAATTTTCTCTTCAATTTCCCCCGAGAACAAAGAACTCGCACCTTTAGAAATTAAGATTCAATGCGAACAAAAACCGGTCTTGTTTGTTCCGATTTGATTCCGCCTCTACGACCACAATTGAACACACACAGGCAACCCAACCCCTTTTTTTCCGGTCGCCAAATCTTATTTTTATATAAAAAACCTTCCTTTGTTTTTGGAAATATATATTTCTAACAAAATAATTTTTCCGAATATTGAAAAATAATTGGTTGAATCAGTTACTGTAAAATCTCTAATAGATTTGGTTGCTCAATTTTATCACTATTTAACTCTGTTCACAATGAAGATATTGAAAAGTGGTCAACTAATAAAATATTCCTCTTAATGTGAGCAACATTTAGTTAGTTGACCATTTTTCAATATCTCCATTGGGAACAGAGATAAATACTGCTAAAGTTGAGCAACCTAGAGGAATGTTTAGACGAATTATATTTGAACGTATTTTAATGATCTCTGGTTATATAAAAAACGTTTCAAAATTAAATAACATAGCTTGAAATGCATTTTAAAACGGAAAAATCTCATTAATCGTTGGTCATTTGCAACCCGATAATTAATAAATGAAGTATGGACTTTTGACCGTTTCTGATCATTTTCTTATCTCTAAAAATTTGTTGTTCGATTCTCCTTCTTCACAAAAATTGTCATCATGCTTATCATTCCATTCAACAATTGATTATCATTCTTTACAATCATTACCGACCATTCCTTCTAATGACCATAAAATGCCGTAAAACTCTTTTGGTATAGAAACATTTATAGAAAATCATAATTGGCTTGTTCGAAAAAATAAAATTGATGTTTCAAGAGAAAAAAAAACTACGATTTTAAAATTTCTGGATGAAATAACCGGTGATAAGTTGTCTTCCAAAAATTTTTTACCGGAGGAAAATTTGAAAAATATGAAAAAAAATTATTTTGGATTATAATATTAAATTATAATATTTTGGAATAAAAAACTATGAGTTTTAAATTTATCGAGTTATTTATTGGTAAAATGAATTTTGAAATGTTAAAAAATGTTAGGTAAAAAATTATCGAATTATTTTTTCCGGTAGAAATTTTTTCATTTTTTAGACCTAATTTAGCATTAAAAAACCTTGAATTTCAATTTTATAGAGTTATTTATCGGTGAAAATGAATTTTTGGAAATTTTTAGAGATATTTTCACCGGAAAAAATTGGAGAAAATTTGATGAAATTTTTCCAAAAAATCCGGTAGAAAATTTTTTTTCAATTTTTTTTGATTTTCAAAAACCTCATTTAGACCTATTTTTACGTATTTCCAACCTTTTTTCCTGTTTTTCCGCCTTTCTGAACCATCTAAACCCCCAAAACTTTTCCAGAAATGGCTGAACTATTCGCCGGAAAACCCCTAATCAACCAATCCGGAGAGACCATCGACGGAGGAGATGCTCTTCGTGACAAGAAAGTGATCGCATTGTATTTCAGTGCAATGTGGTGTGGATCTTGTCGACAATTTACTCCGAAACTCAAGAGATTCTATGAAGCCGTTAGAGCCGGTGGAAGAGATCTCGAAGTGGTTTTAGTCAGTCGGGATAGAGAAGCTGAGGATTTGTTGGAGTATTTGGGACATGGAGGCAACTGGGTTGCTTTCCATTTGGAGATGAGAGAATTCAGTGAGTCTTTTTTTTTTTTTTGAATTTTAATTTTGAAAAAAAATTTTTCAAAATCTTTTTTTGAATTTATTATAAAATTTGAAAAAAAATTGATTTTGAAAAATTTAGATTCATTTATTTTTTTTGAGTTTTGAAAAATCGAAAAAATTTTTTGTTTCTACAAAATCAGAAATTCCAAAACTTTTAAAGTATGCCACGCCCATTTTCAGACCCTCCCATAGTTATATTCGTATTCAGCGAGTCCGATTACCCCTATCCAGACGGTTTTCAGACGATTTTTGGAAATTGTGCATTTTGTCGTAGAGGTGTTTGCACACAATCCAAACTACAGTAATCCCCCGGAAATCCTTATTTTAAGAGATAGGGGCCACCAGGAATTGGGGTTCAGACCAGTTTTTGATGGGGATTTCTAATCTGATGTCAGATTTTCAAAATTCCGGTATTTTCTGACAGAAAATTAAGATTTTGCAAAATTCCTATTTTTAGACGGAAAAAATTTGAGATTTTTGAAATCTGATTCCGAATTCAAAATTCTCATAGAAAACTGGTCTGAACCCCACTTCCTGGGGTCCTCTATCTCTTGAAATAAGGATTTCCGGGGGATTATTGTAGTTTGGATTGTGTGCAAACACCTCTACGACAAAATGCACAATTTCCAAAAATCGTCTGAAAACCGTCTGGATAGGGGTAATCGAACCTACTGAATTCGAATATCATTATGAAAATGTCAGAAATCCATGTTCAAATCTTGTTTTCCAGAGAGTACCTGAAGAAGTACGAGGTTCCAACCATTCCGGCCTTTAAACTCATCAACAACGCCGGAGAGCTTCTCCACGACGCTCGTGCCGATGTCACTGAACGTGGAAAGGACGACCCGGTTGCCGTCTTCGATGAGTGGGCAGAAAAGTACCCAGCTAACTGAAGAAATTCCCCGGTTTCTAAATATGAAAATGTATTCTGAAGCAATAAACGTAATTTTTGAGTGTTTTAATTATGGAATTCGTATTCTCCGCCCCGTTTTACCCCTATCCAGACGGTTTTCAGACGATTTTTGGAAATTGTGCATTTTGTCGTAGAGGTGTTTGCACACAATTCAAACTACAGTAATCCCCCGGAAATCCTTATTTTAAAAGATAGGGGCCTAGGAAAAAGCGGGTAGGGGTAGTTTTTGACGCTGAATTCGGATATGATATTAGTTTTGAATTTAAACCTACGGAAAATTCCAAAAAAGCGAAATGAATCCTGAAAAAATACAATGAATAACTAATTTTCATGTTTTTCCGAATTTTTTCTACAAAAATTTGTGGTTTTTCTTTTTAAAAAACTATTTTCTTCACAAATAGAAATGCACTTCTAATGACTATTCAGATAGTTAATCGAAAAATTGAGTCATAATACATTGAAAAAAATCTTTTCACGACAAAACACCTCTATAAAAGCCCATCGGAACTCCCATTTTCTACCTCAATTTCTTCTTCTAAATATGAATTTCCTAACTATTTTCTTCTTCTTCCTCACCATCTTCCATATTTCCTACTGTTTCCCTCGTCCAAGAGTCCAAACTACAACTATCACCCAAGATAAGTATGGAATGATGAATATGGATGGATCATCAAGTGAAGAGATTATTGGGTTTCATGGATCAGTTGTCAAAGATCAAAATAACATTAATTATTAATAAATTTGAATGAATTTTTACATTTTCAAAAACTTTTTTTTTTAATTTTCAAAATTTCTCCTCTAAAACTTCAGATTTTCCGAAATCTAACCCCAGATTCAGAATCTCCGTGAAAAACTGGTCTAAACCCCAATTCCTGGGAGCCCCTATCTCTTAAATTAAAAATTTCCGGGGGATTACTGTAGTTTGGATTGTGTGCAAACACCTCTACGACAAAATGCACAATTTCCAAAAATCGTCTGAAAACCGTCTGGATAGGGGTAAAAGGGGGCGGAGAATCTGAATTTCAGAGTGGGAGGGGCTGAAAATGACTGGGAAGTTCGGATTTTCAATTTTTCGCCAAAATTCTGAAAAAAAATTTTTTTTTGCGAATTTTCGGAAAAAATTTTTTTTCCCGAAAATGATATTTTGCAAGAACTCATGATAATAAGACTTCCTTTATTGATTCAAACACAATATCTAGACACTATCCATTCTAATCAAGAACACAAAGTCCATCTTCAACTCTTCCAGGACATTTGGATCCAGCGGGTCCCGGAACGATATCTTCTCTCTTAAAACCGTATTCCGGTCCACAGATACAGTAGGGAATTTCCATTTGACTGTTGTTAATTGTACAATCGATAGTCATGCAACTGACGGCTCTCTGGATAGGATTTAGGCAGTTGAGTATGGTTCCTTCTGTATTTCTGAATAAGCTTTCTGGGTCCTGGAGTAGATTTTGGGCAGCTTGGAAGAAGATTCTCATTATGACCTCCTCTTTGTTTATAATGTTATCCCCAAGGTCATAATGGCAGTTACGGTTGGAGAGATGAAGATCGTCACTCCAACGCTGAATTGCTCAGGTTAAGAGGTACTGTAGCGGGGTGCCTACCAGCTTATTAACATTGGCAATTCCATGACTAGCCATATTCCGACGAGCTGTGTTGATTCCTTCCAACGCCGACGCTTTTTCTTGACTCGAGAGCTCTTCTCTCTTCATACGGTAAGCGATGGAGACGGAGGAGCAGAGAAGGATTAGGATGAGCAGCTTCATTTTTAGAGAAAAAGGGTCCCGGGGCTTCTTTTATAGAGTAAGGATAAGGGTTACCCGGTTACTTTTTCTTTTTTGACCATGACCTTCAAAAAAATCACGTTATTCCATTTTACGTCAATTTTTTTCCAAGATAAAATTTTTTTCTTCTGAAATCCGATTTCCCATTGATTTTCATTCCCTTTCACCTTGAAATTCGTGATCTCCGCCCCCTTTTACCCCTATCCAGACGGTTTTCAGACGATTTTTGGAAATTGTGCATTTTGTCGTAGAGGTGTTTGCACACAATCCAAACTACAGTAACCCCCAGGAAATCCTTATTTTAAGAGATAGGGGACCCCAGGAATTGGGGTTTAGACCAGTTTTTGACGAGGATTTCGAATTTCGAGTCAGATTCTCTGTGTTTTGTTTTTTTTTCGAACAAAAAATTTTTTTTTGAAATTTTGGAAATTTTAGAAAAAATTATTTTTCGTCCATGTTAAATTTCCGCAAAAAAGATAATGATATCATATTTGGAGGCGTTTTGGTTATCAAAAACCATTTTTGAACTTCCAGATAAGAAATTAATGGTTGAAACCGCAAAAATGACGAAGGAGGGGGTACTGTAGATAGTTTTTAGGTTTTATTTTCCTTATATTTGGATTACTGTACTTTTTCGTAGTAATGTAAAACGAATTTCAACCGTAGTTATAACTCATATTTAAATTCTTGGGAAATTAAAAAAAAATTTCTGAAAAAAATTTTTTTTCAAAATTTTTTTCTTTTTTTCAGAATTTTTTCATGGGATTTGAAAGAGGGCGGAAGGTACCAGAAACCATAGGAAAATTCTAACCAGACCTATTTTCACTCGGAAAATTGCTATACTATTTTCTCGGAATGTTCCCACCAATAACGACCGTACCCCACTATAAATTCCACCCCCTTCCCCCTAATTCTCATCAAAAAATGAATTTCTCTCTTCTCATTCTCGTCGTTTTCTTCCTATTCGCCATCTCTTCAATGGAAGCAGCTGATCCGGATATTGGTGGAATCTTCTCTGGAGTCTCTGGACTACTCGGATCAATTGGTGGATTGGCTGGAGCTGCTGGTGGAAAGAAAAAATAGTTTTTGTGTCTTTTTATGAAATGAAGTATTTTGAGCATTATCTTATTGTTGAAACACAAAAAAACGAAAAAAATTTTTTTGGAAAGGGTTTTTGAATTTTTCTGGAATTTCTCCCCCAATACTTCAGAATTCCCAGAATCCAGCTCCATATTCGAAATCCCCATCAAAAACTGATCTAAAACCCAATTCCTAGGCTCCTATCTCTTAAAATAAGGATTTCCGGGGGGATTACTGTAGTTTGGATTGTGTGCAAACACCTCTACGACAAAATGCACAATTTCCAAAAATCGTCTGAAAACCGTCTGGATAGGGGTAAAAGGGTGCGGAGAATGCGAATTTTGGGGTGGGAGAAGCCAGAAATGGCTGGGAAGACGGATTTTCGGAGAAAAAAAAAATTAATTTCAGCTTTTTTTTGGAAAAAATTTTTTAAGTGAATTTTTTCGAGAGAAAAAAGGACACGCTCCAAAAATTGGAACGTGTTGGAAAGGAGAGTATCCACGTATGGGGAATGACCGGGTAACCCTAATCCATTCTTTATAAAAGATTCCCCTTTGGACTCTCATTTCACAATATTGTGCCATCAACTGCTCTGAGACAATGAAGCTGATCATCGTTCTCTTTTTCTTCCTCTCCTCCTCCAGTTCCATGGCTTGGCGTATCAATAAAGGAAACTCAATTAGTGAAGAAATAAAGGAGATCTTCCCCATGGTCTTTCGTGTTGAGAGAGCCAATCCAACTGATGAAGAGAAGAATAGTGTAGTCAATGTTTTCAACGAAGGACGTCGAGGGTTAGCCAAATCCGGTCAAGGGGCTGCTAACATGAACAAGCTGGTAAGGGAGAGGACTACAGTAATCTCTCAACAAATAACTTCCAATTTTCAGAAATTGAGCGACAGTGTCTCGTTTCCCACCGGCGAATGTAATTTCGAAACGACTGTTCCTGTCAAAAACGGTGAAGAATTGATGGGATTGATGATAGATGAGGCTCTATCGAATCTAAAAGCAAATCACGAAATTATTTCCAAATTGGCTGACCAGTCGATTTTCAACTGCTTAAATCCGAAACAGACGGCCATTCAATGCAAAGAAATTCCATGTATCATCAATTCTCAATCAATGCCAATTCCATATTGCATTTGTGGACCGGAACGTGGTTTGCAAGAAGAAGATTTTGTTCTGGGAACGGCTGGATCCAAGTGTCCGGGAGCGGTTGACGATGGACTTTGTGTTGATCCAAGTATTTAGATAAAGTAGAAGATAGCAAGAGTAATCACTTTCTTCTGCTTTGATCTTCTTTCGTCAGTCTTCTAATAGTGAACTAATGCATTCCGTGTAAATATTATCGTTTCATAGAAATCGCCCGGAAATTTTGACGTTTTAATTGAACTTTGGCTTGAATTTCAATTAAAACGTCAAAATTTCCGGGCGATTTGTATGAAACGATAATAAAAGTTTTTTGAGAAAAAATATAAATTTTCAATTTTTAAGGGCGTGGCAGTTCTCAGCAAGTTTCCAGCTCTCAGAAAAGTACTTCAGAAGTCAGAAAAAAATAATTTAGAAAAACATGTTGTCCAAGGGGATTAGCCACGTTGCTTTAAATGAGTCTTGGTCGGGTTCTGAAAAATTTAATTTTTTATCATAACTTCGTCAGTTTCGAGTTTTAGGCTTCCAATCTGAAGCTTTCAGAATCAGCGTCTCAAGACGCTTTAAATGAGTAGAATGTTGGCTGGGTTACGGTGATGTTGAAATTTTCAGGATTGGGTCCCACAACGAAAACCCATTTTCTACCGTTTCTTGCTCATTTTTTGAATTTTGCGGTCGAAACTATCAGTTTTAGAATCAGTGCGTTATTCCCGTTCAGAAAAATACCCACAAGCCTATATTTTGATGTCTTTCATTTTCGACCTACCTATGCGTCTTTATAGTTGGGTTTTGGGGTCTCAAACTCAAAATTCTCAAAATCCGACTCTAGATTCGGAATCCTCGTCAAAAACTGGTCTAAACCCCAATTCCTGGGGTCCCCTATCTCTTAAAATAAAGATTTCCGGGAGATTACTGTAGTTTAGATTGTGTGCAAACACCTCTACGACAAAATGCACAATTTCCAAAAATCGTCTGAAAACCGTCTGGATAGGGGTAAAATGGGGCGGAGAATACGAGTTTTAGGGTGACAGGGGCTAAAAATGGATGAGAAGACGGATTTTCGGAGAAAAAAAAATTAATTTTAGCTTTTTTTGTGGAAAAAGTTTTTTTCAGTGAATTTTTTCGAGACACGCTTTGAAAATTGAAACGTGTTGGAAAAAAGACTATCCACGTATTGGGGGTGACCGGGTAACCGTGATCCATTGACTATAAAAGAAGGGGATTCTCGCCTTTGGACCCTCATTCCACAATCAATTGTGCCATCAACAACTGCTCTCTGAGACAATGAAGCTGATCATCGTTCTCTTCTTCCTTTCCTTCTCCGGTTCCATGGCTTGGCGTATCAATAAAGGAAACTCAATTAGTAAATTCTCTTCCATGATATTTCGTTTCAAAAGAGCCGATCCAACTGATGAAGAAAAGAAAGGGATAATCGATGGTTACAACGAAGGACGACGACAAATAGCCAAATCTGGTCCAGGGATTGCTAATATGAACAAGCTGGTAAGGGAGAAAACTTTCGGGGTGGCCGAGGTCGGAAAAAAAATTCTCTCAACTCGAATAACGTTAATTTTCAGAGCTGGAGCGACAGTGTGCCGTTTCCCACCGAAGAATGTATTGAAAACACAACTTATCCTGTCAAAAACGGTGAAGAATTTGTGAATAAGTTGATAGAGGATGCTCTATCGCAGATCCAAGCAAACCCCGAATTGATTTACAAATTGGAAGATCACACGATTTTGAATTGCTGGAATCCGAAACAAACAGTTGTGAGATGTAAAGAAGTTCCTTGTATTGTCAATGGAGAATCGATGCAACTTCCCTATTGCATTTGTGGACCGGAACCCGGGGTCCATCCAGAAGACATTGTTATCGGACCACCTGCCACCAAGTGTCCTTCGGGAGGATCAGTCGAAGATGGACTTTGTGTTGTTGATTAGGAACTATCTTTGATTGTCTTATGTATACATCAATAAAGAGCGTCTTGGTATTATTTCTACTCGAGTAGTTTTCGATGAGGATGTTTGATTTTGAAAAATTGGAAAAAAATTTTCGTTTTCCTTTCAAAATTTTTTTTTCTTTCTTTCAAAAAAATCCGAATCTTCCAAGGATTTTCAACCCTTCCCACTCAAAAATTCGGATTCTCCGCCCCCTTTTACCCCTATCCAGACGGTTTTCAGACGATTTTTGGAAATTGTGCATTTTGTCGTAGAGGTGTTTGCACACAATCCAAACTACAGTAATCCCCCGGAAATTCTTATTTTAGGAGATAGGGACTCCCAGGAATTGGGGGTTGCACCAGTTTTTGATGGGGATTCGAATATGGGGTTGAATTTTAAGACACGTTCTCTGAGAGACTCGAGGAAGTCAGTGAAACCCGTTGTACAGTTTCAAGTCAAACCGGTTTGTAGGAGTTGCTATTTCATGTAGTGAATGTCCCAACACTTCTAAGGATTATGACGCATATTTCATCAGGCTCCGCCCCCTCACTGCTGTAAAAAATTGAAAATAGGTGAAAAAACAAAAATTTTTCCTGGAAGAGATATCAACTAAATCTCAACGGAAGTTTGTTACTAGTATCATTTTGATCATTTTTTGTGTTGAGAGAAAGTTTTTATCTCCTCTCCTTCATAGTGAAAATTTTCACTTTTTGAAAAAAATTCGGTTTTTTTGCTGTTTTTTGCGTATAACTGAAGATAGAAGCGGGGGAACGCTTAGCTGACGATAGATAATTATTCAGCGCAAAATTTGACTCCGGTAAGCCATAGTCCAAAGTGAATCGACTGGGCACCATTTTTTGCTAGAAGCCAAAATATGTGAAATTTTTGAATTTTTTCACGTACCCCCCTACGTTCAAAAAAAGTCATAGTCTTGAAATTTGATTATATTTATATCAGATGTAATACTAATCATCAGTAACTGATTCTCATAATATCAGCCTCTCTCATTGCTTCTTACTCTCTTGACACCTCTTCCAAAATTTTCATTGTATGAATTCTTCGGACAACCATAACTTTTTTCATTTTTCATCAATTTACCCAAACTTTTGTTTTGTCGTTAGCTTTTACAATATACTACAGAAAAGTCAACTAGAGCACATTTGCATCATAACATTGTAAATTAATAGTGGTGTCTGGAAAACTTAACAACCTAACATGAGTAGTAATCCGTTTTCGAACTGATGACACAAATGTGCTCTAGTTGACTTTTTTGTAGTATATTGTAAAAGCTAACAATAAAACAAAAGTTTGGGTAAATTGATAAAAAATGAACAAAGTTATGGTTGTCCGAAGAATTCATACAATGAAAATTTTGGAAGAGGTGCCATGAGAGAAAGAAAGAATGAGAGGGGCTGATATTGTGGGAATCAGTTATTGAAGACTAATACTATTACTAGAACAAATGAAATCTCAATTAAAAACCACGGTTTCTTCAAAACTTAGGTAAATCAAAAAATTTCGAAATTTCACACATTTTGGCTTCTAGCAAAAAATGGTGCCCAGTCTAATCCTTTCGGACTATGACAAATAGACGTCGAATTTTGTGCTGAATAATAATACAATGTCAGCTAAGCGTTCTCTCACTTTCATTTTTTACTCAACCTGAACTACTCAAAATATTGCATTTTCCATAATCCACCAAATTTTTTTTCTAAAACTAAATTATGTTTTCAAACTAGTTTGTAGGTGAAATTAAACATTTTTCCAATCTTTTGATACTAAATTCCTCAACTACATATATGTTATCTATTCGAAAAATGATAGTTTTGAATACCATCATATTTTGGTCCGTAGCAAAAAATGGAGCCCAGCCGTTTTTGATCACACCATATAGGTTCGACGCCAAAAAACGCGTAGATCACGATCCCAATATCAGCTAAGCGTTCCCCCGCTTCTATCTCCAGTTAAACGCAAAAAATCGCAAAAACACGATTTTTTTTTCAAAAAGTGAAAATTTTCACTATGAAGGAGAGGAGATAAAAACTTTGTCTGAACACGAAAAATGCTCAAAATGATACCAGCAACAAACTCCCGTTGAGATTTTGTTGATATCTCTTTCAGGAAAAAATTTTATTTTTTTACCTATTTTCAATTTTTTACAGCAACCAGGGGGCGGAGCCTAATGAAATATGTGTCATAATCCTTAGAAGTGTTGGGACATTCACTGCATAAAATACCAACTCCCACAAATCGGTTTGACTTTAAACTGTACAGTGGGTTTCTCGAGTTTCTTAGAGAACGTGTCTTAACTCCTCCCATATACATCATTTTTCTTATCATTTTCTCTCCAATTAATTCTTTGATTTCTCCCTCCCCTCCCCACTAACTGATAACATCGTCTCTATAAAACAGAGACCTCAGAAATACATCAAAAATGCATCTAAAAATGCTTCGCCACGTCATTTTTCTATCTTTTTCGGTGATTTCTTTCGTTTCATCGACATGTATGGATACTTCGATGGACTGCCCTCAGTTGGTTAATAATTGTTGGATCACTTTATATCAGAGGTGGGTTCAGAGTTGGAAATTATGAGTAAAATAATGGATTTTACGGGTTTTGAGGGCAGAATTGAATTTTTTGGGGTGATTTACCCCTACACCCAAATTTACAAAAATCAAATTCGGAAAAAAAAATTGTTTTCTTAATTTTCAGATTTTTTTCCGGAAAAATGATTTTTCCACAATTTCCACAGAAAATTTAGGAAATTTAACATTAAATTCGGCTACTCCGCCCCCTTTTACCCCTATCCAGACGGTTTTCAGACGATTTCCGGAAATTGTGCATTTTGTCGTAGAGGTGTTTGCACACAATCCAAACTACAGTAATCCCCCCGGAAATCCTTATTTTAAGAGATAGGGGCCCCGGGAATTGGGATTTACACCAGTTTTTGATGAGGATTTCGAATCTGATGTCAGATTTCTCGGATTCTGGAGTTTTGGGGGAGAAAAATTGAAAATATTGGTGGTTTCGAAAATTTATCTCTGTATTAATTTTCAATTTTTCCGAAAATGGAAAAGTTATATTATCAAGAAATATTTGTCACTTTTGCGGTTTCAACCATCAAATTCTTATCTTGAAATTCAGAAAAGGTTGTATGATGACAAAAACGCCTCCAAAAATGATATCATTCTCTATTTTCGTAGAAATTCAACATGAACGAAAAATAATATTTATTTTTTTTCTTCTTAATTTTCAAAAAAAAAATTATTTTTCTCGTTAAAAAATTCGTTAACTCAAAAATCCAACCCCATATTCGATATCCCCATCAAAAACTGATGTAAACCCCAATTCCTGGGTGCCCCTATCTCTTAAAATAAGGATTTCCGGGGGATTACTGTAGTTTGGATTGTGTGCAAACACCTCTACGACAAAATGCACAATTTCCAAAAATCGTCTGAAAACCGTCTGGATAGGGGTAAAAGGGGGCGGAGAATACGGGTTTCAAATGGGAGGGGCTGAAAATGAGCGGTAAGACCTATTTTTGAAAAAAAAAAAAAAAAAATTTTTTTGGAATTTTTTTGGAAAAATTTTTTCCAAAAATCAAAAAAATTCAAAAAAATTGTAAAAAATTATTTTCCAGTAAATGTCCCTACACATGTGGAATATGTACAAATCCACCGGATGTCTGCATGAATACAAATACCGAATGCTCTCCATCCCCTTCAGGATCTCAGTGCTCCATCAGTGTTTATTACGAGTAAGGATTACTGTACCCAGAAAAAGGGGGCGGGGCCTATTTTAGGCTCCGCCCATTTTTAATACCTACCGTATTCCAGACAGTGTCGTGAGTCATGCGGTCTCTGTGATGGTTCGGATTGTGTCGATCATCTGGCATACTGTAACCAGTACAGTAAGCCATGTAATCAACCAGTCGCTTTGTGAGTTTGATGTGCAGGTTACTGTAGATTACTGTAGTTTTTTTTTAGACAATGTCCGCTGTACTGTGGAATATGTACTAATAACTCGACTACAGTACCCCTAGGAACTAAAACTACAGTACACCTGGGAATCAAGACTACAGTACCCCTTTTGACCAAGGGGACAACTACAGTACCCCAGACTACAAAAACTACACTTTTAACTACAAAAACTACAAAAACTACAACGACTACAAAGGCTACAAAACCACCACCACCATGCAAGGATACATCTCCGAAGTTGGTTTTTTTGAAAAAAAATTTTTTCGACTGGAATTTAATTTTTTGGAGATTACTGTAGCTACTTATCAAAACTACAGTAGCCCCTCCCCCCTTACTCCCGAAATCTACCGTATTCCAGTTGTCCAACATGGGCGAAAAACGGATTCTGCACCAACACATTCTATCCACCGGAGAAGAGAAAGGAGTACTGTGCGAAGACTTGTAAATATTGTTAGCTACGGTTTTTGAAGATTACTGTAATAAATTATTTATTTTATCAGAAAAAATTTTTTTTTCATTTTTTGGAATAAAAATTTTTCAATTTTTTTTTCAAGAAAGCCGATTTTCCATTCATTTCCAGCCCTTCCCACCCTAAAATTCGTCATCTCCGCCCCCTTTTACCCCTATCCAGACGGTTTTCAGACGATTTTACGAAATTGTGCATTTTGTCGTAGAGGTGTTTGCACACAATCCAAACTACAGTAATCCCCCGAAAATTCTTATTTTAAGAGATAGGGGTCACCAGGAATTGGGATTTAGACTAGTTTTTTTCAAGAATTTTGAATCTGGAGTCGGATTTTAAGAATTCTGAATTTTTTCTTGAAAAAATTAGAAAAAAAAATTTTGTCAGTTTTTTTTTCGAAAAAAAATTATAGAAAATGGAATTCATAACAATTCAACACAAAAAGAAACAAAAGTGTACAAAATGCAAAAAAAGAGATCAAAAGAAGTTTAATTTATCTCCAATCGATTTGTGAATGATATCCACAAGAAGTTGGAATTCCCTTCCTCTCTGTCCCGGATGAGTCTTCTGATGTTCTATGAATTTTCCGATTTCGAATGAGGCAATGTCGAACATCATCTGGTTACGGTCACGGGTGATCTGCAATTTTCAGTGAGATTATTAGGAAACATAAATAGAGCCTAAAACTGCCTAAAATGCTTAAGAAAGGCCTAAAAATTCCTAAATTCCCAATTTTCCAGCCTAAAAATTCAAAATCCCTGGAATCCAATCCCAAATTTAAAACCCCCATCAAAAACTGGTCTATAGCCCAATTCCTGGGTGCCCCTATCTCTTAAAATGAGGATTTCCGGGGGATTACTGTAGTTTAAATTGTGTGCAAACATCTTTACGACAAAATGCACAATTTCCAAAAATCGTCTGAAAACTGTCTGGATAGGGGTAAAAGGGGGCGGAGATGACGAATTTCAGAGTGGGAGGGGCTGAAAATAAATCGGAAACCGGGTTTTCGAAAAAAAAAAATTTTTTTTCGAAGTGTCCTTACCACATCATCTCGAATCGCCGTGACATATGCTCCTAAAAGTGAGCAATACTGTACATAATGTTGTTCCAAAATCACACCCATCCTCTCCGAATGTTGTCTTTTTATCTCTTCCAAAAGATCTCGACACGTGGCACTGGATACTGTCATTTGACGAATTGTATTCCGTTTTGGAGACCACAGAGAGAAACGGTATTCCAGACTGCAAAATAGAGGTTACTGTAATGAGTTAGTCCACGCCCATTTTTCCGAAGCCACGCCCCTCTTTAAATTTAATTTTAAAAATTAAAAAAAAATTCCACGAAATTTTTTTCGAAAAACCGAAAAAACGGTGACCTTTGACCCTAGGACCCTTTGCCACGTGGCACCCCAGAAACTACCGTACCCCCTTCAGATTTTCATTCCCATCATATTTCTTTCTGATCATCAGAAAATGTCGTTTCAACAACCTTCGGGAGCCCCTGGGGGCGGAGCCTCCGCCGAGCCACCAAGAGTCCGCCCACAATCGCCACGTGCCGCTTTTCAGAGACATGTTAAGCCGAAGGACGGTATTGTGATGGCTCAGGTACGGTATTTAGGTTACTGTAGGTACCGGGAGCGAATTACTGTAGTTTTGGGGATCCTGGATCCAGGTACAGTAACCCGATCCCATATTACTGTAGGTGTCTTCCGACCCTTGGTAGCTCAGATTACTGTAGGTACCATAGGCTCCCAGCGATCCGGGATCCAGGGGTACAGTAATCCTATCTTACATTACTGTAGTTTTTAGGATCTGGGTACAGTAACCCTTAGATCTAGCTTCCAGGATCTATGTACAGTAATCTCCTGGATCTAGCTACCGTAATCCTACCGTAACTCCTTTCTTTTACAGTCAGACATGCACAATTTCCTTCAACAATCGCACGGAACCCTCTTCGACGAGGCAATGAAATACGCGGAATCAGTGGGAATCCAGAGAGATCAGGTCTCCTATCTGATATTCGCTCTGGCCGCCGTCTATTTGATTTTCGGATCGGCCGCCCGTCTTTTGTGCAATCTCATTGGATTCGGATACCCGACTTATGCTTCTGTTCTGGTACGGTAGGCAGCGGGGGAAGAGGGGTACTGTAGGGGTACAGTAGTTCTAGGATCGAGATACAGTAATCTTAGGATCTGGAAGCTATGGCCCCAGGATTCAGGTACAGTAATCCTAGGATCATTGTTCATTCCTCATTACAGTAATCCTCCTGTTAGGCTCCGCCCACTTCTAGCCACGCCCCCTTTTTTGGATCACAGCCTTTTGCAAGGTTTTCTGAAATTTTAGGCTCCGCCCCTTTTTTTTTGGAAAATTACTGTAGAACCTTCGTCCTCTAATTTCTAGATTACTGTAGTTATCTGACTATCGTAACCTTCCAACTTGAAGATTACTGTAGGACTATTGAATTACTGTAGTCTTGAAGATTACTGTATCCTGGATCCCTGGGGGTACTGTACCTGGATCCAGGATCAGAATTCTTAGGATACCTAGATCTAGGCAATTGAGGATTACTGTTCCGAGATTACTGTAGTTTCTAGGATAACTGTACCGCTTTTTCAAAACTACAGTAATCCCTACTTTCTACTTTTCAAAACTACCATAACCTATCTAGATTACTGTAATCCTTTTTCCAAAACTACCGTACCCCTCTAGATTACTGTAACTTGTCCAAAACTACAGTAACCCCCTTCCATTTCCAGGCAATCCGTACGAAAGGAACCGATGACGATACAGTATGGCTAATCTACTGGACATGCTTCGCCGTCCTGTATCTCGTTGACTTTTTCTCGGAATTCATTCTCTCCTTCTTCCCATTTTATTATATTCTGAAGGCATGCTTCTTGGTCTATTTGTATCTTCCACAAACTCAAGGATCTGTCATGTTCTATGATAATGTCGTCGATCCATTGGTTTTCTTTGTGGATCAGAAACTCGATGAATACTATTATAATAAGAAGAAGGTACAGTAATCCTCCTACTCTTCTCCCCAAAAGGAGCCTCTGCGGAAAGTGATCAAAAATTCGTATTACTTGAAATATTGAATGAAATATTATGAATCTATTTGTTTTTTTTGGGTACAGTAATCCTTTGGATTTGGGAGGTACAGTAATCCTTTGGGACTTAGATACCATAGTCCTATAATATTGGTACAGTAGCCTTAAGAACAATAATCTTGATATTAGGTTCCGCCCACTTTTTACCGCAAGCCCCACCCCCTTCTCTAGCCCAACTGTTAAGCTCTCGTTTTAATTATGGCTCCGCCCACTTTTGAATATAAGCTACGCCCACTTGCGGACTTATTATCAGACCTTTAATTTCGGAGCATAGGCCACGCCCATTCGGCTGTTTAGACTCCGCCTCTTTCCGAGAATAGGCCCCGCCCACTTTTCAGGCCTATTTTAGGGCGAAAAATGAGCTATTGAGGGTCTGAAAAGGCCTAAAGCAAGCGAAAAAAGCCTATTTTCTGGCTAAAAACAAATTTTTTCGTCAATTTTTGACCTATTTTTCGCCCATTTTTCGTCAATTTTTCGCCTATTTTTGACCTATTTCTCGCCTATTTTTCGCCAATTTTTCAGCTATTTTTCACCTATTTTTCACTTATTTTTCGCCTATTTTTTACCTATCGTCCTCATTTCCTTACCTATCTCCAACAGGAGCATTCAAATATGCTCCAATAAGAATGTGCTTTGCGAAAAGAGTGTCTCCCATTGAATATTGCTCATAATTCCTGAGAAGATTCTCGAAAAATGGCATAAAAGCATCCAATCCAGCCACTTTTCCGTTCATTCTGATCGAAATCCTCCCATTTTTCGCCTGTTCCAGAATGTATTCTTTTAGAAGACGTTGCATTGATTCATGGATGACGTCATCCTCCAGAATCTCTCTTCCAATGAGAAAAAGCTCTCCGAGATGGATAAAGAAGTCGTTTGGTTGATGGAATGCATAGAAAGCCGTTCGTTTCTCTGTCCACATCATCAGAGTCCATAGAAGAGATAGTCGACAGATATCCACGTCATCTGGTGCCACGTGGCCTCCCCGCTTTTCTACAGTATCCAGGACGCGTCGAATTGGAATGAGAGTCCAGCATTGATCTAGGATCGGATTGAGACCACGACCGAATTCAAGGGTTACTGTAGTTCCACCGTCGAGGGAGACCTCTTCCAGATAGAGATTCTTGATTTCGTCGATTGAGGAACGGGCGGTTTCGAGAAGGGGGTCGATGGGAGATCTGGAATAGAGAGAGAGGTACGGTAGGGTACAGTATTCTTTAAAGACTACAGTAATCTTTGATCTAGGGTATCCTTGGAATTCTGATCCTGGATCCAGGTACAGTACTCCTGGGATTTGGGATACAGTAATCCTTATACAGTGCTCCACAAAAGTATAACCTCACCTCTCGGTTTTCCAGTATCTCGAGAACGGTAAGAGTTGCGGGAAAGCTTCCAACTAAGAAAATGTTCCAAATGTTTAGTTATTATGATCCGCGGAAGCTCAAATAATAAAAACAAAAAGTGGGAAAAATATTGCATTTTTTGGGAAAAATCACTTTTGGCGATCCACAAAAGTATAACCTCACCCTGAAAATTCGATGAAAAAATGGGAACGCTGTGAAACTTAATTAATAACTTCGTCCGCAAACGTTTTGGTGTAAAATTTATAACTACAAAGTTGTTTCAAATTTAATTTTCTACAACTTTTAGTTGGACACTTTTCTCTAAACCCTTGGCTGTCGAGGTATCGTCCTTTCAAAATGGCTAGTTGCCATCGGCGCGCCGAATCGCGTATCTCGTTGGTAAGTACAGTAATCGGTAAGTGATCAACTGAAAAAATGTTCTCTAGACATTGCTTTATCATATTCAAACAAAAAAACCCCAAGAAATTCAGTTTATTTGTGATCCGCAGTTCGGCGTAATTTTCACTTTTTTCGATTTTTAGCCTGTTAGACAGGTTTTCGAGCGCTTATAACTCGCTTGGAAATAAACTTAGAAAAATGTTGCTAAAAAACAATAAACAACTTTTCAGTTGACAACTTTTGTTTATATCCCATGCCTAGCAAGTTATGTACTGTAGAACTAAGCGAGGTTTACAGTACTGGCCAAAAAGGTATTCGCAAACGGGTTTTTGAACATAACTCTTCTGAAACATTTCGGATTGATCTGAAAATTTCACACATAGTTTTGAGCGCTTTTTTAAGTTCATCAAATCACTCGAAAGATGAATTTTTCAAAAATTTGGAAAAAATCGTAAAATGTCCAAAAACTGAATATGTGTATGTTGTCTTTTGAAGTCTCCAGAGAACCGGAAATCAAAAATAAACAATAAGATGCAATTAAAACTAGTTTAATGTTTAGTTGGAAAGCATTTGGCATTATGAACACCCTGAAATCTTTTCTGGATCGAGTCCAGAAAAAGCCTGGAATTGATCCCACCTACCAGCTTCAAACATCCATCCATGAAGGAGGGTCTGTTCTGGTTCTGTGGGCTTTCAGCCGGGTGTTCATAATGCCAAATGCTTTCCAACTAAACATTAAACTAGTTTTAATTGCATCTTACTGTTTATTTTTGATTTCCGGTTCTCTGGAGACTTCAAAAGACAACATACACATATTCAGTTTTTGGACATTTTACGATTTTTTCCAAATTTTTTGAAAAATTCATCTTTCGAGTGATTTGATGAACTTTAAAAAAGCGCTCAAAACTATGTGTGAAATTTTCAGATCAATCCGGAATGTTTCAGAAGAGTTATGGTTCAAAAACCGTTTGCGAATACCTTTTGGCAAGTACTGTAAACCTCGCTTAGTTCTACAGTACATAACTTGCTAGGCATGGGATATAAACAAAAGTTGTCAACTGAAAAGTTGTTTATGTTTTTTAGCAACATTTTTCTAAGTTTATTTCCAAGCGAGTTATAAGCGCTCGAAAACCTGTCTAACAGGCTAAAAATCGAAAAAGTGAAAATTACGCCGAACTGCGGATCCCAAATAAACTGAATTTCTTGGGGTTTTTTTGTTTGAATATGATAAAGCAATGTCTAGAGAACATTTTTTCAGTTGATCACTTACCGATTACTGTACTTACCAACGAGATACGCGATTGGGCGCGCCGATGGCAACTAGCCATTTTGAAAGGACGATATCTCGACAGCCAAGGGTTTAGAGAAAAAGTGTCCAACTAAAAAGTTGTAGAAAATTAAATTTAAAACAACTTTGTAGTTATAAATTTTACACCAAAACGTTTGCGGACGAAGTTATTAATTAAGTTTCACAGCGTTCCCATTTTTTCATCGAATTTTCAGGGTGAGGTTATACTTTTGTGGATCGCCAAAAGTGATTTTTCCCAAAAAATGCAATATTTTTCCCACTTTTTGTTTTTATTATTTGAGCTTCCGCGGATCATAATAACTAAACATTTGGAACATTTTCTTAGTTGGAAGCTTTCCCGCAACTCTTACCGTTCTCGAGATACTGGAAAACCGAGAGGTGAGGTTATACTTTTGTGGAGCACTGTAGTTTTTACAGTAACCCAAAAACTACTGGATTACGGTAGAAAAAATTTTTTTTATAGGATCCAGGTACCGTATCCTCTAGATCCGCGGATCCTGGATCCAGGTACAGTATCACCTAGGATCCAGGATACAGTAATCCTCGCGATCTACAGTATACCTATTAGCTACAGTAACCCAAAAAATTCTTGATTACAGTAGAAAACATCATTCCTATAAGATTCAGGTACCGTATCCCCTAAATCTTTCAGATCCAGGATCCCGCTACAGTAATCCCTACCGTACCCCTCTGGTCTCATTTTGCAGTTGTCGAACAGCTTCACCGCATTTTTCTGTTGCCTCTGTGCCAAATTCCTGCCGAATTTCGCAGTCAAATCCATTTGGATCGCATCCTGAAAATATTGGGATTACTGTAGTTTGTAGTCTACCGTAACCTACCGTAGCCAGTCGATTATACTTCTCCTCGTCCTCCCGATCCTTCCATTCTTCCAGCACTTCCAACTCGTTCATCATCTCTTCCACTTCTTTTTCCACAGGAGGAGGAAGCTCCGCCCCCTTCTCCGTAAGCTCCGCCCCTTTTCCGTTAGGCTCCGCCCCCTTTCGGAGCCTTGCCGCTTTGAATTTACTTATTTTTGGGGGATTTTCCGGGGGTTTTTGGGGATTTTTTGATCGATTTTTAAGGAATTCCATAATTTTCGGATCGAATCTCTCTTGGATCTCCGTTTGCATCTCTCGGATTTTCTCAGGATCCATCGATTTCAGCAGTTTCTCATTTTCCACGTGGAAATCTGGCTCCGCCCCTTTTTCTGGCTCCTCTAGCTCCTCTTCTTCGTCTAGATTCATCTCTAGGTTCCCTTGAACTCTGTCGAATTCCTGGGCGAAGAAGCTCCGCCCACTGACTACTTGGCTCCGCCCCTTTTTGAAATAGGCCGATAAGTCAAGGGGTTCCGGGAATCCGTCGTCTTTCGAGAATCGACGGAACTCTTCGATATCCAGTTCTACTGTGGAAAGGGGGCGTTCTCTAATGGGGTACAGTATCCCTGATGAGGGGGCGTGGCCTTCTAGATCCAACTCGAAGCGAAGATTCGCTTCTCCTGATTCCAGGTGCTTTGGAGTCTCTTGGATGACAGTTTTCGGTCTTTTCGACATTTTATGAATCGATACAGATGGTTTTTTGGAGGAAGACCACGCCTCCTGTTGTTCGAGGAGGTCATCGTCGGTTTCCGCGGCTGTTGGACGTTTTAGTACTTCTGACATGGTAGCTGCAAGATTTTTCGTTTGTCGAGGACAAAAATAGGCTTTTGTCGACAAAAAAGCCCGGGTTTTTTGAAAAAATAAGTTTTTTCGAGAAAAAAATTGGCTGTGCGACAAACTGACATTATTTGTCGGGCAAATGAGCTTGATTTGTCGGATAAAAAAAGTAATTTCGTCGTAAAATTGAGTTTTTTTTCGAAAAAAAATTACGTTTGTCGGAAAACCGCCGCTTTTTGTCGACAAAAAACTATACAAAAAAAGCTGTCGGTTTGTCGGACAAAACCATCTTTTTTGGCGGCAAATGGAGATTTTACCGACAAAACGGATTTTTTGGGGGAGAAAAATTTTTTCCGGGTAAAAAAAAAATTTCGAAAATCAGTTTGTCGGACTGAAAAATCGGTTTGTCGACATTTTGCCGACAAATTGAAAAAAATTTTTTTCGACAAAAATGAGACTGAATTGTTCACCAAATTAGAGAAAACTACTTTAAATTAGAGAAAACTACTCAAAAAAATTAGAAAAAAATGGAAAAAAAGAAAATTAACGGAGAAAAAAAACCGTAATCAAATCGAATTTCAGAATTTCGAAAAAAAATTTCTAATCATTTTTTTATACAAAAAAAAAACAAGGGAATATAAATCCAACAATGAGGGAAGGAAGAAGGGGAGAATCTATAATCAAAGAAAAACTTGGAATCCTACTTTAAAAATGAAAGAAAAAACAGAGAAAATAGATGAAAAATTTGTCGAAAATAGGAGAAAAAAGGGGTTTTAGACCGGAAAATATACTTTTTAGGCTAAATTTAGGCGTTTTCAGACCTAAGTTAGGCTTTTCAGGCTTATTTAAAGCCTTTTCCAGGCCCAAAACCCCCTTCTCCTTCTTTCTAATCTACTCTAAAAACGCATATCTAGCCGCTTTCTTATACTGTGTTCCAGGTACAGTACTCCAAAATTCGTCTCGATTAACCCATTGAAATTCACTGACATCATCTGGATTCACTCGAAATTCTTTTGGAATCACAGAGAGATTTGCCGTGTAGAAGAAGATTTTTGCTCCGGTGGCTCCCGTTTTTTGAGCGATTGGTGATGGATATCTGGAAATTGAAGAATCAAAAAGAGGCGTGGCCTAGAAAAGGGGGCGGAGCTTACCTGTGAGTGTAGACTCCAAACGGGGCGTTTCCACTGATTTCGACACTCAAATCCGTTCCGGACAACTCTCCGATGCATCGTTCCGCTGTCTGAAATACAGTAGGTAGGGGTACTGTAGTTAGAGTATACTGTAGCTCTAGATCCAGGGATTACTGTACCCGGATCCTGGGGACTCAATTCTAGGCCTATTTTGAGGGCCTTTTTTCAGGCCCTATAATTAGAGAGTACAGTAGTTCTAGATCCAGAGATTACTGTACCTGGATCCAAAAAAGGCGGTTTTTAGGCCTTCTTAGGTCTTTTCAGGTCCTTTCATGGTTTTTTCAGGCTCTTCCAGGCTCTTCCAGGCTCTTCCAGGCTTATTCAGGCCCTTCTAGGCCTCTTTCAAGCCTTTCTAGTTAGGGATTACGGTAGTTCTAGATCCAGGGATTACTGTACTTGGATCCTGAATTCTAGGCCTTTTAGGTTTTTTCAGTCTTATTCAGGCTTTTCAAGGAATTTTTCAGGCCTTTTAAGGCCTTGTTCAGGCCCTACCAAGCCTTTTCCAGGTTTTATAGTTAAGGGATACTGTAGTTCTAGATCCAGGTATTACTGTAGCTGGATCCTAAATGGCCTGTTTTGAGGAATTTTTAGGCCAATTTCAGGCTTCTTCCAGGCTTTTCAGGCGCTCCCTACCTGTCTCAACGTCTCCCCCTCTCTGTTCTTCATCTGCGGAAGGATCCATGGTGTCGAATATCCTCCTTTCTTCTCTCCGAGCCTCTGTTTCACAATCAACACCAGTTTTCTGTCGATTTGTCGATCCTCTACAGTAGTCCCACCTACAGTACTCTTCTGTTCGAATCGATATTTCTTCTCGAGACCCTCGGAAGCTTTCTGCCAATCGTCCTCTCTCATTCGATTCGTCACTCCGATCTCTTCGTCCAATTCGGAGAGCTCTTTTCCTTCCCGAAGCAATTGTTCACGACGGGCCAGCATTCTGAAAGAACAAGAAGTACAGTAATCCCATTAGGCTCCGCCCACTCACTTCTGATCCTGTTTAGTTTTGAGTTCATAATTGGATAGAAGACTCTTCTCCTCCTCCTCTTTCATCTGAAGACGTCGGAATCGAGATTCAATTTCTGTCATGGGCGGGGCGATGATGGGCGGTCTGGAGAGACACACAGAGGCGAAGATTTCCCATTTTTGGGGTACTGTAGTTGAGGAAGAAGCAAGACGACGGATTACTGTAGATGTCAGATGGTGCATTTCTGGAAGATATTTAGGTTGGTTTTAGGCTTTTCAGGCCTGTTTTAAGGCTTTTTGGGATTGTTTTTAGGCTTTTCAGGCTTTTCAGGCCCATTTTTTGCGTAATTTGGTCGAAAAAAGTGGTTTTTGGCCGTTTTTAGGGCTAAAAAGTGGTTTTTTCTACACAAAAAACGATTTTTGAGCCGAAAAAAGTATTTTTAAGACGCAAAATGGGGTAAAAATGAGTTTAAAATGAAGAAAAAGAAGCGAAAAAATCGAGAAAATTGGGGATAAAAAAGATAAAAATTAGGGTTTTCAGAACCCATCAAGAAAAAATCAAGAAAAAAATCCAAAAACCCATAAAAACTCAATAAATTCTTTAATAAATACATATAGAAATCCAAAAGAAAAATCTAGCGGAAAAAGCAATAAAAAATCGAAAAAACTACATAAAAAGCTCCTAGAAAACCAGAAGAATCACTTTAAAACCCTCTTTTTGAGAGGCCACGCCCCTTTTTCCAGGCTCTTCTATTCTCCCTTATAAACTGGATCTCTTTTCTCCGCAAAAGCACTCAATCCTTCGATTCTATCCTTTGTATGGATGATTTGTGCATAACACTGTTGTTCTACGCTCAAAGCACTCGTAATATCCGTTTGGGATCCCAAATTAATCGCCAATTTCGCCAATTTCACTGCAATCGGTCCACGTGGAATAATTTTCCGTCCGATTTCCAATGATTTCTCCAATGGATTGCCTTCCACACAGTGGTTGACAACTCCAAGACGTTCAGCTGTCTTCCCATCGAACACTTCGGCCGTATAGATTAGCTCCTTCGCTTTGGCCACGCCCACAATACGGTAGAGACGTTGGGATCCTCCGGCGCCGGGGATTAGAGCCCATTTCGTCTCAACTAGTCCCATTTTTGCTTTGGTCGCTGGAAAATAGGGAGGGATTAGGGAGGATTTTGGAAAATAGTTTTCTTCGATGATTTTTTTTCCTAGAATTAGATTAGGCATTAGAAAATACTACTAGAATTTTAATTGAAGGCTAGCAGGGCTGAAAATGACGAAAAATCCTATTTTTTTCGAAAAAATTCAGAAAACATTTTTTTTTCGAATTTTTTCAAAAAAATAATAAAATGACTGGATTTTAAAGACTCAGAGAAAAATTCGAAAAAGACAAAGAGTAATCTTGAAGTACGGTAATTTCAGTATCCCAAATAAAGATAGACGAAACTCACAAGCAACGCGAATATCACAGGCCAGAGCCAGTTCGAGACCTCCTCCGAGAGCGAATCCGTCAATGGAGGCGATGACTGGTTGGGGAAGACGTTCGATCTGAAGAGAGAAGTACGGTAGGTTCAGGGAGTACGGTATCAGGAAAGGGGTAGTACTGTAGCTAGAACCTAGGCCATTTTTGCGGCTTTTTAGGGCTATTTTTGGGGTTTTTCAGTATTTTAGAGCCGTTTTAAATAGTTTTAGGGCTGATTTAGGCTTATATATGCCTGTTTTTAGGCTTTTTCATGCTTTTTTCCGGTTTTGAAAGCTTTTTTTGGGTCATTTTTGTGCTAATTAGGCTAATTTTGAGCTTTTTAGGTCATTTTTAGGCATTTTTTCGAACTATTCAGGTATTTTTAGGATATTTTCAGGCTTTTCAGACTATTTTCAGCCGTTCTACTCACATCAGTGAACGAGTCTCTTAGTCCATTGACAAACTTCGTGGCTTCCTGCTGACTCATCGTCTTTCGCTCCTTTAAATCTGCCCCACTACAAAAAACGGTATCGCATTTCGAATTCAGTATGACGACACGAGTCCCTGCGTCGTATTTCACCTCTTCAATCGCTTCGCGGAACTGAAAAAATGCAATTTAATAAAAAAAGCCATTTTTAGTGGAAAATTCCAGATTTCTAGTTGAAAAGCGAGGTTTTTTCTTGAAAACAGGGTTTCTGATAGCAAAAATTCCGATTTTCCTGCTTTTCCAGCTTCAAAAATCGATTTTAGAATGATTTTCCTCACCTGATTCATGAAAACTCTTCCCAACGAATTCTTCTTCTCGGGTCGATTCAAATTGATCAATGTGATTCCTGAAAACCCGAAAATCGATTAAACTATTTTTTTCTAGAATAAACCTTCGTTTTTTCCAGTCAATCGCTCGATAAAAACCTCGTTTTTCGGGTCGGCGAGGGTGCTGAAGGCCATTGGACGAAGGCCCAGGTGACGGAAGTTTTGCAGCGTTTTTAGGGTCAGCATTCTGCAATAAGCGATTGGAATTGATGGGAAATAGCTGAGAATTGATAAGAAAAAGAAGAAATTGGAGAAAATTTGAGGAAAATCGAGGAAAAATGAAGTAAGTTCAAGAAGAAATGAAAAATGTCAAATTTCAACGATTTTTGGCAATTTTCGAACTTTCTTTTTGTATTTTTTGTTTTTTATAACGATTGAGACATTGGATCCAGATAGAAAACTTACGGAAAACCAAGAAAACCAAACAAAACAATTTTTTCGAATTTTTTCGATTTTTAGTCGATTTCAGCTTATTTTCTATTATTTTTACTAACTTTTTTGTCTTATAAACTCAAATTTTATCTCAAAAACTCATAAAAACACAGAAATCCTTTGAAAATAACTCAAAAACCCTCAAAAACCACTAAAAAGTAAAGAGCAAAATAAAAGTGAGTTGTCCGAGAGGAGTACACGGCGTGTGCGATGGAGCGCGTTCGCATTGCCTCCCAAAAATTTTCTTTTATTTTTCATCATTTTTCTTTGTTTTCTTCCATTTTTCTGCAATTTTTATGAGATTTTCCACGAAATTTGAATGAAATTATTGATTTTTGCAGGTAATGTCACCGCTAAGCAAGTTATTGCTGCAAAATTCGTGCAGAAATGTGGTCAAAAGGTAGAAAAATCGAATTTTCAACATAATTGTTGTTTTCCAGCTATTTCCTAACTCCCAGTCAATTCCGCTGCTTCTCGAGGACTCTCGCCGCGCTGGAAACCCCAAAAAAGCCGGAATCCAGTCAAAAACAAGAGCACGCTCTTCAAAGATCGATTCTGGAGGATGTTCTCCTAACGGAGAAGCCGAAACCGACGACTTTCGGGGGGAAAGTGGCTGAAAAGGCGTCGAATACGTTCATGTACACTGCCGTCGTTGTCGGAGTCGGTCTTATCGGCGCTTTTGTCTACGTATTGGCTGGCGAGTTCTTCGCCCAGGACTCTCCGCAGACTATATTCAATAAGTACGTGAAAATGATCGGAAATCGATGAAAACCAGATGGAAAATCGTTCAAAACATGATTTTTAACGTCTGGAACCTTGTTTTTAAGTCTTAAATCATAGTTTTTAGCCCAAAATCCGAGTTTCAGCAAGAGAAATCGAAAAAAAAATTTTCTACAGTAATCCTTAGCTACAGTAACCCTATTCCAGAGCTCTATCCCTAGTCCGTGAAGACGGTCGCTGCCAGGACATGTTCGGCCCCTCGATCGCCGGATTCGGCGAAGAAACCGCCCGTGGTCGCCGCCGCCACGTGGCACACCACAAATACGAAAAAGACGGAATGCAGAGGATCCGAGTGCTATTCCACGTAAAAGGAGACCGTGACGAAGGAATTGCTCAAGCTGAAATGGAACAGCGGGATGGAGATTGGCAGTGGAGATTCCTCTATGTCGAGACGAAGAGACGCCCAAAGACTACCCACGTTCTCATTGATAATCGATGATTTTTCGGATTTTTTTGGTTTTTTTGGTTTTTTCCCCCGTTTTCCCGGGTTTCTATTGTTTTTTTGGTTTATAAAAAATAGGACATGAATAAAGGTATGCATAGTGACTTTTCGGAATCATTCTGAAAATCCAATTTCAATTTTCAAATTTCAATTTCAAAGCAATCGGAATATAGTTAATATGGGGCTCAAAATTTCCCATATATCATGGAAAACACAAATTTCATAGTTAGAAGTCTTGAAAATTCGAATTTCAGTGAGATCCTGGATTTTCAGAATTTTTCAGAAAATTCGAAATTGTTCGAAATTTGAAAATTCTTCAAGTATAGTCAATATGGGGCTCCAAACTTCCCATTTCTTAGCTGAAATTTGAATTTCAAAGCAAAAATTCATAAAAATTCGATTTTCAATGAAATTCTGAAAAATCATAATTTTGACTAAAAATAAAAATATTCGAAATTTGAAAATTCTTTAAATATAGTCAATATGGGGCTCAAAACTTTGGAAGGTGCATGGAAAAGACAGTAATCTTGCTCGGAATTGCTAGAAATATCCATGTCGTCTGAAGTAGGAATTCATGGAATTCAGGACCTTTGTGCATTTTGTGCGCTACAGTAGTCACTAAACATAGATCGCCTACGATGCTCCGGCCTTTCTCAACCACACTCTTTCCTTTTCTCTCATCACACATATATTCTGCCTTCCCGAACAATGTCCACCACTAAATTTCCACTTTTAAAAGTGACTGACCTCGTTTTTGAAGAGATTGTTAATCAAATGGAATTAGATGAAATGTAAGTTCATTTTCTTTTTTCAAATTCTCTTATCTCCTATTTGTTTCAGATTCAATCTCTCATTATGTTCTCGTAAAACAATGGATATTGTCAGGTGTCATCTAAGAAAATCAATAAAATACCCATTGTATTTGGATACAAATGGGAAAGATGTAATGACATTCGGATTCATTCGAAGAGAACAACGTGTCAATATGATGAGTATACGAGAATATGGAGTAGAAAACAGAATAAAAAAGTGAATATTGAGGGACGGAAACAATACATCAGCAGATATGACTATGACTGTATGCATTGGTTTTAAGCGGTGCCGGCGAACAATGGGTACTGTTTTGAGACTTTTTTATTTTGTGACACTTTTATTGCTACAGTAGCATTCAAACGTATATAGAAACCTGTTTTTTTCAGTTGATTTAGTGGTTGACACCTAAATTTTCGGTGATTTTAGTACTGAAAATGGGGTGTCTCTCAGAACTTGTCTAATAAAAAGAGAATGAGAAATTTTTTGAAAATTGTATGAATATAAAGTTATTTATTAATGTCTGTTCTAAGTCTCTAAAAATTTTCAAAGCGACTGGAAATCCAAGATCCGGGAACCAGACCCTGAAAATAACCTAAAACCACTAAAATCAACTGAAAAAACAATTTTCTATATACTTTTGTACGCTACTGTATATTAAAGGAGGACTGAACTGGAGTTCAATAATTTGTCATTAGATGTAATTTCTCATTCTAAACACTTTTTCTGTTGACAACTTTCTCTGAAAATGCCTCTAAATGCCTTAAAAACCGCTTTGAAAATGTCGTGGTGATTGGGGTGGAAGAGTTTTCTATAAACTTCGATTTTATACCTTTTTAGACGTTTTTTTCTTTTTATTGAAAAATTTTTTATTTGATTATGAGAGAACAGATTTAATCAAAACATAAAATTAAAGAAAATTTTAAAAAAATACGGCTGTGGCGGTCACAAACCCCGTGGCCGAGTATTGCAGAAAACTCTTCCACCCCAATCACCTCGACATTTTCAAAGTGGTTTTTAAGGCATTTAGAGGCATTTTCAGAGAAAGTTGTCAACAAAAAAAGTGTTCAGAATGAAAAATTACATCTAATGACAAATTATTGAATTCCAGTTCAGTCCTCCTTTAATATACAGTAGCGTTCAAAAGTACAGTCCTCCAAATAAACATGGGTTCACTCACTGTTTTTAAGATAACTCGGGTATTTATGATAGTGGTAATGAACTCATAGGGTCATGAAAAGGGTACAGTAAGACAATAATTTTGGTCATAAAACAAAATAAAGTTTATGTTGTATCTCAGTTTATTTCAGTATCAAGACTGTGCAAGTGTCTACAATCACATAACTCAATTATTCCGAACAGATATAAAAGCGTTGTGTTGTAAAAAACTACGGACTTTGACTTTTCTCAACAGACGACAGAATACACCTCTTTGGATGATATACTTCAGCGGTGAGGATGAACGAATGATTTGGGATATGGTTAACAATGAATTCGACAATGAAATCAAAACGAACGGTCTACATTTTTCTGCTCGTTACCCGACATTATACGATTTCGGTCTCAAAAGAGATTATGAATACGTTCGAATGAAAAAATGGACTTGCGGGGTATCAGAAGACGTTCTTCAAATAGCAAGAAGAAGCAAAGAAGTGGTTCTAGATGGATCCTTATTGATGTCAAGAAATGTGAACGATTTGTTCAATAACTGGCTGGAAAACCGAATCGATGGTCTGAAATTTCTATCGATTCGGATGTCTGATTATACAGAATTTTTGGTTTCTGAAGGAATTGAACACAGAATAACGGATACAACAGAGGGAGTTATTTATAAGAGGTGAGTGACATAAGATTCCAGTTCATTCCTATTTATTTTCAGTTACACAGGAGAATTATATCGACTGTCACCAGGGAAACGTCTTCGGAGAGATGATGGAGCCATCGCTTTATTCTCTTATTATCCCAACACAAAGATTCTTAATTTTGGTGTTGAACCTATTAATAATGCATGCAAATAATTTTTCTCAATAAATAATTGTTTTTGAAATTCGAAATTTGATGTTAAAAAAAGAAATTTCTAAAATCTGAGTCCAAATTTGAAATCCTTGACAAAAACTGCTATAAACCCCAATTTCTGGGTGCCCCTATCTCTTAAATTAAGGATATCCGGGGGGGATTACTGTAGTTTGGATTGTATGTAAACACCTCTACGACAAAATGCACAATTTCCAAAAATCGTCTGAAAACCGTCTGGATAGGGGTAAAAGGGGTGGAGAATACGAATTTCAAGGTGGGAGGAGCTGAAAATGAAAGAGAATTCTGATTTCTCGGAAAAAAGTGGGAACATTGTTTTTCGAATTTTTATTCTTTTTAATCTCTATTGAACGAAAATTTTGGACATTATGGTAATCCTGACTGTGTCTATTTTCACATTCTCAAAAAACATATTTTTACATTTTTACATTTTTACGAAATTCTGAAATGTCAAGTTTAGGCCTAAAACCTGATTTTCAAAATTTTTACTTGATGAATTGGGGTATTTTCTAACAATTTCCAGAATTTTCGGCTCCATATTAATCATATTGGAACAAATTGCAAAAATAGAACAGAAAAAATAGCAAAAAAAAAATTAAAACTCGAACCCACGTGTCGCCCCGACCACAGATCCTCACTGCGCCCGTTCACCCGTCGACCACCGCTGCTCGTTTTAGCTTGCGGAAAACAATCGTTTTTGCAAGCGAAAAAAACAAGGAGCAATAATAAGCACATAACAAGTACAGTACGCACTTTTCCGCGTGTTATGAAATTACTGTAAACCCAGTGAGAACACCGAAAGTGAGGATTTGTGTAGTCGGATCATAGTAGAAAGAAGCGATGACTCCATCATCCCTTCGAAGACGTTTTCCTGGTGACAGTCGATATAATTCTCCGGTGTAACTGAAAAGAATTGGGACTTTTCGCTTATTAGGGTTTCTTACCTCTTATAGTTGACTTCCTTTGTTGTATCCGATGTTCTGTGCTCAATTCCTTTAAAAGCCAAGAATTCTGTGTACATTCTCATTCGAATCGATAGAAACTTCAGACCATCAATGCGGTGCTCCAACCAATAATTGAAGATAATGTTTAGACCCGTTGATTGTAGTTCGGATTCATCAAAAATCACTTCTTTACTATTTTCTGCTAGTTTAAGAATGTCATCAGATAGGGCGAAGTGTGCTCTTTCTATTCGAACGTATTCGTATTCTCTGGTAAGAGTGAAATCGTAGCCTACAGGAAGACGGGTCCGTAGTTGCAAACCGCCCGTTTTGGATGAATGTTCCTGCTCGTATCTAATCAAATTCCAATAAACTTTGCAATCCTCAGAACCAACATATGTCATTCGGAGGGGTGCTTTATGCCTAAGAAAGACCATCGAATGAGGAGAGTTGCAATAAAATGTTTGGATGTCGTTTCGGAATAGATCAATGATGTGATCGCGAACGAGAATGCATCCATACATCTGAAAAAATTGATCCATTTTCGAATTCATGTTTCTCACAATAAGAAAAAATACCCATTCATGAACATCAGTGCTGATCAATGCATAGTGATCGTCATACTTGCTGATTTCAACTTTCTCTTCTTCTTCTTCATCTCCTTCCATACTCACTATCTCGAACTGTTTTTCATTGGGTGTCTCGACTTTTAGAGCACTCATCATAATCACATGCTTCCCTTCTTCTCCAATAAATCCAAATTTCATTACATCATCCTCTTTTGTATCCAAATACAATGGGTATCTTATTGATTTTTTCATGTGACATCTGACAATTTTTCTTGTTTTTGGAGAGCATAATGAGAGATTGAATCTAAAAAGAAAGAGAGAATTTAGAATAGAAAAAGAAGATGAACTTACATTTCATTCAATTCCAATTGACTCAATATCTCATCAAAAACGACGTCTGTCACATTTAAAAGTGGAAATTGGGTGGTCATTGTAGATGAATAGAGGGGGAGAGAGAGAGAGAGATGTGTGACATTAAACAAAAAATGAAGGAATGAGAGGGACTACGAGGGGTTCTGAAGAACAGATGCATGAAAGGGGAGGGGCGGAGCATCGTAGTGCATCTAGTGGGTACTGTGTGCAGAAGTAATGCCGCAGAAACCACTAAAATCATGTCAGGGAGTTCAACTCTTTTTGGGGCGCTTTTTTTCCTGTTGCTATTTTTTTTGTTACAAATCCGAACATTTGTCTCGAATTTTTTTTTCGTAAAATCTGTTGTTTTCATCCATTTTCAGCTCCTCTCACCCTGAAATTCGGCTTCTCCACCCCTTTTACCCCTATCCAGACGGTTTCGGAGCTTCAAAAGTGGGTGGTGTCTAATTCCGAGGATTGCCCAAAATCGAGGTAAAAAAAATTTTGTTTTCAGTCAATTTTGACAAATTAAAATTTTATTTTGGAGCTCTTCCTCTTGGAAGATCAATAAAAGTGGTTTCGAAGAGATCGGTTTTTCGGTTTTCAAGATGTGCGGCTCTAAAAAACCCATTCAATTTGGAGTAATTGTTGTATGATCTCTGAGTGGCATTCACAAACTTTCGGCAGTGGTGTTCATAGATCCATGGATGTTCAAATCAGCATTCCAGTGATTGTTGCAGGCACCACCGGTCCCCCTGTCAAATGACTATCCCTCTGCCAGTGTCTAATCAGTTCAGGAGTGTGAATAAACATTCCAAATCAATAATTCTGTGCTTTAAACAGGCTATAAATCACCGAAATCGGTTTGAAATGGCTGAAAAAGCAAGCGATAATTCAAAGCCATCGTCTACGTGTCTGGCGTCTCCCGCGGTCGCACACTCTCTCGCCTCGCCGCCGCCGCCGACTTCATTTCAACGTTTCTCGCTCGGATTTGGCGGAAAAGACGGATTCCAGCGACGAAAAGGGACAATTTGTGATGGAATCGAGGAGGAGAAGAAGGACAAAGGATATTGTCAGGTATTTTTTATAAAATAACAAAAATTTTTCCGAAAACGGCTGAAAATGCTGCCAAAATGCGGCTTTTCGACGGTTTTGAACGGAAAAGAACAATTTCAGTTGAAATCTGGGTTAAACCAGACAGAAAATATAATTATTCGAATGTTTTTTTGTGTTTTCTAGGAAAATACGACAAAAAAGGCTATTTCGGTCGGCCGACGCTTTCTGAAAAGGAGAAATTGTACGCACGTTCCGCTTTTTCCTCCTCTTTCCACTTGATTTCTATAAATTTAAATTCAAAAATACTGAAATTCTCTGTCTTTAAACAGAGTAAAAACTATAATTCTCGTTGCTGTTTGCAGCCAATCGATATCCGCCGAGGAAGCGTGTCGAGAGGAGGCGAACGACGAAAGCGGTGATGAAGACGAAGAAGAATATAAGATACAGGTAGGTCCGTAAGGAGAAAAGCCTGCCGGGCGTCTCGTGGTGGCCATTCATTGTGTTGGTCACCCGTCATGCTTTGAAGGCCGCCTCCGAGAATACTTTTTTCCTTTGAAATCTCAAAAAACCATAGAAATGCTTCGAAAACAAAAAAGATAGCCTTTCGGCAGAGTTTTGGAGAGGAATGGAAGGTCATTGCACCTCCGACTGACTCCGTTTCTATCAGAGAAGTTACTAAAAATGAGTTTTATATGAATTCGACTGAAAATATGAATCGTTCGCCAAAAGCGACGATTCCGACTAAAACGTGGCTGTTTGCAGTGCGACAGGACTGTAATTGCAGTTTAATACTTGAGATACGGTTTTAGCGGTTCTTTCTCTCAAATTCCCTAAAAAAACAGAAAATAGATATGAAAATACGATTTATTATCAAATAAAAGGGGAGGGGGTTGGGCCTTTGGGTTCGTCGTCGCCGGCTGCTGTTTTTAGTTCGCAGTCGTTTTTTATACTAAAAATCGAAATTATAAAGTTATAACTGAAATTTTCAACGGAAAATAACTTTATTTTTATATCGGGAGGTTTTTTGTTCAATTTTTAGACTGGTTATTAATTAAAAATCCATTTACTGTCCCTTTTCTTTCGATATTTCGCTCAAAATTGTTTCAATTGTTTCAATGAAATCTGTGTCATTTTTTAAGTTTAAAAAAACAAAAAATTGTATTCTTTTTACTATTTTTTTTGCTTTAATACATTAAAAAAACGACACAGAATTCAAGAGGAAACATTTTGAGCGAAATATCGAAAGAAAAGGGACAATAAATGGATTTTAAAATTAATAACCAGTCTAAAAAATTGAAAAAAACACTTCCCGATATAAAAATAAAGTTATTTTCTGTTGAAAATTTCAGTTAAAACTTTATAATTTCGATTTTTCGTATAAAAAACGACTTCGAAATGTCCCGGAGCCGAAATCGCATCTGTAAAAAGAAAATATGGGAAATTGTTTTTCGTAAAAATAAAGAAGATTATTGAGAATAGAAAATCAATAAATAATCGGGGTGTGAAACGATGTCAAAGGCATGTTACGGAGCCGTAGATATGAAGTATTTAACCAGACACTTCGCCTCAAAACACGGCGTAAAGGTGAACTGGGAGTATAAATGTGGAAGATGAGGGGCAGATTCCCAAGGAGTGTCCCACTCCAAGTGGGTGTCCCGCCACATGATGATGGTTCATGGCTTCAAGGCGGAAGCAAGAATCAGTAAAACAAAGAGTACGAGCTCAAAGGTAGCTGATCTCATGAACAGTTGAGCTCCATCGCTGGCAAAACCGAAAAAGCTGGAGAAGAAGCCACGGCGGACGGGCGCGGACCGTCCGCTTTGAGTTTAGTCCGAATGGAAGCCTTACGCGTCTATCTTAAAAAGTGCGAAGAAAAGAGAAAAGCGGCTAAAAGCTGAGTAAATGAATAGTCAGCAACATAATATCACCGGAAAAGACACGAGTCTTGAGGAACCGGTTGAAATGAAGAGTCTTACGGGGCCAGAAAGAGTAAAAATGGCTAGAAGGCTCAGCTCTCAGAGCTCAACACTGTTCGATCAGAAGAGAAGGGAAGAAATCAACATTTCCATAAAAGGAGAGACGGAGAAAACTCCCAATCTCAAAGAAAAAGATAATGAATTCGGTGCCAAATCGAATGAAATTATCGAAATAAATGACGTTTCGATAGAAAATGCGACGGAAAAAGAGGAAGAAGCGGATGAAATGAGCCGTACTTTCACGATAGAAGAGGAAGGATATTCTCAAATAAAAATGAATACATAGTGTCTTGACCATGAAACTAGAAGTGATGCTTGGCTGAGTGATGACATCATTCTCTGGTATCTCGAGAGGCTTTGTAAAGAGAATAGAAAATACAAAGTGCTAGACCCAATTGAATGGGAATCATATAAAATATACGGAAGTATGAGAATAAAACAGAGAATCGGATTCTCAAATACGTCCTTTTCCCGGTTTGCGAAAACGAACTTTGGATTCTATTGGTGATAAGTCCCGATAAAATCTGGTATGCAAACACGCTTCCATATGAGCCAAAAGGCAAAGTAAAACAATTCATGAAGGAAATGAACGGGAAAAGGGAATATTTCGATATTCCGACACCAATTCAGAAGGAAGCGTGGAACTGTGGGGTTCATGTGTGTCTTATGGCGAAATCGATTGCTACTGGAAACTATTGGTATTGAGATGAGCAAGTAGACAGTTTCAAAAGTGAAACAAAAAGAAAATTAGTGGAAAAGAGATATAATTTATACTCTGAACCATGCGCAGCGATCAGAAATGACCCGAATAAAGAGAAATTCGGGGAAATTGATCAGAAAACGTCAGAAAATGACGAAAATAGCACAAGTGACATAAAAATTATTGAGGAATCGATAATTGAGAAAGTGTCGGAGGAGTGCAAAATAGAATCCCAAGTGGGAAATCTGCCTGTCATCGAGAAAAAGCACTTAAAAGACGAGTTCACAAGGGAAAAAGTAAAACAGCAGATGGGTAAAAATAGTAAAATCCCCACCGGAAAACCAGATGAAATGGTTAAAAAAGTAAGAAATTGGTTCGAAATGCAATTCGAATAATATGAACAGGACGGAAAAGGCTTGCAAAAGCTAGAATGGATAGCTGATGTTCTGACAGCTGCCGTAAAGAAGGCGTCTGCTGGAGATGAGTTCGCAATTGAGAAAAATGTGAAAAGGCACCCGCCTCTTGAGGTTAAAGAGGGGAAAATTTCGACACAAACAGACGCCAAAGTGCGCAATGCAGGAAAAGTAGCCAAGATGACTTTAGAAGGAAATTGCGATGAGCGCGGCCAAGATTTTCCTGGATCTTTGAGGGATTCGTACTGGGATAACCGGGCGAAAACCTACAATAGAATTATTGGAATGGAGTCAACAGTGCGAAATTCCAATAAATATTCTGGAGGAATTCTTTAGAAAGACAACTTCGGTGACAAATGTGCCGAAAGAAGTTCTGGAAGAAGCGACTTCCGTGTCGGAGAGTGGATTGAAAGAGAATTCACTGGAAAAGAAGTAATGGATGCTCTGAAAAAGACTAAAGACACCACTCCGGGGGTCGATGGTCTCAGATATTTCCATTTGAGCTGGTTTGACCCGGATGGGAAACTTCTGGCGGAAATATATGATGAGTGCAGAGTGCACAGAAAGATACCGGCGCTCTGGAAAGAGGCCGAAACTATTCTTCTCTACAAGGGAGGGGATGAGAAAAAACCGGAGAATTGGAGGCCAATTAGTCTGATGCCGTCAATATATAAGCTATATTCCAGCCTCTGGAATTGGAGAATCCGATCAGTTGGGGGAATAATGAGCAAATGTTAGCGAGGATTCCAAGAAAGGGAAGGGTGCAATGAAAGTATCGGAACTCTGAGGTCCGCGATTGACGTGGCGATAGGGAGAGGAAGGAGTCTTTCAGCACGGTGAATTTTTTACTACCTAAATTCAAATTATAGTTTGCGCGTCACAGTAAACTAGTGGTCGCATTTGCACCCAGTGAGTAGCGACGAAAGGAACGATATATACGATACGTAGCTACTAAAATGTGCAAACACGGCAGCGGAAAAATACAGATTTTAAACAAAATTACTGTAACTTGGCATCTTGCCAAGGTAGTAAATAATTCACCGTGTTTCAGTAGCATGGCTCGACTTGACGAATGCGTTCGGGTCAGTCCCTCATGAGCTCATTGAGCAGACTCTGATAGCTTACGATACTGTCAGAATCTCATTTTCAAGCCGGCAAAATGTGCCAGTTTGATAATCGAAGGGGGAAAAGTGAAACCGACAGAGAAATTGTTGCTGAAAGAGCAACCAATCCAGAACTTGGGAGGAGAAGACACCTACAAGTATCTTGGAGTGCAAACAGGTATTGAAGCAAGAATATCAGAGCTGAAACTGATAGAAAAGGTCACAAAAGAGTTGTCCTGGTGAGCAGAGCTGGCGATGCCACAGAAGCTTGACTGTGTCAAGGCGTTTGTTTCACCGAAAATGACGTACCAATTCAATACCGAAGTTGACGGAACTGAAAGAGTTCGCCAACATGACAATCAGAGCAGTCAAAGTGATGCATGGAATTCCGGCGAGAGGTTCTCCGGTGGAATACATCCAACTGCCGCACTAGGGTGCAGAAGGTAACGCCTGCAATCGCGCCCCAGCGCACATTTAGGAGAAAATAATTTTTAAATATTTATATTTGATCTCCGCGAAAGGCGGCACACAGTTTATACATTTGATACTCAGGCAACGAAAAAAATGTAAGCAGCCAAATGGAGGCGTTTCGCTGGGGCGCGATTGCAGACGTTCCCTTCTGCACCCTAGTGCTGCCGATTGGTAAAGGTGGACTGGGTGTGGCGTGCCCAAAAATAACGGCCATGATCACATACTTGGTGTCAACCATGAAGAAACTGTGGTCAAATAATGGATACATAAGAGAATTGTATTCAGATTATCTGAGGGTAGTGGTGAAAGCCGAGACGAAAAAAGTTGCTCCCACGTTGAGCGATGTCGCTGAATACCTCAATGATGAGGGAAAAGTCGATAATAAGGCATTTGGCTTTAACTGCTTCACCAGCAAAAACCAAGATGCTCCACTGCATAAAATAAAAAACCGTTGATGAGAAGGGAAAATCGGCGATTTGTGTACAAGCCATAGAGGGCGGAAAAGAGAGAATCTTCACAGATTTTCATGTAAAAAGGCTCCAAGTTTACTTGAAAAATGAGGTAAACGAGGCGCTGGGTTTTTCGGGAAACCAAATCGTTTCTCCCAATCACTTCTATACAAGTCAGCAGGAAGGCGGAGAGATGGGGTTTTCTGAAGAGACGCAGAGAACGAGGTGATATTTTTTGAAGTCCTGGAAGCCGAAACAGCGGAATTCTGTCAGAATAAGCGGAAATGAAAGGAAAAAAGATAATTCTGAGTAGTTTTCTAGTACAAATTCGATACAACGGTCGTTTTTCGAGGACAGGTATCGGTACAAATGCCAATGTGGCAGAAAAAAACGGGAAATCTGATTCCGGAAGCGAAAATTAGTGCAGAATTCACTCATTTAGCGATAAATCTGTGGAATTTGCAGACCCGACGAAAATTACGGGAAGCAAAAATTGCGGAAACGAAAATTGCGGATTGAAAGGGGCGGAGTCGATTGATTATTGGCTAGTGAGTATTGCTTAGCCAATAATCAATCGACTCCGCCCCTTTCAATCCGCAATTTTCGTTCCCGCAATTTTTGCTTCCCGTAATTTTCGTCGGGTCTCGGAATTTGCGAACTATGAGTAGCTTTTTTAAAGAATTTTCTCAAAGTCTTGGAGAATTCGTATTAAAATCGGTATAACTGTCAGATTTCGAGGGCAGGTATCGGATAAAAGTCTATAAGTGACGGAAAATGTGAAAGTCGCATCAAATTACATTTGAAATTGCAAAAATTTCGGAAGTAAAGCCAGAATGTGAGAGAAAACGGAAATATGTATGGAAATCAGAATATCTCGAAAAGCGAGTAGAGATAACGAATAAAAAAAGCATAACTGTCAATTTTCAAGGGCGGGTGCTAATAAAAGGCGGAAAAAGAGCCAAGAAATCACAAAAGTTGTGTTTCTCTCGTGTGTTTTCACCGTCCTCATCATTTTTCCCGTGTTTTTTGTTGCTTTCATATAGTTTTTACAGAAACAGAACAATGGAGGATGAAGACGGTTCTCGAAAGAGAAGAAAATTGTTAGTCTGGAGATTTTATCGTGCGCCGGCGGACAAATTTGCGGAAAAAGTTGAATGTCCATCGTGCTCAGAACTTGTCACTTACAAAGGAACTACAAGTGGAATATTGGCTCACTTAACAAGAAAACATACGAAAAAAATCAATGAGCTGGTCAGAAGATCAAAAAAGGTATTTTCCGTAGTGCTAAAAGTTAAACAATTGATGTTTTTAGAACGATCAATCTGTACCTGCAGTTGATGAAAATGCCGAAACTTGTTTGGCCAAAGCATTCTGCACAGGTCTCATTCCATTCAAATTTTGCGAGAATCCGGAGTTTCGAGAGTTCATGTCTATTGTAGCACCTGCCGACTAGGTAATTTATAAGATAAGCTTCTCATCACATACCTTTTCGGCCCCCACCGACAAAGCCGCCAGAGCCCCCCACTTGGTCTTATTTCTGTATGCGAATAGGTGGTATTATTCTGGTATCAGATGAGCCCCCCACAATATCAGATCAGCCACCGGTATCATAAGCGCCCCCCACAAAAAAGTCACTTCTGGGGCACTATTTTTCAGATGTCCCCTTGTCTGAGGCATTAAGCTTAGCTTCTACCCATTAACTTCCAACACTAAGCGCAAATTACCCGTATCATAAGAGCCCCCACAGTATCAAATGAGTCCCCTACTTGTTTCATAAGAGCCCCACGTGAAAAAGTGTGGAGAGGGGAAGGTGGGGGGTTTTTCCGACTTTACCAGTGGGGGCAATAATGGTATTTTATGGGGGGCTGATCTGGTATTACATTAGGTTGGCAAGAAAGTCTTTGTGCATTTTTGATTTTTCTCCTATTGCTAACAAAAGGAGAGCAGTTACGAATGGGTCACTATAGGGGGTACAGAAGACGACTAGACTACAGAAGCCACCTTTCATTCCTTCCGCTTCCTCCTCTCCTACAAACAGGAAGCATTTACCTTCAAAAATTGACTTGAAATTTTTTCTTCTTACTTAATTGAATTTCAAACTCTTTATGATGCAAAATGATGAAAATACAGTCTCCAATGAAACACAGTTAGAATTTTGGTCATTCCATACAAGAAACGCAATTTGAGAAATTTTGACATATTCAACTGACATTCTGCTAGTTGAAGAGTTTAATTGACAATAAGTATCTTAAATTATACAGTGACATGTGTACTAATTGAAACAGTTTTTGAAACAAACTGGAAACTTTTCAAACGACAGAAAATCAAAATTTTGAAAAAATCCCTGTTTTTCGGAGTTTACCCTGATCATGTCATTGAGAAACTCATCATTTATCACAAGAACCACAAATGACTGAATCATTTTGTTTTTATAATTAGTAAGTATGGATCGTGTACTAACTATGACAGAAAAGTCAGATGGCTCGGTTTGGGCTAACAGCCAGAAGACACTCTCAAACTGAAATAGTCATGAAAACGTATGTTCCCATGTTTTGTATTGCAACTGTCAATTACTTCCAGAGACCCGGGTCTCTAGGTTTGCACAACAGATGTCCTACTCTAGTGCCACAAAATGACTAAGGCGTTTGGCTCTCGGACGTCTTTCGGAAAAGTTATAATAATTTCAAAAATGAACAAAGACTTTCTTGCCAACCTAATACCAAAATCTGCTTTGCAGTTCTGTGCATTGAGAAAAGTGAATGAAGGCGATATTGTTGCTATCGGGAAAGTTTTGAACAAAATTTTGAATGACGTTGGACTGTCAATGTCCCGCTGTTCATCATTGTGTTCCAACGCCGCCAGTCCTTTGATCTTGATGGCGGATGAACACGGATGGGACAAGTATGCAACCATAGTTTTTTCAATCAATACAGTGTTATTGTTTCAGAGTTAATTGCGGGTGTCACATTTTGAATTTGATCATTCGGGACTTTCCGGAAGAGAAACAAGTGAAGAACAAGCAAATGCACGTTGCAAACTTTGCAAGATTTTGAGCTCGTCACAAAGAAGACAGAGAAAAATTGAAAGTGTCAGTTTCAAAAGTTTTGTTCCGAAAAAAAAGCTACTTTCAGCATGGCGAAAAAGAACGGCGTAAAAAGTTCAGTTCCGACGCCGCTCCCGGATACTCGATGGGGTGGTTTGCATATCATGATCAATCAGTACCTGGAGCATGTAAGCTGAATACTCAAAATAATACAAGGTTTTCGCTTTCAGTGTGAATCTGCAATTGATTTAGCCGGATGCAAAGAATACTTGGTGAAACGAAAGGATCTCGAGGTGATGAAAGATATTCGAGATTTGGTGAAGCCGATTCATGAATGCATTCTACGAGTAAGAACTCGCCTATTCTAGAAAAAAGCCATTTGTTTTTTAAGCTGGAGAAGGATTCGTCGCTTGCTTCAGAAATCATCCCAGCAATGATTTATATCAAGAATCAAGCGTCTAAAAACAATTCATCACTTGCAAAAGTACAAATCGTATTTGTTGAGGATAGAATCACAGATTGCTTGTTGAATCGAAGACTTCTTTGCACAATGATTCTGGACGATAGATTCGCTTTCAATGACAGATACATTTCTCCAATTACCTGGAATACCGTTGAAACATATTTGGAACACTACGATGACTCGGATGTTGCTGTTGCTTCATCAGCTTCTGATCCAACTGACGTAGATGACAATTTCGATAGTTTCATGTTGGAAACTTGTACTAATTCCAGTGGAGACGCCACCCTCGAGGTGAATCAGCTTACGCTTTTCAGCAAAATTTTATACTTCAGACAGAAATACTCAAATTCCGTGCTCTTCTAGCATCTAATCGACCTTCTCATGAAACGCCGCTCGAGTTCTGGAAAAGCCAGCAAGAGAACTTCAAAAAATTATCAAAAATTGCTATGATTCTCTTCGGAGCGCCTCGATCGTCAGCTGTTTGTGAACGAACTTTCAGGTATTAGATTCAAAGAAATGATAGAATGTTGGGTTTTTTTTCAGTAACTGTACTGACTTTTTGAGACAACTGAAGCGAAACCGATCAACTGTCGATACACTGAACTCAGTTCTTAGAGTCAGTGAGCTCGCTAAATCGCGGTAACTTGATCATTCTGTTTTCAACTTTATCAGCAACATATTTGCAGCCGAACCTCAAAAATGAACGAAGGAAATGATTCATAGTGACATCGAGTTCACAGAAGAAGAAATGAGTGATGACGAAACAGTAGATGACATAATTCCAGTGAAAGCGACGGAAATCGATGAAATCTTTCCGATTTATTAATTTTTTTTGCTTTCTTGTCCCCAGTCACTCGTTCACTCTGTTAAATATTTTTTTTATTTCTTATCATGAAACTTCCTTTTTTTTTATTCAAAGGTTTCTTTATTTCGAACAATAAGAACTGTTTTTTAAATCTTTTTTGGTTCTATTATACTACAGAATGACTTACGCGCAAAATTACGTGTTAAAATGGAAAAATAAAAAATTTTAAAGTCATTTCTCGAGAAATTCTCGAACAATTCTCGAGAAAATTCTCGTAGATTTCTCGAGAAAGTTCTCGAGAAATTTCTCGAGATCGTCTCGAGGGCACACACTGACCAAAATCAAATATTCTCATTTCATACCGGTTTTTGAGGCATTTAGAGGCATTTTCAGAGAAAGTTGTCAACAGAAAAAATGTTCAGAATTTCAAACTACATCCAATTTCAAGTTATTGAATTCCACTGCAGTCCTTTTTTAAAATCTTGATGTTAATAAAGTATTGCATAATATTTTCTTTTCTGACACCCCATCGATTTTTCCTTTCAGAAAAGTGTGCTAACTAGGGAAGCGTCCAATTGGAAAAAACCACCTGATTCTCTTTTTTTTCCTGTAAATTGCAATTTTAGACCCGCTAGGTACAGTAAAAATTTATAAAGATTACTGTACTTTTACGCACGAAATGGGCCAGTAGCGCTTCGTTCTACTTATTAAATTAATTCTACGGGGAAACTCAATAAACTCATTCTTCATCACGTGGATGACCTCGGTGACCGGGCCAAAGATAAGGATCGCCCAAGAAAGCTGCTATAAAAGGACCGACGATCAAGGAAAACCTCACTCTTGTCTCCAAGACAACTCAACTACTGCCGGACGCCCCGCCCACCAACTGCAAAACTCTCAACTTCCAATCAGAAGACGCCGTCACCACCTGCTGCTGTCACCTTCGGACCGATAAAGGGTTTGGACCTTTCTTTCTCATTTTTGGCGAAATTTTTTTTCGACAATTAGAAAAAAAGTTTAGCAAGAAAAGTGGGCGGGCCTATTATTATTTTTGCAAGAAAGAGGCGGGACTTAATTAAAATCAAATTAAAAAATTTCATAGGGGCGTGGTCTATTTACCCAAGGAGAAATAATTTTTAAAATCAATTTTTTTAAAATCTTTTGATTGGAATATGTTCCCCTTCCTTAAAGAAGTTAATTTCCAAAATTTCACGCGCGCGCTGAGAAAAAGAATAAGAAACTGGGGCGGCATTGAGCGCTCCGCTCCTTTATATCAATTTATCTGAAAAATTTAAGAGAAAAACACGGGGAATCATTTACTACACTGGCAAGATGCTAATTTATCTGTGGTTTTTTTGAAATCTGCATTTTTCCGTTGCCGTGTTTGCACATTTTAATAGCTACGTATCGTGTACACCGTTCCTTGTTAGTAGCTACTCACATGAGGCAAATGAGACGACTAGATTACTGTTACACACAAACCTTGTTTCGAATTCAACGTAGTAAAGCTAGAAGTCGTCGGTTTGCAAGTATATTGTTCAAAATTTTGCGTAGAATCCAATCGAAAAATAAAAACCTGCACAATTGACCCGATGAGTTAGAAAATTACTCAATTTTTTGAATATTTTTAAACATTTGTTTCACGTATACACAATACTTTTTTCTATCAGAATCAGTCGAAAGAAGTGGAGGTCATTGCTGAAAATTTTTTCAATTTTTTTTTGACAGTCTGACTGGAAATTCTGAAATTTGGCTACGGCGGAAGTTGATTAGAAACTGTCGAAATCAATCATAAATCCTGCGCAACCGACTTTCTTCCAGCATATTTGGTCGACTTAACGCATTCCGTTCCAAATAATGAACCGATTATCAATTATATTTCGTTCTAAAAAGTAAATATAGCAAAATACAGACGTTTCCATTGGATTCTATGTTTTCGATTACGTTAGGACGTTAGGACATAATCAATAGGTTGCAAGTTTCTATTCCCAACCCTAGATATAGCCCTCAAAATTGTTGCGGTGCCGCTGGTGAGAAAATATCGGTCGCCCCGCCCCCTTTCATTGCGGTGCCTAGTTATACTCCTTATTTCATCGGAAAATTCCCAATTTTCTCGTGCCCATTGTTGCTTTTTTCCTCCTTTTATGTCATCCGAATCAACTTATTATTGATTGTTTCGGTGAAGTTTTGATCACTTTCCTGCAATTTTTGATTTCATTTGGAAAAAGGGGCGTGGCTTAAATGGAAATTGGATTTTTGGCGGAAAATAGATGGTGTTGAAAGTTTTTTTGGGTTTTCGGAGTAAAAGGGGTTTTAAAGATCATTTGAGAATTATAGAGGGCTTTCTTTTTTAAAGAATTTATTTTAAGGCTTGAAATAGGGTTTTTGACTAAAAAAAAAAACGGGATTTTAGCAGAAAATAGGAGTTTTTAGAAGTTTTTTTTGGTTTTTCCGGTGGAAATAAGGTTCATAAAGGAAAAATTGAATTTTTGAATCAGTTTTTATGATTATTTGAAGGCTTTTGAGCCTGAAAATTAGGTCTTAGACGGGAAATGAGGGTTCTGACACGGAATTTGATTTTTTTTTTCGATGAAGCGGTACTTTTAGTGATAAGAAAAAGGACTTTTGGGGGTTTGAGGTAGTCTATAGACATTTCTGCAGGTTTTAGGTGATTTTTGAGGGAAAAACTTTTTTTCGAAAATTTGAAAAAAATTAAAATAATCACAAAATGCTTTTGTGATTATTTTGATTTTTATGAACGCATTTTGTACACATCCGACGTGATTTTGAATAGTAGAATGGCATTATTCAGTTAGAAAATTAATTTTTATGGGAAAAAATTATTCTCGAAAAAAAATTTTTCTGGCTTTTAAAATCTTGAATTGGGTTTTTTATGGTAAGCCATTTTTTCTATCAGTTTCCTTTCTGAAATCCTATTTTTTATCATGAAAACTGCCCATTTCCGTTATTTCTGTGAAAAATAATTTCTTCTCGAAAAAAATTTCTGCATGGAAAGCCGGCAAATAAAATTAAATTCACCGTTTTTTCCCTCTTTCTATCATTCTATCTACTAAAACCTCCTTTCCCCCTTCGAAACCACTATTTTTCAATTTTTTCTAAAAATAAATTTTTCCCCTCGAAAATAAATTAATTTCGCAATAATGTTTAAAAACTAACCTGATAATTCTATAGACAGACGCCTCCTTTCGTGAAAATAGAGAAAAGTTCGATCATTTTCGTCAAAAATGAGGGGTTTTAGACCTGGTAGAAAGGGTGTAGTTCAACGCGTTTGTAATTGTCGTCAAATGGCGCACAATGGAGTACGCAAACACTAGAGATGTCACGTCAGAATGCAGACTCAGTGCTTTTTTGAGGGAAATGAAGAAAAATGGGTCGGAACTGGGTTTAGGTGGTTTTTGATGGGAATTTCGAGTTTTCAGATGGAAAAATGGAAAAAAATTAAAAATAATTAAAATCACTAAAATTTCGCTAGATTTGAATGAAAAAGTTGTTGTCCAAAATAAGCTATTTTTCCCCGGAATTTCACATCCAAGGCTAATCTCGCATGACATACAACTGAAATATGATAAAACCAGAACAGGAATTCAAAGAAAGTTAGAAAAACGATTAAAATTTTCAAAAAAACCAAAAAACGTCTGAGAAAACCGAAAAACTTTTTTATTCTGCAGGATGACAAATTTTGAATTTTTTCAATCAGCAATCAATCAGGAATCAATTTGAAGCTTCTGAAAATCTCGGCAACAACCAAAAAATAGATTTCATACAAAATTGCTGAAATTTGGGATTCGCCACGAAACGTTCAGTAATCCGATCGTTCTGCATTTGGGAGGATGGAGACAGGTTTGAAAATCTAGAAAAAAAACTCAGGAAAGCTTAAAAACCTCTAAGCCAATGACAACAAAAAAGGCAAAATAAAGTGCCACTGGGGGGATTGAACCCGTGACCTGTTGGGTGATTTTCGGAAAAAAGCATTCTGAATAATTTTTGAAACGTTTCTCATCATTTTTTCTGGAATTTTCCGTTTGATTTCAATCGCTTTCATCTACTTCTGTAGCGTTTTAAGGTCAAAAAATGAAAAAAATTGAATACTGTAGAAAAACTGTTTTCTTCTAATCTAGTCTCACTTTTTGTAAATTATATCATTTTTTATATTTTTTCCCCTTTTTTGTTCATCTGAAAACTCTAAATTTCCATAAAAATCATTTAAAACGCATTTCCTGTTCATTTCTCTTCATTCCTCTCAAAAAAGCAGTGAGTCTGCATTCTGACGTGGCCTAACCTGCGAGTGTTTGCGGACCCTCTTCTCGCAGGTTTCGAAAATATATTTTTTTTCGCGCTTCCTGTCGGATCAACAAAAAAACACGTGAGTCTGTTTTAAATCTTTTTAAATTAATTAATTCAAAGAAAATAAATAATTTTTTCGTAAAAATCCCAAAAAAAAATAGAAAATTGAGCTCGATTTTCCTCCGGGGGGAAAAATGCTGCCGGACGCATTTTTTTTCATTTTGAGCACTTTTTTTCAGAGAAAGAGTGTTCAGAATGGTCCCTGGCAATGGAAGCAAAATTCTTGACGCAAAAACTTTTATAAATAAATTTTTTGCATCACTTTTCAATGGCAAAACCCCGAATTTTAGCTAGGTCACGCCCCTTTCCTATCAACAATTTTTTTCAGAGAACTGGTCGAAAACTAGCAGTTTTGAGAGAGAGCAATACGATTTTCGCCGTTAAAACAACCGAAATTTGCTAAAATATCGCTAGTCTTCCATGAAAAATATAAAAAAACGAAAAAAAATTTTTAATTGAAAAAAAATTTTTTTTATTGAAATGAAGATTGCCTGCGCCTTTAAATGATAGGCTCACTGACTAGCGGATGAACAAGAACAACTCCTATCTTCCACCAAAAACCCCTAATTCCATCTAAGCCCCGCCCTTCTTTTCAAATAGATTCAAATTGCAGGAGAAGGATCACCGAAACAATCAATAATGAGTTGATTCGAATGACTTTAATGGAGGAGAAAGGCAACAATGGACACAAGTAAATTGGAAATTTTACGATGAAATTTCAGTTGGATAACGAGTATAACGTCGTTTTTTTGGTGCGAGAGACCACGCCCACTTCTGGATAAACTAGAAAAAAACCCACTTTGGGATTTCTAATTTCCATCGGAAAAAACTTTTATTTTTTAATTTTTTTCGATGGAAGTTTTATTTTTCGAAAAAAAGATCAATCCCCGTCATTGTTTCCGGAAAAACTAGGCCACGCACATTAGTTCTTAAAGTTGGTATGGGCCACGCCCCTTTAGAAATTAAAAAAAAATTTTTTCGAAAAATTTTTTCTTCAGAAATAAAAAAAATATTTTTCATAATTTTTCGGAAAATTTTTTGCCAAACCCCGCCCCTTTCCCAGAAAAAGTCCACGCCCACTTTTTCCAAGAATTTATGAATAGTAGAATGGCATTAAACCGTTGACACGTAAGCCACGCCCCTTCAGACACAACAGTACGCCTAAGCCAGCCTAGGAATGATGTAACTACAGTACCTGTTAAAACTACCATACTTGCGATAAGATACAATACGACACTATTAAGGAGGATTAGCATACCATATTCTACTTTCCAGGCGTACAAGCACACCTGTTCAGTCGGGCGGCAAATCTGGTACACGGAGAGATGGCACAGAGACAAATGATGACAGGACACCATTTCGTTCGTGACGTGTATTGTGGATCATGTAATGAACATTTGGGATGGATGTATGAGAAGGCACCGGAGGATAAGGAGATAATTCGAAAGTTTTTCGAGAAATTTTTCTCATAAATTTTTCGAGAATTTTTTGAAAAATTCACGAGAAAAATTTTTCGAGTATTTTTCGAATAATTTATCGTGAAGTTATTTTTCGAACACGTCATTTTTCGAGAATTTTTCGAAAAACGACCAGAAAAAAAAAATTTGAAACATTAAAAAAACGAAAAAAGAAATTGGGGCGCTGCCACGTGGACACGTAAAACGCAATTCTTACCTTTTTTCTTATTTTTTATCTTTCGAGAAATTTTCGAAAAACGTGTGATTTTTCGAAAGGGGCATTTTTCGAGAAATCATTTCTCGAAAAGACACACTGGTCGAGCATACCAAAAATTGAGAAATTTTTTTTTGAAAAAAAAAATTTGTTTTTGGTATGCTAGTTTTGTAGTTTCTACAGTACTCTTTTTCTTTTGAACTAAGCCCCGCCCCCTCTACAGTACTCTTCCTCTTTTGAACTAAGCCCCGCCCCCTCTACAGTACTCCCCCGACTTCTCTGTTCTAGAGAAGGCGGCGGAGTTTGGTTTAGAAGAGGAGGGGTACTGGCCTCTTTTGAACTAAGCCCCGCCCCCTCTACAGTACTCTTCCTCTTTTGAACTAAGCCCCGCCCCCTCTACAGTACTCCCCCGACTTCTCTGTTCTAGAGAAGGCGGCGGAGTTTGGTTTAGAAGAGGAGGGGTACTGGCCTCTTTTGAACTAAGCCCCGCCCCTTCTACAGTACTCTTCCTCTTTTGAACTAAGCCCCGCCCCTCTACAGTACTCTTTCTCTTTTGAACTAAGCCCCGCCCCCTCTACAGTACTCCCCCGACTTCTCTGTTCTAGAAAAGGCGGCGGATTACTGTATAGGGGGCGGAGTTTGGTTTAGAAGAGGAGGGGTACTGGCCTCTTTTGAACTGAGCCCCGCCCCTCTACAGTACTCTTTCTCTTTTGAACTAAGCCCCGCCCCCTCTACAGTACTCTTTTTCTTTTGAACTAAGCCCCGCCCCCTCTACAGTACTCTTCCTCTTTTGAACTAAGCCCCGCCCCCTCTACAGTACTCCCCCGACTTCTCTGTTCTAGAGAAGGCGGCGGAGTTTGGTTTAGAAGAGGAGGGGTACTGGCCTCTTTTGAACTAAGCCCCGCCCCCTCTACAGTACTCTTCCTCTTTTGAACTAAGCCCCGCCCCCTCTACAGTACTCCCCCGACTTCTCTGTTCTAGAAAAGGCGGCGGATTACTGTATAGGGGGCGGAGTTTGGTTTAGAAGAGGAGGGGTACTGGCCTCTTTTGAACTAAGCCCCGCCCCCTCTACAGTACTCTTTTTCTTTTGAACTAAGCCCCGCCCCCTCTACAGTACTCTTTTTCTTTTGAACTAAGCCCCGCCCCCTCTACAGTACTCTTCCTCTTTTGAACTAAGCCCCGCCCCCTCTACAGTACTCCCCCGACTTCTCTGTTCTAGAAAAGGCGGCGGATTACTGTAGAGGGGGCGGTGTTTGGTTTAGAAGAGGAGGGGTACTGACCTCTTTTGAACTGAGCCAATTTGGTATGCTAGTTCTGTAGTTTGTAGACAAGCATACCAACTCATGAAAAAGCCAAAATCTCAAAAACTCGTAGAATTAAGGAAAAGAAAATGGTCTGCTAGTACTTTGTAGTTTGTAGTCAATCATACCAATCCTTTCTTTTTTCAGCTAATGGACGGCGAACCGTACCAACCGACTGCGCATGCCGATCGTGCACTCATCGATCTCTTCCAACGAATGCAACAGGAACGTGACTGTATCCGTGTCCAGGAAATGAAGGCCGCCCGTCATCCTCCTCCCCAAATGGATCGAAACGAGGCCCGGAGGGAATTCATTCGAGCCCATCGTCGCCGGGCAGCAGCACAAGAGGAAGCTCAACCGCCGCGGGATCCGGATCAGCCGCCACGTGGCGGAATGGCGCCGATGGCCGCAATGATGGACGATCAAGAGCTGGATCTGATGATTCGACAGCGAATGGAAGAGTTTCGGGTCAATGTCGCCGATCCGGCTGTCATTCCAGCCTTCCCTCAGGAGCAGAATCGACGGATTCAACAGTGGGAGAATATGGTTGGAGTGGAGGACGATGATGATGAGGAGGAGGTCGATGTCGTTGTTAATTAATTCTCCAATCCTTTTCTTACGTTTTAAATACCCAAAATCCCCTTTTTTCATATATTTTTGCCCCGAAAATCCCGTTTTCTCCCAGATTTTATGTCCCACAGCTTTAAGTCTTGTCCTTGGGGATGCTAGACTACAAAGACTACAAATTCTATAAGCCCAGAAAATTGAAATTTCAGTCGAAAACCCCTTTTTTGTAATTTATGCCAAAATCTTGAAATTCTATTTTTGGGTCTGGCAGACTACAAACTACATTTTTCAGAATGTTAGTTTTTAGCCGGGAATTCCACTTTTGAAACCCATTTTTCCCCACTAATTTAAGCCCAAAACCCAGCTTTAAACCTCTTTTTTTCACCCCTTGGGTCTGCCAGACCACGAGTGGTATGCAAAACTACAAACTACATGTTTCACCCGGGAGCCAAAAAACAATTTTTTCTTCACAACAACCCGTTTTTCGGCTCTGGTCTGCATTTTTTAAATCTGCAGAACTGGGCTGAACCCATTTTGGGTCTGCTAGACTACAAAAACTACAACTTCCCTTCCTGTACTTTTCCTCCTGTATTATTGGTCCCCTTATTTTCCATGTATATTTGATCCCGATGCTATTTTTTTTTGGCTCCGCCCCCCCCCTGCATTTATTTATTTTTCCATCTTCTTAGTCACTTTTTTCCCGATTTTCTTGGTTTTTTCCCGAAAATTCCATTTATTGCACCCATTTTTCATCGATTTTCACATATTTATTTCGATTTTTCACTAATTTCCACAAATTTTCAGCTTTTTCTGTAGATTTTTAGATGCCAAAATGTCTTTTTTTTCAAACTTTGTTTTTCATAGCTTATTTCGCAACATTCGTTTTCGACGATATTTATCTTTGTAAGCGATTTTTGCTTTTTTAAACCCAATTTTTGCAGACCAAAATGACAATTCTACCAGTGAAAAAGAAGCAAGAGAAGGAATCGGGTCAACGGGCGTCTAGTTCAGCGAATAGGTGAGGATTTTGATTGGAAATCTAAAAATTATAACGGAAAAAATCGAATTTTCCCGGAAACCCCATTTTTAGAGCCTGAAAAACTGGGGTTTCAGGCAAAATTTGAGGAGAAAATACCTCAAATTTGAATTTTAAACGAACCCAGTGGCATGGTATTTTTTGTAGTTTTTAGTCTAGCATACCAATTTCAGTTCATCGGACCCGAATCGCCAACCGAAAAACTCCGACATGCCTCCACTGGCTCCAGATCATCCTCCTGCCGCTCCGATCCATTCGCCACGTGGATCTAGATCGTCGTCGAATCAGGGTCCCAACGAGAGAGAATCGCCGCCGCGTCGAAACAATTCGGACGACGAGTATCATGCGGCACAGCCTTTTGATGCGTTGGTAAGTGTGGTCTGCTACGCTACAAACTACAACCCTGTCGTTTCAGCGCGAAATTCAATTCGCCGAAGCCCTTGGCCGTCGTGGACTCGTCATCAAAGAGATGGTCGGAGACGGCGCTTGCATGTTCCGTGCAATCGCCGAACAATACTACGGTGACCAGGAGATGCACGGAGAGATCAGAAACCTCTGCATGAACTATCTGGCCAACAATCAGGATCATTTCCGGGCGTTTATCACCGAAGACTACGATGCCTATATTCAAAGGAAACGGAATCCCAATGTACACGGGAATCATGTCGAGTTGCAGGCCATTTCGGAGATGTTCGCACGTCCTGTCCTGGTTTATGAGTATAGTAATGGTGAGTGTCGGGGGAAAAGGGAGAAAAATGAGAGAAAAACGGGAAAAAAGAGATACAGGTGAGCTACCATTGTAGTTTGTAGTCTGCCAGACCATTTAGAAAGAGCCTCTAGTGGTCTGCTATCTAGGTTTGTAGTTTGTAGTCTGGCAGACCATTTAGAAAGATCCTCTAGTGGTCTGCTATCTAGGTTTGTAGTTTGTAGTCTGGCAGACCATTTAGAAAGATCCTCTAGTGGTCTGCTATCTAGGTTTGTAGTTTGTAGTCTGGCAGACTATTTAGAAAGATCCTCCAGTGGTCTGCTATCTAGGTTTGTAGTCGTAGTCTGCCAGACCATTTAGAAAGATCCTCTAGTGGTCTGCTATCTAGGTTTGTAGTTTGTAGTCTGGCAGACTATTTAGAAAGATCCTCCAGTGGTCTGCTATCTAGGTTTGTAGTTTGTAGTCTGGCAGACTATTTAGAAAGATCCTCCAGTGGTCTGCTATCTAGGTTTGTAGTCGTAGTCTGCCAGACCATTTAGAAAGATCCTCTAGTGGTCTGCTATCTAGGTTTGTAGTTTGTAGTCTGGCAGACTATTTAGAAAGATCCTCCAGTGGTCTGCTATCTAGGTTTGTAGTCGTAGTCTGCCAGACCATTTAGAAAGATCCTCTAGTGGTCTGCTATCTAGGTTTGTAGTTTGTAGTCTGGCAGACCATTTAGAAAGATCCTCCAGTGGTCTGCTATCTAGGTTTGTAGTTTGTAGTCTGGCATACCACCCTTCTGAAAATTAGCGGTATGCAAAAACTATAGTTTGTAACCTCATTGGTCTAATTTTTTTTAGTTTGTAGCCTAGCATACCCATCTTTCTCTTTTCCAGAACCAACAAAAGAACTTCTTCCACGCGAAGATCCGACAGCGGATCCGCCGGCCGACGGAGCGCCACCTGCCAATCCTCCAGCACCTCAAAACGAACAGAATCCGCCGTTCCGACTCAGTTATCATCGAGCAGTCCACTATAATGCCAGTAAGTGTAGTTTGTAGTCTAGCATACCAATTCCTCCACTTTCAGTTCTCGCCTCAAACGTTCCGACGATCGGAGTGGGTCTCGGACTCCCTGGAATGGTCCCCGAAGCCGCTGATAAGGATCTTTCGACGAAGGCGTTGGCAAAATCGGAATCAGAACACATTGAGGAGACGATGCTCCAGGATAAAATCGGTTTGACAGACTATCAAAGGACACAAGCGGATCTAGAAGAGCAACTTACCCGGGAATCTACGTCATCCACTGGTTCAATTGAGCCGCCTGTAAAACCATCGGAATCGCAAATGGTATGCTAGGCTACAAACTACACGGATCCCCCGCCCCCTTTTTCTATGATAGAGCCTTGCTCGGTGGATAGGATATGTCCGTAATCTAAAGAAAACAGGTTACATTTTTGAAATCGGCCTTTAATTGAACTGCTCTATCACTTCTGCCGGCGTTTTCACGTTAAGCGCCGCATGTGGGGTGTTTCGATAGTGAAACAAGAACGATTCCAAGACTCTCTTTGTGACTACATTAACCTCCTTAATTTTGCTCAACACACGTTTGAGGGTATCGACAAAGCGCTCAGCTTCTCCATTGGAGCCAGGTAGTAAGTCGCGGTTGTCTTGTGCGCAATGCCATATCCCAATCACATTTGCCTAAATTTGGTGCTAAGGAACTGTGTTCCGTTATAGGACACAACCAGTTCCAGATACCCGTGGGTTGAGAGTACTTTTTCAAGTAATACAAGGCTGCTGAAATTGTCTTTGTCATATATGTGGCTACGAGTCCACGGTTTCACTGGCGCTGCCTATGGTTGCAGAGGCGCGACACGTGGCATCTTTGCTTGTTCTTGACAATAAAAACACTTCCGCACTCATTCCTTGATGTCATCGTTCATTCTAACCTAATAGACAAACGATCGAGCGCACTGCTTCATTTGGACAACTCCCGGGTGACCCTCGTGGAGCTCCTTCAGAACTTTCTCTCGCAACCTGGATGGAACCACTACCCGATCGTCGAACATCACGCAACCTTGCACGACTTTCAGACGGTTTCTCACACGCTTCCAGGCTTTTTCCACCTGGGAACCCGGACGGGGCTTCCATTGATTTTTCTTCACCAGATCCATCAGCGTAGCTATTTCAACATCCTTAGCGGATTCGTTCCTGATATCCACCGACGTCAACGCTCCCAATTGGAGTCCCACCAGATGATCGTCGTCGGAGTCATCAGTGATTTCCGCAATCACCACGTCCTCGTTTCCTCTTGGATACTCTTGTATCATTCGAGAGAGCCAATCGGCTTAAGCGAATTCCGTGGTTGTATATAACTCAGTTCAAAATCATATGACAACAGAGTTAATGCCCAACGCACCAGCCGGTTCTGGGAGTGAACTGGGAGATCTTTTGGATCCAAAATGGCTAGAAGTGGACGGTGATCAGTCTGCAATCTAAATTTACGGCCGAACACAAACTTGTGACTCTTTGTGACGGTATAAATCAAGGCCATTGCTTCTTTTTCGATTTGGCTATACCTCTGTTCAGTCGTCGTCAACGAACACGCGATGTGAGCGATTGACACTTCCATGCCATCTGCTCTCACTTGCGATAGCACTCCCCGATCCCGTACTGACTGGCGTCCGCTGCAATTACAATAGGCAAGCTCTCATCAAAATGTGATAGCATCGTGCTATCAGCAACCGCATTCTTGAGCTTCACAATTGCAGTTTTCTTCACTTCTGACCACATCCATTTCGCATCTTTCTTCATGAGTTTGTCCAGTAGACCCCGTAACTCCGACATTCACAAACCTACTGTAGAAACAGACTGCTCCCAGAACGGAACTTAGATGTTTCTGGTTTTCCGGCGCTTTCATGTTACGGATTACTTCGGTCTTTCGTGAATTTGGTCTGCGACCTTTTCCATTCACCACGAATCCCAAGAATGGGATGTCGGTCTTTGCGGAGGAAAAATCCTGGATTCTTCTAAACAGCTCTCGCAGCACATCCCTTCATAGGTGTCTGCTGATACAATTAGCTTATCCAGATACGCAGACACACCTGGCAATCCCGAAATCAATTTATCCATAATTGATTGGAATATCGCCGGTGCCGTCTTCAACCAAAAGCCATTCGCTTGTATTTAAACAATCCCAAATGGGTGTTTCTCGGCTGTCGCCGGATACTTTTGGGCGGAGGTTTGTCAGCATCTTGTCGAACCTTCGTCGGATTCAGGCAAAGACACAGGCAAAAGCCGACCAAGATTCGAGCAGGATCCGGCAAACTTCCAACCAATGTTCGACAAGAGAAAAAAAGCGCCGCCTGCGGCTTCCACTAGGCGACACCTGGAACCCTCCAATTTTCTACACCCGTGTATAACTCGAACCCTTTTGCTCCCTGCTACTGCCCTAACCCATTCCCGCAAATACCACTCGCGCGGATGACGATAACAGCATCTACGCGACTTTATAGTTCAGCATATCATACCCCTTCCTACCGAAGAGTGACTGTTGCAATACCTACAAATGGAGTTTCTCCGTATCATTTAGAAGGTGACGAATTCGGAACTGTTATTTTGTAGAAACAAATCTATTTCACAACGTGCTCATCGAAATAGTCTATTCCTAAACCACCATTTATTTTCAACACCAATCAACATAATATGGATCATGGTTATGACCAGTGCACTGCCAACAAACGGGCAATCTCTTATCCACTCTCGGTTGAAGCTTGGAGACATATTGTTATGTTTTTGGTGGCCACGAGAAAGATGTAGAATGAGTATTAATTTACATAAGGAGAACCAATTAACACTAAGTTCACTTGGCTAATATAGGCAGTTCTTATCGCCACGTAGATCTGAGGGTTGACGTTCCTTAGGCCAGTTCACGCCACAACACCTCCCTTTCTTCAACAGAAGTAGTTGTCTACTGTCCAGTTCTTTCACGAATTATCACGACAGTCGCTGCTCTCAAGACTCCACAGCTTCTCTCCTTGACTGGAACAACAGTCATCGTTGCTCGATCTTGACGTTGTCTCGATCTACCACGCAACAAGCACGTCAGCCGACCTTTCGGTTCCTGGCAAGCCTTGGTTTCGGTGTCTACACCATCCTACAGCCTTGATGTCGGGATGACACGACCCGCGGTACTTCCACGACCATCCTCGAGTACTCCGATCTTCCCGATCTTCACTCTACTGCAACCAATCGGGCTCCTAAAGGTGATCCGTCGATCTCGAGCATAGCTCTCCGACCTTCTCCGTGACGGCTTACTCAACGGTGACGAATCCACGAGCACCGGGGTCTCCCTACTTTCTTGATGCACACCGACAATTGTCCGTTGGATCACCATCATGGGATCCGCCTTCGATCCTGATCGCCACTGTTATGTCTTTGGTGGCCACGAGAAAGATGTAGAATGAGTATTAATTTACATAAGGAGAACCAATTAACACTAAGTTCACTTGGCTAATATAGGCAGTTTTTATCGCCACGTAGATCTGAGGGTTGACGTTCCTTAGGCCAGTTCACGCCACAACACATATTATTAAAAAATCACTAATACCCTATTTCTGCATCATCTTCATTCCGGAAATCCCGTTCGTCCAGGAGACGACATTATTACGGAAACAAGCGACAGTCAGTAGGGGAGAATACAGCAGATAGGGCTTCCAGTCTAATCCAATCAAAACTCTCGATGTTAGATATTGGGCATCCCTGGAAAGTTCACGTTGTGCTATCACTGGATTCGAAGTTCTGTAGTGGTTTCTATCTTGTTCCGAACGAGCAGAAAAATCAGGTTTTCTCTCGTTTTTGAAATGAATAGATAGGATATCTATCTTTCTTTATTTTTGTCTCGAGATGACGTTAAGTGATGAGAGGAATTAACACTAAAAATGAGTTTGGATTTGTGATAAGAGTGTTTTCGGATACAAAAGTAATGACCGATTATGAAAACTCGTGAAACAGAGCACGCGACGTTTGCGATTGGTAAAGTAAAGTCACCTCGCTGCCTATGAAATCCGACTAATAACTGACCAAGTTCTGACCATGTTCAGACCAGAAGTTGACTAACATTCGACGAAAGTCCGACTAGCTTTTCTACACCAAACTTGCCTAACTTACGTGTAGAAGCTGACAAAGATCTGGAAAGAAACCGAGAGTCACTAAACATTCATCCAAAAGTTTCTCAAAGTCGGACCAAAAACTGTAAACCCTCCAACTTCCGACCAAAAGTATCCGGCGACAGCCGAGTTATTACGACAAGCTTTTGCGACTCTTCGCCGAGTTGTATTTGAAGATAGGCGTCACGTATATCAATTTGGGAGTAAAATCTTCCCCTGCAGCCTCCAAAAGATATCCTCTGCCGTTGGCAACGGGTGACACTCGTCACGTAAAGATTCGTTGAGCCCAGAGAACTTGAAATCTCTACGCTTTCTTACGGCTCGATAACTCCCAGATCCTGCAGTCTTTTCAACTCCGCTTCCACGGCGTCTCGAGATGCATACGCAACTGGGCGTGCTCTCTTGAACACCGGTTTGGCGCCCATGACTGTCCAGAACTGTGCTCTCTCTTTTACACACAGTTGTAACCCTGACGCGAACACTTCTGGAAACTCCCGCTGCAGAGTCTTATCTATCTTCTCAGCTTCCTCCTTTGGCTTCTTAGGCTCTTCATGAATCTGGCTTACCATCATACTCATAGCTGCGCGCATAGCCGGTGACTTGGTCAGCCAGCTCATGCCTATGAGATTGGTTTCTCGATTCCGGACATAGACATATTCCGTGTAACTCTGCCAGACCCGTTTGCACACGAAAACTTATGCCCCACTTTCTTCAGCGGCGGACTACCGATTCCCTGGTAACTATCGACATTAATCAGAATAACCTGACTTCCGGTATCCAACTGAAATTCCAGCTCCTTCCCCTCCATTAGCACCGTCAAATTCTTCTTCTTCCCAGTATAATCGCGCGAGAAGTGCCCGACGGCGCCACATGTGAAACACGTCGGCACAAACTTCTCGAACTTATCGACCTCGGGTGTTTCAAAGTCACGAGCTTTCTTTTTATATTTCCTCTTCGGTTTTTCCTCTACTTTATTCACATCTAAGTTGAGTGGGGTTTTAGACGGGTTGCTAGAGACGAGGTTGGTCTGTTTTTTTTCTGTTGGAGGAACCGCATCCACTCATCATGGAGGTCGGCCAGCTTTACCGATTCACCCTTCCGCTCAGCGGCTTCATAGAATTGCACCAGATACAGCTTTGCTTCGGCGTCGTCTTTTGCATCTAATTCTCGGAGGAACAAGAAGAATGCCCAATGTTCTGTAGTCATATCTGCCAACTTTGCATCCAACACCGCGTGGCTGATGCTGTTACTAAACTCCAACGGATCGGAAAACGTAGACCGACTGAGAGCTAGGCACTCTTGCCGACGGACAATCAACGTCCTGTGGCTTCCGAACGTTTTCTTCAGTTACGCGACCACGTCTGTGAACTTTCCCTCATGAAGATCATCCACGAAGCGATGAAACGTGTTATTCTCGAGTCACCCCAGCAGTAGTCGAACTCGCTCCCGCATCGAGAGAGCTTCCCCATCCTCGAGGAACGTCAGCTCGTGTCGAGAGATCCATCTCCTGAATGCATCTCTCCCCTTGTATATTCGAAAACTGAATCCTGATCGCCAAATGTTGTGTCTCAGATGGACAGTTTATTATAGAGAGTTTCTAATTAGTATAAGTTAGAGGATCAACAATACGAGTTCAATAAGAGTTCAACACTGTCGACGGGGATACGTCATTGGCAGCGGGGCCGGTCACGCCAGGTCGCAACTTTTGTAATAGCTTGCTCTGTTTTCCGTCTTCTGAGTTCCGTACAGTTAAATGTGATTTCTGTTGAACGCTGGTGCCTGCTGGTGTCCGAAAAGATACACGATTTTGTAGTTAGAGAGTCTTTTTTGAGGACATCTCTGTAGGGAATGAAGTACTGGGGGAGTTAAAACCTCAGCATCTTCAATACGGCTTCTACAATACCCGAAATTGAGTTGGTCCGCAATAATCTTCTAATATATTAGCTCATCCGTAGAAAAATGAACTTCGCACATTCATTAAACGCATTCAGTAGATCTAGCGAATTTGTTGTCGTGTCAATGAGAATTTTGATCTGTTTAATCGTTTCGGCATAAGTGATACTGTCGTCGTAAGTGGTAATAAATTCGGCTATTTTTCTTACTCATCGTGAAGCTTTCCCTAAAAAATAACAGCTGAAAATGTATAAACGCCGAAAAAATTGACGAAAACTTGCTACTAGCCGAAAAGTTTGATAAATAAAATGAAAATGCGAATACCCTCGCTTGCGGAAACTAAAACTATGTGAAAATTTTAGAAAAACTTACGGCAAACCATGAAAAAATATGAGAAAACAGCAAAAAACTCGAACAAACAACCAATATTGCGTCACATCTTTTTGTAACACATTTTAAAAGGCGCCGCGCGTTCCCTCCGGCTTCGGTTGTTACGAAACACGTACATCGTAACAATTCTGCCTGCAAATATTTCGAATTTCAATGGAAAACATGTAATTCTTCGACGTTTCACACCAACGTAACGAAAATTCGCGCGCAATTTGACGATTATTGAGTAATGAATCTGATTATCAATAATAGTAGCAGAAATTCGATGAAAAATACCAAAAATCGTTTGAAAAGCGAAGGAAAACGATGAAAATGCAAAAAATCCAATAAAAACTTTAGGCCCTAAACTCCGCGGTGTTTGCGTATTCAGTACATTTTGAACAGACATGCGCATCAACCACCGTAGTTGAGGCGGGAATTCGAATCGAATGAATGATTTTCGCGTCTTTTTCGACAGAAAATCAACGTTTTCGAAGGAATTCTGAGCATGATAGTGAGGAATACAATCGAAATGAAAAATTGATTGAATTGATTGGCATTTTAATGAATATTTCACACATTTGATGATAATTAGACGACTAATATTGGGAAATCGAGCAGAATCGGCTGATTTTCAAAGGTTTCCGGGACAAAATTGTGAATTTCAAGGAATAACCGGGATATTCAAGGGCAATACGGCATAAGCGAATCCGAAATACACATTTTTACTGATTTTCGACCGGATTTCAATTATCTGTTCAGATACTTTTTTCGGAGTGCCATCCGTATATGAGATATCTTTTCCCACAGTTCACACGTACCACAATAACTTCCATGTGTCGAATTGAAAGTTGCATATTCAATAAATCGAATCACTCGATGTCATTTGAGAATCACCATTCATTCCACAACGGGCCTAGAGTAGCTTTAAATAGCTGAGAAAGGCCTAGCACCAACCTAGAACATGTGTTTAATTATCCTGAAAATACTACCTTAAACCCTCCAAAATAGTCTGAAACTAGCCTAAATGAGATTAAAAAGGCTGAAATACGCGTTTTTCTACCCTAGTATCGTCTATAGTCCTCCAGAATCATCTCGGATTCATGGATTTTTATTTCAGACGTTAAAAAGAGAAGATCGACTATGGAGAAAGAGGACTAATGCTAATTTTCAACAGTTAAAAATCTACGATAAAAATTTCGATAAATATTTCAAGGAGGAAGATCGATACGAAAAAAAGTGAGTCTTTTGAGAAAAATCTCTTTCTCCCTCTCTCTCTACGTTCTGGAACCATCTGGGACATTCTAGAACCATCTGGGACATTCAAGAACTGTCTGGGACGTTCTAGAACCATCTGGGACATTCTAGAATCATCTGGGACGTTTTATAACCATCTGGGACATTTTATAACCATCTGGAACGTTTTTGAACCATCTGGGACATTCAAGAACTATCTGGGACGTTTTAGAACTATCTGGGACATTCTAGAACCATCTGGGACGTTCTGGAACCATCTGGGACGTTCTGGAACTATCTGGGACATTCTAGAACCATCTGGGCCATTCTAGAACCATCTGGGACGTTCTAGAACTATCTGGGACGTTCTAGAACCTTCTGGGCCATTCTAGAACCATCTGGGACGTTCTAGAACTATCTGGGACGCTCTAGAACCATCTGGGACGTTCTAGAACTATCTGGGACGTTCTAGAACCATCTGAGACGTTTTAGAACCATCTGGGACGTTTTATAACCATCTGGGACGTTTTATAACCATCTGGGACGTTTTAGAACCATCTGGGACATTCTAGAACTATCTGGGACGTTTTAGAACTATCTGGGACGTTCTGGAACTATCTGGGACGTTCTAGAACCATCTGGGACATTCAAGAACTATCTGGAACGTTTTAGAACTATCTGGGACATTCTAGAACCATCTGGGACGTTCTGGAACCATCTGGGACGTTCTGGAACTATCTGGGACATTCTAGAACCATCTGGGCCATTCTAGAACCATCTGGGACGTTCTAGAACTATCTGGGACGTTCTAGAACCTTCTGGGCCATTCTAGAACCATCTGGGACGTTCTAGAACTATCTGGGACGCTCTAGAACCATCTGGGACGTTCTAGAACTATCTGAGACGTTCTAGAACCATCTGAGACGTTTTAGAACCATCTGGGACGTTTTATAACCATCTGGGACGTTTTATAACCATCTGGGACGTTTTAGAACCATCTGGGACGTTTTAGAACCATCTGGGACGTTCTGGAACTATCTGGGACGTTCTAGAACCATCTGGGACATTCTAGAACTATCTGGGACGTTTTAGAACTATCTGGGACGTTCTGGAACTATCTGGGCCATTCTAGAACCATCTGGGACGTTCTGGAACTATCTGGGACGTTCTAGAACCATCTGGGACATTCAAGAACTGTCTGGGACGTTCTAGAACCATCTGAGACGTTTTAGAACCATCTGGGACGTTTTATAACCATCTGGGACGTTTTATAACCATCTGGGACGTTTTAGAACCATCTGGGACGTTTTAGAACCATCTGGGACGTTCTGGAACTATCTGGGACGTTCTAGAACCATCTGGGACATTCTAGAACTATCTGGGACGTTTTAGAACTATCTGGGACGTTCTGGAACTATCTGGGACGTTCTAGAACCATCTGGGACATTCAAGAACTGTCTGGGACGTTCTAGAACTATCTGGGACGTTCTAGAACCATCTGGGACATTCTAGAATCATCTGGGACGTTTTATAACCATCTGGGACATTTTATAACCATCTGGAACGTTTTAGAACCATCTGGGACGTTTTAGAACCATCTGTGACATTCAAGAACTATCTGGGACGTTTTAGAACTATCTGGGACATTCTAGAACCATCTGGAACGTTTTAGAACCATCTGGGACGTTTTAGAACCATCTGGGACGTTTTAGAACCATCTGGGACATTCAAGAACTATCTGGAACGTTTTAGAACTATCTGGGACATTCTAGAACCATCTGGGACGTTCTGGAACCATCTGGGACGTTCTGGAACTATCTGGGACATTCTAGAACCATCTGGGCCATTCTAGAACCATCTGGGACGTTCTAGAACTATCTGGGACGTTCTAGAACCTTCTGGGCCATTCTAGAACCATCTGGGACGTTCTAGAACTATCTGGGACGCTCTAGAACCATCTGGGACGTTCTAGAACTATCTGAGACGTTCTAGAACCATCTGAGACGTTTTAGAACCATCTGGGACGTTTTATAACCATCTGGGACGTTTTATAACCATCTGGGACGTTTTAGAACCATCTGGGACGTTTTAGAACCATCTGGGACGTTCTGGAACTATCTGGGACGTTCTAGAACCATCTGGGACATTCTAGAACTATCTGGGACGTTTTAGAACTATCTGGGACGTTCTGGAACTATCTGGGACGTTCTAGAACCATCTGGGACGTTCTAGAACCATCTGGGACGTTCTGGAACTATCTGGGACGTTCTAGAACTATCTGGGACGTTCTAGAACCATCTGGGACGTTCTGGAACTATCTGGGACGTTCTAGAACCATCTGGGACATTCAAGAACTGTCTGGGACGTTCTAGAACCATCTGGGACATTCTAGAATCATCTGGGACGTTTTATAACCATCTGGGACGTTCTAGAACTATCTGGGACGTTCTAGAACCTTCTGGGCCATTTTATAACCATCTGGAACGTTTTAGAACCATCTGGGACGTTTTATAACCATCTGGGACGTTCTAGAACCATCTGGGACGTTCTAGAACCATCTGGGACGTTCTGGAACTATCTGGGACGTTCTAGAACTATCTGGGACGTTCTAGAACCATCTGGGACGTTCTGGAACTATCTGGGACGTTCTAGAACCATCTGGGACATTCAAGAACTGTCTGGGACGTTCTAGAACCATCTGGGACATTCTAGAATCATCTGGGACGTTTTATAACCATCTGGAACGTTTTAGAACCATCTGGGACGTTTTATAACCATCTGGGACATTCAAGAACTATCTGGGACGTTCTAGAACTATCTGGGACGTTCTAGAACCATCTGGGACGTTTTAGAACCTTCTGGGCCATTCTAGAACCATCTGGGACGTTCTAGAACTATCTGGGACGCTCTAGAACCATCTGGGACGTTCTAGAACTATCTGGGACGTTCTAGAACCATCTGAGACGTTTTAGAACCATCTGGGACGTTTTATAACCATCTGGGACGTTTTATAACCATCTGGGACGTTTTAGAACCATCTGTGACATTCAAGAACTATCTGGGACGTTTTAGAACTATCTGGGACATTCTAGAACCATCTGGAACGTTTTAGAACCATCTGGGACGTTTTAGAACCATCTGGGACGTTTTAGAACCATCTGGGACATTCAAGAACTATCTGGGACGTTTTAGAACTATCTGGGACATTCTAGAACCATCTGGGACGTTCTGGAACCATCTGGGACGTTCTGGAACTATCTGGGACGTTCTAGAACTATCTGGGACGTTCTAGAACCATCTGGGACGTTCTGGAACTATCTGGGACGTTCTAGAACCATCTGGGACATTCAAGAACTGTCTGGGACGTTCTAGAACCATCTGGGACATTCTAGAATCATCTGGGACGTTTTATAACCATCTGGGACGTTCTAGAACTATCTGGGACGTTCTAGAACCTTCTGGGCCATTTTATAACCATCTGGGACGTTTTAGAACCATCTGGGACGTTTTATAACCATCTGGGACATTCGAGAACTATCTGGGACGTTCTGGAACTATCTGGGACGTTCTAGAACTATCTGGGACGTTCTAGAACCATCTGGGACATTCTAGAATCATCTGGGACGTTTTATAACCATCTGGGACATTTTATAACCATCTGGAACGTTTTAGAACCATCTGGGACGTTTTAGAACCATCTGTGACATTCAAGAACTATCTGGGACGTTTTAGAACTATCTGGGACATTCTAGAACCATCTGGAACGTTTTAGAACCATCTGGGACGTTTTAGAACCATCTGGGACGTTTTAGAACCATCTGGGACATTCAAGAACTATCTGGGACGTTTTAGAACTATCTGGGACATTCTAGAACCATCTGGGACGTTCTGGAACCATCTGGGACGTTCTGGAACTATCTGGGACATTCTAGAACCATCTGGGCCATTCTAGAACCATCTGGGACGTTCTAGAACTATCTGGGACGTTCTAGAACCTTCTGGGCCATTCTAGAACCATCTGGGACGTTCTAGAACTATCTGGGACGCTCTAGAACCATCTGGGACGTTCTAGAACTATCTGAGACGTTCTAGAACCATCTGAGACGTTTTAGAACCATCTGGGACGTTTTATAACCATCTGGGACGTTTTATAACCATCTGGGACGTTTTAGAACCATCTGGGACGTTTTAGAACCATCTGGGACGTTCTGGAACTATCTGGGACGTTCTAGAACCATCTGGGACATTCTAGAACTATCTGGGACGTTTTAGAACTATCTGGGACGTTCTGGAACTATCTGGGACGTTCTAGAACCATCTGGGACGTTCTAGAACCATCTGGGACGTTCTGGAACTATCTGGGACGTTCTAGAACTATCTGGGACGTTCTAGAACCATCTGGGACGTTCTGGAACTATCTGGGACGTTCTAGAACCATCTGGGACATTCAAGAACTGTCTGGGACGTTCTAGAACCATCTGGGACATTCTAGAATCATCTGGGACGTTTTATAACCATCTGGGACGTTCTAGAACTATCTGGGACGTTCTAGAACCTTCTGGGCCATTTTATAACCATCTGGAACGTTTTAGAACCATCTGGGACGTTTTATAACCATCTGGGACATTCAAGAACTATCTGGGACGTTCTGGAACTATCTGGGACGTTCTAGAACTATCTGGGACGTTCTAGAACCATCTGGGACATTCAAGAACTGTCTGGGACGTTCTAGAACCATCTGGGACATTCTAGAATCATCTGGGACGTTTTATAACCATCTGGGACGTTCTAGAACTATCTGGGACGTTCTAGAACCTTCTGGGCCATTTTATAACCATCTGGAACGTTTTAGAACCATCTGGGACGTTTTATAACCATCTGGGACATTCGAGAACTATCTGGGACGTTCTGGAACTATCTGGGACGTTCTAGAACTATCTGGGACGTTCTAGAACCATCTGGGACATTCTAGAATCATCTGGGACGTTTTATAACCATCTGGGACATTTTATAACCATCTGGAACGTTTTAGAACCATCTGGGACGTTTTAGAACCATCTGTGACATTCAAGAACTATCTGGGACGTTTTAGAACTATCTGGGACGTTCTAGAACCTTCTGGGCCATTTTATAACCATCTGGGACGTTTTAGAACCATCTGGGACGTTTTATAACCATCTGGGACATTCGAGAACTATCTGGGACGTTCTGGAACTATCTGGGACGTTCTAGAACTATCTGGGACGTTCTAGAACCATCTGGGACATTCTAGAATCATCTGGGACGTTTTATAACCATCTGGGACATTTTATAACCATCTGGAACGTTTTAGAACCATCTGGGACGTTTTAGAACCATCTGTGACATTCAAGAACTATCTGGGACGTTTTAGAACTATCTGGGACATTCTAGAACCATCTGGAACGTTTTAGAACCATCTGGGACGTTTTAGAACCATCTGGGACGTTTTAGAACCATCTGGGACATTCAAGAACTATCTGGAACGTTTTAGAACTATCTGGGACATTCTAGAACCATCTGGGACGTTCTGGAACCATCTGGGACGTTCTGGAACTATCTGGGACATTCTAGAACCATCTGGGCCATTCTAGAACCATCTGGGACGTTCTAGAACTATCTGGGACGTTCTAGAACCTTCTGGGCCATTCTAGAACCATCTGGGACGTTCTAGAACTATCTGGGACGCTCTAGAACCATCTGGGACGTTCTAGAACTATCTGAGACGTTCTAGAACCATCTGAGACGTTTTAGAACCATCTGGGACGTTTTATAACCATCTGGGACGTTTTATAACCATCTGGGACGTTTTAGAACCATCTGGGACGTTTTAGAACCATCTGGGACGTTCTGGAACTATCTGGGACGTTCTAGAACCATCTGGGACATTCTAGAACTATCTGGGACGTTTTAGAACTATCTGGGACGTTCTAGAACTATCTGGGACGTTCTAGAACCATCTGGGACGTTCTAGAACCATCTGGGACGTTCTGGAACTATCTGGGACGTTCTAGAACTATCTGGGACGTTCTAGAACCATCTGGGACGTTCTGGAACTATCTGGGACGTTCTAGAACCATCTGGGACATTCAAGAACTGTCTGGGACGTTCTAGAACCATCTGGGACATTCTAGAATCATCTGGGACGTTTTATAACCATCTGGGACGTTCTAGAACTATCTGGGACGTTCTAGAACCTTCTGGGCCATTTTATAACCATCTGGAACGTTTTAGAACCATCTGGGACGTTTTATAACCATCTGGGACATTCTAGAACTATCTGGGACGTTCTGGAACTATCTGGGACGTTCTAGAACTATCTGGGACGTTCTAGAACCATCTGGGACATTCAAGAACTGTCTGGGACGTTCTAGAACCATCTGGGACATTCTAGAATCATCTGGGACGTTTTATAACCATCTGGGACGTTCTAGAACTATCTGGGACGTTCTAGAACCTTCTGGGCCATTTTATAACCATCTGGAACGTTTTAGAACCATCTGGGACGTTTTATAACCATCTGGGACATTCGAGAACTATCTGGGACGTTCTGGAACTATCTGGGACGTTCTAGAACTATCTGGGACGTTCTAGAACCATCTGGGACATTCTAGAATCATCTGGGACGTTTTATAACCATCTGGGACATTTTATAACCATCTGGAACGTTTTAGAACCATCTGGGACGTTTTAGAACCATCTGTGACATTCAAGAACTATCTGGGACGTTTTAGAACTATCTGGGACATTCTAGAACCATCTGGAACGTTTTAGAACCATCTGGGACGTTTTAGAACCATCTGGGACGTTTTAGAACCATCTGGGACATTCAAGAACTATCTGGAACGTTTTAGAACTATCTGGGACATTCTAGAACCATCTGGGACGTTCTGGAACCATCTGGGACGTTCTGGAACTATCTGGGACATTCTAGAACCATCTGGGCCATTCTAGAACCATCTGGGACGTTCTAGAACTATCTGGGACGTTCTAGAACCTTCTGGGCCATTCTAGAACCATCTGGGACGTTCTAGAACTATCTGGGACGCTCTAGAACCATCTGGGACGTTCTAGAACTATCTGAGACGTTCTAGAACCATCTGAGACGTTTTAGAACCATCTGGGACGTTTTATAACCATCTGGGACGTTTTATAACCATCTGGGACGTTTTAGAACCATCTGGGACGTTTTAGAACCATCTGGGACGTTCTGGAACTATCTGGGACGTTCTAGAACCATCTGGGACATTCTAGAACTATCTGGGACGTTTTAGAACTATCTGGGACGTTCTAGAACTATCTGGGACGTTCTAGAACCATCTGGGACGTTCTAGAACCATCTGGGACGTTCTAGAACCATCTGGGACGTTCTAGAACCATCTGGGACGTTCTAGAACCATCTGGGACGTTCTGGAACTATCTGGGACGTTCTAGAACCATCTGTGACATTCAAGAACTATCTGGGACGTTTTAGAACTATCTGGGACATTCTAGAACCATCTGGAACGTTTTAGAACCATCTGGGACGTTCTAGAACTATCTGGGACGTTTTAGAACCATCTGGGACATTCAAGAACTATCTGGAACGTTTTAGAACTATCTGGGACATTCTAGAACCATCTGGGACGTTCTAAAACCATCTGGGACGTTCTAGAACCATCTGGGACGTTCTAGAACCATCTGGGACATTCTAGAACCATCTGAGACGTTCTAGAACCATCTGAGACGTTCTAGAACCATCTGGGACATTCTAGAACTATCTGGGACGTTCTAGAACTATCTGGGACGTTCTAAAACCATCTGGGACGTTCTAGAACCATCTGAGACGTTCTAGAACCATCTGAGACGTTTTAGAACCATCTGGGACGTTTTATAACCATCTGGGACGTTTTATAACCATCTGGGACGTTTTAGAACCATCTGGGACGTTTTAGAACCATCTGGGACGTTCTGGAACTATCTGGGACGTTCTAGAACCATCTGGGACGTTCTAGAACCATCTGGGACGTTCTAGAACCATCTGGGACGTTCTAGAACCATCTGGGACGTTCTAGAACCATCTGGGACGTTCTAGAACCATCTGGGACGTTCTAGAACCATCTGGGACGTTCTAGAACCATCTGGGACGTTCTAGAACCATCTGGGACGTTCTAGAACCATCTGGGACGTTCTAGAACCATCTGGGACGTTCTAGAACTATCTGGGACGTTCTAGAACTATCTGGGACGTTCTAGAACCATCTGGGACGTTCTAGAACTATCTGGGACGTTCTAGAACCATCTGGGACATTCAAGAACTGTCTGGGACGTTCTAGAACCATCTGGGACATTCTAGAATCATCTGGGACGTTTTATAACCATCTGGGACGTTCTAGAACTATCTGGGACGTTCTAGAACCTTCTGGGCCATTTTATAACCATCTGGAACGTTTTAGAACCATCTGGGACGTTTTATAACCATCTGGGACATTCAAGAACTATCTGGGACGTTCTGGAACTATCTGGGACGTTCTAGAACTATCTGGGACGTTCTAGAACCATCTGGGACATTCTAGAATCATCTGGGACGTTTTATAACCATCTGGGACATTTTATAACCATCTGGAACGTTTTAGAACCATCTGGGACGTTTTAGAACCATCTGGGACATTCAAGAACTATCTGGGACGTTTTAGAACTATCTGGGACGTTCTAGAACCATCTGGAACGTTTTAGAACCATCTGGGACGTTTTAGAACCATCTGGGACGTTTTAGAACCATCTGGGACATTCAAGAACTATCTGGGACGTTTTAGAACTATCTGGGACATTCTAGAACCATCTGGGACGTTCTGGAACTATCTGGGACGTTCTAGAACCATCTGGGACATTCTAGAACCATCTGGGACGTTCTAGAACCATCTGGGACGTTCTGGAACTATCTGGGACGTTCTAGAACTATCTGGGACGTTCTAGAACCATCTGGGACGTTTTATAACCATCTGGGACGTTTTATAACCATCTGGGACGTTTTAGAACCATCTGGGACGTTTTAGAACCATCTGGGACGTTTTAGAACCATCTGGGACGTTCTGGAACTATCTGGGACGTTCTAGAACCATCTGGGACATTCTAGAACTATCTGGGACGTTTTAGAACTATCTGGGACGTTCTGGAACTATCTGGGACGTTCTAGAACCATCTGGGACGTTCTAGAACCATCTGGGACGTTCTGGAACTATCTGGGACGTTCTAGAACTATCTGGGACGTTCTAGAACCATCTGGGACGTTCTGGAACTATCTGGGACGTTCTAGAACCATCTGGGACATTCAAGAACTGTCTGGGACGTTCTAGAACCATCTGGGACATTCTAGAATCATCTGGGACGTTTTATAACCATCTGGGACGTTCTAGAACTATCTGGGACGTTCTAGAACCTTCTGGGCCATTTTATAACCATCTGGAACGTTTTAGAACCATCTGGGACGTTTTATAACCATCTGGGACATTCAAGAACTATCTGGGACGTTCTGGAACTATCTGGGACGTTCTAGAACTATCTGGGACGTTCTAGAACCATCTGGGACGTTCTGGAACTATCTGGGACGTTCTAGAACCATCTGGGACATTCAAAAACTGTCTGGGACGTTCTAGAACCATCTGGGACATTCTAGAATCATCTGGGACGTTTTATAACCATCTGGGACATTTTATAACCATCTGGAACGTTTTAGAACCATCTGGGACGTTTTAGAACCATCTGTGACATTCAAGAACTATCTGGGACGTTTTAGAACTATCTGGGACATTCTAGAACCATCTGGGACGTTTTAGAACCATCTGGGACATTCTAGAACCATCTGGGACGTTCTGGAACCATCTGGGACGTTCTAGAACCATCTGGGACATTCTAGAATCATCTGGGACGTTCTGGAACTATCTGGGACGTTTTAGAACCATCTGGGACGTTTTATAACCATCTGGGACATTCAAGAACTATCTGGGACGTTCTGGAACTATCTGGGACGTTCTAGAACTATCTGGGACGTTCTAGAACCATCTGGGACGTTCTGGAACTATCTGGGACGTTCTAGAACCATCTGGGACATTCAAGAACTGTCTGGGACGTTCTAGAACCATCTGGGACATTCTAGAATCATCTGGGACGTTTTATAACCATCTGGGACGTTCTAGAACTATCTGGGACGTTCTAGAACTATCTGGGACGTTCTAGAACCTTCTGGGCCATTTTATAACCATCTGGAACGTTTTAGAACCATCTGGGACGTTTTATAACCATCTGGGACATTCGAGAACTATCTGGGACGTTCTGGAACTATCTGGGACGCTCTAGAACCATCTGGGACGTTCTAGAACTATCTGGGACGTTCTAGAACCATCTGAGACGTTTTAGAACCATCTGGGACGTTTTATAACCATCTGGGACGTTTTATAACCATCTGGGACGTTTTAGAACCTTCTGGGCCATTCTAGAACCATCTGGGGCGTTCTAGAACTATCTGGGACGCTCTAGAACCATCTGGGACGTTCTAGAACTATCTGGGACGTTCTAGAACCATCTGAGACGTTTTAGAACCATCTGGGACGTTTTATAACCATCTGGGACGTTTTATAACCATCTGGGACGTTTTAGAACCATCTGGGACGTTTTATAACCATCTGGGACGTTTTAGAACCATCTGGGACGTTTTAGAACCATCTGGGACGTTCTGGAACTATCTGGGACGTTCTAGAACCATCTGGGACGTTCTAGAACCATCTGGGACGTTCTGGAACTATCTGGGACGTTCTAGAACTATCTGGGACGTTCTAGAACCATCTGGGACGTTCTGGAACTATCTGGGACGTTCTAGAACCATCTGGGACATTCAAGAACTGTCTGGGACGTTCTAGAACCATCTGGGACATTCTAGAATCATCTGGGACGTTTTATAACCATCTGGAACGTTTTAGAACCATCTGGGACGTTTTATAACCATCTGGGACATTCAAGAACTATCTGGGACGTTCTGGAACTATCTGGGACGTTCTAGAACTATCTGGGACGTTCTAGAACCATCTGGGACGTTCTGGAACTATCTGGGACGTTCTAGAACCATCTGGGACATTCAAGAACTGTCTGGGACGTTCTAGAACCATCTGGGACATTCTAGAATCATCTGGGACGTTTTATAACCATCTGGGACGTTCTAGAACTATCTGGGACGTTCTAGAACCTTCTGGGCCATTTTATAACCATCTGGAACGTTTTAGAACCATCTGGGACGTTTTATAACCATCTGGGACATTCAAGAACTATCTGGGACGTTCTGGAACTATCTGGGACGTTCTAGAACTATCTGGGACGTTCTAGAACCATCTGGGACGTTCTGGAACTATCTGGGACGTTCTAGAACCATCTGGGACATTCAAGAACTGTCTGGGACGTTCTAGAACCATCTGGGACATTCTAGAATCATCTGGGACGTTTTATAACCATCTGGGACGTTTTAGAACCATCTGGGACGTTTTATAACCATCTGGGACATTCAAGAACTATCTGGGACGTTCTGGAACTATCTGGGACGTTCTAGAACTATCTGGGACGTTCTAGAACCATCTGGGACGTTCTGGAACTATCTGGGACGTTCTAGAACCATCTGGGACATTCAAGAACTGTCTGGGACGTTCTAGAACCATCTGGGACATTCTAGAATCATCTGGGACGTTTTATAACCATCTGGGACGTTCTAGAACTATCTGGGACGTTTTAGAACCTTCTGGGCCATTTTATAACCATCTGGAACGTTTTAGAACCATCTGGGACGTTTTATAACCATCTGGGACATTCGAGAACTATCTGGGACGTTCTGGAACTATCTGGGACGTTCTAGAACTATCTGGGACGTTCTAGAACCATCTGGGACATTCTAGAATCATCTGGGACGTTTTATAACCATCTGGGACATTTTATAACCATCTGGAACGTTTTAGAACCATCTGGGACGTTTTAGAACCATCTGTGACATTCAAGAACTATCTGGGACGTTTTAGAACTATCTGGGACATTCTAGAACCATCTGGAACGTTTTAGAACCATCTGGGACGTTTTAGAACCATCTGGGACGTTTTAGAACCATCTGGGACATTCAAGAACTATCTGGGACGTTTTAGAACTATCTGGGACATTCTAGAACCATCTGGGACGTTCTGGAACCATCTGGGACGTTCTGGAACTATCTGGGACGTTCTAGAACTATCTGGGACGTTCTAGAACCATCTGGGACGTTCTGGAACTATCTGGGACGTTCTAGAACCATCTGGGACATTCAAGAACTGTCTGGGACGTTCTAGAACCATCTGGGACATTCTAGAATCATCTGGGACGTTTTATAACCATCTGGGACGTTCTAGAACTATCTGGGACGTTCTAGAACCTTCTGGGCCATTTAATAACCATCTGGAACGTTTTAGAACCATCTGGGACGTTTTATAACCATCTGGGACATTCGAGAACTATCTGGGACGTTCTGGAACTATCTGGGACGTTCTAGAACTATCTGGGACGTTCTAGAACCATCTGGGACATTCTAGAATCATCTGGGACGTTTTATAACCATCTGGGACATTTTATAACCATCTGGAACGTTTTAGAACCATCTGGGACGTTTTAGAACCATCTGTGACATTCAAGAACTATCTGGGACGTTTTAGAACTATCTGGGACATTCTAGAACCATCTGGAACGTTTTAGAACCATCTGGGACATTCAAGAACTGTCTGGGACGTTCTAGAACCATCTGGGACATTCTAGAATCATCTGGGACGTTTTATAACCATCTGGGACGTTCTAGAACTATCTGGGACGTTCTAGAACCTTCTGGGCCATTTTATAACCATCTGGAACGTTTTAGAACCATCTGGGACGTTTTATAACCATCTGGGACATTCGAGAACTATCTGGGACGTTCTGGAACTATCTGGGACGTTCTAGAACTATCTGGGACGTTCTAGAACCATCTGGGACATTCTAGAATCATCTGGGACGTTTTATAACCATCTGGGACATTTTATAACCATCTGGAACGTTTTAGAACCATCTGGGACGTTTTAGAACCATCTGTGACATTCAAGAACTATCTGGGACGTTTTAGAACTATCTGGGACATTCTAGAACCATCTGGGACGTTCTGGAACCATCTGGGACGTTCTGGAACTATCTGGGACGTTCTAGAACTATCTGGGACGTTCTAGAACCATCTGGGACGTTCTGGAACTATCTGGGACGTTCTAGAACCATCTGGGACATTCAAGAACTGTCTGGGACGTTCTAGAACCATCTGGGACATTCTAGAATCATCTGGGACGTTTTATAACCATCTGGGACGTTCTAGAACTATCTGGGACGTTCTAGAACCTTCTGGGCCATTTTATAACCATCTGGAACGTTTTAGAACCATCTGGGACGTTTTATAACCATCTGGGACATTCGAGAACTATCTGGGACGTTCTGGAACTATCTGGGACGTTCTAGAACTATCTGAGACGTTCTAGAACCATCTGGGACGTTCTAGAACCATCTGGGACGTTTTAGAACCATCTGAGACGTTTTATAACCATCTGGAACGTTTTAGAACCATCTGGGACGTTTTAGAACCATCTGTGACATTCAAGAACTATCTGGGACGTTTTAGAACCATCTGGGACGTTCTGGAACTATCTGGGACGTTCTAGAACCATCTGGGACATTCTAGAACTATCTGGGACGTTTTAGAACCATCTGGGACGTTCTGGAACTATCTGGGACGTTCTAGAACCATCTGGGACGTTCTAGAACCATCTGGGACGTTCTGGAACTATCTGGGACGTTCTAGAACTATCTGGGACGTTCTAGAACCATCTGGGACGTTCTGGAACTATCTGGGACGTTCTAGAACCATCTGGGACATTCAAGAACTGTCTGGGACGTTCTAGAACCATCTGGGACATTCTAGAATCATCTGGGACGTTTTATAACCATCTGGGACGTTCTAGAACTATCTGGGACGTTCTAGAACCTTCTGGGCCATTTTATAACCATCTGGAACGTTTTAGAACCATCTGGGACGTTTTATAACCATCTGGGACATTCAAGAACTATCTGGGACGTTCTGGAACTATCTGGGACGTTCTAGAACTATCTGGGACGTTCTAGAACCATCTGGGACGTTCTGGAACTATCTGGGACGTTCTAGAACCATCTGGGACATTCAAAAACTGTCTGGGACGTTCTAGAACCATCTGGGACATTCTAGAATCATCTGGGACGTTTTATAACCATCTGGGACATTTTATAACCATCTGGAACGTTTTAGAACCATCTGGGACGTTTTAGAACCATCTGTGACATTCAAGAACTATCTGGGACGTTTTAGAACTATCTGAGACATTCTAGAACCATCTGGAACGTTTTAGAACCATCTGGGACGTTTTAGAACCATCTGGGACGTTTTAGAACCATCTGGGACATTCAAGAACTATCTGGGACGTTTTAGAACTATCTGGGACATTCTAGAACCATCTGGGACGTTCTGGAACCATCTGGGACGTTCTAGAACCATCTGGGACATTCTAGAATCATCTGGGACGTTCTGGAACTATCTGGGACGTTTTAGAACCATCTGGGACGTTTTATAACCATCTGGGACATTCAAGAACTATCTGGGACGTTCTGGAACTATCTGGGACGTTCTAGAACTATCTGGGACGTTCTAGAACCATCTGGGACGTTCTGGAACTATCTGGGACGTTCTAGAACCATCTGGGACATTCAAGAACTGTCTGGGACGTTCTAGAACCATCTGGGACATTCTAGAATCATCTGGGACGTTTTATAACCATCTGGGACGTTCTAGAACTATCTGGGACGTTCTAGAACTATCTGGGACGTTCTAGAACCTTCTGGGCCATTTTATAACCATCTGGAACGTTTTAGAACCATCTGGGACGTTTTATAACCATCTGGGACATTCGAGAACTATCTGGGACGTTCTGGAACTATCTGGGACGCTCTAGAACCATCTGGGACGTTCTAGAACTATCTGGGACGTTCTAGAACCATCTGAGACGTTTTAGAACCATCTGGGACGTTTTATAACCATCTGGGACGTTTTATAACCATCTGGGACGTTTTAGAACCTTCTGGGCCATTCTAGAACCATCTGGGACGTTCTAGAACTATCTGGGACGCTCTAGAACCATCTGGGACGTTCTAGAACTATCTGGGACGTTCTAGAACCATCTGAGACGTTTTAGAACCATCTGGGACGTTTTATAACCATCTGGGACGTTTTATAACCATCTGGGACGTTTTAGAACCATCTGGGACGTTTTATAACCATCTGGGACGTTTTATAACCATCTGGGACGTTTTAGAACTATCTGGGACGTTCTGGAACTATCTGGGACGTTCTAGAACCATCTGGGACGTTCTAGAACCATCTGGGACGTTCTGGAACTATCTGGGACGTTCTAGAACTATCTGGGACGTTCTAGAACCATCTGGGACGTTCTGGAACTATCTGGGACGTTCTAGAACCATCTGGGACATTCAAGAACTGTCTGGGACGTTCTAGAACCATCTGGGACATTCTAGAATCATCTGGGACGTTTTATAACCATCTGGAACGTTTTAGAACCATCTGGGACGTTTTATAACCATCTGGGACATTCAAGAACTATCTGGGACGTTCTGGAACTATCTGGGACGTTCTAGAACTATCTGGGACGTTCTAGAACCATCTGGGACGTTCTGGAACTATCTGGGACGTTCTAGAACCATCTGGGACATTCAAGAACTGTCTGGGACGTTCTAGAACCATCTGGGACATTCTAGAATCATCTGGGACGTTTTATAACCATCTGGGACGTTCTAGAACTATCTGGGACGTTCTAGAACCTTCTGGGCCATTTTATAACCATCTGGAACGTTTTAGAACCATCTGGGACGTTTTATAACCATCTGGGACATTCAAGAACTATCTGGGACGTTCTGGAACTATCTGGGACGTTCTAGAACTATCTGGGACGTTCTAGAACCATCTGGGACGTTCTGGAACTATCTGGGACGTTCTAGAACCATCTGGGACATTCAAAAACTGTCTGGGACGTTCTAGAACCATCTGGGACATTCTAGAATCATCTGGGACGTTTTATAACCATCTGGGACATTTTATAACCATCTGGAACGTTTTAGAACCATCTGGGACGTTTTAGAACCATCTGTGACATTCAAGAACTATCTGGGACGTTTTAGAACTATCTGAGACATTCTAGAACCATCTGGGACGTTTTAGAACCATCTGGGACGTTTTAGAACCATCTGGGACGTTTTAGAACCATCTGGGACATTCTAGAACCATCTGGGACGTTTTAGAACTATCTGGGACATTCTAGAACCATCTGGGACGTTCTGGAACCATCTGGGACGTTCTAGAACCATCTGGGACATTCTAGAATCATCTGGGACGTTCTGGAACTATCTGGGACGTTTTAGAACCATCTGGGACGTTTTATAACCATCTGGGACATTCAAGAACTATCTGGGACGTTCTGGAACTATCTGGGACGTTCTAGAACTATCTGGGACGTTCTAGAACCATCTGGGACGTTCTGGAACTATCTGGGACGTTCTAGAACCATCTGGGACATTCAAGAACTGTCTGGGACGTTCTAGAACCATCTGGGACATTCTAGAATCATCTGGGACGTTTTATAACCATCTGGGACGTTCTAGAACTATCTGGGACGTTCTAGAACTATCTGGGACGTTCTAGAACCTTCTGGGCCATTTTATAACCATCTGGAACGTTTTAGAACCATCTGGGACGTTTTATAACCATCTGGGACATTCGAGAACTATCTGGGACGTTCTGGAACTATCTGGGACGCTCTAGAACCATCTGGGACGTTCTAGAACTATCTGGGACGTTCTAGAACCATCTGAGACGTTTTAGAACCATCTGGGACGTTTTATAACCATCTGGGACGTTTTATAACCATCTGGGACGTTTTAGAACCTTCTGGGCCATTCTAGAACCATCTGGGACGTTCTAGAACTATCTGGGACGCTCTAGAACCATCTGGGACGTTCTAGAACTATCTGGGACGTTCTAGAACCATCTGAGACGTTTAGAACCATCTGGGACGTTTTAGAACCATCTGGGACGTTTTATAACCATCTGGGACGTTTTAGAACCATCTGGGACGTTTTATAACCATCTGGGACGTTTTATAACCATCTGGGACGTTTTAGAACTATCTGGGACGTTCTGGAACTATCTGGGACGTTCTAGAACCATCTGGGACGTTCTAGAACCATCTGGGACGTTCTGGAACTATCTGGGACGTTCTAGAACTATCTGGGACGTTCTAGAACCATCTGGGACGTTCTGGAACTATCTGGGACGTTCTAGAACCATCTGGGACATTCAAGAACTGTCTGGGACGTTCTAGAACCATCTGGGACATTCTAGAATCATCTGGGACGTTTTATAACCATCTGGAACGTTTTAGAACCATCTGGGACGTTTTATAACCATCTGGGACATTCAAGAACTATCTGGGACGTTCTGGAACTATCTGGGACGTTCTAGAACTGTCTGGGACGTTCTAGAACCATCTGGGACGTTCTGGAACTATCTGGGACGTTCTAGAACCATCTGGGACATTCAAGAACTGTCTGGGACGTTCTAGAACCATCTGGGACATTCTAGAATCATCTGGGACGTTTTATAACCATCTGGGACGTTCTAGAACTATCTGGGACGTTCTAGAACCTTCTGGGCCATTTTATAACCATCTGGAACGTTTTAGAACCATCTGGGACGTTTTATAACCATCTGGGACATTCAAGAACTATCTGGGACGTTCTGGAACTATCTGGGACGTTCTAGAACTATCTGGGACGTTCTAGAACCATCTGGGACGTTGTGGAACTATCTGGGACGTTCTAGAACCATCTGGGACATTCTAGAACCATCTGGGACGTTTTATAACCATCTGGAACGTTTTAGAACCATCTGGGACGTTTTATAACCATCTGGGACATTCAAGAACTATCTGGGACGTTCTGGAACTATCTGGGACGTTGTGGAACTGTCTGGGACGTTCTAGAACCATCTGGGACATTCTAGAATCATCTGGGACGTTTTATAACCATCTGGAACGTTTTAGAACCATCTGGGACGTTTTATAACCATCTGGGACATTCAAGAACTATCTGGGACGTTCTGGAACTATCTGGGACGTTCTAGAACTATCTGGGACGTTCTAGAACCATCTGGGACGTTCTGGAACTATCTGGGACGTTCTAGAACCATCTGGGACATTCAAGAACTGTCTGGGACGTTCTAGAACCATCTGGGACATTCTAGAATCATCTGGGACGTTTTATAACCATCTGGGACGTTCTAGAACTATCTGGGACGTTTTAGAACCTTCTGGGCCATTTTATAACCATCTGGAACGTTTTAGAACCATCTGGGACGTTTTATAACCATCTGGGACATTCAAGAACTATCTGGGACGTTCTGGAACTATCTGGGACGTTCTAGAACTATCTGGGACGTTCTAGAACCATCTGGGACATTCTAGAATCATCTGGGACGTTTTATAACCATCTGGGACATTTTATAACCATCTGGAACGTTTTAGAACCATCTGGGACGTTTTAGAACCATCTGTGACATTCAAGAACTATCTGGGACGTTTTAGAACTATCTGGGACATTCTAGAACCATCTGGAACGTTTTAGAACCATCTGGGACGTTTTAGAACCATCTGGGACGTTTTAGAACCATCTGGGACATTCAAGAACTATCTGGGACGTTTTAGAACTATCTGGGACATTCTAGAACCATCTGGGACGTTCTGGAACCATCTGGGACGTTCTGGAACTATCTGGGACGTTCTAGAACTATCTGGGACGTTCTAGAACCATCTGGGACGTTCTGGAACTATCTGGGACGTTCTAGAACCATCTGGGACATTCAAGAACTGTCTGGGACGTTCTAGAACCATCTGGGACATTCTAGAATCATCTGGGACGTTTTATAACCATCTGGGACGTTCTAGAACTATCTGGGACGTTCTAGAACCTTCTGGGCCATTTTATAACCATCTGGGACGTTTTAGAACCATCTGGGACGTTTTATAACCATCTGGGACATTCGAGAACTATCTGGGACGTTCTGGAACTATCTGGGACGTTCTAGAACTATCTGGGACGTTCTAGAACCATCTGGGACATTCTAGAATCATCTGGGACGTTTTATAACCATCTGGGACATTTTATAACCATCTGGAACGTTTTAGAACCATCTGGGACGTTTTAGAACCATCTGTGACATTCAAGAACTATCTGGGACGTTTTAGAACTATCTGGGACATTCTAGAACCATCTGGAACGTTTTAGAACCATCTGGGACATTCAAGAACTGTCTGGGACGTTCTAGAACCATCTGGGACATTCTAGAACCATCTGGGACGTTTTATAACCATCTGGGACGTTCTAGAACTATCTGGGACGTTTTAGAACCATCTGGGACATTCTAGAACTATCTGGGACGTTCTAGAACTATCTGGGACGTTCTAGAACCATCTGGGACGTTCTAGAACCATCTGGGACGTTCTAGAACCATCTGAGACGTTTTAGAACCATCTGGGACGTTTTATAACCATCTGGGACGTTTTATAACCATCTGGGACGTTTTAGAACCTTCTGGGCCATTCTAGAACCATCTGGGACGTTCTAGAACTATCTGGGACGCTCTAGAACCATCTGGGACGTTCTAGAACTATCTGGGACGTTCTAGAACCATCTGAGACGTTTTAGAACCATCTGGGACGTTTTATAACCATCTGGGACGTTTTATAACCATCTGGGACGTTTTACAACCATCTGGGACGTTTTATAACCATCTGGGACGTTTTATAACCATCTGGGACGTTTTAGAACTATCTGGGACGTTCTGGAACTATCTGGGACGTTCTAGAACCATCTGGGACGTTCTAGAACCATCTGGGACGTTCTGGAACTATCTGGGACGTTCTAGAACTATCTGGGACGTTCTAGAACCATCTGGGACGTTCTGGAACTATCTGGGACGTTCTAGAACCATCTGGGACATTCAAGAACTGTCTGGGACGTTCTAGAACCATCTGGGACATTCTAGAATCATCTGGGACGTTTTATAACCATCTGGAACGTTTTAGAACCATCTGGGACGTTTTATAACCATCTGGGACATTCAAGAACTATCTGGGACGTTCTGGAACTATCTGGGACGTTCTAGAACTATCTGGGACGTTCTAGAACCATCTGGGACGTTCTGGAACTATCTGGGACGTTCTAGAACCATCTGGGACATTCAAGAACTGTCTGGGACGTTCTAGAACCATCTGGGACATTCTAGAATCATCTGGGACGTTTTATAACCATCTGGGACGTTCTAGAACTATCTGGGACGTTCTAGAACCTTCTGGGCCATTTTATAACCATCTGGAACGTTTTAGAACCATCTGGGACGTTTTATAACCATCTGGGACATTCAAGAACTATCTGGGACGTTCTGGAACTATCTGGGACGTTCTAGAACTATCTGGGACGTTCTAGAACCATCTGGGACGTTCTGGAACTATCTGGGACGTTCTAGAACCATCTGGGACATTCAAAACTGTCTGGGACGTTCTAGAACCATCTGGGACATTCTAGAATCATCTGGGACGTTTTATAACCATCTGGGACATTTTATAACCATCTGGAACGTTTTAGAACCATCTGGGACGTTTTAGAACCATCTGTGACATTCAAGAACTATCTGGGACGTTTTAGAACTATCTGAGACATTCTAGAACCATCTGGAACGTTTTAGAACCATCTGGGACGTTTTAGAACCATCTGGGACGTTTTAGAACCATCTGGGACATTCTAGAACCATCTGGGACGTTTTAGAACTATCTGGGACATTCTAGAACCATCTGGGACGTTCTGGAACCATCTGGGACGTTCTAGAACCATCTGGGACATTCTAGAATCATCTGGGACGTTCTGGAACTATCTGGGACGTTTTAGAACCATCTGGGACGTTTTATAACCATCTGGGACATTCAAGAACTATCTGGGACGTTCTGGAACTATCTGGGACGTTCTAGAACTATCTGGGACGTTCTAGAACCATCTGGGACGTTCTGGAACTATCTGGGACGTTCTAGAACCATCTGGGACATTCAAGAACTGTCTGGGACGTTCTAGAACCATCTGGGACATTCTAGAATCATCTGGGACGTTTTATAACCATCTGGGACGTTCTAGAACTATCTGGGACGTTCTAGAACTATCTGGGACGTTCTAGAACCTTCTGGGCCATTTTATAACCATCTGGAACGTTTTAGAACCATCTGGGACGTTTTAGAACCATCTGGGACATTCAAGAACTATCTGGGACGTTCTGGAACTATCTGGGACGCTCTAGAACCATCTGGGACGTTCTAGAACTATCTGGGACGTTCTAGAACCATCTGAGACGTTTTAGAACCATCTGGGACGTTTTATAACCATCTGGGACGTTTTATAACCATCTGGGACGTTTTAGAACCTTCTGGGCCATTCTAGAACCATCTGGGACGTTCTAGAACTATCTGGGACGCTCTAGAACCATCTGGGACGTTCTAGAACTATCTGGGACGTTCTAGAACCATCTGGGACGTTTTAGAACCATCTGGGACGTTTTATAACCATCTGGGACGTTTTATAACCATCTGGGACGTTTTACAACCATCTGGGACGTTTTATAACCATCTGGGACGTTTTATAACCATCTGGGACGTTTTAGAACTATCTGGGACGTTCTGGAACTATCTGGGACGTTCTAGAACCATCTGGGACGTTCTAGAACCATCTGGGACGTTCTGGAACTATCTGGGACGTTCTAGAACTATCTGGGACGTTCTAGAACCATCTGGGACGTTCTGGAACTATCTGGGACGTTCTAGAACCATCTGGGACATTCAAGAACTGTCTGGGACGTTCTAGAACCATCTGGGACATTCTAGAATCATCTGGGACGTTTTATAACCATCTGGAACGTTTTAGAACCATCTGGGACGTTTTATAACCATCTGGGACATTCAAGAACTATCTGGGACGTTCTGGAACTATCTGGGACGTTCTAGAACTGTCTGGGACGTTCTAGAACCATCTGGGACGTTCTGGAACTATCTGGGACGTTCTAGAACCATCTGGGACATTCAAGAACTGTCTGGGACGTTCTAGAACCATCTGGGACATTCTAGAATCATCTGGGACGTTTTATAACCATCTGGGACGTTCTAGAACTATCTGGGACGTTCTAGAACCTTCTGGGCCATTTTATAACCATCTGGAACGTTTTAGAACCATCTGGGACGTTTTATAACCATCTGGGACATTCAAGAACTATCTGGGACGTTCTGGAACTATCTGGGACGTTCTAGAACTATCTGGGACGTTCTAGAACCATCTGGGACGTTGTGGAACTATCTGGGACGTTCTAGAACCATCTGGGACATTCTAGAATCATCTGGGACGTTTTATAACCATCTGGAACGTTTTAGAACCATCTGGGACGTTTTATAACCATCTGGGACATTCAAGAACTATCTGGGACGTTCTAGAACTATCTGGGACGTTGTGGAACTGTCTGGGACGTTCTAGAACCATCTGGGACATTCTAGAATCATCTGGGACGTTTTATAACCATCTGGAACGTTTTAGAACCATCTGGGACGTTTTATAACCATCTGGGACATTCAAGAACTATCTGGGACGTTCTGGAACTATCTGGGACGTTCTAGAACTATCTGGGACGTTCTAGAACCATCTGGGACGTTCTGGAACTATCTGGGACGTTCTAGAACCATCTGGGACATTCAAGAACTGTCTGGGACGTTCTAGAACCATCTGGGACATTCTAGAATCATCTGGGACGTTTTATAACCATCTGGGACGTTCTAGAACTATCTGGGACGTTTTAGAACCTTCTGGGCCATTTTATAACCATCTGGAACGTTTTAGAACCATCTGGGACGTTTTATAACCATCTGGGACATTCGAGAACTATCTGGGACGTTCTGGAACTATCTGGGACGTTCTAGAACTATCTGGGACGTTCTAGAACCATCTGGGACATTCTAGAATCATCTGGGACGTTTTATAACCATCTGGGACATTTTATAACCATCTGGAACGTTTTAGAACCATCTGGGACGTTTTAGAACCATCTGTGACATTCAAGAACTATCTGGGACGTTTTAGAACTATCTGGGACATTCTAGAACCATCTGGGACGTTTTAGAACCATCTGGGACGTTTTAGAACCATCTGGGACGTTTTAGAACCATCTGGGACATTCAAGAACTATCTGGGACGTTTTAGAACTATCTGGGACATTCTAGAACCATCTGGGACGTTCTGGAACCATCTGGGACGTTCTGGAACTATCTGGGACGTTCTAGAACTATCTGGGACGTTCTAGAACCATCTGGGACGTTCTGGAACTATCTGGGACGTTCTAGAACCATCTGGGACATTCAAGAACTGTCTGGGACGTTCTAGAACCATCTGGGACATTCTAGAATCATCTGGGACGTTTTATAACCATCTGGGACGTTCTAGAACTATCTGGGACGTTCTAGAACCTTCTGGGCCATTTAATAACCATCTGGAACGTTTTAGAACCATCTGGGACGTTTTATAACCATCTGGGACATTCGAGAACTATCTGGGACGTTCTGGAACTATCTGGGACGTTCTAGAACTATCTGGGACGTTCTAGAACCATCTGGGACATTCTAGAATCATCTGGGACGTTTTATAACCATCTGGGACATTTTATAACCATCTGGGACGTTTTAGAACCATCTGGGACGTTTTAGAACCATCTGGGACATTCAAGAACTATCTGGGACGTTTTAGAACTATCTGGGACATTCTAGAACCATCTGGAACGTTTTAGAACCATCTGGGACATTCAAGAACTGTCTGGGACGTTCTAGAACCATCTGGGACATTCTAGAATCATCTGGGACGTTTTATAACCATCTGGGACGTTCTAGAACTATCTGGGACGTTTTAGAACCATCTGGGACATTCAAGAACTATCTGGGACGTTTTAGAACCATCTGGGACGTTTTAGAACCATCTGGGACGTTTTAGAACCATCTGGGACATTCAAGAACTATCTGGGACGTTTTAGAACTATCTGGGACATTCTAGAACCATCTGGGACGTTCTGGAACCATCTGGGACGTTCTGGAACTATCTGGGACGTTTTAGAACCATCTGGGACGTTTTAGAACCATCTGTGACATTCAAGAACTATCTGGGACGTTTTAGAACTATCTGAGACATTCTAGAACCATCTGGAACGTTTTAGAACCATCTGGGACGTTTTAGAACCATCTGGGACGTTTTAGAACCATCTGGGACATTCAAGAACTATCTGGGACGTTTTAGAACTATCTGGGACATTCTAGAACCATCTGGGACGTTCTGGAACCATCTGGGACGTTCTAGAACCATCTGGGACATTCTAGAATCATCTGGGACGTTCTGGAACTATCTGGGACGTTTTAGAACCATCTGGGACGTTTTATAACCATCTGGGACATTCAAGAACTATCTGGGACGTTCTGGAACTATCTGGGACGTTCTAGAACTATCTGGGACGTTCTAGAACCATCTGGGACGTTCTGGAACTATCTGGGACGTTCTAGAACCATCTGGGACATTCAAGAACTGTCTGGGACGTTCTAGAACCATCTGGGACATTCTAGAATCATCTGGGACGTTTTATAACCATCTGGGACGTTCTAGAACTATCTGGGACGTTCTAGAACTATCTGGGACGTTCTAGAACCTTCTGGGCCATTTTATAACCATCTGGAACGTTTTAGAACCATCTGGGACGTTTTATAACCATCTGGGACATTCGAGAACTATCTGGGACGTTCTGGAACTATCTGGGACGCTCTAGAACCATCTGGGACGTTCTAGAACTATCTGGGACGTTCTAGAACCATCTGAGACGTTTTAGAACCATCTGGGACGTTTTATAACCATCTGGGACGTTTTATAACCATCTGGGACGTTTTAGAACCTTCTGGGCCATTCTAGAACCATCTGGGACGTTCTAGAACTATCTGGGACGTTCTAGAACCATCTGGGACGTTCTAGAACTATCTGGGACGTTCTAGAACCATCTGAGACGTTTTAGAACCATCTGGGACGTTTTATAACCATCTGGGACGTTTTATAACCATCTGGGACGTTTTAGAACCATCTGGGACGTTTTATAACCATCTGGGACGTTTTATAACCATCTGGGACGTTTTAGAACTATCTGGGACGTTCTGGAACTATCTGGGACGTTCTAGAACCATCTGGGACGTTCTAGAACCATCTGGGACGTTCTGGAACTATCTGGGACGTTCTAGAACTATCTGGGACGTTCTAGAACCATCTGGGACGTTCTGGAACTATCTGGGACGTTCTAGAACCATCTGGGACATTCAAGAACTGTCTGGGACGTTCTAGAACCATCTGGGACATTCTAGAATCATCTGGGACGTTTTATAACCATCTGGAACGTTTTAGAACCATCTGGGACGTTTTATAACCATCTGGGACATTCAAGAACTATCTGGGACGTTCTGGAACTATCTGGGACGTTCTAGAACTATCTGGGACGTTCTAGAACCATCTGGGACGTTCTGGAACTATCTGGGACGTTCTAGAACCATCTGGGACATTCAAGAACTGTCTGGGACGTTCTAGAACCATCTGGGACATTCTAGAATCATCTGGGACGTTTTATAACCATCTGGGACGTTCTAGAACTATCTGGGACGTTCTAGAACCTTCTGGGCCATTTTATAACCATCTGGAACGTTTTAGAACCATCTGGGACGTTTTATAACCATCTGGGACATTCAAGAACTATCTGGGACGTTCTGGAACTATCTGGGACGTTCTAGAACTATCTGGGACGTTCTAGAACCATCTGGGACGTTCTGGAACTATCTGGGACGTTCTAGAACCATCTGGGACATTCAAAAACTGTCTGGGACGTTCTAGAACCATCTGGGACATTCTAGAATCATCTGGGACGTTTTATAACCATCTGGGACATTTTATAACCATCTGGAACGTTTTAGAACCATCTGGGACGTTTTAGAACCATCTGTGACATTCAAGAACTATCTGGGACGTTTTAGAACTATCTGAGACATTCTAGAACCATCTGGAACGTTTTAGAACCATCTGGGACGTTTTAGAACCATCTGGGACGTTTTAGAACCATCTGGGACATTCTAGAACCATCTGGGACGTTTTAGAACTATCTGGGACATTCTAGAACCATCTGGGACGTTCTGGAACCATCTGGGACGTTCTAGAACCATCTGGGACATTCTAGAATCATCTGGGACGTTCTGGAACTATCTGGGACGTTTTAGAACCATCTGGGACGTTTTATAACCATCTGGGACATTCAAGAACTATCTGGGACGTTCTGGAACTATCTGGGACGTTCTAGAACTATCTGGGACGTTCTAGAACCATCTGGGACGTTCTGGAACTATCTGGGACGTTCTAGAACCATCTGGGACATTCAAGAACTGTCTGGGACGTTCTAGAACCATCTGGGACATTCTAGAATCATCTGGGACGTTTTATAACCATCTGGGACGTTCTAGAACTATCTGGGACGTTCTAGAACTATCTGGGACGTTCTAGAACCTTCTGGGCCATTTTATAACCATCTGGGACGTTTTAGAACCATCTGGGACGTTTTATAACCATCTGGGACATTCGAGAACTATCTGGGACGTTCTGGAACTATCTGGGACGCTCTAGAACCATCTGGGACGTTCTAGAACTATCTGGGACGTTCTAGAACCATCTGAGACGTTTTAGAACCATCTGGGACGTTTTATAACCATCTGGGACGTTTTATAACCATCTGGGACGTTTTAGAACCTTCTGGGCCATTCTAGAACCATCTGGGACGTTCTAGAACTATCTGGGACGTTCTAGAACCATCTGGGACGTTCTAGAACTATCTGGGACGTTCTAGAACCATCTGAGACGTTTTAGAACCATCTGGGACGTTTTATAACCATCTGGGACGTTTTATAACCATCTGGGACGTTTTAGAACCATCTGGGACGTTTTATAACCATCTGGGACGTTTTATAACCATCTGGGACGTTTTAGAACTATCTGGGACGTTCTGGAACTATCTGGGACGTTCTAGAACCATCTGGGACGTTCTAGAACCATCTGGGACGTTCTGGAACTATCTGGGACGTTCTAGAACTATCTGGGACGTTCTAGAACCATCTGGGACGTTCTGGAACTATCTGGGACGTTCTAGAACCATCTGGGACATTCAAGAACTGTCTGGGACGTTCTAGAACCATCTGGGACATTCTAGAATCATCTGGGACGTTTTAATAACCATCTGGAACGTTTTAGAACCATCTGGGACGTTTTATAACCATCTGGGACATTCAAGAACTATCTGGGACGTTCTGGAACTATCTGGGACGTTCTAGAACTGTCTGGGACGTTCTAGAACCATCTGGGACGTTCTGGAACTATCTGGGACGTTCTAGAACCATCTGGGACATTCAAGAACTGTCTGGGACGTTCTAGAACCATCTGGGACATTCTAGAATCATCTGGGACGTTTTATAACCATCTGGGACGTTCTAGAACTATCTGGGACGTTCTAGAACCTTCTGGGCCATTTTATAACCATCTGGAACGTTTTAGAACCATCTGGGACGTTTTATAACCATCTGGGACATTCAAGAACTATCTGGGACGTTCTGGAACTATCTGGGACGTTCTAGAACTATCTGGGACGTTCTAGAACCATCTGGGACGTTGTGGAACTATCTGGGACGTTCTAGAACCATCTGGGACATTCTAGAATCATCTGGGACGTTTTATAACCATCTGGAACGTTTTAGAACCATCTGGGACGTTTTATAACCATCTGGGACATTCAAGAACTATCTGGGACGTTCTGGAACTATCTGGGACGTTCTAGAACTATCTGGGACGTTCTAGAACCATCTGGGACGTTCTGGAACTATCTGGGACGTTCTAGAACCATCTGGGACATTCAAGAACTATCTGGGACGTTTTATAACCATCTGGGACATTTTATAACCATCTGGAACGTTTTAGAACCATCTGGGACGTTTTAGAACCATCTGTGACATTCAAGAACTATCTGGGACGTTTTAGAACTATCTGGGACATTCTAGAACCATCTGGAACGTTTTAGAACCATCTGGGACATTCAAGAACTGTCTGGGACGTTCTAGAACCATCTGGGACATTCTAGAATCATCTGGGACGTTTTATAACCATCTGGGACGTTCTAGAACTATCTGGGACGTTCTAGAACCTTCTGGGCCATTTTATAACCATCTGGAACGTTTTAGAACCATCTGGGACGTTTTATAACCATCTGGGACATTCGAGAACTATCTGGGACGTTCTGGAACTATCTGGGACGTTCTAGAACTATCTGGGACGTTCTAGAACCATCTGGGACATTCTAGAATCATCTGGGACGTTTTAGAACCATCTGGGACATTTTATAACCATCTGGGAACGTTTTAGAACCATCTGGGACGTTTTAGAACCATCTGGGACATTCAAGAACTATCTGGGACGTTTTAGAACTATCTGGGACATTCTAGAACCATCTGGGACGTTCTGGAACCATCTGGGACGTTCTGGAACTATCTGGGACGTTTTAGAACTATCTGGGACGTTCTAGAACCATCTGGGACGTTCTGGAACTATCTGGGACGTTCTAGAACCATCTGGGACATTCAAGAACTGTCTGGGACGTTCTAGAACCATCTGGGACATTCTAGAATCATCTGGGACGTTTTATAACCATCTGGGACGTTCTAGAACTATCTGGGACGTTCTAGAACCTTCTGGGCCATTTTATAACCATCTGGAACGTTTTAGAACCATCTGGGACGTTTTATAACCATCTGGGACATTCGAGAACTATCTGGGACGTTCTGGAACTATCTGGGACGTTCTAGAACTATCTGAGACGTTCTAGAACCATCTGGGACATTCTAGAATCATCTGGGACGTTTTATAACCATCTGGGACATTTTATAACCATCTGGAACGTTTTAGAACCATCTGGGACGTTTTAGAACCATCTGTGACATTCAAGAACTATCTGGGACGTTTTAGAACTATCTGGGACATTCTAGAACCATCTGGAACGTTTTAGAACCATCTGGGACGTTTTAGAACCATCTGGGACGTTTTAGAACCATCTGGGACATTCAAGAACTATCTGGAACGTTTTAGAACTATCTGGGACATTCTAGAACCATCTGGGACGTTCTGGAACCATCTGGGACGTTCTAGAACCATCTGGGACATTCTAGAACCATCTGGGCCATTCTAGAACCATCTGGGACGTTCTAGAACTATCTGGGACGTTCTAGAACCTTCTGGGCCATTCTAGAACCATCTGGGACGTTCTAGAACTATCTGGGACGCTCTAGAACCATCTGGGACGTTCTAGAACTATCTGAGACGTTCTAGAACCATCTGAGACGTTTTAGAACCATCTGGGACGTTTTATAACCATCTGGGACGTTTTATAACCATCTGGGACGTTTTAGAACCATCTGGGACGTTTTAGAACCATCTGGGACGTTCTGGAACTATCTGGGACGTTCTAGAACCATCTGGGACATTCTAGAACCTTCTGGGCCATTTAATAACCATCTGGAACGTTTTAGAACCATCTGGGACGTTTTATAACCATCTGGGACATTCGAGAACTATCTGGGACGTTCTGGAACTATCTGGGACGTTCTAGAACTATCTGGGACGTTCTAGAACCATCTGGGACATTCTAGAATCATCTGGGACGTTTTATAACCATCTGGGACATTTTATAACCATCTGGAACGTTTTAGAACCATCTGGGACGTTTTAGAACCATCTGTGACATTCAAGAACTATCTGGGACGTTTTAGAACTATCTGGGACATTCTAGAACCATCTGGAACGTTTTAGAACCATCTGGGACATTCAAGAACTGTCTGGGACGTTCTAGAACCATCTGGGACATTCTAGAATCATCTGGGACGTTTTATAACCATCTGGGACGTTCTAGAACTATCTGGGACGTTCTAGAACCTTCTGGGCCATTTTATAACCATCTGGAACGTTTTAGAACCATCTGGGACGTTTTATAACCATCTGGGACATTCGAGAACTATCTGGGACGTTCTGGAACTATCTGGGACGTTCTAGAACTATCTGGGACGTTCTAGAACCATCTGGGACATTCTAGAATCATCTGGGACGTTTTATAACCATCTGGGACATTTTATAACCATCTGGAACGTTTTAGAACCATCTGGGACGTTTTAGAACCATCTGTGACATTCAAGAACTATCTGGGACGTTTTAGAACTATCTGGGACATTCTAGAACCATCTGGGACGTTCTGGAACCATCTGGGACGTTCTGGAACTATCTGGGACGTTCTAGAACTATCTGGGACGTTCTAGAACCATCTGGGACGTTCTGGAACTATCTGGGACGTTCTAGAACCATCTGGGACATTCAAGAACTGTCTGGGACGTTCTAGAACCATCTGGGACATTCTAGAATCATCTGGGACGTTTTATAACCATCTGGGACGTTCTAGAACTATCTGGGACGTTCTAGAACCTTCTGGGCCATTTTATAACCATCTGGAACGTTTTAGAACCATCTGGGACGTTTTATAACCATCTGGGACATTCGAGAACTATCTGGGACGTTCTGGAACTATCTGGGACGTTCTAGAACTATCTGAGACGTTCTAGAACCATCTGGGACATTCTAGAATCATCTGGGACGTTTTATAACCATCTGGGACATTTTATAACCATCTGGAACGTTTTAGAACCATCTGGGACGTTTTAGAACCATCTGTGACATTCAAGAACTATCTGGGACGTTTTAGAACTATCTGGGACATTCTAGAACCATCTGGAACGTTTTAGAACCATCTGGGACGTTTTAGAACCATCTGGGACGTTTTAGAACCATCTGGGACATTCAAGAACTATCTGGAACGTTTTAGAACTATCTGGGACATTCTAGAACCATCTGGGACGTTCTGGAACCATCTGGGACGTTCTGGAACTATCTGGGACATTCTAGAACCATCTGGGCCATTCTAGAACCATCTGGGACGTTCTAGAACTATCTGGGACGTTCTAGAACCTTCTGGGCCATTCTAGAACCATCTGGGACGTTCTAGAACTATCTGGGACGCTCTAGAACCATCTGGGACGTTCTAGAACTATCTGAGACGTTCTAGAACCATCTGAGACGTTTTAGAACCATCTGGGACGTTTTATAACCATCTGGGACGTTTTATAACCATCTGGGACGTTTTAGAACCATCTGGGACGTTTTAGAACCATCTGGGACGTTCTGGAACTATCTGGGACGTTCTAGAACCATCTGGGACATTCTAGAACCTTCTGGGCCATTTAATAACCATCTGGAACGTTTTAGAACCATCTGGGACGTTTTATAACCATCTGGGACATTCGAGAACTATCTGGGACGTTCTGGAACTATCTGGGACGTTCTAGAACTATCTGGGACGTTCTAGAACCATCTGGGACATTCTAGAATCATCTGGGACGTTTTATAACCATCTGGGACATTTTATAACCATCTGGAACGTTTTAGAACCATCTGGGACGTTTTAGAACCATCTGTGACATTCAAGAACTATCTGGGACGTTTTAGAACTATCTGGGACATTCTAGAACCATCTGGAACGTTTTAGAACCATCTGGGACATTCAAGAACTGTCTGGGACGTTCTAGAACCATCTGGGACATTCTAGAATCATCTGGGACGTTTTATAACCATCTGGGACGTTCTAGAACTATCTGGGACGTTCTAGAACCTTCTGGGACGTTCTGAAACTATCTGGGACGTTCTAGAACCATCTGGGACATTCAAAAACTGTCTGGGACGTTCTAGAACCATCTGGGACATTCTAGAATCATCTGGGACGTTTTATAACCATCTGGGACATTTTATAACCATCTGGAACGTTTTAGAACCATCTGGGACGTTTTAGAACCATCTGTGACATTCAAGAACTATCTGGGACGTTTTAGAACTATCTGGGACATTCTAGAACCATCTGGAACGTTTTAGAACCATCTGGGACGTTTTAGAACCATCTGGGACGTTTTAGAACCATCTGGGACATTCAAGAACTATCTGGGACGTTTTAGAACTATCTGGGACATTCTAGAACCATCTGGGACGTTCTGGAACTATCTGGGACATTCTAGAACCATCTGGGCCATTCTAGAACCATCTGGGACGTTCTAGAACTATCTGGGACGTTCTAGAACCTTCTGGGCCATTCTAGAACCATCTGGGACGTTCTAGAACTATCTGGGACGCTCTAGAACCATCTGGGACGTTCTAGAACTATCTGAGACGTTCTAGAACCATCTGAGACGTTTTAGAACCATCTGGGACGTTTTATAACCATCTGGGACGTTTTATAACCATCTGGACTTTTAAACCATCTGGGACGGGACGTTTAGAACCATCTGGGACGTTTAGAACCATCTGGGACGTTCTGGAACTATCTGGGACGTTCTGGAACTAACTGGGACGTTCTAAAACCATCTGGGACGTTCTAGAACCATCTGGGACGTTCTAGAACCATCTGGGACGTTCTAGAACTATCTGGGACGTTCTAGAACCATCTGGGACGTTCTAGAACCATCTGGGACGTTCTGGAACTATCTGGGACGTTCTAGAACTATCTGGGACGTTCTAGAACCATCTGGGACATTCAAGAACTATCTGGGACGTTCTAGAACCATCTGGGACATTCTAGAATCATCTGGGACGTTTTATAACCATCTGGGACATTTTATAACCATCTGGAACGTTTTAGAACCATCTGGGACGTTTTAGAACCATCTGGGACATTCAAGAACTATCTGGGACGTTTTAGAACTATCTGGGACATTCTAGAACCATCTGGGACGTTCTGGAACCATCTGGGACATTCTAGAACTATCTGGGACGTTCTAGAACTATCTGGGACGTTCAAGAACCATCTGGGACGTTCTAGAACTATCTGGGACGTTCTAGAACCATCTGGGACGTTCTGGAACTATCTGGGACGTTCTAGAACGATCTGGGACATTCTAGAACCATCTGGGACGTTCTAGAACCCGAACCAGAGTTTTTCTCACTGAGAATAATTTTTTAAAAATCCCTATGTCTTGCTAAAAACCCCATCTTCTAGCAGAAAATCTAGATTTTGAGTACCCATTCCAACAACCAAAATGAGCAATTCCAGATTTCCAAGAAAAGCAAGCTTCCGTGGCAGTCGTCCTTCAAGGAAATTGGGTCGGGTTATGGTAGGTTCTAAATTTTGAAAATTTGAAACTTTTGGATTTGTGCCAAAATTTGTTTTTTAGGTCAGAAAGCCCAAAGCCTTCGAAGAATCCGAAAAGTCCAGAAAAACGATCGATTCGATGATTGTTTCACGTCGCGGTCAGAAGAAGAAAGAGCCGACGGCGGCAGCCGCTTCGAAGAATGAACAGAAAACCGATGGGGGCGGAGCCTCGTCGGATGATGATTATACTTCAACATCGCCTCCCGGTTAGCGCCTCCTTCCTTTTTTCGGAAAAAAAAACGAAAAATTTTTTTTGAAACTTCTGAGAATCCGAATCTCTTGTCTCGACCATGTCCGATGGTTCTAGAAGGTTCTAACCATGAGAATTGGCTTCCCCATAAAAAATCCGAAATTTTGAGCCCCATATTGACCAGAATCTGAAAATTTTGAAATTTCGAAAAATTTCGTTTTTTTGAAAAATTCTGAATTTTTGGGTTTTCAATGAAAATCGGTTTTTCATAAATTCTGACTATGAAATTCGGCTCACTCATGCAATTTCCGAAGTTTTGAGCCCCATATTGACCATATTCCGATCATTTTCACATTTCCATTAACGTTCAACAGGCCACGGGTTCAATCCCGCCAGTGGCACTATTTTTTTTCTTTTTTGGTTTTTTGTTTTTAGGGGGTTTAGATTATTTTTAGACGGTTTAGAAGGGGTTTTTCGTAGTTTTCCGGTCATTTTCAGCTTATTTTGACCAATTTTCCATCCTCATTTTGCAGGATCCCCAGACGAAGAAGTCCTCCGGCGACGCGAACAGCTATTCAAAGAGAAAGGCGGAGCCACAAAGAAGAAGACAGAGGCGGATCAGCCGACCTCTCCAAAACCCAAAGGAAAACAGGCGAGAGTCTGCGATTCGAGCGGCAAGGCTAGCGATGTGAAAACGTTGGATCGATCGGATGAGAAAGAGGTGAGACTGAAATAGGCATGAGAATTTTTCAGAATTTCGATTTTTCATAAAAATTCTGAAACTCCAGGATCTCACTGAAAATCGATTTTTCACTACTTCTAAGCTTCAAAATAGGCTTTCCCATTGAAAATCCAAAATTTTGAGCCCCATATTGACCAGGTTCTGGAAATTTTGAAATTTCCAAAAATTTCGATTTTTTGAAAAATTCTGAAATTCCGGTTTCTCAATGAAAATCGAATTTTCATGGCTTTTCACTTCGAATTTCGTTTTTTCCACGCAATTTCCGAAATTTTGAGCCCCATATTGACTATAATCCGATCATTTTGAAATTTCCCCTAACGTTCAACAGGTCACGGGTTCAATCCCGCCAGTGGCACTTCGATTTTTTATTTTTTTTTATTTTTAGGTTTTAGGAATTTCAGGGGTTTTTTAGAGTTTTTAAACCAAAAAAAATATTTAAAACCCCCTTTCCAACCTCCCCAATTTCCAGAATGACGAAAACGCGACGGCCGAAGAGGACAACCGATTTGTGGAATCGATGCGCGATCAAATTGGATCGCTGAAAGGAGATCTCCGTTCGCTGCAGGATTCAGAAGATGAGGATGAGGAGCCGGAAGAGCAAAGAGTTGTTAAGCAGACTGGCGGATGTTCAAGCATGGTCAAAGGATTGGTGGTAGAAAAGAAACTGTCGACAGAAGATCTGACCCCTCTGGTGGAGAAAATGAGGGATAATTTAATCAGTGAGTGAATAGTAGCCTTTAAAAATCCCCAAGGACCCAGAAAAACCCGGGAAAATAGCGAAAAATCGAATGTTCTGGAGTCCGAATCTCTAATATCGACCATTTCTGGGGGTTCTAGAAACGTCTAATCATCAAATACAGCTTCCTCGCAAAAATCCAAAATTTGAGCCCCATATTGGCAGGTTCTGAAAATTTTGAAAATTTTGAAAATCCGAAAAAAATTATTTTCAGATGAAATTCTGAATTATTGGGGTTTCAATGAAAATCGATTTTCGTGAATTCTAACCACGAAATTCGCATTTTCCATAAAAAATCCAGAATTTTGAACCCCATATTGACCATATTCCAATCATTTTAAAATTTCTCCTAACGTTCAACAGGTCACGGGTTCAATCCCTCCAGTGGCACTTTGATTTTTTCTTTTTTGCTTTTTGGGTTTTAGGGGTTTTAGATGATTTTTAGACGGTTTAGAAGGGGTTTTTCGTAGTTTTCCGGTCATTTTCAGCCTTTTTTGAGCGATTTTCCACCTAAATGACCCTTTTTTGCAGGATCCCCTAACGAAGAAGGCCTCCGGCGACGCGGACAGCTATTCAAAGAGAAAGGCGGAGCCACAAAAAAGAAGACAGAGGCGGATCAGCCGACCTCCCCGAAACCCAAAGGAAACCAGGCGAGAGTCTGGGATTTGAGCGGCAAAGCAAGCGATGTGAAAACGTTGGATCGATCGGATAATAATAATGAGATGGTAAGGAAGGTTCAGATAGACCTAGGAATCCATGAAACAGAACAAAAAAGCGAAATTTAGAAGTTTTAGAATTTTTCAAAACTTTTGATTTTTTTGAAAAATTTCTGAAACTCCGGATTCTCAATGAAAATCGATTTTTCATGTTTTCTAAGCATAAAATTCGTGTTCCTCATAAAAAATCCGAAGTTTTGAGCCCCATATTCACCATATTCCGGACACTTTGAAATTTCCCCTAACGTTCAACAGGTCACGGGTTCAATCCCTCCAGTGGCACTTTGATTTTTTCTTATTTGTTTTTTTCGGTTTTTTCGGTTTCTGAGGTTTTTTTAAAGATTTCTCAGTGTTTTTGCAATTCCGCGGAATTTCGAGAGGGAGAAGACCTCTGGAAGCCTGACAAGAGCTTGAAAAAGGCCCTCAACTAGCTTAAAATAAGCCCCGAATATGTCCCTGAAAGCCCTTAACTATCCGAAATCTCTTTTTCAACTCCATTCTTCTTCCAGAGCGAGTGGAATATGAATATACAGGAGGTTTTATATGGTTACGAACACACGGATTTTGGAGATTATTCCAACGTCTTCGATGAATCCGTTTTTGATATGCATGAGGCATCGTGTTCTGAAGAGTGTACTGATCCATTGGAAAGTAGTAGAGAGAATGAAAAAAATTGTAGGACAGTTGAGGTAAGATTTTGGAGAGGAGAGAAGAAGTGGAATTCCGATTTCCTTGGGGGATTGATCCGGAATAGATTCTGATGGGTTCTTTTATTCGAAATGGGGCTTTGAGATGGAATTAGAGATTCTGAAGGCATCTTAGGCTGCTGAACTAAAAAGCGACATTTAGAAGTTTTAGAATTTTTCAAAATTTTCGATTTTTTTGAAAAATTATGAAACTCGGGATTCTCAATGAAAATCTATTTTTCATGATTTCTAAGAATGATATTCGTGTTCCTCATGAAAAATCCGAGGTTTTGAGCCCCATATTGACCATATTCCACTCACTTTGAAATTTCCCCTAACGTTCAACAGGTCACAGGTTCAATCCCCCCAGTGGCACTAATTGTTTTTCTTTTTTGCTTTTTGGCGTTTAGGGGTTTTAGATAATATTTAGGCGGTTTAGAAGGGTTTTTCGTAGTTCAAAAACCTATTTTTCTAGTTTTCCGGTCATTTTCAGCCTATTTTGAGCGATTTTCCACCTAAATGACCTCATTTTGCAGAGAAATAAGGGCTGGGAGAGAGGGAAAAGGCCTCTGAGAGCCTAACAAGAGCTTGAAAAAGGCCCTCAACTAGCTTAAAATAAGCCCGAATATGTTCCTGATGGCCCTAAACTATCCGAAATCTCTCTTTCTCAACTCTATTTTTCTTCCAGACCATTGATGATCTTGATGACATTGAAAGTACATTCGAATGTGGTAATGCTGCCGTGGATTTTGACGAATTTTCCCGAATGTACCTCGGATATTTTGAGGAACCGACGGATTCGACGGTTCAGGTAAGATTTTGGAGAGGAGAGAAGACGTGTAATTTCGATTTCCTTGAGGGATTGATTCGGAATAGATTCTGATGGGTTTTTGTTTAAAAATTGGGCTTTGACATGGAATTAGAGATTCTGAAGGCATCTCAGGCTGAAGTTCGCGTTTTTCCACCTCCGGGAATCCTCCATATATTATTATATATACTAGTAAAATGGAAAATATTCAATTTGAATTTGTGTTTTCGAACGAAGAACGAATCAGGTTTTTTTTCTATTTTTCTTGAAAGAAATAGAAGAATTAAAGCACAAAAGACCGTCTTATTCGTTTTTATTCGTTAGAAAAGTGATGTGCGTCAAGGGACGTCAGAAGTCCTAACGGGCTCCAAAGCCTGTCCGGTACATTAACCGTTGCTCCTATAACGTAGGATTTTTAAGACGTCAGAGTTCTTAATTCAGAATATGTCAGAATTCAGAAGACGTCAGACTGGGTCTGTTTTTCCATGCCCATGAAACTATCCGCTCGCTAACGGCTTTCGAAACAGTAAACGAAGAGATAAAAACGATATTTTCATTGAAAACGGTAGTTTTTCCAAAGATTAAAAAACAAGAAGCAGTAATAAGCACATAACAAGTACAGTACACACTTTTCTGTGTGTTATGAAATTACTGTAAACCCAGTTAACACACCGAAATTAAGGATTTGTGTAGTGGGATCATAGTAGATGGAAGCGATGACTCCATCATCCCTTTGAAGACGTTTCCCTGGTGACAGTCGATATAATTCTCCGGTATAACTGAAAAAGAAATGGAACTTTTTCGCTAATAAGGGTTTCTTACCTCTTATAGTTGACTTCTTCTGCCGTATCCGTTATTTTGTGCTCAATTCCATCGAAAGCCGAGAATTCTTTGTAGGATCTTACTTGAGTCGATAGAAACTTCAGACCATCAATACGGTGTTCCAACCAATAATTCAAAATCGTGTTCGTACCCATTGAAAAGAGTCCGGATTTATCTATAATCACTTCTTTGCTCTTTTCTGCTAGTTTAAGAACGTCATCTGATCGGGCGAAGTGTGCTTTTTCCATTCGAACGTATTCATATTCTCTGGTGAGAGTGAAATCATAGCCTTCCGGAAGCCAGTGGCGTAATTGCAAACCGCCCGTTTTGACTGAATGTTCCAGTTCGTAACTAACTAAATTACAATAACCATTGCAATCCTCACCACCAGAATATGTCATTCGGAGGGGTGCTTTATTCTTAAGAAAAGCCATCGAATAAGGAGAGTCACAATACAATGTTTCGATATCTTTTTGGAATAGATCAATGATGTGATTGCGAACGAGAATGCATTCATACATCTGAAAGAGGAAATTGATCCATTTTCGAATTTATGTTTATCAGAATAAGAAAAAAATACCCATTCACTAAGATCACTGCTGAGCAATGCATAGTGATCGTAATACTTGCTGATTTTGACTCTCATTGTTTTATTTCCTCTCATATTCTCTATCTCGAACTGTCTTCCATTGGATAACTGGGTTTTTCGAACACTCATCATAATAAAATGTTTTCCTTCTTCTCCAATGAATCCAAAATTCATTACATCATCCTCTTTTGTATCCAAATACAATGGGTATTTTATTGATTTTTTCATATGACATTTGACAATGTCTCTTGTTTTTGGAGAGCATAATGAGAGATTTAATCTGAAATAAAGAGAGAATTTAGAATAGAAAAAGAAGATGAACTTACATTTCATTCAATTCCAATTGACTCAATATCTCATCAAAAACGACGTCTGTCATTTTTAAAAGTGGAAATTGGGTTGTCATTGTAGATCAATGAAGGGGGAGAGAGGGGATGCAAGACGTGTGACACTAAACAAAAATGAAAGAATGAGAGGGACTAAGAGGGGTACTGAACTGAGTCATGGAAGAGGAGGGGCGAATGAGAGGTCGGAGCATCGTAGTGCATCTAGTTTAGTGGGTACTGTGTGCAGAAGGAAGGCCCCAGGAACCCCAAAAATCCATAGATAGGGAATCTTTGAACGAGAAAATGCGAGGATTTTTTTGTGAAAAGGAGACCAGAGTTGTATGGAATCCATGCTCCATCTTCCAGATATCACTTTTTCTATACAAGTTTCTATACATTCCGTTCCCGCCGTGGTCTCTATTCGGAAAATATTCAATTTCTCCAAATCTTATCATCAACTTGATATTTTTGGAATGAGCAAGTCAAGAGCTTTCAAAGAAGTATGCACAAGTTAGAGTTTACGAGAATTTTTAAATTTTGGATGCTGTCACGAAAATCGAAAATTTCGAAAATACCGTAATCCGGTCAATTTTAGCCCTAGAATGTGTTCACTCGTGTTTTCTGACCTGGCTCGCTGAGAGGTCTCAGAAAAGTACTCACAAGCCTAAATTCTGAGCAATTTTCGGTTTTTCGCCACAACTTCAACGACGCACGGACCCCCGAAAATTCTAAAATCAGAGGAATACAGGCTTGTGGGTACTTTTCGGTAGTTTCAAATTTTTGAATTTCGTGCAAGACCCTAAAAAACCAAAGATTTTTTACACTCTGGCTGATGTGTTTTTTTCTCCAAGCTCTTGGTTTCAGAATTTTCGATTTTCCGGAAAAATTTTGGAATTTCTAGCTTTGACTAGAAATTCACATTTTCATGACTTCTAACTACTATATTCGTGTTTTCCATGCAATTTCCGAAGTTTTGAGCCCCATATTGACTATATTCCGATCACTTTGAAATTTCGAGTTACCACCCAACAAGTTACGGGTTCAATCCCTCCAGTGGCACTTTGTTGTTTTCCCTTGTTTCTGCTGGTGGTTTCAGTGTCTCTCTTCGAACCATTTTTCTTTTCGAAAAACTCAAGAATTTTTTTCGGAATGGTCTGTAAAGTTCAAAACAGGTCACTCGATTTTACAAAAAGGTAGAAAAAAATTGAACTCAGGCCCCGCGCGGCTTTTTTCCGTTCGAAAAAGCAGTTTACAGCAATTGTCTTGATTATTCATTCACCCAAAAACTATAATTTCAGAAACACAATGTTCCAAAAATCAATGGCCCACGAGCGGTTCGAATTGTTGAAGTCTTCGAGGGGACTGATCATTCGTTCGAATTGAATGCCGATCTTTTGGAGAAGATCCTTTTGGATCCAAAGGTCGCCGATAAGAAGGTGAGCAACATTTGTTTTAACACCATGAAAAGATGGCTTTTTTGAATGAAATAGGCACGAATTAGCCTGAAATGGGCAGTTAAAATCCTTCGACTCAGCCTGAATGTATTTATAATGAGCCAGGACAAGCGTGGACCTCATATTTTTTATTGAATTTAGAAAAGAAACTTAAAACCAGCTCTGAAACCCCCAAAACCTCAAGTTTAACCAAAATTCCTCAGGAAAAACATCAAAAAGGCCAGAAATGTCTTTAAAGGAGGACTGAAGTCATTTTGGACTCAAAAAATTTTCTATGTAAATCGCCCTGAAAAATCCTATCGTACCCTTCATTTTTTATGAAAATCCCTTCAAACTGTGCCAGCAGCGAGCCAGTAGAGGAGAGTCGCTTTTTCTGGCCGAGCGCAACGAGTTCGGCCCGCGGTCGCGAGAGGCCGTGTAGTCCTCTCGGACAAGTATTTTTTTTCACAAAAAACTTTTTATTGTTATTTTCTCCGTTTTTTGTCTTTTTTTCAACTTTTTCCTTCAAAGTATGCTTTCTAAATTTTTTAAAAACATAATTACATGCATTTGCAACCTCTCAGCAGCAAAATTTTACGGATTACGATATATTTTCTGTTTTCATCCTGTTTTCGCTGTTTCCGTTCATTTTATGCTGTTTCCAAGGCTTTGAGTTGTCAATTCTTGTTACGATAACAGTTTTATTGATATTTTTAACAAAAAAGAATGAAAAAAAATAATTATCAGTTTTTTACAGAAGAAATGGAATCGAAGGACGGTGTCTCAGTCGACTGACAGCCACGGAGCCTGCAAATTGATAAAAAATATAGCTTTCTATGTTTTAAAATGAATAATAATTGATTTTTTCACAAGATAAATATCATTAAAACAACAAAAAATGACGATAACAAGATAAATACTAAAAATACATTGAAAACGTCAAAATTAGTAAAATTTTGCTGTTCAGAGGTTGCAAATGCATGTAATTATGTTTTTAAAAAATTTAGAAAGCATACTTTGAAGGAAAAAGTTGAAAAAAAGACAAAAAACGGAGAAAATAACAATAAAAAGTTTTTTGTGAAAAAAAATACTTGTCCGAGAGGACTACACGGCCTCTCGCGACCGCGGGCCGAACTCGTTGCGCTCGGCCAGAAAAAGCGACTCTCCTCTACTGGCTCGCAGCTGGCACAGTTTGAAGGGATTTTCATAAAAAATGAAGGGTACGATAGGATTTTTCAGGGCGATTTACATAGAAAATTTTTTGAGTCCAAAATGACTTCAGTCCTCCTTTAAACGGCCTTACGAAGGTTTTAAAACCGTTAAAGAAAACCTAAAATGGCCATAGAACCATAAAAAAGGCTTTAAAACAGGCCTTAAAAGCCTAAAAACGATGCCTTTTTTCTTGCAGGTGGCAGTTATCGGAGTCGCCGGAGCATATCGAAAAGGAAAATCGTTCCTTTTGAATTTCTTCCTCCGTTATTTAACATGGAGATCAGAAGCCGACAAGGTTATGGGAGGTAAGCAGCCCCTTTTCCCCTTCTAAACCCCCGGAAAATCCCTTTTTGGACATGAAAATGAGAGGTTTTCGGGTTAAACCACGCCCCCTTTCTTCCTCCTCCCCTTATTCAAATTCTCTTCTTCCAGAAATCGATTTGGAGAACTCTCAATGGATGTCACCGAACTCGCCACTGTCAGGATTCTCGTGGAGAGGAGGATCGGAAAGGGATACGAATGGAATTCTCATTTGGAGTGAACCGTTCCTTATGAAGGATAAAAATGGAGAAGAGATTGCTGTTCTCCTTATGGACACACAGGGAGTATTCGATTCGCAGTCGACTGTCAAGGATTGCGCGACTATTTTTGCACTGTCGACGATGATCTCCAGTGTTCAGGTGAGGAGGAGGTGGAAAAGGAGAACTGGAAAGTCTGGAAAGGCCTAAATTTCATCGAAAATGGGCCTAAAATAGTCCTAGAAGCCAATTCTTGCCTTAAATCAAACTGAAAAGCCCTGAATTCTGGGGAAAATGGCTGAAATTAGACCGAAAAGCGTCCGAATTTCCTAAAACCAGGCCTAGAACGGGCCTAAATTCAACCAGAGAGGGCTAAAATAGGCCTAAAGTTAGCCTAACATGGACCCGAATAAGCCTGGAATGGACCTAAAAAGGCTTCAAATGAGCCTGGAAAAGCCTAAAATGGGCCTTAAAAAGACCTTAAATCGGCCTGTAAGGCCTAAAAGGGGGCTAAAACAGACCTGAGAAGGCCTGAAATAGGCCTACAATGAGTCTTAAAAAGGCCTAAAAAGGCTTGGAAAAGCTCAAAAAGACCTGAACTCAGGCCCAAAAAGAGCGTATAAAGGTCTAAAATGCAACTAAAATGGCCTCGAAAAAGCCTAAAATCGGCCTCAAGTAGCTTAAACTGGGCGTTAAACGGCCTGAAAATAGGCCTAAACAGGCCTCTAAAGCCCCTAAACTCTACCTAAACATCATCCCCATTTTCCAGATCTACAACCTCTCCCAAAACATCCAAGAAGACGATCTCCAACACCTGCAACTCTTTACTGAATACGGTCGTCTTGCCCTGGGAGACTCTCTTTTAGTCCCTTTTTGGGCTCTATTTTGAGCCTTCTTTCAAGCCCTTTTAGGCTTCCCAGGCTCTCTTTGAGGCTTTTCTAGCTCTTCACTCACCCTAAATTCTCTTCAGGACAAGATCTCCCGGAGCCGAAATCAATGCTGATGGCCACCGCCGAAGCGAATAACCTCGCCGCCGTCGCCTCGGCCCGTGCAGTATACCAAAGAGAAATGGAAGAAGTGTGTGGAGGAGACACCCCATATATGTCCACCAATAAACTCCTCGAACAACACGATCAATGCAAGAGTGTCGCCATTCGAGAGTTCCGAAATGCTCGAAAAATGGGCGGAGTCGAGTTTTCACTTCAATTTTTGGATCGTTTGGAGAGTGATTTGCAGGTAAATTGCTCATTTTAAGCTGAAAATCCGAGAAAAATGGCCTAAAATCTGTTTTTTGAACGGAAAATCGACTTTTTTTTAGCCTGAGCAATAAGATTTCCGAATCAAAAACCTCCCTAATTCTTCCAGGAATCATACGAAAACTACCTAAAAGTGAACGAAGCAAAGAAACAGGCGGACACAAATCAGGGACCATTGGGCGGAGCAATTCAAATGGGAGAGGCCCTCGGAGGGAATCGAACTGCCAATGCCACACAAGAGGGACTCAAAAAGAGACAATAGGACCCGCCCGTTTTCTCCGATATTTTAAGCCACGCCCCCTCCCCACAGAATATTGATTTCCATATTATTTTTTTTTGTTTTGTATTTTTTTCTTTTTTCCCCCTCTGAAAATGACCAATCAAGGCCAGGCCCCATTATTCTCTCCTTGCTAACTTATATGTTGTATTTGCTAACAAATTGAAAAAATGGAAATCTCCTATTCTACAGTAATTTATCTGGAAAGGAAACGACTGAAAATGTCAGAATTCATATAATTATTTTTTTTGGGTTTCGAGAAAAATATCATATATCACGGAATAATTGGAAAAAGAAGGTTACGGTAGGTAAGAAAATGAGAATGAAAATATTTTAGATTACTGTAGATTTGTAAAAAAAAAGCAGTCTCTGGGATAACGGTAGTATTTCTTTAAACTCCAAAATAAAGGATTACGGTAGATTAAGAGACAGTAGCCCGGTTTTTTTGGATACTTTCTCTTCCCATTTTGAAAATCCACTTCTCTCGAAAACCACACGAAAAACCGCCATTCCGAGAGCTCTTTTTCTGATTTCCCGAAGCGAACAACGATGCTCCGCTATTCCGCTTCGTACAGCACGTCGTTTAGCGTAAGGAGGCGCAAAACGACATGATTTGAATTTTTTCGGGGTGACACTCTTCGCTCGATTTTCGCGCATTTTCCCCCTTTTTATCGATATTCAAGGATTTTCCCAGTTATTTTCGTCTTTTCCATACTCGATTTGCCTGTTTTCAGCTGAGAAATCGCCGTTTTTTGTGGCGAATGAGCGACCGAACGTTTGGAAGCGAGATCGGCAATCGGAAGACGACGAAGAAGATGACCGCATCGAATCCGAGTTCAGGGTAAGGAAATCGGACGGGATTCCTGTGGTTTTGCCGAGAAAATCGATTTTTGAACAGTTTTCGAAAGTTTTTTGAGGGAAAAGCGGGTTTTCGGCGGCTGGAAATGGTTTTGAATAGGTTATTATAAGTTATTTATGGTCGGAAAATGGGAATTATAGTTATTTTGAGAGAAAAATGAAAAAAAAGTTGTAACTTTTTCGATAGAGTGGTTTTTTTTTTTGGATTTTCGAGGTCTTTTTTGAGCTTTCAAACCGTTATTTTGAGCCGGAGAACAATAATTTTGGTCCGAAAAAAACAGGGAAAAATCTTATCTTCAAAATATAGTTTTTTTTACCATTATTTCGATCACTTTTATCTTCAAAATTCCTGAATCAGACACAATCAGACACGTTTTTGGTCAAAAACTTGGAAAAAAAATTTTTTCTTCAAAAAACGTGTTTCAGGAATATCAAGAACAGGATCAGCTGCTGGTTTTGGCGAGGATAGCAGTCCCAATGAATCCTCACGATCTCCTTCAACTGCAGCCCCATCAACAATACGCGGCGACTAGTCATCTGGAGGAATGCATCTTTCAAATGAGTCTCGACGATGATAACGAAGATTTGGTGATTTCAGAGGAAGCATTCTTGCCGAAAGCGGCCGATGGGAACTGAAAAACGAGGCAGAAACGATGCGACAGTATCAGATGGAGATGTAGAGTTCAAGAGATGGTTTGGAAGACTCGGAGCTTACCAGAGATGCTACGTCTACTTTTTTATATGGCAAGAATCTGGCGACAATGACGATTAATGATGAATTTGACACTGATTCTTTGGATTTTTCAGGGAAAGGGGCGGCGCCTAATTATTGCTCATGTTTTCAGAAGAAGCCCCACTATCGTCCATTTTTTTATTTTCTATTTTTTAAAATTATTAATTTTTTTTATTTTAAAGCCTTGTTTCATCTCGAAAAACTCGTATATCACCCCCTAATCCTCCCTATTTTCAGTTTTCATCGAGATCCACGTCGTTTCAACGTCGAAATGGGCGGAATTCGTGCTCTCGATGACGGATGATGGAGAAGTGAGGGAACGAGGGAGAGCGAAGGAATAGAGAACTCCACACCCTCTTTCATGATCTGTCCCAGATGATTGTCGATGAAGAAAGTCAAAGGCGACCGGAAGGAGACGTACTCAAAACGGAACGATAGCAATGAGGAGACAAGAAAAAGCATTTTATTTTTGTTTTGAACTCAGCTTTATAATTGTTACCAAGTTGTAGACATTCATTTCCCCATTTATTTATAACTTGAAAAGAAAATGGGGGCAGACGGGGGGAGGGGAGGGGGTTTTTATTTTTGAACAATTGTTTTCTCAAACGGTTCTTTGCCAATATACCTATCTCTTGTTCTTTTTCTTTTCCTTTTTCCGTCCCATTCTCACTCTAGTTTCGATTTTTCAGGCGGATGATCTCGAAAGGATAGCCGAAACTCGCCGGCGGCGGACACGTTGGATTCGACAATGGCCCACGCAAGCACATTCTTCCTTCCGGATTTTTTTTCCAAATACTCTTTCCAGTGATCCTATCCGAACGTGACACTGCTGCCCCGATCGAAACTACGCCCTGTCGTACTACTTCGTTGCCTCCTCCGACGCGAATCGCAGGTCTATGAAAAGGTAAAGGTTACTTCTTTGGATAGGAAAATGTGGGTATTTTGCCACGAGAATCACTCTGATTTTTGGCTAGAATACCTCATTTTCGACTCGAAAAACTCTTTTTTTATCACGGAACGAATAGATTTCTCTCTCAAAATACGTTTTTTAGGTTTTTTTTAGTCGAAAAATAGCTTTTTCCTGCTAGCTATAGCTTCAATATATCGATTTTTGACGTTTTTCCCTCGGAATCGCTGGCACGAAAATTAAACGTAGCCGATGATTTTTTTTGCGGTTAGTATTTAGAAGAACATATTATACTTCTCCGCCCAAATTTATTTCAGGTGGCTCTTCAACGCTTCATTAGTTTTCTCGAGTCCCGTTCTTTTATATCATCGTCTTGCTGAGGAAAAAACGACAGTGTTGTGAGGAAGAGGAATCGGCTCCGGGACATTTCTCAGCCGTTTGTTATACCCGAAATTAAAATTATAAAATTATAAATAACTGATAGTTTCAACGGAAAATAACCGCATTTTTATCATGGGAAGTTATTTTTCAATTTTTAAAGCTAGTCATTAATTCTTATATTCGTTTCTTGGCGTTTTTCTTTCGATATTTCGTTCAAAATTTTTTCTCTTGAATTCTGTGTCATTTCTTGAATTTAACAAAACAAAAAATGTATTCTTTTCACTATTTTTCTTCTGTTGAATTCAAAAATGACACATAATTCAAGAGTAAAAATTTTGAGCGAAATATAGAAAGAAAAAGGCCAAGAAGCGAATATTAAAGTTAATATTCAGCCTAATAAATGAAAAATAATTCCAATTATAAAAATGTGGTTATTTTCCGTTGAAAATTTCAGTTATAATTTCATAAATTCAATTTCTGGAATAAAAAACGACTGCAAAATGTCCCGGAGTCGGAGCAATTCGAGTCGGTGTCTTCGAATGGATAACAAATGGGAAGAAGCGAAGAAGATTGAACATGAAACGTAGTTGACTTGCGGTTAGTGTTTTAAAGAACAGAATATACTTCTCCGCCTTAAAATTTTCTTTTTTCAGGCACTCCTCTCGTTTCACACAAAAACCATGTACAAATCGCATGAACGCGACGACAGTGGACCGAAGGAGACGGCTGTCATCACTGCCATAGATCTGGGGCTCCTCGAAGAGCTACTATCACTGCTGAACTCATCGGAAGAATCGCTGTGGGGAAATGTGTGCAAAGGAGAATTCATACATATATGTACAGCTTCTATGGAGCAAACAAAATTGATGGAGCTCTCAACATGCATTATGTTTAGAACGAGCATAATGGTTTTCCATGGGAATTTGAGGTTTTCAAAAAAAACATACTTGTCGGCGGCGGGCAGCTCTGAGAGCCACCTACCTGCCCCGCCCGCCCCGCTTCCGCCCGCTGAAAAGTTGGAATTTTCGGAAATGGTCAATTTTTCCGCGAATTTTCATGTCAATTAGGCTCATTGAAGCAAAGTAGTGAAAAGTAAGTTGAAACAAGACATTTACTTTGTTAGGCAGAAAAGAAATAAGAAATTACGGGTAAACTCACTGAAAATTGACTTTTTGAGTCAAAAACACTGGAAAATTCATTAAACATTTAATGTCAGCTAAAAAACACTGGTTGATTGATAAAACTCCATTAGTTTTCATTCAATTTACCTCAAAAGTAATTTAAATACCGTAAATCCTGTAATAGACTTGCATGCAAGACTATTGTTCAAACCCTATTTTCTAGAGCAAGACTATTAGAGGGGCAAGACAAATAGAGGGTGCAAGACTATTTTTCGAACCATTTTTTAGGTTGAAGAAACTTTGTTGAACTGGTGTTATTTTACATCAATTTTCCCGAAATTGAAATAAAATGTGTGTTTTTTCGTCTTTTTTTGTGAAATTTATCACTTTTTGATAAATATAACTATAGAAACTGGGAGAAATGGCTTCTAATAATGTATTTACCCTCCAAAAAGTGAAGAAGTCAAAGTATGCCCGGGTGCGAGACTATTACAGGGGCAAGACAAATAAAGGGGCAAGTCTATTACAGGATTTACGGTATTCACATTTGAGAATAATCGGTGAATTTACTGAACAAGCTACTAATTATCAACCAATTTACTTGGAAATTCATCAGCAGCATTTGATAATAACGTTTTGTGTAGATTTATGCTGCTAAAACAAGATTTTCGGAGTTTGGTCACTAATTTATGGAAAATTGATGACCAAAACTCGTAAAAAAAATTAGAAAAATTGGAAAAATAGGAGCTCAAAGTTTTCAAAATTTGTACTTGGAGCAGATGGGGCGGGCCGGTGCAGCACAAATTTTTCCTCCTGTTTCTTATTTTCTTTTATTAATAAATTTTTTCTGAAAATTGAAAAACTGTTTTTTTCTTCGATTCTTTGGGGATTTTTGGCTGAAGTTCTCACAAGGGAGTTCATTTTGCTCGGGCGTTCAGAATTTTCTAAAAATTTGACCATAGATACTAATGACCCAGGTATAGAGATTAGTCATAGTGAGAAACATCAAAACTGAGGAGAAGCTGGAAAAAAACCGGCTCAAAGTAGGTGCTCAATCAGCTAATTTGGATGTCCACTTTCCTCATTGCCTCCAAAGACTATATTTCAGCAACAGCGGGGTGGCCGAGTGGTAGAGTGGGCGTCTAGTAATCGAAGGTCTCGGGTTCAAATCTACTGCCGGCCAATTTTTTTTGTTTTTTTTCTGACTCTGGAAAATCCATCCCCAGACTTCCAGGATTCAGTTAAAACCAGTTTTTTGTTTCTTTGGATTCAGAAATGTGCAAAAAAGCTTATTTTGACTTTTTTCAGAAATTAATTTTTTTTCATGATTTTGACTGATGGAGAGGTGGTCGACTATTTTTTTTCGAAAAATTTTTTTGCGAATTTTTTCGGTATGTTAAATAAGACAGCTTATTCTTCCTAGAAAATTTCTCCCACAAAACTTCAGAACTCCTAAAATCCAACCCCAGATTCGAAATCCTCGACAAAAACCAGTCTAAACCCCAATTCCTGGGGGTCCCTTTCTCTTAAAATAAGGATTTCCGGGGGATTACTGTAGTTTGGATTGTGTGCAAACACTTCTACGAGAAAATGCACAATTTCCAAAAATCGTCTGAAAACCGTCTGGATAGGGGTAAAAGGGGCGGAGAATCGGAATTTCATAGTGAGAGGGAATAAGTAGTGGGAATAAAATCAAAAAAAGATAAGATTCAAAAAATCATCTGATTATTGGCATCAGGCCAGACAGCGAATTGAAATACATTCATATCTCCTTCGCTGACAGTGGCAATGCATCCATCCTGACGTCGGAAGTAATATCGAACAAATCGAAGTTTGTGAATTGTTTTGAGTGGTCTAAAATACAGGGATTACTGTAGTTTTGATATTTTTCAATTTTCGGGTAAAAAAAAAAAAAAAAATTTTGAAAATTTTTTTCGAAAAAAAATCGAAATTTTTTTTCAAATCTTACCCCTCATAATAAAAAGTGCGGTCCCTGGGTAAAATAGAGGTCATCAGTCCCCTATAAACCCCATTCCAATCCAAATTTCTCATTTTAACAATGAGCAATTTCATTCCGAATCGTCCTCCTCCCAACCAATGTCTCAAGAATTGATTCAAATTCGCTTCCGTTAAATTTGAATATCGAATTTCCAGATGCTGGACGTCAGAAGTAATTAATTGATAGACGGTTAACCAGTAGGCATCCCCTAATATCAGACTTTCCCGACTAGGAAGCACTACCGGATAGTAGAAACGTTTCGGTGCGGAATACGCCTGTAAAATGGAGTCTTGGGGTTCTTGATGAGAAAACTGACATTAAATGCAAAATCCCCATCGAAAACTACCCAAAATTTCACGAAAAAAAATTTCAAAATTTTCAAAAAAATTTTTTTTGAATTTTTATTTTTTGTGGGCGTGGCTCAATTCTTATTTAGTTAAAAATAATTTTTTCAAAATCCCCTCGCCGAGAGCTTTCAGAAAAGTACCCACAAGCCTATATTCTGAGCAATTTTTGATTTTCGAGTCCCGCCACGAAAACCTATTTTATACCGTAACTCGTCTATTCCTTGTTTTAACTCGAAAATTTTTCGATATTTAGGTTCAGCAAATTAAGCCGGTTCGAATGAGTTTAATCATGACTAATTTCCAACGATTTTGAATTTTTCGACTTTTTGGGTCTCGAAGCGAAATTGCAAAAACTAGCGTAACTAGGCGAGTTTTAAGGATTTCGATCCGAAAACTATATTTTCATGATCAGCAAGTCAATGCGGTTTGAATGAGTATAATCATGACCAGGTTCCGAGAAATTTTCGATTTCGGGTCTCGCCACGAATTTAAAGGCGCATAGGGGTCGAAAGTGGAATTGCTTGGAATATAGGCTTGTGGGTACTTTTCTGAAAGCTCTCGGTGAGGGAAAATAAAAAAAATAATTTTCATCCGAGTAGGAGTTAGGCCACGCCCACAATAACTAAAACTTCAGATTTTTTTCAAAAAAATTTAAAAAGTAAAAATAAAATTTTTTAAATTGATCCTTACATTAAAAATGAGTTGTTGAGCGTGACAAGCAAGAATCCTACTGTATTCTTTCGGTCGGAGGTTCCGATTCGTTCCCACATTCACACACTTCACTTTCTCTACATAATCCACATAGCCGAGTGTCTCTTCATCGATCCACATTGTTTCTATTTCTGTATCCAACAGTTTTTTCGTCCAATCGATTACCAACTTGAGTCCTTCACTAGGCCACGCCCCCTCGAAATTCATACACCAAATGGAGTTTTTTCCTGGCTTAATCTGAACTCTTTCTCCTGAGAATACAGTAATATTTGGTTTTTCGTCTTCATAATCTTCGAATTGATCATCGAAATAGAAGGGTATCTGGATTAGATTATGAGTTTGGTCATTCTTATACCCAATGACCGTAAGATTAGGACAATCCACATCGAGTACCCATCCTTTGAATAGTTTGGTTAGTCCTTTTACCAGTCTCATTGCGCGTTTTGAACAAAGAGCAATAGCCAAACTGAAATAATAATAATTTTGGTTTTCGGATTTTTTCGATCATCAAAAAAAACATTTTGGAAAAAATCTAAAATTCAGTTTTTGTGGGCGTGACTTGGCTCATATCTCACTGAAAATAATTTTTGCGGAATCCCCTCGTCGAGAGCTTTCGAAAAAGCACCCACAAGCCTATATTCCGTCTATTTTCTTTTTTAAGCATGTGCGCCTTTAAAGTCGTGGCGGGACCCGGAATTAAAAGTTGCGCGGAACCTAGTCTTGATTATACTTTTTTGAACCGCCTTAATGTGCTGAATACGAAAATGGAAAAAAATTCGGGTTTGGTCGAGTTATGGTAGAAAATGTGTTTTCGTGGCGAGACCAAAAAACTCAAAAAATTCAAAATCACCGTAACCTAGTCATGATTATACTCATTTGAACCGTCTTAACCCACTGATTTTGAATTTACTAATTTTAAGACTCAAATCGCAAAATTGAGTGAGTTACGGTAGAAAATGTATTTTCGTGGGGGGACCCAAAAATGAAAATTTTCGGAATATAGGCTTGTTGGTACTTTTCTGAACCGTTTTAGCCTCCTGATTCTAAAAACACAATTTTCGAATCGTAATAATCGAAATTAGCCGAGTTACGGTAGAAAATGTATTTTCGGGTGGGACTCAAAATTCGAAAAATTCAAAATTACCGTAACCTAGTCATGATTATACTCATTCGAACCGTATCAGCAAGCTGATTCTAAATATATTATTTTCAAAGAGGTATCTAAAACTGAAGTCGAAAATACAAAGTTTTTCATTATTAAAAATTTGAATTTTTGAAATTTTCGAAAAAATTTTTTTTTGAAATTTTTGAAATTCAAAAAATTCAAAAGTTAAAAAATCTTACAATTCTTGTAGTTCCCAATATTCGAACATCATCAATAATACCAGTTGAGGAGTTTTTAATATAGGAAATGCCATTTCTCTCCTCTACTGTGAGTAATAGACAGAATGACGTGTGTGTGTGTGACCCCTTCGGGTCAATATCGGGAACATATGTCACCCCCTCATGCCAACACACACACAGAGTACTATCGATCCGGGTCACTCGGTCACTCAGTCCTCCTCCACCACAGTAGTCCCCCTACCCTCCCCAATGAAACCGAAATTCTCGATATTCCGATGTCCACAAGTCGTTGTTTCTATCATTTTTAAAATAGCCGATCCACAGGATTTGTAAGATTTTTTTTCTTCTGAAATTTAATTTTTTTTTCTCAGCGAAAAATGTTTTTCAAAGAAATTTTAAAATTCGAATTTTTTAATTCGGAAAAAATAATTTTCACGCTTCAAATTCAAAGATAGCGTTCTAATAACTGGATATTTGGAATCAAAGCGTTGAAACGGTTCAGATGAGTATAATCTTGACTAGGTTACGATAATTTTGAATTTTTCACTTTTGGCTTCACCACGAAAATCAATTTTCTATCATATCTTGCTCAGTTTCAAGGTGTACGGTCCGAAGTTAACATAGTAAAAATCAGGAGGTCAACGCGGTTCAGAAAAGTACCCACAAGCCTATATTCCAAAAAAATTCATTTTTGGGTCCCACCACAAAAATTTTTTTAAATTGAAAACTACCGTATCTCTGTCAATTTTCGAGCAATCCTCAAAAAATTTGAAAATTCAAAATCAGCTCGTCGACAGCTTCAAAAAGAGTATAATCATGACTAGGTTATGACAATTTTGCATTTTTCGAAATTTGGGTCCTACCACGAAATTGCATTTTCTATCGTAACTCGGCTCATATCTGTCCAAACTCGAAAAATTTTGGATTTTCAAAATCGGCTCTTTTAGCCGGTTTGAATGAGTATAATCATGACTGGGTTCCATCAAATTTTTGATTTTGGGTCTCACCACGACTTTAAAGGCGCATAGGTAGGTCAAAAATAAAAATTGCTCGGAATATAGGCTTGTGGGTACTTTTCTGAAAGCTCTCGGTAAGGGGACCTCGAAAAAATTGTTTTTAACCGGGTAGGAGTTAGGCCACGCCCACAAAAATCGAGTTTTCAAAATTTTCAAAAAAAAATTTTTTTTTGAAAAAATCCATTTTCAAGTTTTTTTCAGGGTAGCCGTTGCATTTTGTTCTAAACGTGCATTCAAACTAGTGAAGGCTCTCTCCCCAAATTCAAAGCGTTTGCAATTGGATTTAGATTGTGTCAATCGAGTGGCCCTCCTTCGATATCGTGGTGAGACCCATCAACTGATCAGGGTACCGTACCAGGTCGGAGAGTTGGAATACGGTAGAAAATCTACAAGAATCATGTTTTGCAAGCAGGCGGTTCAAATAAAAGCATTCGAGAATGGCACTTGGATAATGAGTTTCGAGGGGGCGTGGCCTAGCGATGGATTTCGATTGGTGATTAGATGGTTGTGGAAACTGTTTAGTATCAATGTGACGAAAATGTGGGTGGATGGGAATACTGTAGATTTTGTGGATTTCTTGGAGAGCCGACAGAATGGACTGGAAACTTTGGTAGTCAGAACTGACAGAAGTCTCCGTCAAGAGGATTACTGTAGCATGTTGGAGTGTAGGGCACGACAGGTTATCTTTGATGTGAGTTTTTTTCGAAATTTTGGAATTTTTGAAGAAAAAAAAGTTTTTTTTGCAAATTTCAAAATTTTCGAAGTTTTTTTTCAATTTTCGGAACTTTTAAGGCCTCAAAATTCAAAACTAACGTCATATTCCAATTCAGCGCCAAAAACTACCCCTACCCGCTTTTTCCTAGGCCCCTATCTTTTAAAATAAGGATTTCCGGGGTATTACTGTAGTTTGCATTGTGTGCAAACACCTCTACGACAAAATGCACAATTTCCAAAAATCGTCTGAAAACCGTCTGGATAGGGGTAATAGGGGGCGGAGAATCCAAATTTCATAGTAGGAAAGACTGAAAATAGCCAGAAATTCTGGTTTTTGAAAAAAAATCGGAAATTTTTTTTTTTTGAAAAATCTGAATTTTTCAATTTTTCAGCGCAATTTTCTTTAGTTTTAGTTTTTAGAGCTAGTTCCCAAAGCTGAGTTCTATTCTAACACTAGTTTTCAACCCGAAAATCATTCTAAAAAATTTTAACAACGAAAATTTAATTCTCGAAAATTTCGAAAAAAAATATTTTCTCAAAAAAAAAAATTGATTATTACAAATTTGAGAAGCTAAACAAGCTAGGGAAAAAATAGTTCTAGTCCACAGTTCCTGATCTCAAACCATTTTACTGAAATTCCAACATTTAGACCCAAAAATATCACTTTTCTTTTTATTTTACGTTACTTTTTTTTCTGAGAATTTTTTTTCAAATTCTGCAATTTCGATTCATTTTCAGCCCTTCCCACACCGAAATTCGGCATTTCCGCCCCGTTTTACCCCTATCCAGACGGTTTTCAAACGATTTTTGGAAGTTGTGCATTTTGTCGTAGAGGTGTTTGCACACAATCCAAACTACAGTAATCCCCCCGGAAATCCTTATTTTAACAGATAGGGGTCTGAAAAAAAGTGGTCAGGGGTAGTTTTTGACGCTGATTCCGAATCTGATACTAGTTTTTGCAGATTCCAAGTTCCAAACCCTCTAATTTTTGTTTTTGCAGTCAAATTCAACATCATTGTTCTTCTACTACCCAGGAGTACTTCCCAAACGTGATAGTCTTATAGTAGAGGATGGTCACTGGTTGTCAAACTATCATTTGATGACTTCTGATATCAAACATCTGGAAATCGGGAATTCAACTCTGACAGAAAATGATTTAAATCAATTCTTGAGACATTGGTTAGATGGAGGCAGTTACCGTATCAAATTGCTCACTGTTAAAATGAGAAGATTGAAATGGGAAGTGGTTCTAGCAGGGTTGTACGATCGATTTGTTCAGCTGCCGAAGGATAAGGCTGTTGTTTATAGAGGGTAGGTTTCGATAAAAAACTTTTTTTTTTAATTCGGGTTTTGTGGGCGTGGCCTACGTCCTATCCTGTTAAAAATATTTTTATTGAAATTCCCTTGCCAAGAGCTTTCAAATGAGTACTTACAAGCCTATATTCCGCGCAATTTTCCTTTTTGACCCCTATGCGCCTTTAAAGTCGTGGTGAGACCCAGAATCAAAAATTTAATGGAACCCAGTCATGATTATACTCATTCGAACCGGCTCAAAGAGCCGATTTTGAAAATCAAAAATTTTTCGAGTTTGGAATAAAATTAGCAGAATTACGGTAGAAAATGCAATTTCGTCGTGGGACCCAAAATCCTAAATTTTCAAAATTTTCGCAACCCAGTCATGATTATACTCTTTTTGAAGCTCTCGGTGAGCTGATTTCGAATTTTTAAATTTCATAAAGATTTCTTGAAATTTGATCAAGATACGGTGGTTTTCAATTTAGAAAAATTTTGTGGCGGGATCCAAAAATAAAAATTTTCGGAATATAAGCTTGAAAAATTTTTCGAAAAAACTACCGGTAGGATCACTGTAAAAAATTTTTGTCCTATGTGCTTATGAAGCTACTGTACTTTTTTCAATAAAATTTTCTGAAATTCCGCAAATAAAATTTTTTGGAAATTTGAAAAAAAAAAATTTCTATTTTCAAGGTCCTAACTACAGTAACCTTCTCTATTCCAGACCTCTAAACATCTGTCAAAATCTCTCAAATGTTCGTTTCTATTTCCGTCGTGGCGATGGAGTCATTTCGACTATCAATTGGGATCACTATTCCGATAATTTCCATTTCGCTGTTTGGCCTGATGCCAATGGTCAGATTATTATTGTTTGATTGTTTTTTTTTGTTATTGATTTTAAATTAATTTTTATTCAATTTTACAAAAAAAAATATGCAAATTTTTTTTTTCGATTTTTCAAAAAAAAATTTTTTTGTTCGAAAAAAAGGAACTCAAAAATGTGACTTCAAATTCGAAATCCCTATCAAAAACTGAATTAAAACCCTATTTCTGGGACCCCTATCTCTTAAAATAAGGATTTTCCAGGGGATTACTGTAGTTTGAATTGTGTGCAAACACCTCTACGACAAAATGCACAATTTCCAAAAATCGTCTGAAAACCGTCTGGATAGGGGTAAAAGGAGGCCGAGAATTTCAGAGTGGGAGGAGCTAGGAATGAATGGGAGATTCAAAAATTCAAAAAAATCCGGAAAAAAATAATTCTGGATTTTTCGTCTTTTTCAGCTCGACTAGCGTTAAATCAAAGTTCTAGTGGTAGTTTTTAACGCTGATTCTTATTTTTTTTTTCTGAATTCAAATCCAGTAGTTGGAAAGAACTTCAAAAATCAGAAAATAAAAATTCTCAAAACCAAAAAAAAACTTGAAAATTGAAATTTTGGAAAAAATGTTTATTCAGAAAAATTTGTCAGAATTCTTTTAAAAAAAGAATTCATTGTCATAGAATGATTAGAAACTAGACACAAAGTCCATCTTCAACTTTCCCTGGACACCCGGATCCAGGGGTTCCCTTCACAACATCCGACATCTGGAACCCGGGTTCCGGTCCACAGATACAATTCGGAATATGGGCTTTTTTTCCATTGATTTCACAGTCCATCCATTTGCATCCAATTGTTTTTTGATTCGGATTAAAACAATTTAAGACTGTATTATCGGTCATTTTGAAGAATTCCTTTGGTGTCGAGTATTTGTAGAGGTCATTGACAATGTCCCAGAGAACTTGTTGATGGATGTGAACAGGGTTCTTGGTACGGTAGGAACACGTTGCAGGGAATTTCATATCGTCGCTGTAGACCTGAAAATTCGGGTTTTTTTGAAATTTTGAAAAATAAAAAAAAAGTTTTTTGAAAATTTTGAATTTAAATAAATCGATTTTTCATTCATTTTTTGAGCTCAGAGCGCTTAAAATAGTTTTAAAATGAATGAGATAGACTTAAAAGAAGTATTAGAAGGCTTTTTAGAAATTTGAAAATTTTTCAAAAAAAAATTTTGCATTTTTAAATTTTAAATTTTTTTCTTCCAAATTTTTTTTTCTGTTTTTAATACTATCAGAATCGAAATCAGCTCACCGAGAGCTTTCAAAAAAGTACCCACAAGCCTATATTCCGATCACTTTCATTTTTGACCCTCCTATGCGCCTTTAAAGTCGGGTTTCGGGGTTTCAAAACCGGAATTTCTGAAATCTGACATCATATTCAAATTCAGCATCATAAACTACCCCTAGCCACTTTTTCCTAGGCCCGTATCTCTTAAAATAAGGATTTCCGGGGGATTACTGTAGTTTGGATTGTGTGCAAACACCTCTACGACAAAATGCACAATTTCCAAAAATCGTCTGAAAACCGTCTGGATAGAGGTAAACGGGGGCGGGGAATCCGAATTTTGCGGTTAAAGCAGCCAGATATGACCGGGAAGTCGGGTTTTTTGAAAATTACTGTAGCCTTACCAGCTTATTCCCATTTGCCACTTCATATTCTCTGGCCATTTCGCTTCTCATCTTATTTGCCCCATCGACTGTTTCTTGTTTCTCCTTAGCAGTCAGATCCCATCTCTTGACACGAAAAGCCATTGCACAGGATAATATGAGCAACAGGCTGAGGAGAACCTTCATTTGGGAAGTCTTGATGGCACAATAATTGATTGTGGAATGAGGGTCTCAGTCGGGGAACCCCTTTCTTTTATAGGGAAAGGATAAGGGTTACCCGGTTACTTTTTCTTTTTTGACCATGACCTTCAAAAAAAATCACGTAACTTTATTTTCCGTCACTTTTTTCTGAAAATTTTTTTTTAATTTTTGGAATTTCCATTCTTTTTCAGTTCCTCCCACTTTGATATTCAGATTCTCCACCCCCATTTACCCCTATCCAGACGGTTTTCAGACGATTTTTGGAAATTGTGCATTTTGTCGTAGAGGTGTTTGCACACAACCCAAACTACAGTAATCCCCCGGAAATCCTTATTTTAAGAGATAGGGACCCCCAGGAATTAGACCAGTTTTTTATGGGGAATCCGAATCTGGGGTTGGATTTCCAAAATTCGGTGTTATAGGTACCGTAATCCGACTTTAAAGGCGCATGTGGGGGTCAAAAATAAAAGTTGAAGCAGTATAGGCTTGTGGGTACTTTTCTGAAAGCTCTTGGCGAGCTGATTCGGAAAATAATTTGCTCAACTGAGTAGAAGTTAAGCCACGCCCACAAAAATTGAAATTTCAAAATTTTTAGAAAAAAATTTTTTTTGGTAGAAAGAAAAATTTTATTTTTCAGAAATTTCACATTGAAAATAAGTTATAGGAAGCTTTCGGCTAATTCCAAAAATAGTAATATTCTAGCTGGATTACGGTATAATTTCAAATTTTTTGTCAATTTTTTTAAAAAGCCAAGACCCAAAATTCGAAAAAAATTTTTTTTTGGAATTTTCTAAAAATTTTTTTTTTGGTATTTTCTATTTTTTTCTCTATGTTAGTTTTTTTTTAATTGTCAGTATAATATAGTACTGTATCTTATCTTTTATCCAAACTTCCCCCTACAGTACTTCAGTGTAGTCTAAAACACAAGGGGGTCTTATCAATTGACATAAATGTCCAATCTAGACACTTCTTCCAACGAATCATTTCCTTATTGACAACTAATTTCTTATCAATATATATATATATATTTGAATGAAGGCATCATCCAATTACTTTTTCTTAACGACTATACTGTTTTTGACACGTGGCTCTCTTTTTTTGGGTATCCTGCAGGAAAACCGTTTTATCTGGATTACTGTAAAAGATAGCAAAAAGTCGTCAACTAAAATATTGCTCAGCTTAAAACGGGCTACATTTTAATAGTTGAAACTTTTTTTCTGGCTCCGCCCACAACAGAGATACGGTAGCCGGAACTTGAGATACTGGTTTTGAGTACCCAGCTATTCCCACGTACACTCTCTAATTTCTCTGCGTCTCTAACTATTTTTTGACCCTCTTATCAGTTTTTCTGGTCTATGATTACCCCGTTTTTAAACTGTTTTGGTCTGCCAACCGAAAATTTTTTACTATAACACAAAAAAAATTTTTTTTGAAGTCAAAAATTTTTTCAAGTTTCAAAAAAATTTTTTCAGAATGTCTTCCATCCGCTTTTTCCTCTTCATTTCCACGTTTTTTCCGACTATTTCCACATTGCACATCTTATTTTATATCCTTCTTCTCGGAAAATCCCACATCGATTTCACGGATTCTTTGATTAACTCTCTGGTGAAGAGAGGGCATACTGTAGTAGGTTTTTTCTTGAAATCTTTAAATAAAGGCTTGAGAATATGAAATTCAGGTTAAGGGAGTCGAGAGCTTTCAGAAAAGTACCCACAAGCCTAGGTTCTAAGCCATTTTGAATTTTTGGGTCTCGACATGAAAATATTTTTTTGACTGTAACTCGGTTATTTTTGGGTTTTGAGGTTTTTGGAATCAGCGTTTTAAGACGCTTCGAATGAGTATAATCATGGCTGGGTTACGGTAATTTTGAAATTTTGGAATTTTGGGCCTCGCCACGAAAATACATTTTCTACCGTAATTCGCTTAGTTTTTGGTTTTTTGAGTTGAAAATTTTATTTTCGGTATCAGCTCACCGAGAGCTTTCAGAAAAGTACCCACAAGCCTATATTTCAATTTTTGACCTACCTATGCGCCTTTAAAGTCGCCTGAAAACACATTTTTGGTCATAACTCCACCCATTTTTTACCAATCGATTTGAAATTAAAAAAATTCAAAATCAGCAAGCTAAGCCGGTTCAAATGAGTATAATCATGACTAGGTTCCAACCAATTTTTTGTTTTTGGGTCCCACCACGAAAATAACGAATACACATTTACTACCGTAACTCAGTTAGATTTGTCGGGAACTTCATGAAAACTGGAAAATCGGAATCAGGGTGTTTTTTTGGTTCAGAAAAGTACCCACAAGCCCATATTCCGTTAAATTTTCGATTTTGGGTCTCACCTCGACTTTAAAGGCGCATAGACCCAAAGTGCTCAGAATATAGGCGTGTGGGTACTTTTCTGAAAGCCCTCGGCGAGCTAAGTTTGAAAAAAATGTTTTGAGTCGATTAGCGGTCAAGCCACGCCCACAAAAACCAAAATACAAATTTTTGGGGTCCAAAAACTAAATTTTTCCGGGTAAAAATCGAAAAAAATTACAGGACTTGGTAATCGCTCGAATGAATAGTCAAGTGACCACAAATGGATCATCTCGTGCCTCCAGAATCTATTCATATGGATTCGAGGCGGAGAGTCCATGGAGTAAAACTCCCCACCTCCTTAACCCATTCAACCCGAAAATACGGTCATGGACGGAACATATACACTACATGGATATTGCCACGGATATTTGTAAAAGTGAGTTTTGGAGGGGGGCGTGGCCTAAAAAGGGGCGGAGCTTAATTTTTTTTTCTTCAGTTGGGCTCTCTGACCCGGGACTACACGAATTCATTGGATCCCAGAAGTATGACATCGGAATCGCTACCGAGTATGATTACTGTGGTTTTGCGTTGATGAAAAAGTACAGTATCCCATCTACAGTATCCGTCAGCTCAATGGCTATCCTTGATCAGCAGAGTATGAACGCTGGGATGCCGAATTCGGCGGCAGTTGTGCCGGGTAAGGCGATTTTTTGAATTTCATAAAAATAACTAGTTGTACCAATGAAAAGGGAAAAGGGGATCATATAGAAAAATTTTTCAATTCTATGAAAATCGAGCGGGAATTTAAAGTTTTCAATTTTTTGAAAATTGGAAATTTTTTAATTTTTGGTTTTTTTTTGAATTTTGGACTTTTTGGGGGCGTGGCCTAATCCAATATTCCTGAAAAATAATTTTTTTGAAATGAGAAAGTCAAGAGCTTTCAGAAAAGTACCCACAAGCCTAGGTTCTGAGCAATTTTCGAATCCCGCTAATTTTTGGGTCTCGCCATGAAAACCCATTTTCTACCGTAACTCGGGTAATTTTAGCCCAAACTCGAAAATTTTCATATTTTTGAAATTAGCAAAATAAGACGGTTAAAATGAGTTTAATCATGATTAGGTTCTGAGCAATTTTTATATCCCGCTATTTTTTGGGTCCCACCACGAAATTACATTTTCTACCGTAACTCGGCTAGTTTTTGTCCAAATTCGAAAATTTTTAAATGATCGAATTCAGCAAATCAAGACGGTTCAAATGAATATAATCATGACTAGGTTCCGCAAAATTTTCGTTTTCGGGTCTCACCACCACTTTAAAGGCGCATAGAGGGTCAAATTTAAAACTGCTCAGAATATAGGCTTGTGGGTACTTTTCTAAAAGCTCTTGTTGAGGGAAATTCGAAAAAAATAATTTCAAGAATTTTTGGGATAGGCCACGCCCCCAAAAAATCAAGTTTTCTTTTTTTGCACTACAAATTAGATTTTTCGCTTATTTTTTTTTGAATTTTGAACTGGATTTGGGGGTTTTGAATCAAATTAGAATTTCAAAACCATTTTTTGAGTTCAAAGAATACATTTTTTGGTGAGAAAATCAAAATTTTGAATTTTTCGAAAATTTTGAAATTTTGAAAAATTCGAAAATTCAAAAAACCAATTTTTTCTGAATTTCAATCTTTATCCATAGTTTTCAGCAATATTCGAAAACGAAGACTTATCCACGTGGAGTGGAAAAATCTCGAATTTCATCAACTGGGCCCATATCAACTTTATTGTCTATCCATACTGTAAGAAGCATCAACTGGCTACCATAAGACAATATTTGGGAGATGATACAGTAACCATTGAGGAGCTAATGGAGACAATAGACGTTCAATTTGTGAATTCGAATGAATTGATCGAGTTGCCGAGGGCTATCGGCCCTAAGTTCAAGTATATTGGAGGGATTAATTTAAGAATGAGCAATGATCGAAAATTGAGTCAGGAAGTTGAGGAAACAATTGGAGACGTCAATAAAGGAATAGTCGTTTTTTGTTTTGGCACACAGGTAAGCCACGCCCCTTTTGAAAATTTTTTCAGCTCAAAAATTTTTTTTCTAGTCAAAAATTTTTTTAAATTTTTAATCCGATTATTTTTAAACCAGGAAATATGAAATAATGTATCAAACATTAGTCAATTGCATTATGCTTATCACATGTCTAGTCGTTATCTTTTTTTTTGAAAAAATTGAAAAAAAATTTTGGTCGAAAAAAATTTCCAAAATTTTTATTTTTTGTGGGCGTGGCCTAAATTTTCTGTAAACACTAGATTGGTGTTAAGCTTGCCGAGAGCTTTCAGAAAAGTACCCACAAGCCTATATTCTGAGCAATTTTTTATTTTTGACCTACCCATGGGCCTTCAATTTTGACTGAGTTCACTTTTTTGAGTATAACTCCGCCCATTTTCTGTCGATTTATTTGAAAATTAAAAATTTGGATCCAGCAAGGCAAAGCGGTTCGAATGAATATAATATCGACTAATTACGGTAATTTTGAATTTTTTTCAGAATTTTGGGTCTCACCACGACTTTAAAAGCGCATGAATCAATAATTGCTTGGAACCCAGTCATGATTATACTCATTAGAACTGTCTTGATTTGCTGAATCTGAAAATATCAAAATTTTTGAGTTTGAACAAGGTTTGCTCGAGTTACGGTAGAAAATGTGTTTTCGTGGTGGGACCCAAATTTCCAAAATATTGAAATTGCTCAGAATATAGGCTTGTGGGTACTTTTCTGAAAGCTCTCGGCTAGCTGAAAACAATTTCAAAAAGTTTGGAACCAAAAAATGGAGTATGGAAGAAAAAAATTCAAAATTTCAACAAATTCAAATTTTTCAAAAATTATGAAAATTTTCGAATTTTTTTCAAGACTTGCCAATTCCTATTTTAGGTATGTTCAAGCTATTTCTAGCCTATTCTTAGCCTCCTGACCTCAAAAAAACCCTAAAATCGAAAAATTTTTCCAAATTTTTCCAGGTGCACTCCAATCAGTTCCCCATCGAAGTCCGTAAGGCGTTCGCCGAGGCCTTCCGCCTATTTCCCGATTACACATTCATTTGGAAATACGATCTTCAGGAGGGTGATCATCGAATTTTCGCGAATTCCACGAATTTAAAATTTTTGAGCTGGTTGCCACAGACCCAACTTTTGAGTGGGTTTTTTTTCAGCCGGAAAATTTTTTTTCGAAAAAAAATTTTTTTTCTATTTTTTAGATGATCCACGTACCAAGGCTTTTATCAGTCACACTGGCCTAAATTCTTTCGTCGAGGCCTCCTACGCAGGGGTACCCATCCTAGCCATCCCCCTATTCGTCGACCAGCCCCATAATGCGGAAAGTGGGCGGTCGATTGGAACCACTTTTGTGTTGGATAAGACCCGGTTGACTAGGGATACGATAGTCGATGGGTTGAGAGCGGTACTGTATGATGAGAAGTGAGATTTTATTTTTTTTTAAGGCAAAAATTTTTTTTTTGAAATTTTTGGTTTATCGGGTTTTTTGGGGGCGTGGCCTAACTCATTTACTTTGATAATATTTTTTTCGAGCTCAGGGAGCCGAGAGCTTTCAGAAAAGTACCCACAAGCCTATATTCGGAAAAATTTTTGAAATAGGGTCTCGCCACGAAAACACATTTTCTACCGTAACCCAGACAGTTTTCAGATTTTTCATTCGAAAATTAGATATTTGGAATCAGCAAGCTAAGGCGGTTTCAATGAGTATAATCATGACCAGGTTACGGTAATTTTGAGATTTTTGAATTTTTGGGTCCCACCACGAAAACACATTTTCTACCGTATCTCGGCTAGTTTTGATCTGACAGTCATCAAATTAAGTTTTTCGGATTCAGCACAAAAAATGGGTTCAGAAAAATACTCATGACACTATAATCTGAGCAATTTTAATTTTGAGCCTCTATGCGCCTTTAAAGTCGTGGTGAGACCCGAAATCGAATATTTTGGAACCTAGTCATGATTATACTCATTTGAACCGGCTTAATTTGCTGAATCAGAAAATGTAAAAATTTTTGAGTTTGAACGAAAATTACCCGAGTTGCAATAGAAAATGTGTTTTCGTGGTGGGACCCAAATTTTCAAAATAAAGGAATTGCTCAGAATATAGGCTTGTGGGTACTTTTCTGTAAGCTCTTGACTTTCTCATTTCAAAAAAATTATTTTTCAGGAAAACTGGATTAGGCCACGCCCCCAAAAAATCAAAATTGAAAAAAAATTTTTTTCAAAATTTTTACGTTATTTTAAATTTTTTGCGATTTCAGGTACTCACAAAATGCTAAACGTATCTCTAAAATGCTCCACGAACGTCCCTCCTCACCAGAATCAATATTCGTCGAATGGGTTGAATTCGCCGCCCGTAACCCTCTCCTCCATCGGAACTTCAATCTTGCCGGACGGAATATGACCGTATTCGAGTATTACTGTATCGATATAATTTTAATGATTGTAGTATTTGTAGTTTCTGTAGTTATTGTAGCCTGGAAAATGGGTGGAGCTGTCGTGAGAAGGGTTCTTGGGGAGAAAATGAAAGTTGAATAAATTATTAATTTTTTGATGGTTTTCTGGGTTTTAAAATTGAAAAGTGAGCCGGAAATTAGTGAAAATAGTAGAAAATTAACGAAAAAGTTTTCTAGGCCACGGCCGCCGCGGTTTGGCGCGAAATTTGAATTTTTTGAGTTTTCAAAGCGATTTTCTAGTGAAAACCTGTTTTTTTGAACAAAAAAACTCAAAATTATAAAAAACATGAGAAAAAATTATTAAATAAATTAATTTCAGCTTTTTTAATCAAAAACATGCAAAAAAAGTGATTTTTCGCAAAAATGTAATTTTTCTTCATTTTTAAAAATAATTCTTGATGAAATCTAATTTAAAATCAGTTTTTCATTCTGTTCCGAACCTATTTTCATCTTTTTTCTCATTAAATTCCAGCCAAAACCCGAGTTTCCGCCGATTTCGAAAACCCTGATTAAAATTCCCCCGCTTTTGGCGGCGGCCGCGGCCTAGAGAACTCCTGCCGTGTACTCCTCTCGGACAACCAACTCAGTTTTCGCGTCCCCTGGGATATTTTCTCCTTTTTTCAACCATTTTTAGCCGTTTTTCGCCGATTTTTTTTGTATTTTCCTTTAAAATCATGGAAGACGACGGATTTACACTGGTAACAGGCAAAAAATCCCAGAGAAAATCGGAAAAATTCGTAAGTTTTAAAGATTTTTCAAAAAAAAAAGAAAAAAAAATTATTTTCTTCAGAAAAAGACAGAAAACGGGAGGCACATTCGAGTAGACGGCTCTTCTGATGATATAGAAAAAGCAATGTTGGCTGCAAGATTCGCGATTCGAAAATTGGGGCTCGCAAGATGGGCGGGACGGAAAATCGAGGAATTGGCGGGAAATATGCAGATTCAAACGGTTTATGTTCTGGGAAACGGTCATTTTGACGCGGAAAAGGAGCCCGGAGCTCATCAATTGGCGTTTTTCATTGAAATTTCCGAGATTTTCGGTGCCGAGTTGGTATTTCAAGAGCCAGTGTGCTCTGAAGTCGAAAATCAGTGGTTGCGGTCGAAAAAAATTCAAATTCGCGAGTCAGTCGACACCGATTTTGAGTTCCCCGAAGAAATCTGCGTTTTTGGAATGATTCACGGCGAGCACGAGATCCTCAACCAAATTCTCGACGAAAAATGGGCGGAGCCTCGAAAAATCGATAATTTGATAGTGATTGGAAACGATTACGGTGGTGTGACGTGGCAATTATCGAAGTTGAGCACGGAAAACCCGAGAATAAATGAATTTTTTGCGGATTGCCGAGTTTTTCAGTTCCCAGATGATTATGAGCCACATTCGTCGGCTTTTTCGAGTACTTGTATTATGAAACGTTGTATGGAATAATAAATTGTTGATTTTTTAATTTTTATTCCAGGAAAAACCAGAAAAAAACAAAAAAATCGAGAAAAAACAAAGAAAAACGAAAAAAAGCTAAAACCCCAATTTGAATCGCCGCTAAAAGAAGGTGTGCGGTAGAGCGCGCTTGCATTTTTCAACTTTTTCCCCATTTTTCTTATTTTCTCTCAAAATCGTTCATTTTTCTGGGTTTTTCTTGGTTTTTTCGACTTTTTTAATTATTTTTTTTGTTTTCAGCATGATCAGCTCACTCGCCATGGAGTTTGGAGCTCTGCGGCTCGCCTGCTCATCGAAAGTAAGGCGAAAAAATGAAAAAAATGATTTTCCCCACCAAAAAATTATTTAGGTGCTTATTTCGGCGCGAAATTTGCCAGCACGTGGCACAAAACCTCTTCCACGTCATCTCTGGGATATGGCTGACCTCGAAGAGAAATCGGGCGGTCAATTGACTCATAAGCCGCTGAGGATCAATCGATTGGGAGGAAGAGACCCCGAAACGGGCAGAAAAGTCAATCAACACATTGGTGGTGGCGTCAAATTTGATTACTTCATGATCGATTTTCATCGAAGGTGCTGAAAAAGAAAAATTTTTAGAAAAAAACAGAAAAAATTTTTTTCAAGAAAAATCGTTGGAAATCCAGTTTTTAGTGGTTTTTCTAGTTTTTCTCATGTTTTTTTAGTTTTCTGAAGCCTCAATGACCAGTAAAATAAAGAAAATCATCGAGTTTCGGCGAAAAATCGAGTTTTTAAAACTGAAAATTGAAAAAAAAATTCCGAGAGAAAAAGTCGAAATTCAATTTTTAGTGGTTTTTCTGCATTTTGTTTCCATTTTTGAAGTCATAATTAACTGTTTTCAAAATGATTCCGATTGTGGAAACTAAACAAAACTGTTTTGTACAAAAAAAAATCTAAAAAATAGAAAAAAAACTTTTTAAAGATCGTCGGAATTCCGATTTTTGTTGATATTCCTAGTTTTTAATCCTTTTTTCTCGTTTTTTAAACCGGAAATCACCAATCAAATCCAATTTTATTCAAAAAATCCAAAAAAACCCGGAAAACTAGCCAAAAAAGACCAAAAATCCGAAAAAACCCCACAAAAATCCCCTAATTCCAGAGGACCAACCGAAGCGGGAGCCACCTACGACGAACGAGTTCTCGAAGTTCGTCGGGATCCGAATCGTACCTGCCATATTGCTTTGTGTGCCGGAATCCAGGGAAAACGATGGATTTTGGCGACGGAGAACATGAAGTGAGGGTTTTTTCCTAGAAAATACCCAAAAAACCTGAAAAACCTGCGATTTTCTGCTATTTTTGAGCCTTTTACGGCCAAAAAACCTATTTGTCAAGCCTAAACCCCTATTTCTCAGCCAAAAATCGCAGTTTTTGGTCAAAAAACTCACTTTTTGACCCTAAAATATAATTTTCACATATTGCTCACCCTAAAAAAATGGATTTTCAGAGCCGGCGATGTCATCTCAACAAGTGGTCATTTGGCAGAAAATCCAGTCATTGGAGTCGAAGGAAACGCGTATCCGATTGGGAGTCTCGCCGCTGGTACCGTAATCAACAGGTACAGTACCCCCTAGACTACAGTAATCATTAAAATCCAGGATCCAGGTACAGTAATCCTAGGATCCAGGTACAGTAATCCAAGGATCCCGGCTACCGTACCCTTACAGTACCCCTCTAATCTTCCAGCATCGAAAGATACCCAACCAAAGACTCGGAGACGTTCGTCAAAGCGGCCGGCACCTCAGCTACAGTAATCCGTCATCAGGGAGAGTATACGGTAGTCAAATTGCCCCATAAACACGAATTCTCACTGCACCGGACGTGTATGGCTACAGTAGGAAGACTCTCTCATGCGGATATCGACGGCAAGATTTTTGGATCCGCCCAGATGCATAGAAGGTGAGCAATGGACCTGAAAAGCCTAGAAACAGGCCTGAAAAACCTAAAAGGGCCTGAAAAGCCTAAAACCAGGCCTGAAAAGCCTTAAACAGGCCTGAAAAGCCTTAAAACAGGCCTGAAAATCCTGAGAGCAGGCCTGAGAATCCTGAAGACGGGCCTTACAAGCCTGAAAACAGACCTGAAAAGCCTTATTACAGACCTTAAAACAGGCCTAAAAAGGCTAAATACGGGCCTGAAAAGCTTAAAAAGCCAGAATGCTGGCCTTGAAAAGCCTAAAAACAGGCCTGAAAAGCCTAAAAGTAGGTCTGAAAAGCCTGAGAACTGGCCTAAAAAGCCTAAAAACAGGCCTAAAAAGCCTAGACACATGCCTGAAACGCCTGAAAAGCCTAAAAACAAGCCTGAAAAGCCTAAAAACAGGCCTGACAGGCTTAAAATCAGACCTGAAAAGCCTAGAAACCAGGCCTTAAAAGCCTAAAAAGAGGCCTGAAAAGCCTATTACAAGCCTAAAAAGGCTGTTACAAGCCTAAATACAGGCCTAACTGTTCTCTACCGTACCCCCTAATCCCTTCAATTTTTCAGATTCGGCTACAAAATGTCATCCGGCCTGTTCCACAAAAAAGACGGCTACTTTGGCCGCAAAGTACGTGCCCTTCCACCGGTCCGTGTCCTGGACACGCCCCCTCAAGCTCCGCCCCCAAATCAAAAATTCACTTTGTCGAAAACGGAACTATCTGGATTACATGGACACGCCAAAGTGCACAATCTGATTCCATCTGGATATTCGACTAGGGATTACCCGGAATAATTAATTGATTTTTTGGTTTTGAGAAGAGTTTTTGTTGATTTTTGATTTGGTTTTCTAAGCGTTTTTATTATGATGAATAGTGTAGATTTTTTTTTAATCAAAAAGCTACAGGGGGTCCTAACGGACCCCCTTTTTCAGCTGATTTTAAGAACTTTTTTAGAATTTATCCCCCAAAACTTCAAAATCTCCGAAATCAGACCCCAGATTCGAAATCCTTGACAAAAACTGGTCTAAATCCCATTTCCTGGGGGTCCCGATCTCTTAAAATAAGGATTTCCGGGGGATTACTGTAGTTTGGATTGTGTGCAAACACCTCTACGACAAAATGCACAATTTCCAAAAATCGTCTGAAAACCGTCTGGATAGGGGTAAAAGGGGGGGGGCGGAGAATCCGAATTTCAAGGTGGGAGGAGCTGAAAATACTTGGAAGATTTGAATTTTTGAAAAAAAAAGAGGAATTCTGAAAAATGAAATTTTTCAAAAATTGTTCGAATTTTTTTTCTGGCTAAAAACTTTTGTAGCACCGAATTTCAAGGTGGGAGGAGCTGAAAATTCTTGGAAAATTAGAAAAATTTCGGAAAATTTTCATTATTCTAAAAAAATTAAATTTTCAAAAATTTTCGGAAAAAATACTTTTTTCGATTTTTTTTCTGTAAGAAAAACCAAAAATTAGTTGAAATAAGTGCACGTAGGCGGTTGGCTCCATTAAAAAAACCATTGAAAAGTCTTTTTTAAAAAAACTGTCTTTTCCCCAGGAAAATTTTTTTTATTGTTGGAAAATTTCAAAAAAAAGAAGCTTTGAACATTTTTTTTATCTCAAAAAAACATTTATTGACATAAAATCACAAGTAGTTCTTAGAAGATCAAGTAGAAGATGGCCAGAAGAAGAAGAGTTCCAATGGAGAAGATGGAAGAGGAGGAACCACCCTCGTTATCACTTCCACTACTTCCACCACCAGATGATCCTCCATCAACACATAATCCATCTTCAACTTTTCCGGGGCACTTGGATCCAGCTGGTCCCAGTTTGACATCCGACTTTTGGAAACTATCCTCTGGTCCACACATGCAATTCAGGATCCTGAACTCCTGAGGCACATGTCTCACTCTAAATATCTCGCAATCCGTCATCTCGCATCCGATGGTTTTTTGAATCGGATTGAAACAATTGTAGACGCTTTGGAAGGAATCAGCAAAATATGTCTTCTCCTTTTCTTTCATCACTTCCTGAACTCTTTCACCAACCAGCGACCACATAAAACGTCGTTCTGTTGGGTCCTTGTATTTCGAAGAGTACTTACAGAAAACCGGACGGCTTATGTTTTTGCTGTACACCTGAAATATCAATTAGTCAAGGATTACTGTAGTCTTTGTCTCACCAGTTTGTTCGCATTAGCAATTCCGAACTCTTTGGCTAGCTTTCTTCGCATTTCGTTGGCTTCATTGACTATTTCTGCTTGTTCCTTACTCGAAACGTCTTCTTTCTTGACACGAGTAGCCATTGCAGTGGAGTAGATGAAGAAGAGTACTAGAAGCACCTTCATTTTTTGATTCTTCTTCTCCAATAGTTGAAATTTGGAGAATTGATTGTGAAATGAGGGCCTAAAAGGGGGAACCCCTTTCTTTTATAGGATATGGAATGGGGTTACTCGGTCATTCACACGTGGTAATTCTCAGAACGTGTCCCTTTTTAAATAAATTGAATTTTTCGAAAGTTTCCGGGGAAAACTGAAATTTTATTAATTTTTAACATCAAATTCGGCATCTCCGCCCCCTTTTACCCCTATCCAGACGGTTTTCAGACGATTTTTGGAAATTGTGCATTTTGTCGTAGAGGTGTTTGCACACAATCCAAACTACAGTAATCCCCCCGGAAATCCTTATTTTAAGAGATAGGGGCAGCCAGAAATTGGGGTTCGGACCAGTTTTTGATGGAGATTTCGAATATGGAGTCAGATTTTTTTTTCAGATTTCGGAACTTCCGGAGTTTGAAGCCGGAAAATCTGAAAAAAGGCCCGATCTCTATCAAACTTTTTTTATTGATTTTTTCTTTTACATTACACGTTGTTCAGTGAATTTCGGATTTTAGAAGACCGCTACAAATCGAGATTAACTGTTAGTTAAGATGCCTATCATGAACATTTTTCTATCTCAAAAAATATTTATTGACAAAGAATAGTTCTCAGAAGATCAAATAGAAGACAGTCAAAAGAAGAAGAGTTCCAATAGAAAAGATGGAAGAGGAGATATCGGTGGTAGTGGCTTCTACAGACCCTCCACTTCCAGAGTCTTCACCGTTAGTTAAAAATCCGACCACACAAAGTCCATCGTCTTCAGAGTCTATTTGGCAATTGGATCCAGCTTTTCCTGTGACAACATCCGACATCTGGAACCCGGGTTCCGGTCCACAAACACAATTGGGTACATGCAACATTCGGCCATCAATATCGCATTCCATCGTTTTGCATTGAATCTCTTCTTGTTTTGGATTGATGCAATTATACGCAGAGTTTTCGGATTGTTCTATGATATCTTGCAGATTAGCTTTAAACGATGCAAGTTTAGTTTTAAGCAGATTCCTCATAAAGTTGACATCGTAGTCATGAACAGGGAAATTGATATTTTTATAAGCACACTTCGTTGGGAACGGCGAACTGTCGCTATAAACCTGAAATTTCGATTATTTCAGACATCCAATGGTCTAGTTTCTTACCAGCGCATTCATATTCGCGATATTTCCTATTTTGGCGACTTGTCGTCTCCCAGCGTTCACTTCATTGGCTGTATCAAGTTTTTCCCTCTCCGTAAGATCTGCTCTCTTGACACGAGTAGCCATTGTAGTAGACAAGATGAAGAAGAGTACCAGAAGCACCTTCATTTTTCGATTCTTCTTTTTCCAAGTCGAAATTGTGGAATAAGGGTCCAAAGGGGGGAACCCCTTTCTTTTATAGGCAATGGAATAGGGTTACCCGGTCATTTTTACGTGGTAATTTTCAGAACGTGTCCTTTTTTTTGATAGCCAATGTAATTTTTTTTTTCCAAAAAAAGTACACGCTCTGAAAATTATGACCGGATAACCCTAATCCATTGCCTATAAAAAATTGGGGTGTAGACCAGTTTTTGTCAAGGATTTTGAATCTCATGACAGATTTCTAGGGTTTTGAGTTTGAGGCATTGAAATTTTAGTTTTTCGTATTTTTTTAGTTTTTGCCAAAATTAATTTTTTTTCGATTTTTCAGAATTCATAGTTTTTCTTGTTTTTAACGACATTATCGGCTCTTCTCACTCTGAAATTTTTTCAATAGTTTGCTAGTTTTTTTTATCAAGAAAAAAATTATCAAAAATTTTTTTTTCCAGAACTCCAGATTTTTTTCTTTCAAAATCTGAATTCACAGCTATTTTCATTTTTCCCACCCTGAAATTCGGATTTTCCGCCCCCTTTTACCCCTATCCAGACGGTTTTCAGACGATTTTTGGAAATTGTGCATTTTGTCGTAGAGGTGTTTGCACACAATCCAAACTACAGTAATCCCCTGGAAATCCTTATTTTAAGAGATAGGGGACCCCAGGAATTGGGGTTTAGATCAGTTTTTGTCAAGGATTTCGAATTTGTGGTCGGGTTTTAGTGATTTTAAATTTCAGACTCCGAAATTTCAGTTTTTTTCCAAAACTGCATTTTTTGAGGAATTTGAACTTTTTTCTTTTCAAAATAACGATTCAATTTAGAATTTTAGACTAAAACCTATAATTTTTAATTTATGCAGAAAAGAGCTCACGGGAAAACTAACAAGAAGTTTTTCAAACAATAAATATATTTTCGAAAAAGGGCACGTTCTAAAAATTACCACGTGTGAATGACCGGGTAACCCCATTCCATTTTCTATAAAAGAAAGGGGTTCCCCAATGGGACCCTTATTCCACAATCAATTATTGTGATATCAACTTTCAACCCTCATTGAAGAATCCGAAAGAATGAAGGTGATCGTTGTGATCGTCCTTCTCTTCATCTACTCCACTGCAATAGATACTCGTGTCAAGAGAGGGGATCTCACGGACAAAGAAAAACAAGGCACAGCCGATGAAGTGAACGTTGGGCGACGACAAGTCGCCAATGTAAGAAATATCGCGAATATGAATAAACTGGTAAGAAAATAACCTGCTGAATGTCTAATAAAATCGAAATTTCAGAGTTATAGCGACAGTATGTCGTTCCCTAGCAAATGCGTTTACAAAAATGTCGGTTTCACTTTTTATGATGATGATATCAACTTCATGCGGAATCTGCTTAAAAATAAGCAAAAAGAGTTCAAAACTAACCCGACACAGATTATACAACAATCCGAAAACTCGGCATATAACTGCATCAATCCGAAACAAAAAACGATTCGATGCAAAAAAATGGATTGTACTGTCGATGGCCGAACTGTCCATAATCTACCCAACTGTGTTTGTGGACCGGAATCTAGTCTCAAACTTGAGGAGTTTGACACTGGAAAGCCTGGATCCAAGTGCCCCGGAAAAGTTGACGATGGACTCTGTGTGGTGGACACTGGCAATCTCGCTTCGACTGTGTTCGCTTTTCTCTCATTGGCCGTCTTCTATTTGATCGTCTAGAAGCCTCTTTTGTATTCCTTGTCAATAAATATTTTTTTTGAAAACAATTTTTTCTCGAGACAGAATGATTCGAAACTTAAAAAAAATTTTTCCGAGTTTTCGTGAAAATTCTGAAGTTCCTAGCCATTATCAGCCCCTCCCACTATGAATTTCGGATTCTCCGGCCCCTATTACCCCTATCCAGACGGTTTTCAGACGATTTTACGAAATTGTGCATTTTGTCGTAGAGGTGTTTGCACACAATCCAAACTACAGTAATCCCCCCGGAAATCCTTATTTTAAGAGATAGGGGCCCCAGGAATTGGGGTTTACACCAGTTTTTGATGGGGATTCCGAATCTGAAGTCAGATTTGAAGAATTCCGGGGTTTTGGGTAAGAAAATCCAGTTTTTCGTATTTTTGTGATCACTTTTCTACAAAACATTCAACTTTTTTGATGAAAAACTATTCTAATTCAAATAAACGTATTTTCAACAGTAGAAAAACAATTGAAAAAATCCCCATCCACACTAAAAAAAGTTTTTCAAGCAATGAAAAATTCCCCTCAAAAAAGGGACACGTTCCAAAAAAAATCTCCACGTATTATTAATGACCGGGTAACCGTAATCCATCCCCTATAAAAGAAAGGGGTTCCCTCCTCAGACCCTCATTCCACAATTAAATTGTGCTCTCACCACCAACTCGCGCCTCGAACAATGAAGTCGCTTCTACTCACCCTCCTTCTCATCGGCTCCACCGTTGCCATGGCCACCAATCGTTTGAAGAAAGCCGATCCAACTGCTTCGGAAAGGAAGGAGATAGTCGATGAGTTCAACAAAGGACGTCGTGAAATGGCCAAGAAGGCCGGCAGTGAGATGGCTAATATGAATAAGTTGGTAAGCACTTTTTCTCAAAAAACCGGACTCCTGAGCCATTTCTAGCTCCTCCCACCCTAAAATTCGTCATCTCCGCCCCCTTTTACCCCTATCCAGACGGTTTTCAGACGATTTTTGGAAATTGTGCATTTTGTCGTAGAGGTGCTTGCACACAATCCAAACTACAGTAATCCCCCGGAATTCTTTAATTTAAGAGATAGGGGCCTAGGAAAAAGTAGCTAGGTGTAGTTTTTGGCGCTGAATTTGAAAATGATGTTAGTTTCGAGTTTCGAGTTCCGCTAAAATCCGAAATTTTGATTTTAAAATTTTTTTAAAAAATCCGTCTTCCCAGCTATTTATAGCTCCTGCCACCCTAAAATTCGAATTCTGCGCACCCTTTTACCCCTATCCAGACGGTTTTCAGACGATTTTTGGAAATTGTGCATTTTGTTGTAGAGGTGTTTACACACAATCCAAACTACAGTAATCCAAAATCCTTATTTTAAGAGATAGAGGCTTAGAAAAAAGTGTCTAGGGGTAGTTTTTGGTGCTGAATTCGAATTTGACACTAGTTTCTTATTTTGAAAGCATGAAAATCCGGAAATTTTGAGTTTTTTGAAAATTCAAAATTTTTGAAAATTTCAATTTCCAAAAAAATTTCGATATCTAGGATTTAGAGTTTTCAGTTCAATTTCAAAATTAATCTTTTGAGTGACCTATTTTTTCAGAGTTGGAGTGACGAAGTGCCATTCCCAGACGATGAATGTAATCTTGTAACGGAATTCGAAGTCACAGATGGTGCCGATTTTATGGACAAATTCATGATTATGGCGTCAGAAAAGGCAAAAACGGATCCGGAGAAGGCGTCCAAACTCGCGGAGCACACAATTTTCAATTGCTTCAATCCGAAACAAACTGCAATTCGATGCAAAGAACAGCCATGTATGATCAATGGGAAACCAATGCAAATCCCCAATTGTATTTGTGGACCTGAATCTGGACTCCATAAGACTGATTTCATAATGGGACCAGCTGGATCCAAATGTCCTGGAGCTGTTGACGATGGACTCTGCGTTGTTTCGAATATTGGATACATGAAAGGAAAGGGGGAAGGTGAAATGATCGAAGGATCCGAAGGTTCGAAAGAAAAAAAGGGTGGTAACAATGATGCCTCTGGAATCTTCTCCATTGGAACCCTTCTCCTTTTGGCCATCTTCTATTTGATTGTCTAAAGAAAGAGAACTTTAACAATACAAAATTATCCAATCTGAAATAAAAATTTCTGAAGATTTGATTTTCCGACTTTTTTCGAGTTTTTTCGATTTTCTCGAGCCGAAACGAGCTCAGGTGCTGAAATTGGGTTTTTGTGGGCGTGGCTTGAGCCCTACCTGGCTCAAAATATTTTTTTCAATATCAGCAAGTGTTTAGCTTTCAAATGACTACCCACAAGCCTTTATTCCGTCGACTTTCAAATTTCGACCCTCTATGCGCCTTTAAAAATTCGCGAAAATCTACTTTCGCCTATAACTCCGCCCATTTTGTTTAAATCGCTTTGAAATTTTGAAATTCAGATTCAACTTGGCAAGACAGTTCAGAAAAGTACCCACAAGCCTATATTCCTAACAATTTTTAGATTTTGGGTCCCACCACGAAAATGCATTTTCTACCGTATCTGATCCATTTTTGTGCCAACTCAGAATTTTTTTAAAGTTTTTTGAACTCAGCGCATCAAAACGGTTCAAATGAGTATAATAATGACTAGATTCCGATAGTTTTTAATTTTTGACATTTTGGGTCCCGCCACGAAATTACAAAAAATGTCGTAACTCGCTTAATTTTGGCTCAAACCCAAAAATTTTTTAAGTATTAGATTTAGCTAATTTTTTCGGTTCAGATGAGTATAATCATGACTAGATTCCAAAAATTTTGGATTTTCCATATTTTAGGTACCACCACGAAGGTACCGTAACCTGGTCAGTTTTGAAGATGACGTCTAGAAACTTGATTTTTGGAATTTATAGCATCGAGAACTTTCAGAAAAAAAAATCGATCTCATTTATTCCCTACAATGACACAGTGGTTCGTGTCGAATTGAGTCCGTACACTCAACAGTACCACCATATTCATCCAATCGAAGAACCTTCTCGAATTCCGTTTTATCCGTCGATGGATCGTATTTTAAAAGCGTCTCGAAATAGGCATACTGTGGACTTTTGGTCTTGACAGCGATACGGTAGGTGGTGAAGTTAGCCGTGTAGGCAAATTCCAGTAGACTTGTCACCTGAAAGGAAAATTTTCAAAACAATGGTAACCCATGCATGATTATACTCATTTAAACCGCCTTGACTTGCTGATTTTGATTATATATTTTTCATAGCCAAAATCCCAAAAACCATCTAGATACGGTAGAAAATGTATTTTTGGGTCTCGACACGAAAACTCGGAAATTCAGGATTTTTGTGACTTTGATAGAATTTTCAAACTCAGCGCGTTAACAGCTTTGAAATGAGTATAATGAAGCCCAGGTTACGATAAATTCTGAATTTTCGGGCCGTGGGTCTCGCAGCGAAAATACAAAACTACCGTATCTTGGTCAATTTTTTTCCAAACTTAAAAATTTTTGAAGAATTAGATTTAACAAGCCAAGCCGGTTCAAATGAGTATAATTACGACTAGGTTACGGTATTTTCAAAATTTTGAGATTTTGGGTCTCCCAGCAGGCATCTAAAAAATACAAAAACTACCGTATCTCGGTCAATTTTCATCCAAACTCAAAAATTTTTCAGACTGTTGTATTTAGTTAGTTAAGACGGTTCGAATGAGTATAATCACGACTAGGTTACAGTAATTTACAATTTTTGCCCTTTTGGGTCCCACCCCGTTTTCAAAGGCGCATAGGGCTCAAACGTCAAAATGGAGGGAAATAGGGCTTGTGGGTACTTTTCTGAAAGCCCTAGACTAGCAGATCTCTAAAATAACATTCTCAGCCCGAAAAACCTACCGTATCCAGTTCAAATTCCTCGCACAATCCCTGAAACCGGGGTTCCAGGGCGAGTTGCTCGTGAACATAATCCAAGACTTTTTGACCAAGAAGTAGTTTGAATTGCTCACTTTAAAATAATTAAATTACTTCAAAAAAAATCTAGGCCACGCCCCCTTACTCTACGATTTCCCGTTTTTCGACCTGACATATACAGTATAGCTGTGGGATGGGTAGGGTGGCACAGGTTCTCGGGTAATCCGGTTGTCTTCGAATCAACGAATTTCCTTTTTCGTTTGGAATATTGATTGGATTACGGTCTTTGAAATGGGCAATTGGTTGGTACTGTAATCCGGGGTACTGTAGTTTTTTAGAGAGGGTTACTGTACCTTGAGGATGTCCAGGAGAGTAGCCCGGGTATCGAAATGCGTTTGGAGTTGCTTGGAATTGGTTTTTAGGGTTTCTAGAATTCCGAATTCCGACCCACGAAGATTTTTTGGAATCGAGATGGAGAGATACGGGTTGTCCCGTTCAAATGAGCCGAGTTCTGTCATCAGGTGCTGTAATTGGGGGTTTGGGGGCGTGGCTTAATTCTAATCCAGCTAAAAATATGTTTTTCAAAATCAGCAAGTCAAGAGCTTTCAGAAAAGTACCCTCAAGCCTATATTCCACGTAACTTTGAAAACTGGGGTCCATGCGCCTTTAAAGTCGTGGTGGGACCCAAAAATGAAAGTTTTGAAACCTGGTTATCATTATACTCATTTTAACCGGCTTAACTAGCTAGATCCATTAATCCAAAAATTTTTGAGTTTGGACCAAAACTGACTGAGTTACGGTAGTTTTTCCATTTTCGTGGCGGGACCCAAAATCCCAAAAATTCGAAGTTACCGTAATATAATCATGATTATACTCATTCAAACCGCCTTATAAAGTTAAATTCAAAACTCAAAGAATTTCCCGATTTGGACTAAAACTAGTCGAGTTACGATAGAAAATGTATTTTCGTTGCGAGACCCAAAGACCCAAAAATTCAAAATTATCGTAACCTAGGCATATTTATAATCATTCAAACCGGCTTAGCCTCCCAATTTCCAAAATAAAATTTTCAAATCGAAAATCCCAAAATTGACCAAGTTACGGTAGTTTTTGTTTTTTCGTGGTGGGACCCGAAAATCAAAAAATGCTCAGAATATAGGCTTGTTGGTACTTTTCTGAAAGCTCTTGATTTGCTAATTTAGAATCCAGCAAAATAAATTTCAAAATCCGCAAAAAAAAAATTAGGCTCCGCCCCCTTACCTCTCCAAACCGATAACCATGATCGGCGGCGAAGAAGACGAACGAGTTCTCCAATGTTTTCTTGTTTCTTTTGAAAAAATTGATTAAGAATTGATCCATTCGTTTGATTCCATCCACTTGATTATGACTGATTTTGGCAGGCCACATCCATGAAAAAATCGGGCGGTCTGAACGGAAAAAGAGGGTTTTGGAAGTTCAAGGGGCGTGGCTTAGCGGGGGGTAGAGATAGAGGGGTGACGTAAAAAACAAAGTTGTAGGGGACATCAAGTTGATCATTTTTGTCTCTTAACCCAAGAGTCTATCAGTTACAGTAGCCGAGTTATGCGCCTTTAAAGTTTGGCTCAGCTTTTTCTTGTATTCAAACTTCAAGGGGGCGTGTCTAGCCAGGGAGTAGAGATAGAGGTTTGGTGCAAGAGACAAAGTTGTAGTAAATATTAAGCTGATCATTTTTGCCTCTTGCCCCGTCTTTCTATCTCCTACCGTAACCCACCTGTATAAACATTAAGACTCTGTTCCAGGTAATCAAACATGGCATGATGATACTCTTTGCAGAGAGAACCGTCTAGGCGGTTTTGTGTTGATCGGGATCCCCGACGTTCTTGGATGTGATTGAACACTCGGAAATTATGGTCGACGAACTCGTTATCGAAGCCGACGCACGTTGGGAAGCTGTCCAGGAGGCTAAACACTCCGTCTTCCATGAGTACCGTCTGAAACACATTTTCTACCGTAACCCGGCTAGTTTCTGTCATAATCGAGAATTTCTCTCATTTTCGGATTTAGCAAATCAAGCCGGTTCGAATGAGTATAATCATGACTAGGTTACGGTGATTTTGAATTTTTGGATTCATGGGTCTCGCCAGAAAAACACATTTTCTACCGTAACCCGGTCAGTTTTCATCTAAACTTGGAAATTTTGTGATTAATCAACTTAGCTCGTCTAGACGGTTCAAATAAGTATAATCATGACTAGGTTCTGAGCAAGTTTCAATTTCGGGTCTATGCGCCTTTAAAGTCGCGCCAGGACCCAAATTCAAAAATTGCTCAGAATATAGGCTTGTGGGTACTTTTCTGAGAGCTCCCGACAAGCTGAGAAAGACTCCAACAATGGATATGCAAAATTTCAGAAAATTCAGATTTTCGTGGCGAGACCCCAGAGTGGGAAATTTCAATTTTTTCGATTTTTGAAAAAAATTGGTTTTTTTTGGTATTTAAGTGAGAGTACGGTAATTAACTAGTTCAAAGCTTCAAAATGACTATAATCACGACTAAGTTACAAATATTTTAAATTTTTGGACTTTGGGTCTCGCAGCGAAAATACAAAAACTACCGTATCTTGGTCAATTTTCATTGAATTTCAAAAATTCTTAGACTATTGAATTCAGCTAATCAAGTCGGTTCAAATGAGTATAATCACAACTAGGTTCTGCGCAGTTTCTAATTTCGGGTCCCACCATGACTTTAAAGGCGCAGAACCCCCAATTTAAAAATTGTTCGGAATATATGCTTGTTTATACTTTTCTGAACCGTCTCAACGAGCTAAATTGAATGCGCGTAACGAGAACTCATGAAAATGAGTCTCCGCTCCAAAAAATTCCGTTTACCGCATGAAAAAGAGTCTTACCGCATATCCAGCCCTGCTAAAATCCTTAAAAATGTGTGATTGGTCATCCAATTTGGTCTCACACGACGTATCAAAATCCCAGTCGGGTTTAATCTCCGCCCAATCGACACGTCTACCGTATTCCGTCGATTTGCCGAACCATAGGGGGAAACCGTTGGGCTTACTGTTTTCGGCAAGTTTATTGACAAATGGGAACTCAATTCCTTGGAATTCCGTGTAAAAATACTCGAGAAATGCTGGAATCGATCGGCGGGCCATTCCCCAGTTCATCGAGTCTACAGTAATCACTATGACGTTGGGGAGTCCGGGTACGGTAGCCGGGGGGCGGGGTTTTGGTATGACCTGCGTGTGAATGGTACCGTAAGCCTCTTGATTCTCATCCCAACACACTGCTTCTAGAAATTCACAATGCACACGTCCTGGCGGTTTAAATGCGTCTTCGACGACCTCTCTAGCTGACTTGGTTCCATCGAAACATCTGGAAGGCGAGAGAGTGGAGAGCGCAGAGAAATGGTAACTTTAAAGGCGCATAACTCGGTTACGGTAGGAGATAGAGGTGCGGGGCAAGAGACAAAAATGATTAGCTTGAAATCTTCTACAATTTTGTCTCTTGCCCCGACTTTCTATCTCCACTCCCCGCCAAGCCACGCCCCCTAGAAGTTGGAAGTCAGAAATGAACGCAATAAAAAGTTTAAAGGCGCATAACTCGGCTACCGTAACCGCTAAAGACTTGGCCCAAGAAACAAAAATACTCAGCTTGATGTTCTATACAACTTTGCCTCTTGCCCCACCCCTCTATCTCTTCACCCCGCTGAGCCACGCCCCCTGAAACACTCACTTCGCTTTACAGTCCACCCCTTCTTTGAGGATCCTCCACGTTGAGTTCACCAACTCGGTCCAGACCTTCGGAATGCATTCAAACGTTGGATCAGTCTCTTTCATCTCTTTTTTGACCCCATCGTACCAAATATCGTAATCCGGAAGAACACACACGTTAGCGGCGTCTCGGGACTTGTCCACGTGGCGGAATGAGGAGGGAAATGGGATACTGTCGGGAGGGATTTTTGGACCAGTGGTTTGTCTTACGTTAGACCCTACAAGTTTTTCTGTAAGTCACGACACGTCTGGAAACCAATTTTTTTCGAAAATTGACCGGAAATTTGCCGGGCTACGGTAACTGGAAATTTTGAAACTACCGTAATCCAGTCAATTTTGATCTAGGATCTATGAAAATAGTATTTTTGGATTCAGCAAGATGAGAGCTTTCAAATAAGTATAATCATGCCCGGGTTACGGTAATTTTGAATTTTTTTGAAATTGGGTCTCACCACGGAAACATATTTTCTGCCGTAACCCGGTCAGTTTTGAGTTTTAGGTGTTAAAAACAAAGTATTTTGATTCAGCGCGTCAAGGCGGTTCAAACGAGTATAATCTTGCCTGGGTTACGGTAATTTTTTTGATTTCGGGTCTCGACGCGACTTGAAAGGCGCAGGGGTGACGAAATTCAAAATTACCGTAACCCAGTCATGATTATATTCATTTGAACCGTCTTGACGAGCTGAATTCAAAAATTAAAGAATTTTTCGATTTGAACCGAAACTAGCTAGGTTACGGTAGAAAATGTGTTTTCGTGTCGAGACCCAAAATTAAAAATTGCACGGAATACCGACTTGTGGACACTTTTCTGAACCGAAATGACGCGCTAAATCCGAATATCTTAGTTAAAACTCACCTATCCTCGTGGTTTTAGATTTATATACAGATTTATGTACTGTAGCATAGAGAATGAGGCCAACGACCACTAAACCAATGATTATTTTGCAGTTAACTCTGGAATTTCGGAGGTTTTAGGGTGGTTTGATGGGTCCTTCGGTCACCTTTTCATGATTGCGCGGAGCGGAAATATTTTTTTTCTTGGAGACGCTGGATTTTTTATTCCACCGCGGGCCACGTGGCAGAAATTGAGGGTCCACGGGAAAATGTAATTTTTTGCACAGAATATAGGCTTATGGGTATTTTTCTAAGAGCGCTTGACGTGCTGAACACGATTCTAACATTTATTAACAACAAAAACTGAGTTACAGCCTTTATCCCAGTAATTATTACAAAAAATGAGTTTTTCTTTATTTTTTTAAAATTTTCGCCGAATTTTCTTCACTAAAACTTTATTTATATCTATTTTTTATTTACAAACTCAATTTTCTTTCAATTTCCAACATTTTCCAACATTTTCAAGTTTATTTTCGGCTATTTCCAGCCATTTCCTTTTAATCCCGATGGCCGCGGCTTAGAAACCCGGGGAGGCCACGCGGCAAGCGCGCTCCACCGCACACCCTTCATTTTCGTATTTCAAAGTAGATTTATCGAGTTTTTGCCCGTTTTTGATGGTTTTTCGTTATTTTTTCTTGTTTTTAGAGTGAAACATTAAATTTGGAATGATTTTTCAAACTGAAAATGTAAAAAAAATTATGAAAATCAAGAGAAAAATAAAGAAAATCGATTTATTTGAAAAACATTAATTTCCATTGGTTTTAGTCCGTTTCGAGTCGTTTTTTAAGAGTGAAATAGCTAGGAAAATGTGATAAAAACCATTTGAAACCTCTGGAAACATTGATTCCTCTCGAAAAATGTGTTTTCTCAAAAAAAAATAGAATTTTTGAGAAAAAAAAAATTGTTTTCGGGTGTTTTCGATTGATTTTAATCAGTTTTTCTGGGTTAAATAGCAAGAAAAACGTGATAAAAACGTTAAAGACCTTCAAAAAACCTTATTTACCTCAAAAAAACTCCTTTTCCCCAAAAAACCCCTAATTTTTCAGAAAATGGTGGATATCGCTCCGAATAGCACTCTCTACATCAACAATCTCAACGAGAAAATCAAAATCGATGAGCTTCGGAAATCGCTCGTCGCCGTTTTCAAACAATTCGGTGAAATCGTCGGTGTGATGTGTTTCAGGACGTTGAAGATGCGCGGTCAGGCACACGTCATTTTTACTGATGTAAGTAGAGGAAAATAGCCGGAAAACGAGGTTTTTGGGTTAAAAAAATGGCTAAAACCAGGATTTTTGAGCTAAAAACCATATTTTCTTTCAGATTTCATCGGCAACGGCGGCGAAAGAGGCTCTCACCGGATTCCCGTTCTACGAGAAGCCAATGGTAAGGAAAAGTGTATTTTTAGCTGAGAATCATCGTTTTAAAGCTAAAATTCGCAATTTTAAGCTCAAAAATTGCGTTTTTCACCTGAAAAACAGGGATTTTCAGCTATTTTTCAACAATTTTTCACGAATTCTTCATCAATTTTCCATTTTCCAGAAGATCCAATTCGCTCGTGAAGACGCTGACGTCATCGCAAAACAAAAAGGAACGTATGTCGATCGTCAACCGAAATATCTATCGGAGAAGATTCAGAAGAAGCCAAAGAGCCGGAAGAGAGAGAATGGAGGAGATGGACCAGCCCCACCGAATAAAATCCTCTTCTGTACTAATCTTCCGGATACGGCAACTGCCGAGATGTTGGAGATTATGTTCAATCAGTATGTTTTCTTGGATTTTGAAGAAAAATAGGAGGAAAAATGGATTTTTCAGAAAGAAAAATAATTTTTTTTCTGTGGAAAACCTAATTTTTTAGGCTGTAAATCCTATTTTTACCAGGAAAATCCTTTTCAAAAAATCGGCTAATAACTAATTTTCTCAATGAAAAAGCTTGATTTTCTAGGTCGAAAACCATTTTTATGCTAAAATCCATATTTTTAGCCTAAAAAACCCAAACAATCGGGTAAAAACTCAAAATTTAAAAAAAACCAGTAGAAAGTCGAGGTTTTTAAGCTAAAACCCCCAAAACATCAGCTGGAAACCCATTTTTCCAGTGAAAAACTGGATTTCGGAACCAAAAAAAACTATTTTTAACTGGAAAAACCTGGTTTTCAGTCTAAACTTTCGAAGAAAAGCCCCTTAATCCCCCTAAATTCCAGATTTTTTGCCTAAAAATCAGCTAGAGCCATCAAAAAAGTTTTTAGTAAAAACCCATTTTTTCAGTGTAAAGTTTTAAGCTTAAAACCCCGAAAAATCGGCAAAAAAGTCTTTTTTACCGCAGAAAGTCTGATTTTCTAGAGTGAAAACCCTATTTTCTACACTTAAATCCACGTTTTAGCAGAACAACCATCTAAATAAAATCCACTTCACCAGTCATTTCCACCCAAAAACCTCCATTTTCCAGATTCTCCGGCCTAAAAGACATCCGAATGGTTCCAAATCGTCCAGGAATTGCATTCGTCGAATTTGACACTGATTCACAGGCGATTCCTGCAAGAACGACGCTCAATAACTTCCGAATCACTGCCGAACACGTCATGCGTGTCGATTATGCAAAGAAATAGATGGAGAATCGATATAATTATTTATTTATTTTCGTTGCTTTTTCCAGGGTTAAAACCCCTTTTTTCTCTCAAAAAATCTCATTTTCCTTCAAAAACTATATATTTCCACCCTATCCATCTGTTTCTCTATCCCTTTTTCTCTGTTCATTTGTAAAAATCCCATCTTTTTTTTCATTTTCTTAATAATTTCCATCATTTTCTCTATTTTCCCTTTGAAAAAATTTATTTATTATGTTTTTTTCCGAGAATTTTGACTTTCTTTGACATTTTTCTGGGTTGCCTAACCCTTTTTCTATCTATTTTTCGTTATTTTCCATTTTTTCAGCAGGAATTTGCAGTTTTTAGCCGAAATTTCCTTATTTTTGACCTTTCCCCTAATTTTTAACTATTTTCGACGAATTTCCAGAGAAACTAGTCTTCATTGTTGAAAGGAGAAGAAATGGCTGATATCAATCCGAATCATACCATCTACGTCAACAATCTCAATGAGAAGGTTAAGAGAGATGGTGAGGGTTTATGGCTTTGAATGGGGGTTTTCAAACTTTTTTCGCTTCAAAAACCTCGAAAAACAGGATTTTTGAGCCCAAACTAGCCCTTTTCAACCTAAAAATGAGGATTTAAGCCCCAAAATGACAGTTCTAGGCCTTTTAACTCAAAAATATGAAAATGCGATTTTTTGGCTCTTTTTTCACCTGAAAAAGGCTTTTTAAGACTCAAAAACCTCGAACAATGGGGTTTTAGGCTTGAAATGGGGTTTCCAGGGTTTTTTTCTAGCTCTAAAGGCTCCAGAACGCTCTAATTAGCCCCAGGATTACTGTAGTACTTTTACCTTGCAGAACTGAAACGGTCCCTGCACATGATCTTCACCCAATACGGCGAAATCATTCAATTGATGTCGTTTCGAAGTGAACGGGCACGTGGACAAGCCCATATCGTCTTCAAGGAGATCTCGTCGGCCTCCAATGCACTCAGGGCTCTTCAGGTGAGAAGGGGAAATTTTTTAGGCCTCAGGCCCTTTTTTAGGTTTTTTAGGCCCGTTTTTAGTCTTTAGGCCCATTTTTAGTCTTTTTAGGCCCTTTTTATACCTTTTTAGGTCCGTTTTAGGTCTTCTTAGGCTCGTTTTAGGCCCGTTTCCCTCGTTCCCCACTAACTCCTATATCATTCCAGGGATTCCCATTCTACGGAAAACCGATGCGTATCCAATACGCCCGTGAAGATTCGGATGTGATTGCTCGAGCGAAAGGAACGTATGTGGAGAAGAAGAATCCAGGAAAAGGAGGACAAAAGCAAAAGAAACCGTATGAGAAGACACAGAAGAATGGAACAGAGAAGAAGAGAGATCAAGGGAAACCAGGAGACGCAGAGAAGACGACAGAAGAGGAAGGAGGAGAGGATCAGGGACCCGGAGTTCCCAATAATATTCTATTCTGTTCGAATATTCCAGAAGGAACGGATCCCGAACAGATTCAGACTATCTTTGGACAGTGAGTTTTCGATTTTTTGTCTTTTTTGGGATGGAATAGACGGGAAAAGGCTTAAAAGGCCTAAACTGGCCTAGAATAGCCTAAAAAAGTCCGAAAGGAACTGAAACAGCCTGAAAAAGCCTTAAATGTCTAGACAGGCCTGAAGCAGCCTAAAAAGAGCCTGAATAGCTTTAGAAAGGGCCTAGACAAGACTAACGTAGCCTGAAATAGCCTGAAAAAACCCTAAAGTAGGGCCTAAAATAGCCTCAAAATGGCCTGAAATTATTTAGAATGGGCCTGAAATAAGCCTAAAATGAGCCTAACGTAGCCTAAGAAGGCCTTGAATAATCTAAAAAAGAGCCTAAAAATAAGCCTTAAAACCTAAAAACAGGCCTGAAAAGCTTTAAAAACGGGCCTGAAATGCCCTAGAAAAGCCTAAAAACAGGCCTTAACGCCTAAAAACTAGCCTGAAAAGGGCCTAAAATAGGCTTGAACGGGACTAGATTGGGGCCTGAAAAAAACACGATTTTGAAAATATTTTGGCTTTTCAGACCGTTTTAGGCCACTTCAGGCTTTTTTCAGGCTCTTTTAGGCTCTTTTAGGCCCTTCTCTTCCTCCTCCCTCAGCCAATTTTCATCATTTTCCAGATTCCCGGGTCTCCGCGAAGTTCGTTGGATGCCGAACACAAAAGATTTCGCGTTCGTCGAATACGAATCGGAGGATCTATCGGAACCGGCTCGTCAGGCATTGGACAACTTCCGTATCACTCCAGATCATCAGATCAAAGTGAAATTCGCTTCTAAATAGCCTGTGATTTATTGCTCATTTTATGTCCTTTTTTTGGTTTTTTCCTGCCGAAAAGGCCCATTTCTACAGTAATTTATGATATATTTAATGGTCTACAGTAATAGGCCACGCCCCTTTTCCCCCTGTTTCCCTCTTCCTTCTGATCCTCACTTTTCTATATTTTCCCTGGAATTTCTGATTTTTTGATTATCATATGAATCTTGTTCTATTTGAATTCCCCCACCAAAATCCTCTTTTTTGGGTTTTTTCTCCATTTTTATCTCATTTCGGACCCCGAATTCGAATTTCCCGCCCATTTTTGACCCCCTTAGGCTTTTTCGCGGTTCTAGAACCATCTCTCTTCAGAAAAATGACGCATCGACAGACGACTACAGTAATCCCGGCACGTCTTCTACAGTTGCGACGATTGAAACACGACGATAAACATAAGCATCCGAGTTGTTGGAATTGTAAAAAAGATGTCAACGATCCGATCATTTGTCAGAAATGTAAGGATGAGCAACTAGGAAAAGGCCTGAAGAGCCTAAAAATCGGCCTAAACCCCTGTTATGACCTGAATTGGGCTAAAAGAGGCTCAAAATGACTCTGAAAATAGGCCGACAAGCCTTAAATTGTCCTAAAAAGGCCTAGAAGGGGTCTGAAACTGCCTTAAAGGCCTGAAAAATGAACCTGACAGGGCCTGAAAAGCCTAAAAATAAGCCTGAAATAGGCCTGAAACGCCTTAATATAGCCTAAAAAGTACCTGAAATGATCATGATGAGCCTCAAAAAAGGCCTGGATTAGGCTTAAATCGGGCCTGAAAAATCCAAAAAAGCCATAAAAAACTTGAAAAGCCCGAAAAATGGTATGACTTAGGCCTAAGACAGGCCTGAAAAGCCTAAAAACATCCCATTATCTTCCAGGTAACGTAATCCAACCGGTGACCAGTGAACAGGACTACTTCAACTACATGGGTGTCAAGTTCGATTTTCGACTGGATCAAGACGAATTGAAACAGAAGTAAGTTGGTGGAAGGCCTACAGGCCTAAATTTCAGCCTAAAAAGGCCTTGTTACAATCCTATCTAATCTTCCAGATTCCGTCAACTACAATCGAAACTCCATCCGGATAGATTCATGCAAGCCTCCCCCGAAGAGAAAAAACTATCAGAAGAGCATTCGAGACGATTGAATGAAGCATATAAACAACTGGCTGATCCATTCAAAAGAGCAAAATATCTGATGAAAAAGGAATATGGAGGAGAGGAAGAAGGAGATGGGAAGACAGAGGATCAAGAAATCCTTATGGAGATCCTCGAAAGAAACGAACAGATTGATGCGATGACAGAAGAGAAGGAGTTGGAGGAAGAGAGACGGAGGATTGAGGTTTGTTGAAGGGAAGAGCCTGAAATAGACCTAGAGGGACCTAAAAACGGGCCTTAAATGGGTCTCAAAAAGCATAAAATTGAGCTAAACTAGCTTGAAAATACTTTCAAAGAGGGCTTAAAAATAGCCTAAAAGGCCTTAGATAGGCCTTAATTTAAGCCTTAATCCAGCTTACAGACCTGAAAAGTGCCTAAATTCGGCCTTTAAAAATTCGAAAAAAAAACTTGTGAATCTGGCCTGATTAGGGCCTACATTAGGCCTAAAAAAGCCTATAATAGGCCTCAAAACAAGCTTTACAGGCCTTAAATTAGCCTGAAATAGGCCTCATTAAGCTTGAAAAGCTCTGAAAATAGTCTGAAAAGGCTTGTTTTATGCCTATTTTCAGGCGAATTTTAGGCCTGTAAATAGGCTTTTCAGGCTGTTTTTTGGCCTTAATTAGTCTTAGAAAGCGATATACATGCCTATGGAAGCCGAGAAAGGCCTTAAAATGGCTGAAATGCCTATTTACATGCCTAAGATTTACCCGCTAATGAGTCTAGGTTGAGCCAAAAATAGGCCTTTTTATGGCCTATTTCTGGGCATTTCAGGTCTGTTATTAGGCTTTTCAGGCCTGTTTTCAGGCTTTTCAGGCCTGTCTTCAGGCTTTTCAGGCCTGTTTTAAAACCCTTAAGGCCTGTTTTTAGGCCTTTCAGACCCATAATCCAATTAATTCTTTCAGGCCGAAATCGACTCCCATCTGGAACGTCTCGGCCATTTCTTCGAATCAAAGCAGATTCCGGAGGCCCGTGACGTCATCGGACGTCTCACTTATCTCTATTCTCTCAAGAATACGGTCAACACTAAATTGGGTCACTAGGCCACGCCCCCTTTTAGAAAAAAAGGGGCGGAGCCTATTTTTTAGTTTTCTAGTCGATTTTGAAGTAGAAAAATAAATTTTTTTTCAATTTTTTTCTTTTTTTTTTATTTCAAAAAATCCGGTCCATTTCCGTTCTCTTTTTAGCCACGCCCACTTCTATAAGCCACGCCTCTTTTTGCAGAAGATGACGTCATTATCCCCACATAAGATAGTCTCAATACCCCTTTTGAACTCGTCGGCCGGTAGACCGAAGGTTCAGATTTGCCACGTGGCAGGCAGGTTTTTCGCATCGAAGACAGGTAGGCCACGCCCCTTTTTGCAAAGACCCGCCCACTTTCAAAAAGGTTTAGGTCACGACCATTTTTGAAAAAAAAAGTTCCGAAAAAAAATTTTGGGCAGATTTTTTTAGGCCACGCCCCTTTCTTCCGGCAAGCTCCGCCCACTTTGGATATTGGGTCACGCCCACTTTTTTCTGGGGTTCAGGGTACGCTGATTTTCAAACAAAAAGTCCGAAAAATTATTGTTGGGCAATTTTCGATTATTCAAGCCACGCCCCCTTTTCTCATCGAGATCCACCCTTTCTCGGAAATTAGGCCACGCCCCTTTTTTGAACAGGTCGCGCTCATTTTTGAATTCTAAAAATGAAAATAACTCAAAAAATATTAAAAAATATTTTATTTATTTTTAAATATTTTTATATTTTTACTATCTTTTCATTTTTAGGCCACGCCTCTTTTTATTAAAGCCCCGCCCTCATTTTCTATATGCCATGCCCATTTTTCTAAAAAAAAAAATGCCCAGAAAAAATTTTGTAAGCCTAAAAAATTTTTTTAATCGAAACCAAGCCCTATTTTAATTCATGCCACGCCCCTTTTAAAATCTCCTTGCACTTTCTGTATTAGACCACGCCCATTTCTAACAAAATCTATTTGAATTTAAAACCACACCCCTTCTAAGCCACGCCCCTTTTTCAGATTCCGAATACCTAGAAAAAGAGGCTCGAGTGTGTATCAACCGTAATCCATCGTCAGAAGACTCCGCCTCCAATAACAAAGTAAATTGGCATCAGAATTCGAATTTATTACCGATTATGGATGAGTTGGTGGCTGTTTTAGTCGAATTTGGAATTGCTGATGTTTATCGAATTGGAGGAGGTCATACTGTAGAGGGAGGAGAAAGGGGCGGAGCTTCTGGGGAAGGAACGTCTTCTGGAGATTCTACTGTAGGGATTACTGTAGAAGGAGAAGAAGAACCTACAGTAACCCAAGGAACGTCTTCTTCTTCTGGAGAAGAAGCAGGAAGATCAGGGATTACTGTAGCAAAGAGACTCCTCCGAATCGAGGAGATCCCATTTGAGAATACAAAGGAATTCCGAGCGAAACGACTAGTGGTTAGAGATTTTTGGAGGAAAGGGTACGATTTTTTTATTAAAATTTTTTTGAAAAAAAATTTCAAAAAAAAATTTTTCTTCAAAATCCCGTCTTCCTGTTCATTTTTAACCCCTCCCACCCCGAAATTCGGCATCTCCGCCCCCTTTTACCCCTATCCAGACGGTTTTCAGACGATTTTTGGAAATTGTGCATTTTGTCGTAGAGGTGTTTGCACACAATCCAAACTACAGTAATCCCCCGAAAATTCTTATTTTAAGAGATAGGGGCCTCCAGGAATTGGGGTTTAGACCAGTTTTTGGCAAGGATTTCGAATATGGGGTCAGATTTCAAGTACGTTCAGTTTTTCATAACGAAAAAAATTTATTCGAAAAATAAATAATTTTTCAAAAAACTTCTGAATTTTCAAAATTTTTAAAGGAAAAAGTCAAAATACGGAAAATCCAACCCCAGATTCGGAATCCTTGACAAAAACTGGTTTAAACCCCAATTCCTACGGGTCCCTATCTCTTAAAATAAGGATTTCCGGGGGATTACTGTAGTTTGGATTGTGTGCAAACACCTCTACGACAAAATGCACAATTTCCAAAAAACGTCTGAAAACCGTCTGGATAGGGGTAAAAAGGGGGCGGAGATCCCGAATTTTGAGGTGAGAGGGACTGAAAATGAGCATGGCCTACTGAAATGACAGGAAAATTTTGGAATTTTTTCAAAATTGTCGGATTTTGAAAAAAAATTTTGTTTGATTTTTCAAGTAATTTTTAGGCTATTTAAAGCCTATTTCAAAAATATTTCAGTTTTTTCATCGCCGACGGCACTCGTTTCGGTGGCGACTATCTCGTCTATACCTCCTCCCCAAATGAATGCCATGCCCAATTCGTGCTCCTCTGCACTCCGATCACCGATTCGCAACGAATCGCCGCAATGAGATGTTGTAATCAAGTGAAAAAGACACTGATTCTAGCGACGATGTCTTCGGATTCGACTCAACCACATTATACGAAATGCGAATGGTTTCGACCGGAACTTTTTTGAAAAAGTAGGGGTTTGGGGGTCTGAAAGTGCAAAATTCGGAATCAGCGCGTCAAGACGGTTCAAAAAAGTACCCACAAGCCGGTATTCTGAGCAATTTTGGGACCCACCACGAAACACATTTTCTACCGAACCCCGGCCAGTTTTCGGATTTTTCATCTAAAAGTTATATATTCAGAACCACCAGGTTAAGCTGGTTTGAAAGAGTATAATCATGGCCGGGTTACTGTAATTTTGAATTTTTCCGATTCTAGGTCCCGACTGGAAAATACAAAAACTACCGTAATTTAGCCAAATCCGAATTTTTCGATTTGAAACTTATATTTTCGGAATCAGCAAATTATGCCGGTTCCATTGACTATAGTCTCGACTGGGTTATGGTAGTTTTAAAATGTTCGATTTTTGCCATGCGCCTTTAAACCGAAAACTGTTAATCGTGATGGGACTCATTAGAAAATAAACTAGTTGAGTTCAGCTCGCCGAAAGCTTTAAAATGAGTATAATCATGACTAGGTACTGTCATCTTGGGTCCCACCACGAAAACCAACTACCGTAATTTCGTGACGAGACCCGAAAATTCGAACATCATTGGAACCTAGTCATGATTATACTCATTTTAAAGCTCTCGACGAGCTGAATCCAACTAGCCTATTTTCAGTTAGGTCCCGCAACGATTACCGGTTTTTGGTTTAAAGGCGCATGGCAAAAATCGAAAAATTCAAAATTACCGTAACCTAGTCATGATTACACTTTTTCAAACCGGCTTAGCATGCCGAATCCAAATATAGTATTTCTGAAAGTGGAATTCAAAATTTGATTCTGAAGTTCCATGAAAAAAGTTTTTTTATTTTCGGAAAAGAATTCTAGAAGGAAATCCAATTTCCACCTGATTAAAGGCGCATGGTGTTGGTCACTGCTTTGACTAGGAAAACAACAGGTGAAAACCGAAAAAAATAATTATTTTCTCTCCGGCTCTAATCTCATTTTCCCCCTCAAAGCTACCCCAGAATTCTAGTAACTTCTTCGACTAAAAATGTGCTGGTTTGTCGAAATTATTTTCGCGTTCTTGTTACCGGTGAGTACTGTAGTTACAGTAATCAATAATTGAAAGAAAAAAGAAAATTATTTTCCAAAAAATCCAAAAAAAAAAATTTTTTTTCGAGAATTTTTTATTTTCGAAATTTTTGGTCTACAGTAATCTTCGTGCTGAAACATAATTTCCCATTTTTGATACCATATTTAGGATCAGCATGTCGAGAGCTTTCAGATGATCACCCACAAGCCTATATTCCGATAACTTTGAATTTTCACCCCCTATGCGCCTTTAAAGTCGAAATTCTTAGAAATTCAAAATTACCGTAACCAAGCCGTATTTATACTCCTTTGAACCGGCTTAACGCGCTGATCCTAAATATACCTTTTTCAAAGCCAAAAACTCAAAACTAATCAAGTTACGGTAGAAAATGCATTTTCGTGGCGAGACCCAAATCCCGAAAAATTCAAAATTACCGTAACCTAGTCATGATTATACTCATTCAAACCGTCTTGATTTGCTGATTCCAAAAATATAAGTTTCAAATCGAAAAATTCGGATTTGGCTAAATTACGGTAGTTTTTGTATTTTCCAGTCGGGACCTAGAATCGGAAAAATTCAAAATTACAGTAACCCGGCCATGATTATACTCTTTCAAACCAGCTTAACCTGGTGGTTCTGAATATATAACTTTTAGATGAAAAATCCGAAAACTGGCCGGGGTTCGGTAGAAAATGTGTTTCGTGGTGGGTCCCATTCAAACCGTCTTGATTTGCTGATTCCAAAAATACGAGTTTCAAACTAAAAATCCTAAAACCCAGTGGATTACGGTAGAAAATATTCCTTTTTTGCAGCCAGTCTCCGTGCTCCTCACCGACGGATGCGGTCTCCAATTCGTTTTCAGTATTCTTCTCACCTGCCTCTTCTTCATTCCCGGCATCGTTCATGCTTTATTTTTGATTTGTCGTCATAAGAAATAAATTATTCATTTTTTTGTGTACCGTAGTTTCGTGGTGGGACCCAAATATGAAATTTTTGCAATTTACAGTAGTCAAGTCATGATTATACTCATTCGAACAGGCTTAATTTGCTGATTCCGAAAAAATATGTTTCAGGAAAAAAATCTGAAAATTGACCGAGATACGGTAGAAAATGTATTTTCGTGGTGGGACCAAAAATATCGAAAATTCAAAATTATCGGAACCTAGTCATGATTATACTCATTTCAAAGCTCTCGGTGAGCTGAACCTAAATTTCTAACTTTCATACTGATTTTTCAAAAATTGACTGAGATACGGTAGTTTTCAACTTTGAAAAATTTCGTACTAGGACCCAAATTGCAAAAAATATGAAAATTACCGTAACCTAGTCATGATTATACTCATTTTAAAGCTCTCGAGGAGCTGAGTATGAAAATGATAACGGAAATAGTAAAAAATAGACATGAAGAGATTACTGTAGGTTTTAGATTTTCGTATATTTTTTTTTCGCTTCAAAAAATTTGGAAAAAAATTTTATTCGATATTACTTATAGAAACTGGGAGAAAAGATAATAATGTTCTTATATAATTCAAGAATGATAAAATGAAACGAAATATAATTTTAGGCAAAAAATTAATTTTCTCATTTTCTGAAATTTCAAATTTAATAATTTTATGAAGAAAATTAAAAATTCCAAAAAAAAAATTGTTCCCCAAAATTTTCAAACTAAAACTATCTGAAAAGAATTAATTTTTGCAAAATAGATAATGTTGATCAGATTTTCAAATATCAGGAAAAAATTATTTTTTCTTGCCACAAAATTTTCATCTTCCAACAATTTCTTCCCATCATCAAAAAAAATCGGCATCAAAAAACAAAAAACACTTCAAAAACCATCCTTCGAACACTCTCACACACACAAACCAAGATGTTTATCATCATTGTCTCCCTCTTCCCCCTTCTCTCCCTGCAGCAACCACGCTCCACTGAACCCCATTCTCTGCGTCTCTTTTTCTCTCTCGGGTCGTCGACGTTTCGTAAGTATTCATCACTGTTTGCATTGATTTTTGATGGCTTCAGACGTTTCTGGAACTGTTTTCCTCGCATTTTCTGGCTCCAGAATTAAAAAATTTTAAAAAAAATTCGAATATTTTTTCAGATCAGACTCAACGGGTCACCAATAATCGGAAACCATCCGATTCTTCCGAATTTTTGATTTTTCTTCGGGATCTTCAACGCTAAGTGAGTTTTCTTCTTGAAAGATAATATATGTCAAATACCTGAAAAATATTAATATGAGCAATTTTTGAGAAGGAAAGTTTTGAATTTGAAAAAACCCAACATACATAGTTTAAAATTCATTTATACTTTAATCAAGAAAAAAAACTGATAGCCCTAAACTTGAATTATATGTTAATCGAAGAAAAAACCTTTTTCTTGACGGAAAAGTTGAAATTTTCGAAAAATAACAGTACAAAAATCCAGTTTTTATATATACGTAATTTAATTATGTGATAATTGGATTATGTAAGTGAAAAATGATTGGATCAAAGTGCAAAAAGTGACATTGTTAATGTTTTCACTACTTGAAATGTAGAACAAAGAATATTTGAATGGAACATATTGATAAAAAAAGAATAATGGTTAGATTTGACAGGAAAATTGGATTTTCGAAAAAGAAAACTTTATCCAAAATTATAAAATTTTTGTTTCAGTCTTCTTGAGCTCTTTTTTTTTCAAAATAATGAGATTAGGCTAGCAAAGTCATAATTTCGGAAAATAGGGCACCTTCAAATCACTTTTTTTTCACTATCGTTCAAGAAAATTGAGCATGTTCTGACATTATTTCCAAAGATAATATGTTCCTATTCAGATTCAAGAATTTTGTATAGAAAATAAACTGTAAAGTGAAAATATTAAAAGCGGATAGAGTAAATTTTGTAACCGACTAATTATATTTTCAATTCCAACACATTAATTTTTTTTCATTTTGTAGTCCGATCTAATTATGCGATTCTGCGAGAAAAAAATATATGTACTAAACGATTTCCAATTTCTTACCAAAAACTCTTTCCGTATAATCCTATAATTAAAAACATAATAATTTTCTTCAAACTAACAATTATCTGCAAGAAATTTAAACTTTTTGAAATAAAAAGTGCACTTTAAATTTCGAAAAAATCATTTTTCTGGTACAAAAACCTGTTTTAATGTTATAATTAGACGAGACACATTCAAAGTCAATGTGAATTGAAAAAACAACGTCTAAAATATAGCTTTATTTAAAAAAAAGAATAATGCATCAAGTTTGAAGCAAACAAATAAACAAAATTCGGAAAAAAGAGTCGATGTTTCTATTCAAAAAACACTTCTTTGATAAACATGTATATTGAGGAATCAGGAAGAAATCTTCATGTATTGTTAACACTATTCATTGTAAAAAGAGTTTCAAAAGAAGAATCGTTCCACATTTTTTGCTAAACTTTTTTTTCCTGATAGAAAATATTTTCTAGTCGCTCATCTTTAGCAGCATTTATCTCGGTTCCCGATGAAGATTTTGAAAAATGGTCAAGTAGTAAAATTTTTCTCTTTATGTGAGCAATATTTTATTAGTTGACCACTTTTTAGTATCTTCATTGGGAACAGAGTTAAAATGAGCAACCAAGTCTATCAGATATTTTACGGTGATTATTAGTCTACAGAAATCTTTCAAAAAAATTCATTTCAATTTATTTGTAATATCACATTTAACCTCAGCAAGCTCTAACTTTCTATGAAAATACCCACAAGCCAATATTCTGAGCAATTTTTGACCTTTTGACCTTTTGAGCTTACAAAACCTACCGTAACTCAGCCAATTTTTGTTTTTGTGTCCTGAAGTTAATATTTTTGTGATCAGCATGTTAAGCCGGTTTAAATGAGTATAATCATGACTAGGTTCTAAAAATTTCAAAAATTTCGGGGTTTGGGTCCCACCACGAAATCACATTTTCTACCATAACTCGACTAGTTTTTGAGCTAGTGCCCCGAAACCAAGTTTTTCGGAATCAGCAAGTTGAGTCGCGTTAGACCAGTACCAAATACCACTAGATTTAAAAAAAAATTCATTTTACAAAAAAAAATTTCCAAAAAATCGAAAATTTTCAAAAAAATGTTTTTCGAAAATTTTCCCGAAACTAAAAATATCACAAAAACCACCAAAATTAAGCATGTCCGAATCTTCATCTCTCGCTTCTTTCACATCATCCCCTCTAATCGTCCTAATCCACATGTCTCTCTCACCCCATTGCCTGCCCTGCCCTAACACCTTGCTAATCTATTCCAGATCCCCTGGTCGTCATCCTTGAAATCTGGTGTGAGATTTCAGCAGAATAGGTGGCTGTTGCTCTTCGGACAGTCCAGCGGAGAAAATCAAACCGCCGGACGAGATAATGGCGTTTCACGAGTATCCCGTCACCCAGGACTATCGGATTAGTCGGAAGGTGGGCTATTTTTTTCTCATTCAAAGTTAAAAGTAATATGATAGTTAGATTCAGCTCCTCGAGAGCTTTAAAATGAGTATAATCATGATGTGGTTACGGTCATTTTGAATTTTTTTGACATTTTGGGTCCCACCACGAAAACGCATTTTTTACCGTAATCCGGCTGTTTCAATCCAAACTCGAAAATACTTGTATTTTTGAAATCAGAAAGTCAAGGCAATTCAGAAAAGTATTCACAAGCCTATATTCTGAATAGTTTTCGATTTTGGGTCCCGCAACGAAAATCGAAAAACTACCGTATCTCGGTCAACTTTTGATTTTTTGTTTTGAAACTTGAATATTCAAAATCAGCGAAATAAGCCGGTTCGACTGAGTATAATCATGACCGGGTTACGGTCATTTAGAATTTTCCGACATTTTGGGTCCCACCACGAAAACACATTTTTAAACCGTAACTTGGCTAATTTTTGATTTTTTGCCCTGAAATTCTTATTTTTGAAATCAAAAAATTAAGCCGGTTCCAATGATTATAATCTTGACCGCGGACCGGTAGTTTTCAATTTTTCGATTTTTGCCATGCGCCTTTAAAGCCAAAACCTTGAAATCGTTGCGGGACCTATCTGAAAATGGGCTTGTTGTATTTAGCTTGTCAAGAGCTTTGAAATAAGTATAATCATGACTAGGTTCCGATGACATTGGGTCACGCCACGAAAATCGAAAATTTCGAACTACCGTAATTTCGTGGCAAGACCCACCAAATTTCAAAATGCTTGCAACCCTATCATGATTATACTCTTTTGGAAGCTCTCGGCGAGCTGAATCTGAAAATATTAATTTGAGATTGAGATTTTGAAAATCCACTGGATTACGATAGTTTTTGAGACCCAAATTTTCCGATTTCCGTTGCAAAGCCCAAAATCAAAAATTGCTTAGAATATAGGCTTGTGGGTACTTTTCTGAAAGCTCTCGACGAGCTAAATCCAATGGTTACATTAAAATGAGCATTCTCTGCAGGTACTGGGCGTGGGCATCAATGGAAAAGTGGTGGAGTGCGAGAATCGTCAGACAAGTGAAAAATACGCTCTAAAAGTGTTGAGAGACACAGAAAAAGCGCGTCGAGAGGTGGAATTACACGTCATGGCGTCAGGACATCCACATATTGTTTCGATTCACGACGTCTATAAGAATTCCTATAATGGGGTCGACTGTCTTCTGGTGGTCATGGAGAATATGAAAGGAGGAGAGCTGTTCAATCGGATTCAAGAGAGAGGACAGAAAGCATTTACTGAAAGAGAAGCTGCTGGAATTGTCAACGAAATCTGCTCGGCAGTCGCCCATTTACACCGGATGAGCATTGCTCATAGGGATTTGAAACCCGAAAATCTTCTTTATTGGTGAGGGGGCGGAGTCTAATCGAAAATTATTTTTTTAGCGGGAAATTTTAAGTCAGCTCGATGAGAGCTTTAAAATGAGTATAATCATGATAGGGTTACGATACTTTTGAATTTTTTCGAAATTTGGGTCCCACCACGAAAAACAAGAAATCACATTTTCTACCGTAACTCTGTTAACTTTGAGATTTTCACTTTGAAAAAAATATATTCGGAATCAGCAAGTGAAGCCGGTTTCAATGACTATAATCTTGACTGGGTTACGGTAATTTTCAACATTTCGATTTTTGTCATGCGCCTTTAAACCAAAACCGTAGATTGTTGCGGGACCTCTCTGAAAATAGGCTAGTTGGATTCAGGTTGACGAGAGCTTTCAAATGAGTTTAGTCATGACTAGGTTTGAATAACTTTGAATTTTAGTGGGTCCCGCCACGAAATTACGGTACATTGTTTTTGTGGCGGGACCCCGAAAATTCAAAAATCATCGGAACCTAGTCATGATTATACTCATTTCAGAGCTCTCGGTGAGCCAAATTCATCTAGCAAATTTATAGGTGGGTCCCGCCACGATTAGGGGTTTTTGGTTTAAAGGCGCATGGCAAAAATCGAAAAATTGAAAACTACCGTAACCCGGTCAAGAATATAGTCATTAGAACTGGCTTAGCTTGCTGACTCCAAATATAACAAGTTCAAAGTCAAAAACTCAAAATTGCCCGGGTTACGGTAGAAAATGCATTTTCGTGGCGAGACCCTATTTTTAAAAATTTTCAAAGTGACCGTAACCCCGTCGTGATTATACTCTTTTTGAAGCTCTCGGCGAGCTGAATTCAAATTTGACGTCAAAAATAGAAAAACCAAAAAAATAAAATTTTATTCCAGCACCCCAGCCGCCAGTGCCGCCCTGAAACTCACCGATTTCGGGTTCGCTAAGAAGACGGATGAGTCGGAGCCTCAGGGGCTTAAGACCGCCTGTTTCACACCGTACTACTGTGCCCCTGAAGTACTCGGAACTGAGAAATACGATAAATCATGTGATCTATGGTCAATTGGAGTCATCATGTATATTTTGTGAGTAGATTTTTTTTCGGCTGGAAAAAAATGTTTCAAAAAATTAATTCAGATTATGTGGCTACCCACCATTCTATTCCCAGCATGGTCAACCAATGTCGCCGGGAATGAAGGCCAAGATCAAGTCGGGACAGTACACGTTCCCGAGTCCCGAATGGGATTGTGTTTCGGAAGCAGGTTGGTTTAGAGATTTTGGAATTAAGACAGTTGGATTCAGCTCGTCAAGAGCTTTGAAATGAGTATAATCATGACTAGGTTACGATTGTTTTGAATTTTGGGTCTCACCACGAAAAAACATTTTCTACCGTAACTTGGTTAGTTTTGGGTTTAAGGCATCAGGAAAAATATTTTTGGAATCAGCGCGCTAAGCCGGTTCTAGCGAGTACAATCATGACTAGGTTACAATAATTTTGAAGATTTTTGCAATTTGGGTCTCCCGACTGGAAAACACAAAAACTACCGTAACTCGCTTTATTTTTATTTTTTGGACGCGAAACTAATATTTTTGAATTCAGCACGTTAAGCCGGTTTGAATGAGTATAATCATGACTATGTTCCAAGCATTTTCAAAATTTCGGGTCGATGCGCCTTTAAAGTCGTGTCGAGACCCAAAATCGAAAATTGCTCAGAATATAGGCTTGTGGGTATTTTTTTGAAAGCTCTCGGTGAGCTGAACCCGGATACATTGTCAAAAATCAAAAAATTCCTGAAATTACCAGTTTTCGTGGTGAGACCCATTTTTGGAATTTTAGGTCAAAAATTAAAATCACCGTAACCCAGCCAAGATTATAATCTTTAGAACCGGCTTAATTTGCTGATTCCAAAAATATAAACTTTGTGACCGAAAAATCAAAATTGACTAAGTTACGGTTGTTTTTCTATTTTCCAGCCGGGACCCAAAATCCAAAAAATTGAAAGTTACAGTAACCTAGTCATGATTATACTTATTCAAACCGACTTAGCGTGCTGAATTAAAAAATATAAGTTTCAAAAGCCAAAACTCAAAACTAGCCGGGTTACGGTAGAAAATTCATTTTCGTGGCGAGACCCAGAAAAAATTTTTCTTCAAAAAATTTTTTTTCAAAATTTTTATTTTTCCAGCCAAAGACCTGATCCGTAAGCTTCTCCGTACCGAGCCAACCGAACGTATCACCATCGAACAGACAATGGAACACAAATGGATCTCCCATTATCGACGTGTCCCCGACACGCCCCTTTTCACCAGTTCGAATTTGGCGGAGCAAAAAGAGCAATGGACTGATATGCAAGATGAAATGGAGGCGACGTTGGCATCGATGAGAGTCGGTCCAGAGAATATTCAGATTAAGAACCTGGGGGAGTCGAATAACAAGTTATTGGCGAAGAGAAGGAAAGGTGGCGCTAGCCCGGTGGGTTTTTGTTTTTAGAGTTTGAGACTAGGCGCATTAAATTTGGCTTGCCGAGAGCTTTAAAAAGAGTATAATCATGATGGGGTTACGGTCATTTTGACGATTCGGGTCTCACCACGAAAATGTATTTTCTACCGTAACTTGGATATTTTCAGTTCAAACTCGAAACTTTTTGTATTTTCGAAATCAGCAAATTAAGCCGGTTTGAATAATTATACTCATGACTATGTTACGGTAGTTTTAAAATTTTCGATTTTTGTCATGCCCCTTTGAACCAAAAACCTTAAAATCGTTGCGGGACCCACCTGAAAATAAGCTAGTTGGATTCAGCTTGGTGAGTGCTTTGAAATGAGTACCCACAAGCCCTAGTTCCAAGCATTTTGGGTCCCGCCACGAAAACTTAAGTTTTGTGGTACCGTAATTTCGCGGCGAGACCCACTAAAATTCAAAGTTATTGGAACCTAGTCATGATTATACTCATTTCAAAGCACTCGACAAGTCAAATCCAACTAGCCAGGTCTCGAACCGAAATTTTGAATTTTGGCTCCAAGCACCCCCTACCCTCCGAGCCTAAAAAAATTTTTTTTTCGGAATATAGGCTTGTGGGTACTTTTCTGAAAGCTCTTAACTTGCTGATTCTGGATTCATTAAAATAAATCCAAAAAAATTGGGCTCCGCCCCCTGGACCTTGAAAAACCGCCAGTTTGCAGAAAGACGACGCCATGGACGAAATCAAAGAGGAAAAAGACGAGGAGGATGAGAAAATGATTTCCTAGACTCAGAGAAAATAGATTACCGCAATAAAACGCTCCAAAATGTGATTTCCAAACCCAAAACCTTTTTTTTCAAAAAAATCATCGTGATAAAAAATTTTTCGGCTAAAAATTTTCAAAATTTTTAAACTGGTCCCCATCCCCTTCTCATGGCCATTTTCCTACCGTATTCTCCTCATTTCCCTCAAAAAATTCCAGAAAATTCCAGATTTTTCGCGGAATTTTCGAATTGTAGTCAGAACCCTTTATAGCTCGCTCGTTCCACACAAATATTTTGTACTTTTTTCAAATTTTTGGTTTTTCATCGTTTGTATCTTTCATCTCATGTGTTTTTCTGAGTGTGTTGTTACGCAATAAACTTTCGTTATTTTTGGATTTTTGCAAAAAAAATTTTTTTCGAAAAATTTTTAAAAATACTTTTTTCTTCCCGATTTGGTTTTCAGGTTCTCAGAGTATGATATTTAGATTCAGCTCGTCAAGGCGGTTCGAATAAGTATACTCATGACTAGGTTACGGTAATTTTGAATTTCAGGGAAAAAAGCTTTTTTTGAAAATGCATTTTTTCAAAAATTGCTTTTTTTAAAATAATTTCCAGATGTTCCATTTTCGATTCGAGACCCTTGTAAAAAGGTGGTAGCAAGTAAAAAACAACCAAAGTACGCAACGACACTCCGTTTGTGCACTCCACGTTTACTCGATGTCTCGGTGTTCGGTGGTACGAGGTGACTTGTTTTGTTCTTTTTCATTGATTTCTCGTCAGTTACGGCAAAATGGTACTGTAAGCAATAGTTTTTTGCGTTTTTTGAAATTCATTTTTCAGCTAGACATCTCCAATTTTCCGACGACAAGGAACTGGATCCCTATGTGTTGGAAGAAGATCGGCTACATACTTGCTTCATGATGGTCCTGACTTGTGAGTAACAACATTAACAGTCTCAAAAAATCTACAGTAACCCGGTTAGTTTTTTTCTTTGAAGCTATTGCTGAAGGCAAATTCGAAAAATTTGAACATTCATTTTCAAAATTTTTATGCGCCTTTAAAGTCGTGGAAAAACCAATGATGAAATTTTAGAGAATATAGGCTTGTGGATACTTTTCTGAAAGCTCTCGACTTCCTGATTTGAATTATTCTATTTTCAAGTCGATAATCTCAAAATCAACCCGGTTACGGTAGTTTTTTAAAATTCATTTTTCACCGTGAGACCCAAGTGTTTCTAATCTAAAAATTCTTCTTCAAAAAAGGGCATGGAGGTGTGAGAAAAACGAAGTTTGAACTGAATGATAGATCATTAAGGTGAGAAAATCCTTGATCTTGAAATTTCATGAGAAAATTTTTATTTTCATGATTTTTTTCTCACCAAAAAATCGGAAAATCAAATTTAATAATTTTTTTCAAAATGTAGTTTAGTTTTGTCAAAGAACACATTTCAAGCCTAATCAAGTGTAAAACTCATCTATCCCCTGACTGAACTCATGATTAAGCCCCATCTTAATGCTCAAAAAAACCACTTTTCTCAGTAGAACAACTCGAGTTATTCAATTTTTTTGAAAAATGGGCGGAGCCTAATTTTTTAATTTTAATTATTTTCCCCTATTTTTTTCATTTGAATAAATTGATTATTTAGCCATAAAACACCCTTTCGATGCAAAAAAACCAATCTGAATGTTTTGTGTGCAGATAAAGTTCTCTCTCTCTCTCTCATTCAGGAAATGGGTAATAAAAAACGATGTAGCCATCTATTTTTCTTTCTGTTTAGACGACGACCCAATTTCCGCTTTTTTGATTATCTGCTTAAAGATTTTTTTACCAAAATTTTTTTTCTCTATTTTTTTAGTCTTTTTCCGAAAATTTACAGTAACCCGATAAATTTTCAAAATTTTGAAGTGAGATGTGTATTTTTGAAATCATGGAGTGCAGAGCTTTCAGAAAAGTACCCACATGGTTATATTTCGAACAATTTAACCGTCTTAACTAGCTGAAACCAATGAGACACGTTACGATTCAAGAATCCCAAAATTAACAAAGTTACGGTTAAAAAACAGAATTTTCCGAGAAGAGTACAGAACCGAAAAATATAAAATACCTCAAATCTAGTCATGATTATACTCATTTGAACTGTTTTAGTTAGCTGATCTCGAAAACCTAGGTTTTATTTCTGAAAATTGAAGACTAGTGGAGTTACGGTAGAAAATACGTTTTCGTGGCAGGACCAAAATCCCGAAAACTTCAAAATTATCGTAACCTAGTCATGATTATACTCTTTTTAAAGCTCTCGGCAAGCCAAATTTAATGCGCCTAGTCTCAAACTCTAAAAACAAAAACCCACCGGGCTAGCGCCACCTTTCCTTCTCTTCGCCAATAACTTGTTATTCGACTCCCCCAGGTTCTTAATCTGAATATTCTCTGGACCGACTCTCATCGATGCCAACGTCGCCTCCATTTCATCTTGCATATCAGTCCATTGCTCTTTTTGCTCCGCCAAATTCGAACTGGTGAAAAGGGGCGTGTCGGGGACACGTCGATAATGGGAGATCCATTTGTGTTCCATTGTCTGTTCGATGGTGATACGTTCGGTTGGCTCGGTACGGAGAAGCTTACGGATCAGGTCTTTGGCTGGAAAAATAAAAATTTTGAAAAAAAATTTTTTGAAGAAAAATTTCTGGGTCTCGCCACGAAAATGAATTTTCTACCGTAACCCGGCTAGTTTTGAGTTTTGGCTTTTGAAACTTATATTTTTTAATTCAGCACGCTAAGTCGGTTTGAATAAGTATAATCATGACTAGGTTACTGTAACTTTCAATTTTTTGGATTTTGGGTCCCGGCTGGAAAATAGAAAAACAACCGTAACTTAGTCAATTTTGATTTTTCGGTCACAAAGTTTATATATTTTTTTTAAATTTACAGTAACCCGATAAATTTTCAAAATTTTGAAGTGAGATGTGTATTTTTGAAATCATGGAGTGCAGAGCTTTCAGAAAAGTACCCACATGGTTATATTTCGAACAATTTAACCGTCTTAACTAGCTGAAACCAATGAGACACGTTACGATTCAAGAATCCCAAAATTAACAAAGTTACGGTTAAAAAACAGAATTTTCCGAGAAGAGTACAGAACCGAAAAATATAAAATACCTCAAATCTAGTCATGATTATACTCATTTGAACTGTTTTAGTTAGCTGATCTCGAAAACCTAGGTTTTATTTCTGAAAATTGAAGACTAGTGGAGTTACGGTAGAAAATACGTTTTCGTGGCAGGACCAAAATCCCGAAAACTTCAAAATTATCGTAACCTAGTCATGATTATACTCATTCAAACCGGCTTAACTTGCTCATTCCAAAAATATAAATTTCATACCGAAAAACTCAAAATTGACTTGGTTACGGTAGAAAATGCATTTTCGTGGCGAGACCCAAAATTCGAAAATTGCTCCAAACCTAGGCTTGTGGGTACTTTTCTGAAAGCTCTCGACGTGCTCATTCCATTTTTAACCTTAAAATCCGATAATTCCTAAACTTTTTTTTCGAAATCCCCCACATTCCAAAAAACCAAGAAAAAAAATCTGGCTTTTCACCAGGTAATTCATCTTCTTCCTTCCGTCTCTCCCTCATATCACACAAAATAAATCAAATGTGTGTGTCTGCAGGTGTTTCTCTATTTCTCTTCTCTCTCTTTCCAAGCTCCGCCCCTTTTTTCTTCTGCTGCTCCCCTCTTCTGAGGCTAGAAGAGTAAAAAGTCCCCGGGGGGAGGTGTGTCCCGAGATTTTCTCTCTTTTCGCGCGTACTTTTGACCCCCTTTTTTGACTAAAACGCCCCTTTTTCTTTCCGAAAATACATAGACACAATATCCGAATAGATAGGGGGGTCCCTTCTAGTAGATATAGATGTGTGAGAAAAAAAGAAGAAGTCAATTGTCTCTTTTTCCTTTTTTCCTCTTCACTCTTCTTCTTCTTTTGACTTCTCTTTGAAATGAAGAGAAGAAGAAGAAGAACACTAGATATATGTATATATATGGGGAGTTCAACTTGTTTTTAGTTAGCTTCTTTTTTTGGAGTTAAGTAACATTGAAAAAATTTTTTTGGAAAACAATTTTTTTGAGTTTTTTCTGAATTTTTTTCATTATTTATGAAAATTAGAAATCAAGTAGTAGAAATCAAATTCTAGGAGCCAATAAGGTTTTGAAATAGTGATGAAAAAACCAATTTTTTCAAAAAAAATTTTTCCGACTAAAAATTTTTTTTTCCGATTTTTTTGAAAATTTTTTTTCTTGTTTAAAATAGTTAGAAGTTAGAGAAAAAAAAAAAAATCCAAATTCTAGAAGTCTATAAGGTTTTTGAAACAGTGATGAAAAGGTGATTTTCAGAAAAAAAAAAGATTTTTCAGAATTTTCAAAAAATTTGGCTTTTGAACTTTGAAAATTTAACTTTTTGAATTTTTTCGGATTTTTTAACTTTTGTCAGATTTCAGCTTTTTTTGTTTTTTATTTTCAAAATTATCTAGGCACCTTATTTTGTTCTAAAAAATTAGTTTTTTTTTCTAATTTGAAAAAAAACGTTTTTCTTCATTTTCAATTTTTTTCGACTTTGAATGGATTTTTTTTAGTTTTGAGCAATTTGTTGTCAATTTTGAATGATTCGAACTTAATCTTAATGCTTTAAGCTCTCAGAAAAGTACCCGACAATTATTTTTTTTTCGAACTTTTGAAAACTCTCATGTCAATGATAAATGTTGGGGTTTTCTTGCTATATTAAAAAATAAGTTACATTTCAAAGTGATCATACACCATTTTTTCGGTTCAATTATTTTTTTTTAGCAATGGAATGAATGTCGAAAGAAAAACATTTTGATAAGCTATATTTTTTATTTGGTATCGAACTTTTTTGATGATAGGTTTGGATTCTCAACATTTTTTGTTTTTCGGGTGTTTTAATGCTCGGAAAGAATATGTGGGAATTTTTTTTGTTAAAAAATTGAGCTTTTTCGCTGAAATTTCAAGTTTTTTACCTAAATTTTTAGATTTTCGATGCCTAAAGCTTAGCATTTTCAAATTTAAAGCTAGTATTTGCAAGTCCAAACCAATCAAAAAAGTAGTCAAAGACTCTAAAAAACCAATTTTTGAAATTATGAGAAATTTGAACTTTTCAAAATATTCCTTCAAATTTCTTTGAATTTGAAATTAAATTTGCTCTTTTTGAACCAAAAACAAATGTGTTTCCACTTCTTCTTTTGACGTGTCACAAGTCACACGTGTTTTGCGGTTAGACCCCCCTTCTACTAGAAGGGGAGGGGATGATGACATAGACACAAACTACATATATACTTTTTTTTCTCTTGAAAAGACTTTTAAATTACTAGTTTTGGTTAGTTTGAATACCCTTCTAGTCTAAGTTTTTGAATTTTTGAATTTTTCGAAAATTTTGAAATTCAGGTCTCACCACGAAAATTCTTTATTTTTTTTAATTTTCTGGATTTTCGCGATGAAAATATTATTTTTGGAATTAGCTCATCAAGACGGTTTGAAAGAGTATAATCATGACTAAGTTCCTAGCAATTTCCTATTTTGGGTCTCACCACGACTTTGAAGGCGCATGGACCGAAAAATTGAAATCAGAGGAACATAGGCTTGTGGGTACTTTTCTGAAAGCTCTTGGCTTTCTGATTTCAAAAATATCATTTTCAACATGAAAATCTCAAAATCGGCCGAGTTACGGTAGAAAATGTGTTTTCGTGGTGGGACCCAAAATGAAAAAATTACCGTAACCCAGTCATGAGTATACTCATTCAAACCGGCTGAGCATGTTGATTTTAAAAATATAACTTTCATCGGAAAACTCCAAAAATTAGCTCGGTTACGGTAGATCCAAAATTTTCGATTTTCGTGATGAGACCCAAAAACCCAAAAATTTCAAAATTAGTGTAACCCAGTCATGATTATACTCATTCGAACCGTCTTGACTCCCTGATTCCAAAAATATAATTTTCAATTCGAAATTCCCAAAACCCACAGGGTTACGGTAGTTTTTAATGCGAAGTTTAAAGGCGCATATGTAATATTTTTGGACTTTGTGTTGTTAAGAGGGGGCTTATGACACTGACATACGGATCAAAAATACATTAATTTCTAATAAACCTCTTTCGACACGTCTTATCCACCAAATCCCTCCTCCCCTCCGAGGGGGACGTCACTAATCCCTCTTGGCTCTCTAACACTTGATGATAATAATTTTTATTTTTTCCGGTCTCTACCGTAATCTTTGTGACCAAAAATCACGCCGAAAATTTGAATTTAAATTTGGTTTTTATATCAAAAATCACTGTTTTTCAGCATATCAACTATAACTATGCGACTAATATCAATCATCTCGATAGCCATGGTTTTAACGTGTTGGAGTGCACAGGAATCCGAAGGTTAGTGTTTTTTGGGAAGATTACGGTAGTTAAAGAAGAAGTACGGTAGGATTTTGAGATTTTTGAGGAAAAAAATTTTTTTTGGATTTTTTTTGAAATTTTGAAAAATTTGAAAAATTCACTTTTTACCTGAATCGTCGGTAGATCGATTACGGTAATTAGAAAAAATGGTTGCTTTTTCGTGGATTACGGTAGTCATAGTATTAGTACAGTAATCCCTAAAATTTCCAAAAAAAGAAAAACTTGAAAATAAATTTTTTTCGAAAAATTTTTTTTTTAATTTTTTTTTTGAAAATTTGAAATAGTTACATCTACCGTAATCTTGACATTTTCTCTCTCCCACCTTCCAAACTTAGCTTAGAAAAGACACCTCGAAAACCAACAAAAATAACCGAAAATAATACCAATTCTTCAAACCATGAAATTTGTTTTTTCCGGTCCTTTTTCTCCTTTTTTTCCTTTTTTGTGGTTTTTTATAACTCAGAAGCTTTTCAAAAAAAAGGAACTCGAAAACGATCAAAATATAACAAACAAAAAGTTTAAACGAAAATACGAAAAAAAAATTTTCAACTTTTTTTGGATGAGGGTCCCACCACGAAAATGCATTTTCAGTCGTAATCCGGGAGGATTTGGATTTTAGACTCTGAAAATGATAAATTGGAATCAGCAAGACAAGAAGGTTTGAATGAGTATAATCATGACTATGTTCTGAGCAATTCGGATTTTAGGGTCTCGCCACGACTTTATAGGGGTCAAAATTCAAAATCAGCTGAATATAGGCTTGTGGGTACTTTTCTGAAAGCCCATGACTTTCTTATTTCAAAAATATTATTTTAAATTTTCCAAAATGAAAATTGACCGGGTTACGGTAGCTTTTTTTCAAAATTTGATGCTATTTTCCATTCAAGCCCCTGTAACTCGGTTACGGTAGAAAATACAAAAAAGTTTTCAACTAACAAAATATGTATTTTGATATGAGCGACATTTTGTTAGTAGAGACTTTTTTTCAAGCTCCACCCACAATAGAGTTATACCTATTGGAAGGAAGCTATTTACTTTAAAAACGCGTTATTTGCGAGAAAATTTTTTTTTTCTCAATTTTGATATAATTTTTCCGGTTTTTAGTCTTTTTGGAGCATAGTTAGGAAGATCTACACTCCTGAAAGATTACTCATCTCAAAATTTTTTTTCTAGAAGTTCCGGAATTTTCCAATTTCCCACGTATGTATAGCATAGCCTCTCTACTAGTAATAGAGAGAGGGGGGATCTCACTTGAATAATTCATGAGAGTACATATACATAGAGCATTAAAGGCGCATAGAGAAGAAAGTTTAATTAAATTAAATTTCTTCTTTTTTTTTGAGATGAGCAAGATCACTTCCGGGGGGCTCCCTGGAGGGGAGGGGGGACAAGAAGGGATCAGAAATTAAAATTAAGATTAGGCTAGCAGGGTGGCACGGGGTTACTGTAGATATGAAATTACTGTAATTTTTAAAAAATCAAAAAATATAAACAGCCAAAAAAAATTTTTTTAGACTGATATCCCAATTTAGGCTTATTAGGACCTTCATCACCCCGTAACTCGGTTACGGTAACCGCTACAAAAAAGTTGCTTATTAGCAAAATATGTATTTTAATATGAGCAATTTTTTGTTAGTTGACAATTTCTTCCTAGCTCCGCCCACAAAAAAGATAGGCCCGTTTGAATTGCGAAGAAAATTTTTTTCGAAGCAAAAATTCTTTTTTTTCAGAAAAAAACTCCGCGTCAAAAATAAATCAAAAACCCATCATTCGTCTTTCCTTCGTTTTCTTTTTTACACACACTTTTCATCATCATCATCATCAAACTTGATTTTCTTCTTCTGCAAGCGCCAGCTGACGTAGACACTCTTTGTCGGCTCACAGAGGGGGCAAAAAGTCGAAAAACTGAGAGAACGAACGGGAAATTGGGTTTTAGAGGGGTTACGGTAGCCCTAGAACTCAATAAAATGAAGAAAAATTGAATTTTAGAAGAAAAAAATTTTTTGAAAATTTTCCAAAAAATTTTTTTGAAAAATGTTTTTAAAGGTTTTAACACCTCGTAACTCTGTTACCGTAATAGATACAATAAAGCTGTCAACTAACAAAATATGTATTTTAACATGAGCAATATTTTGTTAGTTGACACTTTTTTCCTAGCTCCGCCCACAAAAAAGTTATACCCGTTTGAAGAGCGACGAAAAATAATTTTTGAAAAAAAAAATTTTTGTTCAAAAATTTTTTTTCTCTAAATCTCTCCTTTTATATCTTTTGTCATCTATGATTATATCTAGAATGCTCTCCAGACAAAATCCTATTTCCTTATCCATTTGAGAGAGAAAAAGAAGCCTTAGATGACACAAAGAGTCATGAAATTGAATCATTCGAGGGAATGGAATCACTCAAGTGCAAAGAATTGAATTTCAGTGGGGGATTGTTTTAGGCTGAGGAACATCTATGAATACAAAAAATTGAGAGAAAAGGGAATTTTGAGAAAAAATTTTTTGGAAAAAAATTTTTAACGGAAAAACCAAAATAATTAAAAAAAATTTTTTCGGGATAAAAACCTTTCGGTGAAAACTCATCTACAGTACTCCAAAATTACAGGAATTACAAAAGGTAATTTTTGAGAAAAAAATTTCAGAAAAATTTTACGAAAAAAATTTCAAAAAAAATTTTCAAAAAAAATTTTTTGGAAAAATCGAAAAAATTAAAAAAAATTTTCGGGATAAAAAACTTTCGATGAAAACCTTTACAGTACTCCCAAAATTACAGAATTTACAAAAAAGAAAATTTTAAGACAATAAAAATTCAAAAAAAAAATTCGAAAAATTCCGAAAAAAAATTTTTCGAAAAAAATTTTAAAATTTTTTTTCCTCTACATTACCTCAAAATTACAGGATTCATCCCAAAAAAAGTGATAAAAAAGCCGCCGGCGATCGACGATTCGGCGTTCCACCGCCGACGTGCCCTCGACTCGGAAGACGGTGGACAGGTGATTGCTGACCCCGATGCCGATGGAGATCCACATGGGAGGTACGGAATTTTGATGAGATGATTTGATGGAGCTTTCAGAAAAAAATTTTGAAAAAAAAATTTTTTGCAAAAAAAATCTGATTTTCCTGTAAAAACTACCGTAACCTGATAGCCGGTCATCTAACGGATATAATTTTATGAAATCTAGAATCAGCAAGTTAAGAGCTTTCAAAAAAGTACCCACAAGCCTATATTACGATTAGTTTGATTTTTGACCTACCCATGCGCCTTTAAAGTAGCCTTCGAGTACGTTTTTGATCATAACTCCGCCCATTTTCGATCAAGCTATATGAAACTTGACAATTCAGAATCACCACATTAAGACGATTTAGAAAACTATAATCATTATAAGGTTACGGTAGTTTTGAATTTTTCGAATTTTGGGTCCCACCACGAAAATACATTTTCTACCGTAACTTTGCTAGTTTTTATGAAATCGTCTTGAGACTTGTATTATTGAGTTTAGAAAAATAAGCCGGTTCTAGTGAGTATAATCACGACTAGGTTACGGTAATTTTCAATTTTTCGAACTCTGGGTCTCACCACGAAAACACATTTTTTTACCGTAACTCCGTTCATAATGATCTAATCAAACTGGAAACCGTATTTTTAGAATCAACAAATCAAGAGCTTTCAGAAAAGTACCCACAAGCCTATATTTCATTTTTCGGTCCCACCACGACTTTAAAGGCGCATAGGAGGTCAAAATTCAAAATTATCGTAACCTAGTCATGATTATACTCTTTTTGAAGCTCTCGTCGAGCTGAATCTAATTAAAATAATAAAAACAAAAAAAAATTTTAAGATTAGCAACATGGATCCGGTCACACGCCAGACATCACATCCCTCTCAAGCATCCACATACTCGAATCGATGTTTTTATTTCTGCTGGATTATATCAAATTGTTGATTTGGTAACTACAGTAACCCAAAAAATCCAAAATTTTTTTATTTTTTAGGATCAACGAAACAACCTGGCTACCGTATCCGCCTACTTTGATGTCCATTGGAACGACGATTTCATCAAATGGAAACCCGAAATTTTTGGAGGAATTGAGAGAATTTTTGTGCCGATTAAATGGATTTGGAAACCGGAATTTTATATGTATCATTCGGTATACGGTAGAGTTCCCGATTATGCTCCGGACGCTTCGGCGGAATTGCATTTTAATGGTGAGCGTTTTTCCCGGCTTATGGGGTTTTTTGGAATTTTCTAGAAGTTTTGAGAATTTCAAGTACTGTAGCTATGATCAGCTTACCGAGAGCTGTCAAAAAAGTACCCACAAGCCCACATTCCAAAATTTTTGAATTTTGGGTTTTTGAGGTCTAAAACTACCGTAACCCGGCGAATTTTGCTCAGAAATAATTTTTAATTCTATTTTCGGATTCAGCTCACCGAGAGCTTTCCGAAAAGTACCCACAAGTCTATATTCCAATTATTTTCAAATTTGACGCCCTATGCGCCTTTAAAGTCGTGGCGGGACTCAAAAATCAAAATTCTTGGAATATAGGCGTGTGGGTACTTTTCTGAAAGCTCTTAACGTGCTGAAACTGAAAAAGCAATAAAAAATTTTATTGGTCTAAAATTGACCGAGATACGGTAGTTTTTGCAATTTCGTGGCGGGACCCAGAAGCTCAAATTTTGAGTATTCATGGAAACTATCATGATTATACGTCATGATTATACTTTTCTTGACAGGCTCAAGCTGCTGTTTCCAAAAATTGAAAAATTTCTAGGATCGGTCTAAAATTGGCCAAGATACGGTAGAAAATGTATTTTCGCTGCGGGACCAAAATTCCAAAAAATTAAAAATTACCGTAACCCAGTCATGATTATACTCATTTGAAAGCTCTCAGCTTGCTGAATTCAAAAATATTATTTTCATCCGCCTAATCTCAGAATTGACTGGGTTACGGTTGGTTTTCCAAATTTTCCATCCGAGACCCAAAATTGCTCAGAATATAGGCTTGTTTATATTTTTCTGAAAGCTCTTGGCGAGCTGAATCGAACTAAAATAAAATAAAAATAAATTATTGCAGGTCGTGTCCGAATGTTTGTGTCGATCGCCTCGAAGAGTTTCTGTCCGATCAACTTCAAACGGTTCCCATTCGACTCGCAAACTTGTTCATTTTCGGTAGGTTTTTTGGGGTTTTATAAGTTTCCAGAAGTTTTAGAAATTCCTACAGTAAAAAATGACCTAAAAACCAAAAAAAAATATTTATTTGTCTGAAAAATCACCGAAAAATAGTTACATACACAATTGTTCAAAGTAAGAAACGAGAGAGTGCTATTAGAAGAGAAACGCAGACATAGAAAGAATTAGACAAAGCAGTAAGGGGTGGGAAGTGTTGAGTGACGTTTAGGCATCGACTCTGAAAATTTTTTTTTTGAATTTTGAAAAAAAATTTTTTTCGAGAATTAAAAAGATTTTTCTTGAATATTTCAAAATCTAGAGGTCGGATCGGAGAACCAATAAAACCATCGTGTTTAGTTTGTTGAGAGCTTCAAAAAAAGTATAATCATGACTAGGTTACAATCACTTTGAGTTTTGAGCCCCTATGCGCCTTTAAAGTCTTGGTGGGACCCTAAATCGAAATTTTGGAAACATAGCCTCGTTTATACTTTTTTGAACCGCCTGATTGTCCTAAATCCAAATTTTTTAAGTTTCGGACAAAAAGCACTAAAACTGACTGAGATATGGTAAAAAACGTGTTTTCGTGGTGGGACCCAAAATTTGAAAAAATTCGAAATTACTGTAACCTAGTCAAGACTGTGTTCATTCAAATTGTCTTAACAAGTTGATTCGAACTATAAAAAATTTAAGCGAAAAATCTCAAAATTAACCAAGTTACGGTCAAAAAACAGAATTGTCCGAGAGGAGTACAAAACTGAAAATTCAAAATTTCCGTAACCTAACCATGATTAGACTCATTCAAACCGCCTTGATTTGCTGATTCTAACTATGTTATTTTCATAGCGAAACTCTCAAAACTGACTAAGTTACGGTAGTTTATCAATTTTCGTCGCGAGACCCAAAACCCCAAAACTCAAAATTACCGTAACCTAGTCATGATTATATTTTTCTAAACCGTCTTGACGCGCTGAATCCGAATTTCAAAGTTTCATCCGGCTTGGTTGAAAATGGGCGGAGTTATGACAGAAAATGTGTTTGGGGGAGGAAACTTTAAAGGCGCATAGGGGCCCAAAAATAAAAATAGGGCTTGTGGGTACTTTTCTGAAAGCTCTTGGCTAGCTGAACCAGATTCTGGATACCGTAACCTTTAAAAATTCGATCCGACCGCAGGACCCCCAAAAAACTTACATCAGCTTCAAAGGAGTCCAATCCAATTAGCACTGACGTCGAAAAACAGAGAGTAGAATCGCATTTTGCCCAACTTGTCACATTTTTATCGCAAAAATACATTTTCGAATTCAAGCCACACAGGAATGGAACGGCGTCAATTTGATGCTGTGGGTAACGGTCTTCCAGACGAAATTTGATTTCCGTCTCGTTGCAAAACGGCTCGATTTTGACCAATAAATCGTTTTGAGAGTAGTATGGTGACCTTTTGATTAGTAGAAATGGTGGCTCGGGTTTCTGGAAATTTTTGGATTTTTTTTTTGATTTTTTGAATTTTTGGAAATTTTGAAACTACCGTAATCCGGTCAGTTTTGCTCCGAAATAATTTTGAGTTAGATTTTTGGATTTAGGAGGTTGAGAGCTTTCAAATGAGTACCCACAAGCCTATATTCCGATCATTTTGATTTTGGGCCCCTATGCGCCTTTAAAGTCGGGACGAGACCCAAAAAATGAAAACAGCGGAATATAGGCATATGAGTACTTTTCTGGAAGCTCTCGGTGAGCTAAATTCAAAAATATTATTTTCAAGTCAAAAAACTCAAAATTAGTCGAGTTACGGTAGAAAGTGTATTTTCGTGGTGGGACCCAAAATTCAGAAAAACTAAAAATTACCGTAGCCTAGTCGTGATTATACTCATCTGAACCGGCTCAACATGCTTATTTCAAAAATACAGAAAAATTCGGGTTTGTATCAAAATCAACCGGGTTACGGTGGAATATGCATTTTCGTGGTGAGACCCAAAAATGGAATTTTTTAATTTTTTGAAACCTAGGTTTGTTTATACTTTTCTGAACCCTCTTGCTGAGCTAAATTTAATGATGCCATTTTCACGTTTCAAAACTCAAAACTAACTGAGATACGGTAGAAAATGTATTTTCGTGGTGGGACCCAAACCCGAAAAATCTCAAAACCACCGTAACCCCATCATGATTATACTCATTTGAAAGCTCTCAACCTCCCAAATCCAAAAATCAAGTCAACTACAATAATCCTCACCAGTACAGTATCCTTCTTATCGTGTTTATAATCGAAACTGGTTGGAATCACCGATAGATCGACCAGTGGTCGAGAGGGTTTTGTGGAGTTGACCGCCGGCGATTCGACGAGGAAATTTGCTTTTGAAGAGTAGTGAAATGGTTTCGTTTTGACGTAGTTGTATATGACGGCGTAGATGGCGTCGTCCTCCACTGGGACTACAAAACGACCGTTGGAAGTGGTGGTGTCGAAGGATTTTCTAAAAATAGTAGATGAAAGGATTACTGTAAAAATACTGTAGCTAAAATTCAGCCTGAAAAATCCGAAAACCATACAAAAAACCGTTAATTTTGGGAGATTTTTCATGATTTCAACGAAATCCAGGTTGGTGGCCTAGAAACCCCCGGTTTCTCGAAACCTAGTCCTCCGATCAAATTTTCAAGGACACCATCGTTTTTAGGTCGTCAAGAGCTTTTAGAAAAGTACCCACAAGCCTACATTTTGAGCAATTTCGATTTTGGGCCCCTATGCGCCTTTAAAGTCACCACCCAGATACATTTTTCCTTATAACTCTGCCCATTTTAGTCCGTGCCCAATAAAAAAATAAAATTCGGAATCAGCAAGTCAGCGCGGTTCAGAAAACTATAATCATGACAGGGTTACGGTAATTTTAGGTTTTGGGTCCCACCACGAAAACACATTTTTCACCGTATCTCTAGGGGTTTTGCAGATAGCGTCTCAAAAATTAAATATTTGAAATCAGCATAAAAACGGTTCAGAAAACTATAAACAAGCTACAGTTTCAATAAATTTTGAATTTTGGGTCCCGCGACGAAAATACGAAAATATAAATAGTACCGTAACTTGGTTAATTTTGATTTAAAAGAGATAAAAACTTCACCATCGTCTTCAGCTCGTCGAGAGCTTTCAGAAAAGTATCCACAAGCCCAGGTTCCTTTTAATTTTTGATTTCGGGTCTCGCAACGACTTTAAAGGCGCATTGAGGCCCAAAATCAAAATTATTGGAATATAGGCTTGTGAGTACTTTTCTGAAAGCTCTCGGAGAGCTGAAAACAATGGTCGACTCGAATTTTGGTTTGGCGGACTAGTTTTCGAAAAACCCGGGGTTTTCTAGGCTACCAAGTGCGATTTTGGTGGAAATGGGCTCTGCAAAATGGGAAAAAAAACTTAGGGGCCCAAATTTTTCCTAAATTTGAATAACTCACTTAATCGGGTCCTCTGTATCATTTCCACCCAATTTCTGAAGAATCAAAGTGACGACTCCATATTCGGATTCGACGACCTCGGTCTCCACTACCAACTCGTTTTCCGATAAATTATTCTCGATGACTGACACTTTTTTGATATTTCGAAGGAAAGTGGTCGATGTAGTTCCAGAAATTTCTTTGCATTCTGACCCCAAGTGTTTTGTGAAATCACCGAAGCCAGATGAGAGGACCAAGTCAGTGGTCCAGCAGATTCTGAAATTTTTTTAGAAAAATTTTTTCGGAAAAATTGTTTTTTGTTACTTGTGACATTTTAAAGGGGTAATGTGAGCCTTGATTTGATGCTTCTCGGCGTCCATTTCCTCGATATCGTATTTTTGGTCCATCTGGAAAATTCGAAAATTTGAAAATTCATCATTTCTAGGAAATTTCAAGGGGATTTGATTTTTTTGAATTCTAAGTACTTTGTGTGAATCAGCTCGTTGAGAGCGTTCAGAAAAGTACCCACACGCCTATATTCTGAGCAATTTGGGTCCCACCACGAAAATCGAAACTTTGAAACTACCGTAATCTGGTCAATTTTAAGTTTTTTGCTTTGAAAATTATATTTTTGAAATCAACTGACCAAGAACTTTGAAATGAGTACAAAAACGGCTAGAATACGGTAATTTCCTAACTTTAGACCCTATGCGCCTTTAAAGTCGTCGTGAGACCCAAAATCAAAAATTTAGAGGAACTTAGGCTTGTGGGTACTTTTCTGAACCGTCTTGACGCTCTGATTCCACAAATCTAGTTTTCATTGAGATTACTGTAGAATGAGCCGAGTTACGGTGGAAAATAAGTTTTCGTGGCGAGACCCATTTTCGAAAAATTTCAAATCTGGGCATGATTATACTATTTTTGACAAGCTTAACACGCTGATTCCGAATAGTTTCGGACAGTTTGAAGCAAAATAGGCTGAGATACGGTGAATAATACATTTTCGTGGTGGGACCCAAAACTCGAAAAATTCAAAATTACCGTAACCTAGTCATGATTATACTCATTTGAAAGCTCTTGACGAGCTGAGTCCAACTATCCTCATCCACCTACCGTAATCTCAATGGTGACGGAGTCCTCGTCTCCCTTCAATTTAATCTCCTCTTTGGTCTCCGAGTGATCACAAATGACACGTAACTTGACGACGCCAGTCGTCAAGTTCGATCTTTCTTCGGCGGTTTTCCATTCTACCGTAACATATAGACTTTCGTAATTCTCGACACCGTCGAGACTACGGTGCATTTGAACGTCGATCGAATTTTGGTGGTGGTGGGAGGAGGAAGGGGGCGTGGCTTGGGTGGTACGGTAGTGATCATTAGGAGCGCTTACAGTATGACTACCATGACCAGCTACAGTATGCCCCGGGCTACCATAGCTAGGTACAGTACCTACAACATGCCCAGGTACCGTATACCCGGGTACCCCTAGGGTCGGGGGCAGCCCCGGGAACCCCATCAGGGCCCCGGCTAGATTTGGTTCTTCTCGAGGCTTAGTTTTAATCAGACGCTCCTCTTCGTGGACTACAGTATGCCCCTGAACCACATTTTCACTTCGGAACCTGACCCCATACCAGGTATCCGGACGGAGGAATGGGATTGTGTAGCGGCCTGGAATAGTTTGTAGTTTTTGTAGTCTTTGTAGTCTTTGTAATCTCTTTACCTCGGGTTACTGTCAACCATAATCCCGATAAATCCACAGGATTCACCTTTTTGTTCGCTTCGATGTCCACTAGCTCGATGTGGATTTTTAGATGGTCCACCGGACCTGAAAAAAAAATTTTTTCCTTAGGGTATATCTGTTTTTTCCATGCTTTTTTTGGATTCAGCGCATTTTTTCAACCGAAATACAATTTTTTAGAGTTCATTTCCGGGGTTTTCGAAGCAAAACCACATTTTGGTGGCCTAGAAACCCCATTTTTTCCTAGCCTAGGCCACCAATCAGGAAATAAATGTCACAATTGTTCTTAGCTCGTTGAGAGCTTTCAGAAAAGTACCCACAAGCCAATATTCCGATCATTTTGATTTTGAGCCCCTATGCGCCTTTAAAGTCGCGGCGAGACCCAAAAGTGAAAATTGCGAGGAATATAGGCTTGTGGGTACTTTTTTGGAAGCTCTTGGGAAGCTGGATTCAATGTTTGTGTTTCCAAAACTCAAAACTCAAAACTGAACAAGATACGGTAGTTTTTGTATTTTCGTGGTGGGACCCAAAACTCAAAATTTTCTAAATTGTTGGAATATAAGCATGATTATACTCATTCAAACCAGCTAAAATTTCTGATTTTAAAAATATTACTGTCATATGAAAAATCACAAAACTGACCGAGATACGGTAGTTTTTGAATTTTCGTGTTGGGGCCCAAAACTCAAAATTTTTAATTTTTTGGGAAGTAGGGCTTGATTATACTTTTCTGAACCGGCTAAATTTACTGATTCTAAATTTCTACACTGCAAAACGGTATCTCAAAAACTATCCGAGTTACAGTCAAAAACGCATTTTCGTGGTAAGACCCAAAATTCAAAATTTTCAAAATTACCGTAACCTAGTCATGATTATACTCATTTGAAAGCTCTCGGCAAGCTTAATTCAATGCCGCTATCAAATTCCCGGAATTTCAAAAAAATAAAAATATATACCTTGCTTACTAGTCGTAATAATGACTTGGGTCTGTTCAACTTCGATATCCTCAATATGATCGACATCCTCGTGTCGGGGAGGCTCGGCACAGTGTACCAGTGGTACAGTAATCCACAGTAAGACGATAGATTTCAACATTTTTCTCAAAAAATAAAATGTTTCATCATAATTTTTTTTCCGAGGGGGTAGGTAGTATGAGGGACCTTACTATTAGAGAAAGAGGGAGGGGGAATGTATACAATTGAGGGAAAAAGAAGGGGAAAAGGGGAAGAAGGAGCCCCGGACACCCACCGGAAGACGCTCATTCACCTTTTTTGTCGCATTCTTTAGCCCCCCTTTAGCCCCCCCCCCCCCACCCTTGGGGAAGGGGGTACCTGGGGAAGAAGGTAATTATGGGTCTGAGTAGACACGAAAATGTGACATGTGTGTTGTCTAGATTATTTTTAGAAAATATAAGGGATTGATACTAAAACACAGAAAAAAAATAATTTTCAAATCGAAAAAATTTTTTTTGGGATTTTTGGTACTATTTTTTTCTATCGTAACCCAATTAAGAAATGATAGTCACAATTGTTTTTAGCTTGACGAGAGCTTTCAGAAAAGTACCCACAAGCCTATATTCTGAGCAATTTGAATTTTGACCCCCTATGCGCCTTTAAAGTCGGTACCCCTGATTACATTTTCTATCATAACTCCGCTCATTTTGGTCCGAACTGAATGAAATTTACAAGTTTGAAATGAGCAAGACAAAGCGGTTCAGAAACTTATAATCATGACTAGGTTACGGTATATTTGAGTTTTTCAGACTTTGGGTCTCACCACGAAAACACATTTTCTACCGTAACTCAATCAGTTTTTGTCCAAGCAATCTGAAAATAAAACCAAAATGATCAGCAAAGCAAGCCGGTTCAGAAAATATTTATAAGCCAAAGTTTCCAACAGTTCGAATTTTTGGGTCCCGCCACGAAAATTCAAAAATTACCGTATCTAGGCAATTTTGGCTCCAAAAATGTTTATTTCAACATTTTCAGATTCAACTCGCCAAGAGCTCTCAAAAAAGTACTCACACGCCTATATTCCGCTTAATTTTCAATTTTGGGTCTCGCCACGACTTTAAAGGCGCATGAGGGTCCAAAATCAAATTGCTCAGAATATAGGCTTGTGGATACTTTTCTGAAAGCTCTCGGCGAGCTAAAAACAATGATAACCTTGAAAATTCAATTGAGGGACTAGGTTTCGAGAAACCAGGGGGTTTCTAGGCCACCTTTTTCTAAAATCACTAAAAATCACCGGTTTTTTCGGGTTTTTGAGGTCCATGCCCCGTTTTAAGTAATTATAGCTGTGCTACCGTAATCCCAACCAATTTTTTTTCAATTTCAATAAAAACATTTTTTCAATTTCAGTGCGGCTCATGGGCATATCAATCGAATATAGTGAACTTGGTGGCCGCCAAAGAGGAGATTGCCTTGGAGGATTTTTATGATAATCAGGTAAAGTAATCCTTTTTTCAAAAATAAGAAAATATTTTTACAGGAATGGCTTCTGACCGATGCGCGGCTCTTCAACGGTACCACTCGTAATGTCTCAGCGGCAAATGAGTCGTTCTCAATGGTATATATGCAGTTGGATCTAAAAAGACAAAGTTTCTATTATGTGTTCAATTTGGTCTTTCCAACTACTTTGGTAACTACAGTAATCCCCCTTAGACTACAAACTACAAGATTCCAGGTCTCCCTGGTAGCCGTCGTTGGATTTCACGCTCCGATTAACGCGACCGGAAGAAGGGAGAGCAAGTTTCGGCTAGGTATGTTGGGTATACTTTGCACTTTTTATAAGGACATGTATTCCTATTTTTGAAATAGTTTTTTTGAAAAAATTGAAAAAAAATTTTCCGGAAAAATTTCAAAAATTTGCTTTCCCGATTACTGTAACTTCCTTGTTTTTTTTTTCGACTCAAATTTTATTTAAATTTTTGAACTCAGCTAGCTGAGAGCTTTCAGATGATTACCCACAAGCCTAGGTTCCGTTGGGTCTCGCCGCGAGTTTAAAGGCGCATAGACACATTTTGAGTCCTGGCTCCGCCCATTTTGATCTAATCGGCTTGAAAAATAAATATTCGTGATCAGCGCGTCAAGACGGTTCAGAAAAGATAAACTTCACCGAGGTGAACCAGGATGCTCCGTTGCACGAAGTGCTAGAAGGTACAGTAATCTCGTGGAAAAAGTTCAAAATCTGTATGAGTGTGATTTCTGAACTTTACTCGTCTAGAGCTTTCAGAAAAGTACCCACAAGCCTATATTCTGAGCAATGTTTTATTTTGGGTCCCACCACGAAAATACATTTTCTACCGTAACTCTGTCAATTTTGAGTTTTTTGACTGGAAATTTATATTTTTTAAATCAGCGTGTTGAGCCGGTTCAAACGAATATAATCATGACTAGGTTACGGTGATTTTCAATTTTTCGAATTTTGGGTCCCGCCACGAAAACAGAAAAACAACCGTAACCCCGCCTATTTTTGTCTGATCAACCTGAGAGCTAGATTTTTGTGATTAGTGCGTCAAGACGGTTTAGGAAAGTATCCACAAGCTTATATTCCAAAATATTCGATTTTCGGCTAATCCCGACTTTAAAGGCGCATAGGGGGTCAAAATCAAAAATTGCTCAGAATATAGGCTTGTGGGTACTTTTCTGAAAACTCTTGACTTGGGGATTCTAAATAATTTATTTTTTTGGGGTACGGTCAAAATTGAAGGGATTACTGTAGTTATTTTTCCAGGGATCATGACACTACTCTCGATGTCTGTCATGTTGCTCATGCTAGTCGGCGAAATGAAATTCGCGATGGAAAGTGTCCCCGGACAACGTGGATCGTTTTCGGATGTTCCCCTCATGGGAATATATTATATGACATTGATTTGTATTGTCAGCATTGCCACGTGTACCTCGTCAATTTTCGTGCACTTGGAAAAGTTTGCGCTGAGGAATCCCAGTTGGCAGGTAAGGATTTTTTTCTTGGTAAAAACATTCAAATAGCACACAAAAATTCGAAAAATTTCCGAAAAAAATTTTTTTCGTTAATTTTTCAAAATTTTTGTTTCGAATTTTTTTGGATTTTTGGGACTTTTTAAGACTTTTTTAAATTTTTCTTTAGTAATAATTCTTGGAATAGCATTTAGAAAGGAATTACGGTAGAAAAATTTTGAAAAATTGAAAAAAATTTCGAAAAAATTGTCCAAAAAATTTTTTTGAATTTTTTTGGATTTTTCGGAACTTTTTCCCGGTTTTTTTCTTGGCGAAATTCCTTAAAATAGCATATAAAAAAGGATTACGGTAGAAAAATTCAAAAATTTTGGAAAAAATGTTGGAAAAATTTCGAAAAAATTTCAAATAAAAAATTTTTGAAACTTTTTTCAAATTTTTTCCCAAGATTACTGTATTTCAGAGTGTCCCTTGGTACATACGATGGCTTGCCGCAAAGAAACTATTCTGTTGTTACGTTCCCAAATCATTCCGCTATGATAAAGATGCCTACAGTAGGAATAACAATGTGCAGGCGATTTCTCTACACTCGACTCCTGATAGGAATGTTGCAAAGAATTTGATTCCAAAGGAGGTATAGGGATTACGGTATTTTTAAAAAAAGGAAGAAAAAAATTTCAGATAAACTTCACCGAGGTGAACCAGGATGCTCCGTTGCACGAAGTGCTAGAAGGTACAGTAATCTCGTGGAAAAAGTTCAAAATCTGTATGAGTGTGATTTCTGAACTTTACTCGTCTAGAGCTTTCAGAAAAGTACCCACAAGCCTATATTCTGAGCAATGTTTTATTTTGGGTCCCACCACGAAAACACATTATCTACCGTATCTCGGTTAATTTTGATGCTACCTCAAAAATTTTTCACTTTTTGAATTTTGCAAATTTAGACGGTTTGAACGAGTATAATCTTGACTAGGTTCTAAAAAATGTCGAATTTAGGTCTCATCCCGACTTTAAAGGCGCATGGATAGCCAAAATTCAAAAAAAACCAGAATATAGGCTTGTGGATACTTTTTTGAACTACGCTAACCTCCTAAATCTGAAAATGCAAAGAAAAGTGAGTTAGGACCAAAATTGACCAAGATACGGTAGAAAATGTGTTTTAGTGGTGGGACCAAAATTTTGAAAAAATTCAAAATTACCGTAACCTAGTCATGATTATACTCATTGAAACCGTCTTGGCTTACTAAATCTAAAAAAAGTTAATTTTAATCAAAAATCCCAAAATTAACAAAGTTACAGTCGAAAAACAGAATTGTCCGAGAGGAGTACAAAACCGAAAATTCAAAATTATTGAAACCTACTCATGATTATACTCATTCAAACCGGCTTAATTTGCTGATTTCAAAATTACAAAAATTTCCGGAATTGAATGAAAAATAGCCGGGTTACGGTAGAAAATGTGTTTTCGTGGTGGGACCCAAAATTCAAAGTTACCGTAACCCAGTCATGATTATACTCTTTCAAACCGACTTGACGCGCTGATTTCGAATCCATTAACCATTTTCTACTTCCAGGAACATCCGCGGAAAAAATCCAAAAAATCGACCTCATCGTCTCGCTCCTCCGTGAAATCATCAGTTTAAAGGAGCGTATCGGAGCATCGGGACAGTTGGCTCCCTATTGGGAACGGATAATTTCAAGAGCCGAGAAAGTGTCCCTCAGCTTTTATCTTTTGTTAATCACCATCAATGTTCTCATGTTCTTGTACCCTGAACTATGGTACTAGGTACAGTAATCCACTTTTTTGAAAATTTTTCGGGTGTCAGCAATATGATCTAGGATGCATAATCACTATAATTTTTGAATAAAAAATATTTTTGCGTCGATTTGAAAAAAAAATTTTCAAAAATTTTTCAGGAATTTTTCAGAAATTTTTTATTTCGAAAATTTTTTTTTATTTTTAAAAAATTTAAAAGAGTCGAAAATCAATCAATAACTATGACAATAATTGCATAGATCAAAAGGAAGCAAAGATAGCACAGAAGGATGCAGAACAGCGCCGCCCGTTTACGGTTTCCCAGCATGGCAGTGGTGATCTGGCGTTGGATCGGGGTCTGCAAAAATTTTATTTTTGATTTTTGGGAGTTGAAAATGTAATATTCAGAATCAGCAAGTCGAGAGCTTTCATAAAAGTACCCACAAGCCGGTATTCTGAGCAATTTTTGATTTTCGGGTCCCGCCACGAAAACACATTTTGTACCGTAACTCGGTCAATTTTTGTGTGAATTTGAAAATTTTTACATTTTTGAAATGAACAAATTAAGCCAATTCGAATGAGTATAATCATGACTAGGTTTGGAAAACGTTGGGTCTCGCCACGAATTTAAAGGCGCATAGGGGCTCAAAAATAAAATTGCTCGGAATATAGGCTTGTGGGTACTGATTTTGAAGCCCTTGACATGCTGAAGCCAAAAATATTACTTTTGTTGAGTTTGAATGAAAATTGACAGGGTTACGGTAGTTTTAAAATTTTCGATTTTCGTGGTGGGACCCAAAAATTTAAATTTCTTGAAATATAGGCTTGTGGGTACTCATGTCAAAGCTCTTGTTGAGCTGAATTTAAGAAAATTATTTTTGAAAGAATTGGATGAAAACTAGCCGGATTACGGTAGTTTTTGTATTTTCAAAAATTTTGGTTTGAAAAAAAATTTCCGAAAAAATTTCAAAATTGTTTTTGTTACAGTAATCCTAAAATAAAAAAACTAACCGGTCCTGGACACGCGGTAACTATCGTAGTCCTTGGTTTGTACTCTTTCTTCATCAGATAGTCGATCACATGATTCACATACCGTAGTGGGCCGGTGTTTTCGGTGTCAGCTGAAAAAAATGAAACTACAGTAATCTACAGTAATCCCCACTTACACCCAGTCAAAATCTTGACTTGACTCGTCTTCTTCTTCTCCTCATCCACGTGTACCATCAGCGTATACCGTACCCTCCGAGCCGGTAAGGTTAAGTCGACAAGCACCAGAAAGACGGCAGTGATGAAATTAGAGCATAACCAGAGATCCATGAGCGTCGTGGCGGTATACGGTCGTTGAGAGCAGAGCTGTGAACACAAAAACTACCGTAAACCGGTCAGATTCGGGATTTTTGAATTGAAATTAATTTATTCGAATTCAGGAGGTTAAGCCGCTTCAAATGAGTATCATCATGGCTGGGTGACGGTAGTATTGAATTTTTTCGATATTTGGGTCCCACCACGAAAACACATTTTTCACCGTAACTTGGTCAATTTTGGTCCAAAACTATTTTTCTTTCTGTTTTCAGGTTCAGAAGATTAAAACGGTTCGAATGAGTGTAATCATGACAGGACTACGGTGCTTTTTGATTTTTGGGTCCCGCCACGAAAATCCAAAAATTAAAAATTACCGTAATCCAGTCAATTTCGATCCAAATTTAACGAAGAAAATATTTTTAGAATCCTTATGTCTCGGACTTTCAGAAAAAAACCCACAAGCCTGGGTTCAAAAATTTTGGATTTTGGGTCCCGACACGAAAATATCGAAAATGCAAAAACTACCGTATCTCGGTAGATTTCGATCCAAAATCAATTCTCTTTGCATTTTCAGATTTAGCACGTCACGAGCTTTCAGAAAAGTACCCACAAGCCCATATGCCTATCATTTTCAATTTTCGGGTCTATGCGCCTTTAAAGTAGTGGCGAGACCCAAAATCGATAATTGCTCAGAATATAGGCGTGTGGGTACTTTTCTGAAAGCTCTTAGTGAGCTGAACCTGAATTTGTAGTTAAAAATAATTTTGGTTTAATTTCCGGGTACCTTCCACTTACCATAATCAAAATGCCAACCATAGCCGATAGAGAAACGAGAATTTGAATTTTTCGTCGCTTCCATTGGGCAAAAAATACCGCGGAAATGATGAGAATACTTGGGAGAAAAGATGAAAGAAGAGCTCGCGGCCATTCGGATTTGAAGATGAACTCCAGCGAGCAGGTGGGGTAGTCACCTGTAAGTTTGGTTAGGGGGCGGGGCCAAAATTTAAAATTTTGAATTGAAAATAAAATTTTCGGATTCAACTAGCTGAGTGCTTTCAGAAAAGTACCCACAAGCCTAGGTTCTAAGAATTTTGAAATTTTTTGAATTTTGGGTCTTACCACGAAAACATTTTTTCTACCGTATCTCCGTGAGTTTTGTCGGAGATGTTTGAAACTTAATTTTTCAAAATAAGCAAGTCAAGCCGGTTAAAATGAGTATAATCATGACTAGGTTACGGTAATTTTGAATTTTTTGAATTTTAGGTCCTACCACGAAAATTTCAAAAAATTCAAAATTACCGTAACTTAGTCAAGATTATACTTATTTGAACCGGCTTAATGTGCTGATTTCAAAAATAGAATAATTTTTGAGTTTGCATAAAAATAAGCGGAGTTACGGTAGAAAATGTGTTTTCGTGGCGGGACCCAAAATCAAAAACTGCTCAGAGTATAGGCTTGTGGGTACTTTTCTGAGAGCTCTCGGCGAGCTGAACACGAATCCGCAGTCAAAAATGATTTCGGATAATCTTGGAACAAAACCGTACCCAAAAAAACGTTGGTCAACAATTTCTGAGTATGAGTCCTTAAATCATGAAACTGGGTTACTGTAAGTGTCTCATCACCCTCAGGGACCACTGATAGAGTACACGTAAAACTCTCAAATGGATATTTCCACGCATTCGTTTGACATTCTACAGTAGTCTTGATGGTACTGTAGCTGTTCATAGTCCCGGAGGTAGGCGCCAGGGTCGTGTACTTGGAGGTTACTGTAGGTGAGAAGACTAAAGATGGATGCCATGGCGGGTATTCTGATGGCATGGAAAAACGATCCTTAAGCTCGCGGAGACGAAGTCGCTCGTCGATCCATGTCATCACTATTATCACTTCCAGGTATAGGTTTCGCTGAAATTTTTTTTTGGTTTTTTGGATTTTTCGCGAGTACTGTAGTTCGTAGCTCAAAATAAATTTTAGATTTGAAATCAGCTCGTCAAGGCGCTTCAAATGAGTATAATCATGACTAGGTTTGAACAATTTTGAATTTTTTCAAAATTTTGGGCCTAAAAACTACCGTAACCCGGTGGATTTTGATCCAAGCCAGTTGAAAATAATTTTTTCGAATTCAGCTTGACAAGAGCTTCCACATGAGTACCCACAAGCCTATATTCCGATAATTTTCATTTTTGACCCCCTATGCGCCTTTAAAGTCGGGGTGAGACCCAAAAATGAGGATTACCGGGATATGAGCTTGTGGGTACTTTTCTGAAAGCTCTCGGCAAGCCAAACATGAAAATGAAAAGAAAAAAGTTTTGGACCAAAACTGAGCAAGTTACGGTAGAAAATATGCTTTCGTGGCGGGACCCAAAATATGAGAAAATTCAAAATTGTCAGAATATAGTCAAGGTTATACTCATTCGAAGCGCCTTGGCTTTCTGAATCTAGAAATTCTAATTTCGAGTCAAAAATCCGAAAATTTACAAAGTTACGGTCGAAAAACAGAATTGTCCGAGAGGAGTACACAATTAAAAAATTAAAAATTGTCGGAACCTAGTCATGATTATACTCATTCAAACCGGCTTGACCTACTGATCACGAATATAATTTTTTCAATTTGATCGCAACGAAATTGACTGAGTTACGGTGGAAAATGTGTTTTCGTGGTAAGACCAAAAATATGAAAAAATTCAAAATTATCGTAACCTAGTCATGATTATACTCATTCGAACCGCGCCGACTTGCTGATTCCTAAAATATTACTTTCAAGATTGTACCTCTCAAATTGGCCTGGTTACGGTAGTTTTTGTAGTTGAAAAAATTTTATTCAACAAAAAAAAATTTTCTTTTGAAAATTTCAAAAAAACTCACATTAACAATTCTGGTAGCTAGAAGGTGTATTTCAACGGGAATATTGAAAAATGTTCCATTTCGATCCGAAACGAAATTATCCGGAGCCGCCGGTCGAACAGCCGCATGATAGTACTTGAACTTACGGGATAATTCGTTCAACTCGTTTTGCGAGATACTGTAGTTTTTAATTTTTTAAGCTTCTTGGGTTACTGTACCTGTTGACTACAGTAGGAAAAATGAGAAGAAAAACGAAAAAATTCATTTTTTTCGATGATGCGACCAGGTCGATGGGTAGGTTTGGAGCATTGTGAAGAAATCGGAAAAAATTTTTTTTAAATTTTTTTGAAAAATTTTTTTAAAAATTACCTCAGCAGATTGCAAATGTTGATTTTCTAGTCGACGACTAACTTCGAGACACCCCCCTTCCTAAGAGTTCATACACTGAAAATGATACATATGTAATTAGAGATTTGTGGGAATTCCTAGAATTTCGAGGGTTCTAAGATGGATAGAAGGGCAAATGACGTAAGACACAACTATTTCGATCAAAACAAACATAAAAAACAAAAAAAAATCAAAAAAAAATTTTTTTCAGATCGAAAATTTTTTTTTATTTTTTGAGGATCTTAAAACTATTGTAACCCGGTGGAATCCAATTGGATCTTGATGAAACTAATATTTTTAGAATCAGCAAGTCAGTAGCTTTCAAATGAGTACCCACACGCCTTTATTCTGAGCGATTTTTGTTTTTGGGTCTCGCCACGACTTTAAAGGCGCATAGACTCAAAATTTTGAATTGTGCGGAATATAGGCTTGTGGGTACTTTTCTGAAAGCTAGTGGCTTGCTGATTCTAAAAATACTGAAAACAAATTTTTTAGATAAAAATTGGCCAAGATACGGTGGAAAATGTATTTTCGTGGTGGGACCCAAAATTCAAAAAGTACTGTAACCTAGTCATGATTGTAGTCATTTGAAAGCCCTTGACTTGCTGAATTCAAAAATGTAATCGAAACCGATCAAAATTAACCGAGTTACGGTAGAAAACGTATTTTCGTTGCAAGACCCATCCCGAAAAATTCAAAATCACCGTAACATAGTCATGATTATACTCATTCGAACCGTCTTGACTTGCCAATTTCAAAAATACTATTTTCAAGACCTAAACTAACCGGGTTACGGTAGTTTTTCTGTAAAATTTCTTCTTGAAGATTCAGAATTTTCTCATTTTCAAAAAAAAAATTTTTTGATTCTAACAATTTTAAAATTGTCAATAAAACATATTTCTATCAACAATATGAATTCTGAACTCGAAAGGAAGCTAAATCGCAAAAAAATATTCGAAAAAGTTTCAAAAACCATATAGAGAGAGAGAGAGGATAGCTAATTCATAATAATACAACAGGTTTTGAAGGGGACGAGTCACCCCCCAAAAGAGAAACCGTTCGATGTTCTCATACCACAAAAACTACAGTTTTCTGTCTCTCCAAAACGAAACCGAATTTCAGAAAAAAGATTTCGGGTCGGAAGACTGTCTTCTTCCTAATTATGGTTTATACTTTTTTGTGAAAAGAGTGAGAAAAGAAGGAAACCGGATACGGTAGGTGGCTTTTTGTTGAAAAAAAAAATGAAAAATGGGGGTATACAAAAGCTACCTATTGAAAGGGTGAGATGGTACTTGAGATGAGCAAATATGGGAGTGCATATGATACAATAAGGTAAATAGAAGAACAGCTGGAATTGAGGGAGTTTAAAGGGACATGGCGGGTTACGGTTTTTTGGAAACGTGAATAAAATATTGGTACTGTAAGAAAAATTTTTTTTGAAACGATTTCTGAAAAATAATTTATGTAAAATGTTGGAAAAATGAAATATAATAGGAAAGTGACAAATTATGAAAAATTTTGATTTTTACTACTGTAGGTACTAAAATTACAGGTTTTAAACGTTGATTTGAACTACAGTAATACTCAAAAATCTCATTTTTGAAAAATTTTTTTTTTGATTTTCATGAATTGTTAAATTTCAACTGAGATTCAGATTGTCTTAATTTTTTTAACCCCTGGATTTATAAAGATTACTGTGATTACATATTTTGATGTACTATTTTTTTGAAATTCTTACTAGTCATATAGGCAAAAATCTAGTTTCTTTCTCTCAAGAGGAAAATTCACACAGATAGAAAGAGATAATTATAAGTTATACGAGAAAACTTCCTAATTGAAAGGTTTCCCCCGAGTTTCATAGAAAAGTACATTCTTGGTTTCCAACACATCTAACATCATGAAAAAATGTCGAAACAAAAATTTAGTAGATCCAATAGCCTATAATATCTAAAATCCACTAAAACAGTGTAAAAAAGCATAAAAATGAATTTTTTGAATGAAGAAAAGCATTTTTCTCCCTGAAAACTTCAGAATAACAGAAATCCAACTCCAGATTCGAAATCCTCGCCAAAAAGATGCCGAAATTTGGGGTTAGAAGGGCTGAAAATAGATGGGAAGACGAGTTTTTTAGAAAAAAAAAAAAAATTTTTTTCGAAAAATTTCAAAATTTCAAAAAATTCAAAAATGATGTATTGGTGTTTTTCTATTTGTTTTCAACTATTTTTCATAGTTTTCAACGCTATCGTCCAAAATCCGTCTGAATAGAGGCAAAAAATTAAAATATTCGATTAACATGAGTTTGATACATAATGAATCTGTTACTAAAAATTGACTTCAAAAAAAACCTACAGTACTCTGACTACTCAAAACTGATCAAACAAATCAGAAAATTCTCGAAGAAACTTCCGTTACATATACATTCAAAGTTCAAAACCATTTGCCTCCCCAACCCTCCATCCTCGTCATTTAAACATTGGCAATTAGGTGGTTTTCGATCAAAATGATTCATTCTTTTCCTCCTTTTTTTCGATAAAAGAGGACGACAAAAAGACTAATTCCGGGAAAAAATAGGCGGAAAATGAATAAGTACACCTCCCACTGCCAAGGGAGGATAGTACAATGGTTGACAAAATGAGTGTGTGTGCGGCCAATTATATGGTTACAAGTTGGGGAAAGATCACTGACGTGGAAGGAATTATGGAAAAGATAGAGATGCTGATGTTATAGTAGAAGTTATGGAAAATATAAATTTTAAAAATTTGGAGAAAAAAAATTAATTTTTCGAAAAAATTTTTTTTCGGGCTAAAATTTGAAAAAATGAAAGAACAAAAATTTCCCGAATCTGGTCATCAGTATACTTTTCTGAACCGTCTTGACGCGCTGATTCTAAATATATATTTTTCTCAGCAAAAATCCGAAAATCAGCCAAGTTACGGTAGAAAACGTGTTTTCGTGGTGGGACCCAAACACCAAAAATTCAAAATAACTGTAACCTAGTCATGGTTATACTTCTTCGAACTGTATTAGCCTGCTGATTCTAAAAATGCCAACATCGGTTCGAAGATTTCAAAATTAACAGAGTTACGGGTCGAACAAAAAAAATACAAAAAATACAAAATTTTGTAAAATTTCTGCCCTCTCTCTTAAATTGGGGTTCCCAAAAGTCGACATTTTTTGTGTGTCTGTGTGTGCGTGTGTCCGCATGTCCGAAGCTGTTTCTCAGCTCCCACTTGACCGATTTTCATAATTTTTTGACCAAAAGATAGGAAAAGTTCACCACTACTACCCCCTTATTTTGAATTTTTCAAATTAAAATTTTTGAATTTTCTACGGCCATTTTAGTGGTTTTTCAGTGCTAATTTTCACCTTCCCAGGAGCAAAGTGGTCGTCTACACGTAAACAATAGTGGCCAACGCGAGCCCGTTTCGATGTCGGTCGCTGCATTTCTATAGGTCCCCGTCTCTGTTCGCGCGCGCGAGGCAATATGAAATTTGAAAAAGGGGTTAGTGGGGTGTTAAAAAAGTTCAGATCGGTATTTTCAAGGGAATGGTTCATGATTAAAGTGATTTGAATACAAAAAGCTCAACACGCGGAACGCGTCTGGCCTGGCCGCCGGAACGAGCGGAGCGAGTGATGGCGGCCAGGCTAGTCAAAAATTTGTAAAATTGTAAAATTTTTTTCGGTTTTCTCCAAATTTTTTGACTGTTTCACAGTAAAATTTGCGATAGTAGCCCGATTCAATCATTCAGACTAATTTAAAACCCTAAAAAATGGTTCATTCAAGAAAAATAATTTTTATCGAAATTTTTGAAATTTTACAGTGAAAATAGGTAATTAAAGGCGAGAAAAGAGAATTTGAAGGTTTCAAAATCGATTTCCGAGTCTAAATGTCACTTTTTAAAAAAGAAAACAAAATAATTTTTCAAAAAAATATAAAAATTTTTTTTCAAAATTTCAAAATTTTTAATTTTTCTAAAAACAATTACAAATGTTCATATTCAAGTACAGTACACACGCATTTATCAAAAATTACTATTGAATGGAAGAGAAAAGAGAAAGAAAAACATATGAGACTTTCTAATTTCTTCCCCCCCCCCCCTTGCCTACTGTCTTAAGTGGTTGTTGTGTTGTGTTTCTTTATTTCAATCGTTCCTCCACCTCCTACTCCCAATTAACACTTTCGAAATGAGAGGAAAATCGAAAAGTGACGCATCATAGGGGAGGAGGGGGAAAATAGTTAAATTGAGTGAAAAAACCCGCCGGAATCTAGTTATTTCCGTTATTTTCGGCTTTTCCTCTGCTATTTTCGGAGGAAAAACAAAAAAAAGCAAAAGAAATTCGAAATTCCCGCCAAATCGGGGTTTTCTGCATTTTTGCGGGGAGTGTTTGCAGAAATTTCGAAAAGCCCGGATTTTTTGCGTTTTTCCGGGAATTTCAAGGTTCTGGAGCTCATTTTAAGCTTTAGAACTCAGAAAAATCTATCAAAAATTCCATTTTCGGTGGTTTCTGCATTTTTACGTGAAGTGTTTGCGGAATTTTTGAAAACCCCGGGTTTTTCATATTTTTTGCATTTTTTCGAGAAAATAAAAGCTTCACCACTTTTTCTCAGCTGAACCAACTAATTCAATCTACCTTATCCCGGAAAAATGCTGAAAAATCGCAAAAAATCGCCCTAAATTCGAATTCGTGCAAAATTTTCTGAGGTTTTTCTTAATTTTTTTGATATTTATTCCTAAAGAATACCAGTTTCAGAACGCATTTTTAGCTCTTTCCAGTCAATAATTGCTCGAAAACCCCCGGAAAACCAGAAAGTCCGCTCAAAACAATTTAAAAATTCGAACCTCGCGCCAATCGAAATATGTGCATTTTCGCGTCGCCGTGTCTACGGCCCGCATTTTTATTTTCGAAAACTGCATCATTTTCTTTTGTTTATCTCCAATTTTTCACGTTTTGACCAATTTTTTTGCGCTTTTTTTTTAATAAAAATTCATTTCTAGAGACGAAAAATGAGCAAAACGTACTCGTATACCCGCTATACGACCCATTCGAACGGTGGAATGCCGCCGAAGAGCCCACCAGAGGAGCCGCCCGTCTATTCGCCGGTTTATTCGTCTGTGGTATGGGATATGGAGAGAAATGAAAAGAAATAAATGAGAATAAAGGGGAAAAATGAGATATTGAACTAAAAAATAGGAGACTAAATTTAAAAATTCGAAAAAAATTGTATTTTCGATTTTTCGAAAATAAGCCAAACTAAAAATTTAAAGCATCCCAAATATGATCAGAAATCTTTAGGAATGTCTAGAATTCACAAGAAATTCCAAGTTTTCTATCAAAAACCCCAATTTTTTGCAGTTCCGCACTCCGCTGCGCAGCTCGTCGTCGACTATCAACACTGCCGGAATTCCGGAGACAAGAGGAGGTTACAGAGGAGGACATCATCATCATCAACCACAGTCTGGTTTAGGAGGTCATGTTGGAGCTCATGGGGATGATAGGTAATACAGGAGGGGTTTGGGGGTTTTTGGGTGGCAAAGGGTGGTTTTTGGGGATGTTATCACCGAAAATAGAGGCTTTTGAAAAAGAATTCCAAGATTCTATTCGTTTTCTCCGAATTTCACCCGTTTGTCCATCTCTTTTCGAGATTTTAGCTTTTCTTCCCGGTTTTCCAGGAATTTTTAGCTATTTTCCAGTGATTTCCTGTCGAATTTCACAATCTGGCATCTAGCGTCATCGATTCCGTTGTTATCTTGTTGTTCCAGCTGTTTTTTGTTATCCTGAAGGGATCACATCCTCCCCCGCTTCTCCTCCTCCTTGTCTCTTTGGATTCCTTCGCGACACCTCCTCTCTTTGAACCACCACCTGCTGTGTTGAGAAAGAGAGAGAGAGAGAGAAAACAAACGGGCGGTGCTTGTTCTCGAAGTAAAAAGAAGAAGATGGAGCAATTGGGGTCCCAGTCCTCCTCACATTCTTTTTGTGAAAACGGGAAACACCTTTTGACCCCACTTTTTACGATTTTTTTGGCTTTTCATGGAAGAGAAAACTCAGTTTTTAGGCTTGAATTGAGGATTCTGAAGCCAGAAATTGGATTTTTAGCTTCGAATTAGGGATTCTGAAGCTAGAAATGGGTTATTTAAGGTCTTTTCTCCAGTTTCTTGAGGTTTCCGTGGAAAAATGGCTTTAAAATAAGCTTTACCGAGTCGAAATCCAGAGTTTTTGACCCTGTTCGTCTTGAAAAATGTGCTCATACCAGAGGAGTTGAATTTTTGAGAAGGAGAAGAACTCAAAATTGGCTTTGATCACTCTAGAATACCTGGAAATCAAGGTTTCCAGAGGTTCTAGCCTGAGCAATTCCGCTTCAGATTAGTTTGATCACTAGAATCTCCGGGATTCGAAGAGTTACGGCCTGGAAAAGTGGTATTTTCCATTCGTATTCTGAGGTTTCTTGACTTTAACAGCGGAAAAACGTGCATCTCCGCTTGAAAAGGCTGACTTTCCAGAGTTTTTCTAGAAGAATCCAGACAAAACAGCCCGAGTTCTTGTCGATTGCACAGTTTTCTCTCTCGGTTCTGTGTCTCTTGCCCCGTTTTCCCACTGGAAATTTGCATTTATTCAAATTATGATCGTCATTCATACGACAAACCGTTTCTCGCCGTCGCCCTTCCTTACCACTTTTTCCCACTTTTTTTTCTTTTCGACTTTTCGTTCGACCCTCGCCATCTCCAATTCCAAAAATAAATAGCATTATTGGAGTGAGAAAATGACTGATAAGGCATTGAATTGTTGCAATTTTTGTGTGTTTCTCCTTTGAAGTTGAAAAGAGAGACAGTTTTATTGTGTTTTGCTCGAAGTTTCTCCCTCCCTGATAAGAAATCAGAAAGGAATGGTATAGAGAGAAGAATGGGATTTTTGAGAGGAAAATTCAGCATTTTCTGATCTTTCCTATCTCCAGTCTAGCAGTCTAAATTTTAGAGCTGGATACGGATTACGGTAGCTCGAATCACGGTATCTTGGATTATGGTTGCTCAGATCACGGTTTCAATTACGTTTTCTCCGATTAAAGTAATTCGGATTACGGTGGCTACCTTTCTGATCATTCCTAGCCGGAATTCCCGTCTCTAGCAGTCTCAAAACGGCTGGATACAAGTAATGGTAGCTCTGATTATGGTTCCTCAGATTACGAAAGAGAAATAGGCTCTAAGACGAGGATTTCAACATACACATCTTGATCCTGATCCTCCTCCTGTTCCTCCTCTTGTCAATCCATCCCTTCCTCCCCCTAATGACTCATTTTAATCTCTTCTCCTCCTCCTCTTGTCATCTATCCCATTGTTTTCTGCTCGTTTTTTTTTCGTCGAGCTCCTCCCGTATCCATCCCATTTGTGTGGGAGTTCAGAGAGTACATATGTCTCAAGATCCTTCTTATGTACACAAATCCAGGGGATCAGATGCAGGGAAAAACAGATTCGGAAAGGTGATTTTCCTGAATTTTCTTGAAAAAAATGATGAAAAAGTAATGTTTTCCCGGGAAGAATTCAGAATATACCAGATGTTTTTTGAAGAATGGGAAAAGCATGTCTTATCTCTTCTCTCTCTCTCTATCTCTCTCTCTCTCTCTCTCTCTCTCTCTCTCCGAGTATTTAAAGAAGGCGGAGCCCCGTCGCCGCTACACCGCGTTCTTCTTCGTTAAGTACACACAAACGAGTCAGTTTCGCCACGAGTCTACAGGGCTCTCTCGGAAATCCCAAGCTATCTTTATTCCTGCTGAAATAGCTGAAAACCTTCGATTTTTCGCTTTTTTGAGCCGAAAATCCTGGTTTTTTGAGCTCTAAAACAGCGAACAAGGCGATTTTCAGCACCAGAAAGCCTATTTTTCTGGTCCTGAACCTCTCTGGAAGCTTAAATCTCCTGAAATCCCGGTTTTCAAGCGGAAAATCCCGTTTCGGAGCATTTTTTTGGCTAGAAACATTGGTTTTTAAGCCAGAAAACTTGAATTGAAGCCCTATTCGAAAGCTATTCTTCTGGACTGAAACCTCTGATATTTGAGTCGAAAAGCATATTTTTCGACGCAGAAACCCGGTTTTTGAGCTAAAAACTATATTTTTTGCTCTAAAAAGTCAATTTTTGGGTCTAAACCCCTATTTTTGGCCTCGGAAACTCTATAGTTCCACCAAAAACCCTATTTTCTGGGTCTAAATCCCCTTATTCTGTCCCTAATGTCATCCCAATCAACTATTCCCCCTTCTGCCCCAATCACAAAAGATCTTGCCGAAATCTCGGAACGATTTGAGAAATTAAGAGCCCGTAGCAGCAACAGCAACATGGCCACATTCAACACCACCAGCTCCTACAATAGGACTTATGAGAAGAAGGTGAGTGTGGATTGTATAGGAAAAATGGAGAAAAAATCAGAAAAAATGGATTTTATGGGTTAGAAATGGCTGGAAATGGCTGAAAAATAATTAAAATGACTGAAAAACTACTAATTTCCATTGAAAAGTACCAAAAAATTCAATTTCTCTTTTTAAAAATGGGGATTTTCCGATTGAAATGGTCAGATTCCGTTAGAAAATTCCAGAAATTAAAAAAAATTCAATTTTTAACGGAAAGTGCTGAAAATTCAGTTAAAAATTGAAAAAACGACGAAAATGGCTAGAAAAAGTCCAAAAAGTGACAAAAAACGGGGAATTTTCTCTAGAAATCCTTCGGGAATCGTTCTCATTCTTCTCAAAAAAAAAAAAAGAAGTCATTTGTCACCCTTCCTTCTTTTCCTCTACTTCCCCTCATAAACTACTGATTTTCTGATTTTTTCTTACACAAACAAAGACAAATGTGAACTTTTCCCGAAAAAATTAAGGATTTTGCCAAAGAACAATGAAAAACAGCAAGTTTAGCCCTTAATTTCGGATTTTTGAGCTGAAAATTGCATCTTCCAGGTCATCGAGGAAGGATCTCCGAACATTCGTGTCACCACTCAAACTCATACTGCTCTTCCAGGAATTCCCGTGAGTTCTCAGACTTTAAAATCGTTTAAATAGTTCTAAAAAGCCTTAAAAACCTGGAATTCCTTTTTTCCAGGATCTCGGAAACATCCATTCGTCGATGCTCTCCAACTTCCCAAATCTCGCCATCTCGAGTCCATCGGTCGTCGGAACTCAAAGTAAGTCGCCCTTTTCTTTGTGAATTTTTCGTGGAAATCCCATTTTATTCGTCTTTTCTGGCAAAATACTGGAATTTTCATTGAAAAATACGGATTTTCTGCTAAAAATGACTAGAAAACCCTATTTTCCTACCATTTTTCATTGAAAATCTCGATTTCCAGCCATTTCTAAGCCAAAAATCCCCTATCTTTGCAGCCGGAAACATCACATCGATTCGTGTGACCAATACGAGTTTCCATGCGGTTTTGGACGTCTCCAAGTATGATGCCGATTCGTTGAAGGTACGGTTTTTGGTTTTAAAGCCTAGAAAATCCTCGAAAAGGTCTATAAAAGCCAGGAAAAGTCCTGAAAATTAGCTAGAAACCGTTTAAATCAGCCTAAAAGTGCCTGGAAAGCCTCAAGAGAGCCTGAAAAAACCACGGAAAGCCTGAAACAGGCCTCCAAAAAAAGGTCCTCAAATGGGATTCCTACAGACCTATCTTAGGCCTTTTTTGAGGTTTTCAGGCCTACTTTGGGAGTTCATCCCTATTTTTCATTTTCTAAAAACGCTATGCCCTTATAAAGGTGCCTTCATTGTTCCAGGTGACCGTAATCGATCAATCGATAATTGTCGAGGGATCACATGGAGAGAAAGAAGACACTTACGGAACCATCGAATCGTCATTCAAACGTCGTTTCCCACTTCCGACCGCTGTTCCACCAGAATCTGTTCAGTCTCAATTGACTGCCGATGGACATTTGACAATCGATGCGAAGGCTCCTGAACCGAAACAAGAGGGTGCTCGTCCTATTCAGATTAAGGTCATCAATACGGCTGGAGGAGCAGGAGGAGAGAAACAACAATAAATGCGGAGAAGAAGGGGTTTTTGGGCTAAAAATAGGCTAAAATAGCCGAAAATTCGATTTTTTGACGGAAAAATGGCTTTTTTTGGATTGAGAATCCACTTTTCCCGCTCAAAAACCCGTTTTTTGGCCTTGAAGCCCCTATTTTCACCCCAAAAAACCTCTTTTTCCTTAAGCCCCGACTTTTTTTTAGCCCTAAAGGCCTATTTTCTCTAAGCTCCGCCCATTTTTCTGGAGGCTCCGCCCCTTTTTGGCTCTAGAATCCCTTTTCTTCTAGACTCTGCCCATTTTTCCACAAGCTCCGCCCTCTTTAAAAATCCTCCTTTTCTGAAGGCTCCTGCTCTTTTTTACCCCGAAAACCCACGCTTCCTTAAGCCCCGCCCCTTTTTAGCTTTAAAATCCTCCTTTTTCTGAAAGCTCCGTCCATTTTTCTTTAAGCTCCGCCCCCTATTCTTTTACAGAATCTGTTCCATTTTTTAGCCGCTCCCCTTTTTTTCTGTCTATCCGTTTGTCTATCCATCTGTCTGTTTGTCTTCAGTGTACTGGTATACACACACACTTCCTGCCACTTTTTCTTTATAAGCTCCGCCCCTTTCTTCATCTGTTTTTTATTATTTTATTATTATTAATTATGATTTTTTCTTTTCTTTTTATTGTAAAATTAATTAATGAAGACGAAACCCCCCGAGACAGTGATGATGTAGAATTGATAAGGAAGTTTTAGAATGTCCCGGTTGTTCCGAAACGGCTTATTTCTATCCGAGCTTTGTTTTGTACTGTAACATTAGCTCTTTTCGAAAAAAAGGATTTTTGTTGTAAGAATGAGCAAGAAAACTACTCTAGAACTAAGCCATTTCGGAACCGAGGACGTTCTAGAACCAGTAGAAATAATTGGTTATTTATTTATTTTTGTATTTTCCGAAAAAAGCTTTAAGTTTCATGGAAATGTTTTCATTGAAAAGCCTAGATAAAAAAGTTTTCTAGAAAAAAAAATTGACAGAATGAGAAATTAAAAACACATGAAATTATACTTTCGACATTTTTTGAAATTCCCGAAGCTAATTTTAGGAGAGAATTCAAGACAGCGAAAAAAAATGTAAAGCATCCGACGGTCATAAAATCAGTTTTTCACATGTAAATGTATAAAATTGTGTCCAAATTATTTATATTCTGATCAGTTTTTGTAAGACAGCTCAGTCTAAATTTCCTGAAAGTCCAGAGAGAATTTCTCAAAAAAAGAGAATTGAGTTAAGGAAAACGTGAACTTTCTTTTCATTCCACGATTTCAAACGTTTGAATATTTTTTGACGTTTATTTAAAAACTTTACTTTTTCCGATTTTTTTGACTTTTTGACTATTTTTAAGGCTCAAAAAAGTTGGTTTTAAAAAATTTCTTTCGGTTAATTTTTGAATTCCCCATTTCCCATTATTTCCCCTCCGAAATATAATAATTCGTTTTCCCCTTTCTTCTCCCAACCACCCACCACTTTTATTTTCCACACATTAATTCTTTTCGAAAGAAACTAGACCCTTCTCTCTCTCTCTCTCTCTCTCGCATCTATATTTTCCGCCGATTTCGCGTCGTTTCGGAGGCCCGAAAACCCTCTTTTCTCTCGTCCATATGCCTCTTTTCGTCCTCTTTTCTCCTATATTATTCTATAGAAGAGGAAGAGGAGGAGGGTGTTTTCGTCCAGTCCTCTCCTCCTTTTTCTCTTTTTTCCACTCTCTCTCTATACACAACAACCCGTCTCTAGTGGTGAAAAATAGGAAAATAGTGGAAAGAAAGAAAACGAATTCTAGGTCTCCAGTTTTTCCCTTTTCTCCTTTCTCCTTCTTCTTTCCCCGTTTTGAAAAATAGAAAAATAGAGAAAAAAAATTTTCTCGGTCGGATTTGAGGAAAAAGAGGAAAAAGAGATTTGGATTCATAAATCCCCCCTTCTTCTCTTCTCTTTTGACTACTATTCTAGACGCATTTTAGTTTTTTTTTCCCCGCTTTTTTCGATTTTTTATTTTTCCGTCTTCTTTTTCCCTTTTTTCCGTCTAGTTTTCTTTTTCAAAGAGGAAATTATGGATTTTTTGAAAAATTAGGCTAAATTTGGAAGAATTTTTTCTCAAATCATGATAATAGCCTAGTTTCAAAATGAATGCAAGTCAAAAAATGACTTTGATTAGAAATTCCAGAAAATAATTTTTTATTTTGGAAAATTAAACAATTTTTGAGAAAAATATTTTACTGTTAACATTGTCATGGTTCTAGAATAGTTTATACAAATTTTCATAAGTTTTTCGACACTGAAAACTAGAATATTGAGAATAGAAACATTCTGTTTAAAAAGCCGAAAATGTACCCTCAAAAGGCTTTGAGGTTACTATGACAACAGGGTTTCGGCATGTAGGCTGTACTAAACTTAGCTAGCTTCATTTAGTATTCCTGGGGGAGGGGACTGTTTTGAAAACAATGATATTATTAAAAATCACATTTTTCAATTCAAAAACCCTCTGGAATTTCGGAAGAAAAATTTGAAAAAATGTGAATATTTGAAAAATTTTTTAATTTTAAAAATTAAAGAAAACTTCAAATTTCTTAAAGTTTGCGCGTCGGTTCTATTTTGTCCCTTTTTTCCGCTATCGTATCCCATCTTAAGACAATTCTAGACTTTTTCAGAGTTCCAAAAGCGATGCCAGAATCCCCGGAATCGACACCAATAACTCCAAAACCAGAAGAAAAAGAGGAGGATTATACGCCGGCGACGAAAAAATCGAAATCCGGAAGACCCAAGAAAAATGCGCCGTTCTCCAGTTTTCGAATGGTAAGGGTTCTAGAATGTCCTGGTTCTAAAACGTCTTTCTTTCAGTACGAGGAACGTGACATCGAATTCTTCATCCATCAAGTATCCGACAATCAAATCATTTGGGATCGGCGGAATACGCTGAATTTTGATGGAAATCTCGTACATGCCACTTTCGATAAAATCGAGATTTGCTGTCAATTTTTGTCGAGAAAAAATGGTTAGTTGCGAAAATGGCTTTGAAAATTTTCTGGGACGTTCTAGAACCATCTGGAACGTTCTAGAATCATCTGGGACGTTCTAGAATCATCTGGGACGTTCTAGAACCATCTGAGACGTTCTAGAACCATCCGAGACGTTCTAGAACAATCTGAAACTTTCTAAAACTTTATGGGACGTTCTAGAACCATCTGGGACGTTCTAGAACCATCTGGGACGTTCTAGAACCATCTGAGACGTTCTAAAACTGTTTTTTTCAGAACCAACCATTTTAGAACTTTTTTGAAAATTTTCAATTTTTTTAAATTTTTCAAAAATTTCAAAATTTCCAAAAACTCGAATTTCAAAAAAATTCCCATCTAAAAACCACACCATTTCAAAACTAGAACGTTCTAAAACCAGCCGTTTCGCAACTTTTTCCCCCAAAAATCGAATTTTCCAGGAGAAAACGCGTCGCGTCTTTGGACAGAAATCTCAAGTGAATACAAACGAGAAAAAATGCGCCTGGAACAGTTGCCATCCGGAAAATACACGGATGACTTCGAAATTCGATTCCCTTTTATGCAGCAAATGTGGTTTTTGGAACTGGAAGGAGCCGCCGAGATGAAGGAGGCGGATTCGAATAGTCTGGAGGAGACGATTGTGAATTTGGCACGACAGAAGGGAAGCATTATTGCTGATGGTAAGTTTTAAGGCGACTTGGGACATTCTAGAACCATCTGGGACGTTCTAGAACCATCTGGGACGTTCTAGAACCATCCGGGACGTTCTGGAACCATCTGGGACGTTCTAGAACCATCCGGGACGTTCTGGAACCATCTGAGACGTTCTAGAACCATATGGGACGTTCTAGAACCATCTGGGACGTTCTAGAACCATCTGGGACGTTCTAGAACCATCTGGGACGTTCTAGAACCGGTTTCTAGAACCAAGCCATTTCTAAACTCATTTTTTAGCCGTTCTAGAACCAAGGTCATTTTAGAACCATTCTAGAATTACGCCATTTTAGAACTTTTTTAGAACCATCTCAAAACCAAGCTGTTTTAAAACCCAGCCATTCTAGAACCATCTCCAAACCAAGGCCATTATAGAACCATTCTAAAACTAGGTCATTTTAGAACTATGTTTCTAATCCTAGCCGTTTTAGAACCATTCCAAAACTCTAATAATTACAGTAACCGAACCCTCCACTCTCTCCGCCCTCTCTGCTCCAATCGAAAAACTGAATCAATCGATAAATCGTCTGATTACTGTAGTCGGAAAGAAGACAGAAGAAGGAGAAAAGGATTCTACGAATGTCCCATCCAAATATTCGGATATAGTCGATCATTTAATCGTCTTCCTGAATACAGTACCCCGTGAGAAGCAGATGGATGTCAAATGTAAAATTGTACACTTCTTGGACACTCTTCGATGATTGATCTCTTTTTTCTGTGTGTGATCTACTTGATGTTTTTTTGATTTCGCGCCAATTAATTCTATTGAATCCGGCGGGAATTCAAAAAAAATTTTTTCATAATAAACTCCTCTTTCTAATCCGATAAAAAAGAAGGGATTACTGTATTACTGTATTAATTCAAAAAAAAATTTAACAAAAAAATTTAAAAACGAAACGGGAAAACGAATGGAACAGATCGATAAGTCGGGATTCATTGTGGATGGGATGTGTGTGAAATTGAGACAGAAAAAAGGGGGCGGGGCCTAAATTATATATATTTCTTGATTAGAAAGGAAGAGGGGCGTGGCCTAGACGTTCTTAATTAATCGGAAAAGGGGCGTGGCCTAGACGATAAGGGGGTCTAAGCTTGATCTGGGGAGGAGGGGCGTGGCCTAACTATATAAATGAAAGTAGTGTTAATTAAAAGTAATTCGTGATGATGATCGAAAATTAAAAATCCCAAAAAGAAGTGGGAGTGGCTTATTTGGAAAAGGGGGCGGAGCTTAATAAAGGGCGTGGCCTAGAGAAAACTCTTTGGGAGGGGAGGGGGCGTGGCCTAAATGGATTAACATGATCAGTAAAAATTGGGGGTCGGTAAAGGGGGCGCGGCCTACTTGAGGAAGGGGCGGGGTCACAAAGGGGCGTGGCCAAAAGTGGGCGGAGCCAGAAAAGGGGCGTGGCCTGTTGGGTCTACCGGAGAAGAAATTAGTGTAAAACTGGGGGACTCGTTAGAAAAAAGGGGGCGTCGTCTATATAGAAAATATAGAAAAGGGGGCGGGACCTAGAAAAAAGTGGGCGGGCCTAATTAGAAAAGGGGGCGTGGCCTAAAAACAAAAAACTCGTCAAAAAAATCAAAAGAAACTCAAAACTCGTCTAGATATGAAAAAGGCGGGGCTAAAGGGGGGCGGGGCTTATAGAGAAAAGGGGGCGTGGCCTTCTAGAGATTGGGTATGGAAATAGATTCGCCGTATCTTGCCATCACATACATCATCGACAAACCGACGAACAGGCCGACGGATTGGAGGAAGAGGACGTAGATTCCGTGACGAAGGTTCACATTCACCGCCTCTTCCATCACTTTTTTCATTTCTGGCATCTGGAAGAATGGGAAGGGTTAGGAAGGCCTAAAAAGCCTTAGAAGCCTCAAGTACGGCCTAAAAAGTGAAAAATAGACCTAAAACCGTCTCAAATAGGGCCTATTCAGATGAACAAAAAACTGAAGAAAGGCCTGAAACCAGCCTAAAAGTGCCTAAATACAAACCTAGAACGATCTAGAAAGGCATAAAACGGGCCTGAAAATCCTTTAAAAAAGGCCTAAAAAGCCTTAAAAAGGCCTAAAAAAAGGAGAAAAATTTTTTTGTTTTTCATTTTCCCTTTTCCCTTTTCCCAAAATTATTTTGCCTAAAACCGGCCTAATTACAGATCTAAAAAGGCCTAAAAAGCCTAAAAGGCCTTAAAAATTATCAAAAACCGTTCAAAATGCCATAAAATATGCCAACCAAGGCCTAAACACAAGCCTAACCGAATGGCCTAAGCCTAGGCCTAGAACACCAAAAAAGCTACCCTAGAGGCTAAAACCGGCCTAAAAAGCCTTAAAAAGCTAAAGACAGTCCTAAACCCCCAATTTCACTTACCATACAAGCCAATGAGATGTACAAGAACATTCCTCCAGCCAGACCGAATGCATATTTCGAAGTATCCGGACCGAGTTCTCCGATTCCGACGCCGATGAAGAAACCGATGTAACAGGTGATGGCTGAGAGGAGATTGTAGATCAGTGCCTGTTTTAGAGACATTCCAGATGCGACGAGGATGGCAACGTCTCCTGAAAATGAAAAAGTTAGATGATAGGGGGATAGGAAAAGGCCTGAAAAGCCTAAAAACATACCTGAAAGGGCCTAAAATCCTCAAACTTAATTTTTCATGCCGATATCAAGCCCGAAAATCCATGATATCAGGCCTTTACTTTAGGCCTGTTCTTAGGCATTTGAGGCGTCTTAAGGCCTTTAAAGGCCGGTTTTCAGGTTTTTGAGGCCGGTTTTTAGGCCTGTATAGACCATTTCAAGGCTATTTTTAGGCTTTTCAAGTCTGTAAGGCCTGAGTGGCAATTCTGGCCGATTTTTATGATCTTAGGGGCCAAATTCAATGTTTTTCAGGCTATTTCAGGCCTTTTCATGTCTTTTTTTAGGCTCTTTGAGGCCCATTTTCAGGTTTTTTCAGGCCTGTTTAAGGCTTTTCAGGCTTCTTCTAGGCCTTTTCAGGCTTTTCAGGCTTGTTTCTAGGCTTTTCAGGCCCACTTTTCAGCCTTTCCGGGCGGATTTTAAGTTTTTCGGCTATGTTAGGCCCTTTTTCCAATTTTTTCAAAAAATGCTTACCCAGCTCATGAGGGAATTCTTCACAAAGAACGGCAAGAGAGATGGAGAGTCCCGAGTGAAGAGATTCTGCAAAAGCGGCTCCAATTGAGATTCCGTCAATGAAATTGTGAAGTCCATCTCCGAAAATGATCATCCAGGCGACGGCGGCGATCGCCGAATCGCCGGCACGGAATTGGATCGAGTGGTCGTGAACACAGATTCCGTGACCCTGGAAGGATAGGGGTACGGTAGGGGTACGGTAGGTAGGGGGTAGGTACAGCAATCTAGGGGGTAAGAGGGGTACTGTAGTTTTTTTTACTTGGTCAGGTACAGTAACCTAGAGCTACAGTAATCCTAATAGTTACAGTAACCTAGGTACCCCAGAACTACAGTAATCCAATGGTAGGGTTACGGAATCTACAGTAATCCTAAAACTACAGTAATCCTGAGGTTCCTAAAATTACTGTAGATACCGTAACCCTTCTTGAAGGATTACTGTAGCTCTCCCACTAAAAGATTACGGTATTACCTGTCCGGCGGTCCTCCGTCCGCCCTGGAACGTGCAAATCACTTTTGTGATGCATTTCCTGGCTGATAGCATGTGTGATGACGTGTGTGGTTTCTACAGTAATACCAAAACTACAGTAATAAGATTCAACGACTACAGTAAGACAAGGGAGTTACTATGAAAACACACACGTCATTGCACACATCTTGTCAGAGACGGTTAAAGCAACCAAAGAATTCAGTTTTCAGCCACAATTTTGAAGGTACAGTAATCCTACCGTATCCCTAGATCCTAACTACTGTAATCCTGAGGATCCAAAAAAGTACAGTAATCCTGGTTTAGTGAGGTTTTTCTATAGTTTTTAGGTACAATAATCCCAGAATCCTAGGATCCAATTACCGTAATCCTAGGATCCAAATATACCTTTTTTAATTTTCGAAAAAAATCAAGATACCGTAATCCTACAGTAATTCCGTTATCCACAAAAAATCCAGCTACAGTAATCCAATCAACTACAGTAATCCGAGACTAACCTGATCTCCCATCGATTTTCTCGATTTATCCTCCAACGTCATCATTTCGGTCTCGTCACAGTCGGCACGGCTCATCGTTCCCTGTAAGATGGGTCACTGTAGATATGATGGAGGAGTACTGTAGGTTATTGTAGTCAACTACAGTAATCCTGGTAAGCTCAAAATTGCTCATTTTTCTTGGTTTTTCAGTGATTTTTCAGGAATTTCGCGATTTTTAGGACCTACAGTAATCCAGGTACACTAATACTATCTACTACTATAGGTTACTGTAGTCATACTGTAGCCAACTACAGTAATACTGGTGAGTTCAAAATTGCTCATTTCTATATATTTTTCTTGGTTTTTCCACAGAATTCCAGGATCCATGACCTACCGTAATCCCTACGAAAAAACTACCGTACCTTTTTAAGCACATTCCTGAGAAGCTCCTCCTCTTTCTCTCCGGCCTCTGTGACCAGTGTCGAATCACTTCGATCCGTCGTCATTCCGCCGTTTTCAATGGATAGACGACGATGATGAATGTGTTGGTTCTTCTGGAATTGGATTACTGTACCTACCGTAACCCTTAAAAAAGGAATAGGTCTCACTTTCCGAATTTCGAGAATAATCTTGATGAGTTTATCACAGAAAAAGAAGGCGTAGACTCCGAGAATCGAGATATGTGCCATGTGGAGGTAGGAATACGTCTTCTCACCGTTCTCATCCACTTCTTCCATTAGTTGGGGGTGGGCCTGGAAGATAAGGAGGTTTTTAGGCATTTAGGTCATTGCTCATGCTTAATTAGGCTATTTTTGAGCTATTTTCAGGCCATTTCAACCATTTTTGCCTGTTTTTCGGCCTTTTTAGGGCATTTTTGGACCTTGCTCATGCTTATTTATACCATTTTTGGCTTTTCTGAAGCTATTTTAACCATTTTTAGCTGTTTTTTAGACTTTTAGGTCATTTTTTTAAATATTGCTCAGGCTTATTTAGGCCATTTCCCTCCAAAAAGACTCACTTGGGGAAGAAGATGATAGAAACTGGATCCTGATAGCGATCCGACTCCGAGACCGACGAATAGAGTGATTATCTGAAAAATTATGGCTACATTGAGTTAGAAATTCAAAAAACCGTACCTGATTATAGGTATTCTTCGACAAATATCGCATGACTCCAATTCCGACGACTGCACACATGTTGATGAGAGTGACGAACAGAAGACCCACTCCCCATACTGAAAACAGGCGATAATTTAAGGATTCTAAGGCTATTTTGGGACGTTTAGATTTACTTCTGAATATTTAGCGCTCTTTACGTTTATAAAATTTTCTAAAACTTTTTTTCAAGAAAATCCGAAAAATTCAATTTTCGATCATTTTTCTATCAAAAAGTCGATTTTTAGCGATTTTTAGCTATTTTTTCATTTTTTTTTAGAAAATATTCCCCGATTATCAACTGATTACAGGTTTTTAGAGTCATTCTCTAAAAGTTTTTGTGAAAAATAATCATTATTAGTCAAAAATTCAATTTTCGCCAATTTTCCAACCGAAAAGTTAATTTTTAGCAATTTTGGGCAATTTTATAGTATTTTCGAACAGATAATCAACATTATTGATTGTTTTGAGTCTTTTCCAATCATTTATATTTTTTCTCTTGAAATTTTTTTAAAATTCAATTTTTGCTAAAATCTCCATCGAAAAGTCAATTTTCAGCATTTTTCCAAGCAAAAGACTAACCAACAACCGGAGAAGGCCTTTCGTGTGAAGTGGATGCGACATGAGTGATTACTGTAGTTGTCACCGTATCCATTGAGAGACTATGGTTGTGACATAATTCTGTCAGTTGTCTGAATGTGTAGTTGGATAGAGATGTTGATGGATCCATTATTGGTGTCATGATGGAATTACTGAAAATGGGGGAGTTTTTTTGGTTTTGAAGAGAGAAAGGGGGTTGGAACATAAATAAGCGGAAAAATGGGAAAATTGAATAAAATTGTGATAAAAACAGAAAATTCGGGTAAAAATAACCGGAAATCAGGATTTTAGAGCAAAAAATATTCAATTATTTTTGAAAAATCGTTATTTTCTTACAAAATCACTATTTTTATTTCAATAATTGATAAAATTGATTGGAAATTAAGTGATTATCGAAAAATATCTATTTTCTATACAATTGAAAATTTTCAGTGATGAAAAATATATTTTCCGTTAAAATTCCAGTTTTTTAGACGCAAAACAGCTGTGCCACACTTCTCATTAACCGCCCTAATTCGTCGAAAACGCATAAAAATAGTGGAATATGGAACGAAAAACCAAAGAAAAAGTGCGAATTGAGGCCAAATAACTGAGAAAAGGGAAGGAAATGCCACCAGGAAAAAAGTCGGCTATTAATCTTAAGTTAAAACAGAGAGAAAGGTCAATAGAAAGACTCCAAAGGTCGAAAAAATGGAGTTTTCAATGGTAGTTATTCTTGAAATAGCATTTTTCAACATGAAAAATTAAAAAAGCCGAAAAAGCTTATTTTCAATTTTAAAATGAGACTATTCTGATAAAATTTACTTAAACCGCTAGATAATGTCATTTCAGTGAACTTTTTTTTTACATGAAATTGCATCATTACTGAGAAAGACGAGGAAATCCATTAAAACTGTCTATAAAAATGGTGGGAGGCTGACGAAATGTGAGACACCATCAGAAATCTCATAAATGAACTTTGCGCGTGTCAATCTCCCTCCTTGTCCGGTCATCTGATACCTATTTCTTTCTTCCATTCAGTTCAATGGAAGACAGACATCACCTATCGCTGTGTGTTCTGTTTTCTAAAGTTCCAATGAACTTTTTGGTTTCAAAATATAATACTCTTTTCTGAGAGAAAAACCGTAATTCAGTTGAAAATCAGGCTACAAATCTTATTTTCTCGTAAAAGTCGCTGATAAAAAATTTATTTATAGCGGAAACTAGCGAATTCTCATAAAAATTATGAATTTACCTGGCAGATATGCGCATATATATGCCAAAATCCCTATTTTTCCTTCAAAAACTCAAAAAATCTAATTTTCCCTGTAAATCCCTGTCCAAAAAATTATCTCTAAGCGGACAAAAAATCAGTTTGAGCAATTCCTTCAAAACCAATAAAAATGGGGACAAAAAATCAGTTTGAGCAATTCCTTCAAAACCAATAAAAATGGGGACAAAAAACTGAATTTCATCTATAATTTAATGAAAAATCCCTTTTTTTCCGTTAAAAATCCAAAATTTCCTGTAATTTCCTGCTAAAAATTAGTCAAAACCACCTGATTCGACTTAAGTTTCGTATAATAAGCCGCTTTTTTCTTTAGAAACAAATTTCCCCAAGCTAAATGGGCGGAGCCTAATTTCGGAGCCTAAAATTTGCAATTTTCACGCTTTCTAAAACTAAAACCTTGGTTTTTCTCGCATTTTCCTATTAAAACCGATAATTTAGGCCTAAGTTTAGGTAAAAAGGTGAGAAAATCGGTATATAAAAAGTAGAGAGATGAGAAGAAGAAAAACGGACGGAACTTTCTCTGACCTCTCTCTCTCTCTCTCTCTCTCTCTCTCTCTCTCTTATTCATCCATCTCTTAGACATAAGAGAGAGAGAGAGATAGAACCAACTACGAGGAGACGCAGATATCAAAGGAACGACTGGTCGACGTGCAAAATGTGAGGATACAAGCCCCCGGTCTGGGCGGTCGGGTGGGTTGGGGTGCTGCTCAGGGAGGAAGTACGATGGGGCGAGATTGCATTGGGGAGCTCCGGGGGGAGCCTGAGCAATGGCCTGAAAAGGCCTACAAACCCGGTTTTTATGGGTTCTTAAGTCAAAAATAAGGCTTTTAGAGGGATTTGGGGGTCTCGAATGGCCTAAAATAGCTGGAAATGCTTAGAAATGGCCGTAAATAGCCAATAATAGTCGAAAAATGGGGGTTTTGCCTAGAAAATTAATCCAATTAAAAATTCAAACAGAAACGGATTTTAGGCTATCTTTATAATTTTTAAAGCATTTTCAAACTATTTTAGGCTATTTTAGGCTTGAATCCACTGAAAATAGGCTTAAAACAGGGAAACATGAGCATTTTTAGTCTTTTCCCCCACTTTTTTGGATAATTTTAGGCTTTCCGCCAAAGAATGTTCTAGATAAACCATATGATGTTTACAGCAGAACGCGCCCTTTAAGCTTTGAACACTTTGATCCCCCTTTTTTCTGTGCAGAAACATCTAGAAGACGCCGCCCCTTTTTCTCTCTGCTTTCTCTAGGCCACGCCCATTTTCGTGCTGAAAATGGGGGATTTTGAGGGGAAAAAGTGGAAAATAATGGAAAATTAGAAAGGAAAATAGGGATTTTGGAGCTGGAAAGTAGGTTTTTGACATTGAAAAAAAGGGTTTGAACCAGACTTGTCACGGGCCGGGCCGGGCCGGGCTTTTTCCCGAATTTCCAAGGCCCGGCCCGGCCCGGTGGGCCCGGGGTTCCACAGGGAGTTCAGAATCGAAAATTTTTGAATTTTTGACCGAAATTTTTTTCGTTGATTTCCGATCTTAAATTGCGCGCATTGGCAAAAGTTTGGAATATCGTTAGAGAAAAAGTCATTTTGAACTATTTTTAGCCAAAAAAAGGTCGAAAAATTGGCTTGAAAAGAGGTCATTTTTTCTTCCGGGCCCTCCGGGCCGGGCCGGGCCTTGAGAATTTTGCCCAAGCCCGGCCCGGGCCCGGGCCTTGGCGGGCCGGCCCGAAATTTTACAAGTCTGGTTTGAACCCCGTGAAAAATTTTTTTTCATTCTTTCAAAAAAACCTTTTTTTGGATGGCTTTTAACGTTATTTTTAGGGGTTTCTTGCTACTTTTAAGCTATCTAAACATATTTTTCTTACTCGGAAACCTCCTCTTTAGCTATGAAAACATTCGAAAGAAACAAAAAATTTTATTTGTCGGAAAAAAATTTTTTTTTTGGTTTTTTCTACTTTGAAGGCTATTTTCGAGCTTTTCTCGTTATTTTTGAGTATTCGAAACATATTTTTCTTATCCAAAAACTCTTTTTTTACCTATGAAAACCCCAAAACTAACAAAAAACCCCGAAATTGCATCATTACTCTAGAAAAAATAGGGAATAGTTGTTTTTTTTCTCTATTTTCGTATCTCATTTCGCACGTGAATTATGGACGTTTTCCTCTCTCGCTCCATTTTTTTCTGGAATCTCACGTTTGTTTTTCATTTGCTCGCTCGCTTGCTTATGGTTGTCACGGGTTTTTATCGGTCTTGGCGGCTTTTCTTTCAGGTGATCAAATGGAATTTAATAAAGAAAAAATTTTGTTGATGAAATTGAAAAAATGATTGAGAAATAATGCAAGAAAAGCGGAAAAAATGAGAAAGAATGAAGAAAATAAAGGAATAAAAATAATTCGTTGCGGGACCATTTTTAAGAAAAAGCATGCGTCTTTAAAGCTACAGTATGAATTTTAAGCAGGGATTTTGAGAGAATTTCAGGATTTTCGCAGATTAAGATGCTAATTTGTATGAAAAACAAACGTAATTATACATTTCTGCATTAAAAAATCAAAATGGTCATACAAAATCAGAAAAAACGGAATTTAAAATCGGGAAAATTGAGTTTTACCAAAACCCCATTTCAAAAAACCGCGCTAAACTCCCCCTCCATAGAGCGCGCTTGCATTAATTGTGCAATATTTCCACCTTTACTCAGTTTCCGCCACTTTTCACCACTTTTCAACCAATTTCTCTCATTTTTTAGCCAAAAATGACAGCATTCGAAGAATTCGGAATTATTCCAGAGCTTTCCGACGCAATTGACTCACTAAATTGGACGTAAGACACAAAAACTGGAAGCATTACGGAAAAAAATGTTTTTGCAGGCTTCCAACTGCCGTTCAATCCGAAGCGATTCCAGCAATTTTGGGAGGAGCCGACGCGTTAATTGTAGGCAAAAAAATTTGAAAAAATCCAGAATTTCCCGGAAAAAATTGGTTTTTTCGAAAAAAATTAAAAAATGATGAAAAATGCCCAAAAGAATCATTTTTATATTTTTCAAACGTTAAAACCTTAATTCTGTGCTAAAAATGCTACAAAAAATCCTTAAAAAACCCGATTTCCGCAAAAAATCTATTTTTTGCCGAAAAATTTGAAAAAGTCGAATTTAAACCTGCTACAGGCCTGAAAAGCCTAACACTAGGTTAAATATAGCTTTGAAATCAGCAAAAAAGCTTAAAAACCAAGTTGGAAATTTAAAAATAGCTCGAAAAACCAGAAAAAAACCAAAAAATCAAATTTCAAGCCTTTTAGGCTTGTTCAGGCAGGCCTAGGCATGACTTAGGCCTGTCTGAGGCTTTTCTAGACCTTAAAAACCTATTAAAACGCCAGTTTCAACCCGAAAATACCGAAAAATCGAGTTTCTACGTCTGTTTAGCCCATGTTAGGCTTTTCAGGCCTATTTTAGGCCATTCAGGCCCTCTCTAAGGCCTTTTTTTTCAGGCAGCCGAAACAGGATCCGGAAAAACAGGCGCCTTCTGTCTCCCAATTGTCCAAATCGTTTGGGAACGCCGAAAAGCGGCAAAATCACAAGCCACGCCCACTACCTCCGAAGTCACGCCCACTTTCAGCCCCTCGGATTATTGTATCAATCGAGAGGATCGAGATGTCAGTCTCCAGATAGACCGTACCGGTCTGAATTGCGAAGGACGAGTCGGCAAGGAATGGCACGGTGCCAGGGGGCGGGGCGGCCTAGTGGGCGGAGGAAAATATTATTATGAGGTTACTGTAACCCGAGATGGACTGTGTAGAGTCGGATGGGCCACCCTGGCAGCCAGTTTGAAAATTGGTAGGCTTTTTTCCCGGGAAAAATCGAAAAAAATCCGAAAAAAAATTTTTCCACCGAAAAACTACCGTAATTCGGTCAGTCTTGATCCAAAAATTTTGAAAACAATTTTTTTGAATCCAGCTCGACGAGAGTTTTCAAACAAGCCCGCATAGGCCTATTTTCCGACAACTTTGAATTTTTTGGGTCCCGCCACGAAAATACGGTAGGTGAATTTCGTGGCGAGACCCGTTTTTTTCGAAAATTGCTTAGAATATAGGTTTGTGGGTACTTTTCCGAAAGTTCTCGATGAGCTGAGCACGATCCCGTTAGAAAAATTCAAAAATTCCCAAATCTGAGCATTTTCACATTTTCGTGGCGAGACCTAAAAAATTATTTTTGGCCTAAAAATGAAATATAGGCTTGTGGGTACTCATTTGAAAGCCCTTGACTTGCTGAATCCAAAGCTAGCATTTTCAAAATGTATGGACCAAAATAGACCGAATTACGGTAGTTTTTTGGTTTTCGTGGTGAGACCCAAAAAAATTTTTTTTTGTTTTTTTTTCAAATTTTTTGGTTTTTTTTTAAATTTTTGGTCGTTTAGGCACGGATTTCGAGTCGTTCGGCTACGGTGGCACCGGGAAAAAATCCTATGGTAAGGTGTTCGACAACTACGGTACCTCGTTCACCACCAACGACGTCCTCGGGTGTTTTTTGGATTTGGATGATCTGAAGATTTGGTGGTCAAAGAACGGAGAACACTTTCCGACGGCCTATTCGATCGATCGAAAATTCCGTGACTCCGCCCACTGCCTCTTCCCGGCGGTCCTTTGCCAGAACTCGGGACTATCTGTCAATTTCGGTGGAGGCCACGCCCCTTTTCGTCATCCTCCTGGAAACGGATTTCAGGCGGTCGCAAAAGCCGCTAATATGAAGTGGTGGACACCAGAGGAAAGGGATACGGTAGACTTGACCACGCCCCTTTGTGTTATCCTGGAACCCACAAGGGAATTAGTCCAACAGACTTTTCTGAATATTCAGACGTTTGCCGGGGTGCTCAAAGAGCCTGAAATTAGGTAAGGATTTTTTGGATATGAAAAAATTAGATAACATTTTTAATCGAAAAAAATTGAAAATCAGTAAAAAAAATTTCTAGGTTTATTTCCCGCCGATTTCATTGTCACTATCATTTTTAACTCGCCGAGACTCTTCAGAAAAGTACCCACAAGCCTAGGTTTGGAGCACTTTGGGTCTCGCCACGAAACCCCAATACCGTAATTTCGTGGTGGGACCCATTTTTTCGAAAGTTCTCGGAATATAGGCTTGTGGGTACTTTTTTGGAAGCTCTCAGTAAGCTGAGCACGACCCCGTTGGAAAACCTGACAAATTCCGGATTTTGAGCATTTTCGTGGCGAGACCCAAAAAATTATTTTTTGGCCTAAAATTTAAATCAGAGCTTGTGGGTACTCATTTGAAAGCTCTTGACTTGCTAAATCTGAAAATAGCATTTCTATAATTTTTGGCCTAAAATTGACCGGATTACGGTAGTTTTTCGATTTTCATGGCACCCGAAACAAATTTTTTTGGATTTTTTTGGATTTTTTTTCTAAATTATTTTCATATTAATTTCAATTTCGACTTACAGATGCATATCCCTGGCTGCTGGCGAAAGTATGAGCCAAATCCTTCGAACCCTTGAAACCGGATGCGACATCGTCGTCGGCACCCCATCCCGAATCGTGGATCTCATTCAAACCGGCAAACTGGCCACCAAATCCCTTCAATTCGTTGTCATCGACGAAATCGATCAGTTTCTGGCGGATAAAAATGGATCCGCTGGACAAATTGCGACGATGTTCAGAGCCCTTCCACTGGTGACCCAGGATGGGGTTAGGAGACAGGTACAGTAATCCCCTGGGGATTTTTGAACTCAGCAAAATGAGAGCTTCATAATGAGTATAATCATGACGGGGTTACGGTAGTTTTGAAATTTTGGGTCCCATCACGAAAATCTGAAAATTAAAAACTACCATAACCCGATCAAATGTGATCGAAAAATTATAAAAATTCTGTTTTTGGATTCAGCTAGTCAAGAGGGTTTGAATGAGTACCCACAAGCCTAGGTTCCACAACTTTTGAAAAAATGGGTCTCGCCACGAAATTACGGTAGTTGATTTTCGTGACAGGACTCATTTTTTCTCGAAAAGTTAACGGAATATAGGCTTGTGGGTGATCATCTGAATCAGAAAACCGCGCTGAATCCGAAAATAGCATTTTCGTAATTTTTGAATCAAGTTTGATCGGGTTACGGTAGTTTTTTAATTTTCGTGGCGGGACCCAAAAATTGAAAATTTCTCGGCATATAGGTTTGTGGGTACTCATTTGAAAGCTCTTGACTCGCTGATTCTAAAAATATTTCTTTCAAGTGTCCTACTGTATCTTAGAAAGATTACGGTAGATACAAAAATTTGGGAAAAAAATTTTTTTTCGATTTTTTCAAAAAAATTTTTTGGGTTTTTAGGCTAGTTTAGGCCTAGTTTAGGCTATAAGAAGGGATCTTGAGGTAGTCTTCGGTCCAAAAACCGGGTTTTTAGACTAATTTAGGGCCTTTTCCGCCATTTTTCCAATCTTGCTCACTTTAAAAACCTCCAGGTCATCGCCTGTTCTGCCACCCTCCACAACCACGAAGTCACCCGATTCGCCGATCGCCATATGAACTTCCCCCAATGGATTGACCTAAAAGGAGCGGATTGCGTGTCCGCCGACGTCCACCACGTCGTCTGCCACGTAGATGCCGCCGAGGATAAGCAATGGATCCGTCAGAAACATCAACCGATCCATTTGGAAGACGATCATATCCATGACTCGGATCAAATCCGCCCGGGGACCCAAGACAGAGAGACCCTCTCCCTTGGAACCAAGATCCTCAAGGGGATCTATGTGGTCAGAGCGATTCAGGCACTTAAAATGGACAAAGCTATCATTTTCTGTCGGACAAAACAGCAATGTGACCATATGGAACACTTTCTCCATCAGAATAGTGGGTTTTGGAATTTTTTGGAATTTTTTGATCCTTGAAAAATCCGAAAATCCGGATTTTCTTCCCCGGATCTAAAAATAGTCTATTTTCATTGTCACCATCGTTTTTAGCTTGCTGAGACGCTTCAGAAAAGTACCCACAAGCCTAGGTTTGGAGCATTTTGGGTCCCGCCACGAAAATCAAAATTTCGGGCTACCGTAGTTTCGTGGCAAGACCCATTTTTTCAAAAATTGCCGGAATATAGGCTTGTGGGAACTTTTCTGAAAGCTCTCGACGAGCTGAACACGGTACCGTTGAGAAAATTTAAAAATTCGCAAATCTGAGCATTTTCCGGATTTTCGTGGTGAGACCCGAAACAATTAATTTTTGGCCTAAATTTTGTATATAGGCTTGGGGGTTCTTTTCTGAAAGCCCTCAACTAGCTGAATACAAAAATAACATTTACAGAATTTTCGGCCTAAAATTGACCGGGTTACGGTAGTTCTGAATTTTTCGATTTTTGTGGTGGGACCCAAAATTTCGAATTTTCGAAACTATGGCTTGTGGGTACTTTTCTGAAAGCCCTTAACTAGTTGAATCTGAAAATACGGTTTTCATGATTTTTGGGCTCGATTTGGCAGGATTACGGTAGTTGAAATAGGGTCCCGTCACGAAAATTGGATTTTTGAGTTTTCTGTGGGTTTTGACCTAGAAACTTGGTTATTTTTTTGCTAATTTTTTTTCTAACCTAGGTTCATCTTTCAGACTTCACGGCGGCTTGCCTTCACGGAGACCGTTCTGCCGAGGAACGACAAGCGTCTCTCGAGGGATTCCGAAAGGGACAGATGAGATTCCTCGTTTGCACTGATGTAGTGGCCAGGGGTCTGGATGTACAAGGAGTGCCTTTTGGTAGGGAATTTATCATTAAAACAGCGGAAAAATAGAGTTTTTCCCTATTTTTTCGGAATTGCTTATCTTAAAAATTGCAATATTTTTTTTGTTTTATAACAGTTTTTTCTTAATTTAAAATTATTTATTATTCGACAAGATTATCCAGAAAAAATTTAATTCCTCACTTCTGATCCATCGGCTCTCACCACCTTCGGCCACGCCCTCTTCCTCCCCACCAACTTCTCCTCCTCCCAAAACGTCTCCGGTGTCGCCGACCATTCCCATTCAAGGATCTGCCAATCCCTCTCCTTTCCCTCCTCCTCGATCCGATTACGGTAGTCGCTGATCCCAAGACGATGAGTTTCCCGGATAGATCGCTCCGCCTCTCGGAATTCCTCTAGGATCCGCTCGAAAATGTCGAATTGACGGACGGTTCGAGCGCAATTGAATTCTGGATTGAGATAGGGATCCTCCACGACGATTAGGCTAGCTAGAGGATCCTTCTCCAGTGCCTTCCCTAGCCGGACAGAGATCCTCTTCGTTCGGAAGTCAAATCGACTGAAGTAGCGCATAAATCCGTAGAACAGCGCACCCAAGCTGTCCTGGTTAGCTGAGCGCCATTGCGTGCCAGCTAGGTCCGCTGGCAACACGCCAACCTGCTGGAGATAGTGGATGAGCAGTAGGCAGACGGAGAAGCTATTCAGCCGACCCTCTCTGGAGTTCTCGACGCCACTCTTAGACGCCCACGTCTTCACCGCCCGACATAGCGTCTGGAAGCGGCTATCTAGCAATCCGCTATCGATTAGCAGCTTGGTATTCCTCTTCGGTGGCTCATTGTCAATAGTGACATCGATATCGATCCGAGTCCCACTGTGCATCATATAAAGCACTGGGACCATGCCACGTGTCACCCAATGCTCGGAGAAGTGACGGCGGTGTTGAAGACGTCGACGCATTGATAGCAGCTTGTCTACGGTATCTCCCTGGAGACTCGGAATGGATAGCGAGAAGTCTAGGTCGGAAGTCGGAAGATCGACGCCGGCGGCGAAGGATCCTGTCATTGTGATCTCCGCATCAGGGTAGACAGCCTTGATTAACGCCTCGAAGTCCGAGGCAGCTTGGCGGAGCTTGGCGCGGTGAGCCTCGGAACTTAGCGACTCGATTTCGGAGGTTAGCTGGAAGAAGAATGGGGTTAGCAGTTAGCTGTGTTAGCTAAGCTAGCAGTTAGCTAAGTTAGCAATTAGCTATGTTAGAAGTTAGCTATGTTAGCAGCTAGCTAAGATTAAGGGTGAGCAGCTAGCTTATGAAGGCTTAGAAAGGCTACAAAAACTACAATTTCTAAAAAAAGCGTGATTAATGCGTTCTATTGACAATTTAAAGAATCCGCAATTCGATTCCTCAAATTGTCCATAGAGCGCATTTGTCACTTTGACGGGGAACCTCTGCCCAAATTTTTTTGGCGTAAAGGGGCGAAACTCACTTTCCGATCCTTCCAAACGGCCATCTCGACGCCACACTGACTCTTGATCGTTCTCGGAACGATCTTGATCATCGCTGGACGATCAATTCGGAGTCCTTTGGTCGCTGGTGCCATTGGGATGGTTACGGTAGCAGCAGACATTTTCGATTTAGTGAGGGTTCCTTTCTGGAATAAGGGGATGATTGATTAGGGGACGAGGAAAAGGGAAAAGAAGAGAAGGAGGAGGCTCACAGAATGAGTATAAAGGGCCTGAAAGACTGTAATTAGTGTGCACTAAGAGTGCGTCGCGGTCTGCAACGCGGTCGCACCTGCTAGTGACGTCTTGTTCACACTTTCTGAAGACAATATAGAAATGACTGGAAATGGGCCTCGAAGCGATAATTTTGGAAAAAATGAAAAAAAAATTCCAAAAAAAATTAAATCGAAAATTGAAATTTCGAGAAAATTACAAAAATATAATCAAAACCAAAATATAGCCATTTACAGTAATCAATGTCACCCTCCCCGATGACAAATCGATGTACGTGCACCGTATCGGACGAGTCGGACGTGCCGAACGAATGGGTCTTTCGATCAGTTTGGTGTCGGAACACGAGGAGAAAATGTGGTTTCACAAGTGTCGATCACGTGGTGTCGGATGTCACAATTCGAAGGATCTATCGAAAGGAGGATGTGCGATTTGGTTTAATGAGAAGAAGGTGGGCCTTTTTTTTTTCGGATTTTCGACCTATTTTTGGGTTTTAAGCGATTTGAAAGTTGCTTTCGATGACTTCAAGCATCAGAATCGAATTCAGGACGCCGAGAGCTTTCAAATGAGTATAATCATGACCAGGTTACGGTAATTTTGAAATTTTGAGTCCCGCCACGAAAATTTGAAAATTGAAAACTACCGTAACCCGATCAAATGTGATTCAAAAATTATGAAAATGCTAGCTTTGGATTCAGCTAGTCAAGGGCTTTTAAAAAAGTACCCACAAGCATAGGTTCTGAGCACATTGGGTCTCGCCACGAAATTACGGTAGCCCAAAATTTCAATTTTCGTAGTGGGACCCAAAGTGCTCGAAACCTAGGCTTGTGGGTAATCATTTGAAAGCCCTTGGTTAGCTGAATCCAAAAATAGCATTTTCAGAATTTGTGGATCACATTTAACCGGGTTACGGTGGTTTTTAATTTTCAGATTTTCGTGGCGGGACCCAAAATTTCAAAATTACCGTAACCTGGTCATGATTATACTCATTCGAAAGCTCTTGGCTCCCTGATTTCGAATCTGCAAGAAAATTAGAGTTTTGAAGAAATCTGGTCGGATTATGGTAGCTTTTTGGATGGTTTTTGGACTTTCCAGACGGGACCCAAATTTCGGGTTTCTTCGATTTTTTTGGTTTTTTCTGGATTTTTCGGCGATTTTAAAAGAATATGATAATAATCCGAACAAAAAATTAAAAAAAAACTTTTCAGATGCTCGGCGAAATCGAGGAGCACCTCGGCTCCACAATCTCCACAGTCGACAGCGACTTCAACGTGCCCATCGACGAATTCGACGGAAAAGTGGTGTACGGTGAGCGGCGAGGAAACGCCGGCGCCCAATTCGCCACCCATGTCCTCCAGTTGGCCACTTCGGCCGCTCAGCTAGCCGATTTGGAGACGAAAATGCAGTTGGAGTATCTGAAGAATAATCGCCATGTTTTTGTTTGATTTTTCTTGAATTTTGGATACGGTTTTCCATTTTTCATAAGTATTACGGTTTTTGAAAATTAAATTATTGCGAAAATGTGACTTTTTTCGACAAAAAATTTTTTAAAAGAAGTTTTTTTATTTTTCGGACTCAAAATTAAATTGTAGAGTTTCTCATTGTCGCCATCGTTTTTATCTCGCCGAGAGCTCTCAGAAAAGTACCTACAAGCCTGGTTTTGGAGCATTTTGGGTCCCGCCACGAAAATCGAAATTTCGAGCTACCGTAATTTCGTGGTGGGACCCAAGGTAATCGGTATATAGGCGTGTGGGTACTTTTCTGAAAGCTCTCGACAAGCTAAACACGATTATAAACTCAAAAGCCCAGAATTTTGAGTTTTGAACATTTTCGTGGCGAGACCCAAAAAGAATTTTTTTGGCCTAAATTTTAAATATAGGCTTGTGGGTACTCATTTGAAAGCTCATGACTTGCTCATTCTGAAAATACTGTTATCATAATTTTTGGACCCAATTTGACCGGGTTACGGTAGTTTTTGATTTTTAAAATTTTCGTGTCGGGGCCAAAAATTTTCCAAAAAAAATTTTTTTTTCGCAATTTGAAAATTTTGAGAGGTTTCTTGCTCATTCTAAATATCTTTATTAATTTTCTTTATCAAAAAATGGATTAAGACCATGTAAAAACTCCAGCACTATAGACATTCTCATCGAAAATAATGATTGATTGGAGGGCTTTTGTCACCATTTCCTGAAGGGATTTGAGATTTTTCCCGGTGAAAGAGTGCTCTTCGACACCTTGAACAAGGAGTTTGAAGTGGGGAGTTGTCTTGACGGAGTACTGTAGGGCGACATCTGGACATGCGTCAATGTCGATGGACACGATGGGAATGTGGTCGGAATAGTTGGAAGCAGTGGTTTCGACGGGTTCATGGAGACAGGTGCAGTCACGATTCCTGGAAAAAGCGCATAAAAACCGGGAAATTTTTTTAAAATTAAACAATTTTTTTTGGAAATTTGGGTCCCGCCTCGAAAAACTACAGTAACCCGGTCAAACTTGATCAAAAAACAATGGAAATAGTATTTTCGGATGCAGCTAGTCAAGGGCTTTCAAATGAGTACCCACACGCCTATATTCCAATGATTTTGAATATTTTGACTTTTGGGTCCCGACACGAAAATTGAAAAACTACCGTAACTCGGTTAATTGTAGAATTTGCGGTTTGGAATTGATATTTTCGGATTCAGCAAGTCTTTCCGGTTCAGATGACTTCCCACATGCCTATCTTCTGAGCAATTTTCGATTTTGGGTCTCGCCACGACTTTAAAGGCGCATGGACCCTGAATTTCGAAAATGAGCGGAATATAGGCTTGTGGGTAGTCATCTGAACCGGGAGAACTTGCTGATTCCAAAAATATTATTTTTAAGTCAAAAAACCTAAAATTAACGAGATTATGGTAGGTTTTGGGTTTTCGTGGCGGGACCCAAATTTCAAAAAATACCTTAACCCGGTCATGATTATACTTATTTGAAAGCTCTAGTTTTGCTGAATTCAAAAAAATCATTTTCCAAAAAAATCTGACCCGGTTTGACCGAATTACGGTAGTTTTCGGATACCCTAAGTTTTCGTGGTGGGACCCAAAAGTCTAGTTTTCGCATAGCCTTATGCTCTCTGGCTACAATAATCATATTTTAAAATGTTTGGTGTCCCGGGATTACTGTAGCCCCAAAAAAAACTCACCACTCTGCCTTGAAGTACAGTATAACTGGCGCCGACTTGCGTTCCTCCAAGAGCCGTCGGAGTTGAACAGAGTTTTGGATTCGAATTGACATCCTTCTGGGGTTACTGTAGCTAGAAAATAATTTTTTGAGAAGAAAAAAAATTTGAAAAAACTTGAAATCCAAAAAAAATTTTTTCCCCGATACCAAAAATCTCTCTCGCCACGCCTATTATAAATCCTTTTTTTATTACCGATGGGGGAGGAAATAGGCTCCGCCCCTTTCCCCCTTGTTTACGGTTTTTTCACGGTACATGCCGCCTCGTCACCACTAAAACCAAAAAAGGTGGCATTTTTATCACCTCGTGGAGGTGATAAAATCGCGAATTCGCCCAAAGAAAGGTGTGGAGGAAATCGTAAATCACCCATCCCCCTTGGGTTTTAAACCCGTTCAGAAAAGTGGAAACCGAAAAAATTTCGAGAAAATTCCAAAAAAATTTTTTTGCCTAGTGTGTGATCCTAAAATACCGTAATCCTAGCCCAAAAATTCTAAAAATAGGATATTCGTATTCAGCTAGTCAAGAGCTCTCAAATGAGTACCCATAAGCCTGTATTTCAAAAATTCAAAATTTTGGGGTCTCGACTGGAAAACCGGAAAATAGAAAAACTACCGTAACCTGTTCAATTTTGATCCTACAATTGTGAAAATGATTTTTTTTGAGTTCAGCTAGGAAAGGGCTTTCAAATGAGTACCCACAAGCCTATATTCCGGAAAAAAATTTAGGCCAAAAAATTTTTTTCGGGTCTCACCACGAAAAATTTCAAAACTCAAAATTTTGCAATTCTAAGGGTCGCACTGTGTTCACCTCAACGAGAGCTTTCAGAAAAGCACCAACAAGCCTATATTGTGAACAATTTTCAATTTTGGGTCTCACCATGACTTTAAAGGCGCATACGGTTGAAAATCTAGAAATTACCGTAACCTAGCTGTGTTTATACTCATTTCAAAGCTCTTGACGCGCTGATTCTAAAAATCCAAGTTTAAAATTAGAAATTCGAAAATTGACCGGATTATGGTAGTTTCAAAAATCGGGATTTTCGTGGCGGGACCCTAATTTCAAAAATTACCGTAACCTAGTCATGATTATACTCATTCGAAGCGTCTCGACGAGCTGAATTCGATAAGCTGGATGGTTTTTTGAGGAAATTATTTTTAGAATTCCAAAAATTGATATTAAAAGTGAAACAAAACGAAAATGTACAGGAAAATGTAACAAAGTGAGTGAATTGAAACAGAAAACGAGATTATGGTAGTTGAGGGAGCCTAGAATCGTCTAGTCGAAGACCGACATCTTCTTGGCGAATCAATTGGCAACCATCTGGATCTATCCGTCAGAAGGCCAACTTTTTGAACGTATTGTTGGATGAGAGGGTATTTGGAGAGCAGTGGTTTCGGGACTTTGGACAACACTTCGAATAGATCATTGTCGATCTGAAAAGAAATTATTTTGATTTGGAATTTTGGAGGAGGAAGCAAAAATAGAAGGTTTTTGTACTTGGATATTCTAAAAACTCCCGGAAAACCAACCAGAAAAAGCAATTTCCGGCAAGCCACGCCCATTTTCAGCCCCTCCCATCCCGAAATTCGAATTCTCCGCCCCCTTTTACCCCTATCCAGACGGTTTTCAGACGATTTTTGGAAATTGTGCATTTTGTCGTAGAGGTGTTTGCACACAATCCAAACTACAGTAATCCCCCGGAAATTCTTATTTTAAGAGATAGGGGACCCCAGGAATTGGGGTATAGACCTGTTTTTGATGAGGATTTCGAATTTGGAGTCGGATTTTGAAAATTCTGAAGTTTTGGGTGAAAAATTGACTTTTCTGTTCAAAACTTTCAAAATTTCCGAAATTCTGACATCAGACTCGAAATCGTTGACAAAAACTGATGTTATCGCCAATTCCTGGGGGTCCCTATCTCTTAAAATAAGGATTTCCGGGGGATTACTGTAGTTTGGATTGTGTGCAAACACCTCTACGACAAAATGCACAATTTCCAAAAATCGTCTGAAAACCGTCTGGATAGGGGTAAAAGGGGGCGGGGATTCCGAATTTCAAGATGAGAGGGGCTGAAAATGGATGGGAAGTCGGGTCTTTGGAAGAAAAAAAAAATTTCCCGAAAATAATTTACCGAAAATAAATATAAGATTTTCTAAAGTAAGATTTTCTAAACACATTTTCCGGCTATTTTAGGTTAAAAAAAGCCTAAAGGTGGAGAAAAAAGGCAAAAAAGTGAAAACCACTAGGAAATCCCAAAAAAGCGCTCACTTTACACGGCTCCTGATCATCGGCGACAAAAGTGGGTGGTGGGGTGGTGGGTGGGGTTCGGAACTCATCAAGTTCGTCTTCCTCGTCTATAGGATATCCAGATCCATCGAGATCCTCTTTGAAATCTCCAGAATCCTTCGAAAAGACGGAAAATCCAGTTGGATCTTTGAAATTCCTAGAATTTGAAAATCCACGTGGATCCTTCTCCTCCCCAGGAATTCCAGGATCCCCAAAATCTCCAGAATCCTTCTTGGATCCACGTGGAATCATCGGAGAAGCCAAGGAAAAGGCGGCGAATCGATCCGTCAGGGATCCGAGGGTGTCATCTGCCACGTCATCATCGATATCCTGGATCGTATCATAAAAAACGTCTTCTGGTTCCTCTGCATCCTTTTTCACGTCATCTGGCTCATCCAGAATCCCAAAATCCAATTTCCTGAATTGTGGGCGTGGCCTATCCGGAATGCCACGTGGCACAGGCCTTCTCGTTCTCTTCTCTCTCAAAAACGTCTCCAGCACCTCTAGACCCTCTTCTTCTGTCAAATCCACCAGGGAAGCTCCGCCCCTTTCTGGCTCCGCCCCTTCCAAAAATCCCCAAGACTCCGCCCACTTGACACGTTGCACTTGGCGCTCCGCCAGAAGACGTCCCACTTTTTCGTGTCCTTTATCGTAATCCGTTCGTTTTAAATCTTTTCCGCCGATTTGCCAATGATGAAGGAATACGGTAGCCGATTGTTCGTCGGCGAATGGTCCCGCCCGTGCGGTTACTGTAGATGGGGGTACTGTAGGTTTTTGGGAGGACGGGGTTACGGTAGGGGGTCTTGGGGGTACTGTAGACTCTAAGGATCCTTGGGGTACTGTAGATCCCTGGGTTACTGTAGTTTCTTTGGAATCCTGAGTTACTGTAGATCCTTGGGTTACTGTAGCTGGCCTTCTCGGTAGAGCCGTATCCATGGGTGGCAGTTGGGATACTTGGAGATGCGTTTCGCCGGTCGCGTGACGGATCAGGTAGACGTAGTAGCCCTGGAAAATGAGAATAAGACATTTTATAATATTTTGAGAGAAAAAATTTTTTTGGAAATTAGAAAAATTTTTTGGAATTTCAAAAAATTTTCGAAAAAATAAATTTTGGATATTTTTTATTTCATTTTCGAAACAAAAAATTGCTACAGTAATTCGACTTCTTTTTTCGAAAAAATTACCGCTACCTCTACAGTAACCCAGAGAACAAAACAAATCCTTTTTTGGTAAAAAAAATTTTGAAACAATAATTCTGAAAACTGCCAAAAAAAAAACAATTTTTCGACCTACAGTAATCCGTACAGTATCTTCCACAGTAATCAAAAAATCATTTTTCTGAAAAAACCGAAGAAAGTTTTCGTGAAAAATTCGAAAAAAAAATTTTGGACCTACAGTAATCCGAATTCTATTTGAAAAAATTACCGTAACCACTAAAGTAATCAAAAAAAAATTTTTTTCGGACAAAACTGCCGTAACCTCTACAGTACCCCAGAGAACAAAAATAAATACTTATTGAAAAAAAATTTTTTTTTGGAAAAACGAAAATTCTAAGAACTTCGAAAAAAAATTTCTTCCGATCTACAGTAATCCGGGACGTTCTAGAACTATCTGGGACGTTCTAGAACCGCGAAAAAATCCAAAACTACCGTACCTCGATGGCCAATTGAATTTCATCCAAAATCTTCTTCTTATCCTCCCCTTGATACCGTTCACAAGCGCATTCCATCGCCGTTTTCCCCATTTTATTCCTCATCTCTCTCGATAATTCCACGTATTTCGATAGGTGTCTGACCACGCCCACTTTTCCGAATTTCGCAGCGAAATGAAGGGGAGTGTCCGAATTTCCTTTATCCGGAGTGTTTAGATATGAATCGAGGATATTTGATCGACGAGTTGCCACGTCTTCTGATGAAGTACCGTAGAGGCGGGTTAGGAATGTGATGTTCTGGAAATTTGAATGAAAGGATTACTGTAGGTCGGAAAAATGTTTTTTTATTACTGTAGAAATTACGGTAGTTTTTTCAATAAATAGATTACTATAGATTACTGTAGGTCAAGAAAATTTTCTTTCAAAATTTAATAAATTCAAAAAAATATCTGAAACTGTTTTTGTAAAATGTATTCTGATTTCTGATATGGATTACTGTATGAAGGTTACTAGGTCACCGTAATTTTTCGATTGAAATTCGGATTACTGTAGTTCGAAAATTTTTCACTCGAAAATTGAAAAAATTCCAAAATTTTTTTTTTTGAAAAAACTGTGTTTCAAAAATTTATTTCTATTTTCTCGGTCGGATTATTGCATAAAATTCACGATAGCATTCTTAGACTTGTTGGATTACTGTAGGACAAAATTAATTTTTCGAAATTTGAAAAAATTCAAAATTGTCAGAACTTTAAAAAAAATTTCAGAATTATTGTATAAGAATTACGGTAGCTATTTCCAGGACCAATAAAATACTCTCTAGATCACAAAATTCGAATATTCCCAAAAATGTTTTTTTTGAAAAAATGTTTTAATTTTTTTCAAATTTTCAAAAAAAATTTTCAACTTTTTTGAAAAATTTTTTCCGGATTACTGTATGTTCTTACCTGTATATCATTCAGAATCGTTTTGACAACTTCTGTTTGTCCTGCTTTCGCCGCAATATGTAATGCATTGTATCGGAATCCCTCCATTACAATTGATGCCACGTCACCGCCCGTATTCACCAGATATCGCGGATTTGTTTCGATTAGCCTTCTGCAAAAAATTACAGTAATCCCTAAAATTTTTTGGAAAAAATGTCCAAAAAAATTTTTTTAATTTAAAATTTCCAAAGAAAACTTTTTTTCAAAATTTCCAAAAAAAATTTTTTTTCAAATTTTTTTCTACCGTATCCCTTGTCCTTTTTTCTAATTTTCATAGTTTATCTAACATAAAACTAAGCCTCAAATCCCCCAAAACCCCTTTTTTCTCCGTTTTTTTTCCAAAATCCCATGTTTTCCAAAAAACTCACAACAAATTCTGCAAATCTCCTTTTTCCACATATTTCTTGAATTCGTTCATCTGAATTCGATTGACACCATAGTACGGTGAGTTCGGTTCGGCTACAGTAACCGGTTTTTCAGTGATAGGGGTCCTCGGAACGTCTCCATAGGCCAAAAACTCTTGGGCTTCTCGTGGGGTGCCGAATTTTTTGAATCTCGCAGAAATACTTTTTCCTTCCGGTGAATTCACAAATTTTGTCACCTCTTTCACAGTTCTAAAACCAAAAATATCGATTATCCAGGATTTTTTTCTGAAAAACTCACTTATAAATGTCTCGCGGCGATTTAAGCATGTCTTCCTGTGAATATGCCACGTAGACAGGTCCCTCAGGCGTCGTTGACTCCATTTTTGACCTGAAAACCCGAAAAAATTGCGAAAAAACGATTAAAAACGGCTGAAATTGCGATTTAAAGCTCCCGCCGCTAGCCACTAAACGCCGTGCGACGCGGAGCGTCGTTGCGCGCTCTCGCCGTCTCGCCTCTCCTTTTTTAGCGTACTCTCTCGCTTTCCAGGGCTTAAAATCGCCCGGAAAAGCTGAAAATTGGCGGATTTTCAATGCGAAAAATCTGGAAATCACCTGAAATGACTGTGAAAATAAAAAATCGATAATAGGACAGCGAGAATTGCCGATGAAGGGCCCATCGGCTGACGAAACAGGCGCAGAATGAGACGAAAACAGCTGGTGCGCGTAGATGAGCATGTGATGAGGGTTAGCAATAGAGCGCAGGTGCATATGTGAAGATTTTAGGCGGGAAAAATTTAGAAATCGATATTTTTAGAGGAAAAAAATTTTTTGCCGTCAAAAAAATTTTCCCCGATTTTTAGGATTTTTTTTAAATAACGGGATTTTGGAATTTAAAAATTTTTTTGAAAGTAATATGACTATTTTATTCGTTTTCCCGATCCCCGGAAACCTATTTTTCCGTTAAAATCAAGAAAACTCGCAAAAAATATTTACCTACCGTAATTTCGTGGCGAGACCCAAAGTTTCATTTTTCTCAACGGATTCATATTTACCTCAACGAGAGCTTGAAAATGAGTATAATCATGACGAGGTTCCGATCGTTTTCAATTTTTCGGGTCTCGCCACGAAATTACGGTGGACGATTTTCGTGGCGAGACCCAATTTCGCAGGAACCTAGTCATGATTATACTCATTCGAAAGCTCTCAACAAACGGAACTCAAAAATGCAAATAAAATCAGGTTTGGACTCACAATTGACCAGATTACGGTAGTTTTCATATTTTCGTGGTGGGACCCAAATCTCGAATTTTCAAAATTATCGTAACCTAGTCATGATTATACTCATTTGAAAGCTCTCGGCGAGCTGAATCCGAATCCACAAAAATTTTCCGAAAAAATAGGCTCCGCCCCCAGATTACTGTAGTTTTCGAACCAAAATTTTTGGTCGTGAAAAAAAATTTTTTTCGTTTTTTGCAATTTTTCTAATTTTTTTGAAAGTTCCCATGACATTTAGTTGTTATCTTAATGTGTCCTCCGAATAAAAAAGTTTCTTATCACAAACTGTCCTCCTCCTCTTCCAAACTACATGTCAGCCTAATTTTGTGTGTACGAAGACAAACATGCGCGTCGTATTGCTTCTGTTCTTTATTATCGATTATTTAGACGGTTTTCCAGTGGTTTCCGATGGATCTGGAGCAGTGATTGACAAGCGAGTGGCGATTAATGACCCCAATGATAGAGGGGTACTACCGAATAGTGGGTCTAATTTTTTAAATTCTTTTTTTTTCCTGAAACTAATTTTAGAATCGTAATCAGCTCGTCGAGAGCTTCGAAATGAGTATAATCATGACCAGGTTACGGTAGATTTTCGATTTTTTTGATTTTTCGAACAATTCAAAAAAATTCGAAATTTATTTCTACCGGAATCCGGTGAGCGAACGCAATTTTTGAAAAATTTTAACGGATTTAAGTTCAGCTTGCCAAGAGCTTTCAGAAAAGTACCCACAAGGCTATTTTCTGATCACCTTGATTTTTGACCACCTCAGCGCCTTTAAAGTCGCGGCGAGACCCAAAAATGAAACCTAGTCATGATTATACTCATTTGAAAGCTCTTAACGCGCTGAAATAAAATATCTAATTTTCAATCCAAAATCCAAAAACTAATCGAGTTACGGTAGAAAATGCATTTTCGTGGTGGGACCCAAAATTCCGAAAAATTCAAAATTACCGTAACATAGTCATGATTATACTCTTTGAGAAGCTCTAAACAAGCTGAGTTCAAATTTTTAATTTTCATGAGGATTTCTCAAAAATTGACCAAGAAACGGTAGTTTTCAATTTAAATAAATTTTCGTGGTGGGACCCAAAAAAAATTTTCTACCGTATTTTTTTTTACCAGAATCTTACTCAGCTCAAAATTAACTTCAAAATGACTATAATCTTGCCTAGTTTCCGTTGATTTCCCTTGATTTCACAGTTTGGGTCCCACCACGAAAACACATTTTCTACCGTAACCCGCCGGGTTGTTCATATATCATCTTGAAAATTGAAAATTTAGATTCAGGGCGCCAAGTGCTTTCAAATGAGTACCCACAAGCCTATATTCCGAGCATTTTGAGTCTCGCCACGAAAATCGAAATTTCGAGCTACCGTAATTTCGTGGCGAGACCCAAAGTGTTCAGAATATAGGCTTGTGGGTACTCATTTAAAAGCTCTCGACGAGCTAAAAACGATGGTGACAATGAAAGGAGCTGATTTTTGAGTTTTGAAGGAAAAAAATTTGAAAAATAATTTTTTTGTCTGAAAAAAAATCTTTTTTCAAATTTTTCCGGATAAAAATTTTTTCAATTTTTTCGGTAAAAATTTTTTTCTCAAAATCCAAAATTTCGGTACCATATCCTATTCCAGTCGACGCTCTATTTTGCAACAACAAAGACTTGCGTCAGGTGGTGTTCAGTGCCCTTCAGAACATCTCCGATCCGAATACCATCGCTGTCGATCAGATCCAATCGGTGATTGAGGTAAGTGCGCTCCACGGATAATTCCTAAATTTTCAATTTTTTCTAGACCGCCCTGATGCCAAAATTCAAATCGTCGGGTGGCACGTGGCTGGTGAGTGCCACGTCATACCATCGGGTTAACGGGTTTGTGGATGATAAGGCAACCGGGATGGACACGTTTTGTGCTGTTAATGATATTAATTTGAATTTATATGTGGTTATTATGAAAATCGATAATTGATTATTATGGATTTTTTTTCGGAAATTTTTTGAAAAAATTTTTTTAAAAATTTTTGAAAAATTTTTTTTTCTTAAAAATTAAAATTTTTTTAAAGAATCAATAAAAACAAATATGATCAATTTTGATCTACCAAACGATTTCGGCGAAAAAAGGCGCGAAATTTGAAATTTAAATGAAAGACATCCCCAGAGCGGCAGCAAGAAGCGAAGGACGATGAATGATGGCAAAAATGATTGAAGGGGGCGGGGCTTATTCGGCAGTGCAAAGGCCGTCTACAGCTTTCTGGCCAGCAGGACATGATTTTACTGAAAATTTGAAAGTTTTTTGAATTTTTGAAAATTTTGAAAAAATTTTTTTTTCAAAAAAATTATTTTTGAAATTTTTTTGGAACCCGGTTTTATTGATTATTAGCTCAAGAATCAAGTTCAGCTAGCCGAGAGCTTTCAGAAAAGTACCTACAAGCCTATATTCCTAACAATTTTCGATTTTGGGTCTCGCCACGAAAACGCATTTTCTACCGTAACCCGGCCAATTTTGAGATTTTCGATTTGAAAATTATTTTCTCAGATCCAGCTCATTAAAGCGGTTTAAATGAGTATAATCATGACCGGGTTCCGAGCAATTTTCAATTTTGGGTCTCGCCACGACTTTAAAGGCGCATAGAGCCCGAAATTCGAAAATGCTCGGAACCTAGTCATGATTATACTCATTTAAAAGCTCTCGGCGAGAGGAACTCGAATCCAGTGTCAAAAATTCAAAAATTTCCTATCTGCGCCTTTAAAGTCGTGGCGAGACCCAGGGAAAATCGAAAATTGCTCAGAATATAGGCTTGTGGGTAATCATCTGAAGCGTCTTGGCGAGCTGATTACGATTTTGACAATGAAAACCGTAAATTTTGAGATTTTTGGGGTGAAAAATCTAAAAAACCAAAAAAAACTAAAAAAAAACCTACCACATTTCAACTGTGGTTTCCCGTCGACCTCCTGTACCATCTTAACCATATACGAAGGGCAGACAATCTCTGCCTCATCGGCATTATCTCGACTCGCCGACACCGAACAACACTGATACTTCTTCGTATTGACATGTGGTAGACACAGGTATCCCTGGGGGCAACCCCTTGCCAATGGGTCACATTGGACGGCTTCCTGGGTGGAGGGGTAGAGAAGAGCGTTTCCACGCTCACATCCGCCGCCTGAAAATGTTAGAATAGACTAGAAAATCGATTTCTGAAGTAAGAAAAAATTTCGAAAAATTTCAAAAAAAGTTTTTTTTTTGGTCAGAAATTTTTTTCGAATTTTTTTTCCTCAAAAATGATTCTAGATTCCGTCTCAGCTCGCCAAGAGCTTTCAGGAAAATACCCACAAGCCTAGGTTCTGAGCACTTTGGGTCCCGCCACGAAATTACGGCAGCCTGAATTTTGATGTTTTCGTGGCAAGACCCAAAATGCTCAGAATATAGGCTTGTGGGTACTTTTCTGAAAGCTCTCGGCGAGCTGGATCAGAATATGTAAATGGAATTTCGAAAATCAATCATATGCGTCTTTAAAGTCGTGGCGAGACCCGAAAAAATTTTTGCTTAGAATTTCAGGAAAAATGGAATTTTTTTCGGGAAGATCAGCTTGAATGAATTCGTTGTTTCCGAAATGAAGTTAAATTTCCATTTTCGTTCGAGAAAACAAAAAATCTGGTAAAAAAAAAAAAACTTTTTTTTTTTTTTTCGCGATTTTGTAACAAAAATTTTAATCTTCGAAACTAATATTAAATGCCAGTCGAATGACATTGTAAGTTTTGATTTATTGGCGAAAATTAAAAAAAAAGAACGAAAAAATGTTTTTCTCCGACCAAAAATAATTTCAAATCTAAAACTACAGTAATCTGGAGCCAATTTGTCCAAGAATATTTATGCAGATACGAATTTAGCTCGCCAAGAGCTTTCAGAAAAGTACCCACAAGTCTATATTCCGATCACTTTGGGTCCCGCCACGAAAATCGAAATTTCGAGCTACCGTAATTTCGTGGCGAGACCCAAAATGCTCAGAATATAGGCTTGTGGGTAATCATCTGAAAGCTCACAGTGAGCTAAAAACGATGGTGTGGTTTATTTCCGATGAAAATCAACGGTATTCAAATTTCGGGATTTTTCGAAAAAAAATTTTTTTTTTTCGAATTTTTCGAATTTTGAAAATTCGAAAAACCAACCTCGAATCCTATTCGAATTACTCTTCTTAGTCTGTTTCGAACAACAAAAATAATCCTTTGCCGTATTCGAAAATTTGCATTGATAACCATAAGGACAGCTGGTGGTGGCACATGACTTGGCCCTTCCGTTGACCAGGTAGGGGCTCATTTGGGCTGGGCAATGTTGCGCTTTGACTGGTTTTGACTTCTTCGTGACTACTATCGATCCTACTGTAGTCGTTGGTGGGGTTACTGTAGTTTGATTCTTGGGGGCTGTTCCACAACACACATTCTGTGAGACCTCTTCACTGTACTGACACTTATACCCTGTTGGGCAATGGTCATCCGTCAAAAAACATGAAATCAGTTTTTCATCGAGGATATACGCTTGCTCATCCTTATCCAAACATATTTGCGTTTTTCCGGGCGGCTTCGATTTAGGCTCCGCCCCCTTTTTACACGCCCCACCGTCAGGGACCTCCCCCTTGGCACATCCACAAATTCCAGAGATGCATCGAGAATTCGAATGACATTGAAGAGAAGATTTACATGGTTCACCAATCTTTGCACGCGATTCACATTTTCCGTCTAGACGGATTTGGTCTTCGGTACACGCTCCATCGACACATTCGCCTTTTAGCTCAGCTTTCGAGGAAGAGCATCTGGAAAAGTACAATAATCCTCTGGAGAACAGGATATTCGAATTCAGCTCGTTGAGAGCTTTCAAAAGAGTATAATCATGATAGGGTTACGGTAGTTTTGAATTTTGGGTCCCGCCACACAACTTTTCAAAATTTTAAACTACCGTAATCTGGTTAATTTTCGGTTTTTTGCTTTGAAATTAATATTTTTCGAATCAGCTCGTCAAGCCGGTTCGAATGAGTATAATCATGACTGGGTTACGGTAGTTTTGAATTTTTGGATCCCGCCACGGTAATATAGAATTTTGAAACTACCGTAATCCAGTCAATTTTTAGTTTTTTTGTTTGAAATAAATATTTTTGGAATCAGCTCCTCAAGCCGGTTTGAATGAGTATAATTATGACTGAGTTCCGACAACTTTACATTTTTAGGTCTCGCCGCGACTTTAAAGGCGCATGGAGGGTCGAAAATCAAAATAACGGGAATATAGGCTTGTGGGTACTCATGTTGAAGCACTCGTTGAGCTCAATTCAAAATAATAATTTTTGAACCCTAGTTCGTAACATTCGCCGGCTTACGGTAACTTTAATATTTTGGGTCTCGACACGAAATTCCGAAAAACTCGAAAATTGTAACTCTCCGGTTTTTTCAAATATGAATTCTTAATCAGCGTACTAACAGCTTCGAAATGAGTATAATCATGACTAGGTTACGGTAATTTCAAGTTTTTAGGATTTCGGGTCTCACCACGAAAATACAAAAACTACTGTATCTTGGCTACTTTTGAGATTTCTGGCTAGTAAAGTATATTTTTGGAATCAGCAAATTGAAACGATTTGAATGAGTATAATCATGTCTAGGTTACGGTAATTTCGAAATTTTCGATTTTTCGTTGAGGGACCCAAAATTCGAAAAATTCAAAATTACCGTAACCCCATCATGATTATACTCATTTTAAAGCTCTCAACAAGACAAAATCGAAAATCTCACTTGCAAACGTTTTCCACACAATCGGCTCCATCGACACACTCCTCATTGGTATGACATCCACCGCCGACTTTGACACGAACGACACATGCTCCATCGACAAGGATCTCGTTATCAGCGCATCCTGGAAAACTACAGTATACTACAGTATCCCCTGGTGATTACTGTACCTCCTTCCTCTTTACTACAACAAATATTTTTGTTCTTGTGAGTGGTACTCTTCACACATTCGTAGCCATCGGAACACATATCCGGGCCAGGGAGACATTCCTGAGCGTTTCCGTCGATTGCAATGAATGCCGCACGGAATATTGGGCATCCTGAAATACGGTATAGGATTTTTTTTATTGTCAAAAATTTTTTTTTGAATTTTTGAAAAAAAAATTTTTATGGTCTAAAATCCCCCGGTTTTCGAAAAAAATCTATTTTGAATGAAAATAACTAGCATAATCAGTATCAGCTCGCCAAGAGCTTTGAAAAAAGTATAATCATGACTAGGTTCCGATCATTTTGAAATTTTCGGGTCTATGCGCCTTTAAATTCGTGGTGAGACACAAAATCGAAAATTGCTTAAATATAGGCTTGTGGGTAATCATTTGAAAGCTCTCGGTGAGCTGAAATTGAATTCTCAAGAAAAGTTTGTCAGAATCGAAAATGCATCGAGATACGGTAGTTTTGTATTTTCGTGGTAGGACCCAAAACTTCAACATCGTTCAAAATACCTCATGATTATACTCATTGAAACTGCCTAAGCCTCCGGATTCCAAAAACATTATTTTCTAGTTTCTAGCCCTAAAACTAAGCGAGTTACAGTCAAAAATGCATTTTCGTGGTGGGACCCAAAAAACCTTAAAAACTCAAAACTACCGTAACCTAGTCATGATTATACTTTTCTGAACCGCCTCAACTCGCTGATTTTGAATTTCTAATTATCGTTGAGCTCAGACAAAAATGGGCGGAGTTATGCTTGAAAATGTAGTTAGAGATGTGACTTTAAAGGCGCATAGGGGGTCAAAAATCAAATTGCTCAGAATATAGGCTTGTGGGTAATCATTTGAAAGCTCTCGTTGGGCCAGAAAAGGTTACGTTGATAGTTTTGAAGAAAAAACCAGAGGTTTTGAAAATTCAAAAATTTCAAAAAAATTTTCAAAAAAAATTTCGAAAAAAAATTTTTTCCGAAAAAAAATTTTTAAATTTTTTTCTCAAAAATATTTTTTTTCACCCTAATTAAAGATCACTCACCTCCACTTTGTCCACAACACTGGAACTGTCCCTTCTTCGCCGAAAACTGACAGAAAAATCCAATAGGGCAAGACTTGGCCTCTCCAGCAGTGCAAGCCCTCGTCTGATTCGATCTCTTATCTATCAGGGCGAATTGTTTAGTGGGGCATCCATCGTCGAATATCGTCGGCTTGATAGCCCGCGTCGGACGGGTTCCACAACACTGATACTTCTGATTGGTCAATGACCATTGACATGTGAACTCCACCGGACACGTCTCATCCGACATAAATGGGTCACATGACTTGACCACGCCCTCTTCCTGAACGTAGGCATACTGTCCCGGGGGGCAACCGTCGTTTATTCCGTGCTTCTCCTCCCCTTGACAACAGTAGAAGTTGAGGGTGTCGGGTTGTTGCTGACACGTATAGCCGGTCGGGCAGAAGGAGAACCCTTCGTTTGTACAGGTAGTTGGCAGCTGCGTTTTTTCGTCTTGATGGAATGCTACCTCGCCAGGGCAAATTGCTGGAAAATTTTTAAATTTTTGAAAAAAAAATTTTTGAAAAAATTTTGGACAATTTTTTTTTCCTAAAAAACCTAAAATTTTGAATCCCGTCAATTTCAACCGGAAATAGAGCTCCTTATCGTCTTCAGCTCGCCGAGAGCTTTCAAATGATTACCCACAAGCCTAGGTTTTGAGCACTTTGGGTTTTCCAGGTCCCGCCACGAAAATACGGTAGCTCAGGTTTTCGTGGCGGGACCCAAAGTTATCGGAATATAGGCTTGTGGGTACTTTTCTGAGAGCTCTTGGTGAACTGATTAAGAATCTGTTATGGAAATCAAAAATTTTCGAAAACTGAGAGTTTTCGTGGTGAGACCCTAGGTAACAAAATTTTTTCAGTGCTTTAGATTGAAAAAAAAAGATTTTGAAGTTTCCGGCTTATCTAACGGGTTTGAAATTTTATTTTCGATGAGAAATCACAATTTTCCGGTAAAAACATTTTTTGCAAAAAAAATTTCCCAAAACTTTGAAAAAATCCCAAAAATTTTTTTCTCGCAAAACCTGGTAAAACCATTACCAAATCTAGATTCCTCTTACCGAGAGCTTTCAGAAAAGTATCCACAAGCCCATATTCCGTTCAAAATCGGATTTTCGGTGCTATGCGCCTTTAAAGTCGCTGCGAGACCCGAAAATGAAAATTGCTCAGAATATAGGCTTGTGGGTACTTTTCTGAAAGCTCTCGGCGAGCTGAGTTCGAATTTGGGGGTCCCAGACCTTAAAAAAATGAAGTTTGAAGCGGAAAATTCTAGGTTTTCGAGAAAAAAATTTCGAAAAAAGTTTTTCAAAATTTTTTTCCAAATTTTTTTCGAAATTTTTTCCAAAAGCCCAATTCGTTTTGTAGATCTAAATTAGTGAATTCAAACTAGTTCTTGTCACTTAGAGACCCATTGACGGAATTTCAAATTTTAGCATTTCAAAAAAATTTTCGAAAAAAAATTTTTTCAAAAAACATTTCCCCAAAAAAAAAAAAACCCACGATTATGCGAACAACAATATCCTTGGAAAGCTCCTTGAACATCACTCATACACGCAAAACCATTCGGACACGAAGATTGAAGTGGGCTAATATGACATTGTACAGGTAGTTGAGTGGTCGCATATCTATAAAGGGACCTTCCGGATGGGCAAAGTGTCCCTTGGATGTTCCCACAACAGTAATACTTGTGATTGGATTGACTAAATCGACAGAGGTAACCACCCGGACACTTTCCATCAGCCGCCATTGCACATTGCCTTGGGGTATTGGTTCGGGGGTCCATGAAGGCTTTTTCACCGGTAGGGCACACCCCCATTCCATCCGAACCACAGCATGTATGCTCTTGGGTCAATGCATTCAAAGTACACTCATAATTAGCCGGACAATTATTCTGGAGGGCTGTGTTACAAACGAACGGCTTGTTTGTGTTGGGGTCCTTGTATACCGTATCCCCGAGGGAGCATCCGGCTGACATACAGAAATCTTCACATTCTGAGATTGAGTTGAACGAGTTTAGGCTAGTGTCGCACCCGTTGGATGTGTAGGATGAGCAAGTTTGAAGAGCCATGTTGAAGTAGAATCTGGAAAAAAATGTTTTTTCGAAAAATTGATGGCCTAGGAATCCAACAATATCGAAAACTAGTCCCCGGACCCCGAATCTAGTGTCATATATAAATTTTGAAGAAATAGAAAAAATAGAAATTTTAAAAATTCGAAAATTTTTGAAATTCTGTAGAATCTGGAAAAAAAATTTAAGCTTCAAGACCCGATTTTTTTCGTTTTTTTTGTGTTTAGTGTTAAAACTAGCTCGAAATTTTCTAAAATAAATGAAGAAAACATTTTGGAATGATTCGAAAATTTTTGAAAATAAAAAAAAAATTGAATTTTTCAAAAAATTCTAAAAATCGAAATTCTGAAATTTCTTTCCGAAACTTATTTTTCGAAATTTCAGACTCCAAAATTTGTGTTCAGCTCGCCGAGAGCTTTCAGAAAAGTACCCACACGCCTGTATTCTGTGCAATTTTTAATTTTGGGTCCTAACCCGAAAATACATTTTCTACCGTATTTCGGTTATTTTCGAGATTTTGTGCTTAAAAGTTTTAATAAACCAGAATTTTGAAACTACCGTAACCCAGTCAATTTTGAGTTTTTCGTTTCGAAATTGATATTTTCGGAATTAGCAAAACAGACCGGTTCAGAAAAGTATGATCATGATCTGGTTCTGACCATTTTTCGATTTTGGGTCCCACCACGAAAACAGATTTTCTACCGTATGTTAGATATTATTGATATTTCCGGTTAGAAAAGACTTTTTTTTAGAAGCAGGAGATTAAGCCGGTTCGAACGGCTAGGTCCCGCCACGACTTTAAAGGCGCATAGATGGTCAAAGTTCAAAACGATAGGAATTCTGAACCGTAATGGTCAACTGGTCACGAATGGCGCTACCCCGTTTTCCAACTTTCCCATAATAAAACTGGCACTAAATAAAACTTGGTACGAAATAAAACCGCCCGAAATAGAATTGTCATGCTTTAAAACTGCCCTGAAATACAACTGGACGCTTTAAAACTGTCACGAAATAACATTGTCCGCAATAAAATTGACACGAAATACAACTGTCCCGTTTTAAAACTCTGGAGTGTCTGCGTCTCTTTGATTCCCACGCTCTTTTTCAGACTGCAGTTTTAAAACGGGACAGTTGTATTTCGTGTCAATTTTATTGTGGAACAGTGTTATTTCGGACAGTTTTAAAGCGTCCAGTTGTATTTCAGGGCAGTTTTAAAGCATGACAATTCTATTTCGGGCGGTTTTATTTCGTACCAAGTTTTATTTAGTGCCAGTTTTATTATGGGAAAGTTGGAAAACGGGGTAGCGCCATGGTCAACTGGTCACGAATAGGTAGTTTCCGATGTTAAATTTCATATTTTCCGCTTTCAAATAACTGTTTCCCCAATTTTCCAACCAAAACAAAAAAAGGCAAAATCAAAAAGCTGCACCTGGGTTCGAACCCATGACCCAAAAAGTCCACAGATCGCTAATCAGCAGCTCTCCCACCTACACCAAACTCTCCACTTTATTCAAGACCCCTCAAGGGCTTCTTCAATCGGCTCAGCCATCTTCCAAAATTTCTCAGGCACGGTTTTCCTCAGACGGGTAAACGGCAATAGGAAATCATCACAGCCAACGACACTCCGTCGAGGCCGTGAGGTCTATAAACGCGGCGGCCGACACCTCGCGGGTTCCGCCGCCCGCTATCTTTTGTGTGTGGCCTGGCTCCGCCCACTTTTCATTTTCCGCGATTTCTGTGGATTCTCGGTGGTTTTTCAAGGTTTTCGGGGTTAAAAAACGCGGGAAAGTCGATTTTTGAGGTTAAAATTGAAGATTTTAAATGGAAAAGTGAGTTTTTTTCATTGAAAATTATTTTCTGCGAGAAAAATTGAGAAAAAACCAAAAACTCGAAGTTCTGTGTTTTATAAATATTTTTCAAGTGAAAAAAGTAGAAAAACATCGAAAGCCTGTATTTTTAAGGTTAAAAAACTGACAAATCTGGCGAAAACAATATTTTCTCGTTGAAAAACCGGAATTATTCGAAAAACCTGATTTTTCAGTATTTTCCGCTGAAAATGGAATATTTCTAAATTGAATTTAGTAGAAAAAAGAAGGGAATTATTAGCAATTAATTCAAAAAATTCAATTATCTATAGAAAATCGAAAAACAATTTTTTTAATCGAAAAAAAATTAATTTTAGGCCAAAAACCAATTTTTTCGCTATTTTCAGGCATAAAATTAAATTTCAAATTGTTAAAAATCACTAGGGTGCAGAAGGTAACGTCTGCAATCGCACCCCAGCGTACATTTGGGAGAAAATGATTTTTGAATATTTTTATTTGATCTCCGCGAGAGGCGGCACACAGTTTATACATTTGATACTCAGGCAACGAAAAAAATGTAAGCAGCCAAATGGGGGCGTTTCGCTGGGGCGCGATTGCAGACGTTACCTAATGCACCCTAGTGCAAAATAGCTAAAAATCTTTTAAAAAATATCTAGACTTCAGTAAAATTGAAAAAAGTTTAAAGGAGGACTGCAGTCATTTTCGACTCAAAAAAATTCCTATGTAATTCGCCCTGAAAAATCTCATTTTGCCCTTAATTTTTCATGAAATTTCCTTTAAAATGCTCCAGCTGCGAGCAAGCCGAAAAACTTATGATTATGGTGGAAGAGTTTTTCAACCTCGGCCACGGGGTTTTGGGACGCCCCGGCGGCTATTTTCGTTCTTTTTTCAAAGTTTTATATTTGCATTGAATATATCTTCTCATTAACAAACTGAAACTTCGAAAAAAGAACAAAAAAAGCCGCCGAGGCGTCCCAAAACCCCCGTGGCCGAGGTTGAAAAACTCTTCCACCATAATCATAAGTTTTTCGGCTTGCTCGCAGCTGGAGCATTTCAGAGGAAATTTCATGAAAAATTAAGGGCAGAATGAGATTTTTCAGGGCGAATTACATAGAAATTTTTTTGAGTCGAAAATGACTGCAGTCCTCCTTTAATTCGGAAAAAAAAAACAAAAATTTTTTTTTGGAAATTTCAGTTTTCAAAAATTTTCAAATTTCAAGCCCCGCCCACTTTTAACCCTTTTTTCCCAAAAATTCTAAGCTCACCTCGTCTGTCCACTCCCACTGCTACACTTGGGCAGCATGCCCATTTGTGGTGGTTTTGAGCATATTGACACTGAAATTATTTTTTTTCGAAATCAAAAAATTCAAATTTTGCGCCAAACCTTTCGAAGGACAACATCTCCGTTGCATGACTCCATTCGCCTCGACTATACTACAATCGTAGCCAGTTGGACAGGGTTCATGGGTTGAGCACGAACGGACCTTTGAGTTGGCTCTGAGGGGACTTCCACCGTTTGGACAGACTGAAAGAATAGGATAGTGAGAGAGAAATAGAGAGAAATTTTAAAAGGGCGAAAAAAAAATTTTTGAAAAAATCTTATGTTTTTCAGATTTCGAGGGGCAATTTGAGGTTTTAGACCTTGAAATCAACGTTTCAAAACTCGAAAATAAGGTTTAAAAGACCTTAGGACCCAATTAAACCCCCTACAGTACTCCCCAGAAAAAAGCAAAAAGGAAACCATTCAAGTGGATTCGAACCCGCGACCTGTTGAACGAAAGTCAAAAGTGTAACCTGGAACACCGCAATAACAACTGTAGGAGAGTCACCCAAGGGCGTATATCTGCGGGCGGGCGAGAGGAGCGTGACGCCTTGGTGATATCTACGCCCTTGTGTCCACCATCTGCAGTCACCTTGTTGGTCCAAGCGGTTACACTTTTGACTTTCGTTCAACAGGTCACGGGTTCGAATCCACCTTCGTGGTTTCTTTTTGCTTTTTTTTGCTTTTTTCCAAGAACCCTTAGAAGTATGTTTAGACCCCTCTAAACCCATTTTTCCAGGTTTTGGAACCAAAAAACACAGTTTTAGGGGATAAATAACCAAATTTAAAGAGTTATTAGGATGAAAAAGCTCTAAATGTTTACAAAAAACTACATATTTTTAGGTGAAAAACCTTCAAAAACCCTTACTAGCAATTTCACAATAATTCTGGCATTTTTCGATCGATGGGAAATTATTGGAATTTCCGTCACACCCCAAGAACAAGAACGATTGGCACTCCTTAAGAAAAAAGATTACTGTATGCGCCTTTAACCTTCTTACCTTAGCCTGATTATTGTAATAATACCGGTAACTAGACCCGGATCCACATCCGATTCCCTTGTTAACTTGGAGTGAGCAAGTATAGGCTTTGCTTGGGCAACAACCGTATACCAGACCGTCGAAGGTGCACTCGTAGTTGGCTGGACACGCCGTACCGCCCAGACCCTCACCGCATTGCATGAATTTACCCGAGAAATCCACGTAGGCACGTCCTTGTGGACATTTTGGTTCAGCTGGAAAATTTTTGAATTTTTTGGGTCTCGACACGAAAATTCTTAAATCTCTAAATTTTTTGATTTTAGTGATGGATTCGGATTCAGCTTGATGAGAGCTTTGAAATGAGTATAATCATGACTAGGTTACGATCAATTTGAATTTTTTGGACTTTTGGGTCTCGACACGAAAACACATTTTCTACCGTAACTCGGTTAGTTTTGGGATTTTTGAGCTAAAAGTTGGATTTTTGGAATCAGCGTGTCAAGCCGGTTCGAATGAGTATAATCATACCTAGGTTTTCAAATTTTTGAAAATTTTGAAAAAATCGAAAAAAAAAATTTTTTCAAAAAATATCAAAATTTTGAAAATTCGAAATTTTTTTTTTGGAAACTCAATTTTTAAGCCTTCAAATCTGTTTATTCGTGTTCAACATTTTATAATTTTTGAAATTTTTGAAAAAAATTGAATTTTTCAAAGTTTCGAAAAATTTTTGAAAATTTTGAAATTTCTCCCCGAAACTTGATTTTAGAGATTCTAAACTTCAAAATTCTTGTTCAGCTCGCCGAGAGCTTTCAGAAAAGTACCCACAAGCCCATATTCTGAGCACTTTGGGTCTCGCCACGACTTTAAAGGCGCATAGACCTAAATTGCTCAGAATATAGGCTTGTGGGTATTTTTCTGAAAGGTCTTGGCGAGCTGAATCCGAATCCGAGCTTGAAAATTGATTTGGCTCGAAATTTGGAGAAAAAATCCAAAAAAACTTTTAAAAAAATTTTTTTCAAAAAAAATGTCTTACCATTAATATTTTTACAGTAACTTTGGCACTCATTCAGCGAATTGAATCGATTATTATTGCCCTGACACCCGGTATACAAGAACGATTCGCACGTTTTCGTCTCCGCATTATACCAGAATTGTCGGACGCTTTGCTTACAATCGCCGACTCGGAGGGGTTCCGTGCAAAGGGTTTCTGTAGAAAAAGCGGAATATCGGAGTGTCGTTTGGTCCGGAATTTAGTAGAAAAATCAAAAAAAGAAAAAAAGACTTACGTGGTGTTGGACAGCAGACCTGATGCTCCATAGCGCAGGTATGGGTGGAGGGGCAGTCCGTATCTCTGGCGCATCGTTGTGGAGAACCGTTTCCGTTGGTTAGAGGACTTCCGTGAGGGCATTGTACTGCAAAATTTTTTTCAAAATTTTTTTAATTCAGAAAAAAAATTTTTTTGATAAAAATTCGAAATTTTTTTTTGTGGCCTAGAAACCCCTAAATTTTGAAACCTAGTCCTTGAACCGGAAACTCAATAGGATATTTGAAATCATCTCGTCAAGAGCTTTCAGAAAAGTATAATCATGACTGGATTACGGTAGTTTTGAATTTTTCGGAATTTAGGGTCTCACCACGAAAATTCATTTTCTACCGTAACTTGGTTAGTTTTGACATTTTTGGATAGGAAAATTTATTTTTGAACTTGGGAGGCTAAGCCGGTTCAAATGAGTATAATCACGACTAGGTTACGGTAATTTTGAAATTTCTTCAAAATTGGGTCCCGCCACGAAAATGCATTTTCTACTGTAACTCAGCCTATCTTCATCCAAACTCAAAAATGTTTTCAGTTTTAAAATCAGCAAGTCAAGCTAGTTCAAATGAGTGTAGTCGTGCCTGGGTTCCAATAAAGGGTCCCACCACGACTTTAAAGGCGCATGGGGTATCGGATATCGAAATTGCTCAGAATATAGGCTTGTGGGTAATCATCTGAAAGCTCTCGACAAACTGAAAAAGATCCTAGCATTGGTTTCATGCTAAAATAAAAAATGACAGAAATTTAGATCGAAAACTGTTTTTCAAAATTTTTTTTATTTTTTTCCAATTTTTTCCGGTGAAAAAAAATTTCTCCCGGATATAAGCAACTAAAAACTAAAAAACTCACATCGAGCACAGAACAATTGACAATCGGCTTGATTTTGGAAATTGTTGAAATTTCCGAGGAATCCGTTAAAAGTGAACGGATGGCATTGGCCATCCGTTGGGTTATAGTAGTATCTGGTGCTGATTCCGACGGCATAATTCGCCGTTTCTCCGGTTAACTGATCGAATCGATGACCAGCGTCATACGGTGTACTTCTCAGTGCATCTTTGATTCGAGCACCCGCTTCACTGCATATGGACTCTAGAAAAAAAATTTTTTTTTTCAGATTACGGTAGTTTGGATTACTGTACTTCTACTAGCACAACACATTGATTGACTGGCCACCTCTGTGCAGACGAATGGATCGGTGCACGGATTGGCAGTACTGCATCCGGTTTGTGGGAGACGCGCACTGTTCGGTGAGCCTTTTGTGGATAGGTAGGCGGGGTTTCCACGGGGGCAAGCTGGAAATGAGATATTTGGATTTGGGAGGTGTTGAGACGGTTTGAAAGAGTATAATCATGACTGGGTTACGGTAGTTTTCAATTTTCGGGATTGTGGGTCTCACCACGAAAATGCATTTTCTACCGTAACTCGGTCAGTTTTAGGAATTCAATCTAGCAATTGTTATATTCAAAATTAGCAAGCTAAACCGGTTTGAATGAGTATAAACACGGCCGGGTTACAGTAATTTTGAATTTTTTTGATTTAGGGTCTCGTCACGAAATGTGTAAAACTACCGTAAATCAGCTAATTCTAAGATTTCCACTTCGAAAATAGTTTTTTTGAAACCAGTGAGTTAAGCCGGTTTAAATGAGTATAATCATGACTGGGTTACTGTAATTTTAAATTTTCGGAATTTGGGTCCGGCCACGAAAATACAAAAAGTACCGTAACTTGGTTAATTTTAGAATTTTTAGCTAGAAAAATCTATTTCTGGAATCAGCGTAATAAGCCGGTTCAAATTAGTATAATCATGGCTAGGTTTCATAATTGGATCTCACCACGACTTTAAAGGCGCATAGGGGGTCGAAAATCAAAGTTATCGGAATATAGGCTTGTGGGTACTTTTCTGAAAGCTCTCGGCGAGCTAGAGAAGAAACCGGATTCAGATTTACGCTAGAATTCACCGCGGACAAAATTCCAGTCAAAACTATTTTTCAAAAAATTTTCCCGAAAAAATTGGAAAAAATTTTTTTTCAAAAATTCCAAAAAACTCACTATCTTTACAGTAACTTTCACAATGGTCCAGTGTCTCAAAATTATTTGGGGAAACCTCCGATCCTGTTGGATCGAATAAAAACTGTTGACAGGATCCCATGACGGAGTTGAAGAACCATCTTGGCACGGAGCCAAGTGCATCGGATTCTCCTTTTTTGGGTTGCATGCAAGTGAATGCACGATTCATACAACAGACACCAATTGGATGAGAGGTTGTGTCCATTCCCTGATCTTTCCAGAATTTCGAATTGTCGATACAGTCGTAGAGGTCGGAGACATCTTGGGGCTCCGGTTCGTCGCCCAGCTAGAAGATTTTGATTTGAAAGTTAGATATTTGGTTTTAACTCATCGGGAGCTTTCAAATGAGTATAATCATGATGGGGTTACGATCATTTTGAAGTTTTCGGGTCCGGCCACGAAATCCAAAGTTTTGAAACTACCGTAATCCGGTCAACTTTGAGTTTTTTGCTTTGAAACTTGCATTTTTAGAATTAGCAAGTTAAGCCGGCTCGAATGACTATAATCATGACTGGGTTACGATCATTTTGAATTTTTTCGGAATTTTGGGTCTCGCGACGAAAACTCGTAAATTTCAAAGTTACCTTAACCTAGTCATGATTATACTCTGTTGAACCGTCTTCATTAGCTAAATGTGATAAAGAAAATTTCAAGCAAAAAAAAATCAAAACCAACCGAGTTACGGTCAAAAATGTGTTTTCGTGGTGAGACCCAAAATTCCAAAAAAGTAAAAATCGTCGGAATATAGGCTTGTGGGTACTTTTCTGAAAGCACTCGATGAGCTGAGCACGAATCTGACAATATTTTCTATCGAAATTGAATTTTTCCAAAAAAATTTTCAGGAAAGTATTTTGAAACTACCGTAACCCGATCAACTTTGTACCAATTATTTTGAGAGAGATATTTTTAGAATCAGCTCACTATTCCGGTTTAGAAAAGTACCCACAAGCCTATATTCTGAGCAATTTCCAAAATTCGGGTCTCGCCCCGACTTTAAAGGCGCATAGTGTCGAAAAATTAAAAATGATTAGAATATAGTCAATATGGGGCTCAAATTTTCAGATTTTTTAAGCTGAATCCGAAAAAACTAGTTTGGAAGCCAGATTTTCAGGTTTAAAGGTTGAAATTTGAGAAATTTGAGCAAGAATTTTCAAAAAACAAAAAAAAATTTTCAAAAAATTTTTTTTTCAAATATCAAAACCCAAAAAAAACTCACAAATCCTCTAACAGAGCACTTGAAATCATGCTGTTTAGCCAATAAATCCTCCTCTCGCTTCGGATTTTCCGAGCTATGCGGGTTGCAAGGCGCAATTGTGACACTTGTCTTTCCTGAAAAAAAGTGGGCGTGCCTAGTCGAAAGGGGGCGTGGCTTACCGGCGGCTGCTGGTAGGACAACAAGACTAGACGGTGAGTCTGGTGGTGGGAGAGAAGGCAGTGGGCAGGAGGGTTCCGAGGTAGTCGACCATACACAAAGGGTTCCATCCCTGGAAAAAAGGGGCGTGGCTTAGGGGGGAAGTGGGCGTGGCTTACTTGGTTTTTACAGCTATCATATCATCGGATGGACACATGCATTGACCACTCTTACAGTAAGAATCAGGCCAAACCGACGCGCATTGGATATCATAGAAGCATCCGGAGTCCGATGGAGAAATCTCTGAAAATAATTAGGCTCCGCCCCTTTTTGGATTACTGTACTTACTTTCATAACAGTATGCATCTACAGCGACATAAGTGGACAAGCATCGACACTGACCGATTGCACAAAACATACCGCCCAGGCAGTCTGTGTTAAAGGAGCACACGTCACCGACTCGACCGGAACCTGAAGGATTTTGAGTTTTAGGGTACGGTAATCTGATATTTGGATTTAGGAAGCTGAGAGCTTTCAAATGAGTATAATCATGACTAGGTTACGGTAAATTTGAAATTTTTGGGTCACGCCACGAAAACACGTTTTCTATTGTAACTCGGTCAGTTTTAAAAGTAGCGTTACAAAAATTAGTTCGTTGGAATCAGCGTGTCGAGACGGTCAAAATGAGTATAATTATGACTAGGTTACGGTAACTTTGGATTTTTGAGTCCCGCCGCGAAAATACATTTTTTACCATAATTCAGTCAGTTTTTGTCCAAACTTTAAAATTTTTTGATTTTTGAATTCAGCAAATTAAGACGGTTTGAAAAAGTATAAACTAGACCGGGTTCCGAAAAACGGGTCTCACCACGACTTGAAAGGCGCATAGGCTCGAAAATTCAAAAATGAGCGGAATATAGGCTTGTGGTGTATCATTCGACAGCTGATGACTTGGTGAATTCAAATATGAATTTTTCAAATCCCTGATCTTAAAACTGGGCGGGTTACGGTAGCTTTGATTCTTCACATAATTGAGCCTAAATTTAGTTGGGCATTGCGAAAATTGAAAAAACTCGCCGTAATACTGATATTCAATTTTTCTGCAAGTTTCAATTTGTTCAGATCGCTAAAAATAAACAATTTCAAACGAATCTTTCTCTTAAATTGATTGAAAATGAAAATCAAAATAACGGTTTGAAAAATTTTCAAAAATCAAAACTACCGTAACCCGGTCAGTTTTCACTCTAAGATTAAAAATAATTAATATTTTTAGCATTAAAAATTGAACCGGTTCGAATGAGTTTAATTATGACTAGGTTACGATGAATTTGAATTTTTCGAAAAGTTTGGGTCCCGCCAAGAAAATACATTTTCTACTGTAACTTAGCTAATTTCGATAATTTTTGCTCGAAATTTATATTTTCATACTCAGTAAGTCAAGAGCTTTCAGAAAAGTACCTACAAGCCCATATTCCGCTCCTTTTCAATTTTTCGGGTCCATTAGCTCTCGGTGAGCTGAACCGATTGGTGACATTCTCGAGGCTTGAAAACCTATTTTGGCGAAAAAATTCCAAAGTCCGAAAAAAATATTTTTCGAAAAATCAAAATTAAAAAAAATTTCAAAATTTTTTAATTTTTCAAAAAATTCCAAAACTTCAAAAAATTTCCAGAAACCCCCAAAACCCAAAACCCCTACCAGAAGTGCCTTGCGAGTGAAAAACCTGCATAGCAGGGTCAACACAGTCCCTGGTAGACAAACTGAAGTGGACTCTCCCGTCTTCCGAACAAATCTCCTGTTTCCACGTTCCATTGGTACAAGCGAGATAGGAACTGTGTTCGATATCGACTTTTCTGGAATTTTATGAATTTTAGGGGATTTTACGGTAAAAAATTTAAAAAAAATTTTCAAAAAAAAATTTTTTTCAAAAAAAATTCTGACTCACTTGGTCCTCGGGTTACAGAACAAGAATGCCTCTTTCTCCGGATTACTGTCACATTTTGTCGATAGCTCCGCTTTTAGACTACAATTCGAGCATACATCGTTTATTTGACACTCCTGGAGACCCAGGGCGCCAATGGCCCATGTCAATAGTAGGTACGGTATCATACCTGCAAAAAATTTTTTTTGTAATTGAAAAAATTTTTTTTTTTAGAAAAAAAATAAAGTCTTTGCGCCTTTAAAACCGTAATAATAATCACGATAAAATGATAAATGAGCAGGAGGGGGGAACGGAGTAAATAGAAATGGAGAGGCGAGGCGTGAAAAATCACACTTGAGTACTCTTTGCGCCTAGAGCCCCACTTGAGATGACCGATGAGTAGCGAGGGAGTTGAGGGAAGGTCAAGACTACAGTATACCTAGCGAAGATTTTTGAGATTTCAAAATATTTTTGAAATTTCAGAAAAAAATTTTTGTTCTGAAAAAAAATTTTTTTTTCAAGTTTTCCGGATTCCTTTAATATTAAAAAATTCGGATTCAGCGCGTTTAGCCGGTTCGAATGAGTATAATCATGACTAGGCTACGGTCATTTTGAATTTTGCGACTTTAAAGGCGCATAGGGTTGGAAATTTCAAAGTAATCGGAATATAGTCAATATGGGGCTCAAAATTCACCAGATATCACAGGAAAAACGAATATTTCACTTAAAACAGCTAAAAATCTCAAAATTAGTCGATTCTGAAATTTTCAAAACTTTCAGTATTTTCAGAATTTTTGGGTGAAAATCAAAATTTTCGAAAATTACCGTAATCTAGTCATGATTATACTCATTCGAACCGTCTTGATGAGCTGATTTTAAAAACTTAAAAATCTAGAAATAAGTCCAAAAACTGGCCGGGTTACGGTAGAAAAAGCGTTTTCGTGGTGGGACCCAAAATTAAAAATTGCTCAGAATATAGGCTTGTGGGTACTTTTCTAAAAGCTCTTGACTTCCTGAATCCAAAAATCTTACTGTCAAGAGCAAACTGTAGACGAAAAAAATTGTTTTCTCTTTTCTTAAAAAATTAAAATTTCCAAAAAAAATTAATCCCTCTAAAAACCCTTCATATCTCCTTTGCTATCACTGCTATCAAAAAACTGTCAACTAACAAAACATAGCTAATGTCTACTTGAGCAACTTCCTAGTTGACAAAAATATTGTATCTCCTAAACTAACCTAGGTATACTGTGTCTAAGCAAGCATACCTTTAAAAAATTCAAATAGACTTAAAATAGTCCAAAATCAATGAAAACCTAATCAAAATGATTCAAAATTCCTTTCTAAGAGAGGTGCTAAGCGGTTAGCGCGGTCAAAGAGACTCGCCACTTCTGAAATACACGACCCCCCCCCTCTCTCTCTCTCTCTTTTTCTCGAAGAAAAAGAGATATAACTGTCTATATAGGAATGTCTGCGTCTCTTCAAATCTCACACTCTCTCTCGATTACGTGCTCAAACAGTATCCATATCCCCCTCTCCGCCTCTCTTGGATAAGTAAACATTCCCCTTCTTCTTCTTCTCCACTGACCAATACAGTATAAGGGGGGAGATGTGTCAAATCTCTTCGCGCATTTTTTTTGGAGGTCACCATGACACTTATTGCACTTTGAGTTCATAAAAAAAATTCCCCGGAAATAAAAATAAATTTGAAATTTTCGAAAAAAATTTTTTTTTCGATCAAAAAGTTTTCATTTTTGGAAAAACTACAGTAATCCGGTCAATTTTTAAGGTATCTTTTTGAAACTAGATTTTTTGGAATCAGCAAATTAAGCCGGTTTGAATGAGTATAATTATGACTAGGTTACAAAAATTTTGAATTTTCGGGATATCGGGTCCCGCCACGAAAACACATTTTCTACCGTAACTCGGTTATTTGTTGGTCTTAATCTATGAAATTGCTATCATCAGAATCAGCAAATCAAGCCGGTTCAGAAAAGTATGCACACGCCTATATTCCTCCAATTTTGAAAATTTCGAATTTTGGGTCCCACCACGAAATCTGAAAAACTACCGTAACTCGGTCAATTTTCATGTTTTCACTATGAAAAATATATCATCAGAATCAGCATGCAAAGACGGTTCAAATGAGTATAATCATGACTGGGTTCTAAAAATTCTGAAAATTTTGGCATTTTGGGTCTCGAGTGGAAAATCTAAAATTCTGGAATTTTCTGGGGCGAAAAATTTTTTTTCTGAATTTTTTGTGGGGATTCAGATTCAGCTCACTGAGAGCTTTCAGAAAAGTACCCACAAGCCTGGGTTCCGCGCAGTTTTCGATTTTGGGACTCGCCGCGACTTTAAAGGCGCATAGAGGCTCAAATTTAAAATTGCTCAGAATATAGGCTTGTGGGTAATCATCTGAAAGCTCTCGGCAAGCTGAATTTGGAAAAAATATTTTCGAGGGGTTTGGATCAAAGTTGATCGGGATTACTGTACTTTTTTGGGATTTTTTTTTCAATTTTTTTCTCAATTTTTTTTCAAATTTTTCAAAAAAATGAAAAACGTGGTAAAACCTTTTATTCTCATTTCTCATGGTATAATCCGATGCTTGTCTCCACTTCCTTCAATAATCTCAGACACATTTCCTCTCGGAAAGGGGGCGTGGCTATCTGGACGGCTACCGGTAGTCCATCACAGTCTTTGGACTCGGTGACGATTTTCCTGTCCCACGAGTCCTCGGTTTTCATTTTTCGAAGCTCCGCCTCATCCTCTGGTAGGTGTACTGTAACGGGTACTGTACCGGCGGCGAAATCGATGAGGTTATAGAGGGCTGTGTAGCTGGAGGCGGATAGGAGACGGTTGGGGATTCCGTGATGAGGTGGAGGGCAGGCAAAGGAGGGACAAACGATGGCGTCGAGGTTTTTGGCACGCATTGCTAGCACAAACTCGTGACGGTAGTCCTCGATTTTTTCGTGCATTTTTCGCATTTCTGAAAAAAAAAACATTTTTTTTTCAATTTTTCAATTTTTATATTTTTTTTTGTCAATTTTATCCTAGCATCCTTAAAACCACAAAATTCGGAATCAGCGCGCCAAAACGCTTCAGAAAAGTACCCACAAGCCCATATTCTTAGCAATTTTTGATTTTGGGTCTCGCCACGAAAATACAAAAACTACCGTAACCCGGCCAATTTTGAGATTTTGGTTTCGAGACTTGTATTTTTGAACTCAGCTTGACAAGAGCTTTAACATGAGTATAATCATGACAAGGTTCCAAGCATTTTCAAATTTTAGACCCTATGCGCCTTTAAAGTCGTGGTGAAACCCAAAATGAAAAATGATCGGAGCCTAGTCATGATTAGATTTGCTGGAAGCGTCTCGGCAAGCTGAATCTGAATATGTCAAAATTTTTGAGTTTGGATCAAAATTGACCAAGTTACGGTAGAAAAAGTGTTTTCGTGGTGGGACCCAATTTTAACAAAAATTCAAAATTACCGTAACCTAGTCATGATTATACTCATTCGAACCGGCTAGACTTGCTGATTCCAAAAATAATGATTTCAGATCAAAAATCTAAAAATTGACCGGATTACGGTAGTTTCAAATTTCCAAATTTCGCGGTGAGACCCAAAATGCTCGGAATATAGGCTTGTGGGTACTCATTTGAAAGCTCTCGACTTGCTGATTCTTAAAAAAAACATTTATTCCCCTTCAAACCTTCCGTGTCATGCGGTAGCTCCTGAATAATCTGTCTCTCTCGTCTATTCGGCCAGTACTTTCTCAAAAGTCGTTGGATCCAGTGTGGAAGTCGGGCGACAGGGAAACCGATGTTGCATTCCGGTGGAATCACGTCCTGGGATTACTGTAGTTATAACAAAAAAATTTTTTTTTAATTACCATAGCCAACGAGTTCATCAGAAATAGTCCTCCATCGGCGGTTGCCCCAGCGCAAAAGATACTGTACATGTGATCCGGATGGGGGACTTCGAAAGGGACAAGTTGGTGGCCAAGATCCTAAAACCTTTCAGATTACTGTATCCCATAGATTACGGTACCTTCAACGCGTCTACCGTAACCCTCACAGCTCGTTCATAGGCCGGGGACGCCTTCTGATAACCGTCATTCACATAATAACCGATTTTCAGCGGTTTTTTGGATTCAAACTGATCCTCCTGAAATCGGACGGGCGGCATGTAGATATCCTTTTCGAATAAATCCGAATCGTTCCATTTTAGACGGAGGTATTCGATACAGACGTCGATGTTCTTTGCCAAGGGGCCTTCGACGGAGAGAAGGAGTTGACGACCTGGAGATTACGGTATTCGGATCCAGGAGGTTAAGACGGTTCGAAAGAGTATACGGGTTACGGTAGCTTTAAGTTTTTTTGGAATTTCGAAAAGTCGAAAAAAAAATTTTTTTCGATAAAAAAAATTTATTTTTGGATAAACTACCGTAATCCTGTCAATTTTTCAGATAGTTTTCTGGAACCTGGTTTTATGAAATCAGCAAGCTTAGCCGGTTTGAATGAGTCTAATCATGACTAGGTTACGGTAGTTTTGAGTTTTGGGGTTTTTGGTCCCACCACGAAATCACAAAAAGTACCGTATCTTTGTCAATTTTCAATTTTGGGACTCGAAAAAAATATATTTAGAATCAGCAAGTTAACGCGGTCAAAATAAATATAATATCGGCTGAGTTACGGTAATTTTGGAAGTTTGAAATTTTGGGTCTCGAGCGGAAAATCGAAAAACCACCGTAACTTTGCCAATTTTTTGATTTTAGCTGAGAAAACAATATATTCAACATAAGACGTCAAGACGGTTCAAATGAGTATAATATCGACTAGGTTACGGTAATTTTGAATTTTTTTTGATTACTGTAGTTTTAATTTCCTACCCGGAATCGAAGCAGTCTTTCCCAATTGTGGCGATCGGTCCGATGAACTTTTGAATCCGGCGATTCCACAGAAAGAGGCGGGAGTTCTGATGGATCCTCCGACGTCTGTACCGATTCCCAGGACACTTCCACCAAGAGCCACTAGAGCCGATTCACCTCCCGATGAGCCGCCGGGTACTCTGAAATGGGAAAACTACCGTAATCCGGTTGATTTCGAAATTTTCTATTTGAAAATGTGATTTTGAGATTTAGGACGTTAAGCTGGTTTAAATGACTATAATCATGACCAGGTTACGGTATTTTGATTTTTCGGTTTTGTACTCCTCTCGGACAATTCTGGTTTTCTACCGTAACTTTGTTAATTTTCAGATTTTTGACTCAAAATTACAATTTCTAAATTCAGCACACTAAGGCGGTTCAAATGAGTATAATCATGACTAGGTTACGGTTATTTTGAATTTTTGGGTATTTGGGTCCCACCACGAAAATACATTTTCTACCGTAATTCGGTCAGTTTTAGTGCAAGCTCGAAAATTTTGACAATTTTAGATTTAGCTTACTTAGACGGTTAAAATGAGTATAATCATGACCAGGTTCCGTGAAATTTTTGATTTTGGGTCTCCCCACGACTTTAAAGGCGCACGGGGGTCGAAATTCAAAATGCTTGGAACCCAGGCTTGTGGGTACTCATGTCAAAGCTCTCGGCGAGCTGAGTTCGAAAATAGTAGTTTCAAAACTCAAAACTAAAAATTAGTCGGGTTACGGTAGTTTCGGGGGCCGAAAAATTTTTTGGGTTTGGGAATACAGGCTTGTGGGTACTCATATCAAAGCTCTTGGTGAGCTGAATTGATTTCTGATAGTTTAAAGTGTCTACCTTGAAGTATCCAGAGGATTCGACGTGGATCCATACACCGGATTAGAGCAACCGTAACTCAAAAGGGCAATTGGTAGATTGGTATGGACGAATGGGATGGCGCCGAGTCGGATGAGTTGATCGACGGATAATGAGTTGGATTCCGATGGTTTATTGATATTCTGAGAGTATCCGAGGGTCGAATCCATTTGTTTCACATGAATCGACTCTTTTATACTGACTGGCACACCGAAGAGTGGCGGTTTACTGTAGTTGGAGTCCTTGGAGAGTGATTCTAGCTTCTCGGCGGTTTCTAGAGCGTTCTGCAGAAAATAATAATTTTTGAAGAAAAAAAAAATTTTTTTGAAAATTTTCGAAAATTTCAAAAAGTTTTTAAAATTCAAAACTACAGTAATCTCGTCGATTTTGATTCTGGAACTCTGGCAGCAATATTTTTAGAATCAGCAAGTTGAGGGCTTTCAGAAAAGTACCCACAAGCCTATATTCCGTGCAATTTTTGATTTTGGGTCTCGCAACGAAAATACATTTTCTACCGTAATTCGGTCAGTTTCAGGATTTTCGATCAGAAAATAACATTTTCAAAATCAGCACATTGGGGCGGTTTGAATGAGTATAAACATGACTAGGTTACGGTAATTTTCAAATTTTTGTTTTTTGGGTCCTGACACGAAAACTTATTTTCTACCGTAACTCGGCCAGTTTTTGACCAAACCAAGAAATTTTGGCATATTCAAGTTCAGCTAGTCAAGATGGCTTCAATGACTATAATCATGCTTAGGCTCTGCTTATTTTCATTTTTGGGTCTCGCAGCGACTTTAAAGGCGCATGCGGGGTCAAAATTCAGAATGCTCAGAATTTCGGCTTGTGGGTACTCATGTCAAAGCTCTCCTTGAGCTGAATTCAGAAAAATCATTTTCAGAGTCATAGGATCAAATTTGACGGGAATACGGTAGTTTCAAATGTTGAAAAAAAAATTTTTTTTTATTTTGGTAAAAATCGAAAAAAATTTTAAAAATCAAAAAATCACCTGGATAAAAAGACAAACGCAATTGGTTTTTTCAGTCGCCTCGTATGCTTTTCTCTGGAATGCTCTCAACGTTTCCACCGGTCCGATTTCTCCATTTTTCAGTGCTTCGCGGAGCTCGGCGAACGGTTTCGCACTAATCTCCACAGCTCGATTCTCGTCGAGTTTTTCGAAATTCTGAATATTTTTTGTCTTTTTTGAGGGGAAAATACAGTATCCTCACGTTTTTTGCCCATTCGAAATTGACTTTCCGGTCGGCGGCACGCTGTTTGATGAGCACTTTCAGCCGTTGGCGGTGGTTCTAGGATTTTTTTTATACAGTAATCCTAATATCATAAAAATACTATTATACTAAAAAAAAATACTAAATACTAAATCCATTTTCTATCGTAACCCGACTATTTTTAGACCAAACTCGAAATTATTTTGATAGTCGGTTTCAACGCGTCAAGACGGTTTGAATGAGTATAATCATGCATAGGTTCCGCACAATTTTTGATTTTGGGTCCCGCGACGACTTTAAAGGCGCATGGACCCGAAACTTGAAAATTCTTGGAACCTAGTCATGATTATGCTCATTTAAAAGCTCTAGTTAAGGCGAATCTAAAAATATAAGTTTTGTAAAAATCTGAGCCATATAGACCAAACTACGGTAGTTATTAAATTTTCGTGTCAGGACCCAAACTCGAAAAATTGAAACTTTCCGTAACCTAGTCATGATTATATTCATTCAAACCGTCTCAATTTGCTGAGTTCAAAAAATTTAATTTTCAATTGTAAATCTCAAAATTAACAAAGTTACGGTCGAAAAACAGATTTGTCCGAGAGGAGTACAAACCCGAAAAATCTAAAATTTTTCAAACCTTGTCATGATTATACTCATTCGAACCGTCTTCACTTCCTGATTCCAAAAATAATATTTTTAGCGAGTTCGGATCAAAATTGACAGAATTAGGGTAGTTTCAAAATTTCGAAAATTTCAAAAATTCAAAAAATTTTCAAAAAAAAAAAATTTTTTTCTTCAAAATCGTTCAAAAAACTTTCAAATTACCGATTTTTAGTTTTTTCTATAATATTCCCTCTTTAAAACTCACATAATGATCAATTGCCTTCTTCAGAAAATATCCAATAATGGCAGTTAGTGCCAAGTAGACCCACATGTTTGAGATAAGAGAGAGTGATCTGAAATATTTCTGGCTACAGTAGGCTATTTAAAGGCACATACAAGGTACAAAAAAAGTGGAAGAAAAACTAGAGAAAAAGTTTATTTTATGATTTTTCGATGACTTTTTTCGAAGTCTTATCAGTAGTTGAAAGGAGGGGGGGGGGGGTGATAAGAAATGTGAAAGGATGAAAAAATATTTATCGATCATTAACTTTCTTTGCGAGAGAAAGAACTCAGAAATCATAAAATATTATTGCCAAAAGCAGAAAAAAATCTTTTAAAAGTCCGAAAATTCAAAGTTTCCGAAAACTACCGTAACCCGGTCAGTTTTGGCGCAAGCTAAATTTAAAGAGCAGATTCCGAATCAGAGCGTCGAGAGCTTTCAAATGAATATAATCATGACTAGGTTACGGTCAATTTGAATTTTTCGAAAAATTATGTCTCGCCACGAAAATGCATTTTCTACCATAACTCGGCTATTTTTGACGGAAACTTGATTTTAAGAGCAGATTCAAAATCAGCGAGTTGAGAGCTTTGAAATGAGTATAACCATGGCTATATTTGAAAATTTCGAGAATTTGGGTCTCGCCACGAAATTGAAGAAAGACATTTTCTACCATATCTCGGTCAGTTCTAGGATTTTCGGCTCAAAAATTATATTTTTAGAATCAGCATGCTTAGCCGGTCAAAATGAGTATAGTCATGACTAGGCTATGAAGAATTTGAAATTTTCTGGGTTTGGGTTCCGCCACGAAAATACAAAAACTACCGTAACTCCACGAACTTTGGAAATTTGGTCTCGAAAAATGTATCACTGAATTCAGCGCGTCAAGACTGTTCTAACGAATATAATCATGACCAGGTTCCGCGCAAATTTCCAGTTTGGGTCCCGCCACGACTTTAAAGGCGCATAGCTATGTCAAATTAAAAATTGCTCAGAAAATAGGCTTGTGGGTAATCATTTGAAAGCTCTCGCCTTGCTGTTTTTAAATTTCCTAGTCTCAAAACCTAATTCCCAGATATTTTCATGCAAAACCAATTTTTATTTTTTTCGAAAAAAAATTTGAAAAATTTTTTTTTTTCAAATTTTTATTAATTATTAATAATCAATATTAAAGCGCATAGAAAAACACAAAAAGAAGGTTTAAAAAAATTGAATAAAACTAGAAGAGAAAACAATAAAACAATCGATATATATATCACAACCGAGAGAGAGAGAGAGAGTGGGGTAGAGAGAAGGGGGTAAAAAAAATCCAAAAAATAATTTTTTTGGCGCGCGAAATCAATGACAGTAACCCGTAGGAGATCAAAACGAAAGGGAGAAGGGGGGAGGAAAATGGCGACAGAATGAGAATGGAAAATCAATATAATATACCTAGACACACAATGTTACACGTATTTTAGGGGTGATGAGGGGGGTACTGTAGTACAGTAAGACAAGATATACACATTTTTGAGGGGTGAGAATCGGGTGGCGGGAAATTTAAAAAAATTCAAAAATTATTTCAAAAAATTAAAAAAAAATCATAATCGATCACGTGGCATTAGTCGACTATTCGAATTGTAACCAAGGCCCAGGGTTGAGGATTCGTAGTCGGTGGCACGATAGTAGTCAGATTCCATTAGAGCGAGAAGATCCTGAAAATTTGAAAATTTGAAAAAATCGAAAAATTTATTTTCTAATTTTTTCAAAAATTTGAAAATTTTGAAAAATCGAAACTACAGTAATCCTGTCAATTTCCAATCTGGGATTCGGAAAATGTTATTTTCAGAATCAGCTCGTCAAGCCGGTTCGAAAAAGTATAATCACGACTGGGTTACGGTACTTTTGAATTTTTGGGGTTCGGGTCTCGAAACGAAAATACATTTTCTACCGTAACTCGGCCAGTTTTCGACCAAACTTAGAAAATTCAACAAATTCAGATTCAGCTTGTTAAGACGGTTCAAATAACTATACTCATGACCCGGTTCCGGTAAATTTTAGATTTTGGGTCCCGCCACGACTTTAAAGGCGCACAGGACCCGAATTTCGAAAAAGCTCGGAACATAGTCATGATTATACTCATGTCAAAGCTCTCGTCGAGCTGGATCTGAAAATACTAGTCTCAAAACCCAAATTTCAAAATTAGCCGGGTTACGGTAGTTTTAGGACCAAAATTGAAAATTGCTCAGAATATAGGCTTGTGGGTAATCATTTGAAAGCTCTCGGCGCGCTGAAAACGTTGGTGAGCTTAATATTGGGTTTCCGGTTACGGTGTTTGAAAAAATTCAGAAAATCTGAGAAAAAAATTTTTGTCAAAAAATTTTTTTCCAATTTTAAAATTCAAAATTTTTCAAAAAAAATTTTTTTTCAAATCTCAGAATCCTTATTTACACTATTATTTTAAACATACCTGCAGTCTTCCGGGTAACCTGCTCGCCTGAGCGTGTTCATTACTCTCCAACGCGTCGATAATACTCTCCTTATACTGATCCAAATACTTGTACAACTCGTTGAGCGCCGAGAAAACGTGGAATTCTCCATTGTGTTGGCGTGATTCAGCTGATAGATTCGCTCCCATCGTTGCGTCGTCTATTCGAGGAGTCATTGATATTTCAGTATAATAGGAATCGACGAGATCTCTATACTGATACATGTCCTTGGCGAAAAGGAGTTTCGACGATGGCGAATCCTTCGTCAGTTGATGATCTTGTGTCGAACAGGCGTCCATTAGAGTCTGAGCAACTACCGATAGGCATCCCTCGATTTTTGTGGGCTTTTGAATGTCGAATAGGAAGTGACTGTAAGATTAAAAGAGGTTTTTGGGGTGAAAATGGGATTTGATGGATTTCAAGTGCTTCAAAATTTGAAAAAATGCGTCAGAATACTATGAAAAAGCAATTTAAACTGAGAAAAACTAATTTTGGAGCAAAAAAAATCTCAAAATTTTTCGAAAAAAAATCTTTTTTTTTCAAAATTTTTTTTCGAAATTTTAGGAAATTCTAGAAAACGCTAGCCTCAAACTCGAATCTAAGCTCAGAATACCGTAATCTTAACATTTTGAGCTCAAAAATCTACTTACAAACTTTTTTCCAGAAAATTTTTTTTTCAAAATTTCCAAACAATTTTTTGATTTTTTTCTGAAAATTTTGAAATTTCTTGAACCCGGTTATCAGAACCTCGAATTTGATAGCGGCATTGCTTTCAGCTCGCTGAGAGCTTTCAGAAAAGTACCCACAAGCCTATATTCCCTCCATTTTCCAATTTCCGGGTCTATGCGCCTTTAAAGTCGCACCAAGACCCAAAATAGAAAATCGCTCAGAATATAGGCTTGTGGGTACTCAAATCAAAGCTCTCAGCGAGCTGGAAACGATGGAAAAGTTGGAAAGTTTTTTGAAAATTTCAAAATTTCAAAATTTTTTTCGAAAAAAAATTTCAAAAAACTTTTTTTTCAAAAACAAGTAAAAAAGAAAACTCACGGATTCTTAATCAAATTAACCCAGAATCTAAGCGGAAGAGCGTTGCTCTTCCACGCATGAACAACTTCTGGGTCATTGATACCGTGTTCCCTGGCTTGCTCATCCATAAAATCAAACATATACTTGATACAAGGGGGGACGGTTCTCGACGAGAAAATACTTTCCAGGAGGGATGTTATGAACTTTGCCAATGTTCCTTTCATCATCAAAAGTCTCGTCAAATAGATTTCCGTCACCATTTTCTCCTGTGAGTCGGTTGGTCCGTGTTCCGTCGGCTTCACCAGATGATATAGTTTGTAGCCGTTATCCGTGTCGGCTGATGAACTCGCGTGATCTGCAATGACCGATGGAGGGGCTCCCCATGGTTTCGGTGAGCCGACGGCCGGCGTCTTCATCGATAATGACGATTTTTCGGATCGATCCGAGAGAATGCTCTGGAAAATTGGAAGTTAAAAAATTTTCAAGACATTAATTTTCAGATTCTAAGCTCAGCATCATTTTCAGCTCACTGAGAGCTTTCAGAAAAGTACTTACAAGCCTATATTCTGAGCAATTTTCGGATTTTCGAAATTTTTGGTTCCAAGCTACCGTAACCCGGTCAATTTTAAGATTTCGGTTCCCAAACTAATATTTTCAAATTCAGCTTGACGGGAGCTTTGACATGAGTATAATCACGACATGGTTCCGAGCATTTTCAAATTTCCGGTGCTGTGCGCCTTTAAAATCGTGGCGAGACCCAAAATCAAAAATTGCTTGGAACCGGGTCATGATTATACTCAATCAAACCGTCTATACTTGCTGAATCCGAATTTCAAAAAAATTTTGTGTTTGGATCAAAACTAGCCGGATTACGGTAGTAAATGTATTTTCGTGGCGAGACCTAAAAATCAAAAAAACGCTCAGAACCCCAGCTTGTGGGTAATCATCTGAAAGCTCTTTGCTTGCTGAATTCAAATTTGATATTAAAAACTCATAGTTTCTGGGTTACGGTACCCAAAAATGAAATTTGATTCGGAAAAAATTAGAAAAACTCAAAATTTTGAAAAAATTCAAAAATTCAAAAAATCGAAAAAAAAGTAACCGCGGTCTTGTTGGAGCACGACGAAAAATTCACCAGATTATACAACGAATTGCTTTTCGACGAGAGCGTCAGGATGGCGTTGTTCGGCACGTTGTAGTGGGCAAGGGTGTTGAGACGTTTCCAGTTGCCACCTTCGATTCGAGACGATGAGTCAATGTCCTGCAATTAAATTTACGTATTTTTCCTCTATATTAGACCTATATTTTATTAAGAACTCAATTTTCAAAAATTTCGAAAAATTTGAAATTTCAAAAATTACGGGTCCCACCACGAAAATTACGAAAACTCCAAATTACTTGATTCTAGCATCGGGATCGTGTTCAGCTCATCGAGAGCTTTCAAAAAAGTACCCACAAGTCTATATTCTGAGCAATTTTCGATTTTGGGTCTCGACGCGACTTTAAAGGCGCATAGTCCAAAAACTGCTCAGAATATAGGCTTGTGGGTACTTTTCTGAAAGCTCTCGGCGAGCTAAGCTCGAAATTCGAGGTTTGTGAGCTTAAAAATGAAGTTTGAAGCGGAAATTTCCAGAATTCCAGAATTTCAAAATTTTCAAAAAATATAAAATTTTTGAATTTTTTTTCTCGAATAATAATATTTTCTGACTTCAAATACTCATTTTAAGTCATTTCCAATAAGGCAAAAAACAAATGCCACAAGAGGGTTCGAACCCGTGGCCTGTTGGACGCCACCAGAAACCCACTGAGCCATTCGGACACTTTTTTGGAAAAGTTGAAGTTTTCGGTTTTTTATCGATTTTAGGCTATTTTAGCTATTTTTCGCCTATTTTTGACCTCTCCCAGTCCAAATTTCTCACCTGCAATGCCATTTTCCCATTCAATCCGGTCTTCCACTCCAACTCCATTTCGGTTGCCGCCGGTCGATCCGCGAATCGATATCCTCGGTATTTGGCGTCGAGACACTTCTCTTTTACTTGTGTTATCGTATCACAATCCAGTACCCGTACCGGAATATCCTGTTGCTGATGATAAACCGAATCCGACGAATTGACGAATACGGTCAGCTCTTTGTACTCGAAAGTGGCTCGAAGGAGTTTCTCTTCGCTCAGAGAGTAGCGTGCCTCGAGTGTCAACGCATCTTGGGGACCTTTTTCCATTTGTTGTTTGATACCCCAGAATAGTTCGTAGAGTTTTTTGCCGGCGTCGTAGGTCTGGAAATGACAGTTTTTAGGTTTTAAAATGATCTTAAATAGCGTTTTTAGCTTAAAAATAGGCTCAGAATAGGTTTAAAATAGCATAAAACCACCTAAAATAGATAAAAAATGGGTTTGGGAGCGATTTGAAAATTTTGAAAAATTTTTTAGATTTTTTCAAAAAATTTAAAATCTTAAAATTTTGTTCCAAATTGATTTTTAAGCTTTGAGGCTATCAAAATGGTATTTTTCATCTATTTCAGACCTATATTTCATTACAAAATTCATTTTTCAAAATTGTTGAAAAATTCGAAAATTCAAAAATTTCGGGTCCCACCACGAAAATTTTAAAAACTCAAAATCTTGCGGATCTAGCATTAGAATCGTGTTCAGCTTACCAAGAGCTTTCAGAAAAGTACCCACAAGCCTATATTCTGAGCAATTTTCAAAATCAGGGGGTCCATGCGCCTTTAAAGTCGCGTCAAGACCCAAAATCAAAAATTGCTCAGAATATAGGCTTGTGGGTACTTTTCTGAACTGTCTCGACGAGCTGAGCTTAAATTTCAAGATCCGGGCACCCTAAAATCAAGTTTGAAGCGGAAAATTTGAAAATTCCAAAATTTCAAAATTTTTGAAAAAATCAAAAAATTCTGAAAATTTTCAAATCGCTTCAAAACGCATTCTATATTTGTTTTAGGTAGTTTAAAACTATCTTATGCATTTTTAAGGCCTACAGTAACCCTAAACCCAAGAAAAACCCACTTTCAAATGATCATGTAGCAGAAAGGTAAACCAAGCGGCTAGCATCCTCTCCGCGATACTTTCACTCCTTCTAAACAATATTTTCGGTTGGAATTTCTTCTCGACAGTTTTTTCGATGAGTTCTCTCAACAGCTGTTTCAACATCTCGGTACAGTAACCCATCTTCTCTTGTAGTACTACCATAAGAAGACTTCCCACGTAGACACGATCTTTTCCGACGAAATACTTATTCGATTCCATTGTTCGGACCATTGTCAGCAAGAATGTTTTATTCATGAGCAATTTATGAAATTCTCGAAGTCCCGCCTCTATCGCCTCGGCTTTATGGGTATCCACTTCCAAATTCTTCAGCACCGGATGATTTTTTCCGCCATTCGGGAACAGTACCCGAGCACAATAATCCTTGTACTCGAGGAATGGCGCTGTGGGGGTACCCAGTGGCAAGTCGGCTGTATATTGGTTTAGCGATGTTTGGAGTTCGGCGAACGCCTCTTTGCACTCGGTTGCTACCTGAAAAGTGTTTTTTTCAGTTTTTTAGAAGTAAAAATACTTTAAAATAGCCTAGAAACCCTTGAAAACCCTTTAAAACCGCAAAAAATTCATCCAAAACCAAAAAAAAATTTTTTTTCATTCAAAAATTTTTTTTTCAAACTACCGTAACCCGGTCAAATTTTTACCAATTTTTGTGAAAATGATACCATTGGAATCAGCTAGTCAAGAGCTTTCAAAAAAGTACCCACCAACCCCTATTCCCAAAATTTCAAAATTTTGGGTCTCGACACGAAAATCGAAAAATCCAAAAAATTGAAAAGCTACCGTAATCTTGCCAATTTTCGTCTGATTTCCATGAAAATAACATTTTCAGAATCAGCTTTTCGAGAGCTTTCAAATAAGTACCCACAAGCCTAGGTTCCGGCCAAATTTCGATTTTGTGTCTCGCCACGAAAATACAAAAACTACCGTAACTCGGCCAATTTTAGCCGAACCACAAAACTTTTTAGATTAGATTCAGCTAGTTGAGCCGGTTCGAATGAATTAAATCATGACTAGGTTCACGCAATTTTTTCATTTTTGAGTCCCGCCACGAAAATACGGTACTTCTCGATTTTCGTGTCGAGACCCGGGAAAATTCAAAATGCTCGGAACCTAGTCATGATTATACTCATTTGAAAGCTCTAGACTTGCTGAGTTCGAATTCGGTATTGAAAATTTTCAAAAATCGGGTTACGGTAGCTAAAAATCTCAAAAACTATTTTTCGAACTTCATCCAAAAAAACTCCATCCCGGCTCATTTTTCTGGGGATTTTTTCTATTCTATGGATTACTGTACCTTTGAAAAAGCCTAGAAACCCCAGAAAATAACAAAAAGCCCACCATACCTTCATTTCAATCGTGTCCATTTGCGTTTTCAGGTATTTCATCTGCCTCTGGTGGGTATTCGTCTTCCGTCGGTAGAGGACAATGAGGCAAAGGATCAGACCGATCATGAACACAATGAAAACGGTAATAATGAACAGAGCCGATGAGGAGAGTCCCGGCGAGTCATACGATACCTCGCCCACCGAGAAACTCGCATTTCCTACCGTAACCTGGATCTCGGGGTTAAGTTTTCCGGCGCCAGCGGGTTTTTTGACCGGTGGTTGGCAGGTGAGGATCTTGTTAGCCAGGGCGGTCAGTGGACACGCCTCTCCGCCCACTTTCACCTCGATATCTCGTTCCGAGGCGGCCAGGTTCAGGTGGTTACCGTTGAGGGTGAGGAAATCTTCGCCTGGGCGGACGAATCGGGGCTCTGTGAGCATTTCGAATGAGGGAGAAGGCATCACTTTGATTCGAGAGCGACTGAAAAAATTAATTTCGGAAGTTATGAAAAAAAATTTTTCGAATTTTTTCAAAAAATTTTTTTTCGAAAAAAATTTTTAGGAATTCCGTATTTTAATGTCGGCATCGTGTTCAGCTCGCCGAGAGCTTTCAGAAAAGTACCCACAAGCCTATATTCTGAGCAATTTTTGATTTTGGGTCTCGTGTGAAAGCCTAAAATTAAGTTTCAGACGGAAATTTCAATTTTCAGAATTTTCGAAAAAATTCAAAAAATTTTAAAAAATTCCGAAAAGTTTTAAATCTCTCCAAAACTCATTTTCTACCTAATTTAGTTTTTTTTTTTTTTCAAGGCTATTTTAGGCCTGATAAACGCTCAAAACCCCTATCAAATGAGTTTCGAAGTCTAAAACATGGAAAAACCAAAAATTGGAAAAAAACTTAGGAAAAAAATTCAGAAAAACTCCAAAAAACTCCAAAAAACACTAAAGCTCGGCCCCATCGAAATCAAAAGCGTATTCCGTTATCCGTTCCATCTTCTCCGAATCCCTGGATGTTCCCGGGGCGGTGGGCGTGGCACACTTCATGAATTGGTCATCCACTATTGAGCACGATGGTCCGTATGACTTTTCGTCACTGAAAAAAAAATTTTTGAATTCCAAAAAAAACGAGTGCTACCGTACCCTAGTCCCACAAAAACCATCCGTGGTCTTTGGAGAAGAGTGAATCCTTGACCATAGACATCTACAGTAATCCCTCCGGATGGGATTGTCTTGTTGGGGGTTATCGATTGGACAGATGGGTCGGATCTGGAAAATGATTGATTTGGTTACTGTAGGTATACTGTAGGCCTATTTTGGACCGATTTTTCACCTAGTTTAGCTCCAAAACCATGTTTTTTTCCACAAAAATAATTTTTCTGGCATTCTCTACTCATTTCGAGTCATTTCCAGAAAAGCAAAAAACATATTCCACAAGAGGGTTCGAACCCGTGACCTGTTGGACGCCACCAGAAACCCACTGAGCCACTCGGACACTTTTTTGAAAAAGTTGAAAATTTTGATTTTCAATCTGTTTTTCGATTATTTTAGGCTTATTTCAGCTATTTTTAGCCTATTTATCACCTAAAATAAATTTTTGAAAAAATCCAAAAAATCAAAAATTTTGGGTCTCACCACGAAAATGTTCAAAACTCAAAATTCTCAAATTCTAACATCAGAATCGTGTTCAGCTTGTCGAGAGATTCTAGAAAAGTACCCACAAACCTATATTCTGAGCAATTCGGGTCTCGCCACGAAAATACGGTAGCTCAAATTTCAGGTTTTCATGGCGAGACCCGAAATTGCTCAGAATATAGGCTTGTGGGTAATCATCTGAACGCTCTTGGCGTGCTGAGCACGAGATTCACAATCCGGACGCTTAAAAATCTTGTTTGAAGAAGAAAATTCGATTTTTCAAAAATTTCGAAAATTTTCAAAAAATCCAAAAAAATTCAAAAATTTTCAAATCGCTCCAAAACTCATTCTATGTCTATTTCAGGTTGATTTAAACCATTTCAACTAATTTCCGACCCCAAACTTACGTAAATTCAAAATAAATCGGTATCGGAAGATTCTGTAACTGCCCATCAAAAGCAATGTGCAGTGGGAACTGGCCTCCTTCGCCCGACGCTCCCATTCGACATTTCAGCCATCCAGATGTCCTCTCGAGTACTTTGCAACCGATTTGTCCAAATTTTACCGTAACCTCGGCTCCCGTGTCCAGATCCACTCCCGTCAGAATCACATCGGTACCCCCTGATCGGGGTCCTTTGACAGGTTTCATTGAAGAGACGACCGGTTCCACGTAAGAAAAGTGTTCAGATGAATGGGCGAAGAATTTTAGAGAGTCGTGACGGAGGGTTACCTGGAAAAAAATTTCAAAATTTCGAAAAAAAATTTTTTTGAAATTTTTTCAGAAAATCTACCGTAATCTTGTCAATTTTCTTCAAATCCCGAAAATATATTCAGATTTGTGTTCAGCTCGTCGAGACGGTTCAGAAAAGTACCCACAAGCCCACATTCTGAGCAATTCTGGTATTTTAGTTTTTAGGTCTCGCCACGAAATCAGGAAAACTACCGTAACCCGGCTATTTTTAGACCAATTTTTTCGAAAATCTTTTTTTTTGGTTCCAGAATTCTAAGCCGGTTCAAATAAATATAATCATGACCGTTTTTCGAAGATTTTGAATTTTTATCGGGTCCCACCACGAAACCCAACTACCGTAATCTCGTGGTGAGACCCGGAAAATCGCAAAATCGTCGGAATATGGTCATGATAGTACTCATTCGAACCGGCTTAGCATGCTGAATTCAAAAATATCACTTTCATAAATTTCCATTCAAATTGAGTCGGGTTACGGTAGTTTTTCAATTTTTGTGGCGAGACCCAAAATCCGAAAATTGCTCAGAATATAGACTTGTGGGTTCTTTTCTGAGAGCTCTCGGCGAGCTAAGCTTGAATTTTGAGGTTCGGAAGTCTAAAAATGAGATTTGGCTCTGAAATTTTAAAAATTCAAAAAAATTTCAAAAAATTCGAAAAAATTTCAAAAAATTCCAAAACCGTCTAGGACCTATCTTAGGCCATTCTAGGCTATTTTAAGCTAAATTAAGCCTATTTAAACCTCATTTTCCTCTTAAAATTTCCAAAAAACCCACCGCCACAACTCCTCTCTCATTGCTCCCCTTAATCGTGCTCTTCCCAGTGACACACACAATTTTTTGTGATGGTACGTATTCGACGACTTCACAAGCGACATTTGCAATTTGGACAGCTTTCTCGACATCCGACACGTGTCTTCCAAGATTCGATCCAGTGATCGTAACCCGGGTCCCACCGAAAATCGATCCTTTTTTGGGTTTGAAATCCTCAATGACGGGATTAGGACACAGTTGGGTGGCATTCAACCAGTTATCCGGTATCTGTCGATTCGAACATTGATGTGGGCGGAGACATCGATTCTCCATCGAACACCATCCACAATCGTATTTGTCGGCGTCAAGGGTCAGACATCGTCCGCAATTTGGCGCCAAATTTTCGCACGAATAAACGTCGATCGATAGATTGTCCACGTTGTCCAGTACCCGGTTTACAGAGGATTTTTTGGGGTATCCTTGACTTGTCGGAGTCCAAATGACGTTGAAACCGTAGGCAGTGGAGCCGAGGCCAAGGAGGGCGGAAGAGTGGGAAGATGGGGGATCGAATTGCATTTCGTCGCAACTGGAAAATTCGTTTTGAATTTTTGGTATAAAAACTAAGCAAAAATTTATAAAGAAAAATTTTTGAAAATTTTCAAAAAAAAAATGAAAAGATGAAAAAAATTTTTTTGAAAAATATTTTTCCCAAAAAAAATTTCAGAATTTCCAGATATTGATATTAGAATCATGTTCAGCTCGCCGAGAGCTTTCAGAAAAGTACCCACAAGCCTATATTCCACGCAACTTTCAATTTGGGTCTCGCCACGACTTTAAAGGCGCATAGACCCAAAGTGGTTAGAATATAGGCTTGTTTATACTTTCCTGAAAGTTCTCGCTTTGCTAAATTCGATTCCGTCAAGAAAACTTGAAAAATCGCAAATCTGAGAATTTTCGCGGCGAGACCCAAAATGAGGTCCCACCACGAAAACCTTCAATTTTTAAAATTTTTCTTATTTTGATTCCGGAATCGTGTCCAGCTCGCTGAGAGCTTTCAAAAGAGTATAATCATGACTAGCTTTCAATCATTTTGAATTTCCCTGGGTCCCACCACGAAAACCAACTACCGTAATTTCGTGGCGAGACCCGTCGAAACTCGAAATGGTCCGAACCTAGTCATGATTATACTCATTTTAAAGCTCTCAGCGAGCTGAATTCGAATCCGGTGTCAAAAATTGGAAAATCCGAAAATCCAAAAATTTTCGTGACTGGACCAAAAAAATTTTTTTTTCGAATTTTTTTAAAATTGAAAAACTTTAGAAAAGGCTACCGTAACCCAGCCTTTGAAAAAAAACTCACGTAATAGTATCATCCGACGTTCTCATCGCAATCTTCTCATGGGTTACTGTACCATATCGGAACTCGCATTTAAAGTCTCCCATAAATGTTGCATCCACATTTTCGACCTAAAATAATTTTTTAAAGGTACTGTAGTTTCCAGATTACTGTACCTTGACACTGATATTTCGTCTCTCGCCAGTTGCCACCGACATCTTCGATACCGGGGCGACAATGTGGGGACACTTGCTTGGGCCCTTTCGGATCGAACTTCCATCTCTCTGAAGATTACGGTAGTTGGGGGATACTGTAGGATTACGGTACTCACATTTAGGCCATTCACAATATGCTGTTTCCGGCATTTATCCTCTGTCAGTTTGCCCGCTACACATTCATTCGACTCGAGGCACCAGTCACAAGGGAATTGGCTGGCTGAGCACGTCGAGCACGATGTATAACGGTTACAGTCGTAGAATGAGAAATTTGTGGTGGCCAGAGGGAGTTTTGATCCTGAAAAAAATTTTTTTTTTCAATTTTGAAATTTTTATTTTCGGAAAAAATACCGTAACCCGGTAGATGTTAGTTGTTACGTTTTGAAAATATTATTTTTAGAATCAGCACATCAAGCCGGTTCGAATGAGTATAATCATGGCTAGTCTTAAAAAATTTTGAGGAATTTCGATTTTAGGTCAAAAAATAATTTTTCGGGTCTCGCCACGAAAATGCTCAGAACTCGAAATTCCGGAATTTTATGGACGGGATTATGTTCAGCTTGCTGAGAGCTTTCAGAAAAGTACCTACAAGCCTATATTCTGAGCAATTTTCGATTTTGGGTCTCGACACGACTTTAAAGGCGCATGGACCCCGAAATTCGAAAGTGATCAAAATATAGGCTTGTGGGTACTTTTCTGAAAGCTCTCGATGAGCTAAGAAAGATTCCAATGTCGAAAAACCTGAAATTCTGAAGTTTTTTCTTGAAAAAATGAGTTTTTCCAAAAAAAATTTTTTCGAATTTTTCAACTTCTCAAAAATTGAAAAAAAATTCCAAAACTCACCATCCGATACAACAATCAGTTTAGCTGCCAAATGGTATTCATTTGTCGGAATTCGTGGTAATCGATTCATCGGCGGAGTGGCACACTTCAAGGATCCATCGAATGGCATCGGTTCGGAGACGACGGCGTCTCCAGATGAGAATTGGAAGAGGCATTGCATTCGACGTCCTTTCGGTGCCTGGAGGTTCTCGATGGTCACATTTAGGTAGTCCGCTGTGTTGATTTGGATTTGGTCCGGTTTGACGGAACGGATTCTGAAAATTAGTGGGTTGGGGGTACAGTAACCCGGAGGAAAAAATGAATTTCGAAAGTTGGAGTCGAAATTTGAATTTAGCTCGCCGAGTGCTTTCAGAAAAGTACCCACAAGCCTATATTCTGAATAATTTCAAAATCTGGGGTTATGCGCCTTTAAAGTCGTGGCGAGACCCAATGATGGAATATAGGCTTGCAGATACTCATTTGAACCGTCTGGAAGAGCTGAATCCAAATTTTCAAATTTCGAAGAGTTTGAAGCAAAATGGCTCGAGATACGGTATTTTTTGTATTTTCGTGGCGGGACCCAAAACTCGAAAATTTTGAAATTACAGTAACCCAATCACGATTATCATCATTTTGACCGGCTTAATTTTCCGATTCTAGAAATATTCGCTTTATTCTATAGAACTCAAAATTAACCAAGATAGGTAGTTTTTGTCATTTCGTGGTGGGACCCAAAATCCAAAAAATCTCAAAATTACCGTAACCCAGTCATGATTATACTCTTTTGAAAGCTCTACTCGAGCTGAGTTCAAATCTGGTGTCTAAATTTCAAAAATCTCAAAATCCCGAAAAATCAAAAATTTCGTGGTGGGACCCAAAACTCGAAAATTTCAAAACTACCGTAACCCTATCGATATTATACTCATTTGAAAGCTCTCGGTGAGCTGAATCCAATGGAATAAACCATACCTCGGACACTTTGAATTCTGAAAATCCAGCCATCCCCTTGAGGTATGGGGGACCTCTCGCTCACACGACTCCTCTGGGGTACAGTGATTATTGCTGACACACCATCCACAGTATGGGTCTCGAGACGAAAGACACGTGTCACATTGCGATGAGAGACTTTCGCATCGAGATGTCGGCATTTTTATCACTTTCGATGGGGTTAGGACGTAAATGTGTTTTCCGTCTCCACTGAATTCCATATCTGCCAGAATCGGCTCATTGTCAGTCAGATGTTCGGTCGCGTATTTTTCAGCAGATCGCTTCGATTCGATGAGGATCTGAAAAATTCAAAAATTTGAAAAAAATATTTTTTTCCAAAATTAATTTTCAAAAATCTACCGTAACCCGGCCAAAATTGATTTGATTAGAAAAATATTTTCAGATTCGTGATCAGCAAGTTAAGGGCTTTCGGAAAAGTACCCACAAGCCTATATTCTGAGCAATTTTCGATTTTTGGGTCCCACCACGAAATTGCGGTAGCCTGAATTTTGGAGTTTTCGTGGCGAGACCCAAAATGCTCAGAATATAGGCTTGTGGGTACTTTTCTGAAAGCTCCCGTCGAGCTGAACACGATCGCGTCAATGAAATTCCGGAATTTCGAGTTTTGAGAATTTTCGTGGCGAGACCCAAAAAATTATTTTTTGGCCTAAACTGGAAAAATTCAAAACTACCGTAACCCTATCATGATTATACTCATTTGAATGCTCTCGGCGAGCTGAATCAGAATTCGTGATCAAAACCTGATAATTTAAGAACCTGAATAAAGTACCTTGTGAAGTTTGCCTCCCTGGGTGCCGACGAAGGCTACCGTACTCGACCTGGTCGTGTTGATGGCGATAGAGGTGAGTAGGTTGGACGAGTCTTCGATGATAAAAGTGGCCGACGCAGAGATGGGCGTGTCGCCACCTGGAATACGGTAGTTTTGGTTTTCGTCTATTTTTGGGCTATTTTTGGTCTATTTTAGACCTATTTTCGATCAAAAATTTTTTTTTCGAGAAAAAACATGTTTTTTGGCATTCTCTATATATTTTAAGTAATTTCCCATAAAGCAAAAAATATATGCCACAAGAAGGTTCGAACCCATGACCTGTTTGACGCCACCAGAAACCCACTGAGCCATTCGGGCACTTTTTTGAAAAAGTTGACATTTTTCGATTTTTTATTGGTTTTTGCCTATTTCAGCTATTTTAGGCCTAATTTTCGCCTATTCTAGACCGATCGCTTACCAATTTTCGAGTTCACATCTTTTCCACACTTGATTCCTTCCCACGGAAGCGTCGTAAATCGACAATCATCATTGGACGAGAACCACGGAAGGTTTTTCTTTAGTCCTTGGGTTCCTTTATAGCATTTCATAATGTTCGCCTTGAACGCCGCCTCGATTTCCTTCATTGTGAACATACAGATCGCCGATTTTCCGGTTGGCTCCTGGGCACGTAACGAATTACGGTCGCCCTCCCAGAATACTCCGTAGAGGACTGGGTCACTGACACTGGAAAAGAATATTGTAGTTTGTAGTCTTATTTTCATTTTTGAATTTAGAAATCGAAAAAAAAATTTCTCAAAATTTCAAAATTTGAATTTTTTGAAAAACTACCGTAACCCGGTCTATTTTCATCCAATTCGTGATCAGCAAGTTGAGGGCTTTCAGAAAAGTACCCACAAGCCTATCTTCAAAAAAATCTTGTATTTCGGGTCCCGGAGCGAAAATCCAGAAAATCGAAAAACTACCGTAATCCTGCCAAAAGTCCAAAAGCCATGAAAATGCTATTTTTGGATTCAGCTAGTCAAGGGCTTTCAAATGAGTACCCACAAGCCCATATTCCGACGAAAAACATTTTTGGCCAAAAAACCATTGGTCTCGCCACGAAAATGCTCAGTTTTGCGATTTGGGCGGTTTTCTGAACAGGATCGTGTTCAGCTCGTCGAGAATTTTCGGAAAAATACCCACAAGCCTATATTCCAAGCATTTTGAATTTTGTTGGGTCCCACCACGAACACCATCTACCGTAATTTCGTGGTGGGACCCGGGAAATTTCAAAATGCTCAGAACCCGGTCATGATTATACTCTTTTGAAAGCTCTCGTTGAGCTAAATTCAAGAAAATTCCTTTCAAGGGCCCCGGGTGAAAACCTCCCGGGTTACTATAGGTTGTCCAGTCAAAAATGTTGAAATCCACCTAGATTAGTCATTTTTTGACCATTTTTTGTCGTTTTTGGTCGAAAAAATGGCCAAAAATTCAGGTTTGCTGTACTGTTGCCGAAAAATTTACGATGAATAAAAAAAAATAACCTAATATCCAAAGATTTCGCCAATTCATATCCAGCCCTGGTCACGTAGACGTCTTGAACCAAGTTGAAGTCCACTCCATTTTGGGTGCATTCCAGTGGGACCTGTAATCGAGGGTTACTGTAGCTTTTTCGCATAGTTTTACCATTAAAAAGATAAAAAAGTTTCTAAAAATTTTTACCAAAAAAATGAAAATTTTTAAAAATTTTTCCGGAAAAAATTTCAAAAAAAATTTTTGTCCAAATTTTTTCGAAAACTATTTTTTAAAAAGATTACTGTACCTCGGTATAACTATGGAAATTCTTGTCGCCAGTGCAGACACGTGTCAATCGTGACTGAATCGCCGAATCGTCATGAATCGTTTTTCGCTGCCGAGTCACAAAGTAGGCGTAGTCTCCCGACTCGAAACCGTTGATGTAGTCGATTCTGAAGAGGAAAAGAGGTACGGTAGGAATAATTTCTGTTAATTATCACAAAAATTAATGCTTTTTTTGAAAAAAAAATTTTTTTAGATTTTCCAAAATTTCAAAGAAAAAATTTTGGAAAAACTACCGTAACCCGGCTAATTTTGAGATTTTCTTTTTGAAAGTGATATTTTTTATAATCAGCAAATGAAACCGGTTCGAAAGAGTATAATCATGACTAGGTTACGGTAGTTTTGAATTTTTCGATTTTAAGCCAAAAAATAAATTTTCGGGTCTCGCCACGAAAATGCTCAAAACTGAAAATTTCGGGGTTTGATTGACGGGATCGTGTCCAGCTCACCGAGACCTTTCAGATAAGAGTACCCACAAGCTTATATTCTGAGCAATTTTTGATTTTGGGTCTCTGCGCCTTTAAAGTCGCTGCGAGACCCTAAATCGGAAACTGCTCAGAATATAGGCTTGTGGGTACTTTTCTTAAAGCTCTTGTCGAGCTGAACATGATCCCGTCAAAAAAATCCCGAAATTTCGAGTTTTGAGCATTTTCGTGGTGAGACCCAAAAAAATTAATTTTGGTCCAAAATTCAAAAATTTCAAAACCTAGGCTTGTGGGTACTTTTCTAAAAGCCCTTGACTTGCTGATTCTAAAATTATTATTTTCAATTGAAAAATCTTGGAACTGGCTGGGTTACGGTAGTTTCAAAATTTTCAAAAATTCAAAACTCTCTAACTTTCTTCATTTTCAATATTTTCTCATCGTTTTAGGCTCAAAAAATCTAGAAATTCTTGCTTTTTCAAATTTGGTAGAAAAACTCACTGATACTTATAATACCCGCGACTACGGTAGTCCAGTGAAACATGAGTTCCTCCATACAATCCGGGAAAGACCACTTCGAACGCTTTCTGGGGTCTCAGAAACAGCGAGGAGACCGAGTTACGGTCATTGTCTCCGCTTCCGATGGTGGCGCCGACGTAGAGGACTGGGTCCGCGGTGAGATTAGCAGGTCCCTGGCCGACGAAGATCACCACCGAGGAGGTGGTATCGTTGGAGACACGTGGTTCGATCGCTTCGGATATGACTTCGGATATGTTGTGTAGGTTACGGAGACGACAACGACCCTGGAAATAGACTTTTTAGACTGGTTTTAGACTTTTTTGGAGATTTTGCAATTTTTGCAATTTTTTCAAAAATTCAAATTTCCAGAAAAATTCTGAAAATTCAGAAGTTTACTGAAAATCGATTTTTTATGACTTTTAATCATGAAATTCGTATTCTGGATAAAAATGGGAAGTTTTGAGCCTCATATTGACTAAATTCAGATCACTTTAAAATTTCAAAAAATTCTGAATTTTGGTCGAAAACTGAAATATCAGAATTTTCCTGAAAGTTAGGTTTTTGATGTCAGATTCATATTTTTCATCAAAATTTTAAATTTTTGAGCCCGGTTTTGACTGTTTTTTGAAAAATTCAAAAAATTCAGAATTTTCAATTTTTACCCAAAATTTGAAAATTTTGGGATTTTTAGTGAAATTGACATTTTCATGAATTCTGATCATGAATATCGTATTTGAATGAAAAATAAAGTGTTTTGAACCCCATATTTGCTAAATTTGGGAAATTGTTGAAATTTCAGAATTTTCGAATTTTTTGAAAAATTTTAAATTGTTAGTTTTAACTGAACATGACATTTATGACTTCAAATTATGAAGTTCGTAGTTTGCACAAAAAATGGGGAATTTTGAGCCCCATATTGACTATATTCCGATCACTTTGAAATTTCGAGTTACCACCCAACAGGTCACGGGTTTTAAAATTTCTGATTTTTTTCCAAAAATTTCAAAAATCATTCTGAAATCAATTCTAGGTGTTTACAAATTTTTCAGGGTTTCTCCTAGATTTTTAGTCCAATTAAAGGTCGTACCTGGAACAAATTGCTACACTCTATCAGTTTCGACGATTTGTCGTAGACGGCCAACGCTTTGGTATGCGAATTCGTTCGGGACAGTTGGTGACGACAGTCTTCACGGTTTCGGGCATCTGAAAATATTGGTTTGGTGGGTTTTTTAACCGTTTTCATTATAAATTTTTTTTGGTTTCAGTCATTTTTTGCGCTTTAACTTGAGCAACATGTATCTCGGTTCCCAATAGAGATATCGAAAAATGGTCAACTAACAAAATGTTCCTTTTAATATGAGCAACATTTTGCTGGTTGACCACTTTTTGATATCTTTATCCGGAACCGAGATAAATGCTGCTCAAGTTAAGTGACAGGAGAAAAATTTTGACCAAAAAAATATTTTTCAAAAAAAAAATTTTTTTCCTTTTAAAACCCTTTTCTCTATAATTCCATTTTATAATTTAATAATACTATTCCATCTTCTCTCTTATCCTTCAATTCAAAGCAAAAAATCCTTCTCCACTTCAACTGTAAAGGAGGGGAGGCTAATCCCTTTGTTCTTCTTCCCTTAAAACGGGCGGTCTTCTGGTGAGACGAAGGAGAAGACACAAGTGTGTTTCCAAATCCCTCCTTCCTCTCCTTTAAATCACAGAGAATTCCACTTATTTAGTGTCAGCAATGGTAAGGGAAGTCGGAAGCCCCCTCCCCACCGGATTATGCTAATTAGGAGGCTCCGTTAGGGGGTCAGAGGGACCCCATAATTTGTCTCTCTCTTCTAAAGATGAGTAATTGGAATGCACATGTCTCGTTAGTTGCAAGAAACTTGCAAAAGTCAATGGGAATGTATTCCAAAATGTGGGAAAATAAAATTTTAGGAAAAACTACCGTAACCCCGTTAATTTTTAGGTTTGGGTTTCGAAAGTTGGAAATTCAGATTCAGGAGGTTAACCCGGTTTGAATGAGTATAATCATGACTGGGTTACGGTAATTTTGAAATTTTCGGGTTTCGTGTACTCCTCTCGAACAAACATTTTTTTCGTTTTTTCCCGTTTTTTTCAAATTTTTTTGACTTTTTCGGATTTTTTGTGTCCAAAATAGCTCCCATGAAGTTCAATTCAGTTTTACCCAACCGTATGGGGAAGTAAAGGGAGGAGGAAGAGTTGAAGAATGGGTGACACATTAATTTTAAGCGGGTTCCCCCAGGGGGAACCCGCAAGTGAGCGAGCAAAGATGAGCAGCACGGAAAAATTGGGTTTTTGGTGAATTTTAAGTTAGAAAAACTGGTTTGTAATTTTTTTTTTCGAAAAAAAATTATTTTTGGAAAAAATTATATTTTTCGATTTTCTATGATAAAAATAATTTTTTAAAATTTATAAACGCTCAGCGGTTTTTGGCAATTTTTAAGTAAAAAAATCGAATTCCCGCCGATCGTCAAAGGGGTTGTCTCAATGGAGCGCATTTGCATTTTCCCAAGTTTTAAAATTAGAATTTTAGTTTTTATGTAGATAATGGGATAATTTAAACAAGTTTCAGCCGTTTTTAATTTTTTTTTTTCAATCTCAAATTCCCGCCAAGCTGTTCTCAATGGAGCGCGATTGCTGTTTTTGGGGTTTTTGATGGTTTTTAATGATTTTTTGAAGATTTTTTTGGATTTTCATGGGTTTTTTGAGTTTTTAAGCATATTCAGGGTGTATCGTTAAAAAATTTTTTGAAGATAAAATTCAAAAAACTCACCCCTACACAATGGCGAATCGTCTTGCGGTCCCGTCGGCACGTGTCGTCTCACCGTTAAATCGGCGCTCGTCAGATCGTATAAACTGTTGACGGCACCGACGAAAACCCGTGTCGTCGATGGATCGATCGCCTGAATAATTTGGAATTTTAAGGTGGAAAAAAAAAATTTTTTTTCGTTTAAAAATCTTGAAAAAATTTTTTGTTGAAAAAGTTGAGATTACTGTTGAAATATAGGTTTTCAAGGGTCCTGATTACGGTAGTCAATTTTAAAATGAGTGAAAATGGCTAGAAATTTGGTTTTTAGAAGTTTTTTTGACAAAAAAATTTTTCACTTTTTTTTATTTTTTGAAAAAAAAACTTTTCCAAAATTTTTAAAATTAAAACAGCTACCGTACCATTTTCTCGAAAACCTCTTGTCCATTGCTACTCGGATTCTCGAACACCAGATTGTCGTCGATGGAGTAGACGTTGGCCTTCTGAGCGGCGGCGGTCGCCGTGCCTAACGGCAATAAAATGATGAAGATATGGAGAATGTTGGGCATTTCATGGCCTCCTGATTCTCATCTATATTACAGGTGTCTTTTGATTATATATTTGGGACCGGGTTCTGCAAAAAATCATTTTTAAGGGGATTTTACTGAAAAAAAAAGTAAGAAGTCAAGAAATCACAGAAAAAAGCGATAAAGTAATAGAATTTTCTGCATTTTCTAATAAATAATAATTTCTTTTCTCAATTTGCGCCTCAAAAAAGTGAAAAAACAGTGAAAAACCATGAAAAACAGCGATTTTCGCAATTTCCGATTTTAAATTAGCGCCGTTATCAATGGAGCGCAGGTGCCAAGTCGCCGGGAAAAATAATGTTTCTGGACTATTTCAGGGCGAAAAAGTTGTTTTTCAATAGAAAAAAGCTCAAAATAAGTGGAAAATGCAGAAAAATCATAAAAAATAAGGTAGGAAAAGAGAAAATCGCGGAAAAATCGATTAAAATCGGGGTTTTTTGGGAAAAAATGCAAAAAAAGAAAAAAAATAGCGGAAAATGGGTTTCAAAGAAGCGGAAACTAGTGAAGTTAATTTTCTGAGCTAGGAAAAGCTAGAAAAATTAATATTGAGCAATGAAAATCCCAAAAATACCGAAAAAATTTTAAAAAAATTCGAAAAACCTGATTTTTTTAGTTTTTTTCTCAGAAACAGCGGGGAAATCTAGCATTAAAAATTTTTTGATCTCTAAGAAATTAATAAAATCCCTTAATCCATACCAAAAAAATTAAAACTTAAAGAAAAAAAAATGTTGCAAAAAATATTTTTCCTCCAGAAAATTTCTCTTCCACTAATTCTAATCCATTAATTCATCCATAGAGAGAAAGATAAACTGGTAAAGTAAAAAAGTCGAGAAAAATCAAGTGGGTTTGACCCAGAAAAAACCGGAAAGTTTCGACTTTTAGTTAGTTAGACAGAACCTCCTCCCGAGATCCTTCAGAGAGGAGGAACGGAGAGGGGGGAGGGTAAGTGGAGAGACGCAGACATACATAGAAAACAGTTATGAAATTTCTACTTGGAAAACTGTCTAAAATAACCCGGAAAGCACTTAAAATAGTGGAGAAATTAGGTAAATTAGGCCACGCCCCCTTTTTTCGAATTTAAAGGCGCAAAATTTTTTTTCGAGAAAAGTTGAGATTACTGTCGGGATAGGGGTTTTCGAGGGTCCGGATTTCGGTAGTGATACTAAAAATGATAGGAAAACTCTAGAAAAGTGATTTTCGGAACTTTTAGAGAAACTTTTTTTTTTGAAAAATGAAAAAAAATTTCCGAGAAAAGTTGAGATTACTGTCGGGAGAGAGGTTTTCGGGGGTGCTGATCACTGTAGCAACACTAAAAAATAGCTGAGAATGTCTAGAAAACTGATTTTTGGAAGTTTTTGATAAATTGAAAAAAAACAATTTTTTCGAAAAAGTTGATATTACTGTCGAAATATAGGTTTTCGGGGGTGTTGATTACTGTGCCAATACTAAAAATAGCTAAAAATAGGTAGAAAATTGGTTTTTAGAAAATTCAGAAAGAAAAAATAATTTTTGAAAAAAAAATTTTTTTCTAAATGTGTCATTTTTTGAGAAAGTTACCGAAAATCACGTCCCTTTTTTCAAAATCACAAATTATGACGATATTAAGATATTAAGTAACAAAAATTGAAATTTCGAGAAAAAATATTTTTGGCATGTTCGTCAAAATATCAGTGAACTATCGCAAAGTTCGAATTTTCCGAAAATTAAAAAAAAAAGCAAAACTATATATTTTCTAAATAATAATAAACTAGCTTTGAGCATTAAAATTCCGTCGAAAAACAATTTTAAAATTTTCATAAAACCCCAAAAATAAGACGAAGCCTCTAACAGTTAAGAAACCAATAAGAAAAGCAATTTTCAAAGAAAAAAAACTATATTTTTGATCTCAAAAAAATATTTTCCATTAGAATAACCATAATCTTATCCAAAAAAATTCGAAATTCCCCCAAAACGCTATTTTAAACGCAAATATACCCATATTTTCAACAAAAAACCTAAATATTTCAAAACCATTTTTTCTTATCTAAATTCTCAATTTCCGTCTTTCCTGACCAAACAAGAGAAAAAGACAAAGGAATGTAAAAAATGGTATAGAAACCCCAAAAAAAAAATGGATAGTCATCGAAAAAGTAAAGGGAAATAGATAAGATGTGTGTGTGTGGTCTGTGTGTGACAACAGGAGGATGGAAAATGAGAGAGAGAGAGAGAGAGAGAGAGAGAGATACAAGGACACATCTTCTTCCGAAAGTCAAAAGGGACACCAACCAACTCTCATTCAAATGTGAATCACACTCTCCTTTCCTCTCCCCCTTCCTTTTCTCTCTCTCTCTCTCTCTCTCTCTCTCTCTCTCTCATTCCAAAGAGAGAGAGAGAGAGAGACGGAGACGGTAAGAGTGATTTTATCGAGTGTCCTCCTCCTCCTCGACACACACACAACCATTCAACATTTCTTCTGGTGTGTGTGTGTAAAGTAATGAACGAGAGAGAGTGAGAGACGCAGACACATTTCGAAAACGTTTCGAAATGTCTACTCTTATTAGTTTTGTCTAGAAGAACCTTAGAACCGATAAAAATGTAATAATGTTAGGCCACGCCCACTTTTCCACTTGTCTATAACTTTTTACTTAGCTTTGGTTTAGGTTTGCCAAACTAAACAGACTATTTTTCGAGAAATCCAAATTTTTCGTATCTAGTTGTTTAGATTACGGTATTCTGAGCATTTTGAGCCAAAAACCTTCAAAAATATCGAAAATGAAGAAAGTTAGAAAATTAGAAAGTTTTTGAATTTTTTGGAATTTTGCATTTTCAGTTAAATTACCGTAACCTTTCCAATTTTCGAATTTTCCTCTTGAAACCAATATTTTTGGAATCAGCAAATCAAGACGGTTTGAATGAGTATAATCATGACTAGGTTACGGTATTTTTTAATTTTTCGAATTATGGGTCCCACCACGAAAACACATTTTCAACCGGAACTCGGCTAGTTTTGGGATTTTTGTCCTGAAAATGATATATTCGGAATCAGGAAATTAAGACGGTTGAGAAAAGTGCCCACAAGCCTTATTTGCAATTTTTCGAGATTTTGGGGTCTCACCACGAAAATTCCAAAAATTTCGAATTTTCAGTTTTTGATGTCAGAATCGTAATCAGCTCGTTTAGACAGTTCGAAAAAGTATAATCATGCCCAGGTTCCGATGATTAAGAGTTTCGAAGTGCCTATGTGCCTTTAAAATTTTTCGTGGCGGGACCCGAAAATTTGAAAATGGGCGGAACCTAGTCATAATTATACTCATTTAAACCGTCTTAACCTATCAAATCCAAATATATTAATTTCAACTCGAAAATCTCAAAAATAACAAACTTACGGTCGAGAAACAGAATTGTCCGAGAGGAGTACACGGAACCCGAAAATTGAAAATTGTCCGAACCTAGTCATGATTATACTCATTCAAACCGTCTTAACTTGCTAAATCCAAAAAAATTATTTGCATCTCAAAAATCTCAAAATTAGCCGGGGTAGTTTTTCATAGAAAAATTTAGAAAAAAAATTTTCTAGTTTGAAAAAAAAATTTTCCGAAACATCTGCGTCTAATCAAAGTGATTTCGAAGACCACCTTTTTGTAGTAAATGAGAGAAAAAAGATAGAGAAAAAAAGAGAAAATTAATGAGTGTCTTTGACGGTTTTATGGGGTTTCGAGAGGGGTCCAAGAAAATTTTTTTTTCTCGAAAAAAAAAAGAAAAAAAATTCTTAAGTGTGGATTTACGACGACAGAGAAACAAAAGAGACAAAAATTAAAGGCGCATCAACATTTTTTTCTTCGAGAGAGACAGAAGAGTCTTCTTTGGAGGGGATTCCCTTGAGAGGTCGCGGCAGAACAAAAGATGAGCATTTTTGAAAGTTTTCTTGTCTTTTGACAAGAATTCCTCTCTTTTTTTTCTGCAGTTACTTCAGTGTATGAAACTGTAGGTACAAAACTTTTTTTTTTGTGAAAAAAAAATTTTGCCCGATTTTTTCCACTTGAGACCCAAAATAGCGAACATTGAAGATTACAGTAACCTGGTCATGATTATACTCATTCGAACCGCCTTGACCTGCTTATTCTAAAAATCTAAGTTCCTAGGCAAAAATCTAAAAACTGGCTGAGTTACGGTAGAAAATGTGTTTTCGTGGTGAGACCCAAAACTCGAAAAATTCAAAATAATCGTAACCTAGTCATGATTATACTTATTTGAAAGCTCTCGGTGAGCTGAGTCAAAATTTTGAATCTACAAGTCGGAATATCCGAGATTACTGTAGTTTCGGTAAAAAATATTTTGGTAGAGGAAAACAATTACATTTTTTTGCATTTTTCGAACATTTCAATTTGTATTTTTGATCACGATAGGTTCTAAAAAACTCGAAAGACTCATAAACCGTTAGAAACAGATACTTGACATTAAAAAATGAAAAAGAATTCCAAAAAAAAATTCGGAAAAAATTTTTTTCCGAAAAATTTCGAAATTTCTTATATAAATGCCTATTCATTTTCCTGTAACTATAGTTACGGTAGGTATCATCACTGTACAACAATTTAAGAAAAAAACCGGATACCAGTTTTAAAGACCAAAGAAAACCCTTTAAAACCACCTAAAAATGAGTTTTCCAACTGAAAATCCAAGAAATCCTTAAAAATCCTAAAAACCGCAAAAAGAATTATACAGTATCCTCATTACAGTCATCTTCAGAACAAAAACAAAGCTCAAAAATCCAAAAAACCCACGAAAACCATCAAAAAATGAGTTTTCCAACTGATCCAAATCCAAAAAAAAAGTTTCGGATTTTCAAAAAAAAATTCCAAAAAAAACCTAGCTCAGTATTTAAGAATCTTACTGTATTTATCCTACAAAGATCACTAGTATCAAAAAGAAAAGCAAAAATTCGCCAAAATACTTATTTTGACATACAACCACAGACCGCTTGCGGTGACTTTGCGGCTTGTCGGCGGCCTCCGCCGACCGTTCAGGTCTTAAGACGGGCGGTTCGAAACACATGGAGAGTCTCTCTAAAGGAAGAGACGCAGATCACATAGTCTATGTGTACAAAAAAACAAACAATGCTACCTTTTGGAAAAGGCTCTTCAGAAACTGACCGTATTGTTTGTGTTGTTCTTTCATTCTCTCTATCTTTTGGAAACGAGGGGGGTTAGTCGGAAGGTATCGTTTTGTTGTAACTACCGTAATCCCTTTTGAAACTAAACTTGAAAAAAATGTTGAAAAAATTTTTTTTTCGATTTTTTTCTTTCTGAAAAAAATTATTTTCAGGTTTTGAGCGTTATTTTTGAGAAATTCTGATTTTTAGACAAAACTATTGTCATCATCATTTTTAGCTCGCTTAGCCGGCTCAGAAAAGTATAATCATGACTGGGTTACGGTGATTTTGAATTTCGACCCCCTATGCGCCTTTAAAGTCGTGGCGAGAAATTCAAAAATGGGCGGAGCCTAGTCATGATTATACTCATTTGAACCGGCTTAACTTTCTGATCAACAAAAAAATATTCTCAAGACGAAAATCTCAAAACTGACTGAGTTACGGTAGAAAATGTAATTTCGTGGTGTAGGAAATCTGAAAACTTTTCTGGTTACGGTAGTTTGTGTGAAATTGCAAAATTCAAAAAATTCGAAAATTTCAAAACTCTCTAACTTTTTTCATTTTCAATATTTTTCTGTGGTTTTTACCTTAAAATAAGTAGAATGCCTTAATCTAGACAACAGAAAAATAAAATCGGAGCTATCTGAAAGCAGTTCCGGTTAGGGGAAGGTCAAAGAGGTACGGTAGAAAATGTATAAGGGACCCAAGACTCCAAAAGTTCAAAATATCCGTAACCTAGTCGAGATTATACTCATTCGAACCGTCTTGACTTGCTGATTCCAAAAATAACATTTTCAAGATAAAAATCCTCAAACTAACGAAGTTACACTAAAAAATGTGTCTTTGGTAAGACGGAAAAAAAAGTTTTTTCAAAAACTAACAATACTGTCCTAGAAACATTGTATTCTTACCTAAAACCATATAATTTGTAACCTACATAAATCCTTTTCCCCTCCTCCCACCCACCAACAATTACCTTTTCTCGATCTTCTCAAGGGATACTTTCCCTTCTCCACCTCCTTCTCCTCCCTATTAACACACATAGAACAGATAGATAGATAGATAGACAGTTTACGCCTGCCCGCGCGGAAATATCAGAAAAGACAGGGTGTCAAAATGTCCCTTTAAATCACTTCCTGGGTTAGGATAGAGGTATTGTACTGTAGGGTATGATTGAGGGGTATGGAGGAAAGAGGGCTCTAAAAATAAGGGAAACAAAACATAGCTAAAATTGCGTGTTTTGACTCAGATTACGATATTCTGCACATTTTAAGCCAAAAGCGACGAAAAAAAATAGAAAATGAAAAAAGTTGGAAAATTTTGAATTTTTTGAATTTCAGAATTCCAGTAAAACTACCGTAACCCCGGCAATTTTTGGATTCCGGACTAGAAAACAATATTTTTAGAGTCAGCAAGTTAAGACGGTTTGAATGAGTATAATCATGACTAGGTTACGGTAATTTTCAATTTTTCGTTATTTTTGTCTCATCATGAAAATACATTTTCTACCATATCTCAGCCAGTTTCCAAGTTTTCAATTTGATAATAATATTTTGAAACCAGCAAGTTGAGACGGTTCGAATGAATATAATCATGACTAGGGTCCCTCAACTTCGAAATTTTTTAACTTCGAAAAAAACCTTTCAACTTCGAAAATACAAAAAAAATTTCTTTGATAATTTTTACTGTAATTACATACATAGTTACAGTATCCCATACAGTATGATAAAATAAGTTTCGAAACCCAAAAGGCGTTTCTACATACAGTAGTAATACAGTCCTCCAAATAAAGATAGGTTCACCCACTGTTTTTAGGATATCTCAGGTATTTGTGATAGTGGTATAAAACCTTTTGGGTCATGAAAAGGGTACAGCAAGGCAAGACTTTTGGTAATAAAATAAAATAAAATTTATCATGAGCAACTGGGATATTTCAGTTTTAACGCTTTTTCGCTCATTTTTTTTCCAAATAAAGATAGGTTCACCCAAAAAAAAGGGTCAAAAAACAACATTACCGGTAAGGAACATGGGATAAAATGTTATTTAATGACGTGTTTGACTTTCTTGAGTGGTAATCAGTTTAAAATAACAAAAGTGGAGAAAAAGTTAGAGGTGGACAACGAGTTTTTGGTCCACAGTCCCCCACCCCCTGAAAATCGCCATTTTTAGCTATGGAACATTGTTGTAACTTTTATTACCTTTGTTAATTTTGTTTGTCGTGTATCCTCACACATTTTTGATAATGTTCCTATCAAAAGAACAGACCGGCTAGCCCTGTATGGGGTGTCTTCTGTCTTCCAGGCACCTCATTGTGGGATGAGTTCGGTAAAAACGCGTTTCCACATGCAGTTTTGGGGCCAATATCGAAAAGAGAATGGTTAGTAATGACAGAGAAATGAATAAGACACCTTATCTGACCGCCCTAATCTGACCGCCCTAAATCTAAAAAAACCTTTGGAAATCGCTAGAAAAAACGCACAGACTGACTGAAGGAAAGTGGGGATTACTGTCTTTATTCAGAACATTATTTACACACCCGGGTGATCTTTTTGATTGGAAGAAGTTTAATTGGGACCAGAAAAACGATCACCCCTGGTTTTTTCATGATTAAAGCAATCTGTCACTTTGTTTTTCCACGCCGGGACTTCAAAGGCGGAGGATGCATCTTTTGGGGAGCTATGTGATAGGTGAGAAGAGTCAAACTGCGCTTTGATGTACAGAGAATGGGGGATCAGACTTTAAACTTCGTTTGAGACGAAGTGTTACCCGGTTTTAGCGTCAAAATTGACACTGAAACTTCACTTTCTTGCTTGGCGACACGCGTTTTTACCGAACTCATCCCACAATGAGGTGGCTGGAAGACAGAAGACATCCCATACAGGGCTAGCCAGTCTGTTCTCTTGATAGGGACATAATCAAAAATGTGTGAGAATACACGACGGACAAAATTAACAAAGGAAATGAAAGTTACAACAATGTTCCATAGCTAAAAATGGCGATTTTCAGGGGGTGGGGGACTGTGGACCAAAAACTCGTTGTCCACCTCTAACTTTTTCTCCACTTTTGTTATTTTAAACTGATTACCACTCAAGAAAGTCAAACACGTCATTAAATAACATTTTATCCCATGTTCCTTACCGGTAATGTTGTTTTTTGACCCTGGGTGAACCTATCTTTATTTGGAAAAAAAATGAGCGAAAAAGCGTTAAAACTGAAATATCCCAGTTGCTCATGATAAATTTTATTTTATTTTATTACCAAAAGTCTTGCCTTGCTGTACCCTTTTCATGACCCAAAAGGTTTTATACCACTATCACAAATACCTGAGATATCCTAAAAACAGTGGGTGAACCTATCTTTATTTGGAGGACTGTAGTATAAATGTCAATGTTCATTCAAGTGGAAACGGATGGAAGAAGGGAAGGGGTAACCAACTTTCCCCTCTCTTATACAGATATATACAAAAAGAGGGATGGATAAATGATGGATTGTACAATGAAAAGAGGTGACACCTCCCACTTTTTTCCTTTTTTTCCCACTTTTTCTGAGGGAGAAAGTGCAAGAATTCTCGAGAGAGGGGACGATTGAAGCAGGTGGCTATGCTAGAGGCTATGGGGAAATAAAAAAAGTGGAAAAAGAATGAAAAAAAAGAATTTTATCTGGAGATAGAAATATATATTGGAAAAAATGGCAGGAGAATGGCAAAAAAACCATGTACAGTAACCTTGGGACAAAATTTTGAAGATGAAAAAAAATAGAATTTTTTTTATAGTAAAAAATTTCTGAATAAGTTTGCAAAGATAAATGAATAGTAGACACTAATTTACACGGATTTCAAAAAATTCCCCGGTAGAAAAAGCTTTTTTTCGAAAAAATTTTTTTCATAATTTTTAGCACTTTTTCAGAAAAACTACAGAATCCCGGTCAACTTTAGGATTTTTTTTGCTCTGATATTAATATATTTAAAATCAGCAAGTCTAGACGGTTCGAATGAGTATAATCATGACTAGACTACGATAATTTTGAATTTTTTTCAATTTTGGGTCTCAAATCGGAAATTGAAAAACTACTGTAATTTCGTTAGTTTTGGGATTATCGTCTTGAAAATATTATTTTTGGAATCAGCAAGACAAGTCGGTTCGAATGAGTATAATCATGACCAGTTTACTATAATTTTCAATTTTAAAAATTTTTCGTGGTGGGTCTCAAAAATGAAAAAATTCAAAGTGACCGTAACCTAGGCAATATTATATATTCTAAAAATATCAATTTCAAGTCGAAAAACCCAAAAGTAACAAAGTTACGATCGAAAAACAGAAATGTCCGAGCGGAGTACAAAACTCAAAATTTCAAAATCTACAGAACCTAGTCATGATTATACTCATTCGAACCGGCTTAACCTCCTGATTCTGATAAAATCACTTTCGAATTGAAAAATCCAAAAATTTTTGAGGTTACGGTAGAAAAAATATTTCCGTAATTTTTTTCCTCCAAAAAAAAAAGTTTCTTTGAAAACCAAAAAACCAGTGAACAAATAGTACTAAAGCTGACTAGAAGAAGAAGGATAAAAAGTCATTCTTAGCATCTAAGAAATTCTCGAAATGCAACTTTTTCTTCTTGTTGCTCATCCTTCCCCTCCTCCCCTCTTCTAAAGGGACTCCTCCCTAACGAGATTGGATTGTCACCATCATCATCCATCCCCATCATCCAAAAGAAGAAGAGAAAGAAATTCCGGAAGACGTCTTCTTTTCTTCTCTTCTTCTGAATTTTTATCTAAAAAGTCTGTCCCCAAGAAAAAAATCCGAAAGCCAAAAAGCATCGAATTAGGCGGTTCCGGGGGGGACGAAGATGTCGCGGGAATTTTTTAGTTTGCTACTACTTACATCGATTACGAAATCCGGAATATTCCTAGATTTTCGGGATTTTTTTAGGAAAAATTTTTTTTCCAAAATCGAAATTTTGTAAAAAATTTTGTCATCGGAAATTTTTTTAAAACCACCTAACTCGGTCAATTTTCTGATTTGGGTCCTGAGAGTTAGAGCATTAAAATCAGCTTGTCAGCGCGGTTCGAATGAGTATAATCATGACTAGGTTCCGTGAATTTTCCAATTTTTGGGTCTTGTCGCGACTTTAAAGGCGCATAGGTTAGCCGAAAATGAACATAATTGGAACCTAGTCATGATTATACTCATTCGAACCGTCTTGACTTGCTGATTCCAGGAAAACTGATTGCAGATCGAAAATCCAAAAACTGATAGGATTACGGTAGTTTTGGTGGTATTTCAAAAATTTTTAAAAAATTTTAAAAAATTCGACAATCCAGAATTTCATTTTCTTCGAAAATTGTTCTTCGTATATTCAAAAATAGCTGTTTCAGCTACTAATATTTCAATTTCCAAAAAAAAATCAACATTTCTTGAGCTTCGCATTTTTCAATATGTGCTCTTAAATATACGAATATCAAGGAAAGGCTACATGAATACTAAAAAAAAATCCCAATGTTCCAAAGAAAGATACTGTAATAACGAACTGAACTGAGTCAAAAAATTGATAAAAAGACTTATTCTTTAAAAAACGAAAAAAAATCCAGTGAATCCAAAAAAATTCGAAAAATCGAAAATTACTACACTTCACTATAATCACGCATGAAATTGGAAATTCCAAGAAAAATCAGATCTATATTTTTCAAAGTTTAATCTTGTTTTTTAAATATAAAAACCAATAAAAACGAGAAAAAACATCAAAAAACAACATTTTTAGTATGAATCATATACCAGAAAAAGAGAACGCGGATATTACAGGTTGGATTACGAAACAAAGGGAGAAATGGATGGAGGGAAAGAGAGAGAGACGCAGACAGTTGGGAGACAACGATTTACAACCTTCTCTCTCTCTTCAGAATCATAAAAGAGAGAGAGAGGACCCCAAGAGAGATGAGATGGTTGTAAAATCACATCAATTGGGTAACAGGTGGTCCTGCCCCCTCGGATTAAGAGGGGGGGGGGGGGGCAAGTGGTCAGCAATATTGTGTTAAAAGTCACTTCTTAAAATATTACAAAAAATTTGACAAGGTACAGTAACCCGATACAGATTTTTTTTTGGAAGTATGGTATTCAATAATAGTCAATTTTGAAAAAATTTTCAAAAAAAAAATTATGATCCGTTTATTGAAATAGCGATTGAACTACCCATTTTACAAGTGGTACCACTAAAATCGAAATTTCGAAAAAAAATTCAAAAAAACAATTTTCGAAATTTTCATAATTATTTGGTAATGATGAATATTGATTTTACTATAGTAAGCAGCCAAAAAAGGTTACGGTAGTTAATCAGAAATGTTTTTCTGTTTTTCTAAAACAATCTAGTCCAAGATAATCAAAAATTCAATTTTCGACCGATGACAAATTGAAAATGCGATACATATGTAATAGTTGAGTACTTAATTATACATCTGTTCCGTTCCAATTGGCAACATTTTTGACACGGGAGGTTATAAAGAGAGGGAGAGAGAGAAAAGAGATTAATTTTGAAAATGAAAGGTAGTCAGATATGCAGGTAAAAGGTTACGGTAGAAAAATTTTTCTGAATTTTTTTTGTTATCGATGACTATGAAACATGGGAAAAATTGAAAATTGTTAAAAATAGTCATGATTATACTCATTCAAACCGGCTTAACTTGCTGATTCCAAAAATACCAATTTCAAGACCTTCTTTTAAAAATTACGGAAGTTACGATGGAAAATGTGTTTTCAAGATGTGACCAAAAAACGGAAGATTAAAAATTACCGTAGCCTAGTCATGATTATACTCATTCAAACCGTCTAAACTAGCTCATTTGAAAAATAAAAATTTCAAGTCAAAAACTTCAAAACTGACTGGGTTACGGTAGTTTCTCTGAAATTCCAAAATTTAAAAAATGGAAATTTTCAAAACCGTCAATCTTTTATCATTTTCAAAATTTCCTCGGCATTATTGGCTTAAAATGTGCAAAACATAGGGAAAACCGTAATCTAGCTAGCTAACAATAAAAATTGATAACTTCATCGTAAAGTTTTGAAAAAAGGAATTAAAAAAAATAATTTCTCAAAAACATTTTTTCATCGAAAATTAAAAATTTTCAAAACGCTTTGTACATTAAGAAAGAAACAAACTTCGAAAAATAAGAGAAAGACTACAAACTACATCTTTCTCAAGTACAAAACAAATTAAACTATGGATGTTCTCTTCTCTCTAATAAAATAATCATTCAAGACTTATCTCCCCCTCCAAATCTCCCCCATTTGGGTGTGAACGAACGAACGAACGGCGAGGAGGAGGACACATATCATAAATTATAAAAGAGAGAGGTCCCAAATGAGAAATCTCTCATCCCTTCTCCCCCTCCCTTCCTTATCTAAATGCCGCATCTTCCTCTACAAGAGAGAAAATGGGAGGATTCCAGTTCACTGATTATATGCAGTTTTTCTTCCTCGAAAAGTTTGGAATCTACTAAATTCTGCAGGATTTATAATGGGGAAGATTCTCGGAAAAAAAGAAAATTTTTGAAAATTTTTGAAAATTCCAATTTTTGGGTCTTACCACGAAAACCTCCAAAAATCAAAAATTTCAGATTTTTCATACAGCATCTTACTCAGCTCGCCGAGAGCTTTCAGAAAAGTACCCACAAGCCTATATTCTGAGCAATTTCAAATTTTCGATGCTATGCGCCTTTAAAGTCGCGGCGAGACCCAAAATCAAAAATTGCTTGAAACCAAGGCATGATTATACTCATTTAAACCTTCCTGGCTTGCTGACTCCAAAAAACTCAACCTCATAATGATTGGTGGGAAATGAAGTAGGTTACGGTAGTTTTTTGGTTTTCGTGGTGGAACCCGAAATTCAAAATAATGGCAATTTAGGCTTGTTGGTGCTTTTCTGAAAGCTCAGAATTAGCTGAACAAGCTGACATTCTCAAAAATACGAAATTAAGAAAACCGAGAGATTTCGTAGCGAGACCCAAAAAATTAATTTTTGGCCGGAAATCCGAAAAATTCAAAACTACCGTACCAGTCATAATTGTACTCATTCAAACCGTCTTGCTTTGCTGATTCCAAAAATACTCATTTCAAATCAAAAATCCAAAAATTTACCGGGTTACGGTAGTTTTTCAGAAAATCTTCATAGTCTCCTAACTTTTCGAATTGTTCTCTATTTTCCAGTTATTTTTGGGTTAAGAAAAATGGATTACTGTATTCAAGCTAACAGATAATTAAAAATACACAAGTTATGGTTCTAATTTTCGGAAAAAAATTTTCAGAAAAAATTCAAAAATTGTTTTTTTCATTTTTTTTTCAAAAAAATTTTTATTGTAAAATTTTTGCTGAAAAGTTATTCTAGCTACCGTAACCTGCTTCAAGAGCTCTAGAAACACCAAAAAACGTTCCAAAAAAGTACAGTACTTGTAGTACATAAAGGGTCCTTAACTACATAGGTACATACCAGAGTACCCCATCTAATCCCTCTATACCTTCTCTCTCTCTCTCTCTTTCACCTCTATTTACTTCTATCTATCTGTCAGAAGCTGCTAAAGGACGAAGAAAAAGGAGGGTATTTGCACAATATAATGCCTCCTTCTTCCATATAGAGGAAGGGAGGGGGTCAATCAAGACATGACGAGAAAATAGAGACTGAGCAACAACAACAACAAAAATTTGATTGGACCACACCGAGTTTCCCGCATTTTGGCGGTTTTTTTGGATTTTTAAAATTTTTCAAAAAAAATTTTTTTTTCTTTTCGGTCTTATTCTTTTTTGAAATCCTCAAAATTAGAATTCTAGATTTTTTGATACGCGCATTGAATTCAGCTAGCCGAGAGCTTCGAAATGAGTATAATCATGACTAGTTTTCGTCGATTTTGAGGTTTTTGGGTCTCGCCACGAAAATACGGTAGTTCCAAATTTTTCGGATTTTCGTGCCAAGACTCAAAACTTTCGAAATCCAGTCATGATTATACTCATTCAAAAGCTCTCAGCGAGCTGAACATGATGCCGCTGAAAAAATTCCAAAAAATCTGAAAATGACAATTTTTACGGTAGTTTTCATATTTTCGTGGCGGGACCCAAAAATTGAAATTTTCCAAAACTAGTCATGATTATACTCATTTTGAAGCTCTCGTTATGAGAAATCCAAAAATATGAAAAAAAAACAATTTTGGTCTGAAATTGACCGAGTTACGGTAGTATTTGTATTTTCGTGGTGGGGCCCAAACTTGAAAAAATTCAAAATCATGGTAACCCCATCATGATTATACTCTTTTGAACCGAGTTAACTTTCTGATTCCAAAAATACCATTTTCAAGATTTCAAACCCAAAACTGACCGGGTTACGGTAGTTCTAAAATAAAAATCCCATCAAACCTGGTCATGATTATACTCTTCTGAAATCCCTTGACTTGCTGAATCTGAATGTCTTGTTCTCATGTTCTTATCTGTAAAATTGGCCGGGTTACGGTAGTTTTTTCGGAAAGAAAATTTTTATTTCATCATGGTATATTGTAGCTCGTTTTGGTCACAATAAATCGGAATTTTTGCGTGGGAAAATTGCACATCACTAACTGAAAAATTGAGGAATGGCACAGAAAAAAGCGTAGAAAAGTACAGTAACCCCGAAAAAATGGAAAAAAAATTTTTCGAATTTTTTTCCTAAATTTTTTCCAGGATTACTGTATATTTAAAGGCGCATGCATCTAAGAAAAAAAATCTAAATCTAATTTTCATCGAAATTGCTCAGCGCATATTCGATGTCCTCATCGGATTTGACGATTTCAGTGGAGAGAAGCAGCTGACGCAGCGAGGTTATACACAGCAGGCGGATCTGGAAGTTGGGGAGAGTGGGCGGGGCTTGATGAGGGAAAAAGGGCGTGGTCTAATTTTTTTGGAAATGTTTTTGGGGTTATTTAAGAAAAATAATTTTTAAAAAGTTGACTTTTCAAAAAAATTTTTTTTTTTTCAAAAATGATTTTTAAAAGTGGGCGTGGCTTCAGAGGAAAAAGGGCGTGGCTTAAATTCACTCTTAGATAATAATCATTCAAGGAAATTTATTTCTTCTCGAAAAAAAAATTCTCAAAAATTTTTTTTTCGAAAATGTAAAAAAAAATGTGGTCCGTAAAAAATATTATGAAAGTGGGCGGAGCTTCTTTCAGGAAAAAGGGGCGTGGCCTAATCCTAACCTAATATTCATTTGATTTTACAAAGTTGAATTTTTCCGAAAAAAAAATTTTTCCCGCCAGGAAAAATTTTATTTGTGGGCGTGGCCTATTCCAGGAAAAAGAGGCGTGGCTTTAAAGTAAAAGGGCGTGGCCTAATTAGCAATTAATTTTTCAAAAATTATTTTCATAGGAAAAAATAATTTTCTTCGAAAAAATTTTTTTCCTCACTGTCACGAAAATTTTTTTTTGTGGGCGTGGTCTAATTCCTTAAAAAAGGGGGCGTGGCCTACCTCCTTATCATCATGATTAATGGTTTCTCGTGCGAGCACATGTGCCAAAACTTTCAAATCATTCTCGTAGAACATTTTTCCGAGTACCGTATCCCCCAACTCGATGACACTATGCAGAAACTTCAGACGGCGTACTGTAAAAAGGGGCGTGGCTTATTTTTCAAAAAGTGGGCGTGGCTTAAAAAGGGGCGTGGCCTACCTGTACACACTCGATTCAATTCCTGAATCAAAACAATTCCAAAGTCGGCACACGAGTAAGGATCATCGATCATCGGTTGGAAAAGTGGAAAGTGGGCGGAGCCTAACTGTTGTGTTTCGATGAGTCCTCCGAAATTCGTACATAGTTCCAAAACGTCTGTCTTATGGTAGTCGCCAATTTTTTGGTACAGTCGCCGGAAGTATTCCGTGTTTAGGTGGTCTGAAAAAGGGGCGGAGTCAGAGAAAAAGGGGGCGGAGCTAAATAATTTTGTTGGATTTGAATTTAGTTCGCTGAGAGCTTTCAGATGATTACCCACAAGCCTATATTCTGAGCACTTTGGGTCTCGCCACGAAAATCTGGAACTACCGTATTTTCGTGGTGAGACCCGAAAATCGAAAATTGCTCAGAACCTATGCTTGTGGGTATTTTTCTGAACACTCTCGATAAGCTGAGTACGATAAAATGGGTCTCGACACGAAAAACTGATTTTTGAAGGTTTTAGTTTAAAGGCGCATGCCCCGGGTCTCGCAACGAAAATCGTCATTTTTCGATTTTTTGGAATTTTTCCATCGCTATCATGTTCAGCTCGTCGAGAGCTTCAAAATGAGTATAATCATGACTAGGTTCTGATGATTTTCGGTGTGGCCACAAAACTCCGTGCTACCGTATTTTCGTGGCGAGACCCGGAAAACTGAAAATCGTCGGAACCCGGTCATGATTATACTCATTTCAAAGCTCTCATTGTCAGAAATCCAAAATTACAAGAAAAATTAAGTTTGGTCAAAAACTGACCGAGATACGGTAGTTTTTCTGTTTTCGTGGCGGGACCCAAAATTCAAAATTACCGTAACTCCGTCATGATTATACACTTTTTGAAGCTCTCGACGAGCTGAATTTAATGGTGATAATAAGAAAACTTGAAATTAAAATTTGAAGAAAAAAAGGGCCGAACCCATTTGTTCCAATGGAATCGCCGCCTCCCAGGCCGAGTACATTGTCGCCAGCAGTTTCAAGGCGGGAATTTGAATTCCATTCGATTTTTGGGTCAGTGGGACGAGAGAAATCGCCAATTGCGTGTCGAGAAGCGTCATTTTCACCGGTTCGCCACATTGTTCCATGAGAATTTGAAGGGTGTTGAGAAGGTGCTCACGGACTGTGTCGTTTTGGTCCTGAAACGGAAAAATAGGTTTAACAAGCCGCTAAATCCATTGTATATTGTATTTTAGATCCTAAAACTATTTTAAGACCTAAAAATTTTTTTTGAACATTTTTCGTAAATCCACCCCAAACTCCGTAAATCTACCCCATAATTTTTTTTTGCTTGGAGGCCTTCAAAATTCCATAAAATTTACGAAAATGCCGGAAGAAACTCAAAAACCTCCTTATAATCTATCCCCCCGTAAATCCACCCCAAACTCCGTAAATCTACTCGGGTCGTCGTAAATCGACCCGAATAATATTGTTCAATTTTTTAATTTTTGAAACTCTTTTTGGGGGCGCTAAAAATGATAAAAACCGCCAAAAAAAAAATTTAAAAAAAAAACGGTTCAAAATGTTTTCCTTCGTAAATCTACCCCAACCTACCTAAATCTACCCTGTAAATCTCGCCCATAAATTATTTTCTGGCCTCTGAAATTATATGACCACCCAAAAAATGACTGGAAACCCCCAAAAAACCGCAGAAACCCCTTATCATCTATCCCCCGTAAATCCACCCCAACTCTCCGTAAATCGACACCTACCGTCTGCAAGACAACCAACAACTCCATCAGCCACTCCCAATTATTCGCCGAAATCACTGCCAACGGAATTCGATTATCGGTTTTCTTCTAAAAAAATTTGATTTTAGGCCACGCCCCCTTTTTCCTACAGTATACCACAATATCACAGAAGGCTACTAGCTGGGTGCAAATCGCCTCATCGTCTTGCTCAGCCGAGTAACTGAGCTCTTGTTTCTCCTGAAACACGTCATACAGACTACGGGCGGCCTCTTCGAGACTCCGACGGTCGTGACACGTGTCAATGTTCACCACGTAGCTACGAGCGGCTTCTTGTAGTTGGAGGAATGTGTCCGAGGATCTGAAAATTTTTTTTGGGATTAGGGGGTGATGGTACTTTTTTCCGAGTATATTTGGGGTGCTGATTACGGTAGTGATACGGAAATTGCGAGAAAATTCGGACTTTCCGATTTTTCAGAAAATTTGAAGTTTTTGAATTTTAAGAAAACATTTTTTTTTCAAGTTTCGTGCTTATGGTACTTTTCTCCGACTAATTCGACTATGCTGATTACGGTCATAATAGTGATAATGTTTGAAAAATCGGAATTTTGGATTTTTTGGAAAATTTGAAAATTTTGGAATTTTTTCAAATTTTCAGAAAAAATTTTCCCGGAAAAATCAGGCTCATGGTACTTTTTTCCGACTAACTCGACTATGCTGATTACGGTCATAATAGTGAGAATGTTTGAAAAATCGAAATTTTGGATTTTTTGGATAACTTGAAAATTTTCGATTTTTTCATTTTTCAAAAAAAAATGTTTTTTTTTTTTTTGAAAAACATTTTTTTTTGAAAATGTTGTGCTTATGGTACTTTTTTCCGAATATATTGGGGGTGCTGATTACGGTAGGAATAGTAAAAATGCGAGAACATTGAGAATTTTCGATATTTCGGAAAATTTGAAAATTTTCGATTTTTTCAAGTTTTAAGAAAAAATTATTTTTTGAAAATTTTGTGCTTATGGTACTTTTTCCGACTAATTCGACTATGCTGATTACAGTAGTAATAATGAAAACGGTTGAAAAATCGAAGATTTGGACTTTTTGGAAAATTTGAAATTTTTTGAATTTTTCGGAATTTTCCCAAAATTTTTTTTCATAAAAATTAATGGTTATGGCACTCTTTCCCGGTCAATTTGCATAAGATTACGGTGGTAATAGATTTAAAAAACTGACTGAAAATGGGGTCGAAGTATCTGAAGAACCGACTGAAGGGCAATATCACAGTTCATCAGCGGTGCGTCGGTGACCGATCGGATTGAATCGACGCATTCGGCGACCACTTTTGTTGCGTCGAATGTCGCCGCATACATAGAAGGCGGTCTGGAAAAGGGGATTTTTTTTATTTTCAAGAAAAAAATTTCGAAAAAAAATTTTCGAAAAATTTTTCGGTTGAAAAAAAAAAGGAAAATGAATTTTTAGATTTTTCGAGTGGGCGTGGCCTACTTATTTCAAATATACGTGAGTTTTCTGAACCAATCGAATAAAAAAGTGAAAAAAATAATAATTCCGAAAAAAAAAGTTTTAAAAATCCAACTTTTCAAAAAAAAAGTGGGCGTGGCCTAATTTTTTTCTTCGAAGGGGCGGGGCTTAATTAGGTATTCAGGTTAGCTTTATCAAAATAAATTAAAAATAGAAGGAAAATCCAAACAAAAAACTCCCAGGAACACCGTAACCTCATCTTAAAAAAACAAAATCCAAAACCCAAAAAAAAAATTTTTTTTTCAAAAATCGATATTTATTCCTTTTTCTACTAATAAAACGGATAAATCAGAAATCGAGTTAATCATCATCATAAATAATAAATATTCTTCTTATAAAAAAGAAAAATGGGCGGGGTTAAATTAAGTAAGCCATCGGGGGAATAAGGATAGCAGGCGAAAGTCAAACTGGGCTAAAAGTGGGCGGAGCCTATAGAAAAGAGGCGTGGCCTCTGGGAATACTAGTAGTTAGAAGGAAAGAAAAATAAATATTAAAAACAGAAACTCAAAGCAATGAAGAACAAAGCGGAATGGTACATGATTAGGGGATGGAAAAGTAGGCGGGACTTAGGAGGCGGAGCCTCTTGGAAATGGGCGTGACTTAGCTATTATTATTGGCAGAAAGAGAAGAGGATTACGGTAGAATTTCGAAGGAAATTTTCTTTCGAATTTTTGGAAAAAGTTTTGCAAAAAAATTTCGAAAAAAAATTTTCTTTTCAAAAATTCAAAAATTTCAAATCTACCGTAATCCTTTCTTTCGAAAAATGTTATTACTGGCAGAAAGAGAGAAGCAAGGATTACGGTAGAATTTTGAGGAACATTTTTTTTCGAAGTTTTGAAAAAAAAAATTTCGGAAAAAAATTCGGAAAAATTTTTTTTTCAAAAATTTCAAATTTCAAATCTACCGTAATCCTTCCGAAAAATGTTATTATTGGGAGAGAAATAGAGAAAAAGCAAGGATTACGGTAGAATTTCGAGAAAATTTTTTTTCGAATTTTTTTCAAAACATTTTGGAAAAAAATTTTCTTTTTCAAAAATTTCAAAAAAAAAAATTTTTTTAAATTAAAATTTCAAATCTACCGTAATCCTCTTTCAAAAAAAACATAAAACTAGATTTAAATATATCACAAAAAATACAAAAAAAGGAGAAAAAAGTGGGCGTGGCCTCCTCCTCCTCTACGGAGTCCTATGGGGTCTGTCGTCACCCTGAAGTTCTCTGACGAACGATGTGATGATACGGAAGAGTTCTCCCTGTCCTGAATTCCGATCCAAATTCTCCATGAATCGACGGAATCCGGATCCGTTTTCTGAAAGATCAAAGTCCTCGTCGTCCTCCCCGAGGAGAAGATCGTCGTCCTCTTCGAAAATGTAGTCGACGAGGCGGGCACGGCGACGAGCGTGTGGAGACTCTCCTGGAATGGGAAATGCTTGAATTAGCGGAAAATTTGAAAAAAAATGTTTCTGAATATTTTGAATTTCAAAAATATATTTTCGAGTTGGGTCCCACCACGAAAAATTTCAAAAATTGAAATTTTTGGTTATTAATGGCGGGATCGTATTCAGCTCGCCGAGAGCTTTCAGAAAAGTACCCACAAGCCTATATTCTCAGCTATTTGGGTCCCGCCACGAAAATCGAAATTTCGAGCTACCGTAATTTCGTGGCGAGACCCAAAATCGAAAATTGCTCAGAACCTAGACTTGTGGGTATTTTTCTGAAAGCTCTCGTTGAGCTGAGCAAGATGCCGTTGTCAGAAGAGCGTGGCAAAAATTTTTTTACGAAAGAAAAAAAATTTCGGAAAAAAATTTTTTTTGAAAAAATAAAATTTTTTCAAAAATTAAAATTGCAAATCTACCGTAATCTTTTCAAAAAACTTAATATCGAAAAAGTTGGCTCCGCCCACTTACCTGGATCAATAGAGCCATCAGGAAGTTGGTGTTTGTAGAAGCACTTGTTACCGAATGGGCAGTCGCCACGTCGTTTGTTATTTCTCTGGAAAGAACGGAGGGTTACTGTAGGGTTACTGTAGTTCTCCAACTAACCGAATAATACTTGCACACTTGACTCTTCGTATTCTCCTTGTACATCTGAATCAACAGTTCCTTTTCCTGTCCACTTTCCACCCAAAACAACGATGGAATCACATAATCCGAATGCTGCCGACACTCCGGGCACGATCGGACTGTCTTCGTCGCCATATCCATCGCCCTTTGATCCTGTGTCCTCCATTGACGGATGCATTCAAGACAAAAGCAGTGTTGACAGCCATTGAGTATTCCGAATCGAAGATTCTTCTCGGCAATGTTCTCCATACAGATTCCGCACGACTTTTCTTCCGTTTTTTGCATCAGAAAAGCGCGCTCCATTTCGTGGGTATGGGCGGCGACGCATTCCTGGAAGGAGAAGGAATACGGTAGGAAATTTTTTTTCTAATTTTTCAGTACGGGGATACGGTAGGAGGGAAACCAAGACTCTGCTGGATCTAGCAATAATTGGCGGGAAAATTTAAAAGAAAAAAGAAAAAATATTTTTTTCAAAATTAAAAAAAAAATTTTTTGGGTCCCGCCACGAAAACTTCCAAAAATCACTATTTCGCTATTTCATAGCTATCATCATATTCAGCTCGCCGAGAGCTTTCAGAAAAGTACCCACAAGCCTATATTCTGAGCAGTTTTCGATTTTCGGGTTTTGCAGCGACTTTAAAGGCGCATGGACCTAAACCGCTCAGAACCTAGGCTTGTGGGTATTTTTCCTAATGCTCTTGACTAGCTGAACACGATGAAATAGATTTTGACATGAAAAACCCAATTTTGGGAGTTTTGGTTTAAAGGCGCATGGTGGGTCTTGCCACGAAAATCGTCATTTTTCGATTTTTCAAAAAAATTTTAGCGGGATCATATTTAGCTTGCCGAGAGCTTCAAAATAAGTATAATCATGACTAGGTTCCGATGATTTCGGGTCTCGCCACGAAGATTTTTGAAATCGAGGTACAGTAATATCGTGGCGGGACCCACCAAAAATTGAAAATCATTGGAACCTAGTCATGATTATATTCATTTTGAAGCTCTCGTTGAGCTAGGAACGATCCCGCTAGAAAAATCCCAAAAAATTGAAAAATGACAATTTTCGTGGCGAGACCCGCGGCCTGCGCCTTTAAACAAAAACCTTCAAAAAGCGAGTTTTCGTGGCACCCGGGGATTTTGGATTCTAAATCGAATGGCAATTTCAGAATTTTCATATCTCCTCTCTGGATCCTCAAAATCCCTCATCCTTACACTCTGATGGATCCGTCTCTGCTCCTCATCATCGGGATGGAGTGTCCATTGGTTACACATATCGCATTTATCACCGTGGGTGAAAGGGCAACCGTAATCCACCCTTTGACAGTCGCCATTCTTCAGATGATACGGGCAGAGAATGTGTTTAGCTTGGGACGATCCTTCTTCGTCGTCATTCGGGATGGCGGAGGTGGAGGAGGTGGAAGCGGCCGCTGCGGCGTATGACATGGGCGGTTCTGAAGAAATAACTATCTTTCACCTATTTTCACCAATTTTTCACCGATTTTTCACCTATTTTTCACCTATTTTTCACCTATTTTCACCTATTTTTCACCGATTTTTCACCTATTTTTCTCCTATTTTTCACCTATTTTTCATCTATTTTTCATCTATTTTTCACCGATTTTTCACCGATTTTTCACCGATTTTTCACCTATTTTTCACCGATTTTTCACCGATTTTTCACATATTTTTCACATATTTTCCACCTATTTTTCACCGATTTTTCACATATTTTTCACATATTTTTCACCTATACTTAACCCCCTACCTACCGTAACTCTTCTTCTTCCAACTCGGCACGAACTCTACTGCCTCGACATTTAGCCCCGGCTGTGCCAACTGCACCGGTCGAACCCTCTGTGAAGCCGCTGGTAGCCTTGATGACGTGGATGGCGGGTTCGAAGGAGGAGGAGGAGACGAAGAGGTCCTCGCCGAATTGGATGGACGAGTGTGTTTAAAACGGCAAGCTTGTCCGAATGAGCATCTGAAATTGCTCATTTTTATCAAAGTACTCGTTTTAGGACTGGAAAATCCGGACTTTCAGCTAGAAAATGGGGATTTTATCGAAAAATAGGTGATTTCGAAGTGGAATTCAGCGTTTTCAGTAGTTTTTCGCTGCGGTTTTTTCTCAATTTTGGTTTTTTTTAGTGTAAATACTTATTTCCACAACAAAAATAGCTTTTTTTGAGGAAAAAGGGACGTTATTAGGTGTCAAAATTATTTTTCTCGCGTACGAAAGTCGGTTTTCCACTTGATTGTTCATTCTTTAAAAACTTCAGATTTTAGATTTTCATCTAAAATTAGTTTTTCCATTGAAAACTAATAATTTTCATCAGAATAGCGGGTTTCGCATGTTTTTTGATAAAATTTATTGGATTTTCCGGGTAGAAAAACATTGTTTTCTGACAGAATAAGACAAATTACAGTAGTTTGTTTCAAAACTCTGTTTAAAACTAAACATCAGTTTTCAAAATGAAATATGAGCAATTGTTTATATATTTTTTATATAAACAATTGTGAGAGAAGACCATTTCGCAATGTTTTTCTTTTAATCAAAGCAAGCTATAAGGAAAATAGTTAAAAAATAGTCCAAGAAGAAGGAAAAGACTAAATACTACTAAAAATAACAGTAAACTATCACTTAAATTCCAAATTTTAAGGAAATTCGTCATTCTTTCGAAAAAAAAATTTTTCGTCATAAACTGAACAAACGTTAAATAAAAAATCGGCTTTTTCTCATTCCTTATAGGTTTTTGGAAAATTCTTTTTTAATGCTCAGCAATATATATTTGATCAAATATAACAATTATTATGTACAAAATTACGAAATATTTCATTTGATTTTTAATTTCCAATCAAAAAAAATTTTTCCGAATGATTCTGCAATATTTCGCAATTCGCTATAATCTCGCTATAAAATAAAAAATGTATTTTCTACTACAAATATAATTTTTTTATTTCAAGTACTTAATTTTAAAAACTCACTTCCCAGCCAAATTGAACTGACAAATGTTCTCGTTACGGGTCGCCACGTCGTGTACAAACCTAAAAAAATTATTTTTTTCGAAATATCCCAATTTAAAGAAAAACTAACGAGCAGGCATTGCCTTTGGAGCATATCCCATTGGCAAAGTAGCGACAATCCGTCTGATGACGTGGCATTTGGCTGGAAAACCCCTTTTTTCTTGATTTTTGAGGCAAGTTTCAGTTTCTGGGAGGAAAATCAATAGAAAAGAGAGAAAAAACGAAGAAAATCTATAAAAAATGACTAGAAGCTGCCTTTTCTCACGGAGAATGAGAGAGAGGAGGAGGAGAAACGTGGGAGTGCGCTGGGGCGCACTTCATTTTTATTGACTTCTGTCTGGGGAGAGGGAGGAAAATGGGAGGTTTAGAGGGTTTTGGAGCGGAAATTGATGGTTTTTAATGGTTTCCGAACGGAAATAAAGGGGGTTTTTTGGATATTCGGATTTTCTGAGCTAAAAATAGGATTAAAAATTTGAAAAAAAAAATAATTCATTAAAAAAATTCTTTTTCAATATTAATATTGAAATTTTTCATTTTTTAGTGCGATAACGAAAAACGAAAATTTTCAGATCGTTTTTTAACCTCATTTTCTCAGAAATTTCCAAATTCTTTTTCATAAAAAAGTGATTTTTGAAATTGAATAAAAACTATAAAAAATTCGAAAAAAGTTATAAAACACAAAATAAACAAATAAATAATTTTTTTCATAAGTTTTATGAAGTTCTCTGCTTTCTGTCTGAATATCATTTTTTTTTCTCAAAAATAAAACATATCATTTCCGACAGAAAAATAAAAACGTGTTGTAACTATTAGGTTGATCCATAATTCTTGCACCAAGATGTATTTTTCGTTCTGGAAAATTCTTCAAAGGACTCCTGTGTGTCAAAGTATTATAATATGACAGTATATCATAAGCACTACCACACATAAAAATTTGAAGCTTATACCTCGTTCAGGTAGATAACTATGATACCTATAATGAAGTGTGTATATTGAACTATTATCTATTTTTAGTTGCTATATGACTCAAAATTAGCAAAAACCTATCGAAAAATTTTGTAAAACGATGAGATTTTTTGTGTAATAATGCTTATGATATGCTGTCATATCATGATGTTTTGACACACATGAATCCTTGAAAAAAGACTCTCGAATGAAGCATAAATCTTGGTGCAAGACTTATGGATCAACCTAATAAATTCTAGCAATTCGAGATTATTTATTTATTTAAAAAAAACGTGTTTCCGTCAAAAATTCAAATTTTCGGTTGAAATTGCGAATTTTTTTTGGCTGTGAAAAATAAATTGAAATAATTTATGAAAGAAAGATCTGCAAACTAATAATTAATTTTTCCCAGCGCTTTTTCCCATTTTTTTTTTTGAATTTTTGTGTGAAAAAGGGTATGTTCTGTTAAAAGATCGGGTTTTCGGCCATATAACATGATTCTAGGTCTCCAAAATAAAAATTTAGAATTTTCAAAATGTAAAAAATTTTTTTTGGAATTTTTAGGACAATGGTTTTTAAAGAAAAAATTAAAAATTTCGAAATTCGGAAAAAAAAAGAAATTAAAAATTCTTCCGAATTTGAAAATAAAAGGAAATCCAAATTCTCAGAATCCCAAAAAACCAAAAAAATCCGAAATTTCACAAAAACCAGGAGGAAAATTAGAAAGAAATATCATAATGTAGACTCAAAAAGACTACAAAACTTGTCCGAGAACAGCTAAATCCAAAGAAAAACCGAAAACAAATGGAAAGAATTCAAATTTCTTCGTATAAATATATTCCATTAAATCATCAACGATAAACATAAGAAAAGAAAAGAGCGGCGGGAAAATTCAAAAAGGAAGAAAAGAAGACAGCGAAAAGAAGTAAAAAGATCAGAATTCAAATGGGATTCAGGTGGGGATTTTTGGTATAAAGTCGAATATTAAAAAAGAAATTCCAAAAAATGGAAAAATGAATGGAACAGATAGAGAGAGTATAGGAAACGAAGAGACGCAGAGAGACAGAAAATACAGAAAAATTCCGGGTAAAAAACAGAAAAAGATGGATTACGGTAGCTGGGGAGCTAGAAAAAAGCAATTTCAAGTAGATAGTGATCGGGAACATCGAGTGAGAGAGACGGAGAGAGAGAGGATCTGGAGAGAGAGAAGAGACGCAGAGATAGGGATTCTGGAGCGGAAAATGGGGTTTCTAGACGGAAAAATGGGGTTTTCGGGGTCAAAAATGACTTTTTCAGTCAAAAAATGAGTTTTAGGGAGAAAAATCCAATTTTGTCCATTTTTCCAACAAAAACCCCCAAAATTCCTTGAAAAATGGCGAAAAAAGCGAAAAAATCATTGTCTAATAGTATCCTCCATACGGTGCTTGTGACGGTGGCGGCGGTGGTCCTCCTCCTGGCGTCGGCATCATTCCGTATCCACCGTAGCCCTGAAATATAGAGATTTTTATGGGAAAAAGAGGGAAAAAAAAATTTTTAATTCATTTTTCGTCATTTTCTTTATGAAAATCGCTATTTTTCCTTCATTTTCTTTGTGAAAATTCAAAAAATTCAAGGAAAAACCGCCTTTTTCCTTCATTTTCTTTATAAAATCCAAAAAAAACGCCATTTTTCTTAAAAATCCAAAGGAAAAACCTACATTTCCAACAACAGGAACAGCTCCTGGTCCTCCTCCAGGAGGAATCATCATCTGGGCAGCCGCCCGGGTATTCAAGACTTGTCTAGTATGTACTGCATCCGGAAACAGATCGTGATACGAATTCACAGGTACATAATTCGCCGTGATCACTTTTCCACTGAACCATCTTCCGTGGAGGGCGGAGACTGCCTGGTGGGCTATCGCGATAGAAGGACATTTGATGTAGACGTTTCCTTGTTCTGATCCCTTATCGACGAAGACGTGGAGGGCTCCTCCATGTTGAAGGCATTGTTCGATGACGTCTTCACGGATCTCGACGTCCCAGTTGGGTTCCGTTTCTTTGAGGGGTTCGAACATATTGGAGAGAAGGAAGCATTGGGTGGCGATTGAGGGTATCTGGAAATAGATAGGGATTACTGTAGGGGTTACGGTAGATTGGAGGATCACTGTAGGTCTTTTCGGAAGATAGGATTACTGTAGCTGGTAGCTAGGGGAGGGAGGATTACTGTATCTAGATCCAGGATTACTGTATTTTTCTAGGCTTATTTTCAAAAAAGAGGGATTACGGTATTTTTTTGTATTCCAGGATACTGTAGACTACTGTAGGTTACTGTAAGTAATTAAGGAAAGGGAAAGGATTACTGTAGTTTTGGGCGGATCAGGAATAAAGTAGGATACAAGATGGATTACTGTAGCTAGTGATAAGGATTACTGTACTATCCAACTACTCAGTTTTAGGATCCGGATTACTGTAGATTGCCAGGATTACGGTAGAATCGCATGGATTACTGTAGAAATTTTTTTTGTGCCTATTTTAGATCCTTTATGTCTGGATTACGGGAGCCTGGATTACTGTATCTAGACTTTAGGATACCATAAAAAAGCGAAAATAGGCCTAGAATAGGGGATTACTGTAGGCAGAAAGATAGAGGGATTACTGTAGTTCGCTAGGATTACAGTGGATCCAACTTCAGGATCCGGATTACGATAATCAAGGATATGGATTACTGTAGAAAAACTGTTTTTTCGCTTATCCTAGATCTCTTTTCCACCTAGGTCGGGATTACGGTAGTCTGGGGATTACTGTACCTGAGAGTTTCCCGCATGCTGAGCAGCCATCTGAGCGGATGCCGTCAACTCCATTCCACTTCCAGTCCCTTGTGCCAACTTGGCCATCAACTGCTGTCGTCCACCGGCTCCCAGAGAGAATCCCTGTCGTCCATCACAATCATCCAGAGATCTCTGATGTATTGACGCCTCCTCCTTCTTCTGATTCTGTTGAGGAGGCGGAGCTTCGTGTTTGATCGATAAACGGATATTCTTTCCGGCTAACTCGAAATTGTTGAGCTGTTCGCACGCTTTTTGCGCTTCCTCTGCTTGTTTGAACTGGAAGAATAAGGATGAGGGATTCAGAGGATTCAGATTTTTTTTTCTTTTTTTTTGGGGAGGAGGCGGAATTCCGATGGAAAAAGAGGATCCGGGGATCCAGAGATTCAGAATTTCAGGGGAGGAGGTGGAATTCTGACGGAAAAAGAGGATCCGAGGATTCGGAGAAATCCAGAATTTTGGGGAGGAGGTGAAATTCCCACTGGAAAAAGGAGATTTTCCTCTGGAATTCAGGAAAATAAGAATGAGGAATCTAAAATTTTGAGGAGAAGGGATCGGAAATCCGAGGATTCTGACGGAAAATGAATGGAAAATGGGGATTTTCGGCAGGAATTCTGGATTTTACATGGATTTCGGATCGAAAATCACTATTTTTCATGGAATTCTAGCATAAAATCCCGGGTTTCCTTTATTTTTCATCGATCTTTCCTTAGATCCTGGCGGAATTCCGATGGAAAAAGAGATTTTCGCAATGAATTCTGGATTTTTCATGGATTTCCGGCCGAAAATCCGGGATTCTTATGGATTTTTGAGACCGAATCCCGGATTTTCATCTATTTTCTCTATTTTTCCTGGATTTTAGGTAAAAAATCCCGGATCTCCATGCATTTCCGACCGAAAATCCCGGATTTCCTTCATTTTTTCTGGATTTTCGGTCTAAAATCGCTATGTTTCCTGGTTTTTCTCCTTTTTTTCTGCATTTTCCGGTCGAAAATCCCGGATTTCTGTAGATTTTCGACTAAAAATCCTCATTTTTCATGGTTTTTCCTCTCGGATCCCGGTTTTTCTCCTATCTTCCAATTTTAAAAACTGACCACAATCAACGCGAATCCCTTATTATCTCCATTGTGCTCTAGCTCCATTTCCATCTTTTCAATCCTTCCAAACGAATCGAAAACGTCGTTGAGCATTTGTTTAGTGATCTTTGGATGCAAATTCTCGACTAGAACGGGGGCGGGGCCTTTTGCCGCTCCAGGAGCCACAAATCCAAGGGTTGAGGCCATTGAGGAGTTGGCCGCTCGGTTTCTTTCGGCGCAGGTTCTCTGAATCTGAAGAGGGGCTCCCATTAGACGTTGACCATTCAATGCCAATCCAAGAGGAACGGATTCCTCATCCCAAAATTCCACGTAGCAGATTCCTTTGGATCTTCCTGTCCGGGAATCTGTGATGATTCTGACGTCACGGACAGCGCCGACGGAAGAAAAGAACTCTTCAAGATCCCGAGGACGAGTGTCTCGAGCTATTTGCATGATAAGGAGAGTCCGTTGATCCCTTTCTTCTGCCGACAACTCCAATTTTGCGTTTTTCGGTGGAGAATGACGTGGATTGAATGGCATCACATCGCGGCGTTCTGGTCCGGGGAGGCGGCCTGGAAAAAAGGGAAGGATTAGGAAAAGGGGCGGGACTTATGGGGAAAGGGGGCGTGGCCTAGGGAAAAGGGGCGTGGCTTGGAGAAAAATGGGGTTTTAAAGGTAAAAGGTGCCGAAAAAAGGAATTCAGGGATAAAAAGGGGCGTGGCTTATAGGATTTTCGTTCAGAACTTAACAAATTTAGAGGAAAATGAGGTTTTTCAACTAGAAAACTCACTTCTCGGTGGCGATCGTCGACGAGGCGGTGAGCGGCGACGTGGCGGCGAACGACGGCGGTCACGGGGGGAACGGCTTCTGAAAATGGAAATGATGAGTTTAGGGGACTTTTTAGCTGGAAATTAGGAATTTTAGCCTAGGAAATCCGGAATTTTAGGGAGAAATACGGATTTTTCAGGCAAAAAACTGTTGTTTTTATTGAAATGTCTACTTTTTTGAAGCTGAAACTGGGGCTTTTAGATAGAAAGCCGGGTCCCTTTTCCAGGTTTTGACAAAAATTCCAGGGATGACAAAACGATTCAAAATCCGTTAAAATTCTAGGATTTTGAATAGGAAATAACTGGAAATGATTGAAATTCCACGTTTTTGTCTGGACAAATGTCATTTTAGACGAAACGAGAAGCGAAAATCAGTATTTTGGACGTGAAATCTATTAAAAAACACGTTTTTTCGTTGGGAAACTTCATTCTAATTAGGAAAACTCCTATTTTTTTCGATTTTTAGCTACTTTTCGAATAAAAAAGCCGAAGAGTTTGAGGATGAGAATGAAAGAGGAGGATGCAAAATCTACTGAAATCGTTAGTTTTCAATTGAAAATGGCTTAAATTCGAAGGTTCTCAACAGGAAAAATGTCATTTTGGACTAAAATTCACTGAAAATCACGTTTTTCTCGTCAAAAAGCTTTTTTTAGTAGGACAAAGCCTATTTTTATTGGATTTTTCGCTATTTTTCAGGAATAAAATCCATGTTTTGGGTGAGCAAAGGGTTTTTAAGCCGGAAACAGAATGTTTTTAGGGAATAAAAAACTATTTTTGTCGGATTTTTTGCTAATAATTGCTTTTCTGTGGGTTTTTCGTCAAAAATTGAGATTTTAGCCTAGAAAAGTGGGTTTTTGAATTTTTGCAGAGAAGGAAAAGTGATGGTTTTCAGCGATTTTCCCATCGAGAAAGTCGATTTTTAGCCTAAAAAACTGTCCCAGAGCCCAGGAATCCAGGGATTTCCGGCAGAATTCATTCAAAATCTGGCGGGATCTGAAGGGCCTGAAAAATCCTGTAAGAATTCTCCTCCTCTTTTCCTTTTCTCTCTCTTTTTCTCTATCCCTTTTTCAATTCAAATTCCCTTGCCTCGTCCGTCTTCTATAACTTCCTCCTCCACGATCTCCTCTATCACGGCTTCGGCTCCTTCGTCTTCCTCCTCCATCTGGTGAAGAACGTCTTCGATCTCTCCGATCACGGCTTCTGCTTCGAGACGATCGTCCTCCTCCTCTTCGATGATCTCCTCTATCACGGCTTCGACGGCGAATCGATGGAGGTGATCCGCTTCCACGTCGACGATCCCTGGATCGAGATCTGGAAAATTTGGATTAGGAAATGAAAATGATGAATTTGGGGCGGAAATAATCTGAAAAATGCGATTTTGAAGTAAAAAATAAGGATTTTAGTACAAAAAATGGGATTTTTAAAGTCAAGATGAAGGTTTTAGTGCAAAAAATTCGAGGAAAATTATTCTGGCCGACTTTATCCAATTTTGTCGATGAAAACTCCTAAAAAATGTGATTTTTGATTCGAAAAGTTTAAAATTGAAGAGTTTGTACGTCTCTGATGGCTTGAAACTGCTAGAAATGGTGCTATATCGTCTGAAATCAATATTTTTCGATAATAGAACAAAAAAGGGTCAAGATGACGATTTTGACGTGAAAACGGCTTGAAATGACGGTTCTGTCGACAAAATAGCCTGTAATTAGTGGTTTTGAACATAAAATGGCTTAAAACTGAGGGATTTGAGGGGAAAATCGGGGTTTTCACTATTTTTGCAATAAAATGAGAATTTCTCGAATTTTCTATATTTTTCCACGATCTAGGGTGAATGGTAACAATAAAATCTGATTTTAAATCATATTTATGACAAGAAAAACCAAAAAATCTGGGTTTTTTCGCCATTTTTAACTAAATTCCGATTTTTTTGGAGAAACTCGATTTTTCTTGGATTTTCTCGGTTTTTTTTTTGGGTTTACACTGATTTTGATATAAAAATCGCATTTTTCACGTTTTTTAACATCAAAATCGACGGAAAATTGGCCTTTTCCACTATTTTTCATTAAAATAGCGATTTTCTCGGGAAAAATCGATATTTTCCTATTTTTTATTTTTTCTCCATTTTTTGCTTCCGAAATCTCCATCTTTCATTTACAAACCTCGATCGATTGGATCTATCCGGAGATCTGCGTCGATGATCGCTTTTCTGAAAAAAATTGAATTTTCATGAACAGCTCTCTGAAAATACCCACCGTCTTGTCGTCGTCAGTCATTGCTCCTTCGAGCATCGCATCAATGTCAATCGGTGGATCCTCCATTCGAAAATCACTTTTTTCCTACAAAAAATCGGCTTTTTGGCGGCGAAACTAGTCGAAAATGAGCCTGGCGAATGCGTTGCGAAACGCGTCGCGGCCTTTTCGTGGTGAGACCCGAGAAGGGATAATTGCGTGCGCCTTTAAGGTTTTCGCAGGGAAATTCGAGGTTTGAGAGAAAAGGAAGTTTTCAAGCTAGAAAAACTATTTTTGAGTGGTTTTCAATGAGAAAAAGCGAAAAATCACCAAATAATGCATGATTTGATGAAAAAATAGCTATAAAATTATTTTTTAAACTGAAAATCAAGATTTTCTAGAATTAATATAATTTTTTGGCGAAAACTACATTTCCGATAATTAATTTTACTCTAATCCCTGAAAACAGAACTAAAAAATGTGAGAAACCCGGAAAATCAACATTTTAATTGAAACCCGCGTAAAACTACAGTAAAAACTTTCTACAGTAGCCATGCGCCTTTAAAATCTCTAAGCTATCGTAACCTAGTCGTGATTATAGTCATTTGAACCGTCTTGGCGAGCTGAATCTAAAAATCAAAGAAAAATAGAGTTTGGTCGGAGACTAGCCGAGTTACGGAAGAAAATGTATTTTCGTGGTGAGACCTTAGACCTGAAAAATTTGAAATTACGAAAAAAAAAAGATTTATTGAAAGCGATACGGTAGGAGTATAGATACAAAATTGTTTCAAAGTTAAAAAACAAGAATAATGAGACGGCCACCCGGAGCAACTATTCCCGCCAGAACCCTCCCATCGTTTCGACGAACAGCCGGTGTCCCCGGTTGGATTACCATCACTTCGTCATCCCTGAAATTATTTTCTCTGCATTTTTTAAAACCTATTTTCAATCATTGCCCAGAACAAAAAATACAAAAAATATTTTTTTAATAATTTTTTTAAAGATACCGTAAAACCTTTAGGTTGCTCAACTTTAACAGCATTTATCTCGATTCCCGTTGAAGATATCAAAAAGTAGTCAACTAATAAAATATTTGTCTTAATATGAGCAACATTTTATTAGTTGACCATTTTTCAATATCTCCATTGGGAACCGAGATAAACGTTTTTAAAGTTAAGCAACCAAAAAAAAAACTCACATTGTGCATTCCACTTCTTCCTCTATATCAAACCTTTGTAATCCCATAAAAACTTCGCGAAAATCGGCAAAACCAACATGAACAATCAGGCATCTAAACAAATCCATGGTTCTTTCCATCCAATGCTTAACAAATATATTAACTCTATCACATGTGACCTTCACATTTTTCGCATATATCTCCTCACATGTCTCCGCCATCGAAACCAAATTTTCTACAGTAACCCATTTGAAAGTTTCAATTTTAAGTTTTTTAAACGGTCCAAAAGGTCCGGTGTACAGTAACCCTGGCGCGATTTCCGCGTCAATTTGGAGTACTGTAGATGCTCTTGAGGTCAATGCTAGTTGAGTTTCTTCATAGGTTAGAGGTTGTTTGGCGGCCGGGATATAAATTAGTTCCAATGGGTTACGGTAGAGGGTAAGAAGCCAAAGGTTACCTGGAGAGGTGTGGATTACTGTAGGTACCGTATCAAATAGGTCGGATATGTAGTCAACGAGAACCTTGAAGTCATTGGGTTCATCTCTTCCAACCCCCACTTCCGGACCTTTAGATGTCTGGATAAACATCCCCGGACGGTTACCAATAAAAACACGTTCCGATTTCTCTCCATTCCTCAAAAACATCCTTAATCTTCTTAAAACAATAATCTGATCCACCATTTCCTTCCCAATACAGACACTCAACAGCTTGTTATCAACCTTTAGACACATATTCCACTCCAATCCCTTATTTTGATTGATACGGACGAACTGTTGACTTCGTTTGGAGCATAAGGAGAGAATGAATCTAGAAATAAGGAGATTAACTTAAAAATCTTGGTCTTTTTGAAAAATTTGAAATTTTTGAAAAATGTGAAAATTTGGATTTTTTCGAATTTTTGAAATTTTCAGATCTGACTCTAAACTCAATTTCTACGAGTTCTGAGCGTCAAAACCTTTTTTTCCATGAAAAATCCGGAATTTTGAGCCTCATATTGACTATATTTGAAATTTAGAAAAATTTCAAAAAATTTGATTTTGAGCCAAAATTTGAATGTTTCGAAAATTTTGTAATTTACTTTAAAATGATTTTAAGAGCGTTCTAAGCATGAAATTCGTATTCTACATAAAGAATGGGGAGTTTTGAGCCCCATATTGACTATTTTTGAAATTTTCGAAAAATTCGGAAAAAATCAGATTTCGGGCTAAAATTTGAATTTTTCGAACATTTTGTAATTGACTTTAAATTTATTTTTTGATTGTTTTGAGCATGAATATTGTATTCTGGATGAAAAATCTGGAGTTTTGACCCCCATTTCAGCTATATTCCAATAAAATTGAAATTTTTGAAAAAATCGAATTTTACTAAAAATTTTGAAACTTCAGAATAAAGTGAGATTTTCAGAAAACTCACAGTTCTTTAATCTCGATATTTTTGAGAATATCTCGGATAACAACATTTGGTAATTCAAGTAGTCGTACAGACAGCATTGCTGATGAATATATCGGCGATGGAAGGGAACACGCAGTCAATATAAAATGGACCTTCTGTATTCTATTTTGAATATCGGAGCATCGTTGTTCGCCTTGTTTAGCCTTGTATTGATCCAAATAGCCCCCTGTTTTGTACAGTACCATTCATTCATTTCATATACAATGACACCTCTACTACTACTTCAATTACCACATGTTGTTACTCGAGAAATAATGAATCAATTCGAATTGAAAGAACGGTATGCTTCTTGATTTTTTTAAGGACTACTTTTTTTCACGTCACACCTGAGAAAATCCATGGAAATTCAAATTTTTCAAAAAATTCAATTTCTCAATTTTCACCGAATATGGTCGATATGGTACTAGAAATTCCGCATTTTCATAATAAACATGATTTGCATGGTCAGGATGCTTGAATATGTGAAATTAAGAAAAAACTGAAATTTGCAATTTTTTCGAAATTTTCAAAAATTCTGAATTTTCATATTTTTCAGAATATAGTCAATATGGTGCTTAAAATTTAATTTTTTTATGCAGAGCACAAATTGTATACTTACAAGTCATCAAAATTCGATTTTCAGTGAAATTCTGAATTTTCAGAATTTGGTCAAAAATTCAATTTTTTGAAATTTCAAAATTTTCGGAATGTAGTCAATATGGGGTTCAAAACTTCGGATTTCTTATAGAAAAAATTAATTTCATGCTCAGAAATAGTGAAAATGTTGTTTTCAGTCATCTCTGAAATTTTCGAAAATGTTAGATTTTTTTGAAAAATTTCAAATTCTAAAAAAAATTCAAAAAATCCCAAATATGCTTCTAATTTCAGATTTCTTCTCTCCTTATGCTCCCCAAGAGCTTTTCGATTCGTTCGATACAACCAAAGAAGGTCAGAGAAATGGAAATTGTGCCTAAAGTATGAAGACAAGAAATGGATTGTTTGTGGCGGACAATTAACAGGAAAGAGGATCGTCTCGATGAGGAATTATGCCAACCATCAAAAGAAATTAGAACCTATTCGTATTGGGAGCCGTGAAGGTGTAATTTACCCGACATCCAAAGGATTCGAAGTGGTTATAGGGAAAAATGAACGGACTGCCTTCAAACTTCTCGTTGATTACATGTGGTTCCTCTTTTATAAGCTACCTACAGTAATCCACACTTCTCCGGGAAACTTGTAGATGGTCAGGATGTACCGTAGTCCATTGGACCAGATACATATTCATTCCACCAACCATCCTCTTAATTGGGAGGAGATTAAGAAGGCGTTCGAAGGATGTCAAGCTACAGTACTCCGCCTTGACGCTGAGCCAGTGGGCTTTCCAGAACCCGTTGATTTTGGTTCGATAAAAGGGATTTTTGTAGAACGTCGGAAGATCTTATTCACAATGGAGCTGATATCGTTAGCAAGGTCATGTCAAGTGATACATGCGACAACAGTTCAGTTAATGGATCTCAATTTGTTCATTAAAGAATGGATGCAGGGAAACATGAAACAGTTCAGATTTATGGTCGTTCACTTCGAAAAAATGGTTTTTCCCCGCATTTTTGAAGATTTACAGGTGTTTGTTGTAACAAAACCAATGAAATTCGTTTTGTGAGTTATTTTATTTTGATAAATTCTGAAAATATTTTATTTCAGTAAAAATCTGAAATTTCGGAATTTTTCAAAAAATTCGAAAATTATGAAATTTCCGAAATTAGTCGAAATTAAGCCCTAAATTTTGGATTTTTCATAGAGAATACCAGTTTAGCGAGAACATATAAAATGTCTGTCTGAATTGAATTTCCCAATTTTCTAGCCCCATTAGACCATATTTGTACAAGTTCAGTATTTTCAGATTTTTTGAAAAATTCCGAAATTTCAGATTCTATCTGAAAACCACATTTTTCAAACTTTTAAATATGAAATTCGTGTTCTGCATGGAAAATACAAAATTTAGAGCTTAATTTTGACTAATTTTGGAAATTTTCCGAAATTTCGAATTTTTTGAAAAATTCCGAATTTTCAGATTTTTACTGAAATTGACATTTTCATGACTTTTAGCTATGAAATTCGTGTTTTCCATGCAATTTCCGAAGTTTTGAGCCCCATATTGACTATATTCCGATCACTTTAAAATTTCGAGTTACCACCCAACAGGTCACGGGTTCAATCCCCCCAGTGGCACTTTCATTTTTGCTTTGTAAAAAATAACTGGAAATATCTATTTAACAAAATCAATTGAATAAAACTTTTATTTCAGTAATGGGCGTGTCTTCAAAATCAAACCCGGAATGAGAATTATTCGTCGAAGGGATGGAAAGGTTCTGGTTGTGGAACTCACCGAGCGCCGTCTTGTGGTTACTGTAATTTGATATCTTTTTTCGTAATTTTTCTCAAACTTGCATCTACATAAATGCCAATAAATAATTATGAACAAGTTGATATTTTGGGTCTCAAAATTAGAAGTGCAGGAGGAAAAAAAAACTCAAGATTACTGTAACTTTTAAAATACTTTCAAACACCGCGAATCAAAATACTGTATTTTTTCTGATAACTTGACGTTTTTCCCATTTTCTTCTTGGACAACATTTTTAGATAGTCCAGACGAGACTCCCTTACAAGTTACCGTATTTGAAACAGGCACATAGCTCGATTTACAGGTAAGCTAGAAAAAGAAGCCAACTAATGAAACATAGCTCTTGTTAAGCTGAGCAAGTTGTTAGCCAGCAATTTTAGTGTATCTTTTTTCAAAATCAAGATATAGGCGTTTGAAGTTGATATAGCTATTATCATAGCTCGACTCCCAAACTAACTGTTCTAACCAAACTAACAAACTAACTTTCAACTTCTATGTATGTTCTGTTTTGAATATCGGAGCATCGTTGTTCGCCTTGTATTGATCCAAATAGCCCCCTGTTTTGTACAGTACCATTCATTCATTTCATATACAATGACACCTCTACTACTACTTCAATTACCAAATGTTGTTACTCGAGAAATCATGAATCAATTCGAATTGAAAGAACGGTATTTATTTTGATTTTTTTCTAGGATTACGGTAATCATTTTCCTTATTTCCAGGTTCATGCTCTCTTTCTGCTCCAAAAGAGCTTATGAATTCGTTCGCAACACCCAAAATAAGTCATTAAAATGGAAAATGTGTCTATCAAGTGACAAAAATTTTTTAAGTGTCGGCGTGGGAAGAAACCCCGTTGAGAAAATAGCGGAGATAAGGCCATTACATATGTTCCAAAATCTACCGGGGAAAATTGAAATGGTTCGACTTGGACCCCAAAAAGTTCTAATTTTCATGGATAACGGAGTGCCTCAGGTGGTATTTAACTGTTGGGGTTGGTACGAATCGAAAGATTCTCGATTTAATAAGACGATGAGCAACATCATGAAAAACGAGTTCAAGGCGCTTGTCGACTACCTGTGTCACCTATTCTCTACACTGCCTACAGTAATCCACACGGCTCCGGGCTTCCTGTGGTTTGTGAGAATGTGCAAAAACCCACTGGAGGTTATATACATTTGTCCATCCGAAAAAGCATTGAGTCATGAAGAAGTGATATCAGCGTTGACTGCTCGTAGAGCTACCACTCTAAAAATTGCGGCCAAAATCAAACCAGGATTACTGTACTCTGGAGGATTCGGATTGTTTAACTCAGTCCAAATAACCCATTGTCAATGGATGACCATGAAAAATTTGATCGATTTGACCTCTCAGTGTAGGATAGTTTACGCATTGAACACTAGATTCGATAGTGATGATATGAATAAATTCATTAAACAATGGATGTATGGATGTATGATTAGACTGAAGGTAATGATCCTCAATGTCGAAAGAACAAATTTCGACGCCATTTTTCGGGGCATGGACGAAGAAAGGATAGAGGCAAAGAAAACATTCGTCTATACATTGTGAGTTTTTTATTCTAATAACTATTTTGAAATAGGATATAAGATACAATACAAAATTCTTCTTTTTTTCGATCTTTAATGAGCCATTTCCAGTTTCTTTTGTCACATTTCGGAAAATGAAAATTTTCAGAATTTTCTTTTTTTTTTTTTGAAAATATTTGAATTTTCAGGATTTTACTGATAATGGCATTTTCATCAATTTTAACTATGCCATATGTATTTTGTAACAAAAATTCTAAAACCAGATCCCAATTTTGACTTATTTTGGAAATTTCACAATTTTCGAATTTTTTGAAAAAATCCGAAATTTAAGATTTTTACTGAAAATGACATTTTCATGACTTTTTACTACGAAATTAGTATTCTGCATAAAAAATGAAAAGATTTGAGCCCATATTGACTATATTCCGATCACTTTGAAATTTCGAAAAAAAATTTTCAGCCATTTCGTTGAATATAAATTCGAGGCCGGATTAGAGTTTGGAAGAGTCTATCGAAGCGATGGATGCTTTTTGGATGTAAATATTTCTTCTAATCGTCGGTTTCTGAGATTTCAATTTCTTGATAAAAAATAAAAAAATTTGTTTTTTATTTTTCAAACTAATTTTTTAAATCATTGTATCTATGTGCATGTATAATGTAATGTATTTGAAAGAGAACCTGATATCAAAAAATTTATTTTTTTGTAGAAAGTATTATGATTCACGGCTGTAAAAATATAGAAGATATCAAACAACAGTAACCACAAGACTATGATCAGTGAGATCCACACCCAGAACCCTTCCATCCCTTCGACGAACAGCCTTTGTTCCGGGTTTTATTACGTAGACACGTCCATCACTGAAATAAATAATGATTAACTTTATTAGTTTTATTTTTATTAACTAAGACTAATCTTTGTTTAATAAACTAGAATTGAGTTTACATATTCAGAATGTTAACCTGGTTTGAAAAGTGTAATCACGACTAGGCTACGGCAAATATTCAATAATCAGTTACTAATAACTCACATAACACATTCCATTCGCTGTGCTACATATATTTGATCCTGCTCTAAATCCTTGAAAATCCTGGCAAGATTCCAATTAAAAACAGTAAAATCGATTATCATAAATCGAAACTTAGTCATATTTCCCTTCATCCAATGTTTAATAAATTCATCGATAAGCCATGGTGTGTTTGCATATATTTCTTGACATGATTCCGCAATATTCATAAAATTTTCTACAGTAGTCCATCTCCAATTTCGTATATCAATTTTTTTGACCAAACCAAAATAAATGGACTGTGATCCGCGATCGATTTCTGCGTCAAGTTGTAGCTCATTAATTTGACATGAATGGAATGTTGTTCGAATCTCATCACGTGTTAGAGGATGGTCCGTTGAATGAATATGTATCAGGTCCATTGGGTTACGGTACATATTAATCAGCCACAAGTGACCTGGGTAGGTGTGGATTACTGTAGGTCTTGTATCAAAGATATCGCACAAGTAATCAACGAGAAACCTGAAGTCGCTCTTTTCGACAGATCCGACGCCAACCTCACAGGCATCGCGGGTCTGAAGGAATAATCCGGCACGGTCTCCAATTAGAATACGCTCCAGATTTTGGTTTTTATTCAAAAGTATCCTTAATCTTCTCAGTTTGACAATCTGATCCACGTTTTCTCTCCCGACACCAATACTTAGAACACTGTCTTCACAAGTTAGACACATATTCCATTTTGATGTCTTACTTTGATTCATTCGAACGAATTTTTGGCTTCGTTTAGAGCATAATGATAGGATAAATCTGGAATTAAGGGAATATACTCGAAATTTTTGATTTTTCGAAAAATGTAAAAATTTTGGATTTTTTTTGTTATTTTTTAAACTTTTAAAAATTTTCGAAAATGTTAGTTTAGACTCAAAATCGATGAATTTTGTATATTCTATTTATTCAACTGTGAATCAAAATTTTTACGGTAATATTGAATTGAGTTTTTCATTAAAATGTGACTTTTAGCTCAATATTGATTGGATTCAGAAAGTTCAGAAAATTTTGAATTTTTCGAATGAAACCGATGTTCTGTATTTTTTAGTTTTCTACAGTAATCCTATTTTTTTAAAACTTAAAAACATACCGTTCTCCCAATTCGAATTGATTCATTATTTCTCGAGTAACAACATGTGGTAATTGAAGTAGTAGTAGAGGTGTCATTGTATATGAAATGAATGAATGGTACTGTACAAAACAGGGGGCTATTTGGATCAATACAAGGCTAAACAAGGAGAACAACGATGCTCCGATCTAACGTGTAGACAGAAATCTCATTGTTTCGGTGGAAATACGATTTCTATGGTGGTGAGACCCAAAATGAAGAAAAATTCAAAATTACCGTAACCCAGTCGTGATTATACTCATTTTAAAGCTCTCGTCATGAGGAAATCAAAAATACTCACCATTTTCGGGTTACTGTAGTTCCTGAAGATTACTGTACCTGATAATTGTAGTCAGAATAGGCTCCGCCCCAAGGAGCTCGGAATGGACCGCTCAAATTTCTTTGTTTGTATCGAGATTTGAAGTACTGTCATCCCGGGCTCCTATTAGGCTCCGCCCATTTTAAGCTCCGCCCCTAATTAGGCACCGCCCCCTCTTCCCAGGGGGAGGCCAAGAACCATCGAAGAGATCATTTAAAGGCGCATAATGATCACCACGCAAGGTACCTGATCTCCCGAAAAAAAGGGGGCGTGGCTTAGAATACAGTAGTCTAGAAATAGGCTCCGCCCCTTTTGGGAGACTAAGATTGGGGCGGCATTCCGATGGGGGTGGTCTCTTTGGAATACCGCTCTCACCAATCTTAGTCTCCCGGTTCAAAGGGGGTACTGTAGTTAGAGAATACTGTAGCATGGAGTAGTACTGTAGTGGGTACTGTAGGGGTACTGTAGGCCCGAAAACCAAGAAAAACGGAGAAAAACTGAGAAAAACCGTCAAAACCAGCGTCTTTATATACTGAGACTAGGCCACGCCCCTTTTAGCATGCCTTCGGAAAAGGGGCGTGGCCTATTGCTCATTGTCTCTCATGATATGTTAATGTTGCAAAACAAGGAGGAGACGCAGAGAAATAGGCCACGCCCCCTTTTCGAGGGTATGGGGAAAGGGGCGGAGCCTAGTCTCAGTATATAAACACGCGGTTTTCTTCAGTTTTCCTCAGTTTTTGAGGCCTTGATGATTGCCTACAGTACCCTGCCTACCTCAATTCCTAATACTACAGTATTCCCTCTAAGCCCCGCCCCCTTTTTTTATTCTGGGAGCTGGAGATCAGTGGCGAGGAGTATTCCAAAGACATGGAAATACCCTTCGCACTTATCTCTATCTCCCTTTAAAAAAGGGGCGGAGCCTATTTCTACAGTATTCCCTTTTCTAAGCCACGCCCCTCCGCTTTTTGGGAGAACAAGAGTATCCTGGAGAAATCATTATGAGCGCCTTTAAATGATTTATCCAAATACTCTTGATCTCCCACGGGAAAGGGGCGGGGCCTATTTTTCTAGACTACAGTATTCCTAAGCCACGCCCCCTTGACCTTTTTCTGGGAGATCAGGTACCATCCGTAGCGATCATTATGCGCCTTTAAATGATCTCTGGGATGGTGCTTGATCTCCCACTGGGAAAGGGGCGGCGCTTAAAATGGGCGGAGCCTAATAGGAGCCCGGAATTACTGTACTTCAAATCTCTATACACACCTAAAGAAATTTGAAGAAGTTAATTTCGAGCTCCTTGGGGCAAGGCCTTTTCTGACTACTATTATCAGGTACAGTAATCCTCAGGAACTACAGTAGCCCCGGAAATGGTGAGTAGTTTTGAATTCAGCTCAACGAGAGCTTTCAAATGAGTATAATCATGACGGGGTTACGGTAATTTTGAAGTTTCGAAAATTGGGTCCCACCACGAAAATACTAAAACTACCGTATCTCAACCAGTTTTTGTCCAAAATCAATTTTTCATGAATTTTCAGATTCAGCTAGTCAAGACGGTTCAGATGAGTATAATCATGACTAGGTTACGATAATTTCGAATTTTTAGTCATTTGGGTCCCACCACGAAAAAACGTTTTCTACCGTAACTCAGTCGGTTTTCGAGCAATCTATCTAAAATTTGAAAATTCGAATTCAGGAGAGTCGGGCGGTTCAGAAAAGTATAAACAAGGTTCTGTTTCCAGGGTTTCGATTTTTGGGTCCCGCCACGAAAATCGAAAAACTACCGTATCTTGGTCAGTTTTTGTCCAAAATTGATTTTTCTTGTATTTTCAGATTCAGCTAGTCAAGAGCTTTCAAATGAGTATAATCATGACCGGTTTCCAACAATTTTGGGTCTCGCCACGAAAATCCGAACTACCGTAATTTCGTAGCGAGACCCACCAAAATTCAAAATGATCGTAACCCCGTCATGATTATACTTATTTGAAAGCTCTCGGTGAGCTGAGTTTAACTATCACAATTTCAAGTCTTTATTATGGAATTTGGCGGAGAAAATTGGAATTTTCGAAAAAAAAATTTGGCACAAGAAGAAAGAAAAGAAATAAATTATTTTTGCAATCGTTGCCAACGGTTTGGCGGCCAGATGATGTGGGTGGCTCTTCCTTTGACAAGCGCGGCGGACACCTGGAATACTGTAGTTTGTAGTGTATATAGCCTGATAAGACTAACCGGTCCATAAGTATTACTGTCGTGTCTGTGCTGGGGATTGTCTCCCTGCATCCAGTAGTGTCCCTTCGGAATCTCGGTGATCCAATCCGGATGAGATTCCGGTCGGACGACTTGATTTTCGACGGCCGTCACTCGTTTGATATGGACCACGTTTTTGTCACGGGGAGATCTGAAGATCAAGGATTTTCAAAGGTTTTAAGCCTTGTAATAGGCTTTTTTAGGCTTGTAAAGACTATTTTTGCTTAAATTAGCTTCTAAAAGGCTAACAAGACCTTGAAAATGTCGAAAAAGCTCGAAAAAGCCTTATTTGAATTAAAATTTGGGCAGAGGTTCCCCGTCAAAGTGACAAACGCGCTCTATTGACAATTCGAGGAATCGACTCCAATTGTCATAGAACACATTAATCACGGCGGATTTTTGATAGTTAAGGATTACTGTATTGGCTTTTTGGCTATTTCAGGCCGTACGGGCTTGTGATAGGCCTTTTCAGGTCGTTTTAGGCCTTTCTTTAGGTGTGTAAGGCACATTTTTGGCTTCCTTCATGCTTCTTCAACTTTTTAGAACCTTAGCCAAGCCTAAAAATCCTCAATTTCCAGAAATTGGATTTTTAGGTTTGTAAGGCCTACTTTTAGGCCCTATTCAGGCTTTTTAGGCATGTAATAGGCCTTTCTCCCTATCAAAAACCTACACAAACGTGAGAATAGTCCCTGGGGAGCACTTATGTAGATTCCACGTTGACAACCACACGAAATCGCGTTTCCACCAGTGGGCGTGGCCTCCTTCCAATGTCGGTTGCATCGAATTTCCTGGATTACGGTAGATTAGAGGGGATACTGTAGGTTTTGGATTTTAAGTATTACTGTAGCATTTTCAAAAAATTTTTATGAAGTTTTTCAAAGGCTACCGTACCTAGGATTACTGTACCTATGGGATTACGGTATCCTCTTCGGGATTACTGTAGGCCGGACTCACCTAAGACCTGTGCCGGATGTCCGACAACATCGAAAAACGTGAGAACCGCGCATCCGCCGATCGTTCCCTTCACCAGTAGTCGTCCGATTCCCATTTTCTAAAATAAGGCCTGTAGCAGGGGGCCTGAAAAGGGCCTAAAAATACGGTAATCAAGTCGAAAAACTTATAAAATCGAAGAAAATGGAAAAAAATGAAAAATCTAGCGAGAAATTTATAATAAAAGCAGTAAGTGATGAGTACTGTACACAAATGGGAGGGCCTGAATAGGCCTGAAAAGCCTTAAAATGCCTAAGAATTTCGCCCTATTTGAGGCCTGGTATAGGTCTTTATAAGGCATTTCAGGTTAGTAAAACCCATTTTAGGCCCAAAATAGGCCTTTTTAGGCTTGTAAAAAGGCTTTTCAGGCCTGTCAGGCCCTGTAAAACCTGGATTTCGTCAAAATGAAACGGGGATAAGTGAGAGGTAAAAAGAGAGAATATCTACATAACGACACAAGATTTTCCCTGCTTCTCCGGCTGCTGCGGGGTTACTGTACGTGGTGGGGAAGAAGCTCCGCCCCTTCTCGTAATAGGGGGCGGGACCAAGACAGGTGGATGCTCGACCGTCGCCTCTTCGCCAATTTCGTCGATTTGCACTTCCGATGTTCGGATTACGGTAGGCGGGGTGGTGGATTGATCTGGTGCCGGTCTGAAAATGGGGGTTTTGGGTTGGAAAATGGGACTAAAAAGGCCTAAAAGAGGCCTAAAACTCACTTAAAATTGCCAAAATCCGAATTGACAAAAATACAGTCACCATCGACACTGTTCAACGTTTCCCATACGATTAGCGGCTGATCATAGTATCCTTCGTCAGATGCCAATTTGAAGATTTCATCCTGGAAAATTGGGAAAATTAGGCCTACTCAGCGTGGAAATGCGCTTTGAAAGCCTGAAAAATTAGTCTAAACCCCTAGAAATGGCTTAGAATGCCATTTTTAGGCTTAAAAAGGCCTTTTTCAAATAAAAATTTGGGCAGAGGTTCCCCGTCAAAGTGACAAATGCGCTCTATGGACAATTTGAGGAATCGATTCACGTATTTTTCGAATTGTCATAGAACGCATTAGTCACGGCAGGGCTTAGCAAGTTTAGGATGAAAGTTTCAGCTTTTTTGGTTGTTAAAGGCCTGTAAGAAGCCAATTAGGCTTGTATTAGACCCTCTGTAGGCCTGTAAAAAGCCTTTTCGGGCTTGTAAGTCATGTTGTAGGCTTTCCGAATTCGTTTAGCAGGGTCTTATATCCTTTTTCAGCTCTAAAACCTACCCTTCTCTTCAAAATCGTCGAAAAATGGTTATTCTGAAAGAGGACAGCCAACTCTCCATCCTTCATTTTCTCCATAAGTGTCGCCAATCCATGAAACGTAATCTGAGAGACACTTTCCTCATGGAACGCTTTAATCAGCTCCTTCTCATCTGATTCCTCGTCAGTACACATTTTAACGATCATTTCGTTGTAATTGGATGATCGAATGAGATCATAGATCAATGGGAACTGGGGATCCGGGAGCCAAACATGATAGAGGCGGACGGAGACCAAATCGAATAGGGAGAGGGCTGGGGTGAATTCGAATGCGTCGACGTCGCTGGAAATTGGGGTTTTAGGGTAAAAAGGCTTGAAAAGCATAGAAAATAAGCCTAAAAACTCTAAAAATGGCTTTTCAGGACTAAAAAAGCTATTTTCAAAAAAAAAATTTGGGCAGAGGTTCCCCGTCAAAGTGACAAATGCGCTCTATGGAAAATTCGAGGAATCGAATTGCGGATTCTTTAAATTGTCATAGAACACATTAGTCACGGAGGTTTCCGAGGTTTTTAGGCCTAGATCAGTCTATTTTTCGGAAATTCGAATTTTTGCCCATTCCCTCACCTAAACTTAACATTAACATCCAGCCCATCGACCAAAGTGTCCATCAGATTCATAACCCCTTCCAAATTGTTCTCATAACACTCTTTTCTCAGTTTATCCTCTTCCGATGGTGCACATGCGAGTAGGTAATTGGTGAGTAGGGTGAGAAGTTCCGATGATGAAACATGAGCAGCTGATGGGGGGATTACCAGTTTTCCTGGAAGAAAATGAGAGGTTTTAGACGTTTTTCTAGAATTTTAGAGCATTTTAATGCTATTTTTAGCATTTCAGGCAAGATTACAACTTTTTTTTTCATTTTTTGGTTATTTCCAGCAGTTTTTAACGAAATGTTGGTTTTTTACGGGTTTTCTAGCATTTTTCAGAGGGTTTTCGACTCGACTGGGCTTATTTTAAGCTACTTTCATCAGGTTTTTCAGCAAAAAACGGTACTTACCCTTTAAAACGAGGGCGTTGACGATGGCGATCAACGGACACGGTCCGTTGAGGTTCTGTGTCACAATCTGATAGTCCAGTGGGCCAAACCGAATTTTTTTCGTCTGAAATATTATTTTTTGAGCAGAAATTTTGTATTTTGCGAGTTTTTTTTCGGCGAAAATCATTAAAATTTAATTTTTTTTGATGAAAATATCTTTTTTCTTCAATTTTTACACATTTTCCGCCTTTTTCTGTTAATTTAAATCAAGAAACCTTGAAAAATCGTTGATTTTTAGTCGTTTCTGCCGTCGGTCTCACTTCCTCTGACACTTCATAGTAGACTTCTGGGTTTTCGGCGTTTTCTGTCTGAAATTAAATTTTTCCTTGAATTTCCAAGCCTTTTTAGCTGTTTTAGCTATTTTAAACAGGTAAACCAATTTATTTTCGAATTAATTTGCTTTTCTCCGAATTTCGCAATTTTTTCAATTTTTTAGCGGAAATCTCTACTTACTTTATCGATTTCTACGTTCTGCTCTCGATTTTCGTCATTTTCAGTCTCGTTTTGCCTCGAATCGCGAGGGATTTCAGCTGGAACGCTCATTTTCCGTCTCACGTGACTTTGCGCGTAGGATTAGGCACATTGGAGGACGCAGGCGTCACATCTGACGACAACATGCACAGATAGTTGCAGGGGGCACGTGAGGCTATTAAAACCGGTAGAATCGATCATTTTCAGTGCTTTTTTGTGCTTTTTCGGGGTTTTTAGTTGCGATAATTGATTTTAAACTATTTAAAATAGGGTAATCAGGTTATTTTTTGCTAGAAATATTTGAAAATCGACCTTTTGAATTTATTTCGAAAATTAAATTTTTTCCCTTGAATGTCGCTATTTTTTGATGTTTGCCTAGTTTTTTCAAGCTATTTTTAACCTCTAGAAACCCTTTTTTAACGAAAAATTCGACTTTTAATGAAAATCAAAATTCCTCATGCTAAAAAATTTCCAAGCGATAAACTCATTTTTCAGACTGTGAAGTCAACTTTCCGACTTTATTTTTTGTTGGAAAACCCTCAAATTTCTAGAAAAACCGATTATAAAAACCGAAAACATGAAAAAAAATTGGTAGCACCTTCTGCGTCTGTCTACCCCGGTGTTCTTCTACAAACCTGCACATCTAACCCTATTTCGGCGGTCCGTTAGTTAATTACTATCGATTTTGGGAGTCATTTTCTCTTCAAACGGGGATTTTCGGCGTTTTTTCCCAAATTTTGGGGGGGAGGGGGGGTCTTCAAGGCTAAAAAATAGCCTTAAGGGCCTAAAACAGCCAAAAAGCTTATACAGTAATCTTTAATCAGCCGTGACTAATACATTCTATGACAGTTTGAGAAGTTCGTAAATCGATTCTTCTAATTGTCCATAGAGTGCATTTGTCACTTTGACGTGGAACCTCTGTCCAAATTTTTATTTCAAAATGCTTTTTCCGGGCTTTTTCGGCATTTTTAGGCTCTTTCAGGTATTTTAGGCATCTAAACGCCTAAAAAACCATTTTTTCCTTCCCTACTTCGCCTCTCGACACTACAGTACCCCCTAATTCCAGGCTCCGCCCCCTTCCTCAAAATGGATATGCAAAGTCTCGTGAACAACGTGAAAAGCGTCGCCCTCTCAATCGGCGAATCACTAACCCCAGTACTAAAAGAATCGAAATTCCGTGAGACTGGAGTTCTGACTCCAGAAGAATACGTGGCAGCCGGAGACCATTTGGTTCATCATTGTCCCACGTGGAAATGGGCGCCCGCTTCCGATAAATCAAGGATTAGGGACTTTTTGCCGGTGGATAAGCAGTTTTTGATCACTCGAAATGTTCCATGTCATAAGAGGTGTAAACAAATGGAATATGATGAGAAATTGGAAAAGGTTCGGGTTTTGGGAGTCGTTTCGGCGCTTTTTTGAGGGGTTTTTGGCCTATTTGGGCAGTTTTTGGGGGTTTCTATGTCTATTTGACAGGATTTTAGGCCTTTTTTGATTTTGTGATTTTAGGACTTTTTCTGCCTCTTTTTGGAGGGTTTAATCTATTCAAAGCGATTTTAGGCCGTTTTAGTTATTTTTAAAGTCATTTTCAAGGAGTTTAGGCCCTATTTAGCCCATTTTAGGCCTTTCCCAATAAAAACAGGCTAATCTAGGCCTAAAAACTCTAAAATCCACCGTGACTAATGCGTTCTATGACAATTTGAAGAATACGCAAATCGATTCCTCGAATTGTCCATAGAGCGCATTTGTCACTTTGACGGGGAACCTCTGCCCAAATTTTTATTTCAAAAAGGCCTTCTAGGCCTAAAAATGGCATTTTGAGCCATTTTTAAGCCTAAAAAGGGCGTTTTTAGGCCCCGAAACCCATATTTTCGATTTCAGATCATCAACGACGAAGAAGGAGAGTACTCTACTGGCGATGAGACCGGATGGGTTGACACTCATCATTATGATAAGGAGAAGACCGAAAAATCGGAGGTTAGAGACGCCTAAAAATTTGAATCAAGCCAAAAAAATTTTCCAGAGCACAACTACCGTATCCCAGGCATCAGCCCCTGCAGCAGAAGAGGATTCGGATAGCGATGAGGAGGCGATCGATTTGGATGAACTCGTCGAGTCGGGAGCTCTCGATGAAGACGATCCGAATCGATTCGTCGCGCAGGCAAAACCGGAGGGAAATACTGCCGAAGTGGAGAAGATTCGGACCTACGATCTTCACATTTGCTATGATAAGTTCTATCAGGTACTGTAGATCCTCCCCAGAATTACATTTTCTACCGTAACTCGGCTAATTTTTGACCAAAATCAAAGTTCGTTTGATATTCGGAATCAGCTCACCGAGAGCTTTCAAAAGAGTATAATCATGATGGGGTTACGGTAATTTTGAATTTTTCGATTTTCGGGTCCCACCACGAAAATCGAAAAGCTACCGTATCTCGGTGGGTTTTCGACCAAAATCAATTTTTTCCACATTTTCAAATTCAGCTCACCGAGAGCTCTCAAAAGAGTATAGTGATGGCTAGAGTACAATAATTTGGGTCCCGCCACGAAATTACGGTAGTTCGGATTTTTCGGATTTTCGTGGCGGGACACAAAGTTGTGGGAACCTGGCCATGATTGTACTCATATGAAAGCTCTTGACTAGCTAAACTCGAAAACGAAGGAAAAATTGAGTTTGGTAAAAAGCTGACCGATATACGGTAGTTTTAGTATTTTCGTGGTGGGACCCAAAAACCCGATTTTTATAAAACACCGTAATCTAGTCATGATTATACTCATTTGAAAGCCCTTGACGAGCTGAATCTGAAAATGACAGAAAATGTTGGTTTGGACCAAAATTGGCCGGATTACGGTAGAATTTAATTTTTCGTGGCGAGACCCAATTTTCGAAAAAAAAAAATTTTTGAAAATTTTAGAATTTTTCCATTAACAATCCCCCCATTTCCAGGTGCCACGACTCTTCCTAATGGGCTACGACGAAAATCGTCGTCCACTGACCGTCGAACAGACTTACGAAGACTTCTCCGCTGACCACTCGAACAAAACGATTACGGTAGAAGCGCATCCGTCGGTCGACCTGACGATGCCTACAGTACACCCGTGCAAACACGCCGAAATGATGAAACGTCTGATCACTCAGTACGCCGAATCGGGAAAGGAGTTGGGAGTCCATGAGTATCTCTTCTTGTTCCTTAAATTCGTTCAAGCCGTCATTCCAACCATTGAGTATGATTTTACGAGAGCCATCAAATTGTAAAAAGCCACGCCCCCTCCCAAGTCACCACATTGCCTTTTTTGTCGAATTTCCAACTACCTTCACCTATGTGTTTTTTTGCCTTTTTTCTGTGAATAAACGAGATGTGCCAATGAGAATGTTACCATCGAATTCAGCTCGACGAGAGCTTTCAGAAAAGTACCCACAAGCCTATATTCTGAGCAATTTTCGATTTTGGGTCTCGCCGCGACTTTAAAGGCGCATAGACCGGATTTCGGGAATTGTCAAGAATATGGGCTTGTGGGTACTTTTCTGAAAGCACTCGACGAGCTGAATCCAAATCTGAAAACAAATTTCAACTTGGACAGAAACTGGCCGAGATACGGTAGTTTCGTGGCGGGACCCAACCGCGAAAATTGAAGTCTTCAGAACCAGGGCTTGTGGGTACTTTTCTAAGAGCTCTCGGCGAGCTGATTTCAAAAACATTATTCTCGGACAGAAAATCCTAAAACTGACCTAATTTCAGTAGGTTTTGTACCAAAAAAACCAAAAATTTTCTCGAAAATTTCAAAAATTTCCAAAAAATCGAGTTTTGCTCCAAGTCATTTTCAAGTCAAATCAGCTCATCCTTTTTGCATTAGACCATGAAAAACGGAAGTTTTCTTCAAAAAAATTGCAAAATTTGAAATTTTTGGGTGCATAATTGACATATTCAATGGCGCATAGAAGCCAATAAAAAGAGTCAGAAATCCCATTTTTCCGGCATTTTTTGGCTATGATTGGCTTATTTGTAGTCTACTGTGTAGTTTGGAGTCCAGTTATGAGTGATGTAGGTTTTTTGGAATTTTGTGAAAAAAAATATTTTTTTCGAAAAATTTATTTTTTTTCAAATTTTCAAAAATTTTAAAAACTCTTAAAATGTTCCAGAGTTCCACTAAAACTATGGTTTTGGTGTGGGGAAAACCCACACTGTTCAACGATTCAGTTATCGATTCTACAGTAACCTGGAGTCAGTGTATTGTCAAGTGTCAGTTGGATGCTTTTTGTGTTGTGAGTGTTACAGTAATCCTTGGAACTTGAGATTTTAAAAATTGATTTTCAAATTTGAAATCAGAAAGACGAGAGCTTTCAGAAAAGTACCCACAAGCCTATATTCTGAGCAATTTTTGATTTTGGGACCCACCACGAAAACACATTTTCTACCGTATCTCGGCTATTTTTCGACCAAACTCAATTTTGATTGTAGATTTGGAATCAGCAAATGAAGCCGGTAAAAACGAGTATATTCTTGACTAAATTCAAACAATTTTAAAATTTTCGATTTTTCTCCCAAAATCCAAAATTTCTAAAAAATTCTCGAATTACCTAAAATCGAATTTTCCGACTTTCTCATTACTTTTACCGCGTTCTCCACAAAATTTGGTGAAATTTGAGCCCCATATTGACTATATTCCGTCTATTTTTATTTCCAACCCCTATGCGCCTTTAAAGTCGTTGCGAGACCCAAAATCGAAAATTGCTCAGAATATAGGCGTGTGGGTACTTTTCTGAAAGCTCTCGATGAGCTTAATCTAAATTTTGATGTTTCATCACAAAATTTCGTAAATTTTCCTTAAATTTTCCAAAAACTCAAAATTCTTTTTTCAGATGGCCTATCAAAATGGTAAAAACTGTAATTTATATAATCCGTGGACAGAAGCAATTGTCAACAAATTAACGGCTAAATCCAATTCTCAAGTTGCCTTCAAAATGTGGATCACTGATAAATACAAGTGTCCCACTGGGGCCAATGCCCCATTTTATAATAATAGAACTGAGACAGTGAGTAAATTTTTTTAAGTCAGAGAAAAACTTTCCGGAGCAGAATATTCGAAATCAGCTCGTCGAGAGGATTCAGAAAAGTATAATCATGACCTATTTCGAATCTTTTTGGGTTTTGGGTCCCGCCACGAAAATTGGAAAATATAAAAACTACCGTAACCCGGTCACTTTTAGGATTTTGGTCATGAAAATAGTTTTTTTGGAATTAGCAAGTCAAGACAGTTTGAATGAGTATAATCATGATTAGGTTCTGAACGATTTTCGATTTTGGGTCTCACCACGACTTTAAAGGCGCATAGACACGAAATTTTAAAAAGGATCGGAATATAGTCAATATGGGGCTCAAATTTCACCAAATTTTATATGAAAAACAATGAAATTACTCAGAAAATCAAAAAAATTGAATTTATAAGAAATTTTGGAATTTTCAAAATTTTCAAAATCTACCTAAAAATCAAAAAATTTTGATATCTTAGAATTCAGTCAAGATTATAGTCATTTGAACCGCCTGAATGTCTTGATTCTGAATCTGTCTTTGAAAATGATTTTGGTAAAAAACTAACCGAGTTACGGTAGAAACTGTATTTTCGTGTCGAGACCCAAAATTGAAATTTTTAAAACATGGTCTTGATTATACTTTTCGGAACCGCCTGACTCTACTGGATTTGAATTTTCATTTTTCGGATCAATCGCGCAAAAACTAACTGAGTTACGGTAGAAAATGTATTTTCGTTGCAAGACCCAAAACCCGAAAATTTCAAAATTACCGTAACCCCGTCATGATTATACTCCTTTCAAAGCTCCTGACAAGCTGATTCCAAATCCGCTATTGAAAACTCAAAAAAACTTTTTTCAGGGTTTTCTAATAACGAAGGACACTCCTACCAACTATGACAGGATAAACGTTACGATTACTCCGATTGGTAACACATGGAAACTATTCGGCAGCAGTTCAACTACTTATTTTGAGACTCCAAGGAATATGTCATCAGACGGAAAACTTTTCGTTTGATTTTTGAGAAAATATTTTTTCAAAAATAAAATTTCAAAAAATTTTTTTTTCAATTTTTTTCGCATTTTTTTTCGCTTTAATCAATACTTTCAGAGTTCAGGGGTCCACACAAAGACTACAAAGACTACAAACTAGAAAAATATTCTGAAAACAAAAAGACACTAGCACTCTGTAATAAACTAATGACACCGACTAATAGGGGATATACACATCAAAGAGATAAATTTACAATGTGCTGAGGCCACGCCCCCCTTAGGTGTTATCGTATCTCTCTGAAACCCTTTCTCACATTGAGTGTCTCTCTGTCGGTGCGAAGGTTTATGGTGGGGTACCCTTTACAGTAGTGTCGGTGTCGGCTGAAACCTTGACTCCTTTTTTTCCTCTCTTTCTCGGATTTATTGGTTTTCTTTAGTTTCTTACAGTCATAACTGTAGTTATCAAAAGTAGATACTGTAGATTTTTCACCAAAAAATGATTTTTTGTAAAAAAAATTTTTTATCGAAAAATTAAAAATTTCTTTTTTAAATTTTTTTGTGATTTTTTGTAGTTAGTAGTCATTTTTCTTGTTTTAGATTTACTGTACCCTTTGATCAACTCCCCAATAGAGTTATTTCCCCAAAATCCGTTGTTTTCATAATTTTCGAAATTTTTGATTTTCACTAAAAATTTGAAAAATTCTGAAAAGTCCTATTTTGACCTTAAATGATAATTTTGAAGTTTCTAAGTGTTTTTCTCTTGTTTTCCGTAACAATTGGTAAAATTTGAGCCCCATATTGACTATATTTGGACTATATTTATTTTTGGCTTAAAAACTACCCAACCTCCTGGTAAATTTTCGGATTTGCGTTTTGAAAATAATATTTTTGAAATTAGCACTTCATGACGGTTTGAATGAGTATAATGACTAGGTTACGGTAATTTTTAATTTTTAACATTTTGGGTCCCACCACGAAAATTGAAAAACTAACGTATCTTGGTCAGTTTTCGACCAAATTCAAATTTTCTTGTATTTTTAGATTCAGCTAGTTGGAGGCTTTCAAATGAGTATAATCAAGATGGGGTTCCCTTCATTTTCAATCTTTTGGCTCTTAGGGATCACCACGAAAATACAAAATTTTCTAGCTATCCCGAAAAAAATTTTTTTCCAATTTTTTTGTTTTTTTTTGTTTTTCAAGTATCTCATAGTTACCGTAACCTAGAACATCGAAAACTTTCATTTTCAGGTTCCCCTCAATGGCTCCAGCCACGGAGAACCGTAACCCAAAGAAGAAAAAAGAGCCGAATCCGAAACTTCGGAATTTTCTGTTTCAGATGGTACTGTCTTCGGAAACAGATGAAAAAGTGGCTGAAATTATAAAATGGACAAAGAAATCGAATCTGGAATTCCAGTTGGTCGATCGTCAGGAGGTCGCCCGTCGATGGGGGGTTCATAAGGGCAACAAGAAGAATATGGATTATGAGTCGTTGTCTCGGAGTCTTAGATCGTATTACGGGAAAATTATGAAGAAGGTACGGTTTTCTTTTTGGAAATTGGAGAATTTTAAATTTTAAAATTTTTGAAAAAATTTTTTTTCAACTTTTTTTTCAAATTTTTTTTGGGTCCCACCACGAAAATACAAAACCTACCGTAACCTTGTTATTTTTCACCCAAATTGAATTCTGCTCAGATTTTCAAATTCAGCAAGCTAAGAGCTTTCAGAAAAGTACCCACAAGCCTATATTCTGAGCAATTTTTGATTTTGGGTCTCGACGCGACTTTAAAGGCGCATAGACCCAAAGTGATCAGAATATAGGCTTGTGGGTACTTTTCTGAAAGCTCTCGGTGAGCTGAATCTAAATATCTATGTCTTCTTCAGTAATTTTCAATTTTTCGTCTGAAAATTCTCGATTTTCAGATTCCTGGAAAGGATTTCCGCTATCAGTTCATTGCGGATGGCTGGACTAAGCAGCAAATGGCGCTGGCAAACTCCAAGAAAAACAACTTCTCAATTGCAGCAATTTTGGGACCGGAAGCCAAAAAATAATTTTACTTTTGGGTTATAATATCGTTTAAAGCATCCATATGATAAAAAATAAATTATTTTTTGTGAGATTTATTAATTTTCCATGGTTAGTTTTAGATTAAGATAGTATTGAATAGAAGATTCGTAATCAGGAGGTTAAGCCGGTTCAAATGAGTATATTCATGACCAGGTTACGGTAATTTTCATCTTTGAGGCAGTGGGTCATACCACGAAATTACAAAAGCTACCGTATCTTGGTCAGTTTCTGGGGTTAGGCCTTGAAAATTATATACCCGAAATCAGGAAGTTAAGCCGGTTTGAATGAATATAATCATGACTAGGTTACGATAATTTTCGAAAATTTCAATTTTCAGAATTTTCAGAAAAACTGAAATTTCTGAAATTTCGCTTACTTCTAATTTCTAACCATCCCGATCCAAAATCGAAAATTTCAAAAATCCAAACAATTTGTCATTTCAATCTATTTTCTCCGACATTCTGATAAAACCTATCATTATGTTTTAATCCCCAGACATCGAAAACAAGAAAAAATAATTTAAAAATATTCATTCATCATGGAAAAAAATTTCCAAAGAAATTTCAAAACCCGGATTACTGTAGTTGAAACAAATAGTAACTGTGGCAAGAAGCGAGAAGTGAAAAATACAGAAGCTGTTTCAGGCGAAAAAAATGCATTGGAAAAAAAAGAAAGCGTCAGGGATCTCAAAAAAAAACAAATTGGTTAAAAATATGGGGTTTTTATACAAAAACAAGAAAGGGGCGTGGCCAATGAAAAAATATTTTTCAATCGCAAAAAAAACTAATTCTCTAAATGATATGATTAAAAAATGAGAAAACTAGATTATTAACAAGAGGAGGACTACAATGGAGTCGATGGTTGTAGTGGTTTCGAATGGTTTAGGGTTCCCGAGCTGATATGGTTCTGAAAATTAATTTTTGAGAATTTTCATGTAGAAATTCGGAATCAGGAGGTTTAGCCGGTTCAAATGAGTATAATCATGACTAGGTTACGGTCATTTTGAATTTTCGGTTTTGTACTCCTCTCGGACAATTCTGTTTTTTGACCGTAATTTTGTTATTTTTAAGATTTTCGATCTGATTTTAATATTTTTAGAATTAGCAAAGCAAAACGGTTTGAATGAGTATAATCATGACTATACTACGGTGTTTTGAATTTTTCAGTTCTTGGGTACGACTGGAAAATTCAAAAAGTACGGTATCTCGATGAGTTTCCGACCAAGATGAATTCTAATTGTAGATTTGGATTTAGCTCGGTAAGACGGTTCAAATAAGTATAATCATGATTAATTTTGAAAATTTTTGAAAATAACGTTTTTTGATTGGGTCTCGCAACGAAAATTTTCAATTTTGGGATTTTTCTATTTTTGAGGTCTTGACTATATTCAGCTCGCGGAAAGCTTTCAGAAAAGTACCCACAAACCTATATTCTGAGCAATTTTCGATTTTCGGTCTCGTCACGACTTTAAAGGCGCATAGGTAGATCAAAATTGAAAATGGTGCAAACTTAGTCATGATTATACTCATTCAAACCGTCTCACCGAGATAAATCCAACAAAATAAATTTCAAAGCTCTGGGATCAAAGGATAAAAATTTTTATCTCATAATAATCATCTCGCTCCCCTCTACGATATTATTTTTTGCAAACCCCCCGGAACTAATTTTCCAGATATCTCCCAAATTTCAGTTGTTTTTATTTTTTAATGTTCCGAAATCTCGTTCCCTTCATATGACGTGTACTGTCATTTTCAGCTGCCTCGAAAATCTCGACTCTTCCTTGTTATTCCCTTTAATTCAAAACACAAATGACTCACCGAGAAGACCGGAATACACGCCATCGCCACTTTCTGCACACGTTCCACATATTTGTCACATGCGTCGTCGAACACCATCACTCGCATATTGTACATCATTGGTTCGCAGTGGATTGTGCCACCTGGAAGATTCAAATTGTGAACAGAATATTTAAAATTGAAAAATACGCTAGAGTACAGTATGCAAAAGAAAAATATTCGAGAAGGATTCGAACCCGGGACCCTTGGAATAAAAAGCATAGCTGCTCCCATCTGCGCCACACAGCCACTTCAGTGTTTTGAGGTCGAGGGCGTAGATATCATTGCCGGATTTCGAATGATTTTAATTGCAAAATTTAAAAATTTTTCGATTTTTTCAAATTTTCGAAAATTCCGGTTTTATCAAAATTTTGAAATTTTCAAGAGTTCGAAGTATGAAATTTGTACCCAGCATGAAAAATGCGGAATTTTAACTCCCATATTGACTATTTTTGAAATTTTGAAAATTTCGAAAAAATTCGAATTTTTCAAAAAATTTTGAAATTTCAGATTCAGACTAAAATCCGATTTTTCGAGGGTTTTAGCTATAAAATTTACGTTTTGCATAGAAAATTCGAAAATTTGAGCTCCATATTGAATATATTTGAGAATTTTGAAAATCTCGAAAATTTGAATTTTCTGAAAAATTCTGAAATTTCCGGATCTTACTGAAATAGGATTTTTCGAGATTTTTTTGTTAAAATTTGGCTTTAACATTGAAAGTCCAAGAATTTGAGCCCCACATTGACTATTTTTGAAATTTTGAAAATTTCGAAAAAATTCGAATTTTTCAAAAAATTCTGAAAATTCAGGATCTCACTAAAAACAGCATTCCATGTTTTCTAAGTATGAAATTCGTATTCTAGATAAAAAATGGGAATTTTTGAGCCCCATATTGACTATATTCCGATCACTTTGAAATTTCGAGTTACCACTCAACAGGTCACAGGTTCGACCCCCTCTCCATTGTTTTCTCTTTGCCTTTTCTCATTTTACATCATTCGATCCCCTCTAAACAAGAAAATAAAACTCACCGTTAACCTTAACATGTTGACACGAACACTCGACTTCAGAAATAGCGGCAGGTATCCTCTGAAAAAAGTCAAAAGTACATCATGAAAAGTGATGCGAGCATAATTAATCGTGTTATGTCTATCCGGTTTTTTGTTTATTAATTTTCGAAAAAGTTCAACTCATTTCTGGTCAATATTAATAATTGAGTAGTTTTGCGCAGCCTAGTGTTCACAGGATCTACGTGCGGATATATTTTTGAAAAATTAATTTTTTGAACAAAAATATTTTTTTTGCGGAAATAAAAAAAATTAATTTTCCGATGTTTTTTAAAAATAAATACCTTCTCATCATAATTCAAAACATGATGATAGGGGCAAAGTGACCGTTCGCTGAGCGGTTGATCTGGTAACACTTCTGATGATTTATCGATGGGTTGGGCTGAGCAATCTCGGGATTTTGGGGTCAGATGGTGTCGGTGAACTGGTTGGTATTCGAGAAGGATCTGAAATTTTAAAATTTCGGAAAAAAATTTGAAAAAATTTTTGAAAAAATTTTTCTGAAAAAATTTTTTTTGACAATTTTCAAAAATAATTTTTTCCTGAAAATTCAAATTTTTTAAAAATCAGAACAAACTTGTGTATCCGGTTGAAAAAACGAGAACATCTCCTCGTCGCGTCGATTGATAAGTCGAGAGAACGTCTCATGCATTTGTTGATTCGCAGTACTCACACAACTTCCGACACTCCTTTTTTGGTGCCTTCGAGATATTCGGGCGTCTAGGGAGAGAATCTGGAATCAAAATCAGGGTTAAAAAGAGTTTAAAATAATTTTTACTGTAAAATTTTTAAATTTTCGATTTTTTCAACATTTCGAAAAATTTAAAAATTCTGAAATTTCAAGATTTGACTGAAAATCGATTTTTTGAGAGTTTTTAGTATGAGATTTGCATTTAGCATGAGAAATGCAAAGTTTTGAGCCCCATATTGACTATTTTTTAAAATTTGAAAGTTTTAGAAAAATTCGAATTTTTCGTCAAAATTCAAAACTTTTAGTTTTGTGTCCAAATGTGATTTTCAAGTATTCTCACTTTGATATCCAAATTCTCAATGTAATTTCCACAATTTTAAGCCCTATATCGACAATTTTTGACAATTTTGAAAAATTAGAAAAACTCGAATTTTTCAAAAATTCTGAGAATTCAGAATCTTACTAAGAACTACATTTTCATGGTTTCTAACTATTAAATTCGTCATCTGGATGAAAAATGGGGAGTTTTGAGCCCCATATTGACTATATTCCGATCACTTTGAAATTTCGAGTTACCACCCAACAGGTCACGGGTTCAATCCCCCCAGTGGCACTTTCAATTCGAACTTTTTTGTTTTCGTTCGATGTCGCTGCTTTTTGAACCTATTGAATTTTCAAAAATTCAATTTTTTGATTTTTAATTGGAAAAAAACCTTTCATGCAACAACCGATTCCAGGTATTCCTCTCCCTCTCATTCATTCAAAAAGGCTAAGGTGAGGGTGGATGGCTAATCACAGGTTAGAAGCTTAACCCAAATGATAGGTTAATCAAGAAAAACATGGAAAAAAGTGATATTAAGTGCCATTTTGTATTCGAAATTGTTTGTGTAGACATTGGAAACAGGAACAAAAATTGGATATTAGAATGATTATTTCTCAATTGAAAAGTGATGTAAAATCAGAAAAAAGGGCAAAAGAGTGAAATTCAATGAAGGATAATTTTTTCGAAAATTTCGAAAATTTGGGTTTTTGGCATATTCTGAAAATTCTATTTGTGGCTTAAAATCAAATTTTCAAGAGTTTTGAATATGATAATCGTATTTCTCATAAAAAAAACAAAAAATTTGAGCCCAATATTGACTATGTTTGAAATTTTGAGAATTTTGAAAAATTTCAGATTTTTCGATTTTTGTCAAAATTCAAAAATTTCAGTTTTAACTGAAAATGCCGTTTTTTTTTGATTTTGAAATTGAAATTCACATTCTCCAAGTAAAATGAAGAGTTTTGAGCCCCATATTGACTATTTTCAAAAAATTTCAAAAATTCAAAATTTTGAATTTTTTGAAAAATTCTGAAAATTCTGGTTCTGACTGAAACCCAATTTTTTGTGGGTTCTAACTATGAAATTCGTATTCTACATAAAAAAAATAGAAGTTTTGAGCCCCATATTGACTATATTCCGATCACTTTGAAATTTCGAGTTACCACCCAACATGTCACGGGTTCAATCCCCCGGCATTAATTTTTTGCTCTTTTGTTAAAATGGTTTTTTGACGTGGAAATTATCTTCTGAGAGTTTTCGGAATGTTTTTAGATATTTTCTTACAATTTTGGAGTCCATTCGAGTTGACTGCTAGTCAAGTCAATTAAAATTAGCCAAAAAACCCCTATGAAAAAAATTAATTTTCAATTAATTCTCACATTTAAAGTCCCTAATATCGGTCAACATCATAAACCGGTTCACATTTTGAATGAAAAAGTCCTCTTATCATTATACACTTGAATGAAATGTTAGACATAATTGATGTCTATTGGAAAGGTGTCAAAAGGTTTCATAAGCCTTTCTTCTACATTATGCACTCGTTTATTAGTCTAAAGTCAAGTAAAAACATGGAAAAACACAGAGGAAATGTGATTTTTTCGAACATTTCGACCGGAAATTTACATTTTGTTAAAGGAAATGGAATGGAGGCATTTGGACATAGAACTTAGTTCATGGTCGGTTACCGTATGATCAAAAATTTCTCATCTTAAATTTCAATTAAAATCCACATTTCTAGACATTAAAAGAGGAGTAAAGATTAAATTGAACAAATTCAATGTTTCACCTGGAACCCTCGTCTACTATAACACATCATCAGCCCAAACTACTAAATTTCAACAAATGACCAAAAAACTGAGGGGGAAACCGATCTAAAATCAGGCACAATCATCTGGAAATATGCCTCGGGAGAGCTTAGAAGGAGAAAAATCGAAAAAAATTTTTTTTGAAAAATTTCAATTTTTGGCAAAAATTCGAAATTTTCGGAATTTTAGTATTGACTGGAAATTAGTTTTTTGGGGGTTTCGACTATGAAATTTGTATTTTGCATAGAAAATTTGAAATTTTGAGCCCCACATCGACTATATTTGGAATTTTGAAAAATTTCGAGAAATTTGAATTTTTTGAAAAATTCGAAAAATTCGGAATTTTAGTGTTTACTGGAAATAAAATTTCTCTATGTTTTAAGTATGAAATTCGAATTTCTTATCAAAAATGGGAAGTTTTGAGCCCCATATTGCCTATATTCAGAAAAATTCAAAAAATCGGAAAATTTGAATTTTCTGAAAAACTCTGAAAATTCAGATTCTCACTGAAAATGACATTTTTATGACTTTTATCTATAAAATTCAGCTTTTCCACAAAAATGGGGAAATTTTGAGCCCCATATTGACTATATTCCGATCACTTTGAAATTTCGAGTTACCACCCAACAGGTCACGGGTTCAATCCCTCCAGTGACACTTTGTTTTTTTTTCTTTTTTGGTTTCATGGTTTTTTGAAGTGAACATGATTTTTAAAATGCTTTTGAAGAATTTTAGATATTTCCTACACCTTTTTCCAAAGAAAAATGTTTCGAAAATAAAAAAAGTTAAGGTTCCAAAAATTTTTTCTTCAAATTCGAAACCTACCATAATGAAAAGCTGTAAAACTTGTAACAAAACTCGGGTACAGTTCATAATATACAGTAGTCCACAGAGGTGGGGGAAACTCTCTCACTCAGAATAAAGTTCTGGATATGGAATATAATATATATCCCCCCAGCAGCACTCGTCTCATCTAATAGGTCCTCCCCCTCAACCTCTCTCTGTTTTCTCTGCACTCTCTGCGTCTCTTCGACTCGAAATCCCTTATTTTGGCTCCGCCCCCCTTTTTTCCGTGCTCTCACAACACAGACGAAAGGGGGGGGGGGGGGTTCCTGGAAAAGCGAGGGTGGAGAAGAAAGTGGGCGGAGCCTAGAAACTTTTAAAGGTTGCAAAGTGTATGTGTACGTGATTTTGATTGTAGTGTATGTGATTTAATTTTTCAGATTTTTTTGAAATTTTTTGAATTTTATCTTGGAATATAGATTTTTGGTAATTTTTGAAAATTCTGAAAACCAGATTTTCAGAGTTTTTGGATACTGTACTAGGCCTATAATTATCAATTAACCGCTTAGAAATTAAATTAGACCGTTTTTTCGAAAAAAAAGGGAATTTACAGAATTTTCGATTTTCAACCAATTTCTGAACTTTTCACATTTGGGTAAAAATGGCAAATCCAAGGGTTCTGAGCGTGATATTCAATCTCTCCATGAAAAATCCAAAGTTTTGAGCACCATATTGACTATATTTGAAATTTTGAATTTTTCGAAAATTTCTGAAATTTCAGGATTTCACTGAAAATCGATTTTTTATGAATTCTCACTATGAAATTCAAGTTTTCCATGGAAAACGGGAAGTTTTGAGCCCCATATTGACTATGTTTGGAATTTCGAGTACCGTTCAACAAGTCACGGGTTCAATCCCCGCTGTGGCACTTTCAATTTTTATTTTTTGTTTTTATGGTTTTTTGACGCCGAAATGGTTTTCTGAGAGTTTCTGGAGGATTTTGAACCAATTTTCCCATAAAATAGTAGATTAAGCTGCAATTAAAAGTCCTCCTCTCAAAGTAAACAGTTGACGTCATAACGAGTGATCCCCTCTGCTGACCAGCCGTTCCGTCTCATAAGCGACCCCACCTAATTACCTCCCCCCTCCTCTCTAACTCTATTATTGTCTCTTCTTTTTTCTGGACCAACTTGCTACTTTTTTTGCTTCTATTTATGCTTCCGGGTCTTTTTCTCGGTATGTCATGACAATGATGTCATTGTCATTATTACAGAAGAGAGCAATGCACTTGACCTATTCGATTGACCCGGAAAAATGAATGGAGACATTTAGAACCCGGAAATTGTAGTAGCAAAATTATTTTTTGGTTCCTTTTGTAACCAGACAACTTTTTTTGAACGTATTCCCGGGACGGCGAATTTTTGTTTTCTTGTAATATAGTCAATATGGGGCTCAAAACTTTAGATTTTTAGTGTAGAATACCACTATTATACTTGTATCTACTGAAAATGCAAGATTCATCAATATCGAAAAATTTTCGATTTTTCTGAAAATCAAAATTTTGAAAAAAAATTTTTTTGATTTTTGTGTTCTTTTTTTCTTTTATTTGTTATTTTAGTTATTACAATTATTATCCTGTAACGAAAAAATGACTAGAAGCATTTTTGCCACTGGGGGGATTGAACCCGCGACTTGTTGGGTGGTAACTCGAAATTTCAAAGTGATCGGAATATAGTCAATATGGGGCTCAAAACTTTGGAAATTTCATTGAGAATTTGATTGTTATATCTAAAACTTGCAAAAATTCGATTTTCAGGCAAAACCTGAATTTTCAAAAATTTTCAGAAAAATTTAAAATTCTGAATTTTTCAAATTTTTTAAACTTAGTCAGAATGGGGCTCAAATCTCCGCATTTTTCAATCAAAACACACTATTGACATTGACCACCACTGTATAAATTGATTTCAGTTGAATACGAAATTTCAGAATTTCTACCAAAAATTGAAAATTCTGAATTTTCCATAATTTCGAATATTCCCAAATATAGTCAATATGGCACTCAAAACTTCGGATTTCTTATAAAAACACAAAATTCGTAGTTAAAACCCTTAAAAAATCGAATTTCAGTAAGATCCAAAAATTTCAGAATTTTTCAAAAAATTCAAAATTTTCCAAAATTTTCAAAATTTCAAAGATAGTCAATATGGGGCTCAAAACTCCGGATTTTCAAAGAAAAACACGAATTTCATATTTGAAACCAGTAAAAACCTCTTTCCCATCCACAACTGAAACCTTCAAATCCCAAAAAAATCTATGATACTCAATAAAAAATTTCCCATTTTTTCTCCAAAATGCTTCCAATGATCACACCAAAAATCTCGTATTTATTTTTCCAAGTAGGTCAAGTGACGTGTGTGCCCTCTATCCGTGTCTATGGGGCTAGATATCGAATTAAGGGGCTCCAAGGACTCCATCTCCACCAATTTTCCGGAAATTTCCGAAAATAATTAAATTTTCGGGGGGTGCGAAGAAAAAAGCGCAGTCAAACTATACTGTGAATGTGTTCTCTATTTTTATCTCTACTAGCCCTCAGAAGCTATATATAATTACCCTTTGAACCTCCTTAATTGACCCAAATGTCGGGGAGGAATTTCGAAAATGGAAGTTTCTTCGCGAAGAATATAGTCCTTGTTTTATTTTTGGAATTGATTATAAGGACAGACAAAGAAAGGGGAGATATTTTAATAAGGAAGTGGTTATTTGAAAAAAGTCAAGTATTATATGATAACACATAATTTAGTTATAACAAGTACAGTATGTCATGGAAAATGGGAGATCTATTAAGTTGAGACTATTTGTAGATGGATTACAGTATTTGGAAAACTATCTATGAAGCAATACAGAATAGGAAAAATGATAAATTTTACATAAAAAATTTTACAAAAAAATTTTTTTTGAAAAATTTCAAATTTTCAAAAGGGGTCCCAACATTGAAAAACTACCGTAATCCGGGCATTTTTCAGATTACGGAACGACAAATAATATATTCAGACTCAGGAAGTTGAAAGCTTTTGAATGAATATAATCATGACTAGGTTCAAATAAATTTGAATTTTAAGGATTTTTTGGGAGTTTTCAGAGAACAAAATCTACCGTAACTTGACCAATTTTCAGAATTTCGGTTTGAAAACAGTATTTTTGGAATCAGCGTAACAAGGCGGTTTGAATAAATATAATCGTGACTAGGTTACGGTAGTTTTGAATTTTTCGGTTTTAGGGTCCCACTACAAAAACAAACTTTCTATCATAACTAAGTAAATTTTGAGATTTTTAAATTGAAACTAATATTTTGAAAATAAGCAAGTTTAGACGGTTCCAATGAGTATAATCATGACTAGGTTCCGACAACTTTGAATTTTTGGTTTTGTACTCCTCTCGGACAAATCTGTTTTTCGACCGTAACTTTGTTACTTATGAGACTTTTGCTAAGCAACTGGTATGTATTTATTTTATAACTATCTCTATTTTGTTAGTTTACACTTTTTTATTAGCTCCGCCCACAAATATTGTGTATTGAAACAGAACATAGTTTGAAATTCTGACATCTGAAATTTCAAAAAAATTTTTTTCGAAAATTTCAAAATTTTTTTTGTTTAAAAATCAAAATATATCTCAATTCACATTAACATTAATTCCCAATAAAACCTTTCCCTAGTTAACATTCTCCCAAAAAGATCATCAGCCTATCCTTTACCCTCTTCAAATGTACATCTAACATCATTCTTCAAAAAATTTCTTTTTTGTTATTTCGTTAACATTTTTCTTCCATTTTCCCTCAACATTTCGAACATATCAACTTTAAAGAAATGCCGATTCTTAATGGTTTTTTTTTTGATTTTTGAAGAAAAAAAAATTTTTTTTGAAATTTGGAAAAAAAACTTTTTTACAAAATCAGGGGATCTAGTAATTTAAATCAATGCTACAGTATCAACAGTACCCCCTATTGACTTTCAACCCCAAGAAAAATAATTTCCTCACTTCTTGCAACCCCCTTCTAGACATCTTTTTTCTTATCAATTGTACCCAAAAAGCAATACATAGAGTATTTCAATGATAAATTTAGAAAGGGAAAGAATGATCATTATGATAAATAAACATGATTCTAACATGTGAATTTCATGTTTGAAGCAGATTCTGAAATTTCGAAGAAAAAAATTTTTTCGAGAAAATTCGAAATTTTTTTTTTGAAAAACTACAGTAATCCAGTTGAATTTGCACCAAACTCTAGTCTGTTTTCAGGTTCGTTAATAAGACGTGATTACGGTTTAAAAGAGTATAATCATCACTAGGTTACGATAATTTTAAATTTTTTTGTGTTTTTGGGTCAGTCAAAAATTAAAAACTACCGTAACTCGGTTTATTTTCAGCCAACTTGAATTCAATCTGCAAATTTGCAGTCAGCTCGCTGAGAGCTCCCAGAAAAGTACCCACAAGCCAATATTCCGTGCAATTTTGATAATTCGGGTCCCACCACGAAAACCAAAAAACTACCGTATCTCGTTCAATTTTAAGTTTTTCGTTTCGAAAATGCTATTTTTGGAATCAGCGCATTATTTTAGTTCAGATGATCATCTACAAGCCTATATTCTGAGCAATTTAAAATTTCAGGTGCTATGCGTCTTTAAAGTCGTGCAAAGACCCAAAATCGAAAATTGCTCAGCATATAGGCTTGTGGGTACTTTTTTGAAAGCTTTCAGTGAGCTAAGCACGATTCCGTTCCATAAAAAGTTCAAAAGTTGAAAAAAAACCCTGTAAAAAAGAATTTCGTTGTGAGTGCAAAAAAATTTATTTTACCTAAAATTCGAAATTTTCGAAATCCTCAAAACCCAGTCAATATTATATTCATTAGAATTGTCTTAACCTGATGATTCCAAAAATATAATTTTCTAGACCCAAATCCAAAAAGTGACCGGATTACGGTAGTTTAAAAGAAATTGTCAAGCACCAATCTTCAAAGATCGTGAAGAGATTCCAAACTACACAATTTTTCGTCGGAAAATGAAAGATGAGCAACGAAACAAAGAAAGAGTATGTAGTCTGATGCTTGGATATAAATTTTCGGGGTGGTCCGTGTGTAAATCTATTAATTACCGCTTCTCGGCGGGACTCTCTGAAGAGGAGGGGGGAGGTCTGTGTTTTCTTGGTTTTATGGTGGAAAGGGGTACTGTAGGTTAGGAGATTTAGCATTGTCTTGTTTAGAAGTGCATTATTATCAAATTTTTATGGAAAAAAACCGAAAAAAATTTTTTGAAAAAAAATGGGAAATTTTTTTTCTTCAAAAAAATATTGAAAATCTGAATTTCTAAGAACTTCCAGATATTTTCATAGTGATATTCGTATTCTCCGCTCCCATTTACCCTTATCCAGACGGTTTTCAGACGATTTTGGAAATTGTGCATTTTGTCGTAGAGGTGTTTGCACACAATCCCAACTACAGTAATCCCCCGGAAATCCTTATTTTAAGAGATAGGGGCCCCCAGAAATTGGGGATTAGGTCAGTTTTTGTCAATCATTTTGAATTTGGAATCGGATTTTTGTAATTTTCTTCCGAAAAGTTAAAAAAAAATTTTTCGAGAAAAATTATTTTTTTTAGTTGAAAAAAAGAGTATTTCAAGATTACTGTAGCTGTAAAAAAGTAAAATAAAATCAAGTATTTTATTATTATTATTAAAACCAAAAGGTACAATTAAAGCTATGTCTCGAAGTAATTATAGGCACAGTCAGTAGGTAATCAAAAATTCATAGCCACCAAAAGCTAAAACGTCTGGAATGGGAAAGGGATTTTAGGTGTTTCTAGGTTTTTTCAGGCCTGTTCAGGCCTTTTTAGGCATTTTCAGGCCATTCAAAGTCCCAAAAATACCGTAATCCCTCTTCAAAAAATAACCCGTAACACAAAAGAACAACACAGGGCAGAAATGGGCGGAGCTTAATGGGATGATGATAACATGAGAAAGTGGTGAACCCGAAATACAGTAAGAAAATGATATGATGAGGATATGAGAGAGAAAAAATGAATTTTAAGCTGAGGAAGTGGCACCGCCGGTGATCTCGACGACGACGTGCTCGACACGAGTACCACGGATTACTGTAGTCTCAGGAGGCGGAGCGATTTTTGTGTCTTCAGAGGAGATGGTTGCCTGGAGCAATTGGGTTAATTGAAGTTTATTAATGGTTTCAAAAAATTAAATTTTTTTTTAATTTCAAATTTTGGGTCTCACCACGAAAACACATTTTCTACCGTAACCCTGTTATTTCTGGGAATCGGGATACTACAGTTAGATATTTAGAATCAGCTCGTTAAGCCGGTTTGAATGAGTTTAATTTTGATTAGGTTCCAAAATATTTCTTTTTCGTTTTTGGGCCTTTTTTTGGGTCTCGCCACGAAATCCTTCATTCTTGAGATTTTTGCATTTTTTATGTTTTCACTAGCCTCAGCTCACCGAGAACTTTCAGAAAACTACCCACAAGCCTATATTCCACTGAATTCGAAATTTTCAGATCCATGCGCCTTTAAAGTCGGGGTGAGAACCAAAATCGAGAATTGCTCAGAATATAGGCGTGTGGGTACTTTTCTGAAAGCTCTTTGTGAGCTGAATGTAGATTTATTAACGAAACAGCAAAAATTTCCAAAATGAAAGTTTTCGTGGTGAGACCAAAAAAAATATTTTGACCTCAAAATCGAAATTTTCAAATTTTTTGGAAATTAGTCATGATCATACTCATTCTAACCGGCTTGACTTGCTTATTTCAAAAATTTTAATTTCAAGCCCTAAGTTCAAAAATTGACCGAATTACTGTAAAAAATCCGGAAAATTTTTTTTTACAAAAAGTAAATTTTCGAAAAAAATTTTTTTTCAATTTTCCTTATAAAAGTGCACTCAAATATGCAGATGTGTCTCTTTTCCGAGAACTATGTATTACATTTAAAAAATTGTGACTGCACGGATAAAGGTTATAATTAGAAGAAGAGGGAGGAAGTGATGTTTGACCGGTTATCCCCTCAGACAACTTTTTGCTCTTTCCGCTTTATTAGGTTCCGGGAAATAGATGAACTTTTAAATTTTTTGATCTCAAGGTCGTAGGATTACGGTAGAATAAAAATTTTGAAAAAATTATTTTTTCGAGAAAAAAATTCTTTTGAATTTTTTGTTTCGAAAAATTTTTCTTCCAGAATTTTTCTTCAGATTACTGTACCTCGTATTTCGGTGGATATAGATACTGTATGTTCAATGGTTGTACTGTAGGCGTTGTTAGATGATGTTGATTAGCGAACTGCCGATGTACCCCGATGGGTCTGGCACCCGAGGGAGTGGTTCGGAAACCGGGGGTCAGGTCTTTGCCGATATCCGAATAGAGTGGAGGTGGAGCGTCGACTGACGTCACAGCTGAAAAGAAGATTACGGTAGCAAAAATTTAATTTTGAGAAAATTTTTTTTTAATTTTTGGTCAGGAAAAACCAGAAAATTAGGTTTTTACTGCCGAAACTTTATTTTCATGCTTTCAAACTTTGAATTTCAGAATCAGGAGGTCATTTCAGTTCAGAAAAGTATAATCATGGCTAGGTTTCAATTTTTTGAATTTCGGGTCTCGCCACGAAATGCGTAAAAGTACCGTAACCCGGTCAATCTTAGTCCAAAATGGAAGAAATATATATTTTTGGATTCAGCATATCAAGAGCTTTTGAATGAATATAATCATGATAGGGTTACGATATTTTTGAAATTTGACCCCATGCGCCTTTAAAGTCGCGCCGAGACCCGAAATTAAAAAATTACCGTAACATAGGCATGATTATACTCATTCGAATCGTATTGACTTGATGAGTTCAAAAAACAAAGAATGGAAAGTTTGCACGAAAATTGACTGAGTTACGGTAAAAAATGTGTTTTCGTGGCGAGACCCAAAATCCCAAAAATCAAAAATCCGTCAAATATAGGCGTGTGGGTACTTTTCTGAAAGCTCTCGACGAGCTGATCTGGAAAATTGAAACGATTTCCAGATCTGACAAAAATTGACCGGATTACTGTAGAAAAAAATGTTGAAAAAAATTCGAAAAAATTTTTTCTCAAAATTTATAAATTTTTGAATCTCTACAGTAGTTCAAAGAACACTTTCAGATATTTCGAGAAAATCACTCCACTATCAATTTTCCGTTATCAACAAATGTAACATCATTATTAGACATTCTCTCTTATCAATGAGGCAAAAGGGTTTCCCCCGAGAAAGGAGCATTTCAGTGGCAATTAATAAATTGCATCAGAATATTCTTTTCTCGTGGATTACTGTACTTTAGCACTTACCAATATCATATTTCGGTGGCGGCGGAAGTTGGCGTAGAATCGAAGCGATTTGGGAGGTGGAGGAGGCGGCCGATGCTCGAAGTGTTTGGACTGATGGGAGGGTCGCTGGAAGATAGGGGTACTGTAGATGGAGAATATTTAGGTTTTGAAGGAATATGGTGATAGAATGAAATTTTTGAGGCAAACATTTTTTGAAAAATTATTTTTTATTTTCGAAAAAAAAAAAAATTTTTTTTCTTCAAAATTTTTTTTTCAATTTCTGAAATTTCCATTCATTTTCCGCCACTATCACCCTGAAATTCGTATTCTCCGCCCCCTTTTACCCCTATCCAGACGGTTTTCAGACGATTTTCGGAAATTGTGCATTTTGTCGTAGAGGTGTTTGCACACAATCCAAACTACAGTAATCCCCCGGAAATCCTTATTTTAAGAGATAGGGGACCGCAGGAATTGGAGTTTAGACTAGTTTTTGATGAGGATTTTGAATCTGATGTCAGATTTAGAAGATTTAGAAGTTTTGGAAGAGAAAATTTTTTTTGTTGAAAAAAAATTTTTTTTTCAAAATTTGCAAATCTTCAAAAATTGATATCAACCACTCCTAGAGTGTTCTTTTTTGTATTTCTTGTCATCCTAATCGCAGAAAAAAACCGGTTCCTTCAGTTTCTCGAATCGGTTTCCGGTGACACCGGTCCAAAAACCATCTGCGTCTCTCGTTATCTCGAGATATCGTTCTCGAATACGGTTGGCGACGAAATATATATATTGGGTTCGAAGTTCATTATTATCTTTTTTTTTCAAAAATTTTTTTTTCTGAGTCAAAAAACTCACGCCTCTCATAACTGCGGACAACTAGACATACGACACACAGACAGAGAAAAATGATGAAAATGATAGGGCAAGAGGCGACGAGAATCACTTCCCATAGTTCTGTCGTTGCGTTTCCTGGAAAAAAATTATTTTTTTTCTGAAAAATTTCAAAAAATCGATACCTGCTCGTAGCAGATGGGGTTCCGGAGTGGTTGGCACAATTAGGCTGTCCATGTGGAAGGCGGACTGCAAAAATATTACTTTGAAGGGTGAGAAATTTTAAATTTTTATCATTTTAGAGCTAAAAATAGGAGAAATAATAAAATTTGAAAATTTCAAAAATTTTTCAAAAAATTGAATTTTCTAAAATTTTGAAACTACCGTAATCCGGGTTAATTTATCAATGAACAACGTTTTTATAACGAGAATCAAAATAGAAAAATTGAGAGCTTCCAGAAAAGTACCCACAAGCCTATATTCTGAGTAATTTTGATTTTTTAACAATTTGGGTCTCACCACGAAAATTCATTTTCTACCGTAACTTGAGTAATTTTGCGCTAATCTGAAATTTTTTGTGATTTTTGTTTTGAGCTAGTCAAGACGGTTCAAATGAGTATAATCATGACTAAGTTACAGTAATTTTTAATTTTTCCGTGTACTCCTCTCGGACAAAATGTGTTTTTCGACCATAGCTTAGTCAATTTTGAGATTTAGGCTTTGAAGTTTATATTTTTAGAATTGGCAAGTCAAGACGGTTCAAATGAATATAATCATGACTAGGTTCTAACAAAAATTTGATTTTGACTTTAAAGGCGCATAGGTAAGTCAAAAATTGACGTCGTCGGAATATAGGCTTGCGGGTACTTTTCTGAAAGCCCTTAGCTTACTGATTTCAAAAAAATTATAACAAGATGCTATCTTTCAAAAATTTTCAGATTACGGTAATTTCAAAGATTTTTCGAAAATTCAATTTTTGAAAAAATTGGAATTTTTTTGAAAATCAAAATTTTCGAATTTCGAAAAAAAATTTTCAAAAACAACAGTAATTAATGAAGCTAAAAAACTATAGAGTCACAAAAAATGAAAGAAATTTACCATTTTGTTTTAGGAAGACAAAGGGTGGGAATTTCAGTATATGGAACTATGGAACACCAGTAGAAGACAAATAACCAAAAAAGGGGGGACAAAAGAAAGTTGAAAACAGTTGGAAATTATAAGTGGGAGGGGTCAAAAACAGGTTTCTTCTCTCTCTTATCATCAAATAGGAACAAGTGAGAGAGTATTGGTGGAGAGGAGGGTGGGTGAGAGATGGAGAGTCAAGAACTACTTATTGGGTGGTCATAGAAGTTTGTACTGGAAATGACCTTGGGTTTAAGGGGATAGAATGATAGATTTTAGAATTGAAATTCAGTGTTTTTATAGTTGACCCTGAATTTTCAGTATTAGGTTTGAAAACTTTTTTTGTTGAAATTTTGAAAAAAAAAATTTCAAAAATTTTTTTCAAAGTGCAAAAAATTAATTTTAATTCCAAATCCATCGATTATCTTCAATTATGAAAACTTCATCTTGGTTATGAAAAAAAAATAAGAAAAATTTTAAAAAAATTCAAAAAACTTTCATTTTTAGAAATTTTTCAAATTTTGGAAAAATATGTTTTATATCGAAATTACGATAATTTAAAATATATCATTTTTGACTACAAATTGATTATTTTTATTAATAATCTCCAATTTTAAATTTTTTTTTACTTTAAAGCAAAATTCACAAAAAAATACTGAAAACTAGTAAATTTGTGAAATTCCAAAAAATCTCGGAATTTTTGCATTTTCTAACATAACTTTGTCAATTTTGAGATTAGACTTAAGAAAATATTATTTTCAGAATCAGCAAGTCAAGACGGTTCAAATGAGTATAATCATGACTAGGTTACTGTAATTTCGAATCTTTCGTTTAAAGGCACATGCAATAATGAAAATTACAAAAAGCGATTTTTTTGAATTTTTATTATTTTTGAATATTAAAAAAATTTCCAAAACACAAAAATTTCCCCGAAAAACTAAACACAAATAAAGCAATTTATCAGAGACAAAAAAGACCATCTCTTATCAATTTTTTCTAGAAAACCTAGAAACCCCCCTCCTCTTCACTCTTATCACAACCTTGAGGTCAGACAACCAAAAAGGGGACGTGGTCACTGGAAACAAAAAAGGGGCGTGGTTTTATTCTTGATTCTATTCCATATTAAAAATTAAAAATTAAAAATTAAAAGTATTGGAAAAATAATTTTTGAAATTTTGAAAAAAAAATTTTTCAATATTTTTTTCCAAAATTTTAAAAATTCAAAAACCAAAAATTTAAAGGCGCATGTGACAATCGGTGTTTTTGAAATACGGGCAAAATGATTTCGGGCGCCGAATTCAAATGGATTTGCATACATTGATGCATATACTACGTAGTTGGCCTTTGTAGGTATGGTCAAACTACTTATGAGTCTCCAAAATTCATTTTTTTCAGGGGAATACAGTAATCTACAGTAGTCTACACTATTTCAGCCAAAAAAATCAAAAAATTCTGCAAAAAATGAAAAGTCACATTACTCTCCACAAATGACCTATTATTTACCATCTTCATATTTTTGCACCAAAATCATAAAAATGTAGAGAAAAACTGATAAAAAGAATCAAAACAGGAACTATTATGCATTGTTATTACCAATTAAACCCCTAAAATTTCGAAATTTCGTCAAAAAATCAAAAAATTTCGGTTTTGAAACATCAATAATCAATTATTTTATCATATTATTATGTTATGATGTCTACAAAACAAACTTGAAAAAAAACAATAAGAAAGGTCTAGAACAGTTTTAAATAAGTTGGTAGCGCAGAAAAAATATGAAAAATGAGAAAAAATTGATTTTTCGAAAAAAAAAGTTTTTGTCCGAGAGGACTACACGGAAGCCGCAAAATCAAAATTATTGTAACCCGGTCACGATCATACTCATTCGAACCGTCTAGACTTGCTGATTTCAAAAATATTGTTATCTGAACCTGAAAACTAAAATCAACCAAGTTACGGTAATTTTTAAATTTTCGTGGTGGGACCCAAAGTTCAAAAATTAAAGTTTTTTGGACCTAGTCATGATTATACTCATTCAAACCGTCTAGACTAGCTGATTCCAAAAATACAAGTTTCATGAACATAACCCAAATTTGGATCTGATTACGGTAGGAAATCCGAAAAATTCAAAAAAAAATTTCAAAAAAATTTTTTGAAGAAATTTTTCTTCTCCAAATCATTTGTCTTCCGACTATTTATACGAGTCTAGGAAGCTCATCGCGATCAAAATTCCAAGTTCATCAAACCTTATTTCGTGATGCAATTCTCATTATCTTCCTGTATATAGAGTGTTTTGATGACAAATGACACAATTTAGTGATTGTTCAGAATTCACTGTAGGAAATGATGACATTTGATTTTTTAATTTTCAGAAATTAAGTTTTGTGCAGCAAACTGCAGAAACTAGAAATAAAAGTTTTTACAAATTTTTTGTCCGAGAGGAGTACACCAAAAAAATTTAAAATTCTAAAATTCTAGTTAAGATTAGGCTTATTAGAACCGGCTATACTTGCTGATTTTTAAAATGTTTTTTTCGAATCAAAACTCCCAAAAATAACAAAGCTACTGTCGAAAAACAGAATTGTCCAAGAGGAGTACAAAACCGAAAATTAAAAAATTTTGGAACCCAGTTAAGATTATACTCATTCGAACTGTCTTGTTTGTCTGATTTCAAAAAAATTATTTTCAAATCAAAAATCCCAGAATTGACTGGGTTACGGTAGAAAAAGTAAAAATTTCAATTTTCCAAAAATAATTTTTTTAGTCTTCATTATTTTTGTGAGGTTTATGACTAATAACATTTCAAATTTGAGATAATTGACGAAGAAAAATGTTTTGAAGCTCAAAAATATTGTTTTTGGTTTTTTGAAATGGTAGAAATCAAATTTTTCAAAAAAAATTTTTTTTTCGAAATTTCTATTTTTTCATTTTTCTTACTAGAAATTTGGTCATAACTATTCAAATAACTTTTCAAAACCAAAACACCCTTTGGTTACTGTCCTAAACCTATTCTACAGTACCCGGAAATCCCAAAATCAAGAAAAAAGCCCCAAAAAACGACCATAAGTGTATCTCGTGGGGGTAACTTACATGGTCAACAAGAAGACAAACTAATCAAATTAATCGAGAGAAAAAAAAATGAGAACCAGTTTCCAAAAAATCATCCCCCTCTTTCCATCATCATCTTCTTCTGCAAACATCCCCCTTTCTAAGAGGAGAGAGAGAGAGAGAGAGAGAGAGAGAGTGAGAGGAAGGTCATTGTCTGTCGTCTCTCTACTCTCTACACTCTCTCTCTCCCTCTCTTAAAACTGAATTCAAAGAAACGATGACCGGAAAGTGAGAGACGAAGAATTGGTCAAAAGTTATGAATTTTCGATGGGTTTTTTGTAGGTCAAGTATACAAATATTTGACTCTTTTTTGGGTGAGTACTTGAATTTGCTACTTAGGTACTGTAGGAAAATTTTTTTAAAAATTTTTCGAAAAATTGAAAAAATTTGAAAATCTGAAATTTTGGAAAAACTACCGTAACCGGGTGGATTTTCGGATTTGGACATTGAAATTAGTATTTTCAGAATCAAAAAGTCAAGACGGTTTGAGTGAGTATAATCATGACTAGGTTACGGTAATTTTCAATATTCGAGTTTTGGGTCTCACCACGAAAATACATTTTTTACCATAACTTGGTCAGTTTTGGTGCTAACTTAAAATAAAATAGAATTTAAGAATCAGCAAGACAAGACGGTTCAAATGAGCATGCTCATTACTAAAATTTTGGAATTTTTAGAATTTGAAATTTTTTGTTCGTTAGTCAAAAAATTCGAAAAAATTCAATATTTTTTCATTAAAAAAAGTTTTTATTCGGAAAAATCAAATTTTTTAATGAAAAGTGTCTCTAAAAATTCCAAATTCTCTAAAGAGGAGGTGGAGCTTTATCCGAAAGTCTAATACCCAATCTTTGGAAGTGAACATCAGATCCCCCCTCTTCTGTTGAACAGATTATATAAAGGATTTTCGGAAGATTTTTTTTTTTATATTATTAGATGATCAGAACTTTTTAGATGATTACCGGATGAAAAATAGCTTTTCTCGCTGAAAATAGGTATTTTCTAGATTTTCTAAAGATGTTATGCACCTTTAAATCTGAAAAACAGTAAGATGTAGAAAGTGATCATGATAATGGTCTTGTGGTTTGGATATTTGAGTTTAGATCATCATGAGCTTTCAAAAAAGTACCCACAAGCCTATATTCTGAGCATTTTTGGGTCTTGCAGCGACTTTAAAGGCGCATGGATGAGTCAAAATTTAGAATGATCCAAACCTAGTCATGATTATACTCATTTGAACCGTCTAAACTCGAAAAATTTGAAAATGCTTGTTTAGAACTAAACATCTGAAAACTAGCGGAGTTACGGTAGTTTTTCAATTTTCGTGGTGGGACCCAAAAATGAAATTTTGAAAATTTGTCGGACCATGTTCATGATTATAATCATTTGAATTGTCTTGACTTGCTGATTTCAAAAACACCTAAAAATTTGGAGTCACCGTAACCTAGTCATGATTATACTCATTCGAACCGCATTGACTTCCTGATATTGAAAATATTATTTTCAAATCGGAAATCTCAAAATTGACCAAGTTACGGTTGATTTTTCAAAAAAAAAAAGAAAAAAATCAAAATTCAATTTTTTGAAATTTTTTCTTCTTTTTGTTATTTTTTTTCCGTATTTTCAAAATTAACTACAGAAAAAGTTCAAAGGCGCATAGTGCAATGGTCAATATTCACATTTTGATTTCCTAGACACCTCGGTGCACAAACCTTATCACCTGATAATTTATATCAATGAAATTGGTCATTTTAATCGTTGAAATTGACATCACAACCCCCGCAAAATGAAATTGGAAGGAAAAATACAAAAATTATTTCTGTGACCATAGGATTAAAAGGGCAACAGTAGAAGAGTTATGGTTTAAAGGGGGGGGGGGGGGGTCAAAAATGGATTACTGAATAAATTTTTATTTTTTGGTTAGTGGTTCTTGTTCTATAGATTTGAAAAACGTGACAATCAAAACTAGAATTTGAAATTTTGAAATTTTGCAAAAAAAATTGTTTCTATACCTAAATATAGTTTACTTGGCAACCTAGTTTGCTTAAGTACCGTAATCTAGCCGCTTCAGGTACCGTATCATAATTTTAAATTTTTGTGTGATAGACTAATCAATTGTTAACATTTTAAGCCAAGAACTATCGAAAAATATGAAAAACTGACAAAGTTACACTATTTTGAAAAATTATGAGATATGAAATTTTAGAAAAAATACCGTAACTCGATGAGTTTTAGGACTTGGATCTAGAAAATGATATTTTTGGAATCAGCAAATTAAGACGGTTTGAATAAGTATATTCATGACTAGGTTCCGGCAACTTTTGATTTTTTCGAAGTTCTGGGTCCCCAAATTTAAAAACTTCCGTAACTAGGTCAAGCTCTCGGCAAGCTGAATCAGAAATTTACACCGAAAATTTTGAAAAAATAAAATTGTTCAGGTTACTGTAGAAAAAAATTTAATAAAAAATCCAAAAATAATTTTTTCATGTGTTATTTTCATCTCAAAGTTCTAAACATACCCATAAAACCTGATAACCGGTGCACGTACTGTGCTCAGATGACACTTTAAGCCGATTTATTTCGAGACATCATTGATGACGTCGCTTTCAATGCGGTTTCCACGAAAAATAGAATTTAAGAACTTATTGAAGTGTTCCGGAGTCTACGGAGGAGAAGACAAAGTTGAAAACAGAATTTGGGTGTGGTCAGCATTTTTTTTTTGAATTTTGAAATTTTATTTCAAAAAAAAATTTATTATTTTCTTTTTTTCGTATTTAGATAATTTTCCCAATATTTCAAAAACCACCTCCCACCTCCGAGTTTTCCTAACCCAGAGAACCTCATGATATTAATAATAGGTGGTTGTCTATTGGAAATAAGAGAGAATTCTCATGGTTCATTGGTTTCGGACAAGGAAGGTATGGGCGGTTATTAAAGGAACATGGAGGGATAAATAATAACAAATATGGAAAATTATTTGATAGAAAAAACTAGTAAAAATAACTGAAAATGGCTGGAACCCGGTGGAAATTGATCAAAAATTTGTGAAAAATCGGCAAAAAAAATTTTCTCCGAATTTCGAAAAAAAAATGAAAAATAGTTTAAATTAGGCCTAAATTAGGTGTTTTAGGCCTATTTCTAGCCTTGATCAGGCCTTAAAATCCTGGAAAAGCCGAAAAAATGACTTGCCTGTGAATTGTGAGAAGTCTCTTCTACAACATTGCAGAAGAGCCAACCAATGCACGGAGGAGGTGACATCCGTCTGAAAATTCAAAGTACAGTAATTTTTAAATCAGACAACTCTAAAAATTCTAAAAAAAAATCGAGTTTCCTTGAAAAAAATTTTTCCGAAAATTTCAAACATTTGCAAAATACGTCATAAATTAGAGTGTTATCAGTCGGAAATAGCTGTAAATTTAATTATAGAACGGGAGTTGACTGATAAGAATGAGTCGATGACAACTTTCGGGTTTGATCTGGAAATAGACTTGGAAATATTGAAAAAAATAGGGGAAACACTAGAAAAATAGAGAGTTTTTTGAAAAATCAAGAATTTTGGAGGGAATTCGAAATTTTAGATGACTGAAACTAGTTTAAAGCTCTTCTGAACACGAAACTCAATAATATACAGAAAAGGCAAAAAATGCAATCTCAAAGTGCCACTGGAGGGATTGAACCCGTGACCTGTTGGGTGGTGACTCGAAATTTCAAAGTGATCGGAATATAGTCAATATGGGGCTCAAAACTTCTCATTTTTGATGAGGAACACACATTACTTATTTAGAAATCATGAAAATTTGATTTTTTGTGCTAGTTTGAAATTTCAGAATTTTTCTGAAAATCTGAAAATTCTGAAAATTTTCAATTTTTAAAAAAATGGTCAATATGGGTATCAAATGTTCGGAAATTGTAGGCTGAAACATAATTTCGCATTCAAAACACCTCGAAGAGGCAATTTCAACCATTATCTCAGGTTGTTGGAAGAAAACTTAATTTTCAAATTTTTCATAAAAATAATTTTTTTTTAAATTTACAGGAGGAGTTTCTAAATTAAATCGCGAAGTTTCTAAAAAATTGTTACTAAACGAAAATAGAATGACTCCAAACTATTGAAAATTTGATTTTCCACCAAAATTCAAAAATTTAAATTTCGGTTGAAAATTTGAAAATTCTGAAAATTTGAAAATGTTCAAATATAGACAATGTAGAACTTAAAATTCTGAATTTATTGCCAGGAAAACAAAGTAATAACTAGATAAGCAGAAATAGTCACTTTCAGTCATATTTGTAATTTTTGGAAAATTCCGAAAAAAATCATTTTTCGCAAAAAAACTATTGAAACACTTGAAAAACCTTTCCATCTGACCCATCATAGAGAAACCAGAAAACCAGAAAAACAAAACACACGTGAATGGGCGGTTCCTTCTCTCCTTTTTATATCTCTAGAGAGAAGGGGGAGGCTAAGCGCCCTCCCCCTTTTTGATTTTCAAAAAAAAGGAATTACTTGGTTAATAATTTGAAATTCAAATTTAAATCGTAATCTATAAATAGCATAATAACAGTACCTTTTAAAGGTCACCGTAATCCGATTGGTATGCGGGAAGATGTGGTGAGGAGGACACTGAACTGGACTTTGGTGATGATTTTCTGGTTTCATGGCCTTTTTTTGATGATTATTCTATTAAAACAGATGTTCAATAATCAGCATTTGAAATTTGAGTTCCAAAATGATTTTTATAAATTTTAGAAATATTGTGATTTTTGAAAAATCTGATAATTCTTTGTTTCTCCAAAAGTTGGAAATTCTGATTGGGTTTTCTAGATGTCTTTCATTGCAAAATTGAGAACAAACATAAAGTTTATGAAGATTTGAGCCCCATACTGACCATATTTCAAAAAATTGAAATTTTTAAAATTTTCAGACTTTTGGTTAAAATCTGAATTTTTAGGTTTTGACTGAAAATTGATTTTCGAACCATTATGGACATTATGGTTGGATTCCTCATGAAAAATGGTGAATTTTGAGCCCCATATTAACTATATTCGAAAAAATTTCAAAATTTCAAAATGTCGAATTTTTGAAAAATTACATTTTCATGACTTCTAACTATGAAATTTGAGTTCACTATACAATTTCCAAAATTTTTTACCTCATATTGGCCGGTTTTCAAATAAAAATTATTTTTCAAAAATTCGAAATTTTTGAAAAATTCTGAAACTTCAGGATCTCCAAGAAAACAACATTTTCGTGTCTTCTAACTATAAAATTAGTATTTAGAATAAAAAATGGAAAGTTTTGAGCCCCATATTGACTATATTCCGATCACTTTGAAATTTCGAGTTACCATTCAACAGGAGTTACCATTCAACGGGTTCAATAGTTTGTCCAGGCATAATGAAAAATTCAAAATTTATTTTTCAATAAAAAATAAATTCATTTGTATAATATACGGTATAAAATAATAGTTTTATAATGAGAGAAATAATTTTTCGTTGTGGATGATGCCCTCTTTACACTCTTCTCGAAGTGCAGCACACGCATTGAATAGCACGGTCTGGAGAGTTGACATCGTCGTGCTTGTTGTGTTTCTTGTCGGCGGAGAGCTTTGGATCAAACATCATGATGATTCCGACGACTGGCTGCAAAATATTTTTTTAATTTTTTGTAACTGAAGTGAAATTCTGAATTTTCAGAATTTTTGAAAAAATTCAAAATTTTTAATTTCTTCAAATATGATTAAAATGAAGTTCTAAATTTTTGAAATTTCATGAGAAACTTGATTATAGTAATTAAAAACGTTAGGAATCTCGTTTTCAGCTTTTTTCAGAATTTTCAAATTTTTACTGAAAATGAAAAATTTCGAAAAAAGTTAATTTTTCAGAATATAGTCAATATAGGGCTCAAAATTTCAGAGTTTACATGCAAAACACGAATGTTATACTTAGAATGACAAAAAATGCTTCTAGATGTCAAAATTCAAAAATTCAAAATTTGGATAAAAATCGAAATTTTTCGAAATTTTCGGAATATAGCCAATATGGGGCTCAAAATTTAGCATTTTTTGTGTAAAATACGAATTTTATAGTTTGAGCTATCAGAAAATCCAATTTTCTATCCAATAATCCAATTTTTTAAAAAAGTGAAAAAATCAAAATTTCAAAATTTTCCAAAAATTAATTTTCTTTCAGTTTTCAAATTTAAAACTTACAGCAGTGTTTCCAGAAGCACGAGAAGAGATTGAGCAACAGTTTTGGCACGATTTACGGTTGAAGATGGCGGTGTTTCTGCATCCCTGACGTTCGAATGGGCGTGGTCTCTGGACATAGGATGGTTGTCCGTAGGATGGTCCATAGGAGTTAGATGGGGCATCTGAATACAGTAATCTTGAATGTTCAAGTACAGTAATCCCATACCATTGAAAGTGTTGGCTCCACCGTAGTTGTTGTTGTTACCGGAGTCTTGGGCTGGAACTCCGTAGTTCTGTCTCTTCACACGATCTCCTCTTCCGTGGTGTCCGTGGTGTTTTCCGTCTGAAAATGAGGATTAAGTTTATTCCGGCAAAATTTGAAAAAAGGCAAAATCAAAGTGCCACTGGGGGGATTGAACCAGTGACCTGTTGGGTGGTAACTTGAAATTTCAAAGTGATCGGAATATAGTCAATATGGGGCTCAAAACTTCTCATTTTTCATAGAGAATACGAATTTTATAATCAGGAATCAAGGAAAATCGATTTTCAGTGGAATTCTGAATTTTCAAAATTTTTCGAAAAATTCAAATTTTTTGAAATTTCTAAAATGATCTTTTTTTCAAAAATATGGTTGATATAAAGCTCAAAATTATACAAGTTTCATAGAAAACATGGCTACACTACCCGGAAAGACAATATAAAATTATTCTGTGCCAGAACAGAAATTTTCAGAATTTCCACCGAAAATCGAAGTTTTTGAAAATTTTTCGAAATTTCTTCATCAACATAATAATGTTCAAAATTCAAAACTCTTATCAAAAACTCAGTTACAGTACTCATAAACCCTCAACTTTCATTCTCAGATAGTTTTGAAATTTCAGAATTTTGAACTAAAAAAGAAAAATTTTTTTTGAAAATTCATAATTTTCAAATGTAATGGGACTTAAAATTTGAGCTTTTCCATAGATAATGTGGTTACGGTATTTCGAAAAAATTGAAAAATGTCAATTTTAGATAGATTTGAGTTTTTTTCGATTTTGACTGAAAATTTAAAATTTTTGGAAATTTTGAAAGTTCACAAAATTCTACAATTTCCGAAAACAAGCCTAAAATTTCAGAAATATTATTCAGAAATGATAACGGTTTTCAAAGTGTATGAAATTAACATTTTCAGACAAAATTTAAAAATTTCGAATATTTCGAATAAAAAATTTTTTTCAGAAACTTTTTTTCCAAAACTACAGTAACCCACTTCTAAGTCCGACAAGTGGGAAGGAAGCATGAACTGAGCAATAGTTGACATCGAAATTCGGAAACTGGAAGACTGGGTACTGTGGTTGACTGTAGGATGGTCCACCGTATCCTCCTCCGTAGTGGGCTCCCGCTGGGGCGTCCTTCACTTCGGCGGCTGGCTGGAAATGAGGAATTTAGAATTTTTAGAAACTACAGTAGTCTTTAACGTTTAACTTTCCATTTAAGACTACAGTAACCCTCCACTTAAAACTACAGTAACCCTTTAGAACCTACAGTACCTTAGAAGCAGCAGCAGCGGGTTGTTGTTGCTCAGTGGTAACAGCGGCGGAAGCAGCGGCACAAAGTGCCAGAGAAACGAGAATCCATGTGGAAGAGAACATGACTGGTGGAATCCCCCGGAGCCTTCTCCTCGTTTTATACTCCCCGCAAAGGGGGCGGGGCCTAAAATCATGCGGAATGTTGGGGATGAAGGGAGACTGAGCGGTACTGTAGGTGATTGGATATTAACATGAAATGAAATTACTAGTGATACTGAAATTTTGGAAATAATTCAAAACATTCGAAAATTCGAAAATTTGTGAAAAATCTGAAAATTCAAAAAATCTGAAATTACAGTAACCTAGTCAATATTATACTCATTTGAAGCGTCTCGTTTTGCTAAATTCAAAAATATTTATTTAAAAACGGAAATCTGAGAATTAACAAAGTTACGGTCAAAAAACAAAATTGTCCGAGAGGAGTACAAAACCGAAAATTCAAAGTTGTCGGAACCTAGTCATGTTTATACCCATTCGAAATGTTTTGATTTGCTGATTTAGAAAATACAAATTCAAAAACAAGAATCTCAAAATTGACTGGGTTACGGTAGTTTTTTCACCTTCGGTCACTATCGTTCTGTGCCAATATGGCTGAAAAATTGAAAATTGCTCATTTTTCCCTGTTCCGAGAGTGTGGTAAGTTCTGAAATAAGGTAATACTGAAAATAACTGTGATTTCTGAAAAAAAATTTTTTTTTATTAAGAAAATCAAAAAAATTCTGAAAATTCTAAAAATACTGAAAAATAAAAATTTTAGGAATCTGTTTATAATTATATTTATTCAAACTGTCTTAATCTGCTGATTTCAATTTTACTGATTTCGAATGAAAAATCCCAAAAATAACAACGTTACGCTCAAAAAACCTTTTTGTCCGAGAGGAGTACAAAACCGAAAACTGAAAATTGCCGTATCCTAGTCATGATTATACTCATTCAAACCGTCTTGACTTGCTGATTCTGAAAATAATAGTTTCAGTTCAAAAATCAGAAATCCGGCTCAGCTACGGTAGTTTTTGAGAGTTTCAAAAAATTTTCAGATCCAGAAAAACAAGTTTTTTTTGAAAATTCTAAAAACTACCGTAGTCTAGTGTGTACTTTGATCTTCCCCTTCCTCTCCCCATTCTGCACACACATATTGCAACATTAAACTTTTCTCATTCCATGATCACCAGATATTACACTCTCCTATGTGACCTCTCTTCTTCTTCCGACGAATCACTTTTTTCAGATTTTTTTTCTTTTTTATTTTCTTTTTTTGTCTCAAAAGAAGAATCACACATTCCATCTTGATTGAAAGCTTCTGCTCTCTCGCCCACTCTCTCTTTCTTTGATCTGGGATGGGACAGAAATCAAATTGAAAATATATAGACAATGATGATAAATGGAATGTGCGGGGGAAATGGTGAAAAGATTCCGGATTCCTTGTGATAATGGTCTTAATGGAGTCATGGGAAACAAATGAACAAAGTACAGTATCCTGAAAAAAATTTTTTTTCGCAGGTTGAAAACTGAAAACTACCGTAACCCGGCTGGTTTTGAAAATGTCCGCACGAAAATGTTATATTCGGAATCAGTGAGCCAAGACGGTTCAAATGGGTATAATCATGGCTAGGTTACGGTAACTTTGAATTTTTAAGTTTGTACTCCTCTCGGACAATTCTGTTTTTTGACTGTAACTTTGTTATTTTTGGGATTTTTGACAAGAACTTTATATTTTCCGAATCAGCGTAATCAGGCGGTTGGAATGCTGTGAGTCTTGACTAGATTTTAAAAACTTAAAATTTTTTGAATTTTCAAAATTTCAAAATTTTGGATTTTACTGTAACCGAAATTTAATATTTACTCCGGGTCTCTTGTAATAAGCCGCTATTTCATTTCGAAAAATAATTTTTTTTTACAAATAATTAGTTGCCTTTTCGACAAGAATTTTTAGATTTTCGAAATTTAGAAAAAAATACTCTAAAAACTACCGTCAATTTTTTCAGTCAAATTTCATATTTACAATTTTTTATTAGTATTTACAAAATTGAGACAATTCTGTTTTTCGCCCGTAACTTTGTTAATTTTCTGATTTTCGACTGGAAAAATAATTTTTCGGATTCAGCAGGTCAAGACGGTTCAAATAAGTACAACCTTGGCTAGGTTACCGTACTTTTGAAATTTTCAATTTTTTCAGAAATTTAAAAAAGTTTTTTCTTGATTTTCAAAAAATTTTTTTTTTCCGAGTTCCATGTGATTTTTAAATTACAGTATATTTTTTTCTCAAGATTTCCGGAATTTTCTCATCATCCATCATCCCCCTCTGTGCTCCCTTCCGAAAAATGGGGGCGGAGCTTAGAGATAGAGATATAAAACCGCTGCCCCAACGTCTTTCTATCCCATTCACTTTTCTCGAAGGAGAAAATGAAGACATCTCTTCTGCTCACCGTCGCCTCACTGGCTACCGTACTTGCGGCCAAGGTATGATCGAAAATTTTTTTTTCCAAAATTTTAAAATTTAGAATTTACAGCCAGCCACCACCGAAGAAGTGAAGACCGACGCGGCCGCCGGTCGCTACAATCGTCGTCCATCATACGGTAACAGTAACCCAGGATACGGTAACGGAGGAGGAGGATATCCATCCTATGGACCAGGATACTGGCAACCACTTGTTCAGGATCGTGAGTTTTATTTTATTTTTTGTAAATAAGTTAGAAGAAAAAAATTTCTGTAACTACAGTAATCCTTAATTCTCGAAAAAGCACAGTGAAAGCTCAGTTTTGAGCTATTTTAATTAGTTTTTTTTGCTTATTTAATATGCAATTAGTCTTAATTTAACTTGTTTCAGTATTTCTGACATTAATTCAAAAAAATTGTGAATTTTCATATTTTTTCGAAAAAATTTTAAAATTCCGAAAATTTCGAAGTGATTGGAATATAGTCAATATGGGGTTTAAATCTTTTCATTTTTATGCAGAATACAAATTTCATAGTTAGAAGTCATGAGAATGTTATTTTCTGTCGGATCAGAAATTTTCATTTTTTGACCGAAAATCTGAATTTTCTGAAATTTTTTGAAATTTCAAAATTTTTTCGATATTACAAAGTTGAGGTTCAAAGTTTTACAAATTTATGGAAAATAACAAGAGAATAGCTAAATCCCTCAAAAATCTTATTTTCAACCAATTCTAAATTTTTCGAAATTTGACTGAAATTTTGAAAATTTTGAAAATTCTAGATTATCCAAATACAGTCAATATGGGGTTCAAAAATTCCTATTTTTCATGTAGCATACAATTTTCTTTGTTAGAAGTCATGAAAATCTCATTTTCAGTGATTTTTTGAAGTTTCAAAATTTTTCAAAAATTCAAAAATTCTGAAATTTTTTATTTTTTATTTTTTTGAAAAATTGTCAATATGGGTATCAAAACTTCAGATTTTTTATGTTTAGTCTGAATTCCGTACAGGAAGTTACTAGAAAAGCGATTTATAGTCAGAAATGTAATCTTTTTGAAAAAATGAATTTTCAAACTTTTAAAATTTTCGAAAATTTTTATTTTTTGAATTTTTCAATGAAAAATAATCTTTTTGGCTTTTTACCTTAATTAATTTTCGATAAACTTTATATTTTAATTTTAAAACAAACAACCAGTTTATTTGATAACTAACAAATTCCCAATATATTCTAGGTTTCGTGTGTGACTTGGACGCTTCCGTCCTCCTCGTCGTTGACTCCAACCGTCACCACCATCACAACAACCGTAATGGATACTACGGTAACCCATCAGTTCCAGCCAACCGTGCCGTCCGTGTCAAGTGTTCCGAAGTGGCAAATCATGATGAAGACTCGTGCAACTTCTGTTGTCAACAGACCGCCCGTCGTGATACAACTCTTGCTAATGATAAACTCTTCGGATTCTTGGCTATTACCAAGACAGATGATGATGAGACATTCAAGAGAGATAAGAGAGATGCTTCTCCAGAAGATGATGACGATGATGATGATGATGAGGGAAGAAGACGTGGAGGAAGACGTCATGGAGGAGGAGGAAGATTCCATAAGGTCGATCCAACTTATGTTGTCGAAGCCGACTGGAATGCACCAAAGTACCATACCAATGTGAAATGCGTCTGCTGTGCCCCAAGACCAACTCCAGCTGCTCAGGTTAGTTTTTTTGTTAAAAAAAATAGTTTTCCTTTATTTTCGACCAAGTCTAAGCCTCAGGTCATTTTAGACTATTAAAAAAATTCTTAGCTTTCCGAAAAAAAATCTAGCCCCTAAGGAATATTGAACCCGTGACCTGTTGGGTGGTAACTCGAAATTTCAAAGTGATCGGAATATAGTCAATATGGGGCTCAAAATTCCGAACATTTTATGAAAAAGCCGAATTTCATATTTATAAATTCAGAAAATCACATTTTCAGTGATTTTCTGAATTTTCAAAATTTTTTGGAAAATTCTAATTTTTCGAATTTTAGAATTTTTCTAAATATAGGCAATATGGGGCTCAAAATTTCCCATTCTTTGTAGATTACAAAATTTGTTACTAGAACTGTCAAAAATAACTCTAGATGACAAAACTGAAAATTTCAGATTTTCACTAAAATTCTGAAATTTCGTAAAAATCAAGATTTTTGGAAATGACTATATGGACTGAAATTTGACATATTTTCTATGAAAAACATGATCACTGTGCGTAAACCAGAATTGAAAGTCATTCAAAGTCAATTCTCAAAATTTCGAATTTCGGAATTTTTTGAAAAATCAAAAAATTTGGGTTTTTCAAAAATATGCTTATTTACGGAACATAGTTGATACAAATTTTGAAATTCACTGTTCTCATGAAAAGAATAATTACTGTATCTGAAAACGATAAAAATCAAGTTTACAGCAAAAATTCAAAAATTAAGAATTTTTTGAAAGTTCGAAATTTTTCCAAATGTAGTCAATATAAGGCTCAAATTCTATTAATTTCAATGGAAAATTTAAAAACAGTACCTAAAAATGCTAGAAAACTTTATTGTTAAATTTCCAGATTTTTGTCCGGAAACTTGAATTTTTTGAAATTTCTGAAAATCCAAAGAACATTTTTTCTGCAGAACCCATCGACCTACAATAACCCATCAGCTGCTTCAAATCCATCTGGATACAACAATGGAAACACATTCAACACTCAACCAGTTCCAGTAAACACAGCCACCGCCGCCCAACAACCACTTGTCGACTCATGGCAATCCTCCGACTCCACATGGTCATCCGATGCTCCAGCAGCTGCTACCAACACTGGAAACACTTGGCAAGCACCTCAAGCAGCCCCGTCGACTAACTGGCAAGCAGCTCCAGCAGCCCCTTCTACCAACTGGCAGACTCCATCAGCTGATACTGGTGCCAACTGGGGAGCTGCTTCTGATGCCGCCGCCCCGGCCCCTCCACCAGCTGTTACTCCGGCTCCAATTGCCGCCGCTTCAAATACTTATTAATTCTCTTTATTCATTGTGATTTTATTGTCGGAAAATGTTTTAATATGTTTTGATTCAATCGAATAAATAATCTTCTCTTTGAAAAAATTTGTTTTTTTTAATTTGAAAAAAAAACAAAATTTTGATTTTGAAAAAAATTTTTTTTCGAAAAATTTAAAATCTCAAAACTTCATCTTGATTTTTGAAATTATGGAATTTCATTATAATTCTCAAAATTAGCTCACCGAGAGCTTTCGGATGATTACCCACAAGCCTATATTCTGAGAATTTTTTCGGTTTTGGGTCTTGCAACGAATTTAAAGGCGCACAACTGAAAAGTGAGCACAATAGTGGCGTGTGGGTTCTCTTCTAAACCGCCTTAGCTTGCTTACTCTAAAAAATATAGTTTCACAGTCGAAAATCAAAAACTAACCGAGATACAGTAGTTTTTGTATTTTCGTGGAGGGACCCATGATCCAAAAAATTTAACTTCACAGTAACCCAGTCATGATTATACTCATTCGAACTGCTTTGTCTTGCTGAATCTGAAAATAACAATTTCAAGTCAAAAATCCCGAAAAAAACAGAGTTACGGTCAAAAAACAGAATTGTCCGAGAGGAGTACAAAACCAAAAATTCAAAGTTATCGTAACCTATTTAAGATTAAACTCTTCAAACCGTATTAACGTCGCGAAATCGAAAATATTTTATTCAGTGCTAGACTCCCAAAATTAACCGAGATACGATAGATTTTGTATTTTCGTGTTAGGACCCAAAACTCAAAATTTTAAGAAATTCAGAATATAGTCAATATGGGGCTCAAAATTTTGCATTTTTTATGAAGAATTCGGCTACCGTACTCGGAATGGCTTGAAACTTAGTTTTCAATGAGAATTGGAAAATTCTGATTTTTTGGAAAAAAATGAAAATTTTCGAATTTTTGAATTCCGAAAAAAAAACATTTCCTAATGTTAAAATGTCAATTTTATGTTGGAATAACTGCAAAAATTGTAAAAAAAAATACAAAATTTCTGTCCCTGATCAATATTTATTGGTTTATATGTAGGTATTATGTGTTCAATTACAGTAATATAGATAGAAGGTACAGTAATCCAAGAAGGGTAAATATTTAAAAAAAAGAGAAGGAACTTGACATGGAATGGAATCATTGGAATCATTGAAACAGGGAAACAAATGAAATGTGAATGAGGATCGATGGGTCAAGGATAGGGGGGGAACAAATTCCAGTTTTTTGGTGAAATACAGTAAGAAAAGCATGGGAAAATGGAAGGTGAGAATCATCAGTACTATTAAAAAATCAAAAAGGAATCGATTTTAGAAGAAAAATGGAAAAACGAAAAAAAAAAATTTTTGTAACAAAAAAAAAATGAAAAATTGCTCATATCAAAAAAATCGGTTCAAGAAAAATCAATTTTAGCGGGGAAAAAACATGGAATTCAAAATCAGCGTACTGAGAGCTTTCAGAAAAGTACCCACAAGCCAATATTCCGAGCAATTTCAAATTTTCGGGTCTATGCGCCTTTAAAGTCGGAGCAAGACCCAAAATTGAAAATTGCGTGGAGCCTGGTCATGATTATATTCTTTTGAACCGTCTTGACTTGCTTAGGCCGAAAATCAAAAAATTTTTGAGTTCAGAGCAAAACAAGAAGAGTTACGGTAGAAAATGTGTTTTCGTGGTGGGACCCAAAATTGGAAAAAACTCAAAATTATCGGAATATGGGCTTGTGGGTATTTTTCTGAAAGCTCTCGATGAGCTGAATCTGAATTTCATAATGAAATATAGACTTTTGTAGTTTTAGTCAGTGTTTCATGGGAATAAGGTAGGTGGGTGTGGAAGGTAGGGAAGTTGTGAGATAACGGTATGTTAGTGAAATCTAAAGGGAATTCTAGTGAAAACTGCCGGGAAACAAAGAAAATTGAAGAAAGAAAGCAAAAAAACGGGAATTAAAGCGGGAAAACGGTGATAATGCATCAAAAATCGAAAAATTATGACGGAAAATTAAAATTTTCGAAAAAAAATCAATTTGTCGGAAAAACGTCTATGAAATTTGAATTCAGCTCACCGAGAGCTTTCAGAAATGTACCCACAAGCCTATATTCCTTCAATTTCGAAATTTGAGGTCTATGCGCCTTTAAAATCGCGACGAGACCCAAAATGAAAATTGCTCAGAATATAGGCTTGTGGGTGTTTTTCTGAAAGCTCTCGTCAAGTTGAACATAATGGTGATGTTTTTAGAATTTTTGGGTTGCGGTAGAGAAAAAATTTCGAAAAAAATTTTTTTTCGCAAAAATTTTTTAGACCTGATCAACCTCCATCGCTTGTGGATCTTCAGTTGGGGATACTGTAAGAGATCTATACGCGGGACCCTCGTCTTCCGAAGCATCTGTCTCAGTGTTAGCCATCGCCGACATTTTATCATCTTCCTCCTCGGGGATCACAGGGATCCCTGGAGGCGGGATCAACTGTGGAGGCTCCGCCCCTTCAACGACGTCGATCATCTCGGACTCTTCTTCGGTTCCATTACACAATTCCCATCCCTTTTTCTTCCACAAATCATTATAAAGGCCAGCTTTAGTGGTCGAGTGACCAGCCGAGTCACGGGTTTTGACCACTGGCTTCTTCGCTTTTTTCGGCTCTCTTGGTGGTGGTGGTGGTGAGAAATGAGTAAAATGGGCTCCACGACGTGGCTTACGTGGCTTCTGCTTCTTCTTCTTTTCCAGTTTATAGGCACGAATGTGCTTCTGAAGCTCCTTGAGACTGAATGGCGTTGGCTCGATCTTTAGAGCAGCTTCCTTTGCACGTTCTTTCTCGGCTATACGCTCGTTCACTGGAAATAACTTTTTTTAGTTTCTAGAAAAAAGTTCGAAATTTTGGAGAAAAAATTTTTTTTTTGAAAATTTGAAATTTTGAAAATAAATTTTTATAATTCCTGGTTTTTATTGCAAAAATCGGATTCAGCTCCTCGAGAGCTTTCAAAAAAGTACCCACAAGCCTCTATTCTAAGCAATTTTCGTTTTCGGGTCTATGCGCCTTTAAAGTCGTGGCGAGACCCAAAATACAAAATTGCTTAGAATATAGTCGTGATTATACTCATTCAAACCGTCTCGACTTGCTGATCATGAGAATAAAAGTTTCGAATCAAAATTCTCAAAATTCGCCGAGTTACGGTAGTTTTTGCATTTTCGTGGTGGGACCCAAAAAGTCTAAGATTCAAAATTATTGGAAATTAGTCATGATTATACTCATTCGAACCGGAAAGACATGCTGATTCCGAATATATAAATTTCCCGACTTAATACCGAAAACTGACTGAGTTACGGTAGTTTTTCAATATTCGTTGTGAGACCCGATAGCTCAAAAATTCGAAATTGTTGGAACCTAGCCGTGATTATAGTCAATTGAAAAAGATTAGTTCGTAAAATCTAAAACTAAAAAATTTTTGAGTTTGGATCAAAACAACGCGAGTTACGGTAGAAAATATGTTTTCGTGGCGGGACCCAAAATCGAAAATTGCTCAGAATATATGCTTGTGGGTGCTTTTCTGAAAGCTCTCGACTAGCTAGAAACGATGCTGAAAATTAATTCAAGATTTCTCCAATACCGGAAAAATTTAAGAAAATTTTAAAAAATCAAAAATTTTTTCAAAAAAAAATTTTCCAATTTTTTTCCAAACTTACAGTCAGCCACTGCTTTATCGTATTTCTGACGATTCCATTCGATTTCTAAGAAATCTTGCAAATAGCAATTCTGCAACTTGGCCGGGACATGTTTCAGTGGGACCCATTCGTATTTATCGTCAAGACGCCAGCAAAGGTAGAACTCGATGTACTCTTTGCCGAGACGCACGTCGTGAACTCTTTTGACCTAAAAATCAAAGGTTACTGTAGAGATTTCAAAATTTTTAATTTTTTTATTTTTCGAAAAAAAATTTTTTTGAAATTTTGAAAAAAAATTTTTCTGAAAATTTTGAAAAAATTCTAAAATCTGATTTCATATTCGAATTCCTCGTCAAAAACTGATCTGAACCCCAATTCCTGGGGTTCCCTATCACTTAAAAAGGATTTCCGGGGGATTACTGTAGTTTGGATTGTGTGCAAACACCTCTACGACAAAATGCACAATTTCCAAAAATCGTCTGAAAACCGTCTGGATAGGGGTAAAAGGGGGCGGGGAATCTGAATTTTGGGATGAGAGAGGCTAGAAATGAATGGGAAGTACGGTTTTGAAAAAATCGAAAAAAAGTGAAAAAATTTTTTTGAAAAATTTTATTTTTTTAATCGGAAATTTTTTCTAAAATAGTTATTCTACGATACTTTTACATATTTGCTAGATTACTATAGCTTACCAGATCAGCAGCACACAATTTGTGCACTAGCGACGATCTTGGTTCCTCCGAACCCCGCTTGCGTGGTCGGCTGGCTCTTTTTGATTTTTTGGCCGCCGCTTTTGCTGAAAATTAAGGAAGTTATTGTAGTCAAAAATGCTAGATACAGTGATTAACACTACTTTAGAACAAAAAAAATTCACAAAAAAGTTTTGAAATTTTCGAAAAAATTTTTTTTCGAATTTTTTCTCCCAATTTTTAATTTTTCTACCGTAATCTCACCTTGTTTAGCTGCTTCATCATATTTCTGCTTCATTTCCTGATCTTCCAACAGCTTTTTAACAAAATAATTCCGACGTCCACCACCCAAAAAGTCCATTGGAACCCATTGCTCAGAGTCGTTTTCTTGCCAGATGGCGTGAAATTCGACGCGTTTCTCATTGAAACGAACGTCGATTATCTTTTTTAGCTGTAATTTATTTTTTTTAGAAAAATTTTCGAAAAAAATTTTTTGTGTTGAACTTACCAAATGATTGCCTTCCTCGAGGAGCGGTTTTTTCGGTTCCGGTGGCCCGGACATTTTCTGGAATTATTTTGTTTTATTCATATTGTTTATTTAAAAAAAAGAATTAGGAAAGATAAAATTGCAAAAAATCGAGAAAAAAACAAAAAAAAATTTTTTAAATTTTTTTACTTAAAATTTTTTGAATGAAAAATTTTAAAATTGCTCATTTTCTTTACAGATTCGTACTCAGCACGCCGAGAGCTTTCAGAAAAGTACCCGCAAACCTATATTCCTTTCAATTTCAAATTTCGGATGCTATGCGACTTTAAAGTCGTGGCGAGACCCAAAATCGAAAATTGCTCAGAATATAGGCTTGTGGGTATTTTTCTGAAAGCTCTTGGCAAGCTGGATACAACCCGACTATTCAAAAGCTAAAAATCCCCAAAATAAAGGTTTTCGTGGTGAGACCCGAAATTGGCCTAAAATTCACAATTTCAAAATTATGCAAAACTAGTCATGATTGTACTCATTTGAACCGCCTTGACTTGCTGATTACAAAAAATTAATTACCAAAACGAGAAACTCAAAATTGACTGAGATACGGTAGATTTTGTATTTTCGTGGTGAGACCCGAAAACCGAAAATTCAAAACAGCCGGAACCTAGTCATGATTATACTCATTCAAACCGTCTTGACTTGCTGAGTCCAGAAAAATTATTTTCAGGAAGAAAATTGGAAAACTGACCGGGTTACGGTAGAAAATAGAAGAAACTTAACAATGCTATTTTTAGGCCAAAAAAACTAATTTTTCTAAATTTAATTTTGGAGAAAAAATTTAAAAGCTACCGTAACCTATGGGTGCTGAGAGAAAATTAAAAAAAATAGTCCTTCATTTTTAATTGCAAAAAACGGATTTTCGAAACAAACTTTCAATTAAATATTAAAGGAGGACTGCAGTCATTATCGACTCAAAAAATTTATATGTAATTCGCCCTGAAAAATCTCATTCTGCCCTTAATTTTTCGTGAAATTTCCTCTAAAATGCTCCAGTTGCGAGCAAGCCGAGAAAGATATGATTATGGTGGAAGAGTTTTTCAACCTCGGCCACGGGGTTTTGGGACGCCCTGGCGGACTTTTTTCGTTCTTTTTTCAAAGTTTTATATTTGTATTGAATATATCTTCTCATTAACAAACTGAAACTTCGAAAAAAGAACAAAAAAAGCCGCCGAGGCGTCCCAAAACCCCCGTGGCCGAGGTTGAAAAACTCTTCAACCATAATCATAAGTTTTTCGGCTTGCTCGCAGCTGGAGCATTTTAGAGGAAATTTCATGAAAAATAAAGGGCAGAATGAGATTTTTCAGGGCGAATTACATAGAAATTTTTTTGAGTCGAAAATGACTGCAGTCCTCCTTTAATTGCTAATTATGTTGATCATTAATTAAAATTTCTTAATTTCAAAAAAAGGGGCGTGGCTTAAATTTTTTTCAGCGCTCTTACAACTCAGTAATTCAATAAGCTAAGTCAATCAATGTGCGGAAATAAGTAAAGAAAGAGAGAGAGTGAGTGTGAGTACGCATGGGTCAGGTGAGTTGAGAGTCGTTATAGCAACATGAGGACAACATGAGAAGGCGGAAAGAGGAAGAGGAAATGAGAGAGATGAAGGGATGAGAGAGATGAGGAGATGAGAGAAGGTGTTTGGAGGAGAATCAAATGGGTTGTAATAGGCAAAGAGGGGTGAGATATGTCATGGTGCACACACCACACACGGATTAGGTATTAAGTGAGAAGACAGGAAAGAAGAGGAGAGAGATTTGGTGTCTTAAAGGGTTATTATTATTTGTTTACTACTGTAGTTTATACGAAAAAAAAATTAAAATTTTGGAATTTTTTGATTTTAGTCAGTCTCATAGTACTTACTTGTTCACACACATAATTAACATCATAACAAAATAATTATTCAAAAAAGTGGGCGGAGCCTATATATTTTTAATTTTTGTTATCAAACAGTAAATTGATTATAACAAGCAATAAATAGTGAAGTTTTCAAAAATTTGTTAGTAGCCTGTGTTTTTGTCTGTTAAACAATATATTGTAAGACCTCTAATATTTTTGGTTGCTCAACTTTAACAGCTTTTTTCTCGATTCCCAGTGGAGATATTGAAAAGTGATCAACTAATAAAATATTTTTCTTAATGTGAGCAACATTTTGTTAGTTGACCATTTTTTAATATCTCTATTGGGAATCAAGATAAATGATGTTAAAGATGCAACTAGAGATTTTGCGGTATATTACATAACATATGCAATATAAGATCAGCAACTGACAATTTCTTGGAATCTTTACTAGTTATTATTGTGCTCTAATTTATTCATTGTTTGATAACAAAAAAAATTAAAATATATAGGCTCCGCCCTATTTTTTGAATAATTATTTTTAATGATGTTAATTATGTATGACAAGTAAGAACTAAATGAAGTAATTTCTAAAAAAAATTTTTTTTTCGAAATTTTTTGTATTTACTGTATCATCATAGTCTAGTGATCATTTAATTACAAAAAAGCCAAAAATGTAGGCTCCGCCCACTTCAATATAAATGGTAGTTTGCTATTCTATTTACATGATGTTGATTTTATACATGTAAAATAATATCTAGCAAAAAAATTTTTTTTTTAACTTTATTCTCTTTTCTCATTAATCTAGTCCGGAGTATGACATTATTAAAAAGGGAGAAAAGGTTACCCACTCTCTCTTTTTATGCTAGTTAATCCTGCCGACCACCGCTAATGATGTTAATTTGAGACGCTTAGTACGGGTGAGAGGAGGATCTCATACTAATTGCCCTGATTAAGATCTGTTACGCCGTAATATGCACCTGTCACCGATTTATGAGGCTGCCATATGATTTTTCGGAATGATTCGGAAATTTCGTTGCGGGCCCCAAAAAATCAAAAATTTCGAAAATTTTTGAATCTAGTCGAGATTATAATCATTTGAACCGTCTAAACGCGTTGATTTTGAAAATATTAATTTCAAGTCAAAAATCTCAAAATTGACTGAGTTACGGTAGAAAATGTATTTTCGTGGTGAGACCCAAAAAATCAAAATAGCCGGAACCTAGTCATGATTATACTCATTTGAACCGTCCTAACCTTCTAACAACGGCAATATACGTTTTAGGTTGAACATCCAAAAATTGACTGAGTTACGGTAGAAAATGTATTTTCGTGGTAAGCCCGGAAAACCGAAAAACTCAAAACTTTCGTAACCTAGTCATAATTATGTTTATTTGAAAGCTCTTGAGGCTCTGATTTCGAAAATATTAATTTCAGACCGAAAATCCGAAGACTAACTGAGATACGGTGATTTTTTTATTTTCGTGGCGAGACCCAAAGTCCTAAAATTTCAAAAATATCGTAACCTAGTCGTGCTTATACTCATTCGAACCGCCTTAACTTGCTCATTACGACCGTATTTTTTTCTAAGCCCAAATCCAAAAGCTGACTGAGTTACGGTAGTTTTTCTCTTTTCGTGGCGAGACCCATGGGCAGCTAATTCGACAAAAGGGGTACTGTAATAACTAAGATTTGTCGAAAACAACCCTTTCAGCTGCTTTAATGTAATAAGAGGAGAAAAAAAAGTTTTTCGAAATTTTTCGAAAATATTTCGCAATAATGCAACGTTGCATTATGTAGATGAATTATGAAATTTCAAATTTTTTTTTGAAAATTCATTCCATTTCCTGTTTTCATCTCGGTAAACCCTTGAAAAATAACAAAAACCCCGCGAAAAACCGCCAATTTTAGGCCCCTCTGGCCTAAAATAAAAAATCTTGGCTCAGTGCCAAGTGCGATTAAAGGCGCCTAAATAAACCGGGGAAGAGCGGAAAAGAGCGGAAATAGTTGGAATAACATTGCTAATCCTAAAAATCCGAAGAAAATGAATATTTTGCAAAAAAATTTCGAAAAAAAATTTTTTTCCCCAAAAAATTTTTCTCGAAAAAGAAGAAAACATTTGATACTCAGTCAAAAGTACGCAGTCAACAACAACGAAAAAAAGCAAAACATGCGCCCTCATGACACGTCGCAACAGAGGAAGAGTGAGAGAGGAATAGAATAGAAAGGGGGCGTGGCTTATAGGGCTTGTTGAGAAGAAGATGCGGGGAGAGTGAGAGAGAGTGAAGAGACGCAGACAGAGAGGAAGAGGAAAAGAGGAGAAAAGAACGGACTGTTCCGCGTGATATCCCTGGCGTTCTTGTTGCTTGCAGAAGGTCAAAAGGGGCGGGGCTTAAGGGAAAGGGGCGTGGCCTAGTGATAAAAATAGTGATAAGGAGCTTGGGAATGGTCTGAATATGAAGAAAATGAATGAAAATATGGTTTTTAGACTGAAAAAAACAGAAAACCCAAAAAAAATTTTTTCGAAATTTTTCGGAAAATTTCAAGAAATTTCAAAAAATCTGAAAAATTCGAAATTTTTATTTTTTTTTTTAACTGGTTGACATCCTTCTCAAACAGGTTTTTGAGCCGAGAAAAGCCACAAAAACCAGGTTTTTAGCCCTAGAAATAGGTGGAAATGGGTTTTCGAAAGTGGAAAATGAAATTTCTAGAGCAAAAAAATTTTTCTCAATTTTTTTAAATTTTTCGCTAAAAAAAATGATTGAAAATAGGTTTTTCAGCTCGAAAAATTAATTTCACATCGTTTTTCAGCTCTCAAAACCATCAAAAATCATCAAAAACTAGCGATTTTGAGCATTTCAGAGGATACTTGGCACAGTGCCAAGTCTACCAGATTCGGCTGTTTTCACCTGTTTTGGATAATTTTTTGTGGCAAAAACGTGAAAAAGGCTATTTTAGAGCTTGAAAATAAAAAAATATCAAAAATCAGTAAAAAAAAATCCAAGAAAATTTTTTTGGCTTCGTTCCAAAAAAAAATTTTGAGATTTTTAGGGGAGGTTCCGGTAGTCAGAAAAACGAAAGTTGACAGGAAAATGAGCTTTTTCTACAGTAATCTTGAAGTAATTAGAAATTTCAAGAAAACAAATTTTTTCGAAAAAAAAATGAAAAAAATTTTTTTGTTTTTGCAAAAATAGAAGAAAACTTGGTTTTTCGTACAGAAACAAGGAGATTTTATAGTTTAACAGTGAGCTATAAACTTTCTTTGCCGGTTTTTCGTTGGTTTTTTGGTTTTATGGATACCTATGAGGGGGGCCCTCGGTCGGATGTGTAAATAGAGAGGGGAGGGGGCTCCATGATGATGACAAAGGAAAGGAGGAAATAAAATGAATGATGAAGATGATAGGAAAAAGAAAGAAAAGTGTAAAAAACGATGAAGAAGAGGTCACTTTTTATTTGTTTTAAATGTTGGGGGTGCAGGAGAAGGGATGAGAGAGAGAGAGAGAGAGAGAGAGAGAGAGAGATATGTGAGTGTCTTGTGTTCAAAAAACATATCAAACCGTTTCCAATCGTTCTTGTATAGGAAAGTTGAAAAATACTGTTACAAGAATCAAACAACACACTAATTTTTTCTATCAACATCAATTTTTTTTCAGAAAAACTACCGTAACCCGGCCGATTTTGGGATTTGAGACTTGAAAGAAATATTTTTGGAATTAGGAAATTAAGACGGTTCGAATGAGTATAATCATGACTAGGTTTGAATGATTTTGAACTTTTTTGGTATTTTTCGATTTTTCGAATTTTTTAATGTACTGATTCCAAAATGACCTATTTCATAGTCTAAGACAACAAAATAACAAGATTACGGTAGTTTTTCGTAATTCAAACCCTATCCGATTTGTAAAACATTAAAAATAAAAAACTATCCGATAATATGTTTTTCTAATCTACAGTACCCCATATGTTTTTTTCAACACACTTTTTTCTTTTACAACCGAACACAGCTGGCCCTTTTGGTTATGTGTCAGACACCCGGGACAAGGTCATTGGGAGAGAGAGAGAGAGAAAGGTCAAATTGTCATGAGCAATAGTGTGGTTAGTGTGTAATAAACATTTTAGGGGTGATGACAGAGTATATCTATGATGCATACATTTAGCACAGGGAGCATATATAGTTTTTCTGCCGAAAACTACAGTAACCCGGTGAATTTTCAAATTTTTTTTCTTGAAAATAGTATATTCGAAATTAGAAAGTTAAAACAGTTTAAAAGAGTATGCTAATGACTATGTTTGGATTTTTTCAATTTTCAGTTGAACTTTGAAATTCTGAATTTTCAGATTTGACTGAAAACCCCGAATTTCCGAGATTTTGGTGATGATATTGGTGTTTTCCATGTGAAATCTCGGATTTTGAGCCCCATAATGACTATATTTGAAAAATTTTGAAATTTCAAGAAATTCGAATTTTTGATCAAATTCTGAAAATTTACAAATTGATCAAAAATGGCATTTTGATGACTTCTCATTCTGAAATTTGTGTTTTATATGAAATATTCAGAATTTTGAACCCCATATTGACTATATTTGAAAAAAAAAATTTAAAAAAAAAAAAAAATTTCTGAAATTTCGAATTTTTTGAAAAATTCTGAAAAATCAGTATTTTCTTAAAGATTGAATTTTCATGATTTCTAACTATGAAATTTGTATTCTAGATGAAAAATGTAAAATTTTGAGCCCCATATTGACTATATTCCGATCACTTTGAAATTTCGAGTTACCACCCAACAGGTCACGGGTTCAATCCCCCCCAGTGGCACTTTCATCTTGCCTTTTTTGTTTTCAATGGTTAGGGGTTCCATGTGATTCATAAACAATTAAGAAAAGCAAAAAAGCCGATTTTAAGTAAAAATTTATTTTTTCAAGATAATCATACAAACAAAAATTTTTTCGAAATTTTTTTAAAAACTCAAAAAAAAAAAAAAATCAAGTACAAATCGGGCACTTATACTGACACTTAGCACAATCATGATGTTTATTAACAACTTTGTCAGTCTTCGAAAATTCCTCATGATGAGTGTGTTCATGTTCATCAGTGGCTCCACAGCAGCAGTGGTGGTGGCCGTGGCCTTTCGGGTGGGCGGAGTCAAATTCGGGATCTTTTTCGAGTTGGATCTCGTCATCAGATGTCTTTGGAGATTTTTTGGAAGATTTTTTGTCGGAAAAATTTTTTTCGGGATTTTTTTCTGAAGGATCCTCCTCATCCCTCTTAGCATTCTGGATCCTTCTAGGGATTCTGGAGGTATCAAATTCGAAATTTTCGTCATTCGACATATGATGCTCCTCCTTATCCTTCTCCTCCTCATGCTCCTCGATTTTTTTGATTCGATGACGTCGACGATCCACTTCTGAATCCTCTTCCTCTGTGGAAGGAGCCTTTTTCTTGGATTTTTTGGATTTTTTTGATTTTTTTGGCTTCTCGTCTTCAGATGAGGAGTCAGAAAAGTCCGAAGAATCGGAGGATGATTTTTTAGATTTTTTGGATTTTTTCTTTTTTTTCTTGGATTTTTCATCGGATGAGGAATCTGAAGAGGAATCCGAAGAGGAAGAGGATTTTTTGGATTTTTTCGACTTTTTCTTCTTCTTTTTCTTCTTCTCATCCTCAGAAGACGAATCAGATGATGAATCGGAATCCGATGAATCCGATGAATCCTCCTCTTCCTCTGGATCCTCCTCCTCCACGACCTTATTCACCTTTTTCCCTTTTTTCGCCTTCTTTTTTCTCTTTTCCTCATCCTTTTCCTCCTCAAACGTCTTCTTATCCTTTTTCTTCTTTGATTCACTCTTATGCGTCTCACTATGATGACCGGAATACGACTTTAAAGGCGCATCGTTGCTTGAGGTGATGGGGAGAGTCATTTGAAGGAATCCTGGAATTCAGAAAAGATTTTGAAGGTATCGCGAGTTTTAATATGGATAGATAAATTCAGCATGCCTTGAAACCCCTAAACCCTTAAAAACAAAAAAAAATGAAAGTGCCACTGAGGGGATTGAACCCGTGACCTGTTGGGTGGTAACTCGAATCTTCAAAGTGATCGGAATATAGTCAATATGGGGCTCAAAACTTCCCATTTTTTATGGAGAACGCCAATTCCATAGTTAGAAGTCACCAAAATTCGATTTTCAGGGAAATTCAGAATTTTTCAGAGTTTGGTCAAAAATTCAATTTTTCGAAATTTTCGATTTTTTTTAAAATATGGTCAATATGGGGCTCAAAATGTTGGATATTCTATAAGGAACGTGAATTTCAAAGTTACAAATCATCAAAATGTGATTTTCAGTGAGTAACTTTATTTTCAGAATTTGACACTAAAATTTGAATTTTTCGAATTTTCATAAATTTCAGAATTTGGTCAATATGGGGCTCAAAATCTCGGTAAATCTATAAGAAATCTAAGTCTGGCCTTTGAAAATTCTAAAAAATCATTTTCAGACAAAATCTGAAAAATAAGATTTTGACCGAAATTCAGAATTTTTTGAAATTTTCGAATTTTCAAAATTCTTAAAATATGGTCATTATGGGGCTCAAAATTCCTAATTTTCCATCAGAAATACAAATTTCTACACTTAAACCCCGAGAAATATCTTTTTCATAGAAATCTAGAATTTTCAGAAATTTTGAAATTTCAAATTGTTTGAAAAAAAAATTTTTTTTTCAAATTTTCATTAGTCCTTCGTTATTTCCCACGGTTTTCTCTTTCCCTACCTCCAAGATCTACAAATCCTCCATCCGAATATTTTTTCCATCGATTACTGAAATCCGATGTCTCATCTCCCAGATCAGCTAGGGCTTTCTTTGCCTCCGAACGACTTAACTTCCCTTTTTTCGTTTTCGAATGGGACTCGAATGCGGCTTCTGAATTTAGAAAGTAAAAAAAATTTTGGAAAAAATTCAAGTCAAAACTATCAGAATTGACCGAGTTACAGTAGTTTTCATATTTTCGTGGTGGGACCCAAAAACCAAAAAATTCAAAATTACAGTAACCCAGTCATGATTAGACTCGTTTGAACAAAAAATTTGAATTCAAGGCAAAATATCAAAAATTAGCTTGGTTACGGTAGTTTGAAATTTTGAAAAATTGTGAATTTTCGAAAAAATTTTTATTTTGAAATTTTAATTTTTTGATTTTTGCAAGTTATTTTAAGAGCTATTTTTAGTGTAACTACAGTAATCTTGGATATAAAATTTTATGAAAAAAGAACTTACTGATACTCTTATTGTCAACCATAGTGTAGTTGAAATAGAGTTGAAATGAGTTCGTCGAGAGCAAACTTCTTGTCTTTCGACGCGTCGATCGCCGATTATATACTCTTTTGTTGTCTTATGATCTCTCTCTCTCTCTCTCTCTCTCTCTCTCTCTCTCTCTCTCTCTCTCTCTCTCTTTCTCTCTCTCTCTCTCTTCCCCACACCACTTTTTTCACTTTTTGCGAATTACTCATCAATAGAAATAATGAAATATCTATAGAGGTTTTTAATAGGATGAATAACCCACGAAGACAGATAAGATGAGAGCAGAAGGCAGAAATGACTCATCTTTAAAAATTTTTAATTTTGAAAAAAAAATCATTTTTTCCGAATTTTTTTCTAATAAAAATCTTCACTTTTTCAAAAAAACCAATAGAAAAATCGAGATCTCCGTTTAAAATCTACCCTAAAACCCTTAAAACCCCCTATTCCAATTCGAATTTCCAAGTTAACCGCTTACCAAACGACACTCCGCTATCCCGCTCGGTGAGAGGTGTTTAGCGTCGCTTTAATTTGAATAAAAAACTCCATTTTCAATCGTTTTTCTTCGTTTTTTCTTATTTTTCATGCTGAAAATCAATAAAAATCATGAAAAAATCAAATTTTCAGATGCAAATAACAGGAATAATATCAAAACTCGAAGCAGGATACGCGTATGCTCTCACCGAAAAAGGAAACGTGTTCATACCGAATAGTGCGGCCAAATCGAAAAACGGCGAACAGTTTTCTAGTCTTTTGGACAGGTTTTGTAAGTTTTTTGATTGGAAAAACTGGAAAAATCAGGGAAAACAATTTTTAGGTGAAAAATAGGGTTTTGAGAGAAAAAGGAGGTTTTTTTTCGAGCTGAAAATTGAGAAAAATATAATTTTTATTGCGTAAAAAATAAATAAAATCGAGATTTTTATTAAAAATCTTGAAAAAAAAAGAGTTTTCTTCTGAAAAAAATCTTTCTTAAAAATTAGGAAGTCGGTTCAAAAATTAAATTTTCTCTAGAAAAATTAAATGTTTGTCTGGAATATGACAAAAAATTATTTTCTGCTCATAAAAATCGATGTTCTCTCAGGAAATCATCGAAAATAGTGCTAAAAATCATTTTTTGGCCTGAAAAACTGGATTTTTACATGAAAAATGTGCTAACTTAGAGTTTTTCCAGTATAAGGGTAGCTGAATCTAGCAAAAAACCAGTTTCATGAGTTTTATTGGGAAAAAGATAAAAAATCAAAAAATTTAGAAAAAAAGTCGACAAAGTCTTCAAAAAACCTTTGTTTTGTCGAAAAATCGCATGTTTTCGGCTGAAAATATAAGCATTTGGAATTTTTCCAACGAAAATTTAATTCACTGGATAAAAAACTAAACAGTTCTCAATACTACAGCGAAAACTAACTAAGAACCTACTAAACACATCATTTCTAGAGCAAAATTGTCTAAAAACTCACGTTATGGCTAAAATTCCTGGATAATTCTACCTAAATCCATGTTTTTTCAACTGAAATTCATCAATTAAAACTAATCCGAAGTTAATTCCAGCCAAAACGAGACAGTCCAATTGACTATCGTAAAACAGCCGAATGGCGGAAAGAACGGATGCGTGTGGATGGCTAAATCGGTGAAGAAACTGGAAAAATCGAGTGCCGCCGGGTCTTCTAGACCACTTTCCGATGAAGTACACGGACCGATGGTAGGGGATACTGTAGTTCGATTTTTTAAACACTATTTCAGAACGCTACCGTCACCGTGACAAGTCCGACGTACGCGTTTGCCACCACCGAAATGGGTACGGTATTCATTCCGGGCGACGCATTCGACGCGGATTTTGTGCGAAACGTGGAACGAGACATTCGGATAGGTGATCAGTTGACAGTTAGAATAAAGGAACAAATGGAGAGGAGTGGATGTAAATGGGTGGCAATGGAGGCGGTGAAGAGTATGGTGTTTAAGGAGGAGGAGATCAGAGAGGTAGGCATGGTTTCGGATTTTCAAGGAAGGCTTGAAAAATCAAAAAATTTAAGCTTAATCTTACCCATATTTGGAAAATTTCAGAATTTCGAAAATTTTGAACTTTCTTAAAAATTCCTAAATTCCAGGATTACACTGATAACCACATTTTCATGATTCCTGACTATGATTTTCCGCTTTTCCATAAAAATTGAAAATTTTGAGCACCATATTGTCTTTATTCTGAAATTTTTGAAATTTCAAAAAATTATGAATTTTGGTAAAAATCTGAATTTTTAGATTTTGTCAGAAAATGAGTTTTAAGTCTTTCTAGAGGTTAGACTCTGATTTTTCATATTTTTTCCGACAGTTTTAACCCCACATTGACATTGTGAACCTTGTATTAATAATATTCCGCAAAACTCAAAAATTTCGAAAAACTCGAATTTTTAACGAAATTCTGAAAATTCGGAATCTAACTGAAAACCACATTTTTAGGACTTTCAATTAGAAATTTCGTGTTTTCCATGTAAAATAGATAGTTTTGAGCTATATTTTGACCATGTTCTGATATTTTAAAATTTCGAATTTTGATCAAAATCTGAAATTTCAAGGTCTGACTGAGAATCAGGGTTTTAGATGTTTTCTATGTCAGATTTAAATTTCCCACAACTTTTCCGATATTTTGAGCTTCATAATAACTATTTGCCCATATTCCAGATAGCAGAATCAAACAAAGAGTATGTAATGGGATACGGATACATACTCGATCTTTCTCCGATGGAGGCTCTTGTTCTCGATGAGAAGAAGAACATTTCTGTTCAGTGAGTTGAATCTTTCATGAAATTCTGATAAAAACCTATTTCAGCTGCTCCCTGCTAACATACACCGGCGGAAACCGGGGTAACCGACTGGCGCGTACCCTCCAAGACATCACAAAACCCAATGATGTGGTCATGTACAAGGCCTCCTACACTCCGAATGTCGGATACGACGCAGTCGATTGGAAATTGATAGTGGAAACGGAGAATATGAGGGTGCCAAGAGATGTGAAACAAGCCGACTCGTTTACGCAGACCACTACGGATACTTTGGTAAGCAGAGGGATGATAATCGGCTCTTCTAGGTGAAATTGCCTTCATATTGGTTATCATAGTGTTTCTCAGCTTAAAAATACCTGAAAATGTCTGAAAATTCAGTTGAAAATCACTATTTTCAGCGCGTTTCGGGTATTTTTAGCGATTGTAGGCTGTTTTTTGCGGATTTTCGTAAAAATGAGACCTTTTTCGTTGATTTCCGGCTATTTTTGAGGCTTAACTTAAACATGAGCAAGCATGAAAATCTAACCTAAAAGCACTATTTTCAGGTAAAATTAAATGAAAATAGCGGTTTCTGGAGGTTTTTTTCAGTGTTGCTCAGCTCAAAAATAGCTGAATATGACAAAAATTACCCGAATTTGACGAAAAGTGTAATTTTGAAAAATTTGAAAAAAAAAATAACTTTTTGAATTTTTTTCGTGATTTTTTATAGAATTTTAGGCGTTTTAAGCGATTTTAGGTGGTTTTTTGGGGTTTTAGCGGGAAAAAAGTTATTTTAAGCCTATTTTCCACCAATTCTTCCTTCCAGGCAGTGATGTTCAAACGATTCATGATCGAAAACCCTGCGGAAATGGATCGAATCCTTCCAGTCATCGATCATTTCCCTGATCAAGCACTCCCTGATCACTATATTGTCGCTAGGGATAATCAGAGGAGACAGGAGAAGGCCGCCGCCGAAGAGGAACGGCTGAGGAGGAAATTCAAGAGACAGAATTGAGGTTTTTAGACGGAAAAACAGAAAAATGTGTATGTTTTTTTAAGATTAGATACATTGAAACGGTGTATGCACAGAATTGGAAATACAGTAGTCCTGGGGTCAAATCATTGGTTTTTGACTCGAAATTAGTGATTTTTAGGCGATTTTTTTGGTTTCTGAAGAGAAACTGCAGTTTTTATAGATTTTTCTTTGAAAATCTGTGTTTTTAACATGAAAATTAACAATTTTAGGCTTTTTTCGACAAAAAATAGAGTTTTCCGGGGTTTTTAGTCGAAATTTGGTTTATTTTTTTCGAATTTGCCTTTAATTTTCGAATAGCTTCTAATTTCTAATTCACCGATGAATTTTAGTTTTTTTTTTCACATTTTTTAACTTGGAAAATACTGAATTTGAAACCGGAAATTTAAATTTTTTTACCCGAAAAACCCGGAAATTTTAATTTCGTGCACAGATTTTTGACGGAAAACTCAAAAAATTGCCTTTTTAGCACGAAAAACAAGAAAAATCGCTCAAAAATCACTAATTTCGAGTCAAAAACTAATAGTTTGACCCTAAGATTACTGTATTTTCGATTCTGTGCAAACACCGCCTCGATGTATTGAATCTTACGACAATATGAACAGAAACTCGATTTTTTTGTTTTTTTGTGGATAATTCTGATTTTTCCTGTTAAATTATTGGTTTTTTGCTGTTTTTGTCAATGATTTTCTGTAAAATTGCATTTTTTTGGTAGATTTGATTAGTTTTTTCTCAGATTTTTTGTGCCTCTTTCAACTCGACGGGTTGCTCATTGTTATTATGCACACTTACATTTTATGCCATTAAATAGTTTTTTTTCAATATTTTTTATGATTTTTTAAGGTTTCTAATGGTTTTTAACCGATTATTTAGGTTTTTACAGGCTTTTCTGAAGTTTCTAGAATATTTTCCCAACCGAAATAAAATAATGTTTGCAGAATGTGTGAACGAGACGATTGTATGAGTCTAATGAGTCGACGAACAGGACAAACGATCGTTTGTGCGTGGCTCAGCGAAACGAATCCGCCGACGCTGAGAGATTTGACAGGTATTTTTTAAAAGATATTGAAAAAATTAGGTAATTTCGAGAAAATATTATTTTTAGCATAAAAATTTTTAAAAAATGCTAGAAAATCAGAAAATCATAAAATAAATATTCGAAAAATTTTTTGAAATTCGTTTTTAATTATTTATAAAATAATGAAAATTAATTCAGTTCAGTGAAATCGTAAAGAATGCTTGAAAATGGAATTTTTCAGCTTTGAAAATTATAAAAATCACAAAAAGTCACAGAAACTGAATTTAAAAAAGTGATTTTTCATTTTAAACAGTGAAAAAATCTGAAAAAAGGTGAAAATGCCGGAAATCTGTATTTTCCACACTAAAAACCTGTAGATTCTAACACAAAAGACGTTTTTCAGGCTAAAAAATAATTTTCTAGGTTCAGAAACTGAGTTTTTAGATTTTAAATTTAAAAGCTGGCTCCGAAAAATAACTTTCTAACTAAAAAAATTATTTATTAAATTAAACAAACAAAATTTTTTGAAGAATTCACCAACATTGCTTTTCTAGCTGAAACCCCTCGAAAAACTCATTTTCCGTACAAAAAATCAGAAAAATCGCCTAAAAATCACTAATTTTGAGCCAAAAATCATTAATCTGACCCCAGGATTACTGTATTTTCGATTCCGTGCAATTACCGTTTCAATGTATCACATCTTACGACAATATGCACATGATTCTGTATATTGTCGTAAGATGAGATTTATTGAAATGGTGATTGCACAGAATCGAAAATACAGTAATCTTGTGGGTTAAATTAAACGTTTTTTGAGTTAGAATAAGCCATTTTTACTCCGAAAATTCTTAAAATATCCGAAAAAAATTATTTTTAGTCTATTTTCAGTGATTTTTCTCTAATTTCCAGGATCCTACACCCTTCCGTGCCCTCTTCCCTCTCAGTCAACTACTACGATCAATGCGGAACGAAACGATCTGTATCTATTCCATTTACAATTCGACGGAACATCGAATCGAGTGAAATGTAGTCGAATGACACCGATTCCTGGAGTACTGTATCCTGTTTATCGGAAGATTCTCGACGAGTTTCGAGATTCACGCAATCAGGCCGCCAGAAGGACCAGGAAGGTAAGGCGGTTTTTGGGATTTTGAAGAAATTTTTTAAAAAACGAAAAAAATTGCTGTGCATATTGTCGTAAGATTCAATACATTGAAACAGTGATTGCACATAATCGAAAATACAGTAATCCTGGGGTAAAAACAATGATTTTTAGCTCAAAATGAGTGACTGTTAGGCGATTTTTTAGGATTTTTCGTGCTAAAATAGCAGTTTCTGATAGATTATTAAATAGCATTAAAAATGCGGAAAAAAACTAAAAATAATCAGAAAAATGCAAAATAAAAATTCGTTCAAAAAGCCAAATATCGATTAAAAAACTTGGAATAACGGTATTAAAAAAAAAATGGAAAAATCGCTTGGAAATCACTAATTTTGAGCTACAACTCATAGATTTTACCCCAGGATTACTGTATTTTCGATTTTGTGCAATCACCATTTCAATGCATCGAATCTTACGACAACATGCAGAAAACTCGGTTTTTCTTGCTGTTTTCGAAAAAAAAAGTGATTATTTGCCATATTTTTCGGTCTTTTCGTAAAAAAAAAGGTTTTCAGAATTTCAATCAGAAAATTTATTTTTTTACTCGAAAAAAAATATGAAAATAAACCAAAAAATAATAGCCATTTTATCCGTTTTCTATACCAATAATGGATATTCAATCACTTTTCAACAAAAAATCGCCGGTTTTCTGAAAAAAAATCATGAAAAAATTCGAATTCTATTTTTTTAGCATAAAAACCCTATTTTAAGCCCAAAAAATTAGTTTTCATGCTTGAAAAATTTATTTTTTAGGCTAAAATAGAAAATTTCAATTTTAAGTTCAAAAAGTCTAATTTTAAGCTTTGAAAATCCAATTTTCAGTATAAAACCCCATTTTTCTGCTAGATAACCTATTTTTCAGTCTTACATATTTCAGGCCTAAAATCTGTATTTAATCCAAAAATGCGTATTTCAGTGACCAAAGGACACCCTCAGCAACAACAACAACATGCTCCCCTCTTTCTCTGCTCTCTCCTCTCTCCGTAGACTCTCTCGTCCCTCCTCGGGTCAACAGTGTCTGCGTCTCTCACACTCCCCGTGATCTCTCCCTTCCCCCTTCATTTTCTATCGTTTTGAATGTATTTGAATGGTTTTTTGTGATTTTTTTGAATTTCTAATGGGTTTTTTCTTGTTTCTCGACGATTTTCATGCTATTTCCAACAATTTCGGGTACTTATCTCTGGTATCTCTCATTTTTGAGTGCTATTTTCGGGGTTTTCCAACGGTTCTTATCAAATTTGACATAGAAATGTACCGAGAATGAGAGAGTTCTGATTTTGTTAATTGATTTATTGGTAGAAAGGAACTGGTTTTTACATTTTACAATATAACTTTTTTTTTGAAGAAAAATGATGATTTTGATTTTTTTGCTAGAAAAATTTTTTTTTCGGAATCTTTTTTTTTGTTTTAAAACGATTGAATATTTATCAAATACTGCTTTTTATAATTTTAAAAATTCAAAAAAATCATAGGAAATAATTTTTTAACGAAGAAAAATTGATTTGTAGTCGGAAAACCTTGATTTTCGGCTAAAAACGCTCATTTTTGGCGAAAATCTTTCATATTCGAGTCAAGAAATTAATTTTCGGGCCAAAAACTGTATAATTCAATAGATTCCATTTTAAAAACGCAAAAATAAATCAAAAATAGCAGAAAATCTGTTTTTTTTCATACAAAAACCCCTTTTTTGGCCTCAAAACGTCGATTTTCGAATGAAAAACTGCTATTTTTCCAATAAAAATTGGTTTTTCAATCAAAAGTAAAATTATTTCCATGCTCAAAAACCATTTCTTTCCGTCGAAAACTCGCTATTCCAAGCCCAAGTTTGCAATTGCGCTCTAGCGAAGCTCAAGAGTTCGCTGGAGCGCACTTGCTTTTTAGAATTGAAAAAATTATTTTCTCGCTCAGAAACCTCATTTTCCTTCGAAAACCCATTTTTTTAGCGTATGTCAGCAAATGGGCTCTAGCGAAAGCCCACTATTTCGCTGGAGCACACTTGCATTTTTTAATTAAAAAATTATTTTCTTGTGAAAAACCCCTTTTTTCCGGCGAAAACCCATTTTTCCGAGCCTAAGTATGCGATTGCGCTCTAGCGAAACTCATGAGTTCGCTGGAGCGCACTTGCTGACTATAACCCAAATAAAACTTGTTTCAGCACAAAAAATGGGCGTAACATGGGTATTCGAAGCGGAACAAACGGCAAAATCAGTCGAACGAATACTCGAATCAATAGGGGCGGAGCTTCGAGGACAGTTCCTAGTGGACGTCACCACCTACAATCCGCCGACTCCTTCACCTGAATTCTCGTCAAATGTCGTCATGCATCATTCCAAATGTCCACAATCCACTTTTTCTATTTGTGAGTACTGCCTTTTTTTCCTGAAAATAAGGCATGAGCAATCTCCGAAATTGTCTTAAATACTTGAAAAATCAAGTTTTTCGTTCGAAAACTTTAAATTTAAGCATGAGCAACGCTCTCAAAGCCAACAAAATTGGGTGAAAAAATTAAAAATCTACTAAAAATCAAGTTTTTTTTGCGTAAAACACCGGAAAATTAAGCATGAGCAACGCCGATTTTTGTTTCGAAAACACGTGAAAAGTGACGAAAAACGATTTTGCAGGTCCAAAAGAGACGTTTAAGAAGAGTCCGAAGGCGGTGTGTGATCGTGGATTCGATTTGATTCTCGGAAAACTGAACAACGGTCTCGTCGTCGATAATGCCGGGAAAATTGAGGTGAGCACTCCAATATCATGATCATACTGAACATAGAATAAATTGCAGATTAACGGAAACGAGTACAATTTGCACACGGACTGGACGATTCGCGTCGGCACAGCCACCCAGGGAACCGCTGTCAAAGGAGTCGTCGTTGAGGTGAAATTATTGAAAAATGACTGAACTTAGCGATTTTTAACATGAAAAATCTGAAAAATCGACGAAAAATGGAATTTGTTGAAAAATTTTTTCTTCAAAATTTTCGAAATTTTGAGAAAATTCAATTTTTTTGGAATTTTTGGAAGAAAACACTTCAGAAAACTTGAATTCAAAAATTAGAATTACAACTACAGTAAATCATTAAAAAGTTTATTTGCAGGTAGAATACGATCCATCGGTGATTGTGGTTCAGTGTCGCGAGATGATGGTCGAATTCGTCAAACAGGTCTTCAATAAATATGTGAGTATTTTTTATTTTTTCAAAAATATTCTATAATAGTTGGAAAATCAAAAAAAAATATACTGAAAGTTCAAAAATTCCATCATAAAATCGAAATTCCATTTTTTTAAAATTTTTAACGAATAATCTGATTTCCGATGAAAATTCAACCTTTTTAACGTATTTTTCATTGAAAAAAAAACTCAGAAAAATAAACTTTTAAAAAAATGTTTTCAACCATAAAAATCTTGAAAATCGAATTTCCAATTAAAAATTACATGTTTGAACTAGAAAATCAGGTTTTTCATAATATTTACTTCGAAACCCCATTTCTGATCTCTTTCCTACCTAAATTCATAATTTTCAGTACGACAATCAACCGGAAATCTTCATAATCACCGAGAATCCGGAGAAATACTCTCCACTCGACACAATGTGGCAATATCTACTCATTGCGACGAAATTGAGAAAGAAGACGTAGAGAAGAGCAAAATGGGCGGAGCCTAATCTTCGTCATTTCTTTTCCTCTTCAATTAATTATATTGGCCTCCCGAAATTATATTTATTTTTTTTGATTTTTTGAATATTTTCCTTGTTGAAATTTAAGCTTTCTTTTATGGTCTCTTTATCATTTTATTTTCCAGTTTTTTATCTTTCATCTTGCAAAATATTTTTTTTACTTATTTATTGAATTAAATTATTATTTATTATTCATTTGGTTTTTGGGCTTTTTTGAAAATTATTTTTTGTCGTTCAAACGATAGTTGATATATTGCTCATTTTAAACTAATAATTATGTACTAACACATTAAAAATTACCCAAAATTAATTATTTAAAAAATTATTTTCAAAATCAATTTTAATTGAAAAAAATAATAATATAAAATTTGAAAAAAAAATTTTTTTTGAAATTTGAAATTTCGTCAAAAATAATTTTTGTATCAATAATATTACATGCTTATATTTCAAAATTATCGTATTTTTTTCATCAAAATTTAATTTCTATGATGAATTACAAATTACTTTTTTTTGGTTTTCGAAAAATTATGAAATAATTTCAATAATTGCTCATTTCAAATTATTAAGTACGTGTTTACGAACACACCAAATATTAAAAAATTAATTTTCATTTTATAAAAAATTTTGAAATAATTTTCAAAAAAAAAATCAAAATTTCAGCCTTTTTTGGCTACAACGAACTTCATATTTTAGAGATCTCAAAATTGACTACAAAAACTACATTAACTACAAAGACTACATTCATTACAGAATGGGAATATCGTATGACAGCTCGGATCGAGATCTGAGTTTTCGAATTGCTCTCGAGTATTTCGATGATCTTCGACTTCTATTCAATGCCAAATGCTCCGGGCTAGAGGCATGGCAGGTGAGATAAGCTCCGCCCACTTTTCCAAAAATTTTTTTTTCGAGAAAAAAAATTAGCCGCCCATTTCAAATTTGGATTTTAAAAGTCTTGAAAAATTGCGTTTTAGGCTCCGCCCCTTTTTCTGAAATCCGACATAAAAAAGCTCCGCTCACTAAAAAAAATTTCTAAAAAAGAAAATTAGGCCCCGCCCCCATACCAAAACTTACAGATCGTGTCATACGCCATCTCTTTGTGCTTCTTCGTCGCCTGGTTCAAAAGACTAATTCGATCGAATGAACCTCCATTGGTTCAATTTAAGAAGAGTGTCTATTCTCTTTTGAGATCTCTTCCATGGGTTAGAAGGAAGTTAGAGGCAGATTTGGCGAAGGCTCAGACCGAAATCGAGGAGGAAGTACATCAATATGATCATGTGAGTAGGAGGAGAGGGGATAGACTACAAAAACTACAGTTAGACTACAAAAACTACAAAAACTAGAATCTGACTACATCGAATACATTACTGTACTATCAAAAATCGGTACCTACAGTAACCTATCTAAACACTACAGTACCCTAAAAATTACAAACTACATTGGCTATAAACTACGAACTATACGTTTCAATTAGTCAATTGACTTGAAACTAACAACCATTGGATTACTGTATTTTTGATGACTACAGTAATCCTTCCCCTGAAAACAACACTCCCCCAACCACCTACAGTAACCCTGTACCATCTTTTATTAGATGCGAGAATTCTACAAATTCCTGCCCGAAAGATGTATGGACAGCGAGGAGATCCTGGCCGACGGAAGACGGTACGCAATGATGGGAGAGAGGAGACACGTTCAACATTACGATCCACAAACAAGGGATGAGGATATGAAATTGTCGGCTAAGGTATAGAACCTAGGCTCCGCCCCTTTTAAAAATTCCAATTTTCAGCTTTTCGACCTGTTCTCCCACTCGGATCCTCATCGTTCGGACGCCTTCCCGGGAGTTCGTAAAATGGAGGCGGAGATTCTGAAAATGACGTGTGCAATGTTCCACGGAGGAAAAGAAGCGTGTGGAGTAGTCGCCGGAGGAGGAACCGAGGCTCTCATGCTTGCCTGTCTTGCCTACCGTAATCGTTCGAGAGCCCGGGGAGAGTGGAGAGCGGAGATTGTGGCTCCATCGACCGCCCATCCGGCTTTGGATAAGGCTGCCGCGTTTTTCGATATGACTATTAAAAGGTGGGGCGGGGCTTAAATAGGCCAAAAAATGGTCAAAAATAGGTCAAAAAATGATCAAAAATAGGCCGAAAAATTGTCAATAATTTGTCGAAAATGGCCAAAAATGGTCAAAACTAGGTCAAAAATAAGCCAAAAAATGGGCCTAAAACTACATAGACTACATAGACTACAAAAACTACAAAGACTACAAACTACAACCCTATTCCAGAATCCAAGTCTCCGAAACCGATGACCGAGCCAACGTAGGAGCCATGAAACGAGCCATCGGACCAAGGACTTGCATGGTAGGGACCTAAAAAGGGGCGGAGCCTAATTTTTCCCATAATTTCCAGATCATCGCAAGCGCCCCGAATCACATCACCGGTACAGTAGACCCGATCGAAAAACTGGCGAAACTTGCCCAAAGATACCATATTCCTCTTCATGTCGACTGTACCCTCGGAGGATTTGTACTCCCTTTTATGGAATATGCAGACTATTCGGTTCCTGCTTTTGATTTTAGACTTCCTGGAGTTACATCGATTTCCGCGGATTTGCATAGGGTTTGTTGGAATTTTTTGGGGGAATTTTTTCATAATCATATATAATGATCCACATTGATATATAATGTTATACAATGGTACATAACAATATATCACATTAGATAATGGTATATAACAGAATATATAATATTATATAAAATCATAAATAACGTTATATAATGGTATATATAAAAAATTATATTATAAGTACTGATATTAACAATTTTTCAGAAAAGCTGAAAAGTTCAAAAATCTAAATTTTTTGCTAAAAATGAAATTTCTTGAGAAATTTCGTTTTTATATTTCAAACGCTCCTAAAAATTATTTTCAAATTAAAAAACAAGAAAAATCGCTGAAAACTATTGAAAAATGTGAAAAAATCGCAGTTTTGCACAATATTAAAAAACATAACGCACTCTACCTGTATTTTACACACCTGATATATAATTATTTATAATAAGATAAAATTTTATATATAAGCATATATAATGTTTTATGAAAATTTATAATTTAATAAACATTCATAAATAAAATTATATAATATTTAATGTTATATATGATCATAAATAGCAATGTATAGTGGGACTATTCACGATGTGAAAAAAATAGAAAAAAACCGAAAAAAAATCATACTTTTTGCATTTTTTACTTTTTTTTTCCACTTCGTGAATAGCCCCAGATAAACTACTAAATTACTGTACTACCATAGACTTATTATTTTCGTTCCAACTTTTAAGTCTTAGCAATCTTTGCATTTTCCTCTCTTTCCTCACCATAATCTATTTTTTTCCAGTACGGTCAATGCCCTGGCCGATTATCCGTCCTAATGTATCGTGAACCCGCCTTCCTTCGTCACCAATTCTTTACCAACTCAGAATGGCCTGGAGGCTGTTATGCCACGCCCACAATGTCAGGTGGAAGAGATGGAGGAGCAGTGGCAACGGCGTGGGCGATTATGTTAAGAAAAGGAAGAGACGGATATATTAATGCATGTCAGAGGATTGTCGAAGGTAGGAGGACAAAGGGGGCGTGGCCTAAATTTAAGATTCTAGGGACCCGTCAACTGGCATACCGTCTCCAAGGGATTGAAGGAATCTCGATTAGAGGATCCGCTGATTTGTGCGTCGTTTCTTTCACGACTTCGGATGTCAATGTGTACAATGTGATAGACTTCATGGTTGCTAAGGTACTGTAGCTACAGTATCTAGGATAATAGAAGGATATGGGAATTTTAATATTACAGGGAACTGATTATCTATCTTTATATATAGTTATATATGGTTATATATAACATTATATATCATTATATAAGGTTATATAATATATTGTTATATAATGTGGCATACAATATTCGGATACCACTATATATACCATTATATATAATTATATATATATATATTTACATATATTTATATATAATATCACATACTATGTATTATAGCTATTTATGATTATATATAATATTATATATCAGTATATAATATTTTATATAATGTTATATAATATTGTGTATCGATATGCATCAAAATTTATAGTATAATATATAGCATCACATATCATCAAATATTACCTACAGTAACCTCTCCAACCCTCCAAAAACCTGATTTCTTGTTCAGGGTTGGCACATAGACCCACTTCTGTCACCAGTCGCCGCACGAGTTCCGATCACTCTTTCGATGTGTGAAGATGGAGTCATCGATCATTTTATGGATGATTTGGAAGTTGGAATCAATAATATCAAGTACGGTATTTACGAGATTTTCGGAATTTTTCGAAAAAGTTAAAAATTTTTAAATTTTCCGGAAACTTTGAAAATTTCAGATTTTTTTGAAAAAGTTCGAAATTTTTCGAATTTTCATATTTTTCGAAATATAGTCAATATGGGGCTCAAAAATTCGGAAATCTTCTCCAGAATTCGAATTTTGTGACGGAAAGACTCGGAAATTTCATTTTCAGTTGATTCTGAAGTTTTCAAATTTTCAAATTTTTTGGAATTTTTCGAAAATTTTCAAAATTACTAAACATGTCCTAACTTAGCTTAAAATCCCTCATATCAATCCCGAAACCTCAAATTCCAGATCGATGGAACCCGAAAAGCTCGGAACGACTGCCTCATTCTACCAAATGTTGCGTAAAGTGAACGATAAGACGTTGGTCGATGAGCTATCGCGTATTCGTCTCGCCGCTCACTACAGTATTCCGCCACCGTCAGAGAGACGTAGTTTGAGGTGCTTAGATAATTTTCTCCCCTTTTTTCCGGTCGAAATTGAATTTTTTGGGCCGGAAAACCGATTTTTAGCCCTAAAACTTGATTTTTAGGTTTAAAAATAAGTTTTCAAGCCTAAAAATAGGGTTTTCCCTCAAAAAACCTACTTTTTTCAGGACTTTATCCGTAGAAGGACGTAAACTGAGCATGATGGGAACCAGTGGTGAAATGGGAAAAAAACTAGAGGAACTCCGACGTGGATATCAAAAAGAGAAGGAAGCGAAGAAGGAGGCCATCAAAAATGAGGAGTAGGCAGCTGTTTTTCGCGCATTTTTAAGCATTTTTTACTATGAAAACCGCTTTTTCCGACTAATTTTGGGTATTTTTGTACTGTTTTGCCATTTTTATGTAACAAGCCCCGCCCCCACTTTTCGTGTACTCTCTGCCGATTTTTTTTTGAGACCATATTTTTTTGAAAATTTACTAACGGTTGAATCACTTTTTTCTCCTGATAATGTGTATATAGATTTAATTGAATAATAAAGAGAAATTTCTGAAATTTTGGAAAAAAAAATTTTTTCCGATTTTTTTTGCAAGTTGAAAAATTATATGGAGCTCGAATTTTTTCGATTCGGATAGAAATGTGATTTTTTAAGTTTTCACTTTTTTCAGGGTTTCTACGCATAAAATTAGGGATTCTAAAAATATTAGACTTAAAAATATTAGGCTTTATGTCATCCAAAAATAATGAAAACGAAGAAAGTTCGCAGTTTATAAATTTTTGGATTTTGAAGTTTTACAAAAACTACCGTAACTCGGCCAATTCTGAGATTTGAGACTTGAAAACAATATATTCAGAAACAGCAAGTCAAAACGATTCGAATGAGTGTAATCATGACTAGGTTACGGTAAATTTGAATTTTTCGATATTTGGGTCTCATCACGAAAATAGAAAAACTAACGTAACTCGGTCAATTTTGAGATTTGAGACTTGAAAACAGTATAGTTAGAATCAGCAAATTAAGACGGTCCAAATGAGTATAACCACGACCAGGTTACGGTAATTTCGAAATTTCGATTTTGTACTCCTCTCGGACAAAAAATTTTTTTTCGAAATTTTAAATTTTTGAGAAAAAATCATATGTAGTTATTAGGTGTGTAAAATACAGGTAGAGTGCGCTCTATCGAAGTTGTTGCTGACCGAGCGAAATTTCAGTTGATATTTCTAGTCCTTTGCTTCTGCCTCTTCCACTCTATTTGAAAAAAACAACTGAACTTCGATAGAGCGCGCTTTACCTATATTTTACCCAACTAATACTTTTGACACCGATATTATTGTGACATAGCTATTTTTTTCAAATAATATTGCTATGACTCCGCCCACTTTTTAAAAGTTACCTTTGTAAATAAGGCTATCTGTAGTTAGACGGTCAACAATGCTACACAGTCTAATAAAAAATTGCTGATTCTTAACAAGATACGCTCCTCGAAAATGAATTTATGTGGGGAGGAACAACTATTCTTTCGTCTCCTCCTTTCCATTCTGTCAATACTGTGAGTCATCCATTACATGAAACGAAGATTTAGATGCTTCGCGATAAGAGATGTAGATACGGATGATCCGAATTTTTGTCCGAGAGGAGTACACAGAAGACCCAAAAAAATCAGGTTTCTCTCTCTCATTCTTCTTCCATTTCGAAAAAGAAGAAGAAGAAACGAACGTGTTCGTTTGTTTAGTGTAATGGAATGTTCCCTCCCTCCCACCCACCGGAAGCTGTTCTCCTTCTGTGTACTCCTCTCGGACAACAAGAAGATGGAATGGGTTTTTATCGATTTTTGGATTTTCTCTGACTTTTTTTTCCCATTTTCCGTCGTTTTCATGAAGATTACAATGTTAGGAATAATATTGAAAAATATAAAAAATTACGAAATTTTTAAATTTTTTAAAGATACAAAATTTCAGAAAAACTACCGTAACCTGGTCAATTTTGAGATTTTTGAGTTCAAAATATTATTTTTGGAATCAGCAAGTTAAGACAGCTCAAGAAATATATTCATGACTAGGTTTGAAAAATTTCGAAATTTTTAGTTTTTGGGTCTCGAAGCGAAAATACAAAAAGTACCGTAACTCGGTTAATTTTTGGAATTTCGATTTGAAAGTGATTTATTCAGAATCAGCAAGTCAAGACGGTTCAAATGAGTATAATCATGACTAGATTCCAATAATTTTGATTTTTTCGATATTTGGGTCTCACCACGAAAATGGAAAAACTACCGTAACTCGGTCAATTTTCAAAATTTCGATTCGAAACAAATATTTTTGAAATCAGCAACTTAAATCGGTTCGAATGAATATAATCATAACTAGATTACGACAATTTAAAAATTTCAATTTTGTACTCCTCTTGGACGAAAATATTTTTTCAAAAAAAATTTTTTTCGAAACTTTGAAAAAAAAAAAAAAAAAAAAAATTGTCCAAAACGAGTACAATGTCTGTTCTCTGTGTCATTCTCTCGTTTTGTGTCTTCAATGACCATCACATCATCCTATCATCATCTTCTTCTTGTTCTCCCCCCCCCCCCCCCCAAGAGGAAGAGGAGAAGACACGCTTCTTATCAAAACATGACGACGAAAAACGAAAAGATATACTCTCTCTCTCTCTCTCTCTCTCTCTCTCTCTCTCATTTCTTTATATTCATTTGAACCGGCTTGACTTGCTGATTTTAAATATATTAGTTTCATAGAGAAATTTTCAAATTTGACTGAGTTACGGTAGTTTTTGTGAAACAAAAAAAACTTTTTCGCTCTAAACTTTCTAATTTTATATTTTTAAGGTTTTACCTGAGTTCTTGAGCGTTTTCAAATAATTTCAGTAAATTCTGCACGTATTTTCATTGAGAATATGAGGGGGGGTCTAAGCAGTAATAATTCTAGAAATTCTAAAAATTTCAAAAATGCAAAAAAAAAATTTATTTTTTCTTTTTGGTTTTCCATTTTCAAAAAAATTCCTTCAAAGTTCAATCTCCGAATCATCTTTTTGTCCTTTCCGTAACCTTTTCCTTCGTTTTTTTTGTTCATTCGAATGAAACCCGTGGCTTAGCGTTCCATCTGAACCCCCCCCCCCTTTTTGTGTAGACAGGATTAGTTCCTTTTTCAAAAAAATGAATCGTTTTCTCGTTATTATTCTTTTTCCTTGTCTGTCTATTCAGAAGAAGACAAGATACAAAATGACGTGGTTTCTTTTCGAAAAAAAATTTTTTTTGTCGTCAGTCAACAACTACATCCATCTCTAATTACTATTATATATTATTGATAAGAGAATGACAGATATTGGATTTTTATCATTTTGTACTCGGCAAATTGTATTTTGAGAAAAAAATTAGTAGGAAAAACAAAAAAATATAGTAAAATGAGCAATATTTTCTAATTTTGAGAAAAATTGAAAATTTCAAAAAATTTGAATTTTTAAAAATTTTTTCTGAAAAATTTAAAATTTAAGTTTCCTATGGATTACGGTCATATGTTCGAATCTTCCTAAAACTACAGTCTAAAAGATTAATTTTGATTTTGAAAGTGATTTTAAAGATTTTGATAATTTCAAAAATTTTCAAAAAATTCGAAATTTTCGAAATTTTGTTGAAAAATTGAAAATCTAAATTTTTCTATGGATTACTGTAGTTATTATGTTCAATAGTGTTTTCAAAGCCCAAATATTATTCTAAAAATGATTATACAGTTTTTGGAACGTTTTGAAAATTTTGATTTTTTTTTGAAAATGTGACATTTTTGGAACAAAAAAAATTAAAACTTCAATTTTCTTAAAGATTATGGTAATAACCAAGTACTTGACTGTGAAGAAAATCTCAAAAATTTGTTTTCAATTCATTGTCTATGAGTATGTTTTCCTCTTCAGCCACTAATTCTTCTGTTATTTTTTTGTTCATCTTCTTCTTTTGTTTCCATTCATTAGCTTCCATCATCATCAACAGCTCTTTCTCTCTCTTTCTCTCTCTCTCTCTCTCAGACAGAAAAACATAAACACTCGTTTGGTGACATTTGAGAAGAAAAAATGCTATTTTTGTGTGGTTTCGAATTTTTTTCGTGGAAAAAAAAATTTTTTCTGATTTTCAAAAATTCGTAATTCTGAAAAAGTGCATCTAGAACACCTACTTATTAAAGATTATATGTCATTCATTCAGTGGTTTCGCACTGATAAGCCCTCCTTCTTCCTCCTCCCTCACCCCCTCATAATTCATGATAACATCTGACGATGTGTGTTCTTTCTATTAGTATATACTTTTGTAGTTTGTAGTTTTTAAATTTCATTTTATAAATAAATATTGTAGTCCTTGTGGACAATTTGGAAATTTTAAATTTATAAAATTTTGGAATTTTTAGAAAATCCAGTTTTCGTGAGCCAAATTTCAAAATTTTCATTTTTCGAAAAAATTGTAGTTTGTAGTCTGTAGGCTACTGTATTCTCATTGTTTCTAGAATTAGGATGAGTTTTGTACTCCTTTTGGACTTTTTAGAATTTTTTTTTCAATTTTTCAAAATTTTTCAGAATTTCGAAAAAAATTTTTTTTTGAAAAAATTGTAGTTTGTAGTCTAAAACCAATTTTTTATTAAATTTACGGTATCTAAAATACCCGTGTACTCCACTCGGACAATATTTTCCCAAAATTTCCGAAATTTTCATTTTTTTTTCTGAAAAAAATTTCCGAAAAAAAATTTTTCAGTATGTTCAACCCCATTACTCACCATACTCCCTATTTCCCTCTGAAACAAAATTTCCAGTTTCCCGCCGCTTTTCCATTGTCTTACAATTAACCATGAGTCATTTCCAATAGATAAGAACTGTTTATGAACAAAAAAAAATTTCGAAAAAAAACCGAAAAATCGAGTCATGTGACTCATTTTCAGAATAATTTCAGACTTCCTTTTTCTGTTCATTGCTTCTCCTCATTTGTTTTTCGTTCCTTTCTCTCATTCATAATGAATAACATTAGAGTTCTTTGTTCTTCTTTTTGGTTCTAACACCGAAAATATTTTTTTGGGATACATTTATGTTTAGTTTTTTCATGTATGTTGAGTGATTTATGTATTTGTTAGCTTACTGGTTGAGAAACGGAACTTTTTTTTTATCATGCAAAGCATACCTTTGTTTTCGATTTTTGAACTTAAAAAAAAATAATGAAAACAAAAAATTCAAAAAAAAAAATTTTTTTCGAAAATTTCAAAATTTCGAAAAATAGAATTTTTACAAAAACTACCGTAACCCGGTCAGCTTTCATCATTTCGACTTGGAATCAATTTTTCTGTATCCAGCATGTCAAGACCGTTCAAATGAGTATAATCATGACTAGGTTTCTCAAATTTCGAAATTTCCTGTTTCTGTGTACTCCTCTCGGACAAAAATTTTTTTTCTAGAAAAATGATTTTTTCTATTTTCTCGGGTAATTTTGTGTGTAACCCGGCTAATAAAGTTTAGAAAAACGGTCTGTGGTCTTCAATGAACAAATTTCTCAGTGACCAATAAACTCTCACAAATGTCACTTAATGGGTCGAGAGAGAAGAGAGAGAGAAAATAACATGAGCAAGCTAATTAAATTTTCAACTCTATTTTCTCTTAGTTTTCTACGTAAAACAGAGAAAAAAACTCTCAAAGATTAGGTTTTCTCGAGAACTTCCTCTGAATGCACGTGCAGAAATTGCATGACAAATCGACATAAATTATATATCTAGGGGGGAACTTTTGCAGATAGAGCACTGCGGAAATGACATTTTTCTGTCGGAAATTCGGAAAAAAACTCAAAAAAATTTTCAAAATTATCAATTTTCAATAAAAGCTACCGTAGCCCGGGCGGTTTACGGTTTTTCCAATTGATATTATTATTTTTAGAATCAGCAAGTCAAGACGGTTTGAATGAGTATAATCATGACTACATTCTGACAATTTCGAAATGTTTCATATTTTGGGTCCCGCCACGAAACCACACTTTCTACCGTAACTCAGTCAGTTTTGGGAATTTTGACCTAAAATTAATATTTCTAGATTGAGCAAGCCAAGACGGTTCGAATAAGTTTAATCATGACTGTGTTCCTTCAATTTTGAATTTTCGGTTTTGTGTATTCCTCTCGGACAAAATTTTTTTTTTTCGTTTTTTTTCCAACTTTTTTTCTTGAAAACTGTGTATTTTGAGTCAGAAAATAGATATGTGAAATCAGAATTCTTGAAAAATTCAAGTTCTATCGTGAAAAATTCTTTAAATAATTTTCAGCTGCTTATCCAGTACAAAGACAATTTTCATTAAAAAACTTATTTTATATTATAAAAAAACAGGATTTTTTGCTTTTTTCGGGGGTTTAAAAACTACTAAACAGCCCTGAAAATCTATTTTCAGCTGTTTCTCTGTTCAAAAAAAAGAACTCTGATGCCTCCCCCTCCCTCTTTCATCCTATTTATCCCCTATTTGTCACATCCAGAAGCCCCCCTCAAAATACTAGTAAAGTCACCACCCCCCAAAAAAGAAGGGATAATCCATCTTTTTTCTTTTTCTTCCGTTTTCCATACACACATTTCTCTTCTTCTCTATCCCAAAAAGGTCCATGACCCCTCATGAAAAGGGGAGCCAGAGACAGACATGAAGTGTATATATAAATGGACACTCTTCTGGACACCTTCTTTCTCTCCGTCTCTTCTTTGTTTTGATCTCTTACTCACTCTCTTTTCACTTCTGCTCAATTTAACATATGCCATTTTTCCCTTTTCTCTCTCTTTTTGGGGTTCTAGTTTTGGGCTATTTTTTGGCCATTTTGGAATTTCGGATTTTTTTTTCAAGTTTTTTATTTAATTTATAGGTTTTAGCTCAAATAAATTTTTTATAAATACAAGCTCCAAAATAATTTTTTTAAAAACGACTAAAAACCAAGAAAATTGAATTTTTTCCGAAATTTCGAAAAAGTTTTCAGCTTAAATCTACCGTAACCGGGTCATTTTTCGATGTTAATTTCTGGAATTAACATTTTTGGAATAAGCAGGTCAAGACGGTTCGAATGAGTATAATCATGACTAGGTGGTTCAAAAAATTGTGAAAAATTCGAATTTTGGGTCCCGCCACGAAAATACATTTTCTACCGTAACTTGGTTAGTTTTTGTCTAATCTTGGAAATTTGAAAAGAAAATAATATTCAAATTTAACAAATTAAAACGGTTGAAATGAATACAATCATGACTAGGTTTGAAAAAATTTTGAAATATTCGGTTTCTGGGTGGGTCCCACCACGAAAATACAGTTTCTACCGTAACTCGGTTAGTTTTCGTCTAATCTTGAAAATTTTTTGATATTCAGATTTAGCAAGTTGAGACGGTTCGAATGAGTATAGACATGACTAGGTTTGGAAATTTTGAATTTTCCGGTATTTGGGTCTCACAACGAAAGTAGAAAAACTACCGTAACCCGGTTAGTATTTAAATTTTTGATTTGAAAATAATATTTTTAAAACCAGCGTGTTAAACCGGTCTGAATGAGTATGATCATGACCAGGTTCCGACAATTTCGAAATTTCGGTCTTGTACTCCTCTCGGACAATTCTGTTTTTCGACCGTAACTTTGTTAATTTTGGGATTTTCGACTAGAAATAAATATATTCAGAATTAACAGGCTAAGGCGGTTCGAATGAGTATAATCATGGCTAGATTCAAAATTTTTGAATTTTCGGTGTACTCCTCTCGGACAAAAATTGAAATTTCATCGAAAACTCGATATTACGTAATATTTCCATTCAGACTCATTATCATCGTCATTTTCAAATAAAAATATCGTCATCTTTTTGTTCCTAGAAAGAGATTATTATTTCTTATCAGTTCTTTTTCTGTAATAATAGAGTAACCATAATATAATGATAACGTTCAGAATTTTCTAGAATTATTGTTCCTTTCCGACTAAAGTTTAAGCTCGTTAGCCTCCTCCTCCTAAAAGAGTAGTTTGTTATTAGGTTGATCCATAAGTCCTGCACCAAGATACATTTTTCGCTCAGGAAAGTTCTTTAAAGGATTTCTGTGTTTCAAAGCATTATAATATGACAGCATATCATAAGCACTAGCACACATAACAATTTCAAGCTGAAACCTCGTTCAGGTAGGAAACTATGACACTTTTTACGATTTTCCAAATGATTTTTTCATCCTACCAGTATTCATTTAGGAGACCTCCCAGGAGTTAGAATAAGTTATGAAAAGAAAGGAGTATTCTGTGTGTACTTCCTCAGAAAAAACTAACTTCATGGTACATCTCAGCATGTTTTTATAGAGCAAAGTTAGCAATTTTTGGACTCGTGACTTCAACATGAAAACTAACTTTTTGGAATTTTGGTCATTGCCGATCGACCATAACTTTAAAATATTAAAATAGTATTTCTAGTAGTTAGTTCATGAAAATTTGATACATTCGTTTCAGTTTCCAGCTCCTTCTTTGAAACCAAGTGACTTTTTTGGTTTTTAGAGTTGAAAAATATATATCAATTCTCAGAAGTTTGAGATGAATAACTAACTGTGGTATGGAATGATGCATCCTTTCTCATCGCTTTACGAAAAGTTTTGACAGGTTTTGCTAATTTTGAGACATACAGAAACTAAAAATAGAAAGTAGTCCAATATACACCCTTCATTATAGTTATTATGGTTTTCTACCTGAACGAGGTTTCAGCTTGAAATTTTTATGTGTGATAGTGCTTATGATATACTGTCATATTATAATGCTTTGAAACACAGAAATCCTTTAAAGAACTTTCCTGAGCGAAAAATGTATCTTGGTGCAGGACTTATGGATCAACCTAATAGTAGCCATGTCCCCCATCCTAACTCGATTCCCAGTTTCTGTTTTTGTCATCCCCCCCCCCCCTGGAGCAAGTTTTTCTGCTTTTTTCTGTTATGTTTGACTATTTTTGGCCAAAAAATTCAAAAAATTGGAAAAAATCAATTTTTGAGAAAAAATTTTTTGTCCGAGAGTAGTACACGGAAAGTTTACATATTAACACTATGTACAACATAAAACAATAAATATCCATTCCCCCTCCCCCTATTCCCAATGGCATAACTTGCTTCTGATGGAGAAACAGCATGTTGATACATATTACATTTATAATTACATAGTCGACAGCCCCCCGACTAGTGGCAGGTGTTTATATCAAACTTTGTATTGATATTTTTCAGTCGTTCTGACGAATTCTGAAAGTTTTTTCAGGAATTTCTGAGTTTTTATTCTTTTTTCTGGAATTTTTGGTTTTGTAGGTGGTGACTAATGAAAACTGGGTGATATCTGGGTTACTGTAAGAGATAGAAAAAAGTTGTCAACTAACCAAATGTTGAGTTTGTTATTATCTGTATTTTGTTAGTTGACTTCTTCTTGATCGTTATGATGGTAGACGAGATATAGCAGCTTAAACCCATTTTATATTGAACTTTGCCATGTCAGAATGTTTTTGGACATTGAACCCCGGGAATTCTGGTATTTTGAATAGATAATGATTGTAATACCTTTATTAAAAATTCATTTTAAAAGCCTCACTAAACTTTAAATTTTTTTCTCGAAAAAAAAATTTTTCGAAAAAATTTCAATTTTGTCCGAGAGGAGTACACCGAAAACTCAAAATTACCGTAATCTTGCCGAGATTGTACTCATTCCAACCGTCTTAACTTACTGATTCTAAAAAACCTGATTTCAAGTCAAAATTCCAAAAATTGACCAAATTAGGGTAGGTTTTCAGTTTTCGTGAGGAGACCCAATTATCGAAAAACTCAAAATTACCGTAATCTGTTCATGATTATATTCATTCAAACCGTCTTAACTTCCTGATTCCGAATATACTAATATAGAAACAAAATTCTAAAAATTGACCGGGTTATGGTAGTTTTTATGAAATCACAATTTTTCAAAATTTTCAAATTTTCAAAAAAAAATTTTTTTTGATTTTCATATTAAATTGATCATAATAATGTTTAGGAAAATACTTTCACCTCAAAGTCTGTTCCTCCAGCCTGTCAAACTGATTAACACCCTTCTAATATTGTCTATCACCTGTCAATATGTCTCCAACCGTAATCCACTATTAATCCGATTAAAGCTCCGCCCATTTCAAACTTTTTTCAGAATTGAAAGCGTCTAAATGTGTTTCTAAATCAAGAAAATCAAAAGAAACTGAAGGAAATGAAATATTTCGAAACGGTGACCACTGAACTTACCGTAGTACTACTACTCATCGCAGCCGCTCTTATTGTTGTGGTATTCTGTCTGGTTTGGATTTTAAAGTGTCGAAAACGGTAAGTAAAGATTTGAATGAATTACTGTAGCCAAAAATTCTGAAAAAAAAATTAAATTTCGAAAAAAAAATTTTTTTGAAAATTTAATTTTTGGAATTTTCGACCTCTGAAAAGTGGGTTTTCGACTCTTGAGAATTGAAATTTGTGAGAAATAGTAGATTACGGTACCCAGAAAAATCCAAAAAAAATAAATAATTTCTCGAAAAAAAATTTTTTTTTTTAAAGTTAATTTTCGGACTTTTTGACCTCTGAAAAGTGGGTTTTCTGGCGCTAAAAACTTTGGAAGGTGTGAGACATGATAGATTACGGTACTCCTGAAAAAACAAAGTAAATAAATTTTTCGAAAAAAAAATTTTTTTTTAGAAAAGTCGATTATCGGACTTTTCGACCCCTGAAAAGTGGGTTTCCAAGGCTGGAAAATAAATTTTTCTAAAGTTAAAATCCAATTTACATCTCTTAATCCTCAAAAAACCCGAAAATGCCCGAAAAAAAATTTTCTGGCACGATGCCAAGAAATTCTGAAAAACTTGGCACTGCGCCAAAAGTCTCAAACTCCTCGGATTTCCTCAGAAATTCAATTTTCTGGGATTACTGTACCTACCGTACCTATCTACAGTACCCCTATTTCCAGATCCTCTTCCCAACCACCAATCCTACCTACCGTATCCCGTGCCGAAGAGCCATCGTGTACAAACGATGCGTTCGATTGTGTCGAGGAGCATTCAGCCAGGTAACCTCCCCTCCAGGATTACTGTAACTATCAAATGAATTTTCAGAAAAATCGAAGAGCGTCGTCGGGCACGTCAACAGGCCCTACAGTACTCCCCACGGGCCGATTTGACTCTTAGAAAGTGAGTTTTGGAGTGGGAAAGGGGGCGTGGCTTAAAGGGGAAAAGGGGCGGGGCCTAGGTAAAAGTGGGCGTGGTTAGCCAAATTATTTTTGGAAAGGGTGGGCGGAGCTTCAAAAATTTAAATTAATTTTCCATGACATTTTTTTGGCCACCCCCCTTTTTGGAGCCGTCTGGCTTATCCAAAAAAAGGGGCGTGGCTTGCGGGGAGAAGTGGGCGGGGCCTAACCGTAATATATGGGGTGAGTGGGCGTGGCTTATTTTCAAAATGGAAAAATATTTGCAAAAAAAAAATATTTAAGCCACGCCCCTTTTGAGACTTCCTGGACGTACCCCTAAAAGGGGGCGTGGCTTCCAGGCGAAAGTGGGCGGGCCTAGCCTCAATATATGGGGTGAGTGGGCGGAGCTTATTTTTAAAGTGGAAAAATATTTTTCAAAAAAAAATTTAAGCCACACCCACTTTTGGGACCTCCAGGACATACCCCTAAAAGTGGGCGTGGCCTAATTTTGCAGCGGGCAGGATTCATTTTCAAAAACTTTTCTCAAAAAAATATTTAAGCCACGCCCACTTTTTGGGCCTTCTTTGGGGTCTGCCGGGTCGGGGCGTGGCTTAAAAATGGAAAAGTGGGCGGAGCCTAAAATGAAATATTTCTCAAGTGGGCGTGGCTTATTTTCAACGTGGAAAAATAATTGTGCAAAAATATTTTTTTTAGCCACGCCCCCTTTTTGGGCCTTCTTTGGGACCTTAACTGAAGGGGGCGTGGCTTATGTGTAAAAGTGGGCGGAGCCTAATTTTTCCAATTTTTTTTCCAATTTTCAGAATAGATCCAGAAATCGGAAAAGCTTTGGCAGTTGAACAACTAATGAGAGATTCCTTGGTCTTCGACAGTTTGCCCCGCCCACCGAAAGGAAATGTGGAAATTGTGGCGGCGAAAAGAGATTATCTTTGATTTTTGGGTTACTGTAGTTTTGAAAATTACAGTAATCCTATGATAATCTACAGTATCTTTCTTATTCCTGTACAAATCCAGTGTCTATATTTTTTTCGGTTGATTTTTCCCTATTACCGGTAATTTTTGATTTTTCCATTTTTCTCTGCGTCTCTCCCATCCACACACTCTCTCACCTTAATTGCCATAGAAAACTACAGTAATCCTTTTATAAACGGGTTTTTTGAAAAATTAAAAAATAAAAATTTCTAATCGATTTATTAGTGATCATCACCTATACACGTAAAAAGGGGCGGAGCTTGAAAGGGGGCGGAGCCTAGAATTTCGATTCTTCCATTTCTCGAGATGACGTGGAATCTTGGTCGTCTTCTGGATACTCCCTTGCCACCATATACAGTACGGCACCGATCCCGGCGGCATAGACGAAAAGGATGTAGACACCGACCAAACTGAAAAATTTGAAACTACCGTAACCCGGACAGTTTTGGGATTTTCGGTTCAAAATTTAGAAATTCGGATTCAGGAGGTTAAGACGGTTCAAATGAGTATAATCATGACTATATTCTTAGAATTTTGAATTTTTTCATATTTTGGGTCCCGCCACGAAAATACACTTTCTACCGTAACTCAGTCAGTTTTGTGAATTTTGACTTGAAAATATTATTTTTGTATTGAGTAAATTAAGAGCTTTCAAATGATCATAATCATGACTATGTTCTGAGCAATTTCGATTTTTCGATTTTGTACTCCTCTCGGACAATTATGTTTTTCGACCGTAACGTTGTTATTTTTAAGATTTTCAACTCAAATTCAACTTTCTTGAAATTAGCAAAACAAGAAGGTTTGCTTACCCTGTCATAATATAAAAAAGAAGAGCATGTCGTTGAGCGAATCCCAGGTACAAAAACGAGAAAATCGAGAGAGTGATGGTGGCGGCGACGATTTGACGAGTGCTCAGAGGAACCGCTCGGTGAGCGGCTACTGAAATTGAAAAAAAGTTTTTGAAAATTTTTTTCTGCAATTTGCAGTTTTTTGATAAAAAATGGGGTTTTTGGACTTTCTTAGTGTGATATCAACCTTCTACAAGTAATTTCTGGAATTTTGAGCCCCATATTGATTATATTTGAAATATTGAAAAATTTCAGAATTTTCGAAATTTCTGAAAAATTCTGAAATTCCGGTTTCTCGGTGAAAATCGATTTTTCATGGCTTCCAGGTATGAAATTCAGTTTTTCCATAAAAAATGCAGAGTTTTGAGCTCCATATTGACAGGGTTTGAATATATTTTTTTATTTTTTGAAAATTCAAAAAAAGTTTATTTTTAGATGAAATTTTGAAATTTCAGGTTTTCATTGTAAATGCTATTTTCAGGGATTGTAGTTATTAAATCCGTGCTTCCTATGAAATTTCTAGAACTTTGAGACCCTTTTTGGCTGGGTTTGGGAGTTTTTGAAAATTTCAGAATTTTCGATTTTATCAAAATTTTTGAACTTTTTTATTTTTCACTGAAAATTGAATTCTCTCTGGTTCTGGTCAATCTTGACGTATTTCCCATAAAAAACCAAAAATTTTGAGCCCTATATCAGCTAGCTTCTGAAATTTTGAGAAATTTATAAAATTTGGATTTTCTGAAAAATTCTGAAAATTCAGGATCTCACTGAAAATGGCATTTTGGTCACTTTTAACTATAAAATTTGTATTCTACATGAAAAATGGGAAATTGTGAGCCCCATATTGACTATATTCCGATCACTTTGAAATTTCGAGTTACCACCCAACAGGTCACGGGTTCAATCCCCCCAGTGGCACTTTCATTTTGTCTTTTTTGTTTTTTTGGTCTAAATGCTCCTGGAAGCAAGCAAAAGGCGAATTTGATGAAACCATCGGGTTAAAAAATTTTCTAGTCGGGTTTTGAGGATTTTTGGTAGGTTTTTTCTGGGAAAAAATTTTTTCGAAAAAAATCCTACCATTTTTTTGACTATTTGCTTCCACAGAGTATATTTTAGCGGATGAACTCATTTTCAGCGGTTATATTCTTCGGGGAAACAACAGAAAATAGCTAGACTTCAGGTGAACATTCCTGGAAAAAGAAGTCATCGTTAGCTAAGAGAGAGAGAGAGAGAGAGAGAGAGAGAGAAACAGGTTTCCTGTTTTTTCTCTGCGTCTCTTCGTCCTCTATACTCTCTCTGTCTCATCGAAAACTACAATTTTATCTGCTTGTAAATAGCCGCTTTGCGACATTTCCGATGAGGCGAGAGAGTATTGGGGGTGAGAGAGACGCAGGCATAGCTAACACACTATGATTTGATGTCCTTCATGGAAGAAACGGAAAAAGGGCAGGAATACGATTTTTAGGGGGAGGAGGATGTTACAGAAGCTTCGAAGAGGAAAAAATGAATATTTACAAAAACTACCGTAACCCGGTTAGTTTTTGGATTTTTGACTTGAAAGTTATTTTTTTGAAATCAGCGAGTTAAGACGGTTTGAATGAGTATAATCATGTCTGGGTTACGGTAATTTTGAATTTTTCGGGATTTGGGTCTTATCACGAAAATGGAAAAACTACTGTAATTCGGTCAGTTTGTGGATTTTTGCTTTGAAATTTAAAAATTCGGATTCAGGAGGTTTGGACGGTTCGAATGAGTATAATCATGACTAGGTTCCAAAAAATTTTCGATTTTCGGTTTTGTACTCCTCTCGGACAATTCTGTTTTTCGACCGTAATTTTGTTATTTTTAAGATTTTTGCTTTGATTTTTTTATTTTCATTATCAGCAGGTCAAGACGGTTTCAATGGGTATAATAATGACTAGGTTTGAAGCATTTTGAAATTTCCTCACGTAGTCTTTCTATTGACCATAAGACAGTACTCCTCGCCTTGTAGTTTGTAGTCACGTGACAAAATTAGTACTTTTTCGGGAAATACTAGTGGATTAAAAGTGTTTATGCAAAAAATTTGTTTTTGAAGAAAAAAAAAGAAAATCCAAAAATTTTTCAGGGTTACAGTGGAAAAACAGATTTTGTCCAAGAGGAGTACACGGAGGAAAAATAGAAATTACAGTAATCTAATCAAGATTACACTTATTAAAACCGTCTTAATTTGCTGATTTTAATAAGATTTAATTCAAGTCAAAAAACGCAAAATTAACAAAGTTACGGTCGAAAAATAGAATTGTCCGAGAGGAGTACAAAACCGAAAATCCCAAATTGTCAGAATATAGTCATGATTATACTCTTTTGAAAGCTCTTAACTTACTAAATCTAGAAATATCAATTTCGAGCCTAACTTGCACAAACTGGCTGAGATACGGTAGAAAAGGTGTTTTCGTGGGGAGACCCAAAATCGAAAAAATTCCAATTTACTGTAACCTAATCATGATTATACTCATTCAAACCTCCTCGACTCCCTGATTCCGAATATATTATTTTCAAGTCAAAATTCCGAAAATTCACCAAGTTACGGTAGTTTTTTAGTTTTTCGTAAAACTTCTGATCGAAAAATTTTTTTCGAAAAAAAACTAAATTTTTCGTTGGAGATTAGGGTAGTGTTTTACTGTAACTAAACTAATAAGAAGAAAAAAAGAAGAAAAAAGTCATCTTTATTCTAGAAAAGGAGGAATAGGGGAGGGGGGTGGAATAATATAAGAAGTGTGGAAAAAGGAGGGGGGTGCCTATTGTTCATAAACAAGTTTTCCCTCCCTTTTTTCTCGAGTGAATCCATTTTCCTTCTTATGGCATATTGCGCATCAAAGCCGTCTCTCTCTCTCTCTCTCTCTCTCTCTCTCTCCCTTTCTATCGTAGTATACAACCACACACTGTTCCACTTGTTTAGCTAAGAGAGAGAGAGAGAGAAGAAAAGGTTTCGAGATGATTGTTCATCTAGCTATAGCTTTTTATAACAAATTCGAAGTTTTTTGAAAAAAAATTTTTTTTTGAAATTTTCAAAAAATTCGAAAAAAATATTTTCACAAAAACTACCGTAATCCGGTCAATTTTCAAAATTTTGGTTTGAAATATGGATTTTCGGATTTGGGAGGTTAAGCCGGTTCCAATGAGTATAATCATGACTAGGCTTGGACAATTTTGAATTTTTTAGGTTTTGGGTCTTACCACGAAAATGGAAAAACTACCGTAACTCCGTCAGTTTTAGGAGTTTTGACTTGAAGTTAATATTACTAAAATTAGCTAGCCGAGAGCTTTCATATGAGTATAATCATGATTACGTTTGGACAAGTTTGAATGTTCGGTTTTGTACTCCTCTCGGACAATTCTGTTTTTCGACCGTAACTTTGTTAATTTTGAGATTTTTCCTTGGAAATAAAGATTTTTGAAATCAACAAACAAGCGGTTTGAATGAATATAATCATGACTAGGTTACGCTAATTTTGAATTTTTTCGGATTTTGGGTCCGCCACGAAAATTAATAAAAAATTCAAAACTACAGTAACCTAGTCATGATTATACTCATTCAAACCGTCTTGACCTTCTAATTTCAAAAATAATATTTTCATAGCCAAAATCCCGAAAATTAATAAGGTTACGGTAGGTTTTTGTAAAAAGTTTAAAGGCGCATACAGTAAAATCGAAAATGAACCGAACCTAGTCATGATTATACTCAAATCGAAGGTCTCGGTGAGCTGAATTCCAAAATTTTGATTTCAAAACAAAATATCCTACATTAAAAAAAAATAATTGGAAAAATCTTCTTTAAAAAATTTTTTCGATGTATAAAAAAGTTAATCGAAAAGCCAAAAAGCCCCCCGACCGGTGGAAAAATGTCGGAATAAGCCTAGGATTCGGATCGGTGGGGATCACACAGAGTGATATATCCCACTTTTTCACTTTTTTTCCGAAAAAGAACCGGTTTCCTCCTTCCTCCCACTCTGGCGGGGGGAGGAAGAGAGATTCCAATCGTTTTGTGGAAAAGTGATGTGGTGTTTTATATCTAGACAGCTAATTTAGTACTGTAGTTAGTTGGAAAACGGAAAATTGCAGAAAAAATAGAAAAAAATTATTTTCAAAAATTTTGAATTTTTTGAAATTTTCAAAAAAATTACAAATTTTCAGATACAGTAGTATTTATATTCATTTGACGCAACTAAGCTTGTTGACTTAAAAAATCTAAAACTCCAGCCAAAAATCCCAAAACAAACAAAGTTACGGTCAAAAAACAGAATTGTCCGAGAGGAGTACAAAACCGAAAACTCAAAATATCGGAACCTAGTCATGATTATACTCATTTGAACCGTCTTAACCTACTGATTTCAAAAATACTACATTCGAGACAAAAATCCGAAAAATGGCTGGGTTACGGTACTTTTTTTGAAATTTGAAATTTTCGAAATTTTCAAAATCTCAAAAAAAAATTTTTCTTCAATTTTTTTAATGGGCGAAGCTTATCGAAAATGAAACACAGAAATGACGTCTTCCGACAATTGACCATCGAATCCTTTTTTCCCCCTATCCGCTATACAGTTTCTCTTCCGATAAGTATACAAACGGTGGGAGAAAGAGAGAAAACGGACATTTACACGGTTATATGTATAATTAGGGTGGAGAAGATGGATGAGGTCACAATTTGCAAGATTTAGAGGAGGAGGAAATGAGATCCACAGAGAATTTGAAGATTTTGAATTTTTTTGAAAATTATGAAAATTTAAGTTTTGAAAAAAATACAGTAACCCGGTGAATCTTTGGATTGTTATGTTGATAGTAGTATTTCGGATTCAGGAGATTAGGCCGGTTTGAATGAGTACAACCATGACTGGGTTACGGTAACTTTTAATTTTCGAGTTTTGTACTCCTCGTGAACAATTTTGTTTTTCGACCGTAATTCTGTTATTTTTGGGTTTTTTGCCTGGAAATTGTTATTTTTAGAATCAACAAGCCTAGACGCCGTAACTGGTTTTCGAATCGTTCAATTTTCGAGTACTGTTACATTTCTGTTCGTTTTAGGAAACAACAAAATGGAGAAAAGTATAGTAATGTGATATTCAATTTGTCATATCTTTTGTTTTCCTCACATACACTATACAATGCCAGACGTTTGACACCGAGTGTAATCAATCTCGGAACAAATAAACTATTATACAATATAAATATAGTTTCTTTTTTCACTGAAACTACCGTAACTCGGTTAGTTTGATGATTTTTTGTTAAAAACTTGGAAATTCGGATTTAGAAGGTTGAGACGGTTTGAATGAGTATAATCATGACCGGGTTACGGTAACTTTCAGTTTTTCGGTTTTGTACTCCTCTCGGACAAAAAATTCGAAAATTTCAAAAACTTTATTTTTAAAGAATAAAACCCAAAACAATCACAATTCTAGTGAATTCAAGAGGATTTAGCAGCTGTGGCAAGTCCTCCAACGCTCGAAATGAGTCCACTGACTCCGCCCAAAATGGCTCCGGCGTCAGCTCCCCCGGCGGCTCCTCCGGAAGCTGGAGCCTCTGTGGCTCCGCCCCCAAGACCTCCAGCAAGACCTCCTGCACTTGAAATAACTCCACTGACTCCTCCAAGAATGGCTCCTGCGTCCGCGGCTCCCGAAGCTCCGCCCCCTGGGGCTCCGGATGGGGCTCCGCCCTTGGGGGCTGCGGCAGACCCTCCGGCTGGTGCTCCAGAAGAACCTTTTCCTGCTCTGGAAGCTCCAGAAGCTTCCGGTCTACCTCCAGACGATCCTCCTCTTCCACCTCTTCCAGATCCTCTTTCTACCGTATCCCCGTCTTCCAAACCGTGACGACGTTGTTGGTGACGCTGAAAATTAGTTTTTTGGGGTTCTACAGTAATCCTGGGAACTACAGTAGTCTAGGAAGCTCGGAAATAATATTGTCGGATTCAGGGAACCAAGAGCTTTCATAAAAGTACCCACAAGCCTATACTCTGAGCGATTTTCGATTTTGTTTGCAGGTCCCCCGGGGAAAACTACCGTAACCTGGTCAATTTTCAGAAATGGATCTCGATTTTATCTTTTTTGAAATCAGCAAGTCAAGACGGTTTGAATGAATATAATCATGATATATTCTGACAACTTTGAATTTTTTATGTTTGGGTCCCGCCACGAAAATACACTTTCTACCGTAACTCAGTCAGTTTTGGGAATTTTGACTTGTTATTAATATTTTTAGATTCAGCAGGCTAAGTGCTTTCAAATGAGTATAATCATGACTAGGTTCCAGCAATCTTGAATTTTTGAGTGTTTGGTCTCGAAGCGAAAACATAAAAATTACGGTATCTCACTCAATTTTCGTTCAAACTTTCCGAAATTAATTTTTTTAGATTTAGCTTGCCGAGACGGTTCAAAAAAGTACCCACATGCCTATATTCCGTAAAAATTTTGTTTTAGGTCTCACGACGACTTTAAAGGCGCATGGTAGGTCAAAACTCAAAATGCTCCAAACCTAGCCATGATTATACTCATTTCAAAGCTATTTTCATGCTGAATTCAAATTTCAACTGGAAATTACCCGTCTCGCATCGACAAGAGCCATGGCGACGACACCGATGAGAAGGAGTTGGAAGAATTTCATAGAGAAAATATGATTTTTATGATTTTTCTAGATCCCGAAGGGGGCTTTTATATGGATTCAGGGGTGGGTGGGCGGTTGGAAACTGTCAAAAAATTGGAGAAAAAAAGTAATTGTCTATGTGAAAAATGAGAATTTTGAAGTTGGATTAGGTCGTTTAGAGTCGGAAAATAAATGCGTTTTTTAAAAATTAAAAATCACCGTAACTATCAAAATTTAAAATATTCGAAGCGTCTTGGCTTGCTGATTCTGAAACTCCCAATTTTCAGTCGGAAATCCCGAAATTAACAAAGTTACGGTCGAAAAACAGAATTGCCCACGAGGAGTACACGGAACCAAATTTCAAAGTTGCCGTAACCTAGCCATGGTTATACTCATTCAAACCGCCCTGACTTCCTAAATCTGAATATATAATTTGTTTTGAGTTTGCACAAAAACTGACCAAATTACGGTAATTTTTCTGTTTTCGTGGTGGGACCCAAATTCCAAAAATTCAAAAATACCGTAACCTAGTCATGATTATACTCATTCGAACCGCCTTAACACGTTGAATCCAAAATTATAACTCATTTCAGGTTTCCATCAAAACTAACAAAGTTACGGTAGTTTTTCCATTTTCGTGGTGGGACCCATATTTCGAAAAATTCGAATTTAGCGTAACCCAGTCATGATTATACTCATTCAAACCGCCCCGCCTTGCTGATTCCAAAAAATTTATGTTCATCTCAAAAATCCTAAAATCAACCGGATTACGGTAGTTTTTTGGGAATTTTTTTTCGAAATTTTTGACTATTTTCAAAAAAATTTTTAAAAAATCAAATCAAGTTTATTTACAAAAACTGTAATACTGCAAACAAAAAAACGAATAACTGAAAAATCAAGTATGCATAATAATAAATAATATTCAAAGAATCATGATGATGACGAAAAGATGACTGGGGGTGGGGAAGACAGTGAAAATCAAAAAATTACTCTGAAAACGGGAAAAAAAGTGAAAATGGAAGGGGAAATAGCGCCATAAAGAGAGTACCAAAAATCTAGCCGGTTGGGGAAGGGAAAAAGATGAGAAAAATACGAAAAAATACAAAAAATGAAAAAAAAATTTTTTTCGGAAAAAATTGTTGATGACTAGTTCAAAAGTGAGTGAACGACGGCGCCGACGTTGAGATTCCGAAGATCGGCGTACGTTTGTCCGCATCCGACAAAAACGATCGGCTGTCCAGTGATATATGTCATCGAGACCGCCGCTCCGACCTTATCGTCAATCGTGTCGAATTTGGTCAAGACGATTCCGTCGATGAGGCGAGGCTTCTGTCCTGGGGAGGCGTGGTTGGCAAGGGCTTCGTTGAATTTAACCAATTGATCGACCGCTTCGTTTCCGACGAGAGCCTCGCCGACGAACAACACCAGATCGGGCTCGTTGACTCGGATTAGCTGAAATTTTTGGATTTTAGGGTTTCAAATCACCCGGAAAACGCTTAGAAACTCCTTAAAAGCCTCTAAAACCCCTAAAATCCAAAAATCAAAAAAGAAAAAATCAAAGTGCCACAGGGGGGATTGAACCCGTGACCTGTTGGGTGGTAACTCGAAATTTCAAAGTGATCAGAATATAGACAATATGGGGCTCAAAACTTCGGAAATTGCATGGAAAAGACGAATTTCATAGTTAGAAGTCACGAAAAATTAATTTTCAAGAAGAAACCGGATTTTCAGAATTTTCCGAAAAAATTGAAAATTCTGAATTTTTGAAAATTTGTAAAAACTAGCCAATATGGGGCTCAAAACTCCGCATTTTCCATAAAGAAGCTGAAATATATAGTTAGAAGTTATGAAAAATCGATTTTCAGTAAAAACTCAAAATTTCAAAATTTTCTGTGAAGACCATTTTTTTCTAATTTTCAAAAATTTCAAAAATCTCTAAACCTAGTCAATATGGGGCCTAAAACTTCGCATTTTTTCATAAAAAAGAAGAATTTCATTGTTAGAAGTGATAAAAAATCGATTTTCATCGAAAACCCAAAATTTAAGAAATTTTCCAGAAAATTCGAAATTTCCGAAAATTTTGAAGTGATCGGAATATAGTCAATATGGGGCTCAAAATTCCGCATTTTTTATGGAAAAGCCGATTTTGATAATTAAAAATAGCTAGGACCCCTGGAAATAGTCAGGATTAGATATTCGGAACCCGCAAAAAATGGATTTTGGGTTGAAAAATGAAATTTTCTCGGGATTTTTCCGGGATTTTTCTTGAATCTTCAGGCTATCTACAGTATCCTCCATACCTTAGCCAGCTCTCTCATGAGCGGTTCATTATCCTGCATTCGTCCTGCCGTATCGACTAAAACCACATCGAAATCTCGTTCGGCGGCTATTTTGATGGCCGCTGCCGCTAGTCCAGCCGCATCTTTACCGTATCCCTGTTCGTATAGATGTACAGACTGTGGATGAAGGGCGTTGAGATGTCTCGTATGGGTTCGGAGCTGTTCGACGGCTCCCGCTCTGAACGTGTCTCCGGCGGCGATGAGTACTCTGTGCTTGTTTTCTGTCAGCCAGAAAGTGATTTTTGCCAGATTCGTCGATTTTCCAACTCCATTTACTCCGCAGAATACGATAACATACGGGCGGCCGTCTCTTTTCGCCTCGATGACGTCACGGAGGATATCCACTCGGTGTTTTGGGGTGAGCAATTGGACAAGGGATTCGCGGACGGCGGTTTTCACTTCGGCGGCGACTCTCGAGAAGTTGTTGACCACCTTTCCTTCGAGTTTCGACACCACTGACTGGCAGATCTTTTCGGCCGGCTCCGCTGCCACGTTTTTCACTGAAAAAATGGTCATTTTGATGGGAAATTGGTAAAAACTAGGCTAAAAAACCCCGGAAAACTTGAAAAACGGACTCTAAGACCTTTAAACCCCTTCTGAACCGGCTAGAAATCATCTAAAACCCTTAAAACCCAAAAACCAAAAAGAAAAAAAAATTAGTGCCACTGACGGGATTGAACCCGTGACCTGTTGAACGATAGGGAAAATTTAAAAATGATTGGAATATGGTCAATATGGGGCTCAAATTTTCGGAAATTGCATGGAAAAGGCGAATTTCGTAGTTAGAAACCCAGAAAATCGATTTTCATTGAAAATCCAAAAATTCAGAATTTTTCAGAAAATCGAAATTTTTCAAAATTTCAAAATTCTTAGAACCTGGTCAATATGGGGCTCAAAACTTCGGAGTTTTTATGGGGAAGCTGATTTTGATGGTTAGAACCTTCTAGAAGCATCGGAAATAATCGAAACTAGTGATTCGGACTCCAGAATATTCGATTTTTCGCTATTTTCCAGCGTTTTTCCTGGGTCCTTGGAGATTTTTAAAGGCTACTATTCTCTTACTGATCAAATTGTCCCTCATCTTCTCCACAAGAGGGGTCAGGTCCTCCGTTGACAGCTTCTTCTCTCCAACTAATCCCTTGATCATACTCAACCATCCGCCAGTTTGTTTGACAACCGTCTGCTCTTCCGGCTCCTCATCCTCGTCTTCTGAATCCTGCAGCGAGCGGAGATCTCCTTTCAGCGATCCAATCTGGTCTCGCATCGATTCGACGAATCGGTTGTCCTCTTCGGCCGTCGCGTTTTCGTCATTCTGGAAGTTGGGGTGGTTGTAAATATGTTTAAAATAGGTGTAAAAACTCTTAAAAACGCTTAGAAATCCTTAAAAAAGCTGTAAAACCCCTAAAACCAAAAAAAAATAGTGCCACTAGAGGAATTGAACCCGTGACCTGTGGAACCTTAGGGGAAAATTCAAAGTGATCGAAATATAGTCAATATGGAGCTCAAAATTTCGGAAATTGCATGGAAAAAACGAATTTTGTAGTTAAAAATTATGAAAAATCGATTTTCATTAAAAACCCGAAAATTCATAATTTTTCAGAAAATCGAAAATTTCTCAAAATTTCAAAATTTTCAAAACCTGGTCAATATGGGGCTTAAAAATTCGGGAATTGCATGTAAAAAACGAATTTCATGCTTAGAAGTCAAGAAAAATCGATTTTCATTGAAAACCCAAAATTTCAGAATTTTTCGAAAATTCAAAAATTCTGAAGAATTCAATATTTTCCAAAATTCGCTTTTTCGACCTATTCTAAGGATTTCAGTCCTCTTTACCTCCTTCTTATCCGATCGATCCAACGTTTTCACATCGCTTGCTTTGCCGCTCAAATCCCACACTCTCGCCTGTTTTCCTTTGGGTTTCGGGGAGGTCGGCTGATCCGCCTCTGTCTTCTTCTTTGTGGCTCCGCCTTTCTTTTTGAATAGCTGTTCGCGTCGCCGAAGGACTTCTTCGTCTGGGGATCCTGCAAAAATGGGGTTCTTTTGGTGGAAAAGGCCTAAAATAGGCTTAAAGTGGGCTAAAAAGGTCCGGAAAACTCGAAAAACATGGTTTAAAAAATAGGAAAAACCTTCTAAACCGGCCTGAAATCATCTAAAACCCCTAAAACCCCTAAAACCGAAAAAGCAAAAAAGAAAAAAAATTAGTGCCACTGGCGGGATTGAACCCGTGACCTGTTGAACGGTAGGGAAAATTTGAAAATGGTCGGAATATAGTCAATATGAGGCTCAAAATTTTGGAAATTGCATGGGAAAGCCGAATTTCATAGTTGGAAGTAATGAAAAATCGATTTTCATTGAAAACCCAAAGATTCAGAATTTTTCAAAAGATCGAAATTTTTCAAAATTTTCAAAATTCTCAGAACCTGGTCAATATGGGGCTCAAAATTCTGCATTTTTCATGGGAAAGCTGATTTTGATGGTTAGACCCTTTTAGAACCATCGGAAATGGTCGAGACAAGAGATTCGGATTTTCAGAATTTCCGAGAAAAAAAAATTTTTTCGTCATTTTTTTTCCGAAAAAAGGAAGGAAAAGCTAACCGGGAGGCGATGTGGAAGTATAATCATCATCCGACGAGGCTCCGCCCCCATCGGCCTTCTGTTCATTCTTCGAAGCAGCTGCCGCCGTCGGCTCCTTCTTCTTCTGACCGGGACGTGATACGATCATCGAGTCGATCGTTTTTCTGGATTTTTCGGATTCTTCGAAGGCTTTGGGCTTTCTGACTTGAGACTCGGCCGCCCTTGCCGCCTTGGCCGCTTCTGAGAGGATCACTTGGAATGTGTCGTCGAATCCACTGTAGATGTTCGAGGGGGGCGTGGTCAGTGCCTGGAAATTGAAAAATTAGAGATAAAATATTTTTTATAATTAATTTTGAAGGTTTTTATTGTTCCGAACAAAAATTTTTTTGGGGAAAAATTCAATTTTCCAATTTTTGGTCCTACTGTAATCCGACCAAACCTCGCTCAAAATTCAAAAAACTTGTATTTTTAGAATGAGCAAGTCGAGAGCTTTCAGAAAAATACCCACAACCCTATATTCTGAGCAATTTCAATTTTTGGGTCTCGCCACGAAAATCGAAAATTTTGAAACTACCGTAATCCGGTCAGTTTTCGTCCAAAAATTTTGTGAGCATTACTTTTGAACTCAGCTCGTCGAGAGCTTTCAGATGATCACCCACAAGCCTATCTTCCCCGCATTTTCAAAATTTCGGGGGTCTATGCGCTTTTAAATTCGTGGCGAGAGCCGGCAAAAATTGAAAATTGCTCAGAACTAGGGCTTGTGGGTACTTTTCTGAACCGTCTCAACGAGCTGAATTCGAAAAAAATATTCAAAAATTTTTAGACTTCAAATTGACCGGATTACGGTAGTTTTCGTGGCGAGACCCAAATTGCTGAGTTTTAGTGGGAAATCGGTCATTTTTCCCGGTTTTTTGTGGGATTTTGGGGGTTCTGAGCCTATTTTCCATCTAACTTACCGTTTCCTCCTTCAATTCCTCTGCATAATCCTCTCGAAAATTGTCGACGACCATATTCAGTAGTTTTTCGGCATAGTTCAGATTGACGATCGTTTGGTAGATTACCTGCAAAGAAAGGGGCGTGGCATATTTTATGGAGGAAAAGGGGCAGGACTTGAATTTTTGGATTTTTGGGGAAAAATTTTTTTTGAAAATTAATTTTTCCAAAATTTTTTTTTCAATTTTCCAAAAAAATTCTAGAAAAAAGTGGGCGTGGCCTATTTGTCCGAAAGTGGGCGTGACCTACCAAAAAAACGACGTTATACTCGTTATCCAACTGGAATTTCATCGTAAAATTACCAATTTTCTTGTGTCCATTGTTGCCTTTCTCCTCCATTAAAGTCATTCGAATCAACTCATTATTGATTGTTTCTGTGAAGTTTTGATCACTTTCCTGTAAATTTTTAGTTGAAAAAGGGGCGTGGCTTTGGGTTTTTCAGTGGAAAATAAGGGTTTTTGAGGTTTTTTTCTGGTTTTTTCTGATGGACATAGGTATTCGAACGAGTTTTGAGATTATTTGAGACTGATAGAAGGTTTTTTTTCATTAAAAAAATTTTGTAACGCTTGAAAATAGGGTTTTTAACTGAAAAAACGGGAATTTAGAGGGAAAATAGGGGTTTTTTGGTTTTTTTGGACTTTACCCGACGGAATTTGGTTTTTTCGCTGGCGATGAGGTTTTTCTTTGTTAATTTAAATTTTTTAAAAAGTATTTTCAGATTTTTCGGCAAGGGTTTATGCTTGAATATAAGGTTTATGATGATGGAAAATAGAGATGGAGATGGAAAATAGGGGGTTATTGAGTGGAAAATTGATTTTTTGGATTTTTTCGATGAAAATGGGGGTTTTTGTGGTGAAAAAAAAGATTTTGAGGGTTTAAAAATTAATTTGGAGACATTCGTGCAGGTTAAATGGTGACTTTTGAGGAAAAACAATTTTTTCGGAAATTTTAGAAAAAAAATTTTTTTGCTGGAATAAAAATTATTTATTGCATATCTGAGTTTTTTCAAGCGTTCTCGATGTTTTTGGCAATACTTTTTGACAGAAAATAGACTTTTTCAGAGCGAAAATCGACTTTTTTAGAAAAAATTATTTTTGCCTTGGAAAAATATTTTTTCCAGTTTAAAATTGTTAAATATAGTTTTTTATACGTTTTAACGCGTTTTTCTATTATTTTATTCACTAAAACCTTCTTTTCCGCCTTCAAAACCCCTATTTTCCAATTTTTTTCGAAAAAAAATGTTTCCACTCAAAAATAAATCGATTTCGTAACAATTTTCAAAAAATTACCTGATAATTCCATAGACAGACGCCTCCTTTCGTGAAAATAGAGAAAAGTTCGATCATTTTCGTCGAAAATGAGGGGTTTTAGCCCTGGTGGAAAGGGTGTAGTTCAACACGTGTAGTTGTCGTCAAATCGCGCACATCGGCGTACGCAAACACACGCAATGTCACGTCAGAATGCAGACTCAGTGCTTTTTCGAGAGGAATGAATGGAAATGGGGTCGGAAAATGGGTTTTTGATGGTTTTAATGGGAATTATGAGTTTTTAGGTAGAAAAAATAAGAAAAATCGATTTTAAAAAGTATAAAACCAGTAAAATCACAAAAAAAACAACTATTTTGACAGAAAAGCTATTTTTCCCAAGAAATTCCGTTTATTGAATTAAGAAAAACTTTTCCGAGGTTAAACCAGCGTGAATCAATTGAAACCTTCTAAAAACACTCTGAAATAATCAAAAAATACCAGATTTTACACTAAAAACTGCGGAGAACCGGGAGAATTGGACTCCGCCACGGAAACTACAGTAATCCGGTCAGTTCCAGTACTGTAATTTTTTGACAAATTTTTCAGAACCCAGCAAACCGAGAGCTTACGGAAAAATACCAACAAGCTCATATTCTGACCAGTTTTCAATTTTGGGCCTCGCCACGAAGACACATTTTCTTCCTTAATTCGGCTAGTTCAGTCAACATGGTGTTTACAATTTTAAAAATTTTATGTAGAACCTAAACATCATTCTGAGAAGTGAGAGATATTTCATTTACAGTCATAAGTAGAATTTTCAAAAGAATGCTAAAAATTCGGAATTAAAAATTGTTTGAACACCAGTTAGTGGGTTGAAAACTCCGGAAGTAATGCGAAAAATCCATACCGAATGGTCAGAACTTTCTAGAACTCTCGGAAGTGGTCGAAACTACAGATTCGAATATCTAAAAATTTAAAATTTCCAAAAAAAAATTCTTAATTTTCAATTCAAAAAATGAAATTTTCAACAATTTCATGATTTTTTGTGCTTTTTTTGTTTTATTATGGAGGTTTCAGCTAGTTTTATTGCGTTTTCAAGTTTTAAATTGAAATTAAAGTTAAATAAAAATTTTCTTCGTTGAAAAAAGGGTTCTCTTCGATTTTTAAGGTGAAGGTTTGTGTTTTTCATGATTTCCAGTTGCTCTTTCTCAATTTTTTATTCTGAAAACTCAACATTTTCTTTGAAAACCGTCGAAAACTCTTTTTCAATTCATTTTATTCAAAAAAACACTGAGTCTGCATTCTGACGTGACTGACCTCGAGCCGCGTGTTTGCGTACCCCAATTTGCGCGGTTCGAAATTTCGTTTCATTTATGCATTCTCATCGTCGGGGGGTCGTCGCAATGTTCTAAACTCAGGTAATTTTCAGAAAACTCTTGTAAAATGATTCATTTCAGGGCAGAAAATGATTTTTCCACAGAAAATACTGAAAAAAAAATAGTTTTAGGTGCTGAAAATAGGAAATTTTGCGTTTTAAATGTTAAAAATTCCAAAAATCAATAGGTTTTCTTGAAGCTCATCAAACGAACGGCGGAAATTATTTCGCCAAGCCTCGCTACCTTTTTCAGATATGCAGCGCGGTTTTTCCATTATTATCTTTTTCTACCTTTGTTGATTTTTATAGTTTTTTATTATTATTCGAAAAATTGTCATTTTTGGTGTATTAATTGATATTTCAGTTGTTCGCGTGCTGGCATCGCTTCGTTTTTCGTGTCGGACGGCGAAAAAGGACTTCGCCGTCATCAATCGTCAACAATCGTTTTGATAAATCTTTAATAATTTTATGAACAACTTGATGGATTATATATTTGGTATAAAAAATTAATGAATTGGGTTGGGTGCTTGCGGACTGTTTTGAATGACGACAAAATTAAGCTCCGCCCCTGCAGTTAAATTGAAGCGCATTGGAAAAAGATCGTTTCTCAAGCTGAAATCTGCATTTCGGACTATTATATTTTCCGCTTTTTGATCATATTCACCGTAAATACCCTAAAGAGTTGCACCCCCTAATTGACTTGCTCTGCTGAAAATCGATACTTTTTTTTACTGAAAAACTTGCATTTTTCACCGGAATTCTTGCCTTTTTCACTGAAAACCGTTCTCTTTTCATTTAAAATCTCTCATATTTTGAGCTTCGAACAGTAGTATTGCACCCCTTAATTGACTTGCGCTCCCAATAGTACTGCCTTCACAAAGGTTCTACGAACAAAAGTATTGCATGCAAGTCTATTACGGTATCTACGGTGAAAGCGAAACCACCCCGAAAGATTTTCCCGAAGAATTTGCTTATATTGACAATTGAGTGGAGCCTAATTATAAAGGGCTTCGGGACATTTCGAAACCGAGATAGCGAACCGTAAAAAAAAAAGAATCAAGCAGAATGAAATTTTTAGGCATTATTACGCTGAAAGCTTCGCTAGGGGTGCTATTCACGAGGTGAAAAGAGAAAAATAACCTAAAAATAGGATTATTTCCTATTTTGCGGTACTTTTTTCCTTTTTTTCAGTGAATGGCCCCATGAACTTTTGTCGTGAATTGTAGTTCAGATTAATTTTTTACTTTTTCAGTGCTTGTTTTGACAACGAGTAAAAACGGTTTCAAAATGTTCAGCAGCCTTTACTGTTTAGGCTTCGCTCTTTTCAGTTAGCGCATTTTTCGAAAATAGTTGTCATTTTGTCTTTTTATCGCTTATTGCGATGAAAAATAGCTGATTTGTCGGCAAAAAATCTGGTTTTTCTCTAAAATTCTATGTGTTAAAGCGTTCTCATTATAATTTTAGAGCAATTATCAGTGTAAACGTTTCTTTTCATTCATTTCTTTATTATTAAGCAGAAAAATGTTCAACAATGTTTGGAAAAAACAATGTTCTGCATACTTCCATGATAAAAATTTCTCTGCGTCTCTTCTCTCTTTTTTGTCGTCGACAAATAGGGGCGAATATGTCGAAAGAGCGATTTGCCGGCAAAATCTTGTCGACAACGCACACTCATGAAAAAGGGGAATACATAAGTCTAGTAAATTCCGAAATGCATATTTTAGCTTGAGAAATAATCTTTCCTTCAAATGCGCTTGAAAAACCTAAAGGGGCGAAGCCTAACTGTGACTTCATTTGCTACGGGCCGCCAACACCGCAAAGTAGTTTCATCGCACCAAATCTAATAAAAACAGAGTTTTTTTCTCTATTCAAAGAGGATAGCAAATATCGAATTCTATAATTTACACTCCGACATTTTTTTTCTATTCTGAACATTTTTCTCTCAAAGTTTCCCTCTGAAAATGTCTCTAGATTTCATTAAAAAAAGAAAGAACGCGATGAAATAATCTAGAAAAGCGCCGTGGCCGGCGATCCGTTTCTCGCAGGGTTGCAATCTGTCGAGCTGGCCCGTCAATATTAGATTTTTTTCAATTTTCAACTTTTTTGTTCTAATGTCTTTTATTTTCCCTCAGAAAAAACTCAAAAGTTCGCTAGGGACAGTTTTCCAATGTTTAAAAGCGGTATGTTACTCACTATTATCGTCAATTCACACGGGTGTTACACACAAGTGGAACGCGGTCCTCCGAAATAGGCTCCTCCCATATAGGCGGAGTCTTAATTTTCTGTTTTGCAACTGTTATTTTTACAAATCGGACATGTAGTTCTTGAAAAATCACAGAATCGTTCGCATCATTTTTGCGCAAATTTGTGACATTTACAGCATGTGGTAACATATTTTCACTTTTTTAAAAATTTGCTTTGAAAAACAGGCAAAAACTAAATTGAATTACATTTTTCTATGCGACAAAAAAACGATTTTTCCATAATTTTTCCTTTTTTCTATTATGCGAATCTCGAAAATGTCGGTTCTGGCCGAAGATCCGACAAGTTCTTCCACGTGAGGTCGGGGAGCGATAGGTACAGTAAGAACTTTTTACATTTTGTCGTGCGCCTTGACGCTTTCGATTAAAAACTTTAAAGGCGCATGGGTTATGGTAAGAAGCTCTTACTGTACTTATTTTATTTTCGCTCTCCGACCTCACGTGGAAGAACTTGTCGGATCTTCGGCCAGAACTGCCATTTTTCGAGACCATATTCATATCTTTGTCCGTGTTTTTGAAGCAAAATCGATGTTTTGAAGTGATTAAACCGCATATAAATGAACAGCGAAAAAACTGTGCGCCGTTTTTCAAAACGTGGCCAGATTCCGCCCATATGGGAGGAGCCTATTTTGAGGAACTGCGCCCCACTTACGTGTAACACATACGTGAATTGATAATACTTGGAAGCTTGTGTCAGAACCACAACTACTTCTCCTCAAGTCATATTTGGTCTCTATGAGTCTTTGGCACTAAAAACTACCGAAAGTTTTAAATTATTTTATGCCAAAAACAACAAAAAAATGTAGATAAGCCGAGATTTTTTACCTTCGGCCCCGCTCGTTGCAACCCTGGTTTCTCGCCGTTCATTTTCTTTGTTTACAAAAGTACAAAACTACTATTAAAAAACATATTCGCGTTCTTCCACCGTTTAAGACAATCTTGAGACATTTTCAGAGAAAACTGTCAAAATTTGTTCAGAATGGAGAACTAAAGTGAATTATTGAAAATTGACTATTGACTTTTCTTTTGTGAGACTAAAGATCTTGCCGCCGTGGAAGAAGATATCTTTCCACGAAAACTACCGTAAATACCCTAATAGAGTTGCACCCCTAATTGACTTGCGCTCTTAATAGTATTGACCCCGAAACATGAGTTTGAACAATAGTATTGCACCCCCTAATTGTCTTGCCCTGCTGAAAATCGATACTTTTTTACTGAAAAACTTGATGGATTATATATTTGGTATAAAAAATAAATTAATTGGGTTGGGTGCTTGCGGACTGTTTTGAATGACGACAAAATTAAGCTCCGCCCCTGCAGTTAAATTGAAGCGCATTGGAAAAAGATCGTTTCTCAAGCTGAAATCTGCATTTCGGACTATTATATTTTCAGCTTTTTGATCATATTCACCGTAAATACCCTAAAGAGTTGCACCCCCTAATTGACTTGCTCTGCTGAAAATCGATACTTTTTTTTACTGAAAAACTTGCATTTTTCACCATAAATCTTGCCTTTTTCACAGAAAACCGTTCTCTTTTCATTGAAAATCTTTCATATTTTGAGCTTCGAACAATAGTATTGCACCCCTTAATTGACTTGCGCTCCCAATAGTACTGCCTTCACAAAGGTTCTACGAACAAAAGTATTGCATGCAAGTCTAATAGGGTATTTACGATAATTCTCCTTTCGGAAAGTGGTTGTTATTAGCTATCGACTGGCTCATTTCAAAAGCATCATTTTCAACAAGTTCACAGCAGAATTAGCCGGGTAGGCGAAAACTTGGGTAATTTGTTGTCTGAATATAAATGGTAGGCGAAAACTTGGGAAATTTGGTAACCCAAATATAGACACTGTAGACTCTTCAAAATTTTGAGATTACTGTAGCTCAGGATTATTGTAGAAACTCGAATTTCTAGAAAATACAGTAATCCGTTCATGAAAAACGTAAACTACTTTCTGAAAAATGTGTAGTATTTACAGCCGAATGGAGTATTGTTCGACGAAACAAATCTCTACAGTAATCCTCGCCCTCATCGGTTTTTCGATTCTCGTCTTCTTCATCGAAGAATATACAGAGGAGACGGAAATGAATCAGGAGATGGAAATGAAAAAGGCATTCTACAGTAAGTTTACGGATTACTGTAGTCTACAGTAACCCTTAATCATTACAGACAAAGAGCACAGTCTAGAGAAAACATCGTCGACGGCGACTGAATATCCAGCTGAAGAGTGTTGGAAACATGAACCATTTGAAGTTGTCACCCAATGTGCTCCTTGTAAAGATTTCGAGATTGAGGCTATGAAAGCAGGTAGGCCACGCCCCCTTTTTAAAACGCCACGCCCCTTTTTTCTTAGGAAAATCCCCGTTTTATGACCGAAAATAGCTTTTTTAGCCAAAAACTCGAAAAAAATTAAGTCGAATTATATGACCTAGGAAATACAGTAATCCGTTCATGAAAAACGAAAACTACGTAAACCCATTTGAAAAATCGAAAACTACAGTAATCCAGTTTCAAAAAATCGAAAACCACAGTAATCCATCGAAAAACACGAAAACTACAGTAAACCGTTAAAAAACAAAAACTACAGTTCTTCCACATGAGATGGGGCGACGAAAATGAAATTAACACAGTAATGACTTATTAGCCTTTAAATGATTTTATTGAAAGCATTAAAGGCGCGCATAGAATATGTATAGCTAAAGTTGACCGGATTACGGTAGTTTCAAAATTAGATTTTCTTGGCGAGACCCAGGAAGAATGGTACTTTTCTGAAAGCTCTTGACTTGCGTTCCGAAAATAGAGTGCTCTTTAATTCCAAATTGAAGTCAGCCGGATTACTATAGGTAGAAAAAAAAAATTATAAACAGTGGATTTTAGTGAGAAATTTCGAATTTTAAAGTTTAAAAGTCTCTGAAATTAGTTTTGAACAAGCGTTTATATAGAATATTTCGGAATCGAAAAAAAAGCTGCTAATTGAAATTCTATAGGTACAGTGTGTATCTCATTTTGTTGAACTTCAGACGATTTCTCATTTTTTATTGGAAAAACAATTTGAAGAAATTATGAAAATGGATAAAATTAACTAGGGACTTAAAAAATTAACAATCGGATTACGGTAGGTTCACTGATCCAGATTTCCATTTTTTTGAATGCCTCAAATTTCCGAAACTTGAGAAAAAATTAAAAATCGCTAAAAATTTCTGCACTCACTGAAATCCGAATCTGATATTATCGGAAAAATATCTCGAAAAATGTTTTTTTTTCAATTTTTTGAGCCAAAAAACGTCAGAAAAATCATCAGAATTAGGTCTACGGTAGCCTGATTCCGAAAAATATCTAATTTTTGCACGTTTCTAAAGATTTTTGAGCTTTACAAATTATTATTCGGGCAAGTAACCTTTGGAACATTTGGCGAACCAGTCTCTTCAAAAAACCTCCAAAAGACTCTTTTCTTGCTTTTTTTTTGCCGTTGGTGGCGACATTCCGGACGAAATCGTCTGAGATAAAGTACTTTTTACTATAAAACCAGTTAATAATATAATCTGACAAGAAGTTTTGAAGAAAAACGAGAATTTATATTTGAAAATGAGCTTTTTAATATGAAAATTCGATAAAAATAATAATGAATTAGTTCGAACGACGCTCCGAAATAACGCTAAGCGTGTTGTTTATCGTATTTCGATTCAAATCATCTTTCGCTATTTTTCGAGAAATAATTTTTCGAAACTAAACACTGGTACCCACCCAGAAAAAACTCGGAATTTTCCAATTTTAAGCCTATTTTTCGATTTTCTGGGACTTATTATTCTGATCTCACGGGGTGACACTAGAGGCCGCGGCCTGGTGGCCGTGGCCGAGGATATCTCGCCACGAAAACTACGGTAGAAAATTTATTAAAGCAAGTCTACAAATATTTAATTAATTTTTTTCAGCCCTATTTTACTAATTTTGCCCGATTTTCGTGTAAAATATGCAATTTTGTTATTTAAAAACTATCATAATCGAGCAAAATTAGTAAAATAGCGCTGAAAAAAATTAATTAAATATTTGTAGACTTGCTTTTATAAATTTTCTACCATAGTTTTCGTGGCGAGATATCCTCGGCCACGGCCACCAGGCCGCGGCCTCTAGTGTCACCTCGTGAGATCAGAATAACACCTAAAATATTTTGAATAGTCAGGATCACTGTACCTACAGTAATCTGGTCATTTTAAATGCCCCATTTTCCAATCCATTTTGCAGCACGTGGAATTCGTAACCCCGTTCCATTTGTACTTCAACTGGGAACTGATCGTTCGAAAATGTCAATTCTGGAGACTGATCACCTCATTCTGTTTCTTCGGATCATTTGGATTCTCGTTCCTTTTCAGTATGATATTCACCTATAGATACTGTATGATATTGGAAGTGGGCTCTTTCGAAGGAAGAACCGATTTTGTCTAGTGTTCCTTTTTGGAGCTATTCTTATGGTAAGTTGGAAGGGTTACGGTAGTACTTTTTTGGATAATGCGGGTTACGGTAGTTTTTATGAAGGATTACTGTAGTTTTACAATTGCTAGATTACTTTTGTTAGAGGTTACTGTAGTTTTTGGAAATATAGGGATTACCGTAGTTTCTTGAAAACAGAGAGGATTACGGTAGTTTTTCAAGAAATTATAAAATTACTGTAGTTTTTTGAAATTAAAAGAGTACTGTAGTTTTATCAGCAATTACTGTAGTCCTTTTTCAAATAAGGATTACTGTAGATTTTTTCGTAATTGACGGATTACGGTAGTTTTTCTGAAATTAAGTGATTACTGTAGTTTTTAGCAAAGAAGGTACAGTAACCCAAATACTGTAGATTCTTGAAAAATTTGGGATTACTGTAGAAACTCGAGTTTCTAGAAAACACAGTACTTTTGTATCATCTAAAGTAACCCAGAAAGGATTGGTAGTTACAGTAATCGTGTTTTTTGGTTTCTCGGTTCCTACAGTAACCCAAAAGGAAGTCAGGATTACGGTAGTTTTTCTTTCGAAAAATAGTATTACTGTAGTTAGGTATTTGGTAATTTAGGGATTAGTGTACTTTTCTAAAAATAGGGACTACTGTAGATTATTGGAATTATTGTAGTTTTGAATATAAATGGTAGGCAAAAACTTGGGAAAGTTGTAGTCTGAGAAGAAAAATTAAGAGAAAAATATGTATAGCTAAAGTTGACCGGATTGCGGTAGTTTCAAAATTCATTTTTCATGGCGAGACCCAGAAAGAAGGGTACTTTTCTGGAAGCTCTTGACTTGCGTTCCGAAAATAAAATTTTCTTGAATTCCAAATCAAAATTAGGCGTAAATATAGAATACAAATTTTCCAGGTTCTGGAGTCGATGCTCCCTCGATAATCTTCTTTTCCTGTGGAATGGGGTCGGCGGAGACGGACGGTTCAAATCACATCGACGAGAGGCGGACCGCCGAACTCATATTGCTACGTCTGCTTCATCAACCATCCGGTATGGCTTTGAATCTCTATAAAAATAGTTTCTTCCTTAATCAATCTCTGGAAGAAAATTCAACAAATTCAGTAATCTATTTTTAAAAAATCGAAAACTAGTCATCCATTAAAAAATTGAAAACTACAGTAATCCATTAAAAAAAACTCGAAACCTACAGTAATCCAATAAAAAATCGAAAACTACAGCAATCCATTTAAAAACGAAAACTACAGTTCTTCCACGTGAGATGAGGCGACGTAAATAAAATTAATACAGTAAACATTTGTTAGTCGTGTGCCTTTAAAGGGGTATACCGGTAATTCCCTCGTTCGAATCGAATAAATGCGTGAATCTTTTCTGAGGAATTTGGGAGGAACAGTGGGAAAAGTTAACATAGACCCCGATAAATTATCAGATTAGAACAGTACAACAAGTACAACGTCGTTTTGTCGGCTCCGGGACATTTCAAAACCGAGACAACTCAAAACCGCGTTTCGGCCTATGATCGTTTTCGAGCCGTATAAACCCAGAATTTAAGTTGAGCTGGGAATCATTTGGATTTATATTCTCTTTTTCTGTAACTGTTTCTCAGCCTCAATACTGATATCCCTTGACAAATTTGTCGATTTTTGAAATTATACTTTTTTGAACGAGGGGTCAGTATTGAGGCTTAGAAATAGTTAACGGGAACAGAAAAAGAGAATATAAATCCAAATGATTCCCAGCTCAACTTAAATTCTGGGTTTATACGGCTCGAAAACGATTTTAAGCCAAAACGCGGTTTTGAGTTGTCTCGGTTTTGAAACGTCCGGTTTTGAAGTGTCCCAGAGCCATAAGATTTGATACATTGAAATGGTGATTGCACAGAATCAAAAATACAGTAATCCGGGGAGGTCAGGAATAAAAGTTTTTTGTAAAATAGGCCATTTTCGATCATTTTTTGAGTGGTTTAGTGTAAAAATAAAGGTTTTTAAAAGATTTTCGGCTGTTTTTACCCCGTAAACTCTTAGAATTCTGGGAAAAAAAATACTTTTTGTCCATTTTCAATGATTTCATCTCTAATTTCCAGGATCCTACACTCTTCCGTGCCCTCTTCCATCGCAGTCAACTACTACAATCAATGCGGAACGAAACGATCTGTATCTATTCCATTTGCAATTCGACGGAACATCGAATCGAGTGAAATGTAGTCGAATGACACCGATTCCTGGAGTACTGTATCCTGTTTATCGGAAGATTCTCGATGAGTTTCGAGATGCACGCAATCAAGCCGCCAGAAGGACCAGGAAGGTGAGGCGATTTTTCGGGATTTTGGAGAAATATGAAGAAAAAAATCGAGCTTTTGTGGGACACTTCAAAACCGCGTTCGGGCCTATGATCGTTTTCGAACCATATAAACCCAGAATTTAAGTTGAGCTGGGAATCATTTGAATTTCTATTCTCATTTTCTGTTCCTGTGAACTGTCTCTGAGCCTCAATACTGACTCCTCGTTCAAAAAAGTATAATTTCCTAAATCGACAAATTTGTCAAAGGATATCACTATCGGAAAGAGGGACTAGTTTTCCGGGTTTTGGTGGCTTAGAAACTCTACTCGGAGATGATGGCCGAGGATAAGAGGGACTAGTTTTTTTTGGTGGCCTAGAAAACCCTAGGAGGAGTAGTTTCCGGGTTTGGTGGCCTAGGAACTGTAGAAGTTGGAAAAACTAGGCCATTAGCTGGGAAAAATGAGTTTTTCAGTAGAAAAAATTGGTGGCCTAGTTTTTTGATTTTCTAGGCCATGGGCCATTGAGACATGGTTTCTCGGATTTTTTTGTTTTTTTGGCCTAGAAAATTACAGAGGGACCAGTTTTTTCTATTTTGGTGGCCTCGAAAAAAAAATTCGACCATTTTTTTTGTGAAAAAGGGTTTTTTCTGGCGTTTTTAGGATGAAAAGAGGTTTTTAAAGCGATAAAAATTGATGGTCTTTTTTTTTACGGTTTTTAGCCCTTTTCAATAGTCGAAAATGACTTTTCAGTAAAAAAAATTCCATGACCTAGTTTTTCGATTTTCTAGGCCATGGGTAAAAAATATCGTTTTTACCCTTTTTTTCTCGATTTTCTTATGGTCCTTTTTTGCCAGTAATAAATTTTTAAAACGCAAAAAAAAATTAAGTCAGGTGGCCTAGAAAACCCCGTTGGGGGGACTAGTTTCTTCGATTTTAAGAGTGGCCTAGAAAAACTAGAAATTAAAAAAAAGGCCATTTTTTGAAAATAAATTTCCGGATATTCCGCTATTTTTCAGCATGAGCAATAGCGGTTTTGGGGATTTCTAGATGAAATTTAAAAATTTTTCTGGTTATTTCGGTGAGTTTTAATAGATTAGATAGAGTTTAGGCTTGGAAATTAGTGGAAATTGAGTTTTCGGTGTGAAAAATCGGAAAAATTCAGTTTGTCGCAAACAAATTTTTGTAGTCTTTGTAGTCTCTCATTCCATGTTTTTTTAAACCGTACTTTCTGAAAAATGTGTAGTATTTACAGCCGAATGGAGTATTGTTCGACGAAACAAATCTCTACCATAATCCTTGCCCTCATCGGTTTTTCGATTCTCGTCTTCTTCATCGAAGAATATACAGAGGAGACGGAAATGAATCAGGAGATGGAAATGAAAAAGGCATTCTACAGTAAGTTTACGGATTACTGTAGTCTACAGTAACCCTTAATCATTACAGACAAAGAGCACAGTCTAGAGAAAACATCGTCGACGGCGACCGAATATCCAGCTGAAGAGTGTTGGAAACATGAACCATTCGAAGTTGTTACCCAATGTGCTCCTTGTAAAGATTTCGAGATTAAGGCTATTAAAGCAGGTAGGAGGCCACGCCCTTTTTTTTAAAAAGACCACGCCCCTATTTTCCTAGAAAAAATGCCGTTTTTGGCCGAAAAATAGCTTTTCTTAGCCAAAAACTCGAAAAAAAATTAAGTCGTCTAAAAAATTTTAGTTTAAAATTTTTATTCAAAACTTTTTTTTTTCAAAACTTTTTTTTCTGAAAATGTAAACCACGGCCACTTTGAAAAATTTTCCCGATAAGTTATTTTCAAAAAAAAATTTTTTTTCGAAAATTTTTTTCACTAAAAAAATAAAGCCTGCTACATTCTTCATAAGAAACATAAGACACGCCCACTTTTTTCTAGATTATTTCTGCAAAAAAGGAATTGAAGGAGGAGAGGAGGAGCGGTGGGTAGTTGAAGAAGAATTTATTGAAAATGGAATTTAAAAGCATATCCCTCCCGAAAAGTGGTTGTTATTAGCTATCGACTTGTTCATTTCAAAAGCATCATTTTCAACAAATTCACAGCAGAATTAGCCGGGTTACTGTAGGCGAAAACTTGGGTAATTTGTAGTCTGAGAAGAGAAAATTATGTATGCCTGAAGCTGGATGGATAACAAGTATAACGTCGTTTTTTTTGGTAAGAGACCACGCCCACTTCTCTTCGGAAAAAATAGGCCACGCCCCCTTGGGAAAATTTCTTTCAAAAACAAATTTCCTTCTAAAATAAAATAGAGCCCCGTTCCTTTTTGCGCATTGTAATTTAAAAATAGGAAAAGGAATAGTCTCCTGTGGGTATATCCTCGAAAACTCAGTGAGCTGAAACTGAAAGTTAGGTTTAAAATGGAAGCGAAGTAAGAAAACGTGAAATTTTCAATTTTTTGTTTTTTCTTCACTCGTTTCTAACAATTAATAGGTTTCCAGTTTGTATTTTTCTTTTTGTGATAGTGAAAACTTTTGAAAAACGCCTGTTCTCATATTCTTTGAATTCTGAAAACCTCGAAATACGCATTCTGACGTGGTCGTGCCTCTCGGTGTCCGCAAACACTGCGAACGCCTTATTTAATTTTTTTCGAATAGAAAGTAGATTTTCCGTACTTTTCGAAGGTGCTTTTTCAGTTTTAAACTGTTTCCCGTAATTTTTGAGGCGAAAAATTACCTTTTGTTGAAGCAAAACAACTTTTATCCGAAAAATTCGATTTTTTCAATATTTTCACTCGTTTCTATCAATTTATAGGTATTAGGAGACAATTTTCAGCTTTTCGCATGCAAAAACTATCAAAAAACGCCTGAAATCTGGTTTTCCGATCGTTTTTAGCTCCAATAACCTAGGAATCTGCATTCTGACGTGGTCGTGCCTCTCGGTGTCCGCAAACACTGTGAACGCCTTATTTAATTTTTTTCGAATAGAAAGTAGATTTTCCGTACTTTTCGAAGGTGCTTTTTCAGTTTTAAACTGTTTCCCGTAATTTTTGAAGCGAAAAATTACCTTTTGTTGAAGCAAAAAAAACTTTTATCCGAAAAATTCGATTTTTTTTCAATATTTTCACTCGTTTCTATCAATTTATAGGTATTAGGAGACAATTCTTCAGCTTTTCGCATGCAAAAACTATCAAAAAACGCCTGAAATCTGGTTTTCCGATCGTTTTTAGCTCCAATAACCTAGGAATCTGCATTCTGACGTGGTCGTGCCTCTCGGTGTCCGCAAACACTGTGGACGGTGTCTTTTGTTTTTTCAAAAAGAAATGAGATTTTATTTGTTTTTCAAAGAGTCTTCTTTTTGATTCTAAGCAGTTTCTATTACTGTACTTTTTAGAACGAAAAATCGCCTTTTGTCTTTAAAAACAGTTTTTTATCCGAAAAAAAAATTTTTTTTTAATTTGATTTTTTAATTTTATGTAGGTTTCCAGCTTTTTTTCCTCATTTTCGAAATATTAGAACTAATTGAGAAAAAATGAATGAAAAAATGTGCTGATCTTAGAAATTCAATTCAAATTCCTCATTTTTTCCCGATTTTTGTGTAAAACAGGCTTTTTTCAAAAATATTATAATCGTGAAAAAATGAGGAGAAAAGCCACGAAAAGAATTGATTAAATATTTGTATCATACTGGTCTTAAAAAATGTTGGTTCTGGCCCGAAAATCCGACAAGTTTTTCCACGTGAGGTCCGGGCACGAAAATAAAATAAAGTACAGTAAGAACTTTCGACCATAACCCATGCGCCTTTAAGGTTTTCAATAAAAAGCGTCAAAGCGCAGGATAAAAAGTGAAACGTTCTAACTGTACCAATTTTTCTTTCGCTCCCCGACCTCACGTGGAAGAACTTGTCGGATCTTAGGCCAGAACCGACATTTTCGAGATTATACTGTAGTTGTCGTCCCAATATTTCCACTCCAACGGCCACGCGGTCACGGATCTAAGTCTGACATATCGAGATCTCAATAATATTATTTACCTCAGAAAAAATGGATGACGAGAATCTCGGTGCCGCCTCTTCTGATTCATCTCCAGATGTCGTCAATCGACCAGCTCCTCCTCCTCCTCCTCCTCCTCGAGTCCCTGTGGATCGAGACCCTTTTTTGTGTCAAGTTTGCAGACGGCGATTCACTTCTCACTTTGAAACGCGTAAACATATCAGACAGGAAAATCACTGGTAAGTTCATTATCTAAAAGGGCGAACTGAAATAGTATTGTGAAAATTTTTAGCCGAGCGCGAAGCCTAACATGGCAAATCGATGGAGACTCACCGGAGTGGCGTATGCGAACAGTGCAAAACTCAGACCGCCGGATTGTGCTTTTTAATCCGAGGAAGCGCGTTCATGTCGAGTCCCTCGAGATGCCACCCGCGAAGGCAGTGAGTTTCCGGGACTTTAGGAGATGAACATCGAGAAAAAAATTGCCTGAAGAATGAAAAAAAAACTCGAAGTTTAGAATATTGACCCGAAGCTTTCTCAACTCGAAGAAAAAACTTATTTCTCTCTGAAAACAACGTTCAGTTTTCCCGAAATAATTCATGAAAACCCGCGAAAATTCAGAAAAAAAACTGATTTTCTACCCAAAAGGTGGCCTAGAAAACCCTTCTTCGGGGACAAGTTTTCTTTGAAATTTTTCGAAAAAAAGTTTGGCTATAAATGCTTTTGAAATTGCCGTTAACCCTTGAAAAGCTCAAGTTTTCCCGAAAAAATCTACCAAAAATTCAAAAAAAGCCAATTTTCCACCAAAAACTCCCTAAAAAGCACTATAAACAATAATATACCGTAATCCGGGCCCCGGAAATTGGAGAAAACGACTCTAGATTACCGTACAAGCAAAGTTTTCCCGAAAAAATCGCAGTTTTTAGCGATTTTTGCCATGGTGGCCTAGAAATTCGAAAAACTAGTCCCCGGTGGGTTTTCTAGGCCACCAGTAAAAAATCGATTTTTTGAAGGGTTTCTGAGCTTCCCTAGCCTCGGATACCTGAGAAAACTGAGTTTTAGATCAAAAATACATCGGGGGACTAGTTTTCCGAAGTTCGAAAAATCTAGGCCACCGATCAAAAATTTGATTTTTTTTTCTGATATTCTGGCATTTGAATAGTTTTTAGAGCATATTCGAAGCCGAAATTCGACAAAAACGCGATTCTTTGATCGGTGGCCTAGAAATTTCAAAAATTCGAAAAACTAGGCCACCAAATAAAAAAAATGATTTTTTCGGTTTTCATCGATTTTCAGTGGTTTTTAGGGTTTTTTAAGGGTTTTAACGGATTTCTCGAGTATTTTTACCGGTACAGTGACCCTTTTTTCAGGTAGCCGCTCGTCCCGACGAAATGATAGCCAAGTACGCTGAGGTACTGAAGACACGTGGCATTCTTCCCGAATCTTTTTTGGTTCACGAGGCGAAAAGGTATACGGTATTGAAGAGCTACAGTAACCCCAGATGGCTTTTTCAGTTCCCAGTACATCGATGAGGATGGTGACGTGGCAAATGAATTCTATCAGGAAACAATGAGCGATGGAGAGAAGAGTCGTCTGTGTCGATTGATTAAGAACCTCCGGCCTAAGGTACGGTTAAAAAATACAAAAAATTCGAGAAAAATCAATTTTTCGGTCGGTAGCCGAGTTTTGGAAAACTAGGCCACCAGACCCCAAAAAGTATTGTAAATGAGCCTATAACCTATTTGAACACCCTTAAAATCCCAAAAAGACCAATTTTCGGTCCGTAGCCTAATTTTCCGAATTTGCGAAATTTCTAGGCCACCGAAAAATCGTGTTTTTTTCGAATTTCGGTTTAGAAAAACCATTAGAATCCCAGAAAATCCGAAAAAATCAATTTTTTGATCGGTGGCCTAGAAAACCAATCGGGGACTAGTTTTACGAATTTCTAGGCCACCGACCAAAATTGAATTTTTTCGTTTTTTCGTGGTTTTCAGGCATGGAAAACCACTTTCTAACGGTTTTTAGGCGGAAAATGACTGATTTAGAGCAGAATTTCAAAAAAAAAACACTTTTTGGTGGCCTAGAAAATTCGAAAATTCGGAAAACTAGGCCACCGATCCGAAATCCCATTTTCTTGGATTTTCTGGCATTTTAATAGGTTTTTTGAGCATACTTAGAGCAGAAAACCAAAAAAAACAGTTTTTATTGACGGCCTAGAAATTTTTTTTCAAAAACTAGGCCACCGATCAAAAAATTACCGTTTTTTCGGAAATTATCGATTTTTTTGCAGGGAAAAGAGCGTTACGCGATTCCACGACTCAAATCCGACATTCCGGTTGTCATTTGGGAGGTCGAGGCGTCTCCGCCCAAATCGGATTCTTAATCAATTTTTTGAAAATTATTATTTTTTCGAAATTACTTTTTTCTCTGAATCTCTCGATCTCCAGTGCTATTTCTCCTTCCCTTTCCATCCGCCCCACTTACTAAAATCGATTTGATCTCGCCCGGGTTTCCATTTTTTTCTCGAAGAAAAAAATTTTTTTTCGATTTTTTCTGTAATTTCCATTTTTCTTGTATATTTAACCACCGCCGAACACAACTATATTATGTATTTCTTTACTATTTGTATTTCATGTAATGGTTACCTAAACATTTCTAAGAACTATGACATATTTCATTAGGCTCCGCCCCCTCGCTGCTGTAAAAAATTCAAAATAGGTGAAAAAATAAAACATTTTCCTGAAAGAGATCTACTCAAAGCTAAAGTAATAGTTCTGTCTGTGTGTGTGTCTGTGCAGCGCTTTCCCCAGAATATCTCCAGAAGGGGATGGTCGATAGGGCCGGTAGTTGGCAAGTGGTCATGAACCACCGAGCGCTTCATTACTGTAACTTTACATGCCAGGATTACTGTAGGCTTACGGTAGCTACAGTAGCCGAAAAATTCTAAAACTGCCTGCTGACGGCGGAATGGGTGAATTTTTTCTTTGGGAGTACTCTCCGGACATCTAGAGTGCTCCTGCAAATATCCAGAAGTTTCTGTAAAGGAATACGGTAGTTCAAAGATCTGAGAATTGTCATCGAAGCTGACATTCCAGAAAATTCTCGAATGTCCTAGCAAGTTCTAGAATGTTCCAGAAAATTTTAGAATGTTCCAGAAGGTTCTAGAATGTTCCAGAAAGTTCTAGAATGTTCCAGAAGGTTCTAGAAGGTTCCAGAAGGTTCTAGAAAATTCCAGAAGGTTCTAGAATGTTCCAGAAGGTTCTAGAATGTTCCAGAAAGTTCTAGAATGTTCCAGAAAGTTCTAGAATGTTCCAGAAGGTTCTAGAAGGTTCCAGAAGGTTCTAGAAAATTCCAGAAGGTTCTAGAATGTTCCAGAAGGTTCTAGAATGTTCCAGAAAGTTCTAGAATGTTCCAGAAAGTTCTAGAATGTTCCAGAAGGATCTAGAATGTTTCAGAAGGTTCTAGAATGTTTCAGAAGGAGAGAGAAAGAGAGAGATAGGTAGTTCAGCGCAGCAGCCGACATCTCGCAGGTTCCGCCGCCCCCCATACTTCACGGGTAATATGGACGAAAAACATATACTTTCGAAAAACAGCTCTAAATGTCTTCAAAGTAATAATTTTGGAAATCGGAAAAAACGGGCATCATCTCGGACAAATTCTCTATCGATCTATATAAGTTTTGTCAAAAAACGTTCAAGGGCGGATCCGCTAGGGCTTGCGACCAACAGACACACACATACACATACAGTATCTTCTGATTGTTATTAGTAAAGATAAACGCGGGGGACTGTAAATTTGACGAACACCGAGGAGATGTATTGCAATTTACGACACTTTGTGGTTTTCAAATACAAATATCATGAGACAACGGGATTCACGCTAGTTTTTACGCTAGTACACTAGTCTTCAGCGTTTCTCAGAAGTTTTGGAGGATTTCTTGAACGATGAAAGAAAAATGTTTTTTTTTCGTGAAAAATAGAAATTTCTATTTTCTGCCACTTTTTGCATAGTTTTCAAGTGCCGTGCCGTGCCCAGAGAGTTTACCCTTATTCACACGATTTTCAAGTTGAAAACCATACAGAACCGCTGAAAAGCTGATTTCTCGATTTTCAACCTCGAAAACTATGAAATTTTCATTCTGACGTAACGGTGTTTCTAAAACTCCGCAAACACCGCCGGCGCCAAATTTTTAATTTAATTTTGCTATTTTGTCATTTCTCTTTTTTTTCGCTGATAGAAAAATCACGAACAAGGCAAAAAATAAATTTTTAAAAGGTATGAAAATCGAAATTAGATACAGACTGTGTTCACGGACTTTTAAAGACACCGTCACGTCAGAATGCAGACTTTGGGGCTACGGATTGTCGGAAAATCGGATTTTCACGGGGATATACAGCAAAAGTGTGCAATCGTGCTCTGTTGCTGAAAAATTCCAGGTCCTAAAATTTTAATTGTTCATTATACAGGCGCATAAAATAAATTTGGCAGGGTTCCCAGTGGCCTGAATTATATATTTTTCCGAAAAAATTTCCCGGAAAATATTAGTTGAGCTCTAAAAATTTCAGTTTTAAGCCGGAAATTTAACACTAGTTCAACAGGGCGCGAATGCACACTTTCGCTGTATATCCGCGTGGATTTTAGCATTCTTAAGAAGTTTGTGAGGAGAGAATTGAGGGAATAATGGTCGGAAAACTCAAAAATAGTATCTAAAAAATCAGCGTGTCATTATTTTCAAAAATATTTTCAAAATGAAAACTTTATTTGAAATTCGATGCAATTTGAATAACAACAACAACAAAAAACAGAAAGTATAGAAAAAGAGAATCAAAAAACATTATTATGGGCATCCGGCCAAACACAAACACAAATAGACGGTCCCAAGAACCATCCTTCGATTACTGTAGCCATCACTCCGTTCACATTCACAATGTTGTATCCATGAGAGATCTGAACAGGAGGAATCGGTGAGTACAAGTCGCTATCCCTTTCCCTGGAAAAAGACACTATTTGTTGAGATAAACTTCACTGGAAAAAAATCAAAAATTAAAAAATTAAAGTGCATTGGGGGGATTGAACCCGTGACCTGTTGGGTGGTAACTCGAAATTTCAAAGTGATCGGAATATAGTCAATATGGAGCTCAAAACTCACCATTTTCTACGAAGAATACGAATTTCATAATTAGAAGTCATGGAAAATTGATTTTCATTGAGAAACCGGATTTTCAGAATTTTTTATGAAAATGTGAACATTCTGAAATTTTTCAAAATTCCTAAAAACTAGTCAACATGGGGCTCAAAACTTCACAAAATGCATAGAAAAGACGAATTTACTACTTAGAATCCTTGAAAATGTCATTTTTGATAAGAAATATAAAATTTTCATAATTTCGACAAAAATGAAAAGTTTTCGAAAATTCAAAATTTTTAGAACTCAGTCAATATGGGGCTCAAAATTTTGGATTTTTTGTGGAGAGTTTGAATTTCATAGTCAGAAACCATGGAAATGTCATCTTCAGTCAAAACTAGAAAGTTCCGGATTTTTTTTAGAAAATGCGAAAATTCCGAAATTTCAAAATGATCGGAATATAGTCAATATGGGGCTCAAAACTTTCCATTTTGTATGGAAAATTCGAATTTCATACTTAGAAGTCATGAAAATTCGATTTTTAGCGAGATCCTGGAGTTTCAGAATTTTTCGGAAAAACTCAAAATTATGAAAATTCAAAGTTTTTCAAATATAGCCAATATATGGCTTAAAATTTCGCAAATTACTCATAAAATTTGAATATCCAATCGGAAAACAATTTTCTCACCAAGTAAAAGTCCTCTCCTCATTAATCAGTGTTGCTCCTTGAATACCATCAATCACTTTTCTCAATGACACTGATTCCATGTTAATGGCGAGATATTGAAGTCGCGAACATTCTCCATTCATCCAAATCTTCAAATATCGATTGATATCTTCTTCCGAAAATTTCGATTTTCCTATTTCGATATGTTTCGATGACATTGATAGTAGATTCTCTACTGTCACCCATCCACCAGAATCGAATCCTATTCTGATTGGATTCGGGAATTTTCCAGAATAACGGAATGTGTCTGGAATCTTCATGAACGAGTAGAACATCGTGTCAACGTTCAGATGACTGAAAATAGTTTTTTTTGGAAAAAGAAAAAATTCTGAAATTCCTAGCAATTCATTTTGATCGCGAAATTTCTGGGAATCATTGACAAATTCAAAATCAGCAAATCAAGAGCTTTCAGAAAAGTACCCACAAGCCTATATTCTGTGCAATTTCAATTTTTTGAGAGTTTAGGTCTCGTCACGAAAATACAAAAACTACCGTAACTTGGTTGTTCTCTATCCAAAACCTATTCTGATAACATATTCCGAATCAGCGCATCAAGGCGCTTCAAATGAGTACAATCATGACTTGGTCCCGAAAAGTTAAGATTTTTTGGTCTTGAAGCGAATTTAAAGGCGCGTGGTAGGTCAAAATTTAAAATGGCCGTAAGCTAGTCATGATCATACTCATTCAAACCCTCTTGATTAGCTGATTCCAGCTAGCTTAATTTGAAGTCTTAAATCTTGAAAATAACAAAGTTACGGTCAAAAAACAGAATTGTCCGAGAGGAGTACAAAACTGAAAATTCAAAATTCTTCCAAACCTAGTCATGATTATACTCATTCGAACCGTCTCAAAGAGCTGATTCCGACAAAACTATTTTCAACACAAAAATCGAAAAACTATCCGGGTTAAGGTAGATTTTGTAAAAAACCCAAAACCCTGATATTTTAAAATCACTCAACTTTCTTCATTTTCATTACTTTTAAATAAAATTAACACTAAAATTTTTAGAAAAATCTCAAAATTCTACCACAGGAGAGTTACGGTAGATTTTTGATTTTTGGAAAAAATGGGAATTTTCAAAAATTAATAACTTTGTTAATTTTCAATATTTTTTAATAATTCTTGAACCAAAAAATTTTGGGAAAAAACGAATATTTACCTTAACTGTCTTGTAAGAAGCTCTTCATTAAATTTTCCATCATGACATACTTCATACAGTATCTTCTGACGCTCATGAATCCAATCAACTACCCATTCTCTTCTCTTTGAGACATTAAGAATATAAACTACCGTATTATAGAGGTCGGTACAGTACTCTGTGACCACTCGAATTCCGAGATTTATATCATCCCAATGGGTCACCAGATACTCCATTTTCCAAGAGATTGGTACAGTATACCCATTGATCCTGATTGTTCCTTTCACATTCGAATTATCGGATGTTGGTACTATCCCCAATAAATCAAAATGATCTTTATCCGATTCAAAAGCAGTTCTTCTCTGTTTATTTGTTACCAACAACAATTTCCAGTTTTCCGGAGTGATAACATGAATTTTCACCAATCGACGAGCCCTTTTAGAGCATAATGATAGAATTACTCTGAAAATAGTTGTCAATGTTGAAAATAGGTCTAAAACGCTCAGAAATATTGGAAAATCCTTCAAACTGTCTAGAAATCATGAAAAAAATTCCTAAACCAGTAAAAACAAAAAAAGCAAAATCAAAGTGCCACTGGGGGGATTGAACCCGTGACCTGTTGGGTGGTAACTCGAAATTTCAAAGTGATCGGAATATAGTCAATATGGGGCTCGAAACTTCACATTTCCTATCCAAAATACGAATTTCATAGTTAGAAGTCATAAAAATGTCATTTTCGGTGAAATTCTAAATTTTCAGGAATTGGCGCAAAATTCAAATTTTTCGAAACTTTCGATTTTTCAGAATATAGTCATTATGGGGCTCAAAACTTCGGAAATTGAATAAAAAAGTCAAATTCCATACCTAGAAATGCCAAAAATGTGGTTCCCAGTCAAAACTAAAAATTTCAGAAATTTGTCGAATATTCGAAAATTCTGAAATTTAAAATTTTTCAGAATATAGTCAATATGGAGCTCAAAATCCTCAATTTTTTATGGGAAAGCCATTTTTAAGAGTTAAAACCTTCTAGAACCTTCGGAAATCGAGACTAGGGATTCAGAATTTCGGCTTTAACCTAAAAACTTATTTTTTCGCGAAAATTTCATTTTCAGGGATATTTTAATTTTTCATGGTATATATTTGATTTATTTTTTACATTAGTTTTCATAGTTAGACCTCTCTAAAATAACTTACTGTTCAACAGGGAGTAGTTGTCGGACGATTTCTCGAGAAATCAATAGTGGAGTGCAGAGAAGAGGGAATGCGGTCATTGTTGTGGTGAATGAAGAACGGTCAACTCTCTCTCTCTTTCTCCTTCATTCATCACCACAACGATGACCGTATTCCCTCTTCTGCGTACTCCATTATTGATTTCTCGGGAAATCGTCAGACATCTACTGCCTGCCGAACAGTAAGTCGTTTTAGAGAGTTCTAACTTTGAAAATTAAAATTTATATGACAAATTCGAAGTTTTGTGCACCAAATAGACTATATTCCAAAGAACTAGAAATTTCAATTTTTTGAAAATTTTGAAAAATTCTGAAAATTTTTAGTTTTGAATGAAAACCGCATTTTTGGCACTTCTAAGTATAAAATTTGTGTTTTACATGCAATTTCCGAAGTTTTGAGCCCCATATTGACTATATTCCAAAAAACCATAATATTCAGAATTTTCAATTTTTCTGAAAAATTCTGAAAATTCAGGATTACACTGAAAATCGATTTTTCATGACTTCTGACTATAAAATTCGTGTTTTCCATGAAACATGAAAAAATTTGAGCCCCATATTAACTATATTCCAAAAAACAAAAAATTTCAGAATTTTCGAACTTTTTGCAAATTTCTGAAAATTCTAGTTTTGACTGGAAACCACATTACGGCACTTCTAGGTATGAAATTCGCGTTCTACATAAAAGATGATGAGTTTTGAGCCCCATATTGACTATATTCCGATCACTTTGAAATTTCGAGTTACCACCCAACAGGTCACGGGTTCAATCCCCCCAGTGGCACTTTTATTTTGCTTTTTTTGTTTTTACTGGTTTAGAGGTTTTAGATGATTTCTAGACGGCCTGGAAGGGGTTTCCAGTGTTTTAAACCTATTTTCAACATCATTATTGACAACTATTTTCAGAGTAATTCTATCATTATGCTCTAAAAGGGCCCGTCTGTTGGTGAAAATCCATGTTGTCACTCCGGAAAACTGGAAGGTGATGTTGGTAACAGAAGACATCAAAAGAATAATGTTCGAATCGGAGAACAAGCAGTTTGAATTATTGCGTTATGAGCCGAGATCCGACGATATGAATGCGAGTGAACTCATCAGGATCAATGGGTATACTGTACCATGTATTGTGGAATGGGACTATGTGGTGACCTATTGGAAAGACATAGATCTTGGAATTCGAGTCATCACAGAGTACTGTACTGATCTCTTTGATACGGTAGTTCATGAGCTGCTTACCGAAAAAGATTGGGTGGTTGATTGGATTCAAAAACGTCAGAAGATACTGTATGAAGTATGCCATGCTGGGGAGTTTAACGAGGAATGGATGACTAGACAATTAGGGTAAAAATTTCATGATAATAATTCTAAATAAGGCCTTTGCCATCGACAACACAAATCCTCTCATAGACATGGTTGCTCAACTTTAACCTCTTATATCTCGGTTCCCATTGAAGATATCGAAAAGTTGTCAACTAATAAAATATTTATCTTAATGTGAGCAACATTTTACTAGTTGACCACTTTTAAATATTTTCACTGGGAACCGAGATATAAGCGGTTAAAGTTGAGCAACCAATTCTATAAATTTTTTCCATTTTTTCTATAAAAATGCGATTTTAAGTAATCTAAACGTTGAATTGCATTATGCCATGGATAAGGAGATCCCAGACACATTCCGTTATACTGGGAAATTCCCGAATCCAATTAGAATAGGAATTTATAACGGTGGATGGGTGACACTAGAGAATCTACTATCAATGTCATCGAAACATATCGAAATAGGAAAATCGAAATTTTCGGAAGAAGATATCAATCGATATTTGAAGATTTGGATGAATGGAGAATGTTCGCGACTTCAATATCTCGCCATTAACATGGAATCAGTGTCATTGAGAAAAGTGATTGATGGTATTCAAGGAGCAACACTGATTAATGAGGAGAGGACTTTTACTTGGTGAGAAAAAGGGTTTCTAATTGGAAATTCAATTTCTACTCGCATTTTCCAAAAATTTGAGCCACATATTGACTGTATTTGAAAAATTTGAATTTTCGAAATTTTGAGTTTTTCCGAAAAATTCTGAAACTCCAGGATCTCGCTAAAAATCAAATTTTCATGACTTTTAAGTATTGAATTCGTTTTTTCCATGAAAAATTAGAAGTGTTGAGCCCCATATTGACTATATTCCGATCACTTTGAAATTTCAGAATTTTCGAATTTTCTGAAAAATTCTTAATTTTCGAGTTTTGAATGAAATTGGCATTTTCATCAAATCTAGTCTGGAAATTTGTGATTTCCATGAAAAATGGGAAGTTTTGAGCCCCATATTGACTATATTTGAAACAATTTTAAATTTTCATAATTTTAGGGGTTTTCGAAAAATTTTGAAATTTTGGATTTTCACTGAAAATCAATTTTTCCTGCTTTCTAGCTATAAAAGTTGACTTCTCCGTTCAATTTCCAAAATTTTGAGCCCCATATTGACTATACTTTAAAAAACCAAACATTTCATGATTTTGATATTTTTCGAAAAATTCAGAAATTTTAGATTTTTACTGAACATAACATTTTTATGACTTCTAACTACGAAATTCTTCTTTTCCATTCAATTTCGGATATTTTTAGGCCCAAAGTGTATTTTTTTTTGAGTCAAAATTCTTCATCAATTTTCAGGGGCACCCTCTTTGGCACACCGGATACTCCGGTACAGATCACCCATGGATACAATATTGTGAATGTGAACGGAGTGATGGCTACAGTAATCAAAAGACGGTTCCTGACCGGACTGGCTGTTTGTGTTTGTGTTTGGCCGGATGTCCACAATAATTTTTTTTGAACTTTTTAAATATTTTTTTTGAAATTGAAAAAAAAATATGTTGGACAAAATAAATTTTCCTCATATTAGTGGCCTAACTTTCCCTTTTCCATGGCCTAACTTTTTTTCCTAGTCCGCCATCGATCTTCCCTATCTCTTCCAATAGAGACGAGAAGAGTCAGGAGGTCTCTTTTTCTCTGCCACTCTCCACGCGCCGCCACACTCTCTCGCCCTCTTTCTCTGCGTGTCTGCCGTCTCTCATCTCTTGCCTCTCTCTCGTTTTCACTCGTTTTCCATCGAATTTCGTCATTATTTTTGGATTTTTCCGCTTTTTTAGGGGATTTTCGGGTATTTTTAACAATTTTAAGCAATAAAAATGCTATGCCCTTATAATAGAGGTAACCCGATGACGTCACAAGCCACCGTTCTTTTATCTTATCAACTTTGGCGGTTTTTTGTTATAGGCGGCGCCTAGTTTTTGAAGGTTATCATTTAATTGTCATAAATTTAAAGTAATTTTCTGTTTTTATAGAGAATTAAAAAATTTGGGAAAAAAAATTTTTTCAGAAAAATTTCAAAAATAAAAAAACTCAATTAAACCGTAATTTTCAACCATAATCTATACGAAAATCGTAATTTTCGCTCTTAAATTACCCAATAAACCCTTTTATAGGCCCTTTAAGCCTATTTTTAGCCGGAAAACCCCATGTGCGAGGGTCTTGCTAAAAGGGGCGGAGCCTAATTTTTGGTTGCTAGCTGAAAATTGATTAGGAGAGGAGGAGGGGGGCAGGTGTATGATTTTTTGTTTTTGAAAGGTGTTTTTTGTTTTTTTTTTAGTTTTTTGTGGGTGAAATATGGGCGGTATGTGGTTAGTGGGAGGTAGGAAAACATGTTTTCTTTGAGATTTTTTTGTTTTTTGGGAAGAAAAAAAATGACGGGAGGTGGTAAGAATTATAGATTAGAAGGTGTTTTACTGATGGAAAGTTTTAGAAATATTTTTTTTGAAAAAAAAATTTCGAAAAAATTTTTCTAAATAAAATTGTCCGAGAGGAGTACACAGAACCTGTATTTAATTTTGAACTCAAAAAAATTGATCGAAATAGCGAAAAAAATTTGAAAAACGGCAAAAAATCGAAATTCCACATTTTATTTTTTTGTACTCCTCTCGGACAAAAAAATTAATTTTTTTCGAAATTAATTTTCCGAGAAGAGTACACAGTTTCTGATAATTTTTTCTGAGCCTTTTTGTTTTTTAGGCCTATTTTTTGCCTATTTTTTACCTATTTTTCAAAAAAAAAGTTGGTGTACTCCTCTGGGGCAAAACATTTTTTTTTCGATTATTTGAACTTTTTTAAATTTTCTGGGAATTTAATTGTCCGAGAAAAGTACAAAATGCATTTCAAATACAAAAATTGTAAACATTTTCAAAAACAGCGAAAAAATTCGAAATTCCAAATTTTTGTACTCCTCTCGGACAAAATTTTTTTTCCGATTTTTTGAATTTTTTTTTCGTAAAGACTTGTCCGAAAAGAGTAAAAAGGCCTTTTAAATACAAAATTCATCGAAAAAAAAAGTTAAACAGCAAGAAAATCCAAAAAATTGAAATTCCAAAATTTTGTACTCCTCTCGGACAAAAAAAATTTTTTTTTCGAAATTGTTCCATTTCTCCGTGATAAATCTATTATTTAGAGTCTATTTTCTTGATTTCCAGTCGAAAATCACGTTCCCCACCCCGTGGAATTCCGGTTTTCTCCCCCTGTTTTTCTTTTTTACATTATGATCAATTTGCATAATACCCTCCCTATCCCGTGCCTCTTTTTACTCGTTTTCACTATAAAATTCTAGATTTTCTCTTGATTTTCATTCTTCTATTCCAAAATGATGTTTTTTCAGTTAAAAACTCTCAAAAAACCGTTTCGAATGGGTCTAATGGGAAGTAAACGAAAGGAGGAGCAGAAGGAGGAGGAGCCAATAAAATCGGAGGAAAGAACTGTTGGAAGGGTGAGGTTTTTTGAGTTTAAAAAAAACGAGAAGAAAGAATAATTATTACTCAGAAATTAAAAAATTTGAAAAAATTAAAAAAAAAAATTTTTTTTGAAAATTTTTGGAAAATTTTTTTTCGATTTTTTTCGAATTCTTTTCTGCTAGAAATGTTTTTGAAGCTGTCGTTAACCCCCTTAAAACTTTAAAAACTCCGAATTTCCCCAAAAAATCCAGTTTTCCCGAAAAAATCCGTCAAAAATTCGAAAAAAAACGCGATTTTTCTGTAGGTGGCCTAGAAAATTTAAAACCTAGGCCACGGGCCAAAAATCAGTTTTTCGGAATTTTTAATAGGTTTCGGAGCTTTCCTAGCCTCGAAAACGTTCAAAAACTGCATTTTAGACCAAAAATACATTGGGGGACTAGTTTTCCGAAATTCGAAATTTCTAGGCCACCGACCAAAAAATTGAATTTTTTGGGATTTTCTGGCTTTTTAAAGCACATTCATAGCTGAAATTCCACAAAAATGCATTTTTTTAATCGGTGGCCTAGAAATTTCAAAAATGTGGAAAACTAGGCCACCAAACCAAAAATTGTTTTTTTCGATTTTTAATCATTTTTCGAGGGTTTTTGGGGTTTCTAAAGACTTTTAACGAATTTTTCAGCCATTTTTGCCCATACAGTAAACCTTTTTTTCAGGTAAAACGTGCCGCTCGTCCCGACGAAATGATAGCCAAGTACGCTGAGGTTCTGAAGACACGTGGCATTCTTCCCGAGTATTTTTTGGTTCACGAGGCGAAAAGGTATACGGTAGTTATCGGCAGACTACAGTAACCCTGTTACTTTCAGTTCCCAGTACATCGATGAGGATGGTGACGTGGCAAACGAGTTCTATCAGGAAACGATGAGCGATGGAGAGAAGAGGCGTCTGTGTCGACTGATTAAGAACCTCCGGCCTAAGGTACGGTAAAAAAATCGAGAAAAAAACGAGTTTTCGGTCGGTGGCCGAGTTTTGGAAAACTAGGCCACCGATGGTTTTCCAAGCCGCCAGACCTCAGAAAATATTATAAAGAACCTATACCCTATCAAAACTCCTTAAATTCCCAAAAAACCCGGTTTTCGGTCCGTGGCCTAGTTTTCCGAATTTTTGAAATTTCTAGGCCACCGACAAAAGTACGATTTTTTCTTTTTTCGGGGTTTTTGGGGGGCTGGAAAACTATTTTCTAACAGTTTTTAGCCTGGAAATGACTAATTTGAAGAAGAAATTTTTTAAAAAACAATTTTTTTCGGTGGCCTAAAAAATTCAAAAATTCGGAAAACTAGGCCACCGGCCGAAAATCAGTTTTTTTGGTTTTAATGGTTTTTAAATAGGTCATAGAGTTTTTAAAATATTTTTTAGGGTATGGTGGCCTAGAAAACCATTGAGGGACTAGTTTTCCAAAACTCGGCCACCGACCAAAAAACGCCATTTTTCCGGAATTTATCGAGTTTTTTGCAGGGAAAAGAGCGGTACGCGATTCCACGACTGAAATCCGACATCCCGGTGGTCATTTGGGAGGTCGAGGCGTCTCCGCCCAAAACCGATTCTTGATCAATTTTTCGAAAATTAAATTTTTTTTTCGAAATCATTTTTTTCTCTAAATCTCTCGATCTTCCAGTGCTATTTCTCCCTTCCTTTCCCTCCTCCCCACTTACTAAAATCGATATGATCTCGCCCGGGTTTCCATTTTTTTTTCTCGAAGAAAAAATTTTTTTTTCGAATTTTTCTGTAATTTCCATTTTTCTTGTATATTTAATAATGTGACTAGTCTCTTTATCGTCTAATAAATCGTGATTTCTTTTGAAAAGATTACTGTAGGCTCGATTTTGTGCAAACACCGAGGAGAGTGGGGATTTACGAGAAGTTGCGGAATTTTAAAGATTTTTTTGAATTTTGCGTGAAAAAAGGATCTACTTTTATGCTAAACAGTATTGCGCTGCGTTCTAGATTAAAAAAACATATTTTTAAACTTGAAAATTTGGCTCTGTATGGTTATATGGGTCCGAAAATAATATATGGGTCCGAAAATAATATATGGGTCCGGAAATAATATATGGGTCCGGAAATAATATATGGGTCCGGATGAAAAGTTGTTGGCTTAGAATTGGATTTGTGTGCAGAAGTGTCCAGTTAAGCTCTCGGTGCGTATCTGAGCAATGATCCAGATTTAGAAGCTAAAAATATGAATTCAAAAGAATATAAATGGACTTTAATATCTTACTTTTCCCTTGTCCTCTTGTTTTAGGAGGCTGATAATCTTTGTTTTCATCAGAAGACTTGACTGGTTTGAATTGATCTTTCGAAGACCCAGCCTTTTTCGGAGAAGATTTAGAAGCTAAAAATATGAATTCAAAAGAATATATAGACTTTAATATCTTACTTTCCCCTTGTCCTCTTGTTTTAGGAGGCTGATAATCTTTGTTTTCATCAGAAGACTTGACTGGTTTGAATTGATCTTTCGAAGACCCAGCCTTTTTCGGAGAAGATTTAGAAGCTAAAAATATGAATTCAAAAGAATATATAGACTTTAATATCTTACTTTCCCCTTGTCCTCTTGTTTTAGGAGGCTGATAATCTTTGTTTCCATCAGAAGACTTGACTTGATAGTTTGAAGGTTCAGGAGTCCGTTCACGAGAAAGAGGTTTGCTGACAGTCGGCGGCCTAGAGTTCGTAGTCTTTCCACGAGCATTATTTGTCGGATTCTGATTCCTCGTGGTAGCAGGGGCTGGGAAGCTGTCTTCATCACTTGATAATCCATGCTGGCTATTTCCACGACCATATTGTATCGGATTCTGATTCCTCGGTTGAGTGTCTTCATCACTTGATAATCCATGCTGGCTATTTCCACGTGTTGGAGTAAACTTTTGAGTAGAACTTTGATGCTGACGTTGTTGTGGATATAGTCTGCTTCCGATTTTGCCTCCTCTACTTCCTCTTCCTCTTGCAGGGAGTCCATCTCTTCTTTTACCATTTCTTCGCAGCTCCTTCTCTTCTTCTTGCTTATCAATCACAGCTCGGAACTGCATCCCATCGGCTCTAGCCCTACCTCTGTTTTCTCTTCTTCTTGTACTCAGAGACTTTGTTTTTTCAGGTTTGGTTGACTGTCTGGGCTGTTGAGCATTAGTAGAATGCAGAGGGCGGTTGTTGTATCTATTGTTGTTTGACGAAGAATGACCAGAATATGAACTTCTAAGTGGTGGCCGGTAATCACTATCGGAAGAGGTTGCACTAGACGAAGAAGAATCACTGTTTGAATTCGAATCATTTTCTGGATCTTCTGTTTTTAACAGAACCAGATTTGCGACAGTTGTTGCATCGCCACATGTGCTTGTCAGCTTGAAATGAAGGAAATCAATCTTTACTTTCAGCTCTTTTTAAGACTACATTTCAAAATATTCAGGGAGAATACACTCATTTTTAGCTATGTTAGTTTCATAAATAAAAACTCAGTTTTTTGAACTAATGATTGATTGGTGAAGATTAACACAATAAACAAACACAAGAATTATTCAGAATAAGGATATACACCACTACATTTCAGAAAAAATGAAAAAGCTAAAAAAAAGTGAAAAAAGATATGAAATGAATGTAAATATAGAAAACACGCACCGGGGAGCTTAACTGGACACTTCTGCACACAAATCCAATTCTAAGCCAACAACTTTTCATCCGGACCCATATATTATTTCCGGACCCATATATTATTTCCGGACCCATATACACGGCCTTCCCTTCACTACAGCGCTCTACCGCACTGAAACTTGGCACAATGCCAAGATTCAAAAATCTCTCAAAAAGTGGCTCTATGAATTTTTAATCATATTTCCAATGATATATCTGAAAAAAAGACAAAATTTCAGTCATAAAAAAAGCAAAAAATAATTTTTACATTTTTTTGAAAAAATTCATGGCGAAAGGGTGGGAGAAACCTGTTTTAATAATTTTGTTTCATTGTAAAAAAAATTATTTTGATCAATTCAGCTCCTATTTTCTCACTTTTTGCTGCTTTTTGACGTTTTTTCTGCTGGAAAAAATTTTAACTGTGCAATCTGACGTGACGTGTTTGCGTAAAACTACAGTTCAGTCGCGACGCAGATAATTTGATTAAGCTACGTATCGCGTTTGGCGGGAAAATGAGATTTGAATTCTTGTTGTGATGGGTAGGCCGTGCATATATTATTTTCGGACCCATATAACCATACAGAGCCGAAAATTTTTATGAAAGAAAAACTCAATTTTTTTTCATTTTTTCTAATAATTTTTACTTGTGAAAATATGGTTTAGAGGGTTTCCAGCCTCGCTTTTCACAATTTTGAACTCGAAAATCGCTTAAAATGACGGAACAACCTACTTTTCGTGAGTTTTTAGCCCAAAAATCTTAAAATTCTGCATTCTGACGTGACGGTGTTCCCGAAAGTCTGCAAACACCGCCGGCGCCAAAATTCAATTTTCAGCCGCGCCATTTTCCTCATTTCTCATCGTTTTTCTTCGTTTTTTCGCTCATTTCGCTGGATTTTTCGTGATTTTTCGTGATTTTTTCATTTTCCTCGATGAAACTTATTCAAATAAATGATTGCCGCCTCACAGATTATGCATTATCTGCCTCCCGGGAGGGGGTTTGTTTGATTTGTCACTCTCCATTCACACACGATTTTTATTTGATTTATTTGATTTCGTTTTCAATTTGAGAAGAGGTTTGGCAATTGGAATTTTAGGATTTTAGGCAGAAATCGCGGAGAAAATAGTTTTTTCCCGGAGAAATTTGGTTTTTTTGGGTTTTTCGGGAATTTTGAGGGGTTTTGTGGTTCAAAATAGGCGGATGAATATCTAGAAGTGATTGGCGAGCAGAATATAATTTTCTAGAATTTTTTATTTGGAAAAATTCGAGTTTTTCGGGGGAAATCGAGGGTTTTGCGAATTTTCGGCGGTTTCCAGTGTTTTTTCGGGGTTTTCCTTGTATTTTGATGGTTCTTGGAAGCTAGGAATCGTATTCCTATAGCTTAGAATCAATCGCCGACGAGCTTTGAATTTAAAAATTGAAAAATTACATTTTTTCAATTTTTGTTGTTCCGAATGCATTTTCGACTCAGAAAACGCCTCAGAAAGCCTATTTTCGCACTCAGAATGTGGAAAATAGCAGGAAACCCCGGATTTTCCATAAAAATCCGAAGTTTTCGTCGAAAAATGAGCAATTTTTTGATTTTGGTCTGGGATCCCTAGCCTGAAGAAGGCTCCAGAAGGATCCCGAGATTAGTTGATTTAAAAATGACTAATCTATCCATCATTTTCTTGGAATATTGCGAAACAGAGTCCTGGTGGTCACAAACACTCTCTCTCTGAGTCATCTGTTCCTCTTCTTCGCGCAGTCAGTGAGCACCACATTGTTTGTGCTCTCTCTCTCTCTCTCTCTCTCTCTCTCTCTCTCTCTCTCTCTCTCTCTCTCTCTCTCTCTTCCGTGTTCTATTGTTGTCTTCTCTTCATCATCACACAGTGAGGGTTCAGTTTCCTATTTCGAAAAAAAGCACACTGCGTGCTGCTGCTCATGTTATGTTTTCGAGAGAGACAGTTTTCAAGTGTGATTTCCACAAACACCAGTTTTCCAGGATTTTTTGAAAAATCCGGGTTTTTCTTGGGGTTTTTAAAAGGAAATGGGGTTTTTTGGAGTTTTTAGTCGAAAAAACGGCTTTTTCCTCTAGAAAATCCAAGTTTTCAGTCGGAAAAATGGTTTCTCCCACTAGAAAAAAGGATTTTCATTGACGCTATTTTTACGTCTAACATTCCTTGAAAAACCGGGAAAATCTCTCTTTTCTTGGGTTTTCAGACGGTATTTGAGGGGAATTCTGGAATTCTTGAATTTTCTAGCGATCCGGATCCCCAAAACTCTGGTTTTGAGCTATTTCGTCTCGACTCCAAAATTGCTCAGTCTATCTTGTTGGTCCTCCCCAGAAAGGGGGTTTACCCATTTTTCCACACATCGTTGTCATGAATTGGAAATGAGTTGAAACCCGGAGACAGAAGAAGAGGAGGAGGAGACAAATTAGAGAGCGTCTCTCTCTCTCTCTCTCTCTCTCTCTCTCTCTCTCTCTCTCTCTCTCTCAGTTGGTCACTCAGTCGTCAGTAGTGGCGAAACGATTAGAAAACGAGCCGGGTGTCCCCCTCTCTTCCATTGTTTTCCCTCCTCCTCCTCCTCTTCCCGCATGGATACTGGAGGAAAGGAATAGGAAAGAGACCACTTTGTCCATTCCCCTTTTCATTCTGACCACGACGTCTTCTGTTTTCGCTCTCTCTCTCTCTCTTCCACTATTCCGAGAACCTACTACTCGAGTAGTCGTAGAGTAATTGATGCTCATTACACACATATTTGGTGACAATTATCCACTTTTCCCTCCCAGTTTCTGTAGTTTGTAGTCTTCTCTCGAGGTACGGTAGTTTCTATAGCTGGAAAATCCTGATTTCCATCTGAAATCTCGAGAAAAACTATCCGGAACTAGGTTTTTTGGCTCTAATTTTGAGTTTTTTCGCTTGAAATGAATTCAAAACGGCTCCAGATCTCTGATTTTCGCTGCTTACATTTGGGTGTTAGCAGTGGAATTCAGAGATCTGGAGCGCGTTTTGAATCTATCTTAGACCGGAGAAACTCAGAATTAGAGCCAAAAATCTAGTCTTTAGATAGTTTTTCTCGCGATTTTTGCTGGAATTTCGGGTTTTTCTAGTCCGAAAATAGATTCCTGGACGATTTGCTGGTTCCTGACCCCGAAATTACGGTAGAAGTTCTGATATTTGAGCGGAATCGGTTTTTTACTGAAAACTACAGTAGCCATTTTCCATAATTGAGCCTAGTTAACTGACCTTATTGCCAACGATCAAGCCCCTTTTTCCGCTGGAAATGGAGGCCCTGGGCCCCCTCTGGACCCTCTAAAAGATGACTTGGCACGGTGCCAAATCGGTAAGACGAATGGCTACAGTAATCCCCGTGGCTTTAGAAGGATTTGTAAACAAAACACACAAACACAAAAAGCAAATCCTAAAATTGGAGAGGAGGAGGAGAAATTCTGAAGACAGACACATAAGTCGCCAATTATGGAGACTCGTCTCTCTCTCTCTCTCTCTCTCTCTCTCTCTCATTTTATGTGTGCAGACAAACACATAATACAAAACAAACTGGTTTTCCTCTCCGACCATCCTCCTCCGGCCATCATCACCAGAGAAGGACAGTTCCTCCTCCTCTTTTCTTGGTGTTTTCAACGTCTTCGAGGCTTTTTGACATTTTTTCCACCGGAAAAATGGCTATGTGCCTTTAAATCCCGGGTTTTTTGAGCTAAAAATCGGATTTGGCGGGTCTGGATTACGGTAGAAAGTTTATACGGTATCTTGGGATCCCGAAAAGCGATCTAGAATATTTGGCATCGAAAGTACAGTAATCTAGAAGAAAGTGATTCTGGAATTTTTTTTCTATTTTTTGGAGGCTCCAGATTAGAGTGCCTGAAATATAAAAAAAATTCTAGAATCATTTTCCTCTGGAGACTACTGTACTTTTCGCTACCGTATATTCTAGATCGCTAATCGGGATCCCGAGCTACCGTAATCCAGACCCTCCAAATCCGATTTTTAGCGTGAAAAACTCCGAATTTAAAGGCGCATCCCCATTTTTGATACCCGGATTTTTCGGTTTTCCGGGATTTTTTGGGATTTTCTCGACTTTCCACCGGTCGAAATCCGATTTTCTCGGGGATTTTAATCCCATTTCGAATTATTTTTTGTCATCCACATTTCATCGTGGACGAAATCGGTGTCGAAGCGGAACACACACACACCTTTAGAGAGTAAGGTTTTTACGGTTCCCCTCCTCTTCGTCTTCTCCTCACGAAAATGTTTGTGTCACAAACCTTTTTTCGCATTTCATTTCGTTTCGTTTCATTTTCCCTCCCTCCTTTCGTTTCCCCCCAAAGTAAACACACACACATAGTGACTACTACCTTCACCAGTAGTAGTAGTAGGGGGCTACTCACACCTTGTTGTTCTCTCTCTCGCTTGTTCAAGGACATGGTTTTTAACATCACCAAGTGATCATTGGGATTTTCTGGGTTTTTTTGGCGGAAAAACGACATTTTTCTCATAGAAAATGGCTTTTTCTGATGGAAAATTCGGTTTTTCGACCTGAAATTGCCAGTTTTTAGCTAGAAATCGCTTCCGAATACGGTTTACAGCCCTTTTTCTAGGTTCCAAAGCTGGAAGAAGCACTAGAACGGTCTGAAACCTATCTTAAATTGAAACTGGTCATTTTGATAGGGAAATGACTACTTTTGGTTATTGAAATGCCAATTTGGACCTACAAATAGCGTTTTCTGACCGAAAAATGGCTTCATTTGGTTCAAAAAGACTCCTGTTAATATTAAAAGGCCCAAAAAAGGTCCTGATTAGCCGGAAAGGGTTAGAACGACCTGAAAATTGGTTTCGATCAGTCTGAAGATCTAGCTTGATCTGACCCTGAGAAATGGTTCTAATCGGCTAAAAACGACCTGACCAGGTCGAAAATAGCCTATTTTTCACTGAATAATGAGTAATTTCGACCTAAAAAGGGTTTTTCTAGCTAAAATGGTATTTTTCGACTAGGAAAAACCGGATTTGGTCTAAAAATGAACGTTTTCGGGCTGAAAATAGCCTTTTTAGTCGAAAAACGGCCTATTTCGGTTAGAACAAACCTGTTCTCGTCGAAAAATAGTCTATCTTGACTGAAAATAGTCATAAAAAGGACCGGAAGAGAAGGAGATTCCCGAATAGTCATCCTAATCATGATGATCATCCTCATAATTGTGACGAAAGTTGGGAGGATGTCTGCGTCTCTCCGATTAGCAGTTGATGATGAGTCATCAACCCTTAAAAAGGGCGAGTACATGCATTTGTGTGTGTGTGTATTTCTACCTCCACCTATTTGACTAAGATACCGTTTTTAGAGAGGGAAGGAAGGAAGGTGGTTAGTCATAACTCCCTACTCGCCTTCATAACTGCTCTCACTCGGTTTTCTCTTAATTGAGAGAGAAATGATGGATTCATCATTTGAAAAGAGATTGTTATCTCTCCTCCTCCTCTTCCATAGCTTCCATAGCTTCATCAATTAGCGCGGAAGTGACGTCGGGTCTCCTTTTATAGAGAAAATCCCTTTTGAACACCCGAATTTTGGATTTTTGCCTTTTTGGAGCGGTTTTGGTTCTAGCTTCTGGAGTTCAGAAAATTCTAGATTTTGGATTTTCTGATGAGCTAGTTTTCGGACTGGAAATGCGGATTTTCGAGATGAAAATGGCATTTTTCCTGCTCAAAATTCGTTTCTGACCACCGTGAAGCGTCTAGAATCGGTTTGGAATAGCCGGATTCTGACGATTTTCGAAATTCAGAATCTTTTTTTCGTATTTTCCATCTGAAGAAATGTCATCTGAATTCCAGAATATCCTGGTTCCACCTTTTTCCTCGGAATTCCAGTGAAAATCCTGGTTTTTTCCTATTTTTTGGCATTTTCTATTGACTTTGAGCCACTTTTCTTCGGAATTCAGTGGTTTCTCAGGTTTTTTCCCGGAATCCCGGCTTTTTTCCACCACCTTTCCGTTTTACCCGCATCCCGAAATGTCTCCTGAATCCTAGAATTCCGAGAATTCAGAAGATTCTCGTCTAGAGAAAGAGACCGAATGGAATTTGTTGAATTTCGAAAATTCACTAATGAATTCTGAATTCTTCTTCTCCTCCTCCTCCTCCTCCTCCTCCTCCTCTTTCTCCGATGCCATCTGGATGACATACGTGTGCCCCTTCTCTTCCCGCCAAGGTGTCTTCCCCTTCGTCTTTATGGCATTCTTTTCATCGTCGCTCCCCCTCCTCCTCCCCTTTCTCTTCTAAAGGGGCGTCTAACCGTCTGCGTCTCTTCCATTTATGTCCCTCTCTCTTGGTCTCTCTCTCACACAAATAACTGTTTGAATTTCGACTTTTCCATCTTCCTCTCATTCACCATCGCTTCTTCTTCCCGATAAGCGGAGGATGATGATGACTTCTTTCGATTTTTTCCGCTTCCCCTCTTGTTTATGGTTTGGTTCTCGGCGATTTCCGGCTTGAAATGACTATTTCGAGGGGTTTTTCTGGTCCTAATCCCGGGAATCCCGTCCCGAAATTCGGAATAATGGATTTTTGACAATGTTCCCTATAAGAATCCAATTTTTCTGAGTTTTCCCCCGTCAAAACCGGGATTTTTGAATTTTTTGGAAATGCCTAGTCGAGGAGAAATTGCTTAAAATAGGGGATTTTCCGGGTTTTTGTCGAAAAAAATGAGTTTTCGACAATTCTCCTGATGAAAATCCCATTTTCCGAGTCTTCTTCAGTCGAAACCCCGATCTCTGACACATTTCCCCAGGGAAATTGCTGAAACTCGCGGCATTTTCCCATTGATAACATACTGTTTGTTTACATACACACACTCGGGGGTGTTTATCAGTTGGACTTGGCGCCACCTCGAAAATGCCATTCTATTGACCGTTTTCCTGGCGGAAAATGACGATTCTAAGCTGGAAAAGTGGTTTTTTGGCATGAAATCGGTTTTTTTTTCATAAGAAAAACTCGATTTTTCAGCGAAAAAACCAGATTTTTGAGCTGTAAACCAGGTTTTTGAACCGATTTTCTGGCCAAAAGTGTTGGGAACAGTATCCCGGGAACGATCTTTGCGTCGAGAGAACCCTGAAGTAGTAGGAGGAGGAGGAGGATGGTAATTAGCCGTGACCCCTCTTCGCAGTCCTTTTTTCCTCCGATGGGAAAGTTTCGGATCCCGAATCGCCACTTTTCTTATAGATTTTGAAGCGGATTCCTTGGAATTCCTGGATTTTTTGCAGAAATCGGAGTTTCCACTGTCCAAATGGGCTTGAAACTCTATTTTTCATTAGATTTCGGCTTCTGAAAGCAGAAATTATGATTTTCCGTGTCAAAAAGAACCCAAAACCCTATTAACTCGTTTCCTGGCTTTGAATGAATGGATTTCTGTTTGGAAATGATTTTTCTGGTACTTCTGACCTTCGTAGGGAGGGTTTCGGAGAGAAAATACACGTTTGACGTCACTTTTTTCTCTAGTTTTTTATTACTTATTTCTTATCAGCCATTCCCTCCTTTTCTCACTCAGAAGAAGTCAATAAAGGCAAGGAAGAGTTGGGAGGTCATAAACTCCTTGAAATTTCCGATTTCCAGTCGAAAAATCACTAAAAATCGAGAAAAATCACTGAAATTAGCCTAAAAACGATTCAAAAGATATGTCAGCAAGTGCGCTCTAGCGAAATGCTTCCCGAAGTGCGTTTCGATGGAGCGCATTTGCTGACTGGTGGCTTTTGAGTGGTTTTTAGGCTAATTTTAGTGGTTTTTCTTGGATTTTTTATCATTTACAACTGGAAATGGAGGTTTTTCTCTTTTTTCTTTGGAAGTTTTCTGGAAATTTCTAGGCTCTTCTGAGTAGAAAAAATCAGTTTTCAGCTGTTTTTGTCAATTTTCCTTGGGGTTTTCAGTCATTTTTAGATGAAAATAGGGTTTTCTCGCATTTTTTACGGGGTTTCCACTTAAAATCTGAGTTTTTAGCTGTTTTTGGCACTTTTCCCGTGCTTTTGAACGATTTTCTGCTCTTTTTCCGCTCTTTTTCCCGTCATTACCATCGTTTCTTTTCTTCTGAATCCCTACTCATCCATAATTTTTTCCAGAATCCAACAGACATATACACAGAATATAGAAGGAGATGCTGTCGCGAGAACAACTACAGGATCTCAGCGAGGCGATTAAGACGGTCAGCGAGTCGGGCACGGGATTTGTGCCGCGAAGCGACGTGCAGACGGGACTCAAGGTTCTCGGGATTGATGTGCCCGGATACAAGGTGAGCAAGAGGGTTTTGGAGCGAAAAAGTGGAAAAATGGGTTTTGACTGAAAAAAGAAAAACCGTTAAAATCCGGTTTTTGACCTTGAAAAATGGATTTTCTACCATTTTTTACCTCAAAGACCAGGTTTTTCACCCATATATCATTAGAATCCCTCATTTTAAGTCTATTTGCTTCCAGATGCGCGAACTGTTGGATCAACACTTCGGAAACGACGCACAAATCGAAGTGGATCGATTCGCGAAACTGTTCGACACTCTGGAGGCGCAGAGAAACGAGGAGGCCAATCGGTGGAAGCAGCAGACAAAGTTAGTACTGAAAATGGGCTCGAAAAGAGGAAAAAGGCTGAAAAACGACGAAAAACGACCAAAATCCGCCGAAAATAGCTCAAAATCCAGAAAAAAGGCGAAAAATACCCGGAGAAGTAGGAAAAACGATCGAAAATCCACCGAAATCCGTCAAAAATAGTCCGAAATCCGGGAAATTCTGATTTTGAGCCAAAAATCTTCATTTTTCGGAAGAAACCCCGGATTTCAGGCTTCAGATCCTGCATTTTTGATCTCCAAAACTCCTTTTTCCCATTTTGAACCCTAGAATATATACTTTTGATCCCCTTCCCAGGCAAAAACCCCTGAATCTCCTCCAGAAATGGATTTTTTCTCGTCATTTTCTCCAAGAATAACCGGATTTTCAACGCCAAATCCTGGATTTTCCTAGATTTCTAGCCATAAATCCCTATTTTAATCCTCGAAAATTCGAAAATCCTCATTTTCCTCCCCAAAATTCCCTCAAGATCCCTATTCCCAAGAAAAAAACCAGGTTTCTGGCTAAAATTACCCTATTTCTGGCCTAGATCGCCATTTTTGGGAAGAAAAAAAGGATTTTCATCTTCAGAATCTTGGATTTTCCTTGATTTCCAGCCAAAAATCCCCATTCTCCTCCCCAAAGCCCCCTCCGAACTCCAGAATCTAGACTTTCCAGCCCATAGATCCTTCTCCCCTTCTTCCCAGAATCCTGGATAGCCGTCAAAATCTCCATTTTCTGGTAGAAAATCGGGATTTTCAACTTTAGATTCTGGATTTTCCGGATTTCCAGCCAAAAAATCCCTTTTTCCTCCCCAAATTCCCTATTTTCCTAGGGAAAAACCTCGATTTCCAGCTGAAAAATCACTTTTTAAGCCTCAAAATCCTTTTTTTCTCCCCAAAACCTTCCAAATCCTCCCCACAGAATCATCCCCAAACTCATCCTCATATTCATTTTTCAGACAAGTGTCGGGAGCCTACCAAACGCACAGTTCAAAACAGGAGAACGTGCAGCACACGATTCGAGTGGAAGAGGAGGTGGCCTTCTCGAATTGGATTAACTCCAACCTTTCGGACGATGCCGACTTGAAACGCCTCCTCCCAGTGAATCCACAGGGCGGAGAGCTGTATACGAAGGTTCAGGACGGTCTGGTCATCTGCAAACTCATCAATCTGGCTGTCCCCGGGACGATCGATGAGCGGGCGATCAACAAAAAGAATCTGAATACGTATACAAAACTCGAGAATCTGACCCTGGCGCTGATGTCGTCACAGGCGATCGGATGCAACATCATCAACATTGACAATATCGATTTGTCGAAAGGGACCGCCCATCTCGTTCTCGGATTACTGTGGCAAATCATTCGGATCGGATTATTCAATCAAATCGATCTCCAACACTGTCCAGGACTATTCCGGCTGCTCAGGGATGGCGAAACGCTGGACGATCTTCGACGTTTGTCTCCAGAAGAGATTCTGATGAGATGGGTGAATTATCATCTGGAGAGAGCCGGAATTCAACGAAGACTCCACAATTTCACGTCGGATATCACTGATTCGGAGATCTACACTCATTTACTTCATCAGATCGCTCCCAATGGATACGGTGTCACCCTTGCGCCTCTCGGAGTTCAGGGGAACGTCCCAAGGGCTGGAGCGATGTTGGATGAGGCCGAGAAGCTCGACTGCCGGGAATTTGTCACCGCAACGGATGTGGCCGCCGGGAATTATAAACTGAACTTGGCGTTCGTCGCCAATCTATTCAACAAACACCCCAATTTGCCGGATCCAGGGGCGGATGAAGTTGGTGAGTTGGGAAAGGGGGAGGAGGGGAGGAATTCCACGTTTTCTAGGGGATTTGACAAGGAATTCCATTTTGGGGAAGATCCTGGAGGGGAATTCCTGGATTCTAGAGAGAAAATCCTTGTTTTAGAGGGTTTTTGAGTAGGAATTCCATTTTGGGGATGATTTTAGTGATTTTGGAGTGGAATTCCTAGATTTGGGGATGATTTTAGAACGGAATTCCGTATCTAGGATGGATCCGGGAGTTCCAAAATTCGAATTCTAGCTTTCTGAGGGTTTTTGGGACTTCTATAAGTTGAATTCCATTTTGGGGATGCTTTTCCAAAAATCACCCTCTTTCTTGCAAAATTTCTAATCCCGGTCGGAGGTTTTTCAGTGGAGGACGTCGTCGAGGAGACACGCGAAGAGAAGACGTACCGCAACTGGATGAACTCGATGGGCGTCGATCCGTATGTCAATTGGCTCTACGGAGATCTTCAGAATGGAGTCGTCATCTTCCAGGTGAGTAGTGGGGGTCCCTAACGCCTTCAGAATCGGCTAGAATCCCTTCGGACGTCTTCTGGAGGATCCAGGAAGATTCTGAATTCTTATGAAGTCTTCTGGGTCCTCCCCTGATCCCCCAGAATCGCTTTTTTCTATGGAGGATTCTGAACCCTTTCTAACGTCTTCTAACCGATTCTGGATCCTTTTGAGGATTCTGAATACCTTCCAACGTCTTCTAAACCTCTTCCTCTTCCAGCTCTACGACATCATCCGTCCAGGAATGGTGACATGGAAGCGAGTCGTCCGCCAATTCCACAAACTTCGCGGAATGATGGATCAGATTCAGAATTGCAATTACGCAGTGGAACTCGGCAAACAACTCCGATTCTCGCTCGTCGGAATTCAAGGAAAAGACATTTACGATGGGAATCAAACCTTGACTCTCGCTCTCGTCTGGCAGCTAATGAGGGCCTATACTCTTTCGGTCCTTGCGAAATGCATTCAATCTGGAGATTCTCTTCCGGCTGACAAGGATATCGTCGCATGGGTCAACGAGAAGCTCACCTCTTCTGGGAAGTCGTCCTCCATCAAATCGTTCCAGGATCCGGCGATTTCTACTGGAAAAGTGGTCTTGGATCTGATTGATGCCATCAAACCGAATGTTGTGGATCAGAGTCTTGTGAAGGGAGGAGCGACGAATGAGGAGAAGATGTCGAATGCAAAATATGCGATCACTTGTGGAAGGAAAATTGGAGCCAAGATTTATGCATTGCCAGAGGATATTGTGGAGGTGAGAGAGAGAGAGAGAGAAGGATCTGAAAATTCTTGATTTATCAGAATTTTTAAAGGATTTTTCATTGAATTTTCAGAAATTTCCAGAAAAAAGAATACTGTAACTGTGGTAATCCCAATCCCAACTTATTTTTGGTCAGAAATTTTTTTGGAAATTCGGAAAAAATCCGATTTCTGAATTCTGAAAAAATCCAAATTTTCAGAATTTCCAAAAAATTTTGAAAAAAATTAAGTGGAATTGGGATTACGGTAGATTACTGTAGAATTTTAGGAAAGCCCAAAAATGTTTCAAAAAATTCGATTTTTTGGAAAATTCTGAAAATTTGAATTTTTTCAGAATTCAGAATTTTTACGAATTTTCAGAAAAGTTTTTGACTGAAAATGAGTAGGATTAGGATTACGGTAGTCACAGTAGGACACAAAACATTTTTAGAATTTCAGAGATCAAAAAATTCCAAAAATCTCGATTTTTTCGAATTTAGGATTTTTTTTTCCGATTTTTCTGGAATTCAAAAAAACAAATTTTCTTCCTACTGTAACTACCGTAATCCAAATCTCACTTGTTTTCAGTCAAAAGTTCAGAAAAAATCCAAAAATCTAGAGAGAGAGAGAGACAGATAGACCATTTTTGACCATATTGCTCATCCTAAAATCCAATCCTCTTCTTCCAGGTGAAACCCAAAATGGTGTTGACCGTATTCGCCTGTCTGATGGCCCGTGACTACCTTCCCGATATGAAAGAAGCGTCGGCTCCCGTTGGTCCAATGATCAATCACAATGGACACTAGAAGAGGCCACGCCCCCTTCTCCATAGACTCCGCCCCCTCCTCTACGCTTTAATTCCCCCCTCCTCTTCCCTCTTTTCCATCATTGTTGATTAGCTTTAATTTATTCTGAGCAACCAGGCCACGCCCCTTTAGGCCACGCCCCCTAAGAATTTGTGATATAAGCCCCGCCCCCAATTTCCAGTTTCACTTGATATTGCTCATTGATTGCCTAGACTCCGCCCCTTTTCTGCGTTTCTCTGTCACTTGTAATCTCTTTTTTCTTTTTCTATTGCATTTAAGCCCCGCCCCCTTCTACAAATTCACTGTGAATTGGCTCCGCCCCCTCTTTTTTGTTATAACGTTATTAACCACGCCTACTTTTCTAGGCCACGCCCCCTTCTCTCTATAAGATCACCCATTTGATTACTAAAAAAAACGAATCCGATGATGCTCCACCCTCTAAGCCCCGCCCCTTTTGTCTCCATCCACACACAGTTCACTTACTTGACTATATACCGTATTCCATTTCTTTTTTCTTCTTCTTCTTGTTACTTATCACAAAAATATAAGAATTCACTGATTTTTCTTTTTTTTTCTTTCAGTCTTTTTGAGGCCACGCCCCCGAAGAGTTCGGGATTTTTAGGCCCCGCCCCCTTTTTCCTAGAAAAACAATTTTCGGCTCCGCTTTTTTTTGGAAAATGATTATTTTTAAAAAAGGGGCGGAGCTTATTCTGGAAAATTAGAAAGTGGGAATAAAAAACAACCGTAGTTTATGATAAGGAACCCGCTAAAAAAGAGAAAATAGAGTACATACATGATATGCAAAAAAGGAGGAAAATGGATTTTTTTCGAATTTTTCGAATTTTAGAATAGACTGGAATTGAGTGAGATTCGGATTACGGTAGTTACAGTAGGACAGAAAACAAAACACGAAAACATTTTTGAATTTCAAATTTAAAAAAGTTAATTTTGAAAGTTTAAATTTTTTTAAAATTTTTCTGAAATTTCGAAAAAATCCAAACTTTCGAAAAGCTGAAAATTTGGATTTTTTATTTTTGAAAAATAAAAAAAAATTTTCCTACCGTAACTACCGTAATCCTGATATTACTCATTCTCGGTCAAAAATTTAAAAAACTCTAAAAATCCAAAAAATCATCTAAAAATCGGCGAAAAACTCTTAAAAATCGTCAAAAAATCTCTGAAAAGTCGGCAAAAATTGACAAAAAATCGGCGAAAAAATAATCTAAAAAAAATGTTGTGGAAGTCTCATATAAACAGCTCGTTCCAATTGGAATTTCCTCTGAACAGTCGACAAATAACTGATGATCAGAAGGACTGCATTGACTATCGAGAACACATAAAACTCTCTTCGTTTCGATTCTTTCGGAGATTCACATGCACGGAGTACTGTAGTTGAGGATTTCGAGCAGGAGACACGGTCGAAGTAGCCCGTTCGGAGGCAGTGGGCTGCAAATTGATAAGGATGGGGATTACGGTAGTTGGATGGGGGAAGAGAGGGACTAGTTTTTTTTGATGGCCTAGAAAACCTCAGGGGACTAGTTTACTGGGTTCCGGTGGCCTAGAAATTTTAGAAACTGAAAAAACTAGGCCATTGTTTGAGAACAAAAGGTTTTTGTTGCGAAAAAAAATGGTGGCCTAGTTTTTTGATTTTCTAGGCCACCGAACATAAAAATTTCGTTTTCAGTATTTTTTCTCGATTTTTCACGAGGAAATCGGGGTTTTTCAAGAATAAATATTAAAAATGCAAAAATTTATTTTTGATGGCCTAGAAAACCCCAGAGGACTAGTTTTTCGATTTTTCTAGGCCATGGCTTGAAATTCGTGATTTTCCGAGGGAAAAAACGTGTTTTAAGCCTTGTTTAAGGATCGAAAATGCGTTTTCGAAGCGGAAAAAAATTCCATGGCCTAGGTTTTTGATTTTCTAGGCCACCCAATTTAAATTAATTTTTTTCGAGCTTTGAGCTCAAAAAAGTTATTTTTTGATGAAAAAACGGGATTTCCTTGAGAAAAAAGTGGGCATGGCTTATAGAAAATCCCTGAAAACGTGGACTAGTTTTTCCTAGGCCGCAAAATTCAATTTTCGATTAAAACATTTTTGGTCATTTTTAACGCTATTTTACGGGGAAAAGGGGCGTGGCCAAGAGGAACGGCTTTTTCGAGGTGAGAAAAATTGGTGGCCTGGTTTTTTTTAGTTTTTTTCTAGGCCATCTAAATTAATTTTTTTTTCGAATTTTGGGCTCAAAAAAACTATTTTTAGGCAAAAACGGCATTTTTTCTAGAAAAAAAGGGGCGTGTCCTACCTGCTTTAATAGCCTTAATCTCGAAATCTTTACAAGGGGCACATTGGGTGACAACTTCGAATGGTTCGTGTTTCCAACACTCTTCGGCTGGATATTCGGTCGCCGTCGACGATGTTTTCTCCAGACTGTGCTCTTTGTCTGTAATGATTAAGGGTTACTGTAGACTACAGTAATCCGTAAACTTACTGTAGAATGCCTTTTTCATTTCCATCTCCTGATTCATTTCCGTCTCCTCTGTATATTCTTCGATGAAGAAGACGAGAATCGAAAAACCGATCAAGGCGAGGATTACTGTAGAGATTTGTTTCGTCGAACAATACTCCATTTTCTGGAAATAAATGCTACAGATTTTTAAGAAAGTACGCTTTTTTGAAAAAATAAAAGGGAAATGAGAGACTACAAAAACTACAAAAAATTATTTTCCAACGGAAACCCTTTATTTAGAGCCTAACATTCTAAGAGGTCATTTTTGGGCCCAGAAACCCCTAAAATCTCAATTTTTAGGATATTTTGGATCCTTTTTATGGGGTTATGCAGCAAATTTTTTATTGCATTTTAATGATTAAAATGCCATTTTAATGTTATTCACGAGTGCATTTTAATGCAAAAAAATGCATTTTAATTCAGTACTGTGGTGAATTAAAATGCAATTCGGTGTCGAATATCGCCACTGAAAAAGTCTGTGCGCCTTTAATGTGTCGATTTACGAGGCTCTGAATTTTTTAAGAGAAGTTCACTCCTCGGCGAAAAAATCATAATTGCGGAAAAAAATAATAATTAATTTGATCAAAATAATATTTTTCAGCTGAAAATAAGTGTTCAAAACATAAAAATGCGTCGAAACGCATTGATAATGGTAAGAAAATGGTAAATTCGATTATGTGTAAATAAAAAAATTCAGAATTATTTCATTTAATAACAATAGGCTTTGCTGAGGTTCTATAAATATTTTGAGACAATTCAACGACTCAGCGCCAGGCTTAGAGGTTATTGAATACCAAATCAGAATTTTCTTACCATTATCAATGCGTTTCGACGCATTTTTATGTTTTGAACACTTATTTTCAGCTGAAAAATATTATTTTGATCAAATTAATTATTATTTTTTTCCGCAATTATGATTTTTTCGCCGAGGAGTGAACTTCTCTTAAAAAATTCAGAGCCTCGTAAATCGACACATTAAAGGCGCACAGACTTTTTCAGTGGCGATATTCGACACCGAATTGCATTTTAATTCACCACAGTACTGAATTAAAATGCATTTTTTTGCATTAAAATGCACTCGTGAATAACATTAAAATGGCATTTTAATCATTAAAATGCAATAAAAAATTTGCTGCATGACCCCATTAGAAAAAAAAATTTTTTTCGATTCAAAATTTTTTTTTTAAATATGAAGAAAAAAATATATGAAGAAATCGGGTTTTAGAAGGTTCTAGACCCAAAAAATCAAAATTTTAAACTGAAATTACCAGAAAATGAGTTTTTAGACGGGTTTTAGGCTCTAAATAAAGGAGTTTCGGATTTTCCGCTAGTTTTTAGCATGGGCAATAGGGGTTTTCGAGGATTATTGGATAAAATTTAAATCTTTTCTGGTTACTTCGGCGAGTTTTGATAGAGTTTATTCTCAGAAATTAGTGAAAAATAGTTTTTTAGATTTGAAAAATCAAAAAAAAAATTCAGTTTCATTGCAAAAAATTTTTTGTCAAAATTAAATTTTTATAATAAAGACTGGCTCTTCCTGATTTTTTAAGCTTCGAAAACCTTTAAAAACTCCTATATTTCTAATTTTCTCAAGAAAAATCCCTATTAAAAGTCTCAAAATTATCCCGCAAAATTCTGCCCCCTCTCTTAAACTACGAAAGTACGGGGGGTGACATTTTTTGTGTGTGCGTGTGTCTGTGTGTGTGTCCGCATGTCCGAAGCAGTTTCTCAGCTCCCACTCGACCGATTTTCATAATTTTTTGACCAAAAGATAAGAACTGTTTGCAGTCATATGCCCGTCTTTTTCGATTTTGAAATTTTAAATTTTGAAATTTTTTATGATCATTTTAGTGATATTTTAGGCAAAAGTGGGCGTGTCCTTTCACACGCTTTCTACGCTGGCCGGCGGAACCCGCAAGGCGTCGGCTGATGCATTTCTATACCTCCCCGCCTCTGCTCGCGCGCGCGAGGCCGAAAACAAAAATGAAAAAGGGGTTTAGTGGGGTATTGAAAACAGTTCAGAGCTGTATTTTTTTTTAGAGATTGTTCATGATTGATAAGTGATTTGAATACAAAAAGCTCAACACGCGGAACGCGTCTGGCCTGGCCGCCGGAACGAGCGTAGCGAGTGATGGCGGCCAGGCTAGTCAATTTTCAGCTAAAAATCCAGAAAAACTATCCAAAAAACCGTGTTTTCAGCCGAAAAACTCATAAAAACAGTGTAAAATTTCTCAATCTATCTGTAAAAATTATTTTTAATCTAGAAAAAAATTTTGAAAAATTATTTTTACAAAAACATTTGTGAAAAAAAATTAAAAAAATTATTTTCGACCAAAACCCCCTATTTTTAACCCTCAAAACTTCTTTTCCTTGAAATTCCAAGCTCAAAACCCCTATTTCCCTCAATTCCTAGCCTCAAAACATCCCCTAACCCCCCAAAATCCACGTAAACCCTCCCTCTCCGGGGCAGCTATGCAAGTGCGCTCCACCGACCCCTCTTGGAGACGCGTCGCGGTCGGCGTGCGTGTACCCCGTGCGCCGTCAGTTTCTCTGCGTATCTGAGTCTCTCTTTCTCTATTTGAAAAGAGAAAGAGTGGCTGAGAAAACCGAATTGATTCGGCCCCCAACCTCCGACGAGAGAGCCTCCGATGGGAGGTTCTTCGGCCATTTTTAGACGGCCCCCGGACTCTTTTTCTCTATTCATTCTGATTCTAATTAAAATTTACCGTCTTGATCAGGCTAGTGTCGGATTAGAGAAGATTAGAAAAAACCAATAAAACAATCGAAAAAACCCCGGGAAATTTGAATTTTTTGAGTTTTTTGGAGGATTTTTTGGTTTTTTAAAGTGATTTTTGGATTGAATAAGAGGATTTTAGCACGATTTTAATGGTTTTGAATGGATGAGAAAGATTAGAATTTTTCAGCCAAAAAAAGGAAAAAATTAGAAAATCCCGGGAGATTTGAATTTTTTGAGTGATTTTTGGATTAATTGAAAGACGTTAGTCGGTTTTTAAAACGATTCAGTTGTGTTTACATAGATTAGAAAGCTTAGGATTGTTTGTTTTTTTCCGAAACATTTGAAAATAGGGAAAAAGTGAATTTTTGAAGAGGAAACTAGTGGTTTTTTGAAAGAATAATTTTCTAATATAACGAGGGAAATTAAGAAACTCTGAATAAATTAGAATTTCAAAACATTAATATATTTTTGGATATTGGAGAAAATATTTTTTTGGATATTTGAAAAAAACATTTTTTTTCAGAAAAATTCTTTGATTAGAATTTGTACATTTCGATGATCTAGGTACATTTTGTGATAAATTATTAGGAAAAAAATAATTACATTTATATTTTCACGAATTTTCCAATTTTAATCGAATTTTGGTCATTTTTCTATAGTTTTCAGAAATTTCTAGACACTCCAAACTGATTTTCCGCAATTTTTAATCATTTTTACTTCAAATTCTCTCATTTTTTTGTTCAAAAACATGAGTTTTCAAATATTTCGAATTTTCCTTAAATAATTTGAATTTTCTCCATAAAATTCTATTTTTTTTGGATTTTCTGTTACTGTAGAACAATTTTCAGCTAGTTTTAAGCTAGTTTTCATCCTAAATAACTCTATTTTCGCTCTATTTCTCTCTTTTGCTCGAAAATTTGATTTTTTTTCAAAAATCTCAATTTTTAACGATTTTCTATAATTTTTTATCATTTTCCACTATTTTCTAGCTTCAAAACCTCATTTTTCACCCCAAAAACCTCTTTTTCCCACAAAAAACTATCAAAAACCAACAGAAAAAGCGAAAAAATTTGAAAAACGGGCAATTCGCGGCGAGACCCGCCGCCGAAATGCGATGCGCCTTTAAACATGGAAGAGCCGGCGAATTTTAGGCCTCCGACGCGTTTTTCTTCCCCGATTTCGAATTTTTAAATTTTTTTTGGCGATTTTTTGATAAAATAGGAGGAAAATAATTTAATTCAATTAATTTTAACATAAAAATGCAGAAAAAATAAATAAAATGATGCAATTTTCGATTTTTTTCAAAATAAAAATTTTTTCGTGAAAAAAGCGCTAGAATATTTATTTTTGTCATTCAAATATTATTTTCCGCGTCAAAACCCCTTCTTTTCTAGGGAAAATCGTGATTTTTCATTTTTATTCTTTAAAAAAATAATTTTTCAAAAAAAATTTTTTTTCAGTCAAAAATGGAGATGCGTAAGAAGAGAACGCCATCGGCACGAATGTTGGCTTCGAAGCAGGATGAAGTGTACGACAAAGTCCCGGGACCGTCACCAAAACCGTCTGCAGTGATGTCGACACTGGCAGCGCAGTTGGCGTGAGTTTTTAGTTTAAAAAGGGGAAAATGGGCTATTTTTAAAAGCTGAAAACGTGAAAAATGAGCGAAAAAACTAGATATTCTGCCTAGAAATGATGGAAAAGCGGATTTTTTAATCAGAAATCCAAATTTAAAAAATTATTTTTCCGCCAAAACCCCTAAAAATATCTTTAAAACTTGAATTTCCAGCCTAGAATAAGCTTAAAATCCTTATTTTTTCACCTAAAAGCCGGAAAAAAACCGATTTTAGCCTGAAAATCTCGAAAATATCGCAAAAATCGGAAGATTTTGGTCGGAAACCTATAGAAATAGAGCCAAAACTCGAATTTAAAGCTTTTTTCACTTCTAGAACATCTGTTGCTCAGCCTTAAACTTTGTAAATTAACTTTTAAAACTCATTTTCCAATAAAAACCTCAAAAAATCGATAAAAATCCGCGTTTTTGTGTATAGATTCATTTTTCAAGGCGAAAAACTTAGAAAAATAGGCTCAAAAGTCAGATTTTTTTCTATAAAACTGCTGAAAATAATTCAAAAATCTGGTTTTTTAGCCTGGGCGTTGAAATAAATTTTTAAAACCTATTTTCCGACCAAAACCCGAAAAACCTGAGTTTTGAAGCTGAAAACCCTATTTTCAACTAAAAATGTAGGTGAAAACCACTCAAAAACCGCTCTTTTTACTTTTAAAACCATCAAAAACACCCAAAAACTTTATTTACTAGCCAAAAACCCCGGAAAAACCGCCAAAACCTTGTTTTCTAGCCTAAAAACCCCTTTATACCACTAAAAACCACTGAAAACACCAAAAAATCCTATTTTCTTGTCCGAAAACCTGAAAAAACAGCCAAAAAATCGATTTTCTGGGTCAAAAACCTTTTTTTCCTGCCTAAAATCCAAAATTCTGCATTTTGTCGTCAAATCCAGTACACACAGTAACCCTCCTCCTATATTATAGACGTGCAAGTGGATCATCGGCCTCCGCCAACGCCACGTCAACGCAGCAACTCAATCAAATCGTCCAGCAGCTGACAAGAAACCATGAATCCCAACTGCCGTCTACAGCACCATCACAGGCTCCTCCCCCTCCAGAAGCTCCGCCCTCTTTGACACCTTTGGATAAGGTAGTAGTGGTTTTGGATCAACAAGAGCAGCAACAACAGCAAATGGTTGAAGAGGAAATCGATGTTTCAAACACAGTTGAGCTGGATATGTCTACAGTCGTCCAAGATCATTTGGTTAGTCAGGAAGGCCTGAATAGCCTTTAAAAATGCCTGAAAATGCCTAAAAATCCCCTAAAAACCTCAATTTTGGACTAAAAATAACCCGAAATAGCCAAAAATCCTCTTAAAAACGTCAGAAATTACCTAAAACCCCGGATTTTAGCATCTAAAAACCCAAAAATGGCCTGAAAAGGGTTAAAAAACAAGCCTAAATAGCCTGAAAACTCCCTCAAAACCTGCTTTTTCGACTAAAATTGGCATTTAGAAGCCTGAAATCACCTTTTAATCTCGAAAAATGGCGTTAAAAGACTAAAAAGAAAAATGCCTTATAAATCCGAATAAATGGCCTAAAAGTACCTGAAAACCTGAATTTTCACTTCAAAATCTTCCTTGTTCCAGTCATCCGCTCACCTAGAAGTAACCGATTCCCAGATGGATGATATGCAGTTGAAACAGGAGAAAATGGATGCTCAGATGGTCATGAATGCCGACTTCTCAGTGTCAAATGAGGTTGTGATTAGCTCGATGAAATATCAAGGACGTCCTCCACAGAGGAAAATGCATTACCATGCAGATAATGGAACGCCGACGTCCAGATCTCAGGGGGTAAGGAAATAGGCGTTTTTGATGGAAAAACTGAGAAAATGGGGGATTAGAGGGTAGTTTAGGCCTAAAATACCCCAAAAAAACTATGAACCGGGATCTAGAAGCCCCTACAGTAATCCTGGGAAGCTACAGTAACCGATTAGGTACAGTAATCCTTTACCGTAATTTGGGAAATCGTTACAGTATCCTGCTACAGTATCCCCAGAGAAAATCCTACAGTAATCCGGGAGCTGGATAGACCATACAGTAATCCTTAACCACACCTACAGTATCCCCCCTCTCCAGAGAAAATTACAGTAATCCCAGGGAGCTAAAGGAACCCCTAAAAGTACAGTAATCTTGAAAAAAAACTACCGTAATCCGAAAAAAAACTACCGTAATTCGACTACCATAATCCGAAAAAAAATTCCCGTAATCCCAAAAAAAATTCCCGTAATCCAAAAAAAACAACCGTAATCCGTTAAAAAAAACTACAGTAACCCGCTCTATTTCAGCGCTCCGGAAACTATCCAGGAGAGACGCTAAACCTGAAATCGTCGGATCTCTCAATTCCCAACAAGGCCGCCCATTTCCTATATTTCCGTTGCTATGAAGAACACGAAGTCCAAAAGGAATTTCCTCTCACAATCGACGAAAATCGAAAGGGTCCGCAAAACTTCCTCGTTGAGCCACGTCACGGACTCAAAAATACCGACTACTATATCGACAGTTATCTATGGAATCGTGGAAAATCGACGAGTTCGAAGAAGAAGATTTTTGTAGAAATCGAGGGTAATCACGTTAAAACATCGAGAAGATCGTGTGAGACGGCGCATTACGTACTCAATTGGTACTACTCGAATATGGAGAATCGGATATGCAAAAAGGTACGGGGAAATCGATTGGAAATGACCTGAATTGGGGTTTTTAGGTTTAGAATGACCTTAAAAACAGTGAAAATAGCCTAGCATGGTAGTAAAATGACCAAAAAATCATGAAAATCGAGGGAAAACGACCAAAAATAGGCGAAAAACGACCCAAAAACCATAAACAATAGGGTTTTTAGGCCTACGGTAACCCCCTAGATACAGTAATCCTTTTGATACAGTAATCCCCAGGATCTCGTAAATCCATAGGTACAGTAATCCTGGATCTATATAGGAAAACCCCAGGATCTAGAAGCTCCCTACAGTAACCCATAGAGAAATACCGTAATCTGGGATCTACAGTAATCCCAGGAAGCTATCCAATAGATACAGTAATCCCCATATTCATAGGCTACAGTAATCCTGGATCCAGAAGCTCTACAGTAACCTCTAAAAGCTACAGTATCCCATCCAAGAGACAACTACAGTAATCCGGGAGCTACAGTATCCTGAAAACTACAGAAACCCCGTCTGGGTACAGTAATCCTAGGAAGCTACAGTATCCCCCCCTTCACAAAAACTACAGTAATCCTCTACCCACCTACAGTATCCCTAGTCATTACAGGTTTGTTGGTTGGAGACAATTGCCGGTTGCTCTCGTGCCTCCCCCGTTCTCGTCCAATATCATGTGAACTATTTATCGGATAACCCAATCGAACTCCGAAAGACTCCAAAACTCTACAGCGATACTCGTTCGGTGGCCCAGGAGCTTCTTAGAAGTGATTCTCCATTGCAAACTGTTCAGAGATTTGTGGAGACTGGAGAAACTGATCCAAGGGAAATCATCAATAAGAAACAAGTGAGTTTTCTCATTTCGGCAATAAAAATCGATAAAAAAGGCCTACAAAGCCTAAAAAACGGGCCTGAAACGCCTAAAATAGCCCTTAATAGACCCTCACAGGCCTAAAAACGGGCCTGAAACACCTAAAAAGCCTGAAAACCACGCTTTACAGGCCTGAGAAAGGGCCTTAGAGGCTTAGAAAAGAGTCCGGAAGGCCTAAAAACCGGCCTGGATAGCCTAAAAATGGGTCTGACAGGCCTAAAAATAAGCCTGAAAGGCCTAAAAACGGGCCTGAAAAGTTTAAAGATAGGCCTGAAAAACCTAAAAACAGGCCTTAAAAGCCTAAAAACGGGCCTGAAAAGGTTAAAAAATAGTCCTGAGAGGCCTAAAATGGGCCTGACATGCCTGAAAAGCCTAAAAATGAGCCTAAAAAGGTATATTCCGATCTTGGTTTAAGGCCTGCAAAAGGCCTTTTCTAGGTCTGTAATATGCTTTTCAGGCCTGTTTTTAGGCTTTTCAGGCCCGTCTTCAGGCTTTTCAGGCCCGTTTTTAAGTTTTTCAGGCCTGCAATAGGCCTTTTCTAGGCTTGTTTTTAAGCGTTTCAGGTCCTTTACAAGCCTAAAAACCGTGCCTTACCAACCTGAAATGCCTATAAATCCCACCTATTTTCAGGCCTACGAAATGCGTCGATACGTGATGGCCAACGCGCGAAAGCGAACCCTTGCGGCCGCTCGAAAGTACGATGACGGTGGAATGTATTTCGATGACGACGTTTTTGAGGAGATTTATTACAATGAGCATGGAGAACCGATTCCAGTCAGAAGTAATAATTCGTCGGCAGGAGGAGGAGGACATCACAGAGATAATCATATGGATTTAAATCGAGTCGCTCAGATGGTGAGAAGGGGGATTTTAAATTGGGGAAAAACTAAATTTGGGGTGGAAATAAGTCTGAAAAGCCTCGGAAAAGGCCCTGAAAACTCTAGGAAAAGGCCTGAAAACCCAAAAATCAGGCCTAGAAAGCATGAAAAATGGGCCTGAAAAGCCTAAAAACGGGTCTGAAAAACCTCAAAAAAGGCCTGAAATCTTGAAAGGTAGGCCTGAAAAGGCCTGTTAAAATCCGAAAATCTAGACCGAAATAGACCTTTTTAGGCTTGTCCAAGTCTTTTGAGGCCCGTTTTCAGGTTTTTCAGGCCCATTTCAGGGGGTTTCAGGCTTTTCTTGGCCTAGAAAATGTCCTAAATTTCTAGAAAACGGGCCTAAAACATGCCTTTAGTTGAGAAAACCAGGCCTGAAATACCTGATTAACGCCTCAAAAATGACCTTAAGTCCAGGAAACTGGCCTAAGACAGGCCTTAAAGGCCTTAAGCTCAGCCTGAAATGCCTAATCCTAACCCCTGTTTAGTTTACTGTATTCTAAGAAGGCTACTGTACCCTCTAGAAGATTACTGTATCCGTTTTTTTTTCCAGGCCGTCCGAATCGAAGGCCGAAAAATCGAGCACCGAATCGCCAGAATGCTCGATAGTCGTCTGGGTCCAGGGAAAGCACAAGCAGAAATGGTGTCAGAATGGATTAACTCATTGGAAGCCGTGTCTTCAGAAGACTACGATCTCGTCATCCACAATGTCGTTGGATCGATGCGAAAGCATCTGGATGAGCTTCTCGGAGAGGATCCCCATTCAATCCACCATCACCACCATCCCTCTTCAGATGAATATCATCTCGTGGATACAACTCCATCGACTTCGGATGGAAGAATCAAGAGAATGAAGATGATGAGACATGTGGAAGAGGAGGAGGAAGAGGATGAGGAGATGGTCGTCACACAGGAGGAAGTCGATCCAGATGATTCTAAAAATCGATTTGAAGGTAGGTCTCAGGGGTAAAAGGCCTAGAAAAGCCTAGAAAAGGGCCTATTTTAGCTGAAAAAGGCCTAAATGCCCTAAAAACGGTCCTGAAGAGCCTGAAAAGGGGCCTAAAAGTGCCTATTTTTGTTAGAAAAATGCCTGAAAAGCCTGAACTAAGGCCTAAAATGGACCTATTTTAGATGAAAAAAGGCCTGAAAGCCTGAAAAAGTCCAAAAAACGGCCTATTTCGTTAGAAGAAGGCCTGAAAAGCCTGAATTTAGGCCATTTTTTAGCTGGAAAAAGCCTTTTTCGACCTGAAAATGACCCTGAAAAGCCTGAAAAATATGCCTAAAACGGGCCTGAAATAGCCTAAGATAGGCCTTTCAGGCTTTTCTCAGCTTGAAATAGGCTTTTTTTCGAGCTTGAAAATGGGCCTGAAAAACCTGAAAATGAGCCTAGTAAAGCCTGAAAAACCTGAAAATGAGCCTAGTAAAGCCTGAAAAAGGCCTGGAAAGCCTAAAAACCAGGCCTGAAAAAGGCCTAAATAAGCCTAAAACAGACCTGAAAAGCATAAAATGGGTCCAAAAAGGCCTAAACAATCCTAAAACGGGCCTGAAAAGCCTAAAAACAAGACCTGAAAAAAGCCTGAAAACGGGCCTCAGTAGGCCTAAAATGAGCCTTTTAAATCTAAATTTAAGGCCTACAAGAGGCTTTTCAGGCCTTTTTTAGGCTTTTCAGGCCTGTTTTCCTATCAGTTCCCACCGAAACCTATCTTTTTGCAGGCGAAAGATACATTTTCGACGGTCAGGAATACGTGGAAGAGGAAGTCATCACCGACGAGATCGAAGAAGAAGTCGTCGTCCCAACGTCTTCTGACGTCGTCGTCGACTCATCGACAGTGGATGAAGTGGTCGTGGAAGAGGTTGAAGAGGTTGAAGGAGTCGTCGATGAGGATGATGAAGATGGAAGAGGAGGAGCTGGATCATTCTTCTATCGTCCATCACAGAATGGAGGAGCTGGAGGAGAAGGGGGCGGAGCTTCGACTGGAGGATCAGGAGGAGGATCAGGACAAGCATCTAATGTCACCTCTTCGTCTGTTGATCAATGATTTTTTTCGTGTGCTTTTCCTGCCTTTTTCGATGGAAAATGGGGGGGGGTTGACTGAAAAAAAGCCAGTTTTTTGGGTAACCTGAGCAATCCGATTTTTAGCTGGAAAATGACTTAAAATAGGGGTTTTTAACCTAGAAAAATTGGTTTTTAGCTGGGAAAACCTGTTTTTTTGGTTGGAAATTCTATTTTTTGGGTTTTTTTTAATCTGAGCAATTCGATTTCTGGCTAGAAATTGGCCTAAAAAGGCCCCGAAACCCTAGAAATTCCCCATTTTTCATCGATTTTTCGCCGATTTTTCGCCAATTTTTCGCATATTCCTCCCCCTTTTTCCTCTCCATTTTCTCATTTTTCCTCTTCATAATTCCCACTTTTTCAATGGTTTTTCTTGGTTTTTTCGATTCCATAATTTTTGATTTTTTTACTGGATCCATCTGAAATTGTCTTACTGTACCTCCCTCTGCTCTTGTTCTCTGACCTCAAATTTCCATTTTTCCTACAGAAATCCCTCCTCCCCTTCCCAAAAAAATTTTCCTTGAAGGAAACTACAGTAACCCCCTTTTTTGAGAAACTACAGTATCCCCACTTTTTTGAGGAGAAAGCTACCGTATCCCCAATTTTTGAGGAGAAAGCTACAGTAATCCCTTATTTGTTGAGAAAGCTACAGTATCCCCCTTAGAAGCTACCGTACCCCCTTTTTTCTAAGGAAGCCACAGTAATCCCCTTTTTTTGGAGAAAGCTACCAAGCTACCGTATCCCCCTCCTTTTCTTCTCGCCTTTGTTTTTGTCATACTGTAATATTTTTTTGTCCCTCATCCTTCCCTCAGACCTCGCTTTTCTTATTAATTAATAATTTTTGAAAGATACAGTACCTCTCCTCCCTCTTTTTTCTTTCCAAAAATTTAATTTTAGCTGAAAGATTACTGTACTTCTTCCACTTTCTCTCTGTTTTTTTGGATTTCTCTTTTTGTGTGCCTTTAATCAATCACCCATCCCCCCACACTTTTCATTTTCAATTCTCTCATAATTTCCAGAATTCTTCTTTTTGTCTCTTCCTCTCTCGATTGGTTTCTATGAAATAATATCGGAATAATAATATTTTTTTTAATTTTTACTCGAAAATTGGTTTCCTTGCCATCAATACATTTTTTGAATTTTTTTTTCAATTATTGGACCCGAAAATCTTTTTTCCTCGTTTCCCTTTAAATATATGCATTTTTGAACCCAAAAATCTCTATTTTTACCCGGAAATTCAATTTTTGATCGTGAAAAAATCAGTTTCAGCTTCAAAAAATTGCTTTTGAATTTTCTGCTCAATCTTTTTTTTCGTAAATTACGGTATCTAAAAAAATTTTTTGTTCTAACTCTTCAATATTTTTTTCAGAAAAAAAAATTAAAAATTTTTGAGCTCAAAAATTTAATTTTGATTCAGAAATCCGAAAAAATTATTTTTCCGTTTAAAAAAATTAGTTTTCAGCGCCAAAAAAACCTTTTTCAACTCAAAAATCTCTTTTTGGAGCCCAAAATACCAGTTTTTTTTCAAAAAACCTCTCCATTATCTCGCAATTCCATAAGAAAAAATAATTTTCGCGCAATTTTTTACGGTAAAAATCGAGTTTTCAGGCCCAAAAACCCTATTTTCAGTTCGAAAACATTCAATTTTTCCCCTCTGAAAATTCAAATTTTTCGCTTTTTCCCCCAGAAAAATAGACTTTTCTAAGGCTAAAAACCTTTATTTTCAAAAGAAAAATCTAATTTTTCCCCGTAAAATGTTAATTTTTAATTTTTTTTTTTTCGGTAAAAGTCGACTTTTTCAAGCCCAAAGACCCTATTTTTCCTCTAAAAACTCGATTTTTGCACTTTTTTCTCTAAAATATCGATTTTTTAAAGCCAAAAAAAATTTCCCCTCTGAAAATTCTAATTTTTCCCACTTTTCTACGGAAAAATCGACTTTCCACGCCTCGAAAACCCTATTTCCAGTCAAAAAACCCTATTTCCAGGCCACGCCCATCTTCCCCAACAAAAAACCAAAAGAATGTTAACATTCTGTCCAGAATGTGGATGTACTCTTCAAATCGAAGAAAGTGAACGTTGTCATCGATTCTCGTGTCCAGCCTGTCCCTATGTGTGTCCGATTGTCTCTACAGTAACCAGTCGAATCTACCCGAAACTCAAGGATATTGACGACGTTTTGGGTGGTCCCGGAGCATGGGAGAATGCTCAGGTTACTGACGGTGAGCGAGTTTTTTGGATGGAAAATAGGCCTGACAGGCCTTGATTTAAACCTGAAAAGCCTTAAAACAGGCCTAAGAAGGCCTCAAACTGGCTTTATTCAGGTATTTTAGGCCTGCTTTTAGGTATTTCAGGCAATTTTTTAGGCCTTTTAAGGTACTAGAAAGCCTGGAAACAGTCCTAAACCCTTAGAAGGACCTGAAAAGCTTAAAAATGGCCCGAAAAGCCTAAAACGGGCCTGACAAGCCTCAAATCAGGCCTAAAAAGGCCTTAATTTAGGCCTCAAATAGGCTTTTTTTCAGGTTTTTAGGCCTGTTTTTAGGCTTTTTAGGCACTGTTTAAGGCTTTTTTGGGTACTAGGCCTAAAAAGCCTAAAAGCCAGGCCTAAAACCACCTAAAACAGGCCTGAAAAGCCTTAAAAAAAGGGCCTGAACAGCCTGAAAAAACCAATTGCAGGCCTTAAATCTGGATGGAAATAGGCCTATTTAGGCTTTTCAGGCCTGTTTTTAGGCGTTTCAGGCTTTTTAAAGCCTATTTTGAAGCTTTTCAGGCCTATTCTAAGGCTATTTTAGGTCTCCTAAAAAGCTTTAAAATATCCTATTACAGACCTAAAAGGCCTATTTTCAGCCTCAAAATGAGCCTAAAAGTACCTAAATGGCCTTAGACAGGCCTAAAAAGGCCTTGGCAGACCTAAAAGCCGGCCCTAAAAAATCCCAATTTCTCCTAAATACAGTAATCCATTTTTTTTGGCTATCTACCGTACCCCCTACAGTACCCTCTCCCTTTTACTAAACCTACCGTACCCCACCTACAGTACCCCTTAATCTTCCAGAACGATGCCCAGTGTGTTCACATGAACGTGCCTATTTCATGCAACTACAAACCCGTTCAGCCGACGAACCGATGACCATCTTCTACCGATGCGCCGACAATGCATGTGCCCATCGATGGAAGGAATAGGAGGCCACGCCCACTTTTTTGTTTTTTTTTGTTATCTTGTTATTTACTGTGTGTCTTTCATGTTCCTTCATAAACTATTTGTTCTCTAGAAACTCAAAACTGGACAATGAGACTAAGATATTTGAAGTCAGAGTGAAAAATGCGAAATTTTGAGTATAATCATGACTGGGTTACGGTAATTTTCAGTTTTGGGTCTTGCCACGAAAACACAAAAATTACCGTATCTCGGTCAATTTTTGTCCAAAATTGAAATTAATGGCAAATTCAGAATCAGCGAGTCTAGACGGTTCAAATGAGTATAATCATGACTAGGTTGCGGTAATTTTCGTTTTCGGGTCCTGGTACGATTTTAAAGGCGCATAGACCCGAAAATTACAAGTTACCGTAACCCGGTCATGATTATACTCATTTGAACCGTTTTGATTTCCCAAATCCAAAAATATAGTTAATTTCTGTTTTGGATCAAAAATGACCGAGTTACGGTAGAAAATGTATATTCGTGGTAGGACCCAAAACCCCTAAATCTCAAAATTACCGTAACCCAGTCATGATTATACTCATTTGAACCGTTTTGATTTCCCAAATCCAAAAATATAGTTAATTTCTGTTTTGGATCAAAAATGACCGAGTTACGGTAGAAAATGTATATTCGTGGTAGGACCCAAAACCCCTAAATCTCAAAATTACCGTAACCCAGTCATGATTATACTCAAATTTCCGCATTTTTCACGCTGATTCCGAATTTCAAGGTCTCGTGGCCTAGTGTTGACCCTAGATGTGAGTTTCTAGGCCAAATCTAGAAAAAAACCAAAAAAATTTCAATCAGTTCATATTGAAGAATCGTCCCTGACAGTACCCGTAGGCTAACAAATAATCAAAAAAGGGTTTAATCCTGCACATCGGGTGCAATGGTCGACGCAGTGCTCAAAGAATCAATGAGTGATTCTGAAGTCGTCGTGACGTCGGAAGAAGGGGAGGAGTCAGATGGTGGAGGAGGATAGGTGGAGTTATCCGGTTGAAAATCTTCCGGAAGAGGAGATTGAAGACGTTTGCATTCCTGGAAAAAAAATTTCAAAAATTTTGAAATTTTGAAAAAAATCCTGAAATTGAGTTTTTTAGTCCCCCTGTGGTGGCCTAGAAACTCAGAACTAGGCCGCGAGGCCTAAAAATTCAAAATCAGCGTAAAAAATGCAAAAATTTGAGTATAATCACGACTGGGTTACGGTAATTTTGATTTTTGGGTCCCACCACGATAATACATTTTCTACCGTAACCCGGTCAGTTTTGATCCAAACTCAAAATGAAATGTACTTTTGGAATCAGGAGGTTAAGCCGGTTTGAATGGGTATAATCATGACTAGGTTACGGTAACTTTGAATTTTCAGGTCATTGCGCCTTTAAAGTCGTGGCAAGACCCAAAAATCGAAAATTTCGAAACATAGGCTTGTGGGTACTTTTCTGAACCGTCTTGGCTCCCTGAATCCAAATATCAAACTTATTTTCAGTTTCCATCAAAACTGACCGAGTTACGGTAGAAAATGTGTTTTCGTGGTGAGACCCAAATCCCAAAAAATTTCAAAATTACCGTAACCAAGTCATGATTATACTCAAATTTGTGCATTTTTCACGCTGAATCCGAATTTCTAGCTCTCCTAGCCTAGTTTTGAGTTTCTAGGCCATGTCGAATAAACTAGGCCACCTACTTTCATAATAAAACACGGTTTGATTGGTTTGAAATCTCCTCCGGTCATCTCTCGATACAGAAAATCACCTTGATCCTTGACCGCCATTAGGCAGCGTCGTCGATACTGCAAGAAAACGAGTAATTTAGGTGACCTAGTACATGTTTATGACCCCCTTCCTCCCCAGCCTTGGGGTAGCGGTGACCTAGAAAATTGAATTTAGGTCAGGAGACCCATATATTCGAATTTAGCGTAAAAAATGCAAAATTTTGAGTATAATCATGACTGGGTTACGGTAATTTTGAAATTTTGGGATTTTGGGTCTCGCCACGAAATTACATTTTCTACCGTAATTCGGTCAGTTTTGGTGCAAACTCAAATTAAATTGGATTTTTATATTCCGAAAGTCAAGACAGTTCAGAAACGCACCCACAAGCCTATATTCTGAAAACTTTGATTTTGGGTCCTCCCACGACTTTAAAAGCGCATGGGGTCGAAAATTCAATGTTACCGTAACCCAGTCATGATTATACTCATTTGAACTGTCTTGACTCGCTAAACTAAAATTGGCTGAGTTACGGTAGTTTTTGTATTTTCTTTGCGGGACCCAAAATACAAAAAACTCAAAGTTACCGTAACCTAGTCGTGATTATACTCATTTGAACTGTCTTCATTTGCTGAATTCAAATATCTAGTTTATTTTCATTATGAATCAAAATCCGCCGAATTACGGTAGTTTATGTGTTTTCGTGACGAGACCCGAAATCCAGAAATTCAAAGTTACCGTAACCTGGTCATGATTATACTCAAATTTTCTCATTTTTCACGCTGATTCCGAATATCATAATTTCGTGGCTTAGTTTTGAGTTTCTAGGCCACCATTAGGCGATCCAGAAAAAAATTGACTAAAAAAATTTTAAAAAAAATTTTTTTCTTCAAAAAAAGGTTTCCGAACTCACATTGAAATGTCGTTTACACTCGTGTTTCAACTGATTCACCAACTTTTTCCTCGATGGAACATTCGCCGAAAAGTGTCCGAATACGGTACGCAACACGATCTGGCACATCTCACAGTTCTCCCCAGGGGTTAGCGTGTCGATTGGGTCCTGAAAGTACAGTAATCTTCTAAACTACAGTAACCCAAAAAACTCACTAAAACCGCATATAAAACTACAAATGCCAAAAGGAGTATCATCCAAAAAATTCGGAATTCTGCAAAAAAAAAAATTTTTCAAAAATTCAAAAAAAAAATTTTTCCCGGTAGATCAAAAAGTTACGGTATTTATAATCATCAGAATCAGAATCAGAAGAAAAAGTTATCTTTGAACAAGTGACGACAGATAGGAGGGGAAGTGATGTCAGAGAAAAGATAAGCTTGATAAGGCTGTAGAGAGGAGAAGGTGAACCCATATCAAGAGAAGAGATAGAAACTGGTTTTGGCAACGTGCCAAACTACAATAGATTATGTTTTTATGGAAAAAAAACTTGAAAATTTTTTTTTCGACATTTAAAAATTTTTGAAAATTTTTTCTCACATTTTTTAGAGCTAGCGGCCTAGAAACTGAAAACTAGGCCATGACACTATGATATTCGGGATAAGCGTAAAAAATGCGGAAATTTGAGTATAATCATGACGGGGTTACGGTACTTTTGAAATTTGGGTCTCGCCACGAAAACACATTTTCTACCGTAACTTGATCAGTTTTGGGGCAAACTCAAAATAAAATGTAGTTTTATAATCAGGAAGGCAAGACGGTTTGAATGAATATAATCATGACCTAATTTTGAAAAAATTGAAAATTTTTAGTTTTGGGTCCCGGCACGAAAACACAAAAACTACCGTAACTCAGTTATTTTTAGTAGTAACTCAAATTAAAAAATAGCATTAGGTTCAGTTAAATAAGGGCTTCAAAATGAGTATAATCATGACTAGGTTCCGACAATTTTAAATTTTTAGCTTATTGGGTCTTACCACGAAAACACATTTTCTACCGTATCTCGACTAGTTTCCGACCAAACTCAATTTTTCTTGCATTTTCAAACTCAGCGCGTCAAGACGGTTCAAATGAGTATAATCATGACTAGAATCCATTCATTTTGATTTTTGACTTTAAACGCGCATAGCTAATCCAAAAATTAAAATTGCTCATAATACCGGCTTGTGCGTAATCATCTGAACCGCTTTGACTCCCTGAACCCGAAAACCAAGGTTTCAGAGATCAAAACTAGATTTCAAGGCCGCCCGGGCGCCTTTTATGATGCAAGAGAGTAATAAAACCAATCGGTTCAGGAGGCTCCGCCCCCTTTTTCATTTAGATCAACAATCATTGAAATCAGATGCAGAGAACGAGGAAAATGACGTTTTTTCTTTTCTCTCCGATCAAAAACAGTATATGTTAACAGAAAAACCAAAAAAAACCACGTGGGGGTCACGGAAATCGAGAAAAAAATTCCAAAAAAGTGCAGATCACTTGATTTTTTGTTTTGTTTTTATATTCGGCGACCAGCAGAAAAAAAACCGGTGTATTATTCCTAGAGGCTTAGTCATGCGCCTTCTCAATTGATTCCAGGTTGTTTTTGTAGTTTGGTGGCCTAGAAATCTAAATCTAGACTCAAAACTAGGCCACGAGACCTTGAAATTCGAAATCAGCGTGAAAAATGCGGAAATTTGAGTATGATCATGACTGGGTTACGGTAGTTTTGAGATTTTTTGAAAAATGGGTCTCGTCACGAAAACACGTTTTCTACCGTAACTCGGTTGGTTTTGGGGCAAACACAAAATATTTTGTATATTTAGAATAAGTAATCTAAGGCGGTTCAAATGAATATAATCATGACTGGGTTACGGTAACTTTGAATTTTCAGGTCTATGCGCCTTTAAATTCGTTGCATGACCCGAAAATCAAAAATTTCAGAATATAGGCTTGTGGGTACTTTTCTAAACCGTCTTGACTTCCTGATTTCGAATTTTTAGTTTATTTTGAGCTAAAACAAAAATTGAGTGAGTTACGGTAGAAAATGCATTTTCGTGGTGGGACCAAATTTTCAAAATTTTGAAAATTACCGTAACCTAGTCATGACATGACTCATTTGAACCGTCTTAATTAGCTGATTTCACATATGCAAGAAAAATCGAGTTTGAATGAAAATTCGCCGAGATACGGTAGAAAATGCATTTTCGTGGCGGGACCCAAATTCAAAAATTTCAAAATTATCGTAACCTGGTCATGATTATACTCAAAGTTTTGCATTTTTTACGCTAAATCTGAATATCTTAGTCTCATGGCCTAATTCTAAGTTCCCTGATCATGCCCACCCACCAAACAAGGTCAAGTAAGCACTAAAAATGAAACAAAACGAAATGAACCGGGAGGAAAGAAGCGACAGAAAAGGAGTGTGTGTGTGGGAATAAATACAAACAAGGAGAAAAAGAAGAAAAAGAAATTCCTTTCTCTCCCGGTGGAGGAGGAAAGAGAGCATGAGTTGGAAACGAACGGAGCACAAACAAACGGAGAAAGAGCAAAGAGGAAGGGGGTAATCTGTCCGGAAGCAGCAAATCATGAGATAGAGAACGGGTTTAGGAGGTGATGAGAAAGTACAAAGGGCAAAAAACTAAAAAAAATTCAGAAATTTTTTTTTTTTTTTTGGAAGTGAAATTATTTTTTTTCATTTTCAGTGCTACCGTAGTGGCCTAGAAACTCGAAACTAGACTACGAAACCTAGATATTCGGAATCAGCGTGAAAAATGCAAAAATTTGAGTACAATCATGACTGGGTTACGGTGATTTTGGAGATTTTTGGATTTTGGGTCCCATCACGAAAATTCATTTTCTACCGTATCTTGGTCAGTTTTGTGGCAACTTCAAAATCAATTAGACATTTGGATTTGGGCAATTAAGCCGGCTCGAATGAATATAATCATGACAAGGTTACGGTGGTTTTGAAATTTCCGGTTCATGCGCCTTTAAAGTCGCTCTGGGACCCAAATCCGATAATTTCAGAATCCGGTCATGATTATACTCATTTAAATCGGCAAAATTGGCTGATTTCGAAAATACAAAAGAAATTAAGTTTGGACTGGAATTGACTGAGTTACGGTAGTTTTTGTATTTTCGTGGTAGGACCCAAATTTCAAAAAATTCAAAATTACCGTAACCTAGCCATGATTATACTCAAATTTCCCCATTTTTCACGCCAATTCTGAATATTTAGGTCCCACGGCCCAGTTTTGAGTTCCTAGACTACATGGTGGATTTTTTTGGAGAAAACTGACAAAAATTGAAATTTCTAACAAAAAATTCCGGGAAATAAACTCTCTGATCATTTTTTTTGTATTTTTAATATTAATTAAGGAATAATTAAAATATGAAATAATAACTTGAAATAGCGAAAAAAATTAAAATAAAATTTACAAATTGGAACATACGTAATAGCTACATATACATAGTTGTACATATATGTATGTACACACATACAAACATAGAGAGGAAGAGGAAGAAGAGTATTACACTCTCTTTTCGATCAGATAAATACACTTTATATATAGAAACACGAAATTGCGCATTTTGGAATCGATTTTTTTGGGGGAGGGGGGGGGGGAGAGATTAGCATCTGTGTCCCTTTAAAACTGTTTAGAAATAAATGACAAACTTCCTTCTAGCTATTTAGAAAAAAAGTAAAAGTTTTTTCTTCGAAAAGTACATGTCAAAAAACCAGAAAGATTCCATCAAAAAACTTGTCATTAAACCCCAAAACTAGGTTTTTCGGTACCCAGTGGTGGTCTAGAAACCTGAATCTAGGCTCGAAACTAGGCCACGAAATTTTGATATTCAAAATCAGCTTGAAAAATGGGAAAATTTGAGTATAATCATGACTGGGTTACGGTAATTTTGAATTTTTTGAGTTTGGGTCTCGCCACGAAAACACATTTTCTACCGTATCTTAGCCATCTTTGATCGGAGCTCCGTTTTTCTTGCATGTTTGAAATCAACTCTTTTTCCCGGTTTGAATGAGTATAATCATGACCAGGTTCGAAAAAATTTCAATTTTCGTTTTTGTACTCCTCTCGGACAATTCCGTTTTTTGACCGTAACTTTGTTAGTTTTGAGATTTGTGCCATAAACTAATATTTTTGGGATCAGGAAGTTGAGACGGTTTAAATGAGTATAATCATGCCCAGGTTTTAATTTTGGGTCCTGACACGACTTTAAAGGCGCATAAAAGTCAAAATTTGAAATTACCGTAACCCGGTCATGATTATATTTGTTCGAACCGTCCTAATTGTATAAAACTGAATATTGGAATTATTTTGAGTTTGCCCCAAAATTAACCTAGTTACGGTAGAAAATGTGTTTTCGTGGCGAGACCCAAAACCGCAAAATTTCAAAATTACCGTAACCCAGTCATGATTATACTCAAATTTCCGCATTTTTCACGCTGATTCCGAATTTTCTAGTGTCGTTGCTCATTTTTGATGTTCAAGGCAACGCCCACCGAGTCCAATTTTTCTTCACAGAAAAAATTTCAAAAAAAAAAATTTTTTCAAAAAATCATTCATTAACCGAATGGATTCTTATTTCTGACGTTTTCTTCAGACAATAGGTAGAAATACAGTAAAATACACACACACACACAAAGAAGGGGAGAACTAGCGACATATAACCAATACAGTAGGAAAAAAGGGGGCGGGGCATAAATAAAAATTCTAAAGCAAATTTTCCACAGAAAAACGAGTCTAAAATGCATAAATATATTAAGGAAACAAAAGATTTAGATTAAAAATAAAATAATTTTTTCAAAAAAAAAGGGGGCGTGGTCTAATACCTAAACGATGTGCTATTGAGAGTGAGGGGAAGCCTATAAAGCTTATGTTAAAGCCCAAAAAAAAGAGAAAAGGGGCGGGGCAAGGATACTGTAGTTATTAGACGGGGGAAAACGAGAAGAGATGGGATTTTATTAGGGATGGGATGTCTAAAAACCGGATATTATTGGATGGTGGCCGCCTGGGTGGTGGCCTAGGATCTCGGAATTAGGCCACGAGACTAAAAAATTCGGAATCAGCGTGAAAAATGCGAAATTTTGAATATAATCATGACTGGATTACGGTAATTTTGAAATTTTTGAGATTTGGGTCCCGCCACGTAAATACAAAAACTACCGTATCTTGGTCAGTTTTCGTCCAAACTCAAAAATTTTGAAAAATTTGAATTTAGAAAGTCTATCCGGTTCAAATGAGTATAATCATGACCAGGTACAATAATTTTGAAATTTCGGGTCTCGCCACGAAAACAGAAAAACTACCGTAACCCGATCAGTTTTGGTGCAAACTCAAATTAAATTAGATATTTAGAATCGAGAAGTCCAGAGCTTTAAAATGAGTATAATCACGCCTATATTCTGAAAACTTCGATTTTTGGTCTTGGCACGACTTTAAAGGCGCATACATAGACCCGATAATTTAAAATCATTGGATCTTAGTCATGATTATACTCATTCAAACCGTCTTGATTTGCTGATTCCAAAAATATAATTAAATTTCAGTTTGCCCCAAAACTAACAGAGTTACTGTAGAAAATGCATTTTTGTGTCGAGACCCAACTTCCAAAAATTTCAAAGTTACTGTAACCTAGTCATGATTATACTCAAATTTCCGCATTTTTTACGCTGATTCCGAATTTCTGGGTCTCATGACCTAGTTTTGAGTTTCTAGGCCACCACCGGGGGACTGAAAGCACTGAAAATGAGAAGTGTTGGGAGGGGGGCGGGGCTAATATATACACACTCGGGGAGAGAGAGAAGAAAACGGAGAGAAAGAAGAGAAAAGAGGTATTCAAACTGGGAATTGTGACATTTTTTGTGTTTACGGGGAAATTTTTGGGGAGGAGAGAAAAAGGTAATACTGTAGAAATTCAAAGAAAAAAAAGATCACTGATTGCTCATAATATCTGAAAACGAAGAAGAGGAGACTGCGGAATCCGATGAATTTCCACCGCCGCCTCCATTCTCGAAAAAGCTCATCAGATTCATCTGCAGTACGAACGGAATGATCGTTTCGATTGACATCGGACCGATGAGACCCGAGAAGAAAATGTCGACGATTGTGGGAGGGTCTATCCAACGAAGGCATGGTAGCAGTTGAAGGATTTGGGAAAATCTGGAAAAAAAAATTTTTTTGGTTTGGATTTTTTTTTCAGATTTTTTGATTTTTTCATAATCCTATTTAGTAGCCAGAATCAAGCCCTGAAAATTTGAAATTCGGAATCAGCGTAAAAAATGCGGAAATTTGAGTATAATCATGACCGGGTTACGGTAAATTTGAAATTTTTGGAATTTGGGTCCCGCCACGAAAATATATTTTCTACCGCAACACGGTCAATTTTGAGGCAAACTTAATGTTTCTGGCATTTCCAAGTCAAACCGGTCTAGTTGAATATAATCATGAACTAGTTTTGGTGAAATTCAAATTTTCGGGGTTCATGCGCCTTTAAAGTCGCGTCGAGACCCAAACAAAAATGTTTCGGAACCTGGTCATGATTATACTCATTCAAACCGGCTCAACTCGCTGATTTCGAAAATGCAAGAAAAATTGAGTTCAGACAAAAATGAACCAAAATACGGTAGGCTTTGTATTTTCGTGGTGAGACCCAAACCCGAAAAACTCAAAATTTTTCAAACCTAGTCATGATTATACTCATTCAAACCGCCTTGACATTCTGATTTCAAAAAAACAAATTATTTTGAGTTTACGACAAAACTAACCGAGTTACGGTAGAAAATGCATTTTCGTGGTGAGACCCAAAATCCAAAAAATTCAAAATTACCGTAACCTAGTCATGATTATACTCTAATTTCCGCATTTTTCATGCTGGTTCCAAATATCATAGTGTCGTGGCCTAGTTTTGAGATTCTACGCTTCCAAAAATCGAAAAATGAAAAAGTTCGAAAAAAAAATTTTTTTACTCAAATTATTTTTTTCAAATTTTTTCTACAATTTCATTTCATACCCCTCAAACAAAAATTTTTTGACACTTTCTCTCTAGAATCGAGATCCCCAAAAACAAGAAGAACATCCCTTTCCTTTTCTTGGTGCTTGTCATCATTCATCAAAGAAACCTACACCCCCTCAAATCCCCTCTCAAAAAAAAAGAAATAATTGTTACCTTTCGGCGGCAAGATTCGCGTTCGTCTGCTGCGATGTGACGTGCGTGTCGTTGTCCTCCGACGTCGAATCATCCACATTGATGTGCTCGTTTGACATTTGATGATGATGATGATGATTGCTCTTCGACGAGGAGACGTATTCGAAGAGTTCCTGTGACGCCAATTGATTTACTGAACGCGTTTCTGATGATGGAATTGATGTTGGCATGTCTGAAAATAACTTTTTTGTGAAAAAAACCAAAAAAAATAGCCCAAAAAACAGTTTTCGAGACCTGGTGGCCTAGAAATCCAAAACTAGGCCATGAAATTAATTTTTTCAGACTTGCCCCACCGAGAGCTTTCAAAAAAGTACCCACAAGCCTATATTCCGCCAACTTTCAAAATTTCGGGTCCATGCGCCTTTAAAGTCGTTTCGAGACCCAAAATCAAAAATTGGTCAGAATATAGGCTTGTGGGTACTTTTTTGAAAGCACTCGGCGAGCTGGATACGATACCATTGCAAAAATTTCAAAATTTTGAGTTTTGAGAATTTTCGTGACCCAAAAAAATTATTTTGGACTAAAATCCAATATTTCAAAACCTAGGCTTGTGGCTACTCATTCAAACCGTCTTGATAAGTTGAACTTAAAAAAATAGTTTTCGGTGCATAAATCCTAAAAATGAGCGTTTTACGGTAGGTTTTGTATTTTCGTGGTGGGACCCAAATTCGAAAATTTTCAAAGTTACCGTAACCTAGTCATGATTATACTCAAATTTCCGCATTTTTTACGCTAATTCTGAAAATCTAGGTTTCGTGACCTAGTTTTGGGTTTCTAGGCCACAACATGATTTTTTTTTAAATTTCGGAAAAAATTTTTTTTACTCGGAAACATTTTTGAAAATTTTAAAGTACAGTAATATTATATTCAAATTGAAGCAATTTTCTTGCTAATTCTAATTTTTTAATCTCATGGCCGAATTTTCTTACTTCTAGGCCACTAAACTCACTAACCTTGTGCCGTAAACGAGATCATTTTGAGGTAGGCATACTCGACAGAACCCAAATCTCTCGACGCAAATAAATGCGACAATTGAATTAATCGTTGCATTTGTTCGGTGATCCTTTCAAATTTCTCCGTCGCCATTTGTCCACATTCTAATCTCATTGCCATTTGGCTTGTGATATTCTCCAGTAGCTGGGTCAGATTGATTTTTTCGGCGGTTTGCATCAGAGCGAGAGTGTAGAGATCACACCATTTTGTTTTTAACACTGATTCTAGAGTTGATGTTCTGAAAAAAAAATTATTTTGAAATTTTTGAAAAAAAATTTCCTTTTAATTTTTTTTTGGAAATTGTGGGAAAACTTTGAATTCAGGAGTTTTAACCTAGATATTCGGGATCAGCGTGAAAAATGAGAAAATTTGAGTATAATCATGGCTGGGTTACGGTAATTTTGAAGATTTTTTGGATTTTGGGTCTCGTCACGAAAATACATTTTCTACTGTAACTCGGTCGGTTTTGGTGCAAACTCAAAAATTTTGCAAGATTTGAATATGAGAAATTAAGACGTTTTAAATGAGTATAATGATGACCAGGTTACGATGATTTTGAATTTTCGGGTTCATGCGCCTTTAATTCGTGGTGAGACCCAAAACCAAAAATTTTCATAACCCGGGCTCTATTATAGTCATTTGAACCGCCTTGATTTGCTGATTCCAAAAATGTAATTTATTTCAGATTTGGATGAAAACTGACCGAGTTACGGTAGAAAATGTGTTTTCGTGATAAGACCCAAAATTCAAAAAATTCAAGACTTTTGAAACATAGTCAAGATTATACTCATTCAAACCGACTTAATTTGCTAATTTCAGGAAAGTTTATTTCAAATTGAAAATCCTAAAATTAACAAAGTTACGGTCGAAAAACAGAATTGTCCGAGAGGAGTACAAAACCGAAAATTCGAAATTGTTCCAAACCTAGTCATGATTATACTCATTCAACCGACTTAATTTTCTAAGTCTAAACAACAAGTCCATTTAGAGTTTGAACAAAAACTGACCGAGTTACGGTAGTAAATTTGTTTTCGTGGTGAGACCGAAAATTCAAAAAATTCGAGATTCTTGAAACATAGTCATGATTATACTCAAAATTTCGCATTTTTTATGCTGATTTCAAATTTCCAAGTCTCATGTCATAGTTTTGGGTTTTAACTCATCTACCGTACCTCAACGTGACCCTTGAGTCTTTGACAAAGTGCACTGTGAGGAAGAGTAGCCTGGTGGTGATCTCCGATATATTATGATTGGGGGCGGGTGGAACAGGGATTGATATCTCGAATCGACTCCTTTCCAAATTATAAATTGGTCCAGAATCATCGGAAATCGAAGAAGAAGATCCGACTCCAGAAGAAGTCGGGGAGGCTGATGGGGGTACCAGACCGATTACGGTCATCGTGTCGAGACCCGACTCATCTTCTCCAATCGATTCCCTCTTGATATCCATAAATTCCGGTGAACAATGACCATTTGTGATCATCGGACTGCCCGGTTTAATGATCGTATCCATCATTTTGGTCTCCTGCTCCATCTTCACCAGTGTCAACAGCCCATTCACTAATCCGGCGTTCAGAGGACTTGTGTTTTGGTTTTGTGGTGGCGAGTCGTTGTTTGCCGAGATTACAGGACGACGCTCCGCTTGGACGGCTAAAAATTTTTTTTGTCAATTTTTCGTCAACTTTTTCGTCAATTTTTTTTCAATTTTTCGATTCCAAAAAATTTATTTTTGTTCCAAAACTTTCAAAAATTGTATATTTTGACTCAGCTTGCCGAGAGCTTTGATTTGAGTACCCACAAGCCTATATTCTGAGCAATTTTTGAATTCGGGTCTTGCCACGACTTTAAAGGCGCGTTGGTAGGTCAAATTGAAATTGATAGGAATATAGGCGTGTGGGTACTTTTCTGGAAACCCTTAGCTAGCTGATGTCAAAAATGAAAGAAAAACTGAGTTTCCATCAAAATTGACCGAGATACGGTAAAAATGCGTTTTCGTGGTGAGGCCCAAAATCCGAAAATTCCAAAATTACCGTAACCTAGTCATGATTATACTCATGTGAACTGGCCTAAATAGCTGATTCCAAAAATATACAGAAATTATAGATTGGTCGGAAATTGACCAAGTTACGGTAGTTTTTGTCTTTTCGCTTCAAGACCCAACAATCGAAAAAATTCAAAATGACCGCAACCAGGCCATGATTATACTCATGTGAACTGTCTTAATTAGCTGAATTCAAAAAAATAAAAATATTCTAGTTTGGTCAAAAATTGACCGGGTTACGGTAGAAAATGTGTTTTCGTTGTGAGACCCAAATTTCCAAAAGTTCAAAATTACCGTAACCCAGGCATGATTATATTCATATAAACCGCCCTAATGAGCTGATTTCAAAACTATAGGCAAAATCGAGTTTTGTTTAAAATGAACCGAGTTACGGTAGAAAATACATTTTCGTGGCGAGACCCAAATTTCAAAATTTTCAAAATTACCGTAACCTAGTCATGATTATACTCAAATTTTCGCATTTTTCACGCTGATTTCGAATATTTTAGTCTTGCAGCCTTATTTCAAGTTTCTAGGCCACTTCCCACTCACATTCACTCCTCATTCCCATCGATAGACACTTGCGAAGTCGACAATACTGGCATCGATTCCGATGGAATTTTGTGACGGGACAGTCTTTGGAACTCCGGCAAACGTATCCGATCTGAAAGAAAAATTTTTAGACTGAGAGCCCACTGCCAGGGATCCGTATGCCACCACTTACACCCACCCTTTTCCGAATAGATCGTTTAAAGAATCCCTTGCATCCTTCACACGAAACAGCTCCATAGTGTCTTCCGGACGCCTTGTCCCCGCAGACTACACACAATTCTCCGCAGTTCTCACTTCGCTCCGATCCGTTTGCAATGATCTTCGGACTCGATGTGATTCGCTGAAGACCGGCCATCGTGTTCGCATTCGACAACTGCAAAATTTGGAATTAATTGGGTGGAGAGGTTAAGATTAAGCTAGTCTTGCTAGGTTTGAAAAAAAAAATTTTTTTGGTCAATGTGGGGAACTTCTACCCAGTTCACCAGCTACCCAGCTAGGTGTCCCTGAGCTAGGTGTCCCTTAAGAAAAACCCTAAAGTCTACCTAGAAACCACCGAAAAACCTCCTAAATCATTTAGTAATCATTTAAAACCCCTAAACCTATGAAAACAAAACATATAAAATCAAACTGCCACTGGGGGGATTGAACCCGTGACCTGTTGAACGTTAGGGAAATTTCAAAGTGATCGGAATATAGTCAATATGGGGCTCAAATCTTCCCATTTTTTATCCGGAATACGAATTTTGTAGTTAGAAGTCATAAAACATCATTTTCAGTGAGAACCCGAAAATTCAGAAATTTTCAAAAAATTCGAATTTTTGGAAATTTCGAAATTTTCCAATTATAGTCAAAATGGAGCTCAAAACTTCCCATTTTTTGTGGAGAACACGAATTTCATACTCGGAAAGCCTGAAAATGTGGTTTTCAGTAAAATCCTGGAGTTTCAGAATTTTTTCGAAAAATTCGAAATTTTTCGAAATTTTTAATTTGTTCAAATATAGTCAATATGGGGCTCAATAGTCCAGAAATGTTATGAGAAAAACTATTTAGACACAGAGAACACCGGAAAATGAGGTTTCAGACAAAAACTAGGAGTTTCAGAATTTTGTCAAAAAATCAAAAATTCTGAAAATTCAAGTTTTTTTTTAGAATGTGGTCAATATGGGGCTCAAAACTCCCCATTTTTTATGAAAAACTCAAATTTAATACTCAGAAGTCACGAAAATACCATTTTCAGTGAAATCCTAAAGTTTCAGAAATTTACTGAAAATCCCAAAATTTCAAAAAATTCGAAAATTTTCAAAATCTCTCATTCAGCTAATATGGTGCTCAAATCTCCAAATTTCTTATGTAAAACCCTTATTTCAATACCGTATACCCTGAAAACCAACTTCGAAAATTCCAAACGTAGACCCCCTTTTACAAATTTTTTTTCAAAAAAAAAAATTTCCCCAAAAAGTGATGTATACCAAAAAAAGCCGAAACAAAGACTTATATGTAGGAGTCAAGGAGGTACCCCGGGCGGTTTGCATTGAGGAAAGAAAGGATAATAATAAGGGATTAGCGATGAGCAAGCTCTCGGATAACCCCTCTCCGAAGCGATTTTTGTTATCATTTTTAGTGATAATGAATGTACAAATAATATATTATTAGAGCTACTTTCCAAAAAAATGAACTCTATTAGACTACAAAAACTACAAAAAAATTGATTTTTTCGAAGAAAACCAAAAAAACTTTTTTCAAAAAAAAATTTCGGTGGCCTAGAAACCCAACTGGTGGCCTAGAAACACAAAACTCGGCCACCAAAATATTTTTCCTAAGTTTCTCTTGGCAAGAGCTTTCAGAAAAGTACCCACACGCCTATATTCCTTCAACTTTAAATTTCGACCCCCATGCGCCTTTAAAATCGTGGCAAGACCCAAAAGTGAAACATAGTCATGATTATACTCATTTGAACCGTCTTTACTTGCTGAGCTTGAAAAACAAGAATTTTTGAGTTTAGACAAAAACTAGCCGAGTTACGGTAGAAAATGTGTTTTCGTGGCGGGACCCAAATTTTGAAAAAATTTTATTTTCTCAGAATATAGGCTTGTGGGTACTCAAATCAAAGGTCTCGATGAGCCCAAATCATTGAAAATATTTTCGAGGACTAGTTTTGGATTTCTAGGCCACCAGGTCCCAAAAAGTGTTTTCAACTAGGAAAAAAGTGACACATCATACGTAAACCAAGTCGAAATGATCATCATTGACCTCTGACCGAAGGGGGCGAAGAGAGAGTGAGAGAGTGAAGAGACGCAGAGATCAAAAGTCGCGGAAAGAGACAGAGAGAGAGAGATGGGCATGAATATATGAAGGGGGGAGGGGGATGGTTTAGGGGTCAGGTCAAGTGTATACATAATAGTCGTCGTCACCCTGAGGGGGGGGGGGGGGTCAGATGACACAAGGTGTGGCCCCAAAACACCAAAAATACATGTTTTTGAAAGATTTTAGTAAAAAACTGGAATTTTGAAAAATTCGAAAATTTTGATTTTTCGAATTTTTTTCGAAATCCTGGATTTTTGACGGCATTCTTGGATATTGATGCAAAATTCGAATTCTGCGTGGTAAATTAGGTACAGTAGGATTATTCCGGGGTCATTTAGACCAAAATTGACAGTTTTCCCTCGTAGCCTAGTGGGTTAGAGGTTTGGGTCGTTCCAAACCCCTCAAAAGTTGGCGGGTTCAAACCCTCGCAGTGCTATTATTTTTTGCTCTTTTTTTTGAGCATGCTAAATGCTTTGAAATGTATTTTAGTAATAAACTAAATTTTTTAAAATTTCGAAAATTTTGATTCTGCTGGTTTTTGACTGAATTTCCCATTTTCAAGGCCAAATTTGAATTTTCCCTTGCAAACTGAGTACGATAGAATTTTTCCCGGGTGATTTAGCCCATAATTACCAATTTTTCCTCATGGCCTAGTGGGTTAGAGGTTTGGGTCGTTCCAAACCCCCCGAAAGTCGGCGGGTTCAAACCCTCTTGGTGCTATTCTTTTTTACTCTTTTTGCATAGTCAGTTAAGCCCTTTGGAACATGGGAAAACTGCTTTTCAGATGTTGGTCGTAGTCAAAGTGCACCGATTTTTGACCTCTACATGACTTTTTTCTCATAGTCTCCTTCTCCTTCACCAAAAAGGTTAGTCACGTGTGAAAATAGAAACCGTGATGTGATCTCAAGGCGAATGCACTATTATCATGCCACGTCACCTCATTGACCTTTTTTTCTCAAAAAAGTGCAAAATCAGTCTGAAAATAAGTCATTCCTTCGACTGAAAATGATAGTACTCGGTGTGCAAAACAAAATGAGAGGGTGGAGGGAATTGAACCCGGGGGCGTTGGATTGAAGGTCATCTGTCTACCCCGTTGAGCCAAAAGTGCAAGTTGATAAAAATAGATTGAAATGGGGATCGAACTTTTGGATTTTTTTGTGGGAATACAAATAGAATAGTGAGAAAAGCGATTTTCAGCTATTTCTGAAAAATTTTGAATTTTCCGGAAAATTGAAATTTTCAAAATATAGTCATCATTGGGCTCAAATAGTTTTTGACCAGTTCACAAAAAAGAGTAAAGAAAAATCCAGCATTCTGGCCTTGAACCTACAGTCATTTTAGCTTCCGGGGACGATCCCTCTTACCAGTTGACAAGGGAACCTTTTAAGTCGGTAATGGAACCGTGCAAAACCACCTATACAGGTCGAAAGAGGATGTTTGAAAACCTATAAATCCGTTTTCAAAAGTTGCTTTCAAGACCTGGAAAGTGGTGAACTTTGAGCCCGAAGTTTGCACTTCTTAACCATATAAAAATGCATTCTGACACCTCGAGCCACGCCCCCGCTGCCCGCCGCCATGTCATCCGCCGCGACACCAGTAAAAAAATGTGGCCGCGTGGCGCAGGGGAAGCGTGTAGGTTGGTGTGCAAACGCTTTTTGGTGGTTTTTCACGGTTCCATTACCGACTTAAAAGGTTCCCTTGTGAGCCAAAAGTGCAAATTTTCAGAATTGAGCTAGAGGGGTCAAAATGGGGCTCAAAATTCCGGATTTTTTGTGGGAAACACGAATTTCATAGTCAAAAGTCATAAAAATGTCAGTTTGAGTAAAATTCAGAATTTTCAGAATTTTGGCCTGAAACTGAAATTTTCGAAAATTTTAAAAATTCAAAATGTAGTCAATATGGGGCTCAAAACTTTGGATTTTTATGGGAAACATGAATTTAATAACTAGAAGTCAAGAAAATCAAGTTTCAAGCCGGATCCGGATTATTCAGAATTTTTGAAATTTCTGAAAATTTCGAAAATTTCGAAAATTTTCAGAATATAATCAAAATGGGGCTCAAAATTCCGAATTTTTAATGGGAAACACAAATTTCATAGCTAGAGAGCAAGGAAATCAAGTTTAGAGGTAGATCCTGAAATTTCAAAATTTACAAAAAATTCGAAATTTTTGAAATTTTTTGAAAATTCTGAAAATCAAAATTTTCTTGAAAATCAAATTTTTTCGACATTTTCAATAATTTTAGTTCTACTCTACATACATGACAATCATCTTCTTCCTCCATCATCATTATATCTTCTTCTTCTTCCTCATCAGCTTTCAATTCCTCCTCCTCCTCCTCTTCCTCATCTCCAATCATAAAAAATGGTCGAGGAGAAGGTGCCACCTGGGCCAAAATTGCCAGAATCTCGTTGATAGTGTCGGCGAAATCAGTAGGGGAAGAAGAGTCCATGTTTTTCGAAGTCGAGAGGGGGGGGGGGGCAAGTGGTTGATAGCTAAAGTCTCTCACTCTTTTTCTTGAGATATGAATAAATGAAGACGACGCAGAATACTGGAGAAGGGGTCAGACCTCGCTTTCTCTGTCTCTCTCTCTCTTCAAGGGGGCGGAGCCTCCTAGAGACATTGCCACGGGCAACCCCTCATGACCCCGAAAGAGAGAGATTAGAGACTCCAAAACACTTGTGGCGAGTTTAGAAAAAAGAGTAAAGGAAAATAAGCTCAGATGGCTTCGAACCTGCAGTCATTTTAGCTACCGGGGACCATCTCTCTTACCAGTTGAGCCAAAAGTGCAGAATTTTGAAATAACGCTAAAAAGGTCAAAATGTGGCCCAAAATTCTGGATTTTTTGTCAAAAATATAGATAAATTGGTGGAAATGTTCAGAAAAAGGTTTAGGGAGGAATTCTGAGAAATTCAGAATTTTGGATGAAATTCTAAATTTTCGAATTTTCGAAATTTTCAGAATATAGTCAATATGGGGCTCAAAATTCCGGATTTCTCACGGAGAATACAAAAAACATAGTCAATACCCTCAAAAATCCAGTTTTGACAAAATCTGAAATTTTCAGAATCTTAACTGAAATTCAAATATTACGAAAATGTGAACTTTCCCGAATATAGTCGATATGGGGCTTAAAATTTTTCATTTCTCACAAGAAACACAAATCTCACGATCAAACCGTTAAAATATGAGCTTTATACGATTAATGAAACTTTCAAAATTTTTTTTTCAGAAATAACAAAAATTCTACTTTTCCTGCCCAAAATTTAGGCCCAAAACTCAATTTTCAGCTGTTCTAACCTGGAAATTCATGATTTATGTGGATAATCCGGAATTTAGAGCTCCATATTGGTCATATTTGATTTTAGGTCAAAATCCGAAAATTTCGAAAATTTCAATTCTGGCCCAGAAATTCATTTTAGTGTATCTTAACTCGAAAATTCCAATTTTTCGTGCAAAATATTTCTTCTAAGCTTTTTTCCAGGCTTTTAGCTTCATTTTAAGGGTACTTGACCCCATGGCTCAATTGGTAAAACGTGTGACCTCCGTTCAAAAGGTCAAGGGTTCAAACCCGACTGGGGCCTTATATTTTTGCCTTTTTCTAAAATTTATTTGGAAAGTGTCTAGACTATTCTTAGACTATTTTGAAAACAAAAAATAAAGGATTGACCTTAGAAAAAAAGGAAAACTTTGGATTAAGAAGAAGAAGAAAAGGGAGCATTGGGTGACGTGGGGATGAGATTTATAGGTCAGACACAATGACAGAGTGCTCTTCAAATGAATAATGTCAGATTTTTTTTCGAAAAATAAAAAAAATTACGAAACCGGGCCGGTCGGCCGGTCTCCGACCGTTTGACGTCAGAAGTGGCAAAGGTGAAAATGAAGGGGGTGAAAGAGCTGATAAGCAAGTGCCTGGAGACTTGGAAAGGTCAATAAACAGAATGGGTATGACTTTTTGGTCTTTATTCAGATGGGGTTAACAAAAAAAAATTTTTTTCGTCCCAAATATTGTTTAAAACCATTGAAAACTATCCCGAACTTCTTCTGAGCATTTTCCCAGAGTGCAAAAAAAAATTGGCGCCAGGCGGGTTTGAACCCGTGACCTTCTGAACGAAGGTCATCTCTCTACCCAGTTGAGCCAAAAGTGCAATTGGTCAATATGGGCTCAAAATTTTGGATTTTCTATGGAGAACACAAATTTCAGATTCAAAAGTCATGAAAATGTCATTTTCCGTGAAAATCCGATTTTTCAGAATTTTTTCAAAAATTCAAATTTTTTGAATTTTTTAGAAATTTTTTATTTTTCAGAATATGGTCAATATGCGGCTCAAAATTTTCCACTTTTTATGCAAAACACGAATTTCATAAACAAAACCCTCGAAAATGTCGATTTTAGTCGAATCTGAAATTTTCAGAATTTTTTCATAAAATCGAAATTTTCGAAGTTCTTTAATTTTTCCAAATATGGTCAATATGGGGTTCAAAAAATCAGAAATTTTACGTAGAGTTCGAATTTCTTAGTCTCCGCCCCGAAAAACCCGATTTTTCCGCTCAAAAATCGATATTACGAAATCGATCCACTAATTTTAATGACGTGGCACATCCCCCGTAATCAAAAAAAATAGTGACCGGTCGAAGAGGGAAAAAAAGAAAGTGAAGAGAGAGAAAGAGAGAGAGAGAGAGACATCAATCTTGGCAAGTTGCCAAACGCGTGGAGAGGTCACCTGGGGGCCAGTGGGCGGAGCCTCGGGCCCCCAAACCTGTTTTTGAGAGAGTCGGCGGCGCCCGTGCGCGCGCGCCAAATTGTCCTTGTAGTCCGAAAATGGACAGTGTGGGAAGACAGAAAAGATGAGGAGAGAGAGAAAGAAAAAATCCATTAAAAAATTTTTTTACCAAAATTTTCAAAAAAAATTTTTCGAAAAAAAATTGCTCAGGCTTGAGGTAGGACTAAAAAATTCGAATTTCTCATGAAAAATCTGGAATTTTGAGCCCCATATCGATCATAATCAAAGAAAAATTAATTTTTCACTATGGTTCCAAAGGTCGCGGGTTCAACCCCGGCAGTGGTAAAATGGGTTAGAACGGTTTTTGCGGAGCGGGGAATTGGTGAAAATGATAAGGAAAGGATAGAAAAAACGAGAAAACAAGGATTGAGAGGTTTTAGTAAAATCAATTTTTGGGGAAAAATGAAAAAAATTTTTCGAAAAATTTGAAAAAATTTTTTCGATTTTTTATCATTAAACATTTATATTAAGCATGTCTAGACCACCTACAGTACTCCAAACCGCCCTGAAACCCAAAAAACCCCAAAAACCTAGTTCCCCTCCCAAAATTTTAGAAAATTTCACAATTTTCCCCTTTTTCCAGATTTTTCCAATATTGCTCATTTTTAAATTCTTAACTAACCTGCAAATTCCTCAGCGCATTTAACTGATGTAGAAGATTGGGCATCATTGGTGGAGGTACCACTCCCGGATGATGGGGCATCAATGGGCGGGCCGCCTGGAATTATTATTTTTTATTTTTTGGGATTAAAAAAGTTGCTCATTTTTAATTTTATAGGATTCTGAATTTTAGGCCCTAAAATTCGAAATTGAAAAAAGGAGAAGATTTGGGGAAAAGAAAAAAACAGTGAGCGCGAGGGGGGGTTATCATCAAAAAAGGGTCTCGGGTGGGGGGATGACCTTCCGACAACCTCTCCTTTTTTAATCATCAAGGTCAAATGTGGATAGATTGAAGGAGGAGGAGGAATTCCGAATCTTCCCCCTTCTCTTCCCCTCCTCCTACCCCTCCTCCATCCCCCTCGGCCTCCCCCGCCGACCGCCACTCATATCTACGCCCTCCGCCGCCTCTCCTCTTGTCCTCCCATGTGGTCTAGTGGTTAGGATTCGTGGTTTTCACCCACGCGGCCCGGGTTCGATTCCCGGCATGGGAAGTTTCTTTTTGCTCTTTTTTGTTTATACTTTAGATGGGTTTGAAAGGGTTTCCGGTGGTTTTTAAAATATTTTTTCGTTTTCAAAACCTATTTTTAGGCCTACCTGTAGCATAGCCATCATTTGGGGGTTACTGAACACGTTTAACTGCGCTGCCATTAGAGCTGGATTGAATATGTGCTGCTGGAGGTTGGGTAAAGGGGTTTGTGATTGTTGCGGAGGTTGGAATGCTGTAGGTGTTCCTGGAAAACTTGAAATTCGGGGAAAAAACAGAAATACCGTACCTGGCGACGAGGGTATCGTATTCTGCTGCTCTTGCTTAATTGTGATTCCTTTCGGCCTTGAGAATATACTAATTCCCGATGAAGGAATATCCGGTTGTGGATAGACTTGTTCTTCCACAACATTCTGCTGCTCTTGCTTAATTGCAGTCGGAGCAATCAGTGATCGGGTGAAGTCAATGGGTGGGGGTTGCTCGACGGAGCACGTCTCACCCAGTGTCTGCAAAAAAATTATTTATTAGGTTTTTTCAGATTTTCAGTTCTTAGAAGCCAAAAAAATTGAAATTAGGGCAAAACTTGTAGTCTGGAGCCTTATATTGATAAATTTGAATTTTTCGAAAATTTCGATTTTTTGAAAAATTTTGGAATTTTCAGATTCTGACTGGAAATTGAATTTTCAGAGGTTCTGGTTATAGTATTTGAATTTCTTGTAAAAAATGCAAAATTTTCGGCCCCATCTTGACCTAGTTAGGTAAATGTTAAATTTTTCGAATTTTTCAAAAATTTCAATTTTTGCCAATATTCTGAATTTCTTGGAAATGGCCGAACATCGAAGTTTCAGAGGTTTTGGTTATGATATTCGGATTTGTCACAGAAAATTTGAAATTTTGAGCTCCGTATTGACCTATATAGGTAAATTTTGAATTTTTCGAATTTTTCAAAAATTTCAATTTTTTGAAATTTTCGGAAAAATTCAGAATTGACTGGGAATCAAAGATTCAGATGTTCTGGTTACGATTTTCATAATTTTCGCAGAAAATGCAAAATTTTGAGCCCCATATTGACCTATTTCGGTGATTTTTGAATTTTTCGAAAATTTTAATTTTTGAAAAATTTTGGAATTTTCAGAATTGACTAGAAATTGAATTTACAGAGGTTTTGGTTATGAGATTCGGATTTGTCACAGAGAATCCGAAATTTTGAGCTCCATATTGACCTATTTAGGTGATTTTTGAATTTTTCGAATTTTCAAAAATTTCAATTTTTTGAAAAATTCTGAATTTTTCGGAGTTTCCCGATAATCAATTTTTCAAAAGCTTTGGTAATGACATTCGAATTCCCTGAAAAAAATCCGAAGTTTTGAGCCCCATATTGGCCATATTTTGAATTTTTCAAAATTTCGAAAAGTTTCAATTTTTGAAAAATGCTGAAAAATTCAGAAAATTTAGAATTTCGGAAAATGACATTTTCATAACTTCTAATTATGAAATTCGTGTTTTCTATAAAAAATCCAAAATTTTGAGCCCCATGTTGACTAATCGCACTTTTGGCTCAACTGGGTACAGGTTTGACTATCGTTCAGAAGGTCACGGGTTCGAACCCCACTACCCATATTTAATTTTGCTCTTTTATTTCAAATACTTTTTACTATTCCAAAGTGTCTCTCGATTTTCGATCTTTACCCTTGAAAATAAAAAAAAAACAGAAAATTTTCATTACGATGAGTATATGTTATTGTGGATCATGGGGGCGGGATCATCCCGAATTACCTTGATAGAAAAAAGAGGACTTAGTTGAAATATTCCTTCAAATCCATTCGTTGAGGGAAAAATTTAACAGTCAACCCTTTAAGTCGGATATTGAGAAAAGAGGGATCATCCTTAGGGGGATTTTATTTTTTTGAGGTGAGAGATACCGTAAACAAGTCTAAGATCAATAGGAAGGCTCTTAAGTATTAGTTAATTGATCAAAAATGTACAATTTTCAAAAAAACTGGAAAAAAAATTTTTTTTGGATAATTATTTTTTTTTGATATTTTTAAAATTCTACCAGAGTGGATAGCAGTTTTCTTTAGTTCTAGGCCAAAAATTCAAAATATTTTTCGCTTCTTTCATTTAACAGAGCAAGTCAAAAATAGACCCAGAAACTGAGGGTTTTAAAATTTTGTTTGAAAAAAATTTTGTTTGAAAAATTTTGAATTTTCTGAATTTGATTGAAATTGATTTTTTCAAGAGTTGAGACTAGAAAAATATGTTCTCCATGCAAAATGCAGAATTTTGAGCCCCATATTGCCTATATTTGGAAATTAGAAAAATTTCCGAATTTTCGAAGTTTTCGAAAAATTTTGAAAATTCAGATTTTGCCTGAAAATGGGTTTTTCTTGATTTCTGACTATATAATTCGTACTCTAGATAAAAAATGGGAAGTTTTGAGCCCCATATTGACTATATTCCGATCACTTTGAAATTTCGAGTTACCACCCAACAGGTCACGGGTTCAATCCCTCCAGTGGCACTTTGATTTTTTCTTTTTTGCTTTTTTGGGAGAATAGGTTCTAGATGGTTTTTGGATGATTCCTATATGATTCAAAAAAATTCCGTGTGATTTCTAGTTCAACTGGTAAGAGCCTCGACCACAGGAGAAGGGTCGCGGGTTCAAACCCGCCAGTGGCAACTCTTTTTGTCTTTTTGTTTTATGGGGTTTTTGACTATCAGGAGTTTAGCTATCTTATTCTGGGGTACTGTAAGTCATAAAAATAGAAGTTTTATGACAAAAATTTTTTTTTCAAAAATCCAAAATTTTCGAAAATTTTCAAAAAAAATTTTTTTTTTCGAAAATTCAAATTTCCAAAATTAAAAAAAGTTCTACCTCAAAATTCCAATAAAAAAACATACCATATTGATCCAAGTTTGTGGGTGCCGTTGCGCTACAGTACTTGAGTAGTCGTCAAGAAGTTCCGGGCAACAAGGAGGGTCTGGAATGATACCGTAATCCATGGGTGTCCTACTGTAGATAGACGATAGAGAGTTCAAGGAATAGTACAGTTTTGTGGAAATAACTCTCTGGAGGCAAATGTATACACAGAGTGTTATCAGAAAAAGAGAGGGGGGGGGGGACAATGAAACAGTCAGTTTCAGGTCTCCGGTCAGTTTCAAAGGGAGGGGGGTGAGAGAGTATGGGAAAATGAAGAGAGTGGGCAGAGAAAATGACCAGTGTGTGATTATATTATGTATGCAACAATTTTAATACGTTTTTACGCATTTCTGGTCAGTTTTGAAGAGTGACAGGCAAAGAGTTTCAGGTGTGTGTGTGTCTATAGTACTGATATTTATAGAGGTGACCTTTTATTAGAGGGATCATTTTTTTTGCTTTTTTAAAACCGAAAAAAGTGAACCTAAAACTCAAAATTAGCCTGAAAACCCGGAATTCCAAAAAAAATTTGAAAATTCCAAAAATTTCAAAAAATGGTCTAGAAACTCAAAAATAGGCTTAAAACCGAATATGGCCTAGAAACCCAAGTCTAGGCTTGAAACTAGGCCACAAAACCTTGATATTCGGAATCAACGTAAAAAATGCGGAAATTTGAGTATAATCATGACTGGGTTACGGTAATTTTGAATTTTGGGTCCCACCACGAAAATACATTTTCTACCGTAACTTGGGCAATTTTGGGATTTAAGCTGAGAAAATTGTATTTTTGGAATGAGCAAGTTAAGTCAGTTCGAATGAATATAATCTTGGCTGGGGTTCACAATTTCAAAAAATTTAGGCTTATGGGCCCCACCACGAAATTACGTTTTCTACCGTAACTCAGTTAGTTTTGATCCAAACTTGGAAATTTTCTGTTTTTCAAATTCAACAAGTTAAGACGGTTCAAATGAATATAATCACGACTAGGTTCAAAAATTTCAAAAAATTTACGATTATGGGTCCCACCACGAAAATACATTTTCTACCGTATCTCGGCGGGTTTTGATCCAAACTCAATTTTTCATTTATTTCTGTTTTTAGCTCGTCTAGAACTTTCAAAAAAGTACTCACACGCCTATATTCCAAATTTAGGTCTCACCACGACTTTAAAGGCGCATAGGTAGCCGGAAACTCAAAATGATCGGAACCTAGTCGTGATTATACTCACTTGAACCGGCTTGGCTTTCTGAATTTGAATTTTATAGTTATAAAGATTGAATTTAAGCTTCTAGACCATTAGCTTGGAAAAACAAACATTTTTACAAGGAAAGTTTTGGTTGCTCAGCGTTAAAAAAATGGCTACTTCTCGGAAGAGATGCATGTTGAAATGATCCTCTCTTATTTCATCCGCTTATCATTTCTCTCTCTCTCTCTCTCTCTCTCTCAGAGTTAATGACAAGTTCACTTTACTCTCTAACATAGACGATATGGAGCTAAGCTCCGATCCGACCAAGTAAGCCGTCGGCGGATTTTCGAGAAAATGATGATGGAATTTGTGTAAAAAACGAGAGTTTTTAATATTAGAATTGATAAATAAAAGGCTTAGATAGTGTTAAAATTTAAGTTAAAATACCCGATTTTCGGCAATCACTCAAGAAAAATGAGTAAAATAATTTTTTTTTGAGTAAAAAATTATCTTTCAGGATTTTTTTATCTAGAAATTTAAAATTAGTCCTTGAGACCTAGTTTTTTGAACTTAGCTCATCAAGAGCTTTCAAACGAGTATAATCATGACTAGGTTTGGATCATTTTGAAATTTGAGGACTACTGTAGTTTAAAGGCGCATGGTACTCAGAAAATTGAGTATATAGTCATGACTATATTCATTCAAACCGTCTCAACTTGCTGATTTTGAAAATAACAAGTTCGAGTCAAAAATCCAAAAATCAACAAAGTTATAGTCAAAAAACATAATAGTCCGAGAGGAGTACAAACCCGAAAAATGAAATTTTTTCAAACCTAGTCAAGATTATACTTATTTGGAAGCCCTCAGCTTGCTGAATACAAAAATATCAATTTCAAATTGAAATTCCCAAAACTGACTGAGTTACAATAGAAAATGTGTTTTCGTGGTGAGACCCAAAATATGAAAAATTCAGAATTGTCAGAATATAGTCATGATTATACTCATTTGAACCGCCTTGACTCCCTGAAAATAAAAAATACTATTTTCAAGTCAAAATTCCAAAAACTGAATGGGTTACGGTAGTTTTTCTAGTTTTCGTGGCGGGACCCAAAGTGATCGGAACCTAGTCATGATTATACTCATTTCAAAGCTCTCGGCGAGCTAAAAACGATGGTAAAGTCAAAAATTAAAGTTATAAAAATTTTTGGTCAGGACTACAGTATACCAAATAATTAAAATTTCAAGGCAGGTAAATTCAAAAATTCCTAAATTTCAAAAAAAAATTTTTTTTTCGTAGTTCACTTTTTGCAAATTTCAACTTTTTTATGTATACTTTACTAGTTCATTTTTTGTATATCTATTCAAGACCCCTCTACAGTAATCTCTACAGTAATCTCTAAAGTAACTTTTCATGTTCAAGCTTAAAACTTTGCAATTTCGGACCCCTCTACAGTAATCCCCTTAAATTTCAAAAATGATGATCGTATAGCTTATAGTGGGAGGAGGTGAGAAGAAAGGGGATCTTCGCTTTCACTCTTCTCGGGATGAATAAAAGAAGAAGACGATTGTCTTCTTCTTCTCAGACACAATACAGGATACGTTAGCCGAGAGGAACGGGATAGCCGAAGCACCCCCTGAAGGGGGGGGGGGGGGGGGGAGGAGGAATAAGCCATCTTCTTCCGAAGAATTGTTTCTTGATCCATGTTGTTTAATGTGTGAAGAGATATGGGTGAGAAAAAAGAACGGGATTCCATTTGGAAGGTCAGAAATATTTTTTCTTCTTGATCTTTAGATCTATTGTTTGAATGGTACCTTTTTTAGCAGGGTATATCTCAATTTCCAATGAAGATATTGAAAAGTGGTCAACTAGTAAAATGTTGGATTTAATATGAGCAATATTTTGTTAGTTGACCGCTTTTCAATATTTTCATTGGAAACTGAGATAATAGCGGTTAAAGATGAGCAACCTAGGCTATTAGGTATGATTGAGCTTAGAAGGATGGTTTGTGATATTAGCCTATGATCTTATTGTAGATAACAATTACGGTAGGTCAACTTATTGCAGTAGCGTGTTTATCACAAGATTACGGTAGTGGTAGCCTAAAATTTCTAGTTGCTAGCTTACTGTAGTTAATATCAGCTGAAACTTATCCAAGCTTTTAGTTGCTCATAGTATGTAAAGATAGGTTTTTGTAGCTCATAATAACATTTGATTCAGCCCAAAAACAGTTTTTAAGGCAAATAATCAAAAAAATCCAAAAATCAAAAAAAAATTTTTTTCGGGATAGGTCAAAAATTAATCAAAAATAGGTGAGCCTCTAAATTTAAAGGGAGGTCAGATTAAGAGCAAGAAATGTTGGATTAGGTGAAAACCAATAGAAAAATAGGTTTTGGCGCCAAAAAAATGGTCCAATAGGTCGAAAAAAAATTACATTATTTTCCGGATAGGTCAAAAGTTGGTAAAAAATAGGTAAAAATGATTTTGGCGCCGAATCTTGATTTTGATTATTTTTGGCGCCAAAACTTATATAGAAGGTCAAGTATACTTTTTGGCGCCAAAAATAAGTCTAAAACTGAGCCAGGGTAGACCAAAAGTGGGTCAAAAATAGGTTATAGGTATTTTGGCGCCAAAAGTGAATAAAGAAAGGGTCAAAACAATATTCCTAGGCTTAGAAATTTTCCAAATAGGTAAAAAATTAATTTTGGCGCCAAAAACTGATGAGTAGATCAAATTTCAAAAAACCACCAGGACAGGCCAAAAATCGGTCAAAAATAGGTGAAGCTTGGAAGGTCAAAATGAAGTTTTTAGCGTTGTTAAAAGGCCAAAAAAAGCGCCAAAAATGAGACAAAACCAAAATCTAGTTTCTAGACCTAAAACTTGATGAAAAACCCGAAAAATAATTTTGGCGCCAAAAACTATATGAGTAGGTCAAAATGTAATTTTTGACCCTAGATTACTATGTTACAAATAAAAAGGTAGATCAAATGGAAAAATAGAAAAAAGAAGGGGGCTATTGGGAGGTCAAACCGGAAGGTGCACTTTTGACCCCTATCGCCACGTGGCACAAAATAAACAGAGAGAGAGAAGGGCATGGAGAGGAACAAGAGTGCAAAGGCTTACACACAGGACTTCACCGAAACGATATCGGCGCGGAGAGACCTCTAGCAGCTTCTCCGCGCGCAAAAAAGAACCGGTTTTCAGAGAGAGAGATGAATGGATAATAGAAGGGGAGGAGGACACCTAGGCTAGTTCCCCCTTCTCTCTGGTCAAAGGGGGAGGGTGGTCATTTCGGCAGAGAGAGGTTGGCAGAGGGGGAGGGAGGGAACTATTTGGTAGGCTAAGGGAAGGAGGGGGAAACCGGAAAAACGGATAGGAGACAATGGGAGGAGGGGGATCTTAGAGAGATCAGATAAATCAATGGGGAAGGGAAGAACAGCGATTTTTGAATTTTTGGAAAATAGGCTTCTGGTAGGTCTAGGATGGTCAGAAATAGTTTTTTAGAACTAGTTAGACTGGAAAATAGAAATAAATTAGGTTAGAATCTAGAAAAAAATTTTTAGGTATGAAATTTTTGAATTTTTCGAAAACATTTTTTTTAGGTATGAAATTTATGAATTTTCGAAAAAAAAATTTCATTTTGCTATAGGCTTCTGGTAAGTCTCATGGATAAGTTGAAAAATGATATCTCAATTAGGATAAGTAGATTTAATACAAGAAAATGATAAAAAATTCCAGAAAATTGAGAAAAAATATTTTGTAGATGTTGAGGTAGGTGATATAAAAATATTTGTAAAGCGGACCTCAGAAAGGGGTTTTCGGGTCTTTTTCGGGTTAAAAAAGGTAAATTTAAAGCTATTTTAACATGGGAATTTGTAAAATTTTGATCAGAATCAGGAAAAAAACAGAAAAAAAACATAATTAACATTGATGACACATAAATGTTATGTAATATTATATGTACACAACATTGATAATGTAGATAGCCTAAAATTAGTTTAAAACCCAATTTTTAGATTGAGATAGTGAAACTACTGTAGCTCAGACAAAGAAAATATATATTTTATATCTATAATCGGAAAAAATTGTGGCGTAAAATTGGTTATTAATATTGATGATATATGTATGTTATGTAATATATATAACATTGAAAATTTAGATAGCCTTTTTTGCAATTTTCAGACTAGAATAGTAAATCTACAGTAATTGAGACAATAAAATAAAATAAAAATCAGAAAAAAAATTTTTTTGAGATGATAGAAAGAATTATTATTTTTTGGGCACAGTAAAAAATATATGAGCCTTGATACATACCGAAAAATAGACTAGGTTGCTCAAGTTTAGCAGCATTTATCTTGATTCCCATTGGAGATATCAAAATGAGGCCAACTAACAAAATGTTGCTCACATTAAAATAAATATTCTACTAGTTGACTACTTTTCAATATCTTCATTGTGAACCGAGATAAATGCTGTTAAAAATGAGCAACCTTAGAAAATTTACGGAAAAAGTGAAATCCCTCATCTTTCTTCTTCTCCAAAAAAAGTGGGCGGAGCCTAGGGTGGTGCCAACAAATAGAAGGGATCCCTAGAGTCTCAAAGAGGCGTGGCCTATAGAGCCCTACTGTGTCTAGACATGAATATTAGAAAGAAAAGCTTCTAAAAAGAGACCGCCAAAAAAAGTGGGCGGAGCCTGAAGGAAAGTAGTATTACTGTACTAAAATAGTCAAAACGGAGGAGACGACTGGAGGGGGGGGCAAACAATGACGGGTGGCAGAGGAACGTTTTTGCACACACACAAATACACATTGATGGGCGGGTCTCTAGTGGTCAAAAATAGGCAGAGAGAGACTGTTCAAACATTTGACCATATCGAATTTGGAAGAGGAGCGTCTCCTCCGGAAGAAAGCGGAAGAAAAAAGAACAGTTTGTCGAAAAACACTACCGTACTCCCCCCAATGGCATTTCCCGGTTTTTGGTGTCTAGAAACTCCCAATTTTCTTGAGCTACAGTACTCCAAAATATGCTAGTTAGACTCCTGACCCTTTAAAATCCCTAAATAGAGAAAAACAAAAAAAGTTGCCACTGGCGGGTTTGAACCCGCGACCCTTTTTTCCGAGTTGGGGGTCGTTTTTCCAGTTGAGCCGTGGGTGCAAGTTGGGTTAGATAGGGGGATATGGGGCTCAAAATTTCGGATTTTACGCTGAAAAAGCGGATTTCATGATAAAAATAGCCAGAATTTAAATTTCAGAAAAAAATGAAAAATTTCGAAAATTTTCGATTTTGACAAAAAATCGAAAAAATTGAAATTTTCAGAATATAGTCAATATGGGGCTCAAATCTTTGCATTTTTTGCGCTGATTATGAATTTTCAAATTAGAATGAGCAATAAATTATTTTGGGGTCAAAACGAAAATTTCGAAATCCAAAACATTTTTTTCAAAATTTTTTTCAAAATTTTTTTCAAAATTTTTTTCAAAATTTTTTTCAAAATTTTCCTTCAATATCCTTTGAATCTCAGCTACTAAATAAAATGAAAATGTCAAAGATGTATATATCGCTTCACCTTTCCACTCTCACCCTTACCCACCACCCTCTGGCCTAATAGGCACCTTCAGGAATAACATCATAAATGTTGCAGTTTGGTGGGTGAAAGGGTACATACTTTGGATCTAGGGAGTTTAGAATATACACGAAATATAATTTTTAGAGAAAATTATTTAGAAAAAAATGTTTTAGAAAAAATAAAAATTTCGAAAAATTTCAAGTTTCAAAAAAATTTTTGAAATCTCAGTTTTGGCTCAAACTTCCATTTTTGAGCTTGGAGACTACTGTAGTCAGATTGCTCATGCTAAATTTAGAATTTTAAGCCCCATTTTGACTTATCTAGGTGATTTTTGAAAATTTCGAAAATTTTTATTTTTCACCGAAACTCGAATTTTTTTAATTTTCTCTATCCAATATTCCATTAGAAATGTCAGATTCCCCATGAAAAATCCAAAATTTTGAGCCCCATATTGACCTATTTAGGGTTTTGCACCGATGGCTCAACTGGTAAGAGCCCTGACCCAGAGGAGAGGGTCCCGGGTTCGAACCCGCCAGTGGCAACTCATTTTGTTTTTATGTTTTTAGGGGTTTTCAGGGGTGCTGAACACGATGAGAATATTTTTAGCACAATTGGAAAAAGTTTTGAAGGTGAAAATGAAGAAATCGCAAGAAATTAGTCATATTCCTATTACTACTATACATTTCAAATTGAACTCATTCAAAAGTGTGTAAGTATGGCGTTTGTTTACATTGATGTGTGCCATTACTGATAACCTTCGCCCTCTTCTGGAGACTCTCTCCAGGGGTCTCCTGATAACAAGTTGTTGGAGGAGGAGGGCAATAGAAGCATCAAAAAGATAAGAGGAAAATTTGAAAAAGGAGGTGGAGGAAAATAGTGGTGACTAATAATGGAAATTAAGGGTTCCTGGAAATCTTGGAGCTACAGTAATTGGAAATATGTAGAGCTACAGTACTCATATGTTAATCTCAAAATAGTTCAAAAGAGCATAAAACAAGGAAGACACTAGATTTTTTTATGCAAAGTGGCTACTATTTGGGGAAAGTGCACGGAAAAGGGGGGTCAAGGGAGGAGAAGGGCATAGGAGGAAGTGAGAAAAAAAATAAAAAGTGATTTGGATTCTAGAAAAAAAAACATTTTAATATATTTTATCACATTATACTAAGTATACAGTAGTACTCAATAGTAGGGTCTAGTAAGGATAGTCTTAAAATGTTTTGTATAGAACCAAGTTAGCAGGAACATCATAGTAAGCAGTATAAGCTAAAAATCTAGTAATCTAGAAAAATGTACAGTAATCTTAATATTATAGTGTCAAAAATTTATAACAAATAACACATTGATTTCGACAATAATGAATAGCTATCAGAGTCTTAACAACGTTAGCCTCAATGATAATGTTAGGTAGATAGTACTAACTTAGCAACATATCTAACAACATCTATCCAATATTTACAGTAATCTCAAAAATACTACCTGGATACGGTAAAAACAAGATTCATATTACTATTGAAGTTAAAAAATTCTAGCTAAAACTACCAACAATGGTCACTTATATAGAACATCTACTATACTTGATTGCTCAACTTTAACAGCATTTATCTCAATTCCCAACAAAGATATGGAAAATTGGTCAACTAGTAGAATGTTTATTTTAATGTGAGCAACCTTTTGTTAGTTGACCATTTTTTAATATATTTAATGGAAACAGAGATAATAGCTTTTTAAGATAAACATCCAAGTCTATTAAGAACTTGATAGTAACATTATATCTAACAATACATATTGAAGATTTAGAGTAGCCTTTAAGAATACATCAAGATTACAGTTAGGTTAGTTAACAGTCAAACCATAACTATAATTATGAGCAATGTTACTAATAAACTATAGATATGAGCAATATAAAGTAGTAGTAACACTACTATGTTATATTGTATGTTATATTGTAGTAACAACATTATCATTGTACCTAACAATATATCAAAAATATACAGTAACCCCCTAGAATTTCAAATTGAAACCATTGAAAGGTCAACAGTAACTCCAAAGTCATGATAAGCTAGCAGTAAAAACCCACAGTAAACCCCCAAAACCCACAGTAACCCCCAAAACCTACAGTAACCCCCAAAAAACTACAGTAACCCCCAAAACCTACAGTAACCCCCAAAACCTACAGTAACCCCCAAAACCTACAGTAACCCCCAAAACCTACAGTAACCCCCAAAACCTACAGTAACCCTCAAAACCTACAGTAACCCTCAAAAACCTACAGTAACCCCCCTATAGAGTACTCTCTATCTCAAAAAACATTGTCAAGAGGACAAAAGGCGCGAAAAGCTTCTCTCTCTTGGAAAAGTCATGTCATTCCCTCTCAGACACCCTCCCCAACAGATATCAGGACCGGTCTTTTTCCGGGTACCCCCCCCCCCTTTGGAAGAGAAAAAAGGGGAGGAGGCATTGAACATAACCCCCCTTCGGAGAAGGGGGCATTCGGTATGTACTGACTGACCAGAGGGGGGCTTCTTCTCTCCGAAAGAGAGAGAGAGAGAGAGAGAGAGAGAGAGAGAGAGAGAGAGAGAGAGAGAGATACTGTGTGAGAAAGTGTCCGCGCGGCGGAGGGTGGCGGAAACTGGTTCCGCCGCGCCGATGGTCAATTGAGGTGGCGGAATACTGAGAGAGACGTTTTTTGGTTGGAAGGGGAAAGGATTCGAGAATGGCAGGGACTACTGTACTTGGCATGGTGCCAAAAAAAAATTTTTTCTGGAAATTTTTTTTGGGCTATAGGGAATTTTGGGATTTAGGGGAGCTACAGTAACCTCCCAAAGCCAGGGACCCCTACAGTAACCCGCGGAAGGAAATGTATCCCTCCTTCCCTATAAACTTCCGATTGCACAATCAAGAGGGTACCCCCTGTTGTCTGCTCATCCTCATCATGACAGATTCAATTAGCTACGTCCACCACCCCTTTACTGGGGATTCAAGGGGGCGGAGGGGGGGTCTGGGGCTAGGAGGAGAAGGGGTACCATAGGGAAGGTCTAGGAGTAAGAAGGGACTAGAAATCTCATAAATTAAGGATAAATGAAAATTAGAAAGAATTTTTTGAAAAACAAAAAAAAATTTTTTTCCGGTCGAAACTCCCATTTTTCTTGAGTTACAGTACCCCAAAACATTTTAGCTAAACTCCTGACCCTCTAAAACCCCCAAAAACAAAAAAACAAAAAGAGTTGCCACTGGCGGGTTTGAACCCGGGACCCTTCTCCTCGAGAAGGTGGTCTTTTTTCCAGTTGCGCCATGGGTGCAACTTCTGGATTTCGGGCGATTTTAGTCTAGATTTCGCTGAGGAAACTGATTTCAAGCTTTAGAGAAGCTAAATTTAGGGTAATTTTGAAAAATTTAGATTTTCGGTGAAAATGGAATTTTTGAAATTTTTAAAAATTTTTGAAAATTATGAAAATTAAAAAACCTCTAGATAGGTCAATATGGGGCTCAAAAATGGGATTTAGCATGAGAAAACACAAAATAAAAGCCTAGGAGCTTAAAAATCGAAGTTTCAGAAAATTAAAAATTTTAAAATTTCTCGAAAAAAATTTTTTTAATAATTAAAAAAAAAGTTTTTTTTTGAAAACATAAACCGGGGTAATGTTATACCCAAAATACCGGATTTCAGATGGAAAAGATGATTCTGATAACGAGAAAACCGGAAAACCAAGTTTAAGGGGGTAAAGGTGGGAACCTAAGGGTAGGGATTTTCGAAAAATTCAAAAAAATTCAGAAAAAAAGTTTTTCTAGAAAAAAATTTTGAATGGATTTTTAAGCTCAGCAATGTGTGAGAAAAAGAAAATCAAGTAGTAGAAGTTGAAATTAGGTTAAAACAATTGGTTCATGGGAGAGAGAGACGGTGTCTAACGAACCAAAAAGAGGAATCATCATCAGGAAAGCAGGGAAGAGGAGGGAGGAGGGAAGGGGGGAAAGGCATCATCTAAAAATAACATTTCGTTTGTTTAGGCCTCCGGGCGGCGGCCGGCGATCCGCGCCGAAGGGCACAGGCACACTTGATCTATTCCGGAGGAATGAGAGAGAGAGAGACGCAGACGGGTACTGTATTTGTCGACAGGATCGCCGCGGAGAAGCTTCTCTCCGCGCGGAGAAGAAAAAATGAACATGGAACGGGAAACGAGGTGAGAATGGCACACCACACATTTCCGGGTTTTTCGCCTTTTTTGGGTATGTAGAGAGGGAAGTTTAGAGGGGTTACAGTACCTCGAGAACTTGATTTTTGAAGATTCTCATAGTGATATTCAGATTCCTCGTAAAAATGCTAAATTTTGAATATAATATCGAGGTATTTGGCCAAAAATGATTTTTTCAGAATTTGAGTTGGATTCTGAAATTTTTTGAAATTTTAGTTTAGACCTTTTAATGGATTTTTTGGAGGTTCTAGGCATTAAATTTAGTTTTCTCATCAAAAATCCGGAGTTTTGAGCTCCATATTGACCTATCTAGGGCTATTTTGAATTTTTCGAAAATTATGATTTTTAGGTAAATTTTGAAATTTTAGTTTGGACCCTTATATGCAATTTTTCGGAGGTTCTTGGTATCAAAAACAGCTTTTTTCTAAAAAATCCGAAGTTTTGAGCTCCATATTGACTATATTTGAAAAAAATTGAAAAATCCGAAATTATGATTTTTCGGTAAATTCTGATTTTTTAATATTTCGCTTATTTTTGAGATTTAGGGTACGGTAGAGTCTGAAAAAGGTTACTCAGGAAAAATCTAGCCAATTTAGAGCAAAATCCAGAAGTTACACTCATGGCGCAACTGGTAAGAGCCCTGACCCCGGAGCAACAGGTCCCAGGTTCAAACCCGCCAGTGGCAACTCTTTTTGTTTTTTTGTTTTTAGGGGTTTTCAGGTGTCAGGAACTTAGTCAGCCTATTCAAGAGTACTGTAGTCTTTTCGAAGTTAGATTTTTAGAATCTCAAACCAAAAAAATTTTTTTGCAAAAATCAAAAAAAAAATTTTTTTTGAACTAGCTTCAAGTTGCTAAAAAAAGGAAGTATCTAGCTACAGTTCTATGAATAGCCGTGATCTCCCTAGACCAAAAGAGGAATAAAGAGAGAGAGAGAAAGGAGGGGGGATGAGGTTCAATTCAGAAGCCAACTAGTTTTTTCGTCCTCCCCCCTCTCCTTCATCGAATGTTTCCGAATAGTAGTAGTGGTCACCACCCGAATGATGACAGAGACAGTTGGATGCATAATCGGGAGAGAGAGAAGCCGCGCCGGGCGCTCGAATTAGGCAATATGTGATGAGTGGGGGATGACTGGTCTACGACTATCTAGGGCATTTGGTACTTTTTTAAAGGGTGACAGGGGGTTGCAAATATTTTTAAGAGACTCTAGTAGGCTAGAAATACTGTAGAAAAGATTTTTGAGAAAAAAAATTTTTAAAGAATTTTTTGGAATTTTTCGAAAATTTTGAAAAATTTTGAAATGTTCAGAACTGGCTGGAAACCGTATTTCTAGTGGTTTTGGATATGAAATCCTGCTTTTCTATGAAAAATCCCGAGTTTTAAGCTTCATATTGACTATATTTTGAAAAATTAAAATTTTCAAAAATTTGGATTTTTTTGGAAGTTCTGAAATTTTCAGATTCGACTAGAAATCGTATTCACCATAAAAAATCCGGAATTTTGAGCCCCAAATTGACTATATTACGAAAAATGAAAATTTTGAAAAATTTGGATTTTCGATGAAATTCTGAAAATTCTGAAAAATTCAGAATGGACCTGAAACTTCATTTTTGAGGGTTCTAAGTCCGAAATTCTTATTTCCCATTGAAAATACCGAGTTTTGAGTCCCATATTGACTATTTTTCAAAAAATAAAAATTTTGAAAAGTTTGGATTTTTTTCGGTAATTCTGAAATTTTTGAAAACTTCAGAATTGGTTTAAAATCTCATTTTCGAATGTTTTAAGTATAAAATTCAGCTTCTTCATGAAAAATCCAAAATTTTGAGCCCCATATTAACCATATGCATTTTTGGCGCAACTGGTAAGAGTCTTTCCCCCGGAGCAACAGGTCGCGAGTTCAATCCCGCCAGCGGCAACTTTTTTTGTTATTTTGTTTTTAGGGGTTCCCACGTGTCAGGAGTTCAGCTAACTTATTTTGGAGTACTTTAGCAGCAAGTGTCCTCCAAAAGCTTCAAATCCCTAAGTATCCCCCAAAAAACCAGTTGGTTTTTTCCGATGACCGACATAAAGTGTCAAGCTGTTTTGATTGTGCAATTTTCGACCATCTCTGTCCAAATTAGCCTCCCCCTCGAGACATCTTCTACAGTAACCGGTTCTTGGAAAGGGGGTCGTTCTCTTACGTCTCCTCCGAAATTTTGTGTGCGTCATTGAATAGGGTGTGTGATCTAGCAGCTTCTGAAGAGTGACCGGAACATTTGTTAAAGGTGGAAGGTGGATCAGATCAGGTTTTCCAAGGGCTTCGATTCCAAAAGATACGCGCACTTTTCGAAATTAATGGCAAAGGCGTCTTTGAAGGCGATGACCTAGACAATGAAATATGGCAGGATGAGATGGGGATGTAGGTCGTCTTCAAAAATCCAAAAGAATGTGTAGAAAATACTCAGCGACCTCGGAAACCTCGAAAAACAAAAAAACAAAAAGAGTTGCCACTGACGGGTTTGAACCCGGGACCTGTTGCTCCGGGGGAAAAGCTCTTACCAGTTGAGCCAAAAGTGTAATAGGTCAATATGGGGCTTAAAATTTAGGATTTTTATAGGTGAAACTGTATTTGATACTCGAAAAAAAAACTAGGTTTTAGGCCCATTGTGAAATTTCAGAATATTCAGAATTTCCAAAAAATCCAAAATTTTCAAAATTTTTATTGTTTGGAAAATAGTCAATATGGGGCTCAAAATTCCGCATTTTTTTATCCAGAATACGAATTTCGAAGTTAGAAGTCATGAAAATTCGATTTTCTATGAGAATCTGAAATTTCAGAATTTCCCATAAATTTCGAAACTTTTCGAAATTTCAAATTTGTTCAAATATAGTCAATATGGGGCTCAAATCTTCTGAAATTGCATGGAAAAGCTGATTTTGTTAGATAAAAATGATAAAAATAAAGTTTTCATTGAAAACCCAGAATTTCAGAATTTTTCAAAAAAGTCAAAATTTTTCGAAATTTGAAACTTGTTCAAATATAGTCAATATGGGGCTCGAAATTTTCCATTTTCTAAAAGGAATTCGAGTTTACTATCTAAATCGGATAAGGATTTCGTTTTCAGGGAGCAATGACAATTTCAGAATCTCAAATTTTTTGGAAAAAAAAATTTTTTCGGAAGAAAATTTTTTTTTGTCTGGTCATTTGTATGTGGTGCTTTGTGTCCGTAATTCGTCAAAACCACTTGCGCACCGTCCAACGACGCAACAACTGGATACAAGTTTCAATATTGTTTTCAAATGGGTTGAGAGGGCTTCACTGTGTCTTCTGAAGGCTAATCGAGCGGATCACCACCGCGCGGAAGAAACCGGTTGAAAGAGAGAGAGAGAGAGAGAGAGAGAGAGAGAGAGAGAGAGAGAGAGATGGGAAAAGAAGGGGTCATAGCTGCCCGAAGGGGTGGCTAGTTACGATTGCAGCTAAAGGAGGGGGGGGGGGGGCTTGATGACGACTATGTGAAGAGATCTGATCGAGAGTGGTAGCAGAACTGGATCCTATGGTAGACGAGGAACTATGTGGATTAAGAATGAGGGACTGGCAGATTTTTTTTTGGAAAATTTTTTTTAAGAAAGAAAAATTTTTCCGTTTCTGGTCATTTTGAAAAATTCTAAATCTCAATATTCCTTCTAAATCTTTGGTTACGGTAGTTAAAATCAACTTTTTTTTTATATATAACCCAAAATTTTGAGCCCCATTTCACGTTATCTAGGTAAAATTGAAATTTTCGGAATTTTCGATTTTCATTAAAATTGTGAGATTTTCAGTTCTTTTCTTTCTGTTCCTGGTCTATTTTCAGGGCATTAGTTTTTTGAAATTAGTTTTCTAATAAAATATCCGGAATTTCGAGCCCTATATTGACCAGAATATGTAGAGTTTCAATTTTCATAATTTTTCATAATTTCATCAAAAATTGAAAACTTTCAGTTTTGATGGATTTGCGATTCTCTAAACCGAATTTTTTTGAATATAATTTTTGACTAAAAAACTCAAAGTTTAAGTTTCATTTATTTAGAAAAAACTTATTGAAAAAATGTAGATTTTTGAAAAATATGAAAAATTTGAAAACTTTAAAACCGAATCCGAATGACTTTTCTGGAGGTTCTAGTTACTATGAGTTCCTCGGGTAGTTTCCGAAATTTTGAGCCCCATAGTGACATATTTCCAAGAAATTTGAGTTTTTCAAAATTTCCAATTTTCGGAAAAATTCTGGAAATTTCCATGTTTTCCTGAAATTCTTATTTACAGAAGTTATCATTACAAAAATCAATTTCCCACAAAAAATCCGAAATTTTGAGCCCTATATTGACTTATTGCATTTTTGGCGCAACTGGTAAGAGCTCTGACCCATAGGAAAAAGGTCACGGGTTCAAACCCGCCAGTGGCAATTCTTTTTTTGTTTTTTTGCTTCCAGGGGTATTCGAGGTCGGGGAATTTGAAAAACATATTTTCTAAACGTAAAAAATTTGTTTGGACTGGGTTTTTGGAAATTTTTCAGAGAAATAATTTTCAAAAAAAACTTGATCTTCTAATTTTTATTTTTGCTCATTTAAAATACCGTTTACTTTCCCACCAAAGCTGTTCAACTGTTGCCTAGGGCGCTGTTCGTGAGAACAAACACATCTAAAAATAGTAAATGTATACTACTACTACAGTACTACTGTGTTGGAAAAGAGCAAACACACAACTGAAAACGGGGCAGAGGGAGGGAATGGCCAAAGGCAAAAGCACACACACACAAATGTATTTGTATGGTCAAGCAGATAGGGGGACTCTCTGTTGAAAAAGCAAATAAGGGTGGAATATTATAGGGGTGCATCACAGTTTTGTTTGATAAAATATGTACGGATTTTTGGGGGAAGCGAAGAATCACTATTTTTAGCATTTTTGAGGGATCGGAATTATTTCTTAATTTTTCAAAAAAAAAAATTTTTTTGAAAATCGAAAATCAGGAAAAAAATTTTTCTCAATAAAAAATGTTGAAAACTCCGGAATAATGGAATTTTCATTGGCTGAAAATAAGTTTTCTGGATTTCTCGACATCGAAAACCACCGAAAACAAGAAAACAAAAAGAGTTGCCACTGGCGGGTTTGAACCCGGGACCTTTTTCCTGTGGGTCAAGGCTCTTACCAGTTGCGCCAAAAGTGCAATAGGTCGATATGGGGCTCAAAATTTCGGTTTTTTATGGGGAAGCGAAATATAATATTTAAAGCAATCAAAAACCAAAATTTAAAAAAAATCCGGGAAGTTTCAGAATTTTACCAAATTTCGAAAATTTCTAAAATATTGATAATTTTTAAAATTTCAAAAAATGAATAGAAAATACTCAGTAACTTTCGAAATACCCAAAAATAGAAAAACAAAATAAAATGCCACTAGAGGTATTGAACCTGACCCCTTTCTCATGAGGGACAAGCCCCTTACCAGTTGCGCCAAAAGTACAATAGGTCAATATGGGGTTCAAAATTTTGGATTTTTTTTATGAGAAAGTTGATTACGGTAGTTAAAATGAATAAAAATCAAGGTTCCAAGAAAAAAAATTAAACATTTCAAAAATTTAGTAAAAAATCTAAAAATTTTCAAAAATTTCAAAAATTCAAAAATTGACTAAATAAGTTGAAATAGGGCTTAACAACTTAAATTTGGGCCCCGCATACTAATTTTAAGATCAGCAACCACTTAAAAATTAAGATCAAGCCTAGAAAAAATTTTCATTTTTTCTTAAGTACAAAAAAAAATTTTCCTCTTCAAAAAAAATCTTATACATTGTACAGTATACAGAACGTCTCTCTTGGAAAGAAAAATATAGCGGAGAAAAACGAATGTGGGAGAGAAAAAAAACTAAAAATGGAGGGAAGGTGGGGGTGACAATAGACACATAGGTCTCTCTCTCTCTCCCTATTCATATTGAAACGGTCATCTTCTTCTCAGGAGAAAAAAAATATTGGAAAAAGTGGTTTCAGAGAGAGAGAGGGCAGAAAATCGTATAGTTTGAGGGAAATTTGAATTTTCGAAAATTTTGAAAAATTCAAATTTTTGGATTCTCAGAATTGACTCAGAATCGCTGTTCTAGGGGTTCTAGTTGTTCAATTCGGATTTCTCACGCAATTTCCGAAATTTTGAACCCCATATTGACTATATTCGGAGAATTTTGAAATTTTCAAAATTTTAGATTTTCCGTCAAAATCTTTTCTCAATTTTTGGCTCTAGTTTTGATTTTTGAATGTTTTAACTACTGTATCCAGCTTCCCGGTGATAAGCCCAAAATTTTGAGCCCCATATTGACTTATCTAGCTCAACTTGCATCTTTGGCTCAACTGGTAAGAGGCTTGTCTCGTATGAGAAAGGGGTCAGGTTCAAACCCTCTTGTGGTATTTTTCTTTGCCTTTTTTCAAAAATGCTTTTAGAATCGAAGAAAATTCGAAAAAACTAAAAATTTCGGGATTTGACAACATAGCTCAGTTGGTAAGAGGCTCGACCGGAAGAGAAGGGTCCCGGGTTCGAACCCGCCGTTCGAACCCGCCAGTGGCAACTTTATTTGTTTTATTATTTCTGAGCTTCTAGAATATCTAGGACCTTGATAATCTAGAAATTTCGATTTTCACCCATGGCTCAGTTGGTAAGAGGCCCGACCGGAAGATAAGGGTCCCGGGTTCGAACCCGCCAGTGGCAAATATTTTTGTTTTTTTGGTTTAAGGGGTTTTCAAGGTCGCTGAGTATTTTCTACACATTTTTGGGGGTTTTGGAAAATTGGAAAATCGGAAAATGGTATACCCCCTCAACTACACCCCCGAAAAATGCATACGACAGTTTTCCCACGGCACACCGCCCGTCACTGATAGTGAATTCTTTATTTTTTTCTCTCTTTTTTTCGAGAGAGGCGAGAGGTGATAGACCAAAGGAAAAAAAAGTGAATAACTGATAATTTTGTGCCGTGTTTTCGTATTGGAGGGTGTGATTATGGGAATTGTTATCCCCCTCTCCGGAAAGGGGTACCGTAGTCTTTTTTTTCGAGAAAAACAACACATAAGGTGAGAGGCGAAATGTGAGAAAACAAAAAAAAAGAGAAATTGAAAAAAAATTTTTTTTGAAGCAAGAAAGAAAACAATAGATAATTGAAAGAGGTGGTGAGTCAGAATACTGTACACACCGGAAGACACACACACACTTTTGGAGATTGTGGAAAAATTGGGAAATGATAAAGATGAGCAAGTTTTTTTAGGGAAAAAATTAATTTTCAAAAAAAAAATTTTCTCGAAAAAAAAAAAACCCAATTCAAACTAATTTTTCTTTCCAAGAAAGTGAGTTTCTCGAACTCCTTGACCTTCGAAACCACAAAAACCAAAAAACAAAAAGAGTTGCCACTGGCGGGTTTGAACCCGCGACTTTTTTCCTGTGGGTCACGGCTCTTACCAGTTGCGCCAAAAGTGCAATAGGTCAATATGGGGCTAAAAATTTCGGATTTTTTATGGGAAAGCTGAATTTTGTAATGATAACTTCTGAAAATTGCATTTTCAGGAAAATATGGAAATTTCAGAATTTTAGTGAAAATTGAAAACTTTGAAAAATTCAATTTTTTGGAAATACGTCAATATGGGGGCTTAAAATTTGTGAAATTGTTCGTTTAACAAGAATCTGAACTAGAAATAGTCTAAAAATCCCAATTATAGTCAAAACTCAAAAATTCAAAATTTGAAAGCAATTCGAAATTTTTGGAAATTTCAAAAATGACCAAAATAAGTCAATATGGGGCTCAAAATTTTGCATATTTCATGAGCAAGCTGAATATCTAATCTGAAATACTCAGAAAAATCTATCTTAACCAAATTCTGAATTTTCAGATTTTCGACTGAAAATCGAAATTTTTGAAAATTTTAATTTTTCAGTATATAGTCAATATGGGGTTCAAAATTTTGGATTTTTGATAGGAAATCTGAGTCTAGGTACCGTATCACTCAATTTAGGAGGAATTTCGAATTCCTAAACTTTCAAAAAACAATGTTCAAAAAAATTCTGCAATTTTTTTCAAATTTTTTTTTCGCAACAATACATTTCTTTTGATCACTAAAAACGTACTTTCTGACCATTCGCTCTTATCACCCCTCCCCAAAATGCCATTTTTCAATTCAATTTTCAGCTGATCGTACAGTTTTTCGATATCACTCTACACACACAGAGAAAGGGGGGAGAGGGCGACGTTATGTTTGTTTTTTGACCGTCTTTCCCTTTTTTTGATGATGGAATTGAAAGAGCATCTCTCTCTTTCTCTCTCTCTCTCTCTCTTTCTATCTGAGAAAGTGCATCCTTGTGTGTATGTATACGAATGTTTCGTATATGTATGTAACACTTCCACACACATAAAATTTTTTTTCTGAAATTCGGAAAGGAAAAATGGTTAAGAAAGGTTACAGGGACTCCAAAACCAAGAAAAAACCGAAAAGAGTTACCATTGGAGGGTTTGAACCCGCGACCCTTTTCCTCCGTGTCAGGGCTCTCACCAGTTGAGCCAAAAATACAAGTTGAGCTAGATAAGTCAATATGGAGCTCAAAATTTTGGATTTTTCAAAAGGAAGTTAAAATTAATACTTAGAAACTATGAAAATTAAAGATAGGTCAAATATGAAAAATTGAAAAATTTCAGAATTTCAACCGAAAATCGAAAATTTTGAAAATTTCAAAATTGTCCAAGAACCTTTAATGTGGAGCTTAAAATTTATCAAAAAACCTAGAAAAGCTATATTAGGCTTCAAATTGTTCTGAAAATTCAAATTAGACTCAAAACTAAAAATTCGGATTTTTGACTAAAAATCGAAAATTCGGAAATTTTCAAATTTTTTATCAAATTTTTTCAGAATATAAAGCTCAATATTTAGAGTTTATTAGAGAGAACACAAATAAAACAATGAAAGCCATCAAAAATCAAAGTTTCAGTCAAAACAAAAAAATTTCAGAATTTGGTCAAAAATCAAAAATTTTCGAAATTTTTAATTTTTCCGAATATAGTCAATATGGGGCTCAAAACTCCGGATATTTTACTAGAAATGCTATTTTGATAATTAAAACTGCCGAAAATCCCAATTTTAGTCTCATTCTAAGGTTTCAGAATTTTAGCTGAAAATTCAAAATTTCGAATTTTTGAAATTTCAGAATATAGTCAACATAGGGCTGAAAAATTCAGAAATTGATGAAGAAACAAGAATAAAACAAGCTGGGAGCTCGAAATCTAGAATTTTCCATTCTATCTCAAAATATCTGTAATAGAAGTGTATCATAACAAAAAATGGTCGGTTGGTCTAGGGAGGTGTTTTCGAGATTTGACTCTCGTGGAATACATATATATTTTCTTTAACTGATACCACTAACCCTCCAATTTATGAATGAAAAACCGCCAATTGTTGTAGTCGAATGAAGAAGAAGTTATACAAAATCAGTTGGTAGTGGTAGGCCACAATAACAACGATGACTTTTCGGTGAGATATCGAAAATATTTTTTTTCTTCGTTTTTTAGTCTTTTTTTTCTATTTGGAGGGAACAAGAATAAGGGGAATAGATTGAGGATGATATTTGAATACCGAGATTACGGTAGAAATTCAAGTTTTTTTTTGGAAAAGTGGTTAGTTGTATGATTAGTGGTGAAAAATGAAAATGGTCAGTTTTTGAATTTTTTTTGCGGGGTTTTGTTTTTCTGTATTGTTATTTGAAAAACAAATAAGATAAGCTTGAAAATGATACAACAACAGCAGAAAAATTTGAAAAATTCAAAAATTTTAATTTTTGAAAAAAAAATTTTTCTGAATTTTTTTCAATTCTTTTTTGAACGGAACGGACTAAAATCTGTTTTCATTAAATTGAGAAATATTGAAACAACTGTAATGATGTTCTAAAACTTCAGTGGAGACGAATAATTTTCCCAAAAAAAATTGGAAAAAATCGTTAAAAACTTTTTTTGAAAGTTCAAAAAACATTTTTTCAAGGAAAAAACTTGAAGTTATTATGGAAAATAGCTACAAAAGCAACACAAAAAACGTGAAAAAATGGTTAAAAATACAGTAATACCCAAAAAAATGAAAAATTTATTTCCTAAAATCCAATGAAAAAATTTTTTTCAAATTTTCAAAAACATTTTTTTTGTGATCCATTTTTTGATCAATATTAACTGTTAAAACTGACTGGTTAGGTCAGAAAACAATGAAAAATATCCTTAACCCCAGAAATACCCAAAAATCCAAAAACCCTCCGAAAAAAATATTATCAAATTTTGTCCGGAAAAAAATTTTTCTACCGTAACCTATTCCTAGATCATAAAAATTGCAAATTAATCGGAAAAAAATCTATGAAAACGTGATTTAAAGCCCAAAAAAAACCCCCTCCTCTCCAAAAAAAAAGATAAGCATTATATTACAGCTGTGTGTGTTGGCGGGTGTTCCTTGGAAGAACCCACACCGGGAGTAGGGAGGGGGGTCACTGCTCCCGCTCCCGTCGTCAAATCATATGGAAAGGGGAAGAGAGAGAGAGAGAGAGAGAGAGAGAGAGAGAGGGGGTTTCGGAATAAAATTTTTAAATTTTCAAAGTGGGTCCCTAGACCCTTCGGCCCGTGGGGGGGGGGTGCCTACATAATGTGTGTAATAAGGGGTCGGGGAGACTTTCGAAATATATATATATATATATATTCACATGAAGATAGAGAATCACTTACACACACAGCTGATCACCACCTTTCTCCATGAGATGGGTTCCGGACCTCCAGGAGGCAGAAGGTCCAGTAGTATAGTAGGAAATGACCAGATGGCAGGGAGTGTGTCATATGTTCAGACATTTTTTCTTCTCGACTTCTTATCTTCTTTTTTAATGTAGGTCTATTGGTATCATGATGCTGGAGAAAAACAAACAACACTCCTCGTGGACAAGAGCGTTTATAACGGAACATATTCGTCTCATTTTCAACATCCAAACCTATTCCAATCTTGCTGAAAATGTTACCAACGTGTTTAGCACCCTTGAAAACCCCTAGAAACAAAAAAACAAAAAAAGTTGCCACTGGCGGGTTTGAACCTGGGACCCTTTTCATATGGGTCAGGGCTCTTACCAGTTGCGCCAAAAATGCAATAGGGAGATATGGGGCTCAAAATTTCGGATTTTTTATGGAGAACCTGGATATAATAATGTTAACCCCTGAGAACATTCCTGGAACCCAAAACTGAATTTTCAGAATTTTTCTGAAAATCAAAATTTTTCGAAATTTCAAAATTTTCAGAACCTGGTCAATATGGGGCTCAAAATTTCGGATTTTTTACGGAAAAGTTGAATATGACAATATCAACCCCTAAAAACGAACCTGGAACGCAAAACTGAAATTTTAGAATTTTAGCTAAAAATCGAAAATTTCGAAAATTTAAAATCGTCCAAATATCATCAATATGGGGCTCAAAACTTATCAAATTGCTCAAAAAAAACATTTCCAGCTTTAGATTTGCGCAAAAATTCAATTTAGAGTCAAAACTAAAATTTCGAAATTTTGACTGAAAATCGAAAATTTTGAAAATTCTGAAAATTTCAAATTTTTCGATTATAGTCGATATGGGGCTCAAAATTTTGGTTTTCTCATGTAAAAAATAGATTTTCTAATCAGCAACTTCACTATTCAAGTATTTTTTTCCAATTCTTGACTATAGGTGGTCAGCTATAGATCTCTCTCTCTCCTCCACCCTCACACCAATAGGTCATCAATCGCTAGTCGTCTGCCCGTGAGGAAAAGCACACCTGTCTCGTAGTAATGTCTGCCGTCTCTTGTTTTTCCCATACTCTCTCTCTCACCTCTCAGCTTGTTGCGTTGTATTTGTTGTGTGTGTGTGAGCAGGGAGGGATCGGATGAGCAACAACGATTGCGCCATAGACATGAATATCTACGAACACTATCAAAGGGACCTTCTGGACTATACGGGAACCAAAAAATTGGGGTTTTAGAAGAATTTGAATTATTCGGAAAAGTTCGAAAATTTTGGATTTTCCGGATTTTTACAAAAATTTCGAAATTTTTTAAATTGACTCAGATCGCGTTTTTCTTGTTTTTTAACTATGAAATTAGTATTCTGCATAAAAATCTGGAATTTTGCGCCCCATAATGACTATATTAGGATATTCCTAAATTTTCAGAAGATTCGAATTTTCTGAAAAATTCTGAAATTTCGGAATTTCACTGAAAATTGTATTTTCATAGATTTTAGGTAATTAATAAACTTAAAACGATATTTATTTATAGAAAATAACAATATAGCATCTTCTTCTTTGATCATTTCTTTTTGAATTTTCATAATTTTCGAAATTTTCAGAATTTTTGTTGAAATCTGAAAATTCAGAAATTCGCTGAAAACGAATTTTCTAGGCATTTTTGTTATGAGAATTGTATTTTTCATACAAAATCTGGAATTTTGAGTCTCATTTTGACCATATTCTAAAAATTTGAAATTTTCAGAAATTTCGAATTTTCGGAAAAATTCTGAATTTTCAGATTCTGACTCAAAACCGATTTTTTATGTTTTCTGACTATGAAATTCGTATCTTAGATAAAAATTGGGGAGGTTTGATCCCCATATCGGCCATATTATAACAATTTTGAACTTTCAGAATTTTCAGATTTTTTGAAAAATTCTGAAATTTTAGATTCTGACTGAAAACCGATTTTTCATTAATCTTATTTATGAAATTCGTATTTTGCAAGAAAAATTTGAATTTTTGAGCCCCATATTGACTATATTCCGATCACTTTGAAATTTCGAGTTACCACCCAACAGGTCACGGGTTCAATCCCTCCAGTGGCACTTTGATTTTTTTATTTTTTGTTTTTACTGGTTCAGGAGTTTTAGATGATTTTTAGATGGTTTTCGAGGATCTTCCAGGTTTTTAGAAGCCACGGGTCACGAAAAACCTTAGTTTTCAGGTTTTTTCGACATTTTTTAAATTTCAAGTTACTTTTCTCGGTTCCATTTGGGTTTTTGCAAAATTAGCGGCTACCGTAATCCTCAATTTTCAATCCTCAAACATCAAAGCGTCTCCCAGTTCATGAAAAATATTTTGACACTTTCGAAAATTGGCTTGTCGTCGGCATGTCTTGTCCTCTCTTTTTGACATTCAACATATGCTCCCTGTCTCTTTCTTTCATCCATTTGACATATTCAATCAGTAGGGTGTCACTCACTACCGTATCCCTCTTTTCTTCCATTTTGATGGGGAACCAGACCTCCGATGGGAATTATTTTGATGAAAAGGGGCGACATGTCGAAAATGAAAAATTATTTTTCGAGAAACAGAGAAAATAGGGACCGGATAACGGTACTTTAAAAAATCAGTTAGAATCCTAGAAACTCAAAAAACCAGAAAACTTCTTGAAAATCAAAAAATTTTAAATTGTTTGTTATTGCAAAAAAATGATGGAAATCTTTGGAACAAATTAGGATCGGGTTCTAAATTATCTAAATACTCTTGAAACCCGTCTAGAAATTATCGAAAACCCATAAACCAGTAAAAACAAAAAAGACAAAATCAAAGTGCCACTGAGGGGATCGAACCCGTGACCTGTTGGGTGGTAACTCGAAATTTCAAAGTGATCGGAATATAGTCAATATGGGGCTCAAAACTTCCCAATTTTCATGTTAAATACGAATTTCATACTTAGAAATCATGAAAATGGACTTTCAGTAAAATCTTGAATTTTCATAATTTTTCAGAAAAATCCAAAAAATTCGAAATTTTCAAATTCTCCGTATATAGTCAATATGGGGCTCAAATATTCGCATTTTTGATAAGAAATCAAAATTTCATAGCTAGAACCACCAGCATTGCAATTCCAGTAGAATCCAAAATTTTCAGAATTTGGTGAAAAATCCAATACTTCTGAAATTTTCAAATTCTCCAAATATAGTCAATATGGGGCTCAAAACTTTGGAAATTTGATGGAAAATTCAAAATTCATAGCTAAAACTACCAGAAATCATGTTTTCAGGCAAATGGAGAATTTTTTAAATTTTGGTGAAAATTCAACATTTTTGAAAATTCTGAAATTGCTCGTTATAGTCAAAAAAAGGCTTAATATTTTTTAATTTTCATGGAGAACACGAATTTCCTTATTATAAATGCTGGAATTTCCATTTTCAGCACATTAATAATTTTTCGAAAAAATCAAAATTCTCAAAAAAAAAATTAAAAATACAAAACTCTTCATTATTCTCAAAATCAACGAGACAATTTGGATCTGGGTGGGCATTTGCAATAGTTTGCATCCTCTCCCGGGGTTCCACTTGGTCCCTGTTGTCCATCGAATCCAGGGGCTCCCGGGGCACCGTCTTCTCCTGGTCCTCCAGGAGTTCCCTGTACTCCAGGCACTCCACTGTTCCCATCGTTTCCAGGTTGTCCAGGGAATCCTGGTTGTCCTTGTGGTCCAGAAGGTCCTTGGGGTCCAGGTGCTCCCTTTGTTCCATGAGTACCATCCCGTCCCTTGTCTCCCGGTTGCCCATTGTTTCCGGGGGCTCCTGGCTCTCCACCGTAACCCGGATTTCCAGGGTGACCTGGATGACCGTCTGGACCCTGAAGCCCCGGTGCCCCATCGTTTCCCTTGTCTCCAGGGGCCCCCGGGGGTCCGGCGGGTCCCGGGAATCCTGGAGGTCCTGGTGGACACATACGGCATTGTTGATGGGCGTCCATATTGATCGAAGGATAGTTTCCTGGAAGTCCTGGAGCTCCAGGCTCTCCTGCCTGCCCTGGGGTACCATCCAGACCAGGGGTTCCGGTTGGACCGGCGGCTCCTGGTGGGCAAGCGCCGTTCGAGTTGCATACTGTAATTAGGGTAATCAGTAAAAAAAGGCAAAAATATTGGAGGCCAGTGGGGTTTGAACCCGGGACCTATCTGATGTGGGGAGGGCCTCTTACCAGTTGCGCCAAAAATGCAAGTTGGTCTAGATAGGTCAATATGGGGCTCAAAATTTTGGATTTTTCATGGGGAACAAGAATATAATATTTAAAATTGGTTTAGGAGAAAATTTGAGGATTTTCGAAATTTTCGAAATTTCGGTAAAAATCGTAATTTTTCAAAAATACAAAGTTATCGGAATATGGGCAATATGAAGCTCAAAACTTTGGATTTTTTATGGAAAAGACGAATTTGATAATGAAAACGACTGAAAATTGCATTTTCAAGGTAATTTAGGATTTTCATAATTTTGAAAAAATTCTGTTTTTTTGAAAATTCAAAATTATTGGAATATAGGCAATATGGGGCTCAAAACTTCGCATTTTTCATTCTTAAAACAATTTCATAACTAAAATTATCAAAAATCATGTTTTCAGGCAAAATCAGAATTTTCGGATTTTTCATAAAATTCTGAAATTTTCGAAATTTCAAAATTATCGGAATCTAGCCAATATTGGGCTCAAAACTTCTCATTTTTTATGCAGACTACGAATTTTATAGCTAAAATGATTGAAAAATCGGTTTTTAGTCAGAATCTGAAATTTCAGAATTTTTCAGAAAATCAGAAAATTCTGAAAATTTAAAAAATTCCGATTATGGTCAATATGGGGCTCAAAATTCTCCATTTTCAATGTTAAATACGATTTTCATAGCTAAATATATCAAAAATCATGTTTTCAGCCAAATTCAGTATTTTTGGATGTTTCAAAAAATTCTGAATTTTTTTAAATTTCAAAATTTCCCGAATTTAGCTAATATTGGGCTCAAATTTCAGCATTTTTTACACTGATTCCAAATATCTACATCCCGAAACCCTTACCGCATTCTCCTGGTCTCGTCGTCTGTCTCTTCTTTCTGGCGAATGGAACCACCGACTCTCCGAACGTCTCTCCTCTCATATTAGCCCAAACTTCGTTGTGTAAATCACGGAATTCATTCATGTCATAGTGAAGTTCTCCGGTAATATCATTGATTTTATTCCAGAGAGCCGGAACAAATGTGGATACAAGGAAGAGGGAGGATAGCGAAAAGGCGATGGCTGCGTAGCCAGCCACACGAGCTGACATTTTCTGAAAAAAAAATTGGATAAAAATGATGAAAAAATATTTTTGAAGCTGGACAAATGAAGAAAGTAAAAAAAAACAGTGAAAACAAAAAAAGCAAAATCAAAATGCCGCTGGGGGGGATTGAACCTGTGACCTGTTGGGTGGTAACTCGAAATTTCAAAGTGATCGGAATATGGTCAATATGGGGCTCAAAGTTTCGCATTTTTCATTCGAAACACGAATTTCATAGTTAAAAATCATGAAAAATTGATTTTCAGTAAGAAACTGAAATTTCAGAAATTTTCAGAAAATTCAAAATTTTCGAAATTTTAAAATTCTTCAAATATGGTCAATATGGGGCTCACATTTTTGGAAATTACGTGTGAAAAGCAAATTTGTTAGTTTTATCTTAAAATGAAGTTTTAGGGCTTAACTCAACATTTCAAAATTTGGTCAAAAAATCGAAAATTTTGAAAATTTCATTTCTTGAAATATAGTCAATATGGGGCTCAAAACTTTCCATTTTTTATTCAAAATACAAACATTAGAGCTAGAAATTATAAAAAATCGATTTTCAGTAAAATCCGGGAGTTTCAGAATTTTTCAGAAAATTCGAAAATTTTGAAATTTCTAATTTTTCTGAATATAGTCAATATGGGGCTCAAAATTTTGGAAATTTTGTAAGAAACATCAATTTCATAATCAGAAATGCTAAAAATTCCATTTTCAGTCAAAACTAGAAATTTCAGAATTTTTCAGAATATCGAAATTTTCTAAAAATTCAAATTTTTTAGAAATTCAAAAAAATCTTATTTTTCAGCCAATAAACATCTATTAACAATCACTATAAAACAATGTGAGAATTGATCATTGCGGAAGTGCTTATATAGTCAGCCCCGCCCCTTTTTTGGCGAAGGGGGAGGAGGGTGATCATGAAAGTGACACCTATGGAACCAGTTTATGAGGAAACAGATGGATGAAAAAAGGTCAGAAGAAGACATGAATTATCATGTCATTGTCGGAAACAGAATAGAACAGTATACTGTAATATATAGTAGTAGTATGATAGTACAGTACCACCTGACTATGAAGTAAAATAATTGAGGAACAAAAAAATTTTTTTTCGAAAATGTGGAATTTTTATGTTCAAATTTGGATTTAACTCGACAAGAGCTTTCAAAAAAGTACCCACAAGCCTATATTCTGAGCAATTTTGATTTTGGGCCTCTATGCGCCTTTAAAGTCGTCGCAAGACCCAAAATAAAAACTTCGACGAATATAGGCTTGTGGGTAATCATCTAAAAGCTCTCGGCTTGCTGATTCTGACTATTTTGTTTTCATGACGAAAAATGGAAATTTGACCGGGTTACGGTAGATTTTTGATTTTCGTGGTGAGACCTAAATTTTCAATTTTTTCAAGCCTTGTCATGATTATATTCATTTAAACCGTCTTGACGTGCTAAATTCAAAAACATTAGTTCCGATCCAAAAATCTCAAAATGAACAAAGTTACGGTAGAAAAACAGAATTGTCCGAGAGGAGTACAAAACCGAAAAATTCAAAATTACTGTAACCTAGTCATGATTATACTCATTCGAACCGTTTTGACTTCCTAATTTCAATTATATAACTGTTAAGCCGAAAATCTCAAAATCTTTCGAATTATGGTAGTTTCTGTTTTTTTGTGGCGATACCCTGGTGCTTAAAATTTAGTTTTTTCCAAACCTAGTCATGATTATACTCAAATGAAAGGTCTCGACGAGCTGAACCTAGAAAAAATATGTTCATTACCGTATACCCAAAACCAATCGGGTTACGGTAGTTTTTCCAGAAAAAATTTTTCGATTTTTCAAAAAAAAATTTTTTTTTCGAATTTTTTCCAAATTTTTTTTGGTTCTTCTTATTGTTACAACATCATCTTCTAACATGTAATTAGAAGAATTATCATTAGTGGAAGACACAATTTATCGTCACTGAAACCCCCTAAAAAAAGAGAAAGAGACGTAGAACAAGACAGGGGGGGGGGCTAAAGCGGTGACACAAGTGGAACGATAAAGATTTCGAAGAGATAACATTAACTGGCTTTTTCTTCTTTTTTCTCTGACTACAAACACAGTTTTTGACGTTTTCAGAACAAAAAAATTTTTTTTGGTTGAAGGAAATGGCTTTGGAGGGGGCAGCAATTAATGGATTATTCCTGGGTTTTCCGAGGAAAAATGGGGAAATTGGGTCAGAAATAGATTCAAAACGCTTTAAAACGCTAATCTGAGATAATTAGAGTGTTTTTGAATTTTTTGAAAATTTTCATTTTTTGGGGTCCCACCACGAAAATATGTTTTTTGGCGTAACCTGGGCAATTTTGCGATTTAGGTTTCAAAAATAGGAGATTCGGAATCAGGAAGTCGAGAGCTTTCAGAAAAGTACCCACAAGCCTATATTCTGATTTTTGGACATTTTGGGTCCCACCACGAAAATACATTTTCTACCGTAACTCGGCTAGTTTTAGTCAGAACTCAGAAATTTTGACAGTTTTGAATTCAAAAAAATAAACCGGTTTAAATGAATAGAATCATGACTAGTTTACCATGATTATCAATTTTCGGTTTTGTACTCCTCTCGGACAATTCTGTTTTTCGACCATAACTTTGTTAATTCCGAGATTTTTGACTTGAAACTGATGTTTTTAGAATCAATAAATCAAGACGGTTCGAATGAGTATAATCATGACTAGGGTCCTCGCAAATTTCGATTTTGGGTCTCACAACGACTTTAAGATCAATTTCAGTGGAAAATAGGCTTGTGGGTACTTTTCTGGAAGCTCTCGGCCCGCTGAATTCAAAAAACATATTCTGGAAGCCCTATTCCTGAATTCGACCGAGTTACGGTAGCTTTTGTATTTTCGTGGTGAGACCCAAAATTGAATTTTGGCCATGATCATACTTTTTTGAACCGGAAAATTGCCCTAAAAATCATTTTCTAGTTTATTTCACTCCATTTTGAGTCAATAGGCTGAAAAAATTAATTTATTTGAAAAAATTAATAAAAATATAAATTCGAAAATTACGAAAAAATAGATTATCTTCTAGATCCATCTTCAAAAAAGACACCACCATCAATAGCACAGTACCTGGAAGTTTCAAAAAATCAGATAAGACTACAAACTACAAAAAACTCACTTTGGACAAATGCCCCTCTCTCCCGAGTCACCCGGCTGTCCCGGGGGTCCCCGACTACCGGGTGGACCATCATTACCCGGAATTCCAGATGCTCCTGGTGGTCCCTTCGGTCCAGGCATCCCCGGTGGACCCTCCTCTCCAAGGTCTCCGGGTTCCCCGGGAGCCCCCGGGGGACCCATTTCTCCTGGAGGACCAGGTTCCCCTGGGGTAAAGGAAACCGGCGAGGCATTGATTCCCGGCTGACCTGGGATTCCTTGAGAGCCGGGAAGACCCGGCTCTCCTGGGGGTCCTGAAAATAATGAAATTGGAATCGGAAAAATTCTGGAAAATATTGAAAATAACTGAAAATTCGGAAATCTTGAGGCTAAATTACGTGAAAAACATTCACAGAAACTATCTAGAGGTTTTTTTGGTTGAAAAGAATATTCGAGGAATGTTTTTTTCTTGAATTTGGAGCTTACTTCAAAAAAATAAGAAAGTTGAAAAAATGTTAAAATTTCGAAAATTTCAGAATTGACTGAAAATCGATTTCTCGGCACTTCTAACTATAGAATTTGCATTTTCCAGTGAATTTTCGGAATTTCGAACCCTTATTGACTTTTTTTTGAAATTTCGAAAAATTTCGATTTTCATCGAAATTAGGAAAAATAAATTATTGACTTGAATAGCTTTTCCTTTTTCCATCACTTTTAACGGAAAAATTTTTCTTCTCATTAAAATTAGAAATTTCGAGCCCCATTATTGACTATAATCCAAATATTGAAGAAATTCAGAATTTCGAATTTTTTGAAAAATTCCTTAGTTTCAGGTTTTGACCTAAAATGACATTTTTATAGATTTTAGCTATGAAAATTGTAATTTGCATAAAAGTGGTAAAATTTGAGCCCCATATTGACTATTTTTGGATAAATTAAAATTTTCGAAAATGTCGAATTTTCTGAAAAATTCTTAAATTTCGGGTTTTGACCTAAAATGACATTTTCATTGCTTCCGATTGTCAAATTCATTTTTTGGATAAAAAATGGAAAATTTTGAGCCCCATATTGACTATTTTCGAAAAAATTCAAAAATTCGAAAAATTTCGAATTTTTTGAAAAATTCTGAAACTACAGGATTTTAGTGAAAATGAACTTTTTATATGTTCTGACCATAAAATTCGCGTTCTACATAAAAGATGATGAGTTTTGAGCCCCATATTGACTATATTCCGATCACTTTGAAATTTCGAGTTACCACCCAACAGGTCACGGGTTCAATCCCCCCAGTGGCACTTTGACTTTTGCCTTTTTTGTCTTTACTGTTTTAAAGGGTTTAAATGGTTTTTAAGTGTTTTTAAATATTTAAAACTTCGATTTCATATATTTTGCGATTTTTCGAAAAAAAATTTTGACCTACCTGGTGGTCCAGGTTCTCCTGGTTCTCCATCCAAACCCCGTTCTCCAGCATTTCCTGGGTGTCCCACATCCCCTGGCGGTCCCTGGGGACCCGGTTTCCCCGGTGGTCCCGGCGGACAGGGGGAGCAAGGGGGCGGAGTCACCAGTTCACATGGCTGATTAGGAGGTTTCCCAGGGTTCCCAGGGAGTCCTGGGACCCCTGGTTTACCGGGGCGACCCGGGCGGCCCGGTTCCCCGACTGGGCCAGGGGACCCGGGGATACAACATCCTTCACAGTCGGTGGATGGCGTGTCTTGATAGGCGGCTTGTCGAGTGGTACGGTTACGAGGGAGCTGCTTGAATTGTTGAACCTCACCCCAAATGTCCTTGGCGGAATTCTAAAAAAAACTTGAATTAGGGTTCTAAAATAGCTAAAAACCGTTGAAAACTATCTAAAAACCATCAAAAACCCTTATACCAGTAAAACAAAAAAGAAATCAAAGTGCCACTGGGGGGATTGAACCCGTGACCTGTTGGGTGGTAACTCGAAATTTCAAAGTGATCGGAATATAGTCAATATGGGACTCAAAACTCACCTTTTTTTTCAGAATACGAATTTTATAGTTAGAAGTCATGGAAAATCGATTTTCAGTGATATTCTGGAGTTTCAGAATTTTTCAGAAAATTCGAAATTTTTGAAATTTGGAATTTGTTCTCAAATATAGCTAAGATGGTGCTCAAAACTTTGGATTGCTCAATTAAATGATAAATTTGGCAACAAAACAGTTGAAAATGTCATTTTTAATGAAATTCTGAAATTTCAATTTTCCACTAAAAATCGAAAATTTATCTTTAAAAAACGGAAAAATTCAAAAGAAAATTAGCGCTAACTACTATTAAGGACTAGTTTCAAATTCAGAACACAAAATTCTTTGCAAGCAGTGCCTAAAATTTGATTTTCGGAAGCGTTTGAAATTTTCAGAATTTTCGAATTTTTAGTTGAAATCTAAAAATCGATTTTTCATCATTTATAAGTATTAAATTTGTATTCTGAATAAAAAATGGGGAGTTCCGAGCCCCATATTGACTATATTCTGATCACTTTGAAATTTCGAGTTACCACCCAACAGGTCACGGGTTCAATCCCTCCAGTGGCACTTTGTTTTTGACTTTTTTGTTTTTATCGGTTTAGGGGCTTTAGATAATTTCCAAACGTTCTAAGCCTATTTCAAGATCTAAAAGCTAAGAAAATAGCCTGTTTTCGAAGAAAAAAACCATTTTCAGGGAAAACAACTCACCCTACAGTAGTCAATTTCATCCTGGAGTGTGACTTTCACGTTATCGATGTAAAAATAGATCATCGGAAGGGATAGACATACCTCAAATTATATCTTAGAGAGATTCAAAAAAATAAAAAAGTTTTGAATTTCGAAAAAAATTTTAGGAAAAAATTTTCGAAAAAAATTTTTTTATTAATAGAAATTTCAAAAAAAAAAAAAACTTACCGATAAAATAGCGACAAAACTGAAGGAGATAGCCGAATAGGCTATAAATCGGTAGGCTTTCACCTGAAAATAAAAATTATTTTTAAGATGAGCAATTCTACCTTACCTTCGATTCCTCATCCATCCTTCTCAGAAATCCTTAATCCGGAGACAAATTCCCTCCTAATGACCGCCCTTTTTATACTTTTCTTTCTTACCTACTTTCCATTTTCGTCCATTCTCTGTCCGACCAGTTACTCTCACCCCCTGAAGACTAATTAGGGGAAGAACATGTCCACTTAATTACTATGTATTCTATATTCCTTTATGTCTACTGTCTACTTTGTCATCTAAAAAGAAGGGATTTATTCATTCGGAAAAATTTTTTATTTTGGATCAAAAAAAAATTTTTTTTGAAAATTTTCAATTTTTTGAAAAAATCTGAAATATCAGAACTCGAATGAAAATTGTGTTTTTATGACTTCTAACTCTGATAATCGTATTCTCCATGAAAAATCCGGAATTAAAATTAAAAATTTCGAAAAGTTTTGATTTTCGGAAAAATTCTGAAACTTCAGAATATCACTGAAAACCTAATTTTTGGCACTTTTCAGTACGGTATTCGTGCTCTCTATAAAAAATGGGGAGTTTTGATACCCATATTGCCTGGATTCCAAAAGATTATTTTTTGACGTCTTCTGAATTCTGAATCCCTGGATTTCTGGGATTCTGAAGCGATTTCAAGGATTTTCACGTCGTTCACCTTCTTCCCCTTGCGATTTCCGTTGATATGATAACCATATTGCCCAGATTCCAAAAAGTGGGAATTCTGAATTCTGACGTCTTCTGAATTCAGAATTCCCAATTTTTCGGAACCTAGCCAATATGGGTATCAAATCAACAGAAATCGCGAGGTAAAGAAGATTAACGTCGTGAAAATCCCCAAAAATCGCTTCTAAATCCCAAGAATCCCAAAATTCTGAAAAAATTTTTTTTTTAATTTTAATATTTCGAAAAAAAATTTTTTAAATCGTTCATAATATTTTTAAATAAAAAACCCAAACATATACAAAAAAACTTATGATGGGGATGGGGCGAAAGAGAAGAAAAAGAAATCGAGATTTTGGCGCGATGATTTGAGAATGTGAATAACAACAAAAGAAAAGTCTCTAATAATATAAGGATGCCCTTGAAAAAGGGGGGAATAGAGAATTTTACAGTAATCCAAAACAAAAAAGAAATAAAAATTAAATTCCGAGAAAAGTAATGAAAATGTGTATATATTGTAGTTTGTGTTCATTGTAGTGTCTGTAGTGTCAAATTGTGTAGTTTGTAGTGGAGAGAAGAAGGGGGCGTGGCCTAGACCTTATATCTCGCTTGTGCTCCACCACGTTGAATCTGTGCAGTCTGGAAAAAGAAGGTGTAATAATCTGATAAAATATAGGTTTTTTTCGGGCCTAAAAAGCCTAAGATGGGCTAAAAAGAGCCTAGAAGAGCCTAAAATAGGCCTAAAGGGCAGAAAACAGGCCTGAAAAGCCTAAAAACACAGGTTTTTTCGGTTGATCCTAGACTAATTATAGGCTTTTTCAGGTATTTTTAGGCTAGTTTAAGGCCAATTTCAGGCTTTGTTTAGGCTTTTTCAGGCCTTTCTCAGGTCTTTTTCAGGCTAGTAAGGCCTGTTTTAGGCCTTTTTAGGCTCTTGGTAGGCTCTTTTTTGGCTTTTCTAGACCATTTTTCGGGCCATTTTCAAGAAAAAGGGTCTGAAAACAGGGCCTGAAAAGCCTAAAATAGGCCTAAAAAGAGCCTGAAAAGCGTAAAACGCCTATTTACTCAGGACAATTTTAGGCCTTTTTCAGGCTTTTAAAAACCCATTTCAGGCTTTTCTTGGCCGAACATAGGCCTGTACAGCCCCATTTCAAGGCTTATCTAGGCCTGTTCAAGGCCCCGCTTGGGTCGAATTTAGACTTTTTAAGCCTATTTTAGCCTTTTTTAGGCCCATTTTCCATTTATTTTAGGCCTTTTTCCGCCTAATTTAGGCTATTTTAGGCCTTTTCCGCCTCCCATTCCTCCCCCAATAAAAATCGCCAGCCTTACCAATTGCCTGAAAGCCTCCTTCATAATCCTAATAATCTCCTCCTTCGCCGCCTTCAAATTCCTCTCGCTTCTTGCCTCCAGAAGCAGATGAAGACGCCTCTCCCCGTTCTTCGGCTCCTTTCCAGGCGGTACATGAACTCCACGGACCGAAATTCCGACTTCGGCGAGTTCGGCGACGTTTCCAACCGATTCGCGGGAGCAGATCTTGTAGCGGACTTGTTGTGGGAAGTCATTGATGTCCCATTCTTCTTCGAAATACTCCCATGTGTCTTCTTGTTGTTGAGTGGGGGCTGCTTCTCCTGAAAAATACGGAATTTTTGGGGTTGGAAGGGTGGAAAAAGCCTAAAAAGGGCCTGAAAAGCCTAATTCAGGGCCTTAAAACGCTCAAAAAGGCCTATTTTGACCTACTTTAGGCCTTTTTCGAGTTATTTTTCGTCAATTTTTCATCAATTTTTCACCGATTTTCCACCTATTTTTCGAAAATTTTTCGCCTATTTTTCGCCTAGTTTGGAGCTATTTTTCACCTATTTTTAACCTATTTTTCACTTATTTTTGACCTATTTTTCGCCAATTTTTCACCTATTGTTGACCTATTTTTCGCCTATTTTTCGCCTATTGTTGACCTATTTTTCACCAATTTTTCACTAATTTTTCGTCAATTTTTCACCATTTTTTGACCTATTTTTCGTCAATTTTTGACCTATTTTTCGCCTATTTTTCGCCTATTTTTCACCTATTTTTCGCCTATTTTGACCTATTTTCGCCAATTTCCCTATTTTGCCTATTTTCGCCTATTTTCCCTATTTTCACCTATTTTTCGCCAATTTTTCACCTATTGTTGACCTATTTTTCGCCTATTTTTCGCCTATTGTTGACCTATTTTTCACCAATTTTTCACTAATTTTTCGTCAATTTTTCACCATTTTTTGACCTATTTTTCGTCAATTTTTTGACCTATTTTTCGCCTATTTTTCGCCTATTTTTCACCTATTTTTCGCCTATTTTTGACCTATTTTTCGCCAATTTTTCACCATTTTCTGAGCTATTTTTCAACTATTTTTGACCTATTTTTCGCCTATTTTTCATCAATTTTTCATAATTTTCCATCAATTTTTGACCTATTTTGACCTATTTTTCGCCTATTTTTCGCCTATTGTTCACCTATTTTTGACCTATTTTTCGCCTATTTTTCACCTATTTTTCGTCAATTTTTAACCAAATTTTCGCCTATTTTTCACCTATTTTTCACCTATTTTTCACCTATTTTTCACCTATTTTTCACCTATTTTTCACCTATTTTTCACCTATTTTTGACCTATTTTTGACCTATTTTTCGCCAATTTTTCACCATTTTCTGAGCTATTTTTCAACTATTTTTGGCCTATTTTTCGCCTATTTTTCACCTATTTTTCGCCTATTTTTGACCTATTTTTCGCCAATTTTTCACCATTTTCTGAGCTATTTTTCAACTATTTTTGACCTATTTTTCGCCTATTTTTCATCAATTTTTCATAATTTTCCATCAATTTTTGACCTATTTTTGACCTATTTTTCGCCTATTTTTCGCCTATTGTTCACCTATTTTTGACCTATTTTCGCCTATTTTTCACCTATTTTTCGTCAATTTTTAACCAAATTTTCGCCTATTTTTCACCTATTTTTCACCTATTTTTCACCTATTTTTCACCTATTTTTCACCTATTTTTCACCTATTTTTCACCTATTTTTCACCTATTTTTGACCTATTTTTGACCTATTTTTCACCTATTTTTCGCCTATTTTTCACCAATTTACTAACCTCCAAGATAATTGAGCTTCTCATTCAGCCGATTCGCCTTCTCCTGAGCAATCATCGCAGCGCTGACTTGGACTGGCGCCACTTCCGTCCCTCTTATCACTGCTTCCGCTGCCAATTGAGCCGGCGTTTTCTCCACTGGCTGAACCTGTTGGGAAGTCAATATCTTCGAATTCAACAAGGCCGCTTTGGCTTTTGCTTCAGCTATACGCTTCTCGGCTAGCTTATCCGTTCGAGGATTTCCTGTAGACGTCGGTTTATCGGCTGCCGGTTTTCCGGCGACAACTCGTCGTTTCGTCTTTATCATACTTGATAGTTGCTCGTCTAGATCGTCGTCGTCATCGCCGCCGGCTTCCATTCCGTGAACCTGAAAGAAATTCGGGGTTTAGGAGGGTTTTTTTGGAAGATGAGCGGGAAAAGAAGGGCTAGAGAGGTTTAAATTAGGTCAGAAAGGCCTATTTTGACCTATTTTAAGCATTTTTGGACCTATTTTTCGTCAATTTTTCAGCAATTTTTGACCTATTTTTCGTCAATTTTTCGACTATTTCCGACCTATTTTTCGTATAAAGGAGCCTAAAAATGGCCCAAATAAGCCTGAAAATCCCAAAAAAATGCCTAAAACAAGCCTTATAGTATAAAAATTAAAAAAAGGCTTAAAAGGTCTAGAAAATGGCCTGGATTCGCCTGAAATTCTTGATGTACAGTAACCCATTCAAATCCAAAATTTAGGTCTGTAAGGTCCGTTTTAGGAGGATTAAAGCTCCTTTAGGCCTATTTTAGACCCTTTAAAATCTAATTTATGCCCATTTTAGGTTAATTCAGGCTGTTTTAGGCCCTTTTTAGGCCTCTCTAACTCTTCCCTCCTTCCAAAAATCCATTTTCACCTACCAATCTAGCCATTTTCTTTTTGTTCGCATCTGCTTCGGCTTCTCCTTCATCATATTTGTATCCGGATCCTTCGAATCCTTTTCCACCCAATTTCACCTCTCTTCCCTCCGCAGCCATCTCCTTTTTGAATCTTTCGAACATCGCCTTCAGGTCATTCGGCGGCTTACATCCAGCAGTTTCGAAGGCTCGGCAAATCTCTCCTGCCATTTTTTCTTGGTCTGAAATTAATGGATTAGGGGGGTTTTTGAAGAGAAAATAGGCATTTATAGGCTTAAAATAGGCCTTTTCAAGCCTAAAAAGGCCTCTTTAGGCCCAAAAAGGCCCTCTAGAGGTCTAAAACTCACGTTCCGGTAAGACAAATGTATAGGCATAGCCCTTTTTTCCGGCTCTTCCGGTTCTACCGACTCGATGCACGTAGTCTTCATAGTGATTTGGACAGTCGTAATTAATAACGAGAATGAGATTCTTGACGTCTAGTCCACGGGCGGCAACGGAAGTGGCGACCTGAAATGAACAGAATTGGGGATGATTTTGGGACTTTTTGGAATTTTGGATTCAGAATTCTGGGATTTTCGATTTTTTCTAGAAAAACTTTTGTCTAGCTACTATATTTATCTCCTAAAAAGGAATTTTCATCCAAAAAAATCTTTTTCTGAAGAAAAAAAATTTTTTTTGGATCCTGGATCCGCGGAAAATCGGAATTCTGACGTCTTCTGAATTCAAAATTCCGGGATTTTGGAGACGTTTCATGACGTTAAGCGTGATTTCCTTGAAATTCCCTTTAATTTGATACCCATATTGCTTATATTCCGAAAAAAAATTTTTCGACGTCTTCTGAATTCTGAATTCCTGGATCCTGAGGATTCGGAAGCGATTTTCGAGGATTTTCGTGACGTCAAAGTTGTTCTCCGTGCGAGTTCCGTTGATTTGATACCCATATTGCCTATATTCCAAAAAAATGGGAATTCTGAATTCTGACGTCTTCTGAATTCAGAATCCCAACTTTTTCGGAACCCAGGCAATATGGGTATCAAATCTACCGGAAATCGCGTGGCAAACAAGATTAACGTCGTGAAAATCCATGAAAATGACTCCTGAATACAGGAATCCTGAATTTCCAAAAAGGGGAGGAGAAGAATTATAAAAAAAAAATTTTTTTTGGAAAAATGGAATTCCAAAATCCTCAAAAAAAGAAGGAAAAACTCACTAATACTTTAATAACACCCGTTTTAAAGTCAGCAATCGACGAATCCCTGTCATGCTGATCAATTCCTCCGTGGAGCGGGGCAACCGAGTTGTAGCCGGTCTTCATCAACTGATCCACAATGTCGTCCGCCTTTTCTTGTTTATCCACGAATACAATAGACGATCCCTGCTCATAATACATTCCAAGGAGTTCGAGAAGTTTCAGAAGCTTCTGGTGTTCTTCACAAATCACTGCATTCTGTGTGACGTCGGAACAGACGACCGATTTTCCACCGACAAGAATTTCGACTGGTTTATCCAGAACCTTTCGTGCGAGGGCCTCCATATGACGGGGAAAGGTAGCGGAGAAGAGTACGGTTTGCTTGTCCGGTCGAATATTGTTGACCACTTTCATGATCTGAAATTAAGATAGTAGTAGTATCGGATTACGGTAGGTGGTAAAGGGGGAGGGGTACGGTAGTTAGAATTGGGTGCGGTATTTAGAGAGTACTGTAGGCATACTGTAGCCCATGAAAAATGGCTACAGTAAGACTGTAGCTATAGGGATACTGTAGAGAAGTGGTTGTGTAGGATCTACAGTACCCCATTACCGTATCCCTTGGATCCAGGTTTTCTGGAGTCTGGGACCTACAGAACCCCTCTACAGTACCCCTCCCTGAATCGTCCTGAAAGTCATATAGGACCTACAGTACCCTCTGGATCCCAGTTTTCATGATTCCCAAACCTACAGTACCTCTTACAGTACCCCTGGATCCTAGTTTTCTGAAGTCTAGGATTTACAGTACCCCTCTACAGTATATCCTGAATCCCAGATTTTAGGAGTCTAGGACCTACAGTACCCCTCTACAGTATCTCCTGAATCGGTCTGCCCCTGTACCCCATTACTATATTCCTGGATCCAGGTTTTCTGAAGTCTATACCCTACAGTACCCCCCGAATCCTAGTTATCAGGAAACTGGAAGCTACAGTACCCCTTGAAGTTGTCCAGAACCTACAGCACCCCCTGGATCCCAGTTTTTAGGAGTCTAGGAGTTACAGTACCACCTGATGTTGTTTAGCAGTTACAGTACCCCATTACAGTACCCCCTGGATCCCAGATTCCATCATTCCAAAACCTACAGTTCCCTCAGATAGGATCTACAGTACCCCTAAATCCCAGTTTTCAAGAGTCTGGGACCTACATTACCCCTTCTACAGTACCCCCCCCCCAAATTAAAAAAAAGTCTAACCTGTGGCTCGAAACCCTTATCAAACATCCGGTCCGCCTCATCCAGAACCAAATAAGTAACCCTTCTCAAATTCGTCACTTTCCCACTATTCGCCGCCAACACATCGATCATCCGTCCAGGAGTACAAACGACAATTTCAGCTCCTCGTTTAAGATCAGCAATTTGTTCAGAGATGCCAACTCCACCATAAGTACACGCGACACGGAGATTCAGGGGCTTGGCGAACTTGTTAGCCTCTTTGTAAGTCTGCATAGCGAGTTCTCGAGTCGGCGCAAGGATCACCGCTATCGGTCCGTCTCCCTCTTCCAATGCCGGTTGATCGAGAATATGTCGGAACATTGGAAGAAGAAAAGCCAGGGTTTTTCCTGATCCTGTCTTTGCGATTCCGATGACGTCTCTTCCCGACATGATAGCAGGGATAGCTTGTGCTTGGATTGAGGTAGGCTTACTGTATTCATACTTCTTTAGGACATTCATCATTTTCAAATTGAGTCCACATTGAGCCCATGTTCGAATTGGTTTCGGTGCGTCGATTCCTTTGACGGTGATACTGTCCAGTTCTTCACGATACGCTTTTACTTCGGATTTTGTCATTCGACGGATCTCTTCTGTCTGAAAAGAATCAAGGATTTAGGGGGTAAAATATAAGGCTGAGCAATGATTGAAAATAGCGGTTTTCTGGGCCGAAAAAGCTCAAAAATCATGGAAAATCCCGAAAATTAAGCTGAGAAATTATAGAGAATAGGGTTTTCTGGGTCAAAAATACCCCGAATACCCGGTTTTTGAGCTGAGCAATAGGTGAATATAGCATTTTCGGGGCTAAAAAAGCTCAAATTCTCGGAATAACCCGGGAATAAAGCTGAGCAATAAATGAAAAATGGCGTTTTTGGAGTCAAAATAGCTCAGAATATCTGAAAATCCCGTTTTTTAAGTTGAGCAACGATTGAAAATGGCGTTTTTCGAGTCAAAATACCCCAAAATCCCTGAAAACAGGGTAAAAATAGAATAAGTGAGAATAACCCGAAAACTATGAAATTCCCCATTTTTCTGAGGTTTTTTGGGCATTTTTTGCCGATTTTCATCTATTTTTCCGGCATTCCAGTAAAAAATAAGTCATTTTTATCGTTTTTTATTCTTTTTTGAGTCAAATTAGCCCAAAATATTCAAAAAATCCCAGAAGATAGGCTAAAAATAGCCGAAAATCGTGATTTTCAGCTATTTTTCCACTCAAAAAAGGGGGTTTTGGGCACTTTTTCCGGGTTTTCCGTCAAAAATAGCCATTTTCAGGAGTTTTGAGCCAATTTTAATAATTTTCCCTGAAAAATAGCCATTTCGGTGGTTTTCTTGCTACTTTTTCTGGTTTTATCGTCAAAAATCTACTATTTTCATCATTTTCCTACCATTTCTAATAATTTTCAACTGGAAAATAAGTATTTTCAGTGGCTTTTCTCGCTAATTTCAGTCGATTTTTAGCTATTTTTCTAATTTTCTAAGAAAAAAAAAATAAATAAAAATAAAATAGGTATTTCTAGCCATTTTTTTCAGTCAAAAATAGCTCATTTTCCGTGGTTTTTAGCTAGAAAACCCGCTATTTCCCTCATTTCCCTATCAAAAAATCCAAAAAACTCAACTCACCTCAATATAAAAATTCTTTTTAAATTTTCGATAGTACACTTTCGAATGATCCGTTGCCGCAAGCATCCGTCCCTTATGACATAGAGAAGCGGCGGCTGTTTCGATATCGAAATCATCAATGACCATATCCGTATTATCTTCGTTTTCCAAGACTTGCCCTTTTTCTGGTTCCGGTTTCTCTTCCTGAATGATGGTGACTACAGTAGACTTGGCTCCGCCCCTTTTTTTTGAATTCTGAGAGGAAGAGATCTGAGCCATGAAGGCGTCAAGAGGATCCTCTTCCTCTTCATCCACTTCCATTTTCTCCTCTTTTTTCGGAATCAAAGGGATTTCTGATGACGTGGCAGAAGACAACGTTGATTTCGTATCGAATTCATCTTCATCATCCTCATCCTCTAAATTCCACGTCTTCTTTGTCTTCTTTGACGCTTGCTTCTGTTTCTCATCTTGTTCACTAGCCAAATCCAATTCGTCTTTCTTCTTTTTCGCCCTCCACAACTCCACATTTCGACGACGACGCTCCATTTCCTTCTCCAAATCGGTTCCCGTCATTGTTAGAATGTCGTCGATGTCTGGAAGAAATTGGTTGGATTTAGGGATGAGAATTGGGATTCTGGGGGTTAGAAAAGGGGTTTTAGACCGGAAAATCCAGGTTTTTCGCTTGAAAAATGGGATTTTCAGGTCGAAAATAGGGTTTTTCAGCCCAAAAATGACATTTCTAGGCCAGAAAATCAGTTTTCCTAGGAGAAAAAGGGTATTTTCGGGGTAAATTTAGAGTTTTAGACCTGAAAACCCAGGTTTTTTGCTTAAAAATGGGATTTTCATGCCGAAAAAATGCTTTTCAGCGTTAAAATCAGGTTTTTAAGCCTAGAAAATCAGTTTTGAAGCTCGAAATAAGGGGAGAAAAACGGAGATTTTCAGGCTAAAATTACGGATTTACATAAAAATGGGATTTTCGTGTGGAAAATAGGTTTTTAAGCTTAGAAATGAGGTTTTCAGGCCAAAAAACCCAGTTTTGAAGGAGAAAACGGGGATTTTAGCACTAAAAATGAGGTTTTCAGCGTATAAAAATGGAAAATAGACCTAAAAAATTGGTTTTTCGGCTGGAATTTCACTTTTTTTAAAGAATCAAAGTATGGATCTTACTTCTGGAAAATAGTCGTTCTTGGCTATGAAAATATAATTTTTTGGGCTAAAATAGGTGTTTTGAGGCTAGAAACCCCCATTTTACACCTGAAAATCCAGATTTTCCTGTTAAAAATGGGATTTTCGAGTGGAAAATAAGCTTTTTAGGCCTAAAAATACGTTTTTTACCCCAGAAAATTGGTTTTTAGCCTTAAAAATAGGTTTTTTATCTTAAAAATAGGATATTTACAGCCAAAATAGAGTTTTCTAGCTTCAGATTCAAAGGGCTCCGAAAGCCTATTACAAGCCTAAAACCACCTTTTCCGAGGCTAAAAAGGCCTGAAAAGCCTATTTTCCAGTCCAAACCCCTTCAAAAAACTGACCATTCTGTGCCTCCTCCATTTCGAAAACTGCGGCATTCCCTGGCTCCTTCTCTCCTCTTCTGCTCCCTCTTCCACTGTCTGCGTCTCTCTGCTTCTCACGCTCTCTCGTCGATTGTTGTCTCTCGTAGTCTCTGTCTCTTCGTCTATCTCGATCTCTCGTATCTCTGCCGTCTCTCGTATCCCTATGCTCTCTCCTCGGCGATCGACTTCTGCTCCTCGGTTTTCGATCCTTCGATCGCGAACGACGACGTTTTGTGTGATGATCACTGCGACCCATTTCTTTTCGAAGAGAAGTTTGGCGCGAATTTGAAATTCACCTGAAAAAATGATAGTTTTAGTGGGGTTTTGGAGGTTTTAAGACGGAAAATGAAGGAAATACGAGGAAAAACGTGGGTTTAAGAAGGAAAAGACTGAATATAAGAGGAAAAATGAGATTTTTTGGAGGAAATAGGAGGAAAAAAGAGGATTTTATGAAGAAAAAGAAGGGAAATCTGGGTTTTTTGGAGTCCCAAGTAGGGTTTTAGACGGTTTTTGGAGGTTTTTTGACGGAAAATTAGAGGAAAACTGGGAAAAAACGGGGTTTAGGAAGGAAAAGACGGAAAATAAGAGGAAAACTGGGATTTTTCGAAAAAATAGAAGAAAAATGAGATTTCATAAAGAAAAAGAAGGAATATATAGGGCTTTGGGGTTTAAAATAGGGTTTTTATGGAGAATTTGAAAAAAAAATTTTTGGAATAAAAAATGGAAATTCAAATTTTAAGAAAGGGAAAAAAGTTCGGAGAATAGGTTTTTGGGGTCGAAAATGTGGTTTTCAGTGGTTCTTGAGCTTAAAAAATAAGGATTTTGATTTTAACAGTATGTTTTTTTTATTTTGGAAAAAAAAATGGAATTTTAATTTTTAAGAAAGAATAAAAAGTTCGGAATATAGGTTTTTGGACCAGAAAGTGGTTTTTAGGAGGTTTTTAGCTCTTTTCAAAAGCTTTTTAGAGTTAAAAATGATGGATTTCTTTTTTTTTTATTTTGGAAAAAAAATGGAATTTTACCTTTTAAGAAAAGAAAAAAGGTTCAAAATTGAGGTTTTCGGGGTCGAAAATTTGGTTTTAAGAGGTTTTGACTCGTTTTATGAGTTTTCTAGGGTCGAAAATGAAAGATTAAATTTTTTTTTTTCAATCCGAAAAATCGAGAAAATATTTTTTTTTCGGAATTTTTTTTTCGAAAATTAAAAATCATTTTTTCGTGCAGAAAATCACAACAATTCAGAAAAATATTTTTTCATAAAAAAATGAAATCAATTCCTGATTTTATATTATTTTTCAGACATAAATACACTAGTTTCCAACGAGATTCTCTAAAAAATATTGATTAAAACAACGAAAACCTATATTATTCGGGAAAAAAAAATCAATATTTCTTGATTTCAGACGGTTTTCTTAAAATTTTTTATATTTTTCTATTAAAAACTAGTTGAAAATTGGTTGAAAAACACTATTCCAGAACAAAAAGTAGAAAAAACTACAAAAAACCAACCGAAATGACTTACTTTCGTCAATGAATCATATACGAAAGTCCTTTTCGAATAACAACGATGCTCCGATATCCCGGCCTCGCACGGCGTTTAACGGGGGGAAATTGGCGCGAAGGGAATGAATTCAAATTATTGCGAATATCCCATTTCCCGGGTTTAAGGGGGTTTTGAAGAGTTTTTCTGGGTTTTTAGGGTGAAAATGATGAAAAACGCAACGGAAAATAGGTGGGGTAAAGAAATCAGGGAGAAAGTTGAGAAATTAAAGGGAAAATTGAGGAAAATGGGAAAAAATAGGATTTTTTGAAGTTTTTGGTGGTTTTGGGAGGATTCGAATAGAGGAAAAATTCAGAGGAACTGATTAGGAGCTAGTTTTCTTGAAACAGGTGAAAAAAATTGATTATGATAGAGAAAAATTTTTTTTTTGAATTTTGGCCTAAATTTTAGGGGTTCAGGGGGTTTCCGCTTCCAGAAGAGCGGTAGAATAATCAGAAAAAAGGGATGAAAATATGGAGACTTTCTTTTTAATTTTAATTCTTTTTGATTTTTCCGTTTTAATTTTTTTTTTGGAAAAATTTTCGGAATATTCGATACAAAATGGATTATTGGAAGCTAGCATCAACCAAGGAACTCATAAAACATAATCATTCATTGAAAAAAAAGAAAATTTTCGAAAAAACAAGAAAAACATTCAGTCAACTTTTTAAAAATCTAATCTGAACAATATGGGATGTCCACAACACCAAAATTAAGAATCCGTGTGGTACGGTCATAGTAGAATGAAGCGATGACTCCATCATCCCTCCGAAGACGTTTTCCTGGTGACAGACGATAGAATTCTCCGGTGTAACTAAAAAAAGGGAATTTTTTGGAATTTTTTTTGAAAACAAAGGGAAAAAAATAATAAAACTTTTTTTTTCTATCTCAATCATGAAATTCCCATATTGCTCAGATTAAAAAGAATCTAAATACCAACCACTTATAATTAACTTCCTCCTCCGTATCCGATACTCTATCCCTGATCCCGTTCAAAGCCTCTGCCTCCTGGTATTCTCCCATTCGAATCGACAAAAACTTCAGCCCATCGCAACCATTTTCCAACCAGTTGTTCAGAAATATATTCAGACCTGTTGATCCGAGTCCAGAGGTGTCTAGAATCACCTCTTTGGCCTTCTCAGCCAGCTTCATCACATTTCTAGACACGGCGTGGGGCCAGAGCTTCACTCGAACATATTGGTATTTTCGGCAGAGACCAAAATCGAAGTTTTGCGGAATCGGAGAGCACAATTCCAAACCGCCCGTGTTAAACTGGCCACACCAGTCGAGACAGACGGTCTCCTCGTCCTCAATTCCAATGTACGTCATCCAAAGAGCGGCTTTCTGTAGTAGACCGACCAAAACCAAAGGCCACGGGAGATTGCAGTACAGTGTGTGCATTCCCCCTGGGAATAGCTGGATAATGTGACCCAGAACGAGATAATAGGCGTCACACTACAAAAAATATAGTTTTAGATACCGTAACCCTTTTTAAAATACCAAGTCCTGATCGAAACCCCGATAAGTTGCATAATGATCGTCATATCTGCTGATTTGTGTCTTTTCTCCTCTTATAATCACTGTCTCCAGTGTTCCCCCTTTAAACGAACCGAATGTTCTCACACTCATCATAACTACACATTCCTCTTGCCTTATAAACCCAAATGTCATCACATCTTTCTTCCTCGCATCCAAAAACAATGGGTACCTTATCGATTTTCTTTGGTGACACCTGGTCATTGATCTACGAGAGCATAATGAGAGATTGAATCTGAAGAAAAGAGATAAAGGGAAGAAAATAAAGGTTAATTACAGTTCATTTAACTCCAGCTGACTCAATATCTCATCGTAAACGACTTCGGTCACTTCAAAAAGGCGAAATTTAGTAGTGGACATTGTAAATGGGGGGGGTAAGATGGGAAAAAGGGGTGGGGGGACCTTGAAGCATCGTAGTGGGTCGCTTTTTAGTGGGTAACCTTACTGGTTCAAGACCTATACCATTCTATAGAGGAGCTTCAGGGGACCGATTCCAAATTTTGCTAGGGTTTTCTAGGATTTGAGATAAAAAATCAAAGTACTGGGATTTCAGACCATAATCCTTTATCTCAAATCCCAAAAAAACTGGTCCCCTAAAGGTCCTCTATAAAATGGTATAGGTCTTGGACCGAGATTCCAGACCCAATTCTGACCATTTTGGTCTTTTTAACACAATTTTTCTTTCAGAATTGCGAAGTACTCACCGACATTAAACAAGGCCATGCTCAACGGAGGAACAACACCAGATATCGCGGGAAAGAAATTGGATGCGAGAATCAGGGAGGAGCTTTGGGCAGGGATATAACGCCTTCTGTTATATCCTGATGGACCCCCACAACTACTCTTCCCTGAGGACATGAACGTCACTTTCGAGACGTTCATAGCGTCCATTTTCTACGTGGGGAAGGGATCCGGCGACAGACCCCTTCAACACTTCCGGGAAGCGATAGACAAAGAAAAGCACGGCCAAGAGAAGAGCGAAAAAGTGTCACAAATACTCACGACATGGTCCCTCGGGAGTGCCGAAGCATCAGTTCTGTAGGTTACTGTAGTCATCACCTCTTTTATATCAACCCTTTACATTTTCAGCTCACGGGATCTCAGAGGCTTTCGTGCTCGAGGGATGCATGATGGAAGCCATTGGGATGGACAACCTTACTAACATACAAGAGGGCCATTTCCACGGGCAGCCAAAACAGTGGGACGAAGGCAGAAATGGGAACTTACCTTCTCTATAGGTATCGTTTTTTCAAAATTTCGCTGCTAACGGTCTTACTGTAGTCAAATAGAGAATAGTCTGAAATGGTCTAAAATAGTCTTAAATGTGTAGTAATGGGTGAGAAATAGGTCTTTCTCGACGTTTAAAAGCCTATTTTAGGGTTTTTTCCTCTATAACCTCAAAAAATGAAGTATCTAATTTTTCAGAAGAGGAGTGGAGCACTTCATGCATCATCTCCACTCCTACCTCTGAAGAGTTGGCCGAAATGCGAATCACGCTAAGAAGACGGCAGCCGAAGGCCGAGGATTCAAAAGACGGAGTTGGAGTTCCACCTATGGTAAGTTTTCAGTTCTTATACATCTCGTTCTGTAGCAATATACAGTACCCACTAAATATAAATCCACTACGATGCTCCGACCTCTATTAGAGTCCCATTGCCCTCTCTCCTCGCATTGTCCCCTGTAAATAATGTCCACTACTAAATTCCGTCTTTTCGAAACGACTAGTGTAGTTTTTGAAGAGATTGTGAATCAAATAAAATTAAATGAAATGTAAGTTTCTCTTGTTTTTTCTATTCGGAATTCACTCTTTTTTTCAGATTCAATTTCTCATTATGTTCTCGTAAAACAACGAACATTGTCAGGTGCCACCTGAGAAAATCAATACGGTACCCATTGTGTTTAGACATAACAGAGGATGATGCAATGTATTTTGGGTTCACCCGGGAAGAAATACCGGTATTTATGATAACAACAATGAAGAACTCAGGAATAAAAGAACCTGAAAAAGTGAATATTGGAGGAGTGAAGAAACAAATCAGCAAGTATGGCAATAATATACTGTTTGTCGATGCTGAATTGCCCTGGGTACTGTTTGAGAGAGTAGCTATCCTAACCTATCTTTTTTCCAGTGGAAATGTGGATTACTTGCCTTTGAGCACATAATTCATCTATTCCGAAAGGAGATTCAAATATTGTATTGTCAAAACCCAGGGGCACTGGATTTTATCCGGCTACGACAAAGAACACCTCTTTGAATGACATACGCTGGCATTTGGCAGATGCCGATGTACTGGGAAATAGAAGAATACGAAGTGGATAGGTATATCAGAACGAAAGGTCTGTCATTTTGCCACCGGCTCCCGAAAGACTACGATTTTGCGCTCAAATGGAATTATGAATACGTTCGCGTTGAAAAATGGAAGTGCCAAGAATTAGAAGACGTTCTGAAAATAGTAAGAAGAAGCAAAGAAGTGGTTCTAGATGAATCAAGACTCGTATCAAAGAATGTGAACGATTTATTCAATCACTGGCTGGAAAACCGTATCGATGGTCTGAAGTTTCTATCGATTCGGATGAAATCGTACGTAGAATTCGTGACTTTTGAAGGAATTGAGAACAGAATAACGGATACAACAGAAGAAGTCAATTATAAAAGGTAGAAAACCTTAATTAGCGAAAAGTTCCATTTCTTTTCAGTTACACCGGAGAATTATATCAACTGTCACCAGGGAAATGTGTTCGAAGGGATGATGGAGTCATTGCTTCATTCTCTTATGATCCCACCACAAGAATCTTTAATTTTGGTGTTGTTAATGTTGTTGATTGAATTTTTTAATTTTTTCCGATTCGATTGTGTCCTTTTTTTTTGAATAATAAATTAATTCTGACAGTTTTTCTCGTTTTTTTTTTCAAAATTCCCTGTCCAAATATATGAGCAGCATTCATTTTGGATTTTCACTAATAATTTATCAAGATTTTGGATTAAGAAAAAATGAAATTTGATTCAATCAAAAAATCTGGACAGATCTAGGCTATCGGTATGATCAGTCAACTAGACTTTTCTTTAAATAATTTCGTTTTTGAAAATTTCAATTGTCCAATCACTTAAAAGTTGTAAAATCTTGCAATTCATACAGTACTCACTAAAAATCGACCGGCTACGATGCTCCGGCCTCTCTTAATCCTCCCTTCTCACTCAGATTTCCTTCATTAATGTACAATGTCCACTACAAAATTTCGTCTTTTCGAAACGACTAGCGTAGTTTTTGAAGAGATTGTGAATCAAATGGAATTGAATGAAATGTAAGTTTAGCTTCTTTTTCTATTCTAAATTCTCGCTTTATTCCAGATTCTATCTCTCATTATGTTCTCGTAAAACAACGAACATTGTCAGGTGTCACCTGAGAAAATCAATACGATACCCATTATTTTTTAACACAAAACAGAATAATGCAATGCATTTTGGGTTCGTCCGGGAAGAAATGTTGGTGTTTATGATAACACTGAAGGTTTCCGAGATGAAAGAACCTATGAACGTGAATATTGGAGGAGAGAAGAAACAAATCAGCAAGTATGGCAATCATATATTGTTTCACGATGCTGAATTCCCCTGGGTACTGTTTGAGAGAGATTACTGCAGCTATCCTAACCTATCTTTTTCTAGCGGCAATGCGTCTCACTTGTTTTCAAACACATAACTTATCTATTCCGAATGGAGATTCAAATATTGTATTGTCATAACCCAGGGGCAATGAAATTTATCCGCCGACGACAAAGTACACCTCTTTGGATGACATACGCTGGCAATTGGTTGAGCTCGATGTATTGGACAATAGAAAACTATGAAGCAGATAAGTGTATCAGAACGAAAGGTCTTTGTTTTCGCGGATGGATCCCGGAAGACTACGATTTCTCTCTTAAAAGAGATTATGAATACGTTCAAGCCAAAAGATGGAATTGTCGGGAATTAGAAGATGTTCTTAAAATAGCCAGAAGAAGCAAAGAGGTGATTCTAGATGAATCAAGACTCGTATCAAAGAATGTGAACGATTTTTTCAATCACTGGCTAGAAAACCGTATCGATGGTCTGAAGTTTCTATCGATTAAAATGGCTTATCTTTCATATACAGAAGCTTTGGTTTTCAGAGGAATTGAACACAGAATAACGGATACAACAGAAGAAGTCAATTATAAGAGGTAGGAAACCCTAATTAGCGAAAAGTTCTATTTATTCTCAGTTTTACCGGAGAATTATATCAACTGTCACCAGGGAAATGTCTTCGGAGGGATGATGGAGTCATCGCTTTATTCTATTATGATCCCATTACATGGATTCTTAATTTTGATGTTGTAGATGTTGTTAATTGAATCACATTCACTTTTGTCATTTTTTTCTTCAAATGAATAAATTCTAATAATTATGTACATATTATAATATAATTCTAACTTTCGGTACTAATTTTGCAGCTTCTCTTAAAAAATCCATAAAATCCTCGTTAATTCATCATTAGTAGAATAGGTTTGGGTTTCCATACCCCATGAGACAATCCGCTTGCCAAGAGCTATCGAAAAAGATAAAAAGATAGTACTAAAAATATTTTTTTATTGAAAATTATCGTTTTTGCAGGCGAAAAAAACGAGAAGAATTAATAAACACATAAAAAATACAGTACACACTTATCAGTGTGTTATGAAATTTTAATTAACCCAGTTAAAACACCAAAATTAAAGATTCGTGTAGTGGGATCATAGTAGAAAGAAGCGATGACTCCATCATCTCTCCGAAGACGTTTCCCTGGTGACAGTCGATATAATTCTCCGGTAAAACTGAAAAATAAATGGGATTTTTTGCTAATTAGGGTTTCTTACCTCTTGTAATTGACACCATCTGTCGTATCAGTTATTTTGTGTTCCATTCCTTTAAAAGCCAAGAATTCTGTGTAGGATCTCATTCGAATTGATAGCAATTTTTAGATAATCAATTCGGTGTTCCAACCAATTATTGAAGATAATGTTTAGACCCTGCGGTAGGAGTTCGGATCTGTCAAAAATCACTTCTCTACTCTTTTCTGCTAATTTAAGAACGTCATCTGATCGAGCGAACTGTGCTCTTTCTATTCGAACGTATTCGTATTCTCTGGTGAGAGTGAAATCGTAGTCTTCCGGGAGACGGGTACATAATTGCAAACCGCCCGTTTTAGCTGACTTTTCACACTCGTAACTAACTAAATTCCAATAAACGTTGCAATCCACACCACCAGAATATGTCATTCGGAGGGGTGCTTTATTCTTAAGAAAAGCCATCGAATAAGGAGAGTTGCAATACAAAGTGTCGATATTATTTCGGAATACATCAATGATGTGATCGAGAACGAGAACGCATCCATACATCTGAAAGAACGAATTGATCCATCTTCAAATTCATGTTTATCAGAATATCTTCTAAATTGGGTCGTCAATAGGGTTCCCTCCACAGGAAAAGTTCGTAATAGGCTCAACAAGTAAATCAAGGACCCCTATGCCCTCCTGTAATACCTGGCGGAATGACCCCAAATTTTATTTTCTTTCTGCCTCATTTTTTGAACGAGCTGTTACAATAACTATCATTGCCAAAACGAAAAATTACCCATTTATTGTCATCACTGCTGAGCAATGCATAGTGATCGTCATATTTGCTGATTTTGACTCTCTTTTCTGTTTTTCCTTTCATATTCACTATTTCGAACTGTCTTTCATTGGATATCTCAGATTTCCGAACACTCATCACAATCACATGTTTTCCTTCTTCTCCAATAAATCCAAATTTCGTCCATCTAAACTCTTTTGTATCCAAATACAATGGGTATTTTATTGATTTTTTCATGTGACATCTGACAATTTTTCTTGTTTTTGGAGAGCATAATGAGAGATGTAATCTGAAAAAAAAAGAGAGAATTCAGAATAGAAAAAGAAGATGAACTTACATTTCATTCAATTCCAATTGACTCAATATCTCATCAAAAACCACGTCTGTCACTTTTAAAAGTGGAAATTTGTTGGTGGTCATTGTAGACAAAAATGAAGGAATGAGAAGGACTACGAGGGGTTCTGAACAGAGTCATGAAAGAGGAGGGAGGTCGGAGCATCGTAGTGCATCTAGATTTAGTGGGTACTGTGTCCCCAGAATTCTATAATAGAGAATCATTCATTTAGTGTCACACATCTTCCTCTCCCTCTATTCATCTCCAATGACCACTCAATTTCCACTTTTAAAAGTGACAGACGTCGTTTTTGATGAGATACTGAGTCAATTGGAATTGAATGAAATGTAAGTTCATCTTCTTTTTCTATTCTAAATTCTCTCTTTTTTTCCAGATTACATCTCTCATTATGCTCTCCGAAAACAAGAAAAATTGTCAGATGTCACATGAAAAAATCAATAAGATACCCATTGTATTTGGATACAAAAGAGGATGATGTAATGAAATTTGGATTCATTGGAGAAAAAGGAAAACATTTTATTATGATGAGTGTTCAAAAATCTGAGATATCAAATGAAAGACAATTCGAGATAGTGAGTATGGAAGGAGATGAAGAAGAAGAAGAGAAATTCAAAATCAGCAAATATGAGGATCACTATGCATTGATCAGCACTTATGAAGATGAATGGGTAATTTATTTGTTTTGGAAATAATGATTATTGTAACAGCTCGTAAAGAATTTTGAAGATTTGAATTTGTAGGATAGTATTGTGTTTTCTATAGAGTTCCACTCGATTTGATTATCATATTGATAGACTTTCAATTAAATTCCGTCAGAAGATATTCTGAAAAACATGAATTGGGAAATGGATCAATTTCTATTTTCAGATGGATGGATAGTAGTAAGGAATTGTCCTTTCTGACGCAGCTTTTAGCCCACTTTTTGAAATTTTGAATTTCGTACTTTTAGCTTGTTTTTGTCTCCGTTTTAAACATTTTAGATCTTAAAACATCTTATTTCTGAGTTTTGAAAATCGTCCTAAATCCACAGCCCACATGCCAACCCACATGCCAGCCCACCTTTGCCCACTTTTTTCAACATTTCCAAACAGTCAATTTTCACCTCAACTGATAAGAAACTCTCTACACTTAAACACTTTTTCAACTGTCTTATCAATTTGTTCTCGAGGCTCAATGGCAAAGCGCCTGTCTTGTGTTTGAATGCTAGAAAGTTCGAAACCCACTCAAAAGCTCAGGATTATCCACTTAATGAGATCCGAAAATATGCAAGAAAAATTGAAAAAATCGAAAAAAATCAGAAAAAAAATCATGAAAAAAACTGAAAAAATCAGAAAAATCAGTCAAAAATTCTCGTCGAGCAAACATGAAAAAATCAACCGTCAGAACCATGAAGAAATGACAAAAAAATCGAGTGTTAACCAACACTCTTTTCATTCAATTCTTTACAATTATTACGTTTTATTAAATGTTGTGTAAAAACTTCAGAGGTGTATTCCAATCTTTATAATTCAACCAATAATATAAAAAAATTAAATTTTGTCCAGATGTAATTCTTCCATTTCATCGCGAAGCTTCTCCTGCTTCTTTTCTAGCTCGCGTTTATGTTTCTTGATTATTTTTCCAGCTTGTCTTCTTTCGGCGAGGTTCTGTAAAAGAAACATCAAACTTAAATATGAAAGAGGTTCAGATAATCCACTTAATGAAGTTGAAAATATGCAAGAAAAAATTTAAAAAATTGAAAAAAATTGCATAAAAAAATCAGAAAAAATTGCGGTGAGAATCGGAAAAAAATCAGTCGACAAACGCCTGAAAAAGGTGTTGAGTGTGTCACAAACTACAAATTTCCTTATCAATTCTTTCCAGTTATTTCGTTTTATTAAATGTTGTGTGAAGATTTGAAACCTCTAACAAATGAAGATTTATTGAAGTTATCTAAGGATTTAAAAATTGAAAACTTCAGAGGTGTATTTATGAGAGATACTTTACCAGAAAAACCACAAAAAATAGAAGTAGGCATAGTAAATCTTGATAGTTCGAATAATAAAGGCACTCATTGGGTTTGTTATAAAAAAGATAAAGATGGTTTATATTATTTTGATTCTTTTGGTTTGGACCCTCCTACTGAAATAATAAAATATTTAAAACAAAGCGAGAAAAAAGAAATAACGACTTCAACATTTCAAATACAACAGTTTGATACTCATCATTGTGGTTACTACTGCTTACTCCTACTCAAATTATTAGAAAAACACGATTATAAAAATTCTATGCTTACTTTGATTTAGGAATTCTATAATGTTCAAAAGCTAGTGTGTCTATATTATCTATTGCATATCTCTTAGATTCTTTATCTTTACCAACTAAATTATTCAATGCAACTTTATTCTGTTTTACAGTATGAATTTGATGCTTACTAGAACTGAATAACGTTTGTTGTCTTCTTTCGATAGTATAGTTTAATAAGCAATTCTTATAGTCATCAAAAGTCATTTCCTTTTTGACCACATTTTTCTTCACACCTTTATTTCTTTTAGACTCCACTCCATCATCAGTTTTAAAAGCGTATTGTTTTGGTCTGAAGGCTACAATCTCAGTCATTATCTTACCATTTAACTCATCTTTGAATTTGCCAATTACTTTTTTATTCTCAACACTATGAAGTTTATTGTCTGTCGGATAATCTGAGAAATCGAAGTGTTCTTTGATAGTCATCATATCTTCATACACATCATCAGTTTTGATTTCATAGATATAAGAATCAGTATCTTGATAGCACAGTCTCAAATTTGAAGAGTACTTTGGTAGCATAACATCATAGTGGAACTCATACATAAGATATTTACTCAAGTCTAGTATAGCCATTCCCACATATATTGGTTTATCTAATTTAATACTTTTTTGAGTCATTTCCACTAAAATCAAATTTTCATTTATAATATGTCTCTGTTTAAAATTATTGCTAGCAGCTAGTTTCATAACTTTCTCCATATCTGACACCACTTTGACATCTACTCTATTTCTCACATTCTCCATAGTTTTACCAAAGACAGAATTGTTCATGAGTTTGAAAAAGTCTTTCTCAAAATCATTTTTTGCTTGTTTACGTAAGTTAGTATTCAATTCTATATAAGATGCCAACCAATTGCTTTCTTTAAAAGTAACTATACGATGAATTTTCCTCAAAACTAATCCATGATCTAAAACTTGCTGAAGCATTTTGTAATGTAATACATAATTTCTCTTTGGACTAAAGTCATTTATTAACTTATTGGTAGAACCAACTCGCCTATTCTCTGGACAAAATGGAAGGTCATTATGTTTGTTATGTAATTGTTCTGGATAATCTAAATCTACTTCTAGTATACATCCTTTGCCTTGAGAGTTAAGACTTTCTAACATTTCTAAGTTGAAACCTTCTACATTTATGAACTCAAAATCATCATAAGGTAATTTCTGACTCATTGCCCATCCATATAAATTATTCGCATCTAGATAAAGTAAGTATTTTGATTCTTCTGCTGGATTATAATTCGACATGTACTTATTGTTGGCCTTAGAATATCTGAGCATAGCGTTACACATACCTCCTCGAATACCTTTTTCAATAAAATTATACATTTCAATATCTTTAATTGTTTGTAGCTTAACTCCAGTTTTGAATAACATAGCATCCCAAGCTAATCCGGGAGATGTATAGTACCAACATGGATCTAACTTATATTCTTTCAAAGAAACATTTCTAAAAGTTTCAAACACATCAGCTAATAGTAACACATCATTAATCATATAAATTCTAGTGTAGTCTTCTAAAGTTTTACAATTTGTTTCTCCCCATACTTTTAGAGCATATCCATAATTCTCATTACTAATATTCTCACCAGATAAATTGTTGTAGAAGTTTTCAATTGGAGGGAGTTCGGTGTTAGAATACTTTTCAAAAGAGTCCATGAAATCATATGGATATACACCTTTTCGTCTTAATAGATTGAACATATTCTCATCCTTGTAATACTTTTTAGTTATCACACATTCATCATCTTGTAGGTTACTACTGAGATAATCTAGACTGGAAGGCATGAATCCTAAACTATCTAAGAATCTTATTTCACACCTACGATCTTCATCACGAAGGTAATAACTAAAACTAATAAACTTCTCTATATTGGCTGAAATGCTTTTAATTTCTACACCTCTTTCCTTCAACAACTTACTTGATTTATCATCACTGATAATATGGTGAGAGTCATAGCCTTTAAGATTGTGGAAAAATACTGGCATAAAATTGTTTCTTCTTTTCAATAAGTTACAAGCATTACATAGAGGTCCTCTGTATAATCCAGTCCAATGATCATGATCTCTAACTTTATCCCCATCAAACACATTCTCACACTGAGGACATGAATTGCAATTATTATAACTTTCTAACTCTTCTTCAGTTAATTCCTTCATTTTCTCATCACCTTTATTCAACAATCTTGTACACACATTTAAGATATACTCATTGAATTTTAAAATAGTATCATACCCAACATAGCTCTTCATTTCGTAAATACTTTGAGTAAAAGAATCAACAACAATTACACAGAAAGCAGATGCCACATGTTTACCTACGTTCTCACTCCATGACTTTTGAGGAGAGTTACTAACACTATTAATTTTATAGATAACGGATTCAAAGTCGGCATAACAAACATATCTTTGCTTTTGAGTTTTCTGAATACTATCAAATTTAATATAATCTTTAGGGATTTAATCATTTGTATAGGGTTATTACTCATACAGTCACCTAAATGTCTTTCAAGCTTCTCTGCATTATAAAAGTTATTATGACATCTAATGCAAAACTTATTACTTCTACTATTCTGACTGTTCATCAATCTATTTATATTTTTAATCAAACAGTAATGACCTTCTTCAGAATCATTAGTGACAAGCAAAAGGTTTATCACTCTACTTATGTCCACATTTATGTTTTTAGATACTTTATATGATTCTATTATCTCACCACCTTCAACATTATGAGTTAGAATATTAACAGCTAAATTATTTCTCTTCTCAAACTTATCTACATCTTTCACCTGGAATGGAAATTCAAAACCATCAAAATTAATTTTAGAAATATACTCTTCATATTTGCCTACTCGCTGAGCATCTTTTTCTACTGGATATAAGTGTGCTAAAATACACCACATAAAACATTTATCATCTTTATTCTGAATATTTACAACTGCTTTCTTATTTTTTATCCAATCTGGTAATTCAATATATTTTGATCCTGATAATGGTTTAATTCTTGTTTGAAACATTCGCAAACCTATTATTCTATTCAATCTAAACCCAGATCCTCTGCTTTGATATTGTTCTAATCTATTTATCAAATCAAATTTCACTGTTTTAAAGAACTCTTTTCTATCATCTCCTATGTGTAAAAATCTGTTGGAGGTAGTCAAATAATCTAGATGTTTATCTTCAGTTCCCTCTTTTTTCATTTCACATTCTAAGGAGACATAAATTTTAACATTGGTATTAAATATGTCTTTTACAATATCATTTTCTTTTTTATCTAGATATGACTCAATGTTACTTGAATTTCCAGTGTGAAAAGTATCTCTTAATACATCTCCAACTTCTTTGTATTCACTAAAAACAGTGGTATCAGTAGGGAATAGATTGCGCATTTGAAGATTTGACTTTTCGCTAAGTTCATCTATATCCAGCTGTTTGAGTATTTTACGCATTTCATCAGCTTTCATTGTTTTAGCCTCAGCACTACTTGTTTTAGTTCTATTAATGATAGCAGATCGTAGTTGATCCCTTTTAATTTTTTGTAATCAACCGCTTCCATTTATAGAGTAAGAAAAGTATCACTTAAAACCCATAATAAATTTTCAGAAATATTGAATAAATCAACCTAAAATCGATGATATTTCCTGTAATAAATGCACTCTGTAGTTGAGATATATGACCCTAAAAAGCGGAATGACATTGTTCAAGACTTTTGAAAAACCGAAAAGAACACAAATTAAAAAATTTACAAGAGCGATCTGACTTGGAACATGTAGAAGATTATAGAATGGATGTATTTAAACCTATTTTAGAATCCAACAAAAAACTACAAGAAGAAATAATTGATGAAAAGAACAAAATTGTAGAAACTCTCAACAACTTTAAATCTCCTTCTCAACTTTCTATAGGACCTAAGACTACTCCTACACCAAAGACAAATCATAAAAGTCTCATTAAGCAACCCTCAATAGTCTTACCTAGTTCTTCTCAACCACATGTAGTTAGTAATCTAATTGTTGGATATCTTCAGGACGGATCTGATAGAAGTAATGCTGGCTATTCAATCAAGTTCAACAAAGAAGAAAAGAAGTATACTATTGGTAACAAAGACATTACATTCGATCAGAATTTTATCAAAATTAATAACGAAGAATATACAGCAACTGAAGGACTAATGGAGTTACTACTCAAAAGTCTCCTGACCTAAAAAAAGTCACAACTGAAGATTCTTCAAATTACCAAAAATATTATTATGCTCCGATGCATTGTATCAAGGTTTTGATAAGAATAGTAAAAGATACAATGCAGACTCTAGTGATAAGTGGGCCTTCATAAAGTCTAAATATTTTGTTGCTAAGACCCCAACTACAGCTGGAACATCTTCAACAGGTAGTTCTATTTCTTTCATACCATCAAACTCTAACTCTCTAATTGACTCTTTGAGATTATCTATTGGCTCTTATCAAGCTGGCAACAAAGATGAGTATAATAAAATTCATGCCATGTTAGATGAACTAGTTAAACAGAAAGTAATCAAGAAGAAAGACTTAGGTGTTATTTATTTGAATATTGGTATTTAATGTTATGTAAAGTTATACTGTTTTATACAATGTTTTATTATGTTGTGAATTTTATACTAGATAAATGTCGCGAAATATTGTTCTAGCAAAAATGTATATTAGTGATCAAGAGAAAACTCCACTCAAAATTGACAAGAGAAAATGGGTAAGACAACACAATCTTTCTACTCAAACTTTATATAGAGGTTTATGGGAATTAGCAAAAGAGATGGATGTCAGTAAATATCTTGGATCTAAAAAATCTTCCCAACCTGTAGAAAAAGTCTCTTTCCAAACTCTAGAAACTCCCAATCAATGTAACAGAATAAATCTTCTTTCCTCAACAAAGAGGCACATCCCACCAACATCATAATAGTAGAGTTTTGAATATCGAAAATGTGTTAAAAATATTACATTTTTAACCAAATAAATGAGTAGAGTAATGACTATAGAGAAAATGAATAAAGCTACTGAAACTAAAAAATTAATAGACCAGATAGATAATATAGGTATAACAGCACATGGAGCTGGTTATAAAGACAAGTTGAATTATATGATTCATATATCTAACAATATTGATAAAATTCCAGACCTATCTATTGATACAAAAGAAAGTTTAGATAAAATGAGGAGTGAACTTGAATATGCAACGAAACTAGCAAAATCGGAACCAGTTAAAAGTAAACAACATTATTTGAATGCTGCCAAATACTATAACATTTTTACTGAAGCTCATGGAATGAATCTCAATTATCTACTAACAGGAGCTAGAGATCAAATCAAGGTTCTATCAGAAACAGCTTCCCAACATTCTAGAGATATTGCTGCAGAAATGGCTGAGAAAAATAGAGAACTAATCAGTGAAAATAATTCTATAGAGGAAAGAAGGAAAAATCAAGGTTTTTTTTGAGTAGCGAATGTACTCCTACACAAAAGATTTAATTGATACACTTTGTAAAGATATAATTATAAAACATATTGTTAAATATTGGCCTGACCCTCCTGAAACAATCAATATTTATACTGGTAAAAAGAATAATAACAAGACAAAATTATACTTCTCTAAGAAAGATCAAAACCGTATAAAGAGACATCGGGTAGATTCTTACCAAAGGATGGGGTTGAAGTGGAAGTAAAGAAATTTGTGTTGTCTTATTTTAATGAAGTTAGTAAACAACTAAACGCTAATAATAATATCAAAAATCCCAAGGTTGTAATAAAAAAATGGTTGGAAGCTAATAAGTAGAAGAATATATCAAACCGTCAGTATATGCCATAGATAATAACATTTTTCTTCTTTCATTTTCTGGTATATCTTTAATTCTTTTATCTGGAACATGAGTATTAGCTCTGTAATATAATTGTTTAATATCGTTTAAACTCAATAGGTGTTCATCTTCTTCAGATATAAAAACGGGTGCGCTTGAATTGTATAAAAACTTTATATCATCTTCGGATGAGATTATATAGTAGCTATCATTTTTTATTGACGGATCATTTTTATTTATATTCCCTCTAATTTCAAAATCAATTTTATCATTTTCTTCATTTGTATTATGAGTATTTTCCCATTCTTCAATTGCCTCATCTCTAAAAATATTATCTGCTGCAATAAATCTACCAATTTCATCTCTTCGTCTATTATCAATTCTATCTTCTGTTGAATGTATTCTGATAGCCTTATTAAGACTAGATTTTGGAACATTGAATTTTGTACACCAGCCATTAGGTCCTTCTTTTACACCTCCTTCTTTCATATAGGCTTTATAGATCTTCTCGAGATAAATTGAATCCATTTATTTTCATTTCTTTTTGAAAGCACTTCACTGCATTTTCTATCCTTTCTTAGTCCTTCTTTACCCCCTTACCCCTCCGACCCCCTCATCTGTTTTTGACCACTTTTTATTTTCGATAGTTTTTTTTTGAGCCGTAGCCGTAGCCGTATCCATAGCCGTATCCATAGCCGTATCCACAGCCGTAGCCGTAGCCTTAGAAAAAAAACTATCGAAAATAAAAAGTGGTGAAAAACAGAAGGCTGACCAGACTAATGAGGGTTACAAAAGAGACTTAAAAAAGTAGAAATCTTATCTTAATTTTATTAGAACTATTCATTTTTAGTTGATTTAACTCATTTTTGTAGTGTTTTTTAGATTTGACAATTTGAAAAAATTGTGAAAAAATAGTCTAGAAATTAGGGGGTCATCCCGCGCCTCAGATTTCTTCTTTTTCTTCTTTTTTTAAAGCTTAGTCCAAAAATAGACAGTCAAAAAATGTAAAAATACTTAAGCATCTTTCTAAATTTACCACTATTCGCATCGCTAGTCTTATCAATAGTCAAAAAGAATACTGATCCTTGCAAATTGATGACACCATTTCTAAAAATCTTTGTTTATCTATTTCACTACAATGATCTCTATAAATATAATCCAAATTCAACTTGTCTTGAGGAAACACTATAAACAAATTAGCATTCTCTCTAATAGTATTCTTAGGAAGTTTAATATAGTTCTGAGAAATGTAAAAACAATCAATGTTATTATGCCTACCTCTAGTATAGTACTGTTCTATTTTATTTTGTTTCTCTAACATTAAATCATCAAATATTATTAGAGTCTTTTTATTAGGATCAATAGAACTTGGATCAGGAATGTCAACTAAACTGTCCGAAGTGTGAATAGTTATTTCTTGCTTCTCTTTTTTCTCAACCATAAAATTCTGATTCTTAAAACATTCTCTAATATCTTTCTTACTCAATCCGTTTTCAAAACCATTTATAAGTGCTTGATAACAAGGTTGAAATAGAGTAGTAGAAAATATATACAAATTGTCATAGTCTAAATAATCATCACCTTCAAACTTATCTAGAAGTAAATTCATTAACAAGTTAGTTTTACCACATCCTGATTTTCCTATGATACAAGCTCTTATTGAAGAAGGAAGTAATTGGTTATTGTTTCTTATAGAGTAATAATTTTTAATAGAATAATCAGCAAAGTCAGATGACATAATTTATTATGTAATAAATGGTTTATTTATTTCTCAATCTGAGATCTCATGAGAAGTCATTTCAGTTTGATTTTCCTCAAGACTTCAAACCCAAATCTATTGGCATTGTAAAAGTCGATGGAACTTTGGAGAGTGATAACAATAATTTTATATATCTATCTTGTAGTCTTATATGTGATTCTTTCATGGAAGAAAAACAGAGTAATATAATTTGTAAGTTTTCAAGTAAGAATAAAAATATAAAGTATGAGCCAATAAACTTAATCTATCATAAAACTGTTAACACTTGTAACACTCTAACTTTAAAACTTGTTGATGAACAGAATAATCTTCTTGATTACAATAATTGTGATGTTCATATAGAGCTACACGTTATCTAAATTCTTTTAAAACCAGAACCACTTTTAAGAATCTTCAAAAAGTCTTTATTAGTTTTAGATAGCTTTGTCTTTTTATGTGGAGTTTGTTTAGTATCTTTTTGTTTTGTAGTTTGTTTTGGAATTTCTTTATGAATATTTTCTACAAGTTCTACTTTAGGTTTTTCTTCTGAACCCATAATTAAATAACTAGAAGCATTTCCAGCATTAAAGAATCTCATTTATTTAGTTAAAATTTAATCAACTGTAAGAGATTGAACAGATGGTCGATGCACCATTTCTCTTAGTTCTACAGCCTCATATTCTCTTCGTTTTCTATTTTTCCTATCAATAAAAGTTTTTGGTGAAAGTATCATCCAAATTGATCTACCTACAAATATGTATACAAAGGCTACTGCTAGAGTAACAACAACTCTCCAAATTCTAAGCCACCATTTTCCAAAGAATCCTTCTACATCATCTAATATTTCATGAGGTAAAGTAGAGTCTTGATTACTAGCATGCACTTCAATAGATACATCAGACTTTTTCTCATTTCTTCTATGAGTTCTTCTTCTATATTTGTCTTCAAATCTAATAATATATGCTCATGAAAAACTACTTTATCATCAAGGAATTTCAGGTCAAACTCTTTGAAACTTTTCATGTTAGTAATGTTACTTCTATAATCGATCATAGGATGAAGCTGTGGTTTGCTTGAGATAACACCTCCAAAATTATCGTTCTTATAATACCAAATTTTATCTCCAAGACTTTTTATCTTGATTGGGATTTGTCCTAGTGTTAGTGCAATGCTTAACTTGTATCCATCGAAATGAGTAACGTCTATAAATTCTATCTCTTCTTCATCTATTTCTTTACAGAATGTAACTTGCACAACTTCTGCAGAATCTATGAATCTCACTTTGACGGCTGTATGATTAAGCTGTTTTTGAATGTATCTCCTTGGACTTTCTCGAATGAGGTTTTCAAGAACTTCATTTTGCTCGTTGAAAATATCACACATTACTTCAGTAGTATGTCGTAACAAGTTGTTTGATTGGTTTTCTAGATATTGAAATTCTCCTGCAGCTTGGAAATCGGAGTATAATTCTCTTTTTCTTCTTTGTTTTCCAGTTTCAAACAGTTCATAATTTGCTATTCTTTTTATAAATTCTGTGTAACTTGGAAATGCATCACAGCTTTCTCTGATGGTTTTGTATTCATCGTGAGTTGGTAGAATAGCACAATCCTCTTTAATACTCAAATATTCTTCGTAACCAGGGAATGGAAGAGGTTGCCAAGTTTCATCTGTAGATGAGTTCAAATGTTGTTCTTTCTCATAATTAGCAATGTTGTTTATAAAATCTGTATAACTTGTAAGTGAATCACATCCTTGTCGACTATTTTTGAATGCCTCATAGGGTGGTAAGTTATCGCAGTCTTGTTTGATTTTAAGATATTCGTTGTAGTCTGGTAATGGTAGAGGTTGAAAGATTTCTCTTTTGGATCTGTTTGTTGTTTTGTCTCCACTTTTGGGACCTCATCGTAAACTGTCCAATCATCTTCTTTTCGGTTTTTCATAATTTCTTTTCTCTCAGTCTCCCTAAATTTTTCTTGTTTCTTTTTCTCAAGCTCTTCTTCCCTCTTTAATTTCTCTTGTTTTCTTTTTTCAAAATCTGCTTCCTGTCTTTCTTGTTCTCGTCTTCTAGCTTCTTCTTCCCGTTTTCGAGTAGTTTCTTGCTCACGCCTTCTAATGTCTTCTTGTTCGCGTCTTCTTTGTTCCTCTTGTTCACGTTTTCTTCCATTATCTTTTGACTGTTGTCTTTGAGGGTTTGATGGAATTGAAACAGGAATTTGTCTTGGAGCATACTGGGATCTAGGTACTCTTTTTACAGCAAAGCCTTCATCACTGACCATTAGACTCGAGTTGCAATCTTGTACTGTTTTATTGGATTGAAAGTTTAACGCGATTTGGTTCTTATTGTTAACCCAGAGTTTGTTATTGTACATTCCATCTAATATTCCAATAGAAATGTATTGACATTTTTGATCTTTGTTGACATCCCACGTGATAATCTCATTTTTCTTAACCTCACAAAACCATCTTGATATTTACAATTGTTAAGATCAGCTAAAATGTTAGTTGGCTTAGATTGATTGAAATGGGAATAAACCTTTGTTTCAATAACTATACAATTTTCTTTGCGGAATCTTTTGGGAGAGAAGAAGCTAGTAAATCTATTTGGGTAATCAACTTCAATTTTATTGTTTGTACTCCATACGTTAGAACTACCTTTTGATAAAGTTCCGTATCCACATTTCTTACTGTTGATCATCTCTCTACATTCGGCTAGGGTGATGGGATAGTTGTTCAATTCTTTTTCTACTGTATGCTCATATCCAGAGAAGTCTGTGTACATTGAAACCTCACTAACTAATTTTTTACAAAGTTTTGCTTCTGAAATGTATTCAATAATGTTTGGTTTAAAGACTTCATATTGTACGACTTCAGATTTCGAGTTAAGGATTCTATGATAATTACATTTGTGTAGTTTTGGAAGTTTGAAATACTGAACTGGTGAGTTGTCGGTACAAATAATGGGTTTACCTAATGTACATTGATGTAAGGTTAAAAAGAAAATCACCACAGATATTATTCTCATTTATTACTTTAAAAAAATAGTAAATAAAATTCCCTAAATAAATTGAAAATGATTGAGGCTGTTGATAGGATATTAGTAGTTGATAGTCCTATTGTGAGTGATACTTCAATTCAAAAGAGAATCTTATCAGTATATTTCCTTCCTCCGGATCTAGTTTGAACCAACATGGAGAAATCAATTTTGTCATAGAGACGTGTGATCAATACCTACACTTACACAAATCTTATATTTATATGGATGTTCAGCTATCCAAATTAGATGGCGATTTGTTAGGGGAAACAGATGAAGTATCCTTGACTAATAATGCACCAATGTTTTTATTTGATAGAGCAACGTATAGCATGGATGGTATGCAAGTAGAAAGTATTATGGATCCTGGGAGAGCAAGTTTAATGAAGGGGCTTTTGACTTATAGCAGCACCATGAACAAGCAAAACACATTTGGTTGGATTCTAGAAACGAAGGACATTATAACCTACAAGATTAATAAATATACAAAGAACAGAAAAGGTAGTATCACTTTCTGTATTCCATTGAGCCATATATTTGGCTTTGCTGAATGCTACAATAAAATAGTCTATGGAAGAAAGCATCATCTATCACTCTACAGATCTCCGGAAAACAAAAATAGTATCACGTCTTCAGACCCACAGAAATTTACTGCAAAGATTTTAATCAATAAACTACAATGGATTATTCCAAAGATTGTTCCAAGTCTAGAGATGCAAAATAAATTATTGAATATTTTTGAAAGCAATAAACTTGTACAGATGCCTTTTATTTCTAGGCAGTTTGAAAGTTATAATATTCCTAATGGAAACAGAGAATTCACATGGAAGTTGGGTACGAAGTATGACAAGATAAAATACATTGTAGTAGCTCTTCAATCAAATAGAGATAATAACTATCTCAATGCTGGCAAGTTTGACAATTGTGGACTGGAAGAAATTTACGTTGAATTGAACTCAGAGAGATACCCACATGATTGTTTGAAGTTTGATTTTGATAAATTCAATGCTGTTCAACAGTACAATTTTGCAAAAGAGTTTAGGAACAGCTACTATGAATCAACCAAAGATTATATCTTTATGGAGGAAGATGTTTATTATTACTATTACCCATTACTAGTATTTGATGTCTCTAAGCAGAACGATAGAATTATACAGTCTAGACCAGATGTAACTATAAGAGCATCTTTCTCTAAGTCTATTGTTCAAAACACTAAATGTTACTGTTTGATAATGAGTGAGAACATTGTTGAAATTAAGGATAATAGAGTTAAGGTTGTAAGTGTCTAACATTATCAGAAATCCAAGAGTTGAACTTTTCTGGGTAACCATACCATTTTACAAATATTTCTTTGACTCCATTTTTGGTTCTACGTCTCAATATCTTTTCTATTTTGTATTCTTCTTTTACATTGTCGAAGAGTGTGAGTTCTTCTTCATAAAACTTTCCTTTGATCTCTTCATCTGCTAAATCTTTAATGGAGTATGTTGTGACTTCCCTGGATGAACTTGAGTGATTTTGAATATTTCTGTGCTCCAATTAGGTAGATAGCCTTTATCAAAAATAGCTTTGTACTTTGTAATTCTTACTGTATCATCTATTTTGAACTTGAAGTTTTCAAACATTTCTTTCGAGGAGGGAATAGGTTCTCATGTACTTGATCTTCATTTTCTTTTTGGATGCTTCAATGGGAGTCATTTTTATGCTACGGTGATAATGATTATTGTATCCTTGAACTAATTTATCTAAAATATCAGTCCACTTATGATTACCTTGATGGGTGAACATTTTCCACATCTTTTCTTTGAGAGTTCTATTGAACCTTTCTATGATAGAAGCTTTCTTGTCAGAGTAGGTTGAAAAGTGATGGATATCAAAACTTTGAATAGAGCTTTCATTTCCTGATTATAATATTCTTTTCCATTATCGGTTTGCATTTTTTGAGGCTTTCTTTTCTTGAAAATGGATTCTAGAGCTTCAGAAGTTTCTTTACCAGTTTTTGTTTTTAAAGGAATCACCCAAGCATACTTACTAAAACAGTCAATTACCGTTAACAGATATTTGAAGTCATTGTTTTCTTCTGCATATGGAATCATTTCTACAAGATCGGATTGCCACTGTTCATCGATATAGTGAATATAAACTCTTTCTGTTTGATAGTTCTTTCTAGCAGGTTTATGAAGAGTGTAAACATCTTGTTGATTTAAGAATTCTTTCACTTCTTTGATTGGTCTTTTAGTTTTTCTTTGAAGTTCGTTGATACCACAGAATCCAGTTTCAGGATTATAAAAAGTTTGTTCGAGAATGATGTTAGGTTTTTTTGACGTTTTCATAGTTTTGATGTCACCACCAGTTTTCAGAGTTGAAGCTATTTTACATTTGGTTGCTTTACATACTTGACTGTTTCCTTTGAATATTTGTCTATTATTTTTGGTTAATGTCTTTGTGACACTGTTAGAACCTGTGCGCTTTTGACACTTTAAACAGTACATATCCATTTATTAGGAACATAAAACAGGAATGTGTAGATAAGAGTTTGACATTTATGTTCTTTTCCATCTTTTTCCCATTTTGAAATTTTTTCCCTACTCTTTGTAGTTGTTTCTTAAAGTTTGTATTTTCAGAATGGAAGTGGATCCACCAAATACCGCACTATCTCCGACCACTGTGGTACGTCCAAGTCATATTCCGAAACTGATAAATAACGCTATTGAAGATAAGAAAAAAATCACAGTCGCAGATGGGCAAGAATATCTTAAGAGACAAAGGGAAGATGACTGGATAGAAAATCGTGTAGCAAGGGTAAGTTTTATGTGTACTAATTTCTACATTGTTTGATTTTAGATTGAAGCTCAAAAGGGGAAACTAGAAAAACTTCGAAACGATGTGAAGGTGGAGGAGGCGAAAATTGAAAATCTTGAAAGAGAGTATAAGTCGGAGGTAGCTCGAATCAAAAAAAAGACGGGAATTGTATGACAAAAAAGCTTCGGTAATAATCTGTTGATTTTCATATTTAAGTTTGATGTTTCTTTTACAGAACCTCGTCGAAAGAAGACAAGCTGGAAAAATAATCAAGAAACATAAACGCGAGCTAGAAAAGAAGCAGGAGAAGCTTCGCGATGAAATGGAAGAATTACATCTGGACAAAATTTAATTTTTTTATATTATTGGTTGAATTATAAAGATTGGAATACACCTCTGAAGTTTTTACACAACATTTAATAAAACGTAATAATTGTAAAGAATTGAATGAAAAGAGTGTTGGTTAACACTCGATTTTTTTCGTTTCTTCATGGTTCTGACGGTTGATTTTTTCATGTTTGCTCGACGAGAATTTTTGACTGATTTTTCTGATTTTTTCAGTTTTTTCATGATTTTTTTTCTGATTTTTTCGATTTTTTCAATTTTTCTTGCATATTTTCGGATCTCATTAAGTGGATAATCTCCTGAGCTTTTGAGTGGGTTTCGAACTTTCTAGCATTCAAACACAAGACAGGCGCTTTGCCATTGAGCCTCGAGAACAAATTGATAAGACAGTTGAAAAAGTGTTTAAGTGTAGAGAGTTTCTTATCAGTTGAGGTGAAAATTGACTGTTTGGAAATGTTGAAAAAAGTGGGCAAAGGTGGGCTGGCATGTGGGTTGGCATGTGGGCTGTGGATTTAGGACGATTTTCAAAACTCAGAAATAAGATGTTTTAAGATCTAAAATGTTTAAAACGGAGACAAAAACAAGCTAAAAGTACGAAATTCAAAATTTCAAAAAGTGGGCTAAAAGCTGCGTCAGAAAGGACAATTCCTTACTACTATGGATGCATTCTCGTTTTCTATCACATCACTGATCTATTCCGAAATAATATCGACACATTGTATTGCAACAAACCTTATACAATACAATTTGGGTATAAAGCACCCCTCCGAATGACATATTCCGGTTGTGAGGATTGCAATGATTATTGGAATTTAGTTAGTTACGAGAGGGAACATTCAGTCAAAACGGGCGGTTTACAATTACGCACCCGTCTTTCGAAAGGCTACGATTTCACTCTTACCAGAGAATACGAATACATTCGAGTGGAAAGAGCACAGTTTGCCCGATCAGCTCACGTTCTTAAACTAGCAGAAAAGAGCAGAGAAGTGATTTTTGACAGATCCGAACTCCTACCGCAGGGTCTAAACATTATCTTCAATAATTGGTTGGAACACCGTATTGATTATCTGAAGTTTCTATCGATTCGAATGATATTGTACAGAGAATTCGTGGCTTTTGAAGGAATTGAACACAGATTGACGAATAAAACAGATCAAATCAAATTTAAGAGGTAAGAAACCCTTATTAGCAAATAGTCTCATTTATTTTCAGTTACACCGGAGAATTATATCGACTGTCACCAGGGAAATGCCTTCGAAGGGATGACGGAGTCATCGCTTCCATCCACTATGATCCCACTACACAAATCCTTAATTTCGGTGTTTTAACTGATATGGTAGTGTGCAGTAAAGGTTAACTGTAATCTTATAACACTCAGAAATCTGTTATGTTCTTATTAATGCTTCTTGTATTTTTCGCTTGCAAAAACAATCGTTTCCAATGAAAAAATCATTTTTAGTAACCTTTTTGTAAACTGTTCCGAAAGCTCTTGACAAGCGGATAGTCTCATTAAGATCTTACCTGAAAATAGTAAAACCTTGCAATTCATACAGTAGCCACTAAAAATCGAACGACACGAAATTTCTTCATTTTTTCAGAATCGATTGTGTTCCTTTTTTTGAATAATAAATTAATTCTGTCAGTTCTTCTTGGTTTCAGTGAATCATTATATATTTTTTCAATTCCCTCTCCAAATATGAGCAACATTCATTTCAGATTGTCACTATTGATTTATCAACATCTTGGATTAAAATCTGAACAGATCTAGGCTATTGTTATGATCATTCAACTAGACATTTTTTTTTCAAAAATCAAAATTATTCTTTTGCCAATACTCGAGAATAGTGAAATCTTGCAATTCATACAGTAGCCACTAAAAATCGAACGACAACGAAGCTCCGACCTCTTCCTCCCTTCTCACTCAGATTTCCTTCATTAATTTACAATGTCCAATGCTAAATTTCGTCTATTAGAAACGACTAGCGTTGTTTTTGAAGAGATTGTGAATCAAATGGAAATGAATGAAATGTAAGTTTACCTTCTTTTTTCTATTTTGAATTCTCTTTCAGATTTAATCTCACATTATGGTCTCGTAAAACAAGAAACATCATCAGAAGTCATCTGAGAAAATCAATAAAATACCCATTATTCTTGGATTCGAAAGAGCGCCATGTAATGCATTTTGGATTTATCCGGGAAGGAGAACGTGTGAATATAATAACAATACGGGTACGAGAGAAGTGTATCGAACGACAATTCGAGGAAATGACCATTGGAAGAGTGAAAAAACAAGTCAACAAATACGATTCTTCGCAATTCTTGAGCAGTAGTGTGAAAGAATGGGTACTTTTTCGATTGATTATTCAAGTTTTAGTTCGAATTCTTCTCCATTTTGAAATTCGTTTGACTAATCTCCTATTTTTCTGATAATTAGAAAGTTATTTCAGTTCGTCCATGACTGCCCTCTATTTTTCGATTACATCACTTATCTATTCCGAACAAATATAAATACGCTGTATTGTAACATTCCATGGATATTGAGATTTATCCGCCAACGACAAAGAACACCTCTTCGGATGACATACTTTGGTAATAAGGATGACGAACGATTTTGGCAGGTGACCAATTACGAACGCGACTGTTACATCAAGTCGAATGGTGTGCAATTTTGCAATCGTTTCCCGGTAGTATACGATTTTGGTCTCAAAAAAGATTATGAATATGTTCGAGTCAAAAAATGGAAGTGTCGGGAATCAGAAGATGTTCTTAAAATAGCCAGAAGAAGCAAAGAGGTGATTCTAGATGAATCGGAGTTTATGTCAAGGAGTCTGAACGATTTTTTCAACCACTGGCTGGAAAACCGTATCGAGGAACTGAAGTTTCTATCGATTCGGATGTTTTATTATACAGAGAATTTGGTTTTCAGAGGAATTGAAAACAGAATATTGGATACAACAAAGAAAGTCAATTATAAGAGGTTAGTAATATCTTCATCAGATTCCGGTCTATCCCAATTTATTTTCAGTTACACCGGAGAATTATATCGACTGTCACCAGGGAAACGTCTTCGGAGGGATGATGGAGTCATCGCTTCCTTTTACTTTGACCCCAATACAAAAATTCTTAATTTTGGTGTTGTAACTGATAATAATGGAAACAAGTGAATTTCAATAATTTTTTCAATAAATAATTATGTTTTCTATACCGAAGCTTCTCATAACTAATTTCAAATTCAAAATCTTAATCAAAAACTACCCCGAGACCTTAATTACTAGGGCTTTCTCTCTTGAAGTAAGGATTTTGGATTACTGTAGATTGGATCGAGATGAAAAATTGAGTTTCTCAGAGCTGCTATTTGAATATTCAATTAATTCAAACCAAATATATACCCAGATTGTTGGGTTGAATGAAAATTTATGTTTTCTCAATCCAAAAAATAAAAAATGGTCATGATATTATCATATTTCATATTCTTTTTTTATTATTCCGTTTTTAATTTTTTGTTTTGAAAAAAATTTTTTTTTGGAATTTTCGATGCAAAATGGATTACTGTAAGTCAGCTAGACGTTTTCGTCAATTAAGAAACTCATAAAATACAAGGATTTACTGAAAAAAAAAATAATTTTGGGAAAAACAAGAAAAAATTCAATTAACAACATCAACAACACCGAAATTAAGAATTTGCGTATTGGGATCATAAGAGAAAGAAGCGATGACTCCATCATCCCTCCGAAGTCGTTTCCCTGGTGACAGTTGATATAATTCTCCGGTGTAACTGAAAATAAATGAGAATGAATTAGAATCTGACAAAGATATTGCTCACCTCTTATAATTGACTTCTTCTGTTGTATCCGATATTCTGTGTTCCATTCCTATGAAAGCCAAGAACTCTTTGTACGATTTCATTCGAATCGATAGAAACTTTAGCCTATCGATACGGTTTTCCAACCATATTTTAAAGATATTGTTTAGACTTTTCGACACTAAATCTGATTGATCAAAAACAACTTCTTTACTCCTTACTGCTACATCGAGAACATCATACGATCGGGCTTCGGGTGCTCTTTCCACTCGAACATATTCGTATTCTCTGGTGAGAGCGAAATTGTAGTCTTTCGAAAGATAGGAGCATAATTGCAAACCGCCCGTTTTAATAGAAGTTTCCAATTCGTAATCAGAGAGTTTCACGAATTCCTCACACTCATCACCACCAGCGTATGTCATCCAAAGGGATCCACTATTTTGTAGACCAATACACGACATCATCCATGGGGAGTTGCAATACAATATTTTGATATATTCTCGAAATAGATCAGCAATGTGCGACAAAACCAATGAGAAAGCATCCTGGAAAATCAATTCACAATTTATGGATTTGAAGAAAAAAAGTACCGGTTCATCTTCAGGGTAGACGAAAAATGAATAATGATCCTGGTATTTGCAGACGTTTAGTTTCATCGCTTTGATATTCACTTCCTCGAATTCTTTTTGGTTTGTATACAACTCTTCATGTCGTATACTCATCATATTAACACGTTCTTTTTCTCGGATGAATCCAAATGTGATTCCATTCTTCTCTTTTGTATCCACAAACAATGGGTATCTTATTGATTTTCTTAGGTGACATCTGACAATGTCCGCTGTTTTAAGAGAACATATTGAGAGATTGAATCTGAAATGATAAGAGATAGAATAATGGATTTAAAAATGAAGAACTTACATTTCATTCAATTCCAATTGACTCAATATCTCATCAAAAACGACGTCTGTCACATTTAAAAGTGGAAATTGGGGGATCATTGTAGATGAAGAGGGAAAGAAAGATGTGTGACACTAAACGAATGATTATAGATTTTTGGGGTTTCTCCTTCTGCACACAGTACCCACTAAAACTAGATACCCTACGATGCTCCGCCCCTCCTCTTTCAGACATCGTAGTCCTTCTTATTCTTTCATTTTTTTTATAGTGTCAGTCATCTTGCATCCCCTCTCTCGCTCCCTCTCCCTCTCCAATGACCACCCAATTTCCACTTTTAAAAGTGACAGACGTCGTTTTTGATGAGATATTGAGTCAATTGGAATTGAATGAAATGTAAGTTCTTCTTCTTTTTCTATTCTAAATTCTCTCTTTATTTCAGATTACATCTCTCGTTATGCTCTCAAAAAACAAGAAAAATTGTCAGATGTCACATGAAAAAATCAATAAGATACCCATTGTATATGGATTCAAAAGAGCGTAGATGGATGAAATTTGGATTCATTGGGGAAGAAGGAGAACATGTTATCATAATGAGTGTTCTAAAAACCGAGATACCCAATGAAAGAAAGTTCGAGATAGTAAGTATGGAAGGAGATGATGAAGAAGAAGAGAAATTCAAAATCAGCAAATATGACGATCACTATACATTGATCAGCAATAATGACGATGAATGGGTAATTTTTTGTTTTTTTTAAATAATGGTTATTGTAACAGCTCGTTTAGACTTTTGAAGATTTGAGGGTTCGGCTCTGGTCGGGAATTTTGGATTTTAAAATAAATTTTGGATTCTAAAAATAATTTTGGATTTTAAAAATAATTTTGGATTTTAAAAATAATTTTGAATTTTAAAAATAATTTTGGATTTTAGAGAGGCATGATCTCAAACTTCAAAATCCATGATTTTCGAAAATCCAAAATTGAAAATTTCAAAAGATTGCTTGTTCATGGTTTAGCAGCAAATGTTTGATTTTCATAATTATTCCATGAATAACGATTTTGCTTTGTATTTTCTTCTATTTTCTAGTTTTTTTGAATATGGACAGTTGTTCATTAATTCAAACTTTCTCCGTTAGTGAGCAGAAGTGTTCTGTACTATTTTACTGTTGTAGAGATCATGCCTCTCTGAAATCCGAAATTTATTTTAAAATTCAAAATGTCCGACCAGAGCCGATGGTTCTATTGTAGCTTGGGGGACCCTTCAATCTGTGCAAAAAGAACCCCTATTTTTTAGTAGCCCTGTATTACCTAGCGAAGGGACTCCCATTCTAAAATAGAGCCAATTTGATTTTGTAGTATAGTATTGTGTCTTCTATAGAATTCCATTCGATTTGATAATTATAATGATAGGCTTTCAACAAAGTTTCATTTTATAGTATATTGGAACAGAAATTTAAAAAAAAAACGACTGAAATCAGAAGATATTCTAAAACATGAATTCGAAAATGGATCAATTTCTATTTTCAGATGGATGGATGCATTAACCTTCTCGATCACATCACTGATGTATTCCGAAGTAATATCGACACATTGTATTGCATCAATCCTTATTCGATGGACTTTCTGGAGGATAAGGCACCCCTCCGAATGACATATTCTGGTGGTGAGGATTGCAACATTTATTGGGATTTAGTTAGTTACGAGCTGAATGGTGCAGGAAAAACGGGTGGCTTGCAATTATGTACCCCTCTCCCGGAAGACTACGATTTCATTCTCACAAGAGAATACGAATACATTCGAATAGAAAGAGCACAGTTCGCTCGATCAGATGACGTTCTTAAACTAGCAGAAAAGAGCAAAGAAGTGATTTTTGATGAATCCTTACTCTTATCAAAGGGTCTGAATACGATCTTCAATTGTTGGTTGCAACACCTTATTGATGGTCTGAAGTTTCTATCGATTCGACTGAGATCCTACAGAGAATTCTCGGCTTTCAATGGAATTGAGCACAGAATAACGGATACAACAGAAGAAGTCAACTATAAGAGGTTAGTAATATCTCCGTCAGATTCTAGTTCATTCCAATTTCTTTTCAGTTATACCGGAGAATTATATCGACTGTCACCAGGAAAACGTCTTCGAAGGGATGATGGAGTCATCGCTTTATTCTTATATGATCCCAATACACAAATGATTAATTTCGGTGTTTTAACTGGGTTAACTGTAATTTCATAACACACTGATAAGTGTGTACTGTATTTGTTATGTGCTTGTTAATGATTCTTGTTTGTTTCGCTTTCAAAAACGATCAGTTTCAATGAAAATATTTATAGTACTATCTTTTTTTCTTTTCCGAAGGCTCTTGGAGTGCGGATAGTCTCGTGGGGGACATGGAAACCCGAACCTATACCAAACCTATATTACAGCACTGTATTAAGCCCCTCTATGTCATTTTTCAAGCTATTGAGACTATTCTAGACCTAGTCAGTAGGTGGAAAGAGTTTTTTGGGAGGTGAAAAGGATCGGAATCCGTGGCATTCCCCATCCTGGCGTTTTTTGATATCTTCGAAAATTTTTTTAGGATTCCCATGAATTTTATGCTGAGATTTGAGATTTCTTAACAATAGAGCTTATCAGAGCATTTTAATTGTGTAAAAAACAAGGCTTCAAACAAGATAAGATGCTGCTAAAATTTAGACTGAGAATTAAAATTATATATGTACATAATTAATAGGATTAATTTATTTGTTGGAGAAAAAAAGATAAAATTAAATGTAATTTAATTAACATCATCTACAACACCAAAATTAAGAATCCATGTATTGGGATCATAAGAGAATGAAGCGATGACTCCATCATCCCTCCGAAGACATTTCCCTGGTGACAGTTGATATAATTCTCCGGTAAAACTGAAAAAGAAATGGAACTTTTTCGCTAATTAAGGTTTTCTACCTTTTATAATTGACTTCTTCTGTTGTATCCGTTATTCTGTGTTCAATTCCTCTGAAAACCAAAGCTTCTGTATATGAAAGATAAGCCATTTTAATCGATAGAAACTTCAGACCATCGATACGGTTTTCCAGCCAGTGATTGAATAAATCGTTCACATTCTTTGATACGAGTCTTGATTCATCTAGAACCACTTCTTTGCTTCTCCTAACTATTTTGAGAACATCTTCTAATTCCCGACAATTCCATCTTTTGGCTTGAACGTATTCATAATCTCTTTTAAGAGAGAAATCGTAGTCTTCCGGGATCCATCCGCGAAAACAAAGACCTTTCGTTCTGATACACTTATCTGCTTCATAGTTTTCAATTGTCCAATACATCGAGCTCCCCCAATCGCCAGCGTATGTCATCCAAAGAGGTGTACTCTGTCGTCGGCGGATAAATTTCATTGCCGCTGGGTTATGACAATACAATATTTGAATCTCCATTCGGAATAGATAAGTTATGTGTTTGAAAACAAGTGAGACGCATTGCCGCTAGAAAAAGATAGGTTAGGATAGCTACAGTAATCTCTCTCAAACAGTACCCAGGGCATTCCGGCATCGTAAAACAATATATGATTGCCATACTTGCTGATTTGTTTCTTCTCTCCTCCAATATTCACGTTCATAGGTTCTTTCATCTCCAAATCCTTTAGTGTTATCATAAACACCAACATTTCTTCCCGGGTGAACCCAAAATGCATTCCATTATTATCCATTGTGTAAAAAAATAATGGGTATCGTATTGATTTTCTCAGGTGACACCTGACAATGTTCGTTGTTTTACGAGAACATAATGAGAGATAGAATCTGAAAAAAAGAGAGAATTTAGAATAGAAAAAAAAAGATGAACTTACATTTCATTCAATTCCATTTGATTCACAATCTCTTCAAAAACTACGCTAGTCGTTTCGAAAAGACGGAATTTATTAGTCGACATTGTAAATTAATGAAGGAAATCTGAGTGAGAAGGGAGGATTAAGAGAGGTCGGAGCATCGTTGTCGTTCGATTTTCAGTGGGTACGGTATGAATTGCAAGATTTCACTATTCTCGAGTATTGGCAAAAGAATAATTTTGATTTTTGAAAAAAAAAAGTCTAGTTAAATGATCATACCGGAAATGTCAAAAGTTTTCAGCTACGACAAAAACTAGGTGAGTTACAGTAGTTTTTATGATTCCATGGCGAGACCCAAAAATTTGAAAAAACCAAAATTATTGCTAACTCTTCAAGATTTTACTCATAACAACCAACTTAACCTCCTGAATCTAAAAATGTCAAAAGTTTTCATCTACGACAAAAACTAGGCGAGTTACAGTAGTTTTTATAATTCCATGGCGAGACCCAAAAATTTGAAAAAACCAAAATTATTGCTAACTCTTCAAGATTTTACTCATAACAACCAGCTTAACCTCCTGAATCTAAAAATGTCAAAAGTTTTCAGCTACGACAAAAACTAGGCGAGTTACAGTAGTTTTTATAATTCCATGGCGAGACCCAAAAATTCGAAAAAATCAAAATTGTCGCTAACTATTCAAGATTTCACTCATAATAACCAGCTAAACCTCCTGAATCTAAAAATGTCAAAAGTTTTCATCTACCACAAAAACTAGGCGAGTTACAGTAGTTTTTATAATTCCATGGCGAGACCCAAATATTCGAAAAAATCAAAATTGTCGCTAGATCTTCAAGATTTTACTCATAACAACCAGCTTAACCTCCTGAATTTAAAAATATCAAAAGTTTTTAGCTACGACAAAAACGAGGTGAGTTACAGTAGTTTTTATGCAGAAAGTTAAAAGTCGTCAGAGGGAATCGAACCCATGCGGCGGCTCCCCACCAGATCCGTACTACCCCCCTTGACCCCTCGACCACCGACGCTCGGTTTTTTAGTCACCGGAAAGGCGATGAGGAGAGTGAGAGAGATCGGATTCTGCTAGAAAAGGTCAGGATTCGTGAAGACAAAACCTTCGAACACAAAAAAAGTTTGAATTTCAGAAGACGTCAGAATATTGATTTTTCGGAGTCCGGACAATATGGGTATTAATTCAACGGAAATTGAATTAGTAGCAAGATCAACGTCATAAAATCCCTCTGAATCGATTCTGGATCCAGAGAATCCTGAGATTCAGAATTCAGAAGACGTCGATAAATCGATTTATTTTCTAATCATAGTTCAATGATTCCCTAGTACCCACTAAAACTAGATGCACTACGATGCTCCGACCTCTCATTCGCCCCTCCTCTTTCATGACTCAGTTCAGAACCTCTCGTAGTCCCTCTCATTCCTTCATTTTTGTTTAGTGTCAGACGTCTTGTACCCCCCCCCCCCCTCTCTCTCTCTCCCTCTCCCTCTATTCATTCATCTACAATGACCACCCATTTTCCACTTTTAAATGTGACAGATGTCGTTTTTGATGAGATATTGAGTCAATTGGAATTGAATGAAATGTAAGTTCATCTTCTTTTTCTATTCTAAATTCTCTCTTTTTTTCCAGATTCAATCTCTCATTATGCTCTCCAAAAACAAGAAAAATTGTCAGGTGTCATATGAAAAAATCAATAAAATACCCATTGTATTTGGATACAAAAGAGCGTAGATGGACGAAATTTGGATTCATTGGAGAAGGAGGAGAAAATGTAATTATGATGAGTGTTCAAAAATCTGAGATATCAAATGAAAGACAATTCGAGATAGTGAGTATGGAAGGAAATGAAGAAGAAGAAGAGAAAGTCAAAATCAGCAAATATGAGGATCACTATAAATTGATCAGCAGTGATGACAATGGCTGGGTAACTTTTTTTTTTGGAATTAAAGGTTATTGTAACAGCTCGTTTAGACTTTTGAAGATTTGAGGGTTCTATTGTAGCTTGGGGGTCCCTTCAATCTGTGCAAAAAGAACCCATATTTTCTAATAGCCCTGTATTACCTAGCGAAGGGACTCCTATTCTTTTCATGCAGGTTGAATGGATCCCTATTTTTCGAAGGGACCCCTATTCTAAAACAGAGCCGATTTGAGTTTGTAGGATAGTATTGTGTTTTCTATAGAATTCCACTCGATTTAATAATTATAATACCAGTCGGTTGTAACCGCCTAACGGCGGTTAACCTCCTGGTTTAGCTCATGTTGGCGACGATCCTTGGACTATAATTAAACACGAATTTCATTAGGTTGTTTCGAAAGTCTTTGACACTTTTACTTATATTTCAGCAGCCGTTAATCGACTTTTCTCAACTATGTTTCTATCCGATCGTAGGGTACCATCGACGCAATCCATATATTTTCCCCTTTTTCCATCATACTAATTGAACAATTTGACGATTAATTAAAGCGGTCACCAATGAAAATGAGAAGTGGGGTCTGCATGTAAACCCTATTAGGAGCTTTAGTCGGTCGCGACTACAGAACTTGAGAAATCGAACCCGAAAGAAATTTTTGTTCGTTTGCCAACTTGGGCATACAGAAGTCGGGGCGTTTTCGGAGAATGATTCTAAAATTTTCTTTCCATTAATATTAATGTTTAATACATTCAACCACAAAATATTATTTGTTTCCTTTAATCTGTTCATCGGGAAAAATTGAAATTCTCACAACTATCCTGAGCACAAAATCAAAAGTACGGTAGACAACGAGTAAAAAAGTCCAAGATTCCGAAATTGAATTTCTATTGTTTTCACAATACTTTAGGGTCTCACACTACCTATTCACCATATTTTCCTATCTCTTTGAAATCCGTTGACAGAACAGGGACCCCTTGATTGTCATGATGTTTAAAAAGTAATAATTTGAAGTTTTGCCTCGTAATCTTTGGATTTTCAGAGAACGGATCCGCCAATTTGTTGTTAAGAGATCGAAGACTCTAACGGTCAAAAAATCTTGTTGAATTCCATTCTCTCTGAAAACATTTTGTTTTGAAAAAAAAACTCGAGTTTTGTCAAAAAACGTTCAAGGGCGGATCCGCTAGGGTTTGCGATCAACAGACACACACACAGACACACAGAATCTTCTGATTGTTATTAGTAAAGATATTGATAGGCAAATTTCAACAAAGTTTCTTTTTTTAGTTTATTGGAACAGAAATTTAAAAAAAACGACTGAAATTAGAAGATATATTCTAAAAAACATACACTCAAAAATGGATCAATTTTTCAGATGTATGGATGCATTCTCGTTCTCGATCACATCACTTACGTATTCCGAAATAATATCGACACACTGTATTGCAACGATCCTTATTCGATGACCTATTTTCAGTATAAAGCACCCCTCCGAATGACATATTCCGGTTGTGAGGATTGCAATGATTATTGGGATTTGGTGAGGTACGAGAGGGAACATTCAGTCAAAACGGGCGGTTTACAATTACGCACCCGTCTTTCGAAAGGCTACGATTTCATTCTCACCAGAGAATACGAATACATTCGAGTGGAAAAAGCACAGTTCGCCCGATCAGATGACGTTCTTAAACTAGCAGAAAAGAGTAGAGAAGTTATTTTTGATGTATCCGAACTCTTATCAAAAGGTCTGAACACGATCTTCAATTGTTGGTTGCAACACCTTATTGATGGACTAAAGTTTCTATCGATTCGAATGAAATCGTACAAAGAATTCTCGGCTTTCAATGGAATTGAGCACAGATTAACGGATACAACAGAAGAAGTCAATTATAAGAGGTTAGTAACATCTTCATCAGATTCCAGTTCATTCCAATTTATTTTCAGTTATACCGGAGAATTATATCGACTGTCACCAGGAAAATGTCTTCGAAGGGATGATGGAGTCATCGCTCTATTCTCTTATGACCCTACTACACAAATTCTTAATTTCGGTGTTCTAAGTGGGTTAACCTTTTAATTTGATCCCAATACAAAAATTCTTAATTTTGGTGTTGAACCTATGCATGAAAGTAATTTTTACAATAAACAATTGTTTTTTTAATTTGAAATTTAAAGTTTCATTGAAAAAAAGAAATTCCTCAAATTCAGATTCGAAACTTTCATCAAAACCTGTTCTGAACCCAAAATCCTGGGATCCTGTTTCTTAAAATAAGGATTTTGAATTACTCGACAAAAACTAGGCGAGTTACAGTAGTTTTTATAATTCTGTGGCGAGACCCAAATACTCGAAAAAATCAAAATTATCGCTACCTATTCAAGATTTTACTCATAACAACCAGCTAAACCTCCTGAATTTAAAAATATCAAAAGTTTTCATCTACGACAAAAACTAGGTGAGTTACAGTAGTTTATATAATTCCGTGGTGAGACCCAAATATTCGAAAAAATCAAAATTATCGCTACCTATTCAAGATTTTACTCATAACAACCAGCTTAACCTCCTGAATCTAAAAATATCAAAAGTTTTCATCTACGACAAAAACTAGGCGAGTTACAGTAGTTTTTATAATTCCGTGGTGAGACCCAAATATTCGAAAAAATCAAAATTATCGCTACCTATTCAAGATTTTACTCATAACAACCAGCTAAACCTCCTGAATTTAAAAATATCAAAAGTTTTCATCTACGACAAAAACTAGGTGAGTTACAGTAGTTTATATAATTCCGTGGTGAGACCCAAATATTCGAAAAAATCAAAATTATCGCTACCTATTCAAGATTTTACTCATAACAACCAGCTTAACCTCCTGAATCTAAAAATATCAAAAGTTTTCATCTACGACAAAAACTAGGCGAGTTACAGTAGTTTTTATAATTCCGTGGTGAGACCCAAATATTCGAAAAAATCAAAATTATCGCTACCTATTCAAGATTTTACTCATAACAACCAGCTTAACCTCCTGAATCTAAAAATATCAAAAGTTTTCATCTACGACAAAAACTAGGCGAGTTACAGTAGTTTTTATAATTCCGTGGTGAGACCCAAATATTCGAAAAAATCAAAATTATCGCTACTTATTCAAGATTTAACTCATAACAACCAGCTTAACCTCCTGAATCTAAAAATATCAAAAGTTTTCATCTACGACAAAAACTAGGCGAGTTACAGTAGTTTTTATAATTCCGTGGTGAGACCCAAATATTCGAAAAAATCAAAATTATCGCTACTTATTCAAGATTTTACTCATAACAACCAGCTTAACCTCCTGAATCTAAAAATATCAAAAGTTTTCATCTACGACAAAAACTAGGTGAGTTACAGTAGTTTTTATAATTCCGTGGTGAGACCCAAATATTCGAAAAAATCAAAATTATCGCGAACCTGCTGACACCTGAGAAATCATACGAGAACTTTGAACTTCAGCAAAAATAAAACAAAATAGTTTGCAAAAGATAAAAGTCGTCAGAGGGAATCGAACTCATGTGTCGGCCCGCCACCAGATCCGTACCGCCCCTCTTGACCCCTCGACCACCGACGCTCGATTTTTCAGTCGCCGGAAAGGCGATCAGGAGAGTGGGAGAGAACGGATTCTGCTAGAAAAGGTCAGGATTCGTGAAGACAAAACCTTCGAACACAAAAAAAGTTTGAATTTCAGAAGACGTCAGAATATTGATTTTTTGGAATCCAGTCAATATGGGAATTAAATCAACAGAAATTGAATTAAGAGCAATATTAACGTCATGAAATCCCTGGAAATCGATTATGGATCCAGAGAATCCCGGGATTCAGAATTCAGAAGACGTCGATAAATCGATTTTTTTCTGACCACAATTCAATGAATACAGTAATCTAGAAAAAAATTAAATCAACGAATTTAGTTTGCGTTCGAGGGTCGGGACGGATAACCGGGATGAGCGGGGCAACAAGAGATTAAGCTTTGGCTAGAGGTGGGCGGAGTCTGCAACCAGAAAGTTTAAAAGTGGGCGGAGCCAAAGGGTTACTGTACCTTTTTGGAGCTGGACGAAGAGATCGGAATGACGAATAGAATGAGATAGGATCAAGACAGTCGAGGGTCTCAATAAGAAATATCGATTTGTTGGAAGGAGTACGGTAGGTTACTTTTTTGAAAGAATTTTAAACCTTCTGACATTTTGAAATCATACGAGAACTTTGAACTTCAGCAAAAATAAAACAAAATAGTTTGCAAAAGATAAAAGTCGTCAGAAGGAATCGAACCCATGCGGCGGGCCGCCGCCAGATCCGTACCACCCCTCTTGACCCCTCGACCACCGACGCTCGATATTACAGCAGCCGGAAAGGCGTTGAGGAGAGTGGGAGAGAACGGATTCTGCTAGAAAAGGTCAGGATTCGTGAAGAAAAAATCTTCGAACACAAAAAAAGTTTGAATTTCGGAATTCTGAATTCTGAATTCCAGAAGACGTCAGAATATTGATTTTTTGGAATCCGGGCAATATGGGTATTAAATTAACGGAAACTGAATGAGGAGCAATACGCACGCCATAAAATCCCTGGAAATCGATTCTGTATCCAGAGAATCCCGGGATTCAGAATTCAGAAGACGTCAAGAAATCGATTTTTTTTCTGACCAAAAATCAATAAATTTAAGTACAATTATCTTCAAAAAATTTGAAATTCTGTTTAATTTCCAGAAAATCAACGTGGCACCCGTGACCTTGACCTCGCTGCCACGTGGAATTCCAACCTCGCCCTCCCCTCCCGGGGTCAAAAAAATCACTTCCACATGTTTCTCTCGAAGATTCGTTGGTCTCTTCTCGAAGAGCGCAAAATGGTGAGTTCAACATCGGATTACGGTATCTACAGTAATTCCCTGTTTAGAAAAATTTTTTTTTGAAAATTTTTCTGAAAACAAAAAAATTTTTCCAAAATAAAAAATTTCCAAAGAAACAATTTTTTTCTATTGGAATTTTCTGTAGTTTGTTCCCGCCGCAAAACAAAAATATTTTTTTTTCTGAAAAAAAAAGCGAGTTTCATCTGAATATCCTGCTTTGTTTTTGAGCTGTTCTATAGTGAAATTTAATTGCTCTCGGCAAATAAATTTTGTTTAAAATTATTTTTCAGTGATTTTATGTTTTTAAAACTATTTATCGCCCCTCGCAAAGCGAAAAAAACATTTTGAAATTCAAAGCGCCGCCACATTCCGTGCGCAGTGGAGCGCGCTTCCACTATTTCAGTTAAAATTTTTAATTCATCTGAAACTCGCTTTTCCGCCATTTTTTACCATTCTTTAATCTTTTTTGATCTTTTTCTGTTTAAAATTTTGAGAAATCAACCGCCCGCGCGTTTTGAGCATCGAAACAACCAAAACAAATGCTGAAATTCCACTTTTTTGACCAAAAAACCGCCGGAACACCATTTTTTGCCGGAAAACCCTTTTTTTCAGCGATAAAAAATTATTTTGTGTTGCTTAATCAATTTTTACGCTTTTAAAACTATATTTCAGCCAGAAATCCTCCGAAATCTCAGTGGAAGCCGTCAGTTTTCGATTTTCGCAAAAAAATTAATTTATTCAATATTTAATTTTTTTTTTCCAATATTTATTTAATTTTTTCGCATTTTTTAAACGTTCCCTTGTGAAAAATGGATGTTTTTCAGTAAGAAATCAAGGTTCAATTGAGCTACCCGCAAAAATTCATTGGAAAGTCGATAAAAATTAAAAAAAAATTGCCAAAATTCAAAAAAAGGCATTTTCTACAATTTTCTCCACCGGGAATGAATCTTTTTCTTCTGTAAAAATTCCTTTGTTTCGACCTCTATTTTTCCCGTTCTGAATGGGCCCTGGTCAAAGAAAAAACACAAGCTCCGCCCACTTTAGACCGCTTACCCTCGTCTCCCGAAACCGCTTGCCTATTTTTGTATCAGTTTTATTTTTTTTCTTACAGAAACTAACAAAACAATTATGTATTTTTTTTCAAGTTGAATATTGCATTATTCAAAATCCTAGAAACCTCCAAGAGCCTCCAGACTCCTTGAAATTCCTAACATATGGGTTTTCTGGATTTGTTCAATTTTTTTAGTACTTCCATGTATTCTCGGCTAGAATAAGGAGTCCTAAGCCTATTTTCACCCTCGAAATCACTCGCTTCCATCTAATTCTCCCCACTTTCAGCTCTCAACAATGGCGCCGACGACTAGGAAAATAAAACACCCCCGACTCCAAAAAGCCCTCTGCCGAATCCGCAATAAATGGATTGCAGAGAATGAGTCTGCCCTGCCCCCGACAGCGGTGAGGATTTTCCCTCTTTTTTAGGGCTAACAAATGGTTTTTCCACCTGGCGGCCTAGGTTTGGTTTTCTACGCCACGAGACTGACTCCGTTCAATTTAGCTTGCCGGGAGCTACGCTGAAATCCGCGTTTTCTCACTCTAGAATCATCTAGAATCCATTATTATTGATTCTGCAGTTATTTCAAGCGGAGAATGCTTTTTTTCATACTAGAATCCTTCCGAATCTATGGGTTCCTAATCTTGACGTTTTTCCGATTTCTTTGAATATTTAAAGATTCTCACGGTTTCTAGGGTAGAATTTGAGATTTCTGAGATATTCTGAGCCTGTTTTCACCCCCAAAATCACTCATTTCTATCGCAATCTCCCCCTAATCCTCCCATTTTTCAGATTCCTCGTCGTTCAATGGCTCAAACAAGAGCCTCCGGAGGCCCTGCGGCGAAAGAAAAGAAGCGTCTGGAAAAGGCAGAGACGGGTATGAAGGAACTGGACGACGCGTGGAGGAATGAGGATTGGGAGGTGAGGATTCTGATGAAAATGGACTTTACTGGGCTAAAAACAGTCGATTTTACTCTAAAAATTGCCTTTCTTGAGCAAAAATGACCCATTTTAAGCCATTTTCAATAAAATCCCTCATCTTCCAGGCATTCAACGACGCGTGTTCCTGGTGTGAAAAGAACCTCTCAGCAAATCAGCGAAATTCAATCGAAAACCCTCTCTATCGATTCGCCATTCAAAAATGTGTCGACAAGACGAAGGATCGAGAGGCGATGAAGATGATGAAACCTGAATATAAATTAATTTTGAAGCAGAAGCTGGCCAGAAATAGAAAAATTCAATATGCTCAGCTGGATTATGTTTTGAAATCCTATTTCAGTGAGGTAAGGATGGGAAACGAAGCCTTGCACAGCCTGGAAACCGAGAGTATGCCTGAAAAGGGCTCTGAATAGGCGGAAAAGACCTTAAACTAGCTTATAATAAGCCTAAAATAACTAGAATAGGCCTAAATCAGCTTTGAAAAGAGCTTTAAAGAGCCTCAAAAGGCCTCGAATATGACCAAAATATTCCCATAATGACCCTAATTCACTCCCAAAAATCATTCCTTCAGCTACAATTTAAGCCTTAAAAAGGCCCTATCTAGGCCTAAAACAAAAGAAAACAGGTCAAAATTATCCTGTAAAGGCTTAAACTAGCTTAAAATAGGCGATAAAACGCTTTAAGCAGCTTAAAAGGGCCTTAATTAGATGAAAAAATGCCTACATTAGCCTAATTTAGGCCTAAAATGGGTCTGAAAAGGCTAAAACAAACCGAGACAGCCTAAATTCCCCTTCCAGAACCCCCATTAACCCTATTTTTTCTTCCAGGACGTATCCCTAGATGATCTATTGCTCACTACCGAACACCTTCGTCTCCCATTCGATTTCCAACTGGAAAACTGTGATGAGGAGATGCTTCGGTGCATGGAACTGTCCCAATTCTTCGTATCAATGAGAAAAATCTTGCTTTGGAACGAGAATATCAAGGGTGAGCAATTGAAGAAAGACCTCCACGAAGGTCTCGATGGATTCCGAAGATCCACTTACAAAATGATCTCGAATCTTCTGGAAACGGCTCTCCAAGAGGAGGAGCACGAAAAAGCTGCTCATTGCAACGCCAGGCTCTCGGAATTCCCAATAACTGAGCATACGATAACAGAATTGGTCAGGGCGTTCTTCGTCGGGAATACAGATATGAGTTATAAAAGGGATTCGAAGAAGGGAGGAGAGGATCAGAAAGAGGATGAGGAAGGGGAGCCGGAGGAGCCGGAAGAGGAGAAGGAGGAAGAGAAGGAGGACCCGGAGAAAGATCTAGATGAGGATGAGGAGCCGAACGACGAGGAGGAGGCTCAAAGGATCCGTATGGAGGCCCTATTCAGACAAAACACCCATATCTATGAGTGGGATCCGATGGATCAGCTAGAAGTGCTCTCAGCCTTGAAAGAAGTCGTCCATGGCCTCCCAATCATTAGGGAATGGTTCCAGAAAAATGCCAACACGGAACAGTTGACGGGGCTGTGGTTCAAAGAAGCTAAGATCACCAAGAAGGTGAGCAATGGGGGAAAATAGCCTAGAAAACTGGGATAGGAAGGCTTAAAACAGGTCTGAAAGTCTCAGCGCTGAACTAAAATGGTTTAGAATAGGTCTAGAATAGCTAACAAACGTTGGAAATCCTTTAGAATCCATGGATTCGATGGAATTCCAACGGGGAACCGGTATGGATTCGTATCGGGGTTCTTCTGCTTTAATATGAAGGATTTAGGTGAATTGGAAAATCTGAAGATGTCTAAAGCTAAGGTTCGCGTTTTCCCATCCGAGAATCATCTAGATATCTTCAGAATACTAGCTTTTCATCGATTTTTTGAAGGATTATGAGTTTGAATAAGAGATTCTGAAGTTATTTCAAGCGGGATATACCTATTTTCATCCTAGAATCATCCAGGATCCTTTCCACCTCTGAAGTCACTTATTTCACCCAAAAATAGGTCTAAAATAACCTGAAAAGCTTGAAAAATGGCTTAGAGAATGGGTTTTGAAACCTAACAACCATTATTAGCCTAAAGATACTTCAAAAATCACTTAAATCGCCTCAATAGCCTGAAAATGAGCCTAAACCTCCCGAAAACCGCCCAAATCCAATCATTTTCCTCTTCCAGATGGATCAAATCGAGAAACAACTCTTGGAAATGGCCCCCATCGAAAACACTGACGATATGACACGAAATCAGACGCGGGAAGCCGAAAGAATCGCCCGTCGACGTGCCCTCGACAAAGATCTGAATTATCTGAAAGAGGAGCTAGAAGAAAATCGACAAGCGGCCGCCCGTAAACGAGACGATTTAAAGAACATTGTCCGCGTTGTATCGATTGGAACTGACCGGCATCTCAGGAAATACTACTGGTTTACGTATTCGGCCGATGCTGGCATCTGGGTTCAAGATGTGAGTTTTTAGAGGGATCCAGGGGGCTAGAAGAGGTCTTGAAAGCCAAAAAAAGGGGTCGAAAACGAGGAAAATAGCCTAAAACAGCCAAAAATAGCCCGGAAAATCCCAAAAATAGCTTAGAATCCATAAAATCCGGCCTAAGCCAACCTAAAATAGGCCTAGAAAGACCATTTTCGATTCCTTAGGAATAGGACTTTAATAGGAGCTTTTGGTGCCTTTTGGAGCAAAAACTAGGCCTAAAAAGCCTTAATTTATTTCAACCTCAAACCCCATTTTTTATCTTTCAGTTCGGAACGACTTCCTACGAAAAATGGGTCCAAGACTGCTACGACAAGGGATTACCATATGTGGAGACGCCCGACGTTGAGAATCGTCCCGAATACAAGGATTTGTGAGTTTTTCTCGGCTTTTTTAGACGAAACGTGCCCGCTGAGCCGGAGATTCTGAATATTAGAGCGAAAACCGGGGATTTTTAGCCTGAAATTGAGGATTTTCAGCGGTTTTCATTGGAAAAATAGGGGTTTTCTGTCAAAAAAAGTTGAACATTGCTCATTTTTCCACTGGAATCCCGGGTTTTTGATCGGAAAACTTGTGGATTCCATGTGAAATCGCCTATTTTCGTTTGGAGAATGAAGATTTTTCATCCCACCGAAGTCTTAACAATCCAGAATCCCAATCTGTTCCCCATCCTCACCCCTGGAAATCATCCCTAAATCCAGAACTCCTCCTTAAAAAAACTCAGAATTCTCCCCCTTGACTACAGGATTTCTATTCCTCCACAAAAGACCTGGATACCAATCTGTTCCTCCTCCTCCCCAACAGGATTCTCCTCTTGACTCTCCCCCAAACCACCCCCTGAAATCCTGGAAATCCTAGAATGCCTCCTCCTCCTTCTCATCCTAATTTCATTCCAGACCTTTCCCATCTGAAAAATCCACCGAAAAATGGGATAAACTGGATTTTCCCACATTTCTTCGTCAATTAATCGGTGACCTCAAAAAGAATGGAAAGAGAGAGAAGCCCCTGAAGAAATATCTTCTCAACAATCTCGACTACATTCTGGCGAGTATCGAAAAGGAGAAACCAGTGGAGAAGAAGGAAAAGATCGCAGAGAATTCAAAAGACGTCGAGATGGAAGAGGCAGAGGAACAGGAGGATCCACAGAAAACGAATCGATTCCAAGGGCCCTATGGATCACTTCAACAGACTATGATGGAGTTACTCACCGATTGGCAAGCATCGGGAATCACAAAGATAGTCGATACGCAAGGATTCGAGACGAAACTTCGACAAGCTAATAGAATGGAGGAGATGGTACGGTACCACCTTTCTAAAAGAAGGGATTTAAGCCTGAGCAATCCTGGATCTAGGCTGGAATTCAGAAGAAAATCCGGTTTTCCTGGTCCTAAAATGGGTATTTTAGGCTTATTTTGACCGGGAAAAGCTGGATTTTTGCTTTAGAATGAGGTTTTTTGCCAGTAGATCTCTCTTTAGGCTTAAAAATAGAAGGGATTTAAGCCTGAGCAATCCCCTGAAATCGTGGATCTAGGCTGGAATTTGGGAAAGCTGGATTTTCACCTAAAAACTGATGTTCTAGCCCCATTTTGACCATAAAATCGGGTTTTTTGGCTATTTTTAGGCTTAAAACGGGGTTTCTAGCCTCAATTTGACTTGGAAAACCGTATTTATGGGCCCCTACAGTATCCCCACTACAGTATCCCTTCTACAGTATCCCTTCTACAGTACCCCTTAATCATCATTTTGACTTGGTTATTAATGGGACTACAGTAATCTAGGATAGGCTACAGTATCCCACTACAGTATCCCCATTTCAGAAGACGCTCGTCAACGAACTGACCGCATCGATCCCTGAATCGTGTCTCATCGAGAAGTTTCCACAACAGGTGGCCATTGCTAAAAGTGAGTTTTTTTCTTTGAACCGCCCATCTTCTTCTTTCTTTTCAGAATGCTTCTCTCACCTCAAAATCCATCGATTCCATAAACTAGTCAACGAGGCGACGAATCCCTCTTGTCTTCACATGCTTCTCGCCTATTTCGACGCCCGAATTGATCAACAGAAAACGCTGACTGAAATGGTAAGTGTGGGGGCGGAGCCTAGACTCTCAAAGTGGGCGGAGCCTAGAAGAGTTTTTTCCAGCCGTGCCAAGTATGCCGTCGTAAGCAAGGAACCAGGAAGCTGATGTGTAAACAATGCGCCGCCGTCTACCATATCCAATGCCATCGACCGACGATCAGCCGGGAGCTCTACGAGGAGGAGGAATTCAAGGAGGGGTTAGTATCCCTTTTCCCCCGGGTTTCTAGACCCAAAACCCACTTTTTTCGATCCCATGACCTAGTTTTTCCCACGTGGTGGCCTATGTTCAGATTTCTAGGCCACGAGACTATCACCATTAGATTTGGCTCTTCGAGACGGTTCAGAAAAGTACCCACAAGCCTATATTCTGGGCAGTTTTGGGATTTCGCGTCCCGCCACGAAATTATAGAAACTACCGTAGCCCGGGTATTTTTGGGCCGATTTTTATGAAAATAATTTTTCTGGATTCAGGAGACTAAGCCGGTTTGAATGAGTATAATCAAGACCAGGTTATGACGATTTTGAATTTTTAGCGGGTCCCACCACGAAAACCAGCTACCGTAATCTCGTGGCGAGACCCAAAAAATTCAAAATTATTGGAATCTCGTCATGATTATACTCATTCAAACCGGCTTAGTCTCCTGAATCCAAAAAATAGTTTTCAGAAAAATCCACCGAAAATTAGCCGGGTTACGGTACCTTTTCTGATTTCGTGGCGAGACCCGAAAATCCAAATTGCTCAGAATATAGGCTTGTGGGTAGTTTTCTGAACCGTCTTGACGAGCCAAATCCAATGGTGATAGTCTCGTGGCCTAGAAATCAAAACCCAGGCCACCAGGTGGCAAAAACTAGGCCATGGCTGTATTTTGCGGTTTGTGAGCTTTTAGAAACGGTTTTTTTCCAGGTGGTGGTGTGCAAAGTGCACAAAAGAGAAGCGACGTCGTCAGCTAATTGAAGCCAAGGAGCAAAGAGAAAAAAAGAAGCAGGAGCAGGGATCGGCGACGACTACTGATGACGATGACGAGGAAGAGGAGTTGAAGACGCTCCCAACAAGATCAGCCAAACGAAAAGCTTTCAATCTAAATAGGGATTGGCCAAAAAATTATTTGAGTCTCAAAAGTGTACGAAAACAAAAATTAATCCGTCGTGTAAATCAATCTCCGGCGTCTCCTCCACCAAAGGGGTTAAGGAAAGCGGCGAGTCCGAAAAATTCCGCTCTTTCCGGTCATATTCCCGGGTTTTCTGACCCAAAACCCAGTATTTTTGACCCCATGGCCTAGTTTCCCCCACCTGGCGGCCTAGGTTTGGTTTTCTACGCCACGAGACTGACTCCGTTCAATTTAGCTTGCCGGGAGCTACGCTGAAATCCGCGTTTTCTCACCCTAGAATCATCTAGAATCCATTATTATTGATTCTGCAGTTATTTCAAGCGGAGAATGCTTTTTTTCATACTAGAATCCTTCCGAATCTATGGGTTCCTAATCTTGACGTTTTTCCGATTTCTTTGAATATTTAAAGATTCTCACGGTTTCTAGGGTAGAATTTGAGATTTCTGAGATATTCTGAGCCTGTTTTCACCCCCAAAATCACTCATTTCTATCGCAATCTCCCCCTAATCCTCCCATTTTTCAGATTCCTCGTCGTTCAATGGCTCAAACAAGAGCCTCCGGAGGCCCTGCGGCGAAAGAAAAGAAGCGTCTGGAAAAGGCAGAGACGGGTATGAAGGAACTGGACGACGCGTGGAGGAATGAGGATTGGGAGGTGAGGATTCTGATGAAAATGGACTTTACTGGGCTAAAAACAGTCGATTTTACTCTAAAAATTGCCTTTCTTGAGCAAAAATGACCCATTTTAAGCCATTTTCAATAAAATCCCTCATCTTCCAGGCATTCAACGACGCGTGTTCCTGGTGTGAAAAGAACCTCTCAGCAAATCAGCGAAATTCAATCGAAAACCCTCTCTATCGATTCGCCATTCAAAAATGTGTCGACAAGACGAAGGATCGAGAGGCGATGAAGATGATGAAACCTGAATATAAATTAATTTTGAAGCAGAAGCTGGCCAGAAATAGAAAAATTCAATATGCTCAGCTGGATTATGTTTTGAAATCGTTTTGAAATCGAAATCGTCATCGACGAGGACGATGATGAGGAAGGGGAGAAGGAGGAAGGATCAGAAAAGGCAAATGGACACTCGACGACGCCTGTGGTAAGATTTTAGGGAGACTCTTCTTCTCAGAAGACGTGGAATTCCATGGGGAGGAGGGATCCGAAATGGATTCTGATGACTTTTTTTGTTTAAAATGGGGTTTAAGGCTAGTAATAGGGATTCTTGAAAGATTTAAAACTGAATTCCGCGTTTTTCTACCCCAGAATCGTCTAGAATCCTTCAGAATCCTCCTAGGATCCATGGATTTTCATTCAGGGATAAACTAGAAATTTTTTAGGATTTTTTGAATTTTTTTTGGGATTCTAAGATAGAATTTGGGGGTTTTGTAAAGATTTTTGACTCAAATTAGTTGTTTTTCATGGATTTTTATAGATTTTTCTAGTATTTTTGGGGATTCTGGGATAGAATTAAAGATTTTGAAGTGTTTTCCAAGTGAAGAACCGCTGTTTTTTATCCTAGAAGTCTCCGGGATCCTCTAGAATACATGGATTCCAAGGAAATTCAATAATGGATAAAAATGGGATTTTTCGAATTTTTTGAAATTATTCTAGGATTCCAGGATAAAATAAAGTGTTTTTAGTTTTCTTTCACCCCAAATCACTCATTTCATCGTTTTCTCCCCCTAATCCAGCCCATTTTCAGCTTTCTCGTCGTTCAACGTCTCCACTGCGTGCATCAGCTGATCCACCGGAATCTCCGTGAGTCTTTGGGAAGAGTCTCTGGAAGACTCAAATTTCCATTCAAAAATGCAACAAAAAACCGGTTTTTCCAGCCAAAAGCCACGTCATCAGACTGATTGTCGCTATTTTGCCAATGGGATATGCTCCAAAGGCAATGCGTGCTCGTAAGTTCACCTTGAAATTAGGGATATTTCTGAAAAAAATGATTTTAAGGGTTGTGCACGAAGAGGCGACTCAAAACGAGAATAGCTGTCAGTTCAAGTCGATTGGAAAATCTCCAGACAAGGATTCGTCGGATCCAGATTTGACTGATCAAGTGCTTCCGCAAATGTCTTCCGTGCCAGCACCCAATTCGTCTCATGTTCTCGACCACACATCTGCCATCGCTCAGAACTGGGATGTCCAGGTTGTCAATTCGGATCTTGATAAGTTAGTCTTCTTTGCTTATCATCTAAAACTTCTTCGAGACGTCTTAGAACCATCTAGAATCATTTGGGACGTTCTAGAACTATCTGGGACGTTCTAAAACCATGCTCTGCTCCGCCTCCTCTTGATACAGTAGTCCCACCATATTTTTTTGAATAGGCTCCGCCCCTTTTTGATACAGTAAGCTCGTCATATTTTTTGAATTAGGCTCCGCCCCCTTTCAATACAGTAAGCTCACCATATTTTTTGAATTAGGCTCCGCCCCCTTTCAATACAGTAATCCCACTATACTTTTTAAAAATAAGCTCCGCCCTCATCTCGATACAGTAATCCCACTATATTTTTTAAAATAAGCTCAGCTCTCATCTCGATACAGTAATCCCACCATTTTTTAAAAATAGGCTCCGCCCCTTTTTGATACAGTAATCCCACCATTTTTTAAAAATAGGCTCCGCCCCTTTTTGATACAGTAATCCCACCATATTTTTTAAAATAAGCTCCGCCCTCATCTCGATACAGTGATCCCACCATTTTTTAAAAATAGGCTCCGCCCCTTTTTGATACAGTAATCCCACCATTTTTTAAAAATAGGCTCCGCCCCTTTTTGATACAGTAATCCCACCATATTTTTTAAAATAAGCTCCGCCCTCATCTCGATACAGTGATCCCACCATTTTTTAAAAATAGGCTCCGCCCCTTTTTGATACAGTAATCCCACTATATTTTTTGAAATAAGCTCCGCCCCCTCTTAATACAGTGATAACAGTTTCACTATGAGAGGGGGAGGGCGGAGCTTATTTTAAAAAATATGGTGGGATTACTGTATCGAAAGGGGGCGGAGCTTGATTTAATAAATATAGTGGGATTACTGTATCGAGAGGGCGCGGAGCTTATTGTAAAAAAATATAGTGGGATTACTGTATCGAAAGGGGGCGGAGCTTATTTTAAAAAATATAGTGGGATTACTGTATCGATAGGGGCGGAGCTTATTTTAAAAAATATAGTGGGATTACTGTATCGATAGGGGGCGGAGCTTATTTTAAAAAATATAGTGGGATTACTGTATCGATAGGGGGCGGAGCTTATTTTAAAAAATATAGTGGGATTACTGTATCGAAAAGGGGCGGAGCTTATTTTAAAAAATATAGTGGGATTACTGTATCGATAGGGGGCGGAGCTTATTTTAAAAAATATAGTGGGATTACTGTATCGATAGGGGGCGGAGCTTATTTTAAAAAATATAGTGGGATTACTGTATCGAAAAGGGGCGGAGCTTATTTTTAAAAGTATAGTGGGATTACTGTATCGATAGGGGGCGGAGCTTATTTTAAAAAATATAGTGGGATTACTGTATCGAAAAGGGGCGGAGCTTATATTAAAAAATATAGTGGGATTACTGTATCGATAGGGGGCGGAGCTTATTTTAAAAAATATAGTGGGATTACTGTATCGAAAAGGGGGAGCGGAAAATATAGTGATTATTTTCGATAAAAAAATATGGTGGGATTACTGTATCGAAAAGGGGCGGAGCTTATTTTTAAAAGTATAGTGGGATTACTGTATCGATAGGGGCGGAGCTTATTTTAAAAATATAGTGGGATTACTGTATCGAAAAGGGGCGGAGCTTATTTTAAAAAATATAGTGGGATTACTGTATCGATAGGGGGCGGAGCTTATTTTAAAAAATATGGTGGGATTACTGTATCGAAAAGGGGCGGAGCTTATTTTAAAAAGTATAGTGGGATTACTGTATCGATAGGGGGCGGAGCTTATTTTAAAAAATATGGTGGGATTACTGTATCGAAAAGGGGCGGAGCTTATTTTAAAAAGTATAGTGGGATTACTTTATCGATAGGGGGCGGAGCTTATTTTAAAAAATATAGTGGGATTACTGTATCGATAGGGGGCGGAGCTTATTTTAAAAAGTATAGTGGGATTACTGTATCGATAGGGGGCGGAGCTTATTTTAAAAAGTATAGTGGGATTACTGTATCGAGAGGGGGCGGAGCTTATTTTCAAAAATATGGCGGGATTACTGTATCGAGAGGGTCGGAGCTTATTTTAGAAAGGCGGTGAGATTACTGTATCGAGAGGGGGCGGAGCTTATTTTGATTGGATATTTTTGGAAAAAATGATTTTAAGGTCTGTGCACGAAGAGGCGACTCGAAACGAGAACATTTGTCAGTTCAATTCTACTGGAAACTCATCGGACAAGGTTTCGTTTGATCCCTCAAAACTCGAATAAAAATAGGATTTCTCGGATTTGTAGAATTTTTTTTCAAAAGTCTAGGCCAGAATTAGATGTTCTGAAGGGGGTTTCGAGTTAAAAATTGCACTTTTTAGTCTCAAATTTATCTACATATTATTGTAAGCAGCATGCAAAAAGTAAATGTGCTTACATTTGTTGGATAAGTATTTTTGATGTGAGAATCATGATAAAGTTGATGTACGTATGTGGGAAAGAGAATAGTGTTGCTTTCATGGATGGGAGCCTTTCTTTTGTTTTTTTAGTTTGTTTTTTTTTGCAGTCGAACGTTCCACCCGGTTCTCAATTTCCCGAATTTTCGAACCAAGATATTTCCGAAAGCTTGCTGAATTCGGTGGGCATCGATGAAGTTTATGAAGCAGCTGAAAATCTTCTGAAGACGTTCGCCAATTGGGAATTCAATGGTGAAGCGGAATCCGAGCAGGTTTGTTTTTCAGTTCTTGCTCTGATAGTCTCAGGATTAAAAATAGTGATTGCGGAGCCATTTCGAGAAGTACATATCCCGTTTCCATCCTAGAATCCTTCAGCAATCTTTCAGAATCCATGATATCCATGATAACTTGGATAAAAACGGGATTTTTCCTAATTTTTGAGACTTTTTCAGAATTCTGGGCGAGATTTTGAGATTCAAAAGTGATTTTCAAGTTGAAAACTGCATTTCTCGATACCAAAATTCTGAAGGATTCTGATGAAAATGGACTAACCTAGGCAGAACTTAAATTTTTCCGGGTTCTTTACACTTTTTTTGGGATTCTAAGCTAGAATTTAAGATTCTGAAAGGATTTTTGACCTAAAAGAGTTTTTTTGCATTCTGAATGCGTCAGGGTCGTTCAGAATCTATGGATTCTCTATGGATTCTGTTTGAGGATAAAGTACGGATTTCGTTGTGTTCTTAGGGATCGACATCGGTAACGTTTGTAGAATTTCTCGGGTCGTTGCTTCCCGTCTTAACTTGATAAGCCCTCTCTTGAATGTGTCGAAGAATCTTTCATCCTTTCCATTGCTCTGTGGATGGAATAGTGGTGAACGAAGGTGTCGAATCCCTCTTGATGAGCGGAATTGTTCAAATTCTGAAAACATGAATTACTTGAAAAACGGCCTAGAAGGGCCTGGTTCAGTGATGTAAGTATAGAATAGGGCTAAAACAGGTAAACAGGAGAAGAAATGTGAAAATGGGTCAAAATCCGAAAAGTCCCTCGTCAGTACATCATCAATAGGATTGGTTTGGGTTTCCATGTCCCACGAGACAATCCGCGCGCCAAGAGCTTTCGAAACGGTATATTAAAGAGTAAAAAAATATGTTTTCATTCAAAACAAACGTGTTTCAAGCGAAAAAACAAGAAGCATTAATAAGCACTCAATAAATACAGTACACACTTTTCTGCGTGTTATGAAACTACGGTTAACCCAGTTAGAACACCGAAATTAAGCATCATTGTATTGGGATCAAAGGAGAATAAAGCGATGACTCCATCATCTCTCCGGAGACGTTTCCCTGGTGACAGTCGATATAATTCTCCTGTGTAACTGAAAATGAAATTGGAACTTTTCGATAATTAGGGGTTCTTACCTCTTAAATTTGACACCATTTGTTCCATCCGTTAATCTGTGTTCAATTCCTTCAAAAGCCAAGAATTCTGTGTAGGATCTCATTCGAATCGATAGAAACTTTAGACCATCAAAACGGTGTTCCAACCAATAATTCAAAATCGTGTTCATACCCTTTGAAAAGAGTCCGGATTTGTCTAAAACTACTTCTTTACTCTTTTCTGCTAGTTTAAGAACGTCATCTGATCGGGCAAACTGTGCTTTTTCTACTCGAATGTATTCGTATTCTCTGGTAAGAGTGAAATCGTAGCCTTCCGGTAGACGGGTTCGTAATTGCAAACCGCCCGTTTTGGCTGACATTTCACATTCGTAACTAACTAAATTCCAATAACCGATGAATTCCTCACCACCGGAATATGTCATTCGGAGGGGTGCTTTATGCTTAAAAAAGGCCATCGAATAAGGACAGTTGCAATACAATGTGGTGACATCTTTTCGGAATAGATTAGTGATGTGGTTGAGAACGAGAACGCATCCAAGAATCTGAAAACAGGAATTGATTCATTTTCGAATTCATGTTTCTTATAATATCTTCTAAATTGGGTCGTCAATAGGGTTCCCTCCACAGGAAAAGTTCATAATAGGCTCAACAAGTAAATCAAGGACCCCTATTTTTTGAGATCTTGTAATACCTGGCGGCATGACTGTTCATTTCATTATCTTTCTGCCTTTTTTTCGAACGAGCTGTTACAATAACTATCATTTCCAAACAAAAATTACCCATTCATTGTCATCACTTCTGAGCAATGCATAGTGATCGTCATATTTGCTGATTTTGACTCGCTTTTCTTTTTTTCCTTTTAAATTCACTATCTCGAACTTTCTTTCATTGGATATCTCGGTTTTTAGAACACTCATCATAATCACATGTTTTCCTTCTTCCCCAATGAATCCGATTTTCATGCATCTACGCTCTTTTGTATCCATATATAATGGGTATTTTATTGATTTTTTCATATGACATTTGACAATTTTTCTTGTTTTCGGAGAGCATAATGAGAGATGTAATCTGAAAATTGGCGAGAATTTAGAATAGAAAAAGAAGATGAACTTACATTTCATTCAATTCCAATTGACTCAATATCTCATCGAAAACGACGTCTGTCACTTTTAAAAGTGGAAATTGAGTGGTCATTGTAGATCAATGGATAGAGAGGGAAAGGGAGAGAGAGAGAGAGAGGGGGATGCAAGACGTCTGACACTAAACAAAAATGAAAGAATGAGAGGGACTACGAGAGGTTCTGAACAGAGACATGAAAGAGGAGGGGCGAATGAGAGGTCGGAGCATCGTAGTGCACCTAGTTTTAGTGGGTACTGTGTGCAGAAAGAATGCCACAGAAACCCCAAAAATCCATAATAGGGAGTCATTCAACGAGAAAATGCGAGGAATTTATTCCAAATTGACATTTTCTGAATGAAAAACTGAATATTCTGTTGGTAAATTCTTCTTCTGAGTCGATAAACGACAGAAATAGCCTAACAGAACGCTTTGAAATGTGTAATCAGGGCTTTCAGACATCATCATAAATCAGGGCAGGGACGTTTGAAAAATGTTTGACAAGTCTCTTGATATTAGAAAGAAATAGAAGAAATAAAGACAAAACGTTTGACTCAGGTCCCCTAGGACTTTTTTCCATTCGAAAAAAGCTTTTAGCGATGTTTCTTGATTTTTCACCTACCGAAAACCTTAATTTCAGCCACAGCGAATTCTGAGTCACTTGCATGGAGTAGAAAGGATGGAGGATGTCCCCAGACAGAATCCAGATGACGAGGATTTGCTGATGTTGTTCACGAACTACGAGCAAGAAATACCTGTAGGTTTTTTCCTCTCTTTTGGGAGAACATAGGTTGTTTAATCCTGGAATCAAGAATTTTCCAAAAAATACCCGAGAAATCCCGCTTTTCCTGGTCATTTTCCGGCAGTTTGAACCAAAAACACTATTTTTGGGTCCCATGACCGAGTTTTCGCCAGCTGGTGGCCTGGGTTTCCATTTCTAGGCCACGAGATTAACCATTAGATTCGGCTCTTCGAGACGGTTCAGAAAAGTGCCTACTAGCTGGTAATTTGAGCAATTTTGATGATTAGGTCTCACCACGAAAATTTAAAAGTACCGTAACCCGGCCAGTTCCTATCGGATTCTCATGAGAAGGTTTGTTTTTCGGTTTAGGAGGCTAAACCGGTTTGAATGAATATAATGACTGGGTTACTGTAATTTTAAGACACGTTTTCTGCCGTAACCCCGTCAGTTTTCAGTTTTTCGACTTGAAATATGTATTTTCGGATTCAGACAGTTGAGGCGGTTGGAATGAGTATAATCATGACTGGGTTACTGTAATTTTAAGATTTTGGGTCCCGACACGAAAACACGTTTTCTACCGTAACCCCGTCAGTCTTCAGTTTTTTGACTTGAAATATGTATTTTCGGATTCAGACAGTTGAGGCGGTTGGAATATTTGAAGCATTATTAATGCACAAGAAATTCATTTTCGATCGTAAAAAGTAGTTTTGAATCATTTCAGGAAGTTCGCGCTTTTTTCGAGCGTTTCAAAACTTCGGCCGTCTTTGCGAGTCTTCAAGCTATCAATACTGGAGGTCTCGAGATTCCTTCTGTTGATCAAATCGACAGAAACTTAAGTGAATATAAATCAATTGAAGCTGTGAGATTTCAGCTTCAAATGCTTGTGACAGTAGCAAGAAAACAGGTGGAAGAGCTACAGTAATTAAATTTAAAATCATTGATATTTTCAGCCAGTCTTTTGTTATTTTTTGCCTTACTTCTTGTGGTTATTCTTGTCGATAGTGATAACTGGGAGAGATTTATAGGTGTGGGATTGAGAGTTTGACAGAGGTTTTGGATTGGTTTTTTCGGAAATGTGGAAGAATAACTTTTGAATTTTCTTGAATTTTCGATGACGAAAAATGGAGTTTCGGGGCCTGAAAACCCTCTCTTTAAATTAGAAAATTGCGTTTTCCAGATAAATCTTTTTTTTTTTGATTTTCAAAATTTTTGAATTTTTTGAACTTTTTTTTGGTTTTTTCGAGTCGAAAATAGGGGTTTCGGATGCGGAAACCCCTATTTTTCGACTGAGTTACTTGAATTATCTAGTTCGAAAATAGAGGTTTTGCGGCGGGAAACCTCTATTTTCGAACTAGAAAAGATCGACAAACCATGAAAAATAACTATTGAAAAATTTAGATTTTTGAATTTTATGGACTTTCCGAAAATCCGGAAAAAAGTTTTTTTGAGCATGAAAAATTCAGAAAAACTCCAAAATTTTGGAAAAAATCGTATTTTTGAAAACACAAAACTTCCCGAAAAAATTATTTTTTCGCTACGAAACGCTAAATTTCCCCAAAACCTCCAGAAAACTATTTTCCATTCTCTACACTTCCCGTTATCGCTCTCTCTCTATTCTTCTTCTATCATGATTTATATATAAATTATTTTTTGACATCCTGTTTTCCTCTTATACTTTTGACAAATTTTTTTTCGGCGATTTTTTGAGATAGAAATAAACTGAGCAACTAATCCGACACGAAATCCCCGAGAAAATCCGGCGAAAACCGGCAAAACGGCCTCAAAAAACAGCCAATTTAACAAGCGCGCTCCACCGAACAGCCGACGAGAGAGCACAGGAAACGAAGAGACCGGCGAGACGACGAGACGTGAAAAAGCAAAAAAAGCTCTCCGGCGACTGATTTTCACTCATTTTTCACCGTTTTCCGCACTTTTTTCGACTAAATTGATTTATTCTTTATGAATTCAACGATTCTGAGCGTCTAAAACCCTGAAAATCCCCCAAAAATCGAGAATTCAGGCATGGAACCGGACATCGAGCCGTGGAATCGATTCCGCGATTGGCTTCAGTGTATTTGTGTTGTGACGTTCGATTTGAAGCTAGGACAAGCTTTGGAGGTAAGATTCTGAAGATAAAATGCCAAAAAGTTGGAAAACATTTTTTTTTTCGAGTCGAGAAAATATTTTTCCGATCAAAATAAGCGGAAATCGATTGAAGATAGTCTAAACCTGTTGAATTTAACTCATAAATTCAAAAAATATCAAGTTTCTCTAGAAAAAACGGAGAAAAAAATTCAAAAAAACAGGAAAAATCGGGCGAGAAAGGTGATGGCCGAACTTTCACTGCTGGCCTAGATTTGGGTTTCTAGGCCACGAGACTATCACCAGTGAATTCAACTCGTTGAGACGCTTCAGAAAAGTACCCACACGCCTATATTCTAAGCAATTTCGCTTTTTGGGTCCCGCCACGAAATCAGAAAAACTACCGTAACCCGGCCAATTTCGGACCGATTTTTTTGAAAAAAATATTTTTGGATTTGGGAGGCTAAGCCGGTTTGAATGACTATAATCATAACCGGTTTTGAAAATTTTCTAGTTTTGGGTGCTACCACGACAACACATTTTCTACCATAATCCGGCTAGTTTTTAGGTTTTCGGCTTGAAACTTCTAAATTCGAATTCAGCAGGTTAAGCCGGTTCGAATGAGTATAATCATGCTCGGGTTACTGTAACCTCAATTTTTGAGATATTGGGTCCCGACACGAAATTAGAAAAACTTCCGTAACTCGGCTATTTTCGCTCCAATTTTTGAAAAAAATATATATTCAGATTCTGAAAATTAAGCCAGTTTGAATAATCATAACCTTTACTGGGTTACTGTAATTTTGAATTTTGGGTCCCGTCACTAAAATTGAAAAACTACCGTAACTTGCCTAGTTTTGCTTCAATTTTCAAAAAAACCGTAGTTCTGAGTTTAGGTGGTTAAGCCGGTTCAAATGACTATAATCTACAAGTTACGGTTTTCCTCCATACAGGGTGGCCCATAAGTATAGGACGTTTTGACGTGTTCATAATTTTTTGAAAAACCTTTCAATTTCCACCGGGATTGTTTTGGATGAAGTAAAATACACATAAATTTTAGTTCCCAAAGTGATTTTGAAAACGGATGAATATTCTTTGACCCAGACCTCCAGGAGTCCAAAAACAAAATCGGTCCTGCGCCGCAGCTAGATTGAGCTAACTTGGAGTCGTCCTGGGTTTGGAGAAAACTTTCGACTATTATTGAGTGATAAAAAATGTTCCTTAGATCTAGCTCTACAAATGTTCAGTAGAACTCAAACTAATTTGAATAAAATCTGAGGAGCTAGCAGCTCAGAGAGCAAGGTATCTCTACCCGGACATTTGAGTGTTACAACCAGAAAATTAGGTTTTTGTGCTCGGAATCAAGTTGGAAGCGCTTTATTGGTCAGAAAAGTTTGAAGTTGATTAAAAAGGTTGAAAAACATTTCAAAATGCCTTTTGGTAGACATTCGAGTTGATTTTCACCTAACTATCAATGAAAACCATTTGAACTTGACACTTTGATGTCACACTTGCTCAGAATAAAACATTTTGTGAGAAATGGATGATATTAGCTAGAAAACGTTTCAAAGACTCTCTGCCACTGTCTGACAACAATTATTACCATTTTTGATCATTGGAAAAAAGTTTAAAAGTGAAAATTGTCTTGTCACTCCAAATCTCTTGAATACGCGGCGCACCCTGAGGTCGTGACAGATTTTCTTGCATTTTTGGACTCGGGCAGTCTCGGATTTGCCGGGTATGTACGGTTTTTGACAGAACTGATAATTCTTCATTTCAAAAACCTTTTCAAGACTTGTTTAGACTGTTTCTCGTCAATTCTGACTTCAGAAACGTTCGAATTCAAGGATTTCCAGTTTTTCGACTGACTATTTTCCTGATCATCCCACAAGTTTGAAGACTCTTTACAGACAAAATTCTTTCACTTTTTCAAACGTCCTTGTGTTCTAGATGCCTTTCAAACACAGAAACTAAGTTTCAGACATCAAGTAAAGAAATCTCAGGCTGCTTTCCAAAGTCGACCCTGCGCTCACTCTTTTGAAAAAAGTCAAAATGGTGTGTTGATGAATTGAAGTACTCATAACTTTAGAAAATAGGCAAAATGGAGGAAATGCTTATGAGGAACTATTATTTAGTGTCTGGGCTTTCATAATATCTGGGAACTTTTCAAAAATATTTCTTGGCAGCGTGCCAGCAAGCTCTCAAAAAAACGTCCTATACTTATGGGCCACCCTGTATTTTCTTATAATCCTTGAATCGCCTTCTCACATTTTCAGAATAGAAGAATGGGTTCAGGAATCTCTCGAAAAACTGGACGAATCGAAACGAAAAGTGAAAGAAAGGATGGTTTGGAACGGCAAGAAAAGAAACGGACAGCTCACTGCCGGAATCGTTCCATTTGTGTGGAAACAAGAAAATTAATTTTATTTCTATTTTTACTGTTTTTTTTACTCATCTTTTTAATTTTTACTAATTGTTAGACATTCATTCCGCCATCTATTTATAATTAAAAAAGAAAATGAGGGGCAGGCGGGAAGGGGAGGGGGATTTTATTTTTGAACAGTTTTATTCTCAAACGGTTCTTTGCCGATATACCTTGTTCTTTTTCTTCCCCTTTTTTTGTCTTATTCTCACTCTAGTTTCGATTTTTCAGACGGATGAGCTCAAAAGGATAGCCGAAACTCGCCGACGGCGGACACGTTGGATTCGACGAATCGCAGGTTCATGCAAAAAATGCTGATGATTTTTTTGCGGTTAGTATTTAGAAGAATAGGTTATACTTCTCCGCCGAATTTAATTTTTTTTCAGAATCATAAACAGCTATTCGCAGTGAAAGTGTGAAAAGAAGCGGCGTCCGAACATGGCGACCTGATGAAAATTGCTCATGCTGCTCTCTGACGTTCTCAAAATTTCAATTCGAAGCTAAGCCCGCTTCGCAGTTCTCACGAGTCGATTTGGGTGCGAAGGAGGTCGTTGCGATGATAAGATGATTCTATGATTCCAAGATAACGCTAGAATTTGGAATTCTAAAAAGATATCTAGGGTTTTTTGGCTCCGGGAAGCGTCAGAATACTCCAGAATCCATGACTTCCATGGAATTTCAAACTAGGATGAAAATGGAATTTTTTTGAATATTCTGCTATTTTTCCAACTCCCCAAAAACTCGTATCTCGCCCCCTAATCCTCTCCAGATGACGCCAAGCGCGCTGAACGCGCATTATTTTGGGGGGTATACGGTAAAAGAGTGCTGAAAGGCGCATAGCTATATTGGTTGGGTCTCGCAGCGAACAAAAAGTTCTTACTGTATCTCATTTTTTGTTCGTTAATTTTTTGCTGTTTTTCCACGAAAAAGCGATCATTTTCGATGCAAAAAAAATCATTTTACTCAATATTAATTAATTACAAATTTTTCTGAGCATGAAAAAGCCAAAAAATCGCCACACCCGATGAGATTAATTAAATTCGTGGTTTTTTTAATTTTCGTTTTCGCTGCGAGACCCAAAGCGTAAAATTTTGCTATGCGCCTTTTGCTTATTTACGCCAAAAATCTCACCATCACTCAACGCGGGTTTTTCAGACGGTTCTGATAGTGAGAATAAAACGAAGAAAGGTTTTTTGCCGATATATATATCTCTTGTTCCTTGTTCTTTTCCTTTTTCTCCCCTTTTTCTGGTCTTATTCTCACTCTAGTTTCTATTTTTCAGAAGGAAAAGACAGCAAAACGGCCACATGTGAGAAGATATCGATGAGGGCGCCGTCAACGATGGGACCATTGGCAGCCGTTTTTTAAAACCAGAAATTAAAATTATAAAATTATAACTGAAATTTTGAATGGAATATAACTGCTTTTTTATCATGGGAATTATTTCTTAATTTTTTAGGCTTATCATTAATTTTAAAATTCGCTTCTTGGCCGTTTTTTTTTCGATATTTCGCTCAAAATTTTTCTCTCTTGAATTCTGTGTCATTTTTTTAATTTATCAGAACAAAAATAGTGAAAAGAATTCTATTTTTGTTCTGTTAATTTGAAAAAATGGCACAGATCTCGAGAAAAAAAAATTTTGAGCGAAATATCGACAGAAAAGGGCCAAGAAACGAATATTAAAGTTAATAACCAGTCTAAAAAATTGGAAAATAATTCCCATGATAAAAAAGCAGTTATATTCCATTCAAAATTTCAGTTATAATTTTATAATTTCAATTTCTGGTTTTAAAAAACCGCTGCGAAATGTCCCGGAGCCAAAATGCCAGCTTCAGAGTACGACGTTGATGTAAACCGAAGAGGAGTTAAAGGATCCGATGATCATTGGGATGCGATCCCCTCTGAACACGTCATGGATCGTGATTTTTTTTTGCGGTTAGTATTTAGAAGAATAGATTATACTTCTCCGCCCAAATTTATTTCAGGTGGCATTTCTAACAGGGGAAAACAGACCATACTTACTTTCGGATCATCGCCTTCCTGAGAAGAACAAGAAAAAGTGACGATTTCGACAACGACAGAAGTGCGAGAGGAATCAACATTCTGACCCAATACACCAATAAAGCGAGTCTAGAGTCTTCTGGATGTCGTCCCGATCAACCGGATCTTCAATTGGATCTTCAATTGGATCTGAAGAGCACGCCAGGGAAGTATGAAGAAATCTAAAGCAGCAACAATACACGAACAGAATGCCCATGATTCAAATAGAGCTTTTTGCTACAGTAATGCGAAAAAATGGGGATTTTGGCACGAAATCATCTTGATTTTTTGGCTGAACTCCCTCATTTCCGACTTGAAAAAAATCCCGCGGAACAAATGGTTTTCGATCTGAAAATAATTTTTTTCAGGTTTTTCAGTTGAAAAATAGCTTTTTTCGGCTAGCTATCCCTTCAAAATAGCGGTTTTCGACGTTTTTCCCTCGGAATCGTCGCCACGAAAATTAAACAAAGCTGATATTTTTTGCGGTTAGTATTTAGAAGAATAGATTATACTTCTCCGCCCGAATTTATTTCAGGAGACTTCAACGTTTTATTGGCTGTGGAATCCCGTTTTTTTATCATCGTCCTGCTGAGAAAAATCAACAGATATGTAAGGAAGAGGGATCAGCTCCGGGACTAATCGCAGCCGTTTCTGAAAAAAATTACAGTCTTTGTAATAATAGTGAATTTTCCGTAACTTTTGAACCGTCATAAAAAAAAGATTTCTGAGATTGTGAGAGATGGTTTATATATCATTCGATAGAGCTTTTTTTTCTACACAAGACCGTCTATTTATGAACGTTTTCAGTCATTCTGAAAAAATTACAGTCTTTGTAATAATAGTGAATTTTGCGTAATTTTTGAACTGTCATAAAAAAAGATTACTGAGAGCGTCAGAGATGGTTTATATATCATTCGATAGAGCTTTTTTTTCTACACAAGACCGTCTATTTATGAACGTTTTCAGTCATTCTGAAAAAATTACAGTCTTTGTAATAATAGTGAATTTTGCGTAATTTGTGAACCGTCATAAAAAAAGATTACTGAGAGCGTCAGAGATGGTTTCTATATCATTCGATAGAGCTTTTTTTTCTACACAAGACCGTCTATTTATGAACGTTTTCAGTCATTCTGAAAAAATTACAGTATTGGTAATAATAGTGAATTTTGCGTAACTTTTGAACCGTCATAAAAAAAGATTACTGAGAGCGTCAGAGATGGTTTCTATATCATTCGATAGAGCTTTTTTTTCTACACAAGACCGTCTATTTATGAACGTTTTCAGTCATTCTGAAAAAATTACAGTCTTTGTAATAATAGTGAATTTTGCGTAACTTTTGAACCGTCATAAAAAAAGATTACTGAGAGCGTCAGAGATGGTTTCTATATCATTCGATAGAGCTTTTTTTTCTACACAAGACCATTAATTAATGAACATTTTGAGTGATTCTGAAAAAATAACAGTTTTGGTAATAATAGTGAATTTTGCGTAATTTGTGAACCGTTATAAAAAAAGATTACTGAGAGCGTCAGAGATGGTTTCTATATCATTCGATAGAGCTTTTTTTTCTACACAAGACCGTCTATTTATGAACGTTTTCAGTCATTCTGAAAAAATTACAGTCTTTGTAATAATAGTGAATTTTGCGTAATTTGTGAACCGTTATAAAAAAAGATTACTGAGAGCGTCAGAGATGGTTTCTATATCATTCGATAGAGCTTTTTTTTCTACACAAGACCGTCTATTTATGAACGTTTTCAGTCATTCTGAAAAAATTACAGTCTTTGTAATAATAGTGAATTTTGCGTAACTTTTGAACCGTCATAAAAAAAGATTACTGAGAGCGTCAGAGATGGTTTATATATCATTCGATAGAGCTTTTTTTTCTACACAAGACCGTCTATTTATGAACGTTTTCAGTCATTCTGAAAAAATTACAGTATTGGTAATAATAGTGAATTTTGCGTAACTTTTGAACCGTCATAAAAAAAGATTACTGAGAGCGTCAGAGATGGTTTATATATCATTCGATAGAGCTTTTTTTTCTACACAAGACCGTCTATTTATGAACGTTTTCAGTCATTCTGAAAAAATTACAGTATTGGTAATAATAGTGAATTTTGCGTAACTTTTGAACCGTCATAAAAAAAGATTACTGAGAGCGTCAGAGATGGTTTATATATCATTCGATAGAGCTTTTTTTTCTACACAAGACCGTCTATTTATGAACGTTTTCAGTCATTCTGAAAAAATTACAGTATTGGTAATAATAGTGAATTTTGCGTAACTTTTGAACCGTCATAAAAAAAGATTACTGAGAGCGTCAGAGATGGTTTATATATCATTCGATAGAGCTTTTTTTTCTACACAAGACCATTAATTAATGAACATTTTGAGTGATTCTGAAAAAATAACAGTTTTGGTAATAATAGTGAATTTTGCGTAATTTGTGAACCGTTATAAAAAAAGTTTTGTGAAAGCTTGGAAGATGATTTATATATCAGTCGATAGAGTTTTTTTTCTACACAAGACCATTAATTAATGAACGTTTTAAGTGATTCTGAAAAAAATTATAGTTTTGGTAATAATAGTGAATTTTGCGTAAATTTTAAACCGTTATAAAAAAGTTTTGTGAGAGCTTGGGAGATGATTTATATATCAGTCGATAGAGCTTTTTTTTCTACACAAGACCGTCTATTTATGAACGTTTTCAGTCATTCTGAAAAAATTACAGTATTGGTAATAATAGTGAATTTTGCGTAATTTTTGAACTGTCATAAAAAAAGATTACTGAGAGCGTCAGAGATGGTTTCTATATCATTCGATAGAGTTTTGTTTTCTACACAAGACCATTAATTTATGAACGTTTTGAGTGATTCTGAAAAAAAAAAGTTTTGGTAATAATAGTGATTTTTGCGTAATTTTCAAACCATCATAAAAAAAGTTTTTTGAGAGCTTTTAAAAAAAAAAAGAAAGAAAAGAAATTCTACGCCTTGAGACTATTACCAATGGAATCAGCTAGCCGAGTAGTTTCAGAAAAGTCCGAAATTTTTGATTTTCGTGGCGAGACCCAAAAATTGAAAATTCGGTTTTAGAATTTTAAGAATTTCATTTTTGGGCGCTTATTTATTTTTCGCGCTCAAATTTTTTGGTTTTTGTTAATTTTTAATGTAAAAAACCAGTGAAATAAATTATGTTAAAGCATTAATGTACAATTTCAAATTTTCCAGGCTCAAAACGCATTTCCTCGCAGATCAGGATGCCCAAGGCGTTCGAGGAATCCAAGAAATCCTGAAAAACGATCGACTCGAAGGTCGTTCGGTGTCCACGTCCCGGACAAAAGAAAGGAAGATTCGAAGAGCGCGACGCAAGGAAGATCCGCCAAACGAGAGGCGCTCAAGGCGATTTGTCAAGTATTGTAGTACGAACGATCGACTCCCATAGATACACCAAGAACACGGGCAAAGAAGGTGAGGTTTTCCTTTTTTCTTTGGATTCCAGCTTTTTTAACTCTAGGATCAAGATTTTTCTCGAAAAACCTGAGAAATTCCACTTTTCCTTGTTATTTTCCGGGTTTTTAGACCCGAAACTCACTATTTTGGCCCCATGACCGAGTTTTCCCCCACCTGGTGTCCTAGAAAATGAAACCGAGGCAGCCGAGTGGGAAAACTAGGCCATTTAGCATTTTTATTGATTTTTAGAGGTTTTTAGAGGTTTTAGGAGTAGTTGCAAGGTATTAAAGAACATATAAAATTCATTTTGATTAATAAAAACCTTTCCATTTTTGATTCCTTCAGGAGATGCAGTCAATGCTCGACTCTCTCAAGGACGCCAACCCGAGATTCTACGGATTTCTTGAACAGATTCCGGGGAGAACCGAGTTCCCAGGCGCTTCTCCGGACGAGACACGAATGCTTCGGGAAATTCTGATCGTCGTGACCCAAATGATACTCGATGGTTTATTATGTGGAATTGACTTGTTTTTCATATTTTATTATTTTTTTTTCTTAGTATATATTTTAATTGAGACGGGGAATGACTGGTAGGATATTTGGTAACTTCCATAGAATAATTGAAAATAATTTTTTCGAACGTTTTTTCGGATAATTTTAGTTTTTTAAAATGAAAAATAGGGTGTTTGAGAGGCAGCAACCCCTATTTTTCATATAAAACCCGAATTTTTGAAGTTTTGAAAATTTAAAAAAAAGTTTTTTTTGATGATAAAAAATTCAAAAAAGTATTTTCCGCCAAAAATATGAACCCCTTTCCAGTCATTCCCCGTCGTTTTATATATTATTCACCTCATATTTATTTTATTTCTTATTTGTTGAAAAAAATGCATTTTGTTGTATTTTTTCTTATTTTCTACCCTCTGTATACTTGAGCTGCGCTATAATATTATTCATGACGTGTAAAATAAAGACTGGCTTCTAGACATTGTAAAAAATGATTTGAAAAATGCCGTTTTCTCGTTGAATTCAATATTTTTTGTCAAACATGGGAGCTTTGATTCGAAAAATTGAAAATAAATTTTTTTTGAGAAGAAAAAATTATTTTTAAAAGGTTTTTGATGCTCAAATTGAATTTTTCCTTGATTTTTAATCCTGAAATCCAATTTTTAGTGTCAGAAAAATCGAAAAAACCCGGATAAAGTCTTTTCCAAGAATGAATTCCAAAAACAACGATGCTCCGTTATTCCGCTGTCGTACAGCACGTCGTTTAGCGTAAGGAGGCGCGAATCAACGGGATTCGAATGCAGGTTGACACTCTTCGCTCGATTTTCGCGCATTTCTCCCCTTTTTTATCGATTTTCGCAGATTTTTTCTGTTAATTTAGTCAATTCCATACTCGATTTGCCTATTTTCAGCTGAGAAATCGCCGTTTTTTGTGGCGAATGAGCGACCGAACGTTTGGAAGCGAGATCGGCAATCGGAAGACGACGACGACGAAGATGACCGCATCTAATTCGAGTTCAGAGTAAGGATATCGGACAGGATTCCTGGGGTTTTGGCGAGAATATCGATTTTCGAGTGGTTTTCAAGGGGTTTTTGAAAGAAAAGCGGGTTTTCGGTGGCTGGAAGTAGGTGGAATGGGTTATTATGAGCAATTTAAAATTGGAAATAGACCCCAATGATAGTTATTTTCAAAAAAAATTGTAAAACAATTTTTTTCGATCAAAAATTTTTTTTTCTACTCAAAATAATTTTTCCCCGTTATATCGATTGCTTTCAGCTCCTTAAAATTAAAATAATACACAGAATACTGTAGTTTTCAGTCAAAACCAGGAAAAAATTTTTCTTAATTTTGGAAAAAAAATTTTATAATTTTTTTGGAAAATTATTTTTTTATCCCAAGAAAATTTCCCCTATTTTTTGATCAATTACAGCTTCAGAGTATTCAAATCAATCCCAGAATACTGTAGTTTTCAGTCAAAAATCTTTTTAAAAATCCAAAAAAAAATTTTCTCACTTTCGGACCCAAAATTTGGAAAAAAAAATTTTTAAGAATTTTTTTTTGTTTTTTCTAGATTTTTACCATTTTTTCTAGGTTCCACGTAATTTTCCAGTTCATCCCAACCTTCCAAATCCTCCCAAAACCCTCGAAAAACCCCGAAAAATTATTTTCCCGAATTTTTAACGTTTTCCCTGACAAAAAACCCATTTCCCCTAAATTTCCCCCCACAAAACCGTTTTCCCCACCATTTTTCATCATTTCCAACCCCAAACACCTCAATTTCGACCCCCAGAAACCTCTAAATCCACGAAAAAGAGCCTCTAACAGGGAGTGGTCAGCAAGTGCGCTCCACGGCGAATTGTTTGAAAACGCCGTCGTCCTCCCCTCATTTTGCCCCCAATCGGTCCGTTTTTTGCAGCGATTCACTTGTCAAACCTCTTGGAGACGAAGAGCAAATGGATCATCAGGAAAAATCAATCGAAAACGGAAATGGTGAGCAATTTTTAAGGATTTCTAGTTGAAAAATCGATTTTTTCAGTCTGCGTCCGCCTGCCGAAGCCCCTTGCAGTGGAGGTTTACACCAAAATTCATAATAGTAAGTATTTCCTCTTCAAAAATCGATTTTTGGCGAAAAAATTGTGAAAAATAGCCAAAAAACTCGGATTTTAGCTCAAAAACAGCCAAAATAGGTCATTTTTGTTCTAAAAATCTATTTTTACCTTGAAAAAAACCCTTAAAATTCCATTTTTCTGGCTAAAAATAGCTCAAAACCATGGTTTTTAACACACAAATCCAGGTTTTCCGTCATTTTATCATTTTCCCTCTAAAAAAGCTAAAATCTAGATTTTAGACTGGAAATTGCTGGAAATCTTGGATTTTTGACCCAAAAAATAGAGTTTTTCGGCTTTTTCATTACCAAAAATTGATTTTCCTGGCAAAAATTATCAATTTAGATTATCTTGAAATTCCCAATTTTTACCACTTAAAACCACATTTTCCTTCAAAATCTAGGCTTTCTACATAAAAATGATATTTTTTAGCTTTAAAATACGATTTGGAGTCGAAAATCTGGTTTTTTGAGATAGAAACGGCTAAAATTCGGAATTTCCCCTTGGAAAATTCATTTTATAGAATTTTCTAGCCAAAATTGTGATTTGGAGCCGGGAAACCCGGGTTTTCACTGCTAATACACGCTTTTCCCTTTAAAGACCCCATATTTAGGTTAAAACCCCAGGTTTTCATCGATAATGAGATAATTTAGGCCTTATTATTGATTCGGAAAACGAAAACTGGCTTTTAAAGCTATTTTCTAGTAGAAATTCCATTTTGGAGCCAAAAATCCCGGATTTTCAACGTTAAAATCGCTTTTTGCCAGCGTGAGAAGCTCATTCTCCCTTCAAAAACCCTATTTTCCAGTGAAAAACCCCATTTTTCAGCTTTTTTCCCCTTTTCCGTCAAAAAATACCCCTCTTGAACCACTAATTTCAGGCACTTTATCAAAAGAGGACCTTCTGGATGAGATCGAGGATCTAGTGGACGAGAAGTACTTTATCGGAGAGACGTTGTTAAGTGGAGGAGGAAAAGAACACGTCGTCTCTTCTAGTGAACGAAAAGGAGGACTCACTCTTTATACAATGGAGGATGGCACTAAGATAGGACACAGGGATTTGAGGTGAATATTGGGATTTGAAAAGGGAAAAAGGGGATTTTCAGGAGAAAAATGGCTCAAAATATGGGATTTTTGATGAAAAACCCATGAAAAATGGGGTTTGTTGGATGAAAATGACTAAAAATAGAGGATTTTGACCGGAATACCCCTCAAATCCCATCAAAAACCCATTTTTCCAGTTAAAAATAGCTCGAAATCCCTATTTTATAAAGGTTTTGAGTCAGAAATCTGGATTTTGTAGGGGATTTTCATAGGAAGAACTAAAAAAAAAAACCTTTTTTTTGCATGGAAAATGGCTTTTAATAAGAGATTTAGGCTTCAAAACCCACGTTTCCAAATAGAAATCCCTGGAAAATGGGGGATTTTTTGAGAAAGAACTCCAAAAAAATGGGATAAAACCCATTTTTCTAGCCAAAACCACTAGAAAATCCCATTTTCCGTAAGATTTTAAGCCTAGAATTGGGTTTCTAGGCTTCTGAGCTTTACCCCGCTAAAAATAGCCGAAAACCCGGGATCTCTAGCCCAAAAACCGATCCTATACCCCCTAACCTAAGGATCCCTGGATTACTGTACCTGGATCCAGGATCCCCGATTCCCAAATAAAAATAGGCTAAATCCGGGTCTAAAAAACCGGGAAAAAGCTGAAAAAAGGTTTAAAAACCACGGGAAAGCTTATCGCTCAGCTTAAAAACCCCGAATTCCACCTAGAATAACCCGAAAAACTCACTTTTTCCACCTGGAATCCATCATTTTTATTTGAAAATATCGAGAAATGAATCGGGATTTCGAAAATAGGGAGGAGAAGGAGGACACGTGGAATATGATAAGGATCTGCATATTCCACGCGTCCTCCTTCTCCTCCTTATTTTTGAAGTCCCGATTCATTTCTCGAAATGTTCGAATCAAAACGGATTCTAAACGGAAAAAGTGGGTTTTTAAGGGATTTCTAGGTGGAAATCGGGGTTTTTAAGCTGAGCAATGGGGTTTCCCGAGGTTTTTAGACCCGGATTTAGCCTTTTTTCATTTGGGAATCGGGGATCCTGGATCCAGGTACAGTAATCCAGGGATTCTAGGATTAAGGGTAATAGGGGTGGTTTTTGGGTTAGGGATCTCTGGTTTTTGGCTGTTTTTGGCTATTTTCGGAGGAGAATTAGCCCAGGATCCTGGGATTCTGAAATCCAAAAAAAGTATCCCCTAAATTCTGAATTTCAGGAGGAAGAAGGGATTATCTGTGGAGGATATTAAGCAAATCGCCATAGAAGACGTGGAATTGATCGATGGAAAGGTTTGGAAGGTGAAAGATGCCCTTCTAAAAGAGTGTCCGATACGAGAGACGAAAAAGTTCGCCCCAATCTTCTCGTCGGCGATCCGAAGAGCTTCTGGAGCCCAGGTCTCAACCCCGGAGGGGGAGAAGGAGGGAGGATCAGAGCAGACTAATGGACACTCGACGACGCCTGTGGTAAGATTTTGGGGAGGAGAGAAGAAGTGGAATTCAGAATTCCATGGGGAGGAGGGATCCCGAAATGGATTCTGATGGCTTTTTTGGTTTAAAATGGGATTTTAGGCTAGAAATAGGGATTCTAAAGGGATCTAGAGCGGAAATTCCCGTTTTTCTACCCCGGTATCGTCTAGAATCCATCAGAATCCTCGAGGATCCATGGATTTTCATTCCGGGATAAACTCGGGGTTTCTTTGGATTTTTGGATTTTTTTTTGGAATTATGAAATAGAATTAGGGGTTTTGAAAGGATTTTTGACTTAATAATAGGGTTTTTTGAGTCCGGAAACGTCTAGAATCCTTCAGAATCCATGGATTCCAAGGGATTTCTAGTGGAGGAAAAAATACGGATTTTCATGATTTTTGATTTTTTTTGGAATTTTAGAATAGCATTAGGTGCTTTGAAGTGTTTTCCAAGTTGAAAATCAAGCAGAAAATACCCAATTTTTGCCCCAGAATTCTCCAGGATCCTTCAGAATCCATGTATTGTGCAGGATTCCAAAAGAAGGATAAAACTTGGATTTTTTTGGATTTTTTGCATTTTTTTTTGGGAATCCTGGGCTAGAATTACAGGTTCCGTGGTCACTTCCAAGTTAAAAATCGCATTTTTCAATCCAAAAATTCTCTAGGAGCCTTCAAAATCCATGGAATCCAAGGAATTCCATTAGGAGGATAAAAATGGGTTTTTTTCCGGATTTTTTGAATTTTTTTGGGATTCTAGGATAGAATAAGGGGTTCTAAGCCTATTTTTCAAATCACTAATTTTCATCGTTTTCTCCCCCTAATCCTCCCAATTTTCAGCTTTCTCGTCGTTCAACGGCTCCACCGCGAGCATCCGGAGGACCAGCAGCAACATGCAGCCGACGTCTTCTCGATAAAAAGAAGGAGAAGGAAGCAAAAGAAAAGGAACGTCTTGAGAAGAAAGAGAAAGAAAAAGAGGAAAAAGCTCGGAAAAAAGAGGAAGAACGACAGAAGAAGCAAGCAGAAAAGGATGAGAAAGCGGCTAGGAAGGAAGCAAAAGCTCAAGGAGGATCCATGGATCGATTCGTTAAAAAACAGAATCAAGAGAATGGGGAGAATGGAGAAATGGCTCCACTCTTTTCCACATCGAAATGGGCGGAAAAACGGACGGCGACTGGTGTCAAGAAACTGGACGATGCGTGGAAGAAGCGGGATTTGGAGGTAAGGATTCTGGGCTAATCCAGGCTGAAAATGACATTTTTGGGTGAAAACGGTCGATTTTAAGCTAAAAACGGCATTTTTTGAAGGAAAATTGCCTATTTTAGGCTAAAAATGGTCTTTTTTTCGATATAAATGACCTATTTTAGACTTTAAAAAGTCGATTTTTGGCTTAAAATAGTCGATTTTGGGCTAAAAACGGCATTTTATAGGTGAGAATGACCTATTTTGAGCTTAAAATGGCATTTTTTGAGCTAGAAACGGCCTTTTTTGAGTGAAAACAGTCGCTTTTAAGAGGAAAATGACCTTTTTTAGATTTAAAATATCTTTCAGGCATTCAACGACGCGTGCACCTGGTGCGAGAAAAATCTGTCGGCAAATCAGCGGAATTCGATCGAAAACCCGCTCTATCGATTCGCCATTCAAAAATGTGTCGATAAGACGAAGGATCGAGCGGCGATGAAGATGATGAAACCGGCGAAAAAGGCGGAATTCAAAGCGGAACAGGCGCAGAAGCGAAAAGAGCTCTACTCGCAATTCGAACCACGAATCAGAGCCTGGTTCAGTGAGGTAAGAATGGAAAAGGCGTCTAGGAGCCTGAAAAAGGTCTAAAAAAGTCTAAATTAGCTTAAAATAGGCCTAAAATGGCCTAGAATAGCTTTAAAAGCCTTAAAAAGGGCTTAAAAATGCCTCTAAGGGCCTAAATCCCCCTCCAGACCCCCATTAACCCTATTTTCTCTTCCAGGACGTATCTCTAGACGATCTATTGCTCACTACCGAACACCTCAGACTTCCGATCGATTTCCAACTGGAAAACTGTGATGAGGAGATGCTTCGATGCATGGAACTGTCCCAATTCTTCGTCTCGATGCGAAAAATCTTGCTTTGGAACGAGAATATCAAGGGTGAGCAATTGAAGAAAGACCTTCACGAAGGACTCGATGGATTCCGAAGATCCACCTACAAAATGATCGCTAACCTCCTTGAGACGGCTCTCCAAGAGAAGGAGCACGAAAAAGCTGCTCATTGCAACGCCAGGCTCTCGGAATTTCCAATAACGGAGCACACAATAACGGAATTGGTCAGGGCGTTTTTCGTTGGGAACACGGAGATGAGTTATAAAAGGGATTCGAAGAAGGGAGGAGAGGATCAGAAAGAGGATGATGAAGGGGAGCCGGAGGAGCCGGAAGAGGAGAAGGAGGAAGAGAAGGAGGACCCGGAGAAGGATCCAGATGAGGATGAGGAGCCGAACGACGAGGAGGAAGCACAACGGATCCGGATGGAAGCCCTATTCAGACAAAACACCCATATCTATGAGTGGGAGCCGATGGATCAGCTAGAAGTGCTCTCAGCCTTGAAAGAAGTCGTCCATGGCCTCCCGATCATTAGGGAATGGTTCCAAAAGGATGCCAACACTGAGCAGTTGACCGGATTAAGAGCAAAAGCGGCGAAGATTACACAGAAGGTAAGGAAGAGGAGGAAAAAGCCAGAAAAATAGGCCTAAAAGCCGGAAAACTAGGATAAAAGGGCTCAAAATGGGTCTAAAAGCTTGGAAATGGGGCTGAAATAGCCTCAAAAGACTTGAAAATGACCTAGGCTAGGTTTAGAATAGCTGAAAAACTGTCAGAATCCGTCAGAATCCGTCAGAATCCAATAGCCTGACAACTGAGATAAAGGGGCTTAAAATGGGTCTAAAAACTTAAAAAGGGGCTAAAAGGGCTTGAAATAGCTTCAAAACCCTAAAAAATGGCCAAAAATAGGTCTAGAATAGCCGAAAATCCGTCAGAATACATCAGAATCCTTCAGAATCCATGGAATCCAATGGAATTCCATTGGAAAAATGATCTCGGAAAAAAAGGATTTTGATGCATTTTTTTTGGTTTAAATTGAGATTTTTGGATAGAAATAGGGATTCTAAATGGATCTAAGGCTGAAATTTGCACTTTTCTACCCAGGAATCGACTAGAATCCCTTCAGAATCCTCCTAGGATCCATGGATTTTCATTCTGGGGTAAAATTGGGATTTTTTTGGATTTTTAAAATTTTTTTAGGATTCTAGGATAGAATTAAAGGTTTTGAGATAGAATTAGGGGTTTTGGAAAGGTTTTTGACTTGAAAATGGGGTTTTTTGACTCTGGAATGTGTCAGAATCCACCAGGATACATGGATTTTAAAGAATTCCAAAAGGAGGATAAAACTAGGGCTTTTATAGACTTTTTGCTTTTCTTAGAGGATTATGGGCTAGAATTAGTAGTTCTGTGGTAATTTTCAAGTTAAAAACCGCTGTTTTTTATCCTAGAATCCTCCAGAATCCTCCAGAATCCATAGGATTGCCTATTTTGGTATTTTCCTGATTTCTTCCAATTATTTTGAATTCTGATGGATTCTGGGCTAGAATATGGAGTTTCTAAACAATTCTGAGGCTATTTTCCCCTCGAAAAAACTCATTTTAACCACTAATTAGGTGTAGAATAGCCAGAAAAGCTTGAAAAATGGGCTAGGATGGCTCTAGAAGCCTAGGAATCATAAAAATAGGCTTAAAACTACTTAAAAACCCTCAAAAACCGCCTAACTAGTCTGAAAACAAGCGTAAAACTACCTGAATACCCCTAAATCCCTCAAAAACCGCCTTAAATACCCCGAAAACCCCCAAAAAACCGGCTAAATAGCCTGAAAACGACCTTGGAACTCTCAAAAACCTCCAAAAATTACCCTAAAACCCCCGAAAACTTCTCCAAATCCAACCATTCCCTCTTCCAGATGGATCAAATCGAGCAACAACTCTTGGAAATGGCCCCCATCGAAATCACTGACGATATGACCCGGAATCAGACCCGAGAAGCCGAACGAATCGCTCGTCGACGTGCCCAATTGGAAGAGAACGTTCAGGATTTGAAAGAGGAACTGGAAGAGAATCGACAAGCGGCCGCCCGTGAACGAGACGATTTGGAGAGGATTTTCCGTGTTGTATCGATTGGAACTGACCGGCATCTCAGGAAATACTACTGGTTTGCCTATTCCGCTGATGCTGGCATATGGGTCCAAGATGTGAGTTTTTAAGGGGATCCAGGAGGATAAATGAGCCTTAGGAGCCAAAAATTGGGTCAAAACGGAGGAAAATAGCCAAAAAATGGCCTAAAATAGCCCGGAACAGCCCAAAAATAGCCGAAAAGTGGCCTAAAAACCCCAAGAATAGCTCTAACACCGCTCAAAACGGCTCCAAGACCCCAAAAACGGCTCTAAAACCATAAAAACCGGCCTAAACCAGACTAAAATGAGCCTAGACGAGCCCTGGCAGTAGGGCGGTTATAGAGCTATAATAGGGGCTTTTAGGGCCTTCTTAAGGATAAAAACGGGCCTAAAAAGCCTTAAAACTTGCCTAAAATAAGCCTATTTCAACTCCCTAAACCCATTTTTTCTTCCTTTCAGTTCGGAACGACTTCCTACGAAAAATGGGTCCAAGACTGCTACGACAAGGGATTTCTGGATGTGGAGACGCCCGACATTGAGAATCGTCCCGAATACGAGGATTTGTGAGTTTTTTTCGGCTTTTTAGATGAAGAATGACCTTTGAATTCATTTTTGGGCGGAGATTTTGTATTTGGAGGGGGGAATCCAAGGTTTTTAGCCTGGAAATCTGGTTTTCTAGCGGTTTTCACTGGAAAATTGGGTTTCCAGCTAGAAATAGCCCTTTTTCAGCAGAAAAATGAGGTTTTTCAGTCGAAAAACATGGAAAATGCTCATTTTTCATTAATTTTCCTCCCGAATCATGGGTTTTTAGTCTAGAAACCCCCTGAATTCCATAGGAAATTGCCGATTTTTGACTGGAAAATTTGATTTTTTAATCCATAAAAAAGGGATCGTTTTGGGCGTAGTTTCTGGGTTTGGAGGGGGAAATCGGCGGTTTTTAGCCGAGAAATGGCTGTTTTCACTGAAAAAATGAGGTTTTTCTGTTAATAAACTCGGAAATTGCTCATTTTTCCTCCCAAATCCTGGGTTTTCAACGTGGATTCTGAATTCTAGGCCAAAAATCCAAAGTTTTGAGCCAGGAATTGAGGTTTTTCGGCTAAAAATCCATAGATTCTCTCATGAAAATTCAGAATTCCTCCCCAAAAAACCTAGATTCCAATCTCTTCCCAATCATCCCCAAAAATCTTAGAAATCCTAGAATCTCCCTCTTTTCTTTTTTCTCTTCCTCCTCTCCCTTCTGAATTCCTCCCTAAATCCTAGAATCCCTCCTCCTCCTCCTCGTCCCCATCCTCTCCAGAAAATCCAGAATCCCCCCTCTAGATTCCCAAAAATCCTCCCTAAGGCCTAGAATATCCTCCTTTTCCACCTCTTCCTCCTCATCCCCAAATTGCTTCTTCTTCCAGACCCCTAACATCTGCTCAATCCACGGAAACATGGTACAAACTGGATTCGGAAGCCGCAATCCGTCAACTCATCGGTGATCTGAAAAAGAATGGGAAACGAGAGAAGCCCCTGAAGAAATATCTTCTCAACAATCTGGACGATATCCTGGCGAGTATCGAAAAGGAGAGACCAGTGGAGAAGAAGGAAAAAGTCCCAGAGAACTCAAAAGACGTCGAGATGGAGGAACCGGAGGAGTCAGAGGATCCACAGAAGACGAATCGATTCCAAGGACCCTATGGATCACTTCAACAGACAATGATGGAGTTACTCATCGATTGGCAAGCATCAGGAATTACGAAGATTGTCGATACGCAAGGATTTGAGACGAAACTTCGACAAGCTAATGGAATGGAGGAGATGGTACGGTACCACCTTTCTAAAAAGGGTTTAAGCATGAGCAATGCTGGATCTAGGCTGGAAATCCAGATTTTCTGACTTTAAAATGGATATTTTTTTAGGCTTATTCTGACCCTAAAATGGGCATTTTTGGCTTTTTTTGACCGGAAAAGCTGGATTTTCGCTTGAAAAACGGGCTTCTAGCGTCATTTTGACCAGAAAATCGGGGTTTTTGGCTATTTTTAAGCCCCAAAAATGAGGTTTCTAGGCGCTTTTTGACTTGAAAACCGCATTTTTTGCGCCTACAGTACCCCCTACAGTTCCCCCTTAATCGTCATTTTGACTCAAAAACCCGACTTTTCCCGCCTAAAATGGGGTATTTACGGGGCTACAGTAATCTAAAAATGAGCTACAGTATCCCTTCTACAGTGTCCTCCAACAGTATCCCCCTACAGTACCCCTCAATCATCATTTTGACTTAAAAACCGGAGTTTTCCCCTCTTAAATGGGGTATTTATGGGGCTACAGTAATCCAGGATGGGATACAGTATCCCCTCTACAGTATCCCGCCTACAGTACTACCCTAGTCCTATTTTGACCAGAAAATCGGGGTTTTTTGCCTATTTTTAGGCTCAAAATGAAGATTCTAGCCTCTTTTTGACTTGAAAACCGGATTTTTCGGGCCTACAGTACCCCCTTTTTTTCAGAAATCCCTTGTCATCGAACTGACCACATCGATCCCCGAATCATGCCTAATCGAGAAGTTTCCACAACAGGTGGCTATAGCTAAGAGTGAGTTTTTTCTTGAATTTTAGTTCTAAATCGTCCCATTTTTTTCCAGAATGCTTCTCCCACCTCAAAATCCATCGATTCCGTAACCGAGTCAACGAGGCGACGAATCCCTCTTGTCTTCACATGCTTCTCGCCTATTTCGACGCTCGAATCGATCAACAGAAAACGTTAACCGAAATGGTAAGTGGGCGGGGCTTAGATCCTCAAAATGGGCGGAGCCTAGAAGAGTTTTTTCCAGCCGTGCCAAGTATGCCGTAGAAAGCAAGGAACCCGAAAACTGATGTGTAAACAATGCGCCGCCGTCTACCATATCCAGTGCCATCGACCGACGATCAGCCGCGAGCTCTATGAGGAGGAGGGATTCAAGGAGGGGTTGGTATCCCTTTTTCCTTTTTTTCCCCCGCTTTTTAGCCCCAAAACCCACTTTTTTGGGCCCCATGGCCTAGGTTTTGATTTCTAGGCCACGAGACTATCCTTATTGGATTTGGCTCGTCGAGACGGTTCAGATGAGTACCCACAAGCCTGTATTCTGAGCAATTCTGGGATTTTGGGTCCCGCCACGAAATTAGAAAAACTACCGTAACCCGGCTAACTTTGAGTGGATTTTTTTGAAAATGATTTTTTTTTTGGATTCAGGAGGCTAAGCTGGTTTGAATGAGTTTAATCATGACCATGTTCTGACGATTTTGAATTTTTAGCGGGTCCCACCACGAAAACTAGCTACCGTAATCTCGTGGTGAGATCCAAAAAAATTGAAAACCGTCGGATTACGGTCATGATTATACTCATTCGAACCGGCTTAGACTCCTGAATCTAAATATATTATTTTCATAGAAATCCAACCGAAATTAGCCGGGTTACGGTAGTTTTTCTGATTTCGTGACGAGACCCAAAATCTCAAAATTGCTCAGAATATAGGCTTGTGGGTACTTTTCTGAACCGTCTCGACGAGCCAAATTCAATTGTGATAGTTTCGTGGCCTAGAAATCGAAACCTAGGCCACCAGGTGGGGAAAACTAGGCCATGGATGGATTTTGCGGTTTTTAGGATTCTAAAAACGGGTTTTCTTGCAGGTGGTGGTGTGCAAAGTGCACAAAAGAAGATCGACGTCGTCAACTGATCGAAGCCAAGGAGCAAAGGGAAAAAGAGAAGGAGGAGCAGGGATCGGCGACGAATACAGATGACGATGACGAGGAGGAGGCTGCGGCGGAGCCAGAAGACGCTGTAATTGTTGACGAAGAGGAGGAGACGATGAGCCGTGGACGATCGGCCAAACGAAAGGCCAACGAGGCGATGCGCAACGTTTTGGAGTTTGAGGGTGTCCTTCGACACACTCCCGCCCCGCCGCCACCGAAACGGGCTAAAAAGGCTGTCTTGCCGGTAAGGATTCCTCTTTTTCCATAGAATCGAGGGTTTCGATGCTTAGAATGAGAGATTTCCCCGAAAAACCCGAGTTTTTTGACCGAAAACAGACTATTTTGGACCCCATGGTCTCCATGGCCTAGTTTTCCCCCACCTGGTGGCCTAGGTTTCCATTTCTAGGCCACGAGACTAGCACCATTGAATTTAGCTCGTCAAGACGGTTCAGATGATTACCCACAAGCCTATATTCTGAGCAATTTTCGATTTTTGGGTCTCGCAACGAAATTAGAAAATGTACCGTAACCCGGACAGTTTTCGGTGGATTTCTATGAAAATAATTTTTTGGATTTAGGAGGCTAAGCGGGTTTGAATGAGTATATTCATGACTATAATCCGATATATTTGAATTTTTTGGGTCTCACCGCGAGATTACGGTAGCTGGTTTTCGTGGTGGGACCCGCTCAAAAATTAAAAATGCTCAGAATGACGTCATGATTGTACTCATTCGAACCGGCTTAACCTCCTGAATCTGAAAATATCATTCTCAAAAAAATTGGTACAAAGTTGGCCGGGTTACGGTACTTTTTCTGATTTTCGTGGCGGGACCCAAAAATCCAAATTGCTCAGAATATAGGCTTGTGGGTACTTTTCTGAACCGTCTCGACGAGCCGAGTTCAATGGTGATAGTCTTGTGGCCTAGAAATCGAAACCTAGGCCACCAGGTGGGGGAAACTCGGCCATCACTTTTTTCGGAGTTTTTTGCGGTTTTTTGCGGTTTTTTAGTGATTTTTAGTGGGTTTTAAGAGGTTTAGAAGAGATTTTAGGGGGTATTTAACTAGATTTGAGCTTAAAATATTAATTTTTGGTCATTTCAGGAAGTCCAAGACATGTTCAGTTCGATCGAGAAGGCCAACCCGCGCCTCTACAAATTCCTCCAACTGATACCGTCGTCGACACGTTCTACGCGTGCTTCTCATCACGAAACTCGGTCTCTGCCAGAGATTGAAGAGGATTTAGATGTTTATACATCTCCGGATCAACTGCACGCCCACCTGACCCAGTTTTTCCAACAGGCAAGAGGATACGTGGAGACTCACAACCCAAGGAAACTGGATGAGCTTGAGTCAATGATTTCCAAGCTTAACTTTGTTTGATTCCCTCCATTTTCTCCCAGAAATTCATGGTCAAACCACGAATTTTGAATTTTGGTCAATTTTGTGAATTTTTCATTTTTTTCGATTTTTTTGGACTTTAATATTATCATTTTCACTTGGGATTTGGGACTGACTGGAGATTTTGGTTTTTGAAGGGGAATTTTTAATTTTTTGGAAATTTCCAGAAAATAATTTTTTTGATTTTTTAGATTTTTTGAATTTTTGAATTTGAAAAATGGGGTTTTCTAGTCTGAAAACTATTTTCGAACGAAAAATTAGATTTTCCAGGAAAATTGCATTTTTGAAAATTTTGGAATTTTCCAGAATTTTTTGAAATTTTTTTTGGATTTTCAGTAATTTTTTTCCGAGTTTTTTGAATTTATAGAAGTCGAATATAGGGTTTTCCCGGCCTAAAAATCCTATTTTTCGGCTCGAAAAATTCGAAATCCCGGAAATTAGCTTTTTTGAAAATTTTGAAAATTTCGGATTTTCCAGTATTTTTTGAAAAAATTATTTTTGAGGTTTTTGAATTTTCAGTTGTCGAAAAATGGGTTTTAGCTCTCGGAAACCCTATTTTCAACTCGAAAATTCAGAAATTCCCAAAAATGAATTTTTGAAAAATTCCAAAATTTTGAAGAAAAAAGATTTTTTGAGCATCAAAATTTATTTTTTCCCGAAAAAAAACTCATCAAAGTCCCAATTTCCAGTTGTTCCCAACCCTTTTTGACCCATTTTCTATTATTTTTGGTCCCAAAATCCCCAGCGAAAACCTATTTTCCAACCCCCTCACATCACCCCTTAACCTCTTCCCATAAGTTATTCATATTCTTTTTCATTTTTTCTCATCCGCACCTACAGTATCTCCTAAAAAACCCCCAATTGATTTAATTTTTTCTGAAAAAAAGCGAGTCTCTGATGATTTTTTGTTCTCTTCTTTGGCATTACATTTTGACATCATGTTATTCTTACTTGAAAAATATTTATTTTTTGCGATTTTTTGAAATAAAAATAAACTGAGCAACTAATCCGACACGAAATCCCCGAGAAAATCCGGCGAAAACCGCCGAAACGGCCCCGAAAAACAACCTGCGCAGCAAGTGCGCTCCACTGAACCGCCGACGAGAGAGCACGCGAAACGAAGAGAGTGGCGAGACGACGAGACGCGAAAAAGCCCTCCGGCAACTGATTTTCACTCATTTTTCACCGATTTTTGCCATTTTTTCGACTATTTTAATTAATTTTTCATGAAAATAACGATTCTGAGCCTTTTATAACACGAAAATCCCAAAAAAATCCCGAAAAATCAATAATTAAGGCATGGAACCGGACATCGAGCCATGGGATCGATTCCGCGATTGGCTTCATTGTATTTGTGTTGTGACGTTCGATTTGGAACTGGGACAGGCTCTGGAGGTGGGATTTTATAAGAATAAAGGAGAAAAATTGCAGAAAAATATTTTTTTTCGAATTAAAAAGTTTTTTTTGCGAAAAGACAGTCGAAAATAGCTATAAAATAGTCTGGAACTGTTGAATTTAATTCACAAGTTCTAAAAATACCGAGCTTCTCAAGGAAAAATTCAGAAAAAAAATTTAAAAACCGGAAAAATCGGGCGAAAAGATGGTGGCCGAACTTTCTTTACTGGTGGCCTAGGTTTTTACTTCTATGCCCTGAGACTATCACCATTAAATTTGGCACGACGAGCCGGTTCAGAAAAGTACCCACAAGCCTATATTCTGAGCAATTTCGATTTCCGGGTCCCGCCACGAAAATCGAAAAACTACCGTAACTCGCCTATTTTTGCTCCAATTTTCGTAAAAACTGTATTTTTGGATTCAGAAAATTAAGTCGGTTCTAATGATTATAATCTTGACCGGATTACTGTAGTTTTGAAATTTTGAAATTTTGGGTCTCGCCACGAAAAAAATTTTTTTTTCAAAATTTCAAATTTCAGGTAATCTATCCGGGCGACGCGATTCTCTCGAATACAGAAAAAATCAATATTTGCTATTTGGCGTTTCCGGATTCGAATTCAAGTAACGCCCGTGACACCAATTTTCATTTCAGAATAAGAAGGTATTTTTTCAAAAAATAAAAAAAGGGGCGGAGCCTAATAATTTCAGAGCGATAAGTGACGTCAGAGGGTGTCAAAAGTCGTTTGTCGACAAATCGCCGTCGTCTCTCCCATTCGATCCACATTATTTATACGGTTTCGTTCATTTTCGACAGTGTAAAGATGCGACGATCAATCGGGGATATTTTCAGAAGGTTCGGAAATAATACTGATGGCCTAGAATAATTTTTAATTGCGGAAAATTCGAAAAAATTTCGAAAAAACCGCGAAAAATCGGCAAAAAAGTGATGACCGAGTTTTCCCACCTGGTGGCCTAGGTTTGGATTTCTAGGCAATGAGACTACCACGATCGGATTTAGCTCACCGAAACGGTTCAGATGATTACCCACAAGCCTATATTCTGAGCAATTTCGCTTTTTGGGTCCCGCCACGAAATCAGAAAAACTACCGCAACCCAGCCAGTTTTGGGTGAATTTTTTTGAAAATGATATTTTTGGATTTAAGAAGCGACGGCGGTTTGAATGAATATAATCATGATCGTAATCCAATGATTTTGAATATTTAACGGGTCCCACCACGAAATAGGGCTACCGTAATCTCGTGGTGAGACCCAAAAAATTGCAAAATCATTGGAATATGGTCGTGATTGTACTCATTCGAACCGGCTTAGCCTCCTGAATCCAAAAAAGTTATTTTCATAAAAAACGGTTCAAAATTAGTCGGGTTACGGCAGTTTTTCCATTTTCGTGGCGAGACCCAAAAACTAAAATTGCTCAGAATATAGGCTTGTGGGTACTTTTCTGAAGCGTCTCGACGAGCCAAATCCAATGGTGATAGTCTTGTGGCCTATAACTCCAAACCTAGGCCACGAGGTAGGAAAACTCGGCCATGACGGAATTTTGTGGTTTTTCGGGATTTTTTCGATTTTTTCTAGTTTTTTCTTGGGTTTTCGAACGATTTAAATTTAAAGAAATCTTTCAGAGCATCGTTCTAATGTCAGTTCTGCCCCTGTTCTCCCTCTTCTACTCAGTGACCGCCCGTATCGCCGAACACTTTTTCGAGAACGGCGAAGCTGCCATCGAGGCGGCGTGTCATCACATTGACACGTGGCAACAGCCACAAGTGGGAAGGACCATCGAATTTCCGTTACTTGGGACATTAATCAGCTGTCGATTACCCGCCGCATGTGATCTACCGTATGAATTTCGATTGGATGGACATGTTGAGGTACGGTAAGGCGGGAAGGGGGGATTTAGAGCTAGTTTCTTGCATTTTTACGAGGAAATCGACGATTTTTTTTTCGAAAAATCCGCTAAAAATCATTGTTTTCTACCCATCAAAACTCTGAAAAACCGACTAAAAACCACTATTTCTACCTTGAAAGCCCCAAAAAAACCACTTTTTCCACCTTTGAAACCTCTAAAAACCCTCTAAAACCCTTAAAAACCCCCTAACACCACCTTTTCTACCCTTAAACCCCCTAAAAACCCAAAATCTCACTAAAAATTCAAATTCCTCTAAGCTTGCGCGTAAAATGTGATGCATCCCGGTACGCAATCACCCTACCCTTCCCCTCCCAGCCGCACACCGCTCCCCACCGCCCGCCGCGGCGCCCCCCGCATTTATATACGCCCGCCGACCCCACTTCCCAACGTGTCCTCGGTAGTATAGTGGTGAGTATCCGCGTCTGTCACATGCGAGACCCGGGTTCAATTCCCGGCCGGGGAGAAACTTTTTTGCTCTTTTTGCTTTTTATCAGAATGCGTTTATAAATGTCCGGGGATGATTTTTAAGGATGGATTCGAGGATTTTAGAGGGATTTTTGGGGTTTTAAGGGGGGTTTAGGGTTTTTGAACCTAGAAATTGGGTTTTTCGGGGTTTTTTGTATTTTCAAAATTCAAAAAAAATTTTAAAAATTAAAAAAAATATATTTCCAGCTGTCCGATGAGCGAGACGAGAGTCTCCGCCTCTTCCGTCCCGACTTCACGACGCCCATCGTCCAACACGTCCATCACCTTCAACTCATCTGGGAACTATGTCTTCTAGGGGAACCCCTCCTCATTGTCGCCCCCAACCCATCGATCACTTCTTCTTTAGTCCAATCGATTGTCGGATTACTTTCACCTTTGAGGATTGTCAACGATTTCCGACCGTATTTCACGATTCATGACTCGGAATTCAGGGAATACTCTTCAAAGAGCAGAACTCCGTTAGTATTACTTTTCTGAGAGAAAAATGGGGAGAAAAAGGATTTGTGAAGACGAACTAGCTAGAAAACAGTAGTTTTACAAGAATTATCAACAAATAATGGATTTTGGAAAATTTGAAAAATTTCGATTTTCAACTGAAATTTCGGAAATTCTGGATTTGACCGAAAATGACTTTTCCAGTACTTCTCAGTATGAAATTCATGTTTTCTATGTGATTTACGAAGTTTAAAGCCCTCTGAGTATGAAAATCGTATTCTACATAAAAAATGGTGAATTTTGAGCCCCATATTGACTATATTCCGATCACTTTGAAATTTCGAGTTACCACCCAACAGGTCACAGGTTCAATCCTCCCAGTGGCATTTTGATTTTACCTTTTTTGCTTTTTAGTGGAAATCGGTTCTAGATAGTTTTTAGCGGGTTTTAAGTTAGTTTCTCTTATTCTTGACAAGAAAATTTCAGCTTTTCTTATTTTAGGCTAGAAAAAATTAAGTTTTTAGCCTATTTTTTGGGCTATTAGGCTCAAAATTTTACCCTATTCTTGGGTTTTTAGGCTGAAAATAGGATTTTTTTCCAAAACTTATTTCGATTTTTCATCTAGTTTCAAAAGAAGAACTATTCAAACCCCTTTTTTTCCAGTCCCCGTGTAATCCTCGGCGTCACCAATCCATTCTTCATCAAAGCCCTCGACCATTGGCCCCATATTCTAAAAGTGGCTGAGCAAGGTGCGGAAAAAGGCGGAGACGATATGAAGAAGCCAAAAAAGACGTGGACGACGGCGTCAAGGACACTGGACACGCCCCCTGGACTCTATACTCAATACAAACCGCTGCTTTCGAAAGACAAGTCATTGGCGAAGAAACTACTGAAATCTAATAATTCTTTGGAGGTTAGATATTGATTTTAGGCATTAAACAACCTTAAAAATGCCCTGAAACCTCTATTTTCCAGGTCCAACACAATATTCTACAACGTCATTTCCTCGAGTTGACCCAAAGCTTCATGATACCAATGGAACGATATTTGAGCTCTTTGATGCCATTGAAAAAGGAAATGTCTCCCTTTAAAGTGGGTTCTAAATCGATGAGATCTCCGGAAATAGGCTTATTCAGATGTAGAATGAGCAATTTGGAGGGGTTTTGGAAATTTTAAAAATTTTCGATTTTTGCAAAAATTTTGAATTTTTGAGATTTTTGTTTTCGGGTGAAAATGTGATTTTAGGAGGTTTTGAGTACGAAATTTGGGTTTTCTATGAAAAATGGAAAATTTTGAGCCCCATATTGACTAGATTTGGAGAATTTTAAAATTTTGAAAATTTCAGAATTTTTTGATTTTCGGACGAAATTCTGATTTTTTTGGATTTGGCTGGAAATGAACTTTTCAAGCATTTCCAGTGTGACTACTGTATTTTTGATGACAATTTCAAAATTTTGAGACTTGTTTTGGCTAAAATTGGTGAATTTGGAACGTTGAAAAATTATGGTTTTTGCAAAAATTTAGAATTTTTGAGATTTTCGGAATCGGATAAAAATGGGATTTTAGGAGGTTTTAGCTATGAATTACGGGTTTTCCATGAGAAAAGCAGAATTTTGAGCCCCATATTGACTATATTTGGAAATTTATGATTTTTCAGAAAAACTGAAATTTTATCAAAATTCCAAAATGTTCAAGTTTTGTAGAATTACGGTAGTTCCAAGGTGTCATGTACAGTTTTTCAAGTTTGGTTTTTTGATACTACTGTATCTTCATCCAAAGAAAAAAAGAATTAAAGTTTTGAAAAATTGGAATTTACCGGACAATATTTGAAAATTCTGAAATTTTTTTCAAAATTTTCGAATGGGTTTTAAATTATTCTTGGCTATTTCGAATTCTCAAAAAAATATTTTTTTCAGGGAATCCCGAGTATCCGTCCATTTTCGATGGACGACTTCCTGGCGTCAGTGGAGACGAATGGAGGACCGTCGTTGACTTGTGGAACTAAAGGAGATTGGCAAGGTATTAAACTGAGCAATCCTAAAATTATTAGAACATTTCCAGGTCTCTACCGTCGATTCATAACGTGTTCCAACTTTGGCGGATGGCTATCGATGCGTTCTCGTGACGTCACCAATCAACTCAAATCTCATTACGTCGAAGCACTTTGCTCAGCCGATTTCTGTCCACAGACACTCGCCACAAAGCACAATGTCGAAATTGTGGATCTCGTTCTGCGAATACGCGAACGAATCATTGAGATTCCAGTGGAAACGGAGATTCGAAAGAATTTGGTACAGAATTCTGCGGTTTTTGATAATTTGGAGCTGGTTTAGAGTGCAAAAAACCTTCTAAACTGTCTAGAAAACGTCTAGAACCCTCAAACCAGTGAAAACAAAAAAGGCAAAATGAAAGTGCCACTGGGGGGATTGAACCCGTGACCTGTTGGGTGGTAACTCGAAATTTCAAAGTGATCGGAATATAGTCAATATGGGGCTCAAAATTTCACATTTTCCATGTAAATCACGAATTTGATAGCTAGAAGTCATGAAAATCCCGTTTTCAGGGAAATCCTGGAGTTTCAGAATTTTTCAAAAAATTCAAACTTTTGAAAAAAATTTTTTTTTTGAAAACTATCCGATATGGGGCTCGAAATTCCGGAAATTACATGAAAAACATGAATTTCATACCTCAAATCACTAGAAAAGTCATTTTCTGAAAAATCTCAAAATTTCAGAATTTTCAAATTTTGTCAAAAAATTTAAATTTTTCGAAATTTCTAATTTTTTTCGATGATAGTTTTATGCTATTGAAAAATTGATGGGAAAACTGATTCCGACACCTGAAACTACCGTAATCCCAAAAAATTAGAAAATTTCATAATTTTTCCAAAAATTGAAAATTTTTGAAATTTTTGAAAAATTCGGAAGTTGCCAAATATAGTCAATATGGGACTCAAAACTCCGCATTTTTAATCCTAAATACGAATTCCATAGTTAGAAATCATGAAAATGTCGTTTTCAGCGAAAACCTGAAAATTCAGAATTTTTCAAAAAATTCGAAAATTCTGAAAATTCTACGTTTTGCTCAAAATCGAGTTTTATCTAGATTTTTATATTTCTAAAATGAAAAAGGCATTTCCAGGTCCGTCAAATCGTGAAAATCCTCTCAAATGTGGACGAAGATCTGAAACAGTTGCTCATGTCAAATTGCTCTCTTCGAGAGATTCTCTCATAAATATTGCTCATTTTCTATCATTTTTTCTCTGTTTTTTACTTTCTCATACTATTTCTCTCATCGTCTAGCACTTTTTCTTTCTTTCATTCACACATTACCATATACTCCCCCCGGAACATACTGTACGTGTCACCTCTCCTCACCCTCAAATGCATAATACTACTGTAATCCTGTCTATTCGTTCCACATCAAGAAAAATCCCGCGTTAGAGTAATTCTTAAACTACCTGAAAGCATATCTTCCACATTTATCTCTTTTATTTTGAAAAATAAATTTTTTGTAAATTTTTTTTGGTGGCCTAACTCTCCCGCACCTCGTGGCCTAGGTTTGGATTTTTAGGCCATGCGACTATCACCATTGGATTTGGCTCGCCGAGACGCTTCAGATGATTACCCACAAGCCTATATTCTGAACAATTTCAATTTTTTGGGAATTTAGGTCTCACCACGAAATTTGAAAAACTACCGTAACTCAGCTAATTTTAGTCGAAACTAGGAAATTTTGACAGTTTTGGATTCAGAAAATTAAGCTGGTTTGAATGAGTATGATGATGACTAGGTTTGAAGCTATTTGAATTTTTCGGTTTCGTACTCCTCTCGGACAATTCTGTTTTTCGACCATGCCTTTGTTATTTTCAAGATATTCGACTTGAAAATAATATTTTTGAAATCAGCAGATCAAACCGGTTCGAATGAGTATAATCATGATTGGGTTCCGCCAACTTCGATTTTTTGGGATTTTTGGTCTCGCCACGAAATCAGAAAAACTACCGTAACTTGGTCAGTTTTAGTCTAAACTGAAAAATTTTGCCAGTTTTGGATTCAAAAAATTAAGCCGGTTCGAAAGAGTATAATCTTGACTAGGTTTGATTTTTGGGTCTCGCCTCGATTTTAAAGGCGCATAGGTAGGTCAAAAATGAAAGTTGCCGGAATATAGGCTTGTGGGTACTTTTCTGAAGCATCTCGGCGAGTTAAAAACGATGGTCATAGTCTCGTGGCCCATAAATTTGAATCTAGGCCACCAGGTGGGGAAGTTAGGCCATGATTGGATCTTTTATTTTTTTTTTGAGATTTTTTGGAATTTTTGGAGTTTTTTCGGAATTTTTCGGGATTTTTTGGATTTTTCGAGTTTTCAAACTCAGAAATTTATCAAGGATGACACATCCAATTTGTGTGGACCAAAAAGAATTTTTGGAAAAATGAAAAGTGAACGGTTCCATATGGGGTCCGGATACATATTCTGCATCAGAATGAATACACCGATAGTCGTCTCTCTGCGGAAGACGGCAGTTTTCAGCATTCGGACACTTTTGATAGGTCTTTCGATTGTAAATATTTTCCGAATAACACTTGAAAACCATCGGAAAATAGTAGTCGTACTTGGGGAGGCTAGGCCCCGCCCCAAACGAGCTTTTGATTTTTTGGATTTCCGATTCGATGGATGCCACGTCATCCTGGCTGATTGTCTCGTTGAAATCCCCGAATTCGAATTTCCAGATTTCCTGGATCTCGTTGGCTCCGTGCTTTTGGATGGGCCTTTGGACGTGAATGATGTGAGGAGAGGATTTTCGAATTCTGAAAAAAATCGGTGACGTTAGAAATAATCTCCATAAAATTTGCGGTGATTTTATACCCATATTGCCTATATTCAGAAAAATTAATTTTTTGACGTCTTCTGAATTCTGAATCCGAGGATTCCTAGGATCTGGAAGCAATTTTGAAGGATTTTATGACGTTAATCGTGCTCCCCGTAAAATTTCCGTTGATTTGATACCCATATTGCCTAGGTTTGAAAAATTCTGATTTTTGACGCAAAAATTAGAAAATTCAGAATTTTCGAATTTTTTTGAAAAATTCTGAAACTCCAGGATTTCACGGAAAACGACATTTTCATGATTTCTAACTATAAAATCCGTATTCTGGATTAAAAATTCGGAGTTTTGAGCTCTATATTGACTGTATTTAGAATTTTTTCAATTTTTGAAAAATTTGGATTTTCGTAAAAATTTGATTTTTGAAAAAAATTTTGAAATTTTCTAATTTTTTGGGATTACGGTAGTTTCAATGTTAATGTTTGTTATTTTTGATTTGGAAATTACGGTAGTTTCCCATCATTTTATAATTTTTCTAAGATTATCATCAAGAGAAAATAATAAATTTCGAAAAAATGGAATTTTCCGACAAAATTGAAAATACCGAAATTTTGAGATTTTTCGGGAAATGACTTTTCTAGTATTTCTAAATACGAAATTCATGTTTTCCATGTAATTTCCCAAATTTTGAGTCCCATATTGACTATATTTAATCAAATTTAAAATTTCGGAAAATTTCGAATTTTCTGAAAAATTCTGAAATTCCAGGATATCACTGAAAATCGAATTTTTATGACTTCTAACTATGAAATTCGTATTCTCCATAAAAAATGAGAAGTTTTGAGCCCCATATTGACTATATTCCGATCACTTTGAAATTTGGAGTTACCACCCAACAGGTCACGGGTTCAATCCCTCCAGTGGCACTTTGGTTTTGTATTTTTTGTTTTTACTGGTTCGAAAGTTTTAAATAATTTCTAGATGATTTTTAGAGCATTTTCAGTCGAAAAAATAAGAAAATTTTACCTTTTCTTCTCTTTTTCATGTGCACTGAAGTGAAGTCCTGTAGAATTGTACCTCTTGGGTTTAACGACTACTTTTGGCGCTTTTACAATGTCTGATGATCGGAGAGAAGCAACGACGTCTCGAAAACTAAACTCGTCCATGGTTTCCGCTGAAATCTAAATTTTCAGAATTTTTAAAATTTTTCGAAAGTTTTTTTTCTCAAAGAAAATTTATTTTCAAACCTTTCACAAATTCATGTTCCCGTCTACCGTATGCAATAGAAGAAGCTTCTGGATGAGTTTTCCATTCCGCAATGAACTCTTCAGTATAAGTCGGATAGTTCAATGGGATGAGAATATCGTCCATATCGAAAAATGCCACGTAGTCAGCTGCTTCCTTGAAAATAGTTATTTAGCAGAGATTAAGAGTTTCTTTGTTTGATTACGGTAGTTGTACCCATGAGTTTCGAGGAAATTCAAAAAATAAAAAAATAAAGAAAATTTTGTTTTGAAAAAAAATTCTGAAATTCTCATTTTTCACTTAAAACCACATTTTCAGACATTTGTAGTAACGGATTCAGTTTTTTCATCGAAAATTCGGAATTTTGGACCCCATATTGACAATATTTGAACAAATTCAAAATTTCGAAAAAATTCGAATTTTCATGAAAATTCAAAATTTTTCGAAATTTGAAAAATCTCCAAACCTAGTCAATATGGGGCTCAAAACTTCTTATTTTTCATGCAGAGCATAAATTTCTTAGTTGAAAGTCACAAAAAAATGATTTTCAGTGGTAACCTGAAAAATCAGAATTTTTCGGAGTTTTTTCAAAAAAATTCGAAATTTTGAATTTGTTAAAATATAGCCAATATGGGGCTCAAAACTTTGGAAATTGCATGAAAAAAACGAGTTCAACAGTTAGAAATGCCGGAAAAGCGGTTTTAGGCCAAAACCGGAAATTTCAGAAATTTCCCTAAAAATCGAAAATTCTGAAAATTCAAAATTTTACAAACATAGTCAATATGGGGCTCAAAACTTTGCATTTTTATGCTGAATACGAATTTCATACTTAGACCCGATAAAAATGAGCCTAGAAGTGAGATCCGGGAGTTTCAGAATTTTTCAATTTCCCAAAATCATGAAAATTTTTTTTTCTTCAAAAACTAAAAAAAACCAACTTTATACTGTAACAAGCAGTCTGTATGTGCTCCAACTTGATTTCTCAACATAGTATGAGCATTCGGTTCAAAATACGGTGTTTCTGCAGCCGCGAATCTCATTTTCAGCCAGTAGTCTACAGTAATATAGCCGAGTTGCTCATAGTATTTCATCAATTCGAAATATGATTCGAGGATTGAAATTAGATAGATATGAAGGTGACCACCGAATCTGAAAAGTGGAAAAATTTTTTTAGCCAAAAAAAATTAGGCTCCGCCCACTGATGAGCCACATGTGCGTGCATCATGAAGATCTGCCATTGCTCAGCGACGAATTGTGGAGAAATACATATGATAAATGGTTTGGGAGCAGTCGATCTTGCTAATTTGAATGGAATCTGAACTTTAAAATTTTTTTTGAAAAAAAATTTTTCCCGCCAAAAAAAAATTTTTTTTTGCTTGGTCAGATACCAACCTCTACAGTAATCCCATTCGACTCCAACTCCATTTTTTTCATCTCGTCTACAGTATTCCCGAGAGCGATTACTGTATCGTAGCGGCAAGAGTCAACGTATGGTTCTCTGAAATTTAAAATTACCTGAAAAATACCAAAAAAGTTTTTTTTTCGGTGGCCGAGTCTTCTCTACTCGTGGCCTAGGATTTGATTTTTGGGTCACGAAAATATCACCATTGGGTTTGGCTCGTTGAGACGCTTCAGAAAAGTACCCACAAGCCCATATTCCGACAACTTTCATTTTTGACCTACCTATGCGCCTTTAAAATCGCGGTGAGACCCAAAAATCAAACCCAGTCATGATTATACTCAATCAAACCGGTTTAATTTTCAGAATCCAAAACTGTTTAGATTTTTCAGTTTTGACTGAAACTGGCCGAGTTACGGCAGAAAATGCATTTTCGTGGCGAGACCCAAAATGTCAAAAAATCAAAATTGTTGGAACTTAGTCGTGATTGTACTCATTCGAACCGGCTTAATTTGCTGATTTCAAAACTGTTGAATTTTGAAAGTTCCGATTAAAACTGACCGAGTTACGGTAGTTTTTCAATTTTCGTGGTGAGACCCAAAATTACAAAAAATTGAAATTTTTCGGAATATAGGCTTGTGGGTACTTTTCTGAACCGTCTCGATGAGCTTAATACGATGGCAATACTCTCGTAATCTAGAATTCCGAAACTAGGCCACCAGGTGGGAAAGTTCGGCCACCGACAAAAAATTTTTTCCCGATTAAAAAAAATTTTTTTTAAAGTTTTTATTGGCTCTTTTTGACTGTTTCAACTCATTTTTTCATGAATCTCAAGTAAAAACTAACATTTGAGTGTAGGCAATCGATTTTTGGCTATAGGTACTATTGGATCCAATAACATTGAATGTAGTCCCAGATATATTGAAATTGGCGGAATCAATGACCATATTCAAAGCGATCGCGTTTTTACCGAGTCTGGAATGTTTTAAAATAAGGAAAACTGGGAAAAACGAAGAAAATTTCGAAAAAAAATTTTTTTTTGATCGACAAAAAATCTTCGAAAAATTTTTTTCGCTCGATAAAAAAATTTTTTTTTTTCTTCTCCCAAAATATAAACTCACGATTTTGAATTTCTATAGAAATAGGCGGAGACAATAAAAACATGGGATACGGTAAGAATTTCCGTTGAATTATGAATCGTCTCGTTTAAAGGCGCACGGAACGGTCGCCTCCCCGGTGGCCAGGTACTGTAGAGGGTTACGGTAGCTAGTAGGAGGAAGAGTATCAAAAATAAAAGATAGAATTTATTTTTTGATGTGGATTTGGAAGAATCGATTGGATCATCTGACAGTAGTCGATAGAGACTTCCTTGGAATACCCTCATCCCTATATTCTGAAGGATTTTTCGAATTTTTTGATTTTTAAAAATTCCCGAAAAGAAATTCTCCTTATTTTAGACTCCATTAAATAGAAAATGATGGTATCTACCCCCCGAAAAATAGATTTTTTTCTCTACCTTATCCGCATCTAGATTTAGATCTTTTCTTATTTTTTTGGTTTTCCTCCGCTCTCTTCAATTCTCTTGGGATTTTTGAAGAATTCAGTGAATTTAGACTCCAAAATTGATCTAGATTAGCAAAAAAAATTCTGAAAAAAAAAATGTTTTTTTTTCCTTTTTTTTGGATCCTGAATTTTCCTGGATTCAGAATTCTGAATCCTAGGATTCTTGGGATTCAGAAGCGATTTCGAGGGATTTCATGACGTTGATTTTACTCCCCGTAAAATTTCCGTTAATTTGATACCCATATTGCTTATATTCCGAAAATAGGGAATTCTGGATTCAGAAGACGTCAGAATCCTGAATTCCGACTTTTTCGGAACCTAGCCAATATGGGTATCAAATGAACGGAAATCGCATGGGAAAAAAGGTTAACGCCATGAGAACCTTCGAAATCGATTCTGAGTCACAAAAATCCGGGGGTTCTGAATTCCGAAGACGTCGAAAATCGTTGAAAAATGTTTCTGATCAATATTCAATGAATTCAAGAATTCTTGGTTCAATTTAATTGCCCTAAAAGTTTCAAGTCTAACAAAATTATTTTTAGGCTCCGCCCATTTTTTCTCCATTACTGTATTAACGTATATTCGTAAATTTTGTTGTACAAAGAAAAGTGGCCAGAACTTAACCTGAATTTTTTGGACGATTTTGTAGAAACGATAATGCAGTAATCCAAAAAGTTGAATCAATTTCTAAAAAACCACAGAAATACTGTAGAATTACGGTAGCTACAGTAATCAAAAAATTCTAGAAAGACTGGTAGAAAGCGGAATGGGTTCATTTTCTATGGAAGTACCAGAAGAGTTATTCTCAATTTTTTTATTATCGGTTCAAAAATTCGTATGAAAAATGTCGCGTTTACTAAGCCCCGCCCGTTTGTTAAGATCCGCCCATTTTTAAAAAAACTGAATTTTCGTTAAAACAGTGACAGAAAAAAATGGTTCAATGAACGTAAAATTTTTCGGGTGATTTTATTACCGACAATATTCTTTTCAGGTGAAGTGGGAAATAAAACAAATTACTAACCTTTTTAAAAAGTCCATTTGAGTAATTGAAACTTGATCAATCGAATGACAGTAGATGACATTCTGAAATAAATATATGTTATAGTCATTTTCAGAAAAAGTTATCAAGAAATAAAATAATATACAAAATTATTAACCTCTAGTGCAGTCCCCCTACCCAGACAGTACCCCCACTAAAAATAGTCCGGTAACGATGCTCCGGCCTTTCTGCATAAGGACCTCTCTTCCCTCTTCTCTCCCCACACACATTTTATATTCTACAATGGTCACCACCGAATTTCGTCTTTTTGATGTTACTAGCCTCGTTTTTGAAGAAATTGTGAATCAAATGGAATTAAATGAAATGTAAGAATTTATTTTTTTTAATTATGAATTTTCTCTCCCTTTTTCAGATTCAGTCTCTCATTCTGTTCTTTTAAAACAATGGATACCGTCAGTGGTCACCTAAGAAAATCAATAAAATGTCCATTGTATTTGGATACAAGAATAGAAGATACATTCACATTTGGATTCATTAAAAAAGGAAAAAAAGTGATTCTGATGAGATTACGAGATGATAGAGAGCCGAGAAATCTCGGGAAAATAAATATTGGAGGGGAGAAAAGACAGTTGAGCAAATATAATGGTCACTATGAAATAATTAGCTCTTGGTTTGAAAGGGTATGTTTTTAAGGGAATTTTATTATTATTTAATTTCTTTTTTTTCTCAAATGCTTCAAAAAGTGGTTTTAAGTTAAATAATGAGAAATTCAAATTTTTCAAAAAAAATTTTTTTTTCGAATTTTTAAATTTTTTTTGTAATATTTTAGAAATCAAGTGTAAAAATGTAAAAAAAGCCAAAATTTTTACATTTTCTTGTTAATTTTTGTTTTTGTAATTGTAAAAATTAAGTTTTAACAATTCATAATAGTAATTTTTAAGCTAGTTTAATTTTGACTATTTTTGACAGTAAGAGAGGTTTTTTTTTCCATTCCATGACTATTTTTAATTTTTTTTTTGAATTATTATTTTTTCTTTTAATTAGTCAGGCCCAAAAATGATTTTTTTTTCGAAATTAAGTAGGATTTTTCAGAAATTCGAAATTTTTCGAAATTATGAATTTGTTCAAATATGGTCAATATGGGGCTCAAAACTCCGCAATTTCTGTAAAACATTCGATTTTCATATTTAGAAGCAATCAAAATGCCATTATCAGTAGGATCCTCGAGTTTCAGAATTTTTCTGAAAATTCGAAATTTTTCGAAATTATGATTTTTTTTCGAAATTATGAATTTGTTCAAATATAGTCAATATGGGGTTCAAAACTCCGTAATTTCTGTAAAACATTCGATTTTTATACTTAGAAGCAATCAAAATTCCATTATCAGTAGGATTCAGAATTTTTCTGAAAATTCGAAAATTTTTCGAAATTTTATATTTGCTCAAATATGGTCAATATGGGGCTCAAAGTTTTGGAATGTTGATGAAAAAGCTTAATTAGATACTTGAAATGCTTTAAAAAGTGGTTTTAAGTCAATAATGAGAATTTCAAATTTTTCGAAAACATTTTTTTTTCGATTTTTTAAGTTTTTTATTTTTGGATTCCCACGAATTACCGTATTTTTTGACTCGGAAAATGATATGGAATTCACTATGGGTATCAAATAAACGGAAACTTCATTTTTTACACCCATAACAATGTGAATCTGTTCATAATTAATTAATTTCAGTTTACCGACTACTCACATATTTTGGATCACATCACAAGTTTATTCCGACAAGATATAGACATATTGTATTGTGATAACCCATGGCCTTTGAAATATATTCCCTTAAAATATAGTGAATCCCTTCGGATGACACATATTGGTGATGCTCAATGCCCCGAGTATTGGGATTTTACTGAATACGAAGCAGAAGGAGCTGTCAAAACGAAAGGCTTGCGATTATGCTCCAAACTCCCTGGAAACTATTTATTCACGATCAGCAGAGACTACGACTATATTCGAGTGGAAAAATCACCATTTATTTCATTAGCTGCATTATTCAAATTGTCAGAGAGATGCAAAGAATTGATTTTCGATGAATCAGTATTAACTTCAATAAGTCTCAACACTTTTTTTTATCATTGGTTGGAGAAACGCATCGATGGTTTGAAATTTATGAGGATTTGTATTAAAGAGTATGAGGAAGCTTTGGTTTTCAATTGGATTCAGAATAGAGTATCGGATGCCACAGAAGAAATCAATTATACGAGGTAAGTGATAGAAAAATTCAGTTCCATACAGTAATATTATACTTAAATATAACAATTACTTAGAATTGTTACGTTATGTCAAAAAAAAATACAGTTTTAAAATAATTTTCTTTAACTAGGGAATGGTCAAATTGGGGGTATGGATTTTCGGTATGAGTAGTATATCGTTGGAAAGCTGACGTTATGCTGATTTCAGATCAGATTTCAGTTTTTGCATAATGGCTCTCATATTCGAGAAATTCGGGTTTTCAGTGCTAAAATCCTTAATTTTGGACTTCCATAACTCCTTTTAAGCTCATTTCTGAAAGCTCAAATTTTGTGACTATGCGTTTAGACTCCTTACAAACAATTTCCTGAAGTCTGGAAGCAAAAAAAAAATTTCGAAAAAATCAAATTTTTTCCTGATCAAGTCAATCAAAAAATTTTTGGGCTAAATATTTTTTCCAAAAATTTTCTTGAAATTTCTCTTCTATTTTGCGGAAGAGATCACTGGATGCATGAAAAAATTTTCTCGATTGAAACATACATTAAGATTTATGGATCAAAATAATATTTCATTATTAGTACATCTACAAATATCTAAATACATCAAAAAACCATGTTTTTTTCAGTTACACCGGAGAAATCTTCCAACTATCACCAGGGAAACGTCTTCGAAGGAATGATGGAGTCATCGCTTCCATCTACTATGATCCCAATTCAAAAATTCTGAATTTTGGTGTTTTAGATACCAAGTTTACCGAATTTCGTCTTCGTGATGTTACAGGCGTCGTTTTCAATGAGATATTGAGTCAATTGGATCTAAATGAAATGTAAGTTCATCTTTTTTTTATTCTGAATTTTCTGAATTTTTCAGATTCAATCTCTCATTATGTTCTATTAAAACCCGGAATACAGTCAGTGGTCATCTAAGAAAATCCATGAAGTATCCATTGTTTTTGTATACAAGAAAAAAAGAAACAATCACATTTGGATTGATTAAAGATGAGCAACATTTGACTCTGATGAGATTACGAGAAGATAAAGTGCCAAATGGAAGAAAATTTGAAGAATTGAATATTGGAGGGAGGAAAAGACAAATTAGCAAATATGAAAATTACTATGAGCTATTCAGCGGCTCTTTTGCTGATATGGTAGGAATTTTTTGAAATCAAGCGTAAAAATGTCAAAAAAAAAGTCAAAATTAAAAAAAGTCAAAATCAAAAACAGTAAAAAATTTTACATTTTCTTGTTAATTTTTGTTTTTATAGTTGTAAAAGTTAAGTTTTAACAATTCATAAAAGTAATTTTTAAAGCTACTTCAATTTTTGACTATTTTTGACAGTAAGAGAAGTTTTTTTTCCCATTTCATGACTATTTTTGAATTTTTTTGCTATTAATTACTCAAACTTGACTATTTTTGACTCGTAACATTAGTGGGTTGTATGAAAATCAATATGGGTATAAAATCAACAAAAATTTCATTTCAAACATCAATAAAATCTCATTTGAACTTGAAAATATTCTGAAGCTATCCATAATTAATTAATTCCAGTTTACCGACTACACACACATTTTGGATCACATCACAAGTCTATTCCGACAAGATATAGACACTTTGTATTGTGATAACCCATTATATTTGAAGTATATTCACCTGAAATATAGTAAATCCCTTCGGATGACACATATTGGTGGTTCTCAATGTCTCAAAATATGGGACTTGGCTGAATACGAAGATGAAAGTGCTGTGAGAACAAGAGGTCTAGAATTATGCTCCAACCTCCCCGGAAACTATTTATCAAAGCTCACCAGAGACTATGAATACATTCGTGTGAAAAGAACACCAAATACTTCATTATATATCATATATAAATTGTCAGAAAAATGCAAAGAATTGATTTTTGATGAATTGGATTTTTATTCAATGGATCTCAACTCTTTTTTTAATCATTGGCTGGAAAATCGTATTGATCGTTTGAAATTTATAAGGATTTGTATCAAAGAGTATGATGAATCTTGGGCTGCCTATAGGATTGAGTCGAGAATTACGGAGGCGACAGAAGAAATCAATTATAAAAGGTAAGTGATAGATACAGTAATCCTTAAAAAATAGTGTTGAAAACTATTCAGAAATCATTTTTTATTATTAGCTAGAAATATATAAAAATCACAAAATTTCTGGAAATTTTTCATTTTTTGAGAAAAATGTTTCGAAATTTTCAATTTATCCAGAATTTGTTAAAATCAGAATTTGAGGTTTTTAAAGCCCTAATTTATTGAAGAACAAGTGACAATTCTTAACAATTTTAACAATTTTTAAACAATTTTTGGAAAAATTGAAAATTTCAAAAAATCGAATTTTTCTCTAAAAATGAAAATTTACCAGAAATTTTGTGATTTTTATATTTTAAACACTTCTAAAAATCATTTTCAAAGTAAAAACAAGAGAATCCGCAAAAAACTATTGAAAAATGTGAAAAACCCGCATTTTCTTGAGAAAAAAGAATTCTTGATCATTTTTACTATTAGCTAACCAAACTAGTCTTTAGGAGGGAAAATTCTAGAATATAGGCAAAATGAGTATCAAATCGAAGAGATTTTTTTGGGGATCAAGTTTAGAGTTGTTTTAACAGATATTTGGAATTTTGGAACTTTTCGAAAATTTGAAAAAATGTGATTTTCGGAAAAATTCTGAAAATTCTGGATTCCACTGGAAATTGACTTTTCATGATTTCTAACTATGAAATTTATATTTCAGATGAAAAATAAGGAGTTTTGAGCCCCATAATGACTATAATTGAAGAATTCGAATTTTTCAGAATTTTCGATTTTTGGGAGAAAAAAATAAAAAACTGAAAAAAATGGAAAAAAACCTATTTTTTCAGTCACATCGGAGATATCTATCGACTGTCACCAGGGAAACGTCTTCGGAGAGATGATGGAGTCATTGCTTTATTCTTCTATGATCCTACTACAGAAATGTTGAATTTTGGTGTTGTAGATGTCGAATGAACTATTATTTAAAATTAATTTATTAGAATAATGTATTTTTTTCAATAATTAAAAATAATGTATTTTTTTTAATTTTTAAATTATGTATTTTTTGAAATATTATTTATAGTGTATTTTTTAAATAATTTATTAAAATAATGTATATTTTTTAATAAACGATTATGTTTTCTTCCTTAGATTGAATTCGAAAATGCATTCAGACGGTATGAATATGAAGAAAAGGAGAAAATAGGAGTTCTTTGTAGGAAACTGATGAAAAAAAATCGCTGGTATAAACATCAAAACATCAAATTGATCAAATAGATTGGCCCATTCAATAATTTACTGACTATGGACAAAAAATGATGGATTCAAGCCAAAAATATTGGATTTTTGAAGTTTGCTGAGCTAAATTTTTGAATTTTAATGAAAAATAAAGGTATTCCTAGGGAGTACAATATAAATGATTCCAAAATATTTTTTAATATAATTTTTGACACAGATTTTAGAAAAAAAAATCATTTATCTAAAAAAATTAATTACTCGACAGCTACAACACCAAAATTAATCATTTGTGTATTGGGATCATAAGAGAATAAAGCAATGACTCCATCATCCCTCCGAAGACGTTTCCCTGGTGACAGTCGATATAATTCTCCGGTATAACTGAAAATAAATTTGTTTTTTTGTTTTTTCTATTTTTTTTCAGTTTTTTAATTTTTCTCCCAAAAAATTGAAAATTCTGAAAAATTCGAATTTTTCAAATATAGTCATTATGGGGCTCAAAACTCCTTTTTTCATCTGAAATACAAATTTCATAGTTAGAAATCATGGAAATTCAATTTCCAGTGGAATCCAGAATTTTCAGAATTTTTCCGAAAATCACATTTTTTTCAAATTTTCGAAAAATTCCAAAATTCCAAATACCAGTTAATACAACTCTAAACTTAATCCCCATATAAAATCCCTTTCGATTTGATACTCATTTTGCCTATATTCTAGAATTTTCCCTTTTTTGTTTATTTTTTTCATTTTTTTTCTACCCTCCAAATGATTAGTTGGTTAGCTAATAGTAAAAAATGATTTCTGTATAGTTTTCAACACTATATTTGAGTATTACTGTATCGGATTCTATCACTTACCTTTTATGATTTATTTCTTCTGTCGCCTCCGATATTCTAGACTCAATTCCTCTGAAAACCAAATCTTCGTTATACGTTCCGAGACGAATCCTCATAAATTTCAAAAGATCGATACGATTTTCCAACCAATGATTAAAAAAAGATTTGAGATTCGCTGAAGTGAATATTGCTTCATTGAAAATCATTTCCTTGCATCTCTCTGACAGTTTAAATATGGCATCTAATGAAGTATATCGGGCTCTTTCCACTCGAATGTACTCATAATTTCTGCTGATCGTGAATAGGTAGTTTTCCGGAAGTTCTGAGCATAATTGCATGCCTTTTGTTCTAACAGCACCTTCTGTTTCGTAATCAGCAAAATCCCAAAGCTTGGGGCTTTTAGCATCACCAATATATGTCATCCGAAGGGATTGATTATATTTTAATGGAATATACCTCAGAGGCCATGGATTATCACAATACAAAGTGTCTATATCTTGTCGGAATAGATTTGTGATGTGATCCAAAACGGGTGTGAAGTTAAAAGACTGGAAAACAGATCAATTTTCACTAATTAACAAAAAAACATACCATTTCAAACCAAGTGCCGCCAAATAATTCATATTCATTGTTAAACTTGACTATTTGTCTTTTTTGTCCTCCAATACTCACTTTCTCGAGGCGACACCAATAAGGCACTTCATGATCCTGTAATCTCATCAGAATCACATGATTTCCTTCTTGAATGAATCCAAATGTGACCATATATTTTCTTCTTGTGTCCACAAACAATGGACATTTTATTGATTTTCTTAGGTGACCACTGACGATTTCTCTGGTTTTAAGAGAGCATAATAAGAGACTGAATCTGAAGAAAAAGAAAATAAAGGCCGGAGCATCGTTACCGGACTATTTTTAGTGGGGGTACTGTCTGGGTAGGGGGACCGCACTGGAAGTCAATAATTTTCTATATAATTTTTTTTGATAACTTTCTCTGAAAATTCCGTTGAAAAAAATTTTAAAAAATTAAATTCCTTTGACAATATGTATTTTTCAGAATGTCACCTACTGTCATTCGATCAATCAAGTTTCGATTTCTCACAAACAAATGGATTTTTAAGAAGGTTAGTACTTTCTTATGTTTTTAACTTCATATAGAAAGGATACTGTATTGGTAGTTCCAATAACAAAAAACAACTTTTCTCTATAATTACTCAAATTATGATTAATAGTGTCTCCCGAAGGAACGATAAATGATAAGAAAAGGCATTCTAGACTAGTAATTTCTATCTCTACTGGGAAATCATTTTCTCTCTTTTTTCTTATTTTTCGTTTTATTTCATCTCCCCCATTTTTTTAGTCTACTTTTGTTTTTCGTTAGATTGTTATCTTTTCTTGGATTTTTTGAAATTTTTTTTCTAAAACTACAGAAAAAATCCCTTCTAAACTATCCAGCAGCTATCTAAACCCCTAAACCAGTGAAAACAACAAAGAAAAAATCAAAGTGTCACTGGGGGGATTGAACCCGTGACCTGTTGGGTGGTAACTCGAAATTTCAAAGTGATCGGAATATAGTCAATATGAGGCTCAAAACTTCCCATTTTTTGTCCACAATTCAAATTTTATAGTCAGAAGTCATAAAAATACGGTTTTCAATGAGAATCTGAATTTTCAGAATTTTCTAAAAATTTGAAAATTTTCAAATATTTTAATATTTCAAATAGGTCAATATGAGGCTCAAAATTTTGGAAATTGCACGGGAAAGACGTAATTTTCAGTTTTAGAGCAGGAAATGAGGTTTTTAAGCCGATACGAAATTTTTGAAAATTTTCATTTTTCTAACTTTTTGGAATCTTTAAAAAATTTTTCTACTGAATTCCTGTGGATTTCATCTTTTTAATTGCTAATGACTCATCTATCATATCATAATCTAGTTCCTGTTCCTCACTTAATACTCAGCCAGACTCTCTTCAATTCCCCTATCCCTTTTGTTTCTAAATGACAGACTGTCTGTGAAGGGGAGGAAGTCATGCTGACGTATATAATTTCTCATTTTAAGTATCAGACAAAACCAATAAGATCAGAATACAATATGATCACAAAATTTGCTCTTAAAAGGCGCTCAATTTGCAAAAAATTCCAGGTTTTCAATTTTTTCAAAAACATAATTCTGAAATTTTAAAAGTTTAATGTCAGATTTGGCTTCAGCGTTTCATCCCGGTTCAGAAAAGTACCTACACGCCTATATTCCGCTGATTTTGAGTTTTGACCTACCTATGCGCCTTTTCGTGACGAGACCCAAAACCCAAAAAATTAAATTTACCGTAACCTAATCATGATTATACTCATTCAAATCGGCTTGACCTGCTGATTTCAAAAACGCTAGTTTCATCGCGCCAACTACAAAAACCACCGGGTTACGGTAGTTTTTTCAAAAACTAAAATTTTTCGAAATTGTTTCACATTTTTTTCAATTTTTAGTTGTTTTTCATTCGTTTTTCTTATTTTTCGTATCATTTTCTGTTTTTGTTTTCCAGGCGGTTTTTTTTAGAAAAAATTTCTGTATCGTATATTTATCCACCCATCAATTATCACACTAAATCGTGTTTACACCTACCTAGAACGAAAAATTTTATTTCGAGAATTTTCGATCTGAATTTTCTAACTTAAAAACTTGTCATTGCACCATAAATCAAAATTCGCAGAAAAATTTGAAAATGTCAAAAAAAAATTTTTTTTTGTGACCGATCGTTTAGTGACGTCTAGATGTGTCATTCTCATTGTCTACAGAGTAGTTTCGAAAGGTTACGGTAGTCATGAAGGGTACAATGAGATCACTTTGAGATGTTTAAAAAGTACTTTTTAGTTTAAAAAAATTCTGTTCAGGTATCATTTGTTCTTTTTTCTGAAGTACTGGCTCGCTTACTGTAGCTGAGGCTATCTCTTTCAGTTCAAGAGATTGCAAAACTTGTCATCTAGTAAATTTCTCAGCTTAACAAGGACTACATTTTGTTAGTAAATTACATTTTTGTATCTACAGTAGGAATGGAGTTAAGCTCTATCTAAAAATAGGTACTCAAAAAAAATTGAAAAAATTTTTTTCGAAATAAAAGTTTCTGCAATAATCTATCTTTAGTCTATATAAGTCTAGTCTTATATAGTTACAGATAACCGCTTATTAATATTTCGAACGGCATATATTCTGCACACTTGTGAATATCACCCTCTATCTTGAGTTATTTACCAAGTCTAACAATATTTATATAGAAACTTGATTTTGAATTTGTTTTCAAAGCTTTTATAGTATGCAGTAATTTTTTCTTACCGTTCTGAGAGAACTATACATTTTAAAAATCTAAAACTTTTTGAAAAAATTTTTTTTTTTCGGAAATCTAAAAAAATTCTGAGAATCTGAAAATTAACATCTAGTTCGATTTCTTTTATTTTTTCTGATTTCTCTGATTTTACAGTACCTTCAGTGATTTATAAGACTTTGTTGGAATCTGAAAAATGAAAAAAATTCAAAATTCCGAAAAAACATTTTCCAAAAAAAATTCTGAAAATTTTGAAAAAATTTTCCGAAAATGTGAAAATTAACATCTAGTTCGATTTCTTTTATTTTTTCTGATTTCTCTGATTTTACAGTACCTTCAGTGATTTATAAGACTTTGTTGGAATCTGAAAAATGAAAAAAATTCAAAATTCCGAAAAAACATTTTCCAAAAAAAATTCTGAATTTTTTTATTCCAATTTTTTCACTGTATACTTTGAAATCCTGTGATCTTTGTAGTTTGTAGTCTTTATTTTCAATAAATTCTCTTTATGTTTGATAGACACCCCTTCTGTGATTAACGATCACTTAACTAAAGTGTACTTTCGTAATGACACTCAACTTAATGTTACGTATGCATAATGACTAATTTGGAATTCGGAAACTCATTCAAGACATTTGTCTAGATTATTTGCAGGCCTTGATTAAAACTTTTTTCGAGAGTACAGATTAAGAAGAAGGAAATTCTCGATAATCATAAATCCGTAAACCTCTAATAGACTTGGTTGCTCACCTTTAACAGCATTTATCTCGTTACCCAATGGAGATATTGAAAAATGGTCAACTAATAAAATGTTGCACACATTAAAAGAAACAATTTGTTAGTTGACCACTTTTCAATATCTCTATCGGGAACAGAGATAAATGCTGCTAAAGGTGAGCAATCAAGTCTATTAGAGGTTCTAAGATACCCAATTCTCAAATTTTCTATTTTGTACCTTCAAAATAAGAAATTAGTCTCTGACTACACATCATGAAACCCGGAATTCCACCTGCTCCGCCTTCTTTTGCTTTTTCTTTCTTCAACTCTTTGTCTCACCTGGATGACTTTTGAGTTTACATGGGTGGGGGTTTCCTTATTTCTTCTTCTTTCCGGTTTAGAAATCTTTAGATGTGCATAGAAAATCTGTTCGGAATTAGTTTCCAGTAATAATGAGCAATTTTCAAGTTTTGAAAAATTCTGAAAAATTTTTTTCAAAATTTTCAAAATTTTGAAAAAATTTTTTTTGATTATTTTGAGAACGAGCTGGAATCACAATTCTAAGCTAAATTTATGGATTTTCTCCGAGTATTTCAAACACTTTCCACATGTTTTATGGTATTTTTAAGATTTTGAGATTTTCGAAAAATTTATGAAAAATCATGTTTCGAAAAAAATTTTAAAAAATTTGAAAATTAGCTGAAACTATAGTTTCAACCTATTATTTTAAACCATTCACAGCCAGTTCAATCAAATTCCAAAATTCCTTTAAAAATATTTTTAAAATTTGGAAAAAAAATTGTTTTTGGAAAAATTTTGCTTAAGTCATAATTCTGAAACCCGTTTCAACCATATTCATAAATAATTTCCTAGCTATTTCCACCTTTCATTTTTACTTCCAGAATCTGCTTTCTGAAAATAAAACGTTCGTCTGATTTTTGAAGAAATCAGCGCAGAAAATATGAAAATATCACACTATCTGAACCCTTTGAACTCTCCTTATAAAGGGTCCTGGGGAATATGATAATACCACTTCCGTTTCTCATGATTATCATTCAAAGCACACTTTCAATCCGGCAATTCAATGATTTTTGAATTTCCATCTTCATCTTAATTATCCAAAAAATTTTTCAATTTTTCAATTTTCAATTTTTTGAAAATAAAAAAAATTTCAAAAACCTACCGTAACCTTTCATAATATAATTGTATGTAGCCTCTTATCATATTCTGTCTAAAATTTAAGCCAAATTTCAAAAAAAAATTTTTTTTGAAAAAAAATTTCATTCTTCAACATGTAACATACAGTCACAACTTTGATAATCTAAAATTTTCGAATTTCATACCGTAACCTACCGTAATCTTATCGTTATTCAGAACCTTTAAAATCCATAAAATCCAATTCCAGAAATGCTATTCAATGTGAAATTTCTAATCTCGTTCACCTATTGTTCGATGTCATTTCTTCTCTATACTCTACTCATTATCATGTTATTAACCAATTGGAAACAATTCAAATCCGCTTTTTTCTATATTGTCATTGCCGATTTCTTTTTTGTGAGTTCTCTCTTTCTTCTCTTTTGTCCGACAAAAGCCCATTTTGTCGGGCAAACAGTTTGTCGGTAAAAATTAGCCGAACTTATCTAGTAGTCACTTTATATTTATTAGTAGAAAAAATAGTTTTGAAAACATTTTTTTGTCGACAAACTAGAATTTTTGTCGACTTTTTGGGAGGTTTTCAAGCCTCTATTTTCCAAAAAACCATTTCCAGAACCTTCTAACATGGCTAAACTCAATGATAACCCTTCGTTTACCAAATGGAACATGCAAAGACTGTTGGCTATCCGAACTATTTATCTCTCTTAACTACAAAAATAATCCGGATTACAGTAGTGGATTACTGTACCTCAATTATTTCCTTCATTTTGGAAATGCCTATTTCCAGTATTCAATGGTCACTTTAATGTCTTTGAATCGAACAACAAGCATCTTTTTCTATTTTTTGAATGAAAAAGTGGGCGGAGTCTAAAAAGGGCGGGGTTTATCAATGTTTTTAGATCTGGCAAGTGTTGTTTCCAGTATCTCTAGGTATCATTATTATATGTGCCGTGTACTCCACACGGACAATTCTTCATTCGGATCCATATTTTGTTTATAATGAAGCATTGGATATGTATAGTATTAAGACTGATACGGTAAGAACCACCTACCGTAACCCTTACACCTACCGTAATCCAGGACATCCTCTCCGCCTACTCAAACGTAATCAATTTCATGGCAATTACCGTAATCTCGTCTATAGTTCTAAATACCGTATCCGTCATTAAACTGAAAATAATGACTCAAAATCTATCGGCTATCGAACGAAACCTCCTCTTCTCTACTATCGCCTCATCTGTCATTCAATTCGCCGCCGCCGGGAATACGGTATGGTTTTTGGGGTTACTGTAGATTCAATAAATTTCAGATTCTTCTTCAATTGGATCAGAGTAGAACTACAGTAATCGGTCAGATCGGACAACTGCTTTTGCCGTTTTTCAGCGATTTTTTGACAATCAGTCAACCCTATATTCTCATTTTTTTGAGTTCAAAGGTACAGTAATCCATGAATATAGTGTACTGTAAACCTTTGAGAACGATTTAAATCATCTTGCAATCATATAAACCCCTTAACCAATGAAAAACAAAAAAAAGCAAAATGAAAGTGCCACTGAGGGGATTGAACCCGTGACCTGTTGGGTGGTAACTCGAAATTTCAAAGTGATCGGAATATAGTCAATATGGGGCTCAAAACTTTGGAAATTTAATGAAGAACACGAATTTCATAGTCAAAAGTCATGAAAATACGGTTTTCAGTGAGAAACTGAAGTTTCAGAATTTTTTGGAAAATTCGAAAATTCTGAAAATTTTTTTAAATTTTTGAATATAGCTAAAATAGGGCTCAAAACTCCGGAAAATGCATGAAAAGGACGATTTTTATAGTTGGAAATGTCGAAAATTCGATTTCCGGTCAAAAGTGAAATTTCAGAATTTTTCGGAAAATTCAAATTTTTCGAAATTTTTAAACTCCCCAAATATAGTCAATATGGGGCTCAAAATTTAAAAAATTTTATGGTGATTACGAATATCACAATTAGAAACTCCAAAAATTTTATTTCCAATGAAAACCTAAAAATTCAGAATTTTTCAGAAAATCTGAAATTTCAATTTTTTTCAAATGTAGTCAATATGGGGCTCAAAAATCCCCATTTTTTTTTATGTAGAATTCGAATTTCATAGTTAAGACGTACCTCACCTTCACCTATCCCCCAGCTACCGTAACCCTCACCCCCTTATAATCTTTCAGGTCCGCCTTGAAATGATCAAAATGTATCTTCGAAAAGCGCCAAAAGTCAGTTCAATATTGGCTAAAAGTCAAGGTGAGCACCAACAAATGGCTCCGCCTCCACAAGCTCCACCCCCTTTAGCCCCGCCCCCTTTTCCAGGAGGAGCCCAATCGACATCGAGGACCACTCAATTGACACGATTTTAGAGATTTTTGTTTGAATTTTTATGAAAATGAATGATTTTTGATTCTTCTGATTATGATTTTGAGTATTATGATGTCACTGCTGATCGAGCGGAAACAATTTTTATGCCCCAATGCAGAAATTTTGGAGGGGGATGTCTGGTTTGGCTCAAAATAAGGAAATAGGATAGTTTTTTTTGAATTTTTTGAACTTTTTGATAGAATTTTTGGTTATAGAAGTACTGTAGATGATTGAAAATTTCAAAATGTTCAGTTTTATTCATGGAAAACATGAAAATTTTGGATTTTTTGAAAACATGTTATTTTTCTGAAAATTATAAAAATGGAAAATTTTAAAATTTTTCGAAAAGAAAATTTTGAATCGAAAATTTTTAATTTTTTCTGGGAATATCTTCTCTGAAAATACCTAGAATTTCTATTTCAGAACAAATTGTTTACAAAAAATCGCTAAAACATGACGAAAATAAATTTTTTGCCTTTTCTTCAGATTACTATTTGTTGAAATTTTGATGAAAGAAGCTTTGATTTTGATTATAGTGACAACTTTTACTATAAATAAAACGATTTAAATATATATTTATATTCAAGTAAATATCAATGATGAAAAAAATTGAAATTTTCGAAAAAAAATTTTTTCACAAATTTTTTTTTCGAAAATTTTGACTCGAAATCTTGAAATTTTGTTTCTACCGAAAACATATAATTTCTACCGTAATCTGTACTCTGCCCTACCTACTAACTACAAAACTCAGACATCTAGTTTATTGACTCATCAGCTCAACACATAAGTATAGAGACTCCGCCTGAAAATCGAAATGTCTGAAAATATTCCGATTTTCAGCTGGATCTGAAAATCAGGGCGAAGGGGGACACTGAGTGGGTCTCATAACCTTTCAGATAGAATTTCCAAATCGTTTCCCGGAAAATTAAAATTTGTCTGGAAATCCGAAAATGTTGGATTTTTGGATTTTCAGACAAAATTCCATAAAAATTATATTAGCCTCCCATGCACATTTTTTGAAAAATTCTTCGGATTTCTGAATATTTAAAGAACAAATATTTCGATTTTCGAACCAAATTTCAGAAATTTTGAGTTTTCGAAAATTTTGAAAATTTTTCAGAAATTTTTTTACTTTGAAACAGTTTGTTCTACCTACCGTACTTAATTAGAATTTTTTTAAATATCGTAACACATTGTTTTATCCAAGGATATCGTATTTCAGGACAGTTTATGAATTTTGGAAATTTCACATTTTTTGGAAATTTTCAATTTTTTTGAATTTTTTTCTACTATCTACCGTACTTTTTTAAAACTGTTCATCTACCGTTATTTACCATCTTTAGTCCTTACTTCCCAATTTCGAAAAAATTATTTTTTAAACTTTTCGACTTTTTCAAATTTTAATTTTTTCTTACATGTATATAATGCATGAAATAAATATGTAACAACTTCGATAATCTAAAATTTTTGAATTTTCTACCGTAACCTACCGTAATCTTATCGTTATTCAAAACCTTTTTCAATAAAATCCCTATTCCAGGAATGCTATTCAATGTGAAATTTCTAATCTCGTTCACCTATTGTTCGATGTCATTTCTTCTCTATACTCTACTCATTATCATGTTATTAACCAATTGGAAACAATTCAAATCCGCTTTTTTCTATATCGTCATTGCCGATTTCTTTTTTGTGAGTTCTCTTTTGTCGGACAAACAGGCCCCTTTTGCCGACAAAACGGTTTGTCGACGGAATTCAATTTTAATGGGTTTATCCAGTAGTAACTCTATATTAATTAGTAGAAAAAAATATTTCGAAAAAAAATTTTTTTGTCGACGAACCCCAGTTTGTCGGGGGAATTTTACGAGCTTTAATTTTCAAAACAATCTAAAAAAAAACTGTTCCAGAATCTTCTAACATGGTTAAACTCAATGATAACCCTTCGTCTACCAAATGGAACATGTAAAGACTGTTGGTTATCCGAACTATTCTCCATTCTCGGAAAAGAGAATCCATATACTGGGGGATTCCTTTTCTTTTGCTATTTCTTACATTTTGGAAACGCCTATTTTCAATATGGAATGATTACTTTGATGTCATTGAATAGAGCCACAAGCATTTATTTCTATTTTTTGAATGAGAAGGTGAGTCTGAAAATGGGTGGTAACTCGAAATTTCAAAGTGATCGGAATATAGTCAATATGGGGCTCAAAACTTACCATTTTTTGTGTAAAACACGAGTTCCATAGTTAAAACTCATGAAAATTCGATTCCGGGTCAGAAATGAAATTTCAGAATTTTTGAAAAACTCGAAAATTTTAAATTCTCCAAACATAGTAAATATGGAGCTTAAAACTTCGGAAATGGCATGGAAAACACGAATTTCATAGTTGAAAGTGATGAAAATGTCATTTTTAGTGGTGTTCTGTAGTTTCAGAATTTTTTGAAAAATTTGTATTTTTTAACTTTGAATTTTTTCAAATATGGCCAATATGGGGCTCAAAATTTTGGAAATTTTCCGGAGAAAACCATATTCTTATCCAGAAACTCAGAAAAATTTCGATTCAGGTCGAATTTAACTCCGGAAAACCAAAAACCAAAAATTTTCAAAAAAAAAATTTTTTTTTTCGAATTTTTGAAAAAAAATTCGGAAATTTTAAATTTTCCAAATTCAGTCAATATGGGGTTCAAAATTCTGAAAATTTCATGATCATCACGATTATCACATTCAAAAACTCCAAAAGTTTCGTTTTCAGCGAAAACCAAAAATTCATATTTTGACTAAAAATCTGAATTTTCTGAAATTTAAAATTTTTTCTAATATAGTCAATATGGGGCTCAAAATTTTTTATTTTTGATGAAAAACACGAATTTCGTATGTAGAATCCTTGAAAAATCGATTTTCAATCAAAATCCAAATTTTCGAAATTTTCAAGAAAATCTTTTTTTTTCCAAATTTGTTTTTTTTCTCTATTACTCTTTTATTTCATTTCATTTTATGATTTGTGTTTTGTATCCCAAAACAAAACCAAAAGATCGAAATCCACTCGGATTTTCAAAATTCCATTCCGGTTGATGGGTTCCCCTTACCTACCCTTAATTTAAAATGAGCAACCTATAAACTCTTGATTTATGTGCGTTTTAGAAATAGTTTTAGTGTTGATGTATCACAAAAAAGAAGGAAAAATCAGAAACCACACAGATCTCACGATTTCTTTTTTTGGAGGGGTTCTGACCTATTTTAAAGGGAAAATAAGGGTTTTATGGTGGAAGAAGGGGTTAGATCTCGGATAAAATAGCCTAAAACTACCCAGAACAATTAATTTTTTCAGATCTGGAAATACCTGCTTCCATTTTCCATCTCCCTCATCATCGCCATTACAGTAATCGGAACTCGCACCATTCTGACTACAGTACCCTATTATACATACAATGAAGCATTGGATATGTACACAATTAAGGCGGATGCGGTAAGAAAACTCTAGAAATCATTTAAATTTTCTAAATCAGTGAAAAAAATATAAAATAAAAAACAAAAGTGCCACTGGGGGGATTGAACCCGTGACCTGTTGGGTGGTAACTCGAAATTTCAAATTGATCGGAATATAGTCAATATGGGGCTCAAAACTTCCCATTTTTAATCCGAAATTCGAACTTAATACTTACATAGCTCAAAAAGTTCATTCTGAGTCAGATCCTGAATTTTCTGAATTTTGACTAAAAATCAAAAAATTCAAAATTTTTCGAAATTTCAAATTTGTTCAAATATAATCAATACGGTGCTCAAAATTTTGGAGACTACATGAAAATAACGAATTCATTAGTTTGAAATGCTGAAAATGAGGTTTTAGGTCAATACTCAAAATTTCAGAATTTTTTTGAAAATTCAAATTTTTCGAAATTTTTGGTTTTTTGGAATATAGTCAACACGGGGCTCAAAATTTTTCATTTCTTATTCTTAACACAAATTTCATAATTAGAAAGCTCAAATTTTTCAATTTCAGTCAGATCCTGAAGATTCCGAATTTTTCAGAAATTTCAAAAATTCAGAAATTTTCAAATTTTTACAGTAACCCTCTAGAAAATAATATTTCAGAATATTCTTCCCGCCTACTACAATGTCGTCTATTTCATGGCATTTTCAGTAGCCGCATCTGTATTTTTGAATTGTTTATCGGTTATTCGACTGAAAATGATACAGAATAAAATATCATCTGTCGAAAGAAATCTATTATTGGTCACTATTTTCTCATCGATTATACAATGTTTTGCGGCAGCTAATACAGTAAGTCTGACTTTCAAAATGGATTTTTTGCTTTCAATCGGCTAGGAAATTGTTGAAAATGATTGGAAAATAAATAATAGAGAGATAATATTGAAAAAAAAAACTAAATTTGAAAATTTTCGAAAAAAAAATTTTTTCTTGAGAAATTGAAATTTTTAGTTTTGACTGTTACATGAGTTTTTATTAATTCTAGTTATGAAGTTAGTCTTTTCCACCTAAAATCTGAAGTTTTGAACCCCATAATGACTAGATTTGAAGAATTTAAAAAATTCAGAATTTTTCGATTTTTTGAAAAATTCTGAAATTTCAAGATCTGAATGAAAACGACTTTTTGATGACTTTCAAGTATGAAATAAGTGTTTTCCATAAAAAATGTGAAGTTTTGAGCCCCATATTGACTATATTCCGATCACTTTGAAATTTCGAGTTACCACCCAACAGGTCACGGGTTCAATCCCCCCAGTGGCACTTTCATTTTTGATTTTTTTGTTTTCACTGGTTGAGGGGTTCTAGATAATTTTTAGACGGTTTAGAAGTGTTTTCGGTTGAAGTTTCCTCGAATTTCGCTTCTTTTGATCATTTTCCCCGAAAAATCTAGAATTTTTTACAGCAATCTTAGCAAAAAGTGAATTCAAAACTACCATTTCCAGTTCGTTCTCATAATCGATACTGCTCGTTCAACCCTTCTCGGTCAAGCGGCCCAAGTGATTCTCCCATTTGCCAGTGACTTTTTGACACTCTCTCAACCATATGCTCTCATTTTTTTGAGTTCAAAGGTACAGGGATTACTGTAGTTATTTTAGAAAGCTTCGACTTTTTAGGTCCGAAATGGGTTTTTCCGAATGTATCTGAAGAGATACGCATCTGATAGCACATCAATGGTATTCACAAAAACTAATGGTGGGATTACTGTAGATCGAAATATTGAAGATTACTGTATTTAATTTCAGGACCCACTTCTAAATCTACATCTCAAATAACACGATTTTAATTTTATTTTTCTTGAAATTTTTTTTTGGAATTTTTAATTTTTTGAAATTTAATAAATAAAAGGGTTACGGTAGAGGAAAAATTCATTATGCTCGAAAAAAAAAACGAATGAAAGCAGAATTGGGAAACATAGAAAAAAATGGAAAAAATATACAAAAAAGTATACATTTGTACATGGAAAAAAAATCTATACGGATCGGCTAAAATTTTTGGGAAAATATAGTACAAAAAGCACATTTCAGTGGTCATTTAGACAATTTAAGCACGGGAACGAAGTTGAGCGCGATGGAGGGATCTCTGTTGGTGCCAGTCGTCGGATGATGGTTTGAATGACTGTTTTGGCATTGTTGGCTCTAGAAATTGAGGTTTTATATGCGCAAAAACCGTCAAACACTATCTAGAAATCATCTGAAACCCCTAAACCAGTAAAAACAAAAAAGGCAACATCAAAGTGCCACTGGGGGGATTGAACCCGTGACCTGTTGGGTGGTACCTCGAAATTTCAAAGTGATCGGAATATAGTCAATATGGGGCTCAAAACTTTGGAAATTGCATGGAAAAAACTAATTTCATACTCGAAAATGACGAAAATCCCGTTTTCAGTGAAGTTCTGAATTTTCAGAATTTTTCAAAAAATTCGAAATTTTCGAAATTTTTAAATTCACCAAATTTAGTCAATATAGGGCTCAAAATTTTGGAAACTTTATGAAAAACATGATTTCCAGAATCAGAACACACAAGACCCCCGTTTTAAGGCGAACCCTAAAACTCAATTTTTTGACTGAAAATCTAAATTTTTCAAATTTTAAAAAAATTTCAAAAATCATCATAACGACTCACAATCACTTCTAAACGCCCTTAAAACTCTTATAATCCAGTCCTTCAGATTACTGTAACTCACTATAAGTTGGAACTTTGCACGGAAGTGGTGCCTTGTATGCAATATGCTTTCGTCGTGGGGTGAATTTCGAGAAGTGACGAGAGTGGCACTGATCCGTTGGTTTTGAGATTGTTCTCATCGATTGGCTCGCTTTCTGGAAGTAGGTTACGGTAGGAAGAAAAGGAAAAAAATTTTGGAAAAAAATTCGAAAAAATTTTTTTTTCAAATTTTTTCGAAATTTTTTTTTCGATCAAAAATCGAATTTTTCAGATTAAAGTAGTTACCGTAATACTGCAGTTGTTTGTTACAGTATCTCACAACAAAGAAAAACCAATTTGAGACGAAAAAAAAATTTCGAAAAAAAATTTCAAAATTTTTCGAAAAATTTTTTTTTTCAAATTTTTCAAATTTTTTTTCCTGTCAAAAATACCGTAATCTTAATCCTTACCTTTCCACAGACATCAAATCTCTCTGTTTGTCTCTTCTGTCTCTTCTCTCCTCCACTTCTTCCCATTCCCTTGGTCTTCCCAAATCCACGTGGCGGAACTACTGTATAAATGGGCGTGGTCTCATAGATAACCGACGGAAGATTCTTCTGACAAGTCCATTTTGATTGATTCACATGAACTAAACATGGTTGATGACGTGGAATTCTATTCTGGATCCGACGTCTTGGAGTGAATGGAGCTGGGGGCACTGGGGCAAGGGCACGGCACTGTGCCATCGAAATATTCGATTTTGGAAGAATACGGTAGTTTGGGATTACTGTAGACTGTCGGAGACTGTAGTATTTCGAATAACTCTGCCACGTTGGGATTACTGTAGTTCTGTTGATCGGAGCATCCGATTGACGTTTCCAATTCTGACGACGAGTGAAAATATCGAGGATTTCGTGTTCTTTGACAGCTGGTTTTGGATGGATTATGTCACGGAGTTTGTAGAGATTTCCTCCGGATTTCTGGAATTTTCCTTTTTTTTTGGAAAATTTTTTCAACAGAAAAAAATCTCATTTTTCCTCGATTTTCCAGAAAAAATTAGTCAAATCACGTGCAAAACCCATCGAAGTCATCTAGAAATTATCTAGAGCCCCTAAACCAGTAAAAATTAAAAAAGGCAAAATCAAAAAGCCACTGGGGGGATTGAACCCGTGACCTGTTGGGTGGTAACTCGAAATTTCAAAGTGATCGGAATATAGTCATTATGGGGTTCAAAACTCGCCAATTTTTATGAAAAAGCTAAATTTCATTACTAGAAATGCTGAAAATGTCATTTTCAGTGATATTCCGAACATTATAATTTTTCAAAAAATTTGAAAATTCTGAAATTTATAAATTTTTTCAAGTATCTCCATAATGGAGGTCGAAATTTCGGAAATTTTACGGAGATGACGACTTTTGAATTCTAAAACTCCGAAAGTTATGATTCGAATCGAAAAATTCAGAAAGTTCCTGAAAAACAAAATTTTTCAAAAAAAATTTTTTTCAAAATTTTCCATTTTTTTGTTTTTAAAAGTATTTTCCCTTCAAATTTGTGATCTAAAGTAACCCCCGGATTTTCTAACTTCAATTTTTCAAAAAGCTTCAACGGACCCTGGTGACCTTCTCAACCCAGGCCTTATCCAACTGCTCCTCAGTGAGTTTCGATGGGTAGCTCTGCTGACTACCGTAATCCTCGAAAACGAATCGATCGACATAATCGACGTTCCGGGAGACGAAACGATGGTTTTGATAGGTGAGCATCCACGAAGTGAATAGCTCAGCCAATGGGAATATCATTAGGAAGACGGTGAAGGCCAAGAGGACACGACACGAACGACGAGTCTCTTGCGATTCGCATTCTGTAAGTTTTTGGATTACTGTAGGTGGTCAAAACGTTCAGAAAACATCGAACAATCATCTAAAACCCCTAAATCAGTGAAAACAAAAAAAAGAAAAATCAAAGTGCCACTGGGGGGATTGAACCCGTGACCTGTTGGGTGGTAACTCGAAATTTCAAAGTGATCGGAATATAGTCAATATGGGGCTCAAAACTTCACATTTTTATCCAGAATACGAATTTCATAGGCAGAAGTCATGAAAAAACGGTTTTCAGTAAAATCCCGGAGTTTCATAATTTTTCAAAAAATGGAGATTTTCGAAAATTTTTAAATTTCTAAAAACAGTCAGAAAGGGGCTAAAATTTTTGAGAAAAACTAAGAAAAATATAATCATTGTACTCAGAAGCTCTGAAAAATTCATTTTCATTCAAAAAAGTGACAATTAGAAAATTCGGATCAAAACCAAAATTATAGAAAATTTCAAAATCATCAGAAACTGGTCAATGTTGGGCTCAAAACTCCGGATTTTTGATTAAAAAGACGATAATATTAATTAGGGAGGCAAAAAACCCCGACTACGGCCAGAACCGAAAAATTCAAAATTCATCTAAAAATCCGAATTTTTGAAAAATTCAAAATCAACAGAATGTGGTCAATATGGAGCTCAAAACTCCGGATTTTTCATAACTAACAAGAATCCGTCACTCTAGGCTACCAGCAAACTGACATTCAGTCAAAACTAAAAACTTCGAATTTTGACCGAAAATCGAAATTTTTGAAAAATTCAAATTTCTTCAAAAATAGTCGATATGGTGCTCAAAATGTTCCATTTTACATGCAGAATACGAATTTTTTATTCACAAACCTTCCAACTCCTGATCCATCCACTTCTCGTCCTCCTTTAATCTGGCAGCTGCCTCTGCCAATTCCTCATCATTCATTTCCAAAACTTCGGCGATTTCCGATGCGACGTCGTCTTCTTCTTCTGAATCATCGGATTCAGAATCTTCAGATTCTTCATCAGAAATATCAGAATTTTCGAGAATTTCTTGAGATTCTTGAATTTCCTCTTCCTCATTTTCAGAATCCTCTTCCTCTTCTTCATCCGAAAATTCGGAATCCTCGTCTTCCGATGAATCGATTGATTTTTCTGAAGCCGTTTCCTCATCTGAAGTCGGTGGCTCTTCGATTATTGGCTCCGCCCCCTCATCATTGTCTGTCGAGTGAAGAGAGAAATCATCGTCGAGACGATCTTCTTCTGGAAGATTAGGGGTACTGTAGGGTAGTCAGATTGAGATGTTTTTTTTATTATTTGGTGAGAATTAACGTTTTTTAGGATTTTTAGAAGTTTTAGAAAATTTCGAAAAATCTCGAAAAGATCGAATGCTTTTTTTGAAAATCATGAAAATTTTAAAATTCTAAAATTTCTGAATATAGTCAATATGGCGCTCAAAATTCCGAACTTTTTATGGAGAACGCGAATTTTATAAATAGAAGTGATGAAAAATCGATTTTCAGTAAGATCCTGAAATTTCAGAATTTTTCAGAAAATTCGAAAATTCTGAAATTTTAAATTTCTTCAAATATAGCTAATATGGGGGTCAAAACTTTGGAAATTTTGCGTAATTTCTGAATTTCATGACGAAACCCATTGAAAAATCGATTCTCAGCCAAAACAGAAAATTCGAAATTTTTGATAAAAATCGAAATTTCTGAATAATTGAAAAATTTCAAAGTTATCGGAATATGGTCAATATGGGGCTCAAAACTCCCCATTTTTTACTCGAAACACGACTTTCATACTTAGAAGTCTTGAAAATTCAGTTTTCAGGGAGGTCCTGAATTTTTTGAATTTTTCAAAAAAATTTGAAATTTTCGAAATTTTGGATTTTTTCAAAAAAAAATCAAAACGAAAAAAAAATCAAAACTTTGGATTTTACAATGTGAAACACAACCATAACACTTAAAAATTCTGAGAAATTTATTTCATTCTAAATTGAATTTTTCGAAAAAAAATTGAAATTTTCAGATTTTCGAAATTTATTTTTTTTTTACATTTTTGTCTGAACTTTTCATATTTCAAAGCTTCTCTAACCTAATCTAAAATAACAACTGTAACCTCTTTCTTACCTTCCACAAGAGACCACGAATCGGTGGAGGTCTCACTGTCGCGACGAACACGTCGAGACATTATTTGTTATAGAATAAGGGGTAGTGGAAGGGATAGGAATGAAACTACCCAAGATGATGATGTGTAGATTAGAGTCTGAAAATAGAAACATAAATATTATTGTTTCAAAAACGTGTAGTTCTTAAGAATCAAGGACAACAGATGTTCAATAGAGATTGTATCTTACAGATGTTTTTTGAAAAAGTTCTAGAAAAAAATAGTCTGAAAGGAGTACACGACGTTTGTTAAAAGCTAATTAAATATTTCTAGCTACTTTTCCAATTATTTCAATGAAATTTCTAAAAATCATTATAGTTAGCTAGTAATATACATATTATGTATATCATTGCTAAATAATTTTTTTCGAAAAAAAATTTTTTTTAGAAACTTGTCCAAAAGGAGTACACAACGTTTGTTAGAAGCTCATTACAATATTCTTAGCTTCTTTTCCAATTATTTCGATGAAATTTTTGAAAATCGTTAATAATAGCTAGTAATATACATATATGATATATACAGTGCAGAAAATAATTTTTTTTCGAAAAAAATTTTTTTAACTTATCCAAAAGGAGTACACGAATAGTGGTGAAAGGTAAAAAAATTATTCTTAGCCACTAAAAACTAAAATTTTTCTCCAATTTATAGAACTAGGTACCTATATAGGTTCTACATATCACAATAATTAGTATCAATGATGAAAAAAATTTTTTTTAATTAAAAAAAAAGTACATTAGTTAAAGCTAGTAACAACATTTTTAGCCACTAAACACCTTGACTTCATAATTTTTTTTTCAATTTATACAGCTTGGCATCTATATATGTTCTACATATCACAAAAAATAGTACCATTGATGAAAAAAAAATTTTTTCTCAAAAAACCAAAAAACGCTGATTTAAATGATGATGTAGAAGATAAGAAGGAATGAAAGTAACAATTGGAGGGTCATTTATAGGTGGAGAAATGGAAAAATTGGTTTGGGGTGTGTAATACTGCGCAGTACAGATGGTAGAGGGTCATATGACTGGAGGAAAGGTCACTTCTTCTTTCTTTCAGAGAAGAAGAGACTGGTTGTTTGGAAAGAGAGAGAGAGAGAGAGAGAGAGAAGCATCTATTGCCGTCTGCTTCTTTGGCAGGGGTCATGTGGGGGAGGGAAGAAGCGAAAGAATCAGGTGATTCTTTTAAAAGAGAAAGGTCATGACAATGGAACTGTTTGAATCAAATAAGAACAATGGTTTTTTGGAAAGAAGGGGGGTTCACTTTTGTAACATAGATGGCTTTACAGGTTTATATTAGTTCAAATCACATATTTTTTCAGATTTTTTAACTTCAAGTGGATATATCTTGACTTAAGTGAGAGATACAAAGAAAACGGTAACTAAGAATACGCTTAGCTCAACAAGAGCTATATTTTATCAGTTGACCACTTTTTGATAGCATTAATTCTAATTGAGATACAGTGACTTGAAAAAAATGTTTTCATTTGAAATTTTGAAACATTGAGATTTGACTTAAAATCAAAAATTGAGTTGTTTTGAGTACGGTATTACTGTTTTACATAAGATTACCAAAATTTTGAGCCCATGTTGAAAAATATTGAAATTTCAGAATTTTCGAATTTTTAGAAAAATTCTGAAACTCCAGGATCTCACTGAAAATCGGATTTCTGTCAAGTTTACCTATGAAATTCGAGTTTCTCATTAAAAATGGGGAGTTTTGAGCCCCATATTGACTATATTTGAAAAATTTTGAATTTTCAGAATTTTCGAATTTTTTGAAAAACTCGAAATTCCAGTTTCTCACTGAAAATAAGATTTTTATGACTTCTTACTATGAAATTCGTATTCTGGATAAAAAATGTGAAGTTTTGAGCCCCATATTGACTATATTCCGATCACTTTGAAATTTCGAGTTACCACCCAACAGGTCACGGGTTCAATCCCCCCAGTGGCACTTTGATTCTGTGCTTTTTTGTTTTTTCGGGACAATAGGTTTCAGATAATGGCTTTAAAATATTTTTGGAATAGTTTCCGTTACAATTCTCAAATGAATTTCTCTGTTTTTGACTTACTTAAAAAATTAATGGAAAAATATACCTGAAAAAAATGCAAAAAAAAATAAATAATGCAGCTCAAAGTCAATGAAACGTCGTTCATTTTGTTCTATCTAAATACGATCTCTAAAATTCAAAACCAATTTAAAAAGAAAACATTTTTGGTTGACCATCATAGTCAAACTACATTAGTTCAATATAATTGGTATAGTAGTAGTTAGTACAAGTGGAAGAAGGCAAGAAGTGACTTTGAAATGACTAGAAAAGGCTGAAAGTGCCTGAAAACAGGCTATTTGTTGTGGGTGGGTGGACACTGGGACGAAGAAATAGTCATAGATCAAAACATAAACAACAGATGGGGGCCCCTCTCTTTCTCTTCATGTGTCTTGTATCATATGACACTATTTTAGTGAAGAAACAAAAATGAAAGAACTTTTTGAAGGCAATTATTATTCGAAAATGACTTTTTCAAAATAGATTTTAGATTTTTAGATTGGCTGTATCCAGAATACGAATTTCATAGTCTGAACTCATGAAAATGCCATTTTCAGTCAAATCCTAAAAATTCAGAATTTTTTAAAATTTTCGAATTTTTTGAAATTTCAAATCTAGTTAATATGGGTCTCAAAATTCTAGAAATTTTACGGAAAATACGAATATCATGCTTCAAACTGCTAAAAATATCATTTTCAATAAAAGAAAAATTTTTTTGAATTTTTTTTCTGAAAAAATTTCAAAATTTTTTTTAAAAGTTGCTCATTTCAAATCAAAAATCCAGTTTTCAATGATTGCTTTGTATCTGGATATGAAACTTCGTGTTGCTTACCTCAAAATAAAAAATCTAATCTCCAATTCTGAAAACTACTCGTGTCTACAATGAATAGAGAGGAGGGATTATGACTCGTTTTGAATACTAAAATCAGAAAAATAAGTACTTTGATCTTTTCAAAAACCTCAGAAAGCCTCAAAAATAACGAAAAATAGAATAAAAATTTAAAAAATAGGTATTGAAAAAATTTTCAAAATCACAAAATTTTCCAAAAATTCTAAAATTTTCAAAATTTTCAAAATTTCAAATATAGTCAATATAGGGTTCGAAACTTCAGAAATTTTATGAAAAACACAATTACAGTACTCGAAATGGCTCAAAGTTCGATTTCATTCCATTTTAAGAGAAATCTAAATTTTTCAGAATTTCCAAAATTTAAAAAATTTCAAATTATTCTAACTTTCTTAAAATCAACGCTATTAAAAAATGATCAACTAATAAAATATAGCCCTTGTTAAGCTGAGCAACTTATTAGTTATCATTTTCTTTTTATCTCTTTTAGGGGTTAAGATATACCGCCTTGAAGTTGAGGAATCCTCAAAAAATGGGATACAATGGGATTTTGAGGTAGAGAAACCGAGAAAAAGCTAGTAAGAACCTAAAACTTCTTGGTTGTAACCCCTTTAACAATGTACTTACCTCTAGAAACCTTTTTCCTCGAAAAAAAGGCGGAAATAAAGTACCTGGAGGCTCTCTCTTCTCTCTCGAACCGGTCGTCGTCTACAGGGCGCGCGCCCCTTTGTAAACACGAGACAGACGAGAGAGTATAGAGATCGAAGAGACGCAGACAGTGTGAGAGAGGGGAAAGAGTCATGTGATTTCAGTTCTGTTTTAACTATGTGTATGACTTTTCGATTTTCGATGGCAGGAGGAAGATGAGGGGGAGGAGGGCACTTTTAGGGATGAGAAAAATATCTTGATTGGGAGAGGAGATAGGGGGGCGGGGCAAGAGACTAAATTAAAGAGGAGACAGTTTTCTACAAAAAAGGCTCTTAGACTATGTTTATAGGTTATACGGTTCCGGAGCTATATGATTTTGAAAATGAGCAATATTTGCAATTTGACAGTCTTAGGACATTTTTGGTGAAAAATTGAATTTTGAAGGATTTTAGGAATTCATTAGGTAGCAATTGAGCTGGAAACAGTTATATTTTGTAATTCATGGAAAATACGAATTTCCTACTTAGAAGTGATGAAAAATCGATTTTCAGGGGACTTCTGAAGTTTCAGAATTTTTCTGCAAATTTGAAAATTATGAAATTTTTTATTTTCCTGAATATAGCCAATATGGGGCTCAAAATTCCCCATTTTTACCCAAAATACGAATTTCGTAGTTAAAAACCATGAAAATACAATTTTCACAGAGAATCTGAATTTTCAGAAAATTTCAAATATTTCGAAAATTTTAATTATTTTAAAAATAGTCAATTTGATGCTCAAAACTGCGGATTTTTTATGAAAAATTCGAATTTTATAGCGAAAACGGTTCAAAACTTCATTTTTAGCCAATTCCAGAATTTTCCCATTAATTTTTTTCTGACTTGAAAAAAAATGTAAATTTTTTTAACTTCAATTTTTTTTTAGAAATATTTGAGTTTTTGTCTGAAAACACTGTAGTATTTGTCTGTAAAACTGTAGTATCTAGTAAAACTTTGAAAAATGTCCATTGAAAATGTAAAAAACCGTCAAAACCTTCTAATTTCGACGCAGCAGTGCAAAAAAATTGACGAAAAAAATTTTTTGTTTTTTTCAAAAAAAATTTTCCAACTGTTTTAAACTAGTCTAATCATAGTCAAAAACATAGAGACAACTAAGAAAAAGGGCGGCCGACAAGTCCCAACAAGAATCGAAAAAACGAGTGAGAGGGTGGTCCTCCTCCTTCTTCTTCTCCCCTGAGTCAGCTGAGCGCCCTCTTTCTCTCTCTCTCTCTCTCTCTCTCTCTCTCTCTCTCTTTCATTTTGTGACGTTTCTGGTGGTGGGAGAGAAATAGTATGGCATTTGATGGAGACGCAGACATTTGCCGAGACTCGATACACTCTCAATGCTTCTTCTCTTTTCCTCCCGAAGAAAATAGAAGGAATTGTTTCAGGGAATGAGAGAATGCACCTCTCTTCCTCTCGATGATCAGAAACCTAGGTATATATGTAATATGAAAGGGAAATGCGATGAGCTGGAAATAGGTGAAAGATAGCTGAACACTTTTTGTTTGGAAATAGATTTTAAAAGTGGGAAATAGCACTTGAATAGGCTCCAAATGGCTATAAAACCGCAAAAAACCCGCTAATAGGCCTAAAATTGACCAAAAATAGGTGAATCTGAAAATGCCGGAAAATCCGAATTTTTTCATCCAAAATTATTTTTTAAAAATTTTAAAACTAATTATTTGCATAGAAACAGCAAAAACTGGGTGGAAAATGGCTAAAAATGAGCGGAAATCTGCAAAAATAATTAATTCTCGGGTACAGTAAGCATGTAATTTATTACAGTAGTTTAAATTTATTTTTTCACGAAATCTTTGTTTTTTTTTGCATTTTTCAAAGTTAAATAATTGTTTTCAATCATTTTCAGCAAATTTGAAATGTTATCAAATTAAAAACTACCTGAAAATCTAAAAATCAGAATGAAAAACAGTTTTTTTCATATATTTTTGTGTAAAAAATTTTTTTGTGATTCTTGTGGTTTTTTAAAAATTTTTGTGACAAAGCTGTAATAAAACTGCTTTGTTTTACGTATTTACATTTTTTATCACTAATTTCGACCCGAAAAACCAGAAAAACAGCAAATTAATGAAAAATTCAACTTTCGCTGAGAGACCCTGATTAATATATTTTGTTATGTGCCTTTAACTTTTCAAACATTTTCGATCTTGATCAAATTTAATGCAAACTTCGGCGCGTAAAATCGCAATTTTTAATTTATTCAAATAAATTTCTGTTTTAAAAATGCGCCGCGCTATCAATTCTGTCAGTTTTCTCGCTGTCAATCTTTTTTTTGACGAAGAATGATTTTTTATCGCAAAAAAACTGTTTTTCATGAAATTAGTCCTTAGTCTACGTTTACTAGTGGCAGGGAAAACATTTCGCAACACTTTATTTTCGAAAAACTAAGTGGGAGGCGGAGCCACGGCCACTGGAGAGTGTTTATACTGGTTTTTGAGCTCTTTTTTATTTTCCATTTATTTTTGACAGTTCTTCCGATTTTATTTTATTCTTGCTCGTCGTTAATTTTAGGACTTTCCCATCCGTGAATTTAAAAAACCCAAAAAAAAATCAAAAAACCAAAATTTCTGCAAAGTTTCGCCGGAAAAGTGTCAAATATCTGTCAGTTCTCTGTTCTTCTGAAGTGAAAAATGAACTATGCTCCTCGATTTTTCATCTCGAAACTCTGAATCCCCAAAAAAGTTCGATTTCCCGCCGAATTCGCTTGAAATCAGAATTGAATTCCCGCTAAAAGGGACCAGGTGCGGTGGAGCGCGCTTGCATTCTTCATTAGTTAATTAATTTTTTAATCATCATTTTTGGCTATTTTTAGTGTTTTTCTAGCGTTTTTCTTGGTATTTTCGATAAAATAATTGATATTTGTTAGAGAAAATAAGTGTTTTCCGTGTTTTAGCTATAAAAATAACAGAAAAACCCTAAAAATTCAGGTTTTCGAAAAAACATTTTTTTTTCGTTTTTTCTGGGTAAAATGACGAACTTTGAAGAAAACTAGTGTTTTTTGAACGCAGAAGACTCGAAAAGTCAATATAAAATCTAGTTTTCCAGTCGAAAATGCGATTTTTGAGAGAAAAAAAATTATTTTTACAAAAAATTGTTTATCTTTTTTCTAATTAAAATGAGGAAATTAAGTAGGAAACTGGTGTTTTTAAACTCAGAAAACCTCGAAAATTAATAGAAAATCTAGTTTTCCAATCAAAAATCCGAGTTTTTGAAGGAAAAAATTTATTTTACAAAAAATTTTATATTGGAAAAAAAAGTTTTTTTTCAACAAGCTTTGATGTCAAACATGTAGCTAGTTTCCTCTCTAGTCTCATAGTTTTTCCTCGAAAACCCCCCATTTTCCACTAAAAAACCATTTTTCAAGTCAAAACCCCATTTTCAGACGTTAAAAACCCTATTTTCGTCTTAAAAATTCAAAAATCGATGTTTCTCATGTGATATTATTGTTCCTCCTGTCTTTCTCGATGTCATTCGAAAGTGAATAAACATATTTTCCGATTCCCTGTCTCTCTGTTTCTCTGCGTCTCCTTCCCTCTCTTCTTTCTTTCTCTACCCAACTCTCTTGTTTTCCCACACTCTCTCTTCTGAGTACCGCTCTTGTTTCTTCTCCACTACCACCAGACACCACCGAATGACCCGCTTTCTGTATTTTTTCTTTTTCTTTTCGCCTTCCGAACTGTCTCTTTTTATCAATATTTTCATAATTTGATGAGAAATTTAGGTTTTTAGAGGTTTTTTTAACGTTTAGGGTTTTCGAACGGTGAAAATAACTAAAAATCGCGGAAAAATGGGGTTTCCGGTGGTTTTTAATTGAAAATAGCTGTTTTGAACGGGAAAATTGGGTTTTTGGGCGATTTTTGGGGTTTTGAACAGGGAAAATGAGTAAAAAACAAGAAAAAATGGATTTTCCGTGTAGTTTTCACTGGGGATTAAATCTGGTTGAACCCAAAAAAATAAAACTGTTTCCACGTGGAAAACTCGCGAAAAAAACGGAAAAATAGATTTTTGTCGAAAAATAAGCAAGTTTTCTTTGTTCTTTTTGACATTTTATGAGAAAAAATAGAAAAAAACCCGGAAAAAAGCAATTTCCCGATGTTTTCTCTATTCTGAGTCATGAGAATGTTTTTGTACGATTCTAGAACGCTGAAAACAGTTTTTTGTGGGAAGGGAACTGAATTTTGCCTCTAAAATTGCTGTTTTCCAGATTTTTTGGAAAAAAACACGAAAAATAGACATTTCCCGCTATTTTAAAGCGGTTTTCAATTAAAATAGGTCTTTTTCCGTGTTTTTAGCAAAAATTAATAATTTTCGGCACCTTTTTCTCTTCAAAATCAGTATTTTCATTATAGAATGAAAAATCCAAATCGTTTCGTTCAAAAATTGAATTTTTCTGTTAGAAAGCGATTTTTCAGCCAATAAACCGTTTTTTCATTATTTTTTTTCTATTTTCGGCCTTTTTTCTCTCAAAAACCTCTTTCTTCGTCTAAAAATCCCTTTTTTCTCCCTTTTTCCCTCCCAAAAAACCTCCCATATATATTTTTTTTGCAGTGAAAGAATGGAGGTAATCCATCATCCATCGGATCCATCGACTCATCCCCATATTCAATCATCAGATGCAACAATTGATACAACACATCCAGGACACGTGGAAGAGATTCTACTTCCCACCCAACCACAAGCGGTTCGAATCGTTGAAGTCGTCGAGGAGACTGATCATTCGTTCGAATTGAATGCCGATCTTTTGGAGAAGATCCTCTTGGATCCAAAGGTCGCCGATAAGAAGGTGAGCAACGTGGAAAAATGGAGGATTTTGATAGAAAATGGCCCGAAATAGCTTAAAATCGGCCTAAGTTTGCTTAAAATGAGCATTACGGGCCTCATATTGAAACTAGCTCGGAAATCTTGAAAAATGGACCAATTTCGACTAAAATACCTCAGAAAAGGCCTAAAAACCCTCAAAAAGGACCAGAAAGCCTTGAAAATAGCCTAAAAACCTCCGAAAATGACCTAAACGCCTGAAAATGGCCTAAAAACTCTCAAAAAAGGCCTTAAACTGGCCTAAAACGCCTAAAATCTATCTCAATTCTTTCAGGTGGCAGTGATCGGAGTGGCCGGAGCGTATCGAAAGGGAAAATCGTTCCTGTTGAATTTCTTCCTCCGCTATTTGACATGGAGATCAAAAGCCGACAAGGTTATGGGAGGTTAGTATTTTAAGCCACGCCCCCTTTTTTAAATTAAAAAAAACTGGAAAAATCCCGTTTTTGGAGCTGAAAATGGGGGTTTTTAAGTTAGGTCACGCCCCTTTTTAAGCCACGCCCCATTTAAGCCACGCCCCTCTAAGCCCCGCCCCTCATCAAATCCATTTCCAGAAATCGATTTGGAGAACTCTCAATGGATGTCACCGAACTCGCCACTGTCAGGATTCTCGTGGAGAGGAGGATCGGAAAGGGATACGAATGGAATTCTCATTTGGAGTGAACCGTTCCTTATGAAGGATAAGAACGGAGAGGAGATTGCTGTTCTTCTCATGGACACACAGGGAGCATTCGATTCGCAGTCGACTGTCAAGGATTGTGCGACTATTTTTGCACTGTCGACGATGATCTCCAGTGTTCAGGTGAGGAGGAGGAGGGAAAGAAGCCCTGGAAGGCCCGGAAAAGTCCTAAAATTCATCGGAAATGGTCCAAAATAGCCTGGAAAGGCCTATTCTGTCCGATTTTAGCCTGAAATGGACCTTAAACGACCTAAAAAGTGCCTTAAAAAGCCTAGAAAGACCTAGAAAGGCTTAAAAGGACCTTAATTAGGACCTAAAATGATCCTGAAAAGGTCAAAAACGCACCTAAAATGGCCCGAATAGGCCTGAAATCGGCTTCAAGTAGCCTAAACTAAGCCTTAAACGTCCTAAAAACGGGCCTTATCAGCCTTAAAATAGGTCTTGAACCCCTTAAAATAAGTCTTAAACGGGCCTAAAAAGGGCCTAAGCAGGCCTAAAAACTACCCCGAAAAGGCCTAAATGGACCTCAAAAACCCTAAAATAAGCCTTACAGGGCCTTAAATAGGTCTAAAAGTACCTTAAAAAACCCCTAAACCCTACCTAAACCTCCCTTCATTTTCAGATCTACAACCTCTCCCAAAACATCCAAGAAGACGATCTCCAACACCTGCAACTCTTCACCGAATACGGTCGTCTGGCCCTAGAAGACTCTGCCGCCAAACCATTCCAATCCCTTCTCTTCCTCGTCCGCGATTGGTCATTCCCCTACGAAGCGGAATTCGGATTCCAGGGAGGCCAGAGAGTTCTCGATCGACGACTCGAAGTATCGGAAAAGCAGCACGCTGAACTGCAACAACTCCGACAGCACATTCGATCATGTTTCGAGGATATTCGATGCTTTTTGATGCCACATCCAGGACTCAAAGTGGCCACCAATCCGAATTTCGATGGAAAACTTGTCGGTGAGTTTAGGGAAATTGGCAAAAAATTGGTGAAAAATTGACGAAAAATTGGCGAAAAATTGGTGAAAAATTGGCAAAAAAGCCTCAAAATGGCTTCAAAACAGCCTAAAAGACCTAAAAACGACCTAAATATGCCTTAAATTAGCCAATAATGGTTTTTGAAACCTTTTCCACTATTTTAAGCCATTTCCAACCTTTTCGACCCTCCTAACCCCCTAATTTCCAGACATCGAAACGGAATTCCAACAACAACTCGGCGTAATGATCCCGAGACTTCTCGACTCGCACGCTCTCGTCCACAAGGAGATTAACGGACAGAAGATGACGTGCCGCGAACTTTTGGAGTATTTCAAGGTTTATATGCGTATTTTCAAAGGTAAGGAGAGAGAGACTGGTTTTTGGGAGCTCCTTGCTCAGCCTTAACTTTTCTGGCATTCTAGGGATGGAATAGGGCTGCTCAGGCTTGATTTTCTAGGTTTAAGGCCCTCCTTGAGGCCCTATTTAGGTTTTTTAGGCCCTCCTTAAGGTCCTATTTAGGCTTTTTAGGCCCTATTTAGGCTTTTTAGGCCTTTCTATGACCCTTGCTCACCCTAAATTCTCTTCAGGACAAGATCTCCCGGAGCCGAAATCAATGCTGATGGCCACCGCCGAAGCGAATAACCTCGCCGCCGTCGCCTCGGCCCGTGCAGTATACCAGAGAGAAATGGAAGAAGTGTGCGGAGGAGACACTCCATATATGTCCACCAATGAACTCCTCGAACAACACGATCGATGCAAGAGTGTCGCCATTCGAGAGTTCCGGAATGCTCGAAAAATGGGCGGAGTCGAGTTTTCGCTTCAATTTTTGGATCGTTTGGAGAGTGATTTGCAGGTAAATTGCTCATTTTAAGCTGAAAATCCCGGAAAATGGCCTAAAAACTTGATTTTCAAACGGAAAATCGATTTTTTGGCTTAAAAATAGCCTGAGCAATGAGAATTCTTCCAGGAATCATACGAAAACTACCTAAAAGTCAACAACGGAAAAAACCTCTTCAAATCGATGCGTACACCGACTGTCCTCGTCACTCTGATGATCATCGACTACATTTTCCAGGAGTTCTTCCAGCTATTGGGTCTCGATGTCATTGCTGGTGAGCTTTTTGCCTGTTTTAGCCTGAAAATCCAGGTTTTTCGGCTTTTTTTGGTCTAAAATGACGTTTTTGGACTTTTTCCTATAAAAAATGGCGGAAAATGATATTTTTGACCCAAAAATCCGGTTTTTTAGTCTAAAATAGTCTAAAACCCCCTATTTTCAGGCCTGTGCTCATCGGTTCTGTGCATTGTGATCGGCGCTCTCGGCGTTTGGGCCTACTCTCGCTATTCGGGACACTTGCGTGAGGCTGGAGGATATGTGAGTTTTTGCCCCTTTTTTGGGGTTTTTGGGCTTCTAGACCTATTTTTCATATGTTCCGGACCTAATTTAGGCTTTTTTGAGCGAATTTAGGCGTTTTTAGGCATGTTTCAGGCCCTTTTAGGCATATTTTAGGCCTTTTTCTAAACCTGGTCCTAGTGGTTCTAAAACTAGTAGGTTAGGCCTATTTTTAGGCTTTTTAGGCTTTTCAGGCCCTTTTTAGGCCTATGTCAGGCCTGTATTAGGCCCGTAAAGGGCTTTCAAAGAACTAAAAAAGTCGTTATTTTGTAAATAAAATAGGCTTTTTTAGGCCGATAATCTGGTCATCCTAGACATATTTAGGCCTTTTTATGCTTTTTAAGGCCCTTTTCAGGCCTTCCTTTTGGTTCTTAAAAAATATCTGCACTTGAACTTTTTTTCAGAATGAGCAAAGGGGGACTTTTTTAGGTTAGGGCTTTTTTAGGCCCGTATTATGCTATTTTAGGCCTCTAAATGGGCTATTTATGACATTTTTTGCCTGTTTCAGGCCTTTTTTAGGCTCGTTTCAAGCTACTCAGGCCGTTTCTAGGCTATTTTAAAATAATCTAGGCTTCTGACTTGGCTATTTTAGGCCTTTTCCTAGGCTAATATAGGTCTATCCTATTCCTCAACTCCTCTTCCTCTTCCAGGTGGACGACGCAGTGACATACGTGTGGACAAACTTCATCTCTCCAAACGCAAATCATTTGGGACCATTGGGCGGAGCAATTCAAATGGGAGAGGCCCTCGGAGGGAATCGAACTGCCAATGCCACACAAGAGGGACTCAAAAAGAGACAATAGGCCCCGCCCCTTTTCTCCGATATTTTAAGCCCCGCCCCCCTCCCCCCACAGAATATCCATTTCCACATGATTTTTGTTTTGTATTTTTTGCTTTTTTTCCCCTTTGAAAATGACCAATCTAGGCCCCGCCCCTTTTTCTTCTAGCCCCGCCCCAACCTTTTTTCCCTGAATTTCCAGTTTTCTTAATCGATATTTAAAGCCAAACGTTTCTTTTCATTTCTTTTCTTTTTCTTCGTTGTGTGTGTATTTAGAGCAGCAGTTTTCGCGATTCCCCAACCTTTTTTGTACTTTTTTTCTGGATTTTTCTAGATTTTTTTGCCTTTTTAAGGCTTTTTTCGGCCTTTTTTGGATGAAATTGACTAAAAATTGCCTAAATTAGGCCTATTTCCAGCCAAAAATCCAGATTTTCCCCGCCTTTTTTCGATTTTTTTTGAGAAAATAAACTCCACCCACTTTATACAGTAATCTATTTGGAAACGACTGAAAATGTAAGAATTCATAGAAAAAAATTTATTTTTAGATTTGAATTCGAAAAAAAATATGAAAAAATAAATATCACAAAATAATTGGAAAGAATAGGGTCACGGTAGAGGGGGATTAGTGTAGTTTGGATTGAGGTACTGTAGATTACTGTAGGTGAAATGAAATTTAGGATTACTGTAGTTTTAGGGAGGTACGGTAGATAAAACACAATTGATTGGGAGGATTACTGTAATGGGGAAGGGGTACTGTACAAATTGAAATAGGTACAGTAATCCAGGATGCAGGATTACTGTACCTCTAGATTACGGTAGTTTGAATTACAAAATATATTGGAAAAAGGAAAATTACTGTAGTTTTGAAAGGATTACGGTAATTGGAAAATTAGGATTACGGTAGGTTCAGAAAGAATTATGGTAATGAAATAGGATAGGATTACTGTAGTTTTTTTTCTTAAATCCAAAAAAAAAGATTACGGTGCTTTGAAAAAATAATACAGTATTCATAAAATTTTTGGATTACGGTAATTCGAAAAGATTACTGTATTTTTTGAAAAAAAAGGATTACTGTAGATTGAGAGGCTGAAAACCGAAAGAAGTCCACTGGGGTGGATGGGTATTCCAAGTGGAAGCAGTCGAAGTGTCCACAGGGACTTCATTCCATGCCCTCACATGGAAATCATAGACAAGAACGTCTTTCATTCCACAAACATCCGAAGTGAAGAACATTGTTAGCCATTTGTCAAGGGAATACGATACTGCCTGGAAATTTGATAGGTTTTTGATATTTACCTTGTTTTCTGTATTTCTAGCATTTCTAACTAGAAAATTCAGATTCTAGAAGAAAAATGGGGAATTTTGAGCCCCATACTGACTATTTTTCAAAAAAAAAACAAAAATTTCAAAAATTTTGAAAAAACCTGAAATTTCAAATTTTCACTGAAAATGACATTTCCATGACTCTTAACTATGAAGTTCTTCTTTTCCATGTAATTTCCGAAGTTTTGAGCCCCATAATGACTATATTTGGACAATTTTGAAATTTCGCAAAAATTCCAATTTTTGAAAAAATATCAAATTTCAGATTTTCACAGAAAATAAAATTTTCCTGACTTCTAACTATGAAATTTGTCGGTTATATGTAATTTCCAGAGTTTTGAGCCCCATATTGACTATATTTGGACAAAATCAAAATTTCAGAATTTTTGAAAAATTCTGAAATTTCAGATGTTTATTGAAAATCAATTTTTCATGAGTGACAAAAGAATTACTGTAGTTCACTCACCCTAACCGACTCGATAATCCTTAGCAATTCAGAAATGCGATGAATTCGTTTATTCGGGTCGGCAACGTGGCGTTTAATGTATTTTTGAAGGAGTTGACAGTACTTGAGACGGTAGCATCGGATACGGTGGACGTCGCTGATTGATCGAACTTTCGATGGCTCTGAAATACTAAAGTACAGTAATCTCAGTGGGATACGGTAGCCGTAATTACGGTCGTTGTGAAAATTGCAGTAATCCTAGACCTTTGATCCTGGATCCGTTACCGTAATCCCGAGGATTACTGTATTATTCTACTCACCGTTTCCATTGAAAAATATGATATATTTCATGAGAACGAGTTCCTCCATACTGATATCCAATGAATCCATCGGTTCCAGTACCTCGACTATCACTCGATTCACCCATTCTTGAGCGTCTGGGGCTAGTCTGAAATTTCAAAACGGTTTATCTTGGTTACGGTAGCAGTTAGAAGAAAGTTGTCAACTAAGAAGTTGTTCAGCTTAACAAGACCTATACTTCGTTAGTTGAACATTTTTTGATAGCTTTACTGGGAAGCGAGATATAATAGAAAGAAGGTTTGAAACGTCGGATTTTCAGTTGAAAACTTTCAAAAATGGAAAATTCTAAATTCCGATGGAAAAGTAAGCATTTCTGTTAGCAATTCAAGATTTAGCATAGAAATTCTAGAATTTTAAGCCCTATTTCGGGGTTATTTGATCATTTTGTGATTTTCGAAAAATTGATTTTTAGTCAGAATTCTGAAAATTTAGGATTTGTCGGAAAATGAAATTTCTGAAGGTTCCGACTATGAAATTTGAATTCTACGTAAAAAATGCGGGAGATTGAGCTCCATATTGACTATATTTGGAAATTTTCAAAATTTTCGATTTTTTGCAAATTTCTGAAATTTCAGATTCTCACTTAAAATCAAGTTTTCATGACTTCTAAGTATGAAATTTGTTTTCTGCGTGAAAAATGTGAAATTTTGAGCCCCATATTGACTATATTCCGATCACTTTGAAATTTTGAGTTACCACCCAACAGGTCACGGGTTCAATCCCCCCAGTGGCACTTTCATTCTGCCTTTTTTGTTTTTTCACTTTTAGGGGATATAGGGGATTTCTAGATGGTTTCTGGGTGTATTTCCAGTTTCTGAACTATCAACTCACTTCGAGAACTCTGCGAACCATTCCGGGGAGCACGGGGGAGGTACAGTACCCTCTTCTGCTGTCTCCACTGCCTCTCTTTGAATTCTCAGAAAAGCGTAGAAACTAGTAAGACAGGCGGTGGCCAGGAAGTTTTCAGCGATCAGCAACATCTGAAAATTTCTGTAGTTTTTGTAGTCCGGGGGTTACTGTACCTTCTCGTGTCGGGTGAAGTTTCCGAGATCTTGAGTAGCATTTGCCCATTCGATGAAATGGAGGACGTTCCGACACCAGAAGACTTTTGTATTGGCTCGAGGGTCTTCTAGGAATTTTTGGCATGCAAAATCGGTCTGGAAAGGGTTACTGTAGGAGACTTCAAATACTACAAACTACGAAAATAGATATTTTTGTGCTAAAATTAGTTGAGTATGGGTTAAAACTACCAAGTGGCTACATAGACTACATAGACTACAAACTACAAAATTTCCATTTTATAACAAAATTTCAGATTTTTCAAAAAATTCCGAAATTTCAAAAAATTTAGTTTGTAGTTTTTGTAGTTAATGTAGTTAATGTAGTTTTTGTAGTTCTTGTAGTCTTTGTAGTTTGTGTAGTTTTTGTAGTTTTTGTTAGTTTTTGTAGTCTGTGTAGTTTTTGTAGTTTTTGTAGTTTTTGTAGTCTATTTATTTTTTTCGGTATTTTTGAGTTTTTCCTCGATTTTTTGTATTTTTCGTATTTTTTTCTGGCTAAAAAAAACTACAGTAATCCCTACCGGAATCCTTTCACAAAGTGGAAATGGAAAATCGATGGCTTCTCGAATGTCGAAAGCTGCATTGCAATGTCTTGGGAACAGAGCTCTGTCGACACTATCGCCATTGTTGTCCAGATTTCTGAAATTGTAGTTTGTAGTCTTTGTAGTCTTTGTAGTCTTTGTACCTTTCGAGATTGACCATGAGGGTCAGGGCTGTCATTTCACTGTTAGTGTAGGCGTAGACGTCGATGAACGAGATGATTTGACTGGCACAGTCGTCGACAGAGGTCTGGAAGTTAGAGGAGGCTATAGAGACTACAAAAACTACAAAAACTACATTAACTACAAAAATTACAAAAACTACAAAAACTACAAAAAACTAACCGATGGCTGAGAATTTTCCTCAAAATAACCAACAACAGCTCCTTCCTTCTTCACAGTCGAATTATAATCACCCATTCTCATGTCACGAAGACGACCAACTTCTGAAAAAAGAATAGACTACAAATACTACAAACTACAAACTACAAACCCTCTGGACTCATATGCGCCTTTAAACACAACTGATATCGGCACGCCCGACACTTTGCCCTCTTCCCGGCATTCATCGGACACTGTCCGCCACGTTCACAAACAAATCCTTTCCTTGATTGAACAGTTCGAGAGAAGAATATCTTACATCCACCACATACAGTACCACCGTAATGAGAAGTGGCCCCAGAGTTACCGCACACTTCGCAGAGTTTTGGCTTTGGGGGGACGGTGGAGGCGGATGGCTGAAAGTTTTTAAGTAGTGGTAATTAACTTTTGTTGGTTATAATTGTAAAATTCGGATTAGCCATGAAAAATAAGAATTTTTGAGCCCCATATTGACTATATTTGAAATATTTCAAAAATTTTGATTTTTTGATTTTTAGTAAAATTTCGAAATTTCAGGTTCTGACTCCAAATCATTTTTCAAAGCGTTTTGGTTACGAAATTTCTGTTTCTCATACAAAATCCGTGATTTTGAGCCCCATATTGGCCATATTCGGAGATTTTGAAAATTTCAAAAAATTTCGCTTTTCATCCAAAATTTCAAAAATTTGGTTTTGACTGGTAATCGAATTTTCAGTCTGTTTCGTCATGAAATTTGGATTCTACGTAAAATTTCTAAAGTTTTGAGCCCCATATTGACTAGATTTGGAAAATTTCAAAATTTCAAAAAATTTCGATTTTTGAAAAATTTTGAATTTTCAGGATCTAACTGAAACTTGATTCTCATGACTTCTGATATTCGTATTCTCCATAAAATTTCCGAAATTTTGAGCCCCATATTGACTATATTCCGATCACTTTGAAATTTCGAGTTACCACCCAACAGGTCACGGGTTCAATCCCCCCAGTGGCACGTTGATTTTGTCTTTTTTTACTGGTTTAGGTGTTTTAAGTAATTTTAAATTGTTCAAAGTAGTTTTTAAGTGCTTCAGAACAATTTGAATCTAGAAAATTGAAAAAATAAAATTTGAAAACCAAAAAAAAATGAAAAAAAATCAAAGTTCCCGAGGTACTGTACCTATTGACTTACCATCATAATGTCTCACAATAAAGTCAGAAAACCAATCTGAGACTAAGAAACCAAAACCAAATGAGAGAAAATGAGAGACCGCTTCAGTGGTCCTGGTTGTTTTCGCCTTTCGTTAGAGGAGGAGGCTCCGCCCCTTTTTAGTTTTTTGATAACCCCCTACCCGGTACATAGGGAAAGAGAGAGAGAATGAGCAAACAAGATTTATCAGGAAGTTTATGTTATTTTTCGAAAAATCGAAGAATTTGGAAGATGAAGAGATGGAACACTATGACTATGTGGAATTGAGATCAAAAGATGAAAGAATTACGAAATTTGAAGGAGATTTTTTGATTTTTTGAGTACCATTTTAGAGGTTTTGTGTCATATATTGATAGTAGACTGAAATTTGAAAAAATCAAAAATTTCAGATTTTGAGTCAAAATTAGAAATTTTTGAAACTTTGAGTTATGACTGAAAAAAAAATCAGCTTTCTGAAGGTTCTGAATTTAAAATTCGAATTCAGCATAAAAAATCCAAAATCTTGAGCCCCATAATGACTATATTCAGAAAAGTTGAAAATTTCGAATTTTTTGATTTTCGGTGAAAATTTTTGATTTTGAGTTCTGACTCCAAATCACTTTTTTGAACGTTTTGATCATGAAACTCAAGTTTTTAATAAAAAAATCCGGAGTTTCGAGCCCCATATTGGCTATATTTGAAGAAACTCAAAAATTCGAAAAATTCGAATTTTCAGTGAAATTCTGAATTTTCTATATCTTGTTGAAGGTGACATTTTTGGCATTTCTAACTAAGAAAATTGAATTTTTCATGAAGAACGGTGAGTTTTGAAGCCCATATTGATTATATTCAGAATAAATGAAATTTTCGAATTTTTTGATTTTTTGTCAAAATTCTGAAAATTCTGGTTTTGACTTAAAATGACATTTCCCACATTTCTCGTTATGAAATACGAGTTCTCCATAAAAAATCCGAAAATTTGAGCCCCATAATGACTATAATTGAAATATCCCCCTTACCGTTCAACAGGTCACGGGTTCAATCCCCGCTGTGGCACTAAAATTTTGCTTTTTTGTTTTTACTGGTTTAGGGGTTTTAAATAATTTCTAGATGGTTTAGAAGGGTTTTGGGATGAATTTGAGACGAAAAAATAGTAAAATAGTGATTACTGTACAACACTTACCTTAGCACTTCCACCTGGTAAACGTCCAACAACCACAACAGATGATGGTCCGGGTTGTTGTTGTTGTTCAGTCGGGGAGTCTTTGGGTGTCTGTTCGTTGCTCATATTAAATGATTGACTGTAGAAGACAGGAGGGAAAGGGGAGGTTGTCGTTGGAGGAGCAGGAGGTAGAGAGAAATATTCAGTATCGGTTGTCGGATACGAATGAAGTAACATATTGGTCAACATATTCTCTGAATTTCATATTTATATTAGAATTAGGGATGAGAGAGAAAAAGAGAGAGAGAGAGAAATAATAAACATATTTTCGATGTGAGAGGACTTAGCTATGCGATGAACGGATGAGCCGGGGGTAAGTAGAGAGAGTTTGGACAGGATTTGATCATTGATGATCGAAGAAGGGGAAAAGGAGTTACTTTGTGTGAGATCACACGCTTCAATTAAGCTTTGATTTCTTGGAATTTCGAAGGTTTCGAAATTTTCGAAATTTCCGGAATTTTTGAAATTCGGGGTACCTGGATCTGGAGAATGAGCAGTTTTAAGAGGTTTTGGTGAGGATATTCAGTTTTTACGTAAAAATGCCGAAGTTTTGAGCCCGATATTACCTAGATTTGAAAGTTTCATAATTTTTGGAATTTTTGAAAATTCTGAATTTTCAGGTTCTGGCTTGGAACCGAGTTTTCTTGGGGTTTCGTTATGAAATTCGTCTATTCCACAAAAAACCCGGAGTTTTGAGCTCCACTTTGGCTATATTTGAGTGAATTTGAAATTTTCATAATTTTCGATTTTCAGTCAAAAATTCGAATTTCCAGTTTGTGCTTCAAATCGAATTTCCATGACTTCTAATTACAAAATTCGTCTTTTCTATAAAATTTCTAAAGTTTTGAGCCCCATATTGACTATATTCCGATCAATTTGAAATTTCAGAAATTTCGAATTTTTTTGAAAAATTATGAAAATTCAGGTTTACACTGAAATGAGATTTCATGACTTCTAAGTACGCAATTCGTCTTTTCTATAAAAAATGTGGAGTTTTGAGCCCCATATTGACTATATTCCGATCACTTTGAAATTTCGAGTTACCACCCAACAGGTAACGGGTTCAATCCCTCCAGTGGCACTAATTTTTTTCTTTTTTGTTTTTATGGTTAAAGTGGTTCTAGATGATTTCTAATGTATTAACAGTAATTTCCAGACAGTTCCCACTCCATTTTGCTCTCACTGAACCATCGGAAAATACCAGAAATCGCTACGTGACGTCGCCCGTTGACTACAAACTATATCCCATCCTAATGAGGCTTAGGACTGTCTGATTAGCGGTGAAAAAAAGAGTGTTGATCAAAAACAAAATCATGTGGTGAAACAGGGGCTAAGACATCAACGATTACGAACGGATTTCTCGGGAAAACCGGAGGAATAAAAATTTTGTTTGGAATTTCTAAAAAATGAGTGGGTTGGGGAGTAAGGTGGGATAAGAGGTTACGTCGAACGACTTAATGTTCTTAATAACTGGAATGTTTATTTGGCAATGTGGTTTATCCCATCATGACCCCCATAATGACCCAAAATCATCAATGACCAGGGTAATTTTTAGAATAATGATAGCTAATAGCTGCTAGCAACTAAAAAAAGTGTCTTCATAGAAAAAAAAAGAAAAAAATGATTTTCCGAGAGAAAAAATTGGCGATCTTTCGATATCTTCCCTCATCCGAGTTTATCCTCTGTTTTACGTCACCGGTGTCGGCTAGATTGTCTTAGAATCAAAATCTTGTCCCTAGACTATCATAGCAAAAAAAGCAAAACATTTTGACCCCACTTGGATTCGAACCCCTGACCTTCTGAACCACAGGCAAAAGCGTAATCCACTAGGCTACACGGCGCACTGAGTAAACGGGGGCGTAGGGCGTAGAGGTGCGCGGTGAGAAGAAGAAAAAAATGGTTTAATGGAGACCCGACACATCGGAGGATAATCTAGGGAAGCCCCTTAACAGAGAGAACTTGACCAAGCTTGAATGATCATGTTGATCTTGTGATCTATGGAATCGAATATAATGAGAGAGAGAGAGAGAAACCACCGATGATTCAGAATTCCATCGAAAAACAAAGATTAGATCAAAAACCAGAGAAAAACAAGGGTAAATAGGTTTTCCTTAAGTTAGGGGGGTTTCTAGGCTTGTTGGGGGTTAAGGGGATTTTTAGAAAACTTTTACCCAACTTTTTTGACATGTCAATTTTTCAAATAGGTGTATCTCTATTACTGTAAGAGATAGAATGAAGTTGTCAATTAACAAGTTGCTCAGCTTAACAAGAGCTATATTTTACTAGTTGGTATCTTTTTGATAGCTATTAAGGCAATTGAGTTATGAGTAAAAGAACAATTAGGACTGTCAGTTGGAATTTTGGAAATTCTGAAAATTCAGGTTTTGAGCTAAATGCGAGGTTCCCAGTCAGCAGATTCAATTTTTTAACGTAATTTCCGATAATTTGAGATTCATATTGACTAGGTTTTAAAAATTTGAAATTTTCGAAATTTTCGATTTTCAATCAAAATCCCAAATTTTCAGGTTTTGGCTTAAAATGACATTTTCAACACTTTTTGTTATGAAATTCGTATTCTCCATGAAAAATGCAAAATTTTGAGCCCCATATTGACTATATTCAGTAAAAATAAAATTTCCGAATTTTTTGATTTTTAATCAAAATTTTGAAAATTCAGGTTTTGGCTTAAAATGACATTTTCAACACTTCTTGTTACAAAATTCGGGTTTTCCATGAAAAATCCGAAAATTTGAGCCCCATATTGACTATATTTGAAATTTCCCATTACCGTTCAACATGTCACGGGTTCAATCCCCGCTGTGGCACTAAAATTTTGCTTTTTTTGTTTTCACTGGTTTAGGGGTTTTAGATGATTTCTAGATGGTTTAGAAGGTTTTTGGAGATAATTTTGAATCATTTGGTTAGTTTTCAATAATCTAAAATTCGAAAAAAATGACCAAAAAAAAAATTTTTTTTTCTGATCCAAATCGAAATTATTTGCTCTTTTATACTATTCTTGCTTACACACACTTACACTTAATTATTTTCGCTGACTTACCCTTTTTGTTGCTCATAACAAATAAGTCTGTCAAATGCTCTTAAGATCAACCGTATCCCCGGCATAAATAAACCAAAGAAAGTCCGTCCGATTCTTGGAATTTTGGCGATTTTCAGGTGAAAATTTGTGGGAAATCAGTGAGAAAAATCAGCCAATGTTTACACTAGTCCATGGGGAAATTTCGAAGGCTGTTTTTCCATTAATCGAGATAGAGAGAGAGACTAATTATTTATTCTGATCCCAGAAATAAGTGCACCCGCGGTTTCGTCGTATTTTTTCAGGCAGAGGGGACACGAATTCTGCGCAAAGTTTAAGGCACATTTTACGATTTTACAAGGCTCAGCATCACTTTTTACGTCATATTCCCGTCGATTATGGTGTTTTTTATACCTGTACTTCAATATTGTGAGGTCCGCTGCCGCCCCCGCATTTATCTACGCCCTCTCGCCCACTCATTTCAGAAATGCTGCGTGGTGCAGTGGCAACGCTTTTGGTTGTCACTCCAAAGGTCAGGGGTTCGGATCCAAGTCGATGGAAACTTTTTTGCTTTTTGTTATTTTTCATGTTTTGATGGTTAAAATGATTTAAGATACTGTAGAACTCAAGATTACGGTATTCAGGAACTAGCAACATACAGTCGGTAAAAAGAAAAAGGGAAAAGTCTGAAAATCCATTTTTCGGAAAATAAACTTGGAAATTGTTATTTTCCGATGGTTCTGAGCGTTTAGGAATTTTATTTAGAGCGGTTTAGACAGATTTCGATTCGAAAAAAAATTTTAAAATTCAAAAAAATCCGAAAAAAAATTTTTTTTCATTTTTTCAAAATTTAATTCTAGAACTGTCCCAACTCCTAAAAACTCCCCGATTTGATCTTTTATGGCTCAAAACAATCAATATCTAGGCAGAAAACTCAATCCGTTCATTTTCCGGACGTCCGCTCGCTTATCTATGCCCGCCGCACCTAGCTTCACGTGGTGATTGTTTGTGTTGCCCGTTAACACTTTTGCCTTTCGTTCAACAGGTCACGGGTTCAATTCCACTCGGCTCCAAAATTTTTTGCCTTTTTTTCTAAGCATATCTAAAGAAGTTTTGAGATGCTTTGCACCCAAAAATACTAAAAAAATAAAAATATATATACCTGGTTGCTCCGTTGTGCTGCCAGAATCGAAAGGACACTAATCCCATAGGCGAAAGTTGGAAGGAATTTACTTTAATGAAGAAAACGGAAGCCTTTCGAATATATTATATATATATTTGATGAAAAAAAAGGGATTTTTTCTCTTCTCGAAAGATCAAACAACCCGATATGATAAACTTATTAGTCTCTCTCTTTCACCCCCTGATGTGTCTGTTGACATGAAACTCTCGACGAAGGCAACGACGACGACGTAAGCCGCCGTGTGTGTGCAAGAAGGGAATGAAGTGTGTGTATAGTTTGAAGGAAAGCGGATATGAGCTTAGACCGAGGTTCTCAGACTAATCGAAATTCCCAGGAAATGACGATCGAAGGTGAAATTATAGGGGAGCTGGGAGCAAAAACTAGAGGAAAAAGATGGAAAACTAAAAAAAAAACTAGGGAAAACTATCCAGAAACGATTTAAGACCTCTAAACCGTAAAAATCCAAAAAGACAAAATGAAAGTGCCACTGGGAGGATTGAACCCGTGACCTGTTGGGTGGTAACTCAAAATTTCAAAGTGATCGGAATATAGTCAATATGGGGCTCAAAACTTTTCATTTTTTATGGAAAAAACGAATTTCATACTTAGAAGTCATGAAAATATTGTTTTGAGTGGAATCCTGAATTTCCAGAATTTTCCAAAAAATTCGAAAATTCTGAAATTTTTATTTTTTCCAAATATAGTCAATATGGGGCTCAAAACTTCCCATTTTTTATGTAAAATTCAAATTTGATAGTTAAAATAGCTATAAAATCGATCTTCAATAAGAAACCAAAATTTCAAAATTTTTCAAAAAATTCGAAAATTCTGAAATTTTTAATTTTTCGAAATATAGTCAATATGGGGCTCAAAACTTTGGAAATTGCATGGAAATTTCAAATATTGGTACCAGAAGCCCAAGAAAACAAAGAATAAGCTGAATTCATAATTTCTGAAAAAAATTTTTTTTCATCCGAGAAAAAAAATTTTTTTTCAAAATTTTTTTTTTAATTTGCGAATAACTTTGTATTTCCAAATTCAAGTTGTAGTTTAACATTTTCCATTACTTTTGCTCCGAAACGTAATTTCATTTCTGATTTCATTTTCACCTGCAACAACTCTATGATTAAGTTTCAAAGGTAACGAGGGCTAGATTACAAGTTTGTAGAAAAAAATATAGAAAAAATCACGTAGTTGCTCAGATTAAAGACTTAAAAATATAAAGATGCAAAAAAATTGGGTTTCCGACAAAAAAATTAAAAAATCGGATTTTTGTATTTTTTGATCACTTTAGAGGGAATGGTGTTTTCAAAAGGGTATATCTCGATTACGAAAAGAGCTAGATTAAAGTTGTCAACTAGAAAGTTGCTCAGCTTAACAAGAGCTAAATTTTATTAGTTGACGACTTTTTTCTAGCTTTTACAGTAACCCATATATTTCACCTGGAAAGTACAATAAGATCATGCAACGAAAGATAACTGCAAAATGTTCTCAAAAACGAACTTTCTAGTCCAAAAGGAGTACAAATTGAATCAGAACTAGTTTTCTAGTCTGTTCGATCGAACAAATGACGAAAAGATGAGCAACTTTTGTTTTTTCATAATGACTTCCGTACTCCCCTCTTTCGTCGAAGTGATGTTACAGGATTAGTCATCTTTCATTTCCTGATTCTATCCATTGGATGATATATTTATTAAACTTCTATTCAGTCTTCCCTTTCTCTGCTACGACGATTCATTTATAAGAGGATCACGGATTTTTGAAAGAAGATTTTATAATAGAGAGGGGGTAAACAATGACTAAACAAACCTTTTCTTCAAAAAAATCTGAGAATCTAATCTTTTTTTTTCTTGTTGAGGGGTTTGAAAACCTATATTCAGTGGAAAAAAAAAAAAATCAAAAAAAAAATCAAAAAAATCCAAAATTTGAAAAAAAAAAAAAAATTGTCCGAGAGGACTACAAATCTCGAAAAACAAAAAAATTTAGAGTCAGGGCTTGTGGGTACTTTTCTGAACCGTCTTGACTTGTTGATTTCAAATCTAAAAGAATTTTTGAGTTTGGACCAAAACTAACTAAGATACGGTAGAAAATGCATTTTCGTGGTGGGACCCAAAAATCTAAATTATTGAAATTTTCAGAAAATATGGCTTGTGAGTGCTTTTCCTAAAGCTAGCTGGCTCCTGATTCTAAATAATTTGCTTTCATAGCCTTTTTTTGGATTTTTTTCTTCAAAATTCTCCAGGTTACGGTAACTCTTTCCAAATATTTCAGAAAAACTACCGTAACCCGGGTAATTTTGAGATTCAGCTTGTGAAAAAAATATTTTCAAAAGCAGCAAGTCAAGACGGTTCGAATAAGTATAATCATGACAAGGTTACAGTAATTCTGGAAATTTCGAGTATTCGTGCTCTTTTGAGCCGGAATGTGCTCAAAAATTTCTTTCTTGGAATACAGGCTTGTTGGTACTTTTCTGAACCGTCCCGACTTGCTTACTCCAAAAAAGTTAAAAATTTTGAGTTTGGATGAAAACCAAGTAGGTTACGGTAGAAAATGTATTTTCGTGGTGAGACCCAAAACTCGAAAAAATTATAAACATGGCGTGGGGAATTTTTTTTAACTGTAGGCTTGCTGATTCTTAAAAACGATAAAAAGTTATAGTTCCGATCAAAATCCGCCGGATTACGATAGGTTGGTGTCAACCAAAATGAAAATTTTTTTCAAAAAATAAAAATTTTTTCAAAAATTTTTCAAAAAGGAAGTACACATTTTCTGAATGATCAAATTTAAAAACTAGACAAGATACTTTTCTACCGTAGCCCCGCTTTCTCACGAAATGCACCGATAATTCACATGACACATCAACTGAAATAATATGTATTTGTGTTCGACGACTCACTGCTGTGATATATATATGACTAATAAAGACCAAAGTGAATAACAACAGGAAATTACGGAGGAAAAGATATAGAGAAAAACATTTGAAAAATCAAAAAAAAATTTTTTCATCATTTGGGTAATGTGTACTGAATGATCACTATTGGATAAAATACCGTGGGAATTTGTTGAAAAAACCCTTATTTTTTGATTTGAAGGGGGATAGTGACGGAAAAAAATAATATGAATCGTTAACGGGGATGATAGGTAAAAAATTGGGTTTATCTAACTGAACTATATTTTATAGTGTTAAATAACAATGTATACCTTACATACAGTATAGGTAGAAGGTTAGAATAACATTTCAATGTTTAAAACATTATTCTTAGTGGAAAAATCTTATTTGAATTTGAAAATGAAAGGAGACAGAAATAAGATAGGTGTCCTTTTTCCTTAGAACATTCATAATTTTATCTATGATGTACTATTATCAATAAAACATATCGAATTTTAAAAAGCAAAACTAAGCGTCGCTAACCTGAAATATAATGTTTGTTATAAAATTTAATAAATTTCAAACCCTATATTGACTAGATTCTTGGAATTTTGAAATTTCGAAAAATTTTGGTTTTTGACATAATTCTGAACTTTTTAGTTTTGACTGTAAATGAGATTTTCAGGAGACTTGAGTATGATTTCTGTGTTAATTTTGAAATTTTTGAAGTTTTGAATTTCATATTGACTATATTAGAACATATTTAAAATTTCGAAAAATTTCGAATTTTCTGAAAAATTATGAATTTTTAGGATATCACTGAAAATGACAGTTTCATGACTTATAACTAATCAATTCGTATTCCTGATAAAAAATGTGAAGTTTTGAGCCCCATATTGACTATATTCCGATCACATTGAAATTTCGAGTTACCGCCCAATTGGTCACTGGCTCCCCCTTTGGTACTTTGTTTTTACCTTTTTTATCGTAATTTTATTTTTAGGTATACAATAACAATGAGTAAGCATGAATCAAGATTGAAATTTGATTTGGGGAACGAAAAAATACAAAAAACTTTGTTTTCGTTGTCAGAAATCAAATAAGGCAAACAATATAAATCAACAGGTGGCATTTATTATAATTTTTTTTATTTTTTTGATTTTATGGTTCTGATGATTTTTAGTTTAACGTTTTCAGTAGTTTTCCAGGTGCCAGTTTGTTTTTGCTTCTCTTTTCAGACTTTTGCACCTGGATAATCTCCAAAAGATTATTTTATGAAAACAAGAAAATTGTGGAAATCGAATTTATTCTCAATGTAAGATCAAATCAAAGTAATTTTTTGGTATGTTAGAATGAGAAAAGATCATGAAACCAATGGAGAAGTTTATATTCTATAAACACCCCTCTCCTTTCTCAAGTAAGGGGTGTAGTTAACTATAGGGTATGGGAGGGTAGAATTATAAATTTAGGAATGAGTTTCGAAAAGCAAACAAAATTTGGTTTTAAATTTAGTTTGCTCTGTAGTATGTTTTAAAAAACAAAAAGTTTCATGCTATTTGACAAAATTGAAAATTTCAGAAAATTCCATGAAATGATGATAGAAAATGAAATTAGAGGACAATAAAACTAGAAAAAAACTAGTAAAAACCATCAAAAAACCATTTAGAACCCCTAAACCAGTAAAAACAAAAAAAATGTAAAATGAAAGTGCCACTGGGGGGATTGAACCCGTGACCTGTTGGGTGGTAACTCGAAATTTCAAAGTGATCGGAATATAGTCAATATGGGGCTCAAAACTTCCCATTTTTTATCCAAAATACGCATTTCATAGTCAAAAGTCACGAAAAATCGATATTCAGTGATATTCTGAAATTTCAGAATTTTGACTAAAAACCAAAAATTCTGAAATTTATTAAAATTTTGAATCTAGTCAATATGGAGCTCAAATTTTTAGATTTTTCAAGAAGAACACAAATTTCATAGTCAAAAGACATGAAAATACGATTTTCGGTCAGAATCTGAAAATTCAAAATTTTGAATTTTCAGATTGAAAATCAAAAATTTCTCCAATTCTAGTCAATATGGGGCTTAAAATTTAAGAAATTCAACGAAAAATCCGGATTTCACGACTAGAAAATAGGAAAATCTCATTTCAGGTCATATCTGAAAATTTCAGAATTTCGTCAAAAATCAAAATTTTTCAAAATTTCAAAATTCTTCAAAATTGGTCAAAATGGGTTTCTTAAGTCTTCAAATCCTATAACAAAACCTAATTTTAAAGTTAGAGACACTGAACTTTGCGAAAAAAATTTAATATGTTTTATAATGACATAATGTGGTACATATAATCAAGAACATTGATAGACAAAAAATTTCTGATTTCTGCCGTCTCGTTCTCATTTCTGACAGACGGCGGCTCGCGACAAAAAAATTGTGATGTAACTTGAGCTAAAAGGGCATCTTTTTCTCCTTCTTTTCAGCTAATCTTTCTAATCTTGTTATAAAAATATATGTAATACTGGAATATATCCTTAGTGTGTCTAATCATTTGATTCCCATGATCTGGTTAAAAATCGGAAGATTAAATGAAAAACTACGATAAAAATGAAATAAAAATCGAAAAAAATCGAAAAAATGATAAAAAAATTTCGAAATAAAAAATATGAAAAAAAATTTTTTCGTAAAATTTTTCGAAATTTCAAAATTCCTAAACTCGATCCAAAATCATTCCAGAAGCCGTTTTCAACGGATTTGAATGTTTTTTATCCGTCAAAAATCATTTCTATTTCAAAAATTCAATCCAAGAAAAAAAATCCAAGTTTGTTATTTTTCACCACCTCCTAATCTCCTTCTCTCTCTCTCTGATTAATACGTTTTCGTGCGATTCTTGATTTTCTGATTTGTCGTTTCTGACTCCCTTTTCCCTCACACATCATGATCATTTTTTGTTCATTCATGTGAAAATATAAGGGGTCTAATGAACTGAAATTCCGAAATTCATAAATCTTTTATACCAAAAACCAAAACATGAGGGGTTTTAGATGAGAAAATTGATAGTAACACTGATAATCACAATCAAAAACTATAATTACAGAAAAATCCAATATTTTCAAATTTTCATAAAATTGTCCACGAGGAGTACAATAATGGAAAAATTCGAATTACGTAGAATCCGGCTCTGAGGGTTCTTATCTGAATTTTTTTGCCCTCCTGATTCGCAATCTGAGAAAATTTTTGAGTTTCACTCAAAAATGAGTGGATTACGGTAGAAAATGTGATTTCGTAATGCGGCCTGAAGTTAGAAAAATTTTAATATGCTGGAATATAGGCTTGTTGGTACTTTTTAAAACCGTCTCAACCTCCTGACTTTAAAAATTGCAGATGTATCAAAATTAAACAAAAACGGATTACGGTAGGAAGTGTGTTTTTTTGTTTTCATGTTGGGACCCAAAGGTTGAAAAATGATACAGAACGTATCGCATGGCTTGTTAGTTCTTCTCCCATTAATCATCCCGTACAAGACGATGTCCAAATTTTGAAACGATGAAGGAGTGTGGTGTTCTCGGTGGTTCGTACTAATACTGTCGCCGTAGTTGTAAAATCCTGCTATATGAATTTTATCACAGTGTAACAATAAATCATTTGATATATATTAGTTTGAGAGAAATTCCAATGATACTGCGAGTCACAATGCTTTACAACATCATCTTTATGAAAGAATCTATGAAGTTGTTAAGGTTGGCGACATAAACTAAGTTTCTAGAGTTAAAGAGGGCCTTTAGTAGAGGTTTCCAATCAATTTTCAAAGTCTGAGTTTTTCATGAAAATTGAAACTTGATTTGGAACCTATTACAAACTCTCTTTAAACACTTAAAATCATTTATTTATACTGGTTATCTTAACGAAAGGTTCCCTTCTAAGAAGTGAGCTTTACTGACAGGTTGAGGATTTCCAATGAACTCTAGACGCCATACACTCTCAGGGTATAAAAGTAAATTGTTCCATAAACCCAATTTAAACGAATTTTCATCAATTCATGATTTACTTTGTTATTCCAGTCAAGTTAAGATTTTTCGAGACAATGCAACTACCGTTAAACTTGTAAAAGACTTGGTCGCTCATCATTAGCAGCATTTATTTTGGTTCACAATAAAGATATTAGAAAGTAGTTAATTAATAAAATGTTGCTCACATTGAAAAAGCCATTTTATTAGTTTACTACTTTTCTATGTACATCTTTATTGGGACTCGAGATGAATGCCGTTAAAGTCGAGCAATCGAGTCAATTAGAAAGATAAAGGTAGTTGCAAAACACCTGTATGTTTTCAGATAACTTGTGAAAACTATTTGGAACAAGGATTCACGTAATGTTATCTTTTCTCCAGTTTTCGATTCTGTAAAGTTCATTTTGCATTATTATCGTTTCGAACAAATTTTGACGTTTCATTCAAATTAAGCTGCAATTCCAATTAAAACATCGAAATTTCCAGTCGATTTGTTTGAAACGATAATAATTGTATTGATCACTATCACAATTTATATTTATTCATCTTTGTTTGTGACAAACAAAAATAAAAAATTGTTCGATTTGCTTCTTGGTTTATTTTGAAGGAAGGAATTGTGATCGAACAGAAGTTTAGTTTGAATGTCTCTTAAAATGAAGTGGAATGGGAAAAGGGATTTATTTAAATGTAGAAGCATATCTAAATTTTTAAAAGCGGCTTGTTTATTGTAATATGTTCAAAAATCAAAAGAATAACTAAGAAAGCTGGAAACTACCATAATATTCGGAAAAAAGTATTTTAAAAAATGGTTTTATAAAGTTATGTTTTAAAAAAATTATTTATGTTTTTAAAAAATTTAAAATTTAAAAATTTAAAATTTAAAAAAATTATTATGTTTTAAAAATATTATGTATGTTTAAAAACATTAACTAATTAATTAAAATTATTATAAACGTTCATTAATTTAAAAATTAATTATGTTTTTAAAAAGTTTTCAAAGGGTAAGCTTGTAGAACTGTAGAATCCTAAAATCTTAATAGCAAAACAATTTGTTCACGAGGAGTACAAAATTTTTCTTCTTCTCCAAAATTCGATTTTTTTCCATTTTCTTCAACCATCTAGACCAACAATCCCAAAAATATTCTCCGTAATATTTGGAAACATTTTCATTGATATCATGATTGATATAAACACTTAGTACTAATACATGTGTAATCACCTACAGTAATCCCCCCCCTAGAGTGATGTTATGGGAAGTTCTTCCTGGGGAAGAGCATAATCCTTATTTATAGGATCTCCATGGGGGTAGGATATAGACTTGTTTACCCCCGCGAGGAACATATTTTGCTTCTATGCCACTGAGTGATCACTCTTAACTCTGTGACTGATGTTTCAGTATGATTAAGAGAGAGAGAGAGAGAGAGAGAGAGAGATCACAAAGTCTCCTGCTTCTTAATCCCCCCTGTCGCCGGAGTTTGCATGTATTTAAATTCTGATTTGCTTCCTCGTTCTTCATTTAACTACCATAAGAAGACCTACATGTTAGCTGAGCAAGGTGGTGAGGAAGAGGAGCCGGAGAAATGCGAAGTTTGTAGTCGAGAATCTAATTTATTTAATTATGGAGTAAGTTCATTTTTTTTATTTAGGTAGATTACGGTAGCTTTGTCTAGTCTAGGCTTTATAGTCTACTCCCTCTAATAGACTTGATTGCTCAGATTTATCTGCGTTTATCTTTGTTCACAATGGAGATATTGAATAATGGTCAATCAATGAAATTTTGTTTTAATCTGAGCAATATTTTATTAGTTGATCACTTTTTGAAATCTCTATAGTGAACAGAGATAAATGTTGTTAAAGGTGAGCTAGCAAGTCTGTTAAAGGTTTCATGGTATGTGAGCCTAGTTACTCACTGAGGAATTCTTACGGTAATGAAGCTTGAATGAGTTTGCAATCTACGTGGATTTTCCTGTTTATTTTTGGTCTTGAATAAAAATTTAACTTACGTGGGTTACTGTAGAAATATAGAAAAAACATCACGTGTACTTCTCAAAAATGATTTTTTCAGCTATTTGAAGATTCAAAAATCGCTTTCCTTGTTTAAAAGTTGTTTATATGCTTCCGGATAATTTATAAATAGATTACAATAAAAATTGGGCTCCTCGTGGGCAATAATAGTTTTTTTTTGATTTTCAGCAAAGTCAAAATTTGAATGTTCAGGTGTGGTGACTGAAAATGACTTTTCCATCAAATTAAATATTGAAATCGTGTTCTGAAGAGAAAATCCAAAGTTTTGAGCCTTATATTGACTGTATTTGAAAAAATTCAAAACTTCGAAAATTTCGATTTTCAGTCAAAATTCTGAATTTTCAGATTATCGACTAAAACCACATTTCCTCGCCTTTTTGCAAATGAATTTGTATTTTCCATGAAAAATCCGAAATTTTGAGCCCCATATTGACTATATTTGGGAAAATAAAAAATTTCAGAATTTTCGAATTTTTTGAACAGTTCTGAAATTCCAGGTTTCTGATGAAAATGAGATTTTCTTGACTTTTGACTACGAAATCCATGCCCTGTATGAAAAATGTGAAGTTTTGAGCCCAATATTGACTATATTCCGATCACTTTGAAATTTCGAGTTACCACCCAACAGGTCACGGGTTCAATCCCACCAGTGGCATTTTGATTTTTCTTTTTTGTTTTCACTGGTTTAGGGGTTTTTAATGGTTTCTAAATGGTGTTGAAGGATTTTTGCATTCTAAACTGAGCCAAAACTATCGTAAGTAACTTTCAGGCGCAATGTTGCAACGCGTGCAAAATGTTCTTCCGTCGAGTGATAACCTTCCGAACGCCCATCACTCCATGCGAAAGATCAGAAGAGTGTTTTGAACCGCCGATTCGGAATTTCGAGTGTCGATCGTGTCGATTTCAGAAGTGTATAATTGCCGGAATGATTCATAATCAAGAGAGATTTGATGTTCCGGGTACCCTTAATCAACTCTCCCAATTGGAATACCATCGAAGACAATTGTTTGAAAACTTTCAACCAATCAGAGATTTCTCATTCGATGAATCGACAAGTGGGGATACTGTAGGCTTTATAATGAAGACTACGGTATTTGATTCATATGATTGGGAAGTGATGAGTCAACTGACAACGATGAATTTCCTAAGGCAGTTGGACTTCACTCGAATGCTAACCTCACAGGATCTCCGTTCATTTCTTAAAGGCGCATACCTTAATTCAGCGATTTTATCCACTGCAATGCATTGGTTTCTTCTGAATTCCGCATCGATTTTTCACCCCGGTGGATTGGATGTTTGTCCGAAAGAAATGGATATTATCAATGCGTTCAACCCGAATTTCGAAATTGGGATCAAATGTAGACTAATCGGAAAATTAGCGGAATTGAAAGTGACTAGAGAAGAATTCCTGTTACTTAGCATCATTTTTGCGTGCTATCCAGGTGAATTTTTGTTATAAAAGATTTTTTTTGAAATTGTGAAATTTTTAGTATTGACTTTAAGCGATTTTTATAGACTTTCAGAAAGTTATTTTTGTCTTGACCACAAAAATGCGGTATTTTGAGCACCATATTGACTGGATTTGGAAAAATGAAAATTTTCGAAAATTTTGAAAAACTTTGTAAAATTCAAAAAATTTGAAATTTGCAATTTATGCTTGTAAACAGTTTTCTAGCGCTTGTAATAATGGAATTGGTGTTCTTTATCAAGTTTTTGAGCCCCATATTAGCTATCTTTGGAAAACTCGAATTTTTCAGATTTTTCGATTTTTTTTTAGCGAATTCTGAAATTCCAGGTTCCGACTGAAAATCGAATTTTTAGCACTTTTAACTAATGAATTAGCCTTTTCCATGCAATTTCCGAAATTTTGAGCCCCATATTGACCATATTCAGAAAAAATAAAAAATTTTTAAATTTTCAAATTATTTGAAAAATTATGAATTTTCTGGTTCTGGCTGAAAATGAAAATTTCATGATTTCTAAGTATAAAATTCGTTTTCCGGATGAAAAATGTGAAGTTTTGAGCCCAATATTGACTATATTCCGATCACTTTGAAATTTCGAGTTACCACCCAACAGGTCACGGGTTCAATCCCCCCAGTGGCATTTTCATTTTTTCTTTTTTGTTTGCATTGGTTTGACAATCTCTAGATGGTTTTCGTGAGTTTTAAAACCTAAATTTTGATATTTTTCGAACTTTTTTTCGGAAATCCGAAACGACCAAAATTTTAAATTTTCCGATTTTCAGTCAAACTTCAAAAAAGAATAGTTTTTCGAATCGTTTCCCAATTCTAATCTCTTCAGGTTCCCCTGGCATCTCAAAAACCGGGAATCTCCTTCTACACAGTTACCAGAAAGTGTACAGTAACCTGCTATTCACCCATTGTCAAATGACAACTCAACAGGCGGCTCCATCCCGATTCACAGAGCTTCTATCGATATGTGAGACAATTGCTAAGACTAAACAAGATATTTCAAATGTGGCACTTCTTCTGAAAGTCTATCAACCGGGTATTCAGTGGAAGGAGATGTTGAGAGGAGCCATCGAATATCTACTGGATTCTAATATTTGAATTTTTTGATTGAAAAAATATTTTCTACCTCCGGAATATCAATAAAACATATTTATTATCCTAATAATATCAAGTAATTGTTATTTTTCAAAAAAAAAAATTTTTTTGAAAATCTGAAAATTTCAAAAAATTTTGAAATTTTGTCCAAAAGGACTACATGAGGGAAAAATTGAAATTTTTTGAATTTACTGAATTTCTTTTTCTCCAAAAAGTCTACAAAACTATACTATATCGATAATAACACATCTGTAATTTTTCGTACTAGACCAAAGTGCCTTCTGCTGCTGATCCTAATCTGCAGCTTATGGTGTCATTCGGACTAATCTTAATGTTGATCTGAAAATAAGAAGACTTGCAAGAGGGCAACAAAACACACACACGTAATGTTTTCGGGAACATTTTGGTTTCTTTTTCGATTTCAGAGCACTTCATTTTACGCTTCAAGAGGGACTTCCCTGATCCAAGGGTATTTTGAAAAAATTTTAGGAAATAGGGAAAAAAACCTTCTAGACTATCTAGAAATCATTTAAAACCCCTAAAAATGAAAAAAACCAAAAATGAGAAAATGAAAGTGCCACTAGGGGGATTGAACCCGTGACCTGTTGGGTGGTAACTCGAAATTTCAAAGTGATCGGAATATAGTCATTATGGGGTTCAAAACTTTCCATTTTTTATCTAGAGAACGAATTTCATACTCAGAAGTCGCAAAAATCTTCTTTTCAGCGAGATCTCGAAATTTGAGAATTTATTGAAAATTCTGAAATTTTTGAAATTTTCGAATATAGTTATTATCATGCTTTAAGCTTCACAACTATCATTGGAATAAATGTTTTCACACTGGAAAAACCCAAATATCATTTCCTTTTTGATTTTTGACCTACCTATGCGCCTTTAAAGTCGTGTCGAGACCCGAAGCCGAAAGTGCTCGGAACATAGGCTTGTAGGTACTTTTCTGAACCGTCTTGACTTGCAAAAATCTGTTTTAATGATATTTCAGAGTTTGGACGAAGCCCCACCGAGTTTCGGTAGAAAACGTATTTTCGTGACGGGACCCAAAGACCCGAAAAATTCAAAATTTTTGTAACCTGGTCATGATTATACTCATTAGAACCGTCTTAACTTGCTGATTCTGAAAATATTATTTTCAAAAGCAAAATCTCAAAATTAACAAAAATGCGGTCGAAAAACAGAATTGTCCGAGAGGGGTACAAGCCCGAAAAATTCAAACTTACCGTAACCTAGTCATGATTATACTCGAATTTCCGGACTTTTCATGTTGATTCCGAGTTTGTTGTCAAAAAAACTACAGTAATCCGTTAAAATGCTTCATTTAGAAATCTTCACACATAATAAAAATTCAGTCAAATTGGGAAATTTACAAAAAAATAAAAACACGAAAATCGATTTTTTTTTCTCGGATAATAACATTTTTCTTACATATATAGGTGATTTATGGCAAAACAAAGAGGGGGAAGAGGATGAAATTCGATGAAATGGGTCACAAATAGGAAGAATGGCTGTAGGGATAGATACAAAGTTAGCTGGAGAAAACAAAGAATTTCGATTTTTTCAAATTTTTCGAGTGGAAATTTTTTTTTACCGATTGAAAATGGCTAAAATAGTCTAGAAATCATTTAAAAAATATTTTCCAATTTTTTTAAAACCCAAAAAAATTCGAAAAAATCCAAAAAAAAATTTAGAGAATAGGTGCCTATATACTATATGGATAGCGTTCTTCTACAGTAGATTGCGGTAGTTAAGACAAAGAAAATATTTGGAACTGGAAACTCGTCGAAAACAAGAGAGAACTAGATACTTTTCGATTTTTAGCTGGAAAAAGGGGCGTGGCTTATAGATGAAGACGTTCGGCGACTGCTGCGATCAGTGCGGCTCCTTGACACGATCCCTCGTCGGCTGGCACTAATTCGAACTGCAAAAACATGAAATTTAAAAAATTGGCGGAAAGTTAAGAATTTATTTTTGAAAAATATGAAAATTTTTTTTCAAAAACCCAAAATCCAATATCATCATCTTTTTCAGCCCTGCTCATTTAGTCTAGCTAAAAAAAAACTTCAGCTCAAACCGCCTACTCTCCGCTAAGATAGCTGAACCGCGACGCGACCGCGCTGCGCGGTCGAAACTTCGAGAGCTTTTACCTTTGTGGAACGCGGTTCAACCGCTCTGGAATTTTGTGGGTAACCTAGCTAGAGTATTCTAATCATATTTTGGAAATCTCAGAGACATTCAAAAAATTTTTGAATTTTCTTTTTTTTTCAAAAATTTTCGAAAAAACTCGCAAATTTTGAAAAATCCCGAAATTTCTTCACAAAATTTATAGAAAATTCTTATCTCAGTCCCCACAAGAAATTTCATCCAATTCCCTTCATTCTAGGCCAAGTTATAGCAATTTCAAGTTACGACCGCGCGAAGCGGTCGCGTCGCGGTTTTCTATTTTTGATCTAGGTGGTCGGATCGGGCTCGAAATTGTTGGCTAGACTAATTATTCAACGCTGAGCAAGATGCGCTATTCAAGAAATTTTAAAAAATTAGAGATAAAAATTAGGCTCCACCCCCAGTTTATCGGGATTTTCAAAAATAGATAAGAAAATAGGCTCCGCCCCCTTAGCATAACGTACCTTAATAGTAATCGGCGTCAACTCCTCGAGTTTCTCTTTGAGCATTTGATGATAAGTGGGATGGAATTGAATGAGTGCACCTCCTACTCCGATCTTCACCGAAGAGAGTTCCAGATGGCGGAGGAGGGCGGCAATGGCAGCCGCCACTATACTGGCTCCTCGTCTTGAAATGACGTCACAGACTTCTCGGATGATAAGATAGTCGACAGTTCCATGCGATTCGACTTCCAATTCATCACAGATTCGACGGCACGCCTTGAATACTCCCTCTTCTTCTGCCAGGACTTCAGAGATGTATTTGGTTGGAAATGACTCCTCTTCGTCTAGTTTTTCACATGATTGACCACCGAATAGCACTCTGTAATACGGGAGGTTATAGAGGTCACGCCCATTTTTGGGAGCAAGCTCCGCCCATTTTTTGAAAATTTTTCTAGTCGTTTTTTTCCGGAAAATAACTTTTTTCTGAATTTTAAAAATTTTGTTCTGAAAGTTTTTTGTTATGTAGACCACACCCACATTGAAAATATGAGCCCCGCCCATTTTCGAATTAGGCTCCGCCCACTTTTGGAATTTTTTTTTCTGTCGTTTTTTTTCGGAAGATAATAGTTTTTTGAACGTTCGATTAAAACGTTTTGTGCCAGATTTTCTTTTTTTTGCAGGCCACGCCTTTTTTTGACGTAAGCTCCGCCCCTGTTTCAAGCCACGCCCACTTTTCTATACAACAAATGAGCCGAGCCCAGTATTTTAATTTTTTTGGTCTTTTAAGGTTCACTGATTAAATTTTTTTCATTCATGAAAAATTGAAATATAGACCACGCCCCTTTTTGAAACAAGCCCCGCCCCTTTCACACTTACCCATCCAAATTCAGTTGAGACAGTACTTTTCGAACGACTTCGCCAATGTAGAGTGCTCCGCAGAGTTTGTCGATTCTGGAATTTTATTTTTGGGTTACGGTAGGGGTACGGTAGCTTAGAAAATTTTTTTTGAAATTTTTCACAAAAAATTGAAAAAAAAATTTTCTCGGAAAATAATTTCAAGAAAAAAAGTTTTAGAAAAACCACTCACAGCTGTTTTCCTTTGTGAACACTTGCTGCATCGACTTCTCTATCGAAAGTGGTGAGTATATCATCGAGTTCTCCGTGTTTTCCGAATTCCTCCCATTCGGTGACCACAATCATATTATCGTGTTGATATCCACGTGCCGCCGCGTCGAATTTTGTAATCCGTTCGGTTCTTTCGAGGTACGAAGAGTTGCAACCGTATCCGATGACCACTCCGATAGTGCATTCGGGTCCGTATTTGTGGGCTGCGGCTGCTAGTTGACCTACCGTATCGTTCATCACTGCTTTGATACTCACTTTTGTTGACTGAAAAATGGATTTGAAATTTTTTTCGAAAAAAAAACTGTTTTTCAAAATTTTCAAAATGTTTTTTTCTTTTTCATGAAAATCGGAATTTGTTGACTAAATATTGCTCAGCATAGTCGATTTAGTCTAGAAATCTATTTTCAGCGCGATCCAATCACTCCCCGCAAAGTTAGAAAACCGCGACGCAACCGCGTCGCGCGGTCGGAATTTTATTGGTTTTTAACTTCGTTCAAAGTGATTTAAAAAATTTAGGATACCAGGATTAACCTAACCATACGGTTTTTTATCTATTCTGAAGGTTTTTGGCGGATTTCCAAATTTTCGAATTTTTTGAAAAATCCTAAAATTTTTAAAAATTTTTCAAAAATGTATTTTAGGTTCCGGATCGTATTAAGCGTCTTAAATTTAGCTAGCTCCCGAAATTCCAAGCCGTTTCCACTATTTTCAGCTAAGTTACAAGCGTTCAAAGTTTCGACCGCGCGGCGCGGCCGCGTGGCGGTCAGCTAACTTTGCGGGTTATGCTCTGATCGCGCTGAAAATTGATATCGCGACTGAATCGAGTACGCTGAGCAATATCCAACTATGAAATTTAAAAAAAAATCTACCATATTCATTTCGAGGGCCTCTTCCAAAAGAGCGACGACATCCTTCTGTAGGCAATCTTTGATATCGAACCCTTTCGTCCACCATAGAAGACGGGCGGAACGAATCGATAGTAGTTCACAAGGGTAGGAGAACACGAATCCTGGAAGTATTACTGTAGGTTGGGGAGGGGATTACTGTACCTACCAATCGGCAGATTTGCGTCGACTAGACCGAATTCCTGAAGGAATCGTTGAAGACAGTTGACAATAAATGTGAAGAGCTAAAAAATTTATTTTTAACTTTTGGCGAAAAAAAAATTTAAAAATTCAAAAAATACCTGATCGCCGGTTCCTTTCATCACATGATTCGCCACTATATAGTTGACGGTGTTGTGTTTGGGCGGATCGGTGCCGTCTAGTGTCAGCAACATTATCCGCAAGTTTTTTCCCGACAAGTCAATCGCCACGTATTTTCCACGTTCTATAACTTTTTTCAACGGTTTTTTTGCTTTTTTTCTGCTTTTTTCAGGCTTAAAACTCAATTTTCCGAGATTTTTATCATCAAAATCGACTTTTCCACCCCTGGAAACCTCTATAAACTATTTTTTAGCTCGAAAATCAAAACTGTCGTGAGATCTGGTGCAAAGTACGCAGGTTCACCGTGATTGTGGACAATGTACCTGATTTGACGACACTTTTGAATTTTTGAGTTTTGGAGGGTTTTCTTGGGGTAAAATAGGGAGTTTTAGTGGTTTTTTGGGTTATTTTTGGGGTTTTTTAAGGGTTTTAAGGCAAAAATTTGTTTTTTCTTCCAAAATTTACCTGTTCCATCAGGAAGAGCGGGCACATAACTCGGCAACATGGCTATCGACGATCCCTTCGTTTTCGCCAGACCCATTTTCATTTGTTGCTCAACCTTCTCACTGATTTCCTGCAGTTTCTCCCGGTCGAGACGGAATTTCTCCAGGATCTCCTCCACTTCTTTTGGCAGATTTTTTCTCATGATTATTCTGAAATTTGTTGTGAAAAAAGGGGAATTGAGAAAAGGAAAGGATTAAAAAAAGAAAAAAAATTATTTTTCTCAAAAATTTTTTTTAATCGAAAATCCTATAATTTTCCAAGTTTTTGGTATTAAAATACTCCAAATTTTTTGAAAATCACGATTTTCCAGCCTAAATTAGTTTTGAAATTCAATTTCCAGCCGAAAAACGGGTTTATTAAGAAATTTCCAAGTTTGCTCTTCAATTTCGGCGTCAATTACGTGGCGGCGGTGTTTGCGTACTTTGATGTTTTTTGACGATTTTCTTCTAGAGAAATATGACGGTTTTTTGAAAATATTTGTAGATTTAGCAAATTTATCACCTACTTTCGTTGAAAAATCAAGTTTTTTAGTCTAAAAAATGTAATTTAAGATTTTTTTCAATTTTCTGTCGGTTTTCTTAAATTTTTCATTTTTCCAGAGTTTTCAAGCTCAAAAAAGCATAAAGTGTTATTCGAAATCAGCTGGAATTGTTTGAAAAACTCTATTTTCAGGCAAAAAAAAACTAAAAAATCTATTTGAAAAATTTTAAAAATTCAAAAAAAAATGCATTCGAAAAAATTCAAATTTTCCACACAATATCCTTGTATTTAATCTAGCTTTAAAGCTGAAATCTAACTGAAACCCCTATCTAAATCTCTACTTTTAATCTTGAAAAAATAGAAAGAAAATCCGCCGAAAAAATTGTTCCCTCAAAAAGTCAATTTTTCCCAAATTTCCGGTGGTTTCCGATAGGTTTAAATCTCAAAAGCTTGTTTAAAACCCTCAAAAGCCCTATTTCCACCGAAAAATCTCGAAAAAATCGTCGAAAAAAAATTTCGAAAAAGTCTATTTTTCATCATTTTCACCGGTCAAAAACCCTATTTTCGGCGTTCAAAAAGTCGATTATCGATCGTTTTTAATCGATTGATTTCTGATCAATTAATAGAGACACATAAAAATAGATGAATTGAATCAAAAATATACATAATACGTGCCGCCGGGACGTCGATTCGTCAACACACAGAAATGCGGTCGACGGAAAGAAGAGAGAGTATGGGAAACGAAGAGACGCAGACAGAGAAAGGGCGTCGAGGCGAGAGAGTGTGTAGATGGAAGATGGTGGTCTAGAGAAAGAACAATTGGTTAGAGAGGAGGCCGGGGACAGAGAGAGTTGGCAAAGTGCCAAACGATTTATTAATTATTTTTTTGGAAAATTGGCCACGCCTTTTTTTCGGAAGGTACGCCCCTTTTTGAGAGCAAAGCCTATTTTTTCTCAGATTTTTAAGTTTTTTTAGAGGTTTTATTCAATAAAGTTAATCTGAAAAAATATTCTAAAATAGGCTACGTCCCTTTTTCCCAGAGCTACGCCCACTTTTCATTGCAGTAAGTGGGCGGAGCCTATTCTGAACACTTGGTTTTAGCGATTTTTGTTGGAGTTTTGATTTTTTTTGGGATTCTTAGATTTTTTCTGGGATTAGGAAGTTAAGAAAATTTTATTTTGATAGGCCACGCCCTTTTTTGGGAAAAAGATGAAGTGGGCGGAGCTTACGATTAATTTTGGATTATTTGGGGCATTTTAAAGGTTTTATTGGGGTTTTAAGGAATTTTGGCTGATTTTTTGATAGAATTTTTAAGGTTTTTAGAAAATTGTTCAGATATCATTTTTTTTTTGCAAGAATAATTTCAAAATAAAAAAATTCGGATTTTTTTGAAAAAATTGAAAAAGTGAAAATCTCAAAATTGGTGTCATATGACAATTGGGGAAGAAGAAAGGGGAGGAAAGTAAATACAGAAGAGAGATGTTTGTTTTTTATCGCACCAAGATGCGATTATCTCTTTTTTTCATTTCGGGTGCAAAGAACGCTTTTTTTTACAAAAAAATTAATTTTAGTACGGAAAGCCTTGGTTTTAGTTGATTTTCCGGTTGAAATTCCATCAAATTCAAGCTGTACTCTTTCAAAAACCCCGGAAAGCCCGAACTTTCGTCAAAAAACCTTCAAAAACTGCAAATTTTAGTGTTGCTCGTCAAATCCCGTGCCTGGTACGCAGTCACGGTGTTTGCGTACCCAGCATTGAACTCCACGAAATATTGCTGGAAATTCGTGTTTTTGTTCGTTTTCCGTCGTTTTTTGTTGATTTTTTTGTTTTCTGGCGTGAAAAATTGGAATTTTGGTGCGAAAATTATATTCAGAATGCGTTTTTGCTATAGAAAATTTGATTTTTTGGGAAGAAACTGAGGAAAAATAGATTTTCCGTTTTTTCGAATTCCTAGCGTTTATTAGTGGGAAACGAAGACTTTTTCATTTTTCTCTGTTAAAAAAGCTAAGATTCTCTCAGAAATTGGGATTTTTCATTGAAAATTTCGAACAATTGAAAATACATATTTTTGCTCTTTTTTCGTTGTTTTTCCAATTTCCAGCCTTTCTAATACAAAACAGGATTTCTATACTGGTTTTTTAGTCTCAATTAGTTACAAAAACTCTTGAATTTTTGCTAAAAACTATATTTTTCCATTAAAAAATAAGAAAATTGAAAAAAAAAATTTCAATTTTTTCAAAGTTTCCACCTAAAATTCAAAATTATTTGCTTATTTTATATACTTTCAAACACTAATCTAAAGCACGGAAAATTCAAGTTCTTGAGAAAAAATACCAAAAAACCCATCAAAAATCACCTCATTCCCTTAAAAGAGACGTAGAGAAACGTCGGAAAAAATCGGAAAATGGTCATAAAATGGGTTAGACGTCACTAGACGGGGGTGAATGACCACAAACTACATCCAAAGCACTGTATTCCGAGGGTACCTGGGCGAAAAACCCCACTTTTCAAGCCGAAAATCCCAAATTTGGGGGATTCCCCCTTGAAATCCCTTAAAATCTTCAAAAAATCACCAATCAGATCACAATTCCCCTTCGTTCCCCGTGACTTTCCACGTGCGCACGGCCTCCTCGCCTCGAGGGGGCCTTGACGCGTTTTCGGTGCACGCTTAGTTGACGCATTTCTCGTGCCGACCCCCTTCCAACGCGATTTTTCTTGGTTTTCCTTGGTTTTTTGGGATTCTAGCTATTATTTTCAAATTTCAGACGGAAAATGACGACTATTCGACAGAGAATCGATACCCAACATCGTGATGCCATTGTAAGTTGTCTAAATTAGGCAAAAAAATGAGGAAATAATTGCAGCACGACGCTCAGCTTAATATCTACGGCTCACGACTCGCCACGTGTGGATCCGATCGTCTTGTCAAAATTTTTGAGGTAGCGGAATGTCGAGAAAAATGGATTCTGAGCGGAAAAAAAGGATTTTTCGTCTTTTTTGGGTGAAATAGCAGAAAATCCCTTTGACATCGGATGTTTCGCCATTTTTTAACCTCAAAAATGGTTTTCGAAGCTGAAAAATTGTCTAGAAACAGTAATTACTGTCGGAAACATCGGTTTTCAACCCCAAAAACCTATATTTTCCGTTAAAAAGATTCCTAGTCGATTTCAATTATTTCTCCCTAAAAATACCTATTTTTCGCACTAAAAAAGCACTTTAACGATAAAAAACACATTTTTTCAGTCAGAAACCCTTATTTTCGCGGAAAAATGACATTTTTCTTATGGCTGTGTGAAAATCCACTATTTCAATGCCGAAAATCCGATTTTTCGGGTTTTTAGCCCTTAAAAACGACCATGATGCTTAAAAACAGACGGAAATCATTATTTCACCCAGAAATATAGTTAAAGTTTGATTTTTAGTAGCGAAAACTCTATTTTCCGCTTAAAACTTCAAAAAATGGCTATTTTGGCTGAATTTCTATCAAAAAACTGTATTTTATCGCTAAAAAAAACAATTTTCAGTGGAAAACCCTATATTTTCATAGTTTTTCTAATCCAAATATTTCCAAATGAATTTCCAGCGGAAATTTCGATTTTCCCTGAAAATGAGTCGAGAAATTAAATAAATCTGACTTCTGTGGATATTTGTTCATTTCTTAGTTTGAAAACCACTGTTTTCCTCTGAAAACTTCAAAAAATTACTATTTTTGTCGATTTTCTTTCAAAAAACCCTATTTTTTTCGCTGTAATAACGATTTTTAATGAAAAAATCCAGATTTTGAGCATTTTCACCCTAAATTCGATTTTACAGGTCCGCCCAAACGGCCAATCATTCCCATTGGCAGAACTGTCTGGTCACATGGGACCAGTATGGAAAGTCTCATGGGCCCATCCGAAATACGGTGGACTTCTCGCCTCGGCCGCCTATGATAAGTTAGTTTTAAATTCCATATTTTAACTGATAAATTCGGATTTTGAAGGTTCTCAAGCCAAAATTCTTTATTTTATGCCAAAAAACCAGGATTTTGTATTGAAATCCTGTAAACTTTAGTCAAAAATTCCATTTTAAGCCTAAAAATCCCTATTTTAACCCCTAAAAACCGGGATTTTCCATCAAAACTCCACTTTTTTTTGCAGAAAAGTGATCATATGGCAAGAGCAAAACGGTCGTTGGCAGAAATCGTACGAATGGGAGACCCATGAGGCCTCTACCACCTCCGTCGCCTTTGCTCCCCATCAATTCGGCCTCCTTCTCGCCTCCTCTTCAGCCGATGGAGATATCGGAATTCTTCGATTCGATCCGCCCACCGGACAATGGAAATCATCGAAAATTCAGAATTGTCATGAGCAAGGCGTCAATTCTGTGTCCTGGTGTCCAGGGACGGCGGATCCGATGGCCAAGAAGCGACTGGTTTCGGCTGGAAATGATATGAAAGTCAAGATTTGGCTTTTGTGAGTTTTTTTGGTGATTTTTGGATGAAAAATATCTCAAAAAAGCTGGAAAAGGCGTTAAATTCAACCCAAAATCACTATTTTTGACTTTTTTCAGTCATTTTCAGCTGTTTTGAGCGATTTTTCAGCAACTTTCAGTGGTTTTCAAGGCTCTAGACCTCCCCATTTCCCTTTTTCCAGCAACGAATCGACAAACGAATGGGAATGTGAGAAAGTGCTCTCCGGACACACGGATTTCGTCCGAGAGGCCTCGTGGTGTCCGGTGGCCAATAAGGGTCAGCAATCGATTGTTTCGTGTGGAGTCGATGGGAATCTCGTGCTGTTCCGAACGTCCAACATCGAAACGGACGAATGGAAATCGAAATTGTTGGATAAGGCGCCGTCGGCACTCTACCATGCCTCGTTCTCCCCCTGCGGATCGTTCTTATCGGTTTCTGGAGATGATAATATGGTATGGTAGTTTTCTGAGGGTACTGTAGTATTTGGAAAGGGTTACTGTATAGGGTACGGTAGATATAAGGTTATGAGAGTCTTCGTAAATACAGTAATCAAGAGGGTACTGTAATCTTAGAGACAACAAAAAGTTCGGATGTTATCGAGTTACGGTAGTTAAGAGGTACGGTAGCTTTTGGGGAAGCGGGGGACACTGTAGATATAAGGTTACAGTAATTGGAAGACCCAGTAGTCTAGGGATACGATATCCTAGAAGTACGGTATATAATGGGCTACCTACCGTAATCCCATACCTCATGGGGATACGGTAGGCAATCTTTCGAATCAACTTCCTGGGCAAATGTGCTCCATTGCTAACCAACTATATTGGTTATCCAATGAAACACGTCTGCTCAATTTGACGGGGAACCTATGCCCAAATTTTTCTTCCAAACTACAGTAACCCATCTTCCAGATCACAATCTTCCGCGAAAACCTCCAGGGACAATGGCTGAAAGTGCCACGTGAGAACAAGGAACGCGAGGGAATGAATCCGACGGTCGGAGGACAATCTCAACGATAATTTATTCTTCTTCCCCTCCCCCCTCGTGACTGACTGATTTAATTATTTTCTATCCTCCTATTCTTCCCGCTCTTTTGCGTTCTCTATTTGTGATTTGAAATCGATCCTACTGTTTTTCCCCATCTGAAAATGAATTTTATTTATTTTTTCGAAAAATTTTTCGAAAAAAATCAAAAAATCTTAAATTCAAAACTAGTCATCAGATCGTCTTTAGCATGCTTGAATTGGTCTGTTCTAGAAGTTTCAGAGCCCTCTGATCACTTTGAACAGCAAAACCGGACGCGGTCGCGTCACGGTTTTGCTAACTCGGCTCCCAATAGTCGGATTGAGCTCAAAATCGATTTTTATATTAATTTAAAGGTGCTTATTCAGATCCCAAGTAAAAATTTCGGAAATTCTGAAATTTGGATTTTCGATTAAAAAAATCGAAATTTTCAAATTTTTTGAAAAACTGAAAAAAAGTCATCAGATCGTTTTTAAAATGCTTGAATTAGTCTGATCCTGAAATTTCAGAAGACTTCGATCATTTTAAACTGAGTTGAGGCGGTTCCAAATTTCGACCGCGCGGCGCGGTCGCGTCGCGGTTTTCTATTCTCGCTCTGGGTGGTCGGATCGAGATAAAAATTGAGTTCTAGACTAATTCGACTACGCTAAGCCTTATCCAGTTATTTTCAAGGTTCGACAGCTCAAAAAATTTCCGATTTCTAGTTTCGATAAAAAAAATTATTTTTTTTTTTCAAAATTTCTTTGAATCAATTTTCTTCGATCATCATTTTCAAAGTCTAGGGGGGCTTATCGAAAGATCTGTCTCTCTCGAAAGAGAAAAGGAAATGAAATGATAAGAATCTTTTCTTTCGGAAGAAGTGAAAGTGAATGAAAAGGGGGTCAAGAGAAGAATTCTCTGAAGCCGAGAAGCGTTTCGGATATTTTCCATTTTCCTATTGATTTTACGACCATTAAAAAATGATAAAACTAACTCTAATCTCCACTATTTTTGGTAAGAAATCCACTAGATTACTGTAGGATTACGGTAGTTTTCAGTACTATCCTCTGCTATCCCAACTCAGCTGAAAGAGACGAATCCGGTGAGTATTCCGGCGTGTCCGGCCGGTTCGAGACCATTGCTCAGGCCAGATGGACAACCAAGAAAGTGCCTCCCACATCAGAATTCATTGTGTATCAATGCTCTTCCGGATAAGGTATTTTTTAATTAAAAAAAATTTTTTTTTGAAAGAAAAAATCATTAAAAATAGTTGTAAATGCTTTAAAATGCCTTAAAAGGTAATTTCCCATAAAGCAAAAAACATATGCCACTGGCGGGTTCGAACCCCCGCCGTGAGATTGGCGAACCTTCAGAATCCCACTGAGCCATTTTAAATTTTTTTCTGAAAAACGCTCAAAATTTTCAAATTTCCAGCCAAATGCGGATACAGTATGCTGCTACCATAACCAAGTCGACTACTACTGTTGTCTTGATACGACTGAGCAACAATGTCCGGACTATCATCAGGTTACTGTAGTCATTCACAACAGTTTCCCGCAGAATCCGTTCGCGTTGAAGAGCTTTTTCTTCAAGGATGGAATTGAAGATGATGTGAGTTTTTTGGGGAGATAGATGAAGAATAGGTGAAAAATAGGTGAAGGATAAACCAAAAAACCATTTTCAGATCATCGATGCCACATTCGGCCGTGGAGACGAGGGGCTTCAGAACGAGAATGGAATCCTCGTCAGAAGACCACAAGGAAATGAAATTCTGAAGCAGTGACCGTAATCCAATAAAAATTACTGTAATAATAATAATATACACACGACATACATTTCATTGATGTTGATAATAAATAAAAAATAAAATTTCCGAATTTTTTGAATATTGATGTACGCATTGAAATTAGCGTTTTTTGTTTAGTCTAGAAATCCATTTTCAGAGTGATTGGACCATTTTTGATGAAGTTACAAATTTTTGAAATTTTGAAAAAAAATCGAAAATTTTAGTTTTTGTCTAAACTGTTAGAAACTGATTGGAATAGACCTAAAATAATATTTTCAGTCTGGAAATCAATTTTCAAAACAATCGGATCACTGGGAGCCGAGATAGGTAGCCGCGACGCGACCGCGCCGCACGGCTGAAACTTGCACGGCTCATAACTCGGCGGCCAGCGGTCCCAGAGCGCTGGAATTTTCTGGCCATGCTAAACAATGTATTTTTGATTTTTAAAACAGTTTTGAGGTCTGGAAACAATTTTTTGAAATTTCTAGAAAAAAATTTTTCTACGAAAAATAATTTTTCCACAATTTTTGAACTATCAAAAACCAATAAACCACACTTGCACTCAAATACTTCCTTTTTGGTCTTCCACCTCTAAACTAGCCCTCCGTTCAAACAATATCAACCTAGAAACCAAAGACTTCCCCCTCCCCTTTTCAGATTAAGTATTATCCCTGGTCGCCATAAAAACGATAGAATATTCGCACTTAAGTCAAATATTTCATCAAAAACTCCAAAAATGACACGTGTCGTCAGTCTTGTTCTTCTATTCTCATTGGTACTGTATGTATCAAGTGATCAAATAGTGTCCGGTGCTCTTCAGAAAATTTTTCCGTATGCGGCGGTGGCTAAAGTCAATGCGGTAGGTATTGGAAATGACAGATAAAAATAGTTTTTAACACTGGAAATTATTTTTCACCGGGAAAAAACGGAAATAAAATGATTTCTCATCTTAAAACCATTAAAAATATCAAAAATCCCTGGAAACCCACTAAAAATTCAAATTCCTTGGAATTTGCGCGTGAAATATGATGCTTCTTGATACGCAATCACCATATCCAGCCCCTCCTCGCCCCCACCGCTCCCCGCCCGCCGCGGCGCCCCCCGCATTCATATACGCCCAGCCTACCCACTTCCCAACGTGTCCTCGGTAGTATAGTGGTGAGTATCCGCGTCTGTCACATGCGAGACCCGGGTTCAATTCCCGGCCGGGGAGAATCTTTTTTGCTCTCTTTGCTTTTCATCCTAATGTGTTTATAAGTGCCTGGGAATGATTTTTAGGAATTGATTTTCAGATTTTACAGTGATTTCCGGCATAAAACATGTAAAAATAGAGGTATTTAAGGATTTTTGTTTCCAGCTAACCACGAATGTGAACAAACAAACCACTAAACCCAATGCCAAAGCAGTCATCACCAAATGGGTTCCAGCTAACTGGAAAGCAGCAAATGCTAAAGTGGACGCCACTAACAAACTATCGAAACAAGCCTACGCTCAGAACAAGGCGCTGACGTTCATCGATTACCGATATTCTCTCAAAAAGTATATCAATTATCTGTTCACTCAGGCAGTTAGCACCAAGTACTTGACTCAAGCGGAAGCTGATAATCTTCGTGCTATGTATTGGGCTGCTGACACTAAATCTGTCAATAACTTCACTTTGACTTCGCAGACTTTCATGGCTGAAGCTGCTACTAAAGTGAGTTTATTTTTACGATCTGAAATATTTCTTTAAAAAACTCAAATTGTCTTTTTTAGTGTGTCCAGAAAAAAAATTTCTGAAAAATATTCAAAAATTTTAAAGTTTTGTTTTCAGACCTTAAAACTTTTTTTTAATATTCGAAATACTTAGTTCACCATGACCTGGAAATTCCAGAAGCCTTGGGCCACTGGCCGCCGAGTTAGGAGCCTTGCAAGTTTTGACCGCGCGGCGCGGTCGCGTCGCGGCAACCCATCTTAGCTCCCAGTGGTCCAATCACTCTGAAAATTTATTTCTAGACTAGATCGGATATTTTAAGTCTATCCCGAGCATTTTCCAGCAGTTTAGACAAAAAAAAATTTTCGATTTTTTTTCAAAATTTTAAAAATTTGTAAATTTGTGAAAAATGGTCTAAATTTTTTCCTAGAAGCTCACTGAGTATTAAGCTATAAAAAAAACTCAAAATTCAAAAAATTCCAACCAACATAAATTTTCCTTATTTCCAGGTCAAGGACCCAGCCGGACTGAAAACCAAAGTCACAGATTTGAGTGGAAAGTTTGCGGCGGCCAATCCACAAGACTACACTAATCTTAAATGGTCCCTTGATTAATTTTTTTTGTGTTGAATGAATGAAATTTGATAGATGTCATTCTGATCCAACTTTTCAATTATTTTTTCCCTAACTGAAAGAATAATTGTTTAAACTATATTAAACTCTGTAAAAAACCAATATCCTATAGGATTAGACCCCCTGTTGGCCGCCCGAGAACAATCGGATTACTGTAGGCGGCCTCGAGGGGTGAGTACATAGATTATCTATAAAAACGTGCGGTTTCGTTCGAATTTTTTGCGTTGGTTAGTACAAAAACTATTGTTTTATTATATAAATAATCGGAAGTTCACTATTGGAAAATAACTTTCATTTTTCGGAAAAAATTTTTTAAAAAAAGTTTTTCCCAAAATTGCTTTATTTTTTATTTTTTACATTCCAATTCTAATTTAAAAAGTAATTCTAGATGCCACGTGTTGCAACATTAATACTACTCAGCTCTTTGATACTGTATGTATCAAGTGACCAAATTGTCGAAGGAGCACTTCAGAAAATTTTTCCGTATGCAGCGGTGGCTAAAGTTAAGACGGTAAGAAATAATCTTTTTTTTTGTAGTTTTTTTCGGAAATAAATTGAAAACAGTCTTTGTGAATAGAAAAACCAAGAAAAAAAAATTTACAAACATCCATTTTATCGCCCCTCCGCTCCCCGCGCCGCCGCGGCGCCCCCCGCATTCATATACGCCCTGCCGACCCGCATCCCGACGTGTCCTCGGTAGTATAGTGGTGAGTATCCGCGTCTGTCACATGCGAGACCCGGGTTCAATTCCCGGCCGGGGAGAATCTTTTTTGCTCTTTTTGCTTTTTATCGGAATGTGTTTAGAAGTGCCTAGGATGATTTTTAAAGATAGATTTTCAGATGTTAGAGTCATTTCCGATATAAAATGTACGAAAATAGATGAACAAAGAATTTTAACAACACTTAACTGAAAAATCTTTTCAACAAATAGGAATTTCTAGTTTTCAGTTTACAAATAATATAAAAAATGTCATTTTAGATTATTCTACCGCTCTGAAAGTTTATCAACTATCAAAAACCTATATTCCAGCTCACCACCAATGTCAACAAACAAACCGCTATTGCCAAGGCTAAAACCGTAGTCAAGAACTGGGTTCCGAAGAATTGGAAAGCAGCGAATGCTAAAGTAGACGCTAAGAATCAGCTGTCCAAGCAAGCCTACGCCCAGAAGAAGGCTCTGACTTTCATCGATTACCGATATTCTCTCAAAAAGTATATCAATTATCTGTATAACCAGGCAGTCAATACCAAGTACCTAACCAAAGCGGAAGCTGATAACGTGAGTCTAATAGAGCGTACCTGCATCATAAGAAATGTTTTCAGATGTTTGTTTTGGGCGGCTGACACCAAAGCGCTCAACAACTATACAGTAACCTGTCAGACGTTTATGGCGGAGGCAATGCAGAAAATCCAGAAGACCCCGACTATCCAGGCCAGTGTCACCGATCTGACCGGAAAATTTGCCAAGGCCAACCCAACTGACTATGCTAATCTTCAATGGACTTTGTAATTTTTTTTAATTAAGAATAAATGTTTTTGTGAATTTTTTGAAACTTGTATAATTTTTAAAAAATTGACAATTTTACTTTTTGTCTAAATTTTGAGAAAGTGCTTGAAATAGACTCCAAATAGCTTTTTCAGTCTAGAAATCAATTTTCAGAGCGATCGGACCACTGGGAGCCGAGAATGGTAGCCGCGACGCGACCGCGCCACGCGGCTGAAACTTGCAAGGCTCCTAGCTCAGCCGCAAGGGGTCGAATGGGTCTGAAATTTTGTGGGCATACTAAACCAAGTATTTGGAGTATTTTTAAATTGTTGCAAGGCCTGGAAACAGAATTTGAAAAATTTGAAATTTTTCGAAAAAATTTTTTTTTCGATTTTTAAATTTTTTTCTGTAATTATGACTATGTTATTGGTTCTAGTTTGACTGAATAAACTATTTTGAGTCTAGTCCAGGCATTTTCTAGGAAATCTAGGCTAAAAAATTTTTTCAGAAAATTCAAAGTTGCCAAAAAAAATTTTTTGTGTTTTGTTCAAAAAAGTAACAGAACTTCAATCTTTATTCATTTTTTGCATTTTCGTACCTACAATAGAGTTTGATCACTTTGGGATTAGTGCAAAAAGGTGTGAACCGGATTACCGTACATAGGATTACCCGTATAAAAAGTGGTCATTTCAATTTCTTTTTTCATTCTCCGAGAACCGTTTGAAAATGCCACGTGTCGCCACCCTGGTTCTTCTCGCCGTGATTACTGTATATGTCACGAGTGATCAGATTGTTGTCAAGTCATTCCAACAGATTTTTCCATCGGCCGGTGCTAATCAAGTTAAAACGGTAAGAAATAATTATTTTAGAGGGAAAATAGCAAAAATTCCAAGTTTTCATCAGAAAAAGCAAATTTTTTCATGGGAATAGTACTTGTTTTATAGCTGCAATTATTTTTTTATTGAGAAAAACCAAACCATATACTTTCTGTACCTCAAAACCGATGAAAACCCCAAAAAACTCACTAAAAATTTGAATTTTTTTGAGTTTGCGCGTAAAATGTGATGCTTCCTGGTACGCAATCACCTAATCCGCCTCTGTCGCCCCTCGCCCCGACGCGGCGCCCCTCGCATTCATATTCGCCCTGCCGACCCATTTTCCGACGTGTCCTCGGTAGTATAGTGGTGAGTATCCGCGTCTGTCACATGCGAGACCCGGGTTCAATTCCCGGCCGGGGAGAATCTTTTTTGCTTTTTTTGCTTTTTATTGGAAGTTACTTTAAAATGCACAGGAATGATTTTTAAAAATAGCTTTTTCAAATTTTGGGGAGTTTTATCCTAGAAAATGGATATGGATTTCAAGTTCTAAATTAGGGCAATTTTCCAGCTTACCAACAACGTCAACAAACAAACAACTGCTGGTAAGGCGAAAGAGGTGATCAAGAAATGGGTTCCGAAGAATGCGGTGAGCTATTTCCCTTTTTAAACTGTTTTTTCTCTTAATTTGAACTGAAAAATATTTTATCAAAATTATAAATTATAATTTATAAGCAAAAAATTTAATTTTCAGGCTCAAGTGAGCTTTATGATGATAACTGATCCAGCTAACGACCCGAAGCTAATTGCCCAAAAGAAGGCTCTGACTTTCATCGATTATCGATATTCTCTCAAAAAGTATATTAATTATCTGTATAACCAGGCAGTTAGCACCAAGTACCTGACGTTAGCTGAGGCGGATAGCGTGAGTCCAATAGAGCGCATTTCCATCATAACATACTTTTTTAGATGCGCACAATGTTCTGGGCGGCTGACAAGAAAGCAGCTAACAATTATACAGTATCCAGTGTAGCGTTTATGTCGGAGGCATCTAGCAAAGTATGTAGTTTGTAGTTTTTGTAGTTTGTAGTCTCTGGATTTCAGATCAAAAAGACTCCCACAATTCAAAGTAAAGTTGGCGACCTCACAACGGCATTCTCTAAGAAAAACCCGAAGGATTATAAGAATTTACAATGGACTTTGTGAATGAAAAATAATTTATTTCTTCGGGCAACCTTGATTACCGTAACCATCTAGATCGGTATTGAAATAGTGGGTGTGATCGGCCCAACTCAAATCAGCATTTTGATTTGAGCAATAGAAACCGTCGGCTTCCTGGCACACATGGTATGGTGAGCCAACTGACATGTCGTTGTTGTACCTGGAAGAAAATAAAAATAGCGTTCATATTCTGATAAAATGATGAGCATCTATGGCTAAAAATCATTCCCGGGCACTTCTGAACGCTTTATGATAAAGAGCAAAAAGAGAAAAAAAGATTCTCCCCGGCCGGGAATTGAACCCGGGTCTCGCATGTGACAGACGCGGATACTCACCACTATACTACCGAGGACACGTTGGAAGGTGGGTCGGCACGGCGTATATAAATGCGGGGGGCGCGGCGGCGGGGCGGGGAGCGGTGGGGGCAAGGAGGGGGCGAAGAGGGGAGAGGTATGGTGTTTGCGTACCTGGATGCATCACATTTTACGCGCAAATTCAAGATATTCAAATTTTTAGTTGGTTTTCGAGGGTTTGTTAGATTTTTATGGTTTTCAGGGTGAGAAAAAGTGGTTTTTAATACTATTCATCGGTAAAAAATAGTTTTCTCGGTGAAGATTATATTTTGCATCGGGGTTTTCATGATTTTCTCGGGGTTTCCTAGGTTTCTAGTCTCATTCGCTCTCCTTACCAGATCTCAGTTCGATGATGATACATCTTGTCGTGGTCGACCAACTCGTATTGGAATGGTACATGGGGAACAATGTCGTGGGCGTGGACGACACGGAACGAGTAGGCGAACTGGAAAAATAATTTTAGAAACCGAAATTAAATAGGGGTATTAGTCTAGAAATAAATTTTGAAAGCAATCGGAAAACTGGGAACAAAGTTAGATAACCGCGACGCGACCGCGTTGCGCGGTCGAAACTTTGAACCGCTCTAACTTAGCTCAAAGTGGTCCTAAGGCTCTCAAATTTTTTTTGGGTGCTTTAGAGACTATTTAAAATTTTCTTAAAAAATAAAAATTAAATTTTTCAAAAAAAAATTATTTTTACCGTATTCTGATGCCAACTCGAATAGGCGTAATCTCCGGTTCTTGGTTGTCCGGCAGTCAGGAGCTTAATACTATCCGGCTTGAAAAGTCCAGCTTTCACAACCCAAGAGGCTCCGACAGAGGCCAAAGCGGCTCCCAAAGAGTGACCGGTGACCTGGAACCCTAGTATTCAGCCTAATCAAATAGTCCTCTTAACCCACCCAAACTTCATAATCTGGATACTTATATTTCAAATTTCTCATCTCAGCCTCCAGACCGCCCTTCCAAAGTGCCACGTAAGCATCATAGAAGAACTCGAATATGTATCCACTGTCGAAGAACGCCTTCTTGGCGACGAAGTAATTCAGAATTTCCTCTTCCAACTGAGTTCCTGAGTTGGTTGCACGGAACGACATAACAAGAATTTTCTGGGTGGTATCAACTGCGGTTATCATCGCGCATTGCGTTACTGAAAATTTTTTCGATTTTTTCGAAAAAATTAATTTTCTGTAATTTAACGAGATTTTAGCTTTAAAATGTTGCCCGTAGCCTATTAAGTCACTACAAAAATTTTCAGAGCGCTAGACCTTTTCTAGGTAGAGATACAACGCCTCAAAGTTTCGGGCGCGCGGCGCGGTCGCGTCGCGGTTTTCTAACTTTTTGGAGAGTAGGCCGACCGGGTTGAAAATTGTTTTCTAGACTAAACTAAATATGCTGAGTATTTCTGAATACTTTTCAGCTGGAAGTTCCTGTTTTAAAATTTTTGAAATTTCAAAATTTTTGAATATTTTCGAAAAAATTTCAAAATTAATTTTTTTTGCTTTTTTATTGCTTTTTTTTTCAATTTCCTTGCTTACACGGCAAAATCGGGCTCGGATCACTGCAATTGACCAGAATTCTCTTCGATAACTTCATCGTTGGCCAGTTATTGCTGAAAACAATAAAAAATTCCACAGATAACGTTTTGATTACATTTTTCCAACATTTATGATAAGAAAAAGGTTACGTAGGAAGTAACTAAACTCTATTCTTTCTAACTACAGTAACCCCCCTTACTCGAAACACTTTTGAGCCATCTGGGCGCTGGTTGCACTGGCGCCGAACAGTGGAAGCCATTTGGTACGGGCCACGTTGTCGTCGTAGGTGGCATTCGGGGCTCGTGGACAGTTCAGGATGTGCTGGAATTAGAATTTGGAAGGTTACGGTAGATTTTTAAAAATTTCAAAATATTGAATTTTTTGAAAATTTTGAAAATTCGAAAAATTCGGAAAAATTTTTTTCCCAAATTTTCAACTCAAAAGCATACCATTTAAAGTGGAATTTTACGTTGAGCAACTTTTTCTCTTGCCATTTTTTACCAAAACCAACGGCAGCCGAGTTACAATCAATTTTAGATTTGGCGCCAAAAAGGGTAGGTCAACACTTAAACCCAATTTTACTCGCTTCCCATTGATTTTCAAGGTTTGCAGCAAGAGACAAAATTGCTCAGCGTAAAATTCTACGTCGAATAGTATTTTTAATTTCAAAAAAAAAAAAAAATTTTTTTTTCGAAAATTTTGAAATTTTCAAAATACCTACCGTAATCGAGTTGAGGCAGACTGGACTATTGCAAAGTTTTGTGTCCGCACAGTAACTGAAAATTATAACTTCTTTAACTATCTGGATTACTGTAACCTACTGATTTCCAGAATTAAGACAATCCTCACATGACTGTAACGCGTGACACGTGGCAATCAGAAGTACGGCAGCGAAAATTAATTTCTGCATTTTTAAGTAGAATTACCTGAAAAATAAAACCTTAAAATATGGAAAAAGAAACCGGAATTCGGGAAACCATTTTTTCATTCAAAGTGATAAGACACACGTGGAAAGTCGTTTTATATGTAGGTGACTTATCAGTGAAATGATCATGAACGACCCGAGAATGGCTAGAAAATAGGCAGAATTGGATGGTTTTTCCATGAATATGAAATTAGAACCATCTGAAACCCCTTGACCAGTGAAAACAAAAAAATGCAAAATGAAAGTGCCACTGGGGGGATTGAACCCGTGACCTGTTGGATGGTAACTCGAAATTTCAAAGTGATCGGAATATAGTCAATATGGGGCTCAAAACTTCACATATTTTATGGAGAACATTGATTTTATACTGAAAACCCTTAAAAAATCGATTCTCAGTGAAAACCTGAATTTTCAGAATTTTTCAAAAATTCTGAAATGTTTTAATTTTCCAAATATAGTCAATATAGGGCTCAAAACTTCCCATTGTCTATTCTGAATATAAAATTCATACTTAAAAGTCATAAAAATCGCACTTTCAGTCAGATCCTGAATTTTCAGAAATTTTCAGAAAATTCGAAAATTGAATTTTTCAAATTTTCAAATATGGTCAATATGGGGCTCTAAATTTTCCATTTTTCAAGCAAAATTTGAATTGCATAGTTTAAAAAGCTGGAAAATCGATTTTCAATCAGAATCTGGAATTTCAAAATTTTTTCGCAAAACTTTTTTTTTTCGAAAAAAACATAAAAACAAAAAAATTATTTTTTGGGACATCCTTGATCTCCATAGACATTCAGATCGGTATTAAAATAATGTGTATGATCATTCCAACTCAGATCGACTTGTTGATTCACACAGTACAGTCCATCGGCTTCCGGACAAATTTGATAGGTAGATCCATCCGACATATCGTTGTTGTACCTAAAAACTCTACTGGAATCTTGGGATACAGTAATCTTAGTCTTACCAGACTTCCGTTCGATGATGATACATTTTATCGTGATCAACTACTTCATATTGGAATGGTACATGGGGAACGATATCGTGATGGTGGACCACTCGGAAGGAGTAGGCGAACTGGAAAAATAATTTTAGAAATAGAAATAAAATAGCGATATTAGTCTAGAAATCAATTTTCAAAGCGATCGGACCACTGGGAGCAAAGTTAGGTAACCGCGACGCGACCGCGTTGCGCGGTCGAAAATTAGAGAGGTTATAACTTGGTAGAACCTGAACCGAACGGTCTAAAATTTTGTTAAAACATTAACTAGACAATTTAGTGTCTTTTAATTTTAAAATTAGTAGAAAAATTTAAAAAGTCACGAATCAATCAAAAATCAAAAATTTTGATTTTTTACAAAATCTTGAAATTTGTAATTTTCATTGATAATATGTATTTCCAGTAAATTTTAAGTTGTCACAAAAAATTTCAAAACGATCGGACCACTGGGAGCAAAGTTAGCAAACCGCGACGCGACCGCGTTGCACGGTCGAAACTTTGAACCTGGCTCAAAATGGTCCCAGAGCTTTGAAATTTTTATGGGTACTAAACAAGCTATTCTTAACCATTCTACTAACATAAATGTAATCTTTACCGTATTCTGATGCCACAGTGCATAGTTATAATCTCCAGTTCTTGGTTGTCCAGCCGTAAAGACCTTCACTGAGTTTGGCATGAAAATTCCAGATTTAACGACCCAAGAGGCTCCGACAGAAGCCAAAGCGGCTCCCAGAGAGTGACCGGTGACCTGGAAACCAAACATACAGTAATCCTAATTGTCCCTTAACTAACCCAGAGCTCATAATCCGGATACTTGTACTTGAGATTTCTAATCTCCTGCTCTAGTCCTCCTCTCCAAAGTGCCACGTAAGCATTATAGAAGAATTCGAAAATCATTCCGACATCGAAAAATTGCTTCTTTCCGACAAAATAATTGAGAACTTCTTCTCCTAATTGGGTATTTCCGTATGTTGCGCGGAATGACATGACCAGAATTCGTTGGGTTGTATCAACAGCAGTTAACATTGCACATTGAGTTGCTGGAAATGCGAGTATTAGACAGAAAACTTAAAAAATCACCCTAAAATAATGAAATCTAAAACTAAAAATCATTCCTGGGCACTTTTAACCCCATTCTGATAAAAAGCAAAAAGAGCAAAAAAGATTCTCCCCGGCCGGGAATTGAACCCGGGTCTCGCATGTGACAGACGCGGATACTCACCACTATACTACCGAGGACACGTCAGAAGGTGGGTCGGCAGGGCGTATATGAATGCGGGGGGCGCCGCGGTGGGTCGGGGAGCTAGGGGGTGAGGAAGAGGTAGATATGGTGATTGCGTACCAGGAAGCATCACATTTCACGCGCAAATTCAAAGGAGTTTGAAATTTTAGTGGGTTTTCATTGATTTTAAAGCGAGAAAAGTGAGTTTTCTCTCATATTTAGCGGTGGAAACTAAATTTTTCTATAAAAATGAAATCAATTCCGGTAATTCGAAGAAAACAATTTTTACTAATTTCATTGTTTTTTCAAAGTTTTTATTGCATTTTCAACAATTTAAAATATTTTAAATGTCATGGAAATAGACTTACTCGGAAGAATCGGACTCGGGTCGCTACAGTTCACCAGGATCCTCTTCGATAACTTCATCGTTGGCCAGTTGTTACTAGAAATTTTTTTATCGAAAAAACTGAAAAAAAATAGGAAAAAAGCTCACTCAAAACACTTCTGTGCCATTTTCTCGTTGGTGGCTCCGGCGCCGAACAGCGGTAGCCATTTGGTCCGTGCCTCATGGTCATCGTATGTGGCGTTGGGAGCTCGTGGACAGTTTAAGGCTTGCTGGAATATTTTTTTTTGAAATGAAAAAATTATATGCGAAATATGTGAAATTAAAACTAAAAACTTCGAAAAAAAAATTAAAATTGAAAAAAAAAGAATTTCCGAAAAAAATTTTTTTTCAAAAATTTGAATATAGATCCCCTACCGTAATCGTATTAACACAAATCGGTGTATTACATAATTTCGAGTCAGCACAATAACTGAAAAACACCTTTTTCCCGAGATTACGGTACCCAAAAACTCACTGATTCCCTGAGCTCAGACATTGCTCACAAGACAAAAATCCATCTGTCAACACGCTAAATAAAGTCAAAAATACTAGAATTGTCCAATTATTCGTCATTTTTAATAGAAAAACTGATAGCAAAACGGGGTTTGCTCCACTATTTATATTGTTTGCTGACTATACAAATCATTGAAATTCATTGAATGTAGCCTCTAGAAGGGGGGTTGTGCACTCACTTTTTGATGATAATTGGGCTAACCTTTACTGGTTTTAAACCCCGGAAATTCTTATTTTGTTGGCATAACTGATTATGTCATGACTAATAAATGAATAATCACGAAAGAAGCTTAAAATTCGAGATTTAACAATTTACCCTGAAGATTGACGTAAATATTGGAAAATTTATAACTAAAAATCATTCCTGAGCATTTCTAATCAAATTAGGATAAAGAGCAAAAAGAGCAAAAAAGATTCTCCCCGGCCGGGAATTGAACCCGGGTCTCGCATGTGACAGACGCGGATACTCACCACTATACTACCGAGGACACGTTGGAAAGTGGGTCGGCAGGGCGTATATAAATGCGGGAGGCGCCGCGGCAGGGCAAGGGACAAGAAGGGGAATTTATCTGTTGGATGGTGATTGCGTACCAGGAAACATCACATTTCACGCGCAAATCCAAATTAATTTGAATTTTTAGTTAGTTTTTAGGGGTTTACATTGTTTTTAGAGCGATAAAAGTGGTTTTTCGCTATTTTCAATCCCAAAAATATTTTGAAATGCGATTTCTCATTCATCTTCTATTTTCCATGGAATATTCACATGAACATTGACCGAAGTTCTCCGAATCACAAAACGCGTACTTTTTCCTCTTCTTGCTCCCGTTTTCATTTAATTCCGTCATCTTTCCCCTCTTATCATAGGTTTTTATGGGATTTTTTAATTGCATTATTGGAGTTGTGTGTCTTTAGGACATCACAAATTCATAGTAAATAAGTGAAATTTCACGGAAAAAACTTTGAACAAAAAAAAATAAATTTCTAACCGGAAAATGGAAAAAAATTTCAAAAATTTTGAAAAATTTGAAAAAAAATTTTTCGAATTTTTCAAATTTTCAAAAATTCAAAAAATTTTAAAACCTTAAAACTTCTAAATGTACCGATATCTGATCCCTTCAACATAAATATTTTCAGCTTTTTCACCGAATTCCTTCCGCTGGCTAGTTTCGTGTTATGCCAAACATCATGTAGTAATGTTGCAGTTCCTTCTACTCTAATGAAGTTTAGCGAAGAAGTTGGATTAGACAAGAGTTTCTGATCGATTACCGGAGAATTTAATTTTTTTTCTCTTTGATAATTTATGTTTTTTGATTTGTCATAATTTAATTCTGCAACCAATAATGCAAGAAACAGCTGAAAAATGAATTTCCTTGAATTAATTGGTTTGAACTCAAGATTGATTGATTTAACAATGATAATTTTTTTTCAAGATTTAGTAAAATTCTGGGAAAAAACGTTTGTCAATTTTTTTTGAAATTTTTTGAAATTCTGAAAATTTAGAATTTGACTGAAAATGTTATTTTCACGGATTTTGAGTATGAAATTCGTATTTTATATGAAAAATGGAGAATTTTGAGCACCATATTGACTATATTCCGATCACTTTGAAATTTCGAGTTACCACCCAACAGGTCACGGGTTCAATCCCCCCAGTGGCATTTTGATTTTGTCTTTTTTGTTTTCAATGGTTTAAACGTTTTACATGGCTTCTTGATGATTTCCAGATATTTTCAACGAAAAAATCTATAATTCCTTGTTTCATATTTTTTTAAATTTTAAAATTCCGTTTTCTAAACTCAAACTACATTACGCTAAAAACTCCATTTTTTCAGAATTAATTTAATATTCCCTCCTTTCTTTTGTGCATCAGTGGTTCAAAGTACACAAGAATTTAATTAAATTCTTTCCTCTTTCGTTTTTCTAACGAGAGGGATAGCCAATTTCTCTAAATTGACACTTGAACTTTGAGATCTTTGTATGAAATGTATGAGAAGAAAAAAATGAATTGGAAAATTTTTCTTGGCAACAAAATGTTGCTAATAAGCTAATTTTCTTTTGTTTTTTGTTGAATCAAAATTAAACTGCCAAATTATAATGACCATATTTTAATTGAAATTCACAAAAATATTGAAGAACTAATCAAAAAGAGGCGGAGCTTAATTTTTCAAGTTTTTTGAGTATTGTTTAAAAATGTACTACATTTCGAATAAAAATCTAGACTCCGCCCCTTTTTTCTCAAAATTAAAATTCGTCGAAATTCGAAAATATTCCAAAAATTCCGTATTTTTTGTATATTTCCGAACTTTGAAAAATGTTTTATATACATTTTTTCATGCAAAATCCCAAAAATTCCCTTTCCAGAGATCTTTGAATAACCCAAAATCTAGCAACACCTTTTCTTTGAAAATTGTTCAATGGATCCAATCAAGTTTCGTGATACTTTGATTTCAGTTGAACTTAACCAACTGCGGAAGTGATTTTATTGTTTTTTTCTGCAAAAACCTAATAAAAACTGATCCCATTAGTCTCTACTTCCACATTTCTTACTACTAAATTTGTTATTTTGATCATTTTGTAGTTTGTAGTCTAGTCGATTCGGTAACTTTCAAGGGTTCCGGTTCAATGATTATATATTTTAGGAAAATTAAATTCTTAGAATAAAAGGGGCGGGGCCTAGATTTTTTTAGAATTAAAGTTTTTCAAAACAGTTTTAGAAAATAGGCCAATTAAGCTCCGCCCCTTTTTTGATGATTTTTCCATCATTTTAAATTTTGTAAATGTCAAATTTCCATATATAAAATACCAAAACTCAAAAAAATTACAAATTCCAAAAAATGCAATTCGTCAAAGTTATTCAAAAAAGATGGACGGAAACTTTTTTGTGAGAGAATAAGAGTCAAAGAGCACAAGTGGAACTTCCTTTCGGATCTTTGGAATAGGGAAAAGAGGTACAAGGTTCGCCTTGTTTCTTTGGGAAAACCCATTTTGCCTGAAATTGGCCTGAAATTGGGAGGCGAAATTACTCAAGTTTCTAGTTCTGTATTCAATAATCAAAACTGTTCAAAATTCAAAAAATTTGAAAAAAATTGAAAATTTTTTTTCAATTTTTTTCTTTTTCAATTTTTTCAAATTTTTTGAATTTTGAACGGTTTTGATTATTGAATACACAACTAAAAACTTGAGTAATTTTGCCTCCAAATTTCAGGCCAAACCGATAAGATTCGGAAGAGTTAGAGCGCAAAAACCAAAATTGGACAACCTTTTGCACTGTACTGTATCTTGGTAATACCCTTCTTAGGTATCTTTATTGTAACTAATGGGATATTGCTTATACTAAACTTCATTGTAACCGTCTTACTGATATTTGTAGTAATTTTAATAATATATTTTGTTCTAACCGTGATCTTCATAGATTTGATTTTAAAACATTCAAAAAATTGGAAAAAATTAGAATAAAAAAATATTCCGAGAAAAATTTTTTTTTCAAAATCTGAATCTCCTACCGTAATCTTCAAATCAACTTTTGTCTCTGACTTCAAAAACTCTCCCCTTCAAACTTGATGTCTTAATATATAAAAATCCAATATACAGAGGAGCATAAAGCATAAAACTGTTGAGGCGGAATGGTTATGCTCATATCACACAGATGTCACTATTTTAAGGGTTCTAGCCCACGTAACGGGTCTGGATACTATTTTATTTTAGTTTTTGGGGTTTCCTTTGTTCTGCCTGACCTTAGTTGTAACCTACACATATACCAGAATTGTATGAAATCCAAATTCCAGATTCCGAATTCCAGATTTGAAATTTTATTCCAAATTCCATTTTGAATAGTAGATAAATTCCAAATTCCATGCAAATATACGAATTTCATCGAAAATTGCGATTTTTTTCAATTTTTTTCAAAAACCGCTAGATTTTGTACAAATTCCATATTTCAAATTCCAGAACTGGAAATTTTCATTCCATACAACTCTGATATATATCTTTCTTGAAATAGGTTGGAATAATATATTAATAAGGGGACGCTCTTATAATTTGAGAAGCCAGAGATAATGAAGAAAAAAGTTTATGAGGGATCTTTATATAGTGTCCAGACTATCGAAATATTTTAAAATAACTAATTTTTACAGTATACGTTGCCCTAATCCCTGATTCTGAGAAACTACTGTAGTTTGATCTTCAGTCATAATTTCCCCCTCTCCTTCTGCTACTGACGTCCTTTTCTCATTACGCCCTCTCATCTTTTTAATTGAAAGAAAAGGGATCCTTACTTATTCTATTATATTATTTACTAACACTTCCGCTTCTTTTTTCCTCTTGTCTCCACAATTCAATATCTTCTAATGGGATCTCTTTTTTTCAATTTATTTTTACGAGAAATGTTTTTTTGCTCGAATTTGAGAGAAAACCTTGACTTAGTTTGATTTTCAAGATTTTTAAGCTGGGAATTGCAAAAAACTAAAAATTTCGAGAAAAAATGAATTTTTAAATTTTCGAAAAAATTTTTTTTGAAATTTTTTTGTTTTTAGCCGATTTCTAGATTGAAAAGTGATTTTTAGTTTTTATAATTGTCGAATTCAAAATCAGCAAGTCAAGACGGTTCAAATGAGTATAATCATGACTAGGTTACCTCAATTCTGAATTTTCGGGTCCCGAATGGGAGAAAAGCTACCGTAACCCTTTTAATTCCAAGATCAAAGTCATGAAAACTGTATTTTTGGAATCAAGACGTCAAGAGCTTTCAGAAAAGTACCCACAAGCCTATATTCCTAGAAATCTGCATCTTTCGGTCTCGCCGCGATTTTAAAGGCGCATAGGTGAGTCTGAACTCAAATTCGCTCAGAATATAGGCTTGTGGGTACTTTTCTTAAAGCTCTTGGTGAGCTGAATATGAAAACTATGTCAAAATGAATTTTTAGAAAAATTACCGGATTACGGTAGTTTTGAAAAAAAATTTGATGATAATTTTGATGAAAAAAATATTTTTTCATTTTTTTCATTTTTTCGATTTTTTGTTCAGATGAATGTCCGATGTTTGACATTCATCATATTCAAGTTCCTCCATCCTTTTCAGGAACTTCCCAATGAATTGGGTTCATTAATGATGGATAAGTAGAGAAAAAAGAGTGCTCCTCCTGGAAAACTTGCTCATCATAATTGACGTCGTTAGGAGGTTTCGCGGAATCAGACAATCAAGTTTTTATTGTTAAAGAAAAGGAACTTTTTGAATTGATTACTGATCATTTAGTGGAAATTGAACGAGTTGATTTTAATAGAGTTTTAGTGGAATAGAGGAAAGTGCAGAAAATGAAAAGGGTATAAAATGGGGGAATAGAGGAACATCTAGAAGCTTTTTTTATGGAAAAAAGATTCATAATCGTTTTCTGTGCTATTTAGAGTTTTCTGAAATTTTTTGGCATTTTTGGAAATTTTTGGAAATTTTCAGACTTGACTAAAAACGAGTTTTCTGGACTTTTTGATGATGATATTTGGATTTCTTATGAAATTTCCGGATTTTTGAGCCCCATATTGATCATAATCGAAGAAACCGAAATTTTCTGAATTTTTGATTTTTTGCCGAAAATATGAAAAATCAGATTTTTACTTGAAATGACTTTTTCATGATTTTTAAGTATGAAATTCGTATTCTCCATAAAAAATGGGGAGTTTTGAGCCCCATATTGACTATATTCCGATCACTTTGAAATTTCGAGTTACCACCCAACAGGTCACGGGTTCAATCCCCCCAGTGGCACTTTGATTTTGCCTTTTTTGTTTTTACAAGTTCAGGGGTTTTAGATAATTTCTAGATAGTTTTCAAGAGTTTTAAATGTCCTTCCGAAAATTTTCGGATTCTTTTCTCATCATTACCTTGTTCCGTACACCAAATCTAACCATAATGAAATATAATAAACATTTGAATTTGTGTCACTGTATCTAGGTTTTTAGGTTTTTCTAGCATAAAAACTTGTTTTAACTAGTTTTCCGCCTCAAATTTTGAGAAAAATTTCGAAAATTCATATATTCTTTCAAAATTCTCAAAATCTCTGAAAACCAGTTGACTCACCTACCTAGTTAGTCATTCTCCAAATTTTCAATTACTGTAATTACCAGTTATCCATCTTTCAGTCATCTTGTTTTTGTCTCTCTCTCTCTCTCTCTCTCTCTCTCTCTCTCTTCATCAGAATATGCAATTATGTAGATGAAAAAAACAATTTTAAATTCCATAGATAATAACTTAATTATAACTACAGTACTCTTTAAAAAATTTCCATTCCCATTATAAAATGTTATTTTTCGATCAAAAAAAAAAGTAACTTCCTTATTTTCCTATTCCATAAACAAAAAACAATACGAAAATCGAGGAAAGAGTTCTCGGAATTGGCTTTTTTTCCTGCAGTTTTATATTCTAATTTGGTTATTATTTTCGGATTTCTTCCTGTTCATTGGACTTTGTACCCTTATCCTACAAATCTAATGGTTGGGAAGGTATTTATATGGTTACCATATTGGTAAGGAAGTGAAATTTATGGTTTTCTAAAAGTTTTTTCGATAAAAAAAAATTCAGAATTTTGTGATTTTCAGTTAAATTCTGAATTTTTTCTTTTGGCTCGAAACGTCAATTTTAGCACTTATTCTTATGAAATTCGTGTTGCTGATGTAAAAGTCAAAATTTTGAACCCCATATTGGCTATATTTGGAAAAATTCGAAATTTTCAGAATTTTTGATTTTTAGCCAAAATTCTGAAACTCCGGGATTTTGCTGAAAATGATTTTTTGATCACTTCTAAGTATGAAATTCTTTTTTTTCATGAAAAATGAGAAGTTTTGAGCCCCATATTGACTATATTTCGATCACTTTGAAATTTCGAATTACCACCCAACAGGTCACGGGTTCAATCCCTCCAGTGGCAATTTGATTTTGGCCTTTTTTGTTTTTCCTGGTTTAGGTGTTTGAAACAATCTCTAGAATGTTAAGAAAGGTTTCTAGATGATTTCTAGCAAGGTTTCAGATGGTTTCCAGTGATTTCAGAGGCATTCCACACACTTTTCGGTCATTTAGAATATTTTTTCAAAAATTCAAAAATTACGGTTTTTAATTCTAGACCACTTTCGTGATCCGTTCCTGTTAGTTAATGTGTTTTGCAGCCGCGGAACCAAAAATTACTGCAGTCTCTCCCTAAAGGAATTGGCTCATCGTAATAATTGTCTAGACGTACCATCATAAAAATATTATTTTTCCATAATAAGGAAAAACAATTGGATCTCGATGGACCAAAAAAAAACTATATAAACGTTCAGAAAAACAGAAAATATTTCATAGATCACATAACATAATTGGGTTTCATTTAGAAGTGGCGGCGGCGGCCCCTTCTAGTTTTCCCATAGTCATAAGAGCATATTTTGAAACATTAAAAATCATTGTTTCCCACTAGGAAATTGTTTTTCTATGAAAAGATTCAAAAACAATGTAGAAAATCTAAATTTAGAATGAAAATAGGAAATTTTCAGATTTTTCGAAAAAATTGAATTTTCAGATTTTTGCATAATTTTTTAATTTTATTCTAAAACTCACATTATTATAGAAATGTGTCTGGTTTTTGCAGTCTAGGTGAAATTCCAAAAATTTTGAGCTTCATACTGACTATATTTTGAAATTTTGAAATTTTCAGATTTTTAGATTTTTAGTCAAAATTCTGAAATTCTGAAATGTCAGTTTCTGACTGGAAATGAAATTTGTAAGGGTTTCATATATGAAATTCAATTTTCTCATAAAAAATGGGGAATTTTGAGCCCCATCTTGAATATTTTTGGAAAAACTTGAAAATTCAAAATTTTCGAATTTTTTGAAAAATTCTGAAAATTTGGGATTTTACTGAAACCCGTATTTTCATGATATCTAGTTATGAAATTCGTATTCTGGATAAAAAATGTGGAATTTTGAGCCCCATATTGACTATATTCCGATCACTTTGAAATTTCGAGTTACCACCCAACAGGTCACGGGTTCAATCCCCCCAGTGGCAATCAGTTTTTGCCTTTTTTGTTTTCACTGGTTCAGGGGTTCTGGATGATTTCTGGAAGGTTTACAGAGTTTTTAGTTTCCAAGAATTCTCGGATCACTTTTTCGTCATCTCCTTGTTCCTTACACCAAAGCTCAAAAAAACTAGAATGAAATAAAACTTAATTCTCTAGGAAAAAAAAATATAAATCATATCCGGGGCCATGACTCTCTCTCTAGTAGTAACTTGATTACTTCTCTCTCTCTCTCTCTCTCTTTCTCTTCCAATAACTGATTAATAATATTCCCCCCTCCTTCTTTAAGAGTGTCAATAGTGGTTGTGTACATATATTCTCTTTTTCGTATCTATTCATTATTTTTTGGATTTTTCCCTATTTACTACTGCATTTTTCGAGTACTTTCCCCGAAAAACAGGAAGTTTTTCCTGGTAAATTGAAGTCAATTGGGCTATTTTAGTCGGTTTTGAGCTATTCTGTGATCCGAAAAATAGGAATTCTTTATTTTTTGTGAAAGTCAGCTACTTATCTTTATAATAGACTTTATTCTCATTTCATCTTCTAAATAATTTTTGATTTTTCCAAAAATAAATTTTACAGAAAACTCTAACGGTTCTAGCCAACGATGTTCTACTTGAATGAAGTTGTGGTGAGTCCATTTGAGGATTACTGTACCTAATTTCTATTCTAGATGACTGTATTGAAAAAATAAACCGATGTAAATTTCGAAAAAAATTTTACAGAACTTTTTTTTTCGAAAATTTTTGGTTTTTTTTCAATTTTCTCTCTAAACTTTGATTTATAACCCTCTCTACTATCTTTTTCGGATTCAGCGCTTCTGTCCGGTTCAGAAAAGTACCCACAAGTCTATATTACGATAGTTTTACATTTTTGGGTCTCACCACGATTTTAAAGGCGCATAGGTAGGTCAAAACTCGAAATGCGCGGAATATAGGTTTGTGGGTACTTTTCTGGAAGCTCTTGGTGAGCTGAACTCGAAAAGCTACTCGAAATTTGGTTTTGGTCAAATTTCACCGGATTACGGTCGTTTTTTTCTCCGAATTACGGTACTTTATAGTCAAGATTAGTTAGCCGAATATAGTGTTTTAATATTGTAATCATTCCCTATAACTCTGAATTTCAACCATTGATCGGATACATAACCGTCTAGAAATTAGGTTTCTGATGGAAAAAAAGAGGAAATAGGAGACCAAAAAGTTCAATTTTTGAGCTGTCTAGAGTGATAAATTGAACTAATCAGGCTTGTTCGCTAATAGAAAATTGACCTTGCGCAATGAGCAATAAATTACATTTTTTGGGGTTGGCAAGATTTTTGAAGTAACTACAGAAACTCAGGATTCTTGAAAATGAGCTACAAATTGGTATTCAGAAATTTTCTGAAAAATTGAAAAATCTCAAATTTTCAAAAGTTCTCAAAATCTCTAAAATTATCAAATTTGAATTTTTTTTCCACTTTTTTTTACCAATCAGTAGAGGAATCTCAACCAGAATTTCATAATAACCTATATTCTAGTCTCATTCTGATCACTACATGTTCTGGTGTTTCACCTTTCTCTTCGAGTACCTAATCCAATTTACGTACACCAGGAAATTGACGTTTGTGTGTGTTTGTATGCATTCATGAGTTTTGATCGAATTCTAATTCAAAAAAAAATTGTAAAACGAAAAATTTTTCATTTTTTCCTTGCAGAAACAAAAATGGACGCCTTACGACTACGCGGCAAGTACTTTCTGGTGGATCACCGGATCATTTGCAATTCCGTTAAATTTGATTTTAATCTACCTGATTATGTTCAAATCACCAAAAAGTTTACAACTCTACAGTATCTTTTTGATTAATACCACATTGGGAGATTTGGTTTTTTCGATTTCCTGTACGCTGGCACAGATTAGGTTGGTTTTCAGTTGTTTCAAACATTAAGACCACTTCTAACAATTTGGAAAACATCTAAAACCCCCAAACCAATAAAAACAAAAACGAAAAAATCAAAATGCCACTGGAGGGATTGAACCCGTGACCTGTTGGGTGGTAACTCGAAATTTCAAAGTGATCGGAATATAGTCAATATGGGGCTCAAAACTTTCCATTTTTTATTCTAAATACGAATTTCATAATTAGAAATCATGGAAAATCGATTTTCAATCGAATCTCGAAATTTCAGAATTTTTCAGAAAATTCAAAAATTCTGAAATTTCTGAAACTATCAAATATGACCAGTATGGGGCTCAAAATTTTGAATTTTACATGGGAAATACAAATGTAATAACGAGAACATCTTGAAATGTCATTTTCAGCCGAAACCAGCAATTTCAAAATTTAATTGAAAATTTAAAAATTCTGAAAATTCTGAAACCGCTTCTCCATGATTTTTTTTCAATGAAATTCGTATTTTCAATGTGGATATTTAACATTTTAAGTACCTCCAAGTCTATAATAAAAAATATTTCAATTTTCAGAATTATTCATAAAATTCGAAAAATTTCACATTTTCTGAAAAATTCTGAAATTCCAGAAACTGACCGAAAATGTCATTTTCATGATTTCAGAGTATGAAATTCGAGTTTTCCATAAAATTTCCGGAATTTTGAGCCCCATATTGACTATATTCCGATCACTTTGAAATTTCGAGTTACCACCCAACAGGTCACGGGTTCAATCCCCCCAGTGGCACTTTGATTTTTTCTTTTTGGGGTTTCTCATTATTTTCTATTTTTTAAACTCTCTAAAACCTCTCTAAAATTTCAGAATAATCCCAAATAAATGGGCATTCGCTTACATTTCTCTTGGTCCAGCCGGTTGGATAGGTGGTTCACAGGGTGGATACTGGGCATACTGTGTCATGTTACACTCACTCTTCTACATGTTCCTTTGTTTTCCAATAAGCTTCGGATTTCGATATTGGATTCTGATTCGTCCGGCTCCCGAGCAGAGAAGTTGTATCATTATGTGCTTTTGCTTGTGGCTGGTCGCTTTCGCTCAACATGTAAGTTCCCGGGTACTGTACCTGAAATTGGAATTTTTTGTGTTTCATTGGATTCAACGTGGAAAGAGCTTTGAAATGTGTATGATCATGACTAGGATCCAAGAAAATTTCGAAATTAGGAAGTTTTGGGTCCCACCACGAAAATACATTTTCTACCGTAACCCAGTTATTTTTAAGATTTTTGTTATAATTTTTTAAGTTTTGGAATCAACAAATTAAGCCGGTTCAAGAGAGTATAATCATGACCAGGTTACGGTAATTTCGAAATTTTTGACACTTGGGTCCCACCACGAAAACACATTTTCTACCGTATCATGCTCAATTTTCATCTAAACTCAAAAACTTTGACAAATTTGAAATCAGCGCGTTATTTTGGTTCAGAAAAGTACTCACAAGCCTATACTCTGCTGACTTGAGTTTTGACCTACCTATGCGCCTTTAAAATCGCGGCGAGACCCAAAGTGCTCAGAATATAGGCTTGTGGGTACTTTTCTAAACCGGAAAACTGTGCTGATTTCAAATATGATAACGAGGAATAGTGAAAATCAAAATCCAAGTTGAAAATCCAGAAAATCTAAAAGTTTTTCAAAAATTTTTCAAAAAAAAATTTTCTTCCAGATCTGTTTCATATTCTCCGAATCGCCTCCAGATGAGATAACGGCGTATTTAAAACAAAATAAACCGTTTTATAAACTCGATCACTTCTTCATTTCGGGCAACCATATGATCAACTCTCCACTGACATCGATCACTTTGGCCACCATTGTCCTTCCGATGTTTCCGATTTATTGTTTGGTTATTTTCTTCTATAAGAAGGTTCATAACTATCTTTTGCATAATCGAACGGTTAGTTTGTTTCTGCGGAAAAAATTATAAATTTCGAAAATCCAAAAATTGCAGACAATGAGCGAAGGAACAGAAAAAGGGCATCGAAAACTGATTCAAGTGTTGACAATCCAGGCATCCGTCCCCATTTTCTTCGTATTTCCACCCATCACTCTCTACGGTCTCTATCATTTGGAGTTTATTGATGTTACGGTAGCCGAGTATCTCGTCTACACACTTTTTAGGTAATTTCTATTTGTTTTATCGAGGATAGCGTGAAAATAGCTTAAAAATGAGTATAATTATGACTAGGTTACGGTAATTTTTGGATTTTGGGTCCCACCACAATACATTTTCTACCGTAGCCCAGCCAGTTTTGAGATTTTGAGATTAAAATTAATTTTTTTGGAATCAGCAGGTTAAGCCGGTTTAAATAAGTATAATCATGACTGGGTTACTGTAATTTGGAACTTTTTTGAATTTTGGGCCTGGATTTTTTAAAGGCGCATAGACCAAAAATTCGAAAATGCTTAGAATATAGACTTGTGGGTACTTTTCTGAAAGCTCTTTGCTTCCCAAACCTTACTGTGAAAATTTCAAACTGCTAAAAATAAAAATGGCTGAGATACGGTAGAAAATGTGTTTTCGTGGTGAGACCCTAAATATTGAAAATTTCAAAATTACATTAATCTAGTCATGATTATACTCATTGGAACCGACTCAACTTGCTGATTCCAGAATTATTACTATCGAAAAAAAAATTTCTAAAATTAAAGCGATTACGATCGTTTTCAGTAGAAAATTTGAAAAAATTGGATTTTCTAAAAATTCAATTTTTTCTGAATTAAAAAAAAATGTGTGCAATTGATAGTTTTTAAATCAAAATAAATCAAAAAAATCAAAATAAATATGAACTTCTAATAAATAACTTTCAGTGTGATTCCCCTAATCCAACCGATCATCACAATGTATTACATCAAACCGTACAATCATGGATTCCGTCGACTGTTCTGCAGATGGATGATCCGTCCGATACCGACAAAGTCTCTGACTACAGTATACGGGGAACGCGAGACACATTACTCGTCGACTAGATATGATTAGCAATTTTTTGGATTGAAAAATTTTTTTTCAAAAATGTTTTTTCTCAAAAATTTCTTTTTTTGTCAATTTTTATTTATTTACATGTCACAGTAACCCAATGAACTGTTTTAAAATAATTTGTTGCTGATAATTCCCTAAAAATCATTCGCCACAACAACAGTAGGCAATACACGACACAAGACAGAAACAGGTCAAAAACACAGCGCCAATGCCTATGACAATGGCAGGGACGAGCTGAAATTCTTATTCAAGTAGGTATTAGACAATGCTAGATTACCTGCGTCCTTAGACAGCATTCGTGTGCACAACACTCAAAATAGTAGATAAAATTGCTGGGACCTGGAACAAATCTCGTTTTTTCCCATTTAAAATCATTTTCTCTAGAGTTGAAACTACGATTTTCGAATTCAGCGCGTCATTCCGGTTCAGAAAAGTACCCACAAGCCTATATTCCGCTCATTTTCAGTTTTAGCCTACCTATGCGCCTTTAAAGTCGTAACAAGACCTAAAATTGAAAATTGCTCAGAATATAGGCTTGTGGGTACTTTTTTGGAAGCTCTCGGCTTGCTGAGTTCAAAAAATATGATTACAATTATTTTGGACTAAGGTTACGGTAGTTATGAGATTTTCGTGGCGGGACCCAAATTATGGAAAAAACAAAATTTTCAGAAAATAGTCAAGATCATACTCATTCAAACCGGCTTAATAAGCTGATTCCAAAAATGCTAACTTCAAAAAGAACAACCAAAAAATAACAAAGTTACGGTCAAAAAACAGAATTGTCCGAGAGGAGTACAAAACCGAAAATATAAAAATGCGCAGAACCTAGTCATGGTTATACTCATTCAAACCAGCCTGACTTGCTGATTCCGAAAATATAATTTTCATACGCTTAAGCTCGAAATTGCCTGGGTTACGGTAGAAAATGGATTTTCGTGGTGAGACCCAAAAACCGAAAAATTCAAAATCATCGAAACCTATTCATGATTATACTCATTCGAAAGCTCTTGACGCTCTGAACCCGGAAATCACACTTTCCAACTATAAATTCACTCACAATTCAGCTCGACTCCACTTTTATCCTTACACGGTTCACTTGTAGAGAATAGTTCGAAACTCGTACAGGTTTTTGTTAATATCACAAATACAGTAATCTTAATGAAACTTGATTAGAAAAGAAAAATTCAGAAAACCAACCCTAAGCAATAATCCGACAGGTTGTTGACTAATAAAAAGCATTCTTTATGCAAGAATGATAGTTTTGAGTATTAAACTAAGGGAAACGAGTCATAAGCAAATAGAGAGTGGGAGTGATAAAGGAAAATGATTGTTTATTGAAATGATTCTTATCAGTCAGTATAAGGAATCGATTGATATTTTCCCAAACTAGCAATTTTTTGAAAAGTTGTCGAAACTAGTCAATCATTTTTGAGTCAAAAATTATGATGAAATATCATGAAATAGTGATGAAAAATAGAAAATTCTTGAAAAAACTAGCTAAAATACATTTCCAGACACTTCTAGAAGCAATCCCATAAAAAGCAAAAAAAGCAAAAAAAGATTCTCCCCGGCCGGGAATTGAACCCGGGTCTCGCATGTGACAGACGCGGATACTCACCACTATACTACCGAGGACACGTTGGGAAGTGGGTCGGCAGGGCGTATATGAATGCGGGGGGCGCCGCGGCAAGGTGAGAAGCGGTGGGGGCGAGGAGAGGAGGGGTGTGGTGATTGCGTACCAGGAAACATCACATTTTACGCGCAAGATCAAAGGAATTTGAATTTTCAGTGGTTTTCCTGGGAATTTCTTGAGTTTTTGGAGTACAAAACGTACGGTTTTCACATTTTTTATGAAAAAAAGATTTTTTAACGTTTTTTTCTTATGAAATTGGGGGTTTAATCGTTTTTCAATATTTTTAAATGTGGCTAGGCTTATTATAGTAACTTGAACAAATGTTTTCAGAACAAAAATATGAATAAACTGAAAATTTCGATTGAAAAAATTTTTCAAAAAAATGAGAATTTTAAGTATTCACAATCTTTTATCTTTTAAGAATACCTAAATCAGTAATAATTTTGTCAAAAACCTATTTTCAATGCGAAAAATTTCCGAAAATTGAGTTTTGAGTGAAAAATAATAATTTTTGATTTTTGATGAAAATTCGAATTTTTTGAAATTTTAGGCTAAAAAATTTTTTTCTCTTCAAAGAATTTAATTTTCAAACCAATTTTCTTAATCATCATCTAACATCGAATCTAACATCGATTCTCTCTTTTAACAGTAATCAACTACTTCCTTCTTCTTCTCCCCTCTCCACCGTCCCTTATCATTACAAAACCAATCGGTTTCCAATAGAAACCCCTTGTGATCATCCACCATTTCTACAGAAAAAAACAAACCTGTTCCTTATCAAATTCCTTCTCTTCTCAATTTTTTCTAACTTTTACCGTTTCGAATCTCTGACAAACAGTTTACAGCATCGAATAGGGGGGCGGAGTCTTGGAATCGCGTATAAAAGAAGAGTCGGGTGTCATGGGGATCGCACATTTTCACTTTCTTTACCCTTTTCGCTAGTTTTTCACTTTTTGAGAAAAATAATTTTTTTTTACTGTACCCAAAAAAAAGGTATTTCGGAATATAGTCAATATGGGGCTCAAAATTTCTAATTTTTTGTGTAGAACACGATTAAAATAGTCAGAAGTCTCAGAAATCTAGTTTTAAGCCAAAATTAAAAATTATTGTATTTCAGCTGAAAATTCGATTTTTCGAAAATTTAAGACAACACTTTTTCCAAAAATCTAGCAAATTGAAATTTTAAAGCTCCAAAACTTTCAAAATGACCCGTCGACCCTAACTAGACACTCTAAAAATCAAGTTTCAAGCTAAAACAAAAAAGGCAAAATGAAAGTGCCACTGGTGGGATTGAACCCGTGACCTGTTGGGTGGTAACTCGAAAATTCAAAGTGATCGGAATATAGTCAATTTGGGGCTCAAAATTATCCATTTTTTATGGAGAACGCAAATTCTATACTTAGAAACCATGAAAACGCTTTTTTCAGTCAAATCTAAAAATTTAAAAATTTTTCGAAAAATTCACAAATTCTGAAATTTCGAATTTTTCCAAAAATAGTCAATTTAGGGTTCAAAACTCCGGAAATATTATGGAAAATCCAATTTTTATAGTGAGAATAGCCGAAAATGCCATTTTCAGCATTTTCAGAAAATTTCTGAAATTTCGAATTTTCTCGAAATTTCAAAATTTTTGAATTCTAGTCAATATGGGGTTCAAAATTTTGCATTTTTGTGTACAACTTGAATTTACTAATAAAAACCTTCTTAGAACTCAAATTCTCTTCCCCCTTCTTGACTAAATAGACTCAAGCCCTCCTAAAAGACTTAAATTCCCCCTATTTTCCAGGAGAATGGGCGCATTCGGCACGTTGGCGTGCGCTTCGGCAACAATTCTAACGCTGGGCTCTCTGGCGACAATGTGTTTGATCGTTTCCGATATCAATGGTCTATACAATGACGTTATGGAGGAGTCTCGTACTACTCGTACCGTAGCCGATGACGCGTGGGCGGAGCTTCTTAGGAAAAACGGTGCCGATGCGGCATCTACTGTTCCAGCAATGTTCTTGGGAAGAAATAAGAGAAATGCTCAGTGTCAATGTGGAGCAAAGAGTCAGGGATGTCCAGCAGGACCTCCAGGACCTCGGGGACCAAATGGAGCTCCTGGACAAGATGGACCTGATGGTCTGGATGGAGCCGATGGATCAACTGGGTATGATGGAGCAATTAAGGAGAATTTCGGAGGAGCATGTATCTCTTGTCCAGCAGGACCTCCAGGACCTCCTGGACCAGATGGATGTGCTGGGGAACCGGGTGCCGATGGAGAATTCGGAAGAGATGGAAAGAATGGATCCCCTGGAGCCCCTGGAGATCAGGGACCAGCTGGACCTTCAGGACATCCAGGAAAACCGGGAAGAGGAGGACCACGTGGACCCCCTGGAGCCAAGGGACAAACCTATACCCCTGGAGCAGCTGGACACCCTGGAAACAGTGGACGTCGTGGACCTCCGGGACCTGCTGGACCAAATGGAAAGAATGGGAAACAGGGAGCCGATGGAATTCCGGGAGCCGGTGGAGCACCTGGACAACACGGAATCCCTGGAGTCGATGGAGAACCTGGAGCACCGGGAGAGGATGCAGCTCCTGGAGGAGATGCCGCCTATTGTCCATGCCCCAACAGAAGTGTCGCTGTCGAGGCGGCACCGACTCAGGCAGAGCAGATTTACAAGACTCATTAGAATTGAAAAGAATAATAAAGAGTTTCGCATTCAAATTTTTTTTGAATTTTCAGAAAATTTTAGATTTTCAGGTTTTTTTGGATTTTACAGAATTTTCGGATTTTTCGAAACTTTGCAGAATTTAAAAAATTCGTAAAATTTCGAATTTTTCAGAATTTCAAAAAACATTAATTTTGGGATTTTTCTGGATTTTAGAACTAGATTAGGATTAGTTCTCTCTCATTTTTGGCTTTTTTTTGTGTTTGAAATTTTAGCTTTTTTTAAGATTTTCAAGATTTTTCAGAATTTTCGAATTTTCAAAAAATTTTGAATTTTTCAGAAATTCAAAAAAAATTTTTTTTGGGATTTTCCGAGAATTTAAAACTGGATTAGACTTTCTGTGACATTTTCAGAAGTTCATGACGTTTTTCTACTCCGGAAAATGAGATTTTTGCAAAAACTTGGATTTTCCGATTTTTCAGAATTTCGAAAAATAACTTTTTTTCTGAATTTTTCTGATTTTCTGAATGGAATTAGAGGTTTTGGAACATTCTAAACATATCATCAACGTTTTTTGACCCGGAAACAAAAAAGGAAAAATGAAAGTGCCACTGGGGGGATTGAACCCGTGACCTGTTGGGTGGTAACTCGAAATTTCAAAGTGATCGGAATATAGTCAATATGGGGCTCAAAACTTCACATTTCTTATTTAGAATACATATTTCATACTTATAAATCATGAAAATGTCATTTTAAGCCAAATCTTAAAATTTCAAAATTTTTCCAAAAAATCGAAAATTTTGAAATGTTTTGTTTGAATTTTGAAATTTTGAAATTTTGATTTTGAAATTTCATCAAATATGGTCAATATTGGGTTCAAAATTTTGCGTTTTTCATTTAAAAAAACGAAATGCTAGTCAAAACAACCAGAAACTCCATTTTCAGTGAAGTCCCAAAATTTAAAATTTCGATCGAAAAATGAAAATTTCAAAATTTCAAAATTTTTTCAAATATAGTCAATATGGGGTTCAAATTTTTGGATTTTCTATAAGGAATTTGAATCTGACACTTCTAATGACAGGAAAACCCATTTTCAGTCAAATCTCCAAATTTTAAATTTTTGTCAAAAAATAAAATTTTCAGAAATTTTGAAACCTCCCCAAACCAGGTAATTGAAAATACTAAAACACGCTTTCCATCTAATAAAGCACTTTAAGCGTACCTTAATGTTTTGCAGTAGTTCCAAAGATCGTAATCTTCGTCCTCCTATACATATGTTTCTTCTTCTTTCAGATGGTGTTATCAGAAAGGATCAACAGAATGTCAAAACAATTGGAAACTGGATTCCCATTCTTCCCAGCTATTGTTCCTTTGTTTTTCTCCTGAAACAAACGTCATTTTCATATATAAATATTAAGTCTTGATCATTTATGTTCTTCTGAAAATTTGGAACCACGAAAAAAAAATTTTTTTTTCGAAATTTTTAAATTTTTTCGAATTCTTGCAATCTATGGTAACCATGTTAAACTTTTCTTATCAGTGTACTTCTCCGGGACAATCGTTAATTTTCTCACCGAAATTGAGAATCTTTCAAAAAATGAAAATTTCCAAAAGTTAATTTTTACAAAAACTACCGTAGTCCGGTCAGTTTTTAGAATTTTTAGAAGACATTTATATTTTCGTACTCAGCAAATTAAGCCGGTTCGAATGAATATAACCATGCCTGGGTTCCGTTGATTTTGAATTTTTGATTACCGTGTACTCCTCGTGGACAAAAAAATTTTTTTTCGTTTTCTTCAAAAATTTTTGTTTTTTTCGGTTTTTAATCGTTTTTCTAGTTTTTCATTCTATTTTAAATTTCATTCCCGATTTTTGGTGCTCCTACATTTTTTTCACAAATTCTTATTGTCATCCATCTCTAGACACTCCCCTTGGATACAAATCGCCCCATTTTTTGTGTTTTTAGTCTCCATTATACTTCTTTTTTCTTTCGTTTTTTCTTATAGTCTATAGTCTCATTTATATATTCCCCCTCCGGATCCCACATTTATTAGATATGGCCTATGATGATTTCATATATTTACGATGGTCAACAAAATATATTTTTTTATTCTCTACTTTTTTTCCGGGAACATTTGCAAAACTTTGGAAATTAGAAAATCATGCAAAAAAGTAAAAAAAATTCAAAAAATTTCGAAAAAAAAAATTTTTGTCCGAAAGGAGTACACGGGGGACCGAAAATTCGAAATCAATGGAATGTGGTCATGATTATACTCATTGAAACAGTCCTGGTTTCCTGATTTCAAAAAAACATGTCATGAAGCCTAAAACTCAAAAATGACCGGATTACGGTAAAAAATGTAATTTCGTGGTGGGACCCAATATACCGAAAATTCAAAATTATCGTAACCTAGTCATGATTATACTCATTAGAACCGCCTAATCTAGCTGATTTCAAAAATACTAATTTGAACTGTGAATTTCAAAAACTTATCTGATTACGGTAGTTTTTCCATTTTCGAAAAATAATTTTTTTTCAAGTTTCAGCCAAAAACTGTAATTTTTTGTTTACCGTTCTCCTTGTTACAATTCCTATTTGTTCGTTTCGGTGTTAACCTAACTTGTTTCGTCACCCTTCTTCTGAATACAAGGTCATCCTCCTCCATTCAACCAATTTCTTAACGCCATAAAGAACGACAGCAGGACAAATAGTTTCTTGTTTTTATGACATGTATCAGGGAATCGAGAAACATTCATTGATTACGCGATTTCGATTTTTGATTAACAAAATAATTTTTTTGTTTTGAGGAAAAAAATTTAATTTTCGGGATTTTGGGACCCAAAAATTTTGAAATTGGGAAAACTACCGTAATCCGGTCAATTTTCGAAAATTCCATTTGTAAATACATAGTACTTTTGAAATCAGCAAGTTAAGACAATTCAAATGAGTATAATCATGACTATGTTTCGTTAAGTTTCAATTTTCGACTTCCGTGTACTCCTCGTGGACAAAATTTTTTTTTCGAGTTTTGTCGAAAATTTTTCGTTTTTTTCAGTTTTTTACGTTTTAAATTTTTATCTTCAATTGTTAATAAGTCCCATCTGCGTTTAAACTACTTGAATTTTGATTTTCGAATTTTTTACTCCTCTCGGACAAAATTGGTTTTTCTACCGTAACTTGAACAGTTTCGAGTATTTGGACATGAAAATTATATTTTTCAAAATCAACAAATTAAGCCGGTTCGAATAAGTATAATCATGACTAGGTTCCTTCAACTTTCAATTTTCGACTTTCGTGTACTCCTCGTGGACAAAAATTTTTTTTCGTTTTTTTGAAAATTTTTTTTAGCTTTTTCGTTTTTTTATTATAATTATTATAAATTTCGATTCTTATCATTATCTAAGTGTTGTTGTATTCCTCCTGAACATTTTTCTTTCCGAAACTCTTTTGATTATGATCTTTGAATTCATCTATACATTTCCACAATACCTCAGAGTGTCTCAGTGTCTGTCAACGTCCTCAAAACTACAAAATATGAAAGATATTCAGTTTTTATGGATTAACGGAGTTATCTATTCTTTCAAAAAGCTTTTTCTCGATTTGATAAGGAGGATAAAGAAAAGAGAGAGAGAACAGGAAATGTACCAGTGGAAAAGCATTTTTTTGGATTTTGAAAATTTTTTTTCAAGTCTACAACTACAGTATTCCTAGTATTTCTTGTTGAAAACATTTTTTTAACCTATTTTTGACATATTTAGAACCAAAAAAAATATTTTTGAAATTTCGATATTTTTAGTTGTAGACTATCCTTCACCTATTTTTCACTTATTTTTCACCTATTTTTAACCTATTTTTGGCCTATTTATTATCTTCCAAAAAAATTTTCTCGTATTCCACCTTTTCCATTATTCTTCGCTCTCAGTCTACTAAAACAACGTGCAGAGCCTTCCACATTAAAAATGAGGGCAATTTTTAATCTCACATGACTCTCAACTATTCTATGCTTTTCTCTCTCTCTCTCTCTCTCTCTCTCTTTTCCAAAAAAAAAGTATTCTCCGTGTTAATTAAAAATGCGCATAGGGTAGAGAGAAGGAACGCGAGAAAAAAGATGATGTATTCTTTTTGCACCGACGAAATCTTTTTTGGCTTTCGGCCAATTTTATGATGAGCAATAGGCCAAAAAACAAAATTTTTTGCAAAAATGACTAATGAGCAAGCTGTTCAATCTCAGTGATTCATTTGGTTAATGATGTGTATGTCATATTTTTGTTTTTTTGTTTTTTCCAATAGCCAAAGAAGAGATAATTGATAAGTGACGTTTTTTGCAAAAAAGAGGAGGTTTTAGGTTTTTGAGAAAATTTTTAGTCTCAGTTTTGCTTTTTTTGTTGAGTGATCAGATATTAGTTAAGAATGGAGGTAGCGAAAAGTGGTTAACTAGAGAAATATTGTCTATGATAAGCTGAGCAACTTGTTAGTTGATAATTTTTCTTTAGTACTTATTTTAGTCAAGATATTTTGGTTTTAGGATTTTCAAAAAAAAAATTTTTAATTTAATGTTAAAAATAATTTGTTTTTCATAATTTTTTCGAAATTAGAAAAAAACTTTGGATTTTTAAAATTTTGAAAAGTTTCATTGAATAATATATTTTTGTTGAATATACATTTAACAATTTTTTAGTTGAAATAGTTTTTGTAAGTCGCCAAAGAATTAAGATATACCCATTTCAACTATGTACTATAATATATTTTATTAAACTTTAAAACTCGAAAAAAATTCAAAAAATTGTCAAAAAAAGGGCTATGAACTAGGAGGATAACTAAAAAAAAAGCTTGATCTAAACTCAAACGTGATAATTTAGTTCGAAATTTGAGAAAACAATTTTTTCGAAAATTATTTCAACTATTTTTCACTACATGTACTTGATAGCTCAAAAATTCTCAAAAATTGTCCGAGAGTAGTACAAAACGATGTATTTTATGCGGAAACTATTTTGAACTTCTGTACACAGAATTTTAAGTTGAAACTAAAATTTCGAAAAAAAAAATTTTTCAAAAAAAATACTTTTTGAAAAAAATTTTCTTGAGAATCATTTCAATCAAAATTACAAATTTTTCCACATCTTACATCTTCTGATTTCCATTCCACACAAAACAAAGCGATTTCAATATCAAAAGTTCATCTTATGACCAGAAATTCTTCAAAATTCGAAACCTTGTCTAAGCCTAAGTCCTCTTTCTCCATTTTTTCCCGAAATTCTAAAGAAAAAAATGATATCATAAACCCCCGGGTGCCCCCTGTCTAATCCCCCTCCATCTGATCCTTGTTACAACTAGATCTCAAAACTCTTTGGGTACGATGAGCACCCGTCGATTAATCTATAGGTTTGTAGTGAAGAAGAAGTCAGAGAGATATTTTGGAGTGATGTCAGTGTCAGAAAGAGCGTTTTTTGGGAGATCAGAACAGGAATTTCGGACTATTTTAGTCATTTTTGGTCTATTTTTTGTCTATTTTTGACCTATTTTTCGCCTATTTTTGGCATAATTTTGGCTTATTTTTTGGCCTATTTTTGACCTATTTTTGGTCTATTTTTGGTATATTTTGTCCTATTTTGGAGTATTTTTGGTATATTTTTGTCCTATTTTTGGAGTATTTTTGGCATATTTTTGGCCTATTTTTGGTCTATTTTTGGCATATTTTGGCTTATTTTTGGCCTATTTTTCGTATATTTTTGGTCCATTTTTGGCATATTTTTGGTCTATTTTTGGTCCATTTTTTGGCATTTTTTGGTCTATTTTTGGTCCATTTTTTGCCTATTTTTGGCCTATTTTTTTTGGCGTATTATTGGAACATTGCAAACCTATTTGATGATTTTTTAAAATATTATTCTTATTTGTATATTGTTACTGTTTAATGTTATACTCAAGTGTATATTTTCATTTTCTATATTAACATTATATGTATATAATATACCTATATACAGTGCCGGCCATAAGTTTATATAAAAACGGCTTTTTCAGTTCAAAATGGTCAACTTTGGACGTTCGTAGCAAAGTGGGGAAAAGAGATATTGTTCTAAATTTTTAAGGGCAATTAGTTGATAGATGGATTTGCATTTTCTTAATAGAAAACTTTTCTCTAAAATCATTTCTAAAAGCTATGCGGCTCGTTGAAGAAAACATTACTGAAAATTTGTCCATTTCAGTGTAAAATAGCATGTTTTTCATCAGCGTTCTCTTCAACAAGCCGTGTAGCTCTTAGAAATGGTTTTAGAAAAAAGTTTTTTACTAAGAAAATGCAGATCTAGCTATCAACTAACTGCCCTGAAAAATTTAGAACAATACCACTTTTCCCCACTTTTCTACGAACTCCCAAAGTTAGCCATTTTGAACTGAAAAGACCGATTATTAATACATTTATGGCCGGCACTGTATAAGTTAACATTATACATATAGAATACCCTAAAATTTCTTTCTACATCTATTTTCCATCTATTTTACGCCTATCCCGGTCATTTTCAGCTATTTTCAACTATTCCCGTTCATTTCCAGTACTTGTACCCCCACAGGTGATATTTCTCTCTCTCACAATTATTGGGAAAGGTACAAAATATATTATTCCATTCAAAAAACAAAATTTCTCTGTTTTTCTCCGAATTTAACGCCTCAATTCCCTCCCATTTTTTTATGGTTTCAATTCGAATTAGCTTCCCCTCTCTCGTTCACATCATCACTTCTCTCTCAATGTCTTCTTTCAGAAGGATGTCAACTAACAATTTATATCTATCAGTGCCCCAGATGCTCAGTTTAGGACAGAGAAGGTTTGTTCATTTATATTTCTATCTAAATTTAACGGAAAACTATTTTTTGAACAAAATTTTTTTTCTTTTGAAGAAAAAAATTAAAATTTTTAGTTTCCAGTCAAAAATCGAAATATTTAATCTTCGACTGAAAATAGATTTTTCGGACTTTCTTGTTATAAACTTTGTATTTTTTACAACAAATGCAAAATTTAGAGCCCCATATTGGTTAATTTCGGAAAAATTCGAAAATTCGAAAAAATCGAATTTTTTGAAAAAATTTGAAATTTCTGGTTTCGACCTAAAATGACATTTTTATGTTTTCTAGGTGTGAAATTCAATTTTTCCAATAAAAATGGGAAATTTTGAGCCCCATTTTGGCCATATTTGAACAAATCTAAAATTTCGAAATTTTCATTTTTTCTCGAAAAATTATGAATTTATCGGTTTTGACTAAAATTCAATTTTTGATGACTTCTAATCACAAAAATCGTATTTTGGATTAAAAATGGGGAGTTTTGAGCCACATATTGACTATATTCCGATCACTTTGAAATTTCGAGTTACCACCCAACAGGTCACGGGTTCAATCCCCCCAGTGGCACTTTCATTTTTTTTGGTTTTTTAAAAACGTTTTAGGTGTTGTGAATAGTTTTCATGAGCTTACTTTAAGTTATAAAAACCTTTTTTCCCTTTTTTCTTCCCAAGTACATTTCTAGACTATGACGTTGCTAGTTCCTCCAGAGTAATCATGCGGATTACGTTTTAAAGGGCGGCTCATGAGGATAACGAGAAGTGACATCTCATAATATTATGATTAGATTTAAAACGACACTTCCTCAGAGCAAAATATCAGTGGATTATTCTAGGATCTCTGTGTTTTTTTTTGAGAAATTTGAGGTTTCTCTTTATTTTTAGAAAACTAATTATTCAGCATTATTGAAAACCCCGGAAGTTAGGGCGTCTAAGTTATCTTGAAATGATTAAAACCCTTAAACCAGTGAAAACAAAAAAGAAAAAATGAAATTGCCACTGGGGGGATTGAACCCGTGACCTGTTGGGTGGTAACTCGAAATTTCAAAGTGATCGGAATATAGTCAATATGGGGCTCAAAATTTCCCATTTTTCGCAGAGAACACTAATTTTATAGTTAGAAGTCATGAAAATATCATTTTCAGTAAGAACCCGAAATTTCAGAAATTTTTTAAAAAAAATCGAATTTTCAGAATTTTGAAATTTTCCAAATATAGCCAATATGAGGCTCAAAATTCTAGAAATTACACTAAAATTACTAATTTCAACATGAGAAAGCCTAAAACTCGTTTTCGGTCAAACTTCCAGGCAACAAAGTTTCGGATTTTTTCTGAAAAAATTTTTCTTTTTATTTTCCAAATTTCACCTATGAAGTAATTGCTAAAACTTCTAGTTTGAATAACAGAACCAAAAAAGTGTAACCAAAAGTTATTCAAAATAGAAAAATTTCAGAAGCAGTGAGGGATACCTAAACGCAACCGACTATTTGTCCCAGGGAGGCGACTCACTATTGGATTCAGCCGGTTTGGGAACGTCACAACCCAATTTGAATAATCAAAGACGCGGAACCAATCCATCCATTTTTGATGGACATTTTATGGACGCTTTGAGAAAGAATTATGCCATTGGTTAGTTTCGGGAAATTTTGGGAAAAAATTACAGTAATCTAGTCTAAAATTCACTTTTATGCACAGTAAAGCTATTTTTAGTAAAAAAAATATTTTTAGAATACAAAAAATTTTTGTATGCATATGTCATTGTTATTCATAACGTCATCAGCATTATTATATTCCAAATTTTTTTTCGGAAGTCCGGCATTTTGTACCGTAATTCTTATTCAGCTAGTTATTTCAAGTAGATTTTAAACATTAACACTCAAAAAAATTTTCTAAAACCAAATCAATTTTTCGTCACTTTCTTATGATGAGGAACATATCTAGAACAAAGTGTAATGAATGATATTACACTTTTCCTCTTTTTTTTGAGTAAACGATAACGAAAGGAGGTAGAACTAACGTGTATACCCTATATGTATTGTTTTCTTGTGATTGTTTCTTTTTTTTCAAATTTTTTGAAAAATTCTGAAACTTTTGGTTCTGACTGAAAATGAGCTTTTTATTTTTATCTTTTTTGAAAGTTCTGGTTATGGTAAATTAGGTTTCTTGTGTGATTTGCAAAATTTTGAGCCTTTATTTGCTATTTTTTGAGTTTTTTTCTGAAGTTTTGGAAATTTCGATTTTTTTTCAAATTATGAAATTTTTGGTTTTGACTGAAAATGACATATTTTAGCTTTCTATCTATTATAATTGTCTTTTCTGAAGTTTTGAGTACCCACAAGTCTACATTCAAAGAAATTTAATTTTTCATAATTTTTAGATTTTCTGCAAATTTTTGAAATTTTAAGTTTTGTCTGAAAATGTGATTATTATCAATTCTAACCATTTTTGCACTAAAAAATGATTTTTGGAACGCTTTTTCACGCTATTTTTCAGTTGGATACTTAGTTTTTAGCAAAGAAATCTGAACTTTTAATTTTTTGAAAAAAAAATTGTACCTAGTTATTCGGTTTGTTTGAAACGAAAAAACTTTTGCAAAAAAAATTCCCACCATCCCAAACTCGAGTTTCTTGTGATGTTTAGTGTCTGTAGTTGTTAGTTGACGGTATGAATAATTCAGTAAACACTTATACCCTAAAGAAACAAAAAATAACCTACTTGAAAAGCACTAGATAACCGTTTCAGACTTTTTAATTCCTTGTTTTTAGTCATTTTTGTGACTAATCTTATGATTTGTTAGGCTCCGCCCACTTTACATTTAAAAATACTTGAAAAAGGAGGCGGAGCTTGGTGGAATTTTTTTGATGAATTAAAGAATTCAAATTGAAAAAGGGGGCGGAGCCTATATTTTGAAACCCTTAGAAAAATAATGAATTCCTTTGTGTTAACTATCTAGATGACCTTCCAATAACGAAGAGAGGTCATTTATGAGTGAGATGAAGAGAGAGAGAGAGAGAGAGAGAGAGAGAGAGAGAGAGAGAGAGAGAGAGAGAGAGAGACCTTGGAACCCTTTTCTTGAAGTTTCTTCTTTTTTGTTCTTCTAGCTGACCGACTAACTGACCACTCGAACATTTTCGAATAGATGGTGACCAGTTTCTATATTTGTGAGTCTAGCTTTTTATTAAAATTAATAGAAAAAGCGTTTTGGAGCTGTTTTTATTTTTTTAGGCTTGGCAATCTTTGAAAAAAAAAGAAAAAACCATCAGAAAAAAGTAAAAATTCAAAAATATCGGAATTTTGTAATTTATCTTATAACTATGAATTTGACCGAAAAACTGGATTTTTTGGGATTTTCGATAGTTTTCAGAAAACAAAACGCCTAAAAACCATCTGGAAATTATTTTAAACCCCTAAACCAGTGAAAACAAAAAAGGCAAAAATGAAAGTGCCACTGGGGGATTGAACCCGTGACCTGTTGGGTGGTAACTCGAAATTTCAAAATGATCGGAATATAGTCAATATGGGGCTCAAAACTTCACATTTTTATGGAAAAGCCGAATTTCATACTTGAAAATCATAAAAATGCCATTTTCAGTAAATTCCGAGAATTTCAGAATTTTATGGAAAATAAAAAAAATTCTGAAAATTCAAACTTTTCCAAATATAGTCAATATACGGCTCACAACTCCGGAAATCACATGAAAAACCCATTTTTCATTACTGGAACCCTCAAAAATCCCAAATTCAGTGGAAAATCAAAATTTCATATTTTGGAGAAAAATCAAAATTTTTTGAAAATTTTGAAAAATCGAAAAATTCTTAAACTCCTATTTCTTTGTATTCTACCATAGAACATATTGATGTTTGAATAATTTCCTTTCCTCATAAGTTCTTTCCCTCTTAAAAAAAACTAGAAAATGACGAATTCAGTCTAGTCTTCCCTCCTCCTATACACCTGACCATCCATCCTTAGTTTCAAGTGGAAAAGAGGAGGGGGGCTCTTCAGATTGGATGCCATTCACCAGATGATGAACACTGTTTCTTGTTGTTTTCTCTTTTTTTTCACTTTCATCCACCCACCCACCTATAGAATGTCCACTCCCTCTCTTGTTTCTCTTATCATAAGCAACATTTTTCTTTTTTCATTTCTTCCGGTCAAAATCAAAAAATCCAGATGAAATATTGTTTTTGCATGCTTACTTATTGTCTGGTTTCCGAATTTTTTTTTCGAAGAAAATCATTTTTTTCAAAAATTTCGATTTTAAGTCAAAAATATGAAAATTCAAAATTTTGCTAAAAATTATTTCTAGGCGTTTTTTGCTATTATATTTCCACGAGGACGTGAGCCATTGCTTAAAGGTGCAAGAACAAATGTTCTCAGGCTCTTGCAACGAAAAATAATTTTTTACTACTGAAAAATTTATTTACCATCGAAAAACTTTTGGTCTCGCCACGAAAAGGAATTTTTTCAGTAATAAAAAATTAGTTTTCGTTGCAAGAGCCTGAGAACATTTGCTTTTGCGCCTTTAAGCGATGGCTCACGTCCTCGTGGAAAGATAATATGAAATTTGTAATTTTGAGGTAATTTTCAAAATTTTGAGCCCCATTTCGGCTATATTTGGAAAATTTCAAAATTTCTGAATTTTCGAGTTTTTTCAAAAATTTTGAAATTTCGGGTTCTGACTGGAAATGATCATCTGAGGTTTTCTAGGTATTGAATTTGTGGTTTCTCGAAAATTTCCGTAGTTTTGAGTACCCACAAGCCTATATTTCAAGCATTTTCAAATTTTAATGATTTTCGAGTTTTTTAGAAAAATTCTGAAAATCCAGGCTTTCACTGAAAATGACATTTTCATGACTTCTGACTATGAAATTCGTATTCTCTATAAAAATGGGAAGTTTTGAGCCCCATATTGACTATATTCCGAAAAACAGAAATTTTCAGAATTTTCGAATTTTAGTCAAAATTCTGAAATTTTAGATTTTCGACTAAAATGACATTTTCAGTACATTTAAGTATGAAATTCGTGTTTTCCATAAAAAATGTAAAGTTTTGAGCGCCATATTGACTATATTCCAATCACTTTGAAATTTCGAGTTACCACCCAACAGGTCACGGGTTCAATCCCTCCAGTGGCACTTTCATTTTGCCATTTTTTTACTGGTTTAAAAGTTCCAAATAATTTCTAGACAGTTAAGTTAGTTTTTTTTCACCAGAATCAACTCGAAAATATCAAAAATTCCAGAAAATCTCTAAATTGATGGCTGAAAATCAAAAATCTTTACTTATCAATCTATCAAGAATTTTGATCAAATTCAAAAAACAATCAGAAATTTCCAGTTTTCTCTCCTTAATTTTCTCCGGTCATTTCGATTCAAGAAAAAAACAGTGTGTAATTCGACTAGTGGGTCACAATTATCTGAATACAACAATCTGATCGGAAACTGAGATTGTTCTGTGTATTGACCCTTCTTTCTCTCTTTTCCAAGAGGATTACCCTGCTTATTATTTTATTATTTGTATATTTACTATATAGGCTGTGTAGTACATTGAGTGGAGGCTAATCTAGTTTTTCGGAGGGGGGTTGCATCGGTGAAAGTTCAAATAGTTTGTAGTTAGACGATGAATTTGGGTACAGCAGTACTGTAGCTTGAGAAATAAAAATTACGAAAGAAATTTTATTTGTAAAAATTTTAAAAAAATGTTTTTTCTAAAATTTCAAAAAATTTTCAAAAAAAATTTACAAAAAAATTTACAAAAATTTTCAAAATTTTATTTTTTCAAAATGTTTTTTTTTCTAATTTTCTAAAATTCCTATCTTCCTAACTTCTAATGGTTTGATATCTGTTCTCAAACCGTTTCCCTGTGTCTTCCCCCACCGGAACAGATAGGGCGTTTGTAGGCTAGACACGTCAATCTTGAAAGATGATGATGAGAAAAAGGGATATGGGGATTTTTGTCATTCTTTTTATTTTTCTTCTGGATTTTCAAATTGGTTTTTAGTTTGTATATCTAAAACTTTTTTCGTTTAGAAAAAAATCATTGTGAATTTTTTTTTGTCATTTTTGAACTGGAATTTGGAGTGTTTTCTACGGGAAATGCTCAAAACTACCAAAAATCATCCTGAAAATCGCTTTGAACCTTGAACCAGTGAAAACCAAAAAAGGCAAAAACTGATTGCCACTGGGGGGATTGAACCCGTGACCTGTTGGGTGGTAACTCGAAATTTCAAAGTGATCGGAATATAGTCAATGTGGGGCTCAAAATTTCCCATTTTTTATGGAGAATTTGAATTTCATAGTTAGAAATCATGAAAACCCCATTTTCGGTAAGATCTCGATATTTCAAAATTTTTCATAAAATTCGTATTTTCCGAAATTTTCGGAATTTTCAAAAATAGTCAATATAAGACTCCAGGTCTCAGAAACTATTTTCCTAAACTAAATATCATTATAAAACGTTCTAAAAACTGCTCTGGATCTTGAAATCGAAATTTTCAGAAAATAAGAAAAAATTCAGTTTTTCGAAAATTCCCTTGATTTTCAGAATTTAGCAAGTTTCAAGCTCTAGTTACCTAACAAACGTCTTAAAATTCTAATTTTTTCACTATAGTACCTCTAAAAGTCATTTTCAGCAGAAATCCCGATTTATCAGGTTTTACTAGCTATATGAGAATGTATGAAAATCTACAAGCAAAAATAATCCGAAAATCTCAATTTTAATTGTAGTAACTAGAATAAAAAACCGTACAGTACAAAATTCTGATCTCTCCTTATCTACTTTTTCCCCTCCTACTATCCGTCTCCCAGTCTAGGCTACACTCCACATTTACGGCTACAAATTCTGATCCATTCGTTATTTATTGTTTTTGTTGATCTCAGACTCTAGGCAAAAACTTCACATTTTGAATGTATTTATAACATTAGATTGATATTTTAATTATCATTTCCGGGTACGAATTCTAGAAATCTTGAACTTCATCATTATGTCATAGTCATAATAATATGTAATTAGTAATAGTCTTGAGAAAAGAAAAAAAGTTCCTTGTCTAGACATTTTTCGAATTTTTTCTTTGGTCTAGGAAGATTTTGAAATAATACTCAGTTTTATATTATCGAATGAAAAAAAATTTTGAAAAAGTTAATTTTTGTAAAACATTACATTTCAAATATTGTCCACGAGAAGTACACGGATTTTTTTTAAAGAATATGGTTTCTTTCTAATTTTTTTCCGATTTTAGTTCTTATTTTCAGTCAACCTTAAATAGATAAAATCTAAAACTGTCATCCTCAGATGAAAGGTCATCCCCTTCCACTTATCTAGAATTCAAATCATCATGCCATTCTCTTTCGACCATTCTTCGACCAACTCGGTTACTAGACTTGCCTTTTTGGGTTCAACATTTTTGAAATGCCATTTAGAATTGGAATTTAAGAAAATTTTGAAATTTTTTTAATTTCAAAAAATTTCCATTTTTCAAAAATTTTCAAAAAATTTTTTTTAAGTTCCCATTAAATAAACTAACCTAGTACTTTTTGTCACTTTTCCCTTCTTCTCTTGTCCAATAGGATATCCAACCTTGACCATCCAGTTTGTTGATTTGTGTATCGATGGCCTCTCTCTGCAGAATAATCAACAATTGATAAGAAAGGTGTTACGTAATTTTTAGAATTTTTTATTTTTTGACTAGTAATTTTGGATTACTGTAGGTGTTTGAAAATGATTATTTTTGTTGTTAGCATGTTCGATTTTCAATTAAGAATTAAAAATTTTGAAAATTAGTGACTAATGTCAAATCTATATTATTTAATCGAAAAGCTTCAGCTCTTTAAAAAAAATTCCAAAAAAAAGTTCATTTGAAGTAGTTATTATCGTTAATTACATAGTGTTGGCTCAATAACTTGAAAAAAGTAATTTCATAGAATTAAAAACTACTTATTTATTGTATAACTTATTTAACTACATTATCAATTTTTTCTCGAGAAATTCATAAATTTTTCGAATATATTTGATCAGTTCAATCTCTATTAATTAACGTTTTAGTGACATAAACTTCAAAAAAATCACATAGTTTTTCACTATCCTAATCTTTATTACTACATTATTATTTGTTGTTGTTGTTCTATCTACAATCAGATTATCACCCTCCCGCTTTCTTTCTTATCAAGTTTACTCCAACTGGTTATCTCGTTAGGCTTATATCTTAATACATGGTCTCCTGGCAACTGGACTAACTATAAGCATCCTTTTTGTTTTCAGTAGTTTTATGGGATCATAACTATGAACAAAGACCATACAGCATCTCAATAGTAATTATTTTCAAAAAATTCAAAACTATAGTGATCATTCAAAAAACCAATTGATGAAATTTTGACTAGACATTTCTGATAATGTTCATTTAACATCTGATCCGGTAATTCATTTTGAAATCCCTTTTTTCTTAGAATTTTTTCAAAATACCAAAAATGAAGCATTTCACACGTTTCTAATGAACCCTGATTCAATAATATTTTTCACATCTCACTATCTTATTCTGAATACAACCTAATTAAGAAAAGAGTCACCTCTGATTTCTGAGATCTCTAGGCTCCGCCCCTTTTTTTCTTTATTCACCTAGGTATTGTTAATCTGAATTTTACTTCACAATTTTTTTCTCAAAAAAAATCATAGACTACAAACTACATTCTTTTCCCCCATTTTTCTCAATCTTGAACAATTTTTCAGCTTCCGTCGTAGCCGATCTCGACAACAATAGTAGCCGGGACTCTGAATCTACTCTGGTCAAAAAACCCAGTCCATCGTGAGTTTTTTTTGGGGTTAGGCCACGCCCACTTTATTAAAACTTGAAAATTGTGAAATTTTCGGCTGGAAATCTCTAGAAAATAGCATAAATAAAGGGGTACAAAATGCGTTCTTAGTATCTATGGATACCCGGTAATTACATATATTAAGTGTCAACAACCAAAAAAAATTTTTTTTCTTAATTTTTTTTTTCGAAAACCTTTTTTTCTCTCTATTTAGAATCAAAAAGTACAGTAGTCCTGATCGTTCTTAGTGTAATAATCTATTTATCAACACATCAATGTGCACTTTGTCAAATGTGTGTGTGTATGACACCATAAAAACAAGATGTTTGCTCGATAGGAAATGTGCATCGGGCATGAGTGATAAAAGGAAGAGGGCACTGAACACTTTTTGATAGATTTAAATAGGAATTTGTGATAGTTTGAAATTCATTTTGAGGGTTTTTGAAATTTTCGATTTTTCGTCAAATTTTGGATTTTTGAGATTTGACTAAAAATACCATTTTTGAGCTGTTTGAGTAGGAAAATAGTATTTTACATGAAAAATCCAAAAATTTGATCCCCATATCAGCTATATTCCCAAATTTTGAGAAAATTCAGAATTTTCAAATTTTCAGAAAAATTCTGAATTTTTTAGATTTGACTGAAAATAACATTTTTGAGCATTCTGAGTGTGAAATTTGTATTTTGGATGAAAAATGCGGAGTTTTGAGCCCCAGAATGACCACATTCCGAAATACCAAAATTTTCACAATTTTGAATTTTTTTGAAAAATTCTGAAAATTCCGATTTTTATGAAAATGGCATTTTCATGATTTTTGACTATGAAATTCGTATTCTGGGTGGAAAGCAGTGAATTTTGAGCCCCATATTGACTATATTCCGATCACTTTGAAATTTCGAGTTACCACCCAACAGGTCACGGGTTCAATCCTCCAGTGGCAATTTGATTTTGCATTTTTTCTTTTTACTGGTTTAGGAGTTTTAGATAATTTCTAGTTGGTTTTAGAAGTTTTTTTCATTATGAGACCCCTCAAAAACTATCTCTCGGACATCTCGAAACCCACAAAGCTCGTTCCTAAACTTTTCGAAATAGGGTTTTTAAAAACTCGAATATGGTCGGCTTTCAAAATGTCTGGGAGCCCAAAAACTAGGTTCAAGCTAGAATATAGAAATGCAAAAAATGATGACTCACCTAATAAACGTCACTTTTAGAATACATAAAGATTCTTGACGAAACCCCCTTCGTGTTAGATAAAATCTAAAGTCGAAAGTGAAAGGAAGTGAGAAGAGTGGACGACGGATCATTATTCTCGCCCATTTCCGATTTCGTAACACTGTTTCTTTTGTTTCATTTCCGATTGTTCTGCAAGAGAAAAAAAAATGAGTACAGTAATCTTTTTTTTTAATTTTGAGTTGACTAAAAACCTCTCATGTTTTTCGTATTTTTCTGACTTCCTTCTTCTGGGAACACCGTCTGGAATATTTCAGACGACTTCTGTTCTCTGTTTTTTTTTCATTGCTAAGCACAAACACGTGTTTTCACCATAGAGAAAGAACCTCGTTTAATTTCATTTACGTCAGACATACACACGCGCATACAATGGCGATTCATTGCTCATTTTGAAGCTATTCATAGAGATTTTAGAGGAGAAAAAATCAAAAAATCATGTGAAATATGTTAGTCAGTAAGGTTTTTATAGGATTTTTGAGGTTATTCTGATTTTTTTAACCTTACAACCATAGTAGTGACATAAGTTGAAGTTTTCTCACATAAAGTTTGTTGCTCATCTTTAGCAGCATTTATCTCTGTTCAAAATAGAGATATTGAAAAGTGGTCAACTAGTAAAATGTTTGTCTTAATATGAGCAACATTTTTTTAGTTGACTACTTTTTAATATCTTTACTGGGAATTGAGATATATCTAGTTAAAGCTGAGCAACCAAGTCTATTAGAGGTTTTACGGTACCGAAACTTAGTTGTCATGCTCGTTATTGTCCCTGTATTATCAAAATATTTAAACCGCGTACTTTTAAATATTTTAAATGACGCTATAATTAGGCTCCGCCCCCTTTTAATACAGGAAATCATGTACAATCGTTTCTCAAGAAACATTAGTTGAAGTAGCATAGATTTGATTGCTCAACTTTATCTGCATTTATCTCTGTTCACAATAGAGATATTAAAAAGTGGTTAACTAGTAAAATGTTTGTCTTAATGTGAGCAATATTTTGTTAGTTGACCACTTTTCAATATCTTTATTGTGAACAGAGATAAATGCTGTTAAAGTTGAGCAATTAAAAATTTTTTCCGGTACATTTAGGATTTTCCGGGCTTTTTAACCTATTTTAAGCCTATTTTCCCCCTATTTTCCAACCAATTCTTATTACCAGAATGGTCCGCGGTGGTCCGCAAATCCGTACATCAAGTCCCCGCCCACTGATACTTCACAATCACTCAAAGTGGAGAAATGACGAGAGTTCGTCAATTTCTTCAGCCGATTCGGCACTGGGTACGGTAGACTATAAACTACACAAATCCCATAAGAAATTCAGAATTGTTTTCAGATGAGCTCTTACCTAACGAGAATCGAAAATGGGAATGGTTGAGAAAAGAAGCAAAGAGTTTCGTCGATGACGTCATCAATGCATTTGAGACTGGAACTCCTGGAGAACTGAGTGCACAACAGGAGACGGAGAAGTTGTCGGCTGTTCAATTGAGAAAGGATATCAAGAGATTCTGTAAGTTAGATTTTTTGACTAGATTTGAAATTTTGAAAATTTTCAGAATTTTCAAAAAAAATTTTTTTTTTTGAAATTTCAGTTTCTGACTGAAACTGGAGTTTCTAGCATTTTTGAGCATGAAATTCATTATTTCCATTGAAAATCCAGAATTTTGAGCCCCATATTGACTATATTTCAAAAATTTCAAAATATCAAAATTTTTGAATTTTCAGTCAAAATTCCGAAAATTTTGGATTTCACTAGAAATGACATTTTCGTGACTTCTGAGTATTTTTTAAAATTCTACATAAAAATGGAAAATTTTCAGCCCCTTTATATTTCGAAAGCTAAAAATTTCGGATTTTTTGATTTTCAGACAAAAATTTGAAATTTCAAGATTAGCCGGAAAATGGTGTTTTCATCACTTTTTGGTATGAAATTCGTCTTTTCCGAAAGAAATCCTGAATTTTGAGCCCTATGTTGACTATATTTGGAAAAATTCAAAATTCTGAAAATTGTTTGATTTTTTGAAAAATTCTGAAAATTCCGAATTTTTATAAAAATGACATTTTCATGACTTCTAACTATGAAATTCGTATTTTGCATAAAAAATCCAAAGTTTTGAGCCCCATATTGACTATATTCCGATCACTTTGAAATTTCGAGTTACCACCCAACAGGTCACGGGTTCAATCCCCCCAGTGGCACTTTCATTTTGATTTTTTGGTTTTTACTGGTTTGGGGGTTTAGGATGAATTCTAGTTGGTTAAGAAGGTTTTCGCACTCTATTTCAGCTCTGAAACTTCAAAAAATACGAAAAAATCTGAAAAAATTTTTTTTTAAAGAATCATGAAAATTGTCATTCTTTCAGATTCCGCAGTGCACCCATATCTAGAAGTGTTTTCCGCCCTCTACGATATAATAATGTGGAAAAACCCTCTATCAACTCTTCTTCTCATCCTAGTCATCATCTATTCCCTCTACAGAGGATGGTTGGCATCTCTTCTTCTCGCATTGCTCATCTTTCAATTATCCATTAATTATCTATCGTCTGTGAAGAATATCGATTTGGGATGGATGTTCCTCCCTCGGAAGCCTGTTATTATGCCCAAATTCGATATAAGTGGTGCTCAATTAATCTTTGACATTGCTAAACTCGCTCAACGTCTTCTGAGATTCGGAACGAATCTTCTCGAGAAACTCGAGAGTCTATTCATGTGGAAAAACGTCCGATGCACTAGAATATTCTTCCTTTTAACCTGTTATTGGCTATGTTGGACAGTACTCTTCACAGCCGGTACTTGTATCGGATGGACCGTTCTGGCTATTGGAATTCGGATTTTCTTCACAACTTATTTGTTCCAACGCTTCCCGAGATTACGGTTTAGATTCGATACTTATGGATATTTCTACCGTAACCTACCTATTCGGTCAGTGGTCACACCAAGGTCACAACCAGCGACTGGAAGATCGGACAGGGTTCAACATGTGGAATTGGAGGAGAGATGTGTGAGTTTTTTGGGGATTTTTGGTTTAAAAACTCTTAAATCTACTGAGAAATAATCTAAAACCCCTATACCAGTGAAAACAAAAAAGAAAAAATGAAAGTGCCACTGGGGGGATTGAACCCGTGACCTGTTGGGTGGTAACTCGAAATTTCAAAGTGATCGGAATATAGTCAATATGGGGCTTAAAACTTTGGAAATTTTATGAATACGAATTTCAAAGTTAAAACTGGTAAAAATCTCATTTTCAATGAAATCCTAAAATTTCTAATTTTTTAAAAAAATGTGAAAATTCTGAAATTTTTCTTTTCACCAAATCTAGTCAATATGGGGCTCAAAACTTCACATTTTCTATGTAAAACTTGAATTTTGTACTCAGAAGTCACGGAAAATCGATTTTCAGTTAAACCTCGAAATTTCAGAATTTTCTGAAAAATCGAATTTTTTCACTTTTTTAAAATTTTGTCAATATGGGACTCGAAATTCAGCATTTTTACGCTGATTTCGAATATCAAAACCACTTACCGTAATCTTTTCATCCCACTCATTGTTGGTCTCTCCTTTCCGTGGTGAAGGGATTTCGATGGACTTTCCTGAAAGATATAAATCAATAAACCAAAAAAACAGAAAAATAGAGGAAAAGAAAAACGGAAGACTCCTCAATGTGCCCATTAGTCTGACTGACTAGGGTGACGTGGCGGTACAACGGAGTGTCGTTACGCACACAATGCCTCTGGGAATCTAGGGACCCTTGTTTAGAAAACATGTTTTTGAGGGGTTAGGAGATAAAATTTGAAGTTTTAAATGTGATAACAGAATTTTGACTTTTGTAATTACCTATATTTACTTAGATTTCAAGAATTTGAAAAAATTTGAAAAATTTGAAAATTTTAGAATTTTAGTCAAAATTCTGAAATTTGAGATTTTACTGAAAATCAATTTTTCACGACTTCTGAATATGAAATTTGTGTTTTACATATAAAATGGAAAGTTTTGAGCCCCATATTGACTATATTTGAACAAATTGAAAATTTCGAAAATTTGAATTTTTTGAAAAATTCTGAAATTTCAGGATCTCCCTGAAAATCGATTTTTCAGGATTCATAACTATGAAATTAGTGTTTAACATGAAAAATGGGAAGTTTTGAGCCCCATATTGACTATATTCCGATCACTTTGAAATTTCGAGTTACCACCCAACAGGTCTCGGGTTCAATCCCCCCCAGTGGCACTTTCATTTTTTTCATTTTTTTTTCTTTGGTTTAGGGGTTTAGAACAATTTCTAGTTGGTTAAGAAGGTTTTCGCAGCTCAAAATTTTCAAAAAATACCAGTTTTTGGAGGTTTTATCACTCTAAAACTATCAAACCCCTCAAAAAACCTAACATTTTCAGGCCACTCCTAGCTCAAAAAGCCTTAGCGCTTTTTGCGGAGAGAAATTCGAGTCGCGTCTCGGATCAAACTTCAATTTGGATCAATCGGCAGCAGTGAATCTACTCCTTGGACCAAATCATCGTCATCATGCCCCCTCCTCCCACTACGGTTCAAATTCTCATTTGGATACTCATTCGGAGATTCTTTTGGATACTTCTTCTATCAATAACTCTGAAATCTCAACTACAGTATCCTTAAACAGTCCAAATGAACATATTTTCTCGGCTGCCCCGAGTACTTCTCGGAATCCGAGTAAGAGTTCTTCTATCGAGGAACACGATGATGATGAGAATGAACACACTTCGGAATGTGCTGATCCCATTATTGATAATGTTATTGCATGTAAGTTATATTTTTGATTTTTGAAAATGTAATATTACCACGAAAATTTTTCGAGAAACATTTTTTTTGAAAATTTTTGAATTTCAGAATTTTTCTAAAATTCGAATTTTTTCAAAATTTTAACTTTGTTCAAATATAGTCAATATGGAGCTCAAAATTCCGGCAATTACATGAAAACATGTATTTCATACTTAAAATACATGAAAAATCAATTTTCAGTGAGAAATCGGAATTTCAGAATTTTTCAGAAAATCCAAAAATTTTGAAATTTTTTTTTGAAAATTTTTTTTCAAAAATACCATATTCTCCTAACCTCTTAAATTTCAGTCCGTAGCTGTGTGATGAACGAGAAGGAACGTCTCTTTCCAATGGGTATCACTCCGGGAATACTGTATCTGACGGATGCTGCCCTGGTATTCAGGCCCCGAAACCAGTCGGATGATCAATTGATGATGTTGTTCCATGATCTGAAATTGGTTAAGAAGGTTAGTCTGGAACTACAGTAATCTTTTAAATTTTTTGAAATTGGTCGAAAATTAATTTGTTAAAATTTTTTGAAATCGGAAAATTAAAGATTTCAAAAATTTTGAAATTTCAAGATATTCTTAGATTTTAAGAATATAAATTGTATTTTCAGACTACAGTAATCTAATTTTCAGTAAAAAACTAGAAAATTGAACCAAAATTAATTTTTCTGAATTTTTCGAATTTTCATATTTTTTTGGAAATTTTCGAAAAAGTTTAAAATTTTAAAAAATCAATTTTTCAATATTTTCGATATGTTCTAAGGATACTGTAGAATTAGTTTCACATAGAAAAAGCTATTTTTAGATAGAAAAATTGAATTTCGAAGTTTTTGAAATTTTCGAAAATTCAACTTTGAAAAAAAAAATTTTTAAATTCTTTCTTTAGTTTTTTTTTAGTTTCTTTTAGTCTGGAGATTACTGTAGGCTTGTTTTTGACTAGAAAAAGCTATTTTTAGATTGAAAATTGAATTTTGAAATTTTTTGGAATTTTTTGAAATTTTCAAAATTTTCACAAAAATTCAAAATTTTGAAATTCCGAAAATTCCATTCATCTCCTAATTTCTCATTCAAATTCTTCAATTTCCAGACACAATCTCTCCGCTCAATGTCCCTAATCACTGGAACGCGTAAAAGCCTCGACATTCATATGGAAGGCCGTCGGAAGCCAGTCCAATTCATTGGACTCGCCAAACGCGACGATTTTGTCACGCGTATTCAGTTGATGTGTCGAAACGCTTCGGCTGACGTCGATTTTGCGGAATAATTTCTCTTTTTTTCAAAAATTTGGATTTCATCTATTTTCAGCTTTTTCTTCTCTCTGTGTGGATTCTAGTCTCGGTTCCCTTCCCTAGATTTGTGACATTTTCAAAGGTTTTTTTGTGTTTTTAACGGGTTTGTTCTGTTTGTATAAAGATATTTTCTCTGATTTGTGCAGTTTACAGAAAGTTTTACAAGAATTTTTAGAAATTTAGGGAATTTTCGAATTTTGGACAAAAATCCAAAAATTCTGAAAAATCGAAATTGTCAGAATATAGTCAATATGGGGCTTGAAACTTCCTGTTTTTTATTGAGAATTTGATTTTTATGGTTAAAAGTCATGAGAATGTCATTTTTGAGAAATGCTAAAATTTTAAGATTTTTTTAAAGATCGGGTTTTTCGATAAGTTAAAGGAAATTTAGTGATTGAAAAGATTAGAAAATCACTGGAAACTGCTGAGAATCACTAATATCATAAAAACAAAAAAATACAAAATCAAAGTGCCACTGTGGGGATTGAACCCGTGACCTGTTGGGTGGTAACTCGAAATTTCAAAGTGATCGGAATATAGTCAATATGGGGCTCCAAACTTCCCCATTATTTATCGGAAATAATGAATTTCATAGTTCAAAGTCATGAAAATTCGATTTACGGTCAGAACTAAATTTTCAGAATTTTTCAAAAAATTCAAATTTTCAGAAATTTTGAAAATTCCTTCAAATATAGCCAATATCGGGCTCAAAAATTCGGATTTTTTATGGAGAACACAAATTTCAAACTAAAAAACAATTAAAATCTCAATTTCAGTCAGAACCTAAAATTTCAGAATTCAGTCAAAAATCGGAAATTTTCGAATTTTCAAAACTATCCAAAAATAGGCAATATAAATCTCTTGTTAAATCTCATGAAGGCTTTCAAAATAGCTTCCCGAACCACTAAAAATGATAATTGAAGACAAACTTTGAAAATTTCACATTTCGACGGAAACTCAAAACTTGCGAATTTCAGGGAAGTAATCGATCTCAAACTCAGGTTTCGCAAAGCGTAACAAATAATCAATGAATCCTGAATGAATTTCTGAATTTTCGTCTATTTTGAACTTTAAAAAATTTTCAAAACCCCCTTTTCTTTTCTTAGTTTAATCTCTAAAGTTCACAAACAGTTTTTCAACAAGAAATCATATGATCGAATCAACTTTTCTTTCAACTAATTCTGATGGTTCCAAGATCAAACAATCCTTCGGGCGACGGCTATCTCCCCAGCAGAAAAAAACTCTGACCACAGTTCTCTTTTGCACACACACATTGTTATATTTGTCAAGAGAGAGACACTCCACGTGCAGTGATCTCTCGAGAGAAGAAGAATAAGATGCTCTAATTTCGTCTTCCAACTAGTTTTTTGTTCTAGTTAGAGCCAGATAGAGTATATAATGGGAGAGGGGGGACATTTATAAATAGTAATACTGGTTAGGTTGAGAGATTGTACTGTACTTATTGTTAGAAATAAAGATTGATAATTTTGAAAACTTAGTATTATAGTTCAGGAATTTATAAATGGAATTTTTTTTCGAAATTGATTTTTTTTCGAAAATAAAATTAGAGAATTAAACTTGATTTTGTTGATTTTAAAATTCTAAACTACCATAGATTACTATAGAAAACTTAGTTTAAGGTTAAAGATTGTATACCGTAAAATTTCTAAAAGACTCGGTTTCTCATATTTAACAGCATTTATCTCTGTTCCCAATGAAGATATCAAAAAGTTGTCAACTAAAATAAAATATTTGTCTTAATATGAGCAACATTTTATTAGTTGACCATTTTTCAATATCTTTTTTGGGAATCGAGATAAATCTAGTTAAAGATGAGCAACCAAGTGTATCAGAGGTTTTTCAGTATATGATGATTTTAGAAACTCATCAGTTGATGATCCGTTTATTTTTTTCAATTTCGACTGTATCTAAAGTTCAAAACTTTTAAAAACTAACCGAGATACGGTAGAAAATGTATTTTTGTGATGGAACCCAAAAATCCAAAAATTCAAAATTATTAAAACCTAGTCATCTTTACTAATAACAATCAGAAGATTCTGTATGTCTGTGTGTGTGTCTGTTGGTCGCAAGCCCTAGCGGATCCGCCCTTGAACTTTTTTTGACAAAACTTATATAGATCGATAGAGAATTTGTCTGAGATGATGCCCGTCTTTTCAGATTTAAAAAATTTTCATTTTGAAGACATCTAGAGCTATTTTCCAAAAGTATATGTTTTTACCCGAAAAGTATAGTGAACAGCGGAACCCGCGAGATGTCGGCTGCTACCGCGGCGCAGCCGTTAGGCGGCGTCAGCCGACTGGTTATTATACTCATTAGAGCCGTCTTGACTTGCTGATTCTAAAAATATTATTTTCAAATCCTAATTTTACGATCTGATTTTGAAATCGCTCGAAAAAGCAAAAAAAAACTAAAAAAATTAGAAAAAAAAATTTTCTCCGAGAGGAGTACACGGACCTCAAAAATTTGAAATGATAGGAACTTAGTCATGATTATACTCATTCAAACCGTCTTAACTTGCTGATTTCAAAAATATCATTTTCAAGTCCTTAATTCAAAAATTGACTATGGTAGAAAAAGCTTTTTCAATTCCATATGTTATTAAAGCCCTAAATTTTTTGCCCTTTCATTGTTATTTTCATCCGGAGAAAAAAATTCCAGATATCTCAAATATCTGTTTTGTCATCATTTTTTCTCAAAATGATCCCTATATCTGACTAGAGAACACATCAACAAACAATCCCCCCTTCCTTTCCACTTGGACACAATATTTTGTGCTCTCTCTCTTATTTTCTGTGTTCTCTATTGTTTCTGTCTGCGTCTCTTTTCTCTCTTGATGTTTCATATTGTTTTTGATTTTTTCTTTTTTATTAACAAAGTTCAAAGTATAATGTTTTGATGGTTTTTGAGCATAAAACTACCGTACCAAGATTTTTGAATTTATAATTTTCGGAAATAATTATGATCATGATTAGATTTTAAAAGTCATGAATTTTTTTGTCAATTTTTTTTACCAAACTACGTTCTCTACCGTAAACCGGTCAGTTTACAAAATTCCGACTTGAAATCTGTATTTTTTCAAATTTTTTGATTTTTTGCAAAAAATTTTTTCCGTTATTTTTTCACTACAGTAATCCGGTCAATTTTTGAATTTTTGTTCTGAAATTTAGATTTTCGGAATCAGCAAGTTAAGCTGGTTCAAATGAGTATAATCATGACTAGGTTTGAATAAATTTGACTTTTTTGATTTTTGGGTCCCATCACAAAACTACATTTTCTACCGTAACCCGGTTAGTTTTTGGAACTCCAATTTGAAAGTTGTATTTTTAGAATCAGTAGACAAAGACGGTTCAAAAAAGTATTATCATGACTATGTTCTTAATTAAAATGAGCAATTTTGATTTTTTTTTTTCGAATTTTTTGAAAAATCGAAAATTTCAAACTACCGTAATCCGGTCAATTTTTGGAATTTCAACTAAAATTTGAAATGTTTACAATCAGCAAGTTAAGCCGGTTCCAAAGAGTGTATTCAAGACTAGATTCCAATAATTTTGAATTTTTCAAATTTTGTACTCCTCGTGGGCAAAAATTTTTTTTCGTTTTTTTCAACTTTTTTCTCACTATTCTTCAATTTTATTAGCTTTTAACGAATTTCCAGTGTTTTCAACCCAAAATTCCAACTTTTCAAATTTCTCGAAATTTCCAATTTCAGTTCATAATAACAAGTTAGTACTTCTAAGTACCCATCTAAATCGAAAACACGTGGAAACGCTGACATTTCGTTCAAATCAACGAAAAGAGACAGATAGTTCGATGATCAACACATCACATGTGTTGATCACTCTAGGGGTCAACCTCTTCTTCTTCTATTCAATACCTTCCCATCCATCTATCCATCGGTCATAACATCATCAATATATGTGTGTTCACTCAATGAAAAAACGAAAAAAACACTAATGAAACAAGTTTTTTCATTTCGTTTTCAGGGGTTGACTATAGTTCGTTCCTTATATATTTTATTTCCTCATTTTTTAAAAATTTAGGAATTTTTATTTAGGAATTCGTTCGTCATTCTGTAGTCTAGAGTCATATGTACTATTTGTTTACTCTGGTCATATTAATTTTTTGTGTCTGTGGTTAGGTATAAAAACAAATTTCAGTTTCATTGTACTTAATTATCAAATTTTCTTAATTGAAAAAATTTTGTTTTAGTGATCCTTAATCTGAACTAACTATAGCAATAGGTTGCTCCTCTTTAGCAGTATTTATCTCGATTCCCAATGAAGATATCAAAAAGTGGTCAACTAATAAAATATTCCAATTAATGTGAGCAACATTTTATTAGTTGATCATTTTTTAATAGCTTTATTGTGAACAGAGATAAATGCTGCTAAAGATGAGCAACCAAGTCTATTAGAGGTTTTTCAGTACTATTTTTATGACTAACAGTTTTTTGTCTAGAAATTCCATTATTAGAATTCTAATTGCTATTTTTGATAAAATGAAAAAGAAAATGTAATATTGAGATATTTTTTGGTGAATTCAAAATTTTTATTACCAAAAAAAGCCCCTCTTCCACGTGTTTCGGTTTTAAGAAGAGCCTATGCACTAAGGAAAATTCGAGAAGTTCGAAAAATTGAAAATTTTGGTTCGAAAACATACAAAAAACCACTAAAAACTGACTAACAGAAAAAAAAATTTGGAAAAAAAACTTGAAAAAAAATTTTGTCCGAGTGGAGTACAAGGAACTCGAAAATTCAAAATGCTTGGAACCTAGTCATGATTATACTCATTTGAACAGTCTTTATTTGCTTATCTCAAAAATGTTAAATTCATGTTGATGGAAAGAGAATTGAGAAGATTACGGTAGTTTGAAATTTTCGATTTTTCAAAATTCCAAAAAAAATTCCAAAAAAATTTTTTTTCTTAAAAACCCAAAATATCTCAAATTTTTTTCCTGTTATTCAGTAATCTAAAATATCCCTCTACAGTAATCTCTAGCCTCGCAGACTGTCTAGTCTAGTCTAGACACTCATAACTAGACTTGTTAATAATCCCCACATATATCGGAATCTCATTAAATAGGGCTATCTGGTCATCTAGCTGTCAGTTTCAGATAACAGTATCTATCATTTATTATTGATAAAAAGTATTTATTTATCAAAGAAAAATATTTTTTGAAAATCGCAAAAAAAAAGTTTCCATTCGCCCCCACGCCCTTTCCTTTCAAATCGAATACACACTGTGACTGATATGATAAGATTTGATAGAGAGAATGATAGAGACCCCTTCTCTACTGATTATATCGTCATCTCATCTATCATCTCATCGATCTTCTTCTATCCCTATCCATTTTTCATTGAAAAGCCACTTTTTCTCCTTTTCTTTATATTATACTCGATTAGTACTATATTATATTTGTTTTCATTTTTCTTGAATTCGAGTAGTACAGTTTTCGAAGCTTTTTTTTTACGCTCAAAAAATCATTCAAAATCATTTAACACCAGAAAATTTTTGAAATTTTCGAAAAAAAATTTTTTTTGAAAAATCAATTTTTTACAAAAATTACCGTAACCCGGTCAATTTATGAAACATCCGCATAAAAAACTATATTTTTAGAATCAGCAAGTCAAGACGGTTCAAATGAGTATGATTGTGACTATGTTCCAAGCAATTTGAATTTTCAAGAGTTTTTTTGAATTTTTTAAAAATTGAAAATTTGAAACTACGATAACTCGCTCAATTTTTGGAGTTTAGAACTGAAAATAATATTTTCGGAATCTGCAAATCAAGACGGTTAAAATGAGTATAATTATGACTAGGTTCCGACCATTTCAAATTTTCGGTACCCGTGTACTCCTCTCGGACAAAAATTTTTTTTTCGTTTTTTCAAAAATTTCATTTTTTTTTTTTCGTAATTATTTTCAACTACAGTAATCTTTGAACCTCTTTCTATTTTCAAACAAAGTTCCTTGATCTTTTCTCCTAATCCCTCCGTCATCAAGTAGAAAGGACACACTAGACGCTCAAATTACTGCTGGCATGGTGCCAAGTGACTCGTGTACTCCTCTCGGACTACTTTTTTCCCAACTTTTTTATGTCAACAAAGTTTTAAGCTCTTAAACTAATTGAAAAAAGTTTTTTTTTGAAATTGAAAAAAATTCCAAAATTTCCAAAAAAATTTTGTCAGAAAATTTTTTTTCGAAAATTTCTAATTTCGTTATTTTTTTGTTTTCGATGTGTTTTCCGGTTTAAAAATGGAATATTTGCCCTTCTCTTCTTCTTCTTCCCCTTCACTTCCCCCCCACATAAAGAACCTGTGTTTATTTAAAATGATGTGATGATATCGTATCTCTATGTAGATGCCCACACCGATAACAATATATACACATTTGCATCAAAATATATATGAATGCATGTGAATTAGGTACAATACAACACGTGGATAGCTAAAAAATCGGGAAAATTCGGTTTCGAAAATTAAACAATTTTTTGGTTTTTTTCACTACAGTAATCTTGTTAATTTCAAACTGACGTAATTTGGTCAGTTTTCATTTTTTCAAGTTAAATTTGATATTTTTAGAATCAACAAGATAGGCCGGTTTGAAAAAAAATAATAATTAGGTTTTAATCTATTATGAGCAATTTTGATTTTTTGAAATTTTTCGAAAAATTGAAAACTTCAAACTACCGTAATTCGATAAATTTTTGGAATTTCATTTCAAAATTAATATTTTCGGAATCAGCACGTCAAGCCGGTTTGAATGAGTATAATTATGACTAGGTTCTAAAATTTTTGAATTTTTGGGGGATTTGGGTTCACAACGAAAATACAAAAACTACCGTGACTCAGCTAATTTCAAGTTTTGAGCTTCAGCATTATTATAATTGACATCAGGAAATTAAGTTCGAATAAGTATAATCATGACTAGGTTCCATCCATTTTGAATTTTCGGTTCCCGTGTACTCCTCTCGGACAAAATTTTTTTTTTCGTTTTTTCCAAAATTTTTTGTTTTTTTTTAGTTTCTCTTTATTTTTCAAATTTAAAAAAAGTTTCTGACCGTAAACCTCGTTCTCAGCACTCCCCTTCTGTAGGCTACGCCTGTGCCCCCCCCCCTTAACTAGAGTCAGCAATCATCACAGATTTGTGTGGTTGGTCACCTAGTCTCTTGAGGTCACAAAAACACATTTGTCATCTTTTCCCTTCTCGTTTAGGACACAAAACTCTGTGTGCATGTGCTCACCCTTAAATACCCCTTCTCTCCTCGACACATGAATACTTCATCGTTCTCTAGGTGTGCTCTCTCTTTCTTTTTTCGTCGAACGACCAGAAACCATTTCGTGATTATGAAACTGCTCTTCTTTTTGCGTTCTCTGCAAAAAATATATAAATTCGAAAATTTTGAGTTTTTACATTTTTTAGTTATTGCGCCTTTAAAATGAAATTTTGAAAATTTTATGAAACTTAGTCATGATTATACACATTCAAACCGTCTTAACTTGGCAATTTCAACGATATAATTTTTGGAGCTCAAAACTCAAAATGAGCCCAGTTACGGTAGTTTTTGTGTTTTCGTTGTGAGACCCAAAATTCCAAAAATTCAAAACGCTTAGAACCTAATCATGATTATACTCATTCAAACCGGCTTGACTTGCTGATTCTGAAAATGTGGCCAATGATGAATGGCTACCTGATTTTTGTCTACCTGATTAATGGCTACCTGAGGATTTTTGTCTACTCCTAGATTTTTGGCTACTTTTACACATAGGATTTTTGGCTACCTGTGGATTAATGGCTACTCCCAGATTTTTGGCTACTTTCCCTTGTAGGATGTTTGGCTACTTTCCCTTGTAGGATGTTTGGCTACCCGAGAGTTTGGGATAACGGAATTTCTTTCTCAAACGAGGGTTCTGTTATGAAAGGAAAAATCGCACAGAAACAACGTTATCTGAGTAATCATGAAAACAGTTAAAGCGCTTGGCTTCAAATAATTCTGTTTTTAAAAGGTTTTAAGGAAACCAAATAGTTATTTTTTCTGGTTTTATTTTTTTTGTATTTTTTCACGTTTTTTTAAGTCTGAATGTCGGAAGAAGTACCGAGATGAGTTGTCATGTTTGAATTGCCCCCTCCTCCCTGGAAGGCTTTCAATGGAGCAGGAATGCTTCTTTCTATATATTTTGCATCATTTTGCAATAAAAAACTAAAATATACTTATATCTCCATCGGAAAATATAATAATGGCAACAACGCGATATTTATCTGAAAAAGAATGGAATGAATTAATCGAATCTGAACGGTGAGTAGAAAGTTGTTTTATGGCCATGATATTTCAGTGAAGCTTCTTCAGATTTGAGAAAGTTTTATCAGTAAATTCGAATATTTTGAGTCAACTTAACGAAAAGCGAATGTTACTGATTGAGTTGGATGTCTCTGACGGCCAGGATTTTACACATGATAACCATATGTGGAGTTATTCGAACTGTGAGTTGGTTTATTGGGTGTTGAGTTTAAGGGCATTCGCTTCATAATATATAAGTTTTAATATTAATTTGTTGTTTTTTTTTGTTCTGTTATTTTTTGATCATTCTTTGTTAGTTCCCCTATAGTTTAAATTATTCTCATCTGGAATGATAGAAATAAAATAAATAATTTCGCAACGCGGGAGTTCTCGGGTAGCCAAACATCCTACAAGGGAAAGTAGCCAAACATCCTACAAGGGAAAGTAGCCAAACATCCTACAAGGGAAAGTAGCCAAAAATCTGGGAGTAGCCATTAATCCACAGGTAGCCAAAAATCCTATGTGTAAAAGTAGCCAAAAATCTAGGAGTAGACAAAAATCCTCAGGTAGCCATTAATCAGGTAGACAAAAATCAGGTAGCCATTCATCATTGGCCTGAAAATGTTGATTTCAAATGGAAAAAATAAAAATTTACCGGATTACGGTAGTTTGAAAAATTTAATTTCTTGAAAATTTTAAAAATTTCAAAAATTTCAAAATTTTTAGAACCTAGTCATGATTATACTCATTCAAACCGTCTCGGCTTCCCAATTTCTGAAATATTACTTTTAAGTCAAAAAACCAAAAATTGACCAGGTTACGGTAGCTTCAAGAAACTGAAATTTCAAAATTTTTTCGAAAATTTTTTTTCAAAAATTCCAAAATTTTTCACTTTTTTCTAATATTTTAAAACTAGCAACAGTTAAGTAACTATCAAAATCCCAAGAATTTTTTCTCTTCCTTCCCATCCACGCAATATGTGTGTGTCTGTGTATTCAAGCAAATAAATATAGATCAATTTCAAAAATAAATAGAAGAAAAGTTCAAACATTCCTTCCTGTCTTCTTCCACAATTTGATCGGAAGGAGGAAGAGGAGGTGAGCACGCGATCCTCCTCTTCCCGTCTAAAACCACCCCCACACACAGTCCGACCTTCTATTGTTATAGCCTCCTTCCTCCCCTGTTAACCGTTCCGGTCTCTTGGATGGGTGGGCGGAGCCTAAATTGGCTTTAAATTCTTGCTGGATTTATTGAAAATAGTCATGTTCTTGTTTATTATGAGCAATTTTTCGAAATTTTTTTTTTTGATTTTCGAAAAAATTTAAAAATTTTTTCTGAATTTTTAGAAAAATTGAAAATTTCAAACTACCGTAATCCGGGCAATTTTCGAAAATTCATTTCAAAATTAATATTTTTGAAATCAGCAAGTCAAGCCGGTTCAAATGAGTATAATCATGCCTAGGCTCTAAATATTTTGAATTTTCGGTTCCCGTGTACTCCTCTCGGACAAAAAATTTTTTTTCGTTTTTTCCAAAATTATTGTTTTTTTGCTAATTTATTTGAATAAGACCATGGTGGTGCCACATTTCTAGTCGTTTTTAGTCTCTCTTCTAATCATTCCGTTCTTTGGTTCCACACACGCGCCCCGCTTTTCAAAGTGATTTGATAAGAAAAGTATTTGACCCCCTCTCTTTTTTCGCAATTTTTTCCGTTTAGAAATTCGTCAAAAACGAATTTAATTCACTTCGCTTCAAATTTTAGAGAAATATTGAAAAAAATCGAAAAAAATTTTTTTTTTGAAAAATTGAAAACTTCAAACTACCGTAATCTGGTCAATTTTCGGAATTACAACTCGAAATTTCTATTTTCGGAATCAGCATGTTAAGCCGGTTTGAATGAGTATAATCATGAATAGGTTTGAAAAAATGTTTGAATTTTCGGTTTTGTACTCCTTTTGGACAATTCTGTTTTTCGACCGTAATTTTGTTAATTTTGAGATTTTCCTCTTGAAAAATATATTTTTGAAATTAGCTCATTTAGGCGGTTTTAATGGTTATAATAATGACCCGATTCCGCAAACTTTGAATTTAAGGTGCCCGTGTACTCCTCTCGGACAAAAAAATTTTTTTCGTTTTTTTCGAAAATTTTTTCTTTTTCTTGATTTTTTCAACTTGTTTTATTGGTCTCAATTAAATTTTTCTTCTGTTGCAGGCATGGCCGCTTTGGCGATCTCCCAATGCGTCAGCCACGTGGCTCGACCCGTCTCACCGATCAGTCAGTCGCAGAAACCGAGTGGAAGCGGACATCAACAGGTATTTCTCTATCTACGGAGAAGACATTGAACACTTTTTCTTTGACAGACGGAAAAAATAGTGTGAGAGATTAGGGGACACCAGAGAAATAGAGATGATTTGATAGACGTTGAGTGCAAAAAAAAATTTTTTTTCGGAATTTTCAAAAAGTTAATTTTTTTCATTTAAAGACTACAAAAACTACAAAAACTACAAAAATTTCAGCCAATTCGCTCCGCTCTAATCCTTCGAAAAAGTACCCGATGGCAGTGGGAAAAGGAGCAGACAGGCATGACGGATGGAGAGTTGAAGAAGTGAGTAATAGACTACAAAAACTACAAAAACAACAAATTAATTTTGGAATCGCCCGAAACAAATACCGAAAGAACCCAAAAAAAGCGAAAAAATTTCAAAAAAACGAAAAAAAAATTTTGTCCGAGAGGACTACACGGAGCTGGAAATTCAAAATGATCGGAATATAGTCATGATTATACTCATTCAAACCAGCTTAGCTTGTTGATTTTAAAGATACTAATTTTTAATCGAAATTTCAAAAATTGACCGGATTACGGTAGTTTAAAATTTTCGTTTTTTAAAATAAAATTTTAAAAATTCAAAATTGCTCATAATAAATCTGAACCTAGTCATAATTAAATTCATTCAAACCGGCTTAATGTGCTGATTCTAAAAATACTAATTTTTAATCGAAATTTCAAAAATTGGCCGAATTACGGTAGTTTGAAAATTTTGATTTTTTAAAAAATTTCAAAAAATTCAAAATTGCTCATATTAAATCAAAACCTAGTCATGCGTATACTCACTCAAACCGGCTTGGCTTGCTGATTCTAAAAATATTATTTTGAATCGAAATTCCGAAAATTGACCGGATTACGGTATTTTGAATTTTTCAATTTTTCAAAAAACCTTTAAAAAATTGAAATTGCTCATAATAATTGTAACCTAGTCATAATTATATTCATTCGAACCGGCTTGAGTTGCTGATTCTAAAAATACTAGTTTCAACTCGAGAAAATAAAAATTAACCGGATTACGGTATTTTGAAATTTTTGATTTTTCGGAAAAATTAGAAAAAATCGAAATCTCATTATAAATTAAAACCTAGTCCTGATTATACTCATTAGAACCAGCTTGATTTGCTGATTTCAAAAATACTAGTTTGAAATTAAGAAAATGAAAAATGATCGGATTACGGTATTTTGAAAAATTCTACTTTTTCCAAAAATATCAAAATTTTTTTGTGAATGAAAAAAATTTCTTATCGAAAAATTGCTCATAATAAACAAGAAAATGACTATTTCTAATAAACAAGAAAAAACCCCTAACCCTCAAATTCTTTCCAGATACCTCCAACAAAAGGGCACCAACGTGGCAGAGCTTCTAGAAAATGAAAAGAAGCAAGTGTCAGCTGTAGAACAAATAGTTTCTGAACTCTCAAAAGCGGGAATCTCATCCAAAGTGGTCACTCGACAGGAGTTGTCTCGATATTTGGGAGACACTGATCTAGTAATTTCTGCCGGTGGAGATGGAACATTTTTAGCCGCCGCTTCAGTGGTCACTGACCAGACACCAGTCATTGGAGTAAATACAGATCCAATTGGATCAGAAGGTCATTTATGTGTTGGTGGAAAGACTCCGCCCACTGATTTAATAGAACGATTAGTGACCGGAAGATTGGAATGGGTTCAAAGATCTCGGATAAGGGTTACTGTAACCACCGGGAAAACTATTTTGAAGAAATCGGTTAAAGTGAGCAATTTGGCTTTGAATGAAGTGTTCATTGGAGAAGACGAGGCGGCGAAAGTGTCCACGTATAACATATCGATAGACGATAGTCCACGTGTCAAACAAAAATCATCTGGGATGATTGTGTCGACGGGAACCGGATCGACGAGCTGGTATCTTGGAATGAATCGAATCGATGAGAATGCGACGACTTCTGTTTTAGAAGCACTTCAATCACTTGGAATTAATGTGCCGATTACTAGGAATCTAGTGGAGAAAGTGATTAATTCGGTCAATGAGAAGATCCCTTTTGAGCCGGATCATCCTAGTGAGTTTTTTTAAGCTTGTTTGGCTTCTAAATTTGTATTCTGAATAGAAATTTTGAAATTTTGAGCCCCGTAATGACTATATTCGGCAAATTTGGAAATTTCCAAAAATTAAGGATTTTAGTCAAATTTCGAAAATTCTAGAATTGACTGAAACTGAAATTATCATGCATTTTAACTATGAAATTTATATTTCTCGTGAAAATTCCCAAATTTTGAGCCCCATATTGACCATATTTGACAAATTTTGAAATTTCGGAAAATTCCGAATTTTTTCCGACCTCCGAAAATTCTAGAATTGACTGAAAACACAGTTTCGCTAAGTTCCGGTTGTCATTTACAGCTTAACTACAGTAAATGCAAAATTTTGAGCCTCATATTAACTAATTTTGGAAAAATTGAAATTCCGAAATTTCAAATTTTCTGAAAAATTTTGAAAATTCAAGAATCCACATCTAGGCCTTCTTCCGCCATTTCTAATTAAAAAATTAGTCTTTCCCGTGAAAAATCCGAAGTTTTGAGCCCCATATTGACTATACTCCAAAAAATAATAATTTTTCGAATTTTCGAATTTTTGAAAAATTATGAAAACTGAGATTTTTACTGAAAATCGATTTTTCATGATTTCTAGCTATGAAATTCGTATTCTACATAAAAAATGAAAAGTTTTGAGCCCCATATTGACTATATTCCGATCACTTTGAAATTTCGAGTTACCACCCAACAGGTCACGAGTTCAATCCCCCCCCCCCAGTGGCATTTTGATTTTGCAATTTTTCGATATTATCCAAAAATCCAAAATTTTTAGATTGCTAGGAAAACTAAAAATTAACTCTTCAAGACATTCTAGATGCTATCTTAATAATTTTCAATCCAACTTCTTACAGGTTTCGCTTTTTCAATCCGTGAACCCATATTCAATGCCACCTACAAACGTACAGCCACTCGAGGATTTGCCCGAAAGATCAGATTAGAGTCAAGGTGTACAAATGGATTCCTGGTCCTCGATGGATCCACTAAAATTCCATTTCCACGTGGATCTATTGCCACAATCGAAATTAATTCGGCGGATGCGTTGAAAACAGTTATTGTATAATATCGAGTACCCCATACAGTATTCCTACCGTAATCCTGATCTTTCTCTCTTTTTTCACTTTTCTATTGTTTCTAGAATACGGGTTTTCATTTGTTTTTGTATTATTCCGCATTTTTTTTGAAATTCCATTTTTTCCTCCCTACTACTGTACATATGAATTACCATTGAAAAATGAATTTTTTCTGATTATTTTTTTGGTTTTTCTGAATGGAAATTGAATTGAAATACGGTAATAACAACTGGAAATTTAAACTCTGAATTATAATTGAATTGTTATAAGTTTTCCGAAAAAATTGAAATTTTTCGAAAATTTATGGATTTCAGTAAAATTCTGAAAATGACTGTTCTGGCCTAAAATGAGGTTTTCAGAGATTTTGACTGTCTTTATCGAATTTTTCATAAAATTTCCGTAAATTTGAGCATCATATTGGCTATATTTGAAAATTTTCAAAGTTTCGAAATTTTCAAATTTTATGGAAAATTCTGAACTTTCTGGATTTGCTTGAAATTGAATTGTCATGAGTTCTAAGCACAAAATTCGTATTCTGCATAAAAATTGGGAAGTTTTGAGCCCCATATTGACTATATTCCGATCACTTTGAAATTTCGAGTTACCACCCAACAGGTCACGGGTTCAATCCCCCCAGTGGCACTTTCATTTTTGCTTTTTTGTTCGAATGATTTTTGATAGTTCTTTGATGTTTTCTTACCTTCAAAATCTTCAAGTTTTCAGTATTTTTTTTAATTGCAAAGGAAATCCGTCACCAAAAAATTAATTTTCCCAAAATAAAAAAGTTATAAAACATTCAAAATCTCGGCACTTGGCTTAAATAAAAATCTTTCACAAAAATAATATCACATTATGCTGCTGCTGTTGGGGGACTGGAATACTGTAGAATACTGCATTACTGTGTGTGTGTGTAGATATCAGGACGGGGGAAGGGTAGGGAAGGGAAGCTGCTACTGTAGATCAGCGGAGGCGGCTATAAAAAGGGGAATAGTTATCGTAACCCATAATTTTTGAATTTCAAAAATTTCAAAAAAAAATTTTTTCGCTCTTGAAAAAATTTTTTGTTGAAAATTTTCAAAATTTTAATTTTTTGAAATTCTCAAATTTTTTGATTGGATATTGCTCAGTGTAGTCAAATTAGTCCAGAAATCAATTTTCAGCGCGATCCGACCACTTTGGGCAAAGTTAGCTGACCGCGACGCGACCGCGCCGCGCGGTCACTTTGAGCTAGCTGTAACGTGGCGCAATATAATGCTACGGCTCTAATTTTTTGTACTACTACTAATTTGGCTATGCTGAATCCGATTCTCATAATGCCTTACCTCGTTTGGAATTCCGCATTTGAGAATACTCTGAGCAAGAACGAAGCATCATCATAGGCATCAAAGGTGCACGGAACGACGATATACTGTCCGGGTGGTACACGGAATCGTACAGTAACCTCTCTCATATTAATGAAGACTCTCGTCCGGGCAACCGGTTTCTTTCCTGAAGTATCCGTCAAGGCTCCGCCCCCTTCTATACGGTAGACGGAGAAGCCGATGGGCAAATTATCGAGATTCTTCGATCTCAACTCTCTTCGATATTTCTGGAGGACAGCCACGATTACTGTACACTTTCCGTCTTGTTCGATGGAATCATACGGTACTTGGAATGTGGTACCGTATTGCGGATTCTGACAGTATGTCTCGTTGTTTTGGCAACCGCCGGCGGTTCCTTGACGAGAGTTCCACTCGCCGTCCTCTTGTTTCTCAACCCATTGGTGTTGTTGTTTGTCGTGCACCTGGAATAGGGAGGGTTTTTGGGCTCTTTGGTTAAGAAATTAGGATTCTGGACTAAAAATGAAAAATTTTGAGCCCCATATTGACTAGTTTCCAAGAATTTTGAAATTTTGAGAAATTTTTGTATTTTTCGAAAAATTCTGAAATTTCTGAATATAACTAAAAGGGTATTTTCATGACTTCTAAGCTAAGCATGAATTTCGTCGTTTCCATGAAAAATCCAAAGTTTTGAGTTCCATATTGACTACAGTGCTCCACAAAAGTATAACCTCACCCCTCGGTTTTCCAGTATCTCGAGAACGGTAAGAGCTGCGGGAAAGCTTCCAACTAAGAAAATGTTCCAAATGTTTAGTTATTATGATCCGCCGAAGCTCAGAGAATAAAAATAAAAAGTGGGAAAAATATTGCATTTTTTGTAAAAAATCACTTTTGTATATTTGAACAAATTCAAAAATTCAAAAAATTCAGTAAAATTCTGAAAATCCAGGTTCTCACTGAAAATCGTATTTTCATCACTTCCAAGTATGTATTAATTTTTCCAACAAAAAATCCAAAACTTTGAGCCCCATATTGACCGTATTTAGAAAATTTGAATTTTTCAGAATTTTAGATTTTTTGGAAAAGTTTTGAAATTTCGATTGTTGGCCTAAAATCTCATTTTCAGTATTTTAAACTGATAAATTCGTCTTTTCCATGCAATTTCCAAAAATTTGAGCCCCATATTGACTATATTTGAGTAAAATTTTTAGAAATTCGAGTTTTTTGAAAAATTCTGAAACTCCAGGAATTCACTGAAAATTGAATTTTCATGACTTTTAAGTATCATATTCGTGTTTTACATGAGAAATGGATAGTTTTGAGCCCCATATTGACTATATTCCGATCACTTTGAAATTTCGTGTTCACTAGGGTGCAGAAGATAACGTCTGCAATCGCGCCCCAGCGCACATTTAGGAGAAAATAATTTTTGAATATTTATATTTGATCTCCGCGAGAGGCGGCACACAGTTTATACATTTGATACTCAGGCAACGGAAAAACTGTAAGCAGCTAAATGGGGGCGTTTCGCTGGGGCGCGATTGCAGACGTTACCTCCTGCACCCTAGTGCGTGTTACAACCCAATTGGTCAAATACTAAATTGTTCAGTTTTTTTTGAAAATTGTGAGTTGCGATCAACAACATTTGAAATTCCCCATTTTTCAATATAAAAACCCGATTTTTCTACCCCAAACTACAGTACACACCTCGACTCCAGTCATTTCAGAAATCTCATTCATAACATCGGCCGACAGATTACAACACTCCATCTGAGTGAAATTGGTCATAAAATCGTCAAAAGACATCCAAAATTCGCCGTCTTTTGCGAATTGAACGCCCATTTGTTCTTTTTGATGAGGATCCACTTGATTCCATTCACCACTTCCATCACTCCATGGGCCATTCCATTCCTTTGAGTTACCCCATGGGTTACGAATACGAAGAAGAGGGATTTGACCCTGGAAATGTGATCTATTTCAGTGAGTTGAGTTTGGAAAATACTGGAAAACTATAAAAATAGACAGAAATACAGTAATTTTTCAAAAAAAAATTTTTTTTCATAATTTTGAAATTTTTCTAAAAATTAAAATTTTCAAACTACCGTAACCCGGTCAGATTTCGAATTTTTGACACGAAACTTATATTTTCAGAATCAACAAATTAAGTCGGTTTGAATGAATATAATTATGACTCGTGTACTCCTCTCGGAGAAAATTGTTTTTTTTTTCATTTTTTCGAAAATTTTTCGATGTTTTTACGTTTCTCGGTTTTTCAAAAAACTGCGGAGCACCGAAAAATTGAGATGAATCTGATTACTGTAATTTATAGGCTAAAATTGAAAAATGAAAATAAAAATCACAAAAAATTATGCTTGGGTCTTGCCACGAAATTGCTCAGCTTTGCAAATTTCTCTATTTTTTAACGGAATCTAATTCAACTCGCCGAGAGCTTTCAAAAAAGTACCCATAAGCCAATATTCTGAGCGATTTTCGATTTTGGGTCTCGCCGCGACTTTAAAGGCGCATGTGTAGGTCAAAATTCAAAATGCTCCAAACCCAGGCATGATTATACTCATTTGAAAGCTCTCGGTGAGCTGGATCTGAAAATCTTATTGTCAGGCGCTTCCTGGGCTACTTGGGCTAGTTGTGGGTTTCTAGGCCATCAATTTGCTTTTAACCGTACCCCATAGGTGTTAACCGTCTGAATGGCGGTAATACTGTAGGCGTGTCCTCTGACCAGTCCATTCGTCAACTGAGCCTCCTTCACATTCTCATCAGCGTCAATGGAGCATCCGAATAGAGATCCCATCTGCATTCCTCTGACCAACATGGCCAATGTGGTCGCCTTATCCGCCTTCTCCAAATCGAAAAATTCTGTCAGACCACCGGTGAAGTCTTCCAGTGCTTCTGCAGTCGTTCCACCGTCCAGGTTCTCGTAGCCACCGTAGAGTCTGCAGAAAAATGATTTTGAGGTTTTTGAAAAAAAAATTTTTTTAATTAAATTTTTTGAAAATCTAAACTATTATAGTTTGATATTGCTCAGGATAATCAAATTAGTCTAGATATCAATTTTCAGAGCGATCCGACCACTTTGGACAAAATTAGAAAACCGCGACGCAACCGCGTTGCGCGGTCGGAAATTCAAAGCGCTGTAACTTGGCCAAAAGTGGTGGCAGGGCTTCGAAATTTTTAGGGGATGTTAAATCAAATAGTTTGAAGCAGAATTCACAATTAAATTTTAGAATTTTAAAAAAATTTCAAATTTCAAAAAATCAAATTTTTGGAAATTTTCAAAAAATTTCGATTTTAGTTGGAGATTGCTCACCATAGTCGAATTAGTCTAGAAATCAATTTTCAGCGCAATGCGACTACTCTGAACAAAATTAGAAAACCGCGACGCGGCCGCGTTGCGCGGTCGAAAACTCGAAGCGCTGTAACTTAGCTAGAAATGAAGCTAGAACTTTGAAATTTTTAGTGGATACTAATTCCACTATTTTTAATCCAATAATTCAACAACTCACTTAGCATAAGCCTTCTCGAGAAGAGCACTCCAAAACTCGTTATTCTCCTGTGATCGCATATAACACAGGCGTCCATCTACAGTAGGCAAACGATCATCAATGACGACATCAACCCATTGACCGTATCTCCAGAATTGGAAGTGAAAAATGCCTGCATAGTTCTCGGTAAACGATTGATCCGGTGGAACGACACGGTAGAAGAGCTCATCACGGAGTGTCAGATTAGCCACTGCCGCCAGGAGCCAACAGTCTCCGAGGGCTCCTTGTTTTACGTCGAAACGTGATTTCTCGCCGACAATCAGTTGCGGATTCTCGTATATCTCTCCGGGACGCTTCCAAACGATTGGCTCATCCGGACGTGTTTTGTAGTAGAGAGATGAGTCGTTGGCTGGAAATTAAAATGTTTTTTTTCTACCGTAACCTGGTCAAATTTATTGTGATTTTTACAAAACCAAAAAATTCAAACTCAGCTCATCAATATATGTATGCATTTTTCGACAAAAAAATTTTTTCTTGAAATTTCAATTTTTCAGAATTTTGAAAAACTACCGTAATCCGGTCAGACTTGAAATTCTCGACATGAAACTTATATTTCCAGAATCAGCTAGTATGGACCGTTTAAATGAGTATAATCATGACTAGGTTCCCAGCATTTTGAATTTTTGGGATTTTGGGTCTCGCAACCAAAATACAAAAACAACCGTATCTCGATGGGTTTTGCTCCAAACTCAAAAATTTTAAATATTTTGAATTCAACTAATATAGCCGGTTCAGAAAAGTATAAACAAGGCTGGATTTTGAGAAATTCAAAATTTCGGAATTTTGGGTCTCGGCTGGAAATTGCAAAAAACCACCGTAACTCTGTCGGATTTCGGAATTCTTACTTGAATGCATAATTTTTGAAATCAGCAAATTGAGCCGGTTGGAATGAGTATAATCACGATTGGATTACAATAATTTTGAAAATTCCAGCTTTTGGGTCCCGTCACGAAAATACAAAAACTAGCGTATCTCGTTCAATTTTTGTTTAATCTTAAAAATTGTTTTTGATCCGGCATCATCAAGTCAGCACGGTTCAAAAAAATACTCACAAGCCCTGGTTCCAATAAAAAAATTTTTAGGCCAAAAATTATTTTTTGGGTCTCGCAACGAAATTGCTCAGTTCTGCGATTTTTCACTTTTTCTTAACAGTATCTTGTTCAACACGTCAAGAGCTTGCAGAAAAATACCAACAAGCCTGTATTCTGAGCACTTTGGGTCTCGCCACGACTTTAAAGGCGCATAGGTAGGTCAGAACTCAAAATGGTCGGACCCTAGTCATGATTATACTCTTTTGAAAGCTCTCAACGAGCTGAATTCAATGAAAATAATTTCACAGCTAGATTTTGCAATTCGAACCTGGAAATTGCGGATCTTCGAACAGAATTCGTTGATCGAGGCATCTCTGTCGTTCCTGTTGGAAGTTGATCGTCTGGAATTGTTGTTGAAATCCGAGTCCAGGTACCGTACCCCCAGGTGTAAACGGATGAATGTCTCGTTTGAATTTTCCCGAAATAATATTATCCAAAACGACTTTTCCAATAGAACTCAACGAGTTATTCTGACCGCCCATCTGGAAAATAATGTTTCCGGCGATGGCTCCGATAATTGCTCCGGTGGCCGGATTGATTCCAAAGAATTGATGAGAAGCCGATGAGATCAGATTTCCGACGATCGACTCCATTCCACCGGAGGAGAAGACGTTGGTCAGGCCCCCGCCACCACCTCCTCCTTGAGAGATCAGAGATCCAATTTGACCGACGACACCGTCGAAACCGCCGCCTCCAAATCCGTCCATAGCACCTGAAAATACTATTTTTGCAACCTACGAAAATCCAAAAATTTCAAAAAAAAAATTTTTCAAAATTTCTTCATCCGAAAACTACCGTATCTCAGTGGGTTCTGCTCCAAACTCAAAATTTTTGATATTTTTAGACTCAACAAAACTAGCCGGTTCAGAAAAGTATAAACAAGGTAGGGTTTTGAAAAAACTGAAAATTCCCGGAATTTGGGTCTTGACTGGAAAATACAAAAACTACCGTAACTCGGTCTATTTTCAGAATTTTGACCTAAAAATAATATTTTTAGAATCAACAAGTCCAGGCGGTTCAAAAAAGTACTCACAAGCCTGTATTTTGAGCAATTTCTGAATTTGGGTCTCACCCAGATTTTAAAGGCGCACAGGTAGGTCAAAACCCAAAATGGTCCAAACCTAGTCATGATTATACTCATTTAAACCGTCTTAATTTTCTGATTTCAAAAATTTGAATTAGAAATTGAAAATCTCGAAAATAAAAAAGTTACGGTCGAAAAACAGAATTGTCCTGGAGGAGTACTAAACCGAAATTTTGAAATCACTTCAAACTTAGTCATGATTATACTCATTTGAAAGGTTTCAGTGAGCTGAATCCAAAAATACTAGTTTCGTGGCCGATTTTTGGGTTTCTAGGCCACCAGGTTTTCTTCCAAATTTTAGGGGTTACTGTACCCACCCTTAATCATGGATCCGAGTCCATGACTCTCATTATTTCCACCTTCGGTTCCATCGGAAGCCTGATTAGTGTGAGCCTCGACCTGAGTGTACCCATCATCCTCCTCCTCTTCCTCTTCAGATTGCTCATACTCTGGATGCTCTTCGGGTTCTGGTTCCACTTCATCCTCTTCTTCTTCCTCTTCTTCAGGCTCCTCGTATTGATTGGCGTCGTCGTAGCCGCCTGGAACGGAGAAAATTATTAAAAGTAGGATAACATTTTTTTTTTGAAAGTTTTTTGAATATCCACATTTTTCGAAAATTGACTGAATTTTTTATGATCCAAAGCTATTGAAACTAAGAAAATTAAATTCAGCGTGTTAAAATTAGTCTGGAAATAAATTTTCAGCGTGATCCGATCATTGGGAAGAAATTTCGAAAACCGCGACGCGACCGCGCCGCGCGGCCAAAACTTCGGAGCGTTGTTACTTGGCTAAAAGTAGCCCAAAGGCTATGAAATTTTTAGAATGGAACAAATGCATTATTTTAAATACTCTGCGCGTAATTTTTTTTAAAGATTCAAAAATTTTGAAACTTTTCGAAATTTTTTGAAATTCGAAAAATTTCGAAATTTTCATAAATTCGAAAATTTTGAATTTTTTGAGTTTTTAGTTGGAATCTTGAATAATACCGTAAAAACAGTCTAGTTATCAATTTTCATCGTAATCCATACACTGGGAGCAAAGTTAGCTATCGAAAGCATACCCTGATAGTCTCCCTGCTGATACTCCTGATTGTATCCACCACCGTACTGATCTCCATAGTTTTGTGGTTGATTACCGTAATCCTGTTGCTGACCACCGTACTGATCACCGTAATCCCCATAGTTTTGTTGATCGTAACCCTGATTCTGATCGTATTGACCGTCGTAACCACCACCATTATTGTCGTCCTGTTCGTACTCGTATCCGTCGTCTCCTCCGCCATCGTCTTGATTCTCATCTTCTTCATAGTATTCCTCTTCGTCAGACATCTTGAAAGTTTAGAATTGGCAAGGTTTTTTGACTGAAAGAATAATATTTTTGAAAATCATAATTTTTGTGGAAATCAAATGTTGAAAGGTCACGAAAACCATAAAATTAAAAAAAACACTTTTTTCACAAATTCTGAATTTTAATAATTGGATATTGTTCAGCGTGTTGAAATCAGTCTAGAAATCAAATTTTAGCGTGATACAATTATTGGAAGCCGAGTTAGAAAACCGCGACGCGACCGCGCCGCGCGGTCGAAAATTGGAACACTCGTAACTCGGTTTAAACTTGTCTAAAACTTATGAAATTTTCAGAATATGCTAAATTTAATATTTTGAAAACAATGCGCTAGTTTATTTCAAAATTATAAGTTTAAAAAAATTTTCGAAATTTTCGAAAATTCGAATTTTCGAGTTTTCTTTTTGAAAAAGCGAATTTTTGATGGGTTTTTGTGAATTTACAAAAAAGATTCATTCAAAAAATAATTAGAAATTAGATTTTTCAGGTCTCATTCGATTTAATAATTTTCCGAAAAAAAAATTTTCTCGAATTTTTCAAATTCCGTTAATTTTAATGAGTTAAAGAGCTATTCTCAAAACAAAGTAGGCTATTCCAAGACGAAAAACCACAATTTTCGGGTCAAAAACCGAGAAAAATGACTGCTTTGAATGTCGAAAACAACGAAAGAAGAAAAAAGAGACGCAGAGAAAAAAGGGAATTGCGAAAGAGGTTGTTTGTGTCTCTCTTTAGAACGGTCAACCGCGCGCCGGTTTTCGAGGAAAAAATAGTGAGAGAGGGAGAGAGACGCAGAGAAAACAGGTAAGTGACCGAAAAAGGAGAAGACGTGAGGGTTGCCCCTCAATTATCGATTTTCAACACAGAGACCCAGAGAAAGAGGGTTAAATTGAGGGGGAAGGAGAGATTTTCAGATTTGATCTATGGGAAATATGGCAGGTCTAGGAACATATTTTTTCATTCAAATAATTATTTAGAACAAAATTCTGCCCCAGAAGAGCAAAAAAAATTCGAAAAAAAAATTCGAAAAAAATTTTTGTCCGAGAGGAGTACACGGTAATCGAAAATTCAAAATTACCGTAACCCAGTCATGAGTATACTCGTTTGAACCGGCTTCACTTGCTAAATTCAAAGATATAAGTGTCGTGTCAAAAATTGGAAATCTGCTCGGATTACGGTGGTTTGAAATTTTCGATTTCTACAAAAATTTGAAAAAAACGAAATTTCTCATAATAGATTCAAACCCAGTTATGATTATACTGATTCGAACCGGCCTGATTTGCTGATTTTAAAAATGTTAGTTCCAAGTAAAAAATTGAAAAATGGTGGAATTACGGTAGATTGAAATTTTCGATTTTTTTTTAAATTGAAAATTGTGGAAAAAAAATGTTGTCGAAAAATACCGAGGTTTATCTTATATTTTGTGGATTATTAGAATTTGCAAACATATCTAACAAAGTTATCATCAGAACGATTTCATATACAGAATCGTTAACTTCGAGTGAAGTTCACTACAGTAGCCACTAAAATAGACCCGCTACGATGCTCCGACATCCCTTTAGACTTCTTTTCTCCTCATTACCCTTATTAATGTACAATGTCAACTACCGAATATCGTCTTCTTGACGCTACTAGTCTCGTTTTTGAGAAAATTGTGAATCAAATGGAATCAAATGAAATGTAAGTACTTTTTTTCTAAAATTCCTTATTTATTTCTTATTATTTCAGATTCAATCTCTCATTATGTTCTCTTAAAACAACAAAAATCGTCAAGTGTCACCTGAGAAAATCAATAAAATGTCCATTCTATTTGGATACAAGGAGAAAGGGAACAATAGAATTTGGATTAATTAAAAAAGGAAAAAATGTGATTATTATGAGATCACGAGACAATAGAGTCTCCAATGGAAGACAACTTGAAATAGTGAATATTGGAGGAATGAAAAGAGAAGTCAGCAAGAATAAAGATCACTGTGAATTATTCGGAGGCACCTTTTTTGGAATGGTTTGTTTTTGTTATGGGGTTATTCATGAAAAACAATTATTGCATTTTAATGCAAAAAATGTCATTTTTTTGTGTTTTTTAAAAAATCGAAAAATGTCAAAAACCGAAATTATGTACATTTTTCGATTTTTCAAAAATTTTCGATTCATTTTTTTCATTTTTATTTTTGCATTTTTTCGCATTAAAACGCAATGATTGTTCTTCTTGAATAACATTATTAAACAACTGAAATTTTTTTTTTAATTTCGAAGATTTTGGAAAAATTGAAAAATATACATAATTTCAGTTTTTTGACATTTTTCGATTTTTCAAAAAATACAAAAAAGTCTATTTTGCATTAAAATGCAATAATTGGTTTTGTTGAATAACCCCATTAAACAACTGGAAAATTTTGAAAAAATTTCGAAAATTTTGGAAAAATTGAAAAATGTACATAATTTCGGTTTTTTGACATTATTTTTCAAAAAATACAGAAAAATGGCACTTTTTGCATTAAAATGCAATTATTGTTTTTTTTTTTCAAATAACCCCATTAAACAACTGGATAATTATTTTTAATTTCGAAAATTTTGGAAAAATAAAAAAATGTACATAATTTCGGTTTTTGACTTTTTTCGATTTTTCAAAAAATACAAAAAAAATCGCTTTTTTTCATTGAAACGCTATTTGATTTTCTTGAATAACCCCATTAAACAACTGGGAAAATTTTTCGAAAAAAAAGACATTTTTCGATTTTTCAAAAAATATAAAAATGGCTTTTTTTGCAATAAAATGCAATTATTGTTTTTTATGAATAACCCCATTATATGTATATTATCATGCAAATGTTTACCACAAACACGAAAAAACGTCTCGAATTGGTCCCAGATCATCTTAAGCTATTTTGAAACTGAATTCCATAATTAATATATTTATTTTTCCAGTGTGTCAACTACAGACTAATTTTGGATCACATCACTAACCTATTTCGACAAGATATCGACACATTATATTGCAACGATCCATGGTTTCAATCGTATGTCAATCTAAAATATAGTGAATCCCTTCGGATGATATATGTAGAAAACTGTCGAAAAAAACTTGCTGATTACGAAATAAAAGGTGCAGGCAGAACAAAAGGCTTGCAATTATGCTCCGATCTTCCGAAAAACTACGATTTGACTCTCACAAAAGATTATGAATATATTCGAGTGGAAAGAGGGACCGGTCTCACAATGAATAATATACTCAATCTGTCAAAGAGAAGCAAAGAAGTGATTCTGGACGTATCGATGTTCGATTCAAACGATCTCAACACTTTTCTTAAATATTGGTTGGACCACCGTATCGATCGTTTGAAATTTCTAACGATTCGAATGAGATGGTTCGAAGCTTCGATTTTCAATGGGATTGAGTCGAGAATAACGGAGGCGACTGAAAAAGTCAATTATAAGAGGTGAGTGATAGAATTCTTTTCGGGGGTTCTGAGTGTTAATTTTAGTTTTATCATCCAAAATCCAGAGTTTTAAGCCCCATATTAGCTATATTTGAAAAAATTCAAAAAATCAGAAATTTTGAATTTTCAGTCAAAATTCTGAAATTTTAGAATTTTATTGAAAATGACATTTTCATGACTTTTCAATAAGAAATTCGTATTCCGGATAAAAAATAAAAAGTTTTGAGCCCCATATTGACTATATTTGGTGAATTTTAAAAAATTGAATTTTTGAAAATTTTTGGAAAATTATGAAATTTCAGGTTCTGACTCCAAATCTTTTTTCAAGTTGTTCTGGTTACAAATTTGAATTTCTTATAAAAAATCCAAAGTTTTGAGCCCCATATTAGCTATATTTGAACAAATCTGAAAATTCGAAAATTTCAAATTTTTCGAAAAATTTTGAATTTTCACTTTTGACCGGAACTCAATATTTATCAGTTTTAATTACGAAATTCGTATTTAGAATAAAAAATGGGAAGTTTTGAGCCCCATATTGACTATATTCCGATCACTTTGAAATTTCGAGTTACCACCCAACAGGGCACGGGTTCAATCCCCCCACTGGCACTTTCATTTTTTCTTTTTTGATTTCACTGGTTTAGGGGTTTTAAATAATTTCTAAATGATTCCCAAGCATTAATTTCTAAAATAAGTCAGCTTTCATCTAATCTAAGCCATATGAAATGAGAATTCACGGTATTAAAACAAAAATTCAATCTTTTTTCAGTTATACCGGAGAATTATATCGACTGTCACCAGGGAAACGTCTTCGGAGGGGTGATGGAGTCATTGCTTCATTCTCTTATGATAACAGAACAAAAACTTTGAATTTTGGCGTCGTTGCTTAGACTTGGTAATTAACACATGAAAGTTGTTCAGAATATTTTTGTATACCGTTCGAAACAATAATAAACCCTTATTTGCAAATATTCACACTACTTATTACTTATATAGACCTTACTAAGAGTTGTTATTTGTTATTGGAACTAGCAGTACAGTATCTAAATGAAGTTAAAAATTTAAAAAAAAACATACCTTTTTGAAAAATCCATTTCAGTCGCATCAAAACTTGATTGATCGAATGACAGTAGTCCGATGGGTGACATTCTGAAATAAGAAATGAAAAAAAAAGTTATAAAGAGTGAAAATTATCAAAACTGAACACAAATGATTGACTTACAGTGCAGTTCAATACAGACAGTACCCCCCCACTAAAAATAGACCCGTTACGATGCTCCGATCTCTCTTCAGAACACCCCCTTTTTCCCTTATTCTTCCCATATCTCCCCTAATACAATGTCCATTACCGAATTTTGTCTTTTTGATGCTACTAGCCTCGTTTTTGAAAATATTGTGAATCAAATGACATTAAGGGAAATGTAAGTTTATCTTTTTTTTCAATTGTGAATTATTTATTTTCCTTCAGATTCAGACTCTCATTATGCTCTTTTAAAACAGCAAATATTGTCAAGTGTCACCTGAGAAAATCAATAAAGTGTCCATTATTTGTGCATACAAGTATAAAAAATACTATCACATTTGGATTTATTCGAAAAGGAAATCATGTTATTCTGATGACATTACAAGATAATAGAGCATCGAATGAAAGAAAATTTGAAAAAGTGAATATTGGAGGAATGAAAAGAGAAGTCAGCAAGAATAAAAGTTACTATGAATTATTCGGAGGCTCTTTTATTGGAATGGTTCGTTTTTTTTATTAATAAACTTCCAGAACCATAATTTATGTGGTAATATAATATACACTATGAATATATATATATATATATATATAAAATATGTATATATATACCAGAGTTGTATGGAGTCCAAATTCCAGATTCCAAATTCCATACAAAATTTTTTGTCCAAATTCCAAATTCCAGATTTGAAATTTTATTCCAAATTCCATATTCCAAATTCCATATTCCAGGTTTTTTTTCTGTCCAAATTCCAGATTCCAAATTCCATTTCAAAAATTTTTGTCCAAATTCCAATTTCCAAATTCCAGAACTGGAAATTTTCATTCCATACAACTCTGATATATACATTACATATAGTACATATGTTACAAATATTATATACATATATATATATTATATATTATATATATTCTATATACCTATTTGAGCCCTCACGGGCTCCAAAGCCTCTGCTTCTATAACGTATGCTTCTTTGGGATTTTTTGACATATATATATATATATATATATATATAATATCTGTATTATATACAGTACCGTGCAATAAGATATACAATTTTTCATTTTTGTCGATAACTCAAGTTGTAGAAATCGGATCAATATAAAATTTTGACAGGATGTTTAGAGTTGTTTCAGAAAACAACTAAAGAGTTAAAATTTTGAAAATTTTTTCGAAAAAATCGAAAAAATCAAAAAGCATATTTTGAGACAGTTTCAAGTAACTTGGAAGTTAAATACGGTCAACTGGAAGCCATCTTGCAATCTATCCGGATGCCTGGGATCCAGGCACTTCTGGAGTCAAACTAAAAAATATTTTAGAGGTTTCATGATGCCAAATACTTTTTAACTATCTATTAAACAATTTTTGATTGCTTCTCACTGTTTGTTTTTGTTTTCCGGTTCTTTGGAGACCTCGGAAGACAGTATACACAATTTCGGCTTTTTGATATTTTTCGAATTTTTTGATTTTTTCGATTTTTTCCGAAAATCTTCAAAATTTTAACTCTCTAGTTGTTTTCGGAAACAACTCTAAACATCCTGTCAAAATTTCATATTGATCCGATTTCTACAACTTGAGTTATCGACAAAAATGAAAAATTGATTATCTTATTGCACGGTACTGTATGTATGATAATTTATATTATATAAGCTGAATACCATAATATTTATTTTTCCAGCGCGTTAACTACAGACTAATTTTGGATCACATCACTAACCTATTTCGACAAGATATTGACACATTGTACAGTAACGACCCATGGTTTCAATCGAATGTCACCCTAAAATATAGTCAATCTCTTCGGATGATATATGTTGATTACTATAGACAATCAGAATTTGCTGATCACGAAATCAATGGTGTTGTCAGAACGAGAGGCTTGCAATTATGCTACTATCTTCCGAGCAACTATGATTGGACTCTGACAAGAGATTACGAATATATCTGAGTGAAAAAAGAGTGCCTTTTGAAGATGGAAAATATTCTTCACTTGGCAGAGAGAAGCAAGGAACTGATTCTAGACAAATCAGTGATCTATTCATATAGTCTCAACACTTTCGTTAAATATTGGTTGGACCACCGTATCGATAATTTGAAATTTTTAACGATTCGAATGAGATGGTTCGCCGAAGCTTCGATTTTTAATGGGATTGAGTCAAGAATTACGGAGACGACAGAAGTTGTCAATTATAGGAGGTAAGTCAAAATTTCCAATTTTTTAAAAATCTAAAATACGGATTTAATAGTCAAAAGTGATAGAAAATCAATTTTCGGTCAAATTTCGAAAATTCAAAATTTTACTAAAAAATTGAAATTTTTGAAAATTTGAATTTTATTTTCAGTTACACCGGAGAATTATATCGACTGTCACCAGGGAAACGTCTTCGGAGGGGTGATGGAGTCATTGCTTCCTTATGCTATAATCCCAGAACAGATACTTTGAATTTTGGCGTTGTAGCTGTCGAGTGATAAAAAAGTGATATATAAAGTTGCTCAGAATATTTACAAATACTATTTGAAACAATAATAAATGCTTATCTACCTTCTCTATTAAATCACGTCTGTGAATATTCATAAATACTATGTATAATAGACTTACATATATAAAATATTGCAGAAACTTTTTTTTACTGAAAACAAGTTTTTTCGGGAACCAATTTTTCTTTTGAGTACGTATTCCTTAGATGAAGCCTAACTCCGTTCCTATTGTAGATACAAAAAAGCGTTCAACTAACAAAATATAGCTCTTTTTAAGCTGAGCAACTTATTAGTTGACCGTTTTTTTATATCTCTCATACTAAGAAAGATATCCAGGTTTTCCCTAGCTACAGTAGGAAAACCAAGGATTTTTATAAATTTATAACAAAAAAACAGCATTCTACAGTTTATTTCTCTAATAAACCCAAAAAAAGTTAAATGTATTTTTGATTACACACACAAGTCCTCTTTCCTATTATTTCTTTTCATTTTTCTTGGATCTTTTTCTCGACGATTTCGTCGAACACTCCGAATCAGATTTCGAGGAACCAAGTTTTGATGACGTGGCAGATGTGGTGACGTGGATGTTGACGACGTCTTCTTCTTTGTCTTCTTTTCTTGCAAACATAGCCACAGAACAGAAAATTGAGCAGAGAATGCCAGTGAAAAGGACAAGGGTGTAGACGTACCAAGGGAAACTCGATGATTGTTTAACAAGTCGATAGTACTGAAAGAATTGGGATTACTGTAGATAAAAAAGAAAAAACACCCGGAAATCGCTTAAAATTCATCTAGAAACCTAAAAACCCAAAAAGCAAAAAATTCAAAATGAAAGTGCCACTGGAGGGATTGAACCCGTGACCTGTTGGGTGGTAACTCGAAATTTCAAAGTGATCGGAATATAGTCAATATGGGGCTCAAAATTTCAGAATTTTTAAGGGAGTCACGAATTTCATGCTTAGAAGCTATGAAAAATTGATTTTCAGTCAAAACCTAGATTTTCAAAATTTCAACAAAAACTCAAATTTTCTGAATTTTTGAATTTTTCCAAATATAGCTAATACGGGGTTCAAAATTCTAGATTTTGCATGAAAAAACCAAATTCTACACACAGAACCCCTAAAAATCTCATTTTCAGTGAGATCCGGAAATTTCAAAATTTTACCAAAATTCAATTTTCCCAAATTTCATATTTCTTCAAATATAGCTAATATGGAGCTCAAAATTTCAGAAATTACATGAAAAAGTTAATTTTCGCTTCTAAAAAATGCCAAAAATCTAATTTCAGGTCAATTCTCAAAATTTCATAATTTTTGGAAAAAAAAATCAAAAATTCCAAAATTTCAAATTTCTCAGAATATAGTCAATATGGGGCTCAAAACTTTGGAAATTACATGAAAAATCTAAATTTCACACCAAATACCCCTAAAAACTTCATTTTCAGTAAGAAATAAAATTTTCAGAAAATTCAAAAATTTTGAAAAAATCCAAAATTTTCAAAATTTGCCAATTTTCCAAAAACTTATCAAAACTTCTTATAAATTAGTCCAGAGGTAGTTTAAGACAGTTTCCATGCCAAAAAACCTTCTAAAAACCCCCAAAACCCCCCAAAAACTCACCACTTTCTTCACAAAAGTGATCGTATTATTCTGAACCTCGGCGAGTACGAGTACGGTAACATTGCCACCAGTCTCCACTTTCTCTACCATTTTCCATTGAACCATTTCGATTGCCGCATCGCATTGCTGATCAAGATCCCTGCCAAGGTGAGTGGCGTCGAGGCATCGTTGAAAATCGACGACACATTTTTCGTGACGATTTCCAGGGCTACGGTAGCAAATGTCGAAATTCAAGGCGCATGAGGCGATGGTAGCTGGAATTAGACTACAAACTACAAAATTTTTTCGAAAATTTTTCCGGAAAAAATTCAAAAAAAATTTTCGAAAAATTTTCCGAAAAAAGTTGACGAAAAATTTTTTCGAAAATTTTCCGAAAAAATTTTTTTCTCTAACTCAAAAACCTACCGTACTGTTTTTCACAAGCCTTATACAACTTCTCATACTCTTCAGTAATCGACGGAAACTCTTCAGGAAGTCTTTTGGCAGGGTCCACTGGTGACTGACTAGCTGCATTATAAAACTGCTCTCCGTATCTTTCGACTAATCCACATGCAGCCAGCGTTTGTTGGGAGCAATTAGCCGCATTTAGATTGTGTTTCACGTGGTAACTCATACATCCACAGAAATCCTGATCACATTGCGAACGACCTCTCTGGTTACTGTAGCAATCGTCGTGAATTGCACAACAGTGGTTGAAATCGGCTGGAAATTTATGGGAAATGCTTGGAAACTATTTAGAAATATTTGAGAGCTCCGAACCAGTGAAAACAAAAAAGACAAAATCAAAATGCCACTGGGGGGATTGAACCCGTGACCTGTTGGGTGGTAACTCGAAATTTCAAAGTGATCGGAATATGGTCAATATGGGGCTCAAAACATCGGAAATTGCATGGGAAATACGAATGTCATACTCAAAAACTCCAAAAACTCCAAAATTTCCCATTTCTCTTGTAGAATACAAATTTCCTTACTAGAAGTCATGAAAATTCCGATTTCACTCAAAACCGACAAATTCAGAATTTTTCGAAAAATTTGAAATTTTCGAAATTTTTAATTTGTTAAAATATAGTCAATATGGGGCTCAAAATTTTGGAACTGGCATGAAAAAATTAACTTAACATTCAGAAGTCATGAAAATGAGGATTTAAACCAAAACACAAAATTTCAGAATTTTGCCTAAAAATTGAAAATTCTGAAAATTTCGATTTCCTCAAATATAGTCAAAATGAGGCTCAAAATTCTGGATTTTTCATCAAAAATCTTAAAATTCCATTCAAAACGCCTAAAAATTTCAATTTCAGTCAAATCCGAAAAATTCAGAATTTTGCCTAAAAATTGAAAATTCTGAAAATTTTGAATTTTTCAAATATACTCGATATGTGCTCAAAATTTCCGATTTTTTACATAAAATCTAGAAATCCCATTCGAAACCACCTAAAAGTTCATTTTCAGCCAAAACCTCAATTTTCAAAGTTTTCATAAAATTCAAAAATTTCGAAAAGTTCGATTTTTCAAATATAATCAATATGGGACTCAAATATTTCCATGTTTCGCATAGAATCTGGCAGTTCCATTTAAACACCCCCAAAACTTCGATTCCCCCCAAAACTCGGAAATTCAAAATTTTCCGGAAAATTCGCAATTTCTGAAAATTCCGATTTTTTCAAATGTGGTCAATTTGAAGCTCAAAATTCCCAATTTTTCCTGTAGAATCCAAATTTTCTACTCCCACAACTGTTAAAACCCTAATTACCTGCAGCCAAAGGACACGCCTCATTCATTCTCTGAATGATCTGATCAGATACATAACCAGGACCAGGTCCACATTTCCATAAATCCTTTGGAATACCAAAAAGAGCCAAAGTGTCTGTAGCAGGAGAAGAAGAAGATACTTTCAAAGGAGAAGGAGACGGTGGAAGTTGCATTCCATGGATCATCATGGGAACAATGAGAAGGAGGAGGAGTGCATGGAAATTATGCTGAAGAAAAGGGATTACTGTAGGTACCTTATAGAAAACTCACCATTTTTCGAGAAGATTCTAACGAATATTCGACAGAAAAGTGTGGAATACAGGATTTTTGGCCCCCTGGGGACAGGATGGAACTCCACGTGGCAAGGGGAGGTCAAGGTTAGGGAAGTCACGCAAGTTTTCTGGAAATTAATCTTTTTTTCTATTGAAAGCACGTAAAAAGCATCTAGAAATGATTAAAAACCCCTAAACCAATAAAAACAAAAAAGAAAAAATGAAAGTCCCACTGGGTGGATTGAACCCGTGACCTGTTGGGTGGTAACTCGAAAATTCAAAGTGATCGGAATATAGTCAATATGGGGCTTAAAATTTCCCATTTTTCATGGAAAACACGAATTTGATACTTGAAAGTGTCGAAAATGTCATTCTAGATAAAATCCTGGAGTTTCAGAATTTTCAGAAAATTCGAAAATTTTCGAAATTCTAAATTTTTTCAAATATAGCTCAGATGGAGCTCAAAATTCCGGATTTCGCATGAAACAGCCTAATTTCTCAACAAAAAAGCTTAAAAACTTCATATTCAGGAATAATTTGAAATTTCGGAATTTTCCCCAAAAATCAAAAAATTCTCAAAATTCAAAATTTTCTCAAAATATAGTTGATATGGGGCTGAAAACTCCGCAGTTTTTATGCAAAAACTGAGTTTGATATCGAAAAGCTCAAAAATTCCACTTTCAGTTTCAGAAAATTTTCAGAAAATTTCAGAACTTTCCTGAAATTCTGAAAAATCTGAAAAATTCATTTTTTGTAATATAGTCAATCAAAGCTTAAAATTTTGGAAAAACAATTAAAAAAAGAATTTGTTAAATAGAAATGCTGGAAATAAAGTTAGGGATTTTTTTCTAGCAGAAAAATATCTTTAATATGAGGAAAAAGAAAATCTTGAATGTAACATACTAGATCAAACTTAAATGTTGCAAGAATGAAACGTTGCCTTAACATCTATCTTCTTTCTTTTTTCAGTCTTTTTTTTTCCTTCTTCAAACTGAGTCCTCCTTCCTTGCTCTAATCCTCTCTTTGTTCCATGCTCTTCTTCTTGAACTTGCTGTTCTTTTTTTGCTCTAGGCTGACGTTGCATTACTTCCCCTACTTATATCTTCTTTTTCTTTCAATTTGATCTTTGATATACAAAAAACGCTTTTTGGAATAATTTCAAACCATTTTAACTGGTAATCGAAAAAAAAAGGACCAAAATTTCAAAAAACTCAAATTACCCTAATCTAGCAATGAGTGTACTCATTCAAACCGGCTTAACTTCCTGATTTCAAAAATAAAAAAATTTTCATGATCGGATAAAAATTGACTAAGATACGGTACTTTTTGTGTCTTCTATTTTTCTAATTTCGTGTCGTCTTGCTGTAAACACCAAACCAAAAATTTAGAAACTTTATTTTGTTTTTCTATTGAGATCATAAAAAGAGATGATTTTAGAAGGCTATTCTACATAGTTCAATAATGATAATCATGAGAATCCGACAATCCGATGGAATTTTTGGCGGATTTTGTCTCCAACCATGGAGCATTGAAGTCATGGTACATTGGTTCAGCGAGCCATTTCTGGAAAAAAATTGATTAGGATAGTTTAGAGTGCAAAAATTGAATTCAACTCGCCGAGAGCTTCAAAATGAGTATAATCATGACTAGATTCCAATGAATTCCGATTTTGATGAGGGTTATGCGCCTTTAAAGTCGGGGTGAGACCCAAAAATGAATTTTGTCAGAATATAGGCTTGTGGATACTTTTGTGAACCGGCTTGATGAGCTTATTTTGAATTTGTTAAAATTTCTGAGTTAGCACAAAAATAAACCGAGATACGGTAGAAAATGTAATTTCGTGGTGGGACCCAAAATACGAAAAAATTCAAAATTGTCAGAATATAGTCATGATTATACTCATTCGAACCGGCCTAATTAGCTGATTTTAAAATTGCTAATTTCAAAAAAAAAATTAAAAATAACAAAATTACGGTCGAAAAACAGATTTGTCCGAGAGGAGTACAAAACCGAATATTCAAAAATTCTTCAAACCTGGTTATGATTATACTCATTCGAACCGGCTAAACCTGCTGATTCAAAATTTATACTTTTTGAAGCCTAAAACTCATATTTGGCAAAGTTATGGTAGAAAATGTATTTTCGTTGCGAGACCCAAAAATCAAAAAACTCAAAATTTTTCAAATCATATCATGATTATACTCATTCAAACCGTTTGACTTGCTGATTCCAAAATCACAGAGAAAATTGAGTCAGGAGAAAAATTGACCAAGATACGGTACATTTTCATATTTTCGTGGTAGGACCCAAAATTCCAAAAAAGTCAAAATTACCGTAACCCAGGCATGATCATACTCATTTGAAAGCTCTCATTCTACTGATTTCAAAAAAAATTAACCCCCAGTGCCCCAAGGATTACTGTACCGATTTAATAGGCGGAATGAACTCCATTGCCACTAGACAGTAGTAGGTGAGATAGGCGATGAAAATGATGTAGAGAATGGCGGAGACTACAGTAATCGGAATGGAGACGGCGTTGTATCCGAATTGAGTTCCGATCCAAGAATACAAAAAATAAAAGTTGATGAACAGAATAATCAACGAGATTACGATAGATACCGCTTTCGAGACACTGAAAAATTTTTTTTCGAATTTTTTTTTTTGGAATTTTTTGAAATTACCTGGCCAATCTGTACTCAAACATGATATTCCGATCGGATACAAATGTCAAAACTGGAATCAAAGCGAATGGTAGTTGGATCAACTGAAAAAATATTTTTCATGAGGCAAAAAAATTTTTTTTTGAATTTTCCCGCCGAAAAAAACTTACCTGTAGACAGTTCAAAAAGTCGTTTAGACTCGAGATATTATCAATTCCACCGGAGAAAACGACAACGGCCAAGGTTGGAAGGATGGCCAGAGAGCGGGTGATGAGAATACGTTTCCATTGGGGAAGTTGGATTTGGATGAAACCCTGGAGTTTGGATATTGTTAGCATTGAATTTGGGGAGTCAAGAGCTTTCAAATGAGTATAATGATGATTAGGCTACGGTAACTTTGAAAGTTTTCAGGATTTTGGGTCCCGACGCGAAATTGGAAAATACAATAACTACCGTATCTTGGCCAATTTTGAAGTTCAGGTTATGGAAGTTGTATATTTGAATCCAGTAAATCTTAAACTTTCAGAAAAGTACCCACAGTCCTATATTCTATTCATTTCTATTTTTGGCCGACCTATGCGCCTTTAAAGTCGTGGTGAGACCAAAAATGAAATATAGGCTTGTTGGTGCTTTTCTGAACCGCATTGGCTTGCTGATTCCGATTATAAAAAATTTTGGAGATTGGGTTATAATTGAGTGAGATACGGTAGAAAATGCATTTTCGTGGTGGGACCTTAAAACCGAAAAACTCAAATGTGCCGTAACCTAGTCATGATTATACTCGGTCAAACCGACTTGGCGAGCTGAGTTTGAATATATACTTATCTTGCCCTGAAACTCAAAACTAGCGGAGTTACGGTCAAAAATGTATTTTCGTGGTGAGACCAAAATTGTCAAAAACTCAAATCTATAGTAACCTAGCCATGATTATACTTATTCAAACCGACTTAACTTGCTTATTTCAAAAATTTAAAAATTTTCATGATTGGATAAAGATTAACCAAATTACGGTTATTTTGACATTTTGTGTTTTTCTAATTTTTCGGCGAAATCCAAAATCCTCGAAAACCCCTCATGATTATACTTTTCTGAACCGCTTTGACCCCCTGAATCCAAATACCGTACTCCCATACCTCCATAGCAAACTGTCCAGCATATGTACCGGTCATCGTCGACGATTGTCCACACGCAAGAATTCCGACTGCCCATACATAAAGGGCAAAAATTCCAAAAGTGCATCCAAGGAATATTCCAGCATGATAGATATCCGATTGAATCGGATCGTCGTTTGCCGGAAATTCTGATTTGTAGAAATTGGGCATGTCGTTATGAGTATTGTTGTAGCACACGTCTCTCTGAAAAAAATTTTTTTTTTCGATTTTTTGATTTTTTTTTGATTTTAGGGTACTGTACCTAACCTACTATAAAGAATACTGTACCTCAAACTGCTACAGCTAATAAAAATTTGAATTTTCAAAAAAAAATTTTTTTCCAAAAATCACAGCTAAAAAAATTTTTTTTTTGATTTTTCGAAAATTTTTCTGTTCTAGGGTACTGTACCCAACCTACTATACAGCATAGAGTACCTTAAACTTTTACAGCTATTAAAAATTAAATTTCTTTGAATTTTCCAAAAAAATTTTTTTTTCTTAAAATCCAACTCACAATATTATTATTGGTCTTCCCGTACATTCCCTGGGCGAAAACCGAAATGACGAGAGTGTTGATGATGAATGAAACGAAGAGAGCAAAAGCGCTTTCGATGAAAAAATATTTGTTCGCTTCTGTTACCTTCTCCGCTCGACGACGATCCACTTTTCGAGACTGAAAGAGGAAAAGTACAGTAATCCGAGATACGGTAGTCCGGAAAATTACAAGGTTTGGTGATTTGGAATTAGCTCGACGAGAGCTTTGAAATGAGTATAATCATGATAGGGTTACGGTAATTTTGAGTTTTTTTGGGATTTGGGTCCCGACACGAAAATACAAAAACGACCGTAATCCGGATAATTTTGCGTTTTTTAGTACAAAAAGCATACAGTTGGAATCAGCATGCTAAGCCGGTTTGAATAAGTATAAACATGACTAGGTTCCGACAATTTTCAATTTTCTGACAATGGGTCTCGCCACGAAATCATAAAACCTACCGTAACTCTCTCATTTTCGGATTAAAATTAAAATTTTTGCTATATTCGAAATCAGGAAATTAAGCCGGTTCAGAAAAGTACCCACAAGCCCTGGTTTCAAATATTTCATTTTCGGGTCTCGCCACGACTTTAAAGGCGCACAGCTATGCCAAAATTCAAAATGCTCCAAACCTGGTCATGCTTATACTCATTGTAACCGTCTTGACGAGTTAATTCTAGTTATATAATTTTCGTTGTTCAAAACTCAAAATTGACCGAGATACTGTAGAAAATGCATTTTCGTGGCGGGACCCAAAACACAAAAATGCTCCAAACTTAGTCATAATTATACTCATTTTGACCGACTTAATTTGCTGAATTCGAAAAAATTATTTTCAAGATGATAGCAATAAAAATGACCGGGTTACGGTAGTTTTGGCACCCGAAGTGGTCATTTCCAAGAATCAAAAAAGAGGATTACTGTACCTTGACAAGTGCCGAATGCAAATAGAAATTATGTGGCATGATGACTGCTCCAATGATAGCAACTCCTTGCATCACCTGATTGTTATCACATCCCGAGCACCATGGAACGAACATTCCGGAGAACATTTTACCCTGAAACTACAGTATACCTTCTATGTCTACAGTAATCCTTTATTACCGCATCCGGAGCACTGACTCCGAACTCATATCCGAAGGTGATTGCCATCATTGTGATGAGGAAACAGAAGAATGCCTCGAACTTTCGGACACCGTATTTCTCGAGAAAAAGGAATGTGAATGTGTCACAGATTGTGATAAGGACTCCAGCCCACAGGGGAATTCTGGAAATTTTTTTATTTTTTTGTTTTTTTTTCTGAAAATCGAAATTTTTATTTTTTTTATCTTAAATCTACAGTAACCTTCACAAAAATACAATATTCGCATTCAGCTCGTTAAGCCGGTTTGAAAGAGTATAATCATGACTAGGTTTGAAAAATTTTCGAATTTTTTGGCATTTTGGGTCTCGCAACGAATATACATTTTCTACCGTAACTCGGTTGATTTTGAGTTTTAGGCTTTGAGAAAAATATAGTTATAATCAGCATGCTTAGCCGGTTCAAATGAGTATAATCATGACCATTTCCCGATTATTTCTAATTTTCCGGTTTTCGTGGCGGGACCCAAAAACCAAAAAATTCAAAGTGCTTGGAACCTAGTCATGAGTATACGCATTCAAACCGGCTTGACTAGTTGATTCCAAAAATAACAGTTGCGAATGAAAAATCTCAATAGTAACAAAATTACGATCGAAAAACAGAATTGTCCGAGAGGAGTACAAAACCAAAAATTCTAATTTTTTAAATCTAGTCATGATTATATTCAGTCGAACCGGCTTAATGAGCTGAATCTGAGTATATAATTTTCATCGTTCAAAACCCAAAATTGATCGGGTTACGAAAGAAAATATGTTTTCGTGGTGAGACCCAAACCAAAAAATTCGTCCAAACCCCATCATGGTTATACTTTTCTGAACCGCACTAACTTGCTGATTTTGAATTTTCTATTCCCAAAATTCTCCGGGTTCCGGTACCCTCAAAAAATCCAGAAATTAAACTTACGCTCCATTAGAAAGAAGATAAAAAGAGATGGCTGTTCCGATGACTTCTTGCATATCACTTCCCACAATAGCACTCTCCACTAGGATCCAGAGTACTAGTCTAGGCCATTTCGGATAATAAGAATACGCCACTTCAGCCATATGTTTCCCAGAGACGACACCAAGACGGGCGGCCAGACGTTGGAGGAGGAGACCCATGATATGAGCAATCATTAGGACCCAGATGAGTTTGAAATAAGAAATGGCACCTGCTTGAAGGTCACTTTCTATGTTTCCTGGGTCCAGATAGGCAATCGACATGAGGAAACCGGGCCCAGTGAAGGCCCATAGCTTACGCCAACTGAATAGGGTCTGAAAATTTTGAAATTGATTTTTAGTCTGAGCAACTTTGATATTTGGATTCAGCTCGTCAAGAACTTTTAGAAAAGTATAATCATGCCTGGGTTACGATAGATTTGAGTTTTTTGACAACTTGGGTCCCACCACGAAAATACATTTTCTACCGTATCTCAGCTAGTTTCGATTTTCAAGCATGGAAAAATATATGTTCAGAATGAGGATCTTAAGACAATTTGAATGACTATAATCATGACTAGATTCCAATCATTTTGAATTTTCATGCGCCTTTAAAGTCGTGGCAAGACCCAAAATCAAAAATTGCTCAGAATATAGGCTTATGGGTACTTTTCTGGAAGCACTTGTTTTATTCATTCTAAATATGTTAAAACTTCCAGAATTGGATAAAAATCGACAGAGATACTGTAGAAAATGTATTTTCGTGGCGGGACCCAAAACACAAAAAAATCGAAATTGCAGTAACCTAGTCGTGGCTTTATTCATTCGTACCGGTTCAGCACTCTGATTTCAACAATATAGAAAAATACAATTTAGGTAAAAAACTGGCCGAGATACGGTAGAAAATATTTTTTCGTGGTGAGACCCAAAATGTGAAAATATTCAAAATGCTTCAAACCTAGTCATGATTATACTCATTTCAAAGCTCTTGGCGAGCTAAATTCGAATTTTCAGTTTTTGTAGCCTAAACTACAGTAAGAAAAAAAAATTTGGAGAAAAAAATTCGAAAAAAAATTTTTTTCGAAAATTTATTTTTTTTCAAATTTTTCTTTTTTTTTCAAAAACTCACATCCGGTGCATCATCAATTTCCACTTGGATCTCATATGTCTGCTGAGCTTTGCGCATTTGCATAGGCTCCTCCTCCCCCTCAGCAGGCACTTCCACAACCTCCTTCTCTGTCATTTTTGAATGAAAATTGGTGGTTTTTGATGGTTTTTGATCAGCTGAAAACCTGAAAAGTAGCAAAAACAACCGTAAACTGATAACAAATTCACACATTGTTGATGAAAAAAATTCAAAAAAATTTTTGAAAAAAAAATTTTTTTTTTGAAAAATTTTCCAAAAGCATTTTTTTCAAAAAATCAAAAAATGTTAATGTTAGGCGTTTCAGGCCCTGTAAAAATGCTAAAAATTCCGAATCAAATCACAATTTATACTGCAAAATTCTCCAAAAATTTTCGACGAAAATCACGAAATTATCAGTATTGTCGATGAACTTTAGGCGCTGGCACTTCCAGAGGGACGAGAGAGTACTGGGAATCAAGAGACGCAGACACTTTTCATAAGCTCCGCCCACTTTCAACCTCTAATTTTTAATTTATTCACGTTCACCTGTCTCTGCGTCTCTTCGGCCGATCAAAGTTGAATGAGCTCTTATCATTTTACGTCGGATGATGCTGGAGGAGGAATACGGGAGGAAAAGAGAGACGAAAAAGGAATTGTGACGGAGAACCAATTTCTATAGTGGACTTTAGTTTTGTCACCAATTCCCCCCACTTTTTTCCGGAAAAAATTGAAAAAAATTTTTTGGCAAAAAAATTTTTTCACTTCGACCGAAAAAAAATTCCAAGGTACAGTAACCCTACCTGAGTGTAGTTTTCCTGAATTCAGCTAGTCAAATCGGTTGCAATGAGTATAATCATGACTAGGTTTGAAGCATTTTGAATTTTTTGGTTTTTGGTCTCAAGAAATGAAAATACAAATACTACCGTATCTCAGCCAATTTTGAGTTTTGAAATTTGAAAACTATATATTTAGATTCAGTATGTCAAGCCGGTTTGAAAGAGTATAATCACGACTAGGTTTGGAGCATTTTGAGTTTTTAGATTTTTGGGTCCCACCACGAAAATAAATTTTCTACCGTATCTCGGCCATTTTTTGTCCAAACTCAAGTATCTTTGTATTTTTGGAATTAGCATTTCAAGCCGGTTCGAATGAGTATAATCACAATTTGGTTACGGTAATTTTCAATTTTTTGTGTTTTGGGTCCCACCACGAAAATACATTTTCTACCGTACCTCGGCCAATTTCAAGTTTTGGACAATAAAAGCTATATATTCAAAATCAGCTCATCAAAACGGTTCAAATGAGTATAATCTTGACTGGTTTTCTGAAAAATTTTGGATTTTCAGATTTTCAGATTTTAACAAAATTTCGAAAAATTGACTTTATTCAAAAAATATTTTTTTAGAAAAATTCAAAAAATCGGAAATTTAAATTTTCAAGAAAGATGTGAAAAACGATTGGAAATGACTAGAAAACACCCATAGAAAAAGAGAGATTATAGATTATTGTTTCGGGAATTGATGATGATAGTACATTTGTGGGGTACTGTAGGTATACGGTACCGAGTTGGGCGGTGGGAAACATGGACTTTGGAATGGTGTTGATTGAAGAGATGGAGTGGCTGAACACATTCCACATGATCCACTGTCACAGCAACGAGTCGATGATGGAGATGGAGATCCGGAGAGTTGGTAGTTGAGAGTGGCGATGTATCTGTGTACATAATATTTTTTATTTTTGGATTAGTATCACTGTAATGGGGATATTCAAATAGAGCTCGACGAGAGCTTTCAAAAAAGTATAATCATGATTGGGTTACGGTCATTTTTAGTGTTTTTTGGTTTTTGGGTCCTACCACGAAAATACAAAAACTACCGTAACTTGGCTAATTTCGAGTTCTGAGCTACAAAAATTAAATACTCAAAATCAGTGAAATGAGCCGGTTCTAATGAGTATAATCATGACTAGATTTCAAGAATTTCAAAAATTTTGAAAAATTTTGGTCTCGAAGCGAAAGTTGAAAAAAACTACCGTATCTTGGCTTATTTTAATCTTATAAAAATATAAACTACATTTTCAGGTTTAGCAGGTCCGTACGGTTCAGAAAAGTACCCACAAGCTATGGTTTAAAATTTTTAGATTTTTGGGTCCCACCACGAAAATACACTTTCTACCGTAACTCGGCTTGTTTTGAGTTTTGGGCTACAAAAACTATATAGACAGAATCAGCTCTTCAAACGGGTTTGAATGAGTATAATCATGACTAGTTTCTAAAAATTTCCAATTTCGATTTTTGGGTCCCACCACGAAAATCAAAAAAGTGGCGTATCTCCGCTAATTTTTGTGCAAACTCAGAAATTCAAACAGATTCAGAATCAGTATAACAAGACGGTTCAAACAATAATAATCATGACTAGTTTCTAAAAATTTTTAATTTCGATTTTTGGGTCCCACCACGAAAACACATTTTTTACCGTATCTCAGCCATTTCTTGACCAAACTTGAAAATTCAAAAATATTCAAAACCAGTATATTAAGACGGTTTGAATCAGTATAATCATGACTAGGTTCCAAGAATTTTTATTTTTGCGCAAATCGACCCCCCCCCCCCAAACTCACTCCTGTGCCTTTCTGAGTGTCTCGATCTTTGTCATCTTTGGCTCATCTGGAAGTGATGGAAGTATCTCTCGAAGAGTCTCCAATGCGTCATTCAGACTGTTCATTCGACGTCTCTCACGGGCGTTTGCCTGAAAGTGCCCTTATGTTAGGGGGTGCCCTTATAATAGAGTATTACCTTATCCCTTCTCACTGTTTTTGCTCTTTCGATTGTCGCTGGACTCCGTTTTCGACATCTATATCTTCTTTTCTCTCTTTTTACTGGGACTGCTCCACCGTCCGATGGGTTTTCGGATTCCTGAAATATTATTTTCGAAGAAAAATTGGATTTTGAGTAGTTAGACCTACAGTAACCCGGATAAAAATATGATATTCAAACTCAGCGGGTTAAGCCGGTTCAAATGAGTATAATCATGACTAGGTTACGGTAATTTTGAGCTTTTTTGGGTATTTGGGTCTCGAGACGAAATTATGAAAATACAAAAACTACCGTATCTCAGCCAGTTTTGAGTTTCTGGAGATAAAAATTATATATTCAAATTTGAGAAGTCAAGGCGGTTCAAAAGAGTATAATCATGACTAGGTTACGGTAATTTTGAATTTTTGAGTCTTGGGTCTCGGCACGAAAATACAAAAACTACCGTATCTCAGCCAGTTTTGAGTTTCTGGAGATAAAAATTATATATTCAGATTTGAGAAGTCAAGGCGGTTCAAAAGAGTATAATCATGACTAGGTTACGGTAATTTTGAATTTTTGAGTCTTGGGTCTCGGCACGAAAATACAAAAACTACCGTAACTCGGTTCATTTTAAGTTTTGGGAAATATCCAATATACAGAATCAGCAAATTAAGCCGGTTCCAATGAATATAATAATGACTAAGTTCTGAAAATTTCAAAATTTCCAATTTTGGGTCCCGCCACGAAAATAGAACAACTACGGTATCTCCCTTATCTCAATAGCTATCAAAAAATGGTCAACTAATAAAATTTAGCTCTTTTTACGCTGAGCAACTTACTAGTTACAACTTTTCAAATAGCTCTTATGGTAACCGAGATACGCTAATTTTAACGGACAAAAATTACCCAAAGAAAAAGAAAAAAAATTACAAAATCCAAAACTAACCTCATTTTTAGTGGAAACCTCTTGATGATGATGATGCAATCGATGATGTTGATTCATGAAGTACTCCTGATGAAACATGACGAAGAAGACAGTAGGAAGACGCCTTCCTTAATGAGACTAATCTAATAGGCAGATGGAAGAGAAGGAGGAGGAGGGGGCGGGGCTTAGAAGGGGGCGGAGCCTAGGTGACATCTCATTATACAGTTGCAAAGAGGGGGTAAACAGGAAGTGAATGCGAAGATTTCACACCTCTAATGACTAGAACACCGATTTCAGAACAGTGGTTATTTTTAATTGCCCATTGCTCAGCTCAAAATAGAGATAGGAAAATGAAAAATGCCTTAAAACAACTGGAATATTATGAACTACAGTATGCTAAACTGAAAAAACCCGAAAATTTAATTCTAAAACAAGAAAACTGAGAAAAAATGTGAGTAACACCCTTTACCGCGATGAGAAGGGGGTCAGGTAGCCAGAGCACGACTGTCTTTTTTGAAGTACTGTAACTTTGTTCAAAATTAAGTTAGAGACTTGGTTTTTGGATCAAGATGTAGAAAATAACAAGGGCTAAAGGATTACGGTAGTTTTGAAAATCTAGCTGTTAAAATAAAGGTTTCAGGATGCTTATTTACCACTAAATTTTTATTTTTAATAAAATCAAATTTTTCAAAAAAAAAATTTTTTTTTGACGAAAAAGTGTAGTTTGTAGTCTTCTAGAAATTTTATTATCCGAACAGATCTGTAATAGTCCTGATTTACAACGAAATATGTATTACGGAAGACAAAAACTACGCATTCACATGGGTGCGAGTGTCGGTATACCTCTAATAACCTCTCGATTGGACCCGTATAACAGGAAGTGACGGTGGAGATTCTACAGTCGGTTGACACCCTTCTCCCAGGAGGAAAAAACAACAAAAAATATTTTTTTCTGAAAACGTCTACCTGACCCCCATCTCATCGCGGTAAAGGAGGTGTTGACTGTTCAAACCTTCCTGGAGACCCCTAATATCAATTTCGTTTTTTAGTACTACCGTAATCTTTTAGGCCTTGTTTTTTCACATATTTCAATCCAAAAACCAAGTCTCTAGCTCAATTATGAACAAAGTTACAGTACTTCAAAAAAGACAGTCGTCCTTTGGCTACCTGACCCCCTTCTCATCGCGGTAAAGGGCGTCACTCCAACTCTTTTAACTTGCAGATTTTAAATATCAAATTTTTCAAAATATTTATCTAAGCATACTGTAGTGGGGGGTGTTCTAGTTGTTTTAAGCTAAAAACGAGGTTGCTTGGGCTATTTTAAGCTGAGCAATTGCTGCTTGAAGTAAGCATCTCCCTAGTTTTCCTGAAAAATCTCGATATACATCGAAAAGCGTCAAAACTCGTCAAAACCGTCTCTCTCGTGTTCCTTCTCTCCCTAATAGCCTAATTATCACCCAAAACGGAAGCCATCGATGAAATAGAGAGAGTGGGAGATGAGAGACGCAGACACAGAAAACCATGAATTTCAATTAATTGCTCGTGAAATTGGTCAGTTTATGAGAAGAAGTGAAATGATTCGCTATGATGATTCTGAGAATGATTCTAAGAATGTTGGAAACATTTTTTCTGGTGAACTGAAAAAAAATAATTTTTTTGTGAGTAAAGCCATTTTCAAATGATTACTGCTCAGCTTAAAATAGAGATAGAAAATTCATTTTTGGCTCAAAATAACCAGAAAAACGTGAACTACAGTATGCACAAATTCAATTCTAAAAAAATCAAATTTAAAATCAGCAAGTTGAAAAAAATGGGAGTAACATCCTTTACCGCGGTCAGAAGGGGGTCAGGTAGCCAACGGACGACTGCCATTTTAGAAGTACCGTAACTTTGTTCAGAATTAAGCTAAAGACTTGGTTTTCAAACGAAAATGTTGGAAATAACAAGGACTAGAGGATAACTGTAGTTCCGAACAGCTAGAAATAAAAATAGGGGTCCCCAGGAGGGTTTGAAAACCCCATACCTCCTTTACCGCGGTCAGAAGGGGGTCAGGTCAGGTAGTGAGGGGTCGGTTGAAAATTAAAAAGTAGGAAATTACAAGGACTAAAGGATTGTCGTAGTTTTGAAAAGCTAAAATAAAAATTTGGGTGTCCAGAAAGATTTGAAAATTACACCCTTCATTACTAAATATATTTGAATTCATCAGTTTTTAGTGTTCCTTTGGGAATTCCCTCATCATTTTTTTCTGATGATTTTTATTGCTCATCCTTCTTTTTGACACTTATTCCTCTATAGTAATCCATCACTCTTTATGAGAGGAGAGGGGGACACATTGTAAATCTACCCCCTTCTCCCGTCCTATTGTAGGGTCCCTAGGCACTTTTAAATCAAAACAAAAAACTAGACAGGGTTAGGTACAGTATTTCAGACTAGCAACTACAAAATAACGAAAATTGGAAAAACCTGAAAAAAAAACCAAAAAAAAATTTTTTTTTCGCCTGAAACCACTCATGCTACTTGACCCCCTTCTGACCGCGGTAAAGGAGGTATCGAGTTTTCAAACCTTCATGGAACTCATATTTCTATTTCAAGCACCATAGGACTACCGTAATCCTTTACTCCTAGTTATTTTCTACATTTTAATCCAAAAACCAAATCTCTAACTCAATTTTGAACAAAGTTACAGTACTTCAAAGAAGATAGCCCTCCTCTGGCTACCTGACCCCCTTCTCATCGCGGTAAAGGATGTTTTCTTTGATTTTCTCATTTTAAATTCAATTTTTTTTAGAATTTTCAACTATGCATACTGTAGTTTATGGTTTTTTGGTTGCCCACATTATTAATAACCCGTTATTTAGGTACGGGGGGAAAGTAGTTCGACAAACGAGAGGTTATGACATAATCTGGTTAGTAAGGTAGTCTCACAAAGGATTAGGTGACATGATTGTGGAGGGATTAACTTGGATATAAATATATATGCTTTTATATAAACATTGACACCTGTTCTCGTAAGAACGGGGGTATCAAGGTGTCTATTTGTATGATTAATTAGGGGGAGGATTCGGACTATGAAAAAAAGGAAAAAGAGTTTTAAAAAATTTTTATAGTTATTTTCAACTAATAAAAAACAACTACAGTACGCCAAATCCTAGAAACTTTGAATCTAATTTCAGAAAATCAAAGAAAACGCCCTTTACCGCGATGAGAAGGGGGTCAGGTAGCCAAAGGAAGACTGTGTTTTTTGAAGTACCGTAACTTTGTTCAGAATTAAGCTAGAGACTTGGTTTCTGGATAAAAATGTAGGAAATAACAAGGACTAGATGATTACTTTAAAATTGGAAAAAATAAAACTAGAGTTACCAGAAATTTAATTTCTGGTAACTCTAGTTTAATTTCTGGTAACTCTAGTCATTTTCTAACACCTATAACTCAGCTTAAAATGGACCTGGCGACCTCATTTTTAGCTTAAGACAACCAGAACACTCTGAGCTACAGTATGCCCAGTTGAAAATTTCAAGAAATTTAAATCTAAAATGAGAAAATCTGAAAAAACTGGGTGCAACATTCTTTACTAATTTTTTATTAAAAAAAAATTTTTTTTTGCATTTTGAAAAAAAATATTTTACAATTAAATAGATGTATAATATTACCTAATTCACCTATTCACTGCTTGCTCATCATAATAATTTCCCCCCTAATAAGTCAGGTGTCCCCTCCTTCTCACTGTTACGTCATCATTCAATTCGAATGACTCCCGTCTCCGATTGCCGCTAATTTCTATTGGATTACGGTAATCGGAGATTGTTTTTTTGTAACATAGAACAAGCTTCTTTTGTGTATGGAATAAGGTGGTGATTAAGATGGGTACATATTTTTTGTTATTGAGGTTTTTTCCACAAAATGGGTCTGCAGGACAGGGTTATAGTATTCTAGGAATTTTTTGAACTACAGTAATCCACAAAAAACCAAAAAAAAATTTTTTTTTCAACTGAAAACCACTACCTGACCTGACCCCATTTTGACCGCGGTAAAGGAGGTATTGACATTTCAAACCCTCCTGGAGACCCGTATTTTTTTATTAGCTTTTCAATACAACAGTAATCCTCTAGCCCTTGTTTTTTCCTACATCTTGATCCAAAAACCAAGTTTCTAACTTAATTCTGAACAAAGTTACGGTAATTCAAAAAAGACAGTCCTCCTTTGGCTACCTGACCCCCTTCTCATCGCGGTAAAGGGTGTTACTCCCACTCTTTTCGGCTTGCTGATTTTAAATTTTGAATTTCTGGAATTTTCAACTAGGCATACTGTAGTTCACGTTATTCTGGTTGTTTTGGGCCAAAAACCGGGTTGCTACGTCTGTTTTAAGCTGAGTTACAGGCATTTGAAAATGGCTATGTTCGAAAAAATATTTTTTCCAAAAAAAGGATTACTGTATTTTTTCGAAAATTCTTTTTCTATTAAGATATCCCCTTAATTACTATTATTCTTCTAGAACAACCCCCCGCTGTCAACTTCTTAAGACCGTTTAGAGAGTCTCTTTCCCTGTCAAAAGGTGGAGGGGGGTCAAATTACATAATGTATAATACGGGCGGCCCATTTATAGAAGAAACGAAAGGAATTCAAACGACCATCAAAAAATGACACAAAAGGGCGGAAATCTTGTGAGAAATGGAATTTTCGGAGTAGGGGGAAATTATTATGAGCAATTTTGAATTTTGAGAAGGATACGTGGATTTTGGGCAAAGAGAGGGGCTCGAATCGAAAAATAACAAGAAATACAGTAGGATAATAGGTGAATGTTTTACAATTAATTGGAGGGGAAAAGACGGAATTTTTGAATTTCAAAATATTTGAAATTTTGGGGAAAAAAATTTTTTTTTGAAAAAAAAATTAAATTTCAAAAAAAAGTGAATATGGTTAGGGAGGGAGAGAGAGAGAGACGGCAGAGAGAGTGAGAGAGCGCAGAGAAATCGATTTGGGAAATTCAAAAGTCCGCCTTGTACTGTACATTTGTGTTGACTCCGTGGACCGATGTGGAGAACGAGCGGAGTTGGACCTGAAAAGTTAAAAATTCCAGATTATTGGCCGAAAAGTCATTGAAATGATGTAGAAATAGCCGGATTATTGTACTTTTATGCATAATTTTGTAGAAAAATGAAAAATAAAATTTTTGAATTTTTTGAAAAAAAATATTTTGAATTTTTCAAAAATAATTTTTTCCAAAAAATTTTTTCAAAATACAACAAAATCCTCATTCACTTACCGTTTCGTGATTCGGAATCAAGCATGCTCCACTCTCTGTCCAATCCTCTGGTGCTTCAGTCTCTTTTCCAGTGTAAATGAGAACGTCGAACGAGACTGGCTCTTCCAAACATGGAAGGAATGAGACGGAGGCCGTGATTTGACTGCAAAACAATGGGGATACTGTAGTTACTCTTTAAACTCCAAATTTCTTCTTTAGAAACCCAGAAAATGCAAAATTCTTAAAATCCTAAAACTCGAAAAATCAAGCTTCGGGGCTATTCAGAGACTTTGAACCTATTTTTTAACGTTTAGGAAATTCTTGATCACATAAAACGTCCATTTCAGTCTATTTTGTTTCGAAATCCGCTAATTTTCAAAAAAACCTTTAATTTTCTACTAAAAACCAATTTTCCAGCCTATTTTAGCCCACAAGACCCCCAATTCTCCCCCTAAAAACTCTACTTTTCGGCTCAAAATAATAAGAATTTCATCTTTTCCATATATAATACAAATATAATTGAGGATCATCCTCTTCCTAATATCCTCTTCTCCCCTCCCAATTCCATTCCACACCAATTAGTCAAACAAAACCCACACACGTCTGTCGCCAAAAAACGGACACCAGATGACGGTTTTTTCTTGGGTTTAAGTGTGTGTGGATTACTGTAGATCAGGGAAGAGGGCACACACAGTAATCTAATAACTAAAAAGGGGCTTTCGGAAGGGGAAAAATTAATAAAATCGAGTTATTTTTCTGGCGGAAAATAACTCTTTGGAAGAGAACGCCTGGATTTTAGAGAGGGAAAATCCAGTAAAAACCACAGGTTTCCAGTTGAAAATCCATTTTTCAACGAGAAATCTATTCATTTTTGGTTTAAAAACCCCTATTTTTCTCTCAAAAATGGCACTTTTATGGCCAAAAAATGAAGAAATTCCTTACCGAAGAACATCGCTCATTTCCTGTCGAATCTTCTTCTCGTCCTTCACGCGATGCGCGTTTTCTCTGGAATAAGAACTTGAAACTTTTGGAAAAGTGCTTTTTTTCACTTTTTTTTCCTGCTAAAAACTCAATTTCCCCTTCATTTTTCTGCTAAAAACACCGCTTTTTGAACCAAAAACTTCTTTTCTAGGTAAAAAAGCAATTTTTAGGCTGAAATAAAACCGAAAAACTCCTTTCAAGGGCTTCCCAACCACCAAAAACCCATTTCCCATCATATACAAGTTCGCAAAAAAGAAACTTCCCATGCCGGGAATCGAACCCGGGCCGCGTGGGTGAAAACCACGAATCCTAACCACTAGACCACATGGGAGGACGAGCACAGGCAAAGCGCCACATGCGAAGGTTAGCCTACGCGCAGGCCGCTGACATTCGAAGGGGGAACTAAACGCAGGCCTACTGGCGGTCTGCTCTTCGCATGTTGGCGGTCTGACCGTAGCCTACGGGCGGCATTTTCCCTGCATTTGGACCCCTCCTTACTCGCTTTACTTTCTCATAAAAACAATAGCAAAACACGTTTTGAACGGTATTATAGGTTTATCTATTAGAAAAAATTCGAAATTTACAATCGAAAAATGGGAAAAATAGGGTGAACAACAGAAAATGAGAGAAATAATTTATATAATTTACTCCTTGGAAACTGCTCCCGGCTGCTATTCATCTATCGTTCCCTGTTAATAGGCTCCTTGTTGTTCACAGCTCACCGACGAGTCGTCGACACGAAGATGTCCTTTCTGAAAATGCGTTTATGAGATTGAGTTTTATAGAAAAATATCTCTTACCAGTGACGAAGTCTGAAATTCCGTCGGGAGGCTTATCGGTTTCTCGCTCTGTTTGGTGGGGGCGGTCTCCTGAAAAAAAGAAATAAGCTGAGATGATGTTACTCATTTTTCATACCTTCTGTAGACTATTGTTTCTTTTGATGAGCCGCTGGCACCCTGTCGTTCACTGATGAGTCGTCGCCACGTAGATCTCCTTCCTGAAAATGAATTAATGGGATTGAGTGGCATTGGAATTGTATCTTACCATTGACAAAGTCCAAAATTCCTTGCGGAAGCTTGTCGATCTTGGGTTTTCCTCGCGGCGATTTACTGGAAACACTAAATTAGATTAGAAAATGATGCGTTTTATTACCTTCTGTTGATTAGTGTGTCGTTAGATGAGGCTCTGTCGGCGACTTGAGCGGTTCCATCATCTCCGAAATCGTGTTTGAGAAAACCTGAAAACAGTTATGTGATGTTTTTTCTGAGAAATAGACGATAAAAGAGTTATTAAAGCACGAGATCCACTTTTAAAACAGAAGAAGAGCAATTTTCCTTAGGAAATAAGGATACTTCGAACAAAAATCCCTAAATCTGTTGAAAATTCCCAAAAAAGCGTTTTTTTGCCAATAACTCGTAGAAACTGTGTGAAGATACTTGTCAAATATGCAGAATAATTTTTTAAAACTATTTTGACAAAGAAAAATCAAGAAAGTAATAGAAAAACAACGAAAAATGAAGAAAAATGAGCTGAAATGACAAAAGAAAAACTTAATTTTAAACGCCGCGCAAGCGGGATTTCGGAGCATCGTTGCCACCTGTTGAGCTGTAGAGAGCAGAAAGGAGCGCTAACATGCGAAAAACAGGCGAAGAACATGCGAATGGGAAAATGGTATTTCGATGAGGAGATAATGTCAAATGAATTTATTCCGTCTTATGAGTAGTTTTTGGTTGGATTCTATACTTTTTTATGAAAAAGGGAGCAGAAGCGCTAACAGGCGTAGAATAGCCTATGGGCAGGTCGCTAATATGCGAAGGGCATTCAACGGTGAAGACTTGGAACTGGAATCACCTTCGCTTCTTAAGACAAACTGAGTTTTCCTATTTCATTTTTTAATATTGGAAATGCTAGATCATATTTTCTAATGTATATCCAATCCTAGGTAGACTAGTCATCTGAAATATGAAGATGGAATAGGCAATCTATTATGAAAATGGAACTGATCTAAACGAGAAATAAAAATAATCGAGAAATCAATGAGAAACTCAGTTTAAGCTTGATATTGAAGGTTTCTGCTATGGGCTGCTTGACTTCTAAGTCCTCACCTTTGAATGCCCTTCGCATGTCAGCGGCCTGCCCATAGGCTAATCTACGCCTGTTAGCGCTTCTGCTCCCCTTTCCATGAAAAAAAGAATCAAATCAAACCAAAACTTGCTCAGAAGACGGAATAGGTTCATTTGACATCATCTCCACATCAGAATACCATTTTCCAATTCGCATGCTCTTCGCCTGTTTTTCGCATGTTAGCGGTTCTTGGCATTTTTTTTTCACCCACTCCGGTTTTCGTGCGCCAGTAGATATGTTACACGCATGCTCTTCGAATGCCGTGTTTTTTGACTAATTTTGATAACATTTTTTTCACCTACGTTTCGCATTTGGCGCTTCTTCGCATGCTCTTCGCATATTCTTTGCATGTTAGCGCTCGCTCGCCTGCGCTTCGCCTGATATTCGAATGTGGCGCTTTGCCTGTGAGAGGAGAGGCGGCGGAGGGCGTAGATATTGCGGCGGGCGAGGGGGGCGTCTGCGGGAAGTCAATTTTCTCTCATTTTTTGTCGGAGAAAATCACTTTTTCGTTAAGAAACAGCAGAAAACCCGAATTTTCCGGTTGAAAATCCGATTTCTGACGTTTTTCAGCACTTTCCGAGGCTAAAAATGAGGTTTTTCTAATGAAAACCCGAGAAAAACAGTATTTTCAAGGTAATTTCATATTCTTCGGAGGTTTGTAACCCACTTGTTCCGGTTCACCGGTGTCATCTCTCTATTCAAAAAGAAGAACACCTGGCTACGTGTGTGTTGCTTCTTCTATCCATTTAGGATGATTACGCAATCACACAGGGAGGCCGCTTGAGAAGAAGGAGAAGATGAGTGAGAGAGAGAGAGAGAGAGAGAGAGAGAGAGAGAGAGAGAGAAGGAGGTTAAGAGGAAACGGATACTTGGCTTCTTCTCTCGGTTCAAGTACGCTTGTTTTCCGAAAGGATTATGACGACGACAGCGACACCCTGTTGTGTTTTTTTTCGATGATGACCCTCTTGTCTTCCGGTCAGTAACAGGTGAGAAATGAGGGATTTGACTTCCGGAAAACACGGATTTCATGGTGAACCGGGATTTTCAGGCATTTTCCAGTAGAAAACCGGGTTCTACAACGTATTTTTCGAGAAAGACAGATAGTTCAAAGCTGGATTCAACTATGACGATTATAGAAGCTTCCAGATAATTCTGAAGCAATTTTTGAGACAAAAAAACGGATTTTCAGCGGAAAACTCGGATTTCCCACAAGAAAATCGCGGTTTTCAACGAGCTGTTAAGAGAAAAATTGCAAGACGGATAACAAGGATTCCAGTAGCTTCCAGACGATTCTGAAGCCATTTTCAGCGATTCTGACTTCAACAGCGCTCATTTGGTGCCGAAAAACGCGGTTTTCACGAAGAAAATCCAGGGTTTAAGGCATTTTCGGGGTGGAAAATCGAGTTTTTTTCACTGATTTCTAGGTGAAATGATGGAAGACGGATAACGAGGATTCCGGTAGCTTTCAGACGATTCTGAAGCCATTCCGACCTTTTAAGCTATTTTTTTAAAACTAATTTTAAGCAAAAAATCGTCGTTTTTACGATAAAAAGCTGTTGTCAATGACAACTTATCATCTTGAAAATTCACATTTTGATACTAAATTTGAAATCAACTTCTTTTGATGATTTTTGCATCAAAAACTATGTTTTCATTCTAAAAACCAGCATTTTTTGGTTAAAAAAACCTAATTTTCGACGGAATTTGAACAAATACGAGTAAAAATATGCTAATCGAATTCCGCCGACTCTGCTGAGAATTTCTTCGTTTCTCAAGCCAATTTCAGCAATTCTGACCCGTTTTAACAGGATTTTGCATTCGAATGAGCTATGTTTAGCAGTTTTACACGAAAAACTGCTTGTTTTAAGCTTTTTTCGCGGAAATTGGCATTTTTTCCCGCAAAATTCGCTTTTTTGGATTTTCTTCAAAAAAATTTGTTTTTTTCACATTTATTTGTTTCTTTTCCAGTTTTCCACATTCTCTATCGTTTCTTACCCCTCCTCGGCGAGATCTTCCGTATGAATATCGAATTGCCAACGCTCGACGACTTCCTTCGTTTTCACCTCCGAAATCACCATTACGAGTCGTTTCAACTGCTTTTTAGCCAACCAATCTGCAAAATATCGATTTTCTGGGGGTTTTAAGACACAATTTACATTCAACTTGATGGAGAAGAGGGTCCATGAAGGCCTGAAGCTTCTTTTCGTGGGTTACGAACAACGCCAGCCCGTACTTCTTCTCTCGTTTGAAACTTTCGGCCGGGTAGAGAGCACGTTGATAGAGGATGCTGTTGATCCCGAAATCTGCAGAAAAATAAAGGTTTTAACAAGAAAAATTAGGAAAAAACATACGGAAAAACTCCTTGACCAGCTGAGCGGATCCCTTGAGCGAAATTGCGTTTTGCGTCTTCACATCCGTCATTTTTGCACTTTTTATCGTTTTTCTTTGCTGAAAATCAATAAATAACGTTGAAAACCATTAAAAACGCGAGAAATGAGTGGAGAGAGATTCAAAAAGAGTAGTTTGGCGGCAGAAACGGGAAACACGCCAGTGCACGGACAATGCGCCAGCCTGACACGTTTCTCGATACTCGGGGGGCCCGTGCACTTAATTAATTCCTTCATCGATTTCCGTTAAATTTCAAGGATTTTTTCTGTTTTTTCTTGAAGTTTCTTTTAAAATTCAAGCTTTTTCTTGTTATTTTTATCGTTTTTCGTCAGAATAATGCAAAAATTCTGTTAAAATTTGGTTTTTTTCAGATGAATCGTCTCGTGGTAATTTCAGCTCGCCGAATGGCTTCAGCTGCTCCGAAAACGAGCACCGGAATCGAGCACGCCGAGAAGGCAAAGCAAGTCGCCGGTTCGTGACGAAACATTTTTAAAAACCGAAAAATTGTGAAAAGCTAGATTTTTTCCAAAAAAGCCTTGGTTCCCGCGAATTTTTTAGTTTTTCAAGTGTAAAGCAGATTTATTCGATTTAAATTCCTTTAATAATGAGCATATAAAGCTATTTTCATCGAAAAATCAGTAGTTTCTCGTCCGGAAAATTTCTTCGCTTTTTTCAGTAAAAAATTATTTTTCCCCGAAAAATCCGATTTTTCTAGATAAAAGTCATTCAAAAGCAATCTAAACTCCCAAATTTCATTTAAAAAACCCCGAAAAACCTTTATTTTCGACAAAAAATTGATAAAATTGACGAAAAAAATCCGAGCCGCAACGCAACTGCTCCGCTACTGACGACATTGAAACCTGGAATGAAAATCACGGAAATTAGGTTTTAAGATGCGATTTTCTTCAGGATTTTGGTTTTTTCCCTGAATTCAGGCTATAAATCCTATTTTTTCTGTTAGAAAATCCATTTTTAGCCTGAAAACCCCGTTTTTGACCAGAAAAACTTATTTTTCGGCTGAAAACCGTCTAAATTTTCAGGCGGAAAACCGGACTGGAGTCTGTACAAATGCGACGACTACCTGAAATTCGACAAATACTCGTACGCCCACGCGGAGATCACAATGAACAAAGCCCGCGTCCCACAGCCGACCAATCGAAAGGCCGACGTTTTGCCCAAGGTTCGGGCCTAAATTCTGGATTTTTCTAGAGTTTTTAGATACTTTCTTCTTCGAGTGTGTTTGCCCCCTTTTTGTAGACTTTTCTGCCAGATAAATACTTTTTTCTTTTTCTTCCTTCCAGAAAGTTCTTTGTTGTCATGGCAGTTACCATGTGAATATATTACCTCTCTCTCTTCTTTTTCTTCTCTTCCGGTCGCTATGGAGACGTCTTCCACGCCTTCTTGACATTTCACATGTCACATTTCATTCATTTATTCCCACCGCTTTCTTCCACTTTACTTTTTCTCATTTCTAGCCTACAAAGGCATGGAAAACTAGTTTTTTCTCTTGGAAATTGGATTTTTTCTAGATTTTTGGGTTTGTGATTAGGGTTTTTGTATAGAAAAGTAGGGATATGCAAAGGAAAATATCCTAAAATCAGAAATTTTATTTTAAAAATCGAGATTTTGGGATAAAATCAGTTTTGAACCCTTCTTCGCGTTGAAAAACACCCGGAAGCAGCTGTTTTCCTTTAAAAAAAACTGCGAATGAACACTATTTTTAAGCCGAAAATTGGGAAAAATTCGTATTTTTTGACAAAATAAGCCTTTAATTCCTCTTTTGTTTTCCTGCCAAGCTGTTGAAAAAATGTTTTTTTTCGCATTCTTAAGAAATGATAATTTTGTTATTCTTATTTTTCCAAATTCTTTGTCAAAAAAAATTATCGAAAACTCGAGAAAAATTGAAATTTTTAGCTAAAATCTTGGAATTTATTTTTGATTTCAGTCAAAATTATTAAAAAATAACCAAAAGTCCCATGAAAAACCACCAAAAACTAAATACTAGAACCTTCGATTTCTCATTTATTCTAATTCAATTAAACAGAAAATAATCAATAATCCCTAAAAAAAACCACAAAAATTCGGGGTTTCTCGAAAAAAAATTCAAAATTTCGTATCTTTTTCAAATTCCGCCGAAAAACTTGAATTTTCAGTCTAAAAACTGTGGTATTTTATTCATTTTGATACAATTAAACGAAAAATCATCAGAAATCTCGATAAAAGCCGAAAAACCGAGATTTTTCAACAAAAAACCGAATTAAACTTTGACCGCGACGCGAACCGCGCCGCTCCTAGCGACATAGAAACCCCATTGAAAAAACTCCGAAAATCCATCAATTTTCATCGAATTTTTTGCAGAAAAAGCGGCGATGTTTTATGAAGGAAAAGGACCGGGCGAAGGTCCGACAGCCCAACAAATCGCCGAGACGTTCGACGGCGGAAATACGGATCGAATCGAGTATTTTTTCTCGACGTGGAATTTCTCGAACTCCAGTTCGACTCGTTTCGATATGGATTTACAGAATAAAAATGTGAGGGTTTTTAGAAAAGAAAAAATATTATTCAAAAGAAAAATTTTTTTTTCCAAATTTTCAAAAAAAATTTTCTTCGAATTTTTCAAAAATAATTTTCTAGGCTCTCGGGGAGGAAATTGCAAAATATGTGGCTAGAGATGAATTGACAGCGATTCTTCTGGAAACTGTTCGACTAATGAGTCGGGATAAGGAAGGATTGGAGGTAAATTCAAAAAAAAATTTCAAAAAAAAAATTTTTGAAGACGTCAAAATGGGGAGGAGAAGGATTCTGGAGGATTCTAGATGATTTAGAATTCTCCAGAATCTTCTAGAATTCCTCCTCCCCTCCTCCCCAAAATTCTGTAATTCCAGGGATTCCTAAACGTTGAACTGTGCAATCAGGTCATCTATTTTGCTGGACTCACCCGAAGAGAGACCCCGCCTTCTAAGTTATACGGTAGGCTCTCTAGGCCACGCCCCCTTTCTACCGTATCCTAGTTTCAGCATTGATGGAAGCTCAGAAATGTCTGATCAACACAATGTTCCACTCGAAACGAATGAGAGATCAGTTTTTGTGAGTACCAAAAATGAGTCTCCAAAATACTCAGAATGGGCTAATTAGTTGGTGCAAAAAATTTCAGCTCGATTGGAGCATTTTGAATTTTTTGATGCAAACTCGCTCTATTGGACGTTGACTATAACTTTGTTTGGAATGCTTAGATTTGGCTCGAAACTAGCAAGAATACTAAACTTAGTCTCAGAAACCTTTACGAAAAATTTCAGCTCGGTTGGAGCCTTTTGAGTTTTTGATGTAAACTCGCTCCACCGAACTTTAGCTATAACTTTGTTTAAAACGGTCGTGATTAGTTGAAAATTTCAGAAAATACTAAGAATAATGTACAAAATGAATTTCAGCGCGAATCCAAAAAATTTTATTTTGAAAAATTTTAGAAAATCCGAAATTTTCAAAAAATTCAAATTTACCCAAATATAGTCAATATAAGACTCAAAACTTCGGATTTTACGTGAAGAAAACGATATTCATACCTTTAACCCTTGAAAATAGGTCCAAGTGGTCAATACAAAAAATTCTGAATTTTTGAAAAAAAAATCTAAAATTCTGAAAAATTGAAAATTGTCCAATTATAGTCAATATGGAGCTCAAAACTCCGGATTTTTCATGAAAAAGACGAAAAATAATTAGAATTGCTAAAAATGGGTGTAACTGGTTGAAACAGGAATTTCAGAATTTTTGAAAAAAAAATGTGAAATTCTGACATTTTTTCGAATCGGCGTTTTTCGGAATTTTGGCTTATTTTAAGCCAATTATAGCTATTTTATAGGGTTTGGAGAGTTTTTAATGCTTATTTTAGGTCCTTTTTTGACTTTTTCAGCTGTTTTACAGGCTGCCATAAGGAAAATGAGAAATTTTCGTTTCAAAAAAATTCAAAAATAACCTCATATAATCTTACAGTGCGAATCCAATCCACGCGGAGAATCTCCGTTTCTATCTCGGCGAATTCTCGGACGACCGTCGAAAAGTGTGCCCATTTCCGTGGATTCGAGAGATGAACGCCGCTCAAGCGTCGGAAATCTGGTTCTTTTACAATCGAGTCGCGTTCATTGCCACGGCGATGGATAGAGAATTTCAGGTACGGTATCGTTGGTTTTAGGCCCTTCTATTGGAGGTTAGCCTATTTCAGGCTGTTTTTAGCTTTTTCACCTATTTCAGACCTTTTTTTGCAGAAAAAATGGGCAAATGAGCCGGGATTAATTGACGATTTGATCTCCGCCGTCGAGAATATTCTTGGAAAAGAGACACTTGGAAGACAGGATTTGAACAGAGCCAATGAGGCACTCAAAACGTTTTTCAACGTTTTCTGCCATTTTCATAACGATGTTGTTTCTATTGATGAGGTAAATAGGGAGACAATTATTGAGAGTACTGTAGGAAAGCTTGAACTCCTTTTTTATATAGAGAAAATGAGATTTTGGATTTTTGAAAAATTTCACTTTTTTTGAAAATTCTGAAATTTCAGTCTCAACCAGCTAGCCCTATTTTCAGGGGGTCTAACTACCGTAATCGTCTTTTCCACAAAAAATCCGAAATTTTGAGCCCCATATTGACTAGGTTTAGACGATTTTGAAGATTTTCGGTTTTTTGCGATAGAGCGAACTTGCATCGAAAAATTAAAAATGCTCCAAATGAGCCGAAATTTTTTTACGTCTGCCTTAAGGTGGTCTCAGCATGTTCTGAAATTTTGAGCTAAATCTGAGGTTTTTGAACGGAGCTACAACGAAAGTCCAATAGAGCGAATTTTCACCAGAAAATTCAAAATGCTCCAATCGCTTAGAAATTTTTAGTGTATATTCCTAGAGCAGCTTCTAGTATTTTAACAAGTTTTCTATCTTTTCCGATAATTTTAAACAAAGACATAGCGAAAGTTCAATAGAGCGAACTTGCACCGAAAAATTCAAAATGTTCCAATTGAGTTAAATTTTTTGTGCGGATTCCTAGAACAGCTTCTAGTATTTTAGCAAGTTTTGAACCTTTTCCAATGATTTTAAACAAAGTTACAGCCAAAGTCCAATAGAGCGCACTTTCCTCAAAAAATTCAAATTCCAGAAACACGCGAAAAAAGTGACTCGTATTCTTCGCGAAATCATCTGTTCGGATACGGTAGGCGAAGACATGATAATGTCAGCAATCCACGCAATCTCCGTCCCACCCCTTCCGATCGTTCTCTCCGTCTGGTGCCAGGATCCGAAGAATACGGTAGGAGAAGAGGATGATGACGTCATCGATTTGGTCAGAGACTACAAGGATATGCATCTGACGGAGGCGATTCTAATGGCATTGGATAGACAACTGAAGTATGCAATTCATCTTCTGAATACGAAAACACCGGTCAATGGAGTGAACACGGAGGCGAATACGGTCACCGACCTTTGTGGACCCTATTTCCAAGCACTCGCAAGACTTTGTGTCGAGAGTAAACACGCAAGGAGATACTGTAGAATTAGGGTGAGCAATCTTGAAATTTTTGGATTCTTTGGGTTGGAAATAGGCTTTAACTCCCCTTGGTTTAGGTTTTTATGGTCCAATCTACTTGAAATCTATCCCAAAATACTCAAAATAGTCTAATTAGTCAATGCAAAAAATTTCAGCTCGATTGGAGCATTTTGAATTTTTTAAAGCAAGTGCGCTCTACCGGACTATGGCTGTAACTTTGTTTAAAATGCTCGTAGCTGGCCCAAAATTTGTCAGATTACTGTATACAGCTCCTGAAGCATATACAAAAAAGTTCAGATCAATTAGAGCATTTTGAGTTTTTCGATGAAAGTGCGCTTCACTGGACTTCCGTCCTAACTTTTCTCTTAACCGTCGGATTTAGCGCGAAACTTTAGAAAATGCTTTGATTAGAGTTAGAAGGCCATTCAGGCGATTTGAACATTTTTTTAGTTTTCTGAAAATTTCCAAAAAATTCTGAATTTTTTCGAATTTATCGAAATTTCAATTTCAGTCAATATGAGTCTGAAATCGTGTAAAAAAGTGAATTTGAATGTCAAAATTAGAGAAAAAGGGTTTTTATATAAAAAAAAAAAGCTAAAAACAGCAAAAAACGTAATAGAAACTAGCAGAAAAGTGATATCAGGGGGAACTAAACACGTCTAGAAATACCCTCACAAATCGGATGTTTTTCCAATTTCCGGTGTGTTTCTATCTCTATTTTCAGTTTTCTCTGTTTTTGACGTAGAGATGGGAGAGAGAGAGAGAGAGAGAGAGAGAGAGAGAGAGAGAGAGAGAGATCACACGATTTTCAGCTGATGGGGTTTCTGAGGCTATTTTTGGAATTTATGTGGTTATAGATTATGTTCAATGATTAGGAAGCTCAGGTGATAAAAGAGAAAAAGCTCCGCCCCTTTTTTTCTCTAGAAGCTTCTATCTTCTCCCCCAAATTATTTTATAAAGAAGCTTTTTTCCAGTTGAAATGGTTGGATAGCTTAATTTAAGGTAATTTTAATTTTTTTTAGCTAAATAAATTTAAGCTGAAAATGGTCAAATTTTTTGATTTAAAAAATTTTTCAAAATACATGAAAACATTAAAACTAGTTTCTATAGACACGTTCCAGTATATATTTTTCAAATCGGAACTCGCCAAAAAATGATTTTTGTAATAAAAAAAAATAAAGTATGGGAGGTTTTTTTTGGATTTTAAGACGATTGGCATTCACAGAAATTTTAGAATTTTTTCAGTTCATCAGATAACCCTATTATAGGCGCACTGAACTTCGCCCTAGTAATCGCTCTTCTAATTTTTTTTTTGAAAAATAAGTTTAGCTAAGGTGGTTAGACCAAAACACTCCTTAAATTGAAAAAAAACCTAGCTCAAGGCTTATAACACATTTGAGACCATTTTCATCCCTCTCTGCTTCCAGGTAATCCCCCCTCTAGTAGCAGATGAAGTGAAAAAGCGTCCAGAAGAGCACGATTCCCTTCGCGGACGAATTGTTCGAATCATGATGCTTCCATCGGCGACAAAAGACGTCGCATCGGAATTCCTATTCATTATTTGCAAAAGGTCAGTCAATCGAATGATCAAATACGTTGGATTCGGACATTCGGCTGGTCATTTGGCTAATATGGGTCTGTTGGGACAGATTAATCAACCGAAACACGCATCGGATAGTGAGGACAGTGAGACGGAGGATTATAATAAAGTTCGCGATAAGTAAGAATTTCCTTGGTTTTGAATACCGATTATTCTATTTTCCAGCGTAAACCCGGTAACCGGTGCCATGTACCCACCTGATCATGGAAGCGCTCTCGCCGGAATGACCGATGCGCAGAAGGAGTTTGAGGCGATGAAACTGGTGGATGCGATGAATAAGATGATGGATGCAGGTTGGTAGAAGGGTTTTTTTTGGTTTTTCCACAAAAATCCGGAATTTTGAGCTCCATATTGACTAGATTTGAAGAGTTTTGAATTTTCCAAAAATTTTGAAATTTTCGTTTCGACCCTTTAGACCCATTTTTAGGGGTTTTAACTACCGTCGTCGACTTTATCACGAAAAATCCGGAGTTTTGAGCTCCATATTGGCTATATTTGGAAGATTTTCAAAATTTCGAATTTTTTTTGAAATTTTTGAAATTTCAGATTGACCGCATAGAATGGTTTCTAGGGGTTCTGACTACCGCAATCGACTTTTTCACCGAAAATCCGAAGTTTTGAGCCCCATATTGACTATATTTGGGCAATGTTGAAATTTTGACAAATTTTAAATTTTTTCGAAAATTCAGAGATTTCAGATTCGACCACTTAGACTCATTTTTAGGGGGTCTAACTACCGTAGTCGACTTTTCCACGTAAAATCCACAGTTTTGAGCCCCATATTGGCTAGATTTGGATAATTTTGAAATTTTCAGAAATTCAATTTTTGGAAATTTTTCAAAAAATTCAAAATTTTTGGAATGGCTTTGAAATTTTTTCTATAGAGTTCTGACAATATTCTAAACATTTTCTGAAGTTTCTAAGCAAATCCCAGCATTTTAAATGAAGTTATAAGGAAAGTTCGGTAGAGCGCACTTTCTTCAAAAAATTAAAAATGCTCCAATCGAGCTGAAATTTTTTGCACTGACTAATTAACCTATTCTGAGTATTTTGAACACATTTTCAATTAAAAATTCCAGGAATCGTAAAACCGGGAACGATCGGCGAAGACGGAAAAGTCCGAGAAGTGAGCCACGTCCTCGAATTGATCAAAGATGCTCCGGACCCAGAAGAAGGAGGATCGGATTCCGATTAGGACCCATTTTCTAGGCCACGCCCACTATTATTTATAGTCTAAAATCGATCTCTCATCATTTCACCCGCTTTACTATGTACTCACCCAGCCCATAATTCAATCTCAAATTGCATTATTTCTATTTTTATTTGTATTTTGGAATTGTTATCAAGAAGCAGAATTTAATTATGTACAGTAACCCTACCCCTCTCTTACCGTAATTTTTTTGGGAAAAAAATTTTTTCAGAATTTTTTGTGATTTTTACAAAATTTTGAAAAATTCTGAAAAAAATTTCGAAAAAGTTATTTTCTGTTGCCCCGCCCTTCACTTGATTACTTACCGTATGCCCTGATCAGCTAGAAACTTCCGGAAATTTGAAAATTTTGAATTTTTGAGAAAAAAATTTTTTTCGGAATTTTTTTCTTTCCGAAAATACTTTTCTTCCAAAAATTCAAAATTTTGAATTTCCCGGAAGCCACGCCCCCTTTCTCCCCCCGTTTTCCCATTAATTATCTGTATATCTATTTATGTATAGACAAAGTTACATTTTTCTCGAAAATTCTATTTTTCCATTTTTTTTCCAAAAATCAAAAAAATTCAAATTTTCGCAGAAAAATGTAAATAAACCTTATTTTTCGGCTATTTTTAACCGGAAAATCGAGGTTTTAGTCACCGGAAAAGTATTATAAAATTTCAAAATTTTTATCTGATCGATCGAAAAATGAAGAATACAAAAGGCACAAGAAGAACAATTGGGTGACTAGAAAGGCATCTGGGCAATGAATAAGAAGAAGAAGAACTAGAAAATGATGATGAGAAACAGTGAATGATAATAGAAAAAGGAGAGGTAACCCGAGAGAATGGTGAAGAAGAAGAACACGCCAGCAGCCGAGGACTGTGGCAACCCGTCGAGATAGTCGAGAACCTGAAATTAAGGATTTTTAGGCTTAGCAATGGTTTTGAACATCATAAAATACCCCGAATTCCCTAATTTATACATAAAAAAGTGAGATTTTAAATTTTCGAAATTTTTGAAAAATTTCAGATTTTTCTGAAACTCCTGTCTTTTTCTGAAACTCCTGTCTTGACTATTTAGACCCATTTTCAGAGGTTTTAACTACCGTAATCGTCTTTTTCACGTAAAATCTGGAGTTTTGAGCCCCATATTGACTATATTTGAATGATTTTTAATTTTTCAGAATTTCAGATTTTTTCCGAAAATTCTGAAATTCCCGTTTCGACCACTTAGACTCGGGTTCTGACTACCGTAATTGTCTTTTTCACGTAAAATCTGGAGTTTTGAGCCCCATATTGACTATTTTTGGGTGATTTTGAAATTTTCAATTTTTTGAAAATTCAAAATTTTCAAAAAAAAATTCAAGTTTTTCAAATCGCTCTGAAACTTCATACACATACTCTAACAACTAATCTATGCACTTTCTGAAATTTTAAGCCAAATCTGAGCTTTTTGAACAAAGTTATAACGAAAGTTCAGTAGAGCGCGCTTACCTCAAAAAACCAAAAGTGCTCAAATCGAGCTGAAATTTTTATCACCGACTAATTCGACTATTCTAAGTATATTGAACAAGTTTTCAACGCGATCAAGAGAAATTTTTAATTTCCAAAAAATTTGGAAAAATCCGAAAATTCAATTTTCTTCATTTCTAGTGGTTTTCACAGTTTTTACTGGCTGAAATAGCCTTTTTCAAGTAAATTCGAAAGTTCTGAGCCCCATATCGACTAGGTTTGATATATTTCTTCAACTCACTTTAACTTGTTTGACAGTCGAAAGAACCAACTGAAAACGTGGCGATTCGTTGAGCGAGAAGTGGTCGGCCAGTCTTCGGACATAAGGGGAGCAGATCTAGAATTTCAGGATTAATAAAAGTTTAAATTTTTTCAAAAAAAGTTTTAAAATTTTCGAAAAAAATTTCAAAAAATTTCAAAAAAAATTTCAAAAATTTTTTTTCCAAAACTCACTTTTTTTTCCGCTCCATCAGAATGCCATTTGGTTTTTGTATGATTGAACATCTCATTTCTACCGTACCACTCGATACGGTAGAGCGCGTTTCCCGGTTCGCTGAGCTCGTTCATTGTGACGATTCGGCATTGAAGGGCCTTTGGAAGGAGACGTTCGAAGGCTATTTGCATTCGGGAGGCAATGTCTGTTGATGCATCGGAAGAAGAGAATCCCGCTTTATCCAGAATTTCCCTTGGAACTGATTTCCTTATCAATTCCACATCTTTTTGAGAGTATCCAATCGATAGATATAGTCCTGGATAGGTTTCCGGAGCTTCTTCGGCGAATTCACACACGAAGTTTCCTGTTTCACAATAACACGCTCCCCGATCTTTTAGGAATACTCGCTCGCCGAATTCTGCAAAAAAATTCGTCAAAAAACCTATTTTTAGCGAAAGTTCGGTGGAGCGCACTTGCATTTTTAGCGTTAGAAAAAGCTGAAAATTTCAGGGAAAGTTTAGGAATGCTTCCTGACACTACAGAAAAAATTTTGGGAGCGATCTGAATTTTTTGAAGAGAGTTATGGCAAAAGTTCGGTGGAGCGCACTTGCATTTTAGCGTTAGAAAAAGCTGAAAATTTCAGGGAAAGTTTAGGAATGCTTCCTGACACTACAGAAAAATTTTGGGAGCGATCTGAATTTTTTGAAGAGAGTTATGGCAAAAGTTCGGTGGAGCGCACTTGCATTTTTAGCGTTAGAAAAAGCTGAAAATTTCAGGGAAAGTTTAGGAATGCTTCCTGACACTACAGAAAAATTTTGGGAGCGATCTGAATTTTTTGAAGAGAGTTATGGCAAAAGTTCGGTGGAGCGCACTTGCATTTTTAGCGTTAGAAAAAGCTGAAAATTTCAGGGAAAGTTTAGGAATGCTTCCTGACACTACAGAAAAATTTTGGGAGCGATCTGAATTTTTTGAAGAGAGTTATGGCAAAAGTTCGGTGGAGCGCACTTGCATTTTTAGCGTTAGAAAAAGCTGAAAATTTCAGGGAAAGTTTAGGAATGCTTCCTGACACTACAGAAAAATTTTGGGAGCGATCTGAATTTTTTGAAGAGAGTTATGGCAAAAGTTCGGTGGAGCGCACTTGCATTTTAGCGTTAGAAAAAGCTGAAAATTTCAGGGAAAGTTTAGGAATGCTTCCTGACACTACAGAAAAATTTTGGGAGCGATCTGAATTTTTTGAAGAGAGTTATGGCAAAAGTTCGGTGGAGCGCACTTGCATTTTAGCGTTAGAAAAAGCTGAAAATTTCAGGGAAAGTTTAGGAATGCTTCCTGACACTACAGAAAAATTTTGGGAGCGATCTGAATTTTTTGAAGAGAGTTATGGCAAAAGTTCGGTGGAGCGCACTTGTATTTTTTGTGTCAGAAATCTCTGAAAGCTTTGTGGGATACCCTAGACGGTAACCCAAGTTCTCATAAAATTTTTTAAAGATTAATCCCAGCACTTAAAACCAAGTTATAGCGACAGTTCACTGGAGCACACTTGCACCAATAGAGCGCACTTACCGATAGTGGTGAGCGGGGCGTCGCAGGTTCCGTGTTCCAAACACGGCACCGGTTCACACGCCAAATGGTCTTCTGATTCGCATTCACACCATGTGGAGCAACGTCCCGACCAGTCGACGTATTTCTGAAACAGGGTTCGGTAGAGCGTGTTTGTACCGGAAAATTAAAAGTGATCGGATCGAGCTGAAATTTTTATGGCGTGTTGAGGGGCGGGTTTTCAGGTTGGTGACGAAATTTCAGGCGGTTCTAACCACTTTGAATGAGTTATGATGAGAGTTCAGGAGAGCGCACTTGCACGGAAATTAAAAGTTGCTCCGATTGAGCTGAAATTTTTTGTGCAAATTTTAAAGTTTATTTTTGGTATTTCCAACAGTTTCCAGCTTGGTTCAGCTATTTTGAAGCAAGTTATAGGGAAAGTTCAGTGGAGCGCATTTGCAGAAAAATTCAAAGTTGCTTCAATCAAGCTGAAATTTTTTGTGCGTGCTCCTCCGGCTTATTTAAGTATTCTGAACCAATTTCCAAACAGATTCCACGTCTCCGAAGCAACATAAACCAAGAGTCCAGTAGAGCGCACTTACCCTCATGATAGCTCCAATGTGCGTGAAAATCTCTCTTCCATTCGCATCTTTCGTACTACAACCTTCGATAGGGGGCGGAGCATGAGTGGTGAATACTGTAGTGGTTGTGGGTACTGTAGGCGTGGTGGATACCCACGGGGGCGGGGCTTCAGAGGTGATCGGCGGGCTTACTGTAGTTCTGAATTTCGGTTTTTTGGGTGAATCTTGGGATTTCTTGATCATCATCTCTTCTTCCAGTTTTTCCGCCGTTAAATTCTCGGCAGTTTTTTGAATTTTCTGCTCCAATTCCACATTGGCCGCCTCTTTTTTCCCGAATATTCCGAATAAATCCAAAAAACTTGACTTTTTTGATGTCATTGGAGTCATTGTAGTCGTTGTAGTCGTTGTAGTTGTTGTAGTCTTTGTAGTCCGTGGTACTGTAGTTGTTGTCGTTCGTGGCGCCGCCGTCGTTGTCGAAGTTCGCATTCGTTTTCGATTATTTTGTGGTTGGTAGGGTCGATTGGTGGTTTTCGGGGCGGTGGGCGGGGCGAATGTGACCGTAGTTATTTGTTGGTAGTTTATCTGAAAAGTTTCGGTGAAAGAAATTCAAGATTTGAGCGATTTTAACAAAAGTTCGGTGGAGCGCACTTGCATTATGTTGGGCGAAAAGTCTTAGAAAAATTTTGAATAGTTACCATAAATTTTCAGAACGCTCAGAGCATTCTGGGCTAAGTTATAACAAAAGTTCAGTGGAGCGCACTTGCATTTAAAAACTCAAAATGCTCCACTCGAGCTGAAATTTTTTGTGCAGACTCCCACGTTTTATCAAAGTACTATAACGAATTTTGAGCCTTGTACGACTAATTTTGACCGAGTTATAACAAAAGTTCACTGGAGCGCATTTTTATCGGAAAATTCAAAATGCTTCAATCAAGCTCAAATTTTTTGCACTGACTAGTTAGCCCATTTTGAGTGTTTTAAACCAATTTTCAAATAGATTAGACAACTCTTAAGCGACTTATCACAAAAAGTTCACTGGAGCGCGTTTACAATCACATTTCACAAAACACTTTTAGAAGGGTGTAAAAACCTCATTATAATCAAGAAATTCTCGTCGTAATCTTCTCTGAAAATCTGAAAACTCCTAGAATGTTCAAGAAGGGGTACCTACCGTACTATCGGTCCTTCTCATCGGTTCCTCCGTCTCCTCCTCTTCTTTCGCCGGTTCTTCTACCGTACTCGCAACGCGATTCGTCGCGAGACCCGGTTTATTGTATCCCATGATTCTCGAGTATTCGATCATCGCACTCTCGATGCACGGATTCGTTGGGATCATTGAATTCTGATGGGCGAGGCACTGGACGTCGGATAGTTTGCAGAAACACGGTTGTTCGAGGATGGAGGCTCTGAAAATGAGTGCTACAGTAATCCCCGAGAAAAGGTAAAAATATTTGGGGGTAGGTGGACTCGAACCCAGGGGTCGCCCTAACTGGAACGATAGGCAAAAGCGTTGCCGGCTGCGCCAAGAGGGTCACCGAAAAACGAGTGGTGGAAAGCGTATAAAAGCGCGCGGATTTCGGGGGCGCCGAGCTCCCTGGAGCGCGTTTGCATCTTTAAAAAAACCAACCTAGCGGATAGAATAGTTCTTCGGCAATCATCCAATGAAGTCCTCGCACACTCTCCATTCCGTACTGGACAATGTGCGGTGAGAGCGTGTCGAATATGTCGACATCGGGTGTCTTGGTCGCATTTTTGAACTGATTGGGTACACGTTTGCATGAATCCTGATGATTTGTATAAGCATTTCGGATAGATCATTTCCTGGAATTGATTTTCTTCTTACTTTTTGAAATTTTTTATTATTTGGAAATATGAAATTTGGTTTTCTGGTTGCTAAAAGGCTAGAACCATAGTTTACGGGGCTCAAAAAACCTCAAAAACCGTCCAAAACCATCTAGAACCTTCTAGAACATTTTAAAACCACCTAGAATAAAAAGCAAAAGAAAAAAGACCCGGTTGGATTCGAACCCGGGACCTATTTTTTCAAAACGGGCAGCGCTAGCCACTAGGCCACGCGCTCACTATGAAAATTCGGGTGCGAGGGCGTTGATAAGCGCGCGCTTGTCGCTGCCTTGCCGACTAGAGGTCAAGGTTTTTTATTGAAAATTCAAAAATGCGCGTGGAGTATGACGCATTGTGTGCAACCACCAAAATGTAAGAACTAGTGGTTTTTGATGGTTTTCAAGGGTTTTCAGCTATTTTTAAGGTTTTAAGAAGATTTTAGAGGTTCTAGGATGGGATTTTTAGTGGTTTACAGGTCATTTTAATAGTTCAATTGCTATTTTCCCTTCATTCCAAATTCAGTAAAGTACATTTCCTCCCTCTCTTCTTCTTCTCAAAAGAGACTCTCTTTTCCATTTAGATTGCTTTTTCGCCGCCCAGGGTCGGTCCGTCCGTCGGCGGGCGTAAGAATGACAAATGATAGGTGCCTTCCTCTTCTATTCTCTCCCTCGATGAGCTCTAACTTTTTTTTTCTCGCGCCTTTTTCTTCTTTTTTTGTGTGTATGTTTGTAAGAGAGTCCCCCTTTTTTTCACCCAAAATTGCTTTTTTTCTCTCTTTTCGGCGCAAAGTTGAGTGAGGAGTGATGAAGAGCTCAGTGTGTGTGTGGAGAGAAGAAATTGCTTTTTCTAGTGAGCCCCCCTTCGCGTGGGAGGAAACGGAGAAAAAAGAGGAGAAGAAAAATGAGCGTTTCCACAAATTTGGCTAATTAGTAGACGACTAATTGCGTTTTTTCTTTCCTCGGTTATGCAAAAATATGAAGACATTTGAGCCTAATTTGCGTCCAATTAGCAGAGGAAATTGGAGAAAAACTAGTTTTTTCGTGGTTTTTAGGGCGTTAGGGACTTTTAGAAACCTATTTAAATTACGAAAAACTTCTGTGAAACCCAAGAAAACCCTTAAAACCATATATTTCTATATTTTGGTGTTTGCACACAATGCATCATACCTCACGAGCAATTTTGAATTTTTCATTTAAAAAAATGATAGCCGGTCGCCTCGGCGACGGAAAGCGCGCGCTTATCTATGCCCTTTGCCGCGCCTCCACAGTGTGCGCGTGTGGCCTAGTGGCTATCGCTCTCCATTTTGAAGAAATAGGTCCCAGGTTCGATTCCACCTGGGTGGTTTTTTCTTTTGCTTTTCTTCCAAATCAATTTTTTCTTTTTCCAGATCATTCTAGACCATTTGTAGACCATTTTCAAATGATTTCAAACCATTTCCAGCTTTTCTTTGATGAAAAAAATTTTCCCAAAATTTCTAGTGTTTCAAGTACACAACATCACCCAACCAACTAAATCAATTTCCTCTCGTGTCTCTGTTTTCGGCCAATTTCCCATGAATTTCTGATCATTTCGTGGACTTTTGTGGGAAAAAACAAGAAATTCCACTTCGTTCCAAATAGGTCCTCCTTTTCCAAAAATATTATATTTTCTCTCTCTATGGCGGTCAAAATGGAAAATTGAGATGGAATGGATATAGCAGAAAACGAAATTTCCCTCTTCCTTCCCCTCCCAAAAAAAATTTTATTGCCAGAATTTTACGGGCGCCGCGCCACTTTTATTGCTCGTCTTCTTCCAGGAAATTCTCGTTTTCCGGGCGGAATCTATTGACTAGTGCAATGAAGTTAAACGGGTAATGGAAGCGGAAAATACTGGAATTTTTTTGAGAAAAAAATGTTGAGTTTGAAAAATCTGTTAAAATTAGATTTTTTGCGGCTAAAAACTTGATAAATAGGTTCTAAAAATGTCTAAAAGTGTCTAAACCCTTCTAAAATGTCCTAAAACCACCTAAAACAAAAAGCAAAAGAAAGCAAAAGAAAAATGAGCCCTGGTGGGTTCGAACCCGGGACCTATTTTTTCAAAACTGTCTGAGCTAGCCACTAGGCCACGCGCTCAACTTCAAACTTTGGGTGCGAGGACGTTGATAAGTGCGCGCTTCTCGTTACCCTAGCGACCCGGGATAAAGGTCGTTATGAAAAATTCAAATTTGCGCGTGAGGTTCAGTGTATTGTGTGCAAACACTGAAAACCCAAGAACCCTCGTTTTTCACTATTTTCAACCGTTTTTGGGTAATTTTTTTGGACTTTTTTTATTTTCAAATCTGCTCCTTATCAAAATACAAACTACACAAACCTGTTGCGTCAAACAATCCTCATCCTCCGGTGCACAATGACAAAACATAATCGATTCGACTAGAGCAAATGGAACGTACATTGAGAATCGTTGAAGGCTCTGAATTTTTCATTTTTAGCCGAATTTTTCGAGAAAAACGGGAAATTACCGCTGCACACTCTTCCCGTCGACACGTGGCAGCCGTGGAGCACCGTACTCGAAGCTCTCCGAGATGCCATCGACATTCGTCGACGGATTCGCATCGACGAATTGCATCGGGGCACGAGGATCCTGGTAATAACAGTTGAATCTAGGCTAAATTCGTTAAATTCAAAGAATTTGGTGTTTGCAGACAATGCGTTATATTTTACGCGCAAACTATGAAATTTTAAAATTTTTTTGAAACCCCTGGGTCCTGGTGGGCAAGGTGTCAAGAAGCGCGCGATTATCTATACCCTCGCACCCGAAATTTAAAAGTGAATGCGTGGCCTAGTGGCTAGCGCAGACGATTTTGAAAAATCAGGTCGCGGGTTCGGATCCACCTGGGCTCAAAACTTTTTGCTCTTTTTTATAAACCTATTTTAATTATTTCCAGACCACCTACCCTCATCATCACCCTCGAAACCGGCGGATACTGTAGTAGAGAATAATAAAAATAATAGAAAAGTCACTAATATCATATCTCACATTTTCTTTCTCTCACCCGCCTAACACACACACACAGGAAGTGAAAAGTGTAGAGATGGACACACACACAACATTCAGGAAGCGGGGGTCTTCTGAAGGTAGTGGGCGTGGCCTATTCGAGTGCACGTCTCATTTCGTCTGCGTCTCTCTTTCTCTCTCTCACTCGATCGGCTTTTGCACCTTTTTGTATAGAAGTGACACCTATTGTTTCGGTTTTTTTTTCGCTTTTTGTTGTCTTTTTTCTCCAGAAAAAATGAGGGGAAAAAGGAAGGAGAAGCCACCAAAAAACCAAGGATTATCATGTTTTTTTGGTCATGACGAAGGGCTCAACTTGTTTTTTTTTTCGCTTTGTTTTCAAATTTTTCAAAAAAAAATTTCTGAAGAAAACAGTTTGGAAAAGCTTCAAAATTTACGAAAAAAGGTCCGAAAATGGTCGAAAACCATCAAAAACTGATAAAAATAGGGATTTTTGAAAAAATCAAAATTTTGAATTTTCGGATTTTCTACCGTAATCCGGGGGATTTTTGGTTTTTGGACTATGAAAATGGATTTTTTGAAATCAGCAGGTTAAGCCGGTTCAAATGAGTATAATCATGACTAGGTTACGATCATTTTGAGTTTTGACCTACCATGCGCCTTTAAATTCGCTTCGGGACCTAAAACCAAAATTTGATGGAACCTAGTCATGATTATACTCATTCAAACCGTCTTGACGATTTGATTCCGAATATGCTACCGAAAACTAATTCACATCAAAACTGACCAGGTTACGGTGGTTTTTGTATTTTCGTGGCAGGACCTAAAAAAAAAACCTCAAAATCACCATAACCTAGTCATGATTATATTCATTCAAACCGCCTCAATGAGCTGACTCCAAAAATACCATTTTCATGTATTCTAACTCAAAATTCACAAAGATAGAATGTTTATTATCTGTCTGGATTACTGTAGTTCTATGAAAAAGAAATTTTCCTTCGCTTTTTCCAACTCCTAGGACTCAATTTTCACATCAAAACCCTCTAATCTTCAATTCAAAATCAAAAACTCAAGTGGAAAAATGGGAATGTGGCACTTGAAACCGAGAAGGAGCATCAATTTTCTCTTCACTAGTCCTTTCCCCCGATAATTATTTTTTTGGCTTTTTTCGTAGATTCAGCCTGGATTTTAAAGAAAAGGAAATTCTAAAATTTTTCGGCCAAAAACCCAAGAAAAATGTCGAAAAATAGGGAAGTTAGGGGTGAAAAATGGAAAAATCTGGAAAATTTGGGTTTTCTACCGTAATCCTTGTCATTTTTGATGCAAAATTTTTTTTTTGATACCATTTTCGGAATCAGCTTGTCAAGACAGTTCGAATGAGTATAATCATGACTAGGTTTCGTCAAATTTCGATTTTGGGTCCCGAAGCGATTTTAAAGGCGCATGGTAGGTCAAATTTCAAAATGATTGGAACCTAGTCATGTTTATACTCATTTTAACCGTATTAACAAGCTAAATCCAAATTTGTAGTCAAATATGAATTTGGAGCAAAACTGACCGGGTTACGGTAGTTTTTGTGTTTTCCAATTTTCGTAGTGGGACCCAAAAAACGCAAAAACTCAAAAATTAAAATTCCACCTATACTATCCTCTTATCAAAGAAAAACTCACTAGCACTCGTCTTCCTAGGTCGAAACATGGACGGAGTCTCCTGTTTCGGTCCCTGATAGTCTTGCCACGTGGTGGATACTGTAGTCGTTGTCGGCGGATCAATGACAGCTTTCAGTTTGAAATTATTCCGATGAGAAGTGTCTCGATGGCGTGGATTCGATGAGGTTATCCACCACGAGGGTACTGTAGTTGGTTGATCGGGTCGGGGTGCTGTAGTGGTGGTAGTTGTTGTTGGGGGTACGGTAGTTGTGGTTGTGGTGGTGGTGGTTGTAGTGGTTGAAGTTGTTGAAGTCGTTGTTGTAGTTGTTGTAGTCGGCACTTCTCGAAGCATTGGTTCTGAAAAAATCCGAAATTTCAGTTTTTGGGTCTCGACACGAAAATAGAAAACCTACCGTAACCCGGTCATTTTCAGGCAAAAACTATTTCTGACAGCATATTCGGATTCAGCGCGTTAAGGCAGTTCAAAAAAGTATAATCATGAATAGGTTACACTAATTTTGAGATTTTCCAAGTTTGGGTCTCGGCACCACGGCGCGGCGAACTCGACGCGTGGCCTAGAAAGCGCATGCGTTTGATACTCAGTTTTAAATATTTCGAGCTAGCGCTCCCTGTTTTCAAAAAAGCGGCGATAAAATGTTACAAATTAGGATTTTTCTTATTAAAAATGATAGAAAAACACATTTTCTAAATTGTTAAATGCATTTCACTTGAAAAAAATATTTTTCACAGCAGATACGGGCCAAAGTTAAGTATTGTATGTTCAGAAGCTTATTTCTCAAAAACTAAACCTACGAATTGGCTGAAAATGGACAGATATCTCAATTTAAACATGGAGAATTCGAAAATATAAGTTTTGAGTTGATTGAAATATTTCAACTAGTCGAAAACCTCGATTTTTATGAATGTCCAAATTACTTTATTTTCCATCTTCTTTGAGTTTTTCCGAGAATAAAATAAAAAATATATTTCATAATCTTCAAAAACTTAATTTTGAAGCTGGGCAATAAACATTATCCACAGAAAACCCGGAAATTTTGACTTATTTTTTGCATGTTTTGTTAGAATCAAAGTTTTCGATTAGTTGAAATATTTCAATCGATTCAAAACTTATATTTTCGAATTCTCCATGTTTCAATTGAGGTATCTGTGAATTTTCAGCCAATTCGTAGGTTTAGTTTTTGAGATTTAGACGTTTGAAAATGAGGACTTGTTTATTCGCCTTGTTCGGCATTGAATTGAGACTTTGCTGACTCAAAACAGCGAAATAGGGAAGAAACTATGTCACACTATCACAATTTTCATTGAAAACCGCATTTTTAATAAGAAAACTTCGTTATTTTCCCAATTATTCAAATTTTGCGAAATAAAAGCGCTGCCTGCCGCGGCGGCCTAGAAGTTTCGCTGCGACAATTTTGAGTTTTTAGCTATGATACCTAGATATTCAAAATTAGCTTGTCAAGACGGTTCGAATGAGTATAATCATGACTAAGTTCCGATGATTTTGGTTTTGGGTCCCGAAGCGAATTTAAAGGTGCATGGTAGGTCAAAAACTCAAAATGATCAGAACCTAGTCATGATTATACTTTTTAAACCCGTCTTGACAAACCAAATCAAAACCTGCGGTCAAAAATGAGTTTGCACCAGAATTGACCGGGTTACGGTAGTTTTTGTATTTTCGTGGTGGGACCCGAAAATTAAAAATTACCGCAACCTAGTCATGATTATACTCATGTGAAAGCTCCTGACTTGTTGATTCCAAAAATACTATTTTCATAAGTCATACACTAAAAGTGACCAGGTTACGGTAGTTTTCAAAAACCGAAATTTCAAAAATCCGTAACTTTGCCTATTTTCTTTATTTTTTGATGCTTATTTGACTAAAATCAGAATTTTTTTACTCTCATTCATTTTCAATTTTCAGAACGCGTTCCTCCAGTACAGTACTCACCATTCCTCTCCCGATTCTCGTATCTCCTCTGGTACTGCTCACTCATTTGCCTCTGTTCCATTTCTCGATCTTCTCGAGCTTTTTGCGTCAATGTCATCAGTGCTGGAAATTGTCCGGATTTCGAGATTTCATCTGGAAGCAAAAAATTTTGAAAATGGAAAATTAGTAAAAAAAATTTTTTTGGAAAATTGACTACCGTAATCTTGGATTTTTTTTTCTATTTCGGATTAAAAATTATTTTTGACAGCATATTCAGATTCAGCTCGTCAAGACGGTTTGAAAGAGTGCAATCATGACTAGGTTTCGATCATTTTGAGTTTTGATCTACCATGCGCCTTTAAATTCGCTTCGAGACCCAAAATCGAAATTTTTTGGAACCTTGTCATGGTTATACTCTTTTAAACCGACTTGCTGAGCTGATTCCAAAATTATCAATATGAAAACAAATATTCAAAAATTGACCGGGTTACGGTAGTTTTTCGAATTTCCCAAATTTCAAAATTTTTCAAAAAAAAATTTTTTTCAATTTTTTTTTCCTGAAATTCAATTGTAAAACAGGAAACTCACAAATACACTTATTATAATTGGTATGCAGTCGAATCCAATGACAATCGGAAGAATTGGAAGAGGCACACTGACAATCGCCTAATCCACTCCATGTCAGACCCTCAAATGACTGCCAACACACTTCTCGATCAGCCATTCGACACTGATTATCCTGATCCACGTCACAATTCTTTCGGAACATTGACCACAGTTGGGCACATGACACGTGTTTCAAGCACACCTGGTATAGGGCTGCGTCGCATGTCTTTTGCAGAATCGTCGATTTCGTTAGTTCTGAGAAATGAATATTATTATTTCTGAACATCAAACTGAAATTCAAGTTTTTTCAGAAGTTTTGGTACAAAATTCATAAAAAAATATTGGAAATGAACAAAGTTATGAATTTTTAAAAATTTCCAATTTTTTGATATTTGAAAAACTACCGTAACCCGGTTGATTTCCGGCTAGGACTCTTGAAAATAATATTTTTAAAATCAGCTGATCAAGAGCTTTCACATGAGTATAATCATGACTAGGTTACGGTAACTTTGAATTTTCATCATTTAGGTCCCGCTACGAAAATAAATTTTCTACCGTATCTCAGCCAATTTTCATTTTTCAGCTACGAAACTTAGATTTTCGAATTCAGCTTGCCAAGGCGGTTCACATGAGTGTAATCATGACTAGGTTTCATCAAATTTCGATTTTGGGTCTCCAAGGGATTTTAAAGGGGCATACGTGAGAAGAAAAATCGAAATTTCTCGAAACCTAGCCATGATTATACTCATTCAAACCGGCTCAACAAGCTAAATCTGAAACTGCGCTCAAAAATGAATCCGAATCAAAAATGACTGGGTTACGGTAGTTTCTGCATTTTCGCGGAGGGACCCAAATGCTTTAAAACTAAAAAGGACCGTAACCTGGTCATGATTATACTCATTCAAACCGCTTTAAGGCGCTGAATCCGAAAATGCTCTCAAAAATAATTTCTGAAAAAAAACTAACCGGGTTACGGTAGATTTTATATTTTCGTGTTGGGACCCAAAAATTATTTTTTTTTCGAAATTTTTTAAAAGAAGTTTTTTGTGTTATTTTCCAGCGTTAAAATTCAGAAAAAACTCACCACCACTCAACTGCCGTTTCCACTGATGAATCTGATCGGCGACCGGCGTCCTCGTCGTCCGTCTCGCCTCTCCCACTGTCATTTTCTGTCGACTCGTCTCGATTTGAAGCAGTTTTCGATTATTCAACTTGATTTCCTCTCCGACATCTCTCATTTTTCGTTCGCACGGATGATTCCAGATGATTTGACGAAAAAAGTCGCATTCTTGGGAGAATCCTGAAGGAAAACTTAGGTTTTTGGGCTTGATTTTGAATTTCGGGCTTTGAAATTACTTGCATTGAATTTAACTCGTCGAGACGGTTCGAAAGAGTATAATCATGACTAGGTTACGGTCATTTTCAGTTTTTGACCTACCACGCGCCTTTAAATTCGCTTCGGGACCGAAAAACCGGAATTTTCGGAATATGGTCATGATTATACTCATTTGAACCGTCTTGGCGAGCTGATTTTGAATATCTAGGATTCATGAATCAAAACTGAGAACTGGCGGAGATACGGTAGTTTTTGTATTTTCGTGGCGGGACCCACAACCCAAAAAACTTAAAAATGACCGTAACCTAGTCATGATTATACTCATTCAAACCGCCTTGACCTGCTGATTCCAAAAATTTTATTTTCAACCCTCTCCGACCACTCTACCGTAATCCATCCGGGTTACTGTACCTACCGATAGCCTCATAACAAGTGCAGGTTCTCGTCGGAAAAGCGTCTCGTATTCGATGCAAATGATAGACACAATCGGACAGCGACTCTCCGGAGCATACTGTAATACCTCTATTATAAGGGCACCCTAATACAAAAGCATACCATTTAATTCATAGCCACAAGTGGTCTGAAACCGCTTTAGGTGTTGATTACACGTCTCATTTCGAAGGCAAATCGATCGATAATGAAGGCAACTGTCATAGGATACGGTAGGTTCTGGAATAGAAGGAACCTCTGATATAAGGGCATGGGGGAGGGACTTACCAAATAATAAATATAGTAGTAAAGTGAGGAGAAACGGTGACATGAGAGCTCATGCGAGCCTCTTCTGAAAAATAAAAGTGGGGATTTTGAAAAGAAAAATTCCGGAAAATTAAGAAAAATCGATATTTTCAGACGAGAGACAGTTACAGCCGAGTCACCTGAAACCCGTGGGCTTTTATACGCCCCCGCCGCGACGACGGTTGTGTACGCCGTGGCCTAGTGGCTAGCGCTGCCGTTTTGGAAGAAAGAGGTCAGGGGTTCGGATCTTTTTGGGTTATTTTCTTTTTGCTTTTTTTGCTTTTCAAGGTTTTCCAGTTTTCAGAGGGTTCTACATATTTTTGAAGGGTTTTGGGGTAGTTTTGGGTCGATTTAAGGAGGTTTTCGGTTAAATTAAAGCTATTTTCTTGATTCAAATGCTAAAAAAAAAGGAAAAATAAAGAGTTATGAGATGAACTAGAGACCCGGGCAGCTATTAAAAAGAAAGGGAAATTTGGTAGAAGGAGGAGACTGCTCACTCCAAAAAAAGGAGGCCTCGAAAACATCTTCTCCCAATGGACCGATTGACACCCACAAAAGTTTGCATTTTTCCTACACATCTCTCTCTCTCTCTCTCTCTCTCTCTCTCTTTCAATCTCATTCAAAAGAAAGAAGAAGAAGGACTCTCTTTTGTCTGTGAATGGAAACATTTTTCGAATGGAAAAAGAAGAAATCTCTAACTGTCTGCGTCTCTCTATCTCTCTCACTCTCAAATCGAGAGTTTTGACACTTTTTACTCTTTCACACATGCTTCTTCTTCTTTTTTTTATTTTGCAAATAGACTCAAGAAGAAAGAAGAAGAAAAAGTGGGCAAAAAAAGAAAGAAAAATGAAAAAATTTAGAGAAATCCCCGATTCCCTCTCTCTTCTTTTTCTCTTTTTTCGATGGGAAAAAGAGGATGCTCTCAATTCATTTTTCACGGTTTACCGGATATGGGGACAGATCTGAATGAGAGATTACCTTTTGACCTTTTTTGTTTCACGCCAGATTTCGCGAGTTTGGGAGAAGCGTCGGTTTCTTATATGGCTCGTGGCCATCAAATTTCGTGTGACGCCGTGGCGTAGTGGCTAACGCTCCTTGTTTTGAAAAAATAGGTCGCGGGTTCGGATCTTTTTGGGTTGGTTTTTCTTTGCCTTTTTGGATTTTAGAGTTTTCAAGGTTTTTAATGAGTTTTTAGAAGTTTTCTGATAATTTCAGACGGTTCGATGGGAGTTTTTAGAGTTTTTTAGTTTTGAAAACCGGTTTTTATGATTCGATTAATTCTAAAAAGAAATAGAAGTCTTTCTCGATTGATTCAAGAAGAACTAAAAATTGCTCAGACTAAAGAAGAGCTTTAGAAATTACTGTATTTTCGTATTTTCGGGTGTAGCCGATCTGACAGGAGCAGCACCGGTTTCTTGTATGCCAACCGCCGCCAATTCCAGCTGATGGCGCGGTGGCCTAGTGGCTAGCGCTGAACATTTTGAAAAATCAGGTCGCGGGTTCAATTCTTTTTAGGTGATTTTTCTTTGCCTTTTTGGATTTCACTGTTCTAGAGGTTTCTGATACCTTATAAAGCTATTTTATGTATTTTCGAGAAGCTTGGAGGACAAAAATTTTACTTTTTTCAATTTTGTTGGAAAATAACTAAGAAAATCGAGAGAAAAACGAAATAAAACCGGGGGTTTTGAGTTAATTTCATACTAAAAATGGGGGATCGTGTTCGATAAATAATTGAAGAATGCCGAATGAGATAGGGGAAAAACAAAAATAATCACAGAAAAAAACAAAAAATGAGCCCCTGGGGGTGAGACAAGGGAATGAGAGAGAGAGAGATTGAAGGGGAAGAGGTTAGCAGGTTGCATGGATGATGAAGAGCACATGTCTCTTTTGAAGTGATCCAAACGGGCGGTTTCAATGTGAAAATAGGAGGGAGATGAGAGAGTGTTCGAATCGAGGAGAGTGCAGAGAAAGAGAGAGGACAGTGTAAAGGGGGGCAAACGGACCACACTAAACACCGAACAGTTGGCATTCGGTAACCCGAGGGGATGCACTATTTATCACTCTCGCCGGCGACCCCCTCGGCGACCCGCGCTGTTGTCAATGCCTTGTACGGCGCGAATAAGATATTGACGGTGTGGTCTAGTGGATAACGAGTTTGGTTTTGAAGAAACAGGACGCGGGTTCAAACCCGCCACGACTTTTTTTTCTTTGCTCTTTTAGGTTTCGCAGATTTTTCAGGTTTCCCGGGATTCTAGAAGGTTCCAGAAGATTTCAGGGGGTTCCAGAACATTCACCAGCAATATTCAGCTCTCCTTTATTGAAAAGAACCTTAAAAATTGAAAAAAAAACAAAAACTTTAGGTTTTCTGCTCGGTTACTTGCTTATGAACCTATCAAGGCATTCAGGATTACCCCGCAAACCCTTAGCTCCGCCTCTTTTCCAAGAAAAGTTTCTGAGGGGCGGAGTCCCGAAAATTGAAGTTTTTGGTTTTTCAGGTTTTTAGCGATTTTTCCAGATTTTTCCAGAATTTTCTGCAATAAAATAGACTACAAACTACACTCTGAACCCAATCTGAACATGAAAAACAAGAAAAAAAACGAAAAAAAATGAAAATAAAATTTTCGGAAAATAAAATTTTCTCAGATTTCCACTTAAAATTCTGAATTCTTTACCCGATTTTTCATTTCTGTTTTTTTTCCCACATTTCTCCGATTAAACAGGCCCGTTTAGAGAGGTCCGCACGACGGGGGTTTCGCTGAGGGGTATGCAGACGCGCTCCACTGGACACATTGAAACATGAACCGGATTAGCCTGTTTTGAGACCGTTTTTGCACGTTTTCTCGCGTTTTGAGGCGATTTTTAATTTTTTTGAATTAGAAAATAGTTGGAAATAGCAATAAATAGTTGTAGGTAGCTGGAAAAATAACAAAATTCGATAGTTTTTGTACTAGGCTAATTTTAAGTGGTTTTTATTGATTTTCGGCAAAGATAGACTAATTGAGAGTCGTTTTCATGTTTAATCCAGCCATTTTTAATACCTAGAAAGCTTTGAACCAGTTAAATTGTTGTAAAATTGATTTTTATCGTGAAAACTCGATTTTTCGAGTGGTTTTTAAATTTTTTGCGATAATTTAGTATATTTTCTATTAATTTTCAAAAAATTTATCTTTTTTGTCAAAAAAAATCATGAAATTTCAGCGATTTCCGGCTATTTTCCAGCGGAAACGAATTATTTTAAGCCAGAAGCTTACTGTAGTGTGGGCGGAGTTTGCACAAAATCCGCAATCACCGCTGAACTTTTAATGTGCTCAATTCCACGACACTTTTCCATTTCCGCTGATTTTCGTTCAATTCTCCCAATTTTTCTAGTTTTTTCTCAAATTTTCGTGAAATTTTCGTGTCGGAAACATCAAATTCTCATCAAAATCGATGATTTCCGACGGAAAACTCATCAAAATTGAAGAAATCTCTTGAGAGAAAAATGGCAATTAATATGTCGGAAACGTCGATGATTTTTAAATAGTTTTTATAGGCGCTCCGGACGTCGAAGAGAAAGAAGAAGAAGAGGGAATGGAGAGAGAAGGGTCGAGCAAGGTGCGGATGGATGAGGATTATAAAAAATATTTATTTATGGGAAAAATAAAAAATTGAGAAAAAAATGAAGAAAATTGGAATATTTTGGCTGGGAAAGCTGGAAAGATAGCGATTATGCCAAGAAAAAAGAATAAATTGTTCTAAAAATTTGAAAAAACTTTTTTAAACTTTTCATTGGAATTTAATTTTTTGAAAAAAAATAAAAAAGATTTTTGCGTGAAATTTGAATTTTTAACTAGTTTTCTGGGGCTTAAATAGACTATTCCGATCTAAAAAATTTCGCTTTCCATTTCAAAAACTCTAAACGTCCCAAAAATTAATGAAAATTTCAAAAAAAAAAGTTTTTTCCATTAAAAATCAAATTTTCTGGTCAAAAACCCAATTTCTAAGTTAAAAAGTTATTTTTCAAGCTTAAAAATTAGTTATCAAGCCCTAGAACTGAATATTTTCCGAGAAACTAAAAAAATTAAAAAAAAATTTTTTTTCGAAAAAAATTCCCTCTAAAAAAATTAAAAGTTCGCCATTTTCAGAATCCGGAAGAAGTGGAAAAACGTCGAAAACGTCACTCGGAAGAACGTCGAAAGAAATCGACAGAAGATCCGCCGTCTTCAAGAAGTTCTCATTCTCCACCGCCACCTCCTCCACCTCCAAGGAAGAGAAAAGATCGAAAGGAGGAAGTGAGTTCATTTGTTTCTATTTAAAAATACAGAAAAAATGACAATTTTCATGAAAAACCCGGGAAAAATCGGATTCCTTGCCGGAAAATTACAATTTGCCGGCAATTTCTCGATAAATTAACAAAAATCGCTTCAAAAATTCAAAAATCGAGATTCCTTCAATTTTTTCCGATTGAATACTATTTTCGGTAGTCAAAACCTTTTCAAATTACTATTTTCAAACAAAACTACATGAAAAATCTGAATTTCTGAATCAACCCCCGTATTTTCGTGTTAAAAATCAATTTCTGAGCTAAAAACTCTAAAAACTCCTCCATTTTGACATAAAAATATTATTCCTGTATTAAATAGCCTATAAATATGAAAAAACACGATAAAAACGTTCAAAAATTGAATTTAAACTATTAAAACCAATAAAATTCAATTTTTCCGAGTAAAAGTCTCTAAAAATCGTCAAAAACTGTTTTCTACGACTTCATATTAAAAAGTGAGTTTGTTTTAAAAACCTTTGAAATCCGAGAAAGCCCGAAAAACCCTTTAAATTCTAATAAAATCTGCCAGAAATTCAGAATTTTTTCAATAAAGATCTCAAAAACCCCCCGAAAACCGTCAAAAAATAATTTTTCTGGCCCTGTTTCATCGAAAAAAAATATCCTGCATCTTCAAAACCATGAAAACCCGATTTCTTAGAATATTAACCCCCAGAAATCCTGAATCCTCAAATAAACTGCTCAATAATAGTCAAAAACCGATTTTTCTAATTGTAAGACTTTCTATTGAAAAAACCCTCTAAAAACATGTTTTCTAGAATTTTCTATAGACAAACCATTTATTTTCTGACTAAAAACCCCCCTAAAAACCCCCTATAATAACCCATTTCTACAGGTAACACCAGAGAATGCAGAAGATGAATGGGCATTGGCAGAAGCAGCTGGAGCCAGGAATTATCCCCCCATTCTCTGGAATAGACTGATGAATCCGGCACAAGGACGATCGACTATCGATGTTTGGGAGTTTAAAATGGTATATTCTATTCTATCAGAAAGACTACAGTAATCCTTACCGTATCATTCCAGGAAGGAGACGTCATCACAATGGGATTCACTTGTGAAGGAGAGAAATATTCCATGTATTTCAGTTCAAGAAGTGGAGTGTAAGTGCTGTTTTTTTTTTAAATTAACTGGAAAACGATAGAAAAGCCCGAGAAATTTCAAATTTTCTTCCAAAACTCCCAAATTTCTAGCCAAAATCCGGGGTTTTCAGCTCTAAAACTCGATTTTTAGCTAGAAAAACCCGGGTTTTCTACTGTAAAAATTGATTTCTGCTCGAAAAACTCCATTTTTTCGTTTTTCAAGTCGAAAAACCTACAAAACTGGGGTTTTTTCAGCTAGAAACCCCATTTTTCTACATAAAATACCTATTTTTCGTTAAACTCCCCCTAAAATCCCGATTTTTTCAGAATCAAACCTGACTATAAAATGCGTGTCAACTACTGGACGCCACGTCACAATCCGGTGTTTAGTGCTCTGAGAACACGAATTTATTCATTGCCGAAGACGTTGACTATCAATAAACTCATTATTCATGTGAGTTTTTTAGATTTCAAGAGTTATAGAGGGTCCGAGAGGTCTGGGAAGCCAAAAACCCCACTAAGACCGTCTGAATCCGAACAAATAGTCCAAAAAAGCCCTAAAAAGCCCTGAAAACCTCTAAAAACCGCCTTGAAATCATAGAGATAGCCAGAATCCTGAAACCTTGAAAAAAAAACAAAACTAGCTATAAAAACCCGAAATGTAAAAAACGGTCCAAAAACCGCCTAGAAAGGTCAGAAATAGAAAAAAAAATGGCCTGGAAATTGCCCAAATCCCCTATTTCGTGCTTTCTGAGCCTGAAATCGGGTTTTAAATTTATTAGAACCGGTCCGAAGACCATAAACTAATCAAAAACTTTGGTTTAGAGCCTAAAACATCGAGTTGCCTGAAACATAGGCTAAAAGTACCAGAAAACGCTGAAAAACCAGAAAAATAGGCTTAAAAACTTTATTTCAGGGCTATTTTCCGATTTTTCAAGCCTTTTCTTAAGTTTTCAGGGGAATTTTGGACTATTCAGAACTATTTTTCGGCTTTTTAAAAAATTTTCTAGACTAAAAACGGCGTTTTCTAAAACTTTCAGACACTTTAATGAGAATTTAGGCTCTCCGCACGCTCTTGCTCATCCTTAAATTACCCCATCCATTCATTCTAGAACTCACCGGAATGCGAAGTGGAAGACTGTATCCTTGAACTGCAATTCATCAAAAAATGGACATGTAAACAGCTGGAATACAATCTGTGTACAGAATTCAGTCATCCCCAACACCTTCGACGTCTCGTCCATATGTTCAAACCGACGGATATTCAGATAACACTGATCCATGGACCGTATCTCTATAATCAGGCATCCCATGAACCAATGATGGCACACAATCATCTATGTGTTAATTATGATACGACTGTCGTTTTGGAAAAGGATTTGAGGATCGAGTGTCAGCATGCACTCAATTGTAAGCCGGTTTTTGAGGTTTAGGAGCATTTCGGACGTTCTAGAACCATCTGGGACGTTCTAGAACCATCTTGGACGTTCTAGAACCATCTGGGACGTTCTAGAACCATCTGGGACGTTCTAGAACCATTTGGGACGTTTTAAAACCATCTGGGACGTTCTAGAACCATCTGGGACGTTCTAAAACCATCCGGGACGTTCTAGAACCATTTGGGACGTTCTAGAACCATATGGGACGTTCTAGAACCACTTCCCCCTATCATAAGAGCCCCTTCAATTAAAGATTTCCGATTTTTTCAGCTGATCCGAATAAAAAAGAGCTTCAAATGCTCTATGGAGACGCGGGAAGAGGACGAGCCTTTGGTGTTCAAATGCTCCGAACCCTCTGTTCTCTTCGGAAATTCGTCACAATGATGGCCGATAGGAAAATGGCACAGACGAAAGGAATGGCTGTGAGAAGATTTGTTGTCAAGTGAGTGTCGTTTTTTGGATTGAAAAATGGGGAGAATTAGGATTAAAAGGCCTGAAAATCATGAAAATTGGCTTAAATGCTTAAATCTACGCCTTAGAAACCCTGAAAAGAACCTCAAAAAAGCCTGAAAATCCTGGAAAATTGGTTTAAAAATGCCTAAAAAGGGGCAGGTTTTTTGGATTTTCAGATTTTTCCAAATTTTTCCAAGCGGATTAAGGCTTTTTTGACCGATTTTAGGGTTTTCAGGGATTTTAAGGCTCTTTTTAGGCCCTCATAAGGCTTTTCTAACGATTTGAAAGGACCTGACCTATGGTTTTCAGCTTTTTTTTAGGGGTTTTCGGCATTTTTAGACCGCTTTTAGGGTTTTCCGGCCTTTTTCAGGGATTTTAAGGTTCTTTTTGAGTCCTATTTAGGCCCTTCTAGCCCCTCTTGACCCATTCTAAGTGGCTCCTTATTAAAGTCTAAAATAGTCAAAAAAGGCTTCAGAATCGTGATTTTTGGCTTAAATAGACCGAAAAACCTTCAAAATCCTTGCAAAATAGCCGAAAAAACGGGAAAGAATGAGAAAAAACGGTCTAGAAAGGTCAGAAATCGGAAAAAAAAGATCTATCTAGACTTTATTCGGGTCTTTTTAGACCTATTTAGGAATTTTTAAATCATTGATCATTCTAATTCATCCAATAAGACCAATTCACATTACAGTCATCATTACAGTGGACCACCGGGCGACAAAATGTGTGGGAAAATGCAACAATTATTGAAAGACGATGGAATGGATGAAGGGAACAAGAAAAGGACGATGTATGCACATGGAGAGAAACTATTCATATGTGTTCGGAATGATTTGAGAAGAGCATTCAGATATTCGATGGCTTTTCCTGCATCTGCATTCAAAATGGAAGTGGGAAATGATCAACTGTTGGGATTTACGAAGAATGTTCCCGTATTTCATTGTCTATTCAGGACGAATGTTGATGCGAATGGAGTGCTGAGATTGATTGAGGTAGGTTTCCTTTTTTGATTGAAAAAAGGCTTAAAAATAGCATTTTTAGCCGATTTTAATGTGACAAAGTGAGATTTTAAGCCAAAAACCCCTATTTTTGATTAAAAAATAGGCCATTTTAGTGTGAAAAGAGTGGGATATTAGGCAAAATAACCCATAAAAACATATAGAAAATTGGATTTTTGACTGGAAATAGGCTATTTTATAGTGAAAAATGGGATTTTTGACCATAAATGACAGAAAAAAACTTCTTCCAAGCCCATCTTTCTATTCCAGGAATGGCACCGAAACGATCGAAATTTCGACGATATTCAAATCCACGTCGACAAAGTCATCGACGTCACTTTCATCGATCATTTGGGGGCGGAGCATGCGGATAAACGGATCAAATTGAGGCGATGCATGTAAGTGGATCTCCACTTGAAAAAAAAGAGCTCGAAATTTGAGTCTTGGAGACTAGAAAAGCATAGAAAAACCTGAAAATTAAAGGAAAAAAACCTGCAAAGCCTTAAAATTGGGCCTGAATTCTGGTTTTGGGGCTGTTTCTAGGCATTTAGGCCATTTTCGAAGCTTTTAAGGCCCTTTTGTACGCTTTTCAAGCTCTTTTATAGGGTTTTTTGGCTTAATTTAGGGGTTTTCAGACCCTTTTTCTAGGCTTTCCCCCGGTTTTTTCAAGAGTGTCATAGGCTTTTTTTGGCTAAAATAGGCTTTTAGGCATAATTTTAAGTATTTACAGGCTTTTTTGAAACGATTTTAGGCCTTTTTCAGGCTTTTTAAGCTTTTTTTCTAGGCTAGGATAAGCTTTTCAAGCCTTTCACTGGAGTCCCCCTTTCTAGCCCCCTTCTCAGGCTTCTTGGGTCATTTTCTAGATAACAAAGGCTTTTTAGGCATTTTTAGGCCATTTCCCTGACATTTCAGGCCTTCCCTTAGGCTTTTCACCCCCTTGCTCATCCTTAAATCACCCGGTTTCTCTATTTTCAGCGGTAACCGTCGTCACACTCTCTACATAGAAAGGGATCGTCTGGCGACACGTCATCTATCGATTCGTGTTCAACCTCATTAATTATTCTCTCTTTTTGAAGGGCATCCCTTGATCATTACGGTAGAGGGATCCCCTTTTTGTTTTTTTCCTGGTCATAGGGTGATTCGGTGGCCTAGGAAAAGCTCTTCCATGTGAAGTAGACTAAAGTACAGTAATCCTTGCGCCTTTAAAATAGAAAATTTAAAGGCGCATAGAGGGTTACTGTACTTTATTCCATACCGTACCCAAGTGGAAGAGGTTTTTCTAGGCCGCCGAATCGTTTTTTGATCAGTTTATATACTATTTTCATATTGATCTTCATTCTATTCAATTCTCTTTTTTTCAAATTTCAAATTTTTTATGAATTAATTTTTTATTTTCCACGTGGCATTCTTCTACAGTAACCCTTTTGATGGAAAAATAGTCCATTTTTTAATTTTTTAAATGTTTTTATGATGAAAAAATCGAAAATGGAAAAAGGAATCGAGAAGAAGAAGAAGGGGAAGAAGAAGGAGGAGAGAAGATCCAAAGAGAAGACTACAAAGACTACAACTACGACTACAACGAAGGGAGATTCAGAAGAAGATGTGGAAAAGAAGAAGGAGGAGGAGCCGAAGGAAAAACGAAAACTAAAGGATATCCTCTTGAAAACGGCTCCCCGAACGGTTCGGAATCTCGAGACGGGCGGTCTCGAGGCGAAAAGATGTGACACGTGGCAACGGTTTTGGACGAGGGATGCTAATGTGAGGAGAAGGAAAGAAGGGGGTTTTTTGAGCAAAAATAGCGGTTTTCTGCATTTTTGCGGCGGATTTTGGGTTTTTGGCAATTTTTTCCCGTTTTTCTGCGTTTTTGCGGCAGATATTGAGTGTTTGGTGTTTGCGGACCAGCGGCTCGAGTTTTAAAAACATAGAAAATTCAGAAACTTGCTAAAAATAATGAAAAACGCGAAAAATAGCATTTTTTGTGCATTTTTGCGGGAAGCGTTCTTCGGTGTTTGCGGACTTTTGACGTTTTGGCGGAAATTTGAAATTTTTTGACAAAAATAATTTTTTTCCGGGAAAACAGCGGTTTTATCGAATTTGCGCGTCAATTATCGGGTATTTAGTAACCTTTCCCTGTTTTTCTGCACTTTTGCGTCACTGCTTCGGTGTTTGCGGACTTTACGGTTAAAAATTTGAATTTTTACAAAAAAATTCGAAAAACTGTAAAGATGGGGTTTTTCTGCATTTTCGCGTCATTTATGGGGTATTCGGTGTTTGCGGACTTGCGGCTTGGCGGGAATTCAAAACTCTTCTTTCAGTGGGACCTTTGGTGGGTGACGTTGAATCTGGTGGTTGTGTCCATTTCGTCAATGATCATTTCCGTCTTCTTCATTCCACATTTTCTGTGAGTGATGCAACTGCGCTCCATTGAGAATTCGCGTTTTTTTCGGATTTTTGAGCGATTTTTTGAATTTTTTTGGATTTTTCAGACCGGAAAGTGAATGGGAAACGGAATATTGGATGATACGAGTGCTGACTATGGTCATTGTGAGTTGGCGGGAATTTGAAGTTTTTGAAAAAAAATTTATTTTTTTTTCAATTTTTTCGAATTTTCCAGCACATATGGTGCCTATCGAGTTGTCTTCTGAAGACCCTCCTCCTCATTCCATTCTACGTTTTTTGGGGAATTTCAATCGGTGCGAATTGCGCGATTTTCGCCATTTTTGCGACAAGTTTGGCTATAAATCGTGAGTTTTTTGCATTTTTGGAGGGTTTTAGAAGTTTTTGCGCTCTAAAACACCTAAAAACCAAGAAAAACTAGCAAAATCTGCACTTTCCCGTCAATTTTGGTGTTTGCGGACTTTTCCCGATTTGGCGGGAATTCAAATTTCGCATTTTCAGATATCTCGATAATTCTGTTTATTCACTTGCTCATCACCTTCTCCTCTCTCCTCCGAATCAATATCGTCTTTTTCTTCCTAATGTCAGTCCCCCCTCCCCCTTCTAAAGATGTGCAATAGAGCGCACTTGCAGATTCGACCCGGATCCCGTGAAATTATCAGTGGAATATCAAGAACATCTTGGGAAATTGGCCAAAGAGAAAAATAAACTCAAAAAACGACAGTCAAAACCGGCGAAAAAACCGGCGAAAAAGCAAAAAAGAGTGGAAAAATGAACGATTTACGAAATTCCGATTCGAATTCCCGCGCGAATCGAGAAACGCGTCAACTCCACCTTTGACGCATCTCTCGTGCGTCACGTTGACGCGTTTCTCGATCCGCGCCGTGCTGTATTTCTCATCATTTCTCGACGTCATTCTCATTGTTTTTCGCCATTTTTTCTTTGTTTTCTTTTCAATTCTCTCGTTTTCTATCGATTTTTCACTCAATTAACCCAATTTTATTGCAGAAAACCCCACAAAAATCGATAAAATCTTCGAAAAATGAGCAGAAAGTGAGTTTCATCGCGAATTTGCTGAAATAATCGATTTCCCTTACAGCATCCGCACTTTCCGTGACATTGGCGGCGACAACGACGGACCGGATAGCGATGATTCGGGCGCCGACACTGAAAGAGGACAGCCGCAAGAGTTTTATGCGGGCAGGTGGGTTTTGAGGGGGGATAGTGGGGTTTTGGGGGTTAAAGTGGTTGGAAATGATTGAAAATGGTTGAAAATGGTGAAAAAAGGTGGCGAAAATCGATTTTTTCGTATTTTTTGACCAAAATGCCGAAAAAAAATTTTTCACTAGAAAATTGGTTTTGATTTTAGGGTTAAAAATGGCTCAATCGGACGCTAAATCCTTAGAAAATAGCAAAATAAGGTCTAAACCTTGAAAAAAGCTATTTTGACTCCAAAAACTCGAAATTCCATCTAAAATCCTCCTTTTTCCAGCGGACAAGCAGTCCAGGGACCTCGAGGAGCCCCGCGACACGGAGGAGCCGAAGATCACATTCGCCGTATTCTCCAGGCGGCACAAGTCGAAAATCCGGAAGAAATGGCGGCGGCGATGAGAGGAGGAAGGGGAGGAGAGAAGATCACTCTCACTCTCCACCTTTGGATCGATGGATTGTCGATTGACGATGGACCGCTGATGCCGAGAAACGAGCCGGCGACCAACGAGTTCTTGGAGATTGTTGGAAGGGGGTAAGCGATACTGAAGATCCGGAAAATCCGATTTTCTATTGAGAAATTGGGGTTTTGAGCCCAAAAACACTGAAAAATGGCCTAAAAATGACGAATTTTGACTTAAAATGCGGTTTTGTTGTTGAAAAATCGAGTTTTTGAGGTCTAAATGCTTTAAAAATGGCCTAAAACTCCCTCTAGTTGCAGATACTGAAAATGCGATTTTCTATTGAAAAATTGGGGTTTTGAGGTCAAAAACACTGAAAAATAGCCTAAACATGACGGATTCCGGCTTAAAATGCCTGTTTTTCTGTTGAAAAATCGGATTTTTGATGTCAAAATGCCTAAAATGACATTTTCCTTCCAAAAACTCCCTTTTCTTTCAGAGGAATTCCCCCAATGCTCCTCCAAAAATATCCTGGAAAAGATATCGATTTCAACATTGATCGTCGAACCCATGAACAATATCAACCACCGAAAATGAAGGCGTTCGGTGGAAATGGAGTTCGACTCGGAAACGTCGTCCCGAATGTCACTGGAGAGGGATCTTCGGCTTCTGGAGCCCCGGCTCCAGCACCAGCAGTTTCTGAAGAGCAAGAGCAAAGTCAGATGGAACAGGCGAAAAAGGAACTGAATACTGACTTGGCACAGCCGACGACGAATGTAAGTGGAAATCCCCATTTTCTAGCTGAAAATCCACTTTTCTCCACTAAAATAGCCTAAAAATAGAGGAAAAACCTATTAAAACCATCAAATTTCCCCTTTTCTAGCCTAAAATCCACTTTTCCCCACTAAAAAGCCTTAAATTCCCGTTTTCCAGGTTCAAATTCGTCTTCCGAACAGTCAGCGACTCGTCGGTGTCTTCAATCACACGCATACTCTGGAACACGTTCGCACGTTCATTTGCACGTGAGTTGTCTTGGAATAGGCGAAAATCCCTTAAAACCCTTGAATTCTGAAGTTTTCAATTTGAAAATTGGCTTTTTTGACCCGGAAAAGGTCTGAAATGCCTAAATTGAGCCTGGAAAACCTGAAAAACCGTCTAAAATTGGCCATTTTGACCTGAAAACCCTTTTTTTGGCCTCTAAAACGCTGAAATTTGGCTTTGAAAGCCCCAAAAATAGCCCACAAACCCTAAAATCCCTCATTCCAGTGCCCGCCCCGACATGATCTATCAGCCGTTCGAAATGATGTCCGCCTATCCGCCGAAAGTACTTCTCGACGAGAATCAGACACTGAAAGAGGCGAATCTTCTGAATGCGGTCATCGCAGTTCGAATCTCCGCCTCTAATTGATTTTGATTTACCCGATTTCCTTTTTTCTCCCGAATCCCATCGTTTCATCCACAAAATTCCATCTTTTTTCTTCGATTTTTCGACTCGAAATGACTATTTGTCGTCGATTTTCTCCCAATTCGTTTTCTGAAAATAAGTGTAAATTACTATAATTTATTTGCCTTTTTCCATTTTCTGGAATTTTATTGATGAATTCAGAATTTCCTCCTCCCCTTTATCATACACATTTTCTTCTCTCTTCTGACTGAATCCTGATGGCTTCCCCCCCCCCCCCCCACTCGGAATGCATAAAATATGGATTTTCTGACGATTTTTTCCTTTTTTTCATTGGTTTTCAAGAGTTTTTGAATGCTCTGTTATATATTTTAATGGGGTTTCCATTCTTTTTTTGAATTTCAGGGTTTTATTTATTTATTTGGAATTTTCAGTTTTTTTGTACTTTTTTGATTGAAAATGGATTGAAATTGGTGGTTTTCTGCCTATTTTCAGTCTATTTTTCACTTTTCTCTTTGATTTTTACAATTTTCGAGTTTTTTTTCCAGATTTTTTCGTGATTTTCTCGATTTTCCAGTCAAAAATAGCCGTAAATAACTTGCAGATGTCACTGAAAGCGTGGCTGGGAATCGATAAAATCCAAAAGTTGGGACAGATTGTCAAGGAGATTGGCGGTGTCAAAGCGGTCCTCAAAAAACGATATTTGTGAGTGATTTACTTTGACGGATTTCGATCCTATCAAAAAAGCTGATTTTTCCGTAAAAATCACGATTTTGTAAATGAAAATCTGGGTTTTCCGCATTTTTCGAAAGGTTTTCTATGAAAAAATCCATTTTTCTGACATAAAATAGGGTTTCTTAGCCATTTTCCATCTCTAAAACATCCTAAATCCTTCGTTCAGAATGGACGTGACCCGCGTTGGAACCCTTGTCGGCACCGACACATTCGGTAATCGATACTACGAGAACAACGCCTACTTTGTTCCCCGTAATCGATGGGTCGAGTTCCCGGATAAGGTTTGGTTGGATTACGATGCGACTCAGGTGCCTCCGGAATGGCATTCATGGCTTCATCATATCACAGACGATGCGCCGTCTGTCAAACCACCACCGACTCAGTCGTTTGTTCTCGAACACAAAGAGAACACCACTCTCGATGCGTTAGTCTTTGATTGTTGGTCTTTTTGAGGGGTTTTTGAGAGGATTTTGGAGGTTTTTTCCAATTAAAATGAGGGATTTTGGACCTTTCTGACTAGAAATATGTCTAAAACTCAAAAAATCCGCCTCAAACCCTTGAATTTCGGTCTTATAACCATCTGGGACGTTCTAGAATCATCTGGGACGTTCTAGAACCATCTGGGACGTTCTAGAACCATCTTGGACGTTCTAGAACCATCTGGGACATTCTAGAACCATCTTGGACGTTCTAGAACCATCTTGGACGTTCTAGAACCATCTGGGACATTCTAGAACCATCTGGGACATTCTAGAACCATCTGGGACATTCTAGAACCATCTTGGACGTTCTAGAACCATCTTGGACGTTCTAGAACCATCTGGGACGTTCTAGAACCATCTGGGATGTTCTAGAACCATCTAAGACGTTCTAGAACCATCTGGGACGTTCTAGAACCATCTGGGACGTTCTAGAACCATCTGGGACGTTCTAGAACCATCTGGGACGTTCTAGAACCATCTCCCCCTATTAAAATGGCACCAATGCCCTTTAAAAAGAGGTCTCTTATCATTCTCTTTCCAGTGACCGTAAGTACATACCGTACTCGACTACACGTACCAAAGTACAAGGATGGCAACCGGGACAAAAACCACAATTCGATTAGGCTCCGCCCCTTTTTAAAGCTCCGCCCCCTTTTTCGATTATTCAACTAGTAGATTCCTCTTCTTTTCGATGTATCTTTTTTCGAAAATTCAATTTTTTTTGTGGAAATGAATTACAGTAGTCTTTTTATTTTTTCTAATAGAAAAAGGAGTTTTTGAGACCTTTTTGGAAATATTTTTGGATTTTTTGGGCTTTTTTTTGATTACAGGATTACAGGACTCCACTAAGGATGAGCAACGAGAAGAAGAAGAGTGTTCTGATGGTTTGTCTTGGTAAGAGAAGGATTACTGTAGGACTGATCCCGAAAAATGAGCTTTTTCCAAAAAAAAAAGAGAAATTTCGAAAAAAAAATGAGAAAGGGGGTTGTCCGAGAGGAGTACACGAAGGGGGATTCTTTCAGGAAACATTTGTCGATCACCGATCGCCGAAGCGGTATTCATCGATTGTCTGAGGAAGAGGGGGAAGGAAGATGAGTGAGTTTCTTCTACAGTAATCCTAGTAGGGGTACAGTAATCCATTGTATTTCAAAACTACAGTAATCTGAAACGGGATCTACAGTACCTCACTATAATAGGCTACCGTAATCCAATCGTGTCTATACAGTAATTTACTAGGCTACTCTGTAATCTCTAACTACAGTAATCCCCTCTAGCTTTTCTACAGTACCATCCAAACCCACCACAGTATCTGAATTCTTTATGGCTACAGTAATCCTCCAGAGACCTACCGTAACCCGATCTACAGTACAGTAATCCCCTCTACAGTTCCCTCCAAACCTACCGTAATCCTTCCCTACAGTATCCTCATCTTGTTCCTTGCAGATGGCTAGTTGACAGTAGTGCAATAATCGGATATCATACTGGAAAAGGACCGGATAGTCGGGCGATGGGTGCCCTCAAGAAGTACGGTATCACTGATTACAAGCACAAGGCAAGAGTGGTGAGTGCCCTTCTATTAGAGGAATGCCCGTATAAAAGAGGTAATTACAGACATCACCAGAAGACATTCGTCAATTCGACTACATCTTCGGAATGGACGATTCGAATATTGAAGATTTGAGAGAAATTGAACAGAAAGTCCCTCAAAAAGACCGCCGATCGAAGATTCTGATGTTGGGACAGCAAGATCCAGAAGGAAAAAAAGAAGTCCCTGATCCATATTATGAATCTGGATCCAAACAATTCGATGAAGTACTCGAACAGTGTGTCAAGTGTTGTAATTGCTTTTTGGATACTATTTATAATCAGAAATAGAGATTTCTAAACTAAGGGATTTGAAAAAAATTGATTTTTAGACCTGAAACCCCTTTTTTGGTAGAAATTTTTGAAAAAATTAGAAAAAAATTATTTTTCCAAATTTTCGAATTTCAAGTAATTTATACTAGAATCTAGATTTTCGACTATTTTATAAACCAAAAAAACCAGTTTAAAATCCTTTTTTTTCACAAAATTCTGAATTTTTCTGAAAAAATTCTGAAAAATTCCAATTTTTTTCGAATTTTCCCTGAAAAAACCATTTTCAAAACTCCCCTCTCTATAATTCTGACCATAAATGTTCATAATTTTTTTTCTTCTGTTCAAATTGCATATATTCTCAATTTTTTTTGGAAAATATTAGGTTGGTACATAAGTCCTGACGGATTTTCGTGTCATAAAGTTTCACGTGTAACTTGTCATAGAGTTAAGGGTTAAATTGCAAATACTGTCCATGTTCACTCTCAAGTGTCTCTTACTGCACTCTCTTCATAATTATGTCTCTACCTCTAGAACTCCTATAGAGATGATTCAAACTATGAAGTCACTACTTTTTTGATATACTTTTTGAGTTGAATTTTTTCCACTTAAAACTTTTTACTGGTAATTGGAAACTTGTTAATCAACACTTCTGACAGTAAGCTGCATGTTGAATATAAAACCATTGTCAAATCACATCCAGTGAGTTTTATATCGATCCTTTTTTTGACAGTATGTTGAATACCTACATACTGCAAATGAAATTTGAACGTTTCTCCAGAATGGAGATGGATACAGGGGCATTTCTTTTTGTTCTGAGAAGGATAGACACTGGACATAATCTTGACAGTATCCTCTTGTTACTCCATAAACTCCACTTTTCTGGAAAAGCGTCACACTGACCACATGGTGAATTTCATGAAAAATGACATGAAACGTCTCATAGACTGAACCGACTAACTTAGAACCTTGCTCATAAGAATCATTAATTACCCATGTATTACCACCAAAAATATTCGGATCAATGATTCATGTATCGATAGAAACGAAAAGATTCAATCTGGTGGCCTCACATGTTTCGGAATTGTGTGGAGTCAAAAAAAAGGTCAGGCAAATCTTTTGAGTTTTTGTCACTGGTGTAAGTTTTCAATCCTGGTTTTTTACTCAAATGGATACACCAGATACCCGTCATCATTCACACAAAATTTGGAATAGATCTCTCTCCATCTCATTTCACAACTGACTCAACTCTGAAGACATCATTATTTTCGAATGGGGATGAAAATCCATCGCAAACTCTCTATTTCTAGTAGATCAAACCTGACATTGCTAACAATTTTAAAGAGCGTTTGTTCGTTGTCAATGATCATTAAACTAAAATTCGTTTCGATAGACACCACGTCATATACGAAGAAAAACAAAAAGGCATGATAAAATGTCTAAAAATGAAGGAGGAACTCGAAGGGATTTCTCTGTGTTCTAACAACCTAAAATGATGGCAACTGTGCTTCCATGAGATGGAGCTTCGACCTTTCACGGTACAAAATCTCAGCGGTTTCTCTTAAGTTTGAACAGAGAAATACATGCAACAAGTTCAGCTACCAAAATCCGTCAGGACTTATGTACCAACCTAATATAAATATTTTTATGTAAAAAAAATTTTTTGTAATTTTTTAAATATGTCAATTTGTTGTTGAATTACTGTATCTACTGTAATTCTGCTTGTTTCAAATTTTTCTTCCATTTTTTTTTAATTTTTCAAAAAATTACAATTTATTCTAATGTTCCAGGTATATCCATCATATCCTGATCCTATTTTTTGCCTTTTTTAACCTTTTTTACTTTTTTAAATTTTCGGATTACTGTAATTACCGTAATCCTGTTTAGTCCTTGATTTCCCTCATTTTTCTATTTTCCATAATTTCCAGGGATCCAGATTACTGTAATGACGTCCTCCACCACTCCCCTTGTCATGTATCTAATCCTTCGTCGAGATCTCCAATCCACTCTCCAATGGCCTCTTGGAGCAGTTTGTACTCAGGCGGCTCACGCGGCTTCAGCTGCTATGTGGCTGTTCAGGTACTACTGGATTACTGTAGCTAGGCTCCGCCCACTTTTTCAAAAAAGAAAAAAGTGGGCGGGGCTAAAAAAGTTTGTTTTTTGATCAGGATTACTGTGTTTTATAAGACATTTTTATGGAATAGGTCTATTGTACCCATTTGATTACTGTAGCTACAGTAACCCTGATTTGATTTCAGAAACGATGCGTACACCGTGGCGTACACCAGCGATTTGGACGCAATGCACAAAGTCACTCTTGGGGTACTGTAGGGAAAATTTTGATTGAATGATTGGAATGGAAAATATGGATTACTGAAGATTACTGTAGCTACCATATTTCTGTGAATTGAATTTTCTGAAATTTTTTTTTATTTTTCAGATTTTTGAAAATTTCAAAAAAACCCTTAATTGACTGTGAAATGAAAAATATGGATTACTGTAGGTTACTGTAGCTTTCAGTTTTCTCTGAAATTCGAATTTTCTGAAAAAATTTTTTGGAAAATTTTTGGATTTTCGGAATTTTTTTTATTTTTCAAAATTTTCGAAAATTCATAAAAACCTTCAAATTGACTGTAAAATGGAAAATGTAGATTACTGTAGCTTACTGTAGCGACCATTTTTCTCGAAAGGTCTAGTTTTCTGAAGAAAAAAATTTTTTCAAAATTTTTTGGTTTTCGGAATTTTCAAAATTCCAAAAAATTCCAAAACATCCTCCAATTGACTATGGAATGAGAAATATGGATTACTGTGACTTACTGTAGTTTATTTTTCGCTAAAAATCAGGTTTTGTGACAAAAAAATTTTTTCAAAAATTTTTGGATTTCTGAAATTTTTTCAATTTTCAGAATTTTCAAAACATTTCGAATTTTTCCTCTAATTCCTCCCAATTGCAGGTTAATTCGGAGGAAGAAATCAAAAAAGTGGCTGAGAAACTGACGACACGTAAAGTGGATCATAAAGTATGGATAGAAGACGGTCTTCCGGTGTGTATAGCTCTCAAACCGTATCCAAAAGAGGAAGTGAAGAATGCCTTGAAAGGATTGAAATTGTTCTGAGCAATCGATGTTGTGAGGATTTCACTATTATTTATTGAATTTTTGGGATTTTTTGAAAAAATTATGAAAAAATTGTTTTTTTTGGAATTTATGAAAAAATTATGAAAAATTAAGAAAAACGCACAGAAAGAAGGGAAACACACTTTCAAACTATCTAGAAACCATCTTTTACCTTAACCAGTGAAAACAAAAAATAAAAAATTAAAGTACCACTGGGGACCTGTTGGGTGGTAAGCCGAAATTTCAAAGTGATCGGAATATAGTCAATAAGGGGTTCAAAACTTCCCAATTTTTTTACAAAATGCGAATTTTGAACTTAGAAGTCATAAAAATGCGGTTTTCACTGAAATTCTGGAGTTTCAGATTTTTTCAAAAAATTCGAATTTTTTGAAATTTTTGAAACATAGGCTTGTAGGTACTCAAATCTTCGGATTTTGCGTAGGGAACACGAATATGATAGTAGAATTAGATTTAGAAGAGATTTGGTGATTATCGGAATTATCGGAGTTTTGAGTGAAAATCAAAAAAAATCAAAAAATTCAATTTTTTTCTAATATAGTCAATATGGGGCTCAAAATTTCGGAAATCACATGGAAAAAACGAATTTATGAGTTAGAAATTCTGAAAATGAGGTTTCAGACCAAAACTCAAATTTTCAGAATTTCGTAATCGAAATTTTGAAAATTTGAAAAAAAAAATTTAATTTTCGAAATTTCAAAGTGATCGGAATATAGTCAATATGGGGCTCAAAACTTCACATTTTTTTATTTAGATCACGTTTTTCACAGTTAGGAATCATGAAAAATCGATTATCAGTGAAATTCTGGAGTTTCGGAATTTTTCGAAAAATCGAAATTTTCAAAAATTTTCAAAAAATTCGAATCGAAAAAAAATCTTTTATTATACCATATTAAATTTGAAAACAGAAGAAAAAAGTCTCAAAATAGTACAGTACAGTAACCCGAATGAATTAACGTGTCTCTTCCAGTTTGACGAGTATCTCCAAACTGAGAATACTCTCCTTCTTATCGATTATTTTACCCTGGATCTCCATTATTTTTTGACGATGATGATGCTAAAAATAATATTTATAAGCCACGCCCCCAAAAAAATTAGGCCACGCCCCTTTACTCACAATATTCTCTTCGGTAATCCGAAGACTCTCTAGGAAATGATCTTCGTCTTCCGAATCCTCCTGATCGTTTCGATTCATTATCGACGATCTCTGTTTGACGGCGTCGGCGAATCGAAGCTCCTCGTGTTCCTTTAAAATTTAAAAAATAGCCTAGAACGGTTCGGGGACTAGTTTTCCGACTGATGACCTAGAAATCTAGAGTTAGGCCACCCGGAAACTGATTTGAATACGAAATTCGTGATCAGCATAGTCGAATTAGTCGGAAACCAGTATAATCATGAGAAATGAACCCGGGGACTAGTTTTCCCAACCGTGGCCTAGAAATCCAAAAACTCGGCCATGTCGATTTTTTGCGTTTTTAACGGATTTAGAAGGTTTCTAGCCCCAGAAATCGAGATTTTAAACCCGGGGCCTAGTTTTTCTAACCGTGGCCTAGAAATCCAAAACTAGTCCCCGCCCTTTTTATTATATTTTAATGAATTTTAGGCTTTAAAACCAACCAAATTAGCCTGTAAATCCCTCAATTCCTCTCGTAAATCGACCAAATCATGAAGCCGTTGACGCCTTTCCATTGTTCCCGAACGTCCACGATCAATTGACATTTCAGATTAGATGATTCTAGAATAGGGAGGAGAGAACTTCTTGAAGAAAGAAGGGGGGATAAAAGAGGATTTAGGAGGGGACTGAGGATTTAGAGGAAGAAAAGAAGGGGGAAGGAATGTCAGAAGTTTAGAAGAAGAGGAAAAGGAGGAAGAAGGCAGGAGGGGGAATGTGTGCATATTGAGTTTTTTCGCATTTTATTTTGTTTTGAGAGAAGGAAAGAGGGAGAGAGAGAGAGAGAGAATTGCAAAGAACAGAAAACAACTTTTTTGATCGGAACAACTTTTGTTGAGCATATTCATTTTTTTCCAGAAAAAATAGTAGTAGCATCTATTATTCTGAACTCATTTGGTGAGAGGGTTTATAAGATTACAGTAATAAATATACATATAAAATAAAGTAGTTTTAATTTTTTCCATCCCCTATTTTTATTTATTTTTCTGTAAAAAAAGCAAATTTATTCATTTAAAAATAATTTTCAAATTTTATTTTGATATTTTTAAAATAATCTATTTTACACAAAAATGAAGAAAAAAATGAAGAAAAGTGATGAAAATAATGATTTGTGAACCTTATAAGATTAATAAAAACGGAAAATGTCAAAAAAATTAATTTTCCTAAACTACATACCTTCATAAGTTTTAAATGACACATTTCGATTTTATTAGAAGATTAGAATTTTATAAATCTAAAAAACATTTTTCTTTTAAAATTAATTTTTACATTTAATAGATTAGCTATATGCAAAATAAAAATAAAATTAATGCGAAAAATAGTTTTTCGAAGCTTCTAGAAAAGTCAAGTAACCTGTGTTTAGTGAAGCATGTAAGTAGCTAAGCAACAGGAATAGTCATGTGATTCACCTTTACTTCTTCTTTTTTTCTTCTGAGAAAAAAAGAATAACAAGTAAAAAAAAGGATGAATACCAAGAATCGCTAGGTTATTGAAAATATTAATAAATCTATGAAAAATAGATTTTTCTAGAATACCAATCTTATGTTGATAACTACGGAAAAGTGAAAAAGACTTATCTATTTAAAAAAAATGGGCGGGACTTAGCTATTTCTTATAAAAAGTGGGCGGAACTTATTTCAGTGGTGAAAATCTACAAAATCCTTCAATTAGAAAAATAAAGAGGATTTTTTTCGTTATTTTGCCCATAAAAAATGTAAAAATAACTCTGAAATGTCTGAAAACCGCTAGTCACAAACGTTTATATCGAAAAGTATTTTTAAAACTAAAAAAAAGGCCTAGAAATCAAAAAATACTATTTTTCTAGGCTATTTGTAGTGATTTTAGGTTTTTAAGTCAAAATAATTTTTTTTTTAAATTTTTATTTAAAAAAATAATTTTTAATCTAGTAAACCAAACATCTCATTCATAAAAAACTTAAGTTTCAACCTACTAGGTAACCCTATCTTTCAGTAGTAGTAAACACATTTCGCGAAGCTCCTCCCTTCGTCTAACAAAATGAAAGATCTCTCTCTCTCTCTCTCTCTCTCTCTCTCTCTCTCTCATCAAACTCTCCGTCTTCTCACTCATAGAAGAAGGTAGCCTCCTCCTCCTCCATGTGACTGCCCAAAAAAAGATTCATATTTGAGAGTAAATATTTTCTCCGCTCGCGTTGCTCAGTCTATATTCGAGAATCAAAAAACATCTGAAGACTTACAAGGGAAGTCAGAATACGTAAGGGTTGGGAATTTTCTATAAATTTGCACATAGACCAATTCGAATGCCCTCTACACGAATATCATAGTGGCTTCCTGCGCAAACTTCTAGAAACTTGATTTTTTGAGCTCGAAAATCCTGCTCATTTTTGTCACAGTGAGATCTCCCTCTCTACCTCTCTCATCACCGCCTTTCCAGGACCTAGAAAACCGAGCAGTGGTGGTCGAGGGGTGAACAGGGATGGTTAAGAATCTGTTGACGAGGGTTCGATTCTCTTTTGGGACTTTTTTCTTTTTTCTTTTTTGCTAGTGAAAGTTTTATCAGAAGAATGGAATTTGATTATTTTTTTTATCAAATTTGAAAACTTTGATCTATATTCCTGGTTCTCTTTTGCTCCTAGAAGCTTCTGGAACGCAACAAGAGCAGTATAAAAGGAAAGAAATTTTCATTTTTTTTTCATTTTCCACTTTTTTCCACCTATTTTTATACCTATTGTCTATTATTCGATGGCAACCGCCGAGAAAATCTTCGATTTTGTCGACTCCTTCCGGAAAAATCTTCCAAAACGACCCCATCTCAACAAGGAAGAGGCTGAAGTCGCTGATCATATTATTCAAGTTTATGAGGCGGTTCTAGATGGAAGTTACAAAATATTCAAGACCGAATACTTCACATCTTTTGAGGACGACACCAAAGATTTGAGTAAGCTTTCTCTGATTCCTTGATCATGATTTCCTCGTTTTCTATAGACTACTCTCCTGAAGACGATGTGTGTCACGAAATGAAAGTCTACGGCGACGTCATCCAAGTTTCTGGCGAACCGAACATGGTCCAGTTCAGCGACGGTGAATTAGTTCCTGTGAGCAAGCTCGACGAAGCAACTGCATTTTATGGATCGAAAAGTGGATATCACAACAATGGAAGTCGTATCAGGCCGTCTCTAGCAACAATGACTTCCAAGTTCCGTTTCATCAAAAGCGAGAACCATCTCCAGAAGCTTCGTGAATATGAAGAAAAAGGTGAGTACTGGCAACCGAAGCCGTAATCTTTTACCATTGGCATTCTTCAGGCTCCATCAAATGTAATCGAGCCAACAACTTATCGTTCATTTCAAAGGAACTAGAGAAAATTGTTCGGAAGAACTTGGAAGAGGGCAAAATCATGCATGACTCCACGCTACGATTCTTCATTTCCGATATTATCAACAAAAACAAGATCGACATCAAGTTCACGGCTTCCCATGATTGGCTCAACAAATGGAAGAGAGGATTAGGATTGTCTTCTAGGAAAATTACCAAGTTCGTTGCCAATGTTCGCCACAAAAGCCGAGATCAAATTGAGAAAGAATCCAAGGAATTTGTTGCCAAAGTGAATCAGGAAATGGCTCCGTATCCCCTTTCGAGTGTCTTCAATGCAGACCAAAGTGGCTTCCAGCTCGAAATGCATACGGCTCGTACACTCTCCTTCACTGGCATCAAGGATGTTCACTGCGTAGTCCAAAATGTATCATCCACAACCCACTCCTACACCGTTCTTCCCTTGATATCAGCAGATGGGAAACTGCATAAGAAGCTGTTCGTCACGTTGAAGGAACCAAAGGGTCAGTTCCCGAAGAAAGGACATTACAAGGCTCCGAACCTTCATGTTACATGCCACACTAGTCATATTATGACTAAAGACCTCATGAAGGAATTCTTCAAGGACATCGTTTTCGACTCCTCCATGCCCAAAGATGCGCTGCTCATCGTTGATTCCTGGAGCAGCTGGAAGGATTCTGATGCGATTAAAAGCGTGACCCCTCGGAGGAACAAACTGAAAGTTCTTATGATTCCTCCTGGATGTACGGGACTTGTCCAGCCTTGCGACGTCGGGATCTTTGGAGGATTCAAAAAAGTTGTCAAAACGATCACCGGGCAAGCCCAATTGACTCATCCCAAGTATAAGATGTTCACCAGGGACGAGACTTTGAAGGTACTAAATTTCTAGATTTAATTACGTCAATATTCATTCATTGCAGATGATTTCGATCGTGTGGTGGCAGCTTTGTTGTCCGAAACTGGAGGATTGGGTCAAATACGCATGGAACGCTTGGATACGACGTCCAACGACCTCCCCTGTTCCAGAATCCAGGACAACTTCTGTTTCCTCGTGACGTCGCGAGAAAATGTGACCAACCAAGATGCACGGCGACTTCATTCATCCGTTGCGCTTATTGTGAGAAGTATTTTTGTTTCCAGAGTTTTGTGATTGACTGTCATAAGTGTTGCTAACGACTTCTTTCACTTGTTTCCTACTATTTTTAATATAAAATTATAATAAATGCAGTTAAAAAGTACTATGAGAAGTTTCTAATTTCCACTAGGCCTAGTAGTGGTCATCAAAATTGGTGTTTGAACCAAAAAATAATTTCTTCTGAAAATGCTTGGGAATGTTTCTGAAAGCATTTTGAACTTACTGGCGCTTGTGAAAGAAAACAGAAAACGTCAAATTTTGACAAACATCCAACCAAAAGATTGGTAAAAAAGAAAAAAGAAAAAAGTCCCAAAAGAGAATCGAACCCTCGTCAACAGATTCTTAACCATCCCTGTTCACCCCTCGACCACCACTGCTCGGTTTTCTAGGTCCTGGAAAGGCGGTGATGAGAGAGGTAGAGAGGGAGATCTCACTGTGACAAAAATGAGCAGGATTTTCGAGCTCAAAAAATCAAGTTTCTAGAAGTTTGCGCAGGAAGCCACTATGATATTCGTGTAGAGGGCATTCGAATTGGTCTATGTGCAAATTTATAGAAAATTCCCAACCCTTACGTATTCTGACTTCCCTTGTTAGAGTTGGATGAGAGAGAGAGAGAGAGAGAGAGAGAGAGAGAGAGAGAGAGACCGAAATGTTATCGGAAGAAAGGATTAGGAGGAATATTCTTTTGCTATAAAAAATGTTTTTTGGAAAAATTAAAAAAAATTACCGAAAAAATAAAAAAAGAATAAATTATACTATCTCTATCTCCCAAACCAACTAAAAAAACTATTAAAATTAAGTGCGACTCCTCAACTAAAAACATTTTTTCCCACCCCGAAATTTACGATAAGAAAATGTACGTCATCAATTACGCACGTTTTCCGTCCTCTGACGGTATTTAGAGAAAAGAATTACGCCTATGAGATACTATCTCATTCTTTAGATGACTTTTGGTTTCTTAAAACCCAAAAAAACCCCCTCGAGAACTAGTTTTTCCCCTGATGACCTAGAAATCTAGAGTTAGGCCACTCTGACATCATTTTGAATAAGAAATTCGTGATCAGCATAGTCGAATTAGTCGGAAACCAGTATAATCAAGACATATGAGCCCGGGGACTAGTTTTCCTAACCGTGGCCTAGAAATCCAAAAACTCAGCCATATGCGTTTTTTGGGATTCTAAGGGTTTTAGAGGTTTCTGAAGTGTTCTAGGGAGTTCCTGAGCCTTGGAACTCTTATTTCCGTCCCGGGGACTAGTTGTGGGTTTCTAGGCCACGAGTAGGAAAACTAGGCCCCGGGGTCTTTTGCCATGATTATACTGGTTTCCGACTAATTTGACTATGCTGATCACGAATATCGTATTTGAATCGGTGACCGGATGGCCTAACTCCGGATTTCTAGGTCATCAGAGGAAAAAATAGTCCCTGAATTGTTTTTTTTTTGCTTTTTCTGAGCTTTTGAATTTTAAGGAGCTAAGAGTCATAGAGATAAATCAGTCCTGGGCAGTAAAACACTCTGAAAGCTTTAAAAACCATGATAACCATCAGGGACTAGTTTTCCGGCTGGTGGCCTAGAAAACCAAATTTCGGATTTCTAGGCCATTTGTCGATTTTTTTGGTTTTCCGGGATTTTTGTAGGAGTTTGGGGCTAAAAGAAGCGATAAAAGTGTTAAAAAGGAAGGGAAAAGGTGGTAGAAAATCGGGGAGTGGAATTCGGATATCCCTAGGGGGTACATTCACACATTTCCTTCTATAGAGAGGGGGCACTTTTCGTGATAGGAAAAAAGGGAAAAAAGTTAGTTGACCACTCTCTTTTTTAAAGAAGCAGAAGAATAGGAAGAACATGGGGAAGAAGAGGAGACTAAGTGAGTGACACTAGCACTAGAATGACAGTTGTTCAGAGAAAAGAGGGGGATCAAGTTGCAATTTTTCTTTGTTTTTTGTTTCTTTGCGGAGAGAAAAGGGATTCCCTACGTCATAGGCACTAGTTTTGGAGGAATTTGATACCAAAAAAATATTTTGGTCAGCGCTATGTGACTTTATTATAGTACAATATCAATATTTTTTTGAATGGGCCTAAAAAATTTTTTTTTGAAAAAAAACCTGTGCCCAGAGGCATAAAAATGGCCTGATTTTGTAGAAAAGTCGAGTTTCTAGGCCATTAACAGGCTTTTTTTCTTCCAGAATTAATGTTTCGAATTACATAACCTTGTACTAGAATAAGGGTGCTTATTAGAAGAATGCCGAGATTTCTAAATTCGAAAAATTGCCTAGAGACTAGGGAAGTGCAAAAAAAAATATTTGTAAATCTAGATGAGAAGAATTAATTAAAGGTTAAAATATTCAAAAATAGAACCAGCCTTTTTATAATTTTGAATATTTTTGCTCATCTTAATCTGCATTTATCTCGCTTCCCATTGGAGATATTGAAAAGTGGTCAACTAACAAAATGTTTCTTCTAATATGAGCAACATTTTATCAGTTGACCACTTTTTCATATCTCCATTGGGAACCGAGATAAATCCTGATAAAGTTGAGCAACAAAATTACGGGTAGGAAAATCAGTTTTCATGACTTGAAAAAATTTTTCTTTTTTGAAATTTGACTGGAACCCGATAAAAATAAATCTGAGGGCTAGTTTTTTGGATTTCTAGGCCACTGGGTAGAGTTTTTATGTAGATTTTAAAAGTGACGCTCTCCACTTCCATATGACGTCATCAGGGGCCTTCTAAAGTGAAAAAAGGGGTTGAGAGGGGAGAAGAAGCATCACATGTAGGCGTTGGAATGGAAGAGAGAGAGAGAGAGAGAGAGAGAGAGAGAGAGAAGAGGGGAGCATCAAAATGAAAAAAAAAAGTTTCCTTTTGGGAGAGTGTGAATCGAAAGAATTGGATAAAAGATGCGAAAGGGGTGACAAAAAGAGACGAAGCCATCTCTCTCTCTCTCTCTCTCACTCAATAGAATAGCCCTAGGCGTTAGATTAAAAGAAGAAGACATGAGATTAAAGTTGGGAAAACTCTAAAAGCGTTTTTCGGTAGTCTATGCGCCTTTAAAGATGGGTTACTGTAGCTAAAAGATTGCTACGAAATTCAAAAAAAAAAAATAATTTTCCTAAAAAACGGTAAAACCCCAAAAATTCAAAAATCGAAATTCAAAAAACCGCGCGAAACGAGAAATGCGTCAACCCGTATCGCGAAGTGCGCAAAGCCCACCGCCTGACGCATTTCTCGAGCCCGATTTTCCAGCATTCGAATCGAAAAATGCCCCGTTCTCCGTGAGTTTTCTATCGATTTCCTTTATTTTTTCACTAAAATTATCAATTTTTTAGCGATCGATATGATAGAGACCGCCGGAATCGCGATCGCGACAGGAATCGCCCTCAAAAAGACTATTCGGGGGTGAAAAATTCATATTTTCTTTAAAATAAATAAAAATCGATTCAGGAAGTGTCAAAAATGAAAGAGAAGATGAGAAATACACTGGAAACCGCTAGAAATTCAACGGAAACACAGAAAACGATAAAAAAGGAGGAGGTGCTGACGGCCGAAGAGCAATTGGCCCGGACACGCGCAATTGAACAAATCGAGGAATCCGGTTTTCAGCCGGCTAGTTTTAGATCTGGTGGAGGAGGCAACGGGAATAAAAAGGTAGTTGAAATACCATGAAAATTGAAAAAAAAAGAAAAAAATTTTTTTTTGGAAAAAATTTTTTGAAATTTTTTTCGTTCCCGAAAAATCCTTTTTTCAGTTTTCCGGTAATTGATAGCGATTTCCAGCTAGAAAATAGTTCAATGAGCTGGGAATTGAAGCAGAGAACCTGAAATCTGAAATTCAAAAAAAAAAATTTCCGGGAAAATTTTTTTCGAAAATTTTTTTTGTTCCTGAAAAATCCGGTTTTTCAGTTTTTTCTAGCGATTTTCAGCTCTCTGTTTCTAGAAAAAAGCTTAATGAGCTAAGAATTGGAGCAGAGAACCTGAAATCTGAAATTCAAAAAAAAAATTTCCGGGAAAAATTTTTTTCGAAAATTTTTTTTGTTCCTGAAAAATCCGGTTTTTCAGTTTTTTCTAGCGATTTTCAGCTCTCTGTTTCTAGAAAAAAGCTTAATGAGCTAAGAATTGGAGCAGAGAACCTGCAAATTTAAATTCAAAAAATAATTTTTTTTCCGCAAAAAATCATATTTTCCCTTTTGAAAACCCACTTTTCTCTCTAAAAAATGGGGTTTCCGAATAAAATTTTCTAGTTTTCATCAAAATAAAGCCAATTTTTGTGTTCAGACGGATCAAAAATCAAAAAAAGAGACATCACACGAGGCGGCGATCTTCGGACCAGCATGGAAGTCAGCTGAACAACGGAAGGCCATTGAAAAGGTGAGGATTAGGGGGATTTCTAGTTAAAAGAAGTTTCAGAATTCGAAGATCTAGAGTCAAAAATCCCATTTTTCGACTGGAAAAAATGTTTTTTCAAAGTCCAAAAATTCCGAATATTTGCAGAAGGAATCGGACATCTCGACGATTTCCCTGCCGACGGCTCCGGTTCCGTCGATGAATGCAATGGCGCCGATGGTTCCAAGTGATGTTAGTTTTGTTTGGTTTCTTTTTCAAAGATTTTTTTTTTGAAAAAGTGGACGGAGCTTAATTTTCCGCCCACTTTTCCAGAAAACCAGGTTTCCGTTATATCAATGAAAATTGAAAAAGGGGCGGAGTCATTTTTTAAAAAATCCGCTCAAAATTTCAAACATTTTTGAAAATCCAAAGTTCCGTGCATTAAATTGAAAATTAGGCTCCGCCCCTTTTTTAGGGTGCTGTTTTCACAAAAAGTGGGCGGAGTCTAGTTTTTAATGAAATGTCAAAATTTCGGATTTTTCATACATTTCTAAAATTTTAAGCCATTTCAAACGAAAAATAGGCTCCGCCCACTTTTCTAAAGACTGTTTCCACGAAAATAGTTTTTTTTTGAAAGTGTGCGGAGCCTAATTTTAAATAAAGCGCGAAAACTTTGGAGTAAAAAGTTTTGACATTTTTTTTGTAAATAGGCTCCGCCCACTTGAAAATTCATTTTTCACAGAAAAAAAAATAGGCTCCGCCCATTTTTGAGCCCTATTTTATTTTGCAGATGATGTCAAGTAATAGTGAGAAACGAAACGAAGAATGGCGAACGTGGTGGAGTCATCAGAGACAGTTGCTCATCGCTAAAAACTACTGAATCCACGTGGATATATTCCTCCCGAAAAATCGAATTTCTGGAAATTTCTCTATTCGAAACGTGTCCCTTGATCTTATCATATTTTTAATTTATTTTAATATATATTTTCCATAAAATCGATTCTTCTGGAGAAGAGGATTTCTGGATTCCAGGAAAAACAAGGATCCAAAAGAATCGATAGAGAGAATAAGTGAAAAGGGGTTAATTTTGGCGGGAAAAGAGGAAAAAAGCACTTTTGTGGTGGGGAGGAGGAGGGTTAATAAAAGGGGGCGGAGTCTCATTTTGTGTTAGAAAATGCCATTTTTTGATTTTTCTCGGAAGAATCGGTGGATATACTGGTAATGAGAGGAGAAGGTGATTAGTACATGTGAAGAAGGGGGCGGAGCTTAGAGGTTACTGTAGATAATAAGGGGATTACTGTAATGCCATAGAAAATCCAAAATTATGCAAATCAAATTGAAATAACGGGGAGAGGGAAGCGAAGAGAGGTTGTGAGAGAGAAAGAAGGCACAAAATGGTGACAATGTGGATGAATAGGGGATTACTGTAGTTTTTGGAGGGGTACGGTACAAGAGAGGGATTACTGTAGAAACAAGCTGCTTTTTTGAGAAAAGGGTACACGTGGATGGAATAAAGTAGATGGGGTACTATATTTTGGGGAGTACGGTAGGTGTACTGGGGGTTACTGTAGGTACATATTGAAAAATGGAACAAGAGAAAAGAAAAGAATAAATAAATGTACATATAAATGAAAAAAGGGAGGGGATACTGTAGGAGGCTAGATTTTTAAGAGAAAGAGAAAAACGGAAAATGACTGAAAATTGGGCTTTTCAGGCCGGAAATAGGCTTTTTTAAGGCTTTTCAGGCCTAGTTTAGGCTTAAAATAGCCTTGTTAGGCCTAATTTATGTAGAAAATTACGGTATTTAAGCCTGGACTAAGGCTTTTCAGGCCTATCTTAGGTTTCCAAATGAGTTTTTCAAGGTTATGATAGGCCTCGATTAGGCCTGAAATAGCCTTACAGGCCTGAATTTGGATTGAATCAAGGCTTTTCAGGCCTTTAGGCTTGAAATAGGCCTTAATTCAGGCTTTTCAGGCTCTCTTTTAGGCCAGGGTAGTGAATTTCTGAGGTGATTTTAGGCCTTTTTTAGCTGAAAATAGGCCAGATTTAGGCCTGTAAGACCTGTTTCAGACCTAATTCAGGTTTTTTCTAGGCCAATTTAGGCAGATTTTAGGCCTTTTCTAGGCTAATTTAGGCTCTTCCAAGACTTTTAACGCTATTTTTAGAGATTTCCAGTCATTTTCTATTTCCTTATCTTCCTAATAAAAAACCTTTCCTCTTAACAGTATCCCTCCTTATTAATAAAGACTCTATGCAATAAGTGATTGAACCTGCAACGGATTATTCGTTGATCCTCCTCCTCCATTCTTCGAAGACGAGGAAGAGGCGGATGCAGAGGCTGAGGCAGAAGTACTAAATGGAACCGTCGTCGTCGATGGAATCATCATCAAGTTGTTCGAGTTCGGCGATTGCATTGAAGCGTTCAATATCATCTACAAGACGATGGAAATGATGGGATGAGTTGAATGATGGACGATTGGTGTTGGATGAGTTGGAGGTGGAATTGGAGGTGTTGGAGGCAGATGTCGAATTCTGTGGAGATTTGAATGTTTTTTGATTGTGATGAGATGATGAACGGAGGAGGAGTTATAGGGCTCTAATCTAGGCAAAATAGGCACTCTATAGGTTTGTTTTAGGCCTTCAGATGCAATTTTTCAGTTTTTAAAGGATAAAAGGGTTGTCTAGAAGCTTATTCTAGGCCGAACTTAGGCTTTTCAGGCATGTCTAAAGGCATTTTTAGGCGATTTTAACCTAGTTTAGGGAGTTTCTAGTTCCATTAAGATGCCTCTCAAAGCTTCCCTTTCACTCGATTTTCAAGTGAACTTGAGCTGATTGGAGGAGGATAAATATGAGCAATTTTTTGGAAAACTTATTTACAGCGAAATTAAGGCTGGTTTTGGTGGTTTTAGACCATTTCAAACGAAATCTGGTATTTTTTCTGGGGTTTTTGGCTTGTTTTTAAGCAATAATGGGCATTTTCCATCGACTACTCTAGGCTGGTTCAGGCCGAATTTGCTTATTCAGACTATTATCTGGTTTGTTTTTATGTCAAATACAGACATTTTAGAGCAAAACTGGGCTTTTTGTGCCTTCCAAAGGGCTAATTTAAGCTGTTTTTTACCAAATCCAGGCCGGGTTTCTGAAACTTTCCGGCTATAACATAGACCATTCAAAAAGCCAATCTTTAAAAAAACCGAAAAAAAAACTGGAAACGACGCGAAAAAAAGAGGGACGAACCACAGACGACGATGAGAAAGAAAACATGATACAGATCTAGATAGAGCTAGAAAGAGAGAGAAAATCACGGGGGAAGGGAAAAGAAAAATAGAAAAGGCACAATCATTCATCAAATACTATCATCTCCACAGAATTCCACAAAAATCCATCCAAAAAGCATGCAACATCGAAAAAAGGGGCGTGGCCTATTTTCGAGAAAGGGCCTATTTGTGCTAGTGAATAAAAGTGTAGCCCAATAAAAAGGTTTCTCAATAAAGGGGGCGTGGCTTAATAAAGAGGCGTGGCCTAATCCCGTCTACTCACCTGATTCTGATACATATTATGACCCATCAGATTCAATTGCTGACGACTCGTCTGTTGCTGTTGTTGTTGTTGCTCATCCGCTTTGTGTTGACATTTCTGGAAGAAGAAGACACTACTTGGATTTTTAGGCCATCATTGAAAATTCGGAGATTACGGGAATTTAAAATGCTTCAAATCGCAAAAAACCGACGATGGCCGAGTGTTTGGAATTCTAGGCCATGGTTCGAAAAACTAGGCCAAGCGTGGATTTTGACGGTTTCTAGGCCATTTTGAGCCATTTTTCCATCATTTTTTGCATTTTTAGTGGGTTTTTCGCCATTTTCCATCTATTTTTCATCTATTTTTGATGGTTTTTCCTAGATTTCCATTCAATTTCGATGGTTTCCAACCGTACCTCCGAATGTTTCTTCTGCTCATCATGTTTATGAAACCGTCTTGAACAGACTCCACAACTATAGGGTTTGTCCGATGAATGAGTTCTCTCATGTTTCGCCAAATGATCCGACCGGGAGAACGATCGAAGACACGTCATACACTGAAAGAGTCGTTGTCCTGTGTGGATTCGCATGTGTCGTTGAAGATGATCGTTTCGGCAGAAACTCTTTCGGCACTCGGGACGGGGGCACATGAATGGACGCTCTTTTGGCATCCCCTGGAATTATTAAGGAGATGTTTTAGTGTCAGCAAGGGTCGGATTAAGGAGTTTTTTGATGCATTTTACGCCTATCTTACAGTTTTAAAGGTTTGATTTAAGGCATTTTAGGCCTGTTTTGAGGTTTTTTAGGCCTGTTCTAAGGCATTTTAGGCCTGTTTTGACGGGTTTGAGGCCTGTTTTAAGGTTTTTAGGGCCTTTCTTGAGAAATCTTTGGCCTATTTTGAGGCATTTTAGGCATGATTTAAGGCATTTCAGGCCCGTTTTAAGATATTTCAGGCCTGGTTTAAGAGATTTAAGATATGATTCAAGGCATTTCAGGCCTGTTTTATGGTATTTAGGTCCGTTTTGAGACATCTTAGGCCTATTTTGAGGAATTTTAGGCATGGTTTAAGGCAATTCAGGCCTGTTTTAAAACTTTTTAGGCCTAGTTTGGAGCTCTTTAACCTTAATTACGGTCTATTCAAAGGCATTTTTCAGGCTTTTCAGGCCTTTTTTGACCATTCTAACGTCCTTTTTCCCCTCAAAACCCAAAACCCCTTACATTAGCATCGAGAGCAGGCCTCCTTCCGGGTCCTTGTCCCTTCTTCTTTTTCGTCGTCGTACTTGTTCCATTACTGCCACGTGCACCTCCTCCATTCGTCTGTCCTCCACCTCCACCTCCATCCTGACTTCCAAGACCACCGTTCTGCATTAAATGATTCGGATGGCCTTGGAGGTGGGGTAGGAAATCGAACTGAAACTGTGGCAAGCGGTTAGGGATTACTGTAGAGGTAAAGGAAGGAAGCTGGGCTTAAGCTAAAGCAATCTATAGGTCCTGGAACCCCCAAAATCGCTGCTCATCCCTAATAAAAGGGCACTCCTCACCTTTTGATGTCCCGTATTCAGAAACATTCCCTCGAAACCGCCGGCCCCATTCTCAGCGGGATTCATTATCGAATGACTGATTATTCGATTCAACAACTGTGTATGAGGGTTATTTTGATGATGATGAGCCGCCGCCGCTGCCTGTTGCTGTTGATGTTGTTGTTGTTGCTGCTGTTGTTGCATGTGTTGGGAAGCCGCCGACTGCAGAGAAAAGGGGATCGAATCTCGGATTTCTAGATTTTCTAGTGAAAAAACTAGTTCCCGGGGCGGTTTTCCGGTATTATTTGCTTGTTTTAAGGCTTAAAACTGCCCAAGAACGGCAAAAATCAGCCTAAAAATGCAAAAAACCCCCAAAAAATTACGAAAATCCCAGATGACCAAACTTTCCAAATGATGGCCTAGAAATTCAGAGTTAGGCCACGCTGGCACCGTTCTAAGTATGAATTTCGTAATCAGCATAGTCAAATTAGTCGAAATCCAGTATAATCAAGAAAGGTGACCCGGGGGACTAGTTTTTCCCCCATGGTCTAGAAATCCAAAAACTAGTCCCTAGGGCCGTTTTTCGAAATTTTTTCGTTGTTTTTACGCTCAAAACTATTCAAAAACGTTTGCGAATGCAAAAAATCGTTCAAAAACCCAGATGGCCTAATTTTTCCACCGTGGCCTAAAAACCCAAAACCTAATCCCCGTGGCCTAAAAACCCGGTCTTCGACCATTTCAGGGGTCAAACAAGCCCAAAAACTAACCTGAAACGAGGTTTGCGGTTCGGCTTGCGTATGAATCATACGATTCATTGTCGTCGTTGGAGGGAGGGGGAAGGGGGCGTGGCCTTCTGAGAAAAGGCGTTGTCTTACTGTAGTTCTCGAGTATTACGGTAGCCAGGAGTGAGAAAAAAAAGAGTCTGAAAGAAGAATTAAGGAAAAGGTCAGAAAATCCAAAAAATATGAAAATATGAGGATTACTGTAGATGATACAGTATGATCAGAAAATCCACAGAAAAATTCGAAAAACCAACGAATTCTTAATTAAAATAACAAAAAACAATAGAAAATCAACAAAATTAGTCAACAAATCGGGCGGGAAAATCAACGCTTTTTGAATTTTCCTCCTCCTCCTCTCGAAGCTCCGCCCCCTCTTGATGAAGAGGCTCCGCCCCTTCTGAATCCTCCTCTTCCTCCTCCTCTCGATGATGAGGCTCCTGTTCCCATTGCCTTTTTCTTCAGATTCGATTGACGACGATGCTCCATATAATTCTCCAGTTTCTCTTGTTTACGGCGTCCCTGGAAGAAGAAAATGCGGATGGAAGAGTTTTTTATGGGATTTCTAGGCCACGGGAGTTGAAAAACTAGTCCCCGAATGGTGGAAAGGGCCCAAAAACCCTTTAAAACCCTCAAAAACCGTTAAAAACGCAAAAAAAATTCTCACGACCGAGTTTTTGGATTTCTAGGCCACGGGGTGGAAAACTAGTCCCCGAATTGAAAATTGAGGATTTAGGGGCTCGAAAATCTCTTTAAACCCCTAAAAATTCCTAAAAACCGTTAAAAACGCAAAAAACCACATGGCCGAGTTTCTGCAAAACCTCGGCCACCAATCGAGAAAATTAGGCCAGCGTCAGAAAATCGCTGTTTTGATGGTTTTCAGGTCGAAAATAGGTTTTTAAACAGTCCAAAACCCCTACAAACGAAGAAAACCCTCATGGCCGAGTTTTTGGATTTCTAGGCCACGGTTAGGAAAACTAGTCCCCAGGGTCATATGTCATGATTATACTGGTTTCCGACTAATTCGATCATGCTAAACCCGAATTTCCTAGCTAAAATGGTGTCCGGATGTCCTAAACAGGGCTAACCTTCAAAATCTGATCCTTATTCTTGAGTTCCGAATGTTTCGGTCCTCCCTTTCCTCCTCTTGAAGATGGCGTATCCTTCCATTTCCTCTTTCTACCGTAATCCTCTTGTCCTCCTCCATCTCCATCCTCTTCTCCATCATTCTTCTTAAATCCAATCTTCTGTTTCTGTTTCCATTCCTCATATTTTCCAGTCTTATAGGATGCCGGGAGCCACGTACCGTCCTCCGTTCGAATCTTCTTATTCGCCGGTTCGTTTCCCGAAAGGCCCACGTATTTCTGAAAAAAATTAGAGAATTAAGGATGGCCTAGAAAAATCACAGATGGCCTAGGTTTGGGATTCTAGGCCATAAGGCGGAAAACTAGTCCCCCATGTTGTTAGAGCCGCTTTCCTATTATTTCAAGCCAAAAAAGAGGTTTTTCAGCTGGTGGCCGAGGTTTTGAAATCCTAGGCCACCATTTGGGTTTCTAGGCCATCATTGAAAATCCCAGTTTTAGACAGCTTTAGGGGGTTTAAAACAGCTCAGGTGCACTTAAAATGGCTTAAAATCGACGGTGGCCGAAGTTTTTGAATTCTAGGCCACGCTTTGGAAAACTAGTCCCCAGGACTAATTTTTCGGTTTTTGGCCGTTTTTTGTCATTTTTATCGTTTTTGGCTATTTTTGACCGTTTTCCATGGTTTTTCCTAGTTTTTCCGGTCATTTTCAGCTGGAAAAGCCCTCACCTTCAATCGTCGATCCCATCTTTGTCCATGTTTCTGTTGATACATTCCTCTGTCATCATCCATAATAATATCCACTGAGGCTCCTTCTGCCTGACGGGCGAAATCCACCTTATCGAGGGCCAATTGACGTTCTGCCACGTGGTCAGAAGAGGTATACGGGATGTAGTGCTTTTGCTGGAAATTGGAAGAGTTAGAGGGTACGGTAGGTGGCCTAGAAATCTCTGGAAAAAGTTAGGCCACTTTTAGAAAATTTAGTTTTTTGAGGGTTTTCCAAAAATTATCGAAATCGTGTTCGTGGCCTAGAAAACTCCCAATTTGGATTTCAAGACCACGAGCCGGAAAACTAGTCCCCGGGTCGATTTTAGGGGGGTTAGGCCATTTTTCGGTGTTTTTTGGCTGTTCTTGGCAGTTTTTAGCGGTTTCCCTTCAATTTTTCGATTTTTGAAGGATTACCGGCGGGTTTTTCATGGTTTTTCAGTGAGATTTGATCGTTTGGAGCCGTTTTTCGACCAAATTTATATCATTTTCGGTCATTTCCGCGCTATAACCTTATTCCTATCATTTTCGGCTATTTCCAACAGTTTTTAGCCCTTCTTCCAATTTTTCGATGGTTTTCCGCGATTTCAAGTCGCTTTTCCATCATTTTCCGTCATTTTGAATGGTTTTTAGTCGTTTTTTGCCAGTTTTTCCGCTATTTTCAGGCATTTTCAGCCATTTTCAGTCAAAACCTACCCTCTCAAATTTCATCTGCTCTTGTCGATCGATGGTCTTTCCTGCTCCTCCCTTCTTCTTCTTCTCCTCCTGAGTCTTCTTCTCATCATGTCTCGTTGATCCTATCATTTGTCCAAATATCTCAGCGAGTTCTCCTTCGTCCACTTCATCAACAGCTACCGTATCCTTTTCTACCGTATCCATTGCCTCTTCTACAGTATCCCTTTCCCTCTCTTCCTTCTGTTTTCTCTTCTCTTCGGTTACTGTAGAGATCCTCGGTTCATGGGCTTTTCGTTTCGCCTGCATTACGGCTAGAGCTTGAGACTTTTGCGATTTGTTCATTTCGAAGATTGTCTGAAAGAAAGAGGGATTTAAGAATGAGCAATAAGTGATAAATAGGCTAGAAATGGCTAAAAATACCCCAAAAAGAGCCCGGAAACACCGAAAATCGACCAGAAACATTTAAAACTGTCTGGAACGGATTTTAAGATGAGCAATCGTCAAAAATAGCCCAAAAATCGTTCAAAAAACTCACATTTCGACTCTTGTACTGAGCGATTCGATTGAGAATATCGTTGCTTTGCTTGTCGCCCTCCGCTCTCAAGAATGGATGTGGAGCACATTCGACAGAGTCCGTTCTGTAATTACCTTTATTTGATGGGCAGTGGGCAAGAAAGGGAGGAAAAATGAAGGGTTTTAGCGGGAAAAATCAGATTTTTGAAGAAAAGCCGTCATTTTCTAGGCGAAGAGCTTGATTCTGGGCATTTCTGAGCCCTTTTTCATCACTTTTCCTACTTTAAAATCCGCTTTTCTGTCATTTTTCGACCCTCAGCCTACCTTATATCCTGTTTAACCCTCCTAGCCGACTCAGCGGACGGTGGTTGTCGAGTTCTCGTGTATTTCATCATTGCATTCGTCGCTTTCTGTCGAAGATCCTGCATTTCTTCATTGTTATCATGGATTGAATTGAAGAATTCTGTTTCGAGTGATACTATCGAATCGGGTACTCTTCCGATGAGGGTCTCGTCTTCTGTAATGAATATAGTTTGTAGTCTGTTTGTAGCTTTTTTAGTCTATCTAATTTTTTCGTTTTTTTCTGCAAAAAGTCAGAAAAATTCTTAAATCGGCCAGGACTAGTTGGTGGCCTAGAAACCCCGATTTCGGGGTTCTGGGGCACCGGAAATACTCTAAAACTATCAAAATCGTATTCAGAAGGCTCTAAAACCCCTAGCAAAACTCAAAAATCACAAAATTCCGGCCATGGCCTAGTTTTCCACCCGGTGGCCTAGGATTCCAAAACTCGGTCATGGCCGGTTTTTGGCTATTTAAAGTTCTTTTAGGCTTAGAAATTCGGGATTTACCCGTTTTCGAGGCCTTCTAGCCGCCCGTTGCTCACCCTTATAATCACTTCCATCCTTTGCGAATCGAATAGGCTTTCCCAAAAACATGAACAAATCAGTGAGATACGGTAGTTCGTCGTTGGCAATCAGAGAAATCGCTGTTCCAGATCTTCCAGCACGGGCGACTCGACCGACTCGATGAACGAATAGTTTCGCTTTTGATGGGAAGTGAAGATTGATCACCTGGAAGAGAAAGAGAGGAATTGGTGGCCTAGAAACCATCAGGAGCCTTGGGAAACGCCAAAAACCCCTCCAAAAACCCTTAAAAACTCAAAAAACATGCATGGCCTAGTTTTCCTAACCGTGGCCTAGAAATCCCAAAAAACTCGGCCACGGACTTTTTTTTTCATTTCAGAGGGGTTCCGAACAGTTACAGAGCCTCTAAAACCCTTAAAATCGCCAAAAAACAGCCGCGGTCGAGTTTTTGGATTTCTAGGCCACAGTTAAGAAAACTAGTCCGCAGGGTCTTGGGGCTTGATTATACTTTTTTCCGACTAATTCGACTATGCTGATTTCGAATTTGATAGTCTGAATGGCGTCCGAGTGGCTTAACTTGAGAATTCTAGGCCACGGGGTCAGAAACTAGTCCCCGGCGATTTCTAGGCCATTTTAGAGGGTTTTAGCTCATTTTTTGCAAATTCTAGGCTATTTCTCACCGCTAAGAGCTCAAAAAACGATGCATACCGTATCCAGAAGAGGGATATCGACTCCACGAGCGGCCACATCGGTAACCACAAGGATATTGTTCTGTTTCTCATGAAACTTCTGGATATTCTGTTTTCGGGCCGTCGCATCCAACTGAGAGTAGACGAATGAGCAATCGATGCCGGCGCGATGAAGGATTCCGACGACGTATTCGACGTGTTTCATTGTCGCACAGAAGACGACCGTCTGTTTGTTTTCACGGTCCATTCGTCTGGAAATCGGAGTTTTTAGGCTCGGAAAACCTACGAAAACCCATTAAAACCGTCAAAAACCCCCTAGATACCCCGAAAAACCGAAAAAATCGAAAAATCCGGCCATGGCCGAGTTTTTGGATTTCTAGGCCACGGGCTGAAAAACTAGTCCCCGGGTCGAAAAACTCGGTTCCGGGCTGTTTTTCGAGCTCTTTTCGTTTGAAATCGTCGTTTCCAATGGTTTACCTGCATAAATGGAGCAGGGCGAAGAGTTTCTCATCCGGGCGGCACATACAGAACACCATCGACAGTTTCTCACTGACTTTCTCGTCCACATCGAGTCGGACTGGAAAAAAGACGGGTTTTGGGTGGGAAACGCCTTTAAAACCGGAAAAAAACATAAAAAATGAGCGGGGACTAGTTTTTCGAAATTTGGATTTCTAGGCCACGGTTAGGAAAACTAGTACCCACAGAGTTGGGGCTTGATTAGAGGTGTTTCCGACTAATTCAAGCATGCTAGTTTCGAATTTCACACTTAGAATAGTGCCCGGATGGCCGAACTCTGAATTTCTAGGCCAGAAATTCAGTTTTTGGATTTCTAGGCCACCTAGCCAAAAACTAGTCCCCAGGTCGAAAAAAAACTGTCCCGGGGGTTAAATTGTACGTAGAAACCGATTTTTGGGCCTACTTTTTTCGATATTAAGCTTTAAAACGCCAAAACACCCCTACCCAACATTGGATCCGTCAGTCCGGCCTTTGCGAAATCGACGAGCATCTTCGGAAGGGTGGCCGAGAAGAGAAGGGTCTGTCGACTCTCGGGAATTCGTTTCAGAGTCTCCGTCAGCTGATCCTGAAATCCCATTTCGAAGAGACGATCCGCTTCGTCGAAAACGACGTATTGAACGTGAGAGAGACGGAGATCCATTTCGACGATGACGTGGAGAAGACGTCCCGGAGTGGCAAGGAGGCTGGAATTATCATGGATTAGGGTGAGAAATGCTTGAAATTTGAGAAAGCTCGAAAAAATTCCAAAAAACCCGAAGAAAATCGGCCGGGGGACTAGTTTCCGACTTGGTGGCCTAGAAACCCCAATTTCGGGGTTCTAGGCCATCAGTAGCCTTCTGAAACCGTCAAAATCATATTCAGAAAGATCGAAAACCCCAAAAATCACAAAAATCCACCCATGGCCTAGTTTTCCTAACCGTGGCCTAGGATTTCAAAAACTCGGCCATGACCGGGTTTCTTGTTTTTTTGCTATTTTAAAGGGATTCAAAGCGTTTTTAGGGCTATTTACACACCGAAAACTCGTTTTTCCGGTCCATGGCCTGGTTTTCCCATCTGGTGGCCTAGAAATCCCCCTAAATCAACTCACATATCTGGATTCTCATGAATCGTCGAGAATTGCTCTTCGAGTACATCTCCACCGACGAGACACGCACAACGGAGTCCAGTGAAACGGCCGAGCTGCAAAGAAGAGGGGTTTTCTAGGCCATGGGGTGGAAAACTAGTCCTCGGGCATAGAAATTGGGGTTAAGGGGCTTAGAAACGCTCTAGAAACTCTCTGGAAACTCTTTAAAATTCTTTGAAACGCAAAAATCGCAAAAAAAAACGAGATGGCCGAGTTTTTTGGATTTCTAGGCCACGGTTAGGAAAACTAGTCCCTGGGCTCAAATAGCTTGTTTATAGGCGTTTCCGACTAAATCGACTATGCTAACTCCGAATTTCATATCCAAAATGATGTACAGGTGGCCTAGCTTCCCGAAATTGGGGTTTCTAGGCCAGAATTCCAAAAACTCGTCCCCGGGGCCATTTTTCCTGATTTTTTCGAATTTTCAAGTCATTTAAAAGCTCGAACCAACCTCTTTGACGACTTTAAACGTCTGAAGTGCCAACTCTCTTGTCGGTGAGACCATCAAGGCTCGAATTCCTTTGGTATCCCTTCCCTTCAACTTCTGAAGCATCGGAATCACGAATGCGGCCGTTTTTCCGGATCCTGTTCGAGACATTGCGACGACGTCTTTCCCGTCCATAATGCATGGAATCGTTTTTCGCTGGAATCAGAAAAAATTAAGCAAAAAAAATTGTTTTCGATTTTTTCGAAAAAATCCTTTAAAACCTGATTTTTTCGCTGGAAAACCTCAGGCCTAGGGTGAAAACTGGATTTTGCGTCTATTTTCAGGTTAAAAAACTCAAAAAATTGTTTTAAGTCAGAAAATTACAGATTTTCAAAAAAAAATTTTTTCGAAAAATTAATTTTAAAAAAATTTTATGAATTTGAAAATTATGCAAATTGGAGCTAATTCTCCAATTTTTGATGGTTTTCAATACTTTCAAAGCGGATTTTATGCTTTTTTACCTAATAATCGAGCATTTTTAAAATAAAATTCAAAGTTTTTAATTTTGTTCGAAAAAATTCTTTAAAAACCTATTTTTTCGTTAAAAACCTAGGTTCCAGGGTTAAAATCTTGATTTTAGACCTATTCTTTAAATCGAAAACCGGGAAAATCAAGTTTTAAGCAAAAAAATTTAAGATTTTTGAAGAAAAAAATTTTCGAAAAAATTAATTTTTAAAAAAATTTTTACAAATCGATTTTCTGGTGAAAAACCGGATTTCCAACCGGTTCCCGTCATTTTCAACTCGATCCTTTTTCGTTTTCCCATCGAAATCCTCAAAAATATCGATTTTCCCATAAAAATCGCACCTGAATCGGTGTCGGCTGATTGAAACCCTTCTTTTCGATAGCTTTGAATATCGTATGATCCAAACCGAGTTGCTGCCATCCTCCAGCCTTTCTATGCTTTCTATTCTGACTGATTTGCAGTTGTTTGAAGTCCTCCTCGTCGTCCGACGCCATTCCAATAGATTTACCCTGAAAAAAGCGATTTTTCGACAAAAATAACGGGTTTTTATATATTTTAACGTTAAAAAATCGAATTTTCTACCCAAAAAAAAAAAAAATCTCGAAAAACGGTCAAAAACTGCGAAAAAGGGGCGGAAACCGTGGGCCGTTGAAAACGTTGCTCGTCGGGTGTGGCGCATTGTCCGCAACAGCGTGGTGTTTGCGGACCGCAGTGTGTAAATAGGCCATGTTGATCGTAGTCGCCGCGCAGAAAACCTTATTTCCGACCGATTTTCGTCGTTTTTTCTGGTTTTTTCTCGTAGAATTCATGAAAAAGCTTCATTATGTACAAATCTAGCGTCTGGGATCCAAGAAAATCCCAAAAAATAGTGAAATTTACAATCAAAACATGCATAAAGGCAGGCGTTTTTCGAGAGAAATTTTGTTTTTGAAAGAAGAAAAAAAATATATACAAAACTAGACTAAAAGGCGAAATGAAAAATGTGTGTGACAATAGGTACAAAAAGATATGGAGAAAAAACGCGGGAATCAATTAGAAAACGGAAATCCTGAATTATGGGGGGCGGGTCTCGGAGGCGCGGGGAAAAGGCGAGAGAGAGGTCAAAAATGTGGGTATTCTATACAGATCGGGAGACGGAAAATCGAGATTTTTGAGGGAATAGAGTCTAAAACCCGAAAAAACAAAAAAAATTCGAAAAAAGTCCATTTAAAAATTTCTAGGCCACGAATAGGGTTTCTAGGCCATCCGGACAACTCTGAAACTATCAAATTCGGGTTCAGGAGGTCCGATAACCCCCGGAAAAACCGAAAAATCACAAATTTCGGTCCGTGGCCTAGTTTTCCAACTGGTGGCCTAGAAATCCAAAAACTCGGCCATGACCAAATTTTTTGGTTTTTAGCTATTTTTAGGGGTTTTAAGGGGTTTTAAAGCGTTTTAAAGGCTCTAGAAACCTCAAAAACCTCGATTTTCCTCATTTTCCTGCTAAAAAATGCGAAAAAATGCAAAAATAAAAGAATTATGTATCTACAAGTCCATTCGATCGACAGTTCTTGTATCTTCATCCTCATCCTCATCGAAATCATAATCTCGACACTCTTTTTCGTCGAATTCCGATAGGGAACTACACGAAACGTCATCGTCGTCGAGCTCTTCGACGGCCTGGGCCGCCGTGATCGCGAGGGATTTTGTGGGGATGGCGATGATGGGTTGGGCGCCTTCTGGTACCACTGGCTTCTTTTCGGTCGCGTAACGGAGGACGTAGTCTGAAAAAAAACTGGAAATTTGAGTGGAGGGACTGATTTCGCAGTTGGCGGCCTAGAAATCCATAGTTAGGTCACTTGGACACTATTTAAAATGTGAAATTTGAAATCAGCATAGTCGAGTTAGTCGGAAACCAGTATAATCAAGGTATATGGCTTCAGGGACTAGTTTTCCTAATCGTGGCCTAGAAATCCAAAAACTCGGCTATGTAGATTTTTTGTGTTTTTAAGGGTTTTAGAAGTTTTTTAACAAGTTCTGAGGCTCTAAATACATTCAAAACCCCTTTAAAGCCATCAATAAAACGCCATGGCCGAGTTTTTGGGAGTTCTAGGCCACCAAGTGAAAAACTAGTCCCCCAGTTGTTTTTTTCGTGTTTTTAGTAATTTTTAATAGTTTCCAAAGCCTGAAAAACTGTTTTTAACCTTAAAAATATGACAAAACAGCCTGGGGACTAGTTTTCCACCCGTGGCCTAGAAATCCAAAAACTCGGCCACTGCTGTTTTAAGTCATTTTGAACCGTTTTCAAAGGTTTTTTTTGGGTTTCAGACTGCTTTTTGAGCTCAGAAACCCAGAAAACCCTTTGAAACAGCCCGGGGACTAGTTTTCCACTTGGTGGCCTAGAAATCCAAAACTAGTCCCCGACCTATTTTTCATGTTTTAAACCCATTTTTTCGGGTTTCAGAGTGTTCCCGCGACGTTTTTGATCGGTTTCCGGCTCCCGAACATCGGATTTTGTGGTGTTTTCGGCGGTTTTTCCCTGTTTTCTGTCAAAAAGATGATAAAAACTGCGACTAAAAAATGATAAGAGAAGTAGAAAAAGTATATACAATGTGTTATCAGTTGACTGACGTAGATTACGGTCATCACGAGCCGCCACCAGCTGACCAATCAAAAATGGAGAGTGTCAGACTGATTGGAGTCCAAAAAACACTTTTTTGGATGGAATTGTCTGGAAAAGTCTAAAAAAGACCTGAAAATTTCTGAAAAATACCTGAAAATTCCTAAAATCTTTTGAAAACTACCGTAATCCAAAACAAATTTTTTGCAGTTTTTCAAATTTTTTTTTGGATCTTGGGTTACGGTTGAATGGCTATAACTCTGCCTACAGTAGAGATAACGGGTTACTGTTAACTAGAGACTTGCTCAGCTTAAAATTCTACGCATCTTGTTAGTTAGTTACTTCTGCTAGCTGCTACCGTAATCAAGATAAACCCGGTTCAAGATTACTGTAATCATTTTTATTTCAAAACCGATTTATCTCGATTACGATAAGAGCTAGCAAAAAGTGACCAACTAACAAAATGCGTGGAATTTTAAGCTGAGCAAGTCTCTAGTTAACCGTAACTCGGTATCTTGTCTTCCAACCAAGAAAAGCCTATCTTACTGTACCTCTGACAGTCTTCTTGTAGTCATCTGGTTTGTGCATGTACATTCGGGCGGCCTCTCCATTCAGAGGATCTGAGGCATTCGGATAGCATAAGAGTTGTGGGAGGAAGCATTCGAAGATGTTTGTCAGCTCGTAGAGGGCCGTCCATGCCTGAAAACGGGTCCAGATTAACGAAAAATGGGTTTGGGAGGGTCGAAACCGGCTAAAACCATTTTAAACACCCCCTAAAAACTCCCTAAAACTCTTAAAAACGCAAAAAACAGTCATGGCCGAGTTTTTGGAATTCTAGGCCACGGTTAGGAAAACTAGTCCCCAGGTCATTTTTTCTTGATTATACTGGTTTCCGACTAAATCAACCTTGCCAGTTCCGAATTTCATATCCAAATCGACGTTCGCGTGGCCTAACTCGGGTTTTCTAGGACATCAACTCATTTTTCGGGTTTCTAGGCCGCCAGTACCAAACCTAGTCCCCGTGGGGTCACCAACCTGATTAATAACGTCTAAACAAACAGTTCCAGACGCTTCATCGATATTTGGATGAAAGATTTTGTTCAAAAATCCGATGGAGGGTGATTTGAACGGGTATTTGTCGGGTAACTCGACCCGCACTTTCCACACTCCGTTCTCGTAGACAGCTGAAAATAGTTGTTTTGATGGGCTGAGATTGATAAAATCGATTTTAGCGTGAACGGAAACCCCCGGAACCTCGAAAACCTCTATCTGTCTCCAGTGGGGACTAGTTTTCCAGGTGGCCTAGAAATCCAAAGTAAGGCCACCTAGAGACAATTTTTAACATGAAATTCGTAATTAGCATAGTCGAATTAGTCGGAAACGAGTATAAACAAGCCGATTGACCCCGGGGACTAGTTTTCCGACCCGTAGCCTAGGAATCCAAAAACTCGGCCATGCATGTTTTCAGCGGTGTTGAAGGCTGTAGAATGTTCTTAAGACTCTAGAACCTTTCTAAAACCTTAAAAAACACAAATAATCGAGATGGCCGAGTTTTTGGATTTCTAGGCCACGGTTAGGAAAACTAGTCCCCGGGGTCTTCTGCCATGATTATACTGGTTTCCGACTAATTTGACTATGCTGATTCCGAATTTTGTATTCAAATTACTGTCCGAGTGGCCTAACTCCAGATATGAGAGGTTTCTAGGCCACCAATTGATTTTGTCTGTGTAAGCCGTTCCAGGGGTTTTCTGACTCGTTTGAAGTGAATTTTTGGATTTAAAATCCTTAAAATCATTGTCCAAATCCACTTACAATCCTTTGGTCCATGAAATTTGACAACGAATTCGTTGACACTATTCAACATGTGGACCTCATGATTCTGGTTGATTCTGAAAATGAAAATGGATGGTTTATGGGGGGATTTTCAGCCTATTTTCTGTTATTTTAAAACATTCTGATCCCCCTAAAACCCCTAAAACCCCCGGAATCCATACAGTTTAATGACGTCAGTCTCGAGACGTCGTTTCCCAGTGACTGGCGGTGCTGTGGTGGCCGCTGATGGAGATGTCATCCTGGATGAGTGAGATGAATGAGTGAGACGATGAGAGAGATAGAAAAATAGCTGAAAAATATTATTTTTGAGAAAAAAAAAAAAAATTTTTTTGAAAACTCGAGAAAAAATTGAAAATTAATTTTTTGACTACAAAGACTACAAAGACTACAAAAGCACAGAGACTACAAACTACAATATTTTTCCTCTTGTCTCTTCCCCCCCCAAAGAGTCTTCTTCTTCTTTTTCTAACATCAAAGTACATTTTCAAAAGAAAAAAAACAAAAAGTGCTATGCGCCTTTAAAGTACAGTAGTTCTGAATGACCTGGGGACTACTGTAGTTGGAATAAAGTACAGTAGCCCAGAAATTGTTACAGTAATCTTTTTTGGAAATTTTGGAAAAATTCAAAAAAAAATTTTTTTTCGCCAAAACATCCAAAAATAAGTTTCCAGGATTACTGTAACTCTGGGGTTACTGTGAATACCGTAATCCTACAGTAATCCTGGCTACCGTAATCCAAAAAAAAAATTTAATTTTTCAAAAAATTCAAAAAAACATTTTTTTTTTGAAAAATCTAAAATAAGTTTTCAGGATTACGGTGGCCTGTGGGGTTACTGTACCTACCGTAGTCTAGTCATACGGTACCCCTCAAAAGTGATCCTACAGTAACCCTGATCCAAAAAAAAATTTTTTCTGAAAGTCCGAAAAATTAAAATTTCTGAAATTCATACTCACAGTACTCTCCTATACCTACCGTAATTCCCAATGCTACCGTAATCTACCGTACTCCAAAAAAATCCCTCTACAAAAATCATGATCCAAAAAAAATTTTTTTTTTCTGAAAATCCAAAAAAAAATTTCCTTAAAAAAACTTCTGTAGTACCTACAGTACCCCCTAAGCTACCGTAATCCACCATATTCCAAATCCCAGAAAAATCCATATTATCCACGTGGAGTACACCGGAGAAGGCGACGAAACAACACAAGAGATCAAAGAACAATCGATTCCTTTTCTCATCCCAAATCCCTTGGATTACTGTAGCTGCTAACTACAGTAACCCCCAGGGACCCTCCTACTGTACCTACCGTACTCCTACAGTACCCCAGGGACCATTTTAAAACTTCAAAACCCCATAACTCTCTTCAAAATAATCGGATTCCCTCGGGATTTCTACAGTATCCAGGTACCGTATCCCTCTACCAATAACTACAGTAATCCCAAAAAATTGTCCACGTGGAGTACACGAAAAACAGGTTAAAAGAGGGAGGAAAATGGGCTGAAAGTGAAGGGGGGACGAAAACATATGACGGAGGGGGGCTTGGCGGTCGGCTGATGCTGCCTCGGGTCTTGCGACAGAGAGAGGCGAGACAGTATGGGAAGGTGAGAGACGCAGAGAAAAAAGAAAACACGAGACGTCGACGAGGAGAGAGTGTGTTGAGGGTGAGAGGGTGGAAAGAGATGGATGGATGGATTGGAGAGAGAGAGAGAGAGAGAGAGAGAGAGAGAGAGAGAGAGAGAGAGAGAGAGAGAGAGAGAGAGACGCTTCGCTGTCTCTATTCGAATGGAGAGGGGAGGGGGGAATATTTGCAGACTATTTATTTTTTTTCTCTTTTTTGAGAAAGGAAAAGGGAGACTGAAAGGAGAGGGAATTGGAGGTAGGTAGTTTTTGGAGGAAGAAGAGGGGAATTATTGACTAAAAATAAAGTGAGAAAAATTTTTTTTTGAATTTTTGGAAAAAAATTTTTTTTTCAAATCTCCAGAAACATTTTTTCCATAAGAATGTAAAGAAGTTAATAATCTACAACATATCTGAAAATCAAAGAAATGATAATACTTTTAAAAAAATTGAAAAAATTGAATTTTTCGTTTTTCGTTTTATGTTCTGAAATTTCAGGTGCTGACCTAAAATGAAATTTCTGGCTTGTTTGGTTGTGATATTCGTTTTTCCCGTAAAATTTCCGAAATTTCGAGCCTCATATTGACTATATTTGAGGAAATTTGAAATTTCAGAATTTTCGGATATTTTGAAAAATTCTGAAAATTTAGAATATGACTGAAAATGGAATTTTTCATGACTTCTGATTATGAAAATCGTGCTGTCCATCTGAATTCCGGAATTTTGAGCCCCATATTGACTATATTTGAACAATTTTCAAAATTTCGAAAAAATTGAATTTTTCGAAAAATTCTGAAATTTCAGGATCCGAGTGAAAATTGATTTTTCATGACTTTTAACTATGAATTTTGTGTTTTTTACGTAACTTCGGAATTTTGAGCCCCATATTGACTATTTTCCGATCACTTTGAAATTTCGAGTTACCACCCAACAGGTCACGGGTTCAATCCCCCCAGTGGCACTTTGATTTTTTGATTTTTTTGTTTTTTTATTTTTAGGGGTTTTAAATGATTTTTAGACGGGTTTTTAGTGTTTTCCACTAGTTTTTGCAAAAATCATAAAATCCATGATGTTACGAAAAAATATATCTAAAGGTGTAATATTGGAGCATCGTTTGTCGCAGTGTTTATTGAAACTTTCATGTTTTTTAATCTATGATTCTCCTCGTCACCTCCTTTTCCGTCTAATCCACGTCTTCTCAAATCTCGGAGCCTCGTTAGTCGCTGTGTTTAGTGGAATCGATTTGGAGGTCCATTTCCATTAATATTACCTGAACAGTAATGGCTTTTCCTCTATTCAAACTACCAAGTGTTTCAATTGGAGATGTTTTCAAGGAAATGGGGGTCGACACTTTGTAAGATTTTTTTTGAAGAAGAAAAACAAGAAAAAAAAATAAAAAATAAGGTTTTTGGGTCCGAACACATAACATTTTCTACCGTAACCCGATAAGTTTTGAACCAAAATAATTTTTCTGTGTATTTTTAGAATCAGCAAGTTAAGCCGGTTCGAATGAATATAATCATGACTTGGTTCCAACCAATTTCATTTTTAGGCTCTATGCGCCTTCAAAGTCGCTGCGAGACCCAAAATTGGAAATCGCGGAATATAGGCTTGTGTGTACTTTTATAAAAGCTCTCGGCAAGCTGATTCCAAAATTAAAAGAATAATCAAGTTTGCACCAAAATCCGCAGAGTTACGGTAGAAAATGTATTTTCGTGGTGAGACCCAAAATCCCAAAAAAATGAAAATTACCGTAACCTAGTCATGATTATACTCATTTGAAAGCTCTCGTCCAGCTGAATCCAAATTTCATGTTGAATAAATTTTTGGGTTACTGTAGTTGCCAATAAATCGATTTTTCTGACAATGAGAAAAAAATTTTTTTTCAAAAAAAATTTCCAGATTCGTTCTCTCCTTGTGCTCCAAAAAATCGCAACGCCAGGTGAAAAGCCATCAAAATCGTGCTCTTCAATGGACTATGCGTGTGGTTGGCGATATGCAGCCACACATTCGATGCTGGTATCGAAGCCATGACCCAGTGACCATTGTCCATTTGGGTGTTATTGAAGAGGGAGAGCCGCTTACTGTAGGGGATCTAACAAGGGAGTTAACTTTACTTACCGGTTGGGAATTTTCTAAAAATTTGACCATAGATACTTTCGACCCTGCTTTAGAGATTAGTCATAGTTAGAACCGCCAAAACTGAGGAAAAGCTCGAAAAATTCGGGCTCAAAAAAGTGCTCGAATTGGTATTTTGGAGGGCCACTCTCCTCATTGCCTCTAACGTCCTAGTTTCAGCAACAGCCGGGTGGCCGAGTGGTAGAGTTGGGGTTTAGTAAACGAGGGTCTCTGGTTCGAATCTCCCCTCGGTCAACTTTTTTTGTTTTTTGTTCAGACTCTGGAAAATCCATTCCCAGTCATCCAGGATCCAGTTTAAACCGGTTTTTTGTTTCCCGGGGTTCAGAATGGTGCAAAAAAGCATATTTTAACTTTTTCCAGAAAATTATTTTTTTCATGATTTCGACTGATTGATTGTTCTGCTTTTTTCGAAAAATTGATTTTCTATGAAGAAAAAGCAGTCTTTTTCAACATATTGAAAAAATACACCAAAAAATTTTTTTTGAAAAATTAGTCGACCACCTCAGTCGATCAGTCGAAATCATGAAAAAAATAATTTTCTGGAAAAAGTTAAAATATGCTTTTTTGCACCATTCTGAACCCCGGGAAACAAAAAACCGGTTTAAACTGGATCCTGGATGACTGGGAATGGATTTTCCAGAGTCTGAACAAAAAACAAAAAAAGTTGACCGAGGGGAGATTCGAACCAGAGACCCTCGTTTACTAAACCCCAACTCTACCACTCGGCCACCCGGCTGTTGCTGAAACTAGGACGTTAGAGGCAATGAGGAGAGTGGCCCTCCAAAATACCAATTCGAGCACTTTTTTGAGCCCGAATTTTTCGAGCTTTTCCTGAGTTTTGGCGGTTCTAACTATGACTAATCTCTAAAGCAGGGTCGAAAGTATCTATGGTCAAATTTTTAGAAAATTCCCAACCGGTAAGTAAAGTTAACTCCCTTGTAAGAGGAACTCTGAAAATTCAAAACGGTATCTGTCGATTGGATTATGGGAAGAAGGCCGAGTTCTTTGGGATTCTTGAATATATATGTGACCTGTTTCAACGTCGTCCAAGTGCTCTTATGATCCGTCCCGCCTATCTTTGGATGCTCAGGGTCAATGCAGATACTACAGTAATCAACCCGACCTCCCTCTTCGTCCAAGGAAGTTTGCTCACCCTAACACAAGAGCAAGGAGATCAGATATTCGATGAATGTGGATCCAGACAACTTTCGATTCGAATCCAGTTCCCCCAAGATTATAGGTACATACGCGCCTTTAAACCGTATGGATTACTGTATATTCCACATGGTTCATGGGTCACAAGAGATAATTTGATATCAATGTTGCTCATTTGCACTGAAGTAGTTGTTTATGAGACATATACTACTTATATGGATGTTAACCAGATACTTAGACGATGGTTAGGAGGAGAGATGAGTGGGTTACGGTCAATGATTATCGATGGAGTCACTTATAGAGAACGATGTTTTGAAGGACTTGATGAGAAGAAGATTAATCCGAAATGGAGAATGGAACATACTATGTGGGTTTTTTTGGAGGTTTTGAGATGATTTAGAAGGATTTATCAGGTTTTAAAACCACAAATGATTTATATAATTTTTTTGCAAGGACAGCCGAGGGTTACAGTAGGGTCGCTGAAAAAATTAATTTTTTTCTGTTTTATGGAAGAAACAAATTTTTTCAAAATTTTCAAAAAAAAAAAATTTTCCAGCTACCGTATCTCGGCTCCTATGTGAGATATCAAAAACCAGCCTATCAGTTAAAATAGCTCTTTTTAAGCTAAGCAACATGCTTTTTGAAATTATTTGATAACTAACTGTTTTGGGAAGGGAGGTATACTATCTTGAAATGTGAAGCTTGAATTTTCGTAAAAATTCTGAAATTTTAGGATCTTACTGAAAATCGATTTTTCATCAGTTTTAAATATGAAATTTAGCTTTTTCATGCAAAATCCGGAATTTTGAGCTCCATATTGACTATATTTGAAAAATTCAAATTTTTCAAATTTCCGTTTTTTTTTTGGAAAATTCTGAAACTCTAATTTCTTATTGAAAATCGATTCTCTATCACTTGTAACTTTGAAATTCGGCTTTTTCATCAGAAAAATCCGGTAATTTGACCCTCCTATTGGCCATATTTGAGAAAATTTGAAATTTCAGAATTTTCAATTTTTCGGAAAAATTCTGAATGTTTGAGTTTTGGCCTAATGTCCATTTTCAGGGCTTTTCATTATTGAATTCGTTTTTTTCATAACATTTCCGAAGTTTTGAGCCCCATATTGACTAGATATGAACAATTTTTAATTTTCGAAAAATTTTGGTTTTCAGCCGCTACCCGAAAATTTCAGAATTTACTGAAAATAAAATTTTTGGGCTCTCTAGATATGAAATTTGTGTTTTGTACAAAATAAAAGGAGTTTTGAGCTTTTTATTAACTTTGTTTGAAAAAATTAAAAAATTCGAATTTTCTTAAAAATTATGAAAATTTAGTTTCTCACTGAAATTGAATTTCAATGACTTCTAACTACAAAAGTCGTATTCTCCAGAAAAATTGTGAAGTTTTGAGCCCCATATTGACTATATTCCGATCACTTTGAAATTTCGAGTTACCACCCAACAGGTCACGGGTTCAATCCCTCCAGTGGCACTTTTTTTGGTTTTTTTTGGCTTTAAATGGTTTTTGTTCAATTTGTTTTCCAATTCCAGACACGGAAGAACTACAAAATTCTCTCGACATTCGAGGTACGTCTACAAAAGGGATGACGGATTGGTTCTTGTGGTAAAGCAACCAAGAGAGAGTTCAAGGCTGCGTTTTGCTGTATGGGAGAATCTTCAGAGTACCAGATTGAAATGATTTATAAAATTTCGGAATTATTCGAAAATTACTGTATATATTGCAAGTCTATATATTCTGAACATAGTATACTACTGAATAAAACATATGAATTGATGATTTTTTCCAAATTTTTTCGAAATTTTAAATGACTAAAAAAACCACAAAATTACAGTTTATTTTATTTATTTGTCAAATAAAAAAAATTAAAGCCTACAGTAAAAAAATTCACAATTTCGATTTCTCCACCATTTTCCCCACCAAATCCGCACATTCAAGAGCACAACCCCAATGAAGAGTAATTCCGGATCCTCCGTGACCATAGTTATGAACAATTGATCCCTCTGCTTCCAGTCTTACTGTAGATCGAGACGGTCGAAGATCCACATGATGGGAAAGAATACGGGCGGAACGAAGAGCCGGCACGTTTCGACAGTTTTCGGCGAAAATCCGTTGGGATACGGTATCGTCTACAGTAAGATCGTATTGATGTTGATCGGCGGTCCCCCCAAGGGTTACGGTAGTGTCACTGGAAAATTTGTTTTTTTTAGTTTCCCAAAAAAAAAATTTTTTTTCAAAATTTTGAAAAAAAATTTTCTAGCTACCGTATCTCGGCTACTGTGAGAGCTATCAAAAAGTGGTCAACTAATAAAATTTAGGTCATGTTAAGCTGAGCAACATGCTAATAGGAATGTCTTGATAATTCCTATATGAAAGGAGTTATAGCCTTTTGAATCAAGTCAAAAAAATTTTTTTTTCAAAATTTTGAAAACCTTTTTTTCTGGCTACCGTATCTCGGCTCCTGAAAGAGCTATCAAAAAGTGGTTAACTAGTGAAATATAGCTCTTTTTAAGCTGAGCAGCATACTAATTATAATTTTTTGACGGCTTTCATGAAAAGCGAGTTATACCCATTTGAATCGGGGGTCAAAAAAATTTTTTAAAATTTTTTTTTCTAGCTACCGTATCTCGGCTCCTGTGAGAGTTATCAAAAAATGGCCAACTAGTAAAACATAGCTCTTGTTAAGCTGAGCAACATGCTATTTTAAGCTTTTTGATACCTCTCAAACGAAAGGAGTTATACCTTTTTGATCGAGTCAAAAAAAAATTTTTCGAAAAACTTTTTTTCAAAATTTTCAAAATTTTTTCTGTTTTTATTTTTTGTTCAAACTCACTTCAGCAAGGCATAATATAGGTCATCAATAAAGAAATATTTGAGTTTTGGGCATTCGACTTTGATAATTTGACCCCTGGTGGGGAAGACTTCCCGATCTCCGACCAGTTCTCGAGACCCAAGGCCACTACAGTTCACAATGATATCGAATCCCATTGATTTCACTTCCTGGAGATTCTCCACTCTTTGTTTCATCAGTTTTCCCCCATTCTCCACGAATTTTTTGGTTTCCCATTCGATATAGGTGGTTGGTTGAAGGTAGAGGGTTGTGTAGAAGATACCGAATCTGTAGTTTTTGTAGTTTTTGTAGTCTGAGGCTTGATTTTTTAATTTTTGAGTTCGGCTAAATGAGAGCTTTCAGAAAAGTATAATCATGATGGGGTTACGGTAGTTTTGAGTTTTTGGGGTTTTTGGTCCCGCCACGAAATTACATTTTCTACCGTATCTTGGTCAATTTTTGTGCAAACTCAAAAATTTCAAAACAATCAAAGTTAGCACGTCAAGACGGATTGAATGAATATAAACATGACTGGGTTACGGTAATTTTAATTTTTTGGTGTTTTGGGTCCCACCACGAAAATTCATTTTCAACCGTATCTTGCTCAATTTTCATGCAAACTCAACAATTTTAACAGATTTGATTTCAGCTAATCACGCCGGTTCAGAAAAGAACCCACAAGCCCTGGTTCCATAAATTTCAGTTTTAGGCTCTTCCAGGGCTCCGCGAGCTCAAAAATGCTCCAAAACTGAATTTCTCAGAATATAGGCTTGTGGGTACTTTTCTGAACCGCCTTAGCCTCCTAATTCTAAATATCTCAAAATTTTCGAGTTTGGACAGAAATTGAATGAGTTACGGTAGAAAATGTATTTTCGTGGTGGGACCCAAAATCTCAAAAAATTCAAAATTACCGTAACCTAAACATGATTATACTCATTTGAACCGTCTTGACCCACTGATTCCAAATTTTTTATTTTCAAAATGATCCGGATAACCTCCCCCTAATAAAAGGCACACCTGTGTTCGGGTCTCTTGGCAACGACCCTCATCTCGTCCTCACTCAAAAAATGCACATGTCTCATTACTTCCAACCATTTTGGAATTGTTTTTTGACTCTGCATCCAGTATCCAGACATTTCCTGGGTTACGGTAGGTTACTGTAGGGGGTTACTGTAGGCCTACCTCTGCCCCAGGGTTCCCTTCAGCCATATACTCTTGGATTCGGGTTATGGTAGCTTTTGTCCATTTTCTAAAGAGATTACGGTAGACATTAAGGATTACTGTAGTTTTTAGGATTACTGTAGCTCACATTATCCGATCCACGTCATCATCGCAGAGATACGGTTCGATTAGCCCCGCTGCCACGTCACTAGTCATGTTTGGAGAGAATTTTTCGGAGATTATGGTCACCTGGAGATTCAGGGGTTACTGTAGGCTTTTTAGTACGGTTACTGTAGATTTTTTTTGAAAAAAAATTTTCGAAAATTTTTTTTTTGGAATTTTGAGTATTATTTTTTCTAGCTACCGTATCTCGGCTTCTGTAAGAGCTATCAAAAAGCAGTTAGCTAGTGAAATGTAGCTCTTGTTAAGCTGAGCAATTTGCTAGTTGACGCTTTTTTGATAGCTCTCACAGTAACTGAGATACAGTAACCGGAAAGTTCTATAGGTTTTTTTTCAATTTTTTAAATTTCTAATTTTCCAGCTGCTGTATCTCGGCTCTTGTAAGAGCTAGCCAACATTAGTCAACTAGTGAAATGTAGCTCTTGTTAAGCTGAGCAACATGCAATTTGGAATTTTGTAATAGCTTTGAAAGCAACCGGGATACGGTAATTGGAATAATTTACAAAAAAATTAATTTCAAAATTTTTCGAAAAAAAATTGTTTTGGTTTTTTTGTCATTTTCTTTTCAAAAATTGTTTTTATAGTTTAAAAACCATTTCAAACACATGAAAATCCCAATTTCTTTGCCAAAAGTTCGTCAAACCTCTGAATTAGGTACCCTCTGCTGAATGGCCAGAGCACTTGAGACTCCATTGATTCCGGCACCAATTACGGCAATTTTTACCATTATTTCCGGGGTTTTGACTTGAATTTTTGCCGGAATAAGCTAAGAATAACAAAATTGAAGCAGAAATTGAGGTTTGAAAAAAAAAGAAAAAAAATTATTTTCAAGTGAGGCTGGGGTACATATGTACCCGCGGGGAGCGAAAACGACGAAATGTGACTATGATAAGATAAGAAATTATGCCCTAAACACTTGAATTAGATTGTTCTTTGATCGGATTATTTTTCTGAACGCAAAAAAAAATTTGAGAAAAAAAATTTTTTTCGAAATTTTTTTGTAATAATTTTTATAGTCCTTTAGAGGGTCCAAAATGACCTAAAATTCAAAGCTACCGTAACCTAGTCATGATTATATTTTTCTGAACCGGGAAAACGCGCTGATTCTAACTGTAGCAACATCAAAGCCTATAACTCAAAACTAAAAAAGTTACGGTAGAAAAAAATTTCAAAAAACCGGTTGATTATGTAAAAAATTCAAAAATTCAAAAAAAGTTCATTTTCAAAAAAACTAGAAATCATCATCCTTAGGCCTCGCAGTGTTTGTTTGAAGTATCTTTCCGATCACCCATACCTCCGTTTGTATTCCAAAATAAAACGATCCGTTTCGTCCATCGGATACGTCTTTTTACTGCAAAAATATTCAGATTTTCCACCGAAAAATCTGAAAAAAATGGATCTTACTTGTATCCAGAATCCATTAGAAAGAATCCCGGGAATTCCTCATAAATGTCCGGTTTCAGTGTCTCACAAGAACATTTTCCGTCTTCTCTCTCGTTCCAACACGTCAGACACATCCTGCAGAAAACTTGACATTTTTTCGGGGAAAACTACTGTAACTTAATGTGAAACCTTGATATTCGGAATCAGCGCATTTTTCCGGTTCAGAAAAATATAATCATGACTAGGTTACGGCAGTTTTTAATTTCAGGCCATTCAGACCGTCTCTCAAACTACCGTAACCCGGCGGAATCTACTCCAAATAAATTTTCATCTGGATATTTAGAATCAGGAAGTCGAGAGCTTTCAGAAAAGTACCCACAAGCCTATATTCTGAAAAATTTAGTTTTGGAGCATTTTGGAGCTCGCGGAGCCCTGGAAGAGCCCAAAATTCAAAAATTTGAAACTAGGGCTTGTGGGTACTTTTCTGAAAGCTCTTGACTTACTGATTTCAAATATAACAAAAATTTTGAATTTGGAACAAAAATGACTAGATTACGGTACCTTTTGTGTTTTCGCGGCGAGACAAAAAAATCCAAAAAATTCAAAATTACCGTAACCTAGTCATGATTATACGCATTCAAACCGGTTTAATTTGCTGATCTCAAAAAATTAAAAAATTTTCGAGATTGGAGAAAAACTGAGCAGATTACGGTACTTTTTGTTTTTTCATATTTTCGCGGCGAGACCCAAAATCAAAATTTTTTTAAAACTTTTTTTTAAAATACTTTTCTAAACCGCCCGTTTTTCCTAAATCCAAATCAATCCTTACCAATCAATTCTCCAATTCTCTTTCTTCTTTCTCTTCTTCCTTTTCTTTTTCAGTGGTTGAACCTCTTTTAAGGGATCTTCCTTCTTGAGAGTGGAGGAAGGGGAGGGATCAGTGGGCGGAGTCTCTACTGTAGTTGTCATTTGTCGGGAAAATAATATATTATATCCGGATGAGATGAAAAATGGCAGAATGCCACGTGGCAATCGGTGGAAACTTGGTTAAGAAAAAATTATTATTGGGGGTAAGTTGACGGAAAAATTTATTTTTACGTAAGTTAATTTTTTTAGAAGCTCCGCCCACTTTTTGATTTTAGATTTTTGATTTCCACAAATTTCACGTGTTTTCAGATTTTCAGATTTTTTCTTCAGCTAAAAAAGTTTTTTTTCCAATAAATAAGGCTTTTGTATCTTCCAGCTGCCGTATCTCGACTCCTGTAAGAGTTATCAAAAAGTGGTCAACTGGTAAAATGTAGCCCTTCTTAAGCTGAGCAAGTTTGTAGTTGACACTTATTTGATATCTATTACAGTAATCGAGATACAGTAGCCGGAAAACTTAAATCGGCTTGGATACGGTAGAAAATGTTCTGGATCTGAAATCTCTGAAAAAGAACTTTTTTACCTAATCAACTGACTCTGTGAATTCCCAAAATCGTTCATTTTCCATTAGAAAAATGCAAATGCGCTCCACTAGACACTTCTTCTAGAAGCTTCTGCTCTTTAATCCAACCTCTAATTAGAAAAGGGCAAGATGTCTCTGCGTCTCTCCAGCCACTCACACTATTTCTCCTGTCGCCTTCTAATCACTATGGAAACGACGTCTCACTCTTCATCAAACTCATGATCTCACTCATATATACTCATGGATGACTTGTGAATAGACGTCTCTTATTTTGATTTTTCTGAACATTTTATTATTTTTTCTTCTTTTATCAATTCCAGTGGTCTGATGCCATCGGTCTTTCTGTTTTCGCTGAAAACAGAGTTGATTCAGTGAGTTTTTTTTTGAAAATTTGAAAAAAATTGAATTTTTCCCAAAAATTTTTTTTTTGAAATTTTTCGGCTACTGTATCTCGGTTACTGTAAGAGATATCAAAAACGTGTCAACTGACAAATTGCTCAGCTTAACAAGGGCTACATTTCACTAGTTGACTGTTTTTTGATAGCTATTACAGGAACCGAGATGCAGTTCCTGGAAGTTAACGTGACTAGAAATTAGGGAGGACCTACAAAAACTACCGTAACCCGGTTAATTTTGCTCCGATCCTTTCAAAATAGATATTTTCGAATTCAGCAAGTCAAGGCGGTTTGAATGAGTATAATCATGACTAGGTTCCGATCATTTTGAAATTTAGCATGGCTATGCGCCTTTAAAGTCGTGGCGAGACCCAAAATTGGAATATAGGCTTGTGGGTACTTTTCTGAACTGTCTTACCCTCCTTATTCTGAATATAAAACATTTTTGAGTTAGAACAAAAATTCGCTGAGATACAGTAGAAAATGTGTTTTCGTGGCGGGACCCAAATTTCGAAATTTCTTCGAACCTAGCCAAGATTATACTCATTAGAACCGGCTTAGCGTCCTGATTCTAATCATATTTTTATCTAAGAACAAAACTCGAAACCAACCGAGATACGATAGAAAACGTATTTTCGTGGTGGGACCCAAAATCCCAAAAAATTCAAAATTACCGTAACCCTATCATGATTATACTTTTCTGAAAGCTCTCTTTGAGCTGAATCCAAAAATACTAATTTTAAGTCCCAGACTACAAAAACTACAATTTTAGATAATAAAAAAATTCTTCAGGACATGCTCAGCTGCCACAATTGATGGCTTCCACATTGTTTGAAAGAAGCTGGGAGAGTGAGTTTATTAGTTTTTTTTATTATTTCGAAAAATATTTTTTCCAGGTCTCACTGAAATTTGCGAAAATTGTGGGCCTGCGCAAAAAACTTGGAGCTTCTGAACCAAATAGTGAGTTTTAGACTACAAACTACAAAAATAAAATTTGTTTTTTTTAGCTGGTATTGACAGAAGCGTTGGAAACAACCGTGTTGCGGATTTTTTTCAAATTGAAAGTGGAAATTTTTTTTTGTAAAAAATTGTTTTTTTTTTTTGAGTTTCAGGAGTTTTAGAAGGTTCTAGAGAACTTAAAAATATTTTTTACATAGCCATTCCGCCGATTTTGAGCAAAGTTTGGCTAATTTTTAGATAAAATTGAGTTTTTCAGGGTTTTTCAGGTTTTTTTCAGATTTTCCTGGGGTTTTTTGATTGTTTTATATTTTATAATAAATATTTAACAATTTCTGATGCCTTTTCTTCAAAAAACACCGCTTTTTGCGATAAAATCGCGGGGTTTCCGCCCCGATACAATCTATTATTCTCGACGCCGCTGCAATCGCGCTCCATCGCACACCCGCCAAACACTTGAATTCGAATATTATCGCCTTGTTTCTTATCTATTTTCACTCGATTCTCACTGATTTTCCCTATTTTTCTGCTGTTTTCTTTGATTTTTTTGCATTTTATCTAATAAATATCATGTTTTTAATCGATTAATCTGAAAAATTGCAGTAAAAATGAGCGCCGAGCCGAGTACGCCGAAGCAGGAGCCAGTCGAGCAAAACGCCGCCGAAAACGCGGAGAAAGCGGTGCCAGGCGCCGAGAAGAAGGGAAAAGTGCGTAGTTTTGATCGGAAAATTTGAATTTAGAAGGGAATTTGATATTTTTTGAAAAAAATCGAGGAAAAAAATTTTTTTGAAAAATTTGGATTTTTGCTGAAAAACCTGGTTTGTAGGTTGAAAAACTGGGTTTTTTGAATTGAAAATAGCGTTTCTGATAGCAGAAAACCTATTTTTCATTTGATAATCCATTTTCTAGCGAAAAATAATTTTTTTTTTCGAAAAAAGTCGGTTTTCAGACCAAAAAACCCATTTTCAGGGTTAAAAACTAGATTTTCCCTACTTGAAAATAGATTTTTCGAGTTTAAAAACCTTATTTACAGGTGTAAACCCGGTTTTTAGTTTCAAAAAAATTTTTTTTTCAAAAATTTTAAAATTTTCCCTGAAAAATCGATTTTCAAGTCTAAAAACCCCAATTTCCAGTCTAATTTTCTCCAATTTCTGCAGACTCCAGTGGTTGTTCCATTGAAGCACGAAACGCCGGCTGCGGTCCGAAATCGTCGTCACATTCAGGCGGAACTTCACATCGGATCGCCTTCCGACAACACTCTTTCGCCCTGTTCCAGCAAGATTTTCGGGAAACGAGTATGGCATTTTTTTAGTGTTCTAGGGCGTATTTTAACAGTTTCTCCATTAAAACCCGAAAAAATCCTAGTTTTCCGCTAGAAAATGCTAGTTTTCAGCTATTTTGAGTGCGACGCGGTCGCGTCGCGGCTTTCAGATTTTCTTTAATTTTTAGGATTTTCGGGCGTTTTTTCTAGTTTTCTGTGTCTTATCTCTTCTAAATGCTCTTTTTGTATTCCCACTGAAAATCTAGAAGAAAAATCCGGTTTTCCGCCGGAAAATATTAATTTTCAGCAATTTTCAGCCCCACCAGTGTTTCTGCAATTTTTAAGATTTTCGGGCGATTTTTCCAATTTCTCTGCCGCAAATTCCTTTGAAAACTTACTTTTTTCTATCAAAAAACTGAAAAAAATCTAGATTTTCGTTGGAAAAACTTTCATTTCCAGTTATTTTCAATGCGGCGCGGTCGCGTCGCGGCTCCTCTTTCTCTTTCAAATCCATCCATTTTTCAGACAGGAATCTCTGGACCGGCGGCAATTCTTCGCAACAAGCAACAATCGACGATTCCGTTCAAAATGGACGACGAAGTCGACGAGTGAATCTCGATTTTTTGATGGATCCGAAAAATCCGAATATTTTTCCATGTTTCATGTTGTATTATATTCTTTCTCTCTATTCCTTTCTATCACTCTCTTTCTCTGTTTTCTTCCCCAATTCATCAATTTCTGAAATAAAAATCAATGTTTTAGAGGTTCTTTTTAGACCGAAGAAACAGAAAATGGTACAGGATGAAAGGAGGCGGATAAAACGAAAGGGATATCGAGGCAAGTACGGGGAGGATTCTCGGAAGAAGAAAAATAGATGAAAATGGAATTTTAGGCAAGAAAAACAAAGAATTTTCGAGAGAAGAAGATAAAAATTGAGGGGAAAAGCCTAAAAATAAAAACTTCCATACGGAATATGAGACGGGGTAGGATAGACATAATAATACGGATATTCTGATGCCATCGTCTGAATCGGCGGCGGTGGAATCGAGAAATCCGGCAGGGCGAAGTCACCGGATCCGTTGATTGATTGGGAGAAAGCAGGGGAAGGGGGCGGAGCCTGTTTCTGTACTTGTCGCTCGTGAAGATCGAATGTCAAGTGGCGGTGGGATGCGAGAAGGTTGTTCGCCACTCTGGAATGGATGGAATGGATTTTATTGGGGAGAAACAAGTTAAAAAGAGGGATTTTTCGGCAAAATTGCATAAAATAGCCGGATTTTTGCTTTAAAAATGCTGAAATTAGGCCAGAAATAGCCTTTTTTCAGTCTAAAATTCAAAAAAAACGCTCACTCCAATGTCTTATTGACAACTGTTTCCGGCAATTGATACAGTTGATCGTTTGACGGCGTTTTCACTGGACTTTTCTGTAACATCAGCGATTTTTTTAAAGGAACATTGGAAAATGTCAAAAGTTGGGTCTCGCAGCGAGAATCGGACTTCTGTAGCTATTAAGTTTTTTTTTGCCATTTTCGGCAGAAAATGGTAGTTTTTTAAATTTTTTTCGAAAAAGCCTATAAATATTTGCATATTTCAATTGAAATTAAAGAAAAACGGCTTTTCGCTGCAAAAAAAGCTAAAGTTTTCAATAAAATCAAATAAATTCGAATTTCGCTTCGAGACCCAACCATGACTTTTTGCGGCGCTCCTTTAAATTTCTTAGCGAAAAAATTCGACAAACCTTGGTTTTGTTGACAATATCGCTGATAAATTCACGAGAGGACACTGATCTGGCGTATTCGACGGAATGGGTGTCTGGTCCACGTGGCTTTTGCCATACGCGACGTTGTTGAGCGATTCTGAAGAAGAAAATCTTGTTTTTTAAGGGGAAAGTGGGAATTCTAACTCATAAACGAGTCCCAAATCGTGTTTCGACGGTCCTCCGTACTCTGAACTCAACGGTTGAAGGTCCAGTTCATGAATCGGATGAGATGTCGGATCCACGTTGTGACGGGGGTTCTGCCGATGGAATTGTTCTGAAAATTTTATTCTTTGAATGAAAAAAAACCGTCGCTCACTTCCAATTTCATTGGATGAACTCGTCGCTCGATAAGTGCCGTTGATAAGAGAGATGTCGACGAGTTGCTGACGTTTCAGCTCGTCTTTTCCGTCTGGCTGAAAATAATCGGGTTTTTAGAAGGAAAAAAGGAATTTTTGCTAGATTCATAGATAATTCCCATGTTTTTCTCTATTTCAACAAAAAAAAAATGAAAAAAACCGCTGAAAACCGAAGAAAAACTCGATTTTTTCGTTATTTTGTTTGCCTCCGGATGCGTCGCGGTCGCGTCGCGTGTCCAGCTTTTTAATGAAAATCTGTGGTTTTTGGGGTAAAATTTTGGTTTTTCGATGAATTTTCGGCTTAAAATAGTTGTAAAACCGCCTGTTTCAGCTATTTTTATAAAGAAAATTCAGAAAATTGCGGAGTAATCGCGAAAAATTCAATTTTCTGACGGAAATTTTAAAATACATGAAAACATGATGTTGTTAAAATTAATTTCTCGGGAAAAACTGAATTTCAAGATGAGAAACAAGCTGGGGACACTATTTTGAACCGATGAAATTCTGGAAAAATTGAATTTTAGATAGAAAAGCGCCGAAAACCCGAAATTTTGAATTGCCGCCAGATCTCCAGATATCTCACCGGTGGCGACAACAATTCCTGCATAATCGAGATGGCATGACTCATTTTCGACTGAGCAATCTCTGGAAAATCGGTACACTGAATGAAGACGTGAAGCGGATCGTCGGTGAACGCGTTCTTCGACACGTTCGAAAGGGATGAACGGGGCGGAGGAATACGGGCGGTCTTGTGGCTCTGAAATTTGAAATTTCGATGGAGCGCAAAAAGGGGGCGTGGCCTACCATAAAAGCCCTTCCTCTGACGAAAATCTTGCATCCAGTCTCTTTTTCCAGCGCCTTCACTGTCATTCCACGTGGTCCGAGGATTCTGCCGACGAAATTGTACTGGGGGAATTTATTGACAGGCACGAGAAGGGTCTCTGATAGAGTTACGAATCCAGAATGAAGAGGAAGACGTGGAATTGCCTTGGATGAAGACGTCTCGATCACATTGTCAATCTGTTTTAGCAGTGATTTCAGCTCGACTCCACTGGATCCAGAACAATCCGCCGCTGCTTTGTGATGGTCGCCGCCGGCGAAATTTGTCTGAAATTTTAAATTAAAAAGCGATTTCCGAATAATTATTAAGTTTTTCCAACAAAAATAGATTATTCTTGAAGGTTTTTGGTTAATTTCATCAAAAACCACAAGCAAAATTATTAAAAATCCGTCAAAAACCAAGATTTTAAAGAATTTTTTATGCCGCCGGATGCGGCGCGGTCGCGTCGCGTACCTACAAATATTGGGGAAATTTCAGATTTTTTGGCCGAGAAAGCTCATTTTTCTGCGTTTTTTTCGTGATTTGTTACTCGAAATTAGCATTAAAAATTAATTTCCACTAAAATCTTCAAAAAATCCTATTTTTCCGCCCAAAAATCCGAAATTTCAAAATTTTTTCGAAATTTTTGCTTCTTTTTCTGAAAATCCCAAATTTTCACGTCGCAAATTCTCTTTTCGCCATTATTCCATTCTCCCAGAAATCCCATTTCCTACCTTGAATTCCTCGATTTTCACCATCTTTCGGCGATTTTTGCGAGGAGAATCTTGAATTTTTGGCTCTGAAAATTTTTTTTCATTATTTCAAAGAAAATAGGGGGAAAACTGTGGAAAAAAGCTGAAAAATCAGGGAAATCGATAGAAAAACTCGCCGAGAGAAAACACGTCGACTGTCGAATATCCGCGTCAATAGCAACGTGGCACACGCCGAATCTAGGGCGCCACGTGGTTTTTCTGAAAACCTATCGGGGGCCAGGGGTCAGGTCATTTTTTGCGCTTTTTTTTTTGAATTTTTAAAGATTTTTTCTCAGCGATTTTCTTTTTTTTTCAAAAAGTTCAATTTTCTGAAAATTTTGCAAAATTCGAAAATCTAGATTTTTCCGATCGAAATTTCATGAAAAATTGATACAAAATAGGCAAAAAATACAAGAAATGGCTGCAGAAAGAACAGAAATCAATGGGAAACAAACATCAGTTGTCGTCAAAAAGCGAGAATGAAACGGGTTATTAAAGTAGTCGAGAAACCTGTAAAAGTAGGACAAAACGGGGGTTTTCTGTTAGAAAATCGGAAAAATGAGTTAAATGACGTCGTTCTTATGGAGAACGATGAGCACGATGGCGGCGACGACAATGGCGATGACGAGGAGAAGAATCAGTGTCCATTTCAGATTTTTTTGGCAGAAGTGACGTTGAACGCGGCGTGCTGTCGATTTGAATGATGTCGCCTGCAAAATTAATTGATTAAAGCTTAGAAAATGTTTATTTCATCGGAAAAATCGCGAAAAATGCCCTGGAAATACCAAAAACTAATGAAAAATCGAGTGATTTCTATGCCGTCAGACGCGGCGCGGTCGCGTCGCGTGCCATTTTTTGTTGACGAAAAATGGGGTTTTTGGCGGTGAAAAATGCGTTTTTCTGGTGGTTTTTGGATTAAAACTATTGGAAACGGGTAAAATTCAGGCTTCAGAACGTTTTTCCGGCTAAAAAAGGCTCATTTTCCCTTACCGAAGTCCTCAATGCCTCCGTTCGATTCTCCATATTCTCGAGACGCTCTCCTCTCTCCATTATTCTCTCCACATTGTCGGCCATCACCTGCAAATATAAAAAAAAAAATTTTCGAAAAAGTGGAATAATACCTGTCGGACATCGTCCACTTGCCGACGAATGTCGATCATCCGCTGCTGTTGCGCCGTCGGAAACGATTCATTGTGTTGCTTCTGCAAGGAAATCAGGGTTTTCTGAAGAGAAAATAGGTTTTTCAGCTAGAAAAGAGGAATTTAGACGATAAAATCGGTTTTTTCGGCATTAAATGGGAAAAATACCGATTTCTCATTTTTTGTATTTTCCAGCTAAAAACGGATAATTTCCGATTGAAAAATTCATTTTTTTTATTTTTAGCCGCTATTCACCCTATTCTAGCAAAGAAATCTAAAAATCCCGAGAAAAACCGCTAGAAACCAAAGAAAGTTGACTTATTCCTATGCCGCCAGATGCGTCGCGGTCGCGTCGCGTGACCACCTTTTTTGATGAAAATCTGTGGTTTTTGGTGGAAAATTTTGGATTTTTGATAGATTTTGGCTTGAAATGACTGCAGAATCGCTCTTTTCAGCTATTTTCATCAGGAAAATTTAGAATAAAATGGAATAATCGCAAAAAATCTAAATTTTTGACGAAAAATTCGAAATATATGATATGAAAAACACTGAGAAAGTTAATTTTCCGGACGAAATCTCAGTTTTTAGAAGAAAAACAAGCTGGAAACACTATTATGAAAATTAAAATTCAGGAAAATTTTAATTGAAATGCGAAAAATTGAATTTTTTGAAAATTTTTTTTTGAATTCTGAAAAATCCGCGGAAAAACGACTCTTCTAGGTGGAAATTAATAAATTCAGCGTAATTTTGAGCTGGTATCAATACAGAGAACATGGGAAAACAAAAAACGGTCTAAAAATCGGAATATTCTGAAAAAACCGGCGAAAACTCACAATAAACTTAAGAATATCGGGTTGAAGGAGACCCAACATGTCATACGGATTACTCTGAGCAATAACCATTTGTATATTCGACGACGACATTATCGTCCGAATTTTGGAATTCAGAAACTCCAGAGCCTCTTCCATTTCCATTCCGGATTCGCCGATACAGCAGTAGACCATCGTCGAGAACGTTTCGATGACGACGACGAAAAATAAATGATAGCTGGAATTTTAAATTTTTGAAACAGAGTCCAGTAGAGCGCACTTACCCTCCATCGAGCTCAATGACGCCGTCATTATTGAAATATGTGCGGACACGTGATTTGATCAATCGAATCACTTCCGAATCTGAAACCTTTAATATAACGGCATGCCCTTCTATTAGAACTACCATTCGGCGGCTTCACCGCACTGTTCCGTGTCGTCTCCTCGTACTCTGCACAGTTTCCCATTGCGACTGGCATCATGTCTCCCGATACTGTCGGCCGACACAGTACTACTGACATCACGCGACCCGGCATTTTTTTGGGCTGAAAATAGGAGATTTTAGAGGGAAAATGGGAGAAAAACAAAAAAATGACAGAAAATCAATAACAACGAATTATTGTTGGTTTTGTTTTGGAATTTTGGAGGGAAACGATTTTAAAAGGTACAAAACAATGAACTGAAAGGTGTTTTCCAATAAAAATAGCGAAAATCCGTTGAAAAATGATTGAAAATGGAGAAAAATCAGAGCTGATTCTAAAAAAAAAAAATCAGAGCTGATGCTCAGCTGAAATTCAAAAAAAAAGAAATTTTTGAGAATTTTCAAAATCGCGGCGAGACCCGATGACGAAAGTTTTGTTTGCGCCTTTGAATCTACAGTATCTTTTTTATTTCAATTTATTTCGAATTTCACCGATTTTTCCGGAAAAAGTTGCTGATTTTTAGATTAATTACGTTTTAAAATGTGAAATTAACTTGGAAATGACTAATTTTTAAAAAAATGCGTCGAAAATCAACTTTAAAGTAAGAACAAAAATGAAAAACTGAAAATTAACTACTTATCGCGGCGAGACCCAATGACAAAATTTTTATTTGCGCCTTTAAAAATACAGTATTTAATTTTTTTTAATTTTGCGCTTTTTCATCGAAAGAAGCGCGCTTTGTGTGGTTTTCTAAAGAAAAAAATTATTCTCATGATGAAATAAAATATTCCGAAAAACTGAAAGACAGAAAAACAAGAAATGAAGAAATCTGAGTGAAAAATAAGAAGAAAAAGGGGCGTTTCGACAAGAATACATTTTTTCTTCTTTTTGTAGTCTTTTTTCTCCGAATGAGTCATAGTGGATACAAAAAGAACGGAAAAGAAAAATAAGGAAGACGTGTTTCCTGAGGAAATTTTTTTATTTGGGATTTGAAAAAAATTTTTTTAGTTAATATTTTTTGTTCGAAAATTCCAAAAAACTCAATTTTATGCTGAGAATCTTTTTTCGGTATTTCAGCTTTAAAAAAGTAAATTCCAGGGATGAAAACCTTTGTTTTTCATTTTAAAAAAATTAAAAAATCACAGAAAAATTTTTTTTATAAAAATCGAAAAAATAATTTTCGAAATCAGAAAAAAAGAAGAAAACACATGGCAGGGGTGGAAAAAGGGGGAAAAGAAGACGGGAAAATCTCAAAAAATTCAAAAAATCAGTAGAAAATTCATGAAAAATTGATGAAAAAGGAAACTCATTTGCGGGTAAAAATTGAAAGTGAGAGGAGAAAATTGAATATACAGGCAGGTTTTGAGGTAATTTTCGGAGACAGGAAGAGGAAATAAATGCGCGGGAATTCAAAAAATTCGAAAAAATTCAAAAAATTCGAAAAAAATTTTTCAATCGATAAATGCATGAGATTTTTTTGGGAGGAAAAACGGGATTTTTCGGAGGTTTTTATACAAAATTACACATGAAATTGGAGAAAAAACAAAGGAAAGGGATGGGGAGGAAACCCGGAATTTTTTCGAAAAAATAAAATTTTCCGAAAAAATATTTTTTTTACAAAAATGATAAGAGCGGAGAAAAAAGAGAAAAAGTGTACAAAAATACAGAAATTTTGTGTTTTTTGATTGGGGAATGACTGGAAAACGGCGGAAAAGAGGAGAAAAAGGGGAAGCTCGATTTACAGAAGAAAATGGAGGGCGGAAAAATCGAAAAACCTAGAAAAAAAGGTGATAACGACGCGGGAGAAATGAAAACGACAAAATGTGATTAGGCAAGAATGTCTTTCCAACGAGACAGGGCGGCTTGTGTGAACGTTTGGCGGAGCTCCATTTCTGCAAAAAAAAATTATTTCGAAAAAACAATAACGTCGTGGCGAGACCCAAACTTTTTCTGTTTTGCCATGCGCCTTTAAAGTTACAGTAGATTTTTATTTAATTTTTTGAGAGAAGGATTTTTCTGATTTTTTCTTGTTTATCTGCAATTTTTTAAAAATATTCAGCGAGAAAAACAAAATAAATGCAAAAAAAGCTATTTAAATTTATTAAAGTTAAATTTTTGAATGAAAAATAACAATTTTTGAAATTTCGGCCTAAATTGCTGTTTTTTACTAGAAAATAAAAGTATTTTTAAAATTTTTAACTGAAAATAGGTTTAGATGTGTCCCAAAACGCCTGAAAACCGAGTTTTTCTTCAAAAACTGCAAAAAGTAAAAAATAATCAAATTCGCTTCGAAACCGAAGATACAAAATTTTGTTTGCGCCTTGAAACCTACAGTAATTTTAAAAAAAGTAAACTCGAGTTTTGTCGATTTTAAGCCAAATTTTGCCGTTTTTCTTGAATTTTTCTGCTCAAATTACAGAAAAAGGAAGTTTTGATGCGAAGAACGCAATTTTCCAGTTTAAAAAACAAAAAAATTCAGTTGAAAATCGCAATTTTTAAAGAAAATCAATTTTCGATGTTTTTAAATATTTCTAAGTCTACATCTAATGAAACGACTGGATTTCAACTTCAAAAATTTTGAATACTCTAATGCCAATAAATAAATAAAGTTCCAGCTGAAAAAAAAGATAAAAAATTTTTGCAGAAAAAAAATTTCGCATTGTTTTCTTAAAATTTTTCTTTTCTCTAAAAGTCAGTTTCCAAAAATAAAAAACTCACTGGGCACAGCTTGTCTGCGAATTTTGAACAAATAAGGTTGACAATCGGAGAATCTTGTCTCAAAAACCTCCGGAATCTCAGTCCTCGACGGCATTTTGGGAGTATAGTGATTGTGATTAATATGTTCACATATATCCAAAACCTTCTCTCCAATATCATCAGCCACTCTTTGTCTCATTTTCTGTAATTCGTCGATCGAATCGACACGGAACACATCCAAAATCAATTTCCATTCCTCCCAAGACGTTCCGTCATCGACTACAGTACTCCCTGTCGCTCCGCCAAACCACGAGACGGCCGTTCCGATTACTGTAGACGGTTTCGTCGCTTTCGTGTAGAACTGCAGACCGATTTGGGCGGAGAGCAGTGGAATGGCACTGTCCGTTGGACTGCCTACTGTAGGCGTCCGGCGGGGGATGGAGCCGGAGCTGGTGGCCTCTTCCACTTCTGATTTGAATTGACGAATGTCCTCGTCGACGCACATTGCAAGTTCTGTCGAGTTTACGCGGACCTGAAATCTTTGAAAATTAAATTTCCGAAATTTCCGAAAAAATTTTTTTCTAAATTTTTAATTTTTTTTTGTGTTTCACTTCTTATTTTTCATTTTCAAACTTCCTAACTTACAAAATGAAACTCCCCATACCCGAAAATCCCCTTTCCGTCCTTAAAACCATTAAAAACCACCTAGCTTCCCATATTTTAGCCCACATGGCCTAACTTTTTCCCCCTCGTGGCCTAGGTTTTGGATTCTTGGCCACCAAACCTAGAAATTCGAATTTAGCTCGTCGAGAGCTTTCACATGAGTATAATCATGACTAGGTTTCGAGCATTTTGGGTCCCACCACGAAAATTTTGGGTCTCGCCACGAAAATAAAAAAAACTACCGTATCTCAGTGGGTTTTCATCTAAAATCAAAAATTTTGAAAGATTCGGAATTGGCAAGTCAAGAGGGTTCAGAAAAGTACCCACACACCTAGGGGTCTCGCCACGACTTCAAAGGCGCATGGATTCAAAAATCAAAATTTTTCAGAATATAGGCTTGTGGGTACTTTTCTGAACCCTCTCGGCTTGCTGAATCCGAGTCTGTTAATTTGATGGCCTAGTTTTGTATTTCTAGGCCATGAGTTAAAAAGTTCGGCCATCCCTCGATTTTCGTTGTTTTCATTGAACTATTACACTCCAAAAATCACCCCGAAAACAACAAAATTGACGTGATTCCCTCCAATCATCATTATTTTCGGAATAATGGTGTGTTGGCATGGTTCCAAATAAACAATTTCTCTTTCTCTCTCTCTCTCTCTCTCTCTCTCTCTCTCTCTCTCTCTCTCTCTCTCTCTCTCCCCCGTAGACTAATAAAAATAGAATAGAAAAGCAGACAAAAAACAACTTGTTTGTGGATTTTTGACGTCTTAGACTCTGAAAAGTAGGTCAGCTATTACCACTCGAAAACAACAACCCTCTTGACTGACCACGTGGCCTAGGTGGCCTAGAAAATTTTTTCTAGGCCACGAAAATAAAAAATTCGGATTCAGCTCGTCGAGACGGTTTGAAAGAGTATAATCATGACTATGTTCCGAGCATTTTGAATTTTGTCCCATAGCTATGCGCCTTTAAAGTCGCTTTGAGACCCAGAAAATCGGAAATCAAGATTAGATGGTGCCTATATAAACCGATTTGATTTGCTGATTCCGAATCTGCCAAAAATTTTGAGTTTGGATGAAAACCCATTGAGATACGGTAGTTTTTGTATTTTCGTGGCGGGACCCAAACTTTTCGTGGCGAGACCCAAAGTGCTCGGAACCTAGTCATGATTATACTCATGTGAAAGCTCTCGACGAGCTGAATCCGAATTTCTTAGTTTGCTGGCCTAGAATCCAAAACCTAGGCCACCAGGGGGAAAGTTAGGCCAACAAATTTTTTTTTGCAATTATAGCTGGTTGGTACTTTTCTGACGTTCTGAATCCAAATTGGTGGCTTAATTTTGGATTTCTAGGCCACTCGAGTCCCTATTTTCATGTCAAAGATCGGGTGTTCACCCCTCCAAAGTACACACAGATAGAGACGGAAAGAGATAGATAATCTCAAAGTACTTGACTATATAGCTGATGATCAGCTGATGGAATCCTCTTATCCTCCTCTCTCTCTTTACCCCCGAAGAGAGAGAAGAGACGCAGAGGCATCTCTTCCTGGCACCGGGGGGCTATTTGTAGCCTCCTCTCGAGAGCTGAGGTCAATTTCATTAAGAAGAAATAGGGACTGGTGGCCTAGAAATCCAAAACTAGGCCACTAAACTAACAGAATAGGATTCAGCTCGACGAGAGCTTTCAAAAAAGTACCCACAAGCCTATATTCTGAGCAATTTCGATTTTTGGGTCCATGAGCCTTTGAATTCGTGGCGAGACCAAAGAACCAAAATAGGATTGTTTATATTTTTCTGAACCCTCTTGCCTTGCAGAATTTTTGAGTTTGGATCAAAACCCACCGAGATACGGTAGTTTTTGTATTTTCGTTGCGGGACCCAAACTTTTCGTGGTGAGACCCAAAGTGCTCACAACCTAGCCATGATTATATGTGAAAGCTCTCGACGAGCTGAATCCGAATTTTGGTTTGGTGGCCTAGAAAATCAAACCTAGGCCATGAGAAGGGCAAGTTAGGCCATCAATTTTTTTTTTGCAAAAACTTGGTTTTTGCAATCCCTTTTTCTAACCTACAGTAGTCAGTAGTATACCAGTTTCCTCTTTGTCATCATCCCTCACCACTTCATTTTTTCTCTGTTTATATAAAATTTGTGTCAATAGTCATCTCTCCCGTCGTCTTCTGTTTGTTTGTGTTCCCCTCCTGTCATCACATAGACAGAGACAGAGAGAGAGAGAGAGAGAGACGCAGACAACTAAAACCTATTGTTTTTGATGATAAATAGAGACTTGTCCCGGGAATTGAATGATGATAACGGAATCTGGATTAGCAGGTCAATGAGACCCCAAAAATAGGTTTTCCGGCCTAGATTTTAGGGTTTTAGGCCAGTTTAGGCATTTTAAGGCACTCTTAGACTTTAAAATAGTTTTTTTTGAGCTTAAAATAGTTTTTTAGGCTTAGAAAAAGCTTTTTAGGCTTTAAAATGACCTAATCTTGCCCTAAAGCAAAATAAAAAACTCACATAAGTCATATCAATCTGCTCACAATTGACCTCTTTGATGCCGATCGATCCGATCGAGAATGTCTTCTCACCATTGTATTGGAACTGAAACTTTATCAGGAATAAAAAAAAGAAGTAAAATTTTTGTGGCCTAACTTTCCCCCCTGGTGGCCTAGGTTTTGGTTTCTAGTCCCTGAAACTCAGTTATTTGGATTCAGCTCGTCGAGAGCTTTCAAATGAGTATAATCACGACTAGGTTCCGAGCATTTTGGGTCTCGCCACGAAAAGTTTGGGTCCGCCACGAAAATACAAAAACTACCGTATCTCGCTGGGATTTGATCCAAATTCAAAAATTTTGGCAGATTCAGAATCAGCAAGTTGTGAGCTTTCAGAAAAGTATAAACAAGCCTATCTTGGTTCTTGGGTCTCGCCACGAATTTAAAGGCGCATGGACCGGAAAATACCGAAAATCAAAATTACTCAGAATATAGGCTTGTGGGTACTTTTCTGAAAGCTCTCGACGTCCTGAATCCGAATTTTTTAGTTTGGTGGCCTAGTTTTGGATTCCTAGGCCACCAGTCCCTATTTCCTTTTTTTGGTCCCCGAGTCTCGAGAAAAAGCGAAAAAGAGATGCTTATCTGTGTTCCATTGCATCATCCCCTTTGTCTTCTTCTTTTTCTCACTTTTGAAAATCAAAAAAAAAAGAGAAAAGAGAAAAAGAGATAAGGATCATAAGGGAGGGGGTGTCAGTGCAACCATACTACAACATTTCATCATTTTTTCAAAAGTGTTTCTTTCCGAATAAAAAGAAGACATGTGATAAAAGAGAATTGATAAAATAAAATGTGATCAGAAGATTAGAATTAGTATCTATTTATTGGTTTCTGATGTAGACATATGACCTCTATGTTCATAAAATGATGAAAACTGACCTAATCTAGTCTCTACAGTACCCTAGGAATAATGAAAAAGGCAATTAAACCTCTTGAAACCACTTGGAAACCACTAAAATCCACTAATTTTTGTCTAAAATGATGAAAAATGACGAAAAATGAGGAAAAATGACGAAAAATGACTATTTCCAAAATATCTCAAATTAGTGCTGAAACCACTTGGAACCCACCCAGAACCCGGTAGAATTATCTAAAACCCCTGAAAACCTTCTAAAACCCCAAAAAATCAAAAAAAATCGAAAAAAAATCCTTTTTCATTTTTTTCGAAATTTTCGAGAGTAAGGACCCGAAAAATGAGTAAGGACTCAAATTGTGTATTAGGGTTAGGAATAGGTGTTTTCAGGGTTTTTTGATAGTTCTTAGCCTCTTTGTGTAATTTTTAGGCTGAAAAGTTGATTTTGGTAACAAATGAGTAAGACATTGGAAATAAGAAGAAAAGGAAAAAAAAGAGTAAGGAAAAGAAATTGATCTGGAGTGATTTAAACTAGGCTGAAAAGAGTTCCCAGAATTTTTAGAAACTAAAAAATCATCTAAAACTTTCTAAAATTCCTTTTTATCGAAAATTTCTTCTTTTCATTTTTTTCTTCGAAAATAATTATAAGGCTTCAAAATAAATATAAGAGTGTCTATTAAGAATTTTATGGCTATTTCAAGTTGTCCAAGGCTTTTGAACACCTAGATGCCAAAAATCCTTTTTCTTTTTTCCGATCAAAAAGTAAAAAAAGAGTAAGGGAAACTGAAAAATATAAAAAGGACCCAAAATGGTTCTAAGCACTTGAAAAAGCGTTTTAGAACTATTTCAATAATTTTGATATATCAAAACCTCTTTTCATTCCAAAAATCTCTTTTTATTTTTTTCCCCAAAAATAATTATAAGGCTCCAAAATGAGTTTAAGAGCATCTATCTAAAACTTCGAAGCTATTTCAAGCTCTCTAAAAAATTTTTGATCAATGTTCCCAGAAAAAAATCCTTTTTAATTTTTCCGCCAAAAAAGAAGGTAAGAAAAAGAAAAAATGAGTAAGGAAACCGAAAAAAATTAAAAGGACAAAAACTCTTTTTAGCCTATTTCAAGTCAATTTCAACCCATTTCGACTATTTTCCAATTATCTTTTCCCTTTTTTTCGTTCTTCCTTCCCTTCTTTTTCAATTCAAAAAGTCTGCCATTCAAATGTCCTGACCTTGTTCTTTTCTTTCCCTTTCTCCCGGGGGAGACGGGAAAAAGAGAGACGAATCACGTGAAAAACGGCGTTAAAGTCACATTTCGGTCTAGCTGGGTGTGTCTGCGTCTCTCGTCTCCCTATACTCTCTCTCTTCTTTCTCAGTCTGCGTCTTCGTTGTCATATGGGAAAGCGGAGATCAACAGTTTTTTCGTTCTAACATATACACGGCACGGGACACTTTCTCTCTTTCTCTCTCTCTCTCATTTATTGGCATTGGAGGAAAGGAAAAGAGAGTCTTCTTATCAAATTGGAAGAATGATGGATACGATTGGGGTGTACTTTGAACTTGGAATATTTGAATTTTCAAGAGAGCAAATAAAGATCAAAGAATGTTCAAAATGGATTGGAATAGACTTAAAATAGGTTGGGACCCTTAAAAATAATTTTTCAGAAATTGATTTCCTTACTCACTTTTTCCTTTTTCTTACCTTCAATTTTCAGGAAAAAAATGAAAAGGATTTTTTCGATGGAAAAAGGGGAATGGTAGGTTGAAAAGACTCTTAAACACTCTGTCAGTGCTTAAAAATACAAAAAAACCATTTTGGGTCCTTTTTATTTTTTTGACCTTCTTACTTAATTTTTTGGTCAAAATAAATAAAAAGGAATTTTTTGAAAGGAAACTGGTCAGTAATTTTCAGAAAACTTAAAACAGTTTTTAAATTCTCAAAAAATGCTCTTAAACTTATTTTAGAGCCTTATAATTATTTTCGAAGGAAAAAATGAAAAGAAGAAATTTTCGGTAAAAAGGAATTTTTAGTTTCCAAAATCAATTTTCTGACTCAAAAAAGACACTAAAAACCTAAAAACTATTCGAAAACCCTCAAATTAACTATTCCTAGCCCTAATACTCAATTTGTGTCCTTACTCATTTTTCTGGTCCTTACTCTCGAAAATTTTGAAAAAATGAAAAAGGATTTTTTTCTTGAAATTATTGGTTTTTTGGAGGTTTTAAGCTATTTTAGGGGTCCTGAGGGGGGTTCTTGATTTTTTAAAAGGTATTTGGCTAGATTTCATAACCAAACCATAAGGCCTATTTTTCAAAACTCACTCTGCCTAGTGTTCTATGAAGAAGTAACGAGTGGAAGATACATTCGACGGCATCGGTCACTTGCCGCTGTTCGACCGTCTGAAACAGAAAAAAGATGAGTAATAGAACAGAAGAAAAAGGAAAACTCACCAGTCGCAGCTCATTCTGACGGATATTCATGCCATACACCTGCAAAAAAACCTTTTTTAATAGCGAGACGAGAAAAATGGGAAAAAAAGAAGGAAAAGAGGGGTTTCGAAATATTTTACAATTAGCAACACATTTCGAATCGGAGAAAGGTATAGAAAAGGAGACCGTGAACAACAACTAAACTACTGATAAAAATGGCGAAAATCGATTTTTTGGTCTTAAAATTGTTTTTTCGAAAAAATGTATAAAAGAAATTTTTAAGAGATATTTTAAGGAAAAATTGACTCTTCTAAATTTTTTGACGATTTTTTAGATAAGAAAAAGTTGGTTGATTCCAAGTGATTTTAAAATTTTGTTGTTGGTCTTAAATTTTTTTCTTGAAAAAAGTTTAAGACAAAATTTTAAGGAAAAGGGGTATTTTTTATATTAAGTTTTCTTTTCCATCATTTTAGGCCTAACGCAATTTCAAAACACATATTTTTCAAATAAGAAACAAATTTTTCAAAAATATTTTTAAGGACTCTACACTTTTTTTTGGAGTTCTAAATATAAATTTAAGGATCTCTGACATATTTTTAAGACCCCTAAAATCCAATTTTTTTCTCTTTTTTCTTGTCTAATTTATTATTGGAAACTGGATTTGTATTGATTTTTGGGTTTAAAACCAAATTTCTTCAATTTTTTGAACTGGAAAAAAATTATAAGAAAAAAAAATTGAGTTGAAAAAACTTTTTTCTATTGCTCATACTTAAGTAAAACTCAAACACATCAAAATTCGATTTTTCAAAAAAAAACTAAAATGGTCCAAAAAATAATTTTAAGAATTTCAAAAAAAAATGTTTAAGAATCCCTTACATATTTTTTAAGACGTTAAAAAAAAATTTTAAGAGGCCTTTTCTAATTTTTAATCAAAATCAGTTCCGAAAATTGGATTTTATCGATTTTCTGGACAAAAAACCCAATAATTTTGGATTTTTTGAGTCTCCAAAAAATCCAAAAAAAATCAATGAAGACTGTCTTTTTTCTGTTTAGAAGAAAAAGAGTGAATGAGTGAGTGGAGGGGGTATGAGGGGGGGTGAAACTGAAAGAAAGAAGAGAGGGCAAACCTCGAGGAGACAGAAAGAGAGAGATTGGAGACGCAGACAGTGTGACAGGGGGGGGGGGAAGGCGGAGAAGAGAGAGGGAGAGAGAGAGAGAGAGAGAGAGAGAGAGAGAGAGAGAGAGAGAGAGAGAGAGAGAGAATCAATGGAAGAGAGTGCACTACTACTGTCTGTCACATGTGTATGTGTGCAGCACACGGGAGGAGACTGGTGGTGGACCTTGGTGGTGGAGGGCTAGTAGACATCCCCCTCCTCCCGGAGGGGGAGGGGGCTTACAAGAGAACATGATGATGACAAAAAGGTCAACCGGAGGGTTTTTTTGGTTCTTTGCTTCTTCTACACACACTATTATGAACTAATAAAGGAAGGTTGTCTAGGCTCCGCCCACTTTTTGAATGCGATAAAAAGGCTTCAAAAAAAATTACACCACATTTGTTTGGTCTTGAATTAAATTTTTTGCTCCGTCCATTTTTATGAAGAAAAAATTTTTTTGACGATTTTTCAGACCCATAACAATTTTGAGGAAAACGAAAATTTTAGAAATTCTGAACGAAATTACTGGAACCTAACTATTTATGAAGTGTACAGTAGTTTCAAGCTGTAATACTACAGTAACCTGGGAGGAAAACGCTTCAAATTAATTTGAATGTGGATCTTCTATCTGTTAAGGGAGCCAAGTATTCATTCAAATAAAAGAGAAAAAGAGAAAAAGAGAGAGAAGACAGGTGAATCTAAATTCGTGACTAGTCTATTAAAAAAAGAGACAATTTCCATATTCACCTGTGTCAATAACCAAATAGAATTCCGGTGTTAGCAGGGGTTCTAAAGCACCAGGACCTTCAGGACAAGGATCAGGAGTCGGAGCACCAGTTCCACACGGACCACCATCCGGATTACCAGGAGCTCCAGAAGGAGTAGGACAACCAGGACAAAAAGAAGGATCAGGAGAAAAGGGAATCTGTCCAAAGTATCGTGCTATCGATGGAGGCGTCTTTTTTGAAGATGGAAGGAAAAAAAGAGGTGTCCTAGTGGTCTGGTTACGGTAGTTTTTGTATTATTGTAGTGGAACCCAAAAATTCCTAGTTTAAGGGATTTGATCAAAAACGTTTTTACCGTAAAAATAATCTTTAAAATTAATCGTAGGTTGCTGTACCTGGATTAAGAATTACTGTACTTAGCTGAGGTTCTTTGGTTGGAGAAAAAGTCAATAATGACCTAGCTAATTCTAGATCTAACAGGAAACTGAAGCAAAGAGAAAAAAAGAGGACAAGGACCACCTAGACCAGGTGTACACCCTATAATCTCAATAGTACGCAACGCGACCGCAACGCATCTAGATGTGTGCAGACAGTCTATTTATTAGTTAATTAGAAACTAAAGAGATCTCTTTCTCATCGGCGACAGACCCATTGGAGACAGGCCACGTGTCACCTTCTTAGTTGGAGTTTTTGCTCCCGGAGAGACTGCCGGTGGTTTTGGAGATCTGAGAGTATGGTATTTGGAGTTAAGAGGTTGAGACGGTTTGAATGAGTATAATCATGACTAGGTTGGGAGAAAGTTGGATTTTTAGGTATGCAAACTACCGTAATCCAGTCAGATTGAGTCGAAAATAATTGTAAAAGCTAGATTTGGGTTCAGCTAGTCTAGAGCTTTAAAATGAGTATAATCATGACTAGGTTACGGTAATTTTCAATTTTTGAGCATTTGGGTCCCACCACGAAAATACAAAAACTACCGTATCTCAATGGATTTTTGTCCAAACTCGAAAATTTTAGAATATTTGGAATCAGGATGTCAAGCCGGTTCAGAAAAGTACCCACAAGCTTATATTTTGAGAAATTCAGTTTTGGAGCATTTCGGAGCTCGCGGAGCCCTGGAACAGCCTAAAATTCAAAAATTTGAAACTAGGGCTTGTGGGTACTTTTCTGAACTCTCGTGGTCTCCTGATTCTGAATATCCAGATAAAAATTATTTTGGGTCACTTTCCGCCGGGTTACGGTAGTTTTTGTAATTTGAAAGGGGTCCAAGGGGCCCAAAAAAGGTTAAAAATCCAAAAATTACCGTAACCTAGTCATGATTATACTCAAATGAAAGGTCTCGGTTAGCTGAATTCAAAAAAATTATTTTCATGAGTTCCAAACAGGATTACTGTAGTTTTTCCTACGATACAACCCACTTCGGATAGTGTCCCGGTTTGGGAGAGAGTCCGTTGGCGGGAGAGACAGCCACGTGTTTCATCGATCGATTACTGTGCTCTCCGTCAAGACTGAGCTCTTCGTCGACGTGTTCTGAAGAACGGGCCGCCCGTTTTTTGAGGCAACAGCAGTATATGGGTAGGATGATGAGAATTCCGATGAAGACGATGACTCCCAAAGTGATTAGAAGCACTTTCCAGAGGCTGAGATAAACGGTTTTAGGATGAAAAATTATTAATTTGGCTTATTTTTGACTTAGAAGCAAGAAAAATCGGTTTTCAAAATTTTTGAAAATTTTGAAAATTTTCAAAATTTCTAAAAAATTTTGAGCATTTTCAAACTACCGTAATCCAGTCAATTTTCGATCAAAAGTCATCAAAACTAGTATTTTTAGAATCAGCAAGCCTAGAGGTTTGAAATGAGTATAATCATGACTAGGTTACTGTAATTTTAAAATTTTGACCTCTTGGGTCCCACCACGAAAACACATTTTCTACCGTATCTCGGTCATTTTTCGTCCAAACTCAAAAATTTTTTTAAATTTGGAAACAGGAAGCCAAGAGGGTTTAGAAAAGTACCCACAAGCGTATATTCTGAGAAATTCGGTTTTGGAGCATTTTGGAGCTCGCGGAGCCCTGGAGGAGCTCAAAACTGAAATTCCTGGAACCAGGGCTTGTGGGTACTTTTCTGAAAGCTCTTGACTTTCTGAGTCTAAATATTCAAATGAAACTTATTTTTGGGCAATTTCCACCGGATTACGGTAGTTTCTAGGGTTACCTGGTAGCGGGTTCCTTCGTGACCACTATCGACTTCAACTTGGATACTCTCACTACTTCAGCCGCCAAAATATCATTCTGATCTTGGATTTCCGTCGCGACCACTTTGAAAAAATGAAATAACTCGTCTCGAATAAGATCCAAACCTGGAATATTATTCTTATGGATTTTGGACCCCTTAAATCTACAGTAACCCGGCGGAAAATTTTCCAAAATAATTTTTATCTAGATTTTTGGAATCAGAAAGTCAAGAGCTTTCAGAAAAGTACCCGCAAGCCATGGTTCCAGAATATTCAGTTTTGGGCTCTTCCAGGGCTCCGCGAACTCCAAAATGCTCCAAAACTGAATTTTTCAAAGTATAGGCTTGTGAGTACTTTTCTGAACCGTCATGGTGTCTTGATTCTGAATTTCCAAAAATTTTTTAGTTTGGACAAAAATCCACCGAGATACGGTAGTTTTTGTATTTTCGTGGTGGGACCCAAATGCTCAAAATTTAAAAGTTACTGTAACCTAGGCATGATTATACTCTTTTGAAAGCTCTTGACTTGCTGAATCCAAAAATGTTATTTTCAGAAGTCTTAACCCAAAACCTATCAGATTACGGTAGTTCTAAAACGATGCCTACAGTAGTCGTTTCCTCTAACTCACCGCTCATCTGTTCTGAATTGAATGAATTGAATTCGAAATCTGAAACTGAACTGGAATAATTTTTTTTCCGATTTATTATTGATTTTTTTTGTAAGGGGGAAATGTCACGGACAAATTATTTTTTTATTTTGAAAAAAAATTTTTTTTTCGAAAAATTTAAAATTTTGAAAAATCAAAAAAATCAAGAAGAAACACAGTTTCTACACAAATTCTAATCAGAATCATTTTTAATTGAAGAAAATTGAAAAAAATTTGTAAATGACCAAAAAAATCACAAAATACTGCCGACGGAGATTTTGAGTTGGCACGGAGACCGATGAGGCAATTGGCTGGAATTATTTTTTTTAATGATGATTTTAAGTCTTTATTTTCATTTTTTTAGATTCAGGAAGCCAAGAGCTTTCAGAAAAGTATAATCATGCATGGGTTCCCTTAATTTTGATTTTTGGCACTTTCAGCTCCCTGAAACTTCCGTAACCCGGGGGAAAATGCTCCAAACTAGTTTTCATTCAGATTTTTGAAATCAGCTAGTCTAGACGGTTCAAATGAGTATGATCATGACTAGGGTACGGTAATTTTAAAATTTTGGCCACTTGGGTCCCACCACGAAAATAGATTTTCTACCGTAACACGGTCAGTTTTCGTCCGAACTCAAAAATTTTGAGATATTTAGAATAAAGAGGCCAAGAGGGTTCAGAAAAGTACCCACAAGCCTATATTCTGAAAAATTCAGTTTTGGAGCATTTTGGAGCTCGCGGAGCCCTGGAAGAGCCCAAAACTGAAATTTGTAAAACCAGGGCTTGTGGGTACTTTTCTGAAAGCTCTTGACTTCCTAATTTTGAATATCCAAATAAAAATTGTTTTGGGTCACTTTCCACCGGGTTACGGCAGACTTAAGGGGGGTCAAAATGAGCCCCAAATCGAAAATTACCATAACCTAGTCATGATTATACTCATTCGAACCGGGAAAACTAGCTGATTATGATTATGACAATAGTTTTACTTTATTTTCAAGATTTAGAGTGAAAATCCAAAAATTCTGAATTTTTGGAATCGAAAAGTTTAAAAAATTTTGAAATTTTTTTTTCGAATTTTTTGACTTTTTTTGAAATAAATTTTAGAAGCAATAGAAGGATTACGATACTCATAAAGCCTACCATAAACGATAGAAAACACACCATTTCTACTCGCAAATATTTCCAATTTCCGTCGTCTCCCTTCCATCAGGTTTTCTCTCGGAAAAACTTCTAAAATTGACATGATTCGCATCGGCAGTTGTTGCCCGACGTCTTCTTTGTGGTTCAATGTCAAAAGAACACTTAAAATCCACGGACATTCCACGTTTCTGGGCGGCTGGTGATCCATTTGTACCTGATGATGTACGGACACGAACGCCACTGAAAGGAAGAGGTATGACGATGGGATTACGGTAGGATCATTACGGTAGAAGGAAAGGGAAATAGAGAGAGTTCATCTAAATCTAGAAAGACTTAGAAAATTTGAGTTTTTGGAATTTTTTTGAAAAATTCCAAAATTTCGAAAAAAAATTTCCAAAAAAATTGAAAAATATCTGAAACTACAGTAACCCGGCTATTATTGGACTGGAAATACTGAAAATGATATTTTTGGATTCAACTCGTCAAGACCTTTTATTTGAGTATAATCATGAATAGGTTACGGTAGTTTTGAATTTTAGTCTATTTTGGACCCCTTGAAACTACCGTAACCCGGTGAAATCTACTCCAAAATAAGTTTCATCCAGATATTTAGAATCAAGAAGTCAAGAGCTTTCAAAAAAGTACCCACAAGCCCTGGTTCCGGAAATTTCAGTTTTGGGCTCTTCCAGGGCTCCGCGAGCTCCAAAATGCTCCAAAACTGAATTTTTCAGAATATAGGCGTGTGGGTACTTTTCTGAACCGTCCTGGTCTCCTGATTCTGAATATTCCAAAATTTTCGAGTTTGGACAAAAAGTGAGCGAGGTACGGTAGAAAATGTGTTTTCGTGGTGGGGCCCAAATCTTCAAAAATTCAAAACTACCGTAACCTAGTCATGATTATACTCATTTCAAAGCTCTTGCTTTGCTGAATTCAAAAATCCAATTCACTTTGCGTATAAGCCCCGCCCCCAAAATTTACGGAATTTTTTTCGGTTGGAACCAGGGGGAAAAACGACATTAAAAGCAACTAAAAAAGCTGGAATCCTTATTTTTGTATACCTACCATAAGCTCTCCTTTTCTATCAGAGACATTTTAGGGTGAGCCGTATGAATTCGTGTAGAGGAGGTGAACGCATTGAATTCCTCATCGGAAGCCAGGAATCGTAATCCTGAAATTTTGAAACTACCGTAATCTGGGCGGAAATTGCTCAGAATTAATTTTTATTTGGATATTTAGAATAAGGAGGACAAGAGGGTTTAGAAAAGTACCCACAAGCCTATATTCTGGAAAATTCAATTTTGAGCATTTTGGAGCTCGCGGAGCCCTGGAAGAGCCCAAAACTGAAATTCCAGGAACCAGGGCTCGTGGGTACTTTTCTGAAAGCCCTCGACTTCCTGATTTTAAATATCTAAATGAAAACTATTTTGGAGTAGATTCCATTTTGGAGTAGATTACTGTAGAAAACGTACCCAGAAGTCTTCTCAACGAGACTCGGAACTTCCTCGACATGAACATATAGACAGCGAAAGAGATCGGATGCAATGAGATTACTGTAATATTTGTGAACACTCGTAGATACACATTGTTGACTATTTCGAATGCCATTTGTGGAACTGGCATGTAATCCATTATTTTCACAAGGAGGATTAGGAGAGTCGACGGAGCTCTGGAAATTTTAATTGAAAATGGATATGAAATTTGGATTTAGAAGGTTAAGAGGGTTCAAAAAAGTATATTTATGACCATATTTCTAGAAAAATAGAATAATTTTGAGTTCAGAAAATTTTCGAAAAAAAATCAAAATTTCGAATTTTTTGAAACTACAGTAATCTCACTATTCTTGTGCTAAGATCAATGAAAATAATATTTTTGAATTCAGCACACTGAGACCTTTTATTTGAGTATGATCATGACTAGGTTAAGGTAACTTTTGGATTTTGGACTCTTTTTGGGCCCCTTGGACCCCTTAAAAATTACAAAAACTACCGTAACCCAGTGGAATCTACTCCAAACTAATTTGTATCTAAATATTCAGAATCAGGAAGTCAAGAGCTTTCAGAAAAGTACCCACAAGCCCGGATTCCTAAAATTTCAGTTTTGGCCTCTTCCAGGGCTCCGCGAGCTCCAAAATGCTCCAAAACTGAATTTTTCAGAATATACGCTTGTGGGTACTTTTCTGAACTGTTTTGGCCTCCTGATTTTGAATATTTTAGAATTTTTGAGTTTGGACAAAAATCCACCGAGATACGGTAGAAAATGTATTTTCGTGGTGGGACCCAAATTCTCAAAAATTGAAAATTACGTAACCTAGTCATGATTATACTCATTTTAAAGCTCAAGACTTGCTTCTTCGGAAAATATTATTTTCTAAAATCCAATCTCAAAATTCATCGGATTACGGTAGTATCAAAAATTTTGAATATTCGAATTTTTCCGAAATTTGAAAATTTGTTATTTTTTCCCGATTTTTGTGATTTTTGAAAAATTTCTAACATTAAAAAATAATAAATAAAAAATACAGTAACCCTTAGAAAACCGTACCTCGCCAACATATAAATTACAATGATGACTGTCAACATAATCGTCGTGTTCGTCGACGTTTTTCGATTTTTGTGCCGATGGACTCTGAAATGAAGATAGATTACGGTATCAAAGGTCGAAAAAAATTAAAAATACCCCTGTTTCTGATTGTCATGTGTTCGAATCGTTTGAATGAGGAGAATGGTGACAACGAACAGAAGACCACTGGAGACGACGACCAAACCGATTCGGAAGTAGTCGAATATCTGGAAGTTCAGTTTTTATGAGGAAATCTTTAGAAAATTAAGAAGAAAAAAATCAATTTACTTTTAAATTCAAAAAAAAAAATTTTTTTTCGAATTTTTCCGAAAAATTAATTTTCTGAAGAAATTTAAAGTACCGTAACCCAGTCAGTTGCGCTCCAAACTTACTGAAATTAGGATTTTTAAAATCAGCAAGACAAGAGCTTTGAAATGAGTATAATCATGACTGGGTTACGGTAATTTTGAATTTTTGAATTTTTGGGTCTCACCACGAAAATACATTTTCTACCGTAACTCGGTCAGTTTTGCTCCAAACTCAGAAATTCTTAGATATTCGTAATTAGGAGACCAAGACGGTTCAGAAAAGTACCCACAAGCCTATATTCTAAAAATTCAGTTTTGGAGCATTTTGGAGCTCGCGGAGCCCTGGAAGAGCCCAAAACTGAAGTTTGTGGAACCACGGCTTGTGGGTACTTTTTCGAAAGCTATTGACTTCCTAATTCTTAATATCCAGATAAAAATTATTTTTGAGCAGTTTCCGCCGGGTTACGGTAGTGTCAGAGGGCTCAAAATGAACAAAAAATTCAAAACTACCGTAACCTAGTCATGATTATACTCAAATGAAAGGTCTCGCTGAGCTGATTCTAGAAATACTATTTTTATGCTTTTTAAGCCAAAAATACGAGGGTTACTGTAGTTTCACAAAATTTTTGGAATTTTTGGAATTTTTCAAAAATTCGAAATTTTCAAAAATCCACAACTCCATCAATTTTCAATATTTTTCTATGGTTTCTGGCTAAAATATAGAAAAAAAAACCATTTTTAGATTAAAAAATGAGCAACATACCGCCGAAAACGCATCCGCTCCCATCGCCGATGTCAACGATGAGTATCCAATGAAGCAACGGGCGACCCAAAAAGATTCGTCTCCATACTAAAAAAAACCACTGAAAAAAGGGGGCGGGGCTCCATAAATCTACCTTAATACAAAAATGATACAGTAACCGGATATCGTAGATCGAATGGACGCAAGTTAATAATATTGCTAATATTAAAATGAGTTTCGAGTATCCGCGAACCATTTTTGGGGTGCACCAACGGATTGATTGAAGGGGGTACTGTACGGCGATGAATCTGGAATTTTATTGATATTTTAGAATAAAATTGGTCAAAAATTGACCAAAAATTGGTCAAAAATTGACCAAAAATTGATCAAAAATTGATCAAAAATTGGTGAAAAATTGGTGAAAAATTGGTGAGAAATTGGTGAAAAATTGGTGAAAAATTGGTGAAAAACTGGTGAAAAATTGGTCAAAAATTGGTCAAAAATTGACCAAAAATTGGCCAAAAATTGGTGAAAAATTGATCAAAAATTGATCAAAAATTGATCAAAAATTGATCAAAAATTGGTGAAAAATTGGTGAAAAATTGGTGAAAAATTGGTGAAAAATTGGTCAAAAATTGGTCAAAAATTGACCAAAAATTGGCCGAAAATTGGTGAAAAATTGATCAAAAATTGATCAAAAATTGATCAAAAATTGGTGAAAAATTGGTGAAAAACTGGTGAAAAATTGGTCAAAAATTGGTGAAAATTGGTGAAAAATTGGTGAAAAATTGGTGAAAAATTAATTGGTCAAAAAAATTGACCAAAAATTGGCAAAATTGGTCAAAATTGGTCAAAATTGATCAAAAATTGATCAAAATTGGTGAAAAATTGGTGAAAAATTGGTGAAAAATTGGTCAAAATTGGTGAAAAATTGGTGAAAAATTGGTGAAAAATTGGTCAAAAATTGACCAAAAATTGGCCAAAAATTGGTGAAAAATTGATCAAAAATTGATCAAAAATTGATCAAAAATTGGTGAAAAATTGGTGAAAAACTGGTGAAAAATTGGTCAAAATTGGTCAAAAATTGACCAAAAATTGGCCAAAAATTGGTGAAAAATTGGTGAAAAATTGGTCAAAATTGGTCAAAAATTGATCAAAAATTGATCAAAAATTGGTGAAAAATTGGTGAAAAATTGGTGAAAAATTGGTCAAAAATTGGTGAAAAATTGGTGAAAAATTGGTCAAAATTGGTCAAAATTGGTCAAAAATTGACCAAAAATTGGCCAAAAATTGGTGAAAAATTGATCAAAAATTGGTGAAAAATTGGTGAAAAATTGGTGAAAAATTTGTGAAAAATTGGTGAAAAATTGATGAAAAATTGATGAAAAATTGATCAAAAATTGGTCAAAAATTAGTCAAAAAAGCCTAAAATGGGCCTAAAAAGGCCTAAAACGGGCCTAAAACAGTCTAAAATCCAAAAATGCTTACCTCTGAACCCCTAACAAAATGGTGAACAGAGTGACCAGTGTATTGAAGAAAAATGGGAGGATCTCCATGCAAACCTGAAAAAAAATTATTAGGCCACGCCCACTAAACTCCGCCCACTTTTTGAAGATAACAAAGGAATAAAGTCTGATTGAAATCCTGATGATGACTTAGATTATAGTAGTAAATGGTGAATGGAAGTGGTGAAATAGCCATGAGCAATGAGCATATAGCCATCCAGAGGAGGGGTTCCACACTGGCTCGTTTCTGGAATGATTAGAGTGAGATATTCAGATTCAGGAAGACGAGAGCTTTCAGAAAAGTATAATCATGACTAGGTTCCAGAAATTCGGATTTTTGGCTCTTTTGACCCTCTAAACCTACCGTAACCCGGTGGAAAGTACTCCAAATCAATTTTAATTAAGTTTTCTGAACTCAGCTAGTCAAGCCGGTTTGAAAGAGTATAATCATGACTAGGTTACTGTAATTTTTGTTTTTTGGTGTTCTGGGTCCCGCCACGAAATTACATTTTCTACCGTATCTTGGTCAATTTTATCCCAAACTTGAAAATTTTGTAATATTTCAAATCAGGAAGTCAAGAGCTTTCAGAAAAGTACCCACAAGCCCTGGTTCCAGAAATTTCAGTTTTGAGCTCTTCCGGGGCTCCGCGAGCTCCAAAATGCTCCAAAACTGAATTTTTCAGAATATAGGCTTGTGGGTACTTTTCTGAACCCATTTGGCTTCCTAATTTCAAATTTTTAAAAATTTTTGAGTTTGGACAAAAATTGGCCGGGTTACGGTAGAAAATGTATTTTCGTGGTGGGACCCAAGTGGCCAGAAATTCAAAATAACCCTAACCTAGTCATGTTTATACTTTTCTGAACCGCCATAACCTGCTGAATCTAAATCTGTAATTTTTTTCTAAGCCCCGCCCCCTTACCGATTTCTGTTGACTCAGAACCAGAATGACAATACTGTTGGAGACGACAACCGCGACGGCGAGAAGAGGCAGAATGATACCGTATATTATCTGCATTTTCACTTCGTTTTCCTGAAATTTAATTGATTTCTGATTAGAAAGAAGAATAGTATTGAAAAATGGGGTTTAGGATGAACACGGGATAAAAAGGTACAGTAATCCTCAAGTCAAAAATCAGTTTTAGGGACATGAAAAGTGGAAATTCGGAATCAGCAAATCAATAGCTTTGAAATGAGTATAATCATGACTAGGTTACGGTAATTTTGAATTTTTGAGCATTTGGGTCCCACCACAAAAATACATTTTCTACCGTATCTTGGTCAGTTTTTGTCGAAACATGAAAATTTTAGGTTATTCAGAATCAGGAAGCCAAGACAATTCAGAAAAGTACCCACAAGCCTATATTCTGAAAATTCAGTTTTGGAGCATTTTGGAGCTCGCGGAGCCCTGGAAGAGCCCAAAACTGAAATTTAAGAAACCAGGGCTTGTGGGTACTTTTCTGAAAGCTCGTGATTTCTTAGTTCCAAATATCCAGATGAAAATTAGTTTGGAGCATTTTCGGAAGGATTACGGTAGTTTGAAGGGGGCAAAGAGGGCAAAATTAGGCCAAAATAGGTATTTGATGGAACCTAGTCATGATTATACTCAAATGAAAGCTCTCGACCCCCTGATTTTAAATTTCCAAACAAAAATTAGTTTGGAGTAATTTCAGCCGGGTTACGGTAGTTTCATCTAGACCAATTTTTGGGAAATTGTATTTTTTGTCGAAAAAATTTTTTTTCTAAATTTTTTTAGTTGAAAAAAAAAGGAAAAAGGAAATCTTAACCTGATCTTCAAACTGAATAACCTGAGCAGTGACACATGTTCTCGTATAAGCATCATATACTGTATTGATATCCGAACAATTGGGCATCAACCCATAGGCCTGAAAAAATTTTTTTTTTTCAATTTCTCGAATTTTCCGAAAAAATCTCTTACCTCTTTTTGATCACAAATCTCGAGCTCACTCATTTTTCCATTTGTTTCTTTTATAGAATCTGAAAATTAAAAATTAGGCAAAAAATATCAAAAAATACTGAAAAATCCGTAAAAAACTAGAAAATGAAGCTAGAAAATCTAGAAAAAAGGGGACGTGGCCTAGACCTAAAAAACTAGAAACAAGATTGATAAGAAAAGGAAATTAGAGAATCTAGACAAAAATAGGAAGAAAATGTGGTTTTAGGGTAGAGAAATTAATTTCCGGTGGTAGGAGATTTATGGAGATGTCGGCTTCTTTTTGATCTTTTTTTTTCTAGATGGGGTTATTAATTTTTGGTTTTTTTGATTTTTGTTGACTTAAATTAATTATTTTTTGAATGGACTCTTGATTTTTGATTTTTTCACAGGAAAAAAAATTTGAAAAATTTTTTTTGGAATTTTGGATTTTTCCTATAATTTTTTCTATTAAATGAAAATTTGATTCATAATTCAGAATTAGATTGTCAAGAGCTTCCCGATTATCTATTCAGTTCTATTTTGAAAACAAGAAAATTTTTTTCAATTTTTTCCGAAAAAAAAATTTTTTCAAGTACCGTAACCCACGCAAATTTGCTTCTAACTTATTGAAACCAGTATTTTCAGAATTAGCAAGACAAGAACTTCAAAATGAGTATAATCATGACTAGGTTCCAAAAAATTTCAGTTTTGGAGCATTTTGAAGCTCGCGGAGCCCTGGAAGAGCCCGAAACTGAATCTTCTGAAACCAAGGCGTGTGGGTACTTTTTTGAAAGCTCTTGACTTCCTGATTCTGAATATTCCGATCAAATATAATTTGAAGCACTTTCCACCGGGTTACGATAGTTTAAGAGAGGTTAAAATTCAGAAAAACAAAATTTGGTTCCAGAGAAATCTCCCAAAATAAAAAAAAAGTTGGTCTGGTCTCTGGGTTTGTTTCTAAACCGGAAACCTTTTTTTTCGGAAAAAACATGAAGAGAATGAGAGAGAAAGCGAGAGAGAAAAGGGGCGGCAGTTGTTTCTGGTATAACTGGATAATTGCTTTCGGGACCCGTGAAAAACGACCCCCTGTTTTTTTCTGGTATTGGAGAGTTTTTTTGTTTTTTCTGAAGTTTTAAAGGAATTGTGTGATATTTTTTTGGTTTAGTTTCTCAAAAAATTTCAGGAAATCAAAATTTTGAATTTCTGACCCTCTTCAGCTACCGTAACCGGGATGGAAATTGCTTCAAAATAATTTTTATCTAGATTTTCGGAATCAGGGAGTCAAGAGCTTTCAAAAAAGTACCCACAAGCCCTGGTTTCAGAAATTTCAGTTTTGGGCTCTTCCAGGGCTCCGCGAGCTCCAAAATGCTCCAAAACTGAATTTTTCAGAATATAAGCTTGTGGGTACTTTTCTGGACTGTCTTGGCTTCCTGATTCTGAATCTTCAAAAATTTTAAAGTTAGGATGAAAACTGGCCAAGTTACGGTAGAAAATGTATTTTCGTGGTGGGACCCAAGTGGTCAAAAATTCAAAATTATTGGAACCTAGTCATGATTATACTCATTCAAACCGGCTTAACTCGTTGATTTCAAAAATACAAGCTTCAAATAGTAAATCCCAAAATTAACAAAGTTACGGTCGAAAAACAGATTTGTCCGAGAGGAGTACAAAACCGAAATTTCAAAAATTCTCAGAACCTAGTCATGATTATACTTTTCTGAACCGGGAAAATTAGCTGAATTTGAAAATCCAGGTTTCAGGGAGCTTAGATAAAAATTCAAAAAAAAGAAAAAGAAAAAAAAAATTTTAGAATCCGAAAAAAAATGTTTTGGCTTTTGGTTTCTGGATCAGATCAGCCCCCGCGTTGGCGGCGACCGTCAAAATTAAATTTGTCAAATAAAACTGGAATTAGTCTGAAAGGATCTCCCCTAGAAGACAGAAAAAAGAGAAAAACAATGAATCTTCTTCCGGAAAAAGGGAGAATTATATTCGGATATGACTGGATGTGTTCACTTAAAAATTCAAAAAAAGAAAAAGAAGAAAAAAAAAGAAGTGAATTGAAAATTCAATTGTAACAAGAAGAAAAAGGAGAAGATATTGGGGGAGAAAAGGAAGTTATATCCCCCTTTGGCCCAGGGGGGTGGTCATAATATGATGATGATTAGTAGGAAGCGGAAGTTTGTTTTTTTTTGGAATAGAAGAAAAGAAATGAGAACAAAGAATATATTGTAAGAATAGAGGAAATACTTGAATTTAGTTGGAAATTGGAAGAAAAAGAGAATTTTTGATTTTCATAATTTTTGGAAAAATTGAAAAAAAATTTTTTTTTGAGAAAATTGAAATTTCCGGGATTTTGAAAATTTTAGATTTTATTTTCTATATCACAAAAATGATTTGTTAAAATAGAAAAACTTTTAGAATTCAGTTAGAAATTGATAAAAATCGAAAAATACGAAGCTTTTAGATTTTCTCTTTTTTTTTGAAAAATTTTGAAAAAAATTTTTTTGAAAAATGGAAATTTCCGGGATTTTAAAAATTCTAGATTTTCTATATCAGGAAAATAATTTGTAACAATAAAGGAAAGATCAAGTTTAGTTAGAAATTGATAAAAATCGAAAAAATCAAAGTTTTTAGATTTTCATTATTTTTTGGAAAACTTGAAAAAAAAAATTTTTTTTCGAAAATTTTTTGGATTTTTAAAAAAAAATTCCAGATTTCTTATCTAATTGAAATTCTATACTAAGAGGGAATATTTCAATTTAGATGAACATTGAAAAAAGGAGGATTTTTAGATTTTCATAATTTTTGAAAATTTGAAAAAAAAATTTTTTTCGAAAAAATTAAAGATTTTGGATTTTAAAAATTTTAAATTTTTCTATCTAATCTAGATTTCAAATTTATAGAGTTTTCAAAATTTTGGATAGCAAAATCAACAATTTTCAGAATTTTCATTTTTTTTTAAATTTTTTCAGAATTAGCAGATAACTTTGAAAAAGTGCTTGACTTCAAATATTCTGTTGTTTTTTCAAAAATAAGCATTCAGTATGCACAAGGAAAAATGAAAAATTTGAAGAAACTACATACATAATCCGACGAAAGAAGACAGTAGTTTTTTCTTCCGGGAGCGAAATATACGATTTGACAAAGTACACAATAAATTATTATGGAAACCGCAAAAAAAGATTTACTGACACAAGTCTAGTGAACTAAAAAATAATTCGTAAGAATGGAGGGAACTGAAATTTAGTTGGAAATTGATAAAAATCGAAAAATGCAATTTTTTAGATTTTCATAATTTTTGGAAATTAAAAAAAAATTTTTTTTAAAATTTCTCAAACTCATCTAAAAACAAACATCTAACTAGAATGAATTTCAGAAAATCCGGAATCTTAGACATTCAGGATGTGAACAATGTTAAAGAATTCATCGAGATTTGTGAAATAATGTGAGAATTTGGAATTTCTAGAGTCTTCCTCTTTTTTCTTTTTTTTCCCGCACTTCTTTTTAAATACGTCAATGATAATAGATGGTTGTTAGACTAGAACGAAATCGAATAACAGTAATTTGGAATGCTCTTGTTTTTCAAAGAAGAATGATATCATTTCGGAAATTATGTCTGGTTTTCAGGTAGAAGAGTCTATAGAAGAGAAGATATATAACAAGTACAAGTCAGAAATTTATAGAAAGAAAAGAAGAAGAATATTTTTCGAAATCTTTTTGAAAAATTTAAAAAATAAAAACTTTTTCGGATTTTCTTTGTTATGATGAGTAAAGTGAGTTCAACTATCATATGGGGCAAAAAAAGAGACGGATTTGAATTTTTTTGTTAAAAATTCTATAAAGTGAGTTCAAATGACTGAACCGAGGGATTAATAATGGAATTATTTCAGGCAGACTTTTGAAATATTTGAATGAACTTGTCACAAGTTGAATTTTCTATTGAATTTTCTATGTCTAGAAAAATTTTGAATGACTACTACATACTCTTTTGAACTGTCTAGACTAACTGGAGCGAAATTTGAGTATTTTTGTGATTATAATGTAAAAATTTTGAAAAATAAAATATTTTGCTAACTAATTTATTTTCTGGGAGAAAAAATATTTTTTTGAAAGGGAGGTTTTTTTAAGATCGGATTCTTCAAACACATTTTAAAACATTTTTGTGAGATCAGCAAAGGGGCGGAGTCAAAACGCAGTTTTTTATGTAGCTTACAAGCAAAATGTGTAAAATTCAAAATATATCTGACTACAATATATGGGGAAAAGAGCATAGACTAAAGTTGCAAGACGAAGAACTACTAGATGAGTTTTTACCAGAATTATTTATATCAATTGGAGAGAAGAAGAAGAAGAAACTTAATTAATTAGATGAAGAAGGAAGGAGAAAAAGAAGAAGGTGGACTATATATACTATTGGCAGGTGACTTGGGACCATTTACGTGAAGAACAGATGAAATATTATATTTATTACAGTATATATTACTTATCAAATTATAGAAATATAATTTTCCTTGATCGACCATTTTGCTTTATAGTCCAGAAATTAGTGAATAATTATTGCAGGTGACTCATATCTCATTTACGTGAAAAACAGATATGAGAATTATTTAACAGAAAAAATAGATAATTTCGTACTATAATATTAAATTTTCTGTCTATTTGTAAAAGAAAAATGACTTGAAATTGTTAGAAAAGGAGGAAAGTGACTAAAAAGACCATTCCAGATGATATATCTCATTAAATAAAAAGAGATTACCATATAAATAAGTGTCTCGAAGCCAGATAATAATAATAATAATAACTAATTAAAAGAAAACTTGTAATTTGTAGTTCTTGACTGTTTACGACTATTCGGAACAACTAGAGGTCAACTGTCTACTGTTTTTGTGTGTTTTAGTATCTTATTCTAGTTAATTAGGTTGTGAGTTGGGTAGTTTGAACCTCAGGATGGTTTCTAGAAGGTCGATTTGGATTTATTTAAATTTTCAAGATTCCGTTTCAAAGGCTGTCAGATTCTGAATAAAAGAAGTTCACTCTTTTCATTCAAAGATCCAGGATTAGTAGTAAAAAAGAGTAAAACCAAGGGATCAAGAGAGATCAGACTGATTCTGACTTCAACATATGGATAAAGATACGTCATTTGTCATTCTGTTCAAAGGGTTAGGTGGTACCGATATATTGTAGTCCGTTTTGAAATTTTTTGTTTTATAGGCATCAAAATACCAAGAGTCAAAAAAAAATTGATCTGGAAAAGTGACTCGAAAGATCGAAGACTAGAGAGTGATACCTAATTTAGAGGGTATTCATGATGAGCTATTTTAGAAAATCAAAGAGTGTAGAAAATGTCACGAAAATGGGGAAAATATTTATAGATTGGGAGAGCTAAAAAATTTAAAAAAATTTTTTTTTAGAATTTTGGCCTTTTTTATCGAAAAATTTTTTTCAAAATTTCAGATTTTTTATTTGGAATCTAGACTTTTGCTTTTTGAAAAATGGTTTTGGCTTTAAATATATCCTACATTTGAATTCAGGATCTTAATGCGGTTCAGAAAAATATAATCATGACCAGGTTCCGTAATTTTCAGTTTTGGGCCTTTTGGACCTTCTAACACTACCGTAATCCGGTGGAATCAACTCCAAACTAATTTTAAAATTAATATTTGGAATCAGTAAGTCAAAAGCTTTCAAAAAAGTACCCACAAGCCCTGGTTCCAGAAATTTCAGTTTTGGGCTCTTCCAGGGCTCCGCGAGCTCCAAAATGCTCCAAAACTGAAAATTACAATAACCTAGTCAATAAAAAATCTAAAACTATCCAAAAAATATAGAAAAAATTGTTTTTTCGACCCTATAAATCCGAAAAATTATGTAGTCTCCTCGGAATTTTTGCAAAAATATCTGTTTACACACACGGTGAGAAATAAAATAGATGAGCATCCATTTGATTGGGCTAATTTTTGAAATAAGAGAGCAATGAGTCTTGTGACCCCTTCCCTCTCTTTTACACCTTTTCTTCTTAGTCAGTGACGTCAGAGAAAATGAGCTTGTTTTGACTTGAATGACTCAGTTTTTTGAGTTGGAAATGGAGTTGCTCAGTATAAAAATTTTTTTAGAACTTGGGAATACTGTAGTTAGGTTAGTTTTACTCCAAAAAATTTTTTATCTGGATTTCTGAATTCAGCTAGTCTAGACGGTTTGAAAGAGTATAATCATGACTAGGTTTGAAAAAAATTTTGGTTTTGGAGCATTATGGGTCCCGCCACGAAAATAGAAAAACTACCGTAATCCAGTCAATTTTGTTCGAAACTCTTCAAAACTATTTGATTAAGAATCAGCAAGCTGAGAACTTCGAAATAAGTATAATCATGACTAGGTTACGGTAATTTTGAATTTTTGGCTTTATGTGTCCCGTCACGAAAACACATTTTCTACCGTATCTCGGCGGATTTTTGTCCAAACTTGAAAATTTTTCAATAATTGGAATCAGGAGGCCAAGACAATTCAGAAAAGTACCCACAAGCCTATATTCTGAAAAATTAATTTTTGGAGCATTTTGGAGCTCGCGGAGCCCTGGAAGAGCCCAAAGCTGAAATTCGTGGAACCAGGGCTTGTGGGTACTTTTCTAAAAGCTCTCGACTTCCTGATTCTGAATATCTAGGTAGAAATTAGTTTCGAGTAAATTCCACCGGGTTACGGTAGTTTTAGGGAGCTGAAAGTGCCAAAAAGTGAAAAATAGGGAGGCTAGTCATGATTATATTTTTCTGAACCGGGAAAAAGTTCTAATTAAGGATACAATGTTCGTTTTTAGAATAGATTTCACTCCTGACTGAAAATTCGAAAATTCGAAAATTTTTCGAAAAACGGTCGAAAAAACGTCGAAGAACTTTTTTTTTCAAATTAAAAAAAAAATCAAAAGTACCGGTTCAAAACGACATTTTTCAAAGTGTCTCGAAGCCCAAATTCTAGCTGGAAAAGTTCAAATTTCAAAAGGAACCAAAAATTTGCTCACTTTTTCTAGGGAATCACGTCGAATCTATCGGAAAGAGAGAGGGAAATTAAAAATTCCACGCATCTAGTGAAAACGGACGAAATATGAATTCTTGATGGATTCTGTTGGGGAAACGAAGATTCATCATTTCGGAGGTGATTTTTGAGGTTTTTAGATGGGTTTTAAGGGGGTACAAAACACGAAGATAAGGAAGGGGGAAGAATTGGATGGGAAAGAAGAGGACCAAAAAAAGGGATAAAATAAGAAATGTATGGATGGGGTCTTTGTGTCTTGATCTTTTGGAAGTAATTAGGGACGGAAATAGTCGATCTTTAGATTTTCGAATTTTTGAAAAAAAATTTTTTTTTGAATTTTTCGAAATTTCAAAATTTTTTTCATTTTCAAAAATTTTTCGAAATTTTTAAAACCGGATTCTAGACTTTTCCTATTGAATAATGATTTTGGCTTTAGATAAACCACATTTTTAAACGCAGGAGCTCAGCGCGGTTCAGAAAAGTATAATCATGACTAGGTTCCAGAAACTTGGGTTTTGGGCTTTTTGTACCTTCTAAAATTTGCATATTCGGAATCAGGATGTTAAGAGCTTTCAGAAAAGTACCCACAAGCCCTGGTTCCAGAAGAGCTCAAAAATTCAAAATTACCGTATCCTAGTCATGATTATATTTTTCTAAAAGCGGAAAACCAGCTGAACCTGAATTTCACACTCTTCTTAAGCGAAAATGAATTCCCGGAATAAGTCAAAAAAGAAAATTCTGCTCATAATTTTTTGGACTTTTTTTTAGTAGGTGCAAAAAGCGGAGAATAAGAAAGGGCACACATAATTAACTACGTCACAAAACAGAAAGAATAGAAGGAAACAAGAAAAAAAGAAGAAAAAATCGGAAATTGAAGGGATACATTCTCCTCTCTCTACCAAATCATTCATGAGAAGACACCACTGAATTCCCTTTTTCCCCCTGGTTTTTGACCCTAAGAACACTAGAAAGAAGAATCAAAACAGCCAACGAAGGATTTTTTGATTTGGAAGAACTTGAAAAAAATTTTTTTTTTAATTTTTTTGATAGTCTTTGGAGAAAAAAACTACCGTAACCCGGTCAATTTTGCTCCAAACGCTTCAACACTAGTATTTTTAAAATCAGCAAGCCAAGAGCTTTGAAATGAGTATAATCATGACTAGTTCAGTTTTGGAGTTTTTTTGTACCACCACGAAAATACATTTTCTACAGTATCTTGACCAGTTTTTGTCCAAACTTGAAAATGTTGTGATATTCGGAATGAGGAGGGCAAGAGGGTTCAGAAAAGTACCCACAAGCCTATATTCTGAGAAATTCAGTTTTGGAGCCTTTTGGAGCTCGCGGAGCCCTGGAAGAGCCCAAAACTGAAATTTGTGGAACCAGGGCTTGTGGGTACTTTTTTGAAAGCTCTCGACTTCTTGATTTTGAATATCGAAATGAAAATTATTTTAGAGTAGATTCCACCGGGTTACGGTAGGTTTAGAAAAAAGGTTCAAATGATCTTGAAATGTCTTTTCATTTTTTTTGAAAAATCCAAAAAATCGAAAAATAGCCTAATTCCTAATCTGCATCAATTTTTGGACTGTTTTGGGCTAGATTAACATTATTTTCTCAGTTAGTTTAAAAAATTCGACTTTTCCTGAACTAAAAAGCCTAGTAATACTGTATCTATTTTCATATAAGAGCAAAAAAAGAAGTCTGTTTTTCCAGTCCAAGGAAAAAAATAAGTAGATGAGACAGGAGAGTCAAAAGTCAAATCTCTATTCCTTTTTCTTGTCTGTCATGCAAATGGACATAGGGAGGGGATAAATATGAGAGAGAGAGCATATTCTCTCTCTTTTTCTTCTCTTGTTTACAATTTTTTTGGGACTTCTTCTGAATACTTTCGAAGAGAAAAAGAGGAGGACATTCCTATAGCTAGATGATTGAAATGTTTGTTTTTTTTCCATTTTTTGACATAATTTTAATTTAACAAAATAGTGCCAAGAAAATTCAAAAACTACCGTAACCCGGTCAATTTTGATCTGAACATTTTGAAAATACTTGTTTCAGCAAGTTAAGAGCTTTGAAATGAGTATAATCATGACTAGGTTACGGTAATTTTAAATTTTTGGCCTCTTGGGTCCCACCACGAAAATACATTTTCCACCGTATCTTGGTCAGTTTTCGTCCAAACTCGAAAATTTTGAGATATTTGGAATTAGGAGGTCAAGAGAGTTCAGAAAAGTACCCACAAGCCTATATTCTGAAAAATTCAGTTTTGGAGCATTTTGGAGCTCGCGGAGCCCTGGAAGAGCCCGAAACTGAAATTTCTGAAACTAGGACTTGTGGGTACTTTTCTGAACCCTCTTGACTTCCTGATTCTAAATATCTGATTAAAAATTAATTTAGAGCATTTCCCACCAGATTACGGTAGGTTCAGAGGGTCAAAATGAGCCCAAAATTGAAAACTACCGTAACCGAGTCATGATTATACTTTTCTGAACCGCGTTGAGCTCCCAAATTTTAATTTGAGATCTATTTATAGTCAAAATTAATTTTCGAGAAAGGAAAAGTCTAAATTCCGAAAAAAAAATTTTAGAAAAAAATTCTGACAAAATTTTTTTTTCAAAATTTCCAATTTTTCGTTTGCAGAAAAAAAGAACAAGTTCCAGTCATTCGTATCCCACATTTCTAACATATTCTTCCTCCCTTTTCTCTCTATCTTTCTTTTTTCCGAAAAAAGGGGAAAAAGAAGAATTATTAAGTAGGTATTAGTCACGATATATTTCGTTTTTTTCTCTTTTTTTTTGAAATAGAATTTCCTATTTTTGGAAAGATTTTGGGGGGAAATCAAAGGTGAATTCTGGATAAGAAGGAGTTATAAAACTGAGAAAATGAAGAAAAAGCAAAAAAGGAATTTTTGACTTTTTTTCAATTTTTTCAAAAAAAATGTAAAAGGAGAAAAAATAAATGAGAAAAGGAATTTTAAAATAGTCTAATTTCCTGAACTATCTAAGAAAAATGCTCTTAATCTAGTCCAAAACAGTCCAAAAAACTACTGCTGATCAATAATTATCCCTTTTACAGTTTTTTTTGAAAAAAGTGTAAAAAGAGAAAAAAAAATAATAGAAAAGGAATCAAAAATGTCAAACTTTCTAAACTATCTAAGAAAATACTCTCAATCTAGTTCAAAACTGTCTAAAAATTACTGCAAATCAATAATTAACCTATTTTCAATTTTTTGAAAAAAAAGAAAAAATTTGATGAAAAGGCCTTTTAAAAAAAATGAAAAGGGATATTTTTAAGATAAAAAAGGTCTAAAAAGGTATCTAGAACCGTCGAAGAGTGGCTGAAATTAGCCTGGAAACTCGCCTATAACATCCCTGATCAACCTTCTAATTAACCTATTTTTTAGAAAAAAGAAAAAAATTAAGAAGAAGGCCTTTTTAAAAAATTAAAAGAGACGTTTCAAGATAAAAAGGGTCTTCAAAGGTTTTTAGAACTGTCTAACCGTGGCTGAAAATAGCCTCAACCTTCTAATTAACCTATTGTTTAATTATTTTTTTGAAAAAAGGAAAACAATTTTTATGAAAAAAGCCTTTTCAAAAAATTAAAAGGATGACCCTAGTCCAAAACTCTTTCTCCAAATAATGGCTGCAGAAAACTCTCCAGGAATTCGAAAACCATTTGAAACTGAGAAAAAGAAGAAGAAGGTCTTCTTCTTCTTCTTAATCAGTTCAATTACCGGTTGAAGAAGAAAAGAGAAGAAGAGTCTATCTTCTTCCATTTTCCATTTCTCTCTGGGGGATTAGACTTCTTCTTCTTCTTCTTTTCTTGAAAATTGAAGAAAAGAAGAAGAAGAAGAAGAACATTTGAATTTCATTCGAAAGGAAAGGAAAGAAGAAGGTATATGGAAAAGAAGCCGACTTTTAGCTATTCAATGAGAAGTTCTTTGCACTCAACACTTTTCCCCTTTTTTTTGGAAAAAAAAGAGAAATTGGAATATTTGGGGAGAATTTCTAGTTAGAAAAGGGATTAATACAGTGAAAATAATTATCTAATGGGTTTTTAGTTGATTAAAGTCTACTTTTTATCCAAAAATAGAATTTCTTTTTAAAAAAATTAGAAGAAAATAAAGAAAAGGCTTCTGGAATAATTTTTAGAAATTTTTAGAATTTTGGGGCAAATTTCTAGTTAGAAAAAGGATTAGAAGGCTTTAGACAGTTAAAATAATTATTTACCGGGTTTTTAGTTGATTAAAGTCTATTTTTTATGCCAAAAATAGAATTTTTAAGAAAAAAAAAGAAGAAGATAATAGAAAAAAGGCTTCTAGAATTATTTTTAGAAATTGATAAGAAGAATCTCTGAAAAATATAAAAGGACTTTTCAGAAGGATTTTTTGATGGCTTTGGTTAATTAGGAGGTTTTCTAGGGGATTCCAGCCATTTTTCTATATCAAAATCTAATTTTCCTGTTCAAAAAAAAAATATTTCTCAAAAAACTAATAGAAAATAGAGAAAAGGCTTCTAGAATTATTTTTAGAAGAATCTGATAAGAAGACGTAAAAAGAACTTTTATGACTGTTATTTCTGATGGTTTTGGGTTATTAAAGGGTTTCCTAGGGGGTTTTAGCTTCTTTTCTATATCAAAATCTAGTTTTCCTTTTCCTTTTTCTTTTTTTCCAAAAATCAAAAAATTTAAAAAAGAAGAAAAGGAAATGAAAAAAAAGAGAAAAAGACCAAAATATTTGAAAAATTATAAAAAGGAGATATTGGAAGTATTCCAGAGGTAAAGGGACATTTTCTATTCTATTTGACACTAAAAAAAGAGAAAAAATCCTGAAACCCTATTTTTCAATAAAAAGGTAAAAGGAAAAAAAAGAAAAAGAGGTCTTAAACTCAAAATTCGAAAAATTCTAGAAAAAAGTCCAAATTTCAAAAAAAAATAGAGAGAAATCTAAAAGAATCCAGATTATCTAACTATAATAAGAAATTCCAGAAGAAAAAATCATTTATGGCCTTTTTATCAAATTTTTTTGGCTTTTTTATCAAAAAAATTTTTTGGAAATTATTTAAGGAATTTGAATGAAATTTAGAAAACATAAATATAAAATGTGCTTTTAGAGAATTTTAAAACTCAAAAAATCAAAACCAAAAATGAAAAAAAGAAATTATTTTTAAAAATAAAAAAAAGACCAAAGATCCTAGATAACTAAACATTTCCCTCTTCTTCTCCCCCTCTGCTCTTAAAATGAAGTCAAATGAGGCAATAAAAATGCAACAAAAAACATATTCTTTTCCTCTTTCCTTTCGAAAGAAAAAGAAGCCATTTCGGACCAAAAACCATCTGATTATTGATATGTTTTTATGTTTTTATCCAACCGACGATTTTTGAGGATTTTTAGAGATTTTCTGGGTGGTTTTTGATTATTTTTCATTCGTGTTTTGTCTTTTTTGATCAAAAACATAGCTCAAACTACAGTAATCCGGATGAAAAATTGTCCAAATTGAGTTTCAAACAGTTTTTTTTGATTAGTGGGTCAATTTCAGAATAGTAAAAACTTAAAAGAAAAAAAAATTGAATCTCAAGAGTTTGGCCTAGCTGAAACTACCGTAACCCGAAAGAAAATGCTCCAAATTAATTTTGATCTGGATATTTGGAATCAGGAAGTCAAGAGCTTTCAGAAAAGTACCTACAAGCCCTGGTTCCTAAAATTTCAGTTTTGGGCTCTTCCAGGGCTCCGAGAGCTCCGAAATGCTCAAAAACTGAATTTTTCAGAATATAGGCTTGTGGGTACTTTTTTGAACCCTCTTGACTTCCTAATTCTGAATCTTCAAAAATTTTTAAGTTTGGACAAAAATCCACCGAGATACGGTAGAAAATGTATTTTCGCGGTGGGACCCAAATGCTCAAGAATGATTGGAAATATGGCTTGAATATATTAGGTTGATTCATAAGTCCTGACGGATTTTCGGGTCGAAAATTTTCACATGTAATTTGCCATAGAGTTGATGGCTAAATTGCAAATACTGTCCACGTTTACCCTCAAGTGTCTCCTAACGCAGCCGCATCATAGATATGTCTCCCCCACTAGAACTCCCACAGAGGCGAATCAAAATGTGAAGTCACTACTTTTTTGATATACTTTTGAGTTGAACTTTTTTTCATCTAAAACGTTTTACTGGGGATTGGAAACTTGTTGATCAGTGCTTCAAACAGTAAACTGCTCGATAAACATAAAAAGATTGTCAAAACCTATCCAGCAAGTTTGTTGCCAGCTTGTTTTGCGACGTTACGTTAAACACTTGCATACTGCAAATGAAATTCAGACATTTCTCCAGAATGGAGATGAGCACGGCTCCTGAATTTCTTGTTCTGACGAGTATATATGTTGGCCGTAATGATAAAAGTAACATTTTGTTACCCCGTGTACACTACTTTTCTGGAAGAGCATGAGACTGACAACATCATGAATTTCATGAATAATGACATCAGATGGCTTCTAGGATGGGCCGACTAACTTAGCACCTTGCTGATAAGAATCAGTCATGTCTTATTTATTACCACCAAAAGTTATTTGGATCAATGATTTATGCATCGATTAAAAAAGCGATTCAACCAGGTGGTCTTCTGTGTTTCTGAACTGCTCGTAGTCAAAAAAAAGGCGAGAGACATCTTTTGAGTTTTGTCATTTTGTGAATGTTTTCAACCCTGGTTTTTTACTCGAATGCATACACCAGATACCCGTGATCATTCACACAAAATTTGAAATGAATCTCTTTTTATCTCATTTCACAGTAGGCTCAACTCTGAAGACATCCTTATTTTGGAATGGGGATGGAAATCCATCGAGAAATCCCTATTTCTAGTTGATAAAACCTGGCATTGCTAACAATTTTAAAGAGTGTTTGTCCGTTGTTAATAACCACTAAACTAAAATTCGTTTCGATAGACACCACGTCATATACAAAGAAAAACAAAAGACATAAAAAATTTCAAAAAATGAAGATGGAACCAGAAGGGATTTCTCTGTGTTCCGACAACCTAGGATGATAAAGATTGTGCTTCCAATAAAGGGAGCTTCGACCTTTCACGGGGCAAAAACATAGCTGTCTCTCCTAAGTTTGAACAGAGAAATACACGCAACAAGTTCAACTACCGAAATCCGTCAGGACTTATGAATCAACCTAATAATTTTCTGAAAGCTCTTGATTGGCAGACTCTTGATAATAACTAAGTTCTTGAATATGAGTAATTACAAGGAATCGGCAATTTTAAGATCAGCAATTTCAAAAAAATTTTTGAAAAAAAATTTTTTTTTTCGAATTTTTCAAGAAATTTTTTTAGATGATTAATAATCATTATTACTACTAAAATAAGCCAATTTAAAATTCTAAAACTAGATTTTTCTGGAAAAAAAACCAAAACCCTTCAAAATCGGATAAAAGTGTTCCTAAATCATAGTAACACTTCCTTATTTTCTTCCCCCTCAATTTTCGCTTCCTTTTCCTATTTATCCGTATTTTTCTCTGATTTTTCGGTAGATTTAAAGATGAGCAAAGATATAAATAGAGTGTGTGTGTTTTGATTAAAAAAAAATAATAACGGATCATTGGGATAAGCATTGGCTTTTTTGGTTTTTCGAGAGATTTTTTTTGGATGGAAAATGGATTTTGGGGAGCAAAATGGGGAAAAAATGGCTGAAAACGGTAGAAACTACTGTAAAAACTAATCTAGAATGATTTCAAAAGATTTTTGAAATTTCGAAATTTTTTCAAAATTTTCAAAAAAAAATTTTTTTTTCCTAATTTTTTGCTACCGTATACCTTGACTCTCTGTATAGCTACAGTTAAGAAGTCAACTAACAAAATGTTCCTTTTAACATGAGCAACATTCCGTCAGTTGACATTTTTCAGAGATCTTCACTCTGAATTCAGATATTCTGAAAAAAAGTCAGAGAAAAACATGGAATTTGTGGAATTTGATCTCTAGATATATATTGTTAGGTAATGGAGTAAAGAATGACTGAAAGAGAGAGAGAGAGAGAGAGAGAGAGAGAGAGAGAGAGAGAGAAAGAAGGAGAAATCGAATAAAGGAATCAAAAAGTCGGAAAGCGGCGCGAAAATTGAATAACTGGGATAAGCAGGTGACACTACATAGTTTGGATATGATTCAATTTTCAAGACAGACCAAATTTTTGAGAAAAACATTCACTCGAAGTGGCCTAACTTTTTCTAGTGGTGGCCTAACATTCTGGCCTGTATGTCCACAGTTAATGGCCTAATTTTGTATGACCGAACTGTTCGGTGTTCCCAATATTTAAACGATTCAGATCACCATGGCTGGTGGCATAATTTTTTTTGGCGGTGGCCTAACTAACTTAACTGGCCTATGTACCTTTGATGACCTAACTCGGTTTTTGGTGGTGGCCTAGGTTACCGAATTTGATGGCCTAACTTTATATGACCGAACTTTTCGGTGTTCCCAATTTTTCAATTATCATAGCTGGTGGCCTAACTTTTTCAGAGTGAAGGACTAACTTTTTCGAGCTAATTTTTATAAAAAGTAAGCCACGTACCTCTGGTAGCCTCGCTCTCTCCTTCGTCTGCTACTCGTCTATCCCGGTTTCCTCGATCTTCTTTCTCAACTTCTGGGGCTTGTGTCCACGTGGCATTCCTATCCTGTCATTATCGTCCCGTCTTCATAGTCGATGCCTCCAGTCGTTTTTATTCATCCTGTCAATCATTTAGTTAAGGGAACAGGGTACCTTTATACCTTTTTCATCCATCAGTGATCCCTGAGTGATCCCTGTCATCCGAATTGAATCCCTCCTGGCGATTCCGTAGATTCTTTTTGACTCGAGAATCGACTGGTTTCTAGAAAAAAATTTTTAAAAAATGAAAAGAAAAGAAAGAAAATTGGGATAACACGGAAAATTCCTTAAAGAATGTAGAAAAATAAAGAAAACGGGGAAAAAATCGAAAAAAAATGAATGAGAAAAGAAAAAAACGAAAAAATTATTTGACCTCCCCGGGAAAGCGGGGATCAAATATGGATGGCCTAGGATTCCTAGTCCATGGCCTAGAATTTCCTGAAGAAAGAAGAGGATATAAAAAGATAAACAATTATGCATTATTCCCGAAAACAAGGGACATTAAAAAAATCGATTGAAAGGGGATGAGGACACCCGAAAAAGGGAAATATTCAAGAGAGAGAGCGAGAGGGGGAAGAGAGGGGGAATACCAGAACAATTGAGACAACATATAAATAAATTAGAAGAAGAAGACAAATACATAATCGATAATATTCTGGGAAAACAATTGATTCTCTAGACAAGAGAGAAGGGGAGGGGGGAAAGAAATACGGGAAAAAGAGGGGGAGGATCGATTCGTAAAGGGGCGGAGTCAAATAATTAATGAATGAGGGGGAGGAGGAGACGATCAGGTGTAGCTGAGAAGTCCCTGGATCTTGTTCAGGAATTTCTCCATTCGGCTTCGGAATTGTACTCTGAAAAGAAAGAGGGATTGGGAGAGTGATGGCCTAGGTTTTTAGGTAGGTGGCCTAGGATTTCCGGTACATGGCCTAGGATTTCAGGTTGATGGCCTAGGTTTTTAGGTAGGTGGCCTAGGTTTTTAGGAAGATGGCCTAGGTTTTTAGGTAGGTGGCCTAGGTTTTTAGGTAGATGGCCTAGTTTTTCTGGCCTAACTTTCTCATTTTGATGGCCTAGCTTTCCCCGGATTGTGGCCTAACTTTTTCAGATTAGGGGTTTTTGACCGTGGCCTAGAGTTTTCTAGATGGCCTAACTTTCTCAACCGATGGCCTAGCTTTTTAGGAACCTAAAACCCCTAGACATTCGGATTACGGTAGTTACAGTACGCCGTCTCTCTCTCTCTCTCTCTCTCTCTCTCTCTCTCTCTCACTCTCTCTCTCTCTCCCCCATCCGAGATTACTGTAACCGTAACCAATCCGAACCGTTTGATATCATTTCCGAAATTCCAATACCTTCCACGTCGATTTCCGGCCTCCGGTTGTACTTCCATCAATTCGGTGAATGCCGCCTCGAGAACATTCCTCGCCTGTTGATTCGAACGGGCCGATAGAAGTGAGTTCACGTACTCATCGAAGAAGGACTGAAAAGAGACGAATATGGATGAGGGGGTGAAAAGGGGCGGGGCTTGGAAAAATGATTTAAATTCGAGTTAAAAGGGGCGCAGCTTTGTCGAGATAAGAAAGGGGGCGGAGCTTGTTTTAACTGGAGACTACAAAGTGGGCGTGCTCTAGGTGGGACTATTCAGACAGCTAAAAGTGGACGTGGCTTAGGAAATAACAATTTATAACTCAGAAAGAGGCGTGGCCAGAAGTGGGCGTGGCTTATCGATTTCCGAAAGCAAGATGGTATGCACTTTTTTCTTCAGAATCTAGGAGGTGGAGTTTAAACAAAAGGAGCGTGACCTAAAAGGGGGCGGGGCCTAGACCAAGGAGACTATCCTAAAAACCAGGAAAAGGGGCATGGCTTCAAAAAACCGGGACTTTTCAAGGAAATCTCACTGTTTAGAAGCTGAAAAGGGGCGTGGCCTATCTCCTTCCTCTCCAAAAAGGGGCGTGGCTTCGAAAAACCGGGGATTTTTATTGGAATCTCACGAGTTCAGAGGCTAAAAAGGGGCGTGGCCTATCTCTTCCTTCCCAAAAAGGGGCGTGGCCTCCTCCTCAAAAACCAAAATCAAAAAGAAAGAAAACGAACCCTTTCGAAGGCAATGATGGCATAGAGAGCTGAGCAACTCTCAGCGTAGATACTATTCTCACAAGTATTCGATAGACATGTCTCAAAGACAGTCGGAAGCATCTCTTTGAATAGAAGAGCCAAATTCTGAGTGCATCGATGCTTGTTGGAGGCGATTCCAAAGTGAAGGACGACTTCTGTTAGGGATTCCAATGAGGTCGATGTGATCTCCATTCCGAATTGTCCTGTCATTCCAAGCTGGAAGAAGGAGAAGATGATTAAGGATAGGCTCCGCCCCCCAAAAGGACGGAATCCCCGGAGGCTCCGCCCACTTTTACGGATGCTCATTTTTTCGTCAATTTTTCATCGTTTTTTCGTCAATTTTTCATCATTTTTTCGTCAATTTTTCGTCAATTTTCCGTCAATTTTTCATTATTTTTCGTCGATTTTTCATTATTTTTTGGTCAAATTTTCCGTCATTTTTTCGTTAACTTTTTCGTGATTTTTTATTTTCTTGGTTTCATGGTCATGAAAAAAAAATGAAACGAAAAAAAATTGACGAAAAAATGATGAAAAATTGGCGAAAAAATGATGAAAAATTGACAAACAATTGACGGGCTTTAAATACCAGGAGGGTCCGCCCACTTTCATGGGTTCTAGAGCCCTGGAGGCTCCGCCCACTTCCATGGTTCTTTAATCCCAAGCTCCGCCTTCTTACCTTAATACACTGACAAAGAGATGACATGAGTTGATCGGACATCTCAGCCAGGGATTCCGGAGAGAATTCAACGAGATACAGAATGAGACGGAAGAATTTCAATGCGACTTCTGGCATTTGAAGGACACGATCATTCATGATTGTCAGAAGCATTTCAAGGGAATGGATGACCACTTTGGCTCCTGTTGAACAATTGTCTTCTCCCAGTGTTAAGAAGTCTTTTGAGAGCACATTGGAGAGAATGTCGATGAATAGGGCCTGCAAAATGGGTATTTGATTTGGGAAATATAGGCTCCGCCCACTTTTCCAAAAAAAAAACACGCCCCTTTAGATATCACATCTTGCAAAAAAAGGGGCGGAACCTAAATCCAAAACTGAGCAACAAGCCCAACAACTAACCAAATCGGCGGCCTTATCCTCATCATCGGCAGTGAAAGTGGAGAATCTCTTAATCTGATCGTTTCGATACGATTCGACAATCTGAAGGAGAGAGGAGTAGAGGGCATTCGATTCCTCTTCATTGTCAATGTAGATGGACACTTTTGTCGTCACATCCAGAATCAGTTGGAGAATATTCGAGACAACTGTTTCGTTTTGACTTCGGGTATGCATTAGTTCAATACATTTTTCGATTATCGAGTAGAGGAATTCTGGAAAAAGGGAGGTACTGTAGTCATATGGTAGGGAGGAGAGGGGTACTGTAGGTAGGGGAGAGGATACTGTAGTCTTGTGGTGGAGAGGAGGGGGTACTGTAGTCTTATGGTAGGGTGGAGAGAGCCCATTTCAGCGATTTTATACAGGCTTCTCCCTCATTTTAGAGGGGTTTATATAGGCTCCGCCCACTTTGAAATTAATTCCAAAGGTCTTCTCGAAGCTCCGCCCATTTTTCAGAAAAAATCCTTTAAAAGTAGGCGGAGCTTCGAGAAAACCTTCAGAATTAACTTGAAGTGGACGGAGCCATCTTTTTCGAAAATGGGCGGAGGCTAATTTCAACGTTTTAAGTGGGCGGAGCCTAGCGGGTTAGGGTAGAAAATCTATTAAGCTCCGCCCATTTTCTAAGCTCCGCCTATTTTTCGAAAGCCTGAACCCAGACAAAATTAGTGACGGCAAAAGTAGGCGGAGCTTGATAACGGGGCGGAGCTTCAGAAATGGGCGGAGCTTAACAAAAATAAAAAATTTCTGGCGATTTTATTCTCGGCTTTCAATTTCCACGTCAAAAAATTTCCGACCTCGCCCCGCCCCCTTTTTCCTTATCAATCCACGTAGATCTTCTGGGGGAAGAAGGGTATAAAAGAGAGGGTCTCCCTTCGAAAAAAGCATTTTTCAAACAAATCGAAAGTCTCGTCGTCTCCGTCGTCCTCTTCTCTTCTCCCCTTCGGGCTGGACCCACCGGAGGATGGACATCCGGACATTCGGACAAACAGGAGGACATCTTCTTCTTCTTCTGACTGAGCGCCCCGCTTCTCTCGGAGACTTGATACCCACCAACCAACGCCATAACTCAACTGCCCAGACTCAACCACTCGGATACAAACACATTTTGGCTCGGAAAGAAGAAGAGAAGGCCACGCCCCCTTTTGGATGGATCGAAGGATGGATTCGATGATGGTGGCGCGGACTCCTCGAAGGATCAAATGGAGAGAGAGAGGACGACGGAGGATCCCCACGACAAACAATGAAGAACCGCCCTTCACACACATGCACGCAAGAGATTGGATTCTTTCTAATAACTGGATGATGGATGAGAAGGAGGAGGAGGAGGAGAAGGTGGAAGAATCAAAGGAAAAACCAAAAAATACCTTTTTTTTTTATAAATAAAATGAGTTTAATTGTGTGATTTGTGTGTTTTTTTTGGGATTTTGGGGGTTTCTCTAGGATACTGTAGGAAATCCGGGGATATTTCCTGGGTTCCTGGGTTAGGAATCCCTGGAGATACTGTAGGGATCCCTGGGATACTGTAGGAGATCCAGGATACTGTAGGGTTTCCTAGGATATTGTAGGGATTACGAGGTACTGTAGGGATCCATGGGATACGGTATATTCTAGGATACTATGGGGATTCTGGGGGCACTGTAGGAGTTCACGGATACTGTAGGAGTCCTGGGACACTCTAGGGATTCCGGGGATACTGTAGAGATTCCCGGGATACTGTAGGAATTTCCGGACTACTGTAGGAGTTCCCGGGGTACTGTAGGGATTCCCGGTATACTGTAGGAATTCCCGAGGATACTGTAGAAATCCTTGGGATACTGTGGAGATTCCTAGGATACTGTGTGGATTTCTGGGCTATTGTAGGGATCCCTGGGATACTGTAGACATTTCTGGGGTACTGTAGAAGCTATGGGATACTGTAGGGATCCCAGAGATACTGGAAGGATCCCTGGGATACTGTAGAGATTCCTAGGATACCGCATGGATTCAGGGATACTGTAGGAGCTCTAGGATACTGTAGGAACTTCGAGGGTACTGTAGAAGCTCTGGGGATACTGTAGCTCCCCTAGGATACTGTAGAGGACTCACTGAATAGAACGGGAGCCGAGTGACTCTGACTGGCTCTTGCGACACCATCGAAACACTGTAGAAGGTCGACAATCTGGGAATCGACTTCCGATTGTGATGGAACAGAGGCCGCGGCGACAAATCTCTCGGATAACGGGACAAGGATCTGGAAGATTATGGGATTAGAGGAGGCGGAGAAAAAGGGGCGTGTCCTAACCAATTTGAACATGTTCTCCTGCAATTCCTGATCATTGGCGGCTGCTCCAATCAGCACCAACGCTTTCATCAGATTCGATCGATTCGGGAGACGTGCAATGTCCAGAGAGTTCAGATATTCGAAGAGTTCTGTGGAGGAGGCGATATCCGATGCATGGGATTCCACTAGACTCAGAAGGCAATCGATGGCGTCCTGACAGAGCTTCTCTTCGCTTCCGTAGTTGATCAGGACGGTGAGCACTTTCTTGACGACGAATCGAACCAGGATGGCGGCGAATCCCTTGTCTTTTGGCATTACGGGAAGGAATTCGGCTGAGACGCCCTGGTAGTCGTTCCATTTCTGAAAAGATAGGGTTTTATGATCATTTTCTGTGGAAAATAGCTTTTTTAAGGCTAAAAATAGGCTATTTTCATTAGAAAAAGGGTTTTTCATTGAAAAAGGACTTTTTAAAGCTAAAAATAGGCTTTTTTCGTTAGAAAAGGCATTTCTAAGGCTATTTTCCACCATTTTCCACTAAAATTGGCTTTTTCCTCATGAAAATAGCCTATTTCAAGACCAAATACCCCCAAAACTTACATCACAATCGACGGGACTGCTAGCCGCGTTGAGGAATCGTCGGAGACACAGGAACGTGCTTCGACACAATTCCGGACTGATCATTTCACGAGATGCATTCGAGAAGACGTCATGTTCAATTGATGCCCATGCGAATAGTTCGCCCATTACACTGAAAATAGGAAGGGGTTTAGTTTAGTGGAAGAGAGAAAATGGACGGGGCTTCAGGGAGATGGGCGTGGCTTAGGAAAATGGAGAAGTGGGCGGGGCTTCAGATCAGCGCTTTTTGAGATGGGCGGAGCTAACTTCAAGAAAATGGGCGTGGCTTAACAGGGGTGGAGCTAGCAATTAGAAGTCTGCTTTTATAAAAATGATGTTTGTTTTAATTTTCGAAAAACTTTTTTCTATAGAAAAATGGGCGGAGCTTAGCTATTTTTGGAAAAGTGGGCGGGACGTAGCTATTCCTCGCTTCTTGGAAAAAGTGGGCGGAGCTTAGCTATTTCTCTTCTCCTGTAAAAGTGGGCGGAGCTTAGAAATTCCTAGAGAAGTGGGCGGAGCCTAGCTATTTCTTCTTTTTCTGGATAAAAAGTGGGCGGAGCTTATTCTTCCCCTCTTCAAAACTCACATCACAAAAGGATCAACTTCATGTGCATACGGAGCTCTCTCCTGTGTCGGTTGTTCAATACACAACTGAAGATACTGTGCCTTCTTCCCCTCATCAAACTTGGTTCCGGCGTGGAAGAGTCTCTGCGTGTGATCGAATACGTCTCCTGCCACGTGGCACGCTCCATCGATCTCCTCTCCGACAACGGAATTGGCTAGGATGAGCATGAGCCAGTGTTGATCCTCTTGCCAGATTGGGAGCCGAGAGGTGTCAGAGGATCCAGTGGCCATGGAGGTGAATTCGGCAAGGGATGAGTGAAGATTTCTGGAAGAAATGGGGATTTTGGAGCCTTCTGAAGTCTACTCACGTGGCCATATTCTCCATAAACTCTGCTACACTATAACAAATCATTGATCCAAGAGGATTGAAGAGATCCATGAACAATGTTCGATCTTCCGAATCGTCATCCCCGTCGTCTTCGTCTTTTGCCACCGGACGGGTGCCTTTTGGAGGGGAAAGGACGTTGACAATGAAGGCGTTGACTATCTGAAGGACTGGCCATTTGACGAGTTCGTTATCGATCGCATCTGCTTCTGCTTCTGATTGGAAGCATGTCCTCCATCGACCACGGAGAAGAACGACGATGGCATCGTAGATAAGGGCAAGGGATGTGTGATCCTCGTGCTCGGCTTCTCCCTGAAAATACCGTAATCCTAATTGGATTTGATTCTAATTCTTCCCATCTAGATACCATAATCTTAAACCTAGGTACCGTACTCCTAGATCTAGATACCGTAATCCAGGATCTAGGTACCGTAATCCTAGATCTAGGTACCGTAATCCTAGATCTAGGTACCTTAATCCTAGATCTAGGTACCGTAATCCTAGATCTAGGTACCGTAATCCTAGTTCTAGGTACCGTAATCCCAGTGATCCTACAGTACTCACAATAGCCTTGTGCATTGCCTGATTCGTCAAATGAATCGTATAATCTCTCAGAAATCCAAAGAATCGGCTCCTCAACTCGGCATCCTGTCTCATAATGGAAGTCAGCGGTCGATATAGGAACATTCGATTGATTATGAGACAAAAGTGATTCGTCTCGCATCCAGAAGGCCCCTGGGCGAATAGCTCCAGAAGGTTACTGATATACATTCGAACGTATTTTGTGCTGGCTTCCTGATCAGCTACTGGCATACAGTCTCCTGAAAAAATACAGTAATCTTTCAAAAGGGGGCGTGGCCTACCTGTCAACGAGGCCAACTGTATCAGACAGTTCATCGATTTGGTACACAGGGTTTCGTCGTGACGGATCTTTGAGTGAAGTTTGAAGAACAGAGTGAAGAATTCGTCATTTTCGAGAAGATCTTTCCAGGTGAGAGGAGGACGGAATGAGGTCGATGACTGGAACTTTTGAGGGATGAGGATTACGGTGGGTGGGATTACTGTAGTTTTTTTGGGGTATCTAGATCGTTTTAAGCATTGTTTTAAGTGGCTTTAGCCGGTTTTTTTTAATGATTTATCGTTCCATCGGTTCCTGGAACAGGCGATAGGGTTCTACAGTAATCTACAGTACCCCCTGAACCTTCAAAACGGACGAGAAAGCGATCTACAGTAGCGTTCAAAAGAATACAGAAAAAATGGTTTTTTCAGTGGAATTTATCGGTTTTCGGCCATTTTCAGGGGTCTAGTACTCGGATCTCGAATTTCCGATGGCTTTGAAAATTATTGAAGGCTTAGAACAGACATTTACATTCACACATGATTCAAAAAATACCTCATTCTCTTTTTATTCGACGAGTTCTAGAAGACACCCTTTTTTAGTACTAAAATAGCCGAAAAAGGGGCATCTCTCAGAACTCGTCCAATAATGAGGTATTTTTTGAATCATGTGTGAATGTAAATGTCTGTTCTAAGCCTCCAATAATTTTCAAAGCGATCGGAAGCCCAAGATCCGAGTACTAGACCCCTGAAAATGACCTAAAACCGATAAAATCCACTGGAAAAACCATTTTTCTGTATACCTTTGAACGCTACTGTAGATCGTTTTCTCGTCCGTTTCGGAGGTTGAGGGGGTACTGTAGATTACTGTAGACCTCTGATATTGACCGTTTCATGTCATTTTCAGCACTAATTTTTGAGGTTTTCATTGAAATTTGACGCCTTTTCGATTGATTTCAGCATAAATAATACCAGTTTCGAATTTCCGGGAGCCATCTTGATAAGAGTGGGCTATTTCGGAGGTTCAGGAGGTACTGTAGATTACTGTAGAGCTCTGGTTTGACTATTGAAAGCAGTTCAAATCCTCTGAGCAGTCAGATCTCTGTAGTATCCCTGTTCTTTCAACTGATCTCTCTCTCTTTCTGTTTCCATTCAAACAAGGGTCAAACTACCCATCAAATGAAACAAAAAAGTGTGAATTTCGAAGGGTTATTCGATCAAAAACCTCTTCTATTCCAAATTGAAAATTCCAAATCTACAAATCCCCGCCGTGGCAAAGTTCGCTCTCTCTCCATCGACTCGACTAATCCTGATCCGCCTCCATATCCCCTCGACTATGTGTGTTCAACTATCAAAATTCGCATTTCGCAGTTTTCGGAAACATGCGTCCCCTTCACGTCTGTTCTGCCCTTCTGTTCACAATTCTCGCTCCGGCTGTCGTCGATTCACAGTATCCCATTACTTATGGGTGTATGGCACAGATACTCGCCTATGCGCCAATGAACAAGTTGAATACGGTAGGTACAGTAATCCCTGGGGGTACTGTAAGATGGATTTCAGTTTGTTAACAATATCAACAACGACGCCACGTTGGCTGCGAAGAAGAAGAGAGCGAATAACTGGGTGCCGAATAACTTGGTTGGTTGGGGGTTACTGTAGCTGACAGAGGTTACTGTAGCTCTTCCCGAAGGATTACTGTAGCAATCTCCTGATTAAGCATCTCGGATTACTGTACCTGAGACAGAGGAATTACTGAAGCTCTTTCAATAAGATCCTCTAGATTAAGAATCGGATTACTGTAGCTAGCAGGATCCTGGAGCTCTCCTAGGATTACTGTAGCTGACAAACGGGTTACTGTACCTCTTCCAGTAAGATCACTGTAGCAATCTCTAGATTAAATATCTCGGATTACTGTAGCTAGAAGCACTCTTCTAGGATTACTGTAGCTAGCTTCCTGGATTACTGTACCCATTTCCAGGGAACACACAAGTTCTCCGCTTTGGACATCTACGCAACAAGTTCCACTGCCCTCAATGGGGTCATTTCTCTTCTGGATCACCGTAATACTGTCGGTCTGTTCTGGAATGATTTGACACCAGGACTCACAAAGGTCTACAATGCATCGATTGCCAAATTGTACAAGAATATGTGGGCGAAGACGGATAAAGTGCATGATAATGCGTTTTTTGATGCATTGAACGAGTGGTATGCATATTGTCATTATCATGTGAGTTTTACAGTAAGACAGGGGGGATGGTTAGGGCGGTTTTAGGGGTATATAGACCCATCTTATGGTGATTTATTAGGTTGAGCAAAAATTTTTCGTAATTTTTTGAGTCCAAAACTTTTGTATGGTACTAGTCGAAAAATTGTTGGATAAATTTAACATTATACTTATAGTAACCCATAAGTGTCCAGCAATGTATCAGCAATTAGTGGAGGTCCTAATTCCAGAACTCTCAAAGTTAGAGGTTGATAACTGAAACCATCTCTTTTTTCGGTGTTCTTTTGAATCGTATGTTTTTCACCGAAAAAACGTTAGAGCTTACCGAAAATGGAATAAATCACGGTTACACAGGATAACGCTCTAAGTTGAGTATAAAAAGAGCAAATAATGTATCCATTGGAGCTCAAATTCAGCTCTCCCAAAGTCATTGAAAATATTTTTATCATTAGGTGACTGAATTTTTGCCTTTTTTCCGGTTAGAGTTAGATACGGGGTCTCAGTTTTTTTATATGACTAGTATGGTTATTGGTTAAAATAACAAAGTTATCAAAAAGAAACTTCTATTATTGAGTTTTACAGGAAGGCCCCTGTTTCAAAATTTTCGTAAATTTACTGAAAAGTAGCTTTTTCTGACTCGAAGTTTTTACCAAAAATATTGAAACCTGGCTTATGAGTATCATAGATGTCCCAGCTTTTATTATTCAAAAAAATTAAATCCTTGAATCCATGTTTATGGTACATTAAAACGAGTTTTGAACAGTAGTCCGCGCAAACACTCAATTCATTTTCGGTCAAAAATGATAGTTTGAATCATTCTAGTTTTTCGTCTCTGCCGATTGTTTTATTTAAAATATTTTTTGCTGATAAGACAGCCTCAAGTGTTGTTAATAAATTACAAAAGATTTCTCACAGATCTCTCATCACGTTTTTCCGTCGTCCTACCAATTCTGAGACTATCGGCTAAATCGGGCGAGTACATATTTCAGTCCGAAAGTAACCTATTCCGAGTAGATTAGTACAAGTATTACTGATAGTTTGGAAGAATGATTCAAGGTTGTAAACATCCACAAAAGGGATTTCATCGTTGATGATTATCAGATTGAATTCAAGCAAAATCAAAACCACATGTCCATTTTCGAAAGTAGTAGGGTTTGCTATATTTGACATTTCTCACCATCCAAGAAGAGGAGAACTATTATTTTTTGGATTATATTACTACTATACCCAGCCAACATACTGGTAAAATGACAGCTGAATCCCTCCTTTTTCAACAGAGAAAAATGACTCGAAAGATCACTCATGAGAAATTACGAAGACTTTTTGCTCAACCTAATAGATCCATTTTTGGGCTATTTTAGACCTATTTTGGGGTATTTAGGCCTATTTTAGGGCTTTCAGACCTGTTTTTGACCTATTTTAAGGCTATTTTTAGCTCAAAACCCTTTTTTTCATGTCATTTTCCCCCTAAACCCATTTTCCTTGCAGAGTCCAGCCGGAAAACGTACCGCTCTCTACAACGCAATTCAAACGGTGACCGGAAAGTACACGAACAACACATCGTTGAACTTCGAACCGCTTAGCTCCTCCTACTATACTCGTTTCATGATGATGATGATTTTGGGAATGTGGTAGATGATCAAGAGAATAAAGAGAGATTCTAATGAATTATTTGATAAAATGTTGGGTTTTTTGGGTTTTTTTTGTGGAAAAAGAGGGAAGAGATGGTTTTTTGGAGGGATTTTAGGGATTTTTAGGGATTTTAGAGCGATTTTTGTGGGTTTTCAGCTATTTTTCAGCTATTTTTGATGGTTTTTCGCCTTTTTCCTCCCCTTACCTGATGATTACTCAAGAATCGTCGATAGAGTTTACTGGAGAAGTTCCACGATAGAATATTCTCCGATACTTCCAAAAATCGATCACATAGACGACGGGTGAAACTGTTTCCGACGATGTCCTCCTGGTTCGAAAGAGCATGGAGGGTGGTCAGAGACATCTCGAGAAGGCGACGAAGACCGTTATTCTGGAAAGGAATTGGTTGGATTTATGGAGTTTTTTAGAGAAATTTCAATTTTCATCACAGATTTTGACTGTTTTCCGTCATTTTCCGCTAAAAATAACCCTTCTTCAGCAGAAGATTGGCTGAAAAAGGGTAACTTTAATGGAAAATGACGGAAAATAGCCGAAATATGTAAAGAAAAATTTCTATGGAAAATTTCTATGAAAAACTCCATAAATCCAGCTAAAATCAGCTGGAATTCAGATTTCTAGTCATTTCTCTTTCAATTTTCAAAGGAAAACGCATTTTTTCTCAAGAATCCGCACCTCAAAAGTGCTTTTAGCCTGCAAATGAAAATCCCAAGTGATTGAGAACTTGGAATTCCTCCATGCCGACGAGAATTGTTCGATGAGTGCACTGATGAAGAGACATCCTGCCGCCTGAATTGTCGACGATTCGTTTGTGAGCATTTGATGAATGAATTGATAGAGTTCCTCTTGATCTCCCGATTTTCCATCGAGAATCCCTCGTTTGATGATCATGGCAGATGATTTGAGGCAAGCGCCGGTCACATATGATTCAAGGCTGGAAAATAGGATTCTAGACTGGAAAATGGGGGTTTGGGGTTATTTTTAGTGGTTTGGAAGCCATTTTTTAATGTTTAAGGGGTTTTTAATGGATTTAAAGCTATTTTTAACGCTTAAAAACGTTCTCGGCCCCTTGCTCACCTCAAAGAAGTGGCGACAAACTCGAGCAGTGTCTTATAAGCGACCTGAACATCATTTGCCTCAATCAACGACCAGTCCCTTAGAACAATTTCTCCGACGGCCTGTCCGATTTGAAAAAGAACGAACGGGTTTTTCGATTCTCTGAGAAGTATCAGACACTCGTTTATTGTGATTTTCTTTTTCAGATCTTCGAAGAAATATGTTGCCTGTTCTCGAGCCTCTCCTGTTACCAGGTTTGGTGGGGCCTGAAAAGAGAGATTTTAATAGAAAAGAGGGGGGTTTTCTGTGTGGTTTTGTGATTAAATATGTGAGAAAGTGCGTTTTTTTCAGGAGAAAACCTATATTTAGCAAAGTTTATGGTGATTTTCAGCGATTTCTAGCACTTTTAGCAGGCTTAATTGATTAATTTCCCCTATTTTATACCAAAAATGTGAGAAAAACTGAGTTTTTTCCAGTAGAAAATAATAATAATAGCGGGTTTTTGAGAAATCTGATTAGAAAATACGGAAAATAGAGGGCTTTTTGTTGAAAATAGATGAATTTCTCAATGAACTCTTTCAGTTTCTAGTGATTTTCAGCAAGAATATTGTATTTTGAGTGAAAAAGAGGGATTTCGAGAATATTTTGCTTTTTTGTCATTTCTGTGTGTTTTAAAAAAGGATTTGTTAATTTCTCACGTGAAAGATGTTTTTTTTGTAAACTACGACTAAAAATATATGAAAAACAGAGAGATCACTTTGATAGATAAGGAACGAAAAAGTTGACAAAAAAAGCATTATTCTATTGAGAAAAGCTCGGTTTTTTGTCAGTTTGATCAATTGAAAAATACTTGAATTCTACTGATTTTTTTTATAGAAAATCTTGTGAAATTAATGGTTTTTAGAGAGTTTTGACGCTTTTTTAAAGAAAGAAGCAGGAAATTGATTAAACAAAAGGAAAATCGAGTATTTTTTTCGCAGAATGATTATTTCTAGTGATTCTCATAATAGAATATCATGTTTTCTCTGTAAAACGGAGATTTCTGGTGTGTTTTGTCTTATCTTTCGTCATTTTCGTCGGTTTTCGCATGAATAAAATACCTTTTCTTTTTTTTAATGTACATTCATACGTAAATTAATTTGTTTTAAAAGCAAAAATCAGCATTTTGAAGCAGTTTTTTCGAATTTTTGTGCTTTTTCTGTTTTTAGCACTGAAAATAGAGGAAAATAACTGGTTCTCTTGGATTTTCCGCTGTTTTTGCCTAATTAAAGGTTATTCTGCAGGGTTTTTCTTGAATAGCGATAGGAGAGCAGAATTTTGTTTGAAATATGAAGAACCCGTGTTTTTAAGTCGTTGAGCAAGATTTTCTACGTTTTTCAGAAAGTTTTAATGCATTTTAAAATCAAAAATCAGTAGTTTAAAGTATTTTTTTGCTTTTTACGTCGCTTTTCAGATTTTTTATTTGTTTTTGACGGAGTTTTTTAACTTTGGAGCTTAATGAAAGAGAAAATGAGATTTCTGTTGTCTTGACGACGCTTCGAAGCGTTTTGAACGTTTTCCCATGGGAAACGCTTCTTTTTGCAGGTGTTTCTAGTCGAAAGTGCAATTTTAGTGGGGGAAAAGCCGCTTCCAATCGTGAAATCTTACCAAAAGCGTCTCGGCGAACGTTTCTATCGTCGAGAGATCCATATAAATGTGATTCTGAATGAACTTTAATTAATCCTGAAAAAGAAACAAATCCATTCCGATAAAATAATTCAAAATTGGGCACAATTCAACCAATAATCTAAACAATCTGCAATTTCATTTTCTCTTTTTTTTTCTTTTTTCTTTCTGAAATTCTCTTTAGCCAAGAACCAGCTAAATTGGTACGTTTCCAACGGTAAGGGTGGAAACAATACACAAATATTTTATTTCTTCGTGTCACTCTATTTACTCAAATGTATCACTATAACAACGGAAAATAGCCAGAGAGAGAATAGAAAAAACGGGGGTGGAGAGGGAACCAAAACGAGAATTATAAAATCTAATCTGGAGGAAGATGAGAAGGGGGCGGAAGAGGTCGAAACAGCGATACTTTGAACAAGAATGGCGATGGTTTAGACGCAAGCGGCTCCAGAGATAATTTCGATAAGTTCGCGGGTAATGACTGCTTGACGAGTTCTGTTGAAGGCCAAGGTCAGCTTGTCGATCATTTCTCCTGCAAAACGACAGAATAGTGGGAGCTTTGCTTATGAAATTCTCTTACCGGCGTTCTTCGATGCTCCGTCCATAGCAGTCATTCTGGAGCTCTGCTCCGAGGTGGCTGACTCCTTCATAGCGTAGTAGATCAATTGGGCGAGCGAGTACTCGGAATACGATTGGAGAACGTCGTCGTCGACGGAATCGTAGGTGTTAAGTGCCTCCTTAGCCTTGATGGCCTCCAATGGAAGAATTTGGAGCTTTGAAGTCTCGTAGGAGACGACCGACTTGAATCTGTTGAAAACGATGGTTCCGGTCTCGAAATCGAATCCAGAGTCGAGGATAGCCTTGGCGGCGATGGAGGCATCGGCGAAGGTTGGTGGGGCACGTCCGATCTCGTTTCCGGAGACCAAGAAATGCTTTCCTGCAAAGAAATACTCAATTTTCGAGCTCTTAAAACCAGAAAAAACCATAGACACGTTGAAGACCGGCTCTGGACTTGTCTCCGATGGCGACAACACGGATATCCTTGTCTCCGGCGTTGTTAAGGATGTTTCTGGCCTCCTTGACGATAGAGGTGTGCACAGCTCCGCAGAGTCCTCTGTCGGAGGTGATGAGCACCAAGACTTGCTTCTTGGACTCCTCCTTTGGAGCTCCCTCGGCGGCGACCGGGTCGATGTTGTCGAAGAATGTCTTGGCTCCAACTCCGTAAGCTCTGGCTCCCTTCAAATCACGCTCAGCCTTGGCGTACTTGGCGGCGGCAACCATCTTCATGGATTTGGTGATCTTTTGGATGTTCTTGACCGACTTCAGACGGATGGAAATGTCCTTAAATGAAGGATTGGAAGCTGGTGTGAAAAATAGAGCATTACCTTCAAAGTGGCAAATCCACGAGCCTGCTCGGCATTGACGAAGCTTTGGGAGACAAGCTGAAGAGTACCCGCGCCTTGACGAAGCATAATGAACCCTGTAACTTGATTTTTGTTAGTTTTTTGTCATAATTGAATAAAAAAGCAGTTCCGAAAACAAGACTTCAGCTTGAACCTCGAAAAATAATGAAAAAATCTTTGTCGACCTAAAACGACGGATTTTTCCATTAAATTCTTACGAAGTCACGATTTTATGATGGGAAATTGTGTTTTATTCGTTAAAATTCACTAAAAAGCTGTAAAAAGAGCTGAAAATTGCCAAAAAAGCACCACAAAATGGGGTTTCTTGCTTGAAAAAAGTCGCCACCGCCCGACAGAAAACCGCACAGTTGAAACAACTGTTACCGTACCTGCTAGCGTGGCGAGACCCGCACCAATCAGCAGTGCGAGTTTTGAAAAGCGGATTTTCGATTTTCAGCGTTTTCCAGCCAAATCCGCATTTTTTAGACTTTTTTCTTTAAATTTTATTTAAAAAATCAAAATTTAAAGCCTAATTTTCATTAAAAACCCACTTCGAAGTGGTCAAATCCTTCAGAAATGCGTAAAATTCGATAAAATCGCGCTGGATTTGGTTTAAGTGGTGAAAACTCGATTTCAAACCTTTTCCAGCGTATTTTTAGTTTTTCAATAGTTTTAACAATCCGAAAATCGTTATTGTTCGAGTCGAAATAATGAAATGCTCAATTTCGTGAAAAATCTCACTGAAGCTCCCACAAAAACTTCCGATTATTGCAGATGACCGACAAAAATCAGAGTGATTCCGATGAGGACATCGAGAGTCTCACCAACCACGAAACATCCCTGGAGGCGGCGGCGAAAGCCCGTAAACGGCGATTATTAGCGATGAAATCGAAGATTCATGGCATCGAAATGGAGTAAGTTAGGCGTCAGGCTATGATCTCTGTAATTTACCGCTTCCAGAGAGGAGGACTACGACCAAGGCGAGACGTCGACGAAGAAAAACCGTGAGCACGGGCGAGAGTTTCGGAATCACAAGCCAGATGATGCCGTCGGCACTCAGAAGACGGCGTTTGATATGGATATTGTACAGAAGGAGATTTCGGAGCATTTGAAGGTAGCGCAGGATTAATTTCTCTTCATTAAACTGTTTTTTCCAGGACGTCCTCCACGAAAAAGCCATTGACAGCGTGGATTTAGCGATGCTGGCGCCGAAGAAGATCGACTGGGATCTGAAGAGAGACATCGAGTCGAAACTGCAGAAGCTGGAACGGAAGACGCAACGAGCAATCGCCACGATCATTCGACAGCGGTTGGCGGAGGGGAAAGGGGATCTTGCGGCGACTGTCAACACGGCTGCCGCACAAAACTTGTAATATATTCACACACAAAATCACAATACACACCAGTGCACAATTTTAAATTATTTCATAAACATCTCTATATATTAAACATCAACAAGACAAAAATACCAAAGTTTCAAAGTCAATAGCTTAGCGTTTCATCATAATCAAGATGATTCTGATCCAGTCGCTCAACTGTCCAGTTCGCGCCATTTATTCACACAGCTTCACAGCAAATATTAAAATGATTTCAAGACTTTATTTCGTCCGAATAAGGTTAGTTTTGTTCTATGTCGATAGCGACGGCACGAGGTGCTGCGGGTTGTGGTCTATGTGGCGAGTTTTGTTTGGCTATTTCGAAGTGTTCAGCCAAGTCCGTGTTGATTTCTTGAGGCAGATTGCATTCCTAAAAATCGATTATCAGACTAATTTTGTTGTTGTGTCTTTGGATGCTCACTTTAACAAGTGTGTAAACAACAGCATTCATCACCCAATGAAGCTGTATAGTCGTCTGAATTCCCTGACAACGCATTTCGCGAACATCACAGAGTAGGGAAATAACAACGGCTTCTGGATCTTTGATCACTTTATCAGCCATGCTTCGCATTGCGATGAACGAAACGGTTCTTCCGATGCCTGCTGAGCAATGAACAATTGTCTGAAAAAAAACAAAATATTCGATTCGGAGAAAAAACTCACCTTATGTTTTTTCACCCGTTCCAACAACTTGTATATAGTCTCAAAACTATTGGGAACAAACTTGTCAGGCCAATGTATATGATGATAGTGAATAACTTTCATCACTGCTCCATCTCTGAGAAATTTATTGAACACTGTTTTTTTCAGGAAACTAACGATTTTCTCGTAATTTTCAGCGTTCTCTCTATTACATCACCTCCCAATATCACTTCGCTACTAACTGTTTCGATTATGAAAGCAAGCTGTGGGTGGTTGTAAACTCCGTTGGCAGCTTCCTCAAAGTACTTTCCACATTTTCGAGATCCGCCTTCAAAGAAATGGCACAGCATAACTATGTGCGTAATACCATTATTAAAAATGGCGTCAAAGAAATCATCGATAGTCTGCACACTTTGGCCTGGTACTTCTTCTTCTATCCCAATGGGAGCCTAAATTATCTTCGAGCTCGGTGGTTAAATTAGTGTTAATAACCTGAGCTGCAAACATATTCGTTCCCTCAATCCGATTCATGTGTATCTTTGGATTTTTGACGGCTGTCGTTTCATTGCACAGTACTCCATCAGGATATCTGTAATAAACACAGTTAGGCCCTCGCACAGTTTTCTTTTCCTTCACCGATGCTTCTGTCGTGGCAGAAACTTGTGTGAAGCTCTTATCATTTGTTGGGTAGGCGGTGGAACAGATGCCAGGATATCTTCGAAGAAAAGCTTTGCTTCTTCGCTGGATTCGAACTTCAGAGATCTACACCATACCTCAACACGTTTTCGTTTCTTTTCTTTACTCCTTCTGGTTGAAATAAAAAAAGCTACAATTATCGCTATGATCACAATGACAATGCCAATCCTGAAGGTTAATTGATGATTATCATGTTAGTTCGAATGAAAGCTTACACAATATACAACACTATGGAAGAACTCTTTTCCGATAGATGTTCGGTTGCGAAAAACGAATCGAGAAAGTCATGGAGAGCCGTGAAAGCAGACGGAGCACTTTGATATTGTGTCTTATGACTCGAGAAGAGAAGGTCGAGATCAGGAATTGATGCAAGTGTCTTTTTGGATTGTTCCAGTTCAGATTTAGTCTTGGGATCTGTAGTGGATTCAATCAGAAGATCCAGAGCCTTCATCTTTTTTGATGCTTCAATTTTCGCATCGGGAAAAGTGGATAGATCCTTCAAAGAAGTACTGTATTCACCCAATGTCTTAGCTTTTGAGACGTCAAGTTTCGAATCGAATGATTTAACATTCTTCAAGACATCTTGCAGTTCATCCATGTCTTTCTTATGATCACCCCATTCAGAAGACACTGTCTTCCTCTTCTCCGGATCAGATATTTTGTATATCTCATTCTTAACAGAATTTCCGGTTGCTCGAAGCTGAGAGAGCGACGATTCGAGACTTTTCAGCTGATATGCATCCTGAAGAGATTTCACTGATTGACTGATCACTAGGGAATTCTCGGCTGAATTCGGCATTTTGTTCAGATCAACAATTATTTGTTCATTGCTCATCGATTTCTGCAGTTCATCAATTTTGGAAAGATCGCTCGCTACTTTCGAAACTGCTGAGGCAGCCAACTCGACATTCTTTAGCTCATCATCGTGGAACTCTCGCATTCTTTGGACTGCTTGAATCATGTATCCCATCTTCTGGGCTTCATCTTTGTATCCTTGTAGACATGTATGAAACTGTGATTCAGTTTGAAGATCCGTACGTAACTCTACAAAATCATGTTTTCCACTATCAGCAATATCATCCAAAATTGTTGAAGTCAAGGGTTTTGTGTCGACGACTTTGAAAACGTTGCTGATATCACTGATAACTTTCTTCAGTTTTACTAATGCATCAGTTTTCTGTAGCTCTGCTAGAGCTGTTTTCACTTCATTTGTTGTGGTCTTCAAGTTTGAAATATCACTGAACTTCAAGATTCCGAAAAACTCGTCATTCGCCGTTTTCAAGTCAATATTCTTGAGCTTGCTGATAGCCTGCTCCAGATCATTAACGGCTTTCTCTATATTTCTGAAATTTTCGAATTTCTTTCTCGTATCGGCCACCAATTTAGCAGTACTGTAACCAGTCCTACACTTCAGTAGTTTCGATATGATGTCAATGGAATCTTTCGAATCTTTCGAAACTTTGGACAATTCCTCCTGAAACTGAGCAAAGTCCGACAAGTGTTCAGCGACGTTGCTGGATGAGAGTGGCTTCAACTTGTCGTTCATTGCGTTCAGATGATCGGAAATTTTGATAATCGGCTGGAGAGCATCGTTTAACCACTTTTCTTTCGAGTCTTTGAGCTTAAACATGTTTTTGATCCACGGATCACTGACGTCTCTGGCCAACTGCCTCATATCACTAACACCGTTGGGGAAACCAGTCGTAGACTTTTTGGTTTTTGAATGAGACGATAGTCGAGAGGCCGACAAACGTGCAATCTTCGATCCTTCCGTGATGTCAAATGAACTGCCAAGATCGGCGAGCGTCTCAAAGTTTTTTTTGATCGCAACAATGGAATTAGCGTCCGGAGGGGCTGTCAAAGCTTCTCGTTGTGCACACAATTCAACCATTCTCTCAAGAGGTTCGAAAACTTTGGAACTGCCTTTCAATTTCTCCAAACTCTGCATCATATTTTCCAGGTTACCAGACTCTCTGATCAGAGATTCTAATGAGGTGTGAGAAGTCATAAGCACGTTCGCCGCTTCTGCTCTCCTAGTGTCAGCCATGTTTGCGTCGAGTTTGCCAACTTCCACTAGTCCTTGCTCTAATTTCTGGAGATTTCTCAAAACATCCTCCAGCGGCTGGAAAATAGTCGCTTTTGCATTTTTGATGGCGATAATCTCATCGAAGTACGCATCTGTCTTCGTGGCATCCATGAAATCATCGACTGTTCCCGAATTGATTCGTAACGTGTTCCATTTCAAACCGTCATTTTCGAGGGCAATGGCCGACGAATCAATGCTCGTTTTAGTCTCTTTGATTTTACGAGTCAAAGCAACAATTTTATCTGATTTGAAGCTGGCGACTTCAGCCACCTTGATCTCACCGAAATTCAACAGCTCACCGACAGCTTCTTCGATTTTAATTCCACCGTTCATCAAGCCTGACTGAAGAGCAATTCCGTTGGTAATATGTGCAACAATAGTGACGTGCTTCAGAAACTCGTCATGGTTGTTAGACACTAAATGCTGTTTTTTTTTTCGTTTCAGAGTGCTAGGGAACGGCGTACCGTTTCGTTTCATTCTAGAATTGATTTGATCCGGAGCGTAGGTTACGAAGGGGAATTCGAAAGGTGTGTCATGTTTAGAATCGAGAGAGTGAATGCAATCATACTCTAAACTCGCGGAATACATCGACATTCCTTAAATCGAACAGTTTGCCGAACTTTTATCTCCGCTAACTCACCACTTTGCTTCAGTGATGAAGCAACAAGAAGAATGGTCATCAGGGTGACCAACCAACAAAATGACCTCCGCATGTTGCAAGCTTCTCAGAACTTTCGCTTCGAAATTCGGGATAGTAGAAGCAATGTTAGTTTTTCGTTTTTACACAGCGAGAACTAAGGAATAATGGCGAAAGAAAGGCCAATTTTCACAGTATAAACGAGTTTTCAAAAAGTTCACGTAAAAAACGAAACTTTATTTCAGTCTTCAAAAAAAAGACAAAAACTCTAGTTTCCCATTTGAATAATGACCGAATCACTCGACGCTTCCGACTCCTCTTCTTGACCTCCAGTCTCGCGCTGATCTCCATTGCTCTGAGTTGTTTCTAGAGCTTCGAAATCTGTCGCTTTGAAATTGCTCTCGGCCTTTTCAAAAAGTTTGTTATTTTTGGGCAGTGGAAAGTCATGAATGAGAAGTTAAATGCGACTGATGAGCTGTCTGAAAACCTTGAGCAGTTTGTAGATGACACCGACTTGCATCCAGTAGATATGTTTCAACTTGCGCATGCTGTTCCAACGGCTGTTGTGCAGTTGAATTGCTCCTTCTTGCAAAGTGAAGTTCTTTTTCCTGAGAATACCCTCTGCACAATAGTGAATGCCAATGAATGGCATCGTTTTCTCGATTCCGTCCTTACAGAAAACCACGACAGGTTTCTGTAAATGAATAAGTTTTAGCTCAATTTCAATTTATCAATCACTTTCGTGTCCTTCATCATTTTCTGAACTTCGTAAGTATCATTGTGGTTCTGTGGAACACCGCCATTAGCCCAATCAGTGCATTGGAAAAGAGTGACAGGCCTTTGTGAGAACTCCTTTCTATAAAAATCTTGAATTTTGGATTATTCGTAAGCTCAATACCGGCGGTCCGAAATAGTAAGCACTATCTTGTGCCATCTTCCGTCATACAATGGCTCATTCGACGATGTTTCTAGAATGAATCTTCCTACTCTCTGCTTTTCTCCTATCTCTCTTTTGAAAAAAGAGTTCCAGTGCAGTGCCTCTTCTTCTCCGCACAACATGACAATAAACTCGCAATATCTCTGCATAACCATTGTCAAGAAGTCCTCTCGCGTGTCATTTGTGTTTTTCGATGCTGATAACGGAGTCTGTAATTCGCTGATTTCATGTGCTGTCACATTTGATCGGTTACCGAGGTGGCAATGAAAGTCAGAGTCATTGTTTTAACCCAGTTCGCATTGATTGGAATTCTCCTTCGTCCTAGTAGTAACGTTTTCTTAGTGACCAGCACTGCAGTTCTACCGTTAAAAGGCATATCCGGGTTCCTATAGTGATTTTGAACAGTTAGAATTTTCTAATCCTCACGAAACTTACAAACACTTCTTCTTTGGCAGTAACCTTTTCCGTTCCTTCTCATTCGGCATGTCAGCTTTCATCGCTGTATCTCCTTGCGTAATAACCATTCTCAAATTCTTCTTGTTCAATTCTAACGCTTCCAACGCGAGTTCAGATTTACTATGTCGTTGATTCATCAAAAGCTTCTTCAAGTCTGCTTCATTAATTCTGTATGTTGCTTCTTCCACTTTCATCAACTCGGCCTCACTTTCTTCCATAATCTTGATAAAATCTCTTTCTTGCCTGCGTTGGATGACTAGATAGAGTGTACCAATTATAATCGCTAAAAGGGTAACACAGCCGGCAACAGCCAAAATTTCTTTAAAATCAGATCTGTAAGAAGAGGGATTGTTATAAGTAAGTATACTGAACATACTTTTCCTGTTTCTCTGCATTCTTCCTGTAGCTGTGACTGGCCTTGAGAAAAGAAGAAAGAAAGTCATGTAGAGCCGTGAAAGCAGACGGAGCACTTTGATATTGTGTCTTGTGACTCGAGAAGAGAAGATCGAGATCAGGAATTGATGCAAGTGTCTTTTTGGATTGTTCCAGTTCAGATTTAGTCTTGGGATCTTTAGTGGATTCAATCAGAAGATCCAGAGCCTTCATCTTTTTTGATGCTTCGATTTTCGCATCGGGAAAAGTGGATAGATCCTTCAAAGAAGCACTGTATTCACCCAATGTCTTAGCTTTTGAGACGTCAAGTTTAGAATCGAATGATTTAACATTCTTCAAGACATCTTGCAGTTCATCCATGTCTTTCTTATGATCACCCCATTCAGAAGACACTGTCTTCCTCTTCTCCGGATCAGATATTTTATATATCTCATTCTTAACAGAATTTCCGGTTCCTTGAAGCTGAGAGAGCGACGATTCGAGACTTTTCAGCTGATATGCATCCTGAAGAGATTTCACTGATTGACTGATCACTAGAGAATTCTCGGCTGAATTCGGCATTTTATTCAGCTCAATAGCAATTTTTTCCTTCTTCATTGATTCGGTAAACTTTTTAAGATCCGAAAGATCATTAGAAACTGCCGAGACTGTTTGAGCAGCGAGCATGACATCTGATAACTCGCTTTCCTTGAATTCTCTCAAGTTTTGAATGACTCGAACACTTTTGGCTAGTTGTTCCGAAATGTCCTTTTGCTTCTGAACACACTCATGAAATTGGATCTGCACATTCACTTTAGTTTGAAATTCGTCGAAATCTTTCTTGCCCACAGAAATTTTGTCAATGACATTAGGTTTTATGTCAGAAAATTTTATGCTGGTCAGCCTATCCTTCATCAATTTTATACGCTTTCTCATTTTTTCCAAGTGACCCGCTTTTTTCAAACGATTCCAAGCATCCCCAATCTCATTCATCGATGTATCTCTGTCATCTATATTTGAGAATTGTAATGAGCTCATAAGCTGCTTCATCTCTGACTTCATCTCGTCAATATCTAAATCACTAAAAAATGCGTAGATCTCGTCGGTTTTTCTCTTCAACTGTCGAAGGAGATTCAAAAATATCAGACTGCTAGCTGCATCCGTCACGTCGATACGTGTTTTTCCACATTCCTGTGATGTTCTGATGAATTCAGATGAATCAGCAGAGACGGTGAGCCCGGAGGAGTCTTCTTGAAACTTTTGAAAGCTTGACAACGACGCGAGAAGAGACGCAAGCGGGTTCAGTTTATCATCCAATGCGCTCAGTTTACCGCTCACTTCAAGAAGTGGCTGCAAACCTAAGACTAAATCATTCAATTGTGATACTTGCGTTTGGGTGATTCCTGCCACCCACGGGTCAAGAGCTGCCTTATCCAAGCCTTTCAAATCTGACAACCCATTAGAAAAACCGGCAGTATGCTGCTTGGGATTCCTCTTGGGGTACGATCTCCCCATTGACAATTGATGAAGAATCTCCGAATCTTGATGAATGTCTGTAAACATTGACTCAATTCCTGCAAGGTTATTGATATTTGCTTTCATCTTCTCCATTTCTACATCACTTCTTCTTCGAGTAACGGGAGCGGAAGAAATGGTATGGTGCATTCTCTCAAATGATGCGAATGTCTCCAGAACGTTGTCCACATTTTTGAACGATTTCATTTGTTCACTTGACGTCTTCGACACTGTAAGTGCGTCAAACGAAACTTTTGCTACGTTTGGTAGAGCTTTAAGATCATCATAGGCATAATCTTTGATCTCGATATCCTTGTAACTTCCCATTTTGTCAAGCTCCGATCCGAATCGATCAAGTCTGGTAACAGTGTCGGTGAATGGTTTGATATCCAATTTACCGAACTCCGCGAGTTCAGTGAAGAATTCGTCACTTCCTTGGATATTAGCGGCGTCTCCAATTACCAACGTTTCTCTGCGAAACTCGTCCCAGGCTAGGGCTTCGTTCTCCACTTCGATCGTTGAACCGTCAAGAGTGTTTCTGATTTCTTTCATCTTAGTAGTGATTGCCGTGAATTTTTCGGATCTAATTTTGGCGACATCTTCTACTTTTGCTGATCCAAAATTCAAGAGCTCACTGACAGCTTGATCTATGGGAATTTTTCCGTTCATCAGTCCATTCTGAAGAGCAATACCATTCATAATATGAGCAATGATAGAGACATGCTTCAAAAATTCTTCGGATTGGGAGTTGGCTGAAAAATTATTAGATAACTTCTTCAAAAAGCGGTCTCTCACTGTTTCTAGAATCTCTGATTTGACTTGTGTCTGTCAATGCATTCTGAATAATCCCCACGTTTTCAACGGAGAATCTGTCTGCAAATCATAATTCGTATTCTCCAGTTCCAGCCGAATCTTACCATTTGTAGTCGAGTTCATATGATGGTGCAGTCCGTTTACCGTGAATAAAACAGCCACCAAAAGAATAAGCAACGAATTCAGCCCAGTTCTATCTCTCATTTCTTTCGACTTTGTGATCAACTGTTCGAAACCATACAAAAAATTTAATAATGATTTTTCGGAGTCCGAATGAACTCTTTTTGTGACCACGTAAATATTGTAGTTTTAAAAAAATTCAGTTTTTTTTCAATTTTGAAAAATATAATTCTTGAGTGGGAATCACTGCGAACTCTACGTGTCTTCTCCGCTGATAACAAGGAAGAACACATATTTCATGTTCTTCTATTCTCTCGAATAGCTTTGTTGTACGAAAAAAAAAACAGTTTCAAATACAAAAACTAATTCATTAATCAGGAAATCAGCTCAATTTTTGTTGACATTCATATCGACAATCGTCTGACGGGTACTGTAGAGCGTGCGGAAACGATGCATTGGTGGAAGCTCCGATCGGTCGGCGAAGGCTATAAAAAGTGATTTTGAACGTAGTTTTTTAAAAATTAGCTTACGGAAGGGGATGGTTCGATGACTCCGACTGTCGGGAAGTGTTCGCTTTTTTCTTTCTTCTTTGTAACTACCCCTTTGACTTCTTATCCGCAAGTCAGTTTTTTTCGCAATCCAAACTTCAAACTGAATTTTCAATTATCTGACTACCCCTCCCTCAGATCTGATGAGAAAGTGGGCGGAGTCGGTTACTGTGGCATTTCACGGGTAAATTATTTTTTAAAATTTCTTTTCTGAAAAGCCACGTGGCGAAATATCGATCGAATTTTCTTTGATACCAAAAACAGCAGAAATCAGCTACAAGAGGATCAATATAGGAATTGTTGGATGTTTATGAAATAATCGTTTTTCCCCGTCCAGAATTCCCTTTTCACCTCTCCTCATAATTATTTTTTCATTCCAGGTAACTCCTCCTCTCAACTACACTCAACGCCTTCTTCTGATCTCCATCTTCTCACCTCCGGATTCCGAAGATAACTTTTATTTTAGATTTTCCAAAAACAAGAATAAATGTATATATTCATTTTGCAGAACAAAACCAGCCAAAACTCCGGAAGTTATAACAAAAAGGGGAAAAAATCTGTTTCAGTTCGTCTTAAAATATGAAAAATCGGGAAAATCTAAAAATTTGGATTCTAAACGAAAAATCTCCGAAAGCCTCCTATTCCGATTTCCACGTATCATCCACTTTTCCAGAAAATTCGATGATCCCCCTTTCTATTTTCCCCTCCAATCATTTTTCCCGTGACCCCGCCCCTTTTTAAGCCACGTCCCCACCCTATAAAAGGAGCTCTTTTGAGTCAGGGAATCCACTCTCATCACTGCATTCACAATCTCTTCTCTCCGTCCCTGGCTCCTCTCTCTCCTCCTCCACAATCAACAACAAGGATTCCACCACCACGTGGCAGATGATGGATCCTCCTGGAAGAAGGAGAAGGACACCACTACTCACCCGAGGAAACCACTCTAGACGATCTCTCTAGGATGCTCTCCTAGACTCCTCCTGTCTCTACTCACCCCTCCCGATGCTGAAGAACAACAACAGTCTCTTCACTTCTCTTCCCCTTCCGGATAATGGCTCCTTGAATCAATTCGAATCGAAAAGAATCGACACTCCGTATATAACTCGACGACTTCCTTCCCATCTGAACTCTTCTCTTTTAGAACTGTTCCTTCTCTCGAAAATAAATCTGTACCATGATATGATCTTTTTCTAGTTCCATGGGTTCCCCTAGGCTTCTTAGCTCCGCCCACTTTTCCAAAGCCATTGGGAAAACTTGTAAGCTCCGCCCACTTTCCAAAGGTTTTTGGAAATATTATAAGCTCCGCCCACTTTTCAACTTTCCAAGAAAAAATCCCAAAAAAGGCAAGAAGCTCCGCCCATTCTAAATTTGAGGCTCCGCCCCCTTTTAAAGAGCGCTTTGATGCCGAAAAAAGTTTCAAGCTTCAAGAACCAGTGGAAAAGGAAGAGGGGGGGCGGGGTTAGGAGAAAAAATGGGCGGAGCCAAAATAAAAGGAAAAGTGGGCGGAGCCTATATTCCTAAAGTTCCCTAGAAAGCCTCCCTGAAAAAGCCCCTAGGCAAATGAAAAAGGGCATTATTTTTTCCGCCATGGGCTGGAAACTGGGCGGAGCCAGGTGGGGAAACCAAAAGTAAGCGGAGTCAGGGGAAAATCAAAAAAATCAAAAGTCAAAAAGAAAAGTGGGCGGAGCCAGAGGAAAACAGAAAAATGGGCAGAGTTCGGGGTCAAAGCCAATAAGTGGGCGGAGCCAAATGAAAAATCAAAACTGGACGGATCTAACGAAAAATAAAGTGGGCGGGGCTAGATAAAAATGGAAAACGGCCGGCGCCGAAGAAAAACGGAAAGTAGGGGAGCTAAAGAAAAATGAAAAATGGGCGGAGCCAGGAGGAAAACCAAAAAGTGGGCGGAGCTAGAGAAGAAAAACCGATAAAGAATGGAGAAAACCAAAGTAAGCGGAGCCTATTTCCCTAAAGTTTTTTTCCTAAGTTCCCCGAAAAGTCCCCTGAAAAAGCCCAAGAAAATCCAAAAAAAGCCAATTATTTTTCCAAAAAACTTTATTCACTACCAAAATACTATCTACTACTATCTACTATTAAAAAATCATAAATACTAAAGAAAGAAAGAGAAAAAAAGAGAGATCAAAGTCGTCCTTAAAATCCGAGACAGTGACCATATAGATGCGCACAACTTCTTCGTGTATTCCTCCTTGGGGGTGAGATGAAATATCATTCCTTCTTCTCCTCATCCTCCTTCTTTTCCTCTCCTTCTTCTCATCTCCATCCTCCGTCTTCTTCTTCTTCTTTTTATCCTGTAAAATTTGGAAATTTGGATTTGAAAAAAGGGAAAAAATTAGAAATTTGGATCTAAAACCAAAAAAGTTGGAAAATTGGATTTAAAAAAGGAAAAAAGGAATACCTTATCATCATCTCCCCAATCCGATTCCACATCATTCATCGTCTGATACGCCTTCTTGTCAACAGTGGCTCCCGCTTTGATCTTCTCCTCCTTCTCAGTCAGAGGGACCACTTTTGGGACCAGCTCCTCCTTCTTTTTCTCTTTTTTCGATTCTTTCTTCGATTCCTTCTTCTTCTCATCCTCCTTTTCTCTTCTTCCTTCTTTTCCTCTGGTTTCTTCTCCTCTTCCTTCTTTTTTTCCTCCTCCTTCTTTTCTTCCTTCTTTTCTTCTGGCTTCTCCTCCTTTTTCTCCTCCTTTTTCTCCTCCTTTTTCTCTTCTGGCTTCTCCTCAGCCTTCTTCTCAGCTTCTGGAGCTGCTGGAGCAGGGGGCGGAGCTTCTGGAGCCGCTGGAGTAGCTGGTGGATCAGCTGCTCCAATGGCTCCTGCACCAGTGGTAGTTGTCATTCCAATGGCACTCATTGGTGGGGGTGTTCGGCTTTTCGCCACATTTTTCTTCTTTTTCCACACACAAGCATAGTATCTGTAAGATAAGAGGGGTTTAGGAGGAAAGGTAGGCGGTTTGGGGGGCTTTGGGGGCTCTGGAAGCTTCTAGAAGGTTCCAGGACGCTTCGGAAGGCTCTAGAATGGTCTAGAATGCTCCAGAACGCTCCAAAATTTAGACGGCTTCCGAAGCATTTTGGACGATTTTTGACCATTTTCGTCAATTTTTGACCATTTTCGACCGTTCTGGAGCCTTCCAAAGCGTCCTGAAGCGTAATGAATGCTCTAGAATGGTCTAGAATGCTCCAGAATGGTCTAGAACGCTTTGGGAGGCTCCATAATGCTCCAGAACGATTTGGGAGGCTCCAGGACGCTCCAGAAAGTTCCAGAATCCTCCAGAATCCTCCAGAATCCTCCAGAATCCTCCAGAATCCTCCAGAATCCTCCAGAATCCTCCAGAATCCTCCAGAATGCTCTAGAATGGTCTAGAATGGTCTAGAATGGTCTGGAACGGCTCCTGAAGCATTTTGAATTTCGGCAATTTTTGACCATTTTCACCGATTTTTGACCATTTTTGACCATTTCGAACCATTCTGGAGCATTCTGGAGCATTCTGGAGCATTCGGAAGCGTTCTGGAGCATTCTGGAGCCTTCCAAAGCGTCCTGGAGCCGTCCACCATCCTCTCTCGACCAACAGGAAACTTACAGAGACTAGCGACGATGGCCATCACAGCGAAGTGGATCATATTGCAGCTCACAGTACTGTACTGACAGTTAAGAGCGAAATTGCAGAATTCCCAGAAAACCGCAACAAAAATTGAATAGATATTCTGAAAGCCCTTGAATATAGCTATCCAACCATATAATTTTCATTCGGAAACTCCAAATTACCCTCAATTCATTCTCTAGTTACCTTTATATAGAGCGCATATTATCACTGTTATCACAATACCAATGACTAGAGGCTTTATTCAATTATTCTTCTGAAATAAAGGTTTTTTCTTCAGAAAAATCAATTCTGAACTTACCCGCTTCCTCTCTATCAAGTTATCAAAAGGATTCGACGACAGAGAAGAGTATTCGATCTCTCGTCTCATGATTTGATGAATTCAATTGATTTTTTTTTGAATAATGAGAGGCTATGAGAAATGGGGAATGGGAATGTCATGCCAGAGGTGAAAGGTCAAAGGTCATCTTTTTTTTCTTTTTTTTAATATCACGTGGTTTCGAAATTATTTTTTTCAATGGAAAAAATGGGAAGACACAACTGACTTAAATTTGAACTCTCTATTTTAAAATTCAAATTTAAAAAATTTTAATTTTCAAAAAGCTATAATTACCATAAAACCTTTAATTTAGTTATTATCGATTCAATAAAATAAATCAGGCTCCGCCCATTTTGAAGCTCCACCCTCTGTTCCATCACTGCTTTGTCGTAAAATTGGTCTTTCAAGAAAAGTGGGCGGGGCTTCAAAAATGGGTGGGGCCTAATGAACGTGAAATTTCTCGGGCGATTTTTTTGAATCGATAATAGCTACAAAAAAGACTAAAATTTCGAAAAAAAAAATCCATAATAAATTTTGCCACGTGGCTTTTTTCGCCTTCTTCTAAACACGTGTCCCTCATTCGAATAACGTGCCCCTGACCTCTCTGACCCTGTGCCCTTGATCTAAGCCCCGCCCCCTATGGGTATAAATAGGGGGAGGCGGGGAGGGGGGAGGACGCTGAGATTGTTAATCCAACACCAAAATAACATTAACATCACAACAAGTCGTGTGAGCTGCAATATGATCCACTTCGCTGTGATGGCCATCGTCGCTAGTCTCTGTAAGTTTCCTGTTGGTCGAGAGAGGATGGTGGACGGCTCCAGGACGCTTTGGAAGGCTCCAGAATGCTCCAGAACGCTTCCGAATGCTCCAGAATGCTCCAGAATGCTCCAGAATGGTTCGAAATGGTCAAAAATGGTCAAAAATCGGTGAAAATGGTCAAAAATTGCCGAAATTCAAAATGCTTCAGGAGCCGTTCCAGACCATTCTAGACCATTCTAGACCATTCTAGACCATTCTAGAGCATTCTGGAGGATTCTGGAGGATTCTGGAGGATTCTGGAGGATTCTGGAGGATTCTGGAGGATTCTGGAGGATTCTGGAGGATTCTGGAACTTTCTGGAGCGTCCTGGAGCCTCCCAAATCGTTCTGGAGCATTATGGAGCCTCCCAAAGCGTTCTAGACCATTCTGGAGCATTCTAGACCATTCTAGAGCATTCATTACGCTTCAGGACGCTTTGGAAGGCTCCAGAACGGTCGAAAATGGTCAAAAATTGACGAAAATGGTCAAAAATCGTCCAAAATGCTTCGGAAGCCGTCTAAATTTTGGAGCGTTCTGGAGCATTCTAGACCATTCTAGAGCCTTCCGAAGCGTCCTGGAACCTTCTAGAAGCTTCCAGAGCCCCCCAAAGCCCCCCCAAACCGCCTACCTTTCCTCCTAAACCCCTCTTATCTTACAGATACTATGCTTGTGTGTGGAAAAAAGAAGAAAAATGTGGCGAAAAGCCGAACACCCCCACCAATGAGTGCCATTGGAATGACAACTACCACTGGTGCAGGAGCCATTGGAGCAGCTGATCCACCAGCTACTCCAGCGGCTCCAGAAGCTCCGCCCCCTGCTCCAGCAGCTCCAGAAGCTGAGAAGAAGGCTGAGGAGAAGCCAGAAGAGAAAAAGGAGGAGAAAAAGGAGGAGAAAAAGGAGGAGAAGCCAGAAGAAAAGAAGGAAGAAAAGAAGGAGGAGGAAAAAAAGAAGGAAGAGGAGAAGAAACCAGAGGAAAAGAAGGAAGAAGAGAAAAAGGAGGATGAGAAGAAGAAGGAATCGAAGAAAGAATCGAAAAAAGAGAAAAAGAAGGAGGAGCTGGTCCCAAAAGTGGTCCCTCTGACTGAGAAGGAGGAGAAGATCAAAGCGGGAGCCACTGTTGACAAGAAGGCGTATCAGACGATGAATGATGTGGAATCGGATTGGGGAGATGATGATAAGGTATTCCTTTTTTCCTTTTTTTAAATCCAATTTTCCAACTTTTTTGGTTTTTAGATCCAAATTTCTAATTTTTTCCCTTTTTTCAAATCCAAATTTCCAAATTTTACAGGATAAAAAGAAGAAGAAGAAGACGGAGGATGGAGATGAGAAGAAGGGAGAGGAAAAGAAGGAGGATGAGGAGAAGAAGGAATGATATTTCATCTCACCCCCAAGGAGGAATACACGAAGAAGTTGTGCGCATCTATATGGTCACTGTCTCGGATTTTAAGGACGACTTTGATCTCTCTTTTTTTTCTCTTTCTTTCTTTAGTATTTATGATTTTTTAATAGTAGATAGTAGTAGATAGTATTTTGGTAGTGAATAAAGTTTTTTTGGAAAAATAATTGGCTTTTTTTTGGATTTTCTTGGGCTTTTTCAGGGGGACTTTTCGGGGAACTTAGGAAAAAAACTTTAGGGAAATAGGCTCCGCTTACTTTGGTTTTCTCCATTCTTTATCGGTTTTTCTTCTCTAGCTCCGCCCACTTTTTGGTTTTCCTCCTGGCTCCGCCCATTTTTCATTTTTCTTTAGCTCCCCTACTTTCCGTTTTTCTTCGGCGCCGGCCGTTTTCCATTTTTATCTAGCCCCGCCCACTTTATTTTTCGTTAGATCCGTCCAGTTTTGATTTTTCATTTGGCTCCGCCCACTTATTGGCTTTGACCCCGAACTCTGCCCATTTTTCTGTTTTCCTCTGGCTCCGCCCACTTTTCTTTTTGACTTTTGATTTTTTTGATTTTCCCCTGACTCCGCTTACTTTTGGTTTCCCCACCTGGCTCCGCCCAGTTTCCAGCCCATGGCGGAAAAAATAATGCCCTTTTTCATTTGCCTAGGGGCTTTTTCAGGGAGGCTTTCTAGGGAACTTTAGGAATATAGGCTCCGCCCACTTTTCCTTTTATTTTGGCTCCGCCCATTTTTTCTCCTAACCCCGCCCCCCCTCTTCCTTTTCCACTGGTTCTTGAAGCTTGAAACTTTTTTCGGCATCAAAGCGCTCTTTAAAAAGGGGCGGAGCCTCAAATTTAGAATGGGCGGAGCTTCTTGCCTTTTGGGATTTTTTCTTGGAAAGTTGAAAAGTGGGCGGAGCTTATAATATTTCCAAAACCTTTGGAAAGTGGGCGGAGCTTACAAGTTTTCCCAATGGCTTTGGAAAAGTGGGCGGAGCTAAGAAGCCTAGGGGAACCCATGGAACTAGAAAAAGATCATATCATGGTACAGATTTATTTTCGAGAGAAGGAACAGTTCTAAAAGAGAAGAGTTCAGATGGGAAGGAAGTCGTCGAGTTATATACGGAGTGTCGATTCTTTTCGATTCGAATTGATTCAAGGAGCCATTATCCGGAAGGGGAAGAGAAGTGAAGAGACTGTTGTTGTTCTTCAGCATCGGGAGGGGTGAGTAGAGACAGGAGGAGTCTAGGAGAGCATCCTAGAGAGATCGTCTAGAGTGGTTTCCTCGGGTGAGTAGTGGTGTCCTTCTCCTTCTTCCAGGAGGATCCATCATCTGCCACGTGGTGGTGGAATCCTTGTTGTTGATTGTGGAGGAGGAAGAGAGAGGAGCCAGGGACGGAGAGAAGAGATTGTGAATGCAGTGATGAGAGTGGATTCCCTGACTCAAAAGAGCTCCTTTTATAGGGTGGGGACGTGGCTTAAAAAGGGGCGGGGTCACGGGAAAAATGATTGGAGGGGAAAATAGAAAGGGGGATCATCGAATTTTCTGGAAAAGTGGATGATACGTGGAAATCGGAATAGGAGGCTTTCGGAGATTTTTCGTTTAGAATCCAAATTTTTAGATTTTCCCGATTTTTCATATTTTAAGACGAACTGAAACAGATTTTTTCCCCTTTTTGTTATAACTTCCGGAGTTTTGGCTGGTTTTGTTCTGCAAAAATGAATATATACATTTATTCTTGTTTTTTGGAAAATCTAAAAATAAAAGTTATCTTCGGAATCCGGAGGTGAGAAGATGGAGATCAGAAGAAGGCGTTGAGTGTAGTTGAGAGGAGGAGTTACCTGGAATGAAAAAATAATTATGAGGAGAGGTGAAAAGGGAATTCTGGACGGGGAAAAACGATTATTTCATAAACATCCAACAATTCCTATATTGATCCTCTTGTAGCTGATTTCTGCTGTTTTTGGTATCAAAGAAAATTCGATCGATATTTCGCCACGTGGCTTTTCAGAAAAGAAATTTTAAAAAATAATTTACCCGTGAAATGCCACAGTAACCGACTCCGCCCACTTTCTCATCAGATCTGAGGGAGGGGTAGTCAGATAATTGAAAATTCAGTTTGAAGTTTGGATTGCGAAAAAAACTGACTTGCGGATAAGAAGTCAAAGGGGTAGTTACAAAGAAGAAAGAAAAAAGCGAACACTTCCCGACAGTCGGAGTCATCGAACCATCCCCTTCCGTAAGCTAATTTTTAAAAACTACGTTCAAAATCACTTTTATAGCCTTCGCCGACCGATCGGAGCTTCCACCAATGCATCGTTTCCGCACGCTCTACAGTACCCGTCAGACGATTGTCGATATGAATGTCAACAAAAATTGAGCTGATTTCCTGATTAATGAATTAGTTTTTGTATTTGAAACTGTTTTTTTTTTCGTACAACAAAGCTATTCGAGAGAATAGAAGAACATGAAATATGTGTTCTTCCTTGTTATCAGCGGAGAAGACACGTAGAGTTCGCAGTGATTCCCACTCAAGAATTATATTTTTCAAAATTGAAAAAAACTGAATTTTTTAAAACTACAATATTTACGTGGTCACAAAAGAGTTCATTCGGACTCCGAAAAATCATTATTAAATTTTTTGTATGGTTTCGAACAGTTGATCACAAAGTCGAAAGAAATGAGAGATAGAACTGGGCTGAATTCGTTGCTTATTCTTTTGGTGGCTGTTTTATTCACGGTAAACGGACTGCACCATCATATGAACTCGACTACAAATGGTAAGATTCGGCTGGAACTGGAGAATACGAATTATGATTTGCAGACAGATTCTCCGTTGAAAACGTGGGGATTATTCAGAATGCATTGACAGACACAAGTCAAATCAGAGATTCTAGAAACAGTGAGAGACCGCTTTTTGAAGAAGTTATCTAATAATTTTTCAGCCAACTCCCAATCCGAAGAATTTTTGAAGCATGTCTCTATCATTGCTCATATTATGAATGGTATTGCTCTTCAGAATGGACTGATGAACGGAAAAATTCCCATAGATCAAGCTGTCAGTGAGCTCTTGAATTTTGGATCAGCAAAAGTAGAAGATGTCGCCAAAATTAGATCCGAAAAATTCACGGCAATCACTACTAAGATGAAAGAAATCAGAAACACTCTTGACGGTTCAACGATCGAAGTGGAGAACGAAGCCCTAGCCTGGGACGAGTTTCGCAGAGAAACGTTGGTAATTGGAGACGCCGCTAATATCCAAGGAAGTGACGAATTCTTCACTGAACTCGCGGAGTTCGGTAAATTGGATATCAAACCATTCACCGACACTGTTACCAGACTTGATCGATTCGGATCGGAGCTTGACAAAATGGGAAGTTACAAGGATATCGAGATCAAAGATTATGCCTATGATGATCTTAAAGCTCTACCAAACGTAGCAAAAGTTTCGTTTGACGCACTTACAGTGTCGAAGACGTCAAGTGAACAAATGAAATCGTTCAAAAATGTGGACAACGTTCTGGAGACATTCGCATCATTTGAGAGAATGCACCATACCATTTCTTCCGCTCCCGTTACTCGAAGAAGAAGTGATGTAGAAATGGAGAAGATGAAAGCAAATATCAATAACCTTGCAGGAATTGAGTCAATGTTTACAGACATTCATCAAGATTCGGAGATTCTTCATCAATTGTCAATGGGGAGATCGTACCCCAAGAGGAATCCCAAGCAGCATACTGCCGGTTTTTCTAATGGGTTGTCAGATTTGAAAGGCTTGGATAAGGCAGCTCTTGACCCGTGGGTGGCAGGAATCACCCAAACGCAAGTATCACAATTGAATGATTTAGTCTTAGGTTTGCAGCCACTTCTTGAAGTGAGCGGTAAACTGAGCGCATTGGATGATAAACTGAACCCGCTTGCGTCTCTTCTCGCGTCGTTGTCAAGCTTTCAAAAGTTTCAAGAAGACTCCTCCGGGCTCACCGTCTCTGCTGATTCATCTGAATTCATCAGAACATCACAGGAATGTGGAAAAACACGTATCGACGTGACGGATGCAGCTAGCAGTCTGATATTTTGAATCTCCTTCGACAGTTGAAGAGAAAAACCGACGAGATCTACGCATTTTTTAGTGATTTAGATATTGACGAGATGAAGTCAGAGATGAAGCAGCTTATGAGCTCATTACAATTCTCAAATATAGATGACAGAGATACATCGATGAATGAGATTGGGGATGCTTGGAATCGTTTGAAAAAAGCGGGTCACTTGGAAAAATGAGAAAGCGTATAAAATTGATGAAGGATAGGCTGACCAGCATAAAATTTTCTGACATAAAACCTAATGTCATTGACAAAATTTCTGTGGGCAAGAAAGATTTCGACGAATTTCAAACTAAAGTGAATGTGCAGATCCAATTTCATGAGTGTGTTCAGAAGCAAAAGGACATTTCGGAACAACTAGCCAAAAGTGTTCGAGTCATTCAAAACTTGAGAGAATTCAAGGAAAGCGAGTTATCAGATGTCATGCTCGCTGCTCAAACAGTCTCGGCAGTTTCTAATGATCTTTCGGATCTTAAAAAGTTTACCGAATCAATGAAGAAGGAAAAAATTGCTATTGAGCTGAATAAAATGCCGAATTCAGCCGAGAATTCTCTAGTGATCAGTCAATCAGTGAAATCTCTTCAGGATGCATATCAGCTGAAAAGTCTCGAATCGTCGCTCTCTCAGCTTCAAGGAACCGGAAATTCTGTTAAGAATGAGATATATAAAATATCTGATCCGGAGAAGAGGAAGACAGTGTCTTCTGAATGGGGTGATCATAAGAAAGACATGGATGAACTGCAAGATGTCTTGAAGAATGTTAAATCATTCGATTCTAAACTTGACGTCTCAAAAGCTAAGACATTGGGTGAATACAGTGCTTCTTTGAAGGATCTATCCACTTTTCCCGATGCGAAAATCGAAGCATCAAAAAGATGAAGGCTCTGGATCTTCTGATTGAATCCACTAAAGATCCCAAGACTAAATCTGAACTGGAACAATCCAAAAGACACTTGCATCAATTCCTGATCTCGATCTTCTCTTCTCGAGTCACAAGACACAATATCAAAGTGCTCCGTCTGCTTTCACGGCTCTACATGACTTTCTTTCTTCTTTTCTCAAGGCCAGTCACAGCTACAGGAAGAATGCAGAGAAACAGGAAAAGTATGTTCAGTATACTTACTTATAACAATCCCTCTTCTTACAGATCTGATTTTAAAGAAATTTTGGCTGTTGCCGGCTGTGTTACCCTTTTAGCGATTATAATTGGTACACTCTATCTAGTCATCCAACGCAGGCAAGAAAGAGATTTTATCAAGATTATGGAAGAAAGTGAGGCCGAGTTGATGAAAGTGGAAGAAGCAACATACAGAATTAATGAAGCAGACTTGAAGAAGCTTTTGATGAATCAACGACATAGTAAATCTGAACTCGCGTTGGAAGCGTTAGAATTGAACAAGAAGAATTTGAGAATGGTTATTACGCAAGGAGATACAGCGATGAAAGCTGACATGCCGAATGAGAAGGAACGGAAAAGGTTACTGCCAAAGAAGAAGTGTTTGTAAGTTTCGTGAGGATTAGAAAATTCTAACTGTTCAAAATCACTATAGGAACCCGGATATGCCTTTTAACGGTAGAACTGCAGTGCTGGTCACTAAGAAAACGTTACTACTAGGACGAAGGAGAATTCCAATCAATGCGAACTGGGTTAAAACAATGACTCTGACTTTCATTGCCACCTCGGAGTTTCTTCCTCCCCTCCTTGCTGACACTTAACCTCTTTTTCCAGAAATTTCTTTTTTTTCCAGAAAAAGAAAAAATTTTCCAGAAACTTCGACCTATATCCACAGCATCCGGCAAACCGTATCTTGAAACCAGACGGCTCGCCTTTTCCAATATACGGTACTCAGTTTAAATATCGTGATGGTTCGATTGTGGTCACACAGTCGCCGTTGCGTCAAGACAGCACTCATGACGACACGTGCGAAGACTTTTTATCGATGTTGGAGGAGTTGGGAGTGACGAAGGTCGGAACGATATACCATCCCAATGATTTCAGAAAGAGCAAAACGCCCGTTTTTCAAAGAGGTGTGAATCTTTTTTTTTCTCTCCTTTTAGGATTTTTGAAGAAAAAGGCTCTTTTTATTTTTTTCCTCAAAATTTTTTATTTTCATTCACTTTTTTCCTTTTCTTTTCGAGAAGAGAGCCTTTTACATTTTTCTTACATCTTTCTCTTTTTCCTTAAGAATTTTTTTTTCATCGAAACTTTGAAAAATGAGTAAGACCCTATTATGATGAATAGTTGGAATGAGAAATTTTGAAAAAAGAGAATTTAGACATGAAAAAAAGGGTTTTTGGGATTTTTGAAGAAAAGAGCTCTTTTTACTTTTTTCCTTAAAATTTTTTTTTCCTTCAAAATTTCGAAAAGTGAATAAGACCTTGTCTATTGACAAAATAAAATTAGAAGACCTAGCAAAAACAAGTTTCGGGTCGGAAAATATTATTTTTGGAATTCCGAAAGCAAAATTTCTTTTTCATTTTTTCCTTAAACTTTTGTCTTCTTTTTATCAAAATTTCGAAAATTAAGTAAGAACAATTTTTATGACTGATTAATATTAAAATTGCTTTTAATGAGCAGTTGAAACTGATTTTTCTAAATTTTCATAAAAAGGCTTATTTCTTAAATTTTTTTCTTTTTATCGAAATTTCAAAAAAACGAGTAAGACCTAACAGAACAACTAATTAGTGTCAGAAAATGTTAGAAATAAATAATTTCAATCCTAGAAACTATTATTTTGCAGTAAATTCAACTTTTAGCCCTTTTTAAATTTTTCCTTAAACATTTGTCTTTTCATCAAAATTTCAAAAAGTGAGTAAGACCCACTTTGATGACTTAATAACAGCATAATCAACTGAAATAAGTGGTTTCAAGCCTAGGGAACTATTTTTAAACGGGATTTCCGAGAAAAAGGTCTTTTTCACTTTTCCTTCTTCTTTTTATTTCCGCTCCCCTCTTTCTCTTCATTACACCTCAAATTTTTTGCAGGTAGAGAAGTTCCTGAAGACTACTTCAAATCAAATCCAGGAGAAAGTATGAAATGTGGAAAATTCCAAGTGTTGACGGAAACCTATACGGAAGATGATCAATCCCATCAGTTTGCTACAAGACGATTGAAAGTGACAAATACTGAGTGAGCGAAGAAAAAATTTCATTCATTTACTATTCAATCTATTCAGAACAAAAAAATCGTTCACATTAGAGAACCAATGCTTCTATGCCTGGCCTGCCGAATCGGTTCCGAACGATGTCCCTTCGGTTTTGAGATTTTCGGAATTGTTAACCAGGAAGAAGGATGAGGTAGTCTTTTTTTTCATATTCCTTAAACTTTTGTCTTAAAGTCGATCACTAATCGATATCAAAAATGCTCAAGATGAACAGTTCAAAGCCTTGAAACTAATTTTTCAACTATTTCAAAATTTTGATGAAAAGGCATTTTTCTTAAAAATTTTTCTTTTCATCGAAATCTCGAAAAATGATTAAGACCTTATTATGATGACTAGATGGAATGAGAAATTTTGAAAAAAGAGAATTTAGACATGAGAAAAGGGTTTTTGGGATTTTCGATGAAAAAAGCCCGTTTTCTCTTTTTTTTTCCTTAAAAATCTGTCTTTTCTTCGAAATTTCAAAAAACAAGTAAGACCTAAACGAACAACCATATAGTGTCAGAAATCGTAGAAATAAAAAATTTCAACCCTAAAAACTCTTTTTTTCTCAATAATTTTGAGTTTTAGGCCTTTTTCATTTTTTTGCCTTAAAATTTTGTCTTTTCATCAAAATTTCGAAAAGTGAGTAAGACCCATTTTGATGACTTAATGGTACCAGAATCAGCTGAAATAAGTGATTTCAAGCCTCTCTCTCTCTCTCTCTCTCTCTCTCTCTCTCTCTCTCTCTCTCTCTCTCTCTCTCTCAATCCATCCATCCTTGCAGAACAAAAAAGAAACAATCGTTTTGCACTCGTGTCATGGACCAAATCGAGCCCTCACAGTCGCCGGAATCATATTGGGAGAACAGTGGGTAGAGGAGAACTCGGAAAGTGCTATCGGTTTGTTTGTCATTTTTCTCTATGCAACCATGTGGTCGAAAGTGTTCTTCGTTCGATCGCTGATGTTTTTGGGTGCAGGGATCTGCTCGAAACTTTTGGATAAGTACAGAGATCAATTTCCGAAAAAATTATCCAAAAAAGTGAGAGAATTAAGAGAAAAATGCAATCAATATGTGGCTAATATCAAAAGTATCACTGATACCGAACTCACTTTCTCGGACAAAAATTTTATGAAAAAAGAAGCGAACGGGTTACCGAAAAAGGAAAAAAGCAATAACTATGTTTTGTATTGAATGATTTGTAAATGAATGAAGTGATTGATATTGCAAATGAGTTTTCTTTTATCTATTATATATTGAAATCACTAATTTTAACTGATTCTGTTACTATTAAGTCATAAAATTAGGTCTTACTCACTTTTCAAAATTTTGATGAAAAGACAAAAGTTTAAGGGAAAAAAAATGAAAAGGGCCTAAAACTCGAAATTATTGCGAAATAATAATTTCTAAGATTGAAATTATTCATTTCTAGAATTTCTGACACCAATTGATAGGTCTTACTCGTTTTTTTTTGAAATTTCGAGGAAAAGACTTGTTTTAGAGAAAAGGCGTTTTTATAAAAATTTTGACAAATTTTCAGTATTGATCTTGCTTATTAACTCTCCTTTTTCAAGAACTGATAAGAAATAATTTTTGATGAAAAGAATTTTTTTCTAAAAAAAAACAAAAAGAAGACCATTTCTATCTAAAACTCTGTTTTTTGTAGTCAAAACCTATATTGCTGACACCCTAAATTTTCCTTTTTATCAAAAATTTCAAAAAGTGAAAAAGGACCAAAAATGTGTAAAAGGAAATTTTTTAAAGAAAAAAGAGAGTTTTAAAAGTAAAAAAGCTTTCTTTCTTTTGGGAACCTACTTTTCTAGACTGTTGAATGTTTTTCTAGGCCTTTTATTGTTTTTGTGAAAAAAAAGTGAAAATGGACGGAGAAATGTGTAAAAGGAAAATTTAAAAAAAAACAAATTTTTTGAAAAAAAAATGTGTAAAAGGGTAAATTTTTCAAGAAAAAAGGGAGTTTTAGAAAAAAAAGCTGTATTTCTATTTGGGAACCTATTTTTCTAGACTGTAACATGTTTTTTTCTAGGCCTTTTCATATTTTTGTGAAAAAAGTGAAAAAGGATGGAGAAATGTGTAAAATCCTTATTTTAAGCCGATTTTTAAGGCATATAGAGGCATTTTCAGAGAAAGTTGTCAACAGAAAAAATGTTCAGAATCAAAAACTACATCTGATATCAAAATTTTGAACTCCTGTTCGGTCCATTTTTAAATATAATTTTATGGAATATTTGATATTTTTAGTCATTTTTTCTATCTTTTTCATTTTTTTCAAAAAAAAAACAGCTAGATTCCGATAGAGCGCACTTTCTACACATTTAATATATACCAAAACAAGAAATATGTCTCCTGGGAAGAGAAATCGATATTTGGAGAAGACTCGTTGTGGTACACATGTTTTTGATCTACCTTTAGGAGGGAAACACAGATGGATTGTTTTTTTGTTTTTTCTTCGTTTTTTATCTCAATTTCTAGTTCTTTTTCTTATTTTTTAAATCAAAATACCAAATATTCAGAAGATCCACGTCTCTATTGGATCCTCCAACTATCACAATGAGGAGCCTAAGGTGAGTTCTGGGCTTCTTTATCAATTTTTTTGCTTAAAAATAATATTTAATTATTAAAAAATCATTCAAAATAATGAAAAATACAAGAAAAAACAAATAAAATGCACTAGAAACCATAGAAAAAAGAAAAAGAAGAAGAAGACATGGGGAACAAAAGGCACAAGGGGGCGGAGACTAAATGAGATTTACAAGACTCGCTCTCTTTTTTTTTTTTATTCTGTAGGGGATAGGGGGAAAAAGAGATCATTAGAAGAAAAAAAAGAAGCAATCTTCTATAAAGTTGGCATTTTAATAGGCACTGTCGGCGTCTTCAACGAATCACTGGTCGATGGAAATTTGAATGAGGTACTCGATGTATGAGAGGGCATCATGAATGGACCCATTGGGGATATCAGGTTGGTGAAGGTGTTTAGAAGGGGATTGTTGGATTGGAAGGCGGAGACTGGAGGGAATTGGAATACCTGGAAGATTTAGGGGTTAGATTAGAGGGATAGATTTTCGAAAGAAGCTTTTGAAATTTTGATTTAAAATATGAAATCCTTTATTTTCAATTTTTTTTGGAAAAAAAAAGGAAAAAAAGTCATTTTACATAAATTCTTATTGGAATAAATAAGAAAGTGATATTTTAGTTGAAGGATTTTAAAATAGTGATCAAAACTTTAAAGTCCTTTTCTTTCAATTTTTTGGAAAAAAAGGCCTTTTTTAAAAAATTTTCCTTAGTTTTTAAAAAATATGAAAAGCCCTTTTTTCCCTAATTTTGTTTCTATAAATGTTTATAAGACTGATAATCATTTCAAATAACTCAAAAATCTAGAAATTCCGTGGTTTTGGTGAAAAAAATTTTTTTTGAGAAAAAGTGAAAAAGAGAAAAATTCAAGAAAAAGGAAGATTTCGAAAAAGAATTTTTTACTGTGAACTTCGTTTTATAATTAAAAATGATACTTTTTTTCCTTTCACTAAAATTCTTTTTTTTTCATAAAATCGATAAGAAAAAATTTTGTCTAAAAAAAAATTTTTTGAAGAAAAGGATTTTTTTCTAGAAAAACACAAAGAAGACTATTTCTGTCTAAAATTATATTTTATGTAGTCAAAACCTATATTGCTGACGCCCTAAATTCTCCTTTTTATCAAAATTTTTCAAAAAGTGAAAAAGGACCAAAAATGTGTAAAAGGAAATTTTTCAAGAGAAAAGGGAGTTTTAAAAGTAAAAAAGCTCTTTTTCTTTTGAGAACCTATTTTTCTAGACTGTAGAATGTTTTTCTAGGCCTTTTCATATTTTTGGTGAAAAAAGTGAAAAAGGACGGAGAAATGTGTAAAAGGAAAATTTAGAAGAAAAAGGATTTTTTGTTGGAAAATAATTTTTTTTTCGCTATAAAAAAGGGCTTTTCTAAATAAAAGAAAAGAAGACAAACCTGACTATCCCCAGCAGTTCCAGGAGTCCTTCCATTATCCCCTCCTCCTCCCCCTAATCCCAAATTCTTGGGTGTCGTCAAAGGTGATCGAAAAGGGCTTTGTGTCGTCAAAAGAGGTGACATCTGTGGTCCATATAACCCTGCAGAAGCCAGAGCATTAGCCGCTGTCAACGCATACAACTGTCCGATTTGTGTCTGAAACAGTGGAGAATTCTGATGATGTTGTTGAAGCATCAGAAGTGGAGAAATCGGTGGAACACAGAAATTCGATGTCGCTGTCAAATTCAATGGATTCGGTTTCATTCCTTTTTTTGGTGGTGGAGGGTGGGCGGAGCTTGTTGTCGATGTCGAAATGTGGAATGTCTGTTGCGAACTGGCGGCTGGGGAGAGGGATCGTTTCCGAGAGCGAGTGTCCTCTACTGGAGAGGATGTTGAGGGAGTGGCCGAGGAGGCGACGCTGCTTGATGGGGAGCACACACTGTAATTTTTTTGGTAAAGGATCCCGGCTCAAAATCCTATTTTTCTCGAATTTTTCTCAAAAAATCGCCCTTTACCGCGGTCAGCGGGGGGTCAGGTAGCGAGAGGAGAACCCTTTTTTTTGAGATACCATAACTTTTTTCGAAATAGAGCTAGAAACTTGGTTTTTGGTTTAAAATGAAGGAAAAATTAAGATCTAAATGACTATCTTTAATTTGAATAATTAGAACATGAATCTAGACTTTTAGGCATTTTTGAAAATTCCCTTCTTCCCGAAACCTCCTTTACCGCGGTCAGGTGGGGGTCAGGTAGCCAGAGGAGAACCCTTTTTTGAGGTACCATAACTTTCTTCAAAATTAAGCTAGAAAACTGATTTTTAGCTTAAAATGAAGAAAAAATTAAGATCTAAATGGTTAATTTAAGTTTGAATAACTTTAACCCGAATTTAGATTTTTAGGCCCATTTTTCAGTCTGAAACCTCCTTAACCGCGGTCAGCGGGGGGTCAGGTAGCCAGAAGAGGAACACTTTTTTTGAGTTATTGTAACTTTTTTCAAAATAGCGCTAGAAACTTGGTTTTTGGCTTGAAAGGAAGGAAAAATTAAGATCTAAATGACTATTTTTAATTTGAATAATTAGAACATGAAAATCTAGACTTTTAGGCAGTTTCGAAAATTTCCTTCTTTCCTAAACCTCCTTTACCGCGGTCACCGGGGGGTCAGGTAGCGAGAGGAGGAACACTTTTTTTGAGCTACCGTAACTTTCTTCAAAATAGCGCTAGAAACTTGGTTTTTGGCTTAAAATAAAAGAAAAGTTAAGTTCTAATCGATTTTTGTAAGGTAAGCGTTTTTACAAAGCCTCAAAATTATTTTTGAATTTTTGAAAAATTTAATTTTTCAAAAAAAAATTTTTTTTAATTTTTGGTATTTCAAAATCCTTTTTTTATTTTTCTAGCTTTAAACCTTACTCACCTATCAGTTGGACTAGGAGTGCTGACACTATGTGCCGTATTCGGAGAATCCGTCCCCAGAAGACTCAACGCCGAGAAGTCGGTTGTCCTCTGATGGACCGGAGGGGGCGGGGCTTGTAGAAACGACGGGATTTCGTGTTTAATGTCTTGCTCATCCTTCACATAACACATTTTCATTTGTGCAGGGGAACAGTATTCGGCTGTCGATTGAGAGATTATTTGGGCGTCTGTTGTCACGAAACGGTACACGAATTTCTTTCCGATTACCTGTAGATGATTAGGGTTGGAAAATTATTTGGGAAAGCCTTTTTTAAAAACTTGTTTTGGAAGAAAGCATTCTTTTTTTCCGAAAATTAAAAAAATTTTTTTTAGACATTTTTGGTCCTTTTTCAATTTTTCAAAAAATTTGATGAAAAGGATGATTAGGAAGTTAGAGGTATGGTTCAGGCTACGGAAATTGGAAAACATATAAAAAACTGGTCTTCTTTTTCTTTTTAAAGAGAAAACCCCTTCTTTTTTTGAAAAATTTTCCTTTTACACATTTAGGTCTTTTTTCATTTTTTCAGAAATTTTGATGAAAAGGATGTTAAGAGCGTTTAAGGTACAGGTTAAGGGTACAAAAATTAAAAATCTTTTAAAATTTGGTTTTCTCTTTCTTTTTATCAAATAAAAATACTTTTAATTTTTTCCGAAAAATTTCCTTTTACACATTTTCGGTCCTTTTTAAATTTTTCAAAAATTTTGATAAAAAGGATAATTAGAGTGCCAGAAATACAGGATTGGACTGCAAAAATCTGAAAATTCTCCCAAAAATCAGTTTTCTTTTTCTTTTTATCAAAAAAGCTCTTTTACACATTTTTGGTCCTTTTTCATTTTTTCAAAAAAATTTTGGTAAAAAAAAGGAAATTTATGATGTTAAGATACTTATTTGGACTACAAAAATTAAGAGAACAAGAATTTTATTCTTCTTTTTATCAAAAAAAGTCCTTTTTTAATATTTTCCATCCTTTTTCATTTTTTCAAAAAATTTTGGAAAGAAGAATTTTTCTTCCTTAAACTTTTCTCTTTTCATCAAAAATTGTCTTTTTTTCGAAATTCACTTTTTTCTTAAATTAAAAAAAAAAGAAAAAAAGAGGATCACTTACCTTCTTGATAATATTCTTCTCATAATAATATCTCAAAGCTCTCGACAATTTATCATAATTCATATGAGGTTTCGCCTTTCTCTGTCCCCATTTCCTTGCAACTGCCTCTGCATCAATCAGTCGAAACTCTCCATCAGCCCCTTTTGTCCATTCAATTATATCTCCATTTTGTTCTTGTTGGAGAAGTTCCAAAAGGAATTGCCATAGGGTTATGGTAGAATCAATAGAAGAAGAGGAGGAGGAGGCCGGGGGAGGGGACGCACGTTGGTGCATTATTTCCGATACATTCATCTCTTTTTCTGTAAAATTAGAAGATTAGATTAGATGAAAAGGAAAAAAATGAAAAAAAAAGAAGAAGAAAAAAAATTTTTGATAAAAAGACCTTTTTCCTTAGAAATTTGTCTTTTCATCGAAATTCCTAAAAAATGAGTAAGACCTCATCTGATGACCGGTAAATAATAAAATCAAAGAGAAAAAAATATTTTAAGGTCAAAGAAGAGGTTTTTTGAATAATTTTGAAAAATTCGCCCTTTTTTCCTTAAAATTTTGTCTTTTCATCAAAATTTCAAAAAGTGCTCAGGACCAATTTTTTTGATTAATTGGTATCAGAAAATTTATAAAATACTGATTTTGAGACTAAAAATAGATATTAGAACGAATTTAAGGAAGAATAGCTCTTTTCATTTTTTCCCTTAAAAAATTGTCTTTTTATCAAAATTTTGAAAAATGAGTAAGGTTATATTTGATGATCAGTATTGATTAAGAAAAAAGAGAAAATAGAGAATTTAAATTATAAAAACAGGTTTTTGAGTAAATTGAAGAACAATGCTCTTTTCATTTTTCTTTCCTCTTAAAAAATTGTCTTTTTATCAAAATTTCAAAAAATGAGTAAAATATTATTTTTGACCAATTTATGCAAGAAAAAAGAAAAATAAAAGATTCTAAGCTTAAAATTTCAAGAAAAGGGTCTTTTTCAATTTTTCCTTAAACATTTGTCTTTTCATCGAAATTTCCAAAAATCTCTAGTTATCCAAAAATCTGAGAAAACTATCCTAAAAACTGATCAGAAAAAACAGTTTTCTGTCCATCAAGGACGTGACGTCTTCTTCTTTTTCATTTGAAGAGTCGTGTGATAAAGTGATAAAAAGAGAATCGATTATCTATTTGTAGAAGAAGAAGAAGTGGAAGAGAGAGAGAGATGGATCAGAAGATGAGAGAGACTGGCAGAGAAATCGAAAAACTGTCATTTGGCCCCACGGCGCAGAAAAGAGAGAGAGAGAGAGAGAGGGGATCAGGTTAAGCGGAAATGAATTGGTGATTTGGTGATGGACATTTGGAAGAAGAATAAAAGAAGAAGGAAAAGTGAAAAAGACCTTTTTCTCGGAAATCCCATTCAAAAATTGTTTCCTAGGCTTGAAATCACTTATTTTAGCTGATTCCGGTATCATTAAGTCATAAAATTAATTATTATTATTATTATTATTATTAATTATTATTATTATTATATTCGGGAAAAAATGAAAAAGGCCTAAAACTCGAAATTACTGAAAAAAATAGTTTCTAGAATTGAAATAATTTATTTCTAGTATTTTTGACACTAATTAGTTGTTCAGTTAGGTCTTATTCGTTTTTTGAAATTTCGATAAAAAGAAAAAAAAATTAAGAAAAAAGGCCTTTTTATCAAAATTAAAGAAAATCAGTTTTAAGGGCTAATTGTTAAGCTATTTAAATATTGATCAGTCATAGATATTGTTCTTACTTAATTTTTGAAATTTCGATAAGAAGACAAAAGTTTAAGAAAAAAAAATGAAAAAGACATTTTGCTTTCGGTATTCCAAAAATAATATTTTCCGACTCGAAACTTGTTTTTACTCGGTCTCATAATGTTATTTTGTCAATAGATAAGGCCTTACTCACTTTTCGAAATTTTGATGAAAAGACAAAATTTTAAGAGAAAATTTAAAAAGATCTTTTTTCTTCAAAAATCCCAAAAACCTCATTTTTTGAGCCTAAATCTTTTTTCCAAAGTTATTCTAACCATCTAGTAATCAAAATAAGGTCTTACTCATTTTTCGAGATTTCGATGAAAAGACGAAAATTTAAGGAAAAAGAAAAAATTTTAAGAAAAAAGGCAATATTTAAAGAAAAGGCCTTATTCTCTTGAAATTAATCTCCAAACCCGAGTTTCCTAACCCCAAAAACGTCCGGGGTATACTGTCCAACCGGAACTGCGGCTTCATTCAAAAAGAAGAAGGGGGAAGAGGGGGAAGAGAATCTAATTGTAAGAGTATTATTATAAAACCAAAAAGAGTTGTGTTTCTCTCTCTATGTACCGATAGATGACTCATCTCTCTCTTTCTGATACAATACTCTACTCAATTGAGTATTAATAAAAAGGGGAGAAAAAGATGAAAAGAATCCTCCGGGAGGTGATATCATTGTTTATCACCAGTTTTCAGTGTCTTTTGGTATTTAACTGGCACAGAATTGTTGACAAGTAGGCAGACCGTTTTGTTATCGTCTTTTTAAGACAAAAAGCAAGTCTAGAAGTGTATTTTTAAAAAAGTTAGAAAAGTCTTAAAAAAGTGATTTCTAGTGGCTACCTGACCCCCCGCTGACCGCGGTAAAGGAGGTTTTGAGAAATAGGGTTTTTTCAAAAATACCCAAATATCTAGATTCTGGTTTTGGTTATTCAGAATAAAATTAACCATTTAGATCTCAATTTTTTCTTTTTCTTAAGCTAAAAATCAAGATTCCAGCTTAATTTTCAAGAAAGTTATGATAACTCAAAAAAAGTAGTCCTCCTCTCGCTACCTGACCCCCCGATGACCGCGGTAAAGGAGGTTTTGGGAGATAGGAGATTTTCAAAAATACCCAAATATCTAGATTCGTGTTTAAATAATTTAATTTTAATTTAGCCATTTAGATCTTGATTATTTCTTCTTTTTAAGCTAAAAACCAAGTTTCTAGCTTAATTTTAAAGAAAGTTATGGTATCTCAAAAAAGGTGTTCCTCGTCTGGCTACCTGCGCGGTAAAGGAGTTTTTGGGAGATAGGAGATTTTTAAATGTGCCAAAAAATTTAGATTTGTATTCTAGTCATTTAAACTAAAATGGACCATTTAGATCTAATTTTTTTCTTTCTTTTGAGCTAAAAACCGAGTTTCTAGCTCTATTTTGAAAAAAGTTATGGTAACTCAAAAAAGTGCTCCTCCTCTGGCTACCTGACCCCCCGCTGATCGCGGTAAAGGATGTTTTCGAGAATTTCCCGAAAAAAAGAGTTTTAGAGCAGGCAAAACGGGCAAAAAAAATCGGAAGAGAAGGGGTGAAGAAAAAGAAAAAGAGGGGAGAGTGTTGTAATTGATAAGGTGTTTATGTATGATGATCATCACTCTACTCAAAAACTGGTTCTCTTCTATTCCCCAATGGAAAAATTGTCGTCTTCTATTGGTTCCTCTTCTCTCTCTCTCTTTCTTTCTCTCTCATATCAACTGTGTGTTTGGAAGAGAGAGAGGGAGGGAGTCTTGTGATGATTTTGGAATAGAAGAAGAAGAAGAACAGAAAAACCATTGATATACAAGAAGACATGGTTCTAATCAATTAGTCATCGGATACGGTCTCTTCTTGAAGCTTTTGGAATTTTGATAAAAAGACAAATTTATGAAAAGAAGAAGAAGGGAAACATTAAAAAAAAGGGTTTAGAACTCCGAAAAAGAGCTTTTTTTCTAAATTTTGAATTTTTGATAAAAACACAAAAATTTAAGGAAAAGCCTATTTTTTGGAAATTTTGTAGAAGAAGAGCTTTGACAGTCTGAATCTTTTATGTTAGTTGTTTCTGATACTATCTGCTCATTAAAAATATTCTAAATCGATTTTTGAGATTTTGATAAAAATACATATTTTTAAGGAAAAAGTGAAAAAGGGCTTTTTTCGAAATTTCAATTTTAAATCTAGTTTCTAGACCTTAAACGTATATTTCTGACTTTTTTGATGTCTATTGGTCACTAAAATAAGTCTATCATACATTTCCAAATTTCGATGAAAAGACAAAAATTTAAGAAAAAAGTGAAAAAGGGCTTTTTTTCAAAATTTTATTCTTAAATCCAGTTTTAAGACTTTAAACACCTATTTTCGACTTTTTTGACGTTGATTCGTCACTAGAATAGGTCTTACTTACATTTCCAAACTTCGATGAAAAGACAAAAATTTAAGAAAAATGACATATTTTTAAGGAAAATTAAAAAGGACTTTTTCTCGGATTTTTTTTCTTAAAAAGAAAGTTTCTAGATCTATTTCTAATTCTAAAAAATCTAACTATCATCAGATATAGTCTTACTCATTTTTTGAAATTTTGATGAAAAGACAGAAATTTAAGGAAAAAGGTCTTACTCACTTTTCAAGATTTTGATGAAAAGACAAAAGTTTAAGGAAAAAAGGCCTTTTTTTTCAAAAATCATCAAAATGAAAAAGAAGAAACAGTATGTTTCTCGAAATGAGTGAAACTGAAGAGAGAGAAATGAAAAGATGTTCCATGTTCGGGAAAAAGCAAATAAGAGTTCTCCTCCTCTTCACATTATGCTAATATGAGGAAGTCGATTTGTTTGTTTACTGTAGAAAGAACAGAAAGAGAGGGAAAGAGGGATGGAGCATGGAAAATTGGAAAAAAGGGTACTGTAGGTCCAAAACTTCCTTTACCGCGGTCAGAAGGGGGTCAGGCAACCAGAGGAGAAGCACTTTTTCAAGATACCATAACTTTCTTCGAAATTAAGCTAGAAACCTGGTTTTTAGCTTAAAATGAAGAAAATAACAAGGTCTATAAGATTATTTTAAGATTTGAAATTCAAAATTCAAAACCAAGTTTTTAGGTTAGTTTGAAAATTTCGAAATTTCGAAAAATCCTTTACCGCGATCAAAAGGGGGTCATATAGAGTGCTTTTTTCAAAAACTTCAAATTTCAAATTTTCAGACCGTCCGAAATTCGGAAAAATTCGGAAAAAGAGTGTTGGAGGAGTTGATGATTCACTGATAAGAAGGAGTTTCCGGGGCGCCCTTTCTCTGATGTCATTTCACTCTCTCCCTCTAATTGTTGTATATAGTCAATAGAGAAAAAGGAGGAGTGATTAGAAGAAGAAGAAGAACAAATCGAGGTGATAAGAACGGGAATTCAAGAGTGGAAGAGAAGAGACTGAAGAGAGAAGAAAAGGAGAAAACGGAAGAAATTGTTTTGATTAGAAGAAAAAGAAGAAAAGGGTGAGTACCATAAGGGACCGTAAATCTTATCAAAATTTATAGGGGAACCTTTTTATAAAAAAAAATAGGCCTTTTACCAAAAAATAGGCCTTTTATCAAAAAGGCCTTTTATCAAAAAAAAAGTCTTTTTTTTTTCTTAAAATTGTCTTTTTCCTTAAATTTTTGTCTTTTCATCAAAATTTAGAAAAATGAGTAAGACTAATGAAAAAGGCTTATTGGTGTTTAAAACAGTAGGAATAATAGGTTACAGTTCTTAAAACTGGTTTTTAGAAGGTTTGAGAATTTCGATAAAAAGGCCTTTTTTCTTAAATTTTTGTCTTCTTACCAAAGTTTCGAAAAATGAGTAAGACTAATTGTAATGTTTGTTTGATATCAAAATAAGGGAAAATGGTAGGTTTGGAGCCTAGAAAACTGAATTAAGAGCGTTTTAAAATTTCGATGAAAAGGCCTTTTCTCTTAATTTTTTTTTCTTTTTCTTCGAGATTCCGAAAAATAGAAATAGCTTTGAAAAAATGATTAAAATACTCTAAAATAAGTAATTTCAAGTCTAGAAATTGATTTTTAAAGGAATTTGGAATTTCGATAAAAAGGCATTTTTTCTTAAATTTTTATTCTTTTTCTTGAAATTTCAAGAAATGTTTAAGACCAATCTTAATCACTAATTAGTGCCAAAATCAGTAAAAATAAAAGCTTTTTGTAAGAAATTGGTCCTTTTCAAATATTTCAAAAATTTGAGAAAAGGCCTTTTCTTATTTTCCTAAATTTTTCCTTATATGATTTTTTTCTAGAAACTTTTTTTTTCCGTTAAATTTCTAAAATCTCCTTAGCTGCCCCCCTGAAAGTGACCACACTTTATTCATCTACCTCCAGGTGGTCAATTCCTATATCAAAATAAGTGTCTTCTTCATCTTCTTCTCCTTCTTCTCCTCTATTATTCTAACCCATCAAAAAATGAACACAAAAATGATAAATTCGATTCGATTTGCGGTGAGATTCAAAAGAAGAAACGGGTAGAAAGGGGGAGGCACGGGTCTCTTAGAAAGAGAGAAAAGTGCCAATTGATTGCATATGCTCTTCTTTCTGACCACCACATGTTTTAGATTTCCCCTCCCTTTTTTTGTTTTTTTAAACTTTTTGGACCAATTGGATCAACAAAAAATTTGAAAGAGGTCCCTTAAACAATTTTAGGAAAATAAGTCTTTTCACTTTTTTGGAAATTTTGATAAAAAGGCCTTTTGAATCAAATTAAAAAGGGTTAAGATGGGTTCTAGGCTTCTGGAAATCATTTTCAGGTCTTTTTCTTAAAAAAAGTTCCTTTTCATCAAAATTCGTCCTTTTACACAATTAAAAAAAATTGATGATAAGACCAGAAATTGAGTTAGAAGAGCTAACCAATAGTTTTGAAGCTAGTTATAGACTTCCAAGCAATCCTTCCTTTTCTTTTTTTGTCTTTTTATCGAAAAAAGTCCTTTTACAATTTTTCAAAAATTTCGAGTAAAAGACCTAGAATACAATAGAAAACCCGTTTCTGAGCTATTTGAATCAAAAAGTTGCCTTTTTCTTTAAAAAAATCTCTTTTCATCAAAAAAAGTCCTTTTACACTTTTTCAAAAATTTTGAGAAAAAGGCCTAGTTACAAGAAAAAAGGTTTAGAGACTATTTCTAGACTTCTAGAATAAATTTCTCCCCCTTTATTCAAATTCATCAAAATTTCTAAATTAGGATAAAAAGACCCCAAAAAATAAAAAGAAGAAGAGATTTCTTCCGATTTCCATTATCAATGAATTCTTTGCAAATATTCGTAACCAGAATAATAAAATTTTTGGAAGAGAGGAAGGAAGGAACAGTTAATGAGCACCCCCTCCTCCCTCCCTTTTCTTCTTTTCGTTTTTATCGGTGAAAACGGAAGAAAAGATGAGTGATGAGCGGAAGAGAATAGTTACCACGAAAAGACACATACCTTTGACAGTTTCGGAATTTGAATTGTAGGTAGGTTAGGGAAAAATGAAAAGAAAATTTTGGAAAAGAAGAAAAAGGCCTTACTCTCAAAATTCAAAATATAAAAAGAAAAAAGTTCTAGGTTTTTAGATAATGAAAATAATTTTTTTAATTACCTGTAAATTAAAATAAAGTTTTAGGCATTTTCATCAAAATTTTTGAAAATGTGTAAAAGGATCTTTTTTTCGATAAAAAGAGATAATTTTAGGAAAAAGAGACTTTTATTGATTCAAATAGCTTAGAATTTGCTTCTTAGCTTGTACTAAGTGCTTTTTACTGTATTTCAAGTCTTTTTTCTTAAATTTTTGAAAAAGGAAAAAAGGATTTTTTTTGAAAAAAAGAAAAAAGTCAAGAAAAAAAGATAAAAGGGGTTCTTTTACTGTATTCCAAGTCCTTTCTCTAATTTTTGGAAACAGTGAAAAAGGAAAAAGTTTAAGGAAAAGGAATATTTCTCAGAAAAATAAAAGGGCTCTAGAGGAAGAAGAAGGGGGCGGAGTTTGTACAGTTGGGAGGAGGAGCATCGGCACGATGCTCTCTCTGACTAATAACTGTACTACTTCTTCTTTTTCTCTTTAGATGAGTTATCATAACTAGTAGTAGTCATATGACTACACAAAAGTACTCGAAAGTTCAAAAATTTAAAATTATCCCCTAAAAAGGGCCAGAACCTACTTAAGTTTAATAAAAAGAAGAGAATGATGTACTTGAAGAATAACAGAACGTATTTTTTTGAAATGATGAATTATTGTTGTTTGATTTGAGTGAAAAAAAGGAAAGAATTCGAAATCGCCACTTGAGAAACTGATTGGTCGATTTGGGGGAAGGGAGAGAAGAAAGAAAAGAATTTGGAATTCCACACGTATGTGGATTTTGGAGGAACTAAACATTAATTAGGGTCTTTTTGGAATTTTTGAGAAAAAGACAAAATTTCAAGGAAGAAGGCCTTTTTATCGAAATTCAAAATTTTCAAAAATAAGAGTTTTTAGATCCTCAAACCTTTTATTTCTAGAGTATTTGTTACGTTTTGGTTATTAAAATTAGTCTTATTCTTTTTTCGAAAAATTAAGAAAAAGACAAAATTTTAAGGAGAAAGTGAAAAAGGCCTTTTCTTCAAAATAATTGAAAAAAAGAGATTTTAGGACCCCAGTTTCTTTTTTTCACTTTTTTTGACATTTAATCGGTCATTTGGTTAGGTCTTACTCGTTTTTTGGGAAAATTGAAAAAAAGAGAAAATTATAAGGAAAATAATGAAAAAGTTTTTTTTTCCCTAGAAAGATTTATTTTTGAAGAAAAAAATCTGGAACTGTGGAAAATAGTTTTTTTAATTCTAATATTGAAGAAAAAGGGAAAAATCTAAATTCTTGAAAAAGTAAAGTCTTTTAATTTGTTGTGTTAGAAAAAAAAGAAGAAAAAAGAAAATAGCAAAAAATTAAAAAGGAGAGATAAAATTTTAAGAATCTAAAATATAAGAAAAAAGAATATTTTAGAAAAACAGAAAAAGACCTAGTTCCTTAAAAATATTCCTTTTCATCTAAAAATCTCGAAATTTCTAAAAATTGCCGAAAATCATTAATAAGACCTTAAACCCCATTAAAACAAAGAAAATCATAGAAAAAACCTAGAATCTAGATGTATGTCCTAATACAGTCTTCTTTTCACTTTCTTGAAATTATTTTGGATTTTCGATAAAAAGAAAAATACCTATTTCCTTAAAATTCTTCCTTTTCATCAAAAATTCTTAAAATAAAAAAAAGAAAAAGGAGTCTGTTATGGTCAGTAGTATTCATCATCTAAAAAAGGCAATGAAACGGTCATCGAATGAGATTCTTTCTCTAACCAGTAAAAAAGAAAAAGAGGAAGAAAAAAAGAGAACCTAATTGCGGCTACTTGACAAATGGAAAAAGACAGTGTTTTCATCTCCTTCTTTTCTTTCGGGAGAAAACGGAACAAGTATATTGTATTATTACTTGTTACCCGGATTACTTCTTCTTCTTCTTCTCTTTATTATGATTATTAGGCTTTTGGGTTGAAAGGAAGAAGAAGTGACACTTACTCACTTGTTGACGGATGTGTAGGATAGACAGTAATTTTTTTGAAGAGGTTACCGTTTTCTTTTAGAGAAGGCGAGAGATATCTAGAAAAATAGAGGGATTTGACGGAAATTGAGAGTAAAAAGAGAAGAAGAAAAGGAAAAATTTTAAAAAAGGAAAAAAGGATTTTTGAGATTTTTGAAAGAAGAAAAAGATTTTAAAAAATTAAAAAAGGAAATAATTTAAGAAGAAAAGACAAAAAGAAAGAAAAAAAAATAGAAATTAAAGAGTTTTTGGTAATTCTATACCGTTCTCTTAAAATTCTAAAAAAAGGACTTTTGGAAAAAAGAAGAAAAGGTCTTTTCATCGAAATTTCAAAATCTTAATTTTGAGAGCCAAAACCCTGGTTTTCATTCTTTTGTTTCAGTTTTTAAGCTTTACAAATTTTAGCGAGCTCAAAACTCAATATTTTTGAGAAAAATGAAAAGAACTGAAAAATAAGAAAAAGGCCCTTTTCATCAAATTTTCAAAATCTTGATTTTGAGGCCCAAATCAGAAAATTTTAGCCTTCTTGTCTATTTAAATATTTCGTTAGACTATCCAAAACTCGAATTCTGGTAAGTCTAGAAAAAAAATTTTAAAAAGTCAAAAAATAAGAAAAAGACCCTTTTCATCAATTTTTCAAAATTTCCTAAATCTTAATTTCAAGGCCTAAATCTGTGAATTTCAGCCTTTAAATCTAGTTTCCTAACTTTCAAGACCTCCCTCAACTCATGAACCTGGAATTAGAAGAAAAATAAAAAGGAATCGAAAAAAGAAGAAAAGGCCTTTTCATCAAAATTCCAAATTTTTAATTTTAAGAGCCTAAATTTTTATTTTTATCTAGATTTTCTATTTTTCAGACTTCCCTGGACTCCAAACCGCCGCCAATGATAAAAAAAAGAGAAAAGGATTCGTGAAATGAGAAAAAGGACTATTTTCCAAGTTCTAGAATAAGAAGAAGGACTTTCGAAAGAAGTACCGTACTAAGCCCCACCCCTCTAACTCTTTGCGGTAAATGATGGGCCACATCAAAAAGTACCAAATCAGGCGGAACCTTCTTCTTCTTTCATTCTGGTAACCATGACTAACACGTCTTCTTCTTCTTCTTTTTATTCAATCACCTACTAACTCAAAGTTTTGAATGTCGGCGGAACATCAAAAAGGGAGTAAGAAGAGGAGAAGAGGTGTCTGTGGCTAATGGTGTGCAATTGTCGAATCGAAAATGAATCATAACCTTGGAAAATGGAATTGGGAGAGAAGGAGAAGGAGGTACGTGGAATTGATGAGTTTTCTGGAGAGGGGGACAGTTTCAACCGATAAAAGAAGGGAAAATAAGGTTAATTCAATTGGAAACTGTGAAAAAGGGTCTTTTTATATTTTTGCTTTGAAAAATGAGTAAGGACCCAGAAAAGTGAATAAGGACAAAAAGTACCGTAAATTCACAAGAAGGATAAAAACACCTTTTTTGAAGGTTTTTTTCATATTTTTTAAAAAATTAGTAAGGATCCCGAAAAAGGAGAAGGACAAAAATACCGTAAAATCATATAAGAGCCAAAAAATTTTTTTCAGAATTAAAAAGGCCTTTTTCTTATTTTCTTTTTAAAAAGAGTAAGGATCCCGAAAAGTAAAAAAGGAAAAAGAAAAAAAGCTAAAATACCGTAAAGCCATGTAGAACTCTTCTAACCTGTCTTTTTGGATCAAAAAATCCTTTTTATCATTCAAAAATGAAAAAAATGAGTAAGGACCAGAAAAGTGTAAAAGGAAAAATGAAAAAGTGAAAAAGAGAAAAAGAAGAAAATATACTGTAAAATCATATAAGAAATGAAAAAAAGCTCTTTTATGTTTCTTAAAATCCTTTTCATATTTTCTTATTAAAAAAATAAGTAAGGACCGGAAATGTGGAAAAGGACAGAAACACTCTAGACCCTAGAAAACATTTGTTTCGTTTTTTAAGACCATCTTACTATCAAAAAACCCCTTTTTATCATTCTAAACTGAAAAAAATCAGTAAGGACTGGAAAAAGTGAAAAAGAGAAAAGGGAAAAAAGAAAAAAGGTAAAAAATACCGTAAAATCACTAGAATTCTAGGGAACCCTCTTCTTCTAATTTTCAAAACTCTTCTTATCACCAAAAATCCCTTTTCACCTTTCAAAATAAAAAAAATTAGTAAGAACCAGAAAAAAGTGAAAAAAGAAAATAAAAAGGCCTTATTTAGTCTAAAATTAATAGAAAGGAATAGGATTTCAGCTTCTTCTTCTTCTCTTTCCCTCTAAAAACCAAAAAAACCAGTCTTATCCCCCAAATTTAGAGATATAGGAGAGGGTTTCCAGACGTTTCTCAGACAATTAAATGTAAAAAAGAAAAGGGGATGATTTACCTTGAGAGAAGAAGAAAAAGAAGAAGAAAGTTGGTTCACCATGGCGAAGATCTCCTTCTTCTTCCTCCTTATTCCTCTTTCTATCCGTTCGAAAAGACAAATTGCGACAAAACGGAACAAGGGGAGATCAATTGACACCAAATGGGGCACAAGGTAAAATAATGATGGGAATTCGAAAAAAAGGAGGAGGGAAGACAAGGAAGAAGAGGATTTGAATTGACAATATGACAAGAAAATTAAGGGGAAGAAGGAGAAGAAGAAGCTAGATGATGGTACGGTATTTAGAAATCATTTGAGCGGAAAATAGAAGAGATTTGAAAAAAAAGAAGAAGGAAATTAGGTCTAGAAACTCCTTTTTTTCTTAAACATATCTCTTCTACCTTATAATTTTGTCTTATCTCTTAAAAATTTGTCTTCTTTTTTTTTGATTTCTAAAATCAATTCGATGTTCAAAATCAAATTTTGAGTTAAAAAGGCTTTCAAAATTCCTTTTTCACTTTTTCCTTAAAAATTTCTCTTTTCACTTAAAAATTTCTCTTTTCTCTTAAATTTTTCTCTTTTCTCTTAAATTTTTCTCTTTTACTCATTTTCTTAAAATTTTGTTTTTTTCTCAAATTTTTCAATTTTTAAATTAAGAAGGCCTTCGAAAATTCCTTTTTCACTTTTTCCTTAAAAATATCTCTTTTCTCTTAAATTTTTGTCTTTTTCACTTTTTCATGAATTTCTAGAAAATCGAAGTTTACATCGGAAAAATTGTTTTTAGATCTAGAAAATCTATTTCACTAACTTATTATTTATATTAACAAACTTTATGAAAATATGAAAAAGGAAAAGCCTTTTTCTCAAAATTTTGTCTTTTTCACTTTTTTCTCTAAAATTCCAAAAAATCTAAATTTCACCTAATAACGTGGTGTTCCGGTCTTAGAACGATTATTCACTAATTTTGAACAAAAAATGAAGAGGAAAAAGAAGAAAAGGCCTTATTATCAAAATTCCATAAAATTGAAGAAAAGGAAAAATTTGTAAAATGCTCTCCGGAAAGTCAATAGGATGTCCGGAGAGTCATAGAGGAAGGGGGAGAGCAGCCGGAAAAAGGTGGGTGGGGCTAGGAGTGTTCCGCCCTCCGTCCGGATGAATCAGATTACGGTATTAAGGGGGGGAAGGGGAGGAGGAAGAGGCGAGAATGATGGATTGAAAAAGCGGAACATCAGAAGAAGGGGAAGAAGACAGGCGGCACGAAGGGTGAGAGATGTTTTCTAATGATACAAGAATAACTAGGAGAGAGAGAGAGAGAGAGAGAGAAAGAGAGAGAGAGGGTGCAAATAGAGTAACTTATATATCTAGGTATCTATGTATAATTGGATTAGGGGGAGGGGGATAGGTAAACAATAAGAAGGAGGTAGTGTGTGGGAACTGTTAGATATGTCCTTTTTCTTTTTTTTACTAGAAAAATAATTTAAGAGAAGAAGGATCTAGAAAAATATGAAAAAGGAAAAAAATTTAAAAATATAAGGATTTAGAAAACATGAAAAAGGAAAAAAATTTTAAGAAAAAGTCCGTTTTTTATTTTTTTCAAAGTTTAAGCCGAAAATTATGAATTTTAAATTTAAGGGAGCAGGTAGATAATTTTTAGAAAGTTCTTTTTCTTCTTTTTTTTAGAAAATAATTTAAGAAAAAAAGGATTTAGAAAATATGAAAAAGGAAAAAATTTTAAGAAAAAGGTCTTTTCTTCTTTTTTCTAAAAAAAATTATGAAATTTAAAAAGGCTCTAAAATTCTTAGCTGGCATTCTGAGTTTTTGAAATTTTCTGTGCTAATAAACCAAACAATTCTGGATATTTTAAGCCAAAAACCAAGTTTTCAGCTTGATTTTAAGCCTAGTTATGACTATTTTAAAACAAGCACTAGCTTAAGGCTTCATTTTGATCTCGGAAAAAGGATTTTTTTGATTCCACCTGTCTAGATCAAGATATTTAGTACCTTGACACTAGGTGTCAGAAGAAGGAGGGACCATATAAAACTATACATCGTTTTATGACCCCCCTCCGATACATCTACACACAATCAGAATATATCAGGGGGGGGAGGGACACCCGGGTGACGCGTGATTTATTTATTACTCCTTATTTCCTTCTTCTTCTTATTTATTTGCATATCGCATTGTAAGAAAAGAAAAGGATCTTCTTCTTCTTCTTTCGATGATCTTTCTCAATAGGGCGAATTTGCATAATCTCGGAGGAGTTTTGAACTTATTGTAGGTCAGGTAGATGGAGGGAAAATCTTAAGAGAAAAGGCCTTTTCTTCAAAATATTTCCTTTTTCACTTTTTCAAAAATTTCGATAAAAAGGGATATTTGGGGTGTCAAAGTTAGGGATTAAGACTACAAAAATCGTATTTCTGGGAAAAAGTCGTTTTCTTTTTTCTTTTTCTCAAAATATGTCCTTTTACACTTTTTTGAAAATTTTGATAAAAAGGGGGGTTTAGGGTGTCAAAGGTACAGGTTAGGAATACTATTTCGGAATTTTTTGAAGAAAATCAATTTTCTTTTCTTTTCTTCGAAAAAGTCCTTTTACACATTTTCCGTCCTTTTACACGTTTTCTTAAAATTTGATAAAAAAGGGTTTTTAGGGTGGTACAGGTGCAGGTTAGGAATACTATTTCGGGATTTTTCAAAGATATTGAATTTTCTTTTATTTTTCTTCGAAAAAACTCCTTTTACAAGTTTTCCGTCCTTTTACACTTTTTCTTAAAATTTGATAAAAAGGATTTTTTTCAATTAAAAGGGTAAAAAGTATCTTAACGGGTTAATTTTTCCACTTCAAAACTTTTTTTTCTCTTCTTCTCTTAAACTTATTTCCTTAAATATTATCCTTTTCTTCAAAAATTCCAAATCATCTAAAAATAGCCTAAAATGATCAATAAGACATAAGAAACTGTCTAAAAATAAAAAAACCATAAAAAACCACCTAAAATCTAGTTCAATATCAAGTTAGGGTCTTCTTTTTGAAAAAGGATCCCTTAAAAATATTCCAATTTGAAAAAAAAGAAAAAAAAAAGAAGAGACCAGTGAAACAAAAATGTTATTTAGTTTCGAGTAATCCTAGGATTTCCTTCTTCTTCTTCCAAAAATCTCTTTTTTCTAATTATCAATTTCTTATAATTTGGATAAAAAAAGGGGGATGCCACGTGGCAAGTGACTTCCGGGGTGGGTGACACCTACATAAAAAGTGATGGTCAGTTAAATCGGAGGAGGGAAAATGCAACAGGAATGTCTTCATGAAAAGAGTAAGGAATTGAGAAATAGTATTTGATTTGGAGAGATTTAGAGAGAGAGAGAGAGAGAGAGAGAGAGAGAGAAAGGGAGTGATGAATTAAACAAAGAAGAAGAAGAAGAAGACGGTAAGGAGGAAGAGAAGAAGAACAAGGAGTTGATTGATTTGACCAGGCATCTCTTCTTCTTCTTTTTCTCTGTTACTCAGTGAGAATGTCATGAACATTAATTTATTACTTACTCGAATTGACCAACTTTCTTATTTTTTGGAAAAAGAATAGCCTTTTTTCATTTTTTTTTCGGAAAAAAATTATAAGAGATTTTAAATTTTTATAGAAGAGAAAAAAGGGTCTAGTAGGTTTTTAAGGGTTTAGGAAGGTTTTAGAAACAATTTTGAATTAATTTTAAGGCTATCTTGTGAAATTTCGAAAAATGTGTAAAAGGGATGAAAAGAAGAAGAAGAAGGAATGAGTTTAAGAGTTCAAGAGAAAAGGATAAGAAGGAGGTTTCAGGTGATTTCAAACTAATTTTAGAATTTTCCAAACAATTTTAGATTTTTAGGACTCCTTTTCTATGAATTTTGAAAAATGTGAAAAAGGAAAAAAAAGAAAAGGAATGATTTTAAGAGAAAGGGGAAAATACTTTTTTAAGGTATCTGAATAGTTTTTGGTTATTCCTAGAGTCTTTTTAGGCATTTTAGACAATCTTAAAGATAATTTCAGAAAATTTCCGAAAATGTGTAAAAGGATGAAAAAAAAAATGAAAAGAAGAAAAAACAACGAAAAGAAAAAGGGAACGAAATTTTTGAGTTTTCTTTAGAGTTCTAAGTCCTTACTGATAGTTTTAAACTATTTTAGTGCCTTATTTCCAGAAATTTTGAAAAAAGTGAAAAAGGAAGAAAAAGAAGGAAAGGGATTTTTTTCAGAAAAAAGGAGTTTTAGAGGTTTTTTGAAAAAAGTTTGAGAAGGTCTTGGGCATATTGTAAAAAAGGAAAAAGCCAAGACAACAAAAAAAATTAAGAAAATAGGAAATTTGAAGAAAAAATTTTTTGATGATTAGAAAAAGGACTTTTTTGTGGATGAAAATTTTTTTTCTGTATTTCTCGGTCAAAAACCGGAAATCCGGGGCCTAAACCATTTCCTCTTTCTCTCTATACCTACAGTAATCCCCCAGTGTATTTAACACCTTGGTCCAAAAAGGGAACGTCTTTACATCTTCCCGCATAAATTCACACTTTATCAATCTCTTATTCCTTCTTCTTAATTGAGTGATGACTTCCAGCCGAGACCGCAGAAGGAAAAGGGGGAATAATTGAAGGGTTTGTTGTGATGTGAGGGTTAGAGGGAATGGTGACAAGTGGAAAATAAGAAGAAGAAGAAAGAGGGTACCGTAAGGGATTAGAGGGGGGACCCGCTAGTGTGAACACTTTTCACGGATTATTTTATTAGGACCAATGCGTTTGTCGTCAAGAAGAAGGAAAAGGGTCAGAAAGTCAATGGGAAAAGGAAGAAAAGACCTTCTTTTTCAAAATCTCTTTTTATTTAAATTAAAACTATGGTTCTTATCATCAAAACTAGCAGAATCTCCTAGAAATAGTTTTTTCATCAATTTTGAACCAGTTAAGAGTCCAAAAAAGTCTTTTTTTCAAAAGTTCCTTTTTCTTATTCTCTTTTTTTTCAAATTGTTTGAAATAAATTCTGCTATGATTAGCTCTGAGCATAGCTTAACTATCCAAAAAATCAAATACTACGAAAAGAGCCTTTTCAAGAATTTCTTTTCTTCAAATCTCTTATAATTTTTTCTCCGATTTTTACCTAGACTTTTGGAAATTTGACTGAAAGTAGTGGCAACTAGGAATAGCTTAAATCACTAGAAAAAATTCGAAAAAATCCTTTTTATCAGTTTCTGGGTCCTTATAATTTTTTCAAAAAGTCCTTTTTGAATTTTTCAAAATTTGGTTTTTAGATTCTGAAAATCTTTCCCGAAGTGTTGGATTAGGTATTTAAGCTAAAACAAACCCCTAAACTCTGAAAAGTCCTTTTTATCAATTTCTGGGTCCTTATCATTTTTTCAAAATTTCTTTTCCACTTTTTTCAAAAAAATTTCGAAAGTCTTCTAGAACTGTCTAAAATACCTAATAATCGTGAAATAAACCTAAAATAAGTCAAAACTCTAAGAAAAATCCTTTTCATTGGTTTCTGGGTCCTTATCATTATTTCAAAAAGTCCTTTTTCACTTTTTCCAAAAATTCAAAATATTTTCTGAAAATTGACTAAAATGAAACAAAAAGAGTGTCTAACCTAAAAAAAAGGGGCAGACAGAAAGTGTGTACCCGGTGGAGGGGAATGATTTGTTTCATTGAGGGGGGTTAGGAAGGAAGGAAGGAAGAAACAGATAAGGGGGGGATATGTTCCGTTTTTTTCCCTTTTTTCGCGAGACGGACTGTATAACCGTGTCCGGTGTCTTCTCCTGAAGAAGAGGAAACATTCCTCTCTGCCGCACTTTTTCAAAGATTCCGGGTAGAGATTATGAAAAGAAACGGTGGTTGGAAAGGGGGATTGAGGGTAGAAGAAGTGCGGGAATCGAAAAAGAAGGAGGGCTTATAGCACTTGAACTGTGTGGATGTACAAAAGTCAAAAAGAGATCAGAACAACAGTCTTAGCCGGGTGGTCTTTTTTCCTTAAAATCTAGAAAAAGGAGGGTCTTTTCTCTTAAAAGTCTAAAAAAGGTCCGAAGGGAGTCTTCTAAAAATCTTTAAAATACAAAAAAATTAAGAAAGGATCCCTTAAAATAATTTAAGATTCGTCGAGATTACTGTAGGAAATACCCCCTAACCAATTTGAAATTCCTTAAAATTACCTAGATACCCTCCAGAACCCTTAAAACCCCTTAAAATTAATTTTAGAGCCTTTTTATATTTTTCGAGATTCCTTACTCTTTTTTCTCTTTTCTCTTATTTTTTTTGAATAATTTTGACAGTTTTTCACTGAAAATCAGAAATCTTTTGAAATCGGTCACAGAAATCCCAAAACCTATGAAAAGAGCCTTTTTCTATTTTTCTGAAAATTGAGAAAAAGGCCTTTTACACATTTTCGAAAAATTTAATAAAAAGAGTGAAAAAGCTTTATTTTCGTTGCGGAAGATTTCATAGTAATTATTTTAGAGAAATAGAGCCTTTTACTAATTTTAAGAGAAAAATGAGTGAGGCCTTTTCCTTATTCTCAAAATTGAGATTTTTAGAAAAGAAGACTTTTTCAATGTTCCTACAAATTCTTTTTCTCTTTTGGTTTCTTTTCATCAATTTGAGTAGCTTTAAAAATTTCAAATCAAGAAGAAAAGATCTTTTAATAATTTTCTAGAAAAAAATTGAGTAAGGCCTTTTCCTTATTTTCAAAATTCAAGTTTTCCTGACTGTTTCTATGCTCTTTTTTCTTTTTCAGTTTTCAACACCTTTCCTTTAACCTAAAATACTTCAAAAGCCAGGAATTGAGAAAAAAGTCTTTTACTAATTTTCCAAAAAAAAATTGAGTAAGGCCTTTTACACTTTTTCCAGAAAAAATTGTTTAGGAAAATTTTTTTCATTTAAAAATTTTTTAAGAGAAAAAAAGGAAAGATTTCAGTAAATCCTTCAAATTCTCTGTTCTTTTCATCTATTTCCGTCTCTTATTAGAAATTCTGAACTCTCAATTCCAAATAGCCGCCTTCTCTTTCTACCATCTTGTACCATATGTTTCAATCCGTTGTGACTAGGGGGCAGTAAATCTGTCATTATGAGGTAGAAAGAGAGAGAGTACATAATACAACACAAAATGCTTCTTATATCGGCGAAACAATATATTTACGTGCCGCCTGTCATCAGCACATCCGTCATTCCCGAACAGGCGGCATGGTTTTTGAATATATGTATATGAGACGGTGGGGAAAGAAAGAGAGAGGTCCGAGAAGGAGGGGATAAGACACCTTTTATAACTAGAGATCCTTATCATTTTTTTATTAATAGAAGGAAGGGCATTTAGAAGGTGTGATACTAGGTTTTTGGGAGACAAAATTTTTTGAAAAAAAAATTTTTTTTGGAAAAATATTTAATTTCTCGAAAAAACCTATTCCAATTGATTCTTCATGTTGGAATTCGAGTTTTGGAGCTTAATCCCGTTAAAATGAGCCGAAAATCGCTTAGTTCTGAGCAATTTTTTGAATTTTTGGGAAGTTTCGCACGGTCAAAAACTCAAAATTGACGGAATAAAAAGGCAATAAGGGGCTCATTTTGAAGGTCTAGAACTAAAAAAACTAGTTTGAAAACTGAAAGTGATACGGTTAGAAGCGGTTTTCAGAATTTTTCAGAAAAAGTTGAAAATCCGAAAAAAAATTTTTTGAATTTTTCGAACAAATTTTTTTCCAAGAGCAAAAATTTTTTTTAATTTTTTGAAAAAAAATGTTTTTACTAGTGTTAAATGTTAAAGTGGTACGGTTAGAAGCAATTTTCAGAATTTTCTAGAAAAAATTTTAAAAATCCGAAAAAAAAATTTTTTGAGTTTTTCGAAAAAAATTTTTTTAACTATTTTTAACAAAAAAAAGTGTTAAAATTGAAAATGGTACAGTTAGAAGGGGTTTTTGAAATCTAGAAATTCTAGAAAAAATTGAAGAATCCCAAAAAAAAATTTTTTGAATTTTTCGAAAAAAAAAATTTTCCAACAGTAAAAATATTTTTCCTATTTAATCCAAAAAAAAAATTTGATAAGGCGGTGTATAATTAAAGAGCAAAACAAAAAAGGAGTAATGAGTGATGACACCTTTGGTGTGTCATCTCTTCTCTCTCTCTCAGAGATTTCAATCATCGCACCTTTTGATGACCTTCCTTCTTCCTTCTCTTCTTATCTCTCTTTTCCTTCTATTATGAGGAGACCCGTGAAAACGCAATAATTGTTTATGTTTCTTTCCTCTTTCTAACCCTATCATTAGGATATAGTTTCAAAGAGAAAGAAAAAGAGAGATTTGTTCAAGATTACTGTATTTCGAGTTAGACAAGGGGTATTGAGATAAGGAACTGAGAAAAGATGATAAGGCCTTTTCAATTTTTTGAAAAAATCTTACCTTTTTTCTAGAAGTTCGGAAAAAGACCTTTTTCGTTTTTTTTACAAAAAAATTAAAAAATACCTTTTTTTCCAAATCTAGGAAAAAAATAGGAAAGGAACTAAAAAAGATGATAAGGCCTTTTTAATTATTTAAAAAGGCCTTAATTTTTTTTCACAAAATTTCAGAAATAGGCTATTTCAATTTTTCGAAAAGGCTTTACCTTTTTTCATTGAAACTTTCGAAAAAGCCTTTTTTGAAAAAAATGATAAGGTCTTTTTTAATTATTTCAAAAAAACCTTTTCTTATTTTTTTTCAAAAATTTGGAGTAAGGGCCTTTTTACTTTTTCTTATAATTCCCCAAAATTCCAAAAATACCTTTTTCTTCTCTCTTTTGACTCAAACTCAGAAAAAACCTCTTTTTCTTTTTTTTTTTTTGAAATTGAGAAAAAGGGCTTTTCATTTTTAAAAAAAGAGCCTTATCCTTTTTTCAAAAAAAAATTTTGAAAAAAAGGAATATTTTCTAGCCTATTATCAACTTCTCTAGAAGCTAATTATCCTGTCATGCCCTTCTAATAGAGGTAGTCTCCCTGTGTTAATCCCTTCTTGCCCCCTTAGTCTCCTAAATCATCTTAACATCTGTCTTTTCCTTATTGTTGTTGTTGTTATTCCCTCCTCCTCCCTCCTTCTCTTATGTTAACAGTAGACAGCTGAAGAAGAAGAAGTTGCGGATTAAAGCCATCATTTGACGGATCGTCTTAGCCCCCCCCCCTTTTGACCGTCCGTCCGTCCGTCTAGAGTTCAAAAGGGCGGCCTACTTGAGAATTAAGTGGAAATATGAATATAAGGAAAAGAAGAAGAAGAAGGGGGCACTAAAAAGACCACCCACACGTGGAATTCAAGTGATTCGAAACAGAAACAGAGAAATAAAAATGGGAAATTAGGGAGAAAAGAAGAAAAGAGATTTTATGAAAAAAAAGAAGAAGAAGGCCTTACTAATTTTTTGAAAAGAAATTAAAGAAGAGAAAATTTCTGAAAATTAGAAGAACTGAAATTCTTGAGATTTGAAAAATTAGAAAAAAATTATGAGGGCCAAATTGAAAAAAAAGAAGAAGGCCTTACTCAATTTTTAAAAAAAAATTAAAGAAGAGAAGAGAAAAAAACTGAAATTTTTGAAATTTTGAAAAACTTGAGAAAAAAATTATAAGGACTAAATTGGAAAAAAAGGAAAAAAGTCTTACTCACATTTTGTAAAATGAAATAAAAGAAGGCGGAAATCTTAAGAAATTATATTTTCCAATTGAAAAATAACCAAAGAAGACATTTCAAATCGTTATTCATCATTGCAAAACAAAAATTCTCTTTTCATGAAAAAGGCCTTATTCACTTTCCTTTTTCATATTTTTCAAAAATTCCCAAAATTAAAATAAGACCAAATTAATGGTTTCTGATTATCCTAAAAATTAATTTTCCAGTCTTTCCATTCAATTTTCATAAAAATTCCAACATTTGTAAAAGGCCTTACTCACTTTTTTCGAAAAAAAATTTTTTTTTCCTAAAAATTAGATTTTCTTGGAGAAAATAGGAAAACGGAGCCTTTAGGTGCCCTTGTATTAAAAATCATCATAATAAACACTCAACATCTGGTTTGAGTTAGCCCCCCCCCCCCTTGGAACTTTCTTTTTATAAACAAAAATGTATCTTTTCATAATACCAAATTCCATTTTAATTGGTGCCATATGTAACAGATATACCAAGATTACTGTAGTCTAGTCAGAAAGGGACCTTTTTGAAAAAGAAAACAAAAAAAAGAAGGGTCATTTGTCATCGAATCATCATTTAGAAAGAGAAAGAAACGGAATTCGGATTAGAACCTCTTTTTCGGTAAGAACCGATTTCCTCCTTATCAGATTCCACATTTTTCTTTTTCGAGAATCTAAGATTCTAGATTTTTAGAGCAACAGGGACAATCAAAAGAGGGCTAGAAAATAAAATTAGTTTTGGTGCGAAAAAAAAAGTTCAGATAACCTCCTTTACCGCGATCAGAAGGGGGTCAGGTAGCCAGAGGAAAGTGCCTTTTTTAGATTTGTTATAACTTTTTTAAAAATAAAGCTAGAGATTTGATTTTAAGCTTAAAATGTTTGGATTAACAAAATCTATAAATTAAAAAACAATATGAAACAAGAAAACTTGGAAAAGGTTGCTCAGCTTTATTTGAAAAGTCCCTACCTCCTTTACCGCGATCAAAAGGGGTACAAGTAGCGGGTGGCGAGTCCTTTTTTGAAAATAGTCATAACTTTGTTGAAAAAAAAAGCTAAAAATTGTTTTTTAGCACAAAAGATAGAAAATAGCAAGATCTACAAGTCAGTTAAAAATTAAAAGCAAGAAAATCAAAACTACGTTGCTCAGCCTTATTTCAAAAGTGACTAATTCTCAAAACCTCCTTTACCGCGATCAAAGGTATCCAGAGGAGAGTGCTTTTTAAAAAATTACTGTAACTTTCTTCAAAATTGAGTTAGAAACTTGACTTTTAGCTTAAAAGAAAGAAAATAGCAAGATCTACAAAATGAATAAAAATTTATAGCAAGAGAAATTAAACTAGGTTGCTCAGCTCAATTTCAAAAATCACTAAATCACCAAAATCCAAAAAAATCAAAAAAAAATTAGAAATCTCAAAAACCATATAAACATGGTATAACAGTTCCCAAAAAATAAAAAAAGGGGGAAACCAGTTCAAACGACTATCTCTCCCAAAATATAGTTTCGAAAAGTCTGTGGGGGAAACGGAAAGGGAGGGGGGCAGGTGTTGCCTCTAGATATCTCCCTTAATTTGTACAGCCGGCTGGTAGGAAGAGTTTGAGAGAGAGAGAGAGAGAGAGAGAGAGAGAGAGAGAGAGAGAGAGAGAAGAGCCATCATGGTCAAAAGAATATTTATTTTCTCTAGAATAATCGAAAAAAGGGAAAAAAAACTCACTAATTTCCAGAATCACATCGATCGTATGCCTCGGCGACTCATCAGCACCAATTGGCTCTTCCTTTACCTGGAATTGGATTACTGTAGCAAGGTAGGGTTACTGTAGGGTTACTGTAGGGTTACTGTAGGGTTACTGTAGGGTTACTGTAGGGTTACTGTAGGGTTACTGTAGGGTTACTGTAGGGTTACTGTAGGGTTACTGTAGGGTTACTGTAGGGTTACTGTAGGGTTACTGTAGGCTATACACCACTGAAGTACAGTAATCCCATGACCTACCGTACCCTCTCTGCCTTACCTTCGAAATATCAACCGTTTGTTGTTGTTCTTGACTCATTTGTATTCTATTCCAGTGTCGGTTGACCTAAAAAGAGAAAAAGAGAAGTCAAAGAAGAAGTCGGCGAAGAATGTCTCAGAAAGGAATGTTTGTTGAATAAGAGGTGAGCAATATGGTAGAGAAGTAGTTGTACTATTCGAGGGAAGTCACTAGAAAAGCTTTTGGGGATTTTAGAAGAGGGGTTATGGTAGAAATATTAAAGCCATTGGAAATTTTAAAAAATCGCAAAATTAAAAAAATTTTTAATTTAATCATTTTCCACATTTTCTTTTCCACATTAAAAAAAATGTTTTTTTCAAATTCAAAAATCCTAAATTTTCCAATAAGAGCTTAGAAAAAAGGACATTTGAAAGGCCCCTGACGATAAATGAATTTTTAAATTTCTTGTTTCAAAAATTGCAAGTCCGAGATCTTCGGGTTTCGAAAAGTCAGAAAGCCAAAGAAAAACGATGCTCAGTTTATTTTTAAAAAATATTTGGAACCGTGGTTGTTGACTTAAAATGAGTAAAAGAGCCCTATTCATCAAATAAGTAAAATTAGAAGGTTTTCTTATTTGGTTCCAAATTTCCTAGTCATAAGTTCCCCAGCAAAAAAAGAATACTACGTTGCTCACCCTAATTTAAAAAAAACCTCTATTTTTTAAAATGCTGATTCTTCTATTACAGTGCCTAAATGTAGTGCCCATATGAGTTGTAAATAGTTTTTACTGGTTTTTTTTATTTTTCTGAGAATTTGGGAAAAAAATAGAAAAAGAAAGAAGAAGAAAGATTTATAAGCTAATTTCAAATCAAAAAAATCTACAAAAAGCGCTCAGCTAAACTTGAAAGCCCACTTTCCGTTCTTTTCCCATCAGCACTTTCTATATCTCAATATAGTTGGCATTGTGCCAGGCTCCGGCTCCGTGGCTATTGTTTTAAATTGATTGAAAAAATATATTTATTTTTGAGCTTCGCCTACTTTTTTCACTTATCATTATCAAAAAACTGACGGAAAATGATGCAAAGGCAAATTTCCTATTTTCTAAAAAAAAAGGAATTCAAACCAAAAAAAAAATTCTCGTAAAATATCACTTTTTACCAAAAAAAAGAATTCGAAAGCAAAAAAAATTTCCGTAAAAAAATCACCACTTTCCAAAAAAAAAAGGAGTCCAAAACATTCTCCAAATAAAAAAAAGGAGTCCACATTGAGAAAAAAAAAGACTTCAGAATATCTGTGACTATTCAAACTACAGTAAGTCCTTTCCCTCTCCCCCTCCCTCCCAGTTAGTTCCAAATGCAAAACTTAACCGAATGTGACACCTCTCTTTTATTACTTCCCTTCCTTCTTCTATATAAATTCTAATACGATTGAAACGGAAACCCAAGAGAGAAGGATGACCTTAATTTCTTGTATGTGTACTCCTCTCGGACAATAATCCAAAAAACCCCAGAAAAGAAGAAAAAAGAAAAAAGTTGACGGAAAATTCCAAAATCGATGTGGTATTGGTGATCAGTGAGAGATCAGAAGGAGTTGATGATGAGGCAAGAGTTTGGAAGAGAGAGAGAGAGAGAGAGAGACGCAGACAGACGGAGACGAAGAATCAAATCGTTACAGCGTGAGACGAGTCAGAAGATATCGGAGGAGGCATGCTCCTATCTCTCTCTCTCTCTCTCTCTCTCTCTCTCTCTCTCTCTCTTTTCATCTTACTCCAACAGATGAAGAAATGAGAAAAGAGTTTTCTCTCTCCCTACTTTTGTTTGTCCGGATTTCCTATTCTTGAAGGAGAAAGAGTGATTCATACTTATTGGTTTCAAAAATGTTGTCCGAGAGAAGTACACGGATGCTTTTCTTTATTTTTTCGCGTATAGTTGATTAAAACTATGATAAAAAAATAGGTTTGGTTGGAAAAAGTTAAGAAAAGTTGAGATAACCTCATTACCGCGATCAAAAGGGGTACAAGTAGCGAGTGGCGAGTGCTGTTTTAAAAATAACTGTAACTTTGTTCAAAATAGACCTAGATAATTGGTTTTTGGCTTAAAATATTTGGATTAACAAGGTCTACAACCTTATAAGCATAATCAAATAAGAAAATTTGAACTAGGTTGCTCAGCTCAATTTGAAAATCCTTACCTCCTTTACCGCGATCAGAAGGGGTACAAGTAGCGAGTGGCGAGTGTTTTTTAAAATTAGTCGTAACTTTCTTTAAAATAAACCTAGAAACTTGGTTTTTAGCCTTAAAAATCTAGAATAACAAGGTCTATAAGAAAGTCAATCTTTGAAAGCGCTTAGAAATCCAAAAATTACAAAATTTAATTTCCAAACATCCTTTACCGCGATCAAAAGGGGGTCATGAAATTTTTTTTTGAACGGAGAAAAATCTGATACCTCTTTGGATAGAAGTACCTAAAATAGCTTAATCTACAAAAATACCTTTTTAAACCATATTCCATCTGAAACCTTCTAAAACTACGGTAGATCAAAAAAACTTGATCTCAAATTTTTTCCATTTTTCAAAAAAAAAGATGAATGTGAGAAAAAAGTTTCGTTTTTTTGGGAGGAAGGAGGAATGTTTTGTCTTCTTCTACTTCTCAGTTTCTTCTTTTTCTTCTCCTTCATAACTGAAATTTGATACTATATTTCCCTCATTCTCTCTCTCTTTTCTTCCCTTTCTTCAAACTTTTTCCTCTTTACCCAAAAAACTTAGAGAGAGCCAACCACAAGAACCTAGAGGAAAAATGGGAGAGGGGCGTGGCTTATTTCCTTTTTTTAGATATCAAATACCATAAAAAATATCGAAAAATTCGAGGTAATTCATTTTTGGTGAGGCTAAGAAAAAAGCCACGTGGCTTTTTCTCCAAAAAAAAAATCTTGTTCCATCCTAGAAAAAAGGGGCGTGGCTTAAATGATTCATTCAATTATAAAAAATTAAATACATCGAGAAAAAAAATATAAGAAAATTCAAAAAATCAGGACAAAATCCCATATCTCTGAAAGTTTTTCGTGATAATATTCAATTCGCATTTGACTGTTCCAGTCGAGACACTCACTATTTTCTCGCGGATTGTCGGATCCTCTAGGGCCGATAGACTTGTTAACTGAAAATGATGTTTTTTGGTAGATGAAAAGGGGCGTGGTCTTAATTCGAAAGTAGCCGGGGTCTAAATTTGGAACATAATTTTAAAAAACCAAAAATAAATAAAATAGAGGAAAAACATTTTTTCGAAACAAAAAGAGCTTCGTAAAAAAGGGGCCTGGTTTTAGTGCAAAGTAGGCGTGGCCTAAATTGAAAAGTGGGCGAGGTTTTAATTGAGAACGTTATTAAAAAACCAAAAATAAAAATAATAGGAAAAAAATATTTTTTCCAAAAAAAGAGCTACATAAAAAGGGGGCGTGGCCATAAATCGAAGTGGGCGTGACCTTAGTTTGAGAGTGGGCGTGGCCTAAATTCGGAATATGATTCAAAAACCAAAAAAAATGAAAAAAAATTTTTCCCAACAAAAAGAGCTGCATAAAAAAGGGGCGTGGTTTAGTTCGAAAGTAGGCGTGGCTTAAATTGAAAAGTGGGCGGGGTCTAAATTTGGGAACATGATTGAAAAACCAAAAATTAAAAATTGAATAAAAACATTTCTGGATCATTTTTGCTAAAAATACCTATATAAAAAAGGGGCGTGGCCTATTCTAAAAAAACCATGTCATATTTCAGGGTTATTTACCTGTAATCCTCCACCAACAATTCGATGCATCAATTCTTCTCTCCAACTTCCTTTTGGACGCCAACATCCAGCAGTGAGAACATGTTTTCCGGGAGAGGTGGGTAAGAGTATGGTACCGTATCCGGCTATTTCCTGACGACCATAAGCGTCATGGTGCCACACTTGCAGAAGGAGGCGGGGCCAACCTGGAATTTTGGTGACCTTTAATTAGAGGTAAGAGTAATTCACAAAACTAGTTAAAATCAGGAGGCGGCTCATTTTCAAGTAAATAGTGACCATGCCCTACTAATAGAGGGTTCTAGAAAATCGCTTACCCTGAATACTACTAGTTGCCAAATGTAAATCAATCGGATGTCCAAAAAAAGCACTTTCGAATACCGATGGACAGTCCGTTTGAGTCTGTCCCTCGGCTTCTCCTTGAACAACTCTCCATCCGCCACCTGTAATTTAGAAGAGAACCTTTATTATAAGGGCAGTGTTTTTTTGGGATTTGCCACATTTTTCTTTATTCGGACACATTCTAATATAAGCCTACTCTTTTGGCTAGCTTATAGTTAGTTAGGGTGTTTCACATTCAGAGAAAAAAAACCATAACTTTTTGAAAAAATAGTTCTTCCACGTGGAAAAACGGACTAAGAATAAGAAGAACCTTTTTATTATAAGAGCACCTTTTTTCGAGATTAGCCACGTGGATTTTAAAAACTATTTTTCATCTAAAAAATTTATAAAAATCAATATAGATCTGCAAATTTAATTTTGAAAAAAAAACCATTTTCAAAATTCCACGTGGCATTCAAATTTACTAAATTATCAATAAAATCACCTGAAAAATGTTATTCCGCCCGTTTGTGAAGCTCCACCCACCTTTTTTTTCGGTCAATGTTTCTTGAGACTTGTATGGAATCCAAATTCCAGATTCCAAAGTCCACTTTGAGTAGAAAAAATTCCAAATTTCATGTAAAAATCAAATAATTTTTTTTTCAAAACATTTTCTTGATTTTTACATGCGGCAATTTCATCGAAAATTTCTATTTTCCTCAATTTTTTTTTCAAAAACCGTTAGCTTTTTTCATAATCCAAATTCAAAATCAAAATTCCGTGTTTTTTTAATTCCGAATTCCAGATTGGAAAATTTTTATTTCATACAACTCTGATGTTTTTATAATACATAAACCTAATAATTCCAAAAAAAGTGGGCGGAGCCTAACAAATGGGCGGAGCTTAATGAACATGATTTTTTTTTACCTTCCTCGATTTTATTCCACCTATAATAACTTAACTTAAAAACCCTCAAATTCAATCAAAAAAAGAAAAACAAACCACAACTAAGTTGATATCTAATCGAAAGTCGATTATCCCCAAATCCTTCGGCCGATGAAATAATTCCAGAAACAAAGATTTCTGCCATATTTCTTCAAAGGAGCGTACGAATCAATACGTGTACCCCTTTCCTGGAGGGGAGGTGGAGGCTTCTCCGTGGTTACCCTAGGCAACCGGGGTATCCTGCAAAGGGAAAGAGAGAGAGAGAGACGCAGAGATGAATGAGTGTATACATTTATTTTGGAATGTAAAAATCACGAGAGGGTGGATGGGGACTGGGTGGAAAAATAGGAATTTCCAAAAAAAAAAGGAAATTTTCAAAAGAAAAAGGCGAAAAGAAACTGGGAGCGTGGAGCTGTTAAAGTGAAATAGGCGTGGGGGAGGGGCACTTAGAATCTACGTGGAACACAATTACACTAATTAAACGAAACTGCTCACTATCTGTGTCGGTGGGGAAGAAAAAGTAAGAATTGTCATAGAATGGAAAAAAATTAGAAATTTGTCTATCACAGAGTTATCATTTTTGTGTTAAGAAGAAAATCCATCGGCAATTATAAAATTATATATCCGGGTGGGAGGCGAGGGAATGTGTACAGAATTAAGGCCAGCAGTCTCTACTTGCTCATAAAATCGATATTCAGCTTGAAGAATACGTATGGATAGTATTCGTTGACACCCAGAGACATCAGTGCCGGCGAGTCTTCCAAAGTCTGAAACGAATTATAGATAGACAAGGAATCCACGTGTTATCATGACTCACATCAATCGGTCCAGCGGCGGAACCATCCAAATGAATGTACAATTTGTTGAGTTCCTGTCTCAATTTCTTCTGTTGTCCTTTAGCCGGTTCGATGACAGCCGCCTGGAAGTTGACTGGGAGACCGTATCGGAGAACGGATTCGACAAAGACGCGGAGGGCTTTGATGTGAATGTAGGCGGAGAAGATTTCACCGAAATTGATCTTCAACCAACGGATCAGCGGGGCGTATTGTCGTTGTTTCTCGGCCTGAAGCTTGTCTCGTTCCGTTCGTCCTGTAAAAAGAAAGAAAGAATAGGGTGATGAGAGGATTTTGGTGAGGCTAAGAAAACCACGTGGCATTTTTGGTGAGGCTAAGGAAACCGCGTGGCAATTTGGTGGGGCTAAGGGAGATATTTTTGGAGAGGCTAAGTGAGCCACGTGGCTTTTTGGTGAGGCTAAGAGAGCCATTTTTGGTGAGGCTAAGGGAGCCATTTTGGCGAGGCTAAGGGAGCCATTTTTGGTGAGGCTAAGGGAGCCATTTTTGGTGAGGCTAAGGGAGCCATTTTTGGTGAGGCTAACGAATATGCCACGTGGCTTTGTTTGAGTCTAGGCTAACCTGCTTTCAACGTCTCCTCATCGTAGACGAAATCACGAACGATGAACTTGCTCTCGCGTGCCGTGTTCTTGAACTCGTCAATCACCTTCTTGAAGAGAGTCACAGTGTAGAGGGCATGTTCTCCTTCCTCTGTCAACAGTTTCGACGATCCGGGCACGACCATCGACGAGAGTGTCGCGTACTTTTGCTCCCATTCCTTGGAATTGATTCTGAAAATTTATTTGTTAAGAATCAGCAATAAATTAGGATAATTTACTTTGGCACGACGACGATGACCGTCTGCAAATACTCCGAATTGAGTACAAAGTCCTCGGCCTTGACGAGATCGGCCAAATCCTTGGTCAACAACGATCCGGTCGTCTTTCTGTCCATCGAGGCCAACGCGTTCTTCAAATTGTTGTAGGCCAACGATTTCATTTTCAAATCGTTATCGATTTGAGTGATCTGTTTTCCGATAATCTCGCTGAGCACTTTAAGCGACTGTTTCAACGGATACTTGGCACCTTCCCATTGGAATTTGGTCACGTATGTCTTCATGTCCTCTAAATGAATTGTATTACATCTGGAGGAAACGGGGTGAGACGGGGCTTACTATTTCCAATGACCAGATTCTCGGCTATCTTGCTCTTGTCCTCCTCGAGAACTTCAGTGAAGTATTGCACAAGTTTGCGGATAACTCTGCAAGAAATACGTATTTTTGCGAATTAAAATTGTTTTTTTATGCTCGAAAAGTGCATTTTTAGCTGTTTTTCTTCTTAGCCTCTCCAAAAATGCCACGCGGATTTCTTAGCCTCACTAAACTGGCGGCAGAATCTCTTAGCCTCACCAAAAGTGCCACGTGGATTCCTTAGCCTCACCAAAAATGCCACGTGGATTCCTTAGCCTCACCAAACTCGCGCCCGAATCTCTTAGCCTCACCAAAAAAGCCACGTGGCTTCCTTAGCCTCACCAAAAATGCCACGTGGCTTTCTTAGCCTCACCAAATCTAGCGCTTTTTTAGCTTGAAACCCTACATTTCTCTAGTTTTTTACGCTTCTTATAGTGAAATTTTGAATTTTAAGAGTGATTAGAAGCTCAAAATTCGAATAAAAACCGAGTTTTCTATGATTTTAATCGAAATTTCGCTCGAAAATTGTTTTTCTAGTGAAAAAGCTGTCGCTGCGCATTATTTTCCAGTCTCTTACCCCTCAGCCGAGGTGTCCAACTTGCTCAAATCATCCGAAAGACCGACGAGTTGATCGAGGGTTCCGACCTGCAAAATTAGAGATTTTATATTCTATTAAATCCGAAAAGGCTTACCTTCAAATCGGGAATCAGATATTTGGAGTTGGTCGAAATGTTGCCGGTCGATCGGTTCAGCTTATCCCACGCATCGTTTGCTCCCTTTTCGCCGGGCACCGAAATGAGCCAATATTCGCCGGATGCCGCCGCCGACGACATCTTCCGTTGAGCCTAAAATGGTTTTATTTTTCATTTTAGCACATATATTCACATGAGAAGAGACGAAGAGAGAAGGACATAGCGATAGAGAAAAATAAAATGTAAAAAAGTGAAAAATAGAAATTTTTGGGGCAAAAATTTAAAATGGGGGAAAACGAATGGATATCCTCATTAGTTCAGGAGGATGTTAACTACAAAATTGGAAAAAAATTCCAAAAAACTAGAGAAAAAAGGGGAAAGAGATGGTTGGTTTAAGACTCCTAGGAGAATATAGGAATGTTGGAATCACAGTGGTTAGACTGAAAAAAAGATGGAAAATTTCAAAAAAAAAGTGTCAAATTAAGAGGTTCCAAGGATGAGGGCGACGATCATTCCGTAGAGTCCCAAGACTTCGGAGAAGATAAGAATAAGGATCATTCCGACGAAGAGACGTGGCTGTTGGGCGGTTCCGCGGACTCCGGCGTCTCCGACAATTCCGATGGCGTATCCGGCTCCAAGACCACAGAGACCACAGGTGAGACCGGCGGCCAAATGAGCGAATCCCTTGTTCAGATCGTATCCCTGACTGGCGGCCGTCACTTTTCCCTTCAACACCATCGCCACGACGAGACCGTAGATACCGATGATACCGGCCATAATGACGGGGATGACGGATTTCATGATGAGCTCCGGACGCATCACTCCCATTGAGCAGATTCCGACTGCCGATTTGGCGGTTCCGTAGGCGGCTCCCAAGACGGTGAAGATTTGGGCGGACGCGGCACCCATGTAGCCGAAGAATGGGGCGTAAGCGGCGCGCTCGGCGGTTTCCAAATCGTACGACATTTTTTTTAGGCTGCAATTTTTTGGTATGAGGTGAGTTTGCAGGTAAAAGAAGATAAGAGAACGAAAAAAGAGCGAAGAAAATAGGAAAAAAGAACGAAAATTGAGCAAAAAATCGAAAAATAAGACAAATTGATTTCTTAGCCTCACCAAAATTGCCACGTGGCTTTCCTTAGCCTCACCAAACTCGCAGCTGAATTCCTTAGCCTCACCAAAAATGCCACGTGGATTTCTTAGCCTCACCAAAAACAGAAAAATTGAATTTTAAGCTTTTTTCGCTATTTTTAAGCCAAATTTTTGGAAAATTGAGTTTTTAAATGAAGAATCAACTAGAATTTTGCAAAAATATTTATTTCTGTTTGAATTTTTAATTTTTAAACGAGATTTCTCTTTTTGCAAAAAAATATAAAAATTGAACAAAAAATGCATTTTTTGCAATTTTTTCAAATTCTGAAGACTTCTAGACAAATTCTCACCACCTTCCGGCTGAAAAGAGCCCGATCCCAACGTGTTCCAGACAGATTCAACGACGTAAACACAACGAAATCCAACGAAAAATCCGAAACTTTATAGCATTGAATTGGGTTGTTTCGAGGCCCAGAATCAATGACTAAAATAGAGATACAAGATCGATTTTCGGTCTTTGCGGCCACCCGCTCTTGCCTCTTGCCAATTCTTTCGGTCGCGCGTGGCGAGACCCCACGAGAGAAACTCTCTCGTGCGCCTTTCAACTCTCGTGTCTGCGTCTCTTCGCGCGCCAGTTGATCTCTCGCCAAGGGAGCGGAGGCAAGTTTGAAATTCCAAGGAAAATGAGATTATTTCGGAGAAAAAAGGTTTTCGGTGTAAAAATTTGAGAGAAAAATCAGAAAATCAATTAAAATAGCTAAAAAAACAAAAATAAACGTACTGCTCGCCAGGTACGAACGATATCCGCCACGATGAACATTTCTTTTGGCTGTTTGGAAGGGAAATGGGTTCTAAAAATGAATAAAATTGGAGAAATTATAGAAAGGAGTGGGGTAAATACGTGGAAAATTATAGTTTTTCATATTTTTTTTGAATTTTTTGAAAATTGAAAAAAAAAGTTTTTAGAAGTCTAAACAAATGAAGTTTGGGTTACTGTATCTTAAAGGCGCATGACCCATTTCGGCTCGAGACCCGATAACATGTTATCTAGCAGAATAACGACCTCATTTTTCAGTCTAGATGCTGAGAAATAGGAAAGCTGAAAAATGACCCCTACCGTAACCAATATTGTAACCGGTATGTCTCCGTTCCGAGAAGAGATAAAAAAAATTTGTCAACTAATAAAATGTTTAGCTTAATATGAACACAATTTTATTCCTGATTGTTTGAAACAAACTTTCTTGTCGAAAAAATTTTGTTTTGAAAATGCAAATTTCAAATTTTTTGAAAACACATCTTCAAACATGTATATCTTTGTTACAGTAAGAGATACAAAAAAGTTGTCAACTAACAAAATGCTCAGCTTAATATGAGCAATATTTTATAAGTTGACACTTTTTTGATACCTCTTACCGTAGTCGAGTTATACCCTTTCAAAGATAACAAAAAAGAGTTTCAAGGGTCCCCTAGTCCGAGAGGAGTACACAACTTTCTAGAAAAATCTGAGAGCATGGAACCCTTACAAAATACCTCCCAATCAACTTTATATGTCAAAATCAAAAATCCTCTATTAAAAGGGCACCCTTTATGAAAACTATTCTGGGAAGTAGGTGATTTTCAGTATATTGTTGAAAATGATGGTTCATATTATGTTAACTAATATTGAAAATAAATGGATAAAACTTCAATTGAAACTTTTTTTGAAAGTGCTGCAAAACTTTTGTTACAAGATAATACGTTCAGACCAGAGTTGTATGGAATCCAAATTCCGGGTTTCAAATTCCATTTTAAAAATTTTGTCCAAATTCCAAATTCCAAATTCCATTTTGAACAGTAAAAAAATTCCAAATTCCATGTGAAATCGAGAAAATTTTTAAAAAAAACCCCTCTAAAAATACACAAATTTCATCAAAAATTTTGATTTTTTTCAAATTTTTCGAAAACCGCTAGATTTTGTCCAAATTCCAGATTCCAAATTTCATATTCCAGGTTTTTTTCTGTTCAAATTCCAAATTTCAGAACTGGAAATTTTCATTCCATACAATTCTGGTTCAGACAGAGAGTACTGCAACTACCCCATATCTCCCATTTCCCTGCAAAACAGTCCTTTCCCCCCAGTAATCCTCTATTTACCGCATTCCATCCCCCCCCCCCCGTAGTAATGGCTACTTGTCCCCTTCTTCTTGTGTTGGTGGTCCCTAAAAGAATACGAATACAAGGTCACCATTCCCTTTATTGAATTGTAAGTGGGTTGTTTAGGGGGACCACCTACCAACTCCCCCTCTCCGAATACACCGATATGATCTTTCTCTCTCAAGGACATTCTTCTTTTGGTAGGTACTATTGGTGTCTCCCATTTCGATTCGCTTATTTATATATTGATTTAGATAGTACTTTTTGGGTCTAGGGTTCAAGTTTTAAATTTTTAGAATGAAATTTAGTTTCCAAAAACATCTCAGATCGGTAATTATAGGCAAGACTACGATTCTGAATCATTTTAAAATAATACTCTAACTTTAAGCGGTTCTATCTCAATTATCTTTGAAGCTATCACAAAAGGTTCAACTAATAAAATATTGCTCATTTTAAGCTGAACATTTTGTTAGTTGACACCTTTTTTCTATCTCTTATGGGGACGGAGATATACCGGTTTGAAAATAACAGTATATATGTTTTGGTGAGGCTAAGAAAACCACGTGGCATTTTTGGTGAGGCTAAGAATTTTTTGGTGAGGCTAAGAGGTTCAGCTGCGAGTTTGGTGAGGCTAAGAAAGCCACGTGGCACTTTTGGTGAGGCTAAGGAATTTTTTGGTGAGGCTAAGAGATTTGATTGGCGACTTTGGTGAGGCTAAGAAAGCCACGTGGCATTTTTTGGATAATTCTAAAAATCCATTCCCCTTGTGTCATTTTTTCCAACTGGAATTCTAAAATTCCTTTCTCCAAATTCTGGTATTCTACCACGTGTCAACCCCTCTCTATTTACCCTGCCATTCAAGAAGTAAACATCAGAAATTAACAATTCTGTTGTTACTGTTTCCCCCTTCGAACTGACGTCATCTCTCTTCCAAATAGTTTTATTATCCTCCTCCTCCTCCCCTCCCTTTTCCTCTTCATCATCGGGTTAAATCATGAATTCGGAAATAAAAGGAAGAAGAAGGGCGATGAAGTGAATAACAATAAACATATAATTAAATAGAGATTTGCTAAAAAGATAATAATATGCAACATTTTATTTTGGAAGCATTCGTTTTCACACCTCATTTGGTTTTAGTGGAAATTTTTAGATAATTAGCAAATTTTTAGAAAGAAAAACTAGATTTTTTTTTAATGTATGAAATATGGACTTTTTTTCGGCTATTTTGAAAGATAAAATCCTTTTTAAAAATTGAATTTTTTCCAAAATCGGATTTTCCAAAAATTTCCAAGTTTTTCCAAAAATGGCTAAATTGATTTTCCATTAGTGAAGTTTAGAATTTTGTTGGGCTTATCAATTACTGTAAAGATTAGATTTTCTTATTCTTTTCAGTTAGATAATTCCTTACTTTAAGTAATAATTTTGGGGAGGCTAAAAAATCCACGTGGATTTTTTGGTGAGGCTAAGGAAAATATGGTGCGGATTTTGGTGACGCTAAAAAATCCACGTGGTTTTTAGTGAGGCTAAGCAAACTACGTGAAAATATCCAGTACACTTCAAAAAGAAACCAGCTCAATTCAAATCTTACAGAATCTCATTTTTGTGAATTCACAGTTTCATAAAAAAAAATATTGAAAAAATTGTATAATTTTTAGAAAAACTAAAATTTTCAAATGTTCATCATTATCACAGAAATTAGTCAAAATATTTATCTTCAACTGTATATATCTAAAAAATCGAATTTTTTTCTGATTCAGACTAGCTTTGTACAAATTAGTTTCAAATTTCAAAAAATTCTTAAATTTCTAAAACTTCTACAAAAACCATGATTTTCAATTTCTAATCATTATTGCCGAAATTAGTCAAAAAATATACCTTCAACTGTATATATCTAGAAAATCGAATTTTTTTCAATTCAGACCATTAGCTCCTCCTTCCAGGAGTAGTACCTAGTAGGTACAAATTACCCACAATTTTCGAATCCTCTTCCTTTTTTCCTCTCCAAAATCCTTCACTCATCCACCTGTTGTCCCTCCCTTTCTTTGATTCCATGTTCAATTTCCCATACAACTTTCCCTATTCCACCGGTCAGTCACCCAGATACCTCCGTCCGTCCCCCGAAACAGACAGCAGACAAAAGAAAAGCAGAGACAATAATCGAAATCTGTTGGTAGTCGTGGTGGTGCGTCATTCGGATCGTCCATCGGCATCCATCCATCCGTTCCATTTCTCTCTCTTCGGAGGAATAGCCACTCTGTATATACAACACATTACTTCTCTCTCTCTCTCTCTCTCTCTCTCTCTCTCTCTCTCTCTCTCTCTCTCTCTCTCTCTCTCTCTCTCTCTCTCTCTCCGCCCCCAATTTGCATTCGGAATAGAAGGAGAGGAGACTATAGACCACCCAGCTACAGCTACGTTTCATTTTTGTATACTAAATACTTTTTAGAAAGTTTAGTCCCCATTTTTGGAATCAGATCGGTTCAGTTAAAAAGTGTCTTTTTGTAAAATCCAAATATCTTGATTTCCAAGAGAGCTATCAAAAAACTGATAACTAGTGAGTTGCTCAGCATTAAATTTCCTATATTTTATTAGTTGACCATATTTTGATAGCTATAAAACCAACAAAGTTATCAAAATTTGAAAAAAACATTTTTGAGTCAAGCTATCAAAAGGTGTCTTTTCGTAAAACTAAGATATCTCAATTCCCAAGTAAGCTATCAAAAAGTAGTTAACTAAGAAGTTGCTCAGCTTTAGATTTCCTATATTTTGTTAGTTGATAATTTTTTGATAGCTATAAAACCAACAAAGTTATCAAAGTTTGAAAAAATCAAAAAAAAATTTCAAATCCATTTTTCTCAATTCCAAGTCAAGCTATCAAAAAAAGATAAACCAACCAAAAATAGCTCTTTTTAAGCTGAGCAGCCCCCAATAAACCCTATATGTCTATCTCCTCTCTAGCCCAAGTTTTTTCTGCCAAAATCGATTAATAACCCCCTCCCCTACCTATTTTTCTCAAAATCACTTCTTGTTTTCTTCTTTCTCTCCCTACAGGGTGGTTTCCGAGTGGTGTCATTAATCTTTTTTCTTCTTCTCTATTTCCCCCAAAATGTTTCAATTCTTCTTCTTCTTATTCTGATCTATCTTACACACACCTTGAATTTCCAATATATTTTGGAAACTTACCTATTCTAGGTGTCATCTATAGTTTTAATTAGGTCAGGCAACAACTTGGAATTTCATGTTTTCGGGTATTTCAAATTTTATAGGTCTTTAGAAAAAAGAATTTCGTGTTTTTGGGAAATTTTTGAAATATTTCATAGGTCTCTAAGATTTGTACTCTTTCTGGACAACTAGCTGTGATTAAGCTTCTCATGCTAAAATTGACAAAAATATTTTTTTGAATTATCTCAGGCTACGGCTTTAAAAATTGTTTTCTAGATTATAAACAGTATGCTGATTTCAAAAATAACATAAGATTTTTTACGAACATTTGTTTTGTTTTTTGAAAAATTAAAATTTTTGAAAAAAATTTCGAAAATTTCGAAAAAAAATTTTTCTGAATTTTTTGAATATTTTAGCGCATATTATAGAGCGCTGTAAGTTTAGTGTATACAAAAGTTTTCAAAGCTTTTCGATCACTACAAGTCGAGTTATGCGCATTTGAAACTTCTAACCGCTACGCGACCGTGTCGCGCGGTCGAAATTCTAACTTTGCTCAAATCGACTGTAAATGTTTTTTCCGGTGTAGTTTTTGTGGACAACTTCAGCTCGAAAATTTAAATAATTTTCCTAGAAAAATATTTTTTTTTTGAGTTTTCTTAATTTTTAGCATTTCAAGAATTTTCGGTATTTTATAATTTTCCGACAATTTAAGGAAGGTAGATTTTTAAGACATCTATTAGGCTTAAAAAAACTTCGATTAAGACCCATAAACCTATAAAAAAGCGATTTTTTCTAGTCTACCACCAAGGTTAAGCCTCAATTTGTCTCTCCCCACTATCGCCTTTTTATTCTTTTATTTCCACTTCTCAGTTGTCATTCATCGATTAAATTTTACTACCTCCTCTCCTCCTTTTCCTTCAACAATTCCTACCGTTGATTCCAAAACATTTGCATGGATGCATATCTATTTCTTCTTTCTTCTCTTTCTTCTATTCGACCTTCAACAAGTCCTCCCTCCGATCCATTTCTCTAATCCTCTCTATCCCCCCTTTTGACATCAAACCGATCAAAACCGTACTACCACCCCCCATCTACCTTCGTCCATTTTCAACTCCAATTACCTCTGTCTTCTTCTTCTTCTCTTTTTTCTAACGTTCAAAAAGAGAGAGTGTTCACTTTTTTGAATTTCTTAGTTTTTAAGGGTGTACGGTAGCTAGAATTTTCGAATTTTTTTTTGATGTTTTGGAAATTGGGGTTTTAAGGGTATACTGTAGCTAGTTTTAAAAAAATTTTTTCAGCTTGAACGTCAAAAAAAGTATCTTATCTTGCCAACTAACCTTTTTTGCAATTCTAAAATTCATAATTATTGTGAAACGTGGCATTTTTTTCTACATTTTTTTTCTTCCTCGGATTCCAATGTCTTCTCTTGCCTTTTTTCTAAAAATAATTAGTTCCTAAGACCTTAAAATGATTAGTCTTGGTAAGTATCTCATTTGATCATCTTTAAATTTTAAATCTTTAATTTTTTAACTAAAAAAGAGACAAAAATCATTTTTCATTCATCTTTGATAGTTCAACGACCTCCTCTCTTACTCATGGTTTCCTTGTCGATTGAAGGTCATCCCCGACTTCTGTAACACTTCACTGACTTCTCACTTTTACAAGAACACTCTAATTAATAGGCACTTTTTGTTTAAATAATTATTAGATAAGTGCTTTCTTTAACAGTTTTGGTGAAGCTAAGAGAGCCACGTGGCATTTTTGGTGAGGCTAAGAAAAATGTGGTGAGGCTAAGGAATCCTCGTGGCAGTTTTGGTGAGGCTAAGGAAAATGTGCTAGAGATTTTGGTGAGGCTAAGAGAGCCACGTGGCATTTTTGGTGAGGTGCGAAAAGGAAGGATTTTTTAGAATGCGTATAACTCTGGAATGGGTTGATGGGTCTGGATGAAACTTGGACATCATATAAAGGATTGAATGTAGTATCTTTTGAACAAAAAATTTCAAATTATTGGTTTTTAAATATCGATGATTTTTTGAGTTGAATCACTAACTATTGTTTTGGTGAGGCTAAGAGCCTCAATTTTAGTGATTTTGGCAATATTGAAATCAAGTTTCTCCTCTTCAAAATCGTAATCATTTCTGTATTTAAACCCAACTTCCGACGGAAATAAATAGTTTAACACCTTTCTCCTCTCTCTCTCTCTTTCTAATTCAAGTACCTCTCTCTCTCTCTCGAATTCCGTTGCGAAATTCGCTCTGAAAACCGGATGACCCTTGTCTCCGCCCCCTTTCCACTATGTTTTCTCTTTTTTTTTGGTTCCTCTCACTTGTCCTCTTCTCGTGCCTCTCTCTACCAACCAACTTCTACTAACTACATACCTTTCTATTGATTTTTTGTTGTCTTCTTTTTCTTCTTCTGACAACACGATGCAAAATGTATGATATCTTTTTTTGAAAAAGTGTGCTCTTTTAATAGGGGTCTACTGGAGCTTCAAAAGTTTGTGGGACAAATTGAAACTTTTTGTCAGTTAAAAAAAAATTTTTTTTCCTCAGAAAATTTGGAATTTTTGTGTACTCCTTTTGGACTATTTACCTTTTTTTTTAAAAACAAGCTTTTTCTATCCAGAACCCAAAAAAAATTTTTTTTTTGAAAATTTGAATTGTTAATTTTTTAAAATCATATTTTCAAAGTGGTATATCTCCGCTATGGTAATAGCTACAAAAAAGTTGTCAACTAACAAAATGTTCAGCTTAACATGAGCAATATTTTATCAGTTGATTCTTTTTTGATACCTTCAACTGTTATAGAGTTATACCCTTTCAAACCCAACTATCTAAAATTAAAAAGGCGACTTTTGAAATTTTTTATCGATTAAAAATTTTTTTAGAAAGTTCAGAGTTTTTTGTTCTCCTTTTAAACTATTAGCCTGATTGATTAAAAATACCAAGAGTTTTTTCTTGTCAAAAAAAAATTTTCTTTGAAAAATTGAATTTTAAATTTTTTTTAAAATTATACTTTTTTTGTCCTAGTCCAAAAGGAGTACCAAACTTTCTGAAAAATTTTTAACCTTAATTTAATATTTATATAGTTTCTCTAGACATTTCCACAAATAAAAATAAAAAATCCCCTATTAAAAGAGCACCTTTCCTTAAATTCCCCCTTCCCCCTTCCAATCCCCCTATTTTCAGCGTCGAATGTCAGAAACGAATGAAATCGGTCGGAAAGGATCCCTTTTCCTTTCGATTCTTCTCTCATTCATTGGAGCTGGTCTCTCAATCGCCGCTATTCTCACTCCCTCATGGCAAATTGTGAATCTTCGAGAATATGGATCAATTCATGAACATGGTCTATGGTTAGACTGTACAAGACACTCTCGTGATGGAAATCACATTCTTCAAAGGTTTTTTAATAGAAGGGCATGCCCTTATAAAAGAGAGTTTTAGATATGCGACGATCACCGAGCCACTTCACTGCGTCTACAAATTCGATTATGATAAGTATTCGGGAACTTTCGAATTGGAAGATGATAATAGTCCGGTTGGAGAAGTCAATCGACACAAATTCTATGGTGGGTAGATGACACGTGGATAATTGAATAGAGCTCGTTGAGAGCTTTCAGAAAAGTATAGTCATGCCTAGATTTGAAAATATGACTTTTTCGGTTTTTTGAATCCAAAAAGCTACCGTAACCCAGTCAGATTTTCTCCAAACTAGTTTTCATTTTGATTTTCGGAATCAGCAAGTTATTCCGGTTCAGAAAAGTACCCACAAGCCTATATTCCAATGGTTTCAAGTTTTGACCTACCATGCGCCTTTAAAGTGGTAGGACCTAAAAATCAAATTTCTTGGAATATAGGCTTGTGGGTACTTTTCTGAACCGGCTTAGTTAGCTGATTCCGAATCTTTAAAAATTTTTGAGTTTGCACAAAAATTCATCAAGATACGGTAGAAAATGCAATTTCGTGGTGGGACCCAAAAATCGAAATTTATTGGAACCTAGTCATGATTATACTCATTCGAACCGTCTTAACTTGCTGATTCCGAAAATACTATTTTCGAAGTTGAAACCCAAAAATTGACTGGGTTACGGTAGAAAATATTTTTTGCCTTGGTCAAAACAAAAAAATTTTTTTCAATATGAAACTTCTTCTAAAAATAAAATTGCAGGATGGCACACATCAACTCTAATCCTTCTCGGCTTCGCCCTTCTCACCACGGGACTCTCCACTTTCATCGGCGCATGTGCCTGCTGTCACTCATCTCTCGCCCTATTCTTCTGTATAATTACTCTGATCACAAGTGAGTCATATTTGAAATGAAATGGAAAAAGGATTTGAATGACTCATAGGGAAAACCCCCGAAAGAGAACCGGTTTTTGAATCATAATAATTTCGGAGGAAAATTTTTTTTGAAATTTCCTAACCACTCTAAAACTACCGTATCTTGGCTATATTTGATCGAATGAATTTTCACCTAGATATTCGTAATTAGTTCGTTTTCCCCGTTCAGAAAAGTATAATCAAGCCCTGGTTTAAAATTTTCGATTTTTCGACTTTTCTCACTCGAAAAACCTACCGTAATCCAGACAGTTTTGCGTCAAACCTTTTTTCATCGAGATATTCAGAATCAGCTTGTCATTCCGGTTCAGAAAAGCACCCACAAGCCTATATTCCAAGCAATTTCAATTTTGACCTACCATGCGCCTTTGAAGTCGTGATGAGACCCAAAAATCAAAAATTTTGGAATATAGGCTTGTGGGTACTTTTCTGAACCGACTTGATTAGCCGATCTTGAATTTTTGAAAATTTTTGAGTTTGAACAAAAATTCACCAAGATACGGTAGAAAATGTATTTTCGTGGTGAGACCAAAAACCTGAAAATTCAAAGTTATTGTAATCCAGTCATGATTATACTCATTCAAACCGGCTTGACGAGCTAAATCCAAAAATATTACTTTCAAGTTCAAAACTCAAAAATTGGCCGAATTACGGTAGAAAATGTAATCGATGATTACGGTAGCTCATCACAAAATCTTCCGAAATATGTCATGATTATACTTTTCTGAAAGCTCTCAACGCCCTGAATCCAAATCTAAAACTTTTTCAGCTCTCCTCTCCGCTATCGCAGAAGGAATCTTCTTCTTCTTCTCGCATCGTGCCGATAATCGATTCATCAAGGGAATCGTCGGAACCTATGAGCAACGTGTTGGAACTGCTTTCTTCCTTCAAATGGCAGCTGCTTTCTGTCATGGATTCTCGTTTTTAATTGCAATGCTTTTCACTTATTTTTCAATTACTGGAGCATCGGATTCCGATGGTTTCAGTATTCAGAGATCCAGTCGAACGAATGTTACCAATATTGGACGGTGAGTTTTTTTTTGTTTTTATAGATAATAGAAAATAAATGAAAGATTTGGAATCAGCGTAAAAAATAGGTTTAGAAAAGTATAATCATGACCATATTCTGAAAACTTTGAGTTTTTGGGTCCCGCCACGAAAATGCATTTTCTACTGTAACTTAGTCAATTTTGAGTTTCAAGACATCATAAAAATATGGTTAAGATTAGCTCATCAAGGCGGTTCGAATGAGTATAATCATGACTAGGTTACGGTAATTTTCAATTTTTCGATTTTTGGGTCTTACCACGAAAACACATTTTCTACCGTAACTCGGTCAATTTTAGGTTTTAAGTTTTGAAAAAAAATATTTCTGAAATTAGCGTATTAAGACGGTTCTAATGAGTATAATCATGACCATATTCCACACATTTTCGATTTTTGGGTCTTACCACGAAAACACATTTTCTACCGTAACTCGGTCAATTTTAGGTTTTAAGTTTTGAAAAAAATATTTCTGAAATTAGCGTATTAAGACGGTTCTAATGAGTATAATCATGACCATATTCCACACATTTTCGATTTTTGGGTCTTACCACGAAAACACATTAAAATTCAAATTTATCAGAATATAGGTTTGTGGGTACTTTTCTGAACCGGAATGTCTTGCTGATTCCAAATTTCCTATTTTCAATCACCCTAGATTACTGTAGCCCCTGAAAAATCTCTTTTTTCCATTCAAGATTCGAAAACTGCAGATCGATCGAATTCGACGCTCCGTTGATGTATCCACCACAGACACCAATTTCCGGATTCCGAGCAGCAAGCTATTTGGATGAGAAACCAGTGATTGCCGAGAGTATGCCAGAACTTGGACAGAAGTATGATTTTCTACCGTAATTTTGAAATTTCGGTTTTTTGATCTCACCTTTTCTACCGTAACTCTGTCAATTTTTGGATTTAAAACACAAAAAATATATTTCCGGAATCAGCATGGAAAGACGGTTTGAATGAGCATAATCATGACTATATTCCGATCATTTTTCATTTTTCGGTCCTATCACTTTAAAGGCGCATGGTAGGTCAAAATTCAAAATGATCGGAATATAGGCTTGTGGGTACTTTTCTGAACCGGAATGACTTGCTGATTTCGAAAATTAAAAGGAAAACTAGTTTGGATCAAGATCCACCGAGATACTGTAGTTTTCCTAATTCCAGAGGTGCTTACCCATCAAACGACTTCCTCTCATCAAGAATCCGCCGAAAAAGTGAGACATGTGTCTAGATATCCTTCTTTTTCTGAATCTCTTTCTGTGCCTTTGCCCTTATATTAGAGGACTTTTTCCCATTCACTTCCTAAATTGAAATCTCAATTCTGATGACATCACTACTATTTTTTTTATATTATGCATTTTATTTCTTATTTTTTTCTGACTTTCTTCTTATAATGCTCAAATGTGAATTTCGATTTGAAAAAAAAATTAATTGATTCAATGAAATAAAAATATGGAAATTTTGGAATATACATTTGTTTCTTAGCCTCACCAAAAATGCCACGTGGATTCCTTAGCCTCACCAAAACTTAAGTATCGTTGATTTCAAACCGGTATATCTCCGTCCCCAGAAAAGATAGAAGAAAGATGTCAATTAACAAAATGTTAAGCTTAAAATGAGCAATATTTTGTTAGTTAAAACCTTTTTGATAGCTTCGAAAACAATTGAGATAGAGCCGCTTGAAGTTAGAGTTTTATATTAAAATGATTTAAAATGTTTGAAATGATAAATATTTTAAGTTGGAAAAAAAAGATTTATTCTGGTTTTAATTTAATTATCTCTTATTTTCACTGATCATTATTTAACAATTGTCAGTTGGTCCATAGAAGAATAGTGACAGATCCAAATGGAGTGACATTGGGGAATGTAGCCTGAGCATCAGTGGCATCTTCTGGTGCATATCCGAAATGAATGACTAGTTTATCGTTTTTTCGTTCTCCAGAAGTACGAATAACAGTTAATTTCTTTTTTTCTGATGGATTAATGAATCCAAAAACTGGAGTGATACGGTAGTCTTTGTTATTTGACGATTTGATTTTAAAGATGATTCTCTTTGTTCCTTCATTGAAAAGTGTGTGGGTAGAGGTTCCTCCAGTGGCTCGAACCAGGCAGTTAGATGGATTGACGGTCAGAGGATTTTTGATCTCTTTTGTCAAATTCATCCAAAGTTTGAGTGGTTTCAGATTACTTCTCCATATTAAACAGATATCAATTAGGCAGTAAATAATCGTTTGGATGGATAACACAGTAATATTTGTAGCACTCTTCTGAATTTATAAGAACCATAAGACAGTGAAAATTTCAAAATATTAAGAAAATCGAATTTTTATTTGAAAAAGACAATTATTCCGTAAGTTTAGCACGTTTTCCAACTCGTTTGTACTGGAAACGTGGAAATAGGGATTCCCAATCATTTCTGTTCGATTTCTTTTCGGAAATTTCCGAAAAATTAAACTTTTTAGAAAAAAATTCGATTTTTTAAATATTTTGAAATCCTAACTGTCTTATATAATTGACAGGGAAAAGGAGAACTAACCGGTAGATTACTGTAGGTGATCAGTACTTTATAAACCAATGGAACGCTGAGCAATGGAATAAAAATGAGAATATTATATTCAATTCCGAATCTCGTTCCTTCTCCACTAGTTAGTACTACGGTAAGTATGATTGCCATGAGAATAATATAATGGTTTTCTGCCTGAAAAAAGGGAAATTAAGGGGATAATTAGGTTTTTAGTCCAGAAAAATAGATTTCTGAGGCATTTTCAGAAAACAGAAAAGTGTCAAATCCAAATGATAATGACTAAATTTCAGTTTTTTTCAGTCAACTTTTTTTCAGCAGAAAAACAAAGAAACATACTGTTTTTATTCCATTCCAAGTGATCACAATAACAAACATTGAAAAAACAATGATTCCAATAGTTTCGATCGTCAATTTCCTTCGATCACCAATCAAAAGATCGGCTGGATCATTTCCATTGAATTTCGATGCCTTCCATAGCATGCTCATCATTAGAACAAATGTCAATCCGGTTGCATAAACAAGAATGAAAATGGGAATGAGGAATTCAATTTTAAAAGATATAACATACAGAAAGAAGAGAAATAACAAAGTGATATGAGCAATACATTGGGAAGCAGGTAAAAATAGAAATCGTTGGAAAATACATGACATTTTGGGGGAAGGAGGGGTTGGATCAATAGCAGAGTGCGTTGAGCCTCTTATAGTCCAGAGAGACACTCTGAAACACTGCGTTGCGGTCGCGTCACGGTTTAGTTTGAAAACACCAAAACTGCAATTTGTTTTAATTAGTCGAAAAATATGTCAAAAAAATGGAAAAATTTTTTTTTTTTTTTAAATTTTTCGAAATTTCAAATTTTTTAGTTGTATGATAAACGTGATTAAAAAACTAAGAAACGCGATGTGATTTTTGTATTTTAGGATCATGGCTTCTTTCAAAAAATCTCTCCTTTTTTCTAGTAAAAGTAAAAAGTGCGTTTTCATTCGAAAAATTGTTTATTAGACAAATTATGAAAGTGATATCAATACAGATTATACTTTTAGTCATACTATTAAGATATCAGTTTAATTTTCTCCACTCTTCTTTTAATGGATAACTGTCAATAAGTGAACAATCGAATAGTGACACTTCCAAATGGAATAACATCGGGGAATGCGATTCGAGCATCAATGGTATCTTCTGGTGCATTGGCAAAATGAATGACTAGTTTATCGTTTTTTCGTTCTCCAGAGGTACGAATAACAGTTAATTTCTTTTTTTCCAATGGATTAATGAATCCAAAAACTGGAGTGATACGATAGTCTTTGTTATTCGACGATTTGATTTTATAGATGATTCTCTTTGTTCCTTCATTGAAAAGTGTGTGGGTAGAGGTCCCTCCAGTGGCTCGAACCAGGCTGTTTGATGGATTGATGGTCAGAGGATTTTTGATATCTTCTGTTATATTGAGCCAAAATAAAATTGGTTTCAGCTCACTTCTCCATATCAAATAGATATCAATCAGACAGTAAATAATCGTTTGAATGCAGAAAATGAGTGTGGCAATAGCTTCACCCTGAATTTTTAAACTAGATAATTTTTCTAAATCAATAGAAAGAACTTACCGTTGTATTGTTGTAGGTAATCAATACTTTATAAACCAACGGAGCGATGAGCAATGGAATAAAGATGAGAATATTGTATTCAAGTCCAAATCTGAATCCTTCTCCACTTGATAGTATCATAACAAGTATAATTGCCATCAGGAAATAATTTCTGTTTTCTGGCTGAAAAAAAGAGGTTAGAGGGTTAATTTTCAGCGAAAAAAATTCGAAAAAAAATGAGTGATCAGAATGTGGTTTTCAGACATTTTAAGGCTAAAAAGAGCTTTTTTGAACGTTACTAGTTGAGTTTTGATTCATTTTTCATAATTTTAGCGCCTCTTTTAAACATATATATTTCAGCAGTTTAAAAATATCCGGGAGCCAAATGAAACTAACCATTTGAATGCCATTCCAAGTGATTGCCATAACAAACATTGTAAGAACAAGGATTCCGATAGTTTCAAACGTCAATTTCCGTCGATCACCAATCAAAAGATCCGCCGGATCGGCACCGTCGAAATTCAAAGCTTTCTTTATCATTCGAATAAATTTCAGAAAGACCAAGGCGTATGGGAAGAGGCAGAAAGCAACTCCGAAGATAATTTCATGTTCTTTTATTTCTGGATCAAGAAAAGAAAAGAGATAAGAGAGATATAGAAGAAATATAGTTAATTGGGCAAAAACTTGAGAAGCTGGTATGAATAGAAGTTTTCCGAGAATACGTGGCATTTTTTCAGTGGATCGATAGATGGGTGCACTGTGAATGAATGTATCCCTTGAGTCTATGGACGCTCTGAAACTGACTGCGTTGCGGTCGCGTTGCGGTTTCGTTTTGAAAACACCAAAACTGTAATTTGTTTTAATTAGTCAAAAAAAATGCCAAAAAATGAAAAAATTTTTTTCGATTTTTTTTCAAATTTTTAAAACATTTTTTCATATACTGATGACCAGTACTGTAGGTTTGACCTCACCAAACGTCTTTTTTCTGTAACTTATTTTGTGGATCGAATAGAACGGAGATCATCTTTTTCCAACAATTTTTAGTTGTATTGTTAATTTTACAACTAATTAAAAAACGATTCATTCAATTTACATTATAGTTCATTTTCATCATTCAAAAACTCTCTAAATCTAGAGAAAAACGATTTAGTTTGGCCCGTCTCTTTGTATTTCTGTTCCATCAACTTCCAATCAATCGAAGAATCTGCAATTTCGACCCAAGTAGTGAAAGTTTCAAGTCGACATTTCCAGATGAAATAGATATCGATTAGGCAATAAACAATCACTGTGATAATGATTGGATGGAAGGACACGTAGTCCTGAAATAAAATTTAAGTTTGTCTGACTGAAAAAAAAAGAAAAAACAAACCCCATTGAGATATTTCAAAACTATATGAGAAATCGGAATAGATAAAATTGGAATAAAGATAAGGCAATTGTATTCAATACCGTATTTCACTCCTTCTCCACAGATTAACACCTCGATAAATAGTACTGTTGGCAGAAGAATCAGCAAGTTTTCGAACTGCAATTTTTAATTTTTAAAAAATTAAAAATAGGTAATATGTAACTTACAATTAAAGGTCGAAACCAACTGACCACGATAATTCCAACCGAAAAAACAAGAATTCCGATAGTTTCCATTGTCATTTTCATTCTGTTACATTCAATTAATCGAACATGTTTCTTCCCATCGTATCTCCATCCATACCAATATAAAGCTAAGAGTTTGGATATCATGATGAACAAAAAAGTGAATAGGAAAAATCCGAAAAAAATATATTCATCCAAATCTATCACTTTTTGAAAGATCAGAACAATAATAGCCACGTCAGCAGCTATTCGAGAAGGTGACAGGATGAGGAATGGTTTGAAAATGTTGCTCATTTAAATAGAAAATTGAATAAGCTTTGTGGAAAAGGAAGAAGACTTTGAATACAACGCGACCGCAACGCAGTGACTGCGTTTCAGAGTGTCTTTGGACTCAAAGAACACCCTTCTATCGATCGCTTTCGTGGATTCCTTAGCCTCACCAAAACACTCCTCTCTGCCCTTAGCCTCACCAAAAATGCCACGTGGTTTCCTTAGCCTCACCAAAGTCGACAATCATATTTCTTAGCCTCACCAAAAATGCCACGTGGCTCCCTTAGCCTCACCAAAGTCGTCAATAATATTTCTTAGCCTCACCAAAAATGCCACGTGGCTCCCTTAGCCTCACCAAAGTCGACAATCATATTTCTTAGCCTCACCAAAAATGCCACGTGGCTCCCTTAGCCTCACCAAAGTCGTCAATCATATTTCTTAGCCTCACCAAAAGTGCCACATGGATTCCTTAGCCTCACCAAAAATGCCACGTGGATTCCTTAGCCTCACCAAAACTGCCACGTGTCTTCCTTAGCCTCACCAAAAATGCCACGTGGCTTCCTCATCAAATTTTTTTGTTTTAACCTTTATGCTGAAAAAAAATTATTCAGATTTTTTTTTCGAACAATCGAAACAAATAATGATGTGTCCAGGGATCCCGACAACTTTCAGTGTATTAGTCTTTTGCTAAATCCTTTCTCTTTTTCTTCTCTTTTTCGTTTAGAAAAGAGAAAAAAAATAGTTTGTGAAAAGAAATCCTCTCTTTCTACGGTAGTCACAAAGCTCACGGAGGGGGATAATCCGGTCTTCCTACTCAAATGTCACTGGTCCCCCTTCTTCTTCCCCTTCTCCTCTAAGAAGAGAAGAAAGTTTTCTCACGTTCATTGACCTACTTTTCCCGTAAAAGATTAGCCGTTGAAGAGAGAGGCCCTTCATTTTGAAGGCCACGCCCCCTATTTTTTCATAAGTTATGATGCTGCTTTGTGGTGAGGCGCCGATTTGTAGAGTCTGCGGGGATCGTGCGTCAGGTTTGTTGTTATAACTCTAGAAGGAGTAGGAATAGAGAAAAAGTGTCAACTGATAAATTGCTCAGCGTTAAATTTTACACATTTTGTTAGTTGACAACATTTTTTTAGCTTTGTTAGTTATAGAGATATAGGTGCTCAAAGTTATTATATCTATTTTGTCAAATAACTCAAAAAGTAGTAGCGCTAGAAAAAAGTTGTCAACTAACAAAATGTGTAGAATTTTACGCTGAGCAATTTATCAACTGACACTTTTTTCTAGCTCTTCTGGTTCTTAAGATAAATTTAAAAACCTAAGGGCGTCACTACGGAGTGCTCTCTTGTGATGGATGTCGTGGATTTTTCAAACGTTCAATTCGACGAAATCTTCGATACACTTGCAAAGAATCAAATTGCTGTGTCATTGACGTCATTCGACGGAATCAATGTCAATCATGTCGATTTCAAAAGTGTCTTTCTGTTTCAATGAATCGCCACGCAGTTCAACACGAACGTCCAGGTCCCCCGGAGACTCCGCCCACTCGACCGACTCCTAGACCAAAAAGAGTTAGACGGCCTGGAATTCCGGAGAGTCTTGGTGAAGTTTTGGATCCGATCACTTGTCTGTCTACAGTAATCCACTGGTGGTCTTCTCTGCCCCCAGCAAACACTTTTCCGGCTTCGGATCGAAGAGTGGGTTTATTTCGAGAGCTAGAGGGAAGGTGACGACTAGAAAGTTGCTCAGCGTAAAATTCTACGCATTTTGTTAGTTGGCAATGTTTTTCTAGCTGTTCCAGGAACCGAGATATAGTAGAAAACAGTAACATTTTCTTTTTTTCACGTAAAAATAATTTTGGACATTTGGTGAGGCTAAGGAATTTTTGGTGAGGCTAAGAAAGCCACGTGGCATTTTTGGTGAGGCTAAGAAAGCCACGTGGCATTTTTGGTGAGGCTAAGAAAAATGAATAGCATTTTTGGTGAGGCTAAGGAATTTTTGGTGAAGCTAAGAAAGCCACGTGGCATTTTTGGTGAGGCTAAGAAAGCCACGTGGCATTTTTGGTGAGGCTAAGAAAAATGAATAGCATTTTTGGTGAGGCTAAGAAAGCCACGTGGCATTTTTTGGGAGGCTAAGAAAATTTGCGTATATTGTGAAAATTTCAAATTTTTTGAATAGTAATAAAATTTTTTTCGAATCGAAATTTAGAGACATAAAATAAAAAAATTGGAGTGTTGCCTTGAGAAACCTTTGAAAGTTGATATCTCTAAAACTGAAAAAGCTAAAGAGAACTGATACTTAAAAAGTTGCTCATCTTAAAATTCTACACATTTCTCTAGTTGACAGTTTCCTTCTATCTCCACTCCCAACCGTTCCATATCTCAGATACTCTTCTCAAATTGCTGGCACTCTCTTTTCCTATTCCACGTCATCTGCCAACCTGGATCCAGTTTGGTTAATGGTAATTTCTCTATTTTTTCTTAGTTTTCTAAAAAAAAAATCAAATTCAGATTGTTCAAATGAAAAACTTCGATCGATTTACAAAACAATAAAAAATTTGAATTTGAATGTTGTCGAGCAGTGGGCAATTACAGTAATCCTTATTTATCGACAAGGTAATTTCTAAGAAGTGGGCGGAGCTTAACTGGATTTTTCAGAAGACGGTCGACTGGAATCGAAGACTGATATACTTGGCACACAGATCGGAGCGATGCAAATCCTTGCTGAAAACCACGCGGCACGAGTATTCCAATCCGGATCGATGAGAAGTGCCCAATTACTTTTGGTTCCTTTGACCATTATTCAAATATCTGAAAACGAAATTCGAGAGACCTTTTTCTCTGGTCAAACGAATTTGGAAGTGGTCTGTCGGATGGCTGTTCACTAAGAAACTATGTATTTCCTAAATAAAAATGTAACAAGACCCGTTCAAAGATACAGAGAACAAACAAAAAATAATCAATTATCTTCTTTCGGAAGCACATTTTCCACCATATCCACGAGATGTTTATCTCCGAATTTCGGCTTTCCGATCAGTTTTTTGACGTCTTCGTAGTTGAGAACTTCACGTTTTAGGAGGGCTTGAGCGATCTGGAAATTAGAAGTTTTGGTGAGGCTAAGGAAGTCAGATTTGCCACGTGGCATTTTTGGTGAGGCTAAGGAAATAATTTTCTTACCGTTTCCAATTTATCCATATTATCACGAATCAACGCATTTGTCGCCTCATTCGCTTTCGCCACAATCAGCGATGCTTCCTGATCGAAAACGGCGCCGAACTTCTTCGAATATGGTTTAATTTGGAATCCCTCTGTTTTCGGGAATGACATCGGACCGACTGCCTCACTCATTCCGTATAACTTCACTTGAGCATACGCCGATTTCGTCACTTTCTGAAGGTCGTCTTGTGCTCCCGAAGTGATTCGTCCGAATTTCAGATTTTCAGCGCATCTTCCGCCAAGCATCATACACATTCGATCGAACAGCTCTTCTCGGGAGAATAGTTTCTTGTCGCGTGGAGAATATTGAGCGAATCCCAATGCTGCTGATGTTCTTGGGATGATGGTGACCTTGAGAAGAGCATCGGTGTGCTTGAGCATCCATCCAACTAATGCGTGACCTGCTTCGTGATAAGCCACCACTTCTCGTTCCTCTTCCACTAAACTTCGACTTCTCTTCTCTGATCCAGCTAACACACGATCCAATGCGTATTCCACGTCTTTGATAGTCACCACGTGGCACTTATTGGAGGCCGCCCGGATAGCTGACTCATTACAGACATTCATAATATCAGCACCCGAGAATCCTGGAGTCATTGCCGCCAGTCTCTGAGAATACTCTTGAGGGGCGTGGTCTAATTTGATTTTTCTCATATACAACTCGAACATATCCTTTCTTTCTAACATCGTCGGTAGGTCGATTGAAATGTGCCGATCGAACCGTCCGGGTCTTAACAGTGCTTTATCGAGAACATCGGCTCGATTTGTGGATGCAAGGACGACGACTCCGTTTCCAGATCCCATTCCGTCCATTTCGACGAGCAGTTGGTTCAAGGTTTGCTCTTCTTCACCGGATCCTCCTGAAAATTAATATGAATAAGGTTTGGCTCATTGAAAAAGCCACGTGGCAAGAAAAACTCCGCTTAGCCTCACCAAAGAATCCACGTGGCATCGAAAAACTCGCTTAGCCTCACCAAAAAAGCCACGCGGCATCGGAAAAGCCGTTTAGCCTCACCAAAAAGCCACGTGGCATAGAAAACTCGCTTTGCCTCATCAAAAAGCCACGTGGCTTCCTTAGCCTCACCAAAGTCTTCGATTAAATCTCTTAGCCTCACCAAAAAAGCCACGTGGCATTTGAATACTCGCTTAGCCTCACCAAAAACCGCGCTCACCTCCAAAACCACCAGCACTCTTTCCTTCGCTTCTTTTCCTTCCAATCGCATCAATCTCATCAATATAAATAATACACGGAGCTCTTGTCCTCGCTTCTTTGAATAATCCACGAATTCTGGATGCTCCCAATCCTCCGATAACCTCCACAAACTCGGATCCATTCATCGAAATAAACGGAACAGTCGACTCGGCAGCCAACGCCTTTGCTAGGAGAGTCTTTCCACATCCGGGCGGTCCGGTTAGAAGAGCGCCACGTGGCAACTTCGCTCCGAGTTTTGTGAATCTTCCCGGATTCTTGAGATAATCAACGAATTCGCGGACTTCGACTTTGGCTTCACTGCATCCTGCCACGTCTTTGAACTTGATTTTCAGTTGTTTTTTGCCCTCGGCACTATGTGGATCGATTATTGTGAATTTTCCTTTTGTCATATTCGACATCATATCAGTCATATTAAAAGATCCCTTGAATTTTCTGAAGAGAAGAAAACCACCGAGGAGAAGGCCGCCAAGGAAGATGATAGTTATCCATTGGGCGACATTTTCACTTCTTTGATACTCTATTTGTGTCCAGTGTTCTGGTGGGAGCCCCAGGGCTGCTTCCGCCGCACGGACTTCTGTTTCGAATCGGGCGACCGATGGGATTCCAACTCTGTACATATTGGCTAGGCGTTCTCCTCTGGCATTCTTTGCTCCAGTGTCATAGACATAAAGATAAGCGATATCTTTTTCTGGTATCACAATAATTCGATAAATCTGTCCGGTTGGAAGCAGTTCATTGATAAATTCACTCCACGAGATTTTGTCGGCGGTCACGGATCCCTGGGTCTTCGGGGAGATCATGAAGAGAATTCCGTAGGCGAATAGGGAAAACGCCAGCCATCTTTTCATTTTTTCCATCAGTTTTTTACGGGGATCATCGTCTTTATCGCCTCCGTTTCCCCCTTCTCCGGCTGATTTTGCGTCGGCTTTCGTCTCCCTGTGTCCTTTTGAGCTCCATGTGATTTCGAATCCCCACTCAGGTTTTCCGAAGCCTGATCAATATTTTTTTAGACATTAACTCAATATTTTCATTTCACCTTGCTTTTCTGCTGATTTAGACGGCTCTTCTTTTGGCTTCGTCCTTCGGGGAAATCGTCGAGCTGGAAAAATATAGTTTTTTTCGAAAAAATTCTATTTTTCGTATTTACCACTCAAAATCTGTGGTAGAATAGACGAGAATCGATGTGTCGTCGTGTGAAATGATTGTGTTCGATGGAAGAATAGACTGAGTCGATGTGAAGCGCCGGTTTTCAGAAGAAGATGCATTTTCTGAATTTTGCGTCATTTGTAATTTTGTTTTTTTCTTTATTCTAGATAATCATTCATGCAAAGAAACACAGTTATAACAAATTTGACTTGTTATTTTCGATTTTTCAGGTGTTTTTCAGCCAAAAATTTTGATTTATATGGTTTTTTTTTAAGAATTAGACTTACTTCTGGATTCCCTTCCGCGCGACGAGAAATGCGTCAACTGGAGCCAGAGGCGTGTTCCCCGTGCGCTGGCGCAAAACTCGTTTTTTTGCAACTTTTTGAACAAAATTCGCTATTTTTAGTGAATAAACGCCATTATTTTCAAGTTTTTCTGTTCAAAAATGGTTTAAAATTTAAGTTTAATATATTAAAAATACAACTTCCTTAGATAATAATCTAAAACGTGAAAATTCAATAAAATTTGAATCTTTCACATTTTTATTTTAAAAAAACTGATTTGCTAAAGTTTATATAATAAATTCCACTCCCGAAAACTTTTATCTCTTTTTATCATTCACGGAATCACGAATCAAATTAACATTTTTAGATGGAATCTTCACCAACGACAGAAACAAAGCCCGTGTTGACTCCATTAACAAAAGTGCGGCCTCGAAAGCCAAGGGGAATTAAAAGTGAGTCTTTTCTATCCATTTTGAATATCAAAAATGCATGTTTTCAGGAGAAGACTCACCAGATTATGAACCAGAAGAGATAGATGATACGTCCTCAATTGAGGAAATAATGCCAAGTACAAGTGAAGTAATTGAGGATGAGGAAGTCGCCGATTTAACAAACAACTCTCCAAAAACCCCTAATCGCCGAAAAAGGGCGGCTGATGGACTTATTGTAGACTCCTATGGCCCATATCACTTTAAAAAAGATACTAGTGAGATTTCGAAAAAAAATCTTCAATTAAAAAATATATTTCAGCTACTAGCTACATGCCGTATGTTCCCTATAGATGGACGCCACAGAACACTTATAGAATGCCAACAGATATCATATTGGATACGATTAGAAGGTCCGGAACAGAAGGGTTGGGTAGATATGAGGTGTTTTCAAGAATTCAGAGCTTAAAAATAAGTAATAAAATTTCAGCTTGGCCAGGTGCTGGGTTACGATGCTTCTACTAAAACGGGCGGTCGAAAAGTGACGAATTACACTACTAGCTGCATGAATGAGAATCCGGATCATATTGGACAATTTCAGAAAATGAACGGAAGAGTTAGAACTATTAGGTAAGAGAATTAGTACGAATTTTGAAAAAATCTTGAGAAAAAAGAGCTTAGCCTCACCAAAAATGCCACGTGGATTCCTTAGCCTCACCAAAAGGCCACGTGGATCCCTTAGCCTCACCAAAATCCCCTCGACTCTCCTACCCTTACCAAAAATTTTTCTCCATTTTGCAGATATTTCTGGAAAGAAAATGAGGCACCTGAACGATTTGAACAGCTTCTTCAGCAATTCCATCAGTTAGCTGGCATCCCATGCCCGTTCAAAATCGGAGAAGTAATCAAATTTCCGGAAAAGAATCTCAGTAAGCAAGATTTTATATAGAATCTTCTAAAAATCTCGTTTTCAGACACTCTCCGGGTCAGTGACATCACTCTAAAACGATTCAATCACCTGTTGAAAATGGTGAACGAGCAGAGGGTTGTTGTCACATTGAACAGGGTTATCAAGCATATTCAGGAGGTGGAATGGGCGGAAGGATACAAGTTTCAGGTATTCAGTGCTGTTTTAATAGAGGTTTTCAATGATCCTATTCAAGATCGACAAAAAATCGGTGATGAAATGCCTGTTGGCTCTCCAAAACAAGGGATTAGCACGTGTCTATGAAACGAATGTCAAATCAGATAACATCAATTATCAAGTAAGCATCTGGGGTCGGCATCATTTAAAACTTGTAAATTTTTAGGTTCATGTCGTCTGCCATGGCTCCATTAAAGCTGTCGACGACCCAGAAGTGTGTAAAGGGATTCAAGATATACTGGATCAGTACAACAGCGAAGGACGATTATTCCCTCATGGACAACCGAGATATTTCAAGAAACGACCTCCAGCGGATCTGAAAACGATGACTGAATTCGACGGAAAAATTGAGGATGTGGATGAAGATATGACAAGAAGTCGAACAATAAAAGATAGATATCACTTCTTCAGACTGCAGGTTCTGAGGAATAGTTGGAAAGGAGTAGGTTATTTTTAAACGGATGCGTTGATAGAAGATAATTCTAGAAAAATGCGAAGGACGGTGTGGAGGAACTAGAGGTGAAAGACGCGGAGACTACGTTAGACGGATCACAATTCGAGGATCCAGATGAAGTTGACGGAGATGTTGTGGAGGAGGATCCGGAACAGGCGATGAACAAACTGTTCGCACAGAATCCGACGGTTCCTTCTCAGAAAAAGCGATCGACCCAATATTATTTCGGAAGAGATACACTTGGATATCAAGGAAAAACGATTCGATTGCTCATTCTTCACGAGATGGCCTATCATTTCGTTCATGGACATCCGGATGGCACGACGCCCAATGTCTTTGAATTGTAAGCGATCTTTATAGAGCCAGAGCCACATTCCCCTACTTTAGATTCCCACCGACACAAGCATTCGACAACTGGGAACATCGGGATCAAAATACTGCGAACGTGTATCACGACGAAGAGTCTTGCTATCGTTTCATGCCGCCACAGCCGCAATACGAGGGAGTTGATCGGGGATGGTTCATGGTTCAGGATTTTCTTGCGGCAATGCCACTGTCGATTTTCGTGTTGGCAAACTATGTTCCGACTAGTATTGATGTAAGTAAAAACTCCTTTCTTCTCACGGAAAATCCATTATTTTCAGCGCGCCGAACTGATGGTCTACCTACAAGATCCGATCAAAAGACACCTTTGTATTGGATATCTTCCGAATCATATTCGCGAGATTCTGCTGAAGGAGAAGAAGGTGCACAAGCAGCTGCAACACGCGTTTTTAATGCTAGGAGCGATGAAACTGATGGCGATAGGACCGAATCCGTCGCCGAAACGGTTTCCGGGCGCTTCGTCGGATGTCTTTTATGTGGCAAAGAAGTGAGTTTTCTTCTCTTTTTGGTGAGGCTAAGGGAACCACGTAGGTCTTTGGTGAGGCTAAGGAAACCACGTGGCTTTTTTGGTGAGGCTAAGGAAACACCGTGGCCGTTTTGGTGAGGCTAAGAAACCATGTGGCTTTTTTGGTGAGGCTAAGAGACGTATTTCCAGGACGCATCTCTACGATACCAGCACCAGCGCAAAGGGATACTCCACCGTAAACCCGTCAGTTGGAAGCGGATACTATGTGACATATGAGTACGAATTCAAGTCGGAAACCGATGTCATACTGTACTGGCATCACTTAAGAGCCATCGTCCAGTCGACGGCTCTCGGTTTTCGTCTAGAAGATAGTGGAGAACAAAAAAGCGAGGGTCGTCACAAACTTTACTCGATCGGAGTCTTCGATCGAAAAACTGTCGAACACGATTACGTGCCGGGCATCGAAAAGCTGTATCCACGTGTGGTGGAGGACGGTGTCGCCGGATTCGACAGCGCTCTCTTCATTCATCTAAAACGTCACTGGGACCTGTGCACGATACCACACGCTACCGTATCCTGGTTTGTTGGGAAGTTCAAAAAGTGTGCGAACGACATGAGGCGACTCATTGAGTCACGTGTCAAATCGGTCAACAAGGACTGGGCAAGATTCACACGATTGTCGATGAACGACGTGGATTTCATGAGAAGTTCGAATCCACTGAAAGTCGAATACCCGTCGAAAGGTTACAAGAAGTTCCCGACGGCCCCCAAAACGAAAAGCGCGGCTGCCAATGGCACTAATGGAAAAACACGAAGTGTTCGACCGAAGAAAAGAAAACTGGATAGCGTTGACCTGGTCAGCTCGTCGGCTCGTATCAGCGTCCGTTGCCGTTTCTCGTCGAAAGAACGTGATCAGCTCATCATGATCCGAGCCGTCGGCTTCTTCCTCAATCCCGTCTATCGATTCTGGCTTGATCCGACTGTTCTCCGCGACTTGATGCATGAATTTGTGCCCGAAAGTCGTAACAAAACGGTGCAGAGTCTTATGGCGTGTGGAGTCCGTGAGCTGGTGAGAGCCCATCGTCTCGCCTACCTTCAACGTGTCGTTCGGAACCTCTCAACGTTCCCCGAGATGAGACGTCTTCGAACGGAGCTCTGCTCGACGCCCGTTGCTCCAGGACAATCGAAAACCGAATTCTTCAAAGAAGCATTCAGAATCGCCATGCGTCTTCTCTTTGTGTAAGTTTACCTCTATTAGAATGACACTTCTATTCAAAGTTTTCAGCGACAATGACAGGATCCCGTCGACGACTATATCAGACAAGAATTTCCGTATCTTTCTCGAGAAAGGTCGCGTGGCAGTCACCAAAGAGATTACGGTATCGAATGCGGTGCCACATCGATCACAGAAACCGGTCACCTATCAACACATTCAACACTGCGTCGCCTCTAATATTCTTATTGTATGTTTGTGTTTTAGAAGCGTTTTTTAATCCGAAAAAATTTTTTTTCAGAGCGTCCTGATCCATACCAAAAACGGAGCCGTACCCGACAGACTCCTGGAGCAAGTTCCACCATCTGTCCTCCAAACAGTGCTGCAAAGTCTACGAAGCGACGGTCTCGTCTCGAGAAGTCGTACACTGGAAGCGATGGCCGAACTAGCCAATAAGAAAGACGCCACACTGTCCTACTACTTCCGTCACTTCTTCGCCCATCGCTTCCACTCGGAGCTAATCAATGGCACCGGACGTCTGATGGAAGAGGTGGACGATCCGGCGATTCCGCAACAGTTCGAACTCGAGGGAGACGGTCCCGAAGTGATTGTTGCTGCCACCAACACGTTTTACGCCGAGAAGTTCGATTTGGAAATGACCCTAGACGACGACGTTTTAGATGCGTTCCAGGAGGTGGATAAGGATCAGACGATAAAAAAGATTCGATACCTGGAATCGGCGGATCTGCATTTCGAGAAGATTCGCGTTCATCTGGAAAAGCAGGCTGGATTCGCTGATCCAGTTTTGCCGAGCTCCGATGGCATCGAACAAGTGATAAACTATCTTGACAAATCGCGCATAGTTCTTCCGATTCTCTCCCTCGATGACTTCATTCATAGCAGTCAATTCGAACTGAACAGAAGGCGAGAGATTCGCGCGATTTGCCACGTCATCAAGGCTGCTCGTCAAGTGGGAATCACACTGAAAGAGTTGTCCACAAAAGTGAAAATCCCTGTGGAGAGAATCAAGATTATTCTCGATGATCTCGACGACGGAAGACAAATTCTGGCAGTGGGAGTCGACGAGAAACGATGGGTTCGCATCGAATATGAACAGTGTTGGACGGTGTTGTTCGGAGACAAAAGATGGTGTCCGAGGCCGTGGGTCTCTCCAGAAGGCACTATCTCTCTGCCCGTCGTCCGTTGGATAGCCGAGAGCGTCCTTCTCCAAATAATTGGAAAGCTTGGAATCCTCCTCGAAGACGTCATCACCACGTTTGAATTCGCAGTTCAGCCGATTGCGATTCGCGAGATTGTAAGCCATCTTTTTGTGACCAAACCCTGAATTTCGTTTCAGATCGGCCTCCTCGAAGAGCTTCGATGCATTGAAATCATCAAACAAGAGTACACCTCTACAAAACTCGCATCCCCATTCTCTCTTCCCACTCAGACCCAGGAAATCATCTACATTCATCCGCTTGTCGACGGACTCGAACGATTCTCTAGAACATTCCACGAAGTTGAACTCATGCCTCTAATGACCTCAAAGGCCTCTTAATGTGCACTTATTGTTAATTGTTGTTGATACTCTTCAAATTTCTCTGCTTCCTTGTTGATTTTTCATCTGTTTTTTTTATCGGACTAATGTACTCTTTTTTGGAATTTTTCATCTACCACTGGAGCTTTTTTTCCAATCGTTTTAAACGATTTTTATCTTTTTTTTGTTCTGAATTCCACTATATTCAAAAATCAGTGTTTCAGCTGGAGTTATGACAGAACAGAGGCCACCGAACAACGTCGGATGGTGGGAATGGCTGGGATGGAAAGGATCACCGACACCCGCTCTTCAGCATCCTGCAGAAGAACCCATCCCAACGACGAGTGTAGTTGCAGTCGTCGCCCCGAAAATCGTCAATCAAACAGTAGTGGTACCCCAGACAGGATGGGAACGTCTCAAAGCGATCTACGAACGAGAGAACTCAATGGAGAAGGATGTGACGATTCGCGTCGTTCGAATGTCATTCCTCGGAGGATTTTTGGTGGGCGGAGCGACGGGATACGCGCAGGCGAGGCATGCCTATGAGACGAACAATGTTGGAAGGAAGTATTTGAGTCCGAGTGATGCTGTTAAACGGAAAATCGATTATGCGATTGTGAGATTTGCGAAAGGAGGATTTGGGACAGGATTCAAGTGCGCGTTGATTTCTGGATCTATTGTGTAAGTCACGAGGGATTTTTTGGAAGAGCTATGTGGCTTTTTGGTCAGGCTAAGGAGAGAGCGGAGTGTTTTGGTGAGGCTAAGAAAGCCACGTGGCTTTTTTGGTGAGGCTACGCCATTTGAAGAATCATTGAAACAGAAACAAGTTTTAGATTTTAGAATTTTTATTGGAAAAAGATAATAATTAATTTTGAAACGTTGTCAAAAAGGTACATATTACAAGAGAAATAATACAAGAAAAAAAAGAAGTACACGTAAACAAGAAATTAGGACCAGTGATTGAAAGAAAACCGTGAGAATGAAGTGCTGAAAAGAGAGAATTCGAACTAGACATCATCCGGGACAATCATGAAGGCTCCGTCGTTGAGGTAGATCTTCTTCGTACGGACCCCAGTCTTCGGCGCGTTACCCACTCTGACGTTGAAGACGAAACTATCCAATGACGACGACGGCTTCCTTGGGACGAATGGCTTGGCGGCAGGATTCATCTTGGTCTTCTTCACCTTCGGCACGAACTCCTTCGCCTTCGGATTCCACTTTTCCGCAACCGAACGAGGAACAAACGTTTTGGCGGATGGATTGAATCGAGATGACGTCGACGATCGGGGAGAGAATTCCTTCGCGTTGGTGTTCCATTTGGCGGCGATTTCACGTGGCACAAAGATTCTGGCAGCTGGATTGAACCGAGAAGATCTCTGAGACCGTGGAACAAATGCTGGAGCGTTGATATTGAAGCTGAACCGTCTATAGACAAAAGAGAAGCCTTTTCTTCTGAAGAGTCGTGGCTTGAAGACAGGGGCTCTCGGATTGAGGCCGGTGGCTGGGGAACCGCGAGGACGGAACATCGTAGCGTGGACGTTGAACTGATGAGAAGCCTTGCGGCGCAGGACCCGAATAGCGAGAGAAGCTTGAAGACGTGCCTGTAGGCGAATACGAGCCACAAGTCTAGTCTGGGCCATGAAAGGCTTAACTGGGAAGAACTCTTGGGCGGCTGGGTTAAACTTCGTGGACAGAGTAGAAGACATTGTTGGATAAAATCGATGGGATCAGAAAGATGAACACAACGATGTATCGGAGATAGAGAGCTAAAGTCAGAATACGACCGAACGCTAAGCGAGATGAGGACTCGAATGATTCTTAGAATGACATCGAAGGTCCTTCTAGAGTGCAGACTCCGCCCCTTTCGCGCCTCCCCATACACTCTGGAACATATATCGATAGTCATCCAGTATCCAATGGGTGTCTAAATGTGGAGAAACTGTCTTTGGCGGCACTTGTTGCAGATGTTAATTACCCCATTAACATGGTGCATTGATGATCCAAAAAGCAAAACGTGACGATTCTTTATGGGAAAATGTCTGAGGTGTATTGGAAAATTGATCGAGAGATAGACAAGATAACTGGGTTTTTGTGATTTTAATAGCATTTCAGCAGGTTTTAAATTCTGAAAAACTGAGTGAAACTGACACGTGGCTTTCTTAGCCTCACCGAAGTCTCCATTCTCTTAGCCTCACCAAAAAAGCCACGTGGATTCCTTAGCCTCACCAAAAATACCACGTGGATTCCTTAGCCTCACCAAAATTGCCACGTGGCATGCTTACCCTCACCAAAACATTCTCGACGTTCTTAGCCTCACCAAAAATTTTGCAAAACGGCTTAGCCTCACCAAAAAAGCCACGTGGCTCTCTTAGCCTCACCAAAAACTAATCTTCATGAAAACAACCTCCAAATTCTGAATTTCAGATTTCTGACGACACACGTGACGGCCTATCGAGACAAATTCGCCTCCTGGTACTTCCCGGCGATATCAGGTGCGACGGCTTGTTTACTACACACAGGTACCGAAAGGGCAATGAGATAAAAGTTACTATTTGTAGCGCTAGTCGGCGGCGTATTCACATTTCCCATCGGATTGATCGGATCGATGAAAGCAGTCGGATTGGGCGTCTCTTCCGGGTATTCTGAATTCTTCCTCTTCCCTTAAAATAACAGAATTCTCTAGATTAACCCTATCCGCTGTCGTTCATCTATATGCGATGGGCATCGATAAACCGGTGAACGATGCGTATAAACTATTCAAACGGGACTACGAGAAGGAGCTGAAATCGGCTGCCGAATGGGATTCGCGGGTGTCGGAGCTGATGGAACGGGAGCAGATTGTGTGGAGGCAGCAGGCGGTGAAAAAGTTGAAACAATTGGATCATGAGAGGATGGCAGTTAATGATGATTAGGAATTCTTTATATATATACGTTGCTTAGATTTCTTGTTTGGAAATAATACGATTTTTGTTCATTTTTATAGACTTTTCTCGCTTTTTTATAATTATATATATATAAATCACATCCGAAAGGTGGTGGTGGTTCCAAAGAGAGTGGGGAAGAAAAAGGTCTCTACCAAAGAGAAGAGAGGGAGAGGCAATAAAATAATAAATTAAACGATCAAAAAGAAGAAAATAAGTGACCCATATCCATGACGAGTTGCTTTAGATCGAAAGCTCTTAGGCACGGCTTCTGGTGAACTTTCCCCAGATGTGAAGGACGAAGACGGAGGCGATGAAGACGAGCGACATGACAAGGACTGGAACTGGTCCGATTTTGAGTCCAGTTGAGTCTTCGGTGTAGAAACGCCACAGTCCTCCGTTGTTTCCTCCGCGAGCACGAGCTGGTGCGGCGGTGGCTCCTGGAAAATGAGAGAATTAGTAGTTGGTTTTAGAAATATTTTATTTCGTTTTAGCGCGGAAAAAAATAGAAAATCATTCGGAAAACTGGGTTTTTAAGCGAAAAACTTATTTTTAAAAGTCGCCAAGCTTTAAACTTGCCAGGAAACGGAACTTTCTTTTTTAACGAAAAAAATAAATTTTTTATAGCAAAAACCATATTATTCCAGATAAAAGATAGCTTTCCGATAGAAAATATTCGCTTTTTATTTAAAAATCGGTGTTTATTTATCGAAATTCCGCCAGACAATCATCTTTTTTTTTCGAAAAACTCAAATTTCAATGCGCAAATCAAAAATCCACGAATAAAATTTGAGTTTCTGTCGATATCTTTGACTTCTACTCACCTCCTTTGCGTTGACGAACTCCTCCGGCAGTTGGTCGTGGGCTGCGTCCGGTATCGGCCATTTTGACTGCTTACTCTGTAAAATAATAGCATTTTTATTTTGAAAAATAAAATAAAATCTGAAAATCGCAGAAAAAATCGCGAAATTTTATACAAAATGAAAACGGGAAAAGAGAGCGACAGCCGAAAGACACTCGCCAAAACCTCCAACTGCCCGAAGCGACGCCGGCGGACGGAATACGGTAAGGGGCTTGGCGGAGAGCCAGAAGGCTTGCAGTCCGACTGCGTGTGTACCCCCTTCATCATATGCCCCTGTGTTATAGGGAAACACACGCACGCGATGCAGGCCGGTACGCAATGCACCTGACGACGGATTGCGGACCGAAGAGAGAGTCGACGGAGACACGTTGTAGTTTTGATGGGGGGAGTTGGCGGTTTTTGGAGAACAGGGGGAGGTGTTTCTTTTCTTTTTTTGAGAATAAATCATACATTTTGATTGTTTTTCTCTATTTTCGCTTGATTTTGAGTTATTTCAGCGGCAAAAGGCCGGGAAAAAGTGTTCTCAATGAGGAGTAGCTTTTGTTCGTTTTCTGAGTGGAAAATTAAGATTTTCTGTATTTTTTTCTTGTAAAAATCGATTTATAAATTTCAGAAATCAACGAAAATTATAAAAAAAATCAGTTTCTCAAATAAAAAGGTTTTTCTAATCGATTTCAAACTATTTTACGTTTCTCTTTTTTCTATCGCCTTCTTTTCTCTCTTATATCCCTCTAAAAACCAATATTTTCCAGATCAATCATGGGCAAACTCACCAAGGAGGAAGAGGTTCTTCTGTCGAGCTTCTCGGCCACCAGCTCCACCAAGGGCACCTTCTTCTTCTACGTCAACGCGCTGATTCTCGCCGTCGCGCCACTCTATCTCTTCTACGGAGTCCATCAGATGGAACTTTCCGAGTCGTGGATCGTCTGGTCTGTTTCCGCCGTTTCGACCGCCTATCTTCTGTCGCTCGCTTGCAAGAATCAGAAGAGACTTCTCAAGCATCAGTGAGTTTTTTGGAATTCGGTTTTTAAAATTAATTTCTTTTATTTTAGAATTGTCATGAAGCGTGGACCAGCTGTCGATCGCGAGATCAACGGAAAGTACGCCACCGACAAGAAGATGACGATTAAGGAGAAGGAAGAGCGTGCTCTTTTCCGTAAAAACGAGGTCGCCGACACCGAATCGACCTACTTGTCGATCTTCTACACCAACACCCTCTTCCTGACCATCATGCTCGTCTCGGCTTTCTTCTTGCTCGCCAACATCGCCCCAGTCTTCAACTTGCTCCTCTCCACCACCGGATCCGCCGCACTTGTGGCCTTCCTCTCCACCGCCAAAAACTAAACGATGGACTCATCGAAGAAATCTTTTTACCAACGGGACACTGTTTATTTGTTTTCGAAATGTATTTATTCGCCTTTCGCTCTCTCTCTCCGCAGATGATTTTCGATAATTAACTTATTTTTCTCCGTGTTTCTTGTGATTGTTTTATTGTATAATAAATCACCCAAAAAATTCTAGAAACTATGTTTTTCTACTAACCTGGTTACCGATTCCCATTATTTTAGATTTTCCAATGCTTGGGGCATTCTTTCATTGGTTCCAGATGGCTGGGAAACTAAACCCATACAGAAAATATTATCCCGAATACGTAAATCCGAATGCGATTCGACGAATCCATCTAAAAGACGCGGCAATGGTGGAACTTCTTCGTGTAGAATCTCCCTCATCGATGTTCGTTCGACCGAAAGATCACATTCGAGATCAATTGATCGTCAGAGAACCATTTAAAATGACACCGATCACTGATATTAGAGAGGGAGTCTTTGCGTTGGCACCGTTAGATGATCGAGTATTCGGAAGATGTGTAATTGTGAAAAATCGAGAACTTCTCGAATTGTGTCGAGTGTTTTTTATTGATGAGGCAATTACGGCGAATGTCTCGTGGAAGGTTCGAAAATAGAAACGGGGAAAACGATAAAAAATTGAATTTCAGTGTCTATTTCAAATTGCGGAGAAAGATTTGTGTCATCCGTGGCAAGCGATGCATATAACACTCGGAAGAATTACTTCTTTAACGGTAAGTTGAGAGAAAAACACGTGGAAATTCAGCTTTGCCTCACCAAAATTGGTGAGGCTAAGAAAGCCACGTGGCAGTTTTGGTGAGGCTAAGGAATCCACTTGGCTTTTTTGGTGAGGCTAAGGAAGCCACGTGGCAGTTTTGGTGAGGCTAAGAAAGCCACGTGACAGTTTTGGTGAGGCTAAGGAAGCCCCGTGGTTTTTTGGTGAGGCTAAGAAGTCAACTTGGCTTTTTTGGTGAGGCTAAGAGATCTGATTGGCGACTTCGGTGAGGCTAAGGAATCCACGTGGTTTTTTTTGGTGAGGCTAAGGAAGCCACGTGGCAGTTTTGGTGAGGCTAAGCAAGCCACGTGCCACTTTTTTCCGAAACGTTTTTTTTTTCGTTTTTTTTTTGGTTTTTTTTCGAGTTTAAAATCAATATTCCTATTAAAATCGTCGACTAGTGAAACATGTTAAACTGAGCAACTGTACAATCAACACTATCTTGATAACTCTCATGGAAAAGTAGTTACATCCTCTCAAATCAGACTTGGGTTAAATTCAACATTTTTCTACGAAAAACTGATTTATTCACCTAGAAATCAGTTCAAAAATTGTCATGTCTGCAGTTGTTCGGGGAATAGAAGAGGACGACAAATGAAGGGAGCCAGGTTGACAGTAGACGAAGGGAATTCTGAAACCTTGCTCATGATTAAACACCTGAGGTTCCTGAAGCTTACCGAGAGGTTCCATACTCTTGTCTTCTTCTTTTTCATTTTTTATAGAAGTTCAGTTTGTTTAACATCATCACGTCAGTTTTTTTAGCAATTCAAACTTTTAAACTAAATTTTAAATTTTCTGACTGCCTCTTCCCCCTTCAGATCTTATCAGAAAAGTGGGCGGGGCCATCGGGGCAGGTCACGGGGAAATTACTTTTTTTTAAAGTTATTTTAGAAAAAGCAATATCAATTAATTTTTTGTTTGAATCCTTCAAAGAAAAAAGAAAATCTGTAAAGAAGCTGACTCATCAGAATCACCTTCACTGAAAAAGTAGTCTTTTCAGCTACGATATCTCAGCTCCTGTGCGTGCTATCAGAAAGTAGTCAACTAGTAAAATGTAGCCCTTGTTGAGCTGAGCAACTTTACATTTAACACTTTTTCGATAGCTTTTATGAAAAAAGAGTTACACCCTCCACCCTACCCTAGTCACTCATTCTAAATTCAATATATCTGTATAGAAAACTGATTTATTTACAACTAGTTAGTAATCAGGGTTCTCGAATTGTCGGCAGTTGATTGGCAGATAGAAGAGGACCAGATTGACGGTAGACGAAGGAATCCTGAAACCTTGCTAATAATAAAAGCACCTGAAGTTGTCAACATACCGAGCAGTTCAGTGGAATGGATCCATATTCTTGTCTTCTTTCCCATTTTTTATGAACGTTCTTTTTCTTTTTGAACATTATCCCGTCAGATTTAGAAACTGAATTTTCAATTATCTGACTGTCCCTCCCTCAGATCTTATCAGATAGTGGGCGTGGTCGGTTACTGGGGCATTTCACGGAGAAATTAATTTTCAGTTTTGCTTTTAAATGCCGCGTGGCAAAATATTGACTATCTTTCGATCAATTTTTCAATACACCTCAGACAATTTCCCATAAAGAATCGTCACGTTTTCCTATTTGGATCATCAATGCTCATTGTTAATGGGGCAATAAACATCTTCCATTGACTAGTAACAAGTGCCGCCAAAGAGAGTTTCTCCACATTTAGACACTCATTGGATACTATTGATATATGTTCCAGAGTGTATGGGGCGGCGCAAAAGGGGCGGAGTCTATATACACTCTAGAAGGATCATCGATGCCATTTTAAGAATCATTCGAGTCCTCATCTCGCTCAGCAAACGGTCGTCTTCTGTCATTTGCTTTCTACGTCTTCTGTACGTCACTTTGTCTATTACTGTGAATATGTCTTCCGCTATGGTCTCCAAGTTCAATCCTCATGCCAAGGAATTCGTCCCAATCAAGCCATTCGTTACTCGAGAGAAGCTTATTGCTAGAATCCGTCTCCAAACTCGCCTTCAAGCGTCTCTCGCCCTCCGTGCTCTCCGAAAGACGTATTCCAAATTCAACATCTACACCACTGTTTTCCGTCCACGTAGTTTCCCTCATACCGGTTTCAACGTTCATGCGCCTGTCTTTGTGCCAAAAAAATTGAGAAGAGGTGTCCACTTTGTCATGAGAAGATCCCGCTTCAATGTCCACGCGCCTGAGTTCTTCCCGAGATCCACTTCGACTTCCCGCTTCAATCCATCTGCCAAAGTCTTCGTGCCACGTTCGATCGCCGCCAAATGGAACCTGATGGCAAAGGAGTTCGCCCCCCGATCTTCGATGTCTTCTCGCTTCAACCCATCGGCCAGAGCTTTCGTTCCTCGTTCCGTCGCCGAAAAGTGGAATCCGAAGGCCAGAGAATTCGTGCCGAAGGTGAAGAAGCTCAACCCTGCTGCCAAGCCGTTCATCCCGAAGAAATCGTCGTCGTCATGGGATAGTTTCGTCTTCAACGTCAGAGTCGGAAATGCGCCGAAGACTGGAGTCCGTACGAAGAAGATCTACCTCAACGACGGAGCCTTCATGATCGTCCCGGATGATATTTAGTTCGAATTTTCATTTTTCACCACTTGATTCTTACGGTTTTCTTCCTCATTTCATGTTTACGTGTATTTCTTTTCTTTTGTATTATGTTTGTAACTTTTTGATATTTTTTTTATTCTCTTTTTTTTTCAATAAAAATTCTAAAATTTTAAAACTGATTTGTTGATTCTTGAACCTCTTAGCCTCACCAAAAAAGCCACGTGGCTTTCTTAGCTTTTTTTTCATTTCTCACTTCTAAGCCTCACCATAAATAACACGTTTCTCAAAACATCTCCGTTAGCCTCACCAACTCTCTCATTTTCAGGGCGACTGGTCACTGGAACAACGTCGAGAATTCAGTGATCTTCTCTTGGAATACTCGGAATTTCAAATCACACCCTCTCAAGTCGACCTCGACACTAATCCAGACCGCCCGTCTCTTCTAGTCAATCTATATGGAATTCAAAAAGATCACACTGTCGATCAGAAAGTTGCCATTGAAGACATTTGTGGAGTATCGATGACCGATGTACTCGTCACTCTGTTTCCCTCTAATATAGCGGCAGATCCTACAATTGAAGAGATAGATTCAGAACAAGACAATGAGGATATCATTCTTCTAGAAGAGTTTCGAAGAGAACTACCGACAGATTGGTGTGAAGAGGCTCAAGAGGAATTGAAAGATATCGATAAAGACTGGGATATTGACACGTGTAAATTGACAGAATGGAATGACTCTTTGCTTCAAGAATATCTGTTAGAAGACGGATGTTTCTGGGCTTTTATATCCGCTCGAGCAGTTGTCTGTCCGTGGAATATCCATTGCTTCCCGATTATTCTACCGAAAGAAAGACTAAATAATGAGGATTGGATTATGAAGCAGATACAGGAAAACAGAGCGAAACAACAAGATTTTGACGACTTTTACTCGCGTAAGCAGAATCAGAGACCGCTGGATAACGAGGAAATGTAAGTTTGTCTTTTCAATATTCATTTTGGTGAAGTTTATGATATAGAAAAGGATGTTAGAGAGGCTATTTAAGATTGCTGATATCGAGCCGAATAGAGGCCAAATGCGTGAAATGCGATTCATTTGTAGAATCTTTCTATTTTTTTCAAACAATTGGATATTTCTTTTTTTTTTAGTTTCTTATTTATATTTGTCAGTTACAATCAACCAAAAAAAATCCTTCGCCAGATGGTTTTGACTAATGTTTCCACTATGAGTTACAGTATCATCTTTTGGATACATCTCAATCGCTTCTTCTCCTTTTTGGTTTTTCCCATTGCGTAAAAGACAGAATCTACACATCTGCACTCAAACCAATCGATATCTTCCATATTGTGTGCACGAAACTACCAAGTTGTTACTGTCTGCACCCGTGGGAAAGGGAAGGAGACTCATTCGCTTGGGAAATCATCATGTGGGCGTCTAGAACTATTCTGCACGGAGAAGGGATAACAGAGTCATTCGAGTCATCAACTCGCCTAGTGTACAGTCGTATTCTATCATTCTCTCTCTACTTTCGAGACATCTTTGTGTTCATCTTCATTCTTCTGATCCTATTGATCGTTCAAACTATTGTTATCTACGCTTTCTATACGTACTCTGTACTTCTGACTTTGCAATTAACGTCATCTTATTCAACTATGTCTCCCCTCACTATGACCCCGAGTGCTTTCAATCCACATGCCCCCGAATTCATTCCCTCTAAGCCGATCTCTATGTACGCCAAGATGACCACCCGGGTTCGTCTACAAACTCGACTGATGTGCTCTCTAGCCAAGAAAAGACGATCAACCCACGTCTTCAATCCCCATGCCACCGTCTTCCGCCTAAAATCATCGACTGGCTCGCAATTCCGTGCTAGAGCACCAGTTTTCGTGCCGAGATCATTGATGAGAGTCCGATCTCGATTCAACGTCTTTGTAAAAGAATTCGTTCCCAAAATATTCTCTAGTTTGAATCCATCGGCACCCGTTTTCATCCCGCAATCCATTCGAAGCAAATGGAACATCTCGGCGAAGGTGTTCCGCCCGGCGACTCGATTCAACGCCTCCGCTGCCACTTTCATTCCCAAATCGATCCGGAGCAAATGGAACACATCAGCCAAGGAATTCAAGCCAGCGACGAGATTCAACCCCTCAGCGAAGCCATTCGTCCCCAGAAAGAAAGCGAAGATCACCCCCAACCCTGCATCAGGAGGATTCGTTTTCAATGTAGGAGTTGCCAACGCACCGATTCCAGGAGTTCGTACATGGAAACAACATCTCGACGGAGGCGCTTTCAAGATTCTGGAGTCCCATTGATAATTTTTTCTTTTTTCTTTTTTTCTCTTTTCTTGTTTATTTTTACTTCCTCTAATAAACTTTAGAAAATCAAATTTTTTTTAAAACACAAAAAAACTCGAAAAAAGAGAATTCAAAAACCCGAATATGCTTAGCCTCACCAAAACTGCCACGTAGATTCCTTAGCCTCACCAAAACTGACACGTGGCTTTCTTAGCCTCACCAAAAGAGCCACGTGGCCTTCTTAGCCTCACCAAAACGCTCCTCTCTCCCCTTAGCCTCATCAAAAAAGCCACGTGGATTCCTTAGCCTCACCAAAACCGCCACGTGGCTCTCTTAGCCTCACCAAAACTTCCACGTGGAATCCTTAGCCTCACCAAACCTAGCCGACTCCTTAGCCTCACCAAATTCTCTTTTCTGAGCCTCACCCAACCAAATAATTCTTTCAGCCGCTTCGCCTTCACTTGTGGTCGTGTCTACGCCATCGCCTGTCTCCAACACCGAAAGAAAACCGGTGCTCAATGGGTTCGTGTCGAGATTCGCGACTGTCTTCGCAACAACAACGTCGCCGTTCGATTCGTGGATCAGGGACACGTTGGATTCATCAAAGTGAAACACATCTATCGAATGCACCATATCCACGCAAAAATCCCGCCGTTCGCCCTGGAAATTGGCAAGTTTTTCGACGATGAAACGGTGTCCGAACAGGAAATGGAATGGAGTGCATATCATTTGAGACAGATTGTTCCATTCGATTATCCGGTTGTCATTGGTCCGAGGTTGGATTTTGTGGAGACTGGGAAGCTGTTGTTCTCCGAAATACGAAGGATCGGGGAGGAGAGGAATCTTCTGGATGAGATCCCACCGGCGCCGATTCTAACCGATAGATCTGATGATGAATTGAGTTGGGATGAGGATCAGGAGGATCAGGAAGAGAAGTTCAATCAGGTAGTGGAATTCGATGGTTATTCGGGGGAAGAGGTCAGTGATGAGGAGGAGGAGGACGATTACGAGGATAGTGATCTTAGTGGAGGATCTCAAATTTATTGATTATTGCATTTTATTTACTGGGATGACTACAAAAAATAAAATTGGGAATAATTTATTTCTAGATATACACATTTCGAAAAAAAAATTTTTGATCCCGAAAAAAAAACAATCTATTTAGCACCATAACCACCGCCGCCTGGAGTTTGAATGCAGAGAATATCCTGAAAATATGCAGACCTTTAATAGAAGGGCACCCCTTAAACCTACCCCTTTCGCAATGTCAAAACTCGCTTTTGAGCCAATATTTACCGCCCGTCCCTTCCGTTTGAGAAGATTCAAACCGCGCCGCCCGTTTTGACCGCCGTGAAGACCATATGGTTCGAAGGCGCTGGAATTTTGGATTGATTCCCTTTTTTGGAATAAAACTCACCGTCTTTCGGTCAACAAGCTCATCGTCAGTTTTCTAGTGAATTCGAGTTGCCGGACGACTCCATCGCCTCCTTTCCACTTTCCATCTCCGCCAGATCCATTCCTCAGCCGCCATTCCCTCAGAACCACCGGGAATCGATTCTCGAGAATCTCGGGATCAGTGATCCGAGTGTTTGTCATGTGAGTGTGCACTCCACTTCGTCCGTCGAACCCTTTTCCTGCTCCAGCTCCACCGGCGATCGTCTCGTAGTATCCGCATTTTTCGTCTCCGAACACCAAGTTGTTCATGCACCCCTGGCTAGCGGCAACTACGTCGAATGTCTGGAATCAGATGTTCCTATGGGATTACTGTAACTCCCAGTAACTCGGCATTGAGATATAGCTCCAAAGCAAGAGCTACCGTCATCCCACTAACCTTAAAAATGACGTCACAAAGTCTCTGACTCGTCAGCACATTCCCAGCTACCACCGGAGCTGTTTCAGACGGCGACAGAATCGTCCCATCGGGAATAATGATCTGGATAGGTGCCAGACATCCGTTATTCAATGGGATCTCCTTCTCAACGAGACATCGAAGACAGTAGGTGATCGCTGACATAGTAACTGCTCTCGGAGCATTCGTCGAGCTATAGGACTCTGGTCCGGTGCCAGTGAAGTCGAATGTCGCGGAGCCCTGATTAGAATATTCTCTAGAAGTCTAGAATCAATAGCACTCACCTCGTCTGTATTAATATCAACAGTCAACTGAATAACAGTTCCGTCATCCATATAATCCTCGCCTCTCAACTGACTCTTCCCAGTCTTCTCCTTCACTCGTCGTCCCACTTTCTTCAACATTTCTCGAACACATAGCTCAGCGGTATTCTGAATGTGTTGCATGTAGGCGTGCACAACGTCCAGGGAGTACTCTTCGATTAGGCTGGTCACCAGTTGAATTCCCTGAAAAAATGGAATTTTGGTGAGGCTAAGAATTTTTTTTGGTGAGGCTAAGGAATCCACGTGGCAATTTTGGTGAGGCTAAAAGATTTGATTGAAGGATTTGGTGAGGCTAAGGAATCCACGTGGCAGTTTTGGTAAGGCTAAGAAAGCCACGTGGCATTTTTGGTGAGGCTAAGAGATTTAATAGAAAACTTTGGTGAGGCTAAGAAAGTCACGTGGCAATTTCGGGGAGGCTAAGAGATCGGATTGGCGTTTTTGGTGAGGCTAAGGAATTTTTTGCGGTTTTTTGGTGAGGCTAAGGAATCCACGCGGAAATTTTGGTGAGGCTAAGAAAGCCACGTGGCAATTTTGGTGAGGTTAAAGAGTTTTTGCGGTTTTTTGGTGAGGCTAAGAAATCCACGTGGCCTTTCTTGGTGAGGCTAACAATTTCGATATATAAAATAAAAACTGAGCATTATTAAAAACTACAAAAACTACCTTGCGATTTGCCGCAATTTGTGCATTCAAATCTGCAATATTGTCTCCGATGTTCCGTGCCGCCGAGCATCCCGGCACCTCTCCAGGAGCTTTAAGAGCCCGAATCAAAGCTTCCTCCTGGAAAACTCCCTCATCGACGAGCTTAAAAGAGATGAACGCGGCACCCTCCTGTTCGATATGATGAGCATTTGGAGGCATACTTCCGGGGACGAGACCCCCAATATCTGCATGATGACCTCTGTTAGCGACGAAGAACACAGGGGTACGGTGTCCTTTGAGGAACACCGGGGTGATTACGGTGAAATCTGGTAGATGACAACCGCCTGCAAGAGGATGGTTCGCCAGATAGACATCGCCCTCTTTGATGTTCTCAATGCCTCGATGATCGATTTGGAATTTGACAGTGTACTGCATTCCACCTAAATGGACTGGGATGTGTGGGGCGTTGGCAATGAGACCGCCGTCCGGAGCGAATAGAGCACACGAGAAATCGAGGCGTTCCTGGAAAAAAGATCTAGAGATCCCTAATACAAGGGCATTACCTTGATATTAGTGGAAATCGCAGTCCGCTGTAGAATTCGTCCCATTTGCTCGGCGATCGACATGAATCGATTACTGAAAATCGCCAATCTGATAGGATCCACGTCGGTCGTCAAATCCTTTTCCACGTCATTCCCAATTCTCAATTCGACGTTTCCGTGGTCGGTGATCTCGGCGACACTTGAGGGTTCGATGACGATCGTCGAATTTTTGTCGATGAGCAACGCAGGCCCCTTGATCACCTGCCCAGCGAGCATTTCCTCGAGGAGATAGACCCCCGTCGTCACAAATTTCACATTCTCAAAGTAGACTTGAGTCGTGGAACGAGGCGTCGCCTCTCGAGAAGCTCCCTTTTTGATCTCCTTCTCCACGTGGTATCCGGCTTTTCCACGTGTACGAATTCTGACGTCATCAATAATAATGTTACGATCTTCCAAAACGAATCCGAATTCTCGACGATAAGTCTGACGGAATTCCTCGAGGAATCCCCCGAGATCCTCTGTTTTCTCGATATTCCAACTGATCATAATAGCTGTATCGGTCTTCTCGTATCTCATATGCATGAAATATTTCGTTTCGATTTGTTGCTCACCGAATCCTTGAGTCTTCAATCCGGCGATCGACGTGTCGCGGAGATCCATGAATTGTGAGAAGAGTTGCGGGAAATTGGCTGGAAATTCAGAGCTTTTGTAGTCTTTGTAGTCCCCCCCTACCTTCTTCGTAAACCACCTGCGCTGGCGTCTGACTCTCGTCGACCACATCTGCCAACGCGATACCGTATGCCGAGAGCAGTGACGCGTACTTGTGTATTCTGACTTGACTAATCCCCAACACCTTGGCTACCGCGCAGGCGTGTTGCCCACCAGCACCTCCAAAACAGGCGAGCACGTGCTCTGAAGGGTTGAAGCCACGTGATTGAGTCAACGTCCGGATAGGACGACACATCTCCTCGTTAGCGACAGCCAGGAAACCAAGAGCAACCTAAAAAAAACCAAAAAAATCCCTCATCTCTCATAATCTGTATCATGGTTCCCACCGTTGTCAGCCATTCATCGACCGGCGGGACCCCACTCCCTGTGGCCTCCAGGCTTTCGGGTGGGCAGGTATCAGCGAAATTTGTAATCAGTGGGATTCGAACCCCGCGGTGTGTGGGGGAATGGGGCGACAGACAACGCTGTTAACCACTCGGCCACGCGGGCAACAACCCCTGACGCCGCAGAGAGGGGTAGATATGCGTGAGGGGGAGAGTGAGGCGAGGGGGGAGGTGGCTCTAATAATTTAAGTCGTGGAAAAAAAGGAAAAAATCCCGAAAAATAGGATTTTTTCCCGTTTTTATAGGATTTTTTCCTATTTTTCTGTATTTTTTTCCTTTTCTTTTACGGCGTGAATAGTCCCATAATACTTACTTCCTCTACAGTAAACTTCTGATTCGTGGAATTCGGATCATTCTCCATAAACTCGTTTATCGTCGCTGTGATCTCTTCCATAGCCTTATAGGATGCCTCTTTGTCCAACTCTTGATCAGCATTTGGTCCGAAAATCTTGGGGAAATACTCGGGAAGAATCCGTCCGACGACTAGATTCGCATCGGTTACTGTCAGATATCTAGAAGTTAGGATGAGCAAGAGGCTTTAAACTATAGAAGACTACCCATTCTTCCGATAGCAAACTGGTCCGGGGTGAGCGCTAGCCGACTCTGGACCCACAATAAGGAGACCGTCACGGAAGAAAAGACGGGATCCTCCACCGGCGGCTACTGTGTGGATGTCTAGCTGGAAATCAGAGGGTCCCTAGACTACAAAAACTACGAAACCTGTGGAGCCTGAATAGTGATTCCGGCAGTAGTTGTCTCCATAACATGTTCCAAATGTCCTGAATATCTGTAGACGTCTGTAGAGGTACCGCCCATGTCGAATCCAATAATCGGCTTTTTGTCAGATTCCTTGTAGGCTGTACTAGCAATCCCCACGACTCCCCCAGCGGGACCACTTAGAATAGCTCTAGATCCACGGAATCTAAAAATCTTGTAGTTTGTAGTCTTCTTAGCCAGTCAACTCACGATTTCATCTCACAAAGTCCTCCATCACTCTGCATAAAATTGACGCGAACACTCGACAAATCGTTGAATCCCCTCTCGAATCCCTCCAAATACTCCATTATCTTCGGCGTCAAATAGGCGTCGGCGCAGACGGTGAATCCACGTGGCACCACTTTTATCATTGGCATCACCTCGTGAGAGAGGGAGACGTAATCGAAACCGAAACGTTTTGCGATTGCTCCCGCTTGTTTTTCGTGGGCAGGATAGCTGGAAAAAGGCTTAAAATGAGCAAGAAAAACAGGATTTTAGTATAGTTGATCGAAAATTACACAAAAAGTAAGATTGGTACAAAAAAAGTTGAGGTAACCTCCTTTACCGCGGTCAGAAGGGGTACAGGTAGCGAGTGCTTTCTTGGTTTTTTTTTCATTTTTTTCAAATAACTATAACTCGGCTCAAAATCAAGATAAAAAGCATATTTCAGACTTAAAATGAGCAGCAAAACCTGAACTTTAACATAGCTAGTAGAAAATTGCAAAAAATCTGCGTTGGTTTGAGAAAAGTTGAGGTAACCTCCTTTACCGCGGTCAGAAGGGGTACATGTTTTTTTCTTTTTTTCATTATTATTTAACTTTTTTTCGTTTTCCACTTAACTAAACTCACATGAAACTGTGCAAAAACAATATAGCGACACTCTTGATTCCCTTTTCCTTCAAAACTGCCAACTTCTCCTTCAACTCCTCCTCCTCTACCCTTTTCTCCACCACAATTTCCATTCCATTGATCGTCTTCTGAATCTCGACGTTCTCTCCAACCAACTCTTTCGTTTGTTCCAATATCAAAACTCGTTCATCGACTTCTATGACGTCATCATACAGTACCTCAGGGATTTTGATATTGAAGTCAAAGATTCGGGGACGTGACTGATTTCCGATGAATAGAAGATCTTTGAATCCTTTTGTGATTAGGAGACCGATTCGTTCGCCTTTCCGTTCGAGAAGAGCATTTGTGGCAACGGTGGTTCCCATTCGGATCCAGGAGATGGAATCTGAAAAGGAGGTTTTAGTAGGATTCAAGTACCTCCCCGTTAAAGTTCATCAACAGATGAAATGTTCCTTTAAAAATTTTCTATCGAATGGAAAAAAGATTTTCCAAAAATTTTGAGAAATAAAAAAGTTATGAAGGTTTTTTCATATTCCCAAAAATATGAAACTTTTTTTTATTTTTCAAAATTTCAAATTTTTTTCCCACCTGTCGGCAATGCCTCTCCACGTGGAATCCTCTTCCCAGTCTCCCTCTCCAACACCTGTCGAATGGCTTCTGTTGGGGCATCCGAGTAGTTTGATGGGTCAACAGACAGAACTTTGAGCACTTCGACCTCCTCGTTCGGTTTGAAGACGATGACGTCGGTGAAAGTGCCGCCACGGTCGATGGCGAATCCTAGAGACATCTGGAAAATTTAGAAGTTTAGGGATTTAGAAGAAAAATGAAAAAAAAAATTTTCGACAAAGTGTTTCTATGAAAAAGAGACTTTAAAAGGCGGACTCAAATCATCAAAAACAACAACTATTGTTTCTTTATCATCATCAAAAATCAATTTGTGACTGCTGATGCAACGATAGTGTTCATTGATAATTGTCATCATAAAGAAGAAGAAGAAGAGAAAAGATAAAAGAGATACGCAGACTCGGAAACAAAAGGGTCAAGCATATCACACGAAATGTTACGGAAAGTGACAATTTTTTTAGGGTTTAGAGAGAGATTTGCCCTCCGGAAGTGAGCGGGTGTGAACGTTCGAGTGCAAACGGAGTACACACTGCACTCTGAACAGAGAAGAGAGGGAGCAGAGATTTAGAGGGGAGGAGAGGGAAACGAATTTAGCAGGTCTAGGAGGAAGAAGGAAGAATTTGGAGATGTCCTTGAATTTTTTTGGAAAAAATGGAATAAGTAGGCTATAAGAATTTGCTAAAAAATGATCCATATAACGATTTTGGTGAGGCTAAGAAAGCCACGTGGCATTTTTGGTGAGGCTAAGAGATTTGATATGTAGACTTTGGTGAGGCTAAGGAATCCACGTGGCAGTTTTCGTGAGGCTAAGGAATCTGATTGGAGAGTTTGGTGAGGCTAAGGAAGCCACGTGGCACTTTTGGTGAGGCTAAGGAATCCACGTGGCTGTTTTGGTGAGGCTAAGAGATTTTATTGGAGATTTTGGTGAGGCTAAGAAAGCCACGTGGCAGTTTTGGTGAGGCTAAGAAATTTGATTGGAGACTTTGGTCAGGCTAAGAGATCCACGTGACAGATTTGGTGAGGCTAAGGAATCTGACATGAAAAATAACTGTCCAGATCCCCAAGTTTCTTCAGATTTCCGTTGTTCATCAGATCTCTCATTCTAATTATCTCATTCCGAATTCAATGACCTCTTAGCTCATCGGCATATTCCACGTCATTCATTTGCATTTGCTTTTCTTTTTTTTCTTTCTTCCAAGCTCCTTCATACATAGAATCATAGTAATCCTTTCCTTCTAGAATCATCCTCCCCCATGTATATATACATATTCAGAAGAGACGAAAGAATAGTTTTTTGAAGTAAGAATGGAATATAATTAGATTATTTCGAAAAGAGGGCGGCTAAAACATCCCTTTTTGGAATTAGTTTAGACCTTTTGAGAGGACCTCATTTTGTTCGTTTTCTGGGTATATAGACCTCATTTTTTCAGTCAGACTTTGAAATTTTGGTTTTCCTTGATTACTGTGGTTTTCGAATTTTTCGAAAATTAGTTTCCAACTTTTCCCACGCCACCCTTACCTTACCTATTCCTACGCTTTACAAACCTCTCACAACTTTCTCGAAAATTCCGAAATTTGTGTATTTGATCAAACTTCAAATATTAGTCATATCTACACAAAGTCTTAGGCTTCTTCATGAATATTCAATTTCGAAGGGGTTAGGATATCTATAACAACTTTTTTATTGGTAAGAAGAAGATACAAGATGAATATTCATTTTTTTTTTGGGATCTAGTTAGTAGCATGGAGCTAATCTATTCTATCTATTCTACTTCCGATATTTTTTTGTATAAAAGTACTACTTCCTAGTTGCAAATTTTTTTTGAGAAGGCTCCTGGAAATTAACTTTGAAATTTTTTTGCACTTAATGTAGTCTTATTATCAGCCCTAAAAATAGCTGGAACAGTTTTGGCTCCGCCCACTTTTTCCTGGTACTATCCAGAGTTGTATGGAATAAAAATTTCCAGTTCTGGAATTTGGACAGAAAAAAACCTGGAATTTGGAATATGGAATCTGGATTCCATACAACTCTGGTACCATCCCCTCCCGGTAACTTGTTTTTCGAAAAAATAGGCGGAGCCTAATTTTGAATAAAGCGACTTATTTTGAATTGATGACAGAAATTATTTCAGTTTTCTTCTTCATTTTTAAAAAAAAAATTAGCTGCTATTAGGTGTGTATAGGCCTGTGAGCGGGACGCCCCACATTCGCGGGGCGTCCCAGAAAGCGGGGTGGGGACGCACCCCCGTCCCGCTTCTCGGGGGTGGGGACGCACCCCCACACCCGGCGGCGGGGTGGGGGTGCGTCCCCACCCCATCACTGTCGAACAGTCACGGAGAAAAAAAACTTTTTTAGCTAAAAATTTTCAAAAAATCAGATGAATTTAAAGTTTTTAATTCTTATTCTACTTTTGTTTTTTATTATAATTGTACGAAAATAGTTAAAATGACTAGTAAATTCGAAAAACTACTATGAAAACTACTGAAACTTATTAAATAATTTTTGAAAATCTTAGAAACATTCGATAAGTTGACATCATGACGGATAAAATTTGAAAAAAACACTTTTTTTTCAAAAATTTTTTGTACAGTGGGGGTGGGGACGCACCCCCACCCCCGGCGGCGGGGTGGGGGTGCGTCCCCACCCCCGTGGAGCGGGACGGGGACGCACCCCCACCCCATGCGGCGGGGTGCGGGGCACCCCATCTCACCCCATTTACAGGCCTAGGTGTGTAAAATACAGGTAGAGTGCGCTCTATCGAAGTTGTGCTTGACCGAGAGAAATTTCAGTTGATATTTCTAGTCCTTTGCTTCTGCCTCTTCCACTCTATTTGAAAAAACAACTGAACTTCGATCGAGCGCGCTTTACCTATATTTTACCCAACTAATATACGCTAACCCTTTTCTAGATTTTTCCACTTTCGTACTGAAATTTCTATATTTTCCACTAGACAGTACTGTAGCATGGCCTATTCCAAACGTTTTGAGCCAAGAACAAACTCTCTATCTTAATCTTTAACCCAATTTGAAATTCAGACGTCTCTTCTGACTTTTAATTTCTTCCAGCTGATACATAGTTTCAGCTGGAAAAAGATCTAAAAATAAGCATGATTCTCTCCATTTGATCAAAAATGTGTTAGTGTCATCTGTCATTTCCATTCGTTTTCTAGAATATATGTCATCACCAAATGGTTGATCGTTCACCCTGTGAGAGGGATACCAATTATATAAATAAGCAGTTTTTCCCTTGAGAAAAGTATTTTTTTTTCTAGATTCTTTTATAATTTCCAGTTTTTTTTTCAAAAATTGAAAAGATATCATCATAACATATTATGATCACCGTTTTTGAATCTTTTGAAATGAGAATATGACGCAAACCTAGACAAATGTTAATCAGAATTTATTCACCTGTCTTGTTATAAACCTGAAAAATTGAGAAAGCACATTTCATTATGTATTCTTTTTATTAGGAAAAATTCATATTTTCAAAAAAAATTTTTCAAAATTTTTCAAAAAAATGTTTTTCAAATTTTTTTAGCGTTAGCCCTCCTTTTCTAACTAGTTATCCTGTTTGCCTTCTAGAAACTTCTTCTTATTTTCCGTGTATTCCAGAAAAATGATGACGTCATCTTCTCAACTGATCATCCTCTTTTCTCTTCTTCTTCTTCTGATTCCATCAACTCATCAAAGTATCCCTGAAGAAGAATCGAATAGAGTCCAAGACACGTGGAAGACTTCTGAAGGAGGCATCCAAATGGATTCTCTCTTCCCAATCGAAGATCGCGAAAGTCTTCTCCGAGATCTGAGTTAGTCCCAAAAGGGTATGCCCTTATAATAAAGGTTGTTCAGGATCCCTCCGTGCTCGTTATTTCAACAGACCCCGCACCTCATCGTTCCCATACTACAAGGGACTCGGAAGAAAGTGAAGGAGGAGGAGGGGAAGAATGGAAGAGAGAAGTGTAAATTCATTGATTTATAATTAACATAATAAAATGATTTGAAATTTTTTTTGAAATGACACGTGGCAAAAGAATAATTATCAGGATTTTATGAAGTACCGTATCTACCGTAATCCGTCACAAAAATTTTTTCAATGAATTTTTGTATGGGTACTGTGTGAAGAGCGCTCTCTTGAAAAAACAAGTGCTACCGTATCCCGGGAACCAAATCTTTTAGCCCGATACCCATCTTCAAATGCTTTTCGGACTCGTTTCCAGAGAAACAAATACCTGCGTCACAGGCTCCAAACGACAAAAGAGCCTTCTAGAAGTCCAAATTTTCCCATGAGCCACCCCGTGACAACCACTACCTTAATCCCCTTCACACATTTTTCTACTTTTTTACTTTCATTTCCCCTTCATAGCCAAAAAATGCGGCTCATTCAAATATCGCATCTCTTGGCTCAATTCACTATCGCTTTGAACGTGGCACGTGGCAAGGTTTTCGACCTTGATTCCAAACTTCAAGCCTCCCTCGTCATCCTCTTTTTCTATCTTCTGTCTCTCTCGTATTTCATTAGAGGTCTCAAGAAGGAGACGACTGTGGAGGAATGCAGAGGAAGAGTGATCAAATCGTGTATTTATATCATTTTTCATTCGGTTGTGGGATTTGGTTTGATGCTTTTTGATGGGGGTTCGATGGTGAGTTGGAAGGATTTTTGGTGAGGCTAAGAAGGGCTTTGGTGAGGCTAAGAACGTTTTTGGTGAGGCTAAGAAGATTTTGGTGAGGCTAAGAACGTTTTTGGTGAGGCTAAGAACAGCTTTGGTGAGGCTAAGAACAGCTTTGGTGAGGCTAAGAAAAGCTTTGGTGAGGCTAAGAACAGCTTTGGTGAGGCTAAGAAAAGCTTTGGTGAGGCTAAGAACAGCTTTGGTGAGGCTAAGAAAAGCTTTGGTGAGGCTAAGAACAGCTTTGGTGAGGCTAAGAAAAGCTTTGGTGAGGCTAAGAACAGCTTTGGTGAGGCTAAGGACTATTGTCGATTTACGAGCTTTCAGATGAACGATAAAAAATATTTCTTCCTTACATTCAATATTCTCCTCAACGAAAATTCCTCAAGAACTTTTCTCAAAGCGCAAATCGAATACAGCACCATGAATATTCTTTTTCTCAGCTTCATTATAGTTGGAACCACGTGTTATTTTTATGCAGTAAGCTTTTATTGGAAGTCATTTTTTAAATTCAAATTTTGAACTTTCTAGACCTGGGAAATCCTTACTATAACCTGGTTTAGCCTATTGTGCTTTGCGGTATTTGACCTCTATTCGATTTACAAAAATGGAATTGAGCTTCGCGAGATGAAAGAGAAGAAGGAGAGCTTGGAAAAGAAGAAGAACGTCTAGAAGATTCGAAAATCGACGGAGAAAACACGCTGAAAGCAAAAAAATAATTTCTTTGAGAAGCCATTCAAATTTCAATTTTTCTCGATTTCCCCTCTTTTTATATTTTTTCCCACATTTTATTATTTGAATATGCCGAATAAACATCCAGAAGTCTCTGAAAATGTCGATTTTCTTTTAAAAAACCGTGAAATTCGTTGAATATCCTGAAAAATTCGGAGAAATTCTCTCCAGAAATTATGAAAAATTCCTGCGGTCCGCAAACACTTCGACCCAGAATCCCCTGAAATGCGCACGATTTGACGACACTTTTTTGTTTCAAGTTGTTTTTTTACCGCATTTCTCGTTTTTTTTTCTTGGTTTTTTGCTATTTTTCAAAAGAAAAAGGGGTAATTTCAGGTAAATCACATGAACGAAGAAGAATGTTCGCTTTTGAGGGCGGACTCGCCGGAAGCCGTCCAGCAGCGCGTGCTCACCATCATGGAGAAGATGGCGGCGGGAAAGCCGATGGTGGCGCTCACCGAAACCGACTTGAAGAACGTGGAAGAAGCGGTGAGGAGAACAACAAAGGAAAAAAAAATCAGAAGCGAAAAAATAGCAGAAAATTTTAATTTTTCCTGGAAAACAAAAAAATTTAAAATTCCGAAAAAAGGCTGAAAAAGGCTGAAAAAGCAGGCGTGAAACAAAGAAAATGAGAATTAAAACCCGCCAAAATGTTTTAAAAATCGCGAGAAGAAAGATAAATTTGATCTAAAAATTTCCCCGCCAATTTTTTAAAAATCCGATTTTCTCAGTTTAAAACAGTTTTTTTTTCGAATTTTAAAGCTTTTTTTTTTGAGAAACCCGCGCATTTTTTTTCTTTTTAACAAACAATTTCTAATTTCAGCTCAAAAAGATTCAAGCCGGCGTACGTGAAGCGAAGCGCACGATGCTCACCGAAGAGGACATACTCAACGTGGCGAACCTGAACTTCTTCTCGCCAGTCGCCAAAAACTCCGACTCGTTGTCCTCCGGCAACTTTGATTTCTCGTCTCCGCTCCGTGATCCGTCTCCACTGCAAACTGTGAACTCCGATGGCGGCGAATTATTGGATTACGAGGAGTCGATCGGCGGCGATTCTGAATGCTCGTTTGGACCGGGAACACTGAGAATTGTCACTGAAAGCGACGATGAAATGGATTTATTGGTTGAGCAGAGAACGAAAAAACCAGCAGAATTCACGCCGAAACCTGCGACAATAAAAGAGGAACTTCCGACGAAAAAATCTCCTCCAAGCGGACGGAAATCAAGTTCACCAGAAATTAAAATCGAGGCCTCGACAGAAAATCATACGAAGAAAAGGAAATCTCCTGAAATTTTCGTTCTATCCGATTCTGATTTTGATACGGAGGTGGCTCCGAAAAAAAGAGCCAGAATTGTTTATGACCGGCGAATCAAAGGGGAGGAGGACGTCGAAACGGACAGAAACGACGAGCAGAACGTATCGCTGACCAATTTCTCGAGAAAACTGACGGGAGAGGACACTTGTGAGTTGGATATGATCTTTGGAAGAGTTTATTTGGCTGAAAATTTTTAAAACCGCGCAAAAAAGTTCCTTAGCCTCACCAAAACGCTCCGCTCTCCGCTTAGCCTCACCAAAAAGCCACGTGGCTTCCTTAGCCTCACCAAAAAAGCCACGTGGAATCCTTAGCCTCACCAAAACTCGCTCTTAGCCTCACCAAAACGCTCCGCTCTCCCCTTAGCCTCACCAAAAAAGCCACGTGGATTCCTTAGCCTCACCAAAACGCTCCGCTCTCCCCTTAGCCTCACCAAAACCCTCCGCTCTCCATTTAGCCTCACCAAAACGCTCCGTTCTGCCTCACCAAAACGCCACGTAGCTCTTTCAAAAACCCTAATATCCCCGAATTTGCAGACGTAAAGCTCCGCAAATCAGGAATGCACCTAGACTCTGACAAACTCGGCCTGACGTATCCACTTGGAGTGACATTCGACAATCCGACCGACACGTGGTTCATCACAAACATCCCCTATCAGTTCGATGGAAACGGAAATAATGGGGAGAGTAAAGTGTTGAAAATCTACGTTGGAAAGGATAAGTCGAAGAAAAAGTATACGGATATCGAAGGACCTCTTATCGATCAGCCGTCGGCGATTACTGTGTATAAGGTATGAAACGCCACGTGGATTTCTTAGCCTCACCAAAAATTATTTCAGGAAGGATCCGAAATAGCCGTTCTCTGCTCGAATCACCAGAAGAAGCCGTCGATTTGTATCATCAACCATCAACGCAACGACAAAGTGACGACGTTCTGCACGTGGAAGTACAATGAGCTGGACTTTACTTATCCGTCACGAGGACTCGCGAGAACTAAAGGAGGAAACTTGATAACAACAGACCGCCCGTCTCACGGACCTCCACGGATTCGTATTTTCTCGAAAGGATCTTCGAAAACAAAAGAAATCACGTATCTGTTGAAGGATGCGAAGATGCCGAGCTTCATAGCTTCATCTGATGACACTGTAGTCGTCACGGATCTCGGATCTCCGCAGACAGTTATCCATCTGAAAATCGACGATTCCGATTGGAAGCACGTGAAATTCGAAACGCTTCGTGTCATAACGACGGTATTCGCTATCTTAAAATAATAGTCATGCGATTGCTTTTTACAGACCGGAGTGAATTTCCGAGCGGAAGAAATGCTCAACAACCAGTACTTCATCTACGTGTCAGGTGTTCAAATCGACAAAAATGGACAGATTATGGTGGCCGATGCGAAGAATCATCACTTCAAACTGTTCAACTCGTCGATGAACTTCAAGTATCGCATTGCGACCGATTTTCCTGTTCCATACGTTTCATCGTTTCATGTTAATCGCCATGGAGAGGTGAGATTTTGAAGGAAATTTTTGAATTTTAGAATTTTAGTGAAGGAAAAAAAATTGAAAAAAGTTTGGTGAGGCTAAGGATTTTTTGGTGAGGCTAAGAATTTTTTTTCTGAGGCTAAGGATTTTTTGGTGAGGCTAAGACATTTTGGGGAGGCTAAAGATTTTTTTGGTGAGGCTAAGGATTTTTTTGGTGAGGCTAAGGATTTTTTGGTGAGGCTAAGTATTTTTTTGGTGAGGCTAAGGAGTTTTCTACTCTTAGAGGCTAAAAATAACTTTGTACCCTTCTGCTAACTTCAATTTTTGCAGTGCCTGATTCTATCCACTCGTGAGACGAACAAAATCCACTTCGCCAAGCTGACCTCTTCAAATCGGCTCGAGAGACACATTAAGTCGGCAGCCGGCAAGCGTATCGGCGTCAAGAATCCGCTCTGCTCGAAGCGGAGAATCTTCGCCGACGATTCAGACTAATCAACGTTTTATCAAGAATTAAAAATTCATGTAGAAAATTCCCGTTTTAAACATATATTTTACCTGCGAAAAATTAACAATTAAATCGTTATTTTTCTTGTAGAGATTTCCCTTATTGCTCCCAGTTTTAAATACCTAGATAGTTTCCACGTATTAGTGCCTAAAGTAATGTAGATTTCCCAAGTTTTATTGCTTCAAACATTGCCCTCGAAAAATGCATTTTCTTCCCAAAACCGTACAAGAATATCATTCCCTTCACTTTCCTCCTCCCAGTTAAACGGTTCACTTCTTTCTCCCAACCAAAAAATACTAACCATGTGCCTTATATAACCCAATTAATGAAACTAAAAGTAGCACCCCACCCATTGCAATCATTTAGCTTTATAATTGTTTAACTTGTGAGTTGATATGTTCATAAGTGATATTATATAAAGTTGAGTTTTGTGTTTCAATTATGATTCCTTTTATAGCGGTACGTGCCGTTATGATATTCTTTTTTCTTTCTTTCCCACTTGAAACTCAATTTTATTCTTCAGATTCAGATGATAAAACTGAACAGGAGGCTACTCCTGTGGTTAGCCCTATTTCTAACCGCTTTTGTGATATTTCGATTCGCGACGATCGACGATAGAAATCGGGCAAACGATGAGAAGACGTTGGTGAAGATTCAGGAGAAATTGAAAAAGGAGAGGGCTGGAAACGGCGATAATTTGATTGAGGAGGTTCAAGAGGATCCGCAGACTGGTTAGTAAGGAAGAATGCAAACGGAAAACAATTAATAGAAAATTTTAGAAATTAAAAATTATTATTTTGCAGGATTTTTCTAACCGGTTAGAACATTTTAAATGTTGAAAAATGCATTTTCAAACTGAAAAAGTTTGAAAATTTTATTTTTCGTGAAAAAAATTTTCGCCGTTTTTTGAAATCCCGATTAAATTTCAAAACCCTTCAGCCGTCTTCTCTTCGTTCTTATTCCACGTGGCCAACACAAATCGCTTTTTTTTGTCAGAAAAATACAAAAATATTTCTTTAAATTTTAAAAATCCACTTCAAAATATCTCAAATTCCCCATTTCAGACACCAAATGCTACTACGACAATCAGTGTGCCCTTCCTCAGATGCTATTCCGTGTGCGAACAGAAACCGATAACCTTCCGCCGTTCGCTTGTCTCAATGACATTAAACTATTCGACACCGAGAACATTGGACGTGGAGTCAACGTGGCAGTTTTAAACGGAACAACCGGAGATATCATCGAAAAGGCCACGTTTGATGTGACGGCGTCGGACGAGAAGCTGATGACGTGGCTTCTGAAGATACCGCATGCTTCGTTGCTTGTCGCCGCTTCGTTTGGTGACGTGGCAGAGCATGTATCCAGACAATGTCGACAGCTTTTTGAGGCTTTTGGAGCACAGAAAATCGATGGATGGCGTGTTGGAAGTGCTTATGCGATTATAGGACAAAGGGGAATTAAGAGAGGAGAGGCACACGAAATAGTATCCAAATTTCTGGATGATCATTCTGCTGGGAAGCTATTCGAAGGATGCTTTGAACTTCCGATTGCCGAGACGACGGAGGTTGAATTAAAGGTCGACGGGCCGCCTGTTCACAGGGCAGATGAATCCAAACTCGCCGAGCTGGGAGCCTTCGAAGCGGATCTTCTTCAGAATAAAGATGTGGAATACGGTGACAAATGGAAGAATTGTGGAATGAGTCGGGCGTGTAATGAACAAGACTCGATTCCCGTTCATTTCTTCTCCGGAGAACATAAGGATGATCATCCGAAAATGTGTATTGGAGAAAAAATGCTGTTTGACAAGTTGGTTAATTGGAAAAAGGGGCGGAGCTTAATTTGTATTTGCAGGGATTTAAACAAGGCTGGAAGAGGATTGAATTTGGCAATGTTGGAACCAAAGACAGGGAAAGTGACGGCTGTAGCGCATTTTGACACGTATGAAGACGGTAAGAGATTTTGGTGAGGCTAAAGAATCCACGTGGCAATTTTGGTGAGGCTAAGAAATCCACGCGGAAGTTTTGGTGAGGCTAAGGATTCCACGTGGCAGTTTTGGTGAGGCTACGGGGAGAGCGGAGCGTTTTGGTGAGGCTACGGAATCCACGTGGCAGTTTTGGTGAGGCTAAGAAAGCCATGTGGCTTTTTGGTGGGGCTAAGCTATCTCGGTTTCTAGCATTGTCTTGTTTCGCAGTTTTTTTTTTATTTAAAAAGGTGCTTTAATTTTTTAAAAGTTTTATTAGGGGAAATAGAAAGTACAAAATTAAAAAAATCACAGAAAAAGAAAAATTAATAAGACTCCAGAATCTTGAAGGCGCCTCCGTCGAGATGCTGCTTCCATGTTTTGACTCCGGGCATCGGTGCATTGGCCACTCCTACGTTGAATACGAATCCTCCTGAAGCGGGGTTGGGTGTGATCTTTGGCTTTCTTCTGGGGACAAATGGTTTTGCGGCTGGGTTGAAGCGGGGTGCTGGTTTGAACTCCTTCGCCTTGATATTCCATTTGTTTCTGATGGCTTTTGGAATGAAAGCGGCGGCAGAGGCGTTGAATCGGGTCCTTGGTTTGAATTCCATTGCCATAGTATTCCATTTGCATCGAATTGATTGGGGAATGAAAATGGGAGCCGCTGGGTTGAATGAAGTCGATCTTCTTGGGATGAACTCCCTTGCGAACACATTGAATCTAGATCTGAGTCTCATCAAAGATCTTGGCACGAAGGCCGGCGCTCTAGCACGGAACTGGAATCTAGTAGACGTCTTTGGCCGGAATACAGTGGCATGAGGGTTGAAGACGTGAGTCGAGCGTCTTCTTTTGGCCATGGAGCACATCAACCTAGTTTGGAGTCGGAACCGAGCGACCAACTTGGCGTGCATGGATACGGGCTTGGAGGGGATGAACACCGGGGCTTGGGGATTAAAAGAGAATGGGGTCAAGGTGATAGAAGACATGGTGGAATTGATAGAGAAGAAGTTTACGTACAGCAGGAAGACTGGTCAGAAGACGACTGTATGCAAGATGAGTTGAAGACTCGAATGATTCTGGTATCCCTTCTCCGTGCAGAATAGTTTTAGACTCCGCCCATCTCATATTTCCCACCATCTGAACTTTTCCCACGGGTGCACAGTTCTCATTAGTTCAGACACTACCAACTTGGTAGTTCTGTGCACAAAATGGAAGATATCTATTGGCGTGAGAATATAGATTCTGTCGGTGTCTTCTTTGAGTTGAGTCTAGTCTGTCTTCGGGAGGCGTGGGAAAATAGTGAGTTTGGTGAGGCTAAAGAATCCACGTGGCAGTTTTGGTGAGGCTAAGAAAAATAATAAAAATTTGGTGAGGCTAAGGAATTGACTACTTTTTGTAATCCTAAATTAAAAAATCAATTTTCAGAATCGCATGGCCTCGTCGAATGGCTTGACGCCGTTCCAACCGGCTACATTGTCGCCGTCGTTAGTTTCGACGAAGCCTCAAATCAACTATCCGATATGGCGCGTCGAATTTTCTACGAAATGGGATCGAGTATGATTGATCGACTGAAATTCCGCGCCTCGTGGTATTTCGTCGGGCAGAAGGGAATTGGGGCATATACGCCGTTTGAGGATCTGAATATTCCACAAGGAAACAATTGGGCGAATCCAATTCAAACGTCTTTTTGCTTACCTAAATCTCGTGAGTTTTTGGATTTTTGGTGAGCTAAAAGAGTTTTTATTTTCTTAGCCTCACCAAAATTTTATGAAAAAAAATATTTTAGTACACAAATGGGCGGGACGAAAAGACACTTCACCAATCGCATCATCGACAGCTTCTGACGGTCGAAACCTTCCGAAACGTCATTTCTGTGCCAAATACGATCGCCACGAAGAGTTTTGTAGTGGTAGAGGCTCTTGCCACGTGGAAAAATTCAAAAGTTTTTTTCAGGATCCAACATCGATTCGCCAATAATGCCACGTCACCTGCACGACGAACAACGTGCAAACGACGCGATATTCAATGTTCCGATACTCGTGGCAAGTGGATTGGCACCTGATTCATTGAGAATCACTCTGGAATCACTTTTGATGCAAGAGGGATTGAATACGCAAATGGTTCTGGTGACTTATGATAAAGAATACTCGGAGAATGCGGATCTTGCGGCTCTTTTCCACGTGAAAAGTGTGGCAATTCAATCGAATGGAAGTTATAATGGTAGGTATTCAACCTGGGCAGAATCGGGTTTTTTATTTTGGTGAGGCTAAGGAATTTATTTTTTTGGTGAGGCTAAGAGGAATCGCTTGGCACTGTGCCAGGTCTTACTGTAGTATTTCGGATTTTCATTCCACACACCTCTAAATTCCACGTATTCCAGCTCATCTCCTGTTGTCTCTCTCCAACGCCTTCTCTATTTTCCCGGATGCTTCGTCGGTTATTGTGATAGAAGAGGACGTGACACTTTCACAAGACTATCTACAGTACTTCTCCTCCATCTATGAACCCTACAAATCGGATTCCCACGTGGATTTGGCGTTGGCTTTCAATTCGAATGGTTTTAATGATACAAGTGGAGACGGACAGACAGTTTATCGAATCAAGAATCATTTGCCAATTGGATCGTATTTGATGAAACGAGAGCTCTACGAGAAACATATTCGATTGAGAGAATGTAGGTTCTTGACGCTCTTAGCCTCACCAAATACTGTTTTTTGCAGTCTGCTGTACAGAACGTGGAAATTGGGATCTTCGGGACTCAACTGCCCTTGTTCCAGGCCTTTCTCGGATTCAGATTCGAGTTGATGAGCTTGAAAAGCAGAATACTCTGTTTAGAAGAGACCGAATTCATTCGTAGGATTTTTTTGTTAATTTTTTTAAAAATTAATTTTTTTCAGGCAGAATCAACATCTAATCAACGCAGAATTCGAGACGTCTGATGAGTATTCCACGTATTTGAATCAGCTGATACATAATACGGTACCTCCCTTTAAAAATTTTTTTCCGAAAACCAGAAATTTCAGAAAAAATCGATACCGATCTCTGACATCATCTCAATCGGATGTGATCAATGGACCGCCCATCTCGATACGAATTCACTCAAATCGATTCTTTTGACATTTTCCAAAAAATCAGAAGTTGAATCGCTTTTCGACTGCCTCAAAATGTACATAACACCGAAAATATTGCGGAGTACTTCGGTTTTCAGGTAAGCCCCGCCCCTTTTTCCTCACATAAATTCTGAATTTTCAGATTCACACTAAACCAGTCGACAGAAGTGATCGTCGTGGCGGAGAATTTGAAAATTGACTAATTTTATTCTGTTTTTCTTTTCATTTGTTGTTTTATTGTGATATTTCTCCGATTTTTACAGGTATTTCCACCCTCCCCCGATTGCATAATAGTTTTGTCTTCTAGCTCTCTTGCCTTTTTAAACACTTCCTGTCACTTTTTTTTTGAAACTTTCCCGATATATATTCATGTTTTCTATTTTTTTGTTATGAACTATTTTTGATCTACTTTTCCCCGCTAAAATTGTAGATCAAAAATTCAAATTTGATCTACTTTTTTGGCGCGAAAAAGTAGATCAAAAACTCAAATTTGATCTACAATTTTGGCGCGAAAAAGTAGATCAAAAATATAAATTTGATCTACAGTTTAGGCGGGAAAAGTTGATCAAAAATATAAATTTCATCTACAATTATGGCGCGAAAAAGTAGATCAAAAATTCAAATTTGATCTACAATTTTGGCGCGAAAAAGTAGATCAAAAATTCAAATTTGATCTACAATTTTGGCGCGAAAAAGTAGATCAAAAATTCAAATTTGATCTACAATTTTGGCGGGAAAAAGTAGATCAAAAATTCAAATTTGATCTACAATTTCGGCGGGAAAAAAAGTAGATCAAAAATTCAAATTTGATCTACAATTTTGGCGGGAAAAAGTAGATCAAAAATTCAAATTTGATCTACAATTTTGGCGGGAAAAAGTAGATCAAAAATATAAATTTGATCTACATCTTTGGCGCGAAAAAGTAGATCAAAAATATGATTTTGATCTACAATTTTGGCGCGAAAAAGTAGATCAAAAATATGATTTTGATCTACAATTTTGGCGCGAAAAAGTAGATCGAAAATCAAAATTTGATCTACAATTTTGGCGGGAAAAAGTAGATCAAAAATATAAATTTGATCTACATTTTTGGCGGGAAAAAGTAGATCAAAAATTCAAATTTGATCTACAATTTTGGCGGGAAAAAGTAGATCAAAAATATAATTTTGATCTACAATTTTGGCGCGAAAATAAATATCAAAAATCATCATTTTGGCGGGAAAAAAATTTAAAAAACGTATTCTGTGTTGTCAAAAAAAAAATGAATCTGAACAAATTCCATACAATTCCATAAAGGGGAAACAATCAAATCAAAAACCAAAAAAGCTAAGGATTGACCTGTCGAATAGTGAAATTAATTCGACTACAATTAAGATAATCAGTTATCATCGGGGTCTCCTCATCCCTTTCGAATTCCATTTTTTCGACTTTCGGACCAATACACGGAATGGCATGATAGACGAGTCTCTGTTCTCCGTGCATTATCAGAAAGTCTCCATTTCGAAGCCACAGAGGAATGGGCGGTTCGGATAGGGAGAGGGCACCGGATAGATAGACGGCTGTTTGACCAAGAGACATCGAAATGAGAGGGGCGTTTGAGCGTTCTGATCTGAAATAAATCCACGTGGAAAATAGAATTTCAACGGAACAAAACATACTTATCGACATGCGGTGACAACGCGGATTTCGGTGGATAATAATTGAGAATCGTGGCATCTGGCTTCATATCCCCGAGTTTCAGAGAGTTACTGATGAGCTGGAATTTATCAAAATTATAGAAATCAGAAGGAATTTCATTACGTTTCCCAATTGATACAATTCTTCAGGAACTGGACGACCATTCGTTGGATACTGCTTCGTATTCCAATCGTATTCAACGCCCAGTGTTGTCCATCGAAGAGATTTTTGAAGGAGAGACGGATCACTGAAACAAAGAAACATTTTGGTGAGGCTAAGAGAGCGGTGAAATTTGGTGAGGCTAAGGAATCCACGTGGCAGTTTTGGTGAGGCTAAGGAATCCACGTGGCAGTTTTGTTGAGGCTAAGGAATCCACGTGGCAGTTTTGGTGAGGCTAAGGAATCCACGTGGCAGTTTTGTTGAGGCTAAGGAATCCACGTGGCAGTTTTGTTGAGGCTAAGGAATCCACGTGGAAGTTTTGGTGAGGCTAAGAAAGCCACGTGGCATTTTTGGTGAGGCTAAGGAATCCACGTGGCAGTTTTGGTGAGGCTAAGGAATCCACGTGGAATTTTTGGTGAGGCTAAGAAAGCCACGTGGCATTTTTGGTGAGGCTAAGAGAGCTTCAAAATGATTTTAAAAAAAGCAAAATTTTCACTTTTTTCAAAAAATTTCTTTTGAGCGAATATCAAAACGCGCTTGTCGACCTTCAATGAAGCTACAGAATCTCAGAACCCGATTATTTGGAAAACGAATTGATTGAATCGGAACATAGATCGGTAGAAAATTTTAAACTGAGCAAGAGATGTTATTTTGATCTTTTCCCCTGGGAATCTTCTGGGAATGTCGAGGGGCCACCTGCATAGGCGAAGACAATCCATCACTAGAGAGCGTGGAAAACGAGAGAGGACCATGTCTCCTCCTTGGCTCCGCCCCTTTTGCCTACTATATAAGGCCGCGTATCCAGTCATTCTTCGGGGTTCTCTCTTGTTTTTTGCCAATCGGGTAGTCCTGATCGGTTTAGGTTTCGTTCTCGAGAACCCCCAGCCTGTTTCCCAACGTGTGAAGCGGCATTTAAGTGTCCGGTCCTCGCTCCGCCAATCGGGCAGTCCCGTGCGGCCTAACTTCCCCCCATGGAGCCAGCCTGTTTCCTCAGTGTGAAGCGGCATTAAGATTCGTTTTCTCAAAAGCTCAAGCCTAGATTTCGGGAATAGCCTGAAGCGGCACCACATTTCATCGAGCTGTCTGTTTCTGGGAATAGCCTGAAGCGACGTAAGGGTTCTCTCCGTTGCTCCGCCAATCGGGCAGTCCTGTGCGGCATAACTTCCCCATGGAGCCAGCCTGTTTCCTCAGTGTGAAGCGGCACTAAGTTCGGTTTCTTCTACACGTACTTCGCCTCTTCGTGGCGTAGAAGATCAACACTCTGGGAGACCAGGTGGCTAAGAAGTACACACTTTTGACATTTTAAAAATTATAGGAGATCCAGGACAATTGGGTTTAGCGACCGGGACAGCAACCAGGATGGAGGCTCAACGATTCGAATGGCGGACTCAGCGACCCTGGTGGAAGTTCTGCGACCGAGGTTAAGATACCTTTTAATTTTGGTGAGGCTAAGGAATCTACGTGGCAGTTTCGGTGAGGCTAAGGAATCCACGTGGAAATTTTGGTGAGGCTAAGGATTACACGTGGCAGTTTTGGTGAGGCTAAGGAATCCACGTGGCAGCTTTGGTGAGGCTAAGGAATCCACGTGGAAATTTTGGTGAGGCTAAGGATTACACGTGGCAGTTTTGGTGAGGCTAAGGAATCCACGTGGCAGCTTTGGTGAGGCTAAGGAATCCACGTGGCATTTTTGGTGAGGCTAAGAAATCCACATGGCTTTTTTGGTGAGGCTAACGCGTACCTTTCGACATCTTTCCCATGAAGCGTTAAATTCGTGATATTCGGCGGATTCGCGTATTTAAATGCTCGTTTTAACCAGACCGTCGCCATTTCTTTCTTCAAAAGACCCGGAAGCAAATAGAGTCCAGATCGATCGGGAAACGAGAAGACACGCCATTCCGACGGATGAATTAGGCCTAGTTTCTCGGCGAGAGCAGCTTTTTCTGGAGTGATATCTGTTGGTTTGAAGACGTGACGAGAGTTTAGAAGAGGCGATGATTTGACGTCTGAAAAGAAAAAGTTAGGGTTGGAAATTCATCATTTTAAAACCTATAACTTCCGAAAAATCAGGCGGAGGTCGTCGTTTCTTATACTTCTTAAAAACCGCTTTGAATTCATTGACACCGTCATCAGAATCAGAAGAATCCGCGTACTGATCCTCATTGAATCCGATTATTTTCGGTTCCTCCTGCTCCAGCTGCTGCTCCACTTGTTCTCTCATCATGAATGCGCTTATATTTCTGTAGTAAATCCAATTTTCCCTTATCCAATTCGGTTTCGTATGCTTCCATAGGCTTCCAAATGTGCTCAATGACATTCGCGCCGACGACGACGCCCACCACAAGAACTACTGATTTTTTGAGTGCTTCTTCGATTGGGAGACGATATGGCCACCAACTGGGATTTGACATTGGAGGAGAAACTCCCGGATAGCCTGAAATTCATTTTAAATTCAAAATGATCAGAGGAAAATAAAAAATAACAGATATAAAATGAATTTCAAAAAAAATCAAATCAAATAGAAAAAACCCCAAATTCTACATTTAACAATTTATATTTTGGGGACATTCCTGAGCAGTTTAATTTTTTTAGACGGGAAATAACAATTCAAAGCTGTGATTTTAGATTAAAAGCGAGTTTTTGAGGTGAGCAATCTAGTTTTCAAAGAATGGGATGTGAGAGAATGATTATGACAAGAGATCCGTATTTAAAAATGTTTTCTATGACAATTATGGGGGAAATTTTCAAGTAAAATGTGAATAATATGCTCGAAAATTGATTACATTTCAACAAAAAAGCGGTAAATCTATGAGAGTTTTTAACAAAAAAAGTGGTTTTTAGGGAAAAATAAAAAAGAGCCACGTGGTTTCCACGTTTTGAAAAATGTAAATTCAAAAAAAGGAAACGATTTGGAAGAAGAAATGTGGAAAATAAAAGAAAAAGATTGCCGAAAAAGAAGAAAGATCTATTTCTTCTTATTGATAAAATCATCCAGAGAGAATCCTTCCAACGGTCCAACCTTTGCACTGTTATCAATGATATGATCAGTTGGCTCCGATGGCCCCGCCTCTTCCATCTCCTCCTCCTTCTCTTCCGGAACCTTCTTCTTCTTCTTCTGGGCCTTCTTCAGCTGAGCAGTGGCTCCAAACTGCTTTCTGACGTATGCCAATCGGAGCATCCCTTTGATTAGTTTCCTCCAGTTCTCGTGGATTCTGTCGACACGTGCCTTCTCCTCTTTCGCAGCTCGTCCAGCCTCCAAACGTTCCCATTCTTTGATGAACGCCGGGGCGTCTTTCTCCAGAACGATGGCTCCATCCATCCTGAAAATCCTTCTCTTCTAGACGGGCACTAAACTAGAATCACTTACACTGGATGAGTCCATCCACCATCGAAAGCCCATCCGACGACGGCTGGCACACACTGCTTGTCGAGTTTTCGGCTGATGGCGACGAGTCCCGGAAGTTTCAGATGAACGCATTCCAATGGACACATGCATTCGTTGAACATATAGACGTTTCCATAGTCGTTATGTGGAATTTTGCCCTGATAATAGCGATTTTGAAGGTCAATTTGAATAAATTATGCTATGCCACGTGGATTCCTTAGCCTCACCAAAAAAGCCACGTGGATTCCTTAGCCTCACCAAAAAAGCCACGTGGATTTCTTAGCTTCACCAAAACTGCCACGTGGCTTTCTTAGCCTCACCAAAAAAGCCGCGTGAATTCCTTAGCCTCACCAAAAAAGCCACGTGGCTTTCTTAGCCTCACCAAAAAAGCCACGTGGATTTCTTAGCCTCACCAAAACTGCCACGTGGCTTTCTTAGCCTCCCCAAAACTGCCACGTGGATTTCTTAGCCTCCCCAAAACTGCCACGTGGATTTCTTAGCCTCACCAAAAAACAACGTGGAATCCTTAGCCTCACCAAACTCTCTTACCTTCTTCAACGGCGGTCTACGATACTGCTCCGTCTGCCAATAACCATAAACGTTCAAAAACTGATCAACACGATCCTCGACTGGAACTCTCGGATCCGGACGCGCCTTGACCACCTTATACGGCTCCTCTCCAACCTTCACACTTCTCGCCAATTTCAGCCAATTATTCTCTCCCTGAAGAGTGAAAACACAACTTCTCGGATAGACATTGTGTCCACGAATCTGTCCAAGTGGTTTTTGTGTTTCGGGTGGTGGATAGATGGCTTCGAACTTCAGAAGATCCTTCTCTAGAACGTACAGAGGATGGTTCTTGTATTCTGACATAACAGTTGGAAGTGGTCTCTTTACCAAATCCTCTCTCATCTGCATCGCTTCCCACTTCTTTCTCTCGAGATTCGCCGCGAATGGATAGAGTGAAAGCGTGTAGGCAATCCATTTCGGATCGGTTCGACGACGACGAAACTCTTGTTTGACACAATCCATCGCGTAGCGTTGAGAGACTTCGCAGATTCCTTGTCCTGTAAGAATCCATGCTTAGCCTCATTAAAACCTCTAAAAACTCACTGTTATCAATAGCGAAAACATATGAAATCGGATGAGCTGCGTTCTCGTGAATTGTGAGTGGCTCATCGACAGTCTTGTGAAGTGGGTCGATGCAAATCCAACGTTTTTCACGTGGCTCCCAGTACTCAACCCAATAATTTCGTTCCTCCGTACTCTTCGCTGGTTTCTTTCCCTTCTTTCCTTTTCCTTTTTTCTCTTCAGCAGTCGATGACGTGGCCTCTTCCTCTTTCTCATCCTTCGGAGTGATGCTTCTGGATCTGCTGAGCTCTCTGAACTTATCCATCTCCTGTTGCAGCCTCTTCTGCTGATTCTTATCCCATCTACGTGGAATAGTTCGAGCGTTGACAACAATACGTGCGATGATCTCCATGCCACGTAGAAGACAGAATAGAAGAGTAGCTCTATCCAAATCCGTTTCATAACACTTCCCATCGACAAGTGCCGTAAGACGACTAGTCGCCGGATATCTTGCCTCATGTCCTTCCAGAAGATCCTGCTCGATGGCTGCCACAGAAACGACGCCGTTGAGTGGACGGAACGCATCGCAGAACCATTTCACCATATTCTTCATGACGTCGATTGGAATGGCCTCACCGACGTATCTGAGGTATCCGTTTGGAAGTTGAGACATTATTAGAGATGGTACGAGACTTTCGTCGAGTGCTGTCTTGACGGCAAGTTTGAGATGAGCCATGTAGCAGAGAAGATGGACCTGGAAGAAAAAAAAATCTTTTTCTTAGCCTCACCAAAATCCAGCGCTCTCTTAGCCTCAACAAAATCCAGCGCTCTCTTAGCCTCACCAAACTCTTAGTTTTCTTAGCCTCACCAAACTCTTACTTTGCTTAGCCTCACCAAAATCAAGCGCTTTCTTAGCCTCACCAAACTCTTAGTTTTCTTAGCCTCACCAAAACTGCCACGTGGATTCCTTAGCCTCACCAAAAATGCCACGTGGATTCCTTAGCCTCACCAAAATCTAGCGCTCTGTTAGCCTCACCAAAATCTGATGCTTCTTTAGCCTCACCAAAACTGCCACGTGGATTCCTTAGCCTCACCAAAAATGCCACGTGGATTCCATAGCCTCACCAAAATCTAGCGCTCTGTTAGCCTCACCAAAATCTGATGCTTCTTTAGCCTCACTAAAACTGCCACGTGGATTCCTTAGCCTCACCAAAACCCAGCGCTCTCTTAGCCTCATCAAAAACCACGTGTATTTATCTCTCTTACCTTATGAGTATTTTCCCAGCTCTCTCGAATCTTCTTATTGACTTCCTGTCGCAAATAGATGACCCACCAATCCTTCTCCACCCCATCATCATCATTCTCCTCATGATCAATGCTAACTTTAATATTATCATCGAGAACCGGCTGGAAATGTTCCATCTCTTCCCATTCGTCTTCCGAAGAATCCCCATTCGAATCTGAATCCTCTTTCGGCGCTTTCTCTCTCATCTTCTTCTTCTTCCCATCCTCTTCCCCATCACCACCATTCTTTGCATCCGGTCCATCGAGCGCCTCGATGATCTTACGACCCTCGAAATACGCCTTTTTCATATTCTCATGAATCTTAAAACACTCATCGTACGACACTTCCTCAATTTTTCCACGTGCGTATGCATGAGCAACCACTCGATATTCCAGCATTCTTCGCTCTCCTTTCGCCATTTTTCGATCCGCCTCATAGTTTTGCAGATTCTTTTTCCACGGTTGAGGTGGTTTTGGTTTGGTCGCCATTCGGAGACTCGACTTGACAGTTTTCGAATTCTTCGGATTTCCGGTTTTGCGAGCGATGGAAGCTTTAGAGCATTTCGGCCAGTGCATATCCTTTTCTCCTCCTCCAGATGCCTTCGACTTTCCAGAAGACTTTCCAGAAGACTTCCATCCACCACGACTAGTTCTTGGCTTCTGAGATGGTCCTGGAGCCTCTGAATCTTCGGAATTCGAGGCTTCTGAATCCGATTCATATGAATCTGAGGACGACGATTCAGATGAGATTCTGTATGCTTTGGATCGCTTTTTCGGAACCACTTCCACATTTTTTCCTACTCGTTTCTTGGCAGAAGCAGTCGGGGCAGCTTTGGCCGTTTCAAATGTCAATTCCATTTGATCTTCTGAATCACTTGCATCGGAAGACGAAGAGCTGAGCTCCATGATCCCATCTAAATCATCTTTTGCCACGTAAGAGACTCGCTTCGTGGAAACAACTGAACGACGTGGACGAGATGTGCGTGGCTTCACTGGACTCGGCTCTGTTGTGTCCATTTCGTCGTCGGATTCCGGATCTTCTGGTGCTGATTTGACTTCTGGAGCTGCTGGCTCTTCTACGTCACCGATTTCCATTTCTGGATTCTCTGAAGCTGGAGTAGCGGCTTTTTGTGGTGCAGATCTTCCTTTTGGAGCAAATTTAACTTTTGGAGCAACAGGCTCATCGATATCTATCTCTGGATCTTCTGATGCCGGAATCGGCGCTTTTCTTCCTTTTTTAGGAGCAGCTTTCGATTTTGGAGCTGGCGCTGGAGGCTCCAAATCCACGTCATCTAGGTCTTCTGGAGGGTTTGATCGTGCCGTGACTCGTTTTGGAGCTGCTTTTGGCTTCGGAGCGGCTTTTGCTTTCATTGGAGCAGTCTGAAAAAAGAAAAATGACTCGAAAAACAATTTTTTTTGAAAAACAGCTAATGGCCTAGAAAAAACGGCTCGGCCATGCCACTCAGCGGTTTTTCTCAAATCCAAAATCCCTTTGAAAAAAATCAATAACCTCGTTCTTTTTTCCACGTGCAGTGGTCTTTTTCGTATTCTCCGCCGCAGCCTCCACATTCTGCGCACTCTGTGATTGAACCTGAAGTCGTGCTGAACGACGTCGAGTTTCCATCTGAATTTTCCTGTATTTGAAATTGAAAATCTGAAAGAAATCTGCAAATAGAACCGGGTTTTACACCGAGTTTTTTCAATTTGAAATCATAAAAAAAGGGAACAGATCGGGGATAAATATTGTACACGTGGAATTTTATTTCGAGGAGAGAGGTTCTAGGTGTGTGTGTGGAAAGTTGGCTGTAATTCAATTATAACAAAAATGCACTATAATCAATAGAAACTCTATACAAAAACCCGCATTTTGGAGTGGAAATGAGTATTATGAATCAAGTGGGGGAGGGAACTACAAGTAACGATATTTTGCTGCTGAAATGAGTGTTTTTGCACTAACAATATAAAAGCTGAGGTTTGGGGGGAAAGGGAAAAGGGATTAGACAAATGGAATTATGAGTATATATATTATACACAAGGAAATTAATTTCAAAATTGGGGAAAATGACAATCGCGGAATGTTGGGTGTGAGAAGATTATTGTTGAAATTGATAAGAGTAGATGATTCCTGATCCACATGGTCCTCCGGAGTCCTGGAAACGAAACAACTTAATTTTTATAAACATTTCAAACAAATTCCTACCATGCTGACGTTGGCAATCGTTGGGAACGGCCTCCTCTTTCGGAATCCACGATGATCGTCCTCGTTGGTCCGTTTTCTCACCGGAATCGTCGTGCCGATGTGCTCGGTGCCGGCAGGCATTGGTGGCACCGCATCCAACACTTCGCGGGCTCTATCCAGATCCGACAGCACTCCAAGACTCCCGACGCCTTCTGGACCACACGCGGCTCCTCGTTTCGTCCACACTCCAAAGCTATTCGGTTTGTCGGCTTCCACCGTGATCGGCTGAACTGGAGGATTCACTCCCGGCTGTCCTGGATCTGGTTCAGGTATTACTGCAGTCGGTGCCACGAATTTGAGTGCAACTTCCGGATCAGTGATAGGCACCAAGCGGAAAAAGAAGTTGGCTGTACTTGGGGCCACCGTCTGTGGCATCGTTTCCTGCACCAAACAGTATCCAGCTGCTGTTGTGGAGTTTAATTCGAAGGTTTTTGTGAGAAGGTCAATGTAGTATTCCAACGGGTATTTCGGCTTATAGGCCATTCGTTTTTGGGTGTCAATTATTCCAACCGGTGGAACGTATGGCTGGCTTTCCGGTAAATTCCCAGGCATTTGATACATGTGATCGACTCGTGGAGAATACGTTTTGCGGCTGTTTGCTGATACTTCGGCTACCAGAATGATGTCGTCGTTGGTTTTTGTTGTGATGTCGACTGATGACGTGGATGGAGTATTTTCAGGGATGAGGGGTTGACCAGTCCTGCAAAAACGTCTTAAGATTAACCCAGATCAAAATGAACTTACATAGCAATGGTTCTCGTATTGAAGAACTTTGCCAACGCATCGTTCATAAGTGTGTTGATGTTCCTGACCAGGGCTTCCACGGACTGCTCCTCGTGAATAGGAAGCGGCACGCTTCCTCGATTCACTGTGTTGATTGCTGCCTCTATCGCTTTCTTGTCCGTCGCCATCTGAACCTTCTTGGGAAGCAATCTTTTTGTCGGAATCGTCCGTGGTGGAAAATTCTTCGGATGATTATCATCGGGAATCACTTCCATCGGAATGAAACTCGATAACTCTACACCGAATCGCGTCGAGATCTCTTCCGCCTCCGAATAGAACTCTGCTTCCCGCCGAGCCGCTTCAGCCATCACACCCTGCCATGCCGTCGGATTCAGGATTTTGAGTCGTCGTTGAAGCTCCTCGTAGCGGAAATAAGCGGCTTGACGCTCGTAGACAGGCATCACAAACTCGATGACTATCTGTTGTGCAGCGTACATTATCATCGGGAGGCGTGCCAAGATTTTGGTTTTCGATTCAGAGTGGAATGTGTCGATTCCGGGGTGTTCGAGGAGACGATGGAAGAGGAAGTATTCGATGCGTTTGAAGATGATGAATGCACGTTCCAGTTTCATTGCTTTGAGATATTCTAGTCCCATTTGCGAGAGATCGAGAAGTACTTCGTAGTATCTGAAAGAATGAAAAGGTTACCCTCACCGAAAAAACATAATTCCGTTTCTTAGCCTCACCAAAAATTTCATTTTGTTTCTTAGCCTCACTAAAAACTTTATTTTGCTTCTTAGCCTCACCAAAAACTGTTTCTTAGCCTCACCAAAATCTTTCTTAGCCTCACCAAAAGCTTTCTTAGCCTCACCAAAAACTGTTTCTTAGCCTCACCAAAAACTGTCTTAGCCTCACCAAAACCTTTATTTGGTTTCTTAGCCTCACCAAAAACTTTGTTTTTTAGCCTCACCAAAACTGTTTTCTCTCAATTAAGCTCATTTACTTTCAATTCTACTAGTTTTTATTAAAAATTCTCCTTCCCCAATGCGTACCTGTGAAGAGGGACCATCAAACTGGCCTCTATATTAGCTGCATATCGAAGTTGCCGCACTCTCAGCTCCGGGTTCATGAGAACCAGCGGAGTCGGCTCCCGCGGATCTCCTGAAACATCTATTTTAAAAGGAAAAGAGAATTTCAAGAAGCTTACTTTTCGGCGGTTTCTCATTCGGCTTCATCGGCGGTCGTCGTCGTCGGCGGTTTTACGTGTTGAGCATATGAAGATGAATTCTGAATAATAAGAGGATTTGTATAGTTGTTTACGTCGCGGGGAGGAAAGACTCAAAAAGACGATGGGAAATACCGAGAAAAATATGTAGTGTGAATCCATACAAAACCTTGTTTACACGCTTATCCCTTCATGAAAAAAATATATTTATCAAAACAAGCGGGTACGAAAATCAAAAAATCAATTCTTTTTTTCTAGCTTTTTCTTAGAAAACTCTCAGAAAAATAACTGATCAAAAACCAGTTTCTACTGCCTCGAACTACTAATTATCGGTTTTTGTAGTCGTCGCGTCGATAGAGACGTCTCCAAAAATAGTCTCACTAGTGGGGGAAAGAAAAACAAAAAAAAACGTCTGCCTGCGCGTTGAAAACAAGCAGTCGGGATAGAACGAGAGCGAGAGAGAGAGAGAGCGTCAAGAGGGGAGCGAGAGAAAGGGCGGAGCCATTGGCGCGAAGCGCAGTCGCGCCGCGCACTTTCTCGTGCATTTTTTATTTATGGAGAAGTTTTCTATTGCAGAAAGATTTCTAGAATAACTCTAAAAGCGCGGTTGGATTTCTCCGCAATTTGCAAAACGAACAGACGTGATTTTTGCAGAAAAATGAGCGACCAGCGGAGGAGGAGAAATATGCAAAAGGGGAAGACCGGGTGGTGTCGACCTTCGAGGTGTGTGTTATTATCTCGTTCCGCGGATCTCCGTGTAATTTTCGATCTTCTAATTTTGTTCCGCCAAAGCGGTTGGGAGGGGCGGAGCGACATTTGCACACACACAAACCATGATTTCATGCATATATTTCGCCACCCTCTAATCACTTTTGAACGTTGACCTTTTTCGGCGAAAAGAGAGGACGTAAGGGCGGCGGAAGGAGCAAAACACAAAATGTATTTGGAGCAGAGCCCCCTCTCGCAAAGAGAAATGCCCCCATGGGAGATTGACTCTTCCGGCTTCGAGCACGAAATCAAAACAAATGGCCTCAATTTCTAGTTTTTTGTCGAAGAACTTTTGGTCGCGATACTCTAGTTTCTATTCAGGATCAGCAGGACTTATTGTTTAGATATTGAAAGATTCCAATCAAAAAATTATTTTCTGAGGATATGATTAGCAGAAACCGCAAACTTTCCGACGAAAATCAGAAAATCAGCTTTCACTTCCTTGAACTAGACAATTATCTAGTATTAATTGAATATAAAAATTATTTTGCGGCTTTCTGAATAAGGAAGTTCAAAATATGATATGAGCTTTTGAAGCAAAGGACTTTCAAGAAATTGCATTTTTATTCAAGATAATTTTTGCTAAAATTTAAAAAACCACGTGGAAATTGTGATTTAAATTGTGGAGGGATGAGTAAGCGGCGCGCGAAATTTGTTAAGATCAAGAAATCAACATGGCAGTTTTGGTGAGGCTAAGAAAACCACGTGGCAATTTTGGTGAGGCTAAGAAAACACGCGGAATGTTTGGTGAGGCTAAGAAAATCAGCCGCGAGTTTGGTGAGGCTAAGTAATATACGTGGCAGTTTTGGTGAGGCTAAGGAAGCCACGTGGCAAGTTTGGTGAGGCTACGAACGATTTTTTTGTCGAACTGGATGAATAACACTAAAAAATAAATATGAAAGCCGATTTTGCAGTTCTAATCGTGAAGTATTATAAGATTTGTCGTATTACTTTCTGAAAAAAAACATTAGTTTTTTTTTGAAAAGCGAGAGCTTTTATAATGAACGAAACACTACAAAATAACAGAATATTCTAGGCTTTTCTACGTTCCGTATTCAGTTATTAGTCATATGTTTACAGCAGTCTGAATAATGAGAAGAAGAACATATAAATAGAAAGGGAAAAATAAGAAAAAATGTGAATTTCCGGGAGTTTCTCACATCCGGTACGAAAAATATAGAAACGAATCGCATATAAATAATTAATAGAAATTCATTGAAATATCTGACAAAACTGGTTGGAAACAAGGGGAAAAAACAAAATGAAATAAAACAAAAAATGAAATATTGACCGGTATTTTCTTTGGAATAGAGATATTTATATGTTAATAATAGAAAGCCGTTCGTCTCAACTGCATCAGATCATCGATAATATGATATCTTCCGACGCCGAGTCTCCTTGCCAAGTCTGTTTTATCGTATAATGACAGGTTCAGGTATTGCTCAACGACGTCTCCGTCAATCAGATTCCTCGCGTTTCGGCCGTTGACGATCGGTTGCGGTGGCTTCGCCGACCGCGATCCTTTGATGTGCAATCCGGCAATCTGCGGCGACACACTTCCGATAAACGTTTGCAGGAAGTGGAGTCGCCGATAGGCTTTTTCTGTGAGTGGACGCACGAAGCCGAAGGAGCCGTCCAGTGAGGCGAATATTGTGCTCATTCGTTGCTCGGCTGCCTCCTTTTCTTCTTTGGTGTCCAGATTGAGAAGGGCGGTGTGGCCTGGAAGAATGAAGGAGAGAGTGAAGATTATTTGGAGGCCAAGGACTCCTTTACTACAGAGAGAGAGAGAGAGTAAAAGAGAGCAAGCGGAAGTTTGTAGTCACTAATCTAAATTTTCGTGTCGGCCGAGCAAGATTATAGGTCGAGTGAAACATACGAGAATTCTGATTTAGGGTGACTGGCACGTTGATGAAATAGGGGAGCTTATAGGCGAGGCTAATAATTGAAAAATAGGGGTTTGTTTTTGGGTAAGGGGTTCAGAGAACACACTGTGTTTTGGTGAGAGGCTAATTAACCGTGGCGTTGCAATTCGAGTAATGTTTAATCTAAGATTACAATCTGGTTGATTTGAGAGCAAAACACACGACACGACACAAAACTGCATGGTCGTCGTCTCACCTTTAATCCTCAAAAACGCATTAATATTCGTTCCGATGTTTATCGCCGCGCGAACTGTCAGCCTCTCGCCTCCATTCGATTCGGGTGTCTCTGGAGCGTAGTTGAAGAGTGTGATGTTACCGCTCTCGTCACTCAGCAGGAATCCGAGGTGTGCTCCGTCGACCATGAATTGTGATGCCATTGGAGGTCGTGCCGTCTTTCGATCGTCTCTGGAAGCAACCGACATCGCCTTGTTCTCCTCCTGGAATCGAATCAGAGACAGACTTTCGCGTGCGTCTAACGCCAGAGCGATAGTTCGATGAGAATGCAATTGATAGACATAATAATGCATATCCAAAAACGATAATCCCATCAAATCGTTGTCCTTAAACTGCCATATGAACACTTTTTGACCCATTCCAGAGAGCAGAAGGCCTTGTATCGCACACAATCCAGTTACAGGACCCTTTTGTTCCTTGTCGAACAATACTTTGATTTTTCGATTCGACGTCGGTTGATCGGGTTCTGGGACGACTTCAATCACTTCGCAGAGAAGAATCCGTCCTCTGACTAGCACCTCTTCTCCGTAATTATTGACTGTTCCAATCGCCAAATACGTTTCGAAACCGGCAATCGTGGATTCAGATTTCAGTGCCACATCTTCACACGCCGTCACCGCTTCCATATCCTCAAAATCTATTTCAGTATTCGGAACCGCATTCCAGTCTTGCGAAGAGAACAGGTTCAACGTATACTTCGGAGGCGCTGGCAGCACGAAATTCTCGTCTTTCTCGTGAATTTCCTCTTGTTTATCATCGTTCATCACCACCCATATCTTGTTGCTGGGCTTTGGAACCGACGAGACGACCGCGTAGACATCCGAATTCATCAGGTAACGAACACTGTGAATCGTTCGTCCCACTTCAATCTTTTTCACTGGATACGGCATTTCGTAGTCGAAATCTGGATGCATTCTCGCGATTCGAAGCTCGGATTTCTGTTGTGTCATGTAGACGAAACCGTGGAGAACGTTCTCGTTGTTGAATGGGGTGAAGGCTCTGAAAACGAATAATTTGAATTGTATTCACACTGAAACCTCTTACTTAATAGATCCATCAATAGTCATCTGATGCGTCTGCATTCCTCCCCACGCTCCATAGACCAGCATCGTCGGCACAGCACCTCCAATCATCACTCCATTGTTAATTGAAGACACTCTTTCGAATGAATGAATCAGTGGATACCGTTTCCCGTCACTGGCCGCAATTTCGAACGGTGCTCGTTTTCCTTCAGCAATCAGGTATGGCGACGATCGGAGACAAATGAAGTGGGGCAGTTTTCGGAATGCGATTCCGAGATGACCGGCTTGAGAGTTGGGGTTGGCGAACATTTCGTACATGACCACTTGCTCATCGACGATCGCGAACAGAATCGGATGCGATTGGTTGATTCCCATTCCTGAAAGCAGTTATTTAGCTTCATCAAGGAGCCATTTGGTTTTCTTAGCCTCACCAAAAAGCCACGTGGATTTCTTAGCCTCACCAAAAAGTCATTTGGTTTCCTTAGCTCACCAAAAGAGCCACGTGGTTTCCTTAGCCTAACCAAAGAGCCACGTGGTTTCCTTAGCCTCACCAAAAAAGCAACGTGGCTTCCTTAGCCTCACCAAAAAGCCATGAGGATTCCTTAGCCTCACCAAAAAGCCCCGTGGCTTCCTTAGCCTCACCAAAACTAGACGATTTTTGCCTCACTAAAAAGTCTAGCTTAGCCTCACTAAATCCATGAAACCCCCAGTTAAACCTCATATGACTAACCTACAATCTGCGCCTCCATAATCCGTTCACTAAGCTTCTTCATCTCCGAATTCAACTGCTCCTCATCAGTCGACGTGGATTCCTTCGCCGCCTGCTGAGCCTTAAACTTCCTCTCTTTCTCCTCATCTTCTGCTGTCAAATCTGTCAAAAGTTCCGGAACATTGGGGAATCTTCCAATCTGATAGACAAGTTCCATTTCGGGAAGCGAATGAATTGATATCCGCCCGTTTTCGTGAGCAATCACGAGCCAGTGGGATATGCGAGCTGAAAATGAAGTCTTTTATAAATGAATGAATGTCAAAGAACATACAATAAGTTCTAGGATCCACCGCATCCGATTGCTCTCCACCTCTGCCAGACTGTATAGCATCGTGTCCCAATCGTTTTCGCTTTCGTGTATTCTGATGCTTCGCCGAGTGCTCACCACTGTCTTCTTTTCCGCTGTGATCCATGACATCCTCGTCACTCTCTCCGGCTGCATCTCCATACAAAAAGTCGTCGTCTTCTCCATACAACAACGCGTCATCATTAGCCGCTTCTTTCTTATCCTCCTTCTCGGGTTTCACGTCAATCGTCGAAATGTCTCTCATCTCATTTAGATTTGCTCGCTTCTCCGAGTACTGCATGATTTCCGACGCGTCTGCATACATGGAAATCGATGTGATCTGATCATTGAGAGCGGTAAACGTGGCGAATGGAGTCGTAGAAAGATCTACTTCTTGAAGCTGAACATAGGGATCAGAGACCAGTTCGTAGAGCAGAAGCCGTCCGTTTTGAGTCAAAACTGCCACGTATGGATCCACAATTGACGCTTGAACGACAGGGAAATTCGAATCAATGCTCACTTCTTGCATTTGTTGGCCATCCGTAACCAGAGCAATGGAGGTAGAGGTCACCTGAACAGCCAGAGCTCCTTGGGAGAGCTCTCCAGCTGTCACCGTAGGCTCTCCAGTAACAAAAAGCTGCTCTTCGAGCTCAATGAGCTCTTCTCCAAGTTCAAGTACTAAAGTAGACCGGATTCTGGATACTATTAAGTATTTATGCGAATCATTCTCTTTTCGACCAACCGCCCACAATTGCTCAGCTCCTTCTAGCCTGAAAATTATGAATCTTGGCTCAAAAAATCAGTTAATTTCTCACAATGAACTAGTGATGATCTCAGGACGAAGTGATCTTTGATGTACACACAACGATCCATTCTTGCCATGTCCACTTGCGGTAATCTGAAAATATAATAGAATTCAAAGAATGTAACATCTCTACTCTAGCTCACTATATCAAAAACCGGGTCTCTTCTCTTCGCGTCCACTAGATCGTTGCTCATACTAATCGGTCTTCCTACACACATCGATTTGATCGGTCCAACGTTCCGAAGACGATCCAGCTCTCTGAATTCCAATGATTCCAGAATTTGTTCTTCATCGTCGTTCTGTTGTTCCTCAATCGCTCCACCATACAATTCCATATCTTCTTCATCTAATTCGGCTGCAACTTCTTTCTGATTCTGCTCCATTTTCTGTCGTTTCGCAGATTCTCTTGTCGTTTTCAGAAGAGTATATTCGAGGAGTTGAGAGTCACCGAGACGGGATCCGACGAACAAGTGACCTGGTGCGCAGACGGTTAGGGAATAGGCGATAGACGTATCTAGAAAATTATGATTTAATGTTAAAGTACTAGATTCCATACTGACCCCAAACTTTACTGAATTCCAACGACTTCACAGTTCCACCTCCAGATGAGGTCACTAATCTCAGAAGATACAGCTCTCCTTCTCTAGTTCCCACTGCAATTCGTCCATCTTCCATATAAACACTAGTCGAGCAATCCAACGTCATCTTCATACTTTTCATATCTTTCAACGGAAATTTCGTAAATCCATCGTAACACGAATTCAGAATAATTCCACACGGAGGCACCGCTTGGTTCAGATAGACTACTGTATTTGATCCGAATACAAGGGCACCACCGAGGGGTTTCGGGATAGGGAGAAGTGTGGAACAGTCCATTGGTAGATTGGCGGTTTGCCAGACGACTGCGAATTGACGATCGACTATGTTGACGGAGACGCCCATTATGCACATTGTATCGTAGCGAACGCATGCTCTTAAAGGATAATTATTAGAAATTTTTTTTTTGGTGAGGGAAAGGAAGCGGATGCATTTTTGGTGAGGCTAAGAAATCCACGTGGCTGTTTTGGTGAGGCTAAGAAGTTGATATTTTGGTGAGGCTAAGCAATCCATGTCGCATTTTGGTGAGGCTAAGAGATCTGATTGGCGGTTTTGGTGAGGCTAAGAAATCCACGTGGCAATTTTGGTGAGGCTAAGAAATCTACGTGGCTTTTTGGTGAGGCTAAGAGATCTCATTGGCGACTTTGGTGAGGCTAAGGAGATTAAAATTTTGGTGAGGCTAAGAAATCCACGTGGCAGTTTTTTCCTACAGAACTTCCAACCCCTACCTTCCAGGAGTCGTCTGCAACGGTTCGTACAAAAACAATATCGTCGGCTCATAATATCCATCCAAAAACACCATATCAGCCACATTATCCAACCGCGGATCGATCTGTTTCAACGGTATAATATAACTATGAATCCGTTTCGAATTCTCGTGAAATGGCAAAATCGCTATATGTTTTCCGTAGACCAACGTCGCCGCACATCGATTCTCCGGATCGGTTCGAACTATTGGCGGATGGAAATAGTTGTTGAATCCATCGCGAAGATATTCGTTTTCGAATGCGTGCAGTGATATTGTCTGCATGTTTCGCTCTTTTTCATTTATCGCCACTATTGAGAGTTTCGCGTCGTCGAATGCCATTAAAATGGAATCTTGGTCGGGAAGTTCTGGAAAATATTTTTTGGTGAGGCTAAGGGTTTTAATTTTTTCTGCTGGCTAAGACATACGTGGTATTCTGGCGACAGCGACTGATAGACATTTATTGAGTAATCTGCATGAAAACATGCATTCGAGCTTCGTTTTCTGCTGCCATTCCTCATTTCGCTCGCCCGGTTCAATGAGAACATACGGATTCACACGGAAGACTCGAAGGAATTTCGCGCCGATTGTGAGCAATTGAAAACCGGTTTCTGCAAGAAAAATAGTTTTTAATGGGAGAAAAACATTGAAATTTACTTTCTCCCGGCAGAAATTTTCCATATGCCGAGAAGTTGATGGAGGTGGAGTCGTCGGTTTCTCGGAGGTATCCATACATCACACTGCAACAAAAATACTAGAATTTGAATCAATTTATCAGTTTTCTGTTCAAAAATAGAAAAGAAAACATATATTTAGCAATAAAAACCTATTTTTAACAAGGAAAAATGAAAAATACATTAAATAAATCAATTTAAGGTTCAGAATTAACACTTTTTATTCTAAAAAAGCTTAGAACTTTTTAAATTTAAATTTTATCAGCTCTAAACAAAAAATCTACAGAAAAATCGACCAAAAACAATCTAAAATCTCGCGGAATCTGAATTCAAAACTGTCTACCTTGTCTAGCACTCTCTCACTCTCTAATGCGTGCAAAAGGAGCGCGTTTGCATTTTTCAAGTTAAAGAGTTCGCGTAAATGAGAATTAAAAAAGAAAAAATGGAATTTCTTGGAGAAAAATACGAAAAAAGAGAATAAAGTAAAGAGAAAAAGCATTAAAAAACTGAAAGAATTGAGAAATTCAGAAATAATTCATTTAAAACGGTATAGAGAGAAAAAAAAAGCTAGAATGTTGGAGGCTACGTTAAAAAACTATAAAAACCTGAATTCCAAAAAAGAATGTACCAAAAAACACAAAAAAGATCTAAAAATCGCTATGATTAAAGTCTTGTCTTTTTTTTTTCTGAAGAAAATCGCCACCTTCTATCCTGGAAAAACCATAAAATCAACTGCTATCAGGAACAGCCATGCCCTTCAATAAGAGGTCTCAAGCAATTTACTTAAAACTTCCGGTTAGTTCTTCTTCAGAAACCCATATAAAATCCCCAAGTTGCTAGACACGTGGCTCAAGAATCAATGTCTAGACTGAAGAGACCCATGGGTATCGAATACCCCTAATACAAGGACATAGGTCTAGACAACCCTATCCCACTGGACCCTCTCCGACCACATGCCCTTATAATCCAAGACATCCTTAGACTCCGCCCCCTCGTTAATACTCCGCCCTATTGTGTCGCTGTTGCTCTTCTTCTTCTTCTTCTTCGAAAAGCGTCGTTGTCATGACCACGTGTATATATGAATTATAAGCTTTCCACACTCTACATCCCCCTCATCAGTCAAACCACCACCAAACACACACATATCATTAGTAATCTATCCTCTATTCTTCCATTCTCAGATTTCCCCTTCCTTCCTCTATATTTCTTCTTCCAAATGTTCTCCACATTCAATTTCGAAGAAGGACCACCACCTGCTGATCCACCGAAAAGAATCAATCGAAAAGATCGAAGTGTCAAGTATTTAAGAGCTTTGAGTGCACAAAAGGTAATGTGATAAGGTTGTTGAAAATGCGCGCTAATGAACCCTATTCCGGTTCACTAGAGAAAAGGAAAGGGGCAGAGGGGATTAAGAGGCTTTGATGAGTTTTTTTTTACATTTGGGCAGAGGCTTTGGTTTCTCTATCACTTTCTATATACCCCCTATTCTAGCAGTATTATAACCTGAGCAATCGAAAAACGATCAACTAACAAAATATACAGCTCTTTTTGCTGAGTAATTCATTAGTTGATCACTTTTTGATTCTTCCACTCACAATTGAGATTTCTTGATTTTGATTCATGATCACTTCATTGTTTATGATATTTAACATTGTTATTCAAAAATGTTTTTCAAAAAAAAATTTCTTAGAAACCCGCAAATGTCATCTCTAATGAGTATGTTAGAAGGTATACTGTAGTCTTCAGGGAAAAGAATATTCTAGACAGGAAACCATAAAGTGCATTCGAAATCACATTTCCAACTTTTTTTTGAAACGGATATGCACTTTTTCGAAAAGTCATTTCATATAACCACAAAGTACACTTCACACTTCATTAGCAAGCTCAAAGAGATTAGTTTTGATATTTTGGAAAGAGAAAGAAAAATTATTTCATAATTTGGAAGTAGAAAAAGCCACGTGGAAAATAAAAAGATCGCTCGGAAATTTAAAAGCCACGTGGATATACAAAAACCAAGGTTGCCTCACTAAAAATGCCACGTGGTTTCCTTAGCCTTACCAAGAGTGCCACGTGGTTTCCTTAGCCTCACCAAAACTGCCACGTGGAACTTGGTTGAGGGTAAGGTACTAACCTAATCCACGTTTTTTAAAATTAAAAAACACTTGGAAATTTAAAAAATACGTAGCTTCACTAAAAAGCCACGTGGAAAATCTTCCATCTACATTTTTTTCCAGGACCGACAACAACATGTGCCACCTAGAAGTGACCAGGAGCCATCGACATCTGAACAACTCGCCCCGGTCATCAATGCATCCCTACCCAGACCCGGAATTCTTCGAGTGGTATGCCATCCATTGCTCATCCTTAAACCCCCTTAGAATCTTCAGCCAAGTACCTCTGAACCTTCTTCTTCGAATCCACGACAATCAAGATGGGCGATGGTCAGAGAGAGAAGTCCTCAAATAATAGCGAAAGTAAGTGATATGGAGCATCAGAATAGAAAACTCTGCGTTGAAAGGAGACGAGATTTCAGGAGAGAACGAGACATTTGGATTTGAATAAAGGAAGGGTTAGGCCGAGAACTTCAAGAAATAATGGACCTGGTGGGAGAGAGGATGATAATCAGAGGACGTTCAGTGATGTAGTCCACACTGCAATGGTTAGTTTCGAAAAAAAAAATAAATATATGAAAAATCGATGAAAATGGTCAACTTTGGGGGTTCATAGCAAAGTGGGGAAAAATGGTACTGTTCTAAATTTTTTAGGGTGGTTAGATGATAGCTGGATTTACATTTTCATAGTGAAAAACTTTTTTCTAAAATCATTTCTAAGAGCTACACGGCTTGTTGAAAAACACGCTATTTTGCACTGAAATCGACAAAATCTCACTAGGGAATGACCTGAGGTCAAGTTGGAGTTTCCAAATGTAAAGTATATGGTTAGATAGATAAATTTATGGGCTTTCCGAATATGTTTTCAAATTTTGCTGCGGTTTTTGGGAATTCAGCAATTTCGGTTCAAACGTTCAGTATTTCCAATACAGTACTTGTTTTCAATTCATTCCAAGACACATTTTGACTTGTGAAACCTTTTTTTCCAGTTTATTTTGATATATTCATGTTCAGGGAGTATATTAGAACTATTTTACAAATTTTCTTGAAAAATAATTTTTTGAGAAATTTTCGAAAAAACGTCCATCATGATCATGTCAGTAATGTTTTCTTCAACGAACCGTGTAGCTCTCAGAAATGATTTTAGGAAAAATTTTTCTACTAAGAAAATGCAAATCCAGCTATCAACTAACTACCCTTGAAAATTTAGAACAATACCACTTTTCTCCACTTTGCTACGAACGCCCAAAGTTGACCATTTTCACCGATTTTTAACCGATTTTTCATATATTTTCACTGTAAATAAGAAAATCTAGATGTTTCGAAACTGGATATCAGCAATGGAGCATGACGAAAGGGAGTCTGAACCGGATAGAGATCCAACTACTACTAATGCAGAAGTGACACACACTGGGAACACCGGAGAGCAAAGGGATATTCTTCCGAGTCCTCCGATTTTCGTCCCTCATGTTACCGGATGGGCGCAGGTTAAAGCGGTTTGCAAGGACACGTGGCTGTAAGTAATCTCATAAAATAAATATTTAAAAAATTCTATTTAAGAAAACTACGGTACTTTTATGTTAGCGAAAACTCGGTGTTTTACTACTACTGGACAGGTATCATTTCCATCGGAACCATCTGGAATATGTTCGCAATGGTCATTTTCATTTTTGATGATGTTCATGACGGATATTTTAAACAATGGCTCTATGTAAACCTATTCTTCGATTTTCTCTTCTTCTTGGATTGTGTTGTTGGAGCGAGAATGAGTAAGTATTCTATACCCCCATTCTACGAAAAAATACCATTTCAGCATTCGATTTGGAGGGAAATGAGGTGAAGGAGACGACGAAAATGTTCAAGAATTATCGGGGAAGCAATCGTTTTAAGCTAGACGCTCTTTGTCTTTTTCCAATCGACGCGTTTCTTATTTTGGATAGTCATAAATCGATGCTTCGACTCGTCAGAGTGTTCAAAGGTGAGTTTTGGGTCCTTAGCCTCACCAAAAAGGCCACGTGGCTTCCTTAGCCTCACCAAAACTTAAAAGCCCCGTAACTCAGCTCAAAATTGAGCTAGAAAGTTCGTTTTTAAACCAAAAAATTCAGAAAAATGTAAACGAAAAGCTCAAAAACTTTTTTAAAGAAAAAAAAATTTTTTGAAAAATTTTCCAGCCTACCGTCTCTACGAATTCATCCAGCTAACCCAACGTCGAACCAATTTTCCGCATTTCATGAAGATTCTGTTTTTACTCCTCTCCTGTCTCACTCTATTCCACTGGAACGCATGTATCTATTTTCGCTTTTCTCTTGCCGAAGGACTAACTGAAGACGATGAAAATGCATTTGGATTCTCTTATTATAAAGTTTTCGATCCGAGATTTCCGACTTGTGATGTAAGGGTAGTTTGATAAAATAAATACAGTAACCCCTATTCTAGGCCTATCACGACGAGGGATGTATGTATCCAGAAGAACCCGATATTATGGATATTCGTGCAGTACGTTGGGATCGTAGGAAAGAGATGTATGCTTTTTGGCAGAGCAAGTGAGTCTTTTACAATAACATAATCTACAGTACCTGCCATAAAACTATGAAAAATCGGTGAAAAATTAGTAAAATGGTCAACTTTGGGCTTTTGTAGCAAAGTGAGGAAAAGTGGGATTGTTCTAAATTTTTCAGGGTGGTTAGTTGATATCTGGATTTACATTTTCTCAGTAGAAAACTTTTTTCTAAAACTATTTCTAAAAGCTACATGGATCGTTGAAAAACATGCTATTTTGCACTGAAATCGACAAAAATTCAAAGAGGCGTGTAGCTTTTAGAAATGATTTTAGAAAAAAGTTTTCTACTATGAAAATGTAAATCCAGCTATCAACTAACCTCCCTGAAAAATTTAGAACAATACCTCTTTTCCCCACTTCACTACGAACCCCCAAAATTGACCATTTTCACCGATTTTTCATAAACTTATGCTATATAACAAACAAAAGCCTCCAGATTCAACATCGCCTCAATGGGAAATTTCTCTCGTGAGTACAGTATGACTATGTATTGGTCTTCCCTAACCATCACAAAATGTGGGCAACAACCATGGCCCTCTTCGAGTCCTCAGAATGCGTTGGAAATCTTTGACACGTTGATAGGAGTGTTAGTGTTCGCTACGATTATTGGAGGAGTGGGTAGCGTTGTGACACAGATGAGTGCTCAGGTGAACGACTTTAGAGAGATGATGGATGGAATTAAGTTTTATATGAAATATAGGTTAGTTTTGTCTTTTTTTGGGTCGTTCAGTGATTTTTTTTATTTCAGAGGAGTCCAACAAGCCATTCAGGATCGAGTATTGAATTGTTTTTTATACTTGAACAGTCACAATCAGTTGTATGATGAAGAGGTAAGCGATCTTAGCTCTGTAGCCTCACCAAAACTGCCACGTGTCTTCCTTAGCCTCACAAAAACTTAAAATCCCCATAACTCGGCTTAAAATCAAGATAGAAACCTCATTTTTGAACCAAACTATTCAGAAAAATAAGAACTACACTCGAAAAACTCGAAAACGAAAAATTTTCGGGAAAAAAATTTTTCAAGGAAAAAAAATGTTCTCAAGAAAAATTTTGATCTTTTCGAAAAATTTTTTTTCGCTTTTAGACTTCAGGAAATTGTTTGTGCGGAGTCTGAACGACTTTCACGAAATTTGAGCGCTCAGAAATGAGTTTAAAAGGAGTTATGGAAGTTCAAAATTTGGGATTTTAGCACTGAAAACCTACAAAAACTGGAATTTCTCGAATATGAGAACCATTATGCAAAAACTGAAACCTGATCTGAAATCAGCATAACGTCAGCTTTCCAACGATATACTACTCATACCAAAACTCCATACCCTTTAGTTAGTAGCCTCACCAAAACTGCCACGTGCATTCCTTAGCCTCACCAAAACTGCCACGTGCATTCCTTAGCCTCACCAAAAATGCCACGTGGATCCCTTAGCCTCACCAGAAATGCCACGTGGATTCCTTAGCCTCACCAAAACTTGAAAATCCCATAACTCAGCTTAAAATCAAGCTAGAAACCTCGTTTTTGGACTAAAATAATTGGAAAAAAATTTAGGAAGTGCTCTCCCTCCTCCCTCCTCGATTCCAAGCGAACATCGCCGCCAATCTCCACCAGGATACCCTATCAAAAGTGTCACTCTTCTATAAATGTGATCAACGACTTCTCCAAGAGGTTGTGATGCTTGTCAAACAACAAGTCTATTCTCCAAATGATTATTTGTGTCGAAAGAATGAAAAAGCAAAGGAGATGTTCATTGTAAAAAAGGGAATGTTATCCGTGATCGATGACGATTCGGGTGTTGAGTTGGACTTTCTGAGAGAGAATTGCACATTCGGAGAATTGTCGATCATCCATGTCAAGGGGAATCTTTTGGGGGATCGGAGGAGTGTCTCGTTGAGAAGTGTTGGATATTCGGATGTTTATGTTCTTCATCAAGATGACGTCACAAGACTTTTACAAGAGTATCCAGAGGAGAGAAGCAGGTTGTTAGAGAATGGTGAGGCTAAGGGGTTGCCACGTGGCAAATGAATATTTCCAGCTCGTCGAATGCTCCATAATCGGGGTCTTTTGGAGACAACGGAGCTGGGGGAGATGTGTGAGAGCAATGACGATTGGGATGATTCTATGGTAGGGACCAAAAAAATTTTTCTTTTAAAGTTAAAAAAAAAATTTTTTTCTATGGTCCGAAAAAATTTTTTTTCGGAAAATCGGAAATAAAACTTTTTTTCGGAAAAGTCGGAAAAACCGGAAAATCTATTTTTTAGGCAAAATAACAACAAAAAACAGGAAAAATCGACAAAAACCAACAAAAAAACAGCAAAATTTGATAAAAATTTTCCATCCGCTAGAAATTTCGAATATTTTCCCATTTTCCAATTTATTTTTTAATTTTTGACACAAATCGTATGGAAAAAAAAGAAGGGAGTTTTTTTTTCAAAAACCAAAAAAAAACTGACTGAAAAAAAAGATTGAGGCATTTTCTGTATTTTCCGATTTTTCCGAAAATTTTCGGAAAATTTTCGGAAAATTTTCGGAAAATTTCCCACAAAAAGAAGCATTTTCAGCTGGAATTTCTATCTGTCGATGAGCAGTTAAGCCGTCTTGAGGACATTATCTCTGGGATTGACAATGAATTAAGTCAAATGGTCACATCCTTCTCGGTAGGCTCCGCCCCTTTTTCCCCTCTAAAAAAAAATTTCAGCATACCAGTGGTCACTTCAAAAAGCGAGTGACGGCACTGGAAGAGACGTACAATGCAAATAAGAAACGAATCAGATCCGACTTGTATCACGGAATTCTGGAGACGGATTACGATGATGACATACGTATTTGAAAAGTGACAGCCTCATGTCAAAATATGTCATTTTTGTGTTTTCGGACATGTTTCCAAAAGTCTTTTCTTTTTGCAATAGTTTTCTTTTTTTTTTCTAGATTTGAATTTTGTTTCAATTCCAATTTTTAAAACACTATATCTCAGTTCCTATGAGTTTTTTAGCTGAGCAACTCATTGAGCTTTCTGGGAACTTCTCTCTTATCAATTCATATATTTCCTTGTTTCTAAAAATCTATTTTTTTATTCATGTTTCTAGTTTTCTGAAAAATTAAAAAAAAATTTTTTTTTCAAATTTTTTTCTGTTCAAACCCTTATAACTTAGTTAGTTTTAGAGATATCAAATAGTTATCAACTAATAAAATTTAGCTCTTTTTAAGCTGAGCAACATATTAGTTGACAACTTTTTTGTATCTTTTGTTTGAAAGAAAATATGAATTTTCAAAAAAACCCCACGAAAATTATTTTTTTCAGAAAAGCAAACTTTTAAAAATTCCTAACTCAATTGCCTGTAAAGCTATCAAAAAAGTGTCAATTGATAAAATATAGATCTTTTTAAGCTGAGCAACTTACTAGTTGACAACTTTTTTCTATCTCTTTTCTTAACTGAGATAATTCATTATTAAAATAGTTTATCCCTAATTGTGATAATTTTCGTCAAATCTACAAAATTTATCATTTTTTCCCCATTTTTCTCCCATTTTTGTATATTTAAAACCGAAAAAAATTCAAAAAATGAAATCCTAAAACTTTTTCCTCCAAAAAACCCCTCAAGAAAAAAGTGGAATTCAGTGATGCGTAACCTGAGAATCGATGTCCGAAAGGAGAGAAAAGAACAATTTACTTATGTTTCACACAGATTTTTGTTGTCTAAACAAGAAGGTGGAAAGAAAATAGAATGAGCAACAAACCAACACTTTTTGTTTAGAAAATATTTTTTAAAAATTTTTTTTTAATGATGTATTTGAAAAATTTGTAGTAAGGGTATCTCAGCCAGTGATAGAGGTATTAAAAAAGCGTTAACTGGTTAAATATAGTTCTCAATGAGCTCTTTATTTTGTTAGTTAACACTTTTTTGTACCTTATAATTGAAAAAAAAAATAAAATTAAAAAAAAAAGCACAAAAATTTTTTTTTGAAAATGCAAATTTCAAAAATTACTAACTCAGTTAATTGTACAGATTTTGAAAAAGTGCTAACTAACAAATTGTGAATCTAATTAAGCTGAGCAATTACCCTTTAACAATTTTCTCATATCTTTAGTTAAAAAGAAAATATGAATTTTGAAAAAGAAACCCAAAAATTTTTTTTTCGAAAATCCAAATTTTCAAAAATTCCTAGCTCAGTTGATTGCATAGCTATCAAAAAAATGTCAACTAACAAAATATAGCTCTTTTTAAGCTGAGCAACTTCCCAGTTGACAACTTTTTAGTATCTTTTTTCCTAATAGAGATAACCCCCTTTTAAAATAGCATTACTGATAGTACCAAGGTCCCCTCGAACTTTTTCTCCCATTTGACGGAAAGTCCTTCCGGTCATATATTTCCTTTGCATTTTGAATTAAAATAAGAAAAACGTCTTGGGGTGTCTTCAGAAGTCATCTTCTTCTTCTTCTACCAATAATTCTAAAGCACCAACAGAATACTCAATGCGTCTCTCTCTCTCTCTCTCTCTCTCTCTCTCTCTCTCTCTCTCTCTCTCATATGACTGACTCTGCCGTTAGAATGAGAGTACCCCACCCCACCACACAATAAAAACTCTCTTTTCATGAATAAGAAATTGATGGTTTCCACCACTATATCCCCTCTCCTTCTCTCTCTCTCTGTAACTAAGAGAGAGAGAGAGAGAGAGAGAGAGAGAGAGATACCCATTTTATGTTCTTTCTTCTCTCTCACTTTTTATTGGATTCCATAGACACCACTGGAGCACTGAAAAAAATTTTTTTTGGCTCCTGACATATATATTAATTCTAGACTATGACTCTTGTTTTTAGTTAGTCATATTGGAAAAATTAAAAAAAAATACTATGTTATTGGTCTGGAATTTTCTTTTTTGTGGCTATAAATTATTGGTTTTTTGTTATTTTTGAGGGAAATGATTTTTTGGTTTTTTTTTCGGCTTTTCAATTTTTTGAATTTTTTTCGTCAATTTTTTTCTGGATTTTTCGGCTCTTAAAGGAGGACTGAAGTTGATTTCAATATTTTGTATATAGATGTAGTTTTTCATTCTGAACACTTTTTCTGTTGACAACTTTCTCTGAAAATGCCTCTAAATGCTTTAAAAACCGACTTGAAGTGCGAACATTTGATTATTATGGAAGAGTTTTTCGCAACTTCGGCCACGGGGTTTTGGGACACCCCAGTCGCTATTTTTCTCACTTTGCCAAAATTAATGAGAAGATATATTCAATAAGAATCTAAAAATTCAAAGAAAAAATAAAAATAGCGACTGGGGTGTCCCAAAACCCCGTGGCCGAAGTTGCGAAAAACTCTTCCATAATAATCAAATGTTCGCACTTCAAGTCGGTTTTTAAAGCATTTAGAGGCATTTTCAGAGAAAGTTGTCAACAGAAAAAGTGTTCAGAATGAAAAACTACATCTATATACAAAATATTGAAATCAACTTCAGTCCTCCTTTAAGTATGAAATTCTCGGGTTTTATTATCGGATTCAAGTTCCCGAGCTTATTACCTTCTAAATGAGCCCCATATCGACATGTTTCCGACATCTTTGAATTTTGGGCCGAGCGGCGCGGTCGCGTCGCGGCTCGATATAGTTTTTTGAGTTTGCGGGTTTCTAGACTTCCAAAAATATATTTTTTTATTTTTTCGAAACTAGAAAATCAAAAAAAAAACAGTTTCCAAGCGATTTAAAATTTGCGACCGCGACGCGACCGCGCCGCGCGGCTCAAAAATCAAAGTTGTCAGAAATAGACCGTTATGGGGCTCATTTTAAAGCTAATGACGTCAGGAACACTAATATGTCCATGAAAAGTTCAAATTCCGAAGTCTGAGCAAGCTTCTGTGGTAAATTCTGAATTTTCAAAAATCCAAAAAAATTTTTTTCAAAATTTCAAAAAAAAAATTTTTTTTTGCATCCCATCTCCTAATCCCCGTGTCTTCACAAATCCCCTCCCAAATACGTACATACTTATAAATATCTCCCTTCATTCAAAATAGAAAAATATTTGTCGACGCGCTATGTGTTTTCTTCGAATCAAGCTTATCACCACCTCTCATTTTCCCGTGATTCAAAAACTAGGCTCCGCCCACTTCATTTCCGCCTTCTTCTTTTTCTCAGAAAAACATCCGTTCGTCTATTCTTCCATTTCTATACTAGGTGTTTTCTTCTTCCAACCTCCTTCTACAACAGATTTCTCTCCCCATTTTCTTTCATTATTTTCTGAAAAGGGACCTCTTTTCTAACCACTTGGAAGGGGTCCGAACAGGAGAATATTATGTTTGTTTTCTTCTTCTTCCTTTTCGTTGGTTGGTAAATACACACATTTTTACAACAAGGCTTTTTCAATTGAAAAGACCCCCTTTCGAAGAGGCGTCATATTTGATTTCAGATGGAGAAGAGAGAGAGAGAGAGAGAGAGAGAAAAGAATTGGGTTTCCATTGGTATTACATATATTTATTGTGTTTTTTCAATAGTATGGGAGGGCTTCATAAAGATAGAGAAATGAATTTTTTGAACACATTTTTGAAATTTTAACGTTCTTTTATCTACTTATTCGATTAAATCCACGTATTTTGATTCAAAACACTTTTTTCCTAGATTTAAAATTTCCGATTCATATAAATATTATCATTTCATACGAATAGCCCTAAAATTTTGACGTTTTGTAAAATTTAGCCTTGAATTTCAGTAAAAACGTTGAAATTTCCGGGCGATTTGTATGAAACGATATTATAATCGTGATAATTATATATTTTTTATGAGAATTTTTAAAAAATCTGAAATTTTTTGAGGCTTCAGATTTTTTTTTTTTCCAGAAACCGTTTTTTCAAACGAAAACGATTATTATTGTTAAAATCCAGGTATTTTCTATTCAATAATTTTTTTTCCTGAAGTTTCTATCTTATCGCAAAAAATTTCTGTTGGAATCCGTCGGCGATTCTCCAATCTGAAAATATTTTTTCTTATTTGATAGTTTTTTTTTCGAAAATATTTAGTTTTCTAAGAAATTTTCCAAATTATCCAGAATCCACGTGGCTAATTCGAAAAAACTGTTTTTCTGATAGTTAGAGTCGACTACTCTTATGAAGCTAAAAAATAAGTATTCTGAAAGAAAAACCTATATCTGTGACTGGTACCAATACTAATAATAACTGTTATTATTATTATTTTGAGTTAGTAGACTGATATATATATATATTCTCTAGAGATCTCTACCCATTGGTTATCACAATAATATTTCCTCCTTCGATTTCCCGACGGAACTTCCACCCGGAAATTAAAATCGTCTCTTTTTTCTTCTTGTTATTGATACCTATATTACCACCAGGTTATTACGATTTAGGAAGGAGGAAGGAGTAAGTTGGAAGTAGATGTAGGGTCTATAGACTAACGAAAAATAGTGTTATCTTTATTTTTGAATGATTCTGAAAAATCTCTTTTTTCTTAATAACCAAGGTCATTTCCAAAACAAAAGTAAGGTCGACAGACTGTCAAAAAATAGGTTAGTCTTGAAATTTCGATAATTCTAAAAAAGTTTCCACTGTTATTTTATAAACCATAGTCCTTTCCATTTAAACTAGTTTTTTTTCTCTATTTTTCACTTTTTACAATCACTTTTTACCCATTTTAAACGAAAAACTTCTGATAGTTTTTGAATAAAAAATTGCCTGTTTCCAGAAAAATTTTTTTAAAAATGGAAAAAAGACAATTTTCAAAAATCAGTTATATATTTGTAGACCCACGTTTATAAACATGTTACCTACCTTATACCTTTTCTTATTGCTGCGCAGCCATGATCTTCATTTTTTACCCATTTTTAAAAAAAAAATTATGGTAGTTTTTGAATTAAAAAGTAGCCTATTTCCAACCTAAATAAAAAATTTCATGAAAAAGCGATACCTAAAAAATTAATAAGACATTTATAGATCCACTTTTATACACTAGTTACCTACCTTATACTGTGTCTTCTTCTATTTCCACGCAACCATGATCATAAGCCTCACTAAGTTCATAGCTCTACAGTAACCTGAATTTCAAAAAAAAAAATTCAAATTTTTTCATTCAAAAAAAATATTCAAAAAAATATTCAAAAAAAACTACCAAACCTCTGAAAACCCTAGTCTAACTAACCCTAGACCTATTTCCAGTCTTCCATCATTCATTCCAAACCAAAAATCAAAATTCCAAAAAAAATTTCAAAAAACGCAAAAAACTCTTCCACTAAAAGCGACCAATAGGAACCCAAAAGCGACCAAAAAAAGGGGGGGAAACTTTTTTAATCATACTGATTTAGAAGAAGAAGAAGAAGAAGGAGCTGCACTTTGTCTTTCTCTCAGTTGTCTGCGTCTCTTCGTCTCTCATACTCTCTCATCCCTCATTTCCTTTTCTCTCCCTCAGAGAAGAAGTGAAACATATGTGAGAAAAGAGAGGGAGAGAGAGAATGACTGCGCCTCTTAATCTCTCAAAGCTCCGCCCACTTTTTGTTTCTCTCTCCTCATACACAAGTCACACTATCTTTTGATGAGGGAGAGAGAAAGAAAAGAGAGAGAGAGAGAGAGAGAGAGAGAGAGAGAGAGAGAAAGAGTGTGTGTGCCCCATCAACCACACACTCTTCTCTTTGGTGTCTCTCTCTCTGGGAGAGAAAGAGAAGAAGTAACCATTTCTTTTCTCTTTTATGTTTACAAATTTCGAACATTTTTTCGTTTATTTTTTTTCTCAAGATGTCTTCATTTGAATCCTTTGACACCCCCAAGTACATCCTTCCTTTTTAACCAATTTTTGGGAAATTTTGAAAATTTTTAAAAATTTAAAAATTTGATTTTTTTGTGTTTAAAGATTTTTTTTCTTTCCTTGAGGGTTTTTCTTATTCTAAGTGACTTATCTCTGTCCCAAAAGCAGATATCAAAAAGTTGTTAACTAGTAGAAGAAAAAACTTATCAAAACGAACATTTCGTTAGTTAACAATTTTCTTCTATCTTTTATTTCAAAAAAATTAGGAATTTTTAAAAATATCAATTTTTCGAAAAAAAATTGTTTTTTGTAAATTTACTGTTTTTGAAAAATCATAACTCGATTTCTAGTAGAGATAGCAAAAAGGTGCCAACTAATTAAATGTAGCTCTAACTAAGCTGAGCAATTTGCTTTTTGCAATTTTGTAAAATCTTTTATTTTAAAAAAGTTATAAATTTTTGAAAAAGAAATTTTTTTTTTTGAAAATTTACTGTTTTTGAAAAATTATAACTCAATTTTATATTGTTCTCTTCATAATTCATCCTTGAAAACTTTTTCCCTCCATTTTCCCTCGGAAAAACCTGTTTTCATGAAATAGATACATGTGGGGGGTAGCCTTCAACACCCTTGATTTATTCTTTTTCGGTGTTGAGACTTTTATTATGTTTCTAAAGTTTCAAAGTGGTAAATCTATATTTTAAAGAGTTTTTACAGCAAAAAAACCAAAAAATTTGATTTTTTGAGAAATTTTAGAAAAAATTGAATTTTCTGAATTTTTGACTGGAAAACGTATATTTTTTGTCAAATAGGAAGAAAAATGAAAGCTAAATTGTCTAGAAAGTTCAATTTTTAATTATAAAAAAAGCGAAATTAATCTCTGAAAAAAAGGGTGAAAAGTGCTTCTAAACTTTTCCATTTTTCAAATTGCATATTCATTAAAAACTTCTTGTCACTCATTCTTCTGACTCAATAGTACATGCGAACTGATTTTCTTTCTCTCTCTCTCTCTCTCTCTCTCTCTCTCTCTCTCTCTCTCTCTCTCTCTCATTCTAATCATATTTCAGAGAATGCGGTGGCACGGTATCATTCTCTTCTGTCTCCATTTCATCAATTCCAATGCCCTTGTGTGCCCAATTCCAGCCTCGACACCCGGAGGTGAGTCCTGAAAATATTTTTATGAGATTCCTGAGGTTAAGAGCTTCAAAATGAGCCCAAACACGACCAGTTTCCGACGACTTTGAATTTCGGGCCGCGCGGCGCGGTCGCGTCGCGGCTCAAAAATAAAAATCGCTGGAATAATAGCAATATGGGGCCTACTTTGAAGCTAACGACTAGTTAATGCTAGTATAAACCCGCTAGAGCCAATTCGAAAAATCCGAGCCGCGACGCGACCGCGCCGCGCGGCTCAAAAATTAAAGTTGACGGAATCCCATCGATATGGGGCTCATTTCAAAGCTCTCGATCTCCCAAATCTCAAAATATCTATCTCTCCCTCCGTCTCTCTCATCCTCTCTCTCTCTCTCAGGTTCCCTCCGCAATAAAACGTGTCCGGACTTCAAAGCCAACCCGACGTTCGTCCACTGCTGCACCTCAAAACTGCCGCCAACCAATTCTCTGTTAAAAGAGAAACACGGCGTTTATTGTTGCTCAGAAGAGGATTTCGAGAAGGAGAAACAGGATTTGGCGAATCAAGAGTTGAGGAATTTTCTCAAAGAGTACGTTTTTTTATTTTTATGTAAAAATTGATCAAAAATGGGTCTGAAAGTGTCTGAAAATACTGAGAAAAATTTTTTAACGATTCAAAAAAAATTTTGGTGAGGCTAAGGAATCCACGTGGCATTTTTGGTGAGGCTAAGAAATCCACGTGGCGGTTTTGGTGAGGCTAAGAAAGCGCTCGGTTTTGGTGAGGCTCTTGCTCAGCCTAAAAACCGAAAAACTTTCTAAAACTATTTTTCCCAAATTCTTGAGCTTATTGCCTTCAAAATGAGCCCCATATCGACCTGTTTCCAATAAGTTTGAATTTCGGGCCGCGCGGCGCGGTCGCGTCGCGGCTTGTAATATTTTGAAAAAAATTTTAGATTTCGGTTAAAAAAAAATTTTTTTTTAATGATTAAGTTTTTCAAAACTAAAAAATTAGAAATGAGCAATTTCCAAGCGATTTAAAATTCCGACCGCGACGCGACCGCGCCGCGCGGGCCAAAACTCAAACTTCACGGAATCCGGTCATTATGGGGCTCATTTTGAAGCCACTGACGTCAGGAATCTTAATCTGCAACTGGTTTCCCTCTAAACCCACCCCCCTCTGCACTTTCTATGACTCATGTGTGCCTACCCCGAAAATGAAATTTCGAGAGCTTAGCGTGCTTGGTCGCTCTGGCGGCTGGCTTCGGCGGGTGCTAATTAAATTGGCCCCATAGTCTATCCATGTACTCTCTTTTTTTCGAAATTTTTCTCTTTTTGTTTCGTCCCCTCGGGGTCCCCCACTAATCAGATTATTTGGGGGGAAGGGGGAAATGCATTAAATGTAGATGGAAGAAGAGCGGAAACGGCTTAAAACAACATGCACACACACACAAATGGAATTAAATTGAAAAATTTGTGTAGGGGTAGAAAAAGGAAAAAGAAGAGGGAATTTCTAGAAATTGCTCAGAAATTGCTCAGGATTCCTGGAATCTTCCGGAATTTCTGGTTGAAAGTATTTTTTTCGGATTCCTCAAGTTGTTAGCTTTCAAATGAGCCCCATAACGATAGGATTCCGTCAACTTTCATTTTTGAGCCGCGCGGCGCGGTCGCGTCGCGGTCGAAAATAAAAATCGCTGGAATCATAGCAATATGAGGCTCATTTTAAAGCTAGCAACGCGGGGAATCGTAGAAAAGCTGATTTGAAGCCTCTAGAGCAAATTTGATAAATCCGAGCCGCGACGCGACCGCGCCGCACGGCCCAAAAATCAAAGTTGTCCGAATCCCATCAATATGGAGCTCATTTTGAAGCTGACGGTTAGCTGAACCTGAAAACAAGCATTAAATCAAGTTCCCGGTTAAATCTAGAGATTTAAGGGTGTCTCAGACCTAGAAAAAAAATTTTTTTTCGAATTTAATTTCGTTTCTTTAGTATACTACTGAGTGAATGAAATTTCCGTTGTGTGTTGTCAAAGAGATTTGTTTTCTGAGAGATCTCTTCTCTCCCAGGAGAATTCTCTCTCTCTCTCACTCACAAATCATAAAAATCACTTTACGAAAACCCTTCTTCTTATTTTCTCTACCCCACTCTCTTCAGGTCTAATACTCTCTCATCTCTCATCACTTCTTCTTCTTCTTTTTCTTCCCTTCCAAAAGAAAATCCACTGGAAATCTGATTGTATCCTCTCTTCATGCTGCTCTTTCGACACGTCCTATGGGACATTTCGAACAAAATGTGGACAAAATAGATTCCTTCTTCTTCTTTTTTCTTCTTTTCAAGAGATTTTTTGAAGAAGAAGAAGAAGATTCTTCTAGAAATAAGGGAGTGTGAAAGTTTCCAATGGGTTTTTTTCGGTTGGGAGGGGGGAGGGAGACACATGAGAAGAAGAAGAAGGGACCAACTGGAATCTAGGAAAAAGGGGGCTTAGTCTAGATGAAATTGGAAAAATTATAGAGGAAGAATCTAAAAAAATCAATTATGAAATGATTTTTGAATCTGAGATTTAACCGAAAAATTTTGAAAAAAGGCCTTTCATTTGAAATTTTTTTTCGAAATTTTTTTTGAAAAAAAAAAGAAATTTTGAAAATTATGATAAGGACTTAAAAATAAAAAAAAAGGATTTATTTCAATGAAAAGAAGATTTTTAGAGCAAAAACAATGATTTTAGGCTAAAACAGTTATGTTAAGACAAAAAAGCTATCTTTTCTAAAATTGATGAAAAGGACTTGAAAAATGTAAAAGGGGCCTTTTATGTGAAAATTATAAAAATAATGAAAAGGCCTAAAAAAGAGTTTTCCTATTCGAAAACACAGTTTTTAGAATTAAAAAAATGTAATCATCCCCGAAAAAAATTTTAGAAAAAGAAAAAGGCCTTATCTTCAATTTTCAGAAAATTATGAAAAGGACGAAAAAGACCCTTTTTCAATTAAAAAGAAGTTTTCAAGATCTTTAATAATGTTTTTAGACTGATAAAAAAATTTTGAGAAAAAGAAAAATGCCTTTTATTCTAAATTCTGAAATTAATGAAAAGGACTCAAAAATATAAAAAGGACTTTTTTCGGTTAGAAATTATTTTGAGAGGAGAAAGACAATATTTTTTGAAAAGAAAAAGGTTTTCTGTATGTAAAAGTTCCTTTTTCATCATGAAATCTCCTTTTTTCCAAAAAAAGTTCTTTTTCATATTCCTCGAAAAAGTTCACTCTTTTGAACCCTTTTCATCATTCTCCAGAACAAAAACCATATTGTACTCTTCCTCATTTAGACTCTTTTTTTTCTTTGGACTTGTTCACACTTGTCATAAACACATTGTGTAGTTGTGTCTTTGGATTAAAAAAAGAAGGAAAAAGAAGAAGAAAACAATTTCCGGGAACAAAAAGGGAAAAAAGTTGGGAAAGGACTAAATTTTGAATTTTAGAAGGAAAAAGGGGGGGGTCTGAAACAGGATGGGAACATCGGTTTCTAGTATTTTTTACAGTTTAGGGTCATTTTTTCTAGATTTTTTTCCTTTTTACATTTCTAGTCTTTTTTCTTCTTTTTCTTCTTCTTTTTTCTTTTTAAGGTCTTTTTCTTCTTTTCCTTATTTTCAGATTTCAAGCCTTCTTTTTGTTTTTTAGTCTTTTCCCTTTTTCTTCTTTTTTTAGATCTAGAAAAACTCTTCTTTTCCAATTTCTAGAGCCTTTTTCATTTTCTTCTATTTTTGTAAGTCTTTTCTAATTTTTTGGGCCTTTTTTCATTTTTCTTTCATCTTTTTTAGCCTTTTTGATTTGAAAACGGCCCTTTTCTCTTCTTTTTTCACTTTCTTTTTCTTTTCATCATTTAGGGTATTTTTTTATTTTTCTAGATTTCAAACCTTCTTTTAGTTTTATTTTACGTTTCTAGTCTTTTTTCTTCTTCTTCTTTTTTAGATCTAGGAAAATCCTTCTTTTTCAATTTTCTAGAGCCTTTTCTTATTTTTAGGCCGACCTTCTCCTTTTTTCCAATTTCTTTTTCTTCTTTTGATCATAGTAGCCGCCCAGGAAATCAAAAAGACACCCAATGTAATATTTTCTAATATTTTCTCATTTCCTCTTTCTCTTGCTCATTCTTTTCCTTCTCCTTCTACAACTACTCATACTTCCTAAAGACGTCTGTTACTCTTTCCTTTTCTATATAACATATGATCAGTAGAAAAGAAGAAAAAAGAGAGAGAAAGAGCAATATATATGGGGTGTAGAAGGCGAGCAACCGGAAAATAAGTAGCAGGAGGACAGGGTCTCCAGAAGAAGAAAATGAGAGAGAGAGAGAGAGAGAGAGAGAGACGACATGGTGTTTCCTGTTATGAGAGAGAGAGACCTCTCCTTCCTTCAAAAATGGACACGACGTCTCACTTTTACTAATTCTTTTCGAGAGAGAAAGGGGTTTCTTGGAACACAAGATGATGATATTAAGGGACCAAAATGTATGTGTCTGTTTGCAAAAGAAGAAGAAGATAATTAGAAGGGTTTTTGGAGAAAGAGGATCAGAATTCAAATTGGAAGGGTAGAGAGTAAGAGGATCTAGAAATTGGATCTTCTGTAGGAAGAAAAAGAAGGATTATGTAAAAAAGGGATGGTCCTAGAATTAGATCTAGAATTTTGGAAATAGGGGGTTAGAAGCTGGAAATTTGAGGATTTAGAGATAGGGAAATAGGCTTTTGATTTTAGGAAATTGAAGGAAAGGGGTGTGGATAATGTGAGAAATAAGAAAAACAGTTCGGAGAGGATTTGAAAATTTCTGAAAATGGATTTTTGGTCTTAAATTTTTTTTCAAAAAATAGAAAAATTCTCTAAACTTAAGAAAAAAGAAAAGAAACTAATAAAATAAGAAGAAGGCTTGGAAAATTGATAAAAAGAAAAGTGAAAAAGGAAAAAGACACCAAAAATTGGGTAAAAGACATCGAATCTAGTATAAGATTCTAAAAATGAACAAAATTGGGAACAGATTTGAAAAAAATGATTCGAGGTTGATAAAAAAAGAGAGAAGACTTTGAAACTTAATAAAAAGACACGTGAAAGAAGAAAAAGCCCCGAAAAATTAAAAAAATACATTAAATCTAGTATAAGCTTTTAAAAATTCAAAAGCAGATTATATTTAACCCTAAAAATTCCAAAAACTCTCTAAAATGTTTTTAAAAACCCTTCTCTACTATTTAAAAACCCTTCCAATAGTTCCGTCCAATTCTGCAGGAAAAAAACAACTTCGAAAAATCGAATCAATTATTTATGAGGTGACTTCTCTTCACTTGCAAACTCTCTTGCCTTTTTGTTTATTTTCTAGTAGCAAGGGAATCACAAGTGACCTTTACTACAAAAAAACTAGGCTTAGAACTATATCAAACACAAAATAATCAGTAATTAATCACGAATTACCTTAAAAATTGCTCCAAAATCCAAAAGACACTTTCAGACCTGTTTTTTTCAAACATCACAAATTAATAATCTATAATTTCAGGTACCTGGCTCTAATAATCTTCGGATCAGTCCTTGTCATCTCTCTTTTCGTCATTGTGACAGCAATTGTATGCAAGAAAATACCCGGATGTCCAATGTATCAGAGTATTCATTGTAAGCCACCTTTTATGACATTTTTAGAATTTTAAACTGACTGAAAATTTCAATTTTTTTTTCAAATCACCAAAAAAAAGTTGCTCAGATTAAAAAAATTCTAAAAATCCGAAATTTTAAAGAAAAGGTGATAACCCGAGAATCTAAGAATATTTTTAAAAATTTGAATTTTCATCCGAACCACCAAAAAAATATTTGCTCAGATCAAAAAAAATTCTAAAAATCCAAAAATCCAAAATTCCAGTGATAACCCGTTCGAGTGACTCCCCATCTGCCCTGTATCGTCCAGTCGATCAAATACCTCCAAAGATGTATGAAGCTCCGCCCCCTTATGAATGTTTTGTACCTCCACCGACGACAACAACGACAGCGACGACTTCATCCACAATTGTTGATAATAATGATTGGAATTGTATTTTGGAGAATGAGGTGAGGGTAATGATACTAGGGGGTGGCAGGGGGTTAAAATAGAATTTAACTAAAAAATTCTAAAAAATTGGTTAAAAAATATTTCATTCTCAAATTACTCAGCTAGATTGTTTTCAATACAGTTTCAAAATATAGTTCTAAAATATCACAGTTCTGAAATTATATAATTTTAGAAATTCTAGTTTAGTATGAGCAATGTCTAAAAATGTTTGTTAGTACTAAAATAACCTATTTTTGGGTGTTCCTTCTTTTTTAGAGCTTTACTGGTATAGTTTTCAGTTTTAGACGATCAACTAGTTCTAGAGTACTGTAATTCTATAAATATTTCGTTTTTCATAGTTTTTTAAATAATTTTTTCTTGAATTCCTTAGCCTCACCACTAAGCCTCACCAAAATTGGTCGAATAACAAACCATTACATTCATGAAAAAAAATTTTACTAAAAAAAGAACAATTTTAAAATAAATTTAAAAATTTTTCAAACAAAAATTCTTTAAAAAACTTTTAAAAAAATCTAAAACAATTTTTGAACAATTTTTTAACAAATTTAGAAAAATTTTTAAAAATGTTTAGACAATGTTTAACAATTTTTTACAATTTTTTACAATTTTTAAACAATTTTTAAACAACACTCAAATTTCAAAAACGTCCTTAGCGTCACAAAAACTAATAACTCAGCTAAAAACTCAACCTAAAAATTCCAATATTTCCAGGTAAACGGTTCCCGTCGGACGCCGCCACGTGTCAACTGACTCTTCCCCCTCTCTTCCTCCTCTTTCTATCTTCAACTCCATTCCAAAACGGGTGTTCAATTTCCCTCCACGAAGTACCTCCATTTTCTTCAATTTTCTGATTTCAATCCCTTCCATACTCATATTCTATGAATTCAAATTTCTTAATTGCTTTCTTTTTTTTAATCGAATAACAAATTATTACCTTCATTGCTTGTAAAAATTGTGATCTTTTAATTCATTTTTTTGGAATTTTTGAATTGCAAAAATCCCGCTTCATCAATTTTCGGTGCTTTTTTCATGCTTCTTTCAGTTTTTTTTTCGAATTTTTTTGAATTTTAAGAAAATCTATGTAAAAATCGATCTCTATGAATATTGTGTCTTTTGAAAACGGAAATAAATGTTTTTTTCTATGATTTTTTTTACATGTGGCTCATAAATTTTCATAAATTTCATAAAAATTGTTCCTTATAAAATGGTGCCTTATAAAAAAAAGCAATAAAAGGGGTTACAGACAGAATAGAGAGAGAGACCTGCACATCTAACATATAACAATAAAAACTATTCTCGTGGGGAAAAAAACGATGGTCTTTAGCCACTAATTGAATAATTATGCTCTTTACTCTCTTTTTTTTTCTTTTTTCTTTTCATTTTGCTTCGAGAAAAAAATTGGTTCGCTATTTTTATCTGTTTTATCGTATAATTATAATTTTAGCTGCTCTATGACCGGCTAAAAAAATTATAATGCATTATTTTTAGAGCACTTCTGTACAGTAACCTTTAATATTAACTAGATCAAAGGTCACGGACATCATCTTCACATATTACACCTCTATTTTTTCGGTATGTCTGTAATAAAGTGGCATACAGTAATCTATTCTGAAAAAATTGACCAAAAAAAAATAGTCCAAAAAACTGAGCTGGCGTGTTAGTTAAACAGAAGGGTATACGGTAGTTGCTCTACAATAATCTATAATTATCTACTATTATTTTCAAAAAGTGACTATTATTTACTATATTGACACCAGGTTAATTTTACAGCGATCTTTGCCTTATTTGATGAAACTTTAGGGAATAACTTCTCTTTTTAAAGCTTCCTTTTGAAATAAGCTTTTCTACAGTAATCCTGGTGGCACAGGTAGCGTAGACAAGCGTTCAATATAGAGAACCATCCCAAAATATATAGAAAAAAAGGTTTTTTCAGTTGAATTTAGCTTTTCTTGCTCTTTTTAGGATTATGGTGATCAATTGATCATTCCTCACCAAATTATCAAATTGCGTGATCCCCTACAATTAATAACAGTGATCAAGTTCTTTTGATAAACATCCCACTCATACCTTCTTCTTCTCCTTCTCTGTCTAGACATATTTATTCCTCCTTTAGAATGATGAGTGATGATGATCAAATGGAATAAGAAAACACGTGTGTTTGTTGTATATTGAGTTACGAAGAAGGATGATTCACTTATCTCACGTGTGACTAAATATTGTTATAGTATTTTTATAGACCTTGTTATAAGCACTCTATCTTCTTTTAAAGGTAGTCTTGAAAAATGCTACTTAGAAACATAGCACTTTAAAAATTTTTGAAAAATATAAAACAAACCAAGAAAAACTTTTTATCACCAAGAATTAATAATATTTGACTGATCTTCAAAAAAGTATAGAAGCCGATGCTCAATCGTAAAATAGCTATGCCGATTACATAATAAATTTAACTTGTTTTACTGATGTTCAAAGAAAAGTTTAGAAATTGATATATAGTTGGTTTGTTATAGATAAACTATTCCGATAAAGAACATTAGGTAGTTGTGAGTTTCTAAAAACCTTTAAAAAAGCCGGAAACTGTCATTTTGTGCTAGATGATCCAAATAACTTGAAAATACCATAATTAATCACTATTTTTCGGTAACAACTCTATTTATTCTCTTTTTTCTCTTTTTTCACTATTCTGTAAATAATCGCTTCAGGTTGTTTCACTAGAAAGCCTCTAGAACACTTTATGACTGTTAAAACATAGGATATTTCAAGTTAACCATGTTAACGGCACCCATTCAGTAGACCTTCAAAAATAATAATACTATAACTTGACATTTAAAATTTTTTTCGAATTTTTTCAAATTTTTCAAATTTTTATTTGTTTAAATGTTCAATTGACTCCAAAAAGCGCTCAAAACGTTGTCTGAAATTTTCAAATCACTCTGATAATTTTAGAAAAAATGGAGCTTAAAGACCGAATACCTTAAAAAACCTGAATACCCAGCACTGTAAATACCGTAATCAATAGCCTCTTGGGGAATTTCTGTATGTATTATTCTATTTTTTTATTCTTAGTAACACCCTCTTGCTTCTCTATTAACTATAAACTTATAATGTTCCCTGAATCTTGTATATCCTATAGATCCACCTTCCAGTACCCTCCAATCCTATTAAATAAAAAAGCCTAGAGGGGTTCAGGACTCAAAAGATTTATGACATCCTCTTCTTCTTCTTCCAAATAAAATATGAGCTTTCACCGAAAAAAAATTCAATTTCCAAAAAAAATTTTTTTTCATTTCCGAATTCTCCTTTAGGATGGGTCAATATCCCAATGTGTACTCCTCTCGGACAATATTTCCATCTTATTTATATATTTTTCCTAGTTCAAGGAGCATAAACACAAACATTTGCCCCCTCTTGTCTCTCTCTCTCTCTCTCTCTCTCTCTCTCTCTCTCTCAAACAAAAAAGGGGGCAAAGTGATGGCCCCAGGGGGGGTTCCCCCCCACCAAACACGTCCATCAAAGAAGAAGAAGAGAGAAGATGGGGGCATTTTCTTTTTCTTGTAGTTTAACACTTAATTTTTTATTTTTTTCTTATCTTTTTATATATTTTTGAAGGATTTTTTTTGGAATTCTAGGATTCCGATGTTTCAGAATTTTTAGCTCTTGAATAGTTGGTACTGTCTATTTCCAAAAAAAAAAAGAAAAAAGGAATCTCAGAATTGGAAATTCCCCATTGGGACTTCTTCTTCTTATTCGCCCATCCGACCTTTCTCTTCTTCTTTTTCTTCTTCCAATACTAGAAGAGAGAGAGAGAGAGAGAGAGAGAGAGAGAGAGAGCTCGGGCAGTTTTATATACATATGTATCCTCCTTCTTCTTCTTCTTCTTCCCCCAATTCTTCTACATTTATCAAGATCTTTTTAATTTTATGTCGTATGTCTTCTACATTTTGTTTAGAAGAAGACAGAGGAGTAGTTGAATATCTTCCTTTTCCCACTAGTTTCATGGTTTTATTTCTTTGACTAGTCAATTTTCTACAAAATTAGCTATATAAAAATCTCCTGGAATTTTTAAGCCACGCCCCCTTTTCAAGAGCCATTTTTAAAGGGGTTAAGACAGAGAAGAAGAAGGAGTAGTTGAGTATCTTAGAAGTGTCTTCCACTAGTTTCAGTTCGGTTTTCCTTCTTTAGCTTCTACAAAATTAACTCTATATAAAAATTTTCTGGTATTTTAAGCCACGCCCCTTTTTTCCTTTTTTCAGGAGCCTTCTTTTAAACCCGAAAATATGGACTTCGAGGGGTCTTACTTGAATTTTTTTCTCGAATTAGATTTTTGAAAAAACAACGCCCATTTTGAGAAGAAACCATGGTTATATATATTTAATGATTGTTAGCTAAGTTTAAGCCACGCCCCTTTTTCCCGATTTTTCAGGAGCCTTTTTTCTACACCCTAAAATATTGATTTTGAAGGGACCTTCCTTGAATTTTTTTAAAAAAATTGATTTTGAAGAAGCCACGCCCACTTTTGGAAAGAACCATGATCATACAAGAATGATTATTTTTGATTAACTATTTAAACTGAGCAATTATTGGCCCCGCCCACTTTATACCTTTCTAACTGAAAATCGGGGATCTCTTGAATTTTTTTTTCGAATTAAAATTTGAAGCCACGCCCACTTTGGAGTAAAATCATAATCTTATGATATAAATCATTTTTAGTTCATTTTTTAAACTGATGGATTACTAAAAATTACTTTTTCCGGAAAAAAAATTTTTTTTTTCGACAAAAAAAGACCTTCCAAAAATACTATTTTCCCTTTCAAAATCCGGTGTTTTCCAGAAGTTTTTTTTCTTGCCATTGGAACCTCAGTATAATACCAAACATCATTTGAACATCAACAACTCCCTCCCCTTCTTCCCCTTTTTCCACCAATAGACTCCCTAGACTCATACCGGAAATTAGATGGTTGAATAGAAAAAGAAGCAGAAGAAGAGAGTCTTATGACACTAAGAATAGCTATAGAAAAAACATCTACATATATAGGCTTGAAAACATATAGTTTTCTATACATTTATATGAGTTAGTGGGATTTTCTAGGAGGAAGCTTTTTTGGATTTTTTAAAATCTGGATAACCATAAAATTTACTGTATTATTTAGAATTAGGATAACATTTAAACTTGGTTTTCCATGGAAAACCCCTGAAACATATTTTTCTCGAATTTTCGAGATGCTTCTTATAATCCTTTTTTTAAAATTTTCCGGTTTTTGAAAAAATCCTAAAAAATTGTCTGAATTTAGAAAACCACGAATTTTAAGAAATACGCAGTAGTATAGCTTCTAAAACTCGATTAACCATGAAAATAACCCTAGAAATTATCTTTTTCGGGTTTTTAAAAATTTGAAATTTTGGAAAATTTTCAAAATTCCGAAAAAAATGTGTTTTTCCAAAACTTCCAAAATCTGGTAACTTCTTTATTAAGTAATTATTTTTGCTCTAAAATTCTCCCAGGTTTTCCATTTAAAAACGCTGGAAACTATCTTTTTCAGATTTTTGAAATTCTTGAAATTTTTGGAAAATTTTCAAAATGCCAAAAAAAAATTTTTCTTCAAAACTTCCAAAATCCGATAATTTCTTCATTAATTAATTAATTTCTCTAAAATTCCTCCTCTCCCCTCTTCCGTCATCACAAAATCCAGCACATCATAATCCATCCACCTGACCGAGAGAGAGAGAGAGAGAGTAACCCTATACCTGTCCCTTAACCTCTTGTGAAGAGAGTCCTCGTTGAAGGGGCTAGAGAGCCCCATTCTTTCAAAAAACTCTCAAATTTCAAGCATTGGATTTCCAAAAAATTCTAGAGTCTTTCTTCTACCTTTTCAAGTCCATCTGAGTCAATACTCCTCTCGAACTATAATTTTTGAAGAAACAGGGTTTGGATTGTCCACGAGGAGTACACAGGCTTCCAAGAGTAATAAAATCTTCCTACACACCTCTTTCTATCACCTCATCCCCCCAGACACCTACTCATATCATAAAAGTTGATGTTCGGTGTGAAATATCAAGTAGTCCTTCCCTTCTCTTCTTCTCCTTCTTCAATATGTGTCAGGTGTTACTCTACATTCGATCAGATTCTTTCTGTGTATCAGAGAGAGGAAACTTTTTTTTTCTGTTTTCATTGGTTCACACACCTGTTTCCTATTCCCTTTTCCTTTTTTTTTGAGAATTATTGGGTTCTAGAGGGTCTATGGTTTTGTAAAGCTCACATTTAATTTTTCTGACTATATATTCCTTTTTCTTAAATTTTTTTTACTACAATTTATGATAAAGATGAAAAGAAAAAATAACCTTCTTCTAATCAAAATTTTCAAAAATTGGTGAAAAGGCCTTTTTTTCTATTTTTCGAAATTGTAAAAAAGGCCTTTTTTTTCTTTTTTTTTCATGATGAGAAGGCCTATTTCTTTTTTTTTATCAAAATTGTGTAAAAAACTCTTTTTCTTTTTTTTTTCGAAAACTGATAAAAAGGCATTATTTTCTTTTTTTCCAAAAAATGATAAAAAGGCCTTTTCATCATTTTCTTCAAAAAATGTAAAAAGGCCTTTTTTCCGAAATTCGAAAAAAACCTTCTTTTTCTTTTTTTCGAAAATTGGTAAAAAGGGCTTCCTTTTCTTTTTCTCCAAAAATTTGGTAAAAGGCCGTTTTTTTCTCAAAATTGTGAAAAAAAGGTCTTCTTTTTCTTTTTTTTTCGAAAAACGATAAAAAAGTCTTTTCATCATTTTTTCCAAAAATGAAAAAGGGTCTTTTTCGGAAATTGATAAAAAGGCCTTCTTTTTCTTTATTTTTCAAAAATGATAAAAAAGTCTTTTCATCATTTTTTCCAAAAATGAAAAAGGGTCTTTTTTATAAAATGTAAAATAGGCCTTTTCATCATTTCTCCAAAAATGTAAAAAAAGGCCCTTTTCTTCTTTTTTTTTCGAAAATTAATCTTAATCACATTTTTTGAAAAAATCAGACCTTCTTTTCTTCAAAATTTAATAAAATCAAAAAAGCTTCCGATTTTCAAAATATTCTGATAATTCCCATTTTCGAAATTTTTTCGAAAAATTAGAGAAAAAATTTGCCAAATCCTCTAAAACCGCCCATTTCCTGTTTATTCCTATTTTCCTTCCCCACTCCCAAAACTTCCCGAATTCCTCCCCCTTCTCGGAATGTATTTGGATTTCCCCCGTCCAAAATCCAATCAACTGCTCCCATTGCTCATCCTTCTAACCATCCAAATCAGTGTCTAATTTGGTGGAAACTTTTCTTTTCCTTCTCAAATTCAATTTCTTCTTCTTCTTTCTAAAACAAAAGAAATCCTGCAAGCTCCGCCCCTTGACTCCGCCCCTTTTATCCATTTTTGCAGAGGAAGGGGTATCACTTTCAAATATCCGATTCCATCCTCCTCTTCCTCCTCCTTCCGATGTCAGAATGAGATCGAGTTATGAAGGTAAAGACTCCGCCCCCTTTTTCTTATCTTCTATTAATTATTTTCAGGTCGATTACTTCGAAGTGACCTTGGATAAGGGTATAGATGAACCGTATCTGGGCGGTGATCCGATTAGGGGAATCATTGAAATGGTGTGCTCGAAACAAGTCAGAATTAACGGATTGATTGTTAGGCTGACTGGAGTAGCGGAGACAGGTGGGCGGAGCTTCTTTTAAAATAGAGAAAAAAGAATTTTTTTTTTCAAAATATTTTTTTAAATTCTTTTTTTTCAAATTTTTTTTAAATTAAAAAAATTTTTTTTTTCAAAATCTAGAATTTTTTGAAGCCTTTTCATTTTTGAAAAAATGATGAAAAGGCCTTTTTTTTAATTTTGAAAAAAATGATGAAAAGGCCTTTTTCTCATTTTTCAAAAAATTGAAAAAGAGAAATTAAAAAAAAAAGGATTTTAAAAATTAAAAAAGGAAATGACCAGCTCTTTTTAAATAATTAAAAAGGCGATCTGAATATTTAATAAAAGAAAAAGGATTTCCTAGAAACCAAAAATGATTTTAGGTTGGCGAAGTAGACAAGACGATCTTCCCTACGAGAGTCGACACACATTTATGGATGAACAGATCGATTTGACAACGTAAGAGCTTTTTTCTATAATTGAAAAAAATTTTCTTCTAGTCAAAATTCCCAAAAAATTATGAAAAGGCCTTCTTTTTTTGTAAAAAAGAAGATAAGGATTTTATGTGAAATTTTAAGAAAAAAAAGAAAAGAGCTTTCATGTCACGATTTTAAGAAAAAGAAGATAATTTTCTTCTTATAAAAATTTTTGAAAAATTGATGAAAAGGCTTTTTTCAGAAATTTCCAAGAAGAAGAAGAATTGACTGTTCTTGAAAAAATTGTCTCCACTACTTTTTCTTTTTATCAGAATGCTGAGAAGGCCTTACTCGTTTTTCAAAATATGAATTCTCCCTCGGTCGAATAAATATATATACATATATATATAAAAATAAGGCCTTACTCGCATTTTTTGAAAAAATTTTCAGAAAAAAAGGAGATAAGTATTTTTCTGCAAATCAATAAAAAAAAGCTCTTTTCAATTTTTTTTACATTTTACATGGAACGTGAAAAGAAAAAAGAATTCACTTCTCCCTGAATATTTCTAAAATTGGTAAAAAGGCCTTATTCTTTTTTTCTGAAAAAAATACTAAGAAGGCCTTTTCGTCAATTTTTTCCAAAATTAAAAAAAGGATTTTTTTTTTCAAAAATGTTGAGAAGGCCCTTCTCTTATCTTTCAAAAAAAAAATGATAAGAAGGCCTTTTCATCATTATTTTCAGAAATGTAAAAAAGGCATTTTTTTTGAAAACTGATGAAAAGGTCTTACTCACATTTCTAAAAAAATTAAAAAGACCTTTTTTCTTCAAAAAATTGATAAAAAATCCTTCTACACTTTTCTCAGAATTGAATAACTTTTATTTTCCCAAAAAAACAATTTCAAATTACAGAACGATAGCGGAACACTGTACAGACGATTTCGAGTTACACGAAGGGAAGCATTGTGTTGAATTTGAAGGTCGAATACCCCTAGACGTGTTATCTTCTGTCGAAAGAGAAAATCATGGAAGTATACGGTACATGTGTACTGCATTGATGGCTATTCCAGAGGACGGAGATACTGAAGTGGTTTCAGGTGATTTCTTAAGGAAAAGGGGCGTGGCCTAATCTTTTTTTTTAGAAAAAACGTTTCGAGTATTTTCTCTTTTGAACCTAGATGCCCCTTATCTCCATGATAAATCACTGGTGACAGAGGAAGAAGAAGTTAGTCTTTTTTCTTTCTTAGGCTCCGTCCACTTTCTTGATTTCAGGTAACTGGGTGTTGTGGTCGAAGAAAAGGAGCCATCATTGCCACAATGCAAATCGAACAAATCGGAGTGATGCCTGGAATGACATCGAAAATCAGTTTGACTGTGGAGAATAAGACGAAGAAGAGGAAAAAATGGATGAGGAAAAAGGTTCGGAGAGAAAAAAAAAAGGCCTTCTTATCATTTTTTTATAAAAGGATAAAAGAAAAAGGCCTTTTCTTAACATTTCCGAAAAATAAAAAAGAAGGCCATTTTAATTTTTGATGAAAAGGGACGAAAAAAAATGAAAAAGACATTTTTCTTAAATTTTTCGAAAAATAAAAAGAGGCCTTTTGAATTTTTGAAAAGGAACAAAAAGAAAAGAAGACCCTATCTTTGATTTTAAATAAGAAGGGAAGGAAAACAACCTTTTCTTTTTTTTTGAGTTTTTGAATTAATAAAAAGACGGCCTTTTCATCGATTTTTTCGAAATGTACAAAAAAAAGTCCTTATTTTCTCTTTTTTTTTTGAAAAAAAAGTCTTTTCATGAATTCTGTTGAAATGTACAAAAAGACGTCCTTATCTTCTTTTTTCGAAAAAAAAGGAAAAAGAAGACTAAAAAATGAGTAAGGCCTTTTATTTATTTTTTTTGAGAAGAAAATAAGGGTTTTTTGAAACTTAAAAAAAAGAAGAAGGCCTTTTTAAATAATTAGAAAAACTTTTCATCACTTAAAAATAATTTCAGGAAAACCACGAATGCGTCTTACTCTCTTTATGTCAACAATTGGATTTTGTAGCCGTCAATCGAAATGATCCGATGTTAATCGATCGGAAATCGATTACGATAGCTGTCGAGAGTCATGTGAGAATTTTCTTTTAAATTAAAAAATGCCTTTTAAAAAAGAAAAAGGTCTTTTGAAAAAAATGAAAAAGGCCTTTTTAAAAAGGCCTTTTAAATAAATAAAAGGCCTTTTAAAATAAGAAAAAGGCTTTTTGAAAAGAAAAAGGCCTTTTAAAAAGAAAAAGGCTTTTGAAAAAAGAAAAAGGCCTTTTAAAAAGAAAAGGCTTTTGAAAAAAAAAGGCCTTTTAAAATAAGAAAAAGGCTTTTGAAAAAAGAAAAAGGCCTTTTAAAAAAGAAAAAGGCTTTTAAAAAGAAAAGGTCTTTTAAAAAGAAAAAGGCCTTTTAAAAAAAGAAAAGGCCTTTTAAAAAAAGAAAAGGCCTTTTAAATAAAGAAAAATGCCTTTTAAAAAAAGAAAAAGGCCTTTTAAATAAAGAAAAAGGCTTTTAAAAAAGAAAAAGGCTTTTTAAAAAAAAAAGGCCTTTTAAATAAAGAAAAAGGCTTTTAAAAAAAAAAGGCTTTTAAAAAAAAAAAAGGCCTTTTAAAAAAGAAAAAGGCATTTTAAAAAAAAAAAAAGGCCTTTTAAATAAAGAAAAAGGCCTTTTAAATAAATAAAAGACTTTTTTTTCCAGGGAACATGCAAAACGAAAGCAGGTGCAGGACCCCAAACAAAAGAGATAGAATTCAGTGTTCCTCCGAACCTTCCACCCACTTCCATCCATGCGAATCGTCTTGTTACAGTATCCTATTTCTTTAAATTAGACCTCGAACACTTCGATTTGGTCCTTCCCGTCATCGTTGGCTCATCGAAATCCGTTCCCAGTTCTGTTAAATAGGTTTTTTTATTTTGAGTCAGAAAGTGCGCCCTAATGAGAACTTTCTCATTAGAGCACACTTTCTCTCTTTTTCTGTCTAAATTGATCATTTACGCGGGTTTTCCCATTCTCTTTTTCTCTTTTTCTTCTCTTTTCTTCAAGAATTTTAGATTTTTAGCCCGGTTTTCAAATTAGGCTCCGCCCCTTTTACTGCCCCTCCTTTCTCTTTTCTTCTTCATTTTCATACATTTCTCGCCCTGATTATTTGATTTTTATTTCCTTTTTTTCTTTGAAAAAATGTCTTTCTTCTGTGGAATAAATGGATATATTAGATGTATGGGGGAAGTACAGTATATGACAGGGAGGAAGGTACAGTAATCCGGATAAGGAGAATATAAGAACAAGTGGATTTTTTTCTTAATTTTAGGAAATTTTTTCTTTTTTCTTTTCCTTATAATATTTTCCTTTTCTTCTTTTCTTCCGAATTTTCTTTTTTTGACATTTTTGGTCCTTTTTTCGTTTTTTTTTCTTTTTATCATTTTCTTTTTTCAAATTTCTCCTTCTTTTCTTTTTTTTCTTACCTTATCAATTTTTCCCTCCTTCTTCTATTCCTTTTTCATTTTTTCCTTTTCTTATTCTCTTCTTTTCAAAAATTTCTTTCCTTAAATTTTTGTTCTTTATCATTTTTATCTTTCTTCATTTTTTCTTCTTTCCTTTTTTCATCAAAATTTCTCTTTTTCACTTTTTGTTCCTTTTTCCTTATTTTCAGTTTTTTTCCTTTTATCATTTTCCTTTTCCATATTTCTTCTTCTTTTCTTTATTTTTCTTCCTTCCTTACCAATTTTTTCCTTTTTCTTTTATTTTTTTAAAGTTTTTTTCTTCTTTTCTCAAAAATATTCCTTCCTTAATTTTTTGTTCCTTATCGTTTTTTCCTTTTTCATATTTTTCTTCTTGCTTATTTTGTTTCTTTTCTCCTTTTCTTCTTCTTTCTCACTTTTCCTTTTTCTTTTTTTCCTTATCATTATTTTTCCTTTTTTCCTTCTCCCTCCTTCTCTCCTCTATTTTGACTCCCCATTAAACCCTTCTCCTAAATCATCATCCTCTCATAAATTCTCCTCCTCCTTCTTATTCCCGAAATCATCCTAAATTCATCTAATAACGACGCAGATCACAGACACCTTTTCATAAATGGCATCTCTTCTTAAGAATAATAAATTCTTCTTCCGAAAAACGGAATATCGTTATATCTCGATGTACCGCCCGTCTTTTTTCTTTTTTCTCTTTGTTTGGATTTGTTCCCCGGAAAGAAGGAAAAGAAGGAGGATAAGATGGAGGGAGGACAGGAATATCGTTCTTCTGAACTTTAAGAGCTTCTTTTGGGAGAGGGTTACTGAGGTAATAAGGAAAATAAGGAAGAAGAGAAAGAAGGAGGAAAAGAGGCAAAAAAGGAAAAAAAATGATAAGGAAAGAATTAAAAAAAAGGGAAACATATATAAGGTAAGGAAAAAAAGGATAGAAAAAGGAAAAAAGAAGGAAAAAATGAAAAGGGAAAAAAGGAAAGAAGGAAAAATATAAAAAGAATTACAAAAAAAGGAAAAAAGAGGAAAAAAAAAGAAGAAAAAATATGAAAAGGAAAAAAGAAAAGAAGGAAAAATATAAAAAGGAAAAAAAAAAAAGAAGGAAAAAATATATAAAAAGGAAAAAAAGGAAAAAGAAAAAGAAGAAGAAAAAAGAAAAAGGAAAAGAAAAAGAAGAAGAAAAAGAAGGGAAAAAATATAAAAAGGGAAAAAAATAAAAAAGGAAAAAATAAAAAAAGGAAAAATGAAAAAAATAAAAAAAAAAAAAGAAGTAAAAAAAGAAAAGAAGGAAAAAAGAGAAAAAGAAGAAAAAAGAAGGAAAAAATATAAAAAGGAAAAAAAGGAAAAAGAAAAGAAGAAGAAAAAGAAAAAGGAAAAGAAAAAGAAGAAGAAAAAGAAGGAAAAAATATAAAAAGGGAAAAAATAAAAAGGAAAAAATAAAAAAGGAAAAATGAAAAAAATGAAAAAGGAAAAAAAGAAGTAAAAAAAGAAAAGAAGGAAAAAAGAGAAAAAAGAAGAAAAAAAAGAAGGAAAAAGAGAGAAAAGAAGGAAAAAATATAAAAAGGAAAAAAAAGAAAAGAAGGAAAAAATATAAAAAGGAAAAAAAAGAAAAGAAGGAAAAAATATAAAAAGGAAAAAAAAAGAAAAGAAGGAAAAAAGAGAAAAGAAAAAAAAAGAAAAGAAGACCCCAAAAGCCCCTAGAATTTCAGTGCTTCTACCGTAATCTGCCAGACGCTTCTCCCCCTCTCTCTAGAAAACAAGTCCTCCTCCACCCTCCAATTGTCTTTTCTTCATTCTCTCTAATAATTCCCTTTTTCTCCCGGTTCCAAACAACATGATATTAGCCCCCTCCTAAAAGGTGCTAATTTTGAATCGAAAACGGACATGATGACTTGTAATAAGTCGCTTGAAGCAGCTACAGTAATCCTTTTGAATCTCTAGACAATAAAACACCTCATTGATAAGTTCCTCTATTTACTCTTCTTTTTCTTCTCATTTTCCCGTCATCATTTCGAAAATGTAATAAGAAGGAGAGAGTGCCAATAGGTCAATTACGTACTTTCCGTCCCTCTTTTTTCCTCATTTTCCTTCTCCATTTTCTGTATTTATGACGCCGTTCCATGAAAGGTCAATAAGTCATTCGTTAGAGACCATTTTATGAGATGATCAGGTGTTGTTTTAGAATTGGAAAAGAAGAGGGGTTGGGGGGTACTGTAGAATAGGTGAGATAAAATAAGAGAAGATGGAAGAATGAAAAGAAGAAAAAATAAAAAGGAAGAAGCTTAAAGAAAGGAAAACGGAAGAAGGATAAAAGAACAAGAAAAAAAAGAAGAAAAAGAGAGGAATTTAAAGAAAGAAAAAAATGGAGAAAAATGTGAAAAAGGAACAATTAAAAAAGAAGAGAGAAAATTTTAAGAAAAGAGAAGAGAAGAATAAGATAAGAAGTTGACTGTATCTACCGTATAACTCTTTTGAGAAGGCTAAAAAAATTTGAAAAAAAAAGGAAAAAGGATAAAAAAATAAAGAAGGCAAAAAATTAAATTTTAGGAAAAAGTTTAATACAAAATTAAAAGAAGAAAAAAAGAAAGTAAGAAAAACGAAAAAGAGTACCTACCGTATGATAAGGAAACTGTTCATAAAGAAAAGGTAAAAATTGAAAAAATGAAAAAAAAGAAAATTAAAGAAGAAGAAGAAAATAAATATAAGGAAAAAGTTTAAGAAAAAAAAAGAAAATTAAAAAAGAAAAAGAAATAAATGTAAGAAAAAATTTCAATAAAAGAAAAAGAAGATCATGCTCATTAAAATGGGCCCATATCGCGCAGAATTCTAGTTTAATAGACCTACCGTACTACCTCTAGGATCCAGCTCTTCCCGGATCTTTCAGAGACGTCTTCCTAACCTACCTAGACCAAAAAACCATTCTAATTTTGATGGATTCTCTTTTTTCTTTCTCCAAAATCATCCCCCCCCCCCCTCGTCTTCCGTTAGAAATGTCTCAATAAATCATACTTTTCCTCCTCTTCTCTCATAAAAAGGGAAATCTCCTTCTTTTCAATGTAATTATTCCCCTTTCTCCTTCTCTCTTCAAAACGGTCTCGTCTTCTCTAAGCTCCGCCCCTTTCCTCCTCCCCTCCCACCTCCTCATCGTTTTCCGTCGAAAAGTGACCCGCACTTTAGGTGCTTGTTTATGTATTATAATTGCATTTCATTTCCCTCCCTCTTTAAATTCTCCCCTTCCTTTTTCGGATTCTCCCTTATTTACTTCTCATTTCTAGGTCATATTTGGTTTTTCTATGAGAAGATGAGTTTTACTCGAGATTCATCTCCACTCGTGTACTCCTCTCGGACAAGAGCTGTTTTTTTGGTTTTTCCAAAATTCTGTAAACCGTTAAATCCAATAGTTTTTTGGCTGTTTCAGTTAATATTTGCCAAATAAAGTAGAAATTGACTTGTTTCTAGACCCGGATTGAGGGGATTCTGAAGTTTCTAAAGGTTGAAAAAAAGTCGATTTTCCGTAAACTGTCTTAAATTTTCGGTCTTATTACTCGTTTTCAGCATTTTTCGTATTGGTTTCTCAATTTTTGACACTTTTTCCTGAGTTTTGAGCTCTACATTGACTATTTTTGGAGAGTGAAACTTTTTGAAAATTTCGATTTTCATCGGAAATTCTGAAACTTTGAATCTCTTTCTAAAACTGATTTTTATCGTTAATACTATGAATATTCTAATTTTTGAGGTATTTTCCTAAGTTTTGAGCTCCATATTGACTATTTTTCGAAAATTCGGAAATTTCAAAAAATTCGGTTTTTCGGTCAAAATTCAGAAAAATTCAGAATTCATTCTAAAACTTATTTTTCCCTTTTCTAGCTCAGATATTTAGCTTATTGAAGTAATTTCCTGAGTTTTGAGCTCCATATTGACTATTTATCGTGGTTTTTTTTTCAAAAAAAATTTCAAAAAATTCGATTTTTATCCGAAATTCCGAAAAAATCCAAAATTTCTCCTAAAACTTTTTTTAGCTTTTTTTTAGAGATTTCTGACTAAATTCCCTAAATTTTAAGCCCCATATCGACTATATTCCGTTAACTTTTCAATTTCGACCCTCCGTGTACTCCTCTCGGACAAGACCCTTTTTTGGAATTAGAAAAAACATTTTTCAGAAAAAAAGTGACAAGAATGCAAGTACGGGGTATTCCAGTTGTCTCCTACTACCTCATTTCATTCCTCTCAACTACAGTAATCTCACAAAAGACCTATCATTATGGAGTAACTGGAAGAGAATTCAGAAGGGGTTTGTGATGGCCTAACTGGATTTCTAGGCCATCAATTGAGATTTCAGAACCATCATCTCGTCTGGCAAGATATCAATCAACATCAGTATCTCTTAATCCACTGGAAGACAATCTTCGTGTCCAACAGATTCTGAAGAAATTGGAGGATCCGGGTGGAAATGAAATCAGAAGGAAATCGACATCTCGTCGTCTACACGGACTGCCCCAAGAACCATTTGGAAGACCATTGGTTCTAAATGGAGGAATGATCAATGAACAGCAAGAGAAACAAAAGATCAGGAAGAGTCCTCCGCAGAGGATTAAGTCTCCAGAAGTGGTAGGAATTCATCTCGGGATAATAATCGGAAAAGGCAGAGATTTTTTGAATGGACTTAGCTAAAGCCAAAAAAAATAATTGGAAAAAAATCAGAAAAAATGTTTTTTTTTGAAATTTTTTTATTTTTTCAGAAATTTACAAAAATTTTAAAATTTTAAAAACCGTAATCTGATGTTATTTTTGGAGTCAGCATACTATTTGGAGTCTAGAAAACATTTTTGAGCACCGGGCGGTTAATTTGAGCAAAGTTAGAATTTTGGCGGTGCGACGCGGTCGCGTAGCGGTTGGAAATTTGAAATAGGCTTAACTCGGCTCAAAATGATCCGAAAACGCTCAAAATTTATTGAGTGAACTGAACGAACAGTACTTCATAAAATGAGTGAAAAATATTTCGAAAATCAAAAAAAATTTTTCGAAATTTTCAAATTTTTTCAAAAAATTTAAATTTTCAAAACCAAAATTTGATGTCATTTTCGAATTCAGCATACTATTTTAAACCTAGAAAACAATTTTCATAACCATACGATTAGTTTACGTCAAGGTGAAATTTCGACCGTGCGACGCGGTCGCGTAGCGGTCTGATATTTGAAGCGCGCATAACTCTCTTTAAAATTATCAGAGACCACTGAAAATTTTTCAGTAGACTAAGTTAATAATGCCGAGAACTTCCGAAACAAAATAATTCAAAAAAAAAATTTTTTTTTGAAATTTTTATTACTAAACTTCACTTTCAGAATCAATTCGAAATGGATCTAGCCCGTCAAATCGAAGAAGATCAACTGAAATTCGTTGAAGACGAGAGAAATCCGATGAAATATGTAGTGGAGAACGGACTTCTGTTCAAACAATCGAGGTATTCCCCTCTGGCAAGAGTCGAGATTCCCCAAGTGGCTACTGTTCCAAGGCAAACGATTCCGAAGAAAAAGAAAAGGAAGTCGAGAAGGAAATTGGCTTCTGGAGGAGAGTCTATTTTCAGAACAAATGTATTCCGAGGGAATATTAATCGACAGATCCCAGCTATTCCTCTTCCATCGGTAAGTGATGGATAAAAAGGGAATATCTAGGCCGCCCGTTTTCAGCCATTCTCTGTTGCTTATGGTAAACCGTCGTTTGCAATTGCTCGAGAAGAAGACAGTACTTGTTATACTAATCGATTTGGTATGTTTTTTCGGAAATTCAGAATTTTGAGTTTTTTGAAAAATTCGAAATTTTTGAATTTTCAAAAAATTCATAAAAATTCAAAAACTCTCCAAATTCCAGGATTCCGATGCTGTGATGAAGCCCTGGAGACTCTCATCTTAAAAAGTTACGAGAAACTCCGTCGAAAAACCGGAAATCTTGAGGAGAATCTCGCCAGAGTTGCTTCTACGTTGAGAAGGGATAGTCGACAGGTGTAAGTAGTCTGAGCAAGCTTTTTCTTTCAAAATGTAGAGCTTTAAATTCAAAATGGATTGGTTTTTGGAATTCTCGAAAATCTTTTGTTTAAGCCGAATTACGGCTATTTGAAATTGGTGGCCTAGAAAACCAAATTGTTGAGAAACCTAGGCCATCAGTATATCAGTTGATAGACCTTAATCTGAGCTGTCTATTCATCTTTTTAAAAATTTTATCGCTTAATTTTAAGCAAAGTTACAGTGATTTTAAAATTCATTTTCAATTTTGGTGGCCTAAAAAAAGAAAAAGCTAGGCCACCAACTTCAAATCGCTGTAAATTGGCTCAAATACAACTTTTTCAAGTTTTGAAAACACTGATAGACTGCTCAGAGTTTGTTCTATCTAACTATTTGATGATGGCCTAGAAAGCTCAGAGTTTTGGTTTTCTAGGCCACCAACTTCAAATCACTCTAACTTGGCTCAAAATCGATATTTTTCAAAAATTCAAAAACTCTTTGATTCAAATTCCAATCTTTCCCAGATTCGCCAAAAACTTCGAAGCAATCGTCTCTACCTCCAATTTCGGTTCCTCCATCCCCTCCGATTTCTCTTGTAAAGTGGAACTCGGCCCAAATCGTTTTATTGCTCAGGTATTTGTCCCTGAACTGGGATTCGATGCAAAACCTACAGTGAGACGACATCGGATACCGTATCACGAGTTATCGAGAGAGGATCTGAGTGATTCGACAGCGGATTTAGTGGTGTCCAGAAATGGAATTATTGTCTCACAAGTGCTATAATAATTTATTTTCTTAATAATAAATATGATTTCCAATTGACAAAGCATCCATTGAAGCCTTTTTATCTATGAAAACGGAGGAGGAGCTTCCCGAGCCACGTGGAAATGATAATCGAAAAATGGGCGGGGTCAAATCGATATTATATTAAGAACGTGGCAAAATAATCTGACCTTGCCCTTTGAACCCTTAGCCCAGATCCACGTGGATTCTTTCGCCCCGCCCCCTCCTCCCCAGAATCACTTCAGAACTCGTTTTCGATTCGACGCCCCTCTCGTTCGTTCGCTCGTTCGTTAAACTAAACAAACTTGTGCTCGTTGATCAAAACTACGGTTACAGCAGAAGAGTAGTAAAAGATGATGCTGTTGGCACCACACGGATTCTGTAGTAAGTGGAGGGTTAGAGGATGGGGGGTCATGGGGATCTTGAAATCCTAGAATCCATCTTCAAAACCATAATTTCAGTTCCATCTAACCTGAGAGAAGCCGGATATGATGCAGTCCAAACGATTCGACAGTCGGATCCAACTGCTTCAAGGAACAAGGATGGATGGGATTCACGGAGAGGCGTGTCAAGAGGAAAGAGAAAATCGAGGATGCTATGAAAAACAATCGGGAAAAAAAAGAAAACAAAGAATCTCGGAAAAATAGTGCCCTATCAGACAGTCGATGTCGTTGACAATAAAAAATTATAAAGTCTAGAACGATCTGTTGATTTTTCTGTCGAAAGTAGCCAAAATAAGACTTGAAATTAGCGAAATTCCACGTGAAATCTGTAAAAAAAAAATTAAAATGAATCTCAAAACTCACTTTTCCGTTTTCTTCAGGTTGTCGCTCAGCATTTTCTGAAAAAAAACTATTTTATAATCTAAAGGTGTAGTTTTTGTAGTCTGGATTTTGAATTTGAAATTTTCGAATTTAGGTCGTCAAGAGCTTTCAGAAAAGTATAATCATGACTAGTTTCCGACAAGTTTGAATTTTTTTAGTTCCGGGTCCCGCCACGAAAATACATTTTCTACCGTATCTCAGCCAGTTCTTAGTTTTTATTTATGAAAAATCAAAATACAGAATCAGCTCACTGAGAGCTTTCAGAAAAGTACCCACAAGCCCTTATTCTGAGAAATTTCATTTTCGGGTCTCACCACGACTTTAAAGGCGGATAGGTAGATCAAAATTCAAAATCGTCCAAACCCAGTCATGAGTATACTCATTTGAACCGCCTGAATTTGCTGATTCCAAAAAAAGTATTTTTAAAAAAATCCGAGTAAAAAGAACCGGGTTACGGTAGATTTTGTGGTTTTTCCTAGATGGCTAATTTTCCAGCTACCGTATCTCGGCACCTTTTAGTGCTATCAAAAAGTGGTCAAGTAATAAAATATAGCTATTGTTAAGCTGAGCAACTTTCCTTTTTACATTTCGTGGTATCTCTTACAGTAACCCAGTTACTGATCGATAATTAAAAAGCTTTTCTCCGAGAAGAGTACCTAGGAAAAGTTAATCAATTCAATTCAGAAAAAATCGATAGAGGTAAGTTCAACTAGTTTTGTCAGTCCATCATCTCAATATGGAATCAACTCTCCCAGATTATCCGTCTCCTCTGGCTTCTTCACCAAAACGATTCCAGTCCCGGCGATCTCTTCATTCGCTGCGTTTATTCTCGCTCTCTCCTTCTCGAAATCCGGTGGTCCTCTGTCATGGAAACACACTTGCATTGCGAGATTGTGCATCTCTTCCAAGTCCGCTTCCATTTTCAATCCAAAGTCCTTATTCAGTTTCTGGCACACTGCCAACTGAAGCCAAAAGCATTGTCGGAGAGTCTCAATGGCATCGTAACGAGCATCGAACATCAGATTCAGTCCTTCGCCGATGGTTCCCTTTGGATTCGATTGGATAAGTTCTGTCACAAATTGCATTCCGATCAACGACATCGCTCGACCGTTTCCATTGAGACTGACAACGACGACTGGTTTCTGGAAGAGCCGGATAGTCTTGGATGGTTCAATCTAGAGACTTACTGTGGTTTTTTTACATTCTTCCAACACTGCATGCACTGGCTCCCATTCAAGGTCTCTCGGAGGTCTCATGTGTTGCCAGGAGGTGATGTTTAATAGGGTGATCACTCGGGTCTTGAATTTCTTTCTGGAAAAAAATAGCTGATTCTTGAAATTCTTACAGATAAGACTACAGTTAGAAACAAGAAGGAACCAAGCTTATTCTCAAAAAATGGTGTTGACCTCAAATAGCTACAGTACCGGACAAAAAGATATCACATTTGGCGTTTTCAGTTCAAAATAGTCAACTTTGGAGATTCATAGCAGAGAGGTGAAAAATGGGATTGCTCTAAATTTTTCAGGGTGTCATTACTGAAACTGCATTTATTTAGTTGATAACTTTTTTCTAAAATTATTTCTAAGAGCTACACGTCTCTTCAAAGCAAAACTTACCAAAATTTCGCGTATTTCAGTGCAAAATATCACTTTTTTTCACATTTTTCACTTCGACGAGCCGTATAGCTCTCAGAAATAATTTTAGAAAAAAGTTGTCAACTAAAGAAATGCAGTTCCAGATATCAACTAACTACCCTGAAAAATTAAGAGCAATCCCATTTTTCACCTCTCTGCTATGAATCTCCAAAGTTGACTATTTTGAACTAAAAACGCCAATGGTGATATTTCAGTGACCGCTATTGTAGTTGGAAACAAGAAGAGACCAAGCTCATTCTCAAAAAATAGTGTTAGCCTCAAATAGCTAACGTTCCCAGCCAAAAAGTGTGTGTGACTCACGTCGTATCAGTAATCTCAATCCTCCTATAAACCATGTCCTCAAACTTTTTGTACACTGTCGTCCCCTCGTTGGTCTTCAATTTAAACCTTCCACAAGTCATCTCTCCGTTCACTTCCGACGGATAGAAGGGAGCAACTTCGTCTGTTCCAGGGTGTATAAGACAGACATACACTTCCACCTCATCCTGCATTCCCATATGCCAAAAGTCTTCTCTCGTGTCGTCAGTTGTCGCCGTTTTTGCCAGTGGTGCCTGCAAGATGTGTTACTATCGGTTTGAGGGGGGGGGGGACCTTTACCTGAGTCGGATAGAAAACCTTTCCGGTGAGTGGACAGGTAATCTTGTTGGCGTGGATCGGCATTTTTCCTCCGTCTTTTTGCAAATGATGCAGGGCTGTTTCAGGGTTACAGAACTTCTTTTTAGGGTTCCTGGAAATAGTGAGGTTTCACGGGTTCTAGGATAAAAGGAGTCTCTGGATCTCGGACCACCTACCGATGCTTTTTAGCTGGAAGATACTCCAACGAAGCGGCACCATCCGGTTTTCCACGATGAATCTTCGCCGCTCTCAATGCGCTCTCATGATATCTATGAGCCTCGGCGTACCCTTCTGCCGGGAATTTTTGAACTCGAATGAATTTTTGAAGAAGGCTCTTCAACTTCTTGAGCTCCGAATCCTTCCTCAAAAATTTAAAGAAAAACCAGTAGATACCGTAGCCAATGACGGCTAATACAACAATTCCACCGATCACAATGGCTACTATGATGAGAATTCGGATCCTGAAAAAAAAAACAAAGAAAAATCCAGGATTTGAAGAAACTGACCAAACGGGATATTCTTCATCCGATTCAGAATCAATTGTTCCATCATTTGCATTTAACTGATCCGCAGAGAAATCGGTCAGGAATGCAAAGAGATCATCGATTGCTTTGGAAGTCTTCTGGAGAACTTGAGAGCGAGACGAGAAACGAAGATCAAGTGAATCAAGATGTCCAAGTGTCTTCTTTGTCTCTTCCAATCGAGATTCCAATGAATTCGGATCAGAAACAGAAGCGATAAGGGTGTCCAATGCATTTAATTTCTTCTTTGAATCCATCACATTGATATCCCCAATTGATTCGAGATCCTCAAGAGAAGAACCATATTCCGAGAGTTGGGAAGAGTCAGAAATTGTCAAATTTCCACTGTAGTCTTCGATTTTTTGAATTGAGGGCTTCAGATGAGACACGAATTTTGGAATATCTCCCCCATTCTTGTAGAATATTCTTCTGAATTCCCTTATCTTTGATTGTTTCAATTGCCTTCTTCACTTCAGAATCAATTGATTCAAGTTTCAAAAGATCAATTGATTTAAGATAGGAGGCACTTTTCAATAGATTAACAGAAGTTCCAATTGAGAAAGAATCTTCAGTAGAATTCCTCATCTCATTCAAATCTTTCACTTCTTTTGTCTCTTTCTCTTTCATTTTATTCAGAATTGTCGAATCAGTCTCTTTGAGATGTTTGAATGCAGTGGATCCTTTTGAAATTACATTCTCCATATTTTTAACTTTCGAATCATCCACTTTTCTCAGTTTCTGGACTACTTCCGCAGCAGGAAAAATTTGTTCAAATGTTTTTTTCTCTTCCCTCAGACAATCGAACATTTTATCCTCATTTCTCAACTCCGAAAGAACAATTTTCTCTGGCGTCGCCTCCTTAATTTGTTCTATAGATTCACTTAATCCAGTTGAATTTAAATTCAAATCATTCGTCATTTCTCCTATTTTTTTCTTCAATTTCTTAAACTTTTCATTGTTTTTCATTGATTTCAGGATAGTCGGAAGCTCTTTTGCTGACTGATCCTTACCCCCCGGATTCGTGAAATTCGCCAATTTCATCACTTCATCCATTTCATTTTTCAGTTGATTCATGTCTGTATTTGTCACTAGATTTTTCAGATTCTCGAATTTCTCTCCCATTTCTAGGATTATTCCAACTAGCGTTTCACTTTCTTGTAACGTGGATACGTCCACTGCTTTTGCTTTGGACAAGCAAGCCTCCTCCATATTGTCAAAAAATGAAGTGAGTAGAGTGGAATCAAGAGAAGTGTTCTTTAGTCTCGATTGAATTTCGAATAGTAATCGATTCGATTGTAAAACTGCATCAATGGGAATCAAATCGATCTGTTCATCTGCCTTTTTCAACAGTTCTTCCAAAAGAAACAAAGGAGCGAGTGATTTTTCCAATTTTTCAGAGGAGACTGTTCGATTTGAAATTGATTCGATCCATTGACTACTCAGATCACTTTTCAATTGATTGATATCAGAAATTCCTTTTAAGAATCCACGTGTATGAGTCTTTTGATTTACATTCGGATACAATCTGTTCTCTTTTATTTTCTTCAGTGAAGATATATCTCTGACGAAAGGATCAATCAATGATTTCAAATCCTCTACTTGTTTAAAACTGTCCTTTATTCCTCCCACCGCATTTTGATCAATTTTCACATTCACTTTTAAACGAGCCCTCACTAGATCAATCATTCCATTTATCGGTGAAAATGTAGCTCTACTTTCAAGAAATTCCTTTGGTAAGGACTTTAATTCCGCATTCGCAAGAACTTTTGGTAGCTTTTCGTTGACTAAATTAATTTTATCTTCGAAAGAGTAAAAGTAAGACGAGAATGCTGCTTTCTTTCTGTCAGAGTTGCATCGTCATTCATTTCGAGAGTCTCGATATCGTTCAGGAGATCCTTGAGCTTTGATAAAGATTGGTATGCTTCTAACACATCAGTATAATCAATTAGTTTGTGTTCCTTGACAAACTTCAAATAGTCAGAAACGACGGGAACGGTTGGAAGTTTTCCAGCAGATTCTGATTGAATACGAAGATTATTGAGTGAAATGACAGTAGTTTCGAGATTCTTGATAGAAGAATCAACTGGTTTAGACATTGATTTCAGTTTTGACACTAAAAAAGTCATTTGATCGGATTGAAAGATGGATCTATTGGAATTAGAATCAAGACCCAATAGTTCTTCGATTGCTGAATGAATTGGAATAGAACCATTGAGTAGTCCAGACTGAAGAGAGATTCCATTCGAAATACGGGCGATGATGGACGTTTTGTCGAAAAGATACTTCATTTGGTCAGGAGAAGAAGAACCTGTAGTTATTTTTTTTTCGAGGAAAAGGTTCTAAAGAGTTACCATTTCTCTTGAATCTTTGAAGATCAATGGGAATCGAGTTAAGAGTCTCATCTTGAATATGTCCTGGAAAAGAATTGCTTAAATTAATGGATCATTCATAATACATACCATCACGAGACCAGTCTAGTTGATGATAAGAGCCAAAGTTCCTGCTGATGGGAGCTGAAACAAGAGTTTTTCAGCTAATCAGAGCCTATCATCCACATACCACAACATATCCAGCTGCCCGTCATCATTAATAGAAGAAGTAGGTACTTAGCTGCTTCAGAAGCCATCGTTGCCACTGTTCTTCAGTTTCGATGCTAGTAATTTTCAAAGCGAAAAAATCGAGAAATGATTTTTTTCTTGGAAATGGAGACGGGTCTTCTACGTGAACACTTTTCTTTGACAATTTATATGAACCCCGTGACCCTATCGCCGCATTCTCTCTCAAAATCCCCCTCCGAAATCATTATTCGATTCTCGGTTTTTCGTGTTGTCAACATTCTATCAGTGGCTTTGAAAAAGAAACTATAGCAGTGATGGGCTTCACGACAACTAACCACATTCTTCTACTATTCATGATAACCTCTTGCTCAATTGGAGGATTCGGTGGTAAGTGGGTGATTCAATGATTAAATGAGTGAATTGATATTTTAGCTCCGATAATTCACAGCTTGGAGCATGAGATGACGTCAAATGAACAGGATTGGACTATTCAAAGTGAGCGTTCTATTTGAAGAGTAGACTTGAAATTTTTTAGCAGTTGAATCTGATACTATCGATTCGGAGATGATACTGGACACGGATCCTCATAGATTCAGAAGAAATGGTAACTCGTTTTTTCGTAACCTTTCTCTCAAATAAAAATAACTACAGGTTCTTCTTCTCCTGACCAAATGAAGTATCTTCTCGACAAAACGTCCATCATCGCCCGTATTTCGAATGGAATCTCTCTTCAGTCTGGACTACTCAATGGTTCTATTCCAATTCATTCAGCAATCGAAGAACTATTGGGTCTTGATTCTAATTCCAATAGATCCATCTTTCAATCCGATCAAATGACTTTTTTAGTGTCAAAACTGAAATCAATGTCTAAACCAGTTGATTCTTCTATCAAGAATCTCGAAACTACTGTCATTTCACTCAATAATCTTCGTATTCAATCAGAATCTGCTGGAAAACTTCCAACCGTTCCCGTCGTTTCTGACTATTTGAAGTTTGTCAAGGAACACAAACTAATTGATTATACTGATGTGTTAGAAGCATACCAATCTTTATCAAAGCTCAAGGATCTCCTGAACGATATCGAGACTCTCGAAATGAATGACGATGCAACTCTGACAGAAAAGAAAGCAGCATTCTCGTCTTACTTTTACTCTTTCGAAGATAAAATTAATTTAGTCAACGAAAAGCTACCAAAAGTTCTTGCGAATGCGGAATTAAAGTCCTTACCAAAGGAATTTCTTGAAAGTAGAGCTACATTTTCACCGATAAATGGAATGATTGATCTAGTGAGGGCTCGTTTAAAAGTGAATGTGAAAATTGATCAAAATGCGGTGGGAGGAATAAAGGACAGTTTTAAACAAGTAGAGGATTTGAAATCATTGATTGATCCTTTCGTCAGAGATATATCTTCACTGAAGAAAATAAAAGAGAACAGATTGTATCCGAATGTAAATCAAAAGACTCATACACGTGGATTCTTAAAAGGAATTTCTGATATCAATCAATTGAAAAGTGATCTGAGTAGTCAATGGATCGAATCAATTTCAAATCGAACAGTCTCCTCTGAAAAATTGGAAAAATCACTCGCTCCTTTGTTTCTTTTGGAAGAACTGTTGAAAAAGGCAGATGAACAGATCGATTTGATTCCCACTGATGCAGTTTCACAATCGAATCGATTACTATTCGAAATTCAATCGAGACTAAAGAACACTTCTCTTGATTCCACTCTACTCACTTCATTTTTTGACAATATGGAGGAGGCTTGCTTGTCCAAAGCAAAAGCAGTGGACGTATCCACGTTACAAGAAAGTGAAACGCTAGTTGGAATAATCCTAGAAATGGGAGAGAAATTTGAGAATCTGAAAAATCTAGTGACGAAAACAGACATAAATCAACTGAAAAATGAAATGGATGAAGTGATGAAATTGGCGAATTTCACGAATCCGGGGGTAAGGATCAGTCAGCAAAAGAGCTTCCGACTATCCTGAAATCAATGAAAAACAATGAAAAGTTTAAGAAATTGAAGAAAAAAATAGGAGAAATGACGAATGATTTGAATTTAAATTCAACTGGATTAAGTGAATCTATAGAACAAATTAAGGAGGCGACGCCAGAGAAAATTGTTCTTTCGGAGTTGAGAAATGAGGATAAAATGTTCGATTGTCTGAGGGAAGAGAAAAAAACATTTGAACAAATTTTTCCTGCTGCGGAAGTAGTCCAGAAACTGAGAAAAGTGGATGATTCGAAAGTTAAAAATATGGAGAATGTAATTTCAAAAGGATCCACTGCATTCAAACATCTCAAAGCGACTGATTCAACAATTCTGAATAAAATGAAAGAGAAAGAGACAAAAGAAGTGAAAGATTTGAATGAGATGAGGAATTCTACTGAAGATTCTTTCTCAATTGGAACTTCTGTTAATCTATTGAAAAGTGCCTCCTATCTTAAATCAATTGATCTTTTGAAACTTGAATCAATTGATTCTGAAGTGAAGAAGGCAATTGAAACAATCAAAGATAAGGGAATTCAGAAGAATATTCTACAAGAATGGGGAGATATTCCAAAATTCGTGTCTCATCTGAAGCCCTCAATTCAAAAAATCGAAGACTACAGTGGAAATTTGACAATTTCTGACTCTTCCCAACTCTCGGAATATGGTTCTTCTCTTGAGGATCTCGAATCAATTGGGGATATCAATGTGATGGATTCAAAGAAGAAATTAAATGCATTGGACACCCTTATCGCTTCTGTTTCTGATCCGAATTCATTGGAATCTCGATTGGAAGAGACAAAGAAGACACTTGGACATCTTGATTCACTTGATCTTCGTTTCTCGTCTCGCTCTCAAGTTCTCCAGAAGACTTCCAAAGCAATCGATGATCTCTTTGCATTCCTTTTAGAAGTCTTCCCGGCTCCTCCTCCTCCATCACCTTCTTCCTCTTCAAATGGTTTCTCTAAATCGCAAAAGGAAGAAAATAAGCCGCCCTTAGCCACATTGTTCGTTTCTTTTCTCATTTCTTCTCTCTCTTCATTCTCCATATTTCAGATACTTGGTCATCATCATAGTCGTCGGAGTTATTCTCTTGGGTGCTTTATGCTACGTCGCCTATCGTCTAATCAAATGGTGGAGATGGTACCGTTGGCTAATAAAACAGCTTCGAAAGTTCATAATGGCACAAATGTTCGGCAAAAATTGTTTCGCGGACGCGTATCTCTATCATGAAGCGGAAATGAGAGCGATGATAATTTATGCGAAAAAACCGGATGTAGAAGCTGCGTTGAAGTATTTGCCGGCCAGCAAACAACCGTGAGTTCTTTTTTTTTTTGATAAAAGGGATTCTGAGATTTCGGGGGAATTCAACAATAACCTGGTGGTTTTTTAGAAACGCAGCGGAAAGGTTATGCAATCCGGAGACGGCTCTCCATCATATCATGAAAGACGGAGTGAAGATGCCAATTCACGCCAACAAGGTTGTCTGTCCTCGATCCGGAAAGATTTTCTATCCGACGCAGGTAATCATCTCTTCAAGACCATTCCCCTAAGAATTTACAGGCCCCAATAGACTCGAGCAGGGGAAAAGACGACACTCGAGAAGATTTTTGGCACATGTGCGTCTTCGATGGAGTCGAATACATTGTGATGCTACTGCCACCAGCTGAACTCCCAGCCTTGTATTTCCCATTGGAAAAAGACGAAAAGATGACGTGTGGACGGTACGAGTTACTGACGATGATGGTACAGAACTGGTTGGGTGCACACGAGGATGTAGTTGTGAGAACCATTATGATCACCGATACCAAGTTGGTTTCCTACTTTAATCTCGGAGATTACGGTAGTTTTTTCTTTAGGGGAGAGTTCCGAAAACGAATCATCATCCATATCAGCTATATCAGCTGGCCGGATATGAAGACGCCACTTAAGTTGGCATGGGAACCAGTTTATGAGATGTTGAAGGAGGTTCGGAAGAGTAAGGTTAGTTTCTGGAATCGAAATCCCCCTAATTGTAAGAGATAGAAAAAAAGTGTCAACTAAAAAGTTGCTCAGCTTAAAATGAGCTGCATTTTATTAGTTGATAGTTTTTTGATAGCTCTCTTTCTAACTGAGATATCTTCCTTTCAGAAACCAGTAGTCGTCCACTGTATCTCGGGAATCGGCCGAACTATGTCGTTCATCGGCGTCGAATATTTTTCGGAAATGGTCATCAACGATCCGAAAACAAAAATCGGCACAACTCTAAGCCATCTCAGAGACGTCCGTTACGATGCAGTCCAAACGGTTCGACAATGCTACTGGATTCAATTGACGACGTGTCAGAAGCTGAATAGAGACTATAAACTGAAAATGGAGGACGAGTTGTTCGAGATGCGCGAATTGGCCGTTCAAGTGTGCTATAATAGCAAGGGACCTGTGGAGATGATGAATAGACGGAAGGCTCAAAAAGAGAGAGCCGAAGAGGCTAAACGGAAGAAAATCAAACTGCCGCCTTTGAGAGAGGAGACGGAGAATCTTGGGGAAGTGGTACCATATTGAGAAGATTTATTTCATTTGATTGAACTCTTTGGTCATTTTTTGTAGAATGAACTATACAAAAAAGTAACTTGAATTGATTTCTGGTAATAGAAAATACGATTCCACGAAGTTTTTTAAATCTAAAATATTTTTCGAAGTGACCCCGCCCCCATAGTCTAGATCCACGTGGATTTTCTTTCCCGAAATTTGGAATAAATTCTCTTCATCATTTTTCGAGTCTCACAATCAGCTAATTGCACAAAGTGATGGTTTCAACGACAGCTAAGCAAGGATATTGACAAAATTTCAACGAATGAATGAATTAAGGGTGAGCAATCTGGATCCATAAGGATATTTTATAAAAATGAGCAATTTCCAGATGATCCACCCAATCAACGTCTCACAAAACAAGTCTACGAGGATCTCCAATAAAAGTTCGAGAGGATCTATTGATTTTTTATTAAAATATTGATTTTAATAAATTTTGTTTTGATTTCAAAATGAGTTTTGAAATTAGGAAAGCACTACTAAATAGCTAGAATAGCAATAAATTATAAAATTTTGATATTAAGAGAAAGAAAATTGGAATGAAAATCGATTAAAACGAACAGTGAACGGAGTGTCGTTGCGCGCACGAAGGGAATAAGGGTGTCTACACTAACATTCACTCAGCAAACGCGCCCTAGCGAACCAACAGCTAAATGTGCGCCGTTGCCTGGAGGTCAAATGTATAAATTGTGAGGCGCATTTTGCGGAGATCAAAAAAATTTTTTTTCAAAAAAATTTCTTCCTAAATGCCGCCAAATCATTTCTGTATGTTTTCAGCGCCACGTGGAATTTTCTAGGCCTACTTTGAGTTTCTAAGCCATTAAAATAATTTTTCCCGGGTATTCAGTCTACCAGAAAATATTATTTGTAATTGAATAGTAAATAAAATATTTTTTTTGGATTCCCCTTGACAATTATTTTTTATTTTTAAGCAAAATAATTTTTCTAGATAGCAACGACACTCCAGACGTATATAGTTTAGTGGAAGCAGTTTTCAGAATTAACTGCAATATATTTTGACTTCCTCCCTCCCTAGTTTCCAGTTTCGAATATCTTATTTGGTACTTGGTATAACCAATTAAGAACCCTTCTTCGTTTGTCTCGTTCCATTTGCATAATCGGTAGTTTATGATGATGACAATTGTGAGATGTTTCTGAATTAAGAAGGAGACACACTGTGATGCAACAATTTGTTGAGAGATTTATGGGAAGAAGAAGAAGGAAAAGATAGAAGAAAAAAGATAAAAAGAAAAGAAAAAAAATAAAATAAAAAAAAAAGGAATGAAAAAAAGAGAAAAGAAAAAAATAAAATAAAAAAAAAGGAATGAAAAAAAGAGAAAAGAAAAAGAGATAGAAAAAGGAAGAAGGAAAACGAAAAAAAAAATAGGGATAAAAAGAAAAAAAAAAAAAAATGTATAAGGATAAAATATAAGAAAAAAGAAGATAAGGAAAAAATAAACAGGAATTCAAAATTGAAATAAAGAAGGAAAAAGCGAATTCTAAAAAAAGAAAAAGAAGAAAAGAAGATGAGGAAAAAATAAAAGAAGACAAAAACAGTAAGCTAATCAAAGAAAAAAAGGAAAAAAAAATAGAAAAAAGGATTACTGTACCTAAGCCCTCAAAGTTCATCTTCCTCTCCAAAACCAGTTTGTTGAAAAGTTTTGACTTCCCCTTATCTCCTCTATTCCTTTTCCCTCCCTCCTCTCTTAATTCCCGAGATGACACATAATTAATAGCCGCAAGTGATCTAGATATAGATCTTTCTCAATATCTCTCCCCCCTCTGTTTTGGTTTTCAAAACTTTTTTTCTTTTTTTTTGAAACGAGGAAGAAAAAGAAAAAGAAGTGATCAAAGTTTCATAGATCATTAATTTCTAATTTAATTCGGAGAAAAGAGGGGGAATTTAGATTTTAATTGGGGCTTTTCAGAAGTTTTTTGAGAGAGGGCTTTATGAGGGGAATTGTACCGCTTCCTTTTTCTTTTTTTTGAAATAGTGGTTTTTTTCATAAAGGGGGGAAACAGACAGGTAGATCTTAGCACTTAGGGTCAAGAAGTTCTTTTTTTTCTTGAAATTGAAGTTTCCTTCTCTTTTTCTTCTTTTCATAATTTATTCCTTTTCTTCTTTTTTTCCTTTTTTTAAATTTTCTCTTCTTTTTATTTTTTTCTTTTCCGTTTTTCCTTATTTTTTTTCATTTTGCTTCTTATTTTTATTATTCATTACTTTTTTTTTTTTTTTCCTTCTTTTCATCTTTTTTCATCTTTTTTTTCTTCAAATTTTTCCTCCCTTATCCTTTTTTTTAAATTCTATTCCTTCTTTTCTTCTTTCCTTTTTTGACTTCCTCAGCAATAAGCTTTTCCTCTTTTCTAGTCCTTTTTCTTTTTTTTTCTATTTTTTTCGTCTTCTTCCTATTTATTCCTTTTCCTTCTTTTTTTTCACTGGCTTATCCGTTTTTCTCTTCTTTTTTTATTATTTCCTTCTATTTTTCTCATTCTTTTCCTTCTTCTTCATTTTTTCTTTTTCTTATTTCAGTTCCTTCTTTTCTGATTTTCTTCATCCTTTTTCTTTTTTATATTTTTTCCATTCCTTATTTTTCTCTTTTTCTTATTTTCTTCTTTCCTTTTTCCTTTTTCTAATATTTTTCTCCTTAAATATCTTTTCATATTTTCCTTCTTTTTCTCTTTTCCTTCTTTTCCTATTTATCCTTACCTTTTTTCTTCCGGACCCCCTTTTCTTCTTCCCATCAAAAACCGACAAAGACCTCTTCAAAATTCCTTCTTTTTATTGTCTTTCTCTTTTTCATAACAGTTGTTCACACACACTTGGAACTCCTCTTCTTCTTCTTCTTCTCTTGCGCAAAATCATTGAATTCAAAATGGAAATTAATGACGTCACTCTTCGATTTACCATAGTGTCTCTTTTTCGAGTAGATTGTGCAAGAAGGGATACTGTAGGGGTCTAGCCAATAGTCCAAAAGGAGTACACGGGCGTCCCTCATGTTCCATCTCCCTCCCCGTGTGTCACCCTCTTAATGGCCAGTCATAAAACAAGAGAAAACACATGTCATGCTATTAGAAGAATGCCGACAAATGATCAGTTAAAAGAGAAGAGTCAATAAAAAATGGAAATTATGGAGGGAAATGGGGAGATCATTTGTTAGTAATTAATGAAGTGAAAGAAGGTGACAGTTGGTTGGTTATTAGAAGAAGAAGATATGGGATACTGTAGTGGAAGTAGGTGAGAGAGAGTGAGTTACGTAAGAAAGTTTGAGTGGGATTTGATTGGCAGGTTAGAGGGAGAAGTGTTATGAGTAAAAAGGAGGATTATGGTAATTAACTAGATTATATTGATAGGCTCTAAAAACTGGAAAATAATTTTTTTAACACTTATATTTTTTGAATTATCATTTTTTCTCTTATCTCTTATAATTTTTTTGGCGTCTTTCCTTTTTTCTAAAGTGCTTTTTTTTCTTTTTTTTTTCTTTCTTTTCTCTTTTTTATTTTTCACGTTTTTTTCCTTTTTTTCTTTTTTTTTCTTTTTCTTTTCTTTGTTTTTTTCCGATTTTGCTAATCTCCAATTTTCCTTTTCTTCTTAAATTTATTCTCTTTACAGTTTCTTTCCTATTTTCATAAAATATCTAGTCTTTTCTATTTTTCAAGCCTTTTTATTCAATCTTCTTTTTTTCTTCTTCTGATTTCTCATGTTTTCCTTATAATTTTTTTCCTAACCTTGCCTTTTTCAATTTTTCTTCTTATTTTCAAATTTTTTAATCCTTTATAATTTTTCTCCTTCTTTTTTTCTTTTCTGTTTTTCCTTTTCTTTTTTTCTCTTATCATTTTAGCCGTATTCTTTCATTTTTCTCGCTTTTTTCCATCATCTTCTTCTTCTTTTCCTTTTTCTTTCTTCTTATTCTCTTTTTCTTTCTTATCATTTTTCATCCGCCTTCTTTCCTTTTTTCTTTTTTTTCTCCATTTTTTTCTTTTTTTTTTTCTTATCAACATTTTTTCTTTTCCTTCTCTTCTTTTTTCCTTATCATGTTAGCCTTCTTCTTTCCTTTTTCTCACTTTTTGCTTCTTCATTTTTTTTTCTTATTTTTCATTCTCTTTTTTTCCCTTTTCCTTCTATTTTTTTTCTTTTCCTATTTTCTTTCTCCCTTATTCCCTTTCCTCATAAACTACCTTCCATTTCCCCCCCCCCCCCCTTTCTACCCTAAACTGTTTCAAATTTTGCATAAATAATTAAGGAGCCGTACCCCTTCGAGCCCTCAAAAGAATCGCTAATTCCATTCTTGTCTCTCCATAACAATTCATCACATTTAATAGTCTTGTCCTCTAATGGCATCTCTCTCTCTCTCTCTCTCTCTCTCTCTCTCTCTCTCATTCTGTTTCATTCAAATATCCCTGTCATCATCATGTTGATTATTTATTCATTGATTACTAACCGCCCATTAAACAAGACCCCCAAAACCGAAGAGGAAAAGAAGAAGCTTTTTTAGAAGAAGAAATGGCAATGAGACATTTCGGCACTCTCTTGGGAAACACAGAGATTCAAGGCTTTTGAAGAAAAGGAGAGACAGGTTCCCGTATGAATCATAGTAGTCTCATGGTCATCAGTACTGTGTCTTGTATGGGAACCGTTTTTTTTTGGAGTTTTGAAAGAAAAAGAGATTAGAAAAATTATAAGAAAAAAGGATTTTAATAATAAAAGGAAAAAAATTATAAGGAAAATGAAAGAAGGATTTTTGATGAAAAGGAAAAAATTATAAGGAAAATGAAAAAAGTATTTTTTTTTATGAAAAAGAAAAAAAATATGAAAGAAAAGAAAAAAAGGAATAGAAAAAGAAGAAAAGGATTTAATTTTTAAAAAAGGGTCCTAAAAGCGAAAAGACCATTTTTAAGCTAAGAAAAATAGGTTTTTGATGATAAGAACAGGCCTTTTATATTAATTTTAACAAATGATGATAAGGACTTGAAAAAATTATAGGGAAGGTGAAAAAAGGATTTTTTGATGAAAAGGAAAGAAAAAAGTAAAAGGGAATTTTTCAAATGAATAGAAGAAAAAAGAAGAAAAAAGACAGCTTCCCAATTAAAAAAAGATTTTTGATGATAAGAAAAGGCCTTTTATGTTAAATCTGAAAATTGATGAAAAGGACTTTTGAAAAAATTATAAGGAAAGTGAAAAAGGCGTTTTTTGATGAAAAGGAAAGAAATGGACTTTTTAAACGAATAGAAGAAAGAAAAAGCAAAAAGACAGTTTTTGAATTAAAAATTAGGTTTTTGATGATAAGAAAAGGTCTTTTCTTCCAATTTTCAAAAATGATGAAAAAGACTTGAAAAAAAGAAAAAGGACCTTTTTTCCCAAGAACCAAATCTACCGTACTCTCCCTTGTGTCTATTCTCCCTTTGAAGTACCAAAATAGTTGTCTTTCTTTCGAGAGGAGGAGACCAATTAGTGGAAACTTGTCAAAAGAGCATGATCGATTTCAGTCCTACCCGACAAAGAAGAGATTTCAAATAAAAGAAGAAGAAGAAGATTCTAATCAAAAAGAAGCCAAAGGGGCCATCTCTCTGGATCAATATCAATTATCCCAGAGGAACAAGAGGTGTCTAGAAATAGTTCTTGTGTTGTTGTCCCCTTATTTACAGTCGATTGACACATGTTGTAAATAAGAAGAAGAAGAAGAAAAAGAAGAAGAAGAGGTGGTTGTGCAGATAAGAGAAGGGGTTCGAGGTGACAAAAAATGAGCAGAAGGAAGAAGGAGAAGAAAATGAGAAGAAAAGAAGAAGGGGACAAAAAATAGAAAAGGAAAAAGAAGAAAAAGAAGGCTAAAAGAAGGAAAATAGAAAAAAAAGGGGGAAAAAAAAGAAATTTAAAAAACGGAAAAGGGAATTAGTAGGAAAAGAGAAGACCATCTTTACTCATAGGTCTAGACTGATCAGGATCAAACAGTTTTTTTTAAATGATGTTCTTAGTTTTTTTTTAAATTTTCTAAAATTTTTCTATTCCTTAAACTTTCTTTTTCTTAAAAAAATTGACCTTTTTCTTATAATTATCTTTTTTCTTTCTTCTGAAATTTTGGTCCTTTTTCTCCTTTTTTTCCTTTTCCGTTTTTCTCCTCCTTTTCTCCTCTTTTTTTTCTTATACCCTTGTCTTTTCTTCAAAATTTCCCTTTTTTCTAATTCTCAATTTTTCTTCTTTTCTTTTTTCCTTTTTTCCTTTTTCTTCTTTTAAAAATAATTTTCTCTTTTCTTCAAAATGATCTCCTTTTTCTTCCTTTTTTCTAACTTTTTTAAAAAACGGTTTTTCCTTTTCTTCTTTTCTTCTTCTTTTTTCTTGTACCTTTCTTCTATAATTTTCTCTTTTCTTCAAAATCATCTTCTTGTTCTACTTTTTCTTCCTTTTTTCTAACTTTTCTAAAAAACGATTTTTCTTTTCTTCTTCTTTTCTCTTATATTTTTGTCTTTCCTTCAAAATCTTCTTCTCTTTATTTTTTTTCTTTCCTCCTCTTTTCTCTTTCTTCTTCTCCCTTTCTAGTACCCCCAAAATACGGTAGCTTCCCCCTCTAACCTAATAACCCAGCTATCTCTTCTAATCCTCTCCCGCTTCTTCTCCCTCCCCTCGCAATCATGTTTCGTAACACCTTCCTTTTCTAATATACAAACTCCCCCCTTTTCTCTCCATTAAACCAACAATCCACGTGTGTCGGTTCCCTTTTAAAGGAGAACACCAACCATTTTGACGTGTGAACTCTCTCTTTAACTGACTGTCTTGTTGACATTTCTCTGCAAGACGTCAAAAAGAGAGAGAGAGAGAGAGAGAGAGAGAGAGAGAGAGAAATGTTCAAAAGGGTTCGCCGATATATTTGTTTCTATTTACTGACAACAGGGGGTCTCATTTTGATAGAAGATGGAGACTAAGCCCCCCTTTCCGAAGGAGAAGAGAAGAAATTGCCTAGTTATGCATAAAATGATTGAATCATCATCCCCCCTCTTGTCATCATAAATTCTTCTTCTTCTTCTCTCTTCTACAAAATCTGAAATTCTAGATCATCCCTCTCGGGAATGTCCTATCTTGTCATCACCTAAGGTCTCATGTCTTTATTTATGGTTCAATAAGCGATATTTCATTCTCCTGGGATGGCCACTGACCCTTTGTCACCCCTTGAGGTATAGGTGATTGTGGAGTTAGAAAAGAAATAAATCTATTAAAAAAACCATCTGTTTTGGAAAATAGACAATTTTTAAATAAGGCTGAGCAACCAAATTTGATTTTTTTTTTTGCGATGAAAATGTATTATTAGGTTGGCACATAAGTCCCGACGGATTTTCGGGTCGAAAATTTTCACGTGTAACTTGTCATAGAGTTAAGGGTTGAATTGCAAATACTGTCCACGTTTACCCTCAAGTGTCTCTTAATGCAGCCCCATCATAGATTTGTCTCCCTCCCTAGAACTCCTTTAGAGATGACTCAAAATATGAAGTCACTACTTTTTTGATATACTTTTTGAGTTTAAATTTTTTTCGTCTCAAACGTTTTTCTGGGGATCGGAAACTTGTTAATCAGTGCTTCGAACAGTAAACTGCATGATAAATATAAAAAGATTGTTAGAGGTTATCCAGCAAATTTGTTGCCAGCTTGTTTTGCGACACTATGTTGAACACTTGCATACTGCAAATGAAATTCAGACATTTCTCTAGAATGAAGATGAGCACGGCTCTTGAGTTTTCTGTTCTGACAAGTATATTTGTTGGTGGTAACGATAAAAGTATCACCTTGTTACCCCTTGCGCACTCTCTTTCTGGAAAAGCGTCAGACTGACCACATCATGAATTTCATGAATAATGACATCAGATGACTTCTAGGCTGAGCCGACTAACTTAGAACCGTGCTCATAAGAATCATTCAAGTCTAGTTTATTACCACAAAAAGTTATTTGAATCAATGATTTATACATCGAGAAAGAAGACAGATTCAACCAGGCGGTCTTATGTGTTTCTGAACTGCTCGTAGTCAAAAAAAAGGCGAGAGACATCTTTTGAGTTTTTGTCACTGCTGAATGTTTTCCACCCTGGTTTTTTACTCAGATGCATACACCAAATACCCCTAATCGTTCACACAAAATTTGAAATGAATCTCTTTTTATCTCATTTCACAGTAGGCTCAACTCTGAAGACATCCTTATTTTGGAATGGGGATGGAAATCCATCGAAAATTCCCTATTTCTAGTTGATCCAACCTGGCACTGCCAACAATTTTGAAGAGTGTTTGTCCATTGTTAATGAGCACTAAATTAAAATTTGTTTCGATAGACACCACGTCATATACTAAGAAAAACAAAAAGACATGCAAAAATGCCAAAAAATGAAAGAGGAACACGGAAGGATTTCTCTGTGTTCCGACAACCTAGAATGATAAGAATTTCGCTTCCAATAAAGGAAGCTTCGACCTTTCATGGGGCAGAAACATAGCTGTCTCCTTTAAGTTTGGACAGAGAAATACATGCAACAAGTTCAACTATCGAAATCCGTCGGAACTTATGTGCCAACCTAATATAATCTGATAGACTAGGTTATTTCTAGCATTTTGAGCTAAAAATTAAATTCCTGAGTCCATTTTGATTTTTTTTTCGATAAAAATTCATTATACTCTTGTAGATTAAGTAATTTCTGACATTTTGAGCTAAAAATTAAATTCCAGAGACAATATCAAAGAAAGTTATGATTTTTTAAAAATAACATATTTCATTGAATCATAAGGTTTTGAAGAATAGGGATTTTTTAAACTGAGCAAGAATGATTGAATCATTATTCTCCTCTTGTCATCATAAATTCTTCTTCTTCTTCTTTTTCTTCTACAAAATCTGAAATTCTAGATCATTCCTCCCGGGAATGTCCTATCTTGTCATCACCTGAGGTCTCATTCCCTTATTTATGGTATTAATAGTCCATATTTCATTCTCTTGGGATAGCCACTGACTCTTTGTCACCCCCAGAGGTATAGGTGATTGTGGAGTTAGAAAAAAATCTATAAAAAACCATCTGGCTGCCGATTCGAGAAGTAGGAAATTTTCAATAGGAAATTTGTCAGTATTTTCAGAATTTTTCAGTAGGAATTTTGTAAAATAACGCTGAGCAACCAAATTTGATTTTTCTTGATGAAAATTTATTATCATCCTGTAGATAAGGTAATTTCTGACATTATGAGCAAAAAACCAAATTTCTGACTCAATTTCAAAGAAAGTTATGATTTTTTGAAAACAACACACGTCATTGGATCAGGAGGTTTTGAAGAAAATGGGAGTTTTTAAACTGAGCAAGATCCACCTTAGGCTTCTTGCAGCTAAAACTATAATTTAACACAAAATTCTAGACTTTAGAGCCAAAAACCAAGTCAATAGCTCTATTTTGAAAAAAGTTGCAGAATTTTGAAAAGTCATGATTCAAGTGAATTTTCAAAAATTTCTGGAGAACTGGATTTTAATTTTGACACGTTACAAATGAATTGATAATGTGAAACCAGCTAATCTTGTCATTTCAAGCCAAAAATCAAGTTTCTAGCTTTATTTTAAGCAAAGTTATGATTTTTCAAAGATTCTGTTCCAGGTAACTGATGTATTGAATTGTAAGGTATTTTCAAATATCTGTAAAAGTCCCTTTTTTGTTTCAAATTGCTCAAAACATTAAATTTTCTTGAAGAACGTATTGTTTCCTTCATTTTAAGCCAAAAACCAAGTCCATAGCTTCATTTTGAAGAAAGTTATGACTTTTTGAAAATCTTGATTTTTCAAAACACAAATTTTTTACCTTCAATTTTCAAAATTTTTGTGGGAAATCTATATTCCCAGCTATTATCTTCCTTTTAAGCTAAAAACCAAGTCCTTATCTAAATTTTAAGCTCAGTTCTGAATTTTCTAAAAAAAAAAGCACTCCCCACCTGACCCCCCTCTGATCGCGGTAAAGGAGTTATTTCTTGTTCCATTCTGGTCTCATTGACTAAAAAACGATTCATTTTATTACATAACGGAACATGTTCATTTAGTACCTTCTCTCTCTCTCTCTCTCTCTCTCTCTCTCTCTCCGATAACATCATCGTCCTCAAAAACCCGAGCCGCCCGTCTTTTCTCTGAATGAAATTGCGCAAAGAAAAGAAATAAAATGAGCGATGATTTCTACTAAAGAAGAACATAAAAAGGATAAAAATAGATTAGAGGAAGATGATAAGGGTGTAATTATGTACATCTTGTTCCGGAAGTTTCCCTCTATTATAAGGGCACTGTTGGGTTCCCATAAGAGAGAGTTCCCAGTGGTAGAGGACTCCTTAATCCACTTTTGGACCGACTTCCGTGACGTAATGGATCTCTTTTTCCGCCGACAAGAGGATTAGTAAGAAGGGGAATAGAGGACACGCAATACAGTTTGTTATGATACTTCATCCATAAACTACTGACCTAGTGACGGCGAAGGAGGAGGCTTCCGAAAAAAGAAAATGAATGGTGTGACAAGGTGATTTATCTGTTTTTATGTACATAGGGGTACTGTAGAGAAAATTCTTTTTTTTTGGGAGGAAAAGGAAAAAAAAATGAAGAAAAAAAATATTAGAGAAAAGACAAATTTTTAAAAATAAAAAGAAGAGATGAAAAGTTAAAAAAAGGAAAAAGGCCTTTTTAAATAAAGAAAAAGGATTTTTTTTAAAAAAAGAAAAAAAGCCTTTTTAAATTTAAAAAAAGGTCTTTTTATATAAATAAAAAGCCCTTTTAAAAAAAAAGGCCTTTTCAAATAAAGAAAAAGGCCTTTTCCAAAGAGAAAAAAGCCTTTTTAAGAAAAATTTCAAAAAATTTTCAAAAAGAAAAAGGTATTTTAAAAAAAAAAAGGCCTTTTAAAAAGAAAAAGGCCTTTTAAAAAAAAAAAGGTATTTTTAAAAAAGAAAAAGGTATTTTTAAAAAAGAAAAAGGCCTTTTAAAAAAGAAAAAGGTATTTTAAAAAAGAAAAAGGCCTTTTAAAAAAAAAAATGCCTTTTAAAAAAGAAAAAGGCCTTTTAAAAAGAAAAAGACCTTTTCAAAAATGAAAAAGGCCGTTTTAAAAAAGAAAAAGGCCTTTTAAAAAAGAAAAAGGCCTTTTAAAATAAGAAAAAGGCCTTTTCAAAAATAAAAAAGAACTTTTTAAATGAAGAAAAAGGCCTTTTCAAAAAAAGAAAAAGGTCTTTTAAATAAAGAAAAAGGCCTTTTAAAAAAGAAAAGGCCTTTTAAAAAAGAAAAAGGCCTTTTAAAAAAAGAAAAGGCCTTTTAAAAAAAAAGGCCTTTTAAAAAAGAAAAAGGCCTTTTAAATAAAGAAAAAGGCCTTTTAAATAAGAAAAGAAAAGGCCTTTTTAAATAAAGAAAAAGGCTTTTAAATAAAAAAGGCCTTTTAAAAAAGAAAAGGCCTTTTAAAAAAGAAAAAGGCCTTTTAAAAAAGAAAAGGTTTTTAAATAAAGAAAAGGCCTTTTAAAAAAAGAAAAAGGCCTTTTAAAATAAGAAAAAGGCCTTTTAAAAAAAATATTTTTAAAAAATAAAAAGGACTTTTTTAAATGAAGAAAAAGGCCTTTTCAAAAAAAGAAAAAGGTCTTTTAAATAAAGAAAAAGGCCTTTTAAAAAAAGAAAAGGCCTTTTAAAATAAGAAAAAGGCCTTTTAAAAAAAAAAAGGCTTTTTAAATAAAGAAAAAGGCCTATTTAAATAAAGAAAAAGACCTTTTTAAGATTAGAAAAAGGTCTTTTTGAAAAAAGAAAAAGGCCTTTTTCAGAAAAAAGAACCCCTAATCCCGAAATCCAAAATCCTGGGTTCCAAATTGCCCTCATCATCAAAATCTCGTGTGTTCCCCCAATTACCGGTGGTCAAAACCATCTGTTCCAGGTGTTTTCAATGCCCTTTTCCTTCTTCTCGAAATCAATCATCTAATAGTTCTCTCTTCCCCCTATTGAATCGTTCTAAATCCATTTTAATTGCTTCTTCTCTTCCAAATGAAAGAAAACCAAAACATTTGTCATTTTCCCTTCGAAAAAGTGTCGGAGATAATGAGAAAAAGGCTTTGATCTTATTTATATCAGAAAATGACCATGTGATGACCTCTTTTTCGAGTCTGGCGCCAGGGGAGGAAGTTAAGGGAGGAGGAGGGGATATAAGAGAGGGATGTTTGGTAGGAGGGTTGGTTAGAGGGGCTTTTCCTTATCTTCCTTCTTTTCTCTTAAAATAGTTTCCTTTCCTTATATTTCTTATTCTTATCATCATTTTGAAAATTTATTCCTTTTCTTTTTTTTTACCTTTTTTCTTTTCTCTTATATTTTTTTCTTATCATTTTAATTTTTTCCTTTTCAAATTTTCCTTTTCTCTTATATTTTTTCCTTTTCTTCTTTTTTCCTTTTTTCTTTTCTCTTATATTTTTTCCTTTTTTCTCTTATATTTTTTCCTTTTCTTCTTTTTTCCTTTTTTCTTTTCTCTTATATTTTTTCCTTTTTTCTCTTATCATATTTTTTCCCTCTTCTTCTTTTTTCCTTTCTTCTTTCTCTTTAATGATATTTTTTTCCTTTTCTTCTTTTTTACCTTTTTTCTTTTCTCTTATATTTTTTTTTCTTTTTTTTTCATTTTTTCTTCTTTTCAATATCCTTTCCTCTTCTTTTTTTTCTTTTTCCTTTTCTAGTATTTTTCTGTCACCTTTTTTTCTTCTCCTTCTTCCTTCTGCTCATTTTTTGTCACCTCGAACTCCTTCTCTTATCTGCACAACCACCTCTTCTTCTTCTTCTTCTTCTTATTTACAACATGTGTCAATCGACTGTAAATAAGGGGGACAACAAGACAAGAACTATTTCTAGACACCTCTTGTTCCTCTGGGATAATTGATATTGATCCAGAGAGAGAGAGAGAGAGTCCCTTTGGCTTCTTTTTGATTAGAATCTTCTTCTTCTTCTTTCATTTGAAATCTCTCCTTTGTCGGAGGACGACTGAAATCGATCATGCTCTTTTGACACGTTTCCACTAATTGGTCCCCCCTTGGAAAGAAAGACAACTATTTTGGTACTTCAAAGGGAGATGAGATATAAGGAAGAGTACGGTAGATTTGGTTGTTGGGAGAAAAAGTCTTTTTTCTTTTTTTCAAAAGTCCTTTTTATCATTTTTAAAAATTAACATAAAAAACCTTTTCTTATCATCAAAATTTATTTTTTAATTTAAAAACTGTTTTTCTGCTTCTTTTTTCTTCACTTCTCTTTCCTTTTCATCAAAAAATCTTCTTATATAATTTTTCCAAGTCCTTTTCATCATTTTGGAAAATTAACATAAAAGGCCTTTTTCTTATCATCATAACTGTCTTTTTCCTTCTTTTTTCTTCTATTCGTTAAAAAAATCCCTTTTCCTTTTTTCTTTTCATCAAAAAATCCTTTCATATAATTTTTCCAAGTCCTTTTCATTATTTTCTAGATTTAACTTTTTTCTTATCATCAAAACTAACTTTCTGCTTCTTTCTCCTTCTATTTGTTTGAAAAATCCTTTTTTCACTTTCCTTATAATTATTTCGAGTCCTTTTCATCATTTTTAAGATTTAGCATAAAAGGCCTTTTTTTCTTCTTATGCAAATCTATTTTGCGGTAGAAAAAAGGTACTGTAGTGGTTCTTTCTCATCCGCTTCGGTCTATATAATCCAAACAAAGGCGTTTCCTTTTCATCACTTCTTTCCTCCCATGAATGCGGGTGATCACAGCGGGAATCCCTTCTTTTTCAAATACACCGTTTTCTACCACATCTGCCATCGGAATCTTCTTTGTTTTTGTCTCTTTTACCTCTTAAATCCCCCAAAATAAGAAGAAGAAGAAGCTTAAGTGTGTGTCAGAAGTAGATTTAATCGTGTAAATACAGGTTGTTCTCTCCAGAGAAAAAGAGGAGGAACAACAGATGTTTTCTAGTGGAACGCTTTGTCTCAAATTTCATTTTCAAATTTCTGGGATTTGGGTTACTGTAGAAAATGGCCTTTTTCTTCTTTTCAAAAGATCTTTTATTTTGTTAAAAATGCCTTTTTCTTTATTTAAAAATGCCTTTTTCTTTTTTTAAAAGGGCTTTTTATTTTTCTAAAAGGCCTTTTTCTTTATTTAAAAGGTCTTTTTTTTTTGAAAAAGTGGTTTTTTCATTTTAAAAGGCCTTTTATTTTTTTCAAAAGGCCTTTTTCTTTTTTTAAAACGGTCTTTTATTTTTTTAAAAGGCCTTTTTTTTTTTAAAAGGCCTTCTTTCATACAAAAGGCCTTCTTTCTCTTCAAAACGATCAATATAAGGCTCAATTTCCCAGCCAATTGTCACTTCCTGTCATCAAAGAGAATAGCGTCTCTTCTTGGCTGAACTGTCACCTCTTTGATGACACTCACACCTATTAAGAAGGAAGAAGATTGTTTTTTATAAGGGATATTATTATATTCTGACACCTTATGTTCCGGATACAGTAATCCGTTGGAATTTTTGAATCTCATACCCGAAAAAAAGGGAAATGTTTTGATATCTCTCCTTTTTCTTTTCTTCCGGCAGCTGGCGGAGGTCACACCTACCTCAAGACCAAAAACATTTTTCCCGAGGAAAAAGTCAAAACTTTTGAATTCTACAGTAATCCCTGGGAAAAAACCCCCCTTTTCTTATAAAAAAGATAAAGAATGAGGTAAATCGGCAAAAAGAAGAAGAGCAGATGGTCTTACAAATAACAGGATGATCCTCCCCCTATCCGGGTGTCAGCAATAGAGAGGGACAACAAATATCATGAGCGATGATATTTGAGAGATGGATTTTTGAATTTTGAAGACTAGATTTAGGTCATTTTGGATATTTTTAAAGGTTTTTGAACGAAAGCATAAGTTAAAAAGGATGTAGGTTCTAGATACTTGGTAATTGGAAAAATTGAGAAATAGGCTAGAAAAGGCTAGAAAAAAAAATTAAAAATAGGCTAAACAATTTCAAAAAATAGCCTAGATTCCAAAAAATAGCCTCAAACCCCTAAAAAAAGCTTCAATAAAACTAAAACCATCCTAAATTAACTCTTGAGTCAATTTTAAAAATACCTTATCAAAACCGAAAATTCTATTTTTAAAGCAGCTTAAAATAACTTAAAATTAATCTAGAACTGTTGAAAAAAGCTGTTTAAAGCTAAAAAATCATCTAAAATAGCCGAAAAAGACTAAAAATACACCTGGAAACAGTTAAGAATACCCTGGAGGCTTGGAACGACCTAAAAATCACCTCGACCCTAAATCTAGATGAAAACCCGCTGAAAAAGCTCATTTTGGGCTCGAAAAACCCTTCAAAACCTCCCAAAAATCCCTATTTTCTACCATAAAACCCAGAATTTCCAATTTTCTAGACCTCCAAAATTCTAGCTTCCAGCTCCCCTCACCTCCCCCTCTTTTCTCTGCTTCTTCACCATCACCTACACTTCTCTTTCCCTCCTAATCCCCCCATAAACCTCCTCTGTCACCTCCCTTTAGACCTCCCATCTACAAGCTCCGCCCCCTTTTGCCTCTCTCTAGGCCACACCCCCTCCCCTTGTGTCAACCTCCTCAACCTTTCGAACTACTGACCTATGTATCCTCAAACATTCTTCCCTTGGTCATTCATTCATTCATTCTTCTTGTTTTTGATTCATAAGTCATCTTGTTTATAGATCCTCTGAATATATATCCAATTGAGGGAGATACTTACTCTGGAGAAAATCGATTCTAGAAGTAGAAATAGAAGATCTTATTAGTCCTTTTGACCATATTCTGATACCTTCTGACTCTCTCCACCTCCTTATGAATGTTTATTGATGCTTCTAACCTTTTCTCTGTCTGCTTCTAACTTCCTTCTGGTTTTGATTATTTTCTGATCCCTTTTCATTTACTTCTGACTATCTCTGATTCCTTCTTCTGATCTTTATCTCCTTATTTCTTCTGACTACCTGCAAAAGCTCTCTTCCAACTCCTTCTGACCATACTGATATATATATATATATATATATATTGCTTCTCTTTGCTCTTTCTGACTCGATTCTGGAAGCTTCTGTTATTATTTATGAATGTTCTCTACCTTCTCTTATTTTCTAGCGGCGTCTGGTGTATTCTGTTTACCTTCTGTTGGCTTCTGCTAGCTTCTGATGAATTCTGACTAATTTTTATTATTTCTGACTCCTTTTTATCGCTTCTGACTTCTTCTGTTCAATTCCAGGATTTTCTGACTTGCTCTGACTATCCCTGACACCTTCTGATTGCTTCTTATTTGTTCTGCTTACCTGAAAAACATTCTGATTTCTTCTGACTATTTTTGACAGGTTCTGATCCTCTCTGACTCACTATACCCGTCTTCTGACTTTTCTGAATTCCTCTGCTAGTTTTCTCATTCTTTCTATCTTTCTCTACCTCTTTTCTCGTATTTTTTTCCAATTTCTTCTTTTTTTCTCTAATTTCTTTTTTTTCTTCCAGAAAACAAAACAAAATGTCAACCATCACAACAGGAGCAGAAGACATCACAATGTCTTCCGTCTTCATCGATTCCTATCTAATCGATGACTGTTCTCTCATTGAATGTGAGATATGTAAAAGTTCGTTCAATCATCAGACTCGTCCACCGAAACTTCTTCCCTGTGGACACAACTACTGTGAATCATGTATCTACAGTCTATGCTTTCATTCTGAGGTTAGTTGATTAAGGGGCAGAGAGGCATGTTTAGGTCGAAAATTAGTCATTTTCCGGCTCATTTAGACAATATTACAGTAAATTTTGAAGATCACAAAAAAATTTTTTTTTTATTTTTTAAAAAATTTTAAAAAATTTTCAAAAAAATTAAAATTTCATTCAGAGGTTAGTTGGGGAGTTTAGAGGTTTTAGGGATAGTTTAGACCGGTAATGAGTCATTATCAAGCTCATTTAGACAATATTACAGTTAATTTTGAAGATCACAAAAAAAATTTTTTAATTAAAAAAATTTTTTTAATTAAAAAATTTTCAAAAAAGTTTTCAAAAAATTTTTTTAATACGAAAAATAGAATAAACCTCTAAACAGAGCCTTTATCGGACTTTTCCCGTACATTTCGAGTTACAGCCCTTCAAAAAGTCTATCTCTTCCCTTAATAACAACCCAAAATTACAGTACTACCTTCTGGACACAGTCAAATGTCCGATTTGTCGGAGAGAATTCTCAAGGGACACTGCACGACAAGCACCCACCAATTATGATCTTTGCAGTGAGTTTTCATTTTTAAGCTTTTAATTAAGCCTTTTTTCACCAATTTTTCACCAATTTTTCACCAATTTTTCACCGATTTTTGACAAATTTTTGACCAATTTTCGACCAATTTTTCACCAATTTTTCACCAATTTTCACCAATTTTTCACCAATTTTTCACCAATTTTTCACCAATTTTTCACCAATTTTCAACCAATCTTGACCTTTCCTTAACTCTAAAATCCCTTATTCATTTCAGAAGTACTCGAGAACATTTGGAGACGAAAAGAGCACAATGTGACAGTAATCGAGGTCCCTGACAAAACATCTGAACTTCCACCTCCAATGAAAGAAATTCCATCAAAACGAAAAACTTCTTCAGACTACCAAAAGATTCAGAATCCACGTCAGATGAGCAAGAAAATGAAATCGTTGGCAAAACGAAGTGAAGAGGGAAAACACTTCCGATGTGCAGATTGTCAGAGAAAGATCTCCCAAAAGAACTTGTTCAGAGTCTCCAGATATTGTGTCGATTGTACGAGTACTAGTCGAATGGTGGGTTGTTGTAGCCTTCTTTTATTAGGATATTTAAAATTAGCAAGTTAAGGCGGTTCAGAAAAGTATAAACAAGCACGGGTTCTGAAAATTTTTATTTTGGCCCTTGACACCTACCGTAACCCGGCGGAAAATTATCCAAAATTATTTTCAATTGAGAACTTGAATTCAGGAAGTCACCAGCTTTCAGAAAAGTACCCACAAGCCCTGGTTTCAAAATTTTGAATTTTGTGCTCTTCCAGAGCTCCACGAGCTCCAAAATGCTCCAAAACTGAATTTTTTAAAATCAAGGCTTGTGGGTACTTTTCTGAACTGGCTTGGCCTCCTGATTTCAAATTTATCAAAATTTTTGAGTTAGGACGAAAATTGACCGAGATACGGTAGAAAATGTGTTTTTGTGGCGGGACCCAAAAATCGAAAAAAATTCAAAGTGCTCAGAACCTAGTCATGATTATACTTTTTTAACCGGCTTAACGTCCTGAATCCAAAAATCAGTTTAGTTTCCCGCGATTTCTTCATTTTCTCCGATTATTCCCTCAAAACCAAAATATGAATATTAAAACTACCGTAACCCGGCGGAAAATCATCCAGAATTATTTTTGACAGGGAATTCAGATTCAGCAAGCCAAGACCTTTCAGAAAAGTACCCACAAGCCCTGGTTTCAAAAATTTGAGTTTTGGGGTCTTCCAGGGCTCCGCGAGCTCCAAAATGCTCCAAAATTCAAAATTGTTGGAACCTAGTCATGATTATACTCTTTTGAAAGCTCTCGTCTAGCTGAATTCAAAAAACTAGGTTTGAAGTAGTTTGGAGTAAAATTGACCGGGTTACGGTAGTTTTGAGAGGGTCAATTTTTTTTGGAATCTTACTTAGAATTGTTAGAATCAGGAACCCTGTCAAGATTATACTTTTCTGAACCGTTTTAACGCGCTGATTCTAATTTTTCTACTATTTCTAGACTATCGTGTGCCTGGAATGCTGTGTAAATCATCACAACGGTCACGACCTTCTAACCGAAGACGAACTCCATCACAATCAACTAAAAACCCTCTCAGAGCTTCGAAAACTCCGAAAAAAGATTCTAGACGTGGCAGAAGAATTCGATTGTCGTTCAGAAGAGATTAAGGAGTCCGGAATGGAAGTCTGCGGGTCCCTAATCGCCGAAAAACAGAGCCTTCTTACCTATTCCCTAGCCTCCTGTGACGATGTGATGAGGAGAATCGAGACGGCCCCTATCCTATTCCCCCCAGTTCTAAAGACAATTAGAGATGAGCAATCACATAACTACTCTCGCCTCGAAAAACTATCAATTCAACTGGAAAAATCCTTAATTTCCCGGAAGAACACTAAGCCAACTAGTCTGACGTTCATTGAGAATATGAATGATACCTTTATTACTGTGGCAGTCTCGGGGCTCGGTCCTTCTGGTTTGGGGCCTAATAAGAGTCTAAATAGATCTCTTTCTATCAGGCAATCAAGAGTCTCCCTTCGTGGAGACCGTGATGATTCCCTATTCCATGAATCAATCGCCTCTTTGGTCAGATTGATGCATAAACATCCAATGTGCCTCCAGCTGGACTTCCATCATTCTACAGTATCCCCAAAGGATACTGTAGAAGAAAGAAAACAGAAAATAATGTCATGTGCCCATGCAACCACTTGTATGTTGGAATCCGACACTCAAATATCCATGATTCCTATATTCGCTGATGTACTACTCAATTGCTTCTATCAACTCAATAGGCTCTCTAGGAATAAATTCGTCGGCGATAAAAAAGCGTTCCGAAGGGTGGATATATGGAGACAGATCCAAGAGAGTTATACGGAACTATTTGGAATCACTGCCAAGCATTTTCCGTCACATCATCCAGAACGAGTGGATATTTTGGATGATTTGGCTTATCTTTGTCATTTGTATAGTGATGTTGCTGATCAGGTAAGCTTTTTTTAGTTTTTGACTTTTGGACCCCCCTTCCCCGCATTTTTAATTTTTTACCCGGCTATCAAACGACCAAGAAAAGTAGAAATTTAGAAATCCAAAACTTTTTTTAGATTCGAAAAATATTGATTTTTAGCCGAGTTACAGTGTTTTGAAGTTGGTGGCCTAGAAATCCAAGTTTTGAGAAATCTAGGCCACCACTATATGACTGGATGAAGCTAACCCTGAGCTATCTGGCACTGTTTTCAGAACTTGAAAATGAAGATTTTAAGCCAAGTTACAGCGTTTTGAAGTTGGTGGCCTAGAAAACCAAATTTTCGAGAAAACTAGGCCAGCATTATATGGCTGGGTAGAGCTAGTCCTGAGCTATTTAACAATGTTTTTAGATCTCAAAAAAATTGATTTTGAGCCAAGTTACAGCGATTTTAATTTTGGTGGCCTAGCTTTTTCTTTTCTAGGCCACCAACGGTCGTTTGCTAAATTTCAAACCGCTGTAACTCGGCTCAGAAACAAGATTTTCAAATTCTAAAAACAGGAATGTGTTGCTGAGACTTAGATCTATCAGCTGATATAACTTATGGCCTAGTTTTTTCAATATTGGTTTTCTAGGCCACCAACTTCACATCACTGTAACTTCGCTCAAAAACGAGATTTTCGAGTTTTGAAAGAACCAATATGCTTAAAAAATAATTCAAAATGAATATTTCAGAGTACTGTAAACATCTGTCACATCGAAGCAACCCTTGCCAAGAACTCGGATCCATCAGGACTAACAGATCTGGAACAACAACGGACTGCCGAGAGACTGGAACTAATAAATGAGCATCTGACAGAATGTCAACGTCTTCAGAAGCTTCTAGAACTCCGAAAAAAATCGAAAACGAAGAGAAAGAATGGGGGATTAAAACGGCTGTTTGGAGGATGTTTCAGAGCTCAAGAGAGAATAAATGACAGTCTTGTCTATTGATTATTTGTAGTTTGTAGTGTGGATTCCGAGTGAAATAAATTTATTTAAAAATCTTGCTCATGACTAAATATATTATCCGAATTATCTTCCTCCTGAATTATCTGAACTGTCTGTTGGGGTATAGCAAATCGGACACGATAGACTGCATCATCACGAAGAATATTCCTCACATTGGTTCTAAAAATCCATTTTACAGTAACCCATCGACCTACAGTAACCCCTACATCTTAGCACTGTAAAGCCTCTCATCGAGTTCCGAATTCTCCATTTCCAGTTTGCTAAACGCCATGTGACGAGCGATTTGAGACGTCATTTTCCGGAGAGCAGAGTCTTTTCGGATTTTTGGACGACGGGCCAGGCTGAAATGTTTCTTCCTGAATTTACAAAAATTATTTTAGCGGATACGGCTTAATTTTTAAAATCGATGAGATTTTTCTGAATTCAAAAATATTCATTTTAAGCCAGGTTACAGCGATTTGAAGTTGGTGGCCTAGAAAACCAAATTTGACGAAACCTAGGCCGCGGCTAAACCAAAGGATAGATCTAAGTCTCAGCAACACATATCTGTTTTTGAAACTCAAATATCTCATTTCTAGGCCGAGTTACAGCCTTTTTAAAATTTGGATTTTAATTTCGTGGCCTAGAAAATGAAAAAGCTAGGCCACCAAATTTAAAATCGCTGTAACTTGGCTCAGAATGAAGTTTTTCGGGCTCTGAAAACAGTGCCAGATACCTCAGGGCTAGCTTGATACATCCGTATAGTGATGGCCTAGGTTTCCCCGAAATTTAGTTTTCTAGGCCACCAACTTCAAATCGCTCTAACTTGACTTAAAATAGAGATTTTTAACTTCTGAAAAAACTATAAAGTTGAGGAGATCAAGTTTTATCGATTGATATTAAGAATGGCCTAGAAACCCCCAATGTCGAATTTCTAGGCCACCATTGTTATTTTGGTTCCCAGATTCAAAAATCACCTAATTGTTTATTTGTTTCTGATTTGATCACTTTTCTCCTGCGGTCAATAGAAACTAGAAGATAAGGATCAGAGAGCGCGTATCATATCAAATCAGTCGTCAAAAGGGTACACACAGATGTTCACTACTTACCCTTGAAAGAAGTTGCTGATCAAATGGAACAGATGAGAACGAAATGTTCGAGAGATGATCAACATTAATGGAAATGGAAGAGAGTACGAGATTCCGAACATTTGGTTCTGTAAACAAGGATTATGGCCTAGAAAAACAAAGCGTGGCCTAGAAATCTGGACTCTGCAGATTCTAGGCCATAGGTATCCAACTAAAAAAGTTAAAACTTCTAAGTTGAATGGTTTTTTCAAAACTCAAAAATACCTGTTTTTAGCCAAGTTACAGCGATTTGAAGTTGGTGGCCTAGAAAACCAAAATATTGACAAACCTAGGCCATCACTATCTGACTGGATAGAGTTAGTCCCGAGATATCTAGCACTGTTTTCAGAACTCAAAAAAGTTGATTTTGAACCGAGTTACAGCAATTTTAAAATGGTGGCCTAGCTTTTTCATTTCTAGGCCACCAACTGCAAATTGCTTAACTTAAAAAAGTTATAACTTGGCCTAGAAATGAGATTTTTGAGTTCTGAAAACAGGAATGTGTTACTGAGAGTTAGACCTATCAGCTGATATAAAATATGGCCTAGTTTTCTCAAATTTGGTTTTCTAGGCCATCAACTTCAAACCGCTGTAACTTGGCTTAAAATGAAGATTTTTGAGTTTTGAAAAAACCAATCGACTTTGAAAATTAAGTTATATCGACTGATTGAATACATGGCCTAGGATTCCAAAATTTCGGTTTTCTAGGCCACCAACTTCAAATCGCTGTAACTAGGCTTAAAATAGAGATTTTTCGGTTTTGAAAAAAGCAATCGACTTGGAATTTTTAGTATTATCAATTGATGGCCTAGAAAATTTAGAATAGTTTTCCTAGTCCCCCCCCCCTTTCCATTGCCCCAACACTCACCCTGGTCGACTCGGCAATTTTGGAGTCATATAAAATATGAAAAGTGGTGAACAAATGGACAGTCGAATGGGACAAAATGAATGCAATTAGAAGTGGTTGAAGATTTGAAAACAATGGAATATGTTTTGCCGCATACGGACTCGATAGTTTCGGAAGGATACACTTTTCGGCGGCAAAGAAGACGAGAGTACAGAAGGCAGTTATCCTGGAGGGATACGGTAGTTTTTAGAGGTACAGTAATCCACTTACCAGAAGATTAGAGTTGGAAAAGTGCGGATCAAGTCGGTTTTGATATGGTTTTGAAGAGCCGCTTCTGAGAGATGGGGGCGTCCGATTGCGTAGAGTTGTTCTCTGGAAACCTAGGTTTTTGTGGTGGCCTAGAAATGCAAAGCTAGTCCGTAAAAATTTCAGAAAAATTTCCAAGACAAATTGTTTTTTAGAACTCAAAATTCTCTATTTTAGGCCAAGTTACAGCGGTTTGAAGGTGGTGGCCTAGAAAACCAAAATAGAGAAAACTAGGCCATATGTTATATCGGCTGAGAGATCTAATTGTCAGCAACACATTACTGTTTTCAAAACTCAAATATCTCTATCTTAGGCCAAGTTACAGCAGTTTGAAGTTTTGCAATTGGCCTTTGGTGGTCTAGGAATGAAAAAGCTCGGCCACCAACTTCAAACTGCTGTAACTCGGCTCAGAAAAGAGATTTTTGAGGTCTGAAAACATCATCGGATAGCCCATAAAAAGTTTTATCCATTGAAATAATGGTGGCCTAGGTTTCTCAGCAATTTGGTTTTCTAGGCCACCAACTTCAAATTGCTGTAACTTCGCTTAAAATAGAGATTTTTGGGTTTTGAAAAAACCAATCGACTTGGGAATTTTAGCACTATCTTTTCAGGCTTACCCATAAACACATTGCTCATAATCAATAACCCATTCAAAACACAACGGAACATTGACAATAGTTCCAAACGGCAGAAGACAGAATATCTTTTGCCACGCGACCCACGATACGGAATTCCAGCGGCGACATCTCTGAAGATACCTGGTCAAGGGGAAAAAGGGATTACTGTAGGCTACCGTACCCTGATACAGTTAAGGAGGAGGAGGAGTCGAATTGTGAAACAGAATAGAAGGGTGGAGATGACGAAATGGAAGAGGGCGAGGAGGACGGGAAGGAAGTTGGCTGCGATCCAGGTTTGGCCTCTGGAAGAAGGAGGGGACTACAAACTACAAACTACAAACTACAAACTACAAACTACAAACTACAAACTACAAACTACAAAAACTACAAAAACTACAAAAACTACCCCTAGGGCCTCTAATTTTTTCTGGGCCTCTAACGTTGTTTTTGGTTTTTTGAGGGTACTGTAGCTACTGTAGACAGGTGACTGTAGGACCTAGAGAAAAACTATGAAGAAATTCGGAATCAGCACCTTTAACTACCCCTATCGACTTTTTCCCGGGGTCTCTAGCTTCAATTTTAGATTTTAGGGTTACGGTAGTCTCAAAAGTACGCAAACACCACCCGAAACATCATATCTTACGACACTTTGCAGAATCAAGCTGAAACTTTGGGGATAGACTAATTCAGGGGCGCTGATTTCAAATATGATATTTATTTTTAGCTAGAAAAATCAAACTACAAACTACAAACTACAAAACTCACGCCTGATAATGATCAGTGAGTATTTTCAAAGGGAAAGGAGTGATGAAGAATGCCAATTGAAACATTCCAATAATTCGAATATATGCAAAAGAGGCAGTTCCGAGTTTCGGACGACCGGAAAACATGAAATGAAGACAGATATTTGAGACGAGACCCCCAATAATTAGTGTGAGATGGAGGATTATTGAGGTGGTGTCAACGGGAGAGGCCTGAAAATAGAGATTATTAAGATGAGATTAGAATTAAGCTCCGCCCCCTTTCTTGCTTTTTTTGACTAGAAATTCAAACTCAGCAAGTCGAGAGGTTTCAGAAAAGTACCCACAAGCCCTGGTTTCACATTTTTGAATTTTGGGCTCTTCCAGGGCTCCGCGAGCTCCAAAATGCTCCAAAACTGAATTTTTCAGAATCAGGGCTTGTGGGTACTTTTCTAAACCGTCTTGGCCTCCTAATTCCAAATTTTTCAAAACTTTTGAGTTTGGTCGAAAATTGACCGAGATACGGTAGAAAACGTGTTTTCGTGGTGGGACCCAAAATTTAAAAAATTGAAAATCATCGGAATCTAGTCATGATTATACTTTTTCAAACCGTCTTGGCACGCTGAATTCGAAAATCATTTTGGTTTCCCACGCTTTTTTCATTTCCACTGAAAAAATTCTGAATAATTTCTAAAAAATTTTTGAAAAATTTCTAAAAATATGGACAGTAAAACTACTGTAACCCGGCGGAAAATGATCCAAAATTATTTTTGATGAGAAAAAAAAGCGCAAGAGAAAAGCTTTTTTCATAAAAAATGATACAATAATTTTTTTAAAAAGGGGCGGAGCCTCCTAAAAAATGGGTACCTGATACAAATCGATGCATTTCGCTATCGATTGATTTTTCATGAAAGGAACACGAAGTTTGTTCATTCATATAGGAATATGAATAGACGGGAAGAATGGGAATGAGAAGGGGGCCAAGAGGGAGCCCCCAAAAAGGGGGTGTATAGGGGGAAAATGGAAGGCAATTGGGAAGGGGAAACCTATGATAGAGGCTAATTTATACTTCGAATTGGATTATTCCTAGCAATGTATTGGAAAGGAGGGATTTTTTATAATCAAAAAAAATTCAAGTTTGGGGAATATTTTATTTTTTCAGGGTTTTCTCCCAAATTTCAAATGGATCGTTTTTTTAAACGCCTATAACTCAATAGCTAGACAAAATTTCGAAAAGTTGTCAACTAATAAAATGCTCAGCTTAAAATAAGCTATATTTTGTTAGTTATCACTTTTTTGATAGAACTACTGGTTCCGGAGATATAGGAGTTTTTCTGATATGATTTTCGACGCATTTGAAAAAAAAAATTTTTGACACGTAAAAAATCCATTTTTTCTGAACAATTCCAAAAACGTGTCCCCCTAATCCAATTTTCCCTCTTTGCTAGTCGATTCGTCCGGATAAATCGAATGAATTGAAATCAGTTCTCTCTATTTTCTGGCTCTTCTTGCCTCTCTCTCTCCCAATGGATAGACGATATTCATGAATTTAAACGAAGACGATATTCGTAGTTTTTAACACAGTAAAAAATTTGGTGAGTTTCAAAAGGGGCGGAGCCTCAGAAAAAGGGGCGTGGCTTATTATATCAATTTGTTTGCAGTAATGAACAAAAAAGATCCATAATGGAAGTTCAAGACATCAAATTGGCTGCCCCAACTACAAAGCTTTTTTTGTTTCATCAATAAATGATTATGAATTGAAAAATGTGTTGTATCTTCAAAATGAAAAGAGCTAGAGGAATATAGTCAACTGGAAAGTTGCTCAGCTTTGAATTTTGCGTATTTTATTAATTAAAAGTTTTTTGATAGCTCTATTGGTTCGGGAGATATAGGGGCTTGAAATGGAGTACCCTACCTTAGTGTATTAGGCACTCCCTCTGATACAGATACATAGGCGCTCCTGGAGCCTGTAACTCTCTTGTTATAAAAGATTTTAAAAAATTGTCAATTAGTAAATTTCTCAACTTAAAAAGAGCTATATTTTGGTAGTTGACACTTTTTGATACCTCTATTTAGTAGAAAGTTATGAATTTTTGAAAATTTCTATTTTTTGAAAAAAATTTTGTTTTCAATTTTTTCAAAAATTCCTAACTTTTTTCTAATTAGAGGTATCAAAAAGCTGTCAACTAATAAAATATTCATTTTAACATGAGAAATATTTTTCTAGTTGGCCGCTTTTTGATACCTCCCCTAGATAGTGAGATATCCGGGAGAGACGATGGAATGAATGTGCCTTTAAAATTCAAACACTTGTAACTCAATTCCTACTTGAGATAGAAAAGAGTTGTCAACTAATAAATTGATCAGCTTAAAATGAGCTATATTTTGTTAGTTGACACTTTTTTGATAGCTTTCTTTTGAACAAAGTTATACACAAAAGAAGATAGGTAGATAAAAATTGTTTATTATTATGAAAAAAAATGAAAAAAACCGGATAAAAAATAAAATTGCACTATTTTTTTGAATTTTTGTGATTAATGACTCCTGACAAAATAGACAGCGTGTCGATATTCTGAAATTTCCAATTTCTTCAGAATTCCGTGAAAAAAGGCCTACCTGGTCTCCTGACACCTCCATTATATCCATTCGACATGACACTTGGTGACCAAACGATTTCCGTCGGTGCGTATCCTTTTTTGAATTCTCCTCCCTCTCCATTTATCACTTCTGAATTCCATTTACTCTTTGGAGACGAAAATTCAGAATTCCCTCCGATTTCCACGTCTTCCCGCCCCTCCCCGAATTTCTGAGTCTTCTCGAATCGATTGATGACGTCATCATTTCCGTGTTCTGGATCATGAATATGTTCTCTTCCCATTACGACATCTGGAGAAGAGGATTCATGGGATGTACTCGAATCAATGACTCCTCCGCCCCCTACTTCTGGACTACTGTCCACGTTCTTCATTCCAAGTTTCTCTTGCTCTTTTTGAGCATCTTTTAGGATTTCATCGACTCCGAATCCGGAGACAATAGTGGCGGGTTTTGCCAGGGAAGGCGCTGGAAAAAATTTTTTCAGAAAAAAAAATTTTTTTTTAATAATTTTTTCAAATTTAAAATTTCCACTCTTAAAAATTATTTTTCAGCAAAATAAACCTTAAATTCAGAATCAGGACCTTTAACTACCCCTATCCACTTTTTTCCCGAGTCCCTAGCTTCAATTTTAGGTTTTTAGGGTTACTGTAGCCCCGAAAGTACGCAAACACCACCCGAAACATCATATCTTACGACACTTTGCAGAATCGAGCTGAAACTTTGGAATAGACTAATTTAGGGGTACTGATTTCGAATCTGATATTTATTTTTGACTAGCACCATCCATTTCTAGAGCTTGAAATCCCAGGTTTAGCTAGTGAAAACCGGGTTACGGTAGGTCATAGAAAAAAAAGCAAATAGAAATTCAGAATTAGCACTCTAAACTACCCTTATTCACTTTTTTCCCGGGTTCTCTAGCTTCAATTTCAGCTTTTTTGGGTTACGGTAGCGTCAAAAGTACGCAAACACCACCCAAAACATCATATCTTACGACACTTTGCAGAATCAAGCTGTAACTTTGGGGATAAACTAATTCAGAGGTCCTGATTTCGAATCTGATATTTGATCTTTGCTAGAAAAATCAGAAGTGCCTCAAATTAGCAGTTTTTTCAAAAAATCAAAAAAAATTTTTTTAGATTACTGTAAAAACTTTAAAAAATTTTATTTTGCAAAAAAAGTACTTTTAATACAAAAAGAAGGAATAACTAACCAACGAGACATAAAACCAGCAGTGATAGTATCATCATTTACAATTTGAAGACAACTAGGAGTGTGTGTGTGATAAGAAATTAAATAGTGGCCCCCTCTGCTGTCTTCCAAAAGAAAGTGGGCGGAGTCTGATCAGAAATCGAAGCGAGAAAAAGAAGAAAAAGATAAAAAACCGGAATAAAAAGGGGGAAATGATGTGTCCCCTTCTAAGTTCGAAAATCTCGACGAATTAATCGACGGTGTTGATTGAAAGTGTTCTCGAGACATGTCACTTTTTGTTTATAGTAGACACAAGAGTTCTGAAAATAGATATAAAATGATAAACACTCTAATTTGATTTTTAGAGGAAGTTTTTTTTAGTCAATTAAAATAGCCTTTTTATTTTGATCTTTGAAAATTCAGTGTTGTTCAAGGAAGTATATCTCTGTTAGTACTGTAGCTATCAAAAAGGTATTAACTAATAAAATATTGCTCATGTTAAGCTGAACTTTTTTTAGTTGACAACTTTTTGATACCTTTGATTAGAAAGAAGTTAGAAATTTTTGAAAATGTTGGAAAATATTTTTTTCAAAAAAATCAAAATATTCATAACATTCTTCAAAATGAAGGTATCAAAAAGTGTTAACTACCAAAATGTAGATTCTTTTAAGCTGAGCAATTCTTTAGTTGACAACTTTTTTATAGCTTTTTTAGCAGCTGAGCAATAGGGGTTTGAAAGATAAGTCAAGCTTTCTCTACTTCTCTCCAGAATATCCCCCTGTCTAGGAGAGATGTCAAAAAGCGATCAACTAATTAAATATTGCTCATGTTAAACTGAGTATCTATATAACCTCTAAACTAGTTTTTATCTTGATTCTAACATATTTTCAAATTTTTTTTCGAAAAATGAAAATTTTCAAAAATTCATAACTCCCTTGTAGTTAGAAGTATCTAAAAAGTGTCAACTGATGAAATATTGCTCAGTTTAAGCTAAACATTTGGTTAGTTTACAGTTTTCTTGTAACTTTCACGGGAACCGGAATATACCGGTTTAAAAAACACCTTTTCCAAAAAAACAGTGCTCATTGAAATCGCTATATCTTGGTTCCTGAAAGAGATTTTAAAAAATTGTCAACTTACAGATTGCTCAGCTTAAAATGCTCTATATTTCTTTAGTTAACACTTTCCTTCTATCTCCCCTGCCAACCCCAAAAAACCCACCGAAAAAGAGACGATCATCTCGGATAAATTGTCATTCAAATCCTCAATAATCCCATTCAGCCTTGTCAACTGTTCCACAACTGACATCTCTTCCAACTGAAATTCATAATCCGTGTACTCCTTTTGGACAACTACTCACAATAATATCCTCTGCCTCTTCATAATCATCTGGATCACACATTTCTCCGAGTTCCGTTGTCTCCAGAAGACCCCGGGAATGAAGCATGTTTCTGGCTGAAAGGGAAGAGGGTGATCAATCAGAGAATGTTCCAGTCGTAATGTTTTTTTAGAAAAAGAATTTAGAAAAAAACAACAAACAAGAGTGTAAAAAACTGGACTTCCCGGTACGAAATTACACTTTTTTGTTTTTTTTTGTAGTATGGTGTAATGGTGGCCTAGAACCCCGAATTTCGGATTTTTAGGTCACATTGGTTATCAATCGATAGAGCTAAGCTTTTTTAGTACATTGGTTTTTTCAAAATTCAAAAATCTCTTTTCTAAGCCAAGTTATAGCGATTTGAAGATGGTGGCCTAGAAAACCGAATTTTCTGGAAAGCTAGGCCACCACTATACCATCTGATACAGCCAACCTCAGGCTATCCAAACCATTTTTCAGAACTGAAAAATCTTCATTTTAGGCCTAGTTACAGCGATTTTGAATTTGGTGGCCTAGCTTTTTCATTTTCTAGGCCACCGAATATCACTCTAGAAATCGCTGTAACTCGGTTGAAAATTGAGCGTTTTGGATTTTAAAAATAGAGTTGGATTGCTCAAATTGAACTCTATCGAATGAAAAAAAAGATGGCCGAAGTTTTCCCAAGTTTGGAATTCTAGGCCACCAAATTAAAAACGCTGTAACTTGGCTTAAAATATAGATTTCGCAGTTTTGAAAAAACCCTGTTGCTCAGGAGATTTAGCTCTATCGATTGATAATAGACTAGGAATATATGTTTTCATTTCCTAGGCCACGTAGAAAAAGCTAGGCCACTTAATTCAAATCGCTCGAACTCAGGGTAAGAGTAAGATTTTGAAATTCTAAAAACACCATTTTGCTTAGAAAATTTAGCTCTATCAATTGATGTCATTGATGGACTAGAAATACATTTTTTGAATTTCTAGGCCACCACCTTCAAATCGCTGTAACTCGGCTTAAAATAGAAACTTTCAAGTTTTGAAAAAAGGTTTGGATTGCTCAGATTAATTTCTATCAAAAAATAATGGTGGCCTAGTTTTCCCAAAAATTTGGATTTCTAGGCCACCAACTTCAAAACGCTGTAACTCGGCTTAAAATAGACATTTTCGAGTTTTGAAAAAACCATTCGACTCCAAAAATTAAGGGACTTACCATTATGAATAATAGTCTTATACTCTTGTGGGAACTCTTGCAGGAGTCTTGTCACATCATCCCGATACAATACATAAATATCCGAATATCCAACAGATTGCAATGAGACACATCTTCGTGTCCCTAATAAATTCCCCTTGACATGGACAATTGACAATTCTCCGAATGTCGCTCCCTCATTCAACTCATCCAATTCTTCTCCTGAATCATCATCAATCACCCTTAGTTTTCCCTTCTTCACAATGAACATCTCCTTTGCTTTTTCATTCTTTCGACACAAATAATCATTTGGAGAGAAAACTGTTTGTTTGACAAGAAGGACCACTTCATGCATGAATCTAGACTCGCAGAGGGCAAAGATTTGTACTTTTTGGAGGGTTTCCATGTGGAGATTTGCTGCGATGTTACCCTGGAGACGAGGGGGGAGGAGGGAGAGAATGCACTGAAAAATAGGAGGTAAATAGGGAAAAAAGCTGGATTGGGGTATTTTTAGGTGTTGATTTTGAATGTTCACTTAGTTTTTTATTTCAAGTCGATATTTGAGAGAAAAATATTTTTTAAATTTTTTAAATTGAATTTTCCAGCTGCTTCCCGGTATTCTAGCTAAAAATAAACATCAGGTTCAGAACCAGGACCCCTGAATTAGTCTATCCCCTATTTTTCAGCTCGATTCTGCAAAGTGTCGTAAGATATGATGTTTCGGGTGGTGTTTGCGTACTTTCGACGCTACCGTAACCAGAAAAACAAAAAATGGACGCTGGAGACCGGAGAAAAAGCTGGCAAGGGGTAATTTTAGGTGCTGATTTTGAAAGTTTACTTGGTTTTTTTTTCAAATACAGTAATCTCGAAAATAATTTTTTTTTCGATTTTTGAAAAAAAAAATTTTTTTAATTTTTTTCCTTTAATCAAAATTTTCCAGCGGTTTCCCGGTATCCTAACCAAAAATAAACATCAGATTCGGAATCAGGATCCCTGAATTAGTCTATCCCCAAAGTTTCAGCTCGATTCTGCAAAGTGTCGTAGGATATGATGTTTCGGGTGGTGTTTGCGTACTTTTGGGGCTACCGTAACCCGAAAAACCTAAAATTAAAGCTAGGGACCCGGGAAAAGAGTTAATAGGGGTAGTTGAAGGTGCTGATTCCGAATTTCTCTGTAGTTTTTCTCTAGGATCTACAGTAACTCGTCTACAGTAGCTACGGTACCCCCAAAAAACCAAAAATAACGTTAGAGGCCTAGGAAAAAAACGGTTAGGGGTGGTTTTAAGTTGTAGTTTCTGTAGTTTTTGTAGTTTTTGTAGTTTTTGTAGTTTTTGTAGGCATACCTCTTCATCATCCAATTGATTATGTGCCATCAAATACATAAAACAACTCAATGCCCTCTCCTGAATCGCCGAATGAACCTCTCGATATTTCATATAAAATTTGATTCCATCCATCATTTGTCTGAATTCATTCACTGTTTGACTCATTTGAGTGACCACACTTCCGACACCTGCAAGACTACAGTAATCTCGAAAAAATTTTTTTTTCGATTTTTGAAAAAAAAACTGCTAATTTGATGCACTTCCAATTTTTTTAGCCAAAAATAAATATCAAATTCAGAATCAGGACCCTTGAATTAGTCTAACCCAAAAGTTTCAGCTCGATTCTGCATAGTGTCGTAAGATATGATGTTTCGGGTGGTGTTTGCGTACTTTTGGGGCTACCGTAACCCGAATAACTTTGAAATGAACGCTGGGGATCGGGGGAAAAGCTGAATAGGGATAAGTTTAAGTGCTGATTTCGAATTTTTACTTAGTTTTCCTCTAGGTCTTACAGTAACCTGACTTTTAAAAGATAAACCTGGTATTTCAGATACTAGAAATGATGCTAGCCAAAAAAAAATATCGGATTCGGAATCAGGACCCTTGAATTAGTCTATCCCCAAAGTTTCAGCTCGATTCTACAAAGTGTCGTAAAATATGATGTTTCGGGTGGTTTTTGCGTACTTCCGACTCTACCGTAACCCAAAAAATCTAAAATTGAAGCTAGAGATCCAAGAAAAAGCTGATTAGAGGTAATTTGAAGTGCTGATTTCGAATTCCTACTTAGTTTTACTCTAGGTCCTACAATTACTCAAGTTTTAGTAGATAAAAACCTGGTATTTCAGGTACTAGAAATAGTCCTAGCCAAAAATAAATATCACATTCGGATTTAGGACCCCTAAATTAGTCTATCCCCAAAGTTTTAGCTTGATTCTGCAAAGTGTCGTAAGATATGGTGTTTCAGGGGGTGTTTGCGTATTTTCGAGGCTACCGTAACCCAAAAAACTCAAAAATAAAGCTAAAGACCCAGAGAAAAATGGATTAGGGGTAGTTTTAGGCCCTGATTCCGAATTTAAGGCTTGTTTCTTTTGAAAATAAATTCAAGAGCCGGAAATTTCTTAAAGACTGACTTCCAATAATTGTAGCGAATACCAAAACCCCAATCAGCGTATCACAAATCTCCAGAAGATTCTGAGAACTAGTCGAAGGCCATGGTTGTTGTCCACACGTTGTGATAGTCAATGAAGACCAATACACAGACATACTGTACTCCCGAGAGAAATTCCCTGTCGACCATCGATAATGTCTGGAAATTCTATTTTTAGAAAAAGAAGAGGGCCTAGAAATCACTTATTCCTCCAATAATTGACAAGTTCCATTTTATAAGAGTCACGGACATCATCCAGATCCAAAGTGTGATCGATGTCTTCGGCGTACCAGCAGTTCTCGTCAAAGTAGGCCTGAAAAATAGGGTTTAGGAAAACTCATATATCTCTGGAATCGTTAGTCCTATCAAAAAAGTGATAACTGATGAATTGCTCAGCTTAAAATTTTACGTATTTTGTTAGTTGACAGATTTTTGATTCCGGTTACGGTAGCCGAGATATAATGGGTTTTCTGGGACCAAAATTTCAATTTTTTTAAAAGTTTCCTATTTTTGAGCCTTTATATCTCCGGAACCGTTAGAGCTAGAAAAAAACTGTCAACAGAGAAAATACGAAGTATTTTAAGCTGAGCAATATTATAATGCATTGGTGCTGCTTTTCTTACCTCACAAAGAGGAAAAACGGGTTCGAAGACTTTGTAATAAGAGAACCCGAATTCCGTCTGTGATTCCTCGGTAATCCCTTCATAAATAGAGAAAAGGAAATATAAACAGGCATTCCAATGGAATAAAACAACACAAGAGACTGCCAAAAGGACTATTTTGAAGAGTCTCGGAAACGTCGTCCTTTGTTGTGTCCGTTGAACGAAATCGATTAGACGGATTACTGTAGGAACCATGGGATTATGGGGTAGACTGGGTTACTGTACCTTTGATTACTCTTATAGTTCGAAGAAGAGATATAGAGTCATCCCAGAATAAGAAAAAGTCCAATGGGAACAAACAGAGAATGTCATTGGCCACTTTGAGTTTTTGAAGGAAATAGTTCTTTCGAAGCTTCTCAGTGTTCTTCACTTCTTCTCCCTCGTGTAGATACGCTGGTAATAAAGATTTGAAATTATCAAAAATGAATTCAGCGCTTAAAACTACCCCTAGAAGCTTCTTCCGGGAGGTCTCTAACCTTATTTTCAGGGTTTTCGAGGTACTGTACCTACTGTAGCTGGGTTACTGTAGGTCCGAAAAAATAACCATCTGGAAATTCGGAATCAGCGCCTTCAACTACCCCTATTACCTTTTTTCCCTAGTCTCTAGCTTCAATTTTAGGTTTTTCTGGTTACGGTAGCGTCGAAAGTACGCAAACACCACCCGAAACATCATATCTTACGACACTTTGCAGAATCGAGCTGAAATTTCGAGGATAGACTAATTCAGGAGTTTTAAATTCGAATCAAAAATGATAATTATTTTTGGCTAGGAGAATTAGAAGTGCCTCAAATTACCAGTTTTTCAGAAATCCAAAAAAAAAATTTTAATCCCCGAAAAAAAAACCCAAAAACCCCACTCACTCAGCCGTGATTGCACAAAAACATCGATGGCGAATACAATATCGAAAAGAATATTAAAGAAGACCCAATTCCAAAAAAACTGAGCTTTGATATCAGCGAAAATGAAGATGACCATTGCAAACATATTGTACAGTACTCCAATGGACACCAGGAGAGACCATAAATAGTAGTATTTCGAATTGGATGGAACATAGAAATACATAAGGCGACTGAAAAGAATAGTTTACAGCTACAGTAATCTGAAAATTTTTTTCGATTTTTTGAAAAAAGTTTTTTTTTTGAATTTTATTTTAATTTTCCAGCCATTTCCCGGAATCCTAGGAAAAAATAAATATCAGATTCGGAATCAGGACCCCTGAATTAGTCTATTCCCAAAGTTTCAGCTCGATTCTGCAAAGTGTCGTAAGATATGATGTTTCGGGTGGTGTTTGCGTACTTTCGACGCTACCGTAATCCAAAAAAATCCAAAATTGAAGCTAGAGACCCCGGAAAAAAGCTGCTAGAGGTAGCTAAGCACGCTGATTCTGAATTTCCACTTGGTTTTTCTCTAGGACTTACAGTAACCCGACTACAGTGGCTACAGTATCCCTAAAAATAAAAAATAACGTTAGAGGCCTAGGAAAAAAGCGATTAGGGTTAGTTTTAAGCCCTGATTCCGAATCTGATATTTATTTTTCTCCAGGATATTCTTTTCTTCTAGAAAATTCAAAAAATTCAAAAAAAAAATCCAAAAAAACCCACTGCCTGAGATCGTCCAAAATCTCTTTGAAAATAGTCCATCCAGTTGGATAAACATCATAGGATTCCAACTCGACATTATCAAAATATTTCTCATCGACCTGTTAGAAAAAATTAGACCACGCCCCTTTTTCAAAAATACCTCAAATTGAGAAGGATCGATTATTTCGTAGTCGGAAGAGGCGTCGGAGTCCATTTTTGATGGAAAGGGGAGGAATGAGTGAGATGGATGAGAGAGAGAGAGAGAGAGAGAGAGAGAGAGAAGAAATCTATTCAAATCCTCTATTCCAAGAAGGGATAATCTACCTATTCACGATATGAATAGAGGGGGGGGGCTCCTTTTTATGAAATTGGAATTGTTATTGAAAGAAAATTATGGAAATGTTTTGTGCTGATCTTTACGAGGAATACCAAAAATCTATAACAATAAAAATTTTTTTTTGTTTTTTCAAAAAAAAATGTTTTCTGAAAATTTTTATTTTTTCCACATGAACTCCTATCATTGTCAAATTTGTGCGCCTTTATCTCGACTACCGTATTCCCTATCAAAAAGTTGTCAACTAACAAAATACACAGCTTTTTAAGCTGAGCAGTTCACTAATTGACACTTTTTTGATAGCACTAATGGTTCCGGAGATATAGGAGTTTTTCTAGACCATATTTTTACATTACTAGCATTCGGTCTAATTTTTGTTTGCCGGAAAACCCTTATATCAACTCAGTTTTAAAAATCCGAAAAAGCGCCAATGCACCAGAAAAGCGCCAGAGTGCACCGGAAACACGTCAGCAAAAAATAGTTTAAAAATTCAAAAATTTATTGAAAAAAGTGAAATCTCCCTACATAGAGATGTACAGAGAGATCGAAGAAGATCCAATTGACGAATGATCCATTTTTATTCCTTCGATCCTTATTCATTCATTCAGAAGAATTGTTGATTACTGTAAAGAAGTAGAATAAGCCACGCCCACTTTTTCTGAGGCTCCGCCCCTTTTGAAACTCACCGAAGCCATTTCGCTGAAAAGGCAAAAACATAATGCTTGAGCAGAAGAAGAGAGGGTTGAGAAAAAAGAGAGAACTGATTTCAATTCATTTGATTTATTCGGACGAATCGACTGGAAAACAGTGAGAACTGGATTAGGGGGACACGTTTTTGAAAAAGTTTAGAAAAAATGGATTTTCTACGTGTCAAAAATAATTTTTTTTCAAATGCGTCAAAATTTAATTCAGAAAACCCCCTATATCTCTGGAACCGTTAGTCCTATCAAAAAGGTGTCAACAGATTAATTGCTCAGCTTGAAAAGCTCCCTATTTTGTTAGTTGACAGTTTTTTGTTTCCGGTTACGGTAGCCTAGATAAAATGGATTTTTGTGGATCCACTTTTTTGATTAACAACAAAAAATAACTTTGACGTAAAAATCCAATTTTTCTGAACTATTCCAAAAACGTGTCCCCCTAATCCAGTTCCCCCACTTTTCTAGTCGATTCGTCCCCATAAATCACAATTGAAATCAGTTCTCAATATTTTCTGGCTCTTCTCGCCTCTCTCTCCTTGGATAGACAATGTTCATGAATTTAAACAAAGACGATGTTCGTAGTTTTTAACACAGTAAAAAATTTGGTGAGTTTCAAAAGGGGCGGAGCCTCAGAAAAAGGGGCGTGGCTAATTATATCAATTTGTTTACAGCGATGAACAAAAAGGAGATCTAATGGAAGTTCAAGACATCAAATTGGGTGCCCCAACTACAAAGCTTCTTTCGTTTCATCAATAAATGATTATTAATTAAAAAATGTGTTGTATCTTTAAAATGGGAAGAGCTAGGGGAAAATAGTCAACTGGGAAGTTGCTCAGCTTTAAATTCTGCGTATTTTATTTGTTGAAAGTTTTTTGATAGCTTTAACGGTTTGGGAGAAATAGGGGCTTGATGTGGAGTTACTAGAAATTTCACTTTTTTCAAAAAAAAAATGTAATCTTTATCCATCTTTTGTTGACGCGTTTTCGGTGCACGCTGGCGCTTTCCTGGTGCATTTGCGCTTTTTTGGATTTTTTGTGGATTTCAAGAGTTACTGAGGTTTCTGGGCTCTTGAAGGTAACATTGGCGCGCTTTTAGCGCGCTGGCGCTTTTTTGGTGCATTGACGCTTTTTCGGATTTTTTGTGGATTTCAAGTGTAACTGAGATTTCTGGGCTCTTGAGCGTAGCATTGGCGCGTTTTCAGCGCGCTGGCGCTTTTCTTGATCCCTATACTCATAAAAACCGAGTGGCGCGCCAGTGGCGGTCTCGGAGTGTCGTTTGTATGCTTAAGCTCGATACGTAGCCTAATAATAACACTGGGACCGGCACTGGCGCACTACTTCTCCTCTCTGAGATCTAAAATCTTCAAAAAAAGGATTTATTCTAGAAAAATCTACTAAAAAATCTAAAAATCTGCATCATAATCACGCCTTCTTCTTCTCCGGAACAACAGCTCTGAACATTTTCTTGAAAATCGATTCTTTTGGTTTCAATCCCATTTGTTTTCGATTCTCTTCAGAAGAAGCCATCTGAAGATCCTCTAATCTCATTCCAAATACTCCAGAAGTATATTCATTCGGATATTTCTTCTTTATCTCATTATTCAACAATTGATCCAATGCCTGTAGTCTTTTCTCACAGATAGCTGTCGATGAAGGGGGCGGAGCTTGTTTGAATTGACGTTCCACTTCTTTTGAGAGAAAATTCGCAAAGTCTCTGGAAATGGGGGTTTTAGAAGGAGGAGGAGGAGAAAGTGCGCTCTATTGGATTTTTTTGATTTGTAGACGCTAATTTTGAATTTCTGAGTGGAAAATGCGGATTTTTAGCTGAAAAACAGGAATTTTAAGGTTTTTCAGCGGAAAAAGACGCTTTAAATCCCGTAAAAATTAGAATTTTCGCTATTATTTGATCGGATGGATTTTAGACCATTTGTTTGATATTCTGAGTGGAAATGCTAATTTTTCGCTGAAAAACTTGAGTTTAAAGTAGGAAATGAGCTGTAAATTCGATTTCCAGGCATAAAAGAAATTAATTTCGCTATTATTCGATCGAAAAGTGCGCTCTATCGGACTAGTCAATTGCTAGTCGCTAAATTTGAATTTCTGAGTAAAAATGCGAATTCTTAGCTGAAAAATTCAGATTTAAAGGATTGTTGATGGAAAATGCGCTGTACAATTGATTTTTAGGCATAAAAAATAAATTTTGCTATTTTTCGACTGGAAAATCCCTCTAAAGGACTGATTTTCGACTTTTCCTTGAAAAACTGCATTTTCGCGTTGAAATTTGTGCTTTTTTACTGGAAAATAGAAAAGCCAGTCGCATTGACTTCTAGACACTAAATTCGAATTCCAGAGTGAGAAATCGATACCTTTATCGCTAAAATCAAATTTTCCAGCTGGAAATCCCCTGTCTAACGTCTAAAACTGATTTTCTCAGTGAAAAACCATAATTTTAGCAGCTAAAAAATTATTAACGGGGAAACAGTAGGAGAAAGTGCGCTCTATTAGAATCCCTTATTTTTAGACGCTAAATTCGAATTTCTGAGCTAGAAATTGTTATTTTTAGCGCTAGAATTCTGTTTTTCGGCTGGAAACCCCTTTTCTAACGTCTAAAACTGATTTTCTCAGTGAAAAACCATATTTCTAGCGTCTAATTAATTTTTGGCATTAAAAAATTCAATTTTAAACAAAAAATTCACCTCTCCGGTGCCTTATTCGCATCTTTCGGCCATTTCGCAGCGATTCGAACGTATTGTTTGTAGAGGTGTCGGGAAGCGGAGGGAACTGACATTCTGAGAAAAATATGAGGGGGAAAAATTAATTTTGAAGAAAAAAGAATAAAATATGGTTAAAGTCATAAACTTTTCCAGAATTTTGAAGAAAAAAATGGTCAGAGAAAATTCAATTTTTCAACAAGAAACAATATAGGCCACGCCCCTTTTCGTGGGAAAGTGGGCGGGGCTTCAAAATAACACAACAAATAGGTAGAAAAATGGTTAGAAAATGAGAAAACAAAGGAAAAAACCAAAAAAATCAAAAAATTATTCATCATCATCACTATCCAAGGTGGTCTGCTCCATCTTCGCTTCGGTCTCCAACATCTCCAGATCCCATCCGAGATCCTCTTTTCGAATTCCTCCAATCTCTCCTAATTCCTTCTGAATTCCTTCTAGAACCTCTTCAGAAACACTTTGGATCCAAAATATGTAGTCAGTGATGAAAAGATCATTCAGAATGTATCGGAACTCCCCCGATTCGATGAAAATTCGATGGATGTCACAGAGAATGTGGAGAAGGGCGGTACGGCCGGAAGAGAAGCAGAATGTGACGTCATCGATGATCCGGGTGGATAGTTGAAAACTACGGTAGAGGGGATACGATAGAGAACGACGGATAGCGGTGAGGATGCACTGAAAAAAATTTTTTTGGTGGCCGAACTTTTTTGGCCTAGGAACTCAAAACTGGGCCACGAGAGTCACACCATTCGATTTAGCTCGTCTTCCCCGTTCAGAAAAGTATAATCATGACCGTATTCGGCTGATTTTTGAAAATTGCTCATTTTTGGGCCTACAGTAATCTTTCTCAAAATCGATCCAAATTCAAAATCATCATGATATTCGGAATCAGGATGCCGAGAGGGTTCAGAAAAGTACCCACAAGCCTGGGTTCTGAGAAATTTGATTTTGGAGCATTTTGGAGCTCTTCCAGGGCTCCGCGAGCTCCAAAACTGAATTTCTCAGAACACGGGCTTGTGGGTACTTTTCTGAACCAGAAAAATGCGCTGATTCCGAATATCGCCTTTATTTTCGGATTGAAGCAACGGTAGTCGGGTTACTGTAGTTTTCCTCCCATTACCGTACCTCTCTGACACTTGGAAATTTGACAAAAAAGCTCATGGAGGGAGAGAGTTTTGAGCACGTCCATCCAGATTCACACGTGGATTCCCAATCATTGACTCTCTGATCATAACACCAACTGAATAGAATATCCACAAGAGACCGCCCAATTTCCACGTCACTTCCCCAGATTTTTGGGATTTTTGACTTCCGAAGATCTTTTAATTTGACACGATCATCATCGGTTAGAGTGAGAGACGCAGAGAAATCAGAGGAGATTATTGAGAGAAGTTCGTCTTCTGGTTCCAGGGTGTCTGCTCTGAAATGATAAGGGGGTTCGGAAGATATTTGTGAGTTGCTGATTCGAGAGAGGAGGATCGAGAAATGCGCCAAGGATCCGGAAAAGCGCCAGCGCGCTGAAAGCACGCCGATGCTACGCTCAAGAGCCCAGAAACCTCAATTACACTCGAAACCCGCAAAAAATCCGAAAAAGCGCCAATGCACCAGAAAAGCGCCAGCGTGCACTGAAAATACGTCATCAAAAGATCGTGTAAAAATTCAAAAATTTATTGAAAAAAGTGAAATCTCTGTACATAGAGATGTACAGAGAAATCGAAGAAGATCCAATTGACGAATGATCCATTTTTATTCCTTTGATGTATTGAAAATTCATAAGAGATCGTTGATTACTGTAAAGAAAAGAATAAGCCACGCCCCTTTTTCTGAGGCTCCGCCCCCTTCGGAAACTCACCTAATCCATTTCGTTGAAAAGGCAAAAATATAATGCTTGAGAGGCGAGAAGAGCCGACTGAGAAAATAGAGAGAACTGATTTCAATTCATTCGATTTATCCGGACGAATCGACTAGAAAAGAGGGAGAACTGGATTAGGGGGACACGTGGATATTCTAGGAATAGTTCAGAAAAAAATGGATTTTCCACGTGTCAAAATTATTTTTTTAATTCTTCAAGTTGTGGCTCAGAAAAACCAGTGGATCTCGGTTACCGTAATCCTTATAAAAAATCTATCAACTAACAAAATACGTAGAATTCTAAGCTGAGCAATTCATCAGTTTACACTTTTTTGATAGGACTAAAGGTTTCAGAGATATAGGAGTTTTTCTGAGATGATTTTTGAGGCATTTGATAGAAAAAGTTTTCGACGTAGAAAATCCATATTTTTTCTGAACTATTCCAAAAACGTGTCCCCCTAATCCAATTCTCCCTCTTTTCTAGTCGATTCGTCCGGATAAATCGAAGAATTGAAATCAGTTCTCTATATTTTCTCATCGTCTGTTCTTCTGCTCAAGCATTATGTTCTGCCTTTTCAGTGAAATGGCTTCGGTGAGTTTCAAAAGGGGCGGAGCCTCAGAAAAAGAGGCGTGGCTTATTCTTTTCTTTACAGTAATCAACAATCTCTGAATGAAATGAATAAATCAAAGGAATAAAAATGGATCATTCGTCAATTGGATCTTCTTCGATCTCTCTGTACATCTCTATGTACAGAGATTTCACTTTTTTCAATAAATTTTTGAATTTTTAAACGATTTTTTGTTGACGTGTTTTCAGTGTGATCTGGCGCTTTTCTGGTGTATTGGCGCTTTTCTGGATTTTTCGTGGATTTCTGTTGTAATCGAGGTTTCTGGGCTCTTATGCCTAGCATTGGCGCGCTTTCAGAGTGCTGGCGCTTTTCTTGATCCTTGGCGCGCTTCTCGATCCTTCTAACCAACAACTCACAAATATCTTCCAATATCAAACTGTTCCCAATCGGCCTCCTTCAACATCTCATTCCTCTTCTCAATCGGAACCTCTTCTGGGTTCTGAAGATCCACAAGTCGCCCAATTTCTCCTCGGAGTCTCTCCACAACTCCAATCCTTGACCATCCGAATCCATATCCGAATTCCTGAATTTTGACGTCTTCTGGAGTCACCTCTTCCACAGGAATCTCCTGTTCATGAAGGAATTCCTCTCCTTCCCCTTCTTCCCCTTCTTCCTCTGAAATCTCTTCCACCATTTGTCTTCCATGTGGATCCGACGTCTTCTCCGAATTCAGAAGATCCGAAATCAAATCCAGATTCGTGAAATTCTCTTTTTTGTGCATTTTTGGGATCCGAATGTGGAATTCTCCTGGAAAAAGGGGCGTGGCTAGATAGGCTCCGCCCACTTTCTTACCCTCATCTGATTTCCATTCGACTTTCCCATTCCCATTACCGTACTCCTCGACCATTTGTTTGAAATGTAATCTGAAAATCAAACAGACGGTGCTCGTAAATCGACACGAAACCCCGTAAATCGACACCAAACCCCGTAAATCTACCCGAGACTCCGTAAATCGACACGAACCTCAAAAAATAGGGAGAACAGGTGAAAACGAACATGAATTCCCCGTGATCATAATCCAATTCTGATAGATTTCCATGTGGCGCACGGATTCGAACGAGAAGACTATCGTCGTCCTGAGTGATCCAGAATACTGGTGTTAGCATTCTGAAAGACATAAAAATGATGGGTTTTTGAGGGGTTTTCTGCTTCGAAATTTCAGAATTACGACTGAAAAGTAGTATTTTTCACGAATTTTCGTTTTTTAGCCGGACTTTTCGACAGAACAGAAATTTTAGATTTTTGAGTGAAAAATAAGTCATTTTCGATATAAAACGGGCTTTTTTCTCTAAGTTTTAGATTTTTGACTGGAAACAATAGTTTTTGGCGACTTTCCGCTTCTCAGCGCTGTATTTTAATTTTTTGTTTTGAAATTATAATAAGATTTGTTATTTCTAGCTGAAAATTCCGCGATTTTCGGTTAGTAATTACGCTCAATTGAATAAGAGGCGGCAGGTTCAAAAATCTGGTGAGTAAATCGTTTTTTTTGGATAAATTTAGTTTTTGTCATAGATTTTTAACCGTAAAAAAATTGAAAAATGCTATTTTCCGCCGGAAGAGAAAACTCTGATTTAAAATTTAAAAAAGAATGAAAAAGATAAAATATCTGGTTATTCACAACCAAAAGAAGAAAAAAGTTTTCGAAAAAAAATTAGTAAAAACAGAATAATTTATTAATTTTTAACGAAACAAGCATTATAAAGAAGACTGAAATAATTATAAGATTTTCTGTTGAAAATTGAGTGAAAAACTTGAAATTTACAGAAAAAACGTAGAGGAGAGGGGGGTTTTTCAATGAAAAAAGACAATGCAGATTCCGAAAAAAACGTTAAATTTACAAAAAAAAGGTGGGAAAAAGGGGATTTCAATGGAAAAACATATCAAAATCCAAAAAAAGAGTTGAATTTACAGAGAAAATATAAGGAAAGGGGATTTTTAATGACAAAAAATGGTTGTTTCGCCGAAAAACGCCAAGAAATCCTTCTAAAACCCAGTCTAAAATGAGATTTCCAATGAAAAGAACAATTCAGAATCCGAGAAAAAACTTCAAATTTACAAAAAAAGGGAAGAAAAGAGGGATTTTTAATGACAAAAAATGCTTTTTTCATTGAAAACCCCCAAGGAATCCTTCTGAAAACCGTCTAAAATAGGATTTCCAATGAAAAAAACAATCTATTCCATCTCAAAATTAAGAATAAAATCCCTCCACCATTTCCTCGTCTTCTCCACTTTCTTCAGTTCCCCAATAGCCTCGGGATCCCCTTTTTCGACAAGAGTCGCCAAAAACTGAGCAACAAATAGTCCACAATCACTACTATTCGTCTGTTGAATACAGTCCCTAGTCTCCAGGATATCTTCAGATTCTCCACGTGGATCCACAAGATTCCTTGTTTTCCGTCGGAGAGAATCGGCCGCCCGTTCATTTGATCGTTGAAAGGAGTCAAAGTGATGGAATCTTTTGGTGGGACGATGGAAGACAAGAAGACTCCAATGGGATCCCCCATAAGCACGGGTGACCACTTCATTGTTGCTCATTATCCAAGCGACCTGAAGATTTGGATAAAAAGTGGGCGGAGCTTGACCTAAAAGTGGGCGGAGCTTGATATAAAAGTGGGCGGAGCTTGACACAAAAGTGGGCGGGGCTTGATATAAAAGTGGGCGGAGCTTGACACAAAAGTGGGCGGGGCTTGATATAAAAGTGGGCGGAGCTTGACACAAAAGTGGGCGGGGCTTGATATAAAAGTGGGCGGAGCTTGACATAAAAGTGCGCGGAGCTTGACATAAAAGTGGGCGGAGCATGACACAAAAGTGGACGGAGCTTGATATAAAAATGGGCGGAGCTTGATTTAAAAATGGGCGGAGCTTGGCCTAAAAGTAGGCGGAGCTTGGTCTAAAAGTGGGCGGAGCTTGATATAAAAGTGGGCGGAGCTTGATATAGAAGTGGGCGGAGCTTGATAAAAAAGTGGGCGGAGCTTGACATAAAAGTGGGCGGAGCTTGACCTAAAAGCGGGCGGAGCTTAATATAAAAGTGGGCGGAGCATGCCACAAAAGTGGGCGGAGCATGTCACAAAAGTGGGCGGAGCTTGACCTAAAAGCGGGCGGAGCTTGACCTAAAAGCGGGCGGAGCTTAATATAAAAGTGGGCGGAGCATGCCACAAAAGTGGGCGGAGCATGTCACAAAAGTGGGCGGAGCTTGACATAAAAGTGGGCGGAGCTTGACCTAAAAGCGGGCGGAGCTTAATATAAAAGTGGGCGGAGCATGCCACAAAAGTGGGCGGAGCATGTCACAAAAGTGGGCGGAGCTTGACCTAAAAGCGGGCGGAGCTTGACCTAAAAGTGGGCGGAGCTTGATATAAAAGTGGGTGGAGCTTGATATAAAAGTGGGCGGGGCTTGACATGAAAGTGGGCGGAGTTTGATATAAAAGTGGGCGGGGCTTGACATGAAAGTGGGCGGAGTTTGATCTAAAAGTGGGCGGAGCTTGATATAAAAGTGGGCGGAGCCTGTTCTCTAACTTACAATAGGAACCCTATCCACTCCCAAACCTCCGAATAGCTCTTCCACCATCTGACTAGGAGAATGACGAATCATTTCGGTTTCCGATGGACTGAACACGTGGATCTTCTTCTCTTCCTCCTCTTCCCCTCTTCCATTCATCGAATTCATCAAATACTCGCCCATAAAAGTGAGCAATTTGTCATTGAACCATGTGGATGTCTCCAGAATTTTTATGTCTTCTGCGTCGAGAACCACTGATTCGTAGGATAGTTTGAATGATGGGGAGCACATTCTCTGAAATTAAGAAAGTGCGCTCCAATGAGAAAAATGGCTTGGCGGGGATTGAAATTAGAAGAAACCGGGATTTTTAGAAAATGCGCAAAGTCGAGGTTTTAAAATCGTTAATTCAAATGATGCAATCGCGCTCCATTGAAAAAAAGCGGCTTGGCTGTTTTTTTTTACATTGAAAAATCAGTTAAATCAAATGCGCTCTGTTGAACGCATTAAATCGGCAGAAATTCGAATTTTAATGAACAGGAAATGCGCGCTAATGAGAATTGGAGGTTTGGTGGGAATTTGAATATGAAAATCTGATTTTTTAGAATTTAAGAAAATGCGCTCTATTGACAAAACCGGCTCAGCGGTATTCTAAATTTAAAAAATGTCAAAAAATATACCGGAGCAAATGCGCTCTATTGGACACTAAAAAATCAATTTTTTAAATTCAGAAAATGCGCTCTATTCAGAAAATGGCTTGGCGGGAATTCAATTTTTTCGATGAAAAATATAATAGACAGAAAATGCGCTCTATCAATATTTGGAGGTTTGGCGGGAATTTAAATATGAAAATCGCGATTTGAATAAGGGATTTGAAAATCTGGAGTTTCAGTGAGAAATCGATAAAACCCCTGCGAAAATTAAATTTTTCGATGAAAAAAAAAGATAAAAATAGAGTAAAAAACTCAAGAAAAAAATCTCCAAAAAAAAAAAAAAAGCGAGTAATTCATTTATTTAACAGTCAGGTAAATAAAAGGAATGAAGGGGAGCAACCAGTAATATGAAAATAAGTATTTTAATTATGCAGAAGGAATTATAATTCAATAATCTGATTAAAAGCATCGGGTTTGAGATGTTTGACATCGGAGAAGAATGGTTCGTCGGCGTCTCCATAGGGAACCAGAGGGTAGTCGAATGGAATATTGAATCTCGAGGGATCAGTGATCAGAACGCCCATTTCCCATGAACGGATGAATAGTTGGGTTCGCTGGAAGAAGTGGCCTAGGTTTTTTTTGGGGTTTCTAGGCCAGAAAACTTTTTTTGTTTTAGGTGGCCTAGAAAAATCCACGTGGCCTAACTTTTTCAGAATAGGGTTTTCTAGGCCAGAAATACTAGAAATTGAGGGTTTCCAAGCTTTTCCGGCTCAGTTTTTGGGTTTTTAGGCCAAAAACTTTTATTTTGTTTCAGGTGGCCTAGAAAAATCCACGTGGCCTAACTTTTTTGATAGGGCTTAAAAGGCTAGAAATCGAGGTTTTCAAGCTATTTTAGTTCCCCGATCGTTTTTAGAGCCGAGTTTTTGGGTTTTTGGGTCATTTTCAGCTATTTTAAGCTTCTATGGCCTAGAATAAGCTAGGCCACCACCTACATTCCGATACGGTTTCTCCATTCCCCAAGCTGCTTTCGACACATTCGCACTCGTCACCAGTTGCCATTGAGGCACCCTCTTATCGAATTTCACATAGGATTTACAGTGAGGAGCCGCCTGCGTTCGATCCCGCGTCTTTGATCTCCATTTACACATTGACGATTTTAGCCACGGTTGACGGACTGAAATTGGAATTTTCATGAATTGGAGATTTAAAATAAGCATGAGCAATCCAAATCTTTTTTTCGGAGCTTAAAAATCTTTTTTCTAGGCTAAGTTACAGCGATTTTAGTGTGGTGGCCTAGAAACCCAAATTTTGAGAAAACCTAGGTCACCGTTAATTTTTCTTAGTTTTCTCTGTAGATCTAGTTTTACTTCGTTCAAAACTGTTTTCAAAACTCAAAAATCTCTTTTCTAGGTTAAGTTACAGCGTTTTCAATTTGATGGCCTAGAAAACCAAAACTAGGCCACCGATGAAATAGCTAATTCTGAGCTATCCTGTGACGCTTTGAAAATTTATTTTGCTTGATTTTGAATGAAATTACGACGATTTGAAAATTCTTGTTTTTGAATTGGTGGCCGAGTTTTGGTTTTCTAGGCCACCAACTTCAAATCGTTGTAACTTGGCTCAAAATAGAGATTTTCGAGTTTTGAAAACACCATTAGATAGCTTAGAGTCGACTTTATCCAGTTAGGTGTGATGGCCTAGATTTCCCTGAAATTTGGATTTCTAGGCCACCAACTTCAAATCGCTGTAACTTGGCTTAAAAAAGAGATTTTCAAGTTCTGAAAAAAGAATTGGATTGCTCAGATTAAGCTCTATATAATGATATATTGGTGGCCTAGGTTTCCCTAAATAGCGGTTTTCTAGGCCACCAACTTCAAATCGCTGTAACTCGGCTCAAAATGGAGATTTTCGAGTTCTGAAAAATGCATCCGGCCTAGGTTTTCTCGGTTTTCTAGGCCATCAATCGCTATATTTAATTTTGAAAGAAGAAAAACTGTACGATGAACAGATCGCTTATAAGGGAAGGATCCGGCTGCCCCATATCCCTGACAACTCGTTCGAACGTCTTCCTCACACGGATAAATCAAATAGACCTTCGACGAAAGGCCATTTGCCGGCGGAATTCCCGCATGAAGACTCCTCGTGAACTCTCCACGAAACCATTCCCCAGGTGTCTTTCCCAAGGATCCAATTGAACTACATTGAGTCACAAAAGTGTATCGATCCTCTTGAATATATCCAGGATCCACTGGAAATCGTTCTCCAAGGATTCTGGATAGTCGACGATGGCCATATCGATCTAGGCGGGATTCATCGTGATATCCGGGAGTGGAGAAGATCAGACGATCGGAGACAGAGGAGAAATCGGTGTGCTCGATGAGATCTCTCCATTCTTGGACTGGATGCTTGTAGAGAGCCACGTACTCGATGAGGTCCGCTTGGAATGGACTCCTGGAAATTTAAAGATGAGCAATTCCTTTCTAAGGCGCTAAAAAGTGGATAAAACTGGTTTTTTTTCGAAATTTAGGACAGCGTTTTCAAATTTGTGGCCTAGACAACCAAATTTTGAGGAAACCTAGGCCACTCTTGATTTTTCGGTAGCTCTAGTCCTACTCACTCCAAAACTGTTTTCAGAATCGAAAAATCCCTTTTCTAGGCCAAATTACAGCGTTTTCAATTTGATGGCCTAGAAAACCAAAACTAGGCCACCGATGAATAGAGCTAAGTCTAAGTTATCTTTTGACTCTTTAAAAATTTGTTTTACTTGATTTTAAGTGAAGATACAGCGGTTTAAAAATTCGCATTTTCAATTGGTGGCCGAGTTTTGGTTTTCTAGGCCACCACCTTAAAGTCAGTGTAACTTGGCTCAAAAAAGAGATTTTTAAGCTCTGGAAAGATGTTTGGATTGCTCAGATTAAGCTCTATATAATGATATATTGATGGCCTAGGTTTTCCTGGAAATTGGTTTTCTAGGCCACCAACTTCAAATCGCTGTAACTCGGTTCAAACTCGATATTTTCGAGTTTTGAAAAATGCAGACTGGATGAAACTGGTTTTTTTCGAAATCCAGAGAAATTTAATCTGAGCAATTCCTCTAAAACCATACTTTTTAACACTCTCCAAATCCCCTTTCTTCTCTCCGAACGCATAATAAATCTGTTGAGTCTTGAACTCCCAATCCCCTGGAATCATGTTGGCAGTCGTCAAAACGAAATGAACTTTTCTTTGCTCATCCTCCAGAATCATCATTTTCGTGTGATGGCATCCGAATGAAATTCCTAATACTACTGGGACTACTGTAATATTCGGGTAAGCGGCACACTCTTTTTCTAGTTCTGGGCAGTCTGGACGTCCGATTGCAATGGTAATTGGTTGAGAGCGAAGGGATTCCGGGAATGAACTGGAAAATAAGGATGAGCAAGAGTTTAAGGGGAGTACAAACTTGATAAAGAAGTCGAAATCAATCATAAAAACGAAATGAATCGAACGAACTGGACGGATTAGGGAGATGATTTCGTTGAATGAGAGAGTATCCACTTTGAGGGATTCTTGAACAGGGACACTTATTCCTCCTATCTGAAATTGCTCAAATCAGAGAAAAGATGGATTTTCGGCTGTTTTTAAGGCATTTTTCATAGAAAATTGCCTTCTTTTGAGTTTTTCCGAATTTTTTCATTTGAAATTAATTTTCCTCCTATCTGGAAGTGTTAGAATAGAGGCAAAATGGATTTTTGGATTTTTAAAGGCATTTTTTATTGAAAATTGGCTAATTTCAAGCTTTTTTCATTCGAAATCAGTTGTTTAGCTTATTTCTCATCGTTAAAAATCGAAAAAGGAGGAGATTTTTCAAATCATTAAATTTAGTGGAATTTGTTTGAAAAAATAGATTTTCTTACATTTTAAAGCCACTTTTCATAGAAAAATGGCCCAATTTCAGGAGAAATGCGATAAAAATTCAAAGAATTACCGGAGTGTAATAGATTTTTCCTTGTTGTAAAATTGGTGTTAGTGGTGGCTGAGGTGCCTCCTGGACTTCATCATCTTCAATTGTGACAAGATCCGGACGTTTTGAAGGACCTGGACCATCGTTGATGGATCCAGAAGAGGCTCGTTTCATCTGGAATATTGTGGTTTTTGAATAAATTAGATAAAAAATTCTGAAAAACTTGGAAAATGCCAAAAATTCTAAAAAAATGTGAAATTTCAGGGGAAAATACAAAAAAATATTCGGAAGATGGAAAAATAGGTATAAAATGGATTCCAAAACCCAGTTTTCAGGAAAAAAAATATTAAAAAATAATAAAAATGAATAAATATATTTAATATAACAAGATGAAAAATGCAACAAATCAACAAAATTTCCTATCCAATCATGTCTCTTTTTCTCCCTCGAAGACGAATCTCATTGAGCTTCTTCTCGACGGCCAAAAACTGTTTTCCATCGGCCTTCTGGTATCCGATCATCAATCCAGCCAACAGGGCCCTGCTATTCTGATGAGTTGAACAGACCGCCCGTTCCAGTACATACAAATCGACGCCTTTCTCTTCGGGGGTTACCTGGATTTAAAGGGGATGAGATAGGCGGTTTGAAGACGTTTTTGGGTAGAAAAAATAGATTTTCTATGAAAATTAGGGGTTTCGAAGGCAAAAAAAAGGATTTTTTGGCTCTAAAAACCGGACAATTCGCAGCCGGACATTTCGCAGTCGTTTTTTACACTAAAAATTAAAATTATAAAGTTATAACTGAAATTTTCAAAGTAAAATAATTTCATTTTTATCACGGGAAGTTTTTTTTTCCAATTTTTTAGGCTGATTATTAATTTTAATATTCGTTATTTGGCGTTTTTCTTCCGATATTTTGCTCAACATTTTTTCTCATGAATTCTGTGTCATTTTTTAAGTTTAACAAAACAAATAATAGTATTCTTCTTACTATAATAGTAATACTATTTCTGTTTTGTTGAACTTAAAAAATGGCACAGAATTCAAGATTCAAGCGAAATATCGAAAGAAAAACGCCAAAAAACGATTATTAAAATTGATAACCAGTCTAAAAAATTGAAAAAAAAAACTTCCCGTGATAAAAATAAAATTATTTTCCTTTGAAAATTTCAGTTATAATTTTATAATTTCAATTTTTAGTGTACGAAACGGTTGCGAACTGTCCCGGAGCCGAAAAAAGACGATTTTTTATGGAAAATAGGGGTTTTAAAGGCAGAAAATAGATTTTTTGGCTCCAAAAACCCTATTTCCGAGAGTTTTCAGCTCTAAAAATTCGATTTCTTGGAATTTTGAGCTCTAAAAATCACTTTTCTGAATTTACCTTTCCCTGTGAAGACAATCCAAAATCGATAAAAGCGAGTCTATCGACCCCTCCCTCCTTCAAAATCATATTAGAAGTTGTCAAATCTCCATGAATCAATCCTCCTCGATGCATCCTTCCCAGATTCTCTCCCAGAATCTCTCCCAATTCCGTCATCTTCTCATCGTATCCTTCTTTCGATGATTCCATATCGGATATCCATTGTTTAGCTGTCGGCCCCTGGATATACTCCATTATCACTTGATTCTTGTCTCCGTCGATGAAATAGACGGCTGGGGTGATGATTCCTAGCTGGAAAATGGGGAATTAGAGGGGAAATGACGAAAAGGAAACCTCTCGAGCTTTGGCCATCCCTTTGATCTCTTGTTTCGTTCGGGCTTTATTCAGGCGAGTATCGAGAGTCGGATGACGATATCCTTTTGAGAATCTGTGGGAAAATCGAGATTTGGCTTGAAATTGGGGGGTTTTTCTAGTAGAAATAGCTATTTTCCCATGGAAAATTGAGTTTTGGCTTCAAAAAACCGTTTTTTTTCCAGAAATTACAGAATAAATCGTATTTTCTGTGTCGAAATTGGATTTTTGTTAAATTTAAGGCTTTTTCTAGTAGAAATTGCTATTTTTGTATAGAAAATTCAATTTTTGAGAGCAAAAGGCGTTTTATCGTCAAAACATTATGAAAATGCTGTATTTTCTGTGCTAAATTGAATTTTTTGGAAGCAAAAAGCGTTTTTCTGTGTCAAAATTGGATATTTTAAAAGCGAAGAAGCATTTTCATCAGTTTTTTTTTTCAAAAAACACGAAAAAAAGCTACCTCTCCTTAATAATAGCGAGTCTGCCTAACCAAGTACACTTGGTGACTTTCGCCTCGGCTCCCTGGAATATAATCTCTTGTACTTCGTATCCGAATCCCTCTTCTATCGTTTCCGATGACTCGACATCCATCTCTTCTTCTTCTGGAGCCATTGATTCTGGAGATTCTATTTGGTTTTTTCTGAAGGAATCTATTAAAAATAAACAGAAATATAGAAAAAATAGAAAAAGTATCAAGAATCGGTAGGGAAACCGACGGGATCCTCAAGTTTCATCTAGATTTTCCTATTTTTTATTATATTTTTTCTAGGAATAGGAATTTTTCAATGGAAATCAGAAATACAGGAAAAAAGAGAATAACGAGTGAAAATCAACAAACAGCGGAGGGTTATAAACACTTATAAACACTGAAAAAACACTGAAAAAGGAGGGGAAACCAGAAAATTGGAAAATTCAGAAAGAGAAGGCCGATGAAGAATTGTGTCGAGATTTCAGATTCTGTAAAAAAATTGATATGAGAAAAGACTGGAAAAAGCTAATCAAAACTATTTTTTCCAATTTTTTTGAACGAGAAACTGGGAGTTTCTTCAATTAAATCTGTAATTTGAAAACAAAGAAAAAATCCCACATTTTTCTGACAAAAGCAGCTTTTTTCCAGCTAAAAATCCTCTTTTTGAAATTTTTGAAAAGCGAAAATGCTCAGAATATTCTATAAAAGCTGAAAATAGCTTTTTCAATAGAATACCAGTTTTTAGTTCAAAAATGACTTAAAACCGCCAGAAATTCCCTCTGGAACCCCTAAATTAGGCCTAAAAAGACATAAATCACCCCAAAAACCCCTCAAAAACCACATTTTCTACATCAAATAATTCATTTCATGATGAAAAATAGAAAAAACAGTGATATGAGAATGATTTGTATTAGATAAATGAGAAGTCATCGTCTTTTTTCCTCTTGTCTGCACTGTTCTCTGTTCTTTTAATCAATCTTCATCATTCTTTTTTTATTTGCTCATCCCTCTGAAACAATAGATTCTAGTCGATGGTCTTCTGAATTCTCTCTTACATTCCTAAATCACTGCTGGAGGAGGCGGGGCTTCTGGAGATTCTGGAGATTGGGGAGCAGCCCAGGAGAGGAGTAAAAACTGATTGGGAATCCCGGAGATCAGAGGAGAAGATAAGGACATCCACGTGGCATTCCGACCTTTTCCTTTGGCCATAGGATTCCACGTCACCGACCTCCACGTGGCATCCTTCTATGGGGAAAGGTCAGAATGCCACGTGGATCCTTATCTTCCCTCCTGATCTCCGGGATTTTAAGATTCCAAATCAGTTTTTATATATATTCCAATCCATGGGCTGTCGAAAAACACATATCAGCCACCATCTCTAGAAGCTCCGCCCACTCCAGGAACTGTTTATGAATGTAAGAGAATTCCATAACCATAACCAGACCAATGACTATAATCCATTATTACAGAGGATGCCCGCAGATAAAATGTTCTTCGACAATTGACGAATTAGAAGAGATCGATTGGAAACGAGAGGAAAATGAGATGAAAAAAGACGACTTTGACTTCAAGAAAAACTTTCTTTTTCATTTCAACTATTATTTATTTTTTTTTGGTTTTTTTTCTCGTGAAATGAAGTATTTTTGATAGAAAATGTGGTTTTTGGGAGTTTTCGGAGGAAAAAAGGTTTTTGAGGAAACTTGCATGTTTTTAGGGTTTCAGAAGGATTTTCGCGAGTTTTCGGGCCTTTTTCGATTGGAAAAGGCTGAGGTTTCTCAGTGAAACGTGGGATTTTTTCATTTGGATTTTCAACGATAAAAAATAAAAATATTTAAAAAAATGATATGATTTGATTCAGAAATTGTCATTTTTTGGGGGTTTTGGGGGGATTTTTTGGGTTTTTGAATCGTGTTTGGCTGGAAAAAGCAGATTTTTCTTTGGAAACTTGAATATTTTTAAATGAATTTCTGTCTTTTTTAGCCTAGAGCCATTTTTCACTGTTTTGAAGCCATTTTTAGCTATTTTTAAGCCTTTTTCGGTTTTTAAAATCGAATTCTCACATTTTCTCAATTCCTCCCCCTCCTCTTCGTCTTCTTCACTATCATCACTCGGCGGCAAATCGATATCTCTTGAATGCTCGTCTCTTTCCTTATCAATCCTCTCCAAATACTCATTCTGTGCCTTGATAACCTCTTCAGGAGTATCACATTTTGAATATAAATCCAATAACTCCTTATTCAGCTCAATAAAATGTTCTCCCCAAGAGAACGGTCTCATCACTTTATGGGCGGCTTCAGGGAATCCCAGGATGTAGAGACCAGCGGCGAGGGCTTCTGCACACGTCAAATGGCATGGTTTTCCGTAGTTGACAGAGTTTGCGGCGACGAGATACGGTAGGAGACGGTGTTCCGGGGCTTTTACTCTGGAAAATAGGGAATTTAGGGGAGAAAATCCCAGAATTCAGTTACCTATGCAACGGAGTCCTCTCGACTTCCTTCCAGGAGCAATCCACCACACACAGCCCGTTCTGTTCGACTAATGGGCGGTCCCGAGGGGCGAGAGTGTACTGGCCAGTGGGACTTAACACCAGGCCAGGGAATCGCTGTCCTAGCTTCACTTCTGTTATCAGATTGGCTCGGAGGAGCTTTCTCCCAGAGCATCTTTTCGGATCACATTGATTGAAATCGTACATCGCCAAACGGAATGGAATCTGATACTCATCCTCTTCTTCTTCTGCTGATTCATCTGATCCTGGTTCTGATGTGGATTCTTCTTCCACTTCCTCCTCCTCTTCCTCCACATTTCTCTCCTTCGGTGGCTTATCCGCCCGTCGAGGCTTCACAACTCGATTCTTTCCTTTACCCATGTTTGAAATTGAATTTGAATCTGAAAAAATATAGTTTTTAGAGGGTTTTAGAAGGGTTTTTAACGGAAAGTGAAGAAAATCGCAATAAAATCGGAAAAATAGGTTTTTTATAGTTTTTTTTTGCAATTTCTGCACATTTTAAACCAAAGAAAGCGTTTGAAAAATGGAAAGTGATCGCTTCCTATTTTAATTTAGAGTTTTTAATAAAACACCTGAAAAAAGCGATTTTTAACTATTTTTCAACGCTTTTTTTAGTTTTTCTCATTCAATGCACATTTTCCACAAATTTTTCTTCATTTTTAAACTAAAAAATCAGGAAAAAATCTCAGAATTTGAAGGAAAAAAGCTAGAAATTAAAAATTCAGAAATTAAAAAAAACAACGATGCTCCGATATTCCGCCGATGAGACCTGTTTAGTCTCGACAGAATTCTGATGAAATTTCAGGGATTTTTAGAATTTTCCAGCAAAATTTACCATTTTTATAAAAAATTTGTTCAATTTATTCACTTTATTCAAATTTCCATGCGTTTTTAACCTAGGAAAACGCTTCCAGGCTCCTTAATCCACAAATGTCGTCAAATATGGCGCCTGCGTACCCGGCGGTGTTTGCACATCTGACGTCGAATTGAGCAATTTTGGAGCATTTTCCACGTTGATTTAGCTCTTTCCGGATTTTTCCCCTCAAAAATAAATAATTTCAGATAAATGTGGGTACTTGTCCTACTCGTCACCCTAATTCCAACGAGTTTCTGCCAGTTAGAAGAGTATAAAATCGATGTGGACGAGTGCAAAGCGGCTGGATTCAATCCGGAGACGCTAAAGGTTAGAATATTCAAAAAACAGATAGAAAACCCTTTAAAAAGTATTAAAATCCATCAAAAACCCTTTAAAATCGCCAAAATCTTCAATTTTCAATTTTTCAGTGTGGACTGTGCGACAGGCTATCCGACTATCATCTGGAGACACTGATATCCGATTGTCAACAGTGTTGTATTAAAGAAGAGGAATTCAAGCATGAAGTGAGTTAAATGACAAGAAACCATTGATTTTTTGATTTTCAGAAGTACCCAATAGCTATTTTGGAGGTTTGCGAGTGCAATTTGGCCAGGTTCCCACAGGTTCAAGGTGAGAAGATAGAATAGATAAAAATAAGAGAAAATAGCAAAAAATAACTTTGAAAATAGCTCAAATTAAAAATTTTTTATGGAAAATACGTAAAAAAAAAATGAATTTTCGAGCTGTTAAGCTGAAAATCTTAGATTTAATTCTGAAAAAATTTATCTGACCTCTCGAATAGAAGTTTCATTTGATTTCAATGTAAAACGGTTAAAGACTTCAAAAATCTCTCAACTACGTTGTTTTTAAACCAGAAATCTCAGTTTTTCTAAAAAAAAAATAACTTGGTTTAGCTCTAAACAGCCTAGTCATCCTATAAATTCATTTACTCCTGAACTGATAATGATTTTAGCGGTTTTCACGATTTTTTAACGTTTTTTTTCGAAGATTCAGGATTCCGAATAAGTCATTTCGCTTGGAAATAACACAGATCTAGAACGGCTACTAAAAAAAGCCTAAAAACGCCTAAAGCTTGAAAAAAATATAAAAACTGCTAAAAAATGACTAAAATCCCCTAGAAATCCATTAATTCCCATAGAATTTCATTAAAAACTAAAAAATACTCCCTCTCTCTCTTTTCAGCATTCGTTCACAAAGACATGGCTCAGCAATTCGGCGGAAAAGTGCGAGTGAAACACGTGAGAGGCGTCCGTCCGCAAGTGGCTCTCAAAGACGCGGAATTCAAGACAAAGGAGGTGTTGAGTGTGGAGAAATGGGATACAGACACCCTCATCGATTTCTTCAATCAATGGCTTGAATAATTTATTTTTCTATTTTATTATTTTTTCTCATTTTCCATCCGATTCGTCTACTGGTATCATTTTCTCATGAATTTTTTTGGATTTTTTGTATTTTTCCCCACTTTAAAAAAATTTAGCCCCTTATCATATATCCCCTTTCTCCTCCTCCAAAAAGATACCGGGTACCTGGCTAGGTACCGGGTTGATTGCGCCACACGATAACCGAATTAGGTCAGTCGCCTGGTCCCCTTCCAAGGACGCCGCTAGCGACACACGGAACACCCATTTTTCTTCTCTTTTTTGCATTTTTTCGTTTTTTTTTTTGGTGTGGAGGTTACTGTAGGTTCAGGAACTACAGTAATCTTTCTTATTTTTTGGTTTTTTGGATTTACAGTATCCCAACTACAGTACCCCCTCTTCCTTCCTACCGTACCCTCTGTCCCTCTCTACAGTAATCCCCCTGATTCCAGATCTTCTGAAAATGCGAGAGATCTATCTCCTATTCCTCCTCCTCCCCTCCCTACTAGCCAATGAATTCCATGTTCATTCAGTGAGTTTCCCTTCAAAATCTCCCAAAAACCCCCTGAAATTTCAGTTAAAACATGTCCAAAAACGTCATGATATCCCTCTGGAGTTCATTATGAACTCCCAAGAGCATTCAGATATCAGAAGATCTGTTCATTTGGAGAAAGACGATGAGAACTTGGAGAGGTTGTCGTCGGATAAGGTATTTTTTGCTCATCTTAAAATTCTGGGATGGATAACTCAAGAAGCGAAGTAGATAGGAGAAAGGGGATAATTAAAAAATTGCTCAGCTTAAAAACCTGCGTATTTTGTTAGTTGGAAGTTTTCTGATAGCTATAAGGGTTAGGGAGTTATAGGGATTTAAAAATAGGATTCAGAAAAAGTGGGATATCTCCCTAACCAGCTGTCTGATCAAAAAGTAGTCAATTGGAAAGTTGCTCAGCTTAAAATTCTAAATGTTTTGTTAGTCGGAAGTTTTTTGATAGCGCTAACGGTTAGGGAAGTTATAGTGATTTAGAGATATGGTTCAGAAAAAGGGGGATATCTCGCTAACCAGTGATCTGATCAAAAAATAGTCAACTAGACACTTGCTCAGCTTAAAATTCTTAATATTTTCATAGTTAAAAGTTTTTAGATAGCTCTAACGGTTAGGGAGTTATAGGCCTCTGAAGTGGGACCCCGGCTAGAGACGCAGACAATCTGGCTTCTCTGGCGTCTCTAACCTGGGTCCAACTTTAAGCGCCTATAACTCCCTAGCCTTAAGTGCTATCAAAAAACTTCCAACTAACAAAATGCGCAAAATTTTAAGCTGAGCAACTTGCCAATTGACTATTTTTCGATCAGATAGCTGGCTAGAGAGATATCCCCCTTTCCCGAACCCTATCTTCAAATCCCTATATCTCCCTAACCGCTGTAGCTATCAAAAAACTTCCAACTATCAAAATACGCAGTTTTTTAAGCTGAGCAACTTCCCAGTTATCCCCATCTCCCTATCTCCTTTCCTTCCTGAGTTATTCCCCGTTTTCCAGTTCGTGGTCCGTCGGGACGAGGTTCCTTCAAAAGATTCGTCATCAGAAGTACAAGGAGGGGACGCCGATTCGGTTCCAGATAAATTCGATCAGTCTTCCTATGATTTCATGTTGTCCGAAGGAAAATCAGAGGTAATTTTAAAGAAAAGATTTATTTATTAAAAATAGAAATTTGTGAACGCCTTCTTTTTCATTTTGTTAAATCCTCGGTTTTATCATTTTTTCGATTCCTTGAACGTCCATTACAGTATCCCTTTTTCTCGTTCATAACTGAAAATGTGCTCTTTAATTAGAGGTAGGCTCCGCCCACTTACGTTAGATCCCATGGGTGTCTCAGATACCGGAATACAGCATAGGAGGGGTCTCCAGAAGGTGTCGGAGAAAAGGGGAGGACTTTTTGAAAACTGAATCGATTTTTTTTTCTAGAGACGGATCGACTAAAGGAAAAAAGAGATTAGGAACCAGTAGGCCTAGCAAAAAAGTGTCAACTGATGAATTGCTCAGCTTAAAATTCTACGTATTTCCTCTGTTAACAGTTTTCTTCTAGCTCTAACGGTTTTGGAGATATAGGGGCTTGAAGTTCCAGGGAAGGTGCCGCTAGTTAAAAAACGAGAAACGCGCCAGTGCACCGAAAGCGCGTCAATGCACCAGAAATGCGCCAACACCAAAACCACGTCAACAAAAAATCGTTTAAAAATTCAAAAATTTATTGAAAAAAGTGAAATCTCCCTACATAATAGAGATTTAGGGAGAAATCCAATTGACGAATGATCCATTTTTATCCATATCCACCAATGTATTCGTTCATTCATTCAGAATCGTTGATCACTGAAAATGAAAGAATAAGCCACGCCCCTTTTTCTGAGGCTCCGCCCCCTTTTGAAACTCACCAAATTCTTTTCGTTGAAAAGGCAAAAACATAATGCTTGAGAGGCAAGAAGAGCCGGATGAGAAAATAGAGAGAACTGATTTCAATTCATTCGATTTATCCGGGGACGAATCGACTAGAAAAGAGGAAGAACTGGATTAGGGGGACACGTTTTTGGAATAGCTCAGATTAAAAATGGATTTTCTACGTGTCAAAATTATTTTTTCTTCAAACATCACTAAAAAAAAGGGAGGTCTAGAAAAACATCTATATCTCTGGAACCGTTAGTTCTATCAAAAAAGTGGCAACTGATGAATTGCTCAGCTTAAAATTCTACGTATTTTCACTGTTGACAGTTTTTTTCTAGCTTTCACGGTTCCGGAGATATAGAGGCTCAAAAATACAGACTTAAAAAAAAGCCACGTGGCATTCAAAAAATAATTTTGGAGAAAAAGGAAATTCCACTTGGAAAAATTAATTATCAATAACCGGTAATATAACCTAAACTAGAATAAGACACTCTGCGTCTCTCTCTCTCTCTCCCCTCTCCCTCCAAAACAGACTCTTCCCAAGGGCTATGTCAGCAAACGCGCCCCATCGCACACTTATGGATTGTATTTCTGAACGACGGCAACTGAGGAATTGCTTAGCTTTAAAATTTGCGTTTTTTCTAATTTTTTGATTTTGATAGTGGTTACGGTACCTGATATCTAGCTGTTTGAAGAGCAGTGTCTTGCAGACAGTAGGTCCTCTAACTTCAAGCCCCTATATCTCCCCAACCGTTGGAGCTAGAAAAAAGTTGTCAAGAGGAAAAATACGTAAAATGTAAAGCTGAGCAACTTTTTAATTTACTATTTTTTGATTGGATAGCTGGTTAGGAATATATCCCGCTTTCTCTAAACCCTATCTTCAAATCCCTATAACTCTCTACCCGTTAGCGCTATCAAAAAACTTTCAACTAACAAAATACGCAGCTTTTTAAGCTGAGCAATTCACCAATTAGCCTTATCCCCCTATCTCTTTTCCTTCCAGAGATAACCCTTTTCTTTCAGAACTCCACAATCCTCGCCGTCGTCGCTTTCATTACTCGAAAACACAATGCAAAGCCCACATTTATCGTGAATTTCGACGAAAATCAATGGTTTGATATAGGAAACGTCGAGAAAACCCGCGCAGACAACGCAGACGTCTATAAGGCTACCGTAATCCTTCGAGCGATGGCCAACGTGGAAATGGGGAAGACGGAAGGGGGTTCGTATCGATTTGTAGTGGAGGCACAGCAGGGGGAGGTTGTTTTGGCGACCACTAATATTTCTGTGGATGTGATTAATTTGGGGCCGACTACGGTGTCAAGGAAGAGGGTTACTGTACCAAGTGAGCCGAAGACAAGTACGGTGGAGCCCATAGCAACAACCTCCGAGGCCTCAACGTCTTCAGATGATGTTCTGACTATTGGGGGGTCGGATGATGATTTGACCACGCCCCTTTCTGTGACCACTACAGAAGAAGAAGAGGAAGAAGAAGTAGAGGTCCTTGACTCCGAGTCCTCCGGGGAGGGATCCGGAGAGTCTTCTGGAGATGGACTGCTATCTTCTTTGGATGCCACGTCATCTGACTCTGAATCCACGTCACCTTCAGACCCCGAAGACCCCATAACCGGCCCTCTTACCATCCTACCCCTTCAAAACTCTCCAGATGGGGACCTCATCCCCCTAGACATCCATCTGACCCTCTCCCCCGACACCCCTATCCAAATCCCCCGTACCGCCCGTCCAGGGGACCTCATCCGAGATGTCCACGTGGAATTCCATCAGAAGACTTCCTCCCCTATTGAGTTATCCATTGAACCAGAAGGTCTCCTACAGATCCGACCCCATCTAATCTTCCCTGGAGAACCGGCAGCCCTCTTCCTCCTCCACCCCTTCCCAGAAGCCCCTGGGACCCTGGAATTGATCGGGAAGGTTCAGAATTCGACGACAATCCGAACTCCGATTCAGATGACGTTCCCTGTGGATTCAGAAGTCGTCGAAGGATCCGAAATGCTTTCGTTGAGAGAAGTGGAATTTGGGGTTATGGAGACAGCTGAATCGGGACGGACAATTGGACAAGTGGATGGTGATTTGAAGATTATTGGAGGGAATGGGAATAGGAGGTTGGTTTTTAGAGAAATAGCGCTGAGCAATACTTTTTTAACTGAGAAAATCTAGATTAGCCTCACTTTTTAAAAAAACTTAATCTGAGCAATTCAACTCTTTTTTCAAAACTCAAAAATCTCTTTTCTAGGCCAAGTTACACCGATTTTAATGTGGTGGCCTAGAAAACCAAATTTTGAGAAAACTAGACCGCCAAATTATCGCCAGATATTACTCATTCTCAAGAGTCTGATGAATTTTTCAGAAATCAAAAATATTGGTTTTAGGCCGAGTTACATCAATTTTCGTGTGATGGCCTAGAAAACCAAATTTCGAGGAAAGCTAGGCCATCTTTGATTTTTCCGTAGCTCTAGTTCTAGTCACTCCAAAACTGTTTTCAGAATTGAAAAATCTCTTTTCTAGGCCAAGTTACAGCGATTTTTGGGTGGCGGCCTAGAAAACCAAAACTAGGCCACCGATGAATTAATCGATAGAGCTAAGTCTAAGCTATCCTCTGATGCTTTGAAAAAATTTTTTGGGTGATTTTGAGGGAAGTTACGGCGATTTAAACATTTTGATTTTCAAATTGGTGGCCGAGTTTTGGTTTTCTAGGCCACCAACTTCAAATCACTGTAACTCGGCTTAAAATTGATATTTTTGATTTCTGAAAAATGCATCAGACTCTTGAGAATCAGTACTATCTCGTAATTATTTGGTGGCCTAGGTTTCCCCAAAATTTGGTTTTCTAGGCCACCATCTTGAAATCGCTCTAACTCGGCTCAAAATGGAGATTTTTGAATTCCGAAAAAACTAATATCTCCCAAATTTCAGATTCTCTCTGGTCGGAAGCGATTTGATCCTCTCATGCGGTCAATTCGACACAGAAAAATGTCTTCAGAACGACCCTCAAAAGACCTTTTCCCTTATTCTAATGCCAAAGAATGGGGAATTGAAGCCAGTTCAAGTGACAATTTCCGTCCAACAACAAGCGAGTCTCCGGACTTCGGATAAGGTTTTGAGGATATCGGATAACCGAATTATTAGTCCTTTTGCGGTTGTGACAGAGAGAACACGGAAGACAATCAAATTGGATGGAGACGCCGCAAAGTTTTTGGACTTTTTGAAGGTCCAGGAGGGTCTTTATCAGGTAATATCTTGGGATCCAAGGGAGATAGAGAGATGGGGTTAATTGGAAAGTTGCTCAGCTTAAAATTCTGCGTATTTTGTTAGTTAAAAGTTTTTCAATAGCGCTAAAGGTTAGGGAGTTATAGGCGCTCAAAGATGGGTACCCCCTGGGGTTAGAGACGCAGACACTCTCGCTTCTCTGCCTCTACCCCGCCTTACCAAGCGGCGGGGCCCCTCTTAACTTCAACCCCCTATATCTCCCGAACCATTAGAGCTATCAAAAAACTTTCAACTAACAAAATACGCAGAATTTTAAGCTGAGCAACTTTCTAGTTGACCTCATCCCCCTATCTCCTCTCCTTCTCTAGCTATCCCCCGTTTTTCCAGCTCATTGTTGTCAACTCCGCCGCTTCTGGTCGTTACACCCTGGAGATCACTCTAGACGACGAAACCTCAGAATCCCCATCCAAATCCGTCGATGTATTCGTAGAAAACTCCCAATCTCATGCCCACTTCCGAAAACCCAAGTATTCCGTTGAAATCGATGCAAAGAAGGCTGAAAAGGGGTTGAAACTGACACAAGTGGAATTGGAAGGAGTGCCGATTGACGAGGCAAAGATTATGATTTTGGATGGAAATCCTGGATGGGTTACTGTAGAAGAATACGGTGGAATCGTCAATGTTGGCAAGTATGATGGGTGAGTTTGAGTAAGGGTTCAGAAAAACGGCTATAACTTTCAAACCAGCTGTCTGTTCAGAAAAGTGTCAATTACAAAATTGCTCAGCTTAAAATTCTGGGTTATTTTTAGTTGACAGTTTTTTTCTAACTTTTTTGGTTTTCGAGATAATAGCCCTCAAACTTGGGCCACCACAGGCAAAGAGGGCCTTGTAAGGGAGGGTACCCCACTTCAAGCCCCTATATCACTCGAACCGTTAGAGCTATCAAAAAGTTTTTAACTAATAAAATACGTAAAATTTAAAGCTGAGCAACTCCCCAGTTAACTATTTCTCTCTATCTTTTTTCATTTCAAAGATACAACACATTTTTTAATTCATAATCATTTATTGATGAAACGAAAGAAGCTTTGTAGTCGGGGGCACCCAATTTGATGTCTTGAACATCCATTAAGGATCCTTTTTGTTCATCTCTGCAAAATTGATATAAACCACGCCCCTTTTGCTTCTGAAACTCACCGAGAGCAGTCTTTTTCCGTTAAAAACTACGAATATCTTCTTTGTTTAAATTCATGAATATCGTCTATCCAGGAGGGAGAAAGAGGCGAGAAAATAGAGAGAACTGATTTCAATTCATTCGATTTATCCGGACGAATCGATTAGAAAAAAGGGAGAATTGGATTAGGGGGACACGTTTTTGGAATAGTCCAACAAAAATGGATTTTTTACGTCTATCTTTTCTTTTCATTTTTCTCAATCGTTCTAGAAAAACTCCTATATCTTTGGAACCATTAGTCACATTTAAAAAATGTCAACTGATAAATTGCTCAGCTTAAAATTCTACGTATTTTTTCTGTTGACAATTTTCTTTTAGCTTTAACGGGTCTGAGAAATAGAGGCTCAAAGTAAGGTCTATCAAAAAAGAGCCACGTGGCATTTTAATGTTTGGAAAAAAGGGAATTCCACGTGGAAAAATTAATTTTCGGCTTTCTACTGGCTCTCTACTGTGTTTTCCATAGAATAAGACACTCTGCGTCTCTCTCTCTCCCTCCAAAACAGACTCTTCCCCAGGGCTAGGTCAGCAAACGCGCCCCAGCGCACATTTATGGATTGTATTTCTGAACGACGGCAACTGAGGAATTGCTCAGCTTTAAATTTTGCGTATTTTTCTAATTTATAGTTTTTTGAGGGCTCTAACTGTTCCAGAGATATATGGTCTTGAAGATTCCAGTGGGGTTAGAGACACAGATTATCTCTCTGGGGTTCCCCAACTTCCAGCCCTTATATCTCCCTTACCATTAACGCTACTGAAAACCTTTCAACTAATAAAATACGCAGAATTTAAAGCTGAGCAACTTTTTAGTTGATCATTTTCCTCTAGCTCTTTTAATTTCAAAGATACACCACATTTTTTAATTTATAATCATTTATTGATGAAACGGAAGAAGCTTTGTGACTACAGTCGGGGCACCCATTCCCTTCGATGTCTTGAACGTCTATTTAGATTTGTTTATCACTGAAAACAATTCAAATTAAGCCACGCCCCTTTAGGCTCCGCCCACTTACTTTGATAGTCGCCTTCGTAAATATTGTTGTATGTTGTCGCATCGCTAGGTCTTCTTAATAATTCATTTTAAAGCGTCAGAAGAGAATTTTTGGAGATTTTTGAGAACTAAAGTTTTCTTTTGATTTTCCAGACGGATAGACTTATCAAAATAAGATTAGGGGGCCATTTTTTGGGGGAAGTTAAAGTTCAGATAAACAATCAAAAATATTTTTTCACGTGGACAAAAGAATTTTTAGTCAGTCAGAAAAACAGCTATATCTCCGAAACCAGTTGTCTACTTTAAAAACTGCCACCTAGAAAGTTGCTCAGCTTAAAATTCTGCGTATTTTGTTAGTTGAAAGTTTTTTGATAGCTATAGCGGATAGGGAGTTATAGGCGCTTGAAGTTGAACCCAGGTTAGAGACGCCAGAGAAGCCAGATTGTCTGCGTCTCTAGCCTGGTTCCAACTTCAAGCGCCTGTAACTCCCTAACCGTTAGCGCTATCAAAAAACGTTCAACTAACAAAATACGCAGAATTTTAAGCTGAGCAACATTCCAATTTACTACTCTTCGATCAGATGACTGGTTAGGAAGATATCTCCCTTTTCCCGAACCTTGTCTTTCAAACGTCTATATCTCCCTAACCGTTAGAGCTATCGAAAAATTTCAAACTAACAAAATACGCAGTATTTTAAGCTGAGCAACTTCCAATTAACCCTATTCCTCTATCCCCTCCCCTTACCAAGTTATCTCCAGACCAATCTACACCGGAAAATCGGTTCTTCGCATTGGTGCAGTGGACAAGAAGACATGGACAATTCTGACAGAAACCATTGTGGAATTAGATGTAATCAATGGAAAAGAACAAGAGAAAAAAGAAGAGGAAATCGAAAGAAATAGAGTGATGGAAGTCACTTTCGATCGGGAGAACTCAGAAGTATTCGATGTTCAATTGGATGAGAGAAATCTGAAAGTGGATGTCAAATCAATGTATGGAATTGATGAGAAGGGAAGAAAAGTTCCTTTGGATCCAGTGAGTTTTTATATATTTTTTAAGGGTCAAAATTACAGTAACCCGACTAAAAATTCGAATTTTCAAAAAATGTTCGAAACAGCCGTTTTCCAATATATTGTGCTCTTTTTGACCAGTTTACCTACCGTAACCCGGCTGAAAATGCTCCAAACTAATTTTCATCTAGATAATCAAAATCAGGAAGCAAAGAACTTTCAGAAAAGTACCCACAAGCCCTGGTTCTAAAAATTCAGTTTTGGGCTCTTTTTGTGCTCCGCGAGCTCCAAAATGCTCCAAAACGGAACACTTCAGAATATAGGCTTGTGGGTACTTTTCTGAACTGTCTTGTCCTTCTAATTCCAAATATCCGAAAATTTTTGAGTTTGGACCAACATTGATCAAGTTACGGTAGAAAGTGTATTTTCGTGGCGGGACCAAAAAACCAAAAATTTAAAGTTACAGTAACCTAGTCATGATTATACTCATTTCAAAGCTCTTGACTCCCCAATTCCAAAAATGAATGTTTCAATAAGTTTGGAGCAAAACTGACTGGGTTACGGTAGTTTTTATGTTTTCGTGGTGAGACCCAAGTGCTCAAAAACCGAAATTTTTTCAAACCTAGTCATGATTATACTCTTTTGAACCGCCTTGACGAGCTGATTCTGAAAATACAATCAGAATTCGATTTGAACTAAAATTGACCGAGTTACGGTAGTTTTTGTATTTTCGTGGTGAGACCCAAGTGCTCTAAATCCAAAATTTCTGCAAACCTAGTAATGATTATACTCTTTCGAACTGTCTTGACGAGCTGATTCTAGAAATACGATCAAAATTTTATTTGAACGAAATTTGACCGAGTTACGGTAGTTTTTGTATTTTCGTGGTGGGACCCTAGAGGCCCAAAATTCAAAATTTTCTAAACATAGTCATGATTATACTTTTCTGAAAGCTCTCAACCTTCTAAATCCGATTTTCCTGCTCTCATACCACAATTCCTATTTTCACTTCTTCCAGACCTCAATCTCCGTGACCCCCACCCACTTGCAACTGTCTCCAGACTCTCTAAAATCCCTTCGACTCCTGGGAATGACTCTAAAGAATCCAGATGGTTCCTCAAAACTTCATTTCTTAATTCGCTTGATTTCCTCTCCAAAATACCTGGAAACCCAAGAGAAACTAGCCGCCCGTCCTGTCTACCCCTCCCCCTGGTCCCATGAGTCCCCGGAGATCCACGTGGCACTCCAGGAGGAATTGGCACCTGGCCAAGTGATTGGAGTTTATCCGGCAGTTTCCCGAAAGAATATATCATATATTTCGAAAGAAATCCAAGTGAATGGACCAATGAAAGAGGCATTCGAATTTAATGAGACGACTGGAGAATTGAAAATTCGACAGAGAATTGATTATGAGAGTCTAGATGATGGACAAAGGGAATTCAATTTAACACTGGAATCCGGAGAAGAAGAGGGATTTAAGAGTCAAGCGATTCTAATGATGAAAGTGATAGATGTGGATGATAATTCTCCCGTTGTTGAGATGGATGGGGTTGAAGAGGTGAGTCTTGTGAAATCATGGAGTTTGTAGTTTGTAGTTTTTGTAGTCTTTGTAGTAATTGTAGTCTATACAGTGCTATAATGTTCAGATAGTGTCTACATCGTTGTAACCCGAATATTATAGGTTCTTAACTTTCATCGATTTATTTGTAATTTTTGTAGTCTTTGTAGTCTTTGTAGTTTTTGTAGTTTTTGTAGTTTTTGTAGTCTTTGTAGTTTTTGTAGTCTTTGTAGTTCCCCCCCCCCCCCAAAAGGTTCAGTACGTTGAATATACGTTTAGACTACAAAGACTACAAAGACTACAAACTACAAATTACAAACTACAAACTACAAACTGCAAGGACTACAAAAACTACAAAAACTACAAAAAATTTAAAAAAATTTTAAAAATTTTAAAATTTAAAAAAAAATTAAATTTTTAAAAATTAAAAAATTAAAACAAATAAATAATAAACTACAAAACCCCTTTCCAAACCCTTCATTCTTTCAGATATCCATCCCCGAAAACCTTCCGGCTGGCACCAAAATAACAGAATTAAAAGTGACAGATCCAGATGGTTCAGATGAGTATACTGTAGCCCTCGAAGGAGAGAGGAACAAAAATTTCCGAGCCAATATTGTGAGTTTTCCTGGGAATCTTCGAGAAAATCCATTTTTCAGCAGGGATGTGCGTAAAATTTTTTTTTCGTAAATTTTTTTTCGTAAATTTTTTTTTCGTAAATTTTTTTTCGTAAATTTTTTTTTCGTAAAAATGTTTTTTCGTAAAAATGTTTTTTCGTAAAAATGTTTTTTCGTAAAAATGTTTTTTCGTAAAAATTTCTAAAATCATAAAATTTTACGAAATCAACCCTCGTAAAATCGAAAATCCGGAAAATTCGTAAACTACAGTAGAGGCTGAAATATTCGATTCTTTTGAAGCGAAATTTTTTTCTAAAAAATTTCGAAATTTTGATTTTCTCAAGAAAAGATGAATCTCACCGTACCAAAATTCGATCTATCTTTTTTTAAACGATTTTACGGAAATTTTTTTTACGAATTCATAAAGTAGAAATTTTACGAAAAAAGGGCCGTAAAACCGTAAAATTCGTAAAAACACCCCTATTTTTCAGACCTCTTCCGGTATCCTATCCATATTTATCGCCGAAAATGCCAAAATCGATCGGGAAATATCTGATTCTGAGGTTCTTCTCATCAGAATCTCTGATAAATCAGGGAATTCCGAACGGATTCTTCTCCCAATTCGAATCCTGGATGTCAATGATAATTCTCCGGTTTTCGATCAAAAAATGAATGAAGTGGAGGTGATGGAGGATTGGCCACGTGGAATTGTCATCGATAGAATTCATGCGATGGATTCAGATGACCAGGGACCATCTTCTGATGTCTCCTATCGAATTCTGAAATCAGAAGACCTCCCAGATGTCATTTCTATTAATTCGACTACCGGAATAGTCCACGTGGCAGGAGATTTATGGGGATTAGGAAGAGAGACTCCTTATAAATTCCAAGTGATCGCTGAGGATTCAGGAGCTCCTTCATTGAATTCCACATCGATTTTGAGTCTGAGAATAAGGAATAAGGAGGATGTTATCACTGAAGAAAGTGTGGAGTTTTTGGAACCAAAGACTGGAGCAGAGATCAAGGTTAAAGAGGTTAGTAGGTTTTTTTTACAGCGATTTTTAATTTAAATTCGAGAAAGATCGAGAAAATAAAAAAAGGAGGAAAAATTATTGAAAAAAATTTTTTTTTTGGTCAAAAAGGCATTTTTTTTCAAAATTTTCAAAATTTCAAACTTAAGAGATTACAGTTAAAGAAGTCAGTTTGTTTTTTTTTTGACAGCGATTTTGAATTCATTTTTGAGGAAGATCGAGAAAATAAAAAAAGGGAAAAAATTTTTGAAAAATTTTTTTTTGTGGTCAAAAAAGTCATTTTTCAAAATTTTTTTTGAAATTTTCAAACTACCGTAATCTCGTCAAAACTCCTCCAAACTAAATTTCATTTGAATATTCAAAATCAGGAAGTCATGAGCTTTCAAAAAAGTACCCACAAGCCCTGGTTTCAGAAATTTCGGTTTTGGCTCTTTTGTGCTCTTCCAGGGCTCCAAATGCTCCAAGTGCTCCGAACTCGAGTTGTCTTGGAACTAGGGCTTGTGGGTACTTTTCTGAAAGCTCCTGACTAGCTGATTCTGAATTTTTTAAAAGAAATCCAAATTTTTAATTTTTTGCTCAAAAGCCTATTTTGAGCTCCCTCTAAAACTACCGTAACCCAGTCAATTTTGCTCCAAAACTAATTTTATCTAGATATTCGGATTCAGGGAGTCAAGAACTAACAAAAAAGTACCCACAAGCCCTGGTTCCACAAATTTCAGTTTTGTGCTCTTCCAGGGCTCCGCGAGCTCCAAAATGCTCAAAAACCATAATTTTTCAAACCTAGTCATGATTATACTCTTTCAAACCGCCTTGACAAGCTGATTCTAAAAATAAAAGTTTCAATAAGTTTGGAGCAAAACTGACTGGGTTACGGTAGTTTTTGTGTTTTCGTGGTGGGACCCAAGAGGCCCAAAATTCAAAATTCTTCAAACCTAGTCATGATTATACTTTTTCGAACCGTCTTGACCTCCTGAATCCAAAAATCCATCTCACTTCCTTTTATCTCTTCAGAATCTCCCTCTGGACACAAAAATCCTGACAGTGAAAGCAGATCTACGTGGAATTCCATCGAAAACTCATGGAAAACTGGTGTATTCAATGAAAGATCTTCTGAATTCAGAGAAAGAGCCTTCTTTTGCAATTGATAAGGATTCTGGAGATGTTTTTGTGGTGAAATCCATCGATTATGAGACGATTAAAGAGTATACGGTTAGTTTCTATAATAGGCTTCGCCCACTTCCTGAACATAAGGGAAAGAAGCCCTCATTTTTATTTTTTTGACATTATTTTCCACATTTTCGTCGTTTTTTCCTCTTCCTTTTTTTCCTCTAATACGTGTTCTATTGACTCTTCAGATCATCTACGTAAACCATTGAAACGGGGGGAAACCAGTGTGTTCTTCTCGAGACAGAGAATGTAAATATCTTCTTTCATTTGTGAGTAGTATAAACTGAAAAATGTGTGTAGTTACAGTAATCCCCTACCGTAATCTAGGCCTTTAAATCCGTAAAATTGTGAAAAAACAAAAAAAAATTTTTTTGATTTTTTGAATAACCTATACTATAGGCTTACCGGAGGAGGGGGCTAGTTAGGCTGAAAACCGAGGGCAGCAGAAATAAGTTCAAGGACATAAAAAACCTTAGAAAAGACTCTAATTTTATTTTCTGAAAAGCCTGTAAACCCGTTTGAAAAAAAATTTTGAAAAAAAAACGAAAAAAAATGTATTGCGGTAAATTTTTTGTGGGTAGACCAGGTACCCGAAAATCCAAAAATTTCAAACCTAGTCATGATTGTACTCATCTGAACCCCCTTGATCTCCCAAATTCAAAAATCCAATCAAAATTAATTTTGGAGCAAAGCCCATCGAGATACGGTAGTTTTCTTATTTTCGTGGTGGGACCCAAAGGTCCAAAATTAAAATTTTTTCAAACCTAGTCATGATTATACTCATTTAAAAGCTCTTCACTTGCTTATTTCAAAAATACAAGTTTCGATTGATTTAGAGCAAAATTGACTAGATTACGGTAGTTTTAATATTTTCGTTGCGAGACCCAGAGGCCCAAAATTCAAAATTTTTCAAAATAGTCATGATTATACTTTTCTGAAAGCTCTTGGCTAGCTGAATTTAAATATCTAGGTATAAATCGGATAGGACTACTTTTCGAGGGGTTACGGTAGTTTCAGGAAAAACCCAAAATTCTGAAATTCCGGAATAAGTTGAAATACGCCGTGACTATACTTTTCTGAACCGGAATGACTTCCTGAAACCGAGAAACGCACTTAAAATAGTCAAAATTTAAATTTGAGAGTGGAAAAGCCCTAAAACTTTCCTAAATTTCGGAATTTTCGGAAATTCGAAAAAAAATTTTTTTCGGAAATTAAAAATTTTTTTTTTTGGATATTTGAAAAAAAAACCATATTCCAAAAAATAGTGATTCCAAATTCCATACAAATAAGTAAAAAAGTGTCTAGAAACTCATTGAACTGAGTAATCCTTCAGTTCAAAAAAAGTAGACACCTGTACCAAGGTAAACTTCGAAACTCTAATCCTATTGTGTCATCTCATTGTCACTTCCCCTATCCGCCCACTCAAAACCTCTTAAACCCTACCAAAAGAGAGAGACATGGACTAAGGTCATCCTTCTTTTTCCACACATCATTTCCTTCCTATTTATTCGGGTTTTGACCAGAGGAAAGGTGTCTTAAGACACTCCAGATTCAATTCCGCATGATTCCTTCTAAACCAAAAGCAAACACCCGTTTGTTTTTCATTCTTTTCGCCTCATTCTTTGTCTGTTTTGACTGATAACAGCACCCCTTTATGTGTCAATTATAATCAATTAGTAGACACTTTCTCTGTTTCCTTGCTTTTACTTGGTTACTTTAGGGAACTGAGTTGAGGGGTATATCTCGATTTTGACTAGAATTACCGTATCTCGGTTACTGTAAAAGCTATCAAAAAAGTGTCAACTATTAAATTGCTCAGCTTAAAAAGAGCTATATTTTGTTAGTTAACATTTTTTTGGTAGCTGCTTTGGGAAGCGAGATATATCATTTTTTCCCAGATTCTTCTAAGCTGGCCCAAAAATTAGTTTACAGCAGAGATAGGAGAAAATTGTCAAGTTGCTCAGCTTAAAAATAGTTATATTTTATTAATCGATATTTTTTTGATTCATATGACTGCTATTGGAATAATATTCAGTATATTATACAGTATAAGTATAGTTTTATACTGTTTCAAACTAGATGTACTCATGGATAAAATCATATGAGGTTCAGAAAAACCGGCATAACTTCCGAACCAATTACCTAGTCAAAAAAGTTTTAATTAAAAAGTTGCTCAGCTTAAAATTTTAGGTTTTTTTAGTTGACAATTTTTTCTAACTATATTGGTTCCCGAGATAATGACGCTCAAAGTTAGAAAACCCACAAGCAAAAAGGGAAGATTCTGTGGGATTCTGTGGGTTTCTGTGGGAGGGTACCCCACTTCAAACTCTTATATCTCCCAATCCGTTAGAGCTATCAAAAAACTTTTACCTAATAAAATACGCAAAATTTAAAGCTGAGCAACTTCCTAGTTAACTATTTTTTTCTAGCTCTTTCCATTTTTAGGATAGACCCTTTTTTCTAAATCATCAATATGACTCGAATTCTTACTTTTTCTCATAAAAAAGTTCTAGTTGGTTTTTTACCTAGTTTTGGACTGTTTAAGCTAGCTAGTCTTACCTTTATCAACTTCTAAATGTCTTAAAACTGATTTTTTATCACGTATAACCTACAGTATCCCATATTGCTCAGGCTCCAACTGGATTTTTGACTTCAAGCTTTATAGAAACTAGTGTTAAAACTTCCCTCCCTATTCTAAAACCAAAACTTTTTTTTTGCAACTTTCCCGTCTCCTCGTAAACTTACAAAATAAGCCGTTCGTGTTTACGACATTCCCTTCTTCTTCTTCCACACCAATGTCAATATTGATAGCCTTAGGTCATAGGCTATAAATGTGGAGGTTTTTGTTAGGAGAAGAGAGGTGTTTGTGATAATATTGACTCATCCCCCATTTTCGAATAGTATACTATGGTGTGGAGACAAAAAAGGAAGAGATTGCTCATTCTTAGTTTTCGTTGGAGGAGGTCTTCAAGTCAAACATTGCTCAGTTTTAGTCCAAAACTCCCAAAAAATCATTTTTCCAGCAGGTTCCAGCTAGATTGCTCATTCTTAATATGCAGTTTAATTGATTCCAGTTGAATTGCTCAGTCTTAACCCTTCAGAACCCCCATAAAACCATTTTTTCAGCAGGTTTCAGCTAGATTGCTCATTCTTAGTTTTTTCTTCCAAAGGAACACCCCCACCTGAGACAGGTAGACCTATTGCTCATAAGTGTTTATTTAGACTGCGGATCATTTTCTGTTTTTTCTCCGATGCTTCACACATTTCTACCAGACTTTCGAAAAAAAACCTGTATAAGTGTGACGTGGCAATTTTTGTTTTCTTCCAACCAAAAAAATCATCATCCGGATGTCATCAAATTGGAACACCTATCACTCTTTTTTTGACGTCCATTCTCACTAATTCCATTTGTCACTTCCATTCCCTCTTCAAACACCTTTTTCGGGTGACCTATATTTTGTTCCTATGCCCTACAGTAACCCATACAGTAACCCAAAAACCTGTTTTTGACTGGATTTTTAGAATCAGGGAGTCAAGAGCTTTTAAATGAGTATAATCATGATTAGGTTTGATTTTTCAAGCATTTTGAAGCACTTCGGGCACACCACGAAAATACAAAAACTACCGTAATCCAGTCAGTTTTATTCCAAACAGATTGAAACTCATATTTTTAAAATCAGCTGGTCAAGAGCTTTAAAATGAATATAATCATGACTAGGTTTGAAGGATTTTTAGTTTTCGAGTACTTGGGTCTCATCAAGAAAATACAAAAACTACCGTAATTCAATCAGTTTTCCTTCAAACTCGCCGAAACTCATACTTTTTGAATCAGCAGATCGAGAGCTTTGAAATGAGTATAATGATGACTAGGTTTCAAGAATTTTAATTTTTGGGCCTTTCAACCCCCCATGTTGGGTACCCGCTAAAACTTAAAATTTCAAACCTATGCTTGATTATATTTTTCTTGAAGCTTCTGTGGCTTTGAACACAAAAACCAAACTAAAAACTAAAATTGAGCATTTCCCCCCGGGTTACGATACTTTGGGACCGAGTTTTGGAGCATGAGCCGAAAAATCTCAAAAATAGCCCAAAACTGAAATCTCTGAAACCAGGGCTTGTGGGTACTTTTCTGAAAGCTCTTGACTTCCTGAATCTAATTATCTAGTTTAAATTAGTTTTCGTGAAGTTTAGACCGGGGTACGGTAGTTACAAAAATTTCAAAAATTTGAAAATTGACTGTTTTGGAAAAAAACTCATTTTTCTTGCCTTTTCTCATTCTTTGATCTTTCTCCTACTTATTGTTAATATAAACTTGACTTTCTGAGTACAGATATCTAGCTCGAATTAAACTTCATAAATTTTTGGTCTGGTTACGGTAATTAAAATTTTTCGAAATTTTGAAAAATCACTTTTTTGAAAAAAAAAATTTCGAACTCATTTTTTCCGCTTATTTCTTTTTTCTCATTCTTTGATCTTTCTCCAACTTATTGTTAGTATAAACTCCCAAAAAAAAAGTTGCAGTTTCCTCCTCTCCCAGTGCCTTCCTCCTTCCTGCCTGCCGATAAAACCAAATAAAGAGCTGCTGCCGGAGAAGGTCTTTTTTTCCCATATAGGTATGTTCTCTCTCTTGTTGTCTGTACATATACACGTTGTTCCTCTTCCTCTCTTCTGCCTGTCAACTACTTCAAAATGGGGGAAAAACCGGGGAGGAAAAGGGGAATTAAATCAAACACTTGAAACACACCACCAGAATGTTCGATAGAAGAATAGAAGAAGAAGAAGTATATGGTAGTTGAAACATTTTACCACTTTTTTTGAGAGGGTGAACGCAACGGTTTAGGTTACAATATTTTATTCTGAAAAATTGAGAAAAAACTTTTTTTGAAAAAAAAATTTTTTTGGGCCACAGTTTCATTTTCACCGAAAAATTGGCAATGGCCTAGAAACCCAAAATTTGGAATTCCCGGTCATATAATAAGATTATCCAAAAAATCTAGTTTTTCTGAATACATTGGTTTTTTCAGAATTCAAAAATCTCGTTTTTAAGCCAAGTTACAGCAATTTGAAGGTGGTGGCCTAGAAAACCATATTTAGGCATTTCTAGGCCACCAAAATATTTTTCGATAGAGCTAAACTTAAGCTATCTGAACAGTTTTCAAAACTCAAAAAAATCAATTTCAAGCGGAGTTACAGCGATTTGAAGTTTCTTCATGGCTATTTATGGCCTAACTTTTGGTTTTCTAGGCCACCAAACTTCAAATCGCTGTAACTTTGCTCAATTTTTAAAGTTTTAAATTCTAAAAACTGTCTCAGATAGCTGAGGGTTGGCTTTATCGAATCATCTACTGATGGCCTAGGTTTTTCCAATTTTTGGTTTTCTAGGCCACCAACTTCAAATCGATGTAACTTGGCTCTAAAAAGAGATTTTCGAGATTTGAAAAAAGCCACAGACTCCTTACATTTTGCGCTTTCGATTGATATAAAACGTGGCCTAACTTTCCCGAGAGTGGGTTTCCTAGGCCATCACTTTCAAATCTGTGTAAACCCGTAAATCGGTTAAAAATCAAAAATTCTTAAAAATTCAAAAAGTTCTCTGAAGTCTTCTAGCCGCTTCGATTAGTCATTTTCTTGTTTCATTCTACGTGTTTCAATCCATTAAACCTTCCTAATCCTCCTCCCCCTTTCCCGTTCACAAAACGCCGTGTTCCGCCTATTTGACTTCCCATCGGAAATCCGAACATCTTTTGATTTGTTACCTCTTTTCCTTTTCTTCTTTTTCTCTTTTTTCTCTTTTTCCGGAACGACTGAAAAAAGAAGAAGAAGAAGTCACCCATTTCCCCAATGAAAGTATACATTTCTCTCTCTCCTCTGTAACTAGTCTAGGTATAGGTTTCTTTTGAAAATGAATGAGAAGGTGGCAACAATGGAAAGTTCCAGTCATACTAGACTCCAGAAGAATATTCTAGAAATCTTTGACTCGAAAAATTACCCCCGGAACTTTTTTTTCCAGAAAAAAATTGTTTTTTATTTTTCAAAAAATTTCCAAAATTCTGATTTTTAAAAATTTTTCAAAGTTTTTCGAAAATTTTAAAATCCAATTTTTTAGCCTCAAGCTACATTTTCTAATATTTCTAGCTACTTTTCCTAGAATCAGCTCGCTTTCCCCGTTCAGAATAGTATAATCAAGACCCATTTTGATTTTTTCAATTTTTTTAAAATTCGGCTCCCTCAAACTACCGTAATCTTCTTCTAACTGCCCCAAATCAATTTCCAGTTAAATATTTGAAATCAGCCGGTTGAGCGCTTTCAAAAGAGTATAATCATGACTAGGTTTCAAAAACTTTCAAATTTTCGGTTTTTGGTACCCACTTCGAAAATGCAAAAACTAACGTAACTCGGTGGATTTTGCTTCAAAAAATTTTTTGATTAGATTTTTGGAATCAGGGAAATTGGGCGGTTCAGATAAGTATAATCAAGCCTAGGTTTCAAAATTTCGAAGATGAGGCCCAAATTCTGGGGGTACCCCACTCTGTACAGTACCCTAACTAATTTTAACGCTTTTTAAGGGGTGAGTCTGGATGTTTGTTTTTTCATGAATGTAACTGTTTATGCCTTTCGATACTCGCGAGAGGAAAAAAAAATAAATTTGCATACCCCTCTCCTCCCTACCGACCGCCCGTGTGTAGTACATGTACTGAATACTCCCCCCTTACTACACATGACTCATCTGGAGACAGTTCTTCGATCATCGAACTTTCCCTACTACAATGTTTCCATTTTCTTTCAAAAATTAGTGAGCGAATGGAGGTTTTTTAACGGGAAAAGTACACGCTGCCATTGTTGTTCTCTCTCTCTCTCTCTCTCTCTCTCTCTCTCTCTCTCTCTCTCTCTCTCTTTACCATCTCGAAAACAATTATCAAATCGTCTTCCGCCTCAATTGACAGTTTTCTCACCTCTCTCTCTGTCTACATTCCCTTTTTTTTTCGAAGGATGCGTTCACTTTTTTGGAGAACAAAAACCCTGCCCCGCGATTTTGAGGTTTCCCGTTTTGATTCTATGGGGAAATTAACTAGGTATTTGAATTCAGCTCATTTTTCTGGTTCAAATGACTATAAATGCACCTGGGATTTTTTCACCTACTGAACTGGGAAGGGTCCCTTATGGAGGGGTCCCAAAGTACCGTAACCCGGGGGAAAATGCTCAAAATTGATTTTAACTCTGATTTTTGAATTCAGGGCGTCAAAAGCTTCCAGAAAAGTATAAACAAGCTTAGGTTTAAAATTTCAAGTTTTAGCGGGTACGGTACCCACATGGGGGCTAAACGGCCCAAAATCAAAATTCTCAAAAACCTAGTCATGATTATACTCATTTGAAAGCTCTTGACGTCCCGGGTTCAAAAAACAAAGAATTTTCTATTTTGGGCCTAAATCAAGTGGGATACGGTATTTTTGAGAATTTCGAATTTCGCTGTAAGACCCGAAAATTCGAATTTTTTGAAACCCAGTCATAATTATACTTTTCTGAACCGTCTTGACGCCCTGATTCTTAATTTCGTAACCGGAGCACTTCCCGAATTCATTTTCCCAGAAAAATCCTCAAAAACCCTCCAGGAACCCTAATGCTTAAAAAAATGGGATACATGTGTAGACCGCCCATAGAGACGGATGTGTGTGTGTACTATCCCTTAATCATGCCTCTTGCTTCTTCGCCTTCTCGAAGATGCAATAGAAACAAACAAAAGAGTGTCCGCGTGGAAAAAGAGATATCTCAAGTGTATATCAACGGGGAAGGGGAGCCGCCTCTTCCAACACATACTTTCTTTTACAAAAAATCATTTTTCTCTCTTTTTCTTTTTCTTTTTTTCCAAAGAATCTTGAAATTGATAGTACATTACTTATTTTCAGTTTTGTTTGCTTTCGGTTTTGGCAAAAAATTTTTTTTCAAAAAATTCAAAAAAAGTTTTGTGAAAAACTACCGTAGCCCATCTGAAAATGGCTCAAGCTAAATTTTAGTAACATTTTCTAATTCAGCTAATTAAGAGCTTTCAAACGAGTATAATCATGACTAGGTTTAAAATTTTTGAATTTTTGGGCTTTGGGTCCCACCACGAAAACACAAAAACTACCGTATCTTGGTGGGTTTCGCTTCAAAATAAATTTCGATTAGATTTTCGAAACCAGCATATTTGGGCGGTTCAAACGAGTATAATCATGACTGGGTTCTGAAATTTTCAAAATTTTCGGTTCTTGGGTCTCACCACGAAAATACAAAAATTATCGTATCTTGGTGGGTTTTGCTGCAAAAAAAAATTTCAATTGAATTTTCGGATTCAGGAGATTCAGGCGGTTCAAAAAAGTACCCACAAGCCCGGGTTTCGAAATTTTAGATTTTTTGAAAAATCTGCGAAAAATTCTGAAAATTCTAAATTTTTTTTTTTTTTGATTTTTTTGAAAAAATCAAAAATCCAAAACTCTTGAATTTCCAATTCCAAACTGGAAAACCGTAATTTCGTTTCAAAAATCCTTCTCTCCCCAATGCCATTCATGTTTTCTTCCACGTCACTGACCCCCCTTTCCAATTTCATAACTTTTCATTATTATGTGTTTCTCTCTGCTTCTCTAACCTCTCTCTCTCTCTCTCTTGTCTCCCGGTTTTTCGGAAATGGTTATGCAATTTAGAGAAAAAGCAAATTTCTAAAAGAAAAATTTTTTTTGTTTTTGAAAAAAAATTTTTTTCTCAAGACCAAGTACCTAGGAGACCCCTATCAACTATGGGAAAATAAAACAAAAAAGAAGAAAAACCAAAAATTTTTGTCAGCTTTTTTCTTTATTCTGCCGTTTTCAGACCCTAAAAATTCCAATTTTAAGCCGAGATACAGCGATTTGAAGTTGGTGGCCTAGAAAACCAAATTTCTGGGAAACCTTGGCCATCAATATATAATTCGATAGAACTAGGCCTCAGTCATTTGAGACAGTTTTCAAAACCCTAAAAAGTTAATTTTTGGACAAGTTACAGCATTTTTAAGTCAATGGCCTAGAAATCCAAACTTCGGCCACCAATTCAGACATTCAAAATTAAAAAACGCTGTAACTCCGTTGAAAATAGATATTTTTGAGTTCTGATAATTGTTCCAAATAGCTTAGGCTTAGCTCTATCAAATGATTTATTGATGGCCTAGGTTCCTCGAAAATTTGTTTTTCTAGGCCACCAACTTCAAATCGCTGTAACTCCCCTTAAAACAGGAATTTAAACATTCTAAAAGCGCCAAGAGTCTTGGGGAGACTTGCTGAATATATTGGTGGCCTAACTTTAAAATTCCTAGGCCACCTATATTTTCTAGGCCACAGAGTTCTCTAGGTCATTAGGAGTGTCTTGTCATATCATATGATTCGATTTCTATTTACTTTCTCCTCTCTAATGATTCCATCACCCGTTCCCTGCCTTTCTATCAATTACATTCCCCCCTTTCTTCTTCTCTTCCACTTCAAAATCATCCATCTACAAGAACTTGCTCATTCTTATATATAACTTGTCTCTCTTCTCGAACATTCAGATCTATTCGAAAGGGGCGGAAAAGAACTCTATCTTATCACAGATCCCTTTATCCCTGAGAAAGAAGTGTGATAGACTCTTGTTCTTCGAGGAGTCCACTTCGCTTCTTTCTCCCTTCTCCCCCCGACGACGGTCTGAAGAGAACAAGAGACTCCCTATTTAAAAGTAAAGAGCACTTATTACTACTTTCACATTATTATTTTTTTACTTGCACCACACTGGTATGTTTTGCATCACTTTGTAGAACTTAGTCTCACCTACACAAATCTTCTTTTAGAATCCAAAAATTTCGATTTTGAGCAGAGTTATAGCGTTTTGAAGTTGGTGGCCTAGAAAATTACAATTTTGGATTTCCAGGCCACGGATTTCAAAGTTGATAGAACTAAACCTCGAGGTCATTTTACACTTTTCAGAACGCAGAAACCTCTTTTTTAAGCGAAGTTACAGCGATTTTAAGTCTGTGGCCTAGAAAATCAGAATTTTGGATTTCTAGGCCATGAATATCTGGGCTGATAGAATTTTATTTGAAGTTTATTTTGCACTTTCCAGAACTCAAAAACCTCTATTTTAAGCCAAGTTACAGCAATTCAAAGTTGGCGGCCTAGGAAATCCAAAGTTAGGCCACCAATTTCAGAAGACAAATTTTAAAACCGCTGTAACTCCGCTTGAAATTGATAGTTTTGAGTTCTGAAAACTGCTCCAGGCAGCTTAGGATTAGCTCTATCGAATAAAAATATTTGTGGCCTAAAAATCCCTGAATTTGGTTTTCTAGGCCACCAACTTCAGATCGCTGTAACTCGTCTCAGAAAAGAGATTTTTGGGTTTTGAAAAAACCATTAAACTTGTTAGGAAAAGTTGTATAGCTAAATAATTTGGTGGCCTAGGTTTTCTAGAAGTTTGGTTTTCTAGGCCACCAGCTGAAAAAGCTGTTTCAAGGGGTTTTTTCCCATGGGGCACGTGTGCCCAAACACATTAAATAAGGCCATTTATGAGAGACGTCAACACTTTCGATTCTTCTCTGAACAAACACTCTTCTCTCTCTCTCTCTCTCTCTCTCTCTCTCTCTCTCTCATTCAGTTCCTTCCCACCAATTATACATTCTAATAACTAATTGTTTGTGTTTCTTCTCAGAAACCATTTGTTCTTCAGTAGTAGAAAAAGAAGAAGACAGTTATACATATCATATCTAGATCCTCTATCCCCTCCAATTAGCCCCCCCCCCCCTTGTCCATTCATTTTTCCGTGTTGTTGTCCACCAGATGGGCGGTGTCTATACAACATTCCGGATTGTTTGTATGGGGTGTTACTTCTGCCATCCGATAGATATACCAGTCTCTCTCTCTCTCTCTCTCTCTCTCTCTCTCTCTCTCTCTCTCTCTCTCTCATATTGACGGCATTGTCACACCTTCATTATTTCTTTAGATTCATCTCTTTTTCGGGATTCCCTCTCAGCTAGAACTCCGTTTTTCTAAAATTGAAGATGGTGGCCTAGAAAACCAAAATTTCTAGGCCACCTTTCATCAGCTTATAAAACAACTTTCCCCAAGTTCATTCCTTTTTTCAAAACTCAAAAATCTCTTTTCTAGGCTAAGATACAGCGATTTTAAATTGGTGGCCTAGAAAACCCAAAGCTCGGCCACCAATTTGGGCATATCAATTTTAAAACCCCTGTAACTTTGCTCTGAAAAAAGCGATTTGAATTCTGAAAAGTGTTCTAGACTCACCTGGTTCAGCTTTATTTGCTAGTATAGCCATGGCCTAGAAATCCAAAATTTTGGTTTTCTAGGCCACCACCTCAAAAACGCTCTAACTCCGCTCAAAATAGGAATTTTTGAGTTCTGAAAAATGCTAGATAAATGTGAGGCGTAGCCCAATCAGTTTTAAAAGTCATGGCCTAGAAATTCGAAAAATTTTGTATTTCTAGGCCACCACTTTGAAACTCCGCTAAAAATCGGAATTTTTGAGTTTTTCGAAACTTAGCTCTACTCAAAAAAATTTGATGGCCTAATTTTCCGGTTTTCTAGGCCACCTAGGTCCAAATCCTTAAAATTCCAAAGATCACTGTCACCAGCTAACCATCACCTAAATAGCCACCTAAATAGAAATTTCCAACAATAAGTGACCGTAATCACCACCACCTACTGTATGTATACTGTATATACTGTATATAGCCACCCAAAATCCACTTGCAACACCCCCTGGACTATTCTACCGTAACCCTACAGTATTCCATATAAAAAATGGGAAAACTCGAGAAAATCGGTCGAAGTATCCTCAAGAAGCTCTCGACAAGGGGTTCCAGCCGTCGACGAAGAGAAGAGGCCACATCGACATCTTCTGATGAGGAAACGCCGAGGGACCAAGGATTTGTCCATTCGTTTCAAGTGATACCCCCGGAAGAAGAGGAAATGACTTCAGAAGATGTTCGAATGGGATCCCCAGCTGCAAGTGATGAAGGATCAGCTGGATACGCGACAGATGACACTGCCCTAAGCTCTCTGGGACCTTTGGATATCAAAAGGGTCTCTGTTGACTATTCGGAATCCCAGGGGTATATATCGAATGCAGAGCTGTCGCCAATTCCTCGAATTGAGATTACTGTACCTCCTGACCCACCTACAGTACCTACAGTAACCATCCCGAGAATCGTTGGGGTTACTGTACCCGAAAGAACCCCTTTGTACACTAAAAAACAGGAGTATCCAAGGATAGACATCCGAAATAAGAACCATCCGATATATAAAAGTTCTCAACAATTGCATCAAAAAATCAAGGAACCGCCCATCGAAAGATCTGCCACGTTGTCGAATCTAACTGAGGAAGAGGACCCGATTGATCGATTCATGAAGTCACATATCTATAAGACCAAAATGATCACCACGGTTTTTGAGGCAAAGGATAGGGGTTTTGAGGTAATCTCTTTGGAATTTGGATTTTGAGAGAAAGTATTTAAAAATTTGAAGTCAGCAAGTCTGGGCGGTTTAGAAAAGTATAAACAAGCCCGGGTTAAAAAAAAATTTTTTTTTCGAAATTTCAAATTTTTTCTAAAATCAAAAAAAAATTTTCCAACATTTTTTTTCCTACAGTAATCCGGCAGGTTTCACTCTAAACCAGATTTTAGCTAAATTTTTGAATTCAGCTAGCCAAGAGCTTCCATTAGAGTATAATCATGACTAGGTTCTGAGCATTTTGAAATTTTGGGCCGTTTGGGTCCCGCCACGAAAATACAAAAACTACCGTATCTCGGCCCACTTTGCTCTGAATTGAATTCTGATTATTTTGTTGGGATCAGAATATTAAGGGCTTTCACTTGAGTATAATCATGACAGGGTCCCAAAAATCTTGAAATTTTGGGCATTATAGCGAATTTAGAAAATCACAAAAACAACCGTAACCCTCTGGATTTTGCTCCAAACAGAAAATCACTCTGATTTTTGGATTCAGTACGTCAGGCCGGTTCAGAAAAGTATAATCATGCCCGGGTTCTGAAATTTTTTAAAAATGAGCCGTTTTGGGCTCCGCGAGCTCCAAAATGCTCAAAATTAAAATTTTATGGAATATGGTCATGATTATACTCATTTTAAAGCTCTTGACTCCCTAAATTCAAAAATCCAAGTTAAAACTAGTTCAGACAAAAAATGACCGGGATACGGTAGTTTCGTGGTGGGGCCCAAAATTTAAAATTTTTGAAATTTTTGAAAACCTAGTCATGATTATACTTTTCTGAACCGGAAAAACGAGCTAAATTTAAATACCGTAGTCCCAACTCTCGATAAAAACCCAAAAAACCTACAGGAGATCAGTTTGGACGTTTGCTACGAGATCGATCGGTGGTTCGAGTCGAAAAACATGATGGCAGTGGCATGTGAATTGCATTGGTCGGTGCCTCGAGAGAAGAGAAGTCGACAGTTGGAGTGTAAACTCAAAGAGAAATTGTTGACGGCTTTGAGAGAGAACAATAAGAGATTACTGTACCTGAGGGGTATGGGACACGGAAAAACGCCTGTGAAGTTGGCCGAATCGAATACGGTTGAGAATATTGCAAGGGATAGGGATACCGATTCGGTTAGAGGTGAGAAGAAGGACAGATGAGGATGGCCTTACAAGCTTAATCTGAGCAATCCGAATCTTTTTTCAAAACTCAAAAATCTCTTCTCTAGGCCAAGTTACAGCTATTTGAAAGTGATGGCCTAGAAAATCCGAATTTGAGAAAGTTAGGCCATGTTGCATATCATTCAAAAGAGCTTAATCTGAGCAATCCAATACTTTTTTCATAACTCAAAAATCTCTTTTCTAGGCCAAGTTACAGCAATTTTAAGGTGATGGCCTAGAAAACCAAATATCAGGAAAACCTAGGCCATCAATATATCATTCGATAGAGCTGGACCTGAGCATTTTAAATCTGTTAGTAGATTTTATATTGCTCATTTTTGGGCTGAGTTACAGCGATTCTAAAAACTAATTCGGAGATTGGTGACCTAGAAATTGAAAAAACTCGGCCATTGACTTCAAATCACTGTAACTCGCTTCAAAATCAAGATTTTCGATTTTAGAAAAGTGCTTTGGACTTTGGAAAACAAGCTTCATCGAATGAAATACTGATGGCCTAGGTTTCCCTAAAATTTGGATTTCTAGGCCACCAACTTCAAATCGCTGTAACTTGGCTTAGAAAAGAGATTTTTGAGTTCTGAAAAAAGAAATGGATTGTGGAAAACAAGCGCTTTCAAATAATATATTGGTGGCCTAGGTTTTCCTGAAATTTGGATTTCTAGGCCACCACCTAGAAATCGCTCTAACTCGCTCCAAAATCGATTTTTTTTGATTTTGAAAAACCTTCAGGAATCTACCAACGAAGCTACACGCGTCTCCTACCGTACCTTCACAAAGAGACACCCGAATGGCACTCACAATACTGGACCCTTCAAGACCTTCACAACGACACTCCGGATGACGCCACGTCGACACTACAACCAAATCCACAGAAATTTCTTTTCGATTCGGAACCTGCCGATGTTTTGGCACGGAATTCCCTCATTTCTCTGAATATAATTGGTCTGAGCATTTTGGGAAATTCTCGGAAATCGTGTGGATCCTTGTTCCTACAGTAGTCCTTCGAAAGAGCCTACAGTAATCCTTTCATTCCGGGTGTCACTTGTGTAACTATTTTGTGTGTGAATAAATTCGTTCAAACTTCTCTTTTTTCTTTTTTTTTTTTCAAAAATTTTTTTTGAAAAAAAAATTTATTCCAGAAATTTCCCAATTTTCAGCTCCTGATCAGCGCCACAAATTCTGAAGACGACGGGGTGACGTCATCGACAATTTTGAAGATCCACGTGGAGAATTTGGATGATAATGAACCGGTTTTTAGTGAGGTAAATTCGAAAAAATCAAAAGGTGGCCTAGAAAATAAAAAAAAACGAATTTCTAGGCCATATGGTGGTGGCCTAGAAAACCAAAAATTGGAATTTCTAGGCCACTTGTGTATTTCTGGATAAAGCTTAATCTGAGCAATCCAGTACTTTTTTCAAAATTGCAAAATTTCAATTTTAGGCCGAGTTACAGTGGTTTGAAGGTGGTGGCCTAGAAAAACAAAATTTTAGATTTCTAGTTTATCAATCCCTATTTTATAAAGCTAAACCTCCGGATTATAATGCACTTTTCAGAACTCAAAAATCTCTGTTCCAAGTCGAGTTATAACAATTTGAAGTAGGTTGCCTAGAAATCCAGATCCCTGAAATTTTAGGCCACCGATAAATTTTTTGATAGAACTAAATCTCAGCTATCTGGAACATTTTTTAAAACTCAGATAGCTTCATTTAAAGCGGAGTTACAGCCATTTGAAATTTCCAATTTCTAAATTGGTGGCCGAGTTTCGGAATTCTAGGCCATCACTTTAAAATTGCTGTAACTCGGCTAGAAACAGACATTTTCAAGTTTTGAAAAGTGATTTGGATTGCTTGAATTAAACTATTTCATTTTCTATATCAAGTGGCCTAACTTTCCGGAATTTTGGTTTTCTAGGCCACCAACTTTAAATTGCTGTAACTTGGCCTAGAAAATAGATTTTTTAATTCTGAAAAGTGGAAAATAACCTGGAGGTTTAATTTTATCAATTTAAAAAATGATAGCCTAGAAATCTAAAAATTTGGTTTTCTAGGCCACCAACTTCAAATCGCTACAACTCGGCTTAAAATTGATATTTTCGAATTTTGAAAACTAAAATAGTATTGTTTCAGAGCGCTCTCCCAATATTCCAAATCCCCAGAAACACATCCATCCCTACTGCCATCGGTCGCCTAACAGCCACCGACAGGGACGCTGATCCAATCTTCTTCCACCTCCTCCCGAATTGTGGATCTCCTGAGGTCTTCAGAAACTTTTCAATAGATTCAGAATTTGGAGAGATTTCTTATCATCCGAAGATTACTGTAGATAAAGGACCAGTGGAATTATGTTTTATTGCCACGTCACACAAGGATCTGGATACGACGGAAGTGTTTTTCGATGGAGGGAAACCGAATTTCCGGAAGGTTTTAGTGGAATTTACGGAGGATTTGGAAATGAAAAAGGGAAAAGAGACTCCAGGCGATCGATCGATATCTCAAGTGGGAGATGTCCTCGATAGAATTCAGATTCCGATCACTTTGAACTCAGATTCCTCGGATTTTGAATTGAAGAATTTGCAATTTGTACCGTAAGTACCGTAATCTTACTCTGAAAATGTTTTAAAGTTGATTTTCAAATTCAGGGGGTCAAGACGGTTCAGAAAAGTATAATCATGACTAGTTTTTCAAAAATTTCGAAAAATTTTAATTTTGGGCCTAACCACGAAAATACGGTATCTCGGCTAATTTCGATCTAAACTCAATTTGAGCTAGATTTTTGAATTCAGCTTGCCGAGAGCTTTTAAAAAACTATAAACAAGCCTAGGTTCCAAAAATTTTCAAATTTTGTGTCTCACCACGAAAAATTTGGGTCCTGTCGCGAAAATACAAAAACTACCGTATTTCGATGAATTTTGCTTTGATAGGAATATTGATTACATTTTTGAACTCGAGACGTCAAGACGGTTCAGAAAAGTATAACCATGACTAGGTTTTCATAAATTTCGAAAATTTTAAATTTTGGGCCTCATCACGAAAATACAGTATCCCGGTCAATTTTGGCCCAAACTGAATTCTACGTGGTTTTTTGAGTTCAGGGAGTTGAGAACTTTGAAATGAGTATAATCATGACCATATTTCGTAAAACTTGAATTTTGAGCATTTTGGTGCTCGCGGAGCCCAAAACGGCTCATTTTCAAAAATTCTCAGAACCTAGGCATGATTATACTTTTCTGAACCGTCTTGACGCCCTGAATTCAGAAATCCAAGTGGTTTTTGTTTTGGAGCAAAATTCAGTGGGTTACGGTTGTTTTTGTATCTTCGTGGCGGGACCAAAGGGCCAAAAATTCAAAATTTTTCGGAATCCTATCATGATTATACTTTTCTGAACCGTCTCAACGCGCTAATTCCGAATATTTAGTTCATTTCTGCTCACAACTAAAATTTATTAAAAATTTTCCGAAAAAACCTTTTTTGGGACGAAAAAAAACCGAAAAAAAAATTTTCAGAGCGAATTACGAATTGGGAAGAGATATGATCTCTCCAGAAGGAGCAGTTGAATTAAACAAAAAAACTGGAGAAATTGTGGCAAATGGGAAGATTCTGGACACTCCACAAGGAATTTATACAGCTGAAATTGAGAGAGAAGGAGGATTATCAGTGAAACAGGTAAGCCCTCATAACTCCGCCCCTTTTGCTCCAATCAAAAAACTTTCAACTGATAAAATGTTCAGAATTTTAAACTGAGCAATTTTCTAGTTGACTTCTAAACCGTATCTCTTTTAGTTTAAAAGTTACGCCCCTTTTTCCAGCTACACCATATTCGCAACGATCGAAAACTGCGTTATGTGTTGTCAATGTCGAGGAATGAGTATGGAGCGAATTCCGAGAAATTCAGAAGACAAATCCTTGAAGCAATTGGAAAAGACGATGAAAAGGCAAGGAAACAATTGGAGATTCATTTCGATGAACCCAAAGCTGATAGGAAAAACGCCACGTGGTAAGCGGGTTGGGGTTTTTTGGATTTTTTGGGTCTTTCCTGGATTTTTTTGGATTTTTCGGATTTTTTTGATTTTTTGAAATTTCCGAAGGTTTTGAATTTGATACCTGAATTTATCTCGCTGAGAGCTTTCAAAAAAGTATAATCATGATAGGGTTCTGACAATTCCAAATTTTGGGGGGGTCTTGGGTCCCGCCACGAAAATACAAAAACTACCGTATCTCGGCATTTTCTGCTCTGAGATAAAATCCAATCAATTTTTTGGAATCAGGATATTAAGAGCTTTTATTTGAGTATAATCATGACTGGGTCCCAAAAATTTTTTTTATTTTGGGCCCTTCGGATATCAAAAATCACAAGAACTACCGTAACTCTTCGGAATTTGCTCCAAAACAAAAACTAAATAGAAATTCGGATTCAGGGCGTTGAGACGGTTCAGAAAAGTATAATCATGCCTAAGTTCTGAAAAATTTTGAAAATGAGCCGTTTTGGGCTCCACGAGCTCCAAAATGCTCAAAATTCAAATTTCTTGGAATATGGTCATGATTATACTTTTTTTAAAGCTCTAGACTCCCTGAATTCAAAAATCAAGCTTAAAATCAGTTTGGACTAAAAATAACCGGGATACGGTAGTTTCGTGGTGAGGCCTAAAATTTAAAACTTTCAAAATTTTCAAAAATCTAGTCATGATTATACTTTTCTGAACCGTCTTGATGCCCTGAATTGAAATGTCAAAATGGTTTTCCGTTTGGAGCAAAATCCAGAGGGTTACGGTAGTTTTTGTGATTTTCGAAATCCGCTATAAGGCTAAAAATTTCAAAATTTTTGAGCTGATTCTGAAAAAAAAATTGAAAGAAGGTACCTATGCTACAAATAAAAAAATTTTTCCAGGACCTCCGTATGTTTCTATTTAACCCGTGACAATGCAATTCTCGATGAGAAGCAATCAATCGCCCTAATCTCACCTTCAAACGGACACATCTCAAAACTTCATCACATATTCCGTGTCCAAAACGTGGATTCTTGTGCTCCAAGACTTGCCACGTCATCAGAATCCTCTTCCTCCACTTCTGATATTCCGATGAACACCCTTATCTTAATTGCAGTCGTTGGTCTTCTCATCATCGCCCTTTTGGCTCTTCTTGTCTTTGTCTGTTGTGTTTCCAGATATCAGAGATATTTGAAACAGAAAACTGATCGAATGAGGTGTAATTCGAGTGCCGGAAGTTATTATAAATCGCCGAATTTGATTCCGCCACCGCCTCCCGGATATATGTAAGTATCCTAGGTCCCTTTTTTTCCAAAATTTTTTTTTCAAAGTTCAAAAAAAGTCGATTCTGAGTCAAGTTACAGCGATTTTAATTTGGTGGCCTAGAAAACCAAATTTCTGAGAAAACTAGGCCACCAATATATTTTTGATAAAACTTAATATGAGCAATCCGAACCACTTTTTAGAATTGCAAAATCTTTTTTCTAGGCAAAGTTACACCTATTTTAAGGTGGTGGCCTAGAAAACCAAATTTTTAGTAAAACTAGGCCACCAATATATTTTTTGATAGCGCTTGACGAAAGCTATCAAAATCAATTTTCAGATCTTAAATTGCTCATTTTTAGGCGGAGTTATAGCAATTTCAACTTAGAGTTTGGGGATTGGTGGCCTAGAAATCCAAAAAACTCGGCCATCGACTTCAAATCGCTTTAACTCGGCTCAAATTAGAGATTTTTAAGATCTGAAAAAAGATTGGGATTACTCAGATTTAGCTCTATCGATTGAATAATCACGTGGCCTTACTTTCTCAAAATTTGGATTTCTAGGCCACCACCTTAAAATCGCTGTAACTCGATACAAACTCGATATTTTCCAACTTTGAAAAAAATATCGTACTGCTCAGACTATTTCTTTTTTTAAAATATATTTTTCTAGGCCATCAAATAAATATTCTCTTCCAGGCACACCCCACCACTTCCACCACCGCCACCACCACAAGCCATCGCTTATTATTGAATTTTGTGTTTCGCGAAAATTTTATTTAATAAAGTTAATATTTATTTCAGGGAATAATCGAGTAGGAAAAATAAGAGGAGAAAGCTAGGCCATCAGAAACTAGGCCATCAAAATCTAGGCCATCAAAACCTAGGCCATCAAAAACTAGGCCACCAAGCAAGAATCCTCAGGCAACCTCTCTAGTCTGCACCCCCGTTCCCCCATTCGAACTGCCTCCAAATCCCCAAGGGAGTCAGCAAGTGCGCTCTATTGGACTGCGCGACGCGTGCAGACTCACCTGCGAGCGTGCTCTCCTTTAGATGTCTCCTCTCATTATTGTTTTTGTATTCATCGATTTTTTTATTTTTGTTTCTCTTTTTGTTTTGAAACACTTGAGCAATTCGTCACTTCTCTCTCTCTCTCTCTCTCTCTCTCTCTCTCTCTCTCTCTCTCTCTCTCTCTCACTTATCCATAATCCACGTGGGAGAACTTTGAAGAAAAGTTGTGACAAAAGTTCATTTCGTCATTGCTAATTAGCCCCTCATTTTCCGTTTTTCCCAGACTAACCAACTTATTATCCTTTTCTTCCTTCTCATTTTCGAAAATAACTAGAAGCTCCGCCCATTTTTCAAAAGGGACCATCTTTTCTTCCTGAAAAAATATCGGAGCTCAGGACCCTCCATATTCCGAAGAACTATAGATTTTTTTAAATGAATTTTCAATCGTTATAGCATCAATTCTAAATAGGCAACAAAAAGAGGCGGAGCCTATCCGAAAAAACATGTCATTATTTTTTTTTAAAGTAATTATAGGTTACTTTCGAACTTTTTTTGGAATTTGTCAGATCTAGACTCACTTTTTTTTCTTTTCTTAGGTTTTTTTCGAGAAATTTTTTTTTGATCTACATACCTATCTTGACCTACATAGCTAGTCTAGACCTCCCAGGACCTCTCTCATTTTTTTCATTTCCTAGGTTCTTTCAGTGAAAAATATTTTTTTGATCTACCTATCTTACCTAGTTGATCTACCTAGTCTTTAGACATAGACCTCTCAGTACTACCCTTTAAAAAGTGAGGTCAGCATTCGCCCCTTCACTTTTTACATGCTCTCTAATTATGAAATGCAGAAACATGTGTTGCTCACGTGTCAAATTTTGAAAAGTAGTCGTTCCTAAGCAAATTCCGAATTTCTGACGTAACCCTAGGAGCTCTAGAGACATAGTCAAGCTAGCCTCATTTTGTTTCTCCACGTGGTACCTGAGTATTGAACATAGTCTCATCATTTGTGTCAAAATTATAATTATTTAGTGTCTCTTAATGACGCGCTTAGGTGCCTTTATTGACGTAAACCTATAGATCCCAAGTGTATACTACGTTGGTCTGATTGTGTCGCTATTTGGTTGCTTACTTTTCGGTTGCCTGAGTATGAACATATTTAGTGAAAATTTATATCGTACGTGTCAAAATTATAATAATTCCGTACCTCGAAATAATTCCGTAAGGTGGAGCACTTTTGCTGAGCTATTCTTAATCATTCCTAGTGTATTATAGATACTACATAGTGAACTCTGACACTTGCAATTTGATCTACCATAGTTGCCCACTAAATATATCTTTTTTCCACACTTTCCCATTTATTTTCATTCGAATCTAAATAATTGACTAAGGTTCCCAACAAAAGTCTAGAAAAAACAACAAAAGGGGCGGAGTCTGGGCTTCTAGAACAACATGACATAGCTGTTCCCTTTTTTCAATCTTCCCAGACCACATGTATTCTAGACTCACTCATTTTTTTTATAGAAGTCCAGAACAAAATTGATCTACCTACTAGCCATCTTTTGACGTCAGCAATCGAGCCACATTTCGCTTCTTACCTGAGTATCAAACGTAAGTATTCCTTAAAGATTATAATTATTTCTCCTAATGACGCGCTGGGGCTCCATTATTGACGTAACCCAAGTATCCCAAGTGTATATTACTATGTATCTCTGATTGTGTTGCCATTTGGCTGCTTACTTTTCCGTTGCCTGAGTATCAAATGTGATAATTAATTATTTTTTCTAATCATGAGCTATTGACGTAAACCCCCCGCCGATCCCAAGTGTATTCTACGTAGGTATCGTCTTGTTGTTATAGCTATAGTTGCACTCTTCTTTCTTGTATACTTCTAACTAGTCAATGGGAGCAAGAGAAGAAAAAAATGTTTGCTGGGCACCTACTATGAACCCAAATAGCAACCAATTTTCCTTTGGACACCTTCCGGTTTTGTCACCTCCTCCTCCACACTACTTGAAGGAGAGAGTGTTGCATATGGGAAAGATTGTACTACAATTAGGCTGCTATTACGTATGTTTGGAAACCAAGTGTACAAATGATCCCTCTAGGTAACTGCTTACTTATCCTAGCCTTGTAATTTATATGGGCGGTTTGAAAAAACTATATATCAGTATCTATACAGCCAGGATTTTTAGGCTTAGACCCAGGTGCAGGCTTTCCAATTTGGGCTAAGGTCAGAAAAGCAAGGTCACAATTACTAGTTAGGCTTAGGCTTACTTAGGCTTAGGCTTGGTTAGGCTTAGGCTTGGTTAGGCTTAGGCTTACTTAGGCTTAGGCTTACACTGTTAGACCTATACTGTATAGGCTATATAGTAAAACTACTGTGCCACGTGGAAAAGGTAGATCATGAGATGCATTTTATTTTTTGTAGGTTAGCGCCTATAGAAAGTATTCCCTGCTCCTCAGAAACAAATTGCTCACTTCCGTGATCATCTTTCGAACGTCAGAACATGCATGTTCTTCTCCTCCTCCTCCCCCTGTTCCTCCTAAAATCCAATTTGTGGTGTGCTCCTCCATCATTTTCCTCTAATTCTATTCTTACCCCCCTATTTCCCTTCCCTCTTGCTCCTCCACAATCAGTCTCCGGGAGTGGAATTGTGATAAATCTGACTGGTTTCCCCCATTCCTCCGGTCATCGTGTCTCCTCCTCCCTTCTCTTCTCTACTGACCGTCACTTTTCGATTATCTTAAATACAAACACCCCTTCTTCTGTTTGTTGTGTTTTCCTTCCCCTCCCGTTTGTCCTTTCTTAGAGAATCTCTTTTGAGGAGGGAAAAGGAACGGTTTCGCTTTTATCGAGGTTTCATCTCATCACCCCCTAAAACTTTTTCAGTCAGGTTTTTGTCTTGTTTAAACCGCTATATCTCAGTGGCTTTGATAGCTATGAGAAAACTGTCAATTGAAAAGCTGCTCAGCTTAAAAAGAGCTATATTTTATTAGTTGAAACTTTTTTAGTTGTCCGGTAGCCAAGATATATAGAATTTCGTGAAGTGAAAGTTTTATTTTTACTGTAGTTTAGAAATTTTATATCTACGTTTCTACAATAGCTATCAAAAAAAAATTAGTTTGTATATTGCTCATCTTAAAAAGACAATTTTTTTTATTAGTTAACACTTTTTTGGTATCTTGTCCGGTAGCCAAGATATGTAGGATTTCGTGAAGTGAATGCTTTATTATGACTGCATTTTCAAACTTTTTTGTATATCTCAGTTACCATAAAAACTATCAAAAAAGTGTCAACTAGTATATTGCTCAGCTAAAAAAGAGCTATATTTTATTAGTTAAAAAATTTTTGGTAGCTCTTTTACTAGCCGAGATAGGCTTATTCTTTAGTATGAACCTATTAATAGTTTCAAAAAAGTATATCTCGGTTTCTATAATAGCTATCAAAACAGTCTCAATTAATATATTGCTCAGCTTAAAAAGAACTATATTTTATTAGTTGAGACTTTTGTAGTATCTTCTTCGGTAACCAAGATAAGGTTCCTTGAAATGAGAGCTTCATTATAATTGTAGGTTCAAAAAATTATATCTCAATTACCATAAGAGCTAACAAAAAAGTGTCAAATAGAATTTTGCTCAGCTTAAAAAGCACTATATTTTATTAATTCAAACTTTTTTGATATCTCTTCTGGTAGCCGAGATACTGTAGGTTTACTGTTGACTCGCTGGTTTTCCTCTAGGCCACGCCCACTTCATCGTACTTTCTCGTGTCCCATTTTTTTCAAGAAACCCCCTTCCAAGCAACACACCAACAAAAAACTCCTCCTCTCCTGGGGGCCCCCGAGAAAAGAAAAAAAAACGTTTCCTGCTATTATGGACTCTTTTTTCTCCCCCTCCACACACCCGTTTACCTTCGTTTTCTATTACTTCTTCTTCTTCTTTTCTTCACTTTTTCTTCGAGAAGAAGAAGTAGTAGTTGGTAGAAGAAGAAGAAGAAGAAAGAGTCACACATGTTTTCCTTCCCTTCTTCTTGTTCGCTTTTTCTTTTCAAATGGCGGTTAAATGGGGAGGAGATGTCTGGAGTCTTCGGAGAAAGAATATTTACGGGAATAGGTACATTTTTGGTTCTTTTTTCCATTTTTTTCTTCTAGTTGATTTTTCAGTTAGGAAAGGAACTTTTTTTTTCAATAATCAAAACCAATGGCAATAAAATATTGACTAGTTGTTAAAGAATTTATGGGATTTCTTGGTTAGATATCATTTTAGAAGAATAATACATATTATGTTGAATCGAATAGGACAAAAGTAGGGTGTTGTGAAGCTAAGTGATTATTTTTGAAGAATTACAGCTTTTTTTAAGCTGAGCAACTTACCAGTTGACACTTTTTTTATAGCTCTTATGGTAACCGAGATATGCCTGTTTGAAGTTGAGACATTTCTAAGGTCTACTGTATATTGAGCTATCTCAATCAAAAGTGAAGATATCAAAAAAAGGTTAACTAGAGAATTATAGCTCTTGTTAAGCTGAGCAATTTACTAGTTGACAATATTTTCCTAGGTGTTATGGGAACAGAGATATAATCCTTGGAATGGGGCCGTTTTCAAAGTTCTCAGATTACGTTTCTCACTATGATGCTGATTTTTTTTTAATTTTTGTATCCATAGTATTCACTCTAATTGAATTTTTTATGCATTTCTCTATTCAATTTTTGTTTGTATGGCATTTTAAAAAAAATTCCGGGAGACTAGTTGATAAAACCACAAACACTCATTTTCCAAAAATTCAAAAAAATTCGAAAATTCCGGGTCTCTCAAAATCCCTCATTCTTAAGGACCTTTGTTTATCTTCCTTTCTCACCTTTTTCTAATTTTTCTTGATTCCCTATTCTCTCTACCGTATCTCCTAACCCATCCCAGCCTTCCTTTTCATCAATCTTCTTCTTCTCCTTTCACTATACACATCCACTTAATAACTTCTTCTCTATATATTATTTTCCCTTCAAAACTACCGTATTCCTTTGAAATCTAGAAATTAGATCTAACTATATAGTAAAAGAGAAAGAGAAGAAAATTGATGTTTTTCGAATGAAAAATTAGGAATGAGCAATCCAAATTGATAGATTGGAAGAAGAAGAAGAGGAGAAGTGATCTATGGGATGCGGTGGCTTAGAAGGGAGGTAGACTATAGAGAAAGTAGGTCCAAAATTTGGTGGCCTAGAAAAATAGCTACAAAAATTTTAGGCCAATTTAAAAAAAATTCTAGGCCAATTTTATCAAAATTATTTATTTTTTTTAGGACAATCAAATTTAAAGAAAATTTAGACCAATTAAAAAAAAATTTTAAAAAAATTTTTCAGGCCAATTAAAAAAATTTAGAAGAAAATTTATTTTAGGTCAATTAAATTTTAAAAAATTTAGGCCAATTTTAAAAAAAAAAAATAAATTTTTTAGGCCAATTAAAAAAAATTTTTTTAGGCCTATATTAAAAAATTAAAAAAATTTTTAGGTCATTTAAATTAAACAATTTTAGGCCAATTAAAAAAATCAAAAAAAAATTTTTTAGGCCAATTTTTAAAAAATTAAAAGAAAAATTTTTTTAGGTCAATTAAATTAAAAAATTTTAGGCCAATAAACAAGACATTTTTCTAGACTATACGTTCCTTAAAGCTAGCCGTCTAATTTAGAACTGGCTCTTAACCCAATTTTAGCCTGCCCTTTAGCATATCTAGGCCATCAAAAACTAGGCCATCCCTGAAACCTAGGCCAGAGTCTAGTCTCCCCTTCTTTCCCAGACACTCTACCTAATGAATCGTGCAAAAAAACCGCCTTGACTTCCGGTTCCTTCTCCTTCTTCAACACCTCTTCCTGATTTCTGTATTCCTTCACTTTCTTGTTCCGGGAACTGAAATTGTAGACTCTCTCTCTAGTGAAAGAGAAGAAGAATAACAAAAACATCCAGCACACACAACGACAATAATAATAATTTGTGGTTTGGGAATTTGTGGGAGTGAAGAGGCGTCGTCTATAGGCACAAGACACAAGTTCTTGGCACTTTTTGAGAGAAACTTTGAAATTGTCCCCTATTCTGAGGATTCTGTTCCCTTGACACCTGGGAGAATATTGTCAACTATTATAGTAGGTTGCTCAGCTTAAAAAGAGCTATATTTCTTTAGTTGATTGTTTTTGATAGCTTCATTTTTAATTGAGATAGCCCACTATACAGTATACTATTGAAAACAAATTTTCGAAGAGAAGCATCTAATTTTCTAGTAGAGATAGAAAAGATCTGTAAATTGGAAATTGCTCAGCCTAAAAAGATATTTTGTTAGTAGATGTTTCCTGATAACCGTCATTTAAGTATCCTTGAAATTCTAAACTATACTACCCAAAAAAGTAACGGTCTATCTCGGGTCACAGTGAAGCTAAAAAAAAGTTTTTAACTAATGAAATGTTGGTCTTTTTAAGCTGAGCAATTTACTAGTTGGCAATTTTTTAATAGTTCTTATAGTAGCCGAGATATACCTCTTTGAAGTTAGGTTCTCATAAGACCAGGATTTTCAAAGGCTCTTTCTTGAAGCCTCTTTGTTTTTTCCTTTTTGGAAAAAATTCTAATTATTTTCTTCAACCTAGATTAATGAAGATATTGCCTATTTTAATCTGAGCAATTCATTAGTTGACAACTTTTATGTGTTACTTATTTTAAACTGAGCAATTCATGACAACTTTTCAATCCCTATTCATAAATTTTTTGGCAAACTAGAATTTTCTGTCCCTTTTCCAAATTTCCTCTCGATAACTTCCTAGAGTGTGTATTGATACAGTATATGTAAATTCATCTCTTTTTACTTCAAAAAGGGAGGGTACTGACGTACTTGTATGTCGTCACTGTCGACTTATGCTAATTTCTTAATTCACACTCTCCAGTGACGGGTTTCCGAGCTACTGTCCTCCTATATAATACTCATTGAGTCAATTCAAAATTTACATTTTCCATTTTGTTTCGCGGTTTTTAGTCGCTTTTTTTCAGTAGGTTTTTTTTTGAATAGTAGGTTTTTGTAGTCCTATTTTCCTTCAAAAGGCGTTTTTATAGCTATAGTTATTTTTATATGGTTAGAAAGAGCTAAATCTTAGCTTTCTAATGGTATTTTCAAAAATTGGAAAAATTAATTTTGAGCCAGGTTACAGTAGTTTTTAGTTTATAGGCCACCTATTAAAATATCTGTGACATTTTTTTTGACTAGATACTCCAAAAAAATTTTCAAAAAATTTGGAAAATATAAGGGTCATAAAATACTCGTAAATAAAATTATTGCTCAGCTTTAAATTAGTCCTACTAACAATTGCTGCTTTTGTAATCTTTTCGATGATATAGTGGTGATTTCGAGTCCCAAAATTGCAATTTATTAATTTAAAGATCCCTTGTCTTTTTTTCTAGAATTTTTTAGTGTTGACGTCAAATATTTTGATACAAAAAAGAGATCTCTAAACAGAGTACAAACCGTCCCCCACAATTCTCTTGTCACAATCAAAGTGCACTCTAAAAGCACTTGATATACAATTTCTATAGAATCCAAAACATGTTTTGTTTTTCTTGATTCTTGATTTTAGGTGGAATCAAGAAGCTCGTCAGTCTGTTAGGTGGCTACTTTCAATGCCATCTTATTCCTTTTGTATCTCAGCTAACAGAATAGTTAGGAAAAAATTATTAACTATTAAAATATAGCCCTTTTTAAACTGAGCAATTTACTAGTTGACACTTTTTTGATAGCGCTCATGGGAACCAAGATAGGGATCTTTGAAGTTAAGACTCTTTTAAGGTGTACTGTAGGTTGGTAACTAATTTTCAATAGTCTACCTTAGCAAAGTTACTTTTTTGGGTAGTATAGTTTAGAATTTCAAGGATACCTAAATCACAGTTATCAGAAAATATCTACTAACAAAAATGTTTTTTAAGCTGAGCAATTTCCAATTTACAAGGCTCTTCTATCTCTGCTAAGTAACAAGGTGCTTCTCTGGTGAGTTCGGGTTGCTCAGATTTTCAATGATATCTTAGTCTAGGTTAGAGATACAAAAAAGTTGTCAACTAATAAAATATAGCTCCTTTTAAGCTGAGCAATTCATCAGTTAACAATTTTCTTGTATCTTTTCTAGGAACTTAGATATTTAGCCGTTTTAATGACACTACTTTTAAGAGGGTCTATCTCGGGTCCCAGGGAAGCTAGAAAAAAGTTTTCAACTAACAAAATGATAGTCTTTTTAAGCTGAGCAACTTACTAGTTAGCAATTTCCAGTTAGCTTTTCCAGGAATAAAGATATCTTGAATTAAAGACAAAAATACCAAAAATCAATTCCTATCAGTGATTTCTGTCACTTCTCTCTTTCCCCCCAAAGATTTCTATGTCACACACATTGTTTTGTTCCCCGCCCATCTCTCTATGTTGCTCATTCTTCATTCATTATGTTTTCATTTCTTTCAATTTCTCCCCCCTTTTTTCTTTTTTCATCTAAAATTCTGACTCCTTCTTCTTCTTCTTCTTATTCTCTTTTTCTTCCTTTTTCTTATTCATTTCGAAAAACTAACTAATTTGTTTTTGTCCCCCATTCTTACCCACTACATACGTCTTCTTTTTCTTCTTCTTTTCAGCAACATTTGTGATTCCCAATTTCATTTCCTTCTTCTCTTCTCAAAAGACAGAAGACATCAATCAAATTTAAAATTCATGAATTTCCGGGAAAAAAAGGGGCGGAGCTACAGTAGGATGATGACCTTTTGATTGAGAGCCTGTTTTAGATTGAGAAAAAAGGGGCGGGGCTTTTCTAAGAACCTAAAAAAACGGTTAGATTCCGAAAAAAAAGCGTAGCTCAAAAAAAATCATTTAAAAAATTCAAGACCCTAGGAAAAAGTGGGCGTGGTTTATTTAGGATCCCAAAAAGGGGCGTGGCCTAGTCATATTTGCACGTTTTGTAGTTTTTTTGGAAGAAACTGACTCTAGCTAATTTTGTAGTCCTTTTGGACAATTTTTTTTTGAAAATTATTGTCCAAAAGGAGTACACGAATCTTTTGAAATCACTTCCGTTTTTGTATTAGTCATCTAAATATCTATTTCGAAACTATCTAGAATCGTATATATATTCCATTTTTTTCTCTTCTTTTCCTTATTTTTCTAGTCTATTTTTCTATTTCTCAAAAAAAAATTTTCCAGATCGTCATCTTCCGACAGTAACCTCCTCGACTTTTTGACAGGTGAGTTAATTTTTTTTCGGTGTTGCTCAGATTTTTAACTATATCTTTGTTGAGGTTAGAGATATCTAGAAAGTGTCAATTAATAAAATATAGATCTTTTTAGGCTGAGCAACTTTTCAGTTGACAGTTTTCTTCCATCTTTTCTAGAAATGTAGATATTTAGCCGTTTTGAAGACACTACTTTTAAGAAGGTCTATCTCGGGTCCCAGGAAAGCTAGAAAAAAGTTTTAACTAACAAAATATAGATCTTTTAAAGCTGAGCAACTTCCCAGTTGATAGTTTTCTAATAGCTCTTATGGTAACCAAGATATACCTCTTTGAAGTCAGCCTCCCATGATTTTTTTGCAAGCTGTATTTTCCTGCAAAAATTCTAATTATTTTCTTCAATTTTTGGTTTTTTGGGGGGACAATCAAAGATTTTCTGAAACTAGTTTGGGGTACTCGAGTACTCGCAAATTAGTTTCTCTCTCTCTCTCTCTCTCTCTCTCTCTCTCTCTCTCTCTCTCTCTCTCTCTCTCTCTCTCTCTCTCTCTCTCTCTCTCTCTCTCTCTCTCTCTTTGATCAAGAGGCTAATCGAATTGTGACACCAGGGGAAAAAGTGACGAAATTTGTTGTGTTGATTATGAATTTTATATTCTAAGAACACGGAAGAAGAGAGAGAGAGAGAGAGAGAGAGAGAGAGAGAGAGAAAAGGTGTTGATCGAATTTCTGAACATGTGCTGTTGTGATAGAAATCACACGTTTTTTGTCTGGAAGTACTCATTTTTTTGGGTGCTAGGAGCACTTGGGAGCCTTTTTTTTAGTCTAGAAGGTAGGTTTTTTGGTGAAAAAAACGGATTTTCAACCCCTACATTTATGGAACGATTTTTAGTTTTTCTCGGCTCATTTTAAAATTTTTAAACATCTAAAACAACCTGAAATATTCTATTTTATGTATTTTTTTGAATTTTCAACTGTTTTTTTTTAATTCTAGAATTCTGATAATCCTAAAATATCTTATATGTACTACTACATCTCCTAATTAAGAAATAAAAATTAAGGAACAAAAAGTTAACCGATAGGAATTCTTCTCCGAATTAAAAAAAAAGAAAATAGTATGATGTCATCAAGATATCTTATCAATGAGAGAGAGAGAGAGAGAGAGAGAGAGAGACTGACTAATACCCATCTATCCCTTCATCAATTAAACAGTTTGATATCAAAAAGGAGAAGAAAAAGAGGGATAGAAAGGTCAGAAATCTTCTCTATTTTATCTCTATTGTTTCTTTCGGATGACGAAAAAAATTTAGAATTAAAAAAAAATCTAATTATTAGCAAGTGTTTGAAAGTAAATCTAGAAAATCATGATTTTCCTGTTTTTTCGAAATTTTTTTGAAATTAAAAAAAAATTTTTTTTAACAAAAAAAAATCTAATAATTAGGTAGATCAAAACATAACTAGCTAGATTTGAAGAACTTGTTTAAGGAAAAGTTTCGATTTTCAATCATTTTTTCAAAAAAGAGGTCTAAATACCTAGTTTATAGCCTAGAAACGTATTCCCGAAATAAAAAAAATCTCAAAAAATTCTAAAATTGAATTTGAAGCTTATCAAAATACAATTAACTAGATTTTAGGACCTAATTTGACTTGATTCAAACAGAATCTAGAAAAAAATATATCTAGAAATTCCAAATTCCGATCCCCTCTCAAAAAAAAGGTCCAGAAACCCATTTTAGTTTTTAGCCTAGAAAAAAACAAAAAATTCAAAGAAACCAAGGTTCTTCTATATAATAATGGAATTAGCTAGAATTGAAAATCCCCAATTTGACTTGTTTTATAAGGAATCTTGTAAAAATTATCAAAAAATTCTCGATTTTCCACTCCCTTTCAAAAAGAAGGTCCAAAAAACTCAGCCCGTCGCTTAGAAACCTATAAAACAAATTAATTTCGAAAAAAAAAATTCGTTTTCTCCTAAGAAAAAATGAATATTGAACTCCAAGAACACTGTAGAATCCAAAAAAAAATCCTAGGGAAAAAACCTACACTTCAGTTCAGACCACAATCCAGAACTACATTTCTATTACTTTTTAAGTCCCGAAAACCCCCATTTTCTCTACAGTAATCCATATTCAAAAAAAATCCCAAAAAAAATCAAGACTCCAAAATTTTTTCTTCCTTCAACCACATTCCAAACTACATTTCTATCACTTTTTGAGTCCCAGAAAACCCTTTTTTTCTACAGTAATCCATCTTCTTCTTATCCTAAACAAAAAGAAGCACGTGGAATTCCCTCTCTTCTCTATTTAATCTCTTCTCCTCCCTCGCTTCTTCATCTCAATTGTGTTCTCCTCCTCCTCCTTCAATAATCTCAGCTGATAGATGATATAGGAGTCATGGAAACTCTCTTTTTCTTCTGAAAGCAGAAAAGAAGAAGAGATTCCAGAGAAAATGCAGAAAAAGAACTGAGAAACATAGAGATAAGGGAAAAAAGAGAGACGCAGACACCCTCGTGCATGCCTTATCTCGACACGATATCCGCTCGACGGAAATCTAAAAGAGAGAGAGAGTCTATTGCTCGGAAATAATTTGTTTTCTTGCTCTTTCGAGACTCTAATTTCCGACCATTTCTTTCCTTTTTTTTGGTTTTTTAGGCTGAGAGATTTTTGAAGATTCTTTAGAGAAGAACACCGGAAGCATATCTCATTTCCGCTCAATTTAATTTGTTTTTTTTTCGCTTTCTTGGTGTTTTTTGATAGTTAGAAGGTCTTTTTTTATTAGAATAGCTAGTCAGAACTGAATTTTTTTGGTTTTTTGAGTAGTTCGCTCTTAATCCCGTACCTTTGACCTTTTAGCTACATAAAAGTGCATTTTAAGGTCAAGTGACCCGGTTTTTGGATTTTTTCGGATTTTTTTGGAATCAGGAGCTCTAAAAAGCTCTTATAGTTGGTTTTCAGAGGTTTTTTATACTGAAAAGTTGATTTTTTGGTGGTTTTCCTTTTTTCGAAGGCTTTTTCAAGATAGGTGCTTCTATTTTAGGGTGGAATGCTCCGAAATCTTGATTTTTGACAATTTCTATATAAAAAAACGGGTTTTTTTATTAAAAAAAAAGATCTAGAAGTCTATTTTCACTATTTTCAAAATGTTTTCCTTCTTGCTCAGGTTTCAAAAGATTGAAATATGACTTTGAAAGAGGTTTTCTTGAATTTTACAAGGTTTTAGATAGTTTTAAATGAGAAATAGCCGATTTTCGGATTTTTAAATTTTTTCTTGAGTATCGGCTTCAGTTTTTATAAAAAAGGTACTAGAATCTGGATTTTTGGGGCTTTTTTTGGATATCTAGTAGCATTTTCCAGTATCTTTTTTAGTATTTTACCCTATTCCCTTAGGCTTTTGTTCAAGTTACCGATTTTTTCAAAAAAATCTAAAAATTTTTTAAAATTCGGATTTTAAAATTTTTTCTTGAATATTAGCTTCAGTTTTCATGGAAAAGGTTCTAGAATCTGGGTTTTTTAGGGTTTTTTGATTTTTTGGAAGCATTTTTCAGTATTTTTTCTAGTATTTCACCCCATTTTCCATAGGTTTTGGACAATTTTCACCCTTTTTTCACTAAATTTTATACAGTTCTTCCAAATTTTTTTTCTGATTAGAAGAAAATCGTGGTTTCTGCTGTTATCATCCTCAGACAGTGATTTTTATATTGTTTTCGAAGAAAATTTGAATTCCCTCTAGTCCCTTCACAATAAAAAAGAGAAAATACAAAGTGCATTGTAGTTTTTTCTAAATGTTTTGTAGTCCTCTCGGACAACATTTCTTTAAGAATTAAGAATCTCAAGCAATTCAAAAAAAATAGAAGAAAATAGGGTGATTTTTGAAAAGTCACTTTGGGAAGGCTTAGAAATTGAAAAAGAGAGAGAGAGAGAGAGAGATTAGTCAGAGAGCTTTGTCTAATCGTATTTCTGATTTTTCGACCAGGATTTCGGGAATTAGTTTTTTGAAGAAAAAAGTTTTGAATGAATGGAACATTTTGGTTTAGGGTAGAGTTTTTTGAAAAATGGTTTTTTTAATGGAATTTTCTAAAGTTAAGGTTAATTAGAAGATTTTTCTGTGCTTGCAGGCATTTTTAAGGCTTAAAACCGTAATTTTTTGCCCCTTTTTCTCTAAATTCCGATCTGCTTTCAAAAAAACAGTCGTATATATCTAAGTGTCTTTCAAAACGGTGTAACTTTTTTATCGTTAAAGTTATTTAAAAATAGTCAATTGAAGAAATATAGCCCTTAATCAGCTAAATATTTTGTCAGTTGACAACTTTTTTGTATCTCTAACTTAAACTGAGCAATACCTCTTTCAAAAAGGTACTCCAAAATTTTCGAGGTTTTTTCCTAATTCAATTTTTTTTCACAAGGAAATAAATTTTCCGGAATTTTTTTTGGGAATTTTAGAGTTCTAGACCTATTATATAAAAAGAACCAGAAAAAAAGAAAATCCAAAAAAAATTATTTTTGACAACTTTTTAAAATTCACTCTACTCTCTCCCTCTATGACATTCTACCCCTAGTTTTGACTAATTTCCGGGATTGTCTATCAACTTTTTCATCCACTTTTTCTCGCTTTACACCCCTTCCTTTTCTCTAGTTTTTGGAATCAAGTTCTTTTTTGGATTACTGTAGTTAGTCTTCTCTCGGTTTACGGTCAATTGAACTGAAACCGACCGTCGAAACCATTTATTTCTCCTGGAAACCGGTATACGTGGAAGAGAGAGAGAGAGAGAGAGAGAAAGAGAGAGAGAGAAAGAGACAACAATTCTTCCAAATGATTTCAAAACATTCTGACTCACCGTCTGTATTATAGCAGAACTTTTCTAGAGACACTTTTTTCGAACTTTTTGCCTTTTTCTTTAATTTTCCGGTCATTTCTAGCATTGGAAATTAGCAAAATCAAATTCCTAAGCTTGAGAACTTTCAAATGAACCCTATTTTGACTATATTCCAAAAAAAATTTTTTCATCAAAACCCAAAAAAATTTTTTTTCGAATTTTTCAAAATTTTTTTCGAAAAAAATCCATTTTCCATCTCCTCTTTCTATTAAAATCAAATTCAGGACGCTGAGAGCTTCAAAATGAGCTCCATATCGCTCAAAAAATATCGAATTTTCAAATTAGCCTCAAGGCACGCGACGCAGACCGCGACGCGTCTGAAATTCTAAAAGTGTCCGAATATAGGCAATATGGGGCTCATTTTAAAGCTCTTAAGCTCAGAAAATTGAGAATCAAGGTTAAAAAACTAGATTTCGAGTTTTTTTTCGATTTTGAAAAAAATTTCAAAATTTTTTTCCCGAAAAAAAATTATTTTCTTAAAATTCAAAAGAGGGGGAATCCACAAAATTTGTGAGTTTTCTTCTTATTTCGTCGTTTTTTTTCCTCATTTCACCCCAAAATATGTGTGTGTCTTTTCCATTCTGAGCCTCCTCTTCGTCTTCTTCGCCGCTAAAACGCACCCCAGGATTATAAGAGATAATAAAAGGAATATGTCCATCTCTTCTTCTCTCTCTCTCTCTCTCTCTCTCTCTCTCTCTCTCTCTCTCTCTCTCTTCTAAAAGAAAACCCAGGAGTAGTAGTCATCCTTTTCTCGTTTAGTCTTTTCTCCCTTTTTTCTTAAATTTTTCTCTTTTCTTCTATTTTTTTCTTCTTCTTCTTATTATTATATTTACTTATGTAAAAGAAGGAAAAATGAGAAGAAGAAGTTTTGAATGATGGAAGAAGGAAAAAAATGAAACCGGAAATTTGAAATTTCCGGTTTTTCCTTCTCCTTCTTAAGAGCACTTCTACTCCTCCTCCTCCTTATACTTTTTTTTCGAAAAAAAAATTCAGAAAGTAGAAAAGGAAATAGAAGAAGAAGAATAAGCTAGTTGGACCAACAAACGATCTCTTTTTTCAACAAGAAAAAATATAGTTTTGATTTTTTCCAAAAAAAATTTTTTGACCCATTCCTTTTCATATTCTCTTTTCATAAATTTTCGTCCTTTTTCACTTTTTTCCAAAATTTTAGTTTTCCATAGAATAAAGAGTTTCCAGGCTTTTCCAGATAATTATAGACTATTTTCCACCTTCTTTTTCAATCCTTTAGTCTTTTTCTCCATTTTAGGTCCTTTTCATATTTTGGTCCTTTTTCACTATTTTCAAATTTTCAACTGGTAGTGTCAAAAATTATATAAAAAGATTTAAACTGAGGTTTTCATACCGTTCCCAGCCTTTTCCCATCTTTTTTAGCCTTACCCTTAATTTTAGGTCCTTTTCATATTTTTGGCCCTTTTCTCCTTTTTTCAAATTTTACGATTTAAGAAAGGGAATAGGCTAATACATTATTTTTAAGTATTGTTATACTTCCTGAAACAAGTTGGAATAGTTATTGGGCTACTTTCCCATTTTTAGGCTCTTTTTATTTTTCCTTCTTTTTTTCGAAAAGAAGAGGTTCCTTTTTCAACTTTATGACTAAACAGGCTGAAAATAGCTGAAAATAGCAGTAAATCACTAGAATTAGGGTTTTCAAACCATTTTAAGTCCTTTTTCATCATTTTCATCCTTACTTTCAATTTCAGCTCCTTTTCATATTTTTTGGTCCTTTTCTTCATTTTATCAAAATTCAAAAAAAAGGTGATAGGTGAGCCAGTTCGATCAAAAATATGAATTTTTCTCTTCTTTTTCATTTTGAGTCTTTTCCTTAATCCTTCTTCTCCAAAACGTTCCTTTTTTACTTTTTTGGAAAAAGAAGAAAAGAAAAAAAAGAAGAGAAGAGTTAAATTGATCTAGAACAGTCTTTTCCTTGAAACCAAACTTTTCTAAGCCTTTTTTTCTGATTTTGGGTCTTTTCCCTTAATCCTTTTCTCTTCTTTTAGTGTTCCTTTTTCTTTTTTTTTAACCTAGTTTCTTTTCTTTTTCTCAAAATCCTTATTTTCCTTTTACTTTTCCTTTTTTTTCTGAACTGAATTGGGAGAACAAATTAAGAGTCTAATGATCGAAATTAAGCATCAATGCTCTACTTCATAACAGTTTTTATGGAAAAATGACGTTTTTACTGTCTCTCATTGACCACAATAATAAGAAAGCACCTGATCCCAAGAGGAGGAGGGGCACCACCTGAAATAATTGAATTCTGTCTCTAAATATAATGGAATGAAGGGGAAGAAGAGAAAACATAAATAAGATTCAAAATGTGTCCCGAGTACCTTTCTTCAAGTGTTTTTCTGATTTTTCCCCCCACTTTTTACCCCCTTCTTCCATTCCTTATCACCTGATTGTTGTGACCGACAGAAAGAGAGAGAGAGAGAGAGAGAGAGAGAGAGAGAGAGAGAGAGAGAGAGAGACTGCCGTGGAAGGAAAATAGAAAACATGGAAGAGAATCAATCACTGATTACTGACTATCCCACCGGAAAAACATCCATTTTTTGAGAACGAAAAAAATGAAAAAAATTTTTGATTTTGAAAAAAAATTTTTTCGTAAATTTTCTTTAAAAATTTTTTCTCTCGAAATTCATTTTCTGAAACCTAATTTTTCGGGTTTCTGAGCTCGAGAGCTTTGAAATGAGCCCCATATTGCCCTGGTTCCGACGATTTTAGATTTTCGGGTGCGTCGCGGTCGGCGTCGCGTGCTGGTAGGTCAAAACTCAAAATTGACGGAATATAGGCAATATGGGGCTTGTTTCGAAGCTCTTAAGCTCGGGAAACCGAAAAATATAATTTCGAAGCCTAGAATTCAAATTTAGATGTTTTTCGAAAAAAAATTTTTTTTTTGAAAAATTTGAAAAATTCTAAAAAATTCGAAAACTCATTTTCTGGTCTTAAAACTATGAAATCTAGGTTTCTGAGCTTGGGAGCTTCAAAATGAGCCCCATATTGCTTAGATTCCAACAGTTTTGAATTTTGAGCGCGATAGGCCAGCTACAGGTGTACTGTGGCTAAAAATTAAAATTCGAATTTTTAGAGCAATATGGGGCTCATTTTGAAGCTCTGAGCTTTTTGAACCAAAGAAACATGGTCAAAGACAACATAAATCAAGTTTTTTTTGCAAAAAATTATCCAAAAAACTGAAAAATTCAATTTTGGAAAAAAAATTTTTTCAAAAACCAAAATTTTAATTTTTCAAAAAATTTTTTTCAAAAAATTTTTTTCAAAAAATTTTTTAAAATTTCCGTTAACCAATTTCATCTCATTTTGACCCCAAAAAATGTTCGTGTGTTCTTTCTTTAATTCATGGACAATTTCTCCTTCTTTTTTTCTATTGGTATCAAATGCAAAATGTATTAGTCATTATGTCTCTCTCTGTATTCCCCAACGGTGTGTAACAAACACACTCTTTTTGTCCCCACAATCTGTTTTTTGTGTTGTCTTCTCTCTCTCTCTCTCTCTCTCTTTCTCTCTCTCTCTCTCTCTCTCTCTCTCTCTTCCCCAATTAGTTCCATATATCTCCTATTCCTCTTCTAATATCACAGAGAGTGTCAAGAGACATTAAAATTCTGTTGTCATTTCTTCTCATCGTCTTCTTTTTCTTCTTTTTGGTTTATTTGAGTGGTTGTTAACACTAAATTGATACTATCTCTCTATCTCTCTAGTGTTACATACATGACTTTTGACCTTTTCCCCCAAAAAAAAAACAATGGAAAGGGGGAAAATAGGCTTCAGATGAGTCTAGGATTGAAAATTGTTTAAAATCGGTGAAAAATTGGTGAAAAATAGGTTAAAACTAGGCCAAAAATAGGCTAATTAAAACTCAAATGAATTCACTTAAACTAGAAAAATACCTAAAATAGGCCTAAAAAGCCAGAAAAAAGGCAAAAAATAGGACTAAAATAGTCAAAAATAGGAAAAATATAAGCTATAAAAAGACCTAAACTAGCCTGAAAAAGGTTGAAAATAGGGTAGGGATAGACTAATTATAGGCTTGTAATGGCTTTAGAATTTGCTTATTTTAGTTGAAATATATCAAGAATAGGTCAGAAATTGGTCAAAAATTGGTCAAAAATTAGCCAAAAATAGGTCAAAAATTGACGAAAAATTAGCCAAAAATAGGTCAAAAATTGACGAAAAATTAGCCAAAAATAGGTCAAAAATTGACGAAAAATAGGCCAAAAACAATCTTAAGAAAAAATCGGAAACTTTTAAGCTTAGGTTAAAAATATAGTCAAATAGGCCTAGAATAACCTCAAAAAGCACCCCTGATTTCTCTAGTTTGACCTCTAACCAATAGAAAACAAGAGAGATCTGATATCATTCCCCGAACAGGTGTTTTTATCGAAAATTCGAGTTTGGAACTTTCCAGATATTTTTCGAAATAGACCTATCATTTTTCATTTTTTGTCTCTTTTCCTCTGGTAATCGGTTCAGAATCCCCCTCCCCTCTTCTCATTCAAAACGATTATCGACACCAAACTACTCTTTTTTTTTGAAAATCATTTTTAATCGTCGGGAGGTCGTTTGCCACGTGTATTTAGACCTACAGTAGTCTAAAAGACGATTTTTTGAGTATAGTGGCTTTTTTGAAAAATTTGAAAAATCCAAAAATTCGAAAAATTCCAAAAAATTCAAAATTTCAAAATTTCCAAACCTAGTCATGATTATACTTTTCTGAACCGTCTTGACCCCCTGAATCCGAAAATCTAACTAAAAATCCAGCTAGACCAAAGAGTACGGTACCTGTGACGTCATAGGAGACCTTCGGATCAAAAACAAGGTAGTAGTGGCACGCCCTTGTCTCTCTCGAAATTAGTGATTGGTAATCATTCCTTTGAATGTCTACTTCTCTCTCTCTCTCTCTCTCTCTCTCTCTCATCAATTCCCGTCCCGTCCCCGCTGCTGGTCCAATTACAATAACCTGTCCTCCATGTCGTCTATACAATTTTTCTGTGTTGTCTCTCTCTTATATATGAATGTATATATGATGGAAGTTTGAAAGAGAGAGAGAGAGAGAGAGAGAGAGAGAGAGAGAGAGAGAGAGAATAATTTTTGACCCCCCTTTTCGTCCCGTAGGTATTGGGAGGGGAGACTAATTGGATGATCCCCCGTTCCCTCCCCTCCCCCTATCCAAATCGATTTTTATGTGTATCTGTTATATTATGAGTGTATTGGTTTCAATTAAATAGGAGGAAGGGTTATGATTTATTGGGGTTAACGGGTTAAGAGGTATTTTTTGGCTCCTGAAGATCTTGTACTTTCCGAAACATGACATTTAAAAATTCGAATATGGTCCGGTTTCAAAATGTCTGGTTTCGGATAGTCCGTGAGCCTATTTGTCAAAGTTAGGGGTTTAAAAGTGATTAATTAGATTTTCATATAGGTTTTAGGAAAGTATAGAACTGTTTTTATATAGGTTAATGTGCAGTTTAGACGGTTTTAGACTGATTTTTAATTTTCTATTCGCTTTTTTGAGATTTTTCCAATTTTTCTAGAACCATTTTTGTTTTTTCTAGGTTATTTAGGATCTCCTTATTTTTCAAAGTTTCATTTTTTTTCCGATTTTTTTTGTTCATTTTCCTTTAAAAACGACTTTTTTCTACATAAATCACATCCGGATCAATTTTTTTTGGAAAAAAAACCTCAAATTCAATTTCCTCTTTTTTTTGGAACACATTTTTTTGGGAACGAATTTTTTTCCTAGCTTCCTATCACGATTACTAAAGGAAACCGTTTTCTTGCAGTTTTTCCTTTGAAAAAATACCATTTTTCTCTTAAAATTCCTTTCTTGACTCAGTTTTCTTCTATAATTTACTTTTAAAAATATAGTTTTCTGATAGAAAAATTCTATTTTTTCCATTCTGACACCCTTTTTTTCAATTTTTTTTCCGATTTTCAAAAAAAAATCGAAATCTTCCATTTTCTATCGTCTTCTCTCTCTCTCTCTCCCTTTAAAATCCTAAAATTCTTTCAGTTCGACTTGGCGTGAGGATGCCATCATCAGACGACTATGATTGTTCCATTTCGGAACTCAAACTCCTTATGGAGCTTCGCGGAGCCGAGGCGTTGGAGAAAGTGAGTTTATGGTACCTGGGTACAGTAACCAGGATACAGTAATCCTCATACAGTAATCCCTAGATCCCAAAAAAAATTCCATAAGCCTGATTTTTTGATTTTTCCTTAAAAGTATTAGATTTTTTCAGTAATTCATAGTTATCCCACCTACAGTAATCTAGGAATAGTACTCCTACAGTAACCTAGCAACAGTCAACCCCTTCTACAGTAATCTAGCTATTTTTCTACAGTAATCCAGGAACAGTTACCCTCTCTACCGTAATCCTATCTACAGTACCCCTAACTCCCTAAATTCCAGATAAACAGTACATACAACGGAGTTGAAGGACTATGCAGAAAACTGAAAACAGATCCGATAAATGGTCTTCCGAATGACACAAAAGAGCTGCAGAATAGGCGGAATGCGTTCGGAAAAAATGAAATTCCACCTGCACCATCGAAATCTTTTTGGAGGTTGGCATGGGAGGCACTTCAGGATATCACTTTGATTATTCTTCTCGTTGCGGCGTTGGTATCATTGGGATTGTCGTTTTATAAACCCCCAGCTGAGCATGCTAGTAAGTTTTTAGAGCAAAAAATCAGCTTTCAAATGGTTTTTTCCGAATTTAAAAATTTTGATTTTAAGCCGAGTTACAGCCATTTTTATTTGGTGGCCTAGAAAACCGAAAGCTAGGCCATCGAATAAAACTTATTGAGAGGAGTCTAGAACACTTTTTAAAACTCGATTTCCATTACTTTAAGCCAAGTTACAGCCATTTTAAAATTCCTTATTTTTTATTGGTGGCCGAGTTTTGGATTTCTAGGCCATCAACTTCAAATCGCTGTAACTTTGCTCTAAATCGTTTGTTTTGAAGTTTGAAAATTGTTCCGGATAGCCCAGACTCAGCTTTATCAAATGATATAGCGATAGCCTAGGTTTTCTAGAAATTTGGTTTTCTAGGCCACCAACTTCAAATCGCTGTGACTCGGTTCAAAATGAAAATTTTTGCGATTTGAAAAAGGGAATAAACTCATAAAAATCCGTTTTTTCAGGCAACGACTCATCAGAATCAGAAGCGGGATGGATCGAAGGAGTGGCCATCCTGGTGGCCGTTTTGGTTGTAGTCTTGGTCACCGCACTCAACGATTGGACCAAAGAGAAACAGTTTAGAGGTGAGGAATCTGGATTCAGCAGACTGAGAGCTTCGAAATGAGCCCTATATTGCCTATATTCTGAGCAATTTGTTTTTTCGGAATTTTTTGAAAAATTTCAAAAAAAAAATATTTTTTTTTTTGAAAAAATTCTAATTTGATTTCTGGGCTTCAAAAGTCTGTTTTTTTGTTTCCTGAGCTCAAGAGCTTCAAAATGAGCCCCATATTGCCTATATTCTGAGCAATTTGTTTTTTCGGACGCGTCGCGGTCTGCGTCGCGGTCTCTAGGTCGAAATTCAAAATCAACGGAATATAGGCAATATGGGGCTCATTTGGAAGCTCTCAGGCTCAGGAGTCTCAATCTAGACTCTGTCAGGTTCAAAATTGTATTTTGGAAAATTTCGGATTTTTTGAAAAATTACAAAAAAAAATTTTTTTGGAAAAAAAAATTCTAAATTACTTTCTGGGCTTTGAAATGGGGTTTTTCTGTTTTCTGAGTTTAAGAGCTTCAAAATGAGCCCCATATTGCCTAGATTTGAAGCAATTTAGTTTTTCGGACGCGTCGCGGTCTGCGTCGCGGTCTGTAGGTAAAAATTCAAAATAGACGGAATATAGGCAATATGGGGTTTATTTTGAAGCTCTTGAGCTAAGGAATCCTAATTTAGGCTATTCAAAACTCAAAATAGCATTTTGAAAGATTTTTGAAAAATTTGCTAGAAAAAAAAATTTCAAAAAAATTCAAAAAAAAATTTTCTGAAAAAAATTATATAGGGCTCATTTTAAAGCTCTCAGTCTCCCAAATTGCTCACCCTTATTCTTCCAGGTCTACAATCAAAAATCGAGACCGAACACAAATTCTCGGTTATTCGAAACGGTGAACCTCTGGACATAGTGGTCAATGAGCTGGTCGTCGGAGACATTGCACGTGTCAAATACGGAGATCTTCTTCCAGCTGATGGTATTTTGATTCAGTCAAATGACCTAAAAATCGATGAATCCTCGTTGACCGGAGAATCAGATCTGATCAGAAAATCCGAGGAATTCGATCCGGTTCTTTTATCGGGAACCCATGCAATGGAAGGATCCGGACGGTTCCTGGTAACAGCTGTTGGGTTGAATAGTCAAACAGGAATAATTATGAGTCTATTGGGAGCTGCAAAAGAGAAAAAAGAGGAAAAAAGAGAGGAGACCACTACTCTGACAAATGGAAATGGGGCTCATGTCAATGGAATCAGCAATGGAATCGACGGAAAATCATCGGAAATCGTTGCCGCCCCGGAAGAAGAGGACGTTGGAAGGATGACCAAGTCGGTTTTGCAGTCGAAATTATCGAATTTGGCACTTCAAATCGGTTATATTGGAAGTGTCGTCGCCGCTGCCACTGTCCTTATCTTGATCATTAGACACTGCATCTCGAATTATGCTATCGATGGAAAATCTTTCCAGGTAGGGCTAGAAAATTAAAAAAAAAATTTTTTTTTCGAAAATTTTAAAAATTTTCAAAAATTCTAAAAAACTCATTTCCTTGTCTTGAAACCTCTAAATTTGGATTCCTGAGCTTGAGAGCTTCAAAATGAGCCCCATATTGCCTATAATTGACCGACTTTCAGTTTTTGGAAGCGTCGCGGTCTGCGTCGCGTGCGCATTGGCCGAAACTCAAAATCAACGGAATATAGGCAATATGGAGCTCATTTTGAAGCTCTAGAGCTCAGGAAATAGAAAAATATAATTTCGAAGCTTAGAAATCAAGTTTTAATTTTTTTTTCTTCGAAAAATTTTTTTTTCAAAAGTTTGAAAAATTCTAAAAAATTTCGGAAACTCATTTTCCTGTCTTAAAACCTATAAATAAGAAATCTTGAGCGTAAGAGCTTAAAAAAGACGCTCATTTTGCTAAAACTTGAGCGGGTTGGGTTAGCGATTTTTAAGTAAAACGCAAAAAAAAAATTTTTTTCAAAAAAATTTCATTTTTATCCTCTCAAAATATCAAAATCAAATTCAGAACGCTGAGAGCTTCAAAATGAGCCCCATATCGCTCAGAAAATTTGAATTTTTGATTTAGGCTCAAGGCACGCGACGCCGACCGCGACGCGTCTGAAAACTCAAAGTTGTCGGAATATAGGCAATATGGGGTTCATTTTGAAGGTCTCAGACTCAGAAACATGAAAAACAGGGTAAAAATGATTGAATGCGAAGTTTTTTTTCCGATTTTTGAGAAAAGAAAAAAAATTTCGAAAAATTGTTAAAAAATTTTTTAACCCAAAACCATAGGAAAAATGGGGCTCATTTTGAAGCCCTTGATCTCAGGATTCTGAATCCCTCATTGAAAATCAAAATCAAAAAATTCCAGGCCTCTGACATCTCCCATTTCGTCAACTTCATTATTATCGGTGTTACCGTACTCGTCATCGCCGTTCCAGAAGGACTTCCATTGGCTATCACCCTCGCGTTGACTTATTCTGTTAAAAAGGTACAGTAATCCGGGCTACCGTAATCCTTGGAATTTTTCTAGATGATGAAAGACAACAATTTGGTCCGTCACTTGGACGCCTGTGAGACAATGGGAAATGCCACGTCGATTTGTTCGGATAAGACTGGAACATTGACGACAAATCGAATGACATGTGTTCAACAATATATTAATCGTGAGTTGTCCTCCAAAAAAATCCCTAAATTCCCCGAAAAAATAGGCAAAAAACCAGGTTTTTCGAGAATCCGCTAAACAACACACGATTCCCGGAATTTTCGGAGTGTCGTTGTTTTTTGTTTTTTTTTTCGTCTAGAGACTACAAACTACAATTTAGATGAGTTCTACAAAGGAATTCCCCGAAAAAATAGGCAAAAAACCAGCTTTTTCGAAAATCCGCTAAACAACACACGATTTCCGGAATTTTCGGAGTGTCGTTGTTTTTTTGTTTTTTCGCGTCTAGAGACTACAAACTACAATTTAGATGAGTTCTACAAAGGAAACGCGCCGAAATACGATCAAATGGAGCCATCCACAAGAGACCTCTTATTCAACGGCATCGTCTGTAACAGTGGATATAATTCGACGGTCGTTGAACCAAAAAATCCGGGAGAACAAAGAGGACAAATTGGAAATAAGACAGAATGCTCCCTTCTCGGATTCATTTTGGATTCTGGAAGAAGTTATGAAGACCTCCGAAGACAGTTCCCTGAAGAAAAACTATTCAAAGTGTACACATTTAACAGTTCAAGAAAATCTATGATGACTGTAATTGAACTGGGAGAAAGGAAATACCGTATCTTTGCAAAAGGAGCATCTGAAATTATTTTGACCCGATGCAATTGGATTTTTGGAAAAGGAGGGAAGATCGAGCCGTTTGCGGCGAGAGAAGCCGCAGAGATGACTAAGAATGTGATTGAACCGATGGCTTCTGATGGTTTGAGAACTATCGGGTTGGCGTTTAAGGTAAGGTTGAAGATGGAAGTTGCTCAGCTTAAAATTCTGAGTATTTTGTTAGTTGACAACTTTTTCCTAGCTCCAGTGGTTCTTGAGATATAGGGGTTTGAAGTTAGCAGCTGGGGGGACCCAAATTCACGGGTCTATATCTCAAAAACCGTAACCCCTAGAAAAAAGTTTTTAATTAACAAAATGTGTAGAATATTAAGCTGAGCAATTTTTAGTTAACAACTTTTTCCTAGCTCTAGCGGTTTTCGAGATATAAGGGGAAGTACCCTGGAGGCTTCTAGAAACTGGGGAGGCCCGATTTCAGGGGGCCATATCTCGAGAACGGTAGCAGCTAGAAAAATATATTTAATTAACAAAATATGTAGAATATTAAGCTGCGCAACTTTTTAATTGTCACTTTTCTTCTATCTTTTACCCTAATTTAGTTATGCGTCTTTAAAGTTTGCTATCTGTGTAGCTAGCGAAACCGGCTGTATTTGAAGGCCCATAACTCAGAAACCATTAAAGCTTGAAAAAATTAGGCAACTAGAAAGATTTTTTTAAGATGAGCAACTTCTTATTCTTACCGTAACCCTCAAAAAAAACTCTTTCAGGACCTAGTCCCATCTGGAACCAAAAAACACGAGTACGAAGAAGAATACGAGGGAGATATTGACTGGGAGAACGAGGAGAAGGTCCGTGAGGGTCAGACAGTCATTGCCGTAATGGGTATCCAAGATCCCGTTCGTCCAGAAGTCCCAGCTGCCATTGCCAAGTGTCAGAAGGCAGGAATCACAGGTATTTTGGGGTTTTTGAGAGGATTACTGTAGGTTTTTTCAGTTCGAATGGTTACTGGAGACAATATCAATACTGCTCGATCAATTGCAACTCAATGTGGAATAATGCAACCGGGAGCTGATTTCTTGGCTCTCGAGGGAAAAGAATTCAATGCGAGGATCAGGGATGCTGATGGAAGGGTTAATCAGCAGAAATTGGATGCCATTTGGCCAAAATTAAGAGTTTTGGCACGTGCTCAACCCTCTGATAAATATGTTCTCGTCAAGGGAATTATCGATTCGACGAATAGCAAGAATAGGTAATAGGCCACGCCCCCTTTTTTAAAAAAAAAAGAATTTTCAGAGAAGTTGTGGCTGTGACTGGAGACGGTACAAATGATGCGCCCGCTTTGAAAAAAGCTGATGTTGGATTTGCTATGGGTTAGTTATTCATTAACGGAAATTGCTCATTCTTAATTTTAAAATGTAGAGAATTTCATGCTGATTATTTTTGTCTCTTGAAGTTTCTTTCTATCTATCCGGGTTCTCGAGATACACCCGTTTGAAAGATGGGCGGTCCCTGTTTGAGAGCGCAGAGAAACGAGAGTGTCTGCGTCTCTCACCTTGGTGCCCGTATCTCGAGAACCAGAAGAGCTAGAGGAGAGGTTCAAAAGACAAAAACACTCATCGCAACTTTTCTATATTAAAAAAACATTTGAAAAAAAGGATCCCCTCACTAGAGCAGAAAAAGAGAATTTTTTGCAGGGGGTAGTTTAAAGGCGCATAACTCAATTACGGTGAGAGCTAGAAAGAAAGTGTCAATTGAAAAGTTGCTCAGCTTAAAATTCTGCACATTTTGCTAGTTGAAAGTTTTTTTCTAGCTCTAACGGTTGTCGAGATATAGGGGTTTGAAGTTGGGTACCCCTACACGAAGGCGCAGAGAAGCGAGAATGTCTGCGTCTCTGCCCTCCCCAAAAGGGTACCTAACTTCAAACCCCTATATCTCCCCAACCGTCAGAGCTAGAAAAAAGTTGTCAACTAACAAAATACGCAAAATTTTGAGCTGAGCAACATTCCAATTGACATTTTTTTCTAGCACTCATTTTTGAGTTAATCGTTCTCAAACAAAGCCTATATTCCAGGAATCGCGGGAACCGACGTAGCCAAAGAGGCATCTGATATCATCCTAACCGACGACAACTTCTCCTCCATCGTAAAAGCAGTAATGTGGGGAAGAAATGTGTACGATTCCATTGCCAAATTCCTTCAATTCCAATTGACCGTCAATGTTGTCGCAGTGACTATCGCTTTCATCGGCGCCTGTGCCATCTCTGATTCCCCTCTGAAAGCCGTTCAAATGCTCTGGGTTAATCTGATTATGGATACCCTTGCCTCTCTTGCCTTGGCAACTGAAATGCCGACGGAAGACCTTCTCAACCGGAAACCATACGGTAGAACCAAATCCCTCATCTCTAGGACAATGGTCAAGAATATTGTTGGACATGCGATCTATCAACTTGCCATCCTTTTTGCCATTATGTTCTGGGGAGATAAGCTGATTCCGAATACCCCTTCAGGACGGAATGCTCCGTTGGGATCACCGCCAAGTGCACACTTCACTATTATTTTTAACGCATTTGTTTTGATGACACTGGTTAATGAGATTAACGCCAGGAAGATTCATGGAGAGAGAAATGTTTTTAAGGTGCGTTTTTACAAAAATTTTTAAAATTTTTCGTTTTTAAAAAACCCAAAAATATCTATTATGAGCCGAGTTACAGCGTTTTGAAGTTGGTGGCCTAGAAATCCAACCTTTGGGGTTCCTAAGCCACGGTTAATCTAGATCGATAGAGTTTAATTTTCCAAGCCTTTTGCTTTTTTCAGAACTCGAAAATATGCATTTTGAGCCGAGTTATAGGCGGGGACGAGTTTTGGGTTTCTAGGCCATCATCTTAAAATTAGTGTAACTTGACCCAAAATAGAAGTTTTTCAATTCTGAAAAAAACATTAGACTCAGGAAGCTTAGTTCTATTTGGTTATAGGCTCATGGCCTAGAAAACTGCAATTTTGGAATTCTAGGCCACCAGTAAAAATGAGTGTAACTTGGCTTAAAATAGAGATTTTTCAATTCTCAAAAATGCATTCAACTCAGGAAATTAAGTTTCACCGATGTATGCAAAATCGAGTCTTCTGGCCTAGAAACTTGCATTTTGGGAATTCTAGGCCACCAGTAAAAATGAGTGTAACTTGGCTCAAAATAGAGATTTTTCAATTCTGAAAAATGCATTCAACTCAGTAAATTAAGCTTTATCGGTGTAGCCAAAATCAAATTTCCTGACCTAAAAGTCCAAGTTTTGGGAATTCTAGGCCACCACAAAAAACTCGTGTAACTTCGCTTAAAATGAATATTTTCGATTTCTAAAAAATACACTCAACTCAGAAAATTAAGCTTTATCGATGTATATAAAATCAAGTTTTCTGGCCTAGAAACCTGAATTTTGGGAATTCTAGGCCACCAGTAAAAATGAGTGAAACTAGGCTCAAAATAGAGATATTCCAATTCCGAAAAATGCATTCAACTCAGAAAATTAAGCTTTATCGATCTAAAAAAAATCTGACCTAGAAACCCAGATGTTGGGAATTCTAGGCCACCACTAAAAATGCTCGTAACTCAGCTTAGAATGAATATTTTTAATTTCTAAAAAACGCATTCAACTCAAAAAAAAATCCTCTTTTTCCAGGGAATCTTCACAAATCCAATCTTCTGTGTCATCTGGATCACCACCCTCATCTCTCACATTCTAATCGTTCAATTCGGAGGCCAATGGTTCTCCACAGCGCCTCTCGATATGACCCAATGGATAATCTGTATTGCTTGTGGAGTCGGAGAACTCTTCTGGGGTCAAGTGAGTTTTTGGATAGGATTGAATGACCCCCGCACGTGATACTCCCTGGCACCTCATATCCACGTAGATATTCTTATTTCTTCTTCTTCTTCTTCTACTCCCTATCATCCTCTTCCTCCTCCTCATCTTCAGTTAATTAGTTCTCGTGGCATGTGTGTTATCTCATTTCAGATTATCAACTGTATTCCCGCCTCAATCCTTCCCAAATCATTCCGATTCGGTAAAGGAGACGTTCAACCGACATCCATCATGTTATCCGGAGAGTACGATATGCCATCGACCGCCTCGACGCTTCCGATGAAAGAGGGCGCCAAAGTGGACGATAGTCAACGACCCGGACAAGTTCTTTGGCTTCTGGGCCTGACCAGGTTACAGACACAGGTAAAAGAGGGAATGCTCATTATTTTTGATAGTTGATAGTTTTTTTGGTAGCTTCTAGCGGTATTGAGTTAGGGTTCAAAAAAGAGTGGTATCTCCCTGGCCAGTGGTTTATTTGAGAAATAGTCAACTACAAAGTTGCTCAGCTTAAAATTTTGCATATTTTGTTAGTTGAAAGTTTTTGTCTAGCTCTAACGGTTCTGGAGATATAGGCTTCTAAAGTTGGGCGCCCTCAAAGGGGATAGCCAGCTTCAGACGCCTATATCTCCGGAACCCTTAGAGCTAGAAAAAAGTTGTCAACTAACAAAATGTGTAGAATTTTAAGCTGAGCAACTTTGTAGTTGACAACTTTTTTCTAGCGTGGTTAGTTTTAGAGTTATTAAAAAAACAAGAAACCCAAAAAATTTTTTTTTGAAAATTGGAAAAAAAATTTTAATGATAAAAATTGCTCATGTTTAGTTATGAAACATAGATTTTAAGGATTTTATAATCAAATTAATAGATTTTCTAGTTGTTTTATAGCCGTACTTTGATGTTATATGAAAAATAAAAAATCCAAAAACTTGATTCTGAAAAAAAATTTTTAGTGATAAAAATTGCTCACTTTTAGTTTTGGAACGTAGATTTTAAGCATTTTATAATCAAATTCAAATATTTTTCAGTCATTTTTACTTCGATTTCCGACTTATTTTCTATGCCATAGAGTAGCAGCTAGTGCTATTCCCAAAATGACTCATAACTCTTGAGCTATTGACGCTATCTAAATCCTGTCAGCAGACAAAACGTAGAGCTTTTTAAGCTGAGCAACAGGATATTTTGTTATTTTTGATAGCTCTTTCCGTTAAGGAGTTATGCGCCTTCAAACATAGTACTATCTCAAGTCCCGCTATAAGCTACCAAAAAGTGGTCTAAGCCTTTTAAGCATGAGCAACATAGAGTCTACCACCTGAATTCAGATTCGAGTCGTCAAAGCGTTCCAATCAGTGAACGACGATTCACACCCGAATTCGCTGACGACGTCGACAGCCGATCGTCTTCGTGCCTCCTACCGACGACTGAGGATCGCCAAAGAGTTGGAACAGCAGAAAAGTTCGTCTATAGAAGAAAAAGGGGTCTAGAATTGATAGAAAAAGACTAAGAGACACAAATAATGTTTTAGGACTGACTCCATCTCCCCTTGAATAGAGATTGCATTTTTATTTATCTGTATATAGTTTTGTGTGATCATTATTTATATATCTATATATTTATATTGGCCCCCTTCCTATTTTGATGCCAAAAGGTAAGGAATGTTCATTTATTAGAATAGAGTTTGGCAGTTCTCCTCCTTTTTTTCGCCTTTTTAGTCAACACCCCACCGCACCAACTGATTCGATTTCCCCCTTTTCGTGGGAGCCCCCCCCCCCCCTTCACTTTTTGAAGATGCATGACTCATGAACTATGAGAGATAGAGGGAAAGTGTCAACTGGAAAGTTGCTCAGTTTAAAATGCTGAGTATTTTGTTAGTTGAAAACTTTTTTCTAGCTCTAACGGTTGTGGAGATATAGGGGTTTGAAGTTGGAGTACTTTTTGGGCTCTTGCCTTAGGGGCACCAACTTCAAACCCCTATATCTCCCTAACCGTCAGAACTAGAAGAAAATTTTCAACTAGACAGTTGCTCAGCTTAAAATGCTGAGTATTTTTCTAGTTGAAAACTTTTTTCTAGCTCTAACGGTTAGGGAGATATAGGGGTTTGAAGTTGGAGTACCCCTAGGGAGCAGAGGAGCGCTAACTCAAAAGGTACTCCAACTTCAAACCCCTATATCTCCCCAACCTTCAGAGCTAGAAAAAAGTTGTCAACTAACAAAATACTCAGCATTTTAAGCTGAGCAACTTTCCAGTTGACACTTTCCCCTAACTCTCACCGTAACCGAGTTATGCGCCTTTAAACTACCCCCCTGCAAAAACTTCTCTTCTTCTCTTCTAACCCGTCAAAACCACCCGCTGATCCATAATTTTCAGGGGCTGGTGGCCTACGAGCCGGTGGACAGGTATATTCTACGGAAACAAATGCAAAGGATACATCCGGAATAAGATTCGCTTAGTGTGTCGGGAACTACAGTAATCCTTTTCTTCCCCTTTAAACCATATCGCATCCGGTGGCCATCTCCTCTCTCTCTCTTTCACTTACAGTAATCCTTTTTTCTTTTCTTTTTCTCCAAAACACTTCCAGGGTACTAGTGTCTTGCATCGGTGCTTCTTCCCCTCCTCCCCCTTACTAGTGCCTACTGTATATTTGACTCCGCCCCTTTCTTCCTAACAATAGAATCAATAAAATGATTCGACACCCCCCTTCCCCCTCGGTATTCGCTAAACAGATGCACATTTTGAAAACATGCCCCGCCCACTCTCTAAAAGCCCCGCCCCCTCCAAATTTCTCCTGTTCATTGCTCACTTTTTTTCTAGATTTTTGAAATAGATTTTTTTGTCGTTTTTTGTGTATTTGATTTTTATTGAAAAACTGATTTTAATAAAAATTTGAAAATTTAATTTTTTTTGTTGGGGATTTGTTTAAAAAACCTATTATGCTGATCTCACGAGGTGAGACTCAGGGTCGTGGCCTTGTGACCATGGAAGAGGATATCTCGCAACGAAAACTACTGTAGAAAATTTATAAAAGTAGGTCTACAAATATTTCATAAATTTTTTTCAGCGCTTTTTTACCGATTTTTCTCGATAGTTTTTCAATAACGAAATTTCATATTTTATACAAAAATCGGGAAAAATTGGTTAAAAAAAGCGCTGAAAAAAAAAGATTAAATATTTGTAGACTTACTTTTATAAATTTTCTACAAAATAGTTTCCAACCCGAGTTAAAAGCGATAACACTTCATTTTCCCCCCTGTATGCGAAAGCGCGCTCCATTGAGACGATAAATGCAATTTTGAATATTTTTTAACCAAAATGTTGGATTTTCGGCATTTAAAAGCTCTACGCTGTGTTTTTCTTCAAAATAAACTTTAAAAATTGAATTGTTATCAATTATTTGTGTATTGACGAAAAAAATTAGTTTATGAGAAATAATTTATTCGCCGTAAATCGACACAATTTGGCTGCCCGCGCCGTTGCCTGAGTATTCAACGTTTTGATCGGCAGTGTTCGCTGGAGCGCGCTTTCGCATACAGGGGGGAAAATGAAGTGACTACGTGGAAGTGGGGCGGAGTTATGGTGCGCGGGAAGGAGACACGTGGCAAAGGTAGCCCATGGGAAGAAAAAAATCCATAAACAAACGATTGGAACACAAAAAAAATTTTTTGAAATTTTCCTTTTGGGAAGTCAGCATTTTGGAGTAGACTTTTAAATAATGGCTATAACTCGGCTTAAGTTATCTCCAACTTTTGATTAGAATGGATTTCGAAAACCATCTGATCAATCGAAACTCGATTTTTTTTGGCGCGCTAAGAAGGGACAGTTTTTTGGAGCCACTTGATATTCAAAATTTCATTTTTTTTTAACGTAATTAAGGGGCTGAAAAGGAGCCTAAAAATTTGAAGAGGCTAAAGAAATTTTTTTTTAAAGGAGGCTAAAAAATTTTTTTAAAGGAGGCTAAAAATTTTTTAAAGAAGGCTAAAAAATTTTTTTAAAGGAGGCTAAAAATTTTTTTTAAAGGAGGCTAAAAAATTTTTTTTCTAAAGAAGGCTAAAAATTTTTTAAAGGAGGCTAAAAATTTTTTTATTCTAAAGGAGGCTAAAATTTTTTTTCGAAAGGAGGCAAAAAATTTTCTAAAGGAGACTAAAAAAATTTTCTAAAGGAGGCTAAAAAATTTTTTTAAAGGAGGCTAAAAAATTTTTTTAAAGGAGGCTAAAATTTTTTCTTTAAGCGTTGAACGAAAAACTCACTGTATGGTTCCAAGCAGTTTTCGGACCGCTATTGCCGAGCTCCATGGTACTGAGCCTACCATCCGAGTTGCTCTGAACCTCCATACTGGGCCCCCGGTACCACCATCCGAGTCGCTGAACCTCCATCCTGGTCGCTGTCCTGGTCGTTAAACCCAATTGTCTTGGATCTCCTATAATTTTAAAAATTGAAAAAGTGTGTACTTCTTAGCCACCTGGTCTCCCAGAGTGTTGATCTTCTACGCCACGAAGAGGCGAAGTACGTGTAGAAGAAACCGAACTTAGTGCCGCTTCACACTGAGGAAACAGGCTGGCTCCATAGGTATAAGTCATGCCGCACAGGACTGCCCGATTGGCGGAGCAACGGAGAGAACCCTTACGTCGCTTCAGGCTATTCCCAGAAACAGACAGCTCGATGGAATGTGGTGCCGCTTCAGGCTATTCCCGAAATCTAGGCTGAGAGCTTTTAGGAGAGGACGAATCTTAGTGCCGCTTCACACTGAGGAAACAGGCTGGCTCCATGGGGGGAAGTTAGGCCGCACGGGACTGCCCGATTGGCGGAGCGAGGACCGGACACTTAAATGCCGCTTCGCACGTTGGGAAACAGGCTGGGGGTTCTCGAGAACTGAACCTAAACCGCTCAGGACTACCCGATTGGCGAAAAACGAGATAGAACCCCGAAGAATGAGGGAAATCTCGCCTTATATAGGCAAAAGGGGCGGAGCCAAAAGATAGGTAGGTCAAATGGAGAACAAGGGACCTTGTCTGCGTCTCTCTCGTTCTCCATGCTCTCTAGTGATGGATTGTCCTATGCAGGTGGCCTAGAAGATTCCCAGGAGAAAAGATCACATCTCTTGCTCAGTTTAAAATTTTCTATCGATCTATGTGAAAAAATAGTTTTCACTGTTTCGAAAAATTTCTCGAGAACTTTTTCTCGTTGATTTTTTGAAAGTTTTTCGAGAAATTTTTTTTACAGTAACCGCCCAAAAAAACTATATAATTGACACAACCACCTTCCTGGACACGTGCGTCACTATAATAACACACTTTGGGTTTTACGATCGACTGGCGCCCCGGAGAACCTTCTCTCTCTCTCTCTCTCTCTCTCTCTCTTATCTCGGGGGAGTAAATAGGCCAATAAAAGTGTCCAAAATGCACATTGTTTCTCTCTTTCCTTTTTCCCAATGATTTCCCTACTTCTTCTCCTTCTAACCATTCCACTGACCGTAACCAGTTCATCTCAATGTAATGTTCTCTATCAACTCGACGACATGTCTTACTGTAAACTCGGACAACCCTTTGACGCCTACAGATATTACGGATGCTCTTGTTCAGGCATTTCACCCGATAAACCGATCGATGGGATTGATAGGTACAGTAACCCATAAACCTACAGTACCCCATCTTCCCTTCAGATGTTGCCAATGGCACAGCCAATGCTACAACTACCTGATCACATCGAAAAAATGCGAAAATGCGAATTCTCCCTTCTTTTGTCTCTACAAATGGGAATGTGTCTATCAGCAACCGGCGTGTAATAGTGAGTTGCTCAGTTTAAAGGCGCATAACTCCAAAACGAAGAGAGGTAGAGAGAAAATACCAACTGGGAAGTTGCTCAGCCTTAAATTCTGCGTATTTTTCCAGTTGACAACTTTTCTCTATCTCCTCTCGTTCTCGAGATATAGCCATTTGAAGTCTGGGTGAGAGACGCAGACACTCTCGTTTCTCTGCGCTCTCCAATGGGGACCGCCCATCTTTAAAACGGGTGTATCTCGAGAACCCGAAGAGATAGAAAGAAACGTCAAGAAATAAAAATAATCAGCTTGAAATTCTCTATATTTTGATACTAAAAATGAGCAATTAGCGGAATTTCGGAGCATCGTTTAGAACAGTTTTTTTGAAGAAAGTAATTTTCAGACGACAACAAATGTCTCCAGTCCGTATGCCAATGCGATGAGCAATTCATTAATTGTCTTGCCAAGTATCCATACCCGATAATCACTCGAAAATGTCAATATTATGATGGAGATCCCGTTCTCAAAGTGCTTGCCGGAGGTGCCAACAAACACTAAACACCCATTTCTTGGTTTTAATTGCGGAAATTGCTTAATAATTGCTAACGTGTCATAATAATAAATTGCCTTTTCTCTTAAAGAGTAGCCTATAAAATTCTATTAATAACTGAAAAAAGTGGGTGCTGATCTATGAATCATGCGTTTCGAAGACAGGTCAACTGTAATTAAATGTGATCTACTGATAAGAAAGTTCCGGAAGTTTCGCGTGATTTCTCTGGAACCAAGAAATCAAGGAAATGAAATAAACCCAGCTCTTTTTGCAGTGCCTAAATTACCAAGTGACGCCCGTTTTTTCCGCCTTGTTCCCCCCTTTCCGGGTCTCCACGGGGTCACGAGATTCTTAATTCGCGACCCCGGTACCTGAAAAAGCTTGAAAAACCGAAAACGAAGAATGATGAGAGGAGAAGAGGAGGAAGAAAGAGAGATGGAAGAGCATCAAGGGCGAAAGTGAGGCCAGCGCCAAACACCGTAACTTCGCCAAACTCATCCGGCAATACAATTGAATTGTGGAATGAAGGAAGGAGGAGGTGGAAGAAAGAGAGGTGGAAGAGCATCAAGGGCGAAAGTGAGGCCAGCGCCAAACACCGTTACTTCGCCAAACTCATCCGGCAATACAATCAATGAACAAGAAACTTATATATTTTTTATCCTTCTGGAGCTGTTTCCTCTCCTTGTGCTGTCCCTCCTGGTCGCTGCTCTTCCGCCGTCTTGTCGCTGTTCCATCGCCTCGCCCCATCGTCGACATCTGCAAAAAATCCTTATTAAAACAGAAATTCCCGCAATTTTCTTACCTAGAAACCGCCCGTTTGTCCAGTTGCCACCCAAAACTCTCCGCTAGCACGTGCCGCCTGAAAAATCATTTTAAAACGATATTCTCGGAGCCAATAACTAACCGTGGGCAGAGGTGAGCTCGGCGATGGTTTGTGAGCCATTCGAAAGGGGAATAGCCTGAAAACAAAAGGTTTATTCGATTTTCAATGAAAAAGTCTGAAAAACAGAGAAAAAACGGTATTTTTGAAGGAAAATAACGAGGAAAACGACGGAAAAAGCTGAGAAATGAGACAGGCGACACAGAAAAGCAAAAAATCCTCGAAAAAACACAAAAATTCCCGCCGGAAGATCAAATAAATGTGCCACGTTGCAAAAAACTTTTTCTAGAGTTCACCGCCACGTATTGCGTACGCCGTGTCAACACACCGAATCTTACGCCAATATACAGAAATTCTAGTGTTTTAAAATTTATTTCGGATGTTTTTCTCCGTTTTTCTTCGTTTTTCTCGAAAAAAAATTAATGGAATTCTCCAATAAATTATTGGAAACCCAATTTTTCAAGAGAAAAAACTAAAATTAACCGAAAAAACCTAAAAATCCGCCTAAAATTTGAATATTTTAGAAAGACACAAAAAAAATGAATAATGACTATTTATTAGAAAGAGACAAAGGAGAGAGTGCACAACATCTTCTTCGGGTTATCCTCCCTAGTTTTCAGACGGCATTGACAGCGGCAGCCGGATGGTTTCTTTGGAGAGCAGTTGATTCGGGCGGTTCATTTTGAGAGAGATGTTTCTGGAAAGGGTGCCACGTGGATTTAGGAGTCTTCAGAAGACTAACCATTCCTTGTTTCGTCTTGCAAAGACTGGGAAATTCAAATCCATCCTTTCCGCCGCTGCCAATGCCTCCTCTTACGAAACTTGCAGCTTTTGCCGTTTTTTTTAAAAGATTTCCCCCATTTTTATACTGGAAAAAGTGGGCGGAGCGTCAGGGGGCACGTGAAAAATCATTTTCACGTCGAAAAAAAAATTTTGAAATTTTAAAATTGACACGTGGCTTTTTCGAGTTCACGTTTTTATTGTTTCACGTGAACAAGAATTGGTGTACTCCTCTCGGAGATCCTCCTTATCAATTTACTCATTTGCAAGAAAAAAAACATGGTGAAGGTATACAGGAAGAATTGGAATTACAATTTCGCGGAGAGCGTTTTGATTACAATTTCGGAGAGAGAGGGACAAAAGAGGAGATATCGTGTGAGGACCCATTATTAAATTTGAAGAAATATGAACAAATTTTTTGGGGGAAGAAAGGGGCAAATTGTTAGGGTGATCATCACATGTATGTAGAGAAGTTTCTGGCGACTCAATCCAAATGAAGACGTCGATTGAGAGCGCTGACGTAGGCTTGATGAATCTGTGAGACGAACTCGTCGTCGGACTGCATGAGATGAGTGATGGCGGATAGGAACTGAAATATTACCTCTATTAGAAGGGCTCTCCCCACCAATCCTACCTGCTCTTTATTCAAAATCGGCGTGTCTTGACCGGATCCGACGACGAACGATGTGTCAATTGGCTCCAGAATCTCTCCTTCGGCCACATCGATATCCGGATCTCCTTCGGATCCATGTACAGATTTAGTGGAGATTGCGGCAAGAGAGATGGCAGATGGTGAGTTGGCAAAGTCCTGGAGTAGATGACTTCGATGCGGCTTCGCTGTCTTCAGAAGATCTTTTTCGAGTTCATCAGCCGACATCGCTGTTCCCGGCTCTTTGAGCATTAGTTTCTGAAGAACTGGAGGCATTTGCTCAGGAGCTGGTCCAGGTGGAGCTGTGGCTGTTGGCGGAGCGGAGATAGTCGGCTTCTGAGCGCTTCGAATCATCTCAATAAGATCGATAGTTTTCGCAGGAGCCGGGGCAGAAGCAGGTGTGGCCGGAGCAGCAGTCGGCACAGGAGCGGAAACCTTAGTTTTAGCCGCGCGTGCTTGCTCTGTGGTGCTTGCTTTTAGCTTTTCGACGAGCTTTTGGAGCAGATTGAAGATTCGCAGTGAGTCATCGGCTTGGTGGAACCATAGTGCCTGGATTGATGAGTTTTCCTTGTGGAATTGAATGTAATTGCCGTCGAGGCGAAGCATATGATTCATTGTCAGCGGCTCGATGAAGTCGGATGGATCCGAGCGGTTGGCGATGAGGAAACTGAAAGAAATAGAGTTTTCGACGTGTTTTTCGCATTTTTTCGATGAAAAACCTTCATTTTCTTCACTTTACCCACCTAAAATAGGGTCTATCAGCCCGCTGATAGACGAAAAGTGTTCCTTCGCAATTCGCCGGTTGCCACTCTTTTTTCCCGGTATCGAAGCGATAAATAGCGGCGAATGGCATCTAAAAACCCTTTTGTTATACAAAAAAGATGTATTTATTTCTCCTACCTTATCGAGAATCTTGCTGGCCGCTATGTCGATTTTTTGGAGTTGTGCCAAATTTTTTTGCGCCAATTCAGCGGCGGCCGCCTTCTTCTTCGTGTCGCTCATTTTTTGTGAGTTTAAATCTGCAAAAACAAAAAAAAATTGGTTGAAAATCATGGAAAACGGAGAGGTTTCCGGAAAATTAGTTTCAAAAAGTCGAGTGTAGATTTACGATAAACGGTGTGCAAGTGCGGGATTTCGGAGCATCGTAGCGGAATTCACTGGGATAATAACCGGTTTTCAAACGGAAAAAACAAAAGAAAACAAGAAATTTATATAAAAATAAAGAGAAAAACAAGTTCTAATTAATCAGCGCATCGATTTTCTTCGCCCACGTCTCCACGTTGTTCGCGTGTGCCTCTTGAAGATTCAGAAGGCTTCTGAAGACGACGTCGGCCAGGGAGACCTCCCATTGAGAGGAGAGAGAGTCGAAACGAGCCAGGAATTGGGATGCTTCACGAGTGGCGTAGGAGAGGTCGCCGGTGCCCAGAAGAATTTGTTCCGCCTGAAAAAAAAAATTTATTTTCAAAAAAAATTTTTTAATACGGGCGGTACCTTATTAAGCCAAAGAGCCTGATGACTGGCGCTGAGCACTTGCTCAGGCTGTCTCGAGAAGAGTCCAAGGGCGGCGCCAAGAGTTTTCCAGATGGTTTGAAGCGATTTCACTGTCGTTTTTTCGATTTGAAGCGCAGCGACGGCTCCTTTCACCACTTTCACCGTCGTTTTTTTCTCCTTCGTCTGATTTTTTACTTCTCCGTCGAAGGCGACTCCTCGTTTTGCGCCAATCTTCGCCAGCGCTTTCACCCAATTCAAATCCGCTTCTCTTACGGTCAGTGTCACGTTTTTGAGGTTTTCTTGCTTGTAAACGACGAGCGACGCTGGAATATTCACTGTCAGCGTCAGGTTTGTCTCCCACGTCTTCCGATCGTCTTCTACCGTCCATTGAGGGGTATCAGCGGTCTTTTTAGCAGATTTAGGCGCTGGAGCGGCTCCACCAGCCACTTTTTTAACGGCTTCAGCTTTGGCAGCCTTTCTAGCCTCTTTCTTCGCATCTTTGTCTTTTGGAGCACTTTTTTCAGCCGGTTTTGTCTCTTGAGGAACAGTTTTTTGGGTTGGCGCCGGAGCAGCGGTCTTTCCGAACCCAGAAAGAAGCTCCTTGAGCTGTTCGGTTTGTTTCTTGAGCTGCTCGATCAGTTTTAACTGCTTTTGCTCCAAATCCTTTCGAGGATCGGTTTCCGTCTGAAATTCCTCAGGTTTCAGGCGGTTTCAGTGATATTCCTGGTTACCTGAACACTTGGAGCAGCCTCCTTTTGCTCTCCGTGATACGAGGCAACCCGATAGCAAGCGATCTTCGGATGAACTTCGAAATCGGATGGGAAAGTGGCCGGCAGCGCGTACATTGACATCTTTTTGTGATGATTTACCCTGAAAATTTGAATTTTGGGGTTGGAAGTCAGAAAATACGGAGGAAATTGGTTTTAAAGGGAGAAAACAATGATTTTTGACTGATTTTCACAGAGAACCAGCCGCTGTGACTTCAAAAAGCGCTGCCAATCATCGATAACTCGGATGTCAATCAAAAATTTGATGGGAAAATCAAATTTGCCTAAAAACCAAGCCGGCCTGGTTTTCCATTATTCAAAATGAATTTTATTATACAAAACGCTCCTCAGTTGATTTTTCGTCTATTTTTAACTGAAAAATCACAGAAAAACCAGGAAAATTGAACTTAAAACAAGAAAAATTTAATTTTACAACGGAAAATCCTACAACGATGCTCCGAAATAACGGATGTGTGCGTTGTTTAACAAGAGAGAAAATTCTTCATTTTTCAAGATTTTTGCTCTTTTCCAGCTTTAATTTGTAGTTTTCCTAGTTTTTTTTTGTCAAAAAATGAAAAGAAAGCGGCAATTTATGCTATCCGAGTTACTTTGTACTCAAAAATGCTGGAAAAATCACCCTAAAACGATTCTTAGATAAAAAACACAAATTTCTAGGTTAAATCACTAAAAACTTACGTTTTACTCCGTATTTATAGCTGAAATTCATTAATTCTATCAAAAAAGCCTCAAATATTTTTTTTCAGACAAAAATGCCGTTCATGCACGGATCGATGCCGCTTCGGCGGACATTCTTCTATTTGCAGCAGGGAAAAGTGAAGTTCCGTGATAATGTGAACGTTTTCGCGATGGGATTTCACAAAAGACCGACAGAAGAGCAATCCGGAGCTCGCGATTTCGTTTATTGGCACTGGGCACAACTACAATATCACAATCCGAAGGTTCAGTTGGTTAAGCACGCCGATAAGGTGATCACTCCGTTCGCCAGGGCTTATCTGAGTAAGTGGCCTTCTATTAGAAGGGCATGGTTAGGAAGATAGTTTCAGATGACGGACGAGAAGTTCTATTCGATTTGGACGGTATGAAGAGAGAAGAGATCGAGGATACACTGGCGAAGACGTTGGGAAAGACGGAGTTGGTGGAGAGAAGAGAGCATTTGGAGAGTATCGCCAAACTGAATCCAGCCGATTTCGGATCGAAAAACGAGCGACAGTGTATGTGCGAAGTGCAGGGACAACATCCGTGTACCGGACTCCTTCGAGCACCAAAATGCATGACCGGAAAGCAGCGATGGAATCATAATCTCATTTAGTTACGTTGTTTTTAGTGTGTAGAACTCTTTCTGTTATAAATAATTGTTTTTTGTGGTGAGATGGAATTTTGGTCGAAGAAGCAAACATGAGCGCCCTTTTAATCCAACAATCTTCTCGTGTTTCCCCACTCATATTTACATAATCCCTCCTCCTCTCCTCCTCCTTATTCATCATTTTGTGCCTCCTCCCGTTGTCTCCCTACTATACTATTAGGCATGAGCAAGGCTTGCTTTTGCTCCGAAATTAATTTTCTAATTTTCACGTGTTCAGCGTGAACTTTTGATTTTCACGTGATCCGCGTGAAGTCTTGATTACCTTTCACACCCTTATCAACTTCTACTCCCATGGCGCAACTGGTTACAGCTGCGGCTACCGAATTTCCAACGAAAGTTCAACCCCCGGCGCCCGCCAATTTCTTTTGCTTTCTGCGTTACAGTTCCCCCGCTAATTACCTCTCCACCCAGCGGCAAATTAACGGATCCAGTTGCGGGGCGCCAGGTGTCTTTTGTGCCTGCCTTTTACGGGGGGCAGCAGCAAACCGTGTGTCTGTTTGAACAGGGAAAAAGACCTTGAAAAAAGACCCAAACGGAGAAGAAGAAAAAGAGAAACTTTGACACACAGGACCTCTTTTTTCGTTTCTTTCTCTCGACTCTCTTCTTTTGTTGATGGGGGTGGGGAGGACGTCCCTTATCATATTATCAGCTTGTTCTTCTTTTTCCTTTTCATGCCTCTTCTCTCTCTCTCTCTCTCTCTCTCTCTCTCTCTCATTTTATGTTGAAATGAAAAAAGAGTGTTTCTTATTCTTTTTCTTTCAACACTTTTTCTATTGGGTCAAAATTTTTGTTTTTTTCTTCTTCTTCCTTAACTTTTTGAGCTGATAGCATATCATCCATATTCGAGTAGCTTCATCTCTCTAGCCAGAAGAGATATCAAAAAAGTGTCAACTAACAAAATATAGCTTATTTTAAGCTGAGCATTTAGTTAGTTGACAACTTTTTGATAGCACTTTAGTGTCCTGAGATATAGGTGTTTTAAAATGGGACCATATAATCTGGTATTGCAAATTGAAAGATTTCCAAGAATTCACCTATTTTTTGGAGTTTTACTGTTATTTTTAACTTTTTCGATTTTCTGGCAAGTTCCAGAACAGTTTTAGTATCCAGTTTCGATTTTCCGTAGTATTTAGCTTCTAAGCTAGCTTTCAGAATGTCTTAAACAAAGAGTCCCTGGGTTTAAGCCGATTTATCTCCTTTCCTAGTAAAGCTATCAAAAAACCGTCAACTAACAAGTTGCTCAGCTTAAAATTCCACACATTTTATCTCTAGACACCTTTTTGATATCTCCACCCACCAGCGAGATACAGCGCTTCAAAGTCCTGCGCCACCCAAGAGAGACGCAGAGAAGGCTAGAGTGTCTGCCTGTCTGCGCTCTCCACTTCAACCGCCCATATCTCCTTTCCCAGAAGAGCTATCAAAAAGTTGTCAACTAATGAAATATAGCTTATTTTAAGCTGAGCAACTTTCTAGTTGACAACTTTTTTCTATCTCCAATAGGAATCGAGTTGTAGACCAATCCAAAACCAGAACATAATTTTTTTTAGTTAACGATGCATGTCCCATTGTTCATAAACTCTGTCCAGATGCTCTCTTGGAGCATCTGCATCCTTCATCGGCACCTCATTACCAATCGGCCGTTCTTTTTCTCTCTTCTTTCCCTTTCATTCACATTTAGTACAGCTTTATGCTATATAGTCATCTCTTTTCTCTTTTTCTATTTCAAATGTTTTGGTTGTTGGGAGGAAGAGGAATAAGAAAAGAGAGAGAGAGAGAGAGAGAGAGAGAGAGAGAGAGAAGAGACCGCCCATCTATCTATTCAAAAAGAAAATGTACATGTTGCATGCGTTTTGCATTTTTAGAAGGAGATGGCAGTTTTCATAAATTCTTCGATTTTTGTGCTTTCAGGACTAGAAAATAGGATTTTTCGGCTTTTTTCTAGTGTTTTTAGGCTAGTTTTAGTCAGTTTTAGGCGATTTTTTGGGTTTTCGATAAGCTAGGTTAAGCTGGTTTCGATTAGGCTCCATAGGAGTTCCAGGAATTTTAAATTTGAGTTTTTCAAAGTGTTTTATGTTAATTCTATGACTCAATTTTCTTATTTCCACCTCAATAATCTGATTAATTCCCTCTCCAATTTTTCTCTTATCACTTCTTTCCCAATTTTGAAACTATCAATGTGTGGGTGGATAGATAGTCAAAATTCAAAATTTCATAACTATTTTCTTTTTGGAGATAGAAAAAAATAGTTAACTAGAAAATTGCTCAGCTTAAAAAGAGCTATATTTTGTTAGTTGACTATTTTTTGATAGCTCTATCAGGAAGGGAGATATGAACGGTAGAAGAGAGTGCAGAGAGTCTAGCTGTCTCTGCGTCACATAAAGTGCCTCACTTTGAAGCCCTGTATCTCATTAGGATATAGAGATATCAAAAAAATGTCAAGAGCTGAATTGTGTAGAATTTTAAGCTGAGCAATTTACTAATTAACGCTTTTTTGATAACTTCACTTGGAAGGGAGATAACGGCGGTAAGAAGAAGAGAGCGCAGAGTGTCAGACACTCTAGCCTTCTCTGCGTCTCTCTTGAGGGGTGCCTTACTTTGAAGCCTTGTATCTCGCTGGTGGGTAGAGATATCAAAAACGTGTCAAGAGATAAAATGTGTAGAATTTTAAGCTGAGCAATTTGTTAGTTGACAGTTTTTTGATAGCTCTACTAGGAAAGGAGATACACCCGTTTGAAAAAACCTAGCCTAAACCGCTTTCGAAAAAGTGCACAAGACAGAGCTTAGCACCCTCTGACACAAAATTCTGGGCTCAAGGTAACAAATTAAGTACAATATAATTAATTAGTTTTCTGTTCCTTTTTCTGAAGAGTCCTTGAGTCCTATCCTTGAACCTATAGGGCTCCTTCTTTTCTCTCTCTCTCTCTCTCTCTCTCTCTCTCTCTCTCTCTCTCCGGGGTCACCAAGGGGTGTATAATAAAAGCAATAAATAACACCATCAGTCGACAGTTGGTCCTCGTTTCTCATTTGTTTTCTCATTTTTCGGTTTCTCCTGGAAAATCGGCCTGATTTTGATAGACGCTCAAAAAAATAATTTTTTAATTTCAAAAAAAAATTAATTTCCGCAAAAACTCAAAAAAAAACTTGTTCTCGCAGAGTACACGGAGGTAATCTAATTCATCGATATCCGATATCCCAGGTAAAATAAATATCATCGTCGTCCCAACTTGATACTCTCTCATATAAACAACCCCTCTCTCCCAAAGTGGTCAAGTGGAGGAGAGGAAAAGACACAAAGCCGGTTGTGTGTACTCTTTTTTTCCGTCGAAGAGCACCACCAGGGCTTCCGGTAAAACGATTAAAACGGGGCACTTAGTGTGGTGCAATTCGTTTTTTTTTGCGGAGCTCTGTTAAGTACTACTTGTATAATTAGTTGGTTTCTTTTGGGCTAGTGGGGTTATTTTCAGAGATAGAGGGAAATGGTCAACTGGAAAGTTGCTCAGCCTAAAAAGAGGAATATTTTATGAGTTGACAACTTTTTTCTAACTCTTCAGGTTCCGGAGATATAGCCTCTGGAAGTTAGGGTTGTTGTGAGGCGGAAGGGGCGAGAGGGAGAGAGGGCGCAGAGAAGCGTTTCATTAAAGGCGCATTATCTCGAGAACCTGTAGAGCTATCAACAAACTTTCAACTAACAAAATATGCAGAATTTTAAGCTGAGCAACTTTGTAGTTAACAACTTTTTCATATCTCTTCAGGTTTTTAAGATATACCGTTTTAAACATTGCCGTTTTTCCCAAATCAAAATTCCCTTCTGTAAATTCCAATTCCTCTTCTTTTTTCCTTCAATTCTGTTCCTTTTCCATCTAATTTTCTTTGCAAATGCGCGCGAAACTGTTAAAACGACCGTAAACTACCGTATAATGACCATTTTCTCTTTTATAATACGTGTCGGCGGCGGTTTTCTAAACGACGACCAAAAGAAGAAGGGGAATATACATATGAAAAGAATTCTTTTCCGAATTGAAGTCACTTCTTTTCTTCTCCCGTTTTGTGACTCATTTCTACGGAAAATAGGGGGTTTGGTATTAAATACGGATTATTTTTTATTTATTTATTTTTTTGAAACCCTCCTATATTTTTTATATGGAAAATGAAAGTTTTTAGTGTCAAAATACACAGAATTTTATGCTGAACAATTTATTAGTTGACAACTTTTTGATAGCTCTACTGGGAAGGGAGATATAGGCGTTTGAAGTTGAGTGGGGAAGAGCGCAGACAGGCAGACACTCTAGCCTTCTCTGCGTCTCTCTTGAGGGGTGCCTTACTTTGAAGCCTTGTATCTCGCTGGTGGGTAGAGATATCAAAAACGTGTCAAGAGATAAAATGTGTAGAATTTTAAGCTGAGCAATTTGTTAGTTGACAATTCTTTGATAGCTTTCCTAGGAAAGGAGATAAACTGACCCCAACATGATTATTATTTTTTAAATATCCGTCCTGCTTATCGAGATAAACCGATTTTTTCTCTTCCAATCTTTTCTACCAAGTTTAAATCAACTTTTCGAACATTTCCAGATGGTCCTTCTCCACCACCAGTCACATTCCACCTCAGGAGGAGGATCCCTTTTGGAGAGGGCCGATCTCTCTCATCCAATCCCCGAAAACGCCAGGAAGCTATGCCAATTGGTGGAATACGATGAGAGTCGTGTCGAATTGGGAACCCATTCGGTGTTCGTCAGAGAGGCCAGACCCCCAGGGGCTCATTATGCAAAAGCCACAGTCATATTTCTTCATGGACAGAGCTTTTCGTCGTCCACGTGGACCGAGAATAATTTGTTGAGGTGATTTTGAAGGGTTTATATAAGAGCTAGGGGAAAATGGTCAACTGAAAAGTTGCTCAGCTTAAAAAGAGCTATATTTTATTAGTTAACAGTTTTTTCATAGCTCTACTAGGAAGAGAGATATAGAGGTTAGAAGAGAGCGCAACCATTTCTGCTTCTCTCAAACGTCAACTTCAAAGCCCGGTATCTCACCAGCGGGTAGAGCTATCGAAAAACTTTCAACTAACAAAATATGCGGAATTTTAAGCTGAGCAACTTGTTAGTTGACAATTTTTGATAGCTTTACTAGGAAAAGAGATACACCCGCTTAAAAAACCTATTAATAGCCTAAACCGGTTCCAAACTTCAAAGCCCTGTATCTCGCTATCGGATGGAGCTATCAAAAAACTTTCAACTAACAAAATATGCAAAATTTTAAGCTGAGCAATTCACTAATTATCACTTTTCCTCTATCTCCCCTATCCACCGAGTTACAGGACATTCGCCGCTCTCGGCTATCGAGCCATCGCCATCGACCTTCCCGGATCAGGCCAAACCCGAGGGGCGGCCCTCCCTCAACCCGAAAAACCTTCATTTCTAATGGATTTTATAGAGACTTTGGGTCTAAAACAAGTCATGATTGTGTCTGCTTCAATGTCCGCTCAATATGTGCTTCCCCTGATGACCTCGACTAGAACGGTAAGTCTCTAATATAAGGGCATGGCTAAACCGCAGGATTTCAGCTCTCCTGCGTGGTCTTGGTGGCTCCTTCAAATACCCATGAGGTGGTGAACCCTTCTTCGTATACTGTACCTACTTTGGTGCTCTGGGGTAAGCTCCGCCCCCTCCTAGACCTCTATTGCTCATCCTAAAAAATTTCCAGGAGAACGAGACACATCGCTTGGACCTACTGCCGCCGCAAATCTCAAAAACTTGCCAACAGTAAAACTGCAGAAAATTCCGGATGCCGGACACGCTTGCTATCTTCACAATCCAAAGTGTTTCGAGAGTCTTTGCGTTAACTTTTTCGATTTGATACGCAATTATCATCAATAATCTGCTGGTTTTGATGACTTTTTTTGTGCCATGCTTCCGGTTTTTTTGTGTTTTTCAATTCAACGATCTTTCAAAATGCTTCACTTATTGAGAAAAAAAAATAAATAAATTTCTATCTTAAATAAAAAGATTAAAAGAAAAAAAAGATTGAAAGAAAAGATTTTCTATTTTTTTTCCGCGTGAAACCAAAATGACCTCTGTGGAACGACAACCAAGCGCCCAACCCACTGCGCCACGCGGACACTTTCAGCCTAACGTCAAAGAGCATATATGAAGTCGGCCGCCTCTAACGCCGCCCCCAACGCTAAGTATAGCGGTCGGCGGAACCCGCGAGGTGTCGGCTGCTCGGCTACCATAGAAAAACAAAAACTCTTTGCCGTTGCGTTGTGTGGAAGGTGGTGTGGATTCTTGGGGATCCGTCGCCTACTAACATAATTTATTATTTTGTCATTAACTTTCACCCTTTGTCAAATGATTTTTACGATTGCCCAATTTATCACCCCACACGTTTTTCGAACAATTTTTGAAAAAAGGCTCATCGGAAGACGGGTCAAGATACTTTATTCATTGAAAAAACTTGTTAACCTTATCCAGTTGCTCCTTGCTCAGATTCTTCAAAATATTCTCCTTTTTCTTACAGTACCAATCCATCAGCCTCTCCACCTTCACCTTATTATCATTTGCCTTTGCCACGTCACGATTAAGTCGACTCTCGTTAGTAAACAGCGCCTCGGCGGTTTTCAATTCGATTCCAGCGGAAACCATGTCCTGGATCGCTTGTTTTTTATCTGGAGGTTACTGTAGAAAAGGTAGAAAAGGGGCGGAGCCTATACCTACGGGAAACGGGCGGCCCGCTTCGACCAAGAGAAGAGAAACAGCAAGGAAAATATAGAGTTGCTTGAACATTTCTGCCCTCACCTAGCGGTTTTCGGGGTTTTATACAGGGTTGCTCATCGTAAAAATTTTATAGTTTTTCGAGATTTTATAACCCCTCTCGTGATCGATTAAAATTCACTTTTCCCCTCGGCCGAAAAAAATTAATAATGAGCAATTAATTTACCCCCCTCGTGATAGTTTAAAATAAGCAATTTTATTCATTTGGGCCCCACCTTTTTTTAAAAATCCTTTCAAGATAATGCAAAATTAATTATGAGCAATTTAATTTATTCATTCTAAAATCTAAAAACCGCAGTACAAAAGGCAAGAAAAAGCGTATATCTATTCTCCAAAAAATCCGGCGAATGTTCGTTTTAATTGTCCCATCGTATCATCCACATAAGACACCGATTCTCGGGATCCCGTTCTTGGAATTGGAGGAGGGGGATCGTAATGCTCTTTGTGTCGGGTCTCGGCTCCTTTGAAGTTGTGGGGTTGTTGTTGAGGAGGTTGAGGTGGAAGGCGTCGTGGGGGGTGACCTGAATTTTTCGGGAGTTGTCGGATCGCGTCGAAACTTTTCTAGGGTGTTTTTCGAGCCATTTTTAGCTATGTGGCGAAGTTTCAGAAAATTCTGTCGTGGGTAAAAAAACGGCTAAAACTTGGGGTTTCCACTAAAATTCAAATTTTGAACTGCTTAATCGCAAAGCTTAATTATATTACTGTTAAGTCATGTACTGAGCAATTTTTTTAAAAGCCTATTGTTTTCAGGTACTGACACACCACTATTGGGGAGGTTGAGGTGGCAGGGGGTGACCTGAACGAGTCCGATTTTGGGAGTCGTCGGATCAAGTTGAAACTTTTCTAGGGTGATTTTTCAGGCTTTTAAAGTACTGTAGCAAAGTTTCGGAAAATTCTTTGAAGGATAAAAAAACGGCTAAAATTTTGGACCCCCCCCCCCCCACTAAAAATCAACTTTTGGGTCACCTGAAGGAGTCCATTTTCGGGGGTTGACGGATCGCGTCGAAACTTTTCTAGGGTGTTTTTTGAGCAATTTTAAGCTATATGGCAAAGTTTCAAAAAATTCTGTCGTCGATAAAAAAACGGCTAAATTTTGGGGTCCCCACTTAGTTCAATTTTTTAGCTGCTCAAGCTTGAAGCCTAAATGTTGTTGTTAAGTCGGCTACAGTTTTCCTCTGTGAGCGGTATGTGACCTAGCTAACCGAAGTAGCTAACCAAATTTTTCGGGGAGTTGTCGGATCGAGTCGAAATTTTTCTAGGGTGATTTCTGAGCCCTTCTAAGCTATGTAGCAAAGTTTCGAAAAATTCTGTCAAAGAGAAAAAAACGGCTCAAAACTGGGTACTCCGATAAAGTTCAACTTTTGAGCTGCTTAAGCGCGCGAAACTTGAAGGTTACTGTAGAAGCATGCACGCTAGACTTAACAAACCTTGTCCATTGACTCCATTGGTAGTTGGTGACGTCACTGGGTGTTCTGCCACATGAGGATGATGTTCCGTCGGGGAGGTGGGGCCAACCCTCGGGGCAACCAGAGCCCGGAGGAGCATACTTGCGGCACGACGATCATCCTCAGCGGACTCTCCGAAGTATGCTGGAAATTTTTTTTAGTTTTTACAAAAAGTGGCCCTTTTCTTAGCCACGCCCCTTTTCCCCGGTATCCCAACCTACCTATCACATCATTAACATCATGTACAAACTCTCTTCCTTCCTTTGAAACCAGTATATCAATGGAGCATATTTGCATCGGTCCCACATGATCCGTGATCGCTTTCAAATATTTTTTGTGTCGTTCACACGTGGCAATTTGTTCGAGAACGCTTGATCCGACGTTACTCTTCCAGTGTTTACAAATGCCACGTCGGATGAACGTCTTGTATTCGTGACCGATTTTTTGGATGTGCAGGTCGTATTTGGCGTCGACGAATGGCTGAACTTCGACTTCAGTGTCTCCTTTTGTCATTATCTGTAGCATTCCCTCCACGTCACATAGTTCCTCGTGGTTATTAACCTTGATTTTTCCGATTCCCTGAAATCCTTCGTTCACCGATACGATCATGGGGTAGGTGGATGCCTGGGCTTGATGCTGAAAATTCTCCAGGTTGTCCAAAAGGAGTACACGAGAAAAAAACTCACAAATTTATGAAAATGTGGGTAGTGTACAATGGGAAGCATTGGAATCGATGCCCCATCTGCCAACATAATCTTCTTCAACTGCTTCTTCAAATTGTTCTTATCCAAAAAAGCCACGGCAGAGGTGTGAGAATTCAAAAAAGGAATATGGGCGGCTATAAAAGCCCTCACGATCGTTTTAAGCTGAGCACACCTTGTGGCCCCTGCCCCCAGAAAGACTGCCGAAGGGGTGAACACCCGGATATCCTTCCCGGGCTGGTTCAACTCCACGGAACACGTTTTTTCGGTGCACATAACGTCTAGTTCATCGATGTCTCCTTGTTCTACTCGAATCGCGAATTCTGTGTGATTTCGGAAGTATTTGGACCAGTCGACGTGGTGGGAGTCGATGACAAGGAGCACTTTAGCGTCCTTCATTTGCGGTTCGCCGCGGCTTCTATAATTGGGGAGGTTAGGAGTGGAGATAGGAGAAAACTGTTAATTAGAAATTGTAGCCCATGTTAAGCTGAGCAATTTGTTAGTTGTCAGTTTTTTGATAGCTCTTCAGGTTCCAGAGATATAGCCTCTAGAAGTTGGGCTTCATAGAAGACAGTGGGAAAGGGGGAGACTGCACAGTTTTATTAAAGGCGCGTTATCTCGGTAACCTGTACAGCTACGAACAATATTTTAACTGACAAAATATGCAGCAATTTAAGCTGAGCAATTTGTTAGTTGACAACTTTTTAATAGCTGTTCAGGTTCCGGAGATAAAGCCTCTAGAAATTGGGCTCTAAAAAAGTTATAAAAAAGGGGGGGAAGGCACAGCTTTCTTAAAGTCACGTTATCTCGGGAACCTATCAAGCTACAAGAAATAGGTTTTATAACAAAATATGCAAAATTTTAAGCTGAGCAATTTTCTAGTTAACAGTTTTTTTAGAGCTCTTTAGGTTCCGGAGATATAACCTCTAGAAGATAGGCTTCGGCAGGAGAGGGGAGAGAGGGCGCAGAGAAGCGTTTTATTCGAGGCGCATTATCTCAGGAACCTGTAAAGCTACAGAAAAGTTGTCAACTAAAAAAATATGTAGAATTTTAAGCTGAGCAATTCGTTAATTGACAGTTTTTTGATAGCTTGTCAGGTTCCTGAGATATAGCCTCTAGAAAATAAGCTTCAAAAAAGATTCTGAAAAAGGGAAAGACGGCACAGTTTTATTAAAGGCGCATTATCTCGGTAACCTGTGAAGCTCTGCAAAAGCTGTTTACTAGGAAAATGCGCAAAATTTTAAGCTGAGCAACTTTGTAATATTCATTTTTTTGATTGCTCATCTGCCAAGCGAGTTATACTCTTTTGAAGTTAGGTATAGTTCCAGAACATCCCCCTCCAAACCAACCTGTCGTGATTCAGCGACCTTTCCAGAGCGGCTGCCAGTGATTCTCGACTCTTCGCAGGTGATGTCGGTGCACTGAAAAACGTCAATTCTAGAAAGAAAAGGGGGCGGAGCCTAGTGATTCGGTTTCCATAGAAATCCGAGATTTCATTTTGTCGTTGTCGAGGAAAAGAGAATTTCTTTGTTTTTCTCACGATTTCTCCCCCCGTTTTTCGGCCGTTTTCTTATTCGTTTTCTAACCGACACACGAGACACACTACAATTTTAATGAATGCTTTCGGAGGAGAGGGGGGCTCCAATCGAGTGGTGGAGACCAAAAGGGAGGGGAAGAGATGGAAAATCGGAAAAAGCCGTGGTTTTTTGGTTTTTTCTTAAATTTAGTGTACTATAATACGGTTAAAAGGCACTAAAAGGTCAGTGAAACCTCCAGAGAGACGCAGAGAAAGCTAGAGCGTCTAGCTGTCTGTGGCGCCTCTCTCTCTCTCTCTTTGGGTAGTCAAGTTCAAGCGCCTGTATCTCCTTTACTATTAAAGCTATAAAAAGTTGTCAACTATCAAGATACGCAGAATTTAACGCTGAGCAATTTTGTAGTTGACAACTTTTCGATAACTTCACCGGGAAAGGAGATATAGGCGTTTGAAGTGGAGAGCGCAGACAGGCAGACACTCTAGCCTTCTCTGCGTCTCTCTAGGGCGGTGTCGAGCTTTAAAGCCCTGTATCTCGTTAGTGGATGGAGATATCAAAAAAGTTCAGAGATATAAAATGCGCAGAATTTTACGCTGAGCAATTCACTAGTTGACACTTTTTTCATAGCTCTAATGGCCAGCGAGATATCACCCTTTTTTGGGGGTCATAATTTTTTGGGAAGGATTTTTCCGTTGGTTTTCTGGTGAAAATTATTTTTTTCCCAATAAAATTGGCTGTTAATCTAATGCCCACTAACCTGATTGTACTGGAAACCTTATTAGCAATCGACTGAAACGAAAAAGAGCTCGGCGGTCCGGCATTGCTCACGTCATCCATCGGCTCACCCTCATCCTCGGAAAACGAGAATTTTCGCTTGAAAAAATTCATTCTGAAAAAAAAAGAGAATTTTCCGAAAAAAAGAAAAACAGAGTTCATGTCAAGAGAGCAATTTCTTTTCCTTCGAAATTTCCCCTGGGACGTGGACCCTTTCGGATATAATTGCTCATCCTTAGTTGTCCCCCAAGAAAAACGAAAAAACTAATTTCTTTCTCGAAGAAAAACCAAAAAATCCGTTATTCATGTTTTGGTGTATAGAAAAAGAAGGCGAAGGAAAGGGAAGAGGGAGGAGGGGAGTCTGGACGGAGAAGAAGAAGACTAAGGAAGAAGTAACGGCGAGAGAGCAGAGGATTAGAGAAATATGGAAAATGGAACTAACATCAATTCGAAAAGCCTCCCCCTTCTTTGGGAGGGGAAGTTTTTGATGGGACACTTGGAGAGAGCGGAATGGTTTTAGAATTTCTCAGTTTTAGGGGTTTTAAAAGGTACCCGGGGTTCTAGAATGGCTTGGTTTTGAAATGGGATAGTTCTAAAACGTCCTAGTTTTATAATGGACATGTTCTAGAACTAACCTAGCTTAAAAACGCACTGTCGACCTAAAACGCTAACAGAGAGCGGGGGGTTCCGTTTTGGTTCTAGAATGGGTCAGTTTTTCGGGATTTTGAAAGGTTCCTGGGTTCCAGAATGGCTTGGTTATGAAATGGCATAGTTCTAAAACGTCCTAGTTCTATAATGGACATGTTCCTAGCTTCAAAACTCACTGGCGACATATAGCGCTAAAATCTGGGTATCACCCCCACTGAGAGCCTTGGGTTCCCCCTAGTTCTAAAATGTCCCATTTTCAAAACCAAATAGTTTTGAACTGTCCCAGTTCTAAAACGGCCATGTTCTAATACTAACCTAGCTTCAAAACTCACTGGCGACCTAAAGCGCCAAAATCGGGGAGTCACACCCCCCCCCCTTGAGGAGCCTTGGGTTCCCTCTAGTTCTAGAATGTCCCAGTTTTAAATGGTTCTAAAGTGTCCTAGTTTTATAATTGCACAGTTTTAGAACTAATCCAGCCGAAGATCTACATAGCCCCTTCAGGTTAGTTCCTCAAGGTCCCGGATCCCCTATAGACTAGGTCTTGGACAAAAACGTTCATGACTCAAGACAGGGAAAAAATTTTTTTTGAAATTTTGGGAATTGGCTTTTATAAATGAGGGTAACATATTGCAATCAAAAAATTTTTGAAAAATTGTATTTAAAAAACTTGCAATGTGTACCTACCTAGTAGGTAGTACCTACATAGGGGCCCATTTACCTAGTACCCTCCCCATTATTTTAAAAAACCTGAAAAGTTCTAGATCGTCCTAGTTTTAGAATGTCAAACCTAATATCAAAGGATTCTTCCCTCTAAAAAAAGAAACATGAAGCCTCTCCCCTTAGAAATAAGAGAGCGTATAATCGTGTGTGTAAAGTCGAAATGTTATACCCTTTTACGGAGGAGAAGCGAAAGAAGAAGAAGGAACCCCCCGAACAAAACGGGAAGTCTAGAAAGAGAAAGAGACGCAGAGAAGCAGAGTGAGGGAATGAAATCAACGGAGCCCCGCGAAGGGGTGTGATACTCTTTGGGGAATTAAGTTGGCTGGTGAGGTTTTAGCACTCTCAAATGTTTCTTTTTCTTCTAAAATACCCAGAATGTCACTTTCTTGGAAAAAGTCTGAACGTGACATTTTGAAAAGGTCGCCTGTTTGATGTGTCGCTTTCTGCTTATGGGATTAGGCTGGAATCTAATAATACCTGGATAGTGAAAAATGTGGAGGAGGATCCAAAAAAGGCGCCTAGCAAGGGGAGCTTTTCAAAAATCAGGAATTTTGAAGTTGGCTGACCCGAAGTTCGGACCCCACACCTTGGGCCCCACCGTTGACCCCTAGCACATCGGCGCTCTAGAGTCGGATCTGTATGATGAAAATTGGCTACTAGAGTTCTGATAAAGTTCTTAGCACATGGAGATTCAAAAAGTTCCAAAATTTTCAAATCGGTGAACCCGAAGTTCGCCCTTCCCCCCTTGGGGTCTCGTCGCGTCTAGGTACTGAAAAGTTGCCATTGGAGTCTAAATTGGGGTCCCAGTAACTTGAGCCCACTAAAGATAGGGAATCATAAAGTCAGCTGACCCCAAGCTCGGGCCCCCTCCCCTGGAACCTGGAGGCACCACAGGTCGCCTGGGACCTAGACCTAGGGGCGCCATTTTGCATATTGGATAGTGAAAACTGGCTATTGAGATCCTTATGAAATCCCTATTACATTGAAATTCTGAAAAATCCAAAATTTTGAAATCGGCTAACCGGAAGTTCGGGTCCCTCTCGTGTGGTCAGAGACTTCGGGTATTCAGAATCAGGCACTACAGTAAGATCTTGATTATGAAAAATGGCTACTGGGGTCCCAATAAGGTTCTCATCATAGTACAATATAAAAATAATCCTGAATTGTGAAAATCGGCCAACCCGAAGTTCCACCCCGCCCCCTGGGCCTAGGTATGTACCTCTTCACCCTGGGACCAGGGACCCCTTGGGGCACCATTTTGCAATCTGGGTAGTGGAAAATGGCTACTGGGGTCCTAATAAGAATCCGAACAGAGGCAACTGATAAAAAATCCAAAATTGTGATATAGGCTAAGTTTGGCCCCGCCCACTGGGTCCTCTGAACCTCATGGAAAGATCACATAACGAAAAAAACGGCTTTCGGAGAGGTAACCCTATAAGATCAAGTCGTCGACTACTAAAAAAGGTCTAGCATAAAATTCTCCTCTCTCTTTTGAGCCGTGTCCCCTTCCCCCGGACACTATGATTGATGCCTGACTCATTGGGATTAGCCACTTTTTTTCTGCTATTTTTCGGCTCACTTTTTTCAAATCAAATATTTCCAGCTATCTTCGAAAAACCAGAAAAATAAAAGAAACAAAACCAATTTAATTTCAAAAAAAAAGAAGAATTGCGACTAGAATTCGATGTTTTATGGGCACAAGTATAATACAGACAGGACAACGGACAAAGGAGAGAAGACACACACAGAAACAGACACACGGACAAAATAGATTATATAATTATATCACCCGAACACCCGGATTGGTATAGGCGAAGCAGATGGGAAAGAGAGGGTTTCTTGCCGAAAGAGATGATGATGACGTGGCAAGAAGAGAAGACTATAAAATGATAGGAAGAGAAAAAGAAGAAGTCTATCGGCGAGTTCCGTCCTCGAAGAACACTCCTCCGTCGAGGGCGCAGTATTTGGGGCAGATTCCTGGAAGAATGGAATTATGAGGTAGGGTGGTGAAAAATCAGGAAGAGGGTCAGAATAAGGTGCCCAACAAGATGAACTACTAAAAATTTTCAAATTTTGAAATCGGCTGATCCGAAGTTCGGACCCCACCCTTGGGTTCAGGGACCTCGGGGCCTCAAAGTCGGATCTGGATGGTGAAAATTGGCTACTAGAGTTCTGATAAGGTCCTCATAACATAGAAATTAGAAAAATTCCGAAATTTTGAAACCGGCTGATCCGAAGTTCGGACCCCAACCTCGGGTACAGGGACCTCGGGGATCCAAAGTCGGATCTGGATTGTGAAAAATGGCTACAGGCGTCTTAATGAGGTCCTAAGTACATAGATATTATCAAAAACTAGAAATTTTGAAATCGGCTAACTCGAAGTTCGGCCCCCCACCCACTGGACCCCACCACCTAACCTCTAGTACCTGGGGCCTTAGTGTTGGATTTGGATAGGAAAAATTGGCTACTGGAGTCCTTATAAGGTCCCTAACAAGAAGAACTTTTCAAAAAACCGAAATTTTGAAATTGGCTGATCCGAAGTTCGGACCCCACCCCCTGGACCCCTCCGGCTAACCCTGGGACCTTGGGGTGCAATGATCGGATTTGAATAGTGAAAAATGGCTACGAGGGTCTTGATAAGGTCCTTAGCAGGTGGGGATTCAAAAAATCTCAAATTTAAAAAATTGGCTGACTTGAAGTTCGGACCCCACCCCTTGGACGCCACCCCCTAACCTCTAGGGCCTGAGTGCTCTAGAGTCAGGCCTGGATAATGAAAAATGGCTAGTAGAGTCCGGATAAAAGCCTTATCACATTGCGACTAAAAAAGTTCCCAAATTTTAAAATCGGTGAACCCAAAGTTCGGACCCCAACCCCGGGACCCCACTTTTGCCCCTAAGTGAATAGGAGGTTCAGAGTCGTGCCTCGATAGTGAAAATTGACTACTAGAGTTTCGATAAGGTCCTTATCACATAGAGATATGAAAAAATCCCAATTTAAAAAATTGGCTGACTTGAAGTTCGAACCCCACCCTTGGCCTCTAGGACCTCGAAGCCCCAAAGTTAGACTTGGATAGTGAAAAGTGGCTACTGAGGTTCTTATAAGGTTTTTAGCAGGTAGAAATTTTAAAAAAATTCCAAATTTTTGAAACTGCTTGACATGCCTGAAGTCTAGACCCACCCCCTGAACCACACTTTTGAACCTAAAGACATAGGGGCTCCAGAGTCAAGCCTGGATAGTGAAAAGTGGCTACTGAGGTCCTTTTAAGGTCCCTAACACATGCAGATTTGAAAATTTCTCAAATTTTAAAATAGGTGAACCCGAAGTTCGGACCCCACCCCTGAGACCCGACACCTACCTCTCTCTCCTTGTGGTCCTGGAAGTCCTGGTTGTCCTGGCTTTCCTGGTGGTCCAGATGGTCCGACGTTTCCTGGTGGTCCTGGTGGTCCTGGTGGTCCCGATTGTCCTGGTTGCCCATCTCTTCCCGGGGCTCCATCGTCTCCAGGGGCTCCGGTAGCTCCAGCATCTCCCGGATTTCCTGGCTCTCCTGGAGTGGATGGTGTCGACTGTGCCGGCCGTCCTGGCTCTCCCTTCTCTCCATCATTTCCAGGTGCTCCAGAGTCTCCAGAAGCTCCATTTGGTCCCACAGGTCCAGGAGTTCCAGGGGCTCCTGGTCGTCCCGGGTTACCTGGACGCCCTGGTTGCCCACTGGTTCCAGTCGGTCCCTGTGGTCCTGGAGGTCCTGGTGGACATGGGTTACACGGTGGAATGTCTTGCTCCTCGCACACAATTGGAGGACGACCTGGGGTTCCTGGTCGTCCTGGTGCTCCTGGAATTCCGGGTTTTCCGTTTCTACCCGGAAGTCCTGGACGTCCGGGGTGTCCTGGCTTACAGCACCCAGCGCAACCGACGGCCTGACGCTTGTTGCGGATTGTGGTCAAGTTGCCGGCGATGGCGGCTGCTATCGGCTTCTTGTGACTGATTTCAGACATGATATCTCTGGCGGTCGACTGTAATAATAAAGTCATCATTATCATTACACTTTGAGTGTATATACTAAGGGATCAAGGGGATTGAGAGGGGAGGAACCGGTTCAGTGGTCATACCGCTGGAACGGAGGATAGGTGGGCAACGGAGGGAAAAGAAGACACTTACTTTGCAAAAAGTCATATCTCGTTTCGTTTGCTGGTGAATCGAGTCGACGAAATTGTAGACGATTGGCATAGAGATACATACTGGAAAAAATTTTTGGATTTTTTTGGGATTTTTTAAAATAGCCTTTTTAGCCTAAAAAATAGCCTAAAAAGCCCTCTTGATTTTTTGGGATACTGTATTTCAAAAGCCATGTATCTTAGTTCTAGGGATAGTTAGGGAAAAATAGTCAACTAGAAAATATAGCTCTTTTTAAGCTGAGCATTTTCTTAGTTGACTATATTTTGATATCTCTGCTGGGAACGGAGCTAGCTCGAGTTTAGCCAAATTGCTCATATTATCTATTTTTCGGGAAATTTTTTTTTTCGGAAATTTTTTCTTTTTTCGGGAAAAAAAATCTGGGTTTTAGCTCTTTTAAAAGCTATTTTTAGGTTCAAAAATTATTTTTAACGGAATTTTCTTTTTAGGCTTATAACCGAAGTTTCCTTCTAGCTAGGGGCCCTTATATAAGAGCCGCTATCTTAAAGACTACAGTACCCACAAAATTTAGACCCATTTTTTCAAAAATTAAAGCCAAAAATCAAAAAAAAAAAATTAAAAATTACCTGAAAGAATAGCGAGAAATGAGAAGGTGACTGCCGAGTAGGTGACAGCCTTATAGGCTTTCTCTCGTGTGTCCTCCATGCCCCTGAAACAAGTTACCATAACTCAAAATGCAAAAGAGCTAGGAAAAAGTGTCAATTAAGAAAATGTTCAGCTAATCAAGAGCTACAAATCATTAGTTGACACCTTCCGAGTATCTCTTTGTATAGTCGAGATATGAAGGTGGGGAAGGAAAGGGAAGTCGTTTATATATGAAAAGGCAAAAAGTAAAAAAGTCGAAAAGGCGGGGTCAGATGCTGAAACACTCTCTGAATTGAAGAAGCCAAAGAGATCGGTTGTTCGAAAGAGAAGGGGCGGGGCTTCTGGAGACCGGATGACGGTTATATATGAAGGTGTGTGTGGTCGCCGACGCGGAACCGCGCGCCTTCTGTGTGTTGCGCATCTTCTTTGCGCAGTGATGACAGGCAGAAGGAGGAGGAAGCGGGGAAAAAAAAGAAGAAACAGATTGGTCGGCAAGCAACGGGGAAATTGTTAGAGGCGAAAGGGGGGTAACCTTTTGGCACTTTTCCCTTTTTTTGTCTTATTGCCCTCTAGATAGAAGAACATGAAAGTGTAACCATATGTGTTTGGAGGGGAAAGGGAATCAAAATACAGGTGTTGTAATCCCTCTTTTTTCCGTATTCGGTGGGGGAGGGGGTATTTAAGGAATTATCTGCTGAGAAGCTAAAAATGTTCCGATGATTTGGAACTGTCTAGGGCAAGGAGAGGGGTCTGAGGGTTCGAATTTTGGGTTAGCTGATTTTAAGATTCTGAAGTTTTAGAAAGCTCACCTTGTTAGGGACCTTATTTGAACCAACATGACCAGTTTTCACGACCCAGGTTCCATTTTGGTCGACCAGGCTTAAGGGTGGGTGCAGATTTTCGGGTTCGCCGATTTCAAGATTTCGAAGTTTTCAATAGCTCATGTTGTTCGGGACCTTGAACGGATTGAAATGGCTAAGTTTCACTATCCAGGGGTCAGATTGGCGCCCCGAGGTCCTTAAAGCCATAGGGAGGGGTCTGAACTTGGGGTCGGCCAATTTCAATATTCCAAAGTTTTAGAAGGCTCACCTTGTTGGGAATCTTAATCGGATCAACTTGGCCACTTTTCACGGCCCAGGTCCCACAATGGTGCGACGAGGCACGTAGACCCAAGGGTGGGGTGCGATCATCGGGTTAGCCGATTTCAAGATTCAAAAATTTTAAAAATCTCAAGTTGTTAGGGACCTTATTTAGACCCCATTGACCATTTTTCACAATCCAGGTCCCTTATTAGAGCCTCCAGGACCCAGGTCTCAGGTACCCAAGTGTGGGGTCCGATCATCGGGTAAGCCGAATTTGGAATTTAGGCTTTTTAGAAAGCTCACCTTGTTTAGGACCTTATTTGGACCCCACTAACCAAATTTCACAATCCAGGTCCCATATTGGCGCCCCGAGGTCCCAGGTACCCAGGGGTGGGGTACGAACGTCGGGTCAGCCGATTTCAAGATTCCGACATTTTAGAAAGCTGACTTTGTTGGGGACATTATTCTGACTATCGTCCTCATTTTTCACTATTCAATCTCCACTTGAACGACCCTAGTTCAGGTTCCCTCCACCTCCCTCCGCCCCTGGGCTCCTGTGCAAAATCGCTAAGCTTTCCTATTGAAACTATCAAAAAGTTGTCAACTAACAAATTGCTCATCTCAAAATCTGCTCCACTCTCTAGTTAGCCATTTTCCTCAATCTCTACCACCTTCCTAGTTATATACAGTAAAAACACCAGATTAAAAAACCTCCATCTCCTCTCCTCCTCCCCGGCTCCCCCTATTCATATCTATTCATCCGGAAAACAAAGAGAAAAACCAACAAAAATCTGAAAGAATATGCCATTTTTTGTTGTTGTTCCCCTTCCTATTGTTTTTCTAACAATTCATCTTTTCCGCCGCCGCTTATTCCCGTGATAGACTTTTTTGTGTCGTCGTCGCGCAATAGCATCTCTTGAGATATGGTCAATGATCGTCTCCTCTATTATAAGGGCACCCCTCCCCCTATTCCAGGTGTCTTTGTGAGAAAGTGTCTGTCTGTCTCTATATGAGATCTGTTTGACGTCAAAGCGGATATATAGGGGGGCTGAATTAGTGTATAAGTCATGTTGCACCACCACTCTTTGATTAGAAATGGAGAAGAAGAAGGAGGCAAGAGGAGAGCCGATTACGAAAGAGAAATATATGTAATTGAATTTTTTCGAGGGGGGTTCAAAGAATCACGTGATCTTTGCATTGAACCTTTAGAGGGAAAGGGAGAGAGAGAGTGTCTAGCTTCTCTGCGCTCTCTCTCTTTCCCTCGAAGGGTTCGGGGGGTCAGGGGTCTAGCCCATAACTCGGTTGTTAATAGAGATAGAGAAAAGATGTAAATTAGGAAGTTGCTCAGCTTTAAAATTCCTATATTTTTGTAGTTGAAAAAATTTGACTAGCTCTTACCGTAGTGTAGATAAACCTGGTTTTTTAGGCTTAATGGCTAGATTTCTGGAACTTTCTAGAATTTTCCGGTTTCATTGAGAATCCTAGAAATACAAAAAATTCCAGAAATCCTAAAAACGTCAGGATATTCCCAGAATTGCTCATTTTATGTTGAAACACATATTTTTAGGTTTTTATCCGTCTATTCAGAAAAAACTTCTCAGAATTTCCGGAAAAAAGAATTTAAAATTTTTTTCAATTTCTCAAAAATCCAATTTTTTCAGATTAAAAAAAATGAATTTACAGGTTCTAAAAAGACGATTTCAAATTTTTCAGGATTCATTGGAGAACCTGAAAACCCCAAAAATCCCAGAAATCCGAAAAAATCCAGGATCTTCACAGAATTGCTCATTTTATGTTGAAACACATATTTTTCAGGTTTTATCCAAAAGTGTCAGTATTTTCCGATGTTCTCAGATTTTCCAGGATTTTTAGCGCCCATCAAACGTTTCAGTTTTTACAGATTCCCAAGAATTTCAGTTTTTTTTCAATTTCTTCTTAAAAATCCAATTTTTTCAGAGTTTTTAGAATTCTCAGAACCTTCAGGATCCCCGCTCAAAATTCAAATTTTCCACAATTTCTTGAACGTTTTTCCAGAATCCCAAGAATTTAAGATGTTTTTCAATTTCTCGAAAATCCAATTTTTCCAAATTTTTCAGAATTTTTAGGGTATTTCTTCAAAATTCAGATTTTCCACAATTTCCTAGGACCTGTCAAACGTTTCAGATGTTTTTCTTTTTTTTTCCAGAATCTCTCTCTTCTCCTCCACATTTATCTAATCAAAGAGAGAGAAACAAACACATATTGAATCATCCTCCTTTTCCCGTTCACTTTTTATATTCTTTTCAATCCCCTTCCTCTGATGAGTGTCAATTCTTCCCCCTCCTAGACGTCAAGTGCATTTGGCCGTTTTCGAAGCCATCAAGTACTACGTCTTCGATCTCTGATTCATTGGAGGAGAGAAGAATCAGCTGGCTTTCCTTCTCTTTCTCAGATATGAACGCGCTCCACTTCTTTTGGCAGGAAAGGGAGAGGGGAAAGAATGTAATAATTGGAAACATAGGTTGGTGTCTCTCTCTCTCTCTCTCTCTCTCTCTCTCTCTCTCCTCCAAAAGAGACACTGTGACAGAAGAAGAAGACGTTGACGAAACTGGGGAGTAATTGCAATTCGAGAAAGGGAGACTTCAAAAGAGAGAGTGCAGAGAAAAAGAGCAGAGCAGAAAAGTGGGCGGAGCCTATTTCTCTGACCCCCTCACACTCTTCTGAGAGCCCCCCTTTTTCTCCTTTTTCTTCTTCTTCTTCTTCTTTTTTTTCTTCAACACACACACACACAGCTCCCGAAGAGAGAGAGAGAGAGCACAGCTCTCTTAGCCTATTTTTTGTCGTCGTCGTAATCGTCCACTTTTCTCCTTCTTCAGTCAGTCAGTCATCCACACACACACAATATGCCCCTTTTCAAACGACGGGATGGTAATACTCCCGCACCGAATGCCTCTATCAGGGATAAATACGATTTTCGGGATGTTCTTGGCACCGGAGCTTTTTCTAAGGTGGGTTCGTTTGGTGACACGTGGCGTTTTATCATATAGGAATCAAGTTTTTTCCAGTTTTTGAAAAAAAAGGTCCAAGACCTGCCACGTGGCTTTTTTGGACGCCTTGAAAATTGCCACGTGGCTTTTTTTGAGTGCCTTAAAATTTGCCACGTGGCTTTTTTTTGAGCCGTCTTAAAAAGTGCCACCTGGCATTTTATGGTATAGATTTTTTGGTTGAGCGCTATGCTAGTTTTTCAAAAAAAGGGGGTTTCAGATCTGCCACGTGGCATTTTTTTTGGCGCCCTTAAAGGTGCCACGTGGCTTTTTTGAGCCGCCTCAAAAAGTGCCACGTGGTTTTTTTGAGCGCCTTAAAAAACCACGTGGTTTTTTGGGCCGCCTTAAAAATTGCCACGTGGCATTTTACGGTATAGGTTTTTTGGTTGAGCGCATATGCTATGGCGTTTTATTGAAAAGGGTCCGAGGTTTTTTTCCAGTTTTTCAAAAAAGTGGTCCCAGACCTGCCACGTGGCGTTTTTTGAGCCGCTTCAAAAGGTGCCACGTGGCTTTTTTTGAGCCCCCTAAAAATTGCCACGTGGCATTTTTCGTTATAGGCGCCTTTGCTGGAGGCCACGTGAGGCACCGGTTAGTTTTTCGAAAATGGTTTTTGCCACGTGGCAGACAGTTTTTTTTTGGTTTTTCGAAAAATTCTGGGACCTCTTAAATCCAGGTGGCTTTTTCTATTTTTGCCACGTGGCAGGGACCTCAATGGGACTGCAGGGACACCCAATGGGATTGTGCCACGTGGCAATTTTTTACCGTTCTACTCCTTGATTTTTCCCCATTTCCTCCGTCATTTTTCTGAAAATTTCGCTTCATTTCACATCCCCTTTTTCTTTTTCTTCTTCTTCGAGACTTCCTCACGAGGGTCCAAAAAACGTGTGCGTGCGCGTCTCCTTGGTGCACCACGTGGCTTTTCTTCTTCTTCTCACACAGTCATCGGCCGGTTGCTAAGGGGCTGTGTGAGCGACGACGACGAAGAACAAAAAAAAGAAGTCACCTGAAAGAAATTATTGAGATTTGTTATGAGCAGCAGTCAACCCCCAATAGATTAGTCATCTAGTTTTCAAATCAAAATAACTCTGTTCCCGGTATAGCTATCAAAAAGTGGTCAACTAGAGAGTTGCTCATCTCAAAACGGGCTACATTTTCTTAGTTGACACTTTTCCTCTATCTTCTCTCTATACGGAGATAAAAGGGCTAAAAGAATCCCCATAATTTTTGAAAACCAAAAAACTTTCCGGGGAACGCGTATTCCGCCACTAATCCCATAATCTCCTGTCTATGACGCTTTGCGGGATTTTCACTTGGTAAAATGACTCTTTTTCTCTTTTTCAATACTCAATTTCAGTTCTTTTTGAATGCCGAGAGAGAGAGAGCGGCTTGTCTATCGGAAGCGTGTTGGGGTCTCTCTTTGCCGGAAGAGTGGGGTAGAGTGGAAGATAGAAATATAGTAGTGAGATGCGGATTAAACGGATGAGCACAGCAGCATTTTGAGACTGAGAGAGAGAGAGCGAGAGAGAGAGAGAGAGAGAGAGAGAGAGAGAGAGAGAGAGAGAGAGAGATCAGAAAACGTGAGACGAGAGCGACCACCGGATGCATACATACACACACTTTTGAGAAGAAGACAACGTGCTCCAAGTGTTACACACCTTTTTGAACACACAGCGGCTCTTTCTGAGGGGTCAATTCTCCAGGAGAACAACAAGGGGAAATCGGATTTGGGATCGACGAGTCAGACGTCTATTTTTGAAACACGTGGAAAAAAAACAGATTAGGAAAGGATGTCTGACTCATGGCGGGGGATTTTTAGGCTTAGAGGGGCTTAGTAAGGGTTCGGCTTAGGTTTAAGAAAAATGAGGCTTAGGCTTGAGCGAAATTTTAGGCTTAGGCTTGAAAAAAATGCCCCCTTAGGCTTAGGCTTGAAAAAAATGCCCCCTTAGGCTTAGCCTTGAAACAATGCCCTCTTAGGCTTAGGCTTGAAAAAATGCCCTCTTAGGCTTAGCCTTGAAACAATGCCCTCTTAGGCTTAGGCTTGAAAAAAATGCCCCCTTAGGCTTAGCCTTGAAACAATGCCCTCTTAGGCTTAGGCTTGAAAAAATGCCCTCTTAGGCTTAGGCTTGAAAAAAATTCCCCCTTAGGCTTAGGCTTGAAAACTTGACCTTAGCCTTAGGCTTAGGCTTAAACTTGACAGCAGACTCGGGCTTCACCTGAAAATGAGCTGCAATAGCTGAGTGCCCTTTTAATAGGGGTTCACTTTTATCCCTACAGTATCCTTGGTACCCCACTTTTCCAGTCAGCTCTTGGGCCAAAAGCTTCTGGACCCCCTGTATTTCCAGTTTTTTGCAAAATATGTCTATCTAATTTGCCTCCATTTTTTTTCATAAATTCCTAATATGTTTTTTGTTGTCACACACACCCCTTATTATGTTTTCTTTGCTCTCTTCCCTTCCTCCCATCTCAATCGGCACGCAATCCCTTTCCTCCTGATCATAAGTAAACCAAATTAAATTATGGTTTGCCTTCTCGACGTCTTCTGAATTCTCAGAAACAAAGATGGTGAGGAAAAAAGAGGAGGAGGAGGGGAAGAGATGATGATGATGATGTCATGAGAAGAATGGAATGACAAGTGGGGTGCTATTGAGACAACAAGAAGGAGACGTCAATGAGGGGGGGGGGGGTGACGCTTAAGGAAGAGCTGGAATTACACCTGGCATGCGAGAAGAAGTTCAAAGACTCAAATTTATTTTTGGTCAGAAGGGCAAGTCTAAAAACGTGAAACACATGGGGGATTAGTTTAATCCGAATGGGAAGGGAACGTTGTAGGCGAGATCTTGGATCTCTATAGGGTCAAGTTTCTACAACGAAGGTCGAAGGCCTAAAAGGTCAAGGCTAAGGTTAGGCTCAAGCTTATAGGGACATTTTGGTTGGGCCTAAGCCTAAAGGATTTTTTGACCGCAACCCCTAGGATGGAAGCTCATAAAATTTAACTCAAAAGAAATTGGATTGGCGGGTTCTAGAGCGTTAACCTCTATTAGGGGTCCCATCTACGATTGAGGTTGAAGATCCAGTAGGTTAAGCCTAAGGCTGAGGTCAGGCTTAAGCCTAAGCCTAAGACCAAGGTCAGGCTTCAGCCTAAGCCTAAGGCTAAGTTCAGGCTTAAGCCTAAGCCTAAGACCAAGGTCAGGCTTAAGCCTAAGCCTAAGGCTATAGTCTGGCTCAAGACTAAGCCTAAGGCTAAGTTCAGGCTTAAGCCTAAGCCTAAGGCTAAGGTCAGGCTTAAGCCTAAGCCTAAGACTAAATTTTTTTCACCTCGCCTCTCCTAGCCCAAATATCACATACTGCGTCTGAAATTTTTCCAACAAGCCCAAAATCTGCTTGCCCCGGAAAGCACAAGATGTTTGACCCCATCCCATCCGCTCATAAGTTTCTTTTACTTATTCCCGGCGCAATCAAGCCCTTTCGCCACCCCACAAACCCCTTCTAAAAATCACATAAAAAATTCCAAGTTTCCCAATCTCTGATGCTTTCCCCCCTCCTTCCTTCTCCTTGATGATATCCATTTTTCCCTTCAATCCGTTTCTTTTTTTTTCGCAACGGTCGGTTAATCGAAAGTGTGCCCCCTGGGGACCCGTTTCTTTTGATGACCTGCGGTCTTCGGAAGGGGAAATTGGAAATGAAGAAGACGACCAGGGGATAGACTTCACATTATTGTTGCATAAGAAAGTAGATGGGGGATCGACGTCAGAAGAGACCAACGAGTCTTTTTCTGACGAGTGGTTTAAGTGTGAGGGATTAGGTTCTGAATCATAGATTATCTTGGAGAGTTGCTCAGCTTAAAATATTCTGTTAGTTCACAGTTTTAAGATACGGTAGCCGAGCTGTGAAATGCGACTATATCTCGCTTCTCGTGATTCCTATCAAAAAAAATTAATAAAAAAAAAGATTTCTGAACAAAATTAATTAAAAAATTTTTTCGAAGGAAAATAACTCCACTACCATTAAAGTTATCGAAAAACTATCAACTAGTGACTTGCTCAGCTTAAAAAGAGCTATATTTTGTTAGTTGGCGACTTTTTGATAGCTCTTTTAAGAACGGAGATATAAGCGCTTGAAGAAAGGCTTTATCTCCCTTCCCATAAGAGCTATCAAAAAACCGTCAACTAACAAAATATAGCTCTTTTTAAGCTGAGCAACATTCTAGTTGACCTCAAAACTATATCTCTGGTCTTAACTCAGATATTTCAGGTCTTCCTAGCCGAATCAAAATGCGAACCGGGACAACTGTACGCTGTCAAATGTATCGACAAGAAGGCGTTGAAGGGGAAAGAGGAGTCGCTGGAGAACGAGATCAAGGTTTTGAGGAAGTGAGTTTATTCTTTCATCATCATATATAGAAAGAGAGTTCATTCAAGATTTTAGTATAAGTGCTCTCTCGCTTTTTCTATTTTCGTCCTCCTCTCAAGAAAAAAGTATCCATTTTCAAGTCAATGAAGAAGAAAATGATGTCATGTGACGAGAGCTGAAAACGAGTTCTTAGAACCCTTTCAACCCATTTATTAACTTTTTGCTTATCACTGAAATTACATTGCGTGGGCTAGAATTGCCGGTTTCACCTCGATTTTAAAACTGTTTGATGACCTAGAATCCCAAAACTAGGCCATCGGACCTAGGTATTTAGAATTAGCAAGTTGAGAGCTTTGAAATGAGCCTAATCATGACTAGGTTACGGTAGTTTTGAATTTTTAGCCGTTTTGGGTCTCACCACGAAAATACGTTTTCTACCGTAACTTAGTTAGTTTTGGGTATATTAGAAATTTTTTGAAAGTTTCGGAAACAGCTAAATAAGGCGGTTCAAATGAGTGTAATCATGACTGGGTTACGGTAGTTTTGAATTTTAGCGCTTTTGGGTCCCACCACGAAATCACACTTTCTACCGTAACTCGGTCAGTTTTTGTCTGATCTTGGATTTTTTGATAGTTTTGAAATCATCAAAACAAGACGGTTTGAATGGGTATAATCATGACTGAGATTGGACAACTTTAAAATTTTTCGATTTTTTGGTCCCACCCCGAAAATACATTTTATACTGTAATTTGGTCAGTTTTTGTCAGAACTCTGATTTATTGACATTTTTGGAATCAGCAAATTAAGACGGTTTGAATGAGCTTAATTTTGATTAGATTACGGTAGTTTCTATATTTCGCGTTTTTGGGTCCCGCCACGAAAACACATTTTCTACCATAACTCGATCAATTTTTATCCAAACTGGGATTTTTTGACAGTTTTGAAATCAACTAAGAAAGACGGTTTGAATGAGTATAATCATGACTAGGTTAAGGTACATTGAATTTTTTCTATTTTTGGGTCCCACCCCGAAAATTAATTTTCTACCATATTTCAATTTTCGGTGTACCTATGCGCCTTTAAACCTATTTTCTTTTCCAGACTCCGTCACAACAACATAGTGCAGCTATTCGACACGTATGACGAGAAGCAGTTTGTCTACCTAGTCATGGAGTTAGTCACCGGCGGAGAGTTGTTCGATCGGATTGTCGCAAAAGGATCCTATACAGAGGCGGATGCGTCGAATTTGATTAGACAGGTGGGGGAAGCTTAAAATTTTTATTTTTTTTGTTAGTTGACGGATTTTTAATAGGCTTAAGCCTAACATTTTAACCTATTATTTTTCTCTGCGTCTATATCTCTATTCCTGGCATAGTTATCAAAAAGTGGTCAACTGAAAAGTTGCTTGCTTAAAAAGGGCTATATTTTATTAGTTAACAACTTTTTGATAGCTCTTCTGGAAATGGAGTTATGGGCGTTTGAAGTTCAGCGTAGTCCAGACACTCTAGCCTACCTCTGCGTCTCTCCCACCCAAAAATCTCTATTCCAGGTACTCGAAGCAGTGTCTTTCATGCATGACAACGGCGTCGTGCACCGTGACCTAAAACCCGAGAATCTTCTTTATTACAACCAGGAAGACGAATCAAAAATCATGATCTCCGATTTCGGTCTCTCGAAAACCGAAGACTCTGGAGTAATGGCGACGGCATGTGGAACCCCTGGATACGTGGCACCAGAAGTACTTCAACAGAAGCCATACGGTAAAGCAGTCGACGTCTGGTCGATCGGCGTCATCGCCTACATTCTCTTATGCGGTTATCCGCCGTTCTACGATGAGAGTGACGCTAACCTGTTCGCCCAAATCATCAAGGGGGAATATGAGTTCGATGCTCCTTACTGGGATCAGATCTCCGATTCCGCTAAAGATTTCATCTCTCATCTTATGTGCTGTGATCCGGAAGCCCGATTCACCTGTCAGACAGCCCTGGCACACCCGTGGATTAGTGGTAACACGGCGTACACTCATGATATCCATGGCACTGTGGCAGTTCATCTTAAGAAGAGTTTGGCGAAGAGGAACTGGAAGAAGGTGGGTGTAATTGAAGAAAAGCGTGCTTAGCTTGCTTAGTCTAATTTGAAAATATCGAAAAATCCGGTTTTTGACCGAGTTACGGTAAAAAATGCATTTTCGTGGTAAGACCCAAAACCTTGAAAAATTCAAAACTACCGTAACTTAATCATGATCAGGCTCATTAGAATTGCCTCATTTAGCTTATTTCAAAAATACCAAAAATCTGAGTTATGACAAAAACTGTCTGAGTTACGGTAGAAAATGTATTTTCGTGGTGGGACATAAAACCGCTAAAATTAAAAACTACCGTAATCCAGTCATGATCATACTCATTTGAACCGCCTAGTCTAGCTAATTTCAAAAACTTCTGAAAAATCCAAGTTCTGACTAAAACTGAGCAAGATACGGTAAAAAATGAATTTTCGTGGTGGGACCAAAATGCGCTAAAATTCAAAATTACCGTAACCTAGTCATGATTATACTCATTTCAAAGCTCTCGGCGTGTTGAAACCGAATACCTAAATCCCGTGGCCTAGTTTCGATATTCTAGGCCACCAAAAGCTTAAATGTCATTTTCTTTAGGTTCAATACGCTCTTCTGTTTATATCTCGTCGAAACTAAAAGCTTTCGTGTCTGTCTGTGTCTATATACGCTATACTCCCTAATTTAAAAAAAAACCACGTAAGCTTTTGCCACGTCATCATCTAAGCTCCGCCCCCTCCCTTCCTAATCAAATCCCAAGTCTTTCAGGCCTACAATGCAGCCGCCGCGATACGTCAACTACAGATGTTGAGACTATCGTCGAACAGTAATCGAGTGAAACAATCGACGACGCCCGCCTTAAATGCCTAGTGTCTCTCCCTCTATTAGAAGGGCACTCTTTTTCTTGCTCCACTGTGATTTTATTCCCCCCACCCGCTACTTTTCTCTGCGCTCTCTCTCTCTCATGTTTTTGTGTAAATACCATTCCTTTTCTACAGTAATCCTTTTTGAGAAATGTAATTATATTTGTGATTTTGATCTCCCGAAAAACACTAAAACTGATCTTCTAATTCTCCCCTTTTTTCACATGATTCCGGATAAATGATTTGAATTTTGATATTTTTTTGTGACTTTTTTTGAAACAGTGTAACAAGGTTATTTTTAGAGATATCAAAAAATTGTTAACTAACGAATTGCTCAGCTTTAAAAGAGCTATATTTTATTAGTTGAAACTTTTTTGATAGCGTTTCTAGGAATGGAGGTATGAGCACCTGAAGTAACAGTATGTTCCTACCCGCCAGACAATCCTCAACTTCAAACGCCTATATCTCTCTTCTGGTGAAAGCTATTAAAAAATTGTCAATTAATGAATCGCTCCGCTTAAAATTCTGCATATTTTGTTAGTTATCAACTTTTTGATATCTCTAACCACTAGCTAGATACAAGGCCTCAAAGTTTTGTGCCGCCCGAGAGAGACGCAGAGAAGGCTAGAGTGTCTGCCTGTCTGCCGCCTACCGCCCATATCTCCCTTCCCAGAAGAGCTATCAAAAAGTTGTTAACTAACAAAATATAGCTCTTTTTAAGCTGAGCAACATCCAATTAACCTCAATTTTCTATCTCTATTGGCAAAAAAGATAGACTTCATCGAAAAAAGGTTATCTAAAAATTCAAGGGTGTGGCTCTTGAATGAACTGATAAGCAAAAAAGGTGATATTGATTTTTTGTTTCCAATTGGTTATTATTTGTGATTCTTTAGTGACAGAAGAGAAAGTACAATCTCTTTTCGATCGACTCACACAAATATTTGTTCACCTTCTTTCGTCTCCACCATTCCCTTGATCTCTGATTCCCCCCATATTAATTGTCTATTTTAGTTTTGTCCCCTTCTTTCCGTTGGAATTAATGGATGGTTCCGAGTTTGCCATTGATGTAAGACCCTTTTTTTGAAGAAAAATTAATATGAGCGTTTTTCTAGTTCATCGGCATCGTTACCAATGCAAACTACACTGGGCTGGATGACTTCGGAAGGACGGATTTTTTGAGAATTTATGATAAGGCTAAGGTGAGAAAAATATGAGGTTTTTAGATATAAATTAGAATTTTCGAAATAAATTAGACCTGTTTTTTGAGTTTTTTCTAGTCTAAAAGTTGATTTTGGCGGTAGATCAAAAAATTAGCCGTTTTGGAAAAAATCGATTTTTTTTGGTTTTTTCATAATTTTTAGCTTTGAAACATTATAAACGTGTTTTTAGAACTCCTTGAAATCAGAAAATAAAATCTAAAAAATTCATTTTGTATTTTTTCATTTTTTCGCAAAGTTTTTCTTTTGAAACAGGTTTACAAAGCGTTTTAGGTAATTTTAATTTTAAAAAAAGCTTAAAAATTCAAAAACCCCCTCTCAAAACCTAAAAATGCAAATTTCTGCTTGATTAATCATTAATCAAGCCAGACATCAATGCTCAGAGCTAAAATCGATGTATCTGAGCTCCCAGTGGATTTTTCGAAAATTTGTTAATTAGCAAGTAAGGTGAGAAAAATATGAGGTTCTGAATGGAAATAAGAGGTTTTGAAAGAATTAGACCTGTTTTTGATTTTTTTTCTTCTTTTTTAGAGTTGGTTTTGGGGGTAGATCAAAAAATTAGGTGTTTTGGAAAAATCGATTTTTTGGTTTTTTCATTTTTTTTCATAATTTTTTAGCTTTAAAACATTATAAACGTGTTTTAGAACTCCTTGGAATCAGAAAATAATATCTAAAAAATTCATTTTTTATTTTATTTTTTCCACATAGTTTTTTTAAAGGTTTGTAGCAGGTTTTTAGGAGTATTTCATCAAAAGTAAGTTCAAAAAAATTTTAAAAACCTCTAGAACAAAAAAAAATGCAAATTTCTGCTTGATTAATCAAGCCAAGCGTCAATGCTCAATGTTAAAATCGATAGACCTGAGCTCCCAGTTTAGATATAAAAAAGTTGTTAACTAGCATGTTGCTCAGCTTAAAAAGAGCTATATTTTATTAATTGACAACTTTTTGATATCTCTTTTCGAGAAAAAATAAGATTTATTTTGGAGTATTTGATACTAGAATTTTGGGATTTTTTGGATTTTGTTAAGAAATTAAACATCTGAAATTTGAAAAAAAAATTGATTTTATGATGAGCAACTTATTTTGAAGATTCTGGACGTTTTTTCATTATAAGATAATTTTCGTTTTGAAAAAAAAATTTTTTTTTGAAAGTAAAGGAATTCAGTTTTTTCCTTTTATATCCAATACTCTATATTCCAGCCGCTAGATCTCGGCTGCCAGTAGAGATATCAAAAAGTTGTCAACTAACAAGTTGCTCAGCTTAAAAAGAGCTATATTTTATTAGTTGACAACTTTCATGCATCTATAAAGATAACTGAGATATTTTAGATTTTTTGAACTCTATAGACTGTAGTCGTTTTAGTTTATGCTATCTGGTATCTCCGAAATGAATCCCTCAAAAATTCCGAATAAAAAATCCCAAAACTCCTCATTTTTCCAGAAATCAAAAACAATCAAGTCTGTTACATGGAAAGAAGTCGATTTTCAATCATTCGTTCTTCATATTCAAAATGATAAAATCTCTGTTTTGGACACCAGACATGTAATTTTTCCTCTTTTATTCCCCCTTATAAATCAATTAATTTCCAGAAAACTCTGTGTTTCGAGGTCTCAATCCCTTTGATATTCTCATGTGGATCTCTATCTGAAGACGGTTTAGTCCTCTTCTCATTCAACATTGCCCCCTATCAAGGGAACCTTAGCTACAGGGATCTACTGATTTTGGCGCTTCCCGATGAGGTAATACTTTTTTAAAAGGGCATATCTCAGTTGATTTCAGAGATATCAAAAAAGTGTTAACTAGTAAAATATTCAGCGTTTTAAGCTGAGCAACTTACTAGTTGACAGTTTTTTGATAGCTTTAATGGTAGCAGAGATATCTTTTTTCAAAAAAAATTTTTTGGAAAAAATTTTTTTTCAGAAATCTTTTTTTTTCGAATTTTTTCGAATTTTTTTCAGAAATCCGCCGAAAAGCTATCAGAGGAACTGAATTCAAAATTTGCTCGCTTCGCCGAACAACAGCTACAGACAGCGTCACGTTAGTTTTTTTTTCGTTGAAAGGGAAAAAAAATTTGAAATTCATTGAGAAATCTCAGAATTTCTATGAATAATTGATTTTTTCTAGGGGATTTTGGTTTTTTTAGACAAAAAAGATATTGTTTTGAAAAGAAAAACTAGCAGTTCTGGTCTAGAAGATAGTTTTAGTCGAATTCAAAAAATTCGCGAAATTTAATGTTAACGCAAATGCGCCCTATTTTCAAACCAATTTATCTCGATTCCCAGAGAAGCTATCAAAATCTGTCAACTAGTAAATTGCCCAGCTTAAAATTCTGTATATTTTGTTAATTGACCCCTTTTTGATAACTCTAACCACCAGCTAGATACAAGGCTTCAAAGTTAGACGCCGCCCGAGAGAGACGCAGAGAAGGCTAGAGTGTCTGCGTGTCTGCGCTCTCCACTTCAAACGCCTATATCTCCCTTCCCAGTGGAGATAGAAAAAAGTTGTCAATTAATGGAATATAGCTCTTTTTAAGCTGAGCAACTTTCTAGTTGTAGATTTTTTGATAGCTCTGCCCCAAATCGAGATATTTGAGTTTTAAAAAAGTGTTAAGAAAAAAAATCAAAATTTAAAAAAATTAAATTCTGCAAAAAGTTTTGGTTTTAAACCTTGATAATTTGATCTCTTATCTGTCTCTTCCATGACCCTTCCCTTCTCCTCCTTCTTCTTCTTCTGACCACTTTCTTCATATCAGGTTCTCTGGCACCCTCCAATCGGTACACACTCTCTCTCTTTTCTCTATTTTTCATCTTTTTCACACACATAGAATTTGAAAGAGAGAGAGAGAGAGAGAGAAAGGGGCAAACTTTGTCTCTTCTCTTCTCCCTTCCATCTCATACATCTCTCTCTCTCTCTCACTTATTTTCTACCCGGTTCTTTCGGTTTTTTTGGGGCAAATTTGAAAAGAGAGGAGAACAGTTTTCTCTTTTTCCTATTTTTGTTTTGACGTTTATCCTAGAACTTTTCGAGAAAAAATAGAATTTATTTTTGATATTAGAATTTTGGGATTTTTTGGATTTTTTATTATTTTGTTGAAAAATTAAAATTTTTAAATTTGAAAAAAAATTTTAATTTTGAGTTGAGCAATTATTTGGAGCGTTTTTGGCCGTTTTTTTGAATTATGAGACAATTTTTATTTTGAAAATAAAAAAAAAATTTTTTGAAAGTAAAAAAAATTCAATCCATTCACCTCCAATACTCTATGTTCCAGCCGCTATTTCCCAGCTCCCTGGTGAGATATCAAAAATTAGTCAACTAGCAAGTTGCTCAGCTTAAAAAGGGCTACATTTCAATAGTTGACCATTTCTTTATATCTCTAATGACAACTGAGATATTCTGATTTTTGTTCGTTACCCTTTTGGAATTTCACTTTTTCTTCACAATGCTCTTCTAAAATGTTCAGAAATCTTGGTATTCAAAAAAAGAAATCTCTAGAAAACAAATATTTTTGAACCAGAACTTTCTGAGATTTTTGAGAAAACACATGTTGTTTGTTTATATATATATATTTCTTTTTTTCCTTTTCTTGGTATTATTTGGAATTTTTTGAAGAACCAGCTGTGATTGAAATTAATATCAAATAGTGATAGATTTTTAACTAATTTTTTTATTTTATGACAAGTTATTGAATTGATCTAGAAAGATTTAATTTAATTAATGGAACCACAAATCTGTAAAAATTTTTCTATTTTTTTCTGAAGAATAGCGATTTTTCTTCTTTTTTTCTAAAGGCTAGAAATTTCTAGGTCAGAATATTGATTTTTTTTGCATTTTTGCTTAAATTTTTTTTCTAGACACTTTTATCTTGTGAATTTAAAATTTGTAATCCATTTATTACCGCTCCCTTAAAAAAATTCCAACTTGCTCTTTGATTTTCAAGCAATTTTTCTAGAGTCTACATCATAGCTGTGCGTAAATTTTTTTTTCTATGGATTTTGCAAAATTGGAAATTTTTTTTCAAAGTTTGATTTTTTCGAAAAAAAAGACGAAATTTACCTTCAGAGTACCAAAATTTGATCTAACTTCTTTTTTTTTTGATTTTATGGAATTTTTTTACGGATTTGTAAAATAAAATTTTCACGAAAAAGGATAGTAAAACCGTAAAATTCGTAAAAACCCAGCAACCCAGCTCATTTTCTGAACTTTTCCCACCTATTATACTTCATTATCGAATTCTTGAATAAACAAGTCTCTCTTTGCAGACCATTTGATAACAGTTCCTTCTCTTTCTCTCTCTCTCTCTCTCTCTCTTTCCCTTTGTTGTCTTGTTCTTGTCAATTCTTGTTTCATCAACCCCCCTAAACAAGAACTTCCCTTCCGACGAAGAGACATTACTCGCAAATAATACAAACATTTTTTGATTTCGATCAAAATAACATGTTATTGTAAAAGAGAGAGAGAGAGAGAAAGAGAGAGAGAGAGAGAGAGAGAGAGAGAGAGAAGGTTGAGGGTGGCTATGGTTGTTTTTACCTTCACCACACACAAAAAAGAGGATTAAGGGGGAATTTTGATTTTTTTTGGAGTTTTTCCATGGGATCCCTTATTCTCGTGTACTCCTCTCGGACAATAGGAATTTTTTATTTTTTTCGAAATTTTTTAAAAAAATCCTTAACAATGAGTTCGGTTTTCAGGACATGCCAGCACACTGTCTTCCCTTGGAGCGTGAGTTTTTTTTGAATTTTTGAATTTTTTTTTTGAAAAACTAGAGAATTCAAGATTTTATCTAATGTTTGGGTTTCCATTTTCACATGATTTTATCTCAATGCCCTTCACAATGATTTTCAAATTTTCAACTATATCCCTAGTAGATCAAAGATATCTCTTTAACCAGTAGAGATATCAAAAAATGGTCAATTAGGAAGTTGCTCAGCTTAAAATTTTGCGTATTTTATTAGTTAGCAACTTTTTGATAGCTGTTCTGGGAAGGGAGATATGAGCGGTTGAAGTGGAGAGCGCAGACAGCCAGACACTCTAACCTTCTCTGCGTCTCTCTCGGGTGGCACCAAACTTTGAAGCCTTGTATCTAGCTAGTGGTTAGAAATATCAAAAAGGTGTCAATTAACAAAATATGTAGAATTTTAAGCTGAGCAATTTACTAGTTGACAGTTTTTTGATAGCTTTTACCAGAAGAGTGATATTGGCGTTTGAAGTTGAAAACAGTCTGGCGGTTAGAAGACACGGGAGACGCAGACACTTCAAGCGCCAATATCTCCCTTCCCAGAATAGCTATCAAAAAACTGTCAACTAACAAAAAATAGCCCTTTTTAAGCTGAGCAACTTCTCAGTTGACCATTTCCCCCTATCTCTCCTACAAACCTAGTTATTTTGCCTAGAAAAACTGCTCCTCTTTTTCACTTCGACTTGAGAAGAAAAGCGTTCCAGATCATCACCACAAGCGAATCTGGATACTCCGCTCACCGAATCCAGTCATCAATCATCGGTTGTCAGCAAAGCGATCAACGAGGTAACTCCCTTTTGCACACATTTCTCCTCTAAAAAATTGGAAAGCGTCAATCAAAATTTATTACGATTTCATATATAGAGAGCCCCCAATTATATTCTCATGGCAGTTTTATATGACTCTAAATTTTTGGAAAAACGTTTTATTTTCAAATAGAGGAAAAAATCCGGTTTGGAAACCGAAACCAGCAACCAAACCGAAAAAAAAAATAAATTTCCAAAAAATGCAAAACTTGGGTTTTTTTCTCTCTCTCTCTGTTCTATCACTCTCGGTTTTTAATCCGTCCGTCTACTATGTAGTAGTAGTTGATACTCCTTCTCTCTCTCTCTCTCTCTCTCTCTCTCTCTCTCTCACTCTCTCTATCTCTTGTCTCTCATTGTTGCTTTTTGTTGTTTGTTATAGTAGTGGCTAGTTGGGAAAAAAAACTTTTTTTTTCTAGGAATTTATTCCCTTATCCCATATATCCTCTTATAGAAGAGCACTGAGGTACATACTTTTTTTAAAATCTAGCGGCCTAGACTAGCTAAAAAATTCAATTAGCTAAAAACTAACGTTTCTGAAAAATTCCAGTTCAAAAAAATTTTTTTTGAAAAAATGGATTTTTTCGGTCAATCAAAAATTCAAAAATTCCAACTCGCAAAAAATTTTTTTGAAAAATGAATTTTTCGATCAATCGAAAATTCGAAAAATTCCAGTTCCTTTTCAACCTCTATTTTTATGCCCTTCTATTAGAATTAATTCTAAAACTTTCTTTTCTTGTCTAGAAGACGTTCCATAGCCTTCAAGCCAACCCCCAAACTCCCCCTTCAAAGCAAAAAAAGACTCCCCTATGCCCTTGTATTAGAGGTTTTGAAACAAGCTCAGTTAGACTCCGCCTTCAAAAAAAACGGCTAACTCGGAAACAGTGACGAATAAAAAGGGGGCGGAGCCTATATTTTTCGAAATTAAAGTCAAATTTTTTGGCAAATTTTTTTGGCACCTTATTGAAATATAGGTTCTTGAACACCAAATACCTCTAGAACCTTCTCTTTTTAGGGTGCCCTTATATTAGAGGGAGAAAGGCTTCCGAAGGAATTACATATCCAATGTTTTCTTTTGCCCAGACACCTTCTAGGAGATCTTATTTCTTTTTTCTCCTTCTACTACTCCTTACAAAGTATTTACATTCATCAACGGCCACCCCTCCCTTCTTTTTTTTTCTCTCTCGCATTCCGTTTATCCGTCTCTCTCTCTCTCATGCATCATATACACCCATATATACTACTACTACTCTGCTACTAATCGAGAGAGAGATAGAGAGAGAGAGAGAGAGAGAGAGAGAGAGAGAGAGAGAGAGAGAGAGCCCGCCCGTACCGATGATGATGATGATGAAGGGAGAGAGAAGGGGTTGCATTTTTGTTTACCTCTACTCCTCATTTTTTTTTCTCATTTTTCTTCCTCTTTTTGGTTCGAGTTTCAGTTTTCTTTTAATGGAGAGTTGCTTCTTCATGAGATGACAAATGGATTAGGACTAGAAGTCTATAGAAAAAGAAGAAGATAAGGTTAATCTCTGGGAAGGAAAAGAAAGAGAGAGAGAGACAAAAAAAAAGATTTGGAATCCCCACAGATTCCCCATTATTTATTTTTTAATAGGTTTTTCCCATGTACTCCTCTCGGACAACTTTTCTGGCTCAAATGGTTTTAAATAGATTTTTCCTGATTTTACTGTTTATAGACCCCCTTTCTATGGAATAGTTCTATAGCCTATATAGACTATCGGTGTTTTGCTTTGAAACCATTTGGCTTTTGATTCTTTTTTCAAAAGAAACGTGGGAAAAAATCGTACAATACCTATTTTTTCGAAACCTTCTAGCCTACACCCATCCAACCATACCCCAAGAAAAGCCATATCGTTGCCACGTGGAAACTAATATTTCAATTTTGAAGACGGCTCCCAAAAAAAATGGTCTTTGAAGAGTGTCTCAAGAGGTTCTTTTTGTTTCAAGGAGTACAGAGAACGAAAGGGGGCGTGGCCGGAAATGACTGGCTTAGAAATATTATTCTAGGTCACAGTTTTTATGCCAAGAGCCTAGAAACGAGCCTGATGACCAAAGGATATAATCCTAGGCGACATTTCAACGGATAACGTCATCCACCGCCCCTATCCCTTATCCTCTAGACTACTAATCAGTCCCGTCTCTCTCTCTCTCTCTATCTCTCTCTCTCTCTCTCTCTCTCTCTCTCTCTCTCTCTCTCTCTCTCCAGTAGAGTATCCAAAGACGACTAATTTGCGTCTCATTTTCTTCTCCTCCTGTTTTTGTTTCTTTTTTCAGAAGAAGAAGATGAAAAAGGGAGGAGGAGGAGGAGCTGTCACCGCTAATAAGCTCAGAGCTCTCTCTCTTCTTCTTCGAAAACCATGGAGGGATTAGGAGAAGGAGGAGTCCTCTGGCACTTTTCCTCACATAGCCATGCAAATCCCAGCCTTTTTCAGAGTTTTCTACTATTTTTATTTTCTGGGAAACCCCAGTGTCCCCCTTTTAAACGGGCATAACTCTTTTCCTAGAAGAGATACCAAAAAGTGTTCAACTAACAAAATGTAGCTCTTTTTAAGCTGAGCATTTTGTTAGTTGTTCACTTTTTGGTAGCTCTGATAGAAATGGAGGTATGCCGGTTTAAAAAAGGGTTTTAGTGATTTTTCGAAAAAAAATTTTTTCAAAGAAAAAAACTTGAGAAAATAGATAAAAATTAAAACGTAGAATTAAAGAAAATTGCTTATAAAAATAAAATTAATTGCCGGAATGCGTCATAATAAATATCGCGCACCTAGAAGATGAAGAAAAAATAGAAAATTGTGTGAATTCTAATTAAAATTTTTCAATATCCCTTTTCCCTTCCGTTTTTCTTCCCCTTTCTTCCCCATTTTCTTCTGAAATTCATCTCAATTTTCTATTGATCTTTTTTCTTTTTTTGGAGCACAGAGAGAAGCCCTCTTCCTCCTCCTCCTTCGTCTTCTCCTCCTTCTTCCCCTCATTTCGCTCATTTTCCGTAAAACGAAAAACGAGAAAAAATGCCAAGATTAGTGTCCTTCTACTCTCTATTTTTCTATCTCTCTGCCGTCTCTTTTGGGGAGGCACACACCACATACACAGGCAACATTTTTTGTTTTCTCGCAGACGTCGCCACCCGCGCGCGCGAGAAGGCTGCTGACCCCTCTTTGAGTTAGAGACAAGATTATCACTTTTTCTTGTCTTTTTCTCTTTTTTTCCAAAAATTTTCATAGAAAATGACCTGAAAATCGCTTTTTCTGTTCAATTATCTGGATTTTCGTAAAATTCGATGTTAAATCTGCATTTTGGCGCCGCCGTGTCTGCACACTTTAATTGGCGCGCTTTCAAATTTCATGATTTTTATCATTATTTTTTTTTGAATTTCCAGGTTCTCACGAGTCTCCGCCCTGAAGAAGTTCCACACTTCCGCGAGATAATTCGAAAATACAACACCGGTGAGCAGAATGTGAAAGTTTTTGCACAAAAGCTCGTCGAGCTTCTCGGTCCGGGCAGAAAAAAGCGCCTTTCATGTGAGTTTTTTCCCTCTCTCTCTCTCTTCATGCCTTTCGAATACAATGAAATTTCCGTTTTTTCTTCATTTTGTAGACTTGAAACACGTGTTGAGAGCCGAGGACATGCTCCAATTCGATTCGGCGATTCTTTGAGACGAAGAAGGGGAGGAGTGCAAAGGGTTCAGGAAAGGTATGCGGATTGGGGGGATTAAATGGAGAATAAAATTACTTTTCTTGCAGGCGCTGTGAGGATTTCGGAGACCGATTGGATTTTTTCTTGCTTTTTTTCACTTTTTAAATTGAGAAAAAACTCGGGTTTTGAATTTTTTTCCAGAAAAAAATTTAAAAAATCGAGTTTTCTCTCAATTTCCAAGCTTTTTTCCTTTTTTTTTCGTCCTTTCCGTCGTTTTCCTCACCTCAAACCCCCTCTAAAAATAAAAAAATTCCTTTTCAGACCCCCCAAACACCACCCAACATCTCCACAACCATCGGACACAGAGGGGTCAACTAACACGAAAAAGAAGAAGCGAAGAAGCCACTTTCTTCGATTCCAGAGAGACGATGAGTTCGACGAGCCGTCCGTCGAGCGGTAGCGGAGCCGCCGGTGGAAGTGGTGCTGGTGGTGGCGGCGGCAGTGCTGGAGGTGGAGGCGGCGGTGGAGGAGGAATACGTGGATTCTTCTCCAAACTTCGTAAGCCTTCCGATCAAGTCAATGGGTCACAGGTGCGTTTTTAAATGAAATTATTTTGAAATGCGAATCCACGTGGCATAAAAATTTCGGAAAAAAACGTGGAAAACGTGAAAAACGTGAACACGTGGCATAATAAATTGGAAAAAGCGTGAAAAGCAAATCCACGTGGCACAAAAAAATTAAGAACAGAACGTGAAAAACGTGAAAATAAAATCCACGTGGCATTGAAGTTTGAAAAAAAACGTGAAAAACGTGAAATTACGTGAACACGTGGCACAAAATTTTTTAAAAACGTGAAAAGCAAATCCACGTGGCATGGAAATTAGGAAGAAAACGTGAAAAACGTGAACACGTGGCAAAAAATTAGGTGGAAAAACTTAGAATTTAAATTTAAAATTAATTATTTGTGAGGAAAAAAAGGTTTTCCGTCGTAAAAAATTAAAATTCCCTCCAAAAAATATAGTTTTTCGTAGCAAAAACCCTATTTTCAGTTGAAAATAGCAGGTTTTCGTCCAGAAAACACGGTTTTTGCTTCTAAATAGCGGATTTTTGACCCAAAACACTGTTTTGGGTTATAAAAAAGATCGAATCACAAGAATCGCACACACATATTTTTCTGATTTCATTCGATTCATTGGAATTTCCTCCTCCTTCCGTATGTCTGTGCAAAATGAGCACACTTACACACACAACAACAACTGTTGTCTTCTTGGTTGGGGGTCGCCGCCGCTTCTTGTCTTTCTGATCATCATCATCAACTTGTTGTCAATCCATGGGGCGGTGGTGTTTGTGAGAGTGAATGAGTGTCATGTTCATCTCAAGAGACCTCATTTGACAACATCCACACCGATCAAGAAGTCTTGATCGAGAGGAGAAAAAAAGTTATTCCCTAATAAAAAAGCCCAAAATATTCTGGCAATGTACCAGCAGGTACCCAAGATATATGTGAGTTTTTCAAAAAAAAAAGAACAATTGGGAGCCAAAAAAGGGATTTAGAGGCTGAGGGCTTGGGGAAGGAGCCTAGAAGGGATTTTCTAGATAAGGTTTTGGGGTGCTGGAGGGTCAAGAAAGCAAGAACATAGTACTGAGGCTAGTAGAAAAACTCTGGTCTAGCTATCGGGAGCTTCAGAAGAATAGCCGCTATGCTATTCAATAGCGTCGAGACGTATCGGATTAGCTGTTCAGTAACTAGCAATTTCAGTCTCTATCAGGTGATAAGGCTAACCAGGTCACCGGTTTAAAGGTACAGGCCCAACCAAGCCGCAGTTCCTAGCGTTTCTCGAAGCTTCTTCTCGATCGTTTCCTCTCCGAATAGGCGGCTCCCTTGTGATGATCACTACAAACAGTTTTATCGCCCTCGGGGTTTTATTCCTCCGACTTTTTCCTCCGACCATTTTCCACCAAAACAGTTTTTCATCGAACCCAATTTCACACTTGGCTCGTTCCTCCTCCTCTCCTACGTGCTCTTTTTCATCATTATGAAAAGGCAGCACAGCAGTACACGCACAAAAGGCGTCCTATTCGAGATAGCGCTAATAGGATTTATTCGTTTTTTTCTTAGGCATTTTTTCCTTTTCTACATCACTTTTTGCACACACATAGAAAGATTCAGCGGACCGATAACAGTTCCCCATTTTCTGTTTCGTTGTGCTGCTCTTTTTCTTTTTGAAAGTTTTGCCGCGCGCAGAGTCCGTCCCTCAGCCTATTGATCATCACCTGACCCCCCATTTGTTTTTGTCAATAGGGCGGGTCTGTAGAGTTGAAAACAGTGTCATTACCTAGAGGAAAAGGCTCATTTCGCAGGTTAGGCGTTTGGAAACCAGGTGGTTATCAGTTTTGGGTAGTTCTTCTCACTAGTTTTGGAGGTAATTTGTTAGTTTTGAACTGTTTCAGTTGAATAGTTCTAGAACGTCCTATTAGAATAGTTGCGAAGTGTCCAAGTTGCTCATGCTTAAATAGAACTTCTCTCGCCAAATAGTTCTGGAATTTCTACAGTTTCAAAGCGTCCAAGTTCCGAACAGTCCTTTCTGATTAGTTCTGAAACGTCCTGCTCGATAGTTCTGGAACATCCTGCTCCATACTTCCTTCGTTTCCTTGCTAGTTCTAAAGTGTCCTGTCGGTTCCACACCTTTTTCCGGTCCCAGAGCGTCCTCTGATTCTAGTTCCACCCTAATCCGGTAGTTCCGAACCGTTCCCAACCTAGAATAGATGTCTGAACTCCGGAGGTCTCCTTCCGTAGGTAAATTGAATTCCGCTCTCTTATTTTTTCCAAGAAAATTAGATTTTCCGTCATCGACTATCGACTTTGCAGCCGGCTCTTTTGCTTCTGCTGCTCACTTTTAAAAGCTTTTTCTCCGCCGCTAATTCTGGATCTTCGGATCCACGTCTTCTTCTTCCGGGTACCTTGTTTTGTTCCTCCTCCTTCTTCAATTTCACATGCTTGATTAGCTCTCCCGAAAAGAAAAAAAACGACGGAAAGAAAAACAATCAAGTCATTAACCAGAAATAAGGAGAAGACGAAAAGGAAAAACAGCATTTTCAGACGTTTTCTGGAAAAAAGTGATGTTTTTCGTTTTTTCGTTTTGCGCGAGGAGGCTGGCTGTTTTATATTCGAATTTCTTTTGACACAAAGAGAAAATTGGAATTTTGCTGTCTTCTCAAAAGAAGAAAAATAACAGAAAAAAAAGAGTTCGATGAACACACTTTCACTTCTAGCTTATCTAGATGTCCATCTAGAAGTTTTTTGATGTCTCTTTACCTTCCGAATTCTGCTAGAAACCTAACGGATTCTGCAGAAATAGGCGGTACCAAGGTACTGTAGGCTCGACTACTTCCTTCTCGTCATAAGATTCAGTTTCCCATCCATATCAGATGTGGATTGTTTTCCTCCTTCTTCTGATCTTGTTTTTCTTCTTCTTTCCCTCCAGAAGGAAGCTAATTTCATTTCCAAAAAAAAAGGCACCTGCTCTCCTCGACAGCTTCGTTCTCTCTCTTTTCTTATATTATTAGAAAGGCAAGTCGATTGACCTACCTAGTAGTCAGTTACTTATCACCTCCCCCATCTGTCTTCTTTTTCTTTTTGCAAATAACCAGTGTCATCACCGTTTTTCGACATCTTCCCCTTGTCTTCTTCTTCCCCCTTCTAACGTCTTCTTCTTTGCCTTCTCGATATCATTTTTTCATTTTTTTTTCGGTTGTTTACGACTTTTCTCTGTGTGTCAGACCAGGCAGGGTCCTTTTCTGAAAGATGTGCTGGAAGTTCAATCCGCTCAAAGCGTTGCGGATAGTTGAGGTAAGTGGGATACTGTAAATTCTGTTGTCTGATTAGAAAAGCGGAGATTTGTAAATTATTTTGGGATCCGGAAGCGTTAGATAGTCTGTTGGTAATGGGCGGTTAGGCTAATGACTTCTGGTGGTAACCAGACTACAGTATGCCTTGGGTTTCGGCTTCATCTTAATTTTTCCGGCCTAAAATTGCTCCTGGTAGCGAATTCTGCAGTACTGGGTTAGTCTATTGCTACCTACAGTAATCCTTGCCATAGAAAATGTTGCCTGATGCATTGATCAGAATGAAAAATAATTTCATCTGCTTTGCTCTGTCCTTATTGGTGATTACAGTACTCCGTTTCTCCTTTGATCAGCAAGTTCTGCCACAGGAACAGCGCTATTCGGGTGGTACTGATAGCTACAGTAGCCTTACCAAAGAAAAGTCATTCCAAAAAAAAAACCCCCCTTTTCTTTTCCACCTGTCTCCCAGATCTCTCGAGCTTCCCCCCTCGAAAAGTGACTAAGATCTCTTTGAATCACAAAGAATTCAATTTTCCTCCCCTTCTTCTTCGCCTTCTTCACACAAGCCGTAAATTAAGCTTACTCATTTCGGTTTGTTTGTTGTTATTCATTCCGTCTTCTTGATATATCACGAGAAAGGAAAAGGAAAGGAAAAGTTAGAGGAGCCCTCTAATTAGAGAAAAGTAGCCTTGTCGTCGTCGTCTTTGAGAAGGGTGTGTGTAAGAATATTTACATACTTGAACAAGAGCCTTCTCTTCTCCTCCCTTTCGGCTTTTTGCAAAAAAGCGAAACCCTGGAGAATATGCATATGCACTCTTCCCCCGTAGGGTTAGAACAATGTGAGGAAGGACTCAGAGATCAGAAAGGAAATATAAGGGAAATTAGTTTTTGTGAAACAGGAAATTGGGATCCAACCGGGTTGTCAGGAGGATTTGAAAGGGAGAGAATGCTCCCTTCAACAGTTCTGTCTCTATATTTTTCAATTTCTTCCTCTCTTTTCCAATCACATTCGTCTTCGTCGTCGCCTCATCATTGACCGATGCCACCACTCTCTCTTCACGAACCCCGTGATTTGTGTCCCTCTCTCTCTCTCTGTCTCACACTGTTACAGTTGAGAAAGAAAACAGTGCTGTCTGTATGTTGCTGCGTCTTCTTTCTCTCCCCTCAACTGAAATGTTTGTGGGTGATGATGAGGATGATGATGATGGAAGAAGAGGAGAGAAAGAGAGAAGCTCTGTGCGCCACACAGGGATCATGAGACGCAGGCGGTGGAAGGGGGAGCAAAAGGAGGAAGAGAGAGAGAGAGAGGAGCGTGAGAGTCAACACACAACATTTTTCTGCACAGAGACAGAGGCTGGACCATTGAAGCATTTTTTCCTTCTCCTCCGGGCTGCTGCTCTCGTGCCTTTCCCCTCCCTTCTACTTTTTGCTTCTCGCCTCCTTTTGACCAACTCAAAAGTCCCTTCTTCATCGTGTATCTTTTCATTCACATCAATTAAGAAAAAAAGGCAAAACGCGGAGAGAAAAGTGGGCGGAGCCTGTGTCTCTTCATATACTTTGTGTCGGGCTGATAGACGCATAGACACATCGCACCACACTTTGGTCATTCTTTTCCTTCTTGAACCGTATTCTGTCGTGTTCTAGACCTTCTTCCTGGCCACTGATTCTGTAGAATGTACGGATCCAGTCGGCACCATCTCGACTCGTTCTCGTCCAATGACGGAAACGCGTTTTTGGTGAGTTTGTCTTGTTGTTTTTGTTGTTGGGAGGGCTTGGCGTTCTCTACTCAATGGAGAAAACAAAACGAATTAGAGCGAGGGCTGGAAGAAAACAAGGCCTGAATTCGAGTTGTTTTCGATATGTTACCTAGTTGAGCAGCACGAATTGCTAGTTGTTGTCTCCGGGATTACGGTTGTCGCTTGATCAGGGAGATGATTCGGAGTCTAGCGGTCTGAAAGCTTCGGATCCTGGTGATCTGAATGGATTTAGATTGATCTGATCCTCCTATCAATCCGTCAGCTGTGATCCGTAGCTCCAGGATTCAGCTCCTTTGGTCAAGGATCCAGATCCTAGTTGAATCTAGGAACCTGGAATAGATCTGGAAAGATTCTGCTCTTCAAAAAGGGCCTGACAAGGAATCTCATGGATTTTGGAATCCTGGATCCTTAGACCAGATCCTTGATCTTCTAGGACACCTCATCCTCAACTTGAGATCTCATAGAATCTACCGTGATCGATTATCATTGATTATCGAGACATCGTGTTGTCAAAGATATCCTATTCTATGTTCTCCTCTCTTCTCGATTCGAAAAAAAGAAAAAAGAAGAAGAATAACTTTCTGGTTTTTGATCGAAAAAGTGGTGAGAGAGAGAGAATGGAAAAGTATGTGTTTCGTTTTAAAGCGCAAGTCACCTCTCTCTTCCTATCACTCTCTCTCTCTGTCACTTCTGATTCTTAACCGTCCCCCGTTATCAACTCTCCCAATAAAACCTCTGCGTCTTCTCTCCGATGAAAGTCACAGAAAAGTCACTTTTCGAACTGTGTTTCGGTAAAAAGTTGATTTCCCACTAGATCGGAGAACAGTAAATGGAATTCCCCCATTTTTGTGATTAAAAGACATTCTGGGGAGAGAGAAAGAGAGAGAGAGAGAGAGAGAGATCACTAATAAATACGGTAAACACCTATCACACACACACAGAACAGAGTGTAGTTTGAAAAAGATTGGTGATAACACCACACAATTTGATTCGCGGTTCAAGGTTGTCAACGAAAAGATTCGTGTTTTTTTTCTCTCTTTTTGACAAGACAACCCATTAAAAAGAGAACTGTACTTTGTGTGTGGATGGAGAGAATAACAAGACGACCTAATAACAGGCAATCTTTGAGAAGAACTATCGGGAAAAGTGATTTTTGAGGCGGTGGAATGCCTTGGTAAATTCTGGGAAATATGATCCTGGCTAATCCGCGTGGATTCAGTACCACAGAGAGTTTTCCATGTGGTGGATCAAAAGCGCCATATTATTCTACACGCGGATCACACGAAAATCCAAAAAAGCCACGTAAAAAGCTTATTATCTGTGAGATTTTCACGTGGAAATTAAAACGTGAAGCCTACAGTAGGCTTATCCACGTGGAATACAAAAAAACACGTTAAAAAGCTCATTTTTCGGGGTTTTTTTCACGCGAAAAATTATAAAGTGAGCTAATCCACGTGGAATCACTTTTTTTCGGGTTTTTCGCACGTGGATTGCACGGAAAAATCAGGAAGTCATCCATGTGGAATATTTTGAAATTTTCCACGTGTATTACACGAAAAACCAAAAAAAGCCACGTAAAATGCTCGTTTTTCGGAGGTTTTTCACGTGGAAAATTAAAAGGTGAGGACTACCGTAGGCTAATCCACGTGGATTGGGAAAATCAGGGACTTATCCACGTGGATTACACAAAAAACAATAGAAAAAAGCCACGTGGAATACCACCAGAATCCTCCTCCTAATCCATCCCCATCTTCCAGGTGCAAGTCGGCTCTCGAACATTCGAAGCACACGAGCTCCAAAAGCTGATTCCACAACTGGAAGAGGCGATCTCGCGTAAAGATGCTCAACTCCGTCAGCAACAGTCGATAGTCGAAGGACACATCAAAAGGATTTCGGAGCTCGAAGGAGAGGTCACCACACTTCAGGTATCGATCTTGAAGTCATGCTCATATTAAAAAATGATTTCCAGAGAGAATGCGACAAACTGCGTTCAGTTCTCGAGCAGAAGGCCCAGTCGGCCGCCAGCCCCGGGCAACCACCGTCACCATCGCCACGAACCGATCAACTCGGAAATGATCTTCAACAGAAGGCTGTCCTTCCGGCAGACGGAGCCCAAAGAGCGAAGAAAATCGCCGTTTCCGCCGAGCCGACGAATTTCGAGAACAAGCCGGCCACTCTTCAACACTACAATAAGACTGTCAGTGCGAAGCAAATGATTCGGGATGCTGTTCAGAAGAACGATTTCTTGAAGCAGTTGGCGAAGGAACAGATCATTGAACTCGTCAATTGTATGTACGAGATGAGAGCACGCGCCGGACAATGGGTTATTCAGGAGGGAGAGCCAGGAGATCGGCTTTTCGTCGTTGCCGGTAGGTGTACAGTAATCTAGGAGGAGCTGATTCAACTAACTACAGTATCCCTAGATTAATCTGAATCTACAGTATCCCTAGCTACAGTATCCCTATAGTCTCTAGATTAATTTAAATCCAGTAGATTATCCACAGTAATCCAAGCTACAGTATCCCTAGAACCTCTAGATATAAATCTGCAACTACAGTAATCCTAGCTACAGTATCCCTAGACTTCCTAATTTTCAGAGGGAGAACTGCAAGTGTCACGTGAAGGCGTCCTTCTCGGAAAAATGCGAGCCGGAACAGTGATGGGAGAGCTCGCAATTCTCTACAATTGTACACGGTTAGTTCTTTCTTTCTTCTTTTTTTAGATACCTCTAATACAAGGGCAGCTTTTTCTGACTTTTTCAAATTGATCAGCGCGTGTCACTTTCGATTTCGATCAAATGGGGGGTGGTCGTTGTCTATTAATAGATTGATCAATGAAAGAGTGATATTTTTGGGTTTCTTGTAGTAGTATTTATATCTTGTCAAATGGAAAAATATGGTTCATGGCTTTCAATTGTGTAGTTTTTTAGGTTTTTCGGTGAGAAAACTAGGTATTTTTCACTGGGAAATAGGTTAGAAACAGGGGTTTTTTTAGAAAACAGGTTTTTTTCTGGAGTTTAAAGGTTTTCAGCAGAAAATAAACTGGAAGTGAAGGTTTCATTTTAACAAAGGTTTTCTGACTGAAAATGCAGTTTTTACGGGTTTTTTTGTTTCGGAAAACTATTTTACCTCGGATTTCGTTCCTCTTTGTCTAAAAAATTTTTGTCCGTCCGCATTGGGTCGGAAATCTGGAGTTTTTCGAAAAAAAGAATTGCAGGCAACTGTTTTTCCGTAAAAGCTCTCATTTTAATCCAAAAGTGTGGATCAAACTTGATTCTGCAGAAAATCTAGAAGTTCTAGACCTTTGGATCTGAATTTATGATGATAATGCCACTTTCTGAACTGATTCGAGTCTAGACACCTGTTGCTCATATCATTTTGGTTACCAGGAACACTTTTTCCTTTTGACCTTCTTGTTTTTTGGGTTCCTTTCCTCCTGTCTTCTGCACAGAAGATACTCTTTGTATTATGACAAGACGATGACTCTAAAAAACACGTGATCATCTTCATCTTCAAATTATCCCCCTCCTCCCTCATAAATCTTTGTCTAACACGATGGCAAGATAAAGCGATCAGGTGTAATCAGACAATATTTCGAACTAAAAAACAACCATGTTTTTCCTGGTTCGATTTGCTTCCGTGTTGAAGAGAAAAAAAAGATGTCTGAAATTGAAATTTCAACTCTCTTTTCTCCTCTCCTCCTCATCACTCTCATTACTGTAATAATTGATTCTGACGTTTTTTGAGGAGGAGGTGATCGAAGAGAACCTGCTTCCATCACTACCCTCATGTTCGTCGTTTCTTCCACCTTTTCATATAGATTTTTCCCGCCTGAGTGAGCGTTTTTAAGAGAAGGGCATCAGAGTGCGTACAGTAATCTTATTCAGGCAGTTTCTAGGCTAGTTTTTTCTAGTAAGAAGTGCATTTTTTTGGTAGAGATATCTCGGTTGCCAGTGGAGATATCAAGAGGTGGTCAACTAGAAAGTTGCTCTAGATAATAACCTGAGCAACTTGTTAGTTGACCACTTTTTGATAGCTCCGCTGGCAACAGAGATATCTCTTCCATAAAAAATCGAAGAAAAAATGTTCTTTTACCCAAAAAAACTGCCTTTTCTTCCATTTAATCACCGTTTTGTCCTAGTTTTTCTCCTTCTTCTTCTTGTTCTGTTCGACTGTTTAGATGGTTTTGGTTCTAGCAAAATCAGTTTTTTCACAGTGTCCACTCGGTTTTTTTTCCAACTTGTCTCTCAAGGACATTGGTCATTCAGTAGTCTGTCGGTCGATTGGTCGTCGAAAGGGAGGGAGGAGTATCATGTGATAAACTGATGATGATGATGAGAAGAATTAGGTTTCATTTCACAGTTTTTTGATTTAAAAAATTGTGTTTTGGGCTGCTGAAATTGAAGTTTTTCTAGGATTACTGTAGTTTTTCTGGGATTTTTGGATTTTTTTCTAGGATAGTTATGGTTTTTCTAGGATTTATCGCGTTTTTTTCGGAGGTTTTTGGAGTTTTTTCTAGGATTTTTGAAGGTTTTTTTTTGAATTCCGAGGTTTCTCGAGCTTTTCTCGATAATATCTAAAGCTTTTTCACGCTTTTAAGAGTCCGTCTAGGATTTTTTGATTTTTTCCAAAAATTCTGGCATTTTTTGGTATTTTTGAGGCTTTTTCTTTTTTTAAGGGTTCGTCTAAGATTTTAAAATTTTTTCCAATATTTTCGACGTTTTTTTGGTATTTTCGGGGGTTTTTCAACGATGTCTCTAGACTTTTCTAAGGTTATTCTCGGTTTTTTGGATCTGAATCTGGATTTGGATCGCTTTCGGCTTCTTCATGGGTTACGGTAGCTTTTCCTGGTATGATGCAAAAGAATAGACCCCTCAGGACCACCCAGTGTCGGTTTTGAACGTTTCAAAGTTCAAAAAGAGTGCTTCTTGTTCAAATACCCGAAAATAATTCCTTCTCCAGGAAAGAGGGAAACCGGTTTCGCAGAGAGAGCATTGTCTATTTGCATGATTACTTTTGCACCCTTAACCCCTTCTCTCAATGTATATATAGTTACATACTATTTATAAAATGAGAATTCTCGAAGTCATCGTCTTCCGGTTATCTCGGTTCACCATCTCTCTCTCTCTCTCTTGTATCTATCTTTCACTTTTTTTCAGTCGTGTCAATGCCATTCTGTATCTCTCTCTCTTCTTTGAGAGAGAGAGAGAGAGAGAGAGAGAGAGAGAGAGAGAAGTTCGATGGTGTCCTTTGTTTGGTTCTCCTCCTCCTCCTCCTCTCTTCGAAAAAGTCGGCGTCAGTTTTCTTGAAACCACTTTTCTTCTCTCTTGGTTTTTGAAATCGCGAGAAGAGGATTTTGTGTAGTCTCATCATAATCTGAATTCACTTCTCGATATTAGTTTCTCGGATCATCCAGACACGAATCATAGGGATTCGGAGGATTCGGAAGCTTAGCTCTTCGTCCATAACACATTTGGAGTTCTCCACAAGACCTTTTTCCTAATGGGGCTATTCACGCCGTGGAAAAAAAGGAGAAAAATACCGAAAAATAAGAAAAAATCCTATAAAAATGGGAAAAATCCTATTTTTCGGTATTTTTTTTTTTTTTTTTTTTTTCCAACGGCGTGAACAGCCCCATAAAGTTCTCTAGGATAATACCATTTTGAAAAAGGTATTTCTGGAGGAATGATAAAAAGAAAGTATGCCCTTCTAATAGGGTCCATTTTCTAGAAAAAAGGTCTCAAAATGGAGAGAGTTCCTTCTTTTGTTTACGTTTTCTTTCTTTTTCCATCATTTTTTTTCCACACTTCTATCATCTTCCCCCCTAGAAATTGGTCTTTAGTAGAAATTCAATTAAAGTTTTGTCTTCTTTTTGGTCTCTCCTCCCAGGCTCTTCCTCGCCACGTGATGTTTTCCATTGAAACGGCGTTTCCGTACCTAGAATCGGTCATTCTGGAACTTCGGAGATTACTGTAGTGCTATCTTACAGTCAACCGGACTTTCTAGAACCTTGCCGTTTCGGAGCCTAGATTAGAACAAGCGATTCTAGAACTTGAGGAATTCTAGAACCGAAAGAACTACCGTAATCAGTGGCGGTTTCTGAAATTGCTTTCTGGAACTAGGAAGTTTTGAAACCATTGCGTTCTAAAACCGATGGTTCCAAAACTATCTAGTTCCAGAAAACAAGTTCGAAAGCCTCCACTGGTTACGGTAGTTCCTTCGGTTCTAGGATTCCCCTAGTTCTAGAATGGCTTGTTCTAATCTTGGCTTCGAAACGGCTAGGTTCTAGAACGTCTGGTTGATTGTAAGATTCCTACAGTACCCTCCAAAGTTCCAGAAGGTCCAAGGTTTCGAAAAGTTCCTACAGTAATCTAAATTTCTGGTTCTAGAATTCCTTGAGTTCTAGAATGGCGGGTTCTCCGGTTTCTTCCTTGGTTCCCAAATGACTCATCTCTATCTCCCAATAATAAATTTCTACACAGACAAAATTCCATTCTCTTAAAATTAATTGGTGTCTATCTATCGGTCGGTCTCTCCTCCTCCTCCCCCTTCTTCTTCTCCTATCATCAAAACGAAGTAATTCGGTTGTTTTGACCCACATTTTTGTAATTCTTGTCTTCCAAGCTTCATTCCTTCTTCCTTCTCATACTCTTCCAACCTACAGTAGTCTCCTCATCGAATGCTCACTTGCTCGACATCAACATGTCAAATCTCGCCACACTATCCGAAATTCATCGAAAAACTGCGTCGATTCATATGGGGTCACGAGCCGTCGACTTCCTATGAATTCGACGATATTGCGCAACAAGTCGCCCTAAAATCGCATCGAAAAAACCTGAACGATGGATATTATGTGGAAGAGATTCATTACGAACTTCCATCGAACTTTGTTCGAAACAAGCAGCCCGGTTATCATCGGCTATCTAGGAAAAGTCAGAAAAAGTTGGTGTAGAGTCTAGAGAAATCCCTTTTTGTTGAATTTACCATAAAAAATTTTCAGAACCGCTTCCGTTCAAGCCCTCACCGACGTTCAATTATGGGTACTCGATCGATCGGTTTTCCAAATGATCACACAGAGATTGGGAATGGAACGACACTCGCAGTTGATGAATTTCTTGACGAAGGTAAGCAGGAGGAGGATCTGGGGGAATGAGGGGGTAGGCTTAAGTATTCAATCTTAGGCTTAGGCTTAAAAATTTGAGAGCTTGACAGTTTTTGACTTAGGCTTAGGCTTAAGGGGTGTTTTTTGAGCCTTAGGCGTAGGCTTAAAAATCATTTTTGGGCTTAGGCTTGAGGGTTTTGAGTTGAGCCTTAGGCTTAGGCTTAAAAACGAGAGCTTGATGGTTTTGACTTAGGCTTAGGCTTAGGGGTTTTCGAACCTTAGGCTTAGGCTTAGAGGTTTCAGCTTCCAACCTTAGGCTTAGGCTTAAGAATTTTTCGGAGCCTCAGGCTTAGGCTTAAGGGGTTTCAGCCTTATGGGGCTATTCACGCCGTGGGAAAAAATGGAAAAAAAATACCGAAAAAAAGGATTTTTTCCCATTTTTATAGGATTTTTTTCCAACTTTTCGGTATTTTCCTTAGGGTTAGGCTTAAAAATCATTTGTATTCTAGCCCTCCCTATTTCTGTATCCTACAAAAAAATCGAACGATCACTTTTTTATTCGTCGCTATCAATTCTGAACTTTCTTCTTCTTCTCCTTCTTCTCATGATATTAGCACCCATTCGTGTGTGTCGTCGGGGAGAAAAAAGAACTAACTGTTTGATTTTCTTTTTTCTTCTTTTTGTCGGCGACGACCGGCGCCCGATGGAGATGGATTTCACGTGAAGAAGAAGTTCTAAATCGAGAGAGAGAGAAAGAGAGAGAGAGAGAGAAGAGGAGTGACGAATCGAAGAAGGGGAGTAGTTGAATTTTGTGATTAGCCCCATCACTTTTTTGATTTCGAACGAACGGTCTTCTGCAAAAAAAATGATTGGAAGAATCACGTAGGGAACACGAGAAGTTTGGATTTTGGAATTCCGAGAGGAAAAGCCAGCTGAAATTGCTCATTTTAAGCGTTGTTATCAGAAAATATGGAGTTTTGGTTGGTTCCATTCGAAATTTGGTCTATTCTTGGTCATTTTGAGCATTTTTTCGAATTTTTCAGTCAAAATCCCTGGTTTTATGAGGTTTTTTGAACTACGAAAAGCTCCCAAAAACCCGTTATTTCAGTCTAGATTAGCCCTGAGCAACAGGCTTTTCTGTGTATGGAGTTGAAAAGCTGAGCAATGCAAAACGACATTTTTGGTCTATTTTTCAGTAGAAATGAGATTTTTTGAGCTAGAAAAAGCTTCCAAAAACCTGTCAAATTAGCCCTGAGCAACAAGACCTTTTCCGGAAAACACAGAACAATAGGGGTTTTTCGAGAATTTCCTGCTCGTTTTCTTTTGATTCTGAGAGCCCAAGACGCGCAGAGATCACAATCATTGCTCATTCTATGATGGTTTCTTCCCCTTCTTCATCATTAGCACAAAGAGAAATAGATAATCTTTTGGGTTAACAGACCCCGATTGCTGCGCCGCGGCGTCTGTATTAAACGGGGGACTCGGGGGATCAATTACAGTACTCCTCCCCTTCTTCTAGAGACGCCTCTCTCGTCACTTTCTCTGACTCACTTCCTTCCCCTCCAGAAGATTTTGATGGCTCATTTGAAAAATGCATTTTTTGTGATGACGAGAAAATGTTATAGGGAAGCTATTTTTCTTTAATATTCCTGATATTATTCTGACGAAAAATTGGCCAAAAATTGACGGAAAATTGGTGAAAAATTGACGAAAAATTGACGAAAAATTGTCCAAAAATTGGCGAAAAATTGGTGAAAAATTGGTGAAAAATTGGTGAAAAATTGACGAAAAATTGACGAAAAATAGCCCAAAAATAGGCCAAAAATGAAGCAAATCTATGTGGTAAGCCTCTATTCCCTTCTATTAAAGGATCTCTATTCCAGGTGTCAATCTTCGAAAACCTCTCGGAAGATCGTATTTCGAAGATGGCCGATGTGATGGATCAGGATTATTATGATGGTGGACACTATATAATTCGTCAGGGCGAAAAGGTAAGTCATTTTGACGGTTGAAATAAGGATGAGCAACGTCCAAAGCTGTTCCAGGGCGACGCGTTCTTCGTTATCAATTCTGGACAAGTCAAAGTGACTCAGCAAATCGAAGGAGAGAAGGAGCCCCGAGAGATTCGAATTCTGAATCAGGGAGATTTCTTTGGAGAGCGTGCACTTCTTGGAGAGGAGGTCCGAACCGCGAATATTATTGCTCAGCCTCCAGGAGTCGAGGTGCTGACATTGGACCGGGAATCGTTTACGAAACTGATCGGGGATCTGGAGACCCTCAAAAGGGATTATGGAGACAAGGAACGTCTTGCTCAGGTTATTCGGGAGCCTCCGAGTCCTGTTAAGATGGTTGACGACTTCCGAGAGGAATTTGCTCAGGTTACATTGAAGAATGTCAAACGACTTGCGACCCTAGGGGTTGGAGGATTCGGAAGAGTGGAATTAGTATGTGTGAATGGAGACAAATCGAAGACGTATGCTCTGAAGGCGTTGAAAAAGAAGCATATTGTGGATACACGTCAGCAAGAGCATATTTTCGCGGAGAGGAATATTATGATGGAGACGTCGACGGATTGGATTGTGAAGCTCTATAAGACGTTCCGAGATCAGAAATTTGTCTATATGCTTCTAGAAGTCTGTCTTGGAGGGGAGTTATGGACGACACTCCGTGATAGAGGACATTTCGATGATTATACCGCCCGTTTCTATGTCGCCTGCGTCCTTGAGGGCCTAGAATATCTCCATCGAAAAAATATTGTCTATCGAGATTTGAAACCGGAGAATTGCCTTCTGGCGAATACTGGATATTTGAAACTGGTGGATTTTGGATTTGCAAAGAAGCTCGCATCGGGACGGAAGACGTGGACATTCTGTGGAACACCGGAATATGTTTCCCCCGAAATTATTCTGAATAAGGGGCACGACCAGGCGGCTGATTACTGGGCCCTCGGAATATATATTTGTGAACTGATGCTCGGAAGACCTCCATTCCAGGCATCGGATCCTATGAAAACCTATACGCTCATCCTTAAAGGAGTCGATGCACTGGAGATTCCGAATCGAAGAATTGGAAAAACGGCGACGGCTCTTGTCAAGAAACTGTGTCGGGATAATCCGGGAGAGCGATTGGGATCGGGATCCGGTGGTGTTAATGATATTCGAAAGCATCGATGGTTTATGGGATTCGATTGGGAGGGTCTGAGGACGAAGACTCTGAAACCCCCAATTATTCCAAAGGTGAGCAAGAATCCTAGGCCCTAGAAAAATTCGGCCAGCCATTTAGGAATCTTAGGCCATCTAAAAAAAGAGTTCTAGTCCATGGAAAAGTTCGGCCAGCTTTAGGGGGAAACCTAAGCAAGCTAAAAAAAAGTTCTAGGCCGTCGAAAAATTCGGCCAGGTATAAGAGATCCTAGGTTAGCTTCAGGAATTTCTATGAAAAAACTAGGCCATGGAAAAGTTAGGCCAACTAATAGGGAATTCTAGGCCAGAAAAATGGAATCCTAGGCCATCTAAAAAGGAATTGTAGGCCATAAAAAAGTTCGGCCATATATAGGAAATACTAGGCCAGCTATAGAAAATCTTAGGCCATAGAAAAGTAAGGCCAGATTCAGTGATTCCTAGGCCATGATAAAGCTAGGATGGGATAGGAGAGGCTATAGAGAATCCTAGGCCAGCTTCATAGGAAAACTAGGCCACCTATAGGGAATCCTAGGCCAGCTAAAAAGGGGTTCTAGGCCATGGAAAATTTCGGCCAGCTTTAAGGAACCCTAGGCCAGCTATATGGAATCCTAGGCCATTTAAAAAAAAAGTTTTAGGCCATGGAAAAGTTCGGCCAGCTATAGAGAATCTTAGGCCAGCGTTAGGACATCCTAGGCCATCTATAAAGGAATTCTAGATTATGGAAAAGCTAGGCCAAAGGAAAAGTTAGGCCAGCTAATAGAGATTCCTAGGCCATCTAGATGGAATCCTAGGCCATCTAAATAGGAGTTCTAGGTTATAGAGAAGTTCGGCCAGCTTCAGAGATTCCTAGACCACCTACAGAAAATCCTAGGCCACCATCCTTCCTACCGTAATCTCTCTCTTTCTTCCAGGTAAACAACCCGGCCGACGTGACGAACTTTGACAACTACCCACCAGACAACGATGTTCCACCAGACGAGTTCTCCGGATGGGATGAGGGATTCTAACTTCTCTGCGCTCTCTCACTCTCTCTCACTCTTCTTTTACTGTATATAGACTCCGCCCCCTCCTTATTCGGTTAGTGCCGTCCGTCTCGCCTCTTTTTTCTCTCTTTTCCCATTAAAAAATGTATCAAAAACGCCCCCTTTTCGTCTCAAAATTTCAGAAAACCATGCCAAAAGTAAAATGCTCTTTTTCTCTGCGTCTCTCATTCTTCCACACTCTCTCTCCATTTTCATACAATTCTTCGAGATTATTTGTGATTCACCCGGTCGTCTCGCTTCTTTTTTTTCAGAAAATTAGTAATTTTTTCATCTCATTTTCATTTTCTCCTCATTCTCTAACGTTTGTATTAATTCGATTTCGACTTTATATTTTTTTCTTTGATTCCATTTTTTCCCTATTTTACGATTCATTCATTCACTCATCGTCTTCACCCTTTTCTTATTCATTTTATTACATTCGTATATTTTTCACCGTTTTCCCCCTTCTTTGGAAATCGGAATATAACAAGACATAAAACAATTGATCATTCTGTTTTTTTTTAGTTTTTCCCGCCAAAATGGTAGATCAAAATTGAATTTTTGATCTACTTTTTCCCGCCAAAAAAGTAGATCAAATTCATATTTTTGACCTACATTTTCCCGCCAAAAAAGTAGATCAAATTCATATTTTTGATCTACTTTTTCCCGCCAAAATTGTAGATCAAATTCATATTTTTGACCTACAATATTCCCGCCAAAAAAGTAGATCAAATTCATATTTTTGATCTACTTTTTCCCGCCGAAATAATAGATCAAATCTATATTTTTCTACTCTACTTTTTCCCGCCAAAATAATAGATCAAATTCATATTTTTGATCTACTTTTCCCGCCAAAATAATAGATCAAATCTATATTTTTGATCTACTTTTTCCCGCCAAAATTGTAGATCAAATTCATATTTTTGATCTACTTTTTCCCGCCAAAAAAATAGATCAAATTCATATTTTTGATCTACTTTTTCCCGCCAAAATTGTAGATCAAATTCATATTTTTGACCTACATTTTCCCCAAAAGTAGATCAAATTCATATTTTGATCTACTTTCCGCCAAAAATAGATAGATCAAATTCATATTTTTGAAAATAGATCAATCATATTTTGATCCTTTTCCGCCAAAATAATAGATCAAATCTATATTTTTGATCTACTTTTTCCCGCCAAAATTGTAGATCAAATTCATATTTTTGATCTACTTTTTCCCGCCAAAATAATAGATCAAATTCATATTTTGATCTACTTTTTCCCGCCAAAATATAGATCAAATCATATTTTGATCTACTTTTCCCAAATGATCAATTATATTTTGACCTTTTCCGCCAAAATAGATCAAATCATATTTTGATCTACTTTTCCGCCAAAATAGATCAAATTATTTTGACTACTTTTCGCCAAAAGTAGATCAAATTCATATTTTTGATCTACTTTTTCCCGCCAAAATAATAGATCAAATCTATATTTTTGATCTACTTTTTCCCGCCAAAATAATAGATCAAATCTATATTTTTGATCTACTTTTTCCCGCCAAAATAATAGATCAAATCTATATTTTTGATCTACTTTTCCCGCCAAAATAATAGATCAAATTATTTTGATCAAATAGATCAATATATTTTGATCTACTTTTTCCCGCCAAAATTGTAGATCAAATTCATATTTTTGACCTACATTTTCCCGCCAAAAAAGTAGATCAAATTCATATTTTTGATCTACTTTTTCCCGCCAAAATAATAGATCAAATCTATATTTTTGATCTACTTTTTCCCGCCAAAATAATAGATCAAATTCATATTTTTGATCTACTTTTTCCCGCCAAAATTGTAGATCAAATTCATATTTTTGACCTACATATTCCCGCCAAAAAAGTAGATCAAATTCATATTTTTGATCTACTTTTTCCCGCCGAAATAATAGATCAAATCTATATTTTTGATCTACTTTTTCCCGCCAAAAAAGTAGATCAAATTTGAATTTTTGATCTATTTTTTCCCGCCAAAATTGTAGATCAAATGATCTTCCAATGCAGGTCAAAATGGCAGGTCTAAAAAATGATTTCGAAAAACAAAATCCGGAAAAAATCTCGCGTTTTGAGTCCAAAACTGAGTTCATCATTAGGGAAATGTAATTGAGATACGTTACAAATAATCAATTAGAGAGACCATAAGTGGAAAGATACAAGTGAAAAGCGAATCGGGGGATGGTTACACGAGAAATTTACAAATGCATAAGGTATTTTTACAAGAAAAAGTCGGATTAGTATTTCTGATGCTTCGTGTCTTGATACTCTTTTCGAACGAAGTCCACCAGCGTTTTCTGCGATTCGAGAAGCTTCGCGTACGTCGTTTCGGCCTGGAAGGAAGAAAAGAGCCGCCCATCTTTTAGAATCCACGTGGCAACTAACCTCCTTGATGCCTCTATCCTGCCGTTCGGCTCTTTGTTGCTCCGCCTGAATCCGTGCATCGACTGAAGCTTTTCTGGTCGTCAGCTCATCGATCTTCTCGTTCAATTCGTTTCTCTCCTTCTCCATCTTCTGAATCGAAGAAACCGTCAACCGGCGTTCTTCTCGGAGCCTTTGAATGTCTAAAAGTCCCTTCTAGCCTGTTTTATCATCTGGGAAACTTACATTGTCCGATTTCATCGCTGTTTCCGAAGGAGCGAGTAGTCATCTATATACAACTTTTTAATCAAATCTGTATTAAATTTTTCACGAAACTGAAGAGGATTAGTAGACCATTCATCTTGACTAGGCAATAAATTAACTCGGCAAAAAAAAAGAAAAATCATTTGTGTCAACGCATTTATTGACTTGACAATAACAATAGAAATCAACAATAAGAACTGCCGATTTACTTCTTTCCAGCGGAGACCTTGGCCTTGGCGGTTCCTCGGACCTTCTTTTGTCTGTTCTTTCTCTCCTTACGCTGCTTGCGTCCTGGCTTGTCGACCTTGGTGGCGAGTCCCATCTGAAATTCGAATTTTTATTTTTCGGAATTATTATTCAGATATTTTATGGGAGAAGGTTTCAAAAATTATCATTCCTCAACTAGGGGCGACAATTTGTCCCCGGCATTTTCAGTAACGCATTTCGTATTTTTTCGTAAACAGGAAGATTTTCAAGATAAAACCACATAAACAATTGAAATACTTACGCGGACGAGTCTGTACTTTGGCTCGTACTTCTTGGCGAAGTCGACGGTGTCGTAGACGAGAGCGAATCCCTTGGACTTTCCTCCTCCGATCTTGGATTCGAATCCGAATGGGATGACGGTATCCGGGGTGGTCTTGTAGAGCTTGGCGATCTTCTCACGGATATCGGCCTTTGGCACAGTTGGGCGTCCTGGGTGGATCACCTCAACAACCTGAAGAACGAAATGAATTCCAGCCACAACTCTTTAGACAAATAAAAACTTACCATTTGCTTTCTGTAGAGAAGCTTGTTGGTGAGAACCTTTCTCGTTCTGATTGTAACGACGTCACCCATGGTGATGAATATACCCTGGAAACAAAAAAATTTGAAATGGAAGAGAAGGGGAAGAAGTATGAAGATAAGCACGGAAATAAAGGATGGACGAAGAAGTTTTCCTAAACATTTTTACGGGAATTTTCTTATTATCGCAAGAAAAAATTGAATAAATGAATGATAACAGTGATAATATTATTATTTTTCATGAAAATCTTGCCAAAAACTTAAAATTTCTATCAAAAAATGCAAAAATTCGACAAAAAAAGGCGGAAAATGAACGAAAAATCGGGGCGGCAATGGTTAAGCGTATGAAACTCAGTCAACGGTCTCGCCGCGATCTTCGCGTACGCAGCGAAATAAAGGCGCCTCCCTTTAAGTTTGGGGTCGATTTACGGGCGGTAAATATATTTTCTACACGGGAGTTGTGAAAAAGGGGGTTTTCAAAGTAAATTGTGCGTTTTTCAGAGATCAAAAGTGAAAATAAAAATTATAAAACTGAAAGAAAAGGAATTCCAGAGAAAAAATTACAGATTTTCCCGTTTTCGTCTTTTTACATGATTTTTTCAAAGAGAAAAAAATCGGAGCCGCATTAACAAGAAGAAGGGGCTTACGTTTGATCATTTCAGAACGGAATTTGATATTTAAACTGAAAAAATTAAAATTAAAACGCAAAATAGTTGATTTTCCCTAATAAATTTAACTCGGGCCAGTTTACCTTTATCCCGGCCAAGAAGTTCAGGGTTTCGCGCTATTTATCGAAAAAAAATAAATAGATATTCTATTAAAATGCGGAAAATATGTAGATCAAAATCCAAGATCAAATACAAAATTCCCCAAAAAAAAGCAAAAAGATTTGACCCAGGCAGGGATCGAACCTGCAATCTTCTGATTAGAAGTCAGACGCCTTATCCATTAGGCCACAAGGCCGGGCGATACACTCTACTCCGCAGGGGGTTTAAGTGCAGAGCGGCGCAACAAGTGGTTGCGGGAAGAGAAGAGGGGGGGGGGGGAGGAAGGGGAAGAGGTGACGCATAAAGGGATAGAGTTTTCTCTCCCACGTGAAATCCAGGGAATGAATAGCAAAAATCTGAGAATTTCGAAAATTAAATATTTATTCCACGTGTTACCGTAATCCACGTAGTGCCAACAAAAGATTCCCATGACTCCAAAAAGTGGTTCGTAAAAGAATCCCCGGAGATATCATCTCTGGAGCTACCGTAATAAATCTACGTGGATTCCGAGTGATTTACAGTCCCCCAATAAACTTCCAGTAATTCCTCCTCCTTATCTTCCTTCAAAACGAGACAAAATTTACAACAACAACATCTATCAGATCGATTATCAATACGTGAAGACCTCAAGGTCGGTACCGCCCATCTCTCCTCCCCACGGTCTTTCTCTATCTTTCATTTCTTCCATTCCATTTCTCTATCTCTATCCTTCCTGAAATTGTTCTGAAAGCTTGCTCGTCTCTCAAAATGCGTCTTCTCTTGCAAAACAGTACGATGCGAAACATTTCGCAAAGGTTTCAGGGAACCAAAGTGTTTCATGGAAAAGGCACTCCGACTATTGGAATTAGGTATGCTCAGATTATTTTTTCTAGTTGGTACCATAGCTCTAACTTCGACTACAGTAAGACTTGGCCTAGCCCTCATGTTGCTCAACTTTAGCCGAATTTATCTCGGTTCCCAGTGGAGATACTGAAAAGTGGTCAACTAACAAAATGTAGCTCACCTTAAGCTGAGCAACTTATTAGTTGACCACTTTCCAAAATCTTTGTTGGCAACCGAGATAAATGCTGCTAAAGTTGAGTAACAAGCCTCTTCCAGAAGAGAAACCGTAAACGCGTGGGAACGTCGTGCTCCACTTGCTCCAACCCACGTGAAACGTCTAACCAAATCCGGCGTCAATGTGCTCATCCAGCCCAGTAATCGACGTGCCTACCCGATTCAGGACTACATCTCGGCTGGCGCCATCGTCAGAGAGGACCTTAGCGAAGCCCATATCATAATGTCTGTCAAAAGTGTGCCAATAGATCAGCTGATTCCAAATAAGACCTACGCGTTCTTCTCGCATACCATTAAAGCTCAGCAAGATAATATGGAAATGTTGGATACGATTTTGCAAAGGGTAAGCCTCTCAAGGATCTGATAGACTTCCTATTCATGATTCCAGAACATTCGCCTTCTCGACTACGAGAAAATTGTCGACGACAAGGGAAAACGTCTTGTGATGTTCGGAAAATGGGCAGGAAATGCCGGTTTCATCGACATTCTTCACGGAATCGGTCTTCGTCTTCTAGCCTTGGGACACAATACCCCATTCCTTCATATGGGTCTTGCTCATAATTATAATGACTCTCATATGGCAATCAATGCATTGAGAGATATTGGTTATGAGATTGCTCTTGATCGAATGCCAAGATCCCTTGGACCACTGATCTTTGTGTTTACCGGATCCGGAAACGTTAGTCAAGGCGCCAGGGAGCTCTTCGAGCATCTTCCACACGAATATGTCGATGTGGCGACTCTTCCGAAAGTGGCTCAGAAAGGACGTAAGTATGAGTTCTTGGGGGTGCCCCTATATTAGAGGTTTCAGAGTTGAACAAGGTTTATGGATGTGTTGTCACCCGAAAGGACCATTTTGTTCCAAAACATGGAGGACCTTTCAATAAGCAAGAATTCGAACAGTTCCCCGATAGATACACTTCTAAGTTTGCTACCGAGGTAAGCATTTTATGCTGAGCAATCTAGTAATCTCTTGATACCTCAACTCCTATCCAAGTTACATCTTTCTGTTCTATAGATCAATAGTCCTAATCAGTGTATCAACAACACTTTCACATTCCCTTCTCCCTCTCTTCTGACTGTGTCCCAAATTAGCGATATATAAATCAATCTTGATACATACACTACTGACCCCTCCTCGTGGCGATTCGCATAGTCTCTCTGCGTTTCTTTTTCGATTAGGAGGAGAATAGATGATCGGATGATTGTTGTATCATTCTGTTGCAAAGAATGATGCGATCATCATCATCATCAACCATTTGATGGCGGGGGAAAAAGATAGAAGATTGAAAAAGAGAATCTGAAAAGTCACGTGGTGGTTGGAATCTTTTGATCTTTGACTTCTCTTTCAGATCGCCCCATACGCGTCTGTAATCATTAATGGAGTCTACTGGGACGCTCAATCGCCACGTCTTATCACTATCCCGGATGCCAAGAACCTGTTGACACCGGTTCAAAGAGTAAGTGATTCGCAGATACTCACTGACTGAAATTCGCACGTATTTCGGTTTGCAGAGAGCACTGACTAACCCCAATGACACGAAAGATACTGTGAGATTTTACTAACTGAATAGTTTTGAAATGGAGCAGTTCTAACCCGTCCCTTTTCAGTACGACACTCCGGGATGCCCGACACTTCCGCATCGACTCGTCGCTCTCTGCGACATCTCTGCTGACCCGGGAGGCTCTGTCGAGTTCATGCGAGAGTGCACCACCATCGATAAGCCATTTGCCATCTACGATGCTGACTTTAACACATCGTCAGATAGCTTCGACGCCGCCTCCGGATGCCTTGTCTGCTCCATTGACAACATGCCAGCACAGATGCCAATCGAGGCCACCGAACAATTCGGAAACCTATTGTACCCGTGGCTGTGGGATCTGTTGAACACCTCCAACGATCAACACTTTGATCGGCTACAGTGTAGGACGGAGATTAAGAATGCGATCATCACGGATCAGGGAAAGTTGACGCCCAACTTTGAGTACATTGCACAGTTGAGAAAAGACAAGGCAGCGTGAGTCGGGTCAGAAAAAGGGGCGGGGCTTTGCCAAAAACGTGAAAACAATATCATTTTCATTTCCCAATTATTTCCAGCGCAGCCTCATCTGCTTCTCGTGTCATGGGCGGTACCACCGACAAGCGTGTCTTGCTTCTTGGAGCCGGCATGGTCTCCGGACCTTTCGCTGACTTTTATGCCAAACAGAAGGATGTGAATCTGACAGTGGCCACCGAATCGCAGCGGGATGGACAACGACTCTGCACTTCGCCCAACATCCAGTCTGTCGTTGTCGACATTGCCAGAGAGAGTCATACAATGGAGAGACTCATCAGGTTAGTTGCCCTCTCCTTTGTAGAGATCCTAAGGATCCCGTTTTCAGAGAGCATGACCTAGTCGTCTCACTTCTCCCATTCAATTTCCATCCACTCGTCGCCAAGATGTGTATCTCGAATCAGCGGGATATGGTCACATCGAGCTACGTGTCACCGGAATTGGAGGCTCTTGATAAAGCGTAAGCCCCCTGCCGTTGCTCAGACTAAATCCACCTCTTACAGAGCCAAGGACGCAGACGTCACGATCATGAACGAGGCGGGTCTCGATCCGGGAATCGATCACATGCTTGCCATGGAATGCTTTGACGATATCAAGGAGCACGGTGGACGGATCACCTCATTCGAATCGTTCTGCGGAGGCCTTCCGGCACCGGAATGGTCTGACAACGCACTCCGCTACAAGTTCTCGTGGTCACCGAAAGGTGTGCTGACGGCTCTGATGAATCCGGCCAAGTACCTCAAGAACGGAAAGATTGTCGAGGTACCATCAGGATCCGTCGTCGATAATCTCATCGATATCGATTTTATGCCGGGACTCAATCTGATTGGATTCCCGAATAGAGACTCGACAAAGTATTCGGAGGTCTACGGATTGGGTAACGACTGTAAAACGATCATCAGAGGAACCCTCAGATATCATGGATTCGTGGAGACTGTCAAGGTAGTCCCTGGAATCCAGAAGAGGCTATAGAATTCTTTTCAGGCTCTTCACGCCGTCGGACTTCTCTCTGGCGACACCACCGATTCGTTCACCTCGAACGTCGGCCCCGATTTGACTTGGAAAGAGCTGGTCGCTTCGCTGAGCAATCAGAAGCTCGACATCTTCCCCGACTCGTTGAGACATATCATTGAAGAGAAGGTTGGATCCAAGGGACTCAGTGCCCTCGAGAATCTCGGACTCTTCTCTGATAAGGTTGTCGATCGTCACGGAACGCCAATCGATACTCTTGCTCAGTATCTGGCCAAGATCCTCGCCTTTAAGGAGCACGAATCGGATCTTGTCGTTTTGAATCACGATATTGGAGCACAGCTCCCCGGCGGAAATTCGGAACGTCATCGTATCAGTCTTGTGCAATACGGAAATCTGAATGGATTCTCTGCGATGGCTCGTACCGTCGGCTACACCACCGCCATCGTTTCGCACATGGTACTCAACAATGAGATTCAACGTGCCGGAATTCAACGGCCCATCCTCAAAGAGGTCTACCGTCCAGCTCTGAAGCGTCTTCGTGACTTTGGAATCATTCCAACGCACACTATCACTCCGATGTAGACATATTTTTGGATTTTCTAGTTCTTTTTTTTCTTTTGTTTCTGTTTTATTGATGCCCATGGACGGGTTGTGTTTTTCACTCTCATCGACCAAAGTTTTCGTTTTTTTTCTGAATATTCTGATATAAATATTCTATTCCTTTCTCAATTTTTAATCAAAAAACATTATTAAAGCAATCGAATCATAGTCTCAATCCGTTTCCGGCACTCGTCCATCCCAAAAAACTCGACCAATTCCGAGATGGGCGGTCCTTTTTTCGATCCGATTAGCGAGATCCTGACGATTCCTTGTGCCTTGGCCAATGGCATTTGATGTTGTTGGGCGAATTGGCCGAGGGTTTCGGAATTGAAAATTTCTGAAATTTTAGAATTATTTTGAGGATTCCCCCAAGAGAAACTGACCTAATTCAAGGAGATCTGATAGACAAGCGTCCAGATTCTCCAGATTCAAATCATGAAGAAGTTGAGAGGATTTGGGACGAGCAAAGAACCAACTGAACTCCCCGCTCGTCAACTGGCTCAGAAAACCGAAATTCTCCTCTTTGGATTTCAAAAAATCCACGATTTTTCGAACGTATTCCTTGTCTGGAACCTCGAATTTTCCGTTCAGAAGCCTTAGGATTCGTGGATAAAGAGTCTCGAAGTCGGCCGATTGGAAAGCCATCCGAGAGTACTTCTGAAGAGAATCCGAGTCCAAGAGAAGATTCCGTCTCCCCAGAAGCCCCACATCGAACCGCTCGATCATCTCCTCCAACGAATAAAAGTGATCCTGATCGAAATCCCGGATCCCTGCTCCATTTCTGATCATCAAATTGAGAACTGCCTCTGGAAGAGCTCCGAGTTTCTCGGAATAATAGTCAACGAACGCGTCTTTGTCTCGTTTCGACAGCTTCTTCGTCGCTGTTCGCATGATCAGCGATAGGTGAATGAATTTGGGAGGAGTCCAGTTGAATGCCCTGGAAAAAGGTCTGAACCGGTCATTTCCACGAAAAAAAACCTTACTTATAAAGAATATGATGTTTTCCTGTACTACTCAACCACTCCATTCCACGTATCACATGAGAGATTTGCATCCGTCGATCGTCGACCACATTTGCCAGATGATATGTGGGATAACCGTCGGATTTCAGAAGAACCGGGTCGGATTCGTCGACACATTGATTGACGCTGCCGAATACTTCGTCGTGGAATTGAACGTTTTGTTTGTCGAGTTTGAAACGAATCACGAATTTCTCTCCGCTCTCCGCCATCCTCAAACCCTCTGATTTCGTTAAATTCGCACATTTTCTATCGTATTTCGGGATTTCTCCTCGTTTTTCCGCACTTTTCCGCAGCAAATCTAGCCGGTGCTCCGGACAGAAACATCGGTAGGCGTGCCCGGAATCGATGAGCTGATCGACGGCGCCCTGATAGAATTCTAGACGTTTCGACTGCTCGTACGGACCGAATGAGCCGCCTTCACGTGGTCCTTCATCTGGTTTCAGGTCGTAGAATTGGAGGGCTTCGTAGATTTTGTCCTGGGCGTCTTCTACAAATCTCGCACGATCTGTGTCCTCGATTCGGAGAATAAAGTCGCCGCCGTGCTTTTTGGCGAATAAATAATTGAAAAATGCGGTTCGCAAGCCGCCGATGTGCAGGTGACCCGTCGGAGAGGGAGCAAATCGAACTCGCACCTGAAATAAAAAATAAAAATCAATTTTAAACTAGAAAACTTACTTTTTGTGCTAAAAACTTGGTTACACGCATGGAAAAAAGCTGAAATAAATGCAATTGCGCTCTATTGCACAGCTAGAGATAACGGAAGATTGAGAGACGCAGACTTTTTTGGAAGAAATTTACAAGCGAAATTTTATATTTTTGTACAGAAAAACTAGTTAAATTGAGATCATTTTGTTAAATTAATGATAAAATGAGATCATTGTCGATGGCGAAGTGTTTCCAGGAAACGGGCGGGCGTCAGAATTGCGTCAGAGCCGAGGATGACGGTCGTGTTTGTTTTCTCAGACATTTCGTAGGCGGTTTTGATTTCCGAGTAGGTTATTCCACCTGAAATCCGGGATTTTTGAATAGAAATCGCCCGTTTCTCCTTACCAACTACAAAAATAATAATCTTTCTCTTTTCCCTGGGCCTTCCTGTCAACCCTCCCCCGTATCTCGCGCTCATCGCCGTCCGTTGCTCAGTCTTCAGGCCAACTACCTTGAATTCCCTCTCATCCAGCTTCTTCTGCTGAACTTCCTGAATCAAATTCTTGATCTTCGGATCCCATCGACTCGACGGAAATCGCTCGTCGACGGGCGGCGCGCGACGTCGTTGGAACGGCGAGGATTGCGTTTTCTGGAAAAAATTTTTTTTTCCAAAATAAAAAAAAAAGAAAAACTAACCGCTCTCCACCTTAGCATCTTCAGAACCAGTTGATACTCATCAGCAGGGATATCAGTGTGATGAAGAAGACGCTGAAAGAATTGCTCATCCTTATCCCTTCCGATGCTCAGCATAAAAATGAGAATGAGTCGGAGGCGGGTCTCAGTGGGGATTGTCGGTTGAATAAACGCCGAAAGCCTGCCGACAGCTTGGGAATCAGTGATCCGACAGCCTTCTGGCGTGTGCTCCACAGCCATATCCTGCTCCAGAAGAATAATTTTCTCGAGAGACTTGAAATATTTCTCCCGGCACTCTTCTGCAAGGCTTAGGTAGGCTTCCGCCTTCGCTTTCTTCTTCAAATAGACGGGAAGCTGGCGGATCGTCGACTGAACATCCTTCGCCGATTTGTTCTGCGTGGAAGCCTCGTGCATCTGCTTCAGCTCTTTTGTCAGCTTCTGAACACTTGTCAACACTTCGGCGAGATGTTTATGTCGAAGATCCAACCATATTGGGTCGGTTTCATCGAGAGGAATCTCTTTTATCTCGGCCTGATTCCCTTTGAATCGATATATTCCATTCTGAAAATCGGTTAGATCGCTGGCCATCGCCTGAAGAGTGCTTTCGTGGAGTAGAGGAGAAATGAGGTCGAAACTTCGATCTGAAACCAGAAATTGCTGATTTTTCTTAAATATATAGATGTAGTTTTGAATTCTGAACACTTTTTCTGTTGACAACTTTCCCTGAAAATGCCTCTAAATTCCTTAAAAACCAGCTTGAAATGAGATTTTATTATGGTGGAAGAGTTTTTGCAACTTCGGCCACGTGGACCGCTGCAGTCGCTATTTTTTTTTCGAAGTTTCAGTCTCTGAATGAGATATATATTCAATAAAAATATAAAACTTCGAAAAAAAAGAAAAAAATAGCTATTGGGGGGTCCCAAAACCCCGTGGCCGAGGTTGCAAAAACTCTTCCACCATAATAAAATCAAGGTTTTTAAGGCATTTAGAGGCATTTTCAGAGAAAGTTGTCAACAGAAAAAGTGTTCAGAATCAAAAACTACATCTAATTTCAAATTATTGAATTCCACTCCAGAATTCCCTTACCAATGACAATCAAATCAGCATCAGATCCTTCTGTCTTCGTCTCCTTCAACTTCTGATCAATTCGATAACATATTTCTGCACTTTGAGCGTAATCCGAATGGAATCTCAACACCGGATTAATATTCATCGCCGAACAAAGACTCGCAATTCCATCGGCAATTTTCAGCATATCCATCGGAATCGGACCCGGATTAACAGTGAAAATCTGACTCTCAACAGGCCTGAATCCCAAATCAATCTCTTTTAGAGTCTTTAAATGCCGAACTGCTGAACTTTTCGCTAATTTCCGAAACAAATCATCGTTACACGGCTCCAGGAAGTAGACGTGGCCGGTTTTATACGAATTCTCCGGAGAGAATTTCGATTTTTTGGTGAAATCGGCGATCAGCGAGTCAATTGATTCGGGAATCGCTGCCATTATGTAGATGGCGTCCATAGAAGGCATCGGTTCACGGGCTTTTGAGAGATCTTCAACGAGGGTTACTCCTTCTGGAAAAATAAAGTTTTTAGGGGGAAAATGATGAATTTCAAGCTTTTTTTGCTGTATCAAACGTTAAAAATTGTGAGTTTTACCAGAAATTCTAAGTTTTCTCAAATTTAGAATTTTTATTTTTGGAAAAAAAAATTTTTTTCAATTTTTTTTAAACTTTATTTTTAGATTGTTTTCTAAAAAATTGGATTTTAGGAGGGGAGTTTGAAGAGAAAAAAATTAATTTCAAGCTACTTTACGCCAAAAATGTGATTTTCAGCGAAAATTCTGAGTTTTCAGAAATTAAAAAAAATTTTTTTGTAAAATAATATTTTTTTATTTAATTTTTCTAGATCAGATGACTTTCAGCTTTTTATCTTGATTTAGAATTTTTTCTCTTATTTTCCAGGAGTTTTAGATTTTTTTTTCGAAGCCACGTGGCTGGCTCGAAATTCCCCTCGCACCTTCGAAAACCTCATTCATATTGAGACACGAGTTGACGATTTCGATGGCCGCCTTATCCAGAATCAAAACGCTGAATTTCCGGTGTCCGAGCTTCGCATCGTAGTTTTGTGGACGCAGAATTTGATCGAGGATTTCTGAAAAAAAATTTTTTTGAGATTTTTTCTTTAGATTCTATATTTTTATTTCTCTCCTGTTTTTTTTAAATAAAAACTCACGATTTTTGACAAGAGTTCGCAGCATTTTCGTTCAAAAAACGGCCGGCTTTCAATCGAATTTCGGGACTCACATAAAAACGACCCTCGGGTAATGGGTACGCAATTTCACGTAATTTCGTGGGTTCGGACACCGATTTGCGGATGCGGAATTAATTGGAAGGAATTGAAAATTAATTAATTTGGAGGGGAATTTTGGAAAAAAGGGAAAAGCAATGAATTTCGGAAGGGAATCTGGAAAATAAATTGTGAAAGTATTTAGAAAAGCTAGTGGGAAAAAATAAAACAAAAAAAAATTTTTTTAACTGAATTTCCAGATATTTTTTCAGTAACTTCATAGAACTAAAGACATTCTAGAACCTTCCAAAAAAAGACCTTTTGATTAGTAAACTAACCTGACTCATTGCTCCTTATCAGGTAGTGTCTACCCACCCTCTGCGTGTCTCTCCTTCCTTCCCTTCCTAATCGAGAATTTTTTGACGTATTTGTCAACACACACACTCTTTTTCCACTCTCTCCCTTTCACGCACAGTGCCTCCTCCTCCTTCTGGCTCGGCAAAAACAGTCATTTCGATAAGAAGCCATTTCTTTTCTCACTTACCCCCTGGTTTTGACTACTTTTTCAATATAATGCTTCGAACACTGGATAAACGACAAAAAGGGGGCGGAGCTTCGAGTACGGTAGAAGCTGCTCAGGTTAAAGCTAAGAGTCAGGTAGAGGTTAAGCCAGTCGAAAAGGTTCAACCTATTCGGAAAGAGCCGCCCGTTGAGAAGGTTGCTCCTGTTCCACGTCAAGAACCACAGAGGCAGGTGCCACGTCAGCAGCCTGCTACCTCTAATAAAAGGGCACCCATTGAAGGTCAGTTTCGATTTTCTTCCCCCCAAAAACCCCCTCGGTTCCAGACCAATTACCACCGGACTACGGTAGAATAGTGTGGATCACCGACCCAGTCGATGGGTTTAGTGCCGCCCGTATCATCGATATCTCGAAATCTGGCTTCACCCTTACCCCTCTCGACACAGAGGATACGGTAGCGCGACGTTATGAAGAGGTGTTCTCCAGTGAGGATGACCCGAGGAAGTCTGTAGAAGACAATTGTGGATTGATGCATTTGAACGAGGCGACACTTTTGCATAATTGTAGATTGAGATATCAAATGGGCAAAATTTATGTGCGTTTTTTGGTTTTTGGAATAAAAAAAAAAGAAAAAAGAGAAAAGTGGGCGCGAGGGGTTGAACTTGACCCCTTTTGAACGTTAAAAAAGCACGCTACCAGCTGCGCCATGCGGCCAACAGATGAAGCTAGGGCGGCGGGCGATATATATTAGCGTGTGAAACCGATACTGTTTTCAGTCCTACGTGGCAAACATTCTGATCTCGATCAACCCCTACCAAACCATTGATGGCTTCTACTCTACCTCCAAAATCAAAGAGTACCGTGGGAAATCTCTGGGACAAAAAGAACCGCATATCTATGCGATAGCAGACAAATCGTATCGAGAGATGAAAAGAAATCGTAAATCCCAATCGATTATTGTTTCCGGAGAGTCTGGAGCCGGGAAAACCGAGTCGCAGAAAGCTGTATTACGGTATTTATGTGAGAATTGGGGTGCAGAGGCAGGTCCAATTCAGCAGAGACTTCTGGAGAGTGAGTGGTTTGAATTTATAGAAGATTCTATGTTTTCTTTGCAGCAAATCCGATTCTGGAGGCATTTGGAAACGCCAAAACACTTCGGAACAATAATTCGAGTCGATTCGGAAAATTCGTTCAGATTCATTTTGCTAGTAATGTAAGTCATTGCTCATAGTACCCCTTATAAAAGGGCAGTGTTTAGGGGACAGTTTCCGGAGGATTTGTGTCGCATTACCTGTTGGAAACGTCTCGAATCTGTCGACAATCGTCTGGAGAAAGAAATTATCACATATTCTATCAACTGATCGCCGGAAGTTCACCAGAATTATTCAAGTATTTGAGTCTAGGACAACCCCATTGTTTTAATGTGAGTTTTTACGGGGGTTTTGGAAGGTTTAGAGGGTTCTCTAATTTTCATTTGAAAAAAAAATTCAAAAATTTGTAAATTTAGATGTATTTTTTGATTCTGAACACTTTTTCTGTTGACAACTTTCTCTGAAAATGCCTCTAAATGCCTTAAAAATCGGTTTGAAATCCTAAGATTTGATTTTGGTGGACGAGTTTTTGCAACCTCGGCCACGGGGTTTTGGACCGATCCAGTCCCTATTTTTCTTTTTTCTTTGAAGTTTCAGTCTGATAAAATCATAAAACTTCGAAAAAAAAAAACAAAAATAGCCACTCGGGCGGTCAGAAACCCTGTGGCCGAGATTGCGAATTCTCTTCCACCAAAATCCAATCTCCTCCATTTCAAACCGATTTTTAAGGCATTTAGAGGCATTTTCAGAAAAAGTGTTCAAAATTCAAAACTACATCTATTTACAAATTTTTGAATTCTCAGACCTTTTTTAAAGGCGCATTAGGTCCGTGAAGTTCGAGACCTAGGTAACCAAACTTGCAGAACCCATTAAAACCATTTTCAGTACCTCCGAAACGGGTTCACCGGTTTCTTCACCCATCCTAACTCCTCTTCCACCACCAAAATCTCCAAATCCCGATGCTCTCAATCCCAATTTTCAACTGATTCGATGGTGGATGACTATCTAGACTTCCAGAGACTAGAGAATGCTTTGAAACTCTCTGGGTTATCTGAGAACGAGATCCTGTTCATTTGGTCGACGATCGGAGGCATTCTTCATTTGGGAAATGTGAAATTCGAGGAGATCGGTGATTCGAAAGGCGGATGTCGAGTGGCAGTTGATAGTGAGGAGGCTCTTAATCAGGCAGCAAGGCTTTTGGGTCTAGAGACTCTTGAATTGGCAATGGGGCTGTGTGCCAGGATTATGCAGGTAGCGTCCTGAATCTTAAAGGAGGACTGAACTGGACTTCAATAATTTGTCATTAGATGTAGTTTTGAATTCTGAACACTTTTTCTGTTGACAACTTTCTCTGAAAATGCCTCTAAATACCTCAAAAATCGGCTTGAAAACGTCGAGGTGATTGGCGTGGAAGAGTTTTCCGTAAACTAGGCCACGGGGGTTTTGTGTGCGATTTTACGTTTTTATTGAACTGTTTTCTCGTAATCAGATGAAGAAATCTTCAAAAATGAGAAGAAAACGCCTAAAAACATACAGAACCATTCGTGGCCGAGGTTACGGAAAACTCTTCCACCCAATCACCTCGACGTTTTCAAGCCGGTTTTGAGGCATTTAGAGGGATTTTCAGAGAAAGTTGTCAACAGAAAAAGTGTTCAGAATCAAAAACTACATCTAATGACAAAGTATCCAGTTCAGTCCTCCTTTAATTAGCTAACCTTCCTGATTTTTCTAGACTACCAAAGGCGGATCACGAGGAACTCTTATCCGGGTGCCCCTTAAGTCTTCCGAAGCGTCTGCTGGCCGAGATGCGCTCGCAAAAGCCATCTACTCCCGCCTCTTCGATTGGCTTGTCCAAAGAATCAATCAGAGTATTCCATTCGAAAAGAGCACCCATTTCGTTGGAGTTCTTGATGTCGCTGGCTTCGAATACTACGCTGTCAACTCTTTTGAACAGTTCTGCATCAATTTTTGTAATGAAAAACTGCAGAACTTTTTCAATGAAAGGATATTGAAAGAGGAGCAGGAACTATATGAAAAGGAGGGTTTGAACGTTCGGAAGATTGAATTTGTGGACAATGTGGATTGTATTGAGTTGTTTGAGATGAGAGGAAATGGGCTGTTTGAGTTGCTAGACGAGGAGTCTCGTCTTCCGACACCGAGTTACAAGAACTTCACGAAAAGGGCACATGAACAGAATAGGAAGCATTTTAGGCTAGATGTAAGCTTAAAGGGGGATTTAATAATTTGTCATTAGATGTAGTTTTTAATTCTGAACACTTTTTCTGTTGACAACTTTCTCTGAAAATCCCTCTAAATGCCTTAAAACCGGCTTGAAATGGGGTGGAAGAGTTTTTGGCAACCTCGGCCACGAGGTTTTTCGCTATTTTTCTCCATTTTTCCAAAGTTAATGAGAAGATACATTCAATATGAATATAAAACTTCAAAGAAAATACAAAAATAGCGACAGAAACCCCCGTGGCCGAAGTTGCAAAAACTCTTCCACCATAATCCCCCATTTCAAACCGGTTTTTAAGGCATTTAGAGGCGTTTTCAGAGAAAGTTGTCAATAGAAAAAGTGTTCAGAATTAAAAACTACATCTAAATAGAAATTATTGAATTCCACTTCAGTCCCCCTTTAATAGAGGAGCAGCTCCCTATCGTATTCTATTCAGACTCCACGAAAATCAAAGATCAAATCACACCGAGAGATGCGTGACGACGAGGGATTGCTCATTCGCCATTACGCCGGCTCAGTTTGCTATGAGACAAAATATTTCGTGGAGAAGAACGATGATCAGTTGCACAATTCGCTAGCTATCCTGATAGAGCAGTCGATGTGAGTTGGTTTAAAGGAGGACTGAACTGGAATTCAATAGTTTTTATGTATTTAGATGTAGTTTTTGATTCTGAACACTTTTTCTGTTGACAACTTTCTCTGAAAATGCCTCTAAATACCTTAAAGGAGGACTGCAGTCATTTTCGACTCCAAAAAATTCCTATGTAATTCGCCCTGAAAAATCTCATTCTGCCCTTAATTTTTCATGAAATTTCCTCTAAAATGCTCCAGCTGCGAGCAAGCCGAAAAACTTATGATTATGGTGGAAGAGTTTTTCAAACTCGGCCACGGGGGTTTTGGGACGCCCTGGCGGACTTTTTTCGTTCTTTTTTCGAAGTTTCAGTTTGTTAATGAGAAGATATATTCAATACAAATATAAAACTTTGAAAAAAGAACGAAAATAGCCGCCAGGGCGTCCCAAAACCCCCGTGGCCGAGGTTGAAAAACTCTTCCACCATAATCATATCTTTCTCGGCTTGCTCGCAGCTGAAGCATTTTAGAGGAAATTTCATGAAAAATCAAGGGCAGAATGAGATTTTTTAGGGCGAATTACATAGGAATTTTTTGGAGTCGAAAATGACTGCAGTCCTCCTTTAAAATCCGGTTTTAAATCGTCGAGGGGTGATTGGGGTGGAAGAGTTTTCCGTAACCTCGGCCACGTACATTTTTAGGCGCTTTTTCTCTCTTTTTTGAAGATTTCTTCATCTGATTACAAGAGAAAAGTTCAATAAAAACGTAAAATCGCACACGAAACCCCCGTGGCCGAGTCTGGCAGAAACCTCTTCCACCCCAATCACCTAGACGATTTCAAACCGATTTTTAAGGCATTTAGAGGCATTTTCAGAGAAAGTTGTCAACAGAAAAAATGTTCAGAATCAAAAACTACGTCTAATGACAAATTATAAAAATACAATTTTTAAGATCCCCTCTCCTGGTCTCTCTGTTCACCTCGACGCCCACCAAGTCTACAAGCAAACTCAAATCTCAAAGCGTTGGCTCCAAATTCAAATCCCAACTATCGGCTCTTCTGGAGAAGCTTCACTCTACTGGAACCCATTTTGTTAGATGCATCAAACCCAATAATCAAATGATCCCTTGGCAATTCGATGGTGCCGCCATACTTTCTCAGTTACAGTGTGCCGGAATGACTTCTGTTTTGAAGCTAATGCAAAATGGGTTCCCATCAAGGACTTCATTCGGAAGTCTTTACTCTAGTTACCAGGCGAAACTCCCTCCGAAATTGGCCAGAATGGATCCTCGACTATTCGCCAAATGCCTCTTCCGGGCTCTTGGCCTAGATCAACACGATTTTCAGTTCGGATTGACACGTGTCTTTTTCCGGGCGGGAAAGTTCTCCGAGTTTGATCAGGTAGGCATTAGATTTGGTGCCCTTATATTAGAGAGGGCTTCAGATGATGAAACAAGACCCGGAATCGATGTCATCACTGATTGTGAAGGTTAACGAGTGGCTAGTGAAAGCCCGTTTTCGTCAGGCTCAGTACGCCGTTTGGAGTGTTATTAAATGTGAATTTATTTTGGTTCTCTTGCAAGATACAGAAAAGTGGTCAACTAGAAAGTTGCTCAGCTTAAAATTTTCTATATTTCTCTAGTTGATCATTTTTTGATAGCTTTATCGAGAAGGGAGATATAGGCGTTAGAAGAGAGCTTTCTCTGTGTCTCATGGAGCGCCCTTTATCTCGCTAGGATATAGAGATATCAAAAAAGTGTCAAGAAATGAAATGTGTAAAATTTTAAGCTGAGCAATTTGTTAGTTGATCACTTTTTGATAGCTCTTACCCCTGTCGAATTACAGTAAAAAACAAGATAGCCTACCGTATCGCTCAAGTGACCCGGCTACAGTCAGCTGCACGTGGACACCTGGCAAGGCAGAGGTTCTCAAAGCAGATTGTGGTTTACAGGAAAGCCTGTGCCCTTTTGAAAAGCTCCAAAGAGATTAAAAAGGTCTGTAACAGAAGGGCACCCTCTATGAAAAAATCCGTTTTCAGATTCTCCTCCGGCTCAACGAGGCATCTCGGGTCAAATACACAAGCTCCGCCCACTCGACAATTAGGGATCTGGAGAAACTAGTTGCTCATGTTAAGCTGGCTAAACCTGAGCAACTGGAAAAAGCGGAAAACGCCTATGAACACTATGTAAAACGGGTTAGCACCATGATAGCTGATCTGAAGAGACAGCAGAAGAACGATGAGCTGGAGGAATTGGAGAGGAAGAGGAAAGAGGCGGAAGAGAAGGAGAGACAAGAAGCGGAGAGAAAAAGAAGGGAAGAGGAGGAAAAAGAGAATCAACGACGTCTGGAAGAGCAGAAGCAGAGGGATCAGAAGGCTCACGAAGCTCAGCTAGCTGAGCAGATCCGAAAAGCGGCTGTGGAGAAGGAGGAGGCGGAGAAGAGGGAACAGCAGGAGAGATTGGATGTGATGGTTTCTAATCGGTTGGCAGATGCAGATGGTGTCGCTTTGATGCCTGTTCCATCTGCACCACCGGATTCTGCTAGCTCTTCGATGAGATTGAGAAGAGGACACTTTGACCTGACCCATTGGACTTATGCGGAATTGAGAGACGCTATTAATAATAGCATGGGTAAGAGGGTCTTGGCATTAGATGTAGTTTTGAATTCTGAACACTTTTTCTGTTGACAACTTTCTCTGAAAATGCCTCTAAATGCCTTAAAAATCGGTTTGAAATGAGATAATATTATGGTGGAAGAGTTTTTGCAACCTCGGCCACGGGGTTTCTGTAGCTATTTTTGTTTTTTTCTTTGAAGTTTAATGGTTATATTGAATATATCTTCGAAAAAAAGAAGGAAAATAGCCACTGGAGCGGTCAAAAACCCCGTGGTTGCAAAAACTCTTCCACCATAATCCCCCATTTCAAACCGGTTTTTAAGGTATTTAGAGGCATTTTCAGAGAAAGTTGTCAACAGAAAAAGTGTTCAGAATTAAAAACTACATCTATACATATACAAATTATTAATGAGATTCCAGATATCAACTTATTGGTGGCTTGCGAAGAAGAATTCCGGAGACGCGTTCGGATTTATAACGAATGGAAGTCGCGGAATGCGGCGAAGCGGGACGAGCCGGCGCCCGTGGCTATTCCTTTGAGTGTATTCAGTAAGTAAGACCCGGATTACTGTCATAAAAAGTTTTTCAGAAGGCTCATCCCACCCAAAACAACGATACTTTAAGTACGCATTCGAAGCGGGGAATGGAGGTAAGTAATCTTTAAACCCCTGTATCTCCTCTGCCTTCAAAGCTATCCAAAACTAGTCAACTGGCAAGTTGCTCAGCGTTAAATTCTCTATATTTCTCTAGTTGACCACTTTCCCCTATCTCCTATCACAAATGAGTTATATTCCAGAAAAGCCCGGCACCTGGTTCGTCCATTTTTCCAATGAACACGTTCAACGACAGATAACTCTAAGGCCGTCTCAAATGCCACAATTGATGATTGCAGGTCTGGAGGCTAGAGTTTTCTTCCAGTAAGAATAAATATTTTTTTAGGACGAGATGATCTTCAAATGTGTCAGTTAACCCTATCGGAAACCGGGTTGACGTCGAAAAATGGGGCGGAGATTACGGTGGAAGAGTTCGAGAAACAGTGGACGGCGGCTGGAGGAGACTCTTGATTTTTAAATTTTGGAGAAAATGTAGATAAATTATTGCTTTTTTATGGGTTTTTGGTGTCCCGGAATAGTGGTTAACAAACAGCAGAATTGGCTAGTGACATGTCAGGCGGCTCTTTTTGATCTGGCAATCACATAAAGATTATCTAAATGGTTTGGGACTCAAAAAGAGTTCCAAACAAAAGAATCTTCACCTTTTGAGCCTCCGACACTAGAAATATTTAGAAATTGAAGATACCTATCATTAGATAACAAATAGCAGATGTTATGGTATACAGTATACCATACCGTATATGATATTATACCGCCGCCATGATTGGCTATCTACCGTATCGCTGTGGGTTTAATAAGAGGCGCTAAGAGGTTGCTCCAAAACTTTCACTAATTTAAGCCTGAGCAATTTATCAGTGAATAGATTCAAAACGCTCTGTTACTAACAGAGATGCAGTGCTGGCCCGGTTCGAAATGTGGCATTGAAACATGCGTGTATGAATTCCGATAGGAGTGGTTGCTTCTATTGAAAACGGAATAACTCTGTTGAGAGTTTAGATATCAGAAAATGTTCAATTGAGAAAATGTAGCCCTTGATTAGCTGAACATTTTTTTAGTTCAACATTTTTTGATAGGTTCAATGGGCGGTTAGTTATAAGCTTTGAAACGTTAGGTATTAATAATCGGTCTTTTCAGTTCAAAATTGTCAACTTTGGGCGTTCGTAGCAAAGTGGGGAAAAGTGGTATTGTTCTAAATTTTTCAGGGTGGTTAGTTGATAGCTGGATTTGCATTTTCTTAGTAGAAAACTTTTCTCTAAAATCATTTCTAAGAGCTACACGGGTCGTTCAAAAAAGATACACTGAAATTTTGTCCGTGCAAAATATCATGTTTTTCAACGAGCCGTGCAGCTCTTAGAAATGATTCTAGAAAAAAGTTGTCAACTAAAAAAATGTAGATCTAGCTATCAACTAACCTCCCTTATAAAATTTAGCACAATACCACTTTTCCCCACTTTGCTACGAACGCCCAAAGTTGACCATTTTGAACTGAAAAGTCCGTTTATTGATTGCCTAACCTTTCAAAGCTCATAACTAATCGCCCATTGAACCTATCAAAAAATGTTCAATTAGAGAAGTGATCAGCTAATCAAGAGCTACATTTTCCTAGATAACCTTTTTCTGATATCTAAACTCTCAACAGAGTTATTCTGTTTTCAACAGAAGCAACCACTCCTATCAAGAATGGTCTACGTATACTCTTGTTTCAATGCCAGTGGCATTATGCTACATTTCCAACCAACTGATAAGCGAAAAAGAGAGACTGAAAACCATTCTCCCTTCTTCTTCTATTCGATATGCTCTTCGTATTCTTTCTACTAATTGCCAGCGTGGCTTGCCACGTGGTTCCAGCGGATCCACAAAAGTCGATTGCGATTTCCGACGATATTCAATGTGCGGTTTGTCAGTTTTTAGCGGTTTCAGTGGCCGCAAAGAGCGGTTCCCATCGGAATATTGCTCATTGTCTTAGATTCAATGGTTGTGAGAAAGAGTTGGAGGAGTGTGAGGTACAGTAGCCACGTGTCTCCCCCGCTTTTAAAGATTCCCTTATTTTTTTTAGATAGTCTCCATTTTGCATGACGAAATTCAAAAGACACCCGAGAAGTTCGTCAGCTCTCGTGAAGCCGTAGCAGCCGCCCATTCCAAATGTACCTCTAATTCAATGGCACTCGCTATCAGTGAGGATGCGAGCGCTACCCAGTGCATGCTGTGCTTCCTGGTCTACGATACTCTCAAGTATATTAACTACAGTAAGCTTATTGAGTCCCCGCCTCCCCCCAAATACCTCTTTCAGACATCCTTGAGAATCCGATGCTTCTCACCGTCCAGAATGCGATTGAAGCAGCTTGCGCTTTCCTGAACGAACAACTCTGCCAGGCGCTTTTCGAACCGCACGCTTTCGAAGCTATCATCCGTGGATTGCAGGACTCGCTTGGCGGCTTCTATGACTTGATCGCTATGCAGGGATTCGGGTGTGTTGATTACACCAAACTGTTTGGTGAATGCCCTGGACACTGATCGAATTTTTAATAAAGTATCAACAAGTTTAACAAAATGATAGATAGAGGGCAGGGCCAAAAAGAGAAAGGAAAACAAGAAAATCAACAAGGTAGATGAGAACAAATTGGGTGGATGAAGAAGGTACAGAATTAGAAAATTAGGAAAAAAAACGGGGAATAATTATTACTCGAACTTGGTTCTCTTATTTTCTCCGCCTCCGTAACCACCGCCATCGTAAGATCGTTTAAAGTCTCCACGTCCGCGACCTCCGAAATCTCCACCACGTCCTCCACGGAATCCTCCTCGATCTCCGCCGCCGAATCCTCCACGGCTTCCACCGCGGAATCCACCGCCGCCACCGCCTCGGCCGAATCCACCACGACCTCCACGATCGCCACCACGTCCTCCTCGGTCTCCACCGCGTCCACGGCCACCTCGTCCTCGGCCTCCGCCGACTTGTGGAAGGAATCGTTCGACTGGAAGAAGCTTTCCTGGATCGATAAAAAGCTCAGATCCGCTTTTGAATGAAGATGCCTTGACTCCTTGGGATAGTGTGACTGAGAATCCCTGAAAATAAAATTTTTAATGAAAATCAAGTAACAGGAAATGAAAAACTAACGTTCTCTCCAGGTGATCCGAAAATCTCGTCGATCTTTCCGATTTGTTCTTTGTTCTTGAAGTAGATTGGAGCATTGAAATATGGAATTTTACCGCTGGTATTGTTGCAAACGATATCGTCCTGGCATTGATGCGAGAACACTCCGACTAGCACAACCTCCTCTGGTGGTCCCTGATCGTAACCTCCACGGCCTCCGCCTCCGAATCCTCCGCGACCACCGCCGCCACGTCCTCCACGGAATCCGCCGCCTCGGTCACCGCCACGTCCACCGCGGAATCCTCCTCCGCCGCCACCACCACCACCACGGCCTCCTCTGAATCCACCGCCACCGCCTCCACGTCCACGGAAACTCATTCTGTAAAGATTACTATAATCTAGAGGTAAAAATGCACAAAAAAGGAAGAAACAAATAAAAAAAGAAGTAAACCATCTTTACCACACAAAAACAACTGCGATTAAATATCTTTTTGACAATTTCATAAAATTTTGCCGGAAGACATGAATTTGACGCCTAACTTTTGGTTTCTCACAAAAATTGTCGTTCTGCTTCATTTTTGAATAATTTTTCAAGTTTTTAACGCAAGAAAATCAGTGCAGTTCAATGTTAAAGGTTTTTTTTGCTCAGCAACGCTTTTATGCCTAAAAATCGATTTTGACATAACTTCTGGGGGTTTTTGATGATATTTTGTACATTTTTTGATGTTCTTCATAATTTATCTATTATTGAGATGAAAAAAATGCAAATTTATTCAAAAAAGAGCAAAAAAAGCAAAAGAGAGTGCAGCGAAAAAAGGAAAATGCGTTGAGAGAGTGCAGTCGTGGCGAGACCCGCCGCGTTTAAATACCTGTGCGCCTTTTACGTGAGCCGCTGGGAACATCAAATTCCAGCGCGAAAAACTTAAATTCATGTTTTTAAACGCCGAAAAATGTTTTTCGTTTTAAAAAATTGAATTTCTTCATAAAAGTAGGCGAAAAAACGTCAAAAATTATATTCTTCATCTAAAAAATCACAAAATTCAATTTTTAATCCTGCAAATTTGCTTCCAAAAAGTTTTGATCTCTGACTCATCGTAGTCCCCGCACGCGCGAAAAATTCCAAAACTTTGTTTGCTATGATTCCAGACGAAAAAAATTTTTTTCGCTCATTTTTGCTCGTTCTAGACCCCTATCTTCGTCATTTTCGCTGCCTTTTCCACTCTCTCGTCTAGTCTAATCCGTTGATAATCTATCGCTCAAAGCTCATTTCATGGATTTGACGCGTTTCCGTCAGGATTTTTCAACGAAACTATAGATTTTTCGCTTTTTTTTCTTGAAATCCGATATTTTCAAATAAAAGAGTTTACTTTCCAGGTAGCTCTACTAACCGCGCTAACCCTTCAAAAATGTCCCAACCGGGACCCTCAACTTCTAAAGCAGCGGAGGGGAAACATGCTGCTGACCTTGATTATGATACAGGAGGACGGGATACTCCAAAGTCTAGCCGCCCAAAGTCAATGCCGACGGAAGACCCGAATCGAAAAGAGGGAGCACCCCGCGCCGTCGACTACACTCCAACATTTCTCAACAGGTATCAGGCGGTTCTTCGGAAGAAGGTTTCGCAGAAGAGATATCGGGTGAATTTCCAGAATCTCGATCTGGATGCTGCCTGTAAGTCGTTCTTAGATTTGAGAGCATTCTAAAAATCTCGTTTTTCCAGACATCACAGATCGGATCATTGCGATTGGCTATCCAGCAGATGGCTTCGAATTGCACATCCGAAACCCGATGGAACAGACGCGCGAGTTCCTTTGGCGTCGTCACGGCAGTGGAAACGTCAAGGTGTTCAATCTCCGTGGTGGCTACCTCTACGATCCACGCTGCTTCGACAACAACGTCATCTATATGGACATGACGGACCACCATCCGCCAAAGCTCGAATTGATGGCACCGTTCTGTCGAGAGGCGAAGGCGTGGCTCGACGAGGATCCTAAACATGTGATCGCAGTGCACTGTAAAGCTGGAAAAGGACGTACCGGTGTGATGATCTGCGCTCTGTTGATCTACATTCAATTCTACAAATTGCCACGAGAGGTGCTCGATTATTACTCGATCGTTCGGACCAAAAACAACCAGGGTGTGACGATCCCGTCGCAACGGAGGTACATCTACTACTACGCGCATCTCCGCGAGAAGAACCTCAACTATCTCCCCCGAAGACAGGAAATCCTCGGAATCTACGTCGAACGACCTCCGGAGACGGGAAAAGGCAAATCTAAGTTCATCGTCACTGTCACCAATGGTTCCAGAGAAGTTTGGAGACCCGATAAAATGATGAAGCTTAATAAAGAGCGGTACGCTCAAGAGAAAGCCTCCTGGAGGCCGTTCAACGATCGAAAGGCCGAAGACCCCGACAGGGAATACGTCTCACGCAGAGCATGCGCCTTCATTTTAAATCGTGACATCAACCCTTGCTATGTAGAGGGCGACGTTCGTATCGATTTGTTGGCCGCTGAGAAAAAACTGTTGAGCGATAAATATAAGACGAAGAAGATCGGACACGTTTGGTTCAACACGATGTTCACTTGCGGGCAGGACTTCGAGTACGGAGACAAACGGTGGCCGTACGCGCTAAATGAGACGTCGATCGGACGGCGCACTGACGACATCTCCGAACCACCGAAATTGATGTGGAATCCGAGAACAGAAGCGGTGAGTGAGTGGAAGATTCGGGAACCGGATGGTCTAGATGAACACGTGCCGAAGGAATCGTTGGAAGAAATCTACGACAACTACGGAATGGAGTGGTGAGTATAGCAGACGTTTATCCTTACTTTATTTCTTCTCCAGGCCCCGTCACGAGATTGCCAGACGTCTCTACCAGGCCCACGACGAAGGAATTGTCACAGACCTCTACAACGACCGTCGGTTCAAAGACTATGGTGACGCGTACGAGCCCGTGTTGTGCAACTCTGCAACATCAATGAATCCTGATATGAAATACTGCAAGTTCCCTATGCATTCAAAATACGAGCACACGCTGACGTTCCCCATCTACGAGATTGACCGTGCATTCAAAGACAAGAATATCGACAATGGTATGAAGTTGCACGTGGTGCTTAGATGCATGGGAAAACATCCGGAAGCTGCCGAACAATTCTGTGACCAAACGTTCAGTGAAGAGCAAAAGAAACGTTCGCAGCTTCCGAAGACCATGAAAGGCTTTGTTCGTCCGGAAAGGCCGGCCGAGGACGCGATCGGCGCCGAAAAGATGAAGATGCCAGCTGTTTGGTACGCTAAGGAGGGCGGATATCGAGGAAAGGCGCATTCGAGGCTTGACGATCACAAGTTCCGAGGAAATCCGCTAGCCAGATCGACCAGATGGTGTCGGTTCTTCTACAAGCAAGAGCCGAGAAAAGCAGGAGAGGTGAACCCCGCCACGAGAAAAAGATCGAAATCGACTGGATCGCTCAGCGAATATCCAAGTGCTACTCATAAGTACAGTATCCTTCTCTTTTTCTTATTTTCAATCAATAAATTTCAGATGTACCATACATCAGCAGGAGTATACCTTCCCTGAAGCATCGGAAACCTACGTTCCACCACAAGCGCCTCCACCTGCTCCCAGATCGAGGTTTTCTTCGTTGCTCAACAGAATAAGTAGAAGAAACTAACAAGAGAGCCACCCTCACTCTTAAAACTACTCACATTTTGCACCACTCGCCCATTTTTTTATATTTCAATGTTTTTCTACGGTTTTTTCCCAAAAAATCCCATCATACACACATTATTTTATACATCCGCCACGTTGATTCTTGTGTCATTTTTGTATGCCCCAAAAACATCTACGCATCTCTTTTTCCCCCTATTTATAGGTATTTTGTATATTTTTCCACCATTGCCCAGAAACACTAATCCCTTCCTCAGTGTCCATTAAAATCCCCGAAAAAAGAAACAAAACGGGTTGAGATAATTGTGAGAACAAAATAAAATCGTTCCACTAAAAACACATGTTTTTTCTCTTCAGAAGTCTCAATCTCTTTTTACTTTGAAAACAGAATTCTGAACAATTCCTGAATATTCTAAGCGGAGATGCGATCCGAAGCATTACAGGAGCATTGTAAAATGTCACGCTTGGGTCTCGAAGCGAAAAATTATTTCAATTTATTTAAAAACTGTTGTTTTTCTGCATTAAATGACTGTTTTTCTTCAATTTTAGTTGACAATTGCAAGTTTTTATTGAATTCTTCAACGAAAATTGAAGAAAAACGATTATTTGTAGCAAAAAAACGACAAAAATAACACTTCGTGTTTAAAAAGATTACAGTAGTCCGATTTTCGCTGTGAGACCCAAGCGTGGCATTTTGCAACGCTCCTGTAAACGAGGGGGCAAGCGCCCTCGATTTCGGTGTCAATAAACACGGTTGTAGCACCAAATCTCATTCTGAACCTCTTCCAGGCGCAAAAATGACTAGCGAGCCGTCTGTGGAAGACGAAAAATATCTGGAGAGTCTTCGGAATCTTCTTAGAATCAGCAACGAGGTCACAAAGTCCGAGGCGACTGATTCCACGTCTGATGACGTGGCAACGAGCGATTCGACGTCCGGATTTCCCGTGGAAATTCCATCGGAGCAGATCATCGAACCGGCCGCCCGTGTCGAACCACTGAAATCGGTCGTCGAGCCGGATTACGTTCGGAAAGTCATTCGGCAAATGGATACGATGAGCACAGAGCAGTTGAAGCAGGCGTTGATGCGTATCAAAGTATCCACTGGGTAATATATCGCTTTTAGGGGTTTTCATTTTCTGTCCCCTGTGGCGCAGCTGGGTAATCGTTTGACCCATACCCCAGCGCCCACGAGTTCGAACCCGCCTCCTAACATTTCATTTTTTCAATTTTTTCTTTCAGCGGAAACAAAAAAACGCTTCGGAAACGCGTCGCCCAATACTATCGAAAAGAGAATGCGTTGCTCAGCAGAAGATTAGACGGGAACACCGATAAAACTTATCGTTATTTCGATTACTTGATTGTAAATTTAAAAAATAAATGTTTTAAAAGGCCATTTTATTTCCAGGCCATCGATTTCGAGTGCACTTGCGTTGAGATCATTTACGATTATCCACACGAGATCATCGAGCTGCCTGCCGTTCTTATCGATGTCCGCGAGGGGAAAGTTGTAAGAATTTGAACTTTTATCGATTTAAAATAATTTTTTTCAGATAAGCGAGTTCCGAACCTATGTGCGGCCTGTCCGGAATCCGGTGCTCAGCGAATTCTGTATTCAGTTTACTAGTAAGCATGTTTTAGACCTAGAAATGTCTTTAAAATAGCCTAAAAACCAAATTGAAGCCCTTGAACCCGGAAAAACGTTTCCAGAACGTTTTTCAGATTTTTTAGACCTGAAAAGCCTATTTCCGACTTTTAAAATAGCCTAAAACCCGGAAAAACTTCCAGGAATCGCTCAAGAGACCGTCGACAAGGCTCCCTACTTCCGAGAGGCTCTCGAGAAAATGTACCAATGGATGCGGAAATTCGGGCTGGGCGAAAAGAACACCCGGTTCGCTTTTGTGACAGATGGGTAAGAATCCTCTTGTAATTCCAAAAACTTCATTTTTCTAGGCCACATGACATGTGGAAGTTCATGCAATTCCAGTGCCTTTTATCAAACATCAAAATGCCACACATGTTCCGAAATTTCATTAATATCAAAAGGACGTTCAAAGAGAAATTCAATGGGCTGGTTAAAGGGAATGGGGTTCGTTTTTAGAAGGGTTTTCAAGTTTTTAAACAATTTTTTTTAGAAATCCGGAATCGAGAACATGCTAGAGCGTCTCGAGCTTCAGTTCATCGGAAACAAGCACAGCGGCCTTGACGACGCACGGAACATCGCACAGATCGCCATCCAAATGATGAAACTGAAAATCGAGTTGCGAATTAACCAGAAATGCTCGTGGACAGAGCCGACGCGCGCCTTTAAAGACGACGACGACGAGGCAGGCGAGGAGACGGACGATCAGAAAATGGACGTCTCGCGACGCGATTTTCAACTTTGGCTTCGACGCCTTCCACTGAAACTTTCGACAGTGACACGACGCGAATTCCTCACCGAAGAGTATCTGGACTGCGAATCGTGCACCGAGCTGGCAGATGATAAGGTAGAGAAGAAGACGAAACACGTGCACGGCTGCGATATTTATGAGATTTGCGATGAGCCTGTCCCGCCGCCGCCAAGAGTTTTCAAATTTCTTTCTTTGTACTAATAAACTAGTTTTTTTGGCTTCTCAAAAGTGTTCTACATGAAAAAATTCCAGACTGATAGAAGATCGAGGCAGAAGAGATTCGCGCTACGTGGAATGTTGGAGGAGGAGGACGCCGAGGAATACGAACGGTTGGATGCCATTGAGAGGTTAGCCTTTGAAAAAAGAAAAAAAAACAATTTCCGCATATTTTTTCAGACAAACCGCCGGATCCCCAGCTCCCTCTCCATCCCCGAATAATTCATCATCAAGCGAATCAAGCGAAGACGAATCGGAATCAGATCTACAGGATTATGCGCGCCAATGCGAAATGTTGGATATTGTGGTAAGCTTGGCTCCTGGCCTAACTCTCCCCATGGCCTAACTTTCCTTTTCAGGGCTCACTGAGCACCGAATCGCATCACTCTGACGACCTGGAACTGCACTCGATTGGAGAGTCTGTTCAAAGCGACGAGCGTCCGCCGACTCCGCCCACCTTTTCCGTTCGCTCATCTCGTTTTCCACCTATCACTCCGATATCCCAATATGTCAACAGAGTTATAGAATCGGATCCAGAGGAAGATGATGATTTGATGGCTCCACCGCCGAAAAACTCGCTCGCCTCGTCAAATCGACACAATAGAAAATACTAGATTTTATGTTTTTCGCTTGCTTTTTTTATCAAATTCTTGTTAAATGCCACGTGTACTTTCAGAAATTATTTGATTTTTATCCGAAAAATATATAAATTATTTATTAAGCTTTAATGAAGTGAGATTTTATTAGAATTAGCTCTAAAAACTTGAAAATTATTGATAAAACAAAATTCAAAAAAGAATGACTTTGATTTCGTGGCAAGACCCAAACGAGTTTTTACATGTTCCTTTAAACTAACCGTAATTTTTTTGAAAATTAAAATTGATATTTTTGTTCAATTAAAAACCTAGTTTTATAAGAAAATTTGCATTTTGTTCTTACTTTTGATATGAAAAATATAAATTAAAAATCTGAAAAACCCAGAAAGATCGGAAAAACCCGGCATCAGAAAACTGAGATCAAATCAAAATATACAAGAGTTTCTAGAACTATCTAAGTATTCGACGTTCGACACATCTGAAGACCCCACGATCCTAAAAGAAACCACATCGGCAAGAAGACCATTCCGTAGGAATTCCGATTCGCAACCTCCGATTTCTCGAGCTCTCCGCTGATTTTGTCGACGACAGAGTAGATGAAAAGGGTGATACACGTGAGACGATAGAGATTTAGGACGAATCTGAATAATTTGGAGATTTTAAGCTGAGCAACATATTTCTGAATTCCTCACTTCAACGTAGGACTCCGATAGTCCTTATACTCGACACACGACCGGAGAAAAATAATAAAGACAAAGTAGACGACGAAGGCGAGTCCGATGAATAGAGGAGAGGCGACCCACATATAGGAGATATTGATGACGTCGTGGAATTTTAGGCACTGAAAAAATAAAAAAAATATTCTAACTTTTTTCCCAGCGAAGCCATCGAAAAACTGTCAACTACAATATTGCTCAGCGTAAAATGCTGCGCATTTTTCTAGTTGACCGCTTCTCTCTATCTCTACTCCCAACCGAGTTATCTTACCAAAAGGATCGAGGAAATGATGGTGGCGCCGAAATGAATCCATAACTCGAAAACTGTGACGTCGAACCATGTGGTCATCTCGCGGAGTGTCAGGACCACCATTTTTCTATTCTGAAATCCAAAATTCTATTAAATTTTACCGAAAAAAGCTGATAAAATGATAAAATTGATAAAAAATGATAAAAATGCAAAAGTGTGCATTTTGTCGTAACGGTGTTTGCGTATCCAATTATCCAAGAGAGCCAGCTTCATTTCTCTTTCGGGAAAAGGCGAGTAAATAGAGAGAATTTAGAAGGAAAAGAAGGGAAAAGAGATCATAAAAATAATTGGGGGTTTCTGTGCCCCCGCTCAGCGCCTCATTATTTTTGTTTTTACGTTTCCCTTTAAAAGAAGAGAATTAATGAGGAAAAACAGAGGGTTTCTTGGAAAATGCGCTCGTATCTTTTTTGAGAGAAGAGATAGAGAGAAGCTGTCAACTTTGGAAATGTAAAGCGTTTTATGCTGAGCAACTCGCTAGTTGAAACTTTTTTGATAGCTTTGAAAATAAATTAGTTATTTTGATTTGAAAAAAAGTGATTTTTTATTTTTTATTATTCCCTCAAAAAAATTGAAATTTGGAAAAAATACGTTTTTTCATGCATTTTAGTTCCTGGATAATTCAGAGAACGAACTTCTTGTTTTCGCGGAAAAGTGCATAGTCGGTTTTTTCTGAGAACTCTATTTTTCTGGTTATAGTGAGAGCCCGGGAAGTGCGTTTTGAGAAATCGGAATCCATTTGGGAAGGTAGAGAGAGAATTTTTATTCATATATTTTATCAGAATGATTCTAAAAAAATGAGAAAAAAATATTTTTTAACTTTCAAAAAAAAATTTTTTCTTCAAAAAAAAATTTTTTTAATTTTTATATTATAAAATAAAACGAAAGTTAGAAGTTTGATTATATTTTTAGCAAAACAAATCGATTTTATAATCTAGAATCTCAGAAAAATGAGAAAAATTTTTTTTGAAAATTAATTTTTTCAAAAAATTTTTTTTAATTTTTTCGAAAAATTCAAAATTAGCAGTTTTATATTCAAATCATGGAAAAAGCGAATCGATTTCAAAATCTAGAGTCTCGGAAATTTCAAAAAAATAATTTAATATTAATAAAATAATTTTTTCTAATATTTTTTATTTTTTTCTAAAATTGACACAAAAAAAATATTTTCTGAATATCCAAAAAAAAATCAAAAAATCCCACAAACCCACGAAAAAATGACGAATCAATTGGTGTGGGGGGGGGTTTAAATAGAAAAGCTTCTTCTCCGGGAAAGAAGAAGAAGAAAAGGGTTTCTTTCTCTGCGTCTCTCCTCTCTCCCCACAAATTTCGATTTAGTGTCTGCGTCTCTCGTGTCTCTCTCTATCTCTCATTCTCTCTCTCTTTTTGAATGAAGAGAAACCAGGACAAGTTCTTTCTCTTTTCTCTCTCTCTCTCTCTCTCTCTCTCTCTCTCTCTCTTTTCCGCCACAAACAAGAGACGACTGACGTACACTTTTAATACCTTTACCACCTTTTCTCTCTTCGCCCCCATGGCCATTTTATACAGTCCCCATTTGAGACTATCAGAGAGGGCGGTGTTTAGAGCCGGATATCCGGAAGCGGAGTGGAGATAGAGGAAAGTGGTCAACTAAAAAAATGTAGAGGATGTTATGCTGAGCAATTCTTTAGTTGATTGTTTTTTGATAGCTTCACTGGAAAAAAAGTTAGAACGCTTTGAAAAAGGTATAGGGTTTTTTTTGGATTTTTTGAATTTTTTGAATTTTCGGGTTTCTCTTCGAAATTAATTTTCTTCGCTTTGAAATAAAAAAATCTAGTGTTAAAAGTATTTGAAATTTAATTCTGAGCAATTTACCAATTGACCATTTTTCGATATCTCAACTGGCTCCCTAGATATTCGCTATTTCCTATTCCTCAAGCTATGTTTTCTTAAATCCGATTTATCTCGATAGCTATCAAAGCTATCAAAAAGTTGTCAACTAACAAAATATAGCTCATTTTAAGCTGAGCATTTTCCTAGTTGAAAATATTTTTGTATCTCTTCTCTAAACTGAGATACAATAATTCGAACCTAACCAGAAAAAGATCTCTGATTTCCAAAAACTCAATTCCTCAAAAAAAGATACAATTCTTCTGATGAGAAAAGTGGTAAACAAATAACAAACCGCTTGATTTTATATATCCTTCGAATACAAAAAAATCATATTTTCCACTTTTTTTTCTTCTGATTTTTGGTTTTTCGGTTCAATGATAATAACTAATTTCAATGTTTTCCGGTCACTGACTTTTCTTATTTTGAACGGAAAAATTATGATTTTTGATTCGGGAAACTTTTTGACTTTTTGCTCTTCCTATTCTTAGTCAGAAAAAGTAAAGAAAAAAATTTTTTTTTTGATTTTTCGGAGGAAAAAAATTGGAGAGTTTGAGTAGCCTTGAAAATAGAGGTAAGTCGAATTTAAAACGTGGATAACTCAATAAGGAGTAAAGATAGAAAAAAGTTGTCAACTAATAAAGTATTTAGTTTAAAATGAGCAATATTTTGTTAGTTAACCACTTTTTGATAGGTTCACTCTCAATCGAGTTATCTAGGTTTTAAAACTACAGTACTTATCTATGAAGGCTTTTTAGGCTAAAATAGGTTTTGAGAAGGTGTTTTCAAAAAAATTACTGAATTTTATCAAAAAAAATGTTGAAAATGTTCTTTTTCCTCCAATAGAATAATTATCACCTGAATTTGTAGAAAAATTTTTTTTTGTGATTTTTCAAAAAAAAATTTTTCAATATTTGGAATTTTCAAATTTTCCTAAATCCACGTGGAAACCTAGAAATTCTGGAAACTCTTGGAACTCCTGGAATTCTGAAGCGTCCTATAATTGTTTCTCTACAAAAAAAAAGTCATCACCAGTATTCGAAGAAAAAATTTTTTTTATAATTTTTCCAAAAAACATCAAAATTTGGATTTTTCAAATTTCCCTAAAGGAAACCTAGAAATTCTTGGAATTCTCATAATTCTGAAGCGTCCTATGAATTTCAGAGCAAAAAATTCCCACGCTTTTTGTTTTCTTCCGCTTCTTCTCCTTCTTCCCCTCCCTCTTCCCCTCACGAGGAGAAGGAAGACATCATCCAGAAAAGGAGAGTAAACATGAAATGGAAACATATATATTTCTCTCTCTCTCTCTCTCTCTCTCTTTTTTCCTCGATTTTTTGATCAAACACTCCCTCTTTTCGACTCCTTCAACATCTAAAATATCGATTTCCACCTCAAAAATGACTCATTTTCCGAAATGTCTTTTATCAGTTTTGTGTCGAAAAACGAGCAGAATGATAATGTTTTACGTCACCTTTTTTTTCGTTTTCCATTCCGAATTCCTCTAATTTTTTATTCAGTAGTGTGTGGAATGGAGGTGGATCCACCGGCACAGGAATATGATCTCGCCAGATTTCATCAGGTTACTATTCGAGTGAGTTTCTTTTTTGGCTTGAAAAGTTTCGTAGAATCAGTACGACTTTGAATATTTTGAAATTTTGAAAAATTTGAATTTTTCAAAATTGTAAAAAAATTCTAAAAATTTTGAAAATTCGATTTTTCACGAATAAAAAACTAAAATAGACGAAAATTAATCCCGGAATCGAATTCCTCTCAAAATTCCAGCCAGGAATCCTAGGTTTAAGGGGAATTGGTGGGATTTTGAATTTTTGAAAAATTTCAATTTTTCGAATTTTTCAAAAAATTAAAAATTTTTTTTTGATTTTTCACGATGAAAAAAAAAAATAGACGAAAAACAAGCCCAGAATCGAATTCCTCTCAAAATTCCAGCCCGAAATCCTTTTTTCCCTGCCCCCAACTCAAAATTTTGAAAAAAGTCCGCAAACACCGTGTCACCCTACGACACTTTGCACAGAAATTCTAGAAACCTGGGTTCCGGGTCGATCTGGGTGGAGTGAGGTGTTAGGTACGCGGAATTGGTAGGATTTTGAATATTTGAAAATTTTTAATTTTTTGAAAATTCTAAAAAGTTTTGAAAATTTTCTTGACAATTTTGAAAATTCGATTTTTCACGAATAAAAAATTTAAAAAGACGGAAACCAATCTCAGAATCGAATTCATCTCAAAATTCACGCCCGGAATCCTTTTTTCCCTGCCCCCAACTCAAAATTTTGAAAAAAGTCCGCAAACACCGTGCACCCTACGACACTTTGCACCAAAATTTTAGAAATTATGGAAAAAAGGTTCCGACTCGAAATTCTACGAAAAATTCAACTGAAACAGTCCTTAGCCTCGATTAACCCTTTTAAAATGAGCAATTTCAGGATCCGATAGCCGGCGCGGACAGCACATTCACCATTCCGCGACGGTACAGTAACCTGAGTTTTTTGAACGCCGGTGCGCAGGGAACCGTCGTGTGAGTTCGATTTTCAAAATGGGAGGGGATATCGAGGTTTAGAAAATTAGCGGGTATGGGACCTTGAGGAGGGTAGGGGTCCGAAATTTGAATTTTTGGAAATCCGAATTTTTAGGGTACTGTAGCTTTGGATTTCAAGGATTCTGAAGTTTTTAGACTCTAAAAAATACCGTAATCTTCAGAATGGCCGATGACTCCGTTACAGGGGAGCGTGTGGCTATTAAGAAGATGCAGCAGCCATTCGTCATGACAATGAGTGCAAAAAGAGCCTACCGAGAATTTATTCTTCTTACCACCATCAAACACCCTAATGTAAGCCCATGCCCTTCTATTAGAGGTAACCTCCCCGTTTAGATCATCCGCCTCCTGAACGCCTTCACCCCCGACTCGGATCTGGCGAACTTTCGGGAGGTATACCTGGTGATGGAGTTGATGACACATAATCTGCACGAAGTTATTCATAGATTACGGTAGGTATGGTGCAAAAATTTTTTTTTGAAAATTCGAAAAATTGCAGACTCGACCACAAGACCCTATCATTTTTCGTCTATCAAAGCCTGTGTGCCATTAAGCATTTACACACCTCCGGAGTCATTCATCGGGTTGGTTTTGGATTTTTTAGAACTGGGACGTTCTAGAACCGAGTAGTTTTAAAACTAGGACAATTTAGAACTTTGGCTCATTGTGTCCCCCAGTTTCGCCTATCCTAGGCCTATACCGGCCCAAAAATCAAGGTTATCGGTATCTAGTCAATATGGGGCTCAAAACTTCGGATTTTTCATGTGGAACCCGAATCTGATAATTAAAATGTCCTATCTGTCCCCTAAGTGTCCCATTTCCGTCTTCCAAAATCCTATATAAACTGGCCGCTAAAAACCCAAAATCGAATTTTTTTTCACTATAGCGGTCGGGTACGGAGAGACCCATCCCCTAGACAAGCCTACCTGGTTTGAGCCGTTTTAGAACTGAGCCGTTTTAGAACTGAGCTGTTTTAGAACTAAGGCGTTTTAGAACTGAGCTGTTTTAGAATTGAGCCGTTTTAGAACTGAGCCGTTTTAGAACTGAGCTGTTTTAGAACTAAGGCGTTTTAGAACTGAGCCGTTTTAGAACTGAGCCGTTTTAGAACTGAGCCGTTTTAGAACTGAGCCGTTTTAGAACCCCGACCCAATGTATCTCAAAAGTGGGCCCTATGCATACGGTATAGCCTGTATAAGGTATAGCCTACAGGCCCTATACCGTATAAGCCCTATAGGATGCCCCCTCATCCCCGTGTACTCCTCTCGGACAACCCTAAACTTTTCCAGGACCTAAAACCCTCCAACATTGTCGTCAACGACCGATGTGTTCTGAAAGTCCTGGACTTTGGACTCGCCCGAAAAAAGAACGTGGACACCTCGATGAGAATGTCGGATTACGTGGTGACACGGTACTACAGAGCACCCGAAGTCATTTTGGGACTACCGTACTCGGAGAAAGGTTTGTTAGCCACATGATAGGAACCATTGGAACATTTCCAGTTGACATCTGGTCAGTCGGATGTATATTCGCTGAAATGATCAACCATACCGTCTTATTCCCGGGAAAAGATCGAATCGATCAATGGACGAAAATTTATAATGTGATGGGCACTCCGAACGAAGACTTTATCAATCAGCTCGGCCAATCGGCGGCCATGTACGTCCGGTCGCTGAGGCGTGCTAATCCGAAACCATTGGCTGAGATAGTTCCCGATTCGAATTTCCTGCCGGAAACCGAGAATCCGAGGGTTAATCTGACTTGTGAGTTATAAACTGAGCAAGATCCTCTTTTTGGGATTTTTCAAGAAAAACGTTTTTTTTTTCGAAATTTGCGAAAAAACAGGTTTCGGAAAAAATTTTAAATCTTGAAATTTTGAAAATTCGTGGTTACCATTGTAATCAGCATAAAATTCCAGATCGAGAACTCTTTTTTTATAGCTCTAGCGCAAAATTTCAGTAAACCGGTATGAACCCCCAAGGCCCTACCGTAGTTTGGGCCGCATTCAAAATTTTGAGATAGAGCTCTAAAAAATAGGGTTAGGCCCAGAATTTTATGGGGAATCTTATGGCAAACTTAGTTTTGCAAGGTCCCCATTTTTAAAATTCCGAGAAACGCGGTTTTTTTGGGGGGTTTTCGAAAAAATTTCAAATTTCGAAATTTCAAAAAACCAGTGTCACCACCGTAATTAGCAAAAAATTCTGAGCCGAGAACTCTTTTTTTATAGCTCTAGCTCAAAATTTCAGTAAACCGATATGAACCCCCCCCCCCCCCCAAGGCCCTTCCGAAGTTTGGGCCGCGCTCAAAATCTTAAGACAGAGGTCCAAAAAAAGAGGGTCAGGCACAGAATTTTATGGGAAATCTCATGATTAACTCAGTTTTCCCAAGTCTCTATTTTTAAAAAACCAAAAAAACGCGTCTTGGTTTTTATGGGTTTCAAAAACAAAATTTCAAACTTCATAGATTCGTAAAACCGTTATCACTACCGTAATCAGCATAAAATTCTGGGTCGAAAACTTTTTTTATAACTCTAGCGCAAAGTTTCCGTCAGGTACGGTATGTTACCCGAGACCCTACCGTAGTTTGGACCCCACTCGAAATTTCAAGCCCCAGAAAAAGAGAGCATAGCACAGAATTTTATGGGGAATCTCATGGCTTTCTTCGTTTTCCAAGAAATCCATTTTGAAAATTCCGAAAAACTTTCAGCTGCGGCGGCCCGTGACCTCCTAGCAAATATGCTGAAAATCAATCCAGACGAGCGGTTTTCAGTGGAAGACGCTATCAATCATCCATACGTCAGACTGTGGTTTAAGGTTTGGTTTTGAAATGTTTGAGGTTCTAAATCAGTTTTTCAGGACGAAGAAGTGAACGCTCCGGCATCAGAAAATCGATACGATCAGGAGATTGATTTCGCCGATAAGACACTTCAGGAGTGGAAAAGTAGGCGTTTAGGGGTCTCAAAAAACTAAAAAAAGAAAATAACAGGTCTGATATTCGAAGAAGTACAACGTTACCAGTCGGCCCACGACATATTCAATGGATAACAAAAAATTATTTTTTTTCGAATTTTTTCTCATTTTTCTCTCAGTTTCTTCTTTTTCCCCATTCAGTCACTTAGTTGGCCATATTTCTTTTTTCTTCAAAACTGGATTTGTGTGTTTCACTTTTTGTCCCTCACCCTTGAAAAAATTTCTAAATTGTAGTACAGAATGTCCACGTGTTGTACATAATAAAAACGGAATATTTCAGGAGTACTGTATGCGCCTTTAAATTCAAAAAAATCTAAAAAACAAAATAAAGATAAATTTCACGTGGAAATTAAAAAATCAAATTCCACGTGGAAAATGGGATTTTCCACGTGGCAATTCAAAGAACTCTGGATTCAGAAGCTTATATCTCGGGAACGAGTGGAGCTAGAAAAAAACTTTCAACTGAAAAAATATGCAGAATTTAAAGCTGAGCAACTTTGTAGTTGACACTTTTTTGATGGGGTAGGCGGCTAAAGAGATATAGGCGTTTTTCCGAAATGAAGTATTTTTTGACGCAATAATTCAAAAAAAAAACACTTTTCTAAAAACCTCCACGTGGCACCCTAATCCCGTTTTTCTTAATCAATCTGTCTAGAAAATCCAAAAAACCGAATCAGTTCTCGAAAATTCTGTTCCCGAATCGCGCCTTCAAAAGGACAGTGATAGCAAAAACAGAACACACAAACGCAAATTGAAAAGTAAGTGGGCGGAGCCTATAGGGGGCGTGGCTTAATAAATTATATTTCAGTAGGAACAAAAGAAGAGAAAGCGACCGAGTCTTCGATTATGGATAAAAAAGGAACATTCGTCAATGGCACTATTTCTCCCTTCAACCATCTTTTTTCAATAAATATTTGAATTTGAAAAAGTTTTTTTGATGGCGCGTTTTCGGTGCCTTGGCGCTTTCCGCGATCTAAAGCTATTCAAAAGATAATTATGGATATAATATTTTTTTCAATAAATATTTGAATTTGAAAACGTTTTTTGCTGGCGCGTTTTTGGTGCGTTGGCGCATTTTTGGTGCGTTGGCGCTTTTTTGGTGCGTTGGCGCGTTTCCGGTGCGCTGGCGCTTTTTGAGTGCTATTTAAAAGATAATTATGGAAATAAAACAGAATTTTTAAAATTAAAAAAAGTGCTCCCAAGTAAAAATTTTATTAGAAAAATCCCAGATACTTGGCACCGGGCCAAGAAATTCAAATTATTTTGAGAACATGAGAAAATAAGTAGAAAAAGTCCGAAACTAAAGGAAAATATAAATTAGAATTCAAAGGAGGAACCGGAGAAGACAAGTAAAAACTACAGTAGGGAAACAGAAGAAATCACAATTCGGAGAGAGAGAGATTCAGAAATATAAGATTATCTCAGTGGCCAGAAGAGCTATCAAAAAAGTGTCAACTAGTAAAATATAGCCCATTTTAAGCTGAGCAATTTGTTAGTTGACAACTTTTGGGTAGCGTCACGGAGAGTGGAGATACGGGGGTTCAAAGATCATATATTGGAACAATCGCCTAGTATAGGCGCCAACTATGAGAGATTTCTTGGGGGAAAAATTAGAGAAAATGAGAAGAAAATCATGGAGAAGAGGAGAAATGAGTGAAATGCAAAATTTCAGGTGTGCCGGGTCGTGCCAGGCCGTGCCATAGGGGGAACAGGCGGTCCCTGATTTTTCAAAAACCCAGCACACTGTAAAATTATAGGAAAAAGTGAGATTAGACTAATATAGTCCACAATCCTTGAGATTATCGCGAATGATGATATCGGTGACGGCGTCGAAGACGAAGCGGATGTTGTTGGTGTCGGTGGCGCAAGTGAAGTGACTGTATACCTCCTGTAAAGTTTTAGAATGTCTTAGGAGCCTAACAGATAATGTCAGCAACCCTTGCTTATTAAAGGGGGACTGAACTGAATTCAATAATTTGTATCTGGATGTAGTTTTTCATTCTGAACACTTTTTCTGGTGGCAACTTTCTCTGAAAATGCCTCTAAATACCTTAAAAACAGGTTTGAAATGGGGGATCATGGTGGAAGAGTTTTTGAAACCTCGGCCACGGGGGTTTGGGACGCCCCTGTGGTTATTTTTCTTTTTTCTTTGAAGTTTTAGATTCCTATTCCTATATCTTCATATTAACTTCGAAAAAGTGAGAAAAATAGCGACTGGGGCGTCCCAAAACCCCGTGGCCGAGGTTGCAAAAACTCTTCCACCATAATCATATCTTCCTCATTTCAAAGCGGTTTTTAAGGCATTTAGAGGCAATTTCAGGGAAAGTTGTCAACAGAAAAAGTGTTCAGAATCAAAAACTACATCTATATACAAATTAATGAATTCCACTGCAGTCCTCCTTTAAGGCTGAGCAAGCTAATAAACTAACCTTATGTGCCTGCGACTCCCTCTTATTCAACTTCTCGAATTTACTCCGAATGAACATCGATGTCTCAGTGAGACTTGTCCCTCCTTGATACTCCGGGAAACAGATTGTCAATGGCGAATGACGAATTCGTTCCTCGAAAATGTCCATTTTGTTGAGGAATAGAATGATCGACGTTTCGGTGAACCAACGATTATTCACAATCGAATCAAATAATTGCATCGATTCGTGCATTCGGTTCTAAAAAATTCTGGGTTAAGGGTGCCCTTCTAATAGAAGCACTTACCATTGTCTTATCCTCCGCTAGTTTCAGATCGTATTCACTGAGAGCAACGCAAAAGATGACGGCGGTGACTCCTTCGAAACAATGGATCCACTTCTTACGTTCCGAACGTTGACCTCCGACGTCAAACATTCTGAAGAAAATGTCGTCAGGTGAAAAGTACATCCCTTTTGGGAGCAAAAATTCTGAGAATCGGTAAACAAAATTGCTACTAATTAACTAGTTCATAAGGGTCCTCTAGAGACACCCACGTCAGTGAACTCAGATTTATAATGTCAGCAATTGTGTTTTAATGCGAAAAAAGTGCGACCCAAAATTGGAGTCTTGACGAATACGTAATGTTGCCACGTGGCAGCGGACCACGCAACCCCGAGACATGCCACGTGGCACCAGAGCATAAAACCCCGATGCTAGTTGTCATGTGGAATTGGCATACGCAACCCCCAACGGTCTGGCACGTGGTAATGGAAAATGAAAGTCTAACGCATGCCACGTGGCACTAGAGAACGCGACCCCAGCACATGCCACGTGGCAGCGAAAAATGAAAGTCTAACGCTTGCCACGTGGCACCAAACAACCCGAGCTCGAAGCATGCCACGTGGCACCAGAGAACGCAGGCTAGTTACGACGCTTGTCATGTGGAATTGGTATGAGCAACCCCAGCGCTCTGCCACGTGGCAACGGAAAATAAAAGCCTAACGCTTGCCACGTGGCAGCAAACAACGCGACCTTGACGCTCTGCCACGTGGCATGGGATTGAGGAATCCCGAAGCTTGCCACGTGGCAACGGAAAATAAAAGCCTAACGCCTGCCACGTGGCACCAAACAACGCGACTTCGACGCTCGCCACGTGGCATCGGATAATCACAGTGTTCGCCACGTGGCACCAGCGCACAAAACCCCAACGCTCTGCCACGTGGCAAACACCCCTATCCAAAACTCACTTGAAAAACAAATCCTTGTACATAAAATCAGTCTCAACAATTCCTGTCGATTTGACACGTGCCCTGAGAATATCATCCTGAGTCGGGAGATACCCCGCCTGTCCAATACGTCCCAACGCATTCAAATAATACTCCGCTGAGTCATTCAACTCGAATTCCCTGGATCTTTTGAAACATCTTTTGACCCCTTGATCCGCCCATAACATCTTCATTAGTTCCGATAATTCTGATGAGAAAGCCTCAGCCAAATCGGAATTATTGATATGGAGATAGTGGGAAGTGAAAAGACGGGCGTCCTCTTCGCGAGCGGCGTCTGAGAAATCGATTCCAAGGGGTTTCATCATTCGAAGAAGGGTTAGCATTGACTGGAAAAGGGGTACTGTAGGTATACGGTAGTCGGGGGTACCTGTATCATATTACTGTAGATGACTGGTTTATAGTTCATCTGATCTTGCTTATTGAATCCTGTCTCATGAAGAATCCGCATCTGTCTGACTATCGTCGACTTTCCAGATTCACCGGCACCCAGAAGCAAAAGTTTCACTTCGGTCGAACCACGGTCATGATCTTGGCGGAGCTGAAAACCCAAGGGGTACAGTAATTGACGGAAAAATCCACGGAAAAATCCACGTGGAAAAATCTACGGAAAAATTCCACGGAAAAATCCACGTGGAAAAATTCTCACCTGCTCGTCAATCATTTTCGATCGTTTTTTGGCCTCTGAGCCAGTCGAATGAATACAACCCATGACTGTCCAAAGGGAATTCAGAATTAATTCTCAGAATTTTCTAGAATTACCTGAAAGTGAGAAAAAAGAAGATCAAGAGTCCAAAAAAGAAGCGGAAAAGAATCAAGAGGAGGGGGTACAATTTACAAGTCAAACTGAGAAGGAGGAGTTGTCGACAGAAGTAGTTGGAGGTGATAGTTAGAGGGGGTGACAGTGGGGGAGGAGACAAAAAGGAAGAGCAGGAAGTGGAATCTTTTTGAAGCGACAAAAGGGGGTCTTGTACTGTTTTAAGCTCCTTACAACGTGGCAAAGACCAGGGTTTTCGGTGTCAGGAAAACCCACGTGGCAAATTTCAAAAGTGAGTTTTGTGGATTTGCCACGTGGAAAAGGCCAAGTCAAAAAGTTCTGGAATCAATTCCATAGATGACACGTGGCAAAACGGTCAGAAAACATTGGCTTGAAAGCCCTCGCGAAACCTGGTAAAAATCAGTTTTTAGGGACCTCCAAATCCACGTGGCAAATTTTGAAAATTGGATTTTTTGTTAATTGCCACGTGGCAACGAGTATGAAATAGTTTTAGGAAATGATAGGGAGGCTTGAAAAGCAATAATAGGAATCTTCATGAAGCCGAGGAAGGTGAAGTTCTGTTCAAGGTACCTTGCAACTTGGCAAAGGTCAGGATTATCGGTGTCACCCAAATCCACGCGGCGAATTTTGAAAATGTTGAAAATCAGGGTTTTTTGAATTTTGACACGTGGCAAAACAGTCACACGAAAAATGGATAAAACTGGCTGTTTCAGATCATCAGAATCCATGTGGCAAGGCTTCTAAGTGGGTTCATTCTTGAAGTCTTCAAAAATGCCACGTGGCAATGACTAAAAAGACAGGTGGCAGAACAGGCAACAAAAAAGTAAGAGGTAATTTGAGAACCCTAAAAACTGGTTGTTCCGGGTCGTACCATTCCACGTGGCAAGTTTCGAAAAAGGGAGTCTTTGGATTTGCCACGTGGCAAAACTCAGCTCAAGGGTCTCACTAATGCACCTAACAAAACTAGTTAGAAATAAAGAGGAAGTAACTATATACCAATCGCTATATATCAGTCGGGGTTTTTTTAAATTTCGCCACATGGCAAAAACTGAGAAAATAGAAAAAACATGTGCTGAATAACGGAATATTCCGGATCATCCGAAACCATGTGGCAAATTTCGAAAAGTGGATTCTTTAAAATTGCCACGTGGCAAATTATATCTTGAGGGGTCTTGGGTAAAAACTGAGGATTCTAAATCCATGTGGCAAGTTTCATGGAGAGCTGATTTTGAAAAATGAACCTAGATGTAGCACCTAACAAAAAGCGGTAAGAACGAAGAGGAAGTAACTACTATATACCAATGGGCGGGTTGTTGCCTAACGAACACTCATCTCAACTGCTTACGTACGTATAATCATTGACACATCGTCTGGCGGCGTGCGCGAAAACACATTCAATTCCCATTCGGATATATAGTGATAATTAGTAATCAATCGGTTTAGATAGATGACACGAGGATATGAATGAGAGAGAGAGAGAGAGAGAGAGAGAGAGAGAGAGAGAGAGAAGTCTTATGAAAAGAAAGTTCCCGAATGAAGAAGATCGGGACAGCGGAGGACACGTCGTAGTCATTGTTTTGAGCGAGTTGCTAGGTGTCCCCCATGGATTCCCCCTAGATTTATGTTTTTATGTGTTCTCTCTAGAACACACCGCCCACGGAGAAGGGACCCGTCATTTCGGAAGATGAAGAAGTTGACATGCTAATTTTCACTTGTAAAATTTCGGGCCGGGCCTAGGCAAAATTCTTAAAGCCCGGCCCGACCCGGAGGGCCCGGAGGAAAAAATGACCCCTTTCAAGCCAATTTTTCGACCTTTTTTTGGCTAAAAAGTGTTCAAAATGACTTTTTCTCTAACGATATTCAAAAATTTCGCTAACGCGCATAATTTGAGATCGGAAATCAACAAAAAAATTTTCAGTCAAAAATTCAAAAATTTTCGATTCTGAACTCCCAGTGGAACACCGGGCCCACCGGGCCGGGCCTCGAAAATCCGGGAAAAAGCCCGGCCCGGCCCGGCCCGTTACAAGTCTGCTAATTTTGGAATTCTAAGGAAAAAAAATTAGCTTGAGAGCCCTCGCGGAACCTTAAGGCAAAATGTTGGTTTTTCGGGTTACCCCTTTGCCACGTGGCAAATTTTGAAAAGTGATTGGAACTAGAGTATTTCTAAGAAAGAGGGCGCGAAGTGGGGAACCTCGATTTCAAATTCTCTAGGGATTCTAGAGTTTTTTTCTAGATAATATGATGATTTCTTAGAATTCTATAGACTTGGGAGGGGGGGGGGTACCTTAGTATTAATGTACTGTAGGTCATTGGTAATAAATTATCAAAGAACTGTAGGCCAAGGGGCAGGACAAGAAGAAGAAGAGGAAGTCAGAAGATGATATCCCTAGGCAACTATTACTTCTCAAGAAACTAATAATTGGAACCCAGACAAATTCACAAACGTCACAGGGAATTGCCACGTGACGCAAGTGTTCTCTCTATTGGGGACACACGTCTCTATGGGTTATTGCGCGGTATAGAGTGTGAGTCATTACTATAGTGACTATAGCAAATGAAATCATAACACAGGAGTTGACATTCTAGAATTTTCTAAAAAAAGGTTATAGAGGTCTATTTAAAGTTGAGCAATGTACATATGGCCTATGTGATGTGGGTCCAAGGACTATTGGGATATAGGCCACAACAGGTGTTTTGGGGGTATTCCGTGACTCATCAGCAAATTGATTTTTCTAGAGCGTTCAGAATTTTCTACAATGGTTATAGGAACATATGGCCTATTTTAAGTTGAGCAATGTATATATGGCTCATATGGGTACAGAGACTATTGGGACCTCCCTAGAAGGTTTTTCGGGGTGTTCATTGTGACTCATCAGCAAAAAAAGTTCTGTGTTCCCTTGTGAATTGTGAAATGAAATTTGCCACGTGGCATCATAAAGAGCAAAATGGGCTCTTATTAGTACAAGGTACCAATACACAATTTTGGGGTGCATAGTTTTTCTAGATGACACGTGGCAATGTAGACTAGCGATTAAAAACTAAAACATGAAGAAAAAGGTGGATTTTCAAAACGGGCCACAATTTGAGATTTCGGAAAGTTCTAGAATTTTTCAAAAAATTCTTCGAAAAATCTAGAATACCTTGTTTTTCGAAGAAAAGAAATTTGAATGATCACAATATGTTTAAAGGTTTTTGATCCTGAAAATAGGAAGATATTCGGAAAATTCTGGAACTTTAAGAATATTGCAAAATAGGTTGTGAACGACAAAAGAGGCCTAGGATCCTGAAAAAAGTCACATTCGAAAAGAAAAAAGAGAAGGAACAGTGTAAGTATGGTGACGCTTAATGGCGGTGGTGGTGTAGAGAGAGAGAGGGTGATTCAAATGATTGGCGCCAAAACGAAAGAGAGAGAGAGAGAGACGGAGAGAGAGACATTTGAATTCAAAAACTCCTCTCTCCCTATACCTTCTCTCTCTCTGTGTCTGTCTCTTCTGTTGTTGCGCAGTACGACGGAATTGGCTGGGGAGAAGGAGAGGGGAGGAGGAGGTGGACAGAAGACAACAGATTGAACAGAACAGATAGAAGACAATAGAGAGAGAGAGAGAGAGAGAGAGAGAAAGAGAGAGAGAGAGACAGTCACCTTCAAATCAAGAGGCATTTGGGAACTGGGACGTTTTAGAACCCTATTTCTAAATGTCTCATATTGGGGGTATTGCAACTAGGGGCTGGATTAGGCGGGAACCATAGTTTTCTGCGGAAATGACGGTTCTAAAAAAGCCTAACGATCCGGTTCTAAAACGGGTTGGTTCTAGAATGGCATGGTTCCCAAATGGCTATAATTTCAAGACGTCCTGGCTTTTTTTGAAAGTTCTAGAATCGCCGGATTTTTGGAGCGCCGTTCTAGAACTTTCAAAAAAAGGCCAGGACGTTCTGAAACTACATCAATTTGGGAACCAGGACATTCTAGAACTAGGTAGGTCTAAAACCAGACGTTTTAGAACTAGAATTAGAAAGCCGCTATTTTAGAAATTTCATTTTCAACTAGCCGTTCTAGAACTACCTAGAGCAATTCGAACCCCGGGTCATTCTAGAACTATCGCTAGCCGTTCTAGAACTTCTAGACGTTTCGAAACCACCTGGATCTGAAATCAAAAAACGAAATAATATTTTTCCATATCCTCTCTCCGTCTCTCTCTTCTCCTCCCCGCCACCGTCAGATTGTAGTCTGTTTGTGGAGAAAAAGGGAGAGAGTAATGACGAAGATAAGAAGTCTGAAAATAGAAAACTCCAATATTTTTTTGGGTTTTTATATTTTGTCGTCTCTCTTCTGGAATAACAATACAAAACGAAGAGAAATCCAGGGGAAAACAAACGAAAAACAGGGAATAACAATTAAAAATCAACGATTTGATAGAAAAAAACAGAAAAATCAACGTTTTTTATACAGACACGGCTTCAATTTCAGTCCATACGGACGTTTCTGCTCGACTTTTTCGATTTTTCGGAATTCGAACAGCATGAAGTAGTCGGTGAGTTGGCGACGCTGAGCAGATTCGAATCCCATTTTGCAGATCGCTTCGCAGAATTGTTTGATTGAGACGAAGCGTGAGGTGACTTCGGCGATTTTTAGAATTCCTCTGGAATAAGGGGAATAGTTGGAGAAGGGAGGAGGACTTGATCTAGAGGCTCCCGGACATTTCGAAACCGCAGAAACACATGTTTAAAAAAGTGCTAAAATTATGAAAAATGAATCAAAACTCAACTAGTAACGTTTAACAAAGCTCGTTTTAGCCTAAAAATGTCTTTCGCTGAAAATAAAAAAGAAAAAATCATCAGAATGCGGTTTTTTAGACATTTTTAGGCTGAAACGAGCTTTGTTAAACGTTACTAGTTGAGTTTTGGCTCATTTTTCATAATTTTAGCGCTTTTTTGAAACATGTGTTTCAACGGTTTCGAAATGTCCGGTTTCGAGATGTCCGGGACCCTCCGGGAACCGTTTAGCAGTTTCGAAACGTCCCAGTTCCAAAACACCTAGCTTCAAATAGGAAAAAACCTTGTCCGAGAGGACTACAAAGAGCCATTAAAAAATTCTAACCCCGTTTTCAGCACTCTTCTCGCCTCCTTCACAAAATCATAAAGATTCGTGCCCATCAGAGACAAACAGAAGATGACAATATCCGCTGAGGCGTCTTCAGCAGGCAATTTCGACATGTCACACGACTCGACTCTCTCATTGACCGCCACCAAATCGAACGATCGAATCTGAAAACCACCCTTTTTCGGTGCCCTTCTATTAGGGAGTACCTTGTGCTTCTCTCCAACCGCCTCAGCGATCTTCGCCTCTCCACATCCCAAATCGAAGACTGACAGTTGATCTGGCTTAGTTTGAAGCCATCGGACGATTTCGCGGAGCGGATGATTCGGCCATTTTTTGACCTGGAAAGCGGGGAATTTTCGGGTGCCCTTCTAAAAGAGGTACCTGATCAGCGAATCCCTTATGATAAACATCAAAAGCATTCCGATCCTCTTTAAAGAATTCAAATGCCTCTGAACCGGTACACGTGTACAGTTTCTCGTTCAAAAATCGAAATCTGCCGGCGTCTAGGCGCTTCTTAGCGTCAGCAATGGGGTCTTCTTCTGGAGACTCCTCCTCCTTTTCCTTCTCAACGGCGGCTTCTGGCCTGTACTTCTTCTTCTTCGGACCCCGCTTCCTCTTCTTTTTGACGTCTTCTGAGGATCCTACTGGCTCCAGAATCAGTTTCTCCTCATCTGGAGTCTTCTTCTCGGCCGCCGCCTTCTTCGCCGCCAGTTTTCGAACCTTGTTCCGCCACGGACGCTTCTTTTTCTTCGCCGCCGTCGGCTCATCGGAGGAATCCGACGTTTTCAACCATTTTTCTACTTTCTGAAATATTCTGAATTCCACGTGGATTCCTTTTTTCTCCAAACCTCTTTCTTCCCCGCCGGCGCCTCGTTGTTCACCTCATCCGGATTCTTTCGCTTATTGCCCATTTCTGAAATTTCTTCCTGAAATAAAAGCAAAAAAAAAACAAAAAAATTCTATTGAATGCGAAAAAATATGCAGTTTTGTCTCTAGCCTAGCGGAGGAGAATCATCTGGAAGCGGTTTATTTGTGGAAACTTTGGGGATGTCTCTTCGAGAGGACGGCGGGGGGTATACAGGTTGATAAAATGGAAAATGGGGATGAACAATGGGCGTAGAAAAACAGTAAAGAACGAGAAAAACAGATAGAAATAACAAGAAACGTAACAAAAATATAAAAAATGAGGGAAAAAAATTAACGCCAATCGGTTTTTCCGTTTCCTCTCTTTCCACAGAACAAATGCTTCGGTTTGAGGTCGTAGACATGTCGATCGGCTTCTCCCTTCTTGGCTTCTCTTCGCAAGCCTCGCATCGCTTTCGTTCGCAGCTTGTTGACATGTGCACGTTTCTCTTCGTCTGGGAACGCGAGCTCGTCGCGTGGAGCTGGACGTACGGCGCTGAGACTGCGGGAACGTCCGATTTTCATCTGAAAATAAGTTTTTTGAATTCAGAATTTGCTTTAGAATCGCTTACCTTCTTTCCGAGTTGTGGCTTGGCACACTGTCCTTGCAGATTCTTCATCTTCTTTGTATCCACATCCACTCCAAGTTCTCCCAACTCGTGTTCCAATCTGGACATTGATCTCTCCCTCTTTCTGGTGTGCACACGGGATCCGACTCTTCCGGAGATTCTCTTGTTGACTGCGTGTTCCAGTGTGAGCAACTTCTCCTTCTCTCTGATCTGCAATGCCAATTGCATCTTCTCCTTGGTCTCCTCATCATCTGAATCCAAATCTGAATCGTATTCTCCGGCCTGCTCCAGAAGCTCCTCCTCCTTCAGAAGACTTTCTAATTTGTTTTGGATTTCTGGGTCAACGAAGTCAGCAAGATTGTGGCCTTCCCAGATCTCTGGGATCACGTCGTATTTCTCTTCTGGATTCTTGAGCATGTAGTGCTTCTTGAGATCCAGAATGTAATCGTCTTCCATAGCCAACTCAATTTCACGCTCCAGGCGACGAGTGTTCTCATCTCTGAGCTCCTTGATGGATCCGGAGGCAGCTGGAACCTCGTCGACTTCCATAGCGTCTTTGCTAGCAGCTAGCTTCTTGGCAGCGCGTTTAGCAGCCAATCCTGGTGGAACAAATGGAGCACGAACCTTCTCGTCACGTGGAGCCGGATAGGCGACAAAGACACGATTCAGAACCGAGTCCTCGACGTTGGTGATCTTCTTAGCCTGAATCTTGGCCTCTACACGCTGAGCAAGAAGCTCATCACAAGCACGATCTCTGAGTGACATGATTCCTTCCTGAGTAAGTGTGGAGGTCTCCACAATTGGAATTCCTTCCTTCTCGAGCTGATCCAACAAAGCGGCCTTCTCGGCTGGCAAATCGCTACGGTGTCTGATATCGACCTTGTTGAGACCGATGAGCACTGGCTTGTTGGCAAAAAGTGGACGAATTGATTCGAAGAGATGAAGTTGCTCCTCAATGGTGCGATCGCATTGTTCGGAGACGTCCATCATGAAGAGAACAGAGGCTTTGAGATGGGCAAGAGCGGTGACGGCTTGCATTTCAATGGTGTTACGGTCCTCGAGTGGTTGATCGAGAATTCCAGGAGTATCGATTACCTGGAATAAAGAGATTTAATAAGGGGTTTCTAGAAAAAACAATATTTTACTAACCTGCCATCTCAAGAAACGATAATCCAAATGTCCAACATAGAGAGCCTTTGTGGTGAAAGCATACGGCTGAACCTCAACATCGGCACGAGTAACATTATTGATGAACGACGATTTTCCGACATTTGGGAATCCGCAAAGAATAAGAGTACGTGTAGCCGGATCGATGCTCGGAAGACGAGACAAATGCTGACGGACTTGTTCGAGATACTCGAAACTGGACTTTTGACGGTGAAGAAGTTTCACCATACGTCCGAGAGCGGCTCTCTTGAGCATTTTGCAACGGTAGAGCGAATCGGCGTACTTCATAAGACGAACGTATTCACGAGCGATTCCGTCGATCAAGTGACGAGCGGTGTTCATTTGACCGAGAGCGATTTTGTAGTGATCACGGTCGTAGAGAATGTTCATCAAATCCGAATAGAACGGATGGATCTCCTCCATTTTCGGGAATTCGTTGATGATTTGCGTGAGCTTGTCGTGGAGAGTCTGTTGAAGGAACTTGATTTTGCGAGCGTAGAACGCGCGAATTCTTCCGATCGAGTATTGACGATGAACGACCGTCGGCGTCTTTCTCTGTGTTTTTGACAGAACCACATCTTTTAGCTCCTGGAAAACCGAGGTTTGGGGAGTTTTTCGAAGAATTTGTCTTACCGAGGCGTTCGGAACCACTGTGATTCGTTTGAAATTGTACATCGACGTCATTTTGTTCTGACGTTTTCTGTGTGTAACCCTGAGCTTGAGTTCTGCAATATTTCATAATTTTCAAAGAGAAAACTTGGAATTAGGTAACGAGAAAACTTGAGAATTCATGCGAAAATACAAGAAAATGAAGAAACAGCTTGAGGAAATGTGAGAAGTTAATAGCAAGAGATATTAGAATTCAATTTCATAATGGAGTTTAAATTTCTGCGAGAAAATTATTTGAAAAATTAATTTTGCTCCGGAAATGCCTTATTTTGAATAAAAAACTATTCATTCATCTCAAAAATACAAGAAATCTTATGGAAATTGTTACGAATCCTAATAAAACTATATATGGCCCAAATTTGAACAAAATTCAGTTTTACCTAACGCTAACACTTTAAATTAATGATTTTCTATTGGAAAAACGTAATTCTATAACAATTTTCACTTAATTTTCACTGAAAACTTTAAAAAATACCTAAAAACAACGAAATTTATCGAAAATCGTCACAAAAATGATCGCCTGACCTGCAAGTCCGCATTATCACGTGATGGTGTCTGTGCAAACACCGCAAGGTCCACCGTAGTTCTGGGAGGATTTACGGGCGAAAATCATACTTCTTTTGCATTTTTCCACAAAAAATGAGAATTCCTCCGAAAATTCGAGCCCACATTTACACTACTGGACTTTTTGTATTTGTCGCCGGCGCCGCTTATTGTGCGTATAAAGGAGCCATGGAAATCAGAGTCAGTATTATTTTTTTTTTGAATTATTTTTCAAAAAAAATTTTCTAGAGGTGGTCAACAGCTACGCCACGTCTTCAACATCAGGAGATGGAGGACTATTTGCGGTTTAAAGAAGAGCAAGCGCGACGAAAAGTCGCTCAATAATTGTTTTGTAGACGGGTTTTTAGATTGAAATAAATAGTTTTCTTTCCTTTTTCACGTGTTTTCCCTAATTCATAAAAAATAGATAAAAAAGAAGGAAAGCTGAGAAAAAAAAATCAGTTTTCAAAAAAATAGTTTTCCTAAAAAGCTCAATAAAAGAGGAAGAAGAATCAAATAGTAAAATCAAACGAACGATGGATACGTCAACGAAGGCGATCTCTTTAAAACCGGCCGAACCGCGAGAACCAGTGATACGCGAAAAGTTACCGGGCGGCGATGTTCCGCTGGTTCCAGTGGTTCCAGTGGTTCCACCGGCAACACAACCCGGACAGGGAGGATCCAAGGAGTCGCCGAATCCGCCGGTGCTTGCGACGCCGCCACAAGATGGGCCGAAACCGCCGCAAGAGGCACCGAAACCAACGCCAGATGTGCCGAAACCGGTGGCGATCGAGGCGCCCACGATTCAAATGCCATTGGAGGTGTGTAAAAATTCAGAAAACTCGAGAAAAATAGAAAAAATCCGAAAAAAACCTAAAATTAAAAAAAAAATCTAAATTTCCACTCGAGACCCAAACTTTCTACAATAGACTTTTTCGGAGGATTTTCAAATTTCTGCAGATGAAAACATGCAAATTCTACCACGGAATAATTCCACGTGTCGACGCTGAGCAATCGCTTCGAAACGTCGGCGACTACCTTTTAAGACGAACAGAGCCGAATGAGGTGACGAAAGGACTTTATATAGTGATTACGGTAAAGAAGGAGACGGGATATGTCCACGTGCCATTGAGTCAGACCAGGGATGCTTTGAAACAATTTTATTTTGTGCCGGCAGTCAAAGAGAATACGATTTTAGAGGTTATTGATCAGCATCAGTGAGTTTCCCCTATGCCCTTATAATAGAGAACCTAATGATCTTAGTGCCCGCGCTCAACCGATAGCTGCTGGAGACGTGCTTCTTCGGAAGCCAGTGTTCAGATCCACGTGGATCATTGATCATGAAGACGTCATTCTCTACCGTAAGATTGGCTCAGGAGCCTTTGGAGAGGTCTTCTTGGCCAGGATGGTCGACCCGACTAGCGAATACGTCCTGGATTGTGCTGTCAAAAAACTGAAACAAGAGGCGACACTAGACGCTAAGCTAAGGTTCATGAAAGAGGCGAGAATGATGAAAAAGAATTATAAACACAAGCATCTCGTTATGATATTCGGAATCGCCACGTTGAACAGCCCCTTGCTCATCTTAATGGAGCTGTGTCCGAGTAGGTACCCCCATGCTTGCCACGTCATCACCCATAGCTTCCAGATGGCTCACTAATCTCACATTTGCGAAAGAACAAGGGGAAGGTTACGGTATTGGACAAGTTGCGCTTCACTGCCGAATCGTCTAGCGGTTTGGCGTATCTAGAGAAAATGGACTGTATTCATCGTGACGTGGCAGCCAGGAATTGTTTGTTATCGGCGAAAAATGTGAGTTTTTTTGCTTTTTGACCCCTAAACCCGGATTTTTAGGAGATCAAAATTTCGGATTTTGGGCTGGCTGACGATAAGGGAATGATTATTGATCACTCGCTGGACAAGCTACCCATCAAATGGTTGGCACCGGAGACGATGCAGGATAAGGTTTACTCCTTGAAGTCGGATATTTGGGCATTTGGTAATTGGATCGGTAGAGCGCACTTGCAACCCATTTTTTAGGAATCATGATTTGGGAGATTTTTGCCGACGGCGAGGAGCCCTACCCGGGTCTCAATAACCTCCAGGCCCGTGCCAAGATTGTTGCCCTCGACTACCGTATGAAATTTCCGGACGAGACGCCCACCGAAGTGGTCCAAGTGATTGCCACGTGTTGGCTAAAAAATCCGGATCAGCGATCGACGATGTTGGCGCACTCGCAAGCCCTACAACAGATTTATGAAGCGAAAATGCCGTTGCTCCTCGCTAATCAGCAGGCTCCAGGATCTACACCTACCCCGGGAGCCGTGGCACCTGGAGCCGCGACACCACCGGAACCACCGGCAGTACCGCGAGTCTCACCGCCACCATCGGAACCACCAGCGGCGGCTGTCAATAAGTCGACGTATCAGAAAGATTGAGTGTTGTGCTACTAGGTATAATAAATTTTGTGATTCTTTTTTTTTCTTAGTAACCTTTACAGGGGTACGGTATGGGCCGCTTTACCTGATCTAGAGGTCTGAAAGTCTTGGCACCTTGATTTTATTCCATGTGACTATCTTATTAGTGAGTATTTACGCTACATTTACCCGGATTTTCCATGTTTCCATTGCTTTGGATTTTTTGGTCATAGTTTTCTAGCTACAGTATTAATTGCCACGTGGCAACCTGAAAATGCATCTGATCAGTCCTACTGGCCGGAAAGTCTCGGCGCCTCGATTTTTCCATGTGACTATCTTGATAGTGAGTACCATATTGGTGAGGTACCATATTAGTGAGGTACCTGACTAAGTGCCACGTCTCTACAGGGGTACGGTAGTATGGTACCTAATCTAGAGGATTGAGAGAGTCTTGGCACCCTGTGGGTACTGTAGTAAATGCCACGTCTCTAAAGAAATTCGGTAGTATGGGACCCCCTACCTAATCTAGCGGCCTGAGAGGCTTGGCACCCTGTGCTCTTTAAGGTACCGTAGCAAGTGCCACGTGGCAACCTGAAAATGCATCTGAATAGTCCTACTGGCCTGAAAATCTCGGCGCCTCGGTTTTTTCCATTTGACTATCTTATAAGTGAGTACCATATTAGTGAGGTGCCATACTAAGTGCCACGTCTCTGCAGGGGTACGGTAGTATGGGACGCTCTACCGGATCTAGCGGTCTGGTAGGCTTACCACCCTATAGGTACTGTAGTATGTGCCACGTGGCAACCTGAAAATGCATCTGATCAGTCCCTCTTTTTCCCCATTGCTTTGTCTCGACGAAAAAAGTTTTCCTCGATCTATATATTTATATTTATACATCTCCTTTGGTAGGTAGAAAGGGGAAGGGGTGTGAAGAGTGATGAAGAGATACAATAGTGTTAAGAAGTGTGTAGAGAAGGAGGGAGGTACATGAGAAGAACAAACAATCGGAGAGAATACACACACACTCAACCTCATTCAATCTTAACACTTATGTACTACTACTACCTACTGTAGGTAGTCTCTCTCTCTCTCTCTCTCTCTCTCTCTCTCTCTCTCTCTCTCTCTCTCGAGTTGACATAGCCTAGTTTGCACAAAACATTGATGGAATCTCTCTCTCTACCCGACGATCGACCACCCCCACCACCCTTTCCGAGAGAGACACTGAGCGTCGTTGTCATTTTTGTATGTGTATGTAGAGAATGGAATACAATAGAGGGTAGGTACAGTATGTTTGACTGGTGTTAACTCCCTTTCTCTCTCTCTCTCTCTCTCTCTCTCTCTCTCTCTCGTTCTTTTCACACTTCTTCTTCTTCGGAGGGGGCTCCCGCGAGAGGAGAAGTGTGTTTGTGATGGTGATGATGATGATGGATGGAGAGGAGGATCTGTTGTTGTGTTAAGCCGGTGGTCAACACAGATTGGTTACCACCACCACTTGATTTTGGGTCGGTCAGGAGAGACGTTAGGGGTACGGTAGTTTTGATATGTGGTGAAGTGTGAAGCCTTATCCACTAGAACTGCCTATGGAATCGGCGACTTTCATTAAAGCCACGTGGCATAGTCCCAGCTGGGGGTTTTTGCTATTATCTGGGTACAGTGATTCCAGCCACGTGGCAAAGCTAGGTATGAGCTTTTTGGTACCCCCTGGGTACGGTAACCCTATCCACGTGGCAAAGGGCGACGCTGAGGTGGCTGAACAAGTTTCAATTTTCTGCACAGTCTATGATGCATATATAGGCTACGTGGCAAATCTGAGCTTTGTAACCCTTTGACACGTGGCTAACCCATGTCTAATGACGATGGACGCTTCTCCGCTTCAGTGATTGAGGATCCACGTGGCAAAAGACGCTAAATACAGTAGTATTGCCACGTGGCAGAAGCATTTGGTCCTCACTTTTTCCTTTTGAGCCGCTTTTTTTCTGGCTTCTTGGTACTCTTTTAGTACTCTCTGGGTACAGTAATTCTATCCACGTGGCAAAACTACGACGCATAGCTGGTTAAACAAGTTTCAGCTTGCTACTCGCTACAAAAGTTTCTGACATAGTCTATGACCCATAGAGTCCACGTGGCAAATCTGTTTCCTTCAAAAATCTGATTTCCTTTACCCCCTTGACACGTGGCAAACCCCAGTCTGATGTTGTAGAGTTCTTACCCGGTTCAGTAATAAAATCGAGCCTATCGTGCCACGTGGCAAAAGCCATTGGTCCCCACTTTTTCCATTTGAGCCGCTTTTTTCTGGCTTCAATTCGAACCCCTACTTGGTTGTGTGTGTGTCACATCAAATCACCATTTGAACCGCTCTCTCAAGGCTCTCACCACCACTCAACTTGTGTGTGTGCGGGCTCGTTTTCACACCATTAGCTTCCTATTTTCACCACTACTTTTTCTTCTCATTCGACGAACCATTTATCCGGAAAAAGAGTGAGAGTGAGATCTGAGAGCTTGGCGGGGTAATCTGTCGGTGTGAATGAGGTTTGATGATGATGATGACAAGAAGAGAGTAGTTTTGAAGGCGCGAAACGACTACTATTTTCTGATGTGAATTGACGTTTTTTGAAAGCGACCCTGGAGAAAAGGAGAGTGGGAAAATGGATTACGGTAGGTTTTTGGGGTTTCAGGGAAGTTTTAGGCTTGCAGTGGAGATAAAGCAAACTGGAGTGTGGATTACGGTAGCTCTTGGGATAGATTGGGGAGTTTTAACCTAGTTTTTTTTAGTAGTCTCTGTCATAGTGGTCCCTCTTTAGCTATATCCATCTGCCCCCTATTCTCCATGTCCATTTAGTAATTATGGATGATGAAATCAAATCTCTCTCTTCCCGGGGCGAAGGTTGTATGTGCAGGTAGAAATGGAAATCGGTAACCGAAACCATCGTCCTTCTCCTCTTCCCATCCAGCCGTCTGGTGTGGAGCACCAGTAATTTATTTGCTTTCTCTCTAGTCACTCTCCTCCATTTTTCCTCTCCTTCCTTTCTTCATCACCTCTACCAGATTGTTGTCATCATCAGTCGACGAGTCGAGTCACTCCCGAGAAAGAAGGAAATCATATCGAATATCGTACAAACACATGTCAAACATATACTCTGTGTTTCCAACACCTGTCTCTTTCCCCTTCCGAACCCCTATTTTCCCCCCCCCCACCCAATCAAATAGATATATACTCCACCACTCTGGACGGTGGTCCTTTTAAAAAGGGCAGCAATTGACTGGTCATCACACCAGGTGTCCCGACCCGACCCCTTTTTGCCCCCCGGAAAGCAGCAGCACAACACGAACGGATAAGGAATTACATACATACACAGGTGTCGACAAGAACAGGAGAAAGATATGACACATTCTACAAGGTCGCCTTTTGTTTTTTATTCGCTTGCATACAGTTTTTATTCGATCAGATGGAGGGAGAGAGAGAGAGAGAGAGAGAGAGAGAGAGAGAGAGACCCGAAACAAAACTTTTCAAAAAACTTGGAAAGCCTTCAAAAAAGTTTTTTGGAAAGTCTCTCGACAGAAATTTTTCCGAAGAGGGGAGAGAAGCTTGAAGACTTCGGGGCAGGGATTACGGTATAGGGGCCACCCGAGGGGCCACGTGGCAATGGTGGGACCTTACACGTGGCAACATTTGAGACTTTCTAGAAGGTTTACTTGGTCTCAAGTCATCTCCTGAAGCTTTTCTGAACATTTTGGGTAGTTTTTGGAAACCCGCGAAATTTGGGCGCATACCTGACTATAGGCCGAATAGACCGATGCCACGTGGCAACATTCAAGACACTTTCAGGAAGGCCTATATGGTCTCAGTTCTGCTTCTGAAGGTTTTCTTAACATTTTGGATAGTTTTTGGAAACCCGCAAAAATTGGGCGCATACCTGACCGTAGGCCGAAGAGACACGTGGCAACGTTCAAAACTTTCAAGAAGGTCTATATGGTCTCAGTTCTGTTCCTGAAGGTTTTCTTAACATTTTGGATAGTTTTTGGAAACCCGAAAAAAATTTGGACGCATACCTGAGCCGAAGAGACCCCTGCCACGTGGCAATGCCTAAGTTGTCGGTTTCTTTCATGATAACTCTAGAGATTTACTTTCCAACCTTTAGGGTCCAGTTTAGAAGCTTTAGACCCCTTTTCTAGCTTCTGGACTACTTTTCCGATTACCCTTCCCCCCCCTTCCAAATCGTACCCACAAATAAATCTCACTTTTCGATTTCCGTTTTGAAAATTCGAAATGACAGCCTATATTTGGAAATTGGTCCCCACTCCCGGAAGGTTCCTTATCTTCCGGTACTTATCTTCTCCATTTACTACTAGCCTATTTTAAATATATGTGTATACATATATAAACAATTTCTGTTAAGTTATATATTATTGTTATATATAAACATAACAGTAGGGATTAGATAGGGGAAGAAGAGGAGGACATAATCAGGAGCTGGAGGAGAAGAAAACTAATCCCTCTCAGAAGAAGTATAAACGATTTTAGTTTATATATTTCTGGCGTGAGGGTGGATTTTTGAGACTGATGATAAACCACGGACCCTCTAACAGAAGGGCATTCTTGGAATTTGTAGTTGGTGCCCTTATACTAGAGGTTCTCTTCATTTTAATAGATATTTGTCTCGACTTCTCTCGTCGAATTGAAAAGAAAGATATAGAGCCAATGAATAATTAGTGTGCTGACTACAATTACCTTCTCTTTCTCCCTCCCTCTCTCTCCCTGCTTCAACATCAACAAATACACAATTGATATTGGGAGGAAAAATAGGGAGAAATGATTAATATTTGATGAACTTTTCTCTTGTGTTGATTCGAGGTCCCCCCCCTCCGCGCTTTGCTTTTTCACTTTTTTTTCGGGAGAGAAAGAAGCAAAACGCGTTTTTGGGCGTTTTTGGGTGTGTGGTCTGGAAGGTCCCGCTGGCTTAGAAGTTTAGGCTTGATAGCTTGATATTGATGCTAGATAGCTAGGTCTGGAGAGGTGACTAGTGTGACTCAGGGGCTAGGGTACCTTGGGATAGAGGGTCTAGGAGTTAGTTTTTGAGACTCAAGCTATAATTTTTTACTGATTAAGAGCAAGCCTAAACTTGAGCGGGCCAAGCCGGACAGCTTGAACCTCCTGCTAAAGTTGGGCCTCATAGGACCCTACCCGACCCAAACTTTCGGACCCCACTGGACTTTACCCTACCCGACCCGAACGTGAGGAGCATCCTCTGCTAAAGGTCTTCTCTGAGACCTTGATTTTTCAGTGAAAAAAGTCGGACCTTGAAACGCCTTTTCTTACCTTGCAATAGTCCCACTTGCAAGGACCCGGTTAGGCCACTGGTCGTGTTGTACCGGGCCATGCTCGGTTGGGCACCTCGCACTAGGACAGGTCGCAATAATTAATTTCAGTACCAATGATGACTAAAATTGACTTGAATCGCTAAAGATGGCTAAAATTGACTCGAATTATAACGGTCCGAAATTTCCGGTAGTACCGAATCAGCCTCCAGGCCCATGTTGCAAATGTGCATTTGGCTTCTGTGTTAGGTCTTGCCTATTGAGACCATGGTTTTTAGATACCAGGTCTAAGACAGATTAACCCGAACTTCTTTCCTGACCTAAAAAAACTTGGCGACTTCCTTGGCCCTATTCCCGAGCTCTACCCTCGCAATTGATCAGATCACTCCCGGGCGTCCCATACAAGGGATGTTATGATGATGAATAGTCACTAGTTCCTCTATCTCCTCTTTCAATTCCTCCCCTCCCTCCCTCCTCTTTTCTGTCCGATCAAATTCAGCCGATTATCGTTTATCTATCTGTGTGTGTCCCTCCATCCCTCAAAGTCCTCTCCGCTTACTACCTGTTGTCTCCCCCTCTCTGGATAGTAGAGAGAGGGGGGCGCCCATTGTCACTGAGAGAGTGTTCTACGGGCGCCCCGCTACAAACATGTCGTTTCTTCTCATTGTCTGGTAGGGGTAGAAGAGAAGGGGAGGGAGGCTGATTCTGTGATTCGGAGAGAGACGGGGGTCTCTTTCAATGTTTTCCCTCTTTCCCTCTCTCTCTTTTATAAAAACTATGTACACTTCACAATCAATCAATCGATCACCCCCCCCCCCCCACCCTTATGTAGTAGACTGGCTCGTCATTTGATATTGTTCTCTATTTTTAGATTGCTCATGTCAAATATGTTTAGAGACTTAAAATCAGGCCTTCCTGGATCCCAGATGATCTTGGGTTGATCTTGGCTATCTTCTGAACGCTTCTAGGCCACCAACTGGTTTTAGCTGATCACAGATCACCTCACTGCCCTTCTATTAGAGCGTTGCTCAGCCAGTGACCGTAACCCCTAGCCACTCAGCTACAGTGTCCCCCTCCAATCACCGCCGCGCGCTCTTATCAACTGATAAGCCCCGCCCCCGCCCCCCTTCGCTAGTGGTGGGGCGCGCATCTCTCTTCTCTTTAGAGGAAACGGGGAAGTCCCGACTGATAAAATGTTGCTCATTTTAAGCTGAGCAACTTGCCACTCTTCCTATTGCCTCTAGGCCCCGAAAAAATGAAAAAATCCGGGTAAAACCAGAAACTTATTAAGAAACCCATAACTGTCTTCTTATACCTCCCCGTCAAGGTGGCTTTTTGTGTGTTGTCTTCCTCTTCTCCAACCCAAAGTACTAGTATTCTTTCGAATCATCGGCTTGAAGAAGTAGGAAGACGAAAAAAGAAACAGGTGAAACGAGGAGGAGAAGATAGGCAAAATTTATGAGGCGTTGTGTCTCTCTTTCTTCCCCTCTCCCTACCCTCCCTATCTTGCCGCTTTTCATCATCTGGAGACTGAAAAAATCGGCCACGTGGCAAGAGATAAGTGACTTTTCCCCCCAAATCGGGGCTTGTCCCATTTAGTTCCGCGAGATAACCTCGATATGGACGAGGCGGGGGGAAATACACAAAAGAGGAAGAGGCCAGGAGAGAGGAGACAATTTGTCAGTTACACACACACACACACATACACTTACAAACAGTTCGAAATCGATTGATCCGCAAACAAAACGGGAAATTTCTCATAATTGGTTGTGTGTGTGTGTATTGTGAAGAGGAGGTGGTGGTGACAGAGAGTGATGATCAAAAAAGAATGATGATGACCTAGATAGGTGGGATATCATTTTGAAGGGACCCTTAGGTGGCTCCTGGTTAGCCTAAGGGGGCTGTGACTGGTTCAGGCCTAAGGGTCTACTTAGGTTTTGGGCCATTTTTTGGGGTCCTTTTGGGAAACTTTTGAGCTCCAAATGAGGTTCAGGTCTAGGTTCAGGGCTAGAGCCCCCTTAGGTTTTGGCCCATTTTTTGGGGTCTTTTTGGAAAACTTTTGAGCTCCAAATGAGGTTGTCATAGGGTTAAATTAACGGGTTAGTACTGAGTTAGGGCTTTTTTAGAATTGCTTTTTTTTTGCACTCCTCTTGAAAAACTGGCGTTTTTCGTAATTATAGAGTTGTAGCTTTTTCAGAACCGAATGTTTCAGCAGTGATGACTCTCCCCGGGTTCCCTGATAATTGGTCGGCTCCTAACCGAACTTTTAACAGTTCTAAAATGGTTGGTTCTAAAACGGCCCATTTTCTGAGCGTAACCCTCGCGGACCATCTTCGGGTTAGATGACCTGTGTGTCCCAAAACACCCCTGTTATCCGTGTTTCTCTCCATTTTCAAAAAGGGAGTCCGGGTGTAATTACATCTCTCTCTCCTTCTCTCTCTCTTTGTGATATGCATGTCCTCTCTCTCTTTTCCACTAACACATGTGGTCCTATCCACCCATTTCGTTCAGTGACCTCCCCTTCCCCTCCCCTCTGTCCCTCACTCCTATTTCCCTACCCCACACAGACCATCTGGTGATTAGTAGAGGGAGAGAGAGAGCTTCCTTCTAATGTCTCTGTCTCTTTATTTTATATCATCCATCTCTTCTTATTCGCCTTCCATCCCCTATCTGCTTATCGTATGTGTGCAGCTGGGGATGATGATGATGATGATGGGGATGATGGCGGGAGGAGGAGGACAGAGAAGCCAATAAGCCTCCTTTTCTGTGTTTTTCCCCTTGTTTTCCTGTTCATCCAGTACCCCAGAATTTCTTCAGAATTTTGAATATACTGAAATTTTGGATTTTGCCACGTGGCATCACCCGCAGCTCAAAATTTTTGGATTTTTCGACTTCCTGGTTTTCCACGTGGCTTTAGGCAATTTTTTCACGCAGATTAAACTATTTTGGAGAGAATTCTTGATAACCGCTATTTTTGAGGGCACACCTCAAATTTTAGGATTCTGCCACGTGGCACCCCCCGAAGCTAAAAATTTTTGGATTTTTCGACTTCCTGATTTTCCACTTGGCTTTAGGCAACATTTCCACGCAGATAACACTATTTTAGAAGAAATTCTTGATACCCGCTATTTTTGAGGGCACCTCTCTCATTTTTTGAACTTTGCCACGTGGCAAGGCCCAGATCCGAATGGGCTAACTTTTTCGCCTAGTCCCTCATATTTTCTTGTTATCTAAGTGTTAGAAATTTCGAGAAAACAGACGCGTCTAGTATAAACAAACAGATATGACCTCTACTTTGCTTCTTTTTTTAAACAAAAGAGACATTTCTGATAAGAGAAAGGTCAAACACTTTTTTGTGCGAACCTTTTCGAAAATTCAAGGATCAAGGCCAGAATCCAAGTCTAGACAAGCCTTATCTTGGAATCTTAGCAGAGAAAGGTCCCTTTGTTTCTAACTTGTCGCCTTATCTTCTGTCCCTTTCCACTCACCCTCCCCACACTTTTGTGTCAATTTTCAAGTACCCCCCCCCCCCCTCTCCTGGCCTCCTCCTACTCTCCTTATCCCTCCACAACCATCCTCTTCAAAATCTAATTAGATTTCTGATTTTGATCATATTCTCCTCTCTTCCCCTCTTGACACCTTCCCCTTCTTCTTCGCCTTCTTAATTGATTTGATACGACGTGACAATATGAGAATGGCTAGCTAGGGGGCGGAGTCTGAGGAGGGGCGCCATGGCGTCGCGTGGCCTTTTCCACGCCATTTGTGCATTTCTGTTAGGCGAACTTGGACCTGTTGTTAGGAAGTTATGCTGTTGGTGGAGGTGGCATGGATTTGGGTGGTATGGGTGGCATAGGCTAAGGCTATCTGGGGGGGGGGGGTCACTACTGGTATTTCAGGTCGATTTTTCTCAAATTCCAGAAAATCATAGCAGAAGTTGAAAACGGTTCTGAGGTCCCCAAAGGGTCCTCTTTCAAACGGTATAAGTCTCGAACCGAAATTCCAGACCCCATTCTGACCATTCCCTAGTAAGGGTAAGACCAAGGGCTTTTAGGCTTAGGCTTGAGTACATGCTCCAACTTAGGCTTAGGCTTGAGCACGTGCCCCCTCCCTTAGGCTTAGGCTTGGGTTACCCAGTTGAGCCATCACCTAGGAACCTCTTTTAGCTTACAGGAGTACTGTAGGACCTTCGATTGAGCATTGGCTCCTAAGTCCGGCTCCCTGAGGTTCAGCTAGATTCCTCAACTTGCACTTGATCCCTCGATCACCTTCAAACTTTTCTCCCACCCCCTTCCTCCGCGCTCATCCTCTCCCATCATTTTCCTAATCTCCTTCTTCTTCTTCTTCTTCTGAAGATGGTGATGATGATGATGACAACCGTTTCGTCCGATCTCTCTCTTTCTCTCTCTCTCTCTATCTCAACACACCAATTTCCATGTCACACAGGCACACACACACACAACTATTATCGGATTGTCCCTCACTCTCTCTGTGTGACGATCAGGACTGATGACTGACCTCTATCCGTGTGGTGTTGTCGCCTAATTGTCCCTCAGCCTGAACGGGGACCTAATTGGGGGTGGAGGAGAGGGATAAGGAGATGAATATATGGAGGACAGGTGATCCACGTGGGCAGATAACGTTAGCATAGTCGGGTGCACGCAACCTGTTGGTTGGTTGGACCTCTCTTGATAATACGACCACCCTCTGTCTTCTCTTGTCTCACTACTTCTTTGTTCGTTTTCTTGTGTGTGTGACCTAACCTCCTCTTCCTAAAAACATACCCATTGATTACAAGAAGAAAAGAAGAGGAGGAGAGCAGTGTGTCTTTTAGACAAAGGACTGTCGGACACTGACGGGCGGTCGGAGAAAGAAGAGAGGCCATCCCTCACCTAACTGTGATGAGTGTGTCCTCCCTCCTCCTACCGATGACTTATCTTTGAGGACTTTTTTTTTTGGATTTTTTTGAATTTTTTGAATCCGCGAATCATGTAGGTGTCTAGAACTTCTGAGAGTGTATAGGTGATAATTCAAATATTTGCACTGGCATGTTTGTCCGGATGTCCAGATTTTCCTTCGAATTCAAAATGCTACCTTCTAAAGGCATCGAGTCCATATTATCCAATATCTAAGCCAGGTGTTCCTTTGGTCAGTTGCCACGTCATTAAGTGCTGTCCCTGCCTGGCTGCCTGCGCAGTAGAAAAGAAGGCCCCCATTGATTTGGCAGATGGCAGTGATTGGAAGAAGAAGGAGAAGAGGAGGACGTTGGAAAAAAAACCGAATGAAGAGAGGATTAGTATACGGGGGTAGAGAAGGGATAACAGTGGGGGGTGGCATCGTGTGTGCGAGCGAGAAAATGGGAAAATGCTGCTGATGCTATCCCCCTCTTTTTGTTTCGATTATCTTTCCGAAGGGTTTAGGTAGGTTTTAGCGGGTTTTAGGTAAAGTTTCAAAAAAATTTTAAAGACTTACTTTTTTTGAATTTTCCGCATTTTTTGGGTATTTTAGCATTTCCTGACCGGATATAGGTTTTCTTAGAAGCTTTTTGCCTTTAAATCCTTAATTTTAGCTATTTTCCCGCCACACTTCAATTTTTGAAAAATTTGAATTTTTTGATCAACCCCATGGGTTACCCGCCAAAAAATTTTTGGTTAAAATCAGTTTTCCCGATCTTTTTTATCACCAAGATTTCAGTTTTAGGCCTTTTCAGACGCTTCCAAACATTTTCCCGCCATTCTATAAATTTTCAAAAAATTCAAATTTTTTTTGACCTACCACATGGGTTTCGCGCCAAAAAATTATTTTTGATAAAATAAGTTTTTCTGATCATTTTTATCACCAAGTTCTAAGTTTTAGCCATCTTTAGACGCTTCCGCTCAATTCTATGAATTTTCAAAAAATTCAATTTTTTTGACCTACCACTTGAATTTTTCGCGCCAAAAATTTTTTTTCGAAAAATTTCAAATTTCCATTTTCTCCAAACGTTCTTATCACACTCCTCCGCCCTCTTTCTTCCTTTTTTCTGACTCCGCCCATTTTTCTCACCTATCCCCCGAAATCATTGATATCCTCTCTGTCCTTGGAGCGCATTTTTTCCGATTCGTTTTCCTCCTCCAAATGAGGGAAAATGTTGCCGATTGTGTGTTCTTCTGTTTCCTTCTTCATCACGCTCTCAATGTCCATCATCATCATCATCAACCGTTTCCGAATTCGTCTCCTCCTCATCTTTCCGTGATTATTAAACAACCCACTTGAAATATATGGAGGAAGAAGGACTATTTGTATTTAATGTTTGAATCACTCACACATTTACACAGAGAGAGAGAGAGAAATCAAGGGGTCATGTACTTGATGATGAGCATTTCATAACACCGCCCGTTTTGGTCGGTATGTGTCGAAATTCACGGTTTTGGTAGTGGGGCGCGGCTCCTAGGGTTGAGATTTTTGGACTTTTGAATTTTTGAGCGTTGAAAAAGCTTTCCACGTGGATCCGCTAATTTTTAAGTTTTCGACCGAACCTCATGGCCTCCCTCAAAGTGGGACCCTAAGGTGGGACCACAAGGTTGAACCTCAAGGTGGGACCCTAGGGTGGGGCCCAAAAGTGGGACCTAGTGGTGTGGGGCCTCACTTCAGAAATTTTAAGCCTACCGTATCCCTAGACCCTCTAGATGACGAAAATAATTTTTTGGAAAAGTTTTAAACACGAAACCTTTAATTTTTTAAACTTTCGATCAACCCCTATGGCTCATGGTGGGACCTCACTCTAGAAAAATCTAGAGCCTACCGTATCCTCTTGATCAAAATTTTCCACAAAAACGAAAAGAGATCAATGTTATCTTCTATGTTTTGTTGGAAATGAGAAAATCCTCTTCCTCCCAAGACACGAAACAACAAAGAGAGGAAGAAGGCGACACACATCTGGCATCCATCCAATCAACGTTTTTAACACCACCGTCCTTCTTCTTCTTCTCAAATCTCTTGGTGAGGGAGAGAGAGAGAAGGAGGGAGGTAGTGATGATGATACTCTTATTCACGTTGATCTCCACTCACCTTCTGTCTCTCTCTCTCTCTCTCTCTCTCTATCTCCACTATCACCATACACTCTCTTTCCTCCTTTCTCTCTCTCCCATCATCGTCTTTAGTTCCATTTTCTTCTTCTTTTCAAGGAGGTTGAGAATAAGAAGAAGACCTCCTGAGAATAAGAGGAGGACCGCTCGATAACCTTGAATTCGTCCTCCTCTGTTTGTGTTTTATCTCTCTCTCTGTCTCTCTCTCGGCTTTTTCGAAGGTGATTCCGAATCATATCTGTTTCTTTTTGTCGGCTGGCTAGTAGGAGTGCGACAATTTGAATTTTGTCTTTTGGCGCGCTGAAGGCGGCGGAAAGTGCAGGTGTTGACAGATTTTTGAGTCACCACCAGAAGTTTGCCACATTGATAGCCGCTTTTCTTGCCGTCGGCTTGTCTCGTGGAGGGTACTGTATGCAATGCCACGTGGCTCACCTTTTTAGTCCTATGGTCCATGACTCGGGGTTACTGTAATTTCGAGCTTATCAAAATTCTAGATAGCCGCCATTTTCGAGAAGCGTAGAATTTTGCCACGTGGCACCACCCAAAACTCAAATTTTTGGAGTTTCCGACTCTCTGGTTTTCCACGTGGCTTTAGGGAATTTTTTCACACAGATTACACTATTTTAGAAGGAATTCTTGATATTCGCTATTTTCGAGGGCACCTCTCACATTTTAAAATTTTTCCACGTGGCACGGTCCAGAACCCAATGGGCTAACTTTTACTTTCCTCACTCCCTTTTTCTGGTTAGACAATTTTTTTATTTCTTCCTATTTTTACCGTATCCTTAATCTTATCACTCGGATTTTCACAAAAAAATTTTTTTTCAGAGCCCACCACCCGTCGGATCCCAGTCACCCTCTACCCAACCAGCTACAGTAACCCCACCCTTCCACACACCGGATACCGGACAGAAGCCTTATAAGGTAAGTGAGCAGCACTGTATCGGGAGACGATAACCCCCCCCCCCCCCCGCACATTCCCATGAGTTAAACCCCATTTGAACCCTTCACACCTGTGGTGGTGTGCCGGCCACTGCTGCCCTGCCTTGCATACGTTGAAGGAGGGGGGTCCCACAACCGGATATATGATGTGCTCAATAGAGCACGATGAAATTTGTGTTTAGCGCGAGTGGTCCTCTCTCTCTCCATATTGGTGGTGGTAGGCAGGGGCAAAGGGAAATACACACAAATCAGTGAACACATCACTAATTTTGGTGGTCCCCCTCTCCTGTGTGTTTGAGGGCTCTCGTCAATTTCCGGATATTTCGAATTTCGAGAGCACAGCAGAGTCTGAGCAAGGTATACTGTAGATGAATGAGACACGTATCCATCATTTCTCTCTGAATTTGGGCACATGCTCATCGTATTCTCAATCTAAAAATGAGCATTCGCTTGCTCAGTGTGCGCGAAATTGATAGCTTTTTTTGTTTCTTGAATCGGTTTTTTTTTTGAGAAGAAGAGGAGGATTTGGAACAAGAAATAGAGGCAGATGGCACCTTGAAAAATGACCTTTTTTGGGGAGGGAACTGGTGGCGGTTTTTGGGACGAAGGGGGACACGGGGCGACGAAAGTGGATTAAAGGGAGTAAGAGAGAAGGGAGCGACAGTGACTGATTGACATGCAAATTGCACGGTTTCTCACTTTCTATCTACTACTACTGTGTTCGAGGAGGAGAAGTAGGGAGCCGACAACATGTATTTTTTTTTGGTTTTGGTTTTGGGAAGGTTGGCTACGGATAAGGAGGCTACAGGGGAGGGACCAGGCTAGCAGAAGTTTAGCTAGGTTTTTCTTCTAGCTGACATTATTTTCGGACGTTCACAGACTTTCTGTAGGTGTGCCGAGGTGTGCCGAGGTGTGCCGAAGTGTGCCGTGGTGTGCCGAGGTGTGCCGAGGTATGCTCTGGTATGCCGAGGTGTGCCGAGGTGTGCCGAGGTATGCCGAGGTATGCCGAAGTGTGCCGAACCACGTACCGAACGATAGGCTCACCTGCTATTTTTTTCAGAAATTTTTTGAAGCGACTAGAGACTTAGCCTTGGTGACCTGACCCGGCTAGATTTTTGAGGGTACCATACCCGGGGTCCCAAAGCCTTTGAAACTGTGACCCTAAAAAAGACCTAGACTTTTGGTACCCTCGATTTTCAGAACATCCCACTCAAAAAAACCCCTCTTGTCTGTTATTCTAGACACGAACAAAGCCGTCCCTCTCCTTTACCACCACCACCCTTCCTTCCCATCTGTGAATGATAATTCAATGATTCCTCGCCTCCTCCTCCCAACGCTCGTCGCCATCCATTCTTTCGAAAATTGGCATTGTTGTGATGGGCTTTATCCTCATCCCTCTCCTCCTCCTTCTCTTTCTTCTTCTTTTTCAAGCCATCCCCCCGCCAAACACCCTTCCCTTCTCCCCCTTCACTTTCACACTTACTCACCAGAAGCCTATTATCTTTTCGGGTGGATAGTTCGGGGGATTTTTGGTTATCCGGGACTAGGGTGACTTGCCACGTGGCACTAGGAGACCCTTACTGGAGGGGTACCTTAGGCTTAGGCCTAACCCTTACTTTGGGGTCCTATATCTAACCTGGCTATCATGTGGCACCAAAAGAGCACATGTTTTGAAGGCCTCTTTGCGGCTGGGTTTGCAGGGCTCGCCACGTGGCATTAGGAGACCCTTACCGGGGGGTACCTTAGGCCTAGGCCTAACCCTGATTTTAGAGTTCTATGTCTAACCGGCTATCACATGGCTCCGAAAAAGCTCATTATTTGAACCTGAACCCCCCCCCCCCCTCTCTCAGGTTCAAATGTGGGATTTGCCACGTGGCTAAAAGGAGCACGGGAAAAAGAACCCTCATTCATACCGTAAATTCTTCAGGTCTAGGCCTAGACTCATATGACGTGTCACCGTCACGGCTATCACGTGGGGCACAGCTTCTTCTCTCGTCGGGCACATGTTTTGAATGAAAAAGGGCCCTAGCCTTAGAGCCCTCTGTCCCATCCTCCCTTCTTCCGACTGACTGATTTGATATCTTCCCCCCCCTTCTCCTCCCCCCCCCATCCTCCCGGACGGCTAACCACAAGCAATTCCGACTATGCTCATTCTCTCTGTGTGTATGTCCGGCCCATATGGCACACACACACACACGTCTCTCTCTCTCTCTCGCATCTTTTGCAGAGCACCTTCTCTCCATCTTTTATCTTTTTCCATCCCCCCTTCCCTCGTCTTCTTTCTGAATTCATCTTCAACCCCGATGTTAATTGCCAACAGACCTCCCCGGCGGCGGCTCTTTTGATTCCCTCTGATATAAGGGCAGTTTGGGTGTTTTTTTTGGATTTTTGGAAATACCTGTAGGGTCTAGGGGCTCTAGGCTTCCTAGGTGATACTGAATTTTTTAAAGCTCATTCTTAAGCTGAGCAATACGGTTCAACCACCCCTGATAATAGAAGCCCCGCCCCCTTATCACCGCTGATTGGGTTGCTAACGGCAGGCGCAGGTGTGCAAAGAGAGAGGCGTAGAGAAGACAGAGATGATAGCAGGTGATAAAACGGGTGGGCGGAGTCTCGCGCGCTGATTGGCGCCAGTTCATGAAGGTAGTGATAAGGCGGATAGGTTCGGGATTTTTTGCCACGTGGCACCTCGAATTTTTAGATTTTAAGTCAAGAAGGGCGGTTTTTAACTAGTTAATTAGGCTAATTTTCACCTGAACTTCCGGATTTCCGGGTGTCACGGTTCCTGCCATGTGGTGTCAGCTTGCCACGTGGCATCTCGAACTTTCAGATTTTAAGTCGAGAAAAGCGCTTTCTGATTAGTCAATTAGGCTAATTTCGACCTGAACCTTCGGATTTCCGGGTGTCAGGGCTTTTGCCACGTGGCACCCGCTTCCCTCAATTTCTAACACGGACATTTTGCTCTTCTCGTGTGTGTGCTCCCCCCTATCCAGCCACCGCCGCCAGGGGCCGAAAGGGCCGCCCCGATATTCCATATCTCGCATTGTTGTCATTTCTCCCATGCCTATATCAAATTTCCCTAGCCCCCCCCCCCCTAGCCCCTGGCTCTCCGCCTATTCCTGTGTTCTTTCTCTCTTTCTCGCCCCTCTTGGCTCCTCTCTCTCTCTCTTTATCCTTTGCTCCTAACATAGAGACTCTCATCTCTTGTCATTTTCATTTTCAACACAAAAAAGTATCCACTAGGTAGTAGTGGGATGACGAAGGGAGAGAGAGAGAGAGAGATGGCGGCGTTGCTAGGCAAACGGTAGCCGATGGAAACCATCTCTAGAAACTTTTTCTGGTGTTTCTCGCGCAGAACACTACTTTACAACTATGGAGCGCCCCCAGGTTGGGCGTTGCCACGTGGCATACTCACTCAGGCTAAGGCTTCAAGATAATGTTCAGGTTAGGGTTTGGCCTAAGGTTTAGGGTCTGGATTAAACCTAATCCTAAACTCTAGAGTAAGCATCAGTACCCTCTAAGCCTACCTCCGCTGCCACGTGGCATACTCGCTGAAGGGTTCAGGCCTAGGTTCAGGCCTAGGTTCGGACTGAGGTTAGGGATAATTTTCAGGCTAGAGTTTTGGCTGAGGTTTAGGGTCAGGCTTAAGCCTAAGCATTAGATTTACACGTCCAGGTAGATCTTGGGAGTTGCCACGTGGCATACTCGATAGGGTGAAGTTCAGACCAAGGTTCAAGCTAGGTTTCGAGCTAAGGTCCAGGGTCAGGATTAAGTCTAGGCTCTACTTACCCTCTCAGCCCCTATTGTAGCGATCTCTGACGCCACGTGGCATCCACTTCTTAGCCCTACCTATCGTTCTTGCCACGTGGCAAGTTTCGAGAACCTAGAATTAGAGGTGTCTAGACTGCCTCGGAAACCTGATATTTTGGATTTTTGATTTTGCCACGTGTCCGGATTTTTCTAGGCTAACTGCTCATAACCCTAGATACCAAAAAGCGCGCCACGTGGCAAAGTTGTATTCTGTATCTTGTACCGAGCACTTTGTCGGGAGGGGATGGTTGCTAAGAGTCACCAATGGATACTTCTCTCCGTCTTCTCCTTGGTTTTCTCGTCGCCGCCAATGAAATATCTGTCAACAGAAGAAGACTGTCTCTTTTGACTCTACCTCCTCCTTCTCCTCGTGGAGGTGCCTCTTGATTTCGCCCGCTATCTCGCAGATAACAATGGCACCCGCCCTCTCTCTCTCTCTCTCTCTGTCCGAGTAGGGGCAATTATGGGCAAAAGAGAGAAACGACATGTTATTCGCCAATGTTTTTCCTCCTTTTTTGACATCATTGTTGTCCTCTATCTCTCTGATACTCTCTCTTACTCTAGCCCCTCCCCCCGTATTTGAATTTATGGGATCACTTGAAATCTTGAAAAGTTGGATTTTGCGAGATAGCTCAGCGGGGAGTAGAGATAGAGGAAAGTGGTCAACTAGAAAAATGTAGAGCGTTTTAAGCTGAGCAAGTTATCAGTTGACAAGTTTTTGATAGGGTCTATGGGAACGGAGATAGCGCACCTAGAAGCTAAAGGATCTGAGATTTTGAATTTTTTTTGGATTTTTTGAAAATCCAAAAATCCAAAAATTCAAATACCTATCCGATAATTTGTTTTGCCTCCTCTAAATGATATCCTTTCCATTTCCTCCGCCAAAAAGACAATTAGCTGTGTTCTCTCTCTCTTCTGTCGGCAGCAGGAGGGGTCCTCTGGGCAATAGATCAAAACGAAATGATAATGGTCTCTCTCTCTCTCTGTCTTTCTCTCTTTCCCTCAGATAATTACCATAATTATCTTTGTGTGTGAGCACACCCTCCTTCGCTCCGCCCGTCTCCATCCATCCATTCATTTCTCACTATCTCTTATATATTTTGAAGTCCTTTTCTTTCTCCTCCTCCTCTCTCTGCTTCAGAAGAATGAGAGAGAGAGCCCAACAACATCTCATCAACTGATATGCATCGCTCTCGGTGCTTAGAAGACGTCTCTCTCTATGTCTCTCGCCGCTAGACCCTTCGTCTTCAGTGGTCCCTTCTATGTTATCTCTGCGTCTCTGGCGCCCGTGTCTCTCTCTCCCTCCTCCTCCCTCTTTCCCTCTATCTGAATCACTATCAGAAGACGTGTGTGCATGTGTGCCAGCCAGGGAAGGGACCTTCGTAGGTCTTATTTGTTCTCCTTCTCTCTCTCTCTCTCTCTCTTGCTTCTTTTTCTCATATATATATGGCATCATCATCAATTTTCAATCATTTCATTTCACCCCTCTAACCAGCCCCCCATCATCATCCGTTTTCCTGAATTTTTCTTGAGTCCTCCGGGGGCTATATTAATTTTCTTGTCTTCTTCTTCTTCTTCATTTTCTCCCCCATAGCCTCTAACCTCCTGACCGACCCTCGGCGTTTCACGCCTGTTTTGTGTGTGTGTGTCTGCCCCCTGGCATTTCGTAATCATTTCGGGAGGACATACCGGGGTTCAGAGGGATTTTTTTTTCTAATTTCTGGCCGGAAAACTGAGTTTTTTGGTTTTTTGAGGTAAAATTGTGGTTTTGAGACTATAATAAATCTGAACAGCTCGGGAACTTTCTTCTTCAAAATGGGGGTTTTTTTTAAAGATTTTTCGAGGGGTTTTTCGGATCGATTTTTAATTTTGGTCCGAATAATTTAAGATTTTTTCATTGACTTTTTTGGCTAATTCTGACCTGATTGGGTAGAAATTAGCCCAATTTGAAGCTATTTTCCGGTTTAATTGGGCCTATTTTAAGCTTACCACACATATTTTAAGCCTTGTACCCACCTTGTACTGACATAGGGTTCAGGATTTTTTTTGGGCGGGTTCCTTCTAATTTTTAGTTATTTAGGCTTATTCCGCTATCCCCACAACTTTTCTATGGTAATTTCGATTTTCAAACGCGTTTTTTCCGGTTACTGTAGGCCTATAGGCTTAGGTATACCTCAGACCTATCACCGACCCCGAAGAAGCGATTTGGCTTATCATGAGGTTTTGGATGACAGGTCCAGACGATTGAGCTCTGATTTTTCTACTGATCACTTTATAAGTGTATTACCTTCTAGAACAGAGTTCCCTTTGAACACAAGACAAGTTATGTTGTCCCCTCCTGATAATTTGACACACTCTCTACGTCACCTACCCTGTCCCCACCATCTAAATTGGAGGGGGGCACCCCACTGTGATGATTTCTTTCTCTCACCAATAACTTGTGACACACACTGACAATTTGCCCCCCCCCCCCCCCTTGTTCCTTTCGTCGTCCCATGTGTCCCGCAACACAATAGAGAGTTCCCTTGGTAACCCTCCACTTTCATTGATAGAATATTCAATGGTCCATTCTACTAACAGCTTCTCTCTTTTCCTCTCCACAACACTCCGTACCACTTGACAAAGGTCCACACCACCACGTCCATTATCTCTGTGAGCTCCCCCCTCCCGTTTTCCAAATACGCGCTCCCCTAAGGTGAGTAGTCGTCGTCGAAAAAAGTGGGCGGAGCTTATCGGGAGGGGGCAGGCTTCCGGCATATACCTTTGCCCCCGCCCCAGCTGCCTTTTCTCCTCTCCTTGTCTCTCACTCACTGTCTCTCTGTCTCACTGTTTTGGGTGGTGTTGGGTGGTGTTGGTTGGGTGAGTGTGGTGCGGTAGAGAGGAGATCTATTGTTTGGGTTGGTTGGACTCCCCCCTTTATCTTCTCTTTTTTCCCAGGAGTTCAGGTAGTGTATGTGGACTCCTAGAATAGTCAGCTTTTGACACTTCTTTCCCATATTTAATAGCCCTCACCATAAAACTAGATTATTGCACTTATATCATAAAATCTGATTATCCATCGTAAAAAATGTCGCGCGAGACTTTTATATGGGCTCTAAAATGGGAGGCTCCCCATGATTAGGGGTTCTACGATCTTATTGTTTTGATAATGGTTCGGGGTCCCAATTTTTCTACTCAAGGTACCGTACCCGACTTTTTTGATACTGTCCTTGGGGGTATATGGGCTCTTAAAGGGACACGACCCTACTCTTCTGATTAGGGGTTTCTAGGTTATTGTTGTTGCTCTTTAGGCCTTGATTAAACCTACTTTTTGATAGCAGAACCGAGTTCTAGGGTACCCCATCCCTCTACCCCTATGACTTTTTTGATACCGTCCTTGGAGGTGGGGGACGATATCCATGTCAATTCCGCATTCCCTCCTCCTCCTTTTCTCTCATCGATTATCATCGATAATCTTTGCTTGTTGTATTCCTTCCCTCTCTTGTCCCTCCGAATAACGAATATAAAAGATTTGAATCTCCCCTCTTTCCCCATTTTGGGCGATCGTGCGCAACTGATTCCCAGTGTTAACACACACGCGTGTTAGGAGGCGAGGCGGCGAAGAGAGGGAAAAAGTTGAGAAGACAACGACGAAGACGACCATGTCGTTTGACAGAAGAAGATCGCAATCAGCTCCTCTGATCAGCCCGGCACCGAATCGATAAGCCTCCCTCTCATTGCATCTCTTCCCAAATAGTCAGTCACACTATCTGTTTTTCCATCTTTACACGACATTCCTTTGTTCGTAAGTCATTTACCCCTTCAATCTTCTTCGCCTTCTTCTCCCCATCACCTATGTTGTTAGCGTCGTCGGCAGTTGGACTCCACGTTGTCATCATCATAATTAGTATGTCACAGCCATCTGCTCTTTCGATATGCCTTACAGTAATCTGTCTGTGCAGTCGACCATGTCGATTAGTCATCTCTTGCACACTAATCGGTCTGTGTCAGAGAGAGAGAGAGAGCAGATCTGATTTTTATGGGGCTATTCACGCCGTGGTAAAAAAAAGGAAAAAATACCGAAAAATAGGAAAAAATCCTATAAAAATGGAAAAAATCCTATTTTTCGGTATTTTTTCCTTTTTTCCTTTTTTCCCACGGCGTGAATAGCCCCATTAATTTGGTGTCCCATCTCTATGCCATTCTGTTATTGGCTTTTTTTTCTGTCCCAAACCCTTTTTTCTGTTTTCTCAATCGATTTTTATTTTTTTTGACCTAAAACCCTGCCTCCAAAATGTTTTTGACCTACCCCCCTCGAAAATCATCTAATCACCTCTCTACCCGATTGAGGTCAATCCTTTAGTCCCCAAAAGTCTATAATTGCCGTCTCCTTGCCTTTTCAAATAATCAAAAGGGGGCGGAGCCTATTTTCTCTAAGAAAAGAGCGTTCCGATTAAGCCCCGCCCCTTTCGCGCGCGCGCGCGCGCGTACGCTACGCACACACTGGGATTATCACATGTATACCAGAGTCTTCATTTATTATACCATCTTCTCTTTCACCCTATACCCCCCTCTCACCACTCGTCTTATCCCATATACACTTCATATCCCTCATTATCGATTTTTTTGCAGTGTCCACATATGTCGATCAGCATAATGACGGATCAGCAGTCGACCACCACCACCACCACCAGTAGCCCGATGAAAGAGCCGAAGCAAGAGATAGAGGAGGAGAAGCATGAGCAACAAGTGCCAGATCAGAAATGTTGTGTCGGATGTAAGCAATTGCAAATGGAAGTGTCTAAGGTAGGCTACACTTAAGGCTATAGGTAACTGATCAGCTATTTCCAGTCGATCAACGTGGTAATGCAACGAATGGATCAACTACAGAGCCGTCTCGACGAGCTCTTCAGCCAGAATGAGCAGAAACAGAAGGAAGCCTCGTCTTCCGGATCCTCTGGAAAAGTCACCCCGTCGCCATCGATCTCCCCAAAACTCGAAGTGGTTGCGAACAACGGATCCACAGCTAGAAAGCGGAAACAGAAGGAGAGAACCCCACCGACAGCCGCATCGCCTCTTCCCGACTTCTCCAACTTTGTCAACGGACTCATCTTCGATCCGATCAGTATGGCCGCTAATCAGAACGGAATGATGCAGTTGATGTCGCTGGTTCAGCAGCAACATCAGCAGCAAGAGTCGTCGTCGCCTCCCGAGGCGAAGGTTGTGAAGCTCGAGACGCCGTCCACGGCGAGCGCCGATGAATCGGATCAGAATAATTTGGAGAATATTGCCGCCGAGTCGCCGGAAATGATTGCCAGTACGCAGAATCTGATCGACGCGATCACTGCTCAGTTCTCATCGGTCGCCGGAAATACTGTCACGAATAGTCAATCGGTAGGTGATTTTGAAAGTAGATCAAAGGAAGGTACCGCCCGTAGTTTCGGAGGGTGATATATTGATGTTCTTTGTTTCTTTTGCTAACCTTTTCGTATAGATTTCGAAAATGTGGTTTGCCACGTGGCATAGGGTTAGGCTAAGTGGGTTTGAAGTTAGGCTTAGGCTTAACTTTTAGTGGGTCTGAAGTTAGGCTTAGGCTAAACTTTTTTGTGGGTCTGAAGTTAGGCTTAGGATTAACGGTAAGTGGGTCTGAACCTAGGCTTAGGCTTAACTTTTAGTGGGTTTGAAGTTAGGCTTAGGCTTAAATTCTAGGGGGTTGAAGTTAGACTCAGGTGTACCGTTTGACTTGGGCCTGACCTTAGCCTTAAGCTCCACCTGCGCTAATCAGGCTCCAAAAGTTTCTGATACCCCCCAACCCTTATCACTGCCCCCATTCCAACCAACCATCTTCCAGGTCACCTCCACCCCAGTCGCCACCGCATCCTCCTCATCCACCACCACATCGACCTCATCGTCGTCAGCCGTCCAAAAAGTGATCGAAGCGGTCGCCACACCGTCGCGTAGCAGTCAAGACGACGATACGAATCAGGATCCGTCGAACACGGTTCGATGCTCGAACTGTGCGACGGACAAGACGACAGCGTGGCGTCGGGATGCCGATGGGAAGCTCGTCTGTAATCCGTGTGGGCTGTACTATCGATTGCATAAGGTTTGTCTTGTTTATTAGTTTCTTTGGGGGAAAAAGCTGCTAATAGGGGGTTGAAGGGATAGGGAGTTGTTATCTGATGCAAATTGGAGAATGAGAAGGAGAAGGGGAAACAACCTAGTTAAGATAGCGGCAAAATGAGGGAAGAGAAGGAAGGAGATTGAAATATGAGATATGTTTGGGGCCGCTTCTCTCCCTTTTTCTTCTTCACATTTTCCCCCATTGATATCCTTGATTTTGTAGGTCATAACCCTCCCTAGAACTTTTGATCTCTTTGATCCATCAAAATTGAATTACCGTACCCCTAATTCACCTCGTTCCACACAACTCATCATCATCATCGATACAGTATCTTCCGATTCACATTCACAATTCGTTTCTTCTTCACGATCAACCATTATGTGTTGGTCTCTCTTCCATCTTCTTCCACTAACCGCCTGGATAATTAGCGTATCGTCCTCTTCTTCTTCGGAAGAGGAGACGAGTCAATGATTACCTGTAACTCGAATAGACTTCTACCGCCACCGCCGTCTTATTGTTCCATCACCATACACACACGGTGTCGTCTCACTAACAACTAGACGAAAGAGGGAATGGACAATTAGGGGAATGAAACTAGTGCAGCACGCACACACCATCTTTTGGCCCCTCTCCCGCAAACAATCTTCGTCTTCTTCTTCTTCTTTTCACCACCCCCCTGTCATCATCATCATCAAAAAGAAAGAAAAGGGGGAGGATGCCTTTATTTGGAAAAAGAATAGACTATCCATATCGGAATTCTGGAGGGTGAAGGGGATGGTTAGGGGTTCCAAGGTCTAGCCGAGGTCCCATCAGAGGTTCTAGGATCTGTCTAGGGGTTTTGAGTCAGTCTAGCCTAAAGCTAGCGCTCCCGATACCGAATGGAGCTTCCAACTTCCCAACCCTGCCGCAAGTACAGTACCTCTAAACGGCATTTCACGGTTTCCTAGGGGTGTAGGGTCAGTCTGACCAAAAGCTAGCGGTCCCGATACCGGATGGTCTGCCCAGCTCTGCCGCAGGTACAGTACCCCTAGATGCTTTTTAAAGGTTGCGATAGAAATGATCACATTGCCCAAATCAACTCGGTACTCAGTATGAGCCTACAACGTACAGTACCTCTGATACAGTATGCCTAGGTGCTTGAGCCTAGCATAGAAAGTCCATACTTAGCCCTTTAATGAAGTCTACCCTGTTCATCTCGGCTTCCAATTGATCAAAAAGTGGCCAAAGCTTGCTCAGCCTACAGTTTACCATTAGTAGAGATTTTCTAGCTTCATGTCTAACATAGATAAGGCCGAGGGTTCTGGAAGTTTCGAAAGTTCCAGAACCTATTCCGTAAACGAGGGGTCTCCTTTTCTAGCGTCCCAGGTACCCCCCTTCCTGATCCCCCCTCCTCAGGTGTCCTCGTGTCATCATCAAGTAATTATCAACCCCTACCCCCCTCAGAGCTTTCATAACCTTGATGTTTTCTCCTTCATCTTTTCCTCCTTCTCTCTAAAAGGCATAGAAGGTAGTACATCATCTAAGAGAGAGAGCGGGGAACGTCTCCTTCTTCTCAATTTGCACACGAACAATGGGTTAGAGACATACACACAAAAGATTCTTTGCGGTCTTCGCGGAGAGAGAGTAATTAGGAGGTGGAGTGGTGGTGTCCGGGGCGGAAAAGAAATATGTGTATCACATATGAAAATCAGAAAGTAGGGGGGAGTTTGGTAATTGAAGACAAAATGGACACACTTAGGGAAACAATACGTATTTTTATTAGTCGAAGGCAGAGGAACAATAGAATTAGAGGCCCGTACTGTACCAGGGGCTCTTTATTGGATTAAGAAGTTGTTGGGACGACTGGAAAGTGCTTTCCCTGTAAACAATTAGCAACTACAGTACCGTCCAAAAGGTTGTTGACGACTTTTGGTCTTTCAACTATAACTTTCTTCATAGGGTAGTAGTTATCGACTAGAAATTTATTTTCTGATTTTTTGGAAACATTTGGAATATCCGACTCAATTTATAGCCAATTTTTTTGAAAATGGTCAAATTAGGGGAAAAATATCGAGGCTTTCAATAAGTCGGGGTGGTTAGGGTGTAGACTCTGGAAATAGCCGGGATTTTTGAGAAAATCGAAGAAATTTCAGATAAATCGGGGTGAAAATCGAAGAAATAAGGGCCCCATTTAATTAATCCAAGGTCCCCTTAAAAAGGCAAAAAGATTCCGCCCCAGCGGGGTTTGAACCCGTGACCTTGTGAACGCCGGATAGGTGTGGTTTTTCGGATTTTTTGTCTAGATTCTGAATTTCTATAAGAAAAACGCTAGAAATCAAGATTTTTTCGAAAATTAGAAAAATTCGCAAAATTTCAACAATTCAAGACCAAGTGTCAAAAAGTCAACAACCTTTTGGACAGTACTGTTCATATGAAAGAGAAATCTAGTTCAAAACCCAGGAATCGTATTCTAGGAATCTGAAAACCGTCATACGGATGTCTCTTACAGCCCACTAACCCTACCCTTAATTTCAGGTTCGCCGCCCAATCGAAATGCGCAAAAACCACATCCAACAACGTTATCGTCGCAAGAACAAGGACAAGGACGTGGTGGCGAGCTTCTCCGATCCGGCGCTCTTCAATCAACTTCTGAATCAGATGCCGTCGATGACGACGGGCGGTTCGAACGCTAATGGAGGCGGCTCATCGGCCAACCAGGCTCTCAGCTTTTTGGAGCAAATCACTCAATTCACGCAGGCTCATGAGCTCATGAATAGCAGTGCCACTTTTTAATTTTTTTTTCTTTTTTTTGAATCTTCGAGTTTTTTTCTCCCCCCTAATTGCCCTTATATTTCAGTATAATCTAATGATAATAATGATAATTCTTCCCTTTTCCCCCTAATGCCCTTGTATTAGAGGTCTCCCGCGTGTCTCTCTCTCTTTGTGAGCTTTACCAAATCATATTATGCAAGCCACGCCCCTTTTAATAATAAGCCACGCCCCCTTATTCCGACTCCTCCTCTCACATCTTCGCATGGTTGTGTTCATTCATTTTCACTTCTTCTTCTTCTGATTCATTTTGCATTTTCCATCTCTTCTCTTGAGAATCTCAAATCGTTCTTCTTTCCCCTAATCATCAGTATTTCTTGAATTTTCCTCCCACAAAATTTTTGTTTTTGACGGATAAAAGTATCTCATTTTCATTTCTCTCTCTCTTGAATCCGTCTCTCTCTCTCTCTCCGTCTCTCTCTCTCTCTCTCTCTCCCTCGTTTCCACTTTTACCACGTCACGTGTGATTTACAGATGACGTCGGAGGAGCAGAACGAGGAGATGCAGAAGTTGGTGAAAGAGGAAGAGATGGTGGAGGCGGAAGAAGGGGCGGAGCTTCTTCCATGCGGTGGATGCGTTCAATTGCACAAGGAAATTCGACAGGTGCTCTTTGGGGTTTATCAGTATGAGAAAAAGAGAGAGAGAGAGAGAGAGAGAGAGAGAGAGAGAGAGAGAGTGAGAGAGAGACGGAGAAAAGATAGAAAAGCGAAACCCCTTATCAGGGTGATATGAGATTAACAAATAAATATGTAATCACGTGAGAAATTATTAGCTTTCCGAGGGCTTAACCTACCCCCCGTTGCCAAGGGAGATATGGTCAAGTGATAAGAGATTTTTTGAGAGAGACGAAGCTGAGCAATTTTCTAGTTTGGGCAGCATAGATTTAGTTTTTTGAATTGTGATCCTAGCTTAGGGCTTCCTGGGCTCTGGGGTATGCCACGTGGCAAGCCCTTAAGGTGATAGGGAAGATCAAAGCCAAAATTATAGCTCTAAAGTTTGAAAAAAAACTTTTTTGACTTATAAGAGCCTTGTGATCCTAGCTTACGGCTTCCTCGGCTCTGGGGTACGCCACGTGGCAAGCCCTTAAGGTGATAGGCTTGCGCGGCAGATCAAAATTAAAATTTTAGGTCTACAAATTGGAAAAAAAAATTGTTGACCTATAATATAGCCTTTTGATGCTTCCTGGGCTCTCCTTGGCACCTGCTATCTGGGGTATGCCACGTGGCAAGGTGACGGGCAGAGTGGTAGATCAAAATAAAAATTATAGGTCTAAAATTTGAAAAAACATTTTTTTTGACTTATTACAGCCTGGTGATCCTAGCTTATCTTACGGCTTCCTGGGGGTATGCCACGTGGCGAGCCCTTAAGGTGATGCGCGGTAGATCAAAATTAAAATTATCGGTCTACCACTGGAAAAAATTTTTTTTGACTCATGACATGCTTGTGATCCTAGCTTTGCTCAGGGCTTCCTGTGCTCTGGAGTGTGCCACGTGGCAGACCCTTAAGGGTCTGCGCGGTAGATCAAAATTAAAATTATAGGTCTATCATTTGAAAAAAAATTTTTTACTTATGACATCCTTGTGATCCTAGCTTACGGCTTAAAAGGCTCTGGGGTATGCCACGTGGCAGACCCTTAAGGTGATGGGCCTGCGCGGTAGATCAAAATTAAAATTATAGCCTATAATTTATAGGTTTACAATTTTTTTAAAAACCGCAAGTTTCCAGGACGTGAATCGAGCTATGAACCGAATCGAAACGGTCTGTGAGCGTCTTGAAGCGTTGATCGTCGAGAAGGAGAAGCTGAATCTGGAACAAATGTCCGAGAGTGGAAGTGAGGGAAAGGTTAGGATTTTTCAGAGACCTAGCAGAACATTGATCTATATATAATGATATAGGCTATATTTTTTTAGAATTGATTTCAGAATTAGCATTCAGAATTCCGAATTAGCCGGAAATTAACATTGCCTATATTTTTTTAGTCAACCTTTCTTTAAATATCCACTCCCAAACCCCATATATTCCAGTATGTGCCCTCCCCGTCTGGATCCCGTGAATCGCCGGTGCTCAATGGGAAACCCCCTTCAAATGGAGGATCCAGGAAACGAAAACCGACCAAAGAGAGTGTTAACCGTCTATTTGATCATGAGAATGGGTCCCCAGTTGAGAAGAGACAAGTTCCGACGCCAGTGCAGACAAGATCGCCATTCGAGTTGAACGGATTCAATGGTTTTGTTTGTGAGTTTTTTGGCGTGTTAGAAAAGAAGATATGGGAAAGTGATCAGCTACAAAGTTGTAGAGCGTTTTATGCTGAGCAACTTTGTAGTTGACCACCTTTTGATATCTTAAAAGATAGCTGAGATATATCTATTTCAGTCGACCCAATGGCAAACCCGCAGAACATGATGCAGCTTCTTAATCTGGTCCAACAGCAGCAATCCCAGCAAGTCGTCGTTCAACAGAAGGCACCCAGGGTTGAAGAAGAAGTAAAACAGGAAGAGAATCCTCAGACGCCCCCGGAACAGAATATTCTCGATCAGATTGCTGCTCAGTTTAATGGGGTAGGTATTGGAGTCAACTGATGGATTGCTCAGCATTAAAGGAGGACTGAAGTGGATTTCAATAATTTGTATATAGATGTAGTTTTTGATTCTGAACACTTTTTCTGTTGACAACTTTCTCTGAAAATGGCTCTAAATGCCTTAAAAACCAGGTTTTTATTGGGATGGAAGAGTTTTTGAAACTTCGGCCACGGGGTTTTGGGGCGTCCCAGTGGCTATTTTTCTCATTTTTTTGAAGTTTTATGTTTTTATTGAATATATATTCTCATTAACTTCGAAAAAATGAGAAAAACAGCCACTGGGGCGGTCCACGTGGCCGAGGTTGCAAAAACTCTTCCACCATAATCCCCCATTTCAAACCGATTTTTAAGGCATTTAGAGGCATTTTCAGAGAAAGTTGTCAACAGAAAAAGTGTTCAGAATTAAAAACTACATCTAATGACAAATTATTGAATTCCATTTCAGTCCTCCTGATTAATTGCTCAGCATAAAAGAAAACATTTCAGAACGCTCCCTCGCCTACCGTCGCGGCCTCTACCGCCGGTAGTTCTGAAGACGATTCGTCTAGTTCTGGAGTCTCCAGATGCTCGAATTGCTCGACGACAAAAACGACTGCCTGGAGACGGGATATGGACGGAAAATTGGTGTGCAATGCTTGCGGACTCTACTATCGTCTTCATCGGGTGAGTAGGTCTCTAATAGAGGGGCATGACATCAAAAAACAACCTTGGATCCTCCTCAATCAAGTATCGGTAACCCCCTATACTCATCTCTTCTTCATCCTGACATGACTCCATTTCAAAAGATAATTAGTTAGATTGGCGGGCACGCACATCGTCCACACGATTACCTGTCCTACTCTCTTAAGAAATGCGCATATTCTGTGAGTGTGTGGTTTTTGCGAAAGGTCGTTTCGACTAATTATCGATGAAAAGAAGGAAGATGGAGAAGAAGAGGGAATTGAATTCGGATTGACACGGTTCGAAGGAAAAAAAGAAGAGAGAAGGGGGGATGAGTTAACACTTTTGGTGAGAGAAGAGGGGTTCATTTTCATAAAGTTGGTATAGGTGTGCCTATTAGACGCCTAAGGCTGAGCAGCCATACATATTGGGACCTGTTTGCCTTCCTTTTGAGGACTGGGACCGTTAAATGACTAAGCACTTATCAGAAACTACCGTAGAACCTTGCCCCCCAGTCACCTAATTTTAGCAGCATTTATCTCGATTCCCAATAAAGATATTGAAAAGTGATCAACTAACAAAATGTTGCTCAGATTAATAAAAACATTTTATTAGTTGACACCTTTTCATTATTTTTATTGAGAACAGAGATACATGCTGCTAAAGTTAAATAACGGTTATTAGAGGTTTTACTGTATGTAGTTCTTATAGGAGGACTGAACTGGAGTCAATTATCCGAATTTAGATGTAGTTTTAAATTCTGAACATTTTTTCTGTTGACAACTTTCTCTGAAAATGCCTCTAAATGCCTTAAAATCGGTTTTTATACGGATGGAAGAGTTTTTTCGTAACCTCGGCCACAGGGTTTTAGACCGCCCCAGTGGCTATTTTTCTTTTTTCTTCGAAGTTTTATGCTTTTATTGAATATAATCTCTAATCGAAAAACTAAAAACTTCGAAAAAAAGAGAAAAAACCACTGAGGCGGTCCCCGTGGCCGAGGTTTCGAAAAACTCTTCCATTCCAATAAAAACCCGGTTTTTAAGGCATTCAGAGGCATTTTTAGAGAAAGTTGTCAACAGAAAAAATGTTCAGAATTCAAAACTACATATAAATAAAATATTTTGAGCCCTCTTGCTAAACCTCATTTTTCAGACACACCGCCCGGTGCACATGAGAAAAGACTTCATTCAGCAGAGATTCCGTCGGAAGATTAAGGACGAGGAGATTGTAAGCACTACTTGCCTTTTCTTCCCCCCATAGAGACCCTTTTCAGCCAGCCACAAGCCAAGCTGCCGTGTTCAGTCAACTGCTCGGCGGACTTCCCAACATGCAGAATTCCAACGGAGGCCCCAATCCCCTTGCCATTCTGGAGCATCTGAATCAGCTGAATCAGAGTTTGGAGCGCGCTTCTCCCAATTGATTTTTCAAATTCGAATTATTTCATTATCCGTGTGCATTTTATCCCTTCTCCTCCATTTCTTCTCCCAATTCTCTTCCCACCCCCCATCTGTGAGCTTTACCATCAGTTTTCTATTCTAAAAATCAATACTACAAACTACATTCGTATTTCAATAACAGATCCTCATTTTCATTTCGCATAAGCATTAAGAAAACAAACAGTATTTATCTAATATTTAGAAGTGCAGGTTGTTCTCATTTCATCTCCATTCTCGTTTTCCATATTTTTCTTTTCTCTTTTTGATGAAACTACTGTCGATTTTTGCAATTTTTTGAAGCAATAAACAATTATTTTTGATGAATTTAGATGGGTGATAGCAGGGAATAGTTGGATTTCTAGTTGAAATACCGCAAAATTGAGTTTTTGAAAAAATTCTTTAGAAAACCAGATTTTGGTAAAAATTTAATAATTTTTTTGCTTTAATTCATCAATTTAGTTTTTTAAAGTTCATTTTTCACTCTGAAACTCAACATTTTGAGGCTTTTTTAATTAAAAATCGTTTTATTCCGTAAAAAAAAAGATTCCTAAATGCACATTAGCAAGTGCGCCCCATCGCACTACTCCGTGTACTCCTCTCGGACGACTAGCAATACACGTTGCTCTTCCATTTTCAGCTCTTTTCAGCTTTAAAAACCAATTTTCTGATTTAAAACCAAGATATTTATTTGCAGATGAACACTCAAATTTGCGTGCGAAGCTTGCTGACGAGCTGCTCGAAAATTGTAACATCAGGTGAGCGTTTTCTCTTTTTTAAATAGAAAATTACTTCATTCGAGTTCTAGACCTTTATTTAGTTATTCAAATAGGATTTTAAATAGAAAATAACTTGATACTTGAAATAGAAATATTAAAATCAATATGAAAACTCAAAAAAATGTTTTGCAGAGCGCAACAACGCGTGGCGAGCAAGTCTGGGTAAAATCAGTCGCCGAGACTATCTTCACAGATATCAGGTCAAACTGATCAGACCCGACGGTTCGACGATCATGGTACCGGCCAGCGAACCCAGACAGGTAAGATTTTCATTGAAGAAAAATTAAATTTTCGAGAAATTCACCTTCCTCACTTAAATTTCTGCTAAAAAAGCGTTTGGCCTTAAAAACCTTTATTTCTGATCTAAAACCTGAATTTTCAGACATTTCAATCAGCAGTCGATCTGAAACAACTGAGCGAAGATGAGCGACGACAGCGGCTGGCGGCCCGTAAACCGAAGGCGAAGGTCGCAAAAACGGTATGAAATTTCTCAAATTTCAACCAACAATCGAATATTTTCAGGAAGTAATCGATGACACGTTCGACGAGAGCGAATACATGAAATTCTGGTCGGCGCCCGGACAAGAATCTCAGAAAGCAAACCAGAAAAAATAACGATTTTGTAGATTTCATTGAGAATAGCTAGTTTTCCCCGTTTTTTCGTTGTTTTTGTCTCATAAATCAATTGTTTTTTTTTGGATTTTCATTCGTTTTTACGCGTTTTTTTCGCAATTTTATATGATTTTTGGTGTTTTTTGAGTTGTAATCCAGGAATTTCAGAAGATGACCACTCCAAAATACTCAATTATCCTGCCGACGTTCAACGAAAAGGACAACTTGCCGATTTGCATTTGGCTTATTGAAAAATACCTCAATGAACTGCCCTACGAGGTGATTTTGATAGGAAATTGTAAAAAACTCATTTTTCAAATATTCCAGGTGATAATCGTCGACGACGCTTCTCCAGATGGCACCCAAGAAGTGGCGACACGTCTTCAAACCGAATATGGAGCAGACAAGATTCAGATTCGTCCACGTTCCGGGAAACTCGGTCTCGGCACCGCCTACAAGCACGGTCTGTCGTTTGCCAAGGGTGATTTCATCATTCTGATGGACGCCGACTTGTCACATCATCCGAAATTCATTCCGGAAATGGTGGCTCTTCAACAGAAATACAAACTCGACATTGTCACAGGAACACGATATGCGAATGGGGGCGGAGTCAGTGGATGGGATCTGAAGCGAAAGACGATCAGTAAAGGAGCCAATTTCTTGGCTCAATTCCTTCTGAATCCCGGAGTTTCTGATTTAACAGGATCGTTTCGGCTGTATAAAAAGGAGATTCTGGCGAAGTTGATCAATGAGAGCGTCAGCAAGGGATACGTTTTTCAGGTAGAGAAATCCGTTTTTTTCCTTAAAATGGTTTTTCAGATGGAAATGATGTTCCGCGCGAAAAAGTCCGGCTACCGAATCGGCGAGGTTCCCATCACGTTCGTCGATCGTTTCTTCGGCGAATCGAAACTCGGAAGTCAGGAGATCGTCGACTACGCCAAAGGGCTTCTCTATCTTTTCGCTTTCGTTTGGTGATAATATTCTGTGATGATTCATTTTCATTTTGGGAAGATTACTGTAGAAGATTCCTGTAATATCAGAGGACGGATTGCTTCATTGTACTTTTAAATTTAAATTTAATTTATTATAAATCGCGTGGATTGATTCTCTTCTTTCCCCGGTAAATTCATTTTAGCATTTTTACTAGACAGAAATATAATTTTTCGATTCATAAGCACAAATTTCCGATTTCAGTTTCGATCGGAAATTCATGTGAGTTTTAGGATAGTTCTAGGATGGGGTAGATAAATTGATTTGCAGACATATGAACTATTTAAGTATATTCCGGCTACTGATCGAAGTCATTTCTCCTTTTCTTTTCTTCTGGATCCTCCTTTTCCAATGTGCATCGAAAAATCAGAGTAGTAGAGGATCAAGTACAAGTACAACAGGGTCAAAGAGACAGAAACAGGCGAGAAAAGTGTTTAAGGGGACTCCAGGCATAATGAAAACCGGTACCTCCAAAGAAAAAGACAGAAGCAATGATAAAAAGGTGTGTTTTAGAAGAGCATAAGAGCAAAGTGTCAAAATCTAGAGCATTTTAAGCTGAGCAACTTTTCGATATCTCTATTCCCCAGTTTCAGTCGGATAATCCATCGAAACCCGAATCAAAAGAGGCGGAGACTCCACGTGAGACCCCAGTGGAGAGAACTGCAATGACACCTGTGAAGAAGAAGTCGAAGAGAGGGGGAAAGAAGGCACCGAAAACAGCGAATAAAAAGACGGAAAGGTCGGCGGAGAAAACGGTGGATCCTACGCAGGATTTGGAGGTAGTACGGTACTAGGGGGAGAGGAGCAAAGGGGATGATAAAAATGAGCGTGGCTTGAAAAATGCCCCTTTTTCACCGTGATTAGGTCTAATTAGGAGTTGGAGGTAGCATACTGTAGGGGCCTATCTGGAACGGAGAAAAAGGGGGCGTGGCTTGAAAATAGCTGAAAAATAAGACGGCTTCAAGCCAAAATTTATAAAAGTAGGTCTAAAAATATTAAAATTATTTTTTTCAGCGCGTTTTTACCTATTTTTCCCGAAAGTTTTAAATAACGAAATTGCAGATTTCATCCGAAAATCGGGAAAAATTGGTGAAAAAGCGCTGAAAAAAATTAACTAAATATTTGTAGACCTGTTTTTATAAACTTTGTCGGAAACCGTTAAAAAAAGGGGCGTGGCTTAACTTGCAGTTTTTTTGTTTTTAAAATGGATCCATTGATCTAGAATTATTCTCTCTTTTCCAGCTCCCCGAAAACAGAACGTGTGTGACACAGGTGACTCAGGATGAAGAAGCGACGTCGAAACCCGGCAAAAGTACGTCTTCCGAGATCCCCTTCTCCATATCTATCTATATTTTCAGAGAAAGAGAAGGAGAAGAAGAAAGAAAAGGAAAAGGAAAAGACGGAAAAACAGCAGGATGAATACTTTGAAGATCAGGACGACGATGACACGTTGCGATGTGTGAAGAGTATCGAGAACTGATGACAGTTTTCGAATTGTTGATAGGATAAGGGAAAGTATATCTGAATAAGAATTTTCCCCCGATTCGCTGAGAGTTTTGTACCGTCTCTCCTGCTGATAGAGGTTTATGGTCCCAGCGATGGACGGTACCATCAGGAAGTCTAGGTTCTGCGTTTCATTATGAAGTCAAAAGCCCAGGATTAGAATTGTGGGCTCATTATCGAGAGGACCCCTGGAAAAACTTTTTTGAAGACGTTGGGATTTTTACAAAACCTCTAGATGGTTCCCACCTTCCCCTACGGCAGACTTGCCTCAGGTTCAGTAGAGCGCGTTTGCAGACTGTTGACGCCACGTGGCGGTACACTCTAGTATCCACCACCAACCGCCAAACTGTCATGGGACCTACCTGACGCTCGTCTTACCCGGCAAGCAGATCTAGGCGCATACCTAGGTAAAACTTCTATTAGCTAAGCCCTTCCCCAAGTTCATGCGCCTTTAAATCAAAACTCAAATGACTCATGCTATTTGATTTGGATGTAGTTTGGAACATGAACGCTTGCCTGGGTTAGTTTCGCCAAGTCTAGAGGTTGTGAAACACTGGGTGACTCTAAGAGTCTAGGTTCAAAATGGTGGGTAGTACCCCAAATTGGGTACTGTACTAAAATTTTGGGCGTTCTTGAACTGATAGGTTTTTGAGACACGTTCCAAGAGAACTTGACACTATGTCCTCGGGAATCTCTCTCTGAACCTTGCCCCTCTAGAGGGACCCTATAGGGACCCTATAGGGACCATACCTAGCCTGGGTATGACCCGAACATCGGATCTTTGGGTCTTGAGACTATTCGTCAATTTTTTTTTGATTCTGACACATTTTGTCTGAACATGGAACCTCTGAATTTTTGGAGCTTCATATATTTTTTTTATCTATGAGCAAGAAGCCACGCCCATTTTCTCGCCTTGTAAGTTCTCGAAGTTCCCGGGGTTCCCTTAGGGTCTCGGTAGACCAGGTTGTCTTGACCAACGGATCTCTGGATTCCGGGATTTCTAATATTTTTGAAACTGATCATTCATCTCCCTTCCACGTCATTTATCTCTTTCTCTCTCTCTCTCTCTCTCTCTCTCTCTCTCTTTCTCTATGTCAGAGTTGATCTTTCAATACATTGTGCTCACCTAATTAGAGCAGTCATCGATACGAAAAATGTGTGCCGTGTGTTGTCAATGTTGTAAACAACAACAATACCTTTTTCTGACAAGGAGAAAAAGCAGAAGTAAATATTGTTTTCCTCTTCCACTCCTCATCATCTCAAAGAAGAGGGAAAAACGGCGGATTGAGAAGTGAAGCGTACTTACTTCATATACATATAATATACTAATGAATCATATCAGCTGACAATGCGGAGACTCCGCCCACTTATTCATCTCGGGAGCCCTCTATACACTTCCAAAAGTCATATGGTGGTAGGGGGAGGAAGTAGAAATAACAAAACTGGAGGAGAGGCTTTTTAAGAGAAAATGATGTTGCGATTCGACACAAAGACTATGGAGACGTCACCGATCTACGCGCATTGGCAGCAACATTATGGTAGGTGTGCCCTTATAATAGGGAAGTCATTTTCCGCTCGATTTATAGGGGTTCATCAAGCGAGCTAAATAACTAGATCATTTTTAGAGATATCAAGAAAGTGTCAACTGATAAAATGTTGCTCATTTTAAGATGAACATTTTGTTAGTTGACAACTTTTTTGTATCTCTATTGAGAATTGAGTTAGGGCTATTTTTTCAGATAGGCTATTTTTTTTCGAATTTTTTCGAATTTTTCCGAAAATTTCAAAATTTTTAAAAAGTCAAATGTGAGATTCCAGAAGATCACCAAAACATGATGAAATGCTGTGTTATGCCAAAAATCGACCCGTATTTCGGTCTACCCAAAGAGTCGTCGCTGATCCCAAAAATGGAGCCGATGGATCCGGAGGAATGGGCAAAGACGTTCAAAGGGAACGAAGGTTTGATATAATACTTTGGGTTTTGCGTTTTTTTTTTCTTGTAGATTTCTATAAATCTGAGTTTTTTAGCTGAGAATGGCTTTTTTGGATTTTTTTCTCTATTGGAAAACATGTAAAATTTCCAGGAAAATTGCCTAGAGATAACTGAAAATTCAGAAATTTGATTTTTTCGAAATTTGTCAAAAAATTATGAAAAACCATAAAGATCTAGATTTTTCTCATTTTTTTTAGTATTCTGAATCTAGTTTCTTCACTAGAATGTCTAGAAATAGCTTTTTTCCCTCCATAAACTTAACATAATTCGGAATTTCCGAATTTTCAGAATCCCTAAGATTTTGATAATTTTCATGATAACTTTTGATTTTCCTGTCATTTTTAGTCTAAACTATATGAATTTTATCCTTTCCGATATTCCTTATCCCTCATTCTTTTTCCATTCATCCTACCACCCCTCGTTAAGCAGTCATTGTTCCAGAAAATTGGGAAGTTTTTTCTTACTCCCTCTCCTGAAGAAGGAGAAGGAGAAGGAGGAGGCGACAAAAAGTTTGTTAATTAGTTGTAAAGAAACAAAGTAGATAGCCTCCTATGCCTCGCGGTGAGTGAGAAGAGGAGGCGCTTAATGGGTCTTTTCTCAAAAACTCATATGAGAAAGAGGAGGAGAGAGAAAACAATAGTACAGAAGGCCACGTGGCTTTTTTCTGGAATTTTTCGTTTTCGATAGAATCCTTGTTTTAGAAATTATTTTAGGCAATTGGAGACCTAGATTTTTTAGAAGTAGGATTTTTGAGAAGTTTTGATCTTCTTTTCTGGAAAATCACAAATTTTGGGAAAACTTGAATTTTGAGGTTTTTGTGACCCGCTAGATGATTTTTTTGGAATTTTCAGAAAATCAGTTTTCATAGTTTTAGACCTACAAAGATCTTAACGAAAGATTTTTGAAATTGCTGCGATTGAACCGCGAATAGCACTTGCTCTTCAAGGTAGATCAAATTATTTCGAGTGGTCTCGTTATATTTGAGTAGATCAAAACCTTTGCTTTGGCGCTTTTTGAACAACTTTTGTCAATACACGGGACAAGTTTTGATCTGTAAAAACTATATGTTTTAGACTCGCTAATAAGAGAATATTCTGAATTTAAAAAAAGTTGAAAAGTTGAAAAGTTGATTTTCTCATAAAGTGGACTTTTGAAGCAACTTTCCTGAAAATAAAAAAAAAGCAATTTTCCTGAAAAAAGCAGGGTTTTCAAACCTCCTATTCTAGTACTGAATAGAGGCTATTTTGGAAAAACAATTTTCGATCTGAAAATTTGGAATTTTGAAAATTTCTCTCCTATTTTCAACAACTTTGCTCTTAATCCATCTTTCATTCCCACTTCTTCTCTCCTGCAAATTCATCCCCAATTCTCCCTCTCTCAATTGCATCCAATCGGTACTAGGCCCCGCCCACTTTGTCATCGTCATCCCTCCTCCCCCTTCTCGCTTTTCGTCAAAATCCATATAGAGGTGACAGAAGAGAGGAAAAGTGGGCGGAGCCTATTCAGATAGTGTATGTGTGTATGTGTGCATCCAAGGGCAGCCAAACGGTTGATTGCTTGTGCCCTCTCTCTCTCTCTTTTCTCAATGGAACCTCTCGCTCCAATTTGGAGAACTTACCCCTATTCCGCATATCCAACTCATCCCCAGTTTCAGTTCGGTTCGTTTTTTTCGTCATTTTTTTTTCAAAAAAAAATTTGAAATTTTTGAAACACTAAACTTTTTTTTGTTCAAGTCAAAAAATCAGATCAGGTTTATAACTGACGAAGCGCAAAGAGTTTGTTACGTGAAATGAAAAAGGACGTATGTACCTTGAGAGAGTCAAGTTTTCCCCCACGTTTCCTCAGAGGGCAGCCTAATCAGGTGGAAATGGTGTATCATTCATTAAAAAAGTGCATATTGTAAACAAGAAGTAAAGTTTGTGTCAGTAGGATAAGTCATGAGGGTTGTGTAGGCTAGAAAAGATCAGGTGAGATTAAAGAAGTCCCCGGGGGGTGAGCCAGGAGACATAATGGGAGGCAGCAAGAATTAAGGAGAGGGAGTTGATTAGTGTAAATACCATGGTAACCTTGAGAAGCAAGTGTCGGGGTTTTTCCAAAATTTTCAAGCCTAAGCCTAAGTTTCAAGCCTAAGCCTAAGCCTAAGTTTCAAGCCTAAGCCTAAGCCTAAGTTTCAAGCCTAAGTTTCAAGCCTAAGCCTAAGTGTCAAGCCTAAGCCTAAGCACGAGACCTGGCTTAAGCCTTAGCTTTGAAACGCAAGGGAAACCTAGGATGAAAGAATCAGCAAATTGAGCATAAAAGAGTGAAAACTTTCTGAAGCCTAACGCGTGGGACACGCACTTCAGGCCTAGGCTTAAGCCTGAGCGCTTGGTCGGGTATGAGCCTAACCTCAAGGGGCTGTTTTAGACCTGGAGTTTAGTTGATGAGTGGATTAGCCTAAATATCATGGAAACTTTTGAAAACAGATTCTGGGGGTTTAACAGTAAGTTTAGACCTAACTTTTGAGCCTAGTCTTCAAGCCTAAGCCTAAGAAAAGCCTAAGAATAGGCAAGAGCCCATCCAAAATGCTGAGCCGGAGTGGTTACCTAAGCCTAGAGGGGTAATGAAGCCTAAGCCTAAAACCCCGATCCTCTGAACTGATGCGGTGGTAAGACCCCTTGCCTAAGCCTAAGCCTAGGCCTATGCCTAAAAACCCCAACTCCAAGTTTCAAACTCCTCAAAAAAATCTGAACCTCTCCCAACCAACTAATCCTTCTTTCAGACCCCCTAATTTCAGATGGAAGTCATACAGGGGTCAATCAACTCGGCGGAGTGTTTGTCAACGGGCGGCCCCTTCCAGACACTATTCGTGCTCAAATCGTCGAAATGTCGAGAAGTGGAACTCGCCCCTGTGATATTTCTAGGCAGTTGAAGTGAGTTTTTTTGAGGGGGTGCCCTTATGATAGAGGAACGGATTTCAGGGTGTCCCATGGATGCGTCTCGAAAATTCTCGGTCGATTCTACTCGACAGGATCTGTTCGTCCGGGTAGGTGGGGGAGGGGTTACTGTAGATGATGATGACGGTTGTCGAAACAACTTTTTCAACAATGAATCATGTGTATCTAGGTGTTACGCGTATTTTATTGGAGGTCATTTCCTTCTTTTTTTTGGGCTACCGTAATCCTTTTTTCTTACTACAAAGACTACAAAAACTACAAACTACAGGGGTCATTGGCGGCTCGAAACCGAAAGTCGCAACTCCGAGAGTCGTCGAATGCATCGCCGGATACAAGAGGGCCAATCCGACAATGTTCGCCTGGGAAATCAGAAATAAGCTTCTTGAGGTTTACCTCTATTTTAAGGGCACCCCCCTAAATTTCAGTTTTTCAGGATCAAATCTGTGTGGATGACAACGTCCCATCGGTGTCCTCTATCAATCGAATCGTTCGGAATAAGGTACCGCCCGTCTTTGAAAAAACTTTTCTATAAAAAAGTTTTCAGGATTTCCAGGCGTACATGTTGCAAAATACTAGTCCCTCATCGAATTCCTCCTCCTCTTCCACATCCCAATCGTCTAGATCCACCCAACGGATTCAATTACCCCCTTCTCTTGGACAGGCCCAACAACAACAACAACAACAATTGACTGCTACAGTACCCCTGACGACTCCGCCCTCGTTTGCCATGCCTGGAAGTGAGTTTTAACCGGAAGAGAGGGATATTAGGGAATAAAGGGAATTGGAACCTTGCATTTGAGCTTATGGGTTCTATGGTAGAAGATGTTGATAAGGAATTTTTGAAAATTATAAATTTTTAATTTTTTTAAAATCGATTTTCAAGGGTATTTTAATGAGATTTCGAATGAAAAACTGTGAAAAAAGTTAGAAAAACCCAAAAAACATAGAAAAAATAATTTTTTTTGGAAATTTCAAAAAGTTTGTTTCCAAATTTCATAATTTTTCTGAATTCTTAACGGAAAATCTTCGGAATTTCCGCTTTTCCTAGTTGTTTTAGAGTTTTTTTTTAAGTTTTGCCACGTGGAATTTTGAGAAAAAATAGAAAATGGAATTTCAGGAACTTTTTGAAAAAAAATTTTTCCAAGTTTCAGAAATTTTTTTGTAGCCCAAATAGTCCAGAAATGCCACGTGGCAATCTTCAGAACTTAAATTTTAGAAAAACTCCTAATTTATACAACTCCCCCTATCACAAGAGCACCCCCTGGGCATCCCCAAAAACCCATTTTCCAGCATATTCGATAAACGGACTACTGGGAACTCTTCCGCATCCGAGCCTTCTCGATGACAAATCATTCCATTTATCCCATGCGGATATGTCTCTTGTCTATCCGTCTTCTGCCTCTTCCTCATCAGCTTCCATTGGATTGAATGGAGTCATCGGAGGAGGAGGAGGTGGAGGAGGAGATCAACACGATTGGACGACGATGAGAACTCCGATTTGTATCCTTCCACAGAACTATTGTGGACATTTGTGATCAATGAGTTACCTCTTCTTCGAAAAACCTTCTTCTTTCAAATTAAAATTATTAAATTAAAAAGTTTTGATCTACTCGAAAAATTCAAAAATGTAATTGCGAACTAAAAAATAATAGTTTAGATCTACCAAAAATTCCCAATTCACTATCATTCAATCAGTATTCGCGCTCCAACGAAGCTTGGAAATTTTGTGTTTATTTGAATTACACGTGGCTTTTCACGTGGAAAAAATTGAAAAATACGTACTTTTACGTGGAAAATATATTTTTCACGAAAAAAAATTTTCACGTAAAAAAATTAAATTCACGTGAAAAATTAGTATTTCGCGTGAAAGTTCATGTGAATTAAAAAAAATGACACGTTTCGCTGGAGCGCATTTGCGACTATCCCAAAATTAAAATTTCACGTTCTCAATGGAGCGCACTTTCTCTCCTCTCCCTGTAAATAAAAATGAATACCCAGTCGGCCATTTCTCTGTGATTCCCTTCCCCCACTCTCATTTGTCTCCATGATTTTCTATTTATTTTTTTTCTTCTTTATTTAAAATTATGAAAATATATTATTTTGCAGCAAAAAGCAATAAACTTTTCGATTTGATTGGCTCCCGTCATTTTCCAATTGGTTAATTTTCTTAAAAGCTTCTTCTTCTCCTGCCTTCAGTAATAAAATGACAGATTTATTGGGTGACAACAAAACAAAAGGGGGAAAAGTCAACAAAAAAAGAAAAAGAAGGGGGAAAGAACTCTCTATATTCCTATCGAAGACGACAAATCGAAATCCGTCGAGAGTCCCGGAATCGCCGGTTTCATTAGTTGCAACTCGACACGTGGCCTCTGCTGATTCTTCTCGTTGACACTGATCCGTACGGTGACCGGTTCGAGTTCTTTGATAACTGCGACTCCGTTCACTTTGACAGACATCTCCTCGACGTCGACTACGGTATCGGAGCCGGGTTGAAGGACGATGATCGATTCGAGACCGTATTTTGGGACGAATACCTGGGAAAAAGAGGGTTTTTCTGGAAAATTGAAAAAAAATTTCCGGTTGGGTAAAACAAATAGATATATGAAGGTTATTCCAAATGGGTTTCCGCGCGGAGAAAAAACGTGGCGCCAGGCCGCCTAATGAGGCGGAAGAGGACTCTCCCTCTATCATAAGGGCATACCTGAATTCCATTATTCCGTACACCCATCACAAATCCTTCGCACGTCTCCACTTTACCCTTAAAATAGCGAACGACGTTGAGTTGAACGGAGGCTCTTCCCGCGTATTGCGCTTGTTTGTGTCTAAAAAAAGTAGCTTTTAGTCCACGTCAGCAGCAGACTACCGTATACCTATAATTAATATTAGCGCAAACTTTTGTGCATCCGGATTGATTTAGGAGTCCCGATTGGATATCATCGGCGCCGATTGCCGCGGCGAGAAGACGATGGACGATGACGTCAGCGTAACGACGAATTGGGGAGGTGAAATGGGTGTAGATGGGGCACGCGAGACCGAAATGTTGGTATTGCGGCACTGGGACGGTTCCTGGAAGGTTTCGGTAGTCACAATTCGATGATTCGTTAACATAAGCTCCACGTGGCTTTTTTGCGTGAGAAAAGTATTTTCACGTGAAAATTTAAATTGATTTCACGTTTGAAAATGAATTTTTTGCGTGAGAAAAAATATTTTCACGTGAAAATTTATATAACTTTCACGTTTAGAATTCAAATTTTCACGTGAAAAAATTTAATTTTTTACGTGAATATAAAATTTTTCACGTGAGTTTTTTGAATTTTCTTTTGAAAACACTTTTGAAAATGCCACGTGTCAATGAAGCTTTTTTGAAAAAAAACATTCTCAATGGAGCGCATTTGAATATATCCTCTGATCTACCGTACTCTCAGGCTTTCCTTCTTGTTCTTCTTTTTTTTTCCAAAAGGAAGGGTGATCGTTAAGGTGTTTCTACTAACGCGTACAAGCATGACCGATACGGTAGATTGATTTTTTTCAAAAAAAGAAGGACGACAACACATGCGTTGCTTTACGGCCTTCGAAACGTCAAGAAAACCAAGAAGGAGGGAAAATGGATTTTAGACTTGTTTTTTCTAGGAAAAAAGGTTTTTCCACATTTTCTTGCTTACCCGCCGAAAAATAGACGGCCTGCGTCATGCATCTCGTCGTGAGCATCCGAAGCAGTCGATTCAACATCGGATTCTTTGCGTCGACGCATCGGTTCAACGAGTCGGCCAATCCTTTTCCGCTCTCGACGATAATCTCGAATCCACGATGACGGGCCGCCTGGAATTAGATTTCGATTTGGAAGAAATCGCAACATCATGTTTATATGCCAATTAAATTCGCTATTTTCCCTCACTACATACAATTATCATCTCTCCCCTCCTCTCTATTCATCCTTCCAATCCAACTTGTCCATCAAAATATTACATGAATAGGGGGGAAGAGGAGGAGGAGGAGGAATAGATGTCAAAAATGATGAAATATATGTTATTATTTCCGGAAATGAGCTCTAATTTCGGGGGGTTAACTCAAGAGTTGACTGTGGAGAGGATTATTGTAGATTCTGTGAAGAAGCCTGGATCTACAGTAATCCAAAGACTCTAGTGCTATGATCTACAGTACCCCTCTCTAGTGCTATTTCTGATCTACAGTATGCTTTCATTAAAAGCACTGTAAATCGAACAGATCAACAGGATCCACCTACAGTAACCAAAAGACTACTGATCTACCGTATCCCTAGCGACTTTTCGAATCCAGACAACTCTCTCCCATATCGTAAACTAATCCTCCTCTTCCTCGCCGAAACAATGTTAACAACCTGTGAATTCCTTGAGCCTCCTCTCTTCCCTTCTGCCTTCCGATTATGACTCGTCAATTGTTGCCTTCCTCCTCTCCCCTCCCTCCGACGATATTGCGAAGGGCGTTCAACCGTATTACCTCCTAATCTGTTTCCTCTCTCTGGAGCGCCCGTGTGGTGGCGGAAGTATTGAATACAATATATAAGGGGTCGTAATCCGATGATATTTTATTGAAAGCAGCATCAGAAGGATGGGATACTCGGGGGAGGCTTCCGGAGATTTAGGAAGATTTTTCGAATAGGGACGGACTTTGTGGTGCCTTATTAAAAGAGCAGGAGAGAATAAAGCTCCAGGGAACCCAAATCCCGTTTTTAGAATCAGTTTCAGAAGGCACAATAAGACCTGCTTCTGCTGCTCATGCCTAACCTTCTATTTCAGGCACCTTCCAATGTTTACAATGTTTACCTCAAACCGTGTCCTATAAACTTGATGCTCCCAAGGCCATTTCTAATATTTGATCATGTTGTCGGTACTGTAGCTACTGGTCCACCCGAGTAGCATGAGCAATTATAGGGTATTTGGGGGAGGCTAATTAGCTACTAGGAGGTGGCTGTCAATAACCCATCCCTCCGTTTTGAGTGATGAATAACAACATTATGATAGATGAGTGGGTCCTTTTCCAATTGAAACAAGGGGGAATCTAGAACAGAGTTTTAGAAGGATTTTGGAGTTCTTCCCAGAAAGGTCACTTTTCCTTCGAGGGAACACCGGAAATTGCGCCTGTGTTTACACAAAAAGGCGAGATGACACCGTCTTTCCCCAGAAAAAAAAACGATTAATTCTCGCTTTTTTCTCTCGTTTTCCTTTTGAAGGCCGTCGTTTCCGCCGACACATTCACAAATGTTGCTTTTTCTTTTATTCCGGAGGAGAAAGAGGAGGAGGGGGAGTACAGTACTCCTCATGCTCCGGTGAGCAAAGTGGTTTTTCCAAAGAGAGTGATGACTAATTGAATCAAGTAGTTGACAAGAAGAAGAAGCCGACGACGAGCAAATGGAGTAATGGATAGGGGGATTCGGAGAAGGAAGAAACGTGGCTGAAGCCGAGGGGATTCTTTTCGAGAATTCAGAAGCCTAGGGGTGAAATTCAAGCGTTTTTGGATGGAAATCATGGAAGAGGAAGACTGAGCCACGTCGCAATGGATCTTCCAGGAGCTAACGCTTCTTACGGATCATTTTATGGAAATAGAAGCATGACACGTGGCAAAATACAAGTGCGACTTCTCAAATTTCAAGAAATCTTTTGAAAATGGCTCCGCTGATCGGGGGGTAATGGATAGGGAATTCGGAGAAGGAAGACACGTGGCTGGAGTTAAGGGGACTCTTCTCGAGATTTCAGAAGGCTAGGGGTGGAATTTCAGAATTTTCGAATGGGAATCATGGAAAAGGAAGACTGAGCCACGTGGCAAAATGCAGCCAGGACTTGAAAAGGCTCCTGATATAGAAAAAAGCGCAAAATAAACAAAATGTTGAAAAAAGGCTCCTTTTCCCTACCTCAACAAGCGGTTTATAGCTCTCTTTAAGCGGAACCGGATGGCGACGAAGAAGCGCGCAATCCGGATACTCCTGGAGGATCTTCTCGGCGACAGAGATGTTGGCGAGAAGCATGAACTCTTCGACCATCGAATGCGTGTCCAGATGCTGCTTTTCCATTACTTTCTGGAAGAATCTTGGTAAAACCTAAGGCTATTCCACAATTACCTTCGGCGTCCTCGACTCCCAATCCATATCAAATCGAACTTCGCTGGAAGCCAGTGTCAGGGCTCCATTTCCGGTTCTCCTTGCATTCAACACCTTCGACAACTTCATCAGACCCCTAAGCCCTTGTGCCACGTCATTTTGCTCTTTCGGATCATCGATAATCTCTTGCGCTTTCTCGTAGGTCAACGCCGCTTTCGATTTGATCAGCGATTTGTGATATTTGACGGATTGAATATCGGCAGATGACGTCATCGTCCAGATACAGGAGAAAGCGTATCGCTCTTCTTCACCTCTAAGGGAGCAGAGATTACTGCTGAGCAAGCATGGAAGCATGTCGATACGACGATCGCAAAGGTATACGGTAGTTCCACGGAGCGCCGCCTCGTCGTCGATCGCCGTTCCTGCAATGCAATTTGAAGAAGCCACGTGGCGTCTAGCTCACCTGGTCTAACGAAATGTGTGACGTCTGCAATATGAACTCCCACTTCGAATAGATCGTCGCCGATTTGTTTACAGTGAAGAGCGTCGTCGATATCAGTGCATCCGAGTGGATCCACCGAGCAGATCGTCAGATGACGTAGATCGACACGTGGCATCATTCCCCGGTTATCATTGAGATCCGGTTCCCATTCCTCACGTGGCAAACAGTCGAGCACTGCTTCTGAGAACGGAGCGTGTGGAATATCGTGCTCCAGAAGCAGAACCTCATTCTCCGTTTCACGGGATCCCATCTCTCCGATGGATCTGACGTAGTGACCCAAAGGATAACGGGAATCTCTTGGCCAATGATCGATGGCCACGACGATTCTCTGTTGAGAGAGAACATCCGCCTGCTCTGTCTCGATCCGAATACGTGGAATCAGACGCTCAGCCGGACAGAATAGATGACGTCGGGCTCCTTTTACCTGCGAAGGCAGAAGCATTCCACAGTATTGACGCCAGTTTCTTTTGATAATTCCCACTACTTTCGCCGTTGGTACCGTGTTCCTTTTCGCTTTTTTCGCCGCCGGCTCGTCTGCCACGTCATCGTCGTTTCCCATGTCGTCAGCAGTTGTGACGTATTCTTCGACGTCACGAAGACGGATCTTCTTCTCCGGGCACGTCCATTCGGATTCAGGGAGCAGTTGAACAGCTACCACGTCACCGTTTACAGAACGATTGCAATGGGTGCCAGTAATGAACCAAGAATTGAGTTGATCATCAATAATGACGCTGGCCTCCCGGTAATTCTCGCGAGAGACACTGAAAGTGCCCCTTTTGATAGTTCCATTCGCAATTCCCTCCATGATTTTATCATGAGAAATGTGCTCCTCGAAGAGCTGTTTCTCATTCCCACTTCCTGAAGACTCGTAGGCGGCCATCTGATCCAGAAGACCTTGTTTCCCGGGATCCTCGATATTCTGAATGTACTCCTTGAGATGAAGAACGTGTCCGAAGTGCTTTCCGATTCTTTCTTTCGACTCCTCGTCGCAAACTAACACGACTGGAGTGACGTTTTTCCAGTGACTGGCTAGCCAGATGGCTGTGGTTGTCAGAAGTTCCTCTCCCCTGCTTAGGTCTTCGAATCTTGGCTGCTCTGAGAACGTTTCGAAGTGAAATTCGTTCATGAACACGTGGAATCGATCTTGAGAGGTTTCGTAGCACAAAGAATTCATTTTCTTGTATGCTGGAACGGCTTTCGCCTTGACACCTTCCCAAACTGTTTGGGTGATTATTATGTTTCTGGAAAAAAATATTTTGTTATGAATTTTAAGAAAAATCGTTACCTGAGAAGCTCTGAATCGAAAAGATCATAGAAACGAATGAGAGAAGTCGAATCGACGATCAAAACGTGTCTCCCTGGGATCAATGCATTCCCAGTTGGATTTTCCTTCTTTAAAAGGGGATTTTTCCCGAAATCTTTGCAAGCGACGCATTCAGAGAGTCCACATGGTAAATCGGTTCGAAGATAGCGCTCCGCAGCTCTCTGGAATCATTTTTAAAATTATAACTGCTTGTTCATCCTAGAAAATCACCTTATACACCTTTCCGGATCGATTTTTGAAGTAGGAAGTGTGCAGAATGCACGAGTGAATACCACTTTGTTTTACGTTAAGGTCCATACCTGGAAAAAACGAGAAACTTTGAAAGAAATAGCTTAAAAAGTCGGAAAGATGAAAAATTCCGTAGAAAAATAGGGTAGATTTACGGTAAACAACAGACGAGTGGCGGGATTTCGGAGCATCGTTGGAAAATAAAGAAGGGGAAGTTCGAATTGGACTTTTACTTGGAAACTTTGTTTTTAAAGATATTTCATACATTTCAAGGGTAAAAAAACAAGCTTAATCCACCTAAATTCATAGAAAAAACTCAAAATGACTTCATTAACACAATCGAACCTGGAAAACCGAGATTATCGAGGAAAACAGCTCATTAACTGTTAGTTTTGATAAATTAGATATGATTGGAATCAAAAAACTTGTTCAGATTCACAAAACCTTAAAATTGTGTGAAAAAATGCTTAATTTCAACGAAAAATTCGAAATTTTCGACCATTTTCGCCAAAGTTCACTGGAGCGCGCTTTCTGCGTTTCTCACCGAAAAACTTCTGTAAAATAGGTTTTCAAAGACGGGAAACTGTTTTTCTTCCATTTTTTGCAATAAAATTGCACTCATTTTTCGACAAAACCCTTGTCCTGATTATCATTTGTCGACCATCGTCTTTCATCAAACAACCATTGAAAAACCGCATGTTTTTCACTTATTACGTGCATGTTTTTTGTACAAAAAGACAAAAAGAACATATACATTTTATCAGTTTTTTGTCTCCCTATCTTCAGTCATCAATCAAATCGGTGGTCAACTACTTTTTCAACTTGTGAATCAACGGAAACCCGAGAAATAGTGTGGCAAGAGGAGAGACGCAGACACTCAAAAAACCCGTTATTTTTCCCAAGATAGGAAGAAGCGCAAGGAATCCGAGAGATTCTGAAATTCTGGATTCTCAAATATTTTTAGATGAATTTTAAAAATAGTTGAAAATTCTAGGGTACTGGGAAGTTTTGCAGAATAAAAAACTTGGTTTTTGGTTTTTTTATGTTCATAATATTTACGATAACAAATGTTGTACAAATGGGTTTGTTAGAAGTGTATCAAGGTCATTTTCAGATTGTTTTTGCCTTTAGAATGGAGTTCAGAACGACAAGAACACCAAGACACTTGCTCAGAATTAAGTGAGAGAGAGAAATGAGAATTTATCTCGGTTCCTGGTGCTTGTATCAAAAAAGTGACAACTAATGAAATATTGCTCATACTAAAATAAATATTTTGTTAGTTGAAAACTTTTTTCTATCTTTAAAAAGAACGAAGATATGGAGCTTTAAAACAAAAGAAAATTGAGTAAAGTTCAGAGCGTCATTGCTCAGCCTATAGTGGTCGTATCAAAAAACCATCAACTAATAAAATGTTGCTCATAATATAATAAATATTTTATTGATTAAAAACTTTTTTGTATCTTGTCTCCCAATCGAGTTATATCGCTTTGAAAGGCCAACACCTCAAATCCCCCAGGCCAGTTTCCAGAAAACTCCCAAAAAACCTATAGCCTTCTACCGGTTCTCTCAGCTGTTTATCTCTTCTTGATATCAATCTTCTCTCTCTCTCTCTCTCTCTCTCTCTCTATTTCATATCTAAATGTTTGTCAAGTGTATCTGTTTCATTAACCCACTTCAAAAGCCTGTTTCATTTGAACTCAGGTTCGGCAGTGCACAGTTTTTTTTTGGGAGGAGGTTTAGTGATCATTAGTATGTTCATCTATCTATTTTTATATTTTGGACTTTATACTTCTTTATTTGGGAACTTCAAAAAATTTTTTAAAAGTTGATGTTTTCCTTTTTTCTCACTTTCGAACAACCGTGTACTCTTCTCGGACTATTTCCGTCAGTTTTTTTGGGATTTTCTTGGTACCAGAAGCTTTTTTTTCTAGAATATAATACCATTGACTATCTAGAATATCTTATCCCACCAATCCCCCTCTAAATCAAATATCATGAACTTCAGTCAAACTTATCATCTGTTAGTTACAAACTAGTTTCTGACGTAAACCCTCTTCTTCAAAAAGTAGAAATCTCGCCATTTCGAAACGGCTGATATCACAAAACACACACGAAGAGATAACAGCTGTCTCCGGATGTTCTACTTAATCCCCCATCAATTAATCTCCCCATTGGACTTTTTTTTCTGGGATCTTTGTCTTGGATTTCTGTTTTTTTTACGGAAGTACTTTGTTCTGATGCTGTGCTAGGGCACTAACTATCTGGGACAATTTTTAAAATTATAAAAGTGATCAGAAGCCTCTAGTCAATACTAATATCGATGATTACCTGACTTGTGGTCTATTATTTCAATTGGATTTTTTTCGTGAAGGTTGTACCGGTTCAGTATCCATCAGAGTTGTATGGAATGAGAATTTCCAGATCTAGAATTTGGAATTTGGACAAAATCTGGCGGTTTTTGAAAAAAGTTGAAAGAAAGCGAATTTTTCGATGAAATTCACAAAACTAACTTCAGCTAATCTGAAACCTAATCAGGTCAAAAAATCTATTTTTAGACTAGGATTCCAGATTTGAACCAATTTTAAACTAGATTAGACCCAGAAATTTGAAATTCCATTAGACCCAAAACCAAAGTACCCATTTTCGACCTTTCCGTCTTAAACTTTAGGTTTAGAAAGTGTAATTCCTTTCTATCATCTTCTCCCCCTCCCCCCACGTGTCCCTCCCCGCCTCTATTTTTATGGTCGAAAGCCCCCTATCATTCCGATCATTGTTTCAATAGGCTCCGCCCCCCCCCCCCCCACCGAGAACATTTTTTTGAAGTGCTTTGAGTGTATATTTAAGGGCATCGAGGCTATGGAATTTTTAGTTTTCGACTCCACTATATTTTTGGACTTCTTTTTTGGAATTTTTTTGTACTTCTTTTTTGGGAAAAAAATATTTTTTTGGAATTTTTTTGATTTCTAGGGTTCCCATTAGAGGTACCAAAAAGTTGTCAACTGGTGAATTGCTCAGCTTAAAATGGGCTATATTTCCTTAGTTGACACCTTTTTGATAAGTCCAACCAAAATTAAGATACCCGCCACTGAACGCAATGATACAGAATTTTGGAGCGATACCCTTGTTTTGTCTTTTCTAATCACACCACATTATACTCTCATCAATTTCGAAATAATTCATCGTAGCCTTCTCTCTCTCTCTCTCTCTCTCTCTCTCTCTCTCTCATGTCTACTTCCCGTTTTTTGGGGAAATCCCTTTTCTCTCTTATCTCATTAGTCGTGATGATATGACGCCCAGGTCAAATATCAAATATCACGAAATCATTTTTCAGATCTAGATACTTTTTCAAAGATCCTTCAAAAATAGTCCAAAAAGAGTACAAACCTTATTTTTCAAAAATCCAAAAAATCGGAGTACACAATTTTCAAGGCGTTGCCCAAACAAGAACACATTACCCCTAATAGAATTGCACCCAAAGTTCAAAAAGTGATAATCAAATTAGAAATCTCTCTCATCGTTAATTCAATTTCTTCTACCAAATCACAAAAATGACCAATCACTCAAAAAAAAGTTCGTTGTGTTAATTAGCGTGTCACTTTGTATTATAGACCCGTTCTTCTTCTTCTTCTTTTTGACATGATGATACCGAAGCTCCGCCCACTTTTTGTCTTTCATTGTCTGCTGATTTTTCTCTCGGTTTGGGTCATCCCTCATCAAGATGATGATGATGATGACACGAAGAAGAAAATGATCAAGACATTGTCAATTTTTTTCTGAGTGTGTTAGGTTTTTTGGAGACGAAACTTTTTTTTTTGAGAAAATTTTGAAAGTTTTTATTTTAGCTAAAATTTCAAGTTTTTCTAGAATTTTAAGCGTAAAGAAATATTCGTAATGTGTTTTCATGATTGTCATATTCCGAAAAAATATATTCTGATTTTTTTGAAAATTCAGAAAATTTTTTGAAAATTCTTGAAAATTCCAAAAACTCAATTTTTCAATTTTTCCATTAATTCTAATCTAAGCCAACTCCTAATAAACTTTTAAGATCATTTCCATAGTTTTTTTTCGAATTTAAATTTTCGGGAATTTTTCAAATTTTTCTGAAAATTCTGAAATTTCAAAAATTTTCAAAAACTTAATTTTTCAAATTTTTCTATAATTTTGAATTTAAACTACCGTAATATAAACTTATGAGACCTCATCCACGGTTTTTTTTTTCAAAAAACCCAAATCGAAATTTCCGGGCCTTTTTTTCAGAATTTATTAGGTTGTTCAATAATTTTCCGAAAATTTTTGCCTATTTTTTCGAGATGAATTTCTCGTGTTAATAGCATGTGATTTATTTGATTGTGTGCTATAAAGCATTGACAGTCCTCCCCTAATACTCCAGCAATTTGGCGACTCTATTCCTCGAACAGCTCGAGTACTGGAACGCAAAGTCTCCATGTACCCAATTTTTGGGGTATGTTTTGGATTGAAGTTCTAGCCATAAAAAAGTTGCTGGTGGGTTTCAAAAAATTAATAAATAGAATTAGCATATCTCTAAATGTATTAAAAATTTAAAAAGTAGCCCTGTCGATTGACAACAGTTTGGAATTGGCTACTCAATGAAGATAAAATTTTCCATTTTTGGGATGAAAGCGAATTCTCATTGCGTATCCGCCAATTCAGAAGATTTTTATTTTTCATTAATGTCATTCGAAAGTATAGGGCAATGGTGGTTACTGTTACTGAATGTTTAAATTCTCCTGCTATTCCACTACTCGCAAGAGAGCTTCATATATTGCACATCGATTTTGACTTAAAATTCAAGTTTGGAGACGTTTTTCGCCAGTTTACTCTGATGAATTTGTGAGAAATTTTGAACCATGGTTGAGGTATTGTACTTCCTTTCTATCAACAACAAAAAGATCATCAGGTTATTGTTTCACTTTTGAGAAAACACAAGGGAAAGATTCTCATATCAATTCATCAGAATCCTTGAAATGGTATATCAGGAAACAATCTAGTATTCTTACATTTAGAAGAGGCTTTCAGTTGTTTTGATTTGCTAGATAGGTAACCCTTATCTGTGTTAATAATTCACGAGCAGTTAGAAATGGCTCCGTTTCTCAACAGAGCCGCACCAAACATAAATCCCTCGCATACAACATTCCTGGTCTCGCGAAGTCAGCTCTTCGAAATCGGTTCAGTTGAATCTAGTTTTAGTTTTATCAACACCCTGGGTGTGTTCTTCACAAATATCAATGATTTCCTCTCGAATGTCAAAACTTTTTCGGGTTGAAAACGTTGAAACAAAAATGGATAGCTCATTTCCTAGTAAGGAGTCTTTGCGACAGGGGGCGTTTCTTCGAGGCTAGAAAAGGAATTTATAAGAGCTATGAGGCACCAATAGTGCATTTGAAGAGCGTTCAGACAAGCACAAAAAGGAATTAAAAACTAAGTCCATCGCCGAGAAATCGGCCACCAAACACAAGCATTCGAAATTTTCGGAAAATTATTGATCAGCCTAATAGTTTTCTTTCAATTTGGAAATGTTTCTTTCTCATGCCTTTTTCAAAAATATTCTCTCTATGCCCTTCGATCAGAGGTCCCCTCCCTTTTTCTTCTATACCCCAAACACCAATTGGTCTCGATTACAGTACCCTCCCCCTCTCCCCTCTCTCTTAAAATTGCCCAAAATCATGACGATCTTTGAAAATTCGAAAATCCAGATGATCATCTGTTTTCCATTCCCTCCCTTCGAAATTAGCTGAAATTCCCCGAAAATTCTCGATTTTTGACAACTATTCCATAACCAATTGGCTGAAATTTATGTCCCAATAGTAGGCATCTCTCTTTGCTCCTCTGAATCACGTGAAATGTTGGTGATGATGACGAGAGGGGGGGAGCTCCAGGAGGCGGGAGAAAGAACATGGGGGGTGGAAGAAGAGTATATAAGAGAGAGTCCCCTCCTTGCTTTTAGAAAATGGGACTCAAAACAAGTTTTCGAAAGAAGAGTTTTTTTTCAACGGAAACTTGAAACTCCTGTTGATTTCTCTCTTCATTTCAAGATGAGAATGTTTATATTTTTTGATTTGATTCCAGGATTTTTTGATGAATATTTGTGCCATTTTGGCATATATTTTTCGTTTGGGAATTCCGAAAAATCTAGAAATTTCTAGAAGAATTCTGGAATTTTTGTTGAAAGATGGCTTTTCCTAGGAGGAGAAACGTTTTTAATTTTCTAAGATTACGGTATTTTTAACAAAAAAAAATTGGTTCAAAAATTCAATTAAGGTAGTTTCAGAATTTCTGAAACCTTTTTTTTTCTCCAAAAAAATTAAAGACTTTAAATTTTAATTTAAAAAAAAACTAAAACATTTTTCCCAAAACCTGGAATTTTCGAAAGTCTAGAAATCCTCGGATTTCTGAAAATCCACGTGGAAAATCAGTATTTTTCTTACTTTCCACCCAAAAAAATGATAAAAAATCCACGTAGATTCCTCAAAAAATAAAAAATAATACGTGGAATTTCACGTGGATTTTTAATTATTTTCCGAAAAAAAAAGAATACGTGAAAAATCCACGTGGAATATTTGTTTGTTATTGTTTTCGAATTGCACACCTGTTTACGAAAAGCTTGCGAAAATGAGAAAAACAAAAACAAATAAAATGAAAAGAATCTGAATAATTTCTGAATTCATTTTAATAATTAGTACTCGTTATCTGTCTCTTTTTGATTCGACACACATTCCATTGTGTTCTTTAAGAGGTAAGGGGGGACTTAAAAATGAATTACTGGTTATCAATTGTATTTTCTTTTTCGTATTCTACTTATCAATTTGTGACACTGTTTTTCAATCGTCATAGTTTTTTTTTTTGAAACCGCAATAACAATTTTAAGAAGAGAGTTAGATAGGGTGCATTTTTAGAAGGGGGTTGGATAGGTTTGAGGAAAAGTGTTAATTAGTGAAATATAGTTCAAAATAAGGTAAATTGTTGCCAATAGTCAATTTTCGGGTAGCTAGACAGGGTGGTCAGTTATGAGGTTTTTTGGATTTTTTTTTAGAACTTTTCGAAAACTTTTTTTCGTTTTCCCACTTTCTAAAAAGAAAAAATGCTGAGTTTTGAGACTAGCAGCTTTCCGACCATCTCAAACTTTCTAAAAGAGCACTACAGTACCCCCTCACGTCAACCCCACCAAAAACATCTGTAGACACCACACACAGCTTCCAGAACGTTCTCTAGAAACCATAAAACAAGCATCATTTCCTCTCTCCTAAATTTTGTTGACCTCTTCTCTCTCTCTCTCTCTCTCTCTCTCTCTCTCTCTCTCTCTCTCTCTCTCTCTCTTTCTCCTTGTTTCCCCAATATCAAAAAAGAGCACCGAAGAGTTCATCGATCACCTTCAAAAAGGCGTTCCTCCCCCCTCCTCCCAGTCGTCTGTGGTCAGTGACCATGTTGCATTACATATAAAAACGAAAAAGCCAAGTGGTAAACACATAAGAACCTTCGAAGAACACACGGCTCCCCCTTCTATCTCTCACCCACCCTCTCACTTCTTCACACTCTCTCGGTGCCAAGCCTTTTCATGTTTTTCGTCTCTACGTCCTCCGAGTCTCTCGTGTTTTTTGGTTCTTCTCCATATATCCATTCTTTTCTTTTTTGTTTTTTGTTATGGTGGCTCTCTCTTTGTCCCCTCCTTTTGGATTCAAATTCAAATATTTTCAGATCTACTCCAAATAACCACCATGTTAGAGGTCGTCCTTCAAGTATTATCCATCAGTGCTATCACAACTACTATCGCTCTTTTCTTCTGTGGAATGTGAGTTCTAGAATGGCCCGGTTTTTAAATGGCCTAGGTTTTGAAATCTCTTAATCTAGACGCCCTACCTGGGCTTTTTGGGGTACCCACCGAGACCAACCGTAGTCCTAGGTCCCAGTTTCTAAATCACCTAGTTCTAGAATGTCCCGGTTCTAGAATGGTCTGTTTCTAGAACGTCTTTAAAATAGTTTTGAAACGGGATTGATCCAAAAGACCTTGAATATCCTGGCATGGACCCTAGACCCTAACGACCCAGTTTTCAAAAACTGTAGTTCTAGAATGTCCCGGTTTTAGAACCGCTTGGTTCTAAAACGTCTTTAAAATAATTTTGAAGCGGTTTTGATATAGAATATCCTGACATAGACCCTAGACTCATAGTCCTTACCTACCCCCTATAGACCTAATTTTCAAATTCTCTAGTTCTAAAACGTCCCGGTTCCTAAATGCCCAAATTTCCAGACCAATATGTATGCAAATCCGCCGCCAAGGTGCCGTCGGCGACATTTCGGGCGTCCCATTCCTCATGGGTTTCCTCGGAGGCTCCTTCTGGCTTCGTTACGGATTCCTTAAAATGGACTACACGATGATTATAGTCAACGTCGTCGGCGTCAGTTTCATGGCGTCATACTGTATCTTCTTCCTCTACTATTCACTTCCTAAGGTTAGTTGTGGGGAGAGAGGGGGGCAAAGTTCGGGCGGTAATTGGAGTGTACCTATCCGGATTTTGATGCGAAAATGGGTCACGCATCGCTGGATTTTTTTTTGTATAGGCAAAAAAAATTTGATTCCTTGAAATTCAAAAATCCGGGGATAGGGGTTCCCGAAAATTCCAAAATCCCAAAAATTCCAAAATTTTCACAAAAAAGTTACCCTAAAAATTTTAGGCTAAAATTCCAAAATCTTTCCAGAAAACCTTCTCCCTCCAACTGACGCTCGTCGTCTCCACCGTCACCGGAATGGTTGTTTGGATCGCTTTGAAGCCGAATATCGACTATCTCGGTGTCATTTGCATGACGTTCAACATCATGAATTTTGGCGCCCCGTTGGCCGGACTGGTACGTTTATTATTGCACCCCACGTGGCCCATGTACCCGGGGTACAACGCCTTCCGCTATATAATCACGTTCTCTCACGTAATATGATAAGATCAAACACACAACGTGACATTCTTTGAAGGCATTGTGAAAGCGAAAAACCTGAATTCAGAATTTTTTATCTCTTACCACGTGACATAATTGGGTGCCTTTTGTGTTTTAGGTCAAGTAGTTTCTAGCCTATTCTTAATTAATCATTCCGTTTCCAGGGTGTGGTCCTCAAAAACCGCGAAGTCTCGACCCTCCCTCTTCCAATGTGTGTCGCCAACTTCCTCGTCTCTTCTCAATGGTGCCTCTACGGAAACCTGGTAGCCGATATTTACATCATTGTAAGCCCTCTTTAACCCTGCCCTTATAAAAGAGACTTTTCAGATTCCAAACGGCATCGGAATGTTCCTCGCTATCGTCCAACTCTCCCTCTTCATCGTCCTTCCAATCCGAGAAAACGAGAAGAGTCCACTGGAGAAACTGGCCAACTGGTTCACCGGAAGAGACCAGAAAGAGAAGGATCTCGAAGCGGCTTCCGAGCCATCGTCCCCTCAAAAAGTGCCAAACGAGGAGATTAGCAGTGAGCGTTTCGAGAAGCTCATGGCCGAAACCACCGAAAGCCGTCGCGAAAGCATCGATTTCCTCGGCCGCCCGCCATCCTACAAAAGCCGATCGTCCAGTGTTCCAGACGTTTCTTCCGTTCAATCCGTCTAGTCTCTCTCATATTTTTTACTCTTTTTTTTAATTCCTTTTGTTGACTTCTGCCTTTAGATCTGTTGCTTGTTTTCTCCCCAACCGCCAATTTCCTCCCTCCCAGTTCACTTCCCACCCATCCGCCCAATTCTGACATGATATCGATCTCTGTTATGTGTAGGTAAATCCTTCCTTTGTTCGTGTTTGTATATATATATTAATTTCCGGTTGCTTCGAGCTAATAAATTCGAGTGATTATAAACATTTTATTGTTCTGAAAAAAAATTTGGAGAAACTGAAATTCAATAGAGCAAACTCACATCATTAGGAGAAATAGCAGAGGTCTCGTTGGATGCGAGTAGATCGAAACATTTGGTATTTTTTTCCACGTGTCGCCTGCAAACTACAAAAATGATACAACGTGAAAAACTCATCACATTACAAAATTTTGAGAATTTGACCTATTTTTAGTCAAATTAAATTTTGCCACGTGGCAAAACCTTTGTTAGTTCACACGTGGCAACTAATCTTGGGCGAGTAGATCAAAAAATGAACTTTTAAAATTTTGACCTATTTTTAGGCAGAAAAAAATTTTGCCACGTGGCAAACTAATCTCATGCGAGTAAATCGAGAAAAAAATTTAGTTTTGATCTACATTTTCAGTCAAAATAATTTTTGCCACGTGGCAAACTAATCTTGTGCCAGTAGAACAAAAAATGAACTTTTGAAGTTTTGACCTATTTTTTGGTCAAATTAAGTTTTGCCACGTGGCATACGGTGGGTATTTCAGGCGCGATAAGAAAAAAGTTTTGATCTACATTTTCGGTCAAGGTAATTTTTGCCACGTTGCAAACTAATCTTGCGCCAGTAGATCAAAAAATGAAAGTTTGACCTATTTTTAGTCAGAATAAATTTTGCCACGTGGCATAAGGTAAATCTTCTAGGCGCGATGAGAAAAAAGTTTTGATTTACCCAACGATCATGTGCCTTTAAACAAGGGGTCATGCATAGGTGCAAAGAGAACGCAAATGCTTCTTGCGTAACAGTTTGCATAACTTGCACCCCCAACCACGTCATTGATGTTCCTTATCATTCTGTGATAATTATGTGTACCTGTATTGCCACAGGTCAACACATTACATCAGTTTTCGTAGTGTTCTCAATAAATTCTCATTCAAAATTCCAATTTATATATAATAGTAAAAAAGGGCTATAATACATACAATTGTACATATCACATATATTTTTGATATCAGGTGGGTGGTAGGTATAATATCCTTTGGAAGGGTAAAAAGTGGAGAATCAGAGAGGGAAAGAAGCAAGAGAAGATCGGGGGGAGAAATTAGAGTGAGAGCTCTTGGACAATATCGGACACGAAGCTGGAGGCTCGTTCGCCGGCCTGTTTGGCAATATCCATCACTTCTTCATGGGACACTTCGACGGATTGATCAGCGTCGAGATTGGCAATGTTTGTGATGAGTGAGAAGCCAAGAACCTTGATTCCACATTGACGGGCGACTGTCACCTCGTGGCATGTAGACATTCCCAAGGCGTCTGCTCCGACTGTTTTGAATAGGGATACCTGGAAAAGGGATTTATCTAGGTGCCCATGTACAGTAGCTTTTAAAAGTATATAGAACAATTTTTTCATTTTCAAGGATCTCGTACTTGGATCTCGGGGTTACCAATCGGTTTGAAAATTCTTGGAGATTTAGAACAGACCTTTATATTCACACAATTCCCCAAAAATTGCCTCATTTTTTTCTCATTGGACGAGCTCTGAAAGACACCGGCCATTTTAGTACTGAAAATGGGAAAAATTCAGGTGTCTCTCAGAACTCATCTGATTACAAAAGAATGAATTGCAGTTTTTGGAATTCGTGTGAATGCAAAGTTCTTTAAAAAGGTCTGTTCTAAGTCTCCAAGAATTTTCAAAGCGATCGGTAGCCCAATTTTTGAGTACGAGACCCTGAAAATGACCGAAAATCGCAAAAATCAACTGAAAAAAACTATTTTTCTATTTTATTTTTGAACGCTACTGTAATAGGGGGTCTTACCTCAGCTGGACTCTCATATTGTGGTCCACCGGACATCACATAGACTCCTTCGTACAATGTCATATTGCTACGACGTCCAACCTCGATGGCCAGGTTTCTCAACTGCTTATCGTATGCATCATGGACAGAAACGAAACGGGCTCCGAAACGTGGATCGTTGCACCCGACGAGCGGAGAGAAACCGGCAAGGGCCGGCAAGAAAATGTGATCTTTGATGAGCATAAGGTCTCCGTGTCTTAGCACTGCGTTGATGCCACCCGCCGCGTTCGAAACGATCATGATTTTGATTCCGAGTTGGTGCATCACTCGGACTGGTAGGGTGCACTGGAATTATCTCGGTTGGGGGAGGAGCTAGAGGGATGGGGTCAACTGATGAAATGTAGCCCTTTTTAAGATGAGCAAGTTGTTAGTTGACCACTTTTTTGTATTTCGAATGGGAGCCGAGTTATAAGGCTTTGAAAGAAGCCTTCCTATCTCAGCGCCCTTGACAGCTATTAAAAAATAGTCAACTAGCAAAATGCTTCAAAAATTACGCTGAGCAACGTTCTAACTAGGCTTACCAATGCCAAATCCATATTATGCTCATAAGGATGGAATCGTCCCTGAAGACAGACGACCTTCTTGCCTCCCAACTTTCCAAAAATCATATTTCCCTTATGCCCCACAACATGAGTCGTCGGGAACCCCGGAATCTTAGAGTACGGTAGAATAGTTGGCTCTTGAACTGTGTCTCCGATAGGTCCGAGGCCAGATCCGCAAATGATTCCAATGTCGGAACGGGCGGTCTCTTCGCCGACTTGCTCTTTAATGGAGGCGACGACGGCCAAGATGTCATCGTAGTTTCGTGGACTAAAAATCTTGATTTTAAAGAGTCCAAAAGGGAAAAGGGACTCACTCAATCTTCTGATCGTGCTCGGCGGCTTGAGTCGGTGAATTGTTGTTCTCCATTGTGTTAGTGGTAGTGAGTCTTTAAAAAAGAAAAAATCATATGGTCTTTTCTTCTTTTATAAGTTTTCGGAAGAGAGAGAGAGAGAGAGAGAGAGATAGATAGATAGGAAACGACGGTCATTTTTCTCGCATTCCGCGCGTTTTTCATTGACAAATCGCTTTTGGTCAATGGGGGGAAAAGATGCCGGAAAAGGGGAAGTAGTTTTTGGTCAAGGTAGCTGTGCCACGTGGCAGACCTGGGGTACGAAAAATTGCCGGATTTTAACAAATTTTTTTTTCGTTTTGTAGTTTGTAGTCTACACGTGGCGGAAACCGGAAAAGCTTAGAAGCCTTGACCTAGCATAAATTTGAAGTTAAGGTCCCTTTATTCGAACTTCAAGGCTTATCCGGTTTATGCCACGTGTAGACTACAAACTACAAAATGAATAGCAACGTATTAAATTCCAGCAATTTTTCGTTCCCGATTCTGCCACGTGGCACAGTTACCTCGACCAAAAACTATAAGTTGCTTTGTATTTTTTAGTCCTCCTAAGCTCCAACTAACCCTAGGACCCTTTATCTCAATCAGTTTTTTTTCCAAAAATCCTTTTAAAAAACTCCCCAAAGGTTCATAAAACGAGCCTGAAGAAAGTTGGCGAGCGACCTAGCGAAAGTGTGTATAAATGCGACTGACACCACTATATACACACTGATAACACACGATAAGAGAGCCATCCCTTAGAGGGGGCGGAGCCAAAAGACGTGGAGTTTTAGAGAAAGGTTCCCTCTTGATTCCGAGAAACGGTTTTAACGATCTGTAGGAAGAGGTTTTAATGCGTTTTCGAAGAAAGTTTTTAAGAAAACTGATTAGAAGAGAAGGGTAATCTGGAAAAAAACGAGTCGCGTGATGAAGAAGAAGAAGGGGAAGAACAGTATGTGACTGATATGGGAAAGGTACCTGGTACGTGGACACCTTATGATTTCTGATATCATCATTCAATGATCAGTTGTGTTATTATTATTAAGACCACCTCGTGACTATACAAAACAATTGGGTGCAACAATACGGGAAAAAGAGCAAAGAACACGGGAGTTTGAATTTTTGGACTTTGTGTACTCCGCGTGGACAAGAGCTAGATTTTGTTTTTTGGAAAATTATTTTTGGAATTCTAGAAAAACCGTTTTATAACGGATCTTGGTGTAGTCAATGTGAAAAAGAACTTTGAAGAAAAATTCTAGAGGCTAGGCTAGTCGTGTACTCCGCGTGGACAAGTCACTTTTTTTGAGAAATTTCACTCTAGAACTCAGAAACTGTTCGATTTTAAATAAGAAACGAGAAAAACTACATTCCCAGGTTGAATTTGGGTATTTATACAGTCACAGATTAGAAAAAAACATTAGGAAGAGGACATCAAAACAAGAAGTTCGGTCAGGAAGACCACAGAAACTGGTTTTTTGATTTTTTAGAGAAAAAAAACATGAGGAATGATTGGGAAATCGAATTAGAGGTAATTTTTCATTAGGAATACCTAACTTTTTCAAAAATTGAATGAATAGGTTAGGAGAACGGTTTGAGAAAACCTTACATCATTGTTCATTATTCAAACAAGCATATCTCTTTTCCGGTTAGAGCTATTAGAAAAGTGTCAACTAATAAAATATAGCCCTTGATAAAAGCTATATTTTATTAGTTGACAACTTTTTAAAATCTTTCACGAAAAATGAGATACACCGGTTTAAGTTCAGCCTAACTATCAGCTGCCACAATTAGGAATTTCAATTCACCGAAAAAAATAGACCTAACTGTTAAAAAATGCATACCTATTATGCTTACTCAAAAAAAAAGGAGCTAGAATCTTTTCCAAAAACCAAAAAAAACCAAAAACTGCAAAAAAATTCAAAAAACTTCCAAATCGACACATGTCAATGTATTTTTGATTTTTTCCCTAAAGGCGGAAGCTTAAAATCAAATTCTCCTCTCTATTTTCGCCAGAAATAAGCTTCTTAAATACGGTTTTCTTCTATTTTATAATAAATGTGTGTGAATGTCACAAACAACTCTCTTCTCTTTCCCTTCTCCCCCTAATCAATGTGATGTGTTAATTTCCAAAGTCACGTGGTCGTATGTGGACGAATGACGGTATTTGAGTGGGGGGAGAAATGATAATAGGGGTCGTGGAAACGTAGTCATTCTTTTGATTTTTCAACTCAATGTTTCCCGCATTCAGGCGATTCTCTTATCACCTCCCTTCTTATTCTCCCCAAATTTGAACATGCTGATGTAACACACTCATTTATGAAAAAGTGTTAGGAGGCGAAGAAAAGAGGGGAGGAGTAAAACAGAATAGAGAAAAAGACTAAAAGAGCAGAATTTAAAATTTTCTGGAATTAAAAAAGGAATACTGAATAGGGTTGAAATATGCGATTAAAAATGCCACGTGGCAAAATTCGGAAAGATTTGAAACATGGATTTTTTCCGCATTTTCTTCACTTCCAAATGGTTCCGGAAAATCCACGTGGCAAATATTTGGATATTCTAAACCTAAAAAAATCTAGAAAAAATTTGATTTTTTGTGATTTTGAAAAGATTTTCGAAAAAGCCACGTGGCAATTTTCGAGAAAGTCGGGAAGTTTTTTGAATTTGTTTTTAGGAATCCACGTGCCAGAGTATTAGAGTTTTCTGATCCTGAGAAAATTCTGGACAGAATTCGAATTTTCCGAGATTTTTAAAATTTTTGAAACTTGCCACGTGGCAAATTTTTGAATTTTTGTGGTTTTTTTTGGAGTTTTTAGGAATCCACGTGGCAGATTAATAAAGTTTCCCGAACCTGGCAAAAAGTCTGGACAAAATTCGAATTTTCCGAGTTTTTTCTAAAATTTTTGGAAAATCCACGTGGCAAATTTTTGAATTTTCGGATTCTGGCCGAAAAGCTCAAATACTATCCGAATAGAAAATCCACGTGGTTTCTATCAAAAGAATCGAACAAAAAAAATAAAATTATTTTTCGTACTAAAAACCGAAAAAAAGTTGTTTTAATAGTCATTTTATTATCGGTGATTGGTGTTGATTGAGGAAGTGTGTTGGAAAACGTGACGCCATTAAAATAGAAAAGTACTCGAGGTTATGGACCAATGATTTTTGAATAGAGGAATAGACAAAAACGGTGTCAAAATTGACATTATAATTGGGATGGTGGTGGTTTTTTGATTTATCAAAGTATTTCATTTTTTTGAAAGTACTTTGTGTCTAGAGAAATCTGGTTTTTTTGGTGCTATGGGTGGAAACTAACCGAGTTACACAGTTTCCCATGACTAGTAGATTCAGGAAATATTATTGAAATGAAAAAAAAATTTTTCGAAAAAAATGGTACGTTTCAAGGCTATAAAAATAATTTCAATTTTATTATGATCAAATATGTACAATCAAAAAATCAGAAATTCAAAAAACTAGAGATCAATTGGAGTACACGGCAAATAGCACCGATTCCATTGTCGTTCCTCATCATAATGACATCTGAAACTATCTTCATTTACCTTTAATACAAGGGCACTAACCTAATCTGTAGTTTCGTGTCATCTGTGTCAGTTGGACATCGAAAGTTCTCGGGACACTCACATTTATGGGATTCTGCCACTGCATTGAGGGCTGTATCTAGGGTTATCTGGAAGATTTTGTACTCCTTTTGGACAAAATAATTTTAAAAATCGAAAAAAAACTAACCATTTTACAATAATGTGCTTCATCGAAAGTATTACATTCTGAAGACATTGAAATGGGATCCTGGAAGTGACGCGTGGCAAAATTAGAGGGATCCGACTGAAATTTAATTTTAATTTTTGAAAATGTACCTAACTTACAGTAAGAAAAGCCGATGAGCAAGAAATGAAGAGAAAACTGAATAAAAAGGAATAGAACATAATGCAGAAGTTTTGGTCAGAAGTCTCGAGAAAAGACTAATCTTGGTCACCAGAAATTGAACAAACCGGTCATAGAAGGAGGTAGAGGGAGAAAGAGAAGGAGATAATGATGGTGTAATACAGAAAAAACAAAGAAGAGAAAGGGGAGGACAATAGAAGAATAGAACGATTTGTGTGAGAAGCAGAAGGGAAAGAAGAAGAACAGTTTTGGTTTAAGGTTACTCACGACAAGGTAAAACACACTTTTTTGTAATAGAATAGGTGTCAAAGGCACCCAAGAAGCTTATGATGGCTATAACTAGGGAATGATAAAAGCTTTAGCTTTGATTCTAGACAGTATCGTTTTGAAAGCATTTCGAGAAAATTCTTGAGAAATTGTTCCAAAAATTTTTCGAAACACCCATTTTTCGAGACGACACACTGATTCTAGACTAATATAGTTTGAGGGAGCCAAAAATCGCTATCGATATTTGCGACATCGGCTTAAAATTTCCGAAAGTTCAGTCCGAAGTTCTAGTACCAAAGCCTTGTGGTTTTGCACTATCCTCACTTCCTAGGACTTTCTCTAACCAAAAACGCAAAAAGTCTGAACTGGTATTTGCCTGAAATCGAAACTCCAGATTTTTTTCATCCTTCTAGGATGAGAACAAGCTTTGAGGCATCTACAAGTTAAGGACAGGTCTTACCCTAACTTTAGTGATTTGAAAAAAAAAATTGGTTTGGAAGCCGGCTTAACTAATTAGTTATCCAGTAATAGAAAGTGGAACTTCAATTGTGTCCAAAACTTTAAAAAACGGCTTCTAACTAGGGAATGGTCAGAAGGGGGTCTGGAAATTCTGCTCAAGACCTATACCGTTTGAAAGAGGACCCTTTGGGAACTTCAGAACTGTTTTCAAATTCTGCTATGGTTTTCTGGAATTCGAGAAAATTCGACCTGAAATTTCAGTACTAACCCTGTTGATTTTGCACTTAGTAAGACAGCAATCTGAACAGATTAACGTGTTGGTGTACAGTAATACTCTCCTCCTGCACTTTCTTCTACCCCGGCTGCGTCGCGGTTGGCGTTCGCGTGTGTGTACCAAGGAAAATGGACCAAGTATGTAGTTCAATCGGTTTTTTTTAATTTTTTGACTATCCCCTTCAACTTCCAAAATAAATTTTCTATTCTTACCCTGAGCAGCAAGCCATTTTCAGAATGCCCGAGCTAGAGGGGTTCGAAATAACCCTCTACGAGCCCACAGTCTATTCGATAAAAGTTGAACCAGAAGAAATAAAAGATCCAGAAGATGAATATCATGAATATAGAAAACTCGGAGCTCGTTTGCCGAATACGCAAGCAATAGTGGAAAACAGGCGGTGTATGTCGGCGTGTACAAACCAGAAGATATGGCGACTCAACCTTTGCGTATGTTCATTCATCAAGACTATCTCCAATTTTTCTTTTTTTCAAAAAAAAATAATATTTTTAGATCCTTCTGAGACGCCCATCACATTCAATCACCGCTGGCACAAGTTCTATCTCTGCAGAATTCATGAGAGCCATATGGCAACGTTTATTCCGGATGTCTTGGAACACCCCGATTTTGTATTAGCCTCGAATATCTATATGGCCTTCACAAAGAATTCAGATGACGATGACGTCATCATTAGAAACATAAAGAGGCTTTATTCGGATCCTTTTGCCGTTAACTTGGAGATTGAATTGTTAGAGCCGTCGGCCGATGGATGGGAAGTTTTCTGGCATAATCCTGATTAATTGATTTTGAAAATAAATGCTTTTAATTTTTTGAACTTGTTTTGAAAAATGTGTGCATCGATACAAGTGGATAGATCTTTTTTCCTTTACCTGTCATTTTTTGATAATCTAACCTCTCATATTTTCAACTCCCAATGTGGATTTTCTAGTTCCGCTCATCATATCAAGCCATTTCCAGAATGCCCGAGCTAGAGGGATTCGAAATAACTCTCCACGAGCCCACAGTCTATTCGATAAAAGTGGAACAGGATCCAGAAGAATTTAGTCGTCAATATAGAAATCTAGGAGCTCGTTTCGCCGAATACGCGAGGAATACTGGGAAGCAGGTGGTCTACGTTGGCATTGACGAACTACGTCGTTTGGTGACTCAACCTTTGCGTATGTTTTTTTTGGACACGCCCCCTTTTCCACTTCTATTGACATTCAAAACTTTCAGATCCCTCTGAGACGCCCATCACATTCAATCACTCCGGAAAACTCTTCTACCTTTACAGAATCCATGAAAGCAACGTGGCGACGTTTCTTCCGGATATCATGGAACACCCCGATTTCATTTTCGCCTCGTATTTCTACTTCATGGCCTTCACAAAGAATTCTGATGACGATGACGTCATCATTAGAAATGTAAAGAGGCTTTATTCTGACCCCTTTGCCGTTAACTTGGAGATTGAGCTATTGGAACCGGCGGCCGATGGATGGGAAGTTTTCTGGCATAATCCTGATTAATTTTTTTTTGAAAATAAAGGTTTTTTTATTTTGTTAACTTGTTCGGAGAAATAAAACGTGGCATTCTTAACTTGTTCGGAAAAATAACACGTGGCATTCTTTTGAAACGAAAATAATTTATTCTTCAAAAAAAGCATCTATAAGGTAGTCGAAAATGGCAAGTAAGGTCAAAAAAGTTCAAAAGAAAAATTAAAATCGATCTCTCAACAACTTCAGATACTCTGGCTCCCTCTTCCTTTTCGGTCTCACAAAATCGGTGTACAGTATGCCAAGGCTTCTAGCGATATATTCTCCAACCCTATCCGAGACTCCTTTGACTTGAGGTACGGTAGGCGCGTTGTTCTGTAGAACTAGCATGGGCGGTCTGCAACAATAGTATAGGCCGTCCATGGCCTTCTGGCACTTTCCTTGTGGGCACGTGTTGTCGTCCCATCCTTTGCAAGTCTTTGGGGATCCGTCATCAGCTACGAGGGCTTCTACGCACAAGGGGGTTTGTATGGGACAGCAGGCCGTCGACCCATCCATCAGAGTGGTGCAAGTGTGCTCCGCTGGACACGAGAATGGGTTGGCAGCGAGACACGTGGCAGGTTGACCTGAATTAGGGTCCAGGAAAGGGGTGGAGCCATCAGGGCAACTGAATATGGATACGGTATGACAACAGAAAAACATGACGTCGATTGCATTGGTTAAGTTGGAGAATGACTCGGAATTCTCTAGAGCCGGCAGACAATCTGTGGATATCGGGCAAGAGTCATCGCCAGGGAAACATCTGATAGGACGCTTCTTATCCGGATCCACATACGGAATCACACATTTCTTCCGAGGCTTACAACACAGATGACGGGCGGCCCCTGAAGACCCATCCCCTTTAACACACATATGATCCGGAGGGCAGTTACCATCGACACCCATTGAACATATCCTTGGACGACCTCCGTTTTCTCGAAGAGCATCCATTCCGGTGGGGCAGCTCAGCGGCTTGGTGCAGCAGATGTGCTCCATGTTCTTTGCCGGCTGACAAAGATATTGCTCAGGACAGGTATCCCGGCTAGCCGAACACCTCACAGCCTCATTGTCATCATCCACCAGGAGAATTGATTCGGCGGAAGGGCATACCGGATGAGTTTTACAACAAATCGACGCATAGGGACTACTTTTCAAACACTCGAATCCCATTGGACACCCTTCGTTTTTCGCCGAATCGCAAAGATGGGGTTGCCCGGTTCGCGGATTCGTATGAGTCTCCAAGCCATTCGGACAGGTACCTGGAACCGAATTTTAGGTTTTGCCACGTGGCACACGCCTACCAACACAGTAATCCGCACACTGTTCCAGGTTGGCGAACGAGTTAAAGTGCTCCTCACAATTCGAATGTTCCGCCCGTCGACACTCTCCTTTACGGTAATCGAACCAGTAGGTGCTGATGGGTTCCGGTTTACGGCAGTTGTTCTTGATTTCGAATGGAGTGCCGCACACGAATTCTAAGAATGAGGGACGTTCTAGAACCAGGACCCATTCCAGAACCAACCTTTACTCGGACAACACGCTCCCTTCTTTCCCACTTTCGCGGTACACGTGTAATTCCGTGGACAGTGCTTATCCTCCATACACGTGGCAATATTGTTGATGGAGTAGCGATCTGCGTGTGGCTCGCCACGTGGACAGATTACTGTAACTAGCTCGGTTACAGTAAACCTTATGTAGGGGAACTTACTTTCAGTACTACAAAACATCATACATTCTCCCTTGGCTTTGAAATTATTCTCATTTCCTCCGCACCCGGTGAAGGCAAACGGGCGGCACGTTTTGGAGGAGGAGTCAAAATAGTACCTGGTGGTGGGCGGGACCCCGCAAGGTGTTCCAGCGTGAACAGAAGCTTGGCAGATTCTATCTGAACATGCCCTTAAGATAGGGCGAAAAGGGCGGGACTAACCTGCTTTCTGACAGCACACACTACTCATTCCATTGCCAATGCACTCGTGACTCCCGGGACATGGGACACGTTCCCCGTCACATCGTTTGATGTTACCCGCGAAGTCCATCAGGGGCATTCCCTTCCCGCAAGAGGCTAAAAGTTCAGAAATGACACTTAGGTTCTAAAAAAAACTAGAACTCTAGAAAAAAATCCGGCTTACTCAAACTCTTGCACCCATTCAGACATTCTTGTCGACTCGCGAACCGATTCTGATTTCCACCGCACCCTTCGAACATGAATTCGATGCACTCTCGAATCTCGACATCGAAGTAGTAGGCGGAATGTGGAGTGGTCACCCCACAACCAAATCCCGGGTTCTTTGGAAGCCGGCAAATGAATCCTGAAAGTGGGTGTACACGTGGCAGACGGGGTACTGTAGCCTACCTCCCAACTCGTTCCCTTGGGACACCAAGAAGAGAGCAAAAAAGAGAATCATAGTGGTGGTTGGTGAATCGATAAAAATGACATATGCTTTTGATGAGTGAGATAGAGTATACTAAGGCTCCTTATCCGGGGGGTCAGAGTCGGCTCCTACTGTTTACTTTTGATCCCTTCATCCTTTTCGGAAGGGTCAAGAGTGTCTTGTCAATTGGTCAGGAGGCCAAACAACATCGGAAGGAGGTTACATGTCATTATTTTTGAAGGTAGGAAATATATTTCATAATTAATTAATTCCAAAAAAAAAATAAATATTAAAGTTTAAAAAAAGTGAAGATCAATGGTACAGATTAAAGACGAAATGACAAAGTTTCAACATATTCAACAAAGAAAAAACCGTTAAGAGAAATACCTGAAGATCTAGAAAAAAAGTAAAATAAAAAATGATAACTGATATCACTCCACGTCATCCTCATTCTCCTCCTCCTCTCGCCTCGACAGCTTTCTCTTCCTCTCATCGTCTTTCCTCTTCTCCTGATCCATTTGCTCCTTGATCTTCTTCATCTCATCCGCATTCCGTGTCTTCTGCGCCTCCTCATCCTCTTCTGGAACCGATGTCAGCACGTCGATTGGGGTTCTGTTCCGGGGGGATCCAGCAATTTCCTCCGGGGTCAAAAGCCCCTGGGATGCTTTGTTGGCGTCGTCGGCGAGCTCGCCAAGGATGCTGGCGCAGCTTCCGATGTCGTTCTGACAATTGGAAACGGTGTAACTTACTTAGATGTGAAGATTGGAAAAAGTTGTCAATTAACAAATTTCTCAGCTTAACAAGGCCTACATTTCATCAGTTGACACTTTTTTGATATCTCTAACTGAAATTAAGATACGTTCTCTTAAAAAACTTACATCTCCCATAGCAGTATTAATCGAGAACTGTGAGCTACCGAACAGCTTGCCGGGCCGATTCACTTTGGATCCTCCGAATTGACTTCTCAACCGTTCCATAATCGTTGGATGATTCCGACGACTGACTAGACTCGTCCGACTCTCGCAATTTCGATTAACAGAGACAACCGAGATGCCACGTGGCAGCCGACGTGGATTACACTCTTCCACGTCATCTGTGGCGTCATCGAAATCGTCGTTGTCTGCGTGGGGTCGCATGACAATCTCGTTTTCGCGAGTTCTGAAATGGATCTTGGTTTTGAAATGGGGGTTCTAGAACTCACTCATAAGCGGCGGCGGATCCGATTTGTGGATTCATATGAATATTGGCCGTATCAGCTGAATACAGTGGCTCAACTGTCTCGGCACTCCAGAAAACGTCCTTCTGAAGGGGTGGAGAGTCGTTGTAGCACTCGTCGACAATGGCGAGACCCGTCTGAAAAAAATAATGCCTCGGAGTTCATAAAATATAGCTTCCTACCGCCAAATTTCTATCCAAAAGGAAATTGCACTCGAAATCGTCGTCATCCTCACCCAACGGATTCATCAAACTCTCGGCCACTTTCATCCATCCAACATAGAAAATGAATTGAAGAGATGTCATTAAAAACGGCACGAATGGATAGACGGGCGAGGCGTCTTTTGGCGGTTCACCGTCGATGAGAACCGATTGACGGGCGATGAGACACAGGAAGAAGTAGATGCGAACGGCGAGGAAAACGACCTGTAGTTTTTAGGTTTTTATAGTTTTTTAAAGGCGCAGTGAAGTTCAATAATTTGTACATATAGATGTAGTTTTGAATTCTGAACATTTTTTCTGTTGACAACTTTTCCTGAAAATGCCTCTAAATGTCTTAAAAATCGGTTTAAAATCAGGGATTATGGTGGAAGAGTTTTTGAAACCTCGGCCACGGGGTTTTGGGACGACCCGGTGGCTATTTTTCTTTTTTCTCTGAAGTTTTATATTATTTTTGAATATAATTTCTCATTAAAAAGCTAAAACTTTGAAAAAATAACGAAAATAGCCACCAAAACCACGTGGCCGAGTTTGCAAAAACTCTTCCGCCATAATCATATCTCGCTCCCTTAAAACCGATTTTTAAGGCATTTAGAGGCATTTTCAGAAAAAGTTGTCAACAGAAAAAGTGTTTAGAATTCAAAACTACATCTATATACAAATTATTGAACTTCACTGTAGTCCTCCTTTAAATCTTCACTTACCTGCGGATAAACCAATGGAATCGGGACCCAATCGAAGTTGCAAAGCTGCCCAAGACCCCTTCGAAAGTCGCCGACACTCTTTATCAGCTCATTCAGCATCACATCAGCTCCGATTTTCCCCTGAGCACGGGCCTCGTAGAGTAGAGAGTAGCACCATTGAATCGGCAGGAAGTATTTATTGTATTTCAGATTCAGATCCACATATTTTTCCCGCTCGCTTTCCAACATGAACCCGGCGGCGACGACGGTCTCCAACGTGGGGAATCGTCTCCTCACTCTCATACTAATATCACGGAATATGATCACCTGCGTCAGAACCATATACCGAAGCGTTGTCCGTCTCAGAATACGACTCTTCTCGTCACTTCCACGAATATACGTGGCAATTAGAAGGGCGGTGCTAAAAGGAACTTTAATTACGGGCGGCCCCTTGACATGAGCAACTCACTTATCCACCCATCCGATATTCAAAAATATATCATTCCACCTCCCGACGATAATTGTGACGAAGAATCCGAGCATAAAAGTCAGTGGAATATAGTCGAGTTTTTGGTCGAACAACGCGGCGAAGTTGTCCCAGAACCTAAACAGACTGGGTTTTCTAGACTACAAACTACAGAAGACTCACAGTCTCTGCTCCTCGGATAAAAAATAATTGGTTCTGTAGATTGAGGTGACGATTGCGAAGAAAAACGAGAAAATGAACAGCTCTCGCATCACCGATTTCCATACAGATCCACGCCATCGTAACTGTAGTTTGAGGAAGGCGATCAGTGAGGTGGATGATACATCCAAATTGTAGGATACTGTCATCTGGAATTGGAATAATGGATAAAAGGAAGTTTCGCTACTTTTTGAAAACTAGATAATGACAGATTCTCATCCTTACTTTTTGAGACTAGATACAACTTTTAGAGCTTGCAATTTTCTTCATTTTAAGCCAAAACCGAAGTCTCTAGCTTGATTTTCAACCAACTTATGACTCATTTTTGAAAAGCGGCGTCTCCAGGCTACCTAACCCCCTTCTGACCGCGGTAAAGGAGGTAGGGCCACCTCACGAATTTTATTAACGTCAGTTAACATAGTTGTTTTTTGAGAACTTAATTGGAACTTCTGGAACGGTCAATTTCCCTTATTTTGAGCCAAAAATGAAGTCTCTAGTGCAATTTTGAAGGAAGTTACGAACATTTTCGAAAAGCGGCGTCTCCAGGCTACTTGTACCCCTTCTGATCGCGGTAAAGGAGGTAGGGTCACCTCACAAATTTCATAAATGTCATTTAGCATAGTTATATTTTGAGAACTTAATTTGACCTTCTAGAATGTTCACTTTTCTTCATTTTGAGCCAAAAATGAAGTCTCTAGTGCAATTTTGAGCAAAGTAACGAATATTTTCGAAAAGTGGCATATCTGAGTACTTGGACCCTTTTGACCGCGATAAAGGGGAATTCGAAAACATTTCCAAATGAATCTAGATTCAAAAAATACCCAAAAAAAGTGTCAAGTTGAGATGTAACTTGTGGAGAGAAATCTTGTGTGAAATTGAATTCTCTCTGTGGTAGAAGAGGGGAGGAAGAGGGTGGATTGACGACGGAAATTGCAAAAGAAGGGGGAGAATATGGGATAAGAGTGAGAAGAAGAAAGAATGCTCTTGTTTCAGAGATCACCTTTTTCCGTCTTTTTGGGGGTAATTGTGCATGAATTTAGATAGGGAAATTTCAGAATTTAGATAAAAAATTTTATTTTTTGTATTATATAATTGGGACCAAAAATTTTTTCAAAATTTTTTTCGAAAAAAGGATGAAAGCCTAAGAAACTTATAATAGATAAAAAAGGTTGAGAACTGGGAACAAAAGGGTTTTTGTGGTCGGGTAGGTTTGTTTGAAAGCAGGAGAAGGATGCAATTTGAGAAGAAGAAGAAAACGAAAAGAAAATGATGATGGAAATACGGATAGACTTGTGAAGGGAGCAGGAAGGAAGGAAAAGAGATATGAAAATCTGATTTTTATTGGATAAAATTTTTTTTGGAATTTTTGATTTTCAATTTTCAGTATGTCATTCTATAACTAAGAAGATCAAGAGATTATTCAATAAAGTTTAAGTATCTATAATTAATTTCACTGTTAAAAACCATTACTTTAAAAGTACCCAGACATAATTTCATTTTCTGAACATTTTCATTTTTTTGAAAATTTTCTGAAATTTTCTGAAAAATCTTGGTCAAAAATCTAAAAAAGGCTTGAAAATAGGTTCAATTAGCTGCTGAAACTACTCTAGACTTGATCTGAGCAATCCGAAAAATTCAAAAATCTCAATTATCCTATTCTCCTATAACCCTAAACCCACATTTGAAACAATTCCAAAATGAAAATAGTCTCTTCCAAAAATCCATATAGCTAAAGGAGCAAGTTGCGTAAACGAACGCAAGGGACGAGAGAGGTGAGAGAGTGTAGTCTACAAGAGAGACGCAGACATAGAGAGCGGGAAAATACAGATGGGAGGAAACTCGTTAGGAATGGGGAGAGGGAGGAAGACAAAGAGAGAGAGAGAGCAAACCCACGGAATAAACAATATTTATATGAATAGGGGGGAGGGTTTGATCTACTTGGAGGGAGGGTTCGTGTAGTCCTTTCGGACAACTTGGATCTTTGGAATAATTTGAAAGATCAAAGAACAAGGAAATTGTCAGCTGCATACATATGTAATTAAGAAATATTCTAGACATGACTTCTTTTTTTTTCGAAAAAAAAACAGATGTTTGATCTACTCTTTTTTTGTTTTTGTGTATACATTCCCGAAAGGCTTTGTTTGATCAAAAGCTGTTTTCCAGGAGAATAAAGCTCTCAGTCTTAAAAAATAAACCTAGATTAGGGTTAGAAGTAGGTCAAAATAAAGATTACAGTTTTGAAAAACGCCACATGGATTTTATAAATGACAAATTTGAACCCAGAGACTTTTTTGATCAAATTTGGCTTTGTTACGCTCGTTTTTTTGAAAAATAGGCTCAAAATAGGTTCAGAAAGTAGACCAATTTACTGTTAGCAAGATTTGAAAAAAAGCCACGTGGATTTCAAAAACCATCAGAAGTTGGGGCTAAAAGTGCTAAACCATTAACCTAGACTACCTCAATTATAAATATAAGTTACCTTTTTCTGAAATACCATCAAATTTGAAATCCACGTTTTATCTGGGTCGTCTAGAATTTGCATAATCAATCAGAGAGACCGGAAAAAGAGAGACTTAGAGAAAGAAACATTTACAGGAATTTAGTGTGACTCATGGGGAAACAAGCAACAGATGTTTGAAACAACACGCAATAGAAAATTCCCGAAGGAGGTCATTTGGCCCCGCCCACTTTTCGACCCTGGCTCTTATTACTAGGTAAACCAGGCAAAAAACCCAGATTGCCACGTCATTTGTATCTCAATGGAGCGCCGTTGATGTCCTTGGCAAATCGAAGGACATCCGAAAAAGTGCGACGAAAAAAAAGTGTCTCTTTTGTTCGATTCAAAAAAAGAAAGCAGAGAAGAAGGAAAGGAGTGTGTGTTTGTTTTGTCCCTCTTCTTTTTTGATTTTTGAGACTTTTTTACGAATTCGGAGAGAGGAAGCTTTTGTTTACTTTTTCAAATACACGGAAGTTCTCACCTTTGAAATTGCTTACTAATCACCTAGAGTTTTCAGAATCGAATTTCAGAAAAATTGAATTAAAAGGACGAAAGCGAAGGAAGAGAAAGCGGAAACAGTTATACAAGAAAAATTGTGTCTTATCTTATCTTTTTTATTTATTTTTTCTATCAATGATGGGGCAGACGGGGACAGAAATAGCAACTGTCGAGTGTATTTAAGGGAGGTGGTAGTTATGATTATCGAAACAAATTTGTGAGAAGACTCAGAAAATGCGCTCGATTGCATTAGTGCGGTGGAGCGCGTTTGGAGAGCAATTTTTGAAAAATTAAATTTTAAAACGTGAAATAAAATACGTGGATTTCACGTTTTTCGAGAAAAAGTTTTTTTCACGTTTCACGTGGATTTTCTTGAATTTCACGTTTTTCACGTTTTTTGAAGAAAAAAAGAATTTTCACGTCTCACGCGGATTTTCTTTAAATTTACGTTTTTTTATTCAGTCAGCAATATTTCAAATTTCACTAGGGCGCGATTGCTGACGCTATTATTTGAATTTCAGATCATTTTAGCTCTAAGGTCCCCAGACACTTCCGTTCCACACACAAACAGTTTTCCCTTTTCCCTCGGTCACCCCCACGAAGTCCGCGTTCCCGAAATGATTTATGACATGTTTTTTTATTTCATAATTCGAAAGGAGAAAGTTATCGGTTTTTCGAATGGAAAGTCCAGGAGAAAGTGAACGTTTATGTCATCCGTCTGCACCAAGCCGTTCTTTATGGGTGGGGAGAATCTGAGCGGTCATTTGGAGGGGATCCGGTTGGTAATACGAGATAGCTGGAAGTTTCTGGAATAGTTAAAGTACTTCTGAAAAACTGAAAAGCACAAGATTGAAAAAAACATGATTCTAAAGTCACATGTAGTGTTGATTTCTTCACCTTCTCATGAAAAACGGTTCATCATCAAAAATATAGGTCAAGTATTCCAAAAAGATGATATTATCAGTAGTTTTTTTGAATAGTTTTTTTTTGATAAGGTCATTCTGTCACGTACTTTGAATGCATGGGCGGCACCCAAAGGTTTTGGTCAAGCGTTCAAAGCGATCGAAAGGCCACGCCCATTGGACATTCTATCAAGTGCTTCTGGTTAGTGACTTCCTTACCTACAGAAAATGCGAATAGATATTCAATGTCTACGTGGCTTGGCAATTTTCTTTGTCCTACTGTATCACCTGTTCCCATTGGTTTTTGTGAATGCATTCCTTGGAGTTGATATGTGAGTTGGACCATAATTAATTATCAGTTTTCCCATTTTCTCTACCAGTCTCGACATTTTCCAGATTTTTCGTAATCTCCGGATACCTGATGGCTCGTAACCTAACCCGTTCGAAAGTCCAGAACATCCACGACATTTTGAACTTTTACTACCGCCGACTTCATCGAATTCTTCCCCTTTACTACGCATTCATACCAATTACCCTCATGTTCGTTCACATGTATCTAGGGGAATTTTGGTGGGGAGTCAACCGGAGATACTCTCTCGGAGCACTGTTCCTGGTGTCAAACCAAGTTTTTATTCACGATGCGCAGAGTTATTTTCATCAGGTATGTCCTGGAACCAAGGGGATTCTAGAACCAATTACAGTACCTGGCCGATGGCAGTTCCATCAACGCGTTCCTGCACACATGGTCTCTGGGAGTGGAGATTCAGTTCTACCTCCTTGTTCCATTCATTTTCTTTGGTCTTCAATTCCTAAAAACTCCCGTTCTAAAACTGGCTACCGTAATCCTGATCACCCTACTCGGAATGTGCGCCTTCTTATCCATTAACGCTCAGTTCTCATTCAATTTCATGTTCCTCCGCCTGTGGCAATTTGCCGCCGGCTTCACAGCCCTCTTTTGGAGGGAGTTTGAAAAATCGAAAAAATCCGAAAAATCTGAAAATCCACCGAACATCTTTGAATTTTCCGCAAATGACGTGGCAATCGGTACAGTAACCATCTTGTTTTTGTGCTTGGTCCCTTCAAAAATCGACGAACTTTGGCTCCGCCCCCTGGTCACTTTCGCAGTGGCCGGCCTGATTTTTATGGAGCCCCAGGGGTGTAAGGTAGGGATTTTTTTTAGAAGGAAAATTTTTTTTCCTTTTTTTTCCTTTTTAGCTGCTCTCCTCGCCTACCGTATCCTATCTGGGTGACATTTCCTACGTCGTCTACCTGATTCACTGGCCAATCATTTCTCTTTTCATGAGCTCTACAGTATCCAGCCGCGTTTTTTGTGTTGGCAAGTTTACCCCGAAATCTTCAAAAATTCATCCATTTTTTAGTTTTAACATTTGTAATCTCTATCTGCATCCATCATTTCTACGAGAAACAATACCTGAAACTCGATCTGAAATCCACGTTCCTCCTCCTATTCTTGCTCATCGTCTTCAATATTTCCATCCAGTACAGTACCCAAAATCATCAATTCTGGAGGCCAAAATATCTTCCGAAAGTCAAAAAAATCATCGATGATAATCAGGGGCTCCTTCCATTTATCACTTCTTACGAGAAGTCACCGGATAAATGTGTGGAGACGGATTTCCAGGAGTTGTATGATAATGACTTTTATTTTAAGTATTGTCGGTACCCGGTGAGTTCTAGAATGGCCTATGGTTCTAAAACGTCCGGTTTCAGAAAGCAAATGGTTCGCAGTCGGTGATGATTATAGGGAATAGCTATGTGATCAATCTAAACGAACACATTCGAACTCAATTCAATTATAACTACAGTGAATGGAGGTACTTGTTCATTCGAGGTGAGCCATTTGGGAACTGGGACATTCTAGGACCACTTTTCCAGGTAGCTATGGCTTTTATCACGACAACGCGTGGCACGGGAAAGAGTCCCTTATCACAATGAAGAAACACGTGGAGACTCATCGTCCGGATATATTATTTTTGACTTCAAGGTGGGTCATTTCAGAACTTTGGTTCTATAATGTCCTTAAGGTACGGTAACTCTGTAAATGCGCCGATTTGGGATGAGGAAAAAGATGATTTTGTGATGCAAATGAACGAGAATATCGCTTTTTATGAGAGGTGAGATGTCTTGGAACCAGGGACGTTTTAGAACTTCAAACTTTTAGATACGTCAAAAAGATCTACATTCTCGCTCCGATGCCCCTCTATCCTCTGAACTTTGTGAACGTATTTCTACAGTATGTCACGAGGAAACCATCAGAATTAGAGACTCTTCATCTGAATCGACAGGAAGTCGATGAATACTGGAGAAATGGAAAATATCGGTTTGGAATGATCAAATGCAAAAAGTGCAAGGTGACAGACCGCCTGTGATTTTCGGTTTAGACCGCCCATCTTTTCAGGTTTTCGATTTGAGCGATCGATTCCTGGAGAATGATAAATACTTGACATTTGATCGAAAGACAATGTTGTCTTATGTCGACAATGGAATTCATTTGACTGGACCTGGGGTTCAGAAGTGTGATGGTGTATTCAAGGAGATTGCTGACGAGGCTTTGGAGAGGAATTGATTTTTGATTTACGGGATGTACAATATGTTTTTTGAAGAATAAATATTTCTAAATGTTTGGTTTTTGTGAAAGTTTCCTGAAAGATTCTAAAAATTCCTATTCAAAATTCCGCTAAAAAATCTGCCCGCATGGCAACCTGCTTACTGGCGCGTTTGTGGATCGCCGCGCGCACGAGAAGCGCGCCAAGGCCCCAACTCGATTTACACTCATTCTGCATTGATTCCCATCGTTTTTCAACGGTTTATCTGTAATTTTTTGTGTTTTCAGTGTACATTTATCGATTTAAACGCCAAAAAATGACCGAGGAGGCTGAAAATACACCGACCATTGAGCCTGAAGTAAAAGAAGAGCCGCAGGTGGCGGACGAGAAAAAACCAGAGGAAAAGGTAAGAATTTTAAGTTAAATTAGTTAAAATGCCGATTTTTGCAGGATTTGGTTCCAGAATTGTATCGCCAACACGGTGGAGACCCGAGAGAATGCGATTTGACAAAGTATGATGCAAATTTTGATTTTTTGTGTGGAAAATGCTTTTTTTCTGCTTGAAACGCGGACAAAAAAATTATTTATTATAATTCATTGATTTTCAGCTCCGTTCTCTTGAGTGGAATCCCAACGGATTTCCTCACTGATTCGTATGAGCAATTCGATGAGACGATCAAAACGATGCTCAACATATCGCATAACCTGAATAAAGATGTCATCAAGAAGGTAGATATTTTAGTTTTCCAAATATATCATCGCTAAATTATTCATTTTCAGATCTTCCGTATACCGGTACTCGACGAGAAAGCGACTAACACGGTATTTATGTTTTTCAGTCTTTTATTTTCAGATTTTAGACAGAACCGTACTTTTGAGCTACATAACAGCGAAACCCCTGGGTTTCAGCTGAACCAAAGCAAAAGATACAGAATGTAAATAGTTAAACTCAAGATCTGACAATTCTATTATTCTCTCAAGAAAATAGTTGTTTTCGATAAATCCTTCTCTATAGCAGGAAAGGTCCCGAAATATCGGAGAAAAGAATGCAGAATCGACAATTTTGAGTTAGAATGATGAAGGAAATCACATTTTCTGTGAGAAAGGATTGTTTGTGACGACTTTTCAACAAAAACTAGCGAAACTCTGTTATTTAAAGAGATATTATTCGGAAAAAGAACCTAAAAGAAAGTTGATTTAACGGTGTTTTTTTGTCTATTTCGGACGATTTCCCACGTGGAAAGCCTGAAAAAGACTATTTTACTCTGTTATTCTGCTGTTTTAATTAATTTCTGACGATTTTCCGAAAGGAAAATCAACGGAATCTTCACATCATCCGAGGATTATTTGCAGACCGCTGCTCTGCGAGCACTTATCTGGTTCACAGATAAAATTCAACAGTGCCGTTGTCTGGCGCGAGCGAAGAATTTCGCGGATCATCAACAAAAAGTGGAGCTAATTGAGTCGTTGCCTCAAGATTTTCTATTTATAAGCGAAGAGGATCGAACCGTTCTCGAGAACGGAGTTCATCTGAAAGAAGAAGAAGAGGAAGAGGATATTGTTGGTGATGAGGTTGAAGATGGAGACGAAGTTGACGAATTAATGGAAGAAGATGAAGAGGGGCATGATGAGCATGAAGAAGATGATGATGATGTTAAGAAGGAACCGAAGGAAGAAGGGGATGGAAAGAAGGAGAAAGGTTCGGAAAAACCCCTGTATTTATCAAGAGTTACAGCTGAAAGCGTGTTGAAAGGCGAAGCCTAAAAGAATTTCGATGCCGAATTGGCTAAGAATCTCTTCGGAATAGTCAGTTTTTCTGAGGAAATTCAGACTTTTCAGCCAACTTTTTTCCTTATTAAATGCTCAAAAACGCGGTTAAAGCTCTTCCTAAGCTTACAAAAGCTAACATCTGGAATCGAAGCTTCTCCCAGCGTAATTCAAAGAGCTTCTCGAAACGCGTGCCGTCTTTAAGCTGAAGTTGGAGTGGAACTTATTTTTTTTGCATCGGAAACTTTGCCAGCTTCTTTTTCAGCCGATGTCGAGATATCTCTAGCATCTTTTCATATTTTTCTTTCAGAAGGATCAAAGAAGAGCGAGAAGAAGGAAGAGCCAAAGAAGAAGGTTTACGAGGACGAGGACGAGAAGGCTCCATTCGAAATGGAATGGGAAGGAGCTCCAGAATTCCAGTGGAGATGTAAGTGATTTTTAACGTTTTGTTTGACAAATAATGTCATTTTTAGTGTGCGAAGGAGCTCGTGACGAGAAGAAGCTCATAATCGACAATCTTCTTTGGGCCGACCTGAACAGTGTCTTCATCTACCGTACCATCCAAAGAGCCACGTCATGCGAAATAAACTTCCCCGCTAGATTCGCCGGAGAAGGAGACCGTGGAGCGTTCGGAAAACTGACTCTGCTCTTCCCGGCTTTCGTGCCAATCATGGACGAGGCTCTGAAGCATCTCATATACTTCAGAAGTGGAGATAACCGTCGTATCAAGGTATTCTTGCCACAAACCACAATTTCGTTGAAAAGAAAAGAGGAGTTCGAGGGGAAATTGGGAAGATTGATCAAACCGACGCCACGGATGCATGAATTGGTCATCAAGATCCTCCCGGAAGACTATACTCCCACTTTGGACGACGCCTGTGAATGGTTCCCAGAGCAATCGGTTATCGGATGCGAGTTGGTCAATGATGAGATGGGGTATGTAAAATTAAAGTTATTTTAAGGACAATTTCCAAATAATTACTTCAGAAAACCATGTGCCATCGTGAAATTCGAGACAGCCCAAGAGGCAGTGGCCGCCCATGCAAGCAAGTCGTTCGTCACGATTAATCATCAGAAAGAGGCGAAGGAATCGGAAGAAAAGCCGGCTGAAAAGTCGGAGAAAGAGGATGGGGATTCCGAGGAAAAAGGAACCCAATGTAATGTCTTCATGAGAGGAGGTACTGTATCAGCTGGAAAAGTTTTTTTTCATTTCAAAAATTTGCGGAATTCAATTATTTTCCAAACCAACATCGCGTCTAAAAAGACTGGGGTCAGCGGGGGCATAACATTTGAACAGGCGGCAGGCTCCTACCTCCGGATGGAAATAGTTGAGTCAATCGGAACAAACTTTCTCCATTGTTTGCACACACCGCCTCGTCCCCGCCTCTTCAATTTTTGTTTATAAGCGCGAGAAGGAGCGACCCGTGTACTCCAGAGCAATTCGTTAATTTACACGTAGGCGCCATTTCATGAGGCTCAGTTTGATCCTTAATTAGCCATATTAATAATAGATTTCTGGAAAAACGCAAAATTTCACGATACTCCATTTAAAAACCTTTCAAATTTTCAGTTGAAGCCCATTTCGGCTCCCTCCTCACTTTCTACGATCAACGAAAGAAGGCTCAAGAGCATAGCCGTCTTAACCGTGCCAAACAGATCGCCTCGAACTCTTCCTCATCTCAAAAACGTCCAGGATCGACGATTCGTGGACCGGCTCAAAAGAAGAGAGCCCCGTCGCCAAAGCGTGGACTCGCACGTGGAAACAACAGTGGACCACCGAGAAATGTCGGAAGAGGTGGAGGAGCTGCACCGAGACGTTCCTCCCCACCGAGATCTAATCCAAGAACATCTGGAAGTGGACCACGTGGTGGCGGTTCGCGTGGAGGACCACGTGGAAGTACTGGAAGAGGTGGAGGATCGAATCGTGGCGGTGGACGGATTTCTGGTGGAGATCGTCCGATGAATAATAGAGGTGAGAATGAAAAATAAATCAATCATTTCCAATGAATTCTAAATTTCCGTGAAACATATGGACCCGATCCATCATTTCTTTCCAGCCGCCCCTCGTTCCAACAACTACCGCTCCGACACATTCTCATCGCAAAGACAACCCGCCAGAGCTGATGCTTTCTCCGGATACGGATAGTGAGTTTTTTAGAAATTCTACTCTTGTGACTTTATAAATTCTGGAGACAAGACTCAAAAATCCATCAAACCGCTTTAGAAATTCCTACCTCATCCATAAATTTCATAATAATCTTCTAGCGAATTTCCGGTTTTCTCTCGAAAAGCCCCCTTTCCTCTTACACCTTTCGTGATGAGAATTCATTAGCGATGTCGTGTTTACCGGAAATTCGAGGCTCTATAATACCACTATATTAATAATTCATTCAACTGACTCCTCTTTTTCTTCAGCGCTCAATTCGAGAATCGCTACAACAGCGGAGGCGGTGGTGGCGGCGGAGATCATCGGCAGACAGTTGATCCATTCGGACGTCCGATGTATAATGGTAAGCGGAAACGCTAGGCTCCAGAATGTCACAGAAAATGTTGCAAAATCAATTGAATCATCTCACTTTTACTACAAAGATAAGAAGAACTCCCCGTCATTTGTAGACCTAAAACAAACTTTCACACCTTTTCTTTGATTTCTCATCATTTTCTTGGAGCGTAAAACAAGCTCTAGCCCCTTCTAATCATCTACAAGGTTCAGCATTCGCCACGTCATCGTCATCATCGTTCAATCATCGAGATGATTCATCTTCGCATCGTCACAGTGGAGGAGGAGGTGGATTCTCGTCATTCCAGGAGTGAGTTGAAATGAGAAAAAAACCACATAAAAAACAAGGAGGAAGAATTTTTAATTAAACTGTGTGGTAAACGAAGCTTGGTAGAAGAAAAAGAGGCACAAGGAAATTAAATTTTCATGGAAAATACGTGCGGAGAAGAAGGGGTGGGAGAAGATTGAGAATTAATTGATGTCTCAAGTGGTATTAACGTGCCTCATGGTTCTGGAAAGACCGGAAGAGCAGTTTCAAGAGGAATCGGCCAGTAAACACCTATCGTCACGGATCAATCTTTGTAGCAGTAGGAGAGAAGAAGAAGGAGATCCTCATCTCCTCCTCCGTGACGCAATTCCTTTTCTCTTCTTCTCGGCACTCTCTTTCTCTCTTTGTATTATCTTTCTTTGACTTGCAAACACCCGTGTAGGTAGATATGATTGATTTAGAATCTATATAGAAAAACCTATGACGTCTTCTATTTCCATTCACCCCTGTCTCTCTCTATTAGAAGAACCACATGTATGAAGAAAGGCTACGTGAGAAAGTTGACTAATTTTTGAGAGGTTGTGGCGCGCCTACTAGCTAGAATTGCTTGAGAACCAGAACTAAAATTAGCTTGTTTTGACATTGAATAAGCTCCACGGCTTCCGTTTTCCTCATTCAATGAGCTCTACCAGTCACTCCTCCAATATCTAATCAGACTCCGCCCACTTTTCCCTCCTCCTCGCCGTTTGACCACTCGACTACCTTCCACGCGTATTCGTCCTCTCGTTCGTCATTTCTCTTCTGATGAGAATTCTGATGGCCTCCTTCTCTCTCTTTTCTGTGTGTCCTTTGTAGTTTTTATGATTATTGGATAGAGGAGACACATAACGAACACATATATTGGCTAGAAACCACTATTTCTAGTGACTTTTGTGGTCTTTTTCTGACTGGAATATATATTTTCAAACTGAAAATGACAGGCTTCTTCAAAATTCAGTTCACTTTTTGTCACTAAACGAATCCGGCAAACTAAGAACTCTTTTTGATTCTCGCTTGTAAACCATCTGTTCAAAGTCTTGGTTATTCTTCCTGAACTCATTGTTTTAGTGTAACCGGGAGTAGCTTGACTTCTAGAAATGTTCCCTAATAAAAAAAAATAATTATGGTCAAAATAATGGTCAAAATCTAAAAATAATTATGGTCAAAATAGTCGAAAAAAAGTTCCTCGTCGTAACCACGTTTTTTGACTGTCTACAACACACATCACACGCTACGATTTAACCTAGAGACATAGGCAAACAGGATGATTCAAGAGGGAGTAAATCAGTCACAAAGTGTGGTTTATAGTCTTCGAATCATTAGAAACAACTAGAAAAATTGGGTGAAATTTGTCATTTTTCTTGTTCAATTTCTATTTTTTCGGATTTCTGTAAAACAAAATACCAAGAAAATACACTATGTTCTCTCAAAAACCCCTCTTCCAGCCAATTTTCCACTAAAATCCTCATAGTTTCCATCACTTTCCCCTTTCGAAAAACCAGCTTCTTCCCCCCGCTTCCTCCCTTCAAAACGTTCATTTTTTGCAGAAATCGTCGTCGCTACTAGACCCTCTTCCACTTCCAGTACATCATACAATGACGAATATGAAAAGTACTACTATTGTTGAGAAGAAGACGTCAATTTGACATTTTATATTCATATAATCCCCTCTTTTCCTTCGTTTTATTTATTAATTTTAACCCACACATATTTCCTCTTGATCTTCATCTACATTCGCTGAGTCTCCTTCCCCTGGTCCTGAAGAAAATTCTAAGAATCTGATGAGTTTTTCGTCTGGAATTGCCGTTTCTTCTGAAAATGACATTCAAAAGCCAAAAATAGTCATTTTCAGTTGAAAAACGACGATTTTCAGTCAAATTCACATCGATTTCCTTTTCTGTAGTCTCCTCCGCTTTTCTAATTTAAATTTTTAAACATTTCTTTATTTCCTGTATCCTTATTCTTCATTAATTCTAAAAATACTGTAATCTCTCCCTGATAATGAACACTTTCTCCCCTAAATTCTAGGTTCTCTCTACTTTTCTATCAGTTTTTCGACTGCTTATATCTCTTTTCTCTTTTCCCAAATTCTGAATCTAATCTCATTTTTAGCGCCTTTTTCTCACCGAAAAGGTCTTGTGGTTAACGCAATGGGTCACATTTCCGGAAAACAATGCCCCATGGTGCTGATTATCCGGCTCCTGTTACAGGTTAGTTTCCTTGTACGAACTGAGAGTTTCAGACCTCAAACTTTCAGCTCTCATCGACAGTATCAGCAGAACTGAGTCGTTCGATGTCGATTTCCTATTCTCCCCCATCGATTCATAATCTGGAGGAGTACGGTAGTGCGAAGGTGAATGTGACCGTGAAGTTCCCACAGGAGGAGTTCGAGGCGAACCAAATCGAAAACTATTTGCTTGACGTGAAGTGAGTTACACTTCTAGAAAACTTCCCTATCATTCCTCTCCCAGCTCCTTTCATCCGGAAACGGCGACGGCGGACTACACGGAAAAACTGCGAACCGAACAGTTTCGTCTGAATGGTCAATTCTACGAAACGGAGACGATCATCACAATAAACGGGAATCTTCTCGGGAAGACGGCGATGAAAGTGCGGCTAGTGCCAGCTACATGGAACGACACCAGCAGTTTTTCGATGGAAGAGGAACGGGGAGGAATGCGCGAAGCGATGAAGAAGGACTCATGGCTGGACGTCTGGGTGGTCAGATCGGCCGAATCGCGAAGACTGACAGTCTATTTCGTGATTTCGGTCGTTGTGCTCATCTCGATGGCCAATGTTATGATGGGTTGTGAGGTAGGTAGACTTCTGAGAGTGCCCTTCTAATAAAGACATCTTCCAGCTCGACATTGATTCCGTCATTGCGACCCTTAAGAAGCCAGTCGCCCCGGCTATTGGTCTCTTCGCCCAGTTCATCATAATGCCCCTTCTGTCCTATCTCATCGCCTACGCCATTTTCATGCCACGTGGCCTGTACTCCATGGCTCTGGGACTCTTTGTGACCGGATGCTCTCCGGGAGGCGGGGCTTCCAACTTCTGGACCCTTCTCCTTGACGGAAATCTCAATTTATCGGTGACGATGACATTCATCTCGACGATATGCTCGTTGGTTATGATGCCCGCGTGGTTGTACTTCCTCGGTCATCCGTTCCTCCAGGGATTCAATTCGGAAGCGGTTATCAAGGTTCCATATGGAAAAATCGCATCCCAACTGGTCACCCTGATCCTTCCATTGCTCATCGGAATCGCCATCAAAAAGTGGAAGCCAGAGTGGGCGGCGAAAGCGAGAAAAGTGATGCGTCCATTCGTGATCTTCGTGATGATCTTTGTGGTCATCTTCGGCTCGCTCACCAATCTCTACATGTTCCGAATGCTCACAGGTCCCGCCCTAATCGGTGGTCTCGCCCTCCCGTGGTGCGGATTCATGTTCGGATGCTTCACGGCCCTCCTCACAAAACGGAAGCCTGAAGACGTGACGGCGATTGCTGTGGAGACGGGAATTCAGAATACAGGAATTGCCATTCTTCTTCTGAAGGCCTCTTTCGGGCAGCCCGATGCGGATATCGGATCCTTGATTCCGGTTATCGTTGCGGCGTTCACACCGGGACCTCTTCTCTTGGGTGCTGCTGTTCATTTGACATTCAAATGGATGAGAAACCGAAGAAACAAGGTAACTTTTCTCACCTTTTCCTCATTATTTTCTTTCCTTTCAGTCCTCCACCGACGCGGATTCCATCGAAAAACAAGCTGTTGAACTGGTCGACGCATCCAAATTAACAGAACAACAAAAGTTGAGTATTCTGCCGAACGATCAGTACGAGAGTCTTCTGAATGCGCCGCAAAAAGCAGCTTCATAATATTTTCTTCATTCATTTTTTTTCTTGAGATTTCGAATAGTGATTTTATTGTTGTTATAGTACTCCGGTTTTCTTCTATTTAGTAGGTGATTGCTTTATGACCATTTGGTCTTTGATAACATAATCTTTGTGGGAAAATGGAGATTTTGGAGAGAAAAATCTTCAGAACTCTCCATTTTTCTCTTGATCCCTCTCATCTCGGCACCCATTCATCCCGTTTCTTTTGCTCTATCCCGATTGAAGATTTTTATAGAATACAGGTTCTTTTCCCCCCTCTCATACAGTCATACGCCCCTTTTTTGGTCTAGAAAATTCTGGAAAGTTCTAGAATTTCCACCCCAAAAATAGATAGAAACTCACCCTCTCCCCCTTTCTGCAATTCATTGTTTGTCACTCCAAAAATAGTCATTTACACCCGTTTTTAGTCTTTTTTTCGACCGTCTTCTCTCGATGATCTCATTGGTAATAAAGAGCTGAATTTTCGCAATTCGCTTTCTCGAAATTATTTGTTTTTATTTCTATTCACTTCTGAATGATTTTTGTTCACCCCTGCACGATTGGTAGTTCCAATGCATCTTTTGTCCTCACTTTGTGTTCTTTTTCGTTTGTTTTTTGCACGTTTTTTGCATGGGAATGTTCTTTTTTCTTGATTTTTAAAGGTGGGATTTTTTATTTTTTTAAACGGAATTCTGTCAATTCTCAAAAAGCCAGGATTTTGATGCGTTTTTCAAAAAACTTCAGACCTGCTTTTTCAAAAAAAAAAACAGTTGATCTACTCGGAGAAAATTAGAAAACGAAGAAACAAATCGGTTTCTTTTTTCATTTTTCTCGCTTTTTCGTGGTTTTCCTAGAATTTTTGGTCTTAAATTAGAAGTTTGCAGTCTTTTTTAAAATCCGATACTCTCTTCAAAAGCATGCTAATCTCAGAATTGCTCGAACTTTCTTCCATCTAAAAATCACGGGATCCGAGAGGGTGATCACCGAAAAAAAACAAGGCGACAAAGTATCAAATAGCTCATTAGGCTTTTCTAGACGGTTCTATTCTGCGAGTTTTTTTGCGAAAAGCCTCTCGGAAAAAGGTTTTTCTAGATTCGGTTTACGTGAAACCTGGCTTCCTATGACAATTTGAAATCATTTCATTTTCATTTTCAAATGATTTCACTTGTGTCTTCCAAATGGTGGTTTCGTTGAGGTAAATGAAGCTTCTATCCCCAGAGAGATTTGGCAGTCTAGAAGCGTCGTCTAGAATTCTAAAATTCTAGAATTGGCGCTATATTTTCCTCCTTCCATCATCCGATTTATAATACAAAACGAATCGCTTTGTAGCCATTTCACTCCGTGTTGTTGACAGCCTTCTCCTTAGGGACACAAGCCACGGCCGGGCACCGTAACCATGGGAGAGTCACATGATTCTTTCTTCTCCGACTTCATCGACGCCACGCCACGCCTACTTTATTCGGCGTCTGAATCGAGGAGACGGACGAAGGGGCTCTCACTTTTCATTTTGAGACTCCTTCCACCGCCACCGCCAGCCTCTGCCTTCGTCGCTGATTTATTCGTTCAACTACTTTTTTCCCCTCTCTTCACTACCGAGTGAGCTGTCAATCAGAAAGTGAGTTCGAAGTGGTGATTTAGAGTATGGGTTTTTTTTCTCCGCTCTCTGCCGTTTTGATTCCGTTGGTCTCCGAGAAGAATCTAGAGAATTTTCGGAATTCTCAAGAATCTGATCTTAAAGATCCACGAGACAGTATGGTCCGGTACTAGCAGATCCTGGGATTTATTCTTGACCAGGTAGCATTGATAGATCAACATTTGATCCCGGAACCTTCTCTCTTCGTTCTTTCTTCTAAAGAATAAGGGTTTCTACCCTGATCTTTCTATAGCTTGCTCTTCTAATTGCACCCATCCTCCTGTTCAATATCTCTAGTCTACTCCTAATGACGTCTTCCATTATTTCGGGAGCTTCGTCATAATTACCATGGCTACCGTTTCCCATGAGACCCTTCGCCTTCATCGTTTTCGTATAGTTGAGAGTCACACACACACATACACACACGTGTACACAAATGCACCGTGTGACTCTGAGTGAGTCTTGATGATAATTATGGGGGGAGAAATGTGACGCGCGACGCGTGATTTTGAGAAGTTGCGGGAGAGTGTGAATTAGGGAATGGGACTAAGGGGGATGAAGGTGTTGGAGGGTGCTGGGGAACCGTGCATGAAAGATTCTTCTAGCTTGGGAAGCTTAAGACGATGCGTTCGGAGTCTTGAGGACCCTAGACTTCCGCCTTGTAGAGTTCATTTCTGTCTTCGCTTGACATCGGAGCCTTCCTGAAGACCTACAAGGTCCGGATCTGCTGCCTCACCATGCTCTGTGCTCACATTGGAAACTACTCCCTTCTTCCTGATGATCTGATGATCAAGGTTTTGCAAAGGCCAACCTTCGAAAGATAAGTCCACCTGTCCTTTTCCCGCTTCTTCAATGATCAATCGGTCATCCACTATCCCGCTATCACTTCCTATTGTGTAGTCTGTGTTTTGGATTGTATGCTCACACACACAAAGAGCCATACACACTCGATCACCTTGATTCATACCTCATATATATTTATAATCGGGACTGATCAAATTGGCCAGTTTATTTGCTCTCAACTCCCCTTTTTCTCCTCCTTCTCCCCCACGCACACACAATTGCGCGATGTGCACTTTTTGCAAGTCCAACGGTCCCTTTGCTAACTAACCCTGTGCTCCTCGTCAATTCCCACCACCACCTGTCTCCCCGTACCTTCCGTGTGTCCGTCGTCCTATCGGGTCGTCAATCCTCGTCTCTCCTCGACGATAGGGGTCGTCGTCGAGGAGCCATCGGCAACATTCCTCGTCTATGGGGTAGCCTTTGTGTGTGTGTGTCACATGTCTCTCTAGAGGTTAACAGCACTCTTTTCCTTCATACACACACTGGCGCCTGGAAGAGGGAGGGGGAAAAGTACGGGGTGGGAGGGAGCGTAGCACATAGACACACGTGTTTTTGTTTCCGACACCCCATCACCGCACTATCCTTCCCCCTGATTTTGAAAGATAGAAGTAGCGAAAAAGTATTCTTTTCTGTTAAAAATGCTCCTAGAGCTCGGCTATAAGAGACACCACAGTAGTCGTATGATGGCGTTGACCTAGAGACACTACGGTAGTAGTCTCCGTCGTATCATGACCAAGAATGGCCCTGACATTTAAAATGGAGCTTCCGTACAACGTCTAAAAAGAAGCCCTACAAAAACCTAAGCTGTCAACAACGGCCGGCGGTCAGCAGGTCCAGTATTCTCCGAGAGCCGGCTGTCTTTTTCTAGAATGACCTAGTTTGGTCTCGAGATTGCATTTTGACGCATCCATCGTTGTCTTTTCTTCTAGAATCTGTTCCGTGTAACCGCTCACTTAGCGGAGCTAAACCTACCGTAGTCCTTGTTCCTGAGATGGGACATAGAAAGACACAGATTATGTAGAAAAAATTTATTTATCAAATAAATATTTAAAAAAAAATGAAAATTAGTTCCTCCTCCGTTCTTTGGTCCTAGATCTAGAAAGATCTTCGTTTCCCTAGATTACGGTATGTCCTTCCCTTCAAATCTGAAAGTCTGCACAGCTAGAATAGTATTTTGGCAGAGTACGGTAGCTCTGAAGATAGACAATTTAATATCTTCTGACCTCTGATCTCTTTTTTCCTCTAAAATCAGAAATCAAAAAGCTGTGTTCATCTAGACTGAATAGAGGCTTAATCAGTCTAGGTTCCACTCGAATTTTGTAGTTGATACACTATAAATGACTGAAAATGTGTTCGAAGTCAGAAACGAAAGTAGGATCATGGATCACTTTCTTTGTACTTTTAAGAAGGATTTAACAAAAATCGCAGAATAACTTACCTGAAGAACCTGATTCCACGTGGATTCTTGATCTGACGTTGTATTCCTCGTTTTCCTCATGGAATTCCTATGAAATCTCTTTCGAGCGCCCTCCTGGCCGTTCCCGACGAAAAAATCGCAACATTTGTTCAATGGAGCGTACTTTCCGCCCCCTTCAACAGTTTTTCTGTTCCACCCTCCTCCTCATCTACTACCAAAAAAAGAGACCGCCCGTGTCTAAATGACCACGGAAAAGAGAGAAAGAGATGGGAGAGGAATAGTATACTAATTGAAAGATCCTATCCGTTTTGTGAATGAATGAATTGGGGAGAAAAAAAACGGGCGAAAGAGAAAAGAAGTGCCCGAGAGAGAGAGAGAAAGAGAAATAGAAGGGGGCAGCTGCTACCCTCTCTTTTCTTCTTCTTCTTCAAAAAACGTTTCGGAAATAACCCTTCCGAAAAATGAGATGAGGAGTAGAATAGAGAGTGTAAGCGATCGAAGAGACGCTTGACACGAGACACACACACACACACACACGGGACGGGGATGGACGGGACGCGGAATGGTGGAAAACGGGAGGAGAAGGGCCCCCACACACACTACTAGGAATTTGTGTTCTTTTCTCCCTTGCGTTTTTTTCTCGTGCAACGAGACGCAGAGACAAGTTGGCACTGTGCCAAGTCGCCGCTCTCTGTGTCTGCGTCTCCCTGGCACGTGATTGAACGGCGCCCCTCTATCCTCCCCTCCCCTCCCCTTCCCTCCTCCTCCTTCCCTCCTCCCCCCTCCCACGAGGGATCCTGTAGAATGAGGAACGAAAAGGTAGGAGGTGGATTTGGCACAGTTTCAAAGCTTCATCCCCCTCTAGAGTCTCTTGGCTCTAAACGAAGGTCCTAGACCTAGGGAATCTAACCCTCAATCCCGAAAGTTTGGGTTTTCGGAAGGGCCTAATCCCGTCACTCGTTGACCTCTTTCAGTTTTTAGTCTTTCCTTGGTTTTCTTGACGCCTTCTTTGTGGTTTCGTTTTGGAATAAAAAGGTTTTTGACTTTCTTTGAAGGTTTTTTGGAAGATTTTGGGAATTTTAGATAGGAATAGTAGGGTTTCCAAAGTTTGGAACCTAGTTTTTCTCGACTAATGCCATTTCCCAACGTTGTTTTGGTATTCTTGGATAATTCTGGATGGTTTTCATCCATAATTTCGAGTTTTGGAAGATATTTCTGAGATTCTCAAAGCTTCGTGGAGATTTCTAGACTTGTGTTCATTATCTCCCTAACTTTTCTGCATTTTTTTCCTACAAAATTGCATTTCTTCTGATATTTTCGAACTCTAAGGTGAAATCGTCTCTCCCTCCGTCGGACGAAGTCTGCTCCGCCCCTTTTTAGACTCTGCTCTCCTGCTCTGACTTTTTAAGAGCCTCCGTGTTCGGAATTTGAAAGTTTTGCTAGAAATTCTAGGTTTTTTGTCAGGGAATGACTAGGAATTAGGGGATTCAAAAGGGTTTAGACTAACTTAGCTCAGAATATCTAGCTTTGACCTGGAAAAAACCTGGAAAAGCATGATCTTCTCCTAGTTTTCCAGTCTCTGCATTTTCTTATCGCATTCCGGAAGTTGTTTTCTAGATATTTTGCATCCACCCTTCGTCTCTTCCTAATTTCAAATTAGAATCACATCATTCTCGCGCTCATCACACCCATCCTAGTTGGTATTTTAGTTAATTCTCTCTCTCTCTCTCTCTCTCTCTCTCTCTCTCTCATTATATATGTGTTTTTTCCAACATATAGTCAGGCGGGTAGTTGGTGGTAGTGGTTAGGGAAGTATATGATCACGAGGTGGTCTTTCCCCTTCCAATTCTCACCTATCTTTCTCTCTCTTTCTTTCTTCCTGCCTTCTGCCTCCTGTCTGTGTGTTTATAGATAAATACGTAGGTACTGGAATTTCGACCTTTTTAGAACACTTTTGACCTTTTTTCCGGCTCTTTTTGCGCTAAATTGGTGCCTAAACTGAGAATTTAGAAGTTTCCATTTAGTTTTACCGGGATTTCGGTGGGATTACCTTTCATATTCACTGATTTGGATATAGTTTTAGACTTTCTTACCACTTTTACTGGCTGCTTTGAGAGTTTTCCACTTTTCTGCACGTCCTCCCTCGGATTTTAGATTTCCAATCATTCTTAGCTCCTAATCCGAGCTTCCATCTCTTTCCCACGTCAGTTTCAGTGCTGTTCCACCCATTCTGCTCCTAGCAGCTACCTTGCAGGAGATTAACCTTCAACTTATCCACCACGGAAATACCTAATCCCGTCTTTCCTCTGGATTTCCTCCTAGGATTATTATGTATCTGTTCCAGCTATTTTGAGCTTCCTTCAGCTATTATTAGCCACCTAGACTTTAAATGACTAACTCGGAAGTCTTAAGAAATCGGAGCTAATCAGCGTGCAAAAAAAGATGCACATCGCTAATCAGCTGAGGGGAATGGGGAGGGGAGTTCCTCAGAAGAATTCTAGAGGAAGTGGGATACTGTAGAATGTTACATATTCGAGGCTACTGTACTTCTGTTTCTCAAATTCGGAATCTCTGATCCTCTGGATACGGTATCCCTAGACACATCTAGTCCTTCCCCCCTTGTTTCCCACACATTCCAATGATGTCATCGCAATGTGATTTTGCACGGAACACTGACTGACACAACATACCCCCCTCCCGGTCCTTTTTGCGGTGAATGGATGAGTCATCCACACCGGGAGGGCTTACCGAATGTCTAGAAAAAAGCGGCAACCAGCTGGTAGGAAGTGGCATCGAGTGGCGCCGTGGATCCAGATGGATTCTAGAAGTTGAGACACAGTAGGATACAGAATCTAGGTTCAGAAAAGATTACTGTACCTTTTTGTGTCCCTATTGACCTTCTCATTGTGCTTTTCGAAAATCGGGAGACTCGAGACAAAACATTCTTCAAAAGTCACAAATTGTGTGATAACAAGATGACTTGAATTGTTTTCTTCTCCGTTTGCTCACCGTTCGCAGTGTGTCTTCGTATTTTCCTTCTTCTCAATCAAGAGATCCATCTTGTTGCTCCATCTGTATCTGTCTGTCGTTCGCATCCGACCCATGCACATAGTTGATCTATCCTCCCTCCTCCCCGCTCTCTGCTACTACACGATTGTGCAAACAGATGGAGACAATTTGTTGCTTTTCCACCTTCTTCTACTGTGCTTTTCCCTTCTCTCTCTCTTTTTTCTCCTTGTTTGAACTTTTAACAAGAATGACAGAGAGAAAAGGAGAGTGGAAGAGAGCTAGACAGAAGCACATTGTGATGGCGGCTCCTCCGTGGTTGTTTGTGTCTATGTGTGTGTAGACACACATTCATTCATTCATTCATTCATTTACCATGTAATAATAATAATAATCACTATTGTTCTTATTGTTGATGGGAGCAGATTTTTTGATTAATTTTGGCTAGCCGGGTGATCATTTTTGATCATTTCAAACGCTAGAGGCTAGTGAGAGGAGCTTCGAAGGATCCCTAGACCTAGGCTGATTCGAAGTAATCATTAACGCTAGAAGCCCTCCTTCATTTACACTAGGAGCGAGTTTGAGCTTGTTGTTCTCCATTTGATAAAATCCAGTCCAAGTTCATCTGCCGTTCTTTTGAACCAAAGAGTTGAACTTGTGATTCCTAGGGTCTTCCGTGTCTTCTACCTTAATCAGAAGTCTCACAGTCCAGCTCCTTGAGCCAGAGCTGACTTCCAAAGTTAGAAGCTTAGGTGCCAGATGGTCCTAGACTGTGCTACCGTAATCCATCAGTTCGCTGAAAAGAAGAGGCCCTTCAATGAAATAACTAGAAGCATCTTTTTTTTTCTCATAGAAAATATAATTTTCTTCATTGAAGCATCACAAGAATTCGTTAATCAGAAGGGAGAAAAACAGAATTCTAGCGTGGGAATTCTGTGGTTTCTTGCTCAAACCTCTCCCTTGCAGCCCTCTAGACCCTTCTGAATGACCCAGCCCCCGCACCTGTTCTCCATTCACCTTTACTCCTCCCGGAATATAAACTATGAATCATCTAGTATACTCCCCACTCCTTTCGACTCGTTCGTTTCGTCTTCCCCCAAAAGTTTTATGACCATGAGAATGTTCCGTGTTTGTTTTGAAGAATAGAAATCAAAAAATCACCTACGTAGAGTTTCAAGCGCTTCCCGGTTCTCATTACTTTCGTTTTTCTCCATCTATTGGACCCTGAATAATTTTTTTTATTTCAGAACCTAAACCTGTACAACTCGAGCTACTCGCGACTCGAGTCAAAATAAGCATCTCCATATATATATATATTATCTATATATTTTCGTATGTTATTCAATATCTAGACAAAATGGCATCCTATGTCCGACAGTTTTTCACCGCAAAACGGCGGAGAACCGATTGTGAGTAGTCTCGATTCAGAAGACCCTATGGCAACCTTCTCTTTCAGCATCATCAGAAGACAGTGTTGATCAGCACCGTCCGACGTCAACGGCGTCTTCTAACCAGCCATCTTCATCCTCATCGTTTCTTAGCCCATCGTCTACCACATCGATGGATCATTTGTATGGAATTGCAGGAGGAGGAGCACCCGGAGGTCGAATGACACTTCCAACTACATCCAGGGGTGGGAATACTGGATTACAAGTGACTGGAAGTGGAGGACATCGACGACAGCATTCAAGTCGTAAGTTTGTTATCATAGACTAGATTACGGTATCCGGGGTACTGTAGCTATACCGTAACCCCCTCTTCCTTCAAAACCCCGTTGTCCTAGTTTCAGCTGGACATCTTCAATTATTCCAACAAGAGAATAGCAGCCGCAATGCTGCCAATCTCGCCCGAATCGCACGACGTCGTCAGAAGACAGAGGCGGAGTACGATCCGAACGAGAGACCGCCGAAGTTCACGAATCGGATCGGCTTCTACCAAAGCGAGAATCATCTCGATCAACACGACATGCGTATGATTCTCATCGAAGCGGAATCTCGTGTGCTCTACGACACGGCTACAGTAATCCCGACGAGATACGGTGTTCAGCCGAACGTCAAATCGCATTCGCCGTGTGGACAATTTCAGTTCTTGAAACGACTAAAAGACACGCAGAAACTCTCGCAAATGTTATTCGGCGCTGTGCCGAACTTGAAGGCCAACGAGTCGTTTAGAATTCACTTTTTGGAGTGAGTACAGTAATCCCACTAGAATTACAGTAACCCTCTCCGCTTTCAGAGACGAGGAGATGATCCTGGTGAGCAAGACATTCGCCATCCCGAAATACAAGAAGGGATTCCCGAAAAAACCGAAAGAGCCAGTCTCATCGCCCGACGACGATAATCAGAATACGATCAAGTCGCTCGATGGATGGAAACCGCGCAAAACGAAATCGATTATGACAACGCCGGAGGGATTCAGTCGGGTAAGCGGCACGTCTACAGTATCCCAACCACCTCCCGTTTTCCAGGTCCGCCACGTGTCCATAACGTTTGGGGAGGAGGGAGCCGAAACGGATAGCTCTTCTCAGAATCAAGGCTCACCGGCATCCTCTTCGCTCAGTTTGCCACGTGCCTTCTCGCCTCCTCATCGAATTTCGAAGACACGACGACGACAAATGGCTGTGAGAACGAGTCTCAGTGAGACGTGTAAGTACCCCTTTTATAAGGGCACCCCTACAACCCTCTCATAGTTTCAGCTGGCCTTGCGGCGTCGTCGAAAGCCCGATCGCGAATGAGCTCGATGTGCTCATCTCAAACCGAAGAAGACTCTCTTCAGATTCTAAGCATGAGAAACGTGGCACTCGGGATACTGGTTCCAATGAAACATCGATACTTCCTAATGCAACACATTCCGCTCGTCGAAATGGAGATGTCACGGATGGAGATGCGTGTCGTCAACGCTGCCGGCCACCCCGCCACCTTCCTCCACAATATCTCCAAATCGTGGGAGGAACTGACAGAAGTGGTGTGCCAGTTGCACAACGCGCCACGTCTCAAACATCCGTATTGGTTGGCACTGAACGAGAAGTGTCACATTGACGGAAGGACGTTGGCAATGGAGTTTTGTTCGCATTTGGCGTTTTTGGTTCGACGATACGATCGGAAAGAGGCTGGATAGTGAGTTTTTAGAGATACAGTATCCCGGGATCATACAGTAACCTTGAAGACTACAGTAATCTCTAGATCCTGATAACTACAGTAATCTCTAGATTCTGAGAACTACAGTAATCTCTAGATCCTGAAAACTACAGTAATCTCAACACTCATCACTTTCAGCTTCCTCTCCAACCTGGTCACCGCTGTTCTCATGCATCACATGTCGTGGGTAGCGTCTGTGGCCACGCCCCCTCTCGGAAATATTGATCGATATCAGAATGCACATAATCATATGCTCTTTGGAATGGTTAGTAGTCTCTGCAAAGAGAATTACAGTAACCCATATTTCAGAGCGCTTCCGAAGCGGCACCCACTGTTGGCTACAACGCCCTAATGGCTCAATACCTGGAGATTACTGGCGCTTGTGGAATGGTTCGATCGGCGAAAGTGTGCATTTTAGGAGATGATATGGATATTCTGGCGTCGCTCATCAACGTTCTCTCGTTCTTCATCCGCTGCTCGGCGGTTCATCACGTTGACGACGACAAAATGTGGGAGGTGCCAACCGAACAGCCGTTCTCTCCAGTCGACGTCTCCGGATCGCCGAGCACCCTTCCCGGATGCTCGCACGTCCATCAGAATGCGAATAATCTACTGAAGATTGCTCATCATAAGAATGCGGGAGGATATCATCCGGAGGAGACGTCAAGCGTCGCAATGATGCGACGTCTTCGGAATAATAATCTGGCAGCGATTGAAGACAGTGGACCGTCGACGTCAGCTGAGTCAGCGGCGATCAATGCGGCGATGGCGGCGGATGAAGCTGCTTTAGAAGCATCCACCTCTTCCCAGCAGCCTTTTAGCTCCAGCCAACAGCCCTCTACTTCCTCCCAGGCTTCCAGCTCCTCCCAACAGCCCTCCAGCTCTTCCCAGCACTCCAGCTCTTTCCAACAGCCTTCTAGCTCCTCCCAGCCTCAACAAGCCGTCGCCATCATCGATCGCACCGATTTCCCGTGCTGTCCGACGATCGGAGACGACAAGGACATGTGGTCGCCACGTCGGAATCCCGATGGACTCGGACGATCGATGTTCGCAGGACCTCTTCTCAACTATTGTCCGCATTTCGTTCTCTCGGCGACGCTCAAGAACAATGCGAATATGCCAGATGTCTATGCGAGGTAAGAGAATACAGTAATCCACAGTTACAGTAACCCCCCGCTTCAGAATGTTCGACGAAGTCCGATGCGTCGATTACCCGCATCTCTCCTCCTCCACAGCCATCCATCATCATTCTCTCTCATCAAACTCGCAATCAAACTCATCAATCTGCGATCCGATGATCGCAGAAAATGTGCTCATCGTCGCCGATATCGATCATTTGACAGTGAAAGTTCTCTCATCCGAAGGATCCGATGAAGTGACGTCTCCATCTGAGTCAGTCGTCGGAATGTTGGAGCAATTCGTCGGATATCACGATGCGATTCCGGCGACCGCCGAGTTTCTCGTCGGTATCATTGAAGACTGTCTTGCTCATGTTGTTGGGAAGAGTCTGACGCTCGTCGAGCTGGTCAGAAGCGGTGATCAGCCGGTTAGTAGAGGAATTCTAGGCCATTTGAAGTCTTTTTTTCAGCAAAAAGCCCTCCCTGCACCGCCCGTCATCCCCGCGATCACCGCCTCCTCCGGACCCCCATCCCCATCGTCGTCATCGTCGATGCAGCTGACACCGGATACAGTACGCGCAATCATTGATTGTGATCATTCGGATCTTCGCCTGATTGTCAACGTGGCATCCGTCTACTGGCCGCCCGTTCTTCAATCCGTTTTGGGATAGAAACTAATATTCACTTATTTATTTGTTCTTTGTTTGTATTCATTCCTGACGCCCGGTTTTGTTTGTAAATTTATTTTCTCGAGATTTCTGACCTACCAGAATCTCTTTTTTTCTTCTAACCCCCGCTCAAGTCTTTCACAAAAAACCCAGCCTTCCTCTACCTCAAAGCATCATCATCAGCACATCAGGGATCCCAATCTCTTAGCCCCGCCTCCTTCATCTTTATTTCGTTGTATTTCTGTTCAATTTTCTTTCGTCCCCACTTCTCATCAATCGAGTTCCTCATTCAAACAATTCCGGTATGTTCTTTCCCTCTCTTTGTCTTTCATTGTCTCTTCCCATTTTTTTTCGTCAATTTTTTCAAAAAAAATTGCGAAAAACAGGGAGTTTCTTGTGTGTTCTATTAATGATTCTTTCTCTTCTGTAGTTTTTTTGACTACCAAAAGAGATAGAGATTTGTTATGAAATGTTTCGAATTCACTTTTTTTTGACATTACACTAAATACTAGCAAGCTGCTTACATTTTTGGTGCTGGCTGAGCATCAAATGAATAAAGCCGAGAGCCGCCTTTTCCGGAGATCAAATATAAATTCTCAAAAATTATGATCTCCTAAGTGTGCGCGGGGGCGCGATTGCAGCCCCAATGCAAACTGCTAAACACTACACGTTACGACGCTCCGAATGCCTCGACGCAATGGCAGAATGTCTAAACAGACACCTTTTGACCTGTTTTAAGAACATTTTCTCTTTTTTTTTAAGTTTCTCCGAAAATTTCGACATCGATTTTCTAGTTATCCGCGTAGTAAGACCTTGCCACGTCACCACAAATGCCACGTGGAATTGGCAAATTTGAGTTTTATGGGAACCCATTTGTCTTTTTTTTCGAAGGATTTAGACAATGATGACGTAATCAATGGCTGGCGGGTGCCACGTGGCCAAAGGCATCTATCCCCAAAATTCAACGAAATGAGCCTTGTCACGTGGATTCTAACACCGATGAATGGGAAGAATATTCTAAACCGTAATCCAGGAAATCCAGGATTCGTTCTCTCTCCGATCCTCCTGATCCTTCTGAGTGTTTTTTGCACTGCGTGGCTCTCCTTGTACGGGCGTGGGAATTTCGAGGAAACATGTGATACCTGATATAGACTTGACTGACTGATATACGTAGACGTTGGTGGGAGCCCATCTGAATCATTCGATATGTCGTCGTCCAACTCTTCGGAGCCTCCTTCTTCTTCTATCCCTCAAATTGAGAATATCTACGCATCGATTATCATTTTTGGGGTTTGTTCTAATAGAGACAACTTAGGCTTAGGCTTAGCTTTTTTGAACTTAGGCTTAGGCTTAGATTTTTTGAACTTAGGCTTAGGCTTGGGTTTTTTGAACTTAGGCTTAGGCTTAGGTTTTTTGAACTTAGGCTTAGGCTCAAGTTTTTTGAACTTAGGCTTAGGCTTAAAATTTTCAAACTTAGGCTTAGGCTTAACTTTTTTGAGCTTAGGCTTAGGCTCAGGTTTTTTGAACTTAGGCTCAAGCCCATTTTTCAGTTTTCATTTTCCGGATGCATATTCAACGTACTCGCCGGAATCGTCGTTTTGAGAAACCCGATTCTCAAAAATGCGTTCGGAGCACTTTGTTTCAGTCATACGATAGCCAACTTTGGGGTTCTGTTCGTTTTTTGTCTCTGGGTTACGCCGACGACTATTATGTGAGTCTAGGGCTCTGAAAAAGTAGTATGTGCCACGTTTCAGTCAATATAAATACACTGAGTTGACATTCGGTAAAATTCTTGGTCAAATCAATATTCTCTTCTGGAATGCTTGCTGTTACTCTCATCTCGTTATCTCCCTCAATCGATTTTTGACCATCTCTATGCCAACGAAAGTCAATACTTTATTCAACTACCGTAACACTTGTCTTATAATCGGTTTCGTTTGGTCAATGGCATTTGGTCATATTATACCGTACTTTTGGAGAGACACTTGCTACGTGGCATATGATCCGGTCTCCTGGACATGAGTTTTTGCGGTTTCCCCGTGTGGAGATGTTATCACCACTTATACGGATTACTATATTAGGTTGGCAAGTAATTTTCCGAAAATTTTTGTCAATTTTTCTTAGACAAATTTTTCGTATTAAAGGAATGTAATCCAGCTAGTTTGATGCTATAAAGTATTGATAGTCTTCCCTTAATACATCAGCAATTTGGTGATTCTATTCCTTGAACCACTCGAGTACTGGAACCCAAAGTATACATGTACCCATTTTTTAGGTTATGTTTTGAATTGAAGTTCTGAACATGAAGAAGTTGTTCGTGGGTTTCAGAAAGTTAATAATTAGAATAACCATAGCCTTAAATATACTAAAAATTTAAAATAGTAGCCCTGCCGATTGACAACAGTTTGGAATTCGTCCCTCAATAAACATAAGGTTTGTCATTTTTGGGATGGTAACGAATTCACATTGTGCACCCGCCATTCCAGAAGATTTTTGTTTTTAACTGAAGTAGTTAATAGTTTAGATAGTAGTTGTTACTGTCAAGAAAAGTTTGAAAAGCTACTGCTTCTCAACTACTCACGAGACAGCATTCTATATTGCACACCAATTTTGGCCTAAAATTCAAGTTTGGGGACATTTTCCGCCAGCTTACTCTGATCAATTCATTTGAAATCTCAAACATGGTTAAAGTAGTGTATTTACTTTCTATTAACAACAAAAAGATCATCAGGTTGTTGTTCCATTTTTGAGAAAACGTTGCTAAAATATTGCCTCATCAATTCATCAGAATCCCATAAAAGGTACATTTGGAAACAACCTAGTTTTCTCCTATTGAGAAGAGGTGTTTAGCTGTTTTTAATTGCCAGATAGGTAGCCCTTATTCGTGTTAACAACTTACAAATAGTTAGGAATGGCTCCGTCTCTCAGCAGAACTGCACCAGACATAATTCCGCCACATACAACATTCGTGATCTCGCGAACTCAGCTCTTCGACATCGATTCAGCTGATTCTAGTTTTAGTTTTATAAACACGCTGAACATGTCCTTCACGATTATCAGTAATTTTCTTTTGAATGTCAAAATTTTTTCGGGTTGAAAAAGTTAAAACAAAAATGGATAGCTCATTTTCAAGAGAGGAGGCTTTGCTAAAGGCGGCGTTTCTTTGGAGCTAGAGAAGGAGATTATTGGATTTTTGAGGCACAAACAGTGGAGGCAATAGGCTATCTGATAAGAAAAAAAGAGGATTGAAATATAAGTTCCTTGTCGAGAAATCGGTCACCAAACACAAGCCCTCAAAATTTTCGGAAAATTACTTGCCAACCTAATACAAGTGTCGCTATTTTCGTTGTCATGAGCACTCTCGATTTTTCTACTTTTGTAAGTCTGTTCGTGTGAAAGATACAGGGAAACGGTCAACTAGAAAGTTGTTCAGCTAATCATGAGCAACATTTCTTTAGTTGACCACTTTTCGATACCTCCATCAGAAATCGAGTTACAGACCCTGCTAGTCCTATATCGTCGGAAGACTCATCTGACGTCGAACGAGGAGACAAGAAGAAGGCGTCGAGTGGAAATCAGATTCTTCACTCAGTCGAGTCTTCAAGGAATTCTATTCTTCTATGAGGTCTTCAATTTCTATCAGGTCGAGTAGTTATAATTGCATCACTTGTGAAGAAACTTTTAAATCAAATTTTATTTATTCTTTCATAACATCAGTCAACATAATATGCACCATCATTATTAACAATGTACTACCAACGGGTGGGTAGCTGTTCGATTCCCTTTCGGTAGAAGTCCCGAGGCTTATTATCGAAAAATGATTGAATCGCAGTTCTCAGATCATCTTGATTGTGGAATTCCTTTCCATCCAGGAAATGATTCAGAGAACGGAATAAGTGGTAATCGGTTGGGGCCATGTCCGGAGAGTACGGTGGATGAGGTAGAATCATCCAGCCAAGCTCCTGAATTTTCTGACGAGTCATCTTCGCGACATGTGGTCGAGCGTTGTCGTGAAGAAAGTAAACTCGATCCATTTTTCCTTTAATTTTTTTAGCAACTGTGGTTAGTTGCTTGCAGTAGAGGTCTGCTGTGACTGGTGTATTGGTTGGTAAAGTTCCCAGTGGACCGGTCCCTCCACACTCCACCAGACACAGAGAAGGATCTTCTTTGGGTGTAACTCTCCTTTCGGCGTCGGAATTCCAGTATCTCCGGGTTTCAGCCATTGACGTCCACGGTGATAGTTGACATAGAGTGTCCACTTTTCATCCCCGTGATTACATTGGAAAGCCACGAATTTGTTCTTTTGTATGACAAAGAATTGATGCCGCTTCCGCTCTTGCCTGCAACTGTGGATCCGACAGAACATGTGGTACCCAAATCGGCTGTTTCCAGGAGAATCCGAGATTGCGAAGGGCATTATTGATGGTACTTTGAGAGTATCCGAGCTTGGTCGCAAGACTCCTAGTAGACTGACGGGGATTCTCTTTCACAAGTGCCAGTAGCTCGTCCTCATCAATCTCTTTGTGGCGTCCATTGTGTGGTGAATCTTCGAAATCCACCACTCCATTCCTGAACTTTTGAAACCAACGGACAGCTGTTGCTTGATTAACAGTGCCAGGGCCAATCAATAGATTAATTTGATCCACGGCTTTCCTTGTTGAAGAGCCAGAACGGTGCTCATAAAAAAGTAGCAGTCGGACTTGCTCACGAGATAGTCGAACCGGATTGTTGCTTGGTGTAGCCATTGAGCCAAAATTTTATGTAAATGAGGCCACAACGCAGCCCCTTATATACCCAAGATATGAGATGTTCTAGAAGCTTCTCGAAGTTTCTAGAGCCAAGAAGAAAAGTGATGCAATTATAACTACTCAACCTGATATTACGTTGTCACCCTAAACACAAATCAATGGTTTGTGTTCATGACATCGACATTCGCCTGGGAGCTTTGTCATTGTTTGGATGGGTAAGCATCGTTTATAGAAGAGCTATCAAAAAAGTGTCAACTAATAAAAGATAGCTCTTTTTAAGCTGAGCAGTTTATTAGTTGACAACTTTCCTCCATCTCTACTGGGAAGGGAGATATAGGCGTTTGAAGTTGGCGTGGTAAGAGCGCAGACACGCAGACACTCTAGCCTTCTCTGCGTCTCTCTCAGGTGGCGGGTGAACTTTGAAGTCCTGTATCTCGCTAGTGGGTAGAGATATCAGGAAGGTTTAAAAAGATGAAATGTGTAGAATTTTAAGCTGAGCAATTTGTTAATTGACAACTTTCTCCTATCTCTATCCTGAACTAAGATTTAGCTAGTTTTCTAACCTCTTTCATTTCTTAGGTTTTTTGCCAGCCAAGCTACCCTTCAATCAAACTTTTTACGGTTTCTAAAAGAGCTATCAAGAAAGTGTCAACTGATGAAATATAGCTTATTTTAAGCTGAGCAATTCATTAATTGACCACTTTCTCCTATCTTTACCCCGAACTGAAATATCTAAATCCAAAATTCTAGCCTCGTCGTCGTGGTGTTCCATTTCAAACGAAGTTTCCTTCGAAAAGCCTCTCAACCAACTACAATGTTTTCAAAGGCCAGTGAAGTGAGAAGTAACAAGAAGTATTGAATCATGTCTTTTACTTGAATAAATACGTGCAGTTTTTTATACTTTATTTCGGTTAGACAAGGAAGTAATTCGTCATTCTAATTCCCCCAAAATCAAAAAGTTTCAATTTTTGAAATATGTGGATTGAAACGATGCTCCGGAGTTCCGTGAGGAGCAGAGTGATCCACGTGGATAAACGAGGCGACTGGGTGACGATGGGGAGGCTCAACGACTAGAAGTCGCCGATGGAAATGAAGAAGGAGAATTATCAACCTGAACTCTCTATTATAAGGGCATTCAAAGGAGGACTGCCATGGATTTCAAATAATTTGAAATTAGATGTAGTTTTTAATTCTGAACACTTTTTCTGTTGACAACTTTCTCTGAAAATGCCTCTAAACGCCCTAAAAACCGGCTTGAAATGCGAAGATTTAATTATTATGGAAGAGTTTTTGCAACTTCGGCCACGGGGTTTTTGACCGCCCCAGTCGCTATTTTTGCTTTTTCTTCAACGTTTTATGTGTCTTTTGAACATATTTTCTCATTAACTTCGAAAAAATAAGAAAAATAGCCACTGGGGCGGTACAAAACCGCGTGGCCGAAGTTGCAAAAACTCTTCAATAATTATCAAATCTTCCCCCATTTCAAGTCGGTTTTTAAGGCATTTAGATGCATTTTCAGAGAAAGTTGTCAACAGAAAAAGTGTTCAGAATCAAAAACTACATCTATATACAAAATATCGAAATCCATTGCAGTCCTCCTTTAATCAAGACTCACCCATCGAACAGATGATATGTCTGCCAGAGAATACACGTTAAAATGTATTTTTGCCAACGCTCGGCCGCCCACCCGGAGACGATATTTGATACGGTAACCGCCACGAAAAATCCAAGACTTCTCCATAATTCGTCTTTGAGAAGCCTCGATTCGACAGGATGTCTTCTTGTTTTTTCTCCTTGAATCAGAATCCACGTGGAGAAATTTAACAGGAAGTTTAGACCTGATACGAATTCGCATAGATATTGGAGTATGAGCAATTTGAATGTGATCCCGCATTTCGTCGAAGAAATACTCCATTGCCACGTGGAAGGGGAGTAGACAATGTAGCAATCTTCGTACCAGAATAGTGGGATGACGTGGAATGAACCAATGATCCACGTGGAGCAAATGATAAAAATGCACATTTGATTGGAGAAAAGTGAGCGAGTTTTGGAGGGAAAAAGAAGAGAGATGAGGCGATTTAAGGAGAGAAAGAGATGGGAATACATCATTGTAATCCAGAGAAATGAATGGAGTTGACCCATTATTTTGCCGAGGAGCAACGCATCGGGGAATTGCCTGGATATGTTTATTAAGAAGAAGAAGGTTTGAAACTTACGTGTAAGTGAGTGGGGTAACCCATAGAAACCATACTAGAAGGCTGAGAATGTTCAAGAACAAATGGCTGCAGAGAAGGGTTCCATAGGATTTGACAAAGTGAGGGGAGCGAAGGACGATGAGGACGGCGAGAGCATTGAGGAGCAGACCGAAGAAACAGATCTGGAGGTTAGTTGAATTATTTTTTTTTGGAAGCGAAGCATCGGGTTTCCACGTGTAATTTTACATGTACTCTCAAATATGAAACTCGATGTTATGCGCCTTTAAAGGAGGACTGAAGTTGATTTCAATAATTTGTATATAAATGTAGTTTTGAATTCTGAACATATTTTCTGTTGACAATTTTCTCTGAAAATGCCTCTAAATGCCTTAAAAACCGCCTACAAATTCAACGATTTGATAATTATGGAAGAGTTTTTGCAACCTCGGCCACCGAGGTTTATTACCTTTTTCGGCGTTATTTTACTCATTTTCTTCGATTTTATGTTTTTATTGAACTGTTCTCTCGTAATCAGATAAAGAAATCTTCGAAAAAGATTTAAAAAACGCCTAAAAACCCCCGTGGCCGAGGTTACAAAAAACTCTTCCACCCCAATCAACTCGATGTTTTCAAGCCGGTTTTTAGGGCATTTAGAGGCATTTTCAAAGGAAGTTGTCAACAGGAAAAATGTTCAGAATTAAAAACTACATCTAATTGCAAATTATTGAGTTTCAGTTCAGTCCTCCTTAAAAATGTACTGTAGAAACTCACAAAAAAATTAATCATTGTAACGAGAAACGTCTCGGCATATTCTTCCATTTTGATAGAATATTCAGTCATTGCTAATATGAGAAAATGATCATGTGAATCTGATCTTCTGGTCGACTGAGCTTATTATATTGTGAGAAAGAGAGCAAAATACTGGGAATTCTTTATTAACGAAACAAATTTTTTTTTCGAAAAAAAAATCCTTCAGTGCCTCGAAACGATCGACTTTGTCATCTCGGAGTGTCCACGAACTTTTGTCAACTGAAATTCCGAGTAATTTAAAATGGAAGAGAGGTCGTCACACCTCCATCAGAATTTCAGAATAAGCTGATTTTGGTGGATTTCTGGGGAGCATGCTGAGAAACGACGACAATTGAATGTCTCACCGGTGTAACGTCCGCGAGGAAGATGCGTCGACGGAAATGGAATAGGACGACGACGAATCTGGAATTTGAAGGATAGCTGAGCTTTGGAAAAGCTAGAAGCTACAGTAGAAGTGTCAGTAATGACCCTGCTTTAAAAATAGATATATCTCGATTCACGTTGAAGTTGGAGAAAAGTTGTCAACTAACAAATTGCTCAGCTTAATCTAAGCTACATTTTATCTGTTGACATTTTTTTGATAGCTCTTCTACAAAGAAAGTTAGGCTCACCCATCTAAACAATGACAAATCTCCCAGGCGAACGTGGCTGTGAAGAACACGTACCACTGATTTGGATTCAGTGTACTGACATAATAGAAATTAAAAATCTCGTAGAAAAACAGAATTCCCTGAAGACAAGACTGCATGAAAAATCGGATTTCCACTTTCCGACGTTTCACAGACTCTTCGTTTGAAGTGAAGTGACTGTGCTTCCGATGGGTGACTAGAAGAATCTGAACACTTTTTTTTCTCAGAAAATTTCGAAATTCGGTTGACTCACCAAAGTCGTGAAATCCACTGAGCTCATCGCACAAAAAATGGCGACACTTGTATAATAGTCTGTATACGTGGATATCACGAATCCACATTTCGTCGGAGCGAAATTCCACGTCCACGTGATCGGATCATATGTTATGTAGCATTGGTCGTCTGGAAAACGCAAAGTTCTCGTTCACTTTCCTTTCCAAAAGCTCAAATGAGTCATTTCTCTCAGACCATGAACTCGTTAATCTCTAAACTCACACCAGAAATAGGGGAGAATATGACAGAATGCGATGAACCATACAATTCCGATGATGACGAGTGTGTTGTGTCGAGAGAAGATGAAACTCGCCTGCAAGGTTTTATTGTATTGAATAAGTAGTGTTCAGGATCCGGAAGTTTATAATAATTATTTTTGGAAAAAATGGGAGTGGTGGGAGGCACTTTTTCAGAAGAACTCAAGAAATCCTTGAAGAAACAATCCAATTTATTTTTGAGCTAACACGCGTGAAATACGGTACCACGTGAAATATTTTACACGTTTCATTTTTTTCACGTTTTTTGAAAACAACTTTCAAATAAATGCCACGTGGATTTGTGAAGATGTCACGTGAAACATGAAACACGTTTTATTTTTCACGCAAATAAGAAATCTTCACGTAATTTTTCACGTTTCCGAATTGAATTTCGAATAAATTATACGTGAAAATTCCACGTGGACACGTGAAAATTTGTAATCAACGCCACGTGGATTTGCCAAGTGAAGATGCCACGTGAGACGTGAATCACGTTATATTTTTTCACGCAAATGAAAAACCATCACGTTTTTCTCACGTTTTCGAGTTAAATTTCGAATAAATGGCACGTGGACACATGAGAATCCGTAAACTCACCCTAGCCGGAATGGCAATAGAGAAGAATCGATTGAAGCTGATTGCCAAATGAGAATAAACACAAGCATCCCAACAGAGAATGTTCAACTGACCCAGCAACTTGCTCAGTAGACTCTCAGTGTAGACTACTTGACTTAAATCGACGGATTTTAATTTAAAAAATGAATGGAAATCTCACATATAAGTGGTCGGAGCGGACCAAATGAAAAAAACGAAAAGGACCCCACAATTGGCGATCGAATGACTCAGACACAAAGTTCCGAACGAGTTTTTAAGAATCGGATTTTTCATAACGACTGTTATGCCAAGGAAATTGAAGATTAAACCAAAAAATGCCACCTGGAACTGGATCAAATTGACAAAAAATAAATTTATGAAACTTACAAAGAAAATAACAGCAGCAGCCGAAAGAACATCTTCTCTTCCGATTTCTTCCAGAACATCTGATTCAGAATTCTCTGGAATCGTGGGCGATGTGGAATTCGTTGCAGACATCTTTCAAAAAAGAAGCCTCAAAGAGATGTACGTATTAATAAGAAAAAACGAAGAAAAAAGGAAAGAGCAAGATACGAAAATCGGCGAACCGAAAAAATGGGGGGGAGGTGTGACAAAAAGTGTGCAGGTTAGTGCCTTTTTGTTAGAGGGAATGCATTTCTGGTTGTAGACGTGGAATTCCAGAGGACTACGTGATAAAACGATTTGTACTTGTATGAGAATTCCACACCCCCACCTGAAAGATTTGATCGGAAACCAATTTTTTTCGTTTTATGAATTACTTTTTCTCACGGTCGGCAACATTTCTAGGAAAATTACGTGGCAGGTTAAGAATGTTTAAGTTCGAATTTTTTTGATCTCCAGAAGTTGATAATCTTCCATTTTAGTGGCATCTGAGCACTTGATGACGTGGATTTGAACAGAAATTTTTTTCGAAAAAAGTCTTCAGTTTGATTTTGGAAAATTATCTGAAAAAATTAGAAAAAAAACCAAAACTTTCTGAAAATGACTAGTTTTACCCTGACAACGTATTTTTCAATTAGTGAGTGGTTCTGTTGAACGAAATTTTGTTAAGAATCAATCTGAGTTTTTGGAAGTGGATTTTTTTGGTTCCAAAACTAATTTCAAAGAAAGAAAAACAGAGATAAAAAATGTTATCTAGGGGTTTTTCGAAACTTTGTGTGATTTAAGAGTGTGATTTAAGAATATGGTACCTAAGGTTACTGTAGAAAATTTACTGTAAAAATAGAGTGGTTGAAATCTGATTTTTTTTTAGGAAAAAATGTTTTCCAGTAGGCAAAATAAAAGCTGAAATCATAACACTTTAAAAAGTTTTTCCTTCGACTTTTTCATTTTTTGTTTTCATCTAAGAACTCAAGTCATTTCCAATAATTCACTTCCATGTGTAGTTTTCATACTTTTTCTATTGACCCCTAATTCCGAAAATGACTCTAAACAGCTGAAAAAGGTGGAAAACAAGCTGAGACTCGCTTTCTTGGAACAGTTTATTGGTGGCCGCGAAACTATGCGTTCTTTTTCCCCTTTTCATCTAATTTCATTGTTATAATCACTTTAAGTCGGTTTTTAAGGCATTTTGAGGCTTTTCTAGAAGAATTTGTCAACAGAAATTGTTTCGGAAGTCGAAAAAATTTTAAAATGCGCTGAAACTTTTTCAATTTTTTCATTTTTGACTTTTTTCTCATTTTTAGAACTCATTTTCCTAAAACCTGAAATTTCGAAAAACCAAAAAAAAGAATCGAAGAAAACAATTTATTGGCGAAAATGAGTTAACAACCCGTAACGAATAGACACAGAACAATGGGGAAGAACAGAAGAGAGAGGAAGAATTTTCGAGAAGATCCTCCCGGAATGGGGGGACGGAAATTCTTCATTGGAGCACCTAGGGCAAGAGGTACCACAATTTGTTAGGGGAAATATGCGACTAGATGACTAATTTGTAGAAGAGATTTATCCGGAGATTCAGACATTCACTCCAGAATTCGATGATGTCGTCGGAACGTGGTGATGAGTCATCTCCACGTCGATTTGCGCGGCGCCGTCGCTCAGCGATGACGTGGATGACGTGGATGAGGGTTCGGGGATCTGTAATGATAATCAAGAAGTCTGTGTAGTTTTGTAGGCTATTATTTACTCAATCTCTCTCTCTCTCTCTCTCTCTCTCTCTCTCTCTCTCTCTCTCTCTCTCTCTCTCTCTCTCTCTCTCTCTCTCTCTCTCTCTCTCTCAATCTCTCTCACTAATTCGCCGAAACCACCTATGTCAGAGAGAAGAAGTCAAACAAAAACCATGTCAACTAAGAGAAAGTTGGCATCCGAAAACATAGTTCACTTGTAGTCCCCAACGGACGGGCACAATGAGCACATGTTTACTCAACATAGAGGATGACAAAAGGTTCAACGGGTCCGTGATGATCATTTTAAAAATAGAGCGAATTTTCTGGAAGAGCCCACGTTTTTTGGACATCTATTTTGAAAATAATGTATCTCGGTTCATATGATTTGTACGGAACAGATATTAAATAACAAAATACTCAGCTAAACATGAGCAATATTTTGTTAGTTGATCACTTTTTGATAAATCAACTGGCAGAGGAGTTGTATGGTCTGCACTGTCGGGAGACGCATATAGAGGGTTTTTCAAAAATATCTCTGCCCGGGTTCAAGATACAAAAAAGTTGTCAACTAATAATTTGTTCAGCTAAAAATGAGCAACATTTTGTTAGTTGACCACTTTTTGATACCTACAATCGCAATGGAGTTACAAAACGTTGAACATGATGGTCACGATTTAAGAGAACAAGACAGAAGAATACATTATAGTCACAATTTCAAAAGAAAACTCACCGTAATAACAGTTTGATTGGGATGAATTCCTTGTGGCTGACCTCCCTGTACCATAACTCGTACCGCATCCTCATACGACGGTGGTGCGTCGAATTTCGGATCATATGACGGCGAAACGATGTACATCGGTGGGAAGTTCGCCGGCCGAGCCGTATCGGTTGGTGACGAGAGAGCGGAAGTCGGTGAGAGACGCAGAACCGATTGAACGTTTCGTTGCTGGAATATTATGGTTTTGAAATAAGAAAAATTAATTTCGAAAATGAAGACATACCTGTGTTCGCTGCCTGACACGAGCATTCCGCCGATTGTTGACCAACATACAGAAAAGGGTGATAACAACTGATACGATGGCGATAGCGGCGATTATCAACACCTGGAAATGGGAAATTGATTTATTTTTTTTGTTTTTTTTTTCACAAAAAAATTTTTTTCAAATTTCTCAAAACGGTCTGTGACTTTTTTGGGTAAGTGTTTTTCAAAGCAATATATCTCAGCTCTCTTTAGAGATACAAAAATTTTGTCAACTGTAAAAATGCTCAGCTTAACCTGAGCTACATTTTATCTCTTGACACTTTTTTTCTATCTTCCCTACCAAAAAAGATATACTCACCGTCAGCGCGCCATTTGGAATACCGTTCCGCGATGAAGTCGTCGCATCTTCTGACTGGTAATCGAGCGGCATTTCTGAAAATAAAAATAATAGTTTTCAAGAGAATTCTGAAATATTTCGAAAAAGTCGTATTGACAAACAAGTTCGGGTTTTTCCCTTATCGAAAAGTGGGCGGAGCCTAACATTTGTTTTCTCTTATAGTAGTATTTCCGGTGAGTTTCTGGGGGAAACAAGGAAAGTATTTTGAAACCAAAAAAGAATATTTATGAAACAGAAAGTTTTTTTAGTCACGTATAAGTCACACAAAAAAGAGACATTGTGGTCCATAGTACATGGTCATCATGTTACGTAACTTCCTGGGGGTTGGGTTACAAACAAGGATCGAACTTTGATGGCACTTTCAATTTTCTTTTTTTGAATTCTGAATGAGCATCAGATGATCAGATGATCTAGTGGTCAGGACACAAAATTAGGGAAAGCTCAAAAAATTCAAAAAAAATTCAGTTCGAATCGTGAGATTAGACTAAAAAAGGCTATGTTTTTCAAGGAGATGTAACTTGAGTTACAGAAAAGATAGAAAGAAATTTTTAACTACAGAAATGTTTAGAATATAATAAGCTACATTTTGTTAGTTGACACTTTCTTATTACCTCTACTATAGGCTGAGTTATAGCGGCTAGAACATTAGGTAAAAAACTCTAGATGCAATTTTTTGGAAAAAAAATTTTTTTTCGAAAAAAAAACGGGAAAAAGAAAAAGTTGACTTAAAGCACCTAAGAATAGAAAATTCAAAGAATTGAGTGCGTGTGTGCGTTCCCCCTCCTCATTTCCAGCAAAATTAATACGATTATGACAAGGGGTTTTCGCCACGCGAAGCATTGTTGCCAAATGAGTTGATAACTCTCTTTCCATCACTCAAAGGTCAAAGAATCTTGAATAAACAGCATCCAATTTTATGGAGATAGGAAATGGGCGAAAAAGTGTGAATTTTATTAAACGCAGCTGACGCATAAAAGAATATAGGCTTCGGTGGGGGAGGGAGGGAGGTGACGAATTTCTGATAACGAGTTGTTTAGTGTCAAGAAGGGGGAGGTAGACAAATTAATGAGAAAAGGGAAGTTGGCAGGAAGCGGATTACTCAACGGAAGGAATTGGGGGAAGTAATGGTCAGAACTTGGAGGAAGTAAAATATTGGAAGGATACAGAAGATTTGTGACTTTAAAACTGAGCAATACGGTCAAGGAGCTAGCAGGTAGACTTTGACTTCATTCTGATAGAAGCCTTACCCAAAAGGTTTGGGGTTTTAAGGCTGAGCAAGTCAAGATGGTCCAGTTACTTTGGACCTTGCCACGTGTACATAATGAAAGTCTCATGAGCATTTGAAATTTAGAAAAAAAAATTTAGAGGTCCCTTACCCCAATTTTAGTGGGTCTTAACACAAAAAAGTCCCAAGCTTCTAGAAAAAAAAACAAAACTCTTACCCAATAAAATCTCTCTCTCTCTCTCTCTTTTCAGAAGAAATAACAAAATAAATAAGTAAAAATGATAGAAAAATAAGGAATGAAGTGCAAAACAAATAAGCCCAACTAACTGTCAAGTATTGGAGAGAGCTCTCAGAAAAAGTTTTCTAGAAATTTCTGAAATTTTTTTCTTATTCGAAAGAAAAAAATCAAAATGATTCCACTTGGAAATGAAATTGGGTCTGTATGTTTCATGAAAGAGGGGGAAAAAGTCGAAAAATGTTATACAAATATCATCAGAAAACTGGATGGTTTCGGGTAGAGGCGGTATATATTTAGTAGCAGCTATTTCTGAAGTTTCGGAAGGCAAATAGTACCTGTAATAGAAGGGCAGGTTCTAGAAAACAACAAAAATGCTAAAAAACATAGGAGAAATTGGATACTACAAATGATGAAATATTCTAGGTGTACATATACTGAAAAAGATACCCCAAAAAAGACATATGTATACTTGGTACCCACAAATCTCAGGTTACCCGACTATCTATGATGAGAATAACATGTTTTTTAGAAGCTTGGAATGCCACGTTTTTAATTTTAGACACGAAATTTGGATCCAGCTGATTGAGAGGAATCTGATGGTAGATGCCACGTGGAATTTGGATTACGGTAGTCCTAGATTCGGAAATTCGAAGCAACTCGAAATTGCACAACATTTCGTAATCAATTTAGTTTTTTCTAATTTTTTGGAATTCTAGACCTTGTAGTCTAGATACCGTAATCCCCCAAAAATAGCTTACCGTTCGTAGATACTGTGTCCAAGAGGATGGAATAAGTTTCGGATGTAACAGCAGCTGTGTAGGTCTCAAAAAATGAGTGTTTCGAACTTTTTCGATTTTTCGAAAAAGTTGGGGCGCCTAAAGTTTTTCGCCCCGAGAAGACACAGAGAGACTGACTTGGTAGTAGTATACACAGAGAGAGAGTTTGCCAAAGTGTATATTTGCTCTGTTGTGTGTGTGCCGCCCGTTTTCTTCTCTCTCTTGAAGGATAGAGAGAGAGAGAGAGAGAGAGATCCCTCTGTGTATGTGGAAAAGTAAACATGACCCCACAGGTGGGGTGAAATTTTGGGAAAGTTAGTGGGGGGACTCTAGGGATTGTTTGCCCTAGTTCGATTTATCAGTTGATAGACAATGTTTGGTGCCGGAAATCGAACGGATATGAATCTTCGGAGATGCCCTATAATTAGAGGGATGCAAGGAAGCAAGCAAGACCTCAGCCGGGATATCTGGGACACAACTCACTATCAGAAAAATCGAAAAAAATTAAACTTCGCTATATTTTTTGAAATCTGTCTTTCCTATAAATGCATACAGTACTCGCTAAAAATAGTCTCACTACGATGGTCCGACTTAATAAGTTGTCTCTTCTGAACCCTTTCATTCTCCCCTCTACAGTCTCGCACACTTTCCATCTGCAATGTCCACCACATTTCGTCTTTTCGATGTGACTGACGTCGTTTTTGATGAGATATTGATCCAATTGGAATTGAATGAAATGTAAGTCAATCTTTTGAATTCTAGAGTTGTCTTCTTCTTTTTCAGATTTAATCTCTCATTGTGTTCTCTCAAAACACTTGACATCATCAGGTGTCACATGAGAAAATCAATAAGATACTCGTTATTCGTGAATACAAAAGACAATGATGTGCTGACAGTTGGATTCATTCGAAACGGAGAAGGAGTGATTATGATGAGTGTACGAGAGTACCGGATGTATGATGGAAGACAATTCGAGAAAGTTAATCTAGGTGGAAAGAAAACTCAAATCAGCAGATATGATGATCACATTGCATTTTTTGGAAGTTCTAGAGATGAAACGGTACTTTTTTCGAAAACGATTACTGTATAGAATTTTGAGAATCTAAGTTTGTAGAATAGAAACATGTTTTGATAGAAATCTCCAAATTCATACCTTTATCAATTAGTTTCAAATTAATTCTTGAAATATGAAATCTTCTGAATTGAGGAAATAAGGAATCCTAGATCAAGAAGCATTAATACAAGAACGGATCAATTTCTTTCTTTCAGATGGATGGCTTTATCCTCGTTATGGATCAGATTGCTCATCTATTCCGAGAAGGTATAACCACGCTGTATTGCGACTCGCCATGGTCTATGCGCTTTCTTCCGCTCCAGAATGGATACATCCCGATGACATATGCTGGTAGTGAGAAATGCCAGAAGGAATTCAAACTTGTTGATTACGAAATGATACTCGCTCACAAAACACGCGGTCTGCATTTGCGTTCCCCTTTGCCGGAAGGCTATGATTTCACTCTCACGAGAGAATACCTATACTTTCGAGTGGAAAGAGCGCCTAATGCCCGATTGAATGATGTTCTCAAATTAGCAAAGGGAAGCAAACAGGTGATTTTTGATCAATCAAGGTTAATCTCAAAGGATCTAAACACATTCTTCAATCTTTGGCTTAAAAAACGCATCGACGGTTTGCAATTGCTATCGATTCGAATGAAATCTTACCGAGAAATCACGTCTTTCAAAAGAATCAATAACAAGATTTCTGATTCAACAATGTGGCTCTCTTATTTGAGGTTAGTAATCGATGTCTTTGTGAATTTTTCCGTTCATTTATATATAAATGATGATATTCCTAACAACATGTCTCATTTCTTTCAGTTATACCGGAAAAACATATCGACTGTCTCCAGGAAAATGTCTTCAAAGAGATGATGGAGTCACCGCCTACTTCTATTATAATCCCAATACAAAAATTCTGAATTTCGGTGATCCGTTCTCCGGATATATGGATTGAGATGAATTAAAGAAGTGATTCATATGAAAACCTTGACTTTAATAAAGTATTGCATCTTATTCATGTTGTTTTGATACTCAGTTTGTCTTGGTTTAAAAACGTGGGATTTTCATAATTCAGAAGAGAAGTCTGAGAATTGTTTATGTATATATGTATTTGCTAAAAATAGTCCAGCTACGACCCTCCGACCTTTTTAACATCTCCCGCCTTCGACCCTCTCTTCTGAACCCTTTCAGTCTCCCTTTACAGTCTCGCACACTTTCCATCTGCAATGTCCACCGAATTTCGTCTTTTCGAAGTGACTGACGTCGTTTTCGATCAGATATTGATCCAATTGGAATTGAATGAAATGTAAGTCAATCTTTTGAATTCTAAAGTTATCTTCTTGTACTCCAGATTCAATCTATCACTGTGTTCTCTCAAAACACTGAACATCATCAGACGTCACATGAGAAAATCAATAAAATACCCATTGTTTGTGGATACAAAAGATAATTATGAAATGTCATTTGGATTCATTCGAAACGGAAAACGAGTGATTATGATGAGTGTTCGAGAAAACGAGATGTCTGATGAAAGACGAGAAATCGAGAAAGTTAATCTAGGAGGACAGAAAACTCAAATCAGCAGATATGATGATCACATTGCATTTTTTGGAAGTTCTACGGACGACATGGTACATTTTTTTTTTAAAAAGTATTGCAATTGATAAAATTTAGAAAATCAAAGTTTGTAGGATAGAAAAGTATTTTCTATAGCCTTCAATTTGATACCTATATTTTAAATCAATAGAAATTTCATAACCAACTCGATTCAAGTCCCAAAAGTGTCCCAATCGATCTAAATCAATAGATAATCTAAAAAATAACAATTCCAATACGATATTTTTCAGCATCGTGGCTATCTTTCCGTTTTGAAGCAGATCATTCATGTATTTCCGGAAGATATACACACGCTACATTGCGACTCGCCGTGGCCTTTTTTATTAATCCCGCTCAAACGAGAATATCTCCATATGTTATATGTTGGTAGTGAGGAATATAAACTTTATTGGAATCTCGTTAATTTCGAATTCAAAAATTCTGCTATAACGCGCGGTTTGCAATTGTGTTCGTATGTTTCGAAATACTACGATTTCACTCTCACCAGAAATTACGAATACATTCGAGTGGAAAGAGCGCCTGAAGCGCAATTGGATGACGTTCTCAAAGTAGCAAGGAGAAGTAAAGAAGTTATTTTTGATCAGTCACTGTTAACCTCGCAGTGTCCAAACATATTTTTCAATCTTTGGCTGGAAAATTGCATTGACGGTTTGAAATTCCTATCGGTTGAAGTGTTTTTTTTCGACGAATCTTCGGCTTTCAAAAGAATCGAGCACAGAATATCGGATACAACCGAAGAGGTTAATTATAAGAGGTTAGTAATTACTATCTTTATAAAATTCGCAATTGGGTCCAGAATAACAGTGGCTCTGACTTCAGAAGACGTCAGAATTCAGAAAACCACGATATTCTAGACAGAATTTCTCATTTCTTTCAGTTATACCGGAGAAATATATCGACTGTCTCCAGGGAAACGTCTTCGGAGAGATGATGGTGTCAACGCCTTATTCTATTATAATCCATTTACAAATGTTCTCAATTTCGGTATTCTAACTTGTTGACGAAGAAGTGAATTTTAATAATCGTAATAATCGTCAAGTTTCCTTTCAGATTCCTGACGCCTTTTGAATTCTGAATTCAAATGGACCGAAGAAGTGATTCACATGGAAATATTGATTTAATAAAGTATTGCATCTTATTCGTTTTGTTCTGATAACCAATTTTAGTTGGTTTAAAATTTTAAGATTTTCATAATTCAAAAAAATGTGTGAGAAAAAACAAGATCATTTCAGAAAAATCCAACTCACAATAATCTCCTAATTAAGTTATAAATAAAAGCCACGTGATTAAACGTGACCTCCCCTGCCACGTGGGCTATTTCACCCCACGTGGCAATTGTTTCCACTCGAATTCAGTCCCCCTTTCAGAAATGACAGTAAACTACTCGCTAGATGCAGCTACTGCCAGTGGTAATTTTTTTCCAACTAGCCTCTATAAACCCCGAATCATTCCGCAGCTTGGGCAGTAATCGCCGTAATATTTCTATGGCGTGGAAGTCTAATGAAATTAGTGTGGCGTGAGATGCTCGGATGGACGATTCTGATGGCGGTGCTCTACGCGGCGTTCGTCTGGGGATTGAAAGGAACCGAATACGAGAATTACTACAAAACAATGTTCGATTTGACGAAAGAGGTTCCGATGGATGGAACACTCATGTTTCTGATGTCTTATATGACTTATAATAGTTTGACAAGGTTAGTTTGGTCGGAGATGTGAATCATATGCTTCTGATAAGCGTCTTTGAATTCCCTATAACCTAGATTAATTGGAAAATCACTTTCAGATGGTCGGAAACATTCAAATGCATGGCGTGGCCGGAGAACGTGGCACTCATCTACCGACAATACGCTAACAAACGCGCGGTATCATTTCTTTCCTTTCAAAACCACATATCCAAGATTCTAGATGAAACCCGGCGAGGCTCGACTAATGAACCAAACCATTGCCCGGTATCTAGCTATCTTCTACATTCTCCTCTTCCGAGACGTTTGCTCGGATGTCCGCGAGATGTTCCCCACTTTTGACGACATGGTTCAGCCGGGGATCATGACAGCGTAAGCGCCCAGTTTTGGAATTCAATAACTTGTCATTAGATGTAGTTTTTCATTCTGAGCACTTTTTCTGTTGACAACTTTCTCTAAAAATGCTTCTAAATGCCTCAAAAACCGCTTTGAAAACGTCGAGGTGATTGGGGTGGAAGAGTTTAACCTCGGCCACGGGGGTTTTGTACCTTTTTAGGTGTTATTTCTCTTATTTTTGAAAACTTCTTTTTTGATTATAAAAGAACATCTACATTGAAAACATAAAATCGAAAAAAATTAGAAAAATAACGTCACAAACCCCGTGGCCGAGGTTACGAAAAACTCTTCCACCCCAATCATCTCGACGTTTTCAAAGCGGTTTTTAAGGCATTTAGAGGCATTTTCAGAGAAAGTTGTCAACAGAAAAAGTGTTTAGAATCAAAAACTACATCTAATGACAAGTTATTGAATTCCAGTTCAGTCCTCCTTTAAATTCTTTTCATTCAGAGACGAAGCGAATCTCCTTCAGAGCAGTCGACTCGACAGAAATTCTCCGCACTACTGGATCCCGATCGATTGGATTGTGACTCTGGTGAAGAGTAAGTATCAGCCGACGTATGTGTACAATCGGAAAGGGCAGCGGGTCAGAAACAAGAAGGAGAGTATTATGACAGAACTCGAGTACTTGAAGTTCATCGGAGAGGTGTCCTTCAATTAGAGGCTTCTCTAAAATATAGGTTTCAGCTCAATAAGTTCCGCGGACGACTCGGTGACGTCCTTTCCTATGATTGGGTACCTCTTCCGTTGGCTTTGTTCCAGACCCTCACTGTCTTCGTCTACAGTACCCTCGTGGTGAATTGTTTCCAAATGCAGACTAGGATTATGTACGTTTTTTTCTGCGACCTTCGAAAAGGGTTTTCTTTAGAACCAGCGGCAAGTCAAGTGTCTCGGAGATGTTCGTCGAATGCCTGAGCACCCTACCATTCAATATGCTCCATCTGGCATTTCTTCGCATCAGTCAAGTTGTTATCAATCCATTCGGAAGCGATGACGATGATTTTGAGGTTTTATTTTTTACTTTTTTCGGAAAATTAGAGGGTTTTAGACACAATACCTAATCGATCGACACATCAAAGTGCTCAACGAGATACTGTGCCCGGAGGAGACGAAGAAGCAGAAATAATGGAAGAGTCGGGAGAATAAGGTTTACAAAATAATATCAATAATAACAAGTGGATCCTTTCATTTTTTTTCATCTAGCACAATAAACTTTCTATGAATTTCCACGTGGCACTCACCAACTCGTATCCGGTATAGACCGCCCATGTTCCCAATGCTGGCGATATCGTCTCTATTTATCTGACTATTCTCTAGAGATGCCCTACTATTAGAGGGAATTATGTACAAATTGTTTCATTCAGAATCTCCAAAAAAAAATCAATAGATAGCAGTTTCCGGAGAATTATGATACGAATTCCGATGCGAATGTTGTGACGATGGCCGATGTCCCGGAGTCAAATTCTTCGATGGCGTCGCCAGTGTCGACGTGGATGACGTGGTTGACGACGTGGATTTTTTGGTGGAATTAGAACGATGATGACGTTGCAGTGGCGAATCATTCGGATAGGGAGTCAACGAAAGACGTTTGAGACGGGCGGCGGCGATGGCCGCTTGATTGAACTGTAAGTTCGAGGGTTCAGAGGGCTTCTAGGGGTTTCACTTACCTCAACCGAATAGACCTCTGATCTGCCCGAATTATTCGGAGTCAACAGATCTGTTGTGCTATTCTTCCGTGATTTTCGTCCCTCTCCGTTCACTGTCAACGTGGATGATGACGTGGTTGACACGTTGCTTCGGAAACTCGTGGCTCTTCGTGGATTTGGTCGAGGACTGGTGCTTGAAGGGGTTCCTGGGACAGGGAGACAATTGCTGGCTCTTCGGACATCCACTGCTGGAAGCTGGGGTTAAATGAGTGGGTGGGACGATGACTAAAGGGGAGACAGAGGGTTACGGTAGCTTGGACCTCTACCAACTTACACTGTGTCCGATTCCTTCGAATACTGCCATTTCCGTTTCCATTTCTCTGTTTGACGGACGCCCGAGTCGAAGATTTCGATCGGTTTACAGACCCGGCTAGAAATTTTATTTTTCAAAAAATTATTCAAATTCGTTGTTACCATCACTCCAAAACTTGGAGAACTCCTTGACATTCCGATTAGTATTCCGACACGACGTGGCACGTCTCGAGTTGAGTTCAGTGGCCGGAGCACTCCGAACCGCCCGAACACTCCGACGATTACCGCCGTTTCCGCTGAACTTGGCTGCACGTGAACTTGTGGTTGATTGGGAACCGCCCATCTTTGGGTATAGAGATGGATTTGAAGTTGAAAGTAGAAGAAATCCTAAAAATCAAGTTTCGAAAGTTCAAAATTCTTCCGATTAGGGGGCTGCTGAAGACGGAAATCGGATAGGAGGCACCTCTTCTGTCTCCAAAAGAGAAAATGAGCAGCACAAAAAAGTGGGAGGAGGGAGGGGAAGGATAATTATTTTATCTCGTGGCATCTGCCAAAGTGTTTCTCTCTCTCTCTCTCTCTTTCATTCTCATTTTCTCGCACACACAGAGAGCAAAAAACTGGGGTGGTGTGAAGAACACTAGAAGAAGAAATAGAAGTTGTGTTGGAAAAAAAAGAAAAGGATGAAAAGCAGAGATGTAATTCGATACAAAAGGAGAGGTGGTTGAGAGTGAAAAATGTTGAAAAATAGGAGGAGGAATTTTTTTTCCACAAAAATCTCAGTGAGATGTCAACAAGTATAATCTTCAAAATCGAATTCCTGACAACAACAGGATTTGTATAGGTTTTTTATGTGTGATGATCAGGGGAAGTGAAAGTCTAGGTTATCAGTTTTTTAGCATATTTCGAAGTGGGGTATAGGCTTGAAACTTGAACTTTGGCCTTGAGCTTTGGCCCTATGGCTTAACCCTGGTTCCTTATCTAAATTATTAACTGAACTATGTTCAAACTTGTTCATCAACCGCAAGCCTGATTTTTAAGCCTATACGGTATAGGCTATACCTAATATTAATTTCTAGGCCTAAGCCTAACCAATTTTTCATCAGATCGAGCAACCTACTCCAGAGCTATAGGCGATCAAAAAATCCTCCATTCTTGCGCCTCAACCTCAACCTATGCCTATACCTAATATTCCATTCTAGGCTTAAGCCTAAGTTTTCAAGCCTATGCCTAAGAAACCTATTTCAAATTAGTTATAAAAAATTTTTTTATCACTTAAACTATGTTCAAATCTATTTATCAGCCACAAGCCTGATTTTTAAGCCTATACGGTATAGGATATACCTAATCTTAATTTTTAGGCCTACGCCTAAGCCAATGCCTATACCTGATATCCCATTCTAGGCTTAAGCCTGAGTTTTCAAGCTTAGAAGCCTATATTTCAAAATGTGATAAAAAAAATTCATTCTGAATTTTCTAAACAACCCAACCAAAATCAGCCACCTGCACACAAAATAACAAAAAATGGGAGAATCTCTCCCTCCCTGTGACCCATGTTTCTCCCCTGGTCGTCCTTCCCTTGAAAAGAAGGCTCAAAGCTCAACTCAATTTGACCTTCTGCTCCTCCTGCTCCTGCTCTCCGAAAAGAGCATTCATTCAGAGTTTGTCAGTCAAGTGGAGAAAATAAGATTTTGATCGGAGGGGGGCGAAGAGCAAGAGAGAAGAAACAAATTAAATGGGAAATTCGAATCGGATTTGTTCTTTTTTCGATATTAGATGAGGAGAGGTGAAGAGCAAAAGTGATCAAGTGATCAACTATTGGGGTTCTTTTCTTTGAGAATATAGGGGGAAACCTCATATTTATTTTTGGCATTGGGCGGTTCGTCACATTTTCAGAACCAAATGAAAATCCTATTCTAAATCAGCTTACAAAGAGAGAGAGAGAGAGAGAGAGAGAGAGAGAGAGAGAGAGAGAGAGAGAGAGAGAGAGAGAGAAAGAGAGAGAGAGAGAGAGAGAGAGAGAGATAAGCTTGTTCCAGCGTCGACTGAAAGCTTCTTCTGAGAATCGTATGCTAATTTCCGCTTTGCAAGATTCTTATATTTTGTATAGTTGGAACTGAAAAACAGTATCACGTGTGAGTACAATTCACAGGAAATTGCTATACAATTTGTAGGCGAAAACAAAAAATTTGGCTTGATAACAATAATATTTATGAGATTACCTAGAGGAACTAGGAACTAGAAGAACTGACGGTGGAAAATTCAAGGAAGCAAGGAGAACTTGTCGATTTCTTATCCTAACTACTAACATACTGAAAATGACCAAAAAATTTTTGAAAAATTAAAAACAAAATTTTTTTTAATTAAAAAAAAGTTTTTTCTACCAAATTGACTGTAGAAAAAACCGAAATCTTATTGAGTTTCAGGTAAGTATCTATTTCTATATCACTCATATCAAAGTTCAACTGCCCACTTACAAAGTGGGCCTATATGTATAGGGAGCGTATGGGTACTGTATCCGAAATGATAAAGAGCTAAATAGAACCCAAGTGTTCCCTGAAGAAGAAGCTCTATCCATCAAGCTGACTAATCGAAAGAACGTAATATGACAATAATAAATTCCTACTCTAATGGAACACCCTTCCCCGGATTATGACTAATCCTCACACCTTCCGTCTCTACTACAAAACCTAGACTTCTCAATAGAAATTGAAAACTTTTATAATATTCCGAATAAGATATTCAGAAATTCTTCTTCTTCGAGAAACGACGACGACGAGCATATGTGATTTTTATGTTTTTTTCTTTTTTCTTCTTCTCTTTCCTGTGCATGTTTATAGGCCAAATTGGAAAACGAATGCATTTTTTTTCTTCTTATTCTTTTTTTTCTATCTGTTTGGGAGGAGGAGGGGGTGTGTGAGTAAGAGGAGATAGAAGAAAGAGCGGAAATGAATTGTCGAATGAAGAAAAAAGATTGTTGTTTTGTTTCTCTCTCTCTCTCTCTTTCTACATGTGCGCACATCCCTTTGGAAAATTAAAGAGAATTATGGAGGTAACGAATCGACCAGAAGACGACGAAGGGAGGGGGGAGGAGGGGAGCAGGAGGCTACAAGTTTTTTCTCGTGGAGACTAATGGGGAGGATGGGGAGCTAGGAGAAGCGAGTTAAGATGAAGACATCTTGAAACTGTGACGTTTAGAAACTGTAATCTTTAAAAAGTTGAATAGTACACTTTGAGTAGAGAAAAAAATCCTAACTGAAGTATCTCAAAAGACGTTTTGAATCCTAGGGAAAATTGGACGTTTTAAAACCAGGACACTTTGGAACCGGGACGTTTCAGAACCGAAGCTTTCCGCAATTAGAAGCTCGATACACTTCGAAACCGTCGAAATATTTCTTCTCGGTACCTGTCCATACAGTATGTTGGAAACACCGCAGTACTGAAATGGTGGTATCAGAATAGCCACAAAGAATTCCGAAAAACTAAAATAGTTCTAAAATAGCTCTAAGTTCAGTTCTAAATCCTCTAAAAACTCATCAATAATGAATATTCATTCCAGAAACTCTTTTTTTCTAATCCCTTTTCTTTGCACTTTTTGCCGACGATTTGTCCGATTTCTGTGATTTCTTCGACAAATCGATCAGCGGCTGCTTCTCCGAATCCTTCTTCGATTTTTCAGTCTTCTCACTCTTTTTCGTCGTCTTTTCCGATTTTTCGGATGACAATTTCTTCGATGTTGGCTCCGGTTCAGCCGCCTCTTTCTGCTCGTGTCTCTTCTTTCGTTCCAACTCTTCCGCTTTTATCTTTTTCGATTCATTGTATCTAAAAGTGTCAATATTTCTCAGAGATGCCCTTCTATTACGAGTACCTTGCTAAGCTTCCAAGGAACATGATCACCAGAAGAGAGCACACAGCCAACGACATCAGAGCAATCACCGCTTTGAGCGTTCGCCGTTTCATTCGCTCTTCTTTTGCCGCTTTGAACGGATATTCATCCGGAATTCGACTTTGTGGAGACAAGAGTTTCTTCTCTTTCACCAGAATTCCCATCAGATTCTTAGATGACGTCACATTATACCACTTCAGTTTCTCCTCTTTTTCCGAAGAGGTGAACGCGAGTTTTGCCACGTATGGCATGTTTGCATACGTGGTTTTCACTGATTTATAAGATTCTGGGAAAAACTGTAAGATGACCTCTTTTAAAAGGGCACTCTGGGAAAAAGCTCACATTTAAAATCCCAAAACTACTACGTCCCCATTCTGGATCACAATCGAAAATGGTTTTGTTGTGTCTGAAAGAACTCAAGATATCTCAGTTGCTAGAAAAGATATCAAAAAATAGTCAACTGAAAAAATATGTAGAATTTAAAGCTGAGCAACTTTGCAGTTGAACACTTTTTGATAGCCTTTTTCCTAGCTGAGATATCCCTTTTAGAAGTGCCCTCACTTTTTAACAACTAAAATGAAGTCGGATCGCATTTTGCTTCGATCCACATTCCCCACGAATTCACACGTTTCTTGGCCCTTTTGCTCATAGATTTCGGGAGCTTTCATATGATTTTTCGAAATGAACAAAGCCAGACTATCAATAGTGGCTAGCCACGAGGCATCGGTGTCTTTTTCGACGTTACAAATCTTGATGGAACCGGATTTACTCTGTGAGTAACATGGGCTGCAAACCTCGACTCAACGTTATCTGGAATCTTCTCTAGACACACCTTATAGCCAAGAACAGTACGAAACCGATGGCAAGTATCTTCATTGAACAAGTGTATTATTCGCAATGAAAACTTTTTGTTCAGAGAAGATTAAGAGAACATCCACGTGGATTTGTTATGAGGAACACGTGGGATTCAGATTACTAATGCATAATTTGTGTGATTTTTCCTTTTTTTAGTAAAAAAAATCTCGTTTCAAGCCATTTCAAGACGTCGGTGAGCAACAGAAAATTGATTGTTCAATTTTTGACTATTTTTTTCCACTTGATAATTATTCTGACAGACCAATCTGAATGGAATAATAGTGATTTTATATTTTCTGTTTAGCCTGACATAAAATATTCTTCAGAACTCATTTTTTAGCAGAATAGAACTTCACTCATCGAGAAAGTCCGATCTGGAAGACTAGATTGACTACCCAGTGACAGTTAGAGCACCTAGAGCTTTTCCAGGAAAATAGTTTATTAGAGTGGAAATGCTCTTGGTGTCATTAACCTGTCACTTTTCTTTTTTTCTGATTTTTAGCCGGTAATTCGTCGGAATGACGAAAGACGAAGAGACTCACGAACCTAAATGGCGCAGTCAGAAAGAAAGGAGGTCAGGATTCAGAGAAAAGAGGTCAGGATTGAGGAGGAGGAACTAGAGAAAAGAGGAATTCCGTCTCCAGACTTCATGATAAGGACCGAGTGGCCAGAAGGAAGCCGGAGCTTCTATCACTAAACGACCATGCCCGTATCAACAGAATGGATTCAGAATCAGAGAATGATGTGGGTAATAATGACTAGAGTCCGTAGTCTCTGTATATTGTCCCGCCCACATCACAGACCTAAGGTTAAGCTAGAGAGAAGAGATGAAGGAGGAGGACCTAGTGAAAAGAGGAATTCCGTCACCAGACTTCATGATAAGGACCGAGTGGCCAGAAGGAAGCCGGAGCTTCTATCACTAAACGACCATGCCCGAATCAACAGAATGGATTCAGAATCAGAGAATGATAAGGGCAGTGGTGACTAGAAGCCGAAGCTTCTGTATATGTCGGTCCCTCATCATAGACCTAAGGTTAAGCTAGAGAGAATAGATGAAGGAGGAGGACCTAGTGAAAAGAGGAATTCCGTCACCAGACTTCATGATAAGGACCGAGTGGCCAGAAGGAAGCCGGAGCTTCTATCACTAAACGACCATGCCCGAATCAACAGAATGGATTCAGAATCAGAGAATGATAAGGGCAGTGGTGACTAGAAGCCGAAGCTTCTGTATATGTCGGTCCCTCATCATAGACCTAAGGTTAAGCTAGAGAGAATAGATGAAGGAGGAGGACCTAGTGAAAAGAGGAATTCCGTCTCCAGACTTCATGATAAGGACCGAGTGGCCAGAAGGAAGCCGGAGCTTCTATCACTAAACGACCATGCCCGAATCAACAGAATGGATTCAGAATCAGAGAATGATAAGGGCAGTGGTGACTAGAAGCCGAAGCTTCTGTATATGTCGGTCCCTTATCATAGACCTAAGGTTAAGCTAGAGAGAATAGATGAAGGAGGAGGACCTAGTGAAAAGAGGAATTCCGTCTCCAGACTTCATGATAAGGACCGAGTGGCCAGAAGGAAGCCGGAGCTTCTATCACTAAACGACCATGCCCGTATCAACAGAATGGATTCAGAATCAGAGAATGATAAGGGCAGTGGTGACTAGAAGCCGAAGCTTCTGTATATGTCGGTCCCTTATCATAGACCTAAGGTTAAGCTAGAGAGAAGAGAGGAAGGAAGAGGACCTAGAGAAAAGAGGAATTCCGTCACCAGACTTCATGATAAGGACCTAGTGGCCAGAAGGAAGCCGGAGCTTCTATCACTAAACGACCATGCCCGTATCAACAGAATGGATTCAGAAAAAAGAGAATGATGTGGGTAATAATGACTAGAGACCGTAGTCTCTGTATATTGTCCCGCCCACATCATAGACCTAAAGTTAAGCTAGATAGAAGAGAGGGAGGAGGAGGGAGAGGAGGGAGAGAAGGAGAACAGGGGGGGGGAGGAGGCAGATGATCAACGATGATAATGCATAGAAACTGAGATACATTTGTAAACAATCATTTATTGATCGCCATCCTCTCCTCGCCATCCGGTCTTTGTTGCTCATGTCCCATTCCCTGTCGTTGTTGTTGTCATTGTCCTTGTTTGCTGTCCCTATCGTCGTCCTTCATTCGTCTTCCCCTGCTTGTAAAATGATTATAAAAAACATAAATTGTTGTTATTATGTACCTGATGTCTATCGAAAAGAATCTAATCGCTGACACTGATATGTGATGTTGACAGCGATCTGAAAACACTTGGATATTGCTACAGATGGAATTGAAATTCTTACCGTTTCACATCACTTCGTCTTGGGCTTTCCTGGCGTCGACGGTCTACCTGAATAATATTATCTGAAGCAGAAAACTAGTTTGAACGATTACCTTCCGCTTTTGGTTTAGAACATCTTTCACGAGGAAGGGGCTAATTTGATTCCGCATATTTGCCGCAGATCATCGCGCGTTATCCAGTAATAGTTCGCTGCTGCTTCGAAAACTGTTCATTCCATTTTTATTTTGTTGCACCTGCTCGCGAAGTTTCTTCTGACGTTCAAAACTGCTTGGCAGCCATGTATCTGGAAAATATAGGCAAAGAGAGCACAATTAAAGTCTTAACCTTACCTATATTCATTCAAAAACTGTTTATTCCATTGAACTTTGTTTCTCCGCGTTGAACAATACATTCGATGTGTTCCATTGTTTTTTTTATTTTGTTGCAGCTGTTCGCGATTGTTTAATGCTGCTTGGCAGCCAAGATTCTGTAAGAATTTAGGCAAAGAGAGCACACCGGAGAGCTGAATCTTACCTAAACTCTTAACAACATCGCTGTCGAGTTCCTCGTTGGTTCGATGTTGCCAATTGACTTTCCTGATTTGTGAGGCAATCTGAAGTAAAAATATATGCAAAAGGAGATGTAAAAGAATCGATAATACGAATTATTAGGCGGGAAAATATTGGAAAAATCATCGAATATGTTGAAGATTTCGAGAAAAAACAGAAACCACGTGGCAATTTGAAGAAGAGATAAATCGAATGAAAAGAGAAACATGGTGAGATTTTTAATAGCGCGAACACCTTTCAAATACGAAAACTTTCCAAAAAAAAGCAACCGACTGGTGGAAATATTGCAAGAAACAGCGAGCGTTTGTAAAAAATTTTTAAAGGCAGTGATAGCAGGGGAAAACCGAAAAAAACGCGATGAAAATGAAAACTGACTGTTCATCACGTCGAAAAAAAAATGAATGAAGGGGAATCCGAGGAGAAAACAACAACTGATCATCGAAACAAAGCGAAAACTGAAATTTGCCGCGAGCGCACTTATTGAGATCAAAAGAATTACTTTAATAAAACTGATGAGTCAAAAAAATTCGACGATTTTGTCTTTTTTATTGCTTTTAAAAAATGAATTGCAATAAGAAAACGATCTGTTTTAATGCGGTAATTTTTAAAATGATTTTTAGTATCGAAATATCAATATAAAGGCCTGAAAACTCATGAAAAATGAAAAGAAAAAAGCGCGCTTAATTAAGCGGTCAAATAAAATACTTTAAACTCGCGCTGTTTTTCTAGGTGTTTTGCGTACTTGGCATTTGATCTTACGCGCATAGGAATTTTTATTAAATATCCATTTTTCAGAGTTATTTTTCTTTCTTTTAATGAATTTTAGACCAAAAAGTATGAGAACATCTTACATATCTCATTTTCAGAATGATTCGTCGAGAGAATCGGCTTCGACGCGAGTACATCTTCCGAAAATCGCTCGAGGAAAAGCAGAAGAGTTTGGAGGAGAAACGAGAGAAAATTCGCGATGCTCTGGAGAATAACACGTGAGTTTTTTGATTTAAATTTCAAGAAAAAAAGTTTCTTGCAGAAAAATCGATTACAATCTGAGAAAAGATGCTATCGAGTTGGCGAAAGGCTCGGATTGGCAGGTATATTTCAATAAAAGTAACTTTTAAAAATATATAAAAATTCAGCAATACGAAGTGGACAGCGAATATCGATGGGCTGGCGCTCAAGATCCGAAGATTGTGATCACAACGAGTCGAGATCCGTCGTCTCGGTTAAAAATGTTCGCAAAAGAGATGAAACTCATTTTTCCGAACGCCCAGCGAATCAATCGTGGTCATTATGATGTGAAGCAAGTGGTGCAGGCTTCCAAGGCTCAGGATGTAAGATAATATGCGATTTCTTCAAAAAAAAACTTTAATTTCAGTCCACCGACCTAATAATCTTCACTGAAACACGTGGAAATCCGGACGGAATGCTCGTCTGTCATCTTCCATTTGGTCCGACGGCCTTCTTCTCAATGGCCAACGTTGTGATGCGACACGATATTCCGAATTGCGGAACGATGAGCGAACAGTATCCCCATTTGATTTTCGACAATCTCAACAGTAAACTCGGCCAGCGATTCACGACGATTCTGAAGCATTTGTTCCCAGTACCGAAGCCCGATTCAAAACGAATCGTCACTTTTTCCAACATCGACGACTATCTCAGCTTCCGACATCACGTCTACAAAACAGAGACCGGTGGAGAGATCGAATTGTCCGAAGTTGGCCCAAGATTCGAATTGAAACCGTACCAAATCAAACTGGGAACCCTGGAGAATTTGGCGGCCGCGGAAGACGAATGGGTGCTCAGAACGTATACAAATACCGCCCGTAAACGTCAGTTCCTCAGCGTGACCAGAAACGACGACGAGGAATAAGGGGCGGTGGTTTTTGTTATTTTCTTGTTATTTCTTTTTGTTTTGTTTGAGTAATGAAAAAAATGGATTCGTTTTGAGAAAATGACATGATCTAAATATATATTAATACATAGGTGAGACGGGACGAAATATGAGAAAAATATGTCAGTAAATATTATGTGAAATGGAATGGATTTCGAAGATTTCTTCTCATTGAATCATTTCTCATCGAGCATGGAGCTGCCTCTCGGTATGCCTCCGAACTGAACGACTTGCCGGCCATCTCGAGAACCGCCCGTGCCTCTGGATCTTTGTCGATGATCGATCTCTCGGGTGACGACGCCTCCAACAGCTGCTCTTCGAATGACTTTGCTGGCTTGTCACCGGGTCGCCACGCTTCTAACGTCTTGATCTTGAATTCCTCTTCCTCGGCGAGCCAACACGGTTCGAAAGCGCTCGAGTTCTTTTGGCACAAGCCGCCGCCGAAGTCCTCGTGGATGAAGAATGGCCAAACGTTCGAGTGTCCACCGATTCCCTGAAATTCAAGTTTTGAAGGCGAATCTTTTCAAAAAGGTGCTTACAATTCCATTCGGATGCTGTTGCTGTTGATAGTTTAGATAGGCATAATTGTCGGTTCTTCCAGTCGCACTATATGTTGCTATCTTCGGTGCCAGCTGGAACAAGAAGCACTCGGCCGTTCCACGATACAGCGGTCCAGCCAGGAAGCCTTCGGAAGCGAAGAATCCGAAGCGTCGTCCTCTCATCGATCGCATCACAATGAACACAGGGCCCTGTCCGTTGATTGCCTTGACGAGTTGCGAGAAGCTGTGTCCATGCTTCACACTCGCGTAGAGCAACGTCCACTCCTTCCGTCGATCGAACGGCAAATGGCAGTTGAGTACCAGCTGATCAACGTTGCCCATCAACTGCGATTTCTCGGAGAGCACCGGCATTTTCGCTTCGCCAGGCCGATCGAGAAGTCTTTGGAATATGAATTGTGCGGCGTGAGGGAAGAGGGGACACGTGGAGAAGAAATGCTCCATCTCGTCCACCGGTTTTGTGTTTTCCTCATTGAAGTATTCGTATAGGCGCACCTGATCTTCACGAGTGAATTTGTTGGCTTCGCAGAAGATTTTCACCACGTTTCTCATTATCTGAAATGCTTTTTGTGCAAATTTTCCGTTTTTTTTCTCCAAATTACCTGCTCTTTCGTATCTCCGAAACATGTGATAAGAGCCGGGGCGAGAGTTTCAAAATGGCCTAATCCGCCATCGATGATTCTTAAAAACGTCTTGGCTCGTAGCAATCCCGATGGCTCTAGCTTCACAAGTCGATAGTAACAATGCACAGCGAACTCGCCGATGACGGGGTAGGTGACCTGAAAATGAAGCTAGACGCGAAATCTAAAGAAACGGGCGGTACCAAGAACTGCTCCTTCGTCATTTTCTCTTTGTTATTCGTGGCTTTCAGAAAAGTTTCCACGAACTTTGTCTGCTCTGCATCGCTAATGTTTTTGAGATCCTTCCGTTTTGAGTGCTCCGCTCCCATCTGAAAAGTTATTTTTACCGAAAAAATAATTTAAACATTGAAAAATTATTACAGAAATATTGATAATTGTGATACAAATCACACTTTTCCACAAAAACTTCCAAACGAATCTCTATACATTTCCGAAAGAATTCATACAAGCAAATAGGAGAAAAGAGTCATATACACATGTATAAAAGAACAAAATGCAAAAGAGAGTCAACGTGGAAAATGGAGAAAAAGAAAGAGATTAGCCAAATGGAGATGAATCCGTTTGGTGTTTGGCACGCGCATAATCAGAATACGTGACGACGAGCGGAGAGTGGAGCGGTGAGAGCGAGAGAGAAGCGAGAGGCGAGAGATTATGATGACGATGATGATGAGCCGAAGAGCGGAATCTGAAAACACAAAGTTATTGTTGTGGTACGGAGAGCAGTGCTCATTTCCGGAGTGAATAACTAAAGAATGGCTTTCTTCACTTGAATTTTCTATTAGTAGTTGCTAGGGAACGCCATGAGCTCGAGATGCCACGTGGCAAAATACAGGCGGTGCTTTCTCTCACCGATTAATTGTTGGCCGCCGGTGGATGCTCGACTTGATTCGATTGCAACAAATCACTGATATTCTTCTCCAAATCGTCGATTCTCTGTGTCATATCGTCAATTCGACGGATTATTTGATCGGACATGTGCTGGAATCGGTCTTGCGTCTGTTGAAGAACTCCTTGGATCTAGAAGAACATAATTTAGGGATTTCTGAATTTATATTGGAAATTGGTTACCAGAGAAGTCAGCTCGTTCATATTTCCGTCGCCAGACGTCTCGAGTTGAGCGGTAGGCGTCGTGGATTTATCGTCAGACATTATTCAACTGCAATTTCATAAAAATCAATAAAAGTAAAGTTCCATACTGTCGGAAACGATTAAAAACTACAAAAATAAACAGTTAGCTAGAGAAAAGAACAGAATTGAACACATTCCGTGGACAACAACAACGGGGAGGAAGAGACAATGGGAGACCGAGAGGCGAGAGAGAAAAAGATGGGAAGCTGTGTGAGAAGAGAGCAGAAACGCAGAGAAAAGATGAAGGTTGTAAGAGCGAAACGGAAATTGAAAGAGGCGAGAAGGCCAGATGGCGGTCAGAGCAAGATTCTATTGAAGAGCAAACATTGTTGGGGGGAAGGAAGAAAGAAAGTTGATAGTTTTAAGCCGGAAATTGAAAATTGTTTGCTGGCAACAATTTTATTTCGAAAAAAGAAGGGTTTGTCGATAGGATATGAGCCGTGGATTACTGAGTTGGAGCAAAAAAAATTTCCTGGAGAAAATGCAAGTCCGCTTCACTGCACACCCTCTCGTGTACTCCGCTCGGACAAGTCAGCACGCGGTAATTCGAATTTGGAATTCTGAAAAATCTCTTCCCCTTTTTCCAAAACGCTTTTCCCAGACTATGAAAAAATTATAAAAAATAATATGCGCGGTACGCGAAACAATAAGAAAAAACTTGATTTTTGGATGATGGGATAGAGAGATCAAGCACGCCGATTACGTTATTTTGGCTATTGTTACGCAACATCTGGAAGGTGAAGAGAAGGAGGAGGAGATAACGACAAGAAGGCGGTTTTTTCTTCATTCGGATGAAGTTTTCGCGCCTATATTTTTGTTTTTATGAAGATTCTCAATCGTACAGTTTTAGTCTGTGACACGTTGTTTTTGAGTTGGAGAGTAATGTCTACTTCAAAGTGTTATATCTCAGTTCTCATCGGAGATACAAGAAACTTGTCAACTGATAAAATGTTCAGCTTATCATGAGCAACAATTCTCTCCTTGACCATTTTCATCTATCTCTTTCAGAAGTCGAGTTAGGACCCTTTGACCTAGACTCTTCTACTAGAAAATCCAAAAAAGAACCAAAAAACATAGTTCTCTAAGAGATCAACCACACCCCTTTGATACCTGGGCGCCCTCTTCATTTAATTATCAAGCTTCTTTAGCCATGACCATCGGCTTATAACAGAGAGAGAGGGATGATGACCGATTGATAATGTATTTTCCCCTTTTTCTCCTCCTCTTCTTTTCAACATTCCCGTGTTTCCGGCAATTTGATCCAGTGAAATTAGAGAAGAAACTTGTCGGCTTAGCCAGTTCACATCGCGTCGAATTTTTGGGGAAAGCTTGACGTTTTCGAGAAATTTCTCTCCTTTTGCCTTTTGACCTGATCTTTTTTCTACTTCTACTTGAGATTACAGTACATGCGAAGGATAGCTCCTTTGTTTCCGGTCCTTCTAGTAGTTTTCCTACTAGAAGGACAAGTCCAAGGGTTTGCAAGTGCCCCTGGAACTTATCCGGAAGAGGAGACAAAAGCCGGGAATGATATGGAGATGCCGAAGAATCCGTATCAAAATGGGTGGACCGGATACGATTTTTATTATGAGAAGGAGCCGAAACCTGGTGAGAATAACCTCAGTCTAGAGATCCTAAAATCAATTATTCAGCCACTGGGGGAAGCGGAAAAATGCCGGCTTTCCAGTCAATTGAATCAGTCGACACTGATAGAGAGTCTCCTGAAGACCCATCCGGTTATCAGGCCTCTGGATCAGAGTCCGGTCCAAAAGCTCGGCCTACTACAGCAGCCCCTAAGACTACGGTTCCTACAGTAGCCGAGAAGTTGGAGGTGGCTCCAAGTACCAGTACCAAAGGTAAGAAGCACGGGTTACTGTATTTTTGTTATCACGTTCCCACAATATTTTCATTTCTGAGTTACCGTACCTATTTCACGTGTGTACAGGTCCCACCACCACCACACATAGTCCCACCACCACTGAAGCACCACCATCAAGTGTTCCACCAACCACTGGTAAGATAAGAAATGTATCCTTTTTGATGATTACCAGTCCCCCACACAGAACCACATGCACCAGTACCTGCACCCGAAAAAGAGCCCGACAGTGGTTCAGATCTATCTGCTGCAGATGATATGTTGTATGGAGGAGGAGGGGCGGAGCAAAAAGGTATTAATAGTAGCTATCAAAATTTCCACCTCTTTCCTATCTCTAAACCTCACTTTTCGCACAGGCTCCATCGCACCACCATCACACGATCCACCACCACCACCACCACCTGCACAACCCATTCCAGTGAGCACACTAACTAAGAAAAGCCATCCTGGTGACGATGATCTAGGTGGACCATCCGGTTACGAGATGAGGGAGTTGGGATCAAGTTCCAAGTGGTCTAAGGCACCTGGTGCCCAGCCTAAAAGTCCAGATGATGGGCTTAAAGTCAATCCAATCCAGACTGTCGAGCCAGAGGGTCCAGATTATGGGCAGAATATCGAATCAAAGAGTTCAGGAACCTCGGCTCCCGGTGGTCGGTCCCCGGGGAGCCAGCCCTACAATTCATATGGTTCGAAGCAATCTGAAGGCCCTTACAGTACTCGTGTTACCTCCAGCACACCGGGATCTCATAGAGAGCCCTACGGAGAGTCCGATGGAGGGTCCCAGAGAGGGTCCCATGGAGGGTACCAAGGAGGCTCCAATGGAGGGTCCGTTGGCGGGTTTTATGAAGGTTCTCATGGAGGGTCCCCTGGAGAACCCTATAAAGCGTCCCATGGCTCAAGGCCTTCCGAGAACCACAACCCTAAACCACCCGCAACTCAGAAAACGCCTACTCCACATGCTTATAGTCACCAGAAGGCTTCAGACCCTTACCAGCCACGTGTCACTGCAATCCCAAATGATCTTGGATCCGAGCCGAGAGCAACTTCTTCACATGCACCCACACTTCCAGAATCTCTCCATCACACAACAGCTCTAAGCAATCCACGTGGCTCGGAAGATGCGCTCAGCTTCCCAGACCTCCCTGATGCATACCATAACCCAACTAAGCACTTCACCGCTCCACGAATCACACCAGCTCGGGGTTTCTACGGAAATCCCGAAAATCCACGTATTTCAGAATCGCAAGGGGAGTACGAGACTCCGAATAGTAGCTCCGGGTACTCTCCACCATCTAACAAAGTCACCCATCACGGTAACGCTCCGGGTTCTGAGCCAAGTGTCCCGGCGGCATCTGGATATCCAGATGTCCTGGATTACGGTTCCCGACCCAACAACCACATTGGAAAGATGGCATCCGCAAAGCCCACCACTACCCATGACACGTGGGACTACAGTAACTCGAACAACGCATTGTCACCCAGAGACCCGTATGATCACTTTGGTCGCACCGTTCATCACGTGACACTTGCACCCCCGCCAGCAGCTGCATCACGCAGTTTTAATCGTGGCAATTTTGAAGAGACTTCGGAGGATGAGTTGGACGGCGGATACGGTACAAATGACATTGTCATTGTGCCTTTAAGGTTATTTTCTTCTCATCTATACCTTTGTTTCACCTCTTTTAGCACTTTCTCTATCTCACTTTCAGATCATCGCACAGCACCACATCCACCAACACAGAAGTTCGAGCACAAATTTCAGAAATCGATCGGATTGCCGGTTTGCTTTTTTCACGTGCCATTCTTTAAGAGGTTCACTTAATTAATTTTCCTTTCCAGAATCTTTCGAAAATTCTGCCCGGGAACCGGTGGAATATGAGCAGAAGATCACGAGTGAGTCGTCGAAAGGGATTACTGTAGAAGCTGGAAAAGACATTATGAAACATTTCGGAAGGAAAGCTCGAAAATGTTGCTCATGTTGCGATGAAAAACAGCCAGTTTCCAGGAATATTGAGACGAAAGTGAGTTTATCTCAGTTAGCTTTGAAAACATCTAATAGTTTTCAACTAGAAAAGTGTTTGGCATTCAATTTTACACATTTCACTAGTTGACCGTTTCTTGATGTCTCCATCGGAAAGCGAGATAAACTTGTTCAAATATTTTGTTTCAGGTAGAACCACTCCATGTACAACAAGCAGTCGACCCGTCGCGACAGCTGGGTAAGTGCCCTCTTTTTTTATACGCACTCGACAGCTAGGTAATTTGTGGCCGCGTGGCGCAATGGATAACGCGTCTGCCTACGGAGCAGAAGATTGTAGGTTCGAATCCTGCCGTGGTCGAAACTTTTTTTGCAGCTGAGAATGATCCTGTCCAGAATTATGTGCCACTTCAGAATACTATTGGAGGAAATGCCTACGTGCAGCAGCCGGCTGTTCATCCTCCACAGTAAGAGTGTTTATTGAGTTTAAATTATTTTTTGGAATTTTCCAGAACTCAATATCAACAACCATTCCAACAGTATCAGCCACAGTACCCACAATCCTACCCATATCAACAACCATCATGTGGATGCCAACCTCAACCACAAAACTGCTGCGCACCACCTGCTCCGTGCTGTCTACGTAATTGGAAACGTAAAAAATTAAAAAACTACCGTACTATTTCCAGCCACCATTCCATGCTGCCCTCCCATCCCTTGCTGCCCACAACCGAAGATCTGCTGCCAGCCGACACCAATCTGTCTGCCACCACAGCAATGCTGCTCGATTAACTTCAAACTTCCGACTATTCCAATCTGTGGAAGAGCCTGCCCATCATGTCCTTGTCGTCGAAGAGTCCATAAGTCCCTCAGGCTGAAGCGTCACGCTATCTCATCGAACTGTCATCAGTGTTCGGCTGCCGGTGAGCCATGGAAAGCAGTTGTGCATCATAGAGAGAAACGGGCGGCTCCGGGTTGCTCATCCGGATTTTCGACAATGGTAAGATCATGGTTTTTGAGTACAGTATCACAAAATATTTCAGCAACAAAACTCATGCGGAAACTGTGGAGCCTCGCATCTCCGATCGACACGTGTCAAACGAATGGGATGTCTTCCGTGTCTTGGAAGAAAGAAGAGAGATACCGACTCACATCTTCGTGTGAAAAGAATGGTTAGTCTTTTGCCACGTGTATTCACAAAAAACTTTTCATTTCTAGGGTTGTCTTCCATGCCTAGGAAGAAAGAAGCGAAGCGCCTTGAGCAGCCCATCAGGATGTTCCCAGTGCAACAGCCTCGGACACCTGTTCACCCGATACAAGAGAAGTCTTTTCGGATGCTCGCCGTGTGCTCCACAGGTAAAAATATTACATGTGAAATCTGCTAACCTACTCTTTTTCTAGCCGCCATGCGGATGCCAAGGCCGAAAAAAGCGATCGGTGACGGTGAAGATTGTGAAAAGAGCACCTGAGAAATGTGACGCAACTTGTTGTGATTATTCAAAGTAAGACCATCTAGATTCAGAACACTTTTAAAAACTCTGACCTTCAGATGTCTAAATCGCCAGAAAAAAGAGACGCTGGTGCCGTTCATGTAGGGGCGGACGCTTGGATGACTTTGATCATAGACGGGTTGATGTAAATACCTCAGCAGGAGTGTGCTCGACTATCAATAATATTCAATCAATCAAAATTTAATTTCTCAGAAAAAAATGAAGATCTAAACGGATTTATTATTAAATTGGGACAGGAAAAGAGAGAGGAAAAGAATTGTTTTGAACCGGGACACCCGAACATGGGATGGATTATGGGCCGGAATGATTTGGAGGGGGGAAAGAAAAGAGGAATGGATTAGCGATAAACATCTAGAGATCATTACTAGTCATCGGAGGCGGAAAAAGGTATACAGTGGTCTTAATCATGGACTCTCACTCTTCATGAATCCGTTCAATTTCATGCTCAAAAAATCGGTAGGACTGCTCGACGAGGCGATTTCCGAAGCAAGAGAGTTCTGGTTTTGCTGCTCATCGTAGAGCTGGAGTTGTCGTTGATAGCTGGCGATTTCCAAGCGTAAAGCCTAAAGTAGTTTTTTAGAATTGCCACGTGGCAGTAGATTACCTGTTGTTTCAAGTGTTCAGTGTGTAGTTTTGCGTTAGCCAGTGCCAACTTCTTCTCGATGAGCATCGTCTCGGGGCTCACGTCACGTTGTTGACGGACTTGGAACTGCATCTGAGGGGTGTTGGTAGATGACCGTAGCTCTTGCTCTTCTTGGAACTCCTCCTTCTCTTTCTCTTGCTTCAACTCCCTTTGCTTCATATTCAAGTGCAATTGCAGCTGCTGCAACTGCATTTCAGTCCTCTCCAACTTCAGTCTCTTCGCTTTGGGACCATACGTGGCTTCCATGATGTCGGACGCCGAGTCGGCATCCTCATTCTTGATGTCCTGCTCGTTCATCATAATCTCAGCCAAACCGGACATCCAATCCGGCACCGGTCCACGAGAACGACGCTTCGGCTCCGCCCAACTGAACTCGGCGTACCGGTCGATCTCCTGCCCAGCGCTCATGTTAGTGATGCCGAGTTTGTGGGCGTGTTTACGCGAGAACTTTCGCATATCCCTAATCCGCTGCTTGATCTGCGCAGGTGTCCTCTCGGCAAACCCCATCGCCGTGATTTCGGTGGCCCACTCCTTGGCAAGTGTGTCCATTGGAACGTCTTCGTTTCGTTGACCTGATGGTCGAGTCGAATGATACTCTTCGCGTCGAGTCGAGTACAGCTCGTAGAGTTTCATGTTCTCGGCTTCTATAAAACAGGTGTTTGCCACGTACTTTAATCCAAACTAACCATTAAACCCGATAGTCTTGGGCTTATCCTCTGGCAACTGATTCTGCAGGGCAAACTGTGCTCTCAGAATGTGTCCGATCGACGATTGGGCAGTTATCGGTGTCTCCATCAAGGCCTTTCGGGACATTTTGCCGGTCATTCCGTTGCCTGACACCTAGAATACAGATGTTCGATATAGGGGAGCGAACAGATGTTAGGGAGGACACGGCCAAGAGAATTTTCTAGATCTACAGCAGCTACCGTAACCCTGTGCAGTCTAGACACTCATAAAATATAAAACAAATTGGAAAATATGAGAAGATTGGGAGCGGGAATGAGTTGTGGGGGCACACACACACACACTAGTATAAACATAGGAATGGACAGATGTGTCTCCCTCTCCTTCTCTCTCTCTCTCTCTCTCAATGTCCCCGGGAAGGGAATGTAGAGGGAGGGAGGGAGGGTTTGGAAGGGGACGACGAAGGGGACACAACTAAAGGCAACTAGAGAGGGAAGCATGAAGAAGCAGTGGAGGATGGGACGCAGATGGCATGGGCTCTCTGCATCTCTCGCCCCCTCCTCGTTCCCCTATGCTCTATCGGCGGTTTTTAACTTGTATACGGGGAGGAAGAAGGCACAGAGAGAGAGAGAAGGGCCTTTCCCTTCGAAGAAGAGGCTCACGTCTTCTTCTTCTTCTTCAGCACGGGCGCGGGCGGTCCAAACACGAGAGGCGAGAGGGAAAGAGGAGAAAAGAGAAGAAAAAAAGTGTGTCCCTTCTTTTCTTTCTTTTTTTTTCGATATCTTATTAGCAATACTTACATGGACTTGAAAAACGAGAAAGAGAGAGAGAGAGAGAGAAAGATGAAAAGTGGGAGGACAAATGGGTGGTGGAAGGAGGCAGCACACCACTCTGGGTTACGGTAGTGGACCTAGTGCGATTCTAGAAACAGCTACAGTAACATTTGTGGTCAGAACCGCCTAGAAGGTTTCAAAGATGCGTGATCTCGAGATTCTAGGAATTTCAAGGCAACACGCCACCAACCAATTATTTATTTCTAACACTTATCACACTATACGATTGTTTTTTGTTTTGCAAAGGAAGTCTTGTCACCTTGGCAACACCCTAGAGAGAACGTGACTAGCATGAGCTAAGGTGGTATCTACCTAGGCTAAACCCTAGATTTACTAGTCAGGTATCACCTCCTGAAGGTTCGAAAAGAGACTATGGTCTAGAAAATCTGGGAAAAAGCAGTGGAACCACCTAGAAAGTCAAGATGACTGAAATCCCGGAGCTTCCTGCCTCTCCTACACCAAAAAAGGTACAAAACAAGCCAGAGAGACACATATACACATAGACACTCACACACACGACAAAAAATGATGCTCTTTTTTCTTTTTCCTTCTTTTTCTCTTCTTCTTCTTCTTCTTCACCCATCGTCGTCGACGACTCGCCGCGGGGGCCCTTCGTTCTTTCTTCCTTTCCCGAGGCACACATATCTCCCTCCCATCCCTTCCCTCCTCCCTTCCTACTTCTTCTTCTTCTTCTCCCTTCCCATATACTATCTCTCTCTCTCAGTTTTTGGAGTGTGTGTGCATGTCTCTTGGCCTTCATCTCCACTCCGGGATCCATCGGGAGCAGTTGAGAATAGGGAGGATGATGTTGTGTTTGGGGGGCAGCCTTAAGAGGATAAGGGATTTAGTGGGGAGCTGATAGTAGTCGTGAGCGGAGAAAAACAAGGAAGAGATTTCAGACGCTTCGTCATATTTCAATCTCTGTGCCAACATGGAATACAGTAATGCGGGACTGAATCAGGAAGACGTGGTCGAAAGTCTTCCGAGTTTTTCTAGGTTCTCCCAGAGTGGGAGTTCCAGGTCTCTGTGACCCATCTTTTTTCTCCATCCAACTATTGTTCATCCTTCTTGGGCTCCTGTCCTCTATCCTTCTCTTCCACTTTCATTTCTTCATTTCAATGAAAACGACGACACACTCGCTTTTGCACATACACACACACACGGAAATGAGAAGAATAGAGAAGGAATATGAGTCGGGTTAGAGATGGATTATTTCACGATTATGTTTTGTTTTCAAGGAAAAAAAATTATAAATTGATGGAAGGACGATGAAAGGTCACGCGTTTTGTTTTTGGAAAGAAATTAAAAATTGGGTTGAAGATGTTGAAATTGGGTTTCGAGAGGGCAGAGAGCAAATGGGTCAGAATTCGAAAGCTTGGGAGTTAGAAAACATAGGGATCCTAATAGAAGGGCATCATTTCAGAGGAATCTTGTTTTTTGGGATGGCTGAATACTGTACGAAGAGAATTATGTCCTGGAATGATGAAAAGTTCAGATTCGAAAGTTAGGCTGAGGATTCGAAATCGCCTGACTCATAATTCGTACCCAAACCGCTCCCAGACACATGAGGTTACTGTATCCCATTTTTTTATGCCACGTGTTTCTGAGCAGCTCTTTTTTTCAGAACCCTTTTTTGCAAAATTCGAAAAAAAACCATCTTCATGTCCATCTTCCAAATCTAGTCTGTTCCATTCGATTCCGAACAGTTTACCTTTAGATTACCTAACACTTTTCAAAGATCACAGATCCACCCATCTCTCTCTCTTCTCTCCCCCTAAATCAATAGAAACCCTCTGTTTCGTTCGGGAAGAGGAGCTTCTCATGATTGTAAAGTGTCCATGTGTCTGCGTCTCTCGTCTCTCTCTCTCTCTCCCACCTCCTCTTCCCAGATCATTCTAAATCTTTCGAAATCTTCAAATGTCCATAGTATTATCAGCCGGTCGTGGTGTTACCCAAGTTGTCGAACGATGCGAAGCGGCCAAGGAATCCGGGTTTTTGGGTACGGTATCTAGGTCTCATTTCCAAAAGGATTTTCCGATTTTTAGATCTTTCATCTTGCCAATTGATGTATATGGCTGATGCGGTCTACATGTTAATCAAGAATCACGAAATTACACGGGTGCCCTTATAATAGAGGATTTTGAATTAAAACCCTTTTTCAGATTAGTATTCAAGACAATGCCATGAAGAAGTTTCCGAAGAAGTTCGTCATCAAGTTCCCAACTGCTACAAGTAAGTGAACCTCTATTATAAGGGCATCACAATCATTTTTAGTCCTAAATATGGCAAACAACGAGATCTCTGAAATCCCAGAAGAAGTATCCACGTGGACGAGTCTGAAAGGGCTGAACGCAGCGAAAAACTCGATGACAACATTCCCAGAAGCAGTTCTGGAGCTGAAAAACTTAATTTATTTGGACCTGAATGGAAATGATATCACAGGTGTCAAATTTTTTATTTTTTAATTTAAAACTTCAAAACTCTAGAAATCGACGTGGATCGTCTCTACACATCACTACCAGCTCTAGTCAAACTGAACTTGTCTGGAAACGAGAATCTGAAAGCGGAGGTGACGGAGAAATTGAAAAAGTTGAAGCCGCAAAAGTTGGATTTGATTCTTTAAATTTATTATTTTTGATAAATTTGTTTTTTGAATGATAAACTAATTAAAATACGTTTTTTGAAAGCTTTAATGAAAAACATTCTACAGAAACACGGTAAAAGTTTTGTTGTGAAAAAGCAATCGTGCTCTATGGACACGTATTACAGCGAAGAGACGCAGAGACAACGATTCTCTTCCATGGAATTCCACTGAATATTTCTATTTTATAAAATTCAATTCTAGTCAAAAGAGTCAGCAGAATCTCAAAAAATGGTAAGTAAACTTTAAGTAAAAACAAAATAATTAATTTCTAGAGTTCCGTCGAAGAAATGCTGCGAGAAGCGGCAAACGAGGTGTTGCAGTCGCGAATTCCACATGGATACGTGTTATATCCGAACTATGAGCAATATTGGTCTCACGAGCAGCAAATGTTTTATAATCCAGTTAGAAATCACGAGAAATTCCGTCAGAAAACTCAAAATTTAAGGACACCGAGCTATTCTACCGTCCCGATGATGAAACAGTCTATCGGCTGAATACAGAAGGCACCGAGTACGTTCTTGTGGAGAGGAGGAAACCAAGTGAGTCAGAAAAATAATAGTAATGTCTAAAATAATAATTTCAGCTTACTGGGCGAGTCGTTCCTATCGAAAACGATTAATCGAGCTGCTCGGCGAGCCGGAACTCAAAAAGTTCGATCAGGAAGCCGTGAATATCTGTGAAATGGCATTCGGAATGGTTGACAAGGTCGTGAGAGGAGAAGAGATGGAAAAGGAGAAAGAGTATCTCAGATCGATTGCTGACAATAAAGTCGCGTTGATGCAACATCGAATCAACAAGGTTTTCAAGGGGAATCGTCGGAAAAAGAATCCACATCGTCAATACGTGGCATCGACCAACGAGACAACTGGCCACGTGGAGTACACGTTGCAAGTAGATGACTATTTCGATTGGGAAGATGCCTATGAAGACAACAGTGATGATGAGTTCACAGCAGAGGACGAGCAAGCGACTATGATGCATCAAGAAGGATTTGATCAACCTCCGTGCATGCGCCTGATGGATCAGATTCGTCGTCTTCATATCATCACGATTTCCGGAGGATACATTGGCTCGGATCGCGATTGCGAAGTGGTTACCGCCAATCAGCTGCTTCCGGAGAGATGCGCTGAGATAGTGTATTCGGAGGAGGTCTCGTGCTATTCGATCGAGAAGCTAGAGACCGCCTGTATTCTTCAGGTTAATGGGAATAATGTTCAGGTGAGAGCGAGGGGTTCTGACGGTTCTTAACTCCAATTTCAGATCAATTCCCCAGTGGATTTGTGTCAAGGCGACTCGATTCTTCTCAGTGGTGAACGATACGATGTGCATGTTCACAACGGCTCCAACACTTGTCCCGGATGTGAACCAGGCCTTTATCAAGAGGAACAGAAGGAGGAAGTGGTGATTCAGGCGAAGAATATCCGAGGGGAATACGCGAGACGAAAGAATCTGAAACAGATGATGAAGTCTTATGGGATTCGGCCGGACGAAGGGCTCAGTGAGCCGATTAGAAAGCGGCCTGCTACGGGTCCTTCTCTACAGAATATTCAAAGATCAGAAGGCCCTTCATCTGGAGACATGTACGGCTCCTGCTCGGCTAAACCGATCCCAGAAGATCAACGGAAGTACCAGTTGCCTTCCACGTCATCGGCTCCTCCTCCGGTGGCTCCAGCTCCATTGGATTCTGGAAATGTTGGATTCAAACTTCTTAAATCAATGGGATGGTCTGAGGGACAAGGTCTCGGAAAAGAGAAGCAAGGCCACGTGGAGCCAGTTGCCACGGAGATTAAGAACAATCGACAAGGACTTGGAGCTGCCAAAGAGAAGGAGCAGCCTCCGAAAACCTACAAAGATCAGATTCTGGAGAAGACGAAACAGAGGTTCAATGAGGTAGGAAGACAGTTTGGAACAAACTAGAAAATAATTTCAAATTTTCAGAAACGATGACCTCCCTCTCTCACAAACACCGGCGCCACTCTCTTTGTGTGTGTGAAATCATCATGATAAATAATTATTTTGTTCTCTATTTCTCTCAATGAATTTGACCGTTCTTTTCTTCTTCAGGAGAAAAATTTCATAATCATACAATTTATGTCTTGAAAGCACAATGTGCATAATAGCTACGGGTCGAAAGAGCAGTCACAAACCATGAAAGTTACAGGGGGTGGGTGAGAGAGTAGGCGGAGAGGGGAGGGTGCAGAGACATGTCACACAGGGGATCAGTGGAGCAGAAAAACGAGAACATCTAATAGAAGGGCACCTTTAATAGAATGGCGTTAGAATTTTGATGACCTAGAAAATCCACGTGGCAATTTTTAAATTAAAAATTCCACGTGGAAAGTTTTATTTTTTTTGAAATTCCACGTGGAAAAGGATTTTCCAAAAATTTCAAACTGCCACGTGGCAATTTGAAAACAAGAAAATTTGAAATCCCTCCAAACTCCAAATGAGATTCTATTTTCGTCATTCTGATAAAAATGATTTATTTCCATTTCAGAAAATGTCTATTTTTGGTTCCCTAATCTTCGACTCGTCTTATCACTCTCCCCCTCTCGACAACTACCTCCGACACCCGGAATCCCTCTATTTTCGGACATCCGGATCCACGTGAACTTCAGGAAATTCGAGAGATTCTCTGAAATTTCCAGATGAGACCATTGCCCTAGAAAACATCAGTTTTAGAAAAAGATTGTGTCCTAGTCGAAATGAATGGAGAAAACACAAGTCAGAAGGAGGGTTTTCCTCCCATTGAATTTGGAGTTTTGTGACCGCGTTTTTCCGATAAGACACATCACCTCGGCGCTGGGAAAAATGAGTTGATAAAAAGAGTGAGTCCAGTGCATCTATCACTTCTTTTTTTGGTCGTTTCGCCTTTTTTCGAATTTCGGTTTTTTTTCTTTGGGAGACTTCTTGGTCCAGTCGGTTTAGAAGTTTAGCTTTTAGCTATGTGGATGGTTCTGATCTGGACTAAAGCCATTCTAAAACCCTCCTCTTAGTCTTTTCATTCTAAAACCATAAGCTTCAAAATTCCAGATATGCTGCGAAACGGCAGTCTCCGACAGAGTCTTCGGACTCTCGACTCGTTCAGTTTAGCACCGGAGGACGTGCTCAAAACCGCCATCAAGACTGTCGAGGACTACGAGGGGTGAGTTTTACCTTTAATATAAGGGCATCTGGAACTTCTGAGATGAAGTTTCGGATATTGTTACTATAGTGTTTTGCTATAGTGTTTTGTAGTGTTTTGCAAAAAAAAATGTAGTGTTTTGCAAAATGACTTTAACACTTTTTAGTTTTTGTAAGTCTTGGTCAAAGACCTAGATGCAATAAAGAACTTTTTGAAGAGTCGCTTATTGTTTTATAAAAAATTCCAAATGACCCGGATCTCAGAAAATTGCATTATCCATTTTCAGTGAGAACATCGATGAGAATGGAGAGATCAAAATCACTAGAGATGCGAAAGAAGAAGTAGTCAACAAGGTATCGATTCCACAATTGGTATGTTTTTTTGGTTAATTATTTGACTAAATTTGGAGGAAAAGAATTCATTAGATAAGCACAAAAATGCAAAAATGTGTGACCAAGTTGCACTTGATAAGTTTTGTGCTTGATTGACAAAAAATGCAGTGATCAGCTGCTTAAAGACACAAAATTGGAAGAAAATGCCTAAGCTGAAATAAGATGCCCTTATATTAAAACCCCTAAAAAGTTCTCAAAGTTCACAGTGGTCAACTACAAAACGAACTAGAATCATAAAATGATCACGAACCTGAAAGACGTACTAAAAACATGAAACCGCGATTCCGAAACTGATAAGATCACACATTTGCAGTATCGATACACAACTCTAATGGAGAAAATCATGTTGGTCATTGGAACACTTGTGGCAGTGGTGACTGGAGCAGGTCTTCCGTTGATGTCGATCCTGCAGGGACAGGTGTCACAGGCGTTTATTAACGAGCAGATTGTTATTAATACACATAATACGACGAGTAAGGAGAAGGGGAATAGAGAACACTGGGGAATAGAATATTCGAAAAATGGGAATTTTTGAGTCCAGAATCTTATTTTTGTAATGTACAAAATTAGAATACTGATTCTATAACTCCCCAGATCAAAATAAAATCCCAAATTCTTCAGTTCCCCCATACGGAAGAAACTACACAAAATCGGATTTCGAGCACGATGTGATGAATATTGTTTGGAGTTACGCCGGAATGACAGTCGGAATGTGGGCAGCCGGACAGATCACAGTGACGTGTTACCTGTACGTGGCAGAGCAGATGAATAATCGCCTCCGCAGAGAGTTTGTGAAAGCTATTCTGAGACAAGACATCTCTTGGTTTGACACAAATCACTCGGGAACCCTTGCCACCAAACTTTTCGAGTATGTGCCCTTGTATTGCAGGTTTCGCTAAAATAGATGTGTTTCAGTAACTTGGAAAGAGTCAAAGAGGGAACAGGAGACAAAATCGGAATGGCGTTCCAGTACTTGAGTCAGTTCATCACCGGATTCATTGTGGCGTTCACTCACAGTTGGAAACTGACACTTGTCATGTTGGCAGTGACTCCTCTTCAAGCACTCTGCGGATTCCTCATCGCCAAGTCAATGTCGACGTTCGCGATTCGAGAAACTGTCCGATACGCGAAGGCGGGAAAAGTGGTCGAAGAAACGATATCCAGTATTCGAACAGTCGTCTCGTTGAATGGTCTGAGACAGGAGCTCGAGAGATACGCGACGGCCGTCGAGGAGGCAAAGAAGTCTGGAGTCTTGAAGGGTCTCTTCTTGGGAATCTCGTTCGGAGCCATGCAAGCCACTAACTTCTTCTCATTCGCCTTGGCATTTTACATTGGAGTCGGTTGGGTTCACGATGGATCGCTGTCTCCAGGAGACATGCTTACCACTTTCTCCTCCGTCATGATGGGATCGATGGCTCTAGGTCTAGCTGGACCTCAGCTAGCTGTTCTCGGTACCGCCCAAGGAGCTGCTTCTAGCATCTACGAAGTTTTGGATAGGGTTAGTCATAAAATTATGTTCTGAGGGAAACTGGAAATTCCAGAAACCAGTGATCGATTCGTCTAGTTCCTCCGGCCGTAAGGATATGAAGATCAAGGGAGACATCACTGTCGAGAACGTCCGCTTCACCTACCCATCCCGTCCGGATGTTCCAATTCTTCGTGGCATGAACCTTCGTGTTAACGCCGGTCAAACAGTGGCTCTCGTCGGATCTTCCGGATGTGGAAAATCGACGATCATCAGTCTGTTGCTTCGTTATTATGATGTTCTTGGGGGAAAAATCACTATCGATGGAGTCGACGTTCGTGATATTAATTTGGAATTCTTGAGAACAAATGTGGCAGTTGTCTCACAAGAGCCAGCTCTTTTCAATTGCACTATTGAGGAGAACATTAGAGTGAGTATTGCTACTATGTCATCCTCGTCAAACCTCACTTATTTCAGCTCGGCCGAGAAGACATCACTCGCGAGGAAATGATTGCCGCCTGTCGAATGGCCAACGCGGAAAAGTTCATCAAAACCCTACCAGCCGGATACAATACACTTGTGGGAGACCGTGGAACTCAGCTCTCCGGAGGTCAAAAACAACGTATCGCTATCGCTCGTGCTCTCGTCAGAAACCCCAAAATTCTTCTTCTCGATGAAGCCACGTCAGCATTGGACGCAGAATCCGAGGGAATCGTACAACAGGCTCTCGACAAGGCTGCCAAAGGACGTACCACAATCATCATTGCTCATCGTCTCTCTACAATCCGTAATGCTGATCTCATCATTTCTTGTAAGAATGGAAAGGTCGTGGAAGTTGGAGACCATCGTACCCTCATGGCCCAGGAAGGACTTTACTATGATTTGGTGACAGCTCAAACGTTCACAGATGCCGTTGATGCCACTGCTGGAGGTATGTGCACAGCCAAAAAAAGCAAAAACATCAGCCCAATGCGGGGCTCGAACCCGCGACAACCAGATTAAGAGTCTGGTGCTCTACCGACTGAGCTAACCGGGCGGCAAAAGCGATAGGAGTAGATGGCATAGAAATAGAGAAAAGTCGAAGACGCGGGGAGAGGGTAGAATGGCAGAGAAGTGAAAGGGGAGGAGAGAGAGCGTGAGAGGAAGGAGGGCATTTGCCTTCTCACTGAAGAAATCAGTCTCTTCATTTCTATTTCTTGCAGGCAAGTACTCACGTGAAAACAGTGTTGCCCGTCAGACTAGCGAACACGATGCTATCTCCCGCCAAGCATCCGCCATAGACGATATCCTCGAAAGAGTGAGAAGCTCCACAATGGGATCCATCACAAACGGACCAGTCATTGAAGAAAAAGAGGAGAGACTCGGAAAAGACGCCTTGACCCGGTTGAAACAAGAGTTAGAGGAGAACGATGCTCGAAAAACGAATTTGTTCGAGATCCTCTACCATGCTAGACCCCATGCCTTGTCCCTGGCCATCGGAATCACTGCAGCCACCATTGGAGGATTCATATATCCAACCTATTCTGTATTCTTCACCTCTTTCATCAGCGTTTTCTCCGGAAACCCTGACGACATCCTCAGTCAAGGACACTTCTGGGCTCTCATGTTCCTCGTTCTTGCTGCTGCACAGGGTATCTGCTCGTTCCTTATGACTTTCTTTATGGGTATCGCCTCGGAATCACTAACTATGGATCTTCGTAACAAGTTGTTCCGTAATGTGCTCTCACAACATATTGGATTCTTTGATTCTCCACAAAATGCTTCCGGAAAGATCTGCACTCGTTTGGCGACAGATGTTCCCAATTTGAGAACAGTGAGTTCATAGTGTGCTACAGTACCCCCATTTCTATCTTCCAGGCCATCGACTTCCGCTTCTCAACAGTCATCACCACCATCGTCTCCATGGTTGCCGGTATCGGTCTCGCGTTCTACTACGGTTGGCAAATGGCCCTTCTCATCATCGCCATCCTACCGTTCGTCGGCTTCGGACAATACCTTCGTGGTCGTCGTTTCACTGGTAACAACGTGAAGAGTGCTTCAGAATTTGCGGATTCCGGAAAAATTGCCATCGAAGCGATCGAAAATGTGAGAACAGTTCAGGCGTTGGCCAAAGAGGACACGTTCTATGTGAAGTTCTGCTCTAAATTGGATGTTCCACACAAGGAGGCCATCAAGGAGGCTTTCATTCAAGGCCTCTCCTATGGGTAGGTGTACCTCTATTACAAGGGCATAGTCTATTCTTTTTCAGTTGTGCCTGCTCGGTCCTCTACCTTCTCAATACCTGTGCCTACCGTATGGGTCTCGCCCTCATCATCACTGATCCACCGACGATGCAACCGATGCGTGTGCTACGTGTCATGTATGCCATCACCATTTCCACGTCGACGTTGGGATTTGCCACTTCCTACTTCCCAGAATACGCAAAAGCCACATTTGCCGGTGGAATCATCTTCGGAATGCTCAAACAAAAATCGAAGATCGACAGTTTGACATTGTCGGGAGATCGTCGCCAACTCTCGGGAAAAGTGATCTTCAAAAACGTTCGATTCGCCTATCCAGAACGTCCACAAATCGAGATTCTCAAAGGACTCAGCTTCTCCGTTGAACCCGGACAGACTCTGGCTCTCGTCGGACCATCTGGATGCGGTAAATCGACGGTGGTCGCCTTGTTGGAACGATTCTACGACACGTTGTCCGGAGAGGTGTTCATCGATGGATCCGAGATTAAAACGCTGAATCCAGAGGCGACAAGATCGCAGATTGCTATCGTCTCTCAGGAGCCGACACTTTTCGATTGCTCCATCGCCGAGAATATCGTTTATGGATTGGATCGTAAGTTTCCCCTTCTGATCTTCTAGAATAATTCCACTATTTCAGCCACTACCGTAACCATGGCACGAGTCGAGGAAGCCGCCAAACTCGCCAACATCCACAACTTCATCTCCGAACTTCCCGAAGGCTACGAGACACGTGTCGGTGACCGTGGAACCCAACTATCCGGTGGTCAGAAGCAGCGAATCGCCATCGCGCGTGCTCTCGTCCGTAATCCGAAGATTCTTCTCCTCGACGAAGCCACGTCAGCATTGGACACCGAATCCGAGAAGATTGTCCAGGAGGCATTGGATCGGGCGAGAGAGGGTAGAACGTGTATTGTGATTGCTCATCGCCTGAACACGATTATGAACGCTGATTGTATTGCAGTTGTTAGTAATGGAACTATTATTGAGCAAGGTAAGAGATCTCCTTTTATAAGGGCATGGATAAACAGAGAATTGCAGGAACCCATACCCAACTGATGTCACAAAAGGGCGCCTACTTCAAGCTAACTCAGAAGCAGATGAGCGAGAAGAAGTGATTTCTTTCTCGTTTCAACTAGGTCACCTTTTCCTATCCGATCTTTCTCAAAATGTGCATATTATCTTTTTTGGTTTTGTTTTTTTTTTCGAAATAAATCAGTCTTTTTTTATTATACAGTTTTATATCGTTGGATTTCGGTTGGGAGGAAAGAAAGAGAGGATGTGACGATTGGTTTTCGACGAAAAGAAAACAGAACAAGTAGTAGAATTGAACCATGTAAGTGTGGGTGTATGGATAACAAAACAAACATGAGTGACCGTTTACCTAGATAAAAAGAAGACATTCACTGGGCAATCACTAATGATAACATTTCTTTTAAAGACTGGAGGATGGGGTAGGAGGCACCGGAAACTAGCGAAAGGATATAGGAGCAGAAGAAAAATATCAATTAAATAGTAATAATAATAGCTGGGCGAGAAAAGGATCTATTCATAAACGAGGGAGTCAGTGACCTCCATTGACAGCGTCGGTGTAACTCAGGCGATCTTCGCAAATCGCTGAAGATGTCTTCTGATGGACACGCTGTTTAGGTGACATGACGACGTTCATTGTGGTCGCTGATGAGGCCTTACGTTCATCGAGCGTCTGTCGCAGTACGTTTATGTAGGTCGTGTAACGACGTTTCTGGAAAGAGAAAAGAATCGACAGGTGGTCACAGCTACGAATAAATAGGCGGGCAGAAAAACAAACCTCGAATCCCAGGAGCACTAATCGATCCAAAATCTGTTGTTGTGGTCGTTCTGGGTACAACGATTGCAACACCACTTCGATCATCTCGCTTAACTCGGTGACCCTCGATTCATGGGTTCTTAACTGTTTTGTGATAGGTGCCAGACACGGAAGACGTGGAAGACGTGGCATCGGAGCCGTCTCTGGTTTCGAGGTGACTGGCAGAGGAAGGGTGGGAGAGGAGAAGGCGGCAGCGACGAAGTTAATCTTCGCACACCACTCTTTCAAGTCTCGTTCATTGCTTGTTTGGAACAGAATCTCTCCTCCATGAGCGATTCGAACTCTGAACACGTACGACTTCTTCTTGTAGTCTGGAGCCGGTTCGGCTAATGCGTGGTGAAGGGAGACGGCATTCTCCAGAGAGGCGTATCGACTCGTGGCTTTCGGATGCTCATCACTATCAAAGTAGAGCACCAGTCCGCGAAGCCGTGCGTATACCATCCGCCAGCTTCGACGTCCGAATGGAGCTGAATTAAAAATAATGAATGAATACGATTATAAAATACAGTATCACTCACTTTTTGCTCCATCAGCTTCTCTGACATATTTTCTCATCAAGAACGAGCTGTGATACTCAACAACCGATTCTGGATCCACTTCATAGACGCGCTGTTGTTTCACACTTGACGCTGCAGATCCGTTCTCGGTGGGGCTCTTGGAGGATTTTTGCAGAGAAATAGCATTGTCTTTTATACTTTGATACAGAGTTTTCAGCATTTCCCGTTTATATGAACACCCAGTGTGACCTATGTTTGTGATGAAGTCGCGTGAAGTCATTTTCTTTCCAGTGTTAGGCCCGTGCAGATCAGAATTGAGAAGAAGAAGAGCACACGTTAATGTGTGAACTTCATCTAGGCTTTCAAAAATCGACGGATTACATTCGAGATACCGGGCCGAGAAGACACGAAGAAGACGTTCTCGTGCAGAAGATTCACCACGTAACTCCACACGGCTTAGGAATTCTCGAAGAGCGGCATCGATTCGTGTTGTTGAGAATTGGAAGAGCTCGAGGTACTTGACAAGAACAAGGAAGGAGAAATCGTTTCTGGAACTTTTTCTAGTTGTTTTCCGAAATGTCAGTGAGAAAACTCACTGCTCGTTCAGTCGATCAGCTACATCAGTGGAAGTGCATGTTTTCAATTCGTACAGTTTCCGAGCAATTTGAGAAGCTTCTCGTTCTCCTCCAACCGAACTCATAGATGTACTGGCGACCTGATTGACAACGAATGCAGAACCGCTGTCCGATCGAACCGATGAAGCAGTACCACGCTCTGTACCAGCAGAAAAAGAGACAATTAGAGCAGTCTTCTTCTAGAAGTTTACTTACTTTCAGATACAGCATGAAGAGATGGACTGGCGGATGCCGAACTACTCGTAGCTTGTGTATACTGTGGGGCTTTTGAGAATACTTGTTTTCTGAGAGAAGGCGAGCCACAATTTTTCGGTGTGGTCTCAATAGCACTATAGTAGGCTCGAGTCATATCTTCGTTATCAAATGAAGAATGTGGAGCGTCAATTGTAACAACTGATCGTTTCGATGGAGTGTCCTTGTCCTGGAAAAATAGTTTTTAATGAAAGTTCTAACATAAATGGGAACCAACAATATAATTATCAGAAGCTGGGGATCTGAAGCTTTCCGATATTTTCGACACATCTCTCACATCAGATCCATCCAATTCGTCAACATCATCGTAGACGGGTGATCGTGAAGGACAATCTGAATGATAAATCAGTTTTTATACGATAAATAAAAAATACTAACTACCTCCATTAGCATGAAGAATATGAGGTGGTTCTGCCGAAATTTGTGGCGACGAGTTGTACGAATGATTGTTATTACTGCCACTGGGAGGCATTGTGAACATGGCGCTTCTAAGGCTCTTGTTGACGATCTCCTCGTTCGGAGATTTCATTTCCTCTGTGACAACTGCAATAATACGAATAAATCGATACGAAGAAAATAGAGGAGGGAAGATTATGAGAGACGATGTTATTAACAATGCGTGTAATCATCTATTACTAGGAAGAGATGATGATGTAGTCATCTTTTCCCTCATGGAGTAACAGATAGACACTATGCGTAAGTGCAGTCAAGTGAAAACAGCAGCAATGTTGGAGGTGACGGAAGGCAGAGAGGGTGGCTAACACAAACACGTACATTGAAATGAAATTCTGTCACCTATTATAACTGTGTGCCGCGCGAAAATGTTTGCCTTTTTGACGGAGAAGACATTTTTTAGGACAAGAAATGTGTGATTCCATGACAAAGATTTTTTTGAAAACGGGGTTTCGCAAATCTCAAAAGAAGTGAAATCCTTTAAAAGGTGTGGTTTAAATAGGAAAGTGTTTTTTGACTGACTCATTTTGATTTGATAAGAGAAGGCGGTCAAAACATAATATAGTGAAAACAACAAAGTCTTCTCGAGGACTTCGCACCGCATTTCCCAATTAAATCCAGATGTCTTTCTTCATTTTCTTTCTTTTTTCGAGATTAGAAACTCAAAGCTCACCGATAAACTGCTCATCGGATTGTATCGATTCATCCTCTATTTTGTTTTCCTTTTCTTCTGTCATTGTCACTCGCACCTCCTCGATATCATCAGATTCGTCGACATCCGAACTTTCCATTCGTTCTATCGGTGCCGTTTTGTGCATTCTGATAGCCGTCGGCGATTCTTCTGAAGTCTTACGAGCGAGATTGCCACGTCGATCGATGTGACTCGTGGAGACCGGAAGACGTGACATTTTCGAAGCACCACTTCCAGCACTGCTTCCACTCCTATTCATCGACGGGAACGCGACGCCCGCCGACGCGGAGGCCCGTGTCAGCTGTTGCGGAGGTGTGCTCGAGGCAACAGCGGTTCCCGGTGGCAGTTGGTCGCCGAGAAGCTAGAAACAATTGGAAAATTATTATATTGCGGGCGAGAGAGGTGTGGAAGAACTACTCACCTTGGCATAAGTGCTCGACACGTTTCGATTGAGGGAAATGAGAATGTCTCCCGACATTACGAAGGCCTCGGCTTTTCTTACGTTCTGAAACCTCTGTGACAGGTTAGAATTAGTTCTGGAGAATGGGTTGCATACCTTTTTTGGTGGCCCATCGACACATGCTAGCGCCTCTTCTGCCCCCGAGGACGCTACCTTCGCCATTTTTGCCCTGAAAGTTGTGTTTGTTTTGTTGGATGGGGAAAGGGAACGGAAAATAATATGAACGGTGACGAAGAAGACGGAAGGAGCAATTGTTTATAAACAAAAGTAATAATCGAATAGCTTTTTTTGTCGAACAAAACAGGTGAATATTCTGTAATACGGCAGCTTCCGCCTGGCTATTCTAAAATCATTTTTATAATTTGAAGAGTCTCCTAATTTATTATGTCATGTATCGATATCTGTGAAGCCAAAATCAAAATGAAAGGGATACCATTTAGGTAAAAGTACAATCGCCACGTAAAAATCCACAACGTCACACCTCATTCATCTCCCTTTTTGCGCCTATCCACCAAAAACTTTCGGGCCGCCCTGTTTGCCTATCAGATTGTTGTCGTCTTGTATAATAAAATTCGAGAGAAGGAAACCTTCCTTCGGAGACAACTGGTCGCATCTGGGTGGGTGCGTTGAGCAAATCAAGCTCTGACAGTTGCGGACAAAACCCCACGCACAGACCATTAACAAACAGAACGTCCAGAAAACGTGAGGTGATTAGGCGTCAATGCGTTCGGTTTTAGGAGCTACCAACCGTATCACTTTCTGCGAGAGTTTGGGGCTGCTGCACGGAAAGAGTCGAGGGGAAAGGAGAACAAAAAGTACGACGGAGTATTACAACGGACCTCCAACCAAAGGATAATTGGGTTCGTTCAACAACAAGATAAATGAGCTTGGACTTTTTAAAGTCCTCCTTGCAAAGAGAAAACAAAGAAACACGAAACTCCAAGAACAAAGAAAAGAGTTTGAAATTGCTCAACGATGATTCAAGTGGAGGGTAACTAGAAAACTCAGCAAACAGCATCGCAAATGATCCATTAACTGAACTATAAAAAAGAAGAGCCAGGCAATCTTTAAACTATCTTAATAAACGTTTTTCATTAAATTAAGATTCTCATCACACAAAATGTGAGACAAATCCGTTATAAAGTTCGATGACTCTGAATGCTGATCAATTCTGCGGCGGCCCTTGACCCTAATAGGCTAATCCTATGGACTGCCACAAAACTTTTGAACAAAATGGAAAGTTTCGATATTGAAACGAACATTTCGAACATAAACAAACAGGTGTGCCTACACAATTGAAAAAAGTTTTATGTTTCAGCTTGCAAACACAAGCATATCATACATTCGATGCTTTTTCCCTTGTTCTCTTTACAGTTTCGAACACCTCATGACCGTTCATTTTTGTTAAGAAAAGAAGACAAAACAGCAACAAAAATGGTGCGTAATGAGTGTGGTGGCGAGTGAGGGGTAATGATTCAACGGTCCGATAGCGGCCGGGGCAGCAGCAAGCCATATATAGAGAGAGAGTGTCAAGGCCGAGGGCGGTCATCAAGAGAAAACACACGAAGGATTGTGAAGAGAGATAGAAAGAGAAGAGTGGGGGAAGCCGTCGTCCACAACTCACTTCAAATGGACATGGCTCCTGAACATAACGGATAGAAGACTCTCTTATCGATTTTCGTCTGGCGCCAGGATTTTTTACAGGGTGAGAACTTTTTTCTAATATGAAAATATTGAGAATTTCGGCAAAAAATTGAATAATCATTTGAGTAAACGCTTTTCAAAAATTTATGAAGACTCGATTTTGGAAAAGAAGAGGCTGGCTCACAAAATTTAAACCTCTTATTTCTAGCTTCTGGGACTTTCTGAGACCTTTGAAGCTTTCAATTTTGGATCAAATTACACAGGAAACTCGCGGAAAAAAACTAAACACCCGTCATCACATTCCACGGTGGCATAAAAAACCAACCGGTAAATGATTATGATTATTGTGGTGGGGTGAACAAAAGCAACATTGTGCTAAAACAGTAGGGAGAGATGACGAGAACAATAGGCATCTAGAGACGCAGGAACAAGGAGAAAAGTGCATGCGCATCATCATTCCCGACCGGCGAACCCGAGACCCTAGAAAACGCTCGGAAAGAGGAAGAGGAGTGGGAGAGAGAGAGGCTCTTTTTATTCCTTTCCGTTGACACAGTTCAGTCACCTGTTGTGAAGAAATTTTCGAAATTTTTGCAGTCATATTTGCTTAGAACTAGAAGGACAAAATGAAGAACTTTCAAAGAAAACTTTAGATTGAAATCAAGCGAACATTGATAAAAAAACTGGTGGCAAGAGAGTAAAATGGCTAGTTTGTCCCGATATAATCATCATCGTTTTGCTGTCTAATTTCTTCGTTTTTCTGATGTATCCTTTCGAAGAAATAGGCAGTCGTTATGAAAAATGGTTCGCCTTGAGGATGTGACAGGTCGCTTTAATGAAAACGAAGAACGAGGGATGGACATGAAAATTGCCACTTTGCTAGGTGTTTGTGGTGCAGTTTAATGAAAAGTCTTATTGAAATCTGAGATGAAAAACGGAGTTTCGAGAAAAACTTAAGAAAAATCAAAAATACGTGGAAAATAAACGGTCGTGCAATCCCGTGCATGGTGTGTCAACACGTTGCAGATATTCCGATTTACAGTAATCTTTTCATAATGATTCAGGTGATTGCGAACCATCATGTTTCTGAATTAGAAAAAAAGGACCTCATAAAAATCGCTCAACCTAATTTTACGTTTTTGGTCTCAATACGAAGGCAATAAAACTGAATCAACAGAGAGATAAGAAGACGCTTGTTGACCAGCCTCTCTCACTCTCTCTTTGTACTAAAACAAGGCATCACATTTGAATTTGTGCCTTTCTTCTCGTTAGCAATGCGTACCCTCAGAAGAGCATCTGCTTCGATTTCTAAGACACACATACACACACGAATGTGGAACGTTTTGCAAAACGAAAAATGAATCGAGATGAGAAAAGAGAAACATCGAGGTATAGAGGGAGAGAACAGGTCGTTTTCAAAAAAAAAAAAGAAGAAGATGAGATTTTGATGGGATAAGCACGGGGGGAGTGACAAGAGGAGCGGTGCCACACACTCACGTAGAGCTCAGAAAAAATATGTTGTCAATAAAAATGTTTTGGAAAAAAAATATTGGTTGTAGTAGTTTGGAAGACGGAACATATGGTAGAGAATAGATCCAGGGGGATTCAAAGTTTACGGGAACAAAAGTTGTGCGATCAGAAAAAGCTGGATCTAGATAGATTTGCCTAAACGTGACCCACAAAGAGCAAAAGATTCCGAATGAGAGAAGTGGGAGGGTTTGTTGTGATGATACTCTTGGTCTCTTCTCTTGGCTCCAGATGAAATGGGGCCGCGCATCTCCCTTCAGTGCACTTCACAACAAGTAATAGACGAAAGAGATCATTGAAGACGAAGAGACGCAGAACGGGTGAAAACGTCGCGCAGTTGTGTTGTGTGTGTCGACGTTCCAAATGATGAATTAGACTGGGAAATGAGAGAAGTACGGGTTGACGGAGGAGAGATGGTAAGGAAGAAGAAGGAGGTCCCACGGGATCACTGATGCAAATGACTACGGTAGGAACTGAAAATTCTGGATCATCAATCGCCAACGACTGTAGAGAGGGATTGAAAAAATTGCATGGGGTTCAGAGTCAATCATTTTCGTAATTTTCATGAAAAAAAGATCTAGAACAAGTTCATTCCATAAAAAATTGCTATTCGAGTCCCGATACATAGAATAATGGTTCTTTGAAATACCATTTTTCTCCCAAAAATATGCAAACGAAGCTGTCAGCTGCTTCACCTCCAGATGTAAATGAAACTGCGCACTGTTGTAAACCACCCGTGCCGACCTGTCTCATTCTACTCATTTGACCAGAATGACGACTCCCGAATTCCGATGCCTCCAGCTACCAGACGTCGCGCTTCGTGAAGTGCTCAAGAACATGGATTTGACTGAACTGTGAGTTGCTTTCATTCATTCAGGCAAGTGACAAAGGTTTCAGATTGATTCTGTCCCTATGTTCTCAAAACGCCAACCGAGTTGTCAAATTAAACTACAACAAATCCTTGAAATGGACTCTATGGTTATGTGGATATTGGTCTCTGCCATGCATCGGATTTCAATGCAATGGACCATTGCAAAATGCAATTGTAGTGAAGGAGGCAACTGAAATTGTTCAAATAAAGTCCACTGAAGAACACAAATCGAGAGATCAACAAGATGAAATGCTATTGATGGGATTTCTTTCACTAACAACTCCAGCTAGTTCCGCGGAAGTGATAGAGACTAAACTTGATGAGTTGGTAAAGGTGAAAGTTGGAGAACAGAAGATGTCAATTGCCAAAGGAGAAGACCTTTTTGAAGTGTACTGTACTGACCCTAAAGCAGGGTTTAACACAATCCTCGACTATATCAACGATTTGTTTGGTGATCTTCCTAGGATAGTGTCAATGAATCCAAGCTTTCTATGGTTCTATGAGTCAATGAGAACTCGACCAATAAGAACTTTCATTTCATCAAAGCGAACATCAGAAGGGAATGATGTGCCATTGACTGAAGAGGAGGCCAGATACGTGTTAACGAAGTGTTCTACCCACGACCTCGATCTCTCTGCAGTGTTTCCAAAGTCCTTCAGTCATAAAAGATCATTTTTAAACTATCAAATGATTTCTATTTTTTTCGGATCTTGGGTCACTTTTGAAAACCTGATTTCCATGGGCGAGTCTTGTGTCCATATATCAATTATCAACAATAAATTGACTAATGAAGATATAAATAAGTTCATAAAACATTGGCTCAATGGAAATATGAATGAGTTTCGATGTCTGGACATCCATTGTGAGTCTATCAACCATGATGTTATTTTTGCGGATTTGCAGGATAAACACTTCACAACCGAAGAAACCAAGTTTCACAGAGAGTAAGATATGAGATGTTGATAATACTACTCTGAAACTTATTTTTTCAGTGAGAAATATGCACCTATGCGATTCCCGCCTGGATGCTGTGCCCTCCGACGCGAAGATGGAATGATTGCTGCAGCTGCTACATACTACTCTAAAACTTTAACGATCAGTATATGGAAGCAAGTGGAAAGTAGTCGTTATGATAATTATTTTCCAACTCTTGAACTAGATCCATTGAATCATGTTTGATGAGTGCTGTACAGCGATAAAAGGTATCTATATCACCAGTTTCAAATCTTTCATTCTTTTTTTGTGTTATAAATAAAAATGAATACATTTAACTTCATTCTCAATGCCTAGAAAAAACGGCTCTGGTCGGGAATTTTAGATTTTAAAATAAATTTTGGATTTTAAAAATAATTTTGGATTTTAAAATAAATTTTGGATTTTAAAATAAATTTTGGATTTTAAAAATAATTTTGGATTTTAAAAATAATAATTAAAACACACAGCTCCTGTTCGAATCAAAATTAACGATACTAGGAGAGTACGATCTCTTTAAGCCTCTGGCAGTAAATTCTTCGAATCTCGTTTCTCAATGTCTCTTTCCCACCTGAATATGCGAAAGAAGTTGACGCTGTCAGCTGCTCTGTGACCCGCCTCCAAATGTAAAGAGAGCTGCGCACTGTTGTAAACCCAGCAACAAATACCACCCGACCTCTCTCATTCTATTCATTTGTACAGAATGACGACTCCCGAATTCCGATGCCTCCAGCTACCAGACGTCGCGCTTCGTGAAGTGCTCAAGAACATGGATTTGACTGAACTGTGAGTTGCTTTCATTAATTCAGGCAAGTGACAAAGGTTTCAGATTGATTCTGTCTCTGTGTTCTCAAAAGACCAACCGAGTTGTGAAACTCAATCACAACAAATCCTTGGAATGGACTCTATGGTTTTGTGAATATAGGTCGGAACCAAGCATCGGGTTTCAGTGCGATGCACCGCTGCGTACCGCGATTGTAGTCAAGGAGGCTACTGAATTTGTTCATATAGAAAAGTATACTCCTGAAGAACAGAAACTGGCAACTCATCGAAACGGTCTCTTCGCGTCTTTGATCGGAAGTGGTGCAAGATTTGCTCCAAACAGTTCAATGGAAGAGATGGAGAATGCTACTAAACTTGATGAGTTGGAAAAAGTCAAGATCGGAGGACAAAATATGCCGATTTCCAAGGGGGATGGCCCTTTTCAAGTGTACTGTACAGATCCTAAGGATGGATTTAACACAATCCGCGACTATGTCAAGGACTTGTTTGGTGATGCTCCAATTATAGTGTCAGCCGAGCCACATCTTCTTTGGTTTCTCGAGTCAATCGAAAAGAGAGTGAAGAAAGCTTTCATTTCATCTGAATACACGGCAGACCTAGAAGGAGTGCCATTGACTGAAGAAGAAGCTAGATACGTTTTAGCAAAATGTGACGCCCATGAGATTAATTTATCTGCAGTGTTCCCGGAATCCTTTAATTATACAGGATCATTTCTAAACTATCACACGATTAGTATTCATTACGGATCTTGGGTCAATAGTGGAAACCTTATTTCCTTCGGAGAGTCATGTGTTGATTTATACATCACATACAGTAAAGTGACTAATGAAGATATAAATAAGTTCATAAAACATTGGTTCAATGGAAATATGTATGGTTTTCGACGTCTGATCATCGAATATGAACCAGTTAATGAAGATGCTATTCTTGCCGACTTGAAAGATGAAATGATCCCTGTCGATGGAATAATGGTTTTTAGATGGTAAGACGTATGAAGATATTAATCAAAGAAAAAATGAATTCCAGTGAATTATATCGAGAAAATATAGATTTCCCTCCTGATTCGAATGTTCTCCAACGCAAAGATGGGAAGGTTCTTGCAACAGCTATTACAACAGGAACGAAGAACACGGTGATATGCGTTTGGAATGACATTAAAAGCAGTCAGAAGTATCAAGCTGGATTTTCCTCTTTTCCACTCGCTCCATTTCATAACGTCGTTTGATAATTTTTTGCTGTCTAGATGAATCACTTTGAATAAATTTTAAATTTATATTCGATGACTAGAAAACATGAATAAACCCGGAGAGTTGATAAATGGTATTTAATTGGCAATCTTTTTCTGTTTTCGAATCATCGGTAAAACTAAAAATTATTCTACGACATTAGAAGTCCAAGTGTTTTGCTGATATAGCTGATAAGGATTTTAAGTGAAAAGACGACGATACATTCGATTCAAATAACTTCTGTTTAAATTTCAATGACCGATGATATGAGAGCACAAATTCAATAAGCCTCTGACAGTAAAATTCTCCAAATCTCATCTCCCAATGTCTCTTCCCCACCTGAATACGCAAAAGAGGCTGACGCTGTCAGCTGCTCAGCGACCCCGCCTCCAGATGTAAAGAAAAACTGTTGTAAACCCAGCAACAAATACCACCCGACCTCTCTCATTCTATTCATTTGTACAGAATGACGACTCCCGAGTTCCGATGCTTCCAACTACCAGAAGGCGCGTTCCGTGAAGTTCTCAAGAACTTTGATCCTCCTGAATTGTGAGTTTGTTTTCCATTTTCACGTTCATATTTCACAATCATTTCAGACTGATTCTGTCGTTGTGTTCGCGGAATGCCAACCAAGCTGTGAAGCTCAACTATAACAAATCCTTGGGATTTACTCTGTGGTTTTCTGGATATACTTCTGAACCAAGCATTGGGTTTCAGTGCAAAGCACCACTGCGTACCGCGATTGTAGTCAAGGAGGCAACTGAATTCGTTCAAATAGAGAAGTTTACTGCTGAAGAACCGGAACAAAATGGTCTCTTCACGTCTTTAATCGAAACTGTTGTGGGCTTTCAACAGTTCAACAGAAAAGATGGATGATGCTACTAAACTTGATGACTTGGAAAAGGTCAAGATCGGAGGACAAAAGATGGAAATTGCCAAAGGGGAATTTGCTTTTGAAGTGTACAGTACTGACCCTAAGGCAGGGTTCAAGACGATCCTCGACTATATCAACGACTTATTTGGTGATGTTCCAATTATAGTGCCTGCCGAGCCACGTCTTTTTTGGTTTCTCGAGTCAATCAAAAAGAGGGTAAAGAAAGCTTTCATTTCATCTGAATACACAGAAGATGGAAATGGAGTGCCATTGACTGAAGAGGAAGCTAGATACGTTTTAGCAAAATGTGACGCCCAGGAGATTAATTTATCTGCAGTGTTCCCGGAATCCTTTAATTATACAGGATCATTTCTTAACTATCACATGATTAGTATTTTTTATGGATCTTGGGTCACTATTGAGAACCTCATTTCCTTGGGAGAGTCTTGTGTTGACATGGATATTATGAACAGCAGATTGACTAATGAAGATATAAATAAGTTCATAAAACACTGGTTCAAAGGAAATATGAATGGTTTTCGACGTCTAATCATCAAAAATGAATCAGTCATCATCCAAGATGATATTCTTGCCAATTTGAAGGATAAAATGGTCCCTGTCGATGGAATAATGGTTTATAAATAGTGAGTATGTGAAGATGATAATTATAGAAATAATTGTTTCTAGTGAATTGTATCCATCATATATGGATTTCCCTCCCGATTGGAATGTTCTCCAACGCGAAGATGGAAAGGTTCTCGCAACTGCTATTACGCCAAGAACGAAGGAAACGGTGATCTGCGTGTGGAATAATATTGAAAGCAGTCAGAAGCATCCAGCTGGTTTTTTCTCCTATGCACTCGCTCCATTTCATAACATCGTTTGATAATTTTTCCTGTTTAGATAAATAACTTTTAATAAATTTTAAAATTTCTATTTGATGACTAGAAAACAGAGTTGTATGGAATCCATATTCCAGATTCCATATTCCATATTCCAGCTTTTTTTTCATTCCATATTCCATATTCCATATTCCATTTGGAAAATTTTATTCCAAATTCCAGATTCCATATTCCAGATTCAGAATTTTATTCCAAATTCCAGATTCCAGATTCCATTTGGAGGGTAAAATTCCAGATTTTATCTGGAATTTGAATTTTCGAAAATTTTCAAAAAATCCTTCGAAAAATCGCGAATTTTGTCGAAATGTTCAATTTTTTTTTCGAAAATTGCGATTTCATTCCATATTCCGGATTCCATATTCCAGATTCCAGCTTTTTTTCATTCCATATTCCATATTCCATATTCCATTTGGAAAATTTTATTCCATATTCCAGATTCCAGATTCCAGATTCAGAATTTTATTCCAAATTCCAGATTCCAGATTCCATTTGGAAAATTTTATTCCAGATTCCATATTCCATATTCCAGATAGAGAAATTTTCATTCCATACAACTCTGCTAGAAAACATGAATAAAACCGGAGAGTTAACAAGATGGTATTCAACTGGGAACTGAAGTTTCAGACTAATACGATATTAGAAAATCAAGTGGTTTGCTGATAAATATAGCTAAAAAGTATTTCGAGCAAAAGGACGATAATAAAATTTATTGACATAACTCCTGCTCGAATTTCAATGACCGATAATAGGAGAGTACGAACTCAATAAGTCTCTGACAGTAAAATTCTCCAAATCTCATCTCCCAATGTCTCTTTCCCACCTGAGTACGCAAAAGAAGTTGACGTTGTCAGCTGCTCAGCAACCCCGCCTTCAGATGTAAAGAAAGCTCCAGATGTAAAGAAAAACTGTTGTAAACCTAGCAACATATACCACCCGACCTCTCTCATTCTATTCATTCGTCCAGAATGACGACTCCCGAATTCCGATGCCTCCAGTTACCAGACGTCGCGTTCTGTGAAATTCTCAAGAACTTTGATCTTCCTGAATTGTGAGTTTGGTTTTCATTTTCATGTTCTTTTTCAAAAAGGATTTCAGACTGATTCTGTCGTTGTGTTCGCGGAATGCCAACCAAGCTGTGAAACTCAACTATAACAAATCCTTGGAATGGACTCTATGGTTCCGTGGACATAGGTCGGAACCATGCATTGGTTTTCAGTGTCAAGCACCAATGCGACCTACGATAGTAGTCAAGGAAGCAACTGAATTCGTTCAAATTGAAAAGTATACTGCTGAAGAACAGGAATGGGCAAACCGACGGAACGGTCTCTTTGCGTCTTTGATCGGAAGTGTTGTAAGATTTGCTCCAAACAGTTCAATGGAAGAGATGAAGAATGCTACTAAACTTGATGAGTTGGAAAAAGTCAAGATCGGAGGACAAAATATGCCGATTGTTAAAGGGGATGGCCCTTTTCAAGTGTACTGTACTGATCCTAAAGTTGGCTTTAACACAATCCTCGACTATGTCAAGGACTTGTTTGGTGATCTTCCAATTCTAGTGTCCGCCAAGCCACGTCTTTTTTGGTTTCTCGAGTCAATCGAAAAGAGGGTAAAGAAAGCTTTTATTTCATCTGAATGCACGGCAGACCTAGAAGAAGTGCCATTGACTGAAGATGAAGCTAGATACGTTTTAGCAAAATGTGACGCCCAGGAGATTAGTTTATCTGCAGTGTTCCCGAAATCCTTTAATTATACAGGATCATTTCTTAACTATCACACGATTAGTATTCATTATGGATCTTGGGTTACTCTTGAGAACCTCATTTCCTTGGGAGAATCATGTGTTGATTCATATATCACAAACAGTAAACTGAACGATGGAGATATCAATAAGTTTATAAAACATTGGTTCAATGGAAATATGAATGGCTTCCGACGTTTAATTATCACACATGAACCAGTTAATGAAGATGCTATTCTTGCCGATTTGAAGGATAAAATGATCCCTGTCGATGGAATAATGGTTTATAAATGGTGAGTATGTGAAGATGATAATTATAGAAATAATAGTTTCCAGTGAATTGTATCAATCAAATATGGATTTCCCTCCCGATTGGAAAGTTCTCCAACGTGAAGATGGGAAGGTCGCTGCAGTTGCTTTTATTTTTACGCGAGTCACGAAGTCTACAGTGATATGCGTTTGGAACGATATTAGAAGCAGTCAGAAGCATCCAGCTGGTTTTGTTTCCAATGCACTCTCCAGTGCACTCGTTCCATTTCATAGCATCGTTTGATAATTTTTTGCTGTCTAGATGAATCACTTTGAATAAATTTAAAATTTATATTCGATGACTAGAAAACATGAAAAAACCGCCTACATAATATTTGCGTCGATAGGAATTTCCGAAGATGAGAGAGGTTTCTTTGAGCAATGAGACGACGACGACACAGATGACAAAAGGGGATAGAATTATGCGAATAGAATAATACTGAGAGTACATGAGGGGGAAAAATGATAATCAAAATACACAAAAAGAAACATAAGAGCACAAGAATCATTAGATGGAAACAGAGAAATTGAGCACCGGTATATTGAGCATTGGGGGAAGAAGTTGATAAAGGGATATTTAATTGGCAATCTCTTTTTTCGAATCATCGGCAAAACTGAAAATTGTTCTACGATTTATTAGATATCCACGAGTTCATAGTTGATAGAGCTTACCTGACTTTAGGCTTAGGAGGTACCGGCGGAGCCACTCGGGCGCCCGCTCCAAATCCATTCAAATTATCATAAGCGAGATTACGCTCGTCGATGACCAATGGGAATTGGCGGGTTTTCGGTGGACGACACGGCGGTGGCTTTTCGGAGCCATTCGGGGATGGAGCCGGAGCTTTTCGGAACGTGTTGGTCATCGGAGTGGTGAAGGCGGGAACGTGGCGATCCTGAATCGGACTCATTCCTCTGGCGGGTCCGTCGATCAACTTCGTCTCGATAATATGAACTCGTTTCGGCGAGTTCTCCTCGACAGTCACTTGTTCCATACTCTCTTCTGACACTTTTCGCATAGAAATTGTCTCATTTCTGACTGAAATCGGCGGAGTTATGGGGCGTGGCGGCGCGGGAGACACACTCGATCTATCGGTGGCTGATGACGTAGGTCGATCCAAAGTGGTGAATCTCGACGATCCGGGAGACTTCATGGGAGGAGGTGAGACTGACGCTTGCTTCAGAGTGGTTCCACACTCGACTAGAAGTTTATAAGCCTCTTGAGCCGCCGAGGACCAACCCTCTTGCTGACGTTGACGTGTGGAATACAAGCTTTCGGCCGGTGCAGTTTCTTCTGGAGCGTCTCCGGCGCCGAACTTTCTCTCTTTCTGACGTTCCTCTTTCAACAAATCCTCAGTCTTCCGATGCTCTCTGATCGATTTATCGTTCATCTTTTTCACCTCATCCTCTGTCATAAATCTCAAACGAGCATCTGAAGTGGGCGTGGCAGCGTGGCTGGAACTGGAAATGGTTCTGTTCATCGATTCGAGTAGTGGCCGATCTTCAGAATAGTCACAAATTGTTCCGATCGAGTAATTCGTAAGATCTCGATTCAGATGTTCGATCTCTTCGCAGAGGGCAACGTCGGCTTTCGTCGGAACTGGAGTTGGAATGTCTTTTCTGAAACTGGCTGTTCTATAATGATAAAGTTCAATATAACTTACCCTCTAGCATAAACCGCTGCCACCGGGCCACGTGGTGCCGGAATGGGATCTTTCCTGCTCGAAAGTGACGTCATCGTCGTTGAAACTGATACGGTAGCTGGTGATCGTGGCGACCGCGCCCACCTTTCGTCTTCCTCTTGATCATCCATGTAACTGATTGCGTTGTTATTCGGAATAGACAACGAAATCCCGTTCAACGGATCTTTCAGTGAGCTAGCAGCCGAAGCGGTGAGCGGTGGAGCCGTCGGTGTCACAGATCCACGTGTCCGATCGAGTGACGCGAACTGATCATTGTGGATCGTGCTGGGATGATTGTTGCTGACAGAGGAGATACTTCGCGGCGGTGGCCGTGGCTGTGAGTAGGAGGGTGGTTGGGAAGGAGCACGAGCTACAGGAGGCGAGACTGTTTCACGTAGATTGATCGCGTCTCGACTCAACGGCCCGACGTCACGAAGTGACATTGTTTCTTTGAGGTTGACACCGTGGCGTGCCACGTTTTCGCGGAGTTGAACTGAGGATGAGGAGGATGTCTGAAACAAGCTATTAGTAAGCCTTCAGGAGTCCAATGACCTACATGAGAGGTAGCAGGAGAAGCTTGCGAAGTTGCCGTAGACCCTCTTGAGGTCGAAGGTGAAGAAGATGTAGGGCACATCGCCTTTTTGTCCAGTTGCAAAAGCCCAAATGCAGTTCCATCGATTCCGACGTGGCAGGTGTGCCTGACGTCTCCAACCGGTTCACTGATCAGCAGCTTCTTTCGCTCACGTTCTTCGCCCTTGTCCACTTTTTTGCTCTTCTTATTACCCTTTTCTGTGCTTTTTTCTCCGGTAAACCCATTATCAATAGTTCCGTTGGAGCACGGAGGTTCGGATCCAAGATGAGCTACCGTATCTGTTGGACGGAAAAGACCGAGTTTGCCGTTTCGAAGCGATCCGAACCAGTAGTATCCGTCGGGGTATTGAGCTGGTCTAAACTTTTCGAAATTCTATTGGTTTTGTTAGGGAAAAAACTTACGATCGACTGATCACCACAATCAAGTCGTCTTTTTTGAAATGAAGATGATCCGCCGCATTATCTCTGCAATCCACGACAGCCCGCACCGATTGAGCTCTTCTCTCCGGGAACTGGGCAACGATTGCAGCGAACGTCGGTCTCTCCTGTACTTGATGAGTCCATGCCTCTCGCAGCATGTCGTAAATGTCTTCAGGACACGCTTGAGGTCGTGGAAGAAGCTCTTTCTTTCGATCGACTAACTCCAGAATTTGTGCACCAGACCTTCCTTTCCATGGCATTTCACCGTAGGAAAACATCTCCCATATCGTCACTCCGTACGCCCATACATCAGATTTCGAAGTGAATTTCAGGAAATTTATGCATTCTGGAGCGCACCAAGCAATCGGAAGTTTCAAATTCGGTGTGAACTCGCTTCTGTAGTAGTCCTCTCCAATTCCCAATGATCTTGATAGTCCAAAATCGGAAATTTTCACAAGCTTCGGACTGAAAACCAGAACGTTCCGGGCGGCCAGATCCCTGTGTATCAATCGTTGAGATTCGAGATAAGCCATTCCCATAGCGATTTGCTCAGCGTAATCACATAGTACATGAACTGAGAAACTGTCTCGAAGAGCCGGTTTGTGAAGGCATTCAAGTAGCGATCCACACGTGGCAAGCTCAGAAACCAGCATAATCTTCTTGGTGTCTAGAACGACTCCGTATAGACGGACAACGTGGTCGTGTCGCATTCGGGTCATTATGGCGGCTTCTTGAAGGAACGATGATGACGTGGCAAGGAGTTTTTCGGAGCCGACACATTTAACAGCCACCTGAGTCACATCATTGGAATTCTTCCAGGCCGCTTGCCAAACGGAGCCGAACTCTCCTTGACCAAGTTCTTTGCAGAGAGTGATTCTAAATTTTTGTATTTTTCAATTGAAACTATTGAAAAACCTCACTTTTCAATCGGAATCACATGATGATCGTCGTCCTCGCGTGCGCCTGTCGTGCCCGAATTCTTTCTGTCCAGGCTCTCGCTTCGTTTGAACGCCTTCTTCACTTTTCCGAATATTCCGCTCGGAAACATTCGAGTGTACTCCTTCCGAAGACGTTTCTGCTCCGGTCGGCTCATACCTGGAAGGAAAATTTATGATGAATTAAGTGGAGAAAATTGGGGTAGAACATGTGGAAATAGTGAACAATACACCCCAGTAAATACTCGGCTGAGCAAATATTAGTCTTTGGATTTTTTTTTGTTTCGCTCTAAAACAAAAATAACGACTGATTTTCAGCCGATTTAAGAAAAACAGCTAAAAATACTCACCAATTGATAACAAATCGACTTCTTCCACATACTGTAAATCCGCCGCATTTCGCAGTTTCAGTTTTCGACGCAAATCTGTTTCGTATCTGCAAAAATAGAGGTTTCTGAACATTGAAGCTTTGATTCTTGCAAAACTGTTTTTCTTCAACCTTTTCCCGAAAACGGGTGATAAAACCTGGTTTGCAGCGTTTCAACAGTAAAATTTTATATTTTTTATATCTTATTTCCGTTTTCCGATAGTTTTCCGATAGCCCCAACCCCTGTATAAAAGCCCGTCGTTTCGGCACCAAAAGCATCAGATCCCGATTCTCTGAACATTCTAACTATGAACGTCTACTCGATCGTCGTCTTCGCTGCATTGGCCATCTCTTCTGCTTCTGGAATCTTCAACATTCGTGGAGGCGGCGGTGGAAGAAACTGTGGAGGAGGAAACAACGGATACGGAAGCGGAAGCGGAATCATCATCGGATCACCAAAAGGAAAGTAATTCCTCTTCTCATTGAGTTCAATAAAGTTTTCGAGCATTCAAATTATTTTTTTGTCTCTTTTAAAATTTCTTTAGTGAAAATGCCACGTACCCTGCAAGATCAGCAGCATGCAACAGTTTATTGAGAGTGGCGTCGGCGGCGGCGGCCGTTGGCTCCTCTCGCATTCTTCTTCGTTATTGTTTCTGTTTCTTCTTCTTCCGTCAGCCTCGCTTCGCTTCTTTTGTCTGGAATTTCAGATGATTTCAAACGATTCGCTTTTTTGTTTATATAAAAAATGCATTTACATTGAAGAGAACGAATCGAGCGTGGGCGATGCTACATTAAGAAATGAAGAAGAAAAAATGGGAAGAAAATTGTGAAATTCTAAACAAAAAAGACCTTTCCCCCTCCCAACGGGGGCATGTTAAGGGGCCGAAGGATAGAATTTTGGGCACCGCGCCCTTTGAAACGAAACGAGGCGAGAGAGTGTGTGAGGAGGAGAGACGCAGAGTGTTGAACAGAAAAAAGTTTCGTGTTCATTGAAGCGACAAAAATTCATTTATTTCTCATCCTTTTCGGAAATTCGCTATTCATTTCGTATAAATAAATTTGAGCTTTGGAAATCGAAAGAGATTCAGAGAAAAATGGGATCTTCCCAAAAAAGGGATTCACTTCTAAAAAATGTAGTGTAGACCATCAATCAAATTGAAAATGGGGAAGAAGAAAGAAAAAGAAGAAAAGGGCAAACATATATTGTACACTTTTTGAATTCTGAAGAAAAGCATAGATAAGAGACACAGGAGGTTAGAGAAGAAGAAAAGTTGAATAATTTAACCACATTAGCTAATGAAGAAGAGACAAAGAAAGTTAACCTAGATTCGGTGATTTGTTGATATGAATCTGATTTTGGATGAATTCGAAATGAAAAGATGAACTCAATAGATTAGAGCTTGTTATGCACTTGACAACTAGGCAACTAGGCTAGCAGAGGATTGAAGTACCTGTTATTCGGTAAATAAGTCACAAGGTACTTTTGAACTTTCAAAAAAACACGTGGATCCAAGTCTAGGCTTGTTTCATGTAGTGAGAAGGAAAAGCATATTCTGATGATCTAGGCGTGTCAACCATAAGGTTACAATTAAAATCATATGAGAGCACACACGAAGCGAAGAGAGAGACCGGGAGACGCAGGCAGCGGAAGAAGAAGAACATAAACGTTTCGACGTTGAATGGAGAAGAAGAAGAAGATACCGACACACAGACGACACAGAACCAATACATACAAATAGAAAATGAAGGCCTGCCACTCGTTTGGGGCGAGTAGGAGAAGAAGGGGGAGAAGAATCTCTGGGTAAACATGAATCATCTCTCATTCGTCTCGTCTCGACGCCTCTCCTCTATCTTTATGGTCTTTTCGATATAGTTTTACCCCCACTTATCATATATTCAAAACGGATAGCGTTGGTTGGATGGCGAGATCTTGCGTATTATATTGTATCAATTGGATAATTGAATGAATAAATAAATCTGGGAGATATCAAGGGTTTGGATTTCGAAAGTGAAATTATAAACTTTCCGGGTCCTTGAAACCTTGGAAGCTCCTAGAACATAACACAGAATATCAGACTAAAAAGGAAAAGACGGAAGCCATGAAAAATGCAACAACAAAGACCATGAATATCCAATTATAACAACGGACGGTTCACCGGTAATTGCCTGTTGTTCTTGGCCTTTCTCCCCCCTAATCGTCGTGTTTTCCGCTCCCAAGATGTTCTCTCCTAGACGAAAACCGTTTTGAAATAGAGGAATTAGTTTCAAAATGTGATGTGTTAACTGGCAGTAGTTTAGGGAGACTGGTTTAGAAGAAAAGGTTGGATTCGTCCGGGAGGAATGCCAAGATTGAGGGAGAAGGAGGTGAGGAAGGGCAATAAAAGTGGAGTGGCATGCCAGATGACCGCTACCTTTTTTCTTTTCTGGGAGGAGAAAGAGAAAGAGAATAGAGCTTGGAAGATTTGTGAGTCATGAGTTATGTCAAAGTGTAATATATTCCGACTCATTACTAAACAGTACGATAATTTTTCATTCCTGCCTTTTCCGAAAGGATGAACCGATAGACACACACACACATCTGCTTGTCAAGAAGCTCTCCATACTACGTTTTATGGGTTCGATTGAAGAACCCGCCGCCTCGTGAGGATAAAGAAGAAGAAGAAGCGGACAACGCATAGGTTGTGACACATCGTAAATTCGCGGATCGAGAGGATATACTGGATCTTTTTTCTAAAGATAGGGTTCTAGAAAATAAGTAAAAAATATGAATTGAGCTGACCACCCCAAAAATCCGCATTCTGAAGAGCCTAAGAACAATAGAAACGGAAGGGAGGGGAGGTGCTAATTCGAGAAGTAAACATAGAGAGAAGGAAACGAACGGAAAGATACATTTCCCCTTCTTCTGTGTCTTGCCTCCAAAAAATCTAGCAATAAACAAATTCTCATATTTCTAACTAAGAACAAGAATGCACACACACACACGAAACGCTTACAATTAGTCAATTGGTCAACTGGGACGAAGCCTCTTCTACGGGTCGAATGATGATGATGCCAGAGGGGTGCGAACGTACTCGAACAACTGTCATTTCATGCGTCTCTCTCTCTTTTCCATCGCCTCTGATCCTCCAAACCAGTCATTGTCTCTAGGAGAATGATGGATGGTGAATGAGTCAAACGGGTCCGGAATTGAATTGGCTTTTCATCCTGAAGGCCCCCTATCTCTTATCTCGATAATTGGGAAGAGGGACGTGGAGACAAAGGAGAGAGAGAGAGAGCTTTCGAAAAGTGAGCAATCGAAGTGGAAATGAGTAGATAGATGATGAGGCACGGATAAGTGCGTGGCTCGCTTGGTGACAGGTGACAAATGGAGCACAAAGGACATTTTGGAGCAGGTTACTTGAAGTTTAGGTTTTTTAGGGGGAAGCTCTGTAGAATGCAAATTAGTCAAAACCGGAGTAGGTTTCTTGCCACGTGTCTCAGTATTTACCTCCCTTTCTCGAAATACCATTCGCATAATCAGTACGACTTCTTCTTCTTGCCAACCATCAATATTCATGCTTCATGCATGGCAATGAGACGGAACGAAAGGAATCTAATTTCCGGTCGATCAATCACTACTCTCTGACATGGTGCTGATCGAACACAATGTTAGAATGGTTTCAAAAGAAAAAAGGGAACGCCGAGAAGAAGAAGAAGAAGTGGAATGAAAAAGCGGAAGAGATATATAAAAACCTGTGTGTGAGTGTTAGTGTGTATATTTAATGTATAAAAAGTGTAAAATGTTGAAAGTGAGGGAGAGAGAGAGTGATTAGGTGAAAGGAGACGACGTGTTTTCCCTTCCATACGATGTAATTCGAACCCCGCTTCTCTTTTGCCTGACGTCTCGATTCCAATTTCAATTCGGAAAAAGAAATGAGCGGAAGTAGAAAGGAAAAAGTTTCAGAAGATGTTGTTTTTGAATCTCAGTGTTCTAGAATCTCCAAGTCAGGCTCTTTGCAATTTGAGAGCGGAATACAAGCAGGTTATACCCTAGATCAAGGCACACAGCTCCCCAGAGCAAAAAGTCTTGCCACGTGGCAATGATTTTCCACGTTTCCATGTCGACACTTGTTTCTGATGTCCCTGCTAGGAATCCATCACATTGGATCTTCCCTGTTTCCGGTATCCTCCTCGAGCTGCTAATGAAACGTGTACTGACCGTCGTCCTCTGCTCTTAACATCATATTCGTCCCCTTCTCCGTTATCAGTCAATAAACCTCTCCTTCCAAATTGTCCCTGTTATCAGTTTGTTAGTGGTCTCCCACTTCTCTCACTTTTCATTGTCTCCTTCTTCTACTACTCCTAAAACATCATCATCATTAAATCGTTCTGAAACCGGAGATGTTCTTCCGGAAAGGGCTTCTTCTAGTCGCTACCTTGGCTTGTAAGATTTCAATTGTTGGTTCTTTTAGTTAATATTTCAGATTTTCAGTATGCCTAGCAGTACCGGATCTCGATGAAATCAAAAAAAATCTGAAGAAACATGGACCGGATTACTACAAAAATTCTCCACAAATGGACGAGAACACAGTGAGACTTCTGAAAGTCGACTACTGGTTCCGAACGGAATCAATGATTTACGATAGTCTGAACAACAAAGAAAAGGATCCATCTACAGTGATCGCCGGAAATTTCAGCTTTGAAACTTTGCACCATGACGTCGAAGGAGGGATGTTGGGACGATTCTCGTTGACCCAATGCAACACGGATAACTGTGGAGAGCCATCTCCGATCTATATGGCTTTCCGTCAAGGTGGAAACAATGTGGATTATGTTCTGAAGGCTTCTGACGATAGTGAAGCCACGTGGAACTTCCTATACGCTATTGCGAACACCATATACACCCCGGCAGAATACGGAGAGGGAGACGAGCAGACAGTCGACACGATTTACGGAAGATGTAAAGTGAATTTTGGAAGACCGGAAGACAAACGATTCAGAAGAATCATTGATAAATGCGAGCTGGGTCGCGGGGTGAACTTCACCAAATTTGAAGGAGTAGACAAAGTTGAATATGATCAAGATGTGTGGTATACGTGAGTAAATGGGCTTTGATTTCAAAAATAAGTCTGAATGTTTTAGACAAAACACAAAAGTCGATGCGGATATTATAATGATTGACGCCATCGAGATGCTTGCTTTCAGAAGTCCACTTCACGAGAAACACGGATTCCACGTGGAATCCAGGTATTGGATTTCTTACGTAAATCATTTTCCACGTGTCTTTCCAGAACTCACGTCGAAATTACCAACCGTACTCGTGTCTTCGTCACCAGATACTGTGAGGACACCGTGCCGTCGCACAAGTGTGCTGAACAAGCGTTCGGAGCGGTACAAGTTGGAGGAAAACTCTACGATCATGTTAAAATTGGAAATGAGCAGCCGAACAAGCTCACAAAATTGATTGGAACATACCGTAGACACTTGAACGAGATGGGCGACTCGCATATCTGTGAGCAACATTCGATTCTTTACGGACAGATTGTTCAGGAGGCTCGATTGGCAAAGAGAGAAGATTGGGAAGCTGTCATTCGGTATCCGGAGAATGATCATGTGCTGTCCGTAATTGCCAGCTCTCTTGGAAGTGTCGGAACAGCCGAATCGATCACCACTGCACGTGAAGTTCTCCTTCAAAACTCGCCGGATCACCTCGATGATCTTCTTTTCGGAATCGCTCAGAGCTCATCGAACAGTGAGAAATGGCACAAACAGTTGATGTATTGGCTGGGAGAGCTGAAGAAAGATTCTGAGGACTACTGGAAATTGGCCAACACAATTGCTACCGTACTCAACAAAAGATGCGAGGCGACGACTAGCAGCTTGAACTCTTGTAACAAGGGAAAAGAAACGGTGAGTTCAAAGAAGTGATGAAGAGAACATAATGTAATTTAGATTGTAAACAAGTTTATCAATGACTTGACAGTTTCAAAAGTGAGCACAAAGGTCCTGGAAGTGCTGGAGAACATTCCAATTTTCGGGTAAGCATTTTCTGTCTACCATTTTGAATCTTGGTGCTTTACAGTTCCTACAATATCGCCAAGAAATACATTTGCGGCACCGAATCAGCCGAAATCCAGAAAGCCGCTCTCAATGTGATCCTTGCTGCCAATAAGAATTTATACGAGACACAGGTAATAAACCAGCTCCAGCCCTTATAAAACAGGCATTACAGCTCACCCACAAACTGATTCGCTTGTTCCGTAACACGTGCCCTCAATTCACACCAACCTCTCATTCCCAACTTGCCATTGACATCCTTCTGAAGTGTGTCCCGGATCATCAAAACGTAGCGACACTGATCCTCCGAACCGAATCCTTGAACCAGGATGACCAGGAAAAGTGGAAATATCTCTACAAAGCAATCGAAGCCAGTGGAGAGAAAGACGAGTTGAAAGCAGAATTCTGGTCAAAAATGAGAAAGTTCAAAGTGTTCCGACCGAACTTTTTGCACAGAGCACTTCAAGCGGACTCTCATGTTCACTGGCAAGAAATCGCCGACGCATCCGGATTCCGCCTTTTCTCAACGGCCACCGCTGAATTCCTTCACAAGTCATTCAAAAGATCCAACTTCGAGCTATCATTGAAACGTGGAAAGAAGGAGCACAGTCTGTTCTCGCTCTCCATTGACACCGAGCATTTGGATCAGTTCGTCACTGGATCCGCTTCCTCTTCAAAATCCGGAACTCCCGAAGGATCTGTTCGTATCGGAATTGCTGGTCACAAGCTTCCAGTTAATCATATTTTCAAGGGAAGTACGGACCTACTCTCGACGGTCTGGGATGCCGATGGAAGAACTCACAAGGCTTTTGAGGGCCATGTTCCTCTGAGAGATGTGAAGTTTTCATTCCCATTGTTGTCTGGATTGAGCGTCGATGTGAGCAGTGTTGGTGCTATCAGTCTTCGAGTATTGGCATCAGCCGAAGTTTCGTTATGGAATCAAAGATCCAATGCAAAGGCTGAAGCTTAGTAAGTTGGAGTTTCAAAAATGCATCTCTAATCTGAGGGGTTTCAGTAGCTCCGGTTCCCTTCACTTATCAGCCTCCCTCGTACATCACTCGGAACAAGTTCGAAAAATTGAGTCCACTCTATCGGCTCTCTCCACATTCACCACCGACACCAGAGCCATTTTCGAGTCTCTTCCGTACGATTTCTGTTTGAAAACGTCGAATAGCAACGTGGGAATCACGCAGAAGACGGTTATTGAGGAGTCTACACACAAGAAAAAAACATTCGATCGGAAAAGAGTTCATCCTGGAGTCACTTATCGATTGGATGATTCCACGATTCGACAATGTAATAATTATTTGGAGCAGTTTAGATTGTAGATTTTGTTTTTTTTTGCTTGTTCAATGAATATTTATTTTTTTTAAAAATTCGAATTCTTGGAATCTGAAAATTTTCAACATCACGACCTTCCTGTTGACTTCACCGCCCGTGCAACATCTCTCATATCAACACCAAACGGCATAGACTCACAAACACACACGGGGCACCTGTCGGCCGAAATCAAACCAACAGGTGTGATAATGCGTTGTGAAGGGTGGATGAAAGAAGGCTCTCGCTTCCTTTCTTCAATCCCCTCCCCTTTTTCTTTCAATCAACCAATCAGCCCCCAACTGGACCCGTTTTGTTATCCACCTGGTGATTGGGGTGGATAGTGGTAGGCTCTTCGCTCATTTATTGCAACCCATTTCGTTTTTTTTTGTTACCTCAGACTTGTTTTGTTTTCGTTTTGGGGATAAGGGTCTGGTCTCCGGGTTACGGTATCCAGGTACTTGAGATTCTGAGATGCAAGTTTCTTGAATAAATTGCTCAGCAAGTTTTCAAGTAGCATGATGTCAGTTAGCTGAGTATAGCCTTTTTCTTATTTTGAATGTTCTCGTTAGAATTATCTTCAATACTTCTACAATCTTTTTTCAAAAATACAGTAATCCTTCCTTGAGTTCCGTGAACATTCTCAGAATCCACCAGTTGTTCCAGATCCTTCCTTCAAAATGAATGCTACTCCAAAACGAAAAAGTATTTTTGAAACTATCGATGACCTGATTTCGCCGGATCCAACGCCTTCTTCATCATCTTCATCGGCGAGTTGCTCATCGTTAGATAATCAGAAATTGATGGTGAAATTTCATTAATAAATGTCGATTAAAACCTATATTACAGTGTCAGTTTTGCAAAAAGACGTACCTGACCTACTTCGGTCTACGACGACATTTACAATTTCACAAAGAAGGAAAACTTCAGCAGAGTTGTCCGCAATGCAAAAAGATTTATAGGTGAGTCGGGATTACGGTAGCCTAGGTAACCTTTTTCTGATTGGTTTTTGGTCTCACACGGTCTATAACCACCTCGATTCCAACATTCAAAAAGTCAGGTGCCTCTTCCGTTTTCCTCTCGACGAAGAGGACGGGTAGGTGACGGCAGACAGGTGTCACAATCAGATATATTTCTATATAAATTGGCACAGGAGGAGAGGTGTGAGAAGTGCCGCCTCACACACTTTAGTCCCGCCGGAAAAGTTGTCGGTGTACTGGGTCTCGGAAGCACCGGAAAGAAAGATGGATGGATTGGGAGGTGGTGTGCATATTGATGAGACGATGTCATCTCCCGCGGGGAATGGAAAAAAAAGTAATGGGGTTAGCAGGTTGCAGTAGTAGTAATGACTTGTCGATAGGGACAGAAGCTTTTTATTTTTGAAAATCTTGAGAAATTGGCTCGGGACTAGCTATATAGTCAACTTGAACCCCCGGGCCCAATGGTACAATACAGTACGTTGATCTCGAATACCTAACTCTTAATTTCAACTAGCTCGGGTCAAAAACTGCTACCGTCTCAAATTTCGACACGTGTAAACTATTGTGTACATTGGAGAAGCAGGTAGCTTCTCATCCACTCCCGTTTCCCTCTCGCTCTTCCTCAATCATCTACCTGACTGATAGTAAGATAAAATCAGGTGGAGGCAGCTGACCGCTATCGGCACAAAAGATCGGGGGCAGAGTCGAATTACCCAATTTAACGAGAGAAATGCTGCTTTTCCCCCTTCCCGACGCGGGTAGAGCATTGACGACATAAGCGCTCTCTTCAGTGACTTCGTCTTGTACCTGTTGCTTGTTGATAGCTGATACGCAAACACACCTGTGTCATTTAGGAGAGAAGAGAAGAAGAATGAGTGAGAACTGAAGATAAAGTGGAGTCAAGGGGTAGAAAAAGTGGAAATGAAACTTATTTCATACAAATCGCTCTGAAATTTTGACGTTTATTTAATTTAGGCGTGAATTTCGATTAAAATTAAGATTAATATTTCCGGGCGATTTCTATGAAACGATAATAAAAATATACAATTTTCAGATCCCCTGGAGCTCTGAAAATGCACCTGAAGACACACTCACTACCATGTGTATGCACCGATTGCGGAAAATCATTCTCAAGACCGTGGCTTTTGAAAGGACATTTAAGGACTCACACTGGCGAAAAACCATTCGGATGCGGATTCTGTGGACGATGTTTTGCTGATCGATCGAACCTCCGAGCCCATCTACAAACTCATTCCGGAGAGAAGAAGCATCGATGTTCGAGATGTGGACAGTCGTTTGCTCGGGTGCAAGTCAGGCAGAGGCATGAGCAGTGCTGTAAAAGTGAACTGAAATTGTCGGATAAAAATGCGAATGATGAATAAATATTTGATTAAAAGTGTTTATATTTCAACAGAAAAATATATTGATTTTATACACCAGGAAAAAAAAAGAAATCCTAGACCCACTTTTTCCTTTTGATCTACATTCCATCTCCCACTCATGGAGGGACACATTTGATCTATCTTCTGCCCTTCTCGGGGGTCTGTAACGAGTTGATCTACTCATGGGCGGGTAGTTTTATTGATCTCTGCAGATCGCCTTCCTTGTTGTTTGTGTCCATTTTTGCGCATTTTTTGGCAATTTTTCGCATTTTTCTCTTGTTTTTTGCGTAATTCTTGAAAACCATTGATTTTTAGGGTTCAAATTCAAGCCCTCGAACTCAATTTCTGGACCACGGAAAACAGTTATACGGTAAAAAAATAAAATCTAGAATTTGAGAAAATATGATTTGATTTCAGAACCGTGAGAGCGCTGCCGACGACAGCTAGAGCCAATCAAGTTCGGAGGATAGAGGTGAGTATCTAAGTGACCACGTGGCATAGCGAGCGCTTGAGAAATTCGGCTTCCCTTTAACAAATTAGTAGTTTTTTGTATCTTGTCACCCCTCTCGGCCTTTGCAATGAATCAACAAGTCCCTCTAGAAGATGTGCAAACATTTTGGGATCTGCTAAGTCTTTATGTAAACGATAGAGAGAGTATTTGAATAATTTATGACACCGTAGTAAGAAGCAGTGAAAAATAGTATCTCAGAAAGTGTTTTTTAGAAGCGATGAGTGGGTTTTTGACTCGTATGAATCGAATGGAAGCACATAGAAAAATGAGTAAAATTGAGATAATTAGGTATAAATTAGAGCTCCGAGAGCAGAGAGTTGAGGAAAATCTCTAGATTTTGAATCCCGAATAGGTATCCTTCGTCCCGTTTTCCGTTGGAAGTGAACGCGTGAGAGAAATCTGAAATCAAGTTTTGATTCGACTAATTTCATCGTTATCTTACCTATCATGACGATTCTCAAATTGATCGGAAGTGTCTTGTCGGCCTCGTAGACGAAAAGAAGAGAGGAGGCAAAGAATTGGAACGATTTTTGAGATTCAAAGTACTTTTTGATGATACTAAGCTTGTCCAGAGCCTCCTCGAGAACTTGTTTCAAATCGGCATCTCTGGCGGAGAAGAATTCACGAAGACCGTTTTGAACGGTGGTCTCGTCGAACGACTTTCCCCAGTCTTTGTCGCGAACTTCCACGTTTTGGTTGCCACGATGAATCTGAATTTTTGAATGATTAGTTGAAGTCCCTCTAGACCAATTTCAAAGAAGGACGTATCCTTTTCGAACAGGTGTGACCCCCACAGTTCGATGTAATATGACGCCGCCCGTCTCTTCCCCCCTACAGAACCGCCCGTATTCCAATGGCGGGGCCCTTTCTGATTAGGTAATCGGAGAACTGGGTTCTTCTCGCACTCGGCTGTAAACTACGGTATTTTTTTTGGATAATGGCGGTTAAAGTTTAAATGAACACCACTTGTTCGACAGAGATTAACACGCATCATCATACAAACATCAAGCTACTTGTCTCAGTCGGTGTACTTGTTAATGAGAAAGGTCAAGAGAGAAAGAGAGTAATGATATCTTTGTATTTCAAAAGCTAGGTGTTCCATTTTGAAAATGTGTAAAAAATACACGTGGAATTTCCTCAAAGTTGGCCAAACCCATTTTCAAAAAGGCGAAATCCATTTCCGAAAAAATCAATTTTCAAAAAGGCTGAATCCATTTTCAAAAAGCTTTATATGGGAGGAATGAGGTTTCCATTAAACGTGAGTGGATTTCGAATCCTTATTCGAATACTTGAGTTAGTTTCCACCCCTAATCTTGCTGCCACCTCGCTTCCCCCGGATAGGACTCATTTCTCATTCAAAAAAAACCATTCAATCCGCTACAGTCCGCTCGAAAAATCTGTCTCCAGCTGTTTCTTTTTGGTATCAATTAACCGTCGGTCGGAACTTGTTCTTCTCGATTCGAGAGTGTCAATGTCACAACTGATCGTATAATTGCACCCATCTGTGAGCATTCCCCTTTGTGTCGGTCCAAATTGCAACACTTGCCGGCTGGCGAGAGAGTGCGGGATTTGGAGAGAGTGCAGCAGCAGTTCAAAAGGATTTATTGTACGGGCGGTTGGAGATTGCGGGAGTCAAGAATAGGCGATTAGAGAGCATTCCGACGTACGGAAATGGAAAATGAGGCGAGACAAAGAGATTTTGAATTTTTAATGATGCTCTAAAGAGAGCATATGTCAGTACAGTAATCTTGTGGAAATTCAAAAATAGCAAAGAATCTGAAATTAAAACTACAGTACCCTAAACTCACTCTATAACCAAGAATTCGCATTCCCATAGTAGCCTGCGGCGGATACTTGATGCTCTCCTTTTCGATTTTTGCAGCGCTGGCCAAGGGATCATAGGTTACCTGACCCATTTTTAGATCCAGTATTGCAGGTCGCTGATAGTCGGACGTCACATCTTCAAGCACCAGGAACTCGCGATCTGCAATGACAAGGAGGATCGATTGGGAGCTTAGTTTATTTTGATTTTGATTCAGATATAGAGGGGGGATTTTGGGGAATGGTAAGTTGGGATAGGGGAAGTTGGGAAGAGGGATGGGGAATATTCAGATTGGGTAAAGAAGGGTATTGGGGATTTGGGCGGTTTATGGGTACGGTGGGAATGGGATATGATTAGATTAGGGGTTGGGAATAAGTAAGGTAGTCCAGGTAAGTCTTTTGGGTTTGAAACGGATGGGAATACCGTAAGAATTTGCTTTAATTAGCTTGAATATATATATATAAGTACCCAAATGATAACATTTGGAGGAATCCTAATTTCTATGTCATTATTATTCTTTTTTTCGTCATTATTATTTTATTGGAGCAATTAGCTTCTTTTCTAAAGGGATTTGGACTTGGGAAATTTAGACATGGGTATTTTGGACTTATAGGGTTTGTTGGACTTATAGGGTTTTTTTGAAGTTTCTTTTTTTGAAACTTCGGCTCATTTCGAGCTTTTTCTCGTAACTTTTTTACTGGACTTTTTCTTTTTTTTTTGAATTTATATTATTTCTTTATTCTTTTTTTAAAAGTGTACCTATCCTAGAGCATAAAAAAGTGAACTGCGTTTGAAATTAGACAGGTATACTGTCAGCTCTTCGTTGTAATGCGCTTTGGACTTTTGGCTCTTTAGAGCTTTTTCGTAACTTTTACTGGACTTTTTTTTTTTTTGAATTTGTATTTTTTATTTTTCTTTTTTCTTTTTTTTTGTAGTATTTTTCTATCCTTAAACACCAATGTAAGTAAATTGCGTTTGAAATTTGACAGGATTACTGTCAGCCCTTTGTAGTAATGCGCTTGGACTTTTGGCTCTTTAGAGCTTTTTCGTAACTTTTTTACTGGACTTTTTCTTTTTTTTTAATTATTATTTTGACTTATTAATTTTTTTTTCGTAAATTTGTGACATCGTAACGTAATTGAATAAGCAGCGTCATTTCGAAAGTATACTATCAGCGTTGTAACTAAAAGCGCTGTGAACTTTGGATTTTTTCCAAGTTTCTTTTTTTTTCTTGTAAATTTATTCAAAAATGTTTTTTTTCTTTTTTATTTTTTTTGATTAGTGTCTTATCTTTTTATTCGAAAATCTTTTTCATCTCTTTTGATATCAAAACTTTTTTCAGCAATTTGTTGAAAATTTTTTGGGACTTTTTTGAAACTTTTTTTGGAATATTTTTTGAAACTTTTTGGAAAAATTTCAATTTCGATTTCAATAAAAACATTCTTTTCCCAATACTTTTAGTTCCCTCTTCAAAATTCAGATATGTTCATTCATCGGTTCGATAGCCTCCTACTCAATTCCCCCATCCAATTTGGCACGTCATAAAAATGCAGATTCGAGGTAAAGAAGGAGAAGAAGAACGAGCTGTTTTCATTTTCGCTTTCTTCTCCTCTCTTGGTCTCAATTCAAATGAATCGCGAATTCGAAATTAGAGTCATCATGGTCAAATGATGACACTGACACACCCGGGGGGTGGCGGCGCGCCATTCGGAACCTCTCATTTTTATCAGAGAAACGAAAGGGAAACAGGCGTGACATGAGCGGAAAAAACATCTGCCACGCTTATGAAATAGGATGGATGGGGTTATTGGGAAGGATGTAATTGGGAAAAAGGAAGTGTTTTCGAAAAATGAAAGGTATACGGTATTCTGGGTTTACTTCAAGCGTCCCCTCCCCCTAGATTTCTTAGTCCCTAGTTTTGAGTCGCGTACCTTCCCCGTCCACAAACAATGACTGCATCCCATAGAACTTTGCTGTCAACTCGCGTAGTCCATCGACATCCTCGTCCCGTATTCCTCTAGAAAAATATAGAAAAATAGCTGATCTCATATCCGGAATTTGGCTTGTTTGACATGATGTCAATCAACTAACCCGTTACGCAATTCATCTGAAGACGTTGTCAAGAGGGATGAACTAGTAGTAGTAGTAGTCGTAGTCGAGGGGGATGAACTGGTGGAGGACAGTAGTTTGTAGAGGGCTACCTGAAAATAAGTTGCGTCACTTCTTATCAGATTTCATTCACAATAGTATCAAGGGCGATTGGGTTACTTTTCCGGATGGGTAGTTGTGTCATCTAATGATAATTGACATGTGTCTAGAGGGATATAGGGGTTACTGTAGGTATTTTTTTTGGGTTAAACTTAGAATCGAAAGGAAGGTCACGGTGTCAGGCATAGTCGTAGACTGGCCTAACTCTTCGGAGTAAGGTCAGGTTCCCCTTCTGGAGACTGCCAAAGTCGAGGATAGACGGGAAGGCCGCGAGGCTCAAGGCGGGTAACTCGGTCAGACGCTAGTAGACCTTCGGGTCCGACAGCCCTGGCTAAGAGGAACCCTGGGCACGCGCCCCAGGCTCGCCTTAAAGAAGCCCTAATAGAAGGGCTTCAAGGAGGACAGGAATACAGTTTAAAGTTTGGAAGCTTCTACAGAGTTGTGATCATCACTCTAATTCAGAAGCACCCTTTTTTCTCCTAATATCTCAATGTCTCTAATACAAGGGCAGCATTGCAAATCCTCATCTCACTCCTCCTCCTTCTTCCTAATATTTACACGGGTCATCACCTCGTCTTCCGGGTACTTTTCCTATCTATATACATATTACTTGCTACTATTACGTAACCGATCAATCATCCATCCGTCTCTACGTGGATACTATGACTGCTTTAGGCCACTCAACTTTTCTTTTCTCAAGGTCCCCTTCTAGCAACCCTCATGTAACTCTTGCCTGGTTCATGTTTGATGAGAAAACTGATGCCTTTGGTGATGAGGGTTTGTTGTACCCTACCCAAAATTAATACCAATTAGTGAAGTTGCGCCATACCTAACCGTAAAATTGTCATGGGAGAATCTGAAACCCCATGTTTTTTCCCTATTTTTCATATGCGTTCTCTTTCTAATGAGACCATATGCTGTTGTTGTATACATGGTCACAGGTGTCTTCTCTCTCTCTCTCTCTCTCTCTCTCTCTCTCTCTCTCCCGTAACTTCCTTCCCCTCTCTCAAACACTGAACAGACGGTTTTCAGCTTGCGTAATATTTCTCTCGTTTCCGTGTCAAAAAATAAGGAGAAGGAGGATCAGATAGGTGTTATGACGTCACTCTTGTTTAGCACAGTCATGAATCTTAGCAACATGTGTAATTGATAGGTGATGCAAGGAGTTTAGCGACATATGGTCACTCTGCCCTTGAATTAGGGGTAAAGCTCACCTCTTTCTCTCCGCGACTCGCATCTTGCTTTGGCTTGAGAATCTCTTGCGATCCCGGAATTTTTAGAAGACCTGAAATTGTTTTTTTCTTAGATTTTCCTAAATTCTTTGACTTTTTAAACGATATTCTACGCATCATTTCCGTCCGCGCGTTGTTTGCTGATTTGCATAATAATGTGCGATTAGTAGTATATATGCCCCTCCCTCTCTTCATATAAACGACTTGTTGTCGTTGTCTTTTGTTTTTCCAGCACTGACTGTTTGCTCAGCTGTGGAGAAAGAGCCACACCTCTATCTGAGGGGCTCCTCTCGGAAATTTGAATTTTTCTGGCGCTTTTTGAATATTATGGTCAATTAGATTGAAGCTAACTCACCAATTTCGCGCTTCCCATTCTTAATCACTGACGGATGATGTCCGGCAATCTGATCCGAAAACCATTGATACTCGTCTGGAAGTCCTTCGTTGGACACTAGGCTCATTTCTATTTCTACCTGAAAACAGAAAATCCTTTTTCAACCATTCATCATTATGTCATATATATGCACATAGAGAGAGATCAGTCAGAAACATGTTATGAGAGGGTGTCGATCCCCATCCTCCTCCTCCAATCTCTCTGCAAAGAAGAGAGAGAAGGAAGCAGAGGATCGAGATGAGCATGTGTGAAATCGATCCGTGCACACATGTTCACCCAATTTCGGGGTCCAGGAGAGAGGGAAAGCGGAGTTTTTTGGGCCAAAAGGCTATAATTATTCTCTTGGAAATGTTGGGTACAGAAGGTGTTTACAGGGTCCGATATGATGAGGGGGTGACAGGAACATTTGAATTGAGATGAATTGATTTGAAAGAAGATTCGAAACTCTTTTAATAGAAGAGCAGGGCTTGAAAAATGAAGGAAAATCGATGGGACAATACGTAGAGTATAATTGCAGACAAGATAGACAATAGAGACAAAGAGGCGACTCTAATACAAGAGCAGGGGGCAACATCTTTGAACTTGTGTTTCGATTTTTGAGCGAAATGGGAGTTGAATTGTGATAACGGGAAACTACTATTGCAACATATATATTTATATGCGTACGCGCGCGTGGTGTGGGAGTTGTGTGTTTCCTGTTCTTCCTCTCGCTCTCAAAACATTTTTATAGATATTTTTCCTACCACCTTCCTTTTCGACAATCAACTGAAAACCCCTCCTGTCACAGATGTTTGACGATGTGTATGGGAAAAGTTTGTGGTGAAACAAGTGAAAATGGAGAACTAACAGATATGAAATCATTTCCGTGAACAAACAATACATATGCAATAGACCAAAAGTGAAAAAGAAAGAGAGAGAGAGAGTGAAATTCGTTTTTGGTCTATTTCTCACATGTTTTTTACTATATGTGTCATCACACAGATGTTATTAGCAATGTTTCGAAATCGACAGGGAAATTTGAAATTTCTGGTTGAACTGATATTCTAAAAAAAAAGATAGTACTTACGCGTGGGTAGATGGCTATTTTGGGGAAATAGAAAAGTTGGAAAACTTTAATTTCTAAAATTGACATGAACTTTCACGGGAAGTCGAGATTTAGGCTCCGCCCACTTTTCAAAAAAAATTTGTTACATCTCAGATTTTTACAAGCAGAACCAAAATTAAACATTTCTAAATTTCAAACAAAAATAGTTGAAAGTTTTGGGAAAGCCACATATTTTTCAGAAGAAAAAAGATTTAAGCTCCGCCCACTTTTGAGAAGAATTCAGAGCCAAAGTCTCTAGAGAAATCTTGTTGAAATCTCATCAGGCTAATGCTTTTCAAAGTTCACCTCCTCCCCCTTTCTAATTCCACCTGCATTCATCAATTCCTCTTTTCCTCCTCCTCCTGCCGTCTCTATCTATTCAGAAGCAGCCTGTCTTGACCCACTAATCCGCTATAAACACACATATCCCGGAATCTCGATCGCTAATTCTTTTATGATGTCCTCGTAGAAGGAGCATCAACAAAAAACAGGCGAAAACGGGGGGAGGGAAGGCGATAACTAATTACGCAATGATTACGAAAAGCAATTAAATTTAGGAGGAGGATGAGGAATAGGTATAGAAGAAGGCACGCTCTTCTTTTCTTGTGTAATCCCTCCGTTCTATATATTGGTTTTATTCATTGGTTCATGGAGGATTCAAAAGGTTCTCTATGAAAGGGAACCACCTGCTCCGGAAAAGGAGGGAGCGACCGTTTGTAGTAAACATTTCGCGTGATGTAGTTGCCTCGTTTAAACTAATTTGAAAAGCAGAAATGTTATAGGGGATTGGTGAATTTGCTTTATTAGAAATCTTTGTTTCAAAAAACAAAAGTTTCGAACATAGAAAAGAAAAAACGAAAAATTTGCAAAAGCACGCAAGGAAAAGTATTCGCAAAAGCGACGCACACAACGAGAGAGTACGGGTCTCCAATATGGAGAATGAGAGACGCAGACATGACGAAAGAGACAGAGAGTGGGAGAGAAGGACAACAAGTAAGAAGAAGAAAGAAGAAACAACGGAGACACGTTTTGGGTGGTGGTGGTTGGAAGAAGGGAACTACGAAACAATTTGGAACTACGAACTATGAGAGAGGGGTGTGGGAGACACTGGGAGGCATTTTCAAATGGGGATTCAGGTGGGATCATGGATGACTATGGTCTAGGGAAATTAGAATTGATACGAGTAGTTTTAGAGATTTGAAATGAGCACTCCTCTCATTTGTGTCGAAAGAATCTGCGGTTCCTCGGCGCTGGTGGCCGCTGTCAAGTCCTCGAACTGTGTGGAATCGTAGTTGACTCGGAACTGGTTTACATTGATATAAGTGTGATTGACCTCCGAATCACTCATACTTCCAGCTTCCTCGTTCGAGTCAGTGTGCGGTTCCGTGTGTGGTGGAGAGATTGAATAGGCTGAATCGGAGCCATTTGGTGTGGAGCTTCTCAATGGGGACGCCAGACGAGCACGTCGTCTCGTTGGCTTTGGCTCCTCGATTGGCATATCGACTGGATAGTATTTCAGACATTCGGAACTAGACGAAGCCATTTTCTGGGTCTCACGACGCTGACGACGACTCTTCCGGGTCTGTTGTCCGCATCTCGGTGTACCGTTCTTCCGTTGACATTCCTCGTTAAGATCGTTATGATAAGTCGGGTATCTGGAAGGTTTTTAATTATGCGTTGAAAGTAAAAAGGGGAAGAAGAAGGAGGCGACGGACCATATGATTCTAATTATAGAGCACCGGTTATGCCGCTCGTCTCTCGCGCAACTCTCTCTCTTTTCGACGATGACAGACAGGTTGGTACCGTATCGGGTTTCCCTCCCCCGAAGCAGCTTTCTCGCTTTACCGCAATTATATTATGGCGCAAGACGTGGCGGAGAGAATCTTGTTATGGTGGTCTTTTGGTAGTGGAAATTTGAGGCCCTATATAGGGACAACAACTGGCATTTTCTATAAAAATAGGAATCCTCGTGGATATTTCACTTGACACTCTTTTCAATAAAATGGCGTTTCTCTAATAGAAGTGCACTATTGTCATTGACTAGACACCTATGTGTAACCTACACGCCTTACCGCAAAACGGTTAACCGCAAACGAATCTTGCCTCACTCACACCTCCCTGTCTCTCTGAACAATAGAATTGTTTCTTTTTTATGGTGCCGCCGACGGCTCTTTTTAAGACAAAGACGTGAATATACGCGTTTCAGCTGCTCATTCTATCCCCTCTAACCCCTCATCCCTTTGAAGAATTTGCAAGAACAAAGGCGATTTCCCATAAGACGAATTCACACGCAGACACAGATCTGTCATAAAACTTACTTATTCTTAGCGGGCAACAGAACACCAGGCGGTGGTGAGGGCAATGGGAATGATTTGAGAGCGGTGGTTTGGCATCCGACGACGACTGGTGAAGCTGATGGCATCATTTGGGGTTTCATGCCACGAGAAAAAAGCCGGGCGAAGATGCTTCGACGGTTTGTCGACTTTTTCGAGCACCCCTGATGCATATTGTCGTCCGAAGACGTCGACGACTCTTTTGGCACCATCATCGACGCCCCCGTTTGGCATTCGACGGTGTTTTTAGTGGTGGTCGGTTTGGCACCAGCTGGACGGACTGGAGAATTGGTGGGCACCGAAACGAAATGGTGCTCGCCCATTTTATAGACGAAGCCGGTGGCGAGCAGCGAAGTGATCGTCTGGCGTACCTGCAAACGATGAGATGAGAGATGGGGGTGTAAATCAGTTTTAGAGTTGGTAGGGAGTTGTAAAAAATGGGAGGAAAGTGACTTGGCAGACAATGGAATTTCGTCTCTAATATAAGGGCATTTGGAATCGGAAGAATATCCCGCTAATCGTCTAGATGTTATCTCTGAACAGTGTCAATCGACCACCTAGTATACGTATCTCCTAGTATAAGGACCCTCATTTCCGGTAGACCCCTTCTTAAAAACTAACCATTTCAATTCCGGGTGGTGCCACGTGTGGACAATGGCGAGCCACGTATTGTCTGATTGCTTGTTCGGTTGCCGCATAACCATTGCGGTTCAACTGAGAAACCGCGTCACAAATGACGTCTCCGAGTGGGACAAAATGCATTTGTTCGACTTGTTGAATGGCTCCGAGATCGCCTGTAATTTAAGAACATGATCATCATCTGCTCTTGGAACGATTTTTCTCCTAATTTATCTCTCTTATTGCTGACGAGTGACTTTTTGGCAGAGGCATGTAGATAGGTGTGACAGGTGCATCCTATTAGTGAGGTCACAAAAAAGAGGGTGAAAGGTGTAGTAGAGAATGATGAGGTGGGTTACAAGAACAAAGATTGATGAGGATAGAAGAAAAAGATTGAATAGAGTTGTAAGCACCTCTCTCTAATTGAAGGGCATGATTACCTATGACTACTACTACAGTAACCTTCATTATGATACCTTCCTACTACTATTATCATATTAAAATAAAAGAAGCCATTTTCTAAAGTTTCTCTCCCAGCTATTCATAAGATAGTGTGACTCACCCAACGATGTGATTGTATAACCCATTGCCGGTTTCAAGATGCGTCTCGCCCATGCATCTTTGAGCACTGCCAATTGAGCAGGCGCCCCCGAGATGAATAGTGTGCCGGGGCGCATGAAGCCCATGTAGGTGATGGCACTGCAGGCAGAAGTTAGTTCTCTGGAAAGCAGAAAAATGAAATTCCAATATATTAGGTTATAGAAATCACTTACCGATTCCAGAACATTTGACGATTCTGTTCGAGAAAACTATCGAACACCTTTCGCCCATTCTTAGCTTTCGGTCCGTTGAGCACAACGGCGAGGTATGTCATTGTTGAATATAGTTGAATATATGTGTGATGAGAGGAGAGAACCTCGGTATATCGTGTTCCAAATAATAGTGAGTGAGTCCCACTCTCTTCGGTGTGGGCGGGATCTTGTTGGCGAGGAGGGTGGTGGGCTGGTGTCCTAGGGGGGTGGTGGTGGGCGGAGCCTATTGGGTGGCGGGTGAACGAGAGAAGACGGCTGTCAGGGTGGTATGGCGGGAAGTAAAGGAGGAAGAGTAGGTTGAATTTCTGGAAATGATAATGGAAGTTGAGAATTATGATGTGAAAAGAAGTTAAAGCAAAAATATAAGTTTAAATAGAGGGACCCCCTAATAGAAGGGCAGGAAAAACTTAAATCGTAAAACACAAAAACCAGTGTTATAATTAGCTTTGTTCGACATGAAAATCAGCATTTTTCATAAAAACGCCCAAAAAATGACCTCTAATATGTAGAAGAGCGAATTGGAAGCATAACCTGGCCATTGAGTCTCCGGTGACTCAGCCGATCTCATCCTTTACAAATCAATTTCTATACCTTTGTCCATCCAAAAAAACTAATTTAGCAACCCGAGCAGCTACCGTTCCTAGTTTCTACTTTTTTCTTGCCACGTCATTGTTTACTCCCTATTCAGGAGCAACCCCCCATAGTCCTGGGTGAGAGCAGGTAAACTATACGATTTCACCCTTTTGGGATCTAGTATGAGTCAAGTTGCTCTCTACGCTCTCCGCTCTACTTTTCAATTTGAAAAAGTAGAATATGGAGCAGGTGTCCATTATCTATCGTAATCCGCCACCCCGTTTACCTAATATTTATCTTCAAAGGTGTGCTGTCTCTCTCCGGAAGTGCCGACGGGCCCATATGGAGATTTACAACTTTGGTACGTATGTCCACACACACATAAATGGCCATATGTGTTTTGTGTATACACAAGTTATCAGTTACAATAATCAAGTTTACTTTTATACCGCACCGCCTTGAATGGTGTGGGCGAGAGACCATCTGCTTTTCGGCCTGGAACAGGTGGCTCTCATTCGTGAAATTAGAGACATTGCTAATATTGGGAAAATTGGTGTAAATGGAAAGTTGATTGACTTATTGTTTTGGAATTGATTGCAAAAAATTGGTTTTTGCTGAATTTTCAAAAAATGATTTTGGTCAAAAACTTTTGAAAACCTAGTTTTAGGCACTTAAAAATTGACTTAAAAATTTAGGAAAAAATTAAAAATGAAGTCATATTTTTTCTAAAAGTGCACCCGAGGGGGAGCGTGATTGAAAGGCGAGAAGTTGATGTCCTCACCTCTTCCCTCCCGGGGGCGCCACCAAAATGAGTGACGACCTTCGTACGAGAAAAAAGTTGACACGGGCGCCAAGAGAAACAAATGTGAACTACCTCTCTTCAGACACTTACCTCTTCTTTTGATAAGCATCTAATGGTGGCTGAATATACTCGGATTGAGAAATTCCGATTCTCCCCCCTTTTTCACCCACTTTCTCAGATTTACGATTGTCACAGGGTGGTAGAAGGAGATGGGTGAAGAAAGAGAGAGAAAAAGGTCTACCTTTTAAAAAAGCGAAAAACGAAAAATGGCGAGAGAGAGATAGAAAAGTCAATTTCGTATTATTTTGAAACACACACAACCTTTGCGACTCGCCTCCCCTATTTTTGACAAGTTAATTTACTCGCTTTGCGTGTCTGGGTGTGTGGCCCCCTATCCCTTTAGTCTAAGCAAAATGTCCATATTTTTGAATTATTACGCCCTCGACGGATGTGCACTTGTTTGAAAGGGAAAAGGGAAGGGAACATGTAACAGTTGTCTGTTCTGCTGTATTGCTCATACTCATAACCATGTGGTAAAAGAGTACGCAGATTTTTGAAATGTTTCGTCTACTACAGGAGGTCTGGGAAAATGGGCGAAATTAGGATTCACGTTTTTTATTTCACGTGAAAATTAAAAAATCAGTCACAGTGAGTCCGCGTGAAAATGCACGTGGCAACCGTAACCATTCACGTTTTTACGCCTAGTTGTGTATACACACACTTTTCCCGAGAAAAAAGTTAATCCCGAGTGCCCAGGTGCGCCCGTATAATTACGTGACACCATTTTGATGGATGAGGCCATGAACTTGAAAGTATCCAGTAGATACTTCAACCAATTCATCAATGTTGACTAAACTGTACATATATCTTTCGAAGAATACTAATACGTAGACATGGAAATTAGTGGCGATGATAAGGCGCTTGTTAGATTGATGGATAGGGGTGCTCTCAGCATAAATTGTTGGAGGGACAGTCCTAGAAAATCAAATTAAAACTGGAACTGGGAATAACGCTTCCTTGTGATTTTTAAATATAGGCTTTTCTCAACTACTGCATTTGCCAGAGCTAATATGGAGACTAAAAATGAGTCAGGTTTTTTTTCAAATAGCAGAGTTCTCGGATTACTGTATCATGCCTATCGCCCCGCCCATCGCCATCTGCTTCATTTACAGTGTAAGATGTTCCCCAAAAAAAAACGAAGAAGATAAAAGAATGAGCGGCAAATTGCGCCATAACCGTGTCAACATGGTCATCATCATATACACACACTTGCCATCAGGCACTCAATTAGAATGATATTGAGAAAGAGCGAATTGACGCAATCAGTAATACAAACACTCATCTCTGTTCGGTTTCCCTCTCTCTTTCATTGAGAAACGGTTCCAGATCTTGTAACGAGATTCCCCGAATAATTGCTCATCACAAGCGAGCGGCGTGTCTTTTGCTGAACAAGAGCGGTAAAAAAGAGAACAGGAAGTCGAGCAGTGGGGATGGAATAATTGGCGGGTGTGTGTAAGACAAGAGGAAGATGAAAGATGTTCTCGCGCACAGATTAGTCGTCTTGCCGACTAGCTATGACAGAAAGGGGACGTCTAGTGAAGGAATAAGAAAGACAGGGGAAGAAAAGTTTGAAGTTTGTGGGAGAGAGATTACTGTTTTTGACTTTAGAGTTAGATTGACGGTTCAAGAGGCTCTTCTTCTTCTTTGGGATGAGGGATATTCTTCATCCAGGCATATTACCAATTTCCTAAAAGAAAATGTGAGATACGTGGGAATCGGGTTTTCCTATAATACCAGATGTTTTAGAAAATTCTAGAATATAACATTTTTAAAGTCGAATTAATCCACGGGAGAATTTTCAAAACTTAAAATCGAGGTGTTAGGCCACGTGTCAGCAAATACAAAATTACCAATCCACGTGCCAACTTGTCACGCTTTTCTAGATAGTTTTGAAAAAAAAGTCCAGAGATCAACTGGAAATTCTGAAACTGACCCATGCCACGTGGCTTGGAACGTTTGAATTGGAAAAACACCTCTATTTAGACCCAAGATAAGAATCAGTTTTTTCACCTCTTCTCAAAAAAACAACCGCCGTCACCGCCTTTTAAAACCATCTCAACTGCCAACGAGCTAACAGTATTTGACAGTCAATTTAGACACCCCCTCCCGAAAAAACGCTTCTTCTACTCCCTCCTGCATCTAAGAGATTGCGGTGTGCAGATTGAAAGGCGTGAATGGAGATGCAAGTTGGCATCACCAATTACCTGCTGAGAGTGAAACGTTTGGAAACGGGAGGAGATTCGGGCGGCACGTTCAAATGACCCTGGAGAAGAACCGCCAATTAAGGTACTTTTGATGATGATGATGATGATGCACCATGCGTCCCCACGACGCAACTGGTAAACGTTTGGACACTTTTTTGAGGAAGACGTCGCCTATCAAAACAGTTATTGAGTAATTCGAGGTGATGGCAGGTAATTGGGTGATGCCCTTGTGATAGAGGATCGTGGAAGAAAAAAGAAAAAAAAAGAATACTATATACTGGGAGGGCTTGCTAACAAAATGATGGATGAAATGGAGAGGAAGTGGCGGAAGACGATTACAACTTCCGAACTACAACAAACTGATGACCCCAAGGGAGTGGGTGAGCAGTTAGTTTGGTCAAGTTGTTGACAGCTTTTGAGGGATTACGTTTTCAGAGAGAAGACGCTTTTTTTGGACTCTTAAACCTTATTCAAACAAGTTTCTTTTTCCGTTTTCCGAACAATTCGACGCAATTGAGTCGGAACACTTTGCTACAGTAATCCCTAGAAGTGTGATAATCCACTCTGAATACTTGATTATGCAATGAATCATCAGAGAAGAGTATGAAAAAATGAATCGACACTAAACGGGTCAAGATACTTGATCACAAGAGACACAATGTGTGCATCAGAATGTGGGTCTCCTCTTCCATCAGAATTCTTTTTCTACAAAATAGACAAGAGGGGCCACTTGAATCATTTGTTTCCGGTTAATGGGCATATTTATTGTAGAAGAAAGAGTAGATAAAAGAGCAGCAGAAGGAGAAAAAACTAAAGAGCGTTTAAAATCGACGTTGGCTGGTGAAAAGACGACAAAATGAGACAAAACGAGAGGGGTGGTCTTCTGAGAAGAAGAAGATGGCGACGGTTAGCGCCATGTGTTTGACGGTCTAGACGGTCTTTTGGCAAAGAGGGGAGCGATATAGGTGAGATTAAAGGGTTACGAGACGGACGACAAACGGTTTCAGAGAGAGAGAGAAAGGTTTTTTGAAAATTGTAAAGGTTGAAAGATCAAACGATTCAAATAGTTGCATTTCATTGAGTTTCAGGGAATCCGCGTTTTTTAGCTGATATGCATATTCAAAACTGAATTGTGATTTGGGAATGAGAATTCCACAACAATTCCGAAAAATCTACGTTGCAATTTTTAGAATTTTTGAAATCCACGTGGATGAATTTTTGGTTTTTCTTCATTCACGTGAACTTTCACGTTTTATTAGTGAATCTTTATTCCTTGAAACACGTGGCTCTCTGTTTTTCACGTCTGTACTTTCCACGTGGATGATGCTTTTTCATACAGGATCTGACGCTTTTAATATTTTCTGACACCTGTTTCGATGACTCAACTTTTTTCTCCTCGTCCTTTTTGTTCCCGGAAAGGTCTCTGAATGCTTTGTTTCTGCTAATTGCGAGAACAAGAAAATACATTGTATAGAGGACCTTGGAGACGAAAACGTGAAGTAGGCCTTGAAATGCCTCGATTTTTGTTGCTTCTCCATTTTTAGCAAAAGAGAACAGGGATGTCGTTCCAAGTTTGACTTTTTGCCAAAATCAACTGAATTCAAAAACATTTGAATTTTGGAACAAAGGGAACGTTTGTGTCCTTTTCAACACCATTTCTAGTCCATTACATTTAAATGTAATGAGATGGAGATACTGGGTGACGATTTCTGTGTGTGTGTATGTATGAAGAAGGAAAATAAAGAAAACAGAGAGGAGATTGAATCAGGAGAGGTGTTAACGGATGTTGGATAATCCCCTCTTCTTGCCCCTGTTTGTACAGATGACATCTTTCGCACGTCTGGAGCCCGGGGGGAGCAAGAGCAAGATGAAAATAGTTTCGGGGAAGGATACGGTTAGCAATTGGAGAAGTAGTATCAAGAAAAATTAAGAATTGGTATGGAAAAGGTCCAATGGAAATAGACTGTATTTTAGTTCCAGTCTAGAGACATCATTCCACGTGGCATGACCCAAAACGACCGCACACCTGCACAGAAATACTCTACATTTTTGCTTCCGTCTCTTCGCCCTGTACACCCAATTCGACATTTTTTGACTGTAATTGTTACATGCAGGTGTTCAGATGATGACAGTTACAGTTGATACTCTGAACTATAATTGCTCAGCTATATTAGAAAATTGTATATTGAAGACGAGGGGTTTTTTAGACTCTGGACTCCATTTCAATTCTAAAGAAGACCTCAGTTTTTGAATTCAAATCTTCTCTTCTCTCCGTTCCATTGTTCCGCTGCTCCACTATTTGTTCATCTTTGTGCCGGGGAGTACAAGGATGGGAGACGACACCCGAAGAGGTGATATCATCCAGGTGATGAGTGACGACCAGAAAGGTTAGTCAACTCTTTGGACAAGGTGGTTTTAGACCGCCTTTTTGAATTCGAATTTGAATTCGAATGTGGATGGAACTAAAAGGACCTGATGGAAGTTTAGAAGGGACAAGATGATTTTGAGATCGAAATAAAATTTTATTGAAGGGTGGGGGATGATCTTGAATATGACACCTGAAAAAGTGCGTTGTTGAATTATAAGCCTACCCTAAATTTTTGGGCTTAGTTTTTGGGATTTCCGATTTTTCATTACAAATCTGAAAACAGATTCTGTTTCAACACAGAAAGTTACATAACATTTTGGAGATCTTATCTTAAAAATGAGGTTCATAGCAGCTTAAAACACCCAAAATTTCATATTTCTGTAGGCCACTGAACAGTAAATTTCTTTCCCAAATTCGCAAAGTTTATTACCAACCAAACGCGTTTACGATACCACGTTTTCTTCCCAAATTTCATTGCCTATCAACTCCCGAAGTAGTCAGGCAGCTCGATAAACAATGGGACAAGGAGCCCTGGGTAGCCCAAGTGGACACTTTGGACTATAAATTGTGAGACACAAAGTCATTTTAACGACTGCATTAAGCATCTGAAAAGAAGTTTTTGGAGGAGCAAAGTCAGCCCAAATGCCCTCGTATCGGAAAACGTTTTCTGGGGAATTTCGAATATGTTAACCTTTTATGTCTTTGTGTGTGTTCAAATATCACACACATACACAACACATTCCATTTTAATTTTGTCTCAGATAACATCTTCTTCAGCACTATTTCTCAAGAACACATGACCTCGGAAAATTTGTCTTGATTTCCAATTGGCGTCTTTCCTTTGCATTGCGCCCACTATTTCGCCAGGTTCCCATATTGAGATAAGTATCGGGAGCGAGAGAAGAGGAACGATAAGCGAATGGAACACACAATTTGGTTGAGGTGTTATTTATTATAGTATGCATCTTTCACGAGGTATTAGTCCAAACTGACCCCCCTGGTAAACTTGTCTTTTGGGAATTCACACTTGTGACGAGGGGTGCTAACTCAATGATTCTGGAAAGGTAACAAAAATGATGGGAACGAAGGAGACGTGCTTGAGAGAATCTGATACCGGTGGGATTTGATATTCACACTTGTTGTTCGAACTAGTGCTAAAACTGAGCTGACCCGGTTGGGGACGGGTCGCCATCCGTTGTGGGATTTTTGGATGCATGGGAGCGGAACATGTTGAGAAGAAGACTGTGATGCGTATGCTGGGTATGAGGGAATTCTAACTGTAAGGAGGGGGGGTCCCAGGTCATATAGATTTGAGTCATCGATTTGAAATATTTTAAAGAAGAAGGAAACACATGACACTTCACCTACAGTAGTCGAAGATGCTTTTTTCTATATTCGTGATGTTTATTACCAACCAAACGAATTTACAATACCACTTTTTCTTCCCAAAGTGTATTGCCCATCAACTCCCGAAGTAGTCAGGCAGCTCGATAAACAGTGAGACAAGAAGCCCTGGGTAGCCCAAGTGGACACTTTTGACCATAACTTGTGAGACACAAAATCCTTTTTAACGACTCCATTATTTATTTGAAAAGAGACTTCTGGAGACAAATCTGAGTTTTCAAAGGCCTCTAAACTAGAGGAAACGATCCCTTAAGTTGCTAAAACAGTCATTCTTGAGAAACCTAAGAACAAACGATTTAGTTTTACTATTAGGAGAAACCCAAGCAGAAGTAATTCACTTTTGAACCTCTTAAAGGATTATAATTCATTTGTCCATTTGAAGGTTTCATCCAATTGTCGAAAACTTTTAGCAGGTGTACATACACATTTGTTTTCTTCCATTCTATTGACATTCCATTCGGAGGATTATTGACAGCCCTGTTGTATTGGACAACTGATTATGTGCTTCTTCTCCTCATCCCACTTCAAATCGAACAATGCCTGGGGGCCTGTCTCTCCGCGCATAGCGTGCTCTTTTGTGCAATTAGGCTCACGCGCTTCCTGAACAGGTGCATAAACACAATGATGATCAGGAAATTTGTCCTCTTCTTTTAGAAGGGCACATGACGTAAGATTTAATATCAAAGGGAATCGTCTTTTTACACGGTTTCAGATTCTTGTAGCTCTAAGGGTTATGGCGCAATTATACTAATTGGTATTAATTTTTTGGGAGGTACAACACGAGAGAGCATCGTTTTTCATGTTGCATGTTAATCATGGACTCCAGAGGTTATGGTATCGGATTCTATCCCAATAGTTTACGCTCATAGCTTGTCGAGTAGCTGCATTTTCTCGAAAAAGTTGAGTGGGTAATGATACTTGGTAAGTTGAAAGAATACTGTATCCACAAGGAGGAGGAAAGAAGATATGATTGATTGGTGACGTAATAGAAGCAAGGATATGTATGGGATAAGAGGGAAATAGGTGATGACCCGAGTAAATATTGAAGGAAACGGGGAAAGGGTTACATAATGCTTTTGCCCGGGGTGCCATTTTAATAGAGATATTTTTCATTTGTGAAAAATGTTCTGATTATTTTGGTATTCTTAGATTTAGTCATATGAATGCGCAACAAGCTGATGAACCACTGTAATGACACATGTCAATCACTGAATTACATAATACATGTTACTCATCCGGAAATTATAATCTGACCTTGATACTTTTTCTTCGAAAGAGGTGCTCTTCAATTAGAGTTCGCATGATTGCATTCTTTTTCGTTTATCAGTGTAATCCTTGGTCTGTATAGCCGAACGTGGAGTTTGTATGTGTTTCGAAATGTCGATTTCATAATACGTCTCTCTCATACACACTATTTTCGACATCTCACACACCTATTGACCGAGAAAAATCTTTCTCGTCAACACCCTTGACATTTCGATCATAGTCATCCCCGTCATTTTAAGACGCGGTTTAGCAGTATACATCATTTTTGGATTGATAAGAACTGATAAGAATTGACTACAAAAAGGCCCGTCCGACGAGTTGAAACTTCAGCAGAGACTGCTAATCGAAAGTTCTTGTGTGAACAGCTGTTTTGAAATGCCTATTGCAAAGGTGTTCTGTAAGTTTTGTGTATTGGTTTTGATTGATTAGTGTTGTATGGTGAAATTTCAGTCGGAATGTCGTTGAAAAGAGGTGAAGGAGAGCAGCCACAGGCGGTGGCGGTGGCGGAGAATAAGAAGGAAGACGTTGTGTTGGGTATGATGGCTTTGAGTTTTGAAATACTGAAGGGATTGAATTTAGAATCGGAAGACGTGCGCCCGGGTCAACGTCGTCGAGGTAGACGACATGCCGCAGGGGGAAAGATGAGATTGCGCGGAAAACTCGGGGGACGCAAGATTCGTCGTTCTCCTGAAGAAGCGGAGAAGAAGGCTGCTGAGAGACAGGTCAGAAAGCTGGAAAGAGCGCAACTGGCGTTGGCTAAGAAGCTGAGTCGTGCTGAGTTGAGAAAGACTCGTCGTGGCGATGAGAGAAGTCGTTCGGTGGAGTCGACGCGTAGTCGCAAGGTCTCCAAGAGCCGCTCGGAGTCGCCACGTCGTGTCAAGAAGAGCCGTTCGGAATCTGGAAAGCCTGACAGATCACCACGACGTTTCAAGAAGAACCGTTCGGAGTCTCGCTCCAGAAAGGAAAAGGCGCCGGGATTCATCCGTAAGCGTCGTGAATCCAAGAGAGTTCGTTCGGAGAGCAAAGAGGCTCGGAAATTGGAGAGAGCCGAAAAGAAGCTTGCCAGGGAACAAGCTCGCGAGGAGAAACGTGCGGCCAAAGCAGTTGCCGAAATCCACGTCACTGGAGTCTTCGAAGAGCCGAAAACCAAAAAGCGATCGTCCAAACCGAAGAATCCGTACCGCGAGAAGATCCGCTACGGAAAGCTGGTTCACGCGCCGGCTGCGTTCAAGTCGATGAGACGCGCTGTCCAACGTCGTTGATTTGACTTTTGGATTTTACTGGAACTTCCGAATCTGTTGTTTGGAAATGGAGACATCACACTGATTGATATGTTTTGAGGATTTGAATTGATAATATTGTGGATTTGTATGTGTTGTCGTCTCGAATTTCAATTTTCTGGAAGTTTCTGATTGTGTTAATAAAAAATTGTGTTGAAATGTTGTGTTTTCCGATTTTCAGATAGTATTTTCAGGCGCTTCTTTAGTTGACTAACAGAAGAAAAAACAATTTTCTAATCTACTATTTATTTACAAATGGGAGTAATGAGGAATGTATGGTACAATGTGTCATGGGGCATGCTGATAGAGAATTAAAATAAAACGAAATTGAGAGAAATAGTTTGGATGAAGATGATTTAAATACAGTGAAGCGAAGGAAAGACATTGGAGGTAGTTTTGGACTCTTTTTTTTTTTGGGTTTTTTGGTTTTTTGATTTTTTCTTTAATTTTTTCATGTTAGGAGGTAAAAAATAAGTGGGGTAGTAATAAGTGAAATGGAGAGTAAGTCATACATCTAAATTTTTTCAATAGCAGAATAGGGAATTTTTTTTTGAATTTTTCATAGTTTTAAAATTTTTTTTTGGATTGTTTTGGTTATTTAAATGAGTATTTGTGAATCGGTGATTCTGCTAGAGTCTATATAGAGTAGTGAAAAATACAATATAAAAGAGTACGAATGAATAAAACACTGAATTAGTTTATAATTCTTTCTTATCTTCTGCCAGCGTCTCGTTGATCTCCTCTTTCTTCTTCAGCTCTTGATCTTCTCTTTCTTTAACTCTAACACGCATTTTGTTAAGCATATTATGAAAGTATGCTTCCGCCACAGTCATCTGTTGTCCTCCTTCCTGTTTCATACACATTTTTTCCTGATCTTCCTTGCTCATCACTGTATGCGTCATTGTGGAAACTGTATTGCGTCTGTGGCTGTCTTCTGTGTGTTCCGGAACCTCGGGGAGCGTGTTCCGGCGTTCACATGGCTTTTCTCCGGAATCTTTGAAGGCGGCTTCTAGAATCTTTGGAGGCGGAAGGACGGATGAGTCCGGAACAGAAAGTGGCACCGGCAGTTTCACTTTGTAAATTTCCATCTGAGTTTTGACCTTATCGAAAATTTTGAATTCGGGGTTTTTCTCGAGAAACGTGTTGTCGTAGTGTTTAGCGAGGTTCTCGGCGGTACGGCGCATTGTGTAGACCTTGATTCGCAGTGTGTGGATATTCGGACAAATCGGCTCCTCCTCTTCTTTTGTGCCAGATTGCGGCATTTTGGCCTCCAACTCACTGATATTCTCAGCAGACTTCATTCTTTTCTGTAGATCAGTCAGTCTTAATTTGATAGTTTCGAGGTCTTTGTATCCGGGACGAGAGAGATCTTTTCTGGCTATGACGTGTTCATCAATACGGTATTTGGAGAGACGGAAGAAGTCTTCGAACAAGCGAGAGATGTAGTTAACCGATTGGTCGAGCATCTGAAAGAACCAATTGTACTTTTTGCGACTAACCAAAATCTCAAAACTAACCCTGACGTTCTTCTCTGGATACACGTTACGCATGAAATCCTTGTACATTTCGTCAAAGAACATGCACAATTTCCACGTGTTTCTCAGAATCTTTTCGATGGCGTCGCAATAGTCCACGGAAACCTCACCGAACTTTCCGTATTCGACCTCGTGTTCCCCGCCACTTAGCTGAAAGATTCCGGATAACTCAAACAATCAGTCTTGATGACATACCTGAACCAACTCTTTTCCGCCTTTACGCTTTGCATTACGCTCGGCAAACGGCACCTCCACCTTATTATCCTTCATCTTTTGAACCTCTTCGGGTGTCGGATCAAAATTAACGATGGGCTTCATGTTCTCGTAGATCGGAACCTGCCACGCGGTATGCATTTCGGGAAACGAAATAATGCATCCCATTTTTGACGACGGTGAATCAGATGAGTACGTTACGAAGTTGAAGTTGTATAGTGAGCTGACGTCGGTAGAAGATTCGAGATGTGTAGCGGTAGTAGTCAACAAGCTGACAGTTCTGAGAATCGCGCATCTTCTGAAAATTCCTAATTGGACAAAAACAGTACGCGCATCAAAACAAGAGCCCGACTATACGAAAATGCTGACTTCTGAATAGAAATTACAGCAGATTGTGACTGGCAGTGCCAGGTTGGCTCGAAAAACAACGACATAGGGCCCTGAAAACTGTAAACAACTCGGGACCTTATTCTTCAAAATATGATACGGTTGAAGATCGTGAATAGTATTAGCATATCGTGCCTGGTAGTGCTAGACTGGCACTGCAAGTCACAAAAAATCGTATAGTAGACTACTACTATTAGTAGTAATAATCGAAAGGAGGACTGTAAACATCTGAAAATCTGAAATTCATCGAAAGATGACGCATTTTGAAGTTACGAAAATCGTATAGTAGCATGATATGGTAGATCATCCTGGGGATCTGAATTCGGGAACCTATGAAACTTCCAGAGTCACTCTCGCAGTTAAGAAGTAAACATGACAGCAGATAACAAGATATTGAGTTAAGTTCTACGGTTTCAGAATCTGAAGTCGGCATATCACTGATTAGGTGATAAGAAGATAACCTCGTTGAATCACGTCGTCAGTTTTACTGATTAGCTGATAAAGTGATAAGAAATATCAGTACAGTATCACTACACCCGGATACTCGATTTTACCATTTCACTGATATGGAAGTGATAAGTGATAATGTGATAAGTCAGAGTTTACATATATCCAATCAGTTCCCAGTTTGATCAATGCAAAGTCTTCTTTTGATAAAATGATGAAAAAGATAAGTTATCGAGAAGCTATCGATCCTGAACCTTCATCTTGGAAGATGATAAACTTTTGATGATTCTATATATTTTTTTTCATCATAATCATTATAAGCTCAAACGTCTCGATCCTTGTCAAAAAGCTGCTGACACTAGATTTCGTTCCAAAGTCGTATCTTGATAGTTTTTCATTTTATATCAGAACGCAGTTCTATTCTATCATTCATTTGGTTAACACATTCGAATCGGAAGGAAGGATATAATGCAGTGGATAATATAACAGCTATTCTACTTGGATACAATCAATTAATAATCACGATTCGAATTTATCAGTGGCTCAATTGAGTCCGAACTTCTCCTTCTCCTCCTCGGTGAGACCCTCATCAGTTCCTCTTTGCGGGAGACGAGGCTTCGCAAACGAAGCGTAGAAGTGTGCGATCAGCTCGTCGGCGCTCGTTTGCATCTTGACAAGAATCGCGAATCCGTTCTCGAATCTATGTTTGAGTGGTTCCTCAGAGATCTTGTCGAGATTTCTTTTGAACGCGCGAACATGTGACTCTCCAATCACTGCCACATCCTTACGATGTTGAACCTGGTCGTCAACGCGATAGGCTGAGTTGCAGAAGAAGTCACGGTAGACTTTGAGAAGTGCGTCATTCGACATGTTGCAGCGCTGAAAACAGAATTGAAAATGTGTTGGATAGTTCTGCGGTTTTACCATGAGCTCGTTGACAATCGGTTGTCCTCCGTTGTGAGCTTTGACGAGCATTGCGTAGTCAGCCTTCACAGCGGTAGTCGTTGCGCTGATGAAGTTGATCGACTTGTTGTACGTAAAGAACGGGTACTCGTCGGTCTCCAAGATTGGAATGCGACCAGCTGGAGTCTGGAATTGGAAAAGTATAGATGATGTCATTAAACTCCAAGACACTTACGCTGTAAATCGAGTAGTATTGGGACGGCGAACGTGGAAGAATGGAGGCGCGAATCTCGTCCATCTCGCGCATAGTCTCCTCCTCAGACTTTCCGAAGCAGCAGCGGAGCATTTTTCGAATTCGAAATGAGATTGAAAAGAAGAATGAAGACTTTATATGGGGGGATGAATGAAGAGAGGGTGGAGCCAGCGCTTGTCGATTGGGCTGTTATTGGTCGAGAGGTTCCAGCGGAGAGGAAGAGACTTGAGAATGGGGAAAAGGGGGATCTAGAGAAAAGATATCAAAAGTTAGGTATAGCTGATGAGCTATTTCTAATCGACTCTGATAGTCTATCAGTACCAGTTGTTTTTTTTTTCATTCGTACATTCTGAATTTAGAAACACTGATTGTTAACAGGATTCTTTATTAATTGAATTGCCTTGAAGAGTAAATGGAAATCAAGAGAAAATCAGTCGAAGTGAATCTAAAGAGTTGATTAACGAGAGTTCACTGGAGATTAAATGAAAAAAATTATAAGAAAAGTCAATTATTGAGGGTATACTCCTTGATGTACTTAAGAGCGTCGAACTGATCCTTGATGTAGCCGGCGATAGCATTCAAACTCATCTTCTCCGGACGGAATTCAGCGTTGCGGAGCTCGTAGAGTACCGCCTGGAAGCCCATCCACTGATTCACAGTGAGATCTGCGGCGTCTTGCAACTTGGCATCGCAGCACGATGTACGATCGAGTCGGTTGTTGCGGAAGAAGGTGCGCCACTCGGCAGTCACAGTGAGGATGTGATGGTCCATGGCCTGGAAGAAGATTGTTTAGTGGAAGACCTTTTGACTTGCTGATTTACCTTAAAAGCTCTTCCGAAGTTCTTGCTATCTCGGGTCTTTGAGTAGTGAAGATCGGTGTACATGAACTGGAACTTCTTGATCTCTCTCTGAAGCTCGATGAAAGTTCCCTTGCACGAGATCCAGACAGTGGCGTCGCTGGACAGAAGTTTTCTCTGAATCACGTCATATAAATTACTGAAAGTCTTTCGGCAACTTACGTGGGACAGTCCACGACAGAACTTTTCGTATTCTTCGTGCCAGTGGAGGCCGTTGAAACCGAGGATGAACGAGAAAAAGTCGATGAGAGATTCGAACATTTCGGACGGTCGAAATGAAAGAGGAACCGAATGAGAATGAAACTCTCGACTGTGAAGAGTGAGAAAAGTCTCTTGGGAGGAGAGCTCTGTGATTGGTCACTGTACGATTTTCGAGAGAAATGAGATGATTGAATAATTGGTTGTACGGTACGGCACTCCGTCAAAATAAGAAGCATTTCGTCAAAACAATACTCGTAGAATTTCGTATAGAATTTTCGAGAATGCCGGGTAGTGACTGGCACCGAGCAGTACTGACTGGCACCGATTAGAGCAAAAAGAATCGTATAGTCAGTAGAAAAGATGAGGAGCTGGGACTGTTGGGAGGTGGCCGGCATCGATTAAAGCTAGAATCGTATAGTCATTTAAAAATTTGTGGATCTGTGTATTTGAGAAAAGACCGAGCTTTATGGTTTCTATGGAATAAAAGACTTCCATGATTCGAAGTTCAAAACAGTTTTCTTAGAATTGTGAACTGGTTTATTTTCAAAGTTTCCAATTTTAAAAAACGCAAGGATTATTCAGCATCTTCTTGAAGAGCATCCGGCTCCGGATTCCGAACTCTTGTCTCCTCTCGTTCATTGAGAATTCTCAGTGCTTCCTCCTGATCACGAATGAATCCGTCAATGATGCACAACGCCTCCACCCTAGTCGCAGGTGTCGTACTTTTCAGCTGCTGGACGGATGCGAGGAAGAAACGCCAACGGTTGTAGGAGAGATCGGCCAGACGGTTCATCTCGTTGTTGGGCATGCGAATCGGATCATAGCCGTTTTGGTAGAAATAGGTACGCCATTCGGCGATCAAATTCATAACCAGCATTTCAAGGATCTGGAATTTCAGTTTTCGAAGTTTTCATCTTGGTTACGGTACCTCGTAAGCCGGCTCCATCGCGATTCCTCTTCTCAAAAGCCCTCGAATCGGGTTCATCCCATTTAAAAGTGATCCAACTTGATCACGAAGCTGCTCAATAGTTCCTGCACAATTGACGAATTTCCCCGGCTCCGCAAACGACATTTTCTTCTGAAACTTTATATTTAACCTCAATTAGAAGGGCACAACACTTACGTAACCGGTTCCCTCATAATAGCCGAAATAGTCGTCGATCCAGGCGCGTGTTTCTCCCCAAGCGAAGTAGCGTCCAAGCCAGAGAAGAATAAGACCGATCATCGTCAGATGACTGTATTCAGAATGTTGTGCATCTGACATGACGAGCGGACTTCGTGGGTAAGAAGTGGGCGGAGTCTCGGAACTATCTGAGAAAAGGGAACGACAACAATGGACTACTAATAGATTCTAAATAGAATGGGGAACAAAGAAAGCGTTCTTTTATTAGAGGTTGATTATCCTGCCACGTGGATTATATCAGGAAGAAGTAATCGAATTCTGGAATTGATTAATCTGAAATTACTGGACGGTTTTCATGTTTCTGTCTGTAAAATTCTACGAGAAACCACTTTGCAATGTTTCTTCCGCATTTATATTTTCTAATCCCCGTGCCTTTCCAATTAGTCAACCACTCAACTCATAATTTACAGTTTCATTGTTCAAATGAGAACTCTACATACTTATTGGTGAGAAAAGAGAGAAGAATAAATTCAGAGAAACCACACATTAAATTAAAAGTCATTTGAGAATCGGAAAGTTGGGTCAAAACACGATAAAATTGGCATTTGAAACGGTGAAGAAGCAAATTTAATCCTTCTTCTTGTCTCCCTTAGAGTCGTTGGAGGCGAGAAGATCGGAGACACGGTCGAACTCGCGTTGAAGTCCTTCGGATTGCTTCTTGAGAGTGTCGCGATCAGTGTTAGCGGATTTCAGCTCGGCTCTCAACTTCTCGATTTGCTTGTTGAGTCCGGAAACTTCCTCGCTGGTTTCAGTCTGAAAATCAACGTATTAAATGAATAGAAAATTTCAAGATTCACTCACGGCATTCATCAAAGTTCTGGCGGTCTTGGAAGCGTTCTCAGCTTGACGCATGGCAGCCTCTCCGGCGGCTTCGAGTTGAGCGGCGCGGCTCAACAGAGTCATAATACGTTGAATGACCATGAAGAGGAGAAGCGAGAATCCGGAGATGTAGAGGTTTCTCTGAGCACGGAAAAGACGCATGTGGTGGGTGGCATCAGATTCGGCGGTGCGTTGCAATTTGTCCTCGAGTCCGTTGTACTTCATAGTTTCACGGCAACCGTCGGCGAAAAGGATGAAGAGCACAAAACCGAACGCCCACGAATAGATTTGCGCATGTTTTGAGAGAGCGGTGAAGAGACGTGATTTGAATAGCTTGCTCCACCTGAAATCAATATTCTCGTGATCGGAAAAGCATTGGAATTGAGAAAGCACTTACAAAGTTGGTCTGATCCACGGAAGAAGGAGGATAAAAGTAGCGGCGATTTCCGCATAAAGCACGCCGGCCACGATAGTCCACTGGAGAGTCATCTGCAACATTTTAAATTAATTCTGAAATGAATACGGCCAAACAAAGCGCGGGAGAGTTCAGTTTTTAGACGAGTGATAAGCAAGAAAAAAGACAGGCGTGCAATAAACAACTGCGACATTGATCGGGAGGACGACGAGAAAGTCGAAGGAATTGAGGAGGAGGAAAAGAGTTAGAGAGTAACAACAAAATAAGAGAACAAGGCACCAAAAAGCATGGAAACATCATGATTATTACCAAATAGAATCGGTTTTGTTACCAATAACAACGAAAATATCGCTTTCGGCGGGAAAATGTGGCTTTCGCGGGCTTTTAAGCTCCCGAATTCAAGCCACGTCGACTTTGAACAACGTGTTCTTTCATGAGATGGAAATAAGCAAATTGCGAAATTCTAGAACATAAACGGGCGGAGTGTATAGGTATTGAGACGGAGACTCAATGACTAAACAATATGCGAGAGAGCAGAGACGTAGGCGAGAAAAGAAACTTTGTCATGGTGATGACGTGGCATTCAAAAACATGAGAACGAAGAAGGCAACGTTGGCCTTGACACCATTTTGAAAAAGAAATAAGACAAGAGAAAAATCGGCTAGTGACCGTTTGAAAGGAATAAATTTATCTGAAAAAACAGTCAAAGGAAATTCGACGAATTTATTGAAGACGTCGTGAGAACTCACAATAATCAGGGAAAACTGTATAGAAGAGAAAAAGTATATTCGATGGCGGAGGATAGATAAAGCGCCAGAGAAACAACTGGAGAATTTGCTGGTTTCAAAGTCGGAAGAACAAATGTGAATTTTTGATTCTGAAAACGAAGTCCAGTTCATAAGCATTAAAACATAGATTTGGATGTGAAGGAAAAGGGTGCGATGGAAAGAAAAGAAGTAAAAACATTACGAGACCACAGGAGAAACAAACGACGAATTCGAGAATGGTGAAGGGTAGATTCGAGTACCGGGGAGATGGCTTGAGTAAAAAGCATACTTATTACAAAAAGTCAAAGGGTTCGGGAAAAAGCTTTGTTTATGCGATTCGTACAATGTTTGCTGGGAGAAGGCTTTAAATTAAGGCGCTGGAAAAGGGGGATAATAAACAAGAAATGGAGAAATTGAAATTGATGTGATTATTGATTTTTCGAAAATCGTTGGTTCCCATTCTGAGGGCGAAGATGGTGCTTAAGCTTCTGAAAATTGAACGATTAGGAAACGATGATTACCAGGATTGAACTTACGGGCATAGGAAAGAGTCCATTGCTTCGCGGTCTTGATCGCTTCAGCTTCGTTGGTTTTCCATTGTTCAGCGACATCGGTGGCGAGTGGATCTTCTGGATTTGGAGCGGAAAGAAGAGCTTGAATTGATAAAAGCACCGTGCGAATTTGTAGGGCTGGCGACCACTTATCTGAAAAATACGTGAAGCGGTAAACAAGCCACTACTCGTCATTTAATAATACCTTTGAGAATATCAAGGCAAATTCTGCCGAGCTTGTCAATATTTGGATGATAAATTTTGGTCATGAACCGAACTTTCGGTGCGGCCATCGGATACTCTTCTGGCAAGAACAACTCGAGTTTGAAGCAACCTCCGGCGAACGGCGAATCATCTGGTCCGGCTATCATGACGTGGAAGTATCTGGCGTTACTCTCGTCTGGATTTGCCGAAATTCCTGGTACTGGATCAGCGAGAAGCCGCTGAGTTTCTTTGATAATTCGTCTTGGAAGCTGTGCAGCCATCCTGTAAGTGAGAAACTAGTTAATAATCGATAAGCAAAAAGACATTTGAAACATTGGAAGGAAACGATGACGCACGAAAGGAAATCGCGGCGGGACGCGAAGAGAAAGCGGCATGCATAACAGCGGGAAATTGAAAAGTAAGTTATTTGGTCTGAAAACCTTTCTAGAAGAAATATCTCTCATCGTCTCTCACACTTTGTGACGTTTTCTACGTATATCACTTATGATTCAGTTTTGATCATTTCTAGTTATAAGTTCACCTGAAAGAGGAAGAAAAGGAAATTTGAAAAAAGTACAAAAGCGGAACATCACCGGATAGACATATAGGGCTGAAATCGATTTTCCGGAAATTGATTAATATTATTAAAAGCTTCATTTGACCAGACAGACCAGTGAGAAGGGAAGCGGTAAAACCGACCAGTTCCATTGAAAAATGATGAAACAAGAAAGGAAAAATAAATTATTAACAAGTATAGATGAATTCAATCTTCTCTTTCGAGTGAATACAAAAAAACTAGAATCACAGCTCGTCTTTGACGTATTTCGGCTTGAGCTCTTCGATCCGCTTGATGAACTCGGTCTTCTCGGTGCATCCCTTGCATGACTCTCCCCACTCGCCAAGGATGTTTTTGAGTTCTTTGACGCGCATCTTTTTCAAATCAATGGTCTTCCAGTCGAGTGGTTTGTCTACAAAATTGGTTCGTTGTTTTTCTGCCCCCTTTCTTAAACTACGAAAGTATGGGGAGTGACATTTTTTGTGTGTCTGTGTGTCCGTCTGTCCACACCTGTTGCTCGGCTCCCACTTGACCGATATTTATAATTTTTGGACCAAAAGATAGGATATGGTGGCCGCATGATGCCCATCTTTTTAGATTTTAAAAATTTAAACAACGGAATTTTTTACGGTCATTTAAGTGCATTTTCAGCACTAATTTATACTTTCCCAGGAGCATATACTTTCCCAGGAGCAAAGTGGTCGTCTGTCTCTCTCCAAAATGTTCTCTTGGGAAATGATGACAAATCATACTACACACTAACAATTCTTCGAGTTCAGATCTGTATTTTGGGACAATGTTTAGTTCATAATTAAAGTGATTTGAATACAAAAAGCTCAACACGCGGAACGCGTCTGGCCTGGCCGCCGGAACGAGCGGAGCGAGTGATGGCGGCCAGGCTAGTCGAAGTCACAAAAAAACGAATAATTGGTAATGGACTTTGTTGCGAAATCAACAACTCACCGTATTTCAGCTCGCAAATTTGAGCATCCTTGTTTTTCAGTTTGTCCACGCAGACTTTTTCGGTTGGCATAGACCAACTGAGTGGCTTAGTCACCTCGTTCATGATCGATGTTGCTGACTCTGGGAGGGCTCCGATGTAGAAACACTGAAATTTGAGGATTATTAAATTATTTATGACATGGTATCCTTACGAATTTGTGCTCCTTGTTACGTGTGGTTTCACAATGCTCGCGAATAACTTTTCCTATGGCATCCGGCTTCGATTTGTCGGCACTCGGCACTTTGGCCATTACATCGTCCAACACTTTTTTACATACTGAAACGTTTTCGATCAATTTGCACTTACTGAGAGAAAACAAAAAGTACCTTCGCACTGTTGTGCAGTGACAACGGCGAGCGCCAAGGAGATGAGGAGAACGAATCGACTGCCGATCATCTGACTGAAAATCCCACGGATTAGCGAGGCAATGAATATTCTAGGGATTCGGAGAGAAAATTGAAAGAAACCCCCAGGACGCGTGCACAAAACCCCTGGGGTGAGCACGTCGACGACGAAAAGAGAAACGAACGCGGGATTCGAGAAAATAGAGCTGACGTGTTTGCACCCCCGATGGGCGGGCCAATGCAACCTTTGACGTGTTTCATGAGGCCGGCCGATTGAATAGCACCAATTCAAAATTGGAAAATAAGTATACGTGTACTAGATGACGAATATATTTATTAGAGGAAATAGTCTGCGATTATCAACTTTGATTATAGAGAAGGTATTTTCAATGAGTGTAGAGTTGCGAAACATTTAGAGCGATCCCATTGACCCGTTGTAATCGGGCCAGAAGTAGAATTCGACGATCGTCTTGGGAACACGGCTGATTGGAGTTGTGCAGATGGAAACCACGGCTCCATCAAAACGTCGAACGGTTAGTCCTCCAGCAAAGATTGCCTTGTATTCGTCGTGGCTGAAATTATATTTTTCGAAAAGTAATTTTCCTTACTTCCTTACACCTGGAAATGTCTTCGAACTGATGGATCAACCCTTTCGTAGTTCATGTCCGGAAGGAATTCCTTTTGGGGAATTTCGGTCAACGCATACAGATACTTCATCTTCATTCTGCAACCTGTCTCCATCCAGTACTTCAAGAATGAGCTGAGCTCCGCAAAGATTGTCGGTGCTGAACAGTCGAAGAGTGTCACTGAAGTCGACTGCTGACTCAACGCGATCAAGCTATCCAGCTTCAATGGACGTGCTTTATTAATGAAGATGTCGTCTGTGGTGAAGTTGGAAACGTATTGAAACTCCAAATTATGATTGCAGTAGAAGCCGAGATATTTGGATTTTCTGCACGTCTCGAAGAGATACTCTCTGTTGAGTGCGCTCCCGAACTCGATGTTCACAATCATATGATTGACTGAAAACAGGAAAGAAAGGAACTTCAAAACGAAACTTTCAAACTCACTCTTCCCATCGAACTCATTGTTGACCCACTCGACGAATGATCTCTTCATGAATTTGACATCAATCGTAACCTTCTCGAGGGACTTGGCATTGAATGCACTGACGATGTACGCCGACAAATCTCGAAGCCCCTCTCTTGATTCCAACCAATACGTTTTCAATTTATTTCTGGGTTCTTGAACGAAAATCACCTCTTTCTCGTTGATATCTCGAATGTCTGAAACTTCGTAATATGTCACCTGAAAAGGTCATGAAGACAACTCACAACTTTTGACATAGTCCTCGGTGTCGATGAAACTCTCGCGATGACGAATGTAGAACTCGTAGTGAACACTGGGATGTTTGTACATCACAATCTTGTTCTCCGATCCGGCGAAAATGTGGATTTTGAATTCATTTTCTGCTGGACTCGCAATGCCGTTCAGAGAGTTTTCCAATCTAAACGTCATGATTAAGGTGCTAGATGTACCTATAGAACCTACATTTGGAAAGGTGTCAACAGCACTAACTGGCGATTCATGTTCCTGAAATTTGTGTTTTGATAGGAGACGGAAAATGGAAAAACAACTAGAAAACTCCCTTGGGTGCACTTAGAAAACCCTTACTTGCATGATCTTTGCCTAACCCTATAATCAAAAAAAAAGAAGAAAAAGAGGAGTGTGGTTTTCCCATGAAAGAAAAAAGGTGAGAGCTCATGCGAGAGGAAAGTCAGAAGAAGCGAAAAAAGAAGAAAGAATACAAGTTTGTATCACAATCGGCTTCTACTTCTCTTCGGAAATACATAACTCGTGTCGTCGGTATCTATGACAACACTAGAAGATTCGGACAAACACATAAACTGCGTAATGAAAATAGAACATGTGATTAGAAAAGGTGATGCTGATGGGGAAGGGGGAATAAGGGAAGAAAAGTTTCGAGACAACGGAAATAATAGTAATTAGAAGACGATCGTGTGAGCTTACACAGAAGACGTCACAAGGGGGAAGGCAATATTCAGAAGAAGAAGAAGACGAGGTGTCTTTGGGGAGAAGAAGGGTGTCACAACTCAAAACAACATGGGGATCAAATGAGCAACAAGGAATTAGAGAAGATATCTGTATCCTCTTCGAGTTATCGCCCACAAAGAATTCCGGTTTGAAGAAATGAGTTTCCACGTGGAATTTATAGGAAACAAGCATGACATTTGGTGATTTATAAGTCATAAATCACTTCTTCTATAATCAAAGAAAATTTTTATATAAATATATGGATTCTTGGAATATACACGTGAACTTTGTAATTTCCACGACAAGTAAGTTGGCAAAAAAAAACTGATGATTTATGGGAATTTTGGAGAGAAACTATGATAGGAAACCAAAACATTAACGGCGGGACTCTACGGTTAGTTTATGATTTTTCTATGGAAAAAAGAAAACCTCCGTTAAAAGGGCACTGGGGATCTGAAAATGTGTAAAAAGTACTTTGACATTCTGAAAAAAGAAGAGTTGTGTGCATGTTATTTTCTCCTCGTTTTTCATCACGGATTGTTCCCTCTTATAGAAGTGCACTGTAGATATGAGATTTGTGGAATGAGAACAAGAACTTATTCGAAACTATAAAAGTGAAACTGGAAAAAAAATTAGATGTGGAGGTCTGAAAAAGTTTTTACTTTTTATGTTACCAAGTTTCCAGTTGAACAATTTTTGATGTTTTTGAAGCAGATACATTGTTTTTTACGATTTCACAAAATTCCATATCATTATTATTCAGACATCAAAAAAACTTGATGCCTTTCCAAAAGAGATCATATATCAAAGCGTCCATAAATGTTCGCTATGTACTTTATCGTCAACTGCCCTATTTTACGATGTTCTCTTCCGCTTTTCAGTCTGTTCCACCCTTTTTACAGCTCTTCTTCCCCCCGACGGTCTGTTCAAATACAAACGGGTGGAGAAAATCGAAATATCATTTTCCTTTCCGTCTATTTCTCTTCGCCATCTCCTCCTTCCCTGTGCCCTATTCAGTTGGTCGGTGGTGGTTTGCATAGAAACAGTGCGCTCTCTTCCCCCCTCTCCGAGAACCAAACGTGGCTTTTCCCTTTCCATGTCTGTGTTTCCCTCCTCCACTCTTCTTTTGAATGATGGAGAGAAAGCCACGCCTCCTCTCTGCCTGTCGTCCACTCCCCCCCATCCCGACCGCTCTTCCGTACTTTATCTATAATTCGAAATCTGTTTTTGAAGACAACGAAGAAGACAGAAAGAGAAGAGTCGTCGAACCGACGAAAAGCCACACGAATCCATGTTTGTCGGTGTGTTCTACGGTCTCGCAGCCGTTTGCGGGCTCCTCTACTTCTACACTCGATCCGCCACCGAGTCGAACGATGATCCGCAATTCAAGAGTTTCCAGAGAACGTATCTCGTTGTTTATATGATGGCTGTTGGTGAGTGCCGGTTTTTGATACTAACTTGAACGCGAGGGAGGTACATGTAAAGGCGATTATGGACGAGAGAGAGTGTGTCTCGTTATCGAGAGAACAATTTTCAGATGGTTTTATTTGTTTAGTGGAAACTCTCCAGTGACCTAGATAAAATTAGAAGGACGCATGTACTAGAAACTCCCCAATTCTCCACTTTCCAGCTGGTGACTGGCTTCAAGGCCCTCATGTCTACGCTCTCTATGAATCGTACGGTATGTCGAAGCATCAGATCGAAATCCTGTTCATCGCCGGATTCGGATCTAGTCTTCTCTTCGGAACGTTCATCGGATCGATAGCTGATAAATTGTGAGTCTGGAAGAGAGACGTTCTGAAAACCCTAATGATTGTAGCGGACGTCGTAACAACTGTCTGATGTACGCCATCCTCTATGGTGGAGCCTGTGTCACGAAACACTTTGGAAACATGCCGGTTCTTATGATTGGACGATTCTTGGGCGGTATTGCCACGTCGATTCTCTATTCGGCTTTCGAGTCGTGGCTGATCTTTGAGCACAATACTGTAGGTTTTCCCACGGGTGTTTGTCAGACAATAACAACGAAAGATCAGAAAATTAGAATTGATAATTATTCATAGACTAACGCCCATGTAGTTTGGAAAACAGAATCAATTAGCCTAGTTGTTGTTGACCTATGATCCTATAAGTAAAAAGTTTGACGGACGTTTTTTTGCTTCGAATCAAAAAGGAAACCGACGAACCGGATATTTTCTCCCTCTCTCTCTCTCTCTCTTTCTTTCCTACTCGGACACAGATGTAATCTTGAGAAATATAAATTATCTTTGAATTTGATCGCTTCTCCCTTGGAACGGAGTAGAACGAAAAATAGAATTTGGCGAAGAATTGGAAAAGAAACATTTTTGAAATGACGCATCACAAAAAACTGAAACTTTTTTTTCAGCGGGGATTCTCAGACTCCCTTCTCGGAACTGTTTTCTCGAATGCGGCTCTCGGAAACTCGCTCATCGCCATTATCTCGGGAGTTGCTGCGCAATTCGTAGCCGAGAGATTTGGTTTTGTGTGAGTAATTTCATATTTCATTCGAAGCTTTACGCGTCGTGATTCAGTGCCCCATTCGATTTGGCTCTTTCTGTTCTTCTCATCATGGCAGTGATCATCATGAACACGTGGCCAGAGAACTACGGTAACGAGAAGGCTCCCGTCAAGGAATCTTTCCAGAAAGCTACCAAAGCTATTAAGGAAGGTTAGGTGTGCCCTTATAATAGAGGTACTCTTACCGACTCCATTCAGATCCAAACGTCTTCTGTCTCGGTCTGGTTCAATCACTTTTCGAAGGATCCATGTACACATTCGTTCTCGAATGGACACCTGCCCTCTCTCGGGCTGCCGGAGACGCCGGAATCCCTCACGGCTACATCTTCGCCGCGTTCATGGTCGCCACAATGATCGGCTCGTCGGTCTTCAAACTCCTTCAGCAACACGAACGTCCCGAGAGCTTCATGCGATACGTTCTCCTCCTTGCCGCCGTCTGTCTCTCTATGCCAATCGTCGCTCCAGACAACCTGGCTCTCGTCTTCGGAGGATTCTTGGTCTTTGAGGTTTAGACTACTACAGTACCCACTAATTTCTAAAAGAATCATTGCTATTCAGATGTGTTGTGGAATTTTCTGGCCATCAATGGGATGCCTCCGTGGAACCTACGTCTCCGAAGAGACCCGCTCTACCACCCTCAACCTTTTCAGAATTCCACTCAATCTTATTGTAATCTTCATCCTCTGGCAGAATTTCTCAATGATCTCCATCTTCAAATTCTGCGTTTTCTTCCTTTTCGCTGCCTCCATTGCTCAGCACGCGCTGTTCATGTAATACTTTAAACTCCGATTTCGAATCAAAATTACTCTGGAAAATTTCAGCAGAACCGAGCACACTCCACGTCATCAGAAGTTGCCAGTCACTGTCGACGATGAGGAGAACCTGTGAAAAGCCTATTCCTGAATAATTTATTTCCTCTCTAGCTTTATGGGTGTTTAGTTTTCATACGTATTGCATTTTCGAACGTATTCATGCTTTTTTTCAAAACTTTCTTCTGCTGGTGATGTTCTTTATTAAATATTAGAATGAAAATTCTCGAGATGAATGACTGGAAATTACACAGAAAAATGTACACAGATTCATTGTCAGTCAAATTAATACTTGTATTTGGTGGAGTAGTCTTTTGGCGAGATGACGAGACCCCGTCCTTTACGAGCTCCTCGATAGACCGTCTCGATGATGTCGATCAACTCCTGACCATCCGTGACAGCCCAATTGATCTTGTTGTTGTTACCGGTTCCCAAATCCACCATAATGTGCTTGTTACGGAAGAAGAACATGACGGTGCACGGATCGTACAACTCGTACATCTTGTTGAAGTCCGGCACCTTGGTGATGTCAACGAGATAGACAACGGCGAAGTTCTTCACCTTCGGAGCGATCTTGAAAAGCGTCTCGTCCATTTGCATGCAAGTTGGGTCCCAATCGTGACCGAATCGTACCACAACGACACGATCTTCCTCGGCAAGGATGGCCTGGTCCACCTGCCATCCATTTTCTAAATGAGGGAGCATATACGACATGGTTGAGTTGTTTTAGTCGGTTTTTGGGATGAAGTACCTGCAATTGTAACAGTATTTATTGCTGACTGAAAATACAAAACAGTGGAAAACACAAGAGAAAAACATAAATGTTGGAGAATATCGACTTTCGAAAATGCAGAAGCCTAGCTAAACAGCTCGCTACACGTTATTACGGAGCGTCGTTGCCAAATCCTGTTTACTTTTTCTCTTGGTTTTCTCTCCACTCTTCTCACATTTCTCTAGGTTCTCCATTAAAATTCAGCGGGGAATTTGAAAAGTTAGTCAACTAAAGGCAGATAAAAGCCAATTAATTATGACGAAAACATGAATTCTAAAACTAGACAAAAATAGCTCAAAAAATCTGAAGAAACTTCAGTGTGTAGTGATGAAATACTAGACGAAATATTTGTTTACCAGATTCTCTCGAAAAATTGCAAGCCTAGTCCCATGGGCTCTATAATTATTTTTGATCTACACATTTTTGTTTTGGCTTCCATGATATTTACGAACAAATACCACCATTTTTTGATCTTCTCGTTTCGTCAAAATGTTTCGAAACGGAGATTTATTTCAGGAGTCGCTTCTCAATCGCCAATCATCCGGAAAAAAGCACACATCGCCCTCCCACGAAATTATTTCCAGGTATTTTCACACGTTACCGACTCTGACTTCTACCCGATTTCTTCCCTCATCCACACTTCCGATGGCGCGCGCGCGTCGTATGTGACCTTTCGTCCCCGCCCGCTCGCCTGAATTTTCCTTAAACTTTCCCCTATATAAACCTCTTTGTTCACCTTCGTTGGCTTTCACTCGATAAATTCAGGTTTTGTTTGGTTGGGATCTGTTTCTTTCGAGAGAAAAACATATTCTGATTCCTCGAAAAAGGTGGTGTGACCCTGCTCTTCGTGATTCTATAATCCTCTGCCCCAAGTGAGAGAGAGAGGCAATGCTATATAAACTGAACTTATACAAGTGACCCGATTATAGTTCACTTCAATAATCATCGTATCAACGTAACCACAGAGTACGTTGTTTCTCTGTATTCTAGTTTTCTTTTTCTTTATTGTGTCTATCTAAACCCGAAAGAGGAGTTCATTGATGAGTCAAGTGTCGTGTTGCCCCCTAAGGATTTACGATTCTCCTCCATTTTTTGTCTTCTCAATCGACTTGCCCGGTTCTCAAATGGAGTCAAGTCTCCGATTAACGGGTTTTGTGCTCTGGATGCTCTCACCGACTGAAAATTAAATAACACTTTTTGATTTCTCCTATCACAAGAAACCTCCTTCCTCATACCAAGATCCGAAGGCTGTTTCGATATTGGAGTTGAAGCGAACACGGGCTTTGACATTTGCAATTGACTTGATCTTCTTCCTGGTTTACTGACCGGTGTCTTCGGACAGATAAACTTTGTTTTCGGTGGTGAAGTCAACAAGTCAATTGTGGGAACCGATGAAATCTCAGCCATCAGAGCCGCCCGTCTTCGCGGAGTGCACGGTGATCCCACGCAATCTCGAATATTGTTCTATAATCGATCAATGATCAAAAACAGTGTGCGCGTGTAGGCATGACCATTCTTTCCACCTATTATTCCTATCTTTTTGTTTTCTTTTCCTATCTATCTCTCCTTATCATTCAGTGGTAGTATTAGTAGTATTTCTGTTTACTGTGTCATTTTTACGTACCCGAAACTCTTCCATTGGCATCGGTGACACTGGCGACATCGCCTTCTTCTTCTTCTCCGTCTTCTCCTCACTACTTCTTCTGTAATTCACCGTCTCTGTTGGCTTCGTATACTTGGAAATATCCTTTTGGGCAACGCCCATCTGCTTCATTAGCATCAGTGCGGCACGAGTAAGAATTTGACTCCCTACACGATGCATATGGAGCTCTCGTTGCGACACCTCGGGCATCGAATTCAATCCGCCGCTAATTGCCCAGCTTTCAGCCTGAAAGCCTCCCGGCGATACGCACATACACCTCCAAAATTCTCACTTTATTCACTAAATCGTTCATCTCGGCGCTGACGTTGAATGACTCTTCCTGCATTTCTCCACCTCCGCTTGTCATTCCTTTCATACAAAAATATAAAAATATTCTCTTTCTCTTTTTTTCTTTTCCTTTTTGTCCATGCCCCGAGTACATCACGTTAGAAATATTTGTCAAAAACTACTCGTTTTTGTTGTAAAGTGTGCCCGCCTCATCGGTCAGTCACCAGAATCTCAATCAACAAACTGAAGAAGAGAGATAGACAAGAGAGAATTGACCGCTCTGTACTCTGTGCTCAGGAGGTCTCATCTGAGCTCTTTGCACTTTCCTCCTCCCTCTTTTTCCTCCTCTTCTGCTTCTGCTTCTTCTTATTCTTCCTCCTCATTTCGTTTATCCTTCTATTATTTTCTTTTCGACTATCCTTTGCCGCACTAAACATTTTCAGAAGAGAGAAAAGCCCTATATAAATCCTTCCCTCACCCTCACACATTTTCACTACTTCTCTTCTTCTTCAGAACAGCAATAGAAATGTCATTTATTTTGCCGTCAGGTTCGTTTTTTGCCTATCTGTGTCTGTTTTTGCACTTGTCTTGTTGTTGTTCTTAACCCGTATTGCTGTGGAAAGACCGCCTGCTCCACGAGGATCCTCGACGTTCCCTTCTAAAAAAGACAACTTCCGAAAATTCCTTTGAAAAACGCAACGTCATTGTTATTGTGCTGCTTTGTGTAGGAAGAATCCAATCAAAGATTCCCCACCCCCATAGCCATCATTCTCAATTCAATTTCCCTTCCAATATCTCTTGTTTCTTCCAGAATCAATCGACGGCTCGACGCCCTGCAACGGACTACACATGAACGGACAAGACTCTCTGGTGCAGCCGCTGCTCACCGACTTCTATCAGATTACCATGTGCTACGCGTACTGGAATAATGGAACGCACGAGGAGCCGGCTGTCTTCGACGTCTTCTTCAGAAAGAATCCGTTCCACGGAGAGTTCACAGTGTTTGCCGGTCTAGAAGACTGTCTCCGATTCGTCGAGAACTTCAAATTCAGTGCCAGTGATATCGAATATGTCCGGAAGATTCTGCCGAATGACGCCAAGCCAGAATTCTTTGAATATCTAGAATCTTTGGATGGCAAAGGGTTGACCATCGAGGCGATCAAGGAAGGATCCGTCGTCTTCCCAAAAGTCCCCCTTCTCACAATCTCCGGCCCTTTGGCAATGTGCCAACTTATTGAGACATCAATTTTGAATTTGGTCAACTACGCGAGTCTCGTGGCCACGAACGCCGCCAGATTCCGCCAAGCATCGGGGAAGAATATGCAGCTTCTCGAATTTGGATTGCGGAGAGCACAGGGACCAAATGGAGGACTGACAGCCAGCAAATACTGCTTTATTGGAGGATTCGATGGAACCAGCAACGTTTTGGCTGGAAAACTGTATGGCATCCCAGTGAAAGGAACACAAGCGCACAGCTTTATCTGCTCGTTTTCGTCTCCAGATGAACTGAAAATTCGTTCATTGAAGTACAAAGATTCCGAGAAAATTGGAGATCTTTTCGAGATGAGCATGGAGAAACGCTCGTGGCTTCTGGATCAGTTCAATTGGGGCGTCGTGCAATCAGAAGTGTCCGATGGCGAACTATCCTCGTTTGTTGCCTACGCCATCGCTTTTCCTGACACATTCCTCGCTCTCATCGACACCTACGACGTTCTTCGCAGCGGAGTCGTCAATTTCGTGGCCGTCTCATTGGCACTTCACGATTTGGGATACAGGGCGATGGGATGTCGAATCGATTCTGGAGATCTTTCATATTTGTCCAAGGAATTGAGAAATCGATTTGTGACTGTATCTACTTTGTGAGTCTAAATCTTTTTGAATTTCTGAAATTGTCCTATTCTTTAGGAAAGATGAATACAAATTCTTCGAGAAGATGACTATCGTAGCCTCCAACGACATCAACGAGGAGACGATCATGTCGCTGAACGAGCAGAAGCACGAGATCGACGCATTTGGAGTCGGAACTCATCTCGTGACGTGTCAGAAGCAACCGGCGCTCGGATGTGTTTACAAGGTGAGACATTTGTAATAATGTGGAAAAGTATTGTATTCACACCGCATTGCTCAGTTTTCTCATTCTATCTTGTGTATGCTTGGTTTTGTAGCTGGTCGCACAATCCCAGCAGCCAAAGATTAAGCTAAGTCAGGACGTGACGAAGATCACGATTCCCGGAAAGAAGAAGTGCTACCGTATCTTTGGAAAAAATGGATTCGCGATTCTCGATTTGATGATGCTCGACAGCGAGCCGGAGCCGCAGCCAAATGAGCAGATTTTGTGCCGGCATCCGTTCGAAGTAAGATAGATTTTGGCACAGCTTCACCAAGAATAATGAATTTTAGGAATCGAAGCGAGCTCTGGTTAACGCCAGCAAGATAATCAAGCTGCACGATGTTTACTGGAAGAACGGCGAGCTCGTCACCCCGCTTCCAACACTAAACGAGATCAAGGAGCACGTGAACACGTCCATTACGGTGGCTCTCCGACAGGATCATCGTCGATATCTGAATCCGACGCCGTACAAGGTAAGCTATCACATCTGTTTAACTAATCGAACAATTCTGTATGCAGGTATCCGTGTCCGAGAAGCTGTACCGCTTCCTTCATGACTTGTGGCTGCAGAACGCGCCAATTGGACAACTCGAATAGGCATTAATTATTCTTTTCTATTGCCAAATATACTTTTTCTCTTGCCTTCCACTACACCCCGTTATAAAAGAATCCACGTTTCCTCCCCCGCTAGACCTCTATAATGTAGTTTCAGTCTCCAAACAACACACGTGGCTTTAAATTGTATTCGTTTTCACACGCACATTCTTTTCTGAACCATCTTGTAAAATATCGGATGAATTTTTGAGATTTTTTGAATTCTTTCAGCCACCACTATCGCCCTTCTCGGGAACCCAAATTTCAATTGTCGCTCGCACTTTTTTCACAATTTCCTCGTATTTCTCTTTCCATTGAGACTCGTCTTCTTTCGCCTGAAATTCCTGGTCTCGACTCTAAATTCAAGGGGGAGCTGACCTGTTTCAGTTCCATCATCAGCCGCATATTTTTTATTTTCTCATCTGCCAATTCCTGTTTCATCAGCTCTTCTTTGTTCCGTGGAATCAAATTAAAATCACCTCTCTGTGAGTCTCTGAGCACTTCACGTGGCTCTTCGAACTCGGAGCCTGCCACGTGGAAGTCTCCTTGGCCTCCAGGTGGTTCAATCATCGCTTCGTTCAGAATATCCTTTGTGAATTTTGATGGCGGGTCGGATCTTCTAGCCGGAATATGTGGAAGATGTCCCAAAGTGATATTTCCACGTGGCTTTGTCGCCATTTGGATAATCACGTCTCCAGTGTTCCGAAATTGAAAACTCTGCATTTTTTTGGGATTTTAGAACTGAATTCCTTTTTTTCTATACCTGTCGTCGATTCTTCATCATAATCTGAAGTGCTTCTGAATGTGGCTCCTCATTCAATCGACCTGAACTACTTTGTAGTTGAGCTGTGTACCCGGAGGATTTCAGAATTCCACGTGGATTCTGCGCGTCTCCTTCTGACCGACTACTTTGCTTCCAAACGAGTTTTATACTTGTCGGATGACGTGGCTTTTCGGATTTGTCTCCCGATTCCTTCATCTGAATTTTTTTATTTTTTGGGAGACAGATTTTATTTTCGGACATACCATCCACGACACTGGATCGAACGAAATGATGATTTGTTTTTTGTTTTGTTTGAATGAATTGCTCCAAATTGTCTACGAGGCCGCCACGTGGTTTTCGAAAAAAATTTTTTTCGATTTGAACCAAAGACTTCAAAGCTCACTCTAGAATTTAGATCAAGAAGGCGGGGGGAGAAAATGGATGTCCTCATTTTTAAATGTCGTCAATTTCTCTTCCTCCAATTCTTCCTCCTGGGCACTCGTCATCCACTTTTCTCATCGTTTACAAAGGAATCATTTCTTTTTTTCCTCTCCGGATGGCCTTTTTAGGTAATTCTTCTTTTCTTTGAACCCTTGTTTGGGAGGAGATAAAGTTTCGAAAAACCAAGAAGATTGCAAAGGAAAATATTCATAATTAAATCAGGAGTCGCCTCTTTTTTATATTAAGTCGACGTCAGAGTTCTTCGATACATTCCTTTTTGCTCTCTCTCTCTTTCTTTTCGTTGCTCCCCCCTAATTAACGGTGGTCACTGAGCACATTGTTTTTTCTTGTTTCCTGAAGTCCCCCCACTCTGCGCTCACTTACTCAAAAGGGCTCACCGGAAGTTTCAGGTTTCACATATCTTCTTCTGGGGTGTCCGTCGCTTTCTCATGAATACATTTCTACAACTTGAGATATAGGAGGAGCTTAATTTGATCTTTGTCGCAATTTTTGGTGCCATTCTATTAGAGGTAGTAGGTTCTCTGAACTTTTGACTTCTTTACCGTAAGATTTATATGTATCTAATGAGTAAGACATCTTTTTGAAGAAAGCTGTTTTCTCAAAACACATGTATTGTCTACATATAATAGAACGACGTCACCTGGTACCGATGATACAAAACAGAGATTCGTCAGCTTTTCCATTTGCATTTTCCTGTTCGTCTTGACACTAATTGACTATTTTAAACTCTTTGCGTGGAACGGAATTCATATCTTTTGACTAATCAACTATTTTAGACATTCCAGCAAAGTACAAATGTTCTCTTTTGGGACCCGTTGGTTAGTATATAAGGAAATGGAACTCGTTTAGATTCGCCTAGATTTTTTTTCCTGGTTTGTTCCTACTTTCTTTGCAAAGTAATTTGAATATCGTGAATTTTATAATTTACCAAACCAGGTGTTGTTCAAAAATGTTGAAGCTAGTTTATAAAAAACATTTCGAAAAACCGAGATGCTATGTGTAAATTCTCTGACTCACAGAGTGTGATTCATCAGAACTTTTGGTTTTCGAAAAGATCAAAAATAGCTTTTAATGAAGAAACAGTTTTTGTGTATCAGAGTTTATCTGGATGATATTGATAAGGAGATTAGCTTTTTGTTACGAAAAAAAAATTAGTTTTTGGTTTATCTTTTCCACGTGTATTCTTGTAATTCACTCGTAGGATTGCCCCCATATACGATTGTTTTCATTAAAAGTGCAACCGAATCTTCTAGTCTTCTTTTGACGATTCCACGTGTACTATTTATCCATTTCGCCTTTTTTTTCCTATGAACACCTTGTTTTCCGTCGAGGCTCTTCTTTCTTATACTTTTCGTTTTTCTTCTAATTACCTCAGATCAGCGTCACGTTTCCCCTTAACATACAGTGTCTTTCAGACACCACGCAGTGTCGTCATCATGTTTTCTTTGGGTGTTCTAGACAAGTTTCAGAACAGAAAAGAAAGAGAGCGGTTGTTTTCGGGTGTCAGAAGATTTGGTGTACTCGAAACTCTATTTGGCTATACGATGTCCTAGTGTGCAGTTCCAAAAGGGCTGTCTATTGTTTTCGTCGACTCTTCTAAACATTAGAAAACAGTTGTTCTTCTGTTATTCCAAAAACTATATAATTTTTTGTCTAGACTAATTGCGTCTTTTGGATTTTCAGTCATTGCGTGTGACGATCTGAACACACATGCTCTTCAAAACCTATAATTTTCTTTCTTCATTTTTCATAAGTTACACTTTCCGACTACTAGAAATTAAAAAAAAAGTTAACGATCGCACATTTCATCTCTTTCGTCACAGCTAATTTCTGAACTTTTTCCACGAGCCATCTGCATTTTTTGCTAAAAAAAAGGAAGGAGGATGTTTTTTTTCTTCAAATAAATCACGTGGCACTTTGTAGAATTGGATTCGTTTTTTTGTGTTTCTTGTTTTTTTCCTTTAATGATGCCGTTACACAAATATTTGGGAATTCCGATTTTTGTACTCTAGATTAGTTTCGGATGTAGATTTTCCTGGATCCAATTCCACTGGGAATTTTTACTTCAGTTTCTTCAAAAGCAACTTTTTTGCATAATTTTCTCATAAGAAACCAGGAAGCATCTTGTTATGTTCATAGCTCTTTTTTATTGTCTCCAGCCGCTTCTCAGAAACTACAATTTTAGAAAATAAGAAAACAATTTCTCGGTCAGAAGACATTCCCATTCTCTCCTGAACAATACCTGTTTCGAAAATTGTCGACCTTTTTTGAATAGGGGGACCCCCTCACCAAACCACACCACCGCTTTGTCTTTTTTTTCGCTTTTATTCCAAAAAAGTGCTCATTGAGCTTTTCAGGAGCTGCTTTTTGGGAAGATTTCTGGAAGAATGAGGAAGATCAAATCATCATATGGCAATAAACTACAGATCCCACGAATCGAGGTTAGTTGAATTCAATAGAAGATATAGGTCAGATAGTCTGCAAAAATAAAGGTGCCACGCGGATCCTGTTTCTGCATTATCCTAGTAGCATATAGGAGTCATCTGTTTGTATATCATCATCCGGTGCTCCCTCTTCCAATTCTTACTATCCATAAAACTATCGGGATCACTTTCCTCATGATCTCCTTTTTCTTGTAATCGTTCTGACTTAAAGTTCATAAAGCAGTAAAAAAGAAGAAAAAACCTGACAATTAGTCACATCACCAGAAACGGCTTAGCTCATTTGACATTTCAATTTCTCTCCATCCTCTCTCACTCACACTCACTAATTGTGATGATTACTATTATTTTGGAACTGATCATTCGCATTCTTTTCTCCTTTTTCACGTCTTTTGATTCTGTAGACAGTCGTATATCGTTCGCGTCATGAGCCGATTCGTTTATGCGGTCCTTCCGAAGCAGGAGAATCAGGTGGGTCTCATTTTTCAGAAGACTAAGATGGTGGAACTTTCCACCTGTGCTTATCAATAGAGTCCCAAAATGAAATGACGTTTTTCTGAACGCAATATTCTGATCTTGCTTGAGTTAGTTGATTCTCAGAAATTTGAAATCCTGAACTTCATTCTCTTTCATTAAAATCCGACCCTTGGACGAGAGAACTTCTGAGAAAACGTGTCGTCTGAGACATCGTCGGAGTGTGTGTAAATACTATTTCAAGTTCGAATGAAAAGGAGAGAAGAGTACATACACGAAAACAGGAAGCCCCCGGGTACATCACGTTCTCATATGTGCACTCTCTTTAAATAAAAAAAAAGAGAAGAAAAGTTGCATCTTCATTTGCAACATAAAGAGAAACTTCCTCATTATGTCTCATTTTGCTTTCATCATCTGGTGGCAAACAGCTTCATTCGACTTTTTCTTCCTCCAAACTTCCAGAGGGCGTCTTCTTTCTGTTTTCCATTCTTTTGACTTCGTTCGAAATTCTTCAAAAAGAAACAAATTGAATTACCTTTGTTTGCGTTGTCTGGAAAAACGAGGAGTGAAGAGCGGGGAGAGAAGACAGCTGTAAGGTTGAGTGACGAAGCGGACACCTGCTTTCGAACACTTTTTTGTTATTCTCGTCATTTTTTGTCACTTTTAGAGCGGCTCTTTGTTTAATTGAACAAGTTGGCTTTTAGTTGAATTAATGTAGAATCTTTTGGATTTGTCATCGGAATTCCTGGTTTTTGGGGGGAGATGAAAACGTTTTCAGTTGTTCCGTTTATCATTTTTAGACTGAATTTTGGGAACTTCTTTCGAGCCCTTATAAAAGAGGTTTTCTTCATAGGACTTAAAATAATCAACTATTTTTTGAAAAGTAACCTCTTCGAAAATGTATCCGTGTCGTATTTTTCTATTCTGACACACTTGGTACTTCAGAAAAACCTCGTTGAAAAATTCATGCGAGCTTTTTCCGGACACTTTGGATTCCACTAAAACCTTTTTCCCCGTATCAAAAATGAATTGAATATTCTGCGCGGAAAACAAATGAGGAAGTCTTAGGAGGAACACATACCCAAACGTATTATTATTTTCATGTTTTTCTTTTCTTTCCATTCGCCTCCCTTCTCATATTCTATGCATGTGCGTTCAAAAAGTCAGACTCTCTAATTAATGCTCTGGATTAGTAGTAGAGATTAAGCTAAGGTTTTTCTGAATCTCGTTTCTGGAAGTTTAATTTGAACAGAAGATTCTCCGATGGTTTTTTGAAAAGAAGGACTTTGAAATCTGATATGGGGCTTGGCTACGCCAAAGTTCTTTGCTTTAATCATTAAGCTTGACTTGAATGACTCAGAACTTACTCTTCTATTTGTAAGTGGCATAGGTGATTGACGTGAAGATGTTCCTCTTTTTTAAAAGAAGAAGTTCTTTTGCTTTGAAGATCTATGCTCTTTCCTTGAAAGGATTCCACGGATTAGAGATTTCTGGACTCCATCCACGTTCCATTGTTAACTGGAACCAATTGGCTTCTCCTAACTTCCTGCTAAAGGACAATTGAGTTCTTTCATTTCCCTTTCTCTCTCCGCCCACCTTTTTCGTTCATTAGATGCATCACTGCAAGTTTTTCCCTAAGGACTCTATCTATTAAATTCTCAACGTCACAGAAGCGTTATAATCTTCTGGTATTTTTGTGTTCCGTTCCAAAATTCAAAACAATAGGTTTTCCTCTAAAAAAGAAGAATGACACATCGTTGGTTCTGTTTTTTTGTCAAAATCAGCTGTCTTCTTTGTACGTCACACCACTTTTGAAGAAACCTCCTCAACCCTCCCTGATACGTTCATTGGTCTTCTGAATATTCTGGAGGGATGCCTTTCAAATATAATTATATTGGTTCATGGTTGTCCGGTCTCCTTTTCAGTACGACTTGTCATCTTCAGAATCTATTTCTTTTGGATTTTTAAAAAGTTTTTATTTTGAGTTTGCTAGATTTCGAAACCTACTGATCCTTGATTTAGAGAGAATTTTCAGCTTTTTCGGGATAGAGAGACCCTTTACTTTCAGCCCATTTGTTACCGGAAGTGCCACGCTTTCCGGTGCACAAAACAATTCCACACACGAAAATCGTGATCCTACACCTATCTGTAGACATACACATACATCAGTTTTAATGATTGACGAGAGATGGCACAAAAAAGGGGCGGAGCCGAATGAAAATTCAATTAGTATTGGATGAATAGAAGGCGAAAGGATTGTATGTGTCATTCAAACCCCCATTTTCTATTCAAATCACTGGAAAAATAGGAAAGAAAAGGAGAGAGAGTTTTGCCTGGGAAAATACGTAGACTCAATTATTTCGAACCTTTCTTTCCCCTTTTTCTTCTTGTTTTTTTCTTTTTCTCTTTGTTGAATGATTGGGAACTCAAGTAGTTATGAAACTGAATTATGTTCCACGTGGTTCATGTCTCAAGTGCCTTGATTTTTCGGTTTTCGCGAGTTCCGCAGTTTAGGAAAAAATGAGAATGCCTTTCTATTAAAGGTCTAAATTCTTCACGCAAATTTATTTTGATACACGAAAAGTCCGTTGCTCTTCTATCCGTGAAGCCATATGATTTCTAAGAATTTCATATATTTCAGTGTCTAGTCCACTTTTTGCACCCCAACTTTCTATACTATGTTGAAATTTCTCGGGTGCATTTATATTACAGTTTTCCAGGAAAATTAGATTTCTTTTGTGAATTCGTCAGCTCTGAGCAGCATACCGTAGTTGTTTTTCTCACTAATTTGTTATGCTCATATTATGTTAGCGACCGCCCAGTCATGTTTTTCCTGTTTTCTTATTTTTTCTACTTCGACCGCATTCATCCATAAAAATATTTTTTCTTCCTAGTTGAACCCCTCCCCTCCGATTAAATATTTTCTTCTCGGAGCAAAGGGAGTAGAGAGGGAGAAGTCAATGGATGGGCGGTCTAGACGTTCCATTCTCTTTCCTTGTTCTAGACACTTGTTGTGATGACCTTGAAAACGTTCGAGTGCATTTTCATCTATTCTCCAGTATGCGTCTAGAATGATAATTGTTTCCGTTTTTCATAATTGTATTTTCGAAAAGAAATAACTTAATCAGGAATCTAAACTTAACCTAGTTTGAACTTCAAGCTCAAAAGTCCGAAATTTGATATGAATATGTAACTTTTGATCCTTTGGATCAGGGTCCTTCCCGACTAATTAATCCTAGCTGACCGATCTCTTGTGAAACTGAGAAACGAAACTTTGTTTTCTGAAATTTGACGCCCAGAACTATCTCGAGAAAAACCAAAACAAGATCATAGGTTTCCAGGTTCGTCGCTCCTCCTCTCTTCACAACCCAGAAATCAACCCATTCCCAATCGACGACTCGAAACTTTCCGAAGTCTCCGCTCTTACCCCGTCCTCTAGCGGCTTTTTCTCGGTCCTCTCGAATCAATCAAATCAACAGCCAACACGAAAACCGAGTATTTCGAATACTGCAATGGCTCGCTATCGTTGCTGCTTCGGAACATGCCGTCTTCGTGTCGGAGCGTGTGTTATTGGCATCGCGTGCATCATCATTTCAATATTATGTAAGCGAGTCGGATATTTTCAAAAAGAAATATCAACGTGATTATTTTCCACCCTTCCAGGTCTTTGCTCTCTGCTCTCTGTCTCCACGAACATGACTTCGGATGCACAGGCCTTCCTCACTACTCCAATCGTCTTATCACTTGTTCAGTTTGCCACGTCTATGATCTTGATCGTGGCAGTTCTCACCAGTTTCCACTGGCTTCTGGTCCCTTTCTTGACCTCTTGTGTAAGATCTTTGTAACTCTCTGCTTTTCCCAAAGTGCAAGCTTCTCAGGTATCGAATATTCTCGCAGTGATCGTACTCTGCGCGTGGGGAGTACTCCGTCGTCACGAGTTACCAAACTCAGTAGTCCCGCTGCTTCTGATCGGATCGACAGGAGTCGCTCTTCTCTACCTTTGGTTCGTGACGATCGTCGCAATGACGTTCGTTTTGATTCGAGACCGCAAGATTATGGGATACGACGACGACTTCGACATTGAAAATCGACAGTTCGACAGGGCAAGCAGTTCAATTGTTTGATATCAGAATACACATTCATTCACATATAATTGTAGATTGAAACGAGTTTTCTCTTCCAAATTCCAAATTTTCATGGGTCCGATTTTCTTATTTTCCAAACAATAAATGATTGAATTCTAATTTTGGAAGTTGTGACGTGGATGCAAAACTCGCATTCTCCACTCATTAAAGTCTTATCACATTACGTTCCTGGACAAGAATAGGTCACCATAAATTGAGCTGTAAACGAATAAAAATGACGGTGGATTCAGTATTTAACGCGGAGACTGATAACAAAATGGCATTTCAAATGTTTTGTTTCATTCGCGTTGCGGTTTTTGGTATTATTGGCCAGTCTTACTAGGGCTTTATTTATTTTTAGAATAGTCATGATCGATCAATATTTGCCGAACAATATACAATTATAGCTGTTCTATATGTTTAAGAAAAGTCTAGATAAAAGAAACGACGAAACTAACAAAAGTCTGATTTAGGACATTTTCAGAACAGATTATTCGAATAAAAAAACCATTCGACCACTTCCGGTGATATTTACATTCACCACTGATAATTTCAAATTCGTCATAAACTAATCCTAAACCGTTTCTTGAAATGTCATTTTGGTTGTTCGAATCGCATTAGTTTCTTGAATTTTCCTTATTAAAATAACATTTGAACTGATTAATTCTTGTGGAAAGATAACGTTCGTAACGTTAAATTTAAAAATATTTCTTTTTGTTTCCAGGTTTCAAATGTCACTTCAGACACTTTTATTACTTTGCTCGGCTTTTTTGGTATACTCTGCGAGTTGCCAATGCCATACGACCGATGAGAGTTTTATCGGTAACTTGTGAGTTCAGGTTAGTTATTTGTATCTCAATTTGATAATTTCAGATGTTACAAAATCTCCGACCAACCTGCTAGTTACAAAGACGCGCAAAGTTACTGTCATGGACGTTCTTATAATTTGGCTACAGTCGGTATCACGTTGCAAGCCAATTTCCTTGCTTGTAATAGTAACGCTGAATGACTAACAACTAAAAAGAACTATTTTAGCTGTGGTACGCACGAAAACTGGATCCAATGACGCCCTCTTCTGGATTGGTTTGAGCCGCGCATCGACTGGATCTCGATTCGTTTGGGACGATGGAACTCCGTTGAGTTGGAGTAACTTCGATCCTAGTATGTAGTTTGAGAGAACTCTAAATTGAATAAATTGATTTAGGCTTCCCAAAAGATGATTTGTACGTCGCCGAAAGTGTAGTCAATGCAAAGTGGAGAACTTTGAATGGAGACCAATCACTGATTTTCGTTTGCAGTTATAATCCATCTAATGTAACACGTGGGTGTCATTGCACTCATAACTAATCCCTATCTTCGTATATTACAGCTGGAACCGATCAACCATCTACTATTGGTTACGATACAACTACTGTGAACTACGGTACAACTGGTACAACTAGATTTGCTTATGATACATCCACATCTGGCTATAATACAGCTTCCACTTTTGCACCATCTTATCCGACTGACTCAACAGGCTCAACCGGCTCCACAGGCTCAACAGACTTAACAGGCTCTACGGTCACTTCTGGATCAAGCTCTACAGGATATCCAGGTAAAAAAGATTGTTAAAAATCTAAAAATGAATTTTTTGTAGCATCAACAATCTCTGATTCCACTTATTCACAATCTACGCAGAGTTCTTCCCCCTATTACACCGGCTCCACCGATTCATCTTCTTCCACAACTTCATGAATTTTATAATGGAATAAATTTAAATGTTTGAAAAATTTTTTTCGATTTCAATAATAAAAATAAGTCGCGTACAGATTTTGAATTTTCAAAAATGGAAGTAAACAAATGTTTTTCTCGCGCGCGCGCTTTCTATGATCTTCCCAGCGGCAGATGAGGTACGATGAAGAACAACACACGTGTAATGGTTCCTTTATTGATTTTTTCTGACCACGTGTTTTCTGTCGGACAGGTCACCAATTTGTTTTATTTAGCCATTTCCACAACACAAACAACGTGTCGACAACATTCATGGCTAATTTGTGATGGAACAGGTAAAAAAAGTGTAAAAGAAGCTCATTAATTGATGTTTCAGATAGCTGGTGCAGTGAAAGACGACTACTCTCAACGCTCAGAAGACAAGGAACGAGGAGTACAAATGTCAGGTTAGTTTGAGTTTTTTTTAAATCTTGGGTGAGCCGTTTTCAAACCAGTTTTGCTGTCAGAAGGTGTCTTCAGGAATTGCATGCTTAACGAGTTTATTTGAAGTTTATGAGAAATTAGGCGGCGACCTTAGCTGGATAGCTGACTGGAGCTCCAGATGCCGGGTAGCCTCTTGTGGCTCTCGAGGCGAGAATCGATGCTGGGTATCCGGTAGCTCCTGAAGCTGGGACTGAAGCTGGGTATCCAGTGGCTCCAGAGACTGGAACAGATGCTGGGTATCCGGTTGGAAAGACGCTGACTGGAACGGAGGCTGGGTAGCCGCCGGTGGCTCCGGATACTGGAACGGAAGCTGGGTAGCCTGTTGCACGAGAGGCTGGGACTGAAGCTGGATATCCGGTGGCTCCAGAAACTGGAACAGATGCAGGGTAGCCGGTAGCTCTTGAGGCGGGGACGGATGCTGGATAACCAGTGGCTCCAGACACTGGGACGGATGCTGGGTAGCCTGTTGGGAAAACGCTAACTGGGACTGAAGCTGGATATCCGGTGGCTCCAGAAACTGGAACAGATGCTGGGTATCCTGTGGCACGGGAGGCTGGGACGGAAGCTGGATAACCAGTAGCTCCAGACACTGGCACGGATGCTGGGTATCCTGTGGCTCCGGACACTGGGACCGATACTGGGTAGCCGGTAGCTCCAGAGACTGGAACTGAGGCTGGCTTTTCGGTAGAAACTGGCCATCCCGCTGGAAAATATTCATTGTTGTTGATTCCGAAAAGTTCGCAAACTTACAAGTTACACCTCCTGGGAAATAGCTGCAAACAAAGTAGAGCTCCTGATCTTCCAAAGTTTGCCATTTTCCGCTGGTGATACTTTCTGCCACATAGAGAGCGTTCTTTGGGAGACCTGCATCAACGTTCGCATGATTAAACTATCAAGAAAAAATGCTCACTTTGATCAAAGTTGCTCCACGCCAAAGAGGTTCCATCGTCCCATTGGAAACGAGAAGCAGTAGATGGGCGGCTCAATCCAATCCAGAATGTTCCATCATGTACTCCAGTTTGATAGCCGACCATTGCTGAAATGACTTTATGTTTGGTTGTCTAGTTTTCTGACCCTTACAAGCAAGGAAGTTGGCTTGCATGGTGTTATGAATGACAGCAAGGTTCTGGTATTTTCTGTAGCAAGCGGTTTGGGCTGCATGGAAATTGAGTTGTTGGTTGGAAATGGAGTAGCACCTAGAATCAATCATATAAATTTAATTCGAAACCGAAAAAAACTTACAAGTCTCCAATCAACTTGTCATTCTGGTTGTTACATTGTTGTCCATAGACAGATGAAACCAAAGCGAGAACGATCACTAGACGAGAAGACATCTTTGAAAGTTTGACGAATGAGTATGACGAGTGCTCCATTATTTTATAGGAGGTTTATAATCAGCTTGGCGGCCGCTAATGAGGGAGGGTGTGGTTGGTGATGTATAATCCCTCTCGAATTTTTGATTAAAAAACTTTTTTGAAGTTTGGGCATGAAACTTGATGCGAGTGTGTCACGAACTCTCATAATACTGTTGCTCTCACGCCCAAAAGCTGGGTGTTTTTAATTATTTTTTGGATTAAGGGTGTGTCGATGAACGATGACTTTTAATGATGACTAAAATAGTTTAGAGAGGTATATAAGTAGATTTCGAAGGTTCAAGGCGGTCAGTTTGATTTCTAGTAGATAGAATAGGTCTTTACAAAACAATTAACAACTTTTTGGAACTACTAAGATCATCGTAAAATTTAGCAGGATAATAGTTTGAGATGGCCTAAAAACTTTTTTTGTACATTTTAACTGTAAAACAAGACATTTTACTAATCAAACTATTTATTTAATATTATGGTTTATAATTTCTCAGCAACTTTTTCAATGACTTTGGCAACTTTTCCAATGCAGAGAAGCGAGTAGTTCCAAATGGCGAATAGGTAGATGAAGCGCCAGGATAGTAAGTGCTGTCGTAGTATGGATAACCAGTGGTCCCATCAGGATAATTAGTTGATCCTCCTGGATAATAGGTGCTATCTGGATATGGATAACCCGTTGTACCATCTGGGTAATAGGTACTGTCTGGATAACCAGTAGTATAAGGACGATATGTAGTAGACTCTCCTGGGAAATTGGTTGACCATGGCCAGTAGGTACTATCTGATGATGGATAATCTGTGGTGTATGGTCTATATGTAGTGGACTCTCCGGGGAAATCAGTTGACCATGGACCATAAGTACTAGAGACTGGGGAGTCGGTCGTGCTGTATGGATAGTACGTGCTATCCGGCTGCCAGGTGGTTGGTCTAGCTGAAAACTATCATTTGTAAGAATGTTGTTAATTTCTTCGTACGTGAGGCGTTTGGATCGTAACTGCAAGCGAAATAGTGGGATTCTTGCCCGTCTACAGTTCGCCATTTTCCATTAGTTGTGCTTTCAGCGACGAAAAGAGCGTTTTGAGGATAGGCTAAAATTGAAAAACCTTGTTTTCTATCTATTGAATTTTCTAAAACCTGTGTCAAAGTTAGACCATGTCATCAGAGTTCCATCTTCCCATTGGTATTTGGAGAAAAAGTTTTTGCGACTGAGACCAATCCAGAAGACACCGTTCGGCTCTCCGGTAATATTGCGAACAACGGCTATAAGATTTTGTTTCAACTGTGTTTTTTTTCTTGCCAAGTCTTACTGGCAAGAAGATTAGATTGGAGACTGTTTTGGATAATAGCCAACGTTTGCTGACGACCGTTACATGCAAACTCGGCAGATCCGAATGTGGCTTTGTAGGTAGAAACTGTGTAACATCTGAACTATTATGGTGAAAACGCTAAACTTTCTTAACAAGTTTTGAGTACCCTGCCCTCTAATACAGTGGCACTGTATTGATCTATCTAATTAGTAACTCACAATCCGTTGATATAAGCGTCATTGCCTAGAGGACATTGCGCTGAAGCTGTCTGGAATAAGGTCAACAGTAGGAGGAGAGTATACATGACTGTATTAACACTAAACATTTTTTGAGGTCACTTTTATAATGAGACCTTTGCGTTTGTTTAGCTGCCGTTTTAAAACCGAAGCTCATCAAAAAATCATTTTATTTAGGAGATTTTATTTGTATTAAAATAAGAGCAGAATTCAAATAAAAGTATGCTAATTCCGTGTAGTTTGGATGCCAGTAGAGATAAATTGCGAGCCTGTTTTTTGATTTTTTGGTACTCTGATGACTATCTAAATCATTTAGAGCCTGAAACTGTGGATTTAAACTTACCGGTCACTTACCTTTTCGGAATCACTCACCTTTCATTCATAACAGTGAATAAACACGAAACAGCACATACAGAGCAGACACACATCAGAAGCACCCAACTCTTTTATATATTTTCAAAAACTTACAAATCGAGCTTACCTGTAGTTGTTGGAACTGGCGATGTTGTTGGTAATGTTGTGCCAGTGGCTCCACTTGGTGTTGGAGACAATGGGGCAAATGTTGGCGGAGCTGCTGGATCATATCCACAAACGAAGAAGTTCTTGTCATTGTTTCCGAAAGTGTTCCATTTTGCGTTGACAATACTCTCGGCAACATAATTGCTGCCTAGTTGATCTCCGAAATTAGTGTACGTAACTGAATTTCCACTGTCCCATGTCCACGAACCACCCGTTTTTCTGCTGAGACCGATCCAGAAACTTCCGTCATTTGTACCAAACGCCGAGCGAGCGTAGGCTGAAAGTTTTTGTTTATTAAAAACTAGGATTCTTGTAATGACTTACATGCTAAGAAATTAGAGGTGAACTGATTCGGCACGTAGGCCAAATAAGAAGACGTCACCGGATTCTGATAGTGGCACCAATTGCGAGCATCTTCGAACGTTAACTGTTGAGCCACAAATTTATAACAACTTCCTCCGATCTCCTTGTCTCCATTGTCGAAACACGCACAGCAGGCAGTTGCGACAAGTGTCGAAAGAAATAATAATGATTTTGAAATCATGTATGTGGAGTCAACTCAAATAATTGCAATCGGAGGAGCAAATGTATAACAAGACACGGGGCATCATAAAACGGGTATGGTCATTAAATACTTTTTTAATGATGATGATACCTGTTTCGAAACTGCGGCGAAACGGCACGCAAAAGATGATAAGAGGGGAACTAGATTGTTTATCCTGGAAAACGTCACCGGTTACATCCTCTCTGAACATCTTTTCTTTCGTGACGTTATTTTATCAGCGACGGGCGGTTCAGTGGAACAAGTCACTTTTCATCAGATTTCGAATATTGTTATCGAGTAATTAGAAAATTGTTTTTCTTCGACCTTCTGAAAAACTTTTTCAATGACTTACCTTTTTTTATTCACATAAAACAGTAGTAGCAGAATATGAATATTGGATGGGAATTCTAAGAAGGTTCAAAAATTCACTCAAGTAATAGTAACTATTCTAATTTTAGTTGAAATTTAAAACCGAAATACCTGGTGGAGTCGTGTATTCTGTTGACGCAAGAGAAGTCGTTTCTGTTATAGATGAAGCATCAGTGGACCCAGTGTATGGGGCCCATGTTGGCACCGCATTCGGGTAGTAAGAGCACACAAAATTGAACTTTGCATCGGCAGTGTAGGTACTAAATTTTGCGTTGGTGATACTCTCGGCCACATAGGTATACGCGTTTTGCGGACCGAAGTTAGTCCAGCCGAGTGTAGTTCCGTCATCCCACTGGAATCTTCCTGTCGAGCTGTTACGGGAGAGTCCAATCCAGAAGAATCCCTCGTTCGTGTTGAAACTGGTCCGAGCGTAAGCTTAAAATACGTCCGGTGTTGTTTTAAAAAGATTCTGTTGGCCTACAAGCTATGAAGTTGGCTGTAGTGGTGTCGGGAATCGTGGCTAATGAGGATGGGGCTACTGGATTACGGTAGTGGCACCAGTTACGGGCATCTTGCCATGACAACTGTTGGTTGACTAGCGTGAAACATCTAGATATAGTTTTCGAAAAAGTTACACTTGATGACTTATTGATAGAGGTCTTACCTTCCATTGACTAGTCTGTCGCCACTATCCAAGCACGTGTCGGCGGAAGCCAACGCAACAACCAAAGGGAGAAGAAGGAAGTTCATGCCACTGGGCATGAACTGCCACTGGGCATGAAAGAGAACTGAGCTCTAGAAAAAAAATATTGAAGAGGTCGAAAGCAGTGTTTGAATTGTTTATAAAGCGAGCTGCGATAAGAAGAGGAAGAGTGTTTAAGCACATTTTGAAACGATTAGCAACACCAACGGAAATGAGTTTGCTTCGAAATGTTTGTTGGGGTCGGAAGTATTTGGTTCTCTTACAAACATTCCAGAGTTACTTATATATTACTAGAATTTCAAAATATTTCGAAACAGTCATCTGATTTGTTTCTGAAAATTGAATCTATTTTTGAACCGTTGGCGCCGCCGATTTCATGTTTCGACTGATATAATTTGAATTTTTATTGAGAAACACTTTCAAGTACTGTAAGAAATGACACGTAGCGAGAGTTTCCCTGATTAGAATTGTGAATTGACAAAATAACTAGTTAGAGGGCAGACTTCTCAGAAGTAGTTCGACCACAGCGGAGGCATCTGCATCAGACAGCGTGGTAGCCGCAATTGGGTTTGTCAGTCCAGGAATAGATGTGGCTCCTGGGGAAATTGTTCATTCATAAGGTAGTAATTAGTCTGTTACCTCCAACAAGAACTCCTATGACTGTTTGAAACGAATCATAAGTGGTTTGTATTTCGGATCCTCCGTAAAGGGACTCTGGGCTGAAAGTTTTGGTTTTTTATCAGATCATTCTATAGAACTCACGCTGCAGAAAAGAACACCATACACGTTTGATCTTCAACTGGTGGTATCCAACGGGCAGATCTCAAAGATGAATCCACACTGTAATCTTAAACTGAAGGGAGCATGTCTTAGGACCTTCTTACTCTTTCAAATCCATATCAATGTCATCATCCGTGTCCAGAATTGAGAATGGAAGAGTCCGGAAATTTTCATATGAGTATGTAGGAATATTCTTATGATCTGCCAAACTAGCGGAGTATCCGAAAGTGTCTAGATACCCGGTGAAATGAGATTCGTCGTTTAGTTTACTGGCTACGAGTTGAGCAAAGTTGAAATACTGGAATGTTAGAGGAAGAATGAGAAAAAATTGTTTTAAAAGTACCGATTTATAAGTAGAAATTGCGGCTTGACTGATTCCGGATGATTGAAAATCAACCATAAAAAGACACGTTACATTTGGTTTCAAATCAGAGTCTTTCCTGGAGAGCAATTCTGATTTTTGATCAGATTTTTCATTTGATGTATCCGAATTTGGGTAACTACAAATGAAATTAAGTTCCTTTTCCCCATCCACTGTCAGCCATTTTCCGGTTTCTGTACTTCCTGCAACATATAGGCTATCTTTGACCGAATCTGAAACTCTTTTTTTCTTTCGAAATTGGTTAAACCCAGAGATGTACCGTCACTCCATACAAACGGAGCGTTGATAGATGGGCGGCTCAAATCAATCCAGAAAAGTGAAGACGCCCATCGGACACGGGCGACGGCTGTAAAATTGTTCGATTAGTTAGTTTTAAAAAAGTAATCACCTGATAAATAACTATGTTGCTTTTCTGTGCGAACGGTCGCCAAGTTTTGGTTCATTGAACTACAGTAATTTTTCGCGTCCACGTAATTCAGTTTGAGGTTTGGAAAGGTATAGCATCTTGAAAATAGATGATGATTATTATCATTACGCGGTCCCCACAAACTTACAAATCTCCGATTGAGAGACATCTTGCATTCACAGAAACTATCAGCATAAATAGGGAAATAAATTTTGAGAAAAGCATAATTCAAACGAAACGTTTGAAACTGATACCCAGAGTTGCTCATGATAACTTAATTTATACGGTGAAGCTTATCAGAAAAACACGAGGAATGTTATGCTTTCTCCTCCACAAATTCCAGACACCGCCTTGTTTTGAATTCTTCCGTTTGTTTCGAAAGAGCCTATTTCTGTCGGAGAACGTTGTTAGAGTTGACAATGATGTCAGGTGTACCAGAATGTGTCTGGGATTTTGTTTGTCGAAAGTCAAGTTGTTTTATATTTACAACAAAAACATATTTTGTTTTCTCACTAGTTCTCGTTCTCATTTCCTGATTTTTGAGGGTGAATGGAATAGGCGTGTCCCGCGTTTTAACACTTTCGATGTTATCATTCGAAAGATTTTTTGATGATGTGACGTTTCTCATTTTATAAATCACTTGATAACAATTCTTCATTTGAATACATGTTATGGTTCGAAATTAAAAATATCAAGTTTATGGTAGAGTTTCCAAAAGCCTCTGAACCACAGATTCCGCATCGGCAGTTGAGAGCGAGACCGCTGTGATGACAGGGTCAGTCAGTCCCGGGATCGAGGTGGCTCCTGAAAACGGAATGTTGTGAAACGCAAAATATGCTTTTTCACCTCCGACAAGAACTCCTACAACAGTGGTGAATGAATCGTATGTCGGACTGATTGATGTTCCTCCGTACATTGCTTCTGGTCTGTAATTTGTTTTCTTATTATCGGATTGCCTCAAGAAGTTTAACGACACTCGAAACTATGCAAAAATAGTTTTGTTTTGATTCCTTCAAAGATTTTTTCTCTAAAACTATGAAACTCACGCTGCAGAAATGAAAATCAAACAAGTGTGATCGGTTGCTGGCGGATTCCATCCAGCAGCTTTTAGTGTGCCATCAACTCTAAAATAATGGCTTTAAAGCATGAAGTTTTCGGGTAGTCTTACTCTGTCAAGTCCAAATCAATGTCGTCATCCGTGCCATCGATTGGAAACCCACTACTTTCGAAGTTAATGAAACTATATGACTGATATCTACGACGGTCGACTAATTGGGATGTGTATCCAAAATTGTCCAAATTCCCAGTGAAATAAGTTTGATTGTTCAAAGTGGTTCCCACTAGTTTAGCAAAATTGAAATACTTAAAAAACTAAATTTTTCCCGAGTTCATTCAGTTTTTCTAACCGTTTGATAAGTCGCTATAGCGTTTTGGTCGATTCCAGCTGATTGCATATCGATCATGAAGAGGCATGTCACTGAGGGTTCTGAAATTCGCAACTCTTTGTATTCGATTGTGGAGAGTTCCGGAGCTACCGTACTTTTTACTGCAGATGTTACTACTGCAGATGTCGAAGTGGTTGTCGTTGTTGTCGCCTTTGTTGTGGTTGGTCCTAAATGCTGGGAATTTCAAAATTTCTGGATTTGAATACCTGTAGCGCTCTTCGGAATGTAGCTACAAACAAAATCCAAGAGCTGTTTTCCATTCGATGTTCTCCACTTTCCGTCCATAGTACTCTCTCCCACAAACAAATTGTCTCTAGCTAAACCTGAAGATTAGAATACTCGTTTTAAGCTGCCAATTACCTACTATCGAAATTCGTCCATACGGCTGGTGTTCCATCGTCCCAAACAAACGAAGCATTCAGTGCGGGACGACTCAGTCCGATCCAAAATCTGCCATAGCTTGATGAGTAGCGGTTTCGAACAAGAGCTGAATTTTGAGAATACGGAAAAAATTTAGAATTTTTCGTACAAGCCAGAAAATTGTTTTGTTGTGTATTATGAATCACGGCCAAGTTTTGATTGATTGAATGACAGTGATCACGAGAGTCAGTGAAGCTGAGTTGGGTAGTGGAGAAGGAATAGCATCTGAAGACAAATACTAGAAAAAAGGAACATTTAAAAATACGCTTGTTGAATATTTTCAATGAAAAAAAGTTGACTTGGTATTTCAAATGTTGTTTTTCTCGTAAACTCACAAGTCTCCAATAAGACTATCTCCACTGACACATTGTGCATCCGCTATCCATAGCAGCGAACCAGCTGCGATGAGTAGTTTCAAAACGACCATCAATCAGACAGGATCCTCTATAAAAGTGAAAAATCGTAAAGATAAGGAATGGCGAAATTTTTCGTAAGGAGGCAATAAACGAGAGGGAAAACAAGAAACTCTACATTAAAAAGTAAATTCCTGACAACGCCCATCGTTTTGATTTATGTAGTTGAGTCCCGGAAAAACGTGCGTTATCTGTTTCACTCTCCCGAGTTCTTGGTCATGATGTTACGGTGATAAGACAATTAGAGAGGAAGCAGTTTCGGTGGATGGATGGAAACTAGATTTTCCAAGATGGTTACTGTAGGGTCGAAATGGACACTTTGTTGGAGTGTCTACAAAAAATTCGTTAAAAACATTTATTTTGATATGTTTGAAAATTGACACTTTTCACATATAATACAAATAGGTATTTAATAAGATTAATTCGGTTTATTCAGTCGCTTTGCTGAATCCTCCAGCCAAGTCAGTTTTGGTACATTCCTCGTCAGTGCCTCCGTATAGTTTTTTCGTGCTGGATAACTGCACACAAAGTTTAGTCGTGTTTCTGAAGGCCTTGTGTCCCATTTTCCATTACTGAGTCTAGCAACCACGTAGTTCATCGAAGGATTACAGGTATCACAATTCCCGTAAGTCAGGTAAGGCGGACCAACGATTGGTATGAAGTTCTTTCCACTTCCTTGCCGATAAATGCCGAGCCAAAAGTTTCCACTGTTCCCGAATTCGGTTTGGGCCCATTCTGAAGTTTGTAAGTTTCGATATCAATAATCGAGAGAGTGCCTTACTGGTAATGTAATTTGTCTGCATGTCTGAAATCGGCACCGCTAAATTCGACCATGTCGTCAAATTGAGTTGACAAAATCTCTGTGCCTCATAAAAGTCCAGTCGGTGCTCTCTTCCGACCACAATAAAACATCTGAAAATGACACAAAGATTTTGAAACATGTGATCACAACTCACTGTCCATCTATTAAGCTATCGTGTCCATTACAGTAGTCTGGTTGTACAAATGAGATCAAAGAAATAACAAGAATGAGTTGGGAAATCATCTGCGAAACAGTATTTCACTTATTTTCAAATAACCGAAACTCTCAAGAAAATAATTATCAAATGACGATGTTTGGCGGGGTCTTCTTCATGACTTTTCAACCCTCTCGGATTCACTGATAACACTTGAATTTCGGTAGATGCCAATGATAACAGTTGAGGCAAATAATTGTCGAGTTATGTTAGAAAACGACCAAGCAGATGAACCACGGGAGGAGCATCTTGTGATTTCGTTTTGAAATACTGTTTTCGAGAAATTTTATTTTCGATGTTGAAACTATGAAACTTCTTGGAATGTATTATAATTACGAAAATCTGGAAGAATGATAAAAATCTAGATTTTTGATTCTCAGCAGTCTGATCTAGTTTAAATAGATAAGTATGATCTCGTCTTCTTCTACACGCAGTTCGCTTTTCCGTTTCTTAGAGAATCATCATTGGGACTCGTAATAAACACTAATTGCCTTGTAGTTTCTGGTGGCCAAAAAGTACACCAACTTATGTGGGACAGAAGTGCTCATCATACTCTTGCACATCTGAGTGATTCAGATTCATCAACCTTTTCTCTTACTCCATTTTATTTTAACTTGTTTGTTCCCCGAAATCAAAAATGTTACGTTTATTACGTAAACATTCTTGCAAAACCCTCTATTATCAAACTAAACTCGTTTAGAGTACGAAAAACAAATTTCGCTGATATTATTGATGATTAGTGTAGATATTAGAATGTACTTTATATTATTCAACATACTCTTGCACTTTCCTTAATCATCAAATCCGGTTCGACTTATTTGCTTTGGAAAATGGTTTCTCTGGACTGTTCCCTTGAATAATTTATTACTCATTAAAGTCATCAACTCATGACACTCTTCTCAAAATTGGTTTAAATTCTTCTTCAAATGAGCAATGATCAAATCAGGTGGATTAATTCTACGATATGAGTAATAGTTCTCCTTGAATGTGATCTTTTGAATGCATAAGTCTTTATTGTTTTGTGAAGTGGAGAGGAAGGTTTAAAAGAGATAGTCTGAAGAGGAATAGAGAGATCTGAAGGTAACGAGAGATAGAGAGAGAGAGAGAGAGAGAGAGAGAGAGAGAGAGAGAGAGAAAGAGAAAGAGCAAGAGAGACAGGAGATAGAAGATGGAAGCAACAATTTAAGTTTTTGCGACCATCGGAATCACATGGATCACGTTGCTATTGCTTCGTTTCGGGAAGTTTCTGTATATTTCTCTGACTTCTTTATGTAGGAAAATGTAGGCGAGGATGTTTCCTGGCAGCTGAAATTATACCAAATTAGTTGATTAACACAGTCTGGATTGTCTACCTTTAGGAGTTGCATTGAGTAAAGTACCGTGGTCACTACCAAAGTTTTTGATGTGACTGTCAATAGGAGAGCATCCGGGAGGAGAATCGAAACCAATGAGGAGAGTGTACTGGCAGCTGTCGATCGGTAGGCTGAGTTGATTGTCGTCTTCCAGTTTGGAGAGCATACATCCAGACGGGGATCCTGAAAACATAATCATCACCTAAAGGCTTGGATAAAAGTTTTCGTCTCTTACATTGTGCTGGAAGTACAAGACGACGCCGAAAACCACTGTAGAAAAGATCACATCGAACCACTTGACACCAAAGAAGACGTACTGGAAGTCTTTGTGAATGAGGCCTGGAACCGTACTTTCAATTACGTCTGATGACTTTTGGGTCTTACTTGATGAGAAGCACAGTGAAGAAGTTGTTTCCAAGTCGGCACTGGTGACCTTGATCCAAACTGCATTGATGATTGCAATTGCCAAACTGCAGGTCAATGGAACTGAAAGTTGAAGGGCGTTTTGACAGTTCATTCCTATCAGTCAACTCACTCAAAACCAATACATAGATGTAGCGAAGTGTCTTCTTTGCGTAGTACCAGTTCCCAAATTTCAGGGCCAAGAGACGATCGATGGCGACGAACAGAGGCATCTGGCCTGTAAGTTAAGACAACTAGTTGGGTAGCAAGTAGGAGAATGGTTTACCGTAAAGTTGGCTGATGACAGTGCTGGTGAAGATTGTTGGGGTGACGATGCATTCTCCACGGGTGACCGCTGTAAATGGTTAAATGTTCGGATGTATAATTCATTCAGACTCACGTTTAGCAGTGACGAAGATTCTGTAGGCGCTGTTGATCACATTGATAGCCACGTACAATGAGTCCACAAATGACGCGGCTGCTGGAAAGCAAGAAAATTCAGAAGCAACCTAGCGATTAGATTCACTATGACGAGGAAGTGAACTGACTGTTCTCTCAAATTCATGCTTACTCTAAGACCACTTTGAACTCACCCATAACTTGGAACTCCTTTCGCGAATTTAAGCCTTTGTCAGTAACAATGTTGAACATCAGCGGTGTAGCTACCCCGAGGCCCGCGATCCCAAGGACAATATAGATAGTCATGGTGACATCTACTGGACCGAAGTCCTTGAATAGTCTCTGGACTGGCTCTACAAGTCCGGAGTTCATTCTCGAAATGTCAGAGTGTGCCACGAGGTCGTTGAGCTTTATGAGAATGAGGAAGAACGAAAGAGAGCGTTTGAAAAAGTCACATGCCACTAGAACGACATGCTTCTCAAATGAATGGGTTCGAGCTGAATGAGAGGGGGGTGGGGCTAAACGAAACGATAAGTGGGCGTGTCTTCAAGTCGGATAGGGTAGAGAGAGAGATAGAGAGAGGGAAAGAAGGTAAAATTCGAAATAGTAGAGACGAGATATTCCCAAGTGGACCGTTCGTCAGTGGTTCAATGAGGTTGAGCACCTGCCTAAACTCCTGATTAAGCTATTCTGGGATATTTCAAACCGAAAAGTCAGAAGAATACGTGTGATATCGGTTGTTATGGAATTTGTTCCATCGAATGATACATCGTCTGTTTAAATTGAGATTGAACGAGCCGCCCAGAGTTGGAGATTGAGGAGACGTTGGGTTGAGAAGCATGGACAGAAAGTTCTTTGGTGTTGACGTGGAGAAGTGTGATCATGATTATAGGACACAGATAAACAAGTAGAATTAGAGAGAATATGCAACTTTTCTTCTTCGGAATCAAGAAGACACAAGGAAACATGTGAAGTTTGACGTTCTTTAATTGATAGTTTAGCATAAGTGTGCCCAGAATACATGTTAAAAGAGAATGAAGTGTCAGAGTTTAGAGTGAAGATTCGAGAAAATTTGAAAAGGAGATCTCGGATGTGTGTTATCTTCTCAAGGTTACTTATCTCATGAAGAAACTTACTCTCTCAGCTTACTGAGTACGCTTATTGTTTTATAATTGTCTCTGCGAGTGTCTGAACACTCAACTTCAGAATGCACATGAGGAGATTGTGTTATTGACAAGAAACGCCTATTGACTCACATCGTTTTGTCAAATTTCGGAAATAAGTCGGGTGACTAGTAATTACAGTTTGACTTGGTTTGAATTATCGGAACGTGCACACCTCTATTTTCAAATTCGAGTTTTTGCGTCTAGGGAATTGAAAAAAAAAGTACAACCCGTTCGTTTCATAAGGATTCTTATTTTCAGATTCACTTCAACATTTCCAAACACCTTCGATTAGCGTAACGAAAGAGCTTGTGACTGGACCACCTGATTTGTGAGTGCGCGGAAAAAAAAGCAGGTGTGTAATTAGAATTGACTCATTACGAGAACTCGCGAGAGAAAAAGATAATCTGTTGTCAAGAAGACATCAGACAAAGCCAAGACACACGGAACAAAATGTTTCTCGACGACGTAGGTTTTTTGTAACTTGGGATTCGATTTCAGATAAACATTGTGATAGTACTCGGAACCATTTTATTTTGTTTCCTTCAAAGTTCAAGCTCTAATCGCTTACTATAACATCCTTCCTTTGCCTTCTCTTCCCATTTCATAATTTCTGTGTGACGCGCATCAAAGATTTGAGCCCAAATCAAGATCAAATATCCATCTCTGAAGTCTTGTGACACCCTGTACCAGTCATTAAGCCATCACTCAGATGTCTAATTTCAATTCTATGAATAGTTCTGCAAGTCAAGTGACCCGGCTATAAGATCGAAGAGAAAACCGACTGATCACATTCCCGGACTTTGAGAGAGTGGAGACGAGACAGTCCCGACGGGACGCCTGTTATTGCGAATTCTTCATGCGACGTGTGATTAGAGCTACTTTTTTTCTTGATTTTTTGGCTTCAACTCGTGAAGACCAAACGACTAGATGGTCGAAAGAATTGAAAGAAAGAATGAATTAATCGTATGTAGAGTATGAGCAAGTTAAAGAAGTGCATTCTTATTTTATGAATGTATAAAGTGCATCCATGATCTACATGGAAACTCATTGTCGTTCTGGGAGCACAACACGTGTTTTGCATTTGAACATTTATGAAACAAAAAAAATGAAACGTATATACAATAACTATCACGGTGAGCCGGGTGGCATCGTTGATTCCTCTTGTGACATCCCTGAATCTAATCGAGTGCGATACGGAAGAGTTTGACGAGAAATTGACAATGATCTGGATTTCCCGATTGAACACGTGGAACATTCGTCTTTTGCTCTGTCGACGGGACTGGCCAACAAAGCTCCGCCGTCTCTAGAAGCGCCGGCAAGCGTGTTTGCGGATCCACGTCTTGAACGGACGGTACGAAGAGAGGAGGATCGATCGTATGAATTTGATCGCTGGTGATCCAGAAATCGCTTTCCAATACTGCTTTGAGATAGCTGAAAACCTAATTGGTGTACAATTTTTTGAAATCTTCACCAACCTTTGGGAACTTTCTGTAGATTGCTTTGAAGCATTTCTGTCGAAAATGTTCGGATGACAGACAGAATAATATGAAGTTGATTGTTTTTCCAGTGACAACCAACGAGTTTGTTATACTGAATATAGCATAAAACGTGTGACCCAACTCGTATTCCGAGAATAATTCATAAAGAGCCATGAAAGCCGACGGTCCTTGAGTTAAGGAGAAACATAATCCGATAGCAATGACTGTCACTGTGACTCGTTGACGTTGACGCTGCAAGTGATTATCCACGTGGATTTTCATTTTTAAGCAAGAGCTCACCACCTGACTCCTATTCATTGCTCCTCTCATCGACTCGAGTCTTGGCGAAGTCCAATTGATTTTCAATTGTCTTATCATGAGGACATTCAGAAGAATTACTAGAACAATTGGAACGAAAACAACCTAAATTCAGTTTATCAAAAAATAATTTTTGATGGACTCACTAAAATAGCATTGAGGAACGTGGAAAACCTCAAGTAAACCTTCTTCACATTGCTCGGAGTCACCCAATCCTTATTCCGATACGTTTTCTGATGCCTCATGCCAGAGTAGTAGCAAAAATCGAGTAGTTGAGTTCCGTTACAGAACTCTTCGATGACACAGTCCCATTCGAAATGATGGTAGACGGTGAGAAGGCCAGTCGTTACGAATATGGATGACAGTACCACTACCATTTTGCCACGTTGCCAGTACAGTTTCGCGCGGAACGGAGACCGAACGATGAGGTATCGTTCGATAGACACCGCTAAGATAAGCCTTGAAATTATGAAGTCTTATTTCGGTTTCTCCAAAAAAACTGACCAAATAGCTGCGGCACTCATCCAGTTGGCCACTGCGGACATGTGTTGCTTCGTATTCAGGTAGAAGTATCTGAACTTTTTCTGATGCTCTTGTATTAAAGAAAAGGAAAATACCTGAATGACACGTCGTATGCAATCGTATCAAATGCGGCAAGACAATGAGGTAACATGACTAGAAGAAATGCTAGATCACAAAATGAGACAGCTGCCAGCTGGAAATTCATTTTCAGTCTAACGAATAGTTTTGCAATTTAAACCATATCACTGGCAATATTTGGTACTTCATCGCTGGCGAGAACCCAAAGATTTAGTGAATTTCCGAGTAGTCCTAGAGCAAATTGAAGTGGAAACACGTATTGCCAAATGAATCTGCGAGGCGGGCTCTAATTAGTCTGCGTGTGGTCAACTCTCACCTGCTCAACGGATCTCTAAAAAATAAAAGTTGTGCTTTTTTCAAGCATGCCATACAGAAAATATATAGTAGTAGTCAGTTTGAAATCGAGTTCTCAAAACCGAAAACAGGAGAAGAAGGCGAGGTGCACGCATTCTGTATTTGACATTTGCATTTTTGTGTGGAAAATGCAAGAGAATTATGCAAAAACAGCAGCGAACAAGTGAATGTATGGAGGACACGACTTCATCAATTGGTGATTCTAGAAGTGACCTCTAATAGTAGAGCAGTTGTTTGTAACACATTGAAATCATAAGAAGAACTTTATAAGGTAGATCGTAGCTTAGAAAAAGTGTATTTTATAAACCCGAAAAAAGAACAAATCGTATAAGATCATCAAAAAATCGAATGATAATAGAGATCAGGAGAGATCAGAAGAAGCATCTAAACATCTAAACTTGTGTACTTTGCGTCGTCCGTGTCGTACTCGCCGGTGGTGTCGGGAAACTATCCGTCGATGGGTTCGACACCAACGGTGCGCCTCCTCTTGGTGCCACTACACTTGAACTGCTGATCTTTCGGGATGTAGAAAAGTTTCGGGAACATGGAGAGTAGACAATTGACGTTTTTTGAGTGATGACCGACTTTGAACGCGTGAAGTTTGACCTGAAAATCTGTGTGATCTATGTCTATGCAAATGCCGAAATGAGACGCTAGCCAGTCACCAGTACACAAACACACGTATTATGTATTATTAAACGAGGGAGTTAGTGAGATGATAGAAATGTGTGTGTGAGAGAGATATGAAACAGAATAAAAAGAAAGTTTTGCCCCTCTATGTGTGTGTGTGTATGTGTGCTTTTGACTTACGAGAACTTGATTACCTCGACGTTTTGCTGCGTCCAGCAAGAAAAACGAGTTGACACCAGAAGCGGCACGTTTGCCATAAACGGCGTCGGAACGTTTCGGACGTCAGACAGAACAGCACTACGTTAAGCATTTTGCCGGTGAGCACTAGCTGGTTGGCCACTACTGATATATAGATTGTGTATCTGAAAGAGTTCTCTTTGCCCATAGGTACGGTAGATCAGAGTGACTTACTGATTCGGAGGGAACACTTTCTGTGATATAAAGACTATCGCCGATGGTCCCTGCGTCAGTGTGAAACACGAAACAATCGCCAGCACAGTATGTGTCATCTTCTTCTCCTGCTCCGCCATGCTCGATGGTCCGGCTGCGTTGCGGACGAGAAGTTCCTTAAAGACCAGATTTAATTCTCGTGCAGACTCTCAAATGCCTTGAGGCGGCTGGCTAATGTGTGAGGTTTCTACGAGTAGGCGTGAAATGAGGGTAGTTACCTCTGAATGCCTCCGCTTGACTAATCGGATCAGTGAGATGTTCAAAACGGCGACAGCAAAAATCGGCAGAAGAACCGCTAGAAGAGCATTCGCGTAGACAGATGTGTGCAGATATTGTTTTATGAACGCAGACGTCGGATTAACCTTCTTTCCGTGCATCTCGTCAGTGTTCGCATAGCATTTTCCCAGAATCTGAGTAGCATGACAGGCGATGAAGCTAACACACGTGTGGGAGATGTGATGGTAGCTGGTGAGGACCAGCGTTGAGACCATAATTCCGACGGATACTATCATTATCTGTTTTCCCTAGAAAATGTTTGCTTAAATGCCTGATGTGTCTCTAAAACCCTTACATTGTGTACATCTAGTGATCGGAAGGGAAACTTGATGATCAAAAGTCGCTCCAGTGAGACGGCCAATACGAACCTGCAAAAAAGAGGAGCGTAAACAAATGAAATGTTTTCATCGTCAATTTCCAACCAGATAGCCGCCGCTGAAAACCAGTTGCTCAGTGCTCCGAAATTGGGTTTCGAGTGGAAATGAAAAAGACGGAAAGTTGGCGACCGAGCGAAGATGTCTAGCGAGGCGAGGTAGTGCGGTATCATCATGAAGAATACAAACATGTCACACAGAGCGAGACACGTGAGCAAATGATTCGCTCTGTAATGATGATGATGTTGAAGATTGGAGTTTTAGATTCGTGTTGCTTACCGATTTTTGATGTGCCCGCTGAGAAGTACGGTCATTGTTAGTAGGTTTCCAACTACTGTGATCATGAATTGAATAGGGAAGATGTACTGAAATATTATATGATACTGTTTGTGTTAGTTCCACGTTTTCTCAGTTTTTTGTTCCCCCCGATATCTCGGTCTGTCATCACAAACTCCCCATCGGATCAATTCATCTTGGTTGTCTCAAGGGGATGAACTCGTTCGAACCGCCATATTCCTTTTCTCTTTCATTTTTTTTCTCTCTCTCTCCTTCCCAAAAATCTCAAGTTTTTGAGATTTGTGGTGCGAGGGTGCCAGTACACAATCTTCTCAACTACGCAAGCAGGAAGCAGGAAATCGAGAGGAGGGTCTCCCGGTGGGTTCAAAGAGGAAAAAACATACATTTCTGAGGGTCTCCTTTTTTGGAGTCTCGAAGAATAGAGAAAACGAGAGACAAGGTGACTAACTCTAGATGGGAATAGATTTGAACCGGAAGAAAGATCAAGGTTTGCGAGTCCAGGAAATCTGGGAGCAACCTCAATTCAAGTGTGACTGTTCTGATTTGAGCCCCGACTTGTTGACTTTGTTGTTCTATGAACCAGTGAGCTCCCTCACTTTAAAAACTTTTTGCTCCAACCCCATTTCTCTTCTCTTCTTCTTCTCGTCTGCGGTTCTTCATGGCAGCAATTCACACCTGATGAAATGGGGGTAGTCGTAAAAACGGGCTGCTCGTAAAACAACTTGGTCCCTATTTCCTCTTCTCTTCCGGGACGAAGACACTTGCAGAGTCGAGAAGAGAGCAAGCGGTCCTGAAACATTTACACTTCCTAGCCGACCCCCGTTTTCCACGTCAAAACGTCTGTCAAGTCTACAATTTCGAGGCGCGATTAATTGGATTCTAGGGAGAGAAGTGTTGCCTGGAGCAAAGAGGCACGGGATGACTTTTCAGATGATCACTTCTAGAAGAGCATCCGAATTAGTCAGGGGCATCGTCGCCGGATATAATACATAAACACTTGAACCCGTATGTAGTGAAGGAGTAGTAGTACAACAACAACACCGACAACTCAAATAATTAGAGATGGGTGTCTTGAACAAATCTCACGACGCCTCCCTCTCTCTCTCTCTCTCCTTGTCTTAATATCATATTTCCGCCGCGTGGCAAACGAGACGATCACACACCATATGTTCGCGAATTTTTTATATGTATATGTAGATCGAGTGGATTTCAGGAAATCCGTGAATGAGATACGAAGTGTCGCTATGAAATAATTATAAAGATCAGGCACGGGAAGAGAGTGCACATTCCGAGAGATGATCAACAGAAATGATTGATTAGGTCCAGATGAGATTTTTTTGGATTGTCTGAGATTGTGAATCACTGGGAACGTGGGGTCGGAAACTATAATCTAGGTCGAATGTTTCTTCTCTGAATCCCGCAAAGACTAACACTGATCTTCCAAAGTTCACCAAGAGGAACTATTTTCAGCTATACGTGACTAGTACTACTCTAGGAAACTGCCCCTCAACCTATCCACTATGATGTCCTAATCTGTCACAAATGTACATAAACACCCCGTTTTATTTTTAGGTTATTCTATTTTCGGTTAAACTATCAGATTTCCCGCCCTGTCATGTTTTTCAATCTTTTCTCTTTCTCGCCGACATCTCACCCAATTACGAGGTCGCGTCATTATTTTTGCTTATCCCTCATCATCCGAATTTCCATAACTTAACTCTCGGCCTCGTGCTTTTACTTCTTCTGAAGGCCTCATGCAAAACAACAACTTAGAAGTTTGCCTTCATCTTGAACATGACCATTCAGATTTCCCCACTGTTCTGTGAGTGACTGGAAATTTGACAGAGCAGGAAAAGTACACATGTTCTGTTTTAAGAAGAAGAAAACAATCTTGGAACTTGTGACGTACCACATATGCCCTAGAAGCTACAGAAAGATTGGCCTAATTATCTCCAAAATTTGCAAAAATAGTTATGCAAGAAAAAATCCCACAGCACCCACTCCAAACTTCCTGGCTTTTACCAAGTAGTGTGTGCCTGCACAACAGAAACTTCCCCCCAAAAGACATACATTATTAATCCGTTTCTCGATGTCCGGCATCAACAACAAGTAGGATTCGTCGAAGCACTTTTGAAGTAGAGGTGACACAACCGGAACGATTGTAGTCGAGTTTTCGTCTAGCATTCTGGAATTCGTCGGAGTTGTCGTGTTCGTTTCAAGCACAAAACAAGAAAAGGTATGAGGGAGAGGGGAGGGTGATGACGACAGAGAATGAAGGTAATTGGGGGCAGCTTAAGATGGAAGGGGGCACCACACGGGGGGCATGAAAAAACATGAAAGAAGAATCAACTGGAGAAGCGAAGAAGAGATGTGATTCTTAAAAAAGAGAAAGAGAGGAAGAGGTCGAACATCTGAAAATATGGAAAACAAGAATTTGATTGTTATGACAGAGGTTTTTATAGGGCAAGGCCAAAAGATTAAGTGTGACAGTTTTAATTAAAAACGTTTAGCTAGGCTTGGTTTCGCAATGATCACCATGATCAATCAACCTTTTTGGAGATTAAATGTTTCTAAGATCAGGTGGAAGGAACGATCATTCAAGAGTTCTTATATGTTTCTTATGAAGACTTGAAAGAGACCGAAAACAAAAAAAAATGATGTTAAGCACAAAGAGCTGTCTTTCCTGCACTATTAATCAAAAAGTTTTATTCATCGTCGTTAAGCGGTGAGTGACATTTGATTTCTTTTTTCATTGCACAACTGACTTGTTTCGAAAACAAATCAAAGCAACCTATTCTAAAATATGGGCGGAGCCAACTTTGAAGTTTCTAAAAACCTTTCAACGTCTGCGACCACTTCGTTAAACGAAACAAACAACAATTGATAAAAATCGGTCCGGAATAACGGGAAGAGCAGAAGCCTTCTATTCATTCTTCATCTTTGACACCAACCAGCAGCAATGTCAACAGTAAATAACAAATTCTCAATTGGAGTTGACTACACTCTACAAATGAGTTCAAAACAGAGTTCGAAGTGGTTTCACTCCATGGATAATTGAAGGTTTTGTGAGAAGAGATTCTTGAGGGAGCGATTTCAAGAATTCAAGAAAAAAAATAATAATAGTAATTAGAGAAAATACATTTGATTCGAAGAATATTGAGCAAAACAAAAACAGAGAGATATAATTGAACGAAGAAAAATCAGCTGTCCAAATCTATGTCCCAAAAGAGTCAATCAATCTTGACCAAGAGTAGAAGAAGGGAAATAACAATACGGAAGATGGACGAGCACTTTTAGAGACATGGGTTGGGCAAAGATTAATCGAGGTTTAAAGTTGTGACGCAAGTGTGTGTTCTCGAGAAAGGAAACTCAAGGGTTATGCCCTTCTATTGAAGTGAATCGACAAATTCGATCTGGGATGCTCTTCTATAAAAGGCACCCAGACTTCGAGTCTTGCAGAAACGCAATTCAACCGGAAAGAATTCTGACGTTTGGAAGGTGAATCAGATGGAAGTTCAATTTGTTGCCTTTTGTATGGGAAAATCAAATATTTATATGAAAACAAGGAGGAAAGCTGAAGTGACTAGAATGGAAAGTTGATAGTTCAAAAATCATGAGTAGTCGCCTCCAAATGAGTGAAATCGTAGCGATCATATAATCCCTTCCACTCCTCCTCCTCCTCCTACTTTTTCTCTATTGTATAACAAGAAAAAATCCGGAGAATAACTCCGAATGATGATGTCAAAAAAAAGAAAAAGATATGTCGTCGTATTCGAGACTGATGCATAATCCGAAGAAACAAAAAGAGTCTCTCTCTCCCTCTGGCATGCAGCCAAATGGTCGGAGATGAAGCGGAAAGTGTGTTTGGAGGTGAGAAAAAAGAGGAAAGGGGAGAAAGAGAGAGGGCAGGGCTCCTTTCAGGCCACGCCCACTTTTTGAGAAGAAAGTTTCGTTTCGACCTTTTATATTGGACTTTCCTCTTGGGAATCTCGACGGAAAAAATGGGAAGGATGGGAAGATTTTGATTCATGAGGAAAGAGCAAAGTTTGCAAAAGTTTCAGTATTGGTAGGAGCCAGGAGGTCTTTTTTTGTTGGCAGAGATTAGTTCAAAAGCTTTCCGAGCTCTTGGGAACAAGAAAATATTTGGAAACATCTTTGATTGAAAAGTTGAACCATTTAGTCTCAAATATTTAATTCGGATTAGGTCATCGTCCGGCTAATTTTTTTTTCTCTAGACTCTCAAAATATTCTTTTTTAGCTTGATGAGATCTTTAAAAAAAAGAAGAAATTACAAATTGAAGAAAAAATTTGGAATTTCAAACTCAAACGCCAAGGAAATCTCTCATGGAACAAGTCGAAAGAGAAAAGAGAAAAGTGTGATAATTCTCCGAGTATCAGTTTTCATCGAACTCAAAAACCGAAAAAAACTCAAAGATCATCAAGGGATACCTTGTTTCGGATGTTCGAAATTCCATTCAATTCCCTTTTTTACTACTTGTTTTCTGTTTTTTTTTCCTCTCTGTTCAGCTACTTTTTCAGAAAACACACATATAAAGTTTGTCTTCTTGAAAGAATCATCTGAAAGTGACACTGAACACTACGTTTCTTTTCAAAAGACTCAATCAACAAAATTCGGTTTTGCGCACAAGTTATTTGGAATTTCTTGGAAATTTCTTGCTTCTAATGAAATCTCATTCATAATGAATGTTTCTGAGAAAGTTTTCTTCCGCATTTCAATAATAACAACAAGAGAGCAAATTCTGAAATTAATCAGGTTCCTCGTCTGAAACTTCGAGTACAACGAGTGTGCTTTGAGCTCACGGAGTTTCGAAACAGACTGGAAGCTTGGAAGGAAGGTGAATTCGATAATTCTTCTAACTTCTCAAATTATTATTCACCTATAAACACGTCAATGCTATTTGACCTAAATCGGAGCTTAAGCATGGGCGGTAGGGTCAAATTTACGGGCGGCTCATTAGCGATGATTCGATGCTCATATTTCTCGGATATTCTAGATTTTAGGTCATTCAGGGATTTTTATTTTTCATTTAATTTCTAGTCTAGTCTAGATTTCCGGGTGTGATATATGAAAGGATCAAAAGGTAATCCACGTCACACACATACACACAAACGTATTCCAATGCAAATGAGGAGTAATGCGGATAAATGGCCGTGCACTCAGAGAACGTCTTTCAAGGAAGAATATTAGAAGAAGAGGAAATATATATTCATGAGTGCTTGATGAGACAAAGAAAAAGATCACATACGAATTGGCTGAAATTATATAGCAAACACTGAGGAGGACAAAGTGTATGTCGTATGACACGTAAACAAAATGCTCTTTAAGAAAACTTATGGAGAAGGCGAAGAAGACGATGACCAAGTGTTGTGACCATATGGAAAATATAGAGCTCTTGAGATGAGAAGAAGAAGAGATCTATTTCAGGAGCAGCCGTGATTCAATAATAGAAATTAGGTTGGCTAGACTCGAGATGAGAAAAGTTGAACTTCCTTTCATTAGAAATGAATCGAACGAGGATGTACTCCTTTTTCGAACGAAAGTCCTATTTGAATGAAAGTCAGCGGGCGGATCATACCAACAAGCGAAGAGATTCGAGAAAACAAGACGTTCGAAGAATATCAAAATGTGCGAAGCACATACTTAATGATAGTAATTTTAATATTTTCTGAACGTCATTTGATATTTTGAAGTACTTGTTAGTGATTAGAAAATTGGTTCTTGTTATTGGTTGTACTTGAACTTTATCGAACCTGAACGGTTAAGCTTTAAAAAAACGATTCGGGACCATTGAGCAGCTTTCTTGTTTATAAATTAGTGGACAAAAACAAGTTTTTTGCACACGTCTCGGGTCAGACAGCTTAACTTTTGGCTTTTGATCAGTTTTAAGGGCCTGTTCTTGTATTAGATGGGTTCCCAATTTCAGTCCTTGCTGATATAAAATTCTAGTCGGCCCGTGTTGAAGAAAAATCAAAGAGCGTGCCATCTTCTCGCCATGGCACCCCATCTGAATATGAGAGTGGGTCCGCTTCGTCCTGTTCGTACGAGCTTAGTCACGGATTTGTATGTATCTATCGCTGTGATTGAATTAGTCATTGAACCGTGTATGTGTGCATCGCCGATGTTTGTATGCCGTCGAATGTAAACACGCTTCTGGTCTGGATTTTCAGAGCAACACTCTATTTGTGAACAAGAAGGACAAGAAGAATAGAAGGGAGGGAACGGGCGAATGCAATTTCCAGAATTTTTGCAAGAGCGGAAGGTGGGTCACTTCCTTGAAAATTTTTCGAATTATTTTTTCTACCAAGAAAGATTTTTGCTCTTGTGTTCGAAAACGACACGTAGCAGAAGACAATTGACAAATGTACCTGCATTTAAGAAACGAGGGACACGTGCCCTTTAAATAGAGGTTTCGAAAATGACAGATCATATTTCTAGTCTTATTTCAAAACATGTGCTTTATTTCGAAAAGGTTCTGCTATTTTGGACAGCCGAGTCGCGGACTTGATCATTTGTGCTTCTTATAATTTGCAACAGCAATCTTTAATTAACTAGGATTTGGTTCTATGAATTAGACATTTGGAAATTGAGAACAAATCCAAAACTTCCGCAATCTCTTCCAACTTCCGAAGCGTCATACGTCATTTTGATTCAAGAAACAATATTCAAAATTCACAAATTCTATACAATTGTTTCCAGCCGTCTCATTCGAATTCTTATTAGTCTATTCCTGATTAAGAAGAAGAAGCTACGAAAGGATGCACGAGAGAGCATAAACAAAAAGAAACAAGCGGCTACACACGGAAGAAGAAGACTCGAAAACTTTCTGACACAGCCGACTTGGCACCCCAACATTCACTTTTATCTGTCCCACTAATCTCATCGGCAAGACGGGACTCCTAAAATGGCAACACGGACCAATTGAATGGCAATAAAATGAGCAAAGTGACATAGAGAGAAAGGGATGAGGGGGCAGTATAATGATATCATCATCTCTCCATTTTGAAAAAAACTGCAAATGGGGCGACGTTCAGCGGGCAGGGGAGTTATTTCATAATCAATTTTCGATCTAACCATTTGCCGTAAAATTTACCAGCGTTTGTGACAATATAAACAATTGAAGTGAGCCTATTTATTCCAAGACGATTCTTCATCAAAGTTAACAAAAAATCTAAACGAAAAGTAGAAACGACACATAAAACGAGTCAAAACAATTCTCTTCTAGTTTTGCACACAGCCCTATGGCAACAACTGACTAATGGATGTCTTCTACACGATTAGGTGAGAACAATGGCAACAGGACGATTGAGGGAAAATGAAATAAGAGGGGGTGTTGTGTGTGGAATATCGGAGGTAGAGAGCAAAAAGTCAGCTGGGCCACCGCCAATCGTTTTGAGACGTCGAAGGAGCTGTCGAAGAACCCCCGGAAGAGGTGGAAGACGAATCTTGAATTAGATAGGACGGTGTCTGGGTCTCAATGTCCCGTAGGAATTCCGACCCGTACGGCTCGTCGATCATCGAAGTGCCCGTATTGCATTTGTGAACACTGCAAAAGAAGTGTTGAAAAATGGAAATTTTCTGTTATGGTCATACTCTTCAAACATCGTTCCAAAGTTTCGTGTTTGCGGTTGGGTGGATGTGGACGCCACTGAGTAGCCGAATTGTTGTTGGTCTCTGAAAACTTCAGAACACTTTTAAAAACTAGAATTTCAGGCTCTAGAGGTGGTCGTTAATGACGAATTCTAAAATTTGAATATAATTAAAGTTTTCAGAAAACATACTTTGGCTGTGGTGGGATGTCTCCAAACTCTGCTCCATACGGCGGACTGAAGTGGTTAAACTCCTGATCATTCATCATAGTTCCACGTTCGCAGAATGTCGCTCCTGGATCCTCGTATTGTGTGGCGAATGAAGTGGTAGACGTATTGTTGTTGTACATTGGAACCATGTCGTCTTCCACATAAGGAGGCATTTGAACCTGGGTACCAGCTTCCGCGGAGTCAAACTCCAACACCGTTCCGTCGCCAAGAGATCTTTGTATCTTTGCAATCACTTTATTTACACTTTCTCCTGCTACGACGATAATCACTGGGCGAGAGGAATCGGACGATGAAGTCGTAGGTAAACGTTCAAAATTTCCGTCCGGTTCCGGATTCTCACTTTGAAAGTTTGGTGACTTTTTTGACTTTTTCCTTCGCTTCGATATTATATTCGTTTCTTCTGTGCATGTTTTCTCAATGTCACCTGAAAGAAACTTATTATTTTTATCGTAGATATGATCTAGACGGTTTTCGACATAAGCTTTTTCTTTTTGATTATTCTAACTAGACAACTCTCGATCTACTTTTTCACCCAATCGAAGAATAATATGGTTTGCATATTTACACTTTCTCCTTTCATTCAAGTCTATCGGCGATCTCGGCAAGGTCATTCCAAATAGAAAGCGACTTTCGTATTCTCTACTGTTACTACCTAATGACTTTTGGCTTTTCTTTTTCAGATCAATCGCTTAGATAATGGGTGTCCAGTACCGGTGGCGACAATTTTTGTGAGACAACAACAAGTGTAGGAGAAGACCAACACGCACAGCCCGTAAAAAAGTTCAGTTTTTTCTGCTTCAAGTTTGACAGAAGGAAAGGTGGCTAGCGATGAGGAAGACGGAGGACGCAAAACAATGTTGCGTAATGAATTCGAAACATAGAGAAGAGAAGAACTTGATTAGCGCACTGTTAATGACGCTTCTTCTGTGTGTTTGCAACTTTAAGAAATGAAACGGATCGGAAAAAAACAGTGGCAGGGGAAGAAGAGGATGGACATGTACTGACAAAAAAGAGTAATCATGTCTAAATGTGTAAATACATCGATTGCGATTACAGTGTTCTGGAAAGGTGTTGACTGTAGATCTGACTTGTTCTGATACCTATAGTATCCCTCACAACCTTTATCATCATTCAGAGTTTACAAACTAAAATTCATGTTAGCGACACTTTAACTTTTTCTGCCTCTCATGTTCAACTTTTTCGACTTTTCGAAGGTTTTCTGAGAACTGACGAAAACCGACGTAGGTACGATAAAATCTAGGTTTTTCGGAAATTCAGAGGAGACGCAGAGGTACGCCTTCTTGCCGTTGGGAAACATCAAGATCTTACACAAAGATATAGGCATGATGGCTTCAAGGTAAGCTACCACCGATACCGCCCATCTTGGCAGGCAACACGTATAAAAGACAAGCGGGTGGCATTGCGAATCTTCAGCCGTCTCATTTCTCAACATGAGTGCCAAAGCCATCGTAATTGGAGCGTCTTTCTTCTCAGGAGTCACGATTATCGTGTCTCTTGTTGCCGCTGGAATGTTGCTCCAGGACATCAATGACTTGTACTACGATGTTATGGATGATATGACTGAGTTCAGAGTAAGCTTAGAAACTATAACACTTAATTTTATTTTCATTATTGTTTCAGTACACTGCCAATGAGGCCTGGAAGGACATGATCGTTCCAACTGGAACTGTTGAGGCCAACCTTATCTTCGGACGTAACAAGAGATCTGGAGGAACCTGCGGATGCGGAGCTCAACCAAACAACTGCCCAGCTGGACCAGCTGGACCACCAGGAGCCCCAGGAGCCCCAGGAGATGACGGAGCTCCAGGACAAGCCGGAAAGGACGGAGTCAACGGAGTCGGAATCGTCAACTCCCAAGATGTTGGAGGATGCATCAAGTGCCCAGCCGGAGAGCCAGGACCAGCCGGACCAGACGGACCAGCCGGAGCCCCAGGAGCCGACGGACAACCAGGAGCTACAGGAAACGCTGGACAAGACGGACAACCAGGAGCTGCTGGAGAACAAGGAGACGCTGGAGCCCCAGGACAAGATGGAGAGGCCGGAGCCCCAGGACCAGCCGGAAAGAACGGACAACGCGGACAAGGAGCCCCAGGACCACAAGGACCAGAAGGACCAGCTGGACCAGCCGGACAAGACGGAGCCCCAGGACAAGATGGAGCCCCAGGAAACGCCGGACCAGAAGGACCAGCCGGAGCCCCAGGAAAAGACGGAGAGGCTGGAGCCCCAGGACAAGACGGAGAGGCCGGAGGTGCTGGACTTCCAGGACAAGACGCTGCCTACTGCCCATGCCCACCACGTACCGCCGCTGTCGAGACTCAACCAGCCTCGCAAGGAGGATACAGACGTCGTTTCTCCCACGTCTAAACAAATATACTCTATTAATAAAGAGTTTTTCATTTCAACCTTTCTCGCGTTCTACTATATTTCAGCAAATAGCCAAACGTACTTTTTCGTTTCTTCATCCACGAGCAACGAACTTTCCGATGATAGTTCAAGTCCTTTTCCAATCCCGTCTTGAACCCGCATAGGTCACAAGCAAAACTTTTTTCGGCATGTGATCGATAGTAGTGCTGTCTAAGGTTTCGCCAACCATCGTACCATTTCTTAGCTTCTAGACACTCTGGATCTGGGCAGTGATACGCCATAACGACACCTGGAATTATAAAGAACGATGACTCATATTTTGAGAATTCACTGACGCGGTGTGTCGGGGCTTCGCTTGATGATTCGCCTTTCATTCACACTGGGAGTTTCAGACTTCAAGTGCAGCTTCACAATGTGAAATCGACATGCCGACGAATTGGCAAATTGCTCTCCGCACTCATTACACGTTGTTATCGGCACTTCGTTCAGAATCTCATCGGCCGTCGGGAAAAAGTCCATTTGATTCGCTTCGCTCATTTAGACTGAAAAATAATAATCATCATAGTATGAAATTTCAAATTTGTTTCTGATCTCATATCTAGTTCGCGGGAAATGTGACTCGCATAATTTTTACATCTTCCGGAGTCATATTATGCAGGTTTCAATGATACATTAACCAAACAATGACGATAATAAATATGTTATTTTAGTTCAGACCACTTTTTATTTGCATTCTGAAATTTTCCTTATCAATGTCTGTAGGCATTAGAATACTGATAGTTTTCTTGAGTAGCCCTTTTTGGCAGTCAAGAAAGGGCATGTATATTTGTTTAGTTATTCTTGTTGGATCAGTTTTGGCTGATCCACAAATTGTCTGGCTCAATAGATATAGCAGCGATAGCACTAATAATATTGTAACAGTGGAGGTAAGATTTTTGAATTCAGACTGAATGAAAATAGAATTTTTCAAGACTGGCGGTAGACTATACTTGGCCTCCAATGATTCATCAGAAACTCTTAAGAGAATCAGAATACTGAGTGGTACCAGTGGAGTTACGTGAGTAGCTTCGATGATTATGTGATCATCACAAGATCAACTCAGATTAGACCAACTACCTGTTGGTGGAATTGACCTTTTGTCAGATCAACTAGTGATTCAATCAGCACTCGATTTAACCACATCTGCAACAATCACAGGGTTCTTGTACGCCACAATGTCGATTCAGGCCAGAGGTAGCTACCAAACGTACGATTCTAGTTTTTTTTTCAAATCAAAACTTCAGATAACACATTTGAGGTTATTGTTGTCAATGGGCCGAGAGAATATCATTGGTCACAAGCTAATAAAACTCTAGTGATTCTCAACGTTCAGTTTACAACGTCACATATCCGACCTGCTGATGCTCCCGATAAGACTACTTTGGTAACTAATGTTACCCAACATCAAGTGAGGCACCCAATATATATTTTGTAATATTAATAATAATATGGAACTTTAGAACACTGATCTGAACTTCCACTACGGTTATCCTGATGTCAATTATACAATTTTCACAGAAAATCAATTCTTTGAAAACCCTCAATATGTTGAATATTTACAAAAAGATGGAAATGTTACTCGAGAAAGAATTATTTTCGAATCAGTTGAGCCCATTCAAGTGAATCTTCCCTACTGGTATATTACAGCAAACGGACCTTTTAGCCTCCAGCTAGACAGTTTTTACAGTAAGCTCTAAGACAGAAGGCAGAAACATGAAACAGGACTTTAGTGAATTTTCATACCCATAATACAACTAATGTGAACACTACGGGCGCCTACGTACTCACGGACGTCTGGCAGGATCACTTTGTCAATTTCGTGACGGATCCTACTCGAAAAGGATGGACGGGAACACTTGTGAGTCTGAGACATTCTTGGTAAGAATTCTGAGCAAAGCATCTCAGGTTACATTAGATTTGCAACAACCCATAAACATCACATTTGCTAACGATATGACAGTTTTTTATCAAGCATATAGCGGATCACAGGGGCTGAAACATGCTCAAGTTATGTCTGATATGGTATCGAAAACTCTTTCGATTACTGCAGCTGGTACGAGGCCAGGAACGCTCTACTGTCAATACTTTGTTTACAGTAATGCATTAATTACGAAAAAGGTGATTTCATACTGAGCTTTCAGCTGGAGAACTCCTTCCTCCAACTCCTAGTCCAACAACTAATACTGTAGTTCAAACAACGCCCACAATCGCAACTACAACCAAGTCATCAGAATCTTTCAACGTACTGATCACAATTATTTTATTCTTATGCATTTTAATGGTCTGATTTTTAACCTCCCAACGTTCACTTGCACTCAAAATGATGCTTGGGTTTAAAATTTTAAATGAAGATAAGAACCCATGTTTAATTGTTCAATGACTAGACGATGAAATTGTATGGCTATTATGCAACATTTTTCAACACTTCCAGAAACACTAAAACTGTTTGATTCATAGAAAAATAATGTTGCGTGTATATTGAATGAATCATGGGACGTTTTAAAAAAAGCCAGACAGATCGTCCTTATTGAGACAAAACTAAACTCTATCTAAACACCACTGGAAGTTGCCGGACAATGTTTGTCAAACGTCATTTGGTTCTTTAACCGATAATTCAGCTTGCGGTCTTATCTATCCATATAAAAGTCTTGTGTGTTGGATCACATATATTATGTTCTCAATGATCAAATTGATACTTTCGATTTGCATTTCTTTGGAAGCAGTAAATGCTATCCCACAAGTATTGCAACTTACGAAATTCAGAAATTTCGCCGACTCCATGGTTAATGGCGTTGAAGTAAGTAATTAATCAAGCTTTTTTCACTTTATCATAATTTAAAGGATGGCACTCGACTTTATTTGGCATCTAGCGATGATAACAGATACTTGAGAAACATTAATGTCACGTCAGGATCTACCTGGATTACACTAGATCAAATTAATGATATTAACGATGACGGAACTCCAAAATTTTTGACTATTGATGGATTTTTAACTGTCTCAACTACCAACAACGACACTATTACTGGTAGCCTCAGAGGATATCTATATCTTCCAACAAGACTACAAGCTAAAGATCCCGATTTTTCTGTGTATGTAATCAAGACTACTCACACAGTCAGCAAAGCAGCAATGAAGTCGACAGTTGTAACACTGAATACTGATCTCAAAGGAGCTATAGAAATTGATCAACCAAGAAAAACTTCGTATGTCACTGGGATTGATCAATCTCCGAACACTAACATATATTTCCAATGGGGAATCCCACCAGTCAACTGGCATGAAGTCACTAACAACACATTCTTTCGAAATGGAATACAGCTGAAGAATGAAACAACTGAAACGAAATAGTTAGTTTACTGCAGAAAATAACATTATTGTCCTGTTTCAGTTTCTTCGATCATATTGAGCCTCTCCAAGTTGGGCTTGATTACTGGTACTTTACTGTGATAGGTCCAGTCAACATGAATCTAGAGAACAAGTTCGTGAACAATCAAAACACGGTGAATTTTTTACTACCAAAATTCAAATTAAAGTTTGCTCGTCACAGTAATCTAGTGGTCGCATTTGCACCCAGTGAGTAGCGACGAAAGGAACGGTATATACGATACGTAGCTTCTAAAATGTGCGAACACGGCAGCGGAAAAATACAGATTTCAAAAAAAAATTACTGTAACTTGGCATCTTGCCAATGTAGTAAATAATTCACCGTGTCAAAACTACACAACTACATCAGCGAGCACGACTGGTATTATAGTGAACAATTTCTTTTTCACGGAGCATGTGGTGAATTTCACTCCAGATGATACTCGTACTGGAACAGCAGGAGTTTTCGTATGTTTCAAAATGTTCCATAACACTATCAATCTGCACGATTCCAGACATCTGCCTACATCAACAATGACTATCTTGGAATTTTTATGCAATATCAGTATGGATTGATATCAAATGAGTTGAATCATTCTTCCGAAACTGACACTTATTTCTACACGTATGATCAAGCCAGAATGCTAACTGTAGTCTCCGGCTCTCCACTTCCCGGAGACTTTTACATTCAATACTTCACTTTTCCTGGCGATCTTTTGCCGATAACCTCTACACCAGCAACCACTTTGGCACCAACTACGGGAACAACGACCAGTTCAGTTGTCTCAACTTCCACGGTTATGACTTCCACAAAAGGATCATTTCAGAGGATGGGAATCAAACTGTTAGCTTTGCTATCTATTGTTATGATGTTATAAGATTGTATAGTTTCTTTGAGATTTAATTCGGTGCTGGTAATACTTGTGCTTTAATAAATAATTTCATGTAAATAACATGGGGTGTGATTTTATAGAAGTTTAAAAATAAGAATAAGAAGACTAATATTTGTCAGTTTGCAATGTAAACACTGTTGACATTTTCAATCTAGCAAACTTTGACGTCTGAGTCAAATTTTTCATAAATCCAAATGATCGTGAATAAATCCAGATTTATCGTGAAATACGATAGAAAATTATTCAAAGCTCTTACTCGACAGCAATACTATCATAGGTACAATATGACCAGAGGAAAAAAATCTAATCCAGGTTTCGAAATTTGTTTATGTCAGAAAAACACAAGAAACTGAAAAAAACTGTAAAACTTGGCGTAGCAACTCGTATTCGAACTGAGTCATTCAACATTCGTCATTTTGGATGACAAGAGTAGACGTATGACATTTTGATCGCAATTTCTTATCAGTTAGAGCGTATTTTATATATTTAACCAGCACTATTTCGATTCACCAGGCCGTCTATGATGAATATATTTTTCTTTCTTTCAACTTTGTTCATCCTAGGATATGGTGATCCTTACATAAGTAGACTGAGCCAATTCAAAAGAGGAGAAACGGCAACTTTCGATGCTGCTGAAGTAAGTGTTTCCTTTTGGAAGTTATGCAATAAGAATGTTATTTTCAGACCGGTGCAAAATTGTATGTTGCTTCTAGCGATGATAACGATTATTTGAAGAACATTGTGATAGTTTCTGGAGCGACCACCACAACGTGAGATAATTTTGTTATGAAAAAAAATTCGAGTTGATTCAGACTAGACACTTTGAATGGATACATTACTGGAAACACTCCAAAAAGCCTCACTATAACTGCTGGCATGTCTTTGAGAACGTCAAATAGTGATACTGTAACCAATGTGTTAACAGGATACATTTATATTACAACTTCAGAACAAGCGAACGGTTAGTTCTCGCAAATCCTCAAAATAGCATAATTAGTTTTTTCTAGATCCATTGTTCTCTGTTCTTGTTCTCAAAAATAAACAGGCTGTTTCTACCATAAATGGAAACTCTACAGTAGTCGTGTTGAACACCGAACTAGTGACCGACTCCTCAGATATCGACAAACCTAGCAAAACGTCATACGTGTCCGACATCAATCAGTCTGCCGATACTGACATGAATTTTCATTGGGGAATTCCGCCATCAAACTGGACTAAAGTCACTGAGAATCAATTTTTCGAGAATCCTTTATATTTTAAAAATTTTGACGAGAATTCACAAACATGGAACTCTACGAGAACGTATGCGGCAACGATGGTTCTTGTGAGAATCAACTTTTTTCAGTTTTTTCGATCACGTGGAACCTCTTCAAATTGGATTAGATTACTGGTACATCACTACGGTTGGTTCAGTGGCCATGATCATGGAAAACAAATATGTGAGCAACTATGATTACACAACGACATCAGTTAACTCTACTGGTCTAATAGTTAATAGCTTTCTGTATCAGCAGCATGTCGTCAACTTTTTACTGGATTACACAAGAAACAGAACTGTTGGAACACTTGTAAGAATCAGAAGTGAAAAAAGAATTAGTTGACATTTTCAGATAACCACTTTCCCAAATTCGAATGACTACATCAGTTTTTATTTGGAAGAGAAACGTGGGGCGATGATTATACAAAAGTGAGTGGTGATATTCCACCGTTTTGAAGGTTTTTATTTCAGTTACAACAAGGAAGGGTATGTTCTTCATGCTCTGATGACAACTTACATGCAAGCATCACAATTGACAATTAACTCTACAAGTCTCCTCCCGGGAGTCTTTTATTGTCAGTATTATGGTTTCACTAGCAATCTTCTACCAGTACCACCTTCAACTGCAATTCAAACAACCTTAACAACACCATCAACGACTATGGGCTCTAGTACGACCACTGTAGCCACCACTACGAAGCTATCTTCAGCCAACTCGATAATTCAACTGATTTCGATGATTGTCGCGTTTGTACTATTTCGATGATTTTTTATTCATACGGTTTATTTCTGGTGCTACTTTGTGATAAATATGACCATGACTATTTCTAGCCTATCAGTGACTGTTTCAACACAACCTCGTCACCGGTAACGAGAACACATAAACCTATTACAACTGTGTCTCCCGGGTTATCGCCAGTTATCAGCTTCCAACAATTAGCTTAAATTCTCCGAGAATGAGGCGTTTCTTTCATTCTTACTTCTAAAAATGAAAGTCAGTTTCAGTTTTATTGTTTCATTTTTCATTCTAGTAAATATTCATGCGGATCCTCAAATAGTAAACTTGAGAGAATGTCTATCCAGTTCTGTAACTACTGTAAATAATGTAGAAGATGGCGCAAGCCTATACGTAGCATCCAATGATGATCCAGGAATGTTGAACAACATCCAGGTTATAACTGGAGGACAAACCTACAAGTATGTTTATCTGGATTGCCGAAATATTTCAAAGTTTCCAGAATTTCCGATCTAGCTGTTGTGAATCCTGACGGAACACCACAAAAAATTACAGTGAATGGAGGAGTTCAAATTTCAACGACAAACGCGGATGGTGTGACTTATACTCTTACTGGATTTATCTATATCACTACAACTCAACAAGCACAAGATCAAACATTTGGAGTTTATGTGATTACTGGAAACCATCATGTTGACTTGACTGGCCAATCTACTACAGTAATCCTCAACACCCAGCTCAAAGTCAGTACAGATGACGAAGATCAACCACAGAAAACGACATATGTACAGAATCTGATGGTTCCTGACGGGGTAAGCTTTCGAAAAGAGTAATAACGTTCATACTGTCTTTTCCAGAAAAACTTCTGTAATTTCCACTGGGGTATTCCAGCAGCTGTCGGTTGGATGGATGACTTCAACACATTTTTCATGAATCCTTTTATGTGGAACACAACAGACAACTCCGGGAACCCGGAAAACGCTGGAATGTATGTTCTCTAGGAGAACCAGTTTCAATTAAACTTTTTTCAGAATTTTTGATCATGTTGAACCTCTCCAGGTCAGCTTGGATTATTGGTACATCACTCATACCGGCCCAGTCACAATGGATTTGCAGAACACATACAGTCCGCCCAATAAAGATAGCCCTACCCCCGATTTTGGGACTCTAGCAGAAACTGTAACAGATACGGAAATTCTGTGAATGCCATTCGATTCAGAATCTAAAATAACCCCCAGGCCCAAAGTTTCGGGAAATAATATCAAAAACTGGGTCACTGGCACCCGAAAACCTCTTTTTTGGCCGCCCAATAAAGATAGCCCTACCCTGAAAAAAGGTGTTTTTTCGTCATTTTTTGGAGCGAAATTTCGATTAGGTTGGCTGAAATGATGATTTATGCATTTCTAAGCATATTTCTGATTGTTTTTCATCAAATTCGATTGTCAAAATTCGTTTTGAAAAATCTCATTTTTGGGTCAAAATGGTCATTTTTTAGAAAAAGGCCAAATGAGGTCAACTTATGAAAAACTTTCGTTCCACTTGATATTGGAAATGAAATAGCACGTTGTTTCTGACTTTCCCCCAAATTTTCAGCTCATTTGGTTGAGGATCACTCGAGTTCTGGAGAGCTAAAGTGATGAAACTTCAGGAATAACAGGAACAAGGAATTTAGTACTGGATTCTAGAAAGAAGAAACTAACTACTCATAACTTCTCTTATACTTTTTAGAATGAGCTGAAAATTTGGGGGAAAGTCAGAAATAACGTGCTATTTCATTTCCAATATCAAGTGGAACGAAAGTTTTTCATAAGTTGACCTCATTTGGCCATTTTCTAAAAAATGACCATTTTGACCCAAAAATGAGATTTTTCAAAACGAATTTTGACAATCGAATTTGATGAAAAACAATCAGAAATGTGCTTAGAAATGCATAAATCATCATTTCAGCCAACCTAATCGAAATTTCGCTCCAAAAAATGACGAAAAAACACCTTTTTTCAGGGTAGGGCTATCTTTATTGGGCGGCCAAAAAAGAGGTTTTCGGGTGCCAGTGACCCAGTTTTTGATATTATTTTCCGAAACTTTGGGCCTGGGGGTTATTTTAGATTCTGAATCGAATGGCATTCACAGAATTTCCGTATCTGTTACAGTTTCTGCTAGAGTCCCAAAATCGGGGGTAGGGCTATCTTTATTGGGCGGACTGTATGGTACTAAAAATTAATCTTGTGAATCTGCATATAGATTTACAGTTCCCAATCACGTCACTACAGCAACTGCAGTTAGTACAACTGGATTACTGGTCAATGGTAATTATCTTTTCAATCAGCACACTGTTAAATTGTTAGAAGATCCTACTCATCCCAGAACTGTCGGTACACTGGTATGAATTTTCTATATCAATCAATTCAAAGTCTATTTTTAGATAACATCATACGTTAAGACACAAAGCAATGTGACTTTCGCTTTTAATGGCCCTGATGGTAGTTTCGTGCAAAGGTTGGTTATTTCTTATTTATATAAGTACACCCATTAGAGTTTCTTCAGCTTCAACAACGCAATGAACACCACACGTCAATTGCAAACAAGGGAACTTGCCCCTAGCACGTTTACTGTTACGTCAACCGACATCACTGCTGGCATCTTCTATTGCCAATATTTCAGTTGGAGTAAAAAATTGGGGATGGTGCTACAAAGTACTAATTTTATATTCCAGGTGACATCAATACTATTATTGCAAGTAGCACATCTTCTTCGACAGGAAGCAGTGGGGCAACAGTTCCAAACATTGGCTCAACTTCAACTGTGAGAACAAGAGCCTCTCCACAGAGCAGTCTTAGTCCTAGCAGCCCCACAGAGCCTTCTCAAATAAGCACAGTCTCACAAAGCACTTTTACAAGCAGCAGTACAGTAATGACAACAACAGGCTTCAATTTGCAGAGCACTGCTAGTGGAAACTCATCAGTGACCACAAATACGCCTGGCACAACTGGCACACTTTCCGGTGTCTCTACCACAACTGTCGGAACAACCACAAGTTCTGTTCAATCTCTATCTGTTCTTTTGTCTGTAATTGCTTGTCTTCTCGCGTTGAGACCATGAGTTTGACTATTTTAATGATGAAACAGGAAAAAACCTTGATTGTGTCAAATTTCATCAAAATTCGTTCGTTTTACATTTTTCTCTCCTAGACAATAAAAAATATGTCTGATATAAAATGTTGATAACGGAGAAATGCATGCATAAAAGCAGCAAACCTTTGGGTGGGGCAGTTTAAAATCATCTAACGATGAAATCACTGGCACGTCTTCTGTGCTACTTTGTAGTTATAGAAGGTTGCCTTTCGGCTCAAACTGTTCCATTATACTGGTATAACTCAACAACGCCAACTAAAATTGATAATGTTTTGGTAGGTGTGTACTGAATTGAAGCGAGAACCTTTGGTTTCTAGGATGGATCGAAGCTTTATATGGCTTCATCGGATAGCGCTGTTCACTTGAGTAAAATAACTGTATCTTCGAACGGTCAAACCAAAACTTTGCAACAGCTTATTGGTGATTTCGATGTGAACGGATTCATGAATGGATTCCCCGTCAACAGCGATCTAACGATATCTACAACTAACAGTGGAGCAGTCACTGACGAACTTCATGGCATTCTGCTCATATCAAGTCCCGATATGGCTAAAGATCCTAACTTTCTGGTCTATCTTGTTTCTGATCAGACTAGGACTATTGATCGTTTGGACTATAACGATACTACTTTGGTGTTATTGAACGTTAAAGTCTCTAAACTCCCAACTGATCCTGCTGCCAAGCCATTCACTAGCTGTCGAGTTGAGAACATCAACCAGGCAAAAAACACACAACTATATATTTACCAAGATATTCCGGGTGATGGATATACTGATCCCACACTTCGAGAGACGAGTGCGAAGTTAATTTTCAGGAATCCTGTACAGCTTCTGCCAACTGGAACCACGGTGGACACAGTGTGAGTCAGCTTTTAATCATGAAAACTGATAAACTGTTTGCAGATTTTTTGACAATATTGAGCCGATTCAGTACACCCTTCGCACATGGCACATTCGAGCTGTAGGCGGCGGCATCTCTTTCAATGTTTCAAGAGAATGGAAAGATCAGACAAACTATCAAACTACTAAAGAATCGACGACAGGGTACACAATGAGTCAGGCTAGCACTTATCAATCTAACATCACCTATAAGTACACACCCAACCACGATGCCGTTTCTGGATACATGGTGAGCGGTAAGACGTTGCAAATGGAAACGGTATAGTTATTTTTACAGATAACGACAAAATATATGTTTGCCGATATGAGTGTGACAACGTGCAATCAAATTAATTGTACTTCTGAACCGTCAGTTGTTAACTTTCATTTTTTTAAGGAAGTTTCCCTAATTTCAGTTTTTTGAAAACTGTTCCAGTTACTACCGACTTTTTCCAATCTGCACGTAACGACACAGTTCTTTCCGTCAATATTGCAAAAGTTGACGATTTCGGATATTACAGTTTGCAGTACTTCAGAACTGGTGAATTCTTATTAAGACAAAACCCATTATAATTTATTAGTTTAGAACAAAATGTCCTGTTACCAAATAATTCAACTTCCACTGCGTTACCGGAAAGCACTACGAAGTCGGGTTTTGCGCTATCATTTATTCTAGCAATCATTTCAATGATTCTTCATTTGTTCTTATATTCATGATAATCTTTTATGATTGTTGCTTATTTAACTTATTTGAAACAGTTTTTTCTTCTTACATATTCAAACAAAGGTGTGGTCGCTCAACTTTCTGATAAATAACTGAAAATTGTATTTTCACTTCCCACAGAGGAACTAGCTTACATGAATTATCGCAACACTCAATGAATTATCAAAGAACCATTTTCTAGGATTTGAACGCGGAGGTAAAAGAAAGCTCATTCTTTAGAACATGATTATTCTAGTCTTGAATCTTTTGAAATCGTGGTCATTGATATAACCCGATTACTCAAAACGCTCACGCTTTTAAATGATGATTCAATATCATCGTTTTGAAATTACAGAATCAATAAAATTGACGTGATTCTATGAGAAAAGAAGCACTTAAAAGGATAGTCACACCCCACCCTCAACGTCCGCACAGTTATCATTTTATCAACTTATCATGATGAAAACGGGAACTCTTTGTCTCTTCTTTATATTCTTTTTGATTCCTTCCGCTCACACGAGTAGTTCAACCATCCATCGGCTTAACTTTTTCAATAATACAGTTCCCACAAAAATAAAAGTAGATGATGGATCAAAGGTGTATATATCTTCTCGTGATAAAGTAGTATGGTTGAGCAGAATCACATTAGCAAGTAATGGCAGCCAAATGACGTAAGTGAAATTCAAAAATCGTGTGATTCATCAGTCTGTTATTAGTCTCGATGAACTTCTCAAGAGCTTCGATGATGAAGGATTTTCGAACGGCTGGCTCGTGAACAGTGATCTAACCATTTCCACGACAAATAGTGCAAATGTCACATCTCAATTGGAAGGAGAACTGTTCATTGCGACTCCTACAATGGTGAAGGATCCTAACTTTTTAGTATCTTCGGTTCGTGGAAGCCGCGTTATCAAACAAAGGAACAGTGGTACTTCAACAATTGTATTCCTGACTAGTTACAATCCAAACACATCTGGACAACCAGCATATGCAGGATTCAATCATATTCGTATTGAGAATGTTACGCAGCAGGAAGTATCTGAGATATTCATCTATAGGAACCTGCCAGATGATTACTATTCGGATAGTCAAAATCCAAACAACACAAGAAAACTCATTTTCTCAAATCCATTGAAACACAATTTGGGTGCCAACCCTTCAGTGTTCTTCTTTGAAACCATTGACCCACTTCAGTTCTCAGAGACCATATGGTTTAAATCTGTAGGAGGTTTCCAAATGACTATTTCTGATACCTACGGTAAGTGTTCAGAGAAGGATTAGTTTGGTTTGAGATCTACTATTCCAGTTGATACTACTAACCAAGTAGCCGGCGCGACCACCTCCACCGGTATGGCTAATAGCCAACTTCTGACCAATACCAGCCAAGTGACTTTTGTATATCAAGGAAACAATCGATATGGAAGTAGTGGATATGTATTATCTACTGATATGTATTCTTTTGGAAATATTACAATCCAACTCAATGGACCAACCCCTTGGGTTGATACATACAAGTGAGTTTCAGCATCCTTTCTACTCGCAAAAAAAGGCTTCAGAGCAACGGGTCAGCAGAACGTTGACAATTTATTACGAGAGCTCAACTGGCAAGCTTTGAATTTACAATTGAACCCTACTGGTCTAGTCGTTGGAAGTTATTACGTTCAATACTTCAAAATTGACAACGGTGAAGTGACCACTGAGTCGCCGCAAACTTCACAATCTATAGTTTCTACTAGTGCAGCGTCTTCTGTTCCTCCAGCCAGCTCTTCAGCATCACCATCTGGAACATCACCATCGGTCACTCCTCAGGTGTCCACTTCTACTGTCCAAACAACTACTAGTTCCACCTCCACTTCGACTGTTATCATTTCCATGATTGCAACACTTTTCAGTTTTCTTTATGTTTGAAAAGATGAATGATACAAAAATGGGTGTTTCTTCCACAAATAAATGAGTCAATAATTGAAACCCGTGAATTGCACTTGATAATGTTCAATTAATACTATGTTAAACTTAAAACCGGTGTATAAATTTCCTCCAAAAAGACATTTCATTTTTGGAATTGTGTTTATCATTACCTTTTTGATTAAAAAAAGAACCTACTTTTCCCGTTTTGATCCCAATTACTACACAGCGCCTGGTTTGACTGGCGAAACTCCAAATGATATGCTTCTGAAACTTCAAAAATGAATGCCGTCTCACATGCGATTCAGAAAATATTGTGCGTTAGATTTGTTGAATTCTAGCTTATGTGAATTGGAAGTGAAAAATAAACGAACTAACAAACATTTGAGAGTCATGACGAGATGCAGTTTATTAGCACGGAGACGAAGGAATCGAAACGAAAATTAAACCAAGAGAAAGTGGAAATCAGAGATGGAGAGAGAGAGAGAGATTGACGGAAAAAAGTGGCACTATTAGGAACGAAACTAAGTTAGAAAGGGCGGTGGCTTGGTGGTATACTCAGAATACTGTTTGTAAAGATAATCTTGCAGGATTCAACCTATCTCCCACGTTTGAACTTGAAATGTTCTCTATGGAATGTACACTGTTTGCGATAAAATGAAATTTTATTGGCGTATACAAAAATGAAATAAAATCAGAGGTGTGAGGTACCGGGGGAGAGAGAGTTGGCGAAATGACCAAAACGTTTGTGTTGTGGTCTGAAACGGAAGACGATGTGGGGTTTTTCGGAAAGAGATACAGGACAAACTGGGAGCAGAAGAATGATACACAAATGAAAAGACAACCTTGGAATTATATTTAAAAATAGAATAGCAATTGGGATAAGAAAAGGATAGAGAAAAGTTCAGGAAAAGGAGATTAAAACAAAATTAGAAGACAGGAGAAGATATGATCAAAATGTGGTGATGATTATGGGTCAGTTAGAGGAAAAAACATTTGCAACGATTTCAACAGACAACAATTGAGAAAATTCGAAAAATATAGATGGAATGGCAATGATGATCAAATAGGAAATAGTTTAGAATGATGCAACCAGGTTAAAACAATAAACGAAAAAATAAATAAAATTATGATGAAAGGAGTTAATTAGAGAATTCCGAGAGACGGTTTTGGAGAGCCGTGAGTTCATTTCCGAGGTGTTGAAGTGGTAACGAGGCGGAGACGTCACATGCGCGGCGGATGAATGGTAGAATGTGAGTGAGGCATTCACGAGCCACCGATCTTCTGCAAAAAAATCATTTGAGAATATGATGGATCTATGGTCAAAACGTGCTCTTGGATTGTAAACTTACTTGCTCATCGATATTGGTCCACCTTCTAAATCTCTGATGACTGCTCTCGCCAGCTTCATCACCACTTGAGTGATGTACTCTTGCCCACGCGAATTATGTGTCCACCATGCATCACCACCGGAACGGAATTCGTCGGAGGCAATTTTCAGGAACTCACAAATCGTCAGGTCTATCCTCTTACACAGATGCACATAGAAAGAGGCCGGGAGGACGAGTCGTTGTGTTTGTCCCTCGTTACTGACACCCCCTGATCCGATTTCCAGTATCCGACGAATGACAAAGTCTCGAGGGAAATATTTAGTGTCTCTGTAGACGGCGTAGAGCTCTCCAACTGTGTTGACTAATTTCTCACACAATGAACCTTCATCATGGGAAGTAATGAACTCTGAAAAAATACGTTTGCTATTAGAAAGAATCAATGGTTTACCATCTTGGATGATGTTCTCCCATGTTTCTGTAATGTGCTCTTCCACGTACATTCCAGCACAATGGAGCAGAGCTAGTTTGAGTTTGTGAAGTTTGAATGGCACCACAAACTGAAGCAGAAGCTCTTGAAGTGACAATATTGGACCATCAAGTTTCCTAACGATATCCTGGTTGTTACGAGAACTAAGCGCATCCTTGATTCTCATTTGGATGTTGGCAACATCAAGTCGGTCGCGGAGCTCATCAATATTAGCGGTGACAGTAGAATCTTTACAAGATTGTGCACAAAGGATGGCATGTGACAAATATGCGCATCGTTGGGTCAATCCCATTTTCCAATTGTCGTTTTCGGCCAACTTGCTCAATAGGCGTGCCGCCTTATCGTAGTTTCCACTCTTTTCGTAGAACCTCCACAACAAGTCAAAATACTTCTGCCCGCGGCCGGCGTTAATTTCTTGGACTAGGAAGAACTCAATGTAAGGAGACTTGCTCTGAAGGATTACGTTCGTCTTGTTTTTTGTTAGCAACCACCGGAAGACGGCAGCATGAGCCAGTTGATCTTCGGAATTTAAAACGGCGTTGATCATCAGATCTCGGTTAACCGCAGAGTCCATCGGCATTTCAGAAATTGCTTTTTCCTCCAACTGTTCCAACTCATCGGTTATCACTCTGAAATTTTCTTTGATGAATATGCTTTTATAATAAGAATATGATTCGTTTTTCCTTGACCCACAAACAATCAAAAGAATTTCCGATTCCGTGCCTCTCCCTCCATCTCGTTCCTCTTTACTGCATCCGCATCCCTCCCCTGGCCCAATCGATAAAATACCATAGTTTTCATCATTGCACCCGTACGTACACACTCACACACACGCACACAAGGACGCGACGCTTCTGGCTCTGTTTACTTATTCATATTCTCATTTTAAAGTTTAACGCAGAAAATGTTTCAAAATCAGTTTCCAACGAATTCTGGCTCAAACGATAGTGTGCTTAAACAATTGATATTCGTGTCAATAGAGAACAGAATGGAAGAAGCAAGAAGTGGGAAAAAACATGTTAACTACGCGCGCAACGTTTCTGGAATGCCGAAAGAACAGCACATAATCCGTGTTAGAGATAGCGTTGAAGAGATGCTCAGGTCAATAGAATCACAGTTTTGTAAGTTATTCAGAAATCAAGATATTAGAGATAAAATTGTAATTTCCAGGTTCAGGGAGGCGATGAATCGAACTACATTTTTCTGTTTTGAGAATAAAAATTTTCTCTAATTACCTGTAACAGTCCGCCCTTTTCTTTTCTGCTGAAAGCATTTCAGTATCTGAGCCGTTTCTTCCATGCTTGTAAGCCAAAAGAGCCAACTGTTTTGGATCATCTTTTGCTGCTCTCAAAAGACACAGCTCAACGATGGCTTCATAGTCTTCGACACTATCTGCCAGTTGTTGACACGTAGAAGACAGCACAACTTTTCCGATGGATTGTTTGAACATATCCACGGCAGCTTGAACGAGCTTCCGACGAGCAGACCCAGCTCCCAATTTTTTAGCAGCCTCCAATTGTTCCATAGCGAATGTAACACAGGCGTCATCTTCGGAGTACAAGTTTGGACACATCTGACGGAGACTTTCTGACAGAGTCTTGGTTCCTGCCTCGTCTCCGAGGAAGTATTTTATCATGGCACGAATCAGTTCAGCATTCAGGTTGCTTCCATCGGCAACAAGATGAGCGAGGCGTCGAGAACAGAAGTTTGGCAGAAGTTGTGGATTCATTCCAGATGAAATAGCTGTGATGTTATATTCGTATGCAAGAAGCCAAAGGGAGACTGTTTCCATGGTGGCGTCGACGAGTTTTCTAAGTCCAATTAGCGATAACCGTTCGAGAGATGTTGCTTCGGCATTCAATCGATCCGTCATATTAGAAGAGTATCCACCGAATTCCATGTTTGGAACGAGACGATAGTCATCCATTAATTTTCCAAGCTTATGAATTTCTTCCTTGAGGATAATCATGGATTCTGGCTCGAATGTAATCCTCAATTGCTTTTCGTTCAGAACTTCGCAAATTGTGTCGTTCCACACAGGTGCTACGAGACGCGAGAAGTAATAGAAGAGAGCATCGTGGCGGCGAGATGGAGACATTCTCACGTGGGCGTTGGGTCCAGCAGTGACACTCATATCAACTGAAAATTTAGTAAATTAGTTCTGGAAAAAAAGCGACATTCTCACGAATTGGAGAAAACGGAGAGTTCACAAAACTCTGTCCCGTTCGACTCTCGATTCTTGGCGTGGAAGACAAAAGCGGAGTCTTCATACGGTGTTTCCATTCTGCCATACTACTATCATTGGGTGACCATGTCGAGTTATCAGCTAGCCTATCATTTTCTACAATCTCTGGTGTTTCTTTAAGACTGTGTAGAATTTGTTCAGCTTTTCCACGAATTCTTTCGTCGATCGGCAGATTTGAAGTGAGAATGCGGAAAGCAAGAATAAGAACTTCAGTAGACCCAAGTTTTTGCCACAGTTGCATTGTAGCGTTTCCCTCAACGCCTCCGTCGAACAAAGCTTCACGGAGAGCTTCGACAGCGCTGATTTGTGAAAATTCAAAAACTCCTTCATTGGAGCAGACTATAAGACGGCGATTAGTTTCGAGTTGGGAGCGATAGAATGCGTGAGGATGTACTCTTTCAACGAGATGTGCAGGTGGTGGTCTCGGTTTCACCCTACACGTGGATACCGTCTCGATCTCCCACACGTGACCTGTGATGTCGCATTCTGTCTGAAATTTCGGCTTCATCGTAGTAAACCCCCGAATAGAAAGTTACCGCTGATTCCACAAAATATTGAGTAGCTGGGTAGAAAAAGTTAGAAAAGGTGAAAATAGTGTTCCGATTGGCAGTCGCCATTGCGCAAATCGCTTAAAAAATATAATTTGATTTTTTCAATAACTTATTTTCCCACATTCATCCGCGTAGACCACTGAAACTCCACTAGGACCGTCACCGTAAATGCTGGTAGGCGTGACTCCTGGAGCGAAACGTACGTGTGCAACTCGGATGCATTGCGGACGTACAGAAAGTTGATTTCGATTCTGTAAATACTTACAGGGGATATTTCAAAGTCTTTGGGAGGTAAAACACTTTTTAAAAACAAAACGCCTTACCTTATCATAGATTTTTGCGTTTAGATTTGTTTGCCCATCTGGTGTTGTTCGAGTTCCAGTTGTCAAAGAGAAGTACAAACGAACTCCTTTCGCAGTAGTTGCTACCAAGTTCAACTGAACCGATTGATGAGCTTCGAGAGCGCTTATGGAGATAATGTTTTGAAAGGAGGATTCGTCATGTCCGAATTGAGTTAATATGAGTGCTTCATGAGAGATCTTCGACAAGGGAATGCTGACGTACTTTTGGCATCCGTTATCTTCAGCGCCTAAATCCCACACACTTATGGTTCCGTTCCGTCCGAGTAGGTACATGAGATTTCGAGATCGATCGACGGAGATTTGATCGAGGGGCTCTTTAGCTGAACCGAAGAATGGTAGTGAAATGAGGGTACCGAGGATAGAAGCTGTTCGATTCACTCCACGACACTTGTGGTTAGTCGACCCAAACCACCCGTTTTGTTTTTCATATACGAACTCGAACAATTGATCGTCAGCTGTATAGAATACTCTTCCGGAATTAGTGTAGGCAATGTCGTTTACTGTCGCTCCATCCAATGCTATCTTAACATTTCAACAATTGAAAAACAAGAAACACTATTCTCAAAACCTTAAAACATCTTTTCGCGTCGATCGAGATACTACTAAGTCCGTTCTCCTCGAAATCGAATACAGGATACAGACATATGTCGGAAATCGTTCCAACAACAATTCCATACTGAATACTAGGCTCAAAAACTCCCTTTTTGATGTTGACTAGGGCAACTTTTAAAATGGCCGAGTCAGATGAATCGAAGAATGCCAAATCGTCGCTGAAAAACCAAAACATCTTTTCGAAAAGGACTAAAACTAATACTTTGTTTCATAGTTCCACATGTACAAATTGTTGTCAATCACAACCCAAACTCTACTAATCTGCTTGAAAAAACCCATACTGAACTCGCTGTGAATATCTAAAAAAAAATAGTCTTAATTTTTAATAAAAAAAACAGTTTACGAACTGTTCATTTGCATCTGAAGCTCTCCTGGTATAGGTAGTTTTCTTGTGGATACAAATTCTGGTGCGCCTTTGATATAAAATTTCTCTCCGAGTCCGGAGACGGGCGTCGTTCCATTTTGTGTCAAACGGTCATAGAAATCAGAGTTTTCAAGCATCTGATCTACATGATGAGCAACCTGAAATCAGTGATTTTCTCACCATCGGCTGTTTTAACCGGATCACCTTATTGGCTGCTGCTTCTGCCGAGTCGGCCGAGCCCAACTCCATGAACGAGACGCTCATCTCGGAACCTGTAATTTTTATTCGTTTGTAATCGTAATTTAAAACTGAAAAGGTAAAAGAAAGTCACAAAATTGATGTAGGACACGAGTCAGTTGCTCATTAACAACCTTCTGGAACATTTTAATGTCAAACAGTTTCTAAAATCTGGATAAAACTCTAAAAATACAACTTTTCGCGGAAAAATACGATTCAAATTGCGATGCGGCGGGGTTTTAGGGGCGGAGTCTGGGACTGCAATATGTCCGCGGACTTCACGCAGATCTCCGTGTAGTCCTCGTGAACAAAAGCAACAGCTGACTGATTTCAACGGAAAAAAGAATGAATTGTTTGCCGTTCGTCACCCAGTTTTCCGCTTTTTCTAAGTTTTTCTCGTATACAGGCGCCGTAAAGTACGTATTAAAATAAATAGGAAAGCAAACTGTATGAGTCACTTGTCCCATCCTTCAGGTTACGCCCTGTGAAATTGTTTTACTTTTTTAAGCTTGCTCATTATTATTTCTAATATTCAATTTATAGATGAATACCATCGGGTTTGATCCATTCGAGTGGCGGTCGTTCTACTTCGAAGGAATGAGTCGCGATGAAGCACACAAGTTGCTTGGAGAACCTAGAGTCTCGATTGGAACATTTCTAATGAGAGATAGCTCCAGACCCGGCGAATATTCACTGTCTGTACGAGAAGCCGATGAAGGAAACACAGTGTGCCATTATCTGATAGAACGTGACGTCAAAGAGGATGGATCAGCGGGTGTAAAAGTGAGATTGTTATTAAAGTTTTCTTTCATTTTTGTTCCATTTTTTAGATAGCCAATCAACCGTTCCCCGACATTCCGGCCCTCTTAAATCACTTCAAAATGCGAGTTTTAACAGAAGCTAGTCTTCTCTCAGCATACAAAAAACCAATAATCGAAGTAGTCGTCGGGAAATTCAAATTCACCGGAGAACGAGAAACAGATCTTCCATTCGAGCATGGAGAGCGATTAGAAATACTTTGTGAGTTTTTCTTTTTTTTTGTCTAAGTTTCATAAAACCGTTTCAGCGAAAACCAACAACGATTGGTGGGAAGCAAGAAATGCTTTGGGGACCAGTGGTCTCGTTCCGGCGAATTATGTTGAAGTTCAGACAGGAGAGTTCGCTCACGATCGGATTTCAAAAGGTGCCAGCCAGTCTTCAATTGGAAGTAGTGGTGGTGGAGCCGAACGATTTTCAAGTACGAGTACTAATAGTGATAATGCAGAGTGTCATGTAATGCTTTCTATCTCAAAACCGATATTTACCAGTTTTGGTTTCAGCCACGTCTACCAGCAATAGCCAAAGTGACTTTCGATAGAGTGCCAAACGCCTACGATCCAACGCAGTTGCGTGTCAAAAAAGGACAAACTATCCGTGTCACGCAAAAATTGACAAATGGAATGTACAAAGCCGAGCTAGACGGTCAAATTGGCTCAGTTCCTTTCACTTACCTCAGATTTATCACTGCCGCTGAATAGTGCCTTCAAAATTCTTTTTTTCTCATCATTTGATTCGCTTGCCCCGTTAACTCTCAATAATATACCGCAGCTTTACTTCCACAGAACAAATCCAAAATCATTTTTATATTTATATCAATTTTTGCGATATTCTTCCGTTGCCTTTTCCCTGTCCCATTCGTGTATGATTTATTCACTTGAAACGAAAAAAACAAAAAACATTGCCGGATGATTAATAAAACAGTTTTAATACTTTCAAAGACATGCCTTTTTTCATGAAAAGTAGTTTCAAAACCTCTATTTATTTCTTGCTTTGGGAGAAACATTTAATCGGAAATTGATGTCAGATGAATTACGAGATAGTCGAAACAACGGTTCGAGGACCCGGGGTCTCGGAAGACGATTGGGATGATGAGTTCAGAGGATGCGATTGTGAAAACGAGTGTTCTGCAGCAAATGAATGTACTTGTCTAATCAGCAAACTGGATAATTATTCCGAAAATGCTCTATTCCTTTCGACTCCACAGCTTCTCGTCGAATGCTCCTCCAATTGTGCGTGTTCTCTTCTCCCGACTTCTTGTCGAAATAGAGTAGTTCAGAATGGAGTTAAGAAAAATATTGAGGTAGGTTAGTAATCAATCCCTTCGAAAAAAGATTCTTCAGATTTTCAGCACATCTGAAAAAGGAAGCGGAGCGCGTGCTTGTGAACCGATACGAGCAGGCGAATTCGTTTGCGAGTACGCTGGAGAATGTATCGGTGAAGATGAAGTGACTAGAAGATGTCAAGAGTTCAAAGATCAGGATAACTATACTTTGACTCTCAAGGAGCATTTCGGTGAACGGACAGTCAAAACATTTCTGGATCCCAGAATACGTGGAAACATTGGACGGTTCCTGAATCATAGTTGCGATCCGAATTGTGAAGTCGTCGTAGTGAGACTTGGAAAGATGATTCCAACGGCTGGAATTTTCGCGAAACGGTAATTTAATGTTCAAATATTTGAGGATCATAACATTTTTAGTGACATACAAATAGGAGAGGAGTTGTGCTATGATTATGGAATGTCGGGAATCGAAGGAGACAACAGGAAGTTGTAAGTTTCGAGCTTCGTCATTTAATCAAAAATTGAATGTTTTAGATGTCACTGTAAAGCTGCCACGTGTAGAAAGTATCTTCCGATGTCAGCGACTCCAATTGAATAACTGTTTATTGCGTTTAATAAACAATTTTTCTTGTTTGTATCCATTTTCTCACTTCATTGTTGTCTCATCTACAGTATCTTTTCCCTTCTAACGTTCAGCCAACATATCTCCCCCAGATGGCACTCCATCGTCGTATCCCGAAGAAGAACCGTAAGAAGCTAAAGTCGGTGGATCCATTCAACAACAAGGCTAACGCGGCAAGATTCCAGGATTCGAATAAGTAAGTATCATATTTCAATAATTTAACAAAACAAGATGATTCCAGACAAAGTAACCAAGCGCCGGTGAATCTGAAGGACGAGCAACCGCTGACCAAAGCTATGAAGAGCATGATGTCTGCGAACAATCCAATTGTGACAAAAGAGGAAGCGAAGAAGAGAAAAAAGCAGAAGAATGCTGTTCTGAGTAGGTTTCCATACTTGAAAGTTAATCGAAGCAAACATTTTTTCAGAACAAGCCGAAGAGCTTGGAATGAAAAAAGGAAAATTCGAGACGGTGAACCGATTTGTGAAGAGAATCGAGGGAAGTCTTCATAACAAGATCAACGAGCAAATCGCCATTGCAAAGCACGGATTGGCTGGAAGAAAACAACAGGATATCGATGCAGACTACAAGATTCTTGAGGATGCCGAGAAAAGAAAAAAGGATCAAGAGAAAAGAGAAATCGAGAATAAAATCAAAGAGGCGAAAAAAAAGAGAGAGCAGGAAGCAAAGCGAAGAGAGGAAGCTGATAAGGCAAAAGAACAGAGAAAGGCGGAGAAAAGAAAACTGAAGGAAGAAGAAAAGAAGGAGGAGAGCGTTGATGATGATGAGAGCGATGAAGATGATGAGGACGGTGAAGAGCCTAAGAAGATTCGGAAAGTAGAAGGTGATGACGAGAAAAACAAAAAGTCACAGAAACTGAGTAAGAAGGAGAGAAGAAAAGAGACATTAAAAGCTAGAAAAGCCGATGAGCAGAAAAGAAAAGCTGGAGAGGTTCTCATCAATTCTAGAGGTTAGAATAAAACTTGAATTTCGAAAAAAAACTTGTTTTCAGAAGTAATCGAATTCGGGGAACGATACGACGCGCCGCCGACATTCGCTGGTAGTCTGAAAAAGAAGTTCGAGCCACTGATGGCAAAAGCTGGTCAGAAGACTCTTCTCCTTCATTCAATGCTTCAGAAGGGCGCTCAGAAGACAGAATATCTCAACGATTCGACAAAGATTCAGGAAGAACGGCAGCGAGTCATTGACGCTTACAGAAACATCAAGAAACAGAGAAACGTGGCAAATGGATATGGTCGAGGAAATCCGTCTTCTGAATAAATCACAAATTGTTTTTATTGTTATTGTTGTTACTTTTTCCACTTATTCATAAATGTTTCTTGTTCTTTCCGGATTCCGAAGGTCATCAAAGATGGCAATCTACCCGCCTGCCGGAGTGATACACCCTCCATTCGGCACTATTATAGTTCATAACCACTAGTTATGCATTTTTATTCAGTCGTCGGATTATTCCTAGTTTTCCAGCGAATAACTTGTTCTGGATATCTAGAACTGTCATTTAAAAGTGACTTCAATTTGAAGTCCATTCTGAATATTTCGAGTTCTTCCAATGACTCTATTCCACTTCTTATTCCATTCCACGTCTCACCAGATAAAATTGAAAAACTTGCAAAGATTCCAGTAAAATTAGAAGATGGAATAGAATATCGTTTGTCACTTTTCGTTGTCAATCAGGATCGACTTGGTGAGAACCATGATCTTGTATTAGAGGTTTTCACTTGATTCAGATATTGACAATTCTACCATTACCACTTCATTCACTCCGAAACAAGGAATGTTGTCTCCGCTGACAGTAATGTTCCCGTTCAAAGGAATCAAGATTAATGTTGGATGTGACAGGTAATAATTAGTCTTATGAGCAACAAAGTCAACAAATTTTTAGTCAATGGTACGGCGAGAAATGCGACGTTTTCTGTTGCTCGGAAACCGCTTCAAGAGTCGGAAAGGTGTGTAATTCTCTCGGACAATTAGGATGTCCAGAAGGGAAACGAGGATTGGACTGTTCCCAAAACGTCACTGAGAAATGGTGCAAATGCAAAAATCAAGGAAAGTGCGTCTCGTCATTCGGAAAGAATCTTCGCGAGAAAATGCAATGTGTATGTCCAGTCGGATTCTCTGGAATCCATTGTGAGAAGGAGGTTGACGCTATCGAAATGATCTCAACTTATGGAGTGGATCCGAAGAAATTCGAGATCGGAACAGCTAAGATGTTGTACGAGAGTGTTGTAGACAACGAGTTGGTCGAGGTGTCGAGACCACATTCTAGTCATCTTCTGCATAACTTGAAGATTAATGATGCTTGATTTAATATTAATAAATATGTTTTTTATAGATTCCGGTTTAGAATGCTTTCAGAAAGATCCTTCCGCAGTAGTTGCCATTGGCAAACAGCAAACAAACTTTTTGCATCATTTGTGATTTGACCAAATTCCCTCCATTTTCCACACTAAATCTGGTCTGAATTGTTCTTTTGATAAGAGACTGCGGTCATCTGTGAGACCTCTTTTTCTTTTTCCTCTCTTCTTTACTTTTCTGTATGTTTCGTTGTTGTCATTGATTTTTCTTTACTACAAAATATGCCAAAACGCTTCGAACCGTGTAAAGTGTGCAATTCACCTGGGAACGGGTTTCATTTCGGAGTCGAAGCTTGCAGGTGCACTTTTATTAGGGGTAATGCCAGAAATGTTGGTTTTCAGAGGATGTACCTCATTCTTCCGACGCTCCATTGTTCAAGATAAGCATTACATTTGTTATGAAGATGCAAATTGTGATATTGGAAATGTTGAGATTGAAATGGCCCAGAAATGCAGAAAATGTAGATTCGAAAAGTGTTTGGTGGCAGGAATGAAGAAAGAATTAGTGCAAAAAGGTCGTGATTCTCATGGAAGCAGGAAATCAGTTTCACTTATCCCATCTCCGTCTTCTAGTAACCGCTTGAAGTTTCCTGTACCTTTTCTTCTTTTGGATCCAATTGGAAGCAACTATTCTCATTTGGAAAGTGTTCGGCTAGTGGTGCATCTTGATGAAGGGACCAGTTTGTTTACAGTAGGATCGGTTTCAGAATCAAAATCAAAATGCCTCATTTCAGCAGCGAACCCCAAAACGACACACATTCAAAGACACAAACAAGTTGATGCACAAAGAGTTCGAAATAGTCGGCGACTGGATACTAAACTCATTTCCACAATTCTCCGAGTTTCCCACGGATCAAATAAATATCCTGCTCCGCCACTTCTATCTTCAGTTTTTCATTCTTGAAGGTGGTTTTATAGCATGTAAAAATGGAAGGAATGATGTGTGGTTTCTGCCGAATGGGGATTATATCGACTGCCAAAATCTGGCATCTTTCTATACAGATCCTGATAATCCGTTGCCAGTGGAATCCGAGCATTCTGCACAGTGAGTTTCAGCGAGAGTGTGTCTTATAAAATGAGTTTTCAGAATGTTCAAAGGCTCATGCACTGGTTGTAGGAGGATGGTCACGTGTCCAATGTTAAGAGAGAATATAGACCAATTTGAATTTCTCGCATTGACTGCGTTGATTCTTTTCGAAACAGGTACGGGGCTCTTTGCTTTCTTCAAAAAAAACTGTTTTTCAGGTCTTGATGGTCAATCAAAGCAATGCACTGATCTTTGCATTAAAATAAGAAGTACCGTGCAAAGGGAACTGCTACAGTATTACGCTTCGAAGAAAACTGAAGAATATTCGCTTCGAATGGGGAATATTCTTTCTATTCTTCCCAGTCTACAGGTTGCTTCTATAATCAAAGAATCTTGTAACCTCAACATTTTTAGAGAGCCACGTACAAAATGTTGGACGACATGGAGCTGATCCATCTTATGAACAATCATAATGCTGACGCCGATGATAGTTCCTTTCATAAATTTCTTTTGGATCAGCGTTTAACTGAATAAATTTTCAAAATGCATACTTTGAGTGTATTAGTGACTATTTCTCTTCATGAAAACCAGTCTTTCTTGTTTTGTATCTTGTAGTTTGTAGTTTCTTTGTCGGGAGTTGGGATACTTCGCAAACAGTTGGCTCAGCACGTTTCTTGTCTAGAGAGTGTTCTTCTTTTCAAATGAGCAATTTCAACTGTCAAGTGTGTGATGCCGTTTCCAGTGGTATTCATTTCGGTGCGGATGTATGCAGGTAGGAAATGGGACCTTCTATTAGGGTGATTTATCGAGTTTTAGAGCATGCTGTGCATTTTTTCGCAGATCTGTTTTTCGGAGGTCAAATTACAAGTGCAAGATGAAGGAAGGTTGTAAAATAGCAACTGGTAAGGTTCAGAAAAATATATCAATGAACACAGACGATAAAAAACTAAATAGAAGCTGTTATAACGAGTTTCAACTGGCACGTGGATCAGACCTGTTGGTCAGTTCATAAACTTCTCTAATTCTCTTTTTCTCACTATCTCTATTGTCCTGCACCCAAAATGTATTTTGTAGCCGAAAAGTCACACTTGCCAATTGACACTACACATGTATTTCTATTACTAAAAAATGTCTAAATTATGCCACGTGTGTCATGATGACTCGGCTGCAACTCATTATGGAGTTCAAGTCTGCAGGTTTTCATAGAATTTCGACACTTTTTATTTTGATTATTTCAGTGCTTGCACTGCCTTTTTTCGAAGAATCGTAGCCAAAGATCATAAGTATCGGTGCAAAGAGAAAGAAGTTTGTGAGATTGTTTTTAGTAAGTCCGGGTTTGTCTGACTACATGTTCCAGTGAAATAATCACGTAAAAACTATATGGTATTGAGCTAATCGAAACATGTGTAAAAGTTGCCGGTACGCGAAATGCACTGCAGTTGGAATGAGAAAGGATAGTGTGCAGAAGTATCGTGATATTTATGGAAAACGAGACTCGACGTCATCTCCCTCCACGTCTTTACTTCCACATTCAAAACTCCCTATTCTCAATAGATTAGTGGAAAATTACACAAACTTGGAAAGTGTGAGACAAGTGATTCATCGAGATGAAACTAAAAGTGTATTTACGATAAAAGAACCAAGACGTTTGAATTACAAAGAATGCATAAATGCATTTCTGAAAGAATATAGTTTGGTGGAAGACTGGATTGAAAACTCTTTTCCTGCTTTTGCAGTTCTGCCACATGGACAAAAGGTGAGCATCCAATTGCTAAGATAATATGATTGCCTGTGCTCAGAGTGTACTTCTCCGTCACTTTTATCTTCAATTTGTTTTACTAGAAGGTGGTTATTTTGCGTGCCGAAATGGAAGGAGTGATATCACTCATTTACCATCCGGAGATTATATTGATTGTGTTCATCCAGAAACTTATTATAATGACCCAGATGGTCTTCAACCGATTTCTGCGGAGGATGCGGCAAAGTAAGTATAGATTGGAATTGGTTCATACACTTCTTTCTAGACTGTTTGCCAGCTCATTCGCCAACTATCGCCGAAATGTGACAAATCCCATGATTCGAGATCAAATTGATCAGTTTGAGTTCCTGGCTCTAGCCGCTTTGGCTCTCTTCGATACCGGACTCGAAGGACAATCCGATGAGTGCATTGAAGTGTGTCGAAGAATGCGTGTCACGATTCAAAAGGAAATTCTACAGTACTGCATGATGACAAGGTCGGAACTGGATTCTTCTATTCGGATGGGAAACATAATGTCGATTTTGCCCAATTTACAAGTAATCTATTTCTTGTAGCGAAGAAGATAGTTTCAATTTCCAGAGAGCCGCTCAAAGAATGCACGAAGATATGACATTGAGTAATGTGATGAATGCGTATTCAGTTGATCAAAAGTTCTATGAACTTGGAAAGCTATAGATTTACAGTCTTACATTGGAATATTTTCATGTTATTACTCCATTTCTACAAATAAAATGTAATAGTGAAATATTTTTCCACTCTGAATCAGAAAGAACTTCCTCTGGGTTTCCCATCGGTACGCGTTCTATGCGCTCTCTTTTTCTCTATCTCTCACCTGTAATCATCTTGAATCGATTTCTATTACATCATTCCTGCACTTTTCAAAGTTTGAAACATGTCTTTCTCCACACCTCCTTGTCCGGTTTGCAAAGCACCATCCAATGGTTTTCACTTCGGAGTGGAAGTGTGCAGGTACAGTAATCCAATTACCTTCTGAAGGCCGCTCTCTTACAGTGCTTGTTCCGCTTTCTTCCGTCGTACTGTCGCCAAAAATCGAAATTTCCGATGTTGGGGAGAGCCAGTGAATTGCTGTGAAGTCGTTTCAAGTGCAAGAGAATTTTCTTGAAAACTTCAACTCTTTTTCCCAAATTTCAGCTGGAACCGCATTCTGTAAAAGTTGTCGATTCGCGAAATGCTTGTCGGTGGGAATGCAAAAAGAAATTGTTCAATTAGGTCGAGAGGGTTACGGAAAACGAGACAAGGAAACAATGGCACTTGTGCCTTCACCAACCAAATTCAAAGTTAATCGGCAGGGACTTCCGATATTAGACACTATTATAGAGACTTATAAGACACTAGAGAATGTCCGGACATGTGTTCATCAAGGTCCAGGAATAGTTCCGAAGAGACCACCGAAACCAGTGAACTATCAGGAAACGATAGCGTGTTTTCTAAAAGAGTTCTATCTGGTTGGCGATTGGCTCTCACATTGTTTCCCGGAATTTGCGAGATTTTCAGTTGATCAAAAGGTCGGTTCTCTTCCGAATCGTTGATAATCAACTAATTTCCAGGACCTTTTACATCGAAACTTTTATCTTCAATTCGTGGTTCTCGAAGGTGGATTCTTTTCATGTAACCACAGTAAGTCATACCTTTTCTCTGGTCTATGGGGAATCCGATTTCAGAAAGAAGTGACATACGATATCTGCCATCTGGAGACTATATCGATTGCGTGCATCCGGAAACTTATTATTTCGATCCAGATGGCCTACAACCGATGACTCCGGACGAAGCCGTGACGTGCGTTTTTCAATGTTCGGAAAAGTAAATTCTTCAAATTTTAGAATGTTCGCGTCATCATTCCAAACTTATCGGCGAAACGTGACTCATCCGATGCTCCGAGAGAATGCAGATCGTTTCGAATTTCTCGCACTAACTGGGATGGCTCTTTTTGATGCGGATCTAGAATCAATTTCAGAGGAAACAGCGGGTGTCTGCAGAAAAGTTCGTCTACGGATTCAAAAAGAGATGTTGAAATACTACAATTCGACTAAATCATCAGAAGAAGCGTCGGTTCGACTTGGAAACCTCATTTCTATCATTCCAAGTTTACATGTGAGAAAGTTTTAGTAGTTTTAAAAAGTATGAATTGACTTTTAGAGAGCAACACGACGGTTTTTGGAAGATATTGAGTTGAGTCACGTACTGAAGGCGTATGCAGTCGATGAGAAGTTTTATGATAATTGCTTGCCAAAGTTTGGAAATTTATGATGAATCTTATAAATGATCTCTTGAGAATAAATTTTTTCTAGCGAAATTCCCCAAAGCACATGTCATCACATCTAATCTTTTCAACTAGGCCTCTCCAGATGGTGAATTTTGGTTTGTTAAGATGATACGAATCTGCGATTGATAAACATCTTCCCGAAACGACCTTGCTCTACTCTACAAGATGTATCATCAGCTGGCCTTCCACTTCAGTTGACAGGAACATGATTCTATTTACACTTATCCCTTTATTAGCCCTTTTTCAGCAGGTTTGTCTACTTGTTTGTTTGCACATGTGCCATGTTAAATTAATAGGTCAACTCTGCTGGATTTCTTGATATCCATTTGAAAAGCATTTATAATCAAAAGGCCACCGTAACATTGTCTGAAGAGGATGGCACAACGTATCTAGTACTACCAATTATTCTCAAAAAAGATGAAGAAATGAAGTTCGAGGACATCCTCATCAATTTCAACAAAACTTACAACATCGGAATTTCTATTGATGAAACAGGAGAATTAGGTCTTTCGAAAAGCCTATACAAAGGAGTCATCACCCCTGCTCCAGGAACCTCTTCTCCCAAGAAAGTGAACCTTCCATTGAATGGAATTCGTTTTGACTTCAAATGTGAACCGTAAGTATTGAAACTCCAACAGGCTCATTTCATATTGTAATTATAGGAACTACTACGGCGAGAAATGTGATGTTTTGTGTGATTTGAAAGAAGAGTGCCCTACTAATAAGACAGCAGTTGACCTGGAACTGGACGTTGACTACACTGTGAACCCACAGAAATTGGAAACCATCGTTAAAATGTTGAAAAAAGATAACGAAATTGCGAACACTTTTGCAGCCGAGAAGCTAGATAATCTTGCTATGGAAGAAATTATGGAGTCATCTGGACAAAGTCTTTGAAATGTTTAATATTTTCTATTTGGAAATTTATTATTTTAATAAAGCTCTATTTACTGGTTTTTTTTCACAACTATATCAATATCCAAAAAAACCTAAAGAAAACAAGTCTCTAATCCGTCACATGTCTACTCAACCTAATAAAACGTTCTGTAGTGGAAGCGAAAGTTGCGGTTTCGGGAGACGAAGGCGAAGATTAAACACATATCGATCAAAGAAATTTTCTCGGTTTTTATCAAGGTTCGGTTTCGTAATTTCAAAAACAACAGATTACTATTATGGCGTCTGACAATACACAAATGGTTTAGAAAGCTGGATCATGATTAAGATCACTGAAAATAAGAAGACAATCATATCCAAATGCCGTCAAATGTTTTCTGACAATTTCCCGAATTTCAGTTCGCACATATTCACTCTCTTACTATACAATCTATCCGCATATGTTTTACGATTCATTCCAGAGGTCGTATTCTTATCCTTTTGTATCTGATGCCCATCCTCGGATGACCTAGAAAAAGAAACGGTCCGAAGTACTATATGTTATCGGTTAGTAGTCAGTCAACAAAGAATTAGAGATGACACGGTTGGCTGTCCTTCTAGTCGCAGTTTTCTCATATGTAAGTTGTAATTTCTACTTCGAAACTTCATTTCAAATTTCCAGGTTTCCGCCTCAGGCTTTATGGAAATTAGGCTTCAAAGCTTGCATCGTCAAGAAGCTACCATAACCGTTAATCGAGAAGGATCCAACACTACTGTCATCGAAGTGCCACTGGGCCTCCAAGCTGGGATAGCTAGGAAACTTGGTGCATTCCCAATTGACTTTGATTCAACATACACTCTATCAATTGTCGGTGGAAGAGTAGAGCAGTTAGGTGAGGTTTTTTTCGATTTTGAGCTATGCAACTTTGTGAAATTTGAAGGAATCAACCAAAGTTCTCACATTGCTAGTTTCCAACCTATTCGAGGCACTTTGTCACCCGAACACCTTCATCTTCCACTCAATGGCCTTGAGCTCATTTTCGAATGTGAAGGGTAGGTTGACCGACCTATTTACTATAGAAAGAGTCTATTTCAGAAACTGGAGTGGACCCAAATGTGACGTGGCATGTGGAAACGATTGTAATTCGGAACGTCAGAATGGGAATTTAACGATTGAAACTGATTATACTGTGGACACCACGAAACTTCCAGAATTAGTGAAACGACTGAAGGAAGCAACCAAAGTTGATAACGAGATGAGACCAGTTGAGGAAAAAAAAGTGGAGAAAGATAAAGAAGAAAAGACAAAACATGCGGAAAATGAGGAAAATGTGGAATCCAGCACAAAACCAAAAGATACCAAAAAATCAATAATTCATGATCTACTCAATTCAATTTTCGCGCTGAAAGATCATATTACCAAGAAGTCATCGATAGATGATCCGCCAGTTTCCATTGATGTAAAAATAGACAGAGACTTTGGTGATTCGTCAGAATCTAAATTAGGGTCCTTTATGCCAATGGATCCGATGTCAATACTCAAGAGCATTACTGCGAATAGAAGAGGAGAGGTGGACAGCAGTGAGGAGATTGAGAAACATTCTTCTGCGCAGAAATCATTCGGGTTCCGTCATCAAAAACCACCAACTAGATTTTCTAGCTGGGAAGGACCAGGAGGGGGCATGGGAGGAATGGGTTTGGGACCACTTCCTCTTTTCGGTAGTTTGATGGTAAGTAACTGAATTCGCCATACAAAGAAACGTTTTCTATTAAGAGTATGATGCCGCGTTTCGCCCGAAGTGCAGCAGACAACATTGATCGTGTAGGAGGAGTATCCAATGACTTCGATCTTGATCAAATAATTAAAATTAAAAACTAGTTAATCAAGATAAACCTGAAAACATATGCTGTCATTTTGACATTCAGAATCTGCACAATCGAGCTGTGAAACACTCGACTCTATGATGATTAACTTGACTGTTATCTTTGCTTTATTCCATTTAATACAATAACATCAATATTAAATGTATTCTTTTTACCCGCTCACACAGTCATCATCATCATCGGTGGACATATCTCACGATTGAACTCGAAATCGTTTTCATCACTTCCACTGCTGAAATTGTCAGTATTTCAGAGGAGTTTGAACACAAAATCAGAACCACGACAACTAAAACCAATTTATTTGGAGATCTAACAATCGGAAACTATGAAAGAATGAAAAATGTGAAGGTAGATGAACGTTTAGAATCAGGGAGACGTATTTGTACTCGTATGTGTTTCAAAAACATGGAAAAGTGACAGAGCTCTGTGAAAGGTTGAGTGAAATGAGAAAATAAATTAACCAGAATCGTAGAACTGAATGATGGGAAGAATGGGGTCATATGGGCTTTCATCACAGATATATTACGTGAAAATAAATGTTTTCAAGATTATGTTTGTACAAAGGAAGAGGACTAGCCAAGGTGATAATAAATTAAAGTTCTTAAACCGGTGGGGAAGAAACCATACGAGTATGAACTGATAACATGTTATATAACAACACTAACTTAAGCAAGCAGACGACTCACGATAGAATGACATTCTTTATAAGTGGATCAAATTTCATCAGATCGAACACATCGGAAACTCTCGTCTGGTTATAAAGTGCATTGATCGAGCAGCGAATTGAGCTGGTGAGCAAGATAACAGTTCCAAAACGTTCAACTGCTGTTTCCGGGCACTTCTGTTGCGCATAATCCATAAGTTCGACCATGCATCGATTGGAGAGCTCGCGAACCGAACTCTGGTGATCTTTGAAGATTCCTTGTTCTGAAAAAAAAATAAACGTCTGATAGAATATATTTCAAAACGAGAAAATGACTTACGAGTCAGTAGAAGTATCGTTTTGAGAACTACACACTCGAATTCGTCTATTTCCAAAGCTTCGAATGGATATCCAACACAATTGAGACTTTCGTTGACGAATAAAGGATGAAGTCTACAAAGTATACATCATATTTCATTCGTGTTATTAATAAACTCACTTTGCTTTCGTAGCAGCATTTTCCTTTTTTGCATCCTCCGGTGGCAATCCAAAAAAATAATCTTCGTGCATAAAAGTGTCATTTTGCAGCATCCAAAATCCTCGTTTCTTTGTTTTTGCCGTTTTGTATCCTTGATCGACCAGCATGAAAGTGAATCCATATTCGGTTAGAATGTGCTTCTTTTCATCGCTACTCAAACGTCGGAATGGCTCAAACTGATTTCCCCATGTGGCTGCATCAATAATTCCAAGCTTAAGCATACAATTTACGTCTTGAGCACGAGCTCTTCGGTGTTGTGTGTCATTAAGCTTGAAATATTCACAAGAGGCTCTGCAAATAGGCAATGAAGGGGCTCCGACTTTATCCCACAAACGACCGTACAAATCGCCGTCTAAGTTCATAGTCTCATGAGCCGCGAAGAACTCATGGTGTTTAGAAATTTGGTAACGTTGGAGACGGACTAAAGTGTCCATTAACCGAAAGCCTTGCCCTTGCCGTAGTAGCATAGGTGACCCTGCAAGTCGTTAATTCAAGTTTGATGACTATATTTATAAAGGTACTCACTGTCAGTTATGCTACTTGTGCTTGATGGGTTCGATATACATTTCAAGTTTGGAGTGTCATCTACTTCGTTTTTTATTTCCTTTGCTTTTGGCTTTCTTGGTCCCATAACATCTCTTCTTTGAATCGCTGACGCTTTCATTCCTACTGTGTAGCATTTTTGAAGCCGACAGTATCGACATATACACCGTGACTCTGAAATCAGAAATTAGCACAGTAGAGTTATCTTGATCCTCACCATTTGTAATCACACAGGTTCCGCCTTTCAAGCATTTATAGGTAACATCATTGGTAACAGCTCTTCGGAAAAATACGATGCATCCGAGACATGCTGGTGCTCCGTATCGTTTTCCGTTCACACGATCTCCGCAGACTGCACATCCATCGTCTTGTGTCGATGTTCCGGGCGGTGATAGTTCCGGTGAAGAAGTTGAGGCGCCGATGCCTCCGTATGTCATCAGGCCATCTGATGACATTACCGGGCCAACTGGAAACGGAGACCAGTGTGATTCTGAAGTTGGAGGCATTGAAGGGAAGAACTGAGAAATTCAATTATTTCGAGGTTGGAACAAGTGCGAAAGAGGCGTCAGATCGGTATCTTTGTCATGAAAATAAAATTACGTAGAGAAAATGTAAGAAAGGTGAGATAATAGAGTATAAAAAGGTAGAATTGAGAAAAAATAACAAATTCAAGTTGCATATTTTTTCAAAGAGGAAAAAACATTTTAACAGTCATTCAGAATAAACGAAGAAAGTCTAATGATATAAATCTTTTAGACGATTTTTGAAAGGAAAAGTTCCTGTATGTTTGTGTGTTGGTCGAGAGACGCCCAAGAGGAATTCATAAAAATATGTTGTCAAAAATTCAGATTAAAAAATTTTTCTATAAAGATATTTAGAATGACTGACGAAAGAAACAGTTAAGTATAGTATTGAGCGAAAAATAGTATCCGCTAAAACTTATCTATCTCTTGGGAAGATGAATTATCTCCCAGGCGGAAAATGCGTGTAGTTTGGTGATATTTTGAAGATGCAGATTGAAAGATGAACGAAAAAGCGGACTGCGTGGGAAATTATTTTCAAGATACGACGAGAAAAAGTGGGTTTGAGAAAACGATTAGATAGAATATTAAATCCAGAAAACGAGATATGTAAACAGTTCGAAGATTTATTCACTAGAGATTTCGGAAATTATGGTGTCATTGGGAATTTGAAGAGATACATGTGCCATAAAAAGGATTCACGCTACGTCACTTTGACAGTAAGAAACACAGATTAATGGTGAGTTTCTTATGTACACACTGAGAAATGTACAATAGCGTGTCAACGTGTGTAGGTGTTTGAGGAGCAAAGAACCGAAAAACGAGTTTTCTAATTTCCGATTCTGATCTACGGTTCGAAAGTTGAGTCTACACATATCGATAACAAATGCGAATTTAAGAGCAGGAAAAATATTGGGTATTAAAATGATTGCGGAAGTAACAACCAAATGTCCAAATATTACTACTGAATACTTACGCGACGACTACATTTTTTTTTGAGAAAATATAGTGGATGATTCGTCTATATTTTAATCAGATTCGGTTGGTTAACCGTGCATCAAACGACAAAGAGCGATCACATTGAACTTGATCCTTTTCCTTCTTCAGCTTTTTCATATACGGGCACTCAGAATATTTACCGGAAGCTGGCAAAAAAGGCAAGATAGCAAACCAAAAATGTGTCTTCACAAAAAGATAAAAACTAGAGAAAAATTCAAAAGTGCACCGATTAAAGTTCAGTTGAGACTGGTTCTCGACACACTGCTGCTGGGAACTCGAAAATGTTAGAAAAGCGTGACTTGTCTTGCTATCTTCAAAAAACGTGAGAAAATAGCACCAACACGATGAGAGTAGAGAAGGAGAAAAAATGGGATACACATCCATAGATCATTAAGGTTCTCCAAAAATGTGTCTTCTAGAATGTATGCTTTTTGAGAGAAGTGAATTGTAAGAAGTACATTACTATTAGAGAATTATTATCTATTTAATCTTTGAAATATAGAAAACTATAGTCTAGTGAAGCTTCGGATAAACAATGATCGAATACGGATGATGTGAAAATATTTATAAATAGGAAAGAGATTTTTCTGAATGTTTTCCAACCCATCTCTCAATTTTCTAGATCGAAACGGAAAGAAGGATAAACCCCTCTTTTCGCATATGCGGACCAGAATAATTGATGGTCATTTTCTCTTGACAAAAAGAAAAACGCTAAACGGAGAAAAGAATCGTGGAAGATGTCTCATTGTCTGTTGTTTCTGTGGTCAAAGAACTCGAACGGCTGAGGAGAAACGGGGACCATCGAAACAAGGTGAATGCGCAAAACCTAGGCAACGTAACATGGGAGGCCGGCTGGTTACAGGACCAGAAGAAAGCAGGTGTCCCTAATACAAGACAAAGAGAATATAATTCAGAGCACGTTTTGGTTAAATGAGTTAGCACTACTATTCAGGTCCTCTAAAATTTATGTTAAACTTGAAAACTGGATAAATACAGATTTTTTGTTTTTTTGAATTTGCTTACTAGTCGGAATCGATAGAGCAGGTGAACTTTACCCAATTTTATTCGCCTAAGAAGAGAACAACAAAGATGCACGTGAAAAAGTTTATCACGGGTGATAGATCGGAGAGAGAAAAGAGAGGAAGAAACCTAGCAAAATGATTTGGAAGAGTATTTTCTCATTTGTGCATAGAAAAACAAATTTGTACGTGAGAAGCATAACTTGATTTAGTAAGCTCGAGAACAGGAAGCAGTTCCTCTTGATTCTCTGTTTTTGTGGTTTTCAATAACAATACAAGCTTTCTTCTTTCTGCAACAAAATTTTATCGCTTTGCGTTTTCGCGCTTACAATCATTTTTAAAGAACCTGATCATTTTTACAAAAGTCAAACTTAAAGAAATAGAAAGAAGAGACATTTTCAATTTTTCGATAGTCGTTTGCTGATAAGAGGCTGTGATTTTTATGAACTGCGACGCACTGGAAGAAATTGAACTGATCTACAGGAAACTGATAAACACGACCTAATTTCTCAAGAATCGGGTAAGAACTAGAACAAAGTTTAGAAGTTACATCCAAAACATTATGTTACCAATTTCAACCAATTTCATACAATTTTGATCGGTCGGAAAAAGACAGATTGGGACCGCGAAGAAGTAAACTGTATGCCTGTGTCTCTATTATGTTTAACACACTTTTCGCTTTCACATATACACACACCAAACCAGCCCGATCATCATAGAATAGTAGGGGCAAATGTAACGTCACTAAACGAAAAGAACTTTGATGGTAACATCTGCATGCTTCACAATATTAAGTTCGAATTAGCACATTGAGAAAATTCGAATCTGTGGTTCATGTTAGTTGAAGAAAATAAAAATGAAACAAAGAGTTGCACTCGGAGCAATCTAAAGACAGGTCGCGAAGTGTTTACTCAAACAGTAAAGTTTCATCAAAGATCGCACTGATAGATGTCAGTTGCTTTTTTTGCTCATTTTGATATAAGTAATAGTACAATTCGGATGAAAACGATAGAAAAACGTTGCCATACGAGAACAAAATGGCTTAGTTTCGATGGTCGGGCTGGGCCTCCTGTGTGTGGAGTGTATTTACAAACGGTGACTAGGGCGAGTGTATGTAAAGAGGCGCAGAAATGATGGACTTTTTGTTCTGTACTACTTGCTGTTTTGACATTCAGCTATAATTGATCTAGATAAAACAGACAGCATGATATGAATTGAATACTTTTAATAGAATGAAAAACAAGTATTCTCAGGCTGATAGATGAGAAAAATGTACTCTGCCGTTCAGAATATCAGAAATGGTTCAACAAGAGCAAAGATCAGAATTTGTTTCGAGAAAAGCGCAAGCTTAACTGAAAGCCGTGACAAAACGGAAAGGTTCTTTCTTAGTCGTAACAAGAGAAACATCAATATGAGCGGCTGTTCAGACACTTTCTGTTGACACAATCAATGCCAACAAGATCACAAATGGACTGCCTCTGACGAATTGTCTGCTACAAAAAGTGTAGACAGCAGCATGATTCAAAAATGTATGATTTTTTGGAATAAAAAAACGATTACTAAGTATGTTCATAATAAATCCAAAATTGAGTCCATTCTGCTCGTTAGGAATAAATTAACTCCTTCACAGAATCGTATATCACTCGTTTCGTGTATTTTCTCAAAACAAATTCACGAAGGAAGGAAAATAAGCAAATCCGTGGCGCTAGGCGAAAACAACCGATTAGTTGATCAATTTTTGATAGCTATTCTCAGCAAAAATATAGTTGTCTGGTTTCGCCTGTTTTTGCTCCGACGATTCTATAAATGAGCGTCTTTATATTTAAAAAGTTTTGCGTAAACGCACTTGAAAAAGTGGGGAGAATCAGATTGGATAGGATCGAAACGGGCAAAGAGTACGGAAAACTTCTGAGGACAACCTTGACGAGTGACCGATGAATAAGGAAGATTTGGAAGGGGGATACACTCCAAGCGACAAAGTTGAAAAGGACTTCAGTTTAACAGACGGAACAACTTAAAACACAGAGAAAAACGTTTAGTCGACGAACGAAAAATAGATACTTTTCAATGCACATTTTAGGCTAACGGGGTCACCATGGGATACGATGAAAACGGCATTAGACTTTGGCCAAACTCCGCGTTTCGCAAAAACCTACGAGTGCATATTTGGAGATGGACGGAGAAAAATGATATAAAGAGTTAGACAGAGAGTAGGAAAGAGGGAGGAGAAGCGAGGACTGAGGAAACATGATATGTTCCCGGAAAATGAACTTCGGAGTGAAAAATTTAGTTAGACAATAGAATAGTTGGATGTTTGAAAACTTCCAGACAAAATAATCGAGCGAATCAGTTCACTGTTTACAGGTTTCTGGGCGGTACTGATTGCGATTGCCACCTGATCTGTAGGTTTCTGTTTTTCTATTTGCATGTTTTGCCACATCATCTTTGATTTTTAAGGAAGGTTTTCGAGTACTACCGTCTTTTAGAAACTAAATGACTTTTACGACTTACTTTAAACTTTTTGTGTATTTCAGAGGTAGAATAAGGTGCGCTTGATTCACGTGAGTCGAATCACGCTCCAGAATCCTTTTGACACAAAGTTCAACACGTGGAAACGCAGAACAATAGACAGCATTGCAACGAAGCTCCGTTATGCCGGCGATGGAAAGCGCCGCATACTTGCATTTTTAACCACGCCCACTTTTTTGCGCCCACCGCTCTCAATCGAGCTGGCCTAAAAATTTGCGTTCTTTTTTAGCGCTTTTTATAGATTTTCCCCGGAAGTTTTTTCTTTAAAATATCGAAAAATTCAACACTTGAATGATAACAAAATTTTGCTACTCTCAGAAAACCGAAAATTGTAAAATGATATCGATTTTTAAAAAATTGGCCTTGAGCTGTTTTAATGAATTTTTCAAAAAAACTTTGCCGTGATGTTATTTTCAATTTTTTCCCGAGAACACACGTAATTTGTTCAATTTCAGGTAATCAGTCACTATGGACAAATTAACTCTTGCTCGTGTAAGTTTTACCATTTCTTTTCAGCTCAATTTCTGAATATCAGCAACCAGATACAATTTTACATTTCTCTATAAACCGAGTTGCTCCATTAGCTTATTAGAAATTAATGTGTTTCGCATCATTTCGAAACTGTTCCGGTTTACAGGTCACCAAGGTCATTGGACGTACCGGATCCCAGGGACAATGTACCCAAGTCCGCGTCGAGTTCATCAACGACCAGAACAACCGTTCCATCATCAGAAACGTTAAGGTAAACAGAAGTCTAAGAAGATGAGAACCTACGGAAACGCGGGACGGGGGTGCGATGCGGGAACGAAAACGCGGGAAAATGGGCGTGGCTTGGTGCTGCAAGCCTGCAGCACTTTAATTTCAGTGTGTTGATTGATTAGCTACGCCCATTTTTTCCACATTTTCGTTCCCGCAACGCACCTCCGTCCCGCGTTTCCGTAGGGTCTCAAGAAGATCAGTGAAAAGGAACTTTTCTTTGCATGTAGAAAAATGAATGTTCCCAATATAATTGCCAATCCTATCTGTTTCAGGGCCCAGTCCGCGAGGGAGACATCCTCACTCTTCTCGAGTCCGAGAGAGAAGCCAGAAGACTTCGCTAAGTGTCGACTTCCGACTTGTTGTTACTTTCCAATAAATCTGTTCACAAAGATCAAGTGTTTTATTCTTAAGTCCACATACATAGTTTGAATCATGCGGGGTATTTATGGGTCCGCAGGCAATTTAAAGCTTGCGGAATACTGAAAAGTTCAGATTATGCCTCGGGGGAGAGTTCCGACGATTGTCAGGCGAACTCGGTCTTCTGCTAGTACACCGATGGGGATGTTGAGGCGGCCAATTTCTGTGTGGAAACATCTTAAAATCCTCTGTGATCATAATTATGCCGAAGATTCGATTCTACTGTATGAGATCACAAATCAGAGTACAAGTTCGGATCGCTGGGTTGTTCCAGAAAATAACACAGATTATGAAACTTATATCAAAGTGTGTGAATTGTACGATAAAACGAAGCGATACGCTCAAGCCGGAGCTGTAAGAAATGAACCGGGAAAACCGTGGAAATTTTAAGTTTGCAGATTCTGAGATCAATAATCCAAACATTCCCAAATCAGCGACCTTTTTCTTGCCCTAGTACTTCTACTCATGTTCCTGAAGAAGAAAGAGTAGAACTGTCAGCTAACGAGCTAGAACAGAGGGATTATATTTGGTATTGCTATTACTGTATACTTCAGAAATCGAACAAATTGAAAGAAGCGCATGGTTAGATTTTAAATTAGGCATCATGTTTTTAAATAATTGAATTCAGAAGCTCTACGGAATGTTCGTGGACCTGCATACAAAAAACAAAGAGATGATGAAATGCCACGTCTTTTACACCAAATGAAATATACCAATGATTCGGATCTCGTCATTCCTGAACAATGGAGAGCAGAACTCCCCGATGAGTATTAATTCAAAATTTGTTTCTCTGAAAATCACATTATTGTTGTAGAAACAGCGCGAGGATATGCTCGTCATCTCTCGGTCCAATAATGTCGCTTCTGAAACAAAACAAAGCTGATGCTACACTTGTCAAACGTTTCTCTGAACAATTTATCGGAACAGAACGAAATGATGTTTATTGGTGGCTGAAATCGTATGAAGCTATTGGGAAGGATAAACCCTATGAAGCTATCGCTTGCCTAAAAAAGATGTCACATCAGAATCCACGAGTTCTAACTGAAATGGCGCGTCTTAACTATCAGATAGACAAGCGAGATGAAGCAAGAAGACTTCTTCGTACTGCTCATAGCATTGATTGTCTCTGGATTGATGGCATGGATCTTCTTGCATTTCTTTGCATTGGGGTACGTTTTCAAGGAATCTGTGTTACAAATCTTGGTTAGGATAAATTTCAGGACTTTGCCACGTATTCAAATCTCATCGAAGGTTTAGCCACAACCTTGAGCAGGGAATGGCCGCATCGAATCGAGACATACGTTGTAAATGGGTTTATGGTTCATCAAATGGATCTTGATATGGCATGGAGCTATTCAAATAGAGCGATGAAATGTGCTGTTCCTGGAACAGATCAATACGTGTTTGCAGTCCATCTAAAAGCGTATTGCTTGAGGACCCTGGAAGTGAAAGCAAGAGCACCTGATGTGGAAAAACGTAAGCGTTCTCCAATAATAAATGATTCGTATTCATTCATTTTCTAGACAAAAATGAAGCGCATCGTCTTTTGGAAGCAGCCGTTGAAGCGATGCCCAACAGTACTGATCTTGGTCTTCTCTATGTGGATACACTTCTAGAAGATGAAGAGTAAGTTGCGTCTTTCAAAGCTGAACTAATCGAATTTCTTAGTAGTGGCCATCGAGCGGCGAAGATTTTTGCAACAAAGTTTTTGCACCAAAATCCGGATAATGTGCATGCTAAATTGCTTAAAGTTCACGTGCTCGTTAACGGAGTCACTCGAAATCCGGATGCGAATCACACTAAAGTAAGTGAACATCTTCTCTTTTTGGAGCTATATCTAAAGAGTATCAGTGTCAGGATCTCTTCACTCTTCTCGAAGAAGTGATCGCCGATCATCCACATATTCTAGCAGCATATTGCTTTCTTCTCAATGAATATTCTCGATTGAAAAAAGACGACAAGTGCGGCGAAGTTCTCGAGCGTCTTATGAAAGCAAGGCAATTGATCTCACCAACGAAAACTCACAAATATCATAAGATCAGAGCGGATTATCTGCTAAAGTTCAAAAAGGTCATTCCTGCATACGAGCACTTGATGGCTGCAATCGCTACAGGTGCATCAGTCGATCAGACTATGGTAAACAAACTTTTTTTCATTTCGAAAACAATTAATTTCAGATGTCAAGCTATGAATCTGAGTTCAATACGAGCGAAGAAATCAGTCACGATTACAAAAATCTCGCATTTCTCGATCCGGTGCTACCTGGTCGCCCTGCGGCTTCAGCTCCAGAAACTTCTCCAGCACTTCAAGAAGTTATCAATGATCATGAGAATGATCAAGACTCTTCTGATGCCGATGATGAAGATGAAGAGGAAGAGGAAGGAGAAGTTGCATAATTTATTTCTCTGTCATTCACAAGGCATAATTTTTTTCTCGTCTTAGTTTTCAAACATCTTGTACAATTTGATCTCTTTATCTGGACTCATTGTGATATCCTCCACCCCCACTCTCTTTCTAAAAACGCTAGACAAGGTAGTTGACGTCGATCGTCGCCTCACTCGGAGATAATCTCTCTATTTATGTTTGATATATATGTTCTTGATATAAAATAAAGTGATTCGAAACTCATCGCGGATTAGCTAAGAGCTCTAACTCTTTTTTTCGATGACGACAAAGTGGTTGGAATTAGTCTGACGCGTATGCAATCATTTCAAAGCAGCACCACGATTGAAGCTTATTAGAGATCTCCGGAGCAAAAGAACTACAACGTTTCTTCCTTCTTTCAAGTTCCTCAACACCAAAAAAAACTTCCAAATTACTAGTCTTGCGTGTTTGTCTTATGACTGCTCTTACATGGAAATTCGGAAAAATAAAATTATAGTTTTCCGCCTGAAGACGCGTGGAAGCATTCATTAGAATAGAAAATTCTTTCGGACGTGTATTTTGAGAATTTTTTTTAGAAAAGGAGAAGTTGACACTCCGAAGATTCTAGAATATCTTCAATCCACCACTGGGCCACTGCTGATAAAAGGTTACGGTACACAATGAGTAAATCGTATTTCTTTTCTTAAATATCAAAAATCATTTACAGAAACTAGAACCGGAAGTGGGATAAACATCAATCAAGTCGAAACTTCTACTTTCTGTTCTGCTTTTGCTTCTTCTTTTTTTCCTTATTTCCTATTTCAAATAACATTCAGCCTCCTTTCTTCCTCTCTCTCTCTCTCCTTCTACCCTTCGTCTCCTTCCTAACCAATCCTTTTTGTGCACATATGTCTCTCCGGAGCCTTGTCTCTTTTCCAATTCTTCGAAAAGAGCTCACGCTCCCCTTGCCCCTTTTTTCATATCCTCTGAGTTTCTCTGTCTTATATGATCTTTCGTTTTTCGACCTCTCTTCATTATGCATTCTTTTGGAAAAAGAGAGAGACTCGCTCCGGGTTGACGCATTCATTTTCCATTTTCTCGTTCCACTCTATTTTCTTGATTCCTAATTTGTTGAGCCGTTTTGGAAGATGGATACCATAAAATTCTTCGATCCCGTTTTCTATTTTCTCTATCTTTTACTGATATTCTTCAATTCTGAAAGTCTTAGAAAGTTTCTTGCTTCTGGGTTGCTTGAAAACCGAATTCCATGAAGCTTCTCATTATTCTACACACTTGATTCATGTCTCCTAGAACGAGAAAGAGATTCTTTATTTCCAGAAATGGAGCTGACCGACCCACAAGAGTCGGAGGATTCACCCGCGATAGCCCTACATTCATTGCACCTGACCATTTGCCTTGTTGCATTCTTATCAAATCTCTTTCTTCTATGTCTGCTGAGAAAGTGTTCACGTATGTTTCACTTCTAAACTTCAATACCAAAAAACCCCTTCAGCTTTCCATTCTCACATGAAGATAATAGTGATGAACCAAACATTGGCCATAATGATTGCTGACGTATATCTATTCCTCCGTTCCACGCTCGCCCTCTGGCAATCCCATACAGTAGTCATAAAACCAAATGAGCCTGTTGATGACTCACAATGCGTATTCTCCTCATCCGTCCCAGATTCGTTGTGTATGCTCTTCATATGGTTTCCGTTTTTGTTGATGATCGAAAGATTCTATGCGTCACAGAATTATCAGAGTTACGAACACAACGAAGCACCTATCATATTCAAAGTTCTGTGTGGTGTTATGGTGAATGAATGAAGTGACTTCTTAATTAATTATTTTCGAATTTAGTGGCTTCCAATGGTCGCTGAAATCCTCGTCTTCTCCTTTAGTCTCTCGATTCCATCGAACCTTCAAGAATGTCAATACTCGCTCCTACAACAATCAAATATGCAAAGAAATGTGTGGTTTGTTATCATCGCATTCTTCTCCGGAATTTTTTCAGTGCTTTTCAAAATGTTGGAATACGTGAGTACCGGTGTCTTTAATCACCTATATTCACATTGAACAATTTTTAGAGAAACAAGCAGATCGAGAGTCACTCTGTGCATAATGACTACGTGTTCAGCTGTAGATATCAAATTAGAGAGAACGTCAAAACATGTCGATTCGCGTTCTCACTTCTCCTCATATTCTTCATATTCTTCGCCATTTTCTTTTTTTTAGATAGAAAATTAGAGTCGACGAAAGACGAAATGAGAATGGAAGCAGCAGCCAAACGAGTAAGAAACAGGTGGTCGCTATGAAATCTCATTATTCTTTATTTTTTAGGAATATTTATTTTTCATATTCCCAACATTCGCACTAATCTACTCCCTCCAGTTCCTTTTCGCCAATTCTTCTTTGTTCGAAACTGCCAAACGAACCCTTCAAAGTTATTATTATCCCGAGCATGGTAGGTTTCGGTGAAACACGTTTATCACAAAACGGATTCATAGTAATTCACAATTAAATTCATTTTTAGGAATCCGTATCCGGTATAAAAAACATATCGTATAAATCTAGTTTGGTGCTCATATTTATATTATATCTGGACAATTACAGAACGAATGATCGATCGTTAGTACTCGCAAATATATCTTATTCGGCCAACGTCTGTGATCATCTACCTTCCAACTCGCATACATTTCTTCACGCTTTCATATTTTTGTCAATTAATTATACATTTATTTCAATTTAAAAGATTTAAAATTATTAGAGAACAAATAAATTATAAATTGAATGAGTAATCATGATTTCCATCAAGACGACAAACAACCGTAAACACACTAGCAACATAATGTAAACTTAAATTTTTTAATGACGTCGAAGAATGAAATCACAGTAAAGTTTCATATGGAGAATGCATACAACACTTCGTTGGTGTCGATTTTTTCGGCTTGTCTTCAGAAATAGTTGCTATTGGAACACGCTCTAGCATGCTCGTCTCACCTTTACTCTGAAAAAATTCTCTTCTTCAATTATGAGAATATATGCTCACCAAAAAACTCGTATCCGTTTCCACTGACTTCAATCGCTCGCCAAGTTTTTCAGGGGACGATGAACTCTGGAAACATCAGAATACTGAAAAATGTCAACGTTCGACAGTTTTCGCGGAGTTAACTTACACATGGAACGCATAGTCGTTTGAATCGCATGAATATTTCTCGTCGAAGAGTTGGTTGGCAGTAAAGATAGATTGGAAGACGGGCGGCACACGCCATAGTGGTGAGAAGAGAAACCAAGTCGATAAGTATGATATACAGACTGAGAAATGGAAAAACTCATTGCTTTTTTTTGATATAATTTAAATTATTCTTTATAACTCACTCTGGATAGTCAACAGCCAATTCGTTGTTTGTTTGTTCCAAGGAGGTGAGTATCACATTAATGATGTTTGAAACTATATAGCAACATCCGACCATCACCAATGTTCGTGTAGCAGCTCGTGCACTTGCCTAAAGTTTATATTTAATTAGAATATTAACCTGAGCTCGAACTTTTCGCTTTTGTAAGTCCTCCGTATTTCCATTGGTCACAAGGCAAACTGTAGCCGTTGTGTAAGTAGTCAATGCCTTCACAATCCGAATGTTCAAATATAAAAGAATGAAGAAAGGGGCGAACACGGTCACAAAATTCCGATACCAGAATCGAAACAGATAGTGATACTGGGTTTCGAATACGAACGGACGAAACTTCATAGTAGTAGCCATCATCTGGCCAATACACTGTTCGTGATGCACCAGTTCGAACTCAATCGAGATCGTCCCTTTACTAACGACACCGAGGAAAACTGCACAAAGTGCGATGAATGATCGGTTTCTTAATTAAAATAATTTATTCTGAGAATCTCAAAAATTTATTCACCTTTGCGCAAACCTCAAGTACGGAGTATTCAACGTTGCACAGTATCTCTCAAATGAAGCAGCAACGATGAGGAAAGACGAAGAGGTCATAGCGATATGAGATATTGTTAGAATAGGTATCATATAAGTGTACCTGGATTGTGAAAATGAACAAATGCTTCAGGTCCGTCAGTCTTACCAGACATTGACGAGAATTGGCGACATCAGCACATCTGATAACACATTTACAGACATCAGCATTATATACGCCATTGAGACGAAAATATCAAAAAACGCCAGAAGCATCATGAAAAGATTTTCACGGCGATGGCGTCGACTGGAAAGTCGGTTCAGATTTAATTCAAATTGACTGTACTACCTTGTGACAAACAACAAAAACAAAAATATATTTTCGATCATCGACACAAATGAAATCGTGGATCCGAATATTGAGACCATCCAAAATCGCATGACAAGCATGTGTGGCTGAAGAACTTCATAGTGGCAGTCATCTTCTTCTAGCTCAAACGTCTCGTTCTCGGATTCGGGATATGTTGATGTTGACGTTAGGTTCAGCAGATCCATGGATTACTGTAAGACACTTAAAGATGTCTTTATGATAACGGAGGCGTGGAATGAAGTGGAGAGAGAGAGAGAGAAAAGGAACAAGAATAAGGAAATTCAATTCTCGCGCCCAGGTTCGGTGGTGGTAAGATGGAGAGCGCAATTCAATTTGTTATCCTGTTGGGTAGGACCCCCTCTCTATCACAAACACATAGAATGTATCCGGCTAAAAGAAGAAGAAGAAGAAGAAGAAGAAGAAGAACACAACGCAGATGCTGTTTTCCTATTCGAGAACACTCAGCTTTTAGATATTCTTTCTTTCTTTTATTTGGGAGGAAAGTGTTGGGGGAAAACCTAAGAAGAAGAATGATGATGATCAACAAACATTCCTGAAGTGAAGGGTTTAGGAATGGATCCGGGTTGGGTGGCAGCTATTAATAGGGAATCATGAACTCAGGGATAACTCTGCTTCTTAGTGTGTACTGTAAGAATTGGGGGTCTTCAGTGAAGTTCGTCTAGATACTAAATGTACTGAACGATTGTCGTTGACTTATTAATTTGTGGGCGTTAGTGGACTTCGAATTCCAAGAAACAAGATTAGTGGGCGGAGTCTGAATCAACATAATTCTTATTCCAGCTTCAAAAACCGGATAACTAGAACTAACATGGTTCCACCTCCTTGAACGAACTATAATGAACTGAAAGTAACGAGTAACCGGAATGTTGGAAGAAATATGGGTGAATGACGCCAAGTTGATTTTTTTCCGTGCAGAATAGATTAAATGAGAAAAAAACACGTTTGTAGGGAGAGAGAGAAAATGAAGATCCGCATTTGGTATGTAAATACGGAACGCTGCAGTGGGAGGAAGAAAACATCAAAAAATGAGAATCAGATGAATTATTGAATAGGCCCCAATGAATCAAATCAGTTTTTCTTCGGTCAGAGCAAACGGAAATCAAAACAGGGTTCTAGACTATAATTCTGAAATTGCGTTCGAAAACTAGAAACTCCACCTGGATGGGAGAAGATGAGCGTTCAGAGTTGTTAGTGTCTCCAGTGTCTTCATTTGGACAAAAGGTAGTCCAGAGAATGCTAAAGAGGATAACAAAGAATACATGTCAGAAACAGATGAGAGTAGAGGAAGACTCGTTTAAGGGAAGCATTCTGATACGAGTTTTTGGTTGAAACAGAAAACTGGGATTACCAATTTGAAGAACATCAAAGTGCCGCCTAATCACTCAAATGGAAAGTCTTACTCATCCCGCAAATTCAAACGAGACACAAAAAGTGACGATTAAAATTTTCCCATGCCAATGAATTGTAAACCGCTTTCGATTGCCTATGGGCAAATCTTTGGAGCGTAGTAAGCGAAAAAGTTAAAAGAAGACACGTTAGTGATCGAGAATCAAACACTTTTCACTCTGGAATTCACTTAGAAAAAAGAAAAGAGAAGGATGAAAGGGGGAGAAGGCGAATGATGTTATTTTAGAAGAAAAGAGTTTAGTAGGAGGGAGGAGCGGTGTAGAAGAAGGGAGACAACTGTTATGAATTTGAAGAAATATTAATGTGGGGTGATGATTCCAGGAATTTACAGAAAGCGTTGCACTGCGCCGAGCCAAAGTTCGAATCTCTAATTGGCAAGCCCGACATGATTTCTCAAATCCAATTGCTCCATTCTAATGATATTATTTTTCTCCTGTTTTTTTTTCTCTCTGGCCTTTCTTTCTAGTTTCCCACGGATATAGTTTAGAAATATAATCCTGGCTAAGAGCCAGGAAGTTTTCTTAGGAGTATTTGTGGAAAGTTTCCTTTGAATGCCAGAATTTAGAACTCAGAGTCCTAGTGCAAAGAATAGAGCCAGAGAACAGATTCGAAGGAGAAATCTGAATGAATGAAAGAGAATGAATGAATTAGTCACATTTTTGTGTTTGCGTTCCCTTATATAAGGCATTTTATTCTGAAGAAAATGAGAAGAAAAGGAGGAGAAAAAACATGAATCCAGAAGGAAGCAGAAAAAAGGGGATGTAGAAATATAGGAATCCCATAAAAAAATAATTGTAGGTGTGCAAGGTTGCACCAAGAAGAATTATGTCATGAAGCATGTTCTACTGATCTTTTCAGCTTTCAAAAATCAGTTGGAACATTCATTTGCTTGGTGAGAACCGGTTTCAAAAACGTGTAGAACAAAGATTTCATGAGAAAAACGTATGGTTTCAATTTGGGCCCAGATTTACTCAAAACAGCTGGTACAAGGATTACGAAGTAGGGGAGGGAAACAAGAATCAGCTGAGCAATTTGAAGCAGTTCCAGAGACTAAAACTACACTTTAAGAGTGATTTTGTAATGTCTTAGTGAAAAGATTTCGAAAAAACAGCTATCAATATGCCAAACATCAAATCTGCAAAATTGTAATCTCTTTTCTTCTATTTATCCAGGTGTCTAAAACATGCGAAAATTAGATTTGACAAAAGAAACTCCGCGTGCCGCCCGAGTAGTAGTAGACAATTGCCTCAGCCAATTTTGATCTCCAGTGAAATCAATTTGACCATTTTTCTACTGGGAAGAAATCGGAAACTTGAAAATTTCAGAGTGGAAATTGATGAAGCATCTACAGATTGGGTATGTTTTTTTCACAGAATGTCTCTTGGGACCCCAAACAAAGAAAGAGAGAGAGTTGTGCAGGGGGACACTTCTAAACTAACAAATAAATATTTCCTAAGTTTCTTCGGAGAATAATCGTTCCGGGTGTTCTTTCAAAAATAGGAATAGGTAAGGTAAAGATTTCTTGAAAGCTAGATACGAAAATAGAAATCTTCAAAAAATTTCTCATGAAGTTTGAATCGAAAAATTTTGATTTTTTGAGACAGTTTTCTTGCAAAGAGAAGTTAAAGAACGAAAAGAGCACAATGAGTGTTGCCAACTGTTGTATCCATTAAAATAATGAAAGACGAGAAGAAGAAGCAACTGACAAGGATATTTTGAAGAGCAGGTGGGTGAAATGTTGATATTGGCACAGGTGACACTATGATTGAGTGTTTCTACTTTCTAAAGTGACCAGCCATGAGCTCTGCGTATGGCAAGAAAAAAGGAGCAGAGGAGGTCAGAGGAGCATGTTATTAATTATTCCAAACACATTGTGATTTTTCCTTTTTTTTTCTTGTTTGCAAAAGAATTTTCGATGGGTATTTTCTGAATCATCGTATTTTTCTCATATTAGTTTCGTAGGTGGCATTGTAAAACTAACATGATTTCCCACACCAACAATACAAAATATTTCCATTTTGCATTCCGGAAATTGGAAAAAGACAATTTCGACCAAACTAACAATTTTTGTTTTTTGTATCCGGTCCAGACCCCTAGATTCAGACCAAAGTGAAAAATAATACAAAATAGGAATAAATCAGGAAACTCCGAAGAAATGAAACGGAAAACAGAACGGAGTTGTTTCGACATTTTGGTAGGCAGCAAAATTTAATTTCTAGAATCAGAACTATAACCTTAGAATTTCTGTTTCACAAAAGCCACAACGAAAACATGCAGGAGTTTCTTCAATTAGAGGAAAAACGCGGAAGTTTGGAAATTTCTCATTCAAAAAGTTCTTTGGATTAGAAAAAAAGTAAATGAAATTGATGGTTAGAAGAAATCCGAATGAAAACTATTTTTCAAAGTCCCTTTGTCTCGTTATGAAAATTAGCGAGTTTTTGAAAGAGTTTTGGAAGAAAGAGGATGATGGTCTTTGTTGTGTTGGACAGATTTTAGAACAGAGAACTTTCAGCTAGTTACTGGAAAAGAGAGAATTATTTCAGCCAAGAGAAAAATGTACGAATGTGTTTATTTCAGCTCTTTCTTTTTGTGCGCAGTCAATATGAGATTACTAGTGCCAACGGCCTCAAAATTAGATCTTCGCCAAAAGGGGTTTACTTTTGTTTTTTCTTGGCTGTTTAATTTCGACACTTGACTCTTGAATTCTTGGTAGGAGGTTAAGAAAAACCTATTTTCAGATTTTTATATTAACACGATCATTCTCGAAAAATGGAATTCCCTCTAAATGGAATGTTTGGATCGGCATCGTGGATAAACCATTGCAGAGAAAAAATCATTTGTTCAAGAAGAGTGATTTTTCAAACGTTTATCGGAAGTGAAAATCTTCGTTCGAAACGTTTCTTGCAGGGAATCTCATGGGAAATCATACTTTTTTATCATTGGGAATAGAGAGAATAGACATGTTCATTATTTCAAAACTCCCAATCAGAGTCTTCGAATTGGAAAAAGTTGTGTGAGGTGCACAAGTAAAAAAAAATCCACAAAGTCCAAAAGTCGTTGTCGTTGGCGCTAGCAAGATGAAGTTAAGAATAGGAAAGAAAAGCAAAAAAAGAGAAAGGAATATATTATCAATAGAAGTTCTAGGTTTACTGACGATCATCCTAACAAGCGGCGGGTAGAATATCTGAAGAGCATGTTGAAAAGAGGATGCGGTAGTAACCGCAGAAAACTTTTGAAATATGGAGAAGGTAGACCTAACCGAGAATTGAACGAAGAAAAAACGTAAACTCAAAGGTCCGCACAATTTTATTTCCTGTTTTATGATGACACATCCCTTCGCATCCTCTATCTTTTTTTTTCTTTTTCTTACCTTTTGTCTCTCTGGGGTTTGAAGAAAAACTTAAGTGTCTCACTGAAAAAACGAATGAAGGTTTAGAAGGTGCATTCAAAAAATATACAAATTCGAGATAAGGTCACAACGAAAGCTGGATCAAGATCATAGTGTTGTAAAACAGACAACATCTGAACAGGGTGTGTGTCTGAAAAATCAAGAAAAGGAATATGGACCAGAGCGAGCAGGCGAAAGGAAGAGGAGCAGGATATCAAATTTGACGTGGCACGCATAAGAAAAGACAGATGATGGTGGGAGACGTGTCTTTTGGAGAAAGAAGTGACGAAGGAACAAGAACGGAATGAATGCAACGTTTTATTGAACAATTTGTCTTTTTGAAAAAGAAAATTGAGGATTCTTCCGTTCTCGTTCCAGTAGATCAAAAAACTATAGTTTCCCTTTCTGTTATTTAAATATGAGATTTGCGGCAAAATTGGTCAATAATCTGTTTTTAGACTTACTTACACTCAAATAGGCCTTTCCCCTTTATTCTCTGTAACATTGAACGAGAGCTCACTCCGAAATTCTGAGAAACCAAAGAATCCAGAAAATGATTTCATTCCCCATTTTGTCGGGAACCGAAAGCCGCAAATATGTTTCCAGATAGTTAAACACCTTCTGGGGAAACGAGATACGTAATTGGACGGGTGTAGACGAGTGTAGTTTGATTTCTCGGTTGCAAAATATTTGATGTGCTAGGTTTTTATCATTAAGTTTTTCCTCAGTATTCTAAACAGTAAAGTAAGAATACTATAAAAAAAAGAAGAAGGAGAAGAAAAGTGTCGGTTTTCACAAAGCGGAAGTACGTGCATCGTTTACGTGTTTCCTTTCGTGTTGCTTCAATCCAATCGACCTAAACTGGAAACTAAAAAAAGGAATTCTTGGGATAAACGGCGAGAGTCATAAAACTGGATGGAAGAATTAATTCATTCGCTGGACAAATTAGAAGTATAAATTTAGGGAAGTATTCTAGAAGGGGGAACCGATGAAGAATCAGAAAGAGATCGCTAGAGATGACTCGAATTCGAAAATTTGCGAAGAATGAAAAGTCGACGGGACGTTGAATCAATTGTATTTTGAGGCGACATGCGCATGCACCGACTAATGACGTTTTCTATCAAAGGATTCAACTTTTTGTGTTAGGGGAACTTCAATCATGGTGCAAGTAGATCACAGGCAGGGGGGAATGTCTTTTGTAGTTCACAAAGGTGTCATTGAGAGAGTTTTGTAGAAAATAGAAATCAATTTTTGTCGACGGCGTACTCAGACAGAAAGGTAGAGAAAATGAAATTTTCTTATCTATTTAAGTTTTATTGACAGAAAAACACCCCAAATAGAAAATCAAATCTAGGCTCTCTTATATTTTTGTTTTTGAACTGGTTCTAAGTACGAGGCAATGGATCAGAGTGATTTGACGAAATAAAAAGACAAGGAACTAGCAGCTATTTTTTTGTTCACTGACATCTTTAGGCATCCCTTTTGGAACACGTCAGTGGGGAAAATCTCAAAAAGCAAGAAATTTTTTTGCCACTCTCCAGATGATCTCTTGTTTTCTTGTTGCCGATCTTCCCCAAATGATATGCATCTACTGACAATATCCGATGTTCGAGAATGCTTAATTGAGAGAAGAGTCAGAAAGAAGAACAGTTTTCGTGACGTTTAGGGCGTAGGCTACGAGACAGACGAGATTCGCTTTTTATTTATATTCATTCTAGTTTTGGTGATTCAATTGTAAATGAAACAAATTGAATTCAATAAAAGGTGAGAGAGGTGGGGCAGTTCTAGATCACATCTGTTCTGAAACTTAGTTTTTATTCTAATTAAACAAACCTTGCACTGCGTTTTCAAAACGTTTAGATATAACTCCGCAGGATGGATTGATAGATGCGACTTATAGATCCATCGCGCGAAATCTTCTACAAAAACATGTGTTACCCTCGTTTTACTATTTGTGTTGCCCATGTTGATGTCTTGTATTCAAAAGAGCAGTTTCAACAATCCTCTTGTGTGTGTGCAGGTCTAATACAGGTTGTACAGTATATACTTAAACGGTACACCACTAATTGTGAGCTCATCTCTGTTCTGGAAAAGTATCTAGTATGGTATCATTTTACTTGTTTTAAACAATCAGATGGACACAATCGATTTTATCGGATCTTTGATTTTCCTCAGCGGAACCTGACCACCCCCTTCTCTCCAGAAGACAAGATCACAATCTTGGACGCAAAAGGGGATTTCAAGTGCGGCACCGATGCGCGCGCACGAAATTCTACCTCCACGTATTCATTCATCAACCTTTTTCTCTGTCTTTTCTTCAATTTTTTTCCGCAATATCTCTCTTTTTTCAGAGTATAGTTAACTGGAGTACTTTAAATTGATCAGTTGAAAAGAACATTTCTCTGTAAGTTTCTCCTTCAAGGAGAAATTTTCTCAAATGACACGTAACCGTTTTAGATGCTGGTTTCCAGACGGGTACCAATTCTAGCCTACCTGTTTCTGGCGTCTCTCATTGCTCTTTTGGCATTCAAATTTCATCTTTCCACACTTTCTGATGGTGGGGTCTTTGACGATGGTATTCAATCATCTTGTTGTCTGAAAACCAATTATATTTCAGAAGACGACCCAACTCCGTTCGACTTTGCTCTCAACTTTCTTCTAAAACCAGTACAGCCAGATGGTGTCGTGACTCCGAGATTGTTGGTACTGGTGACGACGACAGCTTCAGAAATGGAAATGAGAGAACAAGTCCGGAAGTCGTGGGCCAATTATTCGAGTCACGCGGTCCGAGTCGAATTTTTGATTGGAAAACCGGTACACTTTTTTGAGAATTTTTTTTTGTTTATCAAAGTTAAAAAGTACGAGTTTTGAGTTTTAATTAATCGCTTTTCAGACTGAAAGTCAACTTCCTTTTATTCAAGAAGAAAACAAGAATTTCAATGATATGATTATCGCAGATGTGGTGGAAGGATACTACAGTTTGGCTGCCAAGACAATGGCTATGTTGCTCTATAAGACGAGGTATATTGTGTTTTGAAAAAAATTACTGAGATGATTTGAAGATATTATCCGGACACAAAATGTCTTGTGAAAGCCGATGTTGATAATGTATTGATTCTGCGAAACTATGAGAGACTTTGTGAAGAAGCAGGTTAGCTTTTTTAACGTTTTGACAATTGTTTTTGTGAATTCCATTTTCAGTAGCCCCGCTGATTCTCGGGAAATGTAATGTGCCGAGAACCGTACTGCGAAACACTACAAAATGGGCGGTGCCTGAGTTCGTGTATGCCGAGTCTGTTTATCCAACGTATTGCTCCACTGGAACATATGTGTTGGCTGGGAAGACTGTACCACAGAGGCTTATAAAAGAAGCAATGAGGAGTCCGTTCGCCAATTCTCTGAACTTTAGAAAATTATCTGAAGATGTGATAGTCACTGGAATTTTGGCAGAAAAGGCCGGAATTCGACGTCGTCATATCTACGGATTGTCGTTTTTCGAGATGCCAGAGTTCTTCTGTCGAAATGGATTCAAGACAACGTACAGTATCCACCTGCTGAACGATAAAAACCCTGCGAAGAATTTTTATAAACTGATGAAAATCGAGGGAGTCATGTGCAAATGGTGGGATCCGTATGCTGTTCGGAGGTGGTAGAGTGCAGTTCAAAACTGTCTTCTTTTCTTAATGGGGTCTATTCTTACGGGTTTATTTGTTTGAACATAGGAGATGATGTAGAAATAAATGTTTTTCGCAACAATTGAATGCTATTTCACGTAATGAGCTGTACTTCAAGACGTTCCATTTGCCTCTCGAATTCTTGCATCAAGTACACACATTCTTCAATTTCATCTCAATTACCCTTTCGAAACACTTCGTTCTTCCCTTCCTTCTTCTCCATGGCTACCTAGCAAAGGCTTCTTCCCATTCTTCTCCGCTTGTCTCTTTTTTCTTCGAAAATTGTTTCGTTCTATTCTTTTCACCCAACAGCTCCGCCCACTTTTTGCTGTCATCGTTCGTCGGTCGGCTAGTCCAGTCCTCCAGAAATTGACACAACTGAGCGCATCCGACCGAAGGGGTAGGGGTTGCCCGGCGCTCAATTATGAAGCGTCAACCGGATTATTGTCGGGTTGGTGGGTGTTGGAGGAAAACTCGTGGAAATAGTAACCCACAGTCATCATTGTCTTTTTTCACTTTTTTTGTTGTTCTTATCCATTTTCTCCTACTTTTAAATTTCGTGATTCTCAATTATCTTCCCTTCCAGAACTCTTCAAAACATTTGAATCTTCTTCTGAACTCCCTTTTTTTTGAAAATGAGATTGCTCTTCCTTCTCATAATTTCAATTGGTACCGTGTTAACCTGCGCACCGCCTGGATTTGTACAATCCAATGATCCATCCCAGGTTGGAGCACGGTGTTCCGATTTGATACTCTATCCAGTTTCCGCTGTTGACCAAACTGACCAATATAGGTATATATCCAGAAAAACATGTTCCATACGAACGAATTAATAATTTAAGATTCGACTATAGCGATGTTTCCTTTGGAAACACACATGCTCAAGGAGCCACCGTTGCTATAACATGCACAACGGGTGGGCAAGCGGCAACTGTTGAGGGATATGACCAGGCGAGTTTTGGTTGCTAACGAATTTTTCGTTCTTTTGAACAGAAAAAAATTCGTATAGTAGTGGTCAATAATTTGAATTGTTAATTAGAAAGGGCCACGTTCTCTTGATTGTTTTTTCACTCGATTGGTTTCATAAATTTCAGCAAAGAGCATCCATCTCAGCTGCTCCCTCCCTTCTGGCTACATGTACGAATGTTGGAGGTTCTCAGTACACATGGACGATTCTGGGCAGAATTTTACAGTTTGTTGATTGCCGATTCTAATTATATATCTTATTGAATGCTATCTCTTCCTGATCCTCGAATATTTTCAGTGCTTTCCATGTTTGCAATAGTCTTTCCCTTTTTATATGAAGAACTCAAAGTGTAGGTTAAATTGTGACGTCCATAACCCCTAACCGCCACGTGTACTTTACTTTTTTGTATTGAACATTTATGGACTATTATCTATGTTAATTACTTTTATAATAAACAGCTCACCATTTATGAAATTTACGCGTTCCACATGGCCAGTTTCCCGGAAGAATACCGGTCATGGCATTTCGATGACCGAATAGCTAGCTGGTTGGGTTACTATCTAAAGCAATTAAGTCACTCAGGTGCACTTGGATGGTAAGCAGCACGGGCGTGATGTGATTGATGGATGTTGGTGATTTGTGACAAATTGAATAGGAAATGTTCATAAATATTGAGGGAATCAAATAACTTAGCACAAAAATTACATTTAAACCGGAAAGGTAAAAACGAACGGGAGAAATGAAGTGAGAACGTTTAGAGAACTTGTTCGATGTGCGGTGGGAAGGAGAGATGTGGGGTTGGAGTTTGAACAAATGGGAATCCTGGCTTGTCTGGACGGAAAAGTTCAAATTTGGATCCTGTTTTGTCAATAACAGCCAAACGGACAACTCCTCCAGAAGATCTTAAAACAAATGGATGAAAGTAAACATAATTGAGAGAATTTTTTCTAACCCGTCACGGAATGTAGCGAGACCAACAGCTTGCTTGACAATAGCTTTACACTCGTCGAGAGTCAAGTCTGGTCTCCATTGACTATCGAGAAATCCTTGAACAAAGGTAGATCCCGATCCAGAAGCTGTCGAACGTTGACGGGAGACAAAACCTCCGATTGGAATGGCATAGACCTGTCCACCGAGTTCTGTGTCCCAACCAGCGACAAGAACGGAGGCCGATAGTTGCTCGCGGTAGTTGTATAAAAACTGACGGAAAATCTGACTTGAACGGTAAATAGTGACTGGCTTATTCTCCGTCATTCTGAAAAAAACCGTTGTTGAAGCTGAATAAATTTCACGAACGTGTAAACATCAATGTGATACTTGGCAATATCAGCGATGGCTTGTGTGTCAGCAGCAGATCCAGAACGGCACACAACCATGTTTTCAGTGATTGGAGTAATCTTGTTAGTTGCACGAGAAGTAATGAAAGATCTAAGAGTTTGAGTTTAATCTGAAGATACGTATTGATTTTTACCCTGCACTGGTTCTCGAGTCAGTTCCGACGACAACTCCCCCATTGTACTCCATAGCGATAAGCGTTGTCTGAAAAATAAACAATTTTCTCCTGATTTCTATGGGTCGTCGCTGACTCCAGTGCTGATTTCTTCCTGTGGATAGAATCCAATAGCCGGAATGGCTTTACGCTTTTCTTCGCGCATGGTATCCATTATCTGGAAAAATGGTAATTGAAAATCTTTGATTACTCAAAAAACATATTAAATAAGAAACTTGAGGCGACATGAACACGTTCTGTCAAATAGAAATTGAGATGTTATGTTTCCAGGAACATTGAAAACATTCATACTAGAATCAAGAATACATTTTTATGTTCAGTTTTCTTATAAAAAACAGTTAAAAAAAAAGGTGTCTGATGGAAATTTCGAAAATCTGGCAGCTTTTCAATATTTGTCATCAAATCGCGAAATGACAAAAAAGAGTGTTTGAATTGGCGCTCCACTGAACTGCCTGCACAACTAACGCTGCTGGCACTCTGCCAACATTCGATTTTGGGATGTTTGACTTGTTCCCTTTGCATTTTCCTAGTTTTTTCCGGATAAAACCTGTTTCAAAAACTAGTTCTGCTGCATTAAAAACACTAGGTTTTGTTTTTACTGTATATTCGTGCTTGAATGTTGGCTATATCTCATTACTCTCATTCCTAACGAAACTGATCGTGAATTTTCGAAGGTTGTAGTGTTAAATTGTATTTTGTTCTAGTCTAGTTTTCTGTCTTTTACTTTTTCGTTATCTCTCACTTTTTGATGCTATTTCATGTTTTTCTTTGACACGTATTTGTATTTTTCAGCCATGTCTGATCAAAGTTGCTACAAGTGCCAACAACCGGGCCACATCTCTCGCAATTGCCCACAACGCGAGCAAGATGGTGGACGTAGAGGAGGTGGAGTGGTGTTGTATAGGGGTGTTGAGTTTGATTAGGTAAATACATTATCTCTCAAAGTTACTTACCGAATTACAATTATTTTTGGAGTTCTGGAGAAGTGGAGGTGAAGAGAAATGTGTTTAATTTGGCGGAGTTTGAGGAATTTTAGGATTGAGCAAAGTTTCCATGCTAGTTTTAAAAGTGAACTTATTTTTTTCAGGATCAACCTGCTACAACTGCCAAGAGACAGGACACTTCTCTCGCGATTGCCCAAAGGGAGGATCGGGAGGATCCGGAGGAGGTCAACGTAGCGGTGGCGGTGGATCGTGCTACAACTGCGGAGGACGCGGACACTACTCTCGTGACTGTCCGTCTGCCAGAGACGACGGGAACAGAGGTTATGGAGGTGGACGTGGTGGAGGCAGCAGAAGCTTCGGAGGACAGAAATGCTACAACTGCGGGCGTCAAGGACATATCTCTCGCGAATGCACTGAGAGTGGATCGGCTGAGGAGAAGCGCTGTTACAACTGCCAGGGAACTGGGCACATCTCCCGCGACTGTCCCCAAAACAATTGAACCATTCCCCCCTATTGATCATTTTCCTTCTATTGTTCCTTCACTCGAAATAATGCATTCAACCTGAAACCTCGCGTTCACTATCGTATAACCCTATCTCTGCATCTCAAATATATATGTGAATGCTGGTTGTTATCCCCCTTCTCTACCAGAACCTCTTATTATTGAACGAAAGAAGTAATAAATTGTTGATTAAAGTCACACGGCTCTAGACGCATCGGATATGGGAGGGGCGATGCACACTCGTGGTCTCCATAGCAACCCCGTCATCTCAGCGCGAGAGCAGCCAACCCGCCCGTCTCACTCGCTCTTCGCATCTCATTATTGAAGCTGTGCGCAATGAGTTGCTGCTTTTCGAAAAAATGCTTTGCTCGCGGTCACCGCGAAGACGCTTATAAGGTTACTGACGAAGTACCGAACGCTGAAGGAGACGAAGCTCCGAAGTATTCGTGGTAGGTTGGGTGTGTTTTGTTTTCCAATGATTTTCCGCGAGAGTTTTAAGGGATCGCCGTGATAAAGTGGATCCATCTGAATACACTATTCGTGACATCCACACCACCAGTGTCAAGAAGACCGGAAAAGATGGAGGACCACTCCAAATCGAAAACTGCACGGTGAGTTGTTCTTCTCTTCTCATTCATAAGTTATTCTGCATCAATTTCACAACAACTTGTTTTTAAATGAAAATCCATTATCTATTCTCTTCAAACTCATTTGATTCCTCGTTGTTTTCGCTCTTCTCTGTCTGGAACCGGCGAGATCGATTGTTTTCTGATGTTAACTCTCAAGAATTTTAGTATAGAATTGGTAGACAGACGCGTGACGCCGCCGTCTGGACAGACGTCCCAAGTGGTATGGTTTCCATGGTTTCCTGAGATTCATTGAGTGTTTTTCATAGCATATTTTGTATCCCGTGATTGATCACACAAGACAAGCCAGCGAATTTGTCTTGTTTTCAATCGAATTTATAGTCAAATTTATAGGATGCTACAATTATGTTCTTGCACACCACATCGCAAGTGATCATTGATGACTGTCGTCACTGTACCATCGTTCTCGGGCCAACCCAAGGAAGCGTGTTCATTCGTGACTCAACCAACTGCACCGTTCTAACAGCATGCCAACAGTTGAGAACTCGCGACTGCACAAGCATTCAAATCGGAATTCTCTGTTCAACTGAGCCGATCGTCGAGAACTCGATGGACATCCACTTCTACTCATTGCCAATGAAATATTCGAACTTGCAAGGTTTTTGATATCCCGGAGAATAAAGCATGAACAAAATAAATTTCAGAGCAAATGCATTCGGTTGGACTTCGTCCATACACAAACAGAGTCACCTCAGCCTACGACTTTTCACCAGTTGGTACCGGTGGAAAAATCAACTTCACGGTAACCGCCGAGGCACTCAAATTAGTAAGTTATTCAAAACATTGGTAGCTCATCAAATGTTATTTGTTTTCAGACGGACAGTCAAAATCAGATCTTGACAGTCAATGGAATCATCACTAAACCAACAGATGATGATTTCTTGCCACGCTTCGAAAAGCGTTCGGATGAGGATCCAGTTTATCTCTACGTTCTCGGCAAATCGAAGCCAATGGACGTTCTTGAGGCTCGTGCCAAAAAGATATGCCATTCCATCTACAAATGCGGCATGAAAATAACCGCCACGTATGATGTCGATCGCTCAATCCAAGAGCCAAACTTCCTTCCGTTGTTTGGACCCACGTGTGGTAAGATTACGACATTACTTTTAACACATAAGAAGTTTTAATTTCAGAGAGAATGATTCTCATCGAAGCGATCGGTCCGTTGGAGAAGTTCGAGTGTGACGAGGAGTTTGATTTCATGTCCGACACCGACATGGAGAAACTCAGCGTTCAACTCTCCCAAATGAAGTGCACAAAAAGTGAATAAGAAATGCTGCAATCAAACAACGACGGTCAATCTTCCAATTTACAGTTTAAATTTGTTATACTTTCAAACACTACATTCCTAAAAGCCCTCCAACGTTCTCTCCCCCCTAGTTCCATTCTCCTTCTAAACAAACAACACAAGATGTTGTCAGAATAGTTTTATTTCATTTCGAGACCTAAAAATGGCCTCTTTCAATCCATTTCGTTCAATTATTTATTCTTTGTGATCTCTCGGTTTCCTCTCATTTCGACACATTCCCTCTCTTGATTTCCTAACCTTCATCTTCGTACAAATTGACCGTCGCGAATAAAATTGCAAATTTGAGGCTAGTGTCCTTCAGTTTCCCAGGCGGAAACCTTTGTACTTTTCACTATTTTTTTTCAGATTCTGAAATTTCGTTTTTCAAGGAACTGGTTCGTTCCACGGTCAAAAGAGGCACATGATTTTGTGGCCCATAACGATTCGTTAGAATGCGAGTTTATTCGAATTACTCTTCGAAATTAGATTAGGCGTGGACTAGCTTTTGAGCCCTAACGGGCTCCAAAGCTAGCCTGGAGCATTAGGCTCTGCTCCTATAACGTAGACTTTTTATATGATTATGAAGAGTGACCGAGCCTGTGGCCCAAGACATGAAAGGATACATACTAATATTGGTAAGACGGGTCTGTTTGACCTAAACCTTTCTCCAAAATCTTTCTAAAATTATCAGAGTAATATTTCGAATTAAGAAAATTTGGACAAAGGCTACAAATAACGCGGGTCACGCTTTAATTTTTGCTTTAATAGAGTTTTATAGAAAAAATAAAAAGAGAAGAGAACTGTTAAAGTTTTACCTAAAATGACTGAGAAATGGAAGGACATTCTGAGAAATGGAAGGACATCCCCATTGGATTGATGGATTTCACGTGTGTATCACGTTGCAAATAGTTGTATTCTAACCAATATAAGATTATTTTTATCTACCTTCTCTATTAAATCACGAACCTTCTCTGCCCGTATTCTTCTTGAGAAATGGAAAGTATCGGCGTGTACAATTTGTGGGCGGAGCTTGTCCAAAAAAAGTGTCAAAAAAAATGTCCCACCTATTTTTTGCTAATAACTCAGCCAAGAGTGAACCTTTTCGAGCCGTTCTTTTTTCAGTCGACCAGACCTATTGCGAAGTTTATTCTAATCAAAAATTAGAAATGAACGGACCATTTTGAGCTGAGTTATAGCCGATCTACAGAAGTACACCTTTCATTTCTGCGACTTTCGGGTTTTCAAAGTCGCTCCACTTTCACCTCCTCTAACTCGGCTCAAAATTGGTTTTTTATTTGATTCTTATTTTATTCAATAGAAAAATTATTCAAAGATGTGTTTTAAAATTTTTTCAACAGAATTTCGTGAATTAACAAAGTTATGGCAAAAACTGTGTAAAGTGCGTTTTTTTGAAAATTTCTGAAATTTTTTGGCTCTGCAGAGAACCAAATTTTGAGTTTACATTGGGGATTGATAGTAATTCTGATAGAAAATGAGAATTTGGCATCGATTGAGATAGGATTGGTAAAAGTCTTAGTGAGAAAATTTTTCAGAAGACGGAAAAAAATAAATATTAGTACTGGGGAACAGTTCTCTTGCGAATTCTGACAAGTCTTTCCACTGAAACTTTCATGGAACTATGTTTTTCTACCACGTTCTGTACTAATTTTCAATTTTGGATTTCAACGTCTCCCGTGATGAACTGATATAATAAGAGGATGCAAGCTTCTCTCGGTTTTCGGAATATTTCATTTCTAAGTATCCAAATTTTCTCTTGGGGAAGGGAAATGAATTTACATTACAGGAGCCAACAATACTCAAAAATTGGACTCCTGAATCTTTTAGATAATATACGTCTAAATGAACAGAAAAAGGAGTCATAATAAAAGTTTATATAAATTCGAAAACCTCAACACGCGGTACGCGTCTGGCATGGGCGCCGGAGCGTAGCGAGTTCTGGCGACCAGGCTAGTTACCAGATTAGAAAATTCTCCTTTTCTCTACTTCTTCATAGTTTAAGATTTGGGAAGGAAGTCACAAAAGGTAAGTTAACGGTCATGTACAGATACTCTATGGTTTTTCTTTTTGATTTGAAATTTGTGATAACAAGGTTTTGTGTAACTTGTACAAGGAACTGTTTCGAAGAAGATTCTATTCCTTCTACACACTCTTCGGGCTACTCAACCATCCTAATCATTCTATGAATGACGGAAAAAACAACCCGGAAGCTTTCAATGTTATCATTGACCTGGATTTAATTAGTGTCATGGTCACCAAGATCTTTAGAAAGCAGTAGACGATTAATTGTCTCCCCGAAAATAAACAAGATAAGAAATACGTCTGGATCCTGATTGAAGTCTGAAGTAAGAATGAATATACATGCACAACGGGAGGGCAAGCGGCCACTGTTGCGGGCTATGACCAGGCGAGTTTTTGTTGCTAACGAATTTTTCGTTCTTTTGAACAAAAAAATTTCGTATAGTAGTGGTCAACAATTTGAATTATTAATTAGAAAGAAACATTTTTTCTTGATTGTTTTTTTCACTCAATTAGTTCCATAAATTTCAGCAAAGAGCGTCCATCTCAGCTGCTCCGTCCCTTCGGGCTACCTGTACGAATACGAATGGTTCGCAGTACACATGGACGACAGAATTTTACAGTTTGTTGATTGCCGATTCTAATTATAAATTATCTATGTTAATTACTTTCATAATAAACAGCTTACCATTCATGAATTTTACGCGTTCCACATGGCCAGTTTCCCCGAAGAATACCGGTCATGGCATTTCGATGACCGAATAGCTAGCTGGTTGGGTTACTATCTAGAGCAATTAAATCACTCAGGTGCACTTGAATGGTAAGCAGCACGGTGATTTGTGACAAATTGAATAGGAAATGTTCATAAATATTGAGGGAATCAAATAACTTAGCACAAAATTACATTTAAACCGGAGAGGTAAAAACGAACGGGAGAAATGAAGTGAGAACGTTTAGAGAACTTGCTCGATGTGCGGTGGGAAGGAGAGATGTGGGGTTGGAGTTTGAACAAATGGGAATCCTGGCTTGTCTGGACGGAAAAGTTCAAATTTGGATCCAGTTTTGTCAATAACAGCCAAACGGACAACTCCTCCAGAAGATCTTAAAACAAATGGATGAAAGTAAACATAATTGAGAGAATTTTTTCTAACCCGTCACGGAATGTAGCGAGACCAACAGCTTGCTTGACAATAGCTTTACACTCGTCGAGAGTCAAGTCTGGTCTCCATTGACTATCGAGAAATCCTTGAACAAAGGTAGATCCCGATCCAGAAGCTGTCGAACGTTGACGGGAGACAAAACCTCCGATTGGAATGGCATAGACCTGTCCACCGAGTTCTGTGTCCCAACCAGCGACAAGAACGGAGGCCGATAGTTGCTCACGGTAGTTGTATAAAAACTGACGGAAAATCTGACTTGAACGGTAAATAGTGACTGGCTTATTCTCGGTCATTCTGGAAAAAAGACCATTGTGGGGGATGAGTGAATTTCACGAACGTGTAAACATCAATGTGATACTTGGCAATATCAGCGATGGCTTGTGTGTCAGCAGCAGATCCAGAACGGCACACAACCATGTTTTCGGTGATTGGAGTAATCTTATTAGTTGCACGAGAAGTAATGAAAGATCTAAGCGTTTGAGTTTAATTTGAAGATACACCGAGTTGATTTTTACCCTGCACTGGTTCTCGAGTCAGTTCCGACGACAACTCCTCCATTGTATTCCATGGCGATAAGCGTTGTCTGAAAAATAAATAATTTTCTCCTGAAATATATGGGTCGTCGCTTACTCCAGTGCTGATTTCTTCCTGTGGATAGAAACCAATAGCCGGAATGGCCTTACGCTTTTCGTCGCGCATAGTATCCATTATCTGAAAAAATGATTATTGAATAATTTTCATTACTCAAAAAATATAGTAATTAACAAATTTGAAAAAAAAATTAAGGCGACATGAACACGATCTGCCAAACTGGAAAATGAGAATTTATGTTTGCAGGAACATTAAAAATATTCAGACTAGATTTAAAAATTTATTTTCATGTTCAGATAGCCGTTTTATTATAAAAAAGTTGTTTAAAAAAAGGTTTCTGATAAAAATTTCGAAAATGAGGCAGCATTTCAATATTTGTCATCAAATCGCGAAATGACAAAAAAGAGTGTTTGAATTGGCGCTCCACTGAACTGCCTGCACATCTAACGCTGCTGGCACTCTGCCAACAATCGATTTTGTTATGCTTGACTTGTTCCCTTTGCATTTTCCTAGTTTTTCCGGATAAAACCTGTTTCAAAAACTAGTTACGCTACATTAAAAACACTAGGCTTTGTTTTAACTGTATATTCGTGCTTGAATGTTGGCTATATCTCATTACTTTCATTTCAAACAAAATTGAGTGAATTTTCGTAGGTTGTAGTTTTAAATTGTATTTTGTTCTAATCTGGTTTTCTGCCTTTTACTTTTTTATCATCTCTCACATTTTGATGTTATTTCATGGTTTTCTCTGTGTATGCCATATTTGCATTGTTTCAGCCATGTCTGATCAAAGTTGCTACAAGTGTCAACAACCGGGCCACATCTCTCGCAATTGCCCACAACGCGAGCAAGATGGTGGACGTAGAGGAGGTGGAGTGGTGTTGTATAGGGGTGTTGAGTTTGATTAGGTAAATACATTATCTCTCAAAGTTACTTACCGAATTAAAAACATTTTTGGAGTTCTGGAGAAGTGGAGGTGAAGAGAAATGTGTTTAAATTGGCGGAGTTTGAGGAACTTTAGGGTTGAACAAAGTTTCCATGCTAGTTTTAAATGTGAACTTTTTCTTTCCAGGATCAACCTGCTACAACTGCCAAGAGACTGGACACTTCTCTCGCGATTGCCCAAAGGGAGGATCGGGGGGTTCCGGAGGTGGTCAACGTAGCGGTGGCGGTGGATCTTGCTACAACTGCGGAGGACGCGGACACTACTCTCGTGACTGTCCGTCTGCCAGAGACGACGGAAACAGAGGTTATGGAGGTGGACGTGGTGGAGGCAGCAGAAGCTTCGGAGGGCAGAAATGCTACAACTGCGGGCGCCAAGGACATATCTCTCGTGAATGCACTGAGAGTGGATCGGCTGAGGAGAAACGCTGTTACAACTGCCAGGGAACTGGACACATCTCCCGCGACTGTCCCCAAAACAATTGAACTGTTTCACACTGATGATTGATCATACTCTATTGTTCCTCCGCTGAAAATGAATCATTCATTCTAAAACTTCTTGTTCAATTTTTTATCTCCATTCCGACCATGTTTGTGACTAATGGTTTGTGTACCTTTTCTACCGAACCTCGTATTGTTAGACGGAAGAACTTGTGAATTGTTGCTGGAAGTCACGCTACTCTAGACGCGTCGAGTATATGATTATTCTATCTCTCTTTCTCACTCTTTCGAATGGAATTCATATTGAAAAACCGTCGAAAACGAAAGATTATACAAAACGGAAAAACTCAGAAGATATACAAAAGAAAGCAAGGGCAGCGTGAACTATCTTCGGATAGAAGGTAGAGAGAGTGAGGAAGAAATGATAGTGAATATTTTTTGAAATGAGAAATAAGAAAAAAGAGACAGAACCGAAAGAATATATAATAAATTGAAGATTTTTTTATATTTTGGATCCAGATCTCGTTGTTCTCAATACTTTCAAATATGAAAATCACTCTTTCCTTCTTTCTCATTCACTTCTCTCGATTTATAACACCTTCGCCCTAGCAATCTTTCTATTTTGCTTAGTTGTTTCTGTTTCTTCTCCGTCCAGTTAAACTAGAAAGCTAGGGTGGGTAGTGAGAATGACGCGTCTGTGAGAAGCATTGTTTTAACCAGTTTTGATTAATGAAAAAGAATCTTGGTTTTTTTTTTTTAAGCTCAATAGTTCACATTTTATGCGTGTTTGCAAAGTGTTTAATTGTAGAAAATGCGTCAACAGACTGCTGAGCACCTCGAGAACTCTCTGTTCTTCACGTCAATAAATAATGGATATCGCGCATGTGTAGTCCCATTCGTTTCGGATCATGCCGTGTCACATCTCCATGGGACTCATTCAAATCTTAAAATTGGAGATTCTGTGATCCTTATCAACGTCAAAACGAAGAGATCCAACTCGAAGTATTCTTTCTCAATCAAGTAGTTTCTAAACTCTAAATTCTTTCCAGGCTTCCGTCCATCAAATCTCAGAGCCACATGACATAATAATTTTTCGCCTTCGAACAGATCAGTTCGAATATTTTCCGCGATCAACAAGTTCACCATATCTTGGAAACAAGTATAAACAATTGGGATTAGTAGATGGCGGTCCTACTTGGATGGATGGTGTGTTCTGCCATAGAATGCGTATGTCTATTTGCTTAACTTTACAACTATTAATTTATTGTTTGGTTCAGTCGGATACTATGTCGGGAGTAAAGAAGGAGTTCCAGGAGATTCCGCCTGTGGAGTATTCAATGAGTTTGGACAATTTCTAGGTGTTTCCGTCGGATTGCCACTCAATAAAACGACGGATAATATTCCGGAGACAGATATAATATCTTCCGAAACGATTTTGGCCAAGGCGAGAATCGTCGGACCCGAGGTGAGATGATTCAGTTAGAGAATCGGTTTAATTATCATTTCAGTTGCAAGAAACTATCCGAAAACTGATGATTGAGAATGATCAAAATGAGAAAAAATGCTACAACTGTGGGCACCGTGCCGCGTTCTCTTATGAATTCACTGATATTCGATCGTTAAAATCAACCTGCTACAACTGTCAAGAGACTGGACAATTCTCTCGCGATTGCCCAAAGAGAGGATCCGGAAAAGGTCAGCGTAGCGTTGGTGGTGGCGGTGGATCGTGCTACAACTGCGGAGGACGCGGACAATACTCTCGTGATTGTTCATCTGCCAGAGACGACGTAAACAGAGGTTATGGAGGTGGACGTGGTGGAGGCAGCAGAAGCTTCGGAGGACAGGAATGCTACAACTACGGGCGCCAAGGACATATCTCTCGTGAATGCACTGAGAGTGGATCGGCTGAGGAGAAACGCTGGTACAACTGCCAGGGAACTGGACACATCTCCCGCGGCTGTCCCCAAAACAATTGAACTGTTTCACACTGATGATTGATCATACTCTCTCTATTGTTCCTCCGCTGAAAATGAATCATTCATTCTAAAACTTCTTGTTCAATTTTTTATCTCTCCATTCCGACCATGTTTGTGACTAATGGTTTGTGTACCTTTTCTACCGAACCTCGTATTGTTAGACGGAAGAACTTGTGAATTGTTGCTGGAAGTCACGCTACTCTAGACGCGTCGAGTATATGATTATTCTATCTCTCTCTCTCACTCTTTCGAATGGAATTCATATTGAAAAACCGTCGAAAACGAAAGATTATACAAAACGGAAAAACTCAGAAGATATACAAAAGAAAGCAAGGGCAGCGTGAACTATCTTCGGATAGAAGGTAGAGAGAGTGAGGAAGAAATGATAGTGAATATTTTTTGAAATGAGAAATAAGAAAAAAGACAGAACCGAAAGAATATATAATAAATTGAAGATTTTTTTATATTTTGGATCCAGATCTCGTTGTTCTCAATACTTTCAAATATGAAAATCACTCTTTCCTTCTTTCTCATTCACTTCTCTCGATTTATAACACCTTCGCCCTAGCAATCTTTCTATTTTGCTTAGTTGTTTCTGTTTCTTCTCCGTCCAGTTAAACTAGAAAGCTAGGGTGGGTAGTGAGAATGACGCGTCTGTGAGAAGCATTGTTTTAACCAGTTTTGATTAATGAAAAAGAATCTTGGTTTTTTTTTTTAAGCTCAATAGTTCACATTTTATGCGTGTTTGCAAAGTGTTTAATTGTAGAAAATGCGTCAACAGACTGCTGAGCACCTCGAGAACTCTCTGTTCTTCACGTCAATAAATAATGGATATCGCGCATGTGTAGTCCCATTCGTTTCGGATCATGCCGTGTCACATCTCCATGGGACTCATTCAAATCTTAAAATTGGAGATTCTGTGATCCTTATCAACGTCAAAACGAAGAGATCCAACTCGAAGTATTCTTTCTCAATCAAGTAGTTTCTAAACTCTAAATTCTTTCCAGGCTTCCGTCCATCAAATCTCAGAGCCACATGACATAATAATTTTTCGCCTTCGAACAGATCAGTTCGAATATTTTCCGCGATCAACAAGTTCACCATATCTTGGAAACAAGTATAAACAATTGGGATTAGTAGATGGCGGTCCTACTTGGATGGATGGTGTGTTCTGCCATAGAATGCGTATGTCTATTTGCTTAACTTTACAACTATTAATTTATTGTTTGGTTCAGTCGGATACTATGTCGGGAGTAAAGAAGGAGTTCCAGGAGATTCCGCCTGTGGAGTATTCAATGAGTTTGGACAATTTCTAGGTGTTTCCGTCGGATTGCCACTCAATAAAACGACGGATAATATTCCGGAGACAGATATAATATCTTCCGAAACGATTTTGGCCAAGGCGAGAATCGTCGGACCCGAGGTGAGATGATTCAGTTAGAGAATCGGTTTAATTATCATTTCAGTTGCAAGAAACTATCCGAAAACTGATGATTGAGAATGATCAAAATGAGAAAAAATGCTACAACTGTGGGCACCGTGCCGCGTTCTCTTATGAATTCACTGATATTCGATCGTCAAAATCAACCTGCTACAACTGTCAAGAGACTGGACAATTCTCTCGCGATTGCCCAAAGAGAGGATCCGGAAAAGGTCAGCGTAGCGTTGGTGGTGGCGGTGGATCGTGCTACAACTGCGGAGGACGCGGACAATACTCTCGTGATTGTTCATCTGCCAGAGACGACGTAAACAGAGGTTATGGAGGTGGACGTGGTGGAGGCAGCAGAAGCTTCGGAGGACAGGAATGCTACAACTACGGGCGCCAAGGACATATCTCTCGTGAATGCACTGAGAGTGGACCGGCTGAGGAGAAACGCTGGTACAACTGCCAGGGAACTGGACACATCTCCCGCGGCTGTCCCCAAAACAATTGAACTGTTTCACACTGATGATTGATCATACTCTCTCTATTGTTCCTCCGCTGAAAATGAATCATTCATTCTAAAACTTCTTGTTCAATTTTTTATCTCTCCATTCCGACCATGTTTGTGACTAATGGTTTGTGTACCTTTTCTACCGAACCTCGTATTGTTAGACGGAAGAACTTGTGAATTGTTGCTGGAAGTCACGCTACTCTAGACGCGTCGAGTATATGATTATTCTATCTCTCTCTCTCACTCTTTCGAATGGAATTCATATTGAAAAACCGTCGAAAACGAAAGATTATACAAAACGGAAAAACTCAGAAGATATACAAAAGAAAGCAAGGGCAGCGTGAACTATCTTCGGATAGAAGGTAGAGAGAGTGAGGAAGAAATGATAGTGAATATTTTTTGAAATGAGAAATAAGAAAAAGAGACAGAACCGAAAGAATATATAATAAATTGAAGATTTTTTTATATTTTGGATCCAGATCTCGTTGTTCTCAATACTTTCAAATATGAAAATCACTCTTTCCTTCTTTCTCATTCACTTCTCTCGATTTATAACACCTTCGCCCTAGCAATCTTTCTATTTTGCTTAGTTGTTTCTGTTTCTTCTCCGTCCAGTTAAACTAGAAAGCTAGGGTGGGTAGTGAGAATGACGCGTCTGTGAGAAGCATTGTTTTAACCAGTTTTGATTAATGAAAAAGAATCTTGGTTTTTTTCTTTTTAAGCTCAATAGTTCACATTTTATGCGTGTTTGCAAAGTGTTTAATTGTAGGAAATGCGTCAACAGACTGCTGAGCACCTCGAGAACTCTCTGTTCTTCACGTCAATAAATAATGGATATCGCGCATGTGTAGTCCCATTCGTTTCGGATCATGCCGTGTCACATCTCCATGGGACTCATTCAAATCTTAAAATTGGAGATTCTGTGATCCTTATCAACGTCAAAAACGAAGAGATCCAACTCGAAGTATTCTTTCCCAATCAAGTAGTTTCTAAACTCTAAATTCTTTCCAGGCTTCCGTCCATCAAATCTCAGAGCCACATGACATAATAATTTTTCGCCTTCGAACAGATCAGTTCGAATATTTTCCGCGATCCACAAAATCACCATATCCTGGAGAACATTATAAACAATTAGCACTGCAAAATGGCTGCCTTACGTGGAAAGAAGGATGCATTTCGAGAAGAGAATGTATGTTTAAGTTTTGAACTTTACATTTGTTAATTGTTCGATTCAGTTGGCTTTTTCGTCGGCAGCAGTTACGGAGTTCCGGGAGATTCTGGGTCTGCGATATTAAATGGATGTGGTCAACTGTTGGGAATTTCCATCGGGAAACGAACATTCAATTTTGTGAATTGGAATCAATTTCCGCTTATGGAGATGATCGATCATTTCCCAGACACTCGAATCGTTTCAGTTGATATCATTCTGGCCACTGCAGATATTGTAAACGAAGCACTCGATACGGACCAGATCGATAAGAGCGATCAAAAATGCTGCGTGTGTGGTTGCAAAGGAAATTGTTCATACGAGAGTACGAATATTCGGCACGATTCCGGATTAACCTGCTACAACTGTCAAGAGACTGGACACTTCTCTCACGATTGCCCAAAGGGAGGATCCGGAGGAGGTCAACGTGCCGGTGGATCGTGCTACAACCAAAAACCGATCCACATCTCTCGCAATTGCCCACAACGCGAGCAATATAATGGACGTAGAGGAGGTGGAGTGGTGTTTTATAGGGGTTTTGAGTTTAATTAGGCAAATACACTATCTCTCAGCATTATTTACCGAATCACAATAATTTTTGGGGTTCTGGAGGAGTGGAGGTGAAGAGAAATGTGTTTAATTTGGCGGAGTTTGTGGAACTTTTGGGTTGAACAACATTATCATTAGAATCTGAACGCGTGACGTTATTTCAGGATCCACCTGCTACAACTGCCAAAAGACTGGACACTTCTCTCGCGATTGCCCAAAGGGAGGAGCCGGAGGAGATCATCGTATCGGTGGATCGTGCTACAACTGCGGAGGGCACGGACACTACTCTCGGGAATGTCCGTCTGCAAGAGACGGTGGAAACAGAAGTTATGGAGGTAGACGTGGTGGAGACAGCAGAAGCTTCGGAGGACAGAAATACTATAGCGGGCGCCAAGGACATATCTCTCGTGAATGCACTGAGAGTGGATCAGCTAAGGAGAAACGCTGCTACAACTGCCAGGGAACTGGGCATATTTCGCGCGACTGTCCCAAAAACAATTGAACTATTCCCAACCGTTGATCACTTTCCTTCTATTGTTCCTTCACAATAATACATTCAACCTGAAACCTCGCATTCACTATCGTAGAGCCCTATTTCTGCATCTCAAATATATATATGAATGCTGGTTGTTATCCTCCCTCTCTACAATTTCAATTTATTATGCTTTCAAACACTACATTCCTAAAATCCCTCCAATGTTCTCTCCCCCTATTTCCATTCTTCTTCCTCTAAACGAACAAACAAGAATTGTTGTCAGAATAGTTTCATTTCATTTCGAGACCTAAAAATGACCTCTTTCAATCCATTTCGTTCAATTATTTATTCTTTGTGATCTCTCGGTTTCCTCTCATTTCGCCCCATTCCCTCTCTTTATTTCCTCACCTTCATCTTCGTACAAATTGACCGTCGCGAATAAAATTGCAAATTTGGGGCTAGTGTCCTTCAGTTTCCCAGGCGAAAACCTTTGTACTTTTCACTATTTTTCCAGATTCTGAAATTTCTTTTTTCAAGGAACTGGTTCATTCCACGGTCAAAAGGGCACATGATTTTGTGGCCAATAACAGAAGAGCGAATGAAACGCGAAGTAGAATGATCCGTTGGAATACGAGTATCCTAGAATAACTCTCCGTGTTCAGATTAGACTTGGATCTGAGAAATGGAAATACATCCCAATTGGATTAATAGATTTCACGTGTATATCACGTTGCAAATATTTTGTATTCTAACCAATACATGAAGATTTTTCATTTCCAGATTAGGAAATTCTCCTCGTCTCTACTACTCTATTATAGTTTAAGATTAGGGAAGGAAGTCGCACAAAAGGTAAGTAAATGGTCATGTACAGATACGCTGTGGTTTTTCTTTCTGATTTCAAATTTGTGATAACAAGGTTTTGTGTAACTTGTACAAGGAACTGTTTCGATAGAAGATTCAATTTCTTCTACACACTCTTCGGGCTATTCAGCCATTCTAATCATTCTATGAATGACGGAAAAAAACAACCCGGAAGCTTCTAATGTTATCATTGACCTGGATTTAATTAGTGGTGTCATGGTCACGAAGATCTTTAGAAAGCAGTAGACGATTAAGTGTCTCCCCGAAAATAAACAAGATAAGAAATATGTCTGCATCCTGAGTGAACTTTGAAGTAAGAAGAAAGAGGCCTTTTACAAAATGTCAAAGTATTTCGTACCACTTTCAGTTTCGTCTACTTGACCCCTGCCCATCACTTTCAACTTGATCTATCTTTCTTCCTCAACGACCTCTCCTTAAACAAGCACTTCTTTTCAGCCTTTTTCCTGAGTTAACTGCAAAATAAGTATGTGTGTAAGATACACGTAATGACCACTTCGAAGTACATTTCCTATTGTCCAATGCCTTTGTCTCTCAGGAAAAAAGAGGTGAAGAACGAAACAGTTTTGTCCTCTCTTATACATTTTCTCTCGTCTTTTTTCAAGTCGATTAAATTATCGACACTGTTACACTGTAATACGTTCCAAAATGGAAAAATGGATGAGAAGACGCGAAAGAGAAGAAAAGCCATGAGAGATAGCACTGTTATCATATTGGAAGAAAAACCGAACTGAAGAACCGAAACCGATGATTGATCTGATCTAAAGTCATTCTACTCCCACTTCGGTAAACAGTTGTCAACGTCATCGACACAGATCGGAGTCGAATAACTACCACTTGATCTGATTCGAAATTGCCCGCTTCGTCTGATGTAACATGACGAGAAAACTATTAGAAGTCAGGAAAATGAAATCCTGCAATTAAAACTAGTGGACCGTGTGTTCTGTGTGTTCTTGTTCTTATAGGCTTGACCAACGAAACCCAAGGTCGATTCGGTACTAATATTGGCAGACTACTAAATGGATGGCAATGAATTTAAAAAGTACCTGAGGGAGAAGTAATGCAATCAAACTGAAGATCAAAAACGCTTAAACGTTTGAGAAAAGATCACAATCTTAATTATAACTCTAGGAGATGTCTAAAATGATTTCAAACCGTTCTGGAACTAATGTCGTAAACAGACCAAACCTTATTTTCTGAGGTTATAAACCACAGAATAACCCAACACACTCATCTTTGATGTCCGAGAAATACATCATTTTTGCAATTAACCTGCCATCAAACATAATGGGATTTGGGAACTGACTCTGTTTGACCATTTGAAAGCAAAAGATGAAGAATGTGACCGTGAATTTTTCGTTTGTATGTAAAACCAAAACGTTCCCGACCTATTCGGTAGTCTATCTGTTTTCCTTCGTTTATCAAGTAATGGGAGTGTTTAAAGAACCGAATCGTTTTTTATTGTTGCCCTCTTTTTCCGCCAATTTCATCGGAATCTTCTCGAACTTATCATATCGCCTACAAATGTCTCGGCGTCAGCGTCTCGAATGTCTCCTAATGGTCTCCACGAAAAAAACGTTGGGCGGAGCCTGACGTATGAGTACGGTTTTACTCGGGGCCTGCTGGAATCGCCCTCTACCTGGTGAAATATCATTGACGAGACACAAAGGTCACTCTCGAAACTTTACACACTATTTCTCGACGGCTGCTTTCATCAACGAACTTGGGTTTGGGTATAAAGGCAACTCGATTGGACGGTAAGACCACTGTCGAGTCGCCAAAGCGCCCATCAGCCAAACAACACAACAGCCATGAAGGTGTTTGTATTCCTCTCCATTGTCGCTCTCGCTTCTTCTCGCTACGGTCAGTTTATTTTTTGTTAATCTGGAATTAAACGGTATACTTTACAGTCGTGAAGAGAAATGCTTACGGAGACGAGCAAGTGACCCCAGCCCCAGCTGCTCCAGCTGCTTCCGAAGCCCCAGTCGAGCAAGCTCCAGTTGCCGTTCCAGCCCCAGCCCCAGCCCCAGCCGCTGCTCCTGCTTCAGATTGTGGAGCCGCCGCCCCAGCTCCTGCCGCCCCAGCCGCCACTGACTCCGGATACAGAAGCAAGAGAAACGCCTACGGAGACGAACAAGTCACCCCAGCTCCAGCTGCTCCAGCCCCAGCTGAGGCTCCAGTTGAAGAGGCTCCAGTAGCTGTTCCAGCTCCAGCTGCTGCTCCAGCACCAGACTGTGGATCTGCCGCCCCAGCTCCAGCCGCACCAGCCCCAGCTGCTGCTTCCGGATACAGAAACAAGAGAAACGCCTACGGAGATGAGCAAGTGACTCCAGCCCCAGCCGCTCCAGCTCCAGTTGAGGCTCCAGTCGAACAAGCTCCAGTTGCCGTCCCAGCCCCAGCCCCAGCCGCTGCTCCAGCTCCAGACTGTGGAGCCGCCGCCCCAGCTCCAGCTGCTCCAGCTGCCACTGACTCCGGATACAGAAGCAAGAGAAACGCCTACGGAGATGAACAAGTCACCCCAGCTCCAGCTGCTCCAGCCCCAGCTGAGGCTCCAGTTGAAGAGGCTCCAGTAGCTGTCCCAGCCCCAGCCCCAGCCGCCGCTCCAGCTCCAGACTGTGGAGCCGCCGCGCCAGCTCCAGCTGCTCCAGCTGCCACCGACTCTGGATACAGAAGCAAGAGAAACGCCTACGGAGACGAACAAGTGACTCCAGCTCCAGCCGCTCCAGCTCCAGCTGAGGCTCCAGTTGAGCAAGCTCCAGTCGCCGTTCCAGCCCCAGCTCCAGCCCCAGCCGCTGCTCCAGCTCCAGACTGTGGAGCCGCCGCCCCAGCTCCAGCTGCCCCAGCCGCCACTGACTCCGGATACAGAAGCAAGAGAAACGCCTACGGAGACGAGCAAGTCACCCCAGCTCCAGCTGCTCCAGCCCCAGCTGAGGCTCCAGTTGAAGAGGCTCCAGTTGCCGTCCCAGCTCCAGCTGCTGCTCCAGCCCCAGATTGCGGATCCGCTGCCCCAGCCCCAGCCGCACCAGCCTCAGCTGCTGCTTCCGGATACAGAAACAAAAGAAACGCCTACGGAGATGAGCAAGTGACTCCAGCCCCAGCCGCTCCAGCTCCAGCTGAGGCTCCAGTCGAACAAGCTCCAGTTGCCGTCCCAGCCCCAGCCGCTGCTCCAGCTCCAGACTGTGGATCTGCTGCCCCAGCTCCAGCTGCTCCAGCCGCCACTGCCTCTGGATACAGATCTTAAACAATTCTCCTTCCGTTTCAACAATCTCAGCGAACTGCCAGTCACTTTTTTTCATCAGGAACTAATAATTGATTAGATTATACTTTTAACCAACTTCGCTTTTCTCATTTCGAAGAAAATAAAACTGATTCCAAAACTTTAACTAGTTGTTATTCAATTAACGGGAGAAACAAACTGTGATATTTTAATTGCTGTGACATTGCCAAGATCTGTTTTATGAGGTTTATTATGAAACCGGTTTCATTAGCCGCTTGTGTAGAGTACGCAGCACTACTTTAGTGTAGTTTTTTTCGAATTGAGAGAAAAAGAAACAGAAGAGAGTAACATCAACAGTAGTTAGACAAACGGAAGTTTCAAAATCACAAGGTTGTTCAAGAATTTGGGAAACTCCATTTGATCAAATAAACAATTTACCGTATGACTGACCCTTATTGAGTTCACAGGTGTTAATGAAAATCAGAAAGATTCGACTCGAGAGGTCAACGTTCTCATCAGGTACTGCCTATAAGAAGGAGTTTGAAGAATAAGTGCAACTGTTCCCGGAATTGGAGCGGCCACGAAGATATTGTAGATAATCATAGTTAAGCCTAGAATAGGATTTGAGATTAGAATTGAAGAGAGAATCTTACTGATTGAATTTGTCTCCGGGGTTACGAAGTAAAGGCAGCAGGTCAGAAAAGGGTAAAAAATGAATGTGATTAGTTTTATAATTATCTGAAAATTTTTCAATGACTTTTTTTTCGATAATCATTACTTGTTGAACAATGTCTTTGAGTACTTTCAAATGATACTTCTGAGTTGATGCACTCATCGAATTCACTCGATTTCGAACTTCCACAAAGATCCCAATGCTCAGGCAAATGTAACACTGAAAATTTGAACAAGGCGATTACTCTACTCGCATTTGATCTGTTTCAAACTACCGTAATCAAACCACCAGAAATGCCAATACAACTGAATATACTGAAGCGCATAATTTTCTTATCTGCGAATATCAGTAAATTGTTTTCTTTTGGAACGTTTGCATACTTTGGATATCTCTGAAATAGCTTTTCTCCCTAATCAACTTTTCGTCGCTGATCTCACGTATGCAATATAGGCGTCTGTAATTTCAGCAGGTTTTCTGAGAATTTCAAGCATATAAATGACGGCAACAATACATGCTAGATAAGAGATTATGCTCATGATCCAACATGTTCGAGATGAAATCTTGAAGTTTTATAGACTCATTTTAAAAATCCGATGGCGACACTTACATCCAAAAATGAATGTTTTCGCACAACCATTCTAAAACGAACCACTAAAGTACAAAATAAAGACCAAAGAAAACTAACAATCAGTACCACCCAAATTTGCTGAAAACTACACATTAGAGTCTGAAAAAACAGAATACTCACAATAAGCAATATGAGATCAACCGAGTTTTTGAGAAACCCGTAGAAAATGAATGCTGGAAATGGTAGCAATGGAACTATGCACATTAGGATTCCCCACTGAAATTGAGCAACACATAGTAATACCTGGAAGACTTCAATTCTAAAACACCTCGATTATGGGAGACGCACTCGTGAAAAAGCCAATGCAGTTTTATATGCTCTTGTTTCTTTTTTCGATTTTGTTACAATTAACATTATAGCAATCGCATTAATTGCAACTGAACAAACAGTTATACACATTCCAACAATAATAGAGAAGTCCCGATTGAGATGCTCAAGATTTGTGAATGTAGAATTGACAAAAGTTAAATTGATATCATTCATATAGAACCTTTACCAATTCGAACTCAAAACAAGCTCCACGAAAACATGTATCATAGATGAAATATGAAAACTCTGGCAAAGAAAAAAGAGTGATTATTGAGTTTTCCTGACAGCTCCTTCCGTGTAATTATGTTTTGGAAGGTGAAAAGTAGCGTACTTGGTGACGTGTAGACGCGAACAGAGTAATTCAATATTAGAAATATGCCGATTGTGAGACGCTGTGTCTGAGAGAAATAATGAATGCTGTTGGCTTGAAAATCTTGTTGTGACGAATTGGCAAACCAAAACTGGAATCTAGATTCTTCGAAATGCACTAACTACCCCTCTCATAATTTTTGAAATTTATTCATGGCTTCTTCGAAAAAAATGCTTCGTTGACTAGATGATTTTCAAAAAAGTTCGTAACATATTTTCATTTCTGAAGAATAGACAACTGAAGTGACTTATTTTTTCTGCTTGTACAATGGAACCAAAAAGTTGATTATCACAGCATTCTTTCCACCAGCTTTGATAATTGACAACAAACAATCCAATTCCTGATACTACTATCCGTACAGTGAAGGATACCGCAAGTCACGAGTTGTGAAGTATCTGAAATCAATCGAATTTCCGGAAAATCAATCTACTCCCTCTCCTATACATGACCGGTTCTTTTCGGGTTGCTCCCCGGAAAAAATGAGGTGCACAATAAAGGACAAAACAGTGGTTGAGAGGAAGAAAATAAACAGGCATCGAGCGAAATAGCGTGGAGAGTAAATGGAGTCGCGAGACAAGATCTTGTTGTTACACATGATTCAGTGGTCAATTTTCACGACAACAATAGGTGGGAATGAAAAAACATATACAAAAGAGCCGCCCTTCTTAACTTCGTCCATTCAGCTCATTCTCGTTCTGAAAATTATGGCCTCCTCGTCGCTTTCCTACGTTCTCATTCTGTCGTTGTTGATAGCGATTTGCTCTTCGAAAAGTACTACTGAAGGTGATTTTTGAATTCATTTTCGAAAATAATACTAGAATTCGATGGAGATTTATTTTTGATTCCATAATTTATTATTCCCTTTAGTAAAAAAAATGCACTTTGATATTTTCAGTGGAAATCGTCGGACCTTGCGTAAACAGTCATTGTCCTCACACCTACGAATGTAAGAGGAATGAGTGTATTCGAGACAAACGTGAGTTTGATCTTTCGAAATAGTGTTCACTTTTTTCTCCGAGAAAGTATCATTTCCAGCCAAAGCCCGCCCTGGAACTGTTTCCATCGGCCCATGCATCAACACACAATGCCCAGTCGGTCACTTCTGTCTGAATCAAGAAAATCAATGCTACCCATCAAAGTAAATAAACATTCTTCGAGTTCTTTAATAAATTTCTATCATTTCCAATTTTCATTCAGTTTTCCCTAAAGGAAAGGTATATTAATGAAGAGAAGCGAAAGATGAGTTTATTTCCAACAATACTTTGATGGGAACATACTCAATATTGATAATCATGACAAAATGTAAACCATATAAAGATTGGAGATGGGGAGGATCAATCACACATAATTCAAACGGATTAGAACTTAAAATAGAAAACCAGAAAATACTCAAACAGAAAACAGGGAGTGAAAAGACATAGGAACCGATTAGGAATAAAAGATAACAAACACGATCACGATGAGCAAGAAAAAGAACAACTTATGTGGTTTGTATGTGTGTAGGCGGGAAGGAACGGATGTAACCCGGTTAGGAAAAGATGAAAAACGGTTGTAAAGTATCAAAAGAAATAGATTAGATATAGAAAAAAAATGGTAAGCAAAATTTGGTCGTGAAACTATGGAGATGAGGATTCAGCTGATGAGGTGGATGATGATGATAATGTGCTGTTTGCCGTGAATGAGTTTGCCGTTTTTTTGATTCCGTCAAAAAGCCGAGAGGTGCCGAGTTCAAAACGGTTCTTCTGTTCACGAACAGCAGTTGATGCACGACACATTAACGAATCAAGGGATGAACGAAAATAGGATGATGATGTGGAATCGGGAGCGAGATTGTTTGATGAGGAGTTAAGCTGGAGAACAACTATTTGAATTTTTTGAACTGACACAAAAAAACTAACATTTAATTTGCCGCGCTGTCGCCGAGATCCTCCGGCCCCGTTGGGGCAGGCGGCTCTTCCGGAAAATCCGGCACACTGGCGGCATCCACTTCATCTTCGACAATATTATCGACTGGATCAGGCTGATAACCTGCCACGTTGGCCTGTGGCTGTTCAGTTGAAGCAGTTGGTGTTGGTGGAGCAATCAGTTTCACTGGTTCACATTCTGGTGTCGCTGGCAATTTGAAGTGGTACTTCGGTGGTGGTTCCGGGAGTCCCAAGTAGCGACGAGCATAGATATGAATGCATGTATTCACGAATTCGTATTGATCAATAGTCTGGACCATGCTTCCACGTTGTCGTCTCAGCGACATAACCAACTCAGGCAAATCGACTGTAGTGAGTGTTCCAGCCTTTATCAGTTCTCTAATGTGATTGATTGCAATTATAGTTCCTGTTCGACCAACTCCTGCCGAGCAATGCACTAACATCGGCGAATTCGGGGAAACTTCCTCACGGAGAGAGTCCATAATTTCAATCATGTTTAGCAATTGCGTTTGACCGGAAGGGCAACCGTGATCTGGCCATTCCCGATAATGCAATTGATGAATACGCCGAGTTTGTTTGGTTGGTACGTACACCATTGTAAGAATTCTCAACATATATTCATCATCATCATAATATTTCTCCTCTTCAAGTGTGATTTCGTAATCACCGTACACTTCGCAACCACCAACAGCTTCAGGCCAATATCTCTCACATTTTACTTTATTCGTTTCCATGAGCTTGCACAAAATGATGACCAGTGTAATTCCATGCTCGTCAATCATTGTCCACCTGGAAGTTTATTTTCTGATCAACAGAAAGCAAACTAGAAGTCCGAAGAAAGAAAGAAAGAGGGAGAAAAAGAATTAATTAAGTCTCACCAATGTTCAAGAGTCGAAAGGAGAGGAGCTTGTGCAGCAATGAAAGAAGTCTTTCCAAGTGGCAGTTGGATTGGCGATGCGTTTATGTAGCCGTCAGATGAATTAAGTCGACTTTTGGTGATAATAATTCGATTCTCGTCATAAGGCAAAATGTCTCTGTACCGATTAAAAAAGAAGTTGTGAACAAGAACAGGTATGTTTGTTCTGTACTTGTGGTCCAAACGGAGTTTCTCTTGCTCCTGGCGAATCTTCTGAAATAAAAACGTTTCTTTTTGCTTTCTTTTCAGGAAGAAAAGAAAATTAGAAACACTAACAACAAAATGCGCCGCAATTACATCCATGTTAGTCGTGTCAGGATCATCGATGAACTTCTGTAAAGCTTCCTTCACTTTCGACTCCGCTTCAGGTGTAACAGCTGATTCCGTTTCCATAGGAGTTACAGCAGTGGGAGTAGAAACTGTTGCCGCTCTTTCTTCATCATTTTCGAATTGAATCAGATCTGTATCTGGAACTGAAACTTTTATGTTTAAAGTTCACTTGAAAGTAATTACCGCCGGCAGGCTCTTTCACAATTGGATTGAAACTGGGGAGAGGTGGAGGAGTTTTACTCTTCGGCTCCGAGGTCCCCGTTTCCTGGAAATAAATAAAAATCTTTTTAAAAGTTCTGAAAAACTGACGTCTTTTTGCTGGTCTCCATCCAAGGCGGACGGTGTGGTAACCTCCGACATTCGTCTAGTTGGTGCTGTGGATTTTGTTACCTAATAAACAAGGAATTTCAGATAGAGAAATAATGAAGAATAATTCGAGAACAGTCACTCGCGAGAAAGAGAATGAAGAAGGCCAGAAAAATGATGACTCATCGAAATGTCCAGGATTTTCGCGGCAAAGAAGTGGAAAGTTGATTAAGCGCGCTCTACCGAACAGCGCGAAATTGAAAAAAACTTCGTCCGAGGGAGAAAGTAGGTCTAGGCCTAGCTGGGCTTCGATAGAAAAAGGCAGTCTGCGGGAACTTACTGTGATCATGTTCGAAGAATCGAATGAACAGAATCAACTTATCAAATATAAGAAAGAATAATTTTTCTTCTGTGAACTACCAGCAAGGAATAACAAACAAATAAATTGTTTTAAAATGTTTATGATACTTCCTCTGTCCAAAAAAAATTTTCTAGGAACTCAAATGCCAGAAATGTAGCTGAAATCAGAGTCTCTCTTCTCCATCTTCTTCTGCCTTCTCTCTAGTCTCTAGAAAACTAATCCTCAGGCGGCCACGCCGACAGGATATATGCGCTTCGATTTTGAGAAAAGCGTGCATTTCCAGGAATTCTCTACTCTTTTTCTGTTTCTGTTACTTTTTTTCTGTTCTATACTATTTCTATGAGTCATGTTGTTAGATTGGAACTTTCAATGTTTGAGGCACGGATTGTTAAGATACTCAATTGAACATATTTCGCGAAAAACGAATATATTCCTATAGACTAGGCTAATGTTAACATTTGTGAAAAAGGCTCGAGAAAAAGCCAAAAATGACTCATGATTTATGCTGTAATCGATAACAACTTCGAAACTTGGAAATAATAGGAAGAGTGTGGGCGCACACACACATTCAAAATACACAGAGGAAAAACACAAATAGAAGGCATCCTTGTCGCTCTTCTCTTTCTCTCTCTCTCAGGCGTCGCGGTTCGGTATAGCGGACCGGTGCTGGTGATGGTTTGGGAAAGAGGTGAAAAGTGACTCGGCCGCAAACACCATCACATTAATTTGCACATTTTACTGTCGGACTGGGAGTCGCGATTGAACTGTCTTGCCGAGTCACACAACCACCGGCCGCGGCGATTCCCGTTTCTTTTTCGTTTGCGGGCTCTAATCTGATTGCGATGACACGAAAAAGATACAAAAAGATGGCGAAGAGACTGTGATTCTGTGCGCTGGAAAGTAGACGCGGAAACCGATTACTTGGAACAGTCGCATATCGCAACCGACATCTGGCCCATATTCCAGATTAAGCTGTCTCTCATAAAAATTTATGTCAGGCACATTATCCAAAGATTTCTTTATTGTTGTTTTTCCTCCAGATATGAGTAATATAACGAGTGATATTCGAGGGAAAATGCTATTATGAAATAACTCCACTTGTGGAAGAGGTTAAAATGGCATGAAGAAAAAGAGTAATAAAAGATGAGTTTCTTATCAGAGACAGGGAAGATGATTGAAAATGTTAATGTCATGTTTCAGAATGAGATGAGAAGAAGCAGGAGACCGAATCAAAATATTCTTCTTACTACGTTTACTATGAACAGGAAATACGAGTAAAACGAAAAATGATTATTTGAAGAAGTTACCTGATGTTTTTTTTCGGGGCTATTGCTACTCTGGGTAATACCAGATCGCTCTGTGTGAGGATACACAGTCTCTACTTCGTTTCTTCACACTTTCTGATATGCAAATGGAAGCACCATGAAACAAAAACTAAAATTTATTGTTTGAAGAAATGATCCTATGTAAAATTTGTGCCACGTCACACAGAGTTCTATCATTCAGGCTATTTGCTATCAACTGTACTCCAACTGGTAGCCCATCTTCTCCCTTTCCAGCCGGAACTGAAATCGATGGAATTCCTGCTAAATTTGCCGCTTGTGTAAAATAATCATCGTCATCTTCTTTCGAAAATAAAGTACCACGTAATTCTGAATACTTTGGAGCCGTGCCAGATGCGGTCGGAGTTATCAGAATATCAACTTTTTTGAATGAATTGCGAAGCTCATTATTGATAATTCTACGCACTTTCAGAGCTTTGTCGAGATACAGTTTCCGATATCTGAATGAAAAAATGAGAAAAAGTAGGTTACTATTAACATACTGTTTCATCAAAAAGTAGTTTCCAGCAAAAATTCTCCTTCTGACCACATCATTTAAAGAATCGGATCGTGAAGATGCATACATTTCATAAGTAGAGTTCTCCCTATGAGATCGATGCCCATAGGCGACGCTGTCATACCTAAAAACAGTGCATAATTCAATTATACAAAAACAACAGGAAAGCTGCTCAACATTTTCTCATCAAAGAAAATTATTATTTGAAGGCTCTTTTATTATTCTTACCTTGCCATATTCGACGCTATATCCACTGCAGCAATTACCGAGTAGCAAGCCAACGAGAACTTCGTTGTTGGTAAGTTTATCAGGCGTATACTCGCTCCTTCATTTTTGAGAACATTGGCAGCATGATTCCAATGTCTCCATGCATCTCTTGAAAGACATTCATTATGATATTCCATCGGCAAACCTATTCTCAGTCCTTTTATTGTTTCTCTTCTAGGTACTTCAGGGAGTTCTAAAGATGTTGAATCAGCATTATCGATTCCTTTAGTCAACTCGAGAAACTCCCAGCACTTTTCCGCACTATTCGCGAGAATTGAAGGGGCATCTAATGAATTTACAAGAGGAATAAGACCTTGTCTAGAGAGAACTCCGTAAGTGGGTTTGAAACCGAAAACGCCGTTGAACGCTGCCGGATTTCTAGTCGATCCACCGGTATCCGATCCTAGTGAACTGAAAGTGTCTAGTCGATGATATATCTCTAGCAATTGACTGACTAATCAACAATACCAGTTTGAACGGCAACAGCTGATCCTCCAGAACTCCCTCCTGGAATGAGCCAATCTTCAGAGCTAGTTTCTGTCAGAGCGCTCTTGACAGGTCCAAAATGACCAAGAGCTGAAGATGTTCCCATACAGAATTCGTCAAGATTTGTCTTTCCGATAACACACCCTCCTCTGGCGACGATTCTATCCACGATCGTCGCATTCACCGGTGGCATGTAATTCTCTAGCATTTGAGAAGCGCATGTTGTACTCGAATCTTTGGTTCTAAAATGAAGTTTATGTTTACAAACGATTTTCAAAGATCTCTCACAAGAAACAATCTTTGACGGCCACTGGAAAAGGTGTCAACCCTTTTTCTATAGCATTTCTTGCCTGTTGCCTTGCCAACTCAAATGTCTCGCTGATGAAAATGCCATGGGAACGATGTCTAACAGCTTTCTCGATAGCTCTCTCGATGCGATGCATGAAAACGAAAAACAAAAATTGATTCAAACGCGCTCCGCCGCATACTTCCTGACTAAATTTTCTCTGCGTCTCATCTTGTTTCGTTGTCTCTCACTTGCCACGTAAACTCCACCGTTCATTGTAACCGTGGTTTATCCCAGCTTTTCCCCGTTCCTATTGCAATTTATTCCAGGTTTCTATAACAGTTTTATAAACAGAAATAACGCTTTCTCATAACGTTTCTCTAATTTGTGTTCTTCGAGTATAGCCATGAACAAAATCGATTTGCCGTTTTCAGAAATGCGGGTACTCCTAAGCCTGCTTTTATTGTCTTCATTCCTGGTTAAAGCGGACGAACATGATCACTTATACGAAGTCGACGAAGAAGTTGTGTTATGGATGAACACGGTAAGTTTCATCTAGATGAGAAGCGAATTGCATTTATTTCATAAGTTACAGGTTGGTCCATACTCAAATCGGCAGGAGACATATACTTATTTCTCCCTTCCGTTCTGTAAAGGAGAAAAAAAAGAGATTGGGCATTATCACGAAACGATGGGAGAGTCACTGCTTGGAGTTGAACTCGAGTTCTCCGGATTGGATATAAAATTCAGAAGTGATCAGTTTTAACACTTTCTTTGGCTTCAATTTACATTTTTTCAGCAAACACCAAGAAAACAGTCGTTTGTCAGAAAAAATTAACCGAGACGGACTATAAAACACTCTTGTACGCCATTCAGAATAGCTACTATTACCAAATGTACTTGGATGATATGCCGATTTGGGGAATGGTCGGAGAAATTGACAATAGTGTTAGTCCGCCAGCATACAAGCTTTATACCCATAAGCGTCTTGATATTGGATACAATGAAAAGCAAGTTGTCGACGTTAATCTGACCACAGACGGAAGAGTGGATATTCGTCCAGGAGCTGAACTGACATTCACTTATGAAGTTCAATGGAGCAAGTCTGAAGTCGACTTCTCAAAACGGTTTGACAAGTACCTCGATCCGAGTTTCTTCCAGCACAGAGTGAATACCCTCAGCTATAAGAAAGTAATAATTAGAAGTGCTTCCAGATTCACTGGTTCTCGATCTTCAACAGCTTCATGATGGTTGTTTTCCTCGTTGGATTGGTATGGATGATTCTTGTTCGCACACTGCGGAAAGATTATGCTCGTTACCAAAAAGAAGATAGCTTGGACGATCTCGATGCTGATCTTGGAGACGAATACGGATGGAAACAAGTTCACGGAGACGTTTTCCGGCCGCCATCAATGCCATTGCTGTTCTCTTCGTGCATCGGTGCTGGTTACCACGTATTCACAGTTGCTGTCATCACCACGATTCTCGCAATTGTTGGAGAATTTTATACAGAGTATGTCGCAAATTTAGAACTCACTACAATAAACTTTAATTTTCAGACGAGGCTCTCTTCTTTCAGCAGCTATTTTTGTATACGCCGCCTGTTCTCCAGTCAATGGATATGCTGGTGGATCGATGTATGCTCGGTTTGGAGGACGTCACTGGATAAAACAGATGTTGCTAGGAGCATTTCTCTTACCAAGCATGGTTTGCGGAGTAGCATTCTTGATCAACTTCATTGCCATCTACTACCACGCATCCCGTGCCATTCCATTCACTATCATGCTTGCCGTCTCTGCTATTTGCCTGTTCGTAATTCTTCCATTGACTCTCGTTGGAACTGTCATCGGAAGAAACATGGCTGGGACTGCCGATTACCCATGCAGAGTTAATGCAGTACCCCGTCCGATTCCTGACAAAAAGTGGTTTGTTCAGCCATGGCTCATCACACTTGCTGGTGGTGTTCTACCATTTGGATCTATCTTCATTGAAATGTATTTCATCTTCACTTCCTTCTGGGCCTACAAAATTTACTATGTCTACGGATTTATGCTTCTCGTCACAATTATTCTTTCGATTGTAACTGTTTGCGTCACCATTGTGTGTTCCTACTTCCTGCTGAACGCCGAAGACTACAGATGGAGATGGACTAGTTTTGCATGCGGAGCATCGACAGCGTTCTATGTCTACATGTATTCAATGTACTATTTCCTTTTCAAAACAAAGTAAGTTTCTTACAATATATAGTATTCAAAAACACATTTGTTTCAGAATGTACGGTCTCTTCCAAACAGTGTTTTATTTCGGTTACATGGGAATTTTCGCCGCCGCTCTTGGTCTTATGACTGGCACAATCGGTTATGTTGGAACCGCCAAATTTGTTCGCAAGATTTATCAAACGGTTAAAATTGACTGATTCGCTGCTTCTATTTATTTCATTTACTCCGATAATAATGTTGACTTCCGAATCTCTGTATACCCATTTCCACTTCCCATTCTTTAACGCTTGGTGTTCTCCTCTTCCATATTCGCTTCAGTATCCCATTGACTTTTCCTGTGTATTTTAAAATTGGAAACATGAAGTTTCTGTCTGGTGGTCGATAGAAAAATATACTCTCTATTATATACACATCACATTTGTTATTAAATAAGATATTATGTTCTGAAATGCTTTAGTATGGATGTTAAGAACAATTTTCGAAGTACAATAGTTTATTGTAATACAAATATAATAGACAAGGCACAAGTGCAGGATGATAATACAACAAAATATGCATTTGAAAGGATGTGGAAGCTAAATAAGAAACAAGTGTGTCTCCCGTCAATCAATGAACCCGTAGAATTATTGAAATTTGATAAATGCAATGGAGAAAGTAAGATTATTCGTCAAATCGAACAAGGCGTGGAGACGCAGGGCGGCTGCGCGATGACGTTCCATCAGATGGTTCATCGATGACTATTGTAGGAATTGCCAGAGTTACTACTTGCACTTTTTCAACGGTCGTTGCCGGAAGACTGACAGATACTTGTTGAAGAGATTCGGCCAGACTGCATACATCTGCATCGTCCTCAGTCTTCGAGTGGTCATCTAGAAGTTCCGAACGACGAGATGGAGAACAATCAGTGTTGCGACGAGAACGGAACGAAGAACGGATAGATCCACTGGAACGTCGGCGTTTGTAGAATTGGTCGATTACAAAGTTTTCCAACTTGATAACCTAAAATTTTAGTCGTTCATATAAACAACTTTTCCTTCATTACAAACCTTATCCAAAGATTTGATGAATTCCGTCTCGTTCAGAATTTTGAAATCGAAATTTGTTGAATCGGCCATCAACTCCTTGAATTTCGGAACAGTGTCGTCATTCTGCAAAAAAAGTCCACTTCCATTTCCACTTTTTCGAATACAAATCTCACCTCCATATCTCCGAATCGTACGCACAGCATGGCAAGATCATAGAAAACGCGAAGTCGACTCGGATGAATTGCGCGACGCCATATCCGACGTCCCATCATAAAAATTTCTGCGTATTCGTGTTTTACGTCATGCCAGATTCGCTGTTTTTCAATGGGATCGACCAGAATAGGGGCGAGACGATAGTAGCATGCGTAGATGGCTGACTCGTACCTGAAAATTTAGGGGTATCAGGAAAGTCGTCTGAAATGAGACGTTATGTAATTTCTGATTCAGACAATTCATAATTTTTTTCAAACCCCCAATGAGATTCGGAATACTCTGTGGCTAAAAATAAAACCGACATATGAGAACTATTAAAACTTTTAGTTGCCCTAAATCTGTTCGCTGACGTCAGAGTGGTGTGAGTCAGATGGGAAAATCGTTGTTTTGTTTTATTTTTTGAAAAAGTCGAATAAACTAACCATGCCAAGTAGCAATATTTTTTAGAAATATCATGAAGTCGATCCAACCAATCATAACACAACTGTTTTCTCTCTTCTGGAGTTCCTTCTTCAGGATCCGAATATTGAAATTTAAAAAGATCATTGGCATTCCAATCATCTCCCTTTTTACGTAATCTCTCGATTTCATTAGTAGGTTTCCGGTTGAGTTTTGAGGCTACTCGACGAAGTGGACGATCTGAAAATAAAAGTACTCATCCAGGGAATAACGAATCAGATGTTTAGGTACACCCTCACTTCACAAACTCCCCTTCTTGTCTACTTTCCTATCCATCAATCATGCTCTTCACTCATTTCTATTCTCGCCATGATGAAGCGGTGATTTCAAAAGATTTCGAAAAGATAAAAATTGCTCTTATTGAAATGATTGGCTACGTCATCAACATCATCACCACTATCTTTTCGTTTCTCTTGTTGTGATAAAACAAATGTTTCTAAAAGAAAAAATAGGAGCCACATGTCCGTGCACACGTAACAAGACACACTCTTCAATAGTGATGAATCAAACGAGAGAGAAAAGAAAAAGGTGATGATCACAAATCGGAAGTAAGACGTTGGGAAGCTTTTAAAAGAACGACTGGTTTGAAAATTCATAAAAAGAAGAAATTAAGACATCAAGAAAGAATAAGATTGTGATCTGTCTAACATTAACAATGAAAAAAGATTAGAAATATCTAGGAATCAAAACAAGAATCGGGGTTTTGAACTACCCTAATTTTGATTACGTTTAGATCCGGCCCTTTCCTGGTTCACTAACTGTAAGCTTTGTTTTCGAATTCATTCTGTCAGATTCTTGATCTTCAAAAATGTAGTTCTCCAATAACAATTAAAACAATTCCCCATTCTCTTTATTGCTTTACCCCCTGTTGTCTTTAGTGCCCACATGAGCTGACAAGGCACACACATAACAATTTTATCACTTCTTCATTGCTCCTTTCATCTTCTCAAAAACGAACCCTCTTTCAAAAAAACATTACTTCATCTCATAATCCTAAAACAAAAGGAAAAGAGAAGTCAGCTGCTCTCTTCCCACTCATCATTTTATCTATTTCTTGAAAAAAACTAAGTGAAACTTCTAATGACAACATCTTATGAAATCTTAGATTACCTGGTAATGGATGGAGCTTCGCTTGACTCTTCCTTCTTTGTTGTTCGACATCATTGTTGTCACGAAGGCAACGCTTCATCCGGAATACACAACGACGGTATTGAGACAGCAGAGAAGTTGTCAATTCGCCTTTCACCTTTCGCCATTGTCGACATAGGAATCCAGGCTTAGGATTCATCTGAAAATGTTTAGCTTAGGACAGAGAAGAATGTATAATTAGTGTTGGATATAAATAGTGTATTCTATCTGAAGAATTCTTGAATAATCAAAAATGTGACGATTTCTGATGTCATTACTCTGACAGCTAATTATATATTTTCAGTTTATCTAAAAGTTACGTGTCTTTGTAGAAAAATGAAAATATATGTCTTGATCTATGAAAATTAGAAACTTCCTTCCGATTAGATTTAGAAGATCTCAAGATTCCAAACCATAGATCAATTGGTGTTTCAGAATAACATTTTCTAAAAGGCAAGTTTTCGAACAACATAGAGAGTTAAAACCGAAAAAAGAATGACCTGTCTGAACCATTTGAAAATCTCATCTCGATTGAACAACCGTAACTTTTGCTTTGGTGAAACTGCAGATGACAACGAAGTTGATGGAGCCATCATAAAACGATAGGTTAGATTGATGCGGAGTTACTTAGAAAACGTGAAAAAAAGTGGGAGAGTATCCCGAAGAGCGATCAATCAAAGACTCCTTCCTAGCGGGCTCCCGACGAGCAGCCAACATGCGCCTGGCTTCGAAGTCACGTTCCTTGTATTCGGTTAAGTTAACAAGAAATGTAAAAGAGTAAAGTTTAGAGGTTGTTGGAATATTCGAAGAAGCCAATAGTTGTACTATACTTGTTTCCAATATTTTGGAAGAGAGGAAGGGCGGTGCGGCGGCTGCAACCAACCACACGTCACTTTCGGCAATGGACAAATTTGGTATGGAGGTCTATGTGGAAGGAATTGGAAGGAAGAAAAGATGAGAAGCCACGAAGAAGAAGACGAAGGAAAAGAAGGACCGAAAGTGTATCTGACGTGACGTAGATGTGATTTATTGTGAGAGGAGCCTGGAGATTGGAAACGACTGCAGTTTGATAAAACGATGAGCGAAGAAAAAAGAGATTAAAAATGTGATTGGTTCGTGTGCATGATCTAGAGTTCAGAGTGTTCCTATTTAGAAAAGGTTCAGTGGCTTATCTGATCGAAACTTACATTCTTATTGATATCCAATTCGCTATCAACAACTTTAGATCGCATATCAGTACATAGGAACTGCAGCAGTTTTTTTCTGAAAATAAAAAACAAAATAACGACAACCATCGAGAAAAGAGAAAAAACAAAGAGGCGGCAGGAAAGAGGTCGGAGAGTTTCGTAAGAGCAATTTGAAAAGATGGGAAGACATGTGGTGACGGGTAGAACAACTGTGAGATAGAGCTTGTGAGCTCCGGTTCCTCCTATGAAGAAGCACAAAGAAATCTAGAAGAAAGCAGAGAAACGAGACTGATCTGAACCGATTGAGGAGACAAAAAGAAGAAAACGTGTGTGTCTGGAAGTATAAATAGATGATCATAGAGGAGAGGATTTGCAGGTTACGAACAAACGGACGAGAATAAAAGATGAACTAGGTTTTGCAGAGAGGAGGTTAGATCAAGTGATATTTTTTCAGTGGCTGTTTGGGAAGGGGTGAGGCCATATAAATTTATCAGAAGCAAAGAGTGCACCTCATTTTCGCCCAACTAAAATCCTACGGGAGGGTCTCATCAGAACACCACAAATAAATAGTATCATTGCGTGCTCTTGAATAACCGAAAATGAGAACATGTATAGTTTGGAAAAAGAATATCGGGTTACAAGTTACAAAAGAACTTAAAACGTTTTTAGAACATATAATCGAACAATGTTGTTGGTTTGGTGTTCGTGTAACTCGAGATCCTTTTATCTCTATCAAGTATTTCTTATAGGAAAATGTGGAATTGAAGAGGAACCAAACGAAAATAGAATTTAAAAGAGGAATCGGCAGAAGTGTTCAGAGTTCTACAAGGTTAAAAGAAAACGCCAGGCGGGAGTTGTACTTGTGAAACAACTGGTCCGTCGACACGTGGGGTCAGCAAGATGTTGTCAGCTGATTTAAGGTACGTGCCAGGAGCGTTCAATCGGGTCAATCAGTTGCTTGTTCTAGTGAATGGAAGGAAATGACGTAAATTACATTTGGATCGTGATCCAATGATCATAAATTTTCGGAAGTAATATACCAATAATTCTTAATTCGAAAACAATCAATGATCATGTAGATATACTAGCCCACTCATCTCTCTAGGAAAGCAGATATTTAGAGAACATAAAGCTGTACAAATAAGATCATATTTTTTCGTCCTGAACAGAACTATGTCGGCGGAAGGCAGAAACACTAGTTCACTGTTTCTATTATGGTATTCTTAGATGACTAATAAGAGCAAAAAGAAAAAAGAGAAATAGAAAGAGGAAACATAGAAGAACCTATTATTCTATTCTTTTTTACTCCACATCGGATGTATTCTATTCCGAAATTACTACCAATGTCTTTTTTCTGTCTTTTTTTGTATCTTATGAATGCATAATGTGTTTCGCGGGCGGTAGAAAACATTCTAAGGTTTTGTTTCGTTTTCCAAAATGAAATTTCCCGAAGGACTGCAAAAGAATTGTTTTTTTGTTGGGAACAAATTTAGGAATTAGGCTTGCTTTAAAATACGAATGAAATAACAGGGGTAACTGAAAACATCTAACTCGATAATTTTCATAAATAGTTATAATAAAAAAAATAATTCCAGAAGATGGGAAATCAAAAGATGACTAACTAATAAAAAGTGACCATTAGGCAGGAGTAGAGAAATGGACAGCTGGCTGAATTTAAAGGGTCTCTACTTTTTGATCCCCTCGGGATTGGATACGTCATCAATGAGATGGCTGGCACGAAGTTTAGAAAAGAGAACACAGACTAACTTGTCTCAAAAACCGAAAGATCATCGTTATGACACGTCTAAATGTGTTGAGCTGACGAAATGCTATTCGGCTGATTTCCAGCGTATTTTCTATTCCCTAGAAAGTCTTTGGAATACCAGACAGCTGTTTGTTTGCATCCGGACCTTGCACCGAAAAAACAGCTCATTTACTCTTTTTCCCCCTATTTTTACGTACACAAAATAATGTGTCGGAAGCATTCTTTCTCCTAAAAACAATGGATCTATGTCGTCATTTCTGCATTCATCTTGTCTCACTATTCAGGGTTTTTATTTTAAATTCGACTAAGATAGTTCAGACTAACGGAATAAAGCCTTTCATAAAATCTCGATGGTTTCACCAGGTTCATTTGAATTTCAGTGCTTATTGCCTATTGTAAAATGCAATGAGAATTGAAAGAATCGGAACATTCGTAGGTAGACAAATTGTGTTTTTCAGTTAAAAAATATAAAGCGAGTGGTCATCTGTTCTCTGTCGACTGAACAGTGTAATTATTGTTTTTTGTTGTTCACTTTACTCGAAAGAAGGTTCGCTTTTTGAGAAAACACACACAAGTTGTGTGTGGGTCCCAATTGACGCAAATAGTTTCTTAACTGGAGGGTACAACCTAGGAGCTGTCTTTATGTGCCAGGACAAGTGGCGATGACTAAACAGAAATAGGACAAGGAGTCTTGTTGGGAAACACACAAATTAGTTCCATTGCGAAAGAAATGTCTGACGTAAAAACGTGATATTAAAGGCCCGTTAGTGAACCTTGACCTGAAAGATAGGGAACTTACATTCTAGGTCAGAAAAAGGAACATGAATGAGGGTATCATACGAAAAATGAAAACATAGATCTAAAAATAGAAATGGGAAAAAACCCTCCTACACGATAATGTTTATTAAAAAGGCTCAACAATGAAACTTCTCAACTCAACCAAACATACGAGGACACATAACACAAAAAGAGGACTACTGACACAATAAAGAGCATACATGTCCCATTTTTTGAGAGGTGCATGCATACTTATGTGTAGGGTTTTTTTGGTGGGGAAATGGAGAGAAGAGAGAAGGCTTGCGACCCAAAGACGAATAAATGGGGGGAAGCAGCTCATTTTCGGGTCGACTCGGGTGGTGGGAGAAGATGAAGAGGAAGAATACAAGAGAGGGATATATGAAAAACATGACGCACGAGATGATATTCAAGCTTCAAAATAAAAGTTCTGGTTTTTTGTTGTGTTTAATTAGCTTGTTTCATCATTTCAGAGAACTGAAGAAAACATTCAAAGGCGGTTCAATATATTAACTTCGACTTCAAAAAAAAACTGAAGGAAATTACTTTGATGAGATGGAATTCCTGAAAGACGGGTTGATTGATTTACGGTTGACTCGAATTTGGAAGAAATTCAATTAATTTTTAATGTGTGGTGGGTTGAATAGATCCTCTTTCACTTGAATATGTATAGCTTTTGAAGAAAAGAGCAATGAGTTCGGTTTTGAGACCAAGAAGTGAACTATCAGTAAAAAGCCTTCGTTTGAAGATACTGGAAATTCATTCGAAAAAGCCCGTTCCGAGCGCATCAAAAAGCTGATTTAAAAAAATTGACACTTATAACTTTTAAAATTTTGTATCAAAAAATTAGCTTAGACGTTTCTATTCTGATAATGCGAAACTAGTTTTCGAACATCTATCAAACGTGAAAAGAGAGCAGCGTTGTTTTTGTTTTTGATCTACTTCTCGTATTTTAATCAACCCCCAATGCTACGAATTCTGTATTTGAGAGAGGTCACGTACCCGCGCATAAATAATCTATTCAAATGAATATGTCTAGGTAACGAAACTCCCGAATTGGTTTTTGATTTGACAAAATATAAGAAACACTGAAATCTTCTATGCATGATAATCTTTGAGGGAAAAAGAAGAAGAAATCTGGAGTCGTGAAATATTCTTGTCTAACTAAATCTAGCGCATCCGGAAAGAGAGAGAACGACTAAATCGAATTATGTCTCGTTGCAGAGAAGTGGGTTGACTTGGAATACGACGAAGTGCGTCTTCAGCTCAAAATGACGTCATCTGAAGACAATTTACATCATTGAGGGTCCGTTGCAAACAACTTCCGAGATTATTATTATTATTTTCGGTTAGTAGTACTAACTGAAAATAACTTAGTACATTTGAACAATTTAAAATGAGCAGCACACAATGAAATTTATATCTTTTTTGAAACAAACTGTTTGAAGAGCGGAAAAGGTCACACAAAAAATTTTACTCGTCGACGCTTTTTGTGTTTTGCTGCGGCTATTAGCTTTTGGCGCTTACGTCCGTCCCCGACTGTTTGACACTATTTGTTCACTGAATACTTGGTGGAAACTCAACGACTTTGTATCAAATTTAATGGTTTGATGAGAAAAATTGTGAGCATTGAAAAAAAGAAAACGTTATAAATTATAACTTGTTTGAAAGACTTTGTGTGAACCAAACGACAACCAGCTCTCTCTTAAATATGTATTGTTCAAAATCCCTAGCAGTGCATTTGGTTTCTTCACTCTCGGACTGATTCAATTCCATTCAGATTTCTCCCCGTTTCTACGTGTAGAGGTTTTGGAAATTCATTCCCCTCCACATCCATCAAATACCAGTCAGTTTGTTCTCCTCCATGGATGTTGTCTATTAGTTTCACTTTCCTCATCCACCGCGTTTTTGTAGTTTCAATTTCCAGGTAACAGCAACGTTACCTTTTTCATTCCATTCTCTTCTATTCACGTGTAATGATTCGGGTCTGTCCATAAAAAGGGTGGAGGAAACAATAACAACAACAACAGCTGCCTTTCGTTTTTTTGTTACCCCGGCTAAACACCGTTTACGCTTCATTTTTTCTCCATTATCGAATCTGTGTAACAATTTTTGGGAAGCAACCCAAAACGCTAGCTGCCCACCCGAAAGTGATTCAACAACAAGTCGGCAAGACGAGAAATTTGAAATAATGAAAAAGAAATGAGAAAGTACAATCAGATTACAAGCTACTACAACATGCCATCTTCTTTCCTCTAGTTGGAGGTCATTTGATATTTGTCCTTGGTTGGGTAGAAGATGGTTTCTTCTGTTTTATCAAACCTACCCGTCGGAAAAACACAGAAGACGGAAGAAAAACGGTTCCGAAAGATATGAATGACATTGGAATTCTTTCGCCTTGAAACAGTTAATACCGATTAATTCAACGCCCCACGGCGGTAGAAAATGTGAAAAGATAGAAGAAGAGAGAGAGAGAGAGAGAGAGATTTTCACGAAAAGATTTTCTACGAGAGATAAATACGGAAAAACAGGCGAAGGATGGAACCATGAAAGAAGACAGAAGAGAAGGTGTGGACAATCCCCGAATGTTTGATTTTGATAATGTGCACCGGTGTGATGTTTTCAGGGTATAATAACTCGACACCAATAGTCGGAAAATGGAGGCTTTGAAAAACATGTAACGTTGTCGAATTCCAGAATGTTATTCACCAAAAGATGCAGAATGCTTTACAGTTGAAACGGCTCTGTAATAAAAAGGTATTCGCCAAGCTAAAGAGTCCTCTTCAGCCAAATATAATTGATGCTCTCGAACAGTTCTTCTGAAACTTCAAGAATCCCAAATATTTTTCCCAATAAAGCTAACATTGTTGCACTTGAGATAAGAACCTCGATTTATCCGATTAGATCTTTTCCCCCGTAAAAACTTTGTGTAACATATGAAAAATTGGCAACAGCTTCTCCATCTCCAAAAAACACAACACCAGAATTACGACACAGACGACGTAAGAGGCGCAGGGGGAAGCGCTAACCGATCAAGTTTTTGTGTCTCTCTTTTTTCGACTGTGTAGGGCTGCTGCCACCTGCTACAACAGCCAGGTATCAAAGTTTATGGGCGGAGTCTTCTGAAGGCAAGGAGACGTATAAAAGGGAATCGGTAGGTAATGGAAATCAGTGCCAACATGGACCTCGAACAACGTATCAAGGCTTACCGCTTCGTCGCCTACTCGGCAGTCGCTTTCTCCGTCGTTGCCGTTATTTCGGTAAGTTTCTAGCATCATGGCTTTATTTCTTACTGTATTTATTAAAGGTATGCGTCACTCTCCCAATGGTGTACAACTATGTCCACCATGTCAAGAGAACTATGCATTCCGAGATCAACTTCTGCAAGGGATCCGCTAAGGATATCTGGTCCGAGGTCAACCACTTGAAGGCTATCCCAGCTGGAAACCGTACCGCCCGTCAAGCTGGATATGATGCTGGAGTCTCCGGAGGATCCGCCTCTGCCGGAGGATGTGATGCTTGCTGTCTTCCAGGAGCCGCTGGACCAGCCGGAACTCCAGGAAAGCCAGGACGTCCAGGAAAGCCAGGAGCTCCAGGACTCCCAGGAAACCCAGGACGCCCACCACAGCAACCATGTGAGCCAATCACCCCACCACCATGCAAGCCATGCCCAGCCGGACCAGCCGGACCACCAGGACCACCAGGACCAGCCGGAGACGCCGGATCCAACGGAAACCCAGGAGCCCCAGGAAACGACGGACAACCAGGAGCCCCAGGAAACAAGGGACCATCTGGACCAAACGGAAACCCAGGAGCCCCAGGAGCCCCAGGACAACCAGGACAAGACGCCCCATCCGAGCCAATCACCCCAGGAGCACCAGGACCAGCTGGACCAGCTGGACCACAAGGACCACCAGGAGCCCCAGGACAACCAGGACACGATGGACAACCAGGAGCCCCAGGACCAAAGGGACCAAATGGAAACCCAGGAGCCCCAGGAGCCGACGGAAACCCAGGAGCCCCAGGACAAGCTGGAACTCCAGGAGGTGCCGGAGAGAAGGGAATCTGTCCAAAATACTGCGCCATCGACGGAGGAGTCTTCTTCGAGGACGGAACCCGCCGTTAAGCACTCTTTTTTCTTTTCCACATCAAATAAACTATTTCATCATTCAATACCTTTTTTACATTTTATTCGATACAAAACATAAGGAAATATACCTAGTTACGGAAAAAGGAGAGCCTAGTGAATTAAAATCGAGAAGCATGCCGCTAAAAAGATTTCAATAGACAACTCTTGATATAAGTCTCTAGAGTCCCCAAAAAATCTGAACCAATGTTTCGTATTCTAACGACATTCTAGGTACTACTCATTCTGTAAATACCATTCGTAATTGTATAAATATACCCATTCCACTCAATCATTTCTCGTTTTCGCTCTCCCAAAAAAGCTGATCAAATACTGGGATAATTGTGTCATCGGATTGCAATTGGAAAAAGAGAAATGCGTACATACCACCCTAAATAATAAATGGTATGCGAACAGCATACATACCGAACGTCATCCATATTTTTACGGCAGCATTGTGTATTCTGTGCCACTAGCAAAAAGGAGATATGCATTTTTTGATATTTGCTTTCTGTTTTTTTATTGGTCTTCAATCAGTTATTAACGAATCTGTGGAGATAAAAGAGCTCCGTCGATTCAGAAGACAGCTGTACCTGTGTGGAACTCAACCCTATCAATACTACTCTCCAAATCGTAAGTCAGACTTGTTTACCTTTTCCAAATTTTTCTTAATTTTTATTTAGCATGTCCCACTATTCAATCTTGTCCTAATGGAGGCTTATTCATGAATGTTCCTTGTCAACAATCGTACCAGTGTACTCCATATTATTCTGGAGTCTCTTCCTGTATCAACGGATTTTGTTGTACTTCTCCCAACAATCAGAATAACCCCATTCAGATAACAACAACGACAACTACAAGATCTCCGAGTGGATTTGGTAAGAAATACTTGTTTTTAATCGTCTCGCGTACTTTATATCTCAAAAGAACATATTATCTCAGGCGTCTGTCCATCTGGTCAACTTTCGGAAGTCCGTTGCACAACACGTGGACAGTGCGCCTCTGGACAAACTTGTATCGGAGGACTGTGCTGTACGACTACGGGAAACGAGTGGAATGGTAGGTGTAGTTGTATGTAAATTGAAAAGGTAGAGAAAAAAGAAAAAAGTTAGACGATGGCAGAGAAATGGTTGAATGATTGGATTAAAGGAATAAATGGGTTGTGACTGACAAATGGAAGAGACATCGGGTAAAAAACGATTGTCCTTGTCCGATGTCAAATTCAAGAACCATGGGAAAATATTTTTCACAGCTATTGATAACTATCAAAAGAAATATTTTCAGTCGCATGTGGAGGTCAAGCAGCCCTAGGATCCTGCGATTTCTCTTCCAGATGCATATCTCTTTCTCAAGTGTGCACCTCTTCCAATTACTGTTGTGAATGCCCTTATGGACAATCTTATGGTACATGTGGAAATGTAGGTTTCCTGTCCTCTTATTTCAATTCCTAGTTGTTTTATTTGTTTTCAGGGAATCTGCCCAAGTGGATTTTCATGTCAGGCTAATGGAAACTGCTGCCCGGTTTGCCCGAACAATCAGCCACCATTTGGAAGTTGTGTCGCCGGACAGTGTGGGGGTGGGAGAACTTGCAGGAGTGGAAATATTTGTTGTTGAGATTTCTACTTACCGATTACCCATCAGAATCTAATAAAAAACGAAAAAGGCTCAACAAGCTATGTTTTTTGAACAATTTATTCATGTATAAAAAAATAAAAGACAAAAGAATGCATATTGGTCAAAATAAATACTTACAAAATATTTAGAAATGTAATTCTTTCTGTTTCATTCACACATTTTGTTTCTACATGCATTTATTACGAGTTCACCATTTAGAGAAATTTCCGCATGAGTTTTTCAGTTATCCGAACCCGCTCAAAAATTAGTCTCAAAAGAGTAAAAGAAAAAAAAAAGAGAAAAAAAAGAAAGAATAGTGTCACTTATGAAAAGTTCTGGAAAAACCACGTGAAAGATAGAGAATTCATAGGAGTAGCAGTAGAGGAAGAAGAAGTTTGGGTATTTCCAAGCGATAGAAGCTCTCACGTTTGACTTTTTTCGAAGCGATCAATCTAGAAATGTACAGGGTTTGGATAAAACTAAAAACGCCTCCGCCCACTTTCCATCAACTAAACTGGCACGGGGATAAAAGTAAGGCAACTAAATAAGATAAAATTAAAGGAAATCATGATACATGCGGGAAAAAAGTCGAGAAGGGTACTAGGTTACAAACGATTCGGGGACACCAAATCACAATAGTGGTACCCCGAAAAGATTTACCGTGCATGCGTACCCAGCGAAAACAAACTAAAAGAGAGACTTGAAAAATAAACAAAAAGAAGGATAAAGTTCAAAAAATAAAATAAATATATATACGAGAAAAAGTGTGCTTAAGTGAGCACGGAACTAACGAGAAGTTCCCCTTGACGGGACCAATCACAGAATAAATAGTAGCGGAGAAGCATTCGGTATTTGTCGGAGAAAAGCATGTAGACACAAATATTACACGATGCGTTGATTATGACCTGTAATTCCGACTTCTGATTGCGATTGAAAATTTGAGTATATATTTTATATTCACTCGAATCTTGACTCACAAGTAAGTTATTCAAAGTGACCATGGTATTGTAAAGCCCTCCTACAATGCCCATATTTTCCATGATGTTACACACAAAAGCAAGTGTGTTACATGCAATGAAAAGGAGTACAATTGAGACAAGCATAATTGAAGTTTGCCTTTCTTTTCGTTCCGCTTTCTTTGAAAATTCTTCACTCTCCGCACCACACTGGAAAAATGAAAAGTTCCACCAAAAAGTTTTTGAATGGATACCTGCGAGACCATATGCATCCTTCTCGATCTTCGGACCGCAGAAAGAACCATTGAGTTGAGAGCAATCAACAGTGTGAACGGAATAACATACATCACGATAGTATATACCCATCCAAAAAAGATTTGCATGTAGACTGAATTCATCCGGAGAGCCGTAGGTTGAATGGATGGCATGTAGTAATCAATGTTGGAGCGGTAGCAAACGTTTGAGATGTGAACCTAGAACTCCATATACAGACTAACTCTTTTAATGATATCTAGGGTTCAAAACTAGTTTTGTAATGTTGCGGAGCTAGTGTCTGTTATAATACCTCGAAAAACCGGGTAGTGTTGAAAATGACCGAGAACGTGAGCAATCCAAATATGAATGAGGTGACTCGTTTCTTTGGAAGCCATTCAACTGACTTATACGGGTGGCAGACGCCAATGTAGCGATGAACAGACACACCGACTGTCATGAAGACACTGCATGTCTGAGCAGTCATCATGAGACCATACATATATGGTGTAACTGAGTAGCTGTAAACATACGAAATACATAGACGGCAGGTTCATTTAATATCACAATTGAGGCGGCATGGTTCAAAACATATAAAGCAATTCGAAAATCCATAACAAATAGCAATCTACCCGAGTATGTCGTTGGACTATTAAAATGGCAGTGAGAAAAAAATGAGAAAATTGAACAGAAGTAACAAACATACATGAAGTATTCAATAGTACAATGAAAAAAGATACAGAAAGGAAAGTGAGTAACAATGGCTTACAGTATGATGGGCTGGAAAACAGAAACCGTTTATGTTCTTTTTAAACTTTTTTGCTTAAAATAATAAATTCGCTCAAACTGCAAGACATTGTGATTTTACTATGAAACAAGTATACATATAAAAACAGAAAACAATTCAATATCCATGCAACACCACCACCATATCAATATACCTGATGTAATTCGCGCGCCACCATTCCAAGTATTCACCAAAACGTGGTAGCGAGAGAACGAAGAATGCCGAGACGAGAATGAGTGTATCTGAGGCGGAGAGAACTGCAAGGTACCAGTTGATAGACGATCCAGACATTATTCGATGCGTGAAGATTCGCATTGAAGTCACGTTAGCTAGTATGCCAAACATAATGACTGGAATTGCGACAAGTCCTAGCATTATTCTGAAAAATGAATGTCGTATATATATATGATGCAGCCTCTATGTTCCTGCCTCTCCAATCCTTCATAACTCGAGTATTCCGTATGACAAACACATGAGATGTTAAGTATTGTACATTCCAGGAGATCTCTGCTTGGCGAAGATTCTGTTGCAGACACATCAGAATACGGTGATGATGGTGTAGTAAAAGATACTGAATCAGAAGAAGAAGTGTTAAATGATGAATTCATTCAGGCGGTAGTCGGACACGTATAGGCTTCGGTCCCTGATTTCCGAAGATGGTCGAGTAGCGTTGGTCAGTAAGGAACTGGATACCCACAAGCCTACCTAGAAAATGAGAAACTTTCTTTGAACAGATGCAAGATGTTGAAAAAAACATTTTTGGCAGGTGGAAAATATCGGGAAGCACAACTTCGAAGCAAATGCATTTTAGTAAACTAATTGGTTGTAAAAAATGGTTGAGTGAAATGGGAGAAGACCAGAGAACAATTTTCTAAAAAAAACGCATTCTCACTTTGAGTTTACGAGAAAAAATAGCTCAAACTCCAGAAGAATTGGAACTTATATTTTCCAGTTTTTCTGATTGCTTGAGGAAAGTAAGTGGAACTCAAAACAAGCCCGTGAAAACTAGTTTAAGAGAAATAGGAGTCAGTAGTTTTGTTGGCATAGTTATTTGGTGTTGCGGCTCTAATAAGATTTAGTCGGATGGCTAAAAGAAAAAGGTAAGCAGAAATAACAGTCCTGGTTATCAAGCTCGTTATAAATGTAGGTAACAGAGAAGTCACGAGATTGAAAAAAATCAAAAATTGAAAAAAATGAAATAAGCGAAACATATTAGTGTGTAGGAGGAGAAAAACTTTATAAGCACCTGGTTCACTTGATTTAGTTTGGCAAATGTAATAAGTATGAAAGAGGGGAAATGGCAGTACTATGACGTTAGTCTATATGCATATATATGTTCAAAAATTGTGAGGTATCGTATATGTGCTTTAAATTTTTAAGAGAAAAATAGCAGTCTTCGTAACTTCTGATTTGGCTCGTTCAAAACCATTTCAAATGAACTATACATATATAATTAGTCGGATGCGTTAGTCTTGTCTACTAGTCACCTGGTGATTATATATATATATATCGAAAATGAAAACAAGAGTAGACGTCGAGCTTCTCTCTTCTCATGCTAAGCGATTTAATCTAGTAGCGAAAACGAACAAGAGGAGATATGTAGAGACGCAGGGATCCACATTCACGAACATACTGACAGAAAAAGTGAAGAGTAAGCTGAAACGAAAAAGCGTGTTCCTTTTTACCGGAAACAGGATGAAATGATGTAATTCATCTCGAACTTTTATAAATTGCACGTCGTCACGCACTAAACGATGATTCCATAGAAATGACTATAGAATTACACATGATGGCTTTAGAAGTTCATGAAAATTTCAAGAAAACCAGCTGCAGCGTTAAAAATAGAAGTTATTCAGAAAATTCAATTACATATCAGAAATTGAATTTCAAATGGACCACACTCACAAGTTGATAAAAGAAACTGAACACGTAAACTGAGAAGCCAGAAAAACAAGAAGAAAAATAGATTAGGAGCATCGTGGGGTGGTTTCTTTGTATACGTTTTCTTCTTCTGAGGTTTCTACCACTTCCTCTTAAAATTAAAATGATGGGTTCCAGTAGTGGAACGTGTTAAAAAAAAGGAGAGTTTGAATTAGAGATTTGCTGCTTTTTTTGGTTATCTTTATTTCTCATAAAACTCGGAGTTTTAAAGATCTATAGTCCGCAACAGAAAGACTTTCAGTTTTCATGAAAAGAGCGTGGTTGAATGAAAATGAGTGATCTTTCTTTATATCCATAAAATTCAAAGTCATCATTCATTCTGTTCCGATTATTCTCCATGTATGTCGTCCTCAGAATCAGTCAAACGTGTCGGATGAGTGAATTGTAATACAAATGAATATTTGAAGCTGTCCTATCCCTTTTTCTTCCAAGTGGTCCAAAAAATTATTTTTTTGTTTTTGAGATGAATAGGACGATGTGGTTGGGCCTGATGACGAGGACTGATGTAAAAAGCAACACTCACGGAATAATAGAGTGAACAGAAAAAAGTGGTGGGTGAAATGAGAAAGTAAATGCAGATTCTGCATTGGAGAACAAGAAAGTAAAAAAATTGAAGACTGCCAGTGTTTTAGTAAATTTAAATAGTCAATCGAAAAAAAGATTAAGTTAAGGTACAATTAAGTTAATAAAGGGGAATTTAAATATTTTTTTACATTTGCAAGCCAAAAACAGTTTTACTTGAATTTAGATGAACATTCTTAATGATATCAATTCAAATTTTGAATTTAATTTGAGTTGGAAGTCAGACTTATTCCACGTTTTTGAACGTGAGCGGTTGCAATTTACGAGAAGAGAGGAATCATAGTGACATTTTCGTTCTGGCTGAGAGACGAACAACACAAAAGAAAGAACAAGTTGGACCACGACGAACTGAAGGAGGAAAATATCAAAACAGAGTTGAAATACGAAGTAAACACAGCTGACAAGCGTGCGTTTTTTTCTGGGCAGTTTGATTCACACCCACGGGAATCGAACCAAAAAACAACGATTGATATAGTTGAAATGAAGATAGGCTCTAAACAAAGACAATCTTAAAAGAAAATAGAAATTCTTATTTTTTGATTTCGAGATGCCCGGGAGCCTCTTTTTCGCGAAGTTTAACTGTTTGAGGAGGAGTGGGAAAAGAGAAATTAGAAAAGCGTTCGAATCTCCATTTTTCGGTCCACCACTTTATCCTCGTTTGTCGCTAAAAACAACTCGCCGATCATCAAAAGAAAGACCGAAAGACGGGGCTCTCCTGTCTTTTCTTCTTCCATAGTCAACTCTCTCCTCTCTTTTCTCTCGTTTTTTTTCAGAAGTAAAAACACGTGAAATATTCATTTTTTTCGGTTTCTAGTTTTCTTCATTAAATTTTTAGTCGTAGTATCTGTGACATCATTTGAAAGTTTTTTGTCTGAAAAATTATTAGACTATGTAAAGAAATAATATTTTCACACAAGATATAGAGAAATTCTCAACTAGATTCTTCCAAATAGAACAAAAGGACAAAAATAAAAGAAAACCGAGATTCGGAACTTGAGAAGACACTCTATGTCGCTGTTGTATCTCGAAACGAGGTGAAAAGAAAATAGGCGGGGCTTAGTTTCGAGAAATCTGAACTCTCTACATGACACCATGCCATATAGCTGCACGCTATCCGAAAAATTCTAACATAATTGTAAGAAAAGAAAAACGACAGGATTATAACGAGACAATTGAAATTCAGCGCGAATTTCAACCGATAATGAGGATAAATATTTGCCCAAGATGTTTCTGGTTGTCAAAAACAGTTCAAAGTTATTCTCATCAGTTATTCGGAATGAGTCCCAAGAGTGGTATTTATCTCAGAACGATTGATATATTTTTTACTTTTCAACTATTGGATAAGTGCACACTCGAAAGATCAAACTTTGCGAAACCTTTGGAATTTTTTCAGATCCAATCAAAAATCAAGACAAAAACAGAATTTTCAGATCCAATCAAAAATCAAGACACGACGCAGCCTCAACAGAAGTTAAATTCAAACCTGAAAGAGTGTATCAAATTACTGCTAAGCACGACTCTAGCATGCGCATTGTGAGCAATTTGATTCTTTTTTTAATAGTCCATAATTACCCGGAAGATGCATCTGACTTCTTCGGAAAAAACCCACATTCGACTTTCTAGTTTTCTACTCACCGCAACGAAAAGCTCTTCCTTTTTTCTGGCCGCCAATTGCGTCAGTGCCACTCATATCTCTCATGCATTTCGAATCAACCCATACATTCTAGGCGTATGTGCCGATAGAAAAATTGGAAATGAACTAGGCCATTTAATTACTGTTCTAAAAATCAGAAAAAGATTTTTTCTGAAAAAAAATTTAAAAAACAAGAGAAACGTAGAGCTGAGAAAAAGGAATTCCGATTTTGGAGAAGAGATGGGGCACTGAAAACTGAATTATGTCTTCTGTTAGTAGTTGAGCGCAATAGTGTGTCATTATAATTACATTTATGAAACGGGGTACTGAAGTGGAGTGGGAGAGTATATAAGAATGAAATGTTACTTTCGTTTCATAGCGTCATACGTGAATACTGTAAAACATATTCTGATATTCAGACTGACATAATAAAGAAAATTGAACCACTCGTTTACGGACGTAACTTTTTCTCATCGATTGGAAGTATAATTCAGACAAGAAGTTATTTTTCCCAAATAAAAATCCGGAAACGATTCTAAAGATGGAGAGAAACTTCAAAGGGACCTTCTTGACAGATCTATTGAAGCATGCTCTTCCACGACATTTGAAATTAAATCGTGACGGCACAGAATATTTGAGAAACGGAACTAGAAACGACACCAAAAAATTTATTGGAAGCAATATATTCTAGAAAATTGTGATCCCGTTGAAAATTTTTTTGGAAAGGTCGAAGATGATTTTAAAACGGAACGAAGGAGTTCCTGAAATTTTCGTTTTGAAGGATAAGCTTGTGAAAATGAAAAAAAATGAAAAAGCTCGTCGACCAAAAAAAATATATATAAGAAGGGTGTCGCTATTTTTCATTTTCAGCTATTTTTGACGAAGCAGTGGGCGCCACGACGCAAGTAATGTTCAGGAAAAAAAAGGATGCTAAGAAAAAATGACGCGATTTAGAATGCATTCAGAGGCTTCTGAAAATATTTGAGCTTGGAGATCAAGTAAGAAAATCTCCCATTTTCTGAAAATCATGATATTTTTCGCTCAACGGAGTCAAGAAGTGTTTGGTGAATAACTCGAAGTTTCATTAGGGAATTAGCTTCTGAAGCGATATTGATGTTCCAAAGAAACATGTAGAATGATAAATCTTTTTGAACACGGAAAATATTTGAGAAAGAAATGATAACCAGAACCGGCACAACAACTGCACTCTATTTATCACTGAGGTCGCACCACAAGATATTCGAAAACAACTGTCACTTTCTTCTTGATACTCTTCCTGATAATTACCCTGTGCACTCGCCAGAGAGTGGGAGAACAGGAGAGACGAGATTTCGATCAACACCCATTTTTTCTCAAGTTATTTGGGTTTGATGATATCTTGAAACGCTTTGAGTCACACAAGAGATAGTTTCGTGATAGATAAAAATGCTTGTCAACTCGAGATGACGATGTCTACGCCAAAGACGATAAACATGAGCTTTCTTTATCTTTTTCGGAGTTGATTCAGATGACACGCCAGGAGGCTAATTGGGAAGACTAATTAACCTCGTTAGCTAAAAAAACAAAAAAGTGAAAAATTTTATTACGTCAGGTTTCTTTTGCTTTCTACATTTCAAACAAAAGCTGTTTGATGACATATGTATATACGCATATAGTTGGCGAGAAACTTCGGCAAAGTTTTCGAGGGAACTAGTAATCGAAAACCTCTCAGAACATAACTAAATTACGTGAACTTAACAGAAAGAAATCACTCTTAGTAACCAAGAATGACTGATATTCACCTGCCCAACCCGGACAAAATTAAGTTTATCAGGTGTTTAATCTTACTTCAGATTATCAACTATCACAAGAAGAGTTATATTTGATGAAAGAGCAGACGGTCGAACAGCGTTTTTAAAGAAGAGTACATGGCGTTTATCTATTCCATCATTTGTGTTCTCTTCGATTACCCAGGAAATCTTTCGATGGCATCGAGTCACTTGAGCCGATAATCGTCGCAATACTCAGAACTTGGAATCGAAGCGGCACGTACTAAATGAAAAAGGGGGAAGTGGAAAACAAAATGACGTTGTTTAGATACTTTGTTGAAAAAGCAAAGTGGATACTGGTAGGTGCGGACGCCGTTTAGTGCCAAGTGCTACCCCAACCAATTTCCGACACCCAATCTGAGTTTCGAAGAAGCCCGGGGGCATTCTCCACGAATGAGCTAGCTTTGGAGGCGGGTGGAAAAAATGAGGAGCCGTAGAAGAGACATCCCGGATAGACGAGAATGATGCTCAAAGAGTGATGGTCTCCGGGGGAAATGTGACCGAAAAGGGGAAAATAACAGAATCTTGGAGAATGTCGTTTGGTTGACGATGTGTGTTGAAATTTTAGCGTCCCAATCTTAAGACTCAGAAGACAGGATAATCATCGAATTCATTTTCTTGCAGGATGCATACGTTCTACGTTACTCTATCAGAATATCTTAATTATAATATTTTCCTTGTTTTTGTATACTTCTAGGATAGAAAAATAACAGGACGCACTGATCCGGAAGTGACAAAATACCACGCTTCTTGAAACAAGGAATACATTTAGAAGCATGTGTGTGAAGAGTCACAAAGAATGAAGGTCATAAGCTACTTTCTGCAAACTAGAGCAGAAGAAACTTCCCAGCATCCAATTTTGAAAAAAAGTTGAAGATGAGAGCACTGAGAGGGGCCGAGAAGACATAAACGAAACAAAGGGAAGAAAGGGTAATTTTTTATTTTCGAGTGGTGCAATTTGGAAGAGGTAAAGGTAGAAAGGCAGCGAGAAAGATAATTGCACCTGTTAATCGGCAGAATAGCACTCAACTCAGAAAACATCATGCAGTATGAATGGACTAGGTGACTAAAACAGAGAATTCAGAAGAAAACAACATTGATATTAAGAGCTTAAAGGTTTTATGCGTAACAATATAGGCCTAATGGATTCAGAAAGGGATAACTAGTTTTCGTGAGGTGATCACTTTGGATTCGAGAACAAACGAACAAATGGAAAAAATTTTTATTGACAAGCAAACATGGTCATTCTGCCATTGAATGAATCAATTTTTCTGACGCTGAAAATGTCTGATAGGTCGTGTGAAGACTTACAGGAAATCGGAATTCTATTCACAGCTTTCTCTAAATCTGTTGACTTCAGAAGCAAAAGAGAAAAAAGCAAAAACAACCTTTGTTGAGTGCCAATATTTCTTTTTTCAGAAAAGGATGTTTGCGTTAATAGAAAATATGATTCAAACGACTTTTCCCGAGAGAAAAAATGTTAGACTATAAAAACAGGTTTGTTATAAAAATAATTGGAAAACTTCAAGGGACTTTGTAAAAATGAAACTACAGAATATTCGTCATCCATTATCACCTGTACCTCTTTCGAATTGTTTCAAAAACGATTGAGAAAAGAAACAAACCGGAAGCATTCAAAAACGAAAAAGCCACTTCTTATGAGTTCACTAGTTTCTTTTCGTTTTATTTTTCTCCCTTGTGCAAAAGTTGTATGTCACTTGTTTATGACTGAGAGAATCGAGTTGTGAATCTTGGAGCGAGGACCCTACCCCAAGGGTTGGGTCAAGTAGTATGAAAAGATTAAACATGCAAAATAGAAACAAACTTCACATTTTCATGCATTTCCCTCTTCTTCCTTGTTTGTTCTGTCCTGGAGCGGAGAACACTTTTGAACAAAAGTCAATTTGGAAAAAAATCAAAAGTGGAACCAAGAAAGTTTCGCAAACTAGATAGAATCTTTACTGGCAGAAAGAATTCCAACTTGAAGGATAAGCATATGCAGATTGGGAAGAAAGGGTAGGAAGTGCAGAGGTCAGCTCGAATGAACTTTTGTTTTTTGAAAACAAAACCTTGGAAGGTTTATACGGTTCAGTGTTTGTTAGTACTTGTATATTCACTCCAAATTCGAAAAGGCGAAGTAATGAAAAAACGAAGGAAGGCTTATGAAAGAATTTGAAAATTGATTCGTTTTTGAAGACAGTTGTTATTTGATGAATAAAATTCTATCCACTCTTGAAACAGCGAATATTTGAAGCTAGTAGACGAGTGAACCCAAAAAACAAACGGCCTTTTGTCTGAAGAGAAGAAAAATATTGTTCACATTGACATTGACACTACTGGAGATTCTAGTGGAGGGGGAGAAGACAGAGTAGAGAAAACGACGAGTTTCCTTGTTGCATAAAGAACGCATGAGAAGGCCAAAGGATAGGCACAAGCAAATACCGAGAAAACTGAAATATGAAGGACAAGATAAAGTATGGGACGACCATACGCAAATACACTCCATATTCACTATCACCTTGATTAATAGAACACCGGAAGTGGTTGAAATTGAAAAGATTCTCACATTCTCCAAGAACAGTAAAAATAAAACGATTTAGACGGAAATCATGGAAGAATGCATTCTTCCATATAGAATGCGTTTTACTGGTCACCATGAGGTTTTGATCAACCAACTGATCACTGAACATATCAAGTTGCAGTACCCAACAGGTGTCGACAGTGATGTGCAGTGAGACAATGAGAAAAAAAAGTTGAAAGACAGAATGATCTGATCTTTCAGTACTTCTTAGCCGTAGAATTTTCACCCACCATCAAATGTCCTTCCATCAATTGCAAAAAAGCATTTCGTGGCATCGTCGATATCATAAAATCTGATGTAGGTCAATGCAGTTCTAGGGTCTGGGTACATGTGATCCCAGGGAAATGGTGGGAGTGGATCGTCAGGAAGCAATATCACTTCAATACCAAGCATGACACGTTGTATAATTTGCGCCAGATTGTAATCTTGAAATGGGCCCATGAGTCCACTGATTTTGAGACATTTTGTAGGAGCCACAAAATTTTCGATCAGCTCGACTTCGTCATCGCCTGAAAAGAGAACTCCAATCAAATATCTCTAGTTGTATAGTGGTGTCAAAAACTATATATTTAACTTACGTGGTCCCCACCCATCAGCAGTAGCCGGCTCTATATCTCGGATGTAGATTGTGTCGTCTGGCTCATCGTCCACAAAAGACCAAATCATTTCATAATGTTCTCGATATTCTTTGTAGCGGGAATGGGCGAAAACTGGAAACAAATCGTCACCTCTCGAAAAACTACTGTGTTTTGCACTTTTTAGAGTCCTTGCATAAACCTACTTGAAAATACGAAGGCCGTAGTAGCAGAGGGAAGCCAGAATTCTGAGCACACGAAGGTAATCCAACTCCAGAAGAACATGAGAGTAGCAATGACAAACCAAAATAGAAGGTTGCAAATTTGAAAAAGAGGTGTATATAAATATATTAGTTGGGTAGTAAGGTAGAACCCCCAGAGCATCCATGCGTTGTAAATGGCGTAACCGCCATCAAAATCGCTGTAATTTTTTTCTCAGTGGAGTATGCGATATTTCCTCACTCTGTGTACCAAATGATGAAAATCCACAGCTTACGCCGCACAGTAGCTGGTAGATTGATTAATAAGTGCTTTATTATCTGCAATTTTCTCAATTAGCAACGATTTGAATTCAAACTGATCACATGTTGTGAAAAGATAATTATGTCCGTTTTTTTTAATTTTTGTTGTAGGAGTTCGTTCGAAGTGAGTCCAAGAGAAAAAAGACTCAAAATGCTTTTCTTATGGAAACATTGATGTCTTCATCTTTCCTTTTTCTCCCGGGAAGCTTACTATTATCCACCGAACAGCCAAGTCGTAGTATAGCCTGACATCTGGGTGCATCCTGAAAGCGAAAAACTACGATTTGCAGAAGAAAACCTACATAGTGTAGTTGACGGCAACACTGCTTGCTGACAGACATCAGCATAAACTTCTCGTCTTTTGAGGACACACATTTTCCAATAATAAAGTAACAATTTGTTACTAACGATTAGCAGTTAGAATAAGTTGATTAATAAAATAAATACAAAAATGGTGTCAAAAGGAAACTTATGCGAAAAGTTCATGACGTTTTGACGAGACAAAATGCGTAATCGAGGGGCGCAGACAGAAAAGATAAGAACGTCGATCCATTCGGAACAATCGCGAGTTGTTTAACACAATCTTAGCGCCTCGAGTAATATATTCGCGGAGAGATTACTGTATTTATATACAGAATGAAGTGTAAGTCTAATTACGAAAAGTCGAATTCTAATTAAATACTATAGTGTTTTTTCGTGCAAATCAAATCACTGAGTCTATCCACTTGCACGTACTATTTGCTATTCGAATACTTTCAATGTCTACTAAATAACCACATTTTATGTGCAAGATTCAATATACCTTGTGATTTTCGAGATGCGATTCAGAAACAAACTTATCAGCCATTATTTAGTTTCATCAAAAAGGGACGCGTGCAGTGAATATTCGATTCACGTGAATCGAGAGAATCCGCAGTCAGTGTCTCGGCAGAGTGTGTACATATTAAGAAAACGAAGAAAAGTTACATAAAAAATTTATTTCATTCTAAGGCCAAATTCCAAATACAGTGAATCACCCTTTCGTAGTAATTACTTATAGTGAAGTTCCTTACAAAATACTTCGACCTAAAAAATGTGAACACTCTCAACTCATAAAGTTGATGAAACTGACATTTCCACTACCACGAGCAAAGTTGCCATCTGTCTCCCGCCACAAAAAGTTAGGAACCTCGAATGGAACTAACTTCTCCTTTTTCTGGTTTCGCTTCATGCAAGTAAAGGTGTCTGTACGAGTATCATATGTTCCAATGCATTTGATATCATTAGTCGATCTGAATAGTGCGTATACTATATAAAATGGTTGGGCTCATGATTTCTTAATTCCGATTTTGTGAACATTTCACTCTTACTTTTTGTACGTCATAAGGACACGGTGACCATATCGAAAAACTAGCTTTTCGTCTCCGAGTTTACTTTCCTCGAACCCGCTCATCCTGTTCAAACAAACTTTATTCAAGTCAGGATTTATTCCGTCATTCGATTGGAAAGCTGTTTTTTGGAGCCTCAAAATGAAACAATTAAGAGAATGGGATTGGGAGTTCATGAAACACTCACTTCACCATGTCTTGATGAACCAAAAAGTATGAATCTGCACAGAGGTGGTGAACATTAGCGGCCATGAACGGTTTGCATCCTCTATCGTTATTCTCAAAGACTGAATTCGGCCACTCGTCCATATCTCCACCAAATGTGAATTGATCTTCGATCAGAGCCACGTAGAGCTGTCCGAACATGGGAGTACTCCCGGAGCCACTCGCTTTACTATCCAATTCATGATATATCGCATGGTAAGCTTTTTCCGCACTAGGAAGTACGTGCTGAAACATTTTGGAGGTGCTAGAATGAAGCTCGATCATCACTGGTTTCTCACTGGTTTCTTCAAAAACTCCTCTTTCGTAGTTTGTGCTATGATCGACGTAGCGAAAAACAAAAAGGATAGTAGGACCGTCTTCGCAACGATCATGATAAGCGACTTATCCTCCAGAGAGACGGAACGACAAACTGATCGTGTATTTAAATATGATTAATTTGACCGAGGTTGGCATCGGTTGTCACGGGAAAGTATCTGTAGTTCAATAGGAAGAGGTCACGTGTTAATGTTCGAAAGTTCTTAGGTTTTTTTTTTCAATTTTATTTTATGATTTCGCGATTTAAAATATTCCCATTTAATGTGCACGTTTTTTTGAAGCAGATGAGAAATTTATTTTATTTTGCATTGTAAACATAGTTTATTGACTTTTTCGGAGTTATATTCTTTATACACATGGAAGTTACAATTTTGACCAGATAAAGAGAGGAAAACATTTTTTGACGAGAGTTTGAGGGCAAGTTTTGAATAAAGACATAGATAAGATAACATGAGGAGGAGGCAAGGATTACACAGAAAGAACAAGATGTGAGGGGATAAATAGAGATCATTTCGGCAGATTTTCAGATGAACGTATTCATGGAGACTTATGGAAATTAAGCAAGTAACGTACTTTTTATTGTTGACCGGATGCAGGTTTGAAAGACGGAAACGGGGAGGTGAAACAGCTCGTAGGGAGAAAAAATTAGTGCCGTGCAGACCAGTTAATTAAAAAAAGTTCGAATAGGTGTAGAGATCATTCTGAACTTCAGACACGTTTTGACCTTTTCAGTTATCAACAAAAACGGTTATTCGAATTTGATATTCAATCATGCCTGACTCAAAATAATCTAAGAAATAACAACGCATTCACATACATCGGCAAGAGAAACACATGTTTTAGGATAAAGGCGTAAAATCTCAAACAAGTGATTGAACGGGCACTACTGTAGGCCCGTTTGGAGGCATGAGAAACTGTTGGGTAGACGAGGGAGGCGGACAAATTGGTCCTGCTGAGTGCCCTGGAATATTCAGTCCAGCAGCCAGAGAAGATAACAAGTTATGGTTGAGGAGGTAGTTGATATCAGTAGTATGTAATTGCTGGATCAGAAGTTGAGTAGAAAGAATGCTTGAAGACAAAGAGCCAAGAGAGCCCGTATTTGAGAGTATTGAAGCGGTAGGAGATTCTGGAATCTTTTTTGGCGGCGCATGGAATGCAGAGACCGCCTCGGGTGGTTGAATTGTTGGCGGTTTTGAAGCAGTGAGAGGTCCGAAATCCGCTGGGTTATGTAGCTGAAACATTACTGTCATATAATTTCAACGAGATTCACAAAAAAATTAGTGCGCACCATCTAAACTATTATTAAAATTGTTATTAAAATAACATTTACTTCGATTGGAGTGAATGGAGCATGTGCATTCAAAGTCGAGAACACATTATGTGAAGTTGTAAGAGGCGGCAGTCCAAAACTCAAAGATGACGTTGTCAGTGAAGTATTATTCAGCATACTTCCCAGAGAAGAAGATGAAGCTGTAAATGCCAATAGTCAAGTCAGCCCCATTAATTTTATTCCTTACGCTGTTGAGCATAGATGTTCAGAGGCGGTGGTATCTGTTGCTGGCCTGGTGTCAATGTAAGTGGTGGATTCGGCAGTGGGCATATTTTCATTTCCGTGTCAGATTCAGAATCACTATTTTGATTTTGATTCTGGATAGTCATTTTCATACGCATCAAGTTTCTGTATGCTTCGCACTGATCTACGTGAATTTGTAGGCTTATTCGTTGAACACATGACTTGCCACACCCTTCACAGTGGTGACTGAAATTATCGGAATGCATATTATCATGAGCATTATTGTAATGAAAGATAAATCTAATAACTCACGGAAATTGGGTAACATTATCAACACTACTGATAGTCATTTGATCGAGTTTGCAACGGTTTTTGTATATTTCACATTGATCCTGATGTATGCTCAAGTTTGTTTTCTGGTTGTATGGCTTGCCACATCCACTGCAGGAGAAACTGAAATTAAAATTGCCATCACTACTGACAAGCTAAATCATGAAGTTTGACTTACGATGGTTTTTCTCCTCCAGTGTGTTTGCTCATATGCAAATACAGACTTCTGGCAAACGGATAACGTTTATGACAAATGGTACATTCATAGTTGCCCGTTTCTTCTCCTGGTGAAACGTTTGGCAGAGACAAATCCGTTGTAGAATCTGGATTCATTGAGTTTTTGCTCGTAATATGAGTAGCCTCATGAGCAGTCAGCTGTGACTTCTGAATAAACGTTCTCGGACAAAAATGGCAAGAATAAGGCCGTTCTCCAGTGTGAGTCCTCTCGTGAGATTGGAGGTTGCCTTGGCTGGCAAACGCTTTCGGGCAGTACTGACAACGATACGGACGCTCTCCAGTATGAGTCCGAATGTGAACCTAAGATGTATATTCTAAACACGATAAAAAGAGCTCAGAGTGATACCTGAAGACTTCCTGCATAAGTGAATCCTTTTTTACAATAAACACAAACGTGCTTCCTCTCATTCTGCTCATGTACTTGTTTCACATGTAATTTGAGGTAGTTTTTCAACGCAAATGTTTTCGGGCAGAATTCGCACTAAAAAAGGGATTATTCAGGTTATTTTTCTGAAAGAGTTCTATAAAAGAAGGAAAAAACTAAATTCTGCTAAATTTCCACAACGTTTTCCCCAACATACCCGGAAGGTCTTTTCGCCATGCGTCTTTTTGTGTGTATAAAGTGCTGATGGTGATGAGAGCAATTTTGAACATTTCGGACATTTATAATTCCGTATTCCTAGATGAGCACTCTTCTCATGAACAGTTTTAGTTCCATATTGTGCAAACGTTTTTGGACAATACCGGCATTTATATCTGTAAAATGAAATCTTCAGATTAGTAACAGTTTATCTATATCCTTACGGTCTTTCCCCCGTGTGTGTTCTCTCGTGTACCTGAAGTGTTGCCTTCTGTGCAAACTTTTTGTCACAAAAGTGACATTTATAGGGTTTTTCACCCGTATGGGATCTCTTGTGTGATTCCAAGATTGAAAAATATGAAAATCCTTTTCCACAAATTGTACAAATATGCCTTTTTTCCGGAGGATGCGTAGTTCCCTGACTTGGTGACGAATCAGATGATCCCTGGCTAGGTGAAGATCCATTGGAAGGACTTTCCACTTGAAGAGAAGGTGAATGACTAGAATTGGATCCAGATGTCGAACCATGAGGAGAACCAGAAACTAGTGAACTTGAACTGTCGCTGTTTTCGAGTTCCTCGGAATCTTCTTCTTCCTCTAACTCTTCTTCTTCTTCATCAAAATCCTCTTCAATCATTAACTCTTCTTCTTCTTCAAATTCTTCTTCATCTTCTTCTTCTTCTTCTTCTTCTCTCATTTGGACATCTGCAGTGGTTGATTCGTAATCCAGCGTCATTGGAGTCTGAAAGTTTCGAATTAAATAACTTCGTATTCGATAGAGTTTTATAACCAAATGTAAAAAGATAGGAAATCATATTAAACAGTGACAACTGGTTACCGTAATATCTATTCAAATAATTAGGAAGATCGGTTTTCAGAATAAACTATTCGACTTCTAGTCCACGTCAACTTTCAATGATCTAGTAAGTTAAAAATGATGCACGGACTATGAATCAGTACAATTCTGTTCAAATGCAAGTTCAAATAAGAGAAGCTTCAAACGTAGATGTGAATCTGGATTACATATGTCTCGAACTCGTTTAGTACGTGAAAGATACGCTATGATGATGGTGTTCTATTCAGTCTCTTCCTATTCTTACTGCTTCTCTAGAACGCCCCTCCCGATGACCTATCAGACCTAGCGTTCTTATGGTCAGCTGAGAGACGGCGACAGCCGCGGTGCCAGTCTCTGTGATGATGCTCTCCGTTTGTGATGGCTCGGTGTTAAAAAACAGAAAAGCAGAGTCAGCTGTGTTTGTGGAAACCTGAATGCTAGTGTGTTTGTTTGTGTTTATGGTAGGCTCCCCCTTCTGATGATGATGCGGCAAGAAGGAGGTAGGCACTGCCATCCGCCTCGTGTTCCCAGGACTGGTCACTCCTCGCTTCCCCTCCCCTTTCCCCTTTTCTCTCCGACGCCATCCCAAACAACATATACTGAAAAACGTTTCTGCGTCTCTGTTCGACTACTCGTACCAGGGTGGTGCTGGGACAGCGCCATGGAAGAGAAGTAGAATGAAGGAGCAGAAAAAAGAAGACCACCACGGAAAACAAACACCGCGGCTGGCACTGGGAATATTCTTCTAACTCTCTATTTCTCGTTACTTGTTTCGGCGTCGTCAGGATGTTCCGCGTTCGAGAAATTCAAAACAGAAAAAAAATACACGAGACATAGGAGCACGTAATTGTTTTTTCATCCGTGCCGTGTTTTCGCTTACCGCGCGGTGCGTTCAAATAGGAATTCGACATAGTCAAATCGATTCTTTAGAGGAAAGACAAAACTAATTTTTAGAAGTTGCTACGCCTATTAATTACCATGTTTCTTTGGTCTAAGAAACTGGAAAACTCTAATTCTCGATTTTCAGAATAGAGATTAATACAAAATTACTACATACATTCAACACGAATATATATATATATATATATATATATAATCTGTTATCACTACCGAATAGCATACACTCTTCTCGTCATATTTCCTACCGCGTGATTCGACTTTTCCGCTCCCCTCGTCCGCATCATTGCCGCACACCTTCGCTCACGCCAGCAGGCGACTGGCACGGAGCTATGTTTATGTGCCGACCGGTGACATGCGCCCCCTTTTTTACCACCCGATAATAATAGTTGAGAGAGAGAGAGAGATGAAACGAGGAGACACTTTTTGGAATAGGAAAAAATATTTAAAGTAGAACAGATAACGAGTAGAGAGGTAGAAGAGACAGAACAAACAATCAGAATGTAACCAGAAAAGTTTTTGAAAGATGATGTCCATTCGGAATAAAAAGCGGATAATTCTATTGTCTTCTCAAGATGTTCAGTTTGAACAGATTATCTACTCTTATAAAGAAAAATATTTGTATATGACATGAAGAATATTGTTCGGATGGAAGAAGTTTGAAGTAAATGGGAAGGAAGTGAAGTTAGAGGTTCAACAAGGAAGTGCTGAATCAAACTCGGAGACACTATAAAGAGTAGAGATTCAATCCTACCGTATCTGAGAAATATCAGAGTAAGAAAAGTAAAAAGTTATCATAATCCAGGAGCGATTGTCACCTTTTCAGTACCGATGTAATTCAAAAAATGATGAGAAGAAACAATGAAGAACAGCTACCACTTACTATCCAAATAAAACAATGGAAAAGAACCAAATAACAACGAAAGGGAAGGAAACTAGTATCCGTCCTCCCTTCAACAGGTATACCAACTGACCAGGTCATTGTTTCAGAGAAAACAAAAAGGGAACTGGTCTTGATGGGCCCATTTCCCCACATGATTTTTTTTCTAGAAGGAGCCAAGCGGCAATATGACGCGTGTGCGGAGAGGGCGCGGAAGAGAGGCGGCAAGTGTCTACATCTCTTCGTCTCATATGCTATTTTCAGGCGCCCCTACCCTGGTACATTGGCTGGCACGTCGCGCCCAGGGCCTTAGAGACGCAGATGGGAGGCGTGAGAAAAAAGAGAGTGACCAGAGCAATTTGAAAAGGGGCAATAAACCAAACAACAAAAAAGCTATGAAATTCGACTGCGGAAAAGAAGATGATGAAACTGACGGACAGGGTTTTGGGACTGCATGAGAACCAAACATGGAAAAGAGTCGAATGGGACCCAGCAAGCAACAAGGGAAAGTAGGTGTTTCGAGAATAGACGAAAAGAAGGAATGGATACTTTCTAGACAATATTTGGTATATGAAGATTCTCAATAAACGACTCCAGACTCAGAAGCATCGAGCTCATGTTTGTGGACCACTATTGTTCAGAAAACATTTGAATAGTCTATGAGCTGCGACTAGACCAGAACAAAACTGTGCGCTTTCGTACTTCCATGTTCTTTTTTTTCGAAAACTTTTAAACTTTATATTCCTATGAATCACATATGTTTCGTATTTCTACCTGTGCAAAAGAAAGAGACACACACGCACACAAACGGTGCTGGGTCACCACCTGGAGCCACCCTTTCCGCATGCTCCTCACTCTTTCCTTCTTTTTTCTCTTATTTTTTTCGTCGTATGACGGCGCCAAGCGGTCGAGCTGCGGAATGAAAACTTGGGAAAAGAAAAATGAAAATGCTGGATAACAAAGAGGGAAAAGAGGACCATGTTTAATTGGCTTTCACTTTTTCCTACCGAGGAAGGAAGAACGAGAGTGTTCAGGAAGGTCAAAAAGATGAGAAATATGATTGATAATGGACGGAATCTCGAGAATTAGAAGACTTGGGAAAAGACGAAAACAGATGATTTCGAACATAATAAAAATAAATATTATGTTTTCGCCGTGGGCGCTTCTCTAACTATTGAGATTAAATTCTTAATATTTCAGATTTAGTTGTCGACCCACTTATGTAAAAGCTTGAGTCAATTATTGAATTGATCTCCCCAATTCCTGTTACATAACTTTACGAATTCTCGCAGTCGAAGTCACCATCATTGACACCATGTTTGATTTAATTAAGCTCCTTTTAGAACCACCGTTCTTCTTGTTGACCAACTATACCATAAAAGAACCATGGTTCTATTTTTTGCGCTCTGCTCTCTCCTTATTAAGAATCGGAGGGATTGTGTGCCTACGGCTACTACGAGTTTTGTTGTTGTTGTTCCGCGCGTGCTTCCGCGCCACACCGCACTGCCCGGCGCCAGCACCGACTGGCACACGAACGCACGCAGTGGAGGGAGACCAGCAAACTGGCAATATGAGAATAAGAGGAGAAAAAATGAGAGAGGGAGAAATAGAAAACTAGAAAAATAGAACGAATGGGGTGAACTGGAACCTTGGTTCAGGGACCAAAATAGGTGAGAGTCGAGAGCCAAGGATGAGGTGATCCATTATAAAAAGGACTAAGATTGCAAAACCACAATGATAAAACTACCTTATTGAATTAATTGAATGTTTCTGATTTACGAAAAAAGCTCACTTTTAGAATTAGGCTTCTCAAAGAAAAGAAAAACGAATGAGTTACCGAAATTACTTTCATTCCACATAAGATAATCCAGAATTGTAACTCTATGTTTCATCTCTCAAGTAAGTAGAAAAGATGAACTGAATAAAAATCATCCAGAAATGGACAATTTTTAGGACAAAAACTAAAAGTGCTATCTACTTTATGAACATGAGTAGTTGATCCTACATTCTAGAAGCGATGATCCAGGTTAATAAAAAAGCTCTTCTTATGTTTCTAATGCTTCGTTTTTCTTTCATGTTGCTGCGTTTTTTGTGCCTCTATCTTCTTTTTTCCCTCTTTCGCCCCGTTTTCCTCAACTGAATGGTACCGACTGATACGCTCCGTGAGGCTCCTTCTCTGCTTTTGACCACCCAGTTGTTGGTCAGTTTTTCCAGAAAAAATCAGAGAACTTTTGAAAATAAGAGACAGCCGCAAAGGCTGACAAAAAGAGAGTAGTGGGATCGACGAAGAGACCGGCAGAGAACACGACTTTTTTTCGATGCTATGTTTTTGCCTTTGTGCTCTCACTCTCTTTTTCTCTTCGCGTCGCCGTGCCTGGTGCTGGTCGGTGCCTCCTGCGGGAGTTGAAGAGAAATAGAAGGTCATCAGAGTTCTAAATATAGTTACCAGTCACGTTATAATTCATCCAGTGTTTTGCAATTTTTTTCTTTCGCGGAGTTCATGCTGTTAGAACAACAGAACTACCACACTAGTCAGAAAGTGTTTTAAAAATATAATAGAGCTGTTCGTGGAAAGATATCCAGACTTACACACCAACAAAACAAAACATAATTGAAATTTCTCGATTGTTTCAGAGACCCTTAAAACCAGTTTGTATTCCCTTCTCCCCTCATCACATCTTTGAGGGTGAACAAGGTACACAAACTATCAAGAAACAGCATCTGTTGTTTCAGAAATGCCTGGTTTCCTTCTTCTTGAAACTATCAAAAAGAATACAAAAGAAATGAAAATGAGAGTGTTATTTCAGTGGTGGAAAATGCCACATCAACACAACAGAATGGAACAATCGGAATTTTCAATGAAGGAAATGGAAATTAAGTTTTTCATTTTCTTTAAACGGGTGAATTAAAAATGAACTCACCAATCAGATACACTAATTTGCTTCGGCTCGTTTTCTTCCTCTAGGAAAGCATTTAGGTTTATTTAAACTCTGCTGTTGCAATCTTCAAACGCCTCTTCTAGAAAAAAGATGAAAGCTCTGAAGTGAATGATGAACGAGATAGAAAACTGATTCAAATTCTCTTGTTTTCCTTTTTTAGAGCGAAAGTGTTCGCTTTTTCCCTCTCCCGGGAACGGAGGAGGACAATGTTTTGGTGGGAGGAGGACTGTCTCTTCTTATGTAAGAAGATCCAACTGGTATTTCTCCTTCTCACTTGTTGCTTCTTCTCGAGAATATCTTGCCTATTCTATCCATTCTCTCCTATTGGTTTGTCGTTGTTTTGGCTATTTTGCCTTTGAATGGAAGGAGAAACGAGAGAAAGTCGACGAGATCTTGAGTACTTCGCTTATTCAACTGGTTCAACTGAGAAAGCGATTGTATCACGATGATGTAGTCGTTGTTTCTTTTCCTTTCTGGCAACAGATAACGATCAAAGAGGTGGTTCAAATCTGGAAACCATCAATATTTTGCAGCCAGCTGGCGCCAGAGCTCTTGAAATAGCAGGAGTAAAATGAAAGTAAAATTATACTTCTTCGCATTCTGTATGACTAGAAATAATGCTCATCTTGTCGATTTTCAGATTCTGAACACAATTCAACGTTTTCTGACTATCCAAATCCGTTGATCCGTGAATGAACCGGTCACTCACTTTCACCTTCAAAAAAAAACTTTCTCCTCCACCCTCATAAGTTTTCTCGCTACTATTACCAAAAAGTAACCGGTAGCCTTGTTTTTCTTACAAATCCACCTTATATGGCTAACATTAGCCATTGTTGAAGCTTTCACTTATTTGTATGAATGCTTTGGATTTTTAGGAAATACATTACCAAAGATAAAGAGGGAGAGCAAATGAGTGAACGTTACAAATGAACACGGTGGGAGAATTTCTGTAAAAGAAGCGTTTCATCAGAGACTACTATAGTAGCTACTAGACAATTAGAAGATTGATTAGAAGCTATGAGCAATTTCATATTTCTGGTTTATGAACTGTCAAGTTATGTTTGAGATCTATTCAAAAGATTTGGTTTGGACCAACACCGAACTTTTTCGGCTCATTTTTTGTTTCCCCACATATTCAATTACATGTACTTGGCAAAGTCGGGAATAATTCTTGGGACATCTCGAATATTCTCCATCGTAATCGGAGAGTTCTCATTGTATCTCTAACTTTAGCTTGTTCTGTTCGCCAACTAAACTGTGATTCGAGGAATCTTCCATCGAACGTTCTCCTTTTAGACCTTTCGTCTATTTTACATGACCTAGCTGGTCAATTTTCAGTCGATGTCAAGACGTACGTTGGTGGTAATTCAGAAGAACAGGAATAAAAATCGGATTGATTGATGTTTTCGATTCGGTAAGCTTTATTATATTTCCAGGATAAATAAGGAGAACGAATTTACATGAAGATTGAAACTGTACCCGATAGAAGAAGATGTGTTTGATGTAAAGTACAAATAGAGGCATGGGAGCATACTTAAGAAAGAAAATCGGCAAAAGTCGGGTAACGTGCCACAATCATATCGCTGACTTTATTCACTTGTTCTAGTGTTGTAAGAATTTGTGAATCCCACATTCTCATTGGATTGGTGTCTTCGAAATGGAGAACACCATTTGTCTGGTCGATGTAGCCATGAAGACGTTCCGATGAGATCATCTCACCTGCCATTGATTCAGCCTGAATATTTTGAATATATTTCTTACAAAAACACAAATTCTTGTCTTTTAATTTTACAACATGAAATAAATCCAGAGAATGTGTTTGGGCACACGTAATTATTAATACGCAACATAATACGCAACACGTGAGCATTTCTGGGTTCTAACTGAAAGTTTTTAAAAAATATAATATATACATAAATCTCACCGCAGATGTCTCGACCCCTAAAAGCATTCCTAGGGTCTTGAAAGTGATGTTAATATGCAACTGGCTAATAGCAGTGATGTTGTGCTCTTGAATGACTCCCTTCAGTATGGACTCGCCATGCTCATCGGCTCGTTGATGTGGTTGCAACTGTTGCTCGAACTCTTCTAATTCATCCTTATGAATAACTTTCGTCAGGTACATTTTTGCAATTATTTCAAAAGATGGGCACTTTGGAGCACGCTCATCTTTGAAAATAATAGTTAAGAGGCGTGATCTTTGAGGACCGGGCTTTGCGAGTAGCACACACACTATCGCTTTTCCAAGTGCTGTAAGACGGTCCGATAAAGGAAGCTGCTCGGTGACTGATAGTTCATAATAGCGCTGGGCAGCTTCAACAAATCTACGCTTCGCATCGCAAACTCGGGCTTGCAGAGCTTTGTGCTCTATTTGAATCTCGGGGTTAGAAGCTACTTCAACCATCAGAAGACTAGTCCGATTCACATATTGTTCGGCTTCATCGATCTCACCACAGTCCAGGAGCAGCTTCGTGATTCTGATGCAGAGGAGCGCTTTTGCCCCTTCTTTTGTCGCCTGTGGCCCGTTGAACTTCGGACTTGTGTCAGAATTAATAGCTATGAGTGCTTGAGCAGCATCTTTAATTCTTCCTTCTTTTTCGTAAAGACTAGCAAGCATCAGGCGAAGAATGCATACCTGAAAATGGAAATTCAAAACGAATTTCAGTTTAATTTTTGAATTGAAAAACGCAAAATATCTGTTGGAAAAGCAGAAACGGCTGATAAATAGTTGTTGCGTTTCCTAAAAGCTCTACCTGGTCTTCATAAGAGATAGTCCGCGTCTTGATTATCGAAAGTATGCCCTCCGAGATCGCTTTTATACATTCTGACTCTAGATTTTGGTTATCTAAACGCTCAGTGATAAGTGAAACGAACTGACGAGATACCACCATACTTCCAGTTTCCAAAGCTATTACTGAAAAAATACATGAAAAGTTTAAAATGGGTACTTCAATTTCTTGCCTGTGTCAATGATTTTGATGATTTCATTTGTATCTACTCTTCCGGCAGCATTCTCTGGTAGATACTTGTTACAGAGCTTGGCTAGCGCCTCGAACTGGGCCTTGTGATCTGTGTCGAGGGCGAAAATTTCGGCCACTTCAGATGAGCGCTCAATCTCGGACATCTAGAAAAAATGAATTTCGAAATTGGAAATATAGAGATGAAAAAGATAGATTCTAGAAATTCAACTAGTCTCTGCGCGCTGTAACCTTTGAGGAAGTTATCAGTTTTCATTGGAAAAAGAACTACATGGAGCAATAAAAATGTAAGGGGCTCAAATTGAAAACAAAAACAATCAGAAATCGTCGAAGATCATAAACTGGTTTCAAAAAAAAGTAATAAGAACGAGATAGAGAGAATCATAAGCACACTCGAGCACACTTTTTGATAAAAGCCAATGGGATAGGAACATAAAGCAGAACGAATTTTTAAAAAATAAAGAAGAAAATACTGAATTATGCCATTCCTTCGTCATCCTCATCTTGCGGCTTTGGACCTCTTGGCTTTGGGCCACCGGTTGCCTGTTTAGACATGATGATCTGATCTACTTTCAGAATAGTGGCGGCTGCGTCCGTGGCGAGCTTGATAGCGAGTCTTTTCCCAGCGTACAGATCGAAAATGTTGTGAGCAACGGCATCCATCACTTCTGGAAAGTGAAACAATAATTATGGTACTCGAGGAATCAATACTCCAATGCCCATATACCATGTTTGCTAAATCAGTTAGTTTATTCGAACCTACCACGTTTCCAGATATCAATTCCAGCGGTTTTTTTTCCAGCAACATGCTCAGCATACAATTTGGTCAATGTTTCGGTGGTTGGCATTCCAGCGTTTTCAGCGATGGCCTTCGGAAGGGTTTCCAAAGCATGAGCGAATTTTTTGATAGCATATTGTTCAAGTCCTGGTGTCTTAGCTCCGAAAGATTCAATTTCTTTGGCCAGCTCAATTTCCACAGCTCCAGCGCCAGCAAGCAACTTTCCGTCTTTAGTAAGAGCTTTGTAAGTGTTAACTGCGTCATCGACAGCTCGTTCCACATCATCAATTCTGGATTGCGACGATCCTCTGATAATGATTGTTGCAACTTTTCCAGTTTCAGAATTTTTGTCGAAAACAACTACGTTTTCGTCTCCGATTTCTGTCACGGCAACTGAATCACAATGTCCCAAAAGATTGACAGCTGGGGCACAGATTCTAGCTTGTGGTTGAGCACCAACGGTTCTGCAGAGACGACGAAGATCAAACTTGGATGTGAGACGGACAGCCATGATCTTGTACTTATTGAGGAAATGAAGATATAAGTCTCCGAACTTTCCAGCGGCTACAACAACTTTAACTCCATTATCAGCAATCGCTTTAACCTGCTCTTCAACTTCAGACTCCTCCCCTTTCGAAAAATTGACCAATTCATCCGCGTTCTCGATGAGTACTGTTCCCTTTGTCTCCGTTTGAGTTAAATCGAATGGGCAAGTGTAAACCGCAATTCTGGCATCTTGAGCCGATCGAATCTCTCCTTCGGCTCCGCGCTTGAACACCATCCCATTCATAACTTTTGAGGTGTGCACTCCTGATCCGATTATTTTGCAGATGCGAATGTTATCAACATTGAAGTTGAAACTGTTAGCAGGGCAGGTTGTAACACAAGCTTTTGCGACAAGGTCTGCGATAACGTCCTCATTATCGTACTGTTTTGAGGTGATAGCGGAACGTAGATATTGACGAACTTCGTCTATGTTCTTCATATCTGTGGCCTCTTTCACAACTAGAGTTGGAAGAATTTCGAGAGCCTTTTCGGCGGCCTGCTCGTAACCAGCAGCAACTTCCTGTGGAGTCATTCCCTGAAAAACTCTGTGAGACGTGTTCGAAGTTGTTTCGAGATTTACCATGTTGATCAAATTAGAAGCGTGCTCTAGAAGAGCAGCAGCAAGAATGACAACGGTGTTTGTATTGTCTCCGATCTAGAAAAAACGAGGTTCTACATATTATCCCTTCTGCACTAACCTGCTTCTCCTGCATTTCAGTGGCCATAATTATAATTCGGGCCGCTGGGTGCTGAATCTCCAACTCCTTGAGAATTGTCGCAGCGTCGTTTGTGACGAAGAGCTTTTCGATGTGGTTGATGACCATTTTATTCATTCCTGTAATTCACTATTTAGTTGAAGCTAACAAAAAATTATAACCATTTGGACCGTAAGCTGAACGGATTTGCGACGCAAGTTCGGTGCATGCTTCAATGTTCCTTTGTACAGCTTCGTCAGTTCCTTTGAAGTGCTGCAAATCACCGGTTAATTAGCCAAACAAACTTCTACAGGAAACAAACCTGAGCGCCTTCTTTCATGAACCGGTTGTAACCGGACTTTGGAATTTTCATAGCCATGCTTTACCTGGAAGTACACTTATTTGATATACACTTAAACACTTTCGTGAGATTTTCTGCAGTCAGTTTTAGTAAATCCTATTTTTGAACAGCATGATTAGGACTAATATTGAAACAGTAGAAATATTTGAAGCGTTAATCATGAAACACTTTGAAAAGTCAAGAATCATCGAATGAAATTAAATGAGAACGCAAGAAAACGATCTGCATATTTGAAATACGGAAAATTCCCGACCGATAAAATTTTGGCGGGTCCCACCACGATTTGCCGGCGAACGCGTTATCTGACACGGCTAGTACCATTGCGCGTCAGGTCTACTGCATTTGCGGATTTTTGAGTGGATTACCTTTTTCCATATTAATTATTTATGACAAATAAATATATGTACTTGTAGACTCGCCCGAGATGTATTTCTGTCTCAAGAAAAAACTAAATATTATAATAAATCAAACGCCATTAAGACGTTTTTCAGAAAATGCCGGTCGTTGTTGTGAATGGTGACTCGGATTTTGACAGGAAGTTTGCTGCAGCCAACGGGAAAGCGGTTTTTGTAGATTTTACCGCTTCCTGGTAAGCTTTAGATACGTATTCTGAAACGGAGGTTAAAATATAGTTCTTATCAAAACAAATTTTCTTTAGATAGAATAAATTGACACATTTTTACAGGTGCGGTCCGTGTCAATATATCGCCCCCGTATTCAGTGATCTTGCCAACCAGTACAAGGGGTCCGTGTTCTTGAAAGTGGACGTTGACGAATGTCGCGGAACTGCTGCTTCTCATGGTGTGAAAGCTATGCCTACTTTCATTGCTTTTGTTGGAGGACAAAAAAAAGCTACTATTCAAGGGGCTGATGAGAGCGGACTGAGAAGTATGGTGTCCAAATATGGATCTACTAGTGCTGCATGGTCCGGAGCGGGACAGGTACATTCGCAAAAAATTCTTACAATATCTTGGAGCTTAAGAGACTCTCTGCGTCTGCAGCATCCCCACAGAGTAGTTCGACTGGCACATCTTTTACACAACCACCGCGTTCAACTGGAGCACCACGAGTGGCTGGGTCTAACCCTCTGGAATCATTTCTGAACATAATCCAATCTATTAATGAACGTGGAAATGGTTTTGGAATTCCGGACTTCAATGCAGGAGGATTTCTGATTCAACCATTCCATATTTTTCTCGGTCTTATTCTTCTCTTCCTGTTCGGTCCATTTGGGGCACTTATAGCTCTCGCAATATGTTTCTTCACACAACCACGTGGAGCTGCTCAGAACGGACGTGGAGCTCCAGGAGGTGGTGCTGGACCTTCCAACCGCCCACCTCAAGCTCAAGGACAAAGACCTTTCGGTGGCTCCGGGCAACGACTTGGAGGTAACTAAATTAAAACGACAGAAGCTCAACTTGCCATACAAGAAAGTGACGATCTTATTTTGGACCAGTTAAACTACCTGATTGAAGTTCAACAAAATATTGTCGCCACTTTAAATGTCTATTTCTGTGATGAGTTTTGTCCGTCCCCTCGTTGCTACTGATCATTATTTGCACATGTTTCTTCATTTTCTGTACCTTTCCCTTGCGTATTTCTTTTTTAAATTGCCGTTATTTTTTAAAATTACCGTTATAAGAATCGTGTTTTTTGAAATAAAATTTTATAAAGATAAAATTCGGACATTCGGACATTCGCTTTGATGAGGCTAACTTCCAGTTCTACCTATTTGAAATTATGATTCTATTTCTTGAATAACTACTTTTTTACAGTAACCATGTTAGGCAGATTCGCTCCAAGGTACATAACATGCTCAATTGCTTCCACGTCGTTCCTGCTGCCGTCATCAAGTATAAAGGTTGGGAATAAAAATCATTTGTCATCAAAAAGCACAAGTTATACAATTATCCGTTTGTTTTGTTCAAAATTACCATTCCAGCCGATATCAAATCGAAATATGAGCGCTCTTCCCCCAGCCATCGCTCCGGCCTTCCAATATGCATCTGATTGTTATATAACACAGTCGATTCAAATGGGGATGGAAGGATTACATGGCTTGGGACTTACCTGGCCCGGGGCTTTCATTTCAGCGGCAATTCTTCTGAGGATCGGCACAGCTCCGTTGCATATCTATGCAGAAAAATTATTCTCTCAGCGACTTCATGCCCAAAATTTTTTGACGCAAGGAATCTTAAAGGTGATTAATTCATTTTAAATAATAAATTCTACAATTCTTTCAGAAAGTTAGTGAGCGATACCGTGTCCAACTAGGCCCAAGTTCCGATGGTACAAAACTAGAAGTGAAATCATCCGATCCAAAGATCGCGAAAGCCACGCAAGACGCGCTCCAAGAAGTTCCAGCAATGCTAGCCGAGCATGGTCTACAAGCTGCACGAATCCAAAATCTGAAAATGTGTACTGTACCTGTGTGGATATTTTCATCGTTTGCTCTTCGAAACGTCATCAATTCTGATTTCCATCCCTCAGTGTCTGGTGCTCTCTGGATCCCGGATATGTTAACACCTGATCCATATTTTATTTTGCCAGTCGCTGTTGGAGTTTTTGGATTTCTTAATCTATATGTAAGAGCTCGTGAACAACCGATCTCTAATTTTATTTCCTTTTCAGTCACAGCGAAAAATTTACCCAGGAGTTATAAAAATGACGTGGAAACAGAAGTCCTATGATGCAGTTCTCGCCTTCTTTACTATGTTCGCTGTCACTATTATGTCTCAATTACCTGCGGTTAGTTGGAAAAATGTGTTTCAAAGCGAAATACTGCATACCCGACATTTTCAAAACTCTCGATTTCAGTGTATTCCTATGTACTGGCTAATCGTTTCAACAACCGGAATGGCACAAGCTCAGCTATTACGACACCCAAAAATTAAAGGAGTTTTCGGAATCAAGAAGCTCCCAACTGATTCGAGAACTCCACTCAGAGATCTTTTCAAAATGAGAAATGTCTGAATTATTTTTCTCTTGTTCTCTAGGATTTTAGTTATAATTTTTTTGCTTGTTATTTAGTGAAAATTAAACAATTTTTTTTTACAAAAAAGTAACGTTTGAAAAACATTTCAGACTCGAAAAACTGCTGTTGCTTCAGCTTGAAAGAAGACAAACTGGTATTATGAATATTTTTCGCAATTTACAACAATCAACCATTTTATCGCTAATAAATTGAGAAAACAACAGAAGATGGCATTAGAAACCCGTATTTCATAAATAAAAAGCCTAATTTTTGAAATCTAGATAATTAGCAATTCTCAGTCCACCATACTTTTCTATGCATGTTTCAGCTATGAAACTGTATTCGCAAGCTTTCAATTCGAATCCATTGACTTCGTATGAAAACAAACGATATCCCAAATGAGCGATTTCTCGGAGCAATTTAGCATGCTCTGGTGCCCCTCCATGGAGTTCCAAGTAGATTTGGCATACTGGATATTTCTCTAAGAATGGAATGAGACATGTTAATTCTGCTCCCTCAATGTCGATTTTCAAAATCTCTATAGTTGTTACATTGAATTCTTTGGCTAGATCTTCAATGGTGTACTTGGATTTAGAAGTATCTGTAGCTACAGAAATCAGTGCTTTTTTCGACGTTCCACGAATTTTCGCATATGTCGCACGTGTTATTGGATTTTGTTCAGCCTGAAAACACAATTTGCTATAATTAACAAAATTATTATGTTTTTAAAAATACTTTTAAAAACCCTCTGTGAAGTTTCGTTCGTTTTTCGAGTATTCTGACAAATGAAAACTTACCGCATCAAATCCATAAAGCACATTCCCGTTTTCAGTCATTTTCTGCCATTCCTCCTCGAAACCAATATAATTATTCAGTCCAAGAGAAAATAACCTGGATGCAATAGTTGACAGTCAATCTCTTTTGATTCATGAATAGCTTACACGGTATTTTTTGGCACCTTCCATGGGTTACAGACCCATTTTCCACCGTCACCAACAGTTCCTACACGAACTTTCTCTGGGCAAAACACTTCAGGTGCAAGTGCACCGTAGAGAAGATAGTATTCTTGTGGTTTGAAAATTTGAGCAAGAGTCCTTTTTCGAAGTGGTACTTGGTTAGCTGAGTACTCTCTCATCTTCTGGAAAATAATTAATAATTAGTTTCTCTCTTTTTCGTTCAAACTTCACCATAAAGTGCTCTTCGAAGCTTCCCGAATGTGATCCGACTTTAAGCTGTTTCAGTATTTCTAATTCTGCATCAAGTTTTTCTCTTATTTCCTCCATATTACTCTCGATGCTACTCGAATTGGAGTTTTGCGAGAGTAGAGATGTGTATAATTGACTGACTTGCGCGGGAATAGAATCTAAAAAATTGTATATTTAAGTCATTTGTGCTCCACTAAACAGAAAATTTTTTAGAATTCACGTACCAATATCTGGTATTTCAACATGCATGAAAACTTTTAAAAAAACTCACTGCTTCCATAATTTGTGCCACTCCACATCATGAAATTCAGAAGTGTGATGCATATGATCACTGATAGTACAATGAAGTGATTGGCCATTTTACCTGAAATAGGAATTTGTTACAAGGTCGGATATTGTAAGAAAGTAGCATAGCGACCTAGTTTTCACTTTTTTGAGCGTGGTTCTAATAATTAGAAACTGGTCGAGAATGGTAATTATACACAGATGAAAAAGATGTATCTGGGAAAACCTCTCTAAAAATACTATTCGATAAATTATGTTTAGTAGGATGAAGACAGGTGAACAAACAGAGATCAATTGTGAATAGCGGAAGATGAATTCCAATTGATATAAAGAGAACATCTATCTATGGGAATAGAAAGTTCTTATGATAGGGAAACATTTGTAAAGTTCATTTGTCAAACCGAATAAGAACAATTTTTACCTATCTATAATTTTCAACCACCTATGGTCTCCATTTCGGAGTTTGAACAAACGAGAATTTACTGATAAGATCGTCTCTTTGATGATCTTAGCACCCTGTCTGTACTATATATCTAGCCTTAAAAGTTCAAGACATGGAATACGGAAAGAGCGTTTTTTGAAAACAGTTTTTATGGGTTTACTCATTTTCATTTACAATACAACAAAAAGAATAAAAAATCTTTATCATTAACCTCTAGAATCGGCACGTCATTGTGCACATATGAAAAAGGAAAATAGTATTGTAAAGTAGGCAACGCCCTCATTCAGCATGGGAGCCGAAAATTAAAAAAAAAAGAAAAGTGATAGCACGAAAATGAAAATTTAAAAAATAACTTTTTCGAGTATTCCATTTATCGTATTTTTTTCCAATATACTACTCTAAAAGTTCAAATCGAGAAAGGAAAGAACCTTTTCAGGAAGAGTGAAAAAGAATAGGCGCTTGCTGCTGACACCTCACACGTTTGTCCATGATATTATTTGTTTGTGATGTCATCCTCTCTTCCTTTTCATATTGTTCTCTTTTTATTACGTGTCTTTCTGGTTAACATTGGCTTGTAGCAGCACATTATATGCAAAATAGGATCCAAAAGGGTTTTTATGAAACGTGTACATGTTGAACATGCAGACAATTCAATTAGAAAACGGAGATTCGAAAAGACAGCTATACTTGACCTCGTGTGAACTATCCTCCGAGCTTAATAATTTGTGAGCGTGTGTTGAGGAGTTAAAATTTTCGATATACGTTTGATATGATTTCTTACCATCAAACCCATTTAATTCATGTTTAGACTAACCAAAAGTGTTTGGGGTAACCCGTTTTATTTTTATTTTATGGTTTATATGTTTTCTGTTTTCTGATGTCTTCGTTTTTATGGTACCACTTCCCTCTTTGTTCCAATGTTCAACTTGTTAATTTCCTACAATTAATAATTTCCGAAGCAGTATACAACAAAGCGAGCGGGTATACAAAACTTTTACAGCCTTGTTCCGGTGAAATCATACAGAGAAACATTTTGGTTCGGAAATGTTTTGAACAAAAGCGAAACTGAAGCTTCAAAAGTCTCAACTATTGAAAACAGATCGTCGTTCAAAACTATCGTTAGATAATTATTTTGTAATAGTGGGCGCCGCTTCTTGGTGGAGAACCATCAAATGTATCGTCAGAATATTCTTGTCATTCAATTAGGAATGTTGATCTATTTACCTGTTTCCGATTCTTGCATGGCCACGTATCCAGTTGACAGCCCAGCTGTGTAAGTCGATATTTCCTACGACTACGAAAAAGAGCCTAACTCAAGCTCCTTTGTTTTAGAAGCGGTCCCACAACTTCAATATCGACGCTTAATACAGCAACCTCGCCTGTTCATACAATATCTAACAATGCCTTCTCAAACTCTAAGACAATGGATACTTCTAGCTTTAATACTACTTCAAACTTCAATTCTAGTTCAATTTCGAATCAGAATATGGAAATTTCATCGAATTTAAATTCAGTTTCAAACTGCTCTGATTTGGTAAATGGCGTTTGTTCAGGGTTGGGGTCTTTGAACTCCTCTTTTTCTGGCTCTATATTCATGCTCGAATCCAGACCTAACGCCGTGTTGAATTACTCTAGGTTCAATACTATCTCTAACTTGAACAAGAATGTCTCAGATATCAAGGAAGCCTCTAATCTAACGCATTCCAATCAGAACAATCTCACAAGTTCAAGCCATAGTATGTCTGGTAGTAATAACTCAAACAGCAACAATAACGTTGTTAATAATTATATAAGTGTATACGGGAATAATGGAAGTAGTGGTGGAAATGGCGAGGAAACAGGAGGCGGAGGAGGCAATGGCAACGGTGGTGGTGGTAACGGTGGAAATGGAGACGGAGGAGGTGGAGGCGTAGAATACGATGGTCCTCATAGTGGCTGCCGTCATTGTGATTGTGGATGCCGTAGAATTAAAAACTGTTCCAAACAGCGGCGACGGCACCTTAAAGAACGTAAACTCAAACTCATCATGAGCTCATCAGAGTCGTGGGAATCAACAGAAGAATCCTCAATTTCGTGTTGTTGCAGAAGGAGAAAAAGAATTTTCAGTGGGTGTGGAGGAGTCTATTCGAAGTATCCAAAGTTCTCGCATTACCCAACTTCTCAAGGTGTGTTTGAAGTTTTTGGTGATTGATTTGATCTCAAACCGAACTGTTTATTCGTGATTCAATCCAGACGCCCATTCTTCAAAAAAATCTAATATTTCAGTTCTTTTGGTTGGTGTTGATGCGCATTTTGTTCGGCGAATATTTCCGTCTTGTTGGAGTTGCATTCAGTCGTCTCATGAATATCGAAATGGCTTCCATCGAGCTGTTCGATCTTCACGGAGTTCATTTTGCGAGTCTTCCTCATCCGAAAAAAACCGACAACACGGAAAACGAACTAGATGTGAGAGTGGGTGTAAAAAGAATGTTTTAACTTGCCCGGTTTATGAAGGTGAATGTGTAGGATGCTGTGAAGTTCCGAACCACTGTTGTTTTGGGAAGGAGAAAAGAAGATGCCGAAGAAGAAAAACTACATCATCTTCTATACTTACGACAACCACTCAAACGACTCGAAAACCAACGACAACAGTTACTACGGAGACGACAGCATCAGCTAATACTCTAACTTCATCAATATTTAGAACTACCACAGACAAAATGGATTCTAGTTCAACGGAAATCATAGCAGCATCGACTGATATTTTTTTTATATCAACAGAAACTCAAACGTCAACTGAATTTCCCCTTTCAACAGCATCGCATGTATCATCTACCATTGAAATTCTACCACCAACGCCAAAAAATGAACAAACTTTGTCAACTACCGAGATGACGATTTCAAGTTCCACAACGAGGGATACAACATCCGAATTGCGAACTTTCAGTATTGAAGTCATCGAAGAACATCCAACAGTAGAAGATGTTTCGACAACCAAACATGGAGTTTCGTGGGTTACAGGATGAAATATAGGATGAAATTTCAAGCACAACCAATAATAATTCTAGCCCCAATTCGACAATGCTAAACGAAGTACGGAGTCTGTAGAAGTTACACCAATACCAAGAAAACACATGGATTTTACTGCATTTAATTTTGGCTTGTAAATCTCGCATTAGAAGAATAAATGTGAGTTGTTATGAGAATTTGTTTGGACTGTTCAAATCAGATCCGTAGAACCTTGAGTTTACAGCGATCCATGCTTCTTTTTCTCCTTTTCAGAACGGTAACCATTCTACGTTAACCTATATTGATGATGTACATGCTGAGATATCAACAATTCATTCTATTATACTTTTTTTTTCATCTATTGTCCGTAATTTTTTGTTGTCCGCCACACTGTCTGATAAACTATCGTTTCTTTTTACTTTCTCTTCATTTTAACTATGTCTCTCAGTGTCTTTCTTTACCATCCTCTCTCTTATACCCGACTAGGCTATCAGTCGGTGAAGTTTCTAAATCTCTTCATTATCCACTGTATTTTCTTCGATTTTTGTCGTCGGGGTCGAATTGATATTTGCTGTTCTTTAAGATGATACGGCGAAGGTACGGAGAGGAAAAGAAAGAGGAGTAGTCATTTATTTTTTAGGGTTTTCTTTTCTCTATTTCTCTCCTCTTCTCTTCATATCATATGAGGAGGTCATACAGTTTAAAAACTGTTCCACATGACATGGTTCACCTTTTTTGAAATTAAATCTAAAAATTCTCAGTTCAGTTTTTTGAGCATAAGTTGCTGCATAACCGTTCTCATCGCTTTTCTCATGATTATTTAACTCACTGGATGTTCTTCTGATTTTAGTAAGCCAGGTTTCATAAGCCAATATTCCAGATAACGACAGCAAAATGTGGACATGATTGTATACTCAATAATACTTGTTATTTTTAATAAACTTCTATTCACACCAATAGTTGATTCTTTTGGTACCGTTTGCATAGGGTTATGTCATTGTGTTGGCGATGTTGTGGATTGTTCTTCTCTAGATCTTTCTGATATCCCTAATTCAATTCCAAACAACACGAAGATATTATTGTTATCCGATAATGAGATTGAAACTATCGATAAGACGCGGTTGAAGGGTTTCTACTTCCTTCAAACTCTGTAAGTTCACTCAAACTAGAGCAGCAAATTTAATAAACTGGAGTAATTTACAGAGATCTATCGAACAACATCATCCGCCACATCGACTACGAGTTTTTCCCCAATCTATCGAATTTGCGAGTATTGTAAGTGTTGAAGCTCATTTCATTTTTCATAATGTCTTCACCGATTCTGTAAAGGTTTATACTCTGTTGTCAAATCTTTAGTCGGTTGATTTTCTTATCAGTAATTCTTTCTGATTTTCACTCGCGGTTTCGGTCAGAAACAACGAACAACAATCGGAAGTGTTTTGCTACTAGAAAAAATAAATGAAATATTTCTTGTTGTAATTCTGAGGCTATGAGAATCCTATGGTCTCCAGTTTTTCAGAAATCTTCGAAAAAATCGACTACCTCGAATACCTCATGGCAGTGACCAACTGGAACATTTGGAAAAAATGGATTTGTAAGTTTTTTCTTACAGTTAGTATCGTACAGACTTCCTATTTTCATTTTTAAAGACGATCCAATTTAATCTCTACTATCACTGCTGAAGAATTCGGTAATCTAGCTGCCATACGATCTGTTGATTTATCCAGAAACTTGATTTCATACTTGCCTAAACCAGTTACTTCAATCAAAATCAACATTGAGAAACTGTAAGTTTTCATTCTTGGAGAATCTCGGAATCCAGTTCTTTTCCAGGGATCTTGCTGCAAACACGATAACTGATATTGGTTCTGAGTTGTTTTCTACTTTCAACTCATTGGTTTCACTCAAATTGGCCCGAAATCATATCACTTCATTGAGACAGTTTTCCTTTTCTAGATTACGTAAATTAGAATCTATGTGAGTTTAGTGTAAACTTGTGTAGTTTCAATCGACATTTCAGTGATTTAACAAGAAACATGATTCGCGAAATCCGCTTCTTGGCATTCAATCAACTTCCATCTTTACGGAATATTAGTCTTGCAAAAAATGATGTTTTTCGTCTAGATGATGGAATGTTCTACGCGTGTGAAGCGTTGAGCAGATTGAATTTGTCAACAAATCGAGTCCAGTCAGTTACGGAAGGATGGATGTTCGGTTTAACTAGTTTAGAAGTTCTGTGAGTTAGAAACTATTTTAAATGTGTTTTCTTTTTTTAAACTTGGTCTTCATCGATAAGATTCTTCCAGAGACCTCTCGTACAACCAAATTCAATCATTCCACATTAGTTCATGGAGTCATACACCAAAACTTAAGTGGTTATCCTTACACTCCAATCGTATTCAATCGCTTCCGTCCGGGTCGTTCCGAGCTCTTCGACAACTTGAAGAACTGATTTTATCAGCTAACTCTTTAGATAGTCTCCACAAGTTTGCGTTGGTTGGGATGGATAGCTTACACAAGTGAGTGGAATTTTCAACCCAAATAAGACATTCCACAATAAGAAAATGTTTTCAGGCTTGATCTATCCTCTAACACACTGGCAGTCTGCGTAGAAGATGGAGCTGTCCTCTATAACACTTCAATGCCTTTTTTACGTTCTTTGCGGTTCACGAACAATCAACTCAGAGTGATACCAAAAAAGGCATTTGAAAGGTTTCCAGCTTTAGAAGAGTTAGATTTGACTGATAATCCAATTGCTACAATTCACTCAGAAGCATTCGAACCTTTGGAACTGAAAATGCTGTAAGCTACTTTGACTGTTGTTGTTATTGTGCACTATTATTTGTATTTTTTCCAGAACAATGAACTCGTCTTCTATACTATGTGACTGCCAAATTTCTTGGCTTGCATCCTGGATATATCGGTTAAAGTTGAACAAATCATCGATTGTTGCTAAATGCTCCTATCCACCTCCTCTAGCTGATCTAGATGTTTTAGCTATTGATACCGCAAATTTAACATGCCACGATGATTCACCACGTGCGAAAATAGTGCGACAACCACTGGAAGTGAAGGCATTAATTGGAGAACAAGCGAAATTTACATGCAATGTCTATGGAGCGAGTCCTCTAAGCATAGAATGGAGAGTTATGGAAAATGGTCAACCACGAGTTTTAGTGCAAGATTCCGCCACATTCTTAACTGTTAACACAACTTCAGGTTGAGAAAGAATTCACTTTCTTTAAATCTTAGTGTTTCTTTCCAGTAGTAAACGGAACATTCGATGGTAGAGAGCTGGCTGCTGCTGAATTGATACTTGATAACGTAGTAATCACAGACAACTCCGAATACCAGTGTGTTGCCAGAAATCGTTTTGGGTCCGATTTTTCAAGTCATGTAAAACTATTGGTAAGTTCTCAAAATCGACGTACATGATAATTTGAAAACTTAATTTTCAGGTCTTACAAGCCCCCAAGTTCACTTTTGTACCATCTGATATGTCTGTCCTAGTGGGACAATCCGCCAAATTCCTTTGCGCCTCCATTGGAACTCCGCGACCTGAAGTTAAATGGGCATTCGAGAGGTTACCTTTTCCAGCTGCAGAAGGCCGGCGTCTACATGTAAAGCCGAACGACGATCATATTTATGTGATGAATGTTACTTTGGAAGATCAGGGAGTGTACACTTGTCATGCTACAAATACAGCTGGACAGGTACAAGAAAGTGCCAGGTTGAACGTCTTTGGTAGGAAAAGGGTCTGCCAGTATTATAATACAGGTCATCTTCAGATAATCGCTTCCGCCTACCTAGTGATCCAAACCCTATAATCATAAAGAAACAATCTAACTTAATAATTGATTGTTCTGCCGATCTTCAGCCAGATCGTCAACGAATAGTTTGGAAGCATGAACAACAAGTGATACTTTTCCTTAAGAAGGCGAAATTTTCGGAACATAATCAAATTTTGACAATTACCCAGGCGACATTCTCCGATTCTGGAGAATACTCGTGTGAATTATGGGTGGATGATTCAATGTTAATGAGGAAAGTAACCTATGTCAAAGTACTTGATGAAAATGGTGAAAACCTGTCTGCTGAATGATAAGATCGTTAATATTTTTAAGAGTTCGAATCAACAGAAGGGTCCCTGTCTGAACGGGTATCAGAAATACGAATGATGGCATTTAAATGGGCAGAAAATATCAGATCCACAGGAAATGGGTTCTACTTCATGATTTCTTGTATGACATTTGGACTGTATGTGGCAAAAAAAATTTGGAGAGTTCAAAAAAATTTACTGCAGAATGTTTCTTGGAGTTATCATCTCAATTTGCATTTGCCTCATTCGTTACTCACTTAGTCGGAGTGACCCGTCATTCAAAAATCAGCCCGTTCATGTATAAAAAACCGTAATTAATCTTAATTACAGTAATTTATTTTTTATTTCTGTGCTGTAATTATTCATTGCTTAAACTTAAGAATCCAGTCCAATGTCATTTTCCTCATTTTATTAACCGGTATAGAACCATACTTTCGGGTTTGAAAACATTTCGCTATAGTTTTTTGTTCTAATAAACTTTTTTCACCACTGTTGAAAGAAAAGTTGGCATACAATTCAAATCGAATTCATATTTCGTTGTTGGGAGACCAACTTCTGATTTCTTACCAGTTAAACAAGCCTATCAGGAGATAATCGCAACTGTGAGTTGATAGCATATCCTCTAGTTTTGTCATTTTTACTGATCATCTATTGAACCGATAAGAAAAAACGAGAAAAACAAGTTGTAGCGATGAATATAAAAGTTGAACCTCAATGCCCAATGTTGAATCATTATCTAAAAAATGCTGCTTAAACTTATAATCTTCATTTCGTTGACCCATGTCGCGTTTTCGTTGTTCTTTCCCACAGTGACACCTTCCGGGGGAGGCTGCGGATGTGGTTGTGGAGGAGGAGGTGGAGGAGGATGTTGTGCACCGCCACCGCCGCCACCGTAAGTTCTATTACAAAATGTACACCGGTTTTTGCAATCCCAATAAGGTGTTACATGCAAATGTAGTCATGTTTTAGAGTATGCGGCGGTTGTGGGTGTGGAGGTCGTAAAAAAAGAGAGATCGGTCACGTAAAAGGACACATGATCCATAAAGATGACCAAGAATGGAATAACCAATGCAATAGTCAAGAATTCTCTGAAGTCATTTTGAAGGTATTTTTGTGTTTAAATCTCCAACACTTTCCTTAAGATTGAATTGCAGCATCTTGAAATGATGTCCCTCAAGTCATCTCGGGAATCAATATACAAAGAATTGGATGCGGCATATCCAGATTCCTTATTCACTGTGTTTTGCTTGAAGAACTCCACGGCTTCTTACCAAGCTGATTCAAGAAGATACTGCATGGAGAAAACTGATGATAGGAGCTGTTATGTTTTCGAGTTCTAAACTTTTCCATGTGTATGTGTAATAATGAAATATATTAAAGTCAGCTTTATTGAATTTAGAAACAAAATTGGATCAGTTTATGTGACCTTTATCGTTATTCTTTTAAAACTAGAGAAAGGCACAAAATAAGTCAGTATTGAAGAATATTTTTTCAGTTAAAACTTATTAAAGCACCATCGAAAATTGAGCAAGACAGATAATGTTAGCGCTAGTCAAGAGTCAGGAAAGCTAGATGTGCTTGTATTTAGTGAACAACAAGTGAAGCAGGCGGAGAGTGCTCTGAAATACTACTGAGTCATACGCACGCAGGTTTAACTTACCTTGACGTCTCCATTAGCAATATCCTGAACACGACTTCTTGGCTTTTCCAACCCAGCATCTTCCATCAATTTAAATGCAAATTGAACATTTTTAACTTTTTCTTCATGACTTTGGACTTGAAGATTGAAATGGTAAAGTGGAACAAAATAGCCTTCAAGAAGTCCAACAAGAAGAACCAAGAAAACGCCATCTTGGAACTGCGTATCCAAATCGGAAACCTACAAGCTTAGATAAGAATTTCTGAGAAGAACATGACCCTGAAACACCTCTAAGTTAATTTTGTTCAAGTGTTTGTTGCAGAATGCTAACAAAGAAGTCTTGACATGCGCCAATTTATCCGGTCCATAATCGAAAAGAGTATCGAATGCATCGCGAGTTCCTTTTGGAGCAAGTTCAGTTTGAACAGTTGTTATTTGCTCCGTAATACGATGAGTTTTGACCTGTCCATGTTCTTTATGAGCGACAACTACATTAGCCACAACGTTATCGGGAAAACGGACTGGAGCACGGTAGTGAAGAGCGATGATAACAAGTAATTGGATGATAGAAGTGAAATCCTGAATACATAGGTAAGTTATGACAGTTATGCTTTTCGTCTGACCTTCTGGTGGATTAAGTCGACTGACCATTTTTCTTGATCTCTTGGTTGACCCAGAATACGATTGGCAGTTTGAATAACAATCTGCAACTTTTGTCGCTGTCCTTCCTCCGACTGTGAAACTTCTGGAACTTCAATCTAAAAAGAAATGTTAGTGAATTTCGGTAGATTTTTCAAAATTGTACCCTGATTTGTTCCAATTTTTCCAAAAGCTTTTGAATGATCTGTCCATCAAAAAGATCTTCTTGAATATGACGTACTACAATTCTTTGATCAGCCAATTCTTCATTGAGCCAATAAATGAGCAAATCCACAACTTGAGCAAGCTTCTGATCACGAGCTGTTTCTTTGGTTAAATAACGACGAACTTCCCCTTAAAAACTATAATAGTTATGAAAAATAAAATTTTTTTTGTATACCTTCCTCCAACCAAATGTTTTTCGCCAAAACTGGTACCAATGATGAGTCGAGAGCTTCACGACCTTCGAGTTCAAGCTGAAAACTGAGGATTTTAATCAGCAAATTAGTTCATAGTCCTTACTTCTAGAACTTCATCTTCTTCTGTACCGTGTTGCCCCCCAACTCCATTGTGATCTTCTTCCGGAACTTTCTTCTTTCTTGAAAGAGTTCCAGAAAGCTTCTCGAATACGCTAGCCTTCTTTGGCTCATCTCGAGATGGAGTCTTACTGCGACCCAAGGTTGACATGGTTTCGCCTGCAAATTTTGAGATAAACATTTTTTGAAAATCGTTCAAAAATCAAATGTGGAGAAACAAATATTAAAATAAAACAACCGTATGTGTTTTAGCTCTGAAAGCCAATAAAATCTATTGTAAATACCAACATGGATTTGGAAAATCGCATGGAGGAAACTACCGCGTGGGAGGTTTACGAAATGATTCCGGCAAACCCAGCACAACAGAGCTTTCCGATAGTTCAGTGTAAAACAGCAATGCATCAGAAACTAAGCAAAAATAGCGTTGGGTCTGGTTAGAGACACAGACATACTGAATGGATGTTTACGACGGCGAAAAGAACACAGGAAGAAGAAGAGACGAAAAGAAGGGCAGAGGAAATATAACGGTTGTTGCGGAAATGTAGTAGAAGGAAGACGACAAAAGAATGGGACGGGGAACGAATAGAACGACCAGTATTGATCTAACATGTATCTTCGAATATTCAAATTGAATTGTTTGCTTTTATAATGAAGCAATCAGAAAAAACCATTTTTGCAGTTCTACAAATGATTCCACCAGAAGTTTGAATAAAATTTATTTGTAATTTGCTAAAAATGATCACTACTTGATAAGTATTCAATTTACATGCAGAAATTTTTGCATTCGTTGTAGGTGGCAAAATTGTTCGCGTTTCCATCACGTCCATAGAAAGTGAAGAGCATACAGTTCTTATAATTCTTTGAAAAGAAGAAGAAAATAGGCGAAAAAAGAATAGAACGACCAGTATTGATCTAACATGTATCTTCGAATATTCAAATTGAATTGTTTGCTTTTATAATGAAGCAATCAGAAAAAACCATTTTTGCAGTTCTACAAATGATTCCACCAGAAGTTTGAATAAAATTTATTTGTAATTTGCTAAAAATGATCACTACTTGATAAGTATTCAATTTACATGCAGAAATTTTTGCATTCGTTGTAGGTGGCAAAATTGTTCGCGTTTCCATCACGTCCATAGAAAGTGAAGAGCATACAGTTCTTATAATTCTTTGAAAAGAAGTATCTGAAACATTCTTTCTCGTTTACTCCAAGCGTGATTTAGAAACCTTGGTGTGTGTTTCCCATTTGATCCAAACTTTCCGGCATCATATTGCAGACTGCACGTGTGTTCTATAAAAATATACTTCAGGACAAATTCTGGTCTCTGGTTGAACCCAAAGTAATCTACAGAAAAATGTGGACAGTGCAAACATGAAAATAGGCAAAAAGTTCAAACAAAGATCGAAAACTGGGAGAGCGCCATCTTTTAAAACAGGAGAGTACTAAAAGTTAATAATCAAATGACTTGAAACCAAATCAGCATTCGAAACAAGACGTTCTGGTGATTTATACCTTTAGTCGGACAACATTGTCCTGATTGAACTTCATAACCATGCGGACAATTCGAAGTGCTCACCACTTGCCCGGATGTAGCTCCAGCTGGATACGCACCAGAAGCACAAATTGCTGAATCAATAAGTTTCAAAATTTAAAATTCGAAATTCATACTGTATTCCAAATCACCAGCAGCTGTGGCGTTTCTGCAAGCGGATTCACACGCTTCTTTAGACTGGAAGCGGTTTCCATTTCCATCGCAACCCTGGAGCATTAAGAGATACAGTTATTTGACGCTTTCTATTCACCTGGTAAAAGAATGGCTGACACGTTCTTGTGTTCTTATGGAAATAGAATCTGGATCCTTGTTCTCCGCAACCTGAGTTACCTGGTTCTCTAGACAAGAAACAATCTGAACTTTCAGAAAAGACAAGCGAGGATACGACTGTAAGCAGAATCAGAAGTTGTAGCATCTCTGAAATACTAAGTTCTTTGTGTATTTTCGAATACTGAAACGTAGAAGTGGTTACTTTTCAAATGTACTCCATCTCTTATATAGCAATTTAAACAACAGTATTTACCTAAAAAAAATACATCTCTCCACCTACAATCAAAGAAATTTTTGGGCAGGAAAATTGGTCAAACCAACTATTGAACAGAGAAGAATTGAACAAATATCAAAAGTTCTACCTACACAAATTTCGGGTGTTTAGAAACCAACCATTAACCGATTTTTGGTGTTTTTCAGGATTCGAACATGAAAAACATCAAATATTTGGATGAAAATCGACTGAAAATCTTTTGAGAACGTGTTAAAACGCGAGGACTGTGATCTTCTACACTGGCGACTTTTGTTCCCTCTCGTCAAGAAAACAAAGAGAAAATAAAAGAGAGAGAATGAAGATGAGTGAAACTGGTTTCTTGATACGATTTACAATGTACGGTTCTTCAAGTGATATCAATTGTTCGATGAGACCTTAGAAGAAAATCCAGTAATAATAACATGCAGACATTTCGAGGTAAAACTATTTTGAAATTGGAGCTTTAGTTTGATTTAAAGATCATTCAACGTACTGATAATTTGAAAATTTGCATAACAATCGATATATCTACAACGAATACAGGGTGGTCCATAATTACCCGTACACCCTTGACATTCACTATTTGTGGCAGTAGATGTCAAAATTCAATGAGATTCATCTAAATATTTATGTAGTATGTAGGACAGATTCATGAGGAAATATTTCAGTAAGAAAATAGCTATTTGTGTTTCATCTCACCGCGTGAGGCAGCCATGATTCCGTAAACGCTTTGAAGGCGTTCAACGATATTGACACGCGGGTAGTTTTGCGGAAAACCGTTTGTTTCTGTGACTTAAATCTTCTTAAAAAACCCAAATTTTTTGTCAGAAGTAGAACTTTTCTTGCCCTACCAGATTCTGAAAACAGATTAGTCAAACAAAACTAAACTGGCGAGCAATCGGCTTTTCTGCGAAACAATACCACTCAGATTACTCAAAAGTGGGAAAACACTCATTTTTCGACTAGGAATACTGAGCCGATTTGACATCAGATCTGATTCTTTTTTGTGTTGGGGGTTTGGCAAAGTCAGATAGGTTCTCTAAACAACCTGAATGCTTTGTTTTCTAAGCTAACCTTGGCTCAGGAATCGATCATTTTATGGGTAAATCAGCCGCGTGCATTATCGTTGCCTACTCTCGTAGTCTCCGGGGCGTCACGATCGGCAAAGGGGATTGAGTCAAACAGTAATTGGTGATAATTCATTGTCAGATATCAGATAAGTATTCTATTAAGTCTCATCAAATTCTGATTAGTAGTTTTCCGTGTGGAAGACTTTAAACGAGTACGGGTAATTATGAACCACCCTGTATGCACTAATTGAACCTTCATTTTTCTTTGTTTCTTTTCTAATTTTTTGACTTCTAATTCTAGGTGTCGTTAATATGGTTTTGAATCTAATTTGTTTGGTTCTGGTTTAAATTCTCTTGGTGACCCCTTTTCTTCATCTCTAAAATTGTTGTATACTATCTTTCATACTCAGAGAATCCCATCTCTGTCTAACAGCTGTCATCATCATCATCATCATTTCTCCAAACTAACTAACCAAGCTAGTAGTGCCATCTTCCTTCTTTAAACAACATTCTGAAGAAGGTGCTTTTCAACCCGTCACTTGCTGGTGGGGGAAGGAGGGAAAAAGAAGAAGACAGCTGTCCCTTATTCTTTTTTCCGTTGACCTCGCGAGAAGTAGGTTCGTGTATTGGTGAGCTCAGGGCGACGGCCCAGATCGCTCAAAAACCGAGCGCAGAAAAATTTTTGATCATGTAAGACTAAGAGACGACCGCATCTGCTATGTAATAGTGCAAAGTGTATTTCATACACTTTCTGAAAGGGAACAAAAAATGAAGACTTAGTAAACACATTGAAAGGAATTTGAAGGCACAAGAAACAGCTGTTAATACGACTGAAACATGATAGCGGTCAACTGTAATGATGAGACGAAGATAGCTACCTAAAAACTCAGAACGAAATTCTCTTTGGAAAACCAAGGAGAATATAGGACTCATTTAATTACAAACCGGGTGAAAGCTTTGATGTTGATTTCTATCAGAATCAGTTATTGACCGAACTTGAATCCTAAATTGTACTTCATAACCCAAAACGCCTGCTAAGTTTAGTTTTTAAAAGTTTACTTACACACTGTCAGGCCTTCCCGCCATATTGTTTTACTCGTGAGATTTACAAAAGGGCAACGCACTATTGCACAATCCAATTAATAACTGTCACAAACCGGCATATCATCCAGATGCGTCTCCCGCTACCCATTGACCAATCAATCCTATCCGTGCACTTTCTATCTGATCTGTGACAGCCAGCAATATCTCCTTCTTCTTCTGACCTAGGTTGTGCAACATTCGGCTCGTGCCAGTTTCCCTTCTTTCGCGATGATTCATCAACAATCTTCTTCTATGCCACGCCCCTTCGTCGTCTTAGAGTATTTGTTGGGCTCTCTGTTCATTCGTCGTCCAAGATGCGTTACGCGCTGGTTGCCTGTCTCCTGCTACTAGCAGCCTCGTCGTTTGTCGATGCTAAGGTGAGTCGGAAGCAACGAAAAGTATTTACTAGGGGCCCAATATATCTGAATTTCAGAAAAAGAAGGTGGCAGATGACGAACTCGGAGAGCTACTTGATAACATCGATGCTGATGAGGAAAAGAAGAGTGGTAAGTTCGATTAATACATGTTTTTCTTCTTTCAGTTTGATATGCAAATATCCAAGTTATGTTCACTTTTAAAAAGCGCTTCTAAATACCTGGCATGATTTATTCTTTTAACAACCACATCGACCTTCAATATGGCTGAGCGGTCTTCTCTATTGACAAGTTTTCGTAAAGTCTACGATGTCACATAGGCTATATGATATAGCATCTGATAACATATAATATAGCATCTGAAAACGATTTCCATCTTGCTCATCTTGATTCTAAAATTGATGCTCCTTTCATTTTCTCTCCGTGCCAAAAGAGACGAATCAATCATAATCAATCTTCAAGAGAAAGCAAAAAAGTTTAAATTATTTCGAAACGAATCATAAAGTTCATCTCTCTCTCTCACTCGATTCTGCCTGCTTGTTTCTTCCTATCAATCTTATTTCATCTTTTCTCTCGATCCACCGATTTCTCTGCTCCAATGATATTTCGGTTGAGCTGGGCTGGCGAGTAGTGTAAAAATATCGGTTTAGAGAGTCTCCTGAGCGCATCTTTGAAGATTCTGCATCAAGTGTCGGTGTAATATGAATGGCCGTCAGAAGAGACGGAGAGCGGTTATCTGAAAGAAAAGAAAAGAAAGATTCCAAGTATTTATGGTTTGTATATTTTCACCATATGAAATGCATCTTGATACCAATTCGAACTCGAGAGAATGCGAACAATCAAGAAACTGTCAACTTGTGACCCACGTTGAAAGTTCTATCAATTTCAGTAGAACCAGCCAAAAACCCCTGCGAAGATCACCAGTGTGGATGGGGAAAAGAATGCGTTGTCGGAAAGAAGGGAGAGCCAACCTGCGAATGCATTTCTAAATGCCCGGAACTCGACGGAGACCCGATGGATAAGGTTTGTGCCAACAACAACCAAACTTTCACCTCCCTCTGTGATCTCTACCGTGAAAGATGTCTCTGCAAAAGAAAGTCGAAGGAATGCGTTAAAGCTTCCAACGCCAAGGTGCATTTGGAATACCTCGGAGAATGCAAAAAGCTTGATGAGTGTACCGAAGAACACATGGCTCAATTCCCAGAGCGCATGGCTGACTGGTTGTTCCAGGTAACGAAATGCCTTTTTCAGTTTTCTATTGAACCTTCAACCTCTTTTAGGTCATGAAAGAGTTGAAGAAAAGACGTGAGCTCCACAAGCTTGAATGGGAGGAACTTCTCTCCGAGGCTGAGAATGATGATGAGAAGAAGCACGTCTACCCAGTCATCTGGAAGTTCTGCGAGCTTGATACTAAGCCACATGACAAGGTCAACATTTTTATATAAACTCATAAGCTTTCTTTCTGGAAGCACCAGACCGTAGGTATTCAAAAACCCAGAAAGTCTTTCTTTTAACTAAGCTTTTTCACCTCTTCATTAATCTCCTCATTTAAAAAAATTTCAGTCTGTTTCCCACCACGAGCTCATCCCAATCACCGCTCCAGTCATCCCAATGGAATCCTGCATTAAGCCATTCCTCGAGGGTTGCGACGCCAACAATGACGGAAACATCTCCATCAAGGAATGGGGAAAATGTCTTGGACTTAAAGAGGGAGAAATCCAAGAGAGATGCTAATTCTTTACTTTTCATGGATTGTAATTCCATATAAAATTCTCTCATGTCTTTTAATTTTCTTTTAAACTAATCCAGCTTTCGAAACTGCCAACTTGTACTTGCTATCATGCTGACATTTCTTTACGTCAGGTCATGCCTATCTAGACTCTTAAAGATTCACGACACCTTTCTAACATATATTCCCCTCCTTATGTGTTTCTCGTACACAATCGATTATTGTTTCAGTTTTTATTATAAATGGTCATCTTATTCTTAGAAAACTACGTACAACCTAAAGCAGATACTAGCAGTTCAAAAATCAACATTTGGAAGAGATTATTTGTTTCAGAAGCTCAAAGTCATGTAGCTGTTTCGATGTAGACTGCTACCTGTTCAGACCCGTAGTATTCCAAATCTTCTCCGATAAATGTTTCACTTTTGCTAGCCATTGTTCATTAGTGAGTTTCATCAACCAACATCATTGAAAAAACAGGTCAATGACCTCGTTTTTTTCAATTCCGATTTCCTTATCTCCTTCTCATTCATGCGGCGAGAATTAGGTTGAGGAGACGCGAACAGCGATACCTTAAACCTACCGACTTTGTTCAGCTACGTGTTTACTTTTTCTCTAATGCATTTGAAACATTTACAAGCTTCAAATTTTGCGATTAACATTCTTTTTTGTTAGAGATGGAACCGTCTTTATGGAGGACATCCACAATTATTGGCAGTATCGTCTCCACGACTGCTATTCTGACTGTGATCATAGGTCTTCCTTTGATGCATAACTATGTCCAAAAGATGACAACTTTGATGCTCACTGAGGTGGAATTGTGCAAGGTATGAGTCTATTGAAGCCATGAAAAAATAGCTCATAATAGCTGTTCATTTCTTTAGTCAACATTTTTACAGACTGAAACCCAAGATATCTGGAAACAAATGAAGTTCTCCAGCAATACACCTAATCGTACTAAACGTCAATCACCTTATGGTAACTATGGTGCCTCTCCAGCCGGATCATGTTGTGCGTGCACTCAAGGAGCACCGGGTCCACGTGGACAGCCAGGAGAGGACGGAGAACCAGGAAGAGACGGATTTCCAGGAAGAGAAGGCGATAATGGCGTAGCAGGAAAGTATCTGCCAGCACCACCCCCAGGAACAAACGCTTGTCAAAAGTGCCCTCCAGGAGCTCCAGGACCACCAGGACTTCCAGGTGATCCGAAAAGCTTGCATTCGCAATACATTGAATTTTTAGGACCAAAAGGACCGCGTGGACCGGCTGGTTTTGAAGGTAAGGCTGGCCGCCCTGGAGAGGACAATCGTCCAGGGCCACCAGGGCCACCAGGAGTACGAGGAGAACCAGGATCTCCAGGAGAAAAAGGACCAACAGGAGATCGAGGAAAAGTTCTCAATGGAGCTCCACCAGGGCCCACTGGACCTCCAGGAAAAGTTGGACCTCGTGGATTACCGGGGGGCAAAGGACATGATGGAAAACCTGGATTGGGTGGTCAGCCAGGAGTACGTGGAGCGGTTGGATCCCGTGGAGATGCTGGAAATCCAGGTCTACCAGGCCCACAAGGGCCGAAAGGGGAACCCGGAAATCCAGGAACCTGTCATCACTGTCAAAATAAACCACCAGCCCCACAAAAAAATGCTCCGGGACCGGCTCCTCCACCACAAGACTATGCTCGCCCGGCGCCGGAATCATATCCTTCGAACGGACAATACCTTTGGATACACTGATGAGCTTAATTGTAATTCGTTGACAATGAATAAACTTGTGGTACAATCAGAGTATTCATAAAATTTAGTAGGTTTAGAAAATATTGACAAACGGGAGGAACATGGAAATTAACAACAGGAAATATAGGAATGAAGTGATTAAACTAGATGAGATCATATCGTTTTTCTCTCGGACTGTTCAATTATTTAGCACACGTAGTATCTGTCTTAACTGGCTGACAATAGATTCGTCTCCACTGAACGGTTCCTTTTCTAATTTTGGGAGTTTATCTGATTCGATTGTTACCAGCAAATCTGTCCATCGTTCTTTGTTCACACTCAGTTGTGATTTACATGTCTGAATATAAGGATGCTATTTCCAACACTCAGCGTTGATTTCTCACTGTTATCAATTGTAAAAGAATAAATGATGCTTTCGGCACTTCGTGCACATGAGCCACCGTGGACTCAACATATTTCCAAAGCAACTCTTCGCTTAATACCATTCTTCTTCCTCTGGTTGACGTGTAGGCGCCTTGAAAAACAAAAAAAATTTTGAAGTGCATCTTTGCAGAAAACTATTACTTTTGGTAAACACACTAAAAAACAAGGTAACCAAGGCACGTTCTTGGTTCCACTCTATTGCCTTCTGTTCAACATTTTGCGCAGTAGAGCAGTTAACGAATTTTCGAATGCATTCGTCTGGGTTTTGACGTAGAAGTGTAGACTTATTGAACATCAGCACAATGAAGACTTTTTCTACCCGCCTAACAGCCATTGAGAGAGAAGAAATCAAAGCGCAAATGGTTGGAATAAGTTCTTCATCGAGTTCGGCAAGAGCCTGAAATCATTTTGTTTCGGATATTACCAGAAGAGAAAACGTTACTCACTATATAATTTTCAATAACGCATTGAACTGAATAAAATACTTCTTCTTCAGACTGGAGATGTAATGTTGGGGCGTTTCCGGAAATAGTGAATCCTAGAACTTCTTTTTTCTGGAACAGCGCTTTGAAATACTCTACTATTTTGTTTTTTGCTTCTGGTGACGCTTGCCGTTGAGTAAGCAATGTCATTTTCTCGGTTATAGTTCTTTTGAGAACAGCTCTGAATTGAGGATCAGAGGATTTTTCGAAAGAACATTTCTCTTCGAGCAGAGTACTGAGGAGATTGATATAGTTCCTGAACTGCACATAAGGGGGAGCTGGAATTTTTTGTGCATCAGGTTGGTATACACTATCAGTCGTTTTTTTTTCTTCAGATGAATGCAGTTCGATCGGTGATGAGATGCAAGGTGGGGTCCTTGACTCTGATCTTTTAGAGTGTAGGGATGGAGATGTGACGTGAGCTTTTTGATTGTTTTGTGGCAGATATACAGCGTGATCTTTCGAGTTGTGTTGTTCGGTCGAATTTGCCCCACAATCGGTGTTTTTCTCAACGAGTGAAGAAAGTCCAACCTTTTCTTGCTCTTTTGATTCAGTTTGTGCAGTGCTCACTCCTAACAATGATGTTAATTCAATATTTTCAGTTGGTTTTGAAGTGAATCCTATCCCAAGTCTGTTGGGATTTCGGTTGATATCAATTTCTGGCCTTGCAATTTGATCCGAAACTTTTTCGGTGTGCGCCTCATGAATGGGTCCCATTAGAAAACCTTTTTGCTTATCTTCGGGTTTTTCTGTCATTGGAGTAGGCCCAGATGATTTCATTATTTCCTTTTTTTTCTCTTGTTGTTGCAATCCAGTATCGGTCTTTCTCAGTTGTTCCGTCTCATTTTGATTTTTTTCTGAATCGAATATGTGGTGCAATTCTTTCTGCTCTTCCACCTTCGTCTTGGCTTCGTTTGTTTTCTGGACCGGTGACTCCATAGCCGTAATATACTTTGACTCCTCGAATACACTGTCATCTCCTGCTTCCTCGGCAATGTCCCCAAAGAAATTTCCCTTTGAAACTGGGGTCGAGGTGGCTCCGTTTATACCGGAAAAAGCGAAAGAGGGTCGAGATCCATTATAGCTGTCCAGGTTGAAAGAATCATGAGTTTGTGGAAAAAAAACAGTCTCGGCGCTAAGCGGGATGTTTGTCGAAGATGGTGTAGACTTAGTTGGTGGGGGCAGCACCAGATTTTTCAATCCGACCATTTTTTCACCAAAGGTTGGGTTCGGACGGGGACGTATTCTGGAAAATAAAGATCTTTATTGAAAATTGTTTGCTTCACACTTACTTTTCTGCGAATGGAACCATTCTCGCTGTTGAACTCGGGGATGCGAACTCCTTCTCTAATTCTTCCCGAGCATTATTCAACTCGGATTGTGTCGGCTCTTTCAGAAACGGAATTGTTTCCTTTCTTTCATTAGCCAATGAAGCTTTTTTCATTGTTTTAATCAGATTCTGGAACTTCTTATCATATTCTTCACTGTGTTTTTGCCGTCTTTCTTTTCGTTTCCTAGCCATTTCTTCATTTTCTTTGACTGCGTTGAGAAAATCGCGATCTAATCTTGAAATTCAACAGAATAGTTTCTATTAAAATGATTTTGTTCGCTTACTTTTCGTCTAAAACACTTTTCATCGACGGTAATCGCCACTGTCGGAAATACATATCGTTATCTCCGCCATACGGTGAATTTTCATCCATTTCTTCAAGCTTAAACGTCGGCATTTCTGAAATATGGCTAAAGGTTGCATTCACAAAACAGTATCTTCCAATATGCTTTCGAAAAATACGAGGAAAAATGAAAATACAGATTTAAAAAATATATAAAATATCTCTGAAACATTAATTTGAATATTGACATTGGGGCGCGTTTTCTGACCGCTACGCTGCGCGCACGCTACGCAGACAATGACAGTATTTACGGCCGTAAATCCTACAGGACTTTTTAATTTCTTGTTTTTAATATATTTTTTATTAAAATCTCATAAATTTTGTCAATCATCCGAATTTTATCACAGTTTTTGAAGAATAATGACGTCAGCAACCGTGGAAGTCGAATCATATGTAATCGATCAAATCCGGTGCCCGGAATGCAGTCTAACGTGTCTTCAAAAAAACATTTACCGTCATATGAGCCAGATGCACCAATGGTCGAATGATGACTGTAAAGCTCTGGTATCAGCTATCCGCTCGGAAAAAAAGAGTCGTGAATCTAAGGCATCGTTCGTCTGTCCATATTGTAGAGTTCTCTTCAGAAGTGTCAAACATCTTTTACAACATAAAAGGGTATGCCAGTATCAATGAGATAACAGGAATAAATGTATTCAGATATGTGCCTCGCAGCCACAGTTACTCTCTGGTGAAAATAATGATGAACTAGAAGATACTTTCACGGATGAAGTAATTGTTGAAGGGGAAGAAGAAGTTGTCGGGATGGAAAACTTTCAATTAGACAGAGAATCGCTACAGGAAGACGAAGTGAAGCCGTCAACGTCTGACGGAAGAAACAAATTCGATCTTCTTGTACCACCACACAGACAAAATTCTAGACAAGTTCCCGCGCATCATTTACTTGAAGATAGACAGCAAGAAAAGTCAATAAAGTTCATACCACCACCGATTCAACGTATGGGCGTTGCAGTTAAGTACAATCCTTTGACTGTCCGGCACCGTGGAACTCACCTGACGTGCCCAGCGTGTAAGCAACCTACTGAATCCCTCGAGGAGTTCTTGAATCACTGCAAAGATAAACATGAAACTATAGAAAGAAAATTTATCGTGGAAAGAAGACTTTTCGAAACACGAGAAGAATTCAAGGTAACTTATATGCCAGGAAATTAGGTCATTAATTCCCTTATGGTTGAAAATTGCCTAAATTTATTTTACTAATTTCAATTTTTTCACACAGAAGTGGTTTGATCAGCGACAAGAAGATACGTGCACTTCTCTAACGAAAAGGACCGGACATGGAGGCGAAACACTTTATCGATGCCACCGTGTTGGAAAATATAGAAGTGTCGCGAAATCCAGAAAATCAAATCCAAGAAAAATAGATCAAACCTGTACTGCTTATTTAAAGGTAACTCCTTTCATTTTTCCCGCCTTAGTTCAAATAAACTTCGGTTTTCGAAAACGCGGTGAAAATCTTATTGTTGATTGAATAAAGCATGTCTGCGATTGGCCGGGCTGGGTATTATCTTCACAATATTTTTGCACGGATTACACTACTAAACGCCCAACAGATCGAGCTCTGAATTTAAACCCTCTCCCACAATTTTGCATGCGATTTTTTGGGCGACGGTTCAACTATTTTACACACGGTTTCGTCAAACTTACTTGATATTACAGGTAACTCTAGATGAAGATGGTTCACTATGGGCAACAGGCTGTTTCACTCATATTGGTCACGAACTCGATCATAAGCTTTTATGGCTCACCGAAACACAGGAAAATTATGTTCGAGAGTTAATCGATTTGGATTGGACATCTGATCAGATTTATTTTTATATAAGAGAAGAATACAAGGACTATGAATGCAAGTTGAAATATATCTCCAAGAATGATATAAGGTAATCTTGTAATTATTCTATTTCTTATTTGTAAATACAACCTTTTCTTTTTAGAAATATCACTGTCCGGTATAACCGAGAAAAAGAAAAGTTAGGTTTCATGTCTGATATCAAACCGGAAAATTCTAAATTTGTCAACCAGTGCATAGAGAAAGCTGAAAATGCTGATGGAAAAAATGATAAAGGCTCCGGAGAAGAGGACGAAGTCGAATTGAAAATGGCTCGTTTAGAAACAGAAAAGTTTGATAGAGCTTCAACAGAAGACACCAAAGTTATCGATGAAAAACCTATGAAAGAAGATAATTTTAAAACTGAAACTCCAGAAGATGAAGGGGTCGAAGTGGTAGAAGAATTGGTTGAAGAAGAGGAATATATAAATGTAGTGGATGATGACTCTATGCCAGAACTCGAAAAAGTGGACGGATAGGAATTTATTTTCAATATTCTACATAATTTGAAGTTTTATTGTTCTTTGAATTGAATATGTTTTTAACAATAATAAATTAGTTCTCTACTCTCAAATTGCAAAGGCCTGGCAATAATGTGATCCATTTCGGGCTCCACAATAGGCGGAATCATGCTTGATCGCGTAGTGGAAATGGTTTTCCGAGCAGACGACCACATAACGATAAGAATCATTCTCTTCTAGCGCAACTTGAAGAGACTTACTAGACGCTTGAGGATTCGACTTCATGTGCTGAAAATTAGAGAAAATAAAGTATTTAGATAACTAATTTGTAGGCTTATTAAAACTCACCGCCAATATCATTGATTTCATCTCTGGACTATTGCATAGCATGTCTTCATTTCGACTAGTTAGTCCACGAAATTCTCTATGATCTTCCTCATCTATGCTTCTTTTCTTCCTTCCACAACCACTTTGTTGACAGCAGCATCCACCACCTCCGCCACCAAACAATCCCGCACAACCGATCGTAAAGTCAATGAGAAAAATCATATAGAAGATGGCGATTTTCGTGAGGAAGATCATCTTCAGTCGTAAAATGAAAGTTATTATAAACCTTAAAAGTTACGATCAAGAAAAATACAGTCGTATTTCTCAGAGAAAACAGAAAAGCTTTGTCTCTCACAGAAAGTAGACAAGCTGGAACGGTCAAAAGTGGAAAGCTTTATATATTTTTCCAGTCTCTCGGCGTCTCATGTTCCTCAGTGCTATCCTTCAAATTACCCGGAAAACATAATAATTATATTTAGACTTCCCCATTCGCCCATTCGATTCTTGGCTTACTTAGTTTTCATTATCGGACAACCAAAGTGTGTGGATAACTGAGAGACTCAGTCAAGTTACTGGTGAAAGTGTACACATGGCGCCTTGATGGTTTCCAGGTTAAGTGTATGAGTGTATATGTAGTACATGTGTTTTAGTGGTTTTATTATTCTAGTCATCCTATTCATTATTTCGAGAAAAATCGGACTTCTTAATGGGGTCTGGCTTATGTGGTCCTTTAACAACATCATGCCCCGGATGCTCCGATAAGTTTATCTTACTACTGAAGTGCAAATGATGTCAATGTAAACTGATGACCAGAAGTGACCTCTGCCGTATCTTTTAGAACAAGTTCATACTGATTTTTTTGCTCTCTCCGTCTTCGTTTATCTTTAAAACTTCCCTTCAACAATTATAGTCGAATCACATTTGTGTCGGGTAGGATGGTCGACTTCTTACTGATAAGGAGAGGAAACGCACAGTAAAACGGAGTTTTTCTCTACGTTTTAATTGTTCACATTTAAAATTAATCTATAAGACTTTCGCAGTTTGAAATCATTTATTAGAGATGCATCCCGAAATCATTGTGGAAGTAGAAGAACTAGAAGATGAAGAAGATATGCAGGACGAAATTGATGGAGAAAAGGAGGAGATTGATGATGTGGCAACTCCACTCCTACGAACAGATATTTTCCCATTAAAACGGCGAAACTCTCCATATTTGATGAAAATGACCGAAGAAAATTTAAAACATCTTCGAGAACTTTCTTCTCCGTCCCCAACTCCGACACAATGCTCCACAGTGTCAAAGCATGAATTCCAGAACTGGAGAATTAGTGAAGATGTTATGAAAGATATGATGCATATTGGTGAGTGTTTCAGTTTTTATTATTTGTTGAGACAACCTATTGTTGTAGATTGCTCATAAATGTGAGACTTAATCCAGAATTAATCATTAATTATTATTTATAACAAGTACTACACGAGATGAAAAATACTTATATCCAAGAACAGTTTTTGGAAGGGATAATGATTACAAGTTCCTTGCCCCACTTGATCGGCATCATTTCCTGGAGCTCCCGCTCGTCCTGGTTTACCATGTGCTCTGTGAGCTCCAATATCTCCTTGTGCACCTGACACTCCCGGTCGAGCATACCCGGACATTTTTTTTTTATTTCTTCCAAGGATCGTTTGAGTTATGAACGCAAAACTCCACTTCCGATTAGAGAGAAGATTGAGCATATTGCATGTATAATAGTTGTACAGTGTTGGTTTGAGAGGTTGTGGCTACGGTTTATCTATTAGGTCAGAACAAAAGTTTTGCAGCACCTTTTGTTTTTCGCTCATAAAACTGTGGGGAATATTCTAAAACACTGTATCTTGCGGGTATATGAGGGTATGTGTATGGACTAAATTAACATAAAATCTGAGCTCAATAGCTCTTCCGAGCAACAAGCCAGTGAAACTTTGCCAAAGTACCCTTATTTTTCACTTCTGGAGTGTTAACTCCAGATTCGGGGAATTTCAGTCACTTAGATCTATGTTTATGGTTAGCATAGAAGGTCCACTTCTCATTCCCTAAGATCAGTTCAGGAAGTTCTGTTGTCCTTCTTCAGTATGACAAAATGAAGTTGCAACCTGCTATATCCCCTGTATGAACGAGGCTGCCACATCGATGTGGTGTCCAAGTTTGAGTTTTGCAGGAGAACAAGAATTTATGGAGTTGGTTCTTAGGCATATTATGATAGTACTTGAACCTCTTTATAAGATATTCAATCAATTGATTAGGATCCTCTTCTACCAGTGTAACTAAACCGTCTCAAAAAATACCTTCTGACATTTATTATGGAAAAATAATTGAATTCTAGTTCTCTATTTTGGAACTCAAGGATCAAACAAATACATGTTGCTTGATTATCACCGATGGGACCCTACAATAAATAAGTTTGAGCCTCAGTTTGTTTTGCTATAGAGCCAATACAGAAATTGCACAAATTTATCAATTGGAATTACCGTTGGCAAAGTTGAACTGGCTTGTTGCTCAGTAGAGCTATTGAGCCCAGATTTTGTGTAAATGTAGTCCATACGCATACTCTCACATACCCCCAACATAAAGTATTTTAGGAACTTCCCCGTAGTTTTATAAACAAAAAACGAAAAGTGCTGCAAAACTTTCGTTACAACCTAATATAAATAAGTGATCCTATTGACAATCTAGTCACTTTGACAAACTGATCATATTGACAATCTAGGCACTTTATTTGCCACCAAGCCAAGTTTCTCAGACCTTATATACTTCTTTTACACTATTCTTTTGAAAATAAGGGAAATTTCATTACAAGAAACGTAAGGGAAAGCAGAAACTATTCATCCGTTCTCTGCGTTTCGTATGAATCTTTTCCATATTCTCGTTGAGAAGAATTCATGATGGTTGACTTCAGTGAAGGAAATGGCAAGAAAGAGTTACGTGTTATGATAAAGACGTATTTGAATCATGAAGGAGTAAGAAAAATTTCATAAAGTTTTCTATATAATTTTCATGTTTTAAACCATCTCGTAGGTGACGTTTCCGGTGCTTTAAGTGAGTTCTTTTTAGGAACTATATGTGAACGACACAATGTCTGCAAAACTTCAAAATATGTCTATACGATTACAATGGCCAGCTACACGGTTACTGAATGGAAACTGCAAGGGATTATGGTGCAAAAATTTATTTTTCATTCAACCGACTTTTCTCCTTCTTTCAGACTGAGAAATTAGAGAAAGTGTCGCAAGTAATTGAAGATTTATGTTCACTTCGTCACAAGCGTTTAGCACCAATTTACGGATATCACTGGAGTCCAGAAAATGAGCTTATGGTTTTTAGAGCTCACGTACCTCAGGGAACTGTTGCAGATTTAGTGAAGAGATCCGCGTTGCCACAGGCAAGTTCATTAAAACATTAATACAGCGCGTTATAGGTAAATTTGAGGGAAAATGTTGATAACTTCATATTTCAGGAGACAGCACTTCGATATATAGTTCATGTTATTGACGCGCTGGCCTACCTTCACGAACGGCGGCATGTTCACGGAAAATTGAACGGTACTATTTGATTGAACTATAGCATATGGTTAAAAATTGAAGCATCAAATCTCCTCCTCACCATATCGAATGATGTTCTTGTCGCTGACCCGTATATCGACGGACTTCCTTGCCCACAAAAGCGGCGTGCTCTTTTGGCCTCACCCCCAGAAGCATTTAACACGTGGGAATCTTATCCTTGCCTCACACCTTCCTCCGATATTTGGTCAGTAGGATGTGTGCTTGTGACGATGGTTACTAGATACCCTCCTTTTTTGGACCACTTTTTGCATTTTCATGGTGATGGTCTACACAGGGTGAGTTAACTTTTTGTGTATTGGTGTATTTGCAATCAGCTGTATTTTGAAGGAACTGGTAACCGAATGGAGCTCTCGTCGGAGACTCAATTATTCTAGTCGGATTTTAATTCCAGACGCATCTAAAGAAGTTTGCGATTTGGTTGATCAAATATTCATTATTGATCCATCTAAGCGACCATCTGCACATAGCTTGTTAGAAGTGCACGGATCGAAATCTAGGAAAACTTCGATTAGGAATTCCTTAGCTTCTTTAGCAAATGCTAAAGAACCTGAACCACAGAAACCCATTAATGAATTTTATGTGGATAGAGAGAATGACGAAGAACACAGGCAACTGGAAAATTTGATAGAGCGTGCGGAAAAATTGCAGGAGATCAGAGAAGAGGTTCATAACAACGTGAAGCAGACTTTTCCCAAAAATTGTCTCTTGCATACATGTTCTGTTTTTCGTTTTTCATTATATACATCGAAAACCACCAACATTTTTTGTTCAACCACCCTGAACAAAGAAACTAGTGAAGCTTTCAGGGTGGTTTTCTTCCGTTTGCCCGATGGTATTCCTCCAGAGTGTTAATCTTCTCAATTCTTCTTGTCAAATGGGTTGGAATGGTTCTGTGCGCAGCAATGAGTTTGGCGGTCGTAGCTGGAAGTGTTTTCTTTGCAATCTTTTTGATTTACAATGGGATTCAAATAGCCTGTCAATGCTCACTAAACGAAGGTGCGATTTGAGTTTGTGAAGTCGAAGGTTGAATCTTCATTAGGAGATGCTTGATATTTTTTTCAAAAAACATTGAAAAGCAATAAAATTAATCATGAGCCTTCAGGTTTCATTGTTTTGATTGCTCTCATTCTTCTTCCAATTATAATTCTTCTAACAACATTATGCTGTAATAATTCATTGGATAGATATCAAGCGGATGTTGAGAGTGGGAAAATTGAGCGGTAAGTTTTTCTTCATTTGGAAAGTTTGGCTTGAACTTTGTGCTGATTATATTGTTTTCTGGAGAAAAATCCATGTGATTCAATTATCAATCTTCTATTAAGAAGCCGATATGTAATGAAAACACCAAAAAAAGATGTAATAGTTGGTGGTTATATTCTGGTTGAAGGACGATCTAATCAAGAAGTGCCAGAAGAGAATTCGAGAAAGGTATGTTTTTCAAATAATGAAACTGTTATACACCAAAAATCTAATAGTTTTCACACTCTAAATACCATAAAAATTCTCTTCAATTTTTGATGCGATCTTCTGATAAAAACTTTGTCTGCATCTTAAAAGAATCGTGAATCGGGAAAAAAATACCGGTTTTTTTGTTTCATTAGATGCCAATTCGTTTCAGACGATGAAAGATTTTAACGACAGATTACAGAGTAAGGTATAGTTTGAACGCTAGAACATTAGATCATCTGATATGCGGATAAGTTCTATAACAGTTATTTAAAGGAGGACTGAAACTGGAATTCAATAATTTGCCATTAGATGTAGTTTTTCATTCTGGACACTTTTTCTGTTGACAATTTTTCTTGAAAATGCCTCTAAATGCTTCAAAAACCGCTTTGAAACGTCGAGGTGATTGGGGTGGAAGAGTTTTCCGTAACCTCGACCACGGGGGTTTTTCTTTTTAGGTGTTATTTTTCTCTTTATTGAAATTTTTTTTGATTATGAAAGAACATCTACATTAAAAACTTCGAAACAATATAAAAAATACGATGTGTAGTTATTTTTTTAGATTCCAAGTTGCCTTGTGTTAGTTGACGTCTTAGAACTAAAGTCATGTGATTCAAAATTTGAAATGAGTAAAAAAGAATCAGAAAGGGTATCTGATGCCTGACAGCAAATGTCGCCCTTGAGTTTTATTCGCCGTAATGTTTTCCAATTAGAAGTGTTCTGGTGCCGTTAAGAGCCTACATATTCATACATATATATATATATATATATATATATATATATATATATATATATATATATATATATATATATATATATATGTATATAAATGAATGCCTTCTAATGAAGTCAAATAAAAAAAACTTCACTAAAACATGTATCTGGATCGCATTAGAAATTATTTTTTTAGTACTTCAAAGAAAGTGTGAAAACAGGTTTTCTATTCTTCGAAAATAAATTCATTCAGATTAATAATCTTTTATTGAAGCGGTCTCGATATACTTTTTAAAATTTTTAGTTTTTTAAAATTACAGATCGGCATCGCGGAAGGACTCTCGCAGATGATGGCAAATCGTGGCGATTTTCTAAGTGGTGTTGCGCAAATTGCATGACTTCTTCTTTCTTCTCCTTCCTTTGAGGGTTTTTCCATGGTGAATAAATTCGAAAAAAATCGTTTTTCTTCGTTCTTTTCTCTGATTTTATCTGATATTTGACTTGATCCGTAAGAATTGTTCCGAGAGAATAAGCCTGTTTTATGCCAACAGCGTAATTTCTAGATTGAGAATCAAGATTAAAAAAGAGAAAGAGAGGAGAGGATGAGCATAGGCGAGAACACATGCCATTCGGTGGTTTGTTTCATTGAAAATGCGAAGAACCACTTCGAACCGATTATTTTATTCACTTTGTATTTTGGTGATTGTCACTTTTTTTGGTGAGCTTCTATTAAAACTTGTTTTAAATTTTCTAGATTTTCGGCCTCTTTTTCTGCATTTGTATTTTCCATAGATAGTTTCGGTACATCTGTTAACCTTTCGAAACCAAATGATGTCATTGACTACAATAATTGTGTTAATAACCTATTAAATAACTTGATAGATTATAGATTCTGGTAGTGTTGGTGATGAAAAAAGCATACTTAGCAAGAAATTTATATGGAAATTCATGGATGAACTTTACTACTATATGTTTTTTGCAGTTGTAACTTTGAATATTTACACTGGCCCGTTCTCTGAAATTGGAAACGAGAATGAAATTACTCCTAATCAAAAAGCTGGCCCTTCTGAAATGAGAAAACGTCGAGATTTATCATTAAAAGAAACGTGGCTTAAAAAAAGAGCAGTTTATAAGAAGAAAGAGCTATCAACATTTGATGGGATTTATGTTAGAGAAGCCTATCGAGTATCTGATGACGAAATACGATTTGTTTACTTGGAAAACCAGGATAATAAGTGAGTATTACCTTATCTGAAAAATTCGACCCATGAGATTATCTTGAACATTTTAGTATAATTCTGATAATTAAGCATGAACCTAAGAGCAGAAGTTCCTTCTCTCGGCTGGCAACCGGTTGAATGGTTTTGTTTCAACTCAACATGTTTTGACTACCTATTCTGCTCAATGGCAACAAGGTTTGGTAGAGTACGATTGCCAAAAGCCACTCCCCACCAACCCTATCTTCATATCACCACCGAAACCAATGAAGAGTTTGCAAAAGTTCGAATCAAGTAGGTTTTCAAATGTCGTCATTTAATAAAGAATTAAAGTCATCTCAATTAATTTACAATAGGATGTAGTATTTTATTCTGAACTTTTTTCTCTTAACTGTCACTTTTTCTTAAAACGTTTCAAAGCATCTTCAAAAGCTGGAAAATACACAGAGAATCTCTCTTCTGGAAGAGTTCTCAGTGATATACTTTGTACATTCATTTCCAGTGACGTCCGCCTTCACCCCACCAAGCATCACTACCAGCATACCCTAGGAGTGTGTCTGCAACCAATATTCTTCTTCACTGATTGGACAGTTATAATGCAATTCTTCGAATCATGGATAGCTCAGGGCGCTACAAAATTCTACTTTTATTTGCACAGCTACACCTGGCAAACAAAAAAAGTATTAGATTTCTATAAATATTCTCTGGGAGATGATCTCGAATTATTGGATTGGAGTGATCTACCTGTACATTCAAGAGATCGAGGTAGTTATGAGAAGGATCCAAATAGTAGGGTTTTCCGTCATGGTGCTACGGCTTTTATGCATGACTGCATGATGAGGGCGAGGTAGACACCGGAACTTAAAACTTGAGTTCAAAATAAAGTTACAGATCGGTGGTAAAATTCGTCGCGAATACTGATTTAGATGATCTAGCCGTTTCTTCTAATCTCAATATTTCCGATTCTTTGGAAATGATATCAAAAAGACACCCAAACGCTGCGCAGTTCAAAATTGACTGGATTTTGAGTCATCAACCGGTAGACAGAAATTCTCTCTAATGAAAAATTAAAATTCACTTTTGATCTTGTGAAGTCATAATGTGTCTTCACTATTCTGGAGAGATATATATTGTTCTGAGAATTTGTTTTTACAGCAACACTGGGACTCTATCCAAAATGCAAAAAATTTGAATTTCGATCTACAATCAGTTCGTGTACTTAAAGTTGAAAACATCCGATGGGACTATCGAGTATCGAAGAAAATGTTCCATAGACCAGAGAGGGTACGTTAAAAAAACAGGCAAAAAAACGGTGAAAAAGAATCATTCGACCATTTTTTTTTATTTAGGTGATCCACTTTGACATGCACACTGTTTATCGGAACGAACTGGGAAACGATGAAGAGAACCAGCACACTACAATTGAGATGTTTGACAACCCGGATTTGTATTTTTTACATCTTCGGAGGTTTGAAAGACATTTATTACATCCCTTGCCCGTAGAATATAACAATAATTTCAACCATTCGTTGCTCATGAGAATGAACACAAAGATGCTAGATCAGTTCACTAAACGAATAGAAGGCACAGAGTTTGCAGGTCAGTGAGTTTTCATCCAATAACTATATATAAGGTGTAAACGTGTTTGGTAGCAATTAAGTGTTGTGTTGTAATTTGAAAATTAGTTTGAAATTGAAAAAAATTCTTCAACCCAATTAAAAGGTTTTGATTAAATTAAATGAAAATTTCAACTCATAAGAATAGTTTAGAATATTCTTTCAATCCATGGGCAATGGAAGCTCGTCAAACAATGCGTGACTTGGAACAATGCCGGCGTGAAGCGTTTGGAACCATACTTGACGATCAGAATCAAATATGCCAACAGAGCTCAGCTGGTTGTGAAGGAATGTTGACAGCTGGCGTTAATTTTATAAAAACTACTCAAACATGGACAAATGTTGCTCACAAAGCTTTATTTAATTCCTATGTGGAAAAGGCCAAATCATTCTCTTTATTTTGATTGTTTCTAGCTATATCTTAATTATATTTCTTACCTATAACCAATTGGATTTCTTTCTCAAATTATGGGTTCTGAACCATCACGGGTTGTTCTCTAACTTTTCTCAAAGTTTATATTTTCAGTTTGGAAAAAGGTATATTCAATAAATAAAATTTTTGTTGGCCGCCTCACTTTAGTTCGCTTACTCTAATTATGCAACAACATGTGGTCAATCAGACTACGAAAGAAAACCCAATTACATCCATTATTATTGAAGGGAAGACAGCATGAATCTAAAGAGAGGTAGAGATTCGATTATCACGTCGTCGCGTCATTTTGATTTCAAATGTTTCCGACAATTCTATAACAATTCAAATATCCGAATTAGCCGGACTTGCCATTACTGAGTTGATACCTGAAATTATACTGAAAACTAACTATTGAACAGATTTATCCAATTCAAATTTCTACAACGAATCTAATTACTTATTTCTGATTAGAAACGTTTTAATGTCTGTCCAGAAATTAGAATCGTGGTATAAATAAGTCATGGATTTTTGAAGAGATCCTTGCAAAACTGAGGGATGGAACTCAAACAGCCAGAGCACAAGTCCCCAGACCGCAGCAGCGAACCATGGGAAAACTGGGAAATCTGAAAAGTGTTTATGAATGGATAGTAAACTTTTCTGAGTAACTCCTTATATGATCAAGGTTTAGGAGATTCGTAATGGTGAAATAGATGAAGGTCTCGGGAGCCTGTCATTTTACTTATTTCATTTGAAGTTTTACTTCGAGAACTAATCATGTCAACATAAAAAAGAATCACTCACCCGGTTGTGGTATGATTTCTTCATTAGCAGCTAATTTAGTTAATCCTACCACCACCCGAGAGAGAAGGTATAGGTTAATCTGAAATATTCGGTTAGTTTGAACTAAAAAAAAATTCTGAAAGCTTTACCTGCATGTTCACCGCATTGTTTTCTCCGAATACATAATAACCGATCACAAATGCAGCCAGAGCACTGTGCCATTCTTTCTTTTTCCCTTGAATTTCGGTGAGAGCTCCTTGGAAAAATTTGTATGAGAAAACAAATTTCGCGAGGTTGAAAGCGTGGGTTTTTGTAAGGCGGAAAATGGTCAGAAGTTTTTGAAGAACGCTGAAAGAAACATGACTAAAAGCAAAAAACGAGCGGTAAGAATGCAAGCTATGCAAGAATTCTTACGTTCCTTCTCCGAATAGAAAAACCATGACCAGTGCATGCGGTGCGCGGATTCGAGCTCCATACCTGAAGTTGATATTTCGTTCTTAAATTGTGTGTTCAACTCACACTAAACCATTTCTAAGACCTTTGAACGCCGCCAAAACAAATTTTTGATCCTTGAGATTGTATAGTAAACTATTTCCAATGGCTTCCCAGTTTTCTATGAGAAATCTGACAGAATCGATCATTTTCCTCACTGGGTACTGCAAGTTTTCTCTTAACTGGGAGAAGCCAAAAGAGCGCTTTCAGTCAATGCAAAATGATAAGAACACGAGAATCAGGAAGTATTAAATCAAAAACTAGAATTAAGAGCGCTCATTAAAAAAAGAGTCAGGTGAGGTATGTTATAAGGAATCCATCTTAAATGACGGGAAGAAATTGATTTATGTGCTTACATTTCAATCACAACGAAAAATATTCACTGTTTACAGGTTTTCAGAACCGTTTTGAAAGCAAGCTAAGAACTTCATAAGGTTTTAAATAACGAGAACAAACTTGAAACCTGCCTTTATGAACCCGTTAATGAGAAAACTATGAACAAGAACTTTGAAAATAGACTAAAGTGCCTACATTGTACTGATTACTACAGTTATCTAACGGTCTGCGTCTTCATTGTCTGTTTTATATCTTATCAGTACAGAAGAAAGGGTGCAAGGAAATTATATTTCAAAGAGGTTCTAACAAAAAATGGAAACAGATGAAACGTTACTATGAGGGATGTTGGAATGCAAAGGAAGCTAACTTCCTAATTAAAAAGTTCTATGACTTGCGTTTAGTGCTTCTCAATAAGAACAAATAGAGACGAAGTGTTTCTACATTATTTGCAATCGAACTGTTCATTATAAAACACTTTTAAGTAAGAGACAGCTTCTAGTACATTAAAGAACACGGAGAAGGAAACAATTCGTCATTTTACACACAACAGTTTGTAAATCTGGTTGATGAAACCTCGCAAGTAATTCACAATCCAGTAAACAGGGAAGGAGGAAATGAAGAAAGAGTAGGACTTCTCATTAATCAAATTAGTTTTCTCCAGCTTTGTCTTCACGAACACACACGTTTTCATCCGACAAATGACCAGACACCCTGTATATGGCCATTTATCACTTTTCGGTAAGCTTGATGATGATTAATTGAATCTGGAATGGGCCTGTTGCGCAAAATCCAGAGAAAAATTGTTATCACCTTCTTGGCAAAAAGTGAATAATGATACTTAATAAAAACAAAGTTCTTTCATTGAAAATGTTCTCGCTTACTTCAGACGCTTTCTTAACTCTTCTTTCTACTTTTTTGTTCGTAACGGAATTTTTTCTATTTTACGATATAAATTATTTCCGATCTTTTATTGTTCCGTGCAGCAGGTTTTCAGACTGAGGTCCCAGAATTATAATAAGAGTAGCAATTGAGTTCTCCTAATTTCCTGTTCCTTCTTTATTTCTTTTGCACTGCTTTGCTTGCCGTATCTCCCGCCCTTTTCTTGTCCTTCTCTGCCCTCCCTTTCTTCCTATCTCTAGTCGTCCCGCCTTAAGCAATAGAACATCTTCCCTGTTTCTAAAACAAAATTTCTAAATACTTTCTGAATAACATTTCTTCCCGAACACTCACTAAGCTCTCATTCATGAAGATCAATCAGCTTCGTCATGCTTACTGATATTTTTTATTCGCATACCCATATTTTTTTGATCCTTCTTGGTGTATCTTTGAGAAAAACAGGTGAGAATTGTGTTTTAGATAGAATGCAAGCACAGCTGGAGGTATTGAACATTTGCATCCAGCATGCAAAGTTTACGGATCCAATTTAAAACATAGCAAGGTTGCAAAAACGTCAGTGAAACCCCAAAGCTTTACAAAAGTTTGCCTTCAAAATCCGATAATACTCTGAAATCATTTTGTCTGAAAATTTTGTCATTTTGCAGTAATTTAGGGATTTTTTAAGGAATGATCTACTATTATGTTTACTCTTCCAATTCACCTTGCCCCATATCTACCTTTCAACAAGTTCTTTCCTAGAAAAACGGTAAATAAACACTAGATAATTTAGCGGTCATGTACTTTTTTTTCATTTGAGGTTCACCCGAAGTGTATGAGGAAGCATATATACTTATCTTTTTCAATTAAAAATAGGTGAACAGTCTTATATAAACAGCTCATTCGGAATGCGCATTAGACTGAATCGATTATCTGCAGAACAAGATGATCTTTCAAAGAGATTGAATGAATGAACAACAGATATACTCATTCCAATTTGTTATTGATTTAGTCCCAATAAAAGAGTTATCCCGTGACAGGAAAAGCTTGACAAAGTTTCATAACAGTTTTACTGTTTCAGAATCAGCCTTCATCTCAGTTGAACCATCATTTTTGCTGGTAGAAGAAGATTGGCCCGTGGGCGCCCAATTACCGGTGGCTTTATGCCCAAAAAATGTTAAAGTGAGTTTAAATATGAAATGAAGGAAAATAGTATGTTTCAGATTATATCAGGTGACCCTACTAATTACTTCACAGTTGTCAAAACTAATGAAACGTGTTCGACGTTGCAATTAAACATAGCTTTAGATGCAGAGGTTAGTTCAATAAATGTTAGCTATAGCTTAGATACTTCGAAAACTCAAACTCTACATACGATTACTTCCTCAGCCAAATAGTCGAAGGCCGGCCGGATTTTCAATAAAGAACTTCTTTTCCGGTGGTGGAAGCCTCTAATCCGCTAGATATATATATACTTTTATGGTCTGTTACCCGAGGGATGGCTGGTGATTAGTACATTTGCCTAGTAGACTACCGAATGACCGAGAAACATCAGGGAAATGTGAGAGACGCTTGAGGCACATCAGGCACATCGTAGAAGTTAGCAATGATGCGCGAAATTTGGTGCGGTAAAAGGAACGCTGTTCAAAGCTGTACAGAAAACACTCCGTTCAACGCATTTAGATAAATCTTCATAAAATTTCGAAAGATGAACAAGTGTTTTATTTACAAGTTTTGAACTGATATATTTTTGGTGGCATATTTTTATAGAATAGTTTTTCCGTTTTACATAGAGGAAAATAATATTCTCCTAGCCACTGTGTTAATAATTAAACAACACCTCAATTAACTATACTCCAAAATGACGGTCATTAAATCTAGAAAAGAAAAGTGATGAATAATGGAGAAGTATCTTGGAAGGCACGTAGTGTAATCGTTAAACATTAGTTATTCAAGCGGTTGTCCGAATCACGAATCATTTTGACAATCAAATTGCCCATATTTATTCTTACTTTTCTGAGAACTGGATAATTTTTAAAGTTTGATTTAATAAACTTTGGCTACACAATTCATCTAATTAGAAATAACAGTCCAAAATAAACCTTCTACTAGTTAAGTCGTTTTCTTCGTGACAACCGTCTTCGTCCGACAAACTACCACCGTAAGCCGGTAGCTCACGGAAACTCTTGTTTTTCGGAGTTCGGAGCTCGGAGCACCATCAGAAGTGTGAACTTTTGTCTTGTTTTGTATTCCGAATGGTCAATGCAAAAATAGAAAAATCGTGGAGAGAAAGAGGGGAAGCATCATTTTTATTTACAGTAAAGATTAGATTGGTCAGTCGGAACGTCCTATTGGGGCGAAGAACTAAGAAGCGCGGATGATCAAATATATGTGGGACACATTTTTGGACAGAATATCGTGAAACTTCCGAAAGACAGGGAGCTTTTGATGAAGTCACGCTCTCTGAAAACTTTGACACTTTTACCATTCGTATTTCTCTATGAATTTACATATTTGTCAAAGACTAAAAGTTTAGTGCTGAAAAAACACTAAAATAGCTGTAGAAAAAACTAAAAATTAAATTTTCGAAGTCTGAAAAGACGGGCGTGCTGACTTCTCCTATCGAACGGGCTTTTTCGAAACACTTTTGGACACTTTTTTCTGACATTTTTTGAAGACAAAACTTCACTTCTCAATTGTATGTGACGATACTTTCTACATTCAAGGAAAATTTGTCCACGCATTTGTATGACATTGGCCTCGCCCCAAAACGTGCAAGCTGATACTTTCTTCTTTTAGGAAAAATTCTAGCAGAAGTTTTTGTTAATGATGTTATTGTAGTAGCCAAAGTTTTTTAGGTTCCCATAGTTTTTACCGTCATTAAACTGGATAAGTTAAATGATCACAGTTTTCATTCACGTTTTTCCACATGAATAGAATATGAGAATGAAAGATAATCGTCCTTGCATCTCGATTCCTTGGATTGAATTGAATAGCAGCTAGAATATAACAGGCCGGTGTAAATCGGCGTAATTCGTTGTGGATGCCACGTTTTTCCACGCATATTTGGCGCTGTTCGAAACTGTCCTTGAAAAAGTAAATCCATCAAAAACCAGCCAGCGAACATGTTTTGGTGATTGCGATGATGATAGAAACTGTAGAGCGGAGGAGGAAATCAAAGAGAGGTGCTAATTGAAAATACGAAAGTAGTAGTAGGAAAGTAAGATACGCAGAGAATAGTTATTATGGTTAGCAGGTCTTAACTGGTAATAAAGACTTGTCAAGTTTTCACGAAAACTTATAGGGTAAGAAAAATTTAATGCTTCACTAAAATTTTCGTAAGCTGTTCGATTGCAACATCTAACGATCGGATAAATCTTCGACGATCCGGAAAGCGTTCTTGATTGCCATAAGTACACATTGAACTATAATAATTTTCTGAAAAGGAAGTTTTCGAAGTTTTCGCTCTGGACACCTGAAAACGTTCAATCAGACACTGAAGATGTCGAAAATCCACACGGCCAATTGACTCTCAAGTATTTTCCTTTATGTGACAGGTCTCTATTCTCTCACTAGTACTCACACTGTTTTCGGATTTCCTTTGATTTTCAAGTGTGTATTATTCTCAATAATGAATACATCTTCTTATATTTCTTACATTCATAGTTTACAGAAAGAGAATGCTGACGGCTTACGTGGGCAATCATTCTCCTTAGTTTTTGCGGGACAGAAAAAAGCTAGAGCTACGCTGGAAATTCAGGTTACGGCAAATGTAGTACAATCAATCAAGTGTTTTTTCAGGTCGTAGATGTTAATGACAATGCACCAGTTTTCATAAATACTCTTAACACTTTTGAAATTTCTGAAAACACTAAAATCGGTACCGAACTAATTAAGATCACAACTCTAGATTCTGATACCGGAATCTCAGGAATTTCGCGGTTTTCTGTAGAGGTATTCTAATAGTGTTTCTAATAAATAATAATCCTTCTAAAATAAAAATTAAGGACGACGAAAGTTTCACTCTTGGAAAACGAAAATGCTCAGAAGACAAGTGTTCCAGCTTCCTCCTTCTTGCTAAGAAACTCGACTTCGAAAGGTGAGTGGTATTACGCTGGTTCTAACAAAGTGCCCTGTCAGATCTGTTACTTTAACGATATTACAAATAAGTTTTGAAAATTCAAATAAATAACATGACCAAAATTGAAATTCAAAAACTATTTCAGTAAACCCATTCACACATTCAAAGTCCTTGCGAAAGATGGAGATCCAAACTCAAATAGAACGCACACCGTGAGCCATACAGTTACCGTACACGTCAAAAATGAAAATGAGTGAGTATGAAGGACTGGTCTGAGTATTAGAAAAAATTCACAGTCCTACTAAGCGAGTGCAACATTTAAAAAAAATCAATATTTTTTCAGTGAGCCTCCTGAATTTCTAACGGATTTCTCGAAAGCCATTGACGTTCCAGATTCAATGAAAATCGGAGAAAAAGTAGTTCAAATAAAGGCTATCGGTGAAGAAAACTCGGAGAAAAATATTTCTTTCGATATTCTGGAAAATCTGTATTTTCGAATCGATTCCAAAACTGGAGATCTTACACTGAAGCAGCTACCACTCACTGATGATGTGATATATCTAAAAATAAAAGCGACATCGTTAAAAAATAAGAAATCAAACGAGAAGGAAGTGAAACTGAAACTTTTTAAAAGCCAAAGAAACATGGAACAATCTAATATGAAAAAATCGTCAAACGAACCATGCGAGTTTCCAATTTACGAAGCTTTTCTTCATAAAGGCACCGGACAGTTCTCGGAACCAGTGAAAATAAAAATGCGGAAACCTGTGAGCAAGGCATGCTTTTCTTCTTGTTTTTTGAGGCCAATGCTTTTGGCCTCAAAAAAAAGCGACGGGGGTTTTTTAATAAGTTGTTTTCAGGAAAAACCTGCTCTCATCGGAGGTTCGGACAACTTCGAACTTGAACAGTTAGATGAGAATTTTGTACAATTAAAGGTTCTTAATACTCAAAAGGTTGCCGAACAAAATCTTAACAATGCTCAGTTGTTGGTAAGTCTGCAGAAGCTTTAGATTTTTCCTCCGTCAGCGATCAATTGAATTTTATTATAGGTCAAACTCCCTTCTGGGCAATGCCGAATTTTACTCCGGACTTTAGACTCATCTACTGAATCTATTCAGTCTACTGTGAAATCTGGAATAACAGCCAGATTTCAGAAACCTGAATACCAACTTCAAGTTGTGGAAAATAGAGAATCAACAATTTTGGGGGAAGTTGAAGCAATTAGTGACGTACCTTTGACATATGAGATACTTGGAGAGCATTCCGAAATGTTTCAAATTTCCAAAAACGGAGAAATTCAAAATTTGGTCCCGATTGACCGAGAAAAGTTTGATAAATTTAAGTTGATAGTGAAAGCGACGGATCGGAACGGTAATTTATCGAGAAAAAATTGTACTTGTGGTTTTTCTTTAGGGTCCACAGCTATGAGCCAACTTGAAATTCATGTCAAAGATGAAAATGATAATCCTCCTGTTTTCGAAAAACAACATTATTTTGTCACAGTTGAAGAAGGCAAAAGTGAAAAAGTACTAATAACGGTATGTGAGAGTTCCAAAATTGTTCATTTCATATTTCATCTGTGTTGAAATATCAAAAAAGATTCAGGCCACCGACGTGGACACTGGAAAAAATGGTCAACTAGCGTACTCCATTCTTCAAAAAACTGATAATCTTCCAATTGATATATCTCCAGACGGAATGCTTTTCATTGGGGCGATCGACAGAGAATCTATGGGAATATCTAATGAAGTAAATTTGACAATAATCGCCTCAGACTCGGGAGAGCCAAAACAAAGCTCAAAAGTGATGGTTACAATAAGGGTTAAAGTAAGTTGAACCTCCACGTCACGTGATATGTATGTATATGGGAGAGTTAGTGGTTATTATTATTTATTCAGGATGTGAATGATAACGAGCCTGTCTTTTCAAACTCGCGCTACTCTATTCCGTTAGATGCCAACATATCCCCTGGTGGGATTATTGGATATCTTCAAGCCACAGATCACGATGCCACATCTCCTAACAACTATATCACTTTCACAAGTAGGAATAGTATGTTTAAAGTCAGTGATTCTGGAGACTTGCTATTTGTTGGACCTGGCGTTTTGGACAAAAATGCAAATTTGGAGTTCAATGTAACAGCATCCGACGGAGGGGAACCTATGAATTCAGCAACAGCTATTGTCATTCTGAATGAGCATCGAGCATCGAAAGTGATTGAAAACGAGTTAACAACGCAGATTAATAGCAACGATACTGGAGGAGATAAGGTGAGGCTATGAAAGAATAGTTAAAACAGTACGTAGTGGGCTTATTATATATATATATATATATATATATATATATATATATATATATATATATATATATATATATATATACACTTATTCAATGGAATGTGTTATTTTGCAGTCTGAGATAAAATGGCTTAACGCCGGAATGCCTGGTTATTCTTATGAAATCATTCGTGCGTCTGCTCAGGGATTTCCCGATTCAGAAGTTGCTACTTGGATATCAATTGATTCGAAATCCGGGCGAATTTTCACATTGAAAAAAGTTGACCCATCAAGAGTTCAGCAAATTAAGCTACAAATATCAATGAGAAAAGGAAAGCGAGAAGTGCCTGTTGATTTGATTATAAATGTGATGGACACAGACGAAGTCACACCATTTTACAGTAATAGTACAGTAGCGCGAGAATTAACAGCAATAGAGACCGTATCTGTTGGAACCGTTATTGGGGAGATACCAGTGGAAGGCATTCCACCATATCTTCGCAAAGATATAAAGTGAGTCGGCTACAAATGTCTCAGGCTTAATTTCTAACTCATTATACTACTAACCTCATTTCTAGATACGCTTTAAGCATCATTTCGGGACCAAAAGGAAAACTTCAAATTGATCGTCATGGAGCAATACGCATATCAAAACTATTAGATTATGAGATGGAACAAATCATTGAGGGAACGGTCAAAGCACACCTTTCAAAAAACTCTAAAGTTGCCAAGTGCCCTTTCAAACTAACAATAGGCGATGCAAATGATAACCGGTTACTAACTTTCCACTAACATTTTTTTCCGACAATCCGTTTCAATTCTCATCACGACTTTCAGACCAATTTTCAAAAACTCATCAAGCTTCGCTGTTTCCATTCAAGAAAACTCTGTTTTGGGTACCGTGCTCGATTTGCCGTACCCATTAGCTACTGATCAGGACAGTGACAAGTTTTCTTCGCTGAAGTACAGTATTACTGGAGATGAAGGCTTTTTCAAGATTGACGAGGGGTATGATCGCAGAAAAGCGGCCGAGACAGTTACAATGTTTTCAGCAGCTCCATTATTCGGCTCGTTGCTCCCTTAGACTATGAGACTCAAAGGATTCACTCTCTCAGCATCAAATGTGTTGATAATGATGGGAAAGACCCTCACCATGAAGTGTTTGCTTCAATCACAGTGCATGTAATCGATATCAACGATAACTCTCCAATAATTCACAACACAGATCTGACCCACCTTACAGTTGAAGAGGATGCTGAAATCGGGCAAATCATAACAGTATTGGTCATTTCTGATTCGGATGAAAGCGGTCTTCAGAAAATTACAGTTGACGTAAACTCTACCTCATTTCATGTTGATTCGGATAAGAGATTACTAGTACAAAGCTCTTTGAAAGGATACGGTGGGCAGCGTATCTGCTCCACCGTCACAGCTACCGATGCGGGAGGACTAGTGGTTACTGCACCGTATTGTGTTACAGTTTACCCGGCAAAAGACACGCATCATAATCCATTGGTTGTGTCTCCAAAGCAGAACTCGATACATTATTTTGATGAGAATATTGCCTATGAGGAGTTGCTCAGAGTTAAAGTACTGGATGAAGAGGGAGAGCATGAAAATATCACGTTTCAGTTAGATGAAATGTTCAAAAAGGTTCGTTTGTTTGTGCTTGTGAGGGACTTTTTTCTAGAAATCTTTCATGTCTGCATTTTCAGGATTGGCAACTGTTTACTATTGGAAAAACAAATGGAAGCTTGACAGCTCGACAGCAGTTCGACTTTGAAAAGAAGACAGTTCATGAAATAAAGGTTTTTATCCTTCAAATCACCGCTGAATAAAATCTTGATTTTTGACGTTTACAGGTTCTGACCTGCCGAGTGAACAATTGTACCTCAACACATCTGTTCATATCAGTGAATGACCGGAATGACAACTGCCCAATGTTTCCGAAACAGGTAGATCCCACTACTGTTAGCTGAATTTCTAATTAATTCAAAAGTTCAGGATGTTCGTCTGACTGTTCTAGAAAATGAGAAAGGAAGACGTCAAGTGGGTCGTATCCCAGCTGCTTTAGATTCAGATTTTCATTCGGATAATACAAAAGTGTGTTATACAACTGATACTCCGATTTTTTTCTTCTCGGATCCAACTTTGCCAATATTGTTCACTAATTCCAGTTTCGACAGAGAGTTTAAAAAACAACATCAGATCACGGTGAGTTCAAACTGAATCAAGAAGAGTTATCAAAAATATTGTGAGCATTCCAGATAACCGCGTATGACTGTCATCTTTCTTGTCGAGATCCTCACAAACCAATCAATGGAACTATCGTGGCATTGATTGACGTAGTTGACGTTAACGACAACTTCCCAAAATTCTCAGAGAAAATTTACACGACCACGATTGTACAAGGGCATGTTTCTGGTGGTAGTCATATTTTAACCGTGCAAGCAACCGATTTGGATGAGGAACCGAATGGTTTGAAATACACTATACGGGGGTTCATCAGAAGCCCCACTAACGTGAGTTGGTTTCCTCCTAATTCAAAGCGAAATTTATTTAGTCCTTTACCCTGGTGGACTCCCCAATCTCCATCGACAAATCTAGTGGGGAATTGACAGCAAACGAAATTCTCAAAGACTCATCTTATACCTTCACTGTTGTCGTAACAGATGGGGCAGGACACGAAGATACAGCCTCCGTCATGGTGGATAAATTAAAAATCAGTTTTTGATTATAATTCTATAGTTATTCAGATCTCCGTAGTTACCTATGCACAGCAAACAGAATTAGTGTTCGATGCTCCATTTGAACTAATAATGAAGAATGAAAAAAAAATAGCAGAGTGAGTTATTTTATTTTGAAACTTGATGATAAATCTCTATGAGCTATTTCAAGGAACTGATAAGAAATCTCACGTTTTATTTATTTGTATTGTCTTAAAGCAATCTCTCCAATTCCACCGGCCTGCAAACAATAGTTGACAAATGTCGACAAAACTCAAACTTCACTCTGATGCTTGTGCATTTCATGGACAAAGATGGCCAGTTTGTTAACGTGGATCGGGCCGTTAATCTTCTGATGTCGTCGTCGACAGAATCCAGAAGAGAACTGAGAAGTGTGTATGGACTGCGTGAAGCGTTTCCGCCGGTACCTATACCATCTAGAGTTCCTCAGTACATTTTAGTGAGTTTTTAAAAGCTTTGAATCCTCAACCTTCTCAATTTCACAGGTGGCCGTACTTCTCTTTCTGGCTATCTCCATACTCTCTATGTGTATTTGGTGTAGGCAGAGAAACAACTACGAAAGAAAACTGCGTCATATTTCTGCGCAAGCATCCACAGTACATACAGTAACACTCGGAAGGGGTGGGAAATCAGCGTGAGTTGAAAACCTTGGAGGACTTGGATGATATCTGAACCTTGCAGAAATTCATATTCCTGTGTTATGTTTTTCAGAAGTAATCCTGCATACGGAGAAATTCCAATCGTAACACGTCTTCACCCTCCACCGGCCCCACCTCCACCTTCTACTAGTGTGAACCTTCAGTCAACAGAATTGTAAAATTGCTTTTCCACATCTTTTGAAAAATTGCCATGTTTTCTCTCAATCGTCCATTTGGTGCTTTTTTTACACTCCATTCGTAACAATCGCCTACTTGTATTCAATTAATATCAACCATACTATAATTCTAGTCTTGTATCTGCTCGTCTTTCATTTCTTTACTAATACTGGTGTCATTGAAATTTTTCAGTTTTTATTATAAAAATGAAACCAATTGATGTGTAGTCTTTGAGTATTGGGCAGATGAAAGTTGATGAAGACAGAGTGGATTTGAAAATTATTAGCTTTTATCACTATTATATTCAAAGCTAATGAATTATAATAATGATGAACAAGCTTTAAAGTAAAGTTTCAGGAATAGGGAAACTCATAGAAACTACAAAAAACGCCTACTGTAAGTTGTAAAATTACAGTTTGAATAAGAACATAGAAAAAAAACCGTCAACAAAATATAAAGCACTCATGGTTTTGATGATAGGTGGTTCTTTTCTACGGTTCAATAGCAAATGGTGAACCGGGAATTTCTTTGTCACCATACTTGATGAAAACGAATCCTTTGACTCTCTCCGGAATACGGTAGGAGCAAACATAGTGTCCGGATCCTTGATGACGGACAACTACTTCCTCGCATGGCCCTTTTGTTGTTACAACCCCAACCATCAGAAGATTAGTGCCAGCAAGTCCGGTGTCGATTTGAAAAGCGGCAGGTCGTCCTGGGAAAAATTTATTGAGTCCAGCTCCTTTGGCAGTGACCTGGAAAACAGTTGAAACTTTTTTTTAAAGACTTGAGTGATCACTTTATTAGCATCTCCTTGGTATTCTGGAACAACGGCAACAGTTCCTTTGGAAGTCTTAGCAACAGCGTCAATTTTTACATGAGAAGTCTCGTTGTATCCGTTTCCACCAAGCTCTTTACCTTCGACGGGAATCTTGAATGGAGAGCCTGGCGCATGAATACCATTGTACTTGATTGACGCGAAATAAGATCCAGGGGCGAGTGGGGTGTATCTCACTTTGTAACCCTTTTCCAACTCGTAAGCATCTAAAGTAGCCTTCGATGGTCCATCCATTTGAACAGTGAGAATTCCAGCTCCAGCGTTAGCAGTGTTGATAACAAATTCACATTTCTGTCCTGTTATTCCTTTGACCAGCCCGTCTCCGCTAGCGAAAATAGCCGTTGGATCACAGAGATCTTTTCCTCCGACACGAAGACGGAAGGGTGAGTCACGCATTGGAGCACCGTCCAAAGTAACATGAATGAAGTGGTTTCCTGTTTCTTTCGGAACAAATCTCATTGCATAGCTCTCTCCGTCTTCGATTGGAACAATATCAATAGTGTCTACTTCGTTGTTTGGCGCCACTACCTTTGCTTCCAAATGTCCTTTCGCACGATGTGTCAGGACAGTGAAAGTGAATGCCTTTCCAGCTGGAATTCCCTGGTCATGGAACTGAGCTAGTTCCAGTTTTCGAACTTCTCCAGTAGCAGGCGCAACGAAAACCTTGAATGGTGAGTCGGGGATGTGTTGATCGTTGAATTTAATTGCGACCACGTACTCTCCTGGAGTAGCTACTTTGTAGTCAACATGGCAATTACCATCTTTGTGATCCTTGAATTCCAAAGAAGCTTTTGATGGCCCTTCAACGGAAACGGCAAGAGCTCCGGCTCCCGCTTCACGGTGATATATATTGAACGCATTAAGAGTTCCAGTCTCGCCTCGTACAACTCCTTGACCAGCAGCGCGGATCTAAATAGTAAAAAATTATCAACAACAAACTTTTGAATTCAAATTTCATTTTACTGTAACTAACCTTATGAGCTCCTCCTTCCGAAAATGATCCAACAGTGAATTGAAATGGTGATCCATTGACATGAGCATCTTTATACATAACAGAAAGAGTATGGACTCCTTCTAGCTTTGGAGTGAACTTGAGCTGATAGTATTGCTGTCCTAAATCACGCATTTCAATATCGTCGGTGTGACCCTTGGGGTCCATGAGACGAGCAGTAATGTCCATTGGGGAAGTGTTCAACAACTTAAGGAATAGCAAAGATTCTTGATCCGGTAAGCAGATCCCGTGCTGCTCAACGCCTTTTTGAATTGTCTGAATGACACGTCCAGCAGACTTTCCAGTGCACTGAACGGTGAGAGGAGAGTCTTTCACATGGTGATCAGCGAATTTAATAGCGATTGCGTAAACACCAGGCTCAGTTGGAGTATATAAAACTTTGATAAGTCCTGACTTTACTTCCTTGCAGGTCAATTCAGCCTTAGAAGGTCCTTGAACAGAGACAGACAGCCCTCCATACCCGGCTTTCGAAGTATCAACAAGAAGTTCGTTGGCTTGAAGGGTGATGCCCTTTGCTTTTCCAACACCGGAAACTTCTACTTTGGATGCGTCTCCTACTTGTGATTTGTCAACTTTGATTTTGAATGGAGCTTTTGGTACTAACTTTCCATCACGTTTGACGGTGATAAGATGTTCTCCTGATTCCCGAGGCGTAAAAGAAACGCCGAGACGTCCTCCATCTAAAAGTCGAACGAAACAAGGTTCTTCGATTCCGGCAGGAGATTTGATAGAAGCAGAGATTCCTTTCAACTCTACTTGCGTGATTGGAAGCGCGACTTCGGAAGTTGATCCAACAGAAAGATGAGAGCGTTTCTGAAATTACACAATCTTATCTAACAGGATAAAATATCTTTGAACCAATAATCTATAAAATCAGAAACTAAAAATATTTAGTATTCATTGTGCGGCTCTTCCTTTCTTAGTGATTTCTAAAATGAAACGTGAAATATATTTACCTGCCCTTCTCCCATGACAAGAACTCTGAACGGTGAATCTCTCACTGCTTTTCCACCAAGTTTAACATGCACTTTGTATTCTCCTGGAACTGGTGGCACCCAAGCAGCCGAGCACGTTCCATCCTTATTATCATGAATCTTGATTTGACTTTTTGCAGGTCCTTCGATGCTCACAGATAGTTCTTTAGCCTGAGAGCCTTTGGCACAGACAGTGAACGTGGCGGGTTCTCCGACAACAGCGTTTTGAAGACCTGGTCCATAAACTGTGGCCCATCCATCTCCATATGCATCCACGTAAAACTTGATCGGAGTTCCTTGAAGTTGAGCACCGTTTTGAAGAATCGACAGCTCATGGGATCCATGAATTTTAGGAGTATACTTCACCAAAATGGTTCCATCATGATTATCAATTATCTCAGCAACCTCTTTTTTCTGAGCAGGTGGCATCACGATTGCTTCAAGGTCCTTTGGCTGGCACCCCAAATCACGAATGTTGAACTGGAACTAGATATGGGATTCAAGAAAAATCGTATGAACCGTTTCTTCAATTTTCAGAAAAAAAAACAAAAACCGTCCAAAAACACAGCAAAGCTTACAGTGAAGTATTTTTCCAGCGGCCTCTGTTCGATCTCAGCAGCCGGCGCGATCTCTTGTTCTTTCTTATTTTTAGTTGTTTTGGCAGGTGCAGAAGTCAGCTGCTCTTCACTGTTAGTACCTTGTGGTGGTGAAATAGAGGTTGAAATCCCTTCCTGAAACAAATCAAAACCATGCAGCGTTAGAAGCAGAACAATGAATTCGGTTAATCTGTTTGCAAATAATGAACTTTGAACTTTCATGAGCTTACCTGATAATCCTTTTCGTACTTCTCGATGTCGTCTTCAGGTTCGACAACGACTTTAGCACGCTCCGCTTGAATTCGTTCAAAATCAAGCTTTCCGAAAGCCTGAAACAAAAAAAAATTTTAATGCATGTTTTTGGCATTTAGTAGACTGAGAACGTCTTCATGAGCCGCAATAAACCTGCTGGGAAAATAAAAGTGTGGTATTCACAGAGATTTTATAGACAAGAGAAACTATTTATTTATCCTTCCGAAAACAAAGAAATAGTTGTCTATATTCATGCGATAGGAAATATAAACCCTTAAGAACTGTTGTAATTTAATATTCTTCTACATTTCTAGAAAATCAAAGGCATCTTATCATGACTGGAAATGTGAGGCAACCTTTATTATGATGAAAGCGGGTGAGCTCTCAGTCTTCGGAAAAGCTGACATGTGACTCGAATGAAGTTTACGTGACTTATCAGAAAGCTCTCCGAACCTCATGAGAAACGACAGAGAATACGGGCACGCGAGGAGAAGATACGGGCACGCTAACAATCAACTTCTGCGGATCACAGAACAGAGAATTGATTGATGGGAAGTATAGAAAAAATCATTTTCATGACTGTGTGGGATCTTATTTGGGATGTTTAGAGAAAAACTATTGGCTCTTCAAACTCGTGACGTTATGAGACTTCAATTTTTGAATGAAAACATCTTTTAATTTTGAAAAGATAAAATATCGAGTATGTAACATCCACCTTGATGTAAAGAAAGGAAGGGAGAGGAAAACAGTTGTTATTTTTGTGTTTGTCGGATAAGAATGTGCGAATCTTCAACGAGGGGATAGCCTCAGAGAAAAAAAAATTGTTTTTGACGACACCTTTATTTGATAAACAGAATTGTGCTTTTCGCAATCCTAGCTAAGTGTGAATGTGTTCGGTAAAATTTCGAACACATACACATACATATGCGCATGTTATTGATATATGAACGTTGTAAGATAGAGTCAATCTACAAACAGATATTTCTATGGGAAATTCTGAGAACGCTATTTTATTGATCTCAGTATGATTTCCAGATGCTCCGATCTTTCGTGAGTCAGGTAAAACGAGAAAATTGCAAAATAGAGGGAAATCTACAAGTATACTAAAAATACTAGAATTAGGAAATAGGGATGATATTCCACGTAAGGAGGTTTTAAGAAAGGAACTATAGTTTTCCAATAGTGCTTTTCCAAACTGTGCTAAACACAAGACGTTCTACTGTTAACTTCAGAGAAGAACCGTTCTGACGAAGTATATGAAATCAGCATAATGCAAACGTTTGGAAATAGACAAAAATTCTATGAACTATGAGAGTGCGACCAACTGTAGGTGAATCTGATAATTAAACTGGAAACAGGTAGAAAAAAAAAGAGAGAATAACAATAAAACTTCGTAAACGTGTAAAATGTTGAACTAAAGTGAAAGCCAGAAAAATTCAATGAGAGCGATAAAAATAGCAAATTGCATTGTTGTTTACGAGTGTCTTTCAACTTATAGTAAACTGTTTACCTCGAGAATTTTAGTAGTAAAAGGAAAAAGATGATGGTTTCTTTCGTTGTCTGTGTATCTTCATTTAAATTCCTCTCTTTCCACTCTATTCAGATACGAGAAATAGATGGAGAAAGAGAGAGAAAAGCCTTCTCTCTTCTCTCTCTCATACACATACACACAAACACAAACCCACCCACCCACAACATCTTCTTGTTTACTTCACTTACGAGGGGAGAATAAGCGACAAAAATATATTTTGCTCTACTTAGAAAAAAACAGAGAACAAGGCAATGCAAAGATGAATTAAACCAATAAATGTTATGAATGGAAAAATTTAAAAACTTTTGTCTCTGGTCTCATCTGTAAACTTTCGCAAGTGATGAAACAAAAATGTTTTGATTTTTGATTTTGTCTTTTCCTTTGTATAGTGCCATGAACTATTTTTTCTTGTGATCAAGGCTATATTCACTTAGCTTTCAGCTAAGTTGAGGTATGAAGTGTTCTAATTGCACAATTAGAGCTTTTCTAAGGAAATAATTAATTTTTGTATAAACATGACTTACCTCATATTCTACATGATCAACCTGTTCTCCTCCATAGAAAACGTCAAGCATATTGGCGCCCAATTTAGTTGGAGTGAACACGATTCTATCGGCAACACGATGTCCATTGTCAGTAATCTCTTGAATATGTTCCAAACGAACAGCATCTGGACGAGAAGCAAGAACACGAATCGATGGGTGAATTTTTTGCTTTTTTTTGTTCTCTAGAGGGTGATTATAAGAAAGGGTTGTTGGTGTATTTTCCGCTATTTCTGGATGGAAAATCACATCATCCTTAAGTACATCCTCTTTCTTTCCAATCTTTTCAGCATGTACGGGAACCTTCATCGCGACCTCTTCTCCGTTTAAATAGAATACAACACTGTATTCTCCGGCCATGTCGGTTGGAAACGAGACATCGTAGACACCGGCTTGTTCGGTGCTTCTAACATGGCTGTTACGCTCCTTTCCATCTGGTCCGAAGACTCGAGCTTCGATCTTTTTGACGTTCCCGCAATCACGAACATCGAACGGGACATGACCTTCGTGTGAGGCATAGGTGGTTATTGGCAAAGTGTCTTTTTTCTTATCGTGAACTGAAAAGATAATGATTGAATTCGTGTAATTCGTGTTACTGTTGAAAATGAGGACGCACACGGAGTGGAGAGGTTAGATGCACAGAAGAGAATGAGAAACGTTTTTTTAAAATTACAGTAATCAGAGAACAACTACTGATTTACTACACTTTGGAATCTTTTTTATAGATATAAACTCACGAATTTTGATCATTTGCGGCTCGAGTTCGGGAACTAACTGAACAATTTTTTCTCCTACTTTGTCACCATCGTAATAAATTTCGATGGGAATCGAACCATTCGACCCAGTTGGCAGAAAGCGAAAGGTGTGATGACGTGGATTATGAGGAGATCTGGTGAGCACTGGCTGATGTTGCCCGTACTCTGAGAAAAACACACTTGTATTGACCAGGTTGTTTTACTGCTGTGTACCTTGGGAGATGCGAACGTTTACCGGCAAATTCTTTGTTCTTGAAGTGTCAACCACAAAATTGATAGGTTGATTTGTCCGATAGTGGCGGTCATCCAATCCAGTCACAACTACTTGAGAGGGATCTCTTTTGTAGTCGACAAGAGTCTTGAACGGGCTACCTTTCACGTGCTCCTTTTGATCATCTCGGCCAAACTTGATCGCCATGTCGTACTCTCCCGGAGCTCTAGCGATATACTCCACGCAACACTTCCCGTTTCCACGATCTTGAATTCGTGATTCCGCTTTCGCTGGGCCTCTCATTTCCATGCTAACTGCCCCCTCACCAGCTCCCTGAACAAATGGACTTTTGGATTTTTCTACGTAAAACACTTTTTACTTAGTGCCTACGATTGTGAGTGTACCAAAAGGCAAAAAATCCTGCTTGGTTGGTAATCAGACCATGTAAAAGGTGGGACTAGAAAAACAATCAAGAGACAATAAGAGCACAGGATTTGAGACCGGGCGCATGGTCACATACTTTTTGCTTCATGCAATAGTAGTTAAAATAAAGGGTACTTCCCCGCATTAGAACTGCAGGCATGTAACCAATCGTGTAGTTCTAATGCGGGTCAGTTCTGATTCTTACATTTAAATCCAATTCGAAAATCGCCTTTTCACCAACAACTGCATGCTCCAGACCTGGCCCATATGCAAGACATTTGCTGACATTGGTACCTTTTTTCACTTCAACAACAAACTTCTTAACTGGAATTTCGTCAAAGACCAACTGAAGATTATGCTCTCCAACTTCCAGTAAGGGAGTATCGGATGAGTAAGTTCCGTCTGGATTAATCTTCAATGGGATATTGTAAAACTTTCCATTAACTTCGTCCAAAAGTTTTAGACCATCAGATTTTGACTGAAGATTTCCAATATTAATGATTGGACGAAGCCGCGAACCGATCAGAATAGTTTCTGAAAAGTATCAATCAATTGTGATATCATTTTTTTTCGGAGCATAGTTTAAAGAAATAGTTGTATTTGAATGTTTAATTTTTCAAAATTCCGATGATGCAACGCGATGTTACTTTTGATGCTCCGATTGGAAAACAAAATAATTTATTGCAGTTCAATATTTATTCAAGAAAAGAAATTAAGGTGTGAAGGAAAAGGGTTTGGAGATCAAAAAAAAAGAACGGAGGCAGAAAAACTCAGTTAACATAAGAATAATATCTACAAATCGAAGAAATGGACACTTATATTTCAATAAGTACTACCCTCGCCTGAACAGCAATTAGTCAGAGGATTGGTAGACTGTTTTCTTATCTAGAACTTGATCTTGTTTCAGATAAACTGAATTCAATAATCTTCAGGTGCAAGCTTGTGGATTAGCTGTTTGGTTTTGAGTACTTGATGATCCACTTGAAATCGATGAGTAGGGGCTTTCAGTTTTGCTCCTATGGTCGGATCCGAGTAGAGAGGGACTTCCATGTAAAGCGGCGACGGCGACAATTTGAAAAGGGCTCCCAGTTACGTGTTCATTATCGAACATAACTCTGAGGTAATAAATGCCTGGTATTTTTGGATTGAAGCACATTTTCAATATTCCATTTTGAGTATCTACACAATGAAGAGGTGTTCTAGTAGGTCCATCAACGTAGACATCAATATCACCAAACCCCGCATTTGTAGTATCAATGGAAACAAATGTTGACCTTTGTGCCACAATTGGTCCTAGTCCCGGACCTGACACGGTCACTAAATCGGCACGAGGAGGACCAGATCCACAAACAACATATTCTGCTTCGGCTATTGTTGATTTTCCTGGTTTCTGCTCTGATTCGCTTGAATTAATTTCAAACGAATCAGCTGATTGATTTGGATCAACTGATTGAAGTGTAAATGGTGATTTTTCTATAGGTATATCCTGATAAGTCACATCAATCGTGTAATTTCCGATCTCGGATGGAGTGAATCTTACTCGAAATCCTGTTGACGTGGATTCGATAATCGCTTCGACTACTCTCCCGGAAGGCGAAGTAATTACAATCCTAGTATTTTCTCCGTCAGTTGTGAAGACATGGATTTCCTTTTCGACGTTCACAGTGACAACAGCTGAAACCACACATGAATTGATTGAGTATTCTCAAAAACCCATGCCGTCAGAAAAAGCAGTGCCACATATCAAAACATATTAGAACACATCAATCAAATAATATTTCAAACGAACAATTAAACAATTTTTTTAAAAATTAGTTTAAAAAAAACCGTCCATTCGGTTAGATTTCATTCAGAAATCAATCAGATTACGCAAAATGCATTTTAACTGAACACATTCCTACCATTTTCGAGTCCATCAATCCTAATACCAGATACATCAATGTTTGGTTTGACGTTGATTGCAATTGGTGAGATTTCTTCTCCGGCGAAAACGACGTTGAGCTTAAACAATTAAATAGAAAATTCATCAGCAATGATAAAATATTTCTTTCCTAGAGAACCACGGTGGAAAATTGTTACTGAATTTAACACTCAACTCGCTTAGCTGAATACAAAAAAACTGACTTGATAAGCTCCTGGTCGCTGGGCTGTGTATTTGACAGTGAACGAACCATCCTGATTGTCCAAAACATCCAAATCAACTTTTTCTCCATGGTCGTCAGCAAGTGCTACTTCGACAACACCTGGTCCCGCTTGAGTGGCATCAATTGTGAACCGTGTTGACTCTTTTGAATAAACCGGCCCTTCAACTCCTGGCCCATAAATTCTAAGTTTTGAAGAATCAACTGGTTCCTTCACTTTGATTGAGAATGGTGCACCTGGAACGGAGACTCCTCCGACGCTGACATCAATCTTGTGTTTGACAGAATTTTCTGGAAGAAGAGTGTATTCGAATATTCCCGGAGTTATTTCACGAGCTCCATATGAAATCTTGTTGAGATCCGTGTCGAACACTTCCACTTTTGGTACCAGATCAACACCACAAAGACGAGTATCCACACGGAACTGAATTTTTTCGCCGACTGAATAAATTTTTGATTCGTCAATGCCAGTGACACGTGTAGCAGAGGGTTTCAATCCTGGTATTGCATCAGTGATACGAAGAACAAAGGGGGAACCTTGGATATGTTCTTCATCAGCTAGAACCCCAACTTTATAAACACCTGCCACTGTTGGTGTGTATGAGAGAACAGCAGATGCATCTGGTCTTTCATTACACGCAATTTCAGCTTTTGATGGTCCTTCAACAGCAAATGACAAATCTTTAGATTCCCCATTCATCTCAACATCGAAAACACAAGGCTCGTTGACAACTCCTCCTTCTAGTCCTGGTCCGAAAGCTCTAATTTTTGAAGAGCTCACAGGGGAAACATCCACTTTGTACGATTCAATTTTTTCACCAGCCACTTTGACAACCACTTCTAAACTTTCTGGGGAATCCTTCGGTTCGTATTCGAAATTCAATATAGCGTTTTCTTCGTCGTATCCTACTGAAATCGGCAGATGCGATCCGTTCTCCTTGACAACTTCCATTGAAACGTTTGCATTGGCAATGTTCTCATCTGGATCCAGACATTCTACATGAACTCCAACGACATCATTTTTTCGAACTCCTTCAGGAGCGATTCCTCGCCCCCAAATTTTGAAAGCGTTCTTTGGTTTTCCACGCAATGGAAACGGCGATCCAATCAAGGGAATCTTGTTATGGAAAACATTGACAGAGTGGAGCCCAACACTCGGGATTTTATACTCAAATTGGTACTCATTATCAGATTGACCTTCAAGTACTACCATTCGAAGCTCTTTTCCGTTCGGCTCAACGATAATTGCTTCAACTGGCCCTTCATGAACATCAGCCACTGTGAACTTGATCTCTTCACCGACTTTGGCGGTTTTAGGATATTCGAGCAGGTGAGTGACTGGAACCACCTGGAAAACAAATATCAGCAGACGTACCCGGGGAAAAGTAAAAATACCGGCTGCCGTTCAATTGGGGAAGCCGTTTCAATAGAATAAATATGGTATCAGTTGAAATCTTCTACCAGTACACCCTTGATCGTCATCAAGTTAAAGAAATACTATTATTTTGCAAGAACTACCCTTAAAGACTCAGAAGATACGTTCTGTAAGGGATATAATTTTTGTCAGAACTAGTGAATGAGAGCTCATGTTCTCGCGGATGAATAATAACACATGTACCTATGCCTTACCTGACAAGTAGTGTTTGCCTCCGGTATAGATTGCGTCTCGAATGTATGAATATCGGTTGCACTGATTTCAACGTGAAGAGGCCCAATTTTTGTCGGTGTAAACTGAATTTTATAGCTATTAGCGTCTCCATCGATTTTTTTGACTGCCAAATGCACGTCCTGCCCATCGGCATCACGAATTGACACTTTTGGTTTATACCCTTCACGGGAGATCTTCAAATCAAATTCTTTCGCTTCGTTTATCAAAAGTGTCTTCTCTAAGTTGAAAACTGTCGCTTGGATTTTCGGTTTGACAGGCACTGGCTTAACCGCTGGAAACTGAGAAAGATATGTCATAACTGACATTTCGTCAATTTCTGGATGGATCATTTCAGCAGGAGCAATGAGTGGGGCTACTTTCAGTAGGTCCTGAGCAGACTTCATCGCCTTTTCTGTGTTTTCAAGTGCTTCGCTTGGTGACCAATTTTCCCAATCATTCAAAGAACCGGGAGCCATAGAGTTCACTAGTGCCCCTAGAGCAACACCATCGTTCCAATCAGAGGTAAAATTAGAAATCGGCATTCCAGGTAGACGGTTACGAATCCAATTAAGAAGCTTCTGTTTCGGAGTCTCCTCCTTATCGCCGTCTTCATGCTTCTCCTGAATCCATCCCATTGAGATCGAATAATGAAGGATCAAAGTCCAGACCAGACCCAGAATCAACTTTTTGTTGTGATCCACAATGTGGGTGCTATCTGAAAAAAGAATTTATATTCCTTACTCAACAAGAACGGCTCCCGAACATCTCGAAACCGGTTTTTCAGCGGTTTCGAGAAGCCCGGGTTTCGAAATGTCCGGTTTCGAGATGTCCGAGAGCCAGAAAAACGCCAATTAAAAGAACTGGAAGCTTCTAAACTCTCTGATCGAGCGATACGCTTCGAAAATAAACACAAAGGGATACAACAATATTAGTATATTGAAGTAATATCATAGAAAATTGTTGAATCTTGCAAAAAACAAATTTTTGCAGAAAAAATTGTTTTTGTTGATTTACGATCTCAAACTAAGCGCATTTGTGAAATTTTGGGACCTATAATTAATTACTTCTTTATAGGCTATAAAGAAGTAATTTTGAAATTTTGACTCGAAAAATTACTGTTTTTCCCCCGGACCCTTCGGGCGGGGTTGGGCTTGGATGACACAAATCTGAAGTTTTGTGAAGGTTTTGGAGGAACATTGTACGCTCCGGTTTCTAATCTCGTTGATACTCAGCGAGAATCTAAAGAAAAAAAACATTCCGGTCAGTTAGAACAAAAAAGATAACTTCTAGAACTTTTCTTGTCAAAGAATTTATAATGATATCTCAGAACAAATTCTCAAACCATCTATTGCCCGAAGAAAAAGGAAATGGGCTTTGACACCACTAGCTACATTTGGTTCGGAAGACTGGCGAATCCGCAGGTCAAACATGTTTTTGTTTGTTTTCAGTGTACGATTGAGCAGAAGAAAGACGAACCGAGGGAAACGCAACAGCAGGATTTCTATTATTACAAACACATAATTGATTTTTTTCATGATTCCAACCCAGTATTTACGAGTGGAATTGATAAAATACATAATACATTTTTACATTTCTAAATACATTTTCCTTCTAATTTTTCAAAAAAGTTTTCTTTTACTCGCGTGATGAGGTACATTTAGCCCATTACATTTTTATGATAACTCGAGAGATGGAAAATTTTGTTTTTTTTTTCAAACACAGTCACCAGATCATCGATCCCGAATTATAGGGTAATTCATTCAAAAATAAGTTCCCGCTTACTCACCGATGTTAATAATTTTGATATTTTCTTCGTTTTGGAAAAAATTAAGAGCCAACGAAACATTTTCAAGTTTTTGTGAGCGGAATGCTACTTTCTTATTGAACTTTCCAACAGTTTTGTGTGACAGAACTTGGGCAAGAGCGATTAATTTGAGTCCGTCGGAAAAATCCGTTTCCTGAATAAAATAAATAAAAATCTGAACTTCCCGCGTTTCGCAGAAACTTACTAGACTGCCGATAGAGTTTCCAGCTTTCTGGAGATGGTTGTTGACCCATCTGGTGAATGTGTTCTGCTGGATGAGCTTCCATTCAGCATCCTCATGACGAATCGCTGGAACGACTTCCTCTTCTTGGTCATGACGTTTTAGTTGCGCCATTATTGACGTCAAAAACTCGAATCTCTACTAGTTGTCCTATATTGTTCGTTTCTGAAAAATAAAATTTCTATAAGCAAGCTTAAAAACGTAGCCGTATCGTATCAAACAGATAGAATAGATGGTACGTAGTTTCTCCTTGAGATAATCCAAACAAAACTTCGAACAATGTCCCGAAGAAAAAAAAATGATTCAAACGAAATGTTTTTTGGATGGAAAAAGGGTGTGTCGGACTAAAAATGGGGAGGGTTGAACATTTTCTGTGGCTTTCTTTTTGATATTTGATCTGAATCATCTTCATATTGTTACAATATCTTTTGTTTTATACTATGGTGGCGGAAGGAAATAATGGAAACAAAAAGCTGAGTCAGATTGAGCTGAAATAGTTTCAAATTTTATGGTAAGACGCCAACTTATTAAAAAATAACATATACGTTTTGGAATGTATCCACAAACACCTTCAAGGACATCTAGGCGTCATCCGAGAGGAGATGACAAGGAAAGAGACGAAGAACACGGAGAAAAGAGCGACATTGAAAGAGAGAAGTAAGATCAACCTAGTGACCTTTGTTCGTCTCGGAATTAATTTATGTTGTAAATAACATTATGCACTCATGAATTTCTGCTTTTCGAATTTCTTAAAATTATAAAGTATATTATGTCTAAATTACAATGCAAACGAAACTCTTCAGCAAAACCATTCTCAAATTCGCATGATGTTTTTTTCTTCAAGACAATGTGGGAAGAAACGAACGAAAAAGAGAGCCAGACACAGAAAGATAGATATGAAAATGGAAATGTGTCACTGGGTTTGAATGTTTGAACTGATGCAACGACTCAGTCTCTTCCTAAAGTCGACTTATCAGAACAAAAGCTTGCGGAAACGCTACCGAAATTAACTAAAGTTGTAGAAAAACGAGAATTCTGACGACTTAGAAGCTTAGAGTTTCTGATTAACCACAAACTCAGTTAACAACAAGTTCGAGAAACATATATAAAAACACTTTCGCAAACTTTTGGTACGCGAATAAGGAAGTCGTAGAAAAGATTCGCACTTAAACTCCTTTGGCTCGTGGGATCCCGACGACAGATGAGACGATTCATTGTCTGTGTCTCTCGAGTTTGGAATAGACACTGATCGTCGTGGGCACCTGACATTTTTTCATTCCTTCTCTTAGACTTATCGAATCGATTTGTCTTTTCTCTATCTCTTCTTACCCCTTTGCTTCAACAAGCTCTCTGGGTGCTCTGTCAGTGTATCGAAAGAAGCCGATACTCTTGTCTCCATGATCTACACACGCACAAACTGAGAATATTAAAATGTAGTGGGCAACTTTCTGTTTCTGTTGTCACCTGTACCAAAACACATGTGGTTATATTATAGTTAAAAAATTACTTCTCGACGTTTCCACCGATAACAAGTATGACTATTCAACAACACTAATAATCTCGAAAAAGACGAACTCGCGAGATATAAACTAACCAAAAGAACTGATCACTAAAAATGATAACAAAACTATTCTCTACCAACAAAATAGCTCCAAAAATAAACATTCCGATCAAAAAAATTAGAAAATATGAAATGTGTATTTCTCAAGTGAAAATGCATTTTAAAAAAAAGAAACACTACTTCATTAACTTTAGTTTTCTAGCAATTTTCTGAACGGAAAAAATATTAAAAAAACACGACGGAGTTGGAAATATCGGGGAGATTTGTTCATTAAAGACGAATTGTTAAAATTTAGGCGCTGCTCTACAGTACATGAAAATCGTGGCGAGACCAGAAATCTCTGATCTGTAAACAATCCTTTAAAAATGTTGTTCTCTCGAAATTCGAGTTTAAAAGAATCAAGATACGGAAAGATAGAAATCAAAACGCTTGTTGATAACAATAAGCCCAACTTAAAGACGTATTAGAAAGATTCTTATTCATTAAGAAAATTTAAATTTAATGAGACGGAAGTCTGTAGACCTTTTCTAATAGAAGGCACAGAGAAGCTTTTTTTTTAGTGTTTCGGAGGAGCAGAGTAAGTGGCATCGATATAAAGGGCAATCACTTCATCAACAATAGATTTTGGAACTTGAGCAGCCATTCCATACATTGCAGCCATTCCATGGTCTGCTTTCTTCTCTCCAATCGAGGCAACCTCGTCGCAAACTTTTTCGAGGTCTGCAACAAATGCATCAACTACTTCTTCATGAGCTTGATTGATAGTTAAACAAATGTGAATTCTGAAAGAAAAGCTTGAAAGCTAGGCTTTTTTCAAAAAAAATTTTACGCTGCAGGATTTTGGAGAGTGTTAAGGTTCCATCCAAGCTTCATCATCCTATCGGAAACTTCATAGATGTTAATTCCGTTTCCAGAAAATGCGACTAAGGATACGTCCGAGCTCCCGTAAGGTTTGATCCACTTGTTTTTTTTTATTTTCTCAGCTAGCATTCGAGTATGTTTTACAATTTGTGAGCATCTTCTCACGTACTCATCTCTTCCAAACGACAAAAGAGTGGCCCACGCGACAGCAGTGTTCGCTCCAGCTCGCGATCCAGCGATGGTTGGAGTGGCATAAATACCTCCGCACCAGTCAGGACAAGAGAAATACTGGAAGTGATGCAGTTCTTTTGTACGATACATGACAATTGACGATCCTTTCGGAGTGCATCCGTACTTGTGGGTGTCACACGATATTGATGTGACTCCTGGATTTCTGAAGTCAAAGACTGGAAGCAAGTAGCCGGCATCGTTCATAAATGGGATCATGAAACCGCCCAAACAAGCATCCACGTGGACTGGAATTCCGTACTTCTCTCCAAGCTGAAATGAGGCAATATGTTTTTCTATAGAATATTTTCTCTTACGTATCCCTATTTGTGAAAAGAACTATTAATTACCTTCGCAATTTCTGGGATCGGGTCAATGGTGCCTGACGGAAAGTTTGGAGCGGAACCAACCAAAACACACACATTCGAATCGATAAGCTTCTCCATAGCTCGAACGTCAACTCGATTATTTTCATCAACAGGTACATGTCTTAAACGCATTCCACAAAGATGCGCAGCTTTGTCAAATGCAGCGTGAGCTGTTTTTCCAGCAAGTATTACGGGATGCTCAATACCGAGTGATTGTGCCCGGTTTCTATAGGAGAAGCATGCCATTATGATACTTTCTGTGCCGCCAGAGGTAACACTACCACTGGAACTTTTTGGACCATTGTATAGGTTGAGAACCATTCGAATAAGTTCGGCTTCCATTTTCCGAGCACCCGGGAAAACATCAGGATGTAATGGGTTTGAAAAAGCATATTTTTCATAGATTCTACCGAGTAATTTGACGTGATTCAGGTGTCTATCCGTGTAAACAGCTCCAGAAACGCGTCCTCCATTGATATTGAAAGTGTTGTAGCTTTCGTATCTGTCCGCAAGCTCAATGATTGCATCTTGAGAAAGAGGAGATATCGGGAGAGCTATAAAATTAATTTTTAGTACATTGTATTTAAATTGCTGAACTTTTCTCACTTTCTATAAACTGACGATCTTTGTCATCTTTGTGAATTGTCTCGATCAATTTAGGCTCCTCAGCTGAAAGCTGTTTCTCGATACGATCACGAACAGATGGTACTTTACGCAGCAGGGAAAAAACATAGTTCCCCAATCTAAAATATATCTCTTGATAAATGTAATAATGCAACGAAATTCCTTTACAATTTGTTCTCACCGTTTCAAAATAGGATCTTCACTCTTCCGATACAAATGAACTGCCTTGGTGTAAACTAGGGTCCCACCAAAAGCAGCCAGCACTAATAGTACTGGGTCGTAACGAGAAAGTCTGCAAGCAGCTGTATTTTTTATGGATTTCAGTATACATGAAAGTTTTGTTTTTTTTTTTAATAAATATATTGTAATGTCGTACTAATGAACAGCACAGTGATACTGAAGCTTGGTTCTCTATGTGCTTGATTTTCAAAACTGTAAAATTAGATATGATAAACAGTTTATGAATGATTGAAATAAAGACACTTGACTAAAAAATGCACATTATAGAGCATTCTTCTCATTGCCCTTTCACTTTCATGCTGTTTTGAAACAAATGTTTCGAATAAACTTTACCTGTCATTGACCACATGGTAGTGCATCTTAGTAAAGTCCACTATAACTTCGGCTGTATTTTTCACTGTCTCCATTCTGAATAGGAAAGCTAGATGCTTTAGTACTGGAAACTTCGATTCTTTAATGGAAAAATATAAGACACACAGAAAAAATGATAAGAATGGTTGAAAAGTGGTTGTTATCACTTCGAGGACTAATGGCGCTGCGTAAATAATTTGAAGTTTCATATCAGAGAGACAAGTAAATCAATAGAAGCAAGAAAATAGACAGCAGAGCAGATAAACAGTTTAAGGCAAATATTTAAACATGAATTATTCATCTTGGTGTGCTTGCGGGTTCTGTTTGCGCAAAATGGCTCCTGGTGCCGGGTATGGTCTTTGTTGGTAAAGTGGACCGCCTGCAGTGACGTCCGCGCCCGTCACCTGATCGACTCGGAGACCGTCTGACCATTTGCCGCTAAAAAAATATAATATGTTCAGCAACTGATATACAAGGTCGATTTTGGCCTTAAATTGAACTAACACTGGGGCATCTCCATAGGCAGCTGGATCCATAGGATCAATTCCCTTTCTTCTAGCCCTTTTTAGTCGATCTCTGCTATTCATATCTTGCAGGTCTTCTTCATCTGAATTCAAATTCGACTGCATGGGATCTGCACGTCGCTTCTGCTTATCTTGTTTCTCAATGTTTCCATCGCGCGAGCGCTCCTCGCTTCGGCCGTGTCTGCGACGAGCTGCATTGTCTTCCATGGAAAAGTTGGTGCTACCGAAAAGAAATGTCTCTTGCTCTTTAGCAACTTTCGGAGCAGGGTCGCTTATTGTTGCACGTGGATGACGTGGGGAGTACCAGCAAACTTCATCAGTCATTTTATTCCAGAAATAGTATCTTCCTATGCCTTCATCATATACTTCAACCCAATTTTCTGGCAACGGAAATCGGGCGAGCATTCGATTTTTATTTGTAACGTATTTTTCAGGAAGCCTGAAAATAAAAAATGTTGCATCATAAAGAAGTCACAGAACACCTATATTCGGGTGTTCCATCTCCCCAGTGATCATAACAAAATTCAACGCAAACATGGTACTGATTGTACTTGTTCGGACAACCAGGAGCTCCAGAAACATTGACTTCAAATTGCTGAAAATTGTAATTTCAATTTTTTAATAGATAGAAATTGAATAACTAGATTTTCACCTTTTTATCTGGCTCTTCGTCGTAGTTTTCAGCAATGACTTCTTCTTCTTGTCTGATAATTCCTCTCTTTTGAAGACGAGCTAACAGCGCTGGAGGTAACGGCATTTTACTAAATATATGACTAATATGAAAATAAAAGATGGAGTGTTGGCGATTGTTACAATTGATTAATCGGTGGGGCGCACATATATGCGCATATGAAAAGACACAGTGAAAACTCGCTCCAGTGAACATGGAAGAAGAGACGCAGAGAAGGAAAAAAATGTTTGTGAGCATGAGACTTAAGTCTAATTATTTAAACCCCGGAGTTTAGGCTCAAATCATGCTCATGGACATGCGTGTTTTCCTAAGAACGCTTGCCTCTTTAAAAAAAATCAAAATCAAGAGAACTAGAGCTTAAGCTGCGTTGATGAAATCAAGAACGAGTTTATTCCATTGCCTCCATATCTTTTATTTCAATACACTTATTTGAAGTAACGAAGTTTAAAGCTTTTGCTTTAAATTAATCTATTAAATAATTTTTCTTTCTGATTTTCTAGATATATTACTCATGAATACAGCACGTTCACACACAACACACACTGATACAAAATGTGATCTTTTTATTATTTATACATAATAAAATCATATATATCATCATGACGAAATTATCATTTTATTATCAACTGAATGTGATTAAAAAAAACACTGAATGCTGAACTACTTCATTCATGAACTCGATAGAAAACCAAACGTAGGGAGCGATAATGAACGGTTTCTTGCATTGAGCTATTCTTTTCTGTTTTTTCATTTCCGAATAACATTTACGCGTATTTTTTTCAGATAAATCGATGAATAGTGCGTCCGGTTTCACCGGATCACACGATGAACGACGACTATTCGAACACTTTGTCATTGCTGGTGAGAATTGTGTAACCTTAACGAGAAACAACCGATTCTTTCAATACTTATATTTGAAGTGATAATTGATTCAAAATCATTTTTATGAATTTATGAGTTCTCAATTGTTTCAGGTTTGGCCAGAAACCAAACCCCTGAAAGATTAGCGCCTTCGTCTGAAGAATGCGGCCTCCGGAATACACAACCGCTTGCACCAATAACGGATATAGCTGTCATCTTTCCAAGTTTGGGAGAGAAGGTATACACAATTTTCAAACTGATTCCCTCATTCAAACCAAACATTATGTTCGTGATAAGAAAAAAACAGGTATAGAATTCAATATAATCATTTTTGAGAATTCTGTTGTTCTAGAACAACAGAATGTTTTGACCCATTTTAAGGTGAGCGGCTGAACTAAATGGATCGTGTCATGAATACCAGAAACGTTCATAATTAAAAACAAAATCATTGTTTTTCGAAACAAAACTTGTTGATATTCAACTGCTTTCCCACTTTTGGTTATTTTTCCATTTTGTTTGTCTCTATTTCAGCCGCCTGACGGTTTCGAAGTGATCGAGGCAACCACATTGGGTTATCCAGCCGACCTAAATCATGGTTCGATTGGACAGAAATCATGTTTTCTTTGTTTTCGTCGAGGATATCACAAAGCCCCTTTAGTTGATATTGGAATCTTAGATGAAGGGAGAGGAGATAAACCAATGGTCGATTCAAACGTTGTTCAAACTACACCGTTCGGAAGATGCGCTAATGTTAACAATGCATCGCAGGTATGAGATACTGCAATGCATTTACTGAAAATCAATGTTGCTTTTAAAATTTTAGGTTACATTAAGTTTCAAAAATCTACCTATAGTCAATGGAACCCTTCATAGTGAAATAATAATTCTAATTTTTTCTGATCGCATCTCACAAAACCATGTTTTTCAGGGAATATTCCTCACCTACCGACGTGCGCCACCAAATACCTCTCAAAGTCAATTTGTAGTCACTGATATAAAAGTAATATTGGCGAACAAAGGCGAAATTCCACCACATACATACTACAAAATTACGAAGAATTTGAACAAAGGTCTCCTTGGTTCTGATGTCTTCATTTGCTACAAAAAATCTCAAGGAACAGCTAAGCGATTAGCTTACAAACCGACTGTATTAGATTACTTCCCTCGGACAGATCATTCTAATGAAATGGAGGATTTCAAATTGGCACAGAATGTGGCCATGTTTTGTCTTCCAATGGGAGCTCTGATTGAGTGTTGGCCTATAAAATGTGCCCCCCCTGATAGAAGTTTCTCCACTTTCGTTCTTACTGACGAGGCTTGTGTATTTAACATGTAAATTAAATCGCATACTTTTTTGTAGAATGGCACCAAGTTTTATGGCTCTGCAGTGACATTTTACGAAAAATACCAGAAAAAGCTCACAGAAGAGCAACTTGAAAGCTTAGACTTAAGATCAGGGGAACACGATCATGAAGGAGGAACGGTCGCCGATTCGAACAGTAGCAATGATCCTGCTGATGACGTGAGTTTCCCTCTTCAACTAGTTCGAAATGAAACAATGCTCAAAATTGAAGAAAACGTATATCTTGTAAAATCAATCTTTTCTTTCAGGTTATATTTTACAAAAATGTTTCAATCTGTTTGATTTCTCGATTTCCATTTTTCAATTCGTTCAAACGCTTCCTTTTTTTTCTTCATCGGATGTCGTCTACACCGAATTGCTCACATCTGGTGCCCATTGAACGATATATCTCACACTTGGTAAGAATTTAATTAAATTATTTTCACGAAGTGAAGATATTTAAAAACTCTTCTTGTGTAAAGAAAACCGCAACTTTCAGATGTATGAAGTGTCTTTCCCAACACCACGACGTCCACGTGTCTTCATGCAATTAGGTGCTGAGAATATTAGTTTCGATTCCCATGATGATAGCCAGTTGCCGTTGAATGGTGCACAACTAATCGACACACTTAAATATCTCGGAAGCGAAAACTTGATGTATCTAATGCTACTGGCTTTTCTTGAGCAAAAAATACTAATTCATAGTTTGAGGTAAACTCTAGGATGCGTAGTTCCGAACAGATATAAAATGATGTTCAACTGGTTTCAAGCCTGAGCAAAATGTTTTAGGCCCTGGATGCTTGCAGCTGTTGCTGAATCAGTGTGTGCCCTAATGTTCCCCTTCCATTGGCAATGTCCGTATATTCCTCAATGTCCCCTTGGGCTTGCTGGTGTTCTTCATGCACCGCTCCCTTTTATCGCGGGTGTGGATTCTAGATATTTTGAACTTTATGAAGACCCACCAGATGATGTCACATGCTTCGATCTAGATACGTCAACCATAAGTTTTTCAACAGTTCGCGCCACGTTCAAAACATCAATGCTACCAAAAAAGCCAGCGAAGCAGCTGAAATCTACCCTTGAAGACATCTTTGGAAAACTACAACAAATGGATTACTTATCCAATGAAAAAACGGAAGGAGGCTTCATTCCGGTTGACCAAGATTTAAAAAAACAACAGAAGAGGAGAGAATACGAGAATGCAATTCACGATGCCTTCTTGAAATTCATTGCTTCTGTCATGAAAGGATATCAGTCTTTCTTAAGACCAATCAAAAGCGCCCCAGCAAATGAGCATGCAACAGATACAGGAAACTTGTTTGATTTAGAAGGGTTTTTGAAGTAAAATGTATCTTTCATTCTGATCGTAACTGTGTCGGATTATAGATCACGAGACCGTTCTTCTGCTGACTTCTATAAACGCTTCTCGGAGACCCAGTCCTTCATGAGGTTCATTGAAGAACGGAGTTTTATTTCCGATAAAAACACATACAATGCATTTTTCGATGACTGCATCACCAAATTGGCTTCTGCCGCTGAAGGTAATTTTTGGTGCAAAAGTCACAAGTATCACGTAACTGTTGAATTATTTCTCAGATAATCGAGACACCAGTGAGATCCAACTTCTAGAACCAGATACGTCGCACAACCATACAACGGTATGTTCAGTCTTGTATAAAGAAAGCATGACACATTAATGAAATTGATGTGAAATTGTGTAGCTTTTGTGGAAGCAATATTGATTTTAGATGTTTTAGAACACGATTAATTCGTTAATGGATACAAGATCGTCGGTGGTAGGTTTTTTTCCCTCTATAAGATCGCTCTTTCTGCACCCTTACTGTATGTTGCACATTGTCCCTGTCTGTATCCATCACAGTATACATGCTTACCATATATTTATAACACCACCACTCGGGGCATTCTTCACTCATTGTGACTGAAGTGGGTTGGTTAACTACTAACATGACTAGTGCACAAGGCTTCCACCCAGACTTGTTCTATTGTTTTCTATTAGCCAGCGAAGTAATAATTAAAAACCGAATGGCGAAGATTCAGCGGGGAACTTTTAATTTGATAATTATAATTATCTAAACTTCTTGTTCAATAAATACGATTCATCTTCGTTGCTTCAGGTCTTCATCCCGGCGCCAGAACCATTCATTAATCCAGAAAACGGAGAAGAGATGCAGTTCGTTTACTCGGTATGTTGAATAAAACCAACTTGTTATAACTCTGAACCTGCAAACTTATCGCTGAGAAAATGATTTCCAGGAATTTCCATCACAAATGCGGAGCGAATATTTTCAGTTGGATCGTCTTGAAAAAAGTGAAAAAAGAGATGGCGATAGAGTACCGATGCACTTCGGTATGGTAGTCGAAATTGATTAAATTCTGTTATCAAGCCAATTCCAACAAATCTAGGAGCTTTTGTTTCAGTCTTTATTCTGCCGACATTGTTTCCAATTCTCTTCCAATTCACACTAATTAAGGTTTGGTGTTCAAAAGTGAAAAATTTCAGAAGCATTACGTTGTTCTGCGGTCCGTACAAAACCGGAAAACCGGTCTTCATTGTTAGCAGCCATCAACGCCGTTAAAACAAATCCACTTCACGTGAGAATTGATAATTAACTATTGAAATGATTTCTGCTTACAGTGGTCTAAAACATTGCTTTTCTACTCTTATTCACTATGGTTCATGCAGTTGGACAGTCTTCTGGCAGCTGCTCCCAACAAAAAGAAGATTATTCGTTTAGCATTCAATGTGCTTGATAGAATGGAGAAGACCGAGGTTTTCCCGTTAGATCAAGTTTGTTATCGAATCCTTATTGAACTCTGTGGGAAGTACAATCAACCAGAAATGGCTGTAAAAGTGATGAAATCTATGCAAAGAGCTGGTTTAGAGCAGGTTAGGTTATTTAAAAAATTTTTTGAAGCGCGTTTGTCGTTTGAGTGTGGGGGCGTCGAAACTCTGTATTTAATGTCTTAACGGGAAAAGCGGTAACATCTAGTCAAAAACGAAATTGTAATTAATGTATGTATATTTTAATATATTGATAAAACTTTTAAAGAATGCTGTAACATATGGAATCTACCATCGTGCTGTTATGGACGCTACATGGCCTTCAGCAGCCCGCTCGAAAGCTATACAAATGTGGAACCTGTTGAAAATTGTGGTGACCTGTTCTGGAAGTCTTCGTAAATGGGCGAATGTCGATCGACGCTACTTATATGAGACTAATTCTACAGAAAATACTCCCGAAAAATCAAAAAATAACTGGAACAAAGAAGAAATGCCAGATTATCAAATAACATCGTACGCACTAGATGATTCTAATATAAATAATGAGAGCGATCTAAGAAGTTCTGATGCAACACGAAAAGCAGACCAAACCGATTCAATTATGGATCCTCTTGGAGCGATGGGTCTGGACGGGGAAAAAGGCAAAGAAAGATCGAAATCGTTGGGAAAAATAGGAATGTCTCCTTCAAGAGCCAAATTTCTTGCTGATCATGCAACATTGCCATTTTCCAGTGATGGAACTTTGAAATCTGATAAGAAAGCGGAAAAAAGTGGATGGTTCAAAGGAATCGCAAACAGCCCTATGTTCAAAATGATAAAGAGCACTACGTTCGGTAAGTATGTGACAAGAAATATAGTTGTTGAGAAGTAAGATTAATAGTAGAAAACTTTTATTTATTGAAATGAATCAAAGTCTTGCAAAGTTTCACTTCACTTGATAATATAACTGTTTATTGTCATGCTAGCTAGTAGGCTGAAGAAAATAAGCATCCTGTTCTATGAAGACTCACATCTAAAAAAAAATCTATCAAAAACTGGTTGCTTTACAGGTTATAAATTATAACTGATGAAATCTAATATATTTTCTTTTATTCTACACAATTATAATTAATTGAAGATACTCCGAAAGCTTCCTCTACTGAAAGCAGTGACACTGGATCAATTACCGGTGTCTCTCCGTCATTCCATTCTGTCGTGACTCATTTTAAAAAAGGATACGATGACGTGCTACCATCAAAGTTCCGCTTAGGAGTATCAACTCTTTTGAACAAGTCTGTTGGCGCGATGGGAAGTGGCATAATTTATTCCGATGAAAAGAATACGATTGACAATCCGTTTGTTGTGAATCCTAAAGACCCTGCTTACATTCTGGATTCGGGAGTTCCGAATTGCCTAATAAAAGAGGAGTATTGGATGAGAGAAGTGTATTTGCAATTAAAACGGAGCCGAGAACGTCTGGAAAAGGTTCAAAAAGTCGAAGAAGCAGAATTTCTAGATGGAAACCGAAAGTCGACTGAAGGCGATAAAAAACCTCTACCATCTTCTTCAAAAAATAATAGACTGCTTGAAGTGATCCTGTGTACCTCAACTTACTGTCCCACCTGTAGAACTATGGTTTACGATGAGGAAATAATGGCTGGATGGAAAGTTGATGATCAGAACCTAAACACCATTTGTCCTCATTGTTCTGGTAATAGTTCGAGCAGTACTGATGCAGCTGTGATTGAGAGCCCCAACTTGGAAGGTGTTTTCGCCCCGAGACTGAAAATAAGGATGCGTTGCATTGATGAGACTAGGAATAGTTGGTATCAGTCCGGCGGTCTACAAGATTCTAGGAATACGGTGAGTACTTTTTGAAATTGTACGATTTCATCGTGCACCGCGAGTGAATAAAGTACTGACCGCCGCAAACATACGCGTAAAGATGAATCAGATCATGAAGTAGTATGTTTAAATTTCTTCTTAGGCATAAGTACTTTTTTTCAAGTAGCAACTTTGGTTATTTACAACCGATTTATTTTCGTTCGGGATATAAACATCTAATGTTCTAAATACTCTGAAAATTTTCTTTCAATATGTAAAGAACAGATAAGCATAAGTGAGTTTCATACAAGTCTCCACATGCAATACAACAATCAACGCATAAACCAAAAAAACTTATTCAGACTCCGGAAAAATCAACCGCTCCTGATGAAATATGTCTCGACGTTGCGTTTGTGAGCCCTCTCGTTCTTCGCCGCGAATTAGAAACAATTTTAACTTCCGACAAGGATGCCATGAAAAATGAGTCTCTCCGGGAAACACATCCTGTTGTATTTTGGAACTTAGTTTATTATTTGAGGCGTTTATCCCTTCCATCTCATCTCTTTTCGTGGATTTCTCAACGACATCACATACGTTGCGTATTCGATATACCAACGCAGCATGATGATTGTAAAATACCTCTATATTTCTATAACCCAAACCATGATGGAGACCCGATATTCGGAGTCTATAATCAGAAAATTCAACGACGAAGCGAAGACGGAAAAGATTCTATGGCTTACTCTTCTTGGAAAATCGTTACAGACTCAGTTAACAGAAACTTATTGTTCAAAGCAGTTCAAACATTGGTCAACTCTTCAAGATTAGTAAAGAATGGAAGTGTTCATGTTGGTGCGCACTTTCCGATTTTCAGGTAAACAACGGTGAAATTCTTTATCAATTAATATGTTTATAGGGACATCCAATTTGCTTCAATTGATGTATTTGGCCGTGCTCTTCTGCGTGACTCATTGGATAGTCAGTATGATACAGAATCAAATAAGCTACCACCGAAGATCAAAGAAATACTCCCGTTACAAGATCATCCATTATCTCAAGTTACCAGAGCTTGTAGAAAAGTATTTATGCCTTTAGACCTGTTCTAACTTTCAATTTCCCATCTAGAATGCTTTCTGTATAACTGTATTTTTTAATCCAAAGGGATTTTCTTCTTTTTTCATCAACAGTAAACAAGAAAAATATCCTTCTTGAAAAACTGATCATTCGTTTCGAATATCAGAAATTTCATACTCTCAAAAATTTTATTACGAGTTTCCCCTGTTCTGTAGTTGTGACTAGTGGTCACCGACCACACGATTAATTAAATTTTCCTTGCTAAATAGCGTTGTTAAATAGCTTTCTATCAAATCGGTTTTAAAAAAAGTGAAAAATACTGTCTCCAGCTGTTTCCATTGTGATGATTTCCTCCTATTCCCTTAACTGTTGAATTGAAAATATATATACAATTGATTGCTCATCTCGAAATAGATATTTTATTTAAACAATTTTCAATTCACATTTCTCAATCAAATGTGTTGTTCAATTTGTATTCACAGTACATTAAATTAGAACCTGTCGTCACTAATTGAACCCTCAATTTCCAGATGACCAGCAATGGGTGGAATCGAGCAAAAAGAAAGTTAGTTACTAACAAATTGTTTTATTCGGAAAACCTAATAATTGTAGAAAATTTGAAGAAGTAGTATTCTATTGTTTAACCTGATACAATATAGGACTCTATAGTTTCGAAGTTTGTTGTAAAAGTATGATTTAAACGGGTTGAAATATGTTCTCGAAACTACATTCACCCAGCTCAACTTCGGGAATGTTCGGAAACGGGAAAATATCAGAAAAATATTTTATTAGCTGCCGGAAAGCACCGCTTCACTGAATGAAACCCATACTTGCGATTTTCGAGTAGTAATGATTGAGATTTTCAGAAAAAAAACTGTAGAGATCATTTATTCACCGGGCTGTTCAACTTTGAAAGTTAGGAAAGCAGTTGGCAAGCATTTGGAATCGATGGGAATCCCGTCTAAATCTGGATATGAGTTGTTCCCCGAAGAGGCTGTTTATATGATGGAGGTATTTTAAAATAAGAAGTCAAAAGATTCGGACGTTTCTAATATTTTAGACGGGATCAGCAACTATCCTCACTCTATCAGGCATTGAAATGAATTTACTTGAAGCGTTCTCTATCTTGGAATCAAATGCAATATCTATGAGTAAATATGAGATTTACAAACAAGTGAAAAGTACAGGATTAGTCGTGCTAAGGCCGAGGTATTTTTTTGAGACTTCTGAAAAAAGGCATTTAATTTTGGGGGTACAAGCCGAACACTAACCTTACATGTTCTGACCATCTAATAAAAGCAGTTGTACCCAAAAATAGCTTGTACCCCCCTTGTACCCCCTAATAGTTGTACCACCAAAATTAAATGCCAAAAAAAATCTTCATAATTGTATGCGTCCAGGCATGCTTACAACTTACTGAATCAAATAGTTCGATGATCAGTTAAAGAATCAATTAGCCTTTCCAGGAAATAAACTTTCACAAATGATTGTCTTTCTTCAGAAAGCATACGATCGAACTCGAACGGCTCCGTCTTGTGAAAAATGAGATTCATCAACGTTTTACAGAAAAGTCTTGCGAAATGCTAGCAGGAATGAGTGATCGAACAGAAACAGGTGTCCCGAACGCAGAATCATTTCCATGCTACTCGAATCAAAATGGACAATTTTCAATAGAAATGAAATGTAAAGCTCACTTTAAAATATGAAATAGAAGCTACGAAATAAATAAAAATTGCAGTGCTCCACACTGATTCATCCCTTGTCAATTTTCTTTCTTTTGATCTACTCGAAAGTTTTCCTTGTTGTGAAACCGTACAACACCTACAAGTAAGTTTGTATCACAAAAATCATCACTTGATGAAGTGTTCTATTTTTTCATATGTTTCTTGATTTCAAATAATATCTTGAAAACGCTCTTCACTTGAAACCATACTTTACTTTTTATAGCCACCATCCCATCGTTCTTTCAAATCATGTCGCCCATCATGTTGGCCTTTGGGTCGACAAGCAACTAATTGGTCTGTGTATCGATTTCAAGCTGAGCAATTTAGACAGAACATGCTATTGGAAAAACTAAGAAAACTCCGGCCATCTTCGAACGCTGAACTACGAAGAGAAAAAACTACTATCGAAAATGTAGATTTTCATGTGTTTTCGCCAGCTTCGTTTTCTCACCGACTACCAGCTAGACCACTTTTCTCTTTAATTTGTCACAGGTAAGGTTTAATAATATGTGCTTTGATAACCAGAAGCCCGTATTTCAACAAATAAACAAAGTTTTGACTTATATGAAAACGGCTAGAGATGATTCAACAATTCATCGAAAAGAGGTTTTCTATTTGTCCATTTCTTCGAATCTTTTACGTAGCAATAAGTTCAAGAACCGAGTTTTAGCGCAACGGGACTTTCTCTGAAAACGACAGAACTCAGTGAACTTCGGAACGTAGTTATCGCTCTGGAAGAAGCCGGCAAAGTAAACTACGTCAAGTTGAGTGGTACACCAGTTGCACTAAAGGATTATTTGTGTTGAAATTAGTGTATAATTCTTTCTGTCTTTTATATATGATGTCTTATATATATATATATAAATATGAATGTCTAATTCATCAGTTTTTCATTTCTTGTCAGCTCGTTTCATAAAACGTTTCATTCTTATTCTTCATGGGCAACAGGTGGGCACGGGATGAAATTCTTAAAAATTTCAAAAAAAAAGATCAAAAATTTTACTTTCACATGTTTGAAAATTATTGTGGTTCATGGTAAACCAGGAAACACTAACTTCAGTTGGAACAATAATGCTGGAAAAATTCCCCTAATATTTGAATTTGCAAGAACCGATTGACAAACATTCTGATGAAGAAGAGAATTTTTTGCTGGGGACGCTTCTTCACACGTATATTTTTCAGAAATAGTTATTTACTGTAACGATTCGTTTGAACTATTATCCTTTAATAAATTTATTTATAGTCTATATTATAGACTCTATAAATAGTTTGGAAAAAGTGTCCTTGGAACTCGTTTTGAAAGTTTTCTGGGAGTTTCAGAAAATAAAACAAGATTTTATATTTCTTCTTGAAATAGTTTATCATATTGTTTAACTTCATGATTCGAAGAAATTGTTTCACTTTCTCTTCACTCTGCCATTACCTCTTCGCTCTTCTATATACGCGTTTCTATAGAAACCCCATAGGGTGAACTTACTCTATCGATTTTAGGAACTTGCCTTGCTCTTTAGTTTTTCAAGCAGATTTTCTGATGTAGTGCTATTTTCGCAATTGAATATAAACAGTATTTTACCTGCCGTTCCTGGTCATCAGAAAAACAAGGCGAATTAGAATTCGTCAATGATTGATGTTTATGGAATGCTCACTTGGAACACTTCGACCTCATTGAACAACGATCTAAACGATCCGGGATCTCAATTAGCTGAGAAGTTTCTGAGAGCTTGGGACGACGCAGTTTTTGATGGAGAGGATATTGGAGGTAAAGAGTATATACAGTAGTGTTTACGGAGTTTTTTTCTCAGAAGTTCACCTGGATAAAGAAGCTTCCTTGTGGCGCAGTAAATTTTCACACATTCGTGTTGTTGGTATTAATATTGCCGAACAAAAAGTGACGGTAAGAAAATCACTAAAATTGATAATTGAGCGGGAAGAACTTCTGATACTTGAAAATAAAGAGGAATCAATGAATATTATTTTCAGCAACCGAGTACCATCGCGTCGTTTTTAACTAACAAGATTTTCATTGAATCAGTAAGATTTTCATTGAATCAGTCAAAAAGTGCGGATACTATACGAGAACGAATTAAAAACAACAACAACAACACCAAAACCTCTCTTCCGAGAATTGTTCACTTTAGAAAAAAGTTTTGACAATGAAATGGTTTTTTTACAATCCTTAAAACTTTTGCTTTTTCAAGTATAATTGAAATACCACGCCAACAGTACCAATATCTTAATATAGTACAGAAGTAACATATAACAATCATTCTTTTCGTCCATGTGCCTTTTCCAAGTTAAATATGGTACAAATGGTACTTTTCCGATAATATATACGGTTCTTTTTCGAAGAGGAGTGGAACTGGGTTAAAAATAATTTTTTTTGGAAGATTTACACTATTTAGCATATATGAAACCGCTTGATCTTTGTAGGATCCGGAAGCAGATAAAACGTTTCTGATTCTATTTTTTGGTATCAAGTGAAGTTCTCGGCAAGCAGAAAAAAAAAATTAAATTTCAATTAGTAGGTAGGAGTTAATTCAGGATCAAAATCTCATTATCTTGCCCGGGTGTCCAGAAGCCATTCTTCTGAGAAAGAAATTAAACCGTTGTATTTAAAGCTCCATGCCAATGTAATTTCTTTCTTTTTGCAGTCTTGAAAATCACGATTAAAAAAAGAACAATTAATTTGAACATTTTCTCGAGGAATCATAGAAAAGGTTTTTGCTCGGTTCTCATGTTTCCACAAGATGAGTTTTTTCAGTGCGAATAAATATTTTTGGCACTTTTGAGAGTGTATCTGAATATCAATAGTAGGAAATTGCATGTTTGTAATTCAACTTTGAAAGCTTGCCTAAAGCTTCGATTGATAATACAATCGGTTTACTTTTCAAGCCAACTTTTCCGGACAAGATCTTCGAAAGACCGAAAAAATTTCTGCAATCACGAGTTCACTCAAATCCACACAAAGGCCGCATTTCCAAGATTGATAAATTTTCTGTACGAAACAATTTGCTGTTTTCGGTTTTTGTCATCAGAGCTCATCGACTAATCATTTAGTGCAATTAGTCGTTAGCTAAACAATGAATCGAATAAATCGTTTGCATGCCGGTTTCTCACAGAATGAATACGATATATCATATGACTTTACCATTTCTAGTGTACAGCGCTTAACCTGCGGGAAAATTTAAATTTTTTAAAAGCGATAACAACCTGAAATTTTGATAAATTGTATTTTCAAGGCCTTTTTTCAGTATTTGCTAATCGATTTCTTATTTTTTGAGTAAATTCAATGTTTATTTGCAAATAATAGGGAAAAGAAACAATCTAGTCGGGGCTCTAGTAATAAATCCATGATTTATAAACTATAATAGCACCAAATTTTTTTACTAAATACTATTGCTAAATTCGAAAAAAGAATCATGTAACATTGACAAACATCTTCAAAGCAAGTTACTCTGTAATAATAAAAAAAAATGGCGTCCGAAAACTGGATTAGCTTATTCATATGAACATAAATCGCACTAATCATAATCGTGTACGTTTGTTGAAATCAATCAGATATCATACTCAACTAGACAGATTATAACATCATCTGATCTTTTCAGATTGAGTATACAAAAAGATATAAAATCTTTATCTTCAAAATATTTGACGTAGTTTAAAGATCTCCATGGTTATGTATGGCAAATCACAGAACTTTCAATCGCTGACGGAAATTATTTATTATTACTGTTAGGCACTCTAGTTGTTCATATGTTTATTGGAAACATATCATTCGTTTACTATTGAGCCTGCTGTTATTTTTTCCGGAGAAATAAGATGTTCTCTGACCCCGCCCACTCTTCTTTCTCACTCCACTTCATCCTCTGTTGCTTTTTTCATTCGCAGTTGTCCACTCCTTCATTCTACGTTTATACTCCAGTTTGTCGTTTTAGGATTTGAGTTGCAGCTCAAATTTAGCATTGTAAATTACTCATTTTGAACTTAGGTGGGCCAGTTTCTGCAAACTTCAGAAGTGCTTCACTGTATTGGTAAGGTGATCACTCTGCTCAGCACACGATACCGAGTTGATAACTGCCAATTATTTACTGGAAATATGGAAGCATTAGATCGTTTTTCTCGGGAAGAGAAAGATGTTTTGCGCAAAAGTTGGAAGGTTTTGGAGAAGAATTTGAACAACACTGCTTACAACATATTCGAGATGATTTTTAACCAGAGTCCAGATACCAAGCAGGTGGGATATCTATTAGAACATTAACATTAAATGACATATCTCAGCTTTTCCCGTTCATGAAGTTCAATCAGTCCGGGAAGTCAAGGGAAATGGAATTCCATGCCTTGAGATTTATGCAAGTAAGAGACTTGACGGCACTTATCAGAATGTAGTTACTAAAAGGCTAATGAAATCGACCTAACAAGTGGTTTTTGTGTGAGTGGTTTACTCATGGAAAACGGCAAAGAAACACGTGAAATAGTGTTTTTATTCTCTTTGCTTTGACGCCGGAGAAACTTTTTATAATGTTGGTGATTGGTTTGAGCGGAACACCTTGAAAGTTTCGGAGAAGTGCGGTCCGTATCGTCGCAAGCTGCTTTTTTCAGGTACTGGAATCAGTGGTGAAAACGTTGGACAATCCAGAAACACTGAATCCACTCTGTGATAATCTAGGAAGGTGAGACTGGTAAATCTCTTAGTTTTTATACTCCATGAGTACTAAGTTAAACACCTTGAAATTCCTTGTTTTCAATAAAACTTTGAAGAGTCCATGGGCGTTTGAGCGAATCGCGCGGTTTTCGTACACACCACTGGGGTGTGTTCATCGAATGTACACTGTTCCATTTCAGGAAAATATTATTCCAGGTAGTATCATTTTCTATTTTTCCAAAACCTTTTCTTCTTGCATCTCAGGATTCATACTTTCATCGCATTGAAATATTGGACAAAGTCATAATCAACTGGCGAACAATTCTCCGATTGTTGATAAAACAAATGAAACGTGGCTTCAATACAGACATCAAAAACCGCCAAGCGTCCCGTGAACTTGAAGAGATGAACAAAGTTTCAGCAAATAGTTCACCAATAAGTCAAGAATCGTGCAGTTTGGGTACGGGTCTAAGAAAGAACTCCAGGCAGTTGATGTTTTTAGCTGTGCCAAACAGTTCAATATCTCAATCTTTGACACTACCAACAATCAATAACAATCATCGGAAAGGTAGTGATAGCCGACGTGAGTCAAAAATGTTGCCCAATAAAAATTACCTCGTCTAAAATTAATCGTTTTTTTATTGACTTTGATTTTTCTCATTTGATTCCAGCTTCATCAAAACTGTGTTTTTCAGTGTCTACGGTATCTGCTGTGTCATCCAGTTCTGTTTCCCCGGCCATTGAACGTGCCCCATCAACTGGTCTTTTTCGCCCAATTAAAGATTTCGCTCGACGCCGGTTTATCAATCACTTTTGATTTTCAGTCGATTTTTCAGTCATCCTATTCCGAGAATGTGTGCTCTTGAAGTGTTAAAGTTAATTTTATGATTCATTAAAGTATGAAATCCACTCTTAATTCTACTAAAATACTAATTTGCTATATATTCTTTTCTTTTTAAAGGCTATCCGTCTGGTCTCAAGAACATAATTTTCGAATTGTGTCATCTCAGGTCGAATAGACAATATTTGGATGACTTTATATCATGATGCGACATTTTGTTAAACCAAATTTACGTTAGGATTAGAAAAGTGTGTACAACGTTTAGCATGAGAAATTATTTATTTGTCAGGAAGTTGTGCGCAAGCGTGAATTCAAGCGAATCCGCGGGAAGTTCGATAATTATAAATAATAATTAGATAGTAGTTAGAATTCAAGAAATCCAAATTTAGAGGAGAAGAGTGAGAAATTATGAACAAGAAGAAAAGAGACGAGATGAAATAGAAGAGAGACTTGGATAGGCATATAAACACGATGAAAAATAGCGTCTTAGTTTTCATCAGTAGCTTTTGCGACAATGCATGTCTGCTGCTGACTGCCGTCAGCACAATAATCAGTCGAGGAAGAGGCAAAGTCATGTTCTCCTTCAATGCAAGTTACCAAGTACCTGAAAAATGATATATAAAGTTTCAATGCGACTTGATGAAACGTGCTGTAAAATTTAGAAAAAAACGAGGCAACAACGTGCAGTTGTATAAAAAGCTTTAATTGAACAAACCAGACTAAACTGGGCGACTATTAAAAAAAATGGGTTCTTTGGTTACCCTCACCTAACTCCAGAATATTTCTCTTTAAGGCTGGCAACAATATTGTCTCGAGACTCTGTGGTAGTCGTGCGCACGCCCTGAAACAGCTTCCGTTCATCAACATTCATACAGTACCATTAAAAACACTCTCCAAATCAAACTCACATTCAGAATAATTTTTCTGAGCTCTGGATCAGTACACTTAGAATCTTCATTGACAGCTCGTTTTTTTCTACCACATCCACATCCTCCTCCACATGGAGGTGGTGGCGGTGGTGGCAGTTTCAGTGTTGGCACATTGAAGGAAATTACAGAACATCCAAGAGTTGGAAGACACCCTCCCCCTCCACCACCACCACATCCTCCGCAGCCTCCTCCGCAGCCTCCACCACCTCCTCCGCCTCCTGGGAATAGGAAAGCTTGAGCGGTGACGATGATCAGAATTTGAATAAGCAACAATCTCTGAAAGACAAATATAATGGTGTTTTAATCAATAATCAAAATAAACTAGTTTCGCTTCATTAACATCCATCAAAACCAAATTAAAGAATTGAACTAGAACTTCGTTTGAAACGATGTTGTGGAGCGCAATATTTAAGACGAAAAATGGTTTGAAACAAAAAACATACCATATCGTTTCTGAGCGAATGATAACAAAGCTTATAGTCTTACTGAAAAGTTATGAATATACAGCAAATGGCAGAAAAGATTAAGATTTCTCCTTTTTATAAACCGTTCTGCAATCCGCCCATCCCTTCAATAGTCAAAGTAACCAGTTTTCCCTAAATGAACAGATGAGATATGCCAATCACTTTTCTTCCCATGATATCTCTTCTAACCAATCGAGTTTGAATATTCAGAATAGGTGGTGTATTCTCATTGTAACTAGCAAGATCCTCTCATCGACCCGGCTTATCACACTGTCAGCATTTAAATTCCTACTATTGCGTTTCTGTATGTATACATGATTTGACAAGCATCTAGATGCCAAACTGAGACCGTCTCATCTATTCACACATTTATCTCGACACTGCATTCTCCTATTATGAGAATAGCTAGTGATAGTGGAACACCGTTGTTAAACCCGTTTGGAAGTATGAATGTTTAATATGACAAACTCGAGCAAGCTTTGAACAGTCAATAAATTCTTAGTCGGCTTCTGTTAGCATTTTATTGATAAATATATCCATCAACATAGACTTGAACCAAAGTTTATGCTTCGAAATTATTTTTATTATTGGGGGAAAATTAAAAAGATCCCATATGATCATCTATGCTGAGCCAGGGAACCTTCTACGACCACAGCTGAATATTCACGACAAGTAAATTACAAGTTGTGAGTTCTGCTAACAACATTTTTTCTTACTTAAAATATTGATTCGGTTGGAGAAGTGATAAACATCAATCTTTCCAATCCCCAGTTTCATATCAAACATACCGATCGCAAATTAACTGGTTGTATGGTCAACATACATTTGTTCATTTCTTTATTCTTCTAACGCATTATATCATCAAACAAGAACAAAATGGATGAAGATGATGTACCAAGTGGGGGAACTGTTGTTGATTGTTCTGAAACTTATTCATCGCAAATCACAATTCGAGTTGAAAATAATTTTATTTTAAAATTATATCAATCCAGCTTTTAATAACAAAGAGAAAAATTGCATTCATTTTCTTTTTCTTAAACATTATACCGTTTCATTATCTGTAATCTATATAAATTAAGACTTAGTACATTTGAACATTATGTCACAAGGAGTATTTAAACATTGGTTACAAAAATCGTCGCCCAGTGCCTGTTTTGCGTGATCCGTGAAGTGTGGAGTAATCCATTCCACTGTAGAGAACTGAGAGTTTTTGAAACAATTTTCATAGAATTCTCGAGAATGAAGAGCAATTTTCGAGCTGCCACAAACCACTGAAATCATTTTTGTTGTCGGATTGAATAAAATTGCTCAGTTTCATTTCATTCTATTTTCACATTATGACTTCACATAAACTTGAGTATTCGTTCAGATGCGTATAACAGAATAGAATATAGGCTTATTAAGATTTGAGTTTTGGCTCCGTATTAACTACGAACGAACGATATCGAAACAGTACACTTTCGCTACACTTGACGTCTTCGAAACTATTATACTAAACTTCGAAACCGGTAATTTCACAACGTGAACGTTAACAGCATATATTTGGAACTAATAATTTCGAAAAATACAATTTCAAAACTCTGAGTTTGGGATATTTACGCGTTAATAAACAGATTTTAGCGCTCAAGAAGAGCCTTAAAAATTTTTTGTTACGACGTGAAAATTATTAAAAATTGACTTGTGCCATCTAAAACTATTTTTCAAAAAACTGATGAGATATGTAAATTCAATCTGTTCAGAATTCACCTCCATCTGCATAAAAATTGATTTCGACAATTTCTCCATCCAAAAACAAGCTTCCTGGTTTTTTCAAGATTTGGGCTCCCAATTTGACTCCCATATCTGGTGGCGGGGACACTCCTTTCACTCCATTTGGAATCAACCCATAAAAAATGCCACCTGATATTAAACTTCGTGAAACATTTTCGATCGCTCGTGCTACATCAACTTTTGAGTGAAGGAATTGCAAAACAAAAAATGCGGTAGCAACATCAAAATTTCTTTCTTTCAAAGAAAAACTTGAGATGTCTGCTTTGGAAAAATATATTTTCCCCTGATATTCAGGGTGTTCTTTCTTCATAGTATTTTCGCAAATCTGAATCATCTCATCAGAGTTATCGACGCCCAATACTTCACAGGCACCCCACCGGAGAAAATCAAATGAATAATGGCCTGAATGATATTATTATTATTGACTGAAATCGAGTAGGCAGATTTGTCAAGTACAGAAATTATGCTAGAGAAAGTTATAATAGGATTTTATACTTAAAGTACTCACCATTTCCACAACCGACATCCAACACTTTTTTTCCATTTATGTTGTCTCCAAATGATCTTTTTATAGTGGGAGTAATGAAATGATCTCTCCCCAACCATTTATGTTGAGCTTCTGTGTACGCTTTTGAGGGAAATACATTCATTGTAAAGGTGCAAAAATTGAAATGAAAAGAAAAAGAGATAAAAAGACGTTTCCCGTTTCTTATCATTCAATTCTTATCAGTTTGCATTGCGAAAAGTAAATAGCACTGACCTTATACATAAAACTAAATAAAACGCAACCAGAAATTAAAAAAATACACACCACGGACAGTGTTTTCGGAACAATACAAATTAATCTAAAATTTTTCCGAGTTGAATTTCATAGAGATAATCGAAACCTAGTTTTGGTCTTATGCCAACATAAACACTACACCATGCACTTGGATTTAAAAATACACTGGCGTTAATATGTGTGTTCGGGTCATTGTAGTCAACCTGAAACTACTTATAGAGCTTTCGATTTTTGTACCAGTTGTGGTGAAAAAAAATTGACCAAATGAAAAACTGACCTGCATCACAGTAATCGCCCAGTTCAACTTAGTGGTTTTTTGAATATCTTGCGCGACGAAAGCTGGTTGATTTGATTTCAGAGCAGATTCTATTACCTGCAGAAGATGCACGAGTTTGGCTAGATGGCGTTAAAAAAGTTAACAGATGTATGAGGATTTGCGTAAAATTTGGATTCAAACTTTTACTGAAAGACTGACCTGATTTTGCAATGTGACGTTCAAACATAGAGGAAAACAATACACAACTTTGGTATCATTATTGACACAACCATTTTGAGAATCCAAAGATATTGAACGCACAACTGATTTCATAAGTGTTTTCGAATAAGTTTCGTTTCCCAAATCAATGTGATATGCAACTTGAAGCTCATGAAGAAAGTTCGTAGTCTCTGTTTGCTGAAGAAAACCGTTCAGTTACTCTCTGAGACACCGAGGAGTACCCGAATACAATAGTTGTTGCCGTTTGTTGGATGTCCAGCTGTGGAGTATTCGAGAATCCCAGTAGCATTCGTTGTCAGCCAGGTCGACGGTGCGATGGCAAGATCACATTTTCCTTGAAAGTGACAGTCTTAGTTGTGCGAAGTTAGAAAGAACGCGCTCTATCGAAGTGTAGTTGTCCTTTTTAAACGGTTTGATGAAGTATTATAGAAGCACTGGGACTAGAAATATCAACTAAAAGCTGTTCTTGGATAACCTCACTTCGATAGAATGCGGTCGTTATGTGTTTTTTAAACAAACCAATATTTCCATTTGTCAACACTAAAGACGTCGAAAAGATAATAAAAACAATATAATTCAAAACCATCGTACTGACAGAAAAAAAAATAATTTTGAAGCAAAATTTCTCCGTTATCGTCTATACATAAAAACGAGCACATACGTCAAATGTATCATTTGTGCTGCAATGCTAATGATGCCATGATATTTAACAACGAGGAACACATAGAACATACAACAAGCCCAACTATAGTTATAACTTTATGACTAAAACTAAAGCCCCACAAATAAAACTATTTCTGGAGAGTTGTAGTTCGATGATCTTTCAATTTTATTTAATACTTACAGTAGCGTTCAAAAGTATATAGAAAAATTGTTTTTTCAGTTGATTTTTGCGGTTTTTGGTCATTTTCAAGGGTCTGGTACTCGGATCTAGGGTTACCGATCGTTTTGAAAATTCTTGGAGACTTAGAGCAGACCTTTATAAAGAACTTTGTATTCACACAATTTCCAAAAAAGACCTCATTCTCGTGAAATCAGATGAGTTCTGAAAGACACCTGAATTTCTCCCATTTTCAGTACTAAAATGGCCAAAAATGGGGTGTCTCTCAGAACTCGTCCAATGAGAAAAAATTGAGTCAATTTTTGGGAATTGTGTAAATACAAAGATCTTTATAAAGGTCTGTTCTAAGTCTCCAAGAATTTTCAAAGCGATCGGTAACCCAAGATCCGAGTACCAGACCCTTGAAAATGACCAAAAACCGCAAAAATCAACTGAAAAAACAATTTTTCTATAAACTTTTGAACGCTACTGTATCGTCAATACTTAAAGCTGCAAAATCTTGTTTTTTCAACTTTATTCCCCCCTGTCAATACCAAAAAGCTTTTTTTCTTTTTCGGTCAGGCTGAGCTTCGAAAGTGAGGGGTCAACTCCCACTTTCTGTTGCGAGCAGGAAGAGCAGCTGCCTGGTACCTCTTCCACATGTTGTGATAATCCACAGATATAACAGGAAGAAAAGAGACGCAAAGAAGTTGGATGTGTCATACCAACGATGAAATAGAGTCGGAGGATGTATAGGAGAAAAGTATAAAGGAAGAGGAGAAAGAAGAGTCTTCTGGCCCAAATCGTAAAGTCTCAGCTCCTCTCTTTTCTCTCTATTGGTTATTGATTGAGGATGAAACTGTTTCTGGCAGTTTTAGTCTGCCATGTTGCGTTCATTTACGCAAGAGTTGTTGTGGTTGAAGGTGACGACGATGGTGAGATTTTCAGCTGTTTCCTACATTTCCTATTGTGATGATTTCAGCTTTAAAATCTATTGCTATTTTCTTGTCTTTTAATTCAAAGTTTTCAGTTCAATGGTGCCATGAAGCAAAATGTTCAGAGAACCAAATGTGTGTTATGATCCAGGAAACTAAAGAAGTGTCATGCTTGGGACCGAAAGAGGCGTGAGTAAATCTTTTTGCATGACACACGCAGATGTATCATAATTTCAGCATTGAATTTGTAAAAGCTTACAACAAACACCATGGAGTAAGTTAGCATTTTCTCTATTGGGAGAAGTTAAGTCAAACACTTCTTGTGTATTTTTTTAACACCTCTCGAAGTTACTCTTGTTGTATATCTTGTGTGCAATTTTAGATTGAAATTTGATAACCAGAATGGGGAACTTAACCTTAATTGTTTTGAAATTCCACTTCGACCTAATTTTCAGCATAAAATCTCGGGAGTGAATGATGAGGGGAAAGTGCACCAGAAACATCGTAAGTCTGATATTTGACTCACGCTAATCCGAGGCGGTATTCATGAACATTTACACTGTAAATGCATTTACACGTGTAAATATTTGCATTTCAAAAAATGAAAATGCAAATCGCTGAAAAATGAATTAAAAAATAAAAACGTAAATATTTTGGTATTCATGAAAGATATTTTCACTTGTAAATCCCATTTGCAATATTAAAAACATTTACACCCATGAAGGGCATGTAAATGACCTTTACATATTCCATTTATAACTTTGGAAATGTACTGCATTTACACACGTGTAAATGTTCATGAATACCGCCTCCGAATTCGTTAAAAACGTTTATGTTGTTGCAGGTTGTTCTCACAAAGAACTGGTTCAAATGGGAGGTCGTTTGATCAAATGGTTCAAGGATGTGCATTCACAGGAATCAGGATCCGATCATTCGCTAAAACGTAGGATGGATTTCAGAGGCATTTGTCTGTAACACAAACCTCGAACAAGTCATGTCGGGCTATTGTTTTGAAGTTTAAAAGTGATAATGAAAAGGGAAACTACGAGGTTGAATAACTTCACTGATTATCATAATTTTTATGTTAGTAATAAGAACTAAACTTTCTAGTACATTCAATTCCATGCCGTGCTGAAGTTGGATGGATGTTCAACCAATGGGATGGTAACAAAGATGGGAAACTTTCCAAGGTATGAGTATTACAATACCGTATAGTTTTACACTTTATTACAAGATAAACTTTGACTCTTTCAGTCGGAGCTCCGACCGTTGGAAAGAGGAGGAAATGAACCCTGCGTTGAAGAATTTATCGACATGTGCGGTATGTTAAGTTCCAGTTTTCTTAAAAGTCGCCGATCGACTTTCAAATAGCTAGGCAACTATATCTTATTTTCAGATGATATCGTTGTTGACGAATCGGTTTCTGTTGACGAATGGTGTGACTGCTTTACCTTTTCTGATGATTTGAGACATGAGCCTCCATGCCATAAGGCTAAACATGATGTTGACCCACACCTGTTAGGTGAGTTCAAAAAATACACTTCAGAATCAATTTTCATTAACTGAAACACACCCAATCTTCGAAAACATTCTAATTTTACCAGGCGTTTTCTTGCCGCGTTGTGATTTGGAAGGATATTACAAGCCTGAACAATGTCACGACGGGCACTGTTGGTGTGTTGATCGCTACGGTAGAGAATTTGATCAATCTCGTCTCCAAAACGCTCTTCCCGACTGTGGACAATACGGTACGTACGATATTATTGTTAAATGGATAAAGACATGAAAATTTTTACAATTTTTTTTATAGTTCAAACATTAATGTAATACATATTATGAAGCAACTATTTTCAGCATCCGACTTAACTGAAGATGACGTCGCCTTCCTCAAAGCTAGAATGTGAATTTTATTTCATCCTATAAAAAGTATAAAATTTCATAATGTTTCACTCTAATTCCCGTTCTTTGAGAAACTAGGTCAATTTATTATATATGTGTTCAATTCAATGTGGTTTCTGATGGTTTTTATTGAAAATGTTATTGATACGGAACGATTTCATTAGTTCTTGTTGAATAAAGACTTAAACAATGTTTCTTCACCAGCAAACATCTCCCGGAATATATTGATCAATTAGAGATTGGTAATAGGGCTTCAAAGCTTCAATATCTGGCGTCTGGTCGTTCTTGGAGTAGAGATCGCATTCACTACAACATGAAAACTGTTTAAATATAGGTGAACAACCTGAAAATTACTTCAACATCATTATTGCTGGCTTTAACCGAACATCTCTTTCACTTTGAAACTGCATGTACTCGCCATGAGAGTGATATGGGTAAAAGGAATGAAAACGAATGGCATAAAGAGCTTCCTCAGGAAATGTGGTCCCGTGGTTTATCAGTACCTGAAAATAAACAAAAAAACTTTTTTGAGTTATTTCATTTGATTCGAAATTGAAAAAAAATTTCCAACCTTATACAAATACTCATCATGACTCCAAGTCATCATCAAGTTTTCCAATCCACACTTTTCCTTATACATTCCCAATGGCAGACAATACACCGGATTGTCAAGATCCGAGTTTCCAGTGAAACTAGCTTTTCCATAAACAATAGAATCGGCTGGTGCACATCCGACTGGATAGGTATCCCCAGTGACGGCCCATTGGTGCTCACCCCAAACACTCATTATTTTTCCCAAGTCATGAATCAGACCTAAAAAGGTATGTTTTAACTATAATATTATGTTCAATTACAACGGATTCCTTTTTTCATTTACCTGCCAAATGCATCCAAGGTTTGTTTGGGTGGTTCAATCGAATTTTTTCAGCTGTTTGATATGCATGAATCAAGTTAGCCTCATCCACATCTGGATCGGACTCATCTAAAAATGAAGCCAACATATCCAAGCATCCAAGAATAGGCATTTTTGCGTGATCGAAGCTGAGCCATTTGTTCTGCTGAAAGCAGAAACAGACAAATCATAAACATTTTTTCTGAACTCAAGGTTTGATACTATGAGAAACTTTTTAAACTTCAAAACTTGAAATAAAGAAACAGAACAATTTGAGTTATATTAGAAAAAAAAACAATCACGCATTTCATGAAATACAATAACAATTATATTAAAAAACTTGAGAAGTTGGTTTAGGACTTCTATCAGCTAATTATACAAACAGTTTTTTAAACTCACCATGCTCTTTACAAACCGTACTGTTTGATTTTGATGCTGAGCAAAATAATGAGATTTGACACGAATTTGAACTGGGGTTTCGGCCGTTATATCATAAACCCTATACGTTTTTCCATCTGCTTCGTACGAAACAGGCTTTTCTATTTTCATTCTCTTTTCCTGCAAATAAAATGTATGACCGTGGCTCAAAAGTATCGTTTTGAGAAGCGTCTGTTAGAACAAAAGAAAGTTGAAGTCCTATGAACTTCGCACACAGATTAGGAAATGGAAAAGAAGACGCAATCGAATTGAGAAATGTAATCCTTTCATCGAAATGACCGGTTTATTTTGACCGCCTGTCCTGAAGAGAATGAGAGATAGTCTCTGATCAAATGACATAATTCGAAAACCATGTAAAACCGGTTTCAGGACAGACTTACGAAACAAATTTGAGTACATGAGAGAATATTGAAATTCTCAATCCACCGGTTATTCTCGAAAGAAAATACACCGTAAATGAACTGGAAATGACATATACTTTTCGAACACCAACAACCGCATACCTTGTTTTACTGAATTATTTTATTAATTCAAATATCTGAATTTCAATGCCCAACATTCAAATATCTAAATATCAAAGTCCAACATTAACAGATAAAACGAAAAATAAAGTTGAAAGACAAAATAAAATTATTCTTTCATAGTTACATGATGGTGCACACGGTGCTTTCGACATTTGGTTCACTGATCGACAACCCACTATCGTTGCTCTGAATTGTTCGGAATTTGCGTTTAACGGATCTTAATCGAGTCAGAGCTTTTCTAGTACGACTTTGTTTGTTGTCAAGAGCTTCAACGACCTGGAATAGGCTAGTTAACAGACACGATTTCATTAGTTGGACTAACGATATATTCCCTACGTTTGCTGCAACACTCATAAGGTTTTTTGATTAAGTTAGAGGGAGATTTGCTTCTTCAACATGTTCTGTATTTCAAACTCACCGAAATCACTCTATAAGCAGCAGCAGTTGCCTCTTGCCATTCAGTTGTTCCGTTCTCTGAATGCAGTTCCCTGTAACCATCAATGCTGTCGTTAGTTGCTGTAAAATAATATTGACTTGATAAAGAAATTAACATATCCTGTTATAATGATTTTCGGGCATCAAATTATAACAAATTATTCGATTTCTCACCTTTTTCTCTATCTACAATATCCCAAACACTGCACTTCTCGTTTTTCTCCAGAAAGTGCGTCAATACTTTTCCGCTGGGCAGTTCCAAATAGCCGTTTGCATTAAAAACAAATATAGATTTCAAATGTTTTGTCACCATTCTGAATTCATAAAGTTCAGTAGCATATAAGGGAGAAGATACTAACGTTCTGACTGCATTACTGACTAGTGCCTTTCCAGGTGAGCTATGGGAACATATGATTTTGGTGATATTCACAGTATTTCCTAGCACACAAAATCTGAAAGTTTTTGATGCATATCTTATTCTTCATCTTATTCAAACGTTACCTTGGTTTCTGCTGGCTCACAATCCCAGCAACTACAGGACCACAGTGCACTCCAATACGCAATCGTACGGATTGTCCTAGCTTTGGAACTGGTACTTGCCTTGCTTCAAAAAGTAGACCAAGAGCTAGATTCAAGCTATCTTCACAATGATATTGGTTGGCATTTGGGACTCCTCCAACAATCAAATAACTATCCATCAGAGATAAAACTTTGTATCCTTTGTGTTTTTCAATTATCCTATCAAACCGATGGAAAAGATCCGTGACTAAACCAATGATTTCTTGTGGTGAACAGTTGACGCTTATGGTGAAAAAATCAGGGATGTCAGTGAAGATTACGGAACAATCAGAAAATTCTTCTGAAATTTTTTTTTGATATGCCAAAGGATTTGAAAAAATTTTTATTTTCAGAAACAATTCATCCAATATTTAAACTTACGTGCTGGGACTGGTTTGGACGCTCTTAACGCTTCAGCAATGACAGGTGGTACAAACTCAAATAATAACCTATCGGTTTGTGACTTTTTGACTTCTAATTCCTCGGTCATTTTCTTCATCTTTTTCATGGTTTCTTCTAGTTTCTTGCTGCAATTCCGTTAATAGAAAAAAAAATAAAATATTGACCTGCTTCAGCTCCATCTGACAAATTCTTGATTGATTCAACATAACTAAATCTCGGGTAGCATCATGCATAGGCATGTCCGAAATGTAGAGTTTCAAGTTGAGAATATCACGAACCTAAATATAAGAGTTTTGCACTTAATTTTGACACTGCTTTTATGAGCATCAGATTCTTTAATTCTCATTAAGCTTACCGTGGTCACATGCGGCGAGCAAATGAAAATAATTGAATTTCCATCGTTGAGTGGCATCATTTCTCCTTTCAGAACAAGTGGTTGCTGAAATGCTTCTGAAGACCCTTCTTGTACTTCGTTTCTTTTACTATGATGCTTCAATTGGAAAATGAACAAAGTGTTGAGGTAGCTGAGCACATTTTTGTAGGTCAATTGAATATCTGATGGCTGAACGAGCTGCATGAGATCACTAACTTTTAAAGTTTTTTTGTTTTCAAGACCATATTCTCGAAGAAGGTAGATACCTGAACAGTTTTGAATAATTAATTTTTTCATCTTCCATTTCACAGTTGTGTGAATGTGTGCCCTCGTCAACATATATAATCGTGTCTCTATCAATTATTAATAGGCTTTTTAGCTTCCTAACTTGTCTCTGACGTCAAAATTCGAAATTCAGAATTTTATATCATAGACGAGACACGCAAGCTTAACACTTGTTCTGTCTCAAAGAACCAGAAAAACATACCAATATGCTCGATGACCATTTGTTTATTGAAACAAACATGATAGGGAAAAATGTTCTTGAAGTCTCTTAGACCGACTAGCATTTGTGAAGACTGAAAAATTGTGGGAGAGTTGATTAGTTTAGGCGATCGGTGTTCCAGAAATCCTCTGATAAAAAATTCTACACGCATACGCGCAGTTTTTCAGAACTAGATTTGTTATCAACTTACAACTGTAAATGTTGGCGAATTTTCTTGCGTTTTAGTATTTCTGAACTTGTGAAAAAGCCTTTTTCCTTTCCGATGGTTTTCGTCTGGTTCAACCGAAAAAATCACATGTTCAACCATTCCAGATTTACGACGCTCTTGATTCCGCTCAAGCATACTGACCTAAACTAAGTAAATTTGGCTCCCGGACATTTCGAAACCGGAAGTTTCAGAGCAAAAGCACAATTGATATCTGGTGAAAATTTGAAGGTTAGTGAAAATTTGTTTACTCACCTTCACTTCCATCTCAAACAATGTTCTTGCTGTTTTTCTCACCAAGCCTTTGACTATAGGAAAAAGACCTTGTCGAAACGAGAAATAATGTAGCTTGAGTCCTGATTCTCCGAATGGTTCACATTGAAATGTTGGACCTTTCATTTCAGATTTGAATGCAATTTGGTCAATGAAATAGTGCATGCTGTTCAAATTGTCGAGGAATTCCTGCAATAGTGAGCATCAGTGTGAATGTGGAAACAAATGGATGTTTCGGATGATATAATTACGCACATAAAAACATTCCATACTCATGGTGTCGGAGTTTTTTCTACTTCGTTTCCGTAGAAAAAGAAGTGAATTTGACATACCTGAAGGTTGTTTGCCATACAAAAGAGCATTTTCTGCCACCCAGTTTCGCATGCATGGGTGATTAGGAACTCTCCATACATCTCCCACATGTCATCTACGGATAGCCCTGTTAAAATTAAGTTTAACTTGAGGAAAGAAAGTGAAGGATGTGATGCACATTGATAATTTCCACGAACACTCTATGATGCAGTTTCATGATTATGGTAGAAGATACTATCGTATAGTCATAGTCACATATAGGAACCCCTTCATACAGACATCGATGCCATTTGATCCATATTGTTCCATCTCATGCTTTTCTGGGTTTATGTTTCATAGACACGGTTACTGTTAAAGCACAAAGAGGATTTCGGTTTTGTTTCAGAATGTTTCCTGCATTTTTCTTCTATTCTCCTAGTTTGTTTTTTTTCTATTTAGACGAGTACAAATGAATGATTACTGTATCAACTTTACTACATGGTGTCACGTAATATAATAAAGCTCCCTAATGTCGAACTTCAACTGAAATCGTGTTTCTTCTTAGTCCCTGTGATCAATAAAAAAAGCTTTTTTGCTACGAGCAATATAGTGTCATGACCATATAATAGTGTTCATGCTATATATGATATATGGATGTTAAAATTTTGCTCGGAAAGAAAAAAAAATCGAATCTATACACAGGTAGGTCGCAAAACTAAGCATAAATGATGGACCCTATATCCGACGATCCGTTACGGGTTGTTTGCAAAATAATGGTGCGTGCGGTAAAACTTTTATTCAAATTTTCGCCATCTTATGAAATGTGGGTGAAGAGTGGGAGCACACGCGCGCATGGAATATGGGTCTTTGTAGCTTCCCACTCTTTCACACGCTTCTTCGCATATGGGTCACATACTGATCTAAAATTGGTAGCCAATGAGGGACGACCTAGAAGACAACTTGCGCGACCACTGATTTTTTCATTTATTTCCTTTTATTTTTCACTATTTTTTCATTACTGTCTACTTCCGGTTCCCGAATAACTCAGGTTTTGAAAATAATAGCCTTACCGAGTACTGATGCGGCAACTCTGAATATGCGCATCGTTTCTGTGTCGTCATAATAACATTGAATATCGAATTGAATATCTTCTGAATACCCGGCTTTCCGCCTGGGAAAATATCCATAAAAATGAATTAAAGAAGACCGCGAATAGACTCACAAAATCTCTTCCAGTACTTCAGGACCATATTTACGAAGTATCAAAGTGGAAACACAGACATGAGTCCAGCCGATCTGAAAAATATTTTATGTAAATGACCCAAGTGAATCGAAGAGGCAAACAAATTGATCAGCGTGCATTCCATTGAGTGAATGCGGCTCTGTGGGGCCTATCCCTTTTGCGTCACCGAAGAGTGAGTTGAAGATGTACTTACCATCACAAGAATAGCAGGGAGCAATAATATAAGTGATCAACTTTAGTTTTTCTTTTTCCGATTCTGTACACCAAAAGTGAAATGAAAGCCGGAATCGAGTTCTACCACACGACACCGCGCATTTATCATCAAATATTAATCTACACGCGAGCTCTGTGAACATAGTTTATGCGGAAAGGTAGAGTAGGAGAATATTATGATTAATCATTTGTCATGCTGAAGCACGAGGATGATAAGAATTTTTTGCAATATACAAGAGGTTGGACAAGCGTGAAGTTGTCTATAGAGAAAATTGATGGAAAATGGAATTCAACCAAACCCAAAAGGTATCTTTTAGGTCTTAAAATGTGGTGAACGTTTGGTGTCAGACCCCGTGAAGACTGCGAGTATGACAAGATTCCAACTCTGAAATCCTGGAGTTTTTTACACCTCTTCCACGCTGTATGTGGTTTTGCGCTAAGATTAGAAGTGTTAAATTTGAATCTCTCGAACGAAGCAAACGAAGAAAACGGCTAGATAATCTGGTTGAGTGTATCTGACATCAATATTGATTCTTGCAAAATCTGAGAATAGTTTTTTGAAAATGATCTTATTAACTGTACGCTCAAATTGACTAAATCCTTAAATTTCCTATCCGGGATGATTTGTCAGGTTCCCCTGTCTGGAAATGAAAAAGAAATTCCGAGATTTTTTCTTGGCTAAAAGATCCACTCTGTAGTCATACAAATTCTGCATAAGCATCGGAAAAATAATTATCGAACGAATTTATTAGATTGAAATAAATGAGAGTTTCAGACTCACTGGATCGCTTCGTTAATGTTTTTGATCTTTTCATTTCTGTTTGATCTTGAGAGATTCTTCGTCCTTTTTCTCTTTTTTCTGTTCTTCTTATTCTGCCATTTCGGGCCCGCTCTGTTCCATCTCATTTGTTTCCAATCTGTCTCATTCGAAATCATGTTTTAATTTAGATCTCGCACAGGAAAGTACCGATTCCTTCGATCATTTTTTTCTTTTTTCTTTTTAGTTACAATTTTTCAAAACTCACTTGATTCCTCCATTTTTGATCTGGATCTTATTGATCTATTTAATATTTCCGTTTTACCTGATCTCAGAAACATCTTATTCCTGATGTTGTTTCTGTTTTATCTCGGTCTCCAACACACTTCCCATTTGTTTTCCCGCGCGTCGATGACCCACATGATGTCAATTCGTCCACTAGCGCTCTAGCGCTCATAAACTAGTTGTCCCTTTCGGAGCGGTCCGTGTACACCTTTGGTTTTGTTTCTAGCCTGACCTCCAATAATAGTATAAAGTCAGCTAAAATCATTTTTTGATATAAGCTTCAGGGTGACTAGAAACAGATGAACAACCTTCCTTCTCTTGACCACGCCATATGCGAGTCCTAGGTATGAATTGGGTCAACGCAACATCATTATGGTTTTCCCTATGTACCTATGTTCCGGAAACACGTGAATGTTTCCTTCATTCTCAGTTGGATACACGGATTCGACGATCACAAACCTTTAAAAAAAACGACAGATAGAGACCACTTGCCACCTAAAATATCGTTACTCCTTCTTTATTTCTACTACCAATCCACCTTTCACTCATTACGAATACTCTTGTTTTGTCATCTACTACCATGTTCTATTACCTTCCTCTGTTGCAAAGCTGTCAGAAAACTATTGCAAAGCTGTCAGAGCGCATTGATGTTTTCAAATTCTCAACTACTGAAATTGTTTTACTTCGAAAAAATGGTTTTGTGTACAGTAGGAAGAAGGGGAACAAGCACAAAAAAACTGATTTCTGGAGCGGAAATTTTTCATAACTACCGGAAAACGGCAGTGGGATCTCAGAGAAATGAGACCTCTTTTCTAAATTAGTTCGATTTTTGCAGTAGCAATTCAGACATTTCCGAGGTTTGCGAATTTTTACAGAAAATCAGACGAAATTTTGTTTCAGAATCAAAATTTTAAAACTTTTTAGATTATGTAATATTTTTGTTTTATTTAACCAGACTTTCATGTTTTTTTTAGCTTTTATTGATAATTCATGCTGAAAAATCCAAACATTTGTTACAAGAAAAATTATTTTCAAAAAGTACGCAAACACTTTTTCGCGCGAAAATTATTTAAATTTGTTTTTCCACGTTTTTAGTGCTCGGTAAATTATTTTCAAAACATCTTTCAATGTAACAATTGAAAATCAGTATTTTGAACATTAATCTGCCTAAGATCTTAGTCAAAAACAATTTTTCCCCAGAAAACACTATTTTTCCGTGGAAGACTACGGTAGTTCTCAAAGTGTGCACTGTACCTGACGCGATTTCTCGGCGCCAAAACTTATTTTTAAAATTTTTTATATCGCGCGCCAAGCCGCTTTTTACTATCAAATCGTCTTCCCATTTCGAGTTTCAAACGTATTTTCGTATTTTCACCAAGTTTTCAATTGTTTTCCGTCAGAATCGAGATACTTTCGCTCTTTCTACCCGTAAAAGTTCAAAAACTCTGAAGTTTCTATTTTCGCCCGATTTACAGCTCATTCGATTTCACGTGCCGTTTATCTCGTAATTTCATGTGTTTTCAACGAATTTCCGTGCGAATTCTACAAAATCTTCATTTTTCAGGGAAGAAAACGCAGAATTTGAAAGTTCAGGCCCTGTTTTCATATTTTTCCGAAATGTTTCATTCTTTTTTTTTCAAACTTTCTATAATTTGAACTTTTCTCTGTAATAACTAGTTTTCTTTGCAGAAAGAGAAAGGAAAGTGCACACAAGCATCTACAACAACACCAACTGCCGGATGCGTGGTACTATGAGGAGAAGACGACGGCCGAAAGGAGCGAAAGAGCGACCATTAACAGGACACTCACACCGACATCATCGCGCCGAGTCGCGAACGAGACACCGTTTTGAGGTATTCATTTGTGCTTCGATTATAACTTCGCTAGTTTCAAAAAGATTTCCAAAAGTACGAGAACATTTTTCGCGCGAAAATTATTATAAGCTTCATTCACAGAGCTTTTAAAATTTTCCCGCACTCGGTGCATATATTTTCGTATTTTTGTCAATGTTCAAGTGTTGTCCACCAGAATCGAGTTTTTGCTCTGTTCAGGCGAAGAACGCTCAAAACTCTCGAGTTCATGTTTCTTTGCCCAATTTGTAGCTTTTTTACTTTCCGCCAATCTTCTTATTTTCTGTGGTTTCAACGAGTTTCCATGCGAATTTCATTTAAAAATCTTTTTCAGCGAAGAAATTGCAGAAATTGATAATTTGATAATTTAGGCCCCGTTTTTTTTTTTTCATGAAAAGTCATCTCGATTTCTGTTTCAAACTTCCCAAACTCAAGTTTTCTCTCTGGAAACTATTTTTTTACAGAATGAGAGAGGAAAATGCACACAAGCATCTGCAACAACACCAACTGCCGGATGCGTGGTACTATGCTTCGTGATCGCCGGTCAGCAAAGCCGACGATATGGCTCAGTTCCTCAACTACCGTACGACGAGAGGTATGGAGAATGTAATCGAGTCGGTAGATGCCCACACGTCGGAACGCGTGGCCGAGATAGTCGGACGTCATGGATGCAAGAGCAAGGCTCTTCGCGGCAAGATCAACACGTACGTCAAGACGTTCATTCGCGGAGAAGACCCGGTGTTTGTGGTGACTAGACAGCCGGAAGACGTCGCCGAGGCGAAAAAGGAGATCGAATGTGCCGCCGATCATTTCACACTGATACGAGAATCTAATTCCCGACACAATCAAGGTAACGAACAGCGCTAACCCGATTCCACTCAGCGCTTTTTTAGTCATTCCAGGAGCCCGTGGATCCGGACAGGTCACCAACTACGTTCGTGTTCCGCTTCGCGTTGTCGGATTGATTGTTGGACCGAAAGGAGCGAAAATCAAGCGCATTCAACAGGACACACACACCTACGTTCTCCCGCCGAGTCGCGAACGCTATCCTGTTTTCGAGGTATTCATTTGCGCTCCGTTTATAACTTCGTGGGTATTTTCGCGGCAAAAAAAAATTTCTGCGGCGAATGAAGATTTAATTGTTTCACTCATAAAAACCGAGTGATGCGCCAGTGGCGGTCTCGGAGTGTCGTTTGTATGCTTAAGCTCGATACGTAGCCTAATAATAACACTGGGACCGCCACTGGCGCACCACTTCTCCTCTCGGAGCAAAGGCTCCGGGACATTTCGAAACCAGACATTTCGAAACTGCGACAACTCGAAACCGCGACATTTCGAAACCAGACATTTCGAAACCGCGAAATTTGGAAACCAGACATTTAGAAACCGGACATTTCAAAACCGCTAAAACAGATGTTTAAAACTAGCATGATTTTTAAATTTGTTTGCTGCAAAACATAGCTTAAAATTATTTAAAATCAAGAAAATTAATATTGTTTGAAACAACAACATAAAAACACAATCAAAATTAACCTGCGGAGAATATATGTTTTCGGAACGTTTTAGCGAAAAATTTCGAAAAATGGGAATAGTGATCAGAATGTGATTTTTTTTAGGCATTAAAAAGTTAAAGTTAAAGTTTTTTTGAGCAAAATTTGTTCCAGGAACAAAAAACTATGAAAGAATCACCGAACAAAAGGAACTGCACCTTTTTGTGATGACAATCTATACCATTTGTCATCCAAGAGACATGTTGATGAACTAAGAGATAAAAAACATAGGCCTGCCCTCCTTAAGAGGCAATCTATTGATCCAGACAGCTATTGATCCATTCTCTTTCTTTTTCCTTGCACCCCAATCTGCTCCTATATACAACATCTCGAATTGGTATTTAAACCTATAAATTTTCCCATTTTCAGGCCTGGAGATTCGGATTGTGGGATCGGAGAACAGGATGAAATCTCAGCTAACAAGACGATCGGAGACGGTGGGAACGACCAGGACAACTCGGAAACTAGAAGAAATCCATCGAGCCCGACTACGATTCCAAGAACTTGGAGTTAAGGGAGACGAAAAACTGGACAGAGAGCAAGATAAGGCGGACATGCGATGAGAGTGGGAAGGTGCGTTAATTTTCTATAATAGGCTTGCTCGGGCGCTTTTTTTGAATTGAAATACCTCAAAAACAATAATTTGGCTGCCAGCCAATGAGAAACGCGGTGAGCGGCTGAACCCGGAGAATGTCGGTACAACGAAAAAAAGTAAAGCAGCATGCCTTTTTAAGGCTTACTTAGGCTTAGGCTTACTTAGGCTTAGGCTTACTTAGGCTTAGGCTTACTTAGGCTTAGGCTTACTTAGGCTTAGGCTTACTTAGGCTTAGGCTTACTTAGGCTTAGGCTTACTTAGGCTTAGGCTTACTTAGGCTTAGGCTTACTTAGGCTTAGGCTTACTTAGGCTTAGGCTTACTTAGGCTTAGGCTTACTTAGGCTTAGGCTTACTTAGGCTTAGGCTTACTTTAGGCTTAGGCTTAGGCTTAGGCTTAGGCTTAGGCTTAGGCTTAGGCTTAGGCTTAGGCTTAGGCTTAGGCTTAGGCTTAGGCTTAGGCTTAGGCTTAGGCTTAGGCTTAGGCTTAGGCTTAGGCTTAGGCTTAGGCTTAGGCTTAGGCTTAGGCTTAGGCTTAGGCTTAGGCTTAGGCTTAGGCTTAGGCTTAGGCTTAGGCTTAGGCTTAGGCTTAGGCTTAGGCTTAGGCTTAGGCTTAGGCTTAGGCTTAGGCTTAGGCTTAGGCTTAGGCTTAGGCTTAGGCTTAGGCTTAGGCTTAGGCTTAGGCTTAGGCTTAGGCTTAGGCTTAGGCTTAGGCTTAGGCTTAGGCTTAGGCTTAGGCTTAGGCTTAGGCTTAGGCTTAGGCTTAGGCTTAGGCTTAGGCTTAGGCTTAGGCTTAGGCTTAGGCTTAGGCTTAGGCTTAGGCTTTAGGCTTAGGCTTAGGCTTAGGCTTAGGCTTAGGCTTAGGCTTAGGCTTAGGCTTAGGCTTAGGCTTAGGCTTAGGCTTAGGCTTAGGCTTAGGCTTAGGCTTAGGCTTAGGCTTAGGCTTAGGCTTAGGCTTAGGCTTAGGCTTAGGCTTAGGCTTAGGCTTAGGCTTAGGCTTAGGCTTAGGCTTAGGCTTAGGCTTAGGCTTAGGCTTAGGCTTAGGCTTAGGCTTAGGCTTAGGCTTAGGCTTAGGCTTAGGCTTAGGCTTAGGCTTAGGCTTAGGCTTAGGCTTAGGCTTAGGCTTAGGCTTAGGCTTAGGCTTAGGCTTAGGCTTAGGCTTAGGCTTAGGCTTAGGCTTAGGCTTAGGCTTAGGCTTAGGCTTAGGCTTAGGCTTAGGCTTAGGCTTAGGCTTGCTTAGGCTTAGGCTTAGGCTTAGGCTTAGGCTTAGGCTTAGGCTTAGGCTTAGGCTTAGGCTTAGGCTTAGGCTTAGGCTTAGGCTTAGGCTTAGGCTTAGGCTTAGGCTGGCTTAGGCTTAGGCTTAGGCTTAGGCTTAGGCTTAGGCTTAGGCTTAGGCTTAGGCTTAGGCTTAGGCTTAGGCTTAGGCTTAGGCTTAGGCTTAGGCTTAGGCTTAGGCTTAGGCTTAGGCTTAGGCTTTAGGCTTAGGCTTAGGCTTAGGCTTAGGCTTAGGCTTAGCTAGGCTTTAGGCTTAGGCTTAGGCTTAGGCTTAGGCTTAGGCTTAGGCTTAGGCTTAGGCTTAGGCTTAGGCTTAGGCTTAGGCTTAGGCTTAGGCTTAGGCTTAGGCTTAGGCTTAGGCTTAGGCTTAGGCTTAGGCTTAGGCTTAGGCTTAGGCTTAGGCTTAGGCTTAGGCTTAGGCTTAGGCTTAGGCTTAGGCTTAGGCTTAGGCTTAGGCTTAGGCTTAGGCTTAGGCTTAGGCTTAGGCTTAGGCTTAGGCTTAGGCTTAGGCTTAGGCTTAGGCTTAGGCTTAGGCTTAGGCTTAGGCTTAGGCTTAGGCTTAGGCTTAGGCTTAGGCTTAGGCTTAGGCTTAGGCTTAGGCTTAGGCTTAGGCTTAGGCTTAGGCTTAGGCTTAGGCTTAGGCTTAGGCTTAGGCTTAGGCTTAGGCTTAGGCTTAGGCTTAGGCTTAGGCTTAGGCTTAGGCTTAGGCTTAGGCTTAGGCTTAGGCTTAGGCTTAGGCTTAGGCTTAGGCTTAGGCTTAGGCTTAGGCTTAGGCTTAGGCTTAGGCTTAGGCTTAGGCTTAGGCTTAGGCTTAGGCTTAGGCTTAGGCTTAGGCTTAGGCTTAGGCTTAGGCTTAGGCTTAGGCTTAGGCTTAGGCTTAGGCTTAGGCTTAGGCTTAGGCTTAGGCTTAGGCTTAGGCTTAGGCTTAGGCTTAGGCTTAGGCTTAGGCTTAGGCTTAGGCTTAGGCTTAGGCTTAGGCTTAGGCTTAGGCTTAGGCTTAGGCTTAGGCTTAGGCTTAGGCTTAGCTTAGGCTTAGGCTTAGGCTTAGGCTTAGGCTTAGGCTTAGGCTTAGGCTTAGGCTTAGGCTTAGGCTTAGGCTTAGGCTTAGGCTTAGGCTTAGGCTTAGGCTTAGGCTTAGGCTTAGGCTTAGGCTTAGGCTTAGGCTTAGGCTTAGGCTTAGGCTTAGGCTTAGGCTTAGGCTTAGGCTTAGGCTTAGGCTTAGGCTTAGGCTTAGGCTTAGGCTTAGGCTTAGGCTTAGGCTTAGGCTTAGGCTTAGGCTTAGGCTTAGGCTTAGGCTTAGGCTTAGGCTTAGGCTTAGGCTTAGGCTTAGGCTTAGGCTTAGGCTTAGGCTTAGGCTTAGGCTTAGGCTTAGGCTTAGGCTTAGGCTTAGGCTTAGGCTTAGGCTTAGGCTTAGGCTTAGGCTTAGGCTTAGGCTTAGGCTTAGGCTTAGGCTTAGGCTTAGGCTTAGGCTTAGGCTTAGGCTTAGGCTTAGGCTTAGCTTAGGCTTAGGCTTAGGCTTAGGCTTAGCTTAGGCTTAGGCTTAGGCTTAGGCTTAGGCTTAGGCTTAGGCTTAGGCTTAGGCTTAGGCTTAGGCTTAGGCTTAGGCTTAGGCTTAGGCTTAGGCTTAGGCTTAGGCTTAGGCTTAGGCTTAGGCTTAGGCTTAGGCTTAGGCTTAGGCTTAGGCTTAGGCTTAGGCTTAGGCTTAGGCTTAGGCTTAGGCTTAGGCTTAGGCTTAGGCTTAGGCTTAGGCTTAGGCTTAGGCTTAGGCTTAGGCTTAGGCTTAGGCTTAGGCTTAGGCTTAGGCTTAGGCTTAGGCTTAGCTTAGGCTTAGGCTTAGGCTTAGGCTTAGGCTTAGGCTTAGGCTTAGGCTTAGGCTTAGGCTTAGGCTTAGGCTTAGGCTTAGGCTTAGGCTTAGGCTTAGGCTTAGGCTTAGGCTTAGGCTTAGCTTAGGCTTAGGCTTAGGCTTAGGCTTAGGCTTAGGCTTAGGCTTAGGCTTAGGCTTAGGCTTAGGCTTAGGCTTAGGCTTAGGCTTAGGCTTAGGCTTAGGCTTAGCTTAGGCTTAGGCTTAGGCTTAGCTTAGGCTTAGGCTTAGGCTTAGGCTTAGGCTTAGGCTTAGGCTTAGGCTTAGGCTTAGGCTTAGGCTTAGGCTTAGGCTTAGGCTTAGGCTTAGGCTTAGGCTTAGGCTTAGGCTTAGGCTTAGGCTTAGGCTTAGGCTTAGGCTTAGGCTTAGGCTTAGGCTTAGGCTTAGGCTTAGGCTTAGGCTTAGGCTTAGGCTTAGGCTTAGGCTTAGGCTTAGGCTTAGGCTTAGGCTTAGGCTTAGGCTTAGGCTTAGGCTTAGGGCTTAGGCTTAGGCTTAGGCTTAGGCTTAGGCTTAGGCTTAGGCTTAGGCTTAGGCTTAGGCTTAGGCTTAGGCTTAGGCTTAGGCTTAGGCTTAGGCTTAGGCTTAGGCTTAGGCTTAGGCTTAGGCTTAGGCTTAGGCTTAGGCTTAGGCTTAGGCTTAGGCTTAGGCTTAGGCTTAGGCTTAGGCTTAGGCTTAGGCTTAGCTTAGGCTTAGGCTTAGGCTTAGGCTTAGGCTTAGGCTTAGGCTTAGGCTTAGGCTTAGGCTTAGGCTTAGGCTTAGGCTTAGGCTTAGGCTTAGGCTTAGGCTTAGGCTTAGGCTTAGGCTTAGGCTTAGGCTTAGGCTTAGGCTTAGGCTTAGGCTTAGGCTTAGGCTTAGGCTTAGGCTTAGCTTAGGCTTAGGCTTAGGCTTAGCTTAGGCTTAGGCTTAGGCTTAGGCTTAGGCTTAGGCTTAGGCTTAGGCTTAGGCTTAGGCTTAGGCTTAGGCTTAGGCTTAGGCTTAGGCTTAGGCTTAGGCTTAGGCTTAGGCTTAGGCTTAGGCTTAGGCTTAGGCTTAGGCTTAGGCTTAGGCTTAGGCTTAGGCTTAGGCTTAGGCTTAGGCTTAGGCTTAGGCTTAGGCTTAGGCTTAGGCTTAGGCTTAGGCTTAGGCTTAGGCTTAGGCTTAGGCTTAGGCTTAGGCTTAGGCTTAGGCTTAGGCTTAGGCTTAGGCTTAGGCTTAGGCTTAGGCTTAGGCTTAGGCTTAGGCTTAGGCTTAGGCTTAGGCTTAGGCTTAGGCTTAGGCTTAGGCTTAGGCTTAGGCTTAGGCTTAGGCTTAGGCTTAGGCTTAGGCTTAGGCTTAGGCTTAGGCTTAGGCTTAGGCTTAGGCTTAGGCTTAGGCTTAGGCTTAGGCTTAGGCTTAGGCTTAGGCTTAGGCTTAGGCTTAGGCTTAGGCTTAGGCTTAGGCTTAGGCTTAGGCTTAGGCTTAGGCTTAGGCTTAGGCTTAGGCTTAGGCTTAGGCTTAGGCTTAGGCTTAGGCTTAGGCTTAGGCTTAGGCTTAGGCTTAGGCTTAGGCTTAGGCTTAGGCTTAGGCTTAGGCTTAGGCTTAGGCTTAGGCTTAGGCTTAGGCTTAGGCTTAGGCTTAGGCTTTAGGCTTAGGCTTAGGCTTAGGCTTAGGCTTAGGCTTAGGCTTAGGCTTAGGCTTAGGCTTAGGCTTAGGCTTAGGCTTAGGCTTAGGCTTAGGCTTAGGCTTAGGCTTAGGCTTAGGCTTAGGCTTAGGCTTAGGCTTAGGCTTAGGCTTAGGCTTAGGCTTAGGCTTAGGCTTAGGCTTAGGCTTAGGCTTAGGCTTAGGCTTAGGCTTAGGCTTAGGCTTAGGCTTAGGCTTAGGCTTAGGCTTAGGCTTAGGCTTAGGCTTAGGCTTAGGCTTAGGCTTAGGCTTAGGCTTAGGCTTAGGCTTAGGCTTAGGCTTAGGCTTAGGCTTAGGCTTAGGCTTAGGCTTAGGCTTAGGCTTAGGCTTAGGCTTAGGCTTAGGCTTAGGCTTAGGCTTAGGCTTAGGCTTAGGCTTAGGCTTAGGCTTAGGCTTAGGCTTAGGCTTAGGCTTAGGCTTAGGCTTAGGCTTAGGCTTAGGCTTAGGCTTAGGCTTAGGCTTAGGCTTAGGCTTAGGCTTAGGCTTAGGCTTAGGCTTAGGCTTAGGCTTAGGCTTAGGCTTAGGCTTAGGCTTAGGCTTAGGCTTAGGCTTAGGCTTAGGCTTAGGCTTAGGCTTAGGCTTAGGCTTAGGCTTAGGCTTAGGCTTAGGCTTAGGCTTAGGCTTAGGCTTAGGCTTAGGCTTAGGCTTAGGCTTAGGCTTAGCTTAGGCTTAGGCTTAGGCTTAGGCTTAGGCTTAGGCTTAGGCTTAGGCTTAGGCTTAGGCTTAGGCTTAGGCTTAGGCTTAGGCTTAGGCTTAGGCTTAGGCTTAGGCTTAGGCTTAGGCTTAGCTTAGGCTTAGGCTTAGGCTTAGGCTTAGGCTTAGGCTTAGGCTTAGGCTTAGGCTTAGGCTTAGGCTTAGGCTTAGGCTTAGGCTTAGGCTTAGGCTTAGGCTTAGGCTTAGGCTTAGCTTAGGCTTAGGCTTAGGCTTAGGCTTAGGCTTAGGCTTAGGCTTAGGCTTAGGCTTAGGCTTAGGCTTAGGCTTAGGCTTAGGCTTAGGCTTAGGCTTAGGCTTAGGCTTAGGCTTAGGCTTAGGCTTAGGCTTAGGCTTAGGCTTAGGCTTAGGCTTAGGCTTAGGCTTAGGCTTAGGCTTAGGCTTAGGCTTAGGCTTAGGCTTAGGCTTAGGCTTAGGCTTAGGCTTAGGCTTAGGCTTAGGCTTAGGCTTAGGCTTAGGCTTAGGCTTAGGCTTAGGCTTAGGCTTAGGCTTAGGCTTAGGCTTAGGCTTAGGCTTAGGCTTAGGCTTAGGCTTAGGCTTAGGCTTAGGCTTAGGCTTAGGCTTAGGCTTAGGCTTAGGCTTAGGCTTAGGCTTAGGCTTAGGCTTAGGCTTAGGCTTAGGCTTAGGCTTAGGCTTAGGCTTAGGCTTAGGCTTAGGCTTAGGCTTAGGCTTAGGCTTAGGCTTAGGCTTAGCTTAGGCTTAGGCTTAGGCTTAGGCTTAGGCTTAGGCTTAGGCTTAGGCTTAGGCTTAGGCTTAGGCTTAGGCTTAGGCTTAGGCTTAGGCTTAGGCTTAGGCTTAGGCTTAGGCTTAGGCTTAGGCTTAGGCTTAGGCTTAGCTTAGGCTTAGGCTTAGGCTTAGGCTTAGGCTTAGGCTTAGGCTTAGGCTTAGGCTTAGGCTTAGGCTTAGGCTTAGGCTTAGGCTTAGGCTTAGGCTTAGGCTTAGGCTTAGGCTTAGGCTTAGGCTTAGGCTTAGGCTTAGGCTTAGGCTTAGGCTTAGGCTTAGGCTTAGGCTTAGGCTTAGGCTTAGGCTTAGGCTTAGGCTTAGGCTTAGGCTTAGGCTTAGGCTTAGGCTTAGGCTTAGGCTTAGGCTTAGGCTTAGCTTAGGCTTAGGCTTAGGCTTAGGCTTAGGCTTAGGCTTAGGCTTAGGCTTAGGCTTAGGCTTAGGCTTAGGCTTAGGCTTAGGCTTAGGCTTAGGCTTAGGCTTAGGCTTAGGCTTAGGCTTAGGCTTAGGCTTAGGCTTAGGCTTAGGCTTAGGCTTAGGCTTAGGCTTAGGCTTAGGCTTAGGCTTAGGCTTAGGCTTAGGCTTAGGCTTAGGCTTAGGCTTAGGCTTAGGCTTAGGCTTAGGCTTAGGCTTAGGCTTAGGCTTAGGCTTAGGCTTAGGCTTAGGCTTAGGCTTAGGCTTAGGCTTAGGCTTAGGCTTAGGCTTAGGCTTAGGCTTAGGCTTAGGCTTTAGGCTTAGGCTTAGGCTTAGGCTTAGGCTTAGGCTTAGGCTTAGGCTTAGGCTTAGGCTTAGGCTTAGGCTTAGGCTCTTAGGCTTAGGCTTAGGCTTAGGCTTAGGCTTAGGAAAAAAATTCTTAGGCTTAGGCTTAGAAAAAAATGCTTAGGCTTAGGCTTAGAAAAAAAATGCTTAGGCTTAGGCTTAGAAAAAAATTCTTAGGCTTAGGCTTAGGCTTAGGCTTAGGCTTAGGCTTAGGCTTAGGCTTAGGCTTAGGCTTAGGCTTAGGCTTAGGCTTAGGCTTAGGCTTAGGCTTAGGCTTAGGCTTAGGCTTAGGCTTAGGCTTAGGCTTAGGCTTAGGCTTAGGCTTAGGCTTAGGCTTAGGCTTAGGCTTAGGCTTAGGCTTTCCTTAGGCTTAGGCTTAGGCTTAGGCTTAGGCTTAGGCTTAGGCTTAGGCTTAGGCTTAGGCTTAGGCTTAGGCTTAGGCTTAGGCTTAGGCTTAGGCTTAGGCTTAGGCTTAGGCTTAGGCTTAGGCTTAGGCTTAGGCTTAGGCTTAGGCTTAGGCTTAGGCTTAGGCTTAGGCTTAGGCTTAGGCTTAGGCTTAGGCTTAGGCTTAGGCTTAGGCTTAGGCTTAGGCTTAGGCTTAGGCTTAGGCTTAGGCTTAGGCTTAGGCTTAGGCTTAGGCTTAGGCTTAGGCTTAGGCTTAGGCTTAGGCTTAGGCTTAGGCTTAGGCTTAGGCTTAGGCTTAGGCTTAGGCTTAGGCTTAGGCTTAGGCTTAGGCTTAGGCTTAGGCTTAGGCTTAGGCTTAGGCTTAGGCTTAGGCTTAGGCTTAGGCTTAGGCTTAGGCTTAGGCTTAGGCTTAGGCTTAGGCTTAGGCTTAGGCTTAGGCTTAGGCTTAGGCTTAGGCTTAGGCTTAGGCTTAGGCTTAGGCTTAGGCTTAGGCTTAGGCTTAGGCTTAGGCTTAGGCTTAGGCTTAGGCTTAGGCTTAGGCTTAGGCTTAGGCTTAGGCTTAGGCTTAGGCTTAGGCTTAGGCTTAGGCTTAGGCTTAGGCTTAGGCTTAGGCTTAGGCTTAGGCTTAGGCTTAGGCTTAGGCTTAGGCTTAGGCTTAGGCTTAGGCTTAGGCTTAGGCTTAGGCTTAGGCTTAGGCTTAGGCTTAGGCTTAGGCTTAGGCTTAGGCTTAGGCTTAGGCTTAGGCTTAGGCTTAGGCTTAGGCTTAGGCTTAGGCTTAGGCTTAGGCTTAGGCTTAGGCTTAGGCTTAGGCTTAGGCTTAGGCTTAGGCTTAGGCTTAGGCTTAGGCTTAGGCTTAGGCTTAGGCTTAGGCTTAGGCTTAGGCTTAGGCTTAGGCTTAGGCTTAGGCTTAGGCTTAGGCTTAGGCTTAGGCTTAGGCTTAGGCTTAGGCTTAGGCTTAGGCTTAGGCTTAGGCTTAGGCTTAGGCTTAGGCTTAGGCTTAGGCTTAGGCTTAGGCTTAGGCTTAGGCTTAGGCTTAGGCTTAGGCTTAGGCTTAGGCTTAGGCTTAGGCTTAGGCTTAGGCTTAGGCTTAGGCTTAGGCTTAGGCTTAGGCTTAGGCTTAGGCTTAGGCTTAGGCTTAGGCTTAGGCTTAGGCTTAGGCTTAGGCTTAGGCTTAGGCTTAGGCTTAGGCTTAGGCTTAGGCTTAGGCTTAGGCTTAGGCTTAGGCTTAGGCTTAGGCTTAGGCTTAGGCTTAGGCTTAGGCTTAGGCTTAGGCTTAGGCTTAGGCTTAGGCTTAGGCTTAGGCTTAGGCTTAGGCTTAGGCTTAGGCTTAGGCTTAGGCTTAGGCTTAGGCTTAGGCTTAGGCTTAGGCTTAGGCTTAGGCTTAGGCTTAGGCTTAGGCTTAGGCTTAGGCTTAGGCTTAGGCTTAGGCTTAGGCTTAGGCTTAGGCTTAGGCTTAGGCTTAGGCTTAGGCTTAGGCTTAGGCTTAGGCTTAGGCTTAGGCTTAGGCTTAGGCTTAGGCTTAGGCTTAGGCTTAGGCTTAGGCTTAGGCTTAGGCTTAGGCTTAGGCTTAGGCTTAGGCTTAGGCTTAGGCTTAGGCTTAGGCTTAGGCTTAGGCTTAGGCTTAGGCTTAGGCTTAGGCTTAGGCTTAGGCTTAGGCTTAGGCTTAGGCTTAGGCTTAGGCTTAGGCTTAGGCTTAGGCTTAGGCTTAGGCTTAGGCTTAGGCTTAGGCTTAGGCTTAGGCTTAGGCTTAGGCTTAGGCTTAGGCTTAGGCTTAGGCTTAGGCTTAGGCTTAGGCTTAGGCTTAGGCTTAGGCTTAGGCTTAGGCTTAGGCTTAGGCTTAGGCTTAGGCTTAGGCTTAGGCTTAGGCTTAGGCTTAGGCTTAGGCTTAGGCTTAGGCTTAGGCTTAGGCTTAGGCTTAGGCTTAGGCTTAGGCTTAGGCTTAGGCTTAGGCTTAGGCTTAGGCTTAGGCTTAGGCTTAGGCTTAGGCTTAGGCTTAGGCTTAGGCTTAGGCTTAGGCTTAGGCTTAGGCTTAGGCTTAGGCTTAGGCTTAGGCTTAGGCTTAGGCTTAGGCTTAGGCTTAGGCTTAGGCTTAGGCTTAGGCTTAGGCTTAGGCTTAGGCTTAGGCTTAGGCTTAGGCTTAGGCTTAGGCTTAGGCTTAGGCTTAGGCTTAGGCTTAGGCTTAGGCTTAGGCTTAGGCTTAGGCTTAGGCTTAGGCTTAGGCTTAGGCTTAGGCTTAGGCTTAGGCTTAGGCTTAGGCTTAGGCTTAGGCTTAGGCTTAGGCTTAGGCTTAGGCTTAGGCTTAGGCTTAGGCTTAGGCTTAGGCTTAGGCTTAGGCTTAGGCTTAGGCTTAGGCTTAGGCTTAGGCTTAGGCTTAGGCTTAGGCTTAGGCTTAGGCTTAGGCTTAGGCTTAGGCTTAGGCTTAGGCTTAGGCTTAGGCTTAGGCTTAGGCTTAGGCTTAGGCTTAGGCTTAGGCTTAGGCTTAGGCTTAGGCTTAGGCTTAGGCTTAGGCTTAGGCTTAGGCTTAGGCTTAGGCTTAGGCTTAGGCTTAGGCTTAGGCTTAGGCTTAGGCTTAGGCTTAGGCTTAGGCTTAGGCTTAGGCTTAGGCTTAGGCTTAGGCTTAGGCTTAGGCTTAGGCTTAGGCTTAGGCTTAGGCTTAGGCTTAGGCTTAGGCTTAGGCTTAGGCTTAGGCTTAGGCTTAGGCTTAGGCTTAGGCTTAGGCTTAGGCTTAGGCTTAGGCTTAGGCTTAGGCTTAGGCTTAGGCTTAGGCTTAGGCTTAGGCTTAGGCTTAGGCTTAGGCTTAGGCTTAGGCTTAGGCTTAGGCTTAGGCTTAGGCTTAGGCTTAGGCTTAGGCTTAGGCTTAGGCTTAGGCTTAGGCTTAGGCTTAGGCTTAGGCTTAGGCTTAGGCTTAGGCTTAGGCTTAGGCTTAGGCTTAGGCTTAGGCTTAGGCTTAGGCTTAGGCTTAGGCTTAGGCTTAGGCTTAGGCTTAGGCTTAGGCTTAGGCTTAGGCTTAGGCTTAGGCTTAGGCTTAGGCTTAGGCTTAGGCTTAGGCTTAGGCTTAGGCTTAGGCTTAGGCTTAGGCTTAGGCTTAGGCTTAGGCTTAGGCTTAGGCTTAGGCTTAGGCTTAGGCTTAGGCTTAGGCTTAGGCTTAGGCTTAGGCTTAGGCTTAGGCTTAGGCTTAGGCTTAGGCTTAGGCTTAGGCTTAGGCTTAGGCTTAGGCTTAGGCTTAGGCTTAGGCTTAGGCTTAGGCTTAGGCTTAGGCTTAGGCTTAGGCTTAGGCTTAGGCTTAGGCTTAGGCTTAGGCTTAGGCTTAGGCTTAGGCTTAGGCTTAGGCTTAGGCTTAGGCTTAGGCTTAGGCTTAGGCTTAGGCTTAGGCTTAGGCTTAGGCTTAGGCTTAGGCTTAGGCTTAGGCTTAGGCTTAGGCTTAGGCTTAGGCTTAGGCTTAGGCTTAGGCTTAGGCTTAGGCTTAGGCTTAGGCTTAGGCTTAGGCTTAGGCTTAGGCTTAGGCTTAGGCTTAGGCTTAGGCTTAGGCTTAGGCTTAGGCTTAGGCTTAGGCTTAGGCTTAGGCTTAGGCTTAGGCTTAGGCTTAGGCTTAGGCTTAGGCTTAGGCTTAGGCTTAGGCTTAGGCTTAGGCTTAGGCTTAGGCTTAGGCTTAGGCTTAGGCTTAGGCTTAGGCTTAGGCTTAGGCTTAGGCTTAGGCTTAGGCTTAGGCTTAGGCTTAGGCTTAGGCTTAGGCTTAGGCTTAGGCTTAGGCTTAGGCTTAGGCTTAGGCTTAGGCTTAGGCTTAGGCTTAGGCTTAGGCTTAGGCTTAGGCTTAGGCTTAGGCTTAGGCTTAGGCTTAGGCTTAGGCTTAGGCTTAGGCTTAGGCTTAGGCTTAGGCTTAGGCTTAGGCTTAGGCTTAGGCTTAGGCTTAGGCTTAGGCTTAGGCTTAGGCTTAGGCTTAGGCTTAGGCTTAGGCTTAGGCTTAGGCTTAGGCTTAGGCTTAGGCTTAGGCTTAGGCTTAGGCTTAGGCTTAGGCTTAGGCTTAGGCTTAGGCTTAGGCTTAGGCTTAGGCTTAGGCTTAGGCTTAGGCTTAGGCTTAGGCTTAGGCTTAGGCTTAGGCTTAGGCTTAGGCTTAGGCTTAGGCTTAGGCTTAGGCTTAGGCTTAGGCTTAGGCTTAGGCTTGAGGCTTAGGCTTGCTTAGGCTTAGGCTTAGGCTTAGGCTTAGGCTTAGGCTTAGGCTTAGGCTTAGGCTTAGGCTTAGGCTTAGGCTTAGGCTTAGGCTTAGGCTTAGGCTTAGGCTTAGGCTTAGGCTTAGGCTTAGGCTTAGGCTTAGGCTTAGGCTTAGGCTTAGGCTTAGGCTTAGGCTTAGGCTTAGGCTTAGGCTTAGGCTTAGGCTTAGGCTTAGGCTTAGGCTTAGGCTTAGGCTTAGGCTTAGGCTTAGGCTTAGGCTTAGGCTTAGGCTTAGGCTTAGGCTTAGGCTTAGGCTTAGGCTTAGGCTTAGGCTTAGGCTTAGGCTTAGGCTTAGGCTTAGGCTTAGGCTTAGGCTTAGGCTTAGGCTTAGGCTTAGGCTTAGGCTTAGGCTTAGGCTTAGGCTTAGGCTTAGGCTTAGGCTTAGGCTTAGGCTTAGGCTTAGGCTTAGGCTTAGGCTTAGGCTTAGGCTTAGGCTTAGGCTTAGGCTTAGGCTTAGGCTTAGGCTTAGGCTTAGGCTTAGGCTTAGGCTTAGGCTTAGGCTTAGGCTTAGGCTTAGGCTTAGGCTTAGGCTTAGGCTTAGGCTTAGGCTTAGGCTTAGGCTTAGGCTTAGGCTTAGGCTTAGGCTTAGGCTTAGGCTTAGGCTTAGGCTTAGGCTTAGGCTTAGGCTTAGGCTTAGGCTTAGGCTTAGGCTTAGGCTTAGGCTTAGGCTTAGGCTTAGGCTTAGGCTTAGGCTTAGGCTTAGGCTTAGGCTTAGGCTTAGGCTTAGGCTTAGGCTTAGGCTTAGGCTTAGGCTTAGGCTTAGGCTTAGGCTTAGGCTTAGGCTTAGGCTTAGGCTTAGGCTTAGGCTTAGGCTTAGGCTTAGGCTTAGGCTTAGGCTTAGGCTTAGGCTTAGGCTTAGGCTTAGGCTTAGGCTTAGGCTTAGGCTTAGGCTTAGGCTTAGGCTTAGGCTTAGGCTTAGGCTTAGGCTTAGGCTTAGGCTTAGGCTTAGGCTTAGGCTTAGGCTTAGGCTTAGGCTTAGGCTTAGGCTTAGGCTTAGGCTTAGGCTTAGGCTTAGGCTTAGGCTTAGGCTTAGGCTTAGGCTTAGGCTTAGGCTTAGGCTTAGGCTTAGGCTTAGGCTTAGGCTTAGGCTTAGGCTTAGGCTTAGGCTTAGGCTTAGGCTTAGGCTTAGGCTTAGGCTTAGGCTTAGGCTTAGGCTTAGGCTTAGGCTTAGGCTTAGGCTTAGGCTTAGGCTTAGGCTTAGGCTTAGGCTTAGGCTTAGGCTTAGGCTTAGGCTTAGGCTTAGGCTTAGGCTTAGGCTTAGGCTTAGGCTTAGGCTTAGGCTTAGGCTTAGGCTTAGGCTTAGGCTTAGGCTTAGGCTTAGGCTTAGGCTTAGGCTTAGGCTTAGGCTTAGGCTTAGGCTTAGGCTTAGGCTTAGGCTTAGGCTTAGGCTTAGGCTTAGGCTTAGGCTTAGGCTTAGGCTTAGGCTTAGGCTTAGGCTTAGGCTTAGGCTTAGGCTTAGGCTTAGGCTTAGGCTTAGGCTTAGGCTTAGGCTTAGGCTTAGGCTTAGGCTTAGGCTTAGGCTTAGGCTTAGGCTTAGGCTTAGGCTTAGGCTTAGGCTTAGGCTTAGGCTTAGGCTTAGGCTTAGGCTTAGGCTTAGGCTTAGGCTTAGGCTTAGGCTTAGGCTTAGGCTTAGGCTTAGGCTTAGGCTTAGGCTTAGGCTTAGGCTTAGGCTTAGGCTTAGGCTTAGGCTTAGGCTTAGGCTTAGGCTTAGGCTTAGGCTTAGGCTTAGGCTTAGGCTTAGGCTTAGGCTTAGGCTTAGGCTTAGGCTTAGGCTTAGGCTTAGGCTTAGGCTTAGGCTTAGGCTTAGGCTTAGGCTTAGGCTTAGGCTTAGGCTTAGGCTTAGGCTTAGGCTTAGGCTTAGGCTTAGGCTTAGGCTTAGGCTTAGGCTTAGGCTTAGGCTTAGGCTTAGGCTTAGGCTTAGGCTTAGGCTTAGGCTTAGGCTTAGGCTTAGGCTTAGGCTTAGGCTTAGGCTTAGGCTTAGGACCTTAGGCTTAGGCTTAGGCTTAGCAACTTAGCCTTAGGCTTAGGCTTAGCACCTTAGGCTTAGGCTTAGGCTTAGCAACTTAGCCTTAGGCTTAGGCTTAGCACCTTAGCCTTAGGCTTAGGCTTAGCAACTTAGCCTTAGGCTTAGGCTTAGCACCTTAGCCTTAGGCTTAGGCTTAGCAACTTAGCCTTAGGCTTAGGCTTAGCACCTTAGCCTTAGGCTTAGGCTTAGCAACTTAGCCTTAGGCTTAGGCTTAGGACCTTAGGCTTAGGCTTAGGCTTAGCAGCTTAGGCTTAGGCTTAGGCTTAGGACCTTAGGCTTAGGCTTAGGCTTAGGCTTAGGCTTAGGCTTAGGCTTAGGCTTAGGCTTAGGCTTAGGCTTAGGCTTAGGCTTAGGCTTAGGCTTAGGCTTAGGCTTAGGCTTAGGCTTAGGCTTAGGCTTAGGCTTAGGCTTAGGCTTAGGCTTAGGCTTAGGCTTAGGCTTAGGCTTAGGCTTAGGCTTAGGCTTAGGCTTAGGCTTAGGCTTAGGCTTAGGCTTAGGCTTAGGCTTAGGCTTAGGCTTAGGCTTAGGCTTAGGCTTAGGCTTAGGCTTAGGCTTAGGCTTAGGCTTAGGCTTAGGCTTAGGCTTAGGCTTAGGCTTAGGCTTAGGCTTAGGCTTAGGCTTAGGCTTAGGCTTAGGCTTAGGCTTAGGCTTAGGCTTAGGCTTAGGCTTAGGCTTAGGCTTAGGCTTAGGCTTAGGCTTAGGCTTAGGCTTAGGCTTAGGCTTAGGCTTAGGCTTAGGCTTAGGCTTAGGCTTAGGCTTAGGCTTAGGCTTAGGCTTAGGCTTAGGCTTAGGCTTAGGCTTAGGCTTAGGCTTAGGCTTAGGCTTAGGCTTAGGCTTAGGCTTAGGCTTAGGCTTAGGCTTAGGCTTAGGCTTAGGCTTAGGCTTAGGCTTAGGCTTAGGCTTAGGCTTAGGCTTAGGCTTAGGCTTAGGCTTAGGCTTAGGCTTAGGCTTAGGCTTAGGCTTAGGCTTAGGCTTAGGCTTAGGCTTAGGCTTAGGCTTAGGCTTAGGCTTAGGCTTAGGCTTAGGCTTAGGCTTAGGCTTAGGCTTAGGCTTAGGCTTAGGCTTAGGCTTAGGCTTAGGCTTAGGCTTAGGCTTAGGCTTAGGCTTAGGCTTAGGCTTAGGCTTAGGCTTAGGCTTAGGCTTAGGCTTAGGCTTAGGCTTAGGCTTAGGCTTAGGCTTAGGCTTAGGCTTAGGCTTAGGCTTAGGCTTAGGCTTAGGCTTAGGCTTAGGCTTAGGCTTAGGCTTAGGCTTAGGCTTAGGCTTAGGCTTAGGCTTAGGCTTAGGCTTAGGCTTAGGCTTAGGCTTAGGCTTAGGCTTAGGCTTAGGCTTAGGCTTAGGCTTAGGCTTAGGCTTAGGCTTAGGCTTAGGCTTAGGCTTAGGCTTAGGCTTAGGCTTAGGCTTAGGCTTAGGCTTAGGCTTAGGCTTAGGCTTAGGCTTAGGCTTAGGCTTAGGCTTAGGCTTAGGCTTAGGCTTAGGCTTAGGCTTAGGCTTAGGCTTAGGCTTAGGCTTAGGCTTAGGCTTAGGCTTAGGCTTAGGCTTAGGCTTAGGCTTAGGCTTAGGCTTAGGCTTAGGCTTAGGCTTAGGCTTAGGCTTAGGCTTAGGCTTAGGCTTAGGCTTAGGCTTAGGCTTAGGCTTAGGCTTAGGCTTAGGCTTAGGCTTAGGCTTAGGCTTAGGCTTAGGCTTAGGCTTAGGCTTAGGCTTAGGCTTAGGCTTAGGCTTAGGCTTAGGCTTAGGCTTAGGCTTAGGCTTAGGCTTAGGCTTAGGCTTAGGCTTAGGCTTAGGCTTAGGCTTAGGCTTAGGCTTAGGCTTAGGCTTAGGCTTAGGCTTAGGCTTAGGCTTAGGCTTAGGCTTAGGCTTAGGCTTAGGCTTAGGCTTAGGCTTAGGCTTAGGCTTAGGCTTAGGCTTAGGCTTAGGCTTAGGCTTAGGCTTAGGCTTAGGCTTAGGCTTAGGCTTAGGCTTAGGCTTAGGCTTAGGCTTAGGCTTAGGCTTAGGCTTAGGCTTAGGCTTAGGCTTAGGCTTAGGCTTAGGCTTAGGCTTAGGCTTAGGCTTAGGCTTAGGCTTAGGCTTAGGCTTAGGCTTAGGCTTAGGCTTAGGCTTAGGCTTAGGCTTAGGCTTAGGCTTAGGCTTAGGCTTAGGCTTAGGCTTAGGCTTAGGCTTAGGCTTAGGCTTAGGCTTAGGCTTAGGCTTAGGCTTAGGCTTAGGCTTAGGCTTAGGCTTAGGCTTAGGCTTAGGCTTAGGCTTAGGCTTAGGCTTAGGCTTAGGCTTAGGCTTAGGCTTAGGCTTAGGCTTAGGCTTAGGCTTAGGCTTAGGCTTAGGCTTAGGCTTAGGCTTAGGCTTAGGCTTAGGCTTAGGCTTAGGCTTAGGCTTAGGCTTAGGCTTAGGCTTAGGCTTAGGCTTAGGCTTAGGCTTAGGCTTAGGCTTAGGCTTAGGCTTAGGCTTAGGCTTAGGCTTAGGCTTAGGCTTAGGCTTAGGCTTAGGCTTAGGCTTAGGCTTAGGCTTAGGCTTAGGCTTAGGCTTAGGCTTAGGCTTAGGCTTAGGCTTAGGCTTAGGCTTAGGCTTAGGCTTAGGCTTAGGCTTAGGCTTAGGCTTAGGCTTAGGCTTAGGCTTAGGCTTAGGCTTAGGCTTAGGCTTAGGCTTAGGCTTAGGCTTAGGCTTAGGCTTAGGCTTAGGCTTAGGCTTAGGCTTAGGCTTAGGCTTAGGCTTAGGCTTAGGCTTAGGCTTAGGCTTAGGCTTAGGCTTAGGCTTAGGCTTAGGCTTAGGCTTAGGCTTAGGCTTAGGCTTAGGCTTAGGCTTAGGCTTAGGCTTAGGCTTAGGCTTAGGCTTAGGCTTAGGCTTAGGCTTAGGCTTAGGCTTAGGCTTAGGCTTAGGCTTAGGCTTAGGCTTAGGCTTAGGCTTAGGCTTAGGCTTAGGCTTAGGCTTAGGCTTAGGCTTAGGCTTAGGCTTAGGCTTAGGCTTAGGCTTAGGCTTAGGCTTAGGCTTAGGCTTAGGCTTAGGCTTAGGCTTAGGCTTAGGCTTAGGCTTAGGCTTAGGCTTAGGCTTAGGCTTAGGCTTAGGCTTAGGCTTAGGCTTAGGCTTAGGCTTAGGCTTAGGCTTAGGCTTAGGCTTAGGCTTAGGCTTAGGCTTAGGCTTAGGCTTAGGCTTAGGCTTAGGCTTAGGCTTAGGCTTAGGCTTAGGCTTAGGCTTAGGCTTAGGCTTAGGCTTAGGCTTAGGCTTAGGCTTAGGCTTAGGCTTAGGCTTAGGCTTAGGCTTAGGCTTAGGCTTAGGCTTAGGCTTAGGCTTAGGCTTAGGCTTAGGCTTAGGCTTAGGCTTAGGCTTAGGCTTAGGCTTAGGCTTAGGCTTAGGCTTAGGCTTAGGCTTAGGCTTAGGCTTAGGCTTAGGCTTAGGCTTAGGCTTAGGCTTAGGCTTAGGCTTAGGCTTAGGCTTAGGCTTAGGCTTAGGCTTAGGCTTAGGCTTAGGCTTAGGCTTAGGCTTAGGCTTAGGCTTAGGCTTAGGCTTAGGCTTAGGCTTAGGCTTAGGCTTAGGCTTAGGCTTAGGCTTAGGCTTAGGCTTAGGCTTAGGCTTAGGCTTAGGCTTAGGCTTAGGCTTAGGCTTAGGCTTAGGCTTAGGCTTAGGCTTAGGCTTAGGCTTAGGCTTAGGCTTAGGCTTAGGCTTAGGCTTAGGCTTAGGCTTAGGCTTAGGCTTAGGCTTAGGCTTAGCTGGAATCTTAGCCTTAGGCTTAGGCTTAGCTGGAATCTTAGCCTTAGGCTTAGGCTTAGCCGGAATTTTTTTTAGCCTTAGGCTTAGGCTTAGCTGGAATAGCCTTAGGCTTAGGCTTAGCTCCATTCTTAGCCTTAGGCTTAGGCTTACCTGGAATCTTAGCTTTAGGCTTAGGCTTAGCTCAATCAAATAGCCTTAGGTTTAGGCTTAGCTGGAATTTTAGCCTTAGGCTTAGGCTTAGCTCAAATAGCCTTAGGCTTAGGCTTAGCTGGAATTTTTTTAGCCTTAGGCTTAGGCCTAGCTGGAATTTTTTCAGCCTTAGGCTTAGGCTTAGCTGGAATTTTAGTTAGCCTTAGGCTTAGGCTTGGCTGGAATGTTAGCTTTAGGTTTAGGCTTAGCTGAATTTTTTTGGCCTTAGGCTTAGGCTTAGCTGGAATCTTAGCCTTAGGTTTAGGCTTAGCTCAATTTTTTAGCCTTAGGCTTAGGCTTAGGCTTAGGCTTAGGCTTAGCCTTAGGCTTAGGGCTTAGGCTTAGGAAACTTAGGCTTAGGCTTAGGCTTAGGCTTAGGCTTAGGCTTAGGCTTAGGCTTAGGCTTAGGCTTAGGCTTAGGCTTAGGCTTAGGCTTAGGCTTAGGCTTAGGCTTTTTCTTAGGCTTAGGCTTAGGCTTAGGCTTAGGCTTAGGCTTAGGCTTAGGCTTAGGCTTAGGCTTAGGCTTAGGCTTAGGCTTAGGCTTAGGCTTAGGCTTAGGCTTAGGCTTAGGCTTAGGCTTAGGCTTAGGCTTAGGCTTAGGCTTAGGCTTAGGCTTAGGCTTAGGCTTAGGCTTAGGCTTAGGCTTAGGCTTAGGCTTAGGCTTAGGCTTAGGCTTAGGCTTAGGCTTAGGCTTAGGCTTAGGCTTAGGCTTAGGCTTAGGCTTAGGCTTAGGCTTAGGCTTAGGCTTAGGCTTAGGCTTAGGCTTAGGCTTAGGCTTAGGCTTAGGCTTAGGCTTAGGCTTAGGCTTAGGCTTAGGCTTAGGCTTAGGCTTAGGCTTAGGCTTAGGCTTAGGCTTAGGCTTAGGCTTAGGCTTAGGCTTAGGCTTAGGCTTAGGCTTAGGCTTAGGCTTAGGCTTAGGCTTAGGCTTAGGCTTAGGCTTAGGCTTAGGCTTAGGCTTAGGCTTAGGCTTAGGCTTAGGCTTAGGCTTAGGCTTAGGCTTAGGCTTAGGCTTAGGCTTAGGCTTAGGCTTAGGCTTAGGCTTAGGCTTAGGCTTAGGCTTAGGCTTAGGCTTAGGCTTAGGCTTAGGCTTAGGCTTAGGCTTAGGCTTAGGCTTAGGCTTAGGCTTAGGCTTAGGCTTAGGCTTAGGCTTAGGCTTAGGCTTAGGCTTAGGCTTAGGCTTAGGCTTAGGCTTAGGCTTAGGCTTAGGCTTAGGCTTAGGCTTAGGCTTAGGCTTAGGCTTAGGCTTAGGCTTAGGCTTAGGCTTAGGCTTAGGCTTAGGCTTAGGCTTAGGCTTAGGCTTAGGCTTAGGCTTAGGCTTAGGCTTAGGCTTAGGCTTAGGCTTAGGCTTAGGCTTAGGCTTAGGCTTAGGCTTAGGCTTAGGCTTAGGCTTAGGCTTAGGCTTAGGCTTAGGCTTAGGCTTAGGCTTAGGCTTAGGCTTAGGCTTAGGCTTAGGCTTAGGCTTAGGCTTAGGCTTAGGCTTAGGCTTAGGCTTAGGCTTAGGCTTAGGCTTAGGCTTAGGCTTAGGCTTAGGCTTAGGCTTAGGCTTAGGCTTAGGCTTAGGCTTAGGCTTAGGCTTAGGCTTAGGCTTAGGCTTAGGCTTAGGCTTAGGCTTAGGCTTAGGCTTAGGCTTAGGCTTAGGCTTAGGCTTAGGCTTAGGCTTAGGCTTAG